>CM057350.1:50879724-55879724 GCA_030015575.1 Agapanthus africanus | reverse complement strand
CACTTTCCTCCATCCTTTCCATTGTTCCGACCTTGCAAGAACCCGTCTCACTTACATTTCATATGTCTGGTTTACCGAGTTCGGCATACCCATGGTTTCTCACGAATCTTGAGGGATTTGACCCCATTTCTCGACGGGTTAATAGATTAGCACAATCGCTTTTTACACATCGCTCATCACAAATTGTGCTAATCTATTCACTCCATTTGCACCCTCAAGTTCGTACTCCACTTCTTTTTCCTTTCCGCCATTCTTCTTCTTCTGATATACCGAGACCGTATCCCGCTTCTATCTCTATACGGTCTCGTGTATTCTCCATTTCTTTTCTCTACGCCTTCTTTGACCAACCACTGCTTCATCATGATAAGATTTTTGAATGGTTGGTGCTCACTTTTGGCCTTTGTAAGGCCTTGTATAGCTTGATACTATTCTCTTTCCCCCCTAATCCTGAACTTCGACACTTAACAGTGGAAACACTGTTTTACTTAAGTTTGGGGGGGGGACTCTTTTTTGTATATATTTTTTGTTTTCCTTTTTGTTTTGTATATAATTTGTTTCTAGGGAGCGCCGACATTTTTGACCCTCTTGGTGTAGCCTGACAGTGAGGGCACTGTCAAGTTTAAGTTTGGGGGTGTGCTCGGTAAGCTTTCTTCCTTCGCATTCATTTGTATATTTTGCATTTGCATACCTTATTAAAAACCCACAAAAATTGAAAATTTTCCAAAAAATATTAAAACTTTGTCGTCAAGTTAGCTAATAGGGTAACTTAGATCTTTATTCCGAAAGTTTAGTTGATATGATAGAAATAACTAAATTCTAGGCTTAGAGATTGAAAACCCTAAAAATAACCCTCATTCTGTCTAACTTTGGTAAGTATACGTCCTTACAGTTTTTTTTTGAGAAATTGGTAATCTTGAGTTCAGTTCTTGAGTTAAGTCAAGATGAAGGGGAAGTATTGATGCTTTACTGAAGGATAAGTCTGAAAAATAGTTTCTTTTCTCGAGTTCAAATTTAGAAAGTATATACCCTACAAACTGCACTTACACGCACATTGAAACTTGGGATAGTAGAGGATACCTTGAAATACTCTTGCCTGAAAGCCTAGTATGAAAGAAAAAATGGTATTTAAAGCTAAACACCAAAAGAGCATATTGAAAAATATATCCGGTCTTGAAAAAGAAAAAGAAAAAGAAAAAAAAGAAAAAAAAAATAGAATAAAGTCAAGACCTGGAAACTGCTATTTACGCTTTAAAGTTCACACATTCAGTAATCGGTCGTTAGTGCCTCAAGAAGCATTAATAGTCACATGAAAAGTGTGTGAGCAAATCCGTCCATCCTTAATGAAAAGAAGTAGTATTAGGTATTAGGGTAAGGGTATTAGGGCTTAAATTGAATTCTTGAGTGTAGGGGTGCAAATATACACACACGTAGGGGTATACAATTGATGTTTGGATAAGAGATAGAAATAAAGAATAAGACTTGTGTTTTCTGTAAAGTTGATAAAAATCCCTGATTTAAGGCCGCTCTTTAGAAGGAAAACTCAGGAGAACCGACATCTTTCTAAACTTTTTTGGAACGTATGTGACCTAAGGATAAACAGATAGGAGGTGTGAAACATAAGGGTTGGATATTTCTAACTTAGGATGATAGAATTTCTAACGTAAATACTAAATTGTAGGAGTAGAATCGATGTTAACTTATAACACTAGCTTGACAGGATTTTGTGGGTGTAATCCGCTGAAAACCCTCAGGAGACAACACTCCTCCTACTAGGGACACCTAGAGGTTTAACGGCTTGTTGCACGTGCTCAGTGCAATCGCGTTCCCTGCGAAAGTGCGGTTAGGATTTTATTTTTATGAATAATTGGTTTTGCTCGGGACGAGCAAAAGTTAAGTTTGGGGGTATTTGTGCTCGGTAAGCTTTCTTCCTTCGCATTCATTTGTATATTTTGCATTTGCATACCTTATTAAAAACCCACAAAAATTGAAAATTTTCCAAAAAATATAAAAACTTTGTCGTTAAGTTAGCTAATAGGGTAACTTAGATCTTTATTCCGAAAGTTTAGTTGATATGATAGAAATAACTAAATTCTAGGCTTAAAAATAACCCTCATTCTGTCTAACTTTGGTAAGTATACGTCCTTACAGTTTTTTTTTTGAGAAATTGGTAATCTTGAGTTCAGTTCTTGAGTTAAGTCAAGATGAAGGGGAAGTATTGATGCTTTACTGAAGGATAAGTCTGAAAAATAGTTTCTTTTCTCGAGTTCAAATTTAGAAAGTATATACCCTACAAATTGCACTTACACGCACCTTGAAACTTGGGATACTAGAGGATACCTTGAAATACTCTTGCCTGAAAGCCTAGTATGAAAGAAAAAATGGTATTTAAAGCTAAACACCAAAAGAGCATATTGAAAAATATATCCGGTCTTGAAAAAGAAAAAGAAAAAGAAAAAAAAGAAAAAAAAATAGAATAAAGTCAAGACCTGGAAACTGCTATTTACGCTTTAAAGTTCACACATTCAGTAATCGGTCGTTAGTGTCTCAAGAAGCATTAATAGTCGCATGAAAAGTGTGTGAGCAAATCCGTCCATCCTTAATGAAAAGAAGTAGTATTAGGTATTAGGGCAAGGGTATTATAGCCTAAATTGAATTCTTGAGTGTAGGGGTGCAAATATACACACACGTAGGGGTATACAATTGATGTTTGGATAAGAGATAGAAATAAAGAATAAGACTTGTGTTTTCTGTAAAGTTGATAAAAATCCCTGATTTAAGGCCGCTCTTTAGAAGGAAAACTCAGGAGAACCGACATCTTTCTAAACTTTTTTGGAACGTATGTGATCTAAGGTTAAACAGATAGGAGGTGTGAAACATAAGAGTTGGATATTTCTAACTTAGGATGATAGAATTTCTAACGTAAATACTAAATTGTAGGAGTAGAATCGATGTTAACTTATAACACTAGCTTGACGGGATTTTGTGGGTGTAATCCGCTGAAAACCCTCAGGAGACAACACTCCTTCTACTAGGGACACCTAGAGGTTTAACGGCTTGTTGCACGTGCTCAGTGCAATCGCGTTCCCTGCGAAAGTGCGGTTAGGATTTTATTTTTATGAATAATTGGTTTTGCTCGGGACGAGCAAAAGTTAAGTTTGGGGGTATTTGTGCTCGGTAAGCTTTCTTCCTTCGCATTCATTTGTATATTTTGCATTTGCATACCTTATTAAAAACCCACAAAAATTGAAAATTTTCCAAAAAATATTAAAACTTTGTCGTCAAGTTAGCTAATAGGGTAACTTAGATCTTTATTCCGAAAGTTTAGTTGATATGATAGAAATAACTAAATTCTAGGCTTAGGGATTGAAAACCCTAAAAATAACCCTCATTCTGTCTAACTTTGGTAAGTATACGTCCTTACAGTTTTTTTTTGAGAAATTGGTAATCTTGAGTTCAGTTCTTGAGTTAAGTCAAGATGAAGGGGAAGTATTGATGCTTTACTGAAGGATAAGTCTGAAAAATAGTTTCTTTTCTCGAGTTCAAATTTAGAAAGTATATACCCTACAAACTGCACTTACACGCACCTTGAAACTTGGGATAGTAGAGGATACCTTGAAATACTCTTGCCTGAAAACCTAGTATGAAAGAAAAAATGGTATTTAAAGCTAAACACCAAAAGAGCATATTGAAAAATATATCCGGTCTTGAAAAAGAAAAAGAAAAAGAAAAAAAAGAAAAAAAAATAGAATAAAGTCAAGACCTGGAAACTGCTATTTACGCTTTAAAGTTCACACATTCAGTAATCGGTCGTTAGTGTCTCAAGAAGCATTAATAGTCGCATGAAAAGTGTGTGAGCAAATCCGTCCATCCTTAATGAAAAGAAGTAGTATTAGGTATTAGGGCAAGGGTATTATAGCTTAAATTGAATTCTTGAGTGTAGGGGTGCAAATATACACACACGTAGGGGTATACAATTGATGTTTGGATAAGAGATAGAAATAAAGAATAAGACTTGTGTTTTCTGTAAAGTTGATAAAAATCCCTGATTTAAGGCCGCTCTTTAGAAGGAAAACTCAGGAGAACCGACATCTTTCTAAACTTTTTTGGAACGTATGTGACCTAAGGTTAAACAGATAGGAGGTGTGAAACATAAGGGCTGGATATTTCTAACTTAGGATGATAGAATTTCTAACGTAAATACTAAATTGTAGGAGTAGAATCGATGTTAACTTATAACACCAGCTTGACGGGATTTTGTGGGTGTAATCCGCCGAAAACCCTCAGGAGACAACACTCCTTCTACTAGGGACACCTAGAGGTTTAACGGCTTGTTGCACGTGCTCAGTGCAATCGCGTTCCCTGCGAAAGTGCGGTTAGGATTTTATTTTTGTGAATAATTGGTTTTGCTCGGGACGAGCAAAAGTTAAGTTTGGGGGTATTTGTTCATACCAGAATATTGCATTTTATACCGCCCATTCTTACGCTCGTTTATTTATAGGCAGGTGCTTTTAATCTGTGTTTGCTACATATTTGCAGAATACTGGTTCTCAACTCTAAACAGTGAAATCCATGGAAAAGTACGACAAATTCCGGATTACTGCCAACAACAGATAAAACACGGTCTCCGCTCTCTATTCGTGTGTTGCCACATACCAATTAAGGGACAAAATGGCAAATCAATTGTCATGTCATGCACAAGGCTCAATGGCAACACAAGATCCAAGAAATCTACGCGGAGCTCGAGGAAATCATGGCAAAACATCCATATCACATCACCTTTTTGTTCTACTAAAATTCTGGAATAATTGTTAAGAGTTTATGAGAAAAGTCATATACCACACAGCAGACAACAGAAAACCAGGAATCCCCACAAAAACCCACTGCCCAATTCCCTACTATGGCCGCGGAACCGCGGCTTAAGCATGCTTAGGCCGCGGAACCGCGGCCGTATAGTGTCGGCAGGGGGTCGTGTTTCAGGGGTAGTTTGGGTACTTCATTTTATGCCATATTCTTGCCCTAGGGTTTCTGTAAGCAGCCTATAAATACTCCAGAACTGAGCTAAGCCAAGGGTCCAATTTGGTGTTCATTCTTTGTTCTTCTTTTTGTTAGGATTTAGTCTTTTTCTTCTTCTTCTTCATCTTGTCTCCATGAAAATTGTAGTGAGAGCTTTTTGAGTGGAAGATCAATGAAGATGAGGGCTTTTGTATCATTCTCTTTTGTTTAACTTTCCCTTGAGATTCTTGCTTTCTCTTGATCATTCAACCTCTTCATTGAGCTTGAATGGTTAAGGGTTAGTTATTGATCTCAAAGGTCGTATTTTCTTATGGAATTAGCGCTTCATTTCACATGCGTTCTCTACCCTTCTCTTGATCTTGCAACCTCTTGATTGAGCTTGCAAGTTTAAGGGTTGGCTATTAATCCCATGCTTGTCTTGAGTTCTAGTTTCTTGTTCTTTTTATCGTTTTTTTATTACTTGCTTATTATTATCTTGCTTTACTTTCTTGCATTTTAATTCATGCACTTAATTACTTGTAATCTTTTCTTTTCTTTGTTCTTTTCTTTTGCTATCTTTTGTTCATTTTGTGAATGGTTGTAATTATCGTTATTAAGAATAAATACGGTATTGTAAGTTAATGTTTCTTTGCTCATTTCCTTTTCCCGTTATTTTCCATTGAACTCCACACAAACGTTACGCAAGCGCTCCGTTAGGCACCCTACCCTGACAAGGTAATGGTGATTCCTAACCACGACCGGTTGCGTTCAGTTTGGCCGGAGGCGAAAACAAGAGACAAGAACGGAAGGACAAGGGTAAATAAGCCGTATTCCACGAATACCGCGCTTAAATCCCCTAATCCACGTTGTTGCCGATTGCTCTAGCTTCAATCGGTCAAGACTCGGCTCAAAGGTTTTGAGTACGGATTTCTTTAGCTTACAATCTCGTATCTTTTTCTTAACAACTTCATACTTGCAAATAAATACACATAGGTTAGAATCGAACAAACACATACTCATTCTTTGTTGACTCGTCTAAAATAAGAAAGGACTTACAACCATCTCCCTGTGGATCGACCCGTGCTCAACCGGCTAGCTGCATAGCGACACCGTCTTGATTGCGGTTAACTTTAATTCTACCAATCAGCTGGCAACCAAATCCATGATTTGATCTTGAGTTAGCGGGCTACTGTCATCGGTAGCCAAGACATTTCCCGAGATAGGATGCGACTGATTTTCATGTAGTTCGCCCACTTTTTGATTTGAGGGAATAGGCGTCGACTGCTTTGGGACACCACTTCCTGGTTCACGAGCAGAGCCCTCCGCTTGATTGGGCGGCTGAGAGGCAAGTTGGGCCGTGAGCTGTAGGACGACATTTGTAAAGTCGTCAATTTTTAAGTAGAGCTTGACCATCTCCTTGTCTTTGTTTCTGAGCTGCTTTCGGAGCTCTTGAAGCAGCTCTTGCTCCGCGGTTCTGGGGCGGAAAGTCGGCTCTTCTTCGCTTTCCGAGCCCGACTCCTCATGGACCGAAGGGTCTTTCTGCCCATCATCCTCATCGAGGGGGTCTTTATCACCCAGCAGAGGCGGCTGTTCTTGGGAAGCGGCCACCACATTCAAGCCAGATTGGATTTGGGATGTAGTGGCCCCGTCCTTGCTCTTGCTGCGCGTGCCCACCATGTAGGCAGTGTGGACCTCATATCCAGTCGTCTCTTTCTCACTGGCAGGGAGCTTAGAGAAGACACCCGATCGAGCAGTGGTCAAGGGCACCGCTGGAGCTTGCTCGGGACGCGTTGTAGCTTTGTTGGTGTTGATGGCCTTGCCCCCAGCTGGGGCCAAGGAATGTCGTTCAGACACCGACTTGCGTTTGGGTTGGGGCGTCCTTGAGATCACCACATTTGGTCTCTTTCCTTTCGAGACCGGTCTGTCTGCCGCCGGGGCTTGAGGAGCTGGGATGGCGCCAACTGGCATGAACATGATAGAGCCGAATGGTAGCAGCGGCTTCTCCCATTGTCGCCCGAGACTGGCCGGAAGGACCGTCCTAGAGTCTATCCTCATCGTGTAGGAGACGGGAGCTGAGTTCATCATCGAAGACATCGTCGGAAGGTGATTGCTTGAAAATCTGCATGAAAAAGCATTATTTTTAGTATAAATACAGGTATGTATATTGATTGAGTTCGCATGAACGCTTAACCCGAAATGTGGGAGGAGAGATTGGTCCCACCGGGCGTGCCAGAATCTGTAGGGTATTTTTCGTCACCCTATTGAGATGGGAATACACGCGCAATTGTCAGGCGTACTACAGATTCCCCCTGCCTGGGGTAGGCCGGGGTTTATTGATTGTGGGGATCCGAATCTCCGGCAGCCGCGGACTAAGCTGTCGTTAATTACCCCTCTCCTTTGGGGCGAGGGAACCTCCGATTAACGGGTTAATCTGGTCATGCGAACTCAATGTGCAGTGTATGTGTGTTTTGTTTTGGAGGGGGGTTTAAATATATCGGGAGCCACGCAGAGTTTCTAACAGGGACAGTGTCGTGGAGTATGTGTGTATGCACATATGTATACATATGTATATATATGTATATATGTATATATGTATATATATATATAAAAGAAAGAGGGGGAAAAGGCATCCAAAGGATGCGTGGGGCCAGCGCCTTGGGCGGTATGCGCCCAGGTACTGTGCGCTCAGGCGCTAGCGTGCCACGTGTCAGCACATGGGCGCTCTGCACTTGAGCGCAGGGCGCTGTAGCGCAAGCGCTGTAGCGCAAGCGCGCCACGTGTCGGCACGTGGGCGCTTTGCGCTTCAGCGCCTGACGCTCGAGCGCAAGTGCGCCACGTGTCGGTATGGGGGCGACTTGCGCTTGAGCGTTAGGCGCCTGAGCGCAAGTGCGCCACGTGTCGGCACGGGGCCGACTTGCGCCAGAGCGCAAGCGCGCCACGTGTCGGCACTGGGGCGACTTGCGCTAGAGCGCTTGCGCTTGAGTGCAAGCGCGCCACGTGGGCGCTTTGCGCTCGAGCGCAGGACGCTGTTGTGCAAGCGCGCCACGTGTCGGCATGTGGGCGCTTTGCGCTTGAGCGCTGAGCGCTGGAGCGCAAGCGCGCCACGTGTCTGCATGTGGGCGCTCTGCGCTTGAGCGCCGGCGAGGAAAAGAGGCTTTTAGCCTAAAAAGATTCTCAGAGGAGAAATCAGAGTGGAGTTGGACTCCTAAGTGTGTTTTTGGGGTTAATGGAAGGGGTTCTTCTTCTTCCTCCTCTGTTAGCTGGATCTTGAAGATCAAGAGATGTGAGATCTCAAAATCTCTCCTTTTTGAGATCTGATGACAGATCCAAGTTACCCTTTGTGAGTTTATACCAAGATGCTCAAGTTCTTCGGGTCTTCATTCCTCTCCTTTAGCACGCTCCTAGTGGCCTCCATGATCGAGCTTGATCGACGGCTTCCTCACGTCAAAGATGATCCACCCGAGAGTATCTATTTTGAGCTCCTACCTTTAAACCAAGGTAACTAGGTTACTTAGTATGCTAATCTAAGTAGCCTAGAGGATGTAGAGAGTGATGATAGATTGTTTTGTCTCAAGAGCCCTAGGTTTCTCAACACATGAGACTATTAGGGTTTGAGGTAGAAAAAGAGAAGCTCGGAGGGGATGAGAGTGTTGTAGAGAGTAACATAAGAATTGAGTGAAGAATGTCTAAGTCTTATGACTAATAAAACAAGCATCCCAAGATAATAATAAAAAAAATATCTCCACCACAAAATATCTGGATATTTCCCATAAAATATCTAAATGCCATCTTGCCTCAATAGTAACCCATAACTCACTAAGTGAGTCAACAAGTAGCCATACTTCACTTAATAAAAGTCAACACCTCATACCTCCACCTCATTTAACATTTAATCAAAAAGATTAAATAACAAATGGGGTGTCTTCTTCTAGAAGCATTCTTGTCAAAAATTACAAGAATACCCCTTATCCGTATATACATACCCGTATCCGTATTCCGAAAAATACGAATACAAAAGAGACAAAAATAATCCAACAATATAATACCAGGATCCGGCTTAAACCAAAGCCCGCTAGTATTATCCGCCCGAACATCATACGTGCACAAGTATACGTATGTGATCGAACCCTGCCGTAAAACCATACGGCCTCTACATCGTTTCGCCCGAAGCAGAGAAACCATCTGTGCGGGACTCTAAAGACTTGACAATACACCGGCAGCGTGTTACTGGATAAATCCATAACCAGAAGCACGTCAGCGGCACTAGATGTACGTATCGGCTACCCGGGTACCTATCGAAAAGGAAAGCCGACGTGCAAACTCATCCGGATCCCAACCGAGCCTATCCGTTACAATATCCGTACAGTCCGGTCTCTTTGTCTAAGAGTATCGCATACCGGATCTAGGGGGTGGTAAGCGTTAGACCCTAATAACCCGATAATTCGTGCTGATGCGGCTCAGGACCAATCCGGGAAACTACTGATCAACCTATCAACCTATCAGTAAATCCCAACTGCCTTGGCGAAGGTCTTATGGTCCTGACTAATCGAACACAGTGCAATATCAACTCCTAATACCCGGAGAGACGAATCCCTGACAATCACTCAGTGCCTCCATATGGCTCGGGACTGTACCCAACGAAAACCTGTTTGCATGACTCAATAGAGCCATGGTAGGGTAGTGATCGAAGCACTGTGGGAACTCACATAAGACAAATGACAATCTCAGGTCCAAAGACTAACCTGTACACATGTCATAAGAGAACCGCTATCTGACGATAAGTATAATACCATCTAGAGGTTCTCAGCAAGTCTGTACAGTGTACTCATCCCCAGTGAGCACCCGTATACAATCTTAGGTGATCACACCAATGGTTATGGGACCAACCACCGCCCCTCGTCGAGGTCTAGAAACGTACACGCAAATCTACTCTGGAGTATCGATGCCCGATCTCGATACTCCTACGACTTGGGAAATTTAAAGATGTGCTTATAGACTACCCAGCTCCCATAAGTATGATCGCCATCACAACACAGGTAGTCAAGCAAGATCTTACGGGCTTTATCAACATGTAACCACAATATGTATAAAATATGCCATGTTAAGATAAAGTCAAACCATAATAGTATATTACTATATCAAGTCTTTATCAATATGTGCAAACTGGATAAAGCATCAATAAAAACAAATACACATATCCTGATAAAGCCAACTGAAATGATATACTATATAATTGAGCAAGATCGTCCTGTACATACATATCCCCAGCTTCCACATGTATACATATACAATGATGGCCTCTATGACATATATATCCAACAATCCGCACCCAAAGGCAATAATAAACAAGAAAACTGTCGTAGGATCTGAAAACTCCAAATAAAATATGGTACAAATGCACTAGGGTGTTACAGAAACATCCTCTTCGATGTCCTACCGCGACCCAGCATGGAAGATGGAGAGGCAACTCTCCAAATCTACACAACCTAAGAAGATGCCCCGGATTGGAGAAAGCCCATCGTAGAATTTCAGAAAGATAGGATTCTTCCGGATGACCAGGCCGAGGCTCGTCGACTTCGAGCAAAGGCTCGCCATTTCGTATGGAGCAAAGAAAATCTATACAAAAAGTCGTACACCCAACCCCTGCTCCGATGCGTCGACCCCCACGATGTAGACTACATCTTACGAGAAATACACGAATGGGTCGAAAGGGCACATCAAGGGGCCCGCTGCCTGGTCCAAAAGATGCTGCTCCAGGGGTGCTATCGGCCGGGAATATATCAAGATGCCAAGAAACTGGTCAGAAGATGCAAGAGCTGCCAACTCTTCGGTAGCATCCCACGTCTCCCCGCCACCGAACTAACGCCATTGAGCTTCCCTTGGCCATTTGCGCAGTGGGGGATGGATATGGTAGGCCAGCTTCCCACCGGTACGGATGGACACAGATACATTCTTGTCGCCATAGACTACTTCACAAACTGGATTGAGGCCATGCCTATAAGAAAACCGGACGCCGCCTCTACGATAAAATTTCTGTAGAACAACATGATCTCCAGATTCGGGATCCTGAGGTGCATTGTCACCGACAATGGAACTAACTTTGAAAATGACAAAGTCAAAGAATTTTGCAACGACAATCACATATTAATGAAGTTCGCCGCGGTAGCACATCCCCAGTGTAACGGGCAAGACGAAATAGCAAATTGAAGCGTCATTCGAGGGCTCCGAACTCGCCTAGAAGGAAGGCAAGGCGGCTGGGTTGATGAACTACCTCGGATACTATGGGCACCACGGACGTCGAGAAAAACACCCATGGGAGAAACCCCGTTCAGCTTCTACTACGGTACCAAGGCGATGGTCCCCACCGAAATCGGATTGCCCAGCTATCGAGTCGAGCACATTGAAGACGAGGCCAACACCTTGGCCCTACGAAGCAACTTGGACATCTTATTAGAAAAGTGAGATCGGGCGCAAATCAAGATGGCCACCTACCAGCAGTAAACCGTCCACTACTACATCGCCCAAGGTAGGCATCGAGCCTTCAAGACTGGAGACTTGGTCTTACGATGAAATGAGTCCGTGGACCAAGCGAAGCTACATAAGTTCTCCCTAAAATGGGACGGGCACTTCCTCATGACAGATGCACTGCCCGGTGGAGCCTGCCGTCTCCAGGACTCCAAAGGACGCAATTTCCCTCGGTCATATAACGCCGAAAAGCTTAAGTTGTACAGATAAAAATGTTCCCCTATTTTTTCCTTTTTTCTCGAATAATGTAATTTCTTTCTATATCAGTTAAATTTTCCAGACAAAATCCTCACACAAATTAGACTTCGACACCGACCCGTAACCCCGCCCTTTCTTCTTTTCCTCGGATCCGAGCTGGGGGATATGGAAGGGGCAAGGGTGGAGGGGGATGGGAAAGAGAGAGATAATGCATGGCAACCTTGAACAAAAGAATTTTTCTTTACTCGAAGGTATTCTTGGCTCCGCAGCCTTACAACCATTACAGTAAAGGAAGAAGGGGATTAAGAAAACATTGAAGATGGTACTCAGAAGAAAGCTCCTCTAGCCTAGCCCAGGCAACCTCCGCCCCGCTCCCTCCGGTGGTGCCCGTGGATCCTAGAAGCTACGGATTCGCCGGGATCCCTAACCACCGAGCACGACGCCACAAACAACCTCTGTTGAAAACATTCAAGAAGAATGTCCACCGAGCGATCCCTCCGGCTCTTCGAGATAAGGCCAAGCTCATGGGTCGTATGCATCTTATCAAACGCCTCATCCATCGCCGATGGGGACAAAACGTTATAAAGGCCCAGGGACGACCTCCATATCGTGTAGATCAACACTTGCAAGAGAGGAGATCGTCGAGGAAGAAGACGTCCGCAATGCCCTTCCAAACGACTTATCACAGCCTCGTACATCACCTCGGAACGATCAAGACCATAGAAGTACACGTCGTCTCAGGACATGATCTCCTTGATGGTGTATGAGCGGCCCGTCATCTTCAAGAAACGTAGCATCTAGGAGGAACTCGACCACGACTTCGACATTTATAGCGTCAACAAGAAATCTTCCAATGGCCGAGATCTTCTCACGCTATAACGCAAATCACAGGATGTCGCACTTTCCCAATGAGGCACGGCCACGTGGCACCCGATTGCATTTCGCACTTTCCTTAAAATATGGGTCAAAGAAGGTTGAACGCCATCTCCTAGAAAAACATAGCATCTGGGAAACTCTCGCCAAGAGGTGCTCGAGTAGTCTCCTGTTCGTCTCATCCGCTGAAGGCAGTTTCCTGCTCGGCCACTCTGCGGATCCGAAACCCTCGCCAAGAGGCGCCCGAGTAGTCTCCTGATCGGCTCATTCGCTAAAGGCAGCTTCCTGTCCGGCCACTCTGCGGATCCAAAGCCCTCGCCAAGAGGCACCCGAGTATCCTCCTGCTCGGCTCTCCTGCTCGGCTCATCCACTGGAGGCAGCTTCTTGCCCGGCCACTCTGCGGACCCAAAGCCCTCGCCAAGAGGTGCCTGAGTAGCCTCCTGCTTGGCTCATCCGCTGAAGGCAGCTTTCTGCCCGACCACTCTGCGGATCCAAACCCCTCGCCAGGAGGCGCCCGAGTAGTCTCCTGCTCGGCTCATCCGCGGAAGACAGCTTCCTGCCCGACCACTCTGCGGATCCAAAGCCCTCGCTAAAAGGCACCCGAGTAGTCTTCTGCTCGGCTCATCCGCTGAAGGCAGCCTCCTGCCCGGTCAATCCCAAGCCCTCGTCTAGAGCCGCCCAAGTAATTTCCTGCTCGGCTCTTTCAAGGTCTAATTCGTGGATGGGAGAAGGAGATGGATACACTGACCTATCTATACTTGGCATTCGTTCGATTTATGTACGCAGCGTACGATTGTCACCATGACTCCGGGGCGAGTAGGACGCCGACTTATCTATACTTGGCGATCGTTCGATTTATGTACGCGGTGCATGATCGTCACCTCGACTCCAGGGTTAGTAGGACACCGACCTATCTATACTTAGCATTCGTTCGATTTATGTACGCAGCACATGATCGTCACCTCGAATCCGGGTGATGGCAGGCACCGGTCTACCTATGACTTGGCTTTCTCTAGCTCGTACGTCGCGCTCACCCAACACTCGATACTCAACTCTGCATATGCTGGACGTCCGCTGGACACGATCTACCTACACTTGCAAAAATAAAAACACTTCGAAGGCGAGATAAGAGTACTTGCAAAATAAAATACTTGCGAGATGAAACTACTGGCGAGCTAAAGATACTTGCAAGCTAAAAGTACTTTATTTATATCAAAATTTTTTATACAAGGTATTACGGGCTCCCCAGCCTTACAAAATACCCAGAGGCTTACAAAATGTGTTGACCGAGGCAGGCGTAGTTCAAACTGCCTTCTCGGCTGCCACTTCCCCTTTATCGGCACCTCCGTCTGTGGCCATGATCGCTACGTTCGGCTCGGCACATCTACCTGCCGCCTTACCTTCCCCGTCCAGCTCGGCACAGCCCCCTGCGGCGCTTCCTTGGCTAGGGGATACCTAGCACGAAACTCTTGATCTTCGAACCCGGGCATGGCTTCCTTAACGGCATCGAGGGCATTGTGCCGCCCAACGATCGTAGAGTCGGCGAGGTTGAAGTAGAACTTGTCAGAGGTCTTGTACTTTTCCACGGCCCTTTCCGCTCTTTCGTCTGCGAGCTTCGCCGCCTCGCAAGATGCCTTAGCATCCTTATTGAACGAGTCCATCTGCCTCTTCATGGCATCGAAGATCCTGTTGACCTCCCTTATCTGAGCCTGGATAGCCCGACTAGATTCGATCAAGAGCCGATGGGACTCCTTCAATTTGTCCACCGTTAGGCCCTCCGCAGCCAACCTCGAGTCAAGGAGGGCCGCCTTTTCTTCCGCCTGTTGCAGTCGAGCGAGGAGCTCTTCTTATCGCTAAGAAGATTCGCCCGCCTTCTTCATCGCCGGGGCCACCTCTTCGGACTCCATGGCAGCAAGGAGGGCGCAATGCTGGAGGACTTGGGGAAAATGGAGCTGTGTTAGAAGCAAAAAGAATTTTTTTACTTTATTCGGAGAAATTTTGAGAGAGTCACCGACCTGAACATCCTCTTGAACTATCGCTGCCACTTGGGCCTTCATGGTGCCTCGGGGGATCTTGGTCCCCGCTGCCTTCTCCATGTCCGCCAGAAAACTGTCGGCTACAGAGAGCCCCGAGGGCACCTCGATGCAGAAGTCGCCTTCCTGCACCTGAATCCTGGCCTGAGGGGGCCAAGAATCTACCCTTTTCTGCCTCTTAAGTGGGGATTCGGCAGAGGGCGGCGCTTCCGTTCTAGCTCGGGGGGGCCGGATCTTGCGTGTGCTTCTGTCTTCCCTCTCGGCGTTCTTCCTGAATGGGGGGTGGGGTGCTGCGGGAGCCTTAGCTGGAGGTGCTTTCTGGGAAGCCGCTCCTGGAGCTGGCCGAGATGAGCTTGCTCTACCACTCTTCCTCCCCTGGGCCTTGGCGGCTATGGCGGCTATAATTTTCGAGCGATCCATCGGCTTTGCAAGATACCACAAGAAAAAGGTCAGCGACCATAAACATCAACTAAATTTAGTTAAGTGTAAATGGATTGGCACAAACCCTAACTTACCCACAAAACGCACGGGACCAAGTCCTGTCCAGCTCAAAGCCTGCTCGAAAAGCAGGACATCGGCCTGCTGGATCGGTTCCCATAGAGAAACCGCCCTTGCATCGGGGGCGTTCGACTGCCTAACTCTAGGACAGTCGGCCCTATGCCATTTGATGGGCACCGGCCAATCCTCACCCTCCGGTGTCCCGACGAAGAAAAATTTCTCCTTCCATTTGTGGATGGAAGAAGGGACGACCACTACCTCCGACCCAGCCGACCTACCCTTATGTTTTTTGAACGAAATATTCACCCAGCTCGGTTCATCCTTACTGGTACCAGGGTGATTTTTATAACAGAGAAAAGAAAGGAGTAGGCTCAAATCGAAAGGGGATCCAATCAATCTTCAACCGGACCAGAAACTCGAGGAGAATTCTCCACGAATTCGGCGCTAGCTGGCCCGGGGCGAGACGGAAACAATGAAGCACGGCGCAATCCTCAGGAAAGAAGGGCAGACACATTCCTGCCCGGAACGCTTCCAAGTACAGGGCAATCTCTTTGCCCTGCACTTGGTCTGCCCGCTCGCCCTCCCTGGCCAAACGGAGTGAATAGCCAGAGGGTATATGAAAGCGGGCCCGGATGTCAGAAAGCTCATCCAGATGATTCAAAACCGAGGGAGCATCACAGGTATTACCGATGCGCGCTTTCGAGGACCTTTTCGTCCCCTGACGACGAAGGCGTCGTTCTTCCTTCGGGGCGAGTCCGACACAGAAGACGAGGACGAGGATGAAAAGGAAGAAGAACTCTCTCGGCTATCGGAAGCCGAGGAGGAAGAAGACTGTCATGACCCGAAGGTACGGAACGTGACTGGCACTTAAATTACAAAACGTCTCAAGGCGTAACGTAATCTAAGTAAGCCAAAGCCCAAAAATCTAAACCAATTAAGGAAATAGAGTGAAGGAAAATCTTAATTTAAAAGATGATTTTTGTAAAGTAAGAGTCACCTTAAAACATTTAAATACATCAAATTTCTCGAAAATTTCGGCAGAGCCTCCTTTGTAAATACTGGCCCCCAAACGGGTACAACACAAGAAAATACATATAATCAAGAATAAAGGCATCCCCAAGCGGGAGCTAGCTCTTCGCCAATGGAGGAATCACAACCACATACAATATATATCATCGAGTGTGGAATAAGCAAATAAAAGCACGAAAGTAAAAAGACATCCCGTCGGCTCAAGTGAGTATCGACACCAAAAACCATAATACAAGTCTCACAAGTCTCACCATCTAGTCCAATATACAAGGGTAGATGGAGTGTACTAGATACAAAGTAATATAAAAAGTGAAAACAAGATATCCTCTCAACCCACCTATGAACAAGCCGCAAGTCCAAGAAAACAAAGTAAAGGAAGAAGTACGCCCGCCGCTACTATGCTAACGGGTCAGACCTGCAAGATACCGTGGCACAACGGGGGTGAGTTGCCAACTCGTGAGTAGTAAGTAACATCTAATAAGGCTATCGTAAACATGCACGCAATGCGTCACAGCCTACATATACCAATATGTTGTAATGCACTAGTATGTGTGCAACATGAATGCATAATCACATGAAACCTGAATATTTGGTATAAGAAAATCTCTATTTTTATCTTAGTAAAACTTTTGTGAAATAACTGAAGTATCATCAATGAAATCAACTGAAATCCGTGTCAAGCATCGACATTAAATATGTATATCCCAATGCCTCAACACCTCAATGTCTCGACATCTCAATGTCACAATATCTCAATATCTCGGGCTCCGTCAGTCCGGATCGGCCTATATCATCAAACCACATGACTACGGTTGGTATCCTTCGGATATCCTCCGCGTCACAAATAAACGGTAGGTAGTGCTCTCCTGCCGGGCTCATCGTCAGCCCCACGAAAACTATCTTGTCCCGCGGTACCATACCGGGTCCACCATGTACCCGCAGACGGTGCATCCCCCTCCTCGAATTGGGTATATGATACAGCTCAAGAACCGAGAATACTCATGGTGGACGCCACATATCATATCACGAGAAAACCGTACATTTCTGTTTTTAAAATGATAATAGGTTTATAAAATTCTTACGGTTTTCCCCAAAATCCAGAAATCTCAAGTACTGAAATCCTTACAAAGAATCACAATATGAAAACATGTTAATGATGATGAAAGTCTATGATACGATAGTATATACCATGTGAAGTACGGCCAGAAACTATGCATGAATCATGATGCAATGAGGTATGTATATATGACTAACAATCCTACGTATCCATTTAAAGAAATGAATATATAAGTATAAATCCATGGATCATATATGATGCAAATGCACAACTACCGATTCTAATCTAGTTCTATAGTGTTCGTGACATAGCAATTACCAAAGGCGTGTGTGTTAGCATGAATAGTGCACATGCAGCATCAACCAATGGTAATGGTGCAAGTATCCTATGATGATGTCACACACACACACACGCATAAGATGAGGCAATGCAATAAGATGCATAACTAGAAAGTTACGCTTATAATGCAGGTACTACAAATGATACTAAACTATCGGGCACCTCGCGCCATCCAGACGATACCCCCATAGATGTGTACATCTACTCACCAGGATACCTCGGTTAAACTGATCCGTTCTTAGCCTTGTCTTTCCGCACCATGTCCGACGCCTCAGCACCCGATCCTAGAATCACATACAAGCAAAATAAGAGGATAGATATAAATAATCGCGGACACGAATGATACAACACAACCAACACGCATTAACTAGACGCACACACACTTGGTGCACAAAACGCGTCCGCGACAACGCCATAACCCACAACTAGGGTCGCTATACGTGACCACGACCATGTCTAAAACCTAATTGCACCAATCACGCATTTACAACACACTAAATATTATATGAAATAGGTTGTATAACATTAAAATCTCAACTTTATTTCAAATCGATTTATTCCGAAAATCTAGTAAGCATCAATTTCCATTTTATTTCAAATCTTGATGTTTTAACAAATCTAGTGACCACAATATTTACTTAATATCTTAATTAAACCACACAAAGCTTAACTAAAATTTTATCTCACCTATTAGCATTAATTATAAAAATCTAGTTTGCAAATTATTTAATTTGGACAATTTTAAATGTAACAATTTAGCAATTTAGCAATTAGATTAGGTTTTCTAAGTCTTAAGATGTTAAACTACACATTGTAACCTTAAACAAGTGATAAAAACCCTAATTGAATTCAAATCCTATTCTTGAATTTCCAACTTGCAATTAAAACCTAATTAACTCTTAATTAAAAATTAGATTACAACAAGTAACAATTAGAGTAAGGTTATACCTTAAAATAGTTTGGAATGAGATCCACACTTGCAAAACTTAGCCTCCAAAATGCCATCTTGCTCCTTGATTCATGCTAGTTTGGGCCAAAAAATATTGAGTAAAGGTTGAATGGGGAATTAGTGAGATTTTGTATTGATTTTTGATGGAATTTATGAGATTTTTGAAGTCAAAATGAAGTGGGAAAAATTTGGGGCTGCCACAAGGAGGGCTCGACCAAGTTAGGAGGAAAGAGAGAGAGAAAGAAATGTGTGGGTGTGTGTAGAAACATTCTTAATTATTACACTTAATCACTTATTTCTTTAATTATTTGTTTTATTTTATTTTTCAAAACAACCCTAGAATTATCTAGAATTATGGAGACAAGTGTAGAAAGAATGAGCATGTTATAAACTTGATTCTAAGTTGTCATGGTTCACATTTGTATAATTAACCCATTCCCATTTGTAATTACCGCTAATTAAATGTATACGTAAAAGCTTATAATAATATTTGAAATAATTAATTAAGAAAAAATATTTAAGTAAACCAATAATTTATAAGTGACCAATTAAATACCAAAATACTAGCAATTACATAATTAAAATGGGTGTATTTAAGTCTATATTGAAAAATTATTATATCTTGGTTTTACGGATAATATGATTTATATTACCGGTTATCGGAAATTTCACCTAAAAGATTTATTTATTTATTTATTTTTAAAACGTTACAAAGACCCGCTGGGCTCGTCTCTAGAAAGTGAAATCCCATTGCCCGACTCGACCCTTACTACGTCAATAGATACTTCGGAGGAAGACATCTAACCTGATTGAAGAAAAGTTTGGCCGAGGAAAAATTTTGACAGCTGAAGTTTCCATCTAAGCGAATGTGCGCCGGGCAATTTTCAGACGACAAAAGATGGTTAGGGTAAAGTAATGATTATGGGATGAACCGTCCTATTTATACACTCAGAAAGAAGGCATCCAACGGCCCGCATCCGTTCCCGCCAAAACAAAGTGTCACACCAAGCGGCCACCGAGACTCCACGTGGCAACCGACCATTGGACACGTCCCCTCTCGCTAGGATTCGGATGACAGCCACCCACGTCCTACCACCCAACGAAGGACATGTGGCGCGTATAACAACCGGCCGAGTGAACGAAACGGCGTCCCCCTTTTAAGCACAATCATTTCACCGATACACCGACGTCACCAAAGATACACGCGAGAATTGAGGCTCTTCGCAAGCCGCCACATGGATCTAGGGATTCAAGATGAGTAGCCGCCAAACGGTGCGTCTTTATCCGACAACCCATTGCTTGGAAATCTTAGGCTGAATCATAAAAAACCGGGCTTACCACTCTCAACCCTGATCTATAAATAGGCCAGGGCCATGGGGGGGGGCCAATGATGAGGCTCATAAACGAGTATCCCCATATCATGACACGTGGCGGATGACGTGTCATCTGCTATGCCTGGGGGCTGCAGAGCTGGAACAAGTATGATGCATTGGTGACATTCGTCGGTACCTCGTCACCGAAGTTGCATTCGACCTTTTGGGGACCTCTCCGGAGTGCCTTCCCTATTTCGCCTAAACAACCAACTGACAACTCTCCTCCGAGCAATTCTATAACCGAGCTTCCTCGGCCACTGAGCTATCCACCATGTTCGACCGAGTGCACGGAGCCCAAGCGCCCCCGTAACGGCTTCGTGTATCTCGCCATGATGAGATCTCTGCCGCTCCATGGCCCGCATCTCGCGCTAGCATATCTCATCATTAATGAGCGTATCCCACCATTAATAGGCGTGTCACGCCATCAGCGCGAACGTGATGCAGAGACGTAACGGGGGGTGAGAATCTCGCGCTGGTCCACTTCATGCGACCACTATATAAACCCCTTCCGCCAGACGATCCAGGTAAGGAGAATGAACTCCAATACGCCGCTATGCTGTCTTTATTCCTCGGTACTTACTTGATCGTCGGAGGGTCCTATGGTGGTTTTCCACCCCGGGACTTCCCTTGTAGGTAGCCCGGCAACAACAGCATCCAACAACCCATTGAGATCCATACGTCCAATTTTCACTCTCGATCACAACTGTTCAAAACCGCTTGCAGTAGTATCGACGGAGGACAACATCTGAAGGAGATTTCTGCCTCCATCAGTCCCTGATTATAAAGAACTTAACAGGACAAAAATATTCGATCCGAGTGACTGAGAGTTTGGATGACTGAGAACTCCTTGGAATACACAAAAATCAAGAAATTTTAAATAATCTTAAATGTTTTTTTTCTTCAAATTTCTAATATTTTGCACGCTGCAGCACTCGAAAGTCGCGAATTTTTCAAAAATTTCAAAAATTTCTGTTTTTTGGTTTTTTAATAATTTGCTTATTTTCGTATGCTCCTCAGTGTGCTTATATAGATGTAAAGTAATTATTCGGTGAATTGTCCATTTTCGCTTCTTTAAACTCGTAACCGATTCTTACGTACGACATACCGACAATTTCTTCTTCACTAGCACTTTTTATGTCGGCATGTCGTCCGCTCTTGTGAGATTGAGGTTGTGTTGATCGGTACAAGTTCCTTCACCCCGCTAGGTCCTTCTTGTGCTTTCAGAACGCACTTTCAACGTACCAACGAGTGAAGCTTGTGTAGAGAGTGAAGTCTTTTTAAGACCTTCGCAATTGTAAGGAGTGTAACGTAGTGAACGGCTTAGTATTTTAACATACAAAAATCGCAAAATTTTCAAATATCTCAAGAATTTTTTGTTTTCTTCAGTTTTTTCAATAATTTTTGTTTGCTTGTTCCACACGAAAATCGCGAAAATTTCAAAAGTCTCAACATTTTCTATTTTTCCCGTTTTCTATATTTTAAATGCTATAACATAAGAAAATAGCAAAATTTTTATTTTCTTCTGCTTTCCAATATGATGGATGCTATGTCATACAAAATTTTCAAAATTTCTGTTTCCTTGAAAATTTTAATATTTAACACGCAATAACACCTGAAAATAGCGAGTTTTTTTAAAATGCCAAAACGTTATATACCGATTCAAGCTTAAAACCATTGGATTGCTATAGGCTTTCTATCATTCCATCTATCTGCTAGTAACGATGACGACCATTGGTCCACTTCCCGTTCCATCAGGTTTGGTTGTTTGATAATTTGCAAACGGTGTTTTCAATTTGTTTTGTTAGCCGAATGTGATTTGGTTGAACTATTGCTGTTGTATATGAAAATATTATTTTAGTGCATATTTACGTAGGATATCTTGCCCTACTTTTTTTTGTCAAAAAATACAAATACTCACTCTATATATCTTCTACAAAATGCATCTATTTTTTTCCCCTCAAAAAATACAAATACTCGCTCAATACCTTGCTTGATATTTATCTGGTATCATCCAATATATTGGCCCATGGCAGCCATCTCAGAAGAAAAAATAGAATAAGATGATGCACTCAACTTAAAATTCATTTCTACCTCAAATGGATTGTGCATTTTTCGCTTAACAACAATTTGTATGTTCTTTATATTTCGTTTTGGTGCTGCAATCGTTAATGCATGTAATTAATAATTTCCATTTAGATAAAAACCTAATTATGCATTATGAGTGAATCCAAAAAGATTTGAGCAATCATTGCACCAACGACCATATTCCAAGTATTTGTCCATGCTTTTGTCCTATAAATTGAAGGGTCCAAACACAATGAAACTCATAGAAATGAGATTTGTGAGAATAGTTGCTAGCAAAAAAGTGATGGGAGAGATCCAAGTTGACTTTTATACATGTGGAGCAACGGATCTAGAAAATTTCTAGACAATAGCGGCGTCGATAAGGTTTAGAGTCCAATCCTATATGTCTTTTCAAGACATGGCGGTGATCGATTAAATCATCCCACTACAAGACACTACAAGACAGAAGGGCCCAGATATAAAATTACATTAAGTTTTTTTTTCTTTAACATGTGTATTTAAAATAAAATGTTGATTTCCATTTTTTAATTTTTGACACGTATCGAGAGGAGAGACGGTTGGTTCAATGTAACAATTTTATTATGTAATAAAAGAAAAATATTAATTGTTGCAAATTTATTCTTGTCAATGTTAAGTACTGTTATTGTTAGTAAATTATTTTGTGATAAATCCACGTTTTTGCTAGTTATGCAAAGAAAAAGAGAAGGTCTTCTTTCTATTTTCTGATCATAAAAAAGAAGATGTCTTGGTAGTAATACTAGGCATATACCTCATTCAAATACATATACCAAAAATTGAACACTTCAAGCAAAGAATCTCTCTCTCTCTCACGCTCTCTCTCACACACACACACACACTGATAACTCGCAAGAGATCTTCTTCAAGATGCGTTGGATTCTATACTCCCTAGGAACGTGTGATGTACATCTGTACTTGACGCGGGTTGGATCGCGTCAAGATGTTACTATCTGTTGATCTGCTGTTGGCGATGATGGAAGGCTAAGATTTGAGTTGGAGGATGGCTGTTGAAGTGTGTGGATCTCAATGGGTTTGAGATTGTTGAGGCCGAGTTACTTGCAAGGAAGTTCCGGGGTGGTTGTATCACCGAGGACCCTCCGACGATCAAGTTAGACAGGAAATCCGAGCAGAGTAACGACTTAGTGAATGGAAAATGACTTACTTGAACCGTCTGAAGGAGGGGTTTAAATAGCGGTGGCAGTAGGCAGGCGGGCGCGAGAATCACGCCCGCCGTTGCGCTCCCGACATCACGCTTGCGTGATGGGCGGGATCTCATATTAATAGCGAGACAGGCTCGTTAATGGGGGATCGTGATGGCGTGGAACGCGGGACGTGGCCGGCGGATATGTCGCGTATGGCGAGATTCGCGGGATTGCGGTTGCGTCTACGAGTGGTGCCGTTGGTCGGTCGATGAGACCGAGGAAGATGAGCTCGGCGGGAGAGCTCGGGAACGAGCGGGAGGCCGAGCTATCTTGGTTCTGCTAGAGCTCGGAGGCGAGCTGAGAGGGCCGAGGAGGCCAATTGTGCAGGGGCTCGGAGACGAGCCAAAGGTTATCTGTAGGACGGGCATAGGAGCAGCCTGGTCGGCCACTGTGGGTCCTTTCTTGCATGCTCTGGGACACGCCATCTGCCACGTGTCATGATCCGGGAGATCACCGATATCGAGCATCATCATTAGCCCCCTACTCTCGTCCCGACCTGTTCACGGGTCGGGGCGAGGGTAGTCTGCCGGGTCACCCAAGGTGAGCTCCTTTTCGTAGATATCGTCGGGGGGTGTTCCCGGGCAATCTGTCGTATTCTCTTGGTGGTGTCAGTGGTTCAGGTGCCAGATCTCGCATTGAAGAGGATGCGCTGGATCATGCGTACGATGACCGAAGCGAAAGCCTACGTGTCGGGTGCTGGTTGGCTGATGCGACGGGCTGCAGGTTTCCTGCGCCCGATGGGTGCGGTCAATGTGCGCATGACAGGTGGAGCGATGGTTGTCGTTGAGTGTGAAGAGTCGTTTTCGCGGGAGACGACTGTCGCCGTTGGATGTGTTACGCCGGCTGCTATAAATAGAAGTGAGGTCCATATGAGGGCCTATTCCTCTTCATAATTTCCTCTTCTTTGGTCTTGTTAGCTCGACGCTCTCTTTTTTAGGTCGGATCTCTGCGTTTCCCCTTATGAGGACCCATCCTCTCAATCAAGTTAGATGTCTTCTTCTGAAGAGTCTGTAGAAATAGTTCCGGTAGAGTCTAGAGAGCACCCCGTAGATTCTTCCTTTTCTTTCTTTTGCTTCTTCTCCTTCTGAGTCGAGCTTGCCTCTCCCTTTGGCAGGATAAATGGATCGATCCAGGACTCCTGGTGCCCTTGGTGCTCTGTCCCGGAGGGGGGCCGGCGGTGCGGCTGTGCCTCTGGCTGACCCGAGCCCCGCACCAAATGCGCCGGCGGTGGCGGGGCCATCTGGC
Source organism: Agapanthus africanus (assembly GCA_030015575.1). Classification (NCBI taxonomy): domain Eukaryota; kingdom Viridiplantae; phylum Streptophyta; class Magnoliopsida; order Asparagales; family Amaryllidaceae; genus Agapanthus; species Agapanthus africanus. The sequence goes on along the minus strand of CM057350.1, from coordinate 55,855,308 downwards.
TCGTCGTGAGTTCCTGATGATTGCCCTGGCGGCAGCCACAGGAGTCCACAGGTTCCCGAGTCCTGCACGAGGGATGCAGGATAGGACGAAGATGGGGTTCCTCTTAAGAGGAAGAGGACGGTCTCTCGCGTGCCACCGACGGAGATTCCTGAGGGGTTCCTGTGTAGGAGGGGGACGTCCGTTTCGTAGTCCCGTCCGGGCTTTCCGTTGTTGCCAGCCTGCTTGCTGGTATGGAAGAGTCGGCCAGGGGCAAGATTCCGCGGGGGACCCTGAGGGCCCAAATGGCGGCTATAGCTCAGGAGGCGGTGCAGGTATGTACTCCCTCATGTGTTATTTCGAGTGCCCTTTCTTTGGTTCGAGCGTCTCTAAGTCTCTTTGCTGTTTTTCGCCAGGTCCTTCAGCACTGCGCCCTCGTTACTCACATGGAGGCCGAGAGGGCTATCCATGCTACGAGGCCGGTGGGAGAGTCTTCATCGGAGGCCGAGGATCTACGACTTGAGCTGCGTCTGGAGAGGAAGAGGTTGGCCGCCCTTGAAGCCCGATCGGCCGCCGCGGAGCTCGCTGTCTCAAAGTGCCGGGAGTCCTATCACTGCCTAAATGAGTCCCACTGAGTCATCGAGGAGAAGTTGGTGGAACTGGCAGATGGATTTGCAGCCATGAAGAGGGCAAGGGATGCCAGCAGGCAGGATGCCGAGACGGCGCTTCACGCGGAGGAGGTTGCCGAGATTCGGGCTAGAAAAGGCGGTGACTGATTACAAGGGGTCGGACCAATTTTACGTCGACCTCGGCGAGACCTCCGCCATCGCATAGAACAAAGCTCTTGATGCCGTCAAGGATCAGTTTCCGGGGTTTGCCGACGGTGAGCTCCGTGCTCGGGTCCCACTTTCGGTGGTCATGCCTCCGGCCGATGGTGATGAGGGAGGTGAGGTCTAGGCGGGGCTTGCAGCCCAAACTTTTTGGCTTTTCCTCCTCTCTCTTTTTGTAAGCCTCCGGGTAATTTGATAAGGCTTGGGGAGCCAACAATACCCTTGTAAAGACTTTTAGCTTTTTGAATAAAAACTTTTTGCAGTAGTATTTGCGCGCTTATTTTCCTTTGTCGGTAAATACTTGTATTTGCACAGTACTGCCTTTGTGTTAGGCCTGTTTTTCTTCTAGCGATCACACGTCGAGTTGAATCTGTTCATTTGCCAAGTGTGCAAAGATCGGTGGGGAGACGGTATCTCCATGGCCCCGAAGTCGAGGTGGAGATCGTTCAGACGTGGATGGCCTCATGGCGAGGGCTTGGACCGTGGCGTCGGCGGTTAGTAACACCAGCTACGGATGACCGAGCATGGTAGATGCTTGGTTGCCTCTTGGCGAGGGCTTAGGTATCTGGCTTTGTGGGATAGGGAACTACTAGCCAGGGATAACCGAGTAAGGGTGGGCTCGGCCGCCTCTTGGTGAGGGCTTTAATCCCTGGCGTCGTAGGGTAGGGAACTACCAGCTAGGGATAGCCGAGCAGGGTAGCCGTTCGGCCGCCTCTTGGTGAGGGCTTTTGATCCTTGGCGTTGTGGGGGTAGGGAGTTACCAGCCAGGGATAACCGAGAAAGGGTGGGCCCGGTTGCCTCTTGGCGAGGGCTTTTGATCCTTAGCGTGGGAGGGACCGTAAGAGGCCTACTAAGGACGGGCCGAGCAGGGTTACTGCCCGGTGCCTCTTGGCGAGGGCTTTGATCCTTAAGGACAGGCCGGGCAGGGTTACTGCCCGGTGCCTCTTGGCGAGGGCTTTGATCCCTGGCGTTTTGGGGTAGTGAGCTACCGGCCAGGGATAACCGAGCAGGGGCGGGCTCGGTTGCCTCTTGCGAGGGCTTTTGATCCTTAGCACGGGAGGGGCCGTAGGAGGCCTACTAAGGACGGGCCGAGCAGGGTTACTTCCCGGTGCCTCTTGGGGAGGGTTTTGATACTTAAGGACGGGCCGAGCAGGGTTACCGCTCGGTGCCTCTTGGCGAGGGCTTTTGATCCCTGGCGTTGTGGGGTAGTGAACTACCAGCAAGGGATGACCGAGCAGAGTAGCTACTCGGTCGCCTCTTGATGAATGCTTTGATCCCTGACGTCACGGGTAAGGAGTTACCAGCCAGGGATAGCCGAGTAGGGTAGCCGCTCTGCTGCCTCTTGGTGAGGGCTTTGATCCCTGGCGTTGCGGGTAAGGAGTTACCATCCAGGGATGACCCAGCAGGGCAGCTGCTCGGCCGCCTCTTCGTGAGGGCTTGGATCTCTGGCGTTGAAGGTAGGGAACTACCAGCCAGGGATGACCGAGCAGGGTAGCCGCTCGGTCGCCTCTTGATGAGGGATTTGATCCCTGGCATTGCGGGTAAGGAGTTACCAGCCAGGGATAGCCGAGCAGGGTAGTCGCTCGGCTGTCTCTTGGTGAGGGCTTCGATCCTTAGCACGGGAGGGGACGTAAGAAGCCTGCTAAGGATGGTCCGAGCGGTGAAGCTGCTCGGTTGCCTCTTGGCCAGGGCTTTTGATCCCTGGCGTCGTGGGGTAGGGAACTACCAGTCAGGGATGACCGAGAAAGGTAGCCGCTCGGTCGCCTCTTGATGAGGGCTTTGATCCCTGGCGTTGCAGGTAAGGAGTTACCAGCCAAGGATGCCCGAGCAGGGTAGCCGCTCGGTCACCTCATGATGAGGGCTTTGATCCCTGGTATTACGGGTAAGGAGTTACCAGCCAAGGATGACCGAGCAGGGTAGCCGCTCGGTCGCCTCTTGATGAGGGCTTTGATCTCTGGCGTTGCGGGTAAGGAGTTACCAGCCAGGGATAGCCGCTCGGCTGCCTCTTGGTGAGGGCCCCGATCCTTAGCGCGGGAGGGGCCGTAAGAGGCCTGCTATGGATGGTCCGAGCGGTGAAGTTGCTCGGTTGCCTCTTGGCGAGGGCTTTGATGGCGTTCCGGGTCCGCGTGCATCGTCGGCAGGAGCGGGCTGCAACGGCTAAGGCCTGGCTGACTGAAATCTACTCCGAGCGTCACCAGGAGTACTTCCTTGATCCCGTTCCTCCTCTGTTGTAACCTCTTTTTTGTAAGGCTGAGGAGCCCATAGTACTTTTTGAATGAATAAAATTCTTCTTTCCACAACGTTCTAGCGTTCTCTTCGTATTATTAAATAGAAAGGACTTTAGAAGAGTTTACATTGTTTTTGTGAAAGAAGAAATACACACTCGTGGATATTCCCTTCACTGGTATAGCTTGAGTTTTTCAGCGTTGTAAGACCGTGGAAACTTGCGTTCGTCCGCGTCTTGCAATCGGTAGGCGCCAACGGGAAGGACTTCGGAGACGAGGAAGGGGCCGTCCCATTTAGGGGAAAACTTATACAGCCTGCCTTGATCGACGAACTCGTTTCGCCTCAGGACTAGGTCTCCGGTCTTGAAGAAGCGGTGCTTGACTCGCGCGTTGTAATATCGGGCAGTTTGCTGCTGATAAGCGGCAGCTCTGATCTGAGCCCGGTCTCGTTTCTCCAATAAGATATCTAGGTTGGTCCGGAGGGCCGTGGTGTTGGCTTCGTCGTCGAAGTGTTCGACCCGGTGATGGGTAGCCCGATCTCCGCTGGGACTATTGTCACAGTCCCATAGCAGAGGCTAAAAGGGGTTTCCCCGGTGGGGGTTTTCTTTGATGTGCGTTGGGCCCATAAGGCCCTGGGTAATTTTTCGACCCAACTGCTTTGGCGTCCTTTTAGGCGGGTCCGAAGACCTCGGAGGATGTCTCGATTAGCGGCTTCGGCTTGCCCGTTTGTCACGACCCGAAGTTCGACTCGTGACCGGCACTTAACCACGTAACGTCTACAGGCGTAACGCGACTAAGTAAGCCGAAAACCCAGAAATTAAAACCATCAAAAATAGTGAGTGTTGAAACATTTGTTTAAAAGCATTTGGAAAACCTAAAGTAGTTTAATAACAATCTTTAAAAGTTTAAGTTATTATCTTAAAAATTTTGGCAGCATTTTCTTTGTAAAACTAACCCCGAATCCGGGTACAAGACAAAATACGAGTAAAAATGATATACAGTGAAATAAGGCATCCCAGCGGGAGCAATCACGCCCCAACGGAGGAAACAAACACCACAAGAGTAATATACGATGCCGAAGCGAAGAAATGAGCAATAAGTAAAAAACATCACAAAATGATAAACTGCATAAGTAAAGACGACTCACACGAGCTCGACACCAGAATACAAATAATATACATCATCATCCTCACACTGTCTCTAATTCAATACATAAATGTAGATGGAGAGTACTAGATACAAAAGTGTGTACAATGTAAATAACCAGATACCACAACCCAGCTAACAGCAAACAGCTCACACACCAACTGTAGTGGTATCTGTAGCCAAAAAGATGCAAAAGGCAGCCTGCCGCGACTACTCTGAGCGGCAACCTGCAAATACTGTGGCACAACGGGGGTGAGTTGCCAACTCGTGAATAGAAGATAACATATAAAGGTAATCGCGAGAATACACGTACTGCGCTACTCTATCATATGCCAGCAGATGATATCTGTATGCGATAAGCAGTATGTGCAAAAATCATGCAAGTGCTCTATCAGGTAAAATAACTACAGGATGAGATGCATAATAATGAATGCTGAGCATGGGAAATACAACATCTACACGGAATGTCAACGTGGAAAATATAATTGGGGCCCATCAATGTACCCAGATCCCAATAAACTCAGGCGCCAGCACTCTCATCGGCCCTCAAATCCTGTAAACCTCAGTGAATCACGAGTGCCCAACATCGGTACTCAAAATATCATGAAATAATCGTGTCCAGAATCGACACGCAAATCCTCATATATCGGGCTCCGTCAGTCCGGATCAGCCCACGGGCTCCGTCTGCGGTATCGGCCCTCGGCCCCGGTAGTACGAGTCGTCCCGTATCCATCTATTGACTCTGGTCAGTATCCTCCGGATAACCGCCAGGTCCAACCAATCACCGGTAGGTACTTGCCACCCTGCCAGGCTCATCGTCTACTCCATGAAAACATTTCTCGCCCCGGGGAACCATACCGGGTCCACCATGAACCCGTAAACGGATCATCCAACTCCTCGAATCGGGTTTCAAGAACACGTCTCAGAACCGAGAAAACGCGTGGTGGACACACCAAAATATCATATCAAGAGGAACCGAGTTTTCAAATAGTGCATATTTTCTTAAATAACTCCACGGTCCTCAAAACCAGAAATCACATGAAATCCAAAACCAATGTGTAAGTCAATGCGATGTGATATGTGCATCAAGTCATACTATAAGTAAAAGCGAGAAACCGCTCTTTAAAATAGTTCCAGTTTTTCAAAAGGCATCATGCGGCTCCCAGTTTCTACCAAAATCAGCTTATCCAGGTAGGTACAGTTTGGATATACGTAAGTATGTAAATGAGTACGTGCACAAGTATGAACATGTAAAGGAGTACGTGCACAAGTATCATAATCATATCGAATCATATGTGAGATGAACTACGGTATAATGATCATGGCAATTCTACAGTGTGAGTGTCATGGCAATTACTAACGGTGTGTGTGTAACATGCAGATTAGTGCTCGTGCAACATGAACCGTTAGTAACAGTGCGGTGTTTTAACAATTCTAAGTTCATATACATATAGCAGGGAATGCGGTATGCAACAAATAGTATCCATGAACAGTCAATGTATGTAAATGCAATATGCTGCTACAAGGTCCTATCAGCCCTAACGCATAACGCCATGCGGGCGATTTCCCCGTAGATGTTAAATCTACTCACCGTAGTCTCGTGCTAAGTATAGCCGACGACTTGTTTCCCCTTCTTTGCGGCGTCCGTCGTACTCGCCTGCGAACCTAGAATTACACAAGGAATAAGCATAAGCAACAATCCTGTAAAACGTGATACTAAGGCAGTACGGGAAAATAGCGTCACAAGCTAAACGCGTGAACTTGATACACAAAAACGCGCGTGTGCTAAACCCTGTACCACCCCGATGCGCTGCGATGCACAGAACTCACCAGACCATAACGAAGCGTACGTGTCGCGCTAAACACAAACCCCAAACTAAGGGAAACGGCTCCCAGATTTTTAGCTGGAAGAAATCCCCAAAAGTAAACAAGACCAAACACTACAAAACACACACAGACAGCACCCTGCACAACACCAAAGCCAACAGAGGGGGGAGGGGCGGCGTCTCCGGACCTGCAGGAGGGAGCCGCCGGTTTTTCTCCGGTGGTACTGGCTCGAACTTCAACAAAACACCCCCAAAACCCTGCACACCATTCTGAAGTTGTTTGTAACTCCAGAAAACACTCGCAAACAAAGCAGATCACTGTATCCTAATAACAAGCTTAAATATGTTTTAAAAACACTAATTTGGTACCTAAGGGTATTTTAGTGTAAACTGAAATAAAAACTTGGTTTAGACAGCTCTAATAGCACTTAAAAGAGTTAACCAAGCCATAATAATACCAATTTAACATTAACTTCACAAATTCCCTTCAATATCACAAAAAAAACATATAAAAATATGATTTTTAGCTAACAAAACTAAAATTTATGATCTAGGGTGATATGGGTGAGTTTTGATACCTTCAAAAGATCCAAGAGAACTCAATTTCCCAGCCTTAACCCTCACATGCACAGATTTGCATCCAAAGTCCACAAAGGAGCCATTTTCCAAGGTTTTGAGTGAAGGAATGAGAGGTTTTTGTGTAGGGTTGTGTATGGCCTTAAAGAGAAATGAAAGAAGAACAAAAAGATGATGAAAATGTTGTTGCTGCTGCTGCTTTCTCTGCTGAAAGTTTCAGCAAGAGAGGGAGAGAGAAAGAGAAGGAGAAAGAGAGAGAAAATTGTTAAAGTCAAGGGTTCACCATGCCTCATTAATTGCACTCCATGCCTCTCTCTTTTCTCTCAAATTTCAAATTTCTTTATGGATTTTAAAAAAGAAAGGAAATGCTTAAATTGAAAGAGGTGAGAAAGAAAACTTATGTTACCAAAATGTGCTAAGTGTGCAAGCAAGTTTCACTAATTCTCATTAGGAAAAGTAATTAAGGGAAGTAAATTTCTAATTAAAAGAACACTAGCTAATTTAAAATTAATAAACCCATTTATATATAAAAACACCTCTCATTGCAATTAGAACTAGTCAACAAAAGAAATAAGTTTTACGGGGGTTTTTTTATATGAAAAACACGCATCTTTACTAACTAATGCGAAATTATCCTAAACGAATTTCCAAAGCGTTACACCATTGCATTGGGGATGCGCAACCGCGGCGAACTTCATGAGGACGTGATATTCATCGCAGAATTCCTTCACTTTCTCGTTCTCGAAGTTTGTTCCATGGTCGGTGATGATATACATCGGGATGCCGAACCGGTGTATCACGTTGTTCTGCAGGAACTTGATGGTCATGGTGGCATCCGGTTTCCTGATGGGGATGGCCTCAATCCATTTCGTGAAGTAATCCACCGTGACGAGGACATACTTGTGCCCACCCGTACCGGTAGGAACCTGGCCTATCATGTCCAATCCCCACTGGGCGAACGGCCACGGGGAGGTAAGGGCGGTCAGCTCGATGGCCAAAAGGCGAGGTATGCTTCCGTGGAGTTGGCAACTTTTGCATCTTCTAACGAGCTTCTGGACGTCTTGGTAAATAGTTTGCCAGTAGTACCCCTGGAGCAATGCCTTTTGGATCAAGGTGCGGGCCCCTTGGTGTGCGCCGCCGACCCCTTCGTGGGTTTCGCGGAGGACGTAGTCGGCTTCGCGGGGGTCGACGCACCGGAGTAGGGGTTGAGTGAAAGACTTCTTGTAAAGGTTCCCATTGCTCCAGACGAAGTGACAGGCTTTGGCTCGGAGACGGCGGACTGCTTTCCGATCTTCTGGGAGCATGCCTTCCCTCAGGAATTCTACGAAGGGCTTCCTCCAGTCTCGGTCCTCTTCCTGGGCTGTGTACACATGAAGCATTGTCCCCCCGTCTTCCACGCTGGGCCGTGGCAGGGTCTCGAAGAGGATAGATCATTTGTGGTTGGCCGAGTAGGATGAAGCCAGCTTACTCAGGGCGTTGGCTTGGGCATTGAGCTGTCTGGGTATTTGCTCTACCTGGACCTCGTCGAAGTTCTTCCGAAGTATTCTTACCTCGGAGAGATACTTCACCATCAGAGGTTCCCGGGCTTCGAAATGGCCTGTCACTTGGCCAATGACTAGGGCTGAGTCACTGCGGATCCGAATCGTTTTCAGCCCTAGCCCGGAGGCCAGGCGAAGTCCGGCCAGCAGGGCCTCGTATTCTGCCGCGTTGTTTGAGGCCTTGAACCCGAGCTTCAGAGAATACTCCATTTCTGCCTCGTTCGGGCCTCGAATGATGAGGTCGGCTCCACAGCCTTCCTCGGTCGAGGACCCGTCGACATAAATAATCCACTCAGGGATTGAGTCAGGCCCCCCCTCGATCGAGGGTTGAGCCGCGAGGGTCGGCGTGGACTCCGGCTCCTTACTGGGAATGGTGCACTCGACGATGAAATCGACTAGGGCCTGTGCTTTGATGGACTGCCTCGGGCGGTATTTTATGTCGAATTGTGACAGTTCCCATCTCCACTTCTTTAAGTGGCCCGAGGATTCGGGTGACGTGAGGATAGCCCCCAGCGGGCGCTCGGTAAGAACGAGGATGGTGTGTGCCTGGAAGTAGTGTCGTAGCTTCCTTGAGTCTACGATGAGCGCCAGGACGATCTTCTCTATGGTTGGATACCTCGTTTCTGCGTCTTTGAAGACATGGCTCACGTAGTACACTGGCTTCTGCACTCCGTCGAATTCTCGGACGAGAACTGAGCCTGCTGCTTGGTCGGATACCGCCAGATATAGTGATAGCTCGTCTCCTTCAACTGGTCGGGTGAGCAGCGGCGGCATCGCAAGGTGCCTCTTTAATTGGTCAAACGCGGCCTGGCACTCCTCTGACCACTCGAACCTCGGATCTTCCTTAGAGCTTTGAAGAATGGGAGGCACTTCTCCCCAGACCTCGACATGAAACGGCCCAGAGCGGCTACCCGCCTTGTTAATCGCATGATCTCGACGTTGGTCCTGGGCATGGTCATGTTGAGGATAGCGTCGATTTTTTCTGGGTTAGCCTCGATTCCACGGTGGGTGACCATGAAACCGAGGAATTTTCCTCCGGTGACCCCGAATGCGCACTTTGCGGGGTTCAGCTTCATCTTGAACTTGCGGAGTACTCCGAAGGTCTTGTCCAGGTCCTTGGCATGGTCGGTCAACGAGACTGATTTGACGAGCATATCGTCGACTTAAACTTCCATGTTCCTACCAATCTGCGGCTTGAACATGCGGTTGACCAATCGTTGGTACGTAGCTCCGGCGTTCCTGAGACCGAAGGGCATCACCTTGTAGCAGTATATCCCCCGGTCCGTTGTGAATGCGGTAAGATCTTCATCTGCCGGATTCATACCAATCTGATTATAGCCGGAGAAAGCATCCATGAAGCTCAACAGCTCGTGGCCAGCCGGGCTGTCGATGAGCTGATCTATCTTCGGTAGGGGATAGTTGTCTTTGGGGCATGCCTTATTGAGGTCGGCGAAGTCGACGCACATGCGCCACTTCTCGCTTGACTTCTTGACCAGCACTACGTTTGCCAGCCACTCCGAATAGGGTACATTCCGAATGAAGTTGGCGGCGAGGAGCCGATCCACCTTATCTTCGATAGCCTTCTATTTGACCGGGGCGAAACTTCGCCTTTTTTGCCTGACGGGTCGGGCCGTAGGATCAACCCCGAGCTTGTGAGATATGATTTTGGGGCCGATCCCAGGCATGTCTGCAGGCGCCCAGGTGAAAACGCCGGAGTTGTTCCTGAGGAAATTAACCAGGTCATCTCGCTGAGTTCCTGTTTGAAGCGATCTGATCTGGACGATCTTTTCGTCGTTCCCTTCTATCAGGGAGATCTATGTCAGCGGTTCGACCGGGGTTCCTCGGACCTCTTTTTGCTCGTCTCGAGTGTCCAGAGAACCCCTGATGTCGCCTTCACACTCGACATCGTCGGCTGGCTGCTCGGACGAAGATGTTGCGGTGAAGCATACCTTTGCAATCCGCTGGTCTCCATAGACCCGATCTATCCCGCCTTGATCGAGAGGGAACTTCATTGCCAGGTGGTAGGTCGATATCTGGGCCCGAAGGGAGTTCAGCGTTGGGCGGCCGAGGAGGATGTTGTAGGGCGATGTGATTCTTGCTACAATGAATTCCATGGGTAATGTTCGTGTGCGGCCAGTCTCCCCGACGTTAAACTGCAGAGTGACTATCCCTTCCGCCGGGATGGAGTGGTTGGTGAACCCTGAAAGGACGTGGGAGGTCGGCCTTAGGTCTGCTGGGGTGAGCCCCATGCGTTGAAAGCAGTCGTAGAAGAGAATGTCCGCCGAGCTACCCGAGTCGACCAGTATCTTGTGCACCTCGTATTGGTGGACTTGAGCCGTGATCACCAGAGGGTCATTGTGAGGCAGGGATAGGCCGTGGAATTCTCCGTCGTAAAAAATGATCGGCTCGTTATCCCTGGCCTTCATTTTCGGGCGGCTGTTGTCCTCCGCTGCCGGCACAGGGTGCCGAGTCTCGTGGGTGCTCGATGGACCCCCTGCTGACATGACCATGATTCTTGATGAGTCTCGGTTCCTTTCGGCGAGGTTCCTTAGGTCTCCTGGCGAGGTCGTTTTTGAGCAGCCGTGGCGAGTCTCGCGTGCGCGACCCCGTCGAGGGAGGGGGTGCTGATCGTGCCTGGGAGCAGGCGAGTTGACCACCACCGTCTCGGGAGGGATAAGGGTGCGACGAGACTCCGGGCGAAGCTTTAGGACGTGAGACCTTGAAGTCAAATAGGTCGGCCCGAGAGACCTGCGACTGTTGGAGAGGGAGAGGCGGTGGTTGGCAGTGCCGATGCGAGCATAGTCTTCTCTCCCTCTGTAGGAGTCCCGTTCCCGAGGTGGGGGAGCAGCGACCTGGGGAGCTTGCCCCGCCGTTTTGACACGGACGAGCGCGTCCACGACGAACGCGAGTCGATCTATCCGGGCAGCTAGGGCGTTGATGGCGTTCGGAGGAGGAAATTCGTCCGCGCCTCCGTTGTGGGGGAGGCGGCGGCTAGTGCTTGGATCATCGTGGTGACCGCTCGTCATTGGGTTGAGATCGGAAGATGAACTTTTGTTTTTGTGGAATCAAGGAGTTCCCACAGACGGTGCCAGCTGACGCGGGATGGATCGCGTCAAGATGTTACCTTCCGTTGATCTGCTGTTGGCGATGATGGACGACTGAGATTTGAGTTGGAGGATAGATGTTGAAGTGTGTGGATCTCAATGGGTTTGAGGTTGTTGGGGTCGAGCTACCTGCAAGGAAGTCCCGGGGTGGTTGTACCACCGAGGACCCTCCGACGATCAAGTTAGACAGGAAATCCGAGCAGAGTAACGGCCTAGTGAATGGAAAATGACTTACTTGAACCGTCTGAAGGAGGGGTTTAAATAGCGGTGGCAGTAGGCAGGCGGGCGTGAGAATCACGTCGGCCGTTACGCTCCCGACATCACGCCCGTGTGTTGGGCGGGGTCTCCCATTAATAGCGAGACAGGCTCATTAATGGGGGATCATGATGGCATGGAACGCGGGACGTGGCCGACGGATATCTCGTGTATGGCGAGATTCACGGGATGACGGTTGCGCCTGCGAGTGGTGCCGTTGGTCGGTTTATGAGACCGAGGAAGATGAGCTCGGCGGGAGAGCTCGGGAACGAGCGGGATGCCGAGCTATTTTCGTTCTGCTAGAGCTCGGTGGCGAGCTGAGAGGGCCGAGGAGGCCAGTTGTGAAGGGGGCTCGGAGACGAGCCAAAGGTTGTCTGTAGGACGGGCATAGAAGCGGCCTGGTCGGCCACTGTGGGTCCTCTCATGTATGCTCTGGGACACGTCATCTACCACGTGTCATGATCCGGAAGATCACCGATATTGAGCATCATCAGTACTCCACCCATATCTTCTAATCCTTCACAAAACTTAAAAAAGGAAATAAAGTTCAAAACATACGAAGAAAACAACACCACCCCGTTGCCTAATTGGCTAATTCAAATAGTGTAGTGTACCTCCTCTCACACAATCAATTCCTTTTTCTTATTCATCTTTCCACAATAATTTATATTCATCATGAGAGACATCATCACAACACAATCTAATACGGTTTTCTCCACATCTTAGATCCTACTATTCTTCATCATCATCAACTGTGACGATGGTTGGTTACATAAATTGTGATCATGACGGTAGAAATGGACGTGATAATGATGGTGCCAATGTCGGTTACATGAACTGTGATGATGGTTGTTGTGGCGACATCGATAACAATTAAAGAAGTTGACATAGAAGTCAATGGAAGCGACCGCAATACCATTGATGGAAGTCTTGGGAAATGCCCGAAGGAATGTTAGTCCCAAGTCATTTGAAAATACTATTCCGAAATTTAAAAATTCATATGTTTACCCTCTTTATGACCTCTAATGATCGCATTGTTAAGATAAAGTTAGAGTTTAAACAAAAAAAAGTTTGAAGTTTAAAAGTTTGACCGGAAGGTTTTAGGATTCGAGACTTCTGATAAGCGCAAGTATTTACCGTTAATTATATCCTACCGTCTCAGGAAATATCTAGACTGGATACCGTATTAGGCTATTCTAAATCACATCAATTTAAATAAATATCACGTCACGCGCGCGCATATATATATTTATATATAGAGACACACACACTTGCAATAAAGAAAAATTAAGTGAGAAGTCCTCTCTAACGATTTCATTAAGTAATTTTCAATATATGTGCATTTCTTTACAAATTTTTGCACATGCATGTAAGAAACAAGTAAAAGTATGTTTGTAAAAATAAAGCAAAAACATGTCCTTTCTCGTAATAAGTCTTTGTGGCCTAAAGTATAAAGAAGAAACTTGGGATATGATTTAAACCCCATATTAAGTGTATGTGGGTATAACTTATGTAGATATCCGTTTCATTCAAATGCTTACGGGTATCTTCGTGGGGTCCTAAATGGAGCCCACAGCACAATTAAAGGACATGCCGATATCTGATTAAATAGATATATGCTTTATTCCAAACTTGCGGGTATCTATCTTGAGATACCTGATAGCGGATGCGGGTATCTATTTGAGAGATACCAGATAGGGTTTTTACAAAGGCATCTCTTAATATATACGCTCTAGTTAGTTTAGATGTTGATTAGTTTTCTTCAAGATAGGCACTGAGAAATGATATACTTCTCAAAGTTCTTGGCATTATGACCACATATCCTTCAGGGAATAAATTTTAATGTTCTTTAAAGATATTGTTGATTACATTCAAAACATAAATGAGTAGCATTTCACTTTGTATTTTTGAATTTGTTATTGAGAAATATAGACTGCGTCTATATTCTCCTATGAGTAGGAAAGATGGGATTTTTCCTACTTTCTAAAAAGAAATACTTTCGTATTCTCATTTTCAGTTAAAAAACATAAAATTAATTATGTTCGAGTTCTTTGAGAGTTCTTGGTTGGGAGAATGCATGGGGATTCATCTTAGTCTTTCAATACCCTGTGAAAATATCAAGAAGAGAAAGATGGGTTCTCAAAGAAAGAAGAAATTCATCAAATATCAACCTACTACTTTCTTTTCTTCTTCTAGCCGTGAGTCTTCTTCAATCTGTAACCTGTAAAAACTTATGAATTTTTTTGTCCACCTTTTTCTTTCTTAGAAAGGGTATTTATAGCAGATAGGGTAGTCAGCAACCCGCTATCCATTTTTTAGGGAAAGTGGGGGGCTAAAACAACCCACTAAAAGTGCAATTATTATTCGAGTGAGTATCTTTTAAAGATACCTGCAGCCGCTATTCAATTGGAGCGAGTATCTCTTAAAAAAGATGCCCGCAGCCTAAAGGACCCTGCTATTTAGAGATCCCCGCTTATGAAGTCCCCGCTTCCGGAACTATGGTGCTTTGTATGGGGATTTTGAAATTTTTGGGGCCAACATCATGTTAATCCCAAATTATTTAAAATTCGAATTTTCTTAATATTGGTAGTGTTGGCAATAGTGACCTCAAGGCAATTATCGTAATCGCAGGCAGGTGTGTATGATGATTGAGGGAAGACCTATACCGGTAGAACAGTCTTATTCGAGATGATAGCATGCTATCTGGTTTGTCTTTACCATCATGTACATGTTGATAGAGCCCATAGGATTCTTGCCTGACTAACGACATTATGATGGCGATCATATACATAGGAGCTGGGGGTCTATAAGCACATCCTTAAATGTCCCTAGTCGTGGGAGTATCGAGACTGGGTATCGATACTCCAGTGTAGACTAGTGTATACTGATCGAGACCCCGACAAGGGGCGATGGCCAGGTCTCACAAGCCATTGGTGTTAGTTTGTTCACCTAAGATAGTATACAGGTGCTCATTGGGTTATGAGTACACTGGACGGACTCGCCGGGAACCTGCTAGTTGGTATTATACCTATTGTCAGATAGCAGTTCCCAGGTGATATGTGTACAGGTTAGTCTGTCGACCTGAGATCGTCATTTGTCTCGTGTGAATTCCCACTGTGCTTTGATTACTATCCTACCACGGCTTAAAGGAGTCGTGCAAACAGGTTTTAGTTGGGTACAATCCCGAGCCATATAGAGGCAGTGATCGGATCGTCGGGGATTCGTCTCTCCCGATATTGGAGGTTGATGTCGCGTTGTGCACGGGTGACCATCACCAGAAATCCGTGGCCACGGTGGACGAGAATTACCGATCCAGTATCGATAGTTTCTCAGGTAGTGATGGGTTTCATGCCGACATTAAATGTCGCGTTGTTAGGGGTTTGACTTTATCCACACCCTAGACTCGATATGCGATACTCTTAGACGAACAGACCGGACTGTACGAATATTGTCACCGTCAGGCTCAGTAGGGGTTCAGGATGAGTTTTCTCGTCGGCCTCCCTTTCGCTCAATACCTGGATAGCCGTTACGTACAGCTAGTGCCGCTGACGTGCTTGTGGTTAAACCCACTGCCAGTGTATTGAAGAGTCTTTAGAGTCCTACACAAAGGGTTTTCACGGTTCAGGCGATATGGTGTAAATGACGTAATTTGGTACATACAGGTGTCCGATTAAATATGTGTACATGCTGCGCAGATTTTAATCGGACGGTTGATAATACTAGCGGCTTAGGATTAAGCCGTATTATTAAATCAGGTTTTGATTTAATAATTTATATATATATATGTGTGTGTGTGTGTGTGTGTGTGTGTGTGTGTGTGTGCATGCATGTATGTATTCTAGTATTATTGTTCACTATTCATTTTCTCTCTTGGCTATTCGTATTTTTGTACGAATACGTGTATATGTATTTCGATACGTATACCAGGTTGAATTTCGTATTTATACAAAATTGCTTCTAGATGATGGACACCTCATTTCTATGATTTACTTTTTAGAAAATCATTTGTTTCACAAATGAGGTGGAGGAGTGAGGTGGCATGAGCATGAGTCATGGCATGCAGAGAGGTATAGCTTGGAATTATTTATTTGGAAATTGAGATGAGATATTTTTGTTCATGAGAGAGAGAGAGAGGCAGCCACTTCTTGAATTCCTAAGCTCATTTGTTTTCCTCACTTGATAATTTCTTCACTTGCTTACTACACTCTCATTCTCACAAAAGACTTAGCATTTTCTTGAGTTGCTTATGCCACATGTTTCCTCATCTCCTTCATCTTCTTGAGTTGCTCTTTTGAGCATGTGTGATGAGAGAAAATTATGGTGACACATTCCTACATCTCCACTCTCCATTACTAGCAACCTTGGAGCGTCGGTTGCATCGCTCGATGAGACTGAAGCTTGCGTCGTTTCCCTCAGGCGGATCATCGTAGATGGAGGAAGACCGGCAACAAAATTCGATCAAGGAGCCACTAGGAGCTTGGGGATGATGGTTGAAGACGGAAAGATACGGATCAACTCAGTATAACCATTCTAACTTCTTTTTGTAGCTTGCTAGTATTGGGTTTAAGGTAGATCCGGGTATCGGGTAATGGTTGCGCCAATTTAGAATTTTTTTTCCGTATTTGGCCACGGTTTGATGGCGGGGCGCTGCCGTAACCCAACAGTTAGCAGAAATTAGCATTTTAGAATCCGAGAATTTGGATTTTAGAATTCATCATTCAATTTATAGTACAAAAATAAAAAAACACCAATAAATTTTCAAATCAGCATGTACCCCCAGGTTTTCTAAAATGCAATATTTTATATAATAAATCAAAATTTAAATAAACCGTTCCCATCGGGCATTGCCACCACCGGTTGTCGCTACAATTCACCGGACATCGACCGTCGCCGTCAGCCGGTCGTCCCCACCACCGTTACTGGATGACTGTTACCGCCGGCATCGGCGGTCGAAAGTCCCTATCACCGCCGGCTGCTGACCACCACCGGCAGACGTTCCCTGTAACAACCCTAAACTCTATGTACAACATTCTGTACAATTTTTTCAAAAAATACAGAAAGAGGTACTTTTGCATGAGCACAAGTTATAAGTTTGTTTTGCTTTTTAATAGCAAGAAGAAGCTTGTAGCTCATTGGTAAGACCTTGTACTGCTGAACCAAAGCACCAGAGTTCAAATCCCACCACCCACATTATTTTTAATATCGTTTTCTTTTAAATTTTTAGAAGTCCAAGGGTCTACACGTGCATAACTCGTAAAAACCCCACGTCACACTAAAAACAAACTGGCCCAGGGGGTAAACGACTCGACGAGGGACACGTGGCGACGGCGACCCGGCCCGATCCGGCCGACTCGGCCGGCGGCGCCGGTCGGACCGAGTCGGATCGCCGATCTTCGTTCATAGAATTTGTGCCTCTTTGTATTCCCAGTATCCCTGTATACTTTAAATTTTCTGCACACTAACAAAGCTCTTTAAAACTCCTTTAAACCATTTTTTTAATACAATTTAATATATTTTCTTTCACACCCCTTCACCTACCCTAACCCTAGTTTTACCCTATAAATACCACCCTTAAACACACCCCACTCACTCACAAATTCTGTCCAAACTCTCAAGAAAACTCTCTAGAATTTTTGTGTACAAGTGGAGTTAGCAAAGGGCGAAACTCCGACGATCTTCCGACGACGACCTTAGGAGCTCCCGGCGAGGAAACGACGCACCGGCAACTCCTACTTCCTCATATTCCTCTTCTCTACGCTACAAACCAGTAAGTCCCACCTCTCTCTTCTCTAATCTATTCTTAAAACTTCTTTTACTAAAACCCGACGGAAGCGGAGTTACATCCGACTTCCGATTCGGTTTTCTTTGTAAAATTCAATTTTCCTTAACACAACCATACAAAACTGGTACATCTTGACTATTAATCATTAACAAAACATTTGGAACAAATTTCATTTCAAAAGAATGTATATTTCAATTTTTATCGCACTTTTTCAGTAAAATACCATGTAGTTTAGTTTCTATTTTAAAACATCATTAATCTTGCTATACCTTTAAATAGTTCACGAGGTAATGACCTACCTCTTCACAACACTCATATGCAACATAGCACGATACCTTTTTGAGAAATATAGATTCGGGAAATACCGTTTTACACAAAACTAACTTTAACTTATAAAAACCGTTTTCTACAAGATTACGTATTTTTACAAATCTTTGTAAAGCGCCGCTACAACCCATTTGGGGAACCCGTTCGGGATGGTGCGGATTATCGTAAATTCTCGGGCTTAGTAGTGCGAGATGCAGACCTCCGCAAGGATCATTCGGTCTCGAAAGATTTAAAATACAAATATCGTAAGAAAATGAGATTTCTAGTTAATAATAAATTAAAATTATTTTTTATAAATATATATAAATATATATGTATCATGAAAATATATATTTTTGATATTCCAACTTTTCTAAATCAAAAGAATCATTTTACATGAAAACACCATGCAATTCCATAAAAGTTCAATATTACAAATAAATACCATGTATTATGAAAACTAGGTTTTATTCACTAGAAATGTCACATATATAAAATCTACATCTATGACAACTTTAAAGACGATAATTAAATACTCGGGGTGTATTTTGAAAATTATACAAAAGTATTTTTACATAAACCCCCTCAAGTTCTATAAATTACCCTAAGGACCCTAGTTAACATTGGTTTAAGCGGGACCAATCTCTTGAGCTTCAGAGAGCCAGAGAAGTGGGTGCTTGCCTATTTAAGATAGACAACTTAATAAACAGTGTTATCAATACGGTAATCGTTTTTGTAAAAGACACAAATCCTGCCGCCCATGTGCAGCGGTTACCGATAACACCAAAACCTAATTCAGGACTTCAATTTCTTTTCTAATTGTCTGACTCAGACTGAGTCTCATTATAATAATCTGACTTGAATATGATTCAAGTACAATCTACAATACTCAACATGATTCCATGAATCTATATAATTAATCTATTCAATATATGTTGACCGAACCGAACCATGGATATACTTCCATTTACATGATTCTCCAGTTACATCCATTTACATGATTCTCCTGTTACATCCATTTACTGATATCATGGTTTCGGCAAGTCATCCAATTATACAATTTACATTACAAGACAATACAAGTTGCAATACAATACAAACAATACAATCAAGACATTGCGGGGTTTAAAGAGTAGATTGGTAAGGAAGATGTTAGAAGTGACATGAGACTGCAAGATTTAAGACACCTAATCTGAATTCAATTGCCGTTATTCCGGGTTGTATAACTGATCTTGTACTTCCATTTTCCTTTAGTCTCTGGCATATAGAGACTCCTATCGTATACACTGGCATTCTTCTGTACCAAACTACAAAAAACAGCGTTAACACTAAATACAACTTTAAAAGTTACACACATTCTCTCTGTCTATTCTATTTCTCACTTATCTTTGGGACTTACCGAGCGATTGTTCGCTGACGACATTCATTCTCTTTCTTCTTTGGAATGTTGCCAGGTGTTTCGGACTTTCAAGAGATCGAGCCCAGCGCCGAAGACTTGGACCAGTTTATTGAAGATCCCGAGCTGTAGTTACACTTGTACATTTCCTTTATATTCTGTATTTCCATTTCTGTTATGCCGTTGTTTAGGCATCGCTTATTCCATGTATTTACCTTTCCATGCATTGTACAAAAGAATGTTAATAAATAAAGTTGTTGTTTCGTTACATTTGTCTCTTGTGTATATTTCTTTTATATTGCTTAGTTACGCTTAGCGTATTTACTTCTGAGTAAATACGTAGCGGCCTAGTCACGTCCCCTTCTCCGTATTCCGGAAAGCGGGATGTGACAGTCCCCACCGCCGGCGGCCGACCACCGCCGGCCGACCGTCCCCACCACTGTCATCTGCCGACCGCCGCCACCGCCGGCCGACTGCCCCCACCATCGTAGTAGGCCGTTAACCGACCGTCCCCATCGCCCCTGGCCACCCATCACCATCCCCGTTCATCTCTCGATTAGCCGCGGCCTCCCTTTGTCGCCCATCGACCATCGCCGGCCGACCGTTCCCACTGTTGGGATTAAAATTTATACCCCTGTTGCCCGAATTAAAAAATCAAAAAATTGAAGGTCAAAAGTCAAAATCAACAAGTCAAACTCAACGTCCAAGCAACTGGGCCCACGCCCAAACCGCCTCGAGCCCGACTAATCTGGGTCCAACCCCAAGCAACTGGGCCCACGCCCAAACCGCCTCGAGCCCAACTAAAGCCGACCACCGAAGAAAAGAATTATGTAGAAAATAAATTTAAATGTAATTTTTAGAAATAACTGTAAGGAAAATGGACAAAAAACCAAAATATGTAAAACCAATAGTTTATCTGCAAAAAATAAAAGAGCATATGGACATGGAAAGGGTAAAAGAGCAATTTTTGTAAAGCCCAAGGAGTAAAACATAAAGTGTAAAGTTTATATAAGGCTATCATAACAAGAAATCAAGAAGAATAATTCTCCTCAATCATTTTCTAGGATTTTGTGCCATCTTTTATTTTTGTTTCTTTGCTTTTCTGGCATGTTCTTCTTCCCCCTCTAACAAATTTTGAGAAAGATTTTCTTTTTTCTTCTCCTCTGTAAATATATTTGTATCCAATACCCACACATAAAAAAAGAGAAGAAGAGAAATCTCTCTGTCTTTTCCATCCCTGTTCATCAAGACTTGAAAGCATTCGGTAAGTAATGTTTTAAAGCATTCAGGATTGATTCAACGGGGGTTTCTTAACCCAAAACATTCGGTATGTAATTTTCTAATTTCTTCTCTCTTGAATCCGATGCCTTCCAATATTTCGATCTTCTGCAAAATTCTTCGCAACTTTACCGTAAAAAAGAATAAAGAACTACCCCGTATTTAGTTGCAGCGCCTAAACTTAATTGCAAAAGAATTGTTTGATGATTTGAACAACTTTTTATTGATTTGCGCATTGTATTCTTTAATATGGACTTTAAGGGCAAGAGAACTCCGATAAGATATGGTAAAAGATTTCATCATCCTTACCGTGGCCCACAAATCACAAACCGAGTATTCTTGCATCCCCAAATTAAATTAAAATCAATTAGAACTCAGCCTTTAAGGATTCGCGCTTACTAGGGCAAGTTTATTGTGTTTAGAATGTTACTTAATGGTACATTGTTCAAGGGATGTCTAGGCAAGTGTGAAAGGAGCACCGCCAAAAAGAGTGAGGGTTACTTCAAATTAAGGAATTTCGCGAAAGCGTTGGAAAACCTCTCCGATCTCTGCACTTATCTGGCTTCTTGATCAGTATATCTTGAGTCTGACCCTCGACACAATTTTACTTCAAAAATCAAGTTCTTGAGCAGGTCTAGTTGACCTAGGGTAACTTAGATTGATTAGGGGAGTGATATTCTTTTCTTTTGTGATTTTTGTGATACTTATAAATATGAGTGACACACATTTTAATCCGATTCTTTACGATCCATATTCTTTTGTTAATACACATACCCAATTCTTTTGTTCCAATTGTCAAGATTCGTCCCACATTCTCGAAAACTGTCCTTTTTAGGTTGTAACCAACCGTGCCAGAATTTTGATATCAATCTACCACCTAACACTCTTTAACCCATTCCCACTTCAAGATTAGACCAATTGATTGAGAACTTAGAGAAAGAGCTTAACTAGATGTTTGTTTACGCATCGTCACCATCACAACCCTCCTTTCCTGAAACAACTTTCACATTTATAGGATTTGATAGAGAGATGGATACTAGATTGACTACTTTAGAGAATAGTTTAGAAGTAATGATTAAAGTCGAGGATCAAACGGCTTCGATGCTTGTCATGTTCATACAACAATCTGATCAATTATTTCACACTTAATCGCAATCATTGACTAGAATCGACGATCCCTTCGGCCGTCTGAGCCTTTGTCATATAACAGCTCCCAGTAATCGTCCTTTCTTGGTCATTCGCCTTGGGACAATCATGTTGGGGTGGGTAATCCTTGGCCATCCGCTTTTTCGTTTTCAGATGCCTGTTATGGAGAACGCATTTTCTCCACCATTTCTTGAATGCTTTGCATTCGTCGATGGGATGGCAGACCCTTCGGTGACATAGGTAATATTTTAAATGCTCTTCTCCACCTTCGAAGTCTACGATCCTTGGGGTATACATCTTTAAGGGCGGCCGCTTCATTCATTTGGATAGGGCCTTGGCGAAATGTTTCTCGGCCTTTCCTTTCTTCAGCAGTATCTTCTGCTTCAGTTGCATACTCGGCTTTGCATAAGGAGTTGTATAACTCACATCTTCCGCGGCTTCCCTATCCAGGCGTTGTTGCCTGGCTTTCTCATAGACAACTAGCTCACGCTATTGATTATCCCGGTTTATTTGGAAGACTTCCCTTAGGCGCTTCTCAACTGGGTCTTGTTGTGGAGAACTTGGGGCTTCATGTACTGATTCTACCCTCTGCTCATCAGAGCCGCTCTCGGATGCAGGTGGAGCCTCATCTATATAGATGGGGGAGTGAGAGACCATGCGGCAGCTTTCCAACGACCTTCCGTTCCCTCCTCTGAGTCATAGTTCTCATCCTGTCTGTTATTTTCGAGGATGTGCTTGATAAACCCCTCAAAAGTAATGGGCGAACGTGTTTTCTGATTGTATTCTTCGAGCGTGTCATTCTACTTCTGGGTGTATGTACGGCTGTCGAGGTGCTCGGTTGGCTGTACGGGCTTCTTCGCCTTCTTCTTAGTTTTATTTTTGGAAGACTTCTTGACTTCAGGGTTTTCCCCTTTATCAGTTGTCTTTGGAGTAGGACTTGGTTTCAACATCCCTGGTATGATCTCCGGTTCAAGCGGACACTTCCACCTGATCACAGGGCATGCCTGTAGATCCTTTAGCATTCTTTTCATTCTGGGAGATAATGTTACCTCCTATGGGGTCTTTTCAATGACTGAGCAGAATGCCCCCTGCGTATTGGTCCCTTTAGAGATGTGCCTCTAAGGAGGATTCACTTTCCATTTATCGGAGAGTATGAACTTGCCGTGTTTATGCTGGTCCTCGACCCTGTTCTTGAGCATGTAACAATCGTTAATCAGATGGCTTACCACCCGATGATATGGGCAATAGGTTGGGCTATTGACATCAGGGGCTTGGGCCGATCACCATGGCTCAGGCAATGTCAGAAATCTGCTCTTTATTGCAAGAACGAATAACATCCTTGTTTTATCATAGGGGAAGGAATATTCCCGTCCCATTCTTTCTTTAATCGTGGGTTCCGTGCAGTTGTCGTTTTGACGACCAGGCGCTTTGGGTCCGTTCAGCCGTTGTTATGTGTTAACGACAAACGTTGCCTTACCCTTGCATTTGAAGATCCATGAATCTCCATTGAAAGAAGATGAACCCTGGTTCATTGCATCCAGTTGAACCAGCTTGTCAATGAGCTCTTAGGAAGTCGTTGGGCTGAGAAGAGACATATATGGGAATGCTTCCGCCTTCTTATCGAGAGTGCTCATGAACATGCTTATAGCCGGAGCTTCAAGGATCCTTTGTTAATATTTGGACCAAAGGTTCCTCCATCTCATCACGTATTGTACCTATGTCTCGTTTGATCTAGGCCTCTCGTTGACCAAGGCGGTCACGGTAGTGTGCTCGCTCGCACTAGCGAATCTCTGGCAGAAGAGAAGCTCCATCTCGTCAAAAGTTTTGATCGAGTCATTAGGAATCTCCGAATACCATTCGAATGCTACGTTTGCTAGACTTATAACGAACTGTGGCAGGAGTAGTATATCATTACTCCCAGTATTTCCACACTTGAACCGGAATTGGGTGATGTGCTGCTTCGGGTTCTCAGTTCGTTTATATATGAGAAATGTCAGGATTATATATCCTGGCGGGTACTGAATTTGATCGTAACACGCCGGGTATGTTCGGCCAGTCTTTATCAACTTGCCGGCGGCTTCACTGGCTAGGTGAGCCCTGAATTGCTGGGCGATATATTTGTCCAGTTGTGACTTGGAGATTACTTCCTATTTTGTTGTTGATGAGGCTTGGAGAGGCTTGGAGGTCTCTCCTTTTTCTTCGAAAACGACCACCGGCAGTTCATCTGCTGGTGATTCGGGGTGAGCCATCATCCCGAGGATACTTTGGAACAAATGGGCCATCTTGTCCATTCGACCTTCCATTTATGTAGTTTTTTCGTCTTTCTTCTTAAGCATGCATTTCAAATAGTCCATATCAAACTCCTATTCTGTTCTTTTCTCAGAAGAGCTGTCCAGATTTACACCAGGTGGGGGACTCATTATTTCAGCCGCCTGAGCTATCAACTCCTACAACTTCTGTGGATCTTTGGTTAATGACCGCTTGATCGGCCTGTGTGAAATGAAAGTCTTGCTCGCTTCCTTGGAGTTCACTATATAGATGATGTGAACTACCAATCCTCCAGTCTTTGAGCATTTGGATTGCGGGTCCTTGGAGTAGGCTTGGACCTTTGCGTCTTCTCTAACCTCCCTCTTTTGTGATAGGTCAATTTCGGAGGAACCACCACAGCAGTAGCCTCCATCGGTTGATGGGAGGAGAATTTATCATGACTCTACAGCTTCTTGTACCGGGGGGAGTAATTCTTATTGATTACTGACCCTTGCATCTCCTTCCAAACTTTATGAATGGTTGAGGAAAGTCTTTTTGCCGATCGAACCAATCTTGGCTCATCACTCCTCTCAGCAGGAGGTAGAGTTTCCTTCAATATACGACTTGGAGAGTTGTGCTTCACCATGTTCAACGCTTCAAAGATATTCCTGGTTGGAACAACATCCTGTACCATTAGAGCTAGCAGGGTTAGCCTGGATGGCGAACTGGCCCCAGCCTTCCTTACTTGATGCTAGTATCGATGTTGAAAGTGTCTTGAAGTTGGGATTTCTTCAATCTTAGGGGCGTCATGGACTTTCCCCCTACATAGCTTTTGGGCCGGAATATCATGCCCGCTGAGTTCTTTCGAAGCTAGGCAATCTTGCCCCCTGCATGGCTTCGAAGTTGCAACATGAGTCAGCCGTTGAAAGACCTGAAAGTATATTTTAGCACATCTACTAAGGTTTTAGGAACATCAAGTATGCAATTTAAAAATTTTAGAGGGCTAAGTCGACTAAACAAGATCATACTAAAGGTTTAGGGTTAGAAAGTTAGCAAACTATAGTTCTAAACTAAGTGAAGAGAAGCTACAAACTTTGTAGCCAAGTCCTTCACTTCAAAAGCTCCATGTAGTAGTCCCTTGAACTCATTCTAGGGCTCCACTTGAAGAAAGGAACGAGCTTGCTCGAAGTCTTTTTTGTCAAAGATGATCTACCTTGAGGCAACTCACACTCAAGCCCACACTTCACTAATCAAAATATTAGTGAAGAGAACAACCTAAACTAAATTGCTAGAATGGGTTAGATTGATGAAGTAGGGTTTTTTTGCTCTCTAAAAATTCTTCTTTTTATTTTTCCTCTTGAGTGAATAGTGTCACTAGAAGAAGAAGTGAAGAAGATGATGATGAGGATGAGCAAGTGTTATGAGATAAGAATGAAAATGATTAACTTATTACTTTAAAAAGAAAAGGCAAATGAGTTATGGTTTCTCCAAGCTTCTCAAGTTATGACTCATTTCTTTTCTTAAGAAAACAATTAAGTAGATCAATATCCTCTTATCTTCAAACCATTGTGATTCTCTCACACACAACTTCATTGTATCATCAACAATGACACACACACACACACACATCATTTATATCACTTATAAATAATATATAAAGAGATGAGAAATTAAAGTGAGCACAATATTAGTTAATATACATACATACATACATACATACATACATACATACATATATATATATATATATAAAATTATTAAATCAACACTTGATTTAATAATCCAGTTATATCACATTTAACCCAGCTAATATCAATTAACGCTAGATTAAAATACGGTATCATATACTCGTATTTAATCAAGCTCCCGCACATATCTCCATATATGCCCTACTTCATTTCGCTTGAGCTAGGAAATCTCTATAAGGGACTTTAAAGACTCGCCAATATGCCGGCAGTAGGTAATGATGACATCAAAGACCTATAAGCCGTTAGCAGTACTAGCTGGATGTAGCGGCTACCTAGGTATTGAACGAATAGAAGATTAATAAGTAAACTTTTCCAAACTCCCGTAGAGCCTATAAGCAACACTTATCATACAATCCGGTCTCTTCATATAATATATCGCATATCAAGTCTGGGGGGTGGAATTGTCAGACCCCAATAACTCGATAAGTCATGCCGATGTGTGGCCTATAACAAATCGAGAAACTACTGATAACACTTATCAGTAAATCTCATCAGCTCTGCCCGGGGACTTGCTGTTATAGCCAATTAAGTATAGCACAACATCAACTCCCAATACTGGAAGTGACGAAACCCCTCCTATCACTCACGGCCTCCATGTGACTCGAGACTGTACCCAATTACCACCTGTTTGCACGACTCAGCAGATCCATGGTAGGGAGGTAATCAAAGCACAATGGGAACCACACAAGATACAATGACGATCTCGGGTCTACAAACTAACCTGTACAAGTGTTGCTAGAGAACTGCTATATGATGATAGGTATGGTACCATTTAGGAGTTCTTGGCGAGTCCGTTTGATGTACTCATTCTCCAATGAGCACCTGTGTACAATCTTTGATGTCAAACACCAACGGTTGTGGGATCAACTATCGCCCCATACAGGGTCAAGAAACATATACACTAGTCTACCCTGAAATATCGATATCCTGTCTCGATACTCCCCCGACTAGGAACACTTCAAGGATGTGCTTGTGGACTACACAAGCCCCACTAGTATGATCTACATCATAGTCTTGATAGTCAGGCAAAACATCTTAAGAGCTTTATCAACATGTATCGGTGAAATAGTAAATTAGAACAAATGTACATGTTAAGATAAAGATTAAGCAGATAGCATACTATCACGTTGAGCAAGAAAGTCCTCTATATATATGTCCAACCATCTGTTTACCGCCGGAAACCGGAAAGATAAACGTCTTGCCTGAATTTGGGGGGGGGGCAGATGCTATTTGGTTTTATCCATTCACCTCTCCGAAGATGCCAAGTTAATTTATGGCACCGTGTATCGGAGGTTTGGACAGATGCGGCCGTTGTAGCAGACTTCGTCAGATTCTCCCTCGTTTGCGAGGGGTTTTTGATTGCGGGGACGCTCTTCCCTGCAGGCGCAAGCCCCTGCAGTTAATTACGTTACCGTATAGCGATAACCACTTTCTCCTTTTCCAGATGTTCACTTCGTGTCGTGTGTGTTTGTTTTGTTTTGGGTTGCCCGTGGATTGTATATGGAGACTAATTTGTGTTGTCTCCCGTAAGGCGGGGATTGGTCCAAATCCGTATTTTCTTAGATTTGGGTTTGGTTGATTTAAGGATCGTTAACCTCGTTTGAGATTAAGATCAACTTAAACGTTTTTTTAGGATACGTTAGTCTAATTTTATATTAAGATCTACTTAACAAGGTTTTAGGATCATTTAGATCCAACGTAAGAGCATTTGGGCCCTATCATTTTAGTTTAGGGACATTACAGTCCATTGGGTTTAAGGACATCATAGTCCATTTTTAAGGACATCATAGTCCATAGAGTTTAGTTTAGGGACGTTGCGGTCCATTAGGTTTAAGGACATCATAGTCCATGGAGTTTAGTTTAGGGACGTTGCGGTCCATTGGGTTTAAGGACATCATAGTCCATGGAGTTTAGTTTAGGAACGTTGCAGTCCATAATTAGTTTAAGGACATTACGGTCCATTAAATTGTTGGTTGTCGGGATCCGCCACCTCTCTGAAGACGTTGAAGAATTACGACGTCATATATCAGAGGTGTGGGGAGATGTACCCTTGAACCAATGTCAGTTGAGAGATCTGTAGTTGGTTTTAGGACTAAGATTAAATTTAGGAAAATTGTGAGCCCTTGTGCTTTGTTGATCTGAATTAAGGCTTTTGGTCAGCTTGGACTCAGTCCACTCAATTTTGAATAAAGTGTTAAACACTTGTTTGGGCTCGGTCCCTTTTGTTCCACAATGCTGAGCATTGATATGGGCTTTAATGCTCACCCTTTCTTTGTTTTTTATATTGAGTGTTAAACACACTTTATGGCGCTGGGCTTTATTTACAGAGCGCTTTATGTTAAACAACGCCCACGTGAGAAGCACGTGGAGCTCTTGGCGCTGGGCGCCAACTACTGAGTGCTAAGCACTCCTTATTTTATTAGCGCCCACGTGAGGGGCATGTGGAGAGCTTGGCACTGGGTGCCAATCACTAAGTGCTGGGCACTTTTTATTTTAGCAGCGCCCTCGTGAGTGGCACGTGGGGCACTCGACGCTTTTTCCTTTTTTGTGCATTTTTTTGAAGAGTTCAATTCTTTGTTCTCCCCTGGATCTTCAATCCCCAAGAACAAATTTATCCCTATGAGAATTAAATTCTTATTTGTGAGAGATTTGTCTCATGGATCTCAGATCCAGAGAAAGAACTATGTTCTTTTATAAAGGTTAAACCCTCGGGTATGCAGATGAGATACTGTGATCTCTATTTACCTTAAAGAAAGTTCTTCCTTTTTCTTCTCTCTTCGGGCTCTTTTTTCTTGCTCTTCTATTTTTGAACTTAAAGTTTATGGGAAGGTTCCTCTGTACAAGACTCGAAGTCTTGGGTCCTTTATATAGGGGAAGTTTATTTTTTGATTCAGTTAAGGAAATCTCTCATCGAGAGATTTCTTAATTGATTTGGGGAATTTATCCACCGTCGGATCTTTGATCCAAGGACTTCTGTTTTACAGAAGATATCTTTCTTGTTTTTAACCAGATTGGGAAAATATTTTCCCATACAGAACTTATTCTGTATCTTGGTGATTTTTAATCACTATTGAATTTTTGATCCAACGGTGCTCTGATTAACAGAGCACAATCTTTCTTGTTTAGAAAGATTTGAGGAGTATTTCCTCAATCAGAATTTTATTCTGCGCTCCGTTGGATCTTTGATCCGAGAGTGGAGAACTTTTAGTTCTAGCGCTGGCGCTCTCGTGCTTTGCACGTGAGTCATTGCTTCAGAGTTTTTAACTCTTGGCGCTGGTGCTCTCGTGCCTTGCACGTAAGGCGCTGCCTTAGAGTTTTTAA
Organism: Agapanthus africanus; assembly: GCA_030015575.1. Lineage (NCBI taxonomy): Eukaryota > Viridiplantae > Streptophyta > Magnoliopsida > Asparagales > Amaryllidaceae > Agapanthus > Agapanthus africanus. The sequence goes on along the minus strand of CM057350.1, from coordinate 55,826,608 downwards.
CTCTGGGCGCTGGCACTCTCGTGCTTTGGACGTGAGGCGCTGCCTCAATTCAAATTTTGAACAGAGCCTTGCTCTCTTATTGGGGGGAAACAAATACCCCCCCACCGTTGCGCTCACGTGGCTCACACGTGAGTGCAGCGGTGGCAACCTTTCCACCGTTGGATCATCTTGGAAGTTGGATCGTCTTCCAGCATCTATAAGTAGGGCCTTTGGCCCTTGAGATGACTTCTGTTCATCTTCTTGCTTTCTTGTTTTTGAGAATTTAATTCTCCCTTCAGAGCTTAGATCTCTGCCCAAGGAAATTCCTTTTAGCGTTAGAACTCTGCCCAAATTTGGTAAGGATCATAATCGAACCCTTTAAACAGAGCTTTGCTCTTATCAGATCATAGATCTAAAAAATGGTTTTTTAGGGTTACCTAACCCATTAATTAGAACACTGTTCATCTCTATGAAGAACTCTTAGAGTTCGTTTTGTGGATCTTAATGATCTTGGAGTTTTTACTCTGCAAAAAACTTTTCTTTTTAGGGTTCTGATGGATTACTCCATCATTTTCACAGAGCATGGCTCTTAGAAATTTTAGGGAATTTTTATTCACCTTAAAGTTGAAAGATGTAATTTCTGTTTGCAGAGCATTGCTCTCGAGGGAGTTTAACTCCTTGGCCTAATGAGTTTCTTATTAAATGAGAATCTTTTTAGGATTTCATCCTTAATAATTGACTGTCTCATCAATGATGAGCCGTCACTTTGATTTTGTGGGCCCTCCTCGGTCCCTTTTTTCTGCATTGCAGTGTGGTACAAATTTAAAGTACCAAATATCAGAATTTGAAATGCAGTATTGACATCTAACCCTCGTTTCTTTTTGCGTAGGTACTATGTCTTTTGACTCTTCTTTCCCATTTGTTCGCCCAGAGAGTGCATACGCCGACGCGACCGTGGATCGGAAAGTTTTTGCATTGATTAAAGATCACGACCCGGAGCAGAAGTCTCTTCACTTATGAGGGTTGTGGTACAACCAAATTATTCAGGGTCGGTACAGTTTCTCTTGTGCGGTGGCTTCAAAGCCAATTTCCGCCATTCATTATGCTGACTCACCCTAGGTGAATTATGCTGTGGAGGAGGTTAACTGGATTACGGATAGATGCCTCCAGCCCTCTATAGGTTCGATACCTGTATAGCCGCCGATAGCTTTAGATATTCTGGGACGGCGCATATGTCAAGGCGAGTCACGCCCTTTGGGACAGGCATACATGATAGGCTTGACTCCTCGCCATTCAGCCGGATACTTGCAGTGGGCTCGATACATCTTGTCGGCCAAAAAGTCACTGCTGTTGAAGCTCGGGTTGTACCCTGCTATCTACGCGTCACTTTTCCAGTATCCCGTGCCTCACGTATGGTGGGTCAAGGTTTTCTTGGAACAGTGGAATACCCCGACTCACACCTTTCTTTTATCGGACCGGGATGTTTCGATTTCCTTGAAGGAATTTGCAGAAATTTCAGGCCTACCCGTCAGAGGGGAACATTACGAGGAAATACTTCCCTCTGACGAATACATCTTCGCCACTAAATCAGTGGTGATGGGTCTTACTCCGGAGAATGCTATTCAACATCGATTCCCGATTCTAATCAAGGTGTTGAACATTTACGAGAGTCTGTTTTTCGAGTCCGGAGGGCACGGAGTCAGCTGCGCGGATTTCATCGCCCGCTTTCTTCTCCCGGAAGCCTTGTTAAAATAAACCAAAAAATTCGCCAATCTTGACGATCCTTTTGGTTTCGTCTTGGACATCCAGCCGACAGCGGAAGCAGATCAAAGGAATTTCTTCTTCCCAGACACCCCGGTCGACCACTTTGCAGAGCTCGCAGCTTCAGACATCGACGAAAATGTGTTCTTTTTGGGGTTCCTTGGCCTATAGTTAAGATGGTTTGTGCTCCCATTGCACCCTCACCATATGAGGCCATCCTTCTTCTATCCGGCTTACCGAATGGTTGCCGGGACGCGAGTGGCCGTCAGGATCGCTGGGCTGGCTCACCTGTTTCATAGCCCCAGCTTAGCGGCCGACACCACTCAGCCGGGGGTACAGCCCGTAAATCTCCCGCTGCACTATTTCACGTCGTGGATCGAGCTGCATGTGCTCGGCGCTTTTGGAGTCCACAAACGGCCCCGTTTCTACGACAATTATAATTTCCCTCGGGTTATGTTCCTAGTTAACGCTTCTACTTTAGATCTGTCATAGCGAGAGGCTCAGGGTCTGGTCCTTCGCTCGCGTATGGTCGGGGATAGCATGACCTTCGTCGATAAGGTCTTAACTATCGGCAAGGAATCCACTAAAACGGTGCATCCACAGCGCGATACCTTCAAAGAAGGGGCTCCTACACTGAAGGCTCGGGAGATTCTGCATTTGTATTCATTCAGGCCGGGCTTTTTAGTGTTCAGGCAGAACGACTCGGCGCTGTTCATGAGGTATAACCCACACCGTTTCACTCAACAGTCGAGTTACAATCAGGGTGTCCCGCTTGAGGCTTTTTAGCTGAGCCGGTAGCTACGGAAGAGGGTATCCGCAGCGCGCTGCACCATTTCATGCGGCTAAACACCGGGTCTAACTTTTTTATCAGTAAGCCGAGCTGCGTTCCGAAAGCCTCGAACGCATACGTGGCGTGGTACCAGCATGCGACGGGTGCCGTTATTAGGGAAGAAAGGCGGTTACTACTCGATCGCAAGGGTGCAGTCCCTGCCGGTAATCCAGCTGTCCCCATAAAGCGACGGACCACTATTGGTCCTTCCTTAAGAGAAGCAGCCGCGGTTGCGGTCCCGCGCGCCTTTCCTGAGAAGCCTCTACCCCGTGTTCCTATAGAAATGGTAGCTGCAGCGTCCCCGGAGTCTGGCGTGGGTACGGAGATCGGGACTCGTCACCCAAAAATGCCCGTTAAGCGCAAGCTCGTGTCATCGGCCGCCGGCGCTCGCTCACAGAAAAAGAATAAGTCGCTCTTTTCTGCCGACGTTGTACTCGGCCAGGACCCCATGCTCCCTACAGCGAAGGCTTGTGTGAGTATGGCACTAACGATGGCTTGTTTGACACGCCTGTGACCGACACCGATCAACAGGCTGCCCTTGTGGCCTCCGAGCGACTGGCTCGCGAAGAAGCGGTGCTGATCACCATTGCGAAGTTAGGTATACTTCAGTTGTATTTTCCCCGTTCATTCTTTCCTTATTATTATGCTTTTACTAATGTCCTTTTCTTCAACAGATATTTTTGTCGAAGTGGCTCTCGCGGCATCTATCAAGACGTTCGAGGAGGAAGAGAGGCTCCGCGCTTCTTTGGGTCTTGGTATAATTCAGCTCATTGTGCCTTCATCCCCCTTTTTTTTTATATTTTTGCTCTGACCTTCTCCCTCATTTTATCGCAGGGACTACTTTGACTTGGGTTATTCCGAGTACGGTACTGATCTCGAGCGGCGATGCAGCGAAACTTCCAGAGCCAGCTATTGTGTCCCCAGCTCCCCCAACATTACCGCAGGAGGCTTCACTAAAGCAGCCGATGACAGACGCCGTAACGGCTCTGGAGGCAGAGCTTGGTTCGGACGACGACGTCCCTTTGTCAGAGGTCTTGAGGAGACCATTTCTCACTGCTCAGACCGCAAAGAAGCGTAGGAAGTGTGTGGCGAGGGAATGCGATGCCAGTTTGGCCGTGGGTGCAGGCTCAAGCAGCATCCCCCTTGTTGATACTCTTTCGGCGGATGTCCCCCCTGCGTTGTCTACCTCCCCTCCCCCCCGTAGACAGATTGCACGCGCGGCTCGGGAAAAGACTGAAAAGCTGCCCCAAGGTAACGTAACGCTGAGTCTTTTACTAGAACTTGATCTTCAAATTTTGACACATGCATTCTTCTTTTTAGGGCCGAGTCTTGGCGATGGGATGACGAGTGAAAGCCTGGTGGTTACCGTGCCCGAAATTGCTACCCTCTCTCTACAATCTGGGACCGTCCAGACCGCTGTTCTTTCCCTAAGTGGCTCCCTGGTATCGGCGGGGGTCGTAAATGTCACGACGGCCCTTGTCGACTCAAGAGATGAAGCTATGGGCCCAGAAACTACTCCTCTGAGGGAGAGCGAAGAAGCCGCTACGCCTGGTGATGCTTCTGTCGCGGTATTGGTTGATGTCCCATCAGGTAAGTCTTGAGTCACTTTTCTCTTGTTATTTCTCAATCCCGTTCAGCTTCTTCTGACGATATTTTGTTTGTAGGTGCAGTGAACGCTGAGATTGTGCCATCTGAAGCACCTCTGGTCGCCACCATGATGGTTGTTGTTCCCTCACCTTTTCCTATGTCCTCCGAAATGCTGGAAGGTATAGGTTTGCGATTTATTTAGTTTAACCGCGGGTACCATTCTCCTTGTATTAACAGTATACTGTCGTAACTTTGCAGGAGTTCTTTTTGACCATCTATATCAGGTGTTGAACCCGCATTTCTCCATCCAGTAGGAAGCCATTCCGCCTCCTGGTACTGGTTAGTATATCTTTCAGCTATCGCCTCCTTCTTTATTTTATGAATAGCCATATTGTTGCTAATTCTTCCTTGTATTGATCGCAGCGTCACGGATCGGAGAAGGGGACGAGAGAATAGCCGCGCCTCCGGCGCTCCCAATTTTTCCACCTGCCACAACCGGTATGGTAGACTCCATTGCTCGCGTATTTTCTTTACCTCCCGAGTCGATATTTGACCATAATTCATTTTGCAGCAATCGCACCGGCTCCAGGCCCCTTTGAGTCTCGCATCCCAATGCCGGCGGGGCCCTTTGCTAAACACCCATCTTCCAGGGATGCTGCGACTAGCCTGCGAATGTTGAGAGAATTCGTCAAGGATCTTGACGCCGAGTCCCTCGCATTCACTGCAGATTTTGCTACTGAGGTTAATCCTATGCTGGCGATGCTCGTGAACTTCCATGACGAAGGTGTCGTCGTGTCTTGGGTTAATTACTGCAGAAAGATCGAGGCCTGCCTGCATGAGATTGAGCTCAAGTGTCCCGCTCCTGAAGTATTAGCTTTGAACTCCCAGCGGGCTGCATGGGTCGAGAGTTGTATTCCTTTCATCCGGTATTTTGAACAAGAGGCGACCGTGAGGCGAAAGGAACAAGAAGTAGCTTCAAGCGAATCTGCCCGGTTGCACGCCTAGTTTGAAGCGAATGCTGCGTAGTTGAAAACTGTCTTTGACAATCTCCAGCGATGCATTTCGGATGGGTTGATGCTGAGACGGGTGATTGACTCTGCGGAGCGGGTCGTGCAGGACTGCGAAGCTGTTATGCTGGGAACCGATGAAAAACTTTCTTCTTGTTTGCGACAGCGGGCTTGAGTCGAAGCGGAGTTGGCCGTGGCGGCAGATTGCGAGAAAGGATTGAGAGGAGCGTGCCAGCAGCTGGCTGATTTGTTGAAAATGCCTCCTCCTCAATAACCGTCTTTGTATCCCCCTTTTTTTACTGTAAACTTACGGTTTTATGAATAACATGTATTCATTTTGATTTCTTTATGAAATGTATTTTGTACTCTCTTGAATTCATAAATAAAAGACATATTTTATCTCATACTATCGTCTTCTTTTCATTGTCATGTCATTGGCATGTGACTTTAGCAAATGTGTTCTGTAGATAGTCTATCTTGATCTCCTTGCAGGGCAGCGACGGCTTAGGAAACAGGTTCAGATCTGCCGCCTAAGACTTTTCAACTTTATGAGCCGTGAGGGTCTCATAAAGACTTTTCTCCCTACGAGTCGAGAGGATCCCGTAGGTGTATTTTCTCTTTAAGAATCGTGAGGATTCCCGAGTGCGTTTTCTCTTGAGAGTCGTAAGGATCTCATAAGAGAATTTTCTCCCTTACAAGTCGAGAGCACTCGTAAGTGGTTGTTTCCCTGTTTCCCCCAATCAGAGAGCAAAGCTCTGTTCAAAATTTGAAATTTGAATTGAGGCAGCGCCTCACGTGCAAAGCACGAGAGCACTAGCGCTAAGAGTCAAAGACTCTGAGGCAGCGCTTCAGATGCAAAGCACGAGAGTGCTAGCGCCGGCGCTAAGAGTCAAAGACTCAATGGCAGCGCCTCACATGCAAAGCACGAGAGCGCTGGCGCCAAGAGCGCCAGCGCTAAGAGTCAAAGATTCTGAGGTAGCGCCTCACGTGCAAAGCACGAGAGCGCCAACGCTAGAACTAAATGTTCTCGACCATTGGATCAAAGATCCAACAAATATGATGAATCATCAAATTACAGAATTGAATTCTGACTGAGGAAATACTACTCAAATCTTTCTAAACAAGAAAGATTGTGCTCTGTAAATCAGAGCACCGTTGGATCAAAGATCCGATGGTGATTAAAAATCACCAAGATACAGAAAAAGTTCTGTATGGGAAAATATTTTCCCAATTTTTTTAAAAACAAGAAAAATGTCTTCTGTAAAACAGAAGCCATTGGATCAAAGATGGTGGGAAACATCCCCAAATCAATTAGAGATCTCTCAATGAGAGATTTCCTTAACTGATTCAACAAATTAGCCTCCCCTATATAAAGGACCCAAGACTTCAAGTCTTGTACAGAGGAACCTCCCTATAAGTTTCAAATCGAAAGAAGAAGAGAAAAGAACTCCTCCATAAACTTCAGAGTTCAAGGCGAGAACTACCTCTCTTCAAGGTAGGGAGAAACAAAAGAGATCATAGCATTTCCTCATAAAAGAACTTAGTTCTTAGATCCTTGAGACAAAGTCTCTCATAAAGAAAAACAAAAGAGATCATAGTATCTCCTCGTAAAAAAAGATCTTAGTTCTTAGATCCTTGAGACAAAGTCTCTCATAAAAAAAAAGATATTATAGCATCTCCTCCTAAAAGAAGAACTTAGTTCTTAGATCCATGAGAAAAAGTTTCTCACAAACGAGAATTTAATTCTCAGAGCACCGAACTGATCAGAATTGCCAAAATCAGTGCCTGGCGCTCAGCCACGTGCTCCTCACGCGGACGCTATTTTTAAAGGAAGCGCTTTAGCGCTCCAAGTCTGGCGCTCAGCGTCGAGCGCTCCACGCGCTCCTAACGTGGGCGCTATTTTATAAAAGGCGCTATTTTATAAAAAGCGCTTTAGCGCTCTAAGTCTGGCGCTCAGCGCCTAGCGCTCCACGTGCTCCTCACGTGGACGCTATTTTTTTTTAAAAGAAGCATCTTAGCACTCTATGTCTGGCGGTCAGCGCCGAGCGCTCCACGTGCTCCTCATGTGGGCGCTGATGAAATAAAGTGCGCTCGTAAATAGAGCTCAGCACTATAAAGAGTGTTCAACACTCAATAAAAAACGAAAAGAAAAAGGGATGTCAGAACCCAAATCAATGCTCAGCATTGTTGAACAAAAAGGGACCGATCCCAAACAAATGTTAAACATTTTATTCAAAACTAAGTGGACTGAGTCCAAACAAATGTTCAAAACTGAGTGGACTGAGCCCAAATTGTCCACAAGTCTCTAATTCAGATCAACCAAGCTCTTTAATTGGTCTTAGTCCCAAACCTGATTACAGATCTCCCAACCAACATTGGTTCACGGGTACATCTCTGCACACCTCTGATATGTGTCGTTGTAATTCTTCAACGTCTTCAGAGAGGTGGCAGGTCCCGACAACCAGAAACTCCATGGACTATGATGTCCTTAAATCCAATGGACCGCCACGTCCCTAAACTAAACTCTACGGACTATGACGTCCTTAAACTTCATAGACTATGATGTCTTTAAACCCCATGGACTATGATGTCCTTAAACCCAATGGACCGCAATGTCCTTAAACTAATGATGGACTATGATGTCCTTAAACCATGGTCTATGATGTCCTTAAACTTCATAGACTATGATGTCTTTAAACTCCATAGACTATGATGTTCTTAAACCCAATGGACCGCGATGTTCTTAAACCCAATGGACTGCAATGTCCTTAAACTAATGATGGACTATGATGTCCTTAAACCATGGACTATGACGCCCTTAAACTCTATGGACTATGACGTTATTAAACTCCACGGGACTATGACGTCCTTAAACTCCACAGACTATGATGTCCTTAAACCCAATGGACCGTAACGTCCCTAAACTATGACGATAGAGCTTAAATACTGTTTCGTTGGACCAAAAAATGATCCTGAACCCCTGTTAAGTAGATTTTAGTCTAAAACATAGACTAACGTATCCTTAACAAACATTTAAGTTGATCTTAATCTTAAAAAATGGTTAACGATCCTTAAATCAATCAAACCCAAATCTAAGAAAATACGGATTTGGACTAATCCATGCCCTACGGGTGACAACATAAATTAGTCTCCGTATACAATCCACGGGCAACCAAAAATAAAAAAAATACACACGGCACGAAGTGAACATTTGGAGAAGGAGAAAGTGGTTATCGTAACCTGATAACGTAATTAACTACAGGGGCTTGCGTCTGCAGGGAAGAGCGTCCCCACAATCAAAAACTGCTCGCAAGCGAGGGGGAATATGACGAAGTCAGCTACAACGGCCGTATCTATCCAAACCTCCGATATACGGTGCCATAAATTAACTTGGCATCTTCGGAGAGGTGGACGGATATAACCAAATAGCATCTGCCCCCAAATTCAGGCAAGACGACCTACGCGGTTTTGTCTCTGTTTTGGCGGTGAACAGATCCTGGCACGCCCGGTGGGTCCTTTTCCTCTTTCCACTCCACACTTCGTATGTCGTGTTCGCGAACAAATCGTGGTTTAATATGGTTGCCCCTGTATTCGAGGTACTAAGATTTGGTGTCTTGCTCCGTGCAGAAGAGAAGATGGCGTCAATGGCTTCCTACTGCACCAACTGCAACAACAACCCCCGCAACATCATCGCCGGAGGAGTGACCTATGGGCCCCAAGCGGCCTCCATCCTCGCAATGCCGGTGGAACAGGTGACACGGGCCACCACTGGATTATTCTTCGGGACCATGCTCCCGCCAATGAGCTTCAACGCTCCAGTGCCGTCATAGGAAGCTCCAAAAAAGTCGGTCTTCGATCGGCTTACCACCACCACGGCCCCTCTCAATGGGTCGTCCAAGTCCAACGCCTCGGTCTTTAACAGACTAGGCCAAAGCTCAAGTGGGCCAGTGAAGAAGCCTGCAATACTCGAAGGAGTTATCCTGAGGCGGATAGCCATTCCAGCTTCGATAAACGAAGTCATCAAAGGGGCTTCTCCTGCTAAGGGATCGGTCTTCGCAAGACTGGCCGTTCGAACTCCTGCTGCAGGCGGGGTCGTTAAAACTTCTTCCCCTGCCAAAAAGTCGGTCTTTGCAAGATTGACCGTTCCCTCTCAGCGGACGCCAGTCTTCGACAGGCTGACACCGACGACAATTCCTCATCAGATTAGGGGGCATGAAGAAGCTATCCCGACGACGGAGGTGATCCCGGCTGCACGACATGCTCAACGTCGCCACTGGCACCGAGTCAGGAAAGCTGGGGGTAGCATTCCTCCTGGACTGACTCCACCAGCTCCAATGATGGAAATAGACGCTGCTGTTCCAACCGGGAACAGCTTTGAACCACTCAGGAGGGTGCGCAAGAACTCTCCAACTGCCGTGTTGAAAAGGTCTCCTCCACCTGTGGAAAATGTTACTAAGGCGAAGCCGGAACAACCGTCTCAGCGGCTGTCCTCCAAAGTCCACAGGGTCTGGCAAAGAGTCCAAGGCTCTGTAATCGACAAAGACTACACCCGCCGACAGAAGAAAATGAAAGTTCGGCAAGAGGAGGACCATCTCACCGCCTTCGTACCACGGAAAGCATCAGCTGCAATAACCCCCTCAACTTCGACCGTTCATAAAAGGAGAAGGCAGAAGAAGATCCCTGTGTCCACGGCAAATCTCAAAGGCAATGAATCCAAACGCCCCAAGTCTGGGGGCATGGTAGTGCACACCGTCTACATGGCTTCCGGAAAGGAGGAAAGCCCGGAAATGCTGACAAAGATGGCCATACTCACTGGGCAGAAGGAAAGCCCGGAAGTATCGTTGGATCAACGCCAGGAGCAAGAAACCGATGCCGAGTTCCTATAAAGGATGCTCGAGAAAAAAGATAAAGAGGATGCGGAACAAGCGGCCAATATAAAACAAATGGCGCTTTTGTTCCAAGATATGGTGGGGATGATGATCCAGCCAGACCCTCTAGCCGAAGATCCCCCAATAATCATTGAGGACAACAGAGGTGAGACATCAAACCCTCCTCCGGCTTTTCAGCAGCCAGGGAAAAGACGATCTCGAAAGCTGCGCTTGATGACTACATAGCTCAACAAATACGAGCTCATCAGGCAAATGAAGCAACTGGTCATGTCGTCAGAACTGGGCGACCCAATCCAGGTTGGTACGATCAAATTAAGTACCCTCTAGGTTACACGATCCCTAAATTTCATGTGTATAAGGGGACACACAATCCCTATCAGCATGTCGCTCAGTTCTGGGCTCTCTGCGGCAATATCGGAGGCGACGACAAATTGCTACTTCGCCAGTTCGTCGGCAGCTTGGCGGAGACGGCCTTTGAATGGTATTCGGAGCTGCCGAATGACTCCGTCAAAACGTTTACAGAGATAGAGTTGCTATTCACTCAGCGTTTCGCAAGCGCCAGCGAATGCATCCCGATCACGGCATTGATCAATGCCAGGGTGAAGCCAGGAGAGACATGGGTGCAGTATGCAATCCGGTGGCGGAATCTACGGTCAAGATGCGAACAACGCATAGAAGAAGCTCCTGCCGTGGGCATGTTCGTAGGGACCCTTGACCCGCAAGCGACTATATCCCAGTTTATGATGTTTTTTAAGCCGACCACTTTCCAAGCCTTGATCGACAAGCTGGCCCAAATGGACCAAATGGGCCATAGACTGCCCTCCTAAAAAACGGAGCTTCGAAATGAAAAAAGCAAAGGGAAAGCGACCTTCGTCGCCAATGCTCAACAATAGCCGAGTGATCCGAAACCAGCTTCTCGCCAAGGCAACAAATCGCGATTCGTCGACGAGAGGTTAAGACGTCCTTACTCGTTTCCCCAGGATAAAATGAGAAGACTGTTCGAACTAGCAGTGCGCAACAGGCTTATCACCCTGCCGGATCCGAAACGCCCACTGCAGGCCGGTGACGTCAACAGTCCCAACTATTGCCCCTACCATCGAATAATGGGCCACCCAATCGAAGATTGCTTCATTTTCAAAAACTGGATTGAGGACCAGTACAAGCAAGGCAAATTTGGGCTGTCTGAAAACTGGAGGGTAAACCCGCCACAACGACATGCTCCGAAAAAGGTGGACACGCCAGGGGCATCATGCTCATTTATAGAGGAAGCTCCACGGGAAGTTGTTCTCTCGGCAAAAACTAAAAGAATGCTGAAGGATCTTCAAGCATGTCCGAAAATCAGGTGGAAAAGCCCTCTAGAGCCAGCAATCGTTGAGGGGATGCTGAAACCGCGCCCAACACCGAGAATTGGTAACGATGGGCAAAACACCCAGGCCCAGCCGTCAAAGTCTTCGAAGAAAAAGAAGAAAACCAAGAAACCCGCGCAGCCTGACGACAAGCGCACGGATCAGCAAAAGCATATTGACACGCTGGAGGAATACAACCAGAAGGCGCGAACCTCAGTCACGCTCCAAGAGTTTCTTAACCATATCCTTGAAAGTGGAGATAACGACCGTGATGAAGGAGATGACTCGTCGGAGGAACCCAAAGATTATGTGGCAAGTTGCCATATAATCTCTCATTCGTCGCTAAAAAACGAAGAAGCTCACTCGGCGTTAAAAGATAACAAAGAAGAGCTGGGGGCAGAATCGGTGCCAAAATCCTTAGGACCATCAGACGAGATGATTGACATGCTATTGAACGAAGCCCTTCAGAAGAGTAAAGCTGATCAAGAGCGTGAAATTGCCATATTCGAAAGGGCCAGGCATTGGCGGCAAGTTGAAGAAGTCATGGTAGGGATGAGTCGCAAATCGCTCCAACCAGATTGAAGCACGCTCGCGGCAGTCAAAAGCAAGCTTAAGGCAAGGAAACGGTTCGCTAAAGCCCTGTTAATGGGAATAAAGCTGCCATCTCCCAAAGGAAATACTCCTGGCGGTATACACCTTGAAGAAGCGGACGTTCATCCGAGCTACTTCTTGTGCTATCGAAGGGTCACACACCCTACCGAAGAATGCATAGCCTTTAAAAAGTGGTGGCAGGGATACATTGCTCACCGGCAACATTTCAATCAGATGAAGCGCAAGGCTCATCGGAAGCAGAGAAGCACGACAGATGAGCATAAAAGAGCAACCGGCAACTGTCACGTGGTTGATACCAGGGGATCGCAAGTTCTCACTTTCGGAAGCGACTCTGATGAAGAAGTAGCCCTCGGCCATCTCTTCAAAGAATCCACCTCACGAAAAGAAGAGGAGATAAAGGACTGTGAAAAAAATCAGCTGCGTAGTCGTACGTTGCCTGAAAAGAATCTCAGACCCACAAACAAGGGGACGAACAAGAAAGATAAAGGAAGGAAAAAGTCCCTAAGGATTGTTCCCCGCCGAAAACACGGTGACGCAACCACGCTGGTCCGTCTCGCCTGAATTTCGGGGCAGATGCTAATTGGTGCTATCCGTCCACCTCTCCGAAGATGCCAAGTTGATTTATGACACCATGTATCGAAGGTTTAAACGGATGCGGCCGATATAGCAGACTTCGTCAGATTCCCTCTCGTTGATGAAGGGTTTTTGATTGTGGGGACGCTCTTCCCTGCAGGCGTAAGCCCCTGCAGTTAATTACGCTACCGCATCGCGGTAACCACTTTCTCCTTCTCCAGATGGTCACTTCGTGTCGTGGGTGTTTGTTTTGTTTTTGGTTGCCCGTGGATTGTATACGGAGACTAATTTATGTTGTCGCCCGTGGACGTGGATTAGTCCAAATCCGTATTTTCTTAGATTTGGGTTTGGGGGTTGGGTTTAAGGATACGTTAATCTCATTTGGGACTAAGATCAACTTAAACGTTTGTTAATGATACGTTACTCTAATTTAGACTAAGATCAACTTAACGGGATCGTTTAGATCCAACAAAATAGTATTTGGACTCTATTGTTTTAATTTAGGGACATTGCGGTCGATTAGTTTATGGACATTACGGTCCAATATTAGTTTAAGGACATCTCGGTCCAATGTTAGTTTAAAGACATCGCGGTCGAGGTTAAGGATATCATAGTCCGTGAGTTTAAAGACCTCACAGTCAAGGTTAAGGACATCATAGTCCGTGAGTTTAAAGACCTTACAGTCCGTGGAATGTTTGGTTGTCGGGACCCGTCACCTCTCTGAAGACGTTGAAAGATTACAATGACAAATATCAGAGGAGTAAAGAGATGTTCCCTCGAACCGATGTGAGTTGGTTGAAAGATCTGTAGTCCAATTTGGGGATAAGATCTGTGATTTATGAGCATGTGGGCTCAATTAAGATGAATTTGAGGACTTATGGCCAATCTTGGGCTAAGTCCAATCAAGTTAAAATGTTTTAACATTTACTTTGGGGTATTAAGCATTTGTTTGAGCTCGGCCCTTTTAACAATGCTGAGCATTGATTTTGCTCCTGACAGTGTTTGTCTTTTACTGAATGCTGAGCATTTATCATAGCTCTGAGGCTTATTCAAAGAACAATTTAAGTTCTACCCAAGCGCACATAAAAGAATGTAGTGCGCTTGGCACTAGCGCCAGTCAATGAGCGCATGACACTATGGTTAAAGCGCTAGTGCGCTTGGCGCTTTGCGCCAGATGTGAAGCGCTGATGTGCCTAGCGCTTTGCGCTAAATTAAGAGCGCAGATGCGCTATAGTGGAAGTGTTGAGGCATTTGGCGCCGGTGCCATATAATTAACTGCAGAGCGCTTTTGGTAATGCAGCGCACACGTGAGGAGCACGTGGCGCGCTTAGCGCTGAGCGCTAGATGAAGAGCACTAAGGCACTTTTGAATTAGGAGCGCTAATGCTCTTATTAGATTAGGAGCGTTAAGGCTCTTCTTAGGTTAACTTTGCGCTCTGCAGATTACCTGTTCTTTGATAAGAGACTTTGTCTCAAAGTTCTAAGAACAAAGTTCTTAGATTATAGGAGATATTTCAATCTCTTTTTTGATGAAAGGCTTTGCCTTTATGGTTCTGTGATCCTCAGAGTTTTGAATAATTCTCCCTCCTTTATAATGAGATGTTTATAATCTCTTTTGTGAAAGACAATTTTGTCTTATAGATCTATGATCTGTGAAAGAAGTAAATACTTATTTTTATATTGAGACGATTTCGTCTTTCTATTCTTTTTTACCTTGAAAAGAATTGTCTTCTTTTGCCGAGAGCTTCTTCTTCTTCTTGAGATTTTCTCAAAGTTTAGGGGAGGGGGTTCCTCTGTACAAGACTTGAAGTCTCGGGTCCTTTATATAGGGGAGGCTGATTTGTTGAATCAGTTAAAGAGATTTAATCTCTCATTGATTTGGGGAATTCCCCCACCCTCGGATCTTTGATCCAAGGGCTTCTGGTTTACAGAAGATAATCTTCTTATTTTTTTTACCAAGATTGGGAAATCTTTCCATGCAGAATTTGTTCTGTCTTCGGTAATTTTTATTTACCATTGGATCATTGATCCAACGGTGCTCTGATTTACAGAGCACAATTTTGTTGTTTGGAAAGATTTTGAGAAACCTTTCCTTAGCAGAATTTAATTATGATCAATTAATGATTTATCATTATTATTAGATCTTTGATCTAACGGTGGGGATCTTTTAGTTCCAGCGCTAGCGCTTATGCGATCTGCCTATGGTGCGCCACTTGGGGCGCAGCGCTCTTAGCGCTAGCGCACACGTGCTTTGCACGTGGTGCGCTACTTGGAGCGCAGCGTATCTAGCGCTAGCGCCTATGCGCTTTGCACGGGGCGCGCTAGTTGTAGCGCAACGCTTTTATAAAAGCGCAGCTTCAATTCAAATTCTGAATTCTGAACAGAGCTTTGCTCTAATTGGGGAAACAAATGCCCCCCACCATTGTGCTCACGGGGCCCGCACGTGGGTGCAGCGATGGCAACGTCTCGACTCTTGGATCAACTGAGGAATTGAAATGGCGCTTAGTGCCTATAAATAAGACCCTTAGCCCTTGAGATGACTCCTGTTCATCTTCAACCCTTCTTAAGAAATCGTTTTCTTCTTCAGAGCGCAGCTCTTCTTCTTAAGGATTTTTAAGGACAGAACTCTGTCAGATTAGGTAAAAGATTAAATCTTTTTGAAACATCTTTTAGGGTTTGACCCATTAACAGAGCTTTGTTCTTCATAGATCTTTGATCTAAAGAAAATTCCTTTTAGGGTTTTATTAACAGAGCTTTGCTCTCTAAAAGGATCTTGCTTATGATTTCTTAATCCATTAATGGAGCTTTGCTCCTTTCAGATCATATAGAAGAACTCTTAAGAGTTTGTTCACGGATCTTGAAGATCAAAAATGAAATTTTATTTTTGATGGATTATTCCTTATCCTCTCAGAGCAAGGCTCTTCTTGAGGAATTTTATTCCTTCATCATTAGACTTTGACAGGCATCTGTCTAGTGAAGAGCGCTGCTCTCAACGGGAGTTTTACTCCTTTGCCCGAGGGATTTCTCATTTAATGAGAATCTCTTCAGGATTTCCTCATTTAATGACAGCCTCATCCAATGATGAGGGTGTTTTATTAATGATGAACTGTCATTTAGATTTTGTGGGTCCCCTTTGGTCCCTTTTAACTGCATTGCAGTGCGGTACGGATTTATAGTAATTTGTAATAGAATTTAATTTATAGCATTAGCGGCTAAAAATTCATTCTTTTCCGTGCAGGTACTATGTCTTCCGACACCTCCTTCCTGTTCATTCGCTCAGAAGGCGTGTTCCCTGAAGCACCCGTAGATCGCGAGGTTTTTGCGTTGATAAAAGACCATGACCCGGAGCTCAAGAGTCTTCATCTATGGGGTAAATGGTATGACCAAATTATTATGGGCCGACGGAGTTTTTCCTGTGCGACACCCTCGGAGCCTATTTCAGCGATCGCTTATGCAGATGCACCTCCGATAAATTACACTGTGGAGGAGGTCAACTGGACTTCAGAAGGTCTCCTTCGGCCTTCTATTGCCGCAGTACCCGTGCAGCCGCCGGTGGCTTTGGACATCCTAGGGCGGCGCATATGTCAGGACAAGTCACGCCCTTGGGGGCAGCCATACAATGTAGGACTAACTCCCCGTCACCCAGCCGGGTATTTGCAGTGGGCTTGGTATATTTTATCAGCGAAGAAATCACAGTTGTTGAAGCTCGGATTGTATCCCGCCGTTTACGCTTCTTTGTTTCAATATTCCATACCTCCTACATGGTGGGTCAGGGCATTTCTGGAAGAGTGGAACATTCCGACCCACACCTTCCTCCTATTAGATCGAGAAGTCTCCATTTCTTTGGAGGAGTTTGCAGAGGTCTCGGGTTTACCCGTTACGGGGGAACATTATGAGGAATTGCTTCCCCCGAATGAGTATGTTTTCGCTACCAAATCAACGGTAATGGGTCTTACTCCTGAGAACGCTATTCAACACCAATTTCTGAGCTTGATAAAGGTGTTGAATATGTACGAGAACCTCTCTCTTGCATCCGAAGGTCGTGGAGTTAATTTTATGGCTTTTATCGCCGATTTTCTTCGCCCAGAAGTATTGAAGGAAGAAGTCGAGAAATTCTCCAGTCTTGAAGACCCCTTCGGCTTGGGTGTAGGCAATCTGCCAGTGGCGGAGGCAGATCAAAATAGCTTATTTCTACCTGATACCCCGGTCATCCCTTTTGCAGAGCTGGCAGCTCCTGGGATTGATGAAGAAACGTTCTTTTTAGGGTTTCTCGGGTTATGGATGAGTTGGTTTGCGCTTCCCATGCACCCTCGCTGTATGAGGCCTTCCATCTTCTATCCTACGCATCAGATGGTTGCTGGGATACAAGTGGCTGTAGGGATCGCTGGGTTAGCCCATGTGTATCACGGTCTCAGCCTGGCAGCGGATACCACTGAGCCAGGGGTGCATTCGCTAAATTTCCCGATGCATTATTTCACGTCATGGCTCGAGTTGCACGTGCTAGGCGTCTTTGGCATCCACAAGAGGCCGAGTTTTTATGACAGGTGCCGGTTCCCTCGGATCATGCGGCTGGTCGGCACCTCTATTGTGACTCTAACGCAACGGGAAGCTAGAGGCTTGCTTATTTGCCTGCGCACGGTTGGAGCTGGCATGTCTTTTACTGATAAAATTTTGACCGTCGGCCAGGAATCGGGGAAGACGGTGCTGCCCTTGCAGGACACATTCAAGGATGGGGCCTCCATCTTGAAAGCTCGGGAAATTCTTCATCTGTACTCTATCCGACCGGGCTTTCTCATATTCAAGATGAATGACTGTACTTTATTCATGAGGTATAACCCGCATCGCTTCTCTCAGCAGTTGGGCTACAATCAGGGCGTCCCATTCGAGGCTTTCTTGGCAGAACCGGCTGCCACTGAAGAGGGTACTCGGAGCGCACTTCATCATTTTATGCACCTGAACACAGGGTCTAGCTTCTTTATCAGCGAACCGAGTTGTGTTCTGCAAGCCTTAAATATGTATGTGGCGTGGTACCAACATTCGATGGGTGCCGTCATTAGGGAGGAAAAGCGATTGCTTCTTGATCGCAAGGGCGCAGTGCCGGCTGGTGATCGAAATGTTCCTCTGAAGCGACGGAACATTGTTTATCCTCCCCTGAGAGAGGTCACTGCAGTTGAGCCTCCATACGTGCTAAGCCCTACACGTGGGTTGCCCCCATCCAGCACGCCTGAAAAAGAGGTGGCTGCCGCGTCCCCCGAGTCGGACGTAGGAAAAGAAATTGGGACTCGTCGTCCAAAGGCGTCTACCAAACGCAAACTCGTATTATCGGCCACCGGCGCCCGTCCTCAGAAGAAAAAGAAACAAGTACTTTCTTTAGACACCATATTAGGCTCGACGCCCCCTGCTCCGTCTAGCGAAGGCTTGAGCGAATATGGGACCAATGAGGGTTTATTCGGGATGCTTGATGATACCGATTTGGAGGTTGCCATCGAAGCTTCCAAACAGTCAGCCATCCTCGAAAAAGAACTGGCTGCCCTTGCGCAGTCAGGTATACTTTAACCTTATCTCTTCGCTGTTTATTTCACTCTTCTTTTTATCATGCTTTGACTGACGCTCACTGTTTCTGTAGCGTTTTGAAAATCGTTTCGGTGAAATTTCGGAAAATCGGTAAAATGAGGGGGTTTTCTGTAAAAAGTCAAAATACAAATATCTTATTATAAAAATTAAATATACATATTCTAGCTATGTAATTGCTATTATTTGGTGTTTATTGAGCCGCTGGTGAAATTTCAAATTTTCTGAAAAAAATATTATTTTATTATTATTTTAAGCCGTCACTAATACATTTAATTAGGGAAAATTACAAATCGGAATGAGTTGAAACAAATTTTGTGCATCATAAAACATTAAATAAAATTTTATTATGTGGTTTTTGGAACGAAATCATTTGCCAAAACGGTTTAGAAATTTTTTAAAAAAAAAGGTTTTTTTTTAGCGTAAATGGATGTTTGGGGTATCGTATTTATCATTTTTCATCACCCCACACCCGTACCCACACCCACACACCCCCACTTACTCCTCCCCTTAGCTAAATTCAGCAGCCCTCACTTTTTCCCCACTTGGTTTGCAAAGGAAAGAAAAGGAAAAGAAAAGAAAAGAAAAGAGTAGAAAATGATATAAATTGAGTTGACTTTGACTTGAAACAACTTTCCCCATCTCACTCTATCTCCTCACTCACCCACTCCCCCCAAAATCTGGCCGAAACTGATCCCTTAGCAGCAGCCCCCCTCCCCAAGTTCTCACTCTATTTTTGCTTCAAAAATCCATAAAAAAGCTTCAAAATCCATACAATTTCAAAGCTTTTTTCCAAATCCAACACTTACCCATTATTCCTTAGCATTTCAAGCATGGATCCTTGTGAAAAGAGAGCATTTTGGAGTGCCATGGATGCTTGTGGATTTTCATATGCTTTTGGGTATATTTCTAAACATTTTTGTTGCTTAAATTGTTACTAATTTCTTAAGCTAATTTATTTAAGTGTTATTTGGATATGTGAGTTTAATTGCACGTTTTGGAATTCAAGAAAAGGGTTTGAATGCAAGTTAGGTTATTGTGAATTGGTGTATGGTTGTGATGGGTAGCTTACCATCTTAGAATTTGTAGAAAGTAATTTAGTAGTTAAATTTCATATTGTTGCATGGAAATGTCTAAATTAAGTTTTGTTTTTGCTAACTAGAGTTTTTGAAAAATTATCAAATGCTTAGATTAAAATATAATTAAGTGTTCATGTCATTATAACTATTATAATGAGTGGTTTAATGACTTTGGTTCATGCAAAACGAAGCTTAATTGATGAATTGTGAATTTTGCTTTAAAGGGTGTTAAATTTGATATTTTGCAAACTAGGATTTTGGAAATTATGCAAATATATGAGTTTAAATTATGGAAATGGTTTTTATGACTTATTTAAGATATTTAATAAATATATTGGCCGCTACATTCATTTAAACATCGTGTTTTGTACAAAAACGGCGAATTGTGCTTGCTAGATTTTCGGAAAAATGACTTTTTGAGTGAAATTGGCGTTTTTGTGAGTTTTAACCTAGTTTATATTAAAATTAGTGTTCGTGAATGTGCAAATGAGTGTATTTGGGTTTTTCTCGATGGTTTGGCGTTTGTACGCCGACGTCGAGGGTTTTTGGGTTGATTTGTGAAAGCAACCATAGGTTTTGACCTATGTGGGATTCGTGCGTCGTTTTGATCATGAGTCGGATTTTAATGAGATATGGTGCGTTATGATATGTAGGTACCCCCATGTAGACTTCGAGACGACAAGCAAGCGCGTGGCAACGTCAGCACCGGCTAGCGAGGACCAGGTGAGTAGATTTATATCTACGGGGAGAAGTCGGGTGGATGGCGTATAGCACCCCCGCAGTCCGTGGTGGTGTATACATATGCGTATACACACCAACAATTATTATATGTTATTTAGGATTAATAACGATGCTTAGGATGGATATTGGTGTGTTGGACTATTTTTAGTGTTGCGAACCCTAGGGTAGTGTTGCACTACACATACACACATACATACTTGCATACATTCTTATTGATATATACTCATGGGATTCTTTATAGTTATGTGTTCACATGGGTATGGGACCATGTGTTCACATACGGATTGAGGATGATACTTGGGATTGAGCTGAGTCGATGAGATTTGATTTGAGGCCGTGAGATCGGTGATATAGCAGGGTTCGTATCTTAGATACGACATGACGTTGTAGCGGGTCCTTGACGTAGTGTTTCACACACGTCCATGCACACGTAGGCGGTATCAGTATGGTACTAGACGTAGATCAGTACCCCGATCATGATATTTGATAAAGAGGATACCAGGTGAATAGTATGATGAATGTGATATTGACCCGTATCCAGATTGGGATGCCGTACGACGGATTTACGTACGAGCTATATTGATGATTGATCCGCACTCTTGACTTGGGATGCCTGATTATAGATATGGTATCGGATATGATATTATTGAGGCGGGATCACCGACTATACATATACAGGTATGTATATGTATCGACTCAGATGATAGGCGGTTTCCTTACCTGTAGTTCAGCTTGTTAGTTCAGCTGTATAGTTTAGTGTAGTTGTTAGATTAGATTAGACTTCTTACCTATTTCAAAAACTAACGAATCGTGGGCATTTTTAAAGACAGCTCAAGGGAATCTACGGATATTTCAAAAACGACGTATCTTTTCATAAAAACACTGTAGCCCCTATTTTCAAAACCCCATGATTCGTGTTATTTCAAAAGGCACCATTTGTAGGACTTATATTAGATTATTGCAGATTAGTTATCGTTGTGTCTAGTATTCAGCTCTCGCACATTATTGCTGTTCGCTCTGCCTCGCATATTTATTTTGTTGCATATTCCATTATTGATATCATGCTGTTAGGACACCAGCACCATTACCGATGATGCGTATGTACCACGTACACCTACTTGCCGGCTCACACACATCTTCATCGGTAATTGCCATGTCACGTACACTTTAGAGAATATAATTGCTTGACTTAGATTGTTAGCTAGTAGTTTTGACATGATATTAGTGTACTTCCCTTATATGCCATATTAGACATTGTAGTTATTACCTACCACTTCATGCATACGGTTATTCAGTTGTTCATGCCTAGTTCATTATCATTGACATATGCACTTGTGATGATTTCTTGAGATTTATGATATTTCTGGATTTCGGGGAAAGCCGCAAAAATTTACAACTTATGATCTTTTAAAATATAAAATGTTGCGGTTTTCTAGTGATGTAAAGTGTCGTCCACCATGAGTTTGCTGTGGTTTTGGAGATCCGTGTCGAGGAGTGGAGGAACCGTCACGGGTACATGGTGGGCCCGGTATGGTACCCCGGGGCAAGAGGAATGTGGTGTTGACGTTGAGCCTGGCTGGGGAGCACTACCTACTGGTGATATTACCCGACGCGTCGGATATCCGGAGGATACCGTCGTGGTCTTGAGATGGATGGTAGGGGCCGGTCTGGACTGACGGCGCTCTAGATATTGAGATTGAGACATTGATATTTCGAGACAGTGAGATTTATGTTTTGTGTCGATGCTAGACACTGTTGATGCTGATTTCATTTATGATACCTCAGTTTAAAAATACGAAGGAAATCTCACTAATTTATGAAAACAGTTTCTTCATTTACATGTATTCTGTTTCATGCATTCATACCTCATTCATATGATATATTGCTACCTGAGGCACTGACACGGGCACATGAGTTTACACTCGGTTAGATATTACCCTAGCCATTGTTATAGGCTGCATGTTATACATATTTTTGAGGATATATTATGATCATTGACCTAGGTTGCGTTATTTATGCGATTTCTGTGCGTAGATGTTTTTCTATTCACGAGTTGGCAACTCACCCCCGTTGTGCCCCAGTTTCTTGCAGGTTGCCGTACAGGTTCCTTACGGCTTTGCGGGCATAGTTTCATTCTGGTGATTTGCTAGTAGGTGGGTTTACTTGTATCATACCCCCATTATTTACCTTGTATGATATTATTCAGTTGTATCTAGTAAATTCCATCAACCAAACATGTATTTATTGAGTTAGAGACCAGTGTTGTTTATTCTTTCGACCTTAGAGTCGCTCGTTATATTTCTGGTGGTTTTGAGTTTCCTTTTGAGTTTTGATCCTCGCCCTTGGCGTTGTATATTATTTTGCTTATGTGGTTGTGACCGTCGATTGACGAAGAGCTAGCTCCCGCTTGGGGATGCCTTTTTTTTTTGATTTCGTATACTATTCATGTTGTATCCCGTTTGGGAGCCAGTATTTACAAAGGAGACTCTGCCGAAATTTTCAGGAAATACTTGATGTTTTTTTTAAAAAACCGCATAATTCGGCTTATGCTATTAAAACTACTTGATTTTAAATTGGTTTTTCTTCACTCTACTACTTTTCTTGGTTTGGATTTCTGGGTTTTCGGCTTACTTAGATTACGTACGCCTCGAGACGTTTCGTAGTTTAAGTGCCGGTCATTTTCCGTACTTTCGGGACGTGATAAAGTTGGTATCAGAGCGTTAGGTTTTACCTTCGGAGCGTAGGATGACCCTTGGTTGATGGAATAGGTGACTAAAGTAGAGTGACGTACCGTTGGTATGTTCCGCGGCATATTTACGACACGCCACTCCACTTATGAAGCCTTAGGATGTACATTTCCTTGTTCAGTATTATATTCCTTCCTGATCCAGCCTCATCAGTACCAGTTATGGTTTTTCTGCCACGATTATGGGCAGGGAGAGCTACAGCTAGAGTTGCGGTCAGCACGAGCTCATCATGAACGAGGACTGACCAGGGCGAAATTCCGGCGACACACGATTGCGGAGATGTGTCTTTTTACTGTGTTTCCGCGCCATGAGCGTTTGGCGGATCGCCTTTATGAGGTTACTCGGATGTGCTGATCGACACTAGAGGATTGAGCCAATGATAGAGGCCAGCCAGATTTTGATGACCGTTGGTGTATTGCTTACTCATGATGATTGAGGCACTGTTCAGCGTGCAGACGAGTGAGCTAGTTGTTGCTGCGAGTGACGAGATATCGCCCAATATGTTGGAGCTATTGCGGGACGAGTTGTACTAATAGATGCTAGAAGGTCGCTAGTCATCGAGGATGAATGACTAGGACATGTGGATCGTTCGCCTACCCCGATGCGAGGTCATCAGATAGATTGATTCCAGCTGGAGACGATTTCACGCGGAGACGTTGAGAGTCGACAGAGACGATCGAATGTCAGAAACCTATTATTCCAAGTTTAAAGTAGTCGAAAAGACATGCAAGCAATTCTATGGTCCCTCTAGAAGAATGAAACCCTAACTCGACTTAATGACCGTGTGAAAGCCTTTGAACCTTCGGGTTTGCGGCAGTTCTACGGCGCCATTAGTGAGGCTTGGGTTTGCCCTTCTACGGCTGGACCACCGATGCTGTGGTATGTACTCGATACTATTAAACTGTGCCCAAGAGGTTGAGCTCTTGGGGGATTATGAGGTTTGACGACTCGGTCGGATGGCTCGACTTAATTCGGATGCTAGGTGGTGAGATGCATTTCTTGGGAGACTCCAGATACGAGGATAGCCGTTGGAGCTCAGTCCATATAGCCATGATGAGACGATTCCGAAGCAGTCGACATTAGAGAAAGTGGAGTAAAGAGGTCCGTACAAGATCTGGATAAGACGACGTTCCACTCCGCCGACATCAGAGATGCGATACGCATGCCGAGGCAGAGTACTGGATATACCTTCCAGAAGGAGTCGCGATGGGTATGCAGCCGTTCCGGAGCAAGATGCAGATATAGGAAAGGACGATGACTTCCGGACAGTTGGCAGGGACGAGACATGGAAGAGACCGTGAGCAGGATTCCTTCCAGGACACTGCTGCAATGATACTTGCACCCAGGATCAGATGTGTCACGTACATTCAGAGAGCCAGAGGCCGACGCCAGTGATATGCTGTCTTATGAGTGGTCGCAATGATTGACCGAGAGATGACTAGAGAAGTGCCAGAATGGGATCATCCCCGTTAGCACACCTGACAGGGCTGATGAGCCGATGGACCGAGAGATTGGTAATTCACAGTGGAGATCTTGACCCAGGAGTGGTCATTGTTACGCACACCAGCAGGCCAGAGTCCATGATCATCGACGAGACGTCCCACTAGTGACCGCGACAGTTGGCCCGAGATTTTTAGAGGATGCACTTGAGCGGTACTATTCCGCCACTATCGATTTCGATGTTTTAGGTGATTTATTCGCATGATTTGATTTTGATGATTGAGAATTTACGATTCTTGCACAGTGTTGCACTTGATATCGTTTTCGTGCTTGGGTTTCACATGTCTGTGATTTTACGGTTTCAGACATTTGAGTTGATTTTGTGCGTATGCACGCACACGATTTCGTTCCTGCACTCTGTATAGTTTATATATGCTTGCAGTGCAGTGATACGCCTTTTGTGCACTTAGATACACTGGACTTCGATTTCGATTGTGATACTCGATATTTGTTTTGTGCACCTTGTGCACCTGATTGATTTTGCGCACGTTCGGCGCTTGATATTGGATTTTATGATTTCGTGCACGATGGATGCACCTGATTTGGATTTTCGCGCATGTTGGGCGCATGTTTTGAAGGGTGATTTTGGTGCACCCCAGATGCACTAAATCGAGATTTTTTTCATGCATGTCAAATGCACCTGATTTTGCTGTCAGGCACACATGTTGCCTACGACAGATGTTTCGTGCACACCGATGCACTTAGATGTTGTTTCTGTGCGCATGTATGACACATTCATGGATTTTGATTTCCGTGCGCACCAGACGCACGTAGTATTCATGTGCATATTTTAGGATTGATTTCGTATAGAGCAGTACGTTTTTATGATATTGCTATGTGTTTTTGTACTGAGCAGGACTAGTCAGAGGACAGTAATATATTTTGCATGCATTGATAGTTATTGAAGGGATTTCCAAAAAGCGAGCTATAGCCTCAGTATTTACCTACGTGTCTGATATGACACGAAATGTTTAAAACAAGGAGACCCTTCTAAATTGTTTCCAAAACGGCGGAACGTACATTTCAAACAAAGGTATATATGTATATAGCTATTTTCTTATGATAGACGTCCGCCACTGTGCAGTGTTATACGCGTTGCACAGCGACTTAAGAGATTTGGCATGCATTTCCTTCAGATACTTACAGATATAGATTCGATGTTTACATGTATAATTTCGAGTTATATCATATTGGTTTGATTTGGATTTGGCATTGATGTCTTCTCCATGACTCCGATGATTGCGGGATGCTTGACGGAGTTTTGATTTGAGTTATATACTCATTTTTTTTTCAAGCACATGCACTGCGCTACGATTTGTTTTATGTATTTACAATTTCGGAGCCCCGATGACTTGATGGTTTTTCTTAGATGTTTTAGTATTTGGGGAAGTTTGAATTTAAATTCGGGGACCGAATTTCTTTAAAGGGGGAAGATTGTAGCGTTTTGAAAATCGTTTCGGTGAAATTTCGGAAAATCGGTAAAATGAGGGGGTTTTCTGTAAAAAGTCAAAATACAAATATCTTA
Organism: Agapanthus africanus; assembly: GCA_030015575.1. Taxonomy (NCBI): domain Eukaryota; kingdom Viridiplantae; phylum Streptophyta; class Magnoliopsida; order Asparagales; family Amaryllidaceae; genus Agapanthus; species Agapanthus africanus. The sequence continues at coordinate 55,800,863 of CM057350.1, read as the reverse complement.
TTATAAAAATTAAATATACATATTCTAGATATGTAATTGCTATTATTTGGTGTTTATTGAGCCGCTGGTGAAATTTCAAATTTTCTGAAAAAAATATTATTTTATTATTATTTTAAGCCGTCACTAATACATTTAATTAGGGAAAATTACAAATCGGAATGAGTTGAAACAAATTTTATGCATCATAAAACATTAAATAAAATTTTATTATGTGGTTTTTGGAACGAAATCATTTGCCAAAACGGTTTAGAAATTTTTGAAAAAAAAAGGTTTTTTTTCGCGTAAATGGATGTTTGGGGTATCGTATTTATCATTTTTCATCACCCCACACCCGTACCCACACCCACACACCCCCACTTACTCCTCCCCTTAGCCAAATTCAGCAGCCCTCATTTTTTCCCCACTTGGTTTGCAAAGGAAAGAAAAGGAAAAGAAAAGAAAAGAAAAGAGTAGAAAATGATATAAATTGAGTTGACTTTGACTTGAAACAACTTTCCCCACCTCACTCTCTCTCCTCACTCACCCACTCCCCCCAAAATCTGGCCGAAACTGATCCCTTAGCAGCAGCCCCCCCTCCCCAAGTTCTCACTCCATTTTTGCTTCAAAAATCCATAAAAAAGCTTCAAAATCCATACAATTTCAAAGCTTTTTTCCAAATCCAACACTTACCCATTATTCCTTAGCATTTCAAGCATGGATCCTTGTGAAAAGAGAGCATTTTGGAGTGCCATGGATGCTTGTGGATCTTCATATGCTTTTGGGTATATTTCTAAACATTTTTGTTGCTTAAATTGTTACTAATTTCTTAAGCTAATTTATTTAAGTGTTATTTGGATATGTGAGTTTAATTGCACGTTTTGGAATTCAAGAAAAGGGTTTGAATGCAAGTTAGGTTATTGTGAATTGGTGTATGGTTGTGATGGGTAGCTTACTGTTTCGCCCAATCAGAGCAAAGCTCTGTTTGAATTCAAAATTCAAATCTTTGAAGCAAAGCTTCGAATCCCGCGCGCAGCGCCCAAGAAGGCGCGCCCAATCAGAGCAAAGCTCTGTTTAAAGGAAGCAACGCTTCAGCTGCACTGCGCTCTGCGCTAAGTGACACGTGTCAGCGCAGATGCGCTAGCGCAGTTGCGCTGTGCTCTGCGCTGCGCGACACGTGTCAGCGCAGATGCGCTAACGCAGTTGCGCTGCGATCTGCACTGTGCGACACGTGTCAGCGCAGATGCGCTAGCGCACTTGCGCTGCGCTCTGCGCTGCTCGACACGTGTCATGCGCTGGGGTATCCGCGCCCAACTGAATTAAGATTTCATGAAATCTTTTCTGTTCTTTCCAGAACTAGAAGACTTTCTTCGGCCTCTGGATCAAAGATCCAACAGTGGGAAAACTCCCAAAAATCATTCAAGAAAGATCCCGTTAACAAATTCAACAAATTTATGGGGCACTATAAATAGGACCCCAGACCTCATTCAAAAGGCATCAAGAATTTTCTCGAAAAATCAAGAACCCTAAAACAGAGAAAACTCCGAGAAGAAAAAGGTAAAGAACCTTCATGAGGTAGAAAAAAAGGGGGGCCTTCTAATAGATCATTGATCTAAAAATAAGATCAATGATCTTTATAAAAAAAAAAGTGCTTTGCACTTCTTGTGAACCTTCGGTTCTGTAAAAACAACAAAAATAATAAAAGAATAAAAGAATAGTGCTTTGCACTTTTAAGAACCTCTGGTTCTTCGAATAAAGAAAAATTTATTTTTCTTTGATCCAATTTAGACGAAGAAATTAAACAGTGCTTTGCACTTCCTTTCTTGAATCTAAAAGATTCTTAGTGCTTTGCACTTCCAATTTGCGCCGTTGCGCTCTTAGGAGAGCGCCACGTGTCGGCTATAAAACCATTTGCGCTAAGCGCTCTTAAGATAGAGCTTTGCTCTCTGGAATTAGCGCAACTCGCTGAGAGCGCGCCACGTGTCAGCAGCGCAATTGCGCCGCGCAACAGCGCAACGCGCTGCGCTAGTGCGCTTGCACTCATCAGAGCATGACACGTGTCGTCACCGTATGGACTTGCGCTCATTACTTAGCGCAAAGCGCAAATGCATTCAAAAGGGCCAAGCCCAACTAAGAGAAGGCCTAACAGGCTCAATCAAGCGTAAATGCATTATTTTAAGGGGCAGAGCCCAAATCAAAACAGATGCTTTGCATCATTTATAAATGGGCAGAGCCCAAACAGAATCTTCAGAATGCTGTGCATTTTTACCAGGGGCAGAGCCCAAATCAAACGAAATGCATTGCATCATTCATAAATGAGCAGAGCTCAGAATAGAGTGATGCTCTGCAAAGCCTAAATGCAATGCATTACTTAATAAAGTGTTGAACTGGACTTAGCCCAATCGTGGCCATAAGTCCTTAAATTAAATTGACTGAGCAAAATGGCTCTCCTAAATCAACTTACATCCGGTTCGAGGGTACATCTCCGAACTCCTTTGACATCCATCGTTGTAATTCCTCAACGACGTCAAAGAGGTGACGGGTCCCAACGACCACACATCGATATGGACTGCGGGGTCCTTAAACTCGTGGACCGAAACGTCCCTAAACTAACATCGGACCGAAACGTCCCTAAACTAATAATGGACCACCGCGTCCCTAAAACTGGCGATGGACCACTACGTCCTTAAACTGGCAATGGACCGAAACGTCCCTAAACTAATATTGGACCGAAACGTCCCTAAACTAAAATCGGACCACCACGTCCTTAAACTGGAATATGGACCACCACGTCCCTAAACTGGAATATGGACCACTACGTCCTTAAACTGGCGACGGACCGAAACGTCCCTAAACTAATAATGGACCACCACGTCCCTAAAACTGGCGATGGACCACTACGTCCTTAAACTGGCAATGGACCGAAACGTCCCTAAACTAATATTGGACCGAAACGTCCCTAAACTAAAATCGGACCACCACGTCCTTAAACTGGAATATGGACCACCACGTCCCTAAACTGGAATATGGACCACTACGTCCTTAAACTGGCGACGGACCGAAACGTCCCTAAACTAATAATGGACCACCACGTCCCTGAAACTGGTAATGGACCGTCACGTCCTTAAACTGGCACAATAGAGCCCAAACGCTCTTTTGCCGGATCTAAACGGTCCCGTCTAAGTTGATCTTAGCCCCAAATACGGCTAACGCGTCCTTAGATATTTAAATAAATAATAAAACTCCCAAATCAACTTTGGTTCAAGGGTACATCTCTGAACTCCTCTGACGCCTGTCGTTGTAATCCCTCAACGACGCCGGAGAGGTGACGATTCCCGACGGCCAGATAATTAAATCAATCATTGCGTCAAGTCGATCTTAGTTCAAAACAGGACTAACGTATCCTTGACAAACGTTTAAGCTAGTCTTAGCCGCAACGCGACTAATGCATCCTTAAACTAAAAAACACCAAACTCAAATCTAAGCAAACACGGATTTGGACTAATCCACGTCCTACGGGCGACGACATCACTAAGTCTCCGTATACAATCCACGGGCAACCACAAACAAAATAAACATACACGACACGAAGTGAAATTCTGGAGAAGGAGAAAGTTGTTATCGCAACGCGATAGCGTAATTAACTGCAGGGGCTTGCGCCTGCAGGGAAGAGCGTCCTCACAATCAAAAAACCCCTCACCCTGAGGGGGAATCTGACAAAGTCTGCTACATCGGCCGCATCCGCCTAAACCTCCGATACACGGTGCCATAAATCAACTTGGCATCTTCGGAGAGATAGACGGATAAAACCAAATAGCATCTGCCCCGAACCTCAGGCACGGACACGACGTCCTGGCCGCCGTTCGGAGGGGAACAGATTCTGGCACGCCCGGTGGGACCTTTTCCTCTTTCCACTCCACACTTCGTGTGTCGTCTTCGCGAACCAATCGCGGTTTGTTAAATGGTTGTCCTCGGATTTCAAGTTGCTAAGATTTGGTCTTTTGTCTGGTGCAGAACTCAAGCATTCAATGGCCACCAATTGCACCAACTGCTCGAAATGCCAGTGCAACGGACGTTCCACCTCACCAAGAGGTGTATCATATGGGCCCCAGGCGGCTTCCTTCCTGACTCTGCCGGTAGGCCAAATGACTCAGGCCACCATCGGCTTGTTCTTCGGGACTATGGTCCCACCTACCAACTTCTCTGTGCCGATCTCTGCACCTGAAGCAAACAAGAAGTCGGTGTTCGACCGGCTCGCTGCTGCCCCGACCCTCGTCAACGGGTCTCCCATTGCTAAACCGACGGCCGCCGTTTTTACCAGGCTGGATCAGAATTACAAAGTGGCTATCCCAAAGAGGGCAACGGCGGCTGCTTCGGAAGTCGTTAAAGCGGCTTCTCCCATTAGAAAGTCAGTCTTCACAAGATTGACGGTTCCCACTCCTCCCCCAACTGGTCAGAAGGCGTCAGTCTTCGACAGACTGACATCAGCAGTTCCCCCACACTCAAATGGGGGGCAACAAGAAGCTACCTCGGTTTCCGAGCCAATCCCAATGGCTCGTCGTGCACGACGTCGTCATTGGCAACGAATAAGGAAAGCAGGGGGCAGCTCCCCCTCAGGACTAACCCCACCTGCTCCAGTGGCGGAGATCGATGCTGCTGTTCCAACTGGGAACAGCTTCGAATTGCTGAGGAAGGTGAGGAAGAACTCTCCGGTTGCTACCTTAAAAAAATCTCCTCCGCCTGTGGAAAAAACTCCGGAGGCAAAACAGGAACAGCCCTCTCAACGGCTGTCGTCGAAGATTTATAAAGTTTGGCGGAGGGTTCAAGACTCCGTGATCGACTCAGACCACTTCCGTCGCCAGAAAAGGGCAAAAGTGGAAAAAGACAAGAACCGCCCCATTAAACAGCAGGGGGCAACAAATGCCAAGATGCCCGCTCCAATGACCCCTTCCACCTCAATGGTCCATAAAAGAAAGAGGCCAGGGAAAGCTCCCGTAACGCTGACAAAATCCAAGAGCGGTGAACCTAAACGCCCCAGGTCAGGGGGCATCACAGTTCATACGGTCTATATGGCTTCAGGGAAGCAAGAAAGTCGTACTTCTACGGGTCACCGACCGCTTACCCGGTCAGTAACCAAGTCTCAGGAGCAACAACAAAAGCTCCATGAGATGATGACCACAATGGCCGCACTCACGGGACCCAAAGAGAATCCTGAAACATCCTTAGATGAACGTCAAGAGGAGGAGACTGACGCCGAGTTCCTTCGCCGAATGCTTGAAAAGAGGGACAAGGAGGCTGCTGAACAAGCAGCCAATATACAACGTATGGGCCTCCTCTTCCAGGACATGATTGGAATAATGCTACAACCAGAGCCCCCGATTGAAGAACCCCCGACCGTCCTTGGGGATGATGGGGGAGAAACATCAAACCCTCAGCCTGTTTTATCAACGGCCAGAGAAGATGCAATCTCCAAAACCGATCTGGACGAATACATAGCCCAGCAGATAAAAGTTCATCACGCGGCCGAAGCAGCCGGCCACGTTGTAAAAACGGGGCGGCCATATCCGGGCTGGTATGACCAAATCAGGTACCCGCCAGGTTACACAATTCCTAAGTTTCATGTCTACAAGGGGACCGGCAACCCCCATCAACATGTTGCCCAATTCAGGGCGCTTTGTGGTAACACTGGAGGCGACGACAAGCTCTTGCTGCGCCAGTTCGTTGGAAGCTTATCAGATACGGCTTTCGAGTGGTATTCCGAGCTCCCCAACGACTCTATTAAAACCTTTGCAGAGATGGAGCTTCTCTTCACCCAACGCTTTGCGAGCGCCAGCGAGCGTACTCCGATGACGGCGCTGATTAACGCCAGGGTAAAGCCCGGCGAGACGTGGGTCCAGTACGCTATACGGTGGCGTAATTTATGGTCTAAATGTGAACAGCGTATAGAAGAAGCCCCTGCGGTGGGAATGTTTGTTGGAACCCTCGATCCACAAGCAACCATTTCGCAGTTTATGATGTTCTTCAAGCCGACTTCTTTCCAGGCTTTGATCGACAAGTTGGCGCAGATGGACCAGATGGGCCATAAACCCCCTCTTCCGAAGCCGGATTCTCGAAACGATAAAGGAAAGGGAAAAGCGATTATCGTCGCTAATACCCAACAACAGCCTAATGACTCGAAGCCGGTTGCTCGTCCAAGTAATACGCGCCCATACGTACCCCTTGAAGACAGGATGGGACGTGCTTACTCCTTCCCCCGTGATAAAACAAGGAGGCTATTCGAGCTGGCATTGCGCAATAGGCTCATAAACCTGCCGGATCCAAAACGTCCATCGCAACCAAGTGACGCCAACGATCCTAATTACTGTCCTTATCATAGAGTGCTGGGACATCCAATCGAAGACTGTTACGTCTTCAAAAACTGGCTTGAAAACCAGTACCGTCAGGGCAAGTTTGCGCTATCTGACAAATGGAAGGTGAACCCTCCGCAGCCCCATACCTATAAGGGGACGAATACGCCGGGGGCAACATGCTCCGTCATTGAAGAAGCTCCCTGGGGGGTTGTATTATCAGCCAAAACGAGGAGAATGCTAAATGATCTTCAGACCTGTCCAGCGGTCAGGTGGAAGAACCCCTTGGAGCCGCAGGTTATAGAAGGGATGTTGAAACCACGTCCGACTCCGAAGGCCGAGGGTGGTAGTTCAAGCGTTCGTAACCAGCCGTCAAAATCTTCGAAAAAGAAGAAGAAGAAATCTAAGAAGCCCGTGAAGCCTGGCGACAAGCGCACGGACTTACAAAAGCAAATCGACGCGCTGGATGAATATAACCAAAAGGCTCGGACCCCCATTACGCTCCAAGATTTCCTCGATCACGTCTTTCAAAAAGAAGATGAGGAGGGAAGTTCATCGGATGAATCTGAGGAGTATGTGGCAAGCTGCCGTACGATCTCTCGTTCGACCACGAGCGACGAAGGGACTTCTGGCACTAAAAAGCCGGGGGCAAGTACTGAGTCAAGGGTCTCAGAATTATCAATAGAAATGATTGACGCGTTTCTTAACGAAGCTCGATTGAAAAGTAAGGCTGATCAAAAACGCGAGATGATTATATTCGAAACGGCCAAGCGCCAGCGGCTTGAGGAAGAAGCTCAGATGATCCCGCTAGAGAAAAATGCCTTCACCGCTGACAAAGGCCAATCCAAGATGAAAAAGAAATTTGCCAAAGCCATATCGATGGGCATGAAGCTGCCACCCTCTGAGGAAAAAGTTACTGGCATGGTAGAAATGCACCCCTCTTATTGCTTATATCATCAGAAGGTCTCGCATTCCACCCAAGATTGCAAAGCTTTTAATGGATGGTGGCAAGGATACGTCGCCAATCGGCAACGCTTTAAACGGGAAAAGCGTAAAATGCGTCGGGAGCAAAGTAGCACGACCAAGGAGTTTGAAAGAACTACCGGCAACTGTCACATGGTTAACACCACCACATCGCAAGTGCCCACATTTGGGAGCGACTCTGATGAGGAGCTAGAGATTGCCCCTCTCTTTAAAGAGTCGACTTCGGGAAAAGAAGAGGAGCCAGTAGTTTGCGAAAATATCCGGCTGCGGAATCGGACACTGCCTGAAAAGGACTTCGGACCCTCGAATAGAAGAGATAAGGGAAAAGAAAAGGTCTCTGAAGACATCGTTTTAGATGACCAAGTTCTGGAAGAGCTGAACGCCAAAAACCCGCCGAAGAGAAGTAAGGTGGACTACAACGTCCTGGCACATCTGAGGAAACTGCCCTCTCAGCTCAGCATCCTTGATGCCCTGCTACTATCAAAGGAGGCAAGAGACTCTTTGATTAAGGCGCTACAAGATCCGGACCAGTTTCAAGCCTTCTTAGCCGAAGAAAAGATGAAAGACGAATTGGAAGAGGTGCACACAGCCGACGTTGCCTTTGGTGATGAAGACCTTCTCCTCGGGACGTGTGAACATAATCGCCCCCTTTATGTCTCAGGATACTGCCATGACATAAAGATAGGCAAAATCTTGGTTGATAACGGATCGTCTGTCAATTTACTCAATATACGAGTGTTAAAGGAGATTTGCATGAGTGTCCAACACCTCGCCCGAGACAAGATCACTATCTCCGGTTTCGACTCTCAATCCTCAAAGACTCTCGGATCTGTGAAATTGACGCTACGCTTCGGGTTGCTCGTTACAGACATCAAGTTCCATGTTATAGATGCCAAGACATGCTACAATGCTCTGCTCGGCCGACCATGGCTACACGAGTACAATATCATCCCTTCTACACAGCATCAATGCATGAAGTATTCTAGGGATGGCCTCGAGTACACTGTCGCAGGAGAGTTGAATCCGTTTTCCGTAAACGAAGTTCGCAAATATGAAGATGCTAAATACTTCTTGCCGAGTTTCGAAGACACAGAAAGGTGTCACAAACCGGAGAACAAAACTAACGCCACCATCCCTGTCTTCGGCAGTGACACCGAAGAGGAGGAGGAGATAATTCATTCAGGTCTGTCCCAGTCCACCAGACCGGGACCATCCGTTCCTTCATTAATCTTCGGCAGTGATTCAGAGGATGAAGTTCATGCTGTATTCCCTGCTCGGCCTTCGATACGAATTTCCGCTGATGAAGAGCAAAGTCTGCAGATAACCATGGTGCCGCTTGAACATTACAAAGAACTGGATGCATTCGACATCAACAGCGTGGAAGAATTGCGGACATTCTATATCCCTCCCGGACGAAAAGGTGAGAAGGCAATCCTATTCTACCGGTCTGAAGAAAACAAGGTGGAAAAAGAAATTTGGCACGGCGTGGATCCCACGCTCGACAGGCTCCAACCTATCCGTCTTCCCAGATATTATACCCAAGGCTTAAAGAAACTGCTGAAACGCCAAGGGATGTCCTTCACACAGACCGCTAGAAAAGCCAAATTCTATGATAAGGTCTGGAACGTTCCCGGGACTCAGTGCAAACTGCCTAACAGGAGAACAGAAACAAAAGGGCTCGGATATGTTCGCTCAAAGACGCGGGAGCCAATAAATAGCTGTTATGCCATGTATGACTTTGATGAAGAAGCGGACGCTCAATGGGAAAACGCTAATCCTGAATCAGCAAAAGTTCCCGATGCGAGACCTCCTAACCCATCGTCTGAAGGCCAAATGAGCAAACCTACAAGGGATGCCAGTCGGGAAGCCCGAGATGATCACGATCGTGAAATGGCAATCTATGAGAGAGCCAAGACACGGCGCCTCCTTCAGCAAGCGATGAAAGACGAAGATGCCGCCCCTTGTCAACCTGCTATGAAGAAGATTCGACTCGAAAGCAAAAATAAGTTGAAAGGCAAGAGGAGCGCTCAACAACCACAAAGCAAAGCTAAGAAGCCACGCATCCGAGAGTCGAGCGTTATTGACCAAGCCATCATGAAGAAAATGGGTCGAGCATACTCATTTCCTCAGAACAAAACAAGGAAAATACTTGAGCTTGCTCTGAAACATCAAATGCTTACTCTGCCAGAGTCTAAACATCCTGAGCAGGCGGGCGAAGTCTCCAACCCAAAATATTGCTTTTACCATCGAGTAATAGGGCATCCGCTCGAAGATTGCTTCACCTTTAAGAATTGGGCGGAGGATCAATATCAGCTTGGCAAGTTCGCATTGTCTGACAGTTGGAAGGTAGCGCCGCCGCAAAAGCACGAACCCAAAAACACAACAATAAGACCAACCTCGCATTGGGATCAGCAGGAAACTCGCACCTGCCATGTGATAACAATATTAAAAGAAGGGTCCGAGGATATGAACAACCTCCCTTGGTGCTTTGAAAGCGGCAGCGACGAGGTGATCTCAGAATTTCCCCCAGCTCCGAAAGAACTGGAGGACGGAATCCATACCACCGCAGACAATCTTAAGAAAATTGAGTTGGGGACGGCAAATGACCCGCGACCGACGTTCATCAGCGAGATGCTATCTGAAGAAAGGGTGGCCTCGTTAAAGGATGTGCTTCTACAGCACAAAGATTGCTTCGCGTGGAACTATTCCGAAATGCCGGGACTAGATCCAGAAATTGCCGTACACAAATTGGCGATATCCCCGGACATCAAGCCAGTCAAACAAGCGCCAAGAAGAATGCGACTCGAGCTTGAGATGAGCATCAACGCCGAAGTCAAAAAGCTGATAGACTCTGGCTTTATCCAGGAGGTTCAATACCCTGAATGGATCGCCAACATCGTCCCAGTGATGAAGAAAAATGGGACAGTGCGTATATGCGTAGACTTCCGGGATCTTAATAAAGCTTGCCCGAAAGATGATTTCCCAGTACCAGTTACCGAGCTGATGATAGACAATACATCCACTCATGAGGTTTTCTCCTTCATGGACGGCTCGTCGGGATATAATCAAATAAAAATGCATCCTGAAGATCAGAAGCACACAGCCTTCAGGACTCCCCTTGGTATATTTTGTTATAAGGTGATGCCCTTTGGTTTGAAGAACGCCGGTGCTACTTATCAGAGGGCCATGACAAAGATTTTCGACGACCTTATACACGAAATCGTCGAATGCTACATCGACGATCTCGTGGTCAAGAGCAAATCATACGACGAACATCTTGAGCATCTGAAGACCGTGTTTCAACGTCTTCGGCAGTACAACTTGAAGATGAATCCTCTTAAATGTGCGTTCGGGGTTTCCTCGGGCAAATTCCTGGGATTCGTTGTTCGGCATCGAGGTATTGAAATAGATCCTTCAAAGATTAAAGCGATCATGGAAATGCCTCCGCCGAGAACTCTCAAGCAACTTCGGTCTCTCCAAGGGAAACTCGCATACATTCGGCGATTTATAGCCAACCTTTCAGGAAAGTGCCGTCCCTATAGTCACCTGATGAAGAAAGGAACCCCATTCGTTTGGGATCAAAAATGTCAAGGCGCACTGGATGAGATCAAGCAATACTTGCAGAACCCACCCGTGCTGGCTGCCCCGGTTAAAGGGAAGCCTCTCATTCTTTATACAACCGCCCTCGAAGGTTCCTTAGGCGCATTATGGGCACAAGAGAACGACCAAGGGAAAGAAAGAGCACTCTACTACCTAAGTCGAGTTCTGTTGGGGGCAGAAAGCAATTACTCTCCCATTGAAAAACACTGCCTGGCGTTGATCTTCGCACTAACAAAGCTTAGGCACTATGCGTTGGCGCACGAGGTCCGTCTGATTTCAAAAGTGGACCCTCTCAAATATTTAATGTCAAAAGCCATATTGACAGGGCGACTCGCTAAATGGGCCCTGCTCTTGATGGAATTTTCGATAACATATCAACCTCTCAAGGCAGTAAAAGGCCAGGCCATCGCCGACTTCCTTGCTGAGCATCCCATACCTGCCGACTCTCCTTTAAATTGCGATTTGCCAGACAAATATGCGTTTGACACAATCGACAGTGGTGATAGCCGTTGGGAGCTGTATTTCGATGGAGCGTCTTCCATGAAAAAGCACAAACAAAGTACACCAATGATCAAATCGGGGGTGGGACTCATCTTCGTGACTCCACAAGGAGGGATAATGCGCTTCGCCTTCTCCTTGACAGAACCGAGAACGAATAATGAAGCTGAATATGAGGCTCTGATAGCAGGCCTCGAGATCGCCATCGATATGGGAATTGAGAGCCTCCTCATATATGGGGACTCCCAATTGGTCGTCAGTCAAGTGAACGGCGATTACCAAACATGTAAACCGGAATTAATAAAATACGGTGAAAAAGTGCAGCAACTGCTAACCCAAATTCCCTCCTACACGTTGGAAAGCATACCGCGTGCGGAAAACAGCAAAGCAGACGCACTAGCCAAACTTGCTAAAGAACTGGCTGACGAGAACCTCGACGACGTTAAAATCATAGTACAAAGCCGTCGAGTGCTCGCCCCAACAGAAATATCTCCAAAATCGTCTGAAGAAAAAGAAGCGGAAGAGGAGACAACCCTGCAAACAAAAGACAGGGAAAATACCGAGGACTGGAGAGAAGTCTTCATAGATTACTTCAAGTTCCACCGAATACCTGAAGAAGCGTCCACAAGACATCAGCTCACGAAACGGGCTCTGTCTTTCGCCTTCGTCAATGATACTTTGTATAAAAGGTCATTCGACTCTCTGTGGCTAAGATGCTTAGGACCTGACGAGGCGAGAAGGATCGTCCAAGAGGTTCACGACGGACTCTGTGGTTCCCACCAAGCAGGCCCTAAAATGAAATTAAAGATAAAGCGGATGGGCTACTACTGGCCTACGATGATGCAGGATTGCCTGGAATACGCCAGACAATGTCACTCATGCCAAATTCATGGGGACTTTATCCATCAACATCCTAATCCACTGCACCCAACAGTGGCTAGTTGGCCGTTCGAAATGTGGGGAACTGACATAGTCGGTCCCATCGAACCAGCATCGTCAAAAGGACATCGTTTCATCTTGGCGACGACTGATTACTTCTCCAAATGGGCGGAGGCGGTACCGTTGAGGGAAGTGAAGACGGAGAACATTCTCCATTTCTTCAAAACGCACGTCATATACCGGTTCGGAACCCCGAGAAGGATCATCTCTGACAATGGGCCAGCCTACCGAAGTCATAAGATTAGCCGTTTCGCACAGCAGCACAATATAGACTGGAGATATTCATCAGTTTATAATCCGCGAGCTAACGGTCTAGCTGAGGCCTTCAACAAGACCTTGACGAAGATCATAAAGAAAACAGTATCCCGAAATAAAAAAGACTGGCACGAGAGGCTGCAAGAAGCTCTTTGGGCGTATCGAACTACGTTCAAGACAGCCACAAAAACAACGCCATACGCGTTGGTGTTTGGGACGGAAGCAATACTCCCTCTCGAAATAGAATTACCCTCTTTGCGAGTGGCAGTTCACTACGAGCTGACGGATGGAGAAAACGCACACCTCCGGCTTGAGGAGCTTGACGCCCTTGAAGGAACACGGCTCATAGCGCAACAAAACCTAGAGGCTTATAAAGCAAAGATGACGCGATCATACGAAAAGTTAACCCGACCGAGGACGTTCCATCAAGGCGAACTCGTGCTAGTGGTCAAAAGGCCCATGATCCCCAATCGCGCCAAGCGGGGAAAGTTTGAGCCAAACTATGAAGGACCGTACATCATCGATAAGGTCTACCAGGGTGGGGCTTATCTACTCATGGACATGCACGGTGAAAGACCCTTCAGACCAATAAACGGTCGCTTCTTAAAGAAATACTACGCTTAATGGGTCACAGCCTAGGTCAATGGCAGATGACGACGACTATGTCCGCTCGCTGTCTTCCTAAGCCCGAGCTTATAAGCAGTAGCCAGCCCTTTAACGTTGGACCGAAATGTCCTTAAACTAATAACAGACCGAAACGTCTTTAAACTACTACCAAAAAAAAAAAAAAAAAAAAAAAAAGCGGTAAGTCCATAAGCAAAATGGGCACGGATGAAAACCCGAAAGGGCTCCGTGAGTAAAAACAGCAGGACTACCGGCGAGTGTTTGTGAAAACCTGAAAAGGCGCAACCTCGTTGAAAACACTTTTAGGGTCCTCTCGACCTTATAAGGAGAAACCCCCCGCGTGAGATCCTTACGACTCACAAGGGAGCAACACACTTAGGAATCCCCACGATTCCTAAGGAGAAAATACATTTGCGAGATCCTCACGACTCGTAAGGAGAACTCTCTTATGGGACCCTCACGGCTCATAAGATTTGAAAGTCTTAAGTTACAGAGACCTAAACCTGTGCTTAAGCAAACCCCCACAAACTTCCAATATTGCCCTACAAGCGGCTCAATACTGACCCTCGTATACAATCCACGAGCGCGAATAAACGTTTCCCTAACCAAGGTCCATCCATGACTGGGAATACGTTCGTATGGTAAACAACCCTTATAAATCCCCTCGATTTATGAGGAGAAAACCTTCCTGTAGGATCCTTACGACTTACAGAAGAACAAAACACTTAGGAACCCTCACGGTGCCTAAGGAGAAAATACATTTACAAGGTCCCCACGACTTGTAGGGAGAAATACCTTCACGAGACCCTTACGGCTCATGAAGTCAAAAGCCTTAGCCGACGGGACCTTAACCCCGGCCGCTAAGCCTCCTTTGTTCAACAACGATAGAGGCAAATGATGATTCGCTCCTGGTAATATCCCAGTTGCAGCGGTGCTGATGCCGAAATCGGTGTCCAATTTCAGGTTGACGGCGAAAGCCAGTAGACCGCTCACGCATACGAAATAGCCGAAATGATAGGGCAACTTGCAATAAAAAGCAGCAAGTAAAATGTATGCATGCAAAATAGCCGAAATGATCGAGCAGCTCGTAATAAAGATCAACGAGTAAAAAAAAATAAAATAATAAATAGCCGAAATGATTGGGCACCGTGAAAAATAGCCGAAATGATTGGGCAATCGCGACCTTCGCGATATGAAAGCTGAAATGATAGAGCATCGCGGAAATAAGATAAAATAAAAAGAAGAAAGGATAAAATTTCGGCCCTACAGTTAAGATCATATCGATCCCTGTATACAATCCAAGGGCGTAAAACAAATAAGGAACCATGCCTCCCCAGCGGATTCCGTCAAACGACGAAACCAAGCCTCAACAGCTCACTTCAACCGAAGAAGCCAATGACTCCAACGAAAATTCCTCAACTCACGGATACAAACACTCCTTGACGAGAGCCTTCTGATCCGCGTCGACCCGCAGAGCCACCAGTGCCTCCGTAGGAACCCTCGACTCGTTTCAAACCCCAAGGACACAAATAATCCTTGGCGCTCGGGAAACAAATAATCCCAGCAAATTCCTCAACTCACGGATACAAACACTCCTTGACGAGAGCCTTCTGATCCGCGTCGACCCGCAGAGCCACCAGTGCCTCCGTAGGAACCCTCGACTCGTTTCAAACCCTAAGGACACAAATAATCCTTGGCGCTCGGGAAACAAATAATCCCAGCAAATTCCTCAACTCACGGATACAAACACTCCTTGACGAGAGCCTTCTGATCCGCGTCGACCCGCAGAGCCACCAGTGCCTCCATGGGAACCATCGACTCGTTTCAAACCCCAAGGACACAAATAATCCTTGGCGCTCGGGAAACAAATAATCCCAGCAAATTCCTCAACTCACGGATACAAACACTCCTTGACGAGAGCCTTCTGATCCGCGTCGACCCGCAGAGCCACCAGTGCCTCCGTAGGAACCCTCGACTCGTTTCAAACCCCAAGGACACAAATAATCCTTGGCGCTCGGGAAACAAATAATCCCAGCAAATTCCTCAACTCACGGATACAAACACTCCTTGACGAGAGCCTTCTGATCCGCGTCGACCCGCAGAGCCACCAGTGCCTCCATGGGAACCATCGACTCGTTTCAAACCCCAAGGACACAAATAATCCTTGGCGCTCGGGAAACAAATAATCCCAGCAAATTCCTCAACTCACGGATACAAACACTCCTTGACGAGAGCCTTCTGATCCGCGTCGACCCGCAGAGCCACCAGTGCCTCCGTAGGAACCCTCGACTCGTTTCAAACCCCAAGGACACAAATAATCCTTGGCGCTCGGGAAACAAATAATCCCGGCAAATTTCTCAACTCACGGATACAAACACTCCTTGACGAGAGCCTTCTGATCCGCGTCGACTCGCAGAGCCACCAGTGCCTCCATGGGAACCATCGACTCGTTTCAAACACTAAGGACACAAATAATCCTTGGCGCTTGGGAAACAAATAATCCCTCGCAAAACTTCCCAACTCACGGATACAAACACTCCGTGACGAGAGTTTCTTTGACTCACATCTCGGGCAGTAAGGATTCAAAAACTTGCTTCCTAAAAAATGGGACCCTGCAAGTCAATCCTAAATGGTCTCTTGCATACTATTCACGGATCTCACTCTCTGAAGTCGATTCTCGACAAAGAGGGAAACAACCACTTACGAGCCCTCTCGACTCGTAAAAGGGAGAAATTCTCTTATAGGATCCTTCCGACTTATGAGAGGAAACCACACTTAGGAATCCTCACGATTCCTAAGGAGAAAATTCACCTGCGAGATCCTCTCGATCCGTAGGGAGAAAAGTCTCTATGAGACCCTCACGGCTTATAGAGTTGAAAAGTCTTGGGCAGCAGATCTGAACCTGCGGCCTAAGCCATCGTTATTTCTTAAGAAGGTCGGGAGACTCGTCCCAATTGTCCGTCAATTATGGTTATCGAGGTGGCGTACTGATTATAAAAGAAAAGAAAGACAGAGAAGTGACACAAGACATTACAAAAAGGTGTATCTTTTATTCATAAACTTGATCAAATACAGGATACATTATGTCAAAGGATAAAAAAAAAACATACATATACATTCTTTAATCTATAAGTATGACTGATACAAAAATGGATAGCTACCGAGGAGGAAGCGCCTTTAGTAAATTCACAAGCTGTGCTCGCACTCCCTTCAGCGCTTCCTCTCGGGTGACAGCCGCGGCCACCTCCGCCTCCACCTGAGCCCGTTGTCGCAAGGAAGATGAAAGTTGCTCCTCTACCGCCTTCTGGGCTGCTTCCTGGCTGGCTGAAGCTCGCTCGACAACGTGAAGGTTATGCCTCAATGATAATCCTTCGGAGAGACATTGCAGGAGGCCCTCAAAGATAACCTTCAGCCGTGCAGCGTTGGCCTCCACTCGAGCATGCAGTTGAGCAGACCTACTCGAAACATCATCACGCTCTTTGCGCCTTGAAATAACCTCTTGTTCGAGATGGCGGAAATAAGAAGCGCTCTGCTCGATCCACGCAGTCCTTTGAATATTGGCAGCCACAGTCTCAGGAGTGGGACGCAACGATTCCAATTGGAATAGGCAACCCTCGATCTCCTTACAATAGTTAACCCAGGATGTAATGGTGCTCTCATTATGGAAGTTCACGAGTACTGCTAGCATCGGGTTAACCACCAGAGCGAAGTCCGCGGCAGATGTAGGAGCTTCAACATCGAGTTCCTCGACATAATCACTTAACATGCGCAGACTATTTGCAGCGCCCTTTGAAGACAGACTCCTCAGGTAAGGACCCGCCGGCATTGTGACGCGAGGTTCGAAGGACGCCGAAGCCAGAGCGGCAGCTGAAAGAGACGGGATGCGATCAGATAACAGTACAGAAAATAGAGAGAGGAAAGTTACCAATACGATGGTCTTTATACCAGTTAAGACAGGTGGCAAAGTCGGAAGGGCTGGTGGTACAGCTGAGCTTTTATCCCCTTCTTCAATCTGTAGCACTGCAGTTGAGATAAAAAAAAAGTTTAGAGACAATTCCATCAATAAAAAAAAAAAAAGGGGAAAAGAGAAAAAGGAAAAATGTTGACAGAAATTATACTTACCGACGCCACCAGAGGAAGAAGCAAGCTCAGATGGGAAGGAGAAATATGGGAGCAACATCTGATGAACATGATCAAAAAGCGCTCCTGAGAACACAACAGGATGACTTTAGTACGCGAATTAAATATCTAGAAAACAAGATTAATAAAGCGTAAGCATATACCTTCCAACATCTTTGGGGGTATGAGAGAAGGTTGAGAGGTGACCACCGCCAAAGCGGTCATCGAAGGCGTCCCCTCGAGCGGTGGGGCATCGGCACTAGCTGCACCTACATTACGAAAAGGCGAACTTGTCAGAAAAGGTTGTAAAGTAAAGAAAAGTAGCCACTTAGGGTTTACCTGAGGAGCTCCCGGCGGAAACAGAGGCAACTCCCTCCTCTACCGACATGAGACCACCACCCGTAGCCTCGTCACCCGATTCGATGGGGACCGTCATCGTGCTAGCCAGACCTGGGGACGGCGGAGGACCGTAGACGGGGAGGGCTATGACTGGAGTATTGCCAGATTCCAGAGAAGGAGCGTTTGGTTCGTCCTCGGGAATCACGGCCGCCTCACCCGCTACTTTCTCAGGTTCAATAATGGCGGTCGTATCGTCCGCCATCGCCAGGGGATCGCCGACCTCGAGCGCTTCACTCACCACCACCCTGGACTCAGCTATAATGATCATATCATCTGCCCCCGCTTCAGGTTCGGCATCAATGACCTTCTCAGTGGTAGGCCCCTCGACCTCCACCCCAGGCTCCGTGGCCTCAACAATGTTACTTACTGTCGGCTCGAGTTCGACAGGCGTCGCCTCCTCCGTTCTCCTCGGGTCAACGGCTTCCGCCTCTCCCTCGATCAGACTTGGCCCTATAAAGATAAGAGATATAAGGACCAATGACATTAAAACCTTTATAACAAAAACACTGAGAGAAATGTTACCTGAAGCGGATTTGCCGTTTGCGCTCCGAACTGCTCGCGCCACCTCTCTACGGGCGATAGACAGGGTGACAGGGGCCTCTTCAGAGGGAGTATCAGCGCGAGGGGCGGCGCTGGGTCCCGCTCCCATGGCCAGGGCAGCCCTGCGTGCCTTCGCCTCACGCCTCAACCGCTTCCTCTCCTCCCGAGCGGTTATGAGGGACCTCTGTGACGCCTCCCTCAAAGCATCATCATCTTCATTCAGGGAAGCCTCCAAAGCCTTTAGGGCATCTCTCATCGGCTTTTCAAGGCGAGCCCCCTGCAGTGTCCCAGAGGGAACAGGAACATCGGCCGCCGGCGGAACATCTGCGTCGCTAGGAGGAAGCGGCATTGAGGTCCCTACAATTAGATGGAAAGGTTAGATCGACCATAACGCAAGAAAAATGAAAAAATTCGATGAAGTCGAAACTTACTAAGGCCGACAGACACCCTAGCACGTTCCTCCTCATGAAAGGTCTTCAGAGAAGCGGCAATAGCTTCTTCATCAGTAACGCCTGTTAGAGGAAAAGAGAGAAAAGCGTTAACCAAAAATAACGAAATAAGGAAGAAAATACGTTACAGTAAAGAAAGAGTGACTAGCAGTTACCTGACTGCGCAAGCTTGACCAGCCACGCATCACGCTTCACCAGCCATGCCGAAGCTCTGAGAGCAGCTTCCAAATCTGTATCGTCTGGCGGCGGCATCACTAATCCCGCGTTAGTCCCATATTCGAGCAGACCCTCGGAATAAGGAGCATGGGGTTCCTGGCCGAACGCAACGTCCGCGGCGAAGAGCGATTTCTTTTTCTTCTTCCCTCCAGCCCTAGGCTCACGGGGAAGCGACTTACGCTTGGCAGCCGCTTTAGGACGACGGGTCCCGATGTCCGCACCCGCACCAGACTCCGGTGAGGGTACAACCACTGTTGCCGCCTGAGCGCGGGGTGCAGGAGATGCATCCGCGATATCGGGGAGCGGTAGTTCATGTGGAGGACTTCGTGCGCGTGGCGGTCTATTCCCAGCATCTTTTAAGGGAGCGACTATTGGAGTCCTCGGCACCAGAGGAGCGCTGCGATCGCTACCTGGGGGTGCACCCTTACGGTCGATCAGCAACCGTCTTTCCTCTTTTATGACCGCTCCCGTCGAATGACTATACCATTCGGTGTATACCCTAAGGAGACGAGGAGCACAAGACGGCTCACTGATAAAGAAGTGAGAGCCCGTGTTTAGACGCATGAAGTGATGCAGCGCCCTCTCTATCCCTTCTTCGTTCGCGATAGGCTCCGATAAAAAGGCCTCTAGCGGTACCCCTTGGTTATAACTCAGCTGCTGAGCGAAACGATGCGGGTTGTATCTCATGAAAATCGCTCCCCCGTCTTGCCTAAACACCAAAAAGCCCGGTCTAATAGAGTATAAGTGAAGGGTCTCCCGAGCCGTTAAAATCGAAGCGCCGTCCTTGAAAGTGTCTTGCAATGGCCGCACTGCAGTAGCAGACGTTTTTCCAATGGTAAGCACCTTGTCAATAAAAGACACACCGGCTCCAACGGTGTGGGAACGAAGGAGTAAACTCCTGGCATCTCGCGGCGATGGATTCACGATTGATGCGCCAATCAACTGTAAAAGGCGAGGGAAAATGCACCTTTCGTAGAATGAGGGCCTTTTGTGCATGCCGAAAACACCTGCTGTATGTAATTCGAGCCACGACATGAAGTAGTGCATTGCGAAAACCACATGCAACGCCCCAGGCTCATTGGCATCTGCCGCTCAGCTAAGGCCATGATATAAATGTGCCAAGCCGGCGATCCCGACGGCCACCTTTACCCCGATAACCATCCGGTGAGCCGGGTAAAAAACAGAGGGCCGCATGCGGTGAGAATGCGTTGGAAGTGCAAACCAACTCAACCAAAGCCCAAGAAATCCCAAAAAGAAGGCCTCCTCGTCCATCTCGGGGGCTGCAACTTCTGCAAAAGACATGGCTGAAGAGTTGGGAAGAAAAAAGTCCTTCTGATCTATGTCTCTCGCTGGCAGGTTATCCAAACCTAAGCCGAAAGGATCCTCGAGGTAAGCAAACTTGGCAGTCTTCGCCGAAAGGACGCTTGGATGAAGGAACCGAGCAATAAAATCCTCAAAATTAACTCCACGGCTCCCATGCTCAACAAAAAGATTCTCATAGATGTTCAACACCTTAATCAGATTTGGAAACTGATGTTGAACAGCGTTCTCTGGCGTGAGCTCCCTTACCCTCGGCTTAGCCCCATAGATGTACTCGTCCGGCGGGAGCAATTCCTCATAATGTTCCCCCATAGCCGGTAGGCCAGACACCTCCGTAAATTCTTCCAGCGAAATGGACACTTCCCGATCCATGGCGAGGAAAGTATGGGTAGGAATGTTCCACTGCTCCAAGAAGGCCTTGAACCACCAAGTAGGAAGCGTAGGATACTGGAAGAGAGAGACGTAGACTGCGGTGTACAGTCCTAGCCTTATCAACTGCGACTTCCTCGTCGACAGGATATACCGGGCCCATGGCAGATAGCCGACCGGGTGGCGGGGGATCAGACCAAGGTTATATGATTGCCCCCAAGGTCTCGCCTCGCCCTGACAGATACGGCGTCCTAGGATGTCCAAGACCATCGGACGCTGGACCGGGATGGCGTCTATGGCCGGATGAAGAAAACCCTTCGATGTCCAATCTGTCATCTCCGCGGCATACTGCACCGGGGGTGGGCTGGCATAGTGAATCGCCGTTATGGGCTCTGACGGCACCGCACATGTAAAGCTGTGCCGACCCATAATAATTTGATTGTACCACGACCCCCAAAGGTGGAGACTCTTATACTCCGGGTCGTGCACCTTGATCATAGCCAGAACCTCACGATCCAAAGGCGCCTCTGGAAACCCCTCCTCCGAACGGACAAACGGGAATGAAGTGTCTTCAGACATGATCGCTGCAAAAAGAACAATCTAGCCGTTAGTGCTGTAATCCCAACATTTGGCGTCTAAAAAAAAAAAAAAAAATGCATTAATTAAATTAAAATTAACTAATTACACCACACAGCAGTGCAGTGAGTAGGGGACAAAGGGACCCACAAAATCTGGATGACAATACGTCAGTTAATAAAACAACCTCATCATTGGATGAGATTGTCAGTTGGTCCCCAGGGGAACATTCCCATTAATAAAAAGGGGAAGAATCCCTAGGGACAAGGAGAAAATCTCCTCTTTCAGAGCAAACCCCTGTCACAGAGTGACACTTGTCAAACTCTGGAAAATAGGTTTCCTTAAAAGAGCATAGCTCTATGGTAGTAAAGGAAAAGTCCATCAGAAAATGTTTACACTTAAAAGAATCAAGAAATTTGGATGAAAAACTCATAAAAAAAAAAATTTCTCATTTTTCAGATCTAAAAGATCTACAGATGATACAAAGAGCAAAGCTCTGTTCATGGATCAGAACCCATGAACAAGATCTCTGCAGATCTATAAGTTTTTGAGAGCAAAGCTCTGTTTATGAAACCCCAATGGGGATCCCTTTAAGATCAAAAAGATCTGTAAGAGCAAAGCTCTTTGGTTAAGGTTAATTTAAATTAAGTTGATTTAAATTAATGTTACCTAAAGTTTCTAACTTCAGAAATGAGCAAAGCTCTGAAACTCTCAAGCAAGAGCAAAGCTCTGGAAATTAAAATTCTGAAAATGGTGAAAAATTTCTGAGGGTCAAACACCCTATTTATAAGGCGCTTGCGCCTCTTCGGATTCCCCTTTGATCCAACGGTCTGGAAGGTGGCCACCGTTGCACTCACGTGTGCGCCACGTGAGCGCAACGGTGGGGGGGCATTTGTTTCGCCCAATCAGAGCAAAGCTCTGTTTGAATTCAAAATTCAAATCTTTGAAGCAAAGCTTCGAATCCCGCGCGCAGCGCCCAAGAAGGCGCGCCCAATCAGAGCAAAGCTCTGTTTAAAGGAAGCAACGCTTCAGCTGCACTGCGCTCTGCGCTAAGTGACACGTGTCAGCGCAGATGCGCTAGCGCAGTTGCGCTGTGCTCTGCGCTGCGCGACACGTGTCAGCGCAGATGCGCTAACGCAGTTGCGCTGCGATCTGCACTGTGCGACACGTGTCAGCGCAGATGCGCTAGCGCACTTGCACTGCGCTCTGCGCTGCTCGACACGTGTCATGCGCTGGGGTATCCGCGCCCAACTGAATTAAGATTTCATGAAATCTTTTCTGTTCTTTCCAGAACTAGAAGACTTTCTTCGGCCTCTGGATCAAAGATCCAACAGTGGGAAAACTCCCAAAAATCATTCAAGAAAGATCCCGTTAACAAATTCAACAAATTTATGGGGCACTATAAATAGGACCCCAGACCTCATTCAAAAGGCATCAAGAATTTTCTCGAAAAATCAAGAACCCTAAAACAGAGAAAACTCCGAGAAGAAAAAGGTAAAGAACCTTCATGAGGTAGAAAAAAAGGGGGGCCTTCTAATAGATCATTGATCTAAAAATAAGATCAATGATCTTTATAAAAAAAAAAGTGCTTTGCACTTCTTGTGAACCTTCGGTTCTGTAAAAACAACAAAAATAATAAAAGAATAAAAGAATAGTGCTTTGCACTTTTAAGAACCTCTGGTTCTTCGAATAAAGAAAAATTTATTTTTCTTTGATCCAATTTAGACGAAGAAATTAAACAGTGCTTTGCACTTCCTTTCTTGAATCTAAAAGATTCTTAGTGCTTTGCACTTCCAATTTGCGCCGTTGCGCTCTTAGGAGAGCGCCACGTGTCGGCTATAAAACCATTTGCGCTAAGCGCTCTTAAGATAGAGCTTTGCTCTCTGGAATTAGCGCAACTCGCTGAGAGCGCGCCACGTGTCAGCAGCGCAATTGCGCCGCGCAACAGCGCAACGCGCTGCGCTAGTGCGCTTGCACTCATCAGAGCATGACACGTGTCGTCACCGTATGGACTTGCGCTCATTACTTAGCGCAAAGCGCAAATGCATTCAAAAGGGCCAAGCCCAACTAAGAGAAGGCCTAACAGGCTCAATCAAGCGTAAATGCATTATTTTAAGGGGCAGAGCCCAAATCAAAACAGATGCTTTGCATCATTTATAAATGGGCAGAGCCCAAACAGAATCTTCAGAATGCTGTGCATTTTTACCAGGGGCAGAGCCCAAATCAAACGAAATGCATTGCATCATTCATAAATGAGCAGAGCTCAGAATAGAGTGATGCTCTGCAAAGCCTAAATGCAATGCATTACTTAATAAAGTGTTGAACTGGACTTAGCCCAATCGTGGCCATAAGTCCTTAAATTAAATTGACTGAGCAAAATGGCTCTCCTAAATCAACTTACATCCGGTTCGAGGGTACATCTCCGAACTCCTTTGACATCCATCGTTGTAATTCCTCAACGACGTCAAAGAGATGACGGGTCCCAACGACCACACATCGATATGGACTGCGGGGTCCTTAAACTCGTGGACCGAAACGTCCCTAAACTAACATCGGACCGAAACGTCCCTAAACTAATAATGGACCACCGCGTCCCTAAAACTGGCGATGGACCACTACGTCCTTAAACTGGCAATGGACCGAAACGTCCCTAAACTAATATTGGACCGAAACGTCCCTAAACTAAAATCGGACCACCACGTCCTTAAACTGGAATATGGACCACCACGTCCCTAAACTGGAATATGGACCACTACGTCCTTAAACTGGCGACGGACCGAAACGTCCCTAAACTAATAATGGACCACCACGTCCCTAAAACTGGCGATGGACCACTACGTCCTTAAACTGGCAATGGACCGAAACGTCCCTAAACTAAAATCGGACCACCACGTCCTTAAACTGGAATATGGACCACCACGTCCCTAAACTGGAATATGGACCACTACGTCCTTAAACTGGCGACGGACCGAAACGTCCCTAAACTAATAATGGACCACCACGTCCCTGAAACTGGTAATGGACCGTCACGTCCTTAAACTGGCACAATAGAGCCCAAACGCTCTTTTGCCGGATCTAAACGGTCCCGTCTAAGTTGATCTTAGCCCCAAATACGGCTAACGCGTCCTTAGATATTTAAATAAATAATAAAACTCCCAAATCAACTTTGGTTCAAGGGTACATCTCTGAACTCCTCTGACGCCTGTCGTTGTAATCCCTCAACGACGCCGGAGAGGTGACGATTCCCGACGGCCAGATAATTAAATCAATCATTGCGTCAAGTCGATCTTAGTTCAAAACAGGACTAACGTATCCTTGACAAACGTTTAAGCTAGTCTTAGCCGCAACGCGACTAATGCATCCTTAAACTAAAAAACACCAAACTCAAATCTAAGCAAACACGGATTTGGACTAATCCACGTCCTACGGGCGACGACATCACTAAGTCTCCGTATACAATCCACGGGCAACCACAAACAAAATAAACATACACGACACGAAGTGAAATTCTGGAGAAGGAGAAAGTTGTTATCGCAACGCGATAGCGTAATTAACTGCAGGGGCTTGCGCCTGCAGGGAAGAGCGTCCTCACAATCAAAAAACCCCTCACCCTGAGGGGGAATCTGACAAAGTCTGCTACATCGGCCGCATCCGCCTAAACCTCCGATACACGGTGCCATAAATCAACTTGGCATCTTCGGAGAGATAGACGGATAAAACCAAATAGCATCTGCCCCGAACCTCAGGCACGGACACGACGTCCTGGCCGCCGTTCGGAGGGGAACACTTACCATCTTAGAATTTGTAGAAAGTAATTTAGTAGTTAAATTTCATATTGTTGCATGGAAATGTCTAAATTAAGTTTTGTTTTTGCTAACTAGAGTTTTTGAAAAATTATCAAATGCTTAGATTAAAATATAATTAAGTGTTCATGTCATTATAACTATTATAATGAGTGGTTTAATGACTTTGGTTCATGCAAAACGAAGCTTAATTGATGAATTGTGAATTTTGCTTTAAAGGGTGTTAAATTTGATATTTTGCAAACTAGGATTTTGGAAATTATGCAAATTTATGAGTTTAAATTATGGAAATGGTTTTTATGACTTATTTAAGATATTTAATAAATATATTGGCCGCTACATTCATTTAAACATCGTGTTTTGTACAAAAACGGCGAATTGTGCTTGCTAGATTTTCGGAAAAATGACTTTTTGAGTGAAATTGGCGTTTTTGTGAGTTTTAACCTAGTTTATATTAAAATTAGTGTTCGTGAATGTGCAAATGAGTGTATTTGGGTTTTTCTCGATGGTTTGGCGTTTGTACGCCGACGTCGAGGGTTTTTGGGTTGATTTGTGAAAGCAACCATAGGTTTTGACCTATGTGGGATTCGTGCGTCGTTTTGATCATGAGTCGGATTTTAATGAGATATGGTGCGTTATGATATGTAGGTACCCCCATGTGGACTTCGAGACGACAAGCAAGCGCGTGGCAACGTCAGCACCGGCTAGCGAGGACCAGGTGAGTAGATTTATATCTATGGGGAGAAGTCGGGTGGATGGCGTATAGCACCCCCGCAGTCCGTGGTGGTGTATACATATGCGTATACACACCAACAATTATTATATGTTATTTAGGATTAATAACGATGCTTAGGATGGATATTGGTGTGTTGGACTATTTTTAGTGTTGCGAACCCTAGGGTAGTGTTGCACTACACATACACACATACATACTTGCATACATTCCTATTGATATGTACTCATGGGATTCTTTATAGTTATGTGTTCACATGGGTATGGGACCATGTGTTCACATACGGATTGAGGATGATACTTGGGATTGAGCTGAGTCGATGAGATTTGATTTGAGGCCGTGAGATCGGTGATATAGCAGGGTTCGTATCTTAGATACGACATGACGTTGTAGCGGGTCCTTGACGTAGTGTTTCACACACGTCCATGCACACGTAGGCGGTATCAGTATGGTACTAGACGTAGATCAGTACCCCGATCATGATATTTGATAAAGAGGATACCAGGTGAATAGTATGATGAATGTGATATTGACCCGTATCCAGATTGGGATGCCGTACGACGGATTTACGTACGAGCTATATTGATGATTGATCCGCACTCTTGACTTGGGATGCCTGATTATAGATATGGTATCGGATATGATATTATTGAGGCGGGATCACCGACTATACATATACAGGTATGTATATGTATCGACTCAGATGATAGGCGGTTTCCTTACCTGTAGTTCAGCTTGTTAGTTCAGCCGTATAGTTTAGTGTAGTTGTTAGATTAGATTAGACTTCTTACCTATTTCAAAAACTAACGAATCGTGGGCATTTTTAAAGACAGCTCAAGGGAATCTACGGATATTTCAAAAACGACGTATCTTTTCATAAAAACACTGTAGCCCCTATTTTCAAAACCCCATGATTCGTGTTATTTCAAAAGGCACCATTTGTAGGACTTATATTAGATTATTGCAGATTAGTTATCGTTGTGTCTTGTATTCAGCTCTCGCACATTATTGCTGTTCGCTCTGCCTCGCATATTTATTTTGTTGCATATTCCATTATTGATATCATGCTGTTAGGACACCAGCACCATTACCGATGATGCGTATGTACCACGTACACCTACTTACCGGCTCACACACATCTTCATCGGTAATTGCCATGTCACGTACACTTTAGAGAATATAATTGCTTGACTTAGATTGTTAGCTAGTAGTTTTGACATGATATTAGTGTACTTCCCTTATATGCCATATTAGACATTGTAGTTATTACCTACCACTTCATGCATACGGTTATTCAGTTGTTCATGCCTAGTTCATTATCATTGACATATGCACTTGTGATGATTTCTTGAGATTTATGATATTTCTGGATTTCGGGGAAAGCCGCAAAAATTTACAACTTATGATCTTTTAAAATATAAAATGTTGCGGTTTTCTAGTGATGTAAAGTGTCGTCCACCATGAGTTTGCTGTGGTTTTGGAGATCCGTGTCGAGGAGTGGAGGAACCGTCACGGGTACATGGTGGGCCCGGTATGGTACCCCGGGGCAAGAGGAATGTGGTGTTGACGTTGAGCCTGGCTGGGGAGCACTACCTACTGGTGATATTACCCGACGCGTCGGATATCCGGAGGATACCGTCGTGGTCTTGAGATGGATGGTAGGGGCCGGTCTGGACTGACGGCGCTCTAGATATTGAGATTGAGACATTGATATTTCGAGACAGTGAGATTTATGTTTTGTGTCGATGCTAGACACTGTTGATGCTGATTTCATTTATGATACCTCAGTTTAAAAATACGAAGGAAATCTCACTAATTTATGAAAACAGTTTCTTCATTTACATGTATTCTGTTTCATGCATTCATACCTCATTCATATGATATATTGCTACCTGAGGCACTGACACGGGCACATGAGTTTACACTCGGTTAGATATTACCCTAGCCATTGTTATAGGCTGCATGTTATACATATTTTTGAGGATATATTATGATCATTGACCTAGGTTGCGTTATTTATGCGATTTCTGTGCGTAGATGTTTTTCTATTCACGAGTTGGCAACTCGCCCCCGTTGTGCCCCAGTTTCTTGCAGGTTGCCGTACAGGTTCCTTACGGCTTTGCGGGCATAGTTTCATTCTGGTGATTTGCTAGTAGGTGGGTTTACTTGTATCATACCCCCATTATTTACCTTGTATGATATTATTCAGTTGTATCTAGTAAATTCCATCAACCAAACATGTATTTATTGAGTTAGAGACCAGTGTTGTTTATTCTTTCGACCTTAGAGTCGCTCGTTATATTTCTGGTGGTTTTGAGTTTCCTTTTGAGTTTTGATCCTCGCCCTTGGCGTTGTATATTATTTTGCTTATGTGGTTGTGACCGTCGATTGACGAAGAGCTAGCTCCCGCTTGGGGATGCCTTTTTTTTTGATTTCGTATACTATTCATGTTGTATCCCGTTTGGGAGCCAGTATTTACAAAGGAGACTCTGCCGAAATTTTCAGGAAATACTTGATGTTTTTTTTAAAAAACCGCATAATTCGGCTTATGCTATTAAAACTACTTGATTTTAAATTGGTTTTTCTTCACTCTACTACTTTTCTTGGTTTGGATTTCTGGGTTTTCGGCTTACTTAGATTACGTACGCCTCGAGACGTTTCGTAGTTTAAGTGCCGGTCATTTTCCGTACTTTCAGGACGTGATAGTTTCAACAGGTGCCTCTACAGAAGAAGCCATTGTTGCTTCGCTTAAAACCTTCGAAGAGGAGGAAAGGCTTCGCTCCTCATTGCCAACAGAGGCTTCACTTGAACGACCGATGATGGATACCGTAACGGTTTCGGAGGTAAAACCTGGCTCTGATGATAATGTCCCCTTGGCGGAGGTCCTGAAGAAGTATTCCCTCTCTTTCAAAACCGAGAAGCGGCTTAGAAAGCGGGCAGCAAGGGGAAAGAAGCGAGCTTCTACAGTCACTGGCTTTGGGCCAAAGCGGAAGAAGAAGACCGTTACTAATCCGCCGGAAGACAGTCTTCTTTTTCCTGGTTCACCTGCCGAGGAAGCCACACAATTGGCTGAGGCTATAAGACGTTCACAAGATGAATCCGAGAACGTAAGGATCCCGAAAAGGCCTTATCCTGTCGTCATTTTTTACGAAGACCCTCCATCGATACGGCGACTATTCTTAGGCCCTTTGGAAGAATGGGGTGAGAGGGCCCTTAAGCAGGCTGTTTCAGCCGACGCCGAAAACGCACTTTCATTATGGACTGGTGGACACGAGTCTACCCTCGAACCTCAGCGGGCATACCTTCTCAGGAAGGAGCGTCGTCTTGAACAAGCCATACTAGAAGCTCCTTTGAGCATTGGTACACTTATATAGCCTTTTGTTGTATTTTGCACTGCTTATATATATATATACATATCCTTATCCTCATGCAAACTTTGCAGGGACTTCGCTGATGGCAGAGGATCCGAGTCCAAGTCACGCCCTGACTATGGACTCTGCAAATATCCCCGATGAGGCACTAATCAGTGCGGAGGGGGTCGATGCAATTGTCTTTCCTGCAATGGAGCTTCCCTCGGTGATTCTTGCTCCCCAGGTGCTTTCTCCTCCAGAAGAGGCATCTTCACCGGCAGTGGATTCAATGGATCTCTCTGGGGTCGGCCTGGAGACTGCGGGACAGGTAGTCGAGGACACCATCCTTTCGTTGAAGCCTGTGGCGATGGTCACTGCTCCTCCACCGGAAGTTATGATACCGGCTCACATCCCCGATGATGTGCTTGGGAGCACAGAGGAGGCCGCCGAAGCTGCCATCCCTCCAACCCAGAATGGGAGAAGCATAGAAGGTATTGTTCTTTCTTTTATTTTAACGATCTCTTCATTATCTGAACTTTCATGTCTTTTCAGAGCTACGGGGATTGGCGGCGTCCATCGCTGGCCTGTCTCCCAGGAAGTCTTTCCAGCGTCTGCTGGAACTGGCTGCTCTACAGGCGATATCCCCTCAGCGCATCATTCTATCCTCCGGGCAAGGTTAGTATTGTTCGCTCCTTTCTCAATATCGTTACTTCTTCATGTAACAATGTTCATGTCTTCTGTAGTTCTGGAAGCTGACGATGAGGTTGAGGTCCTTGATGGGCATGGAGATCTTCTAGACTCTTCTTGTATAAACGTGGGTAAGTAAAGTTTCGACGCCTTGGCATCTGTCCTCTGTTTGCAACCTTCGCTGATCATTTATCAATCTTTAACAGCTCTGCCTACTTTTACCCCGTTGGAGACTCGCATTCTCATGCCGTCTGGCCCTTATGCGCTGCGTGCATCCGAACGTATGTCCAAGTCAAGCCTTCACTCTTTGTTAGTATTGATCAAAGACCTTCATGTTGGTAGCTCGCTTATGGCTGAAGAATTTGTTGCTGAAGCCAATGGTTCTCTCCCCTTTCTTGCCACTTATCACAGTGAAGCATTTGTGCAAGTCTGGGTTGAATTCTGTCGTCGAGTGGAGGCTTGCTTGTATAGTCTTGAATGCGCGCGCCTTCCTTCGGAGGTGGTGGCTGCGAAGACGAGCTTGCAGGGGCTGATTAAGCGGTATGCCACTAATACGCTTTCCTGTGAAAAGAGGCTCTGCCGAAAGTTCTCAGAGAGGAAGCTGGCTTCAACCGCGCTCGGGGAGCTTCAAGCCGAACATACAGCTAAGACCACCCACGCATATGAACTTTGACAGGAGCTTCAAGCCGCAATCAAGAACGTGGTGGCTGTTGATAAAGCTGTTACCTTTACCCGCACGATGGTTGACGCTCATAAAGCTACAGAGCTGGAGCTTGAAGGCCGGCTTGCCTCGCATCAAGCCCAACAGTCGGAAGCGGAGGCTCGTCTCGCAGCCATAGTCAATTTTGAAGCAGAGACCCAAGAAAGGAAGGATGAACTGATGAACCTTTTGAATCATCCGCTGGCTTGAAGGATGTATTATTATTTTTTATTCTTTCTTATACGTGTTCTTAACTAAAAATGCATTCTTAATTCTTTCATAAATTGTACTTTGTATTCGTTTTGATTCATGAATAAAAAGACGTATATTATTTTTTTATGGTGATGTGTTCATTTTAAGATATGCATTTCGTTGATAGTTTATTTAAATCTCTTTGCAAGACTGTGCCCTTGTTTTTCAAGATAAGATATTTGTGATTTGATTTATCCTCGAAACAGAGCATTGCTCTATGATGGAGAAGTTATGAATTAATGTATATATTTATTTATATTTTTTTATTTTAGACGGAGCATTGCTCTGGTTGAGAAGGTTATGAGTTGATATTTTTCCGTGTCGGAGCTTTGCTTGACGACAGGGAAACGTCGGAGCATTGCTCGATGACAGGGGAGTGATATGTGTCCAAGTCGAAGCTTTGCTTAACGACGAGAAGGTGTCGGAGCATTGCTGGATGACAGGGGTTGACATTATGTCCAAGCCGAAGCTTTGCTTAATGACGAAGAAGTGTCGAAGCATTGCTCTACGACAAAGGTTGACATAAGCCATACGGGGTCAAGATTGACTTGGCCATATGGTGTCAGGGTTTGACATTATCCGCACTTCACGGAGTTAAGGGTTGCTCTGGATGCTTCCTACGGGGTCGGTTTGACATAGCCGTGTTCTGCGAGGACCAGGTTCCGCTCTGGACGTTTCCCACGGGGTCAGGATTGACATAAGCCACATTCCACGTGACCAGGAATTTGCTCTGGATGCTTCCCACAGGGTCATAGCCGTGTTCTGCGAGGACCAGGATCCGCTCGGGACGTTTCCCACGGGGTTAGGATTGACATAAGTCGCGTTCCACATGACCAGGAATTTGCTCTTGATGCTTCCTATGGGGTCATAGCCGTATTCTGCGAGGACCAGGATCCGCTCTGGACGTTTCTTACGGGGTCAGGATTGACATAAGCCGCATTCCACGCGACCGGGAATTTTCTCTGGATGCTTCCCACGGGGTCATAGCCGTATTCTGCGAGGACTAAGCTCCGCTCTGGACGTTTCCCATGGGGTCAGGATTGACATAAGCCGCGTTCCACGTGATCAGGAATTTGCTCTGGATGCTTCCCACGGGGTCATAGCTGTGTTCTGTGAGGTCCAGGCTCCGCTCTGGACGTTTCCCACAGGGTCAGGATTGACATAAGCCGCGTTCCACGTGACCAAGAATTTGCTCTGGATGCTTCCCACGGGGTCATAGCTGTGTTCTGCGAGGACCAGGATCAGCTCTGGACGTTTCCCGCGGGGTCAGGATTGACATAAGCCGCGTTCCACGTGACCAGGAATTTGCTCTGGATGCTTCCCACGGTGTCATAGCCGTGTTCTGCGAGGACCAGGCTCCGCTCTGTACGTTTCCCACGGGGTCAGGATTGACATAAGCCGCGTTTCACGTGACCAGGAATTTGCTCTGGATGCTTCCCACGGGGTCATAGCCGTGTTCTGCGAGGACCAGGATCCGCTCTGGACGTTTCCCGCGGGGTCAGGATTGACATAAGCCGTGTTCCACATGACCAGGAATTTGCTCTGGATGCTTCCCACGGGGTCATGGCCGTGTTCTGTGAGGACCAGGATCTGCTCTGGACGTTTCCCACGGGGTCAGGATTGACATAAGCCATGTTCCACGTGACCAGGAATTTGCTATGGATGCTTCCCACGGGGTCATAGCCGTGTTCTACGAGGACCAGGCTCCGCTCTGGACGTTTCCTACGGGGTCATAGCCGTGTTCCACGTGACCAGGAATGGTTGACTTTATCTGCATTTCACGGAGTCGGGAGTTGACTCTGGGTTGTCTGTGCACCGCCGAGTCATGGAACTATGAACTTCGCCGCAGCTTCGTTTTGTTGATGTCGTGTCTGTTGAGATGAGACGGATATTGAGATGATCTCCAGGCTGTCTGTGAACCATTGAGATTTGGCTTCTTCTTCTGATGGAGCCTGAGGAGGGAAGGTGTGATTCCTTCTTTGTTTGCGCCCCCGGATTGTATACAGGGATTGATGTGATATCACCTGTAGGGCAAAAAATTCATTTTTTTTATCACATTTTTTCTTTCCACGATGCTCTATCATTTCAGCTTTTATATCGTGAAGGTCGCGATTGCCCAATCATTTCGGCTATTTTTCGCCGTGCCCAATCATTTCGGCTATTTGTTTTATTTTTACTCGCTGCTTTTTATTACGAGTTGCCCAATCATTTCGTCTATTTTTGTATGCATACATTTTAACTTGCTGCTTTTGTTGCAAGTTGCCCCATCATTTCGGCTATTTTGTATGCATGTGTGGCTTGCTGGCTTTTTGCTGCAAGCCTGTAATTAGACACTGATTTCTGCATCAGCACCGCTACAACTGGGATATTGCCAGGAGTGAATCATCATTTGCCTCTGTCGATGTCGGACAAAGGTGGCTTAGCAACGGGGTTAAGATCCTGTCGACTAAGGCTTTTGACATCATGAGCCGTAAGGCTCTCATAAAGGTATTTCTCCCTAGGAGTCGTGAGGATCTCGTAGGTGCGTTTTGTTGGGTTCCTAGGCACTCTCAAGAGGTCTCACAAGGCATCAACCATGCCAATTTCAAATTTTACGGTGCCGAGAAACCTTAGACTAGATCGTTAACTAGAATTTTAGGCGACAAAGTGAAACTAGTTAACTACTTAACTAAAAGAAAGATGCTACAACCTTTGTAGATCCGGTTCTCCACTTCCT
Source organism: Agapanthus africanus (assembly GCA_030015575.1). Taxonomy (NCBI): domain Eukaryota; kingdom Viridiplantae; phylum Streptophyta; class Magnoliopsida; order Asparagales; family Amaryllidaceae; genus Agapanthus; species Agapanthus africanus. The sequence goes on along the minus strand of CM057350.1, from coordinate 55,767,411 downwards.
TAGCTCCACGTAGACGTCCTCTCGCTGTCCGTCTCGAATCCCGGACTCAAGCATCGGCTTCATCGGAGAAATGGGCGGGCAAGGTCGTCGACTTCGTGCCGAAGATGATCTACGTCGAGGTTACACAAGATCAAGCTCCAACTTCACCAAGTTGTGAAACTTGTGAAGTAAACACCCTATACTACTTGGAAAGAGGTAGAGGATGAAGAAATAGGAGGTGGGTTCACTTAGTATTGGATTTCTCACTCTTTTTCTCAAGGTGCCATTGATGAAGGCAAGGTTTTCTTCATGAGGATGAAGAAGAAGAAGAAGATAGAATATGATAAGTATTGTTAAAAGAATAATAAAAATGAATACTTATCATCTTCTAACCTTGGTTAAGTGTAGAGAATAGACCATGGTCAAGTGAGAATGGTTAGGGTTAAGCATGAAGACAAAATGGTCACTTTAGTCAAAGCTTCATGAAGCTTCATCAAGCTTCATGAAAGAAAGAAACCATTTTGTTTTCTTTTATTTATTTATCAAGAAAGAATAGATAAATAAATAAGTAAATAAATCAAAACCCTAACTATTATCATAACCATGGTTTAAGTCTTAACACAAAACCAATTTACATGCATCATCAAACATGACACTTTGTAGTGCACAAAAGTATATCACATATACAACTTGTGAACTACAAGTGAGAAAATCCTTTTAAAGTGAACCAATACTAGTTAATGCAAAGTAATATATTAAATATATAATTATACATTAAATCATTAAATCAACACTTGATTCAACGATCCGGTCATGTCGCACATAACCGACTAGTATCCAATGTATCGACTTATCGAATCAATCTACGATTCGATAACTAGGTTATATCGCATATAACCAATCGAAACATTCATCGCGAGAATGAAATACGGTATCACATACACGCATTATTCTCGGTCCCGCACATATCTCATATGCGCTCCTATTTCGTTTCGCTTGAGCCAGGAAACCTCTGTGTAGGACTCTAAAGACTCGTCAATACGCCGGTAGCAGACGATGATCATATCAAGCATCCACAAGCCGCAAGCGGTCTTCTAAACGTAACGGCCACCCGGGTATTGAACGATCAGAAGATCGACGAGCTAACCCGCTCATACTCCTGTGAATCCAACCAGTAACACTTACCATACAGTCCGGTCTGTTCGTCTGATACGTCGCATATCAAGTCTAGGGGTGGTAAACGTCAGACCCCAATAACCGATAAGTCGTGCCAATGTGAGGCTCATAACGGGTCGAGAAACTACTGGTAACACTTACCAGCAAATCTCTGATCAGCCCTGGCCAGGGACTTCCCTGTTACGGCCAATCGAGCACAGCGCAACATCAACCCCCAATACCGGGAGAGACGAAACCCCTCCTATCGCTTATTGCCTCCATGTGACTCGGGACTGTACCCAAAGACCACCGTTTTGCACGCCCTCATGGACGTGGTAAGGTGGAGATCAAAGCACAGTGGGAATCACACAAGACTCTATGACGATCTCGGGTCTACAGACTAACCTGTACAAGTGTCACCTGAGAACTGCCATCTGACGTGAGGTATAATACCATCTGGGAGTTCTCGGCGAGTCCGTCCAGTGTACCCAGTCTCCACTGAGCACCCGTATATCATCTCTGATGTCAAACACCAATGGTTATGGGATCATCCATCGCCCATCTCATGGGTCGAGAAGCGTATACGCTAGTCTACTCTGGTATATCGATGCCCCGTCTCGATACACCCACGACTAGGGACCTTGAAGGATGTACCTATGGACTACCATGTCCCCACTAGTATGATCTGCATCATAGTCCAGGTGGTCAAGTACATATCCTAAGGGCTTTACCAACATGTAACTATAAGACAGTTTAAAGAGACAAGTGTACATGTTAAGATAAAGAGCAACCAGATAGCATACTATCATATCGAGCAAGAAAGTCATCTCTATATATGTCCAAGCATCCAATATAATATACATCATCTGTACAATACTGGCCTCTAGGGCATACATACAACTAACAATCTCCCACTTGCACTAGGGCCAGCTGCTGTAGTATCGCATACCGAGCATCCCGAAGAGTCTCTCAAACTGTATCTGGGGAATGGCCTTCGTGAGTTGATCCGCCGTGTTGTTCTTCGTGTCAACTCTCCTGACCTCGATCTCCCGGCGATCAACTATCTCCCGGATCAGGTGATACCGCCTCAGAATATGCCTGGATCGCTGATGGGACCTGGGTTCCTTGGCCAAAGCCACCACTCCATTGTTATCACAATACAAAGGTATTGGATGCTCAATGGATGGAACCACTCCAAGTTCAGTAATGAACTTCTTGATCCAGACAGCCTCTTTAGCAGCATCGTTGGCAGCGATGTATTCAGCCTCCATCGTCGAGTCTGCCACGGTTTCCTGCTTGGAACTCTTCCAGCTAATCGCCCCTCCGTAAAGGGTAAAGACAAATCCCGACTGCGACTTAGAGTCGTCCTTATCACTCTGGAAGCTCGAATCGGTAAAGGACTCCACTTGGAGTTCTCCGTTACCATACACCAAGAGCATCTCTTTAGTCCTTCGCAAGTACTTGAGAATGCTCTTCACAGCTGTCCAGTGACTCTCTCCAGGATCGGCTTGATACCTGCTCACTACACTTAGTGAGTATGCTACATCGGGTCTGGTACATAGCATCGCGTACATGATAGAGCCTACAACCGAAGCATAGGGTATCCCTTGCATGCGAGCTCTCTCCAAATCAGTCTTGGGAGACATCTCTTTGGAGAGAGTGACTCCAGAAATCGTGGGTAAATTCCCACGCTTGGATTCTTCCATACTAAACCTCTTTAGTATGGTGTCAATGTACCTGGATTGGGACAATCCCAATATCCGTTTGGATCTATCTCTATAGATCCTAATTCCCAATATGCAGGAGGCATCACCAAGATCTTTCATCGAGAATCTTTGTGATAAGAAGAGCTTGACCGATTGCAGCATAGGAATATCATTTCCTATCAAGAGTATGTCGTCCACGTACAATACGAGGAAGACAACCTTACTCTCTGCTACCTTCTTGTAGATACAAGGTTCATCTGGGTCTTTGACGAAATCAAACTCTTTGATAACGACGTCAAAGCAGATGTTCCAACTCCGTGATGCTTGCTTTAATCCATAAATGGATTTTAGCAGCTTGCACACTTTTCCGCTGCTCCCACTGTCTACGAAGCCCTCTGGCTGAGTCATGTACACGCACTCTTCTAAATCACCATTTAGAAAGGCGGTCTTAACATCCATTTGCCAGATTTCATAATCATGATATGCAGCGATGGCAAGCATGATCCGGATGGATTTAAGCATAGCCACTGGAGAAAAGGTTTCGTCATAGTCCACACCTGGTCTTTGACGAAAACCCTTTGCTACAAGTCTAACTTTGAAAGTCTCCACTTTCCCATCTACACCAAGTTTTTTCTTGAAGATCCACTTGCTCCCGATGGGTTTTACCCCTTCAGGAGCAACATCCAAAGTCCATACTTTGTTGGTGTACATGGATTCCATCTCGGACCGCATAGCATCCAGCCATTTCACTGAGTCCCTACTCGTGATGGCCTACTCGAAGCTAGTTGGGTCATCATCCTCCATGATGCAATCCTCGCTCCCACCATCCATGAGAAAACCGTAGTATCTCTCAGGTTGGCGAGGAACCCTATTAGATCGGCGGAGAGGCTGAGGTTCATCAGGAACTACTGAATCCTCTGGTTCAACCAAGTTTTTTGTCGTAGTCTGTATTGCTGGAACCTCTTCCAGTTCTACCTCCTTGCCACTAATCTCTTTATCAAGAAATTCCTTTTCTAAAAAGGTGGCATGTCGAGAAACAAACACCTTTTGTTCCTCGGTGTGGTAGAAGATATACCCGCGCGAATGTTTGGGATATCCAATAAACTTACACAGAATGGACCTTGCCGCGAGTTTGTCCGGATTTTGCGTTTGTACATATGCCGGACAACCCCATATCTTAACATAATTAAGACATGGTCTCTTTCCTTTCTATATCTCATATGGAGTGGTTGGCACGGTTTTGGTGGGAACCATATTCAATAGGTCTGCAGCTGTTTCCAGTGCATATCCCAAGAAGGAAATAGGTAACTCAGCCGTGCTCATCATAGAGCGCACCATATCTAATAGGGTGCGGTTCCTCCGTTCTGATACACCGTTGTGCTGTGGTGTATATGGAGGTGTCAGCTGAGAGAGAATCCCATTCTCTTTTAGGAAGTCCAGGAATTCATTGCTTAAGTATTCACCTCCTCGATCAGATCGAAGGATTTTAATACTTTTTCCGGTTTGGTTTTCGACTTCTTGTTTATATTCTCTAAATTTCTCAAAAGCTTCTGATTTGTGTTTCATCAGGAACACATATCCGAATCTAGAGAGATCGTCAGTGAATGTAATGAAGTACGAAGAACCATCCCTGGCATGTGTAGACATAGGACCGCATACATCACTATGTATCAGTCCCAGGAGTTCAGTAACTCTTTCTCCGTGTCCCGTAAACGGAGTTTTGGTCATCTTGCCTTTGTGACATGACTGGCAAGTGTCATAAGATGAAAATTCAAACGGATTTAAATATCCATCTTTATGCAACTTAGCTAGTCGTGTCGTATTGATGTGACCCAGTCTACAAGGCCACAAGAAGGATTCGTTCAGTTCAGAACTCTTCCTCTTGTGTGTGTTAGTTATGCTCAGAACTGTTGATTGATTTAGAACATAAATGCCATTGCACAACGTGCCTGATCCAACCAACTTTTGGTTACGGAAAATGTTCATAACATTGTCCTGTAATACAAAATTATATCCCTCTTTACTCAATAAAGAAACCGATATAATGTTGCATATCAGGTTCGGCATGTAATAGCATTCGTTCAGAACCAATGTATTACCAGTTGGTAACACAAGGTGATATTCCCCGACAGTCTTAGCTGCAACAATTGCACCATTTCCAACTCTAATGTCTTTATCACCTTCTCCAAGTTCTCTACCTTTTCTAAGCCCATGTAACTGATTACATATATGGGGTCCTGACCCGGTATCTAATACCCAGGACGTAGGGAAAATGGAGAAACAGTTCTCTGTAACGAACACACCCGAAGAAAATACATCAACATGTACTTTCTTCAATCGGGTGGCATGGGAATCCTGGTATTCCCCTATATCCTGTTCAGTCCTATAACCCTTATAGGAAAGAACGGAACCAACGTTCCCCAGCACAGTATAACATGCGGGTTCGATCAATACATCCATATTATTATCTTGATTAAGGCATGAAATGGTTGCTACCTGGAGAGAGAGAGAAGAAAACACTTTAGCGTATGCTCGTGCAAGATCAGATTGGTTATTATCTTATCTAATCAGAATGGCTCACACTGGTTTTTATCAAATCTTCCTTCAAAATCTAAAAGGAAAGACTAGCCGGGATTAATTACACCCTACAACTTCGTCGATCTTTCAGCCAGGCCAGTGTCGGTACTTTGAGGGAGGTTCCCCGTGCTTTCGCACGGACCTAATTAAAGTAAACCTCGTTTTCCCAGAGGCGTAACCCCGTTGACACCTTTCTAGACACCTACTTGATCGGCTAATTGTAGTGTGCAAAAGTCTCCCAGGAGTAACTCTTACTCGCAGTGGGTATCGGGATCCAACTATCTCATAGAAGGTATGCAATCTCATTGCAAATTTCAACATTTGAAATTCCCGATAATATTTTGCCCCTAGCGTGCTATGACCTTGACGCAGGCCAACAAACCATAGTGCGCTAGTCAAGTTCAACCCGTCATTTCCTGATTGAATTAAACCCACCCGCACGACCCTTGACACAGGCCAACAAAGTCGCACGACTACCCTAATCCAATCTGCATCATATGCATAAGCAGATAAATAATAGTTAGCTACCGCACACTACGCCTTGACGCAGGCCAACAAACGTAGCACGAATACTAACTACTACTTATCTGAAATGACGGAGGGCTACGACAGGTTTTTCTGAAAACCTATTGCGTAATGAACTTGATATCGTTGTAGAATCAAATGAAGTTTTGAAATGGAGTGATTTTGAGGCTTATCTAGTTTTGCTAAAGGGGTCACTCCCGGTGAAGGGATCGTCGGCCCTTTCCTCGTCGAATGAGGTGCGGGATATATCATATATATCACTGTGCAAAGCAGAAACTATAGAAGCAATCAAAAGTCAAACCGAGTGTGTAGCATCTGCCAGTTATTGCTAAAGGAGTCACTCCCGGTGAAGGGATCTCGGTCCTTTCCTCATCGAATAAGGTGCAGGGTATATCATATATACCGCTATGCAAAGCAAGAACTGTATCTACCTGTTTTGTTTAAAATCTGATTCTACAACATCATTTGGTTTCTTTTATTTCATTAATCACATTAATGAAGTCCCATCATTTAAATACCTAAACATCATAGATAAATACGACGTACACTTATGCCATCTGCATTCGCCTCGATGTCCCCTCGGCACCGTTAGGTTAGGTAACTAACGGCAGAGCGGGGCAGGGCTAGCGCGGGTGTAAAACATAAGTAACGTCTATATAATATATCATATATACTATATACTGTATCTATCACAGAACATCACATGATCACATCACAGATATCGCAGCAGAAGAAACATATGAAACATTGGATATACTAGGACGTCCGTGTTTTCAATACGAGCCAGTATAAAACACGGATTCCACAGTCGTGATGAATAGCCAATCCCACACCCCTAGACCCCTACGAGAACGGCAAGCAACCCTACCAATTCTAGGGTTAGGAGACCCGGACTCGACTCCACGAGATGGTCTCCCACTGGACCCTAGAACCCGGTTACTTGTGCTCCCCTCCTTGGGTCTATCCTAATGCGGAAAAATAAATAATATACAAAGGGGTGACAGCTTCCGCAACCTGGAAGTGCCCCAAATAAAAGAATATTACATACAAGTTTTTACATGAATGAAAAATGAAAAACACTCATCTCACATAAAAACCCCCGGCTATTCAAACACGACGATCCAATATAACATATCCAGCAACACATAACATTACATGTCATCAACGTAAGTAAATATGCGCATCCCAATTGTCGTTGACATATAGCAACGAAACCGGCGATATCACATATTACACTTACGGTCACAGAAAAGAAAGTGTAAAACTACAACAGTTGGAATCCGCAATCTCTTTAGACATCACATGCCTAATCAAATGAAATACTTAGACATCACATGCCTAACAGTTATAAACCCCGCATTTTAGTCTCATTATCGAAAACTCTTTTCAATATCCAATGAAACTAAACCGCTAGATTTATAACATTCATTCAGTTATCTCATAACTGTTTGTGAATTCCAATTATTGTATCCCATTCCGGATAAATAGAAAATATTAAACTTTCCAATCGAACATTCGAACACCCAAGTTTTCCCGAAAACGTTCAACACATGAAATAGGTTCAAAGACATTCACTTCATGCCTCAGTACCAACGGTCCAGCCGTAGAAGGGTCAAGCCAACGCCTCACATGTGGCACGCCGTACTGCCCCAAACCCGAAAGTTCAAAGGGCAGTTCAAGACGGTCACATAATCGAGTTAAGATTTGTTGTCTTCTAGAGGGACCATCGCGTTACTTGCACTACTTAGAACGTCTTTAAACCACGGAAAAATCCAACACTTGGAAATTTTCCGTCAGGGGAAAAGTTGGGTGTTTATATCCGGTCGAACCTTTTAACATATTCTAAAATATCCGGAAAGCCACATAGACAAGGTTTGATAATCCGATCGAATCGTCGATTCCCAATACAACCCCAGAACACTCAACTCTTGAGTCAAATTAAAAATTCCCAGAAAATTCAGCATAATAAAATAGGAATTACTGTGCAAAAATGGACAGATGAAGTCATCAGATGGCCGCGGAACCGCCGCAGAAGCCAGGCTTCTGCATCGGTTCCGCCGCGCCCTTAGCAGATCATGGGATAAATTTTGCATCGTAATTCTTAGAATTCCCTGCTGAATTTTTTAAGCATTTTTAATATGGAAAAATCCCAGATTTTAGAAAAAGTCCAGAGAGCATATCGGGAATTAGGGTTTCGGTTCGATCGGGTTTCAAACGTCGTCTAGACTTCGCCTAAGGCTCTAGCTAGGCTCTGATACCACTGTTGGGTTCCTAGGCACTCTCAAGAGGTCTCACAAGGCATCAACCATGCCAATTTCAAATTTTACGGTGCCGAGAAACCCTAGACTAGATCGTTAACTAGAATTTTAGGCGACAAAGTGAAACTAGTTAACTACTTAACTAAAAGAAAGATACTACAACCTTTGTAGATCCGGTTCTCCACTTCCTTAGCTCCACGTAGACGTCCTCTCGCTGTCCGTCTCGAATCCCGGACTCAAGCATTGGCTTCATCGGAGAAATGGGCGGGCAAGGTCGTCGACTTCGTGCCGAAGATGATCTACGTCGAGGTTACACAAGATCAAGCTCCAACTTCACCAAGTTGTGAAACTTGTGAAGTAAACACCCTATACTACTTGGAAAGAGGTAGAGGATGAAGAAATAGGAGGTGGGTTCACTTTAGAATTGGATTTCTCACTCTTTTTCTCAAGGTGCCATTGATGAAGGCAAGGTTTTCTTCATGAGGATGAAGAAGAAGATAGAATATGATAAGTATTGTTAAAAGAATAATAAAAATGAATACTTATCATCTTCTAACCTTGGTTAAGTGTAGAGAATAGACCATGGTCAAGTGAGAATGGTTAGGGTTAAGCATGAAGACAAAATGGTCACTTTAGTCAAAGCTTCATGAAGCTTCATCAAGCTTCATGAAAGAAAGAAACCATTTTGTTTTCTTTTATTTATTTATCAAGAAAGAATAGATAAATAAATAAGTAAATAAATCAAAACCCTAACTATTATCATAACCATGGTTTAAGTCTTAACACAAAACCAATTTACATGCATCATCAAACATGACACATTGTAGTGCATAAAAGTATATCACATATACAACTTGTGAACTACAAGTGAGAAAATCCTTTTAAAGTGAACCAATACTAGTTAATGGAAAGTAATATATTAAATGTATAATTATACATTAAATCATTAAATCAACACTTGATTCAATGATCCGGTCATGTCGCACATAACCGACTAGTATCCAATGTATCGACTTATCGAATCAATCTACGATTCGATAACTAGGTTATATCGCATATAACCAATCGAAACATTCATCGCGAGAATGAAATACGGTATCACATACACGCATTATTCTCGGTCCCGCATATATCTCATATGCGCTCCTATTTCGTTTCGCTTGAGCCAGGAAACCTCTGTGGAGGACTCTAAAGACTCGTCAATACGCCGGTAGCAGACGATGATCATATCAAGCATCCACAAGCCGCAAGCGGTCTGCTAAACGTAACGGCCACCCGGGTATTGAACGATCAGAAGATCGACGAGCTAACCCGCTCACACTCCTGTGAATCCAACCAGTAACACTTACCATACAGTCCGGTCTGTTCGTCTGATACGTCGCATATCAAGTCTAGGGGTGGTAAACGTCAGACCCCAATAACCGATAAGTCGTGCCGATGTGAGGCTAATAACGGGTCGAGAAACTACTGGTAACACTTACCAGCAAATCTCTGATCAGCCCTGGCCAGGGACTTCCCTGTTACGGCCAATCGAGCACAGCGCAACATCAACCCCCAATACCGGGAGAGACGAAACCCCTCCTATCGCTCATTGCCTCCATGTGACTCGGGACTGTACCCAAAGACCACCGTTTTGCACGCCCTCATGGATGTGGTAAGGTGGAGATCAAAGCACAGTGGGAATCACACAAGACTCTATGACGATCTCGGGTCTACAGACTAACCTGTACAAGTGTCACCTGAGAACTGCCATCTGACGTGAGGTATAATACCATCTGGGAGTTCTCGGCGAGTCCGTCCAGTGTACCCAGTCTCCACTTAGCACCCGTATATCATCTCTGATGTCAAACACCAATGGATATGGGATCATCCATCGCCCATCTCATGGGTCGAGAAGCGTATACGCTAGTCTACTCTGGTATATCGATGCCCCGTCTCGATACACCCATGACTAGGGACCTTGAAGGATGTACCTATGGACTACCATGTCCCCACTAGTATGATCTGCATCATAGTCCAGGTGGTCAAGTACACATCCTAAGGGCTTTACCAACATGTAACTATAAGACAGTTTAAAGAGACAAGTGTACATGTTAAGATAAAGAGCAAACCAGATAGCATACTATCATATCGAGCAAGAAAGTCATCTCTATATATGTCCAAGCATCCAATATAATATACATCATCTGTACAATACTGGCCTCTAGGGCATACATACAACTAACACGTTTTCTCCTTAGGAATCGTGAATATTCCCAAGTGTATGGTTTCTCGTAAGTCTTAAGGATCTTAAAAGAGTATTTTCTCCTTCTAAGTCGAGAGGACTTACAAGGGCTGTTCACCGCGTAGACATATCCCTAGTCACGGGTGAGACTTTGTTAGGGAAACGTTTATTCACGCCCGTGGATTGTATACAAGGGTCAGCATTGAGCTGCTTGTAGGGAAGCATTGGAGATTGTGGTGGCCGCTTAAGAATAGGTTCAGATCCCTGTAGCTTAAGACTTTTGAATCTTATGAGCCGTGAAGGTCTCATAAGAGGGTTCTCCTTACGAGTCGTGAGGATCTCGGAAGTGTAATTTCTCCTTAGGAATTGTGGGGATCCCTAAGTGTGTTGCTCCCTTGTGAGTCGTAAGGATCTCACACGGGTGGTTTCTCCTCACAAGGTCGAAAGGACCTTGCAAGTTTTTTTTTAACGAGGTTGCGCCCTTCCGGGTTTTCACAAAAACTCGCCGGTAGCCCTGCTGTTTTTACTCACGGGGTCCTTTCGGGTTTTCATCCGTGCCCCTTTTGCTTATGGACATAACGTTTTTTTAGCCTTAGGATGCTACGGTCCGTAGTAGTTTATCGACGTCTCGGTCAACAGCCAGTTTTAGGACATAGTGGTCCGTCGTTAGTTTAAGAACGTTTCGGTCCGTCGCCAGTTTTAGGACATAGTGGTCCCTCGTTAGTTTAAGGACGTTTCGGTCCATTGTTAGTTTTAGGACATTTCGGTCCGTTGTTAGTTTTAGGACATTTCGGTCCGTCAAAAAGGAAACCGGCTACTACTTACAGAGTTTAAGCTTAAGAAGATAGAGAGCGGACATAGGCGTCGTCATCTATCGTTGACTTAGGCCATGACTCGTCAGGCGTAGTATTTCTTTAGGAAGCGACCGTTTATTTGCCTGAAAGGTCTTTCACCGTGCATGTCCATGAGTAGGTAGGCACCACCCTCGTAAACTTTATCTATGATATACGGGCCTTCATAATTCGGTTCGAATTTCCCCCGCTTGGCATGATTGGGGATCATAGGTCTTTTGACCACTAGCACGAGTTCTCCTTGGCGGAATGTTCTCGGCCTGGTCAATCTTTCATATGAGCGCGTCATCTTTGCTTTATAAGCCTCCAGATTTTGTTGCGCCATGAGCCGGGTTTCATCAAGGGCATCGAGCTCCTCAAGCCGAAGGTGAGCATTTTCTTTGTCTGTTAGCTCATAGTGAACGGCCACTCGTCGAGAGGGTAACTCTATCTCGAGGGGGAGCACCGCTTCCGTACCGAATACCAATGCGTACGGCGTTGTGTTCGTGGCCGTTTTGAACGTAGTTCGATATGCCCAGAGAGCTTCATATAGTCTCTCGTGCCAGTTGTTCTCCGCCGAAAGACCGGGAAGACTGACGTCTTGCCTGAATTTGGGGGCAGATGTTAATTGGTGCTATCCGTCCACCTCTCCGAAGATGCCAAGTTGATTTATGACACCATGTATCGGAGGTTTAAATGGATGCGGCCGATATAGCAGACTTCGTCAGATTCCCCCTCGTTTAGGGGTTTTTGATTGTGGGGATGCTCTTCCCTGCAGGTGCAAGCCCCTGCAGTTAATTACGCTACCGCATCACGGTAACCACTTTCTCCTTCTCCAGATGGTCACTTCGTGTCGTATGTGTTTGTTTTGTTTTTGGTTGCCCGTGGATTGTATACGGAGACTAATTTATGTTGTCGCCCGTAGGGCGTGGATTAGTCCAAATCCGTATCTTCTTAAATTTAGGTTTGGGGGTTGGGTTTAAGGATACGTTAGCCTCATTTGAGACTAAAATCAACTTAAACGTTTGTTAAGGATACGTTAGTCTCATTTTTAGACTAAGATCAACTTAACGGGATCGTTTAGATCCAACAAGAGAGCAATTGGGCTCTATTGTTTAGTTTAGGTACATTGCGGTCGATTAGTTTAAGGACATTACGGTCCAACGTTAGTTTAAAGACATCGCGGTCGATTGTTAGTTTAAGTACATTACGGTCCAATGTTAGTTTAAAGACATCACGGTCGAGGTTAAGGACATCATAGTCCGTAAGTTTAAAGACCTCACAGTCAAGGTTAAGGACGTTATAGTCCATGAGTTTAAGGGCCCCACAATCCAATGTTAGTTTAAAGACATCACGGTCGAGGTTAAGGATATCATAGTCCGTGAGTTTAAAGACCCCACAGTCAAGTTTAAGGACATCATAGTTCGTGAAATGTGTGGTTGTCGGGACCCGTCACCTCTCTGAAGACGTTGAAAGATTACAACAACAAATATCAAAGGAGTGAAGAGATGTACCCTTGAACCAAAGTTGATTGGGGAGATCTATAGTCCAATTTTGGAACTATAATCAATTAATTAGATTATGAGCACATTGGCTCAGTTAAATCTGAATTGAGGACATATGTCCAACTTAGGCTAGGTCCAATTAGATTTGAAGTGTTGGCCCTTTATTGGACCATTTGATATTTGTCTGGGTTCAGCCCCTCATCACTTAGTAATGCTAAATAAGAGTTTGAGGGCTCTGATAACATTTTTGTCTTTGACTGAGCATTAAACATTGTAACTCTGAGTTTTACTCAACTTTGAGGTTTAGTTAAAGGAGAGGTTTTTGCCACTGGAAACTTAGCCAATTGGCTAAGATTGGCTTAAAAATAGTGTTAAACACTAGAGGACAACAATGTTAAACACTGGAAATGAAATGCTCAAAGTAGTGTTAAACACTAGAGGACAACAATGTAAAACACTGGAAATAAAACGCTCAAATCAGTGTTAAACACTAGAGAGGAAGGGGTTATGTGGGGACACGTGAGGGCACCCAAAGGTAGGGCCAGATCACCTTTACTTTGTTCTTAGAACTGTAAATAAGTATTAAACACTTTTAATTTTCATAGCCATCACGTGTGGGCACGTGACGGGTACTCATGCCCTGATTTATTGGGATGTTTATTAGGGGTCACGTGGGGACACGTGAGAGCGCCCAAAGCCAGTATTGTCTTTTCTTTTATTCTCATTGTTTTGGAGGTCACGTGGGAGCACGTGAGGCAATGCCTCAGGGCTAATTCCTTCTTATTTTGGAGGATCTTTTCAGGAGTCACGTGGGGACACGCGACCTTAGTTTTTTACATGCATGGAGATCTTTCAAGTCTCTTTGTTTTTAAGAATTAAATTCTTTGTAGGGTTAAACCCTAATTTCGTTTTTAAAGGAATTAAATTCTTATGCATTTGAGAGAATTAAATTCTCAAGTAGGGTTAAACCCCAGTTTCGTCTGTCTTGAAGGAATTAAATTCCTATAAATTGGGAGAATTAAATTCTCATATAGGGTTAAACCCTAGTTTTATCTTGGAGGAATTTGGGAGAATTAAATTCTCATATAGGGTTGAACCCTAGTTTTATCTTGGAGAAATTAAATTCCTGTGAATTTGGGAGAATTAAATTCTCTAAACTCAATTCTCCCTCTAAGTTTTGGATCTGCATGGTAGAGTCTCCCCGATGAGAATTAAATTCTCAACCTGTGGGGAGATTTGCTTCTGCAGATCTTCAACCAGAGGAAGAACTAAGTTCTTTTGCAGAAGAGTTAAACTCTTAGATTGAGAATTAAATTCTCCTTTTTTGTTTTATGAAGCTTTGATCCCTTTCCCTTTTCTCACCTAGGGTTTTCTTTTCTTGAGAATTACATTCTCCTTTCTTTTCTCTCTGCTATTTGCCTTCTGAAAATTTCAAGATCCAAAATTCTCCCCCCAAAATTCTTTTTCTCTCTTCTCTTCTTGGCTCCTATTTATAGGAGAAGGAAATGAATCAATTTGTTTAGTAAATCTTTCATTGAAAGATTTTGTTTGTTTTTTCATAACTAATATGATCTTTTAAATCACTCGGTGAATTTTATTCACCATTGGATTTTTAATCCAAAAGATATTCTGTTTGTTATTTTTGGTGAAACTTAGGGAAATCTTTCCTTGTATAAAATCTTTCCATAAATTGGTGATTTTTAATCACCATTGGATTTTTAATCCAACTGTGCTCCACTTTATAGAGCATAGTCCTTTTTGTTTGGAAAGATTTAAAGAAAATACTATCCCAGTTAGGGTCTTTGATTTTCCTTAATTAGAATTTAATTCTATCAACTTATAAGGCTTTTAAAGCTCATCACGTGTTGGCATGTGACCCTCTTTTATTCATAATTTAATTCTGTCTTTTAACTGGGCTAAAGGACCATCACGTGACCCTTGGTCACGTGTGAGCACGTGACGCCCCATTGGGGTCTTTCCTTATCCGTTTTGTTACATTTTGTTTGTTTAGAATTTAATTCTATAAATAGATCATGTGTCAACACGTGACCCTTGGTCACGTGTGAACACGTGATACCACATTGAGGTGTTTCCTGATTTTTATCAGGAAACACCAGTCCCTCTTATTTCGAGACACCGTCTTTTTCACGATCTTCGTCAAGGTCTTGTTAAAAGCCTCAGCTAGACCGTTAGCTCGAGAATTATAGACTGAAGAGTATCTCTAATCTATGTTATGCTGTTGTGCAAAGCGGCTGATCTTGTGGCTTCTATAGGCTGGCCCGTTATCGGAGATAATCCGTCGCGGAGTGCCGAACCGATAAATGACGTGTGTCTTGAAGAAATGGAGGATATTCTCCATCTTCACTTCCCTCAGCGGTACTGCTTCTGCCCACTTGGATAAGTAATCAGTTGTCGCCAAAATGAATCGATGTCCTCTGGACGATGCTGGTTCGTTGGGGCCGATTATGTCAGTCACCTACATTTCGAACGGCCAGCTAGCCACCGTTGGATGCAGTGGATTTGGATGCTGATGGATAAAGTCCCCGTGAATCTAGCATGAGTGGCATTGCTTCGCGTATTTGAGGCAGTCCTGGATCATCGTGGGCCTATAGTAGCCCATCCTTTTGATCTTCAGCTTCATCTTCGGGCCGGCTTGGTGAGACCCGCAGAGTCCATCGTGAGTTTCTTAGACGACTCTCTTTGCCTCTTCAGGTCCCAGGCATCTTAGCTATTGAGAATCAAATGATCTCTTATACAGAGCATCATTAACAAAGGCGAAAGACAGAGCCTGTTTCATAAGCTGATATCTTGAGGACGCATCTTTAAGTGTTCGACGGGATTTGAAGTAGTCTATAAATACTTCTCTCCAATCCATATCCTTTTCCTGGTCTTTTATTTGTATGGCCATTTGCTCGGTCGCTCCTTTTTCTTCGGATGACTCCGGAGATATTTCTGCTGGTGCGAGAACCCGACGGCTTTGCACAATGATCCTCACGTCATCGAGGTTTTCATCAGCCAGTTCTTTAGCGAGTTTGGCTAACGCAACCGCTTTGCTATTTTCCGCATGCAGTATGCTTTCCAAGGTGTAGGAAGGAATTTGAGTCAGCAGTTGCTGTACTTTCTCGCCGTACTTCACCAACTCTGGCTTGCACGTTTGATAGTCGCCGTTTACTTGACTAACGACCAATTTGGAGTCTCCGTATATGAGGAGGTTTTCAATTCCCATGTCGATAGCGATCTCGAGACCTGCTATCAAAGCTTCATATTCGGCTTCATTGTTCGTTCTCGGCTCTATTAAGGAGAAGGCAAAGCGCATTATCCCTCCTTGTGGAGTCACGAAGATGAGGCCTACCCCTGATTTGATTATAGGGGTGCTTTGTTTGCGCTTCTTCATGGAAGATGCTCCGTCAAAATAGAGTTCCCACCGGGCATCATTCTCTCTTCTTTCCCTGTCGATCGTGTCAAACGCGTGTTCGTCTGGTAATTCGCAGTTCAAAGGAGAATCGGCGGGTATCGGGTGCTCAGCGAGGAAGTCGGCGATGGCCTGGCCTTTCACTGCCTTAAGAGGTCGATAAGTTATCGAGAATTCCATCAGGAGCAGGGCCCATTTAGCGAGACGTCCTGTTAATATGGCTTTTGACATCAAATACTTGAGAGGATCCACTTTTGATATGAGATGGACCTCATGCGCCAACGCGTAGTGTCTGAGCTTCGTTATCGCGAAGATCAACGCCATGCAGTGTTTTTTGATGGGAGAATAATTGCTTTCTGCCCCCAGTAGAACTCGACTCAAATAGTAGAGGGCTCTCTCCTTCCCTTGGTCATTCTCTTGTGCCCATAGTGCGCCTAAAAAACCTTCAAGGGCTGTTGTATATAGAATAAGAGGCTTTCCCTTGACCGGAGCGGTCAGTACCGGCGGATTCTGCAGGTATTGCTTAATTTCGTCCAGTGTGTCTTGGCATTTATGATCCCAGATGAAAGGGGTCCCCTTCTTCATTAGGTGACTGTAAGGACGACACTTGCCGGAGAGATTGGCTATAAATCGCCGGATATATGCGAGCTTTCCTTGGAGAGATCGCAACTGCTTGATAGTCTTTGGCCGGGGCATTTCTATGATCGCCTTGATCTTCGACGGGTCTATCTTGATGCCTCGGTGTCGGACGATGAATCCCATGAATTTGCCTGAGGACACTCTGAACGCGCATTTGAGAGGGTTCATCTTCAAGTTGTATTTCCGAAGGTGCTGAAACACGATCTTCAGATGTTCTAAATGTTCCTCGTATGATTGGCTTTTAACTACGAGGTCGTCGATATAGGATTCGACGACTTCATGTATGAGGTCATCGAAAATCTTCGTCATGGCTCTCTGATAGGTGGCACCGGCGTTCTTTAGACCGAAAGGCATCATCTTGTAGCAGAATATGCCCAAAGGGGTCCGGAAAGCGGTATGCTTCTGATCCTCGGGATGCATCTTTATCTGATTGTATCCTGATGAGCCGTCTATGAAGGAGAAAACTTCGTGAGTGGACATATTATCTATCATCAGCTCAGTGACCGGTACTAGAAAGTCGTCCTTTGGGCAGGCTTTATTGAGATCCCGAAAGTCCACACATATGCGCACCGTCCCATTTTTCTGCATCACCGGAACGATATTGGCGATCCAGTCAGGGTACTGAACCTCTTGGATGAAGTCGGAGTCGATTAGCTTCTTGACCTCGGCGTTGATGCTCATCTTAAGCTCGAGCCGCATTCTTCTCGGTGCTTGTTTGATCGGCTTGACGTCCGGGGATATTGCCAATTTGTGTACAGCAATCTCTGGATCTAGTCCTGGCATCTCGGAATAGTTCCATGCGAAGAAATCTTTATGCTGCATGAGCACGTCCTTTAGCGTAGCCACCCTTTCTTCAGACAACAGCTTACTGACGAACGTCGGCCGCGGGTCACTTTTCGTCCCTAAGTCGATCTTTTTGAGGTTTTCTGCAGTAGTATGTATCCCATCTTCCAGCTCTTTTGGCGCCGGTGGAAACTCTGAGATCACCTCGCAATCATCGTTTTCGAAGCACCAGGGGAGTTCGTCCCTATTCTCCGGTCCTTCTTCTGACAGCATTACCATATGACAATTACGAGATCGCTTCCAGGACCGATGTTGATCTGGTTCTACTCTCGTTGCAGGCACGGCTTTTGGTTCATGATTCTGTGGCGGAGTTACCCTCCAGCTGCTGGATAGAGCAAACCCGCCTTACTGATACTGGTCTTCCACCCAATCTTTGAATGTGAAGCTGTCTTCGAGAGGATGTCCTATTGCCCGGTGATAGGAGCAATAATCCGGGTGAGAGACCTCGCCTGCTTGCTCGGGGTGCTTGGACTCCGGAAGGGTAATCATTTGATGTTTTATGGCAAGATCAAGTATCTTCTGTGTTTTGTCTTGGGGAAAAGAATATGCTCGACCCATCTTCTTTATAAGAGACGAATCCTAGTTGCTCGATTCTCGATCGCATGGCTTCTTGGTCCCGCTTCGTCGCTGTCGAATGCCTTTCCCGCTCTTTGATTTATTTTTGCCTCTGCGTCGGGCCTTTTGTATGATGGGTTGACAAGGAATAGCATTTTCATTTTTCACAACCTGCTGAAGGAGGCGCTGCATTCTGGCTTTCTCATAGATGGCCATTTTGCGATTATGATCGTCTCGAACCTTTTGACCCGCTTCCCTTATAAGCTTGTCCTTCTGTTCTTCAAACGACGGACTTGACATTTTCACGGCGGGAGCTCATTTTGGTTTAGGATTAGCATCTTCCCACAGAGCATCTCCTTCTTCATCAAAGTCATGTATGACGTAGCAGTCACGGAATAGCTCCCGTTTCTTAGATCGAACATATCCAAGCCCGATCGTTTCCATTCTCCCGTTGGGCAAACGTTCCAGATCCTGTTATAGAACCGTGCTTGTCGCGCAGTTTGCTTAAGGGGTACACCTTGGCGTCTCAAGAGTCTCTTTATCCCGTCTGTGTAATATCTGGGCAAACGGATGGGCTGGAGCCTGTCAAGTGTAGAATCCGCACCATGCCAAATTTCTTTCTCCACTTTGGTTTCCCCAGATCGGTAGAATAGGATCACCTTTTCTCCTTTTCGCCTGGGAGGGACGTAGAATGTCTGCAGTTCTTCCACCCTGTAGGCACCAAGCGCGTCTAGCTCTTTATGATGCTTTGGCGGAACCATGGCAACTTGCAAACTTTGACCTTCATCAACGAAGGCTTGTATTGATGGCCGAGCAGAGAATACGGTATTGACTTCATCTTTCGAGTCGCTGCCGAAGATCAACATAGGGGTGGACGGTCCTGGCTTGTTGCGTTGGGGCGGCCCAGGATAAACTATCTCTTCTTCCTCCTCGGTATCACTCCCGAAGACCGGAATAGTGGTGATAGCTTTGTTCTTCAGTTTGTGACATCTTTCCGTGTCCTCAAAGTCCGGCAAGAAATACTTTGCATCCTCATATTTACGAACTTCGTTTATGTAGAACGGGTTCAGTTCCCCTGTTACGGTGTACTCGAGACCATCCTTGAAATACTTCATACACTGGTGTTGTGTAGAAAGGATGATGTTGTACTCGTGTAACCAAGGCCTGCCGAGTAAAGCGTTGTAGCAATTCTTGGCATCAATGACGTGAAATTTAATATCCGTGACGAGCAGCCCAAAGCGCAGCGTCAATATTACAGACCCAAGTGTCCGTGATGACTGGGAGTCAAATCCGGAGATGGTGATTTTATCACGAGCGAGGTGCTGAACGCTCATGCATTTTTCCTTCAACTCTCTCACGTTGAGGAGATTGATGGAAGACCTATTGCCAACCAGGATTTTGCCTATCTTGATGTCATGACAGTATCTGGAGACATATAGGGGACGGTTATGCTCACACGTCCCGAGGAGGAGATCTTCATCGCCGAAGGTGATATCGGCTGTGTGCACTTCTTCCAGCTCATCCTTCATCTTTTCTTCGGTGAGGAAAACTTGGAATTGTTCAGGCTCTTGTAATGCCTTGATCAGCGAATATCTCGCCTCTTTGGATAGCAGAAAGGCGTCGAGAATGCTTAGCTGTGAAGGTAGCTTTCTCAAGTGTGCCAGAACGTTGTAGTCCACCTTGTTTTTCTTTGGCGGGTCCTTGGCTGTTAGCTCTTTGACGATCTGATCTTCTAGGGCGATGTCCTCAGGGTCCTTTTCTTTTCCCTTATCTCTTCTATTTGACCCACTGTTTGAGGACCCAAGATTATTTTCGGGCAGCGTATGATTGTGCAGTTGAATGTTCTCGCAGTTCTTCGGTTCTTCCTCTTTTCCCCTCGTGGATTTTTTGAAGAGAGGGAAAAGAGTCATTTCTTCATCAGAGTTGCTCCCGAAGGTAAGAACTTGCGATCCCCCACAGTCAACCATATGACAGCTGCCGGTAGTTCCTTTACACTCCCCGATCGCATTTCTTTGCTCTCGACGAGTTTTGCATTTCATTCGCTTGAAATGTTGCCGGTGAGCAACATATCCCTTCCACCATCTTTTAAAAGCATTGCACTCTTCAGTGGGGTGCGCAATCTTTCGATGATATAAGCAGTAGCTAGGATGTATTACCGCTTCACCAAGAGCATTCGCTTCGGACGGTGGCAGCATCATTCCTATCGATATGGCTTTGGCGAACCTCTTCCTCGTCTTGAACCTGCTTTTATTTGCGGCGGATGTACTTTGATCTGGCGGGGGTGTTTCAACCCTTTCGTCCAGTCGCCGGCGTTTGGCTTTTTCAAATATGGCCATCTCGCGCTCTCGATCAGCTTTGCTTTTATGAAGAGCTTCGTTCAGGAATGCATCAATCATTTCGTCTGATGGCCCTAAAAGTTCCGGTTCAGGATCTGCCCTCAGTCTCTCTGTGTAAGGAGCTTTTTCATTGTCTATCGACGAGTGAGAGATCACATGGCAACTTAGTACATAATCTTCAGATTCATCCGACGAGTCTTCTCCATTGTCATCATCTCCGTCCTCAAGGGCGTGGCAGAGAAATTCTTTGATTGTGACTGGAGTCCACGCTTTTTGATTATATTCTTCCAATGCGTCAATCTGTTTTTGCAGGTCCGTGCGCTTGTCACCAGGCTTCACGGGCTTTTTGGTCTTCTTCTTCTTCTTCGAAGACTTTGACGGCTGGGTGCGAGTGCTTTGGCTATCACCACCAATCTTTGGAGTTGGGCGCGGTTTCAGCATTCCCTCGATGATCTCGGGTTCCAGTGGATTTTTCCACCTGATCGCCGGGCATGTTTGGAGATCCTTCAGCATTCTTTTCGTCTTGGCTGAAAGAGCGACCTCCCATGGAGCTTCTTGTACGAAGGAGCATGATGCCCCCGGTGTGTCCATCTTCTTGGGAGCGTGTAGCTGTGGCGGGTTCACTTTCCAATTCTCGGACAACGCAAACTTGCCTTGTTGGTATTGATCTTCAATCCAGCCTTTAAAGATGAAGCAACCTCAATTGGATGGTTTACTGTTTGATGGTAGGGGCAATAACTGGGACTATTAGCCTCGCCGGGTTGCAACGGTCATTTTGGATTCGGCAGATTGATGAGCCTGTTGCGCACCGCCAGCTCAAACAATCTTCTTGTTTTGTCCCGGGGAAACGAATAAGGACGCTTCATTTTCTTATTATAGTATCGCCGTCTCTCGTCCAGTTAATCCGTTAGTTTTGGGCCACTGGGCTGCTGTTGAGTATTTGCGACGAAGGTTGCCTTCCCTTTACCCTTTTCCTTCCGCGGCTCCGGCTTTGGAGGAGATGGTCTATGACCCATCTGGTCCATCTGGGCCAGTTTGTTAATCAAGGCCTGGAACGTGGTCGGCTTGAAGAACATCATGAATTGGGAAATAGTTGCCTGAGAGTCCAGAGTGCCCACGAACATGCCCACTGCCGGCGCTTCCTCGATGCGCTGCTCACATTTTGACCATAAATTTCGCCACCGTATTGCGTATTGGACCCAAGTTTCGCCTGGCTTTACCCTGGGGTTAATTAATGCAGTAATCAGGGTACGCTCGCTAGCACTCGCGAATCTCTGCGTAAACAGCAGTTCCATCTCCGCAAACGTCTTGACAGGGTCGTTTGGAAGTTCAGAATACCACTCGAATGCCGTCTCCGATAAGCTACCAACAAACTGACGGAGCAAAAGTTTATCATCACCTCCGGTGTTGCCGCACAATGCTCTGAATTGAGCGACATGCTGATGTGGATTCCCCGTCCCTTTATATACATGAAATTTAGGGATTGTGTATCTCGGCGGGTACCTTATTTGGTCATACCAGCCTGGATATGGTCGCCCGGTTTTAACAATTTGGCCGGCCGCTTCATTCTCCTGGTAAGCTCGTATTTGCTGAGCGATGTAGTCTTCCAAGGCGGCCTTAGAGATTGTCTCTTCTTTGGCTGCTGAAAGAGCCGTAGGGGGGTTCGATGTCTCCCCTCTGTCGTCTTTAATGATGATCGGGGGGTCTTCAGCTGGAGGTTCCGGCTGTAACATCATCCCGGCCATGTCTTGGAACAAAAGAGCTATGCGTTTGATGTTGGCTGCCTGTTCCGCGGCCTCTTTTTCTTTCCTCTCGAGCATTCTTCGGAAGAATTCAGTATCAGTTTCTTGTTCCCGACGCTGCTCTGAGGTCTCTGGATTTTCTTTCGACCTAGTGAGTGCGGCCATTGCAGTCAACATCTCCTGAAGTTTCTGATGCTGTTGTTCCAGGGCCATCGTTATCGATCGGGTAAGCGGTCGATGACCCGTGGAAGCACGGCTTTCCTCTTTTCCGGAATCCATATAAACGGTATGCACCATCATGCCCCCAGATTTGGGGCGTTTAGGTTCGGTGTCCTTACGGTTCGTCGCGGACACGGGGGCCTTTTCTGGCCTCCTTCTCTTGTGAGAGGTTGAGTCGAGGGGGCTGTTGCAGCGGGCGCCCACACGGATGACGTCTTCCGTGGTAACACGAGATTGCTGTTTTCTTATTGAGCTTTAATCTTCTTTGGTCGGCGAGAGTAGTCCTGATCAATCACCGATTCCTGGACCTGCCGCCAGACTTTATAAATTTTGGAGGACAGCCGCTGAGGGGCTGCTCCGTCTTCTTTTCCATAGTATTCTCCATAGGTGGAGGAGATCTCTTCAGTACGGCGGTCGGAGAGTTCTTGCGAACCCTCCTAAGCGGTTCAAAATTGTTCCCAGTTGGAACAGTAGCATTGATTTCCACCATGGGAGCTGGCGGAGTTAGCCTAGAGCGGGAGTTTCCCCCGGCCTTCCTTATTCGGCGCCAGTGGCGTCATCGAGCATGTCGTGTGGATGGGATTGTCTCAGCTGTAGGGGTGGTTTCGTCATGCTCCCCATGTTGGCGAAGGGTTGTCGCCGGCGTCAGCCTCTTAAAGATCGATGTTCGCCGAGGAGTAATGTCCAACCTATCGAATACAGATCTCTGGGCAAAGGTAACTTCTCCTGGTGCGGGAGCCGGAGTGGCCAGCCTTGTGAAGACTGACTTCTTGTCAGGAGAAGCTACTTTGGTGACCTCGAGAGCAGGAATGGCTATCCGTTTTGGGATGGTCGCTTCAGGTATTTTAAGCTTCTTAACGGGCCCATTGGAGTTCAGGCTCAGCCTAACGAAGACTAATGTTGTTGGCTTGGCATTGGATGACCCATTGAGAGGGGCCGTGGTGGTAGTGAGCCGATCAAAGACCGACTTCTTCTGCGCTTCTTGCGGCAGCGGGATGTTAATGCTCACTGGTGGGAGCATGGTCCCGAAGAATAACCCGGTGG
Organism: Agapanthus africanus; assembly: GCA_030015575.1. NCBI lineage: Eukaryota > Viridiplantae > Streptophyta > Magnoliopsida > Asparagales > Amaryllidaceae > Agapanthus > Agapanthus africanus. The sequence continues at coordinate 55,743,862 of CM057350.1, read as the reverse complement.
TAGCCTGCGTTACCTGCTCTACCGGCATTGTGAAAAGGGAGGTCGGCTGGGGCCCGTAGGTTACACCTCCAGATGAGGCGGAACGGGAGTTGCAGTTGCAGCTGGAACATTTTGTGCAGGTAGACGCCATTGATCTTTCGTTTTCTGCACCGAGCAAGACACTAAATCTTAGTACCTCAAACCCAAGGGCAACCATATCAAACAGCGATTCGTTTGCGAACACGACACACGAAGTGTGGAGTGGAAAGAGGAAAAGGTCCCACCGGGCGTGCCAGAATCTGTTCCCTGCCGAAAACACGGCGACGCGACCGCGCGGGTACGTCTCGCCTGAATTTCGGGGCAGATGCTAATTGGTGCTATCCTTCTACCTCTCCGAAGATGCCAAGTTGATTTATGACACCGTGTATCGAAGGTTTAAACGGATGCGGCCGATGTAGCAGACTTCGTCAGATTCCCCCTCGTTGATGAGGGGTTTTTGATTGTGGGGACGCTCTTCCCTGCAGGCACAAGCCCCTGTAGTTAATTACACTACCGCATCATGATAACAACTTTCTCCTTCTCCAGATGGTCACTTCGTGTCGTGGGTGTTTGTTTTATTTTTGGTTGCCCGTGGATTGTATACGGAGACTAATTTATGTTGTCGCCAGTAGGACTTGGATTAGTCCAAATCTGTATTTTCTTAGATTTAGGTTTGGGGGTTGGGCTTAAGGATACGTTGGGACTAAGATCAACTTAAACGTTTGTTATGGATACGTTAGTCTAATTTAGACTAAGATCAACTTAACGGGATTGTTTAGATCCAACAAAAGAGCATTTGGACTCTATTGTTTTAGTTTAGGGACATTGCGGTCGATTAGTTTAAGGACATTATGGTCCATTGTTAGTTTAAGGACATCTCGGTCCATTGTTAGTTTAAGGACATCTCGGTCCAATGTTAGTTTAAGGACATCATAGTCCGTGAGTTTAAAAACCCCACAGTCAAGGTTAAGGACATCATAGTCCGTGAGTTTAAAGACCTCACAGTCAAGGTTAAGGACATCATAGTCCATGGAATGTTTGGTTGTCAGGACCCGTAACCTCTCTGAAGACGTTGAAGGATTACAACGACAAATATCAGAGGAGTAAAGAGATGTACCCTCGAACTGATGTGAGTTGGTTGAAAGATCTGTAGTCCAATTTGGGGCTAAGATCTGTGATTTATGAGCATGTGGGCTCAATTAAGCTGAATTTAGGGACTTATGGCCAATCTTGGGCTAAGTCTAATCAAGTTAAAATGTTTTAACATTTACTTTGGGGTGTTAAACATTTGTTTGAGCTCGGCCCATTTAACAATGCTGAACATTGATTTAGCTCCTGACAATGTTTGTCTTTTACTGAATGCTGAGCATTTATCATAGCTCTGAGGCTTATTCAAAGAACAATTTAAGTTCTACCCAAGCGCACATAAAAGCATATAGTGCGCTTGGCACAAACGCCAGTCAATGAGCGCAGGGCACTATGGTTAAAGCGCTAGTGCGCTTGGCGCTTTATGCCAGATGTGAAGCGCTGATGTACCTAACGCTTTGCGCTAAATTAAGAGCGCAGATGCGCTATAGTGGAAGTGTTGAGGCATTTGGCACTGGTGCCATAAAATTAACTGCAGAGCGCTTTTAGTAATGCAGTGCACGCGTGAGGAGCACGTGGCGCGCTTAGCGCTGAGCGCTAGATGAAGAGCACTAAGGCACTTTTGAATTAGGAGCGCTAAGGCTCTTATTAGATTAGGAGCGCTAAGGCTCTTCTTAGGTTAACTTTGCGCTTTGCAGATTATCTGTTCTTTGATAAGAGACTTTATCCCAAAGTTTTAAGAACAAAGTTCTTAGATTATAGGAGATATTTCAATCTCTTTTTTGATGAAAGGCTTTGCCTTTATGGTTCTGTGATCCTCAGAGAATTGAATAATTCTCCCCTTTTTTATAATGAGATGTTTATAATCTCTTTTGTGAAAGACAATTTTGTCTTATAGATCTATGATCCGTGAAAAAAGTAAATACTTCTTTTTATATTGAGACGATTTCGTCTTTCTATTCTTTTTTACCTTGAAAAGAATTGTCTTCTTTTGCCGAGAGCTTCTTCTTCTTCTTGAGGTTTTCTCAAAGTTTATGGGGGTGGGGGTTCCTCTGTACAAGACTTGAAGTCTCGGGTCCTTTATATAGGGGAGGCTGATTTGTTGAATCAGTTAAAGAGATTTATTCTCTCATTGATTTGGGAAATTTCCCCATCGTCGGATCTTTGATCCAAGGGCTTCTGGTTTACAGAAAATAATCTTCTTGTTTTTTTACCAAGATCGGGAAATCTTTCCATGCAGAATTTGTTCTGTCTTTGGTAATTTTTATTTACCATTGGATCATTGATCCAACAGTGCTCTGATTTACAGAGCACAATTTTGTTGTTTGGAATGATTTTGAGAAACCTTTCCTTAACAGAATTTAATTCTGATCAATTAATAATTTATCATTATTATTAGATCTTTGATCTAACGGTGGAGAGCTTTTAGTTCCAGCGCTAGCGCTTATGCGCTCTGCCCATGGTGCGCCACTTGGGGTGCAGCTCTTTTAGCGCTAGCGCACACGTGCTTTGCACGTGGTGCGCTACTTGGAGCGCAGCGCATCTAGCGCTAGCGCCTATGCGCTTTGCACGGGGTGCGCTAGTTGTAGCGCAGCGCTTTTATAAAAGCGCAGCTTCAATTCAAATTCTGAATTCTGAACAGAGCTTTGCTCTAATTGGGGAAACAAGGATATCACCCTCGATGATCGAGTCCTCGAAGAGCTGGAAGCCAAGGACCCACCCAAGAAAAACAAGGTGGATTACAATGTTCTGGCACACCTGAGAATGATACCCTCGCAGATAAGTATTTTGGATGCCCTTCTGCTATCTAAAGAGGCGCGAGATTCTCTGATCAAGGCACTACAAGAGCCCGAGCAGTTTCAAGCTTTCCTTGCCGAAGAAAAGATGAAGGACGAGCTAGAAGAAGTGCACACAGCTGACATCACTTTCGGCGATGAAGATCTCCTCCTCGGAACGTGCGAGCATAACCGTCTCCTGTATGTCACCGGGTACTGCCATGACATCAAGATAAGAAAAATCTTAGTTGACAACGGGTCCTCTGTCAACCGCATAAATGTGAGGGTGTTAAAAGAAATCTGCATGAGCGTTCAACACTTCGCTCGGGATAAAATCACCATCTCCGGGTTCGACTCTTAGTCATCACAGACGCTCGGGTCTATAATACTGGCGCTACACTTTGGGCTGCTTGTCACTGACATCAAATTTCATATCGTTGACGCAAAGACCTGTTATTACGCTTTACTCGGCAGGCATGTGTTACACGAGTACAACATCATCCCTTCTACACAATATCAGTGTATGAAGTATTTCAAAGATGGTCTCTAGTATACCGTAACGGGGGAACTAAACCCATTCTCTGTAAATGAAGTCCGAAAGTAGGAAGATGCAAAGTATTTCCTACTGGACTTTGAAGACACGGAAAGATGCTATAAACCGGAGAATAAGAAAAAATCTATCACCACTATTCCGGTCTTCAGAAGCGATACCGAGGAGGAAGAAGAGATAGTCTATTCGGGACTGCCCCAATGCAACAAGCCGGGACCATCTACCCCTATTCTGGACTTTGGCAGTGACTTCGACGACGAAGTCAACGCAGTGTTCTCGGTCCGTCCATCAATGCAAGCCCTCACTGGAGATGATCAGAGTTTGTTGATCGCCATAGTTCTGTGGCAGCACTACAGGGAGCTTGATGCGCTTGAGATATATAGCGTGCAAGAGCTACAGACATTCTACGTCCCTCCCAGGCAAAGAGGCGAAAAGGAAATCCTACAACAGTATCTGGAACGGCCCCGGAACTCAGCGAAAATTGCCCAATGGAAAAATGGAAACGATTGGGCTTGGATATGTCCAGTCCAAGAAACAGGAGCAGTTCCATGGCTGCCATGTCATAAAGGACCTTGATGAAGAAGAGGATGCTTTTTTAATGGACGCTGACATTGAACCAGAACGAAGTCCTGCCATAAAAGTGTCGAGTCCGTCGTTTGAAGAACAGATGGACAAGATAATAAGGGAAGCGAGTCAAAAGGTTCGGAACGACCACAGCCGCGAAATGGCCATTTACGAGAAAGCCAAGACGCATCGGCTCCTTCAACAGGCTATGGAGGATGACAATGCCCTCCGCCGTTAGCCCGCCATGCATTCCCAAGACAAGAAAAAGGCCCGACACGGAGGCAAAAACAAGTTAAAGAACGGAAAAAAACGTTTGACAGCGGCAAAACGGATCCAAAAGGCCACGGGATCGAGAAAAGGTCAGCCGGAATCCGCCTCTTATGAAAAAGATGGGTCGAGCATATTCTTTCCATCAAGAAAAGACAAGGAGAATCTTCGACCTCGTCATGAAACATCAAATGATGACACTCCCGGAGTCTCAGCACCCTGATCAAGCAAACGAGGTGCATCACCCGGATTATTGCTCCTAACACCGAGCAATAGGACATCCTCTTGAAGACTACTTCACTTTCAAAAACTGGGTCGAAGAACAATATCAACTTGGCAGGTTCGCTCTATCCAACAGTTGGAGGGTATCCCCCCCACAAAGGTATGTGCCAAAAGCAACATATATGGCGAGAGTAGAACCAGATCGACATCGGTCTTGGAAACGATCTCGTACCTGTCACGTGATAACGCTGTCAGAAGAAGGAGAGCGTGAGAATATGGATGACCTTCCCTGGTGCTTCGAAAATGAGGATGAAGAAGAATTGATCTCAGAATTTCCACCCGCACCAAAAGAGTTGGAAGATGGAATATATACTATTGCGGACAACCTAAGGAAAATCAACTTAGGGACGACAAACGACCCACGGCCAAAGTTCGTCAGTGAGCTGCTGTCTAAAGAACAGGTGGGTACGCTAAAAGACGTGCTCATACAGTATAAATACTGCTTCGCATGGAACTATTCCGAGATGCCGGGGCTAGATCCAGAAATAGCTGTGCATAAATTGGCGATATCTCCGGACGTTAAGCCAGTCAAACAAGCACCAAGAAGAATACAGCTTGAACTTGAAATGAGCATCTATGCCGAAGTTAAGAAGCTAATCGACTCCGGCTTCATCCAAGAAGTTTAATACCCCGACTGGATCGCCAACATTATCCAAGCGATGAAGAAAAATGGGATGGTGCGGATTTGCGCGGACTTTCGGGACCTCAACAAAGCCTGTTCGTAGGATGACTTTCCCGTACGGGTTACCGAGTTGATGATAGATAACACATCCACTAACGAAGTCTTCTCCTGGACGGATCATCGGGGTACATTCAAATAAAGATGCATCCCGAAGACCAGAAGCATACCGCTTTCCGGACTCCACTGGGCATATTTTGCTACAAAGTGATACCTTTCGATCTGAAGAACGCCAGCGCTACCTATCAGAGGGTCATGACGAAGATTTTCGATGACCTCATACATGAAATCATCGAATGCTATATTGACGACCTCGTGGTGAAAAGCAAATCGCACGAGGAGCATTGGGAGCATCTGTAGATAGTGTTCCAATGTCTTCGGAAATACAACCTGAAGATGAACCCTCTCAAATGCGCGTTCGGAGTTTCTTTAGGCTAATTCCTAGGATTCATCGTACGACACCGGCGCATCGAAATAGACCCGTCAAAGATTAAGGCGATTATGGAAATGCCTCCGCCAAGAACTCTCAAGCAACTGCGGTCTCTTCAAGGAAAGCTCGCATATATCCAACGATTCATAGCTAACATCTCCGGCAAATGCCTCCCCTACAGCCATTTAATGAAAAAGGGGACTCCGTTCGTTTGGGATCGTAAACGCCAGAGTGCACTCGACGAAATCAGGCAATACCTGCAGAATCCGCCGGTACTGACCGCTCCAGTCAAGGAAAAGTCCATTATCCTGTACACAACAGCCCTTGAAGGTTCTTTAGGCGCACTATGGGCACATGAAAATGACCAAGGGAAAGAGAGAGCCCTTTACTATTTGAGTCGAGTTCTTCTGGGGGCAGAAAACAACTACCCCCTATCGAAAAACACTGCCTGGCGTTAATCTTCGCGATAACGAAGCTTCGGCATTATGCGTTGGCGCATGAGGTCTATCTCATATCAAAAGTGGATCCTCTCAAATATTTGATGTCAAGAGCCATACTAACAGGACGACTCGCTAAATGGGCCCTACTCTTAATGGAATTCTCGATAACATACTGACCTATCAAGGCAGTGAAAGGCCAAGCCATCGCTGACTTCCTCGCTGAGCATCTGATACCTGCCGATTCACCTCTAAACTGTGAATTGCCAGACGAGCACGTGTTTGACACGATCAGCAGGGAGAGAGGAGGAGTGATATCCAATGGGAACTCTACTTTGATGGGGCATCTTCCATGAAGAAACGAAAGCACAGCTCCCCCATAATCAAATCTGGGGTGGGCCTCATCTTCGTGACTCCACAAGAAGGGATAATGCGCTTTTCCTTTTCCTTAAAAGAGCCGAGGACAAACACTGAAGTGGAATATGAGGCTTTGATAGCAGGTCTTGAAATCGCTGTCGACATGGGAATCGAAAACCTCCTCATATACGGAGGCTCCCAGCTGGTCTTTAGTCAAGTAAACGACGACTATCAAACGTCCAAACCAGAGTTGGTAAAGTACGGCGAGAGAGTGCAGCAACTGCTGACTCAAATTCCCTCCTACATTCTGGAAAGCATACCGCGTACAGAAAATAGCAAAACGGACGCACTAGCCAAACTCGCTAAAGAACTAGCTGATGAAAACCTCGATGACGTAAGGATCATTCTACAAAGCCGTCGGGTTCTTGCACCAGCAGAAATATCTCCGGAGTCGTCTGAAGAAAAGGAAGCGACCAAGGAAACAGCCTGTCAAATTGAAGATCAAGAAAGAGCTAAGGATTGGAGGGAGTTCTTTATAGATTACTTCAAATCCCGTCGAACACCTGAAGATGCATCCTCAAAACATCAGCTCATGAAACGAGCTCTGCCTTTCGCCTTCATCAACGATACTCTATATAAGAGATCCTTTGACTCTCTGTGGCTAAGATGTCTGAGACCAGAAGAAGCAAGGAGAGTCGTCCAAGAAACTCACGACGGACTCTGCGGTTCTCATCAAGCTGGGCCAAAGATGAAGCTGAAGATCAAAAGGATGGGCTACTATTGGCCCACGATGATTCAGGATTGCCTCGAATATGTGAAACAGTGCCATTCGTGCCAAATTCATAGGGACTTCATTCACCAGCATCCAAATCCGCTACACCCAACAGTGGCTAGCTGGCCGTTCGAAATGTGGGGAACTGACATAATTGGGTCCATCGAACCAGCGTCATCCTAGGGACATCGGTTCATATTGGCGACAACTGATTACTTCTCTAAGTGGGCAGAAGCAGTACCGCTAAGAGAAGTGAAGACAGAGAACATTCTCCACTTCTTCAAGACACACATCATTTATCGGTTCGGCATTCCGCGACGGATTATCTCCGATAACGGGCCGACCTACAGAAGTCAAAGAAACAGCCGCTTCGCACAACAGCATAATATAGACTGAGATACTCTTGGGTCTATAATCCCCGAGCTAATGGTCTAGCTGAGACTTTCAACAAGACCTTGATGAAGATCATAAAGAAACGGTGTCCAAAAATAAAAAGGACTGGCATGAGAGACTGCATGAAGCTCTCTGAGCGTATCGGACCACGTTCAAAACAGCCACAAACAAAACGCCGTATGCGTTAGTATTCGATGCTGAAGCAGTACTCCCCTTAGAGATAGAGCTACCCTCTCTACGAGTGGCGGTTCATTACGAGCTAACAAACGAAGAGAGTGCTCATCTTCGGCTTGAGAAGCTCGACGGCCTTGATGAAACTCGTCTCATGGCGCAGCAAAACCTAGAAGCTTACAAAGCAAGGATGACGCGCTCATACGAAAGATTAACTAGGCCGAGAACATTCCGCCGAGGCGAACTCGTGCTGGTTGTCAAAAGAGCTATGATCCCTAATCATGCCAAACGGAGGAAATTCAAGCCGAACTATGAGGGCCCGTACATCATAGATAAAGTCTACCAAGGTGGGGCTTACTTGCTCATGGATATGCATGGCGAAAGACCCTTCCGGCCAATAAACGACTGATTCCTTACGAAGTACTACGCTTGACAAGTAACGAACCAGGTTAATGATGGATGACGACGCCTATGTCCGCTCGCTATCTTCTTGAGCCAAGAATTTAAAAATGGTATCCAACGATACCCCATCCCAAACACGGAAAGCTATGGACCGAAACGTCTTTAAACTACTATAAACCGCAGCATCCTAGGGCTGACGCAATAAAAAAATGGTACGTCTATAAACAAGATGGGCACGGATGAAAACCCGAAAGGGCTCCGTGAGTAAAAACAGCAGGGCTACCGGCGAGTTTGTGAAAACCCGAAAGTGCGCAGACTTGTAAAAAATTCATGCACACTTGCAAGGTCCTCTCGACCTTGTAAGGAGAAAATACCTGCGTGGGATCCTTACAACTCATAAGGGAGCAACACACTTAGGGATCCCTATGATTCCTTAGGAGAAATTACACTTACGAGATCCTCACGACTCATAAGGAGAACCCTCTTATGAGACCCTCACGGGTCATAAGATTCAAAAGTCTTAAGCTACAGAGATCTGAACATGTTCTTAAACCATCACATTTCCCAGACTGCTATACAAACGGTTCAATATTGACCCTTGTATACAATCCACGGGCATAAATAAACGTCTCCCACACCAAGTTCCACCGATGGCGTGAAATTTCCTCATGTGGTGAACAGACACTTGTAAGTCCTCTCAACTTATAAGGAGAAAATAATCTTTTGAGAACCATACGACTTATAAGAGAGAACACCGCTTAGAGATCCTCACAACTTCTAAGGATAAAACGCACCTACGTGATCCTCATGACTCGTAGGGAGAAACACCTTTATGAGACCCTTACGGCTCATGAAGTCAAAAGCCTTAGTCGACAGGATCCTAACCCTATTTGCTAAGCCACCTTTATTCGAATCGACAGAGGCAAATGATGATTCACTCCTGGCAATGTCCCAGTGGTAGCGATGCTGATGCCTAAATCGGTATCAAATTCCAAGTCCTTTCACGGCAAATAATGATTCGCTCCTGGCAATATTCCAGTCGCAGCGATGCTGATGCTAAGATTGGCATCAGATTCCAAGTTCCATACTTGCAGCAAAAAGTCAGCAAGCTATAAATGCATATGAAATAGCCGAAATGATAGGGCAACTTGCAACAAAATTAGCATGTAAAAGATATGCATACAAAAATAACCGAAATGATTGGGCAACTCGCAATAAAAAGCAGCGAGTAAAAAGAAAAATAGCCAAAATGATTGGGCAATCGCGAGTTTCACGATATAAAAAGCTAAAATGATAGAGCATCATGAAAAGAAATAAAAAATGAAATGAAACTTTTTCCCTACATGCGAGTCCATACTGACCCTTGTATACAATCCATGGGCATAAACGAAAAGAGAACCGCATTTTCCCACCAAACTCTGTCAAAAGGAGAGTCAGATCTCGACGACAACATCTGCACCCCAGGAGATCGGCAACGGCGTTCATCCTAATTCCAGCAAGATACGGACACAACATCACCAATTAGAGATACGACACAATCCCTAGTTCTAAAACTCTACGGTTCACAGACAACCTAAAGTCAAACCCTGACACAGTAGAAAACGGAGCAAGTCGACCCCGACACCGTAGAAAACGGAGCAAGTCGACCCCAACACCGTAGAAAACGGAGAAAGTCGACCCTAACACCCTAGAAAACGGAGCATGTCAACCCCGAAACCATAAAAAATGGAGCAAGTCAACGGAGCAAGTCGACCCCGACACCGTAGAAAATGGAGTAAGTTCACCCTAACACCGCAGAAAACAGAGCAAGTCAAACCCGACACCGTAGAAAACGGAGCAAGTCAACCCGACACCGTAGAAAACGGAGCAAGTCAACCCGGCACCGTAGAAAACGGAGCAAGTCAACCCGGCACCGTAGAAAACGGAGCAAGTCAACCCTGACACCATAGAAAACGGAGCAAGTCAACCCAGACACCGTGGAAAACTGAGCAAGTCAAACCTGACACCGTAGAAAATGGAGCAAGTCAACCCCGACACCACAGAAAGCGGAGCAAGTCAACCAGGACACCGTAGAAAATGGAGCAAGTCAAACCCGACACCATAGAAAAAGGAGCAAGTCAGCCCCGACACCGTAGAAAACGAAGCAATTCAAACCCGACACCATAGAAAACGGAGCGAGTCAACCCTGACACCGTAGAAAACGGAGCTAGTCAACCCCGATACCGCAGAAAACGGAGCGAGTCAACCCCGACACCGCAGAAAGCGGAGCAAGTCAACCCCGACACCGTAGAAAGCGGAGCAAGTCAACCCCGACACTATAGAAAGTGGAGCAAGTCAATCCCGACATCGCAGAAAGCGGAGCAAGTCAACCTCGACACCGCAGAAATCGGAGCAAGTCAACTAATGACCTCCCCGTCGGAGCTATTCTTCGACTCGGAAACAAGTCAACTCAGCAACCACTTACGAGTCATCTCGACTTGTAAGGGAGAAAATTCTCTTGTGAGGTCCTTACGACTCTCAAGAGAAAACGCACTTAGGAATCCTTACGATTCCTAAGGAGAAAATACACCTACAAGATCCTCTCGACTCGTAGGGAGAAAAGTCTTTATGAGACCCTCACGGCTCATAAAGTTAAAAAGTCTTAGACAGCAGATCTGAACCTGTTTCCTAAGCCATCGCTACCCTACAAAGAGTTCAAGATGAACTGTTATCTATCATCTATAGGCTACACTTGGTAGAGTAACATGCCAACAACACAGCAGAAAAAAGCGATAATAGGAGATAAAAAACGTGTCTTTTATTCATGAATTCAATTGAATACAAGATACATCATATAAAAGAATAAAATTGAATGAATGCATGTTATTCATAGATTACAAATTTTCATTCGATACAAAAACGGTTACTTAGAAGAAGGCATCTTCAGTAAGTCAGCAAGCCGCTCGCGCACTCCTCTCAACTCCTTTACATGGTCAGCCACCACGGCCAACTCCGTTTCAATCAGAGTCCGTTGCTGCAAACACAAGAAAAATTTCTAATCGATTTCCCGCTGAGCAACTTCGCGACTCTGCGTAACCCGCTCCTGAAGTTGAGCTTCTGCCTCAGTACCAGCCCGTCAGAAATACATCGTTGGAGGCCTTAAAAAATAGCTTTCAGCTGCACAACATTCGCTTTGACCTGGGCACGCAATTGTACAGACTTGATGGAAGTCACCTCACGTTCCTTTTGTCTCAGGGTCGCCTCTTATTCAAAATGGCGAAGGAAAGGAACACTCTGCTCAACCCATGCAACCCACTGGGAGTTCAAAGCTAATACTTCAGGAGCGAGACGCTTGAGATCAATCTCATGCAGGCAAGCCTCGATCTGTCTGCAATAATTAACCCAAGACTCGATGACGCCTTCATCATAGAAGTTCACGAGTGTCGCCAGTATAAGATCAACCGCAACAGCAAAGTCTACAGCAAATGCAAGGGCCTCGGCGTCAAGATCCTCGACGAACTCGCTCAACATTTGCAGGCTATTCGCAGCACCCCTGGAAGATGGGTGTTTAGGAAAGGGCCCTGCCGGCATTGGGATTCAAGACTCGAAGGTAGCTGGAGTCGGTGCGATTGCTGCAAAACAAATCATGGTCAAATGTCGACTCGGGAGGTAAAGAGAAATACACGAGCGATAGAGTCTACTATACCGGTTATGGCGGATGGAAAAATTGGGAGTACCGGAAGTGCGGCTATCCCCTCGTCTCCTCCTCCGATCCGTGACGCTGCAATCAATATAAAGAAGACTTAGCGATAGTACGGCTATTCATAAAATAAAGAAAGAAACAATAGCTGAAGGATATACTAACCAATACCAGCGGGGAAAGTGACTTCTAACTGGATGGAGAAATGCGGGTTCAGCACCTGGCACAAATGGTCAAAAAGGACTCCTGCAGAGTTGCGACAATACACGGTCAATACTAGGAAGACGGTGTTCATAGTTCAACTAAATAAATTGCGAATCTATACCTTCCAGCATTTCGGAGGATATAGGAGAAGGCGAGGGAACAACAACCATCATGGCGGCGAACGGAGGTGCTTCAGATGGAACAATTACTACGTTCACTGCACCTACAAAAAAAATCGTCAGAAGAAGCTGAATGGGATTGTAAAATAAAAGGAGAACAATGACTCAAGACTTACCTGACGGTTCATCAACCAAAACCGTGACGGAAGCATCACCAGGAGTTGCAGCTTCTTCGCTCTCCTTCAGAGGAGTAGTCTCCGCGCCCATGACTTCGTCCCCTGATTCGACGAGGGTCGTCGTAACACTCACGATGCCCGCCGATACCAGGGAACCACAAGGGGAAAGAGCGGCGGTTTGGGTAGTCCCAGACTCCCGAGAGAGAGTAGCCACATCGATCTTTGTGGTCGCCATCGTCTCGCCTGCCATCTTATTACCAGGACTTGGCCCTGCGGGATATGATGTATAAGAATTTGCAGATCGAGTTCTAATAAAAAAGACCGGGCATTACGTTACCTTGCGAAATATCCTGGGTTGCCTCCCGAACCGCGTGTGTAACCTGTCTATGGGCGGTAGACAGAGCGGCTGGAGCACCCTCTGAAGGAATAGCGACAGATAGAGTGGTGCTTGAGCCTGCACCTACATCCAAAGCGGCATCACGTTCCTTCGCTGCGCGCTTCCTGCGTTTCCTTTCAGTTTGGGCCATGAGAGCTGATCTCATCAAGACCTCCGTCAAAGGGACATCATCGTCCGATCTAGGATCTGTCTCTGGATCCGTTACAGTGTCTGCAATTGGTTGCTTTAGCGAAGCCTCCTGCGGTAATGTTAGAGGAGCTGGGGCCATAGTAGCTGGCTCGAGAAGCGCCACCGCATCACCACTTGGGATCGGCACCGCACATGGGATGACCTGAGTCAAGGTAGTCCCTGCAATAAAATAAAGGAGAGGGTCAGACCACGAATAAAGAAAAAGGAAATGAATGCCACAATGAGCCAAACTATACAAAGACCTAAAGAAGCGCAAAGCCTCTCTTCCTCCTCGAAAGTCTTGATGGAAGCCTTGAGAGCCTCTTCGGCAGAGATGCCTGTTGAAGAAAAAAGCGTCTATAAAAGCATAATAATAAGGAAGGAATGAACGGGAAAAATACAACTGAAGCATACCTGACTTCGCGATAGTGATCAGCGCCGCTTCTTCGCGAGCCAATCGCTCGGAGGCTACAAGGGCAGCCTGGAGATCAGTATCATCCGCAGGCGCGATGAATATGCCCTCATTGGTCCCATACTCGCACAAACCCTCGCTATAGGGAGCATGAGGCTCCTGGCCATGTACAATGTCGGCAGAGAATAGCGACTTCTTCTTCTTTTGTGAGTGAGCATCGGCAGCCGATGACAGGAGCTTACGCTTGGCGGGCAATTTAGGGCGACGAGTCTCGATATCCGTAACCACGCCAGACTCAGGAGATGCTGCAGCTACCACTTCTATAGGCACATGAGGTAGAGGCTTATCAGGAAAGGCATGCGGGGCCACAAACGCAGTAGCTTCTCTTAAGGAAGGACGAACGGTGGTCCGTCGCTTCAAGGGAACTGCTGGATTACAAGCTGGGACAACACCCTTGCGATCGAGCAGTAATCGCTTTTCTTCCGTAATAACGGCACCCGTCGCATGCTGATACCACACCACATATGCGTTCGATATTTTCGGAATGCAGCTCGGCTCACTGATAACAAAGTTGGACCCGGTGTTTAGCCGCATAAAATGGTGCAGCGCGCTATGGATACCCTCCTCTGTAGCAGCCTGCTCAACTAAAAAGGCCTCTAGCGGGACACCCTGATCGTAGCCCGACTGTTGAGCGAAACGGTGCGGGTTGTACCTCATGAATAGCGCCGAGTTGTTCTGCCTGAACACTAAAAAGCCCGGCCTGATTGAGTACAGATGTAGAATCTCCCGAGCCTTCAATATAGGGGACCTGTCTTTGAAGGTGTCGCACAGTGGCTGCACCATTTTTGTGGATTCCTTGCCGATGGTTAAGACCTTATCGACGAAGGTCATGCTGTCCCCGACCATACGCGAGCGAAGGACCAAGCCCCGATCCTCTCGCTTTGACGGATCTAAAGGAGAAGCGTCAACTAGGAACATGACCGAGGAAAATTATAGCTGTTGTAGAAACGGGGCCGCTTGTGGACTCTGAAAGCGCTGAGCCCATGAAGCTCGATCCACGACATAAAATAATGCAGCGGGAAGTTTACGGGCTGCACCCCCGGCCGAGTGGTGTCTGCCGCCAAGCTAAGGCCATGGTATAGGTGAGCCAGCCCAGCGATCCCGACGGCCACTCGCGTCCCGAAAACCATTCGGTGGGATGGGTAAAAGACTGATGGCCTCATATAGCGAGGGTGCATCGGAAGCACGAACCAGTTCAACCCCAACCCAATAAACCCCAAGAAGAACGTCTCTTCATTGACGTCTGAAGCAGCAAGCTCTGCGAAAGGAACGACCGGGGTATCCGGAATGATGAAGTTTTTTAAATCTGCTTCCGCCGTCGGCTGGCTATCCAAACCAAAACCAAACGGGTCATCGAGTTTGGCGAATTTTGCAACTTGTTTTGACAAAACTTCCGGGCGAAGAAAGCGGGCAATGAAATTTGCGAAGCTGACCCCATGCCTTTTGGATTCGAGGAACAGACCCTCATAAATATTCAACACCTTAATCAGACTCGGGAATCGATGTTGAATAGAATTATCTGGAGTAAGACCCATCACCACTGATTTGGTGGTGAAGATGTACTCGTCAGGAGGAAGTAGCTCCCCGTAATGTTCCCCTCTGACGGTTAAACCGAAGATCTCCGCGAACTCCTCCAAGGAGATTGAAACTTCCCAATCTGATAGAAAGAAGGTGTGAGTCGGGACATTCCATTATTCCAAGAAAGTTTTGACCCACCATACAGGGGGCGTGGAATACTGGAAGAGAGACGCATAAATCGCGGGGTATAACCCGAGCTTCAGCAGCAGCGATTTCTTGGCCAACAAGATGTATCGAGCGCACTATAGATATTCGGCTGAATGGCGAGGAGCCAAGCCTATCATGTATGGCTGTCCCCAAGGGCACGACTCTCCTTGACATATACGTCACCCCAGAATATCTAAAGCCCTCGGCGGCTGTACAGGTATCGAACCCATCGAGGGCTGGAGGCGTCCATCCATAATCCAGTTAACTTCCTCCACCACGTAATTCACCTGGGGTGAGTCAGCATAATTAATGGCGGAGATTGGATCTGAAGGCACCGCACAAGAGAAGCTGCGTCGACCCCGGATGATTTGATTGTACTACGACCCCCATAGATGAAGAGATTTCTGCTCCGGGTCGTGATCTTTAATGAGCGCGAATAATTCCCTATCCACGACAGCGTCAGCAAATGCGCTCTCCGGATGAACAAATGGGAAAGAAGTGTCAAAAGATATAGTACCTACACGAAAAAGAACAAGGATTAGCTATCAATGCTACAGTCCAAATTCTGACACATGGTATTAAATTTGTTCCACACTGCAATGCAGTGGAAAGGAACCAAAGGGGACCCACAAAATCAAGGTGACGGCTCATCATTGATGAGACAATCACTCATTAAAGAGAAAATCCTAAAAGGATTCTCATTTAATGAGAGGCTCATTAGGCCAAGGAGTTGAACTCCTTCGAGAGCAACGCTCTGCAAACAGAAATGACATCTGTCAACTGTAATCATGAAGGGAATAAAATTCCCCAAAATTTCTGTGAGAACGATGGAGTAAACCCATCAAAACCCTAAAAGAGAAAAGCTTTTTGCAGAGTAAAAACTCCTTGATCTTCAAGATCAGTGAACAAACTCTATGAGTTCTTCATTGAAGGCGAACAATGTTCTAATTCATAGGTTAAAATCAGCCTAAAAAATTATATCTTGAAGATCTATCATCTAAAGATGAGCACAACTCTGTTAATGGGTAAAACCCTAAGACATTTTTTAAGATCTACGATCTGAGAAGTGCAAAACTCTATTAATAAGTTCAATCCTTATCAAATTTGGGCAGAGTTTTGACTCTAAGAGTTTCCTAAGGCAGAGAGCTAAGCTCTGAAAGGGGGAGAATTATACTCAGGAGAAACAAGAAGAACAAAGCAAGAAGATGAACAAAGGTCATCTTAAAGGGCCAAAGGCCCTACTTATAGGCGCTGGAAGACGATCGAACTTCCAAGAAGATCTGACACTGGAAAGGCTGCCACCGCTGTACTCATGTGTAAGCCACGTGAGCGCAACGACGGGGGCATTTGTTTCCCCAAATCAGAGAGCAAATCTCTATTCAAAATTTGAAATTTGAATTGAGGCAGCGCCTCACGTGCAAAGCACGAAAGCGCTAGCGTCAAGAGCTCCAGCGCTAAGAGTCAAAGAATCTGTGGCAGCGTCTCACGTGTAAAGCACGAGAGCGCTCGCACCAAGAGCGCCAGCGCTAAGAGTCAATGACTCTGAGGTAGCGCCTCACGTGCAAAGCACGAGAGTGCCAGCGCTAGAACTAAATGTTCTCCACCATTGGATCAATGATCCAATAAATATGATGAATCATCAAATTACAAAATTGAATTCTGACTGAGAAAATACTTTTCAAATCCTTCTAAACAATAAAGATTGTGCTCTGTAAATCAGAGCACCGTTGGATCAAAGATCCGATGGTGATTAAAAATCACCAAGATACATAATAAGTTCTGTATGGAAAAATATTTTCCCAATCTTGTTAAAAACAAGAAAAATGTGTTTTGTAAAACAGAAGCCATTGGATCAAAGATCCAATGATGGGAAACATCCCCAAATTAATTAGAGATCTCTCAATGAGAAATTTCCTTAACTGATTCAACAAATAAGCCTCCCCTATATAAAGGATCCAAGACTTCAAGTCTTGTACAGAGGAACCTCCCCATAAGTTTCAAATCGAAGGAAGAAGAGAAAAGAACTCCCCCATAAACTTCAGAGTTCTTAGATCCTTGAGACAAAGTCTCTCATAAAGAAAAACAAAAGAGATCATAGTATCTCCTCGTAAAAAAAGAACTTAGTTCTTAGATCCTTGAGACAAAGTCTCTCATAAAGAAAAACAAAAGAGATCATAGCATCTCCTCCTAAAAGAAGAACTTAGTTCTTAGATCCATGAGACAAAGTCTCTCATAAACGAGAATTTAATTCTCAGAGCACTGAACTGATCAGAATTGCCAAAAACAGTGCCTGGTGCTCAGCGCTGAGTGCTCCACGTGCTCCTCACGTGGACACTATTTTTTAAAGGAAGCGCTTTTTCTCTCCGAGTGTGGCGCTCAGCACCGAGCGCTCCACGTGCTCTTTACGTGGGCGCTATTTTATAAAAAGCGTTTTAGCGCTCTAAGTCTGGCGCTCAACGCCTAGCGCTCCACGTGCTCCTCACGTGGGCACTATTTTTTTTAAAGGAAGCTCCTTAGCACTCCAAGTCTGGCGCTCAGCGCCGAGCGCTCCACGTGCTCCTCACGTGGGCGCTGATGAAATAAAGAGCGCTCTGTAAATAGAGCTTAGAGCCATAAAAAGTGTTCAACACTCAATAAAAAACGAAAATAAAGAGGGGTGTCATAATGCAAATCAATGCTCAACATTGTTGAACAAAAAGGGACTGAGCCCAAACAAATGTTCAACATTTTATTCAAAACTAAGGGACTGAGCCCAAACAAATGTTCAATATTTTATTCAAAACTAAGTGTACCGAGTCCAAACAAATGTTCAACATTTTATTCAAAACTGAGTGGACTGAGCCTAAATTGTTTACAAGTCCCTAATTCAGATCAACCAAGCTCTTTAATTGGTCTTAGTCTCAAACTTGATTACATATCTCCCAACCAACATTGGTTCAAGGGTACATCTCTTCACACCTCTAATATGTGTCTTTGTAATTCTTCAACGTCTTCAGAGAGGTGGCGGGTCCCGACAACCAGAAACTCCATGGACTATGATGTCCTTAAACCTAATGGACCGCAACATCCCTAAACTAAACTCTATGGACTATGACGTCCTTAAACTTCATAGACTATGTTGTCTTTAAACCCCATGGACTATGATGTCCTTAAACCCAATGGACCGCAATGTCCTTAAACTAATGATGGACTATGATGTCCTTAAACCATAGACTATGATTTCCTTAAAATTCATAGACTATGATGTCTTTAAACTCCATGGACTATGATGTCCTTAAACCCAATGGACCGCAATGTCTTTAAACTAATGATGGACTAAAAGGTCCTTAAACCATGGACTATGAGATCCTTAAACTCCACGGAGTATGACGTCCTTAAACTCCACGGACTATAATGTCCTTAAACCCAATGGACCGTAACATCCCTAAACTAAGACGGTAGAGCTTAAATACACTTTCGTTGGATCAAAAAAAGATTCTGAACCCCCGTTAAGTAGATCTTAGTCTAAAACTTAGACTAACGTATCCTTAACAAACATTTAAGTTGATCTTAATCTTAAAAAAAGGTTAACGATCCTTAAATCAACCAAACCCAAATCTAAGAAAATACGGATTTGGACTAATCCATGCCCTACGGGCGATAGCATAAATTAGTCTCCGTATACAATCCACGGGCAACCAAAAATAAAACAAACATACACGACACGAAGTGAACATCTGGAGAAGGAGAAAGTGGTTATCGTAACCCGATAACGTAATTAACTGCAGGGGCTTGCACCTGCAGAGAGGAGCGTCTCCATAATCAAAAACCCTTTGCAAGCGAGGGGGAATCTGGTGAAGTCTGCTACAACGGCCGTATCTGTACGAACCTCCGATATACGGTGCCATAAATTAACTTGGCATTTTCGGAGAGGTGGACGGATAAAACCGAATAGCATCTGCCCCTAAATTCAGGCAAGACGACTTACGCGGTTTCGTCTCTATTTTCATCGGTGAACATTCCCTTCTTGTTGATATTTGACTTGGGAGAGTGTGGCCCATGGATAGTATACAATAGTCCATCTTGGACCTCCTTACTGGGCAGCGATGGCTAAGGAAGCAGATTCAGATCTGCCGCCTAAGACTTATCAATTTTATGAGCCGTGAGGGTCTCATAAAGACTTTTCTCCCTACGAGTCGTGAGGATCTTGTAGGTGTATTTTCTCCTTAGGAGTTGTGAGGATTCCTAAGTGCGTTTTCTCTTGAGAGTCGTAAGGATCTCACAAGAGAATTTTCTTTTGTGCGAGTTTAGCGGTTCGTGGGTTGACTTGTTTCCGAGTCTAAGAATTGCTCCGACGGGGGTCATTGGCTGACTTGTTTCTGAAAGGTTCCTAGGCACCCTATAGAGGTCTCACAAGGCATCAACCATGCCAATTTCAAAAATTATGAGTGCCGCGAAACCCTAACGCGGATCGTTGGCTAGAATTCTAGGCGAAAAACGATTCAAGTTAACAACTTAACTAAAGTTCGGAAGTTACAACCTTTGTAGATCCGGATATCCACTTCCTTAGCTCCACATAGTCGTCCTCTCGCTGTCCTTTTCGAATCCTAGACTCATTCGTCGGCTTCATCGGGAAAACGAGCGGAATAGGTCGTCGGCTTCGTGCCGAAGATGATCTACGTCGAGGTTGCACAAGTTCAAGCTCCAACTTCACCAAGTTGTGAAACTTGTGAAGAAAACACCCAAAACAACTTGGCAAGAGGTAGAGGGTGAAGAAATAGGAGGTGGGTTCACTTTAGAATTGGATTTCTCACTTTGGATCTCAAGTTGCCATTGATGGCATCATAGTTTCTTTCTTGAAGATGAAGAAGAAGAAGTAGATAGAATATGATAAGTATTTCAAAAAGAATAATAAATCAAATACTTATCATGTTCTAACCTAGATTAAGTGTAGAGAATAAACCATGGTCACTTGGATGGGTTAGGGTTAAGCATGATGACAAGAATGATTACAAAAGTCAAAGCTTCATGAAGCTTCAACTTAAAACAAAAAAGGCCACCATTCTCATCTTAATCCTTTTCAAATAAATAATGAAAATGCAAAACCCTAATCAACACTTGACCATGGTTTAATTCTTTATACTTAACAACAAGATCAAGTATCATCAAACATGATACAAATATGTGTGCACAAAAGTATATCACATATACTTCTTGCACATCAAGTGAGAAAATCCATATAAAGTGAACCAATACTAGCTAATGCAAAATAATATATCAAATATATAATTATACATTAAATCATTAAATCAACACTTGATTTAACGATCCGGTTATATCGCATATAACCGACTAGTATCTAAAGTATCGGTTTATCGAATCAATGATTTGATAACTATGTCATATCGAATATAACCAATCGAAACATTTATCGTGAGAATGAAATGCGGTATCACATACACGCATTATTCTCGGTCCCGCACATATCTCATATGCGCTCCTACATCGTTTCGCTTGAGCCAAGAAACCTCTGTGTAGGACTCTAAAGACTCGTCAATACGCCGGTAGCAGATGATGATCATATCAAGCACCCACAAGCCGCAAGCGGTCTGCTAAACGTAACGGCCATCCGGGTATTGAGCGATCAGAAGAACGACGAGCTAGCCCGCTCACACTCCTGTGAATCCAACCAGTAACACTTACCGTACAGTCCGGTCTGTTCGTTTGATACGTCGCATATCAAGTCTAGGGGTGGTAAACGTCAGACCCCAATAACCGATAAGTCGTGCCGATGTGAGGCTCATAACGGGTCGAGAAACTACTGGTAACACTTACCAGCAAATCTCTGATCAGCGCTGGCCAGGGACTTCCCTGTTACGGCCAATCGAGCACAGCGCAACATTAACCCCCAATACCGGGAGAGACGAAACCCCTCCTATCGCTCATTGCCTCCATGTGACTCGGGACTGTACCCAAATACCACCGTTTTGCACGCCCTCATGGACGTGGTAAGGTGGAGATCAAAGCACAGTGGGAATCACACAAGACTCTATGACGATCTCGGGTCTACAGACTAACCTGTACAAGTGTCACCTGAGAACTGCCATCTGACGTGAGGTATAATACCATCTGGGAGTTCTCGGCGAGTCCGTCCAGTGTACCCAGCCTCCACTGAGCACCCGTATACCATCTCTGATGTCAAACACCAATGGATATGGGATCATCCATCGCCCATCTCATGGGTCGAGAAGCGTATACGCTAGTCTACACTGGTATATCGATGCCCCGTCTTGATACACCCACGACTAGGGACCTTGAAGGATGTACTTATGGACTACCATGTCCCCACTAGTATGATCTGCATCATAGTCCAGGTAGTCAAGTACACATCCTAAGGGCTTTACCAACATGTAACTATAAGACAGTATAAAGAGACTAGTATACATGTTAAGATAAAGAGTAACCAGATAGCATACTATCATATCGAGCAAGAAAGTCATCTCTATATATGTCCAAGCATCCAATATAATATACATCATCTGTACAATACTGGCCTCTAGGGCATACATACAACTAACAATCTCCCACTTGCACTAGGGACAGCTGCTGTAGTATCGCATACCGAGCATCCCGAAGAGTCTCTCAAACTGTATCTGGGGAATGGCCTTCGTGAGTGGATCCGCCGTGTTGTTCTTCGTGTCAACCCTCCTGACCTCGATCTCCCGGCGATCAACTATCTCCCGGATCAGGTGATACCGCCTCAGAATATGCCTGGACCGCCGATGGGCCCTGGGTTCCTTGGCCAAAGCCACCGCTCCATTGTTATCGCAATACAAAGGTATTGGATGCTCAATGGATGGAACCATTCCAAGTTCAGTAATGAACTTCTTGATCCAGACAGCCTCTTTGGCAGCATCGTTGGCAGCGATGTATTCAGCCTCCATCGTCGAGTCTGCCACGGTTTCCTGCTTGGAACCCTTCCAGCTAACCGCCCCTCCGTAAAGGGTAAAGACAAAGCCCGACTGCGACTTAGAGTCGTCCTTATCACTCTGGAAGCTCGAATCGGTAAAGGACTCCACTTGGAGTTCTCCGTTACCATACACCAAGAGCATCTCTTTAGTCCTTCGCAAGTACTTGAGAATGCTCTTCACAGCTGTCCAGTGACTCTCTCCAGGATCAGCTTGATACCTGCTCACTACACTTAGTGAGTATGCTACATCGGGTCTGGTACATAGTATCGCATACATGATAGAGCCTACTGCCGAAGCATAGGGTATCCCTTGCATGCGAGCTCTCTCCAAATCAGTCTTGGGAGACATCTCTTTGGAGAGAGTGACTCCAGAGATCGTGGGCAAGTTCCCACGCTTGGACTCTTCCATACTAAACCTCTTTAGTATGGTGTCAATGTACCTGGATTGGGACAATCCCAAAATCCGTTTGGATCTATCTCTATAGATCCTAATTCCCAATATGCAGGAGGCATCACCAAGATCTTTCATTGAGAATCTTTGTGATAAGAAGAGCTTGACCGATTGCAGCATAGGAATATCATTTCCTATCAAGAGTATGTCGTCCACGTACAATACGAGGAAGACAACCTTACTCTCTGCCACCTTCTTTTAGATACAAGGTTCATCTGGATTTTTGACGAAATCAAACTCTTTGATAACGACGTCAAAGCAGATGTTCCAACTCCGCGATGCTTGCTTTAATCCATAAATGGATTTAAGCAGCTTGCATACCTTCCCGCTGCTCCCACTGTCTACGAAGCCCTCTGGCTGAGTCATGTACACGCACTCTTCTAAATCACCATTTAGAAAGGCGGTCTTAACATCCATTTGCCAGATTTCGTAATCATGATATGCAGCGATGGCAAGCATGATCCGGATGGATTTAAGCATAGCCACTGGAGAAAAGGTCTCGTCATAGTCCACACCTGGTCTTTGACGAAAACCCTTTGCTACAAGTCTAGCTTTGAAAGTCTCCACTTTCCCATCTACACCAAGTTTCTTCTTGAAGATCCACTTGCTCCCAATAGGTTTTACCCCTTCAGGAGCAACTTCCAAAGTCCATACTTTGTTGGTGTACATGGATTCCATCTCGGACCGCATTGCATCCAGCCATTTCACAGAGTCACCACTCGTGATGGCCTGCTCGAAACTAGTCGGGTCATCATCTTCCATGATGCAATCCTCACTTCCACCATCAATGAGAAAACCGTAGTATCTCTCAGGTGGACGAGAAACCCTACTAGATCGGCGGAGAGGCTGGGGTTCGTCGGGTACTACCGAATCTTCTGGTTCCACTAAATCTTCAGTTATAGTTTGTGTTTCTGGAACTTCTTCCAGTTCTACCTCAGAGCCACTAATCTCTTAAGCAAGAAATTCCTTTTCTAAAAAGGTGGCATGTTGAGCAATAAACACTTTTTGTTGTTCACTGTGGTAGAAAAAATATCCATTTGAATGTTTAGGATATCCCACAAACTTATATAGAACTGATCGTGCCTCGAGTTTGTCTGGATTTTGCCTTTTGACATAGGCCAGACAACCCCATATCTTAACTCGTTTAAGACATGGTCTCTTCCCACTCCATATCTCATATGGTGTGGTAGGTACAGATTTAGTTGGAACTTGATTCAATAGGTATGCCGCTGTCTCAAGCGCATACCCCCAGAAGGAAATAGGTAACTCAGCTGTACTCATCATAGAGCGCACCATATCTAATAGGGTGCGATTCCTCCGCTCCGATACACCGTTGTGCTGTGGTGTATAAGGAGGAGTAAGCTGAGAGAGAATCCCATTCTCTTTTAGGAAGTCCAGGTTTTCAATGCTCAAGTATTCTCCTCCTCGATCAGATCGTAGGATTTTAATACTTTTTCCGGTTTGGTTCTCAACTTCTTGTTTATATTCTCTAAATTTCTCAAAAGCTTCTGATTTGTGTTTCATCAGGAACACATATCCGAATCTAGAGAGATCGTCAGTGAATGTAATGAAGTACGAAGAACCATCCCTGGCATGTGTAGACATGGGACCGCATACATCACTATGTATAAGTCCCAAGAGTTCGGTAACTCTTTCTCCGTGTCCCGTAAACGGAGTTTTGGTCATCTTGCCTTTGAGACATGACTGGCAAGTGTCATAAGATGAAAATTCAAACGGATTTAAATATCCATCTTTATTCAACTTAGCTAGTCGTGTCGCATTGATGTGGCCTAGTCTACAATGCCACAAGAAGGATTCGTTGAGTTCAGAACTCTTCCTCTTGTGTGTGTTTGTTATGCTCAGAACTGTTGATTGATTTAGAATATAAATGCCATTGCACAACGTGCCTGATCCAACCAACTTTTGGTTACGGAAAATGTTCATAACATTGTCCTGTAATACAAAATTATATCCCTCTTTACTTAATAAAGAAACCGATATAATGTTGCATATCAGGTTCGGCATGTAATAGCATTCGTTCAGAACCAATGTATTACCAGTTGGTAATACAAGGTGATATTCTCCGACAGTCTTAGCTGCAACAATTGCACCATTTCCAATTCTAATGTCTTTATCACCTTCTCCAAGTTCTCTTCCTTTTCTAAGCCCATGTAACTGATTACATATATGGGATCCTGACCCGGTATCTAATACCCAGGACGTAGAGCAAATGGAGAAACAGTTCTCAGTAACGAACACACCCGAAGAAAATGCATCAACATGTACTTTCTTCATTCGGGTGGCATGGGAATCCTGGTATTCCCCTATATCCTGTTCATTCCTATAACTCTTATAAGAAAGAACGGAACCAACGTTCCCCAGCACAGAATAACATGCGGGTTCGGTCAATACATCCATATTATTATCTTCATTAGGGCATGAAATGGTCGCTACCTGGAGAGAGAGAGAAGAAAACACTTTAGCGTATGCTCGTGCAAGATCAGATTGGTTATTATCTTATCTAATCAGGATGGCTCCCACTGCTTTTTATCAAATCTTCCTTCAAACCCTAAAAGGAAAGACTAGCCGGGATTAATTACACACTACAAGTTCGCCAATCTTTCAGCCAGGCCAGTGTCGGTACTTTGAGGGAGGTCCCCCGTGCTTTCGCACGAACCTAATTAATGTAAACCTCGTTTTCCCAGAGGCGTAACCCCGTTGACACCTTTCTAGACACCTACTTGATCAGCTAATAGCAATGTGTAAAACTCTCCCAGGAGTAAATCTTACTCGCAGTGGGTATCGGGATCCAACTATCTCATAGAAGGTATGCAATCTCATTGCAAATTTCAACACTTGAAATTCCCGATAATATTTTGCCCCAAGCATCCTATGACCTTGACGGAGGTCAACAAACCACAGGGTGCAAGTCAAGTTCAACCCGTCATTTCTTGATTGAATCAAACCCACCCGCACGACCCTTGACGGAGGTCAACAAGGTCGTACGACTACCCTAATCCAATCTGCATCATATGCATAAGCAGACAAATACTGGTTAGCTACCGCACACTACGCCTTGACGGAGGTCAACAAACGTAGCACAAATACTAAGTAGGATTTATCTGAAATGACGGAGGGCTACGTCAGGTTTTTCTGAAAACCTATTGCGTAATGAACTTGATATCGTTGTAGAATCAAATGAAGTTTTAAAAATGGAGTGATTTTGAGGCTTTTCTAGTTTTGCTAAAGGGGTCACTCCCGGTGAAGAGATCGTCGGCCCTTTCCTCGTCGAATGAGGTGCGGGATATATCATATATATCACTGTGCAAAGCATAAACTATAGAAGCAATCAAAAGCAAACCGAGTGTGTAGCATCTGCCAGTTATTGCTAAAGGAGTCACTCCCGGTGAAGGGATCTCGGTCCTTTCCTCATCGAATAAGGTGCAGGATATATCATATATACCGCTGTGCAAAGCAAGAACTGTAGCTACCTGTTTTATTTTAAAATTTGATTCTACAACATCTTAGGTTTCTTTTCTTTCATTAATCACATTAATGAAGTCCCATCATTTAAATACCTAAACATCACAGATAGATATGACGTACACTTATGCCATCCGCATTCGCCTCGATGTCCCCTCGTGCACCGTTAGGTTAGGTAACTAACGACAGAGCAGGGCAGGGCTAGTGCGGGTGCAAAACATAAGTAACGTCTATATAATATATCATATATACTATATAAAGTATCTATCACAGAACATCACATGAGCACATCACAGATATCGCAGCAGAAGAATCATATGAAACATTGGATATACTAGGACGTCCGTGTTTTCAATACGAGCCAGTATAAAACACGGATTCCATGGTCGTGATGAATAGCCAATCCCACACCCCTAGACCCCTACGAGAGCGACAAGCAACCCTGCCAATTCTAGGGTTAGGAGACCCGGACTCGACTCCTCGAGTTAGTCTCCCACTGGACCCCAGAACCCGGTTACTTGTGCTCCCCTCCTTGGGTCTATCCTAATGCGGAAAAGTAAATAATATACAGAGGGTGACATCTTCCGCTACCTGGAAGTGCCCCAATAAAAGAATATTACATACAAGTTTTTACATGAATGAAAATGAAAAACACTCATCTCACATAAAAACCCCCGGCTATTCAAACACGACGATCCAATATAACATATCCAGCAACACATAACATCACATGTCATCAACGTAAGTAAATATGCGCATCCCAATTGTCGTTGACATATAGCAACGAAACCGGCGATATCATATATTACACTTACGGTCACAGAAAAGAAAGTGTAAAACTACAACAATTGGAATCCGCAACTTCTTTAGACATCGCATGCCTAAACAAATGAAATACTTAGACATCACATGCCTAACAGTTATAAACCCCGCATTTTAGTCTCATTATCGAAAACTCTTTTCAATATCAAGTGAAACTAAACCGCTAGATTTATAACTTTCATTCAGTTATCTCATAACTGTTTGTGAATTCCAATTATTGTATCACATTCCAGATAAACAGAAAATGTTAAACTTTCCGATCGAACAGTCGAATACCCAAGTTTTCCCGATATAGCTCAACACATGAAATAAGTCTACCAACATTCAGTTCGTGCCTCAGTACCAACGGTCCAGCCGTAGAAGGGTCAAGCCAACGCCTCACATGTGGCACGCCGTACTGCCCCAAACCCAAAGGTTCAAAGGGCAGTTCAAGACGGTTACATAATCGAGTTAAGGTTTGTTGTCTTCTAGAGGGTCCATCGCGTTACTTGCACTACTTAGAACGTCGTTAAACTACGGAAAAATCCAACACTTGGAAATTTCCCGACAGGGGAAAAACTGGGTATTTATATCCGGTCGAACTTTTTAACATATTCTAAAATTTATCCGGAAAGCAACATAGACAAAATTTGATACTCCGATCGAAACACCGAATCCCCAAAACAACCCCAGAAAATTCAACTCTTGAATAAAATTTAAAAATACCCAGAGAACTCAGCACTGTTAAATAGGAATTACTGTGCAAATTGATAGGGATGACGTCATCAATATGCCGCGGAACCGCCGCCTAAGTCAGGCTTCTGCCGCGGTTCCGCCGCAGGTTGCACTGTTCATGGGTTCAATTTTGCGCCGTAATTCTTAGAATTCCCTGCTGAGTTTTCTGCATATTTTTAATTTGGAAAAAACCCATTTTTAAAAAAATGTACAGAGAGCCGTTTTCGGGTTAGGGTTTTGATTCGATCGGACTTCAAACGTCGTCTAGACTTCGTCTAAGGCTCTAGCTAGGCTCTGATACCACTGTAAGGTTCCTAGGCACTCTCAAGAAGTCTCACAAGGCATCAACCATGCCCGTTTCAAAAATTACGGTGCCGAGAAACCCTAGACTACGGATCGTTAGCTAGATGTCTAGGTGAAAGATGCAACTAGTAAACTGCTTTACTAAGAGAATGGAAATACAACCTTTGTAGATCCGGATATCCACTTCCTTAGCTCCACGTAGTCGTCCTCTCGCTGTCCTTTTCGAATCCTAGACTCATTCGTCGGCTTCATCGGGAAAACGAGCGGAATAGGTCGTCGGCTTCGTGCCGAAGATGATCTACGTCGAGGTTGCACAAGTTCAAGCTCCAACTTCACCAAGTTGTGAAACTTATGAAGAAAACACTCAAAACAACTTGGCAAGAGGTAGAGGGTGAAGAAATAGGAGGTGGGTTCACTTTAGAATTGGATTTCTCACTTTGGATCTCAAGTTGCCATTGATGGCATCATAGTTTCTTTCTTGAAGATGAAGAAGAAGAAGTAGATAGAATATGATAAGTATTTCAAAAAGAATAATAAATCAAATACTTATCATGTTCTAACCTAGGTTAAGTGTAGAGAATAAACCATGGTCACTTGGATGGGTTAGGGTTAAGCATGATGACAAGAATGGTTACAAAAGTCAAAGCTTCATGAAGCTTCAACTTAAAACAAAAAAGGCCACCATTCTCATCTTAATCCTTTTCAAATAAATAAATAAATAAATAAATGAAAATGCAAAACCCTAATCAACACTTGACCATGGTTTAATTCTTTATACTTAACAACAAGATCAAGTATCATCAAACATGATACAAATATGTGTGCACAAAAGTATATCACATATACTTCTTGCACATCAAGTGAGAAAATCCATATAAAGTGAACCAATACTAGCTAATGCAAAATAATATATCAAATATATAATTATACATTAAATCATTAAATCAACACTTGATTTAACGATCCGGTTATATCGCATATAACCGACTAGTATCTAAAGTATCGGCTTATCGAATCAATGATTCGATAACTAGGTCATATCGAATATAACCAATCGAAACATTTATCGCAAGAATGAAATACGGTATCACATACACGCATTATTCTCGGTCCCGCACATATCTCATATGCGCTCCTATATCGTTTCGCTTGAGCCAGGAAACCTCTGTGTAGGACTCTAAAGACTCGTCAATACGCCGGTAGCAGATGATGATCATATCAAGCACCCACAAGCCGCAAGCGGTCTGCTAAACGTAACGGCCATCCGGGTATTGAGCGATCAGAAGAACGACGAGCTAGCCCGCTCACACTCCTGTGAATCCAACCAGTAACACTTACCGTACAGTCCGGTCTGTTCGTCTGATACGTCGCATATCAAGTCTAGGGGTGGTAAACGTCAGACCCCAATAACCGATAAGTCATGCCGATGTGAGGCTCATAACGGGTCGAGAAACTACTGGTAACACTTACCAGCAAATCTCTGATCAGCCCTGGCCAGGGACTTCCCTGTTACGGCCAATCGAGCACAGCGCAACATCAACCCCCAATACCGGGAGAGACGAAACCCCTCCTATCGCTCATTGCCTCCATGTGACTCGGGACTGTACCAAAGACCACCGTTTTGCACGCCCTCATGGACGTGGTAAGGTGGAGATCAAAGCACAGTGGGAATCACACAAGACTCTATGACGATCTCGGGTCTACAGACTAACCTGTACAAGTGTCACCTGAGAACTGCCATCTGACGTGAGGTATAATACCATCTGGGAGTTCTCGGCGAGTCCGTCCAGTGTACCCAGTCTCCACTGAGCACCCGTATACCATCTCTGATGTCAAACACCAATGGATATGGGATCATCCATCGCCCATCTCATGGGTCGAGAAGCGTATACGCTAGTCTACACTGGTATATCGATGCCCCGTCTCGATACACCCACGACTAGGGACCTTGAAGGATATACTTATGGACTATCATGTCCCCACTAGTATGATCTGCATCATAGTCCAGGTAGTCAAGTACACATCCTAAGGGCTTTACCAACATGTAACTATAAGACAGTATAAAGAGACTAGTATACATGTTAAGATACAGAGTAACCAGATAGCATACTATCATATCGAGCAAGAAAGTCATCTCTATATATGTCCAAGCATCCAATATAATATACATCATCTGTACAATACTGGCCTCTAGGGCATACATACATTGGCTGACTTGTTTCCGAGACGGAGCGTTGTTCCGGCGGGGAGGTCATTGGCTGACTTGTTTTCGAGACGGAGCGTTGTTCTGGCGGGAAGGTCATTGGCTGACTTGCTTCGCTTTCTGCGGTGTCGGGAAGGAACGCCGCGTTGATCTTCTGGGATGCAGATGCTGCCGTCGAGATCTGACTCTTAGAGTCTATTGGGAAATGTGGTTCCCTTTTCGTTTATGCCCATGGATTGTATAGAGGGGTTAGTATGGACTCTCCTGTAGGGCAAAAGTTTCATTCTTTCATTCATTTTTTTAATTTCTTTCCGTGATGCTCTATCATTTCAGCTCTTTATATCGCGAAAGTTGCGATTGCCTAATCATTTTGGCTATTTTTCTCGGTGCCCAATCATTTCAGCTATTTTTCTTTTTACTCGCTGCTTTTTATTGTGAGTTGCCCGATCATTTCGGCTGTATATATTTTTTTTTGTATTTTTGGATCGCTGTTTTTGTTACGAGTGTGGACCTGAGATCTGATACCAATTTTAGCATCAGTATCGCTGCGACTGGAATATTGCCATGAGCGAATCATCACTTGCCGTGAAAGGACTTGGAATTTGTTACCGATTTAGGCATCAGCATCGCTCAACTGGGATATTGCCAGGAACGAATCATCATTTGCTTTTGTCGGTTCGAACAAAGGTGGCTTAGCAAATAGGGTTAGGATCCTGTCGGCTAAGGCTTTTGACTTCATGAGCCGTAAGGGTCTCATAAAGGTGTTTCTCCCTACGAGTCGTGAGGATCTCGCAGGTGCGTTTTCTCCTTAGGAATCGTGAGGATTCTTAAGTGCGTGTTCTCTTATAAGTCATAAGGATCTTACAAGAGTGTTTTCTCCTTATAAGTCGAGAGGACTTACAAGTTTCGTTCACCACATGAGGACATTTCGCGTCGTTGGTGGGACTCAGTGAGGAAAACGTTTATTTGTGCCCGTGGATTGTATACATGGGTCAATGTTGAACTGCTTGTAGGGCAATCTGGGGAATATGATGGCTTAAGAACAGGTTTAGATCCCTGTAGCTTAAGGCTTTTGAATCCTATGAGCCGTGAGGGTCTCATAGGGGGGACATTCTCCATACAAGTCGTGAGGATCTTGTAAGTGTAATTTCTCCTTAGGGATCGTTAGGATTCCTAAGTGTGTTGCTCCCTGGTGAGTCGTAACGATCTCACGCAGATATTTTCTCCTTACAAGGTTGAGAGGATCTTGTAAGTGTGCATGAATTTCTTTTACGAGTCTGCGCCATTTCGGGTTTTCACAAACTCGCCGGTAGCCCTGCTGTTTTTACTCATGGAGCCCTTTCGGGTTTTCATCCGTGCCCATTTCGCTTATGGACGTACATTTTTTTTGCTGCGTTAGCCTAAGGATGCTTCAGTTCGTAGTAGTGTAAGGACATTTCAGTCCGTAGCTAGTTTCAAGACATTTCGGTCCATCGTTAGTTTAGGGACGTTTCGGTCCGCAGCTAGTTTAAAGACATTACGGTCCGCAGTTAGTTTCAGGACGTTACGTTCCATTGTTAGTTTAGGGACGTTTCGGTCCGTAGCTAGTTTCAGGACGTTACGGTCCATAGTTGGTTTAGGGACGTTTCGGTCCGCAGCTAGTTTAAGGACATTACGGTCCATAGTTAGTTTAGGGACGTTTCGGTCCGCAGCTAGTTTAAGAACATTACGGTCCGTTGTTAGTTTATGGAAGTTTCGGTCCGCAGCTAGTTTAAGGACATTACGGTCCATAGTTAGTTTAGGGACGTTTCGGTCCGCAGGTAGTTTAAGGACATTACGGTCCATAGTTAGTTTAGGGACGTTTCGGTCCACAGCTAGTTTAAGGAAATTACGGTCCATGGTTAGTTTTGAGGCGAGATTTCGCCGGATATTACTTATAGAGTTTGGACACAGGAAGATAGCGAGCGGACATAGGCGTCGCCATCTATCCTTGACCTGGGCCGTGACTCGTTAGGCGTAGTATTTTTTTTAGGAATCGGCCGTTTATTGGTCGGAAGGGTCTTTTGCCATGCATATCCATGAGCAAGTAAGCCCCACCTTGGTAGACCTTGTCTATGATGTATGGGCCCTCATAGTTTGGATCGAATTTCCCCCGTTTGGCACGATTGGGGATCATAGGTCTTTTGACAACTAGCACGAGTTCGCCTTGGTGGAATGTTCTCGGCCTAGTCAATCTTTCGTATGAGCGCGTCATCCTTGCTTTGTATGCTTCTAGGTTTTGTTGTTCCACGAAATGAGTTTCATCGAGGGCGTCTAGTTCTTCAAGCCGAAGATGAGCATTCTCTTCATCTGTTAGCTCGTAATGAACCGCCACTCGTAGAGAGGGTATCTCTATCTCGAGGGGGAGTACCGCTTCTGTGCCGAATACCAACGCGAATGGCATTGTATTTGTGGCCGTTTTGAACGTGGTCCGATAAGCCCAGAGAGCTTCATGCAGTCTCTCGTGCCAGTCCTTTTTATTTATGGACACCGTTTTCTTTACGATCTTTGTCAAGGTCTTGTTGAAAGCCTTAGCTAGACCGTTAGCTCGGGGATTATAAACTGAACAATATCTCCAATCTATTTTATGCTGCTGTGCGAAGCGGCTGATCTTATGGTTTCTATAGGCTGGCCCGTTATCAGAGATAATCCATCGCGGAGTGCCGAACCGATAGATGACGTGTGTCTTGAAGAAATGGAGAATATTTTCCATCTTCACTTCTCTTAGCGGTACTACTTCTGCCCACTTAGAGAAGTAATCAGTTGTCGCCAATATGAATCGATGTCCTTTGGATGACGCTGGTTCGATGGGCCCAATTATTTCGGTTCCTCACATTTCAAACGGCCAGCTAGCCACTATTGGGTGTAGAGGATTTGGATGCTGGTGGATGAAGTCTCCATGAATTTGGCACGAGTGGCACTGCTTCGCGTATTCGAGGCAGTCCTGAATCATCGTGGGCCAATAGTAGCCCATCCTTTTGGTCTTCAGTTTCATCTTCGGCCCGGCTTGATGAAAACCGCAGAGTCCGTCATGAGTTTCTTGGATGACTTTCCTTACTTCTTCCGACCCCAGGCGTCTCGGACATAGAGAGTCAAACGATCTTTTATATAGAGTATCATTGATGAAGGCGAAACACAGAGCTCGTTTCATGAGCTGATGTCTTGAGGATGCATCTTCAGGTGTTCGACGGGATTTGAAGTAGTCTATAAAGACTTCTCTCCAATCCTTAGCTCTTTCTTGGTCTTCTATTTGTAGGGCTGTTTGAGGGTCGCTTCCTTTTCTTTAGACAACTCCGGAGACATTTCTGCGGGTGCAAGAACCTGACGGCTTTGTACAATGATCCTCACGTCATCGAGGTTTTCGTCAGCCAGTTCTTTAGTGAGTTTGGCTAATGCGTCTGCTTTTCTATTTTCTGTACACGGTATGCTTTCCAGGGTGCATGAGGGAATTTGAGTTAGTAACTGTTGCACTCTTTTACCATACTTCACCAACTCTGGTTTGCACGTTTGATAGTCACCGTTTACTTGGCTAACAACCAGTTGGGAGTCTCCGTATATGTGGAGGTTTTCGATTCCCATGTCGACAGCGATCTCAAGACCTGCTATCAAAGCCTTATATTCTGCTTCATTGTTTGTCCTCGACTCTGTTAAGGAAAAGGCAAAGCGCATTATCCCTCCTTGCGGAGTCACGGAGATAAGGCCTACCCCAGATTTGATTATAGGGGTGTTGTGCTGTCGCTTCTTCATAGAAGATGCTCCGTCGAAATAGAGTTCCCATGGGGTATCACTTCCTCCTTTCTCCTCGTAGATCGTGTCAAACGCGTGCTCGTCTGGCAGTTTGCAATTTAAAGGTGAGTCGCCAGGTATCAGATGTTCAGCAAGGAAGTCGGCGATGGCTTGTCCTTTCACTGCCTTGAGGGGTCGATAGATTATCGAAAACTCCATCAAGAGGAGGGCCCATTTAGAGAGTCGTCCTGTTACTATGGCTCTTGACATCAAATATTTGAGAGAGTCCACTTTTGATATGAGATGGACCTCATGCGCCAAAGCATAATGCCGAAGCTTCGTTATCGCAAAGATTAACGCCAGGCAGTGTTTTTCGATAGGGGAGTATTTGTTTTCTGCCCCAGGAGAACTCGAATCAAATAGTAGAGGGCCTTCTCCTTCCCTTGGTCATTCTCCTGTTCCCACAGCGCGCCTAAAGAACCTTCAAGGGCTGTTGTGTACAGAATGAAGGGCTTTCCCTTGATCGGAGGGGTCAATACCGGCGGATTCTGCAGGTATTGCTTGATTTCGTCCAGTGCACTCTGGTATTTACGATCCCAAACGAACGGGGTTCCCTTCTTCATCAGATGACTGTAGGGACGACATTTTCCAGAGAGGTTGGCTGTGAACCATCGGATATACACGAGTTTCCCTTGTAGAGACCGCAATTGTTTTAAAGTTCTTGGGGTGGGCATTTCCATAATCGTCTTGATCTTCGATGGATCTATTTCGATGCCCCGGTGGCGTATGATGAATCCTAGGAACTTGCCTGAGGAGACTCCAAATGCGCATTTCAGAGGGTTCATCTTCAGGTTGTACTTCCGAAGACGCTGGAATTCTATTTTCAAATGTTCCCAGTGTTCCGCATATGATTTGCTTTTCACCACGAGATTGTCGATATAACATTCAACAATCTCTTGTATGAGGTCATCGAAGATCTTTGTCATGGCCCTCAGGTAGGTGGCGCCAGCGTTCTTCAGACCGAATGACATCACTTTGTAGCAGAATATGCCCACTGGAGTCCGGAAAGCAGTGTGCTTTTGGTCTTCGGGATGCATCTTTATTTTATTGTAACCCGATGATCCGTCCATGAAGGAGAAGACTTCGTGAGT
Organism: Agapanthus africanus; assembly: GCA_030015575.1. Lineage (NCBI taxonomy): Eukaryota > Viridiplantae > Streptophyta > Magnoliopsida > Asparagales > Amaryllidaceae > Agapanthus > Agapanthus africanus. Next base: position 55,708,919 of record CM057350.1, on the reverse strand, counting down.
GGACATATTATCTATCATCAACTCGGTAACCGATACGGGAAAATCATCCTTCGGACAGGCTTTGTTGAGGTCCCGAAAGTCCACGCAGATGTGCACTGTCCCATTTTTCTTCATCACTGGGACAATGTTGGCAATCTAGTCGGGGTATTGAACTTCTTGGATGAAGCCGGAGTCGATTATCTTCTTGACTTAGGCATTAATACTCATTTCAAGTTCGAGCCACATTCTTCTTTGTGCTTATTTTACTGGCTTGACGTCTGGAGATATCGCCAATTTATGCACCGCTATTTCTGGATCTAGCCCTGGCATCTCGGAATAGTTCCATGTGAAGTAGTCTTTATACTGCATGAGCACGTCTTTTAGCATAGCCACCTGTTCTTTAGACAGCAGCTCGCTGACGAACATAGGCCGCGGGTCGTTTGCCGTCCCCAAGTCGATTTTCCTTAGGTTATCCGCAGTAGTGTGTATTCCATCTTCCAACTATTTTGGCGCCGGTGGAAATTCTGTGATCAACTCCTCTTCATCCTCATTTTTGAAGCACCAAAAGAGGTCATCCATATCCTCGTGCACTCTTTCTTCTGACAGCGTTATCACGTGACAGGTACAAGATCGTTTCCCAGACCGATGTTGATATGGTCTTACTCTTGCTATATATGCTGCTTTTGGTACATGATTTTGTGGTGGGGCTACACTCCAACTGTTGGATAGAGCGAATCTGCCCATTTGATATTGGTCTTCGACCCAGTTTTTGAAGGTGAAGCAGTCTTCAAGAGGATGTCCTATCGCTCGGTGATAGGAGCAATAATCCGGGTGATGAACCTCGTTTGCTTGATCGGGGTGCCGAGACTCCGGGAGTGTCATCATTTTATATTTCATGACAAGGTCAAAGATTGTCCTTGTCATGTCTCGAGGGAAAGAATATGCTCGACCCATCTTTTTCATAAGAAACGGATTCTGGCTGACCCTTTCTCAATCGCGTGGCCTTTTGGATCCATTTTGCCGTTGCCGAACGTTTTTTACGTTCTTTAACTTGTTTTTGCCTCTGCGTCGGCCCTTTTTCTTTTCTTGGGAATGCATGGCGGGATGACGGTGAAGGACATTGTCATCCTCTGTAGCCTGCCGAAGGAGGCGTTGCGTCTTGGCTTTCTCGTAAATGGCCATTTCGCGGCTGTGGTCGTTCCAAACCTTTTGACTCGCTTCCCTCACTAGCTTGTCCATCTGTTCTTCAAACGACAGACTCGACATTTTTATGACAGGATCTCGTTCTGGTTCAGCATCAGCGTCTTTGAAAAGAGCATCCCCTTCTTCATCGAGGTCATTTATGACATGGCAGTCATGGAATTGCTCTCGTTTCTTGGACTGGACATATCCAAGCCTAATCGTTTCCATTTTTCCGTTGGGAAATTTTCGCTGAGTTTCGGGGACGTTCCAAATCCTGTTGCAGAACTGAGCTTGTCGAGGAGTCTGTTTGAAAGGTACGCCTTGTCATCTTAATAATCTTTTCAATCCCTCCGTGTAGTATCTGGGCAGATGGATGGGTTAGATCCTGTCGAGCGCAAAATCGGCACCATGCTAGACTTCTCTTTCGACTTTAGTCTTCGTGGATTGATAGAATAGGATCGCCTTTTTACCTCTTCTCCTGGGAGGGACATAAAATGTCTGCAGCTCTTGCACACTATATGTCTCAAGCGCATCAAGCTCTCTGTAGTGTTGCCGCGGAACCATGGCGATTTGCAAACTTTGATCATCTCCAGTGAGGGTTTGCATTGATGGACAGACCGAGAACAATGCGTTGACTTCGTCTTCAGAGTCACTACCAAAGACCATAATAGGGATAGATGGTTCCAGCCTGTTGCATTGGTGTGGCCCCGAATAGACTATCTCTTCCTCCTCCTCGGTATCGCTCCCGAAGACCGGGATAGTGGTGATAGTTTTTTTGCTTATTCTCCAGTTTATGGCATCTTTCCGTGTCTTCAAAGTCTGGTAAGAAACAATTAGCGTCTTCATACTTGCGGACTTCATTTACGGAGAATGGATTTAGTTCCCCAGTCACGGTATACTCGAGACCATCTTTAAAATACTTCATACACTGATGTTGTGTAGAAGGGATGATGTTGTACTCGTGTAACCAAGGCCTGCCGAGCAAAGCGTTGTATCAGGTCTTGGCGTCAATGACATGAAATTTGATGTCAGTGACAAGCAGCCCAAAATGTAACGTCAGTATTATAGACCTGAGCGTTTGTGATGATTGGGAGTCGAACCCGGAGATGGTGATTTTATCCCGAGCGAGATGCTGAACGCTCATGCAGATTTCTTTTAGCACCCTCACATTTAGGAGGTTTACAGAGGACCCATTATCAACTAAGATCTTCCCTATCTTGATGTCATGGCAGTACCCGGTGACATACAGGGGATGGTTGTGCTCGCATGTTCCGAGGAGGAGATCTTCATCGCCGAAAGTGATGTCAGCTGTGTGCACTTCTTCCAGCCCGTCCTTCATTTTTTCTTCGGCAAGGAAAGCTTGAAACTGCTCGGGCTCTTGTAAGACCCTAATCAGAGAATCTTGTGCCTCTTTAGACAACAGAAGAGCATCCAAAATGCTTAGCTGTGAGGGTATCTTCCTCAGATGTGCCAGAACATTGTAATCCACTTTGTTTTTCTTGGGCGGGTACTTGGCTGCCAGCTCTTCGACGACTCGATCATCGAGGGCGATATCCTCAGGGACTTTTTCCTTCCCCATATCTTTTTTGTTCGATCCCTTGTTTGTAGGTCCGAGATTCTTTTCAGGCAACGTACAATTACGCAGCTGAATGTTTTCACAATTCTTTATCTCTTCCTCTTCTCCTGGGTTGGATTCCTTGAAGAGAGGGCCAAGGGCTACTTCTTCATCAGAGTCACTTCCAAAGGTGAGAACTTGCGATCCCCTGGTATCAACCTTGTGACAGTTGCCGGCAGTTCTTTTGCGCTGATCCGTCGTATTTCTCTGCTCCCGACGAGTTTTGCGCTTCATCCGCTTGAAATGTTGTCGGTGAGCAATGTATACCTGCCACCATTTCTTGAAGGCATTGCATTCTTTAGTGTGATGTGTAACCTTCCGATGGTACAAGCAGTAGCTCGGATGAACGTCCACTTCATCAAGGTACATACCGTCAGAAGTATCTCCTTTGAAAGGTGGCAGCTTCATTCCCATTGACAGGGCTTTAGCGAACTGTTTCCTTGTCTTAAGCCTGTTTTTGTCTGCCGCAGGCATGCTTTGATCTGGTTTGAGTGCTTTGTGACCTATACCTACTATGACTCGTTTAACTTGATGCCGATGCCTGGCCTTTTCGAATATGGCCTCTTGATCAGCTTTGCTCTTCTGACGGGCTTCGTTCAGCAACATGTCAATCATTTCTTCTGACGGGTCCAAGGATTTTGGCACCGATCCTGCCCCCATCTCCTTTATCTTATCTTCTGATGCTGAGTGAGCTTCTTCGTCATCTATTGGTGAATGAGAGATCATGTGACAACTTGCCACATAATCCTCGGGTTCTTCTGACGAGTTGTTTCCGTCGTCATTATCGTTATCTCCGCTCTCAAGGATATGGTTGAGAAACTCTTGGAGGGTGACCGGGGTTCGCACCTTCTGGTTATATTCCTCCAGTGCGTCAATATGCCTTTGCAGGTCCGTGCGCTTGTCATCAGGCTGTGCAGGCTTCTTGGTCTTCTTCTTTTTCTTTGAAGACTTTAACGGCTGGGCATGGGTATTTTGCCCATTGCTACCAACTCTCGGTGTTGGGCGCGGTTTCAGCATTCCCTCAATGATCTCTGGCTCCAGCGGGCCTTTCCACCTGATTGCCGGACATGCTTGAAGATCCTTGAGCATTATCTTAGTCTTGTCTGAAAGAACAATTTCCCATGGAGCTTCTTCTATAAATGAGCATGATGCCCCCAGCGTGTCCACCTTTTTAGGAGCGTGAGGTTGTGGTGGGTTTACCCTCCAGTTTTCAGACAGTGCGAATTTGCCTTGTTGGTACTGGTCCTCAATCCAATTTTTGAAGACGAAGCAATCTTCGATTGGGTGGCCCATTATTCGGTGGTAGGGGCAGTAATTGGGATTGTTGACGTCGCCCGGTTGCAGTGGACGTCTAGGATCCGGTAGAGTGATAAGCCTGTTGCGCACCACCAGTTCGAACAGTCTTCTCGTTTTATCCCGATGGAATGAGTAAGGATGTCTCATCTTTTCTCCGAGCGATTGTTGTTTATCGTTTTGGCGAGCAGCTGGTTTCGGATCACTCGGCTGTTGCTGAGCGTTGGTGACGAAGGTCTCTTTCCCTTTGCCCTTTTCATTTCGAAGCTCCGTCTTCGAGGAGGACGGTTTATGGCCCATTTGGTCCATTTGGGCCAACTTGTTGATCAAGGCCTGGAAAGTGGTCGGCTTGAAGAACATCATAAATTAGGATATAGTTTCTTGCGGATCTAGGTTCCCTACAAACATGCCTACAGCAGGAGCTTCTTCCATGCCTTGTTCGCATTTCGACCATAGGTTCTTCCACCGGATTGCTTATTGAACCCATGTCTCTCCTGGCTTCACCCTGGCATTGATCAATGCCATGATCGAGGTGCGTTCGCTGGCACTTGCGAAACTCTAGGTGAATAGCAACTCCATTTCCGTAAATGTTTTGATGGAGTCATTCGGAAGCTCCGAGTACCATTCGAATGTCGTCTCCACTAAGCTGCCGACGAACTGGCGAAGTAGCAATTTGTTGTCACCTCCAGTATTGCCGCAGAGAGCCCTGAACTGGGCGACGTGCTGATGGAGGTTGCCTGTCCCCTTATACACGTGAAATTTAGGGATCGTATATCCCGGTGGGTAATTAATTTGATCGTACTAGCCTGGATAGGGTCATCCAGTTCTGACGACTTGGCCGGCAGCTTCGCTTGCCTGATGAGTTCGTATTTGTTGAACTATGTAGTCATCAAGCGCAGCTTTCGAGATCATCTCCTCTCTGGATGCTGATAAAGCCGGAGGAGGGTTTGATGTCTTCCCTCTGACGTCTTCAATGATTATTGGGGGATCTTCTGCTGGAGGGTCCGGCTCGATCATCATCCCCACCATATCTTGGAACAGGAGCGCCCTTTGTTTTATATTATCCGCTTGTTCCGCGGCTTCTTTATCTTTCTTTTCGAGCATTATTCGGAGGAACTAGGCATCAGTTTCCTACTCCTGGCGTTGATCTGACGATACTTCTGGGCTTTCCTTCTGCCCAGTGAGCGCGGCCATCTTCGTCAGCATCTCCTGGAGTTTCTGTTGTTGCTATTGAGCCTTTGTTACGGACCGCGTAAGTGGTCGATGACCTCCAGAAGCACGGCTTTCCTCTTTTCCAGAAGCCATGTAGTCGGTGTGCATTATCATGCCCCGAGACTTTGGGCGTTTGGATCCATCACGCTCAGAATTTGTCGCCGGTGGTGGTTGATTCTCTGGCCTTCTCTTTTTGTGGGAGGCCGAAGTTGAGGGAGCTGTTGCAGACGATATTTTCTGTGGTACGACGGCAGGATGGCCCTCCTCTTGCCGACCTTCATTTTCTTCGATCTACGGGAGTAGTCTTCATCGATTACAGAGTCTTGGATTCTTCGCCAGACTCTGTGGATTTTGGAGGACAGCCGTTGAGGGGGATGCTCCGACTTCACTTTAGTAACATTTTCAGCGGGTGGAGGAGACCTTTTTAGTACGGCAATTGGAGAGTTCTTGCCACCCTCCTGAGCGGCTTAAAGCTGTTCCCAGTTGGAACAGCAGCATCAACTTCCACCATTGGAGCTGGTGGGGTCAGTCTAGAAAGGGAATTTCCCCCAGCTTTTCTCACTCGGCGCCAGTGACGACGTCGAGCATGTCGTGTAGCCGGGATCACCTTTATCATCGGAGTAGCTTCGTCATGCCCCCTGCTTTGAGGAGAGGCTGTTATTGGCAACAGCCTGTCAAAGACTAACATCCGCTGGGAAGGAATGGTCAATCTGTCGAAGGCTGACTTTCGAGTAGGGGAAGTAGTTTGGACGACTTCACCTGCAGCAGGAGTTGGGATAGTCTCTTCCGGTATTGCGAGCCTTTTCGCAGGCCCATTTGAGCTCAGGCTCAGCCTGTCGAAGACTGAGGTGGTAAATTTGGACGACCCGTTGAGAAGGGCCGTGGTGCTTGCAAGCCGATCGAAGACCGACTTCTTTGGAGCTTCCTGTGATGGCACTAGGGCGTTGAAGTTCGTTCGTGGGAGCATGGTCCCGAAAAACAATCCAGTGGTGTCCTGTGTCACCTGTTCCACCGGCATTGTGTAGATGGAGGCCGCTTGGGGCCCGTAAGTGACTCCTCCAAACGGGGCGGAGCGGGAGTTGTTGTTGCAGTTGGTGTAGCTGGAAGCCATTGATCTTCTTTTCTCTGCACGGGAGTAATACACCAAATCTTAGTACCTCGAGTCCATAGGCAACCATAGCAGACAGCGATTTGTTCGCGAAACATGACACACGAAGTGTGGAGTGGAAAGAGGAAAAGGTCCACCAGGCGTGCCAGAATCTGTTTACCGCCGGAAACCGGAAAGATAAACTTCTTGCCTGAATTAGGGGGGCAGATGCTGTGTGGTTTTATCCATCCACCTCTCCGAAGATGCCAAGTTGATTTATGGCACCGTGTATCGGAGGTTTGGACAGATGCGGCCGTTGTAGCAGACTTCGTCAGATTCCCCCTCATTTGCGAGGGGTTTTTGATTGTGGGGACGCTCTTCCCTACAGGCGCAAGCCCCTGCAGTTAATTACGTTACCGCGTAGCGATAGCCACTTTCTCCTTTTCCAGATGTTCACTTCGTGTCGTGTGTATTTGTTTTGTTTTGGGTTGCCCGTGGATTGTATACGGAGACTAATTTGTGTTGTCGCCCGTAGGGCGGGGATTAGTCCAAATCCATATTTTCTTAAATTTGGGTTTGGTTGATTTAAGGATCGTTAACCTCGTTTGAGATTAAAATCAACTTAAATGTTTGTTAAGGATACATTCGTCTAATTTTAGACTAAGATCTACTTAACAAGGTTTTAGGATCATTTAGATCCAACGAAATAGCATTTGGGCCTTATCATTTTAGTTTAAGGACATTACGGTCTATTGGGTTTAAGGACATCATAATCCATAGAGTTTAGTTTAGGGACGTTGGGGTCCATTGGGTTTAAGGACATCATAGTCCATGGAGTTTAGTTTAGGGGGAGTTTAGTTTAGGAACGTTGCGGTCGATGGGGTTTAAGGACATCATAGTCTATGGAGTTTAGTTTAGGGATGTTGCGGTCCATAATTAGTTTAAGGACATTACGGTCCATAGTTAGTTTAAGGACATTACGGTCCATTGAATTGTTGGTTGTCGGGACCTGCCACCTCTCTGAAGACGTTGAAGAATTACGACGTCATATATCAGAGGTGAGGGGAGATGTACCCTTGAACCAATGTCAGTTGAGAGATCTGTAGTTGGTTTTAGGACTAAGATCAAATTTTGGAAAGTTGTGAGCCCTTGTGCTTGGTTTATTTGAATTAAGGGTTTTGGTCAGCTTGGACTCAGTCCACTCAATTTTGAATAAAGTGTTAAACACTTGTTTGGGCTCGGTCCTTTTTTTCCAACAATGCTGAGCATTGATATGGGCTTTGATGCTCACCCTTTCTTTGTTTTTTATATTGAGTGTTAAACACTCTTTATGGCGCTGGGCTCTATTTACAGAGCGCTTTATGCTAAACAGCGCCCACGTGAGAAGCACGTGGAGCGCTTAGTGCTGGGCGCCAACCATTGAGTGCTAAGCACTCCTTATTTTATTAGCGCCCACGTGAGGGGCACGTGGAGCGCTTGGCGCTGGGGGCCAATCCCTGAGTGCAGGGCACTCTTTATTTTTGCAGCGCCCACGTAAGTGGCACGTGGGGTGCTCGACGCTTTTTCCTTTTTTGTGCATTTTTCTAAAGAGTTCAATTCTTTGTTCTCCCCTGGATCTTCATTCCCCAAGAACAAATTTATCCCTACGAGAATTAAATTCTCATTTGTGGGAGACTTGCCTCATGGATCTCAGATCTACGGAAAGAACTATGTTCTTTTATAAGGGTTAAACCCTCGAGTATGCAGATGAGATACTGTGATCTCTATTTACCTTGAAGAAAATTCTTCCTCTTTCTTCTCTCTTCAGGCTCTTTTTGCTTGCTCTTCTTTTTTTGAACTTAAAGTTTATGGGAGGTTCCTATGTTCAAGACTCAAAGTCTTGGGTCCTTTATATAGGGGAGGCTGATTTGTTGATTCAGTTAAGGAAATCTCTCATCGAGAGATTTCTTAATTGATTTGGGGAATTTATCCACCGTCGGATCTTTGATCCAAGGACTTCTGTTTTACAGAAGACATCTTTCTTGTTTTAACCAGATTAGGAAAATATTTTCCCATACAGAACTTATTATGTATCTTGGTGATTTTTAATCACTATTGGAGATTTGATCCAACGGTGCTCTGATTTACAGAGCACAATCTTTCTTGTTTAGAAAGATTTGAGGAGTATTTCCTCAATCAGAATTTAATTCTGCGCTCCGTTGGATCTTTGATCCAAGGGTGGAGAACTTTTAGTTCTAGCGCTGGCGCTCTCGTGCTTTGCACGTGAGGTGCTGCTTCAGAGTTTTTAACTCTTGGCGCTGGCACTCTCTTGCCTTGCACGTGAGGCGCTTCTTCAGTGTTTTTAACTCTGGGCGCTGGCGCCCTCGTACTTTACACGTGAGGCGCTGCCTCAGTTCAAATTTTGAACAGAGCCTTGCTCTCTTATTGAGGGGAAACACCATCCACTGTAATATACAATAATGGCCTCTAGGGAATACATATTCTTAATAATCTCCCACTTGCACTAAGGCCAGTTGTTATAGTATCTCATACCCAACATCCCAAAAAGTCTCTCGAACTGCGTCTGGGCAAGGGCCTTTGTGAGTGGATCCACCGTATTGTCCTTCGTATCAACTCTTCTGACCTTGATCTCGGATAATCAACTATCTCCCGGATCAGGTGGTATCGCTTCAGAATATGTCTAGATTGCTGATTGGACCGAGGTTCCTTGGCCAAAGCCACAGCTCCATTGTTATCACAATACAAATGTATTGGATCAACAATGGATGGAACCACACCAAGTTCAGTGATAAACTTTTTCATCCAGACAGCCTCTTTAGTAGTATCGTTACCAACGAAGTATTCAGCCTCCATTGTCGAGTCTGCAATGATATCTTTCTTTGAACTTTTCCAACATACCGCCCTCCATTAAGGGTGAAGACAAAACCGAAGGCAGAATTGCTGACATCCTTATCACTCTAGAAGCTCGAATCGGTAAAGGACTCCACTTGGAGTTCTCCGTTCCCATATACCAAGAACAACTCTTTAGTCCTTCTCAACTTAAGAATGTTCTTCACAGCTATCCAGTGCTTCTCCCCTAGGTCTGATTGATACCTACTTACCATACTAAGTAGGTAAGTACATAACATTGCGTACATGATAGACCTGACTGCAGAAGCATAGGGTATCATGTTCATTCGAGCCCTCTCCAAATCAGTCTTTAAAGACATCTCTTTGGAGAAGGCGATTCCTAAGCAAGCGGGTAAGTTACCACGCATGGAATTTTCCATACTAAACCTCTTTAGTATGATATCTATGTACCTGGATTGGGACAATACCAACATCCTCTTACATCTATCCCTATAGATCTTTATCTCCAGGATGTAGGGGGTATCACCCAGATTTTTCATAGAGAACTTTTGTGATAGAAAGAGTTTGAGTGTAGCATAGGAACATTATTTTCTATCAAGAATATGTTATCCACGTACAATACGAAGAAGACAATCTTACTCTCCACTACTTTTTTATATATACAGGGTTCATTAATATTTTTTATGATGTAAAAATCTTTGACTGCTACATCAAAACAAAAGTTCTAGCTCCGCGATGCCTGGTTTAATCCGTAAATTAATTTAAGCATCTTGCATACCTTTCCGCTGCTCCCACTATCTACGAACCCCTCTGGCTATGTCATGTACACACTTTCTTCTAAATCACCATTTAGAAAAGCGGTCTTGACGTCCATCTGCAACATTTCAAAGTCATGGTATGCAGCAATAGTAAGTAGGATCCTGATGGACTTAAGCATAGCCACTAAAGAAAATGTCTCGTCATAGTCGACACCTGGTCGTTGACGAAAACCTTTTGCTACAAGTCTAGCTTTGAAGGTCTCAGCCTTTCCATCTACACCGATCTTTCTTCTTGAAAATCCATTTGCTCCCAATGGATTTTACCCCTTCAGGAGCAACCTCTAAAACCCACACTTTGTTGGTATACATGGATTCCATCTCAGATCGCATGGCATCCAGCCATTTCACAAAGTCCCCACTACTAATGGCCTGCTCGAAACTAGTCGGGTCATCATCTTCCATGATGCAATCCTCGCTCCCACTTTCTATGAGAAAACCATAGTATCTCTCTGGTGGGTGAGAAACCCTACTAGATCTGCGGAGTGGCTGAGATTCATTGGAGATTATTGAATCTTCCGGTTCTATCAAATCCTCAGTTGTTGTTTGTGTTTCTGGAATTTCATCCAGTTCTACTGCACTACCATTAATTTCTTTAACAAGAAATTCCTTTTCCAAAAAGGGGGCATATTGAGAAACAAACACTTTTTTGTTCCTCTGTATGGTAGAATAGATACCCACGAGAATTCTTAGGATATCCCACAAACTTGCAAAGAACTGATCGTGCTTCGAGTTTGTCCGGATTTTGCCTTTTGACATAAGCCGGGTAACCCCATATCTTAACTCGTTTAAGATATGGTCTCTTTCCACTCCATATCTCGTATAAGGTTTTAGGCACAGATTTTGAAGGAGCATAATTCAATAGGTATGCAGCTGTCTAAAGTGAATAATTCCATATTGATAGAGGTAACTCAGCAGTACTCATCATAGAGCTCACCATATCTAATAGGGTGCGATTCCTTCGCTCCGATACACCATTGTGTTGTGGTGTATACGGAGGAGTAAGCTGAGAGAGAATCCCATTCTCTTTTAGATAATCTCGGAATTTCTTGCTTAAGTATTATCCTTCTCGATCTGATCGAAGGATTTTGATATTTTTACCAGTTTGGTTCTCTACTTCGTTCTTATATTTCTTGAATTTCTCAAAAGCTTCAGATTTGTGTTTAAATAAGAACACATGTTTGAATCTTAAGAGATCATCTGTGAATATAATGAAGTACGAGGAACCATTCCCGGCATGTATAGACATAGGACCGCATACATCGCTATGTATCAATCCATCGGGGCTTGCTGTAGTAGTTGTCAGCCTATTGCAAACTGACTTCTTGGGCATCTCGTCCTTTGGCGCTGGTATTCCCAAAGATGGAGGTGGTACCATGGTCCCAAAGAAGAGCCCATCTATTTGTTGGGCCGCTTGGGCCATCGGAATGCAGAGCACAAGGGCCGTAGCTTTCCTTGACAAGGTTATTCCGGCCGGAGTGGTGCTGGAGCTAGCGTTGCTATTGAATGAGGCCATTGATCTCATAGGGAGGAGAACACCAGCTTTAGTATCTCGAAACCCAAGGGCAACCATAAACATAATATACCGCGATTGTTTCGCGAAGAACACGACAATCGAAATATGGAGTGGAAAGAGGAAAAAATCCCACCGGGCGTGCAAGAATCTGTTCAACGCCGAAAACTGGGAAGACAAACGTCTTGACTGAATTTAGGGAAAGATGTTATATGGAACATATCCATCCACCTCTCTGAAGATACAAAGTTGATTTATGGCGCCGTCTATCGGAAGTTTGGATAGATGCGACCGTTTTAGCAGACTTATCAGATTCCCCTTCATTTGAGGGGTTTTTGATTGTGGGGACGCTCTTCTCTCCAGGCACAAGCCCCTGCAGTTAATTACGTTATCGCAAAACGATAACAACTTTCACCTTCTCCAGTAGGTCACTTCGTGTCGTGTTATATATATTGTTTATATTGGGATTTCCCTTGGATTGTATACGGCGGATTAGTCCAAACTCGTAAATCATATTTTGTGTGAACTTAGGATGCAGATCTCATATAAATGAGGTCCATAAGTTCAGGGGTTTAAGGACCGTTAATCTAGTCTTAGATTAAGATCGACTTAAAATATATTTAAGGGTTGTTAATCCAGTCTTAAATTAAGGCCACCTTAAAATATGCATGATCGATTTTCCTTTAAAAATCAAATAAGTTTTGAAGCTTCAAGGGCTTATGTAGGATATGAATGCCCTGGAGAGCATTATCTGTAATGGATGCTATACACACACACATGACAATCTTGCTCGAAATGATAGTATACTATCTGGTTTGCCTTTATCTTAACATGTGTGTATGTTTTTCTAGTTATTACATATTGCTTATACATGTTGATAAAGCCCATAGGATTATTGCTTGACTGCCAGCATTGTGATGGCGATCATACTTGTGGGGGCTGGGTAGTCTATAAGCACATCCTTAAAGTGTCCTTAGTCATAGGAATATTGAGCCAGGGTATCGATATTCCAGAGTAGACTGGTGTATACATTTCTAGACCCCCGATGAGAGGCAATGGTTAGACCCACAGCCATTGGTGTGTTTCACCAAAGATTGTATACAGGTTCTCACTGTGGGTGGGAACACTGGACGGACTTGCCGAGAACTGCTAGATAGTATTATACTTAGCATTAGATGGCATTTCTCATGTTGCATGTGTACAGATAGTCTGTAGACCTGAGATTATCATTTGTCTCCTGTGAGTTCCCACTATGTTTTGATTACTACCCCACCATGACTCAAAGGAGTTATGCAAACATGTTTTAGTTCGGTACAGTCCCGAGCCACATGGAGGAAGTGAGTGATTATTAGGGATTCGTCTCTCCTGGTATAGGGAATTGATGTCGCACTGTGTTTGGTTAGTCAACACCATAAGCCCCTGACCAGGGAAATTGAGAATTACCGATAGTTAGATCAGTAGTTTCTTGGATGGTCTTGAGCCACACCGGCACGACTTGTTGGTAGGGTTCTGACGTTAACCACCCCTAGACCCGGTATGCGATACTCTCAGATGAACAGACCGGACTATACAGATATTATCACGGGTAGGCTCAGTAAAGGTTCGGATGAGTTTGCTCATTGGCCTTCCTTTCGACAGGTATCTGGGTAGCAGTTACGTACAGTTAATTCCGCTCACGTGCTTTTGGTTAAACCCACTGCCAGTCTACTGTTGAGTCTTTAGAGTCCCACACGGAGGGTTTTCCTGGTTCAAGCGAAACGATGTAGAGGACGTATGTTTATACGTGCAGAGTTCCAATTAATTATGTATACTAGTTGCGTGAAATTTAATCGGACGGATTATAATACTAGCAGGCTTAGGATTAAGCCAGTTTGTTAAATCAGATATTGATTTAATACTAGTATCATATTAGTAGTATTATTCTATCTCTAGGGTATTCATATTTTGGTACGAATATGAGTATGTATATACGGTAGAAAGTATTTTGTATTATACAAAATACCTTGTAGATGGAGGACACCTCATTCATGTATTAACCATTTATTTTGATATTTGGAAATGAGGTGGAGGGTTATGTAGCAAAAGAGAATGGTGTGAGGCATGACCATTCACTTGGAATTACTTTTGAAGCATGGTTCAATTTTTTAATTGTGAAAAAGATTTGACAAAAGAAAATTGTCATGAGATTTTTTCACCACCCCACATCAGTTTCATTAGCTCCTTCTCTCTCCTCTCTAGAGTTCATCTTCCTCAACCCTAAACCTTTCTTATGTGTTGAGATACATAGAGTTAGAGATAGAAAAAAACACTACTACATCATTACAACTCCTAAACAAACTAGATTAGCAAACTAGTTTGTTTAGTTGCATCTTTTTGAAGTGGAAGCTTGAATCAAGAAGCTCCAGCTGGATCATCTACGATCGAGGAGGCCGACAACCAAGCTTGATCAAGAACTAGTATGGAGCTTAAGAAGAGGATCAAGAAGACCGAAAGGACACGTATCTATCAGTATAGAAACTTCTATCGTAGTAGTTTAGCATCTATGAAGTTTTTCTATTAGGGCTTATGGTAGTTCTTGGTTTAGTTGTCCTTGTTGCATATTTCTATATCGATTTTTGAAAATTTTTCCTCTCTAGAAAACCCATAGAGTGTGAAACATAGACTTACATGATATTAGAGCCACTCCATAAGCTTTAGATAGCTTGTAGCGATATTAGAAATCCGCTGTTTTTGTGGCGCATGAACTGCCGACAAAACAGTCCTTAAAATTGATGTTTTAACATGTTTGGACACCACGTAGGCTCACGGTTTGAAATGAGAAGCTGCATGGTGAACCATGGATATCCCAAGGTAACCCCGTAGGGACCAAAGTTCAGGCCTACCCCCTAATACCACCATAAGGTGTCCTTGAGGGGTGGTGACCCAAGAGCACCCCATAAGGGTGCTCTCGGGTCTGCCTGCCCCAAGAGACCACCTCATGGTGGCCCGGGGGGTGGGTACCCCTTAAGACCCTAGACGCACATTAATTTCATATTCTTTGACTCCATGAAGTTTCAGACGGGTTTCGAATTCATTTCGACTCCCGGATTGTCTTAAAACGGATGTTTTGGGGACTTTAGTGGACTGAATTTTCAAGTTTTGGAAAATTGGGTATGTTTGCTAATTGTGCACAGAATTCTAACGTCATAGTTTTCTTTACTTTCTTTTGTGATGTGTATATGTGTTGTTAAACGTCTTCTAATCTCTATACGTCGATTAGAAGGGTTTGCACATATCCTATGGTGATTTGTGCTGTGAATGGTTTGATGGATCGTCGTGTGAATGGCGTGGTGTGAATTTAGATGTGAGATGTGAGATGTGAGTGAATTTTATAATTCATGTAACAATTGATGAATATTCTTTTATTCAGGTATATCCGAGTTGAGAATGTTGTCACCAGATGTATACTATTTTTCATTTTGGTGTCTAGGATTGACCTATGGAGGAGTGCACAAACTACTGGGTTCTAGGATTCAGTGGGTGACCATCTTGAGAAGTCAAGACCCGGGTCACCCAACCATAGGATTGGTGGGTATTTTGCCGCACTCATAGGGGTGTAGAATAGTTCACACTCGGCTATTCACATGACCGTGGAGGATTGTGTTTCATAGGTGGCTCGATGAAATGCAAAGTTCTTAGTTGATCTTTTTTTCCATTCTCTGTGATGTTGATATTTGTGCTGCTTATCATGCCTGCGACGAATGGTTATATATATATATATATATATATATATATATATATATAAATTTTGTATATGTTTTGCATCCGTGCTAGCCCTGCTCCCATTCTGCCGGTAATTAAGTAACCTAACGGTGTATAACTGGCCCCGTGGAGAATGCGGATGGCATATACGCACATTCTATTTTCATTGTTTTCTGGTGTGATAGGATTTAAATTGATGGGATCGTATTAATCTTCATTAATGCAAGATAATAAACCTAAAAAGATGTTGTTAGAACAATTTAAAAAACCATTCGGTTCTTTTTAAAACACTCGTTTAAAAAGTGGAGCTTGAACCGCTCCTTTTCAAAGTTATCATTCCTTCAACGATATCAAGTTCATTACGTTCAAGGTTTTCGCAAAAACAGTCGTATCCCCCCGTCATTTCAAATGAGTAACACATCATATTCATATTTGTTGGCCTTCGTCAAGGTATAGTGAATGGTAGCGGTGTATTGCTTGTTTGTAGCTTAGATAGATGCATTGGTTTAGGACAGTCGTACAGCCTTGTTGGCCTTCGTCAAAGACGAGTACGGGTGGGTCTAATTAATCAGGACAATGACGGAAAAAACTTGACTTGCATCTTATGATTTATTGGCCTTCGTCAAGGTCATAAGTGCTTGGGGCAAAAACCACATCGGGAGTTTCAAACATAAATGAAACTTTCAGATTGAGCATACCTTCTGGAGTGTGGTGACTAGAGTGGCTTCCATCGAGATCATCACATAATGATAGTTGGATCTCAATCCCACTGATAAGTAGGATTACTCTTGGGAGATGTTTTTCACTTCACAATTAGCTAATTAGGTGTCTAGAAAGTGTTAACGGGGCTATGCCTCAGTTGAAATGAGGTTTATTTTAATTAGGTCTGTGTGAGAGCACGGGAAACCTCCATCGGAAGACCAACACCCACTTGACTGAACGGTTAGCGAACATGTAAAGTATAAATGATCCCGACTAATTCTCTTTTTAAGGTTTGATGGAGAATTCGAGGAAACAGTAGGAGCCATCCTGGTTAGATAAGATAATAAACCAATCTAATCTTGCAAGAGCATATCCTGAGTGTTTCTTTTCCCTCTCTCTCTCTCTGGCAGCAACCATGACGGGACTTAAACTACTACTTGAGAAAAATACACTGACTGGGCCAAACTGTAAAGATTGGCTGAGAAACGTCAATATTGCACTCACTTATGACAAAGTGGCATATGTCCTCACCAGTACTGCTCCCCCTGTCCCAGGGCTGGATTCCACGATTGCGGACATCGAGGTCCGCAAAACGTGGGACCCAGATTAAGAAAAAGCTAAGTGCATTGTGCTAGCTTCAATGAATAATGAACTTCAGAAGCAGCATGAAAAAATGGACATAAAATCCATTTTCCTCCATTTCAAGGATTTGTATGGAGTGCACTCTCATATCGTAAGGTACGAGACCTCAAAGAAATTATTCCAGGTGAGCATAGCTGTTGGATCACCTGTAGGAGAACACGTCCTAAAGATGATCAGTCTCATTGAAGAGCTCGCAAACCTGAGATGTGTGTTAGAGAACGAGTTATACATTGACTTGATTCTACAGTCCCTTCCTCACATCTTCTCTCAATTCGTGCTAAATTTCAACATGCACGGGATGGAAGCAGATCTTCCAAAGCTCATCAACATGTTGAGGGTAGCTGAGAGCTCTTTGAAAGAGGAGAAGACACATGTTCTTATTGTTGGGGAGCCTTCCTCTTATAAATCCACAGCAAAAGCAAAGGGGAAGAAGAAGAAGAACCCCACCAAGCCGAAAGGAGGTGTCAAAAAGGTGCAAGGAACGAACAATTCGGGTAGAGTGTAAACTGGAAAGAATGAGTGTTACTACTGTCATAAGAAGGGTCACTGGAAGAAAATTGCAAGGCTTGTAAAGCCAAGTGTAAGGACACGAAGAAAGCTGATGCTTCGGATTCAGATGTGTTCGTGATTGAAACTGTTTTTCATGGGTACTAGATACCAGTTCTGATTCTCGCATCTGTAATTCTTTGCAGGCACTGAGAAACCATGGAGTGCTGAAGACAGGTGATATGATCATAAGGGCTGGTAACAGAGCAAACATAGATGCTGTTGTGGTGGGGGATTATCACCTGGGTTTGACGAGTGGACACATTTTGGTGTTGTATAGCTATTTTTGTGTACCAGGTATGCTGTGTAATATTATATCGATATCATTGTTGTCTAATGAAGGTATAATTTTGTACTTGAAAGAAATGTTATGAACATTCACCTAAATCAAGAATTGATTGGGTCAGGCATACTGGATAAAGGCATATACGACTCAATCAACATCAACTTTTCAACGTCCAAAACACACTGAAAAGAAAGGCTCCTGATTCAAACCAAGCCTTCTTATATCATTGTAGACTTGGTCATATTAATGAAACAAGGTTGACTAAGTTATATAAAGATGGGTATTTGGATCCGTTCGAATATATATCATATGCAACTTGTCAATCATGTATTAAAGGAAAGATGACCAAATCTCTGTTCACAGGACATGGAGAAAGAGCTACTAAGCTCTTAGGACTCATACACAGCGATGCATGTAGTCCAATGTCTATGCATGCACGAAACGGTTACTCCTATTTCATCACTTTTACTGATTATTTCTCAAGTTATGAATATGTATTCTTAATCAAACATAAATCCGAGGCTTTTGAAAAATTCAAGGAGTATAAGAATGAAGCGGAGAAATAAATAAGTAAAAGTATCAAGATACTTCGATCTGATCAGGGTGGAGAATACTTAAGTGCAAATTTTCTTGAATGTTTAAAAGAGATTGGAATTCCCTCTCAGCTTACTCCTCCATTTACACATCAGCACAACGGTGTATCAGAGAGAAGGAATCACACGCTACTCGATATGGTGCGTTCTATGATAAGTAGTGCTGAAATGCCACTTTTTTCTGGGGTTTTGTGCTAGAATCAACCATGTTTATCGCCAAAGACCGGACTGAGACGCGAAGGACGTCTAGCCTGAATTAGGGGCAGATACTATTTGGATATATCCATCCACCTCTACGAAGATACCAAGTTGATTTATGACACCATATATCGGAGGTTTGGATAGATACGACCGATGTAGCAGAATTTATCAAATTTCCCCTTATTTGTGAGGGGTTTTTGATTGTGAGGACCCTCTTCCCTACAGGTGCAATCCCCTGCAGTTAATTACGTTATCGCGTTGCGATACCAAGTTTCTCCTTCTCCAGTAGTTCACTTTGTGTCGTTTATTTTGTTTGTTATGGTTTCCCATGGATTATATATGGAGACTAGTTTATGTCGTTGCACGTAAGGCGCGGATTAGTCCAAATCCGTACATATATTTTCATGATTTGGGTTTTGAACTTAGCTTATATATTCCTTTAGTTCAAAAGTATTTTGTTTTATTTAAGGACCGTTAATCTAGTTTGAGATTAAGATCAATTTAAATATATTAGCATTTGGGCTCAATTTATTTTAACTAAGAATACGTTATTCTTATTTTACACTAAGATCTGTTCACCGCCGAAAACGGGAGACAGAACCGCGTAGGTCGTCTTGCCTGAATTTGGGGGCAGATGTTATTTGGTTTTATCCATCCATCTCTCCGAAGATGCCAAGTTGATTTATGACAACGTGTATCGGAGGTTTAGATAGATGCGGCCGTTTTAGCAAATTTCATCAGATTCTCCCTCGTTTGAGGGGTTTTTGATTGTAGGGACGCTCTTCCCTGCAGGCGCAATCCCCTGCAGTTAATTACTCTACCGTATCGCGGTAACCACTTTCTCCTTCTCCAGATGGTCACTTTGTATCGTGTGTGTTTGTTTTATTTTTGGTTGCCCGTGGATTGTATACGGAGACTAATTTATGTTGTCGTCCGTAGGGCATGGATTAGTCCAAATCCGTATTTTCTTAGATTTGGGTTTGGGTTGGGTTTAAGGATTATTAATCTCATTTGACACCAAGATCAACTTAAACGTTGTTGAGGATACGTTAGTCTAATTTTAGACTAAGATTTACTTAACAGGATCATTTAGGTCCAACAAAAGAGCATTTGGACTCTATTGTTTTAGTTTAGAGACATTGCGGTCCATTGAGTTTAAGGACAACATAGTCCGGTTTAAAGAAGTCATAGTCTGTGTGGTTTTGGCTCAACCGTTTGGGGGTGCACCAAAAGTTATTGGTTGTTGGTACCTTCCATCTCTCTGAAGACGTTGAAGAATTACAACGACATATATCAGAGGTATGAAGATATGTACCCTTGAACCAATGATGGTTGGGAGACCTGTAGTCAAGTTTGGGACTAAGATCAGTTAAAAAGATTCATGAGCACATGAGCTCAATTAATCCAAATGAGGGATCTGTGGCCAACTTGGGCTCGGCCCACTCAATTAAAATGTTGGAAATTTAATTAAACTCAGTCCTTTTCATTTAACAATGGTGAGCATTGGTTTTGGGTTCTGACACCCTTTTGTCTTTTATTGAGTGCTGAGCATTCATTATGGCTCTGTGGCTTTATTTAAACAATAGTTTATGTTTCCTCAGCGCACACATGAGGAGCACGTGGTGCGCTTGGCGCTGAGCGCCAGACTTAGAGCGCTAAGGCGCTTCCTGTGTGATAACGCACACATGAGAAGCACGTGGTGCGCTTGGCGCTGAGCGCCGGTTAATGTGTGCAGAGCGCTCCTTATGAGATAGCACACATATGAGGAGCATGTAGCGCGCTTGGCGCTGAGCGCCAGTTAACGAGTGCTAAGGCGCTTCTTTAAATTGGAGCGCTAGGAGCGCTGCGGCGCTGTGCGCCAGTCTTGGAGCGCTGAGGCGCTTCTTTAAATTGGAGTGCTAAGGCTTTTCTTAGGCAGCTCTGATCGGTTCTGCGCTCTGAGAATTAAACTCTCATTCATAGAAGACTTTGTCTCATAGATTTAAGAATTAAGTTCTTATTTTAATAAAAGATTTTACAATCTCTTCTGTTCTTGTGAAAAACTTCGTCTTTATTTTATAGATCTATGATCTGAAGAAAATTAAGTTCTCCCCCCTCACTTTTTATGATGAGATGCTATGATCTCTTTTGTGAAAGATCTCGGTCTTATAGATTTATGATCTAGAAATAGAAATAGGTTCTTCTTCATTTTATGAGATGATTTTATCTCTTTGTTTTATTTACCTTGAAGAAATTCTTCTTTCGAAAGCTTGATCTTCTCTTCGAAATTTCTCAAAGTTTGTGGGGAGGGGGGTTTCCTCCGTGCAAGACTTGAAGTCTTGGGTCCTTTATATAGGGGAGGCTGATTTGTTGAATTAGTTGAAGAGATCTTTTCTCTAATTGATTTGGGAATGTTTCCCATCATTGGATCTTTGATCCAAGGGCTTCTGTTTTACAGAAGGCAATCTTCTTGTTTTTTAACAAAATTGGTAAAATCTTTTCCCATATAGAACTTATTCTGTATCTTGGTGATTTTTAATCACCTTTGGATCTTTGATCCAACGGTGTTCTAATTTTCAGAGATAATTTGATGAAATTTGGTCATCTTTGTTGGATCTTTGATCCAAGGGTGGGGAACATTCAGTTCCAGCGCTAGCACGGTCGTGCTTTGCACGTGAGCGGTGCATCAGAGTCTTTGACTCTGGGTGCTAGCGCACTGAGCGTTAGCGCTCTCGTGCTTTGCACGTGAGCGCTGCATCAGAGTCTTTGACTCTTAGCGCTGGCGCTGCTAGCGCTGGCGCTGCTAGCGCGAGCGCTCTCGTGCTTTGCACTTGAGCGCTGCATCGGATTCTTTGACTCTTAGCGTTGGTGCATTTAGCGTTAGTGTTGCTAGCGCTAGCGCTCTCGTGCTTTGCACGTGAGCGCTGCATCAGAGTCTTTGACTCTTAGCGCTGGCGCATTTAGTGCTAGCGCTTTTATGAAGCGCTGCTTCATTTCAAATTTCAAAATTTGAACAGAGTTTTGCTCTGATTGGGGGAAAGAATTGCCCCCCCACTGTTGCGCTCACGTGGCTTACACTTGAGTGCAGTGGTGGCAACATCTGCGCCATTAGATCAACGTAGAAGTTGAAACGGCTTTCAGTGGCTATAAATAGGGCCTTTGGCCCTTGAGATGACTGTTTGTTCCTATTCTTTCTTGTTTTTCTGAGAGTTAATTCTCTTTCAGAGCATAGCCCTTTGTCTTAAGAACTCTCTTAGAGACAGAACTCTGTCGAAAATTTTAGGTAAAAATTAAATCTTTGAAGGGATTACTTCATAATCTAGGGTTTCACCCATTAACAGAGCCTTACTCTTTTCAGATCATAGATCTAAAGAAATTTTTAGGGTTTTCTTAACAGAGCTTTGCTCTTTTGAAATCATAGATCTAAAGAGATCTTTCTTAGGGACTTTTAACCCATTAAATAAGAACTCTTAGAGTTCATCTTGCAGATCTTAAAGATCTCAGAGTTTTTAACTCAGTAAAGTTTTGCTTTGAGGATTTTTGGATAGATTATTCCATCTTCTTCACAGAGTATTGATCTTTAGAATTTGGGGGAGGGGGGAGTTTTATTCCCTTCATCATTAATTATGACATATGTCATATCTGTTGTAGAGCGCTGCTCTAAAGGGAGATTTACTCCATGGCCCGAAGAGTCCCTCATTAAATGAGAGTCCTTTTAAGATCCCCCTTAATTGCACAAATTTGAATCTATTGGGCGTTTTAGTCAGCAATTGTTTTCTTCATGCGGATATCAAGAGTTGTCTAAATCCCCGTGTCTTGATCAGTCTGTCCGCTAAACTCTCACTGATTTTCATTTTCAGGTGCTATGGCCGCTCATCTGTACTGCCTTAACGAAATCATATTTTATGAAGACATTTGCGTACAGGTCCGTTGTGAAAACCAGGAGTTCACAAAGGCCCAATGTGTAGGGTTACTAGGCACTCTAATAAGGATCTACAAGGCATCAACCATACCGGATTAAAATTTTAGCCGTGCCGAATAACTCTAAACAAGATCTTTGCTAGAAAATTAGGGTTTCAAGTGCAAGTTAAACTCATTAACTCTAAGTGAATACGAAATACAACCTTTGTAGATCGGTCCTTCACTTCTTAAGCTCCTTGTAGTAGTCCCTTCGCTGCGATTATCGAACTCCCGGACTCTCGGACGGCTCCATGAGAAAGTTGCAACGGGATTGCTTGAAGTCTTCGAGGCCGAAGATGATCTACGTCGAGGGAATACGAACTGAAGCTTCTACTTCACTAACCAAAGAATTAGTGAAGCAAACACCCTAAACTAAAGTGCTAGTCTAGTAGAGAATGGTGAGATAGGAAATGGGTACACTTTAGAATTTCTTTTCTCACTTTGTATCTCTCTCTTTTACAAACCCTAGAAAGAAAAATGAAGGAGGAAGAAGATGAGCTCAAATGAGAATGAAACTTATCAAGAGAGAGAATGAACCAACCATGGTGAGTGAGTATCATATACTTAACTCATGTAGAGACATAACCATGGGTAAATATATTGGTTAGGTTAAATAATATCCAAAGCAAAACAAAAAGAGTTGAATTTGTCAAAGCACTCACAAGCTTCTACAAGCTTCATGCATTTAACAAATATTCACTAATTTTGTATTTACTTTGAATATTAAAAACCATACCAATATATATATAACGGTGTATGTCTCATACACCCATGACAAGTGTATCAACAACCATGATACAAATAGTAAACACAAATAAATATATATCACATATATATCAAGTTGTGCACAAGTGAGAAAAAATGAATGCTTAAGTGAACCAATGTTAGTTAATGTAAATTAGTATATCACATATACAATTATACACTAAATTATTAAATCAACACTTGACTTAATAATCCGGTTATATCACATATAACCGACTAACATCCAATGTATCGACTTATCGAATCAACACTTGATTCGATATCCCGGTTATATCGCATATAACCGATCGATACAAACATCGCGAGAATAGAATACGGTATCACATACACGCATTATTCTCGGTCCCGCACATATCACATATGCGCTCCTATTTCGTTTTGCCTGAGCCAGTACAACCTCTATGTAGGACTCTAAAGACTCGTCAATAAGCCGGCAGTAGGTGATGATCATATCAAGCACCCACAAGCCGTCAGCGATACTAGATGGACGTAACGGCTACCCGGGAATTGAGCGATTAGAAGATCAGCAAGCAAGCCCGCTCCAACTCCTGCAAAAAGCCTGACAGTGACACTACCGTACAGTCCGGTCTCCTTGTCTGATATGTCGCATATCAAGTCTAGGGGTGGTAAACGTCAGACCCCAATAACCGATAAGTCATGCCGATGTGAGGCTCATAACGGGTCGAGAAACTACTGGTAACACTTACCAGTAAATCTCTAAACCAACCCTGGCCAGGCACTTCCCTGTTACGGCCAATCGAGTATAGCGCAACATCAACTCCTAATACTGGGAGAGACGAAACCCCTCCTATCACTCATTGCCTCCATGTGACTCGGGACTGTACCCAAAAACCAACGTTTTGCACGCCCTCTTGGACGTGGTAAGGTGGAAATCAAAGCACAGTGGGAATCACACAAGACTCTATGACGATCTCGGGTCTACAGACTAACCTGTACCAGTGTCACCAGAGAACTGCCATCTGACGTAAGGTATAATACCATCTGGGAGTTCTCGGCGAGTCCGTACAGTGTACCCAGTCTCTACTGAGCACCCGTATATCATCTCTGATTTAAGCACCAATGGATATGGGATCATCCATCGCCCATCTGTATGGGTCGAGAAGGCATACGCTAGTCTACTCTGGTATATCGATGCCCCATATCGATACACCCACGACTAGGGACCTTGAAGGATGTACTTATGGACTACCATGTCCCCACTAGTATGATCCGCATCATAGTCCAGGTAGTCAAGTACACATCCTAAGAGCTTTACCAACATGTGACAGAGAGACAATCAGTGTACACGTTAAGGTAAAGAGTAACCAGATAGCATACTATCATGTCGAGCAAGAAAGTCCTCCCTATATATGTCCAAGCATCCACTACAATATACATCACATGTATAGTAATGGCCTCTAGGGCATACATATAACTAACACAATGTGCCAAAATTATGAATCGTTTCAATGCACATATCGGCCGACTACTCCCTCATCGCTCCGCTCTCTTGAAGATTATAGTGGGAGAAATTTGGGAAGCGCTTCCTGGATTTTATGAAACCATGCCGCTTAATGCACTGGATGACGCCGAAGATAAGGTGCACTCAGTGTATCTGACGGGCCTAATCTCGAAGAAACGACGAGATAATCTCATTGATATTCTGCATCAAGTTTTCCAGCAGACGACGATAAAGCTGCTTATCAGAGGGTGGAGGATATCAGCGAAGATCCTGACGCCTGTGATCGTGAGAGGATGCAATGTTTTGCCAGAAACACTTTAGACGGACTTACTTTTGAATTTCTTAATCCGTGTCCCGGATTCAATGTTTTGCCCTTGTAAACATTGTAATTATGCTTTTGTTTACTATTTTCATCAATGTAAGAACTTTCTGAGGTATGAGTAACAAATTTTTCCTTTTCATGCGTTTATTTTATCCTTTTCGCACAAACATGAGTGGGTACGCGCCCGACTCCCAATTGAATGTAAATAAAATGTTCTCCTTATTGCCTTGCATAATATGTGATTGATGTCCGTAGGTTATGCCTTTTTGTATTGACTTGGCGCAAAGCAGTTGACGTACTCTTGAGCGGCACCTCGATTTCGACGGCATGTAATTTTGGCAAGTGTGGCTTGTAGATAATAAGTAACAGTTCGTCTTGGACTCTTTGTTGGGTAGCGATGGCTTAGGAAACAGATTCGGGTCTGCTGCCTAAGACTTTTCAACTTTATGAGCCATGAGGGTCTCATAAAAGATTTTTTCTCCCTACGAGTCGAGAGGATCTCGTGGGTGTATTTTCTCCTTAGGAATCGTGAGGATTCCTAATTGTGTATTTTCTCTTGAGAGTCGTAAGGATCTCACAAGAGAATTTTCTCCCTTACAAGTCGAGAGGACTTGTAAGTGGTTGATGAGTTGACTTGTTCCTGAGTCGAAGCGTTGCTTTGATGGGGAGATTGAGGGTTGACTTTCTCCATTTTCTACGGTGTCGGGATCGACTTTCTCCGTTTTCTACGGTGTCGGGGATCGACTTTCTCCGTTTTCTATGGTGCCGGGAATCGACATTCTCCGTTTTCTACGGTGTCGGGGATCGACTTTCTCCGTTTTCTACGGTGTCAGGGATGACTTTTTCCGTTTTCTACGGTGTCGAGGATCGGCTTTCTCCGTTTTCTATGGTGTCGGGGATCGACTTTCTCCATTTTCTACGGTGTCGAGGATCGACTTTCTCCATTTTCTACGGTGTCGGGGATGACTTTCTCCGTTTTCTACGGTGTCAGGATCGACTTTCTCCGTTTTCTACGGTATCAGGGATGACTTTCTCCGTTTTCTATGGTGTCAGGGATGACTTTCTTCGTTTTCTACAGTGTCGGGATCGACTTTCTCCGTTTTCTACGGTGTCGGGGGTTGACTTTCTCCGTTTTCTATGGTGTCGGGGATGACTTTCTCCGTTTTCTATGGTGTCGGGATTGACATTCTCCATTTTCTACGGTGTCGGGGGTCGACTTTCTCCGTTTTCTACGGTGTCAGGGATGACTTTCTTTGTTTTCTACAGTGTCGGGGATCGACTTTCTCTATTTTCTATGGTGTCGGGGATCGACTTAAGGTTGTCTGTGAACCGTGGAGTCTTAGAACTAGGGACTTTGTCGTGGCTCCGATTGGTAGTGTCACGTCCGTATCCTGCTGGAATGAGGAGGAACGCCAGTGTGAGTCTCCAGGCTGTAGATGTCGCCGTCGAGATTTTGACTCTCTGTTTGAAAGAGCCTGATAGGGAAATGTGGTTCCCTTTATGTTTATGCACATGGATTGTATACAGGGGTCGGTATGGACTCGCCTGTAGGGCAAAAGTTTCATTTCATATATATTTTTTTGTTTTCTTTCCGCGATGCTCTATCATTTCAGCTTTTTGTATCGCGAAAGTCGCGATTGCCCAATCATTTCGGTTATTTTTCGCGGTGTCCAATCATTTCGACTATTTTTTTACTCGTTGCTTTTTGTTGCGAGTTGCTAAATCATTTCGGCTATTTTTGTATGCATATCTTTTACTTGCTGATTTTGTTGCAAGCTGCCCCATCATTTCGGCTATTTTTGTATGCATTTTTGGCTCGCTGATTTTTTTTATCGCGAGTATGGAACTTAGAATCCGGTGCCAGTCTTTACATCAGCATCGCTGCGACTGGAATATTGCCAGGAGCGAATCATCATTTGCCGTGAAAAGATTTGGAATTTGATTCCGATTCATGCATCAGCATCGCTACCACTGGGACATTTCCAGGAGCGAATCATCATTTGCCTTTTGTCGATTCGAATAAATGTGGCTTAGCAAACAGGGTTAAGATCCTGTCGACTAAGGATTTTGACTTCATGAGCCGTAAGGGTCTCATAAAATTGTTTCTTCCTACAAGTCGTGAGGATCTCGTGGGTGTCTTTTCTCCTTAGGGGTCGTGAGGACTCCTAAGTGCATTTTTTTTGTAAGTCGTAAGGATCTTACAAGAGTGTTTTCTTCTTATAAGTCGAGAGGACTTATAAGTGTTGTTCACCAAGCGGGGAAATTTCACGCCATTGGCGGGAACTTGGTGGGGGAGACGTTTATTGGTGCCTGTGGATTGTATACAAAGATCAATATTGAACCGCTTGTAGGGCAATCTGGGAAAGGTGATGACTTAAGAACAGGTTCAGATCCCTGTACCTTAAGGCTTTTGAATCTTATGAGCCGTGAGGGTCTCATAAGAGGGTTCTCCTTACGAGTTGTGAAGATCTCGTAAATGTATTTTCTCCTTAGGAGTCGTGAGGGCTCCTAAGTGTGTCGCACCTTTGTGAGTCGTAAGGATCTCACACAGGTTGTTTTCTCCTTACAAGGTCGAGAGGACCTTCCAAGTGTCTTTTAACGAGATTGCGTCCTTTCGGGTTTTCACAAACTCGCCGGTAGCCCTGCTGTTTTTACTCACAGAGCCCTTTCGGGTTTTCATCCGTGCCCTTTCGCTTATGGACGTACCTTTTTTTTTTGCACGTCAGCCTTAGGATGCTCTGGGTTTATAGTAGTTTAAAGACATTTTGTTCAGTCGTTAGTTTTAGGACGTTTCGGTCGATTTTTACCATTTTGGAGACAACAATTTTGCTTATAGAGTTTGGGCTTAGGAAGATAGCGAGCGGTTGTAGGCGTCGTCATCTATTGTTGACCTAGGCCGTGACTCATCAGGCGTAGTGTTTCTTCAGGAACCGACTGTTTATTGGCCGGAATGGTCTTTCGCCATGCATATCCATGAGCAAGTAAGCCCCTCCTTGATAGACCTTGTCTATGATGTATGGGCCCTCATAGTTCGGCTCGAATTTCCCCCGTTTGGCATGATTGGAGATCATAGGTCTCTTGACCACTAGCACGAGTTCGCCTTGGCGGAATGCTCTCGGCCTAGTCATTCTCTCGTATGAGCGCGTCATCCTTTCTTTGTAAGCGTCCAAGTTTTGCTGCGCCATGAGCCGGGTTTCGTCAAAGGCGTCGAGCTCCTCAAGCCGAAGATGAGCATTCTCTTCGTCCGTTAGCTTGTAATGAACTGCCACTCGTAGAGAGGGTAGCTCAATCTTCAAGGGGAGTACTGCTTCAGTGCCGAATACCATTGCATACGACGTTGTATTTTTGGCCGTTTTGAACGTGGTCCGGTAAGCTCAGAGAGCTTCATACAGTCTCTCGTGCCAGTCTTTCTTATTTTTGGACACCGTCTTCTTCATGATCTTTGTTAAGGTCTTGTTGAAAGCCTCAGCTAGACCGTTAGCTCGGGGATTATAGACCAAAGAGTATCTCTAGTCTATATTATGCTGCTGTGCGAAGCGGCTGATTCTGTGACTTCTGTACCCTGGCCCGTTATCGGAGATAATTCGTCGCGGAGCACCGAACCAATAGATGACGTGTGTCTTGAAGAAATGGAAGATATTCTCCGTCTTCACTTCTTTCAGCGGTACTGCTTCTGCACACATAGAGAAGTAATCGGTTGTTGCCAATATGAATCGATGTCCTCTAGATGATACTGGTTCGATAGGCCCGATTATGTCAGTTCCCCACATTTCGAACGGCCGGCTAGCCATCGTTGGGTGTAGAGGATTTAGATGCTGGTGGATGAAGTCCCCGTGAATTTGGTACGAGTGGCACTGCTTCGCGTATTCGAGGCAATCCTGAATCATCGTGGGCCAATAGTAGCCCATCCTTTTAATCTTCAGCTTCATCTTTGGGCCGGCTTGATAAGATCCGCAGAGTCCGTCATGAGTTTCTTGGACGATTTTCCTCGCTTCTTCTTTTCCCAGGCATCTTAGCCACAGAGAGTCGAACGATCTTTTATACAGAGTATCATTGAAGAAGGCGAAAGACAGAGCTCTTTTCATGAGCTGATGTCTTAAGGACGCATCTTCAGGTGTCCGACAGGATTTGAAGTAGTCTATAAAAATTTCTATGCAATCCCTAGCCTTTTACTGGTCTTTTATTTGTAAGGTCGTTTGCTTGGTCGCTCCTTTTTCTTCGAATGACTCCGGAGATATTTCTGCTGGCGCAAGAACCCGACGGTTTTGCACAACGATCCTCACGTCATCTAGGTTTTCGTCAGCCAGTTCTTTAGGGAGTTTGGATAACGCATCTGCTTTGCTATTCTCCGCTCGCGGTATGCTTTCCAGGGCAAAGGAAGGGATTTGAGTCAGTAATTGTTGTACTCTCTCACCGTACTTTACCAACTCTGGTTTGCACATTTGATAGTCGCCATTTACTTGACTAACGACCAACTGGGAGTCTCCGTATATGAGGAGGTTTTCGATTCCCATGTCGACAGCGATCTCAAGACCTGCTATCAAAGCTTCATATTTAGCTTCTTTGTTTGTCCTTGGCTCTGTTAGTGAAAAGGCAAAGTGCATTATCCCTCCGTATGGAGTCACGAAAATATGGCCTATCCCAGATTTGATTATGGGGGAGCTGTGCTTTCCCTTCTTCATGGAGGATGCCCCATCGAAGTAGAGTTCCCATCGGGCATCACTCCCTCCTTTCTCCCTGTCGATCGTGTCGAACGCGTGCTCATATGGCAATTCGCAGTTTAAGGAAGAGTCGGCAGGTATCGGGTGTTCAGCGAGGAAGTTGGCGATAGCCTTGCCTTTTACTGCCTTGAGAGGTAGATAGACTATCGAAAACTCCATCAAGAGGAGGGCCCATTTAGTGAGTCGTCCTGTTAATATGGCTCTTGACATCAAATATTTGAGAGGATCCACTTTTGATATGAGGTGAACCTCATGCGCCAACGCATAGTGCCGAAGCCTCGTTATCGCTATGATTAGCGCCAGAAAGTGTTTTTCAATGGGGGAATAGTTATTTTCTTCCCCCAGAAGAAGCCGACTGAAATAGTAGAGGGCTCTCTCTTTCCTTTGGTCATTTTCCTGTGCCCATAGCGCGCCTAAAGAACCTTCAAGGGCGGTGGTGTACAGGATGAGGGGCTTTCCCTTGACCAGAGCGGCCAGTACCGGTGGATTCTGAAGGTATTGTTTGATTTCGTCCAGTACGCTTTGGCATTTGTGATCCCAGACGAACCGGATCCCCTTCTTCATTAGGTGACTGTAGGGGCAACATTCGCTGGAGAGGTTAGCTATGAACCGTCGGATATACGCGAGCTTTTGGAGAGACCGCATTTGTTTCAGAGTGCTTGGCGGAGGCATTTCCATAATCGCCTTGATCTTTGATGGGTCTATTTCGATGCCCGGATGTCATATGATGAATCTTAGGAATTTTCCAGAGGAAACTCCGAACGCACATTTGAGAGGGTTCATCTTCAAGTTGTATTTCCGAAAGCGTTGAAACACGATCTTCAGATGCTCCCATTGCTCCTCATGCGATTTGCTTTTCACCACGAGGTCGTCGATATAACATTCGACAATTTCATGTATAAGGTCATCAAAAATCTTCGTCATGGCCCTCTGATAGGTGGCATCGGCGTTCTTCAGACCGAAAGGCATCACTTTAAAGCAGAATATGCCCAGAGGAGTCCGGAAAGTGGTATGCTTCTGGTCCTCACGATGCATCTTTATTTAATTGTACCCTGACGAGCCGTCCATGAAGGAGAATACTTCATGAGTGTACGTGTTGTCTATCATCAACTCGGTAACCGGTACGGAAAAGTCATCTTTTGGACAGGCTTTGTTAAGGTCCCGAAAGTCCACGCAGATGCGCACTGTACCATTTTTCTTCATTACTGGGACGATGTTGGCGATCCAGTCAGGGTACTGAACCTCTTGGATGAAGCCGGAGTCGATTAGCTTCTTGACCTCGGCGTTGATGCTCATTTCAAGTTCGAGCCGCATTCTTCTTGGCGCTTGTTTGATTGGCTTGACGTCCGGAGATATCGCCAATTTATGCACCGCTATTTCTGGATCTAGCCCCGGCATCTCGGAATAGTTCCATGTGAAGAAATCTTTATACTGCATGAGCACGTCTTTTAGCGTAGCTACTTGTTCTTCGTACAGCAGCTCACCGATGAACGTAGGCCTTGGGTCGTTTGCCGTCCCCAAATCGATTTTCTTTAGGTTGTCCGCAGTAGTATGTATTCCATCTTCCAACTCCTTTGACGCCGGTGGAAGTTCTGAGATCAACTCATCTTCATCATTTTCGAAGCACCAGGGGAGGTCAGCCATATCCTCGCGTACTCCTTCTCCTGACAGCGTTATCGCGTGACAGGTACGAGATCGCTTCCAAGACCGATGTTGATCCGGCTCTACTCTCGCTGTATATGTGGCTTTCGGTTCATGCTTCTGTGGTGGGGTTACCCTCCAACTGCTGGATAAGGCGAACCTGCCTTGCTGATACTGGTCCTCGACCCAGTTTTTGAAGGTGAAGCAGTCTTCGAGAGGACGTCCTATTGCTCGGTGATAGGAGCAATAATCCGGGTGAGAGACCTCGTCTGCTTGTTCGGGGTGTTTGGACTCCGGGAGCGTAATCATTTGATGTTTCATGACAAGATAGAATATCTTCCTTGTCTTTTCTTGGGGAAAAGAATATGCTCGACCTATCTTCTTTATAAGAGACGGATCCCGACTGCTCAATTCTCGATCGCGTGGCTTCTTAGACCCACTTTGCCGCTGTCGAACATTTTTTTCCTTTCTTTAGCTTGTTTCTACCTCTGCGCCGGGTCTTTCGTATGACGGGCTGGCGACGAAGAACATCTTCATTCTCCGCAGCCTGCTGAAGGAGGCGTTGCGTCCTGTAGTTCTCGTAAATGGCCATTTCGCGGTTGTGGTCATCCCGGGCTTTTTGACCCGCTTCCCTTATTAGCTTGTCGATCTGTTCTTCGAACGACAGACTTGGCACTTTCATGGCGGGATCTCGTTTTGGTTCAATTGCAGCGTCTTCTAATAGAGCATCTCCTTCTTCATCGAAGTCATGTATAACATAGCAGCTATGGAATCGCTCCCGTTTCTTGGATTGGAAATATCCGGGCCCGATCGTTTCCATTTTCCCGTTGGGCAATTTTCGCTGAGTTCCGGGGACGTTCCAGATCCTGTTGTAGAATTGGGCTTGTCGTGCGGTTTACTTAAAGGGTATGCCTTGGCACCTCAATAACCTTTTCAATGCCTATGCATAGTATCTGGGCAGACGGATTGGTTGGAGACTGTCAAGCGCAGTTTCGGCACCACGCCAGACTTCTCTCTCTACTTCGGTTTCTCCGGATCGGTAGAATAGGATTGCCTTTTCACCTCTTTTCCTGGGAGGGACGTAGAATGTCTGCAGATTTTGCACTCTATATGTCTCAAGCGCATCAAGTTCTCTGTAGTGTAGCCGCGGAACCATAGCGATTTGCAAACTCTGATCATCTCTATTGAGGGTCTGCATTGATGGACGGACCGAGAACACTGCATTGACTTCATCTTGAGAGTCACTGCCAAAGATCAGAATAGGGGTAGATGGTCCCGGCCTGTTGCATTGGGGCGGCCCCGAATAGACTCTCTCTTCTTCCTCCTCGGTATCGCTCCCAAAGACCGGAATAGTAGTGATAGCTTTTTGCTTATTCTCCAGTTTATGGCATCTTTCTGTGTCTTCGAAGTCTGGCAGGAAATACTTTGCATCCTCGTACTTTCGGACTTCATTTACGAAAAATGGGTTCAGTTCCCCCGTCACGGTATACTCGAGACCATCTTTGAAATACTTCATACACTGATGTTGTGTAGAAGGGGTGATGTTGTATTTGTGTAACCAAGGCCTATCGAGCAAAGCGTTGTAGCAGGTCTTGGCGTCAATGACATGAAACTTGATGTCAGTGACGAGCAGCCCAAAGCGTAACGTCAATATTACTGACCCGAGCGTCCGTGATGACTGGGAGTCGAACCCAGAGATAGTGATTTTATCCCGAGCGAGGTGTTGAACGCTCATGCAGATTTCTTTTAGCACCTTACATTTAGGAGGTTGACAAAGGACCCGTTGTCAATTAGGATCTTCCCTATCTTGATGTCATGGCAATACCCGGAGACATAGAGGGGACGGTTATGCTCGCACGTCCTGAGGAGGAGGTCCCCGTCGCTGAAGGTGATGTCGGCTGTGTACAATTCTTCCAGCTCGTCCTTCATCTTTTCTTCGGCAAGGAAGGCTTGAAACAGCTCAGGGTCCTGTAACGCCTTGATCAACGAATCTCTCGCCTCTTTAGATAGCAGAAGGGCATCGAGAATGCTTAGCTGCGAGGGTATCTTCCTCAAGTGTGCCAAAACGTTGTAATCCACCTTGTTTTTCTTGGGCGGGTTCTTGGCTGCCAACTCTTTGACGACTTGATCATCGAGGGCGATATCTTCAGGGACTTTTTCTTTCCCCTTATCTTTTCTGTTCGATCCCTTGTTTGTGGGTCCGAGATTCTTTTCGGGTAGCATACGATTGCGCAGCTGAATGTTGTCGCAGGTCTTCGTCTCTTTTGTTTCGGAGATGGATTCCTTGAAGATAGGGCACAGAGCTATTTCTTCATCAGAATCGCTCCCGAAGGTGAGAACTTGTGATCCCTTGCTATCAACCATGTAACAGTTGCTGGCAGTTCTTTTATGCTCATCGGTCGCGCTTCTCTGCCCTCGACGAGTTTTTCGCTTCATCCGCTTGAAATGTTGCCGATGAGCAACGTATCCCTGCCACCAATTTTTAAAGGCCATACATTCCTTGGTAAGGTGTGTGATCCTTCGATGGTATAAGCAGTAGTTTGGATGTGCATCTAGTTCGCCAGGGAACTTATTTTCTGAAGTGTCTTCTTTGAAAGGTGGCAACTTCATTCCCATCGACAGGGCTTTAGCGAATTGCTTCCTTGTCTTAAACCTACTTTTGCTGGCGGCAGAAGTGCTTCTATCCGGTTGGGTTACTCTATGGCTTCTCAATACCGGAGCTTCTTCTGTAAGTCTACGGTAGCGTCCCGACCGTTTACAGACGCCAAATACGGAACAAAAACTTTTTAACTGGCGCTATCGTATACTATAACCCGGATCTGCCATTATTGCTAAACTAACAAACTGTAAAAAGGGTAGAAAGGTTATACCGAACGATCCGAGTCCTTCCTTCTTTAACCATCATCCCACGCTCCGTTGCGGCTGCTCCGATCTCGTCGATCTTCGATCTCCTCGTCCAGGTGGCACCACGTCAATGATTCTTTAAACGGGCTCCCGCCTCTGACTCGAGGCAACTCGGTCGTCAAGTTTGCTAAAAGAGACGACCAAGATTGATGTAGAGAATGAGTAGAAGACTTTTTCTCGTTACGTCCAAAGCTATGGACGAACGGTTAATGAAGTTGCCATTTGGATCAATATGAAAATGAGATATGAATATGTTAATTTCCATACATCCAAAACTCTATCTTTTTTTCAACAAACATCTTTTTTTCAAGTGAAAGAGTGAGAGGGGAGGGGCCGGCCATCATATAGGAAGGGGTGAGTGTAGGAGAGGGGGAGGTGACAACAAGAGAAAGCTTATCATAACAATGACTCACTAAGACACCTAGTGTGAACATATTAATGAAACAATGAGTCACCTAATCAAGTCATCAACTAATTAATGCCAAGATGAGTCACAAGCCACCTCATCATCCTAGTCATCATCTAGAAACTTCTAGAACATTCCACACTCATCTCAAGAAAAGATAAATCCGTCTTTAACCGAATGTTAAAAGACGGCTGATAGAAAACTGGAAACTGGCAACTTCCAAAAGTGATCCTGAAACGAATTTCAGGATAACCCCGTAACTGTATAAATATACCCGCATTTGTATTACAACCGAATACAAATGCAACTGAGATAAAGATATTATATCTACTCAATATAATACTCGGATCCGGCTTAAACCAAAGCCCACCAGTATTATCTGCCCGAAATATGACACGTAGGTAAACGCACGTGCATTTTCCAAACCCTGCCATAAAACCATACAGCCTCTACAACGTTTCGCCCGAACTTAGGAAACTGTCTGTGGGGGACTCTAATGACTCGTCAGTACCCTGGCAGTTGGTTTAACCACAAGCCGTCAGCGACACTAGCTATGCGTAACGGCTGCCCATGGACTGACCTCAAGGGAGGCCGATGAGCGAACTCATCCGGAAACCCTACTGAGCCTAACAGTGACAATGTATATACAGTCCGGTCCGTTCGTCTATGAGTATCGCATATTTGCCTAGGGGGCTGGTAACGTCAGACCCCCAAAAGCAGTATAAGTCGTGTCGAAGTGTAGCCCAATAACACCCTGAGATACTACTGGAGTACCTACCAGTAAATCTCCTGCCACGGCCGTGGGCTTTGTGTAATGGCTCTCCTACACACAGCACGATCTCACCCCCAATACCGGGAGAGACGAATCCCCTGCCGATCCGCTCACGTGCCTCCATGTGGCTCGGGACTGTACCCAAAAACTACCTGTTTGCACGACTCCTTTGAGCCGTGGTAGGGTAGAAATCAAAGAACAGTGGAAACTCACACGAGACAAATGACGACCTCAGGTCGATGAACTAACATGCACACATGTCACCAGGGGACTGCTATCTGACGATATGTATAATACCAACTAGCAGGTTCCCGGCGAGTCCTGTCCGGTGTACTCATAACCCAATGAGCACCAGTATACATCTTAGGTGATCCAACTGACACCAGTGGCTTGTGAGACCGGCCACCTCCCCTTGTCGGGGTCTCGACTGTATACACTAGTCTACTCCGGAGTATCGATGCCCTGTCTCGAAACTCCCACGACTAGGGACCACAATTAAGGATATGCTTATAAACCACCCAACTCTCACGTATATGATCGCCATCATACTGTTGGTAGTAAAGCAAGATCCTAAGGGCTCTATCAAAGTGTAACAGTGATTAGTCACCTGAACCTATACACGACTGATAAAGGCAAACCAGATAGCATACTATCATCTCGAGTAAGACTGTCCTACCGGTATAGGTCCTCCGCAATCATTGCAATCACGTACCTGCGATCCAATAATTGACTCTGAGGGCACTATCTCCAACATCTTCAACGTGATGCCGATGCTTGGCCCTCTCGTATAAGGTCGTTTCCTGCTCTCTGTCAGCTTTGCTTTTCTCAAGAGTTTCGTTCAGCATCCTGTCAATCAATTCGTCTGATGACTCCAGGGATTTTGGTTCCGGTTCTGGATCTGCCCCCATTCTCTCTGTATTAGGAGCTTCTCCACCATTAATTGACGAGTGAGAGATCATGTGGCAGCTCACCACATAGTTCTCAGGTTCATCTGACGAGTCTTCTCCCCCATCATTGTCCTCATCTCCGTTCTCAAGGATGTGGTTGAGAAACTCTTGGAGCGTGATTGGGGTTCGCACCTTCTGGTTATATTCTTCCAGCGCTTCAATGTGTTTTTATAGGTTCGTGCGCTTGTCATCAGGCTTCACGGGCTTTTTGGTCTTCTTCTTCTTCTTTGAAGACTTTGACGGCTGGGCATGGGCGTTTTGACTATTGCTACCAATTCTTGGCGTCAGGCACGGTTTCAGAATTCCCTCAATGACCTAGGGTTCCAGCGGACTTTTCCACCTGATCGCCGGGCATGTTTGGAGATCCTTTAGCATTCTTTTTGTTTTGGCTGAAAGAGCGACTTCCCATGGAGCTTCTTCTATAAAATAGCACGATGCCCCGGCGTATCCACCTTTTTTAAGAGCATGTGAATGGGGCGGGTTTACCCTACAGTTTTCAGACAACACGAATTTGCCTTGCTGGTACTGGTCCTCAATCCAGTTTTTGAAGATGAAGCAATCTTCGATTGGATGGCCCTTTATTCGATGGTTGGGGCAATAGTTGGGACTGTTGATGTTACCGGGCTGCAGTGGGCATTTCGGATCCGGTAGGGTGATGAGCCTGTATCGCACCGCCAGCTCGAACAGTCTTCTCATTTTATCCCGGGGAAACGAATAAGGGCGCTTCAGTTTCTCATTAAAGAATCACTGTCTATCGTCTTGGCGATCAGTTGGTTTTGGACCACTGGGCTGCTGCTGAGCATTGGCGATGAAGGTCGCTTTCCCTTTTCCCTTTTCGTTTCGAGGCTCCATATTTGACGAAGACGGTCTATGACCCATCTGATCCATTTGGGCCAGCTTGTCAATCAAGGCCTGGAAGGTAGTCAGCTTGAAAAACATCATGAACTGGGATATGGTCGCCTGCGGATCAAGAGTTCTCACAAACATGCCCATCACAGGAGCTTCTTCGATGCGTTGTTCGCATTTCGACCATAGATTCCGCCACAGTATCGCGTACTGAACCCATGTTTTGCCTGGCTTCACCCTGACGTTAATTAGTGCGGTGATCGGGGTGCGTTCGCTAGCTCTTGCAAACCTTTGCGTAAACAGTAACTCCATTTCTGCAAATGTTTTAACGGAGTCGTTCGGAAGTTCAGAGTACCATTCGAACGCTTTCTCTGACAACCTGCCAACAAACTGGCGAAGCAGCAGTTTTTCATCACCCCGAGTATTACCGCACAAGGCTCTGAATTGAGCAACGTGCTGGTGTGGATTCCCCGTCCCCTTATGTACATGGAATTTAGGGATCGTATATCCTAGCAGGTACTTTATTTGGTCGTACTATGTCGGATACGGTCGACCGGTCTTGATTGATCCATTTGCGGCTTCACTGGCGTAGTGAGTCTTGATTTGCTGAACGGCATATTCGTTCATCTTTGCTTTTGAGAACATTTCCTCTTCGGCCGTTGATGAGACTCGTAGAGGATTTGAAATATCACCCTTGTCTTTAAGCGTGACTACCGGCAGTTCATTCGCTTGTGGTTCCGATTGAACCATCATTCCAGCCACATTCTGAATCAGAAGGGCCATCTGGTTCATTTTAGTGGACATTTCTTCCGCTTCTTCGTCTTTCTTTTTCAGAGCGCGCTTTAGGAAATCAGTATCCGACTCCTTCTCTATTCTTTCTTCAGGCGCTTCCTCGGGACTTTCCTTAGGCGATGGATTAACGTTTGCTGCCGCCTGAGCGAGCATATCCTGCAGCTTTTCACGTTTGCAGTTGAACATTTGTCAGGGACCGAGTTTGAGATCGGTGACTAGTAGAAGCTCGAACTTCGTCTTTGGAATTCACCACATAGACTATGTGAACTACCATGCCCCCAGGCTTAGGGTGTTTGGAGTTTTGGCCTTTAGAGTTTGCTTCGGGCACTTGAGCTTTATTAGGCCTCTCTTTTTTGTGAAAAGCCGCTTTGGTTTTGGGAGGAACTGCTGTATCGGGATCCGTCTTGGGGTGAGCCCCTTTCACCTGCTTCCACACCTTATATATAGATGAGGAAAGTTTTCTCATGGAGCGAACTGGTTTCTGCTTTCGTGGGATCTCCATGGGCTGCGGAGACTTCTTCAATATTACGGTAGGAGAATTTTGTCTAACCCTTCGCAACAGTTTGAAGCTATTCCCAGTTGGAACAACAACATTCACCACTGGGGTTGAAACAGGACCATACGGGAAACTGCCCCCAGCTCATTTTGTATGATGCCGATATCGATGTCGACCGTTTCTTACGGCCGGGATATGATTAGCTTCAGGATTTTGCTAAGCATGCCCCCTGTTTCCTTTGAGAGTTTGAATATTCTGCCCATTGTGTTGACCTTGGTCCTTGGCAGGTGTTAGTTGTTTGAGGACTGATTTCTTTGGCAAAGCTGCAATTTGGGGAACCAGCAAGTGGAAGACAGACTTCCTCTGGGCTTTCTTCATCGGCGTTGAGGTACCGAGGGTGGGAAGTGGGAGTATCGACCCAAAGAGAAGCCCGTTGATTTCTTGAAGAGCAGGATTGCAGAGATTTGAGATTGCAAGTGGCCCATACTTGACTCCACCGGATACGATAGAGCCTGAGTTGCTAGGGTGGGAGTAAACGCCATTCTTCACAGAGACGAAACGCCGGCTTCAGTATCCCCTCCCCGAAGGGCAACCACAAACATATATACCGTGATTATTTGATCGCGGAAAAACAAAACACGACACACGAAGTGTGGATTGGAAAGAGGAAAAATTCCCAGCGGGCGTGCCAGAATCTGTTCGCCGCTGAAAACGGGAGATGGAACCGCGTAGGTCGTCTTGCCTGAATTTGGGGGCAAATGCTATTTGGTTTTATCCGTCCACCTCTTCGAAGATGCCAAGTTGATTTATGGCACCGTGTATTGGAGGTTTAGACGGATGTGGCCATTGTAGCAAACTTCGTCAGATTCCCCCTCGTTTGAGGGGTTTTTGATTGTGGGGACGCTCTTTCCTGCAGGCGTAAGCCCCTGCAGTTAATTACGCTACCGCATCGCGGTAACCACTTTCTCCTTCTCCAGATGGTCACTTCGTGTCGTGTGTGTTTGTTTTATTTTTGGTTGCCCGTGGATTGTATACGGAGACTAATTTATGTTGTCGCCCGTAGGGCGTGGATTAGTCCAAATCCGTATTTTCTTAGATTTGGGTTTGGGTTGGGTTTAAGGATCGTTAATCTCATTTGAGACTAAGATCAACTTAAACGTTGTTGAGGATACGTTAGTCTAATTTTAGACTAAAATCTACTTAACAGGATCATTTAGATCCAACAAAAGAGCATTTGGACTCTATTGTTTTAGTTTAGGGACATTGCGGTCCATTGGGTTTAAGGACATCATAGTCCGGTTTAAAGACGTCATAGTCTGTGTGGTTTTGGCTCAACCGTTTGGGGGTGCACCAAAAGTTATTGGTTGTTGGGACCCTCCATCTCTCTGAAGACGTTGAAGAATTACAACGACATATATCAGAGGTATGAAGAGATGTACCCTTGAACCAATAATGGTTGGGAGACCTGCAGTCAAGTTTGGGACTAAGATCAGTTAAAAAGATTCATGAGCATATGGGCTCAATTAATCCAAATGAGGGATCTGTGGCCAACTTGGGCTCGACCCACTCAATTAAAATGTTGGACATTTAATTAAACCCAGTCCTTTTCATTTAACAATGCTGAGCATTGGTTTTGGGTTCTGACACCCTTTTGTCTTTTATTGAGTGCTGAGCATTCATTATGGCTCTGGGGCTTTATTTAAAGAACAGTTTATGTTCCCTCAGCGCACACGTGAGGAGCACGTGGTGCGCTTGGCGCTGAGCGCCAGACTTAGAGCGCTAAGGCGCTTCCTGTGAGATAGTGCACACGTGAGGAGCTGATTGAGAAAGATTTTGCGTGTGCTTTTTAAAATTTGAATTTACCGCAATCAAGACGGTGTCACTTGGTAGCTAGTCGGTTGAGTACGGGTCGGTCCATAGGGAGATGGATTCCTTTTCTTTATGTTCTAACGAGTTAATCCGATCAAGTCGGGTTTTGTTTTACGATCTAAGAATGATATTAAATTTGATTAAAAGTCTTGCAAGGGTTAGGGCTGGGTTAGATTGGAATAGGGGTTCTACCCACTGCTTTCAGTGCCCTAATGAAGAATATAGGTGTTAGGGTAATAGTCAACAAAGAGGATTAGCACGACTAGGAAGAAACTTAGTTTCTTCCTTTTGGTCCTTGTCCGTCCTTTCTTGGCTCTTAGCCCTAACCTCTAGTTAATTCAACCACAACCGGTCTAACTAGGGAATCACCGCTATATTTTAGGATAGGGTGCCGTATTGAGCGGTGTGTGGTTGGATTAAACGGAGTCTTATTTTAAATATTATATAGGTAAAGAAAAGAGTGAGAGAGATTTCCTTCTCGCAATCCTTCCCTATCCTAACCCTAACAAGTGAGGAATTACTCACTCATTAGGGAAGTTACGATGAAATTCATTTTTATAATTTTAAAAGACTATCTAAGTTGCAAATAATAAAAGGCAAAATAAAATAGCAGATATTAAAAGAACAGATAAAAATGCAAGAATTAAATTCAGATAAAAAGTCTTACTTTATTGATGCACTCTTGACAATTACAAAGGAATTGAAATTTTAAACTAGAAAATAAAAAGAGGCATCTCAAAAGAGAGGCACCGTAGAAGAGGCACCCATTATTTGGCTTTGAGCCCTCCTGTTTATAGATAGGAAAAACCCTAGGTTTACATTCTGATCCATACATGAAATTACAAAACAACCCCAAAGACCGAGTCAAAGCATCGACACCCCACCGACACGTGCATTGCACGGCCGCGGAACCGCGGCAGAATAGCCTGTTTGGCCGCGGATCCGCTGCCATTTGGTGGGCTCATAGGCCCAATTCTTTAGGGTTTCTTCAAGTTGCTTTTATCTTCTGCTTTCTTCACTTGGTTCCTCAGAATCACTTCTATTTTCTTCCAGATTTCCAACAGTGCAGAATTATATGGACTTTTTGCCGTGAGCTTCGCGTTGAAGTCTTTAATCCTGTGCTGCCCCTGTACTTTGTGCATTGAACTGTTCGCTCATCTTCGTTTGTTCCTTAAACTGTAGGCGGCATCATACAGATTCATCTATTTGTTGGTCGTAATCTCACATTTGTAGCGTCTTTTCATGAATTTCACTGTAATGATCTGAGAAACTGTAACCTGCAACTATTTAGCAGACATGGATCAAAAGCACCTATTTATTTGTAATATGATTAAGAATGGGGAATATAATAATGCAATATTCTGATATGAACAAATACTCCCAAACTTATTTTTTGCTCGTCCCGAGCAAAACTATTTTTATTCTCGAAAAAACCTAACCTCACTTTCGCAGGGAATCGCGATTGCACTGAGCTCGTGCAACAAGCAGTTAAACCTCTAGGTGTCCCTAGTAAGAGGAGTGTTGTCTTCTGAGGGTTTTCAGCGGATACTACCCACAAAATCCGATCAATTTGGCCTATTGACTTTCATTCTTCAATTCGGTGTTCTAGCAAGAAATTCTATTATCTTCAACTTAGAAATCATCAACCCATATGTTTCACACTCACTTATCATTTAACTTAAGATCGTATATGTTCTGTAAATTTATTTAGCTTTCAGCATCTTTTGAATTTTCCTTCTAAGGTTCCATCTCCAATTAGGAATTTTTATCATCTCTACTGAAAATATAAGCCCTATCTTTCATTCCTATCTCTCATCCAAACCCCAATCATATACCCCTACGTGTGTATATATCACCTCTACACTTGGAAATTCAAATCAACCTATCATACCCTTGTCCATTGTCCAAAGTACTTTTAGTTGGTGAATTTTAGATGAAATTGCTCACATATCCTTCATGCGACCGTTAATACTTCTTGAGGTACTAACGACCGATTACAAAATGTGTTTGCGCCTTTAGGCGTAATTTCTCGTCTTGTAATATCTAAGGTTTAGCAGTGACTCCCAAACCAGTTGATCTAAGACACTAGGTGATAAAGCACTCTCGCTATATTTTTTTATTTATGCAGCCTTAAGTAATTACAAAACCAGTGTTCATTTTTTTTGTTTATTCACACTTGTATTTTTATTTTATTTTCCTTCATACTAAGGATCTTAGACAAGAGTATTTCAAGGTATCATCTACTATTCCAAGTTTCAAGGTGCGTGTTTGTGCAAGTTGTAGGGTATATATTTTCAGAATTTAGACTTAAGGTTCAGAATTATTTTTCACACTTACACTTCAAATAAAAATTTCAATACTCTTCCCTTATTTTGACTTACCCCAAGAACTGAACTCAAAATTTGCCTATTTCTAAATATTCTACAAGGACATATACTTTCTACGGTTAAACTTTAAGAAATGTTATTTTTAGGGTTTTAATTTACTAAGTTTAGGACTTAGTTTTTCTAGCTAGTTAACCGTCTTGTCGAACTTA
Source organism: Agapanthus africanus (assembly GCA_030015575.1). Lineage (NCBI taxonomy): Eukaryota > Viridiplantae > Streptophyta > Magnoliopsida > Asparagales > Amaryllidaceae > Agapanthus > Agapanthus africanus. Next base: position 55,666,244 of record CM057350.1, on the reverse strand, counting down.
AGTCAAATATGGCTAAAATTGAATTTTTCAATTTTTTTATATTTTTTAAATTTATTTAAAATAAGTATGCAAATGCAAAAAATATACACATGAATGCGAAGGAAGAAGGCTTACCGAGCACACCCCCAAAATTAAACTTTACAGTGCCCTCACTGTCGGGCTACACCAAGAGGGTTAAAATTGTCGGCACTCCTCTGTTTTTTTTTTTTTTCTTTTTAATTATTATCAGAAAAAGAAAACAAAATATATATACACAAAAACGCCCCCCCCCAAACTTAAGTGAAACAGTGTTTCCACTGTTGAAGCATTAAAGTTCAGAGTTAGGGAGGAGAAAAACACAGTATCAAGCTATACAAGGTCTTACACAGGTCAAAGGTTAGCACCAACCATTCAAAAAATTTATCGTTATAATGGTATGGTTGGTGAAAGTATGGACTGTAGAGAAAAGAAATGAGAAGCACACGAGACCGTGTGGGGATAGAAGCAGTATACGGTCTCGGTGGAGGAGAAGAATGGCGGAAGGGAAAAAGAAATAGTGGTGATTCGACTTCTTCAGGTGGAAGTTGATTAATCACAAAATCCGTGTCATTTAGGAATGCGAGTTCGTCGGCGAAAATATCTTCAAAATTTTCATCGATGGTCCGATTGAACATTTCAGTGTCAATAAGTGTCGCGCCAGAATTCAACACACCTCATTATTCAAAAATTACGGAGCTAGGAGACTCGTAAGGTTCATCTACCTTATTCTCAAAAGAGTCTAAATCAAGTTGTTTTTCTAGAATTATCGAACTCAAAATATCGGATTGTGATTCATTAATACTCGCTATTATTAAAGGAAGATTAGAAGAAGAACCAGAGAAAGTGGGAGAAAGAAGTTGAATACGAACTTGAGGGTGGAGATAGAGTGTATAAATTAGCACAATTTGTAATGACCGATGTGTAAAAAGAGATTGTGCTAATCTATCAACCCACTGAGAAATGAGGTCAAATCCCTCAAGATTCGTGAGAAAACATGAGAACGTCGAACTTGGTAAACCAGACATTGAAAATGAAAGTGTAACGGTTTCTTGCACGGTCGGAACAGGGATGGAGGGATGTGATTGAGGAAGGGTATCGGTTAAAGATTCAGGAGGGTGTGCGCAGTCAATGAAAGGGATAGAATGAATTGGAAAATCCGACTCCTCAAGTAAAACTGTTTCGTCCTCAATAATCTCCTCAATACTCTCCTCAAAATTTAGCTTATCCATGCAATTCTCATCAAAATCAAGACGTATATGAAGTTCGAGAGAAACATTTAATGTCTCGGAATGATGAATTGGAAAGAAAAACTCATCCAAAACTGCTGGTTCATCATCCAAAATATTCCCAGCGTCAATATTCTCGATCAAGTGAAAATTAAATTCTTTAAACACCTCATCAAAAGCATGGATATTAATCAATTCAGGTTCTAGAGTGGAGGTGTTGAGGTCAAAAGGATTGGTGATGGTTTCACTCAAAAGGGACTCTTCACAATCAGGTAAATCAAACACTACAAAGTCGCACAACTCATTAAACGTTCTATTTTCAATTGGTGAATCATTTGGGACACTTGATAGAAATTCAAAACCGGAGTTGTGGGATTCAATTGGGGATGGGTAGGTTTGATTTGGAACGGTGTACAGTTCACTCTCACTACTCAAATTCTCAATCTGTCCAACCGCCTCATCATACATTGGAAAATTTGGAGCTAGTTGGAAATTAGCTACCGGGTCACTAGGTTGTATAAGGGCGGCCATGGACGCATTCAAATCCATCATCTGTTGTCTTGATACTACCATAAAATCTTCCAACGACTGTTCCAGACTAGACATGGGTTGTGAAGGGGTTTCAGTAAAAGATTCAAAGTTTTTTGGATACTGGAAACTCCTAAATGGATGTGTAGAAGCAATGTCTAGGGAAGGTGCAAAAGTCAGGTAGGATTGGTAGGAATTGAATGGTTGGACAAGAGTATGATCAACATTTGGATAAGAAGGTGAATGGAATTGTTGATCCAAAGAATTCACAGTGGTGAAAGAAGTGAAAGATCGATTACGAGATTGTTCAATATGTTCAGCAATAGACATGTGTTTCGGAGTTACAACAGAACTCGAAAAAGGAGTATCAACGTAAGAAGGTGGTGAAGATTGAAATGGTTGATATAAGGTGGATTGCGGAGTCCAACTGGATGCCCTAGACGCGTCTATTCGATCTTTCAAAGAAATTTTGGGCATGGAGGGGTCGTTAGAAATTCGACCAAAACAAGAAACGTAGGAAGCAATGTCTGGTTGAGGGTACCAAAGTTCGGCAAGAGTTTTGCGAGGTGGGGTACCCATGATGTGATGAGTGAAAGGAAAAGAATGTGATTTTTTTTTATTTCTATTTTTTAATTTTAATTTTTTTTTATAGTTTTTAAAAAAAATTGTTTGTTTTTTTGGAGTTATGAAATTTTTGAAAGTGTTTTTTTTTGAAAGAGTTTTGTGAAAATTTGTACGGAACTACGACACAATTTCAAACAACCACAGTTTAAACATGCACAATCAAACCTAGAGTTAGGGTTTCCTAAGTCAACTAGACTGCTCCTAACTGTTCCAAAGTGACAAGTTGTGAGATATCCGTCAAATCGTCTCTTCACCGCCAATTGTGGCCAGGTAAGCACAAATGAAGAAAGGAGGGTTCCGCTCACGAATCACCGTGAGACATGCCTTTTAAAGTTACCTTTCTCACTTGTCTAGCCTAGTACCACAAAGTCAAGTTTAGATAAACGATTGAATGCCCACAACCTTCCTCTATCCTAATGAGCACGATCCTTAGTTGGCTGAGTCTAGATATTTTTTAATTAACTCAAGAGTGATGCATATGCTTTTAGTGATTTCTGGGGTCTTAGGAAGGGTAATGAAAGCCCCACCCAATTTTGATTGGTGTTATAGCCCCTTAGATTCCGTATTAATTATGCAAAGCAGTTAACACACCAAAAATCTAAAACACTTGCAAATTTTTTTTTATTTGACAGCGTAAAGAATCCTACACAAAAACAATTTATTGGAGAGAGAGAAGAGAATCTGTGCAAAGAAACCTGCAGGAAATTTTTTAGTGGAGTTCAGGGGGTGGGAGATAGAAAAAAAATACTCACAGAGAAATTTGGGGTGCTGATGTCACAGGTTGACCGCAGTTCCGCGGTCAGCTGCTTGAATCGGCCGCGGTTCCACGACGGTTTAGTTGGTTTAGATCTCTAAAAATTTTCTCTGTGTTGTTTGGATTCTCCCCTGTCTGTTCAGATCCTCTGTTTTTTGATTTGCTCACTGGCTTGCTCCAGATCTGAAACAGAGTTTGCTCCAAGCCTGCACACTTGCACAAAAACCTTTCAAAAATAACAAGATGATTTTTATTTTTATTTTTTTTTGTTTTAAAATGTTTCAATTTTTATAATTTTTTTTAAAATTTTATTATTATTATTATTAACCCGAAATTACATAAAGAAAGAGACTACCGTCTCCCCGGCAACGGCGCTATTTGATTGAGAAAGATTTTGCGTGTGCTTTTTAAATTTTAAATTTACCGCAATCAAGACGGTGTCGCTTGGTAGCTAGCCGGTTGAGTACGGGTCGGTCCACAGGGAGATGAATTCCTTTTCTTTATGTTCTAACGAGTTAATCTGGTCAAGTTGGGTTTTGTTTTACGATCTAAGAATGAGATTAAATTTGATTAAAAGTCTTGCTAGGGTTAGGACTGGGTTAGATTGGAATAGGGATTCTACCCACTGCTTTCAGTGCCCTAATGAAGAATATAGGTGTAAGGGTAATAGTCAACAAAAAGAATTAGCACGACTAGGAAGAAAATTAGTTTCTTCTTTTTTGTCCTTGTCCGTCTTTTCTTGGCTCTTAGCCCTAACCTCTAGTTAATTCAACCACAACCGGTCTAACTAGGGAATCACCGCTATCTTTTAGGATAGGGTGCCGTAGTGAGCGGTGTGTGGTTGGATTAAACGGAGTCTTATTTTAAATATTATATGGGCAAAGAAAGGAGTGAGAGAGATTTCCTTCTCTCAATCCTTCCCTATTCTAACACAAACAAGTGAGGAATTACTCACTCATTAGGGAAGTTACGATGAAATTCATTTTTATAATTTTAAAAGACTATCTAATTTGCAAATAATAAAAGGCAAAATAAAATAGCAGATATTAAAAGAACAGATAAAAATGCAAGAATTAAATTCAGATAAAAAGTCTTACTTTATTGATGCACTCTTGACGATTACAAAGGAATTGAAATTTTAAACTAGAAAATAAAAAGAGGCATCTCAAAAGAGAGGCACCCTAGAAGAGGCACCCATTATTTTTCTTTGAGTCCTCCTATTTATAGATAGGAAAAACCCTAGGTTTACATTCTGATCCATACATGAAATTACAAAACAACTCCAAAAACCGAGTCAAAGCACCGACACCCCACCGACACGTGCATTGCACGGCCGCGGAACCGCGGCAGAATAGCCTGTTTGGCCGTGGATCCGCGGCCATTTGGTGGGCTCATAGGCCCAATTCTTTATGGTTTCTTCAAGTTGCTTTTATCTTCTGTTTTCTTCACTTGGTTTCTCAGAATCTCTTCTATTTTCTTCCAGATTTCCAACAGTGTAGAATTATGTGGACTTTTCACCGTGAGCTTCGCGTTGAAGTCTTTAATCCTGTGCTGCCCCTGTACTTTGTGCACTGAACTGTTCGCTGATCTTCGCTTGTTCCTTAAACTGTAGACGACATCATACAGATTCATCTATTTGTTGGTCATAGTCTCATATTTGTAGCGTCTTTTCATGAATTTCACTCTAATGATCTGAGAACCTGTAACCTGCAACTATTTAGCAGACATGGATCAAAAGAACCCATTTATTTGTAATATGATTAAGAATGGGGAATATAATAATGCAATATTCTGATATGAACAGGAGCACGTGGTACGCTTGGCGCTGAGCGCCAGTTAATTAGTGCAGAGCGCTCCTTGTGATATAGCTTACACGTGAGGAGTACTTGGCGCACTTGGCGCTGAGCGCCAGTTAACGAGTGCTAAGGCGGTTCATTAAATTGGAGCGCTAGGAGCACTGCGGCGCTGTGCGCCAGTCTTGGAGCGCTGATGCGCTTCTTTAAATTGGAGCACTAAGGCTCTTCTTAGGCAGCTCTGATCGGTTTTGCGCTCTGAGAATTAAACTCTCATTCATACGAGACTTTGTCTCATAGATCTAAGAATTAAGTTCTTATTTTAATAAAAGATTTTATAATCTCTTCTTTTCTTGTGAAAGACTTCGTCTTTATTTTATAGATCTATGATCTGAAGAAAATTAAGTTCTTCCCCCTCAATTTTTATGATGAGATGCTATGATCTCTTTTGTGAAAGACCCCAGTCTTATAGATCTATGATCTAGAAAAAGAAATAGGTTCTTCTTCATTTTATGAGATGATTTTATCTCTTTTTTTTATTTATCTTGAAGAAATTCATCTTCCGAGAGCTTGCTCTTCTCTTTGAAATTTCTCAAAGTTTGTGGGGGTTCCTCTGTGCAGGACTTGAAGTCTTGGGTCCTTTATATAGGGGGGTTGATTTGTTGAATCAGTTGAAGAGATCTTTTCTCTAATTGATTTGGGAATATTTTCCATCATTGGATCTTTGATCCAAGAGTTTCTATTTTACAAAAGGCAATCTTCTTGTTTTTTTAATAAGATTGGGAATTTTTTTTCCCATACAGAACTTATTCTGTATCTTGGTGATTTTTAATCACCATTGGATCTTTGATCCAACGGTGTTCTAATTTTCAAAGATAATTTGATGACTTTTAGTCATCTTTGTTGGATCTTTGATCCAAGGGTGAGGAACATTTAGTTCCAGCGCTAGCGCGCTCGTGCTTTGCACATGAGCGTTGCATCAGATTCTTTGACTCTGGGTACTAGCGCACTTAGCGCTAGCGCTCTCGTTCTTTGCACGTGAGCGCTGCATCAGAGTCTTTGACTCTTAGCGCTGGTGCTGCTAGCGCGAGTGCTCTCATGCTTTGCACGTGAGCGCTGCATCAGAGTCTTTGACTCTTAGAGTTGTCGCATTTAGCGCTAGTGCTCTCGTACTTTGCACGTGAGCGCTGCATCAGAGTCTTTGACTCTTAGCGCTGGCGCATTTAGCGCCTGTGCTTTTATGAAGCGCTGCTTCATTTCAAATTTCAAAATTTGAAAAGAGCTTTGCTCTGATTGGGGGAAACACGATCAACTTAGGCATATTTTAAGAATCATTAAATTTTATTAAGATCCAACAACAGAGCATTTGGGCTTAGCTGAAAGAAACTTCTCAGAGGGACTTAACCAATTTGGGCTTCGTCCGCTCAGTCTTTTCTTCTCATTCTTTTATTCAAAAGTGCTCAGCACTTATTTGTAGTTCTGTTTGCTCAACCCTTTTTCTTTTATGCAGAAGTGCTAAGCACTTGTTTGGGGCTCTGGCGCTCATATGTGTATCATGTGAAGCGCTCAGACATGGGCGCTGCCCAATCGGTGCTAAGCACTTTAGTCATTTTGACTAAATATTGAGTGCTAAGCACTTTGTATGGCGCTCACGTGAGGGGCACGTGAGGTGCTGCCTCATTTATTTTATTAGGCGCTCACATGTGTTTCACGTGAGGCGCTCAAACATGGGCGCTGTCCAATCAGTGTTTAGTCATTTGAACTAATTTTATAGTGCTTCTACACTTTTATATAGCGCTCACGTGTATTTTACGTGAGGCGCCGGGCCTTCTATTTTCAGCGCCCATGTGGGAAGCACGTGAGGCGCCGAGTCCTTTGTTTTAGGCGCTCATATGGTAAACACATGAGGTGCTGGATTCCATTTAAAGGAATCTTTTGGGTGCTCATATGGGAAGCACGTGAGGCGCCAAGTCTTTTCCTTTGTTGATATTTTCTTAAGAAGTTTTGACTTTTGTTAATGGCATTTTGACCATTAATGATCTCTGTTTTGAAGATCTGAGACCATTTTCATTGGAAAACTAAGTTCTTCTTTTTTTTGTAAGAACAAAGTTCTTTATGTAGGGTTAAATCCTGTTTGTGAAGAAATTAAATTTCCAGACAATGTGTCTTTTATTTCTTTTTGATCTAGTTCTCTTTTTTTCCTTCTAGATTTTGAGTTTAGAGCACAGAATCTCTCTGATGAGAATTAAATTATCAAATTGTGGAGAGATTTGCTTTTTAAATCTCAGATCAGAGGAAGAACTAAATTCTTTATTTTGTGGAGGGTTAAACCCTTGTTTTCTTTTTGTTAGACAAAATAGATAAGTTCTATCTCTGCTTTTCTTTACCTAGGGTTTTGAAGAATAAGAATCTTTTTCTTTCAGAAGAGAATTGAATTCTCAGTTTTTGTTGTGGAAAGAAGCTTGTGGGGTTGTTTTTTTTTTCCTTGAAGTCTCCTATCCTTTATATAAGAGAGTCAAATTTGTTGCTTAGTTTGAGAAAATCTCTCATTTGAGAGATACTAATTGATTTACTTGGCCTCAAAGATTATTTGGGGGATTTTATCCATCGTTGGATTTTTGATCCAATAAATTTTATTTCACAGAACATATATATTCTTGTTTTTAACAAGATTAGGGAAATATTTTCCCATAGATAGAATTTTATTTCTATCAATCAATGATTTTTAATCATCATTGAATTTTTAATCCAATGGTGCTCTATTTAACAGAGCACAATTTTTCTTTGTTTAGAAAGATTGGGGAAATATATTCCTAAAATAGAATTTAATTCTATATTTGGATTTTTGATCCAACCGAGAATAACTTTCTCACTTAGAAAGATTAGAGAGATATTTTCTCTTAATAGAATTTAATTCTATCATTTGATGATTTATCATCACCATTGGATTCAATGGCTCTGTTTAACAGAGAATATCCCAGATTTTTGGGAAATATTCCCCATGTAGAATTTAATTCTACCTGCATTAGTTTGGGCGCTGACGCTCACGTGTTATGCACGTAGGCGCCACTTAAGAATTTAATTCTTATATAACAGGCACACATATGCTTTGCACGCCGGCACACGTGTGTTCCACGTGAGGTGCCACTATAGGATTTAATCCTATAAGAGGTCGACGCTGGCACTCACGTGCGGAGCACGTGAGACGCTGCCTCATTGGTTTTGAACAGAGCTTAACTCTTATTATTGTGTTTAATTAATAGGGAAACAAATGCGCCATATATTAGGACCGCCGGCGCCACAGATCCTATATTAGGACCCGCTTTCCACAACTCATAGATCCTATATTAGGACCGCTGGCGCTTAAAATTTAGATTCTTTGCCCATTGGCGCATTCGCCTTTGGCATATTCCTCTATAGATTAATCTTAATCTCTATATCTTTTGAAACTTAAACTTCATGAAGCTTGAGCTTCTGTTAATGGTTATATCACCATTAACGATCACCAAGATCATTATTATTAATCGATCTTTTCGTTCTTCGTTCTTCATTTTGTGCGTCATATTTTATGAGAAAGGTTCGATCCTTTTCCCAAACCCTAGATCTTAAGATCAAGACGATTCCTTTATGAAACTTAAGTTTTGTATGAAAAAAGATTGATCTTGATTTAGAGATCATAAGATCTGATAAAAAAACTTAAGTTCTATCAATGAAAGTTAACCTTCTTTCTCAAACGAAACTTAAGCTTTCGTTCTAAGGGAGATATCTTTCTCCTTTCTTTACCTTGTCTCGGTTATTAGAAGAGGAAGGAAAAAGCTTCTTGGCAAAGAACTTAAGTTCCTGATAAAAGCTTATAGGATCATCCTTGAATCTTATGGGGTGTCTTGTGTCTCTCATCTGTGTTCTCCCGGGGACTTTATACAGGAGAGGGGGAAATATCAATTATTCTGAGAAAATCTCTCATTAAGAGATCTCAATCTATCTAATTGATCTCAAAGATCACTTAGGGAATATTTTCCACCGTTGGATTTTTGATCCAGTGGTTTCAGTTTAACAGAAATTATTTTCCGTTAGTTTAACAAGATTAGGAAAATATTTTTCTAACAAAGAACTTTATTATATCTTTAGGTTTGATCGGTGATATTATAATCACCATTAGATTTAAATCAAAGGGTTAATATTAACCAATATTATTTTATGAAATTAATTTCTTGTTATTGATTTTGATCTTTCTAATTTTAGAAAGATGGAGAAAATATATTTTCAAAATATCTTAAGTTATTCGATTTCATCAATTAACAATGATATCTTTATGTTATAAGAAAGATATTCGAAATTTAAACTTTTGTTGATATATCTTTCTTATTTAAGAAAGATATAGAAAGTTAACTTCCAAATATACGGTAAGCTATATGAAGCAAGAGTTTCAGATATTATTGGAGCATGTCCACGTGAGTTGCACATGAAGGAGCGCCAAGTGTCTTCTGGCACTTGGACTTGAGTCCCAATCTGACCAATTTTATAAGTGGGGACAAATTCCCCCCACCAGAGGAGCGCCAAGTGCATGCTGGCGCTTGAATGATCATGATTTTCTGAGATGTCTTCCTCTTTTCCAACACCTTCTTTTGGTCAGAACTTGGGAACTGTTCCAACTTTAATTATGTGCAACATTTTTTGTGCCAAGACTTCTTCATAATTCGAAGAAGCGCCTATCTTCTCCTTCACTTTCATAGAGAAAGAACCTTCACTTTAACAGAGAAAGAACCTTGATTTGCAATCTCCCACATGCTCCTTGACAGTCATGGGAAGTGCCCATTAGGGAGATCATTCCTCATTTCGCTGCACGTCTAGCGAATCCCATCCTTACGGATGCTCAGTGCGACACGGTGATGTATGAGATCATGGCCCGTAAAGGATCTCCTCTTCCCGCCGGCTCTGTTTGGCTCCGAATGATCTTCCTGTCCATCCTTGACGATATTCATCCTCATTCGACGGAGATGACTTTAGCGGTGCTTGACACAGCGGAGGACAAGATCGACGGCGTTCATGAGGCATGCTTGATTACGAAGCCTTTAAGGGACCACTCAATTCAAATGCTGAGTCAAATAAGGGTTCGGCGGGTTGTCGTGTCTTCCTTTGCCGCCGAGTACGGCGCTGACAGGTGGGGAGGGACTCTTCGTGAAAACCGCCATTACGACATGGCAGAGAGGGACGAGAGGGAGATAGGGAACTTTGTATACTGTATTGTTAATCCATGTAATCCCGATCCTATGTTTGGTGATCTTTTTCCTATAGATTGAAATGAGTATTTAAAGGCATGTTTATTGTTATTCGATGAATTTTCCCCGTCAAACAATCACCTTTACATATGTGGAGCTTCCATTTGATGGGTAAAGCATAATCATGCCCTTATATAGACGTAGAATGTTAGGGTCTAAACATCCCAAGAGTACTTATTGATGGGGGATCTGGCTTGAACTTATCCCATATACGTACACTGCAGAGGCTTGGAGTTAATAAGAACCCTAAACGGGAAGCATGTGGAAGAGTTAGAGGATACGATAATGTACGGAAGGACATTCTGAAGGAGTTTCTACAGCACCACTACTAGGGTTTGGTAGTATCACACATGCCATATTTAAAATTTATAGGGTACTAGAGACAATATCCTAAGGATCATACTAGAAAAGCCAGGGTAACAAAACTTTAACACTAACACAAGTAGTAAAAGCTAGGGTTTTGAGAATACAACCTTTGTAGCTCCCTACGCTAGACTCCTTGACTAGTTGAGCGTTGAAAGAAGCTCGCTTGAGATCCTCTAGGTCCACGATGATCCACCCGGAGTCCTCTTTGTCCAAGCTTGAAGCTCCACTAGATCAAGAGAAGAAGTAGAAACTAACACTCTAAACTAATGGGCAAGACTAGTATAGAATGGTGATGTGGTTTGTTTTCTCACTTCAAAACCATAACTTGATCACCCTTTTGCTCACAAATGAAAGCTAGAGAGGAAGAGAGAGGAGGAAGAAGATGATGGCTAATGAGAGCTTAAGAGATAATGATAAAAAAATTGAGATAAGAATGAGAAAAGAAAATATATATATTTTCTTCTTCTCACTCTTAACCCAAGTTAATAAATATCTATATATTTTCTTTTGGATGAAAAATGGCCATGGAAATTAACTCAAGGTTAATGCAAAGGTTAGTGGGTTAATAAAATAATCAAGCATGATAATAATTTCCATCTCCATTTTCTTTTCCAAATATAAATATCAACATATTTATTAAGGTGTGAGTCTTATATTGCCACCATCCACTATATCAATAACCATGATAGAATTGTGTATGCATGTATGTGTGCATGCACATCCATATGTGCATCAATGAGAATAAATGCATACATGCATGCATACATCAAAAGACAAGAAGGGTTTAAAGTGAAAAAGCTAATGGTTAATGATAACTCAACACTTGATTTAGCAAACCGGTCATATCACATACGACCTGACCAATAGCAAACCGCCCGATTAATATACGGTATCTCATACGCGCATTTAATCGGGTCCCCGCGCACATATGCACACCACATCGTTTCGCCTGGACTAGGTAACTCCATTGTGGGACTTTAAGACTTATCAATACGCCAGCAGTGGGTGATGATCATATCAAGCACCCCCAAGCCGCAAGAGGTCAGCTAAATGTAACGGCCATCCGGGTATTGAGCGATCAGAAGAAAACAAGCGGACCTGTCACAACTCCCGTCGAGCCAACCGGAAACATTACCGTACAGTCCGGTCTCTTCGTCAGATATACTGCATATCGAGTCTAGGGATGGTAACGTCAACCCTAATAAATCAATAAGTCGTGCCGATGAATGGTCTATAACAGATCGAGAATCTATTGATAACACTTATCGGTAAATCTCAACAGCCCTGGCCAGGGACTTAATGATATATCCAATCGAGCACAGCACAACATCAACTCCCAATACCGGGAGAGACGAAACCCCTCCTATCGCTCATCGTCTTCGTGTGTCTCGGGACTATACCCAAAAGCCACCTGTTTGCATGACTCAGTAGAGCAGTGGTAGAGTGGTAATCAAAGTACAGTGGGAGAACACACAAGACTCTATGACGATCTCGGGTCTACACACTAACCTATACCAGTGTCACCTAAGAACTGCTATCCGACGATAGATATAATACCATATAGGAGTTATCGGCGAGTCCGTCCAGTGTACCCAGTCCCCACTGAGCACCCGCATATGATCTCGATGTCAAACATCAATGGATGTGGGAACATCCATCGCCCATCATATGGGTCTAGTATCATATAGCTAGTCTACTCTGGTATATCGATACCCCATCTCGATACACCTACGACTAGGGACATTTTAGGATATGCTTATAAACTACAGACGTCCCACTAGTATGATCTCCATCATAATCACAGTAGTCAAGCAAATATCCTCAGGGCTTTATCAACATGTGTGAATGAATAAAAAGCATGATCAAGTCAACATGTCAGATAAAGAAGAACCAGAAAGCATACTTTCATGCCGAGCAAGAATGTACACTGAATATATATATATATACACACACACAAATGTATAAATACATCCACTATCATATAATGGCCTATAGGGCATACATATACCCAACAATCTCCCACTTGCACTAAGGCCAGTTATTGGCGTATCTCATACCCAACATCTCAAAAAGTCGCTCATGCTGCGGCTGAGGGAGGGCCTTGGTGAGTGGATCCACGGTGTTATTCTTTGTGTCTACTCTCCTAATCTCGATCTCGCGGCGATCTACAATCTCCCGGATCAAATGAAAGCGCCTCAGGATGTGTCTGGACCGCTGATGGGACGTGGGCTCCTTGGCTAATACCATAGCCCCATTATTATCATAATACAATGGTATTGGATCAATAATGGTTGGAACTACTCCTAGCTCCGAGACGAACATCCTCATCCAGACGGCTTCCTTGGCGGCATCATTCGCAGCAATGTACTAAGCCTCTATCGTAGAGTTTGCAACGGTATCCTGTTTGGAACTTTTCCAACTAACTGCCCCTCCATTGAGGGTAAATACAAACCCAGAGATAGACTTGCTGTCGTCCTTATCACTCTGGAAGCTCTAATCGGTAAAGGCCTCCATTTGGAGATCTCGATTACAATACACCAAGAACAATTCTTTAGTCCTTCACAAGTACTTAAGAATGTTCTTCATAGCTATCCAGTGATTCTCCCTTGGGTTGGATTGATACCTGCTTACTACACTAAGTGCATAAGCTACATCTGAGCGTGTACATAACATCGCATACATTATAGATCCTACTGCCGAAGCATAGGGTGTAATGTTCATGCGAGCTCTCTCTTCATCTTCTTTGGGCAAGAGTCCTTAGAGAGAGTGACCACATGGCAAGCGGGTAAGGCATCCCGCTTGGAGTCTTCCATACTAAATCTTTTTAGGATAGTGTTAATGTACCTGGTTTGGGACAATCCCAATAACCTCTTGGATCTATCCCTATAGATCCTAATGCCCAGAATGTATGTGGCATCATCCAGGTCCTTCATGGAGAACCTTAGTGATAAGAAAGATTTGACCGACTGTAGCATAGGAATGTCATTTCCTATCAGAAGAATGTCATCCACGTACAATACGAGGAATGTGACAGCTCTCCCTACAGCCTTCTTATAAACACAAGGTTCATCTGGATTTTTGATGAAATCAAACTCTTAGATAACATCATCGAAACAGATGTTCCAACTCCATGATGCTTGCTTTAATCCATAAATGGATTTAAGCAATCTACATGCTTTTCCGCTGCTCCCACTGTCATTGAAGCCTTCTGGCTGATCCATATAAACGCATTCTTCTAAATCTCCATTTAGAAATGCTGTTTTAATGTCCATCCGCCAGATTTCATAGTCGTAGTGAGCAGCAATAGCAAGTAGGATCCAAATGGATTTAAGCATGGCTACGGGAGAAAAAATTTCGTCATAGTCCAAACCTGGTCTTTGACGAAAACCCTTCGCCACAAGTCTTGCCTTATAGGTCTCTACCTGCCCATCTACACCAATCTTTCTTTTAAAGATCCATTTTCACCCCACAGGTTTTACCCCAAGGGGTACAACGTCCAAAGTCAATACTTTGTTGGTGTACATAGACTCCATTTCGGATCTCATGGCATCCGGCCACTTCACAGAGTCTCCACTCGTGATAGCTTGCTGAAAACTGGTAGGATCATCATCCTCCATGATGCAGTCTTCTCTATCACCATCAATGAGGAAACCGTAGTACCTCTCCGGTGGGCGAGAAGTCCTAGCAGACCTACGGAGTGGCCGAGGTTCCTCGGTTCTTGTTGCAACAGCCGGTTCAACCAAGTCATCATTTGTAATTTGTGTTTCTAGAACCTCTCCTAGGTCTACCACACTGCCATCAGTATCATTTGTAAAAAACTCTTTTTCTAAAAATGTGGCATGCTGAGAAACAAACACCTTTTGTTCCTCCTTATGGTAGAACAGATATCCATAAGAATTCTTTGGATATCCCACAAAATTACACATGACTGACCGTGTCTTGAGTTTGTCCGGATTCTTCTTTTTGACATAGGCCGGACAACCCCAAATCTTAATTCTTTTAAAAGATGGTCTCTTCCCATACCATATCTCATATGGTGTGGTAAACACGGTTTTGGTTGGGACCATGTTCAGTAGAAATGCTGCAGTCTCTTATGTATGCCCTCAAAATGAGACGGGTAACTCAGCATCACTCATCATGGAACGGACCATATCTAATAGGGCCCGATTCCGTCGTTCTGACACACCGTTGTGTTGTGGTGTGTAAGAAGGAGTGAGTTAAGAGAGAATCCCATTCTCTGTTAGGAAGTCTGCAAACTCTGTACTGAGATACTACCCACCTCGATCTGATCGAAGCATTTTGATGCTCAAGCCGGTTTGTTTTTCTACTTCTCGTTTATATTCAGTGAACTTCTCGAAAGCTTCGGATTTGTGCTTTAATAAAAATACATGACCGAATCTTGAGAAACCATCAGTGAAAGTAATGAAGTATGAAAAACCGCCTCTAGCCTGTGTAGACATTGGCCCACATACATCACTATGTATGAGGCCTAAGAGCTCATTAGCTCTTTCTCCGTGTCCGGTAAATAGAGTTTTGGTCATTTTACCCTTGATACAAGACTGGCAAGTCGCATAAGATTTATATTCAAAAGGGTTTAAATATCCATCTTTGTGTAACTTGTTTAGTCTTGTTTCGTTAATATGACCAAGTCTACAGTGCTAAAGAAAAACTTCATTTATTTCTGAAAGTTTTCTTTTGTTAGTATGTTGTATGCTGAAAACTGTGTGTTGATTTAGGATATATATCTCATTATTAAGTGCACCATACCCAACCAACATTTGATTCAGGTGAATGTTCATAACATTATTCTGCAATACAAAATTATATCCTTCATTGTATAACAAAGAAACGGATATTATATTACAAAGCATACTGGGTACATAATAACATGGGTTCAAAACCAATATACACCCAGATGGAAACCCCAAGTGATACTCTCCCACTGCAACTGTATGTACATAGGAACCATTTCCAACGCGGAGAGTATGGTCACCTATCTTCAAAACCTTGCTATTTCTCAGTCCCTGCATAAAATTGCAAATGTGAGAACCTGAAGCGGTATCTAAATACCCGGGAAGTAGAGATTATTGAGAAACAGTTTTCTGTCATAAAAACACCTGAAGCGGAAGCATCCCCATGCTTCTTCTTGAGATCTAAGTACTCGGTGCAGTTGCGCTTCCAGTGTTCTGTTTTGTGGCAGTGATAACATTTTCCTTTCCCCAATTCTCCAGCTTTGGACTTGTCTTTCCCCTTAACCTTTTTGACTCCACCCTTAGGTTTGGTGGGTTTCTTCTTCATCTTTCCCTTGGCTTTAGCCTTTGGGCGAGAAGAGGAAGATTGCCTAACACTGAAAACGGGAGTTTTCACTGATTTCAGTGTGCTCTCTGCACTCCTTAGTATATTAAGGAGTTCAGGTAGTTCCTTCTCCATGTTGTGCATGTTGAAGTTAACTATAAATTGAGCAAAGGTGGAGGGGAAAGACCGCTGAATAATATCCGTATATTGCTCATTTTCCATAGTCCACCCAAGGTCCTCAAGCTCCTCTATGAGAGCTATCATCTTCAGAACATGGTCTCCTACTGGTGTGCCACGGGCCATTCGCATCTGAAACAGTTTTTTGGATGCTTCGTATCGTAATACGTGGGATTGCTCTCCATACAACTCCTTTGTATGGAGAAATATGGCTTGAACGTCCATATTCTTGTGTTGCTTCTGATGTGTGTTATCCATCGATGCAAGCGCGAGGCACTTGGCCGTGGCACAGTCAGCGTCCCATGTCTTGCGGACTTCAATATCCGCAACTGAGGATTTAGGACCTGGGACGGGCGGGGCTGGAGCCGTGAGGATATATGATACCTTATCATAAGTCAAGGCAATGTTAAGGTTTCTCAGCCAGTCTTTATAATTGGTCCCATTCAGTTTATTTTTATCTAGTAGAAGCTTGAGTCCTGTCATTCATATCTGCCATTAAGAGAGAGAAAAGAATACACTCAGCGAAAGCTCTTGCAAAGATCAGATTGGTTATTATCTTATCTAATCGATGTCTCCCACTGCTTTAATCAAGTTTTTCTTTCAAACCTTAAAAAGAAAACTAGCCAGGATTAATTACAGTTTACTACTTCGCCAACTGTTCAGCCAGGCCAGTGTCGGTACTTGAGGGAGGTTCCCCGTGCTTTCGCACGGACCTAATTAATATAGACCTCGTCTTCTCAGAGGCGTAGCCCCGTTAACACCTTTCTAGACACCTAAAGGTTAGCTAATTGTAAACTGCAAAACTCTCCTGGGAGAAACTATTGCCTACAGTGCGATCGGGATCCAACCATCATATGGAAGGTATGCAATCTCATTGCAAATTTCAGCTCTTGAAACTCCCGATGTGGTTTTACCCCTAGCACTCATGACCTTGGCTATGGTCAACAAATCATAAGCACTAGTCAAGTTCAAACCGTCATTTCTTGATTAATTAGACCCGTTCACATGACCCTTGGCTAAGGTCAACAAAGTCACATGCCCGTCCCAATTAATCTGCATCATATGCATTCGAGGAAGACATCACTTAGCTACCGTACACTACGCCTTGGCTAAGGTCAACAAACGTAGCATGAATACTAAGTACTCTACTTTCTAAAATGACGGAGGGTTGCGGATGATTTTTAAGAAAATCTTTAACGCTTTGAACTTGATATCGTCGTAGAATCAAATGGTTTTCAAAAGGTGTGGCTTAAGCTCCGCAGTTTTGAAATGTAGCTTTTTCATAAAAAGCTGAGTGGTTTTTCAAATCCAATTCTACAACATCTTTTTATGTTTATTTTTCTTCACATTAATCATATTAATGTTGTCCCATCATTTAAGTTCTCAAGCCATCACAGAAAAGAAACGAAAATACAACGTACGCTTATGCCATCCGCGTTCGCCGCAATGTTCCGTTATGCACCGTTAGGTTACTTAACTAACGGCATACCGGGACGGGACTAGCGTGGGTGTAAAACATAAGAAACGTCTATTATATATCTCATATATAATATAGCATTTGTCTCAGATATATTAAGCGATCACATCACAGAATATAGGCAGCAGAAACACAGATATGATAATATAGGATATACTAGGACGTCCGTATTTACTATTTAGCCAATAATAGAAAATACGGATTCTATAGTCGTGATGAATAGCCAATCCTACACCCTAGACTTCTACGAGAGCGGCAAGCGACCCTACCAATTCTAGAGTTAGGAGCCCCGGCCTCGACTCCTCGAGATGGTCTCCCACTGGACTCTAGAACCTGGTCACTTGAGTTATCCTCCTTGGGTCTATCCTAATGCAGAAAAGTAAATAATATACAACAATAGTGACATCATCCTCAACCCGGAAGTGCCCCAAATAAAAGAATATTACATTACAAATGAATTTTACATGAATGAAAAATAAAACTCTCATCTCACATAAAACCTCCCGGCTATTCGATCATGACAATCCTATACATCATAATACAGTAACACATAACATCACATGTCATCAACGTAAGCAAGTATGCGTACCCCAATTGCCGTTGACATATAGAAACGAAACCGGCGATACGCATACTATTCTTATGGTCCCAGAAACAAGTATCACATACTACTAGGCGATGTTAAACCCTTCGATCGAATTAACGAACACCTATATTCCCCAGCAAGCTCTACACTTGAGCGCCGTTAAATAATACCCTAAATCTATGCTTCAGTATTTAATGGACCAGCCGTAGAAGGGCAGACCCAAGCCTCATTTGTGGCGCCACTAACTACGGTAAACCCTAAGGTTTAGTCGCAGTTTGGTGGTCACATCTCAAGTTAGGGTTACTTTCTTCTAGAGGGTCCATAAGAATACCTGCATTATCTATCGAGTACGTTCGACCAGGAAAATACCAGTGTTTGATAATCCGTACGACCTGTTTAACGTCGCCAAAGTTACCAATACGATGCTATAACAATACGAATACGAACTATTCCACAAAGAGCCCAATACCAAACTTACATCACATGCAATTCTGGACAAACAAATAATACTAGAAACCCCAAATTATAATGCACGGAGCACAGGTGAAATATGATGAGGAGGGGAGCCCAAAGGGTCGGCGTCGCCGGAAAAAGTAGCTTGGTCGCCGGCTAGATCCGACCCCCCATTTCGTATTTCACCAGTGTTCTTATAACATCCTAAATGCCACTCTGCAGTTGTTTAAATAATTTTCAAGTCAGTTTTTAAAAATTTTACAGAGAGCATTTTCAAGGGTTTCTAATTTCGTATTTTTGCGGAAGTTTTCGTTTTCGTATTGTCGTAACATCGTCTAGGCTTCTAGTTAGGCTCTGATACCATGAAGGAGTTTCTACAGCACCACTACTAGAGTTTGGTAGCATCACACATGCCATATTTAAAATTTATAGGGTGCTAGAGAAAATATCCTAAGGATCATACTAGAAAAGCTAGGGTAACAAAAGTTTAACACTAACATAAGTAGTAAAAGCTAGGGTTTTGAGAATACAACCTTTGTAGCTCCCTACGCTAGACTCCTTGACTACTTGAGGGTTGAAAGAAGCTCGTTTGAGATCCTCTAGGTCCACGATGATCCACCCGGAGTTCTCTTTGTCTAAGCTTGAAGCTCCACTAGATCAAGAGAAGAATTAGAAGCTAACACTCTAAACTAATGGGCAAGACTAGTGTAGAATGGTGATGTGGTTTGTTTTCTCACTTCAAAACCCTAACTTGATCACTCTTTTGCTCACAAATGAAAGCTAGAGAGCAAGAGAGAGGAGGAGGAAGATGATGGCTAATGAGAGCTCAAGAGATAATGATAAAATATTGAGATAAGAATGAGAAAAGAAAATATATATATTTTCTTCTTCTCACTCTTAACCCAAGTTAATAAATATCTAGATATTTTCTTTTGGATGAAAAATGGCCATGGAAATTAACTCAAGGTTAATGCAAAGGTTAGTGGGTGAATAAAATAATCAAGCATGATAATAATTTCCATCTCCATTTTCTTTTCCAAATATAAATATCAACATATTTATTAAGGTGTGAGTCTTATATTGCCACCATCCACTATATCAATAACCATGATAGAATTGTGTATGCATGTATGTGTGCATGCACATCCATATGTGCATCAATGAGAATAAATGCACGCATGCATACATACATCAAAAGACAAGAAGGGTTTAAAGTGAAAACGCTAATGGTTAATGATAAATTAACACTTGATTTAGCAAACCGGTCATATCACATACGACCTGACCAATAGCAAACCGCCCGATTAATATATGGTATCTCATACACGCATTTAATCGGGTCCCCGCGCATATCCCATATGCACACCACATCGTTTCGTCTGGACTAGGTAACTCCATTGTGGGACTCTAAGACTTGTCAATACGCCGGCAGTGGGTGATGATCATATCAAGCACCCCAAAGCCGCAAGAGGTCAGCTAAACATAACGGCCACCCGGGTATTGAGCGATCAGAATAAAATAAGCGAACCTGTCACAACTCCCGTCGAGCCAACCGGCAAAACTACCGTACTGTCCGGTCTTTTCGTCAGATATGCTGCATATCGAGTCTAGGGATGGTAACGTCGACCCCAATAACTCAATAAGTCGTACCGATGAATGGTCTATAACAGATCGAGAAACTACTGATAACACTTATTAATAAATCTCAACAGCCCTGGCCAGGGACTTACTGATATAGCCAATCGAGAACAGCACAGCATCAACTCCCAATATCGGGAGAGACGAAACCCCTCCTATCGCTCATCGTCTTCGTGTGTCTCGGGACTATACCCAAAAGCCACCTATTTGCACGACTCAGTAGAGCCATGGTAGAGTGGTAATTAAAGTACAGTGGGAGAACACACAAGAATCTATGACGATCTCGGGTCTACAGACTAACCTGTACCAGTGTCACCTGAGAACTGCTATCCGACGATAGATATAATACCATATAAGAGTTCTCGGCGAGTCCGTCCAGTGTACCCAGTCCCCACTGAGCACCCGCATATGATTTCGATGTCAAACATCAATGGATGTGGAAACATCCATCGCCCATCATATGGGTCTAGTATCATATACGCTAGTCTACTCTGGTATATCGATGCCCCATCTCGATACACCTACGACTAGGGACATTTTAGGATATACTTATAAACTACAGACGTCCCACTAGTATAATCTCCATCATAATCACAGTAGTCAAGCAAATATCCTCAGGGATTTATCAACATGTGTGAATGAATAAAAGCATAATCAAGTCAACATGTCATATAAAGAAGAACCAGCATACTATCATGTCGAGCAAGAATGTACACTGAATATATATATATATATATATATATATATATATATATATATACATGTATAAATACATCAACTATCCTATAATGGACTCTAGGGCATACATATATCCAACACATTCTCGGTGAGCTAGATATAGAAATATCAGTCGATCCCGCTACATATCTTAATACCTTTCAAGTCCTTAATATCCCATCCTCTTACAATCTACTTTTATGTTGTCCCTGGATCCATAGAGACAACGCCATCCCTTCCACTCTACACCAATATGTAAAATTCAAATTCAGTGACAATGTTTGTATCATACCTGCTGGAGAAAAATCCACGCATGCTAATACATCTTTCCAAGGTCTGTTTCTTGAAAACCAATCTGTTCTGTTCATCGAAGACATTGATAACTTGAGTGAGTTAGATGAAGAAGAATACAATATCCTTATAGAACTTCAATATGAGTCCGATCCTTTTGATAGCGAGAGTGATTTTCTTGAACAATACTTCTTCGAACCGAAACATGAATGCAACACTACTGTTCTGAATGATCAGGAACTCATGTTTGAGGATCCTATTGTAATTCCTCAGGAGGAACATCCGGATCGGATGATTTCCTCTTTATGTAGTCAGTGGGAATACCAATATGACCAAGGACTTTGTGTCCGAAGCCAGGGTATTACTGAACCCATTGACCCTCCGGTCAATGACGGGAATGGGGGTCTCGGGTACCATCCCAATGGCCACGATTTCCACAGCAGACATATGTTAGATATGTATGCCCTAATATGTATGCCCTAGAGGCCATTATTGTATGATATAGTGCATACTTGGACATATATATATATATATATATATATATATACACACACACATGACAGTCTTGCTCGATATGATAGTATACTATTTGGTCTCTCTTTATCATTCATGTGTATAGTTTCTACTTGTTATCACTATCACTAATACATGTTGATAAAGCCCATAGGATCATAACTTGACTACCAGGATTTTGATAGAGATCGTAATAGTGGGACTTGGGTAGTCCATAAGCACATCCTTCAATACTCCTAATCATGGGAGTATCGAGACTGGGCATCGATACTTCAGAGTAGACTAGTGTATACGTTTCTTGACCCCGACCGGGGCAATGACTGTTCCCACATCCATTGGTGTTTGACACCAAAGATTGTATATATGTGCTCATTGGAGAATGAGTTTCACCAAACGGACTCACCGAGAACCCCTGGATGGTATTATACCTAACGTCGGATAGCAGTTCTTTGGTGACATGAGTATAGGGTAGTCTGTAGACCTGAGATCGTCATAGTGTCTTATATGTTTCCCACCGTGCTTTGATTATTACCCTACCACGGTTTTAAAGAGCCGTGTAAATAGGTTTTAGTTGGGTACAGTCCCGAACCACATGGAGGAAGTGAGCGATTGGAAGGGTTTCGTCTTTCCCGGTATGGGGAGTTGATGTCGTGCTATGCCTGATCGACTGTAATCATAAGTCCCTGGTCAGGGCGAATGAGATAAACTGATAAGTGTTATCAGTTATATCTATAGTGGTTATAGGTCACTGATCGGCATGACTTATAAAGTTATTGGTGGTCTAACGGATTCCACCCTCCAGACTTAATATGAAAAACTCTAAAACGAAGAGACCAGACTATACGGAAACTGTCACTTTCTGGCTCTGTTGGATTTCGGATGAGCTTACTTATCGATCTTCCTTATCGATCAATACCTAGATAGCCGTTACGTACAGCTAATACTGCTGACGTGCTTGTGGTCTATGGATATGATCCTAACCTACTGTTAGCATATTTTTGAGTCTTTAGAGTCCCACACATAGGTTTCCCAGCACAGGCGAAACGATGTAGGGCATGCATAAGGATACGTGAATGAATTCAGTTAAATATGTATATTTGATACACGCATTTTAATTGAGCTTTTTATGATATTAGCCGGTATATATTGATATAACCGGATTATTAAAATCAAGTGTTGATTTAATAATTGAATGTATGATTATATATCGATATAAAATTACATTAATTAATATCATGGTTACTTATTTTTCCTTCTTTTTTATTATATTTATATATGATATCAATATAATATATTATGTATGCTGATATATAAAAGATGGATGTATGAGACACACAGAAAGGTTTAGATGAAAATGAAACATTTCCTTATTTATTTAAAGAAGAAAATGAGTCATTATTTTGAGAATGAAGTAGAGTTCTTTAGAATTCTCAAAACTTTTCCTTTGAGATAAATATGCTTGATTTCATTTTCATATCAATTTTAGACTCTCATATTCATCCTGATTTCTCTCCTCTCTCTCTTGAGTTTTATTTTGGAGAGAAAGAAGAAGAAAAGAGAGGAAATGTAGTGAGAAAACTATTCTACATTATTTCTATCTTCACTAACCTAGCAAATTAGTGTTGATTGTTCTTCATATACATATTTAATTTGTGAAGTGAGAGCTTGTGTTGGGAATTCTCAAGATGGATCATCTAGGACTTCAAAGATCAACAACCAAGTTTCTTCTCTCAACCTTAGGAGCTTAGCTAGATTTCATCCAAGGAGCTTTTGAAGGTGCTACAAAGTTTGTAGTTTCAAACTTATAGTTTAGCTTCTTGTTCTGTCCAAGTTTTGGTCTTTAGGCTATATTCCATAGTTTTTGTTGATTTAGCTCTCTTAAATTTTTAAAATTATCTTCTGCCTTGCGTCTTATGAAAACTAGTGAGATAAAAAAACTTACAACATAGGACGCAGAAGATGAAGTTCCCGCCGATTCACAAAACCTTCGTTCCATGGTCGGAAAATCCCATCATCATGCTTTTGGATAAGGAAGAGGGAGCAGAGCAAAGAGAAGAATGGAACAGAACCACTCACGATAAGCTCGACGATGGTCAACCTCTGTTGATTGGAGATCTCTTCGGAAATGGCGATGACAGTGAGAAGAACGAAAACTTCTACAAGGTATCCACTAAGCAAATCGACAGTATCAGTCAGTGGTTGGCCCAATTCGATCTCAAGCAGGAAAATCCAGGACATACCGGGGTCGATCACCTCTCTTCCATCATTGAAATGGATGGTGAATCCTTGGATCTTGGTCCTCAGAGATCCTTCACACCCGTAAACACTTTTCTCCTGAAAGAACACATGTACCAGCCAATTGTTTTTATTCAAATCCACACCGATATTCTTACATCAAAACAGATTGACAAAAAAACCATGGAGATATTTCTCCATTGCGCGAAAGACCCTCAGAGAGATTTGCAAAATGAATTTGAAAAATATGATTTTGAAAAATCTTTTAGGATTTTAAAAAAATCACCGGACCCCATGAAAACCATAGACATCCGTGATCATTTCTTTAAATCTATGCTTCGATCCCGGGAAATTCCTGTAGATTATGACATGGAATTGATGGGCATCGACCTAGAGCAATGCTATTCGGATATAGATCCCGTTCTAGTTGATAGTTTTAGAAAAAGTGAGAGACTAAGGGAATCGAAGTGCGAAGACACCGAGAGTGTAAACCTCAGTGGGGCCGATGAATCAAAGGTCGTGAAGATTGGAGCACAAATACGCCCTGAAATAAAAAAGCGCTTGATCTCGTTGTTACACAAGTATTTCGACATCTTCGCCTGGACATATGTGGACATGCTAGGATTAGATCCGGCGATTGTGACTCACCATCTACCACTATCCGAAGAAGTGAAACCAGTGAAACAGAAGCTGAGGAAATTCCGACCAGAACATTCTGTACAAGTCAAAGAAGAAGTCATGAAGCAGCTCAATGTTGGGTTAATCTGAAATACGAATTTTCCATTCTAGATAGCAAACATAGTGTCGGTGCTGAAGAAGAACGGAACCGTAAGAGCATGCGTCGACTATATAGATCTTAATCATTCCACTCCGAAGGATGAACTCCCACTGCCCATAATCGACATCCTAGTATATAACACCGCAAGGCATGCGATGGTATCCTTTATGGATGGATTCCCGGTTACAATCAAATCAAGCTTGCAACAAAAGATCAAAAGAAGATGGCCTTTATCATGCCACAGAAGACATTCTGTTACCAAGTAATGCCATTCAGATTGAAGAATGCAGGCGCGACAGCCTTATTTCATGATATGATACACAACGAGCAAGAGGTGTATGTTGATGAAATGATCGCTAAGTCCAAAGAGCTCGCACACCACGTTGATGATCTAAGAATATGTTCGTCCGTTTAAGAAAAGTTACGTCTGAATCTGGCAAAGTGCGTGTTTGGGACAACATTGGGCAAGCTTCTAGGCTTCATCATTACTCAAAGAGGAATCGAGGTAGTTCCATCCAAAGTTAAAGCCATATAGAAAATGCTGTCACCAAGGACAGAAAAAGAAGCCAGAGGCTTTCTCGGAGGAATTCAGTATATCGGCCGCTTTATAGTAGAACTTGCTCCGACTTGTGAACCTATCTACAAGTTACTCAGAAAAGACGTCCTTGCAAAATGGAATGAAGACTGCAAAGTAGCATTTGACAAAATCAAGTCCTACCTATCCAATCCTCCAGTTTTGGTGCTACCAGTTCTAGGAAGACCATTGATAATGTATATTGCCACTTTTGACACATCTATGGGTTGCGTGCTCGTGCAACACGACGAAACGGGGCGGAAAGAAAATGTAATATATTATCCGAATAAGCGGATGACCGCATATGAAGCAAAGTATTCATTCATCGAGAAATTGTGCATAACGCTAGTATGGGCTGTACAACGTCTTCGTCGCTATGCACTTAGTCAAACTATCTTACTCTTCGCCAAACAAAATCCTCTACGATACATCTTCGAGAAGCCAGCCCTCATCGAAAGAATCACAAAATGGCAAATGATTCTCACACAGTATCACATCCAGTTCGGCAAGCAATCGTAGACCACATCGCCGAACATCCTATCAAGAATTACGACCTTTAAAAGTAGACTTTCCAGATGAAGATATAATGTTAACTACCGAAAATAGTGAAGACGATGATACATGGATCAGATTTTTTAATGGCGCGGTCAAAAAGAACGGCAAAGGTACGGAAGCAGTACTTATCTCTCCGACGAGGAACCTATTACCAGCAAACCCCTAAATCAATTTTGAATGCACACAGAATATGGAAAAATATGAAGCTTGTATTCTAATGGTATAAATGGAGATACAAAATAAAATCAAGAATCTACATATACGTAGCGACTCGTGATGTCTCAAACCAATGAAGAATTCCAAACCTTAGATGAAAAGCCGATCCCTTATCATGACATTCTAATCCAGCTCATGGAAAACATTGATGAAATTCAGTTTGAATTCCTGCCATGCACCAATAACCGCTTCGCCGATACTTTAGTTACCTTGGCCACATGGTGTGACATCCAAGAAAGTGAAACCTTCAAAATCCAAATCACCAAGAGGGAAACTCTTATCTATTACTGCAGCATGGAACAGATCACTTCAAACAACGTCGAAAAACCTTTGTTCTATGATATCAAGAGATTTCTAAAGGATTTCACTTTACCAGAAGAAACCGTAGTGGATAGAAAGACGCTCGCCAATCTTATCCGGAATTTTGTAATCTACGATGAAGAGCTCTATAAGCGCTCGTTTGAAATAATACTGTTGCGTTTCTTATACGAAGAGAAAGCTCAGAAGGTGATGAATGAAGGGCATTCCGGAATCCGCGGAGCCCATACAAGAGGCAACACGCTCGCAAAGAATATCCGACGACAAGGCTAATTCTGGTTGACCATGGAAGCTGATTGTCATCAACATGCAAAGAAATGTCACCAATGCCAAGTACACTCAAATCTCATCCATGTTCCGTCGGCCAAACTTCACAACCTTTCCGCCCATGGCTTTTTGCAAAATGGGGCCTAGATGTTGTCGGCAAGATATCACCGAAATCTTCGAGCGGTCATGAGTCCATATTGGTCACGATCGATTATTTCACTAAATGGGTTGAAGCCGCATCATATACGAACATCAAAGCCAAGTAGGTTGTCGAGTTCTTAGAAATTCTGATTTTCCGATTTTGACTTCCTCATGAGATCATAACTGACAACGGGACAAATTTCGCCGTGAAGAAGGTTCAAGACTTTTGTGAAGAGTACAAGATCAAACATCGCTTCTCATAACCCTGTAGACAGCGAAAAATGGAGCAATTGAAGCAGCTAACAAGAATATCGTGCGGATACCAGCGAAGATGGTCATGATTCACAAGGATTGGCATGAGAAACTCCCATACACTTTATGGGCATATCGAGCAACTATTGGAACCTCTACTGGAGCCACACCATACTCACTTGCTTATAGAAATGATGCGGACCTTCCTGTAGAAGTGATGATACCGTCTATAAAAGTCTTGATAGAGGTGGAAGGTATCAAAGAGCTTGAATGGTTCAGAAACAGATTCGACGAATTGGACTTCATCAAAGAAAGGAGATTAAAAGCTCTATGTCATGCACAGTGCCATCAACGATGAATGGCAAGAGAATACAACCAGAAGGTTCACAAGAGATCATTTCAAAAAGGTGAGCTAGTTCTTAAGAAGATATGGCCTACAAGCACCTACAAAGGTAAATTCGTGCCGAATTGGGAAGGAACGTTCGTGGTAAACCATGAATACTCGGGAAATGCTTACATACTCATCACCATGGACGGAACAGATAGTTTTAGGCCTATAAATGCTGGATATCTTCGAAAATACTATGTGTAAATTCGAGTCTCCACTATAAAGTTTACTGAATGAGGTCTTCATTTGGCCGCCACTTTCTCAAAAATACAATCTACAAATTATTTTAATCTGCATACCATTTTGAGACTATTTATTTCTTTGATACACCCTTGTGAATATTTGAAAAGGAATTGTCATAATAAAAATGCCAAAAAAAATTGAAAAACGAAAGAAAAATATTAAAAGAAAAAACAAAAAAAGTAAAAATAAAAGTCGAATGAGAAGGGATAAGAAAATTATCGATATTCTTGAGCCTAACCGACATCCTTTGATCAACCCTGGCCCCATTGCAACCGAAAAAGTCCTCACAAATTTTATAAGCAATATAGTGAGAGATAAGAATTATAACATATCTGTCACGCTCCGTTTCCCAGTGTATGGGGAAGTAGGCATGGCGGGAACGCGACGTATTTACTCAAAAGTAAACACGCTAAGCGTAAATAAGCAATATATAAATAAAATCCACAAGAATGACAAGAGATGTAATATGAACAACAACATTTTATTAACTTTCTGTAACAACTCCAATTTTGTATACCAAAAATTTGCTTTAAAAATAGTGTACAATTGGAGTATTGTTGTTGCTGGAAATAACTTAAATATTTAATTCCTTACAATAATTACAAGAAGGAGCTTGTAGCTCATTGGTAATACCTTGCATTGCTGAACCAAGCCACCAGAGTTCGAATCCCATACCCCACATTATTTTTAATATGGATTTTTTAAAAACCTTTAGAATACCAAGAGTTTACACGTGCATATCTCACAAAAACCCCACTACACCCAAAGATGTAACACTTGCAAAGGGTAGATGAACCGTCGGGGGAGATCCAGGTCACCGGAATCGGTCGGGAATCGGCCAACTCGGCCTTGACTCGGCCGACTCAGTGATCCGACCGAGTCACGGCCGAGTCACCCCAGATTTGGCCGATTCCGGCGAGGGTCACAACATGAAAGTTGTGTCTTTTGGTATTCCCTACGCACCTGCAAAGTTTCAGCCTCATACCACTTCCAGAGCTCTATAAAACCCCCAATTACTCCACTTTTAATACATTTTTATTACATTTTATCATATTTTTATTTTTAACTTTTCATCTACCCTAACCCTAGCCTAACCCTATAAATACCAACCCTACACACTACCCTCTCACCCCCCAAAATCTTGAGCCACTCTCTCAAAAGTTTCCACAAGAAGTGTGCTTCGAAATCGAGTTCCCGGCGAAGCTCTGACGGAATTCCGACGACGCGTTTTGGAGCAACCGGCGACGTAATCACCCCTCGGCCTTCCTCCCTAGTTCTCTTTACTCTTTAGAAGAGTTTAAACCTGTAAGTCCCACCTCTTCTACCTTCCTTTTCTTTAATGTAAAAATACGAATTTCTGGAACCCGACGGAAATCGGACAAACCGATTTCCGATTCGATTTTTCTTTAAAATTCCACTTGTCACCTAATACATATCATCTACCCATATGCATGTTGACTATTAATCACCCTTAAACCAATTTAATCACACTTTTCCACATGAAATGATAAGTTCTTTACAAAACCGTATTTCTTTCATTAAAATACCATGAAGTTCATTTTTCTTAATGTAATCAAGTACCTCACTCCTAAACATGTTTATTGTGATAACTAAACTTGTTTCAATCAATTTGAATGAAATTTCACACATGAAATGATAACGTTTACGAATACCGTATTCTTGCACTTTAATACCTTTGGGTTTAACATAGCTTATTTCACCTTTAAACTTCACCAAAACCTAATATAAGTCACGGGGTAATGACCTACCCTTACACACACTCAATATAACCCTAAATGATAAATATCAAAAATAAAGAATACGAAATTACATGACTTTTCACTAAAATACCATAACCTTTATAACCTTTAGTTAAATCTTTAAATTATAAACTTTTCTAAATAAAATCTTATATAAAATGAAAGCACGATTGGTCATGGACATCGATCGTTTATCTAAACTGTCTTGTGGGTCTAGGCAAGTGTGTCTAAGGCTAGTGGTTTTTAATTAGGCCCACGACTGTGGTTCCTTCCCACTTACCTGGCACTTATCTGGCCGCAATTGACGGTGAAGAGGCGATTTGAGGCTTCTAATGACTCATCGTTTAGACCCTAGAAATAGGCTAGTTGGCTTAGGAAACCCTAATAACTAAAATACGGAAACTATACTCTTTTGCAAATAAACACCCTATATTTATAAAACCGTTTTCCTAAATGAAAAGTATTTATAAAACCTAAGCAAAGTGCCGCTACAACCCATCTTTGGGGAACCTGTTAGGGATAGTACGGTTCATCGTGCACCCGCAGGCTAGTAGTGCGAGATTCAGACCTCCGCAAGGAGCATTCGGTCTCGAAAGGTTTAAAATACGATATTTAAGGAACGTGAGACTTTTTGTAAATAAAATATTCATATAAAAGAAAATTATTTATGTGTTTAATTATATATAATTATCATTTAAATACCTATTTTGTTATAATATAAAGTTTCCACTTTTTCCTAAAATTCAAGATTAAAAGTTACGTTAAAATACCACGAATTTCAAAAAAACAATTAATTCTTCTATTAGGATATATTCACTAGAATAACACAAATAAAATTCACATTCATTATAATAATAAAGATGATTATTAAATACTTGAGGTATATTTTGAAAACTATACAAAAGTACTTTTTACATAAAACCCCCTCAAGTTTCACAAATTACAATAAGGCCCCTAACTAATATTGAACTTCAAATTATCTTTCTTTTAGTCTGACTCGGGTTGGAGTCTGACTAATTCTGACTTGAATATAATTCAAGTCAACCTATATTCAATCATATTCCAATACAAATTTGAATACAAGAATCCCTGAATCCAGTTAACAATATATTCATTTTGACTGAATCAAACCATGGATATTCATCCATTATCCTGATATTCCATTTTCCTGATTATACAGTTACAACATGTTTACTGATATCATGGTTTTGGTCAGTCATCCAGTTTACATATTCCAATACTACAACACTGTTAAAACACTACGGGGTTTAAAAGGGTAGATTAGTACGGAAGGTGTTAAAGGTGGCACGAGGTGGTCAGATTAAGACACCTAACATGAATACTGTTGCTGTTGTACCGTGGCATAACGGTTCCTTGTACTCTCCATTTGCCCTGATCTCTAGCATATAGAGATCCCCCTCGTATACACTGGCATCCTTCTGTACCAAGCTACAAACAACGGCGTTAAACAATATTCCATAATATTCAACAACATAATACTTTAGAAAATACTGCTACTCTGCCATTCTCATTCTTCTTTTCTTTGGGACTTACCGAGCGACCTGTTCGCTGACGACATTCTATTTCTTTCTTCTTTGAATGTCGTCAGGTGCGTTGGACCAAGTTGAGACCGAGCCCACAAGTGAAGATTTGGAGCAGTTCCAAGAAGACCCAGAGCTCTAGATAATTGTACTTTGTTCTTTCCAGTATTTCCTTTTATTATTATGCCACTGTTTAGGCATTGCTTTTCCATTCCAGTTGTATTTTCGTTTCATGCATTGTACAAAGAATGATATTAATAAAAGTTGCTGTTATTTCAATATCATTTGTCTCTTGTGATTATTTTATATTGCTTAGTTACGCTTAGCGTATGTACTTCTGAGTACATACATAACGGGCCTCGTCACGTCCACTTCGCCGTACACTGGGAAGCGGGGCGTGACACTTTCATTCTTTACATTACAACTGATTTGAGAAGGAAATGTACAATGATAGAAAGCAATGCTTAAACAGTGGCATATTAACTGAAATAAGTACACGTAAAAGCTAGAAGTCTGGCTGCTCTATGAACTGGTCCAAGTCGTCCTGGCTGGGCTCGGTCTCCTGAGGGTCCGGTCCTCTTGATGAACATTCCAAAAAAAGAAATAGAAGGAATGTCGTTAGAGAACTACCGCTTGGTAAGTCCCAGAAGTAAGAGTAGAATAGAATAAAGAAAGACAAGTAGAGAGTATATTACTGGTAATTTGTACAGGTCTATATTTGTTATACTAACGTAGTTGTTTGTAGTTTGGGACAGAAGGTATCAATGTATACGAGAGTAGTCCAACTATCCCGTGGACTATGGTAACACGTAGTACAAGACCCCGTCAAAACCCACGGGACAACGGTAATGGATGTTCAAATTAGGTTTCTTTTAGTAACCATCTCATTCTACTTCTAATACATTCCGTACCAGTCTACCCTGTTAAACCCCGTAATGTTTTGTATTGAATTATAGATTATGGTTATCAGACTTACCGAGGCCATGGATACAAGTTGTTCATGTAAAACGGGTTCAGGATGTAAACAAGTAGTCATGTAATCAGTCAAGTTATAGCCATGGTTCGGTCAAGTCAAGTCATGTTTGCATGTTGATATTATTCTGGTATTCAGGTTCATGTTCAAGTATACATGTTGGTATATTGGATTCATGTTTGAATTGGATTATGATTTGGATTAGACTCAGATTGATTTGGAATCAGGCTTGAGTCAGACACTTAGAACTGATTTGGATCCTGAATTAGGTTTGAGAGTTACCGGTAATTGCTGCACATGGACGGTAGGATTTGTGTTTTTTTCCAAGAAAATTACCATTGATAACACCGTTAAGTTTTTCTATTTTAAATAGGTAAGCACTCAGTTTCTTCGGCTCCCTGAGACTCAAGAGAATTAATCCCGCTTAAATCTATATTTATTAAATTCCTTAAATGTAATTTATATAACTCGAGGGGGTTTTATGAAAAATATTTTATATACTTTCAGAATAAACCTTGAGTAATTATTTATGTTATTTAGGGTTTTCATAGATGTGAATTTTAAGAATGTGAACTATTTTTGTGAATATTTACATAGCTTGAATAGTTCAAGGTATTTTAGTGTAAGACTTGTCTTGTATTGATATTTGATGGTATTTTAGTGAAACATGTCATTCTTTTATTTTTTTGAAAAACATGGAATTTTATTATAACTTGAAATTATGTGGTTTGAAACTATTTATATAATTATTAAAAATTAATTTTATTAAAGCAGAAAAATTCATTTTCTTACAAATCGTATTAAAATTCTTTCGAGACCGAATGTTGTATGAGAAGGTCTGCATCTCGCTCTACTTGTCCCGAGGATGTGCGATAATCCGCACCATCCAATAATGGGTTGTTGAGGCATAATCGCAAAGAGTTTAATAATACTATTCAAAGAAAAACGGGTTTTTATAGTTCAAGGTACTTTAATGAAATGTTGTATCGCCACAAAAAATATGTTTTAAAGAGTATCGTGCTATATAAACATGTGTGTATGTGAAGGGTATGTCATTACCCCGTGAAGTTTTCTAGAGGTATGATTAAGCAAAGTAATAAAATACGGTAGATACAAAGTTCATGGTATTTAAATGTAAAACTCAATTTAAAGTTATTTAACATGATGATTTAGGGTGAAAGTTGTTTCTAATTATTAGTTTTATGCTTATAAACATATGTTAAGAATATAGATGAGCAATGATTAAGAAAAAGTGTGATTTCAAGATTTTAGAATCAAAAGTCGGGGTTAACTCCACTTACCGACATGTTTTGAAAAAGAGAACTTTTTATGTAGAAAGAGAAGAATGAGGTGGGACTTACTAGCTAGAAAGGTAGGAAGGAGGTAGAAGAAGATGTGGTTGCCTTCGTGGTATCGTGGGGTCGCCGGAATTGCTTCGTTTCCTCGCCAAAAGTTGGTCTTGGGCTAACTCCACTTCTACTCCATTTGTACTTGAGAAAATTTGATAATTTTGGATAGGGATTTCAGAATGAAGAAGGGCTAGGGTTTGGGGTTGTATTTATAGTGTGAAATTAGGGTTTTGGAATTGAAAGAATGAATTGAAATGCATTAAAAATTGGATTTAAAGATTAAATTGAAGTCTCTGTTTAAATTCAGAGAAATCAAATAGTGCAGCGATAATGGGGGTAGGCCAAGGGTTTTGTGGGCAAAACACTGGGACTTTTCCCCTATGGACGACCGTCAGCGTCGGCCCCATGAAGGATCTCGCTGGTCTAATGTGAGGTGAGGGTTGTTGGATTCTTGCCACGTGTCTATGTCATTGTTAATAACATTTTGCACATGTTTGTTTCCCTGACTTTTCATTTTTGTGTGCAGTGCACGTATAAACTTTTAGGCTTCCAAAAAGTTTAAAAGAAAAATATGGAAAAATAATATGTGGCTGATGTGACTCGAACACAGGGACTATGTCACAGCAGTGCAAGACTTTACCAATGAGCTACAAGTGCTTTCTTGCTGTTCTTAAACAAAAATAACTTTTAAATTGTGCTCAGGCTTGTAAAATCATTTCTGTACTTTAAGAAGAAAAATTTTGTACAGAAAATTCCGCGTCGTTACAATATCTGAACCCAGCTTTTGTAGTGTTTGAGTTATCTTTCAAATGAAACTAGGGCATGATTATTATCTTTGCATATATTTAGTTTGTTACTATTTCAAAAAAAGAAAGAAAAGTAGAAAAGGTGAAAAAATAATTCAAAAAAAGGGGAAAAGGTAGTTCACAAGCAAAAAGGGCACAAATGAAAACCTGAAAAAACTTTGTGAGTAAAAACAGTGAGACTACCTGCGAGTTTGTGGAAACCCGAAAGAGCGCAGACTCGTTAAAAAGATAATAAGAAAGTAAAATAATAATACAACTATTAGGTGAAAACCTGCAAAGGCGCTAATAACACCTGCAATGGTCACATCATTAGTACTTTTTCAATAGGACCAATAATACACAGGGTCGACAAAGAAGAAAGCGCATCAATGAGTCAGGTTTTTTTGTCTAGGGGTGTGTAAAGTAACGATTATAACGACAAGTAGATTTCAAATAAGTCTTATCTATTAGGAGTCCGAATTTGTTCGCTTTTATCTTAAACACGTATCGCATGCTCTATATCGACAACCAATGAATCTATCACATCCTGTTTATGATTCGATGCACATTTTCTAAAATCACAACTTGCGCATTAAAATAAATAATAGATGATGCTACTCTATGAATCCATCATGGATTCATTCTTGGACATAGAACCAATATTTTGGAATTCCACGACTTCTTAGGTTAACAAGTTTCTGTCAAAAGCTTGGTTCGTCCAAAGACATAAAACTAAGGCCTTTAATTAGGTGAGCTCGTCTTGCTGACGTAAAATGAATCCAATGCCCTAGTTAATTTGACAGTCGTAGTACTGCTACACGTTAAGAAGCATAACTTATGTTTTAAAAAAAAAAAAACTCTTTCGTTTATTTTCTTAAAAAAACAAAAAAAAATAATATTTATTTTCTAGACTTTCCAAACTCAAAATAAACTATTTTCTTACGGGATGAGATACTAACCGGTTGATTCTCCATATCAATTAGCTGGTCTTCATTTACAAAATTCAAATTCAAATAAGTTGGTATTGTTTAAAAGTATAAATCCCAATTCATAGGATAAGCCTCCGACTTTATACCCTCAAACCAATAATCCCTCATCCGTCATCTAGTTTTAGGAATGGATCCCCTACCACCGGATATTTCCAATTACTAGGATTCGACCCTTCATCACATCATCTTTACATCATTTAGAACAGTCCCATCATATAGAATAGTTGCACCATCCATACATCACGAAGAACAAGAGCATCTTTCATCCTAGCACTCGACAAGGAACGGTGTTTGAGAGTGGATCGACCATTCACCCTAGAATGAATTCCTCTTACGGCTATTCCCTCTTTTGAAAGCGAGAGGCTGCTTTTTTTTCTATTTAAGTAGAATTTTTGCACGCATTCGCATTTGTAGACACCCCAAAGAAGCAGCGATCTGCGAATTTACTCTTTTACCCTTGCGTTTTTGCACTATAACCTTATATCCTCATCACGTCAGTGCATCTGCATCATGTCATTCACCTCATTTTTTCATAAAAATAAATGTTTGGTATGCATGAAGGCAACTTAAGTGCATGGTTCAAGATTCGTTCAAATGACCGAAATACCCCTTTCGAGACGCTCAAAAATCCATATCTCATGAATTCTTTCATGACTCATCACAAGAGTTTTTGTATATGTTTTTAATAATTTATCATGAATTACCGATGCATAAAATTCGAATAGAGTTGTCAAATTCCTTGAGATTTGCATTAAACCCTCTCGAACTTTCAAGAATTGCCCAAAAATGATTTCCAACCAATTGATGAGTATTTTCTTGATGTGATCGTCATATTTGACCATTTTATATCAATTGGGACCATTTCTGATGGGCAATTTCATCCGGAACCCATTAATTTCCCTAATCACCCTTTAATCGCCATTAACGATTTCGATTTTTTATCTCGTAATTATTTAATCCAAATAATGTCAAACTTTCCATATCATCTTAGTATATTTATGAGGACATTCCATAAAAATTTCAAGTAAAATCGACAACGTTTACCGATGAGCTAAAGCTCTTTTATTATTTTATCATTAAAATAATATGGTGGGCCCACGAGGGTAAAATTGCTAATTTTTTTAATGGATCCTCATGACTTACTTAGGTGATCCTCCACACAAAATTTCAAGTCATTTGAATATCGTTTGCTATTTGGTTTGAATATGAGCAATTATGGGTTAATTAAACTAATCGTTGTCATTAAACACCGGATTAGTGATAATTAATCCCTACTTGACTTGTCAAACCTATGGCATAGGATTCTACTCCTAGTAAACTATTAAATTAACATACATCCCATGAACACCACAACATGCATCTTTTTCACTTAAAAACTTACCTAACTTCACCCATTTTGCTTTATTAGAAAATTGCATGCTATCCAAGCATTTGAGAATGAAATAAACATAGATATTGATAAAGATCAGTTCATCTCTAAAACATCTCAACCATTTCACCATCTACAATCAATCAAAACCCACTATTTTGTATCCGAAGCACCCTTCTTCTATAAATAAGCATTCTCATACTCATGAGAAAGGGTATCTCTTGATCCTTCTCTTTTTCTTGACTCTCTCAATCTTTCTCTTGAGCTATTCAAGACTCAAGCCTCCATCACTTTTCAAAAAAAATAACCCTTAGATTAACTTAGAAATTCCCCAAAAACCTTTAAAAAATCAAGAAAACCTCAAAAAAAACATGATCTAGAGAAAGAGAAACCCGATTTTTCCCATTTAGGATTAAGATTTAGGAGTGAAGAACCTATTTCTCTGATTCTAGATTGTCTAGCTTGAATTTCAATCCTTCAAATAACAAAAACTTTGAAAAAAATGGGGATCCAAGGATCTCCTCTTTGTGTTTTCTTCATTTTTCATGCATTTCTAGCACATTTTCCTTGCTTATGCAAGTGGAATGGCTCTTCTCTTTACGTTTTCTTTTTGATCTTCTTATTTTTCCCATGAGACATAGATCAACTTGATAAAAAGAGAAGGATCGGATTGGTAAAAGAAAGCACTAATTCTGTACCTGTTCTTCTTCGTCCTAGGACTCTTTCCATAGATCGAAATTTCTCAAAAATCTAAAATAAATTCAAAAAGAAATTTAAAAAATGTCTTAGTTCTTTGGTCGAATTTTTGTCTTGACCCTTTTTTCGTGGACTTTGGCCAAAAGAGTAAAGAGAATAGGATTATATCCGAGGACCCTCTGTTAAGAACCTTTTTTGATCAAAACTCGAGCAAAAAAAACATAGGAGAACTCGAGAAAAATCGCGCATCGGCTACTGTCTTTGTCTAGATACCCAGACGCCTTTTGATAAGGTGCCCAGGTACCCCGAGGTACACAGGCGTCTTTTAATAATGCACCCATGTACTTAGATAGCCCCAGTCTTTGTTTGTGAGGTTTCTTTTGCATCGGTTTCACTTTTCCTTGATCTTTCCCACCAATAACGAGCCTCTAATACCTTCATACACTCATACTTGCATAGTGTAGGCGTATTTGGACACAAAGCTTTAAGAAACTCTTTCAAAACAAAACCTTTCAAAATTAAATCATGCCAGATTAGAATATCTCTTTGGGTAACCAACCCTTGTCGGGTTTCTATCGAGATATTGCGGTTTCTTAACTTTTATTCTTTGGTTTTCCATATCATTTTGCCATTACTCTCTCTCCCCCTCTCTTCTTTGCATCTTTGATGCATGTGGCGACTCCGGTTAGCTAATTCGGACTTCGACTCATTTATGGCTTCTCTTCTCCTTTATAGGTTGGTTGCTACACACCCACCAATTCTTGATGCGCCCGTTTAGGGACGACCATTTATCCTCTATACCGCAGCATTAGAGAGCTCCCTAGGGGAAATACTTGCCCAAGAAAATGATGCAGGGCATGAAAACACACTCATTATTTAAGTAAAGTGTTTATGAGGGCAGAAGTAAATTACTCCCTTATTGAAAAACATTGCCTATCTTTAGTCTTCGCTGTGACTAAACTAAGACACTATTTGGTGTCAAACAAAATTTGTTTAATATCCAAAATTGACCCTATAAAATACTTAATGAGTTTATAAGTGTTGGTTGGGCAGCTCGCCAAATGGGTACTAATGTTGCTCCAATTCGATATCCAATGCATACCTTAAAAGGCTATCAAGGGTCAAGTTCTAGTTCACTTCTTGACCGCACACCCTGTACCAGACAATTCACCCCTAATCTGTGAATTGCCCGGAGTGGATATTTTACATGTCGAAGATAATGAACCTTATTGGGAATTGTATTTGGATGGGGCACCTCACTCGAAGCAGGAACACAAGATGGCATTCCCAAAGTCAAAGTAGGGATGGGACTCTTGTTCATTACTCCAGCCGGAGGCATTATCCGGCAAGTTTTTGTAATGACCGAACCCAAAACGAATAATGAAGCCGAATATGATGCTTTTATTGTGGGTTTGGAACTTGCCATCGAAATAGGGATACAAAATCTCTATATCTATGAAGATTCCCAACTAATAGTTAGGCAGGTTCTAGAAACCTTCAAAATGTACAAATCTACATTAATTACTTATTGCAAACACGCCAGGGGACTTCTCTTGCAAATACCCACTTTCAAGTTAGAAAATGCCCCTCAGGTGCAAAATAGAAAAGTTGATGCACTGGCAAAACTAGCCAAAAAATGGTTGACCCCACAATAAGGGAGATCAAAGTTATAATACGAAATTGCCTAAGTGTGTTCCCTATGAGCCTTAATAGTGAAGAGAAGCTCATGCATACCCTTCATATTCAAAGCAATGAAGAAACCTTAGAAAATCCCGATTGGCGGCAACCATTTATAGATTTCTTCTATAACGATATATTACGTGAAGACAAATCTGCCCAATTTTCCTTAAGAAAGAAGGCACTATGATATGTGTTCTTTAACAACACTTTATATCGCTGTACTTTCAACGAACTCCTTTTACGATGCCCGTTCTCAGATGAAGCAGTTCAAGTCATGGAAGAAATTCATTCAGGCATTTGTGGAGCCCATGAAGCAGGTCCCAAATGAAAATGAAAATCAAAAGAATGGGTTATTATTGGCCAAACATGACGCAAGATTGCATAGAACATGCAAAGAAATGTCACATGTGCCATATACACGATAATTTCATTCACATGCATCCAAACCCACTACACCCGATTGTGACATCATGGCCTTTCAAAATGTGGGGAACATATATCGTCAGCCCAATCGAACCTTTGTCGTCCAACAAACACAGGTTCATCCTCATGGTCACCTACTACTTCTTTAGATTGTCTGAAACTGCGAGTTTCAAGGAAATCACAGCAAAAACCATTGTCCAATTCTTCCAAAACAATGTGTTATATGTGTTCGACATACCAAGGTGCATCATATCTGATAATAGGCTTGCTTATAGAAGCAAAAAAATCTTAAAGTTCGCCAAAACTCATATGATTGACTGGCGTTACTCTACCATATATAACCCTAGAGCTAATGGTCTAGCAGAATCCTTCAACAAGACTCTGGCCAAGCTGCTCAAAATGACAGTCCTTAAAAATAAAAGAGACAGTCACAACAAGATGAAGGAAGCACTGTGGGTCTACCGGACCACATACAAGACTCATACCAAATCTACACCATACTGGTTAGTATTTAGAACAGAAGCTGTGGTTCCTCTTGAAATTGAAATACCATCTCTTCGAGTCACAATCCATGAAGGACCAACGACTGAAGAAAACATTCCACTAAGGCAGCTCAAAACCTTAGATGATACGCGACTCAGAGCCTAGCAAAATCTAGAGCTCTATAGAGAAAGAATGTCACACGTCTATAAAAAAACTAGTCAGACCAAGAGCCTTTGTTGTAGGTGAATTGGTCCTGGTCCTACGATGCCCAATAATCCTGAATCGGAAAGCTAAACAAAAGTTCGAGCCAAATTAGGAAGGGTCCTACGTGATAGAATCGTTTTTTATGGCAGCTCATATCAGCTTTTGGATGCACAGGGGAATGACCCATGCCTCCCATTAATGGGAGGGATTTGAAAAAATACTATGCTTAAGCACCTCAGTCACGGCGCAAAAAGGGACAAAGGCTCCATAGTCAACTCTTGATAAGTTTCTTATTACTGTTGCACATCTTTTTCTTAGCACTCTTGTTCACCAAGATTCAAGCCAAGAAGACCTCGGTCGCTCACTGAGCCGTACGCCTCGCCCGGCTACCGCTCATTTTGAGGAGTGCCTCAAAATCCCTGCCATACAATCTCATTAAACTTCTTGTCAACCAGATAGTGATAAGAGCCTCTACATACAGGTCAAAGGACCTCCCTTATCTTGGTCGTTCATCAAGCCTCGAGCCATGTCCGGCCATCGCTCATAAAGCCGAATACCTTGGCATTTCTTCCATACAATCTCTTTTAGCTTCTTATTAACCAGATGGTGGCAGGAGCCTCTACATACAGGTCAAAAGACCTCCCTTCTATCGGCCGCTCATCGAGCCGCGTCCCTTGTCTGGCTGCCACTCATCAAGACGAGTACCTCGGCATCCCTGCCGTACAATCTCCTTTAGCTTCTTATCAACCAGATGGTGGTAGGAGCCTCTACATACAGGTCTGAGACCTTCTTTCCCTCGTCCGCTCACCGAGCCGCGTCCCTTATCCGGCCGCCGCTCATCAAGCCGAGTACCTCGCCATGCTATGTCATACAATCTCTTTTAGCTTCTTATCAACCAAATGGCCGTAAGAGCCTCTATAGACAGATCGGGAGACCTCCATGTATATAAAACCCGAACATATAAGTCAGGGTCCGACCATATATAGAGTTAGAAAAACCAAGCAATACCCAACAAACCCCGTTGAAGTTTCTCAAATTTACTCCATCGGACTTTGCATATATATATATATATATATATATATATGCCCATATATGCGGCTAAAGTTGAGGGTTGAACAAGTAACAACCCTTGGCTCAATACAATTCGGATTTTGGATCTGACTCGAGATAAATTTAGTACGCTCTAAAAAGGAGGCTCATTATGATTTATCACCAGTCGCCACGGATATGCTTACAAAGTAAGCAAGACCTAATGATGAGACTGAGATTGATACCAAAAGGAAACTCACAACAAATTCCTATCTAAACAGGTCCTACGGTAACATATCCACATTGCGTAAACACCGAGATAAGGTTGAGATTGATCCCAAAAGGAAACTCACCCAAAGTCTTACCTCAATGGTCCCGCAATACTATCCACGCTGTAGATATATCCTAAATGGAAATGCTCGAAGATTTGTGAGATCTATCTTCTGTACTCTCATCAAAATATCATCGTTCATGTCTTTAGAAATATAAAATCTATCGCGAATAAGCTACAAAGGGGCCGTACCGGGGATAAACCTAAGTATATCATAAAAATACTTGTTGGAGTTGTCCTCCACGTCCCGCGATAAGACACAACATCCGTAATGCTCACACTCAAGTAGTAACCTACAAACATGAATACTACGCATGTTGAGCCCCAATATTTCATAGGCTAGAGTCTAAAATGTAAGAGACCTAGCCCTAACATTTATGTCCGAAATGTTTAGATGTAGGTGCTTTTAGAGGCAATTAGTTGTAATTATAACCTACATGTATAGAACTTTCTCGTTCATAATAGTTGTATACTATTTGGTTTTTCTTTATTGATATATCTTTTATTTATAACACTCTGTTGATTATTGATTACTAATAAAATCCGTAGAATAATACTAGACTACATGATTGTGACGTAGATCACAATGATGAGACCTGACTAGTCTATAAGTATATTCTTAAATATTCCTAGCTGTAGGAATATCGAGACAGGATATTGATACTTGGGAAGGCTAGTGTATACTATACTTACTAATTAGAGAGTAATGACTGTTCTCATAGTCATCTGGTGTGGTTGTTAGATGTATATGCCCTAGACGCCATTATTGTAGAGTACATAATTGTATATTACATGTGGATTCTTAGGATAAATATGTACATGACAATCTTGCTCGATATGATAGTATGCTATCTGGTTTGACTTTATCTCAACATGTGTATATGTTCTATTTTATATTACATATCTTGATTACATACTGGTAAAGCCCGTAGGATCTTTGCTTGACTATTAGAGTTGTGATGGCAATCATACTCGTGGCATCTATGTTGTCTATAAGCACATTCTTAAATTGTTCCTAGTTGTTGGAATTTCAAGATAGGGCATCGATACTCTAGAGTACACTAGTGTATACGTTTCTTATTCCCGTGAGGGAAGGTGGCATGTCCCACAGCCATTGGTGTTCGGCACTAAAGATAGTATACAGGTGCTCATTAGGTTATGAGTTATACTGGACGGACTCGCCAAGAACTTCTAGATAGTTATATACCTATCGTCAGATAATAGTTCTCTTGTGACATAGGTACAAGTTAGTCTTTATACCTGACATCGTTATTCGTTTCGAGCGTGTTCCCACTGTATTCAGATTACTACCCTACCATGGCTTTAAAGAGTCATGCAAACAGGTTTTAGTTGGGTACAGTTCAGAAGCACTTAGGGGCTGAGCGATAGAAGGGATTCGTCTCTCCCGGTATAGCGAGTTAATGTCGCATAGTGTTCGATTCGTCATCACCATAAGACCTTGGCTAAGACAGTTGAGATTTACTGATTGTGAGATCAGTAGTTTCTCGGGATGGTTTTGAGCCACATCTGCATGACTTATTAGGTTATTAGGGGTCTGACGTTTTCTACTCCTAGACTTTGTATGTGATACTCTCAGACGAAGAGACCGGACTGTACAGAGATTGTCACTTTCAAGCTCAGTAGGGATACCGACGAATTTGTTTGTCGACCTTCCTTTAGCTCAATACATGGGTAGCCGTTACGTACAGCTAGTATCACTGACGTGCTTGTGGTTAAACCGAATGACAGTGTATTGTCGAGTCTTTAGAGTCCCACACAGAGAGTTTCCCAGCTTAGGAGAAACTATGTAACGTACGTATTTTGATACGTACTTAGCTTTGATCAAATACGTGTTTTTGTACACGTGCTTTTAATCGGACATTTTGTTAATACTAGCCGGTTTGAAAGATAGCCATATTATCACATTTGGATAAAATGTGATCTAGTATTATCTCTCTCTCTTTTTAGTATCTCTCTTTTCAGTATTCGTATTTTAACAAAATACAGTATTTGTATAAATACGTGTATTTGTATAAATACGTGTATTTATATAAATACGTGTATTTGTGTCTTAATATAAATATGAGTATTTGTATCTTAATACAAATACGGGTATTCTAATTTTATACGAATACGGGTGTGTATATTTTGATACGAATACGGGTGTGTATTTGTCGCATATACTTGTATTAGTGTAATTGTATATATATTTATATATATACATATGCATATGTATATGTATATGTGTACAGATGAGCTGGCTCTCTTCTTTTCTCATCTCTTCTTGAATGTGAGAGAATGGTGTGGAGTTGTGACTCACCATGGCGAGTCACAACTCTACCGATTTCTCACATTAAAAGAAAAGAAAAAGAAAAAGAATAGATAAGTATTCATTTTGAGCCATACTTGATATTATCATCACCATTACCATTATCTTCTTCTTCCTCTTCTCTTGAGTTTCAGTGAGTCGAGAAAGAAAAAGAAAAGAGAAAAAAAATTAGATATTATCCACTACTACATCCCAGTGAGCAATTCCTAGCAAGTCTTGTTCACTAGTTGATTTTGTGTGAAGCTAAAGCTTATGTTAGGGTTCTCTCGGGTGGATCATCTTCAACAAGGAAGACCGACCCCAAGCTCGTTCCTGGAGTTCGTAGGAGCATAAGAAGTGGAAAGAAGACAAAGGACACACTACAATGATAGCTATCATTGTCCGAGTAGTTAACCATCTTTAGTTCACTAGTTTAGTGTTTGGATTCGATTCTAGGTCGTAGAAGTTTGTACTCTCCTTGTAGAAAATTTTGTTTTGTATTCCGCCTTGGTCGCTAGTTAGGGT
The DNA here is from genome assembly GCA_030015575.1 of Agapanthus africanus. Lineage (NCBI taxonomy): Eukaryota > Viridiplantae > Streptophyta > Magnoliopsida > Asparagales > Amaryllidaceae > Agapanthus > Agapanthus africanus. The sequence continues at coordinate 55,622,097 of CM057350.1, read as the reverse complement.
CAAGAGCACGAGCATATACTTATATGGTATCGAAGCCATCCAAACACTTAAACTAGTTTAGAGGATACTTGAGTTTCGAAACCGTCAAAATTCCAGTTTTCAAAACCTTAATATTTGAAGTTTCTGTCGAATTTTTTTTGATCTCTAAATTTATTTAAACAAGTGTAGAATGGTCTTCTTGATAAGAAAGTGACACTGGACAAAAACGAGACAAAACGGAGAAAATGAAACCGCTCAAAATTCTAAAATCCCCACTTCTGGCGATTTTCTTGTCTTAGTCCGTCCTTTTTTTTTTCTTCAGTGTCTTGGGTTTTGTGAATTGTGATTTTTGGTTTTGTTTGATTTTCCATAGATTTCATTTAGTGTTATCTTTGTATTCGGGCAACTCGAAAGTTTTAAAAATCGAAACTTTTGCATCGTTTATATCTTTGGGTTTATGTTTATGTTTGTATATGTCGTCTAATTGCTATAGGTCAATTAGACGGGGTTGCAAATACTTGATCTTGCTGTTGTGGTATATATCTTGTGATGGATTAGACGGATGGGCATGGTGGATAACCCCTTCATCATAGAATTGAATGTATATTTGTATATTCGGGGAGAGCTGCCGGATTGAGGCCGTCGTCACCACTCGATGAATATTGTTTTATTAGAACATGACCGGGTTGAGGTCGATGTTACCATTGTATATTCATTCAATTTTGTATTAGGATAACCCACAGAGAAGTGATCGAATAGACGGGTTCTAGAGTGTGCTAGGTGGTCGTCTCGCAGTGACGAGTTCGAGCCGCTTCGCTCTAGAATTGGCGGGCTATTCACCGCGCTTGTAGGGGTTTAGGATAAACCCACTGTGGAGTACTGAAGTTACCGGATTCCATGAGGTGGCAGGTGGACCATTCATTTCATTGAGTGATAGTTGCCTCACTTCTAGAATTGATGGGTAACTTTCCGCGCTCATAGGGGTCTTTGGTTCAGGTGATGTTCGAGCTATCCATACGACCGGGGAGCGTTGCTTTTCGTTTGCGGCTCAAACTAAACACGGGGCTCCTAGTTTATCCGCTAATTTCATCTTGTTTATCGCATGCCTGTGATGTTTATTAACTGCCTATGATGATGATATATATAAATGTTGTATTGTTTTGCACCCGTGCTAGCCCTGCTCATGCACTAACGTAAGTTAAGTAATCTTACGGTGAAGTCCCCGGAACCCGTGGTGAATGCGGGTGGTATATACATACATTCTATTTTGGTTTTTTTCTATGATGCATAAGCTTAATTGATGGGACCGCTTTAATTCTTATTAATGCAAGATAATAAACCTAAAAAGATGTTATTGAAATCAAATTTCAAAACCACTCGGTTCTTTTCAAAACTACTCGGTTTTTCACAAAACCAAAAGTTTTCAAAATTGAGCTTAAACCACTAGTTTCGAAATCACTAGTTTCCTTCAACGATATTAAGTTCATTACATTAAAGGTTTTTCACCAAAAACCAACCGTAATCCATCGTTTCTTACAAGTTTTATTTAGTATTCGTGCTGTGTGTTTTGACCTAGTCAAGACGTAGTGTTTGATAGCTGAGTGGTACTTGTTTGTTGCAAGTATTGCGATTATTTAAGACGGCCGCATAACCATTTTGATCTTTTCAAAGACCTATGCGGGTGGGTCTAAATTAATCTAGGATAATGACGGGTTGAACTTGAATAGCGGTTTATGATATGTTGACCTAGTCAAGGTCATAAGCCGTTAAGGGCAAAAACCACATCGGGAGTTTCAAATATATAGAAAACTTGCTAGTGTTGCATACTTTCTGGAGTGTGGTGAATAGAATGAATTCTATCTAGGTTATCACGTGACGATAGTTAGGTTTCGATCCCACTGATGAATAGGATTACTCTCGGAAGATTTTCACTTCACAACTGGCTAACCCATTAGATGTCTAGAAAGGTGTTAACAGCGTTATGCCTCTGCGGAAATGAGGTTATTTAATTAGGTCTATGCAAAAGCATGGGGAGCCTCCCTCGGAGTACCAATACTTGCCTGGCTGAATGGTTAGCAAACTTGTGGAGCGTACATGATCCCGACTAGTTCTCCTTTTAGGGTTTGAAGAAATTCGAGAAAACAGTAGGAACTATTCTATTTAGATAAAATAATAACCAATCTAAACTTGCAAGAGCACATGCTAAGTGTTTCTTTTCTCTCTCCTAATTGCAGCTACCATATCACGCCTTTATCAAGTTAATAAAATGTATGACTTGAATGACCAGAATTCTTATTCGTGGCTGGGGAATATAGGTTCGGCTCTGACTTATGACAAATGTCACGAGCATGAGTGAGGGAAAGAGAATTGCATGAATTCCTTGATGATCCTGGTGAAGAAGAAGCATACTATTGCATCACCTTCATGTATTCTTGTTATTGAGAACTGTTTGTCGGTCGGTCATACCTCCTGGGTACTAGATACCGGATTAGGATCTTATATCTATAATTTATTATAGGGACTGATAAAAGTAGAATGGATGGACCTGGTGATATGTCCCTCAGAGTAGGGAACAGAGCACAAGTTGATGTTGCTGCCGTCGGTGAATATCACCTAGTATTGCCAAGTGGCAATACTATGATTTTGAACAACTGCTACTATGTACCTTCCATGCTTTGCAATATCATATCAGTTTCTTAACTTAATAAAGAAGGATATAATTTTTTTTCTAGATAGAAATATCATGAACATTTACCTTAATCAGGTATTGGTTGTAGAAAAACCCATCGTTGCCTGTCCCAAGTCCGGATGAGAAAGGGTGAGGGTTGTGGTAGGCTTGTGACAGCTAACGTAAAACATTGTCACATTCTATGACATGAACCATAATAAGAATATCGTTGGGGCGTCCCCTACTCAGCGACGTGCTACATCGGATCCCGGGTGTAGTGTTAAGTATGCAAGGGCTTCTAGGTCATCGTCCAGAAACGGCGCACTACATTGGACCCCGGGTGTAGTGACAAATAAGCAAGGGTTTCATAGAACCCGTCTAGCTTTCTGGAACATAGGTTCTCTTACGGATAGACTAATAGAATTAGTGGAGGTGATGATTAGGAGGAGAGTTGGTATTTTATGTTTGCAAGAAACTAAGTGGGTAGGTGAAAAGAGTAGAGTCATAGAGCCTTGGGGTTATAAGCTTTGGTATACAGGTAGAAATAAAAATCGTAATGAGGTAGGCATAATCACAGATAGACGGCTGCTTAAGGATATAGTTGAGATTAGGAGAAAAGGTGATAGGATTTTACTGGTTAAGCTTATTCTAGGTGGAGAGATCCTTAATGTTATTAGTGCTTATGCACCACAGATAGGTCTTGATGACGTCAGTAAGCATCTATTCTGGGAGGATTTAGACGAGAAGGTGCAAAGTATACCTAGTGGAGAGAAGTTATTTATTGGTGGTGATCTCAATGGACATGTAGGTACTAGTCGTAGTGGGTTTGATACTATCCATAGAGGTTTTGGTTTTGGACAAAGGAATGAAGGAGGTGGCTCGATTCTAGATTTTGCCTTATCTTATGACTTGATCTTAGTAAACACCTGGTTTAGGAAAAGAGAGTCTCACCTTATAACTTTTAGGAGCGGATCAAGTGCTAGTCAAATAGACTTTTTTCTGACGAGAAGAATAAATAGAGGTTGTTGTATCGACTGTAAGGTAGTGCCAGGTGAGAGTGTAACCACTCAACATAGACTTTTAGTTCTAGATTTTCGACTTTGAAGAGAACCTAGGAAGATTAGACATAAGGTAGAGCCTAGAATTAAATGGTGGCGATTGAAAGAAGGTAACCAAAAGGGTTTTATAGATCGTGTAGTCCAAGAAGTGGATTGGCAGTCGGAAGATGATTCAGACAGAACATGAAACAAAATGGCTAGTTGTATCAAGAGGGTAGCTAGAGATCTACTTGGTGATTTGAGAGGTGGTGCTCCACCATCTAAGGACACATCATGGTGGAATGAAGAAGTAAAGGCTGCTATTAAAATTAAAAAGGGATTCTTATAATGATTTGAAGAAAAGTAGAGATGTGGAGAGATTTGAGAAGTATAAAATGGCTAAAAAGGAAGTTAAGAAAGCTGTCCGGGAAGCTAAATCTAAGGTCTACAAGGAGGTGTACGAGAAATTAGACACTAAAGAGGCTAAAAATGATATATACCGGATTGCTCGGATGCGGAAAAGGAAAACCAGAGACTTATGTGCGGTGAAGTGTGTCAAAAATGAAAATCATAAGGTTTTAGTTCGAGATGAGAATATCAAGCAAAGGTAGAGAGATTATTTTGACAAATTGTTCAATGAGAGCTTTACTAAGAATTTGGATGGACTTGTTATTCAATCTCAAGATATAAACCGTGATTTCATGCGTAAAATAAGACTACCTGAGGTTAAAGAATCTTTGAATAGAATGAGTTTAAGAAAAGCGGTTGGTCCTGACGGGATTCCTATCGAGATTTGGAGATGCTTAGGAGAATTAGGCGTTAAATGGCTGACAGATCTATTTAATAAGATTTGGCAAACAAAAAAGATGCCAAATGAATAGAGGAAAAGTATCCTTGTACCTATCTACAAGAACAAGGGTGACATTCAAATTTACTCAAACTACCATGGAAAAAAACTTATGTGTCACACCATGAAACTTTGGGAGAGAGTGATTGAACACAGGCTAAGGAAGGATATTAAGATAACAGAGAACCAGTTTGGGTTCATGCTTGGACGATCGACGACAGAGGCTATTCATTTGCTTCGTCAACTTTTCGAGGGTTTTCGAGAGAGGAGAAGAGATTTGCATATGATATTTATTGATTTAGAGAAAGCGTATGACAAGTTACCTAGAGAGGTATTATGGGGGACAATTATGAAGAAGGGGGTACACGTCAAGTATATTGACATAATCAAGGATATGTACGATGGAGTAGTGGAAAATGTCAAAACTTGCGGCGGCCTACCGAGTGATTTTCCAATTACAATTGGTTTACATCAAGGATCTGCATTAAGTCCATTCCTATCTACCATCGTGATGTATGAGCTTACTAGAACTATCCAAGATGAGGTACCTTGGTGTATACTATTCGCTGATGATATTGTTCTAGTAAATGAGACGAAAGCAGGGGTTAATGCCAAATTGGAATTATGGAGGCAAACATTGGAATCTCGGGGGTTCAGATTGAGCAGGTCCAAGACAACATATATGCATTGCAAATTTAGTAAACAGAGAAGTCAAAACCATATTGTTATAATATTGGAAGGGCAAGAGATATCATCGAGTGATCAGTTTAGATATCTAGGTTCCATCATCCAAAAGGATGGGGAGATCGATAGTGATGTTAATCAAGGGATCCAAGCTGGTTGGTTGAAATGGAGGAGTGCAACAGGGATTTTGTATGATCGTAACTTTCCGTTAAAATTGAAAGGGAAGTTTTATCGGAGCGCTATTCGGCCTGCCTTATTATATGGTACAGAATGTTGGGCTCCTAAGAAGCATCATACACAGAAGATGCACGTAGCGGAGATGCGCATGCTTCATTGGATGTGTGGTAACACTAGAAAAGATAAGGTGCGAAATGAGGATGTTCGTGCAAAAGTTGGTGTAGCACCTGTGGAGGACAAGATGCGGGAAAACCGGTTAAGATGGTTTGGTCATGTGTGACGCAGACCTATGGAAGCACCGGCTCGACGAATAGATACTCTCAATATGGGCAATGGCGAAAGGGCAAAAGGGAGACCGAAGAAAACATGGATGGAGGTGATACAAAACGATATGGTTGCCAAAGGCCTCAATGAAAGTATATTGTTCGATAGGAGTGAGTGGAGGCAGAGGATTCATGTGCTGGACCCGGCGTGATTCTCATGTTGGTTCATGTAGCCTACCCCATATGCTTGGGATAAAAGGCTCAGTTGTTGTTTTGTTGTAGGTATTGGTTGTAGAAGGTACACTGAGTAATGGTATCTATGTTCTAAATCAAAACACGGTTTTCAATTTACAAAATACACACAAGAGGAAAAGTTCAGATACGAACGAGACCTACTTGTGGCATTGTATACTTGGTCATATCAATGAGACCAGATTAGTCAAGTTACATAAAAATGGATATTTGGATCCTTTTGAATTTTCATCTTATGAAACTTGTCAGTCTTGTCTCAAAGGTAAGTGAAAGTTCTTAGTGCACTCACCGCTAACCCGCGGCCAATGTGGAATTCAAAAACAAAAATTTTGATGGCACTAGAAACTTAACCCTAGAATCTACACCAAACACCAAGCTAGAAAACAACAAGAGACAAGGATTTAACTACTCGGTTAGGGAAGCAACCTTTGTAGTTGTGTCCTTCATATTCAATCCTCTTCCTTAGCTCCTCAAGGCACTATGATCGTGCATGCAAGCCGGTCCTCCTTCACCGAAAATGATCTACCTTAGGAACCAAGTTCAAGCTTCAACTTCATCAATGAAGTAACTAAGAATCCTAGAATGCTAATCTAAGATGCTTTGGAATATAGTGTGAGTGTTCTAGTATTTTTCTTTCTCTTTTTATCTTCATGATTCTCAACTCATGAGAGAGTAGAAGATAATGAAGAAGAAGAAGAAGGAGCACTTGAGGAGAGAGAAACAAAAATGGTAGAATGAAAAACCCTCACAAATTCAAGCATGCATCTTTTCTTTTGTTAAAAGATATTTCACATTTTAAAATTGCAACCATACTTGAATAGTATGACCAAATGAATAAAGAATTCATTTTTCCATACGCTCCACCATTTCTGCCCTTCACCTCATTTCATAATTTCTATAAAAAGAAATTCCTTGAAATAAGGTGTTCTCCTTCTAGAAATATTCTTGTATGATACAAGAATATGTCCCTGCATATACATACCCGTATTCGTATCAAAATACGAATACCCAAGAGACAGAAAAAACAATGAACATAATACTAGAATATATATATCAAAATATATATATGTAAATTATTAAATCAAAACTTGATTTAATAATCCGGCTTAATCCTAAGCCGGCTAGTATTATCATACGCCCAATTAAAGTCCGTGTGTCAAGCACACATATCTAATCAAAACCCTACACGTATCAATATACGACTACTACATAATTTTCCCTGGACCGAGAAAACCCTCTATGTGGGACTTTAATGACTCGTCAATACGCTGGCAGTGGTTTTAACCAAAAATACGTCAGCGACACTAGCTATACATAACAACTAACAAGGTATTGAGCGAAAGGAAGGCCGACGATCAAACTCATCCATACCTCTACTAGGCCTGTCTTTGACAATCTCCATACAGTCCGGTATTTTCATCTAAGATTACCGCATACCGAGTCTAGGGGTGGATAACGTCAGAACCCTACTAACCCGATAAGTCATGCCGGTCTGAAACTCATCACCCACAAAGAAACTACTGATATCACATCAGTAAATCTCATCCAATTTGGCCAAGGATTTTATGGTGACAGCTAACCAAACACAGCGCGACATCAACTCCCAATACTGGGTGAGACGACCCTGACGATTGTTCATTGCTTCCATGTGGCTCGGGACTGTACCCAACTAAAACCTGTTTGCATGACTCCTTTGAGCCGTGGTAGGGTAGTAATATGAGCACAGTGCGAACTCACATGAGACAAATGAAAATCTCAGGTCAAAGGACTAACATGCACTCATGCCACAAGAGAACTCCTATATGACGATAGGTATAATACTATCTAGAAGTTCTTGGCGAGTTTTTCCGGTGTGCTCACCTCCAGTGAGCACTTGTATACTATCTTAGGTGATTCAACACCAATGGCTTGTGAGACCTCACCATCACCTCTCGTCGAGATCCCGAAATGTATATAGTAGCCTACTCCAGAGTATCGATACCCAGTCTCGATACTCTCGCGACTATGGACATTTAAGGATGTGCTTATGGACTACCCAGCTCCCACATATATGATCGCCATCATAATTCTGGTAGTCAAGCAATGATCCTACGGGCTTTATCATTATGTATTACCAACACGTAATAACGAGTAAAACGTATACACACAATGATAAAGACAAACCAGATAGCATACTATCATCTCAAGTAAGACTGTTCTAGTTGTATAGGTCCACTTTCAATTATCATAATCGCCTACATGCAATTACAATAATTGTCTTAAGGGCACTATATCCAACAATCTCCTACTTGCACTTAAGGCCAATTATTGCGGTATCGCATACTCACAGCTCGTTTGCTACCGAATACCCAACTTCTCTGCTATCTGTTTCTCAAAACATACGTGTTCGAGAAATAGCCTCAGTGAGTGGATCCGCTACAATACTTCTAAATTTATCTCTCTAAATCTGAATTTCATGGAGACCAGCGATCTTCTGAACTGATCAATACCCCGCCTCAAAAATTTGTATGGATACCTGATAGGACGAAGTTCATAAATGAACTACTTTATCCAACAAAGTTCTTGGGCTGTATCTTCCGTTGAATCATCCCGTGCAATGTTTATCTCAGTATCCTACTTAGAATCAATTCCAACATACTGCCCTTCAGAAGAGGGTAAACTTATAACTCTAACAGCTACTCTACCATCCAGGTCATCTTAGAAGCCTAAACCGGTAACCGCCTTCTACAGGAGGCTGCCATTACTATACACCAAGAACATCCTCTTATGTTCTTTACTACTTCCATTTATTTTTCTAGGATTGGATTAATATCCGCTTACTATAATAAGTGCAAAAAGCAATATCTGGTCTGGTATATTACGTTGCATGATTAACACAATTGCCTAAGTAAGTGATATGTCATTCATGTAAGTCTCTCTCCTCATCAGTCTAGAAGACATCACTTTAAAGATGGCGACTCCATTACCTGCGGGTACACCATGACGCCAGGAGTCCTCCATTCCAAAATCCTTTAGAATGGTGTCCAAATACCTAAATTGGGACACTTCCCAAATTTAGATCTAACGACATAGATCTAGTTACCAAAATCCTTGATATATTTTCCATATCCTGTTTGGAGAAAATACCTTGTGACAACCAAAGTTTGACCGATTGTAGTATAAGAACATCACTTCCTATCAGGAGCACGTCATCCAAATACCAGGACATCACTCCCTATTACCTTCTTACCATGTCCATCTGTTGTTCTTATGAAGTCAAACTTTATGACTTTTACATCAAACTAAATAACCCATTCCGCTCTCCTTGCTTTAGTCTATAAATAGTCATAAGAAACTTGCCCACCACGCTTCTGCTACTCCCACTGACTACAACAACTCTCTGGCAGATTCATATACACGTGCACTTCTAAATTCAATTTAGAATGACATTATAGTCATCCACCTTCCAGATCTCATAGTCAAGGAAAACATCAATGATAAGCTTGGGTTATCAAAACCTCCCTATCTCTGTCTTTGAGGAAATGTAAGTACCACTCGGATGGCTGAGGTACCCACTAAATCTACGGAGTGGCTAATGGATTGCTGTATCCAATTGAATCTCCAGGTTCTACTAAATTTTCAGTAACCGTTTGTGGTTCTGGAATCACTTCCAGTTCTACCATACTCCCACTTATTTCTTTTGCAAAAAGATTTCTTTTATAAAAAGGGGTGAGTCAAGAACAAATCAACTTTTGATCTTGAAATGGTAGAAGTTAAACACTTGCTAAAAAGCCTAGAATAACCCACAAACTGCCATTACAGAAATGTGCCTTGAGTTTGTCCGGATTCATCTTTTAAACAGAAACCGGATAACTCCATATCTTAACATCCTCAAGATATGCAACCATTCTATGTCCACATAGAATCAAAGACACTAATTTAGATGGAACCATATTTAATTATTATGCAACCGTGTCCGGTGAATATCCCATATGGAAAAAGTCCATGCGGCATTACTCATCAAGAAGTACACCCACGGATGAGTAACTTATGAGAGAATCATGTTCTCAATATTACTGTAATGGAATACCTAGCCTAAGTATCTACATTTTCGATCACCTTGAAAAATCCTGATATTTCCAACATATGGTTCTTTACTTTATTCTTATACCTATAACTTCTCAAAATCTTTGGATCTTGCATTTCAATGAACGCGTGTCAAAAAATCAGAGAACTTATAGGTAGAACAAAATGAAGTAAGAGTACCAACCCCATTATTATAAATAATACCGGACAACATACATTATCATGTATAAGTCCCAAGAGTATACAAACTCATAATCTGTGTGTTATAAATTTAAAAAAAAATGCATTTTGGTTAAGAATGTCTATACCGTTATTCAATGTACCTTACCTTATTCTCAACTGATAAAGGTAAATGTTTAGAACACAATTCTTAAAATTTATATCTCACTTTATAAATAAAGATATAGATATATCATTTTAAAAATCGGTGCATAACAATGGTTATTCAAAACCAAATATTTGCCGTTAGGCACAAAACTATGCGATTTAATCCAATATCACCAATTGCTACAAATTCTGATATTGAGAATCAAATTATCCATTTCACAATATTCTATTCCTACTCAGCATCTGTAACACCACACAGATGTGAGATCCAAACCTGGTACATACATATCCTGAAGTCAGAAACAATTGGGAAAACATTTTTAATAACAACTACATAGAAAAACTGAAAGATAAAAATGTTTCAAAGGGGTGGCCGGGTATTCCTAGTAATGCCTTTTCTATTATCCCGATTTGCGACAATAATTCAATTTCCTTTACTCTCACTGCAACCTTTTATATATCTCTATATCTTCCTTTCTATACACTATACTTAGGCTAGTTGGTTTTCTTCCTTTCCTATCTTTCGGCGCCACCCTAAGGTTTGGAAAAATACTATCCAACAAGCATAACAGGTGTACTCTCCTAATACTAGGAGTTCTCGCAAACTGAGAGAAGGTAAAAGGAAGAGACAACCGAATAATCCTATTCAATTTTTACAGAACCCGTGGCTATCCTCGAATTGAAATAAATTTCTTTGAGTTCGTATGTAACTATACAAGGTGGCCATTCCAAGCAATATGGATCTCCGTAATGATACGGAGTGTTCTGGAGAAAAGGAAAAGGAATGTAGGAGCAGCAGGTCTATATGCGACTTTATCGTGAATCATGACAACCCAAAGCCATATGTAAAAATGTTCGGTCAACTTGGTTAACGAGTTTTAGTTTAAGGTCAGACATGGTCGCAAACTAGAGAGAGAAAAGAAACACTCATCGTGCACTCTATCAAGATTAGATTGCTTAATCACTTTATCTAATCAGGATGACTCCCATTGTATCCTCGAATTCTCCTTCAAACCCTAAACGGAGAACTAGTCGGGATCATATACACCTTACAAGTTCGCTAACCGTTCAGCCAGGCCAGTGTTGGTATTCCGAGGGAGGTCCTCCGTGCTTTCGTATGGACTCAATTAAATAACCCCATTTTCGCAGAGGTGTAACCTTGTTAACACTTTCTATAAACCTAATAGTTTAGCTAATTATGAAGTGAAAATCTCCCGAGAAGTAATACTTACCATCAGTGGGAATCGGGACCCAACTATCATTTTGTGATAAGTTTGACGGAAGCCGACCAAAATTACTACATTCCAGAAGGTATGTGCAAAATTAGCAAGTTTCCTTTATATTTGAAACTCCCGATATAGTTTTTGCCCCTAGGATCCAAGGGACTTTAACTAAAGATAAAAATTACAAAGGATTCTAGTCATGTTATACCCATCATTATCTTGATTGTATTAGACCCACCTACATGACACTTGACTAAAGATCAAAACTATCGTACGACTGTCCTAACTAATCGCATCACCATGCAGCAGAAAAGTACAACAGAGCTACCGAACACTCACCTCGACTAAAGATCGACATACGTAGCACGAATACTAAGCAATATTAATCTGAAATGACGGAGGGCTACGACTGGTTTTGGCGAGAAAACCTTTAACGTATTGAACTTGATATCGTTGAAAGAACTCGAGTAGCTTTGAAATGGAGTGGTATAGGCTCCGCTTTTAAAAACAGTAATATAAACTTTTTCTTAAGAGTGAACTCACCGTGAAGGGATCAAGGCTCTTTCCTCATAGAAAGAGGTGCAGGATATTCCTAATCGACTACCTCTATGCAAAGCAAGAGAATATGACTATGGTTTTGAAGAAAACCGAGTAGTTTTAAAAATTGGTTCCGACAGCATCATTTAGGTTTGTTTTACTTGCATTAAACATATAATGATGTTCCATCAATTATTCATATCATACAAAAAGAAACGAAAATAGGCACACACATATATGCCAACCGCATTCGCCACAGGGTCCCGGGTCTTCACCGTAAAGTTACTTAACTTATGACAGGGCGGAGACTAGCGTGGATGCAAAACATATATAGCATCTACAAATATATATATATATATATATATAATATATAAACATTCATCTCACACATGCTATCAAGTAACATCACAGAAGCATCACAGCAGAAGCAAACATAGTATGAAAATGCGGATAATCTAGGAAAAGTACATTTCAATGGAGCCAAATATGAAATGCAATTTTTCCAGTCATGTGGATAGTCCGTAGTATCAAACCCTAGACTCTGACAAGTGCGGCAAGCCACCTGCCAATCCGAGAAGTGAGGCAACCCCAATCAACGAAAGTGAGTGGGCCACCCAGCACTTCCAAAATCCAGTGACTGTGGCACCCATCCGCGGGGTCAATCCTATACCCCTTACGAGTGCGGCGAATAGCCCTCCAATTCTAGAGTAAGGTACCCCGATCTCAACGCCATGAGATGGAGGCGTTGCTTTCTAGAACCTAGCTACTCGAGCACTCCGCCATGGGGTAAACCTACTGCATGTAATGAAAACCTGAATATACAACGGTGACTACATCAGAAACCAGGACGCGCTCCAAAGAATAATACAAGCCGTATTGACGGCAGTCTACATGTCGGATGCTCATCACGCAATAATGAATATACATTACATCAAAGAGAATTACATCTAATACTATGTACACCAGAATATCTATCACGACAATCCAACACAACCATAAACACTAAGCATCATCCATCACAGAATATGCAAACTTGCGAATATCAATTCTGTAATCCCGTCTAATTGATATGTATAGAAATTAGACGATGTTTTACCAAACGTTATGATACACGCAACCAACATAAAGCCTATGACATTCGAACATCGCACATAAAAAGCCAACACTTCAATTTTCCAAAACATCGAAAATCAAGTGTGCTAAAAACCGGCAAAAATTCCATGCTAAAACCCACTCTGGGAGTCAGAAATGAGCTCGGATTAATTCGAAACATCGCGGAGGGCCCCGGCACAAAATTAACATCGATCCGGTTGTCACCTAGGTGGGTTACTTACCCCCCAGGCCACCTTAAGGTGGACAGGGGGTAAGCAGACCCGAGCCTGCCCCTTTAAGCAGGGCTCGGGTCCCAACCCCCCTAACGCCACCTTAGGGTGGTCTCAAGGTGGTTGGCCCTCCTTAAGTCCCTCCGAGTCATCCCCAGGGTCCTCGCACACATCCCTACGACTTCTCAGTCTAAGCCGAGAGCCCGCAGGAAATGAAAACATCAAAATTAGCAAGAATTGTTCACTGGTTTTGGACAGTTTTTGCGAAGCAAAAAAACGGCGGGATTCAGAGTCGTATCTATCTAGTTTAGGGTGTTTGGGTGGCTCTGATACCGTTGAAAGTTCCAGTCAGTGCAGCGGAAACTGGCCGTAGCGCCCATATGTCCCTTAGCAACAACTTTTTACGTAGTCCCCTCGCGACGGACTATAAACTGCCAGACCATATAACCACACGGGGCACCCTGTGGGTAAGAGCCAGCGTTTCGCTACTACTTTCATACAGTGAGAACCCCCCATGGGTCGGCATCCCTGCCTAGTAGTTTTGATACCATTGAAAGTTCCTAGTGCCCTCGCCGCTAACCCGCAGCCAATGCGGAATCCAACAACGAAAATTTTGATGGCACTAGAAACTTAACTATTCGGTTAGGGTTACAACCATTATAGTCGTGTCCTTCGTCTTCAATCCTCTTCCTTAGCTCCTTGAGGCTCCATGATCCCTCTTGCAAGCCAGTCCTTCATCGCCGAAGATGATCCACCCGAGAGAACCAAGTTTAAGTTTCAACTTCATTAATGATGTAACTAAGGATCCTAGGATGCTAATCTAGGATGCTTAGGAATATAGTGTGAGTGTTATAGTATTTTTCTTTCTCTTTTTATTTTCATGATTCTCAACTCATGAGAGGGTAGAAGATAATGAAGAAGAAGGAGGATGAGCTCTTGAGAAGTGATAAACTAAAATGGTAGAATGAAAAACCCTCACAAAAATTCAAGCATGCATCTTTTCTTTTGTTAAAAGATATTTCACATTTTAAAATTGCAACCATACTTGAATAGTATGACCAAATGAATAAATAATTCATTTGGCCACACCCTCCACCATTTCTCCCATTCACCTCATTTCATAATTTCTATAAAAAGAAATTCCTAGAAATGAGGTGTCCTCCTTCTAGAAGGATTCTTGTATGAATACAAGAATACATCCCCGCAAATACATGCCCATATTCGTATCAAAATACGAATACCGAAGAGATAGAAAAAACAATGAACACATATCGAAATATATATATATATATGTAAATTATTAAATCAAAACTTGATTTAATAATCCGGCTTAATCCTAAGCCGGCTAGTATTATCATCCACCGAATTAAAGTCTGTGTGTCTATTACACATGCCTAATCGGAACCCTGCATGTATCAATATATGGCCACTACATAATTTTGCCTGAACCGGGAAAACCCACTGTTTGGGACTCTAAAGACTCGTCAATACGCTGGCAGTGGTTTTAACCACAAGCACATCAGCGGCACTAGCTGTACGTAACGACTATTCAGGTATTGAGCGAAAGAAAGGCCAACGAGAAAACTCATATGTACCCCTACTAAGCATGTCTGTGACAATCTCCATACAGTTCGGTCTCTTCGTCTAAGATAATCGCATATGGAGTCTAGGGGTGGATAACGTCAGACCCCTACTATCCCGATAAGCCATGCCGGTCTGAAACTCATCACCCATTGAGAAACTACTGATGTCACATTAGTAAATTTCATCCACCTTGGCCAAGAATTTTATGATGACAGCTGACCAACCACAGCGAGACATCGACTCCCAATACCGGGAGAGACGAATCCCTGACGATTGTTCACCGCCTCCATGTGCCTCGAGACTGTACCCAACTAAAACCTGTTTGCACGACTCCTTTGAGCTGTGGTAGGGTAGTAATCTAAGCACAGTGGGAACTCACACTAGACAAATGAAAGTCTCAGGTCAAAGGACTAATCTGTATTCATTCTATAAGAGAACTTCTATCTGACGATATGTATAATACCATTTGGAAGTTCTCGGCGAGTCCGTCCGGTGTACTCACCTCCAATGAGCACGTGTATACTATCTTAGGATACTCAACACCAATGGCTTGTGAGACCTCTCTACCGCCCCTCGTCGGGGGCTCAAACCGTATAGACTAGCCTACTCCAGAGTATTGATGCCCAGTCTCGATACTCTCACGACTGGGGACATTTAAGAATGTGCTTATAGACTACTCGGCTCCCATATATATGATCTCCATCATAATACTGGTAGTCAAGCAATGATCCTACGGGCTTTATCATTATGTATTACTGACACATAATAACGAGTAAAACATATACACACAATGATAAAGGAAATCCAGATAAAATAATATCATCTAGAGTATGACTGTTTTGGTTGTATAAGTCCTCTTTCAATTAGCATAATCGCCTACTTGCAATTACAATAATTACCTTGAGGGTACTATATCCAATGGTAAGATGACCAAAAAACTGTTCACTTGACAGGGAGAAAGAGCTACAGAGCTCCTGGGACTCATGCACGGTGATGTGTGTGGTTCGATGTCTATACATGCAAGGGTGGGTTCTCATACTTCATCATATTCACTGACGATCTCTCTAGATTCGGATATGTGTATCTTATGAAACACAAATCTGAAGCTTTTGAGAAATTCAAAGAATACAGAAACGAAGTAGAGAACTGGACTGGCAAAAGTATCAAGATCCTCTGATCTGATAGAGGAGGGGAGTACTTAAGCACGGAATTCCTTAACTATCTAAAAGAGAATGGTATTCTCTTTCATCTTACTCCTCCTTATACACCACAACATAATGGTGTATCGGAATAGAGGAATCGTACTCTATTGGGTATGGTTCGCTCAATGATAAATAATGTTGAGTTATCTCTTTCATTTTGGGGACATGCGCTTCAAACAACAACATTTCTATTAAATGATGTTATATCCAAATCTGTGCCTAAAACACCATTTGAAATATAGAACGGTAAGAAACCATATCTTAAAAGATTTATGATATGGGTTTTTCCGTCTTATGTTAAAAAAACATAACCCGGACAAACTTGAGGCATGATCGGTTCTTTATAAATTTGTGGGATATCCAAAGAATGGTTATGGATATCTATTCTATCACACCGAGTAACAGAATGTGTTTGTTGCTTAGCATGCCAAATTTTTAGAATGGCGATTTCTTGCAAAAGAAATAAATGGGAGCACGATAGGACTTGATAAAATATTAGAGCCACAAACTGTAATTGAAGATTTGATAGAACAACAGGATTCAATAATTCCGGACGAACCTTAGCCACTCCGCAGATCTAGTAAGATTTCTCATCCGCCTGGGAGATATTACGGTCTTCTCGTAGACGGGGTGTTGGATATGTATGCCCTAGAGGTCTATATTGTATAGGATGCTAGGGATATGTATGTACATGACAATCTTGCTCAGTTGTATATAGTATGTTATTTGAGCTGTCTTTATCTTGATATGTGTATTTCTTTCTATTGATGATTTATATTGCTTGCACATATTGATAAAGACTCGATACATTAGTATACTATTATGGTTTGACTTTATCTTAACATGTGCATATGTTATACTCGATATAACATATGGCGGTTACATATTGATAAAGCTCGTAGGATTTAGCTTGAATACCAGCGTTATGATGGCGATCATACTTGTGGGAGCTGGATAGTCCATAAGCACATCGTTAAAGGTCCCAAGTCACAGGAGTATCGAGATCGAGCATCGATACTCCAGAGTAGACTTGTGTATACGTTTCTAGACCCCGACAAGGGGCGGTGGTTGGTCCCATAACCATTGGTGTGATCACCTAAGATTGTATACAAGTGCTCACGGGGGTGAGTACACTGGACGGACGCGCCAAGAACCGCTAGATGGTATTATACCTATCGTCAGATAACGGTTCTCAGGTGACATGAGTACAGGTTAGTCTTAGGACCTAAGGTCATCATTTGTTTCGTGTGAGTTCCCACCACTACCCTACAACGGCTCTACTGAGTCATGCAAATATGTTTTGGTTGGGTAAGTCCCGAGCCACATGGAGTCAGTAAGTGGTTGTCTGGGATTCTTCTCTCCTGGTATTGGGAGTCGATATCGCACTGTGTCTGGTTGGCTAGAGCCATAAGACCTTGGCCAAAGCAGTTGAGAACTACTGATGGTTAGATAAGTAGTTTCTCGGATTGGTCCTGAGCCAAATCGACATGACTTATCGGGTCAGTAGGGGTCTGGCGTTTACCACCCCTAGACCTGGTATGCGATATTCTTAGACGAAGAGACTGGACTGTACGGAGGTTGTTACGGATAGGCTCAGTAGGGGTCCAGATGAGCATGCTCGTCGGCCTTCTTTTCGACAGGTACCTGGGCAGCCGTTACATACAACTAGTGCCGCTAACGTGCTTGTTGTTAAACCCACTGCCAGCATACTGTCGAGTCTTTAGAGTCCCACATAGAGGGTTTTCCTGATTCAGACGAAACGATATGGTGGCCGTATGTTTATACGTTTAGGGTTTCGATCGAATGATAATACTATCCAGCTTAGGATTAAGCCGGATTATTAAATCAGGTATTGATTTAATAATTTACATGTACATATTTCGATATGTATATTCTAGTGTTATCCAGATTTTTGATCGACCAGTTGGTAATACTGGTGGGCTTAAGATTAAGCCGGTTCATTAAATCGGATGTTGATTTAATGCTAGTATTATTCTAGTGGTATTATTCTATCTCTTGGGTATTCGTATTTTGTTACGAATACGGGTATGTATATACGGTAGAAAATATTTTGTATTTATACAAAACACCTTCTAGAAGATAACACCTCATCTTGTATTTTTCTATTTTTTGAAAATAGATAATGAGGTGGAGGAATGGAGATATTTGAGGCATGGGATGAAGCATGGCTAATTATTTTTGTTTATTGATTTGCTTTTACTATTCAAGCATGGTTGCATTTTTCTATGGAAAAATAATGCATGCTTGAATTTATAAAAAGGCTTAGCCATTCTTCACTTGCTCATTCTACACTTGTTCTTCTCTTTCATTTTTGAGAGCTCTCTCATTCTATTTCCTCTGGAGTTCATCTTCAACTTAAAACCTTACCATTCTCATGTGCTGAGAAACAAGGGTTATGAGGTAGAAAGTTACCACTAAAATCACTACATTTCCTTAGTAACCTAGACTAACAAACTAGGTCACTAAGCTGCTTCATTTTTTATGCGAAGATTTAATCAAGAACTCTCGGGTGGATCATCTAGGATAAAGAAGGCGATCTAGCAAGGTCGATCAAGATCACCTAGGGAGCTTAAGAACAGGAGTAAAGACCCGAAGGACACGAGTCTCTAGGTATAACTCCTCATCACAGTAGATAGATCTCTTCAGTAGCTAGTTTATAGATTCTAGGATGTGTTTTCTACCACCAAATTTTTAAAAGTTAAAGTTTTTCGTTCCGCAACGGCCGCGGTAGGCGGACAGAGCGCTAGGAAGCCCAACATGGTATCCGAGCCGGTCCATAAACCTTAACCAGATGTTGGATATAGTGCCCTCAGAGTCAATTATTGGATCACAGGCACGTGATTGCAATGATTGAGAGAGGACCTATACCGGTAGGACAGTCTTACTCGAGATGATAGTATGCTATATGGTTTATCTTTGTCATCGTGTACTGCTTTAGGTGACCTTACAGGTCGTTATTACACGTTGATAGATCCCTTAGGATTCTAGCTTGACTACCAGCAGTATGATGGCAATCATATATGTGGGAGCTGTAGTCTATAAGCACATCCTTAAAGTAGTCCCTAGTCGTGGGAGTTTCGAGACTGGGCATTGATACTCCATTAGTAGACTAGTGTATACAGTCGAGACCCCAACGAGGGACGGTAGCCGGTCTCACAAGCCATTGGTGTCAGTTGGATCACCTAAGATGTATACAGGTGCTCATTGGGTTATGAGTACACCGGACAGGACTCGCCGGTAACATGCTAGTTGGTATTATACCTGACGTCAGATAGCAGTTCCCTGGTGACATGTGTACAGGTTAGTTCATTGACCTGAGATCGTCATTTGTCTCGTGTGAGTTCCCACTGTACTTTGATTACTACCCTACCACGGCTCAAAGGAGTCGTGCAAACAGGTTTTAGTTGGGTACAGTCCCGAGCCACATAGAGGCAGTGAGCGGATCGACAGGGGTTCGTCTCTCCCGGTATTGGGGGTGAGATCGCGCTGTGTCTAGGAGAGCCATTACACGAAGTCCTTGTCTAAGGAAGGAGATTTACATGTAGGTATTCCAGTAGTATCTCAGGGTGTTCTGGGCTACACTCCGACACGACTTGTACCGCTTTTGGGGGTCTGACTTTCACCAACCCCCTAGGCCCGCCATGTGATGCTCATAGACTAACGGACCGGACTGTACGGATATTGTCACTGACAGGCTCAGTAGGGTGTCAGGATGAGTTCGCTCATCGACTTCCCTTTTGGTCAATACCTGGTAGTCCGTTACGTACAGCTAGTACCACTGACGTGCTAGTGGTTAAATCCACAGCCAAAGTATTGACGAGTATTTAGAGTCCCCCACAGACAGTTTCTCAAGTTTCGGGCGAAACGATGTAGAGGCCGTATAATATATGGCAGGGTCCGATCATATATGTGCAGTAGTGCACGGAGCATGATCGGCCGGATCATACTAGTGGGCTTTGGTTTAAACCGGATCCTAGTATTAGATTTGTTGGATTACTTTAGTCTCATCTTATTTGCATTCAGTCGGAATGCAGATGTAGGTATGTATATACAGGTGAGGTGTATTCTTGTGATCCGTCACGAGTTTACTTTAGATGTTGCCATTCTCTTTTTGGATTAAACATTTTAGTTTAAATGAGAAAAATGTGAGTGCAAGTTTTGTCTTTTTGCATCATTTCATGTCACATTCATTTGGTGACTCATGGTCTTGGTTTGGGTGATAATTAAATATGACATGGATTGATTTTATGCCTAATTATGATTATGGGGGATAATATAGAGAGAGGGGGAAGCCAAGTATTGGCTTGGGGATTATTCTTTTGGGATGATATATCTCTCTCTCTCTCACAAATTATCCAACACAACATAATAAGCAAAAGGGCTTCTTCTTCTTTCTTCTTGTGCTCACCTCTTCCTCCAATGGCAACACCTTCAACCTCCATCCATCTCATGGATGCAAGAGACAAAATGATCACAAACATTCTCTACATCACCTTGGACACGTCGGCTAGCACACTTCGTGCCCGAGTTGCTTCGGACGAAGCGGGAGCCCGTAAAAGGAATCGATGATGTGGTGCCCTTTCCGACGAGGAGATCGAGACCGGAGATGCCGCGAGGAGCTTGGGATGGTGGCCAAAGACCAAAGGACACGGATCGATCGGTATAGCCTTTCTATCCCTTCTCTAGTTAGCTAGGTATAGGTTAATGGTTCGATCCGGGTTTTAAGCATACGATAGCGCCGGTTTCTAGTTAAGAAAAAGTTTTTGTTTCCGCATTTTGGCCTCGGATTGACGGCCGGGGCGCTACCGTAGACTTACACTAGCTAATTTGCACTAATTTAGAACTTCGATCAAAAAAATTATTCGAATCGTATTTCCAAAAACCCTGCTTGCTGTTCGAATTTTGAAGTTGTTCAAAAAGTATTTTCAGTGAGCTTAAAAATATGTGCAGGGTTCTTCTGAGCCAAGAATTTTTTTGAGCTTTTAGCCACCAAATTCGGCCGCTAATCAGCGGCAAAATAGCTCATTTGGATGCGGATCCATGATCAATTTGTGGCAAAAAGACTCCAAATTTTTTTGGGGTTCTTGTTTCTGGAAATATGATTTTTGGTATGTTTGGTTTCTGCCCAGATTTGTTTGTGTACTGGTTTGTACATGGGGCAAATGCAGAAAGTTTTAATCGATCGAAACTCTAAATTCTTGCTTTTCTGTATATTTGTTTCTGCGACCGTGAATATTATTGAGCGGTATAACCCGACTGATTGCTATATGTACAATCAGACGAGTTTACGAACATGATATTCACGTTGATGTTCTGTGTTGCACTAATGTTGTGGATGGATTGTCATGGTGGATAGCCTATAGTGCAATGGTAGTTGTACATTACAGATTCATTTGTATATTCATTATTGTGGGGCGAGCGTCCGACATGTGGACTGTCGTTTCTGCCAGATTGTATATTCTTTTAGTGGAGCACGACCGGGTTGACGTCGATATCACCATTGTATTTATATTTTTCTTTTCTGTACTAGGATTACCCTGCGGAGGAGTGCTCGAATAGCCGGGTTCTAGAGGGCAACGGGCCCGCATCTCATGACGTTGAGACGGATAAGGCCTTACTCTAGAATTGGCGGGCTATTCGCCGCACTTGTAGGGAGTATAGGATGACCCATGGAGAGGTGCTCAAGTTACCGTATTCCGTGAAGTGCTGGGTGGCCCATTCACTTTATTGATTGGGGTTGCCTCACTTCCGGGATTGGCGAGTACCTTTCCGCGCTCATAGGGGTCTAGGTTTTTCATTGCACGGGCTATCCATATAACCGGGAACGTCGGGTCTCATTTGCGGCTCAAATGAAACCCGAGGCTCCAAGATTATCCGCTATTCCATATTGCTTATTGTTATTCTGTGATGTTGCTTTTATCATGCCTGGGACAAATGGTTATATATATATATATTTATATATACTAGTATATATTAAAAAAGTTTTGCAGCCGCGCTAGTCCTGCCCCCGCTCTACCGGTAGTTATGTAACCTAACGGTGTATGATGGGGCCCCATGGCGAATGCGGATGGTATATACGTACATTTTATTTTCGTTCTTTTCTGGTGTGATAGGAATTTATTGATGGGACCGTATTAATTTTAATTAATTCAAGAAAAGAAACCTAAAAGATGTTGTTGGAACTAATTATAAGTGCACGGCGGCGCCCCGGCTGTCAATCCGACGGCCAAATGCGGAAGCGGTGATAAACTTTAATTTTTTCTAGAACTGGCAAACCGCCGCACACTAATACCCGAATCGAACCATTAATTAGTCCTAGCTAACTACAAGATAGGGAATAGAGATATACCGACTGATCCAAGTCCTCCGGTCTTCTCGTCGTCGTCCCGATCTCCTGCGGAATGTCCTGTCTCTACCTCGTCGCCGGAAGTGCACCACATCGCCTACTTCTTTTACGGGCTCCCACCTCAATGCCGAGGCAACTCGGGCACGAAGCTGGCTAGTCGACGTGCCCAAGATTTGCTGTAGAATGTCTAGTGAGCAAGTCTCATTTGGGGTTGTGGAATTGCCATTTGGTGGAGGAATGATACTTGGAGCTTTGGAGATTGATCTTGTGGGATTTTTGCAACATGAAATGAACCAAAATCCCATACACAAAATGTTGGACAGCCCATGCACATATGTGGCCGGCCATGACAATGAGGGGAGGGTGAGAATGAGAGAGTGACTAAAAATAATGGGAGCCAAACTCATATCATGCAAGAGAGAGAGAGGAATCAAATGTGATCATGAAAGAACATGATTACCAAGAAACACCAACACTCAACAACCAAATCATCTCCCATCATCAACACAAAGTCAAGGTATGGTCCATCCATCATGAACCATCATGAAGTCAAAAGGTCAAAGAAGAGTGCACCATCATAACACAAGAATATGCAAAGAAATCCTCCACAAATACTTATTTGCAACAATGCAAATAAGCCCTCCTCCACCAATCTTCGGCCAATGAACGATACAAAGGAAATCGGCCGAAACGGAAAGCAAACTGGCAACTCCAGAAAACTGGTCCCGTAATAAATTACAGGAAAACCCCGATACTGTGCATACACACCCGCATTTGTATTCCGACCGAAATACAAATGCAATGAGACAAAATCTACACTGTACTATACTAGGATCCGGCTTAAACCAAAGCCGGCTAGTAATATCCGTTCGATCCTGATCCGTGCAATACCGCACGTATCTGATCGAACCCTGCCATATAACCATACGGCCTCTAGTACAAACTGTCCGATCCTGATCCGTGCAATACTGCACGTATCTGATCGGACCTTGCCATATCTCCATACGGCCTCTACAACTTTTCGCCTGAAAGCTGAGTAACTGAATGTGGGGGACTCTAAAGACTCGTCAACATCTTGGTTGTGGATTTAACCACTAGCACGTCAGAGGTATAAGCCAATACGTAACGGGCTACCAGGTATTGACTAAAAGGGACGTCTGTGAACAAACTCAGCCTGACAACCCTACCGAGCCTGTCAGTGACAATATCCGTACAGTCCGGTCCGTTCGTCTATGAGTGTCGCATGGCGGGCCTAGGGGGTTGGTAAAAGTCAGACCCCCAAAAGCGGTACAAGTCGTGTCGGAGTGTAGCCCAGAACACCCTGAGATACTACTGGAATACCTACCAGTAAATCTCCTTGCCTCGGCCGAGGGCTTCGTGTAATGGCTCTCCTAGACACAGCACGACCTCACCCCCAATACCGGGAGAGACGAACCCCTGAAGATACGCTCACTGCCTCCATGTGGCTCGGGACTGTACCCAACTAAAACCTGTTTGCACGACTCCTTTGAGCCGTGGTAGGGTAGTAATCAAAGTACAGTGGAAACTCACACGAGACAAATGACGATCCCCAGGTCGATGAACTAACCTGTACACATGTCACCAGGGAACTGCCATCTGACGTCTGGTATATGACCAACTAGCATGTTCCCGGCGAGTCCTGTCCGGTGTACTCATAACCTAATGAGCACCTGTATACATCTTAGGTGAACCAACTGACACCAGTGGCTTGTGAGACCGGCCACCGCCCCTCGTCGGGGTCTCGACTGTATACACTAGTCTACTCTGGAGAATCGATGCCCTGTCTCAAAACTCCCACGACTAGGGACCATTTAAGGATGCGCTTATAGACCCCAGCTCCCACTTATATGATCGCCCTCATACTGCTGGTGGTCAAGCAAGAATCCTAGGGGCTCTACCAACGTGTAATAGCGACCTGTCAGGTCACCTAAAGCAGTACACGATGATAAAGATAAACCAGATAGCATACTATCATCTCGAATAAGACTGTCCTACCGGGATAGGTCCTCCCTCAATCATTGCAATCACGTACCTGTGACCTAATAATTGACTCTGAGGGCACTGTCTCCAACAATCTCCCACTTGCACTCAAGGCTAATTATTGCGATGTCCCATACTCACAGCCCGTGTGATACTGAACACCCAACTCCTCTACCGGTCAGTCTCACAAAGCTCGTTTGCGAAACTATTGCGTTCGAGGAATAGCCTTAGTGAGTGGATCCGCTTTGTTGTTTCTTTCTATGTCTCTCTATATCTCAAGTTCGCGAAGAAAACCCATCTCTCAAAATGAACAATACCTGTCTTAGAATGTGTCTGGATGTCTGATGGGACCTAGCTCATAAATGAACTCCAAATCCAAACTTCTTAGACTGTATCGTCAACTGAACTTAATCAGTATCCTGCGCCATGCCTCCCTCAGTATTACCTTGGACCACCTGTCCAAAATACTGCCCCTCGTCAGAAGGAAAACTATAACTCTGAC
The DNA here is from genome assembly GCA_030015575.1 of Agapanthus africanus. Classification (NCBI taxonomy): domain Eukaryota; kingdom Viridiplantae; phylum Streptophyta; class Magnoliopsida; order Asparagales; family Amaryllidaceae; genus Agapanthus; species Agapanthus africanus. Next base: position 55,597,060 of record CM057350.1, on the reverse strand, counting down.
AACCTCCTTGTCGTCCATGTCACCTTGGAAGCCTGGAATGATAACTGTCTCCTGCATGAGGCTGTCGTTATCATATCCCTAGAACATCCACTTATGTTCTAAAACTGCTTCCGACTGTTTCTCCAGGATTGGATCAATGTCAACTTATTGCATCTAGTGCAAGAACAACATCTGGTGTGGTACTTGACATCTCATGATTGACTCAATTGCCTAAGCAAGTGATCTGCCAATCATGCACATCCCTCTCCCCTTTAGTCTGTAAGACAGCTTTAGAGAGGGTGACTCCATCACCCGCAGGTATACTACCGTGCCAGGAGTCAACCATTCTAAATACTCATAGAATGCTGTCTAAGTACCCTTATTGGGAAACCACCCAAATCTAGATCTAAAACCATAGATCTAGTAACCAGAATGTCTGATATAATGTCCAAGTCCTATAAGGAGAAACTACTGTGTGACGACCAAAGTGTAACCGATCGTAGTATAGGAATATCCCTTCCTACTCTGTGTATGTCATCCAAATACCATGACATCACACCCTACTACCTTCTTAACAGATCCATCCCCTATTCTGATGAAATCAAACCTATGACTGTCACATCAGAAATGGATGATCTATCTCCGCTATATCTGCTTTAGTCTATAAATAGACATAAACCACCTATCCACCAATGCTTCCGCTGCTCCCACTGACTACGACAACCCTCTGGCAGAGTCATATAAACGTACACTTCTAAAGCAAGTTTAGAACGACGCTATACTCATCCTCCTGCCGGGTCTCACAGTCTGGAACAACAGCAATGGAAAGTGTGGGTAAACAAGAACCTCCCTGCCACCGTCCTTGAGGCTACCGGAGTACCTTTCGGGTGCCTGAGGTTACCCACCGTATCTGCGGAGTGGCCAATGGAATGTCAAACCAGATTGAATCTTTAGGTTCCTATGAAATCTTCAGTAATCGTTTGTGGTTCTGGAATTACTTCCAGTTCTACCATACTCCCACTACTGTTTTATGAAAAAATCCATTTTTAATAAAACTGTGGCGAGTCTAGAACAATATCGCTATTGTTCATCCAGATGGTAGAAAGTCAACCCTCGTCATAGCCTGGGTCAACCCACAAACAGCCATTACAGAAACGTGCCTTGAGTTGTCCAGTGTCTGGTTTTAATCATAAACCGGACAACTCCCCGTACCTTAACATCGTTAAGATATGAACTGTTCTATATCCAATATAGAACCAGAGGCACTGATTTAATTGAACCAGATTCAAATCATGCAGCTGTCTCCAGTGCATGTCAACTAAATGGAAGGAGGCCGATCAGCGTTACTCAACTTAGGAATGCTTCCAATTATGAGTAACCTGAAAGAGAAGCAATTTCTCTTAATCACTACTATCAACTGAATACCATATACAAGTATCTACATCTTCGATCACTTTGAAGAATCCCGATACTTGCTACACCTGGTTCTCTACTCTATTCAAATACCTATAACTTCACCAAATTCGGACCCTGTGTTTCCACGAAACACCTGTCTAAAAACTAGAGAAGTCATAAGTAAACCGAATATAGTACGAGGACCAACCCCTCTGTCCTGATGGACCCTGGACATCATACAATACTCTGTACAAGTCCCTTGAGTCTGATAACTCACTCACTGTGTGTCGTAGGTTGAAAACTGTACTTATGGTTAAGAAGAATTACACCGCTGTTTAATACTCCTTACCTAACCATCCACTGATATAGGTAAATGTCGTAGACATAATTTCAAAAAGGTATATCTCACTCTATGAAAATAGACGTACAGATATATCAATTTGAAATTGGTGCATGACAGCGGATATTCAAAACCAAATATTTGCCGACCGGCAAACAGCCCAGGTGATTTCCTCAAATATCACCGATTACAACGAATCCCGATATAATGAGGATGATCACCCAATTCCCAATAACTTACTCCCACTCATCATCTGTAAAACCATACAGATGTGAGAATCGTACCTGGTAAATACATACCCTGGAGTAAGGACTAATTGGGAAATCAGTTTTCCTTTAACAGTACACAGTGAAACTGAAACATTGAAATGTTTCGATGGGGTATCTGGGTATTCCTAGTAATGCCTCTTCCATTATCCAGATTCACAACTGTAACCGTGTATTTCTTTGCCACCTCTCCAAATCCCTTTTTATGTCTTTAGTCATTACCTTCTGCACACCCCTTTAGGCCAAATGGTTTTCTTCCTTCCCTACCGTTCGGCACCAGCCTATGGTTTGGAAGAAGACTATCCAATAAGCATAATGGGTGTACTGTCCCAATCCTAGGAACACTCGCAATGCGAGAGAAGGTGAAGATAAAGGACACCTGAATAAACCTTATTCCTATTTCTCCTGAACCAGAATCCATCCCCGAACTGGAACAAGTTCCTTTCGAGTTCGTATATAACCATACGATGGAGTATCCAATAACTGTGGATCTTCGTAGTGATACGGAGTGTCCTGGAGAAATACAAAGGTGATGTGGGAGAGGTAACGAAAAACTTGGTATGGTCGTGAATATCAGTCGCAATTTACTTTGCCCTCTTACTAATCCCTTGCTTTGTCTTAACTTAATACCTTCTGTACACCATCGTTAGGCTAATTGGTTTTCTTCATTCCCCACCGGTCGGCACCTGCCTATGGTTTGGAAGAAGACTATCCAATTTGCTTAATAGGTGTACTATCTCCTAAACCAATGAGTACTCACAACTCGAGAGAAGGTAAAAGGAAAAGACAACTGAATAATTCTATCCGTTTTCTCCAGAACCGGAAACCATCCTCGAATAAATCCCTCCGAGTTTGTATATAACCATACGATGGTTTTGTCCAATGGAAGTGGACGTTCGTAGTAATACGGGGTGTCCTGGAGAAAAGGGTAAAAGTAGGAGTGGCAATGAGGTCTGCAACTCTGACAATCCAAAAGCCAGTGTTTAAGAAGGTTCGGTCAACTTGGTCACTGAGTCATAGTCTTAGGGTCGGGTCAATGGTCGCTGCCGAAGAGAGAGAGAAAAGAAACACTCAGCGTGCACTCTAACCTAGATCAGAATGGTTACCAATTTATCTAATCTGGAAACCTCCCACTGTACCGTCAAATTCTTCTCCAAACCTGAAAGAAGAATTAGTCGGGGTCACCCGAGGAGTAAACTAACTCATCAGTGGGAATCGGGATCCAACTATCATCGCATGATAACGTGACGGAATCCGCTCACGTCATCACACTCCAGAAGGTATGCGCATATCTGGCAAGTTTCAGTTCTTTTGAAACTCCCGATGTGATTTTTGCCCCATGCTCTTATGACCTTGACGAAGGCCAACAAATCATAAGCCACATGTCAAGTTCTACCCGTCATTCTCCAGGTTGATTTGAACCCACCCGCACAAGCTCTTAACGAAGGCCAACAAGGCTATACGACCGTCCCAAACCAACGCATCTATCTATGCTGCAGAAAGGCAACAAGCAGCTACCATACACTATGCCTTGACGAAGGCCAACAAACATAGCATGAATACTACGTGCTACCCGTCTGAAACGACGGAGGGCTACGAATGGTTTCTGGCGAAAACCTTTAACGTAAAGAACTTGATATCGTTGAAGGAACCGGATAGCTTTTGAAAATATAGTGACGAAAACCTTTGCTAAAGAGGTCACTCCTGGTGAAGGGATCTCGGCTCTTTCCCCGTAGAATGGGGTGCAGGATATTCCAACTGAATACCACGATGCAAAGCAAAAGTAATCGGCTATAGTAAAGTCATTGCCCTGACGCAAACTTTTGTCCAAGGGGTCACTCCCGGTGAAGGGATCTCGGCCCTTGCCTCGTCGACTGAGGAGCAGGATATTCCAACTGAATACCACGATGCAAAACAAAAGTGAACGCCCTTGCAATAACAGGTTTTAGAAAAGTGTTCCAACAACATCAGATTAGGTTTGTTTTTAACTTGCATTGATCCGAATCAACGCAGTCCCATCAATTGATCACACCACAAAGAACGAAAATAATATGACGTACGCATATGCCATCCGCATTCGCCACTGGGTCCCGTCATTACCCGTTAGGTTAGCTAACTAACGACAGAGCGGGGACTGGACTAGCGCGGATGCAAAACATATACAACATCTACTAATATATATACCAATATATTATATTTCGCTCAAGGCGTGAATAAATGCAACATCACAGAAAATGTACAGCATCACAGAAACAATACAGATATCTGGGATCCCCGGGTTTCACAGAGCCACTACTGAAACCCGACGTTCCCCTGATCGTGTGGATAGCCTGTGCAATGAAAACCTAGACCCCTACGGGCGCGGCAAGTCACCCGCCAAAACCTGAAGCGAGGCAGCCCCCTTCACCGACGTGAATGGACCACCCAGCACTTCACGGAATCCGGTAACTTGGGCACCCCTCCTGGGTCAACCTGTACCCCCTACGAGTGTGGCGAATAGCCCGCCAATCCTAGAGTGAAGCCCCTTCCGTCTTAATGCCATGAGATGCGGGCTTGTTGCCCTCTAGAACCCGGCTATCCGTGCACCCCTCCGCGGGGTAATCCTGGTACAGAAAGTAAAATATACATACACCGGGTACATCGACCGCAACCTGGTCGTGCCCCAAAATAATAATACAAACAGGCAGTGACGGCAGTCCACATGTCGGACGCTCGCCCCGCAATATCAAATGTACATAATACAACCACAACTGTACTAGCATTGCATCCAGGCTATCCCCACGACCGGTCCGCAACATCACAGCAAAAACAGAACATCAACGTGAAAGTCACGTTCGCAAATCCGTCTAACCGGGCTATAGCAGTTAGACAGGATTTACCGATCAAGTGACATTTACGGTCGCAGATATAATGTAAATACTGTGAAATAATGTGTTTAAAATATCCGATCGAGCAAATTTTAACAAGTGGGCCCCCAAGCATTACTGTAGCAGATCAAGAAATTCTGGGCCCAATGTTATTATTCCAAAAACCCAATTTTCACCCCAGAAAGATACTGTAGAAATTTGGTGCAGGGAACCCAAAATAGTGCGGCGGAACCGCGGCCCAAATGGGTGTTTGGCTGCGGTTCTGCGCTCCTACAGTGGAGTTGTTGCATCGAATTTTCACAGAATTCTTATTTTTTCTAGTAGATCACTTTTCTGTAACCTGAAAAAATTTTCGACTCCAAAAAATTTCAACAGAAAACTGATGTGAACTAAAATGCAGATTTTGGAATTTTGGTCGATCGGAAATGTAAACACATTAGACAAAGCTAGACTAAGTTAATGGCGAGGCTCTGATACCACTGTAAGTGCACGGCGGCGCCCCGGCTGTCAATCCGACGGCCAAATGCGGAAGCGGTGATAAACTTTAATTTTTTCTAGAACTGGCAAACCGCCGCTTACTAATACCCGGATCGAACCATTAATTAGTCCTAGCTAACTACAAGATAGGGAATAGAGATATACCGACTGATCCAAGTCCTCCGGTCTTCTCGTCGTCGTCCCGATCTCCTGCGGAATGTCCTGTCTCCACCTCGTCGCCGGGAGTGCACCACATCGCCTACTTCTTTTACGGGCTCCCACCTCAATGCCGAGGCAACTCGGGTACGAAGCTGGCTAGTCGACGTGCCCAAGATTTACTGTAGAATGTCTAGTGAGCAAGTCTCATTTGGGGTTGTGGAATTGCCATTTGGTGGAGGAATGATACTTGGAGCTTTGGAGATTGATCTTGTGGGATTTTTGCAACATGAAATGAACCAAAATCCCACACACAAAATGTTAGACAGCCCATGCACATATGTGGCCGGCCATGACAATGAGGGGAGGGTGAGAATGAGAGAGTGACTAAAAATAATGGGAGCCAAACTCATATCATGCAAGAGAGAGAGAGGAATCAAATGTGATCATGAAAGAACATGATTACCAAGAAACACCAACACTCAACAACCAAATCATCTCCCATCATCAACACAAAGTCAAGGTATGGTCCACCCATCATGAACCATCATGAAGTCAAAAGGTCAAAGAAGAGTGCACCATCATAACACAAGAATATGCAAAGAAATCCTCCACAAATACTTATTTGCAACAATGCAAATAAGCCCTCCTCCACCAATCTTCGGCCAATGAACGATACAAAGGAAATCGGCCGAAACGGAAAGCAAACTGGCAACTCCAGAAAACTGGTCCCGTAATAAATTACAGGAAAACCCCGATACTGTGCATACACACCCGCATTTGTATTCCGACCGAAATACAAATGCAATGAGACAAAATCTACACTGTACTATACTAGGATCCGGCTTAAACCAAAGCCGGCTAGTAATATCCGTTCGATCCTGATCCGTGCAATACCGCACGTATCTGATCGAACCCTGCCATATAACCATACGGCCTCTAGTACAAACTGTCCGATCCTGATCCGTGCAATACCGCACTTATCTGATCGGACCTTGCCATATCTCCATACGGCCTCTACAACTTTTCGCCCGAAAGCTGAGTAACTGAATGTGGGGGACTCTAAAGACTCCTCAACACCTTGGTTGTGGATTTAACCACTAGCACGTCAGAGGTATAAGCCAATACGTAACGGGCTACCAGGTATTGACTAAAAGGGACGTCTGTGAGCGAACTCAGCCTGACAACCCTACTGAGCCTGTTAGTGACAATATCCGTACAGTCCGGTCCGTTCGTCTATGAGTGTCGCATGGCGGGCCTATGGGGTTGGTAAAAGTCAGACCCCCAAAAGCGGTACAAGTCGTGTCGGAGTGTAGCCCAGAACACCCTGAGATACTACTGGAATACCTACCAGTAAATCTCATTGCCTCGGCCGAGGGCTTCGTGTAATGGCTCTCCTAGACACAGCATGACCTCACCCCCAATACCGGGAGAGACGAACCCCTGAAGATACGCTCACTGCCTCCATGTGGCTCGGGACTGTACCCAACTAAAACCTGTTTGCACGACTCCTTTGAGCCGTGGTAGGGTAGTAATCAAAGTACAGTGGGAACTCACACGAGACAAATGACGATCCCCAGGTCGATGAACTAACCTGTACACATGTCACCAGGGAACTGCCATCTGACGTCTGGTATATGACCAACTAGCATGTTCCCGGCGAGTCCTGTCCGGTGTACTCATAACCTAATGAGCACCTGTATACATCTTAGGTGAACCAATTGACACCAGTGGCTTGTGAGACCGGCCACCGCCCCTCGTCGGGGTCTCGACTGTATACACTAGTCTACTCTGGAGAATCGATGCCCTGTCTCAAAACTCCCACGACTAGGGACCATTTAAGGATGCGCTTATAGACCCCAGCTCCCACTTATATGATCGCCCTCATACTGCTGGTGGTCAAGCAAGAATCCTAGGGGCTCTACCAACGTGTAATAGTGACCTGTCAGGTCACCTAAAGCAGTACACGATGATAAAGATAAACCAGATAGCATACTATCATCTCGAGTAAGACTGTCCTACCGGGATAGGTCCTCCCTCAATCATTGCAATCACGTACCTGTGACCTAATAATTGACTCTGAGGGCACTATCTCCAATACAAATTTCGAAAAACTACAGTCATATTCTTTCGCTTTGCATAGTGGTATTCGGTTAAGAATATCCAGCACCTCATTCGAGAAGACAAGAGCCTAGATCCCTTCGCTGGGAGTGACCTCTTGAGCAAAAGTTTATGTTACTATAGATTACTTGGTTTTCTTCAAAACCACTAGCTTTCAAAAGCAGGGTCTAAACCACTACTTTTCAAAACTACTCGGTTCCTTCAACGATATCAAGTTCATTACGTTAATAAGGTTTTTTCGCTAAAAACTAGCCATAGCCCTCTGTCATTTCAGATTAGTAATACATAGTATTCGTGTTGCGTTTTTTGACCTTTCCCAAGGCGCAGTGTTCGGTAGCTAATTATTGCTTTTCTGTTTCATATTGATGCAATTACTTAGGACAGTCATATGACTTTGTTGACCTTTGCCAAAGGTCATACGGTGGGTCTAATGTAATCCAGGATAATGACGGGTTGAACTTGACTTGTGACTTATGATTTTTTGATCTTTGCCAAGGTCATAATTTGCTTGGGGCAAAACCACATAGGGAGTTTCAAATATACAGGAAACTTGCTAGTGTTTCATACCTTCTGGAGTGTGGTGACTAGAGTGGCTTCCATCTAGGTTATCACACGATGATAGTTGGGTCATGATCCCACTAATGAATAGGATTACTCTTGGGAGATATTTTTCACCTCGCAATTAACTAACCTATTAGGTGTCTAGAAAAGTGTTAACGAGGTTACGTCTCTGTGGAAATGAGGTTTATTTTAATTAGGTCTGTGCGAGAGCACGAGGAACCTCCCTCGGAGTACCAACACTCACCTGGCTGAACGATTAGCGAACTTGTGGGGTGCGAATGATCCCGACTAGTTTTCCTTTTAAAGGTGTAGGGTTCCTAGGCACTCTAATGAGGTCTCACAAGGCATCAACCATGCCCATTTCAAATTTTAACGGTGCCGAGAAACCCGACTACGGATCGTTGGCTAGAAAACTAGGCGAAACAAAACTAGTTAACAACTTAACTAGGGTTTATATGGAAATACAACCTTTGTAGATCCGGTGCTCCACCTCCATAGCTCCGCAACGAAGTCCCCTTGCTGTCCAAATGAATTCCCGGGCTCTAGCGTCGGCTTCATCGGAGAATAGGCGGGCTAGGTCGTCGATGTTCATGCCGAAGATGATCTACGTCGAGGCATCGCTAGATCAAGCTCCCACTTCACCAAATCATGAAACTTGTGAAGAAAACACCCTATACTACTTGGCAAGAGGTAGAGGATGAAGAAATAGGAAGTGGGTTCACTTTAGAATTGGATTTCTCACTCTTTATCATCACTTGCCATTGATGGAGGCAAGCTTTCTTCACATGAAGAAATGAAGAAGAAGAAGAATATTGTTCTCATAAGTTCTTTAGAAAATAGAAAATAAAAGAATACTTATCATAATCAACCATGGTCAAGTGTAGAGAATAAACTAGGGTTAGGTTAGGCATGAAACAAAAATGGTGGACTTTTTCAAACCTTCATGATGTTTCGATGTAAAACAAAGCAAGCCACCATTTCTTTTCTTTTGCCAAAATGAAATAAATAAATAAATAAATGAGTAAGCAAATAAAATCATAACCCTAACCATCACATAACCATGGTTTAATCTTAACATACACTTAAACAATCATGTATCATCAAACATGATACAATCAAATGTACAAATGTATATCACATATACAATGTGCACAATCCAAGTGAGAAAATCCATATAAAGTGAACCAATACTAGTTAATGCAAAGTAATATATCAAATATATAATTATACATTAAATCATTAAATCAACACTTGATTTAACGATCCGGTCATATCGCATATAACCGACTAGTATCCAATGTATCGGCTTATCGAATCAATCCTCGATTCGATAACTAGGTTATATCGCATACAACCATTCGACACATTCATCGCGAGAATAGAATACGGTATCACATACACGCATTATTCTCGGTCCCGCATATATTTCATATGCGCTCCTATTTCGTTTTGCTTGAGCCAGGAAACCTCTGTGTAGGACTCTAAAGACTCGTCAATACGCCGGCAGCAGGTGATGATCATATCAAGCACCCACAAGCCGCAAGCGGTCTGCTAAACGTAACGGCCACCCGGGTATTGAGCGATCAGAAGATCGACGAGCAAGCCCGCTCACACTCCTGTGAATCCAACCAGTAACACTACCGTACAGTCCGGTCTGTCCGTCTGATATGTCGCATATCTCGCCTAGGGGTGGTAAACGTCAGACCCTAATAGCTCGATAAGTCGTGTCGATATGAGGTCTATAACAATTCGAGAAACTACTGGTAACACTTACCAGTAAATCTCAGCAACCCTGGCCAGGGATTTCCTGTTATAGCCAATCGAACACAGCGCAACACCAACCCCCTATACTGGGAGAGACGAATCCCCTCCTATCGCTCATTGCCTCCATGTGACTCGGGACTGTACCCAAAAACCACCGTTTTGCACGCCCTCTTGGACGTGGTAAGATGGAAATCAAAGCACAGTGGGAACCACACAAGACTCTATGACGATCTCGGGTCAACAGACTACTCTGTACCAGTGTCACCAGAGAACTGCCATCTGACGTAAGGTATAATACCATCTGGGAGTTCTCGGCGAGTCCGTCCAGTGTACCCAGTCCCCACTGAGCACCCGTATATCATCTCTGATGTCAAACACCGATGGATATGGGATCATCCATCGCCCATCTGTATGGGTCGAGAAGGTATACGCTAGTCTACTCTGGTATATCGATGCCCCGTCTCGATACACCCACGACTAGGGACTTTGAAGGATGTACTTATAGACTGTCTGTCCCCACTAGTATGATCTGCATCATAGTCCAGGTAGTCAAGTACATATCCTAAGGGCTTTACCAACATGTATCAGAGAGACAATCAGTATACACGTTAAGGTAAAGAGCAACCAGATAGCATACTATCATGTCGAGCAAGAAAGTCCTCCCTATATATGTCCCAGCATCCACTACAATGTACATCCAATGTACAGTAATGGCCTCTAGGGCATACATATAACTAACAATCTCCCACTTGCACTAGGACCATCTGTAGCAGTGGTTGCAGTATCTCATACTCAACCATCCCATAAAAATCTCTCTTTGGGAACAGGCCTTTGTGAGTGGATCCGCTGTGTTGTCCTCAGAATCTACTCTCCTTACCACGATCACCCTGGAGATCAACTATCTCCATGATCAGGTGATGCTGCCTCAGAATACGCCTGGGTTACTGATGGGACGGGCGTTCCTTGGCATAAGCCACAACTCCATTGTCTCACAATGGTAGGAACGAAGTTCATCTCATGAACTATTATACACCCAGACTGCCTCTATGGTAGCATCTTAAGTAGCGATGTATTCAGCCTTTATCGTCTAGTATGTCACGGTATCTAGCTTGGATCTCTTCCAACATACCGTCCCTTTACTGAGGGTAAAAACAATGCCTGCGACTAACATTCAGTCGTCTTTATCACCCTGGAACCCTTCTAGTGATTCTTCCCAGGATCGATTGATACCATCTCACTACAACTAGTGAGTTTGCTAATATCCAATTAGATCTATCTCATAGATCCAAATACCAGGATTTAGGAGGTATCACTTTGATCCTATATGGAGAATCATTGTGATAAGCGGAGATTGACCGAGCGTAGCATAGGAAACTCCTTCCCTATCAAGAGTATGTCATCCACGTACTCTACGAGGATCGTCAACATACTCCCTACTACCTTTTTGTTTATACAAGGTTTATCTACCATTTTGATGATGTCAAACTCTTTGACTAATTCATCAAAACAGATGTTCCAACTCCGCGATGCCTGCTTTATCTTATAAAGCATCTTGCACACGTTTCCGCTGCTCCCACTGTCTACGAAGCCCTCTGGCTGTGTACTTATAGACTCTCTCTTCTAAAACATCATTTAGAAAAGCAGTCATGACACCCAACCGCCAGATATCGTAGTCATGGTATGTAGCCGTGGCAAGTAGGATCTGGATGGACTTAAGCATAACCACTTGAAAAGGTTTCATCATAATCCACGCCTGGTCGATGACGAAAAGCTTTAACAAGTCTAGCTTTGAAAGTCTCAACTTTTTCATTTACACCAAGTAATCTTCTCAAGATATACTTGCTCCTGATGGGGATTTAACCCTTCAGATATAGCAACCAAAGTCCATACCTTGTTGGTGTACATGGATTCCATATCAGATCGCTAAGCATCCAGCCATTCTTACAGAGTCTTACTCTTGATAGCCAGCTCGAAACTAGTTGGGTCATCATCTCATGATGCAATCCTCACTCCCACTGTCACAGAGAAACAGAAGTATCTCTCAGGTGGGTGAGGAACCCTACTAGATCGGCGGAGAGGCTGAGGTTCGTTGGTATCTACTGAATCCTTTGGTTGTACCAAATCACTTGCTGTATTTTGTATAGCTGGAACCTTTCCAGTTCTACATAACAGACTTCGCCTCGAGCTTGTCCAGATTTTGCTTTTAGACATAGGCCGGACAACCCCAAATCTTAACTGGCTTAAGACATGGGCTCTTCCCATACCATATCTCATATGGAGTGGTAGGCAACTGATTTGATTCGAACCCTATTCAATAGGTATGCAGCTTCTCAAGCGCATAACTCCCAATAAGGAAACAGGTAACTCAGTATTACTCATCATAGAGCACACTATATCATATAGGGTGTGATTGCTCCGCCCCGATATACCAACGTGCTATGGTGTATACGGAGGAGTAATGCTGAGAGAGAATCTCATTCTCCTTTAGAATAGTCCAGGATTTCCGTGCTCAAGTATTCTCCTCCTTGATCACATCAAAGGACATAATACTTTTACCCGTATTTTGGTTCTCTACTTCTAACTTATATTCTATGAATATCTTAAAAGGTTCGGACTTGTGTTTCAACAGGAACATAGGTCTGAATCTCGAAAGATTTTCAGAGAACGTAATGAAGTATAAAGAACCGGTCCTGGCATGTGTAGGTCATCAACATGTATCATCCCAAGAGTTCACTAACTCTTTCTCTGTTTCCAATAAACAGAGCAATGTCATTATATCTTTGTGACGTGACTGGCAAGTTTCACAAGATGTAGATTCAAACTGATTTAAATATGCATCTATGTGTAACTTCAGCCAGTCGGGTCACATTGATATGACCTAGTCTACAATGCCTCAAGAAGGATTCGTTCATTTCTGAACTCTTCCTCTTGTGTGTGTTCCGTATACTAAAGAACTGTAGTTTGATTTAGAACATCAACGCTTTTAGATAACGTGCCTGAACCGATCAACTTTTGACATAGAAAATGTTCAAAACATTATCCAACAATACAAAATTTTATCATTTCTTTACTAATAAAGAGATAGATATGATTTTGTATATCAGGTTCGGTATCTAATAACATTCGTTCAGAATCAATGTATTTGGAATACAGGGTGACAGTGACCAACAGACTTGGCTGCAACACTTGCCCCATTTTCTGCCTCATGAAACTTATCACCCGGTCTCAGTTCTCTACCTATCTGTAGCCCTATGTAACAGATTACATATCTGGGATCCTGATCTGGTATCACATACCCAGGACGTAGAGAATAGAGAAACAGTTCTGTATAAAGAACACACCCGAAGACGATGCATCAGCATGCACTTTCTTCGTTTGGGCGGCACGGGAAATCTGGTATTCCCCAATTTCCTGCTCTGTCTTATAACAATTATAAGTTGGAGCGGGACCAACGTTCCCCAACTCAGTATAACAAACGGGTTCGGTCAAAAATCCGTATTATTATCTTGATTAAGGTGTGATATGGTCGCTACCTGGAGAGAGAGAAGAAAACACTCAGCGTGCGCTCTTTCAAGAATAGATTGGTTATTATTTTATCTAATCAGGATGGCTCCCACTGCTTTTTATCAAATCTTCCTTCAAACCCTAAAAGGAAAGACTAGCCGGGATTAATTACACACTACAAGTTCGCCAATCTTTCAGCCAGGCCAGTGTCGGTACTTTGAGGGAGGTCCCCCGTGCTTTCGCACGAACCTAATTAATGTAAACCTCGTTTTCCCAGAGGCGTAACCTCGTTAACACCTTTCTAGACACCTACTTGATCGGCTAATTGTAATGTATAAAACTCTCCCAGGAGTAACTCTTACTCGCAGCGGGTATCGGGATCCAACTATCTCATAGAAGGTATGCAATCTCATTGCAAATTTCAACACTTGAAATTCCCGATAATTTTGCCCCTAGCATCCTATGACCTTGACGCGGGCCAACAAACCATAGTGCGCTAGTCAAGTTCAACCCGTCATTTCCTGATTGAATTAAACCCACCCGCACGACCCTTGACGCAGGCCAACAAAGTCGCACGACTACCCTAATCCAATCTGCATCATATGCATAAGCAGATAAATACTAGTTAGCTACCGCACACTACGCCTTGACGCAGGCCAACAAACGTAGCACGAATACTAACTACCACTTATCTGAAATGACGGAGGGCTACGACAGGTTTTTCTGAAAACCTATTGCGTAATGAACTTGATATCGTTGTACAATCAAATGATTTTGAAATGGAGTGCTTTTGAGGCTTTTCTAGTTTTGCTAAAGGAGTCACTCCCGGTGAAGGGATCGTCGGTCCTTTCCTCGTCGAATGAGGTGCGGGATATATCATATATATCACTATGCAAAGCAAAAACTCTTAAAAGTAGTCAAAAGACAAACCGAGTGTGTAGCATCTGCCAGTTATTGCTAAAGGAGTCACTCCCGGTGAAGGGATCTCGGTCCTTTCCTCATCGAATAAGGTGCAGGATATATCACATATACCTCTGTGCAAAGCAAGAACTGTAGCTACCCTTTTTATTTTGAAATTCGATTCTACAACATCTTTAGGTTTCTTTTACTTTCATTAATCACATTAATGAAATCCCATCATTTAAAGTACCTAAACATCACAGATAAATACGACGTACACTTATGCCATCCGCATTCGCCTCGATGTCCCCTCGTGCACCGTTAGGTTAGGTAACTAACGGCAGAGCGGGGCAGGGCTAGCGCCGGTGTAAAACATAAGTAACGTCTATATAATATATCATATATACTATATACAGTATCTATCACAGAACATCACATGATCACATCACAGATATCGCAGCAGAAGAATCATATGAAATATTGGATATACTAGGACGTCCGTGTTTTCAATACGAGCCAGTATAAAACACGGATTCCACGGTCGCGATGAATAGCCAAACCCACACCCCTAGACCCCTACGAGAGCGGCAAGCAACCCTACCAATTCTAGAGTTAGGGGACCCGGACTCGACTCCTCGAGTTGGTCTCCCACTGGACTCCAGAACCCGGTTACTTGTGCTCCCCTCCTTGGGTCTATCCTAGTGCGGAAAAGTAAATAATATACAAAGGGTGACAACATCCGCAACCTGGAAGTGCCCCAAAAAAAAGAATATTATGTACAAGTTTTTACATGAATGAAAATGAAAAACATTCATCTCACATAAAAACCCCCGGCTATTCAAACACGACGATCCAATATAACATATCCAGCAACACATAACATCACATGTCATCAACGTAAGTAAATATGCGCATCCCAATTGTCGTTGACATATAGCAACGAAACCGGCGATATCACATATTACACTTACGGTCACAGAAAAGAAAGTGTAAAACTACAACAGTTGGAATCCGCAACCTCCTCAGACATCGCATGCCTGACCAAATGAATTACTTAGACATCGCATGCCTAACAATTATAAACCCCGCATTTTAGTCTCAAAATCGAAAACACTTTTCAATATCAAGTCGGGTAATTCAACAAGATTCCCGACATCCTGATCGAATGCTCGTCGCAAACTTTAGTAGGCGGCCGCACCCCTGATGCCGTCGACGAAGTGCACCAAGGCGGAACACCGCTGCCGCGAGCACCCGAACGGATGCTTTCGGCGACGGGGTTCTCCTACAGTCACTTGGTCGGGGCTATGGAGTGAGGCTGTCTATTAAGTTTACCCGGCGAGTATCCGTGTACGCTACGTGATTGCGACGGACTTTTGATCACATCAAAATTCCGTAGCAACCGATCAAGTGAGACTAAACTGCTACGTTTATAATATTCATTCCGTTATCACATAACTTCTTGTGAATTCCAATTATTGTATCCCATTCCAGATAAACAGAAAATGTTAAACTTTTCGATCGAACAGTCAAACACCCAAGTTTTCCCGATACAGCTCAACACATGAAATAAGTCTAACAACATTCAGTTCGTGCCTCAGTACCAACGGTCCAGCCGTAGAAGGGTCAAGCCAACGCCTCACATGTGGCACGCCGTACTGCCCCAAACCCGAAGGTTCAAAGGGCAGTTCAAGACGGTCACATAATCGAGTTAAGGTTTGTTGTCTTCTAGAGGGTCCATCGCGTTACTTGCACTACTTAGAACGTCGTTAAACTACGGAAAAATCCAACACTTGGAAATTTCCCGACAGGAGAAAAATTGGGTATTTATATCCGGTCGAACTTTTTAACATATTCTAAAATTTATCCGGAAAGCCACACAGACAAAATTTGATAATCCGATCGAACATTCGAATCCCCAAAACAACCCCAGAAAATTCAACTCTTGAATAAAAATTAAAAATTCCCAGAAAAACCAGCATCCTAAAATAGGAGTTACTGTGCAAACAGTGGAAGATGACGTCATCTTTTCGCCGCGGAACCGCCGCAGAAGCCAGGCTTCTGCCGCGGTTCCGCCGCACTATGAACAGTTCATGGGAAAAAATTTGCACCGTAATTCTTAGATTTCCTTGCTTATTTTTCTGCATATTTTTAATGTTGAAAAATCCCAGATTTTAGAAAAAGGACAGAGGGCATTTTTTGAGTTGGGGTTTCGGGTCGATCGGACTTCAAACTCCGTCTGGTTTTCGCCTAAGGCTCTAGCTAGGCTCTGATACCACTGTAGGGTTCCTAGGAACTCTAATGAGGTCTCACAAGGCATCAACCATGCCCATTTCAAATTTTAACGGTGCCGAGAAACCCGACTACGGATCGTTGGCTAGAAAACTAGGCGAAACAAAACTAGTTAACAACTTAACTAGGGTTTATACGGAAATACAACATTTGTAGATCCGGTGCTCCACCTCCATAGCTCCGCAACGAAGTCCCCTTGCTGTCCAAATGAATTCCCGGGCTCTAGCGTCGGCTTCATCGGAGAATAGGCGGGCTAGGTCGTCGATGTCCATGCCGAAGATGATCTACGTCGAGGCATCGCTAGATCAAGCTCCCACTTCACCAAATCATGAAACTTGTGAAGAAAACACCCTATACTACTTGGCATGAGGTAGAGGATGAAGAAATAGGAAGTGGGTTCACTTTAGAATTGGATTTCTCACTCTTTATCATCACTTGCCATTGATGGAGGCAAGCTTTCTTCACATGAAGAAATGAAGAAGAAGAAGAATATTGTTCTCATAAGTTCTTTAGAAAATAGAAAATAAAAGAATACTTATCATAATCAACCATGGTCAAGTGTAGAGAATAAACTAGGGTTAGGTCAATGGTTAGGTTAGGCATGAAACAAAAATGGTGGACTTTTTCAAACCTTCATGAAGTTTCAATGTAAAACAAAGCAAGCCACCATTTCTTTTCTTTTGCCAAAATGAAATAAATAAATAAATAAATGAGTAAGCAAATAAAATCATAACCCTAACCATCACATAACCATGGTTTAATCTTAACATACACTTAAACAATCATGTATCATCAAACATGATACAATCAAATGTACAAATGTATATCACATATACAATGTGCACAATCCAAGTGAGAAAATCCATATAAAGTGAACCAATACTAGTTAATGCAAAGTAATATATCAAATATATAATTATACATTAAATCATTAAATCAACACTTGATTTAACGATCCGGTCATATCGCATATAACCGACTAGTATCCAATGTATCGGCTTATCGAATCAATCCTCGATTCGATAACTAGGTTATATCGCATACAACCATTCGACACATTCATCGCGAGAATAGAATACGGTATCACATACACGCATTATTCTCGGTCCCGCACATATCTCATATGCGCTCCTATTTCGTTTTGCTTGAGCCAGGAAACCTCTGTGTAGGACTCTAAAGACTCGTCAATACGCCGGCAGCAGGTGATGATCATATCAAGCACCCACAAGCCGCAAGCGGTCTGCTAAACGTAACGGCCACCCGGGTATTGAGCGATCAGAAGATCGACGAGCAAGTTCGCTCACACTCCTGTGAATCCAACCAGTAACATTACCGTACAGTCCGGTCTGTCCGTCTGATATGTCGCATATCTCGCCTAGGGGTGGTAAACGTCAGACCCTAATAGCTCGATAAGTCGTGTCGATATGAGGTCTATAACAATTCGAGAAACTACTGGTAACACTTACCAGTAAATCTCAGCAACCCTGGCCAGGGATTTCCTGTTATAGCCAATCGAACACAGCGCAACATCAACCCCCTATACCGGGAGAGACGAATCCCCTCCTATCGCTCATTGCCTCCATGTGACTCGGGACTGTACCCAAAAACCACCGTTTTGCACGCCCTCTTGGACGTGGTAAGATGGAAATCAAAGCACAGTGGGAACCACACAAGACTCTATGACGATCTCGGGTCAACAGACTACTCTGTACCAGTGTCACCAGAGAACTGCCATCTGACGTAAGGTATAATACCATCTGGGAGTTCTCGGCGAGTCCGTCCAGTGTACCCAGTCCCCACTGAGCACCCGTATATCATCTCTGATGTCAAACACCGATGGATATGGGATCATCCATCGCCCATCTGTATGGGTCGAGAAGGTATACGCTAGTCTACTCTGGTATATCGATGCCCCGTCTCGATACACCCACGACTAGGGACTTTGAAGGATGTACTTATAGACTGTCTGTCCCCACTAGTATGATCTGCATCATAGTCCAGGTAGTCAAGTACATATCCTAAGGGCTTTACCAACATGTATCAGAGAGACAATCAGTATACACGTTAAGGTAAAGAGCAACCAGATAGCATACTATCATGTCGAGCAAGAAAGTCCTCCCTATATATGTCCCAGCATCCACTACAATGTATATCCAATGTACAGTAATGGCCTCTAGGGCATACATATAACTAACAAAAGGTTTGAAGGAAAATTCGAGGAAACAGTGGGAGCCATCCTGATTAGATAAACTAATAACCAATCTGATCTTGCAAGAGCGCACACTGAGTGTTTCTTTTCTCTCTCTCCAGGTAGCAACCATTTCACGCCCTAATCATGATAATAAAATGTTTGACTTGACCGAACCAGCTTATTACACTGGGCTGGGGAACGTCAGTTCGTCTCTAACTTGTAACAACTGTCACGAGTATGGGCAAGAGAAAGAGGACTATAAGGAATTCTAGATAACCCTATTGAAGGAGAAGCATTCCAATGCATCTTCTTTGGGTGTATTTGTTATTGAAAACTATTTTTCGGTCTACCTTACCTCTTGGGTACTAGATACTGGGTCAGGATCTCATATCTGTAATTTATTACAGAGAATGAGAAAAAGTAGATTGGTTGGACCGGGTGATATGTCCCTTAGAGTAAGGAATGAGGCACAGGTTAGTTCTGCTGCCGTCAGTGAATATCACCTAGTGTTGCCAAGCGACAATACTATGATTTTGAACAATTGTTACTATGTACCTTCCATGCTCTGCAACATCATATCAGTTTTTTACTTGATAAAGATTGATATAAATATGTTCTAGATAGAAATATCATGAACATTTACCTTAATTAGGTATTGGTTGCAGAAAGTACACTGTCTAATGGTATCTATGTTCTAAATCAAAATACAGTCTTCAATATACAAAACACACGCAAAAGGAAGAGTTTAGATACGAACAAAACCTACTTGTGACATTGTAGACTTGGTCATATCAGTGAGATAAGACTAGATAAGTTGTATAAGGATGGATATCTGAATTCGTTCGAATTTTCATCTTATGAAACTTGCCAGTCATGTCTCAAAGGAAAGATGACCAAATCTCCGTTCACCGGACACGGAGGAAGAGCTACAGAGCTCTTGGGACTCATACACAATGATGTATGTGATCCGATGTCTATACATGCGAAGGGTGGGTTCTCATACTTCATTACATTCACTCATGATCTCTCTAGGTTTGGATATGTGTTTCTCATGAAACATAAATCTGAAGCTTTTGAGAAGTTCAAAGAATTTAAAAGCGAAGTAAAGAACTAGACAGGAAAAAGTATCAAGATCCTTCAATCTAATCGAGGAGGAGAGTACTTAAGTATGGAATTCCGGGACTTTCTAAAAGAGAATGGTATTCTCTCTCAGCTTACTCCTCCATATACACCACAGCACAGCAGTGTATCGGAGCGGAGGAACCGTACCCTATTGAACATGGTTCGCTCCATGATGAGTAACGCCAAGTTGCCTCTTTCATTCTGGAGTCATGCGCTATAGACAGCGGCATACCTATTGAATATCCTTCTAAATCTGTGCCTAAGACTCCATATGAAATATAGAGTGGAAGGAAACCATGTCTTAAGCGTATTCAGATATAGGGTTGTCCGGTCTATATTAAAAAACAGAATCCAGAAAAGTTAGAGGCACGATCAGTTTTTTGTAAGTTTGTATGATATCCAAAGCATTCAAATGGATATATGTTCTACCACACTGAGGAACAGAAGGTGTTTGTTGCTCAGCATGCCGTCTTTTTAGAGAGGGAATTTTTTGCCAAAGAAATTAGTGGAAGCACGGTAGAACTGGAAGAAATTCTAGATGGACAAACTACAACTGAAGATTTGCTAGGACCAAAGGATTCAATAATCCCGGACGAACTTCAGCCACTCCGCAGATCTAGTAGGATTTCTCGTCCGCCCGAGAGATACTACGGTTTTCTCATAGATAGGGATCGAGAGGATTGCATCTTGGAAGAAGATGATCCTACTACTTATAAGCAGGCCATTAAGAGTAGGCATTCTGTAAAATAGCTTAATGCTATGAAATCCGAAATGGAGTCCATGTACACCAACAAAGTTTGGACTTTGGATGTTGCTCCTCCTGGGGTAAAACCCGTTGGATGCTAGTGGATCTTCAAAAATAAGAATGGTGCAGATGGACAGGTGGAAACCTATAAGGCTAGACTTGTTGCAAAAGGTTTTCGTCAAAGAACAGGAGTGGACTATGACGAAACTTTTTCTCCTGTAGCTATGCTGAAATCCATTCGGATACTATTTGCCATTGCTGCCTAACATGACTACGATATCTGGCAGATGGACGTAAAAATGGATTTTCTAAATGGAAGTTTAGAAGAGTGTGTTTATATGGATCAGCTGGAGGGATTCATAGACAGTGGGAGCAGCGAGAAGGTGTGAAAGTTGCTTAAATCTATTTATGGATTAAAATAGGCCTCGCAGAGCTGGATCATCTGTTTTGATGAGACAGTCAAGGGATTTGACTTCATCAAAAACGAAGATTATGTATCTAGAAGAATATTGTAGGGAGAACTGTTGTATTTCTTGTCCAGTACGTGGATGACATTCTCTTAATAGGAAATGACATTCCTATACTGCAATCGGTCAAGATGCTCTTGTCACAAAAATTCTCCATGAAGGACCTGGGTGATGCCTCCTATATTCTGGGGATTAAGATCTACAGAGATAGATCCAAGAGATTTTTTGGACTTTCACAGTCCAGGTACATAGAGACCATACTAAAGATATTTAGTATGGAAGATTATAAGAGCGATAATATACCCGCATTGCACGAAATAACCCTCTCCAAAGAGATGTCTCTCAAGACTGATGAGGAGAGGGTTCGCATGGGCACTATACCCTACGCTTCGGCGGTAAGATGTATAATGTATGCGATGTTGTGTACTAGAAAAGATGTAGTATAGGCACTTAGCATGGTGAGCCAGTATCAGTCGAATCCGGGTGAGAATGATTGGACAGCTGTGAAGAACATTCTCAAGTATCTGATGTTCCCCCAATATTTAAACATATTAAAAAAGCAAAGCTCTGTTGAAATTTAATGAGGCAGCGCCTCACGTGCCCCTTATGAGGGCGCCAACACCAGCGCCAATCCTTTAGGATGCGCCAACACCAGCGCCGCACGTGCTCCTCACGCCGGCGCCGCACGTGCTCCTCACGCCGGCGCCGCACGTGCTCCTCACGCCGGCGCCAATGTGTAAAGCATAGAAGCGGTTTTTGAATAAGAATTAAATTCTTATATGGCGCCGCACGTGCTCATCACGCGGGCGTCAATGTGCAAGGCACAGGTGTCAATCCCCGCTTCCCAGTGTACTCAGAAGGAAACACGCTAAGCGTATCTAAGAAATATAAAGTAAAGTACATAAGAGACAAGATATAATGAACATCAACTTTATTTATTAAATGTTTTTTTTACAATACAACTGAAATGAAAATACATGGAATGAAAGCAATGCAGAAATGAAAATGAAATGTACAAGTAAACTAGAGCTCCGGGTCAAAGGCTAGCTGATCCAAGTCCTCGCTGGTGGGCTCTGTCTCTAGAAGGTCCGATCCACCTGACAACATTCCAAAGAAAGAAGAAAATGAATGTCGTCAGCGAACAATCGCTCGGTAAGTCCCAAAGAATAGGCATAGACAAAATAGACAGAAGGAGAATGTAACTTTTAAAGTTGTATTATATTGTTAACACTGTTGTTTGTAGCTTGGTACAGAAAATGTCAGTCTATACGAGAGGAGTCCCACTATTCCGGAGACTAAGGTATACGGAGCACAAGTAACCGTTCAGCCATGGTACAACGGCAATGGAAATTCAGGTTAGGTGTATTATGGTTACAGTCTCGTGCCACTTTTAACACCTTCCATACCAATCTACCCTTTATAAACCCCACGATATCTTGATTGTATTGTTTGTATTGTATTGTCTTGTATTGTAAATTGTATATGTATGACCTGCCGAAACCGTGATATCGGTAAATGGATGTAACTAGAGAATCATGTAGATAGATGTATATCCATGGTTCGATTCAGTCAAGTTATATATTGAAATAGATTGTACAGACGGATTCATATTGAATTGTTATATTGTAAGTTTATACTTGAATCGCATTCAAGTCAG
Organism: Agapanthus africanus; assembly: GCA_030015575.1. NCBI lineage: Eukaryota > Viridiplantae > Streptophyta > Magnoliopsida > Asparagales > Amaryllidaceae > Agapanthus > Agapanthus africanus. The sequence goes on along the minus strand of CM057350.1, from coordinate 55,574,259 downwards.
ATTGATTATATTGAGACTCAGTCTTAGTCAGACACTTTGAAAAGAACTTGAAATCCTAAATTAATTTTGATGTTATCGGTAACTGCTGCACATGGACGGCGGGATTTGTGTCTTTTTCCAAGACAATTACCGTGTTGATAACACCATTTGTTAGATTGTCTACCTTAAATAGGCAAGCACCCATATCTCCGGCTCCCTGAGGCTCAAGAGACCGGTCCCGCTTAAACCTATGTTTACTAGGGTCCTTATTATAATTTAGTATAACTTGAGGGGGTTTTATGTAAAAATAGTTTTGGCATAATATCAAAATACACCTCAAGAATTTAATTATCGTCTTTAAGATTTTCATAGATGTGTATTTTATAATGTGAAATTTCTAGTGAATAGAATCTAGTTTCATAGTATATGATATTTTCTTGAAATATTGTACTTGTGTTGTATTTGGATGGTATTTTCATGTAATAGAGATTCCTTTGATTTATAAAACTTGGAATATTTATATAGTTAAAATAGATATTTTGATAACAGATATATATATTTAATGAAAATAATTTATTTATTTTCTTGTAGAAATCATATTTTCTAAAGGAAAATGTAAAAAAATTCCATCGAGATCGAATGCTCCTTGCGGAGGTCTGCATTTCACTCTACTAAACCAGAGGATATGCGATAATCCGCACCGTCCCTAACGGGGTCACCAAAATGGGTTGTAGAGACGTAATTTCATGGAAATTTTTAATACATCTTTTTATAGAAAACGGTTTTGTAAGTTTAGGGTATTTATTTGTTAAGTCGTATTTTCCCGTATTCTATTGACCCAAATTTCATCGTTCTATGTTAGAGATGTGTGTTGTGATGAGGTAGGTCATTACCTCGTGAACTATCTAAAAATAGCAAGGTATTATGATGATTTATGTCGAGTTATAAGTATGTGATATTTTTATGAAAAAATGCGATAAAAATTAAAAAATTGAATCTTTAAAGGTGAAACTTATTTTAATAGATTTATTAATGTTCGATAAACAATATGTGAGAGTATGGTACGTTCTGGATTAAGAAAAGTTGAGTTTTGAAGAAAAACCGAATCGGAAGTCGGATTAACTCCGCTTCCGTCGGATTTTAGAAATGAATATTTATATAGAAGAAGAAGAGAGAGGAGAGGGGACTTACTAGCTTGTTGGACTAGAGGAGAGAGAGGGAGCCTTAAAGAAGGATTTGTGGCGTCGTTTCGTCGCCAGAATCTTCTCGAAAGTTCGTCGGAGTTTCGCTCTTCATTAACTCCACTTATACACAAAAGTACTTGAGAATTTTGTATAGTTTTTGTGATAGAATTCTGAGTGAGAGGAGTGTAAAATGGAGTTGGTATTTATAGGGCAAATTAAGGTTTAGGGGGTGGTGAATTTGAGAATTAAAATGCATTTAAAAGGAATTAAATGGGTGATTTAAGTTCTCTAGAAACTGTGCAGAGAAGATAAACAGTGTGAAAGGGAGTGGGGTAGGCCAAAGGTTGCAGGGTAAAATTTTGGGGGGATTTACCCACGGTTGGCCCGGTGGTACCGGCCAAAATGGGCATTTCGCCGGCCTAGTACCGACGGGTGGGGGTGGGTCTTCTGCCACGTGTCGGGGTCAATTGATATTCCATAGTGCACATGTTTAAATTCTCTGTGACATTTTGTTTTACGTGTTGTGCACGTGTAGACTCTTGGGCTTCTAAAAAGATTAAAAGAAAATAAAAAAAAGGTAATGTGGCTGATGGGATTTGAACTCTGGTGCTATGTCTCAGCAGTGCAAGGCCTTACCAGTGAGCTACAAGCTTCTTCTTGCTGTTCTAAAGCAAAACAAATTCTTATAGCATTCACAGGATTGCAAGTACCCCAATTATACATTAACTTTTAAACAATTTTATGTACATTGATATTGGAGTTGTTACAACAGGAGTACCCATCATAAGAATTAAATTCTTAAGTAGCGCCCACCTGCACAACACATGAGCGCCGGCGCCCAAGTAGAATTAAATTATATGTTTCCCTAACAAAAAGTTGGGATACTCTCTGTTAAACAAAGCCATTGGACCAAAAATCCAACGGAGATGATAAATCATCAAAATATAGAATTAAATTCTATTAGGAGATAATATCTCCCAAATCTTTCTAGATAAGAAAGATACTCTCGGTTGGATCAATGATCCAATAATAGAATAAAATTATATTTTGGGAATATATTCTCTCAATCTTTTTAAACAAAAAAAAAGAGAAAGAAGATTGCTCTCTGTAAAACAGAGAACTCTTGGATTAAAAATCCAATGGTGATTAAAAATCACCACTTGACAGAATAAATTCTGCATATGGGAAAATATTTCTCCAATCTTGTTAAAAACAAGAACAACATATTCTGTAAAATAGAAGTCTTGGATCAAAGATCCAACGGTGGGTAAAATTTCCCAAATCAATTTTGAGACCAATTAAAATAATTGGAATCTTTCAATAAGAGATTTTCTCAAAACTAATTAACAATCTGCCTCCACTATATAAAGGACCCGAGATTTCATGTCTCAAGGGAAGATACCCCACACAGATAGATAGATAAAGAAGGAACCCTCTATAAGCTTCGGCAAAAATATAGTGAGCTCTCAAAAAGAACAGAGAATTCAATTCTCAAAAAAGAAGAGCTTCCTTCTCAAAACCCTAAGTAAAGAAAAGAGATCAAAATATCTCTATTACCTATCATATCACATCTAAGAGTTTAACCCTTTTAAAAGAACTTAGTTCTTTCTCTGGATCTGAGATCCACAAGACAAGTCTCCCATAAGTTGAGAATTTAATTCTCATCAGGAAGATCTTGTTCTTGAGAATCAAATATTCAGGGAAGAACAAATTTAAAAATAAAGAAGATGGAATCCATAAAACTCCAGGAACTCAATTCCTTCAGATCAAGAACTTAGTTCTTTAAAAACTCAACTCGAAATCCTCAAAAATAGTGATTTTGGTGAGCGTTAATGGTCAAAATACCATCGACGGAGGTTTAACCTCTATGAAAACATCAACAGAGATTAAATCTCCATAATAAAAAAAGAGACTAGCGCCTCACGTGTTTCGCACGTGGGCGCCCTTTTAACAGCACCTAGCGCCTCACGTAAAAAACATGCGGGCACTCAAAACAGAAGGTCGGCGCCTCACGTGAAACACACGTGGGGGCTGAATAAAAGTAATTAGCACTTTATATATAGCCGAAGACAGCTAAGTGCTTAGCACTGATTGGGCAGCGCCTAGCGCCGCACGTGCTCCTTACGTGGGCGCCATATAAAAAGTGCTTAGCACTTCGTATGTAGCCAAAACGGCCGAGTGCTTAGAACTAATTGGGCAGCGCCAAGCGCTGTACGTGCACCTCACACGGACGCCATAAGAAGTGCTTAGTACTTCACATTTAGTCAAAAAGGCTAAAGTGTTAAACACTTATTGGGCAGCGCCCATGACTAAATGCTTCACATGACATACATGTGAGCGTCAGAGCTCAAATAAGTTCTTAGCACCTTTGCATAGAAAGAAAAGGGCTAAACAAACAGAGCCCAAATAAGTGCTTAGCACTTTTGAATAAAAAAAGTCTAAGTAGACTAAGCCCAAATTGGCTAAGTCTCTGAAGTTTTCTCACAGCGGAGCCCAAATGCTCTTTTGCTGGATCTTAAGCAAAAATGATTCTAGAATGTTGTTAAGTTGATTTTAGTCTCAAATAAGACTAACCCATCCTTAGCAAGAACAAGCTGAGCCCAAATGCTCACCTATAAATTTAAGTTGATCTTAATCTCAAACTAGATTAACAGTCCTTAAAGAAAACAAAAATATTTCTGAACTGAAGGAATATAAAACCTAAGTTCAAAACCCCGTCAAGCAAATCCTTGACCCAAAACCAAAAATCTAAAATATACGGATTTGGACTGATTCACGCCCTACGGGCGACGACATAAACTAGTCTTCGTATAAAATCCATGGGCAACCTAAACAAACAAAAACACACATAACACGAAGTGAACTGCTGGAGTACGATAAAGTGGTTATCGCAATGCGGTAACGTAATTAACTGCAGGGGCTTGCGCCTGCAGGGAAGAGCGTCTCCACAAATGAGGGGGAATCTGACAAACTCAGCTACAACGGTCGCATCTGTCCAAACCTCTAATATATGGTGCCATAAATCAACTTGGTATCTTCGAAGAGGTGGATGGAGAAGTCCAAATAGCATCTGCCCCCCAAAATTCATGCCAGACATTCCTGTAGGGTGTTTTTCATCACCCCATTGAGATGGAAATACGCGCGCGCTTGTCAGGCGCATTACAGATTCCTCCTGCCTAGGGTAGGCCGGGGTTTATTGATCGTGGGATCCGAATCTCCGGCAGCCGCGGACTAAGCTGCCGTTAATTACCCCTCGCCTTTGGAGCGAGAGAACCTCCGATTGACGGGTTAAACTGGTCATGCGAACTCAATGTGCAGTGTACGTGTGTTGTGTTTTGAAATGGGGTTTTGGATATATCGGGAGCCACGTAGAGTTTTTACGGGGGTCTCGCTACCCGGATAGCGGGCTGGGGGTCAAGAGGGCTAGCAGCCCCCGTATTGGGGCAGCGCCCCGGCCCAATTTTTTTTGGGGAGGGACAGTGGTGTAGAGTATGTGTGTGTGTACATATGTATACATATTCATATATATATATATATATGTATATATATATAAAAAAGGGGAGGAAGGCATCCAAAGGATACATAGGGCCAGCGCCAGCGCTTTGAGCGCTGGCGCACCACGTGTCAGCACGTGGGCGCTCGAGCGCTAGCGCGCCACGTGTCAGCACGTGGGCGCTAGCGCTCTGAGCGTAAGAGCGCTAGCGCACTGAGCGCTAGCGCGCCACGTGTCAGCATGTACGCTAGCGCTCTGAGCGCAAGAGCGCTAGTGCACTGAGCGCTAGCGCACCATGTGTCAGCACGTGGACGCTCGGGCGCTAGCGCTCTGAGCGCAAGAGCACTAGCGCACTGATCTCAAGAGCGCTAGTGCACTGAGCGCTAGCGCACCACGTGTCAGCACGTGGACGCTCGGGTGCTAGCGCTCTGAGCGCAAGAGCGCTAGCGCACTAAGTGCTAGCGCGCCACGTGTCAGCACGTGGGCGCTCGGGCGCTAGCGCTTTGGGCGCTAACGCTCTGAGCGCAAGAGCGCTAGCTGTAACACTTTGAATTTCCGTTAGAATGTTTTTCGTGATAATTAGTAATTGTAAGTGTTATTATATATGTGTACATAGGATTATTAGTTATTTTAGTCGGGTTTACTAATTATATTTAGTCGTGTTAGCAAATTGGAAAATTTTCCTTTGTAGTGTACACTTGCACACTTAGCCATTTTTGAGACATAGGTTTAAAGTGTTAGCCAATTCTTTTCTTGCATGGTTCACTTATTTCCATCACTTTAATCAAGCTAAAGCTTTTTTTGAAAAAAATGCAAATCCTAATAAAAAAATGAGGTATGGGTGTTAGGTAGGAATTGGACTTTTGTTGACCCTCTCTCTCTCTCTCTCTTCTCCCTACTTCTGAATTCTGTAGCTTCCAGCAGAAAAACCCTCTCATTTTCTTCATTTCTTCTTCTTCTTTCATTTCCCTTTGATCCCCAAACAAAACCCTACACAAATCAACACTTTTCCTTCACAAAACCATGGAAAAGGGGGCTTTTTGCGGTGTTTGAAGGCAAATCTGCACACCTGAGGGAAGAGCTGGGACTTTTGGTGTTTTATATGGTTTTTAGAAGGTATTAACTCATGTTAGCACTCCTTTTCCTTAAACTTGTTGTATTCTTTAGCAAAAATCTCATTTTTGTGCATTTTTAGTGATATTAAAGGATATTTATGATTCACATGTTAGATTAGGGTTTTGTTAGTTTGGTTAGCTCTATTATGTGTTATTAGAGCTATTTTAGGCCAGGTTTTGTTTCAGTTTGCATAGAAATACCATTAAGTTCCATTTTAGTGCAAAAGTGTGGATTTTAACTTGATTTAAGGCTCTGTAGGATCTGCTACTACCCGAGATGTTTCAGAACGAAACTAGATGTTACTGTAGCATGTATGGCGGGTATAGAGTGCACACACCAAACCTGGGAGCCTACCCCCTACCCAGGCCGCCGGAATATTCATTCTGGCCGCAATTTGCGGCCAGATAGGTGAGTTGGGATTTGGGGTTTGGGCCACTGGAGTCTGCTGCTATGTGGGTTATTTAGGTATATATATTTTTACAATATCATTTCTGTATCAAAATCTGTAGGTGAATACCTATTTTCCCGTATTTTAATCTTCGCGACACGCGTCATACGTGTGTATGGGTTTTGGGTTTCTGCGTATCGCGACGCGTCGGAGTGGCTTCAGGCGTGTAATCACACGTTTTAGCGTATCGCGCACACGCGCGCTTGGTTCACGACACGAGTTACTAGTTCGGCTTTAATGTCGTGTTTGTGTGACTTCAAGCTTATGTATGATATATTGTGTAATTCTAGGTTCGCAGGCGAGTACGGCGGACGCCGCGCAGAAGGGGAAACAAGTTGTTGGCTATACTTAGCGAGAGACTACGGTGAGTAGATTTAACATCTACAGGGATATCGCCCGCATGGCGTTCTACGTCAGGGCTGATAGGACCTTATAGCTACATTTACATACATTGACTGTTCATGGCTACTATTTAATGCATACTGCATTCCCTGCTATATGGATATAAACTGGAATTGATAGAACACCGCACCATTACTAACGGTCCATGTTGCACGAGCACTATCCTGCATGTTACACACACACCGTTAGTAATTGCCATGACACTTACACTGTAGAATTTCCATGATCATTATGTTGTAGCTCATCTTTTGTGTGACTAGACATGATATTCATACTTGATGCACATATCACATCGGATCGTTATATTGTAGCTCATCTTTATGCGACTTGACATGATATTCATACTTGATGCATATATCACATCGGATCGTTATGTTGTAGCTCATCTTTATGTGACTTGACATGATATTCATACTTGATGCACATATCACATCGGATCATTGACTTGCATATTGGTTTGGATTACATGTGATTTCTGGATTTAGGAACCGTGGCTATTTCAAATATGTAATCATTTAAAAACCCGGTTCCCTTGATATGATATTTCGGTGCGTCCACCATGTGTTTCCTTGGTGCTAGAGTGATATATGTGAACCCGAATCGAGGAGCTGGTTGAGGCCGATTACGGGTACATGGTGGACCCGGTATGGTACCCCGGGACGAGAACGGTTTCGCTGTGTAGTAGACGGTGAGCCTGGCAGAACGACTACTACCTACCGGTGATTGGTTGGACCTGACAGTTATCCGGAGGATACTGATCAGAGTCGATGGATGGATGCGGGATGATCCGTACTGCCGGGGCCGAGGGCCGATACCGCAGACGGAGCCCGTGGGCTGACCCGGACTGACGGGGCCCGATGGATGAGGATTTGCGTGTCGATGCTGGACACGAGTATTTATGATATTTGGGTGCCGATGTTGGGCACTCGTGATTCTCAGAGATTTACAGGATTAGAGGGCCGATGAGAGTGCCGGCGCCTGAGCTATTTGGGGGATCTGGGTGCATTGATGGACATCGATTATATATTCCACATTGACATTCCGTGTAGATGTTATATTGCCCATGCTCAGCATTTACTATTGTACCTCATCCTGTAGTTATATTACCTGATGGAGCACTTGCATGATCATTGCACATACTGCTTATCACATCTTGATATCATCTGTTGGCATATGATAGAGTAGCGCAGTACGTGCATACTCGCGATTACCTTTATATGTTATCTCTATTCACGAGTTGGAAACTCACCCCCGTTGTGCCACAGTGTTTGCAGGTTGCCCTTTGGAGTAGTCGCGGCAGGCTGCGTTTTGCATCTTTTGACACAGATGCCCCCATAGTTGGTGTACTAGCCCTTTTGCTGATAGGTGGGTTTTGTGCGGTATCTGTTTATCTTTCAGTTATGTACATTGTTGTATCTAGTATTCTCCATCTACCATATATGTATTTGACTTAGAGACAGTGTGAGGACGATGATGTATATTATTTGTTTTCTGGGGCCGGGTTTGTTGTGAGCCGACTGTACTTTGCAGTTTATTCTATCTGTGATGTTCCCTCTTATGGATCTTGATCTTCGCTACGGCGTCGTATATTGCAATCTTGGTGATTGTTTACTTAAATTTCTTAACATGTTAGTAAGTGCTTCCATTTTAAACTTATAACACTCTATACTTTTACTGGTTTGATTTCTGGGTTTTCGGTTCACTTAGTCGCGTTACGCCTGTAGACGTTACGAGGTTAAGTGCCGGTCACGGGCCAAACTTTGGGTCGTGACACTAGCGCTTTGAATGCTAGCGCGCCACGTGTCAACACGTGGATGCTCGAGCGCTAGCGCTTTGGGCGATAGCGCTCTGTAGGCTAGCGCAAGCGCTACGTGTCAGCACGTGGGCGCTCGGGCGCTAGCGCTAGCGCACTACGTGTCCGCACGTGGGCGCTCGAGCAGCAAAAGGGACTTGGTCCCTGCAATGGGAGTTTTACTCCCAGAAAAGAGCACTTATTAAACTCCTAGGATGTTTTTGAAGCTGATGAAGGGCTTCTCCCCTTGAGCCCTAGTTCTTCCCCAAAGTGGGGTTTCTGGAGATGGGTCTCCTTCTTCTTCCTTTGTTGGCCGGATCTTGAAGATCAAGAAATGTGAGATTTTTAAAAATCTCTTCTTGTTGAGATCTAATGGTAGATCCAAGTTCCCCTTTGTGGGTTTTATGGTGAAAAACTATTTAGTTTTGAAAAAGGAAGAGTAAAACTCTTGATTTAATTTAAAAGAAAGAAGAAGGCTTGGAAACTTCAGGAAAGGGGAAAGAGGCACAAACCCTAGTTTTTTGAGAGAATCAAAAGTGTTACTTTATTCATCATCATGTTACCTTTTATAGGCTTACATATTTACATATAGCCCCTTGGGCTTCACAAAATAGCATTTTGCCTATCTCATGGCTCATGTGCCATTTCATTTTTGCACATAAGCTATGGGCTTACAAAATATTGGCTTTATGCCCATTTTCCATACATTCATGAATAAAAAATTACATAAAAATTATTTATTACATGATTTTGTTGTTGGCATGGGGAGGCTGGCCGCGGGCTTGACTTGGGCATGGGCCCGCTTGACCTGGGCTTGGGCCCACCTGACTTGGGATTGAGCTTGACTTTGACTCGATCAACCGGGGGTGCAAATTTTGACCCCAACAAAGTGCCCCCATCAATAAATGCACACCACATATGTGAGTCGTGTGCATGAAATTGATGGAGCTTGAAGTTAGACTTCGAGGTGGAACATCATTCCAGGGGCGGAGCATCATCCCGGGGAGCATGATTCCCGGGGATCTGAGCATCATTCTGATTTGCGGAGCATAATTCCGAGGTCGGAGTATCCCTCGGGGAGCATGATTCCATCATTCCGATTTGCGGAGCATAATTCCAAGAATCGGAGCATCATTCCGAAGGGTGGAGCATGATTCCAGGGATCGGAGCGTCATTCCGATGAGCGGAGCATGATTCCAGAGATCGGAGCATCATTCCGAAGGGTGGAGCATGATTCCAGGGATCGGAGCATCATTCCGATGAGCGGAGCATAATTCCGAGGTCGGAGTATCCCTCGGGGAGCGTGATTCCCTGGGATCGGAGCATCATTCCGATTTGCGGAGCATAATTCCAAGGATCGGAGCATCATTCCGATGAGCGGGGTATGATTCCAGAGATCGGAGCATCATTCCGAAGGGCGGAGCATGATTCCAAAGATCGGGGCATCATTCCGAAGGGTGGAGCATGATTCCAGGGATCGGAGTATCATTCCGATGGGCGGAGCATAATTCCAGGGTTCGGAGCATCATTCCGAAGAGTGGATCATGATTCCCAAGGACGGAGCATAATTCCGAGGATCGGAGCATCATTCCGAAGGGCGGAGCATGATTCCAAGGATCGGAGCATCATTCCGAAGAGCGGAGCATGATTCCAGGGATCAGAGCATCCTTCCGAAGCACGGAGCATGATTCCAAGGATCGGAGCATCATTCCGAAGGGCGGAGCATGATTCCAGGGATCGGAGCATCCTTCCGAAGCACGGAGCATGATTCCAAGGATCGGAGCATCATTCCGAAGGGCGGAGCATGATTCCAGGGGATCGGAGCATCATTCCGAAGGGCAGAGCATGATTCCAAGGATCGGAGCATCATTCCGAAGCGCGGAGCATGATTCCAAAGATCGGAGCATCATTCCGAAGGGCGGAGCATAATTCCAAGGATCGGAACATCATTCCGAAGGGTGGAGCATAATTCCAGGGATCGGAGCATCATTCCGAAGAACGGCAGACATTCTGACCGAAGCATGATTTCGATGCAGAGGTAGATTCCTAGGCGAAGTACAATTCCGATAAGGAAGGCAAATATTCCGAGGCGAAACATTGATTTCGACATGGGGTATATTCAGAGACGGATCATGATTCCGGCGCAGAGCTTGTTGGCTGACTTGATTCCGAGACGAAGCATAATTTCGACAGGGAAGGCAGGTATACCGAGGCGAAGCATCATTTCGACATGGGGTGCATTCTGAGACGAAGTATAATTTCGACGAGGAGGTCGTTGGTTGATTCCAAGCCGAAGCATAATTCCGACAGGGAAGGCAGATACACCGAGGCGAAGCCTGATTTTGACGCGAGGTACACTCTGAGACGGAGCATAATTCCGACGCAGAGCTTGCTGGTTGATTTGATTCCGAGGCGGAGCATAATTCCAGCAAGGAAGGTCGATATCCCGAGGCAAAGCATGATTTCGACACGGGGTAAATTCTGGGACGGAGCATGATTCAGCCGCAGAGGTTGTTGGTTTGATTTGATTTGGGTTGACATCAGCATCGCTATACTGGAATATGGTACCAGAAGCGAATCATCATTTGTCATGAGAGGATTTGGGTATTTCGGTTTTGGTTCGGCATCTGCATTGCTGCACTGGAATAATGCCAGGAGCAACTCATCATTTGCCCCAGAAGGATTTGGGAATTGGTTTTTTTTTGGCATCAGTATCGCTACATTGGAACATGGTACCAGGAGAGAATCATCATTTGCGCTTGTTTATTAGGAAACGATGGCTTAGGACACAGGTTTTAGGTCCCTATCACCTAAGACTTTTCAATTTTGTGAGCCGTAAGGGTCTCACAAAGCATTTTCTCCCTACGAGTTGTAAGGATCCCGTAGGTGTATTTTCTCCTTAGGAGTCGTGGGGACTCCTAAGTGTGTTGCTCCTTTATGAGTCGTAAGGATCTCACACGGGAATTTTCTCCTCACAAAGTCGAGAGAACTTTGTGAGTGCATTTCATCTCTTTTTCACGAGTTTGCGCCCTTTTGGGTTTTCACAAACTCGCCGGCAGTCCTGCTGTTTTTAATCACGGAGCCCTTTCGGGTTTTCATCCGTGCCCATTTTGCTTGTGGATATACATTTTTTTATTTTTTTATTTTTTATTTTTATTTTATTATTTTTTGGTGGGACTTTGAATGTGGTCTCACCGGTAGGACTCGGGAGAGATTGGGATTGTTTTACACCCGTGGATTGTATACTGTTTTGTAGGATGTATGATCCAGACTGTAGAGCCGGAAACATTTCGTGACTTTATGGGCGTCTGCTTCGCTGCACTGGAATATGGTACCAGGAGCGACTCATCATTCGCCGTTGAGGTATGGGATTTGGAATTTGGTTGGCGTCTGCATCGCTGCACTGGAATATGGTACCAGGAGCGACTCATCATTCGCCATTAGGAATTTGAGTTTTGGACGGCGTCTGCATCGCTGCACTGGAATATGGTACCAGGAGCGACTCATCATTCGCCATTAGGAATTTGAGTTTTGGACGGCGTCTGCATCGCTGCACTGGAATATGGTACCAGGAGTGACTCATCATTCGCCATTGGGGTATGGGATTTGGAAAGCGATGGCTTAGGAGACAGGTTTAGATCCCTATCACCTAAGACTTTTCAATTTTATGGGCCGTGAGGGTCCCATAAAAGCATTTTCTCCCTACGAGTCGTAAGCATCTCGCAGGTGTATTTTCTCCTTAGGAGTCGTGAGGACTCCTAAGTGTGTTTTTCCTTTGTGAGTCGTAAGGACCCCACAAAGGTTTGTTCTCCTCATGTATCGTGAGGACACATGAGTGGGTCTTCTCAATGGAGCATAATTCCAAAGGCGGAGACCAGCCGCGTAACTGGTGGTTGCGGTAGGGCATGGGTATGCTGAGAATTATTTGAGCCCGTGGATTGTATACGGCAGTCAATTTGGGGACTGGCCGTAGGGCTGGAGAATTTTGAGAAATTGGATTTTGGTTGGCGTCTGCATCGCTGCACTGGAATATGGTACCAGGAGCGACTTATCACTTGCCGTTTTTTTTATATATACCGCGATTGCTCTATCATTTCAGCTTTTCTTATTGCGAAAGTCGCGATTGCCCTATCATTTCGGCTATTTATTCACGGTTGCCCCATCATTTCGGCTTTTCTTTATTTTTTTTTATTTACACATTTTTTGTTTATTTACATTTTTTTAACATTCCTATTTAACGACTTAGAGGTCGACTGTTCCCAGTTTCAGGACGTGGTGGTCGATTGTTTTCAGTGAAAGGCAGATGTCTGAGAGAATCAGTTTCACGAAGATCTTCGGTCTCCGTTTGTATAAAATTGGCGGTTGCGACTTGACTGTTTATTAACACACCTTTAGACAGTTCTATCTCTCCTGCCCTGTATTTCTTTTCGACCCAATCTTTGAAGACGAAGCAGTCCTCAATGGCATGACCTATCACTCTGTGATAGGGGCAGTATTTGGGGTTGTCAGTCATATTCGCTTCCTGCGGTCTTTTTGACTCTGGCAGTTGTAGACCGTTCCTCAGGGCGTCTTTGAATATTTTACGGATTTTGTCCCTTTTGAAGGAATAGACCATGTCCAGCTTCTCTTTCAGTGGAGATTCTCCTCCCTCTCCGAACACTGGCTTCCGAGGCTGGTTGGCACTAGGCCCGCTTATCCCTCGCTTATTTCGGTTAGCCGAAGTGTTGAAAGAATCAGAATCGTCGGGATTTCCACCTTTGCGATTATCGTCCTTTCGGTTTCTCCAGGACCTATTGTTATTTTAAGAGTCAGAGGAGGACTCCTGCTTTGAGCGTTCCAACATTTGGACTTTCCTGGTCAGCTCTTGGAATGTTTTGAGACCTGCGGTGCATAGAAACGGGGCCATCCAATTGTTGAGATTTCCGACAAGGAGACTGACAGATTGGTCCTGCTCTATCGGCGGTTCGTATTTGACGGAGAGATTGTGCCATCGGGTTATAAAATCCGTGCTGCTTTTGTTGTTCTTAGGCTTGGTCCTTACGAGCTCGGCAATGATGATCTTATCGCTGAAGCTCATGAACCTTTGTCGAAACAAAGATTCCATTTGGACGAAAGTAGTAACGGAGCCATCCGGTATGCTCGCGTACCAGTCGAAAGCAACATCGGTCAAGCTATTAACGAACTGGCGGAGGAGAAGCGCATCGTTGCCCCCAGTGTTTCTGCATGAGGCTTTGAAGTGGACGATGTGCTGATTCGCATTTCCCGTCCCATCGAATCTTCCGAATTTAGGGATGACATAGCCGCTAGGAAACTTTACCAGATCATACTGAGCAGGATATGGTCTCCCCCTACTGTTGATATCTTTTTGCGCTTCGGCTTCGGCCACCAATGTTTTGACTATGCTGGCAACCAAATCCATAATTTGATCTTGAGTCAGCAGGCTGCTGTCATCCGAAGCTAAGACATTTCCCGAGATAGGATGCGACTGATTTTCATGCGGTCCGCCCACTTTAGGATTTGAGGGAACGGGCGTCGGCTGTTTCGGGACACCGTTTCCCGGTTCATAAGAGCCCTGCGCCTGATTAGGCGGATGAGAGGCAAGTTGGGCCGTGAGCTGTAAGACGACGTTTGTCAAGTCGTCAATTTTTTAGTAGAGCTTGGCCATCTCCTTGTCTTTGCTTCTGAGCTTTTTTCGGAGCTCTTGGAGAAGTTGCTGCTCCGCGGTCTTAGGATGGAAAGTTGGTTCATCTTCGCTTTCCGAGCCCGACTCCTCATGGACCGAAGGGACTTTCTGCCTACCATCCTCATCGAGAGGGTTTTCATCACCTAGCGGAGGCGACTGTTCTTGAGAAGCGGCAACCACATTCAAGCCAGATTGGATTTGAGATGTGGTGGCCCCGTCCTTGCTCTTGCTCCGCGTGCCCACCATATAGACAGTGTGGACCACATATCCAGCCATTTCCTCATCTTTGGCGGGGTGACCCTGTTCTTCGAACCTCATGAGGTTCAGCCTAGCAGGAGCCCTAGCCCTTTTGTTGGCTCTATATCTGAGCCTTTTCTTCCTTAGCTTCTTAATTTTAAGGGCTTGGCGGGCATCCATTTCCTGGGAAGCCACCGTGAGTCGATTATGTAAGTCCACGTTGCCCACCCCGGTACTTTCAGGGAGGCGGAAAACGGAATAAAAATCGAATTTTTTATGAGCTTAGGCAACATGGACTAGACTTTAAAGGATCTTTGCTAAACAAAAACTTGCTAAAGCTAACTAGAAACTAGCTAAGTGCTAGAAAGGTTATACCTTTGGTCTTTATGTCCTTCTCTCCATGCTCCTTGGAGTAGTGGAAGGAGGTCACCTTGTCGTCTTCTCCCGTCAAAGAAAGATCCACCCGAAAGCCTCAACCTTTGGCTTCAACTCTAAGCTAGAAGTAACTAGGGTTCAAGAAGTGCTAGTCCTTCAAGCCTAGATGAGAGTAGAGATGATCAAGAGAGGGTTTTTCTCAAGCTCAAGTGTTTCTCAACACATGAGAGGGAGAGAGCTTGAGGGAGAGGAAGAACAAGAGAGAGAAATGAAATCATAGAATGAGAAAAATGTGAACCATTCTCACTAATATGTGTATATTATTTTAATTGAATAATTAGCTAGATAATTGTCATGGCTAATCATGAAATGACCATTATCATTTCAATTTGCAAGGATCAAAAAGCATCTTCCAAAAGAAATGATGATGGTCAAAGTGTCAACCTAGGTCAACAAGTCAAGGAGGTCAAATAGTCAACAACCATAACCATGCACAATTATTAAACTAATTATCAATTAACTATAATACACACATAAGCATTAGGGTTAATAAAATGACAATAGTCATTAACCCTAAACAAGGTCATCTCCCTCTGTCTCAAACAACTGTGCATACACACCCGCATTCTTGATCCGAGGAACACGAATACAATGAGAAAAACCAATCCCAAATCATATACTGGGATCAGGCTTAAACCAAAGCCCGCTAATATAATCTGTCCGGACAGCAAACATGCACAAGTGCGCGGATGCGAACGAACCCTGTCGCAAAACCATGCGACCTCTACTCATTTTGCCTAAAGGCGAATAGCTCTCTGTGTGGGACTCTAAAGACTCGACACTACGCTGGCAGTGGGTTTAACCACAGACCGCAAGCGGCACTGGCTGTACGTAACGGTCCCTAGGTAGATGTCGATAAGAAGACTGACGAGGTGAACCCCATCTGAACTCCTACTGAGCATGTATGTGACAATCTCCGTACAGTCCGGTCTGTTCGTCTGATACATCGCATGGCGGGCCTAGGGGGGTGGTGAACGTCAGTCCCCTAATAGCGGTACAAGTCGTGTCGGAGTGTAGCCCAGAACACCCTGAGATAACACTGGAAACCTACCAGTATATCTCGCTTGCCCTGGCCAGGGACTACTCGTGTAATGGCTCTCCTGGACACAGCGCGATGTCAACCCCCAATACTGGGAGAGACGAATCCTGTCTAACCGTCACTGCCTCCAAGTGCTTCGGGACTGCACCCAAAAACTACCTGTTTGCACGACTCCTTTGAGCCGTGGTAGGGTAGTAATCAAAGTGCAGTGGGAACACACTCGAGACGAAGTGACAGTGTCAAGTCAGCGGACTAAGCTGTACTCATGTCACCTGGGAACTGATAACTGACGATAGGTATAATACCAACCAACAGTCCCCGACGAGTCCTGTCCAATGTACTCGTAACCTAACGAGCACCCGTATACTATCTCAAGTACGACGAACTGACGGCTGTGGGACAGACCGTCTCCCACGCTGGGATGAGAAGCGCATACGCTAGTCTACTCCAGAGTATCGATGCCCTGTCTCGATAGTCCAATGACCAGGGACCTGTATAAGGATGTGCTTATAGATTACCCAGCTCCCACGAGTGCGAGCGCCATCACAACGCTGGTAATCAAGCAAAGATCCTAAGGGCTCTACTAATATGTATATCAGCGATATACTAAAAGAAACACATGCACATATTGAAGTAGAGACAAACCAAGTGGCATACTACCATTTCGAGCAAGATTGTATATACAACTGTGAATATCCCAAGCTTCCATTAAGTAATATACAAACCAGTATGATACAGTAATGGCCTCTAGGGCATATACACTAACAATCTCCCACTTGCACTAAGGCCATGTACTGGCGTATCGAAGAACTATCATCTCGATCAGCCGCTCGAACTGAGTCTGGGGAAAGGCCTTGGTGAATGGATCTGCTGTATTATCTTCTGAAGCAACCCTCCGAACCTCGATCTTCTGGCGATCTACGATCTCCCTGATCAGGTGATACCGCCTTAAGATGTGTCTGGATTTCTGATGGGACCTGGGTTCCTTCGCTAAAGCTATAGCCCCGTTGTTGTCGCAATACAGAAGTATTGGGTCAACAATGGACGGAACCACCTGAAGTTCTTTCAAGAACTTCCTCATCCAGACAGCTTCTTTTGCGGCATCAGATGTAGCGATGTATTCCGCTTCCATAGTCGAGTCAGCAACGGTTTCCTGTTTGGAGCTCTTCCAACACACCGCCCCTCCATTGAGGGTAAAGACAAAACCCGACATGGACTTGGAATCATCCTTGTCACTCTGGAAGCTGGAGTCAGCAAAAGCCTCAATCTGCAGGTCTTTTCCGCCATACACCAAGAACCTCTCCTTAGTCCTTCTCAGTTACTTGAGAATGTTCTTTACTGCTATCCAATGTTTCTCCCCAGGGTTTGACTGATACCTGCTTACCACACTCAGTGCATAAGCCACATCCGGTCTGGTACACAACATCGCATACATTATAGAACCTACCGCAGAAGCGTAGGGTATAACAGACATGCGATCCCTCTCCAAATCAGTCTTGGGAGACATCTCTTTGGAGAGGGTGATCCCGTGACAAGCCGGTAGATTACCGCGCTTGGAATCTTCCATACTGAATCTCTTCAGTATGGTGTCGATGTACCTGGACTGCGAAAGTCCTAATATCCTCTTGGATCTGTCACGGTAGATCCGGATACCTAGAATGTATGAGGCATCACCCAGGTCTTTCATAGAGAACCTGTGTGACAAGAACCCCTTGACAGATTGTAGCATAGGAATGTCATTTCCTATTAAGAGAATGTCATCCACGTATAAAACGAGGAACACTACAGTTCTCGCTACAAATCTACAATAGATGCATGGTTCATCTGGATTTTTGATAAAGCCAAATTCATTGACCGTCTCATCAAAACAGATGTTCCAACTCCGCGATGCCTGTTTTAGTCCATAAATGGACTTAAGCAACTTGCACACCTTTCCGCTGCTCCCACTCTGAATGAAACCCTCCGGCTGATCCATATAGACACACTCCTCTAAATGTCCATTTAGAAAAGCTGTCTTTACGTCCATCTGCCAAATCTCATAATCGTAGAAGGCAGCAATGGCAAGAAGGATCCGAATGGATTTCAGCATAGCTACTGGAGAAAAGGTTTCGTCATAGTCCAAACCAGGTCGCTGACGAAAACCCTTTGCTACCAGTCTAGCTTTATAGGTCTCAACCTGTCCATCTACACCAATCTTCCTTTTGAAGATCCACTTGCATCCTACGGGTTTTACCCCATCTGGAGCAATGTCCAACGTCCATACTTTGTTGGTGTACATGGACTCCATTTCGGTCCGCATTGCATCCATCCATTTTACCGAGTCGACGCTCTGAATGGCTTGCTGGAAGCTAGTAGGCTCATCAAAGTCTATGATGCAATCCTCTCTATCCCCGTCAATGAGAAAACCGTAGTATCTCTCGGGCGGATGAGACTGCCTACTACTCCTGCGGAGTGGCGTGGGAATATCCTGATCTTTCGAACCCTCTGGTTCTACTAAGCTTTCAGTAATAGCTCGTGGTTCTGGAATTTCTTCCAGTTCTATTGCGCTCCCACTTAATTCTTTTTCTAAGAACTGATGTTCCAGAAAATGGGCATTACGAGAAACAAGGACTTTTTGTTCCTCTGCGTAATAGAAAAGATACCCCCAGGAGTTCTTTGGGTATCCCACAAACTTGCACAGTACTGAGCGTGCCTCGAGCTTGTCCGTATGCTGCTTTTTGACATAAGCTGGACATCCCTAAATCTTCAGGTATTGAAGATGGGGTTTCTTCCCACTCCATAACTCATATGGTGTGGTAGGCACAGTCTTAGTGGGGACACGGTTCAAAAGGTATGCAGCTGTTTCCAGCGCATATCCCCAGAACGATCGCGGTAACTCAGCGTTACTCATCATGGACCGTACCATATCCAATAGGGTTCGGTTCCGTCTCTCCGATACACCGTTATGTTACGGAGTGTATGGAGGAGTAAGCTGAGAGAGAATTCCATTCTCTTTTTAAGCAACCCAGGAACTCGGCACTCAAGTATTCACCACCTCGATCAGATCTCAGTGCCTTGATACTTTTGCCTGTTTGTTTTTCTACTTCATTCTTATATTCCTGGAACTTATCAAAAGCTTCGGATTTATGTTTCATCAAGAAGACATGTCCGAATCTTAAGAAATCATCCGTAAAAGTAATGAAGTAAGAATAACCGCTTCGCGCATGTGTAGACATTGGACCGCACACGTCACTGTGTACGAGTCCCAAGAGCTCGCTCGCTCTTTCTCCGTGTCCAGTAAACAGAGTCTTTGTCATCTTTCCTTTGAGACAGGATTGACAAGTTGCATACGATTGATATTCGAACGGATCCAAATATCCTTCTGTGTGTAACTTGGTCAACCTTCTCTCATTGATGTGACCCAGTCTATAATGCCATAAGAAAGTTTTATCGATTTCTGGAGACTTTCTTTTGTGTGTATGCTGGACATTGAAAATCTGTGGTTGGTTTAACACGTATATACCGTTTTTTAATGTACCTGACCCAATCAAAACTTGATTAAGGTGAATGTTCACTACATTACTTACAAATGCAAATTCATAACCTTCTTTAGACAATAAAGATACAGAAATGATATTACAGGTTGCATTTGGTACATAATAACAACTACGTAAAACCAAAAAGTGTCCATCAGACAATCCCAGGTGATAGTCCCCCACGGCCTCAGCATCCATGCTAGCACCGTTAGCAACTCTGAGGGTCATGTCACCTGCCTTCAAAACTCTACGCTTTTTCAACGCCTGCAAAGAATTACAGATATGAGATCCTGATCCGGTATCCAATACCCAGGATGTAGAGTTTATTGATAGACAGTTTTCAATAACATACACACCTGAAGCTGAACCTGCAACTCGCTTCAAATCCTGTGTTCTGGCCTTCCAAGCCTTGCAATCCTGTTTCCAGTGACCACTTTTGTGACAATAGAAGCATTCTTCCTTCCCCACCAGCTTTCCCGCTATCTTTGTTGCTTTTCCTTTTCCCTTCGTATCCACTTTACCGACACCGCCTCTTGGTTTGGCGGGGGCTTTCTTCTTCTTGCCCTTGGCTTTCGCCCTGGACCTAGAAGAGGAAGATCCTCCTACAAACAAAGTGGATGTCTCCCTACTCTTCTGTAGGGTGCCCTCAGCACTCCTCAACATGTTCAGAAGCTCGGAAAGTTCAACCTCCTTTCCTTGCATGTTGAAATTAAGAATAAACTGGGCGTAAGTGGAAGGAAGGGACTGGAGAATCAAATCAGTATAGAGTTCATTCTCCAACGTGGTCCCAAGGTCCGCGAGCTCCTCAATGTAGCCAATCATCTTAAGCACGTGTTCCGCTACCGATGATCCGACGGCCAACCTTGCCGAAAATAACTTCTTCGACACTTCGTATCTTGCGAAACGAGACTGCTCTCCATACAGTTCTTTTGTATGAAGAAATATGGACTCTAGGTCCATATTCTCGTGCCTCCTCTGATGTTCGTTGTCCATTGAGGCAAGTACGAGGCATTTGGCCTTCGCGCAATCTATCTCCCATGTCTTACGGATTTCCCTATCCGCGACACTAGTTTTGGGACCTGGGACAGGGGGAGCTTTGGTGGTAAGGACATACCCCAACTTGTCGTAAGTGATTGCCATCTTGACATTCCTGAGCCAATCTTTGTAGTTTGGCCCTGTCAATATGTTTTTATCTAGTAATAACTTAAGTCCGGTCATGTTGAATGGTCGCTGCAATTAGGAGAGAGAAAAGAAACACTTTAGCATGATGCTCTTGCAAGTTTAGAGTGGTTTTTAGTTTGTCTAAACTGGATGGCTCCCACTGTCTCTCGAATCCCTTCTCAAACCGTAAAGAAAGGATTAGTCAGGACCAATCTCACCGTACAATACTTGCTTAACCGTTCAGCCAGGCCAGTGTCGGTACTTCGAGGGAGGTTTTCCAACGCTTTCGCGAAGTTCCTTAATTAAGTAACCTCTTTTCCCTGTGGGCGTAGCCCCGCTAACACCTTTCTAGACACCTACTAAGTTTATAGCATTGATCGTTAAGTGAGAGTTTTCCCGAGGAGTAGCATATACTCACAGTAGGATCGGGATCCAAATATCATCGCGTGATAAAACCGAAGGAATCCTACCAGAATTATCACACTCCAAATGGTATGCAGCGCTAGCAAGTTTCAGTGCTTATGAAACTCCCGATGTGGATTTTTGCCCCATGCTCTTATGACCTTGGCGTGAGGTCAAAATGTCATAAGTCACATGTCAAGTTCTTCCAATCATTATCCTGGTTAATTTGAACCTACCCGTACCTACCCTTGACGTAGGCCAAAATGGCAGTACGACTGTCTCAAACCAACGCATTCTATCTATGCAACAGATAAATATCCGGCAGCTACCAATCACTATGCCTTGGCGTGAGTTCAAAATACATAGCTTGAATACTACCGAATATTTAACTGAAATGATGGAGGGCTACAGATGGTTTTGGAGAAACCGTGAACGTGGTGAACTTGATATAATCGATGGAACGAGATAGCTTTTAAAAGGAGTGGTTCAAGCTCCGCGTTTAAAAGTTTAGTTTTGAAAAGAACCGAGTGGTTTTCAAAGTGTTCCAATCGACTTTTACTTGGTTTATTTTCTTGCATTAGTTCTTTTAATGCGTCCCATCATTTAATCCTACCATTGCAGAAAACAACCAAAATATGACGTACGCTTATGCCATTCGCATTCGCCACGGGGCCCCGTCATCACCCGTTAGGTTACTTAACTAACGACAGAGCGGGGGCTGGGCTAGCACGGCTGTAAAACATAAGCAACGCCTAAATATTTATCATATATAAATATATAGCAATGATAGACATTACAGATCACAGATGAATACATTGGATATACTAGGAACCCGCAATCCGTTCGAGCCTGCAACGAAAAGCGGATTACACGGTCGCGGTGAATAGCCAAATACCCCACCCAAGGCCCCTACGGGTGCGGCAAACTACCCGCCAAGTACCCGAAGCGAAGCAACCTCCCTCACCACCGTGAGTAGGCCACTCGGCACTTCGAGATACCCGGTAGTTTGTGCACCCCCTCCATGGGTCTATCCTAGGAGCAAAAACAGTAAAAAGAATTATACAATGACGGCTACAACCCCGACCCGGTTGTGCTGCCATACAAATAATAATATTACATCAATTTACATGTTACAATGAATGAAAGGAAAAACAACACTCATCTCACATCCACCCCAGCTATTCACCCGCGACAATCCAACCCATTCATATACACAAACCAGTATCAATCACAGATCACAGATATGTATAACCCCGACTAATCGACATATAGCGATTAGCCGACGTTCAATACATACAAACATCACAGATATAACCGTTATAGTCAAAGTGTAGTGAAGTTCGGAAAAAATACGGATTTATAGGCCCCCAAAAATAAATTTCTATTCTGGAAAATCTGGGCACATATAAAATATCTTAAAAATCCCAAAACCAAGCCAGAGATACACTGCACCAAACACGAACCAGAGATGAAACAAGACGGCCGTGGTTGCGCGGCAATAGCTTGCTATTGCCGCGGAACCGCGGCTCTTTAGTCGAATCAGTGGATCGTTTTTGGTGGATTTCTTTAAAAAACCCTGAGACGATTTTTGGAGTATAACAAATTTTGTTTTGACCAGAAAATTTTTTAACAGAAACTAGGGTTTTTGAAAACTCGGTTTTTGGATTTTTCGGTTTCGAACTTCGTTACACTTCACTACCTAGCTAGTTTATGTTTAGTTAGGCTCTGATACCACTGTAAGTCCACGTTGCCCATCCCGGTACTTTCGGGGAGGCGGAAAACGGAATAAAAATCGAATTTTTTATGAGCTTAGGCAACATGGACTAGACTTTAAAGGATCTTTGCTAAACAAAAACTTGCTAAAGCTAACTAGAAACTAGCTAAGTGCTAGAAAGGTTATACCTTTGGTCTTTATGTCCTTCTCTCCTTGCTCCTTGGAGTAGTGGAAGGAGGTCACCTTGTCGTCTTCTCCCGTCAAAGAAAGATCCACCCGAAAGCCTCAACCTTTGGCTTCAACTCTAAGCTAGAAGTAACTAGGGTTCAAGAAGTGCTAGTCCTTCAACCCTAGATGAGAGTAGAGATGATCAAGAGAGGGTTTTTCTCAAGCTCAAGTGTTTCTCAACACATGAGAGGGAGAGAGCTTGAGGGAGAGGAAGAACAAGAGAGAGAAATGAAATCATAGAATGAGAAAAATGTGAACCATTCTCACTAATATGTGTATATTATTTTAATTGAATAATTAGCTAGATAATTGTCATGGCTAATCATGACATGACCATTATCATTTCAATTTGCAAGGATCAAAAAGCATCTTCCAAAAGAAATGATGATGGTCAAAGTGTCAACCTAGGTCAACAAGTCAAGGAGGTCAAATAGTCAACAACTATAACCATGCACAATTATTAAACTAATTATCAATTAACTATAATACACACATAAGCATTAGGGTTAATAAAATGACAATAGTCATTAACCCTAAACAAGGTCCTCTCCCTCTGTCTCAAACAACTGTGCATACACACCCGCATTCGTGATCCGAGGAATACGAATACAATGAGAAAAACCAATCCCAAATCATATACTAGGATCCGGCTTAAAACAAAACCCTCTAGTATAATCTGTCCGGACAGCAAACATGCACAAGTACGCGGATGCGAACGAACCCTGTCGCAAAACCATGCGAGCTCTACTCATTTTGCCTAAAGGCGAATAGCTCTCTGTGTGGGACTCTAAAGACTCGACACTACGCTGGCAGTGGGTTTAACCACAGACCACAAGCGGCACTAGCTGTACGTAACGGTCCCCAGGTAGATGTCGATAAGAAGACTGACGAGGTGAACCCCATCTGAACTCCTACTGAGCCTGTATGTGACAATCTCCGTACAGTCCGGTCTGTTCGTCTGATACATCGCATGGCGGGCCTAGGGGGGCGGTGAACGTCAGTCCCCTAATAGCGGTACAAGTCGTGTCGGAGTGTAGTCCAGAACACCCTGAGATAACACTGGAAACCTACCAGTATATCTCGCTTGCCCTGGCCAGGGACTACTCGTGTAATGGCTCTCCTGGACACAGCGCGATGTCAACCCCCAATACCAGGAGAGACGAATCCTGTCTAACCGTCACTGCCTCCAAGTGCTTCGGGACTACACCCAAAAACTACCTGTTTGCACGACTCCTTTGAGCCGTGGTAGGGTAGTAATCAAAGTGCAGTGGGAACACACTCGAGGCGAAGTGACAGTGTCAAGTCAGCGGACTAAGCTGTACTCATGTCACCTGGGAACTGATAACCGACGATAGGTATAATACCAACCAACAATCCCCGACGAGTCCTGTCCAGTGTACTCGTAACCTAACGAGCACCCGTATACTATCTCAAGTACGACGTACTGATGGCTGTGGGACAGACCGTCTCCCACGCTGGGATGAGAAGCGCATACGCTAGTCTACTCCGGAGTATTGATGCCCTGTCTCGATAGTCCAACGACCAGGGACCTGTATAAGGATGTGCTTATAGATTACCCAGCTCCCACGAGTGCGAGCGCCATCACAACGCTGGTAATCAAGCAAAGATCCTAAGGGCTCTACTAATATGTATATCAGCGATATGCTAAAAGAAACACATGCACATATTGAAGTAGAGACAAACCAAGTAGCATACTACCATTTCGAGCAAGATTGTATATACAACTGTGAATATCCCAAGCTTCCATTAAGTAATATGTAAACCAGTATGATACAGTAATGGCCTCTAGGGCATATACACTAACAGATTAGCGGGGAGCTTAGAGAAGACACCCGATCGAGCAGTTGTCAGGGGCACCACCGGAGCTTGCTCGAGAGGTCTTGTTGCTTTGTTGGTGTTGATGGCCTTGCCCCCAACTGGGGCCAAAGAGAGTCGTTCAAACACCGACTTGCGTTTGAGTTGGGGCGCGTTCGAGACCACCACATTTGGCCTCTTGCCTTTCGAGACCGGTTTGTCTGTCACCGGGGCGTGAGGAGCTGGGATGGAGTTAGCTGACACGAACAGAATAGAGCCGAATGATAGCGGCGACTCTTCCCATTGTCACCCAAGACTGGCCGGGAGGACCGTCCAGGCGTCCATCTTCATCGTGTAGGAGATGGGAGCTGTGTCGAAAGCTAAGCTGATCCTTGAAGATATCTTTGCTGCGTCCGAAGATTGCAATTGGAGAACGTTAACCTGCATAAAAAACATGATTTTAATACAGGCAATTGATATGCATATTGATTGAGTTCGCATGAACGTTTAACCCGAAATATAGGAGGAGAGAAAGGTCCCACCGGGCGTGCCAGAATCTATAGGGTATTTTTCGTCACCCCATTGAGATGGGAATACGCGCGCGCTTGTCAGGCGCATTACAGATTACCCCTGCCTAGGGTAGGCCGGGGTTTATTGATCGTGGGGATCCGAATCTCCGGCAGCCGCGGACTAAGCTGTCGTTAATTACCCCTCGCCTTTAGAGCGAGAGAACCTCCGATTGACGGGTTAAACTGGTCATGCGAACTCAACGTGCAGTGTACGTGTGTTGTATTTTGAAATGGGGTTTTGGATATATCGGGAGCCACGCAGAGTTTTTACGGGGGTCCCGCTACCCAGATAGTGGGCTGGGGGTCAAGGGGGCTAGCAGCCCCCTTGCGGGGTGCGGAGCAGCGCCCCGGCCCAAAAAATTTTTGGGAGGGACAGTAGTGTAAAGTAGGTGTGTGTGTACATATGTATACATATGAATATATATATATATATATGCATATGTATACATATATATATATATATATATATATATATGTACACACTTTATATATATATATAAAGGGGGAAAGGCATCTAAAGCATGCGTGGGGCCAGCGCTAGGGCTTTGAACGCTCGCGCACCACGTGTCAGCACGTGGGCGCTCGAGCGCTTGCACGCCACATGTCAGCGCTCGGGCGCTAGCGCTCTGAGCGCTAGCGCACTGAGCGCTAGAGCGTCACGTGTCAGCACGTGAGCTCTCGGGCGATAGCTCTCTGAGCGCAAGAGCGCTAGCGCACCACGTGTCAGCACGTGGACGCTTGGGCACTAGCGCCTTGGGCGCTAGCGCTCTGAACGCAAGAGCGCTAGCGCACTGAGCGCTAGCGCGCCACGTGTCAGCACGTGGGCGCTCGGACGCTTTGGGCGCTAGCGCTCTGAGTGCAAGAGCGCTAGCGCGCCACGTGTTAACACGTAGATGCTCGAGCACTAGCGCTTTGGGCGCTAGCGCTCTGAGCGCAAGAGCGCTAGCGCAAGAGCGCTAGCGCAAGCGCTACGTGTCAGCACGTGGGCGCTCAGGCGCTAGCGCACCACGTGTCAGCACGTGGGCGCTCGAGCAGCAAAAGGGACTTGGTCCCTGCAATAGGTGTTTTACTCCCAGAAAAGAGCACTTATTAAACTCCTAGGATGTTTTTGAAGCTGATGAAGGGCTTCTCCCCTTGAGCCCTAGTTCTTCCCCAAAGTGGGGTTTCTAGAGATGGGTCTCCTTCTTCTTCCTTTGTTGGCCGGATCTTGAAGATCAAGAAATGTGAGATTTTTAAAAATCTCTTCTTGTTGAGATCTAATGGTAGATCCAAGTTCCCCTTTGTAGGTTTTGTGGTGAAAAACTATTTAGTTTTGAAAAAGGAAGAGTAAAACTCTTGATTTAATTTAAAAGAAAGAAGAAGGCTTGGAACCTTCAGGAAAGGGGAAAGAGGCACAAACCCTAGTTTTTTGAGAGAATCAAAAGTGTTACTTTATTCATCATCATGTTGCCTTTTATAGGCTTACATATTTACATATAGCCCCTTGGGCTTCACAAAATAGCATTTTGCCTATCCCATGGCTCATGTGCTATTTCAATTTTGCACATAAGCAATGGGCTTACAAAATATTAGCATTATGCCCATTTTGCATACATTCATGTATAAAAAATTACATAAAAATTATTTATTACATGATTTTGTTGCTGGCATGGGGAGGCTGGCCGCGGGCTTGACGTAGGCATGGGCCCGCTTGACCTCGGCTTGGGCCCACCTGGCTTGGGGTTGACCTTGACTTTGACTCGATCAACCGGGGCTGCAAATTTTGACACCAACAATTCCAACGTCTCGGTCCGTGTCTTTCGGTGGTGAACAGATTCTGGCTTGCCCGGTAAGACCTTTTCCCCTTTCCACTCCATAGTTCATGTGTCGTGTTTCATGAATAAACCCGTAGTTCGCCATGGTTGCCCTTGGATTCGAGGTACTAAAATTCGGTGTCTTGCTCCTGTGCAGACAAAATCGATGGCTTCCAGCTGCACCTCTTGCAATAGCAACTCTCGCTCCACCCCAGCTAGAGGAGTGACTTACGGGCCCAATACGGCCTCTATCTTTTCAATGTCGGTGGGGCAAGTTACACAAGCCACTACTGGGTTGTTCTTCGGGACCATGCTCCCACCAGTGAATTTCGGCGTCTAAGCGCCGCAAGAGAAATCTCCCAAAAGGTCGGTCTTCGATCGGCTGGTGACCACAACGGCTCCTCTCAACGGGTCGTCCAAAGCTAGTGTCTCAATCTTCAACAGGTTGAACAAGAACTCGAACGGGCCCGCAAAGAGGCTCGTGATACCTGAAGGGGATACCCCAAAACGGAAAGCCCTCCTAACTCCTGCTATGGCGGAGCCGTCAAAAGCGCTTCCCCCATCAGAAGATCGGTCTTTAAAAGATTGGCCATTCCTCCCCAAACTCTAATCAGGACGTCTGTCTTCAACAGGCTGACACCAACAGCAGCCTCTTAGCAAAGCCGGGGGCATGATGAAGTCGCTTCCACAACTGAGGTAGTCCCTTCCAGAAGGTATACTCGACGTCACCACTGGCGTCGAGTGAGAAAAGTTGGGGGCAACTCCCCCTCTGGACTTACCCCACCAGCCCCAATGGTGGAAGTTGACGCTGTTGTTCCAACCGGAAACAAGTTTGATCTGCTCAGGAGGGTGCGCAAGAACTCTCCAACGGTGGTGCTAAAGAAATCACCCCCACCTGCAGAAGTCATTATGCAGCCCCATCAGCGGCTCTCCTTGCAAATTCACAGGGTCTGGCGGAAAGTCCAGGACTCTGTGATCAACAAAGATTACTCTACTCGGTCAAAAAAATTGAAGACTCGGCAAGAAAAAGACCCTCCATAATACAGCAAGGGACTTCTTCTACATAGGTGCCTACTACAACGGCTCCTTCAACTTTGACCTCCCACAAAAGGATGAGGCCGGAAAAAATCCTACCGCCTGTGGCAAATTCCAAAGGTGATGAACCCAAACGCCCTAAGTCTGGAGGCATGATCGTACATACGGTCCACATAGCTTCCGGGAAAGAATAAAGCCATGCTTCCGTAGGTCATCGACCGCAAACTCGGTCGCTGATAAAAGCTCAGGAGCAACAACAAAAGTTTCAGAAAATGCTGACCAAAATGGCAGCACTTACTAGGCAGAAAGAAAGCTCGGACACAACGGCCGAACAGCGCCAGGGGCAGGAGACCGATACAGAGTTCCTATGAAGGGTGCTTGAAAGAAAGGATAAGAAAGCTGCTGAGTAGGCTGCTAAAATAAAGAAGATGGCTCTCTTGTTCCAAGACATGGTTGGAATGATGATCCAGCCAGAACCCCAGGCCAAAGACCCGCCGATAATTGTCGAGGATGACAGGGGGGAAATATCAAACCCTCTTCCGGCTTTATCAACAACCAAGGAGGAAATGATCTCCATGGCTGCTCTTGATGATTATATAGCTCAACAAATAAGAGCTCATCAAGCAAATGAAGCAGCAGGCCAAATCGTCAGAACTGGGCGACTGTATCCAGGATGGTATGATCAAATCAAGTACCCGCCGAGATATACGATCACCAAGTTCCATGTATACAAAGGGATAGGCAACCTCCATCAACACGTTGTGCAGTTCAGAGCTCTGTACGGCAACACTGGAGGCGACGACAAACTGTTACTTCGCCAATTTCATGGCAGCCTGTCGGAAACAGCCTTTGAATGGTACTCGGAGCTTCCAAATGACTCTGTAAAGACATTCACCGAGATGGGACCGCTGTTCAGCGGTTCGCCAGCGCAAGAGAGCACACTCTAATTACGGCATTAATTAATGCCAGGGTAAAGCCGGGAGAAACCTGGGTTCAATAGGCGGTCCGGTGGCGAAATCTATGGTCAAAGTACGAAGAGCGCATCGAAGAATATCCCGTTGTGGGCATATTCATCGGGACCCTTGATCCTTAAACGACTGTGTCCCAGTTCATGACATTATTCAAACCAACGACCTTCCAGGTTCTGATAGATAAACTGGCTCAAATGGACCAAATGGGCCACGGGCCTTTCTCCTCAAATAAGGACCCTTGAAGTGCCAAGGGTAAAGGGAAAGCAGCCTTCGTTGCCAATATGCAACACCAGCCGAGCGGCCCAAAACCGGCTATTCTCCAAAACAACGCGCGTCCACGCCCATCCTGGGAGGAAAGACTAGGATGCGCTTACTCATTTCCCCCGATAAGATGAGGAGACTGTTCGAGTTGGCAGCGCGTAACAAACTCATCACATTGCCAGACCCACAGCGTCCACCGCAACCCAGCGACATCAATAACCCCAACTACTGCTCCTATGACAGAATGGTGAGCCACCCAATTGAGGATTGCTACATCTTTAAGAACTGGGTCGAAGATCAGTATCAACAGGGAAAATTTGCGTTGTCTGATAACTGGAGGGTAAGCCCACCCCAGATGCATACTCCTAAAAAGGTGGACGCGCATGGGGCATCATGCTTACTCCTGGAAGAAGCTCCGTGGGAAGTCGTTCTTTCAGCAAAAGCCAAAAGAATGCTTAAGGATCTATAAGCATGTCCGGCAGTCAGGTGGAAAAGCCCACTTGAACCCGAAATCATCGAAGGGATGCTGAAACCACGTCCTTCACCGAAAATTGTTGACGAGGGGAAAAACCCCAAATGAAAGCCTTCGAAGTCTTCAAAGAAAAAGAAGAAGACCAAGAAGCCTGTGTAGCCTGCCGAGTATGACGACAAGCGCACAAACCTACAAAGTACATTGACGCGCAGGAGGAGCACAACCAGAAGGCGTGAAAACCGGTCACGCTCGAAGAGTTCCTCAAGCATATTTTTTAGAACAAAGGTAGCGATAACTATGAGGAAAATGACTCATCAGAAGAAACCAAAGACTATATAACAAGTTGCCACATGATCTACCAATCGTTGTTAAATGAAGATGAAACTCTCTCGGTGTCAGAAAACAACGCAGAGGAACTTGGGGCATGATTGGCGCTAAAATCCCCGGAACTGCCAGAAGACCCGATCGATAGGCTGTTAAACGAAGCTTTTCGAAAAAGAAAAGCCGACCGAGAACACAAAACAGCCATATACGAAAAGGCTAAGCGTCGGCGTCAGGATGAAGAAGCTGCGGCAAGAATGAGTTGTAAAGTGCTCCAACCAAACCAAGGCATACCTGCGAAAAATAAAAGCAGGATCAAGGTAGGGAAGCGGTTCGCCAAAGCCCTATCAATGGGAATGAAGCTGCCACCTCTCATAGGAAACACTCCTGGGGTCATATGCCTCGACGGAGAGGATTCACCTCCAAACTACTGCCTATATCATCGGAGGGTTACCCACCCCACCGAAGAATGTAGTACTTTCAAGAAGTGGTGGAAAGAATATGTTGCTCATCAAAAACACTTCAAGAGGATGAAGCGCGAAACTCGTCGACGACAAAAAAGTGCGACAGATGCGCGTGAAAAAATGACTGGCAACTGTCATATGGTTGATACCAGTCCGGAAGGGGAAAAACCCTAAGTTCTTACTTTCTGGAGCGATTCTGAGAACGAAATACCCCTCAGCCCTCTCTTTAAAGACTCCATCTCCGAAAAAGAAGAGGAGGAGAAGGACTGTGAGAATATTCAGTTGCGTAACCGCATGCTGCCTGAGAAGAACCTTAGACCTACAAACAAAGGTTCGAGCAAAAGACACAAATGGAAGGAAAAAATCCGTGAGGAAATTGCCCTCGACGATGGAGTTGTCAAAGATCTCGCAGCCGGGGACCTGCCTAGGAAAAACAAGGTGGATTATAATGTCTTAGCGCATGTGAGGAAAATACCCTCACAACTGAGCATAGATGCTCTCCTCCTGTCCAAAGAGGCACGAGATTATCTAATCAAGGCATTACAAAAGCCCGATCAGTTCCAAGCTTTCTTCACGGAAGAGAAGGTGAAGGATGAACTGACAAAGGTCCACACGGCTGACATTACATTCAACGAAGAAGATCTCCTCCACGGTACGTGTGAACATAATCACTCGTTATACGTCACCGGGTACTGCTACGATATCAAGATAGGAAAAATCCTTATCAACGAAGGATCCTCCGTCAACCTTCTCAACATGAAGGTGCTGAAGGAAATTTGCATGAACGTTTAGCACCTAGACCAAGACAAAATTACCATCTCTGGAAGCGACTCATAGTCGTCACGGACGCTTGGGTCCGTAATACTAACATTACGCTTCGGGCTGCTCATCACTGACATCAAATTTCATGTTATTGATGCCAAGACTTGCTATAACGCTCTGCTCGACAGGCCTTGGTTACACGAGCACAACGTCATCCCTTCTACACAACATCACTGTATGAAGTGTTAGGAATATGTATGCCCTAGAGACCATTATTGTATGATATAGTGGATGCTTGGACATATATATAGAGGACTTTCTTGCTCGATATGATGGTATGCTATCTGGTTGCACTTTATCTTAACATGTACACTTGTATTGTTATACTGTCTCTATGTTCCATGTTGATAAATTCCTTAGGATGTAAGCTTGACTACCAGGACTATGATGCAGATCATACTAGTGGGGCTTATATAGTCCGCAATCACATCTTTTAACAGTTCCTAGTCAAGGGAGTATCGAGACAGGGCATCGATATTCCAGAGTAGAGTAGTGTGTACGTTTCTTGACCCTGTATGGGGCGATGGTTGATCCCACAACCATTGGTGTTTAACATCAAAGATTGTGCACAGGTGCTCATTAGAGAATGGGTACACCGAATAGGACTCGCCGAGAACTCCTAGATGGTACCATACATATCGTCAGATAGCAGTTCTTTGGTGACACTTGAACAGGTTAGTCTGTAGACCCGAGATCGTCATAGTGTCTTGTGTGGTTCCCACTGTGCTTTGATTTCCTCCCTACCACGGCTCAAAAGAGTCGTGCAAACAGGTGGATTTTGAGTACAGTCCCGAGTCACATGGAGGAAGTGAGCGATATGAGGGGTTTCGTCTCTCCCGGTATTGGGAGTTGATATTGCGCTATGTTCGATTGGCTATAACAGCAAGTCCGTAGCCAGGGTTAATGAAATTTACCGGTAAGTGTTATCAGTAATTTCTCGAACGGTTATAGGCCACACATCAGCATGACTTATCAAGTTACTGAGGTCTAATGATTCCACCCTAAGACTCGATATGCGACATATCAGACGTAGAGACAGGACTGTACGACAAGTGTTACTTATAGGCTCTACGGGAGTTTAGACAAGCTTGCTTGTTGATCTTCTATTCGTTCAATACCTGGGTAGCCATTATGTCCAGTTAGTACCGCTGACGGCTTGTGGGGATCTGATGTGATCATTACCTACTGCTGGCATATTGACGAGTCTTTAAAGTCCCACACAGAGGTTTCCTAGCTCAAACGAAATGAAGTAGGACACATATGGAGATATGTGCGGGTGCTTGATTGGATACGAGTATGTGGTACCGTATTCTAATCTCACGATATTTGATATCAGTCAGGTTATATGTGATATAACCGGATTATTGAATCAAATGTTGATTCAATGGTATATACATATGTTGTTAATATATATTTGATATATATTTGTATATTTGATATTAGCTGGATTATATTTGATACAGCTGGATTATTGAATCAAGTGTTGATTTAATAATTTGATTGATATATATATATATATATATATATATTAACTAGTATTGAATATTAGACGGTTATATGTGATATAACCGGATTATTGAATCATGTGTTGATTTAATAATTTGATATATGTTTATATATATATATATATATATATATATATATATATAAACTAATATTTTAGCTCACTAAAGATTTTCTTCTCTTTATACATATTCATATATATATATATGTGTGTGTATGTGTATGTGTGTGTGTGTGTGAGATATAAATATATGTATTATTTATCTTGTATCATGGTTGATGATACATAGAACTAGAATGTATGAGAATCACACACAAGGATTGTGATGAGTAGATAAATGGATTAGTTTATGAATTAAAGAAAATGGAAATGATTCATAATTCTTGTATGCTTGTGGAAGCCTTGAAAAGCCATGACCCACCACATTCTCTTTGTTTTATTCATAGATATTTTCATCTACCATCTCATCACTTCACCTCATGGTTCTCTCTCTCATCTAAGTTCATTCTCATCTCCTTCTTTCTCGCTTGCTCTCTAGGTTTTCTTGAGGTGAGAAAAAGAAAAGAGAAAGAAAAAAATAAAGTGAGAAAAATTGCTACTTCATCAAGCTACACTTTACTAGCCCTTTAGTATAGCTTGTTTACTTCACTAATAGTTTGATTAGTGAAGAGTCATCTTGAGTTAGAGAGACATCAAAGTGGATCATCTTCAGTTTCGAAGACTACAAAGCAAGCTCGTTCCTTTCACCAAGTGGAGTCTAAGAAGAGTTCTAGGGACTACTACTTGGAGCTTTAGAAATGAAGGACCGGTCTACAAAGGTTGTATTCTCTTTTCACTTAGTGTAGAACTTATTTTCTTATACTAAAACCCTAATTCTCTAGTTCGATTCTAGGTTAGTATAGCTTAGACCTCTAGATTTTTTAAAATTGCATACTTGATGCTTGTATAAATTTAGTATATGTGCTAAGACATACTTTCATGGTATCAGAGCCAAGCTAGAGACTTAGGCGTAGTCTAAACGACGTTAAAGTATTCGATCGATGTTTCGAAACCCGAAAATTACAAGTTTCTGTCCAATTTTTCAAAAGTTGAAATTTTTCAGATTAAAAATTCCCAGAAAATCATGCAGGTAATTTTATGGAGCCTCAAGAAGTTCGAGAGCCTAACTCTATCAAATGGCCGTGGAACCGCCGCCTAAACCTTGGTTTGGCAGCGGTTCCGCCGTGGATTTGAGGAGTTGTGGTCTCGTCTTTCTTCTGATGCTCCATTGTGTCATTTTGGATTTTCTGGGTATTTTTTGTGAGGCTCAAGTTGTTAAGATCTCAGTAATTTTCTGGTATTTGAAATATCGATCGAAATGTTTAACATCGTTAAGATAGTTTGGATATGTGATACAATTTTTGGAATCCATATTGATTAGTTTTGTGAAAACAAGTTAGCGTTTTGTAAATCTATTGTTTTAGTCTAATTTGATGGATTGCCACGGAGTTTCGATTCGGATCAAAACTCTGTCGCAATTTCGTATCGTACGCGAATAGTCACCGGGAGACACTAGTAGACAGCCACGCCCTATAGCCCCAACCTAGTGACTATAGGAGAACCCCATGGCCAAAAGCATCTACTCGGGTGCTTGCGGCCGTGGTGTTCCGCCCAAGTGCACTTCGTTGACGGTATCAGGGGGTGCGGCCATCTACTAGAGTTCCCGACGAGCATTCGATCATTTAATCGGGAATCTTGTTGAATTACCCGACCGGTTTTTGAAAAGTATTTTCAATTCGAGACTTAAATGCATGGTTTATAGGGTTAGGCATGAAATCCGGAATATATGATATTCCGGGTTTATGATGTCTAAAGAAGATACAGATTCTAATTATTGTGGTTTTCATTTATTTTCTGCGACCGTAAGTGTAATATGTGGGGTATCTCCGATCTCGTTACTATACATCAATGACATTAGAGATACGCATATTTACTTACGTTGATGATATGTGATGTTACTGTGTTGCTGGTTGATATACTATATTGGATCGTCGTGATTGAATAGCCGGGTGGTTTTGCGTGAGATGAGAGTTTTTCAATTTTCATTCATGTAAAAATTTGTATGTAATATTCTTTTATTGGGACACTTCTAGGTTGAGGTTGTTGCCTCCATTGATGTATATTATTTACTTTTCCGCATTAGGATAAACCCAAGGCGGGGAGCACAAGTAACCGGGTTCTAAAGTCCAGTAGGAGGCTATCTCGAGAAGTCGAGACCGGGTCACCTAACTCTCGAATTGGCAGGGTTGCTTGCCGCTCTTGTAGGGGTCTAGGGATGTGGGATTGGCTATTCATCACGATCGTGGAATCCGTGTTTTTTTTATTACTGACTTAATGTAAAACACGGACCTCCTAATATACCCTATATTTCATATGTTTGCTTCTGCTGATTCTGTGATATGATGTGATCATATAACTGCGTGAGACGAATACTATTTATATATATGATATACTAGTAGACACTATATATGTTTTCCATCCGCGCTAGTCTTGACCTCGCCCTGCCGTAAGTTAAGTAACCTTACGATGAAGACCCGGGTCCCTGTGGCGAATGCGGATGGTATATATGTGTGTTTTATTTTTGTTTCTTCTGTGATGTTTAGGAAACATAAATGATGGGACGCCATTAATAAGATTAATGAAAAGAAAAGAAATCTAAAAATATTGTAGAATCAAATTTTTCAAAAAGGTAGCTCTAGTTCTTTCTTTGCATAGCGGTATTCCATTATGAATATCTAGCACCTCATTCGATGAGGAAAGAGACTAGATCTCTTCACCAGGAATGACCTCTTTCGCAAAACTAGCAAATGCTACAACCCACTCAATTTGTTTTGAAAACTACTCGATTTTAAAAGTGGAGCTTAAACCACTCCTTTTCAAATCACTGGATTCTACAATGATATCAAGTTCATTACGCTAAAGCTTTTCTTCAAAACCAGTCGTAGCCCTCCGTTATTTCAGATAAGTATTATTTTGTATTCGTGCTGTGTTTGTTGGCCTCCATCAAGGCACAGTGTGTGGTAGCTGATTGGTGCTTATCTGCCGCATATGATGCGATTGGATTAGGGTACTCGTACGGCCTTGTTAACCTTGTTAAGGGTTGTGCGGGTGGGTTTAATTCAATCACGAAATGACTGGTAGAACTTGACTAGCGCTTATGATTTGTTGACCATAGTTAAGGTCATAAGTCGCTAGGGGTAAAAACGGATATTGGGAATTTCGAGTGTTGAAATTTGCAATAAGTTTGCATACCTTCTATATGATAGTTGGATCCCGATACCCACTGCGAGTAAGTGTTACTCCTGGGAGAGTTTCCACTTTACAATTAGCTAATCCAGTAGGTGTCTAAGAAAGGTGTTAACGAGATTATGCCCCCGCGGAAATGAGGTTATTTAATTAGTTCCATGCGAAAACATGGAGAGACTCCCTCAGAGTACCAATACCTGCCTGGCTGACCGATTGGCGAACTTGTAGGGTGTAATTAATCCCGGCTAATCTTACATTTTAGGATTTGAAGGAAGATCTGATAAAAATAGTTGGAGCCATCCTGATTATATAAGATAATAACCAATCTAATCTTGCAAGAGTGCACGCTAAAGTGTTTTCTTCTCTCTCTCCAGGTAGCGACCATGACATGCCTTCATCAAGATAATAATATGGATGTATTGACTGAACATGCTTTTTATACTGCGCTGGGGAACATTGGTTCCGCTCTATCTTATGACTGTCATAAGTCTGAGTAAGGGATAGGGGAATTCAAGGATTTCTACGCAACTCGAACTGGGAAAGAGCATACTGATGCATTTTTTCGGGTGTGTTAGTTATTAAGAACTGTTTCCCGGTATGCTCTACATCCTGGGTATTAGATACCGGATCAGGATCCCACATTTGTAATATGTTATAAGGGTTAAAGAGAGGTAGAGAAATGGTCAAGGGTGATATGTCTCTCAGAGTAGGGAACAGCGCAATTGTTGCTGCCGAAGCTGTCGGCGAATATCACCTTGTATTGCCAAATGGTAATACATTGATTTTGAACGAATGTTATTACGTACCATCGATGATGTGCAATATAATATCCGTTTCTTTATTAGATAAAGAAGGATATAACTTTGCATTAGATAAAAATGTTATGAACATTTTCCTGGATCAAGTGTTGATTGGATTTAGTACGTTGTGTAATGGTATATATGTTCTAAATCAAAATACAGTTCTTAATATACAGAACACACACAAGAGGAAAAGTTCAGAAATGAACGAAGCCTTCTTGTGGCATTGTAGACATGGTCATATCAATGCGACCAGACTAGCTAAGTTGCATAAAGATAGATATCTGAATCCGTTCGATTTTATATCTTTTGAAACTTTCCAGTCATGTCTCAAAGGCAAGATGACCAAAACTCCGTTTACGGAACACAGAGAAAGAGCTACTAAACTCTTCGGACTGATACATAGTGATGTATACGGTCCTATGTCTATACATGCCAGGAATGGTTTCTCGTACTTCATTACATTCACCGATGATCTCTCAAGATTCGGATATGTGTTCCTATTGAAACACAAATCTGAAGCTTTTAAGAAATTCAAGGAATATAAGTGCGAAGTAAAGAACCAGACGGGTAAAAGTATTAAAGTCCTTCGATCTGATCGAGTAGGAGAATACTTAAGAACGGAATTCCGAGATTATCTAAAAGAGAATGGGATTCTCTCTCAGCTTACTCCTCCGTATACACCACAGCACAATTGAGTATCGGAGCAGAGGAACCGCACCCTATCAGATATGGTGCACTATGTGATGAGTATTGCCGAGTAACCTATTTTCTTTTGGGGTTATGCACTTGAGACAGCTGCATACCTATTTAATAGGGTTCTGACTAAATCCGTGCCTACCACTCCATATGAGATTTAGTATAGGAAGAGACCATCTCTTAAACGAGTTAAGATATGGGGTTGTCCAGCTTATGTTAAAAAGAAAAATCCAGACAAGCTCGAGGCAAGGTCTATTCTATGTAAGTTTGTTGGATATCCCAAACATTCGTGAGGGTATATCTTCCACCACAAGGAGGAACAAAAGGTGTTTGTTTCTCGACATGCCACCTTTTTCGAAAAGGAATTTCTTGTGAAAGAAATTAGTGGTAATGAGGTAGAAATGGAAGAAGTTCCAGCTACACAAATTACAACTGAAGATTTGGTAGAACCGGAGGATTCAATAGTCCCCGACGAACCTCGGCTACTCCATAGATCTAGTAGAGTTCATCATCCATCTGAGAGATAATACGGTTTTCTCATAGACGGTGGGAGCGAGGATTGCATCATGGAAGATGATGACCCAACTAGTTTCGAGCATGCCATCATAAGTGGGGACTCTGTGAAATAGCTGGATACACCAACAAAGTATGGACTTTGGAAGTTGCTTCTAAAGGGGTAAAACCCATTGGGATCAAATGGATCTTTAAGAAGAAAATTGGTGTAGATGGAAAGGTTGAGACCTTCAAAGCTAGACTTGTAGCAAAAGGTTTCGTCAACGACCAGGTGTCGATTATGATGAAACCTTTTCTCCAGTGGCTATGCTTAAGTCCATCAAGATCCTACTTACCATTACTGCATACCATGACTATGAAATCTGGTAGATGGACGTCAAGACCGCTTTTCTAAATGGTGATTTAGAGGAGAGCGTGTATATGACATAGCCAGAGGGCTTCGTTGACAGTGAGAGCAGCAGAAAGGTGTGCAAGCTGCTTAAATCAATCTACGAATTAAAGTAGGTATCACGGAGTTGGAGCATCTGTTTTGATGTAGCAGTCAAAGAGTTTGACTTCATCAAAAATGAAGATGAACTATGTGTATACAAAAAGGTTGTAGAGAGTAAGGTTGTCTTCCTCGTATTGTACGTGGATGACATACTCTTTATAGGAAATGATGCTCCTTTGCTGCACTCGGTCAAACTCTTCCTATCACAAAATTTCTCTATGAAAGATCTGGGTGATGCCTCCTACATCCTGGGGATAAATATCTATAGGGATAGATCTAAAAGGATATTGGCACCATACTAAAGAGGTTTAGTATGGAAGATTCTAAGCATGGTAATTTACCTGCTTGTTCAGGAATCACTCTCTCCAAAGAGATGTCTCCCAAGACTGATTTGGAGAGGGCTCGCATGCAAGAGATACCTTATGCTTCTGCAGTTGGGTCTATCATGTATGCGATATTATGTACCAGACCAGATGTTGCTTACGCACTAGGTGTTGTATGTATGTATCAATCAGACCCAGGAGAGAAGCACTGGACAGCTGCGAAGAACATTCTTAAGTACTTGAGAAGGACTAAAGAAATGTTCTTGGTGTATGGTAACGGTGAACTCCAGGTGGAGTCTTTTACCGATTCGAGCTTCCAGAGTGATAAGGACGACAACTAGTCTGTCTCGGGTTTTTTCTTCACCCTCAATGGAGGGGCGGTATGTTGGAAGAGTTGCAAGCAAGATACCGTAGCAGACTTGACGATGTAGGCTGAATACATCGCTGCCAATGATGCTGCCAAGGAGGTTGTCTGGATGAAGAAGTTCATTACTGAACTTGGTGTGGTTCCATCTATTAAGGATCCAATACCTTTGTATTGTGATAACAATGGAATTGTGGCTTTGTCCAAGGAACCCCAGTCCCATCAGCGATCCAAACATATTCTGAGGCGGTATCACATGATCCGGAAGATAGTTAATCACCGTGAGATTGAAGTCAGGAGAGTTGACACGAAGAACAACACGGCGGATCCACTCACGAAGGCCCTCCCCTAGACGCAGTTTGAGAGACTTTTTGGGATGTTGGGTATGAGATACTACAACAACAGGTCTTATTGCAAGTGGAAGATTGTTAGGAATATGTATGCCCTAGAGGCCATTATTTTATGATATAGTGGATGCTTGGACATATATATAGAGGACTTTCTTGCTCGACATGATAGTATGCTATCTGGTTGCTCTTTATTTTAACATGTACACTTGTGTTATTATACTGCCTCTCTGATGCATGTTGATAAAGCCCTTAGGATGTTGGCTTGACTACCCGGACTATGATGCAGATCATACTAGTGGGGCTTGTATAGTCCACAAACACATCCTTTAACTTTTCCTAGTCGAGAGAGTATCGAGACAGGGCATCGATATTCTAAAGTAGACTAGTGTGTATATTTCTTAACCCTGTATCGGGCGATGGTTGATCCCACAACCATTGGTGTTTGACATCAAAAATTATACACAGATGCTCATTAGAGAATGGGTACACAAAATAGGACTCGCCGAAAACTCATAGATGGTACCATATCTATCATCAGATAGCAGTTCTCTGGTAACACTTGTACAGGCTAGTCTGTAGACCCGAGATCATTGTTTATACCGGTTTAAGTTTCGTTTACAGTTATGTGTGAAAGAAGTCTCATTCATACACACGCGTGGAAGGTTGCAACAGTAGGATCAGAGGAAGAACAGGTGTTATAAATGAAGCACTCGGTGGTCAACGATGAAAGGAAAGCATTTAAATAAACATTTTATGCTACAGGAAATAGATCACCAAACACGGGATCAAAAGTATTTGAGTTTACAAAACTATGAATAAAGTTTTCTAAAGCCCTCTCGGCCTTCTCCACCATGTCGAAGCAGCGATCTTCGCGAGGTGTTGCTCTCCATCGGTTAGCGCCGTGCCCATCGACGAAGGCAGACATGATGGTCCGCTGATCCCGTATCTGGCTTAGCAGCTGACCAGAGCGATCCCTCAGAGGGTTGGTAATCAAAAGCGCCTCTTGAAAGCACTCGATCTTGTCCTCAGCTGCGTCGAGCATCGCCGGAGTCATCTCCGCTGGATGAGAGGGAATGTCATCGAACACGAACAGGAAGATCATCCGGAGCTAAATGGAGCCGATGGAAAGAGATCCTCTACAAGTCAAGAGCTTGTGCAGCACCGTATCACATTGGTCATCCGTGAAAGCAGTATTCACTAAGCGCGCAACAAAACGAGGAACAATTTCCTTGATGGGCACCTCCCATGGCTGCCGATTAGCATGCGGACGATTGCAAACTATGACTCTTCTCTGTTAAAATGATTCTTTTAAAATGAGAGAGAAGAGGAGCATTGCTTAGATTATAAAGGGAGGCATTTAAGTCTCGGCACAGAAAATGTTGTGCATGATGGAACTATTTCCAAGCTCTGACAAAAGAAGGCATTGGAAAAGAAATTTTGACTCGGGAAAAGCAGAGAAAGAAGGTGAAAAGAAACCTTCATTGATGGGGAAGTGCCCCACGTGCATCTTACGAGGGCGCCAACGCCAATGTGCAAAGCACATAAAAGCTTCTGGGTAAGAATTAAATTCTTATATGGCACCGCACGTGCTCCTTATGCGGGCGCCAATGTGCAAAGCACAGAAGAATTTATTACATAAGAGTTAAACTCTTAGATGACGCCGCACGTGCTCCTCAGGAAGGCGCTAATGTGCAAAACATATAAGTACCTATCATAAGAATTAAATTCTTAAGTGGCGTCCACATGCACAACACGTGAGCGCCGGCGCCCAAGTAAAATTAAATTTTGCGTTTCCTTAAAGTTGGGATTCTCTCTGATAAACAGAACCGTTGGATCAAACATCCAACGGAGATGATAAATCATCAAAATATATAATTAGGAGAAAACATCTCTCAAATCTTTCTAAATTAGAAAAATACTCTCGGTTGGATCAATGATCCAACAATGGAATAAAATTCTATTTTTGGGAATATATTCTCTCAATCTTTCTTAACAAAAAGATTGATCTCTGTAAAATAGTGAACCCTTGGATTAAAAATCCAATAGTGATTAAAAAATCACCATTTTACAGAATAAATTCTGTATATGGGAAAATATTTCTCCAATCTTGTTAAAGACAAGAGAACATATTCTGTAAAAACAAAAGTCCTTGGATCAAAGATCTAATGGTGAGTAAAATTCCCCAACTCAATTTTGAGTCCAATTAAATCAATTGGAATCTCTTGATTAGAGATTTTCTCAGAATTAAGTAACAAACTTGCCTCCACTATATAAAAGACCAGAGACTTCAAGTCTCATATTGGAAAAAAAACCCATAAGCTTCTGAAAAATATAGAAAGCTTCCAAAAATAATAGAGAATTCAACCCTCAGAGAGGAAGACTTCCCTTTCAAAAGAAACCTAGGTAAAAGAAATTCAGAGATCAAAATATCTCTTTTTACCTATTTTAAGGGTTTAACTCTTCTAAAAGAACTTAGTTTTTTCTCTGAATCAGAGATCCACAAGACAAGTCTCCCACAAGTTGAGAATTTAATTTTTATCGGGAAGATCTTGTTCTTGAGAATCAAAAATTTAGAAAAGAATTAGGTCCAAAAGAAAAACAAAAGGAAAAAGAACCTATAAAAAAACTTAGTTCTTAAAGAAAAACCTGATCCCAAATCTTCAAAAAACAAAGATCTTGGTGATCATTAATGGTCAAAATGCTATTAACAGAGATTTAATCTCTACAAAAGAAAAAAAAAACTAGCGCCTCATGTGCTTCTCACATGGGCGCCCCCTTTTAACAGCGCCTAGCGCCTCACGTGAAAAACGCGTGGGGGCCCAAAACAGAAGGTCAGCGCCTCATGTGAAACACACGTGAGCGCTGAATGAAAGTGCTCAGCACTCCATATGCAGCCGAAGACAGCTAAGTGCTTAGCACTAATTGGGCAGCGCCCAG
Organism: Agapanthus africanus; assembly: GCA_030015575.1. Classification (NCBI taxonomy): domain Eukaryota; kingdom Viridiplantae; phylum Streptophyta; class Magnoliopsida; order Asparagales; family Amaryllidaceae; genus Agapanthus; species Agapanthus africanus. Next base: position 55,531,643 of record CM057350.1, on the reverse strand, counting down.
CGCCGCACGTGATCCTCACGTGGACGCCATACAAAAAGTGTTGAGCACTTTATATATAACCAAAGCGGCTGAGTGCTTAGAACTGATTGGTCAGCGCCCAGCGCCGCACGTGCACCTCACGTGGAAGCCATATAAAAAGTGCTTAGCATTTCACATTTAGTCAAAATGACTTAAAGTGTTCAACATTTATTGGACAGCGCCCATGACTGAATGCTTCACATGACATACATGTGAGCGTCATAGCTCAAATAAGTGCTTAGCAATTTTACATGAAAAGAAAAGGGCTGAACAAACAGAGCCCAAATAAGTGCTTAGCACTTTTGAATAAAAAAAGGCTAAATAGACTTAGCCCAAAATGACTAAGTCTCTCAAATTTTCAAGCAGGTGAGCCCAAATGCTCTTTTGCTGGATCTTAAATAAAAATGTTCCTTGAAACTTTGCTAACTTGATCTTAGTCTCAAATTAGACTAACACATCCTTAGCAAGAACAAATTGAGCCCAAATGCTCACACATTTAAGTTGATCTTAATCTCAAACCAGATTAACGGTCCTTAAATAAACCTAAGCCCAAATCTAAAATATACGGATTTGGACTGATCCGCGCCCTACGGGCGACGACATAAAATAGTCTTTGTATACAATCCACGGGCAACCTAAACAAATAAAAACATACACGAAACGAAGTGAATTGCCGCAGCAGGAGAAAGTGGTTATCGCAATGCAGTAATGTAATTAACTAAAGGGGCTTGTGCCTGCAGGGAAGAGCGTCCTCACAATCAAAAACCCTCATAAAATGAGGGGGAATATGATAAAGTCTGCTACAACGGTCGCGTCTGTCCAAATCTCCGATATATGGTGCCATAAATCAACTTGGTATCTTCGAAGAGGTGGACGAATAAATCCAAATAGCATATGCCCCCAAATTCAGGCCAGACGTCCTAACGTCCCGGTCCTGTCTTTCGGCGGTGAACAGATTTTGGCACGCCCGGTGGGACCTTTTCCTCTTTCCACTCCACACATTGTGTGTCGTGTTTCATAAGCAAAATCTCGGTTCGCAATGGTTGCCCTTGGATTTGAGGTACTAAAATTTGGTATCTTGCTCCTATGCAGAAGAAGAAAATCGATGGCTTCCCACCGCACCTCTTGCAACTGCAACTCTCTCTCCATTTCAACTGGAGGAGTGACCTATGGGCCCAACGCGGCCTCCATCTTTTCAATGTCAGTAGGGCAATTAACGCAAGAAACTACTGGGTTGTTCTTCGGGACCATGCTCCCACCAGTGGGTGCCAGTGCCTCAGCACCGCAGGAAGAATCTCCCAAGAGGTTGCTCTTAGATCGACTAGCGACCTCAACGGCCCATCCAAAGATGACTTCTCAGTCTTCAACAGGATGGGCAAGAACCCAAACGGGCCCACAAAGAGGCTCGTGACACCTGAAGGAGCTACCCCAAAACGGATAGCCCTCCCAACTCCTGCTACGGGCGAAGTCGTAAAAGGTGATTCCCCTACCAGAATGTCGGTCTTTGAAAGATTAGCTGGACATCCTCAAACCCTGCCAAGGACGTCAGTCTTCAACAGGCTGACACCAATAGCAGCCCCTCAGCAAAGCCGAGGGCATGAAGAAGCCGCTTTCAAATCTTAGGCGGTTCCGTCTGCAAGACATGCAAGACGTCATCACTGGCACCGAGTGAGAAAAGTCGGGGGCAATTCTCCCTCTAGACTTATCCCACCAGCTCTAATGGTGGAAGTTGACGTTGTTGTTTCAACCAAGAACATCATTAATCTGCTCAAGAGGGTACGCAAGAACTCTCTATTGGTGGTGCTAAAGGAATCTCCCCTACCTGTAGAAGACACATTGCAGGAAAAGACGGAAAGCCCCCATCAACGGATCTCCTCCTAAATTCACAAGGTCTGGTGAAAAGTCCAGGACTCCGTGATTGATAAAAGCTACTCTCATCGACCGAAGAAATCGAAGGCTCGGCAAAGGAAAGACTATCCCTCCGTCATACAATGAGGGACTTCTTCTACACAGGCGCCTGTTACAACGACTACTTCAACTTCGACTTCCTACAAAAGGATGAGGCCGGAGAAAGTCCCATCGCCTGCGGCAAATTCCAAAGGCGATGGACTCAAACGCCCCAAGTCTGGGGGCATGATCGTACATACGGTCTACATGGCTTCTAGAAAAAAAGAAAGCCATGCTTCGTAGGACATCGATCGCAAACTCGGTCACTGACAAAATCTTAGGAGCAACAAAAAAAGCTCCAGGAGATGCTAACCAAACTGGCAGCACTTACCGGTCAGAAAGAAAGCTCGGACATAACAGCCGAACAATGCCAGGGGTAGGAGACCGATACAGAGTTCCTGCGAAGGGTTCTTGAAAAAAAGGACAAGGAAGCTGCTGATCAGGCTGGTAACATAAAGCAGATGGCTCTCTTGTTCCAGGATATGGTTGGAATGATGATCCAGCCAGAACCCCCAGCCGAAGATCCGCCGATAATCATCAACGATGACAGGGGGAAACATCAAACCCTCTTCCGGCCTTATCGGCAGCCATGGAGGAAACAATCTCCAAGGCTGCTCTTGATGATTATATCGCTCAACAAATACGAGCGTATCAAGCTAATGAAGCCACAGGCCAAATCGTCAGAACTAGGCGACCATATCCAGGCTGGTATGACCAAATTAAATACCCGCCGGGATATACGATCCCCAAGTTCCATGTGTACAAGGAGAAAGGCAACCCATACCAGCACGTCGCGCAGTTTGGAGCTCTGTGCGGCAACACTGGAGGCGACGACAAACTGTTGCTTCGCCAGTTAGTTGGCATCCTGTCAGAGATGGCCTTTGAATGGAATTTTGAGCTCCTAAATGACTCCGTGAGAATGTTGACAGAGATGGAACTATTGTTCACACGGCGGTTCGCCATCGCAAGCGAGCGTACCCCGATCACGGGATTAATCAATGCCGGGGTAAAGTCGGGAGAAATCTAGGTCCAATATGTGATCCGGTGGCACAACCTATGGTCTAAGTGCGAACAGCGCATCGAAGAATCCCCTGGCGTAGGTATGTTCATCGGGACCCTTTGTTAGGTTACGGCAGCGTCCCGACCATCAAATGCGGAATAAAATTTTTCAAAACTGGCGCTACCACAACCCGATACTCGGATCTACCCTTAACCCTATACTAGCAAACATATAAAGAGGAGTTATATGGTTATACCGAATGAACCAAGTCATTCGGGTCTTCAACCATCATCCCATGCTCCTAGTGGTCGCGGATCGAATTTGGTTGTCGGTCTTCCTCCATTTACGACGATCCACCTGAAAGAAACAGCGCAAGATTCAGCCTTGCCTAGCAAGGCAACCAAGGCTCCAAGGTTGCTAGGAATGGAGAGTGGAGATGTAGGATTATCTCACTATAATTTTTCTCTCATCAAAATGCTCTAAAGAGCAACTCAAGAAGAAGAATGAGGGGTGAGGAAAACAATGGCATGAGCAACCATGGAAAATGGCTAAGTCTCTCAAGAGAGAAGAGAATCCTCAAGTGAAGGAAAAATACTTGGATGGCATTGTTCCCCTCCGAACAACGGAGACGCGACCGCGCAGGTCCGTCTTGCCTGAAATTCAGGGCAGATGCTAATTGGTGCTATCTGTCCACCTCTCCAAAAATGCCAAGTTGATTTATGGCACCGTATATCGAAGGTTTAAACGGATGCAGCCGATGTAGCAGACTTCGTCAGATTCCCTCTCGTTTGAGGGGTTTTTGATTGTGGGGACGCTCTTCTCTGTAGGCGCAAGCCCCTGTAGTTAATTACGCTACCGCATCGCGGTAACAACTTTCTCCTTCTCCATATGGTCACTTCGTGTCGCTGGTGTTTGTTTTGTGTTTGGTTTCCTGTGGATTGTATACGGAGACTAAGTTATGTTGTCGCCCGTTGGACGTGGACTAGTCCAAATCCGTATCTTTCTTAGATTTGGGTTTGGGGGGGTTGTGTTTAAGGATACGTTAGCCTTATTTGAGGCTAAGATCAACTTAAACGTTTGTTAAGAACACGTTGGTCTAATTTTAGACTAAGATCAACTTAACGGGATCGTTTAGATCCGACAAGAGAGCAATTGGGCTCTATTGTTTAGTTTAATGACATTGCGGTCGATAATTAGTTTAAGGACATTACGGTCCGATGTTAGTTTTAAGACATCGCGGTCAAGGTTAAGGACATCATAGTCCGTGAGTTTAAGGACCTCACAGTCCGATGTTAGTTTTAAGACATCACGGTCGAGGTTAAGGACATCATAGTCCATGAGTTTAAGGACCTCACAGTCCAATATTAGTTTTAAGATATCACGGTCGAGGTTAAGGACATCATAGTCCGTGAGTTTAAGGACCTCACAGTCCGATGTTAGTTTTAAGACATCACGATCGAGGTTAAGGACATCACAGTCCGTGGATTTAAGGACTCCATAGTCCGACATTAGTTTTAAGACATCACGGTCGAGGTTAAGGACATCATAGTCCATGGATTTAAGGACTCCACAGTCCGACATTAGTTTTAATACATCACGGTCGAGATTAAGGACGTCATAGTCCATGAGTTTAAGGACCCCACGGTCCGTAGTAATGTGTGGTCGTCGGGACCCGTCACCTCTCTGACGACGTTGAAGGATTACAACGACGGATGTCAGAGGAGTAAAGAGATGTACCCTCGAACCGGGTGTAAATTGATTGGAAGAGTAGTTGTGCTCAGTTCAATTTATATTGAGGACTTATGGCCAGAATTGGGCTAAGTCCAGTTAAAAATGTTTAACATTTTATTCATGTTTGGTCTGTTAGGCCTTTATTTGGGCTCTGCCCTTTTAATAATGCATAGCATTGGGCTCTGTAATTAAATGCATAGCATTTATCAGGAGCAAAATAGTGGTCTGATAGTGCGCCGCGTGGCTTGTCAGGCGCTTTGCGCCAATCAAAGAGCGCATTGCGCTAGCGCATGCGAAGGTGACACGTGTTACGCTCAGCGCTAAGCGCAAGTCTGTTAACGCACTGCGCTTTTTGAGTGCGCTGCGCCAGTAAATGACACATGGCGTGCTCTGGTGCTATGCACTAATCCAAGAGCGCAGTGCGCTGTTTTAGAAGCGCAAAGCACAGACTGTTCTGTGGTTGACACATGGACGTGCGCCCGTCCAAGGAGTGCAAAGGCGCATTTCATTAGTGCAAGGCACTGTCCAATAGCGCAGAGCGCATTTTGATCAAATTAAGATCAAAGAACAAGTTGTTTGTTCTGTTCTTCAAAAGAGGCATTGCCTCAAGATCCAAGAACCAAGGTTCTTATTCTCATCAAAAGGCTGTTCCTTTATAGATCAAAAGATCTGTGAATTAAGTAAATTACTTCTTTTTAATCTTTTATAATTAGATCTTTTACTTTTTTATTGAAGATCTTGATCTTGTTCTTAGATCTTTGATCTTTTTAGAAGAGGATTCTTCTTTTGTGAGATGTTTTCATCTCTGTTCTTCAAGAATTAAATTCTTTACCTTTAAAGATGATGAAAATGATCTTCTTTCTTCAAAGGCTTGCCTTTCTTTCTCTTTGAATTTTTCTCAAAGTTTACAGAGGGTTCTCTCTATATTTTTTTCTTGTATCTCGAGACTTGAAGTCTATGGGCCTTTATATAGGGCCAATTGATTTGTTAGATTAGTTGAAGAGATCTTTCTCTGATTGATTCGGGGGTATTTCCCCACCGTTGGATCTTTGATCCTAGGGCTTCTATTTTACAGAAGGCAATTTTCTTCTTTTCAACAAGATTGGAAAGATCTTTTCATAACATAATTTTAATTCTGATTATTTAATAATTTATTATTTAAATTCCAGTGCTGGCGCAATTGGTGCTAGCGCACCTGCGTTTGACACGTGGCGCGCAGCGCAGAGCGCAGCGCAACTGCGTTAGCGCACCTGTGTTTGACACGTGACGCGCAGCGCAGAGCGCAAGGGATCTGAAGCGTTTCTTCAGTTTTACAATTTGAATTTTAAAATAGAGCTTTGCTCTGATTGGGGGTGCGCTATCTTGGGCACAACGCTCCTGGCGCTGGCGTGTCTGCTTTTGACACGTGTGTTAGTGTATATGCCCTAGGGGCCATTATTGTATCATACTAGCTTGTATATTACTTAATGGAAGCTTGGGATATTCACAGTTATATTAACAGTCTTGCTAAACATGGTAGTATGCTACTTGGTTTTATCTATCTTAATATGTATGTACGTATTGATAGAGCCCTTAGGATCTTGCTTGACTACCAGCGTGGTGATGGCAGTCACACTAGTGGGGGCTGGGTAGTCTACAAGCACATCCTTTTTCAGGTCCCTACTCGTAGGATTATCGAGACAGGGCATCGATACTCCGGAGTAGACTAGTGTGTACGCTTCTCATCCCAGTTGGGGAGATAGTCTGTCCCACAGCCATCAGTACGTCGTACTGGAGATAGTATACAGGTGCTCGTTGGGTTACGGGTACACCGGACAGGACTCGCAGGGAACTGTTGGTTGGTATTATACCCGTCGTCAGTTAACAGTTCCCAGGTGACATGAGTACAGCATAGTCCGCAGACTTGACACTGCTACTTCGCCTCGAGTGTGTCCCACTGTTCTTAGATTTCTAACCTACCACGGCTCAAAGGATTCGTGCAAACAGGTAGCAGTTGGGTGCTGTCCCAAGCACTTGGAGGCAGTAGTGGTTAGACAGGATTCGTCTCTCCCGGTATTGGGAGTTGATATCGCGCTGTGTCTGGATAGCCATTACGCAAAGTCCCTGGCCAGGGAAAGCGAGATTTACTGGTAGGTTTTCCAGTAGTTTCTCAAGGTGTAATGGGCTTCGCTCCGACACGACTTATACCGCTTTTAGGGGACTGACGCTTGCCGCCCCCTAGGCCCGATATGCGATAGTCCTAGACGAACAGACCGGACTGTACGGAGATTGTCACATCAGGCTCAGTAGGAGTTCGGATGGGTTTCCTCATCGGCCTTCTTATCGACATCTACCTAGGGACCATTACGTACAGCTAGTGCCGCTTGCGGTCTGTGGTTAAACCCACTGCCAGCGTAGTAGTCGAGTCTTTAGAGTCCCACACAGAGAGTTTCTCTGCTCCGGGCGAAACGATATAGAGGTCGTATGGTTTTACGACAAGGGTTCGGACGCGTACGTGTTTTTACGCACGTACGATGTTCGAACAGTTTTTACTAGCCGGCTTTGGTTTAAGCCAGATTCTAGTATCGGATTATTGGATTTATACAGTCTAAAGTTTTTCCGTGTTTTCACGGATAGGAGGGACATTCTCGTAATTTGGCGAGAAGCTTCTAGAAGGATGATGACTTGGGGGTTAAGGTGGCATAACCATTTATTGATTTAGTGACTCATTTGTGTGATTCATTCATGTAGTTAATGGTGCATTAAATGGCTAAAGACTCATGAGATGAATCACACATAATGAATAAATGAAGCATGATGATAAATCATTTGATTTATTCATTTAATAAATCATTATGCTTCATATATTCAATAAGAGTTATTATTTCATTATCATTCTCATCCTCACCTTCTCTCTCCTCAAGCTCTCTCTCTTCAAACCCTAATCCTACCCTCTCATGTGTTGAGATCAAGGATTAGTAAGACTTGTTAATCCATAATCACACTCTATATTACCTAGGTTGCTTAGATTAGCACTTTGAGAAACCTAGTTGCCTCAAGATTAGAGGCAAAGCTTGGAGTAGAAGCTCTCGGGTGGATCGTCTATTACAAAGAGGAGGCCGACGAGGAGGTGGATAACGAGAAGAAGAAGGACACGGTTCATTAGGTATATAATCTTCTTCCATAGTAGTTAACAACTCCTATGTTAGTGTTAGTTATAGTTTAGCAAAGATTCTTTCGGTTAGTCGAGATTGTTTTAAACAAAATGATTGTTTTTCATATTTCCGCCTCCCCGCAAGTAGTGGGGTGTACAACGTCGACTTACAACGTAGCGCGCAGCGCAAGGAATCTGAAGCATTGCTTCAATTTTTAAACTTTGAAATTCAAAATAGAGCTTTGCTCTGATTGGGGGAAACAAATGCCCCCCCACCGTTGCGCTCACGTGGCGCACACGTGAGTGCAGCGGTGGCAACATCTGAGCCCTTGGATTAACTCAGAAGTTGAGGAGGCGCTTCAGCGCCTATAAATAGGACCCTTGGTCCTCAGATGATTATCAGCTTCAAGAATTTTTATCTCAGAGCCTTGCTCTCATTTCCAAGAAATTCAAGAGTTAAAACTCTAGAAAATTTTAGGTAAAAATTAAATTAAATTTAAATTAACTTTAATAACGTAGGGGTTTTACCCATCAACAGAGCCTTGCACTCATAGATCTTTTGATCTAAAGAAAACCCCTTTAGGGTTTCATTTAGCAGAGTTTTGCTCCATAGGTCTAAAGAGATCTAAAGATAACTAAAGAGAACCCTATTAGGGTTCCATTAATAGAGCTCTGCTCTCTAAAAGGATTTTTCTTATGATTTCTCAATTCATTAATGGAGCTTTGCTCCTTTCAAATCATATAGAAGAACTCTTGAGAATTTTTCATGGATCTTGAAGATTAAAGATGGAATTTTAATTTTCGATGAATTATATCATCTTTTCAGAGCAATGCTCTCAATGTTCTCGGGGGATTTCCTTAAATTCCCTCCATAACTGATTTTGACAGGTGTCACTCCTGTCTGTAGAGCATTGCTCTCGAGGAGTTTAATTTCATGTGCTTGTTTCGAATCAGAAATTGCTTAATCAGTCTGTCTGCTAATTTTGTTGATTTTCTTTTACAGAGGTAATGGACGCTCACATGTACGATCTCGATGAGATTATCTCTTACGGAGACATCCGCCGACTCGGCCGTTCTCAGAATCGAGAATTCACAAACGCCGAGTGTGCCGAAATTATGAGTCGCTTTGACGCATACAATGGTCAACTGCTTCCTCGGCGTTCCCATCTCCTGAAGCTTATTGTGGGAGCGATCTGGAAAGCGCTTCCATTATTCTGTACCGGCATGCCGCTTAGGGCGTTGGATGCCGCCGAGGATAAGGTGCACACGATGTATCTGATGAGCCTAATCTCTAAGAGAAGGCGAGACAATCTTGTTGATCTCCTGCACCAGGCTTTTCAACAGTCGGCCATACTTGCTGCCTATCGGGGGGTGGAGGACATCCGTGGGGATCCTGACGCTTGTGATCACGAAAGGAAGCATACTAGGATGGTTCGCCAGGCCGCTTTTATCAATGTAAGAATTTTTTGGAGTATGAATGGAAAGCTTTTCCATTTCCATGTGTTTATCTTATGCATTAAACCTTTTTGCTTATGCATGAATGGGTGCGCTCTGAATGCTTAACTGAATGCGAATCGAATGTTCTCCTAACTGTCGCTTTCTTCTCCTTGCTGTGTTGTTTGACATGTGATTTTAGCAAGTGCGGTCTGTAGATAGTATATAATTGTCAATCTTGTGCTCTTTGTAAGGTGGCGATGGCTTAGAAAACAGGGTTAGGATCTGTCACCCAAGACTTTTCAACTTTATGAGCCGTGAGGGTTTCATAAAGAATTTTCTCCCTACCGGTCGAGAGGATCCCGTAGGTGCAATTTCTCCTTAAGAATCGTGAGGATTCCTACGTGTGTCTTCTCTTGAAAGTCATAAGGATCTCACAAGAGAATTTACTCCCTTACGAGTCGTGAGGCCCCGCAAATCGTAAGGATCTCCTTATCCGCATTTCACGGAGTCAGGGGTTGCTCTGGACGCTTACCATGGGTTCACTGCCGCGTTCTGCGAGGACCAGGCTCCGCTCTGGACGTTTTCCAGAATACCGAGTTTAAAGACACCGCGGTCGACGTTAAGGACATCATAGTCCATGAGCTTAAGGACCTCACAGTCCAATGTTAGTTTTAAGACATCACGGTCAAGGTTAAGGACATCATAGTCCGTGGATTTAAGGACTCCACAGTCCAATGTTAGTTTTAAGACATTACGGTCGAGGTTAAGGACATCATAGTCCGTGGATTTGAGGACTCCACAGTCCAATGTTAGTTTTAAGACATCACGGTCTAGGTTAAGGATATCATAGTCCGTGGATTTGAGGACTCCACAGACCAATGTTAGTTTTAAGACATCACGGTCAAGGTTAAGGACATCATAGTCCGTGGATTTAAGGACTCCACAGTCCAATGTTAGTTTTAAGACATCACGGTCGAGGTTAAGGACATCATAGTCCGTGGATTTAAGGACTCCACAGTCCGTTGTTAGTTTTAAGACGTCACGGTCGAGGTTAAGGACATCATAGTCCGTGGATTTTAAGGACTCCACAGTCCGATGTTAGTTTTAAGACATCACGGTCAAGGTTAAGGACATTATAGTCCGTGAATTTAAGGACTCCACAGTCCGATGTTAGTTTTAAGACATCACGGTCGAGGTTAAGGACATAATAGTCCGTGGGTTTAAGCAATCCGTAGTCCGATATTAGTTTTAAGACATCACGGTCGAGGTTAAGAACATCATAGTCTGTGGATTTAAGGACTCCACAGTCCGTGAAATGTGTGGTTGTCGGGACCCGTCACCTCTTTGAAGACGTTGAGGAATTACAACGACAGATATCAAAGGATTGAAAAGATGTACCCTTGAACCAAGGTAAAATTAGTTTAAGGACATTACGGTCCATTGTTAGTTTTAAGATATCACGGTCGAGGTTAAGGACATCATAGTCCGTGAGTTTAAGGACCTCACAGTCCAATGTTGTTAGTTTTAAGACATCACGGTCAAGGTTAAGGACATCATAGTCCGTTTATTTAAGGACTCCGCAGTCCGATGTTAGTTTTAAGACATCACGGTCGAGGTTAAGGACATCATAGTCCATGGATTTAAGGACTCCACAGTCCATGAAATGTGTGGTTGTCGGGACCAGTCACCTCTTTGAAGACATTGAGGAATTACAATGACAAATATCAAAGGAGTGAAAAGATGTACACTTGAACCAAGGTAAAATTAGTTTAAGGACATTACGGCCCATTGTTAGTTTTAAGACATCACGGTCGAGATTAAGGAAATCATAGTCCATGAGTTTAAGGACCTCACAGTCCAATGTTGTTAGTTTTAAGACATCACGGTCAAGATTAAGGACATCATAGTCCGTGAGTTTAAGGACCTCACAGTCGGATGTTAGTTTTAAGACATCACGGTCAAGGTTAAGGACATCATAGTCCGTGGATTTAAGGACTCCACAGTCCGATGTTAGTTTTAAGACATCACGGCCGAGGTTAAGGACATCATAGTCCGTGGATTTAAGGACTCCACAGTCCGTGAGATGTGTGGTTGTCTGGACCCGTCACCTCTTTGAAGTCGTTGAGGAATTACAACGACAAATATCAAAGGAGTGAAAAGATGTACCCTTGAACCAAGGTAAAATTAGTTTAAGGACATTACGGTCCATTGTTAGTTTTAAGACATCACGGTCGAGGTTAAGGACATCATAGTCCGTGAGTTTAAGGACCTCACAGTCCAATGTTGTTAGTTTTAAGACATCACGGTCAAGGTTAAGGACATCATAGTCCATGAGTTTAAGGACCTCACAGTCCGATGTTGTTAGTTTTAAGACATCACGGTCAAGGTTAAGGACATCATAGTCCGTGAGTTTAAGGACCTCACAGTCCAATGTTAGTTTTAAGACATCACGGTCGAGGTTAAGGACATCATAGTCCGTGGATTTGAGGACTCCACAGTCCAATGTTAGTTTTAAGACATCACGGTCGAGGTTAAGGACATCACAGTCCGTGGATTTAAGGACTCCACAGTCCGATGTTAGTTTTAAGATATCACGGTCGAGGTTAAGGACATCATAGTCCGTGGATTTAAGGACTCCACAGTCCAATGTTAGTTTTAAGACATCACGGTCGAGGTTACGGACATCATAGTCCATGGATTTAAGGACTCCACAGTCCGTGAAACGTGTGGTTGTTGGGACCCGTCACCTCTTTGAAGATGCTGAGGAATTACAACGACAAATATCGAAGGAGTGAAGAGATGTACCCTTAAACCAAAGTAAAATTAGTGTAAAATCATTGGGGTTGATTGTTAGTTTTAAGACATCACGGTCGAGGTTAAGGACATCATAGTCCGTGAGTTTAAGGACCTCACAGTCCGACGTTAGTTTTAAGACTTCGCGGTCAAGATTAAAGACATCATAGTCCGTGGATTTAAAGACTCCACAGTCCGATGTTTGCTCTGGATGCTTCCCACGGGTTCACTGCCCTGTTTGGCGAGGACCAGGCTCCGCTCTGGATGCTTCACACGGGGTCAGAAGTGACGTTATCCGCGTTCCATATAACCAGGAATTTTGCTCTAGATGCTTCCTACGGGTTCACTGCCGTGTTCGGCGAGGTCTAGGCTCCGCTCTGGATGCTTCACACGGGTTCATTACCGTGCTCTGCGAGGACCAGGATCCACCCTGGACGTTTTCCATGGGGTCAGAAGTGACGTTATCCGTGTTCCACATGACCAGGAATTTTGCACTAGATGCTTTCCATGGGTTCACTGCCGTGTTCAGCGAGGACTAGGCTCTGCTCTGGATGCTTCACACGGGTTTACTGCCGTGCTCTGCGAGGACCAGGATCCGCTCTGGACGTTTTCCACGGGGTCAAAAGTGACATAATCCGTGTTCCACGTAGCCAGGAATTTTGTTCTGGATGCTTCCCTCGGGTTCACTGCCGTGTTCGGCGAGGACGAGGCTCCGCTTTGGATGCTTCACACGGGTTCACTGCCGTGCTCTGCGAGGGCCAGGATCCGCTCTGGACGTTTTCCACGGGGTCAGAAGTGACATAATCCGCGTTCCACGTAGCCAGGAATTTTGCTCTAGATGCTTCCCACGGGTTCACTGCCGTGTTCGGCGGGGACTAGGCTCCGCTCTGGATGCTTCACATGGGTTCACTGCCGTGCTCTGCGAGGACCAGGATCCGCTCTGGACGTTCTCCACGGGGTCAGGAGTGACGTTATCCGCATTCCACGTAGCCAGGAATTTTTCTCTAGATGCTTCCCACGGGTTCACTGCCGTGTTCTGTGAGGACTAGGCTCTGCTCTGGATGCTTCACACGGGTTCACTGCCGTGCTCTGCGAGGACCAGGATCCGCTCTGGACGTTTTCTACGGGGTCAGAAGTGACATAATCCGCGTTCCACGTAGCCAGGAATTTTGCTCTGGATGCTTCCCACGGGTTCACTATCGTGTTCGGCGAGGACCAGGCTCCGCTCTGGATGCTTCATACGGGTTCACTGCCGTGCTCTGCGAGGACCAAGATCCGCTCTGGACGTTCTCCACGGGGTCAGAAGTGACGTTATCCGCGTTCCACGTAACCAGGAATTTTGCTCTAGATGCTTCCCACGGGTTCACTGCCGTGTTCGGTGAGGACTAGGCTCCGCTCTGGATGCTTTACACGGGTTCACTGCCGTGCTCTGCGAGGACCAGGATCCGCACTGGACGTTTTCCACAGGGTCAGAAGTGACGTTATTCGCACTCCACGTAACCAGGAATTTTGTTAATTATATCCGCATTTCACGGAGTTGGGATTTGACTCTCGGTCTTCTATACACCGCCGAGTCATGGAACTGGGAGTTGCCGCTGTTCCGTTTTGCTTGATGTTGTGTCTGCTGAGACGAATGTTGAGATGATCTCCAGGCTATCTATGACCCATCGAGATTTGGCTTCTTCTTCTGATGAAACCTGGGGAGGAGGAGTGTGATTCTTTCTTTGTTTGTACCCCTGGATTGTATACAGGGATTGATGTAATATCACCTGTAGGTCATAAATTTCATTTTTATTTTTATTTTTATTTCTTTCCGCGACGCTCTATCATTTCAACTTTTATATCGCGAAGGTCGCGATTGCCCCATCATTTCGGCTATGTTCCGCGGTGCCCAATCATTTCGGCTATTTGTTTTATTTTTACTCGCTGCTTTTTATTGCGAGTTGCCCAATCATTTCGGCTATTTTGCATGCATACATTTTTACTTGCTGATTTTGTTGCAAGTTGCCCCATCGTTTCGGCTATATCGTATTCATGTATGGCTTGCTGGCTTTTCGCTGCAAACTTTGGATTAGACACCGATTTCGGCATCAGCACCACTACAACTGGAATATTGCCAGGAGCGAATCATCATTTGCCTCTGTCGATATCGAACAAAGGTGGCTTAACAAACATGGTTAGGGTCCTGTCGACTAAGGCTTTTAACTTTGTGAGCCGTAGGGGTCTCACAAAGGTATTTCTCCCTACGAGTCGTGAGGATCTCGTAGGTGTGTTTTCTCCTTAGGAATCGTGAGGATTCCTAAGTGTATGTTCTTTTGTAAGTCGTAAGAATCTTACAAGAGAGTTTTCCCCTCATAAGTCGAAAGGACTCACAAGGGTTGTTCACCGTGCGAACATGTCCCTAGTCACGGATGGGATTTCGTTAGGGAAATGTTTATTCGCGCCCGTGGATTGTATACAAGGGTCCGTGTTGCACCGCTTGTAGAGCAGTATCAGAGGTTGTGGGGGTTGCTTAAGAACAGGTTCAGGTCTCTGTAGCTTAAGACTTTCAAATCTTATGAGCCGTGAGGGTCTCATAAGAGGATTCTCCTTACGAGTCATGAGGATCTCGCAAGTGTACTTTCTCCTTAGGAATCGTGAGGATTCCTAAGTGTGTTGCTCCCTTGTGAGTCATAAGGATCTCACGCAGATGGTTTCTCCTTACAAGGTCGAGAGGACCCTGCAAGTGTCTCTTAACGAGGTTGCGCCCTTTCGGGTTTTCACAAACACTCGCCGGTAGCCCTGCTGTTTTTACTCACGGAGCCCTTTCGGGTTTTCATCCGTGCCCATTTTGCTTATGGACATACCGTTTTTTCTTATTTTTTTCTTTTTTTCTTTTTTTTTCTAACGAGGTTGCGCCCTTTCGGGTTTTCACAAACACTCGCCGGTAGCCCTGCTGTTTTTACTCACGGAGCCCTTTCGGGTTTTCATCCGTGCCCATTTTGCTTATGGACATACCGTTTTCTTCTTTTTTCTTTTTTTTATCATCTTTGGGATGTTGCACTCCGCTGTAGTTTCTCAACATCTCGGTCAACAGCTAGTTTTAGGACATAGTGGTCCGTTGCTAGTTTAAGGACGTTTCGGTCCACTGTTAGTTTAAGGACGTTTCGGTCCGTTGTTAGTTTAAGGACGTTTCGGTCCGTTGTTAGTTTAAGGACTTTTCGGTCCGTTATAAAGCAAGCCGATTACTACTTATAGAGTTTGGGCTTAGGAAGATAGCGAGCGGACATAGTCGTCGTCATCTATCATTGACCTAGGTCGTGACTCGTCAAGCGTAGCACTTCTTCAGGAAGCGACCGTTTATTGGCCTGAAAGGTCTTTCACCATGCAATTTCATGAGTAAATAGGCTCCACCCTGGTAGACCTTGTCTATGATGTACGGGCCTTTATAGTTTGCCTCGAATTTTCCCCGCTTGGCACGATTGGGGATCATAGGTCTTTTGACCACTAGTACGAGTTCGCCTTGGCGGAATGTCCTCGGCCTGGTCAATCTTTCATATGAGCGCGTCATCTTTTCTTTATAAGCTTCCAGATTTTGCTGCGCCAGGAGCCGGGTTTCATCAAGGGCATCGAGTTCCTCAAGCCGAAGGTGAGCATTCTCTTCGTCCGTTAGCTCATAATGGACTGCCACTTGTAGAGAGGGTAACTCTATCCCAAGGGGAGTACTGCTTCTGTACCGAATACCAACGCGTACGACGTTGTGTTCGTGGCCGTTTTGAACGTAGTTCGATATGCCCAGAGAGCTTCATGCAGTCTCTCGTTCCAGTCTTTCTTATTCCGGGACACCGTCTTTTTCACGATCTTCGTCAAGGTCTTGTTAAAAGCCTCAGCTAGACCGTTAGCTCGAGGATTATAGACTGATGAATATCTCTAGTCTATGTTATGCTGTTGTGCGAAGCGGCTGATCTTGTGGCTTCTGTAAGCTAGCCCGTTATCGGAGATGATCCGTCTCGAAGTGCCAAACCGATAAATGACGTGTGTCTTGAAGAAATGGAGGATATTCTCCGTCTTCACTTCCCTCAGCGGTACTGCTTCTGCCCATTTAGAGAAGTAATCAGTTGTCTCCAAAATGAAACGATATCCTCTGGACGATGCTGGTTCGATAGGGCCAATTATGTCAGTTCCCCACATTTTGAATGGCCAGCTAGCCACCGTTGGATGTAGTGGATTTGGATGCTGATGGATAAAGTCCCCATGAATTTGGCACGAGTGGCATTGCTTCGCATACTCGAGGCAGTCATGGATCATCGTGGGCCAATAATAACCCATCCGTTTGATCTTCAACTTCATCTTCGGGCCTGCTTGGTGGGAACCGCAGAGTCCGTCGTGAACTTCTTGGACGACTCTTTTCGCTTCTTCAGGTCCCAGGCATCTCAACCACAAAGCATCAAATGACCTCTTGTACAGAGTATCATTGACGAAGGCGAAAGATAAGGCTCGCTTCATGAGCTGATGTTTTGAGGACGCTTCTTTAGGCGTTCGACGGGATTTGAAGTAGTCTATAAAGACTTCTTTCCAATCCTCAGCCTTTTCCTGGTCTTTTATTTGCAGGGCCGTCTGCTCAGTCGCTTCCTTTTCCTTGGATGATTCCGGAGATATTTCCGCCGGTGAGAGAACCCGACGGCTTTGTACCACGATTTTTACGTCATCGAGGTTCTCAACGGCCAATTATTTAGCAAGCTTGGCTAATGCATCCGTTTTGCTATTTTCTGCACGCGGTATGCTTTCCAAGATGCAGGAAGGTATTTGAGTCAGCAGTTGCTGTACCCTCTCGCCGTATTTCACCAACTCTGGTTTACACGTTTGATAGTCGCCATTTACTTGACTATCGACCAGTTGGGAGTCTCCGTATATGAGGAGGTTTTCAATTCCCATGTCGATGGCGATCTCGAGGCCAGCTATCAAAGCTTCATATTCTTCTTCATTGTTCGTCCTTGGCTCTGTCAAGGACAAGGCGAAGCGCATTATCCCTCCTTGTGAGGTCACGAAGATAAGGCCTACCCCTGATTTGATTATAGGCGTGTTCTGTTTGCGCTTCTTCATGGAAAACGCTCCATCAAAATAAAGTTCCCACCGGATACCACCACCGTCGATCGCATCAAACGCATGTTCATCTGGCAGTTCGCAATTCAAAGGGGAATCGGCCGGTATCGGATGCTCAGCGAGGAAGTCGGCGATAGCCTGGCCTTTCACTGCCTTGATGGGACGATAAGTTATCGAGAATTCCATCAAGAGTAGAGCCCATTTCGCAAGCCGTCCTGTTAATATGGCCTTCGACATCAAGTATTTGAGAGGATCCACTTTTGATATGAGACGGATCTCATGTGCCAATGCGTAGTGTCTGAGCTTCGTTATCGCGAAGATCAACGCCAGGCAGTATTTTTCGATGGGAGAATAATTGCTTTCTGCCCCCAGTAGAACTCGGCTCAAATAGTAGAGAGCTCTCTCCTTCCCCTGGTCGTTCTCTTGTGTCCATAATGCGCCTAAGGAACCTTCAAGGGCGGTTGTATCAAGAATAAGGGGCTTTCCCTTGACCGGAGCAGCCAACACTGGCGGATTCTGCAGGTATTGTTTGATTTCGTCCAGCGCGCTTTGGCATTTGTGATCCCAGACGAACGGGGTTTCCTTCTTCATCAAGTGACTGTAGGGGCGGCACTTGCCAAAGAGATTGGCTATAAATCGCCGGATATACGCGAGCTTCCCTTGGAGAGACCGCAATTGCTTGAGAGTCCTTGGCAGGGGCATCTCCATGATCGCCTTGATCTTTGACGGATCTATCTCGATACCTCGGTGTCGAACGATGAATCCCAGGAATTTGCCCGAGGAAACCCCGAACGCGCATTTGAAAGGGTTCATCTTCAAGTTGTATTGCCGAAGGCGTTGAAATACGATCTTCAGATGCTCGAGATGTTCCTCGTATGATTTGCTTTTAACCACGAGGTCGTCGATATAGCATTCAACGATTTCATGTATAAGGTCATCGAAGATCCTCGGCATGGCCCTCTGATAGGTGGCACCGGCGTTCTTTAGACTAAAAGGCATCACCTTATAGCAAAATATTCCCAGATGGGTTTAGAAAGCAGTATGTTTCTGGTCTTCAGGATGTATCTTTATCTGATTATATCCCGACGATCCGTCCATGAAGGAGAAAACTTCGTGAGTGGACGTGTTATCTATTATCAGCTCAGTGACCGGTACTGGGAAGTCGTCCTTCGGGCAGGCTTTATTGAGATCCCGAAAGTCCACACATATGCGTACTGTCCTATTTTTCGTCATCACCGGTACGATGTTGGCGATCCATTCAGGATACTGAACCTCTTGGATGAAGCCCGAATCGATTAGCTTCTTAACCTCGGCATTGATGCCCATCTCAAGCTCAAGTCGCATTCTCCTCGTGCTTGTTTGACTGGCTTGACGTCCCGGGATATTGCCAATTTATGGACCGCAATCTCTGGATCTAATCCTGGCATTTCTGAATAGTTCCATGCGAAGCAATCTCTATGCTGCATAAGCACGTCTTTTAACGTAGCCACTCTTTCTTCAGACAATAGCTCACTGACGAATGTCGGCCGCGGGTCACTTGCCGTCCCCAAATCAATTTTCTTGAGGTTATCTGCAGTGGTGTGTATTCCATCTTCCAGCTCTTTTGGCGCCGGTGGAAATTCTGAGATCACCTCGTCATCATTATTTTCGAAGCACCAGGGGAGGTCATCCATATTCTCGGGTTCCTCTCTTGATATCGTTATCATATGACAAGTACGAGCTCGCTTCCAAGACCGATGTTGATTCGGCTCTACTCTCGTGGCTTTGGGTTCATGCTTCTGCGGCGGAGTTATCCTCCAACTGTCGGATAGAGCGAACTTATCGAGCTGATATTGGTCTTCGACCCAGTTCTTGAAGGTGAAGCAGTCTTCGAGAGGATGTCCTATTGCCCTATGATAGAAGCAATAGTTCGGATGAGAGACCTCGTTAGCTTGCTCGGGGTGCTTGGACTCCGGGAGTGTAATCATTTGATGTCTTATGGCAAGATCGAGTATCTTCTTTGTCTTGTCTTGAGGAAAAGAGTATGCTCGACTCATCTTCTTCATAAGGGACAAATCCGGACCGCTCGATTCCCGATCGCGTGATTTCTTGATCCCGCTTTGTCGTTGCTGAACGCCTTTTCCGCTCTTTGACTTGTTTCGGCCTCTGTGTCGAGCTTTTTGTACAACAGGTTGACAGGGAGAGGTATTTTCATCTTTCGCAGCCTGTTGAAGAAGGCGCTGCGTCCTGGCTTTCTCGTAGATGGCCATTTCGCGATTATGGTCGTCTCGAACTTTTTGACTAGCTTCCCTTATAATCTTGCCCATTTGTTCTTCGAACGACGGACTGGGCATTTTCACGTCGGGGGCTCTTTCTTGTTCAGGGTTAGCATTCTCCCATTGAGCATCTCCTTCTTCATCAAAGTCATGTACGACATAGCAGTCGCAGAGTAGCTCCCGTTTCTTGGACCGAACATATCCAAGCCCGATCGCTTCCATTCTCCCGTTGGGAAACTTGTGCTGAGTTCCGGGAACATTCCAGATCCTGTCATAGAACTTAGCTTTTCGAGCGGTTTGTTTGAAGGGTATCCCTTGGCGCTTCAATAGCCTTTTCAAGCCTTCTGTGTAATATCTAGGCAGACGGATGGGCTGGAGCCTGTCAAGTATAGAATCCGCGCCGTGCCAGATTTCTTTCTCCACTTTGGTTTCCCCGGAATGATAGAATAGGATAACCTTTTCACCTTCTCGCCTGGGAGGGACATAGAACGTCTGTAGCTCTTCCACACTGTAGGTATCAAGCGCATCTAGTTCTTTATGATGCTTGGGTGGAACCATGGCAACTTGCAGACTTTTCTCTTCATCAGCGGATGTTTGTATTGAAGGCCGAGCAGAGAATATAGCATGGACCTCATCTTCCGAATCGCTGCCAAAGATCAACATAACAGCGGACGGTCCCGGCTTGTTGTACTGGGGTGGACCTGAATAAACTATTTCTTCCTCTTCTTCAGTATCACTCCCAAAGACCGGAATGGTGGTGATAGCTTTGTTCTCCGGCTTGCGACATCTCTCTATGTCCTCGAAATCTGGCAAAAAATATTTTGCATCTTTGTACTTGCGGACTTCGTTCACGGATAATGGATTTAGCTCTCCTGTTACGGTATACTCGAGACCATCCTTGAAATACTTCATACACTGATGTTGTGTAGAAGGGATGATGTTATACTCGTGTAACCAAGGCCGGCCGAGTAAAGCGTTATAGCATGTCTTGGCGTCAATGACATGAAATTTAATATCCGTGACAAGTAGCTCGAATCGTAATGTCAATATCACAGACCCGAGAGTCCGCGATGACTGGGAGTCAAAACCAGAGATGGTGATTTTATCACGAGCGAGATGCTGGACGCTCATGTAGATTTCCTTCAACACTCGCACGTTGAGAAGATTGACGGAAGACCCATTGTCGACCAGGATTTTGCCTATCTTTATATCATGGCAGTATCCTGAGACATAAAGGGGACGGTTGTGCTCGCACGTCCCAAGGAGGAGGTCTTCGTCGCCGAAGGTGATATCGGCTGTTTGTACTTCCTCCAACTCGTCCTTCATCTTTTCTTCGGCGAGAAAAGCTTGGAATTGCTCTGGCTCTTGTAGCGCCTTGATCAACGAATCTCTTGCTTCTTTTGATAGTAAAAGAGCATCGAGAATACTGAGTTGCGAGGGTAACTTCCTCAAGTGCGCCAGAACGTTATAATCCACCGTACTCTTCTTTGGCGGGTCCTTGGCGGTCAGTTCTCTCATGACTTGGTTGTCCAGGGCGATATCCTTAGAGACCTTTTCTTTTCCCTTATCTTTTTTACTCGTGGATCCGAGATTCCTTTCCGGAACCGTGCGATTGCGCAGCTGAATGTTTTCACAGACCTTCGGTTCTTCCTCCTTCCCCATTATGGATTCTTTAAAGAGAGGGCCAAGAGCCATCTCTTCGTCGGAGTCGCTTCCGAAAGTGAGAATCTGCAATCTCCCGGTGATGACCATGCGACAGTTACCGGTATATCTTTTATGCTCCTCAGTCGCACTTCTTTGCTCCCGACGAGTTTTGCATTTCATCCACTTAAAATGTTGCCGGTGAGCAACATATCCCTTCCATCATCTTTTAAAAGCGTCGTACTCTTCGGTAGGGTGTGAAATCTTTCGATGGTATAAGCAGTAGCTAGGATGTGTTTCTATTTCACCAGGAGTGTTTCCTTCAGAGGGTGGTAGCTTCATTCCCATTGATATGTCTTTAGCAAACCTTTTCCTCGTCTTGAATTTGTTTTTATCCGCGACTGATGTTTCTTGATTCGGCGGGAGTGCCTCGACTCTTTCGTCCAGTCGCCGGCGTTTGGATTTTTCAAATATGGCCATCTCACGCTCCCGATTGGCTTTACTTTTCAGATGAATCTCATTCAGGAAGGCGTCGATCATTTCGTCTGACGGCAATAGAAGTTTCGGCTCGGGACCTGCCCATGGTCTCTCTGTGCAAGGAGCTTCTTCATCGTCCGTGGACGAGTGAGAGATTACGTGACAACTTGCCACGTACTCCTCAGATCCATCCGATGAGTCTTCTCCATCATCTTCGTCCTCAAGGACGTGGCCGAGGAACTCTTGAAGCTTGATTGGGGTTCACGCCTTCTGGTTGTACTCTTCCAGCGCATCAATCTATTTCTGTAGGTCCGTGCGCTTGTCGCCAGGCTTCACGGGCTTTTTGGATTTCTTCTTCTTTTTCGAAGATTTCGACGGCTGAGCATGAACGCTTTGGCTATCACCACCAATCTTTGGAGTTGGGCGCGGCTTCATCATCCCTTCGATGATCTGGGGTTCCAGCGAGTTCTTCCACCTGATCGCCGGGCATGTCTGGAGATCATTCAGCATCCTTTTGGTTTTAGCTGAAAGCACGACCTCCCATGGAGCTTCTTCAACAAAAGAGCATGTTGCCTCCGGCATGTCAGTCTTCTTAGGAGTGTGCGGTTGTGGTGGGTTTACTTTCCACTTCTCAAACAGCGCAAACTTTCCTTGTAGGTACTGATCCTCGATCCATCCCTTAAAGACGAAGCAATCCTCGATCGAGTGACTTACCGTTTGGTGGTAAGGGCAATAATTGGGATTATTCACTTCGCTGGGTTGCGGTGGTCGCCTTGGATTTGGCAAGTTGATAAGCCTGTTGTGCATAGCTAGTTCGAAAAGCCTCTTCGTTTTATCCCGTGGGAATGAGTAAGGACGCTTCATTTTCTCATTGTAATAGCGTCGTCTCTCCTCCAGTTGATCCGCTAGGTTTGGGGCACTGGGCTGCTGTTGGGTGTTCGCAACGAAGGTCGCCTTCCCTTTACCCTTGTCGTTCCGCTGTTCCGGCTTCAGGGGAGACGGTCTGTGACCCATTTGATCCATCTGGGCTAGCTTATCGATAAAAGCCTGGAACGTGGTCGGTTTAAAGAACATCATGAACTGTGAAATAGTTGCATGAGGGTCTAGAGTGCCCACGAACATGCCCACCACTGGTGCTTCTTCGATGCGCTGTTCGCACTTCAACCACAGGTTCCGCCATCGGATTGCGTACCGAACGCACGTCTCGCCTGGCTTCACCCTGGCATTGATCAATGCCGTTATTGGGCTGCATTCACTAGCGCTTGCGAATCGCTAGGTGAACAACAACTCCATTTCCGCAAAAGTCTTGACGGAGTCATTCGGGAGTTCGGAGTACCATTCGAAGGCTGTCTCCGATAAGCTGCCGACGAATTGGCGGAGCAAAAGTTTATCATCGCCACCAGTATTGCCACACAGAGCTTTGAATTGGGCGACGTGCTGGTGGGGATTGCATGTCCCCTTGTAGACGTGGAATTTCGGGATTGTATAGCCCGGCGGGTACTTTATCTGATCATACCAGCCTGGATATGGTCGCCCTGTTTTGACAACTTGGCCGGCCGCTTTGTTCGCCTGGTGAACTCGTATTTGCTGAGCAATATAGTCATCCAGGGCAGCTTTAGAGATTGTTTCCTCTTTGGCTGTTGAAAGAGCCGGAGGTGGATTTGACGTTTCTTCTCTGTCGTCCTCAAGGATAATCGGAGGATCTTCGGCTGGTGGGTCCGGCTGTATCATCATCCCGACCTTGTCTTGGAATAGAAGGGCTATTTGCTTTATATTGGCCACTTGTTCCGCAGCCTCCTTGTCCTTCTTTTCGAGCATTCTCCGAAGGAACTCCGCATCAGTCTCGTGTTCGCGACGTTGTTCCGATGACGTCTCTGGACTTTCTTTTGGCCCGGTGAGTGCGGCCATCGCAGTCAGCATCTCCTGGATCTTCTGCTGTTGCTGTTCCTGAGCACTTGTGATGGATCGGGTGAGTGGTCGGTGGCCCGTCGAAGCGCGGCTATCCTCCTTTCCGGATGCCATGTAAACAGTATGTACCACCATGCCCCCAGACTTAGGACGTTTGGGTTCAGTGCCTTTGACATTTGTCGCAGGCGTGGGGATTTTCTCCAGCCTTCTCTTTTCATGAGCGGTCGAAGTTCAGGGGGCCGTCGCGGTGGGCACCCAAATAGCTTTCCGTGGCTTGGGAAGATGGTTTTCTTCTTGTTCAACCTTCGCCCTTTTCTGTCGGCGAGGGTAGTCTTGATCAACCACTGAGTTCCGGACCTGCCGCCAGACTTTGTGGATCTTGGAGGACAGCCGCCGAGGGGACTATTCTGGATTTGTTTCCATGACATTCCCCACCAGAGGAGGAGATCTTTTCAGTACGGCGGTAGGAGAATTCCTACGCACCTTATTTAGCAGCTCAAAGCTGTTCCCGGTTGGAACAACTGCATTAATTTCCGCCGTCGGGGCCGGTGGAGTTAGCCCAGAAGGGAAGTTTCCCCCGGCCTTCCTTACCCGGCGCCAGTGGCGACGTCGAGCATGTCGAGCCGATGGAGTTGGCTCGGTGACAGGAATGGCCTTGTCTTTCCCCCTGTTCAGGTGAGGGGCCGTTGCCGGTGTCAGCCTATTAAAGACTGATGTCCTTTGAGTAGCAGGAGTGGGAGTTGGGACGGTCCGTCTTGTAAAGACCGACCCCTTGGCAGGAGAAGCCGCCTTGACGACTTCGGGAGCAGGGTTGGTTACTCTCTTTGGAATAACCTTCTCTGGGACTGCAAGCTTCATTGTGGGCCCGCAAGAATTTTGGCCCAATCTGGAGAAGACCGAGGCGCTGCTGTTGGATGACCCGTTGAGAGGGGCCGCAGTAGCTGTAAGTCGATCGAAGACCGACTTCTTGGGAGCTTCTGGTACAGGCACGGGAGCAGTGAAGCTCGTTGGCGGGAGCATGGTCCCGAAAAACAGCCCAGTGGTATGGCTTGAGTAATCTGCTCCACGGGCATCGTGAACAGAGAGGCCGCTTGGGGCCCGTAGGTTATGCCCCCAGTTGAGGCAGGACGCGAGTTGCAACTACAGTTGGAGCACTTCGAGCAGGTGAATGCCATTGCTGTTTTGCTTTCTATGCCAAGGAAGAAACCAAATCTTAGTAACTTGAAACCCAAGGGAAATCATTAACAAACCGCGATTCGTTCGCAAATACGACACACGAAGTGTGGAATGGAAAGAGGAAAAGGTCCCACCGGGCGTGCCAGAATCTGTTCCCCTCCGAACAACGGAGACACGACCGCGCAGGTCCGTCTTGCCTGAAATTCGGGGCAGATGCTAATTGGTGCTATCCGTCCACCTCTCCGAAGATGCCAAGTTGATTTATGGCACCGTATATCGAAGGTTTAAACGGATGCGGCCGATATAGCAGACTTCGTCAGATTCCCCCTCGTTTGAGGGTTTTTTTTATTGTGGGGACGCTCTTCCCTGCAGGCGCAAGCCCCTGCAGTTAATTACGCTACCGCATCGCGGTAACAAATTTCTCCTTCTCCATATGGTCTCTTCGTGTCGCGGGTGTTTGTTTTGTGTTTGGTTGCCCATGGATTGTATGCGGAGACTAAGTTATGTTGTCGCCCGTAGGACGTGGACTAGTCTAAATCCGTATCTTTCTTAGATTTGGGTTTAGGGGGGTTGTGTTTAAGGATACGTTAGCCTTATTTGAGGCTAAGATCAACTTAAGCGTTTGTTAAGGACACGTTAGTCTAATTTTAGACTAAGATCAACTTAACGGGATCGTTTAGATCCGACAAGAGAGTAATTGGGCTTTATTGTTTAGTTTAATGACATTGCGGTCGATAATTAGTTTAAGGACATTGCGGTCCGATGTTAGTTTTAAGACATCGCGGTCAAGGTTAAGGACATCATAGTCCGTGAGTTTAAGGACCTTACAGTTCGATGTTAGTTTTAAGACATCACGGTCGAGGTTAAGGACATCATAGTCCATGAGTTTAAGGACCTCACGGTCCAATGTTAGTTTTAAGACATCACGGTCAAGGTTAAGGACATCATAGTCCGTGAGTTTAAGGACCTCACAGTCCGATGTTAGTTTTAAGACATCAAGGTCAAGGTTAAGGACATCATAGTCCGTGGATTTAAGGACTCCACAGTTCGACATTAGTTTTAAAACTTCACGGTCGAGGTTAAGGACATCATAGTCCGTGGATTTAAGGACTCCACAGTCCGACATTAGTTTTAAGACATCACGGTCGAGGTTAAGGACGTCATAGTCCATGAGTTTAAGTACCCCACAGTCCGTAGTAATGTGTGGTCGTCGGGACCCGTCACCTCTCTGACGACGTTGAAGGATTACAACGACGGATGTCAGAGGAGTAAAGAGATGTACCCTCGAACCGAGTGTAAATTGATTGGAAGAGAAGTTGTGCTCAGTTCAATTTATATTGAGGACTTATGGCCAAAATTGGGCTAAGTCCAGTTAAAAATGTTTAACATTTTATTCATGTTTGTCTATTAGGCCTTTATGTGGGCTCTGCCCTTTTAATAATGCATAGCATTGGGCTCTGTAATTAAATGCAAAGAATTTACCAGGAGCAAAATAGTGGTCTGATAGTGCGCCACGTAGCTTGTCAGGCGCTTTGCGCTAATCAAAGAGCGCATTGCGCTAGCGCATGCGAAGGTGACACGTGTCACGCTCAGCGCTAAGCGCAAGTCTGTTAACACACTGCGCTTTCTGAGTGCGCTGCGCCAGTGAATGACAAGTGGCGCGCTCTGGTGCTATGCGCCAATCCAAGAGCGCAGTGCGTTGTTTTAGAAGCGCAAAGCGCAGACTGTTCTGTGGTTGACACGTGGTGCGTTCTGGTGACGTGCGCCCGTCCAAGGAGCGCAAAGGCGCATTTCATTAGTGCAAGGCACTGTCCAATAGCGCAGAGCGCATTTTGATCAATTTAAGATCAAAGAACAACTTGTTTGTTCTGTTCTTCAAAAGTGGCATTGGCTCAAGATCCAAGAACCAAAGTTCTTATTCTCATCAAAAGGTTGTGCCTTTATAGATCAAAAGATCTGTGAATGAAGTAAATTACTTCTTTTTAATCTTTTATAATTAGATCTTTTTTATCTTTTTCTTTTTTATTGAAGATCTTGATCTTGTTCTTAGATCTTTGATCTTTTTAGAAGAGGATTCTTCTTTTGTGAGATGTTTTCAACTCTGTTCTTCAAGAATTAAATCCTTTACCTTTAAAGATGAAGAAAATAATCTTCTTTCTTCAAAGGCTTGCCTTTCTTTCTTTTTGAATTTTTCTCTAAATTTGCAGAGGGTTCTCTCTTCTTTTTTTTCTTGTATCT
Organism: Agapanthus africanus; assembly: GCA_030015575.1. Taxonomy (NCBI): domain Eukaryota; kingdom Viridiplantae; phylum Streptophyta; class Magnoliopsida; order Asparagales; family Amaryllidaceae; genus Agapanthus; species Agapanthus africanus. The sequence goes on along the minus strand of CM057350.1, from coordinate 55,504,807 downwards.
CGAGACTTGAAGTCTAGGGGCCTTTATATAGGGCCAATTGATTTTTTAGATTAGTTGAAGAGATCTTTCTCTGATTGATTCGGGGGTATTTCCCTACCGTTGGATTTTTGATCTTAGGGCTTCTGTTTTACAGAAGACAATCTTCTTATTTTCAACAAGATTGGAAAGATCTTTCCAGAACAGAATTTTAATTCTGATTATTTAATAATTTATTATTTAAATTCCAGTGCTGACGCAATTGGCGCTAGCGCACCTGCGTTTGACACGTGGCGCGTAACGCAGAGCGTAGCGCAATTGCGCTAACGCACCTGTGTTTGACACGTGGCGCGCAGCGCAGAGCGCAAGAGATCTGAAGCGTTGCTTCAGTTTTACAATTTGAATTTTAAAATAAAGCTTTGCTCTGATTGGGGGTGCGCTGCCTTGGGCGCAGCGCTCCTGGCGCTGGCGTGTTTGGTTTTGACACGTGGCGCGCAGCGCAAGGAATCTGAAGCATTGCTTCAATTTTTCAACTTTGAAATTCAAAACAGAGCTTTGCTCTGATTGGGGGAAACAGACATGTAAAGAATATGGCTCCCACAATTTACAACCATGCAATGAAAATATCTTCTCCAATTTTCACAATAAACAAATGTGTGCCCTGCCTCTCTATATGCCAAGCCCATGCTCATGCCAACTAACCCTCCACCTCATTTCCCAAATTGATTTTCTAAAATGAAAATCAAATAATGAGGTGGACATCTTCTAGAAGCTATTCCGTATAAATACGGAATGCAACCCGGTACACGTATTTTTATACATATACGCGTATTTGTATAAAAATACGAATAACTAAGATAGAAAATGAATAGTGAACAATAATACTAGAATACACACACACACACACATACATATACATATAAAAATTATTAAATCAAAACTTGATTTAATAATCCGGCTTAATCGTAAGCCGCTAGTATTATCAACCGTCCGATTAAATTCTATGCAGCCTGTATACATATTTAATCGGACACCTGTATGTACCAATATACGTCATTTACACCATATCGCCTGAACCGTGAAAACCCTCTTTGTGGGACTCTAAAGACTCGTCAATACGCGGCAGTGGGTTTAACCATAAGCACGTCAGCGGCACTAGCTATACGTAATGGCTACCCAGGTATTGAGCGAAAGGAAGGCCGATGAGCAAACTCATCTGTACCCCTACTGAGCCTGACAGTGACAATCTCCGTACAGTCCGGTCCGTTCATCTATGAGTATCACTTATCGAGTCTAGGGGGTGGATAAAGTCAGACCCTTAACAACACGACATTTAGTGTCAGTATGAAGCCCATCACCCACTGAGAAACTACTGATCCGAATCAGTAACTCTCGACTTCCTTGGCCATGGATTTCTGGTGATGGCCACCCATGCACAACGCGATATCAACCCATAATACTGGGAGAGACGAATCCCCTCACGATCCGCTCACTGTCTCCATGTGGTTCGGGACTGTACCCAACTAAAAATAGTTTGCATGACTCCTTTGAGCCGTGGTAGGGTAGTAATCAAAGCACAGTGGGAACTCACACGAGACAAATGACGATCTCAGGTCGATAGACTAACCTGTACACATGTCACCTGAGAACTGCTATCTGACAATATGTATAATACCAACTAGCATGTTCCCGGCGAGTCCGTCCAGTGTACTCATAACCCAATAAGCATCTGTATACTATCTTAGGTGAACAAACTAACACCAATAGCTTGTGAGACCTGGACACCGCCCCTCGTCGGGGTCTCGATCAATATACAATAGTCTACTCTGGAGTATCGATGCCCAGTCTCGAAACTCCCATGACTAGGGACATTTAAGGATGTTCTTATAGACCACCCAGCTCCCACGTATATGATCGCCATCATAATGCTGGTAGTCAAGAAAGAATCCTATAGGCTCTATCAACATGTAATAGTGATCTGAAATGCCACCTAATGATGTACATGATGATTAAGACAAACCAGATAGCATACTATCATCTCGAGTAAGACTGTTCTACTGGTATAGGTCCTCCCTCAATCATCACAATCGCGTGCCTACGATTCAATAATTGACTTGAGGGCACTATAGCCAACACTCTTGATCCTCAAATGACTGTGTCCCAGTTTATGACGTTCTTCAAACCAACGATCTTCTAGGCTATGATCGATAAACTAGCCCAAATGGACCAGATGGGCCACGGGCCTTCCTCCTTAAGTAAGGACCCTCGAAACGCCAGGGGTAAAGGGAAAGCGGCCTTCATCGCCAACACTCAACAACAACCGAGTGGCCCAAAACCGGCTGTTTTCCAAAACAATGCACGTCCACGCCTATCCGTAGAAGAAAGGCTAAGACGCGCTTACTCGTTTCCACGCGATAATACGAGCAGACTATTTGAGTTGGCAATGTGTAACAAACTCATCACATTGCCAGAATCACGACGTCCACCGCAACCCGGAGACGTAACAACCCCAACTACTGCGCCTATCACAGAATGGTAAGCCACCTAATTGAGGATTTCTATGTCTTCAAGAACTGGGTCGAGGACCAGTATCAATAGGGGAAGTTTGCGCTGTCTAGGAACTGGAGGGTGAACCCACCACAGAAGCACACTCCTAAAAAGGTGGATGCACCTGGGGCATCATGCTCGCTCGTGGAAGAAACTCCATGGGAAATCGTTCTTTCAGCTAAAACCAAAAGAATACTGAAAGATCTACAGGCATGTCTGGCAGTCAGGTGGAAAAGCCAACTTGAACCTGAAATCATCGAAAGGATGCCGAAACCGCATCCTGTACCGAAAATTGTTGAAAGAGGGCAAAATCCCCAAGTCAAGCCTTCAAAGTCTTCGAAGAAAAAGAAGAAGACTAATAAGCCTGTGCAGCCTGCCGAGTATGACGACAAGCGCACAAACCTACAAAAGTACATTGACGTGCTAGAGGAGTACAACCAGAAGGCACGGAAACCGGTCACGCTTGATGAGTTCCTCAAGCATATTCTTAAGAACGAAGATAGTGACAACGATGAGGGAAATGACCCATTAGAAGAAACTGAAGACTATGTAGCAAGTTGACACATGGCCTCACATTCGTTGTTAAATAACTAAGAAACTCTCTCCACGTCAGAAAACAACGCAGAGGAATTGGGGGCAAAATCGGCGCTAAAATCCCCGAATCTGCCAGAAGACCCAATGATAGGCTGTTAAACAAAGCTTTTCAAAAAAGCAAAGATGACCGAGAACGCGAAACATCCATATAAGAAAAGGCTAAGCGTCAGGATGAAGAAGCTGCCGTAAGGTGGAGTCGTAAAGTACTCTAACCAAACCAAGGCATACCTGCGACAAATAAGAGCAAGATTAAGGCAGAGAAGCAGCTCGCCAAAGCCCTGTCAATGGGAATGAAGCTGTCACCTCTCGTAGGAAACACTCCCGGGGTCATATGCCTCGAAAGAGAGGATTCACATCCAAACTACTGCCCATATTATCGGAGGGTTACCCACTCCACCGAAGAATGCAGTACCTTCAAGAAGTGGTGGCAAAGATATGTTGCTCATCAAAAACACTTCAAGAGGATAAAGCGTGAAGTTCATCTACAGCTAAAGAGTGCGACAGATGCGCGTGAAAAAATGACTGGCAACTGTCATATGGTTGGTACTAGTTCAGAAGGGAAAAAACTCAAGTTCTTACTTTCGGGAGCGATTCTGAGAACGAAATACCTCTCAGCCCTCTCTTCAAAGACTCTACCTCCGAAAAAGAAGATGAGGAGAAGAACTGGGAGAATATTCAGTTGCATAACCGCACGCTGCCTGAAAAGAACCTCGGACTTACAAACAAAGTTTCGTGCAAAAAAGACAAAGGGAAAGAGAAAATCTCTGAGGAAATTGCCCTCGATGATGGAGTTGTCAAAGTGCTCGCAGGGACCCGTCTAGGAAAAATAAGGTGGATTACAATATCCTAAAACATCTGAGGAAAATACCCTCACAGTTGAGCATATTGGATGCTCTACTCTTGTCCAAAGAGGCACGAGAGTCTCTGATCAAAGCATTACAAGAGCCCGATTAGTTCCAAACTTTCCTTGCAGAAGAGAAGATGAAGAACGAGCAGGCAGAGGTTCACACAGTTGACATTACATTCAGCAATAAAGATCTCATCCTCGGTACGTGCGAACATAACTGCATGTTATACGTCACCGGGTACTGCCACGATATCAAGATAGGGAAAATTCTTGTCGACAACGGATCCTCCGTCAACCTTCTCAATGTGAAGGTGCTGAACGAAATTTGCATGAACGTTCAACACTTGGCCTGAGATATAATTACCATCTCCGGGTTCGACTCACAGTCATCACGGATGCTTGGGTCCATAATACTGACGTTACGCTTCGCGTTGCTCGTCACTGACATCAAATTTCACATCATTGACGCCAAGACTTGCTATAATGCTTTACTTGGCAGGCCCTGGTTGCATGAGTACAACGCCATCCTATCTACACAATATCAGTGTATGAATTATTTCAAGGATGGTTTGGAATGCACCGTCACAGGGAAGCTAAATCCGTTCTTCGTAAACGAGGTCCGGAAATATGACTTCGAAGACACGGAGAGGTGTCATAAGCCGGAAGATAAACAGAAGTCCGTTTCCACTATCTTGTTCTTTGGGAGAGATTCCGAGGAAGATGAAGAAATAGTCTACTCGGGGCAACCCCAGAAAGAAAACAACAGGCTCAGACCATCTACCCCTATTCTGGTCTTTGGCAGCGACTCTAAGGACGAGACCAACACAGCGTTCTCCATCCGTCCGTCAGTGCAAACCCTCGATGAAGTAGATCATAGTCTACAAATCACAATGGCTCTGCCTCGGCATTACAAGGAACTTGATGCACTCCATTCATACAACATACAAGAACTATAGAATTTCTACGTCCCTTCGAGGAGAAGAGGTGAAAAGGCAATTGATATGATATGCATATTTAAATTATCAAAATATCATATAAATATTATATGCATATATTTTCCTTCATAATGTTAATTATAATATATAAACATATGATAAAGAGTATTTTGCAGATAAACCCACATATGTTCCATAATTACAATAAACACCTTTAAGTACTTAACAAAAGTAAGGAAAATGTTCCATCAAATGTGCAATATTTTCGACTGAACAAATACCCCCAAACTTAACTTTGATCGTCTCGAGCAAAATAGTTATTAAAAGAAGAAAAAGGAGAAAAAGAAAAACTTAGCTAGCACACTTTTGTAGGTAACACGATTGCACTGAGCACGTGCAACAAGCATTTAAATCTCTAGGTGTTCCTAGTAGGAGGAGTGTTGTCTCCTGAGGATTTTCAGTGGATTACATCCACAAAATCCCATAATAAAAGAAAGAAGATGAAAGTTACATACAAAGATAAGGAACATATAAAAAAAAGAACTTGAAAAGAAGCGTTCCAAACTATACCAAAGTTTTTCAGTTGCAATGAGCTCTATCTTAATGGTCATGAAAAGATGTCAGCAATCACATCATACTTCAATAAAACTTCGCCTTTAGTCTTCCTCCCTACCTTTCTTCCAAATATCGATCATATACCCCTACGTGTGTGTAAAAGACATCCCTACACTTAGAGAATTTAATTTAAACTATCATACTCTTGTCCATCTTCCTTAGTACTTTTTAGTCGGTGAATATTTTAGATGGAATTGCTCACACATTTTTCATGTGACCGTTAATACTTCTTGAGGTACTAACTGACCGATTACCAAATGCGCTCACTCATTTAGGTGTAATTAGCAATTTCCTCGTCTTACAACACCTAAGGCTTAACAGTGGCTCCCAAACCAGTTGGTCTAAGACACTAGGTGATAAAGCACCCTCGTTATATTTTTTTTGCTGCCATAAGCAATTACAAAACCAGTGTTCATTTTTCTTCACCGTTTTATTTTTTGATGTTTCACTTTTTTTTTCATTGATCTTCATACTAAGGATTTTAGACAAGAGTATTTCAAGGTATCCTCTACTATCCCTAGTTTCAAGATGTGTTCAAGTGCGTATAGTAAGGTATCAACGTTCAGATGTTTGGACTCAAGAATATGGACTATTTTTCAGACTCAGTTCTATCATCAGATTAGTGATTCCCTTCATCTTACTAACACTTAGGACAACAGCTCATGACTACCTATTATTAGGTTCGTTATAAAACATCTAATTTTCTTGCTTTTCTTAATCTTTTCCTATCTTTCATATGTAATTTTTCACTTTCTAATCTTTTATTATCAAATTTTTTTTTGATGCTTTAATTTAGTATAATGCAAAAATTGATGCGTAAATAAGCACAAACCTCCCCCAAACCTATTTACAACAGTATGCTCACTGATGTCATCTGTTAAACTTAAAACCTGTAGACTTTGGAGGAAAAGTTAGTAACGGGGATAAGAATTAATGACAGTGAAATCCTCCCCCAAAATTATTTTTGGCTCATAATTTTGTAAAAATTTGTTTTTCTTTCAAGAGGTAAAATATTTTTCTCCCCCCTCCCTCCAAACTTGAGTAAAACAGTATTAAGCATTTAAAATTATAAGAGGGGGGTAAAGTTATTGGTCTATGCAAAACTTTAAAAAGACCAAAAGTCAACACCAACCATTAAATTTTTTTATCGATATAACAACATAATTGGTGGAAGATCATAGATGTGCAGAAGTGGGGAGATAGGAGGCGGAATCGATCGGGTTTACATTTCGGATGGTAGAGACGAAACGGTGATGGTGAACTACTCGCATCCTCGTTCTTGATAAGAATAAGGGGTGGCGGCTCAACTTCTTTAGGGGGGTTGATTCATCACAACTCCCAAGTCTTCTGGGAATGCGAGTTCATCAGCAAAAATGTCTTCAAAACTTCCATCGATATTCTGAATGATAGTCTCATTGGAAAGGAAGTCTTGATACTCGGATAGCTTGATTAAATCATTCGACAAGTCAAAGGGTTCGGACTTAAGTGTGGACTTGTCAACAGAAGGGTCTTCACGTGTATAATAAATAATAGGATCGGTATCGTGAAGGTCCTCGAATTCACCACTGTCGGAAGCTATCTTTTCGATAGAGCATACTGTAACGTTTCTGAAATCGTTTAGGCGAATTTTCCGTTAATCGGTAAATTGGTTAGGGTTTTCCGTAAAATCCTAGAAGTGATCATTTTTTCCAGTATAGACTTAACTGCACCTAGTTTAACTAGGAAATTGCTAGTTTGCGGTATTTAGTGGTCACTTGAAAATTTTGGTTCATTTAAATATTTTCCTTAATTAAAATATTATTAAAAGCTTTTAATTATGCACTTAATTAGTGGTAATTACAATTTGGTTTGGGTTTATTATGCTAAAGTGAATCTATGCTAACTTAATCACAAGATTAAGCATTAAACCATCCTTACAAAATATCTTGAAGAAATATCTAGATATTTGTTGAATTAAAGAAAATGTTTAAATAAAGTATTAATATGTGGCATGAAGTAAAGTGTTTATTATTAACTTTAATGATGTTTTAACCTAGAATCTTCCACAACAACCCCATTCTCCTCCCATTTTGGCCGAACCCCCTTGGCTGCCCTCTCATTTCCCCCACTCCATTTCCACTTCTAAAAGCTTCAAAAATTCATCAAAAATCAAAGAAAAATCCCACAAACTTTAAATTAAATCCTTACCCATTATTCTTTAAGCTTAACCAAGCTTAGATCTTCTTGAAAGATAGCATTTTAGAGGTTTTTTGTTGATCAAGTTGCAAGATTTTGGATCAAAGTGAGGTATAAAATCCTAACCCTAAACTTAAGTTGTTGTTTAAATACCTTAATCTAGTTATTAGATGTTTAATTAAAGCTTGAATTAGCATGTTTTGGAAGTTCTAGTAAAGGTTATGAAGATCAAGTTAAGGTTTTGTTTGGTTGAAAAGGTTAATGGAGAAGTGTAGACTTGGAAAAATTTAACCTAGTTGTGAGATTGTTAATTGATATTTTTCCTAATTATCAAATTAAGCTAATTGCAAACTAACTTTTACTAAATCTTATATGGGTAAGATTAAAATTGTAGTAAAGGTTTGGGTGGCTTAATCAAGCTACTATGTGATGATTGTGATCGCTAGAATTGTTTAAACTTTTAGTTTTGAGTAAAAATGTTTAAAAGATACTTACTAGGTTTTCGGTAAAATTAGACGTGAGTTTTATTTGGCGTAGTGATGAAAAATATATTGTCTTGTACGATATTTATTGTGTTGTGAATGAGTATTGGTACGATTGGGTTTTAGGCTGGCGGTTTTCATGAATAGCGACCCTAGTTAGGGTTTTGGCTATGTTTTTCGATATTGGGATTCTTGGTTTTAAGATTTGATATTGTATTTGGTCGTTGGATGTTTGTACGTCAACGACGAGAGTTGTTGGGTTGTTTTACATGCGTAGGCTATAGGTTCTAACCTATGAGCGCACCGCGTCCCGTATTTGGATTTCGGAACTTGATGTTAATAGCTTCGCGATTTCATATTGATTGTAGGTACATTCGCATGGATTCCGAGACGACGAAGCGCATCGACTATGGCTAAGCGAGGAGTTGAGCAGGTAAGTAGATTTATATCTACGGGAGAAGTCTGGTGGATGGCGTATAGCACCCCCGCAAACATTGATATGGAAGATCGTTTGATTATTGTATCCTGATAAATGATATGCGACGGACATGATTATAGGATTTAATAACAATAATATGATAAAAGTTGACACTAATGAACATAGTGACATATGAGAGTATGAAACGAGAAGTGAATCATGATAGGTACGAATTGAAAGAGAACGAGTATACGATGTGATACGATGACTTAGTGTGATATGTCATTATATGGATGCGAGTCGATATGAGTTAGTTGATACCTTTGTCGGACCACGGTATAAGATTGATACGGATATGACCTGGGATATAGGTATATAGACATATATAATGTTGTGAATCTTGAGTGATATGCCGTACGATGGATTATACCGTACGTGATGTTGTGAGGCTGGATGCCGATTGATAGATTCACCGACTAGGATAGATTGTAGATACGTGTACCTTATAGCGTTTCGCTTACAATGTACTTTATGCTACTCTCATGATATTCGCATTGCATTGCATATACCTGTGCTAGTACACCTATACCATTATCGATGATGCGTATGTTACACCTACACAGATTTGCCGGCTCACACACCTTCATCACCGATAATTGCTATATCACTACACAGTAGAATTGCTACATCGTGCCATGATATACTTTCTATGCTCACATCACTATGCTATGCTGCGTGATATACTTGCTATGCTCACATCACTATGCTATGCTGCATGATATACTTGCTATGTTCATATCACTGTTCCATGTTGCATGATATACGGATATGCTTACATCCTTTTATATGTCGCATACATCATGCTTTATAATTATACGCATTGAGATATGCTGTTTTCATGAGATTTTGGATTTGAGAACCGTGATTATGTTTCAAAGGATGTATGTATTGTTTTAAAAACCCGGTTTCTCTTGATATGATATTTCAGTGTGTCCACCATGTTTTTTCTCGGTTCTGAGATTGATATGTGAAACCCGAGGCGAGGAGTGGATGATGCCGTTTGCGGGTACATGGTGGACCCGGTATGGTACCCCAGGCAAGAAAGGTATGTCGATGGATTTAGCCGATAAGCCTGGCATGGGAGGTGCACTGCCTACCGGTGATAGTATTTGGACTCGGCGGATATCTGGAGGATACCGACCGGAATTATGAGATGAGATAGGCCGATTCGTACTGTCGGAGCCCACGGGCCGATCCCGCAGACGGAGCCTATTGTTTCATGATGTTGCGAGTGTCGATGTTGTACACTCAGGATCCATGAGACTTACAGATTTGAGGGCCGATATGAGGATACGATGCCTAAGGTATGAGGATTTACGTGTCGATGTTGGAGATGGGTTTCATGACGTTTCGAGTGTCGATATTGGACACTCAGGTTCCATGATGATGTGTCGCAAGGGACACACGTTGATTTATATCCTCATATTTACCTACATATGCTTTGATGATATTTACATGCATAATATTGTTGTGTCATTGGTTGACACGTAGATGAGATCCACATGCATACAGGCATTGATTATATGGTTGGATGAGATCCACTTGCTGATAGGCTTTGTTTATGTTGTTGGCACATATGCAGATACGGTTACCCTAGATATCATAGTATTACCTTTATGATATAGTTGACCTAAGAATCGTTGTTTATTTCGATTTCTACCTGATAATATTTTCTACTCACGAGTTGGCAACTCACCCCCGTTCTGCCGCAGTTCTTGCAGGTTGACCGCATGGATCAATAGCGGCATCGCTGGCACACAGCTTGCATTCGGGTGATTTGCTTTGGTAGGTGGTACATGTTGGATCGTACCCCTCTTGCATTATTATTATTCCTATTGTATCTAGTCAACTCTATCAATCAGAAACTAGTGTTTGTATATATTGTAAGACTTAGCAAGACTTGTAGTTGCGAGACTTAGAGCGATGGGTTGTATGTTCGCTTGGTGGGTTTGATATCTTGCTTTTCTTTTTCCTTTGTGTTGATCTTCTCCGTTGGGCATCGTATAAATATATATATGCTTGTGGTGGTTGTCTCCGTCGTTGGGCGTGATTTGCTCCCATTTAGGGATTCTTTCTTTATATTCTGTGGTGTACTCGTTTCGTGGCTAGTTTTTACAAAGGAAGTGCTACCAAAATTTCAAAAAAAAAGGGATTTAAGGACTTTTACTTAAGGTTTCCAAATGTTGTATCAATGTTTTCATTACTTACTTCTTTTGAAAGGTTTAGTTTTCTGGGTTTCGGCTTACTTACGTTACGTTACGCCTATAGACGTTGCGTGATCTAATGCCGGTCACGAGCTAATATTTCGGGTTGTGACACACACATGAGCATAGGGTTCTGATGCTTGATTTCCTAGCTTGTAGATGTTAAGCTCAATTTTCATCTTCCCGAAGGATAGGTTCATAGAACCGTTACGACAATTGATTATCACGTTTGACGTTGCTAGGAAAGGTCGACCTAGAATCACCGGAATTTGGTTCCGTGGATTCGCTACAAGATGTGTATCTATAACTATAAAGTCCACAGAGAATATAAATTCTCCGACTTTGATTAACACTTCCTCTAGCTCACCCCAAGGTTGGGTGATAGATCGATCGGCCATCTGGAGAGTGCAATGCGTAGGTTTCAACTCTCATGTCCCTAATTGCTCATAAATAGAATATGGAAGCAAGTTAACACTAGCACCTAAATCGAGTATAGCACGATTGATATTTTTACCCCCAATAGTTATAGATATTGTAGAACAACCGGGGTCCTTACGTTTTGTGGGCACTAATTGGGTAAGAGAATTTCTTATATTACTCGCTAAGCAAATCTTTTTAGGTACTTGAGTTTTCCTCTTCCTTTTGCACAAGTCCTTTAAAATTTTCACATAGGATGGAACTTGTTTGACAGCATCTAGGAAAGGGATATTTATGTTAACTTTCTTTAAAATGTCTAAAATCTTATCCATTTGGGGACTTGGTCTGTTGGCCCTCAACCTGTGTGGAAAAGGAGTTTTATCAATAAGGGTTGGGTCTAACTTTTGAGGAGAAGTTTGTGGGGATGGAATGGATTCCAGAATTAGTGTTGGAATCGTTTTAAGTTGACTCAAGGGAGTGGACGGAGGGTTTGAGCCTAGTGGAAAATAGAGAATAGGCTCAGAAGAAGATGGTAGGCTAGAAGAATTAGGGTTAGAAGAAGAAGCTGGGGTTTAATCTGATTCAACATCATAAACCTGTTCACCGACTTGATTGTTTAGCACTCTTCCCGATCTCAACGTGGTTACGACACTTTGTGAGTGGCCGGGATTCAGTAGAGGTTGAGATGATAGTTTCCCTTTCTCCCTCTCACTCATCGCGGCATTTAACTGTGCAATTTATGCTTTTATCGATTTTATGCTTTCACCATGGGAAGCGGTGTGCTGCACTAACATTTGGATAGAAGATGTTAAATTAGCCGTCGTTTGCGTGGAATGTTTAATAAACGTTTCCAAGTTTCGTTCGAGTGCAGAGGATTTTTCGGTACCGGCCGTTGGGAAAGAATTATTATAAGATGCAGAGTTGTTGGCCGGATTTTGAAAAGTTTGCGGTTGAAAGGGGTGCTGACTCTGTTGTGGTGGTTGTTATTGCTGCAGAGGAGGTCTTTGATAGTTATTTTGGCTTGGGAACCTATTTTGAGTTTGAGTTTGGTTTTTCTTCCGAGCAAAACTAGGATGATTCCTCCATCCCTGATTGTATGTGGAAGAATAAGGATCGTTTCTAGGTCATTGCTGAAAAGCAACATTAGTTTATTCATGACCTTAAGATGAAGGATTCAAAGGACATTCTTCCGTTAAATGTGATGGGCCATAACAACAACCACACACAGTTTTGGGAAATGTAACTTGGTTTAGGGAGGCTGAAGAGACTTTGGTTTCTATAGCTTCGAGTTTCCTTTGTATCGCGGCCATTTCGACTTTTACTGCGATGGAAACATCAAGCTAATAGATACCTCCCCTAGAAGATGTTTGTCTAAAGCTTTCCCACTACAAAGTTTGTTCGGCGAGATCTTCCAGAAATTGCCAAGCTTCACCATCATCTTTAGACATGAAATAGCATTGAAAAATGGTTTCAAGCATCTGTTTTGTCGCTGGATTAACACCCTCATATATAATTCGACAAAGATCCCATCTATTGGTCCGTGATGAGGGCTTTAGACAAGAAGATCTTTATACCGTTCAAAGCATTTCCAAAATGGTTCGTTGGATAGTTGGGTAAACTTGTTAATCTCGCTTCAAACACGGGCGATCTTATGATTTGGATAAAATTTCTTAAGGAGTGCTATAACAAATTCATCACATTTGGCAATAGAGTTTGCATCAGTGTTATAATGTCATTTTTCTGTTAGATCACACAAGGTAAAAGGGAGAAGACATAATCTCATAGCATCCACAGAAAGTTGTGTAGTGCCCATCATTGTGCATACGTTTTCGAATTTGGTTATAAAAACGTATGCGTCTTCGGATTCAAGCCCGTGAAATTTGGGCAACAGCTTGATAAAGTGGGCTTTAATTTCGAAATTATCTCTATTGGCTGGTGGAATAGATAGACAGGTAGGAAGGAGACCGCGTATCGGGTAGCATCTTTCTTGAAGAGAGATGCGTGGTGGATTCTGTGCACCTATGGATGGTGGTAGGGTGGTATCATAAAAATCTGATAGAGAACCGTCCATCTCGGTCGATGTGTTGGGTGGAGAGGGAAATAGAACATGAATAAGTACCGACTTCGGAGTCGATAGCAGAAACGCGGACAAGATGGGAACTAGAATCCCGTGTCCAGCCGATCATGTACTAAGAGGGTTTAACGCATGTGGCAGCATGTGTGAAAATGATTTTAAAAGGTTTGTTTTGAAAAAGTGTCGGACATGAGGCTTGAGTCAAAAAATCACAAAATGCACAGTCAACCCTACAACGAAGGTCACCTGAGTCAAGCACTAGACCACTCCTAGATTTCCAAAGGACAAGCCGCAGGATCAATCCTCTACCACCTCTTTATCGCTCTTGTGTCTAGGTAAGTGCCAGGTAAATAGGAGGTATCCGCTATATGAATCACCGAAAATAGAGAGCCTAATTAAGTAACCACTTTCCTTAGTCACACTTGCCTAGACACCACAAGAGAGATGCAGATAAGTGACAGATTATCCATAACCCTCCTCTGTCCTAATTGAGAGCGACGGTCCTTAGAGGCTTGGTATAGATATTTTTTTAATTAATATAGGGTGAACGTATGCTCGTTTTGTGATTTGAAGAGTGATGAAATCCCCACCTAATCTGAATTTTGGTTGTTGCCCCTTAATGTCCGTTTTTGAAATATGCACAAACAAACCGATATCAAAACACGCAAAAGATTTTTGAGCAGCGATATTTGCAAAGTATCCTGCAGAAAATATCAGATTATTGGATTTTAGAGGAGAGAGAAGAATCAGAGAAAGATACCTGAAGATTTTGGGGGCACAAATCTTTAAAGCCGCCGCCGTTCCGCGGCCAATTGCTTGTTTCTGCCGCGGTTCCGCCGCAGGGTAGAGGGTTCTCTTGATAATTTTTCCATAATGCTCTTCCGGACTATGTTGAAAGTTTCTGAATCTCTTTTTCCTCGCTCCACTGACTCCAGATTCCCTCGCAAAATTCGCACACTAATCGTGAAATACAAAAGAAGCGGTTTTGATTATTTTATGGTATTGATTAATAAGAATTCAACCTGAATAGCAAGAAAAAAAATTACCTTACTTTTGTTAAGTACTTAAAGGTGTTTATTGTAATTATGGAACATATGCGGGTTTATCAGCAAAATAATCTTTATCATATGTTTATATATTATAATTAACTTTATGAAGGAAAATATATGCATATAATATTTATATGATATTTTGATAATTTAAATATGCATATCATATCAAATAATCCTAACCATTAGTATGGTATGATATTTTAAGAATATTGATTTGGATTATTTGATATGATATGCATATTTAAATTATCAAAATATCATATAAATATTTTATGCATATATTTTCCTTCATAATATTAATTATAATATATAAACATATGATAAAGAGTATTTTGCAGATAAACCCATATATGTTCCATAATTACAATAAACACATTTAAGTACTTAACAAAAGTAATGAAAATGTTCCATCAAATATGCAATATTTTCGACTGAACAGCGATCCTCTTCTACCAATGTATGGAGACCAAAGTAGAAAAAAAAGTCTAGCATGGTGCCAATTTTGCACTCGACAGGCTTCAACCAATCCGTCTGCCAAGATGCTACGCGGAGGGATTGAAAAGGCTGTTAAGATGCCAAGGTGTACCTCTTGAACAAACTGTTCGACAAGCCTGTTTCTACAAAAAGATTTACGATATTCTCAGGATTCAGCGAAAGATGCCCAACGGGAAGATGGAGACAACGCGGCTCAGATACATTTGGTCCAAGAAACGGGAGCAGTTCCACAGCTGCCATGTCATAAACAGCTCCATCGAAGGAGAAAACGGTCTTCCGAATGGCCGTGACGTAGGAACAGAGAAAAATCCCGCTCTGAAAACGTTAAGTCCGCGCTCGAAGAACAAATAGACAAGCTAATAAAAGAAGCTTGTCGAAAGAGCCGAGACGATCACGGCCGCGAAATGGCCATTTATGAAAAGGCCAGGACGCAGCGCCTCAATCAGCAATCCGCGGAGAAAAAATACTATAATGTTCTTCATCCCTGGCCCGCTGTATGTCCTCGCGAAGGGGGAAAATCCTGAAATAAAAGCAAAAACAGGGTAACGAACGCAAACAACTTTCGAAAACAACGAAGCGGATCCAAGAAGCCATGCAATCGAGAAAAGGTCGATTGGAATCATTCCTTAATAAAGAAGATGGGTCGAAAATACTCTTTTCCTAAGACAAGATAAGGAAAATATTCAACTTTTTAATGAAACACCAAATGATGACACATCCAGAGTTTCGGCACCCCGAACAAATAAACGAGGTCCATCATCCGGATTATTGATCCTACCACCGAGCAATAGGTCATCCCCTCGAAGACTGCCTCACCTTCAAAGACTGGATAGAAGACCGGTATCATCAAGGCAGGTTCTCTTTGTCCGACAGCTGGAGGGGAAACCCGCCTTAAAAGCATGTGCCAAAGTAGACTTATACCGTGAGGATAGGACCAGCTCAACCATAAAAAGAGAAGCAGACTCGTACCTTCCATATGATAATAATCTCAAAAGAGGGAGGGCACGAGATTATGGATGATCTCCACATGTGCTTTGCAAATGAAGACGAGGACGAGGTGATCTTAGAGTTTCCACCAACCCTAAAGGAGCTGGAAGATGGAATACACACTACGGCGGATAACCTAAGGAAAATTGACTTAGGGTCGGAAAAAGATCCAAGGCCAACGTTTTTCAGTGAGCTACTATCTGAAAAACTGGTAGCCATGTTGAAGGACGTGCTCATATGATATAAAGACTGCTTCGCATGGAACTATTTCGAGATGCCGGGCCTAGATCCAAAGGTGGCAGTACATAAATTGGCCGTATCGCTGGACATAAAGCCAGTCAAACAAGCGCTAAGAAGAATGTGGCTCGAACTTGAGATGAGTATCAACGCTGAAGTCAAGAAACTAATCAACTCTGGCTTCATCGAAGAATTTCAATACCCCGACTGGATCACTAACATCGTTCCAGTGATAAAGAAGAATGGGATGGTGCACATCTGCGTGGACTTTCAGAACCTCAACAAAGCTTGCCCGAACAATGACTTTCCAGTACCTGTTATCGAGTTGATGATCGATAACACGTCTACCCATGAGGTCTTCTCCTTCATGGATGGATCTTCAGAATACAATCAAATAAAAATGCATCCTGAAGATCAAAAGCATACCGCCTTCCGAACCCCGCTCGGTATATTTTGCTATAAGGTAATGCCCTTCGGTTTAAAGAACGCTGGCGCTACCTACCAAAGGTCCATGATGAAGATCTTCGATGACCTCATATACGAGATTGTCGAATGCTACATTGACGACCTAGTGGTAAAGAGCAAATCTCATGCGGAGCATTGGGAACACCTTAAAATAGTGTTCTGACGTCTTCGGAAGTATAATCGAAAGATGAATCATCTAAAATGCGCGTTTGGAATCTCCTCAGGAAAATTCCTCAGATTCATCATACGGCACCGGGGTATCGAAATTGACCCTTCGAATATCAAGGCGATTATGGAAATACCCACGCTAAGAACTCTCAAACAACTGCGGTCTCTTCAAGGAAAGCTCTCTTATATCCGGCGGTTCATAGCTAACTCTCCGGAAAATGTCGTTCCTACAGTCATCTGATGAAGAAGGAGACCCCGTTCGTCTGGGATAGAAATTGCTAAAATGCGCTAGACGAAATCAAGCAATACCTGCAAAATCCGTCGGTATTGGCCGCTCCGATTAAGGGAAAACCTCTTATCCTATATACAAAGCCCTTGAGGGTTCTCTAGACGCGCTATGGGCACAAGAGAACGATCAAGAAAAAGAGAGAGCTCTATACTATTTGAGTTGAGTTCTCCTGGGGGCAGGAAACAACTACTCCTTTTGGATATGTATGCCATAGAAGCCTTTATTGTATAGGATGTTAGAGATATGTATGTACAGAAACAATCTTGCTCAATATGATAGTACGCCATTTGATTTACCTTTATCTTAACATGTGATGTGATCTACTTAGTATTTCATATCTTGTATACATATTGATAAAGCCCTTAGAATGTTTGCTTGACTACCAGGACTATGATGCAGATCATACTAGTGGGGCTTGCATAGTCCGCAAGCACATCCTTTAACAGTTCTTAGTCAAGGGAATATCGAGACAGGGCATCGATATTTCCAGAGTAGACTAGTGTGTACGTTTTTTGACCCTGCAAGGGGGAGATGGTTGATCCCACAACCATTGGTGTTTAGCATCAAAGATTGTAGATAGGTGCTCATTAGAGAATGGATACATCGAATAGGACTCGCCGAGAACTCCTAGATGGAATCATACCTAGCGTCAGATAGAAGTTCTCTAGTGACACTTGTACAGGTTAGTCTGTAAACCCAAGATTGTCATAGCGTCTTGTGTGGTTCCCACTGTGCTTTGATTTCCTCCCTAGCACGGCTCTTCAGAGTCGTGCAAACAGGTGGATTTTGGGTACAGTCCTGAATCACATCGAGACGGTGAGCGATAGGAGGGGTTTCGTCTCTCTCTGTATAGGGAGTTAATATTGTGCTATGCTCGATTGGCTATAACAGCAATTCCATGACCAAGGTTGTTGAGATTTACTAATAAGAGTTATCAGTAGTTTCTCGAACCGTTATGAGCCACACATCGACATGACTTATCAAGTTACTGGGGTATGGCGTTTACCACCCCTAGACTTGATATGCGACGTATCAGATGAAGAGACCGGACTGTACGGTAAGTGTTACTTACATGATCGTTGGGGTTAGGATGAGTTGGCTCGTCGGCCATCTTTTCGACATGTACCTGGGTAGCCGTTACGCACAGCTAGTGCTGCTGACAGGCTTGTGGTTAAACCCACTGCTAGCGTACTGTCGAATCTTTAGAGTCCCACACAAAGGGTTTCCCTGGTTCAGGCGAAACGATGTAGAGGCCGTAAGGTGTTACGGCAGGGTTTCGATCATATACGTGTACTGGATACACGAATGATGTTCGGAAGGATAATACTGGTAGGCTTTGGTTTAAGCCGGATACCAGTATTATATTATTGGATTATTAGTATCTCATTATATTCGTATTTTTCGGAATACAAATACGAGTATATTTATACGGTATACGGTGAGGGGTATTCTTGTAATTGTACAAGAAAAGGCTTCTAGAAGGAGACACCTCATATATGAATTTTATTTTGTGAAAACGAAATTAATGAGGTGGAATTTGGAGTATGGATGAAAGCATGGCTAATTGAATATTGTATTCATTTGGATCTACTATTGAAGAATGGTTGATTATTTTTGAGAAAAATAATCCATGCTTCAATACTTCAAACCCTAGCCATATCATTTTCATACACAAGACTTTAGTTTATTCTTACTATCTCATTCTCTCTCCAAAATTATCTCCTCCACTCAAGCTCAACCATAATTCTTCACATGAGTTGTAAAACATAGGTTTTGAGATCAAATAATCCACTTGATTATCTTTACATCATTTAAGTAGTCTCTCTTAGCAAACTTAACTTCTTAGTTACCTCTTTAGTGGAGGTTGAAGCTTGATCCAAAGCTCTCGGGTGGATCATCTATGGCTTAGCGGTGACCGGAGATCAAGATCATTCTAAGCACCCAAGGAGCTTAGAAACGCAACGGAAAGAAGACCCAAAGGACCGGTTTCAAGAAGGTATAATCCCTATCATAGTAGTTAAAACTCCTGGATAAGGTTACTAGTTATGCTTTAGTATAAGATCTGGGAGTAAAAGTCGATATTGCATGCATCAAAATTATTGTTTGCTAATACCACCTCCCTAGTTCTTGCTTTGGATAGTGGTATTCCTTGATGAATATCCATCACCTCATTCGACGAGGAAAGAGTCGAGATCCCTTCACCGGGAGTGACCTCTTTAGCAAAAGCTATTCGGTTTGTTTTTGAAAAACTACTCAATTTTTAAGCGGAGCTTAAACCACTCATTTTCAAATCACTAGATTCTACAACGATATCAAGTTCATTACGTTAAAGGTTTTCATCAAAACCATTCGTAGCCCTCCGCCATTTTAGAAAGTAGAGTAAGTATTCTTGCTATGTTTGTTGACTATAGTTAAGGCGTAGTGTATGGTATTGATATCTTCCTACAAAGCATATGATGCGATCGATTAGGACATTTGTATGACTTTATTAACCATAGTTAAGGATCATATGGGTGGGTCTAAATCGATCATGAAATGATGGGTAGAACTTGACTAGCACTTATGATTTGTTGACCATAGTTAAGGTCATAAGACGTTAGGGGTAAAAACCATATCGGGGATTTCAAGTGTTGAAATTTGCAATGAGATTGCATACCTTTGTTGGATCCCGATCCCACTGTGAGTAATAGTTACTCCCGGGAGAGTTTTACACTTTACAATTAGCTAATCCAGTAGGTGTCTAGAAGGTGTCAACGGGGTTATGCCTCTAGGAAAACGAGGTTTATTTTAATTAAGACCGTGCGAAAGCACGGGGAACCTCCCTTGGATATACAAGCATATTTCATTCTAAAACAAATATACAGGGTCTGATGGAGTGATAATAGATCCAAAATACATATATCAAAAATAAGCGGTCACTGTATATGTAACCTACCTAGAAAAATAAGCGATATAAGCTAACAAGTGGATCTGCATTGCTGCTATGCGTCCACGCGTCTCTTGTAAGGAGCTAAGGCACAACGGGGGTGAGTTGCCAACTCAGTGAGCAAGACTAACATCTAACAGTTGATATTGTAAGCATGCCGGAATAATGGTAAAAGCGACAAGATAAGCATGATGTATAGTATCACATTGATGCATGAATATGTACTAAATGAATGTATAACACAATACTGAAATCTCATCAAATATCTCTGAATATTGGTCATTTCCAGTTTAAGATTCATTTTTCTGTGTCCAATATCGACACAAATCTTCTGTTTTAGCAGACATCGTTCCCCGAATGATCCTGTCAATCAGTAATATCGGTCGGTATCCACCAGATATCCGCCGTGTATTACAACTATCTCCGGTATCGAGTATCCTCGTTAGGCTCCCCACTTTAAATGCGGCTTTCCTGCCCCCCGGTCTTGACCGGGTCCACCATGAATCCGACTGTATACTCCCCCACTCTGTCCGGATAACGTAAAAATCTGCAACCGTATAGATCCCCCACTCGGTCCGGAATAAAACCAAATCATAAAAACGACATCTCATGGTGGACATATCACATCAATCATGAAGAACCACCGAATATAACTTAATAGTGTATAAAACACAAAACCAGAAATTCTCAAAATCCAATACATCTTGTGCTACAATTAATAACAATTGAAAGGGAAACATGATAAGTGTCAATAATAACAGCAATGCAAAACAACTACTATTAATGATGCTTCTGGTATGAAGTAAATCATATGTGACATAGCAGGTTCTAAATGGTTACGTGACATGTCAATACCGATGACGTGTAGTGTAACATGTAGGTATGTGCGCGTGCAACATGACTCATCGATAATTAGTGCAGTGTCCTAAACGTGCTACGTGTGAATATTATGAACTATCTAAAACTTATACTAACTTGAGCTACCCTTCGCTGTTCGTAACTGGAAAAACAGAATCGTGACACGAAATATCCGTATCGTATTTAGAACTATAACCAAAACAAGAATTTGCTTCCAGATTTTATATACAGAACATATAACATAATCTAACTATACCAGATACTCTAAAATATACACAGAGAGCTACCCTAGAAAACTCAACAGCCAACTCCCTAGAAAAACCAGCGAGATCGGAAAAAAGGGATTGTCGCCGATCGAAAGTTCATAGAATAGGTCCGTGTTTCTAGTGTATATTCTAGGTCCAATCATTAAGGCTAAGGTACTGTTTGATTTTGTT
Source organism: Agapanthus africanus (assembly GCA_030015575.1). Classification (NCBI taxonomy): domain Eukaryota; kingdom Viridiplantae; phylum Streptophyta; class Magnoliopsida; order Asparagales; family Amaryllidaceae; genus Agapanthus; species Agapanthus africanus. The sequence goes on along the minus strand of CM057350.1, from coordinate 55,483,549 downwards.
AAAGATTATCTAGACTATAGCAGATTCAAAACAGAGCCATAATTTATCCAAATACGATATGTACCGATATCATACTTCTATACTAACCAATATTGAACTAAAAATCTATAGGGTTGAAACTTATACCAATTGAATGATCAACAAAAAGGCTCCTTCAAAGATGCACAAGCACATGAAATCCTAGCTTGAGGGTTAAGGTAAGGATCCCTAGTACTTAGCTTCTATTTTCTTCTTTCATTCAAATTGAGGTAGAGGATTATTACTAAGTATTTTTGCTTCTAAGTTTTTCTATGCCAACTGAATCAATTATTGAAAAGATATGGATATGAAGTGGTAATTTAGGTGGAGGTGTAACCATGAAGGATGGTGTGTACTCATGCAAGTAAGAAGTGTAGGCATAAGGTTTACCCTAAGGTGTGGTGTCTATGAGGATTGTATTAGTCTTAACCATGACCTAACTCATTTACATAATAACCCTCACATAATATTAATTAACACAAAGCAGCTAACATTTTTACTAAAACCCCTCATGACACCTATTATTATATAAACAAACTACTTTCTTTACTAAATTACTTTACTACATATTAAAAGGTCTTTTATTACAATAAAATTTAAAATAACATTTTTAATTGAATAAATAAAATAACTAATTATCTAAAATATTTCAAAATGTTACAATATTCGCCCCTTAAGAAAAATTCGGTCCCCGAATTTTAAAATACACGTACCTTCAAAAGGATGCTGGAATTTCTTCCGTATGTCATCCTCGGCCTCCTAAGTGACCTCCTCGCTATTTGGTCCTCGCCAAAGGACCTTTACGGATGGATGTACCATTGATCTCAGTTTCTTTACCTGTCGGTCTAGAATAGCTACCGGCTGCTCAGTATAGGATAAATCCCGCTCAAGCTATATAGTCTGATGCTGGATCGCGTGAGAGGGATCGTGAAGGTACTTGCGAAGCATAGACACGTGAAACACTGGATGTACATCGGGAAAACTTGGTGGAAGTGATAAACGATAAGCTACAGCACCTACCCTCTCCAGAATCTCATAGGGTCCGACATATCTGGGACTGAGCTTCCCCTTTTTCCCGAAACACATCACACCCTTCATCGGAGAGACACGGAGGAATACATGGTCTCCTACATCGAACTCGAGTCTGCGACAACGTCGATCAGCATAAGATTTCTATCTTCTCTGGGCCGCTCTCATCCTTTCCCGAATTAACTGGATCTTTTCTGTAGTCTCCTGCACTAGCTGCGGTCCTAAAATGCTGCTCTCACTGAGTTATGTCCAACAAACGGGCGATCAACACTTTCTCCCATACAAAGATTTGAAGGGGGCCATCTGAATCGTCTCTTGAAAGCTGTTATTGAAGGAGAACTCTATCAAGGGCAAGTGACGATCCCAATTGCTACCGAAATCTAGACTGCAGGCTCGGAGCATATCCTCAAGGGTCTGTATGGTCCGCTCTGACTGGACGTCGGTCTACGGGTGGAAAGCTGTACTGAAACTCAATCGGGTGACTAGAGCCTCATGAAGTTTCTGCGATAATCGGCTGGTGAACTGTGTGCCCATATCGGACACAATGCAAGTCGGAACTCCATTCAATCGCACAATCTTGTCAATGTAGATCTGGGCATACTACGCATATCCATGAGTCGCCTTCACCGGAAGAAAGTGAGATGTCTTTGTCAATCGATCCATATCACCCAGATGGAATCATACCCTCTGCTAGTCCTGGGCAGACCCACAATGAAATCCATGGAGATCTGCTCCCATTTCTACTCCGGAATGGGCAAGGGCTGTAACTCTCCTGCCGGCCTCTGGTGCTCGGCCTTGACTTGCTGGCAAGTCAAGCATCTCGAAACAAAATCCGTGACATCTTTCTTCATCCCTTCCCACAAGTAGACATCTCTCAAGTCATGATACATCTTTGTGGAACCCGGATGAATATTATATGCTGACCGATGCGCTTCCTCTAAGATCTCGCGTCTTAGTCCCTCAAAATCTGGCACACAAAGATGAGTCCCAAACCGTAACACTCTATGGTCATCGATCACGAATTCAGAATCTCTACCATGTCTAACCTGTTCTATGATCTCGGACAAGCGAGCATCGGCGGGCTGTGCCTCTCGGATGCGATCAAGTAACTGTGGACGGGCGCGGATATCAGCGAGCTGTCCCCTTGTCGACGTAAACTCAAACTGTACTCGGCTGTCACATAGAATCTGCCAATCTACGGAAGACTGCATCTACACTGTGCTCAAATAAGATAAGCTACCTCCAGGCCTCCGACTCAAAGAATCTGCCATAACATTCGCCTTGCCCGGATGATAAAGAATCTCACAGTCATAGTCCTTCACGAGCTCCATCCAACGACGCTACTTCAAATTCAGATCCCGCTGCTGAAAGATATATTTTAAGCTCTTGTGGTCTTTGAATATCTGGCATGACTCACCGTATAAGTAATGCCTCCAAATCTTGAGTGCAAATACCACCGCGACCATCTCTAAGTCATGAGTGGGATAGTTCTGCTCGTGATTCTTCAACTGTCGAGAAGCATAAGTGACGACCCTGCCATGCTGCATCAACACACAGCCTAAACCTACTCGGGAGGAGTCATAATAAACAACAAAACCACCTGACCCAGAAGGTAAAGATAAGACTGGTGCAATCTTCAAGCGAGTCTTTAACTGCTGAAAACTCTGCTCGCATGCCTCTGTCCAAAGAAATGGAACTTCTTTCCTGGTCAACCCGGTCAGCGGTGCAGCGATACGAGAAAAATCCTACATAAAACGTCGGTAGTAACCGGCCAGACCCAAGAAGCTGCGAATCTCCGTAACTGATACAGGTCTGGGCCAGTGCTGTACCGCCTCGATCTTCTTTGGGTCCACACGTATACCATCTCTCGTAACTACGTGACCCAAGAAATCCACACTATCCATCCAGAAAGCACACTTAGAGAATTTAGCGAACAACTAGTGTTCCCTCAAAATCTGCAATGTAATTCGCTAGTGCTGCTCATGCTCCTATCGACTACGGGAGTAGACAAGAATATCATCAATGAATACGATGATGAACTGATCAAGAAACAGCCTAAAAATGCGGTTCATCATATCCATGAAAGCTGCTGGGATATTGGTGAGCCCGAACGATATCACCAAAAACTCATAATGCTCGTATCGTGTGCGAAAAGCAGTCTTCGGAATGTCATCCTTCCGAACTCTCAATTGGTGATACCCTGACCGCAAATCGATCTTCGAGAAATAGCCATCTCCCTTCAACTGATCGAATAAGTCATCAATATGAGGCAATGGATACCTATTTTGCACCGTAACTCGATTCAGCTTCCTGTAGTCGATGCACAATCTCATGCTGTCGTCCTCCTTTTTAAAGAATAAGACAGGAGCTCCCCATGGCGATACACTCGGACGAACGAGCCCCCTATCAAGCAATTCTTGCAACTGACCCTTGAGATCCTTTAGCTCCGTCGGGGCCATCCGATAAGACGGTATAGAAATAGGCCTCGCGCCTGGAATCAAGTCAATGCAAAATTCGATATCGCGATCAGGCGGCAATCCTGGTAACTCAGCAGGGAACACATCAAGAAATTCTCGAACGATTGGAATCTGGTCCAACAGGACCTCAGCGGCTCCCACGTCCTGAATAAACGCTAAGAAACCATAACAACCCTTCTTAAAGAGCCATCCCGCACAAAGAGCAGAAATCAGGTTGGCAGGAGTTACACTGTAGTCTCCCTGCACAACAAAAATCGGCTCGCCTGGAAAACAGAATCTGGCCGCTTTCCCCCGACAATCAACGTAAGCATGACAAGTAGCCAGCTAATCCATACCGAGAAGTACATCAAAATCTAGCATATCCAGGAGAATCAAATCGACTACGAATCCCTATCACCAATACGTACTGAACTGGAACTGAATACGTGTCGGGCTACAAAAGAATCTCCCACAGGAGTAATCACAACAGGCGGTAATTCTAACGACGACTCTCTCCCCAGAGAAAGTGCAAAGTGTGCAGATACGTAAGAGTGCGTAGAACCGGGATCAAATAAAATATGTGCATCTAAGGAACATACGGAAAGAGTACCTGTCATAACTGCATTGGATGCCTGGGCATCCTGTGGAATCAAAGAAAAAACCAGAGCATAGCCCCTACCAGTATCCTGATGTCCTCTCCCTCGGTATCCTCGTACTCTCTGAAAATGTCCTGCAAAACCCCGACCTCGCGGTGCAACGGCCTGGCACATAGTACCTACTGGTGGAGGAAGTAATGCCATCGAAATAGAAGGTGGAGGGGGTAAAGCATCATGTGGAAATACAGTCCCTCCGTGGAGTCTACAATCCCTAGAGTAATGCCCTGGACGTCCAAAACTAAAACATGTCGGTGGAGGCCTCTGCTCATCGGGGTATGAGCTGAACATCTGGCCCTGAGCCTAACCTTGACCAAAAATGCGGCCTGAAAGGTGCCTGCCTCGACCTCTGCCAAACTGTCTAGTAACAGACCCAATAGGTCTGGTCCTCTTCGGCTCTGGAACAATCGTTGTCTCGTTCAGACGCTCCTCCACTCGCATCGCTGCGTCCATGGCCTGTGTATAAGTATCGAAATGCTGGGAGCCTATAGCAATGAATAATTGTGTATCTAGGCTCCTCACAAACCTCTTCATCCGGAGCTCCTCCCTAGGAACTAAGTATGGAGCATAGCATGATAACTGGGTGATCAGCAAGTCATACTCTGCCACCAGCATATCTGCAGATTTTCGCAACGCCTCGAAACTGCTAGCTCTTGCATCTCCCAAGCTCTGCGGAAGGAATCTTGCAACGAAAACCTCAGAAAACTTTGTCCATGACATCGGAGGAAGACCTGTGGCTCGCCCACTCTCCATCGACTCACACCATGTCTGTGCAAGTCCCTCTAATCGAAAGCCGGTCAGCTCTACCAAACTCGCATCTGAACATCTCAATGACCTGCCGATCCTAGCCATCCTATCAAGAAATGACTTAGGATCCTCTGCTGCGTCTGTCCCCATAAACACCGGAGGTCTCAACCTCAAAAAATCCGGAAGTGATACCTCCATAACCCTCGAGTCTACAAGTGTGAAAGTCTGCACAGGCTGTACAACGGGCTCCACCATCATCGATGCCTGATCCTGACTCTGAACATGGGTGTCCTCAGTCAACTGCCCCACCATCTGCTGTAAGCCCAACATGCCCTCTTTTATCCTAGTCAATCTATCTAGAGGAGGATCAACATGCTCTGGTACCGCCGGAACGTCCTGTGTGTCAGTTACCGTCACAGGCGGATCTGTCCTAGCTGCATCCCTGGCTGCGGCTCGCCTAGCTCGCGTAGCCATAGCAACTGGAATAAGAAACGAGAGTTGATAGGGTGCACGAATATGAGAAGCAATAGTAGAGAGTCAAAGGAAGGATAAATCAAGACATACGTCCTAAGGTTACTTAGGCTGAGTATCGTAGTGTAAATATGCCGTGGAACATATGTACGGTACTTTACTCATCCTAAATCAACTACTCCATCGAACCGAGGGTCAACCTACATAACGAAATTTAAAGCCTACCAACTTCAAATCACTAGTCAGTTCCGTAAGGTTAATCCTAAGCTCTGATACCAACTTTGTCACAACCCGAAATTTGGTGCGTGACCGACACTTAGATTGTATGACATCTAAAGATGCCGTCACAATCCGAGTAAGCCAGAAAACCAAGATCAAAACCCTATTTGCAGAATTTAGAAAATTTCAGTTTTAAAGTAAAAAGAATGAGGTAGCATGTCGAATGGTTTTTAAGAAATAAAATTTAAACCAGTAATTTTTTTTTGCATTTAAAATTTCGACAGCGCCTCCTCTTTAATTTTCAATAAAAGCGGTTATAAATGTTTACTAAGTTGCGTCCTTAGTTGGGAGCAAAAAGACGCCAAACGGCGGAAAGCAATACACAACAACAATACGGCGCTCAAAGCGAAGAATTTCATGCATAAGTAAAGAAAGCATAAATTTACACCACTAGCCGATCTCACTCAACCAAATCAAACATATACAAGCAGATTTCGTTCTAAGTCAAATATACAGAGTCTGATGGAGTGATACTAGATCCAAAATACATATATCAAAAATAGGCGGTCACGGTATATGTAACCCACATAGCAAAATAAGCGATATAAGCTGACAAGTGGATCCGCACTGCTGCTATGCGTCTACGTGTTTCCTGCAAGGACCTAAGGCACAACGGGGGTGAGTTGCTAACTCAGTGAGCAAAACTAACATCTAATAGTTGATATTGTAAGCATGACGGAATAATGGTAAAAGCGACAACACATTGATGCATAGTATCACATTGATGCATGAATATGTACTAAATGAATGTATAACACAACACTGAAATCTCATCAAATATCTCTAAATATTGGTCATTTCAATTTAAGATTCATTTTTCCGTGTCCAACATCGACACAAATCTTCTGTTTTAGCAGACATCGTTCCCCGAACGATCCTGTCAATCAGTAACATCGGTCGGTATCCACTAAATATTCGCCGTGTTTTACAACTATATCCGGTAGCGAGTATCCTCGCTGGGCTCCCCGCCTCAAATGCGGCTCTCCTGCCCCTCGGTCTCGACCGGGTCCTCCATGAATCCGACTGTAAACTCCTTCACTCAGTCCGGATAACGTAAAAATCTGCAACCGTATAGCTTCCGCACTCGGTCCGGAATAAATCCAAATTATAAAAACGACATCTCATTATGGACATATCATATCAATCATGAAGAACCACTGAATATAACTTAATAGTGTATAAAACTCAAAACCAGAAATTCTCAAAATCCAATACATCTTGTGCTACAATTAATAAGAATTGAAAAGAAAACATGATAAGTGTCAATAATAACAGCAATGCAAAACAACTAATATTAATGATGTTTATGGTATGAAGTAAATCATATGTGATATAGCAGGTTCTAAGTGGTTACGTGACATGTCAAAACCGATGAGGTGTAGTGTAACATGTAAATATATGCGCGTGCAACATGACTCATCGATAATTAGTGCAGTGTCCTAGCAAGTATTAGACAATGGAATTTTATAGATATGAATATATACGATGAAGTTTTTAGTTTTAAACATATACACAATGCAAAGGAAATTAATTAGCCAAACTTCTAATTACGGGCGTATTACGCCATCCATACAAAATCCCCCGGTAGATGTTTAGTCTACTCATTAGAATACGTCGAATCTACTCGGATATCATCAACCCCTCTCCTTTTCTTGCGTCTTCCGAAGTCCCTGTGGTCGAACCTAACATCAAAATTAACTCTCGTATAAGAAACGACTAAACTTCGATATGGCGGAAACGTGAAAACTACAAGACTTACATACTAAACGTGCTACGTGTGAATATTGTAAACTATCTAAAACTTATACTAACCCGAGCTACCCTTCGCTGTTCGTAACTGGAAAAACAGAATCGTGACACGAAATATCCGTATCGTATTTAGAACTATAACCAAAACAAGAATTTGCGTCCAGATTTTATATACAGAACATATAACATAATCTAACTATACCACATACTCTAAAATATACACAGAGAACCGCCCTAGAAAACTCAATAGCCAACTCCCTAGAAAAACCAGCGAGATTGGAAAAAAGGGGATTGTCGCCGGTCGAAAGTTCATAGAATGGGTCCGTGTTTCTAGTGTATATTCTAGGTCTAATCATTAAGGCTAAGGTACTGTTTGATTTTGTTAAAGATAATCTAGACTATAGCAAATTCAAAACAGTGCCATAATTTATCGAAATACGATATGTACCAATATCATACTTCTATACTAAAACGGTATTGAACTAAAAAACTACAGGGTTGATACTTATACCAATTGAATGATCAACTGAAATGCTCCTTCAAAGATGCACAAGCACATGTAATCCTAGCTTGAGGGTTGAGGTAAGGATCCCTAGTACTTAGCTTCTCTTTTCTTCTTTCATTCAAATTGAGGTAGAGGATTATTACCAAGTATTTTTGCTTCCAAGTTTTTCTATGCCAACTGAATCAATTATTAAAAAGATAAGGATATGAAGTGGTAATTTAGGTGGAGGTGTCACCATGAAGGATGTTGTGTACTCATGCAAGTAGGAGGTTCAAGCATAAGGTTTACCCTAAGGTGTGGTATCTATGAGGTTGTATTAGTCTTAACCTTGACCTAACTCATTTACATAATAACCCTCACATAATATTAATTAATACAAGGAAGCTAACATTTTCACTAAAACCCCTCATGACACCTATTATTATATAAACAACTTTCATTACTAAATTACTTTACCACATATTAAAAGGTCTTTTTATTACAATAAAATTTAAAATAACATTTTTAATTGAATAAATAAAATAATTAATTATCTAAAATATTTCAAAATGTTACACTTCTACTGCCACAAGACTGGGCACTGGAAGAGAAACTGCGTTGGGTACCTCGCTGATCTCAAGAAGAAGAAGCATGTTGATACTTCCGCTTTAGGTGTGTTTGTTATCGAAAAATGTTTTTCAATTAACTGTGCTTCCTAGGTATTAGATAGCGGGTCAGGATCTCATATCTGCAATTGTGTGCAGGGATTGAGAAATAGCAAGGTTTTGAAGAAAGGTGACCATACTCTCCGTGTTGGAAATGGATCAAATGTTCATGCTGTATCCGTGCAAGAGTATCATCTGGGGTTACCTTCAGGGTGTATATTGGTTTTGAACCCGTATTATTTTGTGCCATCTATGTTGTGTAACATAATATCAATATCTCTGTTGGACAATGAAGGATATAATTTTGTGTTACAAAGTAATGTTATGAATATTAACCAAAATCAACAGTTGATTGTGTATGACACATTAAATAAAGGAATCTACGTCCTGAATCTATTGGGTTATGGCAGCGCCCTGGCCGTCAAACCGTAGCCAATTGCGGAACAAAAATTTATAAAACTGGCGCTAACACAACCGCTACCCGGATCTACCATTAACCCTAAACTAGCAATATACAAAGGAGTGTAGAATGGTTATACTGAATGATCCGTGTCCTTCGGTCTTTAACCATCATCCCAAGCTCCTATAGGTCTCCATGATCAAGCTTCATCTCCGGTCTTCCTCCATCGAAGATGATCCACCTGAGGATTTGTATTTCGAGCTCCTACCTCAATATCCGAGGTAACTAGGGTACCTAGATCGCTAAACTAGATAGCCTAGAGGATGTAGAGTGTAGTGATGGATTAATTTGTCTTCAAACACCCTAGGTTTCTCAACACATGAGACTTGAAGGGTGGAGGTAGAAGAAGAAGCTTGAGGATGAGAGTGAGAGGCAACTCAAGAAAAATGACTAAGTCTTTTGTGAGTTGTGTTGTGTTGTGAGTAATAATGAAGCCTCCAATAAATATCTCAAGTCAACAAAATATCTCAAGACTCCAAAATATCTCACAACAAACAAATATCAAGCATGCTAGAATAGTAACCATGAGTCATTAGGAAGCCATGCTACAAGAAATGCATACAACACCTCATCCACTCCACCTCATTAACCATTTAATCCTAAATGGTCAAAACTAAATAAGGTGGCATCTTCTAGAAGCACCTTGTCATAAATTACAAGAATATCCCTCATCCGTATATACATACCCGTATCCGTATTCCGACAAAATACGAATACAATGAGGCAAAAATAATCCATCAATATAATACTAGAATCCGGCTTAAACCAAAGCCCACTAGTATTATCTATCTGAATCATGATACGTACACAAGTGTACGTATATGATCGAACCCTGCTGTAAAACAATACGGCCTCAACATTGTTTCGCCCGAAGCAGGGAAATCTCTGTGTGGGACTCTAAAGACTCGTCAATACGCTGGAAGTGGGTTTAACCACAAGCACGTCGGCGGCACTAGCTGTACGTAACGGCTACTCTGGTATTGAGCGAAATGAATGTTAGTTATATGTATGTCGTAGAGGCCATTACTGTACATGCGATGTATATTGTAGTGGATGCTTGGACATATATAGGGAGGAATTTCTTGCTCGACATGATAGTATGCATCTGGTTGCACTTTATCTTAACATGTACACTTATTGTCTCTCTATTACATGTTGATAAAGCCCTTAGGATGAGTACTTGACTATCGGGATTATGATGGAGATCATACTAGTGGGGTAGAGGTAGTCGGAAAGTACATCCTTCAATTGTTCCTAACCGTGGGAGTATCGAGACGGGGCATCGATATTCCAGAGTAGACTAGCGTATACGCTTCTCGACCCATGTGATGGGCGATGGATGATCCCACATCCATTGGTATTTGACATCAGAGAAGGTATATGGGTGCTCAGTGGAGACTGGATACACTGAACGGACTCGCCGAGAACTCCTAGATTGTATTATACCTATCGTCAGATAGCAGTTCTCTGGTAACACTGGTACAGGTTAGTCTGTCGACCCGAGATCGTTATAGAGTCTTGTGTGATTCCCACCGTGCTTTGATTTCTATCTTACCACGTTCAAGAGATCGTGCAAAACGGTGGTTTTTGGGTACAGTCCCGAGTCACATGGAGGTAATGAGCGATAGGAGGGGATTCGTCTCTCCTGGTATTGGGGGTTGATGTTGCCCTATGCTCGATTGGCCATAACAGGAAATCCCTGGCCAGGATTGTTGAGATTTACTGGTAAGTGTTATCAGTAGTTTCTCGAACCGTTATGGACCTTGCATTGGCATGACTTATTAGGCTATTGGGGTCTGACGTTATACCACCCCCAGGCTATGATATGCAACATATCAGACGAAAAGACCGGACTGTACAGTAGTGTTACTAATTGGATTCGCAGGAGTATGAGCAGGCTTTCTTGTTGATCTTCTGATCGCTCAATACCCGGGTGCCGTTACGTTTAGTAGACCGTTTGCGGCTTGTGGGTGACTGATATGATCACCACCTACTGCCGGCATATTGACCAGTCTTTAGAGTCCTACACAGAGGTTTCCTGGCTCAAGCGAAACGAAGAATAATTATTTTTCAAGTGTTGATTTAATAATTTAATGTATAATTATATATTTGATATATTATTTTACATTAACTAATATTAGCTCACTTAAGATTTCTTTTTCTCACTTGTGTACACTTAGTATATATGTGATATATATTAATGTACATTATTTTGTGTCATGCTTGATGCCACATACTTCATGGATGTATGAGACTCACACCATGCTTAATATAATGTAAGGTTTTATTTATTTAAAGTAAATCAAATTAGATGGAAATTAGTCACATGGTTGAAACTTGTAGAAGCTTGTGGAACCATTGACCAAGTTCACTAATTTTGTTTTACTTGAAGATATTTATTAACCCATGTTTCCTCCAATCAGAGCAAAGCTCTGTTCAAATTTTGAAATTTGAAATGAGGCAGCGCTCACGTGAAAAACACGAGAGCGGTAGAGCCAAGAGCGCTAGCTCTAAGAGTCGAAGACTCTGAGGCAGCGCTCACGTGCAAGCATGAGAGCGCTCGCGCTAGATGCGCCAGCGCTAAAAGTCAAAGACTCTGATGCAGCGCTCACGTGCAAAACACGAGAGCGCTAGCGCTAAGTGCGCTAGCGCTAAGAGTCAAAGACTTTGATGCAGCGCTCACGTGCAAAGCACGAGAGCGCTAGCGCCAAGTGCGCCAGCACTAAGAGTCAAAGACTCTTAGGCAGCGCTCACGTGCAAGTGCCAAGTGCGCCAGCGCTAAGAGTCAAAGACTCTGAGGCAGCACTCATGTGCAAAACACGAGAGTGCTAGCGCCAAGTGCGCCAACACCAAGAGTCAAAGACTCTAATGCAGCGCTCATGTGTAAAGCACGAGAGCGGTAGCGCTGGAACTAAATGTTCCCCACCCTTAGATCAAAGATCCAACAAAGATGACTAAAAATCATCAGATTACCTGTGAAAATTAGAGCACCGTTGGATCAAAGACCCAATGGTGATTAAAAATCGCCAAGATACAGAATAAGTTCTGTATGGGAAAAGATTTTCCCAATCTTGTTAAAAACAAGAAGGCTGCCTTCTGTAAAACAGAAGCCCTAGGATCAAAGATCCAACGGTGGGAAACATCCCGAAATCAATTAGAGAAAAGATCTCTTCAACTGATTCAACAAATCAGCCTCCCCTATATAAAGGAACCAAGACTTCAAGTCTTGCACAGAGGAACCTCCCCCCCACACACACACTCACACACAAACTTTGAGAAATTTCAAAGAGAAGAGCAAGCTCGGAAGAAGAATTTCTTCAAGGTAAATAAAACAGAGAGATAAAATCATCTCATTAGAGAAGAAGAACCTATTTCTTTTTCTAGATCACAGATCTATAAGACCGATGTCTTTCACAAAAGAGATCATAGCATCTCATCATAAAAAATGAGGGGAAAGAACTTAGTTCTCGTTAGATCACAGATCTATGAAATAAAGACAAAGTCTTTCACAAAAACAGAAGAGATTGTAAAATCTTCTATTAAGATAAGAACGTAGTTCTTAGATCTATGAGATAAAGTCTCCTATGAACGAGAATTTAATTCTCAGAGGGCAGAACGCATTAAAGTTGCCTAAAAAGAGCCTTAGCGCTCCAATTAAAAAGAAGCGCCTCGGCGCTCCAAGACTGGCGCACAGCGCCGCAGCGCTCCTAACGCTCCAATTTAAAGAAGCGCCCAGCACTTCAAGACTGGCGCTCAGCGCCAAACGCGCCACGTGCTCCTCACGTGTGCGCTATTTTACAAGGAGCGCTCTGCACTCATTAACTGGCGCTCAGCGCCAAGCGCGCCACGTGCTCCTCAGGTGTGCGCTATTTCACAAGGAGCGCTCTGCAGTCATTAACTGGCGCTCAGCGCCAAGTGCGCCACGTGCTCCTCACGTGTGCGCTATCTCACAGGAAGCACCTTAGCGCTCTAAGTTTGGCACTCAGTGCCAAGCGCACCACGTGGTCATCACGTGTGCGCTGAGGGAACATAAACTATTCTTTTAATAAAGCCCCAGAGCCATAATGAGAGTTCAACACTCAATAAAAGACAAAAAGGTTGTCAGAACCCAAAACCAATGCTCAGCATTATTAAATGAAAAAGGACTGAGCCTAATTAAATGTCCAATATTTTGACTGAGTAAGCTGAGCCCAAATTGGCCACAGGCCCCTAATTCAGATTAATTGAGCCCATATGCTCATAAATATTGTTAATTGATCTTAGTCTCAAACTTGACTACAGATCTCCCAACCAACATTGGTTCAAGGGTACATCTCTTCATACCTCTGATATATGTCGTTGTAATTCTTCAACGTCTTCAGAGAGATGGAGGGTCCCAATAACCAATAACTTTTGGTACATCCCCAAACGGGTGAACCAAAACCAAGCAGACTATGACGTCTTTAAACCGGACTATGATGTCCTTAAACTTTACGGACTATGGAGTCCCTAAACTCATGGACTATGATGTCCTTAAACTTATGGACCGCAATGTCCCTAAACTAAAACAATAGAGTCCAAATGCTCTTTTGTTGGATCTAAATGATCCTGTTAAGTAGATCTTAGTCTAAAATTAGACTAACATATCCTTAACAAACGTTTAAGTTGATCTTAGTCTCAAATCAGATTAATGATCCTTAAACCCAACCCAAAACCAAATCTAAGAAAATACGGATTTGGAGTAATCAACGCCCTACGGGCGACAACATAAATTAGTCTCCGTATACAATCCACGGGCAACCAAAAACAAAACAAAAATACACAACACGAAGTGACCATCTAGAGAAGGACAAAGTGGTTACAGCGATGCGGCAGCATAATTAACTGCAGGGGCTTGCGCCTGCAGGAAAGAGCGTCCCCACAATCAAAACCCCCTCACAATGAGGGGGAATCTGATGAAGTCTGCTACATCGGCCGCATCCGTCTAAACCTTCGATACACGGTGCCATAAATCAACTTGGCATCTCGGAGAGATGAACGGATAAAACCAAATAGTATCTGCCCCCAAATTCAGGCGAGACGTTTGTCTTCCCGTATTTCGGTGGCGAACAACCTTACCATTAGATTAGCAATGGTTTAGCCTCTGCATGAGTTAGTATATGACACTAACTCACCCATGGTTGCTATTCTCACCACTTGATTCATTCTTCACTTGCTTCATCTATGAGAGCTTTCTTCATCTCCTTCCTCAAGCTTTCTAGCTTCATGTGAGGTGAAGAAAATTAGTGAGAAAACTATTTCTAAAGTGAGCAAAATTCCTACTTCATCAACCCCTTCTCTACTAGCCATTTAGATTGGGTTATTTCTTCACTAGTTCATCACTTAGTGAAAAGGTAGCTTGAGTTAGTGTCTCCTCGACGTAGATCATCTTCGACCTCGAAGAATTCAAGCAAGCTTGTTCATTTCACTTTGTGAAGCCTCACTAGTGTCCAGGAGATCATCACTTGGAGCGAAGGGACTACTACACGGAGCTATTGAAGTGAAGGACCGGTCTACAAAGGTTGTATTTCTTGTTCACTTAGATGTAAATATATTTACATGCTTGTTCTTATAATTCTCTATTTTAAATTCTAGTGTTAGGGTTCTTTAGCGCGCCAATTTTTTGAAAACGGCATGGTCGATGCCTCCCGAAACCCAGCGGCCGCCTAGGGAACCCAGCAAGGAAGGCCGACGAGCAAACTCATCCGAACCCCTACTGAGACTGTCCGTGACAATATCCGTCCAGTTCGTTCTGTCCGTCTAAGAGTATCGCATATCGAGTCTAGGGGGTGGATAAAGTCAAACCCCTAATAACGCGACATTTCGTGTCGGTATGAAGCCCATCACCAACTGAGAAACTACTGATCCAAATCAGTAATTCTCGACTACGTTGGCCAAGGATTTCTGGTGATGTCCATCCGTGCACTGTGCGACATCAACCCCCAATACCAGGAGAGAAGAATCCCGACGATCCGCTCACTGCCTCCATGTGGCTCGGGACTGTACCCAACTAAAACATGTTTGCACGAATCTTTTGAGTCGTGGTAAGGTAGTAATCAAAGCACAGTGGGAACTCACATGAGATAAATGACGATCTCAGGTCGACAGACTAACCTGCACACATGTCACCTGGGAACTATTATCTGACAATAGGTATACTACCAACTAGTATGTTCCCGGCGAGTCCTTCCAGTGTACTCATAACCCAATGAGCACCTGTATACTATCTTAGGCGAACAAACTAACACCAATGGCTTATGAGACCTGTTCACCGCCCCTCGTCGGGGTCTCGATAAGTACACATTAGTCTACTCTGGAGTATCAATGCCTAGTCTTGATACTCCCATGACTAGGGACATTTAAGGATGTGCTTATAGACTACCCAGCTCCCACGTATATGATCGCCATCATAATGCTAGTAATCAAGAAAGAATCCTATGGGCACTATCAACATGTAATAGTGATCTGTAATACCACATAATGCATGCATATGATGATAAAGACAAACCAGATAGCATACTATCATCTTGAGTAAGAGTATTCTATCCTATAGGTCCTCCCTCAATCATCGCAATCATGTACCTGCGATTCAATAATTGACTTAAGGGCACTATAGCCAACAGAATCAACACACAATTTTTAACATACAACACACAAACATAAGGAATATTTCAGAGATAAATGAAGCTTTCATTTGAAGGGCACTATAGCCAACAGAATCAACACACAGTTTTTAACATACAACACACAAACATAACGAAGATTTCAGAGATAAATGAAGCTTTCATTTGGCATTGTAGACTTGGTCATATTAACGAAACAAGACTAACCAAGCTACATAAAGATGGATATTTAAATCCGTTTGAATATAAATCTTATGTGACTTGTCAGTCTTGCATCAAAGGTAAAATGACCAAAACTCCGTTTACTGGACACGGAATGAGAGCTACTGAACTCTTAAGCCTCATACATAGTGATGTATGTGGACCAATGTCTACACATCCAAGAAGTGGTTTTTCATACTTCATAAATTTTACTGATGATTTCTCAAGATTTGGACACGTGTTCTTGTTGAAACATAAGTCTGAAGCTTTCAAAAAATTCAAGGAGTATAAAATTGAAGTAGAAAAACAATCTGGATTGAGTATCAAGAAACTTCGATCGGATCGAAGAGGAGAGTACTTAAGTACAGAGTTTCTAGATTTCCTAAAAGAGTATGAGATTCTCTCTCAGCTCACTCCTCCGTACACACCACAACACAACGTTGTGTCAGAACGGAGAAATTATGCCCTATTAGATATGGTACGTTCGATGATGAATGATGTTGAGTTACCACTTTCGTTCTGGGGGCATGCATTGGAGACTGCAATATATCTGTTAGACAGGGTTCCGACCAAAACATTGCCTACCACTCCATATGAGATATGTTATGGGAAGAGATCGTCTTTTAAACGAGTTAGGAAATGGGGTTGTCTTGCTTTTGTTAAAAAGAAAAATCTAGACAAATTCGAGACACGATCGGTTTTGTGTAAATTTGTGGGATATCCCAAACATTCATATGGGTATCTTTTCTACCATAAGGATGAACAAAGAGTGTTTGTTTCTCAATATCCCACATTTTTAGAAAATAATTTTTTTACAAATGATTCTATTGGCAGTTCGGTAGGAATGGAAGAAATTTCAGAGCCACAAACAAATACTGACGATTTGGTTGAACCTGAAGTTTCATTAGAAGCCAAATCTTTTCTCTTTTGGTTAGTCTAGTCTACCTGCCCTTACTCTATGGACCTTTATTAAGCTCAGCCACTCCGTAGATCTAGTACAACTTCTCACCCACCAGATAGATATTATGGTTTTCTAATTGATGGTGATAAAAAAGATTGCATCATAGATGATGATAACCCTACTAGTTTTCAGTAAGCTATATAATTAGTGACTCAGTGAAATGGCTAGATGCCATGCGATCCGAAATGGAATCCATGCACACCAACAAAGTATAGACTTTGGAGGTTGCACCTTCTGGAGTAAAACCCATAGGGCGCAAATGGATCTTTAAGAAAAAGATTGGTGTGGATAGACAGGTAGAGACCTATAAAGCTAGGCTTGTAGCGAAAAGATTTCGTCAAAGACCAGGATTGGAATATGATGAGACTTTTTCTCTAGTTGCAATGCTTAAATCCATTCGAATCCTTCTTGCTATTGCTGCTTACTATGACTATGGAATCTGACAGATGGACGTTAAAACAACATTTCTAAATGGTGATTTAGATGAATGTGTTTTTATGGATCAGCCGGAGGGCTTCACTGACAGTGGGAGCAGCGAAAAGGCATGCAGGCTGCTTAAATCAATCTATGGATTAAAGCAGGCATCATGGAGTTGGAACATCTGCTTTGATGATACAATCAGAATTTGATTTTATCAAAAATGTAGATGAACCTTGCATTTAAAAAAAGATTGTAGGGAGTACAATTATATTCCTCGTATTGTACGTGGATGACATTCTCCTGATAGGAAATGGCATCCCTATGCTACAATCGGTCAAACTATTCTTATCGCAAAGGTTTTCCATGAAGGACCTGGGTGATGCCTCATCCATTCTGGGCATTAAGATCTATAGAGACATATCTAAGAGATTGTTGGGATTGTCACAATCAAGGTATATGGACACCATACTAAAGAGGTTTAGTATGGAAGATTCCAAGCAAGATAATTTACCTACTTGTCACGGGATCACCCTCTCCAAAGAGATGTCTCCAAAGACTAATGAAGAGAGGGATCGCTTGAGCATTATACCCTACGCTTCGGCGGTAGGATCTATAATGTATGTCATGTTATGTACTCGCCCAGATGTAGCTTACGCGCTGAGTGCATTAAGCAGGTATCAATCCAACATCCAACGGAGAGAGGGAAACAAGGCATGAATGTAGGGGAGAAACACTGGACGGATGTGAAGAACATTCTTAAGTACTTATGAAGGACTAAAGAAATGTTCTTGGTGTATGGTAATGGAGATCTCCAAATGGAGGCCTTTACCGATTCCAGTTTCCAGAGCGATAAGGATGACAACAAGTCTATCTCAGGGTTTGTATTTACCCTCAATGGAGGGGCGGTATGTTGGAAGAGTTCCAAGCAAGATACCATCGCTGACTCTACGATGGAAGCTGAATATATTGATGCTAATGATGCCGCAAAAGAGGCAGTCTGGATGAGGAAGTTCGTTTCTGAACTTCAGGTGGTTCTATCCATTGCTAATCCAATACCTTTGTATTGTGATAACAATAGAGCCATGGTTTTGGCAAAAGAACTACGGTTCTATCAGAAATCCAGACATATCTTGAGACGGTATCACCTCATCAGGGAGATCGTGGATCGCCAGGAGATCGAGGTGCGGAGAGTGGACACAAAAGATAACATAGCAGATCCATTCACCAAGGCCATCTCTCAAGTCCAGTTTGAGAGACTGTTCGAGATGTTGGGCATGCGGTATGCCGGCAACTGGTGATAGTGCAGACAGTGGGTACTTATTGTGCTAACTAAAGGCCTTAGTGCAAGTGTGAGATTGTTGGATATGTATGCCCTAGAGGCCTTTATTGTATAGGATTCTAGAGATATGTATGTACAAAAACAATATTGCTCAATATGAAAGTACACTATTTGTTTTACCTTTATCTTAACATGTGATGCGTTCTACTTAGTATTTCATATCTTGTATACATGTTGATAAAGCCCTTAGGATGTTTGCTTGACTACCAAGACTATGATGCATATCATACTAGTGGGGCTTGCGTAGTCCGCAAGCACATCCTTTATCAGTTCCTAGTCGAGGGAATATTGAGACAAGGCATAGATATTTCAAGAGTATACTAGTGTGTACGTTTCTTGACCCTGCATGGGGCGATGGTTGATCCCACAACCATTGGTGTTTAACATAAAAGATTGTACGCAGGTGCTCATTAGAGAATGGGTACACCGAACAGGACTCGCCGAGAACTCCCAGATGGTATCATACCTATCGTCAGATAGTAGTTCTCTGGTGAAACTTGTACAGGTTTGTCTGTAGACCCGAGATCGTCATAGTGTCTTGTGTGGTTCCCACTGTGCTTTGATTTCCTCCCTACCACGGCTCTTCAGAGGCGTGCAAACAGGTGGATTTTGGGTACAGTCCCGAATCACATGGAGGCAGTGAGCGATAGGAGGGGTTTCGTCTCTCCCAGTATAGGGAGTTGATGTTGCGCTATGCTCGATTGGCTATAACAGCAATTCTCTGGCCAGGGTTGTTGAGATTTACTGATAAAAGTTATCAGTAGTTTCTCGAACCATCATAAGCCACATATCGGCATGACTTATCAAGTTACTGGGGTCTGACGTTTACCACCCCTAGACTCGATATACGACGTATCAGATGAAGAGACCGGACTGTACGGTAAGTGTTACTTATAGGCTCATTAGGGTTAGGATGAGTTCACTCGTCGGCCACCTTTTCGACATGTACCTGGGTAGCCGTTATGTACAGCTAGTGTCGCTAAAGGGCTTGTGGTTAAACCTACTGCCAGCATACTGTCGAGTCTTTAGAGTTCCACACAGAGGGTTTCTCTGGTTCAGGCGAAACGATGTAGAGGCCGTAAGGTGTTACGGCAGGGTTTCGATCATATACGTGTACTGGCTACACGAATGATGTTCAGAAGGATAATACTGGTAGGCTTTGGTTTAAGCTGGATACCATTATTATATTATTGGATTATTGGTATCTCATTGTATTCGTATTTTTCGGAATATGAATACGGGTATATTTATACGGTATACGGTGAGGGTATTCTTATAATTGTACAAGAAAAGGCTTCTAGAAAGAGACACCTTATATATGAATTTTATTCTGTGAAAATGAAATTAATGAGGTGGAATTTGGAGTATGGATGAAAGCAAAGCTAATTGAATTTTATATTCATTTGGATCTACTATTGAAGCATGGTTGATTATTTTTGAGAAAAATAATCCATGCTTCAATAATTCAAACCTTAGCCATATCATTTTCATACACAAGACTTTAGTTCATTCTTACTCTTCCATTCTCTCTCCAAAATTATCTCCTCCTCTTAAGCTCAACCCTAATCCTTCACATGAGTTGTAAAACATAAGTTTTGAGATCAAATAATCCACTTGATTATCTCTACATCATCTAAGTAGGCTTTTTTTTAGAAAGCTTGACTTCTTAGTTACCTCTTTAGTGGAGGTTGAAGCTTGATCCAAAGCCTTCGGGTGGATCATCTATGTCTTAGCGGTGACCGGAGATCGAGATCATTCCAAGCACCCAAGGAGCTCAGAAACACAGTGGAAAGAAGACCTGAAGGACCGGTTTCAAGAAGGTATAATCCCTATCATAGTAGTTAAAACTCCTAGATAGGGTTACTAGTTATAGTTTAGTATAAGATCCGGGAGTAAAAGTCGATGTTGCATGCTTCAAAATTATTGTTTGCTAATTCCGCCTCCCCACAAGAGTTATGGAGGTGTGCAACATCTACTAAGAACTCCCCCATTGAAAAGCATTGTCTGGCACTGATATTCGCAATAACGAAACTCAGACATTACGCCTTGGCACATGAGGTCCATCTCATATCGAAGGTGGATCCTCTCAAATATCTGATGTCAAGGGCCATATTAACAGGAATGCTTGACAAATGGGCTCTCTTCCTAATGGAATTCTTGATAACATATCGACCCCTCAAAGCAATGAAAGGCCAGACCGTTGCCGACTTTCTCGCGGAGCATCTGATACCAGCCGACTCTCCCTTAAATTGTGAGTTGCTGGATGAACATGCGTTCGACACAATCGAAGGAGAGAGAGAAGAAAATGATTCGCTATGGGAACTCTACTTCGATGGAGCGTCTTCCATGAAGACGCGAAAGCAAAACGCCCATATAATCAAAGCGGGGTGGGCCTTATTTTCGTGACTCCGCAAGGAGGGATATTGCGTTACGCCCTCTCCTTAACAGAACCAAGGACTAATAATGAAGCTGAATATGAATCTTTGATAGCAGGTCTTCAGATTGCTGTCGACATGGGAATCAAAGACCTCCTCATATATAGAGACTCTCAGCTGATCGTTAGCCAAGTAAATGGCGACTATCAGACATGCAAACCCGAGCTGATAAAGTATGGCGAAAAAATGCTGCAACTGCTGACACAAATCCCCTCCTACGTCCTGGAGAGTATACCGCGTGCATAAAACAACAAGGCAGATGCATTGGCCAAATTAGCTAAAGAACTGGCCGATGAAGACCTCGATGATATAAGGATCATAGTCCAAAGCCGTCGTGTTCTTACGCCAATAGTTATATCTTCAGAAGACTTAATAGAGACATTCGACAGAAAAGAAACGACCGATATAGAAGACGAAGAAAAGGTCAAGGATTGGAGGGAAGTCTTCATAAACTACTTCAAATCCCAACGAACGCCCAAAAATGTGTCGTCTAGACATCAGCTCATGAAACGAGCTCTGTCCTTCACCTTCATCAATGATACTCTATATAAGAGATCTTTCGACTGTCTGTGGTTAAGATGCCTGGGAACAGAAGAAGCGAAGAGAATCGTTCAAGAAATTCACGATGGACTATGCGGTTCTCAACAAGCTGGGCCAAAGATGAAACTGAAGATCAAAAGAATGGGTTACTATTGTCCCACAATGATTCAGGACTGCCTCGAATATACGAAGCAGTGTCACTCGTGCCAAATCCACGGGGACTTCATCTACCAACATCCAAATCCGCTACATCCAACAATAGCTAGTTGGCCGTTCAAAATGTGGGGAACCGATATAATTGGCTCCATTGAACCGGCGTCGTCGAAAGGACATCGGTTTATATTAGCAACAACAGACTACATCTATAAGTGGACAGATACAGTACCACTAAGGGAGGTGAAGACAGAGAATATCCTCCATTTCTTCAGGACACACTCCATCTATCGGTTCAGGATACTCTTCAGTTTATAATCATTGGGCCAAAGGTCTAGCTGAAGCTTTCAACAAGACCTTGACGAAGATTATAAAGAAAACAGTGTCCACAAACAAAAGAGACTGGCACGAAAGGCTGCATGAAGCTCTCTGGGCATACCGAACAACGTTCAAAACATCCATGAATACAACACCATACGCGTTGGTATTCGGAACGGAAGCAGTGCTTCCTCTGGAAATAGAACTCTCTTCTCTTCGAGTAGCAGTTCGATACGCACTGACAGATGAAGAAAATGCTCATCTTCGGCTTGAGGAGCTCGACACCCTCGACGAAACTCGCCTTATAGCACAGCGAAATTTGGAAGCTTATAAGGCATAGATGACACGGTCATACGAAAGACTGACCAGGCCGAGAACATTCCGCCAAGGTGAACTTATGCTAGTCGTCAAAAGACCAATAATCCCCAATCGTGCAAAATGGGGGAAATTCGAGCCGAACTATGAAGGCCCGTACATCATAGACAAAGTCTACCAAGGTGGATCCTACCTGCTCTTGGATATGCATGGCAAAAGACCCTTCCGGCCAATAAACGGTCGATTTCTCAAAAAATATTGCGCTTGACGAGTCACAACTTAGGTCTATGATAGATGACGACGGTCGTGTCCGCTCACTATCTTCCTGAGTCAGAACTCTGAGAATAGTATGCAAAGAAGCTCCGTCGTCTCATACATGGCGATGAAGGACAGAGATGTCCTTAAACTAGAAATTCGCCTCAAACATGGTAATAACGTACCGAGATGTCCCTAAACTAGAACCTCGCCTCAAACATGGCGACATCGAACCGAGAAGTCCTTAAACTAAGTATCCGCCTCAAATATGGAGACATAGGACCGAGAAGTCCTTAAAGTAATTATCCGTCTCAAATATGGCAATAATAGACCGAGAAGTCCCTAAACTAACAATGGACCGAGATGTCCCTAAACTAGAACCTCGCCTCAATGATGGCGACATTGGACCGGGATGTCCCTAAACTAAAATTTCGCCTCAAACATGGCGATAATGGACCGGGATGTCCCTAAACTAAAATTTCGCCTCAAACATGGCGATAATAGACCAGAATGTCCCTACACCAGCACATCGCCCCTAAATACGGTGATATGCTCCCTTGAGATCTATATTGCAATCGAAGTCCTAACGGCGAAGGTTGCAACTCAAGTCTCACTGGCTATATAGCTACTCCAGCAATGAAGCTACCTTAAAACTCACCGGTAAACAGGTGGGTCACCTGCGACGAAGCTACTTTCGAGAGTTTCGTCATTAAAAAAAAGGGTATGTCTACAAGCGAAATGGGCACGGATGAAAACCCGAAAGGGCGCCGTGAGTAAAAACAGCAAGACTGCCGACGAGTTTGTGAAAACTCGAATAGGGCACAAACTCGTAAAATAAAAAAAATCATGTGCACTTGCAAAGTCCTCTCGACCTTGTGAGGAGAAAATACCTGCGTGAGATCCTTACGACTCACAAAGGAGAAACACACTTAGGAGTCCTCATGATTCCTAAAGAGAAATTACACTTACGGGATCCTCACGACTCGTAAGTAGAATTCCCCTTATGAGACCCTCATGGCTCATAAGATTCAGAAAACTTTAAGCTACAGGGATCTGAACCTGTTCTTAAGCCGCCACATCCCGCAAGTTGCCCTACAGGCGGTCCAATATTGACCCCTGTATACAATCCACGGGCACGAATAAATATTCCTTCACCAAGTTCTACCAATAGCAAGAAATGTCCCCATATGGTGAACGACACTTGTAAGTCTTCTCGAGTTATAAGGAGAAAACACTCTTGGAAGATCCTTACGACTTACAAGAGAAAATATCACTTAGGAATCCCCATGATTCCTAAGGAGAGAATACACTTACAAGATCCTCTCGACTCGTAGGGAGAAGTATCTTTGTGAGACCCTTACAGCTCATAAAGTCAAAAGTATTAATCGACAGGATCCTAACCCTATCTACTTAGCCATCTTTGTTCAAATCGACAAAGGAAAATGATGATTCTCTCCTGACAATATTCCAGTTGTAGCGATGCTGATGCCTAAACAGGTGTCAAACTCCAAGTCTTCTTACGGCAAATGATGATTCGCTCCTGACAACATTCCAGTTGTAGCGATGTTGATACCTAAAAGGTGTCAAACTCCAAGTTATCTTACGGCAAATGATGATTCGCTCCTGGAAATATTCCAGTTGTAGCGATGCTGATGCCAAGATTGGTATCAGATCTTAGGTCCTTAACTCATAAAAAAACAGCAGCGAGTAGGAAAAAAAATGCATATGAAATAGCCGAAATGATGGGACAACTCGCAATAAAAATCAGCGAGCAAAAAATAGGCATATGAAAACAGCCGAAAGAATTGGGCAACTCGCAATAAAAATAAAACAGCGAGTAAAAATAAAAAATACATAGCCGAAATGATTGGGCACAGCGATAAATAGCCGAAATGATTGGGCAATCGCGATTTTAGCGACATAAAAGCTGAAAAGATAGAGTATCACGGAAAAAAAAAAAAAAAAAATGGAAGTGAAATCTTTTTACCCTGCAGGTGAGTCCACACTAACCCCTGTATACAATCCATGGGCACAAAGGAAAAGGGAACTATATTTTCCATCAGGCTCCGTCAAAGAGAGAGCCAGATCTTGACGACAACATATACAGCCTAGAGGTCATCCCGACATTCTTCTCATTCCGACAGGATGCAGATGCAACGTCAACAAAGTTCCAAGGATCCAAAACAAAAAGGAGTGATGGAAAAATCCTAACTCCAGCTCGATGTGCTTCTCATGCCAGCAGGATGCAGATGCAATGTCAATAACGACCCAAGGGCCAAATCAAAGTGGAGCGATGGCATATTCCTAGCTCCAGATCTTGAAAGAGACATCTACAGCCTAGAGATTTACTCGACGTTCTTCTCATGCCAGCAGGGTGCAGACACAACGTCATCAAAGACCCAAGGGTCAAACAAAAAAAAGAGTGATGGCAAAATCCTTACTCCAACTCAACGTGTTTCTCATACCAGCAGGATGCAGACGCAACGACAACAAAGGCTCTAAGGAGCCAAATAAAGAAAGAGTCACGACAAAATACTAACTCCAGCTCGACGTGCTTCTCAAGCCAGCAGAATGTAGACGCAACGTCATCAAAGACCCAATGGTCAAACAAAAAAGGAGTAATGGAAAAATCCCAGCTCCAGCTCAACATTCCTTCTCGGTGCAGATGCGACGTCTACAAAGGCTCCAAGGAGCCAAATAAAAAAAGAGTGACGGCAAAATCCTAACTCCAGCTCGACGTGCTTCTCATGCCAGCAGGATGCAGATGCAACGTCAATAAAAGACCCAAGGGTCAAAGTAAAAATGGAGTCACGGCAAAATCCTAGCTCCAAGTTTTGACGGTACATATAAAGCCTAGAGACTATCCCGGCGTTTTCCCCTCATTCTAGCATGATGCGGACGCGACTATCAAATAAAATTAGAGCAATGGCATATTCCTAGCTTCGGGCTTCGATTGCAATACATACAGCATAGAGGTCCTACAGATGTCTACCCTACTTCAGCAAAGAAATGGCACGGCATCGTCAAAACAAAAATTAAGTGATGACATATTCTTAGCTTCGGGTCTCGAAGGCAACTCATATAAAGCCTAAAAGACTATCGGAGATCATCCCACACCAGAGCGGAGTGGTTATGACTCATCGGGGCTCCAAACTAAGCCTAACCTCAAGTAAAAAGCATCATGGCAAATTCCTAACGTTTGCTCTTCCGACGGTAATATGACCTAAGGAGGTTACTTAAAGACGTCTTGTCTAGCTCCCGAAAGGATCAGAGACACGACAGTCGTGGAGCTACTTGAACAACAGCTTGAAGACTGTATATCGAGGAATATATCAGCCAACGTGACGATACCACGGACTAAAACCCTAGTACCACAAACCTAACGGACCTCTGTCATAAAGAATGGAGGTTATCTGCATATAACGTTAGGACAAGTTTGTTTGTAAAACCAAGGGAGGTAAACTAAAAACACTCCGAGATGAGTACATAAACTAGAGACTCCGAAACGAGTGAATAAACTATAAACTCCGAAATGAGTATATAAACTAGAGAATCCGAAATGAGTGAATAAACTATAAACTCCGAAATGAATATATAAACTAGAGACTCCAAAACGAGTGAATAAACTACAAACTCCGAAATGAGTGCATAAACTACTTCGCGCTAGATCGAGACATCAAGCAACAGAAGGGTGTAACTCATGGGCTTCAGGGTTTAGAACTACATCCCTTAAGAATTGAGATTTGAGTTAATGATAAATGATGACGCTTGTGTCCGCTCGCTATCTTCTCAAATCAAGATTCTAAAAAGTTCTGTACGATACGCCAGCCCGAAATCGGCTGGATGCTACATATTACTCTACAATACTTCACTCACGTGTATACTTCTGTGAGTAAAGTAGTGGGGGGAATTTGTTTACATAGGTTTAAGTTTCATTTACAGTTATGTGTGAAAGAAGGCTCATTCATACACGTGCGTGGAAGGTTTCAACAGTATGATCAAAGAAAGAACAAGTGTTAGAAATGAAGCACTCGGTGGTCAACGATAAAAGGAAAGCATTTAAATAAACATTTTATGATACAGAAAATAGATCACCAAATATGGGATCAAAAGTACAAGGGTTTACAAAACTATGAATAAAGCTTTCTAAGGCCCTTTCATCCTTCTCCACCATATCGAAGTGGCGATCTTCGCGAGGAGTTGCTCCTCATCGGTTAGTGTCGTGCCCATCGGCGAAGGCAGACATGATGGTCCGCTGAGCCCATGTCTGGCTTAGCAGTTGAACAGAACGATCCCTCAGAGGCTTAGTAATCAAAAGTGCCTCATGAAAGCACTCGATCATGTCCTCAGCTGTGTCGAGCATCACTGGAGTCATCTCTGCGGATGAGAGGGAATGTCATTGAGCACGGACAGGAAGATCATCCGGAGCCAAATAGAGCCGATGGATAGAGGAGATCCTCTACGAGTCAAGAGCTCGTGCAGCACCGTCGTCCGTGAGAGCAGGATTCACCAAGCACGCAACAAAACGAGGAACAATTTCCTCAATGGGCACCTCCCATGGCTGTCGATTAGCATGCGGACGATTGCAAGCCATGACTCTTCTCTGTTAAAATGTTTCTTTGAAAGTGAGAGAGAAGAGGACCATTGCTTAGATTATAAAGGGAGGCATTTTAAGTCACGGCACAAAAAATGTTGTGCATGGTGGAACTATTTGCAAGCTCTGACAAAAGAAGGCATTGGAAAAGAAAGTTTAACTCAGGAAAAGCAGAGAAAGAAGGTGAAAAGAAAACCTTCATTAATGGGGCAGCACCCCACGTGTTTCTCACGAGGGCGCCAGCGCCAACGTGCAAAGCGTAAAAAAGCTTCAGGGCAAGAATTAAATTCTTATACGGCGCCGCACGTGCTCCTTACGCGGGCGCCAATGTGCAAAGCATAGAAGAAATTATTACATAGGAGTTAAACTCTTAGATGGCTCCATATGTCCTCCTCACGCAGACGCCAATGTGCAAAGCATATACGTACTTATCATAAGAATTAAATTCTTAAGTGGCGCCCACGTGCACAATACGTGAGCGCCGGCGCCCAAGTAGAATTAAATTCTACGTTTCCTTAAAGTTGGGATACTCTCTGATAAACAGAGCCGTTGGATCAAAGATCCAACGGAGATGATAAATCATCAAAATATATAATTAGAAGAAAACATCTCCTAAATCTTTCTAAATAAAAAAGATACACTCAGTTGGATCAATGATCCAACAATGGAATAAAATTCTATTTTTGGTAATATATTCTCTCAATCTTTCCAAATAAAAAGATTGATCTCTGTAAAACAGAGAACCCTTGGATTAAAAATCCAATGGTGATTAAAAAATGACCATGTTACAGAATAAATTCAGTATATGGGAAAATATTTCCCCAATCTTGTTAAAAATAAGAGAACATATTCTGTAATAACAGAAGTCCTTGGATCAAAGATCCAATAGTGGGTAAAATTCCCCATCTCAATTTTGAGTCCAATTAAATCAATTGGAATCTCTCAATGAAAGATTTTCTCAGAATTAAGTAACAAACTTTCCTCCACTATATAAAGGACCCGGGACTTCAAGTCTCATATAGAAAAAAAAACCATAAGCTTCTGAAAAATACAGAAAGCTTCTAAAAACAAGAGAGAATTCAACCCTCAGAGAGGAAGACTTCCCTTTCAAAAGAAACCTAGGTAAAAGAAATTCAGAGATCAAAATATCTCTTTTTACCTATTTTAAAGGTTTAACCCTTCTAAAAGAACTTAGTTCTTTCTCTGGATCAGATATCCACAAGACAAGTCTCCCACAAGTCAAGAATTTAATTCTCATCAAGAGAATCTTGTTCTTGAGAATCAAAGATTCAGAAAAGAATTAGGTCCAAAAGAAAAACAAAAGGAAAAGAACCTATAAAAGAACTTAGTTCTTAAAGAAAAACCTGATCCCAGATCTTCAAAAAATGAAGATCTTGGTGATCATTAATGGTCAAAATGCCATTAGCATAGATTTAATCTCTAAAAAGGGAAAAAAGACTATCGCCTCACGTGCTCCTTACGTGGGCGCCCCCTTTTAACAGCGCCTAGCGCCACATGTGAAAAACACGCGGGCACCCAAAACAGAAGGTCGGCGCCTCACGTGAATCACACGTGGGCACTGAATAAAAATGCTCAGCACTCCATATGCAGCCGAAAACAGCTAAGTGCTTAGCACTAATTGGGCAGTGCCCAGCACCGCACGTGCTCCTCACGTAGGCGCCATACAAAAAGTGCTGAGCACTTCATATATAACCAAAACAGCTGAGTGCTTATTATTGATTGGGCAACGCCCAGCGCCGCACGTGCACCTTACATGGACGCTATATAAAAAGTGCTTAGCACTTCACATTTAGTCAAAATGACTAAAAGCGTTCAACATTTATTGGGCAACGCCCATGACTGAATGCTTCACATGACATACATGTGAGCGTCAGAGCTCAAATATGTGCTTAGCACTTTTACATGGAAAGAAAATGGTAGAACAAACAGAGCCCAAATAAGTGTTTAGCACTTTTGAATAAAAAAAAGCAAAGTAGACTTAGCCCAAATTGGCTAAGTCTCTGAAATTTTCTTGCAGCTAAGCCCAAAGGCACTTTTGCTGGATCTTAAATAAAAATGATCTTAGTCTATTTTGCTAAGTTGATCTTAGTCTCAAATTAGACTAACACATCCTTAGAAAGAACAAATTGAGCCCAAATGATCATACATTTAAGCTGATCTAAATCTCAAACCAGATTAACGGTCCTTAAATAAACCTAAGCCCAAATATAAAATATACGAATTTGGACTGAACCGCGCCATACGAGCGACGACATAAACTAGTCTTCGTATACAATTTACGAGCAATCTAAACAAACAAAAATACACACGACACGAAGTGAACTACCAGAGCAGGAGAAAGTGGTTATCACAATGCGGTAACGTAATTAACTGTAGAGCCTTGCGCCTGCAGGGAAGAGCGTCCGCACAATCAAAACCCCCTCAAAATGATGGGAAATCTGATAAAATCTGCTACAACGGTCGCATCTATCCAAACCTCCGATATATGGTGCCATAAATCAACTTGGTATCTTCGGAGAGGTGGACGGATAAATCCAAATAGTATCTGCCCCCAAATTCAGGCCAGATGTCCCAACTGTTGGCTATAGTGCTCTCAAGTCAATTATTGAATCGCAGGCACGCGATTGCGATGATTGAGGGATGATCTATACGGATAGATCAGTCTTACTCAAAATGATAGTATTCTATCTGGTTTGTCTTTATCATCATGTACATGCTTTATGTGGTATTACAGATCACTATTACATATTGATAGAGCCTATCGGATTCTTGATTGACTACTAGCATTATGTTGGTGATCATATACGTGGGAGCTGGATGGTCTTTAAGCACATCCTTAAATGTCCCTAGTCGTGGGAGTATCGAGACTGGACAACGATACTCCAGAGTAGACTGTATACTGATCGAGAACCTGACGATGGGCGGTGGCCAGGTCTCACAAGCCTTTGGTGTTAGTTTGTTCACCTATGATAGTATACAGGTGCTCATTGGATTATGAGTACACTGGACGGACTCGCCGAGAACCTGCTAGTTGGTACTAACCTATTGTCAGATAGCAGTTCCCAGGTGACATGTGTGCAGGTTAGTCTGTCGACCTGATATCGTCATTTTTCTTGTGTGAGTTCCCACTATGCTTTGATTACTATCCTACTACGGCTTAAAGGAGTCATACAAATAGGTTTTAGTTGGGTACAGTCCCGAGCCACATGGAGGCAGTGAGCGGATCATCGGGGATTCTTCTCTCCCAGTACTGGGGGTTGATGTCGCGCAGTGCATGTAAGTCCATGTCACGCACCCCACGAACTTGCGGGGAGGCGGTATATATGAAAAACGATTATCAAAGCTTCGTAACACGGACTTGAGCGCATGAATCGTATCTAAACCGTTACTAGCAAACTACGAGAGGTTTAACTACTCGGATTCAAAGTTATACCTCACGTTACTTGTCCTTCGGGTCTTCATCGCTGTCCTCCACTCCTCATAGGCTCCTTGGAACATCGGCACCTCAACGGCCTCCTCGAGTCAAAGACGATCCACCTGAGAGCTCCTACGCCAAGCTTGATCTCTAACTTGAGATAACTAGGTTGCTCAAAGTGTTAATCTAAGCTACCTAGGGGATATAGAGTGAGGTTATGGATGTATTAGTCTAGCTAACCCTTGATCTCAACACATGAGAGGTTAGGGTTAGGGTTTCAAGAATCAGAGAGCTTGAGGAGAGAGAAGGTGATGATAAGAATGATCTTGAAAAATGAACTCATTAGAATATATTAACCATAACAATTTATCAAATAAATAATATATATGATTAATCAACATGGTTGATGCATTCACCTTGTGTGATTCATCTCATGAGTCATTAGCTCAACAAATGAAGCATTAACTCCATGGATGAATCACACAAATGAGTCATTAAGCAATAAATGCTTATGCCACCTTAACCCCCAAGCCACCATGCTTCTAGAAGCTTCCCGGAAAATTATGAGAACGCCCCTCCAATCCGTGAAAACACGGAAAAACTTTAGACTGTATAAATCCAATAACCTGATACTAGAATCTGTCTTAAACCAAAGCCGGCTAGTAAAAACTGTCCGAACGCTGTACGTGCGTTTAAACACGTATGCGTCCGAACCCTTGTCGTAAAACCATACGACCTCTATATCGTTTCGCTTGGAGCAGGGAAACTCTCTGTGTGGGACTCTAAAGACTCGACACTACGCTGGCAGTGGGTTTAACCACAGACCGCAAGCGGCACTAGCTGTACGTAACGGTCCCCAGGTAGATGTCGATAAGAAGGCCGATGAGGAAACCCATCCGAACTCCTACTGAGCCTGATGTGACAATCTCCGTATAGTCTGGTCTGTTCTTCTAAGACTATCGCATATCTAGCCTAGGGGGTGGCAAGCGTCAGTCCCCTAATAGCGGTATAAGTCGTGTCGGAGCATAGCCCATTACACCCTGAGAAACTACTGGAACCTACCAGTAAATCTCGCTTGCCCTGGCCAGGGACTTTGCGTAATGGATCTCTGACACAGCGCGATATCAACTCCCAATACCGGGAGAGACGAATCCTGTCTAACCGCCACTGCCTCCAAGTGTTCGGGACTGCACCCAACTGCTACCTGTTTGCACGACTCCTTTGAGCCGTGGTAGGGTAGCAATCTAAGAACAGTGGGACACACTCGAGGCGAAGTAGCAGTGTCAAGTCTGCGGACTATGCTGTACTCATGTCACCTGGGAACTGTTAACTGACGACGTGTATAATACCAACCAATTAGTTCCCCTGCGAGTCCTGTCCGGTGTACCCGTAACCTAACGAGCACCTGTATACTATCTCCAGTACGACGTACTGACGGCTGTGGGACGGACCATCTCCCCAACTGGGATGAGAAGCGTACACACTAGTCTACTCTAGAGTATCGATGCCCTGTCTCGATAATTCTACGACTAGGGACAAGTATAGGAAGTTGCTTATAGACTACCCAGCCCCCACTAGTGTGAATGTCATCACAACGCTGGTAATCAAGAAAAGATCCTATGGGCTCTACTAATATGTATAAGTGATACGTTACAAGAAACATATGCACATATTAAAGTAAACACAAACCAAGTAGCATACTACCATTTTTAGCAAGACTGTATATACAACTGTGAATATCCCAAGCTTCCATTAAGTAATATACTTACAAGTATGATACAATAATGGCCCCTAGGACATATACACTAACAATCTCCCACTTGCACTAGGTCCATGAGCTGGCATATCGTAGACCTATCATCTCGAATAGCCTCTCGAACTGCGTCTGAGGAATGGCCTTTGTGAATGGATCAGCAATGTTATTCTCCGTCTCTACTCTTTTCACCTCGATCTCCCGGCGATCGACGATCTCCCTGATCAGGTGATACCGTCTTAAGACGTGTCTGGATTTCTGATGGGACCTGGGTTCCTCCGCTAAACCTATAGCGCCGTTGTTGTCACAATACAGAGGTATTGGATCAACACTGGTAGGAACCACCTGAAGTTCTGTGAGGAACTTCTTCATCCAGACAGCTTCTTTTGCGGCATCGCAAGCAGTTAGGTACTCAGCTTCCATTGTTGAGTCAGCAACGGTCTCCTGCTTGGAACTCTTCCAACATACCGCCCCTCCATTGAGGGTAAAGACATAACCCGACATGGATTTGGAGTCATCCTTGTCACTCTGGAAGCCGGAGTCGGCAAAGGCCTCCATCTGGAGGTCTTTTTCGCCATACACCAAGAACATCTCCTTAGTCCTCCTCAGGTACTTTAGAATGTTCTTTACTGCTATCCAGTGCTTCTCCCCTGGTTTTTCCTGATACCGGCTTACAACGCTCAATGCGTATGCTACATCTGGTCTGGTACATAACATCGCATACATTATAGAGCCTACCGCAGAAGCGTAGGGTATAATCGACATGCGATCCCTTCCCAAATCAGTCTTGGGAGACATCTCTTTGAAGAGGGTGATTCCGTGACAAGCCGGTAGGTTAACGCGCTTAGAATCATCCATACTGAATCTCTTCGCTATGGTGTCTATGTACCTGGACTGTGAAAGTCCCAACATCCTTTTTGATCTATCACGATAGATCCGGATCCCCAGAATGTAGGTGGCATCACCCAGGTCTTTCTTGGAGAATTTCTGTGATAAGAATCTTTTGACTGACTGTAACATAGGAATATCATTTCCTATTAGGAGAATGTCATCCACGTACAAGACGAGGAATACTACAGCTCTCCCTACAATCTTACTGTATATGCAAAGTTCATCTGGATTTTTGATAAAGTCGAATTCTTTAACAGCATTATCAAAACAGATGTTCCAACTCCGCGATGCCTGCTTTAGTCCATAAATGGACTTAAGCAGCTTGCATACTTTACCGCTGCTCCCACTCTGAATGAATCCCTCTGGCTGATCCATATAGACGCTCTCTTCCAAATTTCCATTTAGAAAGGCCGTCTTTACGTCCATCTTCTAGATTTCATAATCGTGGAAGGAAGCAACAGCAAGAAGGACCCGAATGGATTTGAGCATAGCCACTGGAGAAAAGGTTTCGTCATAGTCCAAACCAGGTCTTTGACGGAAACCCTTTGCAACAAGTCTAGCCTTATAGGTTTCAACCTGTCTATCTACACCAATCTTCTTTTTGAAGATCCATTTGCATCCTACGGGTTTTACCCCATCTGGAGCAATGTCCAAAGTCTATACTTTGTTAGTGTACATGGACTCCATTTCGGTCCACATTGCATCCAGCCATTTTACCGAGTCGGCACTCTGAATGGCTTGCTGGAAGCTACTAGGGTCATCATCATCAATGACACAATCCTCTCTATCCCCATCTATGAGAAAACCGTAGTATCTCTCAGGCGGATGAAACAGCCTACTACTCCTGTGGAGGGGTGCGGGAATGTCCTGTTCTTCTTGAACTTCTGGTTCTACCATACTTTCAGAAACAGTTTGTGGTTCTGGAATTTCTTCCAGTTCTATTTCGCTCCCACTTGTTTCCTTTTCTAAAAATTGATATTCTAGAAAATGGGTATTACGAGAAACAAAAACCTTTTGTTCCTCTGTGTAATAGAATAGATACCCCCTGGAGTTCTTTGGATATCCCACAAACTTACATAGTACTGATCGTGCCTCGAGTTTGTCCGCATGCTGCTTTTTAACAAAAGCCGGACATCCCCAAATCTTCAGATACTGAAGATAAGGTTTCTTCCCACTCCACATCTGATATGGTGTGGTAGGCATAGTCTTGGTAGGAACCTGGTTCAAAAGATATGTAGCTGATTCTAGTGCATATCCCCAGAATGATCGCGGTAACTTAGCGTTACTCATCATTGAACGAACCATATCCAATAGGGTTCGATTCCTCCTTTCCGATACACCATTATATTGTGGTATGTATGGAGGAGTAAGCTGAGAGAGAATTCCATTCTCTTTTAAGTAACCCAGGAACTCGGCACTTAAGTATTCACCACCTCGATCAGATCTCAGTGTCTTTATACTCTTGCCTGTTTGTTTTTCCACTTCATTCTTGTATTCTTGGAATTTCTCAAAGGCCTCGGATTTATGCTTCATTAAGAAGACATATCCATACCTAGAGAAATCATCCGTAAAAGTAATGAAGTAGGAATAACCACCTCGCGCATGTGTAGACATTGGACCGCACACGTCACTGTGTATGAGTCCCAAGAGCTCGCTTGCTCTTACTCCGTGTCCAGTAAACGGAGTCTTTGTCATCTTTCCTTTGAGACAAGATTCACAAGTAGCATAAGATTGATATTCGAACGGATTCAGATATCCTTCTCTATGTAACTTAGTCAACATTCTCTCATTGATGTGACCTAGTCTACAATGCCATAAGAAAGCCTGATTTATTTCTGGAGACTTTCTTTTAAGTGTGTTCTAGACATTGAAAACCTGAGCTTGACTTAATACGTATATACCGTTATCTAATGTACCGGACCCAATCAAAACTTGATTTAAGTGGATGTTAACTACATCGCTTACGAATGTAAAATCATATCCCTCTCTCGAAAGTGAGGACACTGGTATGATATTACAAGTCATACTAGGTACATACAAACAGTTACGTAGAATCAATATATGCCCACTTGTCAAACCTAGGCGATATTCTCCCACGGATTCAGCGTCCACGCTCATTCCGTTTGCAACTCTGAGAGACCAATCACCTACCTTTATAACTCTACGATTTCTCAAAGTATGTATTGAATTACAGATATGAGATCCTGCTCCGGTATCTAGTACCCAGGAAGTAGAGTTAATTGACAAACAGTTCTCAATAACAAATACACTTGAGGATGAAGCCACAACATGCTTCGTATCTTGACTACTGGTTTCTAAAGCCCTGCAATCTTTATGCCAATGCCCAGTCCCATAACAATAGGAACGTTCCTCTTTTACTACATTCAGTCCCGAAACTTTTGCCCTTCTCTTTCTTTCTTCTTCCCTGGTTTCCTTCAGGGTAGAAGGCAGAGACTGTAGAATAAAGTCAGTATCTGACTCGTTTCCCAATGTGGTCTCCAGGTCCTGGAGCTCATCAATACAGCTAGTCATTGTAAGGACGTTGTCCCCTACAGATGACCCGAAAGTCAACCTCGCTTGAATTAATTCGTTCGAGGTCTCATATCTTGCGATATGAGATTGCTCTCCATATAAAGCTTTGTTATGGAGAAAGATGAAAACTGATTCCATCTTCTCGTGCTGCTTCTGGTATACACCATCAACTGAAGCTAACACGAGGCATTTGGCTTTTGCTTTATCCTTTTCCCTTGTCTGGCAGATATCCATATCCGTGACGGTGGAAACTGGATCCGAGACGGCGGGATCTTGAGTAGTAATAGAGTGGTCTAGCTTGTCATAGGCAATGGACATCTGGACAGACCTTTTCCAGTCATATAAGTCAGAATCAGTCAATTTGTTATCTAGATGTAACCTAGTCGTGGTCACATGGTCGCTGCAATTAAGAGAGAGAAGAAAAACACTTTTAGCATGATGCTCTTGCAAGTTTAGACTGGTTTTTAATTTATCTAAACGGGATGGCTCCCACTGTTTCTCGAATCCTTCCTCAAACCATAAAAGAAGAATTAGCCAGGACTATTCTCACCGTACAATACTTGCTTAACCGTTCAGCCAGGCTAGTGTCGATACTTCGAGGGTGGTTTTCCAACGCTTTCGCGAAGTTCCTTAATTAAAGAACCTCTTTTCTCTGGGGGCGTAGCCCCGCTGACACCTTTCTTGACAAGTACTTGGTTTATAGCATTGATCGTTAAGTGACGAATCTCCTGATAAGTAGTATATACTCACAGTAGGATCGGGATCCAAAATATCATCGTATGATAATGTTGAAGGAATCCTACCAACATTCATCAAACTCCAAAATGATATGCTCTCTCTGCAAATTTCAGTTTCTTTAGAAATTCCCGATATAAATTTTTGCCCCATGCTCTTATGACTTTGACTAAGGGCCAAATATGTCATAAGTCACATGTCAAGTTCTACCCGTCATTATCCAGGTTAATTTGAACCCACCCGTATATACTCTTGACTAAGGGCCAAGAAAAGTAATACGACTGTCCCAAACCAACGCATCTATCTATGCAACAAATGAATACCCCAGCAGCTACCAAACACAATGTCTTGACTAAGGGCCAAAAATACATAGCTTAAATACTACTGAATACCCAAATGAAATGACGGAGGGCTACGAATGGTTTTGGCAAAACCGTGAACGTAGTGAACTTGATATAATCGAAGGAACCTGATACTTTTTAAAAGGAGTGGTTAAAGCTCCGTAATTAAAAAATTCTGCTCTTTTAAAATAACCGAGTGGTTTCTTTTAAATTTGTTCCAACGATTAAACTATGGTTTATTTTCTTTGCATTATAATAATGCGTCCCATCATTTATCCTATCATTGCAGAAAACAACGAAAATACCACGTCCTCTTATGCCATCCGCATTCGCCACGGGGTCCCGTCATCACCCGTTAGGTTACTTAACTAACGACAGAGTGGGGGCTGGGCTAGCGCGGGTGTAAAACATAAGTGACGTCTAATAGCTATCATATATAGATATTGTACATTCATCAAACGCAATAATAAGCATTCCAGATCACTGATGAACTTTATTGGATATTCTAGAAATCCGCATTTGCTTTGAGCCTGCACTAAAAGACGGATTACACAGTTGTGATGAATAGCCATTACCCCAACCCTAGACCCCCTACGGGTACGGCAAACTACCCGCCAAGTATCTGAAGTGAAGCGGTCTCCCTCAACAACGTGAGTAGGCCACTAAACACTTCAACGTACCCGGTAGTTTGTGTATCCCGCCTTGGGTCTATCCTAGGAGCAAAAACAGTAAAAAGAAATAATACAACGGTGGCTACAACCGCAACCTGGATGTGCCCCGCAAAAGAATATTACATCATATTACAATTACATCGAATGAATGAATATTAAACCCATCTCAAACCCCGGCTAATCATCACAACATTCCAATCAAGTCTATATACACAAACAGTAAACATTACAGAAATGTGCAACCTCTTGCCAACTGACATACTAGCAATTAGGGGAGCTTTACGAACACATTAAACATTACAGATAAAAACCCAATTAGCAAATAACTTAGAACATCGATCAACAACCTTTTTTTTCCGTGTCTACCCCAAAAGCAAACTAGCACTGAAGTAACCTGGGCAGAAACAGAATATACAGGAAAACGAAAAACCAAAAACTATGAATTACTGTGAAAATCCGAGTCAACTCGGGGCTGACTCGGCGGCGGATCCGCGGCCAAAAGCACCATCTTGCCGCGGATCCGCGGCCATCTTGCCGAGTTAGGGGCTCGTAGTTTCCCAGTATTCTTATAATTCCCTGCTGAGAATTTTAAGGCATATCAAAAAAAAAATTCAACACGTTTAAAATTTACAAAAACTGTTAGGGTTAGGGTTTTGTTTTCGCGTTTATTCGTCGATCGAACTTCTAATTAGTTGCTAACAAGCTAGTAATGGTTTAGTTGGCTCTGATACCACTGTAAGTCCATGTCACGCACCCCACGAACTTGCGGGGAGGCGGAATATATGAAAAACGATTATCAAAGCTTCGTAATACGGACTTGAGCGCATGAATCGTATCTAAACCGTTACTAGCAAACTACGAGAGGTTTAACTACTCGGATTCGAAGTTATACCTCACGTTACTTGTCCTTCGGGTCTTCATCGCTGTCCTCCACTCCTCGTAGGCTCCTTGGAACATCGGCACCTCAACGGCCTCCTCGAGTCAAAGACGATCCACCTGAGAGCTCCTACGCCAAGCTTGATCTCTAACTTGAGATAACTAGGTGGCTCAAAGTGCTAATCTAAGCTACCTAGGAGATATAGAGTGAGGTTATGGATGTATTAGTCTAGCTAACCCTTGATCTCAACACATGAGAGGTTAGGGTTAGGGTTTCAAGAATGAGAGAGCTTGAGGAGAGAGAAGGTGATGATAAGAATGATCTTGAAAAATGAACTCATTATAATATATTAACCATAACAATTTATCAAATAAATAATATATATGATTAATTATCATGGTTGATGCATTCGCCTTGTGTGATTCATCTCATGAGTCATTAGCTCAATAAATGAAGCATTAACTCCATGGATGAATCACACAAATGAGTCATTAAGCAATAAATGCTTATGCCACCTTAACCCCCAAGTCACCATGCTTCTAGAACCTTTCCGGAAAATTATGAGAACGCCCCTCCAATCCGTGAAAACACGGAAAAACTTTAGACTGTATAAATCCAATAACCTGATACTAGAATCTGGCTTAAACCAAAGCCGGCTAGTAAAAACTGTCCGAACGCTGTACGTGCGTTTTGTTAGTTATATGTATGCCCTAGAGGCCATTACTATACATAGGATGTATATTGTAGTGGATGCTTGGACATATATAGGGATGACTTTCTTGCTCGATATGATAGTATGCTATCTGGTTACTCTTTACCTTAACGTGTACACTGATTGTCTCTCTGTTACATATTGATAAAGCCCTTAGGATGTGTACTTGACTACCTGGACTATGATGCGGATCATACTAGTGGGGACATAGTAGTCCATAAGTACATCCTTCAAGGTCCCTAGTCGTGGGTGTATCGAGACGGGGCATCGATATACCAGTGCAGACTAGCATGTAGCTTCTTGACCCATACAGATGGGCGATGGATGATCCCATATCCATTGGTGTTTGACATCAAAGATGATATACGGGTGCTCAGTGGAGACTGGGTACACTGGACGGACTCGCCGAGAACTCCCAGATGGTATTATACCTTACGTCAGATGGCAGTTCTCTGGTGACACTGGTACAGGTTAGTCTGTAGACCCGAGATCGTCATAGAGTCTTTTGTGATTCCCACTGTGCTTTGATTTCCACCTTACCACGTCCAAGAGGGCGTGCAAAACGGTGGTTTTTGGGTACAGTCCCGACTCACATGGAGGCAATGAGCGATAGGAGGGGATTCGTCTCTCCCGGTATAGGGAGTTGATGTTGCGCTGTGTTCGATTGGCTATAACCGGAAATCCCTGGCCAGGGTTGCTGAGATTTGCTGGTAAGTGTTACCAGTAGTTTCTCGAACTGTTATAGACCTTATATCGACACGACTTATCGAGCTACTGGGGTCTGACGTTTACCACCCCTAGGCGAGATATGCGACATATCAGACGATCAGACCGGACTGTACGGTAAGTGTTACTGGTTGGATTCACAGGAGTGTGAGCGGGCTTGCTCGTCGATCTTCTGATCGCTCAATACCCGGGTGGCCGTTACGTTTAGCAGACCGCTTGCGGCTTGTGGGTGCTTGATATGATCATCACCTGCTGCCGGCGTATTGACGAGTCTTTAGAGTCCTACACAGAGGTTTCCTGGCTGAAGCGAAACGAAATAGGAGCGCATATGAGATATGTGCGGGACCGAGAATTATACCAGTATGTGATACTGTATTCTATTCTCGTGATTTGTATCATTGGTCGGTTATATGTGATATAGCCGGGTTACCGAATCAAGTGTTGATTTGATACATTGATACACTTGATATTAGTCGGTTATATGCGATATGACCGGATCGTTAAATCAAGTGTTGATTTAATGATTTAATGTATAATTATATATTTGATATATTACTTTACATTAGCTAGTATTTGTTCACTTAAGATGGATTTTCTCACTTGATGTGCACATTATATATATGATATAGTTTTGTGCATAAGATTGTATCATGTTTGATGATACATGCAACATTGGGTGTGTATGATTAAACCATGGTTATGTTAATGGTTAGGGTTTTTATTTACTTATTCATTTATTTATTTATTCTTTTTGGAAAGATAAATAAAATGGTGACTTATTTTGTTTCTTTCTTGAAACTTCTTGAAGTGTTGAAAGTCAAAGCCATTTTGTTTCTTTCCTAAACCCTAACCCTTTAACTTAACCCTAGTTCATTCTCTACACTTAACCATGGTTGTTTTTATGATAAGAATGAATGGGATTTTCTTTTTAAGTTAATTCCTTTTATTCTTTCATCTTCATCATCTTCTTCAAGCTTCATGAAAGCTTACTAGCTTCAATGGTGAAATAAGAAAAAGAGTGAAAAATCCAATTCTAAAGTGAACCCACTTCCTATTTCTTCATCCTCTACCACTTGCCAAGTAGTATAGGGTGTTTTCTTCACAAGTTTCATGGCTTGGTGAAGTTGGAGCTTGATCTTGTGTTGCCTCGACGTAGATCATCTTCGGCATCGAAGTCGACGACCTAGCTCGCCCATTTCTCCGATGAAGCCGACGCTAGAGCCCGGGATCCGATGATCGCAGCGAGGGGATCTCATCACGGAGCTATGGAGGTGGAGGACCGGATCTACAAAGGTTGTATTTCCGTTCACTTTAGAGTAAAGCTGTTTACTACTTGCTTGTTTCGCCTTAAACTCTAGTCAACGATCGCATTAGGGTTTCTCGACACCGGAATTTTTTTGAATTTGGCATGGTTGATGCCTTGTGAGACCTCATTAGTTGTCCTAGGAACCCTACACGTTTAAACACGTATGCGTCCGAACCCTTGTCGTAAAACCATACGACCTCTATATCGTTTCGCCTGGAGCAGGGAAACTCTCTGTGTGGGACTCTAAAGACTCGACACTACGCTGGCAGTGGGTTTAATCACAGACCGCAAGCGGCACTAGCTGTACGTAACGGTCCCCAGGTAGATGTCGATAAGAAGGCCGATGAGGAAACCCATCCGAACTCCTATTGAGCCTGATATGACAATCTCCGTACAGTCCGGTCTGTTCGTCTAAGACTATCGCATATCTAGACTAGGGGGCGGCAAGCGTCAGTCCCCTAATAGCGGTATAAGTCGTGTCGGAGCGTAGCCCATTACACCCTAAGAAACTACTGGAACCTACCAGTAAATCTCGCTTGCCCTGGCCAGGGACTTTGCGTAATGGCTCTCTGACACAGCGCAGTATCAACTCCCAATACCGGGGGAGACGAATCCTGTCTAACCGCCACTGCCTCCAAGTACTCGGGACTGCACCCAACTGCTACCTGTTTGCACGACTCCTTTGAGCCGTGGTAGGGTAGCAATCTAAGAACAGTGGGACACACTCGAGGCGAAGTAGCAGTGTCAATTCTGCGGACTGTGCTGTACTCATGTCACCTGGGAACTGTTAACTGACGACGGTTATAATATCAACCAATCAGTTCCCCTGCGAGTCTTGTCCGGTGTACCCGTAACCTAACAAGCACCTGTATACTATCTCCAGTACGACGTACTAACGGCTGTGGGACAGACCATCTCCCCAACTGGGATGAGAAGCGTACACACTAGTCTACTCTGGAGTATCGATGCCCTGTCTCGATAATCCTACGACTAGGGACAAGTATAGGATGTTGCTTATAGACTACCCATCCCCCACTAGTGTGACTGCCATCACAACGCTGGTAATCAAGCAAAGATCCTATGGGCTCTACTAATATGTATAAGTGATACGTTACAAGAAACATATGCACATATTAAAGTAGACACAAACCAAGTAGCATACTACTATTTTTAGCAAGACTATATATACAACTGTGAATATCCCAAGCTTCCATTAAGTAATATACTTACAAGTATGATACAATAATGGCCCCTAGGGCATATACACTAACAGTGCACAGGTGGCCATCACCAGAAATCCTTAGCCAAGGTAGTCAAGAATTACTGATTTTGGATCAGTAGTTTCTCAGTTGGTGATGGGCTTCATACCAACACGAAATGTCGCGTTATTAGGGGTCTGACTTTATCCACCCCCTAGAATCGATATGCGATACTCTTAAACGAACAGACCGGACTGGACGGATATTTTCATAGACAGGCTTAATAGGGGTTCAGATGAGTTTGCTCGTCGACCTCCCTTTCGCTCAATACCTGGGTAGCCGTTAAGTACAGCTAGTTCCGCTAACGTGCTTGTGGTTAAACCCACTGCCAGCGTATTGACGAGTCTTTAGAGTCCCACACAGAGGGTTTCCCTGCTTCGGGCGAAATGATGTAGAGGCCATATGGCCTTACGGCAGGGTTCGACCATATACGTGCACTTGTGCACATATCATGATTCGGACAGATAATACTGGTGGTCTTTGGTTTAAGCCGGATTCTAGTATATATTGTTGGATTATTTTCGTCTCTTTGTATTCGTATTTTTCGGAATACGGATACGGGTATGTATATACGGATGAGGAGTGTTCTTGTAATTTATTACAAGGTGCTTCTAGAAGATGCCATCTCATTTAGTTTTAACCATTTAGGATTAAATGGTTAATGAGGTGGAGGATGAGGTGTTGTGTGCATTTATTGTAGCATGGATTTGTAGTGACTCATGGTTACTATTCTAGTATGCTTGATTTTTGTTTTGTTGTGAGATATTTTGGAGACTTGAGATATTTTGGAGACTTGAGATATTTATTGGATGCTTCAATATTTGCTCACAACACTTAGCCATTTTTTTCTTGAGTTGCCTCACACTCTCATCCCCAAGCTTCTTCTTCTACCTCCACCCTTCAAGTATCATGTGTTGAGAAACCTATGGTGTTTGGAGATAAATTAATCCATTATTAGATTCTACATCCTCTAGGCTATCTAGTTTAGCAATCAAGGTACCCTAGTTACCTCGGCTATTGAGGTAGGAGCTCAGAATGCAAATCCTCAGGTGGATCATCTTCGATGGAGGGAGATCGGAGATCAAGCTTGATCATGGAGGCCTCTAAGAGCTTGGGATGATGGTTAAAAACCGAAGGACACAGATCATTCGGTATAACTATTCTTAACTCCCTTTTTGTTTGCTAGCTTAGGGTTAATGGTCGATCCGTATTATGGGGTTGTTCTGGCGCCAGTTTGTAAAAATTTTGTTTCACAATCGGCCACGTTATGATGGCCAGGGTGCTTGCATAACCCAACATGGTATCAGAGCCAATCCATAAATCCTTATCTAACGGTTTTAGTCGATGTTAAAGTATCGAAACCGAAACAACTCCAAAACAATACGCTTAATGTTCAAGTTTCTGTTAATTTTCAAATAGTCTTCAAAAATTATTTACGCAATTGCAGAAGACTACCCTTGTGACTACTAGAACACACACCAAAAACAAGACACAAACTCTATGGTACGGCCGGCGAGAACGGCCAAAAACCCGGCGTCGCCGGTTTTGTGATGGAATTTGGTCTTGGGGTTTTGTCTGTGTTCTGGGTTCTTGAATATTGGTATTTTGGTATTGTTTATTTTTGCCCAAATTGCATATTTTGTTATCTTTAGTTTGAGGGCAATACGGAGTATTTCGAAGTCGCTATTTTTAACGCTGTTTAAAAGTTTTCAGTACATGCATTACTATCTGTGACCGTGAATGTCATTAGAGCGGTACAACTCGTTTAATTTCTATATGTTCTTTTAGACGGGTTTGCGAACATGACATTCATGTTGATGTTCTGTATTGTGCTGAGGTTGTTGATGGATTGTCGTGGTGGATAGCCAGTGGTGCAATGGTAGTTGTACAGTTTAGATTCATTTGTACATTTGATATTGCGGGGTGAGCGTCCGACATGTGAACTGCCGTCTCTGCCAGTTTGTATATTATTTGTTTGGGGCACGACCGGGTTGAGGTCGATGTCACCCTTGTACATATTTTTTTCTTTTCTGTACTAGGATTACCCCAAGATGGAGTGCACGAATAGCCGGGTTCTAGAAAGCAACGGGCCCGCATCTCATGGCGTTGAGACGGAGGGGGCCTTACTCTAAAATTGGCGGGCTATTCGCCGCACTTGTAGGGGGTATGGGTTGACCCACAGTGGGGTGCTCAAGT
Organism: Agapanthus africanus; assembly: GCA_030015575.1. Classification (NCBI taxonomy): domain Eukaryota; kingdom Viridiplantae; phylum Streptophyta; class Magnoliopsida; order Asparagales; family Amaryllidaceae; genus Agapanthus; species Agapanthus africanus. The sequence goes on along the minus strand of CM057350.1, from coordinate 55,438,931 downwards.
TACCAGATTCCGTGAAGTGTCGGGTGGCCCATTCACTTTGTTGATTGGGGTTGCCTTACTTCTGGGAATGGAGGGTAACTTGCCACGCTCATAGGGGTCCAAGTTTTCATTGCACAGGCTATCCACACGACATGGAACATCGGGTCTCATTTGAGGCTCAAGTGAAACCCAAGGCTCCATGATTATCCAACATTCTGTGTTGCTGGCTGAGATTCTGTGATGTTGCTTATATCATGCCTGGGAAGAATGTTATATATTTATATATATACTAGTAGATGTTGTATATGTTTTGCATCCACGCTAGCCCAGCCCCCGCTCTGCCGTTAGTTAAGTAACCTAACGGGTGATGACGGGGCACAGTAGCGAATGCAGATGGCATATACGTACATTGTATTTTCATTCCTTTCTAGTGATATATATTTTAACTGATGGGACTGCATTAATTCTGATTAATGCAAGGAAAACAAACCTATACGATATTGTTGGAACCAAGTTTTTAAAAACTAACATTACAGACGTTTTCTTTTTCTTTGCACAGCGGTATTCGATTATGAATATCCAGCACCTCATTCGACGAGGCAAGAGCCGAGATCCCTTCACAAGGAGTGATCTCTTGAGCAAAAGTTTACGTCATCGTAATAACTTCACTATAGTCGATTCTTTTGCTTTGCATCGTGGTATTCAGTTATGAATATCCAACACCTCATTCGACGAGGAAAGAACCGAGATCCCTTCACAGGGAGTGACCTCTTTAGCAAAAGTTTGCGGCACTATATATTTGTAAAACCACTCGGTTCCTTCAACGATATCAAGTTCATTACGTTAAAGGTTTTTCGCCAAAAACAAGCTGTAGCCCTCCGTCATTTCAGATTAGTATTACTTAGTATTCGTGCTGCATATGTTGACTGTGTCAAGGCGTAGTGTACGGTAGCTCTGTAATGCTTTTCTGTCGCATGGATATGTTGATTGGTTAGGAAAGCCGTGTAACCATTTTAACTGTGTCAAGGGTATTAGCGGGTGAGTTTAATGCAATCAAGAAAATGACGGGTTGAACTTGACTAGGACCCTTTGATATGTTGACTGTGTCAATGTCACTTAGGTCATACGGGTAAAAATCACATCGGGGGTTTTAAACATACAGTAAACTTGCCAGGCATGCGCATACCTTCTGGAGTGTGGTGACTTGAGTGGCTTCCATCAAGTTATCATGCGATGATAGTTGGATCTCGATTTCCACTAATGAGTAGATGTTACTCCTGGGGTGATGTTAGATGATACAGACTAATTCTCCTTTTAGGGTTTGAGGGAGAATTCGAGGAAACAGTGGGAGCCATCCTGATTAGATAAAGTGATTAACCATTCTAATCTAGGTTAGAGTGCATGCTGAGTGTTTCTTCTCTCTCTCTCTCTCTCTCTTTCTTTGGCAGCGACCATGGCCCGACCCTAAACTAAAACTCATGAACCAAGTTAACCGAACCTTCTTAAAACACTTTGGCTTTTGAATTGTCATTTAGTCGCATATATCATTGCCACTTCTACATCACCCTTGCATTTATCCAGAATACTTCGTATCACTATGAAAATCCATATAGCTTGGATATTCCATCATATAGTTATATATGAACTCGAAGGAACTTGTTCCAGTTCGAGAATGGATTCTGGTTCTGGAGAAATTGAATAGGATTATTCTGTTGTCTTTTCCCTTTATCTTCTCTCAGGTTGTGAGAGCTCCTAAGATTAGGAGAGTACACCTATTATGCTTATTAGATAGTCTTCTTCCAAACCATAGGCAGGTGCCGAAAGCTGGGGAAGGAAGAAAACCAATTAGCCTAAGTATGGTGTACAGAATGTAATAAGTAAAGACATATAAAGGGATTAGAGTAAGGGAAAAGTAAATTACGACTACTATCATTCATTACAAAACATCGTATACCCATGCCACTCCTACATCCACTTTGGATTTCTCCAGAACACTTCGTATCACTACGAAGATCCATATTGCTTGGATATGCCGTCGTATAGTTACATACAAACTCGAAGGAACTTGTTCCAGTTCGAGAATGGATTCCGGTTCAGAAGAAATAAAATAAGATTATTCAGTTGTCTTTTCTCTTTACCTTCTCTCATGTTGCGAGGGCTCCTGGTATTTAGGAGAGTACACTAATTAATCTTATTGGATATTCTTCTTCCAAACCTTAGGCTGGTGCCAAAGGGTAGGGAAGGAAGAAAACCAATTAGCCTAAAGGTAATGTATAGAAGATAATAAATAAAGACATATAAAGGGATTGGAGTGAGGGCATGGAAGTATACGGTTACAATAATGAATCAGGATAGTGGAAGTGGCATTACTAGGAATACTCGGATACCCCTTCGAAACATTTCCATGTTTCTAATTAACTGTGCGATATTAAGTGAAAACTGTTTTCCTAATTAGATTCTAACTCCAGAGTATGTATTTACCAGATTTGATTCTCACATCTGTATATTACAGATGATGAGTGGGAGTAAGATATTGGAAATTGGGTGATAAGATCCCCAATACAAATCAGAATTCTTTGTATTAGTGATATTTGAAGAAATCACCTAGGTTTTGCCAGACGACAAATATTTGGTTTTGTCCATCGTTATGCACCAATTTCAAATTGATATATCTGTACGTTTATTATATAAAGTGAGATATAACTTTTGAAATTATGGATATGACATTTACCTCTACCGGTTGATGGTTAGCTAAGGTGCATTCAACAATGGTGTAATTCTACTTAACCATAGTACTATTTTCAACCTACAACGCATAGGTTTTAAGTTATTGAACTCAGGGAACTTATACAAAGTAGTGTATGTTGTCCGATGTCCGTTAGGACAAAGTGGTTGGTACTCGTACTATTCTGATTACTCATGACTTCTCCAGTTCTAGACAAGTATTTCCTTGAAATACAGGGTCCAAGTTTTGAGAAGTTATAGATATAAGAATAAAGTAGAGAACCATTTGTTGGAAGTATCAGGATTCTTCAAGGTAATCGAAAATGTAGATACTTGTGCTTGGTATTCCGTTTTAAGTAATAGTTTTGAAAACTAGCTTCTCTTTCAGGTTACTTATACGTGGATGCATTCCTTAATGAGTAATGTTGTTTGGCCTTCTTCCATTTGGTTGATATGCACAGGAAACAGCTACATGATTTTGAATCTGGTTCTAATTAAATTAGTGCATTTGTTTCTATATTGGATATATAGAATGGATTCATATCTTAACGATGTTAAGGTATATGGAGTTTTCCGGCTTATGCTTAAAACCAGAAGCTGGATAAACTCAAGGCAAGTTTCTGTAATGGCAGTTTGTAGGTTATCCCGGGCTTGGACGATGGTTAACTTTCTACCATCAGGAAGATCAATAGTTATATTGTTCTTGACTCGTTACCAGTTTTAATAAAATGGATTCTTTTCAGAAAACATTAGTGGGAGTATAGTAGAACTAGAAGTGATTCCAGAACCACAAACGATTACTGAAAATTTAATAGAACTTAAAGATTCAATTGGTTTCGATGATCCATTGGCTACTCCGCAGATTTGGTGGGTAACCTCAAGCACCCGAGAGGTACTTTGGTATCCTCAAAGATGGTGACAGGGAGGTTTTTGATTACCCAAACTTGCTACTGCTGTTATTCTAGACTATGAGACCTGGCAGGAAGATAAGTATAACGTCGTTCTAAACTAGCTTTAGAAGTGCACGTGTATATGACTCTGCCAGAGGGTTGTTATAGTCAGTAGGAGCAGCGGAAGCATAGTATGCAAGTAGCTTATGTCTATTTATAGACTAAAGCAGGTACAACGGAGATAGATCATCTAGTTTTGATATGACAGTAATAGAGTTTGACTTCTTTAGAATAAGAGATGGATGGATCTGGTAAGGAGGTAGTAGAGAGTGATGTCCAGGTATTTGGATGACATGCACTTGATAGGAAGAGATCTTCCTATACTACGATCGGTTAAATACCGTGGTTGTCACAAAGTGTTTCTCAACATTGGATCTGGATAAAATATCAGGGATTCTGGTAACTAGTTCTATGGTTTTAGATCTAGATTTGGGAAGTGTCCCAATTTGGGTACTTGACACTATTCTAAAGTGTTTTAGAATGGACGACTCCTGGCATGGTGGTGTACCCGCAGGTGATGGAGTCACCCTTTCTAAAGAGATGTTTTCTAGACTGATGAGGAAAAGGATTTGCATGATTAGCATATCACTTGCTTAGACAATTAAGTCAATCATGAGATGTCAAGTACAACACCAGATATTGTTTTTGCACAGGATACAAAAACTATATATTAATCCAATCCTGGAGAAACATTGGGAAGCAATTATGAACATAAGTGGATGTTCTTGGTATATGATAACGACAACTTCCTTCAGAAGACGGTTATCATTTCTGGCTTCTAAGGTGACCTGGATGACAGAGTAGCTGTCAGAGTTATAGTTTTTCCTATTTTAAGAGGCAGTATGTTGGACAGGTGGTCCAAGCGGATACTGATTAAATTCAGTGGATGATACAGTCTAAGAAGTTTGTTGGATTTGTAGTTCATTAGTGAACTGGGTCCCATCAGATATCCAAACAAATTCTAAGAAAGGTATTGCTCATTTCGGGAGATAGTCTTTCTTCGCGAAGTTGAGATATAGAGAGATATAGAAAGAAATATTGGAGCGGATCCACTCACTGAGGCTATTTCTCGAACACAATAGTTTCACAAATGAGCTTTGCGAAACTGATTAGTAGAGAAGTTGGGTGTTCGGTATCACACGAGCTGTGAGTATGCGACACCGCAATAATTAGCCTTAAGTGCAAATGGGAGATTGTTGGTTATAGTGCCCTCAAGTCAATTATTGAATCGCAGGCACGCGATTGCGATGATTGAGGGAGGACCTATACGGATAGAACAATCTTACTCAAAATGATAGTATGCTATCTGGTTTGTCTTTATCATCATGTACATGCTTTATGTGGTATTACAGATCACTATTACATGTTGATAGAGCCCATAGGATTCTTGCTTGACTGCCAGCATTATGATAGTGATCATATACGTGGGAGCTGGGTGGTCTATAAGCACATCCTTAAATATCCTTAGCCGTGGGAGTATCGAGACTGGACATCGATACTCCAGAGTAGACTAGTGTATACTGATCGAGACCCCGACGAGGGGCGGTGGCCAGGTCTCATAAACCATTGGTGTTAGTTTTTTCACCTAAGATAGTATACAGGTGCTCATTGGGTTATGAGTATACTGGACGGACTCGCCGAGAAGCTGCTAGTTGGTACTATACCTATTGTCAGATAGTAGTTCCCAAGTGACATATGTGCAGGTTAGTCTGTCGACCTGAGATCTTCATTTGTCTCGTGTCAGTTCCCACTGTGCTGTAATTACTACCCTACCATGGCTCAAAAGAGTCGTGCAAACTTTAGTTGGGTACAGTCTCGAGCCACATGGAGGCAGTGAGCGGATCTTCAGGATTCGTCTCTCCCGGTATTGGGGTTGATGTCGCGCAGTGCATGGGTAGCCATCACCAGAAATCCTTGGCCAAGGTAGTCGAGAATTACTGATTTGGATCAGTAGTTTCTCAGTTGGTGATGGGCTTCATACCGACACGAAATATCGCGTTATTAGGGGTCTGACTTTATCTGTCACGCCCCGCTTCCCAGTATACGGCGAAGGAGACGCGACGAGGCCCGCTACGTATATACTCAGAAGTACATACGCTAAGCGTAACTAAGCAATATAAAGTAAATCACAAGAGACGAATAATATAGAAATAACAGCAACTTTTATTAATAACATTCTTTGTACAATGCAGGAAAAGAAAAATACAACTGGAATGAAAAGCAATGCTTAAACAGTGGCATAACAGAAAATGAAATAAACTGGAAAGAACAAGGTACAATATCTAGAGCTCTGGATCTTCCTGGAACTGCTCCAAATCCTCACCGGTGGGCTCGATCTCAGCTTGGTCCAACGCACCTGACGACATTCAAAGAAGAAAGAGATAGAATGTCGTCAGCGAACATGTCGCTCGGTAAGTCCCAAAAGAATAAGAAGAATGAGAATGATAGAGTAACAGTATTTTCTAAAGTATTATATTGTTGAATATTATGGAACATTATGTAACGCTGTTGTTTGTAGCTTGGTACAGAAGGATGCCAGTGTATACGAGGGGGATCTCTATATGCTAGAAATCAGGGCAAAAGGAAAGTACAAGGAACCGTTATGCCACGGTACAACAGCAATACGATTCAGGTTAGGTGTCTTAATCTGACCACGTCGTGCCACCTTTAACACCTTCCGTACCAATCTACCCCTTAAACCCCGTAGTGTTTTAACAGTATTGTAGTATTGGAATATGTAATTTGGGTGACTGACCAAAACCATGATATCAGTAAACATGTTGCAACTGTATAATCAGGTAAATGGAATATCAGGATAATGGATGAATATCCATGGTTTGATTCAGTCAAAATGAATATATTGTTAAATAGATTCAGGGATTCATGTATTCAAATTGTGTTGGAATATATAGATTGACTTGAATCATCTTCAAGTCAGGAATAGTCAGACTCTAACCCGAATCAGATTAAAAGAAAGATAATTTGAAGTTCAATATTAGTTAGGGGCCTTATTGTAATTTGTAAAACTTGAGGGGGTTTTATGTAAAAAGTACTTTTGTGTAGTTTTCAAAATACACCTCAAGTATTTAATAATCGTCTTTATTGTTATAATGAATGTGAATTTTATTTGTGTTATTCTAGTGAATATATCCTAATAAAAGTATTAATTGTTTTATCTGAAATTCATGGTATTTTAGTATAACTTTTAATCTTGTAATTTTTTTAGGAAAATGTGGAAACTTTATATTAGGATAAAATAGGTGTTTAAATGATAATTATATATATTTTAACACATGAATAATTTTATATAAATATTTTATTTTCAAAAATCTCGTTTTCCTTAAATGTCGTATTTTAACCCTTCGAGACCGAATGCTCCTTGCGGAGGTCTGAATCTCGCACTACTAGCCTGCGGGTGCACGATGAACCGTACTATCCCTAACAGGTTCCCCAAAAGTGGGTTGTAGCGGCGCTTTACTTAGGTTTACAAATACTTTTCATTTGGGAAAACGGTTTTATAAATATGGGGTATTTATTTGCAAAAGAGTACAGTTTTTCCGTATTTTAGTTAATAGGGTTTCCTAAACCAACTAGCCTATTTCTAAGGTCTAAACGATGAGTCATTAGAAGCCTCAAATCGCCTCTTCACCGTCAATTGCGGCCAGGTAAGTGCCAGGTAAGTGGAAAGAAACCACAGTCGTGGGCCTAATTAAAAACCACTAGCCTTAGACACACTTGCATAGGCACCACAAGACAGTTTAGATAAACGATCGATGTCCATAACCAATCGTGTTTTCATTTTATTAAAAGATTTTATCTAGAAAAGTTTACAACTTAAAGCTTAAAATAAAAGTTATAAAGATTATGGTATTTTAGTGAAAAGTCCTGTAATTTCGTATTCTGTATTTTTGATATTTATCAATTAGGGTTAGATTGAGTGTGTATAGGGGTGGGTCATTACCCCGTGACTTATATTAAGTTTTGGTGAAATTTAAAGGTAAAACATGCTATGTTAAACTTAAAGGTATTATAGCGCAAGAATACGGTATTCGAAAACGTTATCATTTTATGTGTGAAATTTCATTCAAATTGGATTTTACAAGTTTAGTGATCAAGATAAACCTATTTAGGAGTGAGGGAATTAATTAAACTAATAAAAATGAACTTCATGGTATTTTTATGAAAAGAGTACGGTTTTGCAAAGAGCTTATCATTTCATGTGAAAAAGTTTGATTAAATTGGTTTATGGGTGATTAATAGTCAACATGAATATGGGTAGATAATATGTATTAGGTGACAAGTGGAAATTTAGAGAAAAACCGAATCGGAAATCGGTTTGTCCGATTTCCGTCGGGTTCCAAAAAGTCATATTTTTACTTTAAAGAAAAGAGAGATAGAAGAAGGTGGGACTTACGGTTTGGACAAGCTAAGGAAACTAAGGGATGTGGTGGTTGTCGATTCATCGAAAACGTCGTGAAGGTTCTGATCCGGTCGCCGGAATCCGTCGTCGATTTCGGCGGCGCTTCGCTTCTCGCTCTTCGTACCGAGTTCTCGAGAATTTGAGATAGTGGACTTAGAGTTGTGAGGGGAAAAGGTAGAGGATAGGGGTCTTTATATAGGGCTAGGCTAGGGTTAGGGTTTGAATTAAAAAATATTTTAAAAATATAAAAAAACATTAAAAATTCATTAAAAATCATTAAACCTAGGAGTAAAAGGGATTTATTGGCCAAATCAAAACCGATCCAGGTATAATAAGTGTGCATAGGGTTGACAAAGTCAAGAGCCAACTTTTCTCAGTTGGTGACTCGGCCGTCCGGCCAAGTCCGGCTGGCGGCGCCGGACCGAGTCGGCCGAGTCGCCGGCCGGAGGCGCCGAGTCGGGCCGAGTCAAGGGTCCAATGGCCGGGGGTTTTCCTGAGGAACAACTTGGTATTTTTACTTTTTGTTGTCCAGTACATATTTTGGGAGTTATGGCCTTTTTACCGTTGATTTCCAAAAAAAAAATAAAACAAAATAAATACAAAAATAATGTGGGGCATGGGATTTGAACTCCGGTGGCTTGGTTCAGCAGTGCAAGGTATTACCAATGAGCTATAATCTCCTTCTTGTAATTATTGTGGTATTTAATTACTTAAAATGATAGCAGCAAGAGTAAATACTCCAAGTATAAATTAAATTTTAAAGTAATTTCTTGTACACTAAAAATGGAGTTATTTCATTCTTGTAGCTTGTAATTAAAAACAAAAATAATTACCTAAATCTTGTGCGCAGGCTTAAATACCCCTTTGTGGATTTTTTTTTTAAAAAAATATTTTGAAAAAAATTATAGAGGAAAAAGTGTATAAAAAAATTAGGGTTGTTACATTCTACCCTCCTTATAAAAATTTCGTCCTCGAAATTTGTAAAAGGAAAGTGTAACAGTGCAAAGAAGTTTGGTGGTTGTGGTATAGATAGTGTATAAATAACAAAGAGATACAAGGGTGAAAAAGGCTTACCGGTGTTACCTTGACCTACAGTCTCAGTTTCTACGGCTTCTAATGTGAAGGTCTGTCGCCGTGGTATATTCCTTCTAGCTGGAGGCACATTCTGCCTTTGGGGCCTGTTTCTCTGCCCTCTAGACATGTCCCTCATTGCCTGTTGGAATTGGCGAGTAGGCTGTGCAGGTGGTGGAGCAGGTAGTGCAGGACGAGTTGCAGGAGTCTGGATGGTTGGCCGCTGTGGTTGGTTGGTGTGTGTGTGAGATGAGTTGCTGTTGTAAGGACAGTTCCCAATTCCGTGGTTGGATGCGCCACAAATTAGACACAGGCCTTTTGCGCGTCTACAGTCCTTCCACAAATGTCCCTTTCTTTGGCAGTAATGGCAAATTTCTTCAGTCCTCCTGGGTTCAAACAATGGCCTGGAAGAGGCTCCACCTGCCATCTGGTTGGCAGGGCGCTTGACTCCTGCAGACTGAGGTCTGCCCCTCTCTTTTATTACTGCCTCATAACTGCGGGCAGCTTCTAGAGCTTCCTCGTGAGTCAAGAACTTTCCTATGGCTAGAGCAGCCTTAATCTCGGTGTCCAAACCTTGTTGAAAGCGACGGGCTCTGATGTCGTCCGTCGGTATCAAGTGTGCCGTGAATCGGCTCAACAAGGTGAATTCAGCGTCGTATTCATCTACCGATTTGTCCCACATTGATCCTTGCTGTAGATGAATAAACTGCTGCTCCATGGCGAACCTGGCAGTCACAGGGAAATATTTCGCGTCGAACTTCTCGCGAAATGTCTTCCATTCAATCGGCTGTACCAGACGGGTTTCTTCCGCCTTCCACCAATTGCGAGCATTATCTGTGAGCTGTAGTTTTGCTACACGGACCCAAGCGTTGTCTGGCACTTGAGCTGCTGCCAGATCGTCTTCGATACTTTGTGCCCATTCTTCCGCTTCAAGAGGGCTTCCTTTACCAGAGAACTGCTTTGGGTGCAAAGCTCTGAATTGCTTTACTCCCGGTGCATCGGTCTCAGGACAGTTCAAAAGTTGTTGCTGTCCCTCGAGAAGGCTGCGGATCGCCTCGAATAGCATCGTTTGCTCAGTGGGTGGTGCAGGAGCAGCTGGTGTGAGAGGTAGTGCTGGAGGGGTGTTGTTAACGTTAGTGCTGGTGTTGTTCGGGGAATCCATAACCCTGAAGAAGAATTTGGGTTAGGACAGATTCAAACACATGATAAGATTCAAGGAATAGAAGTTTGCAAGATTCAAGGAATATGAATTGTAAAGAATGTTTTAGTTGCTGGTTCTTGTGTTATATTGCTTAGGTTGTTCACACAGACCAGAACTGCATGACAGGGATTCATACAGCTCTGACCTGCATGGGCCACCAACAAAACCTGTCACGCCCCGCTTCCCAGTATACGGCGAAGGAGACGCGACGAGGCCCGCTACGTATATACTCAGAAGTACATACGCTAAGCGTAACTAAGCAATATAAAGTAAATCACAAGAGACGAATAATATAGAAATAACAACAACTTTTATTAATAACATTCTTTGTACAATGCAGGAAAAGAAAAATACAACTGGAATGAAAAGCAATGCCTAAACAGTGGCATAACAGAAAATGAAATAAACTGGAAAGAACAAGGTACAGTATCTAGAGCTTTGGATCTTCCTAGAACTGCTCCAAATCTTCACCGGTGGGCTCGATCTCAGCTTGGTCCAACGCACCTGACGACATTCAAAGAAGAAAGAGATAGAATGTCGTCAGCGAACAGGTCGCTCGGTAAGTCCCAAAAGAATAAGAAGAATGAGAATGATAGAGTAACAGTATTTTCTAAAGTATTATATTGTTGAATAGTATAGAACATTGTGTAACGCTGTTGTTTGTAGCTTGGTACAGAAGGATACCAGTGTATACGAGGGGGGTCTCTATATGCTAGAGATCAGGGCAAAAGGAAAGTACAAGGAACCGTTATGCCACGGTACAACAGCAATAGGATTCAGGTTAGGTGTCTTAATCTGATCACCTCGTGCCACCTTTAACACCTTCCGTACCAATCTACCCCTTAAACCCCGTAGTGTTTTAACAGTATTGTAGTATTGGAATATGTAATTTGGGTGACTGACCAAAACCATGATATCAGTAAACATGTTGCAACTGTATAATCAGGTAAATGGAATATCAGGATAATGGATGAATATCCATGGTTTGATTCAGTCAAAATGAATATATTGTTAAATAGATTCAGGGATTCATGTATTCAAATTGTGTTGGAATATATAGATTGACTTGAATCATCTTCAAGTCAGGAATAGTCAGACTCTAACCCGAGTCAGACTAAAAGAAAGATAATTTGAAGTTCAATATTAGTTAGGGGCCTTATTGTAATTTGTAAAACTTGAGGGGGTTTTATGTAAAAAGTACTTTTGTGTAGTTTTCAAAATACACCTCAAGTATTTAATAATCGTCTTTATTGTTATAATGAATGTGAATTTTATTTGTGTTATTCTAGTGAATAAATCCTAATAAAAGTATTAATTGTTTTATCTGAAATTCATGGTATTTTAGTGTAACTTTTAATCTTGTAATTTTTTTAGGAAAATGTGGAAACTTTATATTAGGATAAAATAGGTTTTTAAATGATAATTATATATATATTAACACATGAATAATTTTATATAAATATTTTATTTTCAAAAATCTCGTTTTCCTTAAATGCCGTATTTTAACCCTTCGAGACCGAATGCTCCTTGCGGAGGTCTGAATCTCGCACTACTAGCCTGCGGGTGCACGATGAACCGTACTATCCCTAACAGGTTCCCCAAAAGTGGGTTGTAGCGGCGCTTTGCTTAGGTTTATAAATACTTTTCATTTGGGAAAACAGTTTTATAAATATGGGGTATTTATTTGCAAAAGAGTACAGTTTTCCGTATTTTAGTTAATAGGGTTTCTTAAACTAACTAGCCTATTTCTAAGGTCTAAACGATGAGTCATTAGAAGCTTCAAATCGCCTCTTCACCGTCAATTGCGGCCAGATAAGTGCCAGGTAAGTGGAAAGGAACCACAGTCGTGGGTCTAATTAAAAACCACTAGCCTTAGACATACTTGCCTAGGCACCACAAGACAGTTTAGATAAACGATCGATGTCCATGACCAATCGTGTTTTCATTTTATTAAAAGATTTTATCTAGAAAAGTTTACAACTTAAAGCTTAAAATAAAAGTTATAAAGATTATGGTATTTTAGTGAAAAGTCATGTAATTTCGTATTCTGTATTTTTGATATTTATCAATTAGGGTTAGATTGAGTGTGTGTAGGGGTAGGTCATTACCCCGTGACTTATATTAAGTTTTGGTGAAGTTTAAAGGTAAAACATGCTATGTTAAACTTAAAGGTATTATAGCGCAAGAATACGGTATTCGAAAACGTTATCATTTTATGTGTGAAATTTCATTCAAATTGGATTTTACAAGTTTAGTGATCAAGATAAACCTATTTAGGAGTGAGGGAATTAATTAAACTAAGAAAAATGAACTTCATGGTATTTTTATGAAAAGAGTACGGTTTTGCAAAGAGCTTATCATTTCATGTGAAAAAGTTTGATTAAATTGGTTTATGGGTGATTAATAGTCAACATGAATATGGGTAGATAATATGTATTAGGTGACAAGTGGAAATTTAGAGAAAAACCGAATCGGAAATCGGTTTGTCCGATTTCCGTCAGGTTCCAAAAAGTCGTATTTTTACTTTAAAGAAAAGAGAGATAGAAGAAGGTGAGACTTACGGTTTGGACAAGCTAAGGAAACTAAGGGATGTGGTGGTTGTCGATTCGTCGAAAACGTCGCGAAGGTTCTGATCCGGTCGCCGGAATCCGTCGTCGATTTCGGCAGCGCTTCGCTTCTCGCTCTTCGTACCGAGTTCTCGATAATTTAAGAGAGTGGACTTAGAGTTGTGAGGGGAAAAGGTAGAGGATAGGGGTCTTTATATAGGGCTAGGCTAGGGTTAGGGTTTGGATTAAAAAATATAAAAATATATATAAAAAACATTAAAAATTCATTAAAAATCATTAAATCTAGGAGTAAAAGGGATTTATTGGCCAAATCAAAACCGATCCAGGTATAATAAGTGTGCAAGAGGGTTGACCAAGTCAAGAGCCAACTTTTCTCAGTTGGTGACTCGGCCGTCCGGCCAAGTCCGGCCGGCGGCGCCGGACCGAGTCGGCCGAGTCGCCGGCCGGCGGTGCCGAGTCGGGCCGAGTCAAGGGTCCAATGGCCGAGGGTTTTCCTGAGGAACAACTTGGTATTTTTACTTTTTGTTGTCCAGTACATATTTTGGGAGTTATGGCCTTTTTACCGTTGAGTTCCAAAAAAAAATAAAACAAAATAAATACAAAATTAATGTGGGGCATGGGATTTGAACTCCGGTGGCTTGGTTCAGCAGTGAATGAGCTACAAGCTCCTTCTTGTAATTATTGTGGTATTTAATTACTTAAAATGATAGCAGCAAGAGTAAATACTCCAAGTATACATTAAATTTTAAAGTAATTTCTTGTACACTAAAAATAGAGTTATTTCATTCTTGTAGCTTGTAATTAAAAACAAAAATAATTACCTAAATCTTGTGCTCAGGCTTAAATACCCCTTTGTGGATTTTTTTTTTAAAAAAAATATTTTGAAAAAAATTGTATAGGAAAAAGTGTATAAGAAAATTAGGGTTGTTACATTATCCACCACCCTGACTCGATATGCGATACTCTTAGTCGAACAGACCAGACTAGACGGATATTGTCACGGACAGGCTTAATAGGGGTTCGGATGAGTTTGCTCGTCGGCCACCCTTTCGCTTAATACCTGGGTAGCCGTTACGTACAGCTAGTGCTGCTGACGTGCTTGTGGTTAACCCACTGCCAACGTATTGACGTGTCTTTAGAGTCCCACACAGAGGGTTTCCCTTCTTCGGGCGAAACGATGTAGAGACCGTATGGTCTTACGACAGGGTTCGATCATATACGTGCACGTATCATGATTCGGACGGATAATACTAGTAGGCTTTGGTTTAAGCTGAATTCTTGTATTATATTGTTGGATTATTTTCGTCTTTTTGTATTCGTATTTTTCGGAATACGGATACAGATATGTATATACGGATGATGGGTATTCTTGTAATTTATTACAAGGTGCTTCTAGAAGATGCCACCTCATTTAGTTTTAACCATCCAGGATTAAATGGTTAATGAAGTAGAGGATGAGGTGTTGTGTGCATTTATTGTCTCATGGCTTTGTAGTGACTCATGGTTACTATTCATGCATGCTTGATATTTGTTTTGTTGTGAGATCTTTTGGAGACTTGAGATCTTTTGGAGACTTGAGATATTTATTGGATACTTCAATAATTGCTCACAATACTTAGCCGTTTTTTTCTTGATTGTCCTCACACTCTCATCCTCAAGCTTCTTCTTCTTCCTCCACCCTTCAAGTCTTATGTGTTGAGAAACCTAGGGTGTTTGGCGACAAATTAATCCATCATTAGATTCAACATCCTCTAGGCTATCTAGTTTAGCGAACTAGGTATCCTAGTTACCTCGGCTATTAAGGTAGGCGCTCAGAATACAAATCCTCAGGTGAATCATCTTCGATGGAGGGATACCGGAGATCAAGCTTGTTCATGGAGGCCTCTAGGAGCTTGGGATGATGGTTAAAGACCGAAGGACACGAATCATTCGGTATAACCATTCTTAACTCTCTTTTTGTTTGCTAGCTTAGAGTTAATGGTCGATCCGTATTATGGGGTTGTTCTAGCACCAGTTTGTAAAAATTTTGTTCTGCAATCGGCCACGGTTTGATGGCCAGGGCGTTTGGATAACCCAACACCAATTTCTCGGTCCGGTCTTTCGGCAGTGAACAGTCGTCATAGTGTCTTATGTGGTTCTTACTGTGCTTTAATTTCCTCTCTACCACGACTGAAAGTATTCATGCAACAGGTGGATTTTGGGTACAGTCCTGAGTCACATGGAGGCAGTGAGCGATATGAGGGGTTTCGTCTCTCCCAGTATTGGGAGTTGATGTTGCACTATGCTCGATTGTCTATAAGAGCATATCCCTGGCCAGGGCTAATTAGATTTATTGGTAAGTGTTATCAGTAGTTTCTCGAATGTTTATAGGCCACACATTGGCATGACTTATCAAGTTACTGGGGTCTGACGATTCCACCCCCATACACGATATGCGACATATCAGACGAAGAGACCGAACTGTATGGTTAGTGTTACTTATAGGCTCTACGGGAATTTGGACAAGCTTACTTGTTGATCTTCTATTCATTCAATACCTGGATATAGCAGTTATGTCCAGCTAGTACCGCTGACGGCTTATGGGTATCCGATCTGATCATTACCTACTGCTGGCATATTGACGAATCTTTAGAGCCCCCATATAGAGGTTTCTTAGCTCAAGCGAAATAAAGTAGGGCATATATGGAGACATGTGCGGGTGCTTGATTGGATACGAGTATGTGATACCGTATTCTAATCTCGCGATATTTGATATCAGTCAGGTTATATGTGATATAACCAGATTATTGAATCAAGTGTTGATTCAATGGTATATGTATATGTTGTTAATATATATTTGATATTAGCCGGATTATATTTGATATAACCGGATTATTGAATCAAGTGTTGATTTAATAATTATATATATATATAAACTAGTATTGAATATTAGACGGTTATATATGATATAACTGGATTATTGAATCAAGTGTTGATTTAATAATGTGATGTGTGTGTGTGTGTGTGTGATATTAGTCGGTTATATATGATATAGCCGGATTATTGAATCAAGTGTTGATTTAGCTCACTAAAGATTTTCTTCTCTTTATATATATATAAACTAATATTTTAGCTCACTAAAGATTTTCTTCTCTTTATATATATATATATATATGTGTGTGTGTGTGTGTGTGTGTGTATGTATATATATATATATATATATATATATATATATATATATATATATATATATGTTTGTGATATATAAATATTTGTATTATTTATCTTGTATCATGGTTGATGATACATGAACTAGGATGTATGAAAATCACACACAAGGATTGTGATGAGTAGATAAATGGATTAGTTTATGAATTAAAGAAAATGGAAATGAGTCATAATTCTTGAATGCTTGTGGAAGTCTTGAGAAGCCATGACTCACCCCCATTCTCTTTGTTTTATTCATAGATATTTTCATCTACCATCTCATCACTTCACCTCATGGTTCTCTCTCTCATCCAAGTTCATTCTCATCTCCTTCTTCCTCTCTTGCTCTCTAGGTTTTCTTGAAGTGAGAAAAAGAAAAGAGAAAGAAGAAAATAAAGTGAGCAAAATTCCTACTTCATCAACCTACACTTTACTAGCCCTTTAGTTTAGGTTATTTGCTTCACTAATACTTTGATTAGTGAAGAGTGAGCTTGAGTTAGAGAGACTTCAAGGTGGATCATCTTCGTCTTCAAAGACTAAAAAGCAAGCTCGTTCCTTTCACCAAGTGGAGTCTAAGAAGAGTTCTAGAGACTACTACTTGGAGCTTTAGAAGTGAAGGACCGGTCTTCAAAGGTTGTATTATCTTTTCACTTAGTGTAGAACTTGTTTGCTTACACTAAAACCCTAATTCTCTAGTTCGCTTCTAGGTTAGTATAGCTTAAACCTTTAGAATTTTTAAAATTGCATACTTGATGCTTGTATAAACCTAGTAGAGGTGCTAAGACATACTTTCATGAAGTATTTCAAAGACGGCCTGGAGTACACCGTCACAGGGGAGCTAAATCCATTCTCCGTAAACGAGGTCCGAAAATATGAAGACACAAAGTACTTCCTACCAGACTTCGAAGACACGGAGAGGTGTCATAAGCCGGAGGATAAACAGAAGTCCGTTGCCACTATCCCGATCTTTGGGAGTAATTCCGAGGATGATGAAGAAATAATCTACTCGGGGCAACCCCAAAAAGAAAACAACGGGCCTGGACCATCTACTCCTATTTTGGTCTTTGGCAGCGACTCTGAAGACGAGGCCGACGCAGTGTTCTCCATCAGCCCGTCAGCGCAAACCCTCACCGGAACAGATCAGAGTCTGCAAATCACAATGGCTCTGTCTCGGCATTACAAAGAACTTGATGCGCACGATACATACAGCGCGCGTACAAGAACTACAGACTTTCTACGCCCCTCTCAGGCGAAGAGGTGAAAAGACGATCCTCTTCTACCAATCTACGGAGACCAAAGTAGAAAAAGAAGTCTGGCATGATACCGATTTTGCACTTGACAGGCTTCAACCAATCCATCTGCCAAGATACTACGCGGGGGGATTGAAAAGGCTGTTAAGATGCCAAGGTGTACCTCTTAAACAAATTGTTCGATAAGCCCAATTCTACACAAAGATTTGGGATATTCCCGAGACTCAGCGAAAGATACCCAATGGGAAGATGGAGACAACCGGGCTCGGATACGTTCAGTCAAAGAAACGGGAGCAGTTCCACAGCTGCCGCGTCATAAACAACTCCAGCGAAGAGGAAACACTCTTCCGAATGGCCGTGACGTTGAAACAGAGCGAAATCCCGCTCTAAGTACGCTAAGTTCGTCACTCGAAGAACAAATAGACATGTTGGGTTATGCAAGCATCCTGGCCATCAAACCGTGGCCGATTGCGGAACAAAAATTTTACAAACTGGCGCTAGAACAACCCGATGCTACGGATCTACCATTAACCCTAAACTAGCAAACTTAAAAAGAGTTAAGAATGGTTATACCGAATGATCCATGTCTTTCGGTCTTTAACCATCATTTCATGCTCCTAGAGGCCTCCTTGATCAAGCTTGATCTCCAGTCTCCCTCCATCGAAGATGATCCACCTGAGCATTTGTATTTCAAGCTCCAACCTCATAGCCGAGGTAACCAGGGTACCTAGTTCGCTAAACTAGATAGCCGAGAGGATGTAGAATCTAATGATGGATTAATTTATCTCTAAACACCTTAAGTTTCTCAACACATGAGACTTGAAGGATGAAGGTAGAAGAAGAAGCTTAAGGATGAGAGTGTGAAGCAACTCAAGAAAATGGCTAAGTCTTGTGAGCAATAATGAAGCCTCTAATAAATATCTTAAGTCTCCAAAATATCTTAAGTCTCCAAAATATCTCACACCCAAACACAAATATCAAGCATGCCACAATAGTAACCATGAGTCACCCCATGAGTCACCAAGTGAGCTATGCTATAATAAATGCATACAACACCTCATCCTCTCCACCTCATTAACCATTTAATCCTAAATGGTTAAAACTAAATGAGGTGGCATCTTCTAGAAACAATCTTGTAATAAATTACAAGAATACCCATCATCCATATATATATACCCGCATCCGTATTCCGAAGAATACGAATACAAAAAGACTAAAATAATCCAAAAATATAATACTAGAATCTGGCTTAAACCAAAGCCCACTAGTACTATCCGTCCGAATCATGATACGTGCACAAGTGCACGTATATGATCGAACCCTGCCGTAAAACCATACGGCTTCTACATCGTTTTGCCCGAAGCAGGGAAACCCTCTGTGTGGGACTCTAAAGACTCGTCAATACGCTAACAGTGGGTTTAACCACAAGCACGTCAGCGGCACTAGCTGTACGTAACGGCTACCTTGGTATTGAGCGAAAGGGAGGCTGACGAGCATGCTCATCCGAACCCCTACTAAGCATGCCCCTGACAATATCCTTCCAGTCCGGTATGTTCGTCTAAGAGTATCGCATATCGAGTCTAGGAGGGGGGATAATGTCAGACCCCTAATAACGCGACATTTCGTGTCGGTATGAAGCCCATCACCAACTGAGAAACTACTGATCCAAATCAGTAATTCTCGAATACCTTGGCCAAGGATTTCTGGTGATGGCCACCCGTGCACATCGCGACATTAATCCCTAATACCGGGAGAGACGAATCCCCGACGATCCGCTCACTGCCTCCATGTGGCTCGAGACTGTACCCAACTAAAACCTGTTTGAACGACTCCTTTGAGCCGTGGTAGGTAGTAATCAAAGCACAGTGGGAACTCACACGAGACAAATGACGGTCTTAGGTCGACAGACTAACCTGTACACATGTCACCTGGAAACTTCTATCTGAAAATAAGTATAGTACCAACTAGCAGGTTCTCGGCGAGTCCGTTCAGTGTACTCATAACCCAATGAGCACTTGTATACTATCTTAGGTGAACAAACTAACATTAATGGTTTGTGAAACCTGGCCACCGCCCCTCGTCGGGGTCTCGATAAGTACACACTAGTCTACTCTGAAGTATCGATGCCCAGTCTCGATACTCCCACGACTAGGGACATTTAAGGATGTGTTTATAGACCACCTAGCTCCTACGTATATGATCGCCGTCATAATGCTGGTTGTCAAGCAAGAATCCTTGGGCTCTATCAACATGTAATAGTGATCTGTAATAGCACATAAAACATGTACATGATGATAAAGACAAACCAGATAGCTTACTATCATTTTGAGTAAGACTGTTATATCCGTATATGTCCTCCCTCAATCATCGCAATCGCGTGCCTGCGATTCAATAATTGACTTGAGGGCACTATAGCCAACAATCTCCCACTTGCAATTAAGGCTAATTATTGCGGTGTCGCATACTCACAGCTCGTGTGATACCGAGCACCCAACTTCTCCACTAATCAGTTTCGCAAGCTCGTTTGTGAAACTATTGTGTTCGAGAAATAGCCTCAGTGAGTGGATCCGCTGCAATGTTTCTTTGTATATATCTCTATATCTCAACTTCGAGGAGAATGACTATCTCCCGAAATGAGCAATACATGTCTTAGAATTTGTCTAGATATCTGATGGGACCCTGTTCATAAATGAACTCCAAATCCAACAAAATTCTTAGACTGTATCATCCACTGAATTTAATCAGTATCATGCGCCATGCCTTCCACAGTATCCGCTTGGACCACCTGTCCAACATACTGTCCCTCAAAATAGGGAAAACTATAACTCAGACAGACACTCTGTCATCCAGGTCACCTTGGAAGCCTGAAATGATAACCGTCTCACGAAGGAAGCTTCCGTTACCATATCCCAAGAACATCCACTTATGTTCATAACTGCTTCCCAACATTTCTCCAGGATTGGATTAATATATATACTTATTGCAGCTAGTGCAAAAACAATATCTGGTGTGGTACTTGACATCTCATGATTGACTCAATTGCCTAAACAAGTGATATGACAATCATGCAAATCCCTCTCCTCATTAGTCTAGAAGACATCTCTTTAGAGAGGGTGACTCCATCACCTGCAAGTACACCACCACGCCAGTAGTTGTCCATTCTAAAGCACCTTTAGATTAATGTCACAGTGTCCAAATTGGGTTACTTCCCAAATCTAGATCTAAAACCATAGATCTAGTCCCCAGAATCCCTGATATTTTATCCATATCTTATGTGGAGAAATCACTTGTGACAACCACAGTATAACCGATCGTAATATATAAAGATCGCTTCCTATTTAGTGTTGTCATCTGAATACCAGGACATCACACCCTACTAACTTCTTACCAGATCCATCTCTTATTCTGATGAAGTTAAACTCTATGACTGTCACATCAAAAATAGATGATCTATCTCCGCTATATCTTTTTTAGTCTATAAATAGGCATAAGCTACCTGCCCACTATGCTTCCGCTGCTCTCACTAAATACAACAACCCTCTGGAAGAGTCATATACACGTGCACTTCTAAAGCTAGTTTAGAAAAACGTTATATTCATCCTCCTGCCAGACCTCATAGTCTAGAACAGCAGCAGTGGTAAGTTTGGATAATAATAAACCTCTATGTCACCGTCTTTAAGGATACCAAAGTACCTCCCGGGTGCCTGAGGTTACCCACCAAATCTGCGGAGTGGCTAATAGATCGTCGAAACTATTTGAATCCTTAGGTTCTATTAAATTTTCAGTAATCGTTTATGATTTTGGAATTACTTCCAGTTCTACAATGCTCCCACTAATGTTTTCTGAAAAGAATCCATCTTATTAAAATTGGTGGCGAGTCAAGAACATTATAACTATTGATCTTCCTTATGGTAGAAAGTTAACCCTTGTCAAAACCCGGGATAGCCCACAAACTGCCATTACAGAAACGTATCTTGAGTTTATCCAGCTTCTGGTTTTAACCATAAGCCGGAAAACGCCATATACCTTAACATCGTCAAGATATGAATCCATTCTATATATCTAATATAGAAACAAAGGCACTAATTTAATTAGAACCAGATTCAAAATCATGCAGCTGTTTCTAGTGCATATCAACCAAATGGAAGAAGGGCAAACTTCATTACTCATCAAGGAATGCATCTACGTATGAGTAACCTGAAAGAGAAGATATTTCTCAAAACCATTACTTACAAAGTAATACCTAGCACAAGTATCTACATCTTTAATTACCTCGAAGAATATGGATACTTTCAACAAATGGTTCTTTACTTTAATCTTATACCTATAACTTCTCAAAACTTGGACCCTGTATTTCAACAAAATACTTGTCTAAAACTAGAGAAGTCAAAAGTAAAGAGAATATAGTACGAGTACCAGCCCTTTATCTTGCAACATATGGTTCTCTACTTCATTCTTATACCTATAACATCTTAAAATCCGGACCTTGTATTTCAACGAAATACTTGTCTAGAACTAGAGAAGTCATGAGTAAACAAAATATAGTACGAGTGCATACCCCTTTGTCCTAACGGACATCAACCAACATAAAATACTTTGTATACGTCCTCTGAGTTCAATAACTTAAACCCTGTGCGTTGTAGGTTGAAAACTGTACTATGGTTAAGTAGAATTACACCGTTGTTGAATGCACCTTACCTAACCATCAACCAGTAGAGATAATGTCATAGACATAATTTCAAAAAGTTATATCTCACTTTATAAAATAAACGTACAGATATATTAGTTTGAAATTGGTGCATAACGATGGATATTCAAAACCAAATATTTGTCGTCAGGCAAAACCCAGGTGATTTTCTCAAATATCACTAATTACAAAGAATTCTGATATGTATTGAGGATCTTATCACCCAATTCCCAATATCTTACTCCCACTCATCATCTGTAATACCATACAGATGTGAGAATCAAATCTGGTAAATACATACCCTGGACTTAGAATCTAATTAGGAAAACAATTTTCACTTTACATCGCACAGAAAATATGAAACATGAAAAATATTTCGAAGGGGTATCCGTGTATTTCTAGTAATTCCTCTTCCACTATCTTAATTCATGACTGTAACCGTATATTTCTTTGCCATCTCTCCATTTCCTTTATTTGTCTTTACTTATTACCATCTACCTTTAGGCTAAATGGTTTTCTTCCTTCCCTACCTTTCGGCACCAGCCTAAGATTTGGAAGAAGAGTATCCAATAAGCGTAATAGGTGTACTTGCCTAATACCAGGAGCCCTCGCAATCTGAGAGGAGGTAAAGAGAAAAGACAACTGAATAATCCTATTCTACTTCTCCCGAACCAGAATCCATCCTTGAACTGGAACAAGTTACTTCGAGTTCGTATGTAACTATATGATGGAATATCCAAGCAATATGGATTTTCGTAGTGATACGAAGTGTTCTGGAGAATTGCAAAGTGGATGTAGGAGTGGCAGGGGTATACGTGGTTTTGTCATGACTGATAGTAGCCGCAATTTCCTTTGTCCTTACTCTAATCTCTTTATATGTCTTTACTTATTAGCTTCTGTATACCACACTTAGGCTAATTGGTTTTCTTCCTTCTCCACCTTTCGACACCTGCCTATGCTTTGGAAGAAGACTATCCAATAAGAGCAATAGGTGTACTCTCCTAAAACTAGGAGCTCTCGCAACCTAAGAGAAGATAAAGGGAAAAGACAACCGAGTAATCCTATTCAATTTCTTCATAACCATAACTCATCCTCGAACTGGAACAAGTTCCTTCGAGTTCGTATGTAACTAAACGATGGAATATCCAAGCAATATGGATTTTCGTAGTGATACGAAGTGTTCTGGAGAAATGCAAAGGGGATGTAGTATTGGCAATGATATATGCGACTCCGTGACTATCCAAAAGCCAAAGTGTTTTAAGAAGCTTCGGTTAACTTAGTTCATGAGTTTTAGTTTAAGGTCGGGCCATGGTCGCTGCCAAAAAGAGAGAAAAGAAATACTCAACGTGCACTCTAATTTAGATCGGAATGGTTAATTACTTTATCTAATTGGGATGTCTCCCGCTGTTTCCTCGAATTCTCCTCCAAACCCAAAAGGAGAATTAGTCGGGATCATCTAAAATCACCCGAAAAAGAGCACGTACTCATCAGTGGGAATTGGGACCCAACTATCATCGTATAATAACTTGATGGAAGCCACTCAACTCACCACACTCCAGAAGGTATGCGCATGCCAGGCAAGTTTCATGTATGTTTGGAAACTCTCGATGTGGTTTTTACCCCAAGCGTCAAATGGACTTGATAGAGACCAACGTACCATAAGTGGCAAGTCAAGTTCAACCCGTCATTGTCCTGGATTAACTTAGACCCACCCGTATAAGCCCTTGATAGAGACCAAAGTGACTATACGACTAGCCTAATTAATTGTAACGTTTTGAAAATCGTTTCGGTGAAATTTCAAAAAAATCGGTAAAATAAGGGGGTTTTCTGTAAAAGTCAAAATACAAATATCTTATTATAAAAATTAAATATACATATTCTAGCTATGTAATTACTATTATTTGGTGTTTATTGAGCCGCTGGTGAAATTTCAAATTTTCTGAAAAAAATATTATTTTATTATTATTTTAAGCCGTCACTAATACATTTAATTAGGGAAAATTACAAATTGGAATGAGTTGAAACAAATTTTGTGCATCATAAAACATTAAATAAAATTTTATCATGTGGTTTTTGGAACGAAATCATTTGCCAAAACGGTTTAGAAATTATTGAAGAAAAAAGGCTTTTTTTTAGCGTAAATGGATGTTTGGGGTATTGTATTTATCATTTTTCATCACCCCACACCCGTACCCACACCCACACCCCCCCATTCACTTATCCCCTTGAAGAATTCAGCAGCCCCCATTTATTTTCCCCACTTGAATTTCAAAGGAAAGAAATGAAAGAAAAGAAAAGAAAAGAAAATGGAGAAATGAGGTGGACCTTTGACCTTGAATTGACTTTGACTTCTTCCCCCACTTTCTCTACCTCCCTCTCTCTCCTCTCCCACTCCAATTCCAGCAGCCCCCCCTCTCCTACTGCAGCAACAGCCCCCCCCCCCCCATTTCCCTTCTCTTTTCTCTTCAAAACTTCATCAAAAATTGCCCCAAAATCCATCAAAAAAATCCCAAAACCCAAATCCGACTCCAACCCATTTTAGCTTAGCCCGTATAGCATGGATCCTTGTGAAAAGAGAGCATTTTGGAGGGCCATGGATGCTTGTGGGATCTTCAATTTGTTTGGGTAAATTCTAACCCTTTTGCTTAAATTGTTGTTAATTGCTTGTAGTTAGCTTAATTAAGTGTTAATTTGGTTTTATATGGGTTCAATTGTATGATTAAGGAATTCTAGTTAGGGTTTTGTTTTGAAATTGGGTTGTGATCACTTGTGCATGGTTTTTGATGTGAGCTAACATCTTGAAAAAATTGTTAAAATCTATCTAGTTGCATATTACAAGTTGTTACTTGAAAAATGTCCAAATTAAGCTTTTTTGTGCAAACTAGGGTTTTATGAAATGCATTTATATGTGAGATTAAAAATATGGTTAGGGTTTTTATCATATTATTAACTTTATTAAGTGTAGTTTAACACTTTAGTTCATGAAAATCCAACCTAAATTGTAGTTTGTGCATTTTTGCTATGAAATTGTTAAAAAGGGTATTTTTGTAAACTAGAATATTAGGGTTTTTGGAATTTAATGAGATTAAATTCCGGAAATTGTTTATATGACTTATTTAAGATATTTAATAAATATATTGGCCGCCACATTCATTTAAACATCATGTTTTGTTCAAAAACGGCGAAATGTGCTTGTTAGATTTTCGGAAAAATGACCTTTTAAGTGAAATTGGGGTTTTTGTGAGTTTTAACCTAGTTTATATTAAAATTAGTGTTCGTGAATGTGCAAATGAGTGTGATTGGATTTTTCTCGATGGTTTGACGTTTGTACATCGACATCGAGGGTTGGTTTGACTATTCTTGCATGCGTAGGCGATAGGTTTGGACCTATGCGTGATACGCGTGCCGATTTGATTTCCGTATGCCGTTTCGATTTCGAATTTTGTTTTAATGCGATACGGTGCGTTATGATATGTAGGTACCCCATGCGGACTTCGAGACGACAAGCAAGCGCGTGGCGGCGTCGGCACCGGCGAGCGAGGACCAGGTGAGTAGATTTATATCTACGGGGAGAAGTCGGGTGGATGGCGTATAGCACCCCCGCAGTCCGTGGTGGTGTATACGGATGCGTATACACACCAACATTTATTATATGTTATTTGGGATTAATAACGTTGCTTAGGATGGATATTGGTATGTTGGATTACCTTAGTGTTGCGAACCCTAGGGTAGTGTTGCACTACACATACACACACACATACATACTTGCATACATTCCTATTGATATGTGCTCATGGGATTCTTTATAGTTATGTGTTCACATAGGTATGGGACTATGTGTTCACATAAGGATTGAGGATGATACTTGGGGTTGAGCTGAGTCGATGAGATTTGATTGAGGCCGTGAGATCGGTGATATTGCAGGACTCGTATTTGAGATATGACATGACGTTGTAGCGGGTCCTTGACGTAGTGTTTCACACACGTCCATGCATACTTAGGCGGTATCAGTATGGTACTAGACGTAGATCAGTACCCCGATCATGATAATTTATAAAGAGGATACCAGGTGAATAGTATGATGAATTTGATATTGACCCGTACCCAGATTTGGGATGCCGTACGACGGATTTACGTACGAGCTATATTGATGATTGATCCGCACTCTTGACTTGGGATGCCTGATTATAGATATGGTATCGGCTATGATATTATTGAGGCGGGATCACCGACTATACATATACAGGTATGTATACGTATCGACTCAGATGATAGGCGGTTTCCTTACCTGTAGTTCAGCTCGTTAGCTTAGCCCTTTAGTTTAGTTTAGTTATTAGATTAGATTCGATTCTTACCTATTTCAAAAAAAAACTAACGAATCGTGGGTATTTTAAAAGACAGCCCAAGGGATCCTACGGATATTTCAAAAGACGTATCTTTTCATAAAAACACCGTAGCCCCTATTTTCAAAACCCCATGATTCGTGTTATTTCAAAAGGCACCATTTGTAGGACTTATATTAGTTTAATACTGATTAGTTATCGTTGTGTCTAGTATTCTGCTTCCGCACATTATTGCTGTTCGCTCTGCCCCGCATACTTATTTTGCTGCATACTCCATTATTGATATCATGCTGTTAGGACACCAGCACCATTACCGATGATGCGTATGTACCACATACACTTACTTGCCGGCTCACACACATCTTCATCGGTAATTGCCATGTTACGTACACTTAGAAAATACTATTGCTTGGCTTAGCTTGTTAGTTAGTAGTTGATACGATATTAGTGTACCTGGGTTATATGCCAGTTTAGACATTGTAGTTATTACTTGTCACTTCATGCATACTGTTATTCCATTGTTCATGCCTAGTTATTAATCATACATTGCAACTTGGTTATTGATACCATATACATTCATTAGCATTGACATATGCACTTGTGATAACTTCTTGAGATTTATGATATTTCTGGATTTCGGGGGAAAGCCGCAAAATTTCTAGACTTATTAACCTTTTAAAATATGTAAATTGCGGTTTTCTAGTGATGTAAATGTCGTCCACCATGAGTTTGCTGTGGTTTTCGAGATCCGTGTCGAGGAGTGGAGGAACCGTCACGGGTACATGGTGGGCCCGGTATGGTACCCCGGGGCAAGATGAATGTGGTGTTGACGTTGAGCCTGGCAGGGGACCGATTACCTACCGGTGATATTACCCGACGCGTCGGATATCCGGAGGATACCGTCGTAGTCTTGAGATGGATGGTAGGGGCCGGTCTGGACTGACGGCGCCCTAGATATTGAGATTGAGACATTGATATTTCGAGACAGTCAGATTTATGTTTTGTGTCGATGCTAGACACTGTTGATACTGATTTCATTATGATACCTCAGTTTAAAAATACGAAGGAAATCTCACTAATTTATGAAAACAGTTTCTTCATTTACATGTATTCTGTTTTCATGCATTCATACCTCATTCATATGATATATTGCTACCTGAGGCACTGACACAGGCATGAGATTTCACTCGGTTAGATATTACCTTAGCCATTGTTATAGGCTGCTTGTTATGTATATTTTTGAGATTATATTATGATCATTGACCTAGGTTGCGTTATTTATGCGATTTCTGTGCGTAGATGTTTTTCTATTCACGAGTTGGCAACTCACCCCCGTTGTGCCCCAGTTTCTTGCAGGTTTGCCGTACAGGTTTCATTACGGCGTTGCGGGCTCAGTTTCATTCGGGTGACTTTCTAGTAGGTGGGTTTTTCTTGTATCGTACCCATCATATTACCTTGTATAATATTATTCAGTTGTATCTAGTAAATTCCATCAACCAAACATGTATTTTTGAGATAGAGACCAGTGTTGTTTATTCTTTCGACCTTAGAGTCGCTCGTTATGTTTCTGGTGGTTTTGAGTTTCCTTTTGAGTTTTGATCCTCGCCGTTGGCGTTGTATATTATATTGCTTGTGTGGTTGTGACCGTCGATTGACGAAGAGCTAGCTCCCGCTTGGCGATGCCTTTTTCTTGATTTCGTATACTATTCATGTTGTATCCCGTTTGGGGGCCTGTATTTACAAAGGAGACTCTGCCGAAATTTTCAATAAATTTTTGATGTTTTTTTTTTAAACCGCATAATTCGGCTTATGCTATTGAAACTACTTGCTTTAAGTTGGTTTTTCCTGCACTCTACTACTTTTCTTGGTTTGGATTTCTGGGTTTTCGGTTTACTTGGATTACGTACGCCTCGAGACGTTCGTAGTTTAAGTGCCGGTCATGTTCCGTACTTTCGGGTCGTGACAAAGTTGGTATCAGAGCGTTAGGTTTTAACCTTCGGAGCGTAGGATGACCCTTGGTTGATTGAATAGGTGACTAAAGTAGAGTGACGTACCGTTGATATGTTCCGCGGCATATTTACGACACGCCACTCCACTTAAGAAGCCTTAGGATGTACATTTCCTTGTTCAGTATTATATTCCTTCCTGATCTAGCCTCATCGTTACCAGTTTGGTTTTGCTGCCACGATTACGGGCAGGGAGAGCTACGGCTAGTGTTGCGGTCAGCACGAGCTCGTCACGGACGAAGACTGACCAGGGCGAAATTCCGGCGACACCCGATTGTAGAGAGGTGTCTTTTTATTGTGTTTTCGCACCACGAGCGTTTGGCGGATCGCCTTTATGAGATTTCTCGGACGTGCCGATCAGTATCATAAGATTGGGCCACTGGCAGAGGCCAGCCAGATTTTGATGACCGTTGGTGTGTTGCTTATTCATGATGGTTGAGGCACTGTTCAGCGTGCAGACGAGCGAGCCAGTTATTGCTGCGAACAACGAGATATTGCCCCAGATGCTGGCGTTAGTGCAGAACGAGTTGTACTAAGAGATGATAGAAGGTCGCTAGTCATCGAGGATGAATGACTAGGACATGTGGATCGTTCGCCTACCCCGATGCGAGGTCATCAGATAGATTGATTCCAGCTAGAGACGACTTCACGCGGAGACGTTGGGAGTCGACAGAGACGATCGAATGTCAGAAACCTATTATTCCAAGTTTAAAGTATTCGGAAAGACATGCAGGCAATTCTATGGTCCCTCTAGAAGAATGAAACCCTAACTCGACTTAATGACCGTATGAAAGCCTTTGAACCTTAGGGTTTGCGGCAGTTCTGCGGCGCCATTAGTGAGGCTTGGGTTTGCCATTCTACGGCTGGACCACCGATGCTGTGGTATATATATTCGATACTATTAAACGGTACCAAGATGTTGAGCTCTTGGGGGATTATGAGGTTTCGACGAATCGATCGAATGGTTCGACTTCAATCGGATGCTAGGTGGTGAGACGCATTCTTGGGAGACTCCAGATACGAGGATGGTCGTTGGAGCTCAGTCCATGCAGCCGCGACGAGACGAGTCCAAAGCAGACGACGTTAGAAAAAAGTGGAGTAAGAGGTTCGCACCAGATCTAGATGAGATGACGTTCCACTCCGCCGACATTAGAGATGCGATGCGCATGCCGAGGCATGGTACTTGGACTTACCTTCCAGAAGGAGTCGCAATGGGTATGCAGCCATTCCAGAGCAAGATGCAGATATAGGAAAGGACGATGACTTCCGGACAGTTGGCAGAGACGAGACATGGAAGAGACCGTGAGCAGGATTCCTTCCAGGACACTGCTGCAATGATACTTGCACCCAGGGTCAGATGTGTCACGTACATTCAGAGAGCCAGAGGCCGACGCCATTGATATGCTGTCTTACGAGTGGTCGCGATGATTGACCAAGAGATGACCAGAGAAGTGACAGAATGGAATCGTCCCCGTTAGCACACCTGACAGGGCCGATGAGCCGATGGACCGAAAGATTGGTAATTCACAGTGAAGACCTTGACCCAGGAGTGGTCATGGTTACGCACACCAGCTGGACAGAGTTCATGATCATCGACGAGACGTCCCACTAGTGACCGTGACAGTTGGCCGAGATTCTTAGAGGATGCACTTGAGCAGTACTATTCCGCCATTATTGATTACGATGTTTTGGGTGATTTATTCGTATGATTTGATTTTGATGATTGAGGATTTATGACCTTTGCACAGTGTTGCACTTGATATCGTTTTCGTGCTTTAGTTTCACATGTTTGTGATATTACGGTTTTAAACAGTTGACTTGGTTTTGTGCGTATGCATGCACACGATTTCGTTCCTGCACTCGGTATAGTTTATATATGCTTGCAGTGCAGTGATACGCCTTTTGTGCACTTAGATGCACTGGACTTCGATTTCGATTGTGATACTCGATATTTGTTTTGTGCACCTTGTGCACCTGATTGGATTTTCGCGCATGTTGGGCGCATGTTTTGAAGGGTGATTTTGGTGCACACCAGAGGCACTAAATCGAGATTTTTTTTGTGCATGTCAGATGCACCTGATTTTGCTGTCAGGCACACCTGTTGCCTACGACAGATGTTTCGTGCACACCCGATGCACTTAGATGTTGTTTCTGTGCGCATGTATGGCACATTCATGGATTTTGATTTCCGTGCGCACCAGACGCACGTAGTATTCATATGCATATTTTGGGATTGATTTCTTATAGAGTAGTACGTTTTTATGATATTGCTATGTGTTTTCGTACTGAGCAGGACTAGTCAGAGGACAGTACCTGAATATATTTTGCATGCATTGATAGTTATTGAAGGGATTTCCAAAAAGCGAGCTATAGCCTCAGTATTTACCTACATGTCTGATATGACACGAAATGTTTAAAACAAGGAGACCCTTCTAAATTGTTTCCAAAACGGCGGGACGTACATTTCAAACAAAGGTATATATGTATATAGTTATTTTCTTATGATAGACGTCCGCCACTGTGCAGTGTTATACGCGTTGCACAGCGACTTAAGGAGATTTGGCATGCATTTCCTTCGGATACTTACAGATATAGATTCGATATTTACATGTATAGTTTCGAGTTATATCATATTAGTTTTGATTTGGATTTGGCATAGATGTCTTCTCCATGACTCCGATGATTGCGGGATGCTTGACGGAGTTGTGATTTGAGTTATATGCTCATTTTTCATGCGCATGCGCTGCGCTACGAATTGTTTTATGTATTTAAAATTTCGGAGCCCCGACGATCTGATGGTTTTGGTTTAGATGTTTTAGTATTTGGGGAGAGTTTTAATTTAAATTCGAGGACCGAATTTCTTTAAGGGGGGAAGATTGTAACGTTTTGAAAATCGTTTCGGTGAAATTTCAAAAAAATCGGTAAAATAAGGGGGTTTTCTGTAAAAGTCAAAATACAAATATCTTATTATAAAAATTAAATATACATATTCTAGCTATGTAATTGCTATTATTTTGTGTTTATTGAGCCGCTGGTGAAATTTCAAATTTTCTGAAAAAAATATTATTTTATTATTATTTTAAGCCGTCACTAATACATTTAATTAGGGAAAATTACAAATTGGAATGAGTTGAAACAAATTTTGTGCATCATAAAACATTAAATAAAATTTTATCATGTGGTTTTTGGAACGAAATCATTTGCCAAAACGGTTTAGAAATTATTGAAGAAAAAAGGCTTTTTTTAGCGTAAATGGATGTTTGGGGTATTGTATTTATCATTTTTCATCACCCCACACCCGTACCCACACCCACACACCCCCATTCACTTATCCCCTTGAAGAATTCAGCAGCCCCCATTTATTTTCCCCACTTGAATTTCAAAGGAAAGAAATGAAAGAAAAGAAAAGAAAATGGAGAAATGAGGTGGACCTTTGACCTTGAATTGACTTTGACTTCTTCCCCCACTTTCTCTACCTCCCTCTCTCTCCTCTCCCACTCCAATTCCAGCAGCCCCCCCTCTCCTACTGCAGCAACAGCCCCCCCCCCCATTTCCCTTCTCTTTTCTCTTCAAAACTTCATCAAAAATTGCCCCAAAATCCATCAAAAAAATCCCAAAACCCAAATCCGACTCCAACCCATTTTAGCTTAGCCCGTATAGCATGGATCCTTGTGAAAAGAGAGCATTTTGGAGGGCCATGGATGCTTGTGGGATCTTCAATTTGTTTGGGTAAATTCTAACCCTTTTGCTTAAATTGTTGTTAATTGCTTGTAGTTAGCTTAATTAAGTGTTAATTTGGTTTTATATGGGTTCAATTGTATGATTAAGGAATTCTAGTTAGGGTTTTGTTTTGAAATTGGGTTGTGATCACTTGTGCATGGTTTTTGATGTGAGCTAACATCTTGAAAAAATTGTTAAAATCTATCTAGTTGCATATTACAAGTTGTTACTTGAAAAATATCCAAATCAAGCTTTTTTGTGCAAACTAGGGTTTTATGAAATGCATTTATATGTGAGATTAAAAATATGGTTAGGGTTTTTATCATATTATTAACTTTATTAAGTGTAGTTTAACACTTTAGTTCATGGAAATCCAACCTAAATTGTAGTTTGTGCATTTTTGCTATGAAATTGTTAAAAAGGGTATTTTTGTAAACTAGAATATTAGGGTTTTTGGAATTTAATGAGATTAAATTCCGAAAATTGTTTATATGACTTATTCAAGATATTTAATAAATATATTGGCCGCCACATTCATTTAAACATAATGTTTTGTTCAAAAACGGCGAAATGTGCTTGTTAGATTTTCGGAAAAATGACCTTTTAAGTGAAATTGGGGTTTTTGTGAGTTTTAACCTAGTTTATATTAAAATTAGTGTTCGTGAATGTGCAAATGAGTGTGATTGGATTTTTCTCGATGGTTTGACGTTTGTACATCGACATCGAGGGTTGGTTTGACTATTCTTGCATGCGTAGGCGATAGGTTTGGACCTATGCGTGATACGCGTGCCGATTTGATTTCCGTATGCCGTTTCGATTTCGAATTTTGTTTTAATGCGATACGGTGCGTTATGATATGTAGGTACCCCATGCGGACTTCGAGACGACAAGCAAGCGCGTGGCGACGTCGGCACCGGCGAGCGAGGACCAGGTGAGTAGATTTATATCTACGGGGAGAAGTCGGGTGGATGGCGTATAGCACCCCCGCAGTCCGTGGTGGTGTATACGGATGCGTATACACACCAACATTTATTATATGTTATTTGGGATTAATAACGTTGCTTAGGATGGATATTGGTGTGTTGGATTACCTTAGTGTTGCGAACCCTAGGGTAGTGTTGCACTACACATACACACACACATACATACTTGCATACATTCCTATTGATATGTGCTCATGGGATTCTTTATAGTTATGTGTTCACATGAGTATGGGACTATGTGTTCACATACGGATTGAGGATGATACTTGGGGTTGAGCTAAGTCGATGAGATTTGATTGAGGCCGTGAGATCGGTGATATTGCAGGACTCGTATTTGAGATACGACATGATGTTGTAGCGGGTCCTTGATGTAGTGTTTCACACACGTCCATGCATACTTAGGCGGTATCTGTATGGTACTAGACGTAGATCAGTACCCCGATCATGATAATTTATAAAGAGGATACCAGGTGAATAGTATGATGAATGTGATATTGACCCGTACCCAGATTTGGGATGCCGTACGACGGATTTACGTACGGGCTATATTGATGATTGATCCGCACTCTTGACTTGGGATGCTTGATTATAGATATGGTATCGGCTATGATATTATTGAGGCGGGATCACCGACTATACATATACAGGTATGTATACGTATCGACTCAGATGATAGGCGGTTTCCTTACCTGTAGTTCAGCTCGTTAGCTTAGCCCTTTAGTTTAGTTTAGTTATTAGATTAGATTCGATTCTTACCTATTTCAAAAAAAAACTAACGAATCGTGGGTATTTTAAAAGACAGCCCAAGGGATCCTACGGATATTTCAAAAGACGTATCTTTTCATAAAAACACCGTAGCCCCTATTTTCAAAACCTCATGATTCGTGTTATTTCAAAAGGCACCATTTGTAGGACTTATATTAGTTTAATACTGATTAGTTATCGTTGTGTCTAGTATTCTGCTTCCGCACATTATTGCTGTTCGCTCTGCCCCGCATACTTATTTTGCTGCATACTCCATTATTGATATCATGCTGTTAGGACACCAGCACCATTACCGATGATGCGTATGTACCACATACACTTACTTGCCGGCTCACACACATCTTCATCGGTAATTGCCATGTCACGTACACTTAGAAAATACTATTGCTTGGCTTAGCTTGTTAGTTAGTAGTTGATACGATATTAGTGTACCTGGGTTATATGCCAGTTTAGACATTGTAGTTATTACTTGTCACTTCATGCATACTGTTATTCCATTGTTCATGCCTAGTTATTAATCATACATTGCAACTTGGTTATTGATACCATATACATTCATTAGTATTGACATATGCACTTGTGATGACTTCTTGAGATTTATGATATTTCTGGATTTCGGGGGAAAGCCGCAAAATTTCTAGACTTATTAACCTTTTAAAATATGTAAATTGCGGTTTTCTAGTGATGTAAGTGTCGTCCACCATGAGTTTGCTGTGGTTTTCGAGATCCATGTCGAGGAGTGGAGGAACCGTCACGGGTACATGGTGGGCCCGGTATGGTACCCCGGGGCAAGATGAATGTGGTGTTGACGTTGAGCCTGGCAGGGGACCGATTACCTACCGGTGATATTACCCGACGCGTCGGATATCCGGAGGATACCGTCGTGGTCTTGAGATGGATGGTAGGGGCCGGTCTGGACTGACGGCGCCCTAGATATTAAGATTGAGACATTGATATTTCGAGACAGTCAGATTTATGTTTTGTGTCGATGCTAGACACTGTTGATACTGATTTCATTATGATACCTCAGTTTAAAAATACGAAGGAATTCTCACTAATTTATGAAAACAGTTTCTTCATTTACATGTATTCTGTTTTCATGCATTCATACCTCATTCATATGATATATTGCTATCTGAGGCACTGACACGGGCATGAGATTTCACTCGGTTAGATATTACCCTAGCCATTGTTATAGGCTGCTTGTTATGTATATTTTTGAGGTTATATTATGATCATTGACCTAGGTTGCGTTATTTATGCGATTTCTGTGCGTAGATGTTTTTCTATTCACGAGTTGGCAACTCACCCCCGTTGTGCCCCAGTTTGTTGCAGGTTTGCCGTACAGGTTTCATTACGGCGTTGCGGGCTCAGTTTCATTCGGGTGACTTTCTAGTAGGTGGGTTTTTCTTGTATCGTACCCATCATATTACCTTGTATAATATTATTCAGTTGTATCTAGTAAATTCCATCAACCAAACATGTATTTTTGAGATAGAGACCAGTGTTGTTTATTCTTTCGACCTTAGAGTCGCTCGTTATGTTTCTGGTGGTTTTGAGTTTCCTTTTGAGTTTTGATCCTCGCCGTTGGCGTTGTATATTATATTGCTTGTGTGGTTGTGACCGTCGATTGACGAAGAGCTAGCTCCCGCTTGGGGATGCCTTTTTCTTGATTTCGTATACTATTCATGTTGTATCCCGTTTGGGGGCCTGTATTTACAAAGGAGACTCTGCCGAAATTTTCAATAAATTTTTGATGTTTTTTTTTTAAACCGCATAATTCGGCTTATGCTATTGAAACTACTTGCTTTAAGTTGGTTTTTCCTGCACTCTACTACTTTTCTTGGTTTGGATTTCTGGGTTTTCGGTTTACTTGGATTACGTACGCCTCGAGACGTTCGTAGTTTAAGTGCCGGTCATGTTCCGTACTTTCGGGTCGTGACATTAATCGTATCCTAAGATGCAACAGATAAGTAACATTCAGCTACCATTCACTATGCCTTGATAGAGACCAACGTACATAGCATGAATACTAACTGCCACTTATCTGAAATGACGGAGGGCTACGGCTGGTTTTGGCAAAAAACCTTTAACGTAATGAACTTGATATCGTTGAAGGGACCGAGTGGTTTTACAAATATATAATGCCACAAACTTTTGCTAAAGAGGTCACTCCCTGTGAAGGGATCTCGGCTCTTTTCTCGTCGAATTAGGTGTAGGATATTCCAAACTGAATACCATGATGCAAAGAAAAAGAATCGACTATAGTGAAGTTATTACGATGACGTAAACTTTTGCTCAAGAGGTCACTCCCGATGAAGGGATCTCGGTTCTTGCCTCATTGAATGAGGTGCTGGATATTCATATCCGAATACCACTGTGCAAAGCAAAAGAAAACGTCTGTAATGTCAGTTTTAAAAAAAATTGGTTCCAAAAACATCATATAAGTTTGTTTTATCCTTGTGTTAATCAGAGTCAACGCAGTCCCATCAATTAAACATATCACAGCAAATAAAGGAACGAAAATATAATGTACGTATATGCCACCCGCATTCGCCACAGGACCCCGTCATCACCCGTTAGGTTACTTAACTAACGGCAGAGCGGGGCTAGACTAGCGCGGGTGCAAAACATATACAACATCTACTAGTATATATATAAATATATATAACATTCGTCCCAGGCATGATATAAACAACATCATAGAATCTCAGCCAGCAACACAGAATGGTGGATAATCTTAGAGCCTCGGGTTTCACTTGAGCTGCAAATGAGTCCCGACATTCCCTGTCGTGTGGATAGCCTATGCAATGAAAACCTGGACCCTTACAAGCCCGGAAAACTACCCGCCAATCCCAGAAGTGAGGCAACCCCAATCAACAAAGTGAGTGGGCCACCCAGCACTCCACGGAATCCGGTAACTTGAGTACCCCTCCTTGGGTCAAACTATACCCCGTACGAGTGCGGCGAATAGCCCATCAATTCTAGAGTGAAGCCCCCTCTGTCTCAACGCCATGAGATGCGGGCCAGTTTTCTTCTAGAATCCGGCTATTCGAGCACTCCACCGTGGGGTAATCCTAGTATAGAAAAGAAAAGAAATATATGTACAAGGATGATATCGACCTCAACCCAGTCGTGCCCTAAACAAATAATATACAAACTGGAAGAAACGGCAGTCCACATGTAGGACGATCGCCCCGCAATATCAAATGTACAAATGAATCTGAACTGTACAACTATCATTGCACCACTGGCTATCCGCCACGACAATCCAACCACAACCTCAGCACAACAAAGAACATCAACGTGAATGTCATGTCCGCAAACCCGTCTAAAAGAACATATAGCAGTTAGACGAGTTATACCGCTCTAATGAAATTCACGGTCGCAGATAGTAATGCATGTACTAAAAACTGATAAACGGTGTTAAAAATTGCGACTTCGAAATACTCTGTATTTCCCCCAAACCAAAGATAACATAATATGAAATCTACAAAAAACAAACAATACCTAAAACTCAATATTCCAGAGACCAGAACACCACCTAAAACACAAAACCCAACTCCAATGAAAAACCGGCACCGCCGGGTTTTTCGCCGATCTTGCCGTTCGTACAATGGATTTTGGGGATAGTTTTTGCGGTGTGTTCTTGTATTCACAAGGGTAGTCTACTGCAATTGTTTAAATAATTTTTAAAGACTATTTTAAAATCGACAGAAACTAGAATATATGCATATTGTTTCAGAGTTTGTTTCGGTTTAGATATTTAAAACATCGTTTAAACTGCTAGTCTAGGGTTTATGGGTTGGCACTGATACCATGTTGGGTTATGCAAGCACCCTGGCCATCAAACTGTGGCCGATTGCGGAACAAAAATTTTACAAACTGGCGCTAGAACAACCCGATGGTACGGATCTACCATTAACCCTAAACTAGCAAACTTAAAAAGAGTTAAGAATGGTTATACCGAATGATCCATTTCCTTCGGTCTTTAACCATCATCCCAAGCTTCTAGAGGCCTCCATGATCAAGCTTGATCTCCGGTCTCCCTCCATCGAAGATGATCCACCTGAGCATTTGTATTTCGAGCTCCAACCTCATAGCCGAGGTAACTAGGGTACCTAGTTCGCTAAACTAGATAGCCTAGAGGATATAGAATCTAATGATGGATTAATTTGTCTCTAAACATCTTTGGTTTCTCAACACATGAGACTTGAAGGGTTGAGAAAGAAGAAGAAGCTTAAGGATGAGAGTGTGAAGTAACTCAAGAAAATGGCTAAGTCTTGTGAGCAATAATGAAGCTTCTAATAAATATCTGAAGTCTCCAAAATATCTTAAGTCTCTAAAATATCTCACACCCAAACACAAATATCAAGCATGCCACAATAGTAACCATGAGTCACCAAGTGAGCTATGCTACAATAAATGCATACAACACCTCATCCTCTCCACCTCATTAACCATTTAATCCTAAATGGTTAAAACTAAATGAGGTGGCATCATCTAGAAATAATCTTGTAATAAATTACAAGAATACCCATCATCCGTATATACATACCCGCATGCGTATTCCGAAGAATACGAATACAAAGAGACGAAAATAATCCAACAATATAATACTAGAATCCGGCTAAAACCAAAGTCCACTAGTACTATCCGTCCGAATCATGATACGTACATAAGTGCACGTATATGATCGAACGCTGTCGTAAAACCATACGGCTTCTACATCGTTTTGCCCGAAGCAGGAAAACCCTCTGTGTGGGACTCTAAAGACCCGTCAATATGCTAGCAGTAGGTTTAACCACAAGCACGTCAGCGGCACTAGCTGTACGTAACGGCTACCTTGGTATTGAGAGAAAGGGCGGCCTACGAGCAAACTCATCCAAACCCCTACTAAGCATGTCCGTGACAATATCCTTCCAGTCCGGTCTGTTCATCTAAGAGTATTGCATATTGAGTCTAGGGGAGGATAAAGCCATACCCTTAATAGCGCAACATTTCGTGTCGGTATGAAGCCCATCACCAACTGAGAAACTACTGATCTAAATCAGTAATTCTCGACAACCTTTGCCAAGGATTTCTGGTGATGGCTACCCGTGCACAACACGACATCAACCCCCAATACCGGGAGAGACGAATCCCCGACGATCCGCTCACTGCCTTAATATGGCTCGGGACTGTACCCAACTAAAACCTGTTTGCACGACTCTTTTGAGCCGTGGTAGGGTAGTAATCAAAGCACGGTGAGAACTCACACGAGACAAATGACGATTTCAGGTCGACAGACTAACCTGTACACATGTCACCTGGGAACTGCTATCTGTCAATAGGTATAGTACCAACTCGCAGGTTCCCGGCGAGTCCGTCCAGTGTACTCATAACCCAATGAGCACCTGTATCTTAGGTGAACAAACTAACACCAATGGCTTGTGAGACATGGCCACCATCCCTCGTCGGGGTCTTGATAAGTACACACTAGTCTACTCTGGAGTATCGATGCCCAGTCTCGATACTCCCATGACTAGGGACATTTGAGGATCTATTTATAGACCACCCAGCTCCCATGTATATGATCGCCATCATAATGCTGGTAGTCAAGAAAGAATCCTGTGGGCTCTATCAATATGTAATAGTGATCTGTAATACCACATAAAACATGTACAAGATAATAAAGACAAACCGGATAGCATACTATCATTTTAAGTAAGACTGTTCTATCCGTATAGGTCCTCCCTCAATCATTGTAATCACGTGCCTGCGATTCAATAATTGACTTGAGGGCACTATAACCAACAAGACAAGCTAATAAAAGCTTGTCAAAAGAACCAAGACAATCACAATCACGAAATGACCATTTATGAAAAGGCCAGGACGCAGCGCCTCAATCAGAAATCTGCAGAGAAGGAAAACTATAATGTTCTTCATCCCTGGCCCATTGTATGTCCTCGCAAATGGGGAAAATCCTGAAATATAGGCGAAAACAGGGCAAAGAACGAAAACAACGTTCGAAAACAACAAAGCGGATCCAAGTAGCCGTGCAATCGAGAAAAGGTTGATTGGAACCCGTCCTTTATAAAGAAGATGGGTCGAGAATACTCTTTCCCCCAAGGCAAGATGAGGAAAATATTCATCCTTGTCATGAAGCACCAAATGATGACGCTCCTGAAATCTCGGCACCCCGTACAAATAAATAAGGTCCGTCATCCGGATTATTGCTCCTACCACCGAGCAATAGGCCATCCCCTCGAAGACTGCCTCACTTTCAAAGACTGGGTAGAAGACCAGTATCAGCAGGCATGTTCGCTTTGTCCGACAGCTGGAGGGCAAACCGGCTGCAAAAGCATGAGCCAAATAGAACCTATACCGTGAGGTGGGACCAGCTCAACCACAAAATGGGAATCGAACTCGTACTTGCCAAATGATAACACTCTCAAAAGAGAGATGGCACGAGACTTTGGATGACCTCTACATATGCTTCACAATTGAAGATGAGGACAGGGTGATCTTAGAGTTTCCACCAGCACCAAAAGAGCTGGAAGATGGGATACACACTAAGGCGGACAACCTAAGGAAAATTTTCTTAGGGATGGAAATGTTAGTTATATGTATGCCCTAGAGGCCATTACTATACAAACGATGTATATTGTAGTGGATGCTTGGACACAAATAGAGAGGACTTTCTTGCTTGACATGGTAGTATGCTATCTGGTTGCTCTTTGTCTTAACATGTACATTGATTGTCTCTATGTTACAAGTTGATAAAGCCCTTAGGATGAGTACTTGACTACCAGGACTATGATGTAGATCATACTAGTGTGGACAGAGTAGTCGTTAAGTACATCCTTCAAATGTTCCTAGTCGTGGGTGTATCGAGACAGGACATCGATATACCAGAGCAGACTAGCGTATAGCTTCTCGACCCATGTAGATGGGCGATGGATGATCCCATATCCATTGGTGTTTGACATCAGAGACAGTATACGGGTTCTCAGTGGAGACTGGGTACATTGAACGGACTCGCCGAGAACTCCCGGATGGTATTATACCTCATGTCAGATGGCAGTTCTCTGGTGACACTGGTACAGGTTAGTCTGTAGACCCGAGATCGTCATAAAGTCTTGTGTGATTCCCACTGTGCTTTGATTTCCACCTTACCACGTTCAAGAGAACGTGCAAAACGGTGGCTTTTGGGTACAGTCCCGAATCATATGGAGGCAATGAGCGATAGGAGGGGTTTCGTCTCTCCCGGTATTGGGAGTTGATATTGTGCTGAGCTCGATTGGCTATGACAGGAAGTCCCTGGCCATGGCTGCTTCAGAGATATACTGGTAAGTGTTATCCGTAGTTTCTCGACCCGTTATGAGCCTCATATCGACACGACTTATCTAGTTACTGGGGTCTGACGTTTACCATCCCTAGACGAGATATGCGACATGTCAGACGAAGAGACCGAACTGTACGGTAGTGTTACTGATTGGATTCGCATGAGTATGAGCAGGCTTGCTTGTTGATCTTCTGATCTCTCAATACCCGGGTAGCCGTTACGTTTAGCAGACCGCTTGCAGCTTGTAGGTGTTTGATATGATCATCACCTACTGCCGGCGTATTGACGAGTCTTTAGAGTCCTATACAGAGATTTCC
Organism: Agapanthus africanus; assembly: GCA_030015575.1. Lineage (NCBI taxonomy): Eukaryota > Viridiplantae > Streptophyta > Magnoliopsida > Asparagales > Amaryllidaceae > Agapanthus > Agapanthus africanus. The sequence goes on along the minus strand of CM057350.1, from coordinate 55,397,435 downwards.
TGGCTCAAGCGAAACGGAGTAAGAGCACATATGTGATATGTGCGGGACCGAGATTGATACGAGTATGTGATACCGTATTGTATTCTCGCGATATGTGATATCGGACGGGTATATATGATATAGCCGGGTTATCGAATCAAGTGTTGATTCGGTAAATTGATATTATTGATATTAGTCGGTTGTATGTGATATAGCCGGATTATTAAATCAAGTGTTGATTTAATAATTTAATGTATAATTATATATATTTTATATATTACATTACATTAAGTAATATTAGCTCACTTAAAATTTCTTTTCTCACTAGATGTGCACATTGTATATATATGATATATATATATTTGTGTACATGTATTTGTCATGCTAGGTTACACATGCAACATAGTTGTGTGAGACTTACACCATGCTAGGATTAGGTTAAGGTTTTATTTATTATTATGTAAATTCAAAAATGGTGGAATTAGTCATGGTTAGGGTTTGTAGAAACTTGTAGAACCATTGACTTTCTCCACCTCTTTTGTTTTACTTAATGATATTTGTTAACCTAACCTTTAACTCTTAGCCATAGTTTAGTCTCTACAAGGGTTAGTGTATGTGATACACTCACCATGGTTGCATTTCTAACCTCACTTGATTATTCTTTCTTCACTTGGTTAATTCCATGAGAGTTTTCTTCTTCTTCTTCCTCTCAAGCTTTCTAGCTTCAATGGAAAATGATGAAAACTTGTGAGAAAATTAAATCTAAAGTGAGCACACTTCCTACTTCATCATCCTCTACTACTTTCCATTTAGTATAGGGCGTTTTATTCACTAATTCCATAACTAGTGAAGAGATAGCTTGGGTTAGTGTCTCCTCGACGTAGATCACCTTCGGCCTCGTAGACTTCGATGCAAGCTTGTTCATTTCTTCATGGGGGCCTCTCAAGAGTCGGGAGTTCATGATCGGAGCAAAGAGACTACTACACGGAGTTAATGAAGTGAAGGACCGGTCTACAAAGGTTGTATTCCTTGTTCACTTTAGTCGCAAAGTGTTTGCATTGAATTCCGTCGGATTTCTAGTATACGATTCTAGGGTTAGGGTTAGCTAAAACGGCAAAATTTTAATATGGCATGAAAGATGCCTCTCGAAACTTTGCTGTCATGCTAGGAAACCCTACAGTCGTATCAGAGCCATGCTAGAAAATTAGACGGATTTTGTTAAGATTATGAAACCGAAATACTCCGAAACTTGCAACGCTAAAAACTGGTTTCTGTCGATTCTAAAAAGTTGTCAAAATTTTTTTTAAACAAGTACAGAATGTCATATGGGATATATCATGAACACCATGAAAATTTCAAGGGGTATGTTCGGATTTTGGCCGAGGACAATGAGGTTGTGGATGGCCACTTTCTGTTGTTTTTGCTTGAAATTTTCACTGTGTTTCAGTGAATGGGTTTTGGTGTTTCAGGTGTTGTTTGTTTTTGCTAATTTTGCATGTGATGTGAACTTACACTATAAGCAATTCGGAGTGTTTCGTATTCGTAGTTTTAACATTCTTTCGGGTTGTCGCATGTTGTCTAGGCGAAGTTAAAAAGTTCGATCGATTTTCCAAATTTAACGTATCCGGAAAAATATGCAAGTAATTCTGTGAACCCTCTAGAAGAATGAAACCCTAACTCGACTTTTTGGATCGTGGAACGGCGCTCATACCCTAGAGTTTGCCGCAGTTTCGTAGCGACATGAGTGAGGCTTGGGTTTGCCCTTCTACGGCTGGTGCATAGGTACTGTGGCATATTCTGGGTATTATTAAACTGTGCTCAAGTGTTGAGCTGTCGGGGAATTGTGGGACTTTGATGAATCGATAGAAAAGTTTAACGTCGTCCGGATATCATGTGATGGGATACAATATTTGGAATCTACAAAAGTTGTTATGAGATAACTAATTTGAATGTTATAAATCTAGCAATTTAGTCTCATTTGATCGGTTGCCACGGGATTTTGATGTGATCAAAAGTCCGTCACAATCACGTAGTGTACTCGGATACTCGCCGGGTAACCTTATTAGATAGCCACTCCCCATAGCCCCGACCAAGTGACTGTAGGAAAACCCCGTTTCCAAAAGCATCCGTTCGGGTGCTCGCGGCAGCGGTGTTCCGCCTTAGTACACTTCGTTGACGGTATCGGGGGGTGCGGCCGTCTACTAAAGTTTCCGACGAGCATTTGATCAGGATGTCGGGAATGTTGTTGAATTGCTCGACTTGATATTGAGAAGTGTTTTCGAGATCGAGACTAAAATGCGGGGTTTATAATTGTTAGGCATGTGATGTCTAAGGAATTCATTTGGTTAGGCATGAAATCCAAAGTATGTGATACATTGGGTTTATGATGTCTAAGGTGGTTGCGGATTCCAACTGTTGTAGTTTTTCACTTTCTTTTCTGCAACCGTAAGTGTAATATGTGGTGTATCGCCGGTTTCGTTGCTATATGTCAACGACAATTGGATACGCATATTTACTTACGTTGATGACATGTGATGTTATGTGTTGTTGTGATATGTTATATTGGATCGTCGTGTTTTGAATAGCCGGGGGTTTTATGTAAGATGAGAGTTTTTCATTTTTATTCATGTAAAATTCATTGTATGTAATATTCTTTTATTGGGTCACTTCCGGGTTGAGGATGATGTCACCATTGTATATTATTTACTTTTCCGCATTAGGATAGACCCAAGACGGGGAGCACAAGTAACCGGGTTCTAGGGTCCAGTGGGAGACCATATCGAGGAGTCGAGACCGCGTCTCCTAACTCTAGAATTGATAGGGTTGATTGCCGCTCTCGTAGGGGTCTGGGGATGTGGGTTTGGCTATTCATCGCGACCGTGGAATCCGTGTTTTATATAGGCTTAAATTAAAACACGGAAATCTTAGTATATCCAATATTTCATATGTTATCTTCTACTGCTCTATGATGTGATCACTGTGATATGTTCAGACGAATGCCTATATTATATATATAAAATATAATTAATATTGCTGCTTTCGTTTCATATGTGATGCTTGGGAAGCATAATAAATAGGACTTCATTAATGAGATTAATGAAATAAAAGAAACCTAAAGATATTGTAGAAACTTGTCTCGAAAAATGGTAGCTCTAGTTCTTGCTTTGCATAGCGGTATTCCTTATAGAATATCCAGCACATTATTCGATAAGGAAAGAGCCGAGATCCCTTCACTGGGAGTGACCTCTTTAGCGAAACTAGCAGATGCTACAAACTCGGTTTGTATTTTGATTACTTTTATAGTTTTTTGCTTTACATAGTGGTATTTGTGAAATATCCTGCACATTATTCGATAAGGAAAGAGCCGAGATCCCTTCACCGGGAGTGACCTCTTTAGCAAAACTAGTAAATGCCTTAAAAACACTCCTTTTCAAAATCACTCGATTCTACTACGATATCAAGTTCATTACGCAAAAGGTTTTCTTAAAAACCTGTCGTAGCCCTCCATCATTTCAGATAGGTTCTACTAAGTATTCGTGCTACGTTTGTTGGCCTTCGTCAAGGCGTAGTGTGCGGTAGCTAACTAGCGCTTATCTGCTTGAGCATGTGATGCGATTGAATTAGGGTAGTCGTGTGACTTTGTTGGCCTTCGTCAAAGGTCGTGTGGGTGGGTTTATTTCAATCATGAAATGTACGGGTTGAACTTGACTAGCAGCCTATGGTTTGTTGGCCTTCGTCAAGGTCATAGGAAGATAGGGGTAAAATATTATCGGGAATTTCAAGTGTTGAAATTTGCAATGAGATTGCATACCTTCTATGAGATAGTTGGATCCCGATACCCACTGCGAGTAAGAGTTACTCCTGGGAGAGTTTTACACATCACAATTAGCCGATCAAGTAGGTGTCTAGAAAGGTGTCAACAGGGTTACGCCCCTGGGAAAACGAGGTTTATTTTAATTAGGTTCGTGCGAAAGCATGGGGAACCTCCCTCAAAGTACCGGCACTGGCCTGGCCGAAAGATTGGCGAACTTGTAGGGTGTAATTAATACCGGCTAGTCTTTCTTTTTAGGGTTTGAAGGAAGATTTGACTAAAACAGTAGGAGCCATCCTGATTAGATAAAATTATAACCAATCTTATCTTGCAAGAGCATACGCAGAGTATTTTCTTCTCTCTCTCTCTCCAGGTAGCGACCATGTCACGCCTTAATCAAGATAGTACTATGGATGTATTGACCCAACCCACTTGTTATACTGAGCTGGGGAACGTTGGTCCCGCTCCAACTTATAACTATTAGAAGACCGAGCAGGAAATAGGGGATTACCAGGATTCCCGTGCCGCCCAAACAAAGAAAGTGCATGATGATACATCTTCTTCGGGTGTGTTCATTACCGAGAACTATTTCTCAATTTTCTCTACGTCCTGGGTATGTGATACCGGATCAAGATCTCACATATGTAATCTATTACATGGGCTACAGAAAGGTAGAGAACTGAGAACGGGTGATAAGTTTCAAGAGTTGGAAACGGTGCAAGTGTTGCAGCCAGGTTGTTGGCAGTTATCACCCTGTATTACCAAATACATTGATTCTGAACGAATGTTATTACATACCGAACCTGATATACAACATCATATCAGTCTCTTTATTAAGATAAAGAAGAATATAATTTTGTATTGTTGGATAATGTTTTTAACATTTCCTATATCAAGAGTTGATCTGTTCAGGCACGTTATCTAAAAGCATATACGTTCTAAATCAAACTACAGTTCTTAACGTACAAAACACACACAAGAGGAAGAATTCAGAAATGAACGAATCTTTCTTGAGGCATTGTAGACTAAGTCATATCAATGCGACCCGACTAGCGAAATTACATTTAGATGCATATTTAAATCAGTTTGAATTTACATCTTGTGAAACTTGCCAGTCATGTCACAAAGATAACATGACCATAGCTCCGTTTATTAGAAACGGATAAAGAGTTAGATGAACTCTTGGGATTGATACATGATGATATATGTAAGTCCCATGTCTACACATGCTAGGACCGGTTCTTTGTACTTCAATACATTCACTGATGATCTCTCAAGATTCGGATATATGTTCCCGTTGAAACACAAGTCTGAAGATTTTGAGAAATTCAAAGAATATAAGATAGAAGTAGAGAACCAAAACGGGTATAAGTATTATGTCCTAAGATGTGATCAGGGAGGTGAATACTTGAGCACGGAATTCCTGGACTATTCTAAAGGAGAATAAGATTCTCTCTCAGCATTACTCCTCCGTATACACCACAGCACGTTGGTATATCGGGGCAGAGCAATCCCACCCTATGTGATATGGTGTGCTCTATGATGAGTACTACTGAGTTGCCTATTTCCTTTTGGGGTTATGCACTTGAGAAGCTGCATGCCTATTGAATTGGGTTCTAACCAAATCAGATGCCTACCACTCCATATGTGATATGAAATGGGAAGAGCTCATCTCTTAAGTAAGTTAAGATTTGGGGTTGTCCGGCCTATGTCTAAAAGCAAAATCCGGACAAGCTCGATGCAAGGTCAATTCTGTGGAAGTTTGTTGGATATCCCAAGCATTAGCTAGGGAATATCTTCTACCACACCGATGAACAAAAAGTGTTTTGTTTCTCAGCATGCCACCTTTAGGAAAGGGAATTTCTTGTGAAGAAATTAATGGTCATGAGGTAGAACTGGAAGGAGTTCCAGCTATACAAACTACAGCTGATGATTTGGTAGCACCGGAGGATTCAAGAGTTCCCGACGAACTTCAGCCTCGCCGCCGATCTGGTAGGGTTCCTCACCCACCTGAGAGATACTTCGTTTTGTCTATGACAGTGGGAGCGAGGATTGCATCATGAGATGATGACCCAACTAGTTTCGAGCATGTCATCAAGAGTGGGGACTCTGTGAGAATGGCTGGATGCTATGCGATCTGAGATGGAATCTATGTACACCAACAAAGTATGGACTTTAGTTGCTTTATCTGAAGGGTTAAATCCCTATCAGGAGCAAGTATATCTTGAGAAGATTACTTGGTGTACTTGGAAAAGTTGAGACTTGTTGTAAAAGGTTCTCTTCATCGACCAGGTGTGGATAATGATGAAACCTTTTCTAGTGTCTATGCTTAAGTCCTCTAAATCCTACTTGCCATTGCTACATACCATGACTACAATATCTAGAGGTTGGGTGTCATGACTGCTTTTCTAAATAGTGATTTAGAAGAGAGCGTCTATAAGTACACAGCCAGAGGGCTTGTAGACAGTGGGAGCAGCGGAAACGTGTGCAAGTTGCTTTATGAGTTAAAGCAGGCATCGCGGAGTTGGAACATCTGTTTTGATATGGTAGTCAAAGCGTTTGACTTCACTAAAAGGGTAGATAAACCCTGTATATACAAAAAGGTAGTAGGGAGTATGGTGGTGATCCTTGTATTGTACGTGGATGACATACTCTTGATAGGAAAGGAGTTTCCTATGCTACACTCGGTCAATCTCCTCTTATCATAAGGATTCTCCATATAGGATCAAGGTGATACCTCCAAAATTCTGGGTTTTGGATCTATGAGATAGATCTAAGTGGATGTTAGGATTCTCACTAGGTCTAGTGAGTTGATATCAATCTATCCTGGGGAGAATCACTGGATAGCTTCCAGGGTGGTAAGGTCGACTGAATGTCAGTCACATGCATTGTCTTTACCCTCAGTGGAGGGACGGTATGTTGGAAGAGTACCAAGCTAGATGTCGTGTCAAACTAGGCGATAAAGGCTGAATACATTGCTACCAAGGATGCTACCAAAGAGGCAGTCTAGATATACAGTAGTTCATTAGATGAACTTCGTTCCAACCATTGTCTGACAATGGAGTTATGTCTTAGGCCTAGGAACCCCTGTCCCATCAGTGATCCAGACATATTCTTAGGCAGTATCACCTGATCATGGAGATGGTTGATCTCCAGGGAGATCGAGGATAGGAGAGTAGACTACAGAGGACAACACAGTGGATCCACTCACAAAGGCCTTTTCCCAAGAGAGACTATTATGGGATGGTTGAGTATGAGATACTACAACCACTGCTGATTGTTGGGTATAGGATACTACAAAAGATGGCCCTAGTGCAAGTGGGAAATTGTTAGTTATATGTATGCCCTAGAGGCCATTACTGTACATACGATGTATATTGTAGTGGATGCTTAGACACATATAAGGAGGACTTTCTTGCTCGACATGGTATTATGCTATCTGGTTGCTCTTTGTCTTAACATGTACACTGATTGTCTCTATGTTACATGTTGATAAAGCCCTTAGGATGAGTACTTGACTACCAGAACTATGATGCAGATCATACTAGTGGGACAGAGTAGTCGTTAAGTACATCCTTCAAATGTTCCTAGTCGTGGGTGTATCGAGACAGGGCATCGATATACCAGAGTAGACTAGCGTATAGCTTCTCCACCTATGTAGATGGGCGATGGATGAACCCATATTTATTTGTGTTTGACATTAGAGACAGTATACGGGTGCTCAGTGGAGACTAGGTACACTAAACGGACTCGCCGAGAACTCCCAGATGGTATTATACCTCACGTCAGATGGCAGTTCTCTGGTGACACTGGTAAAGGTTAGTCTGTAGACCCGAGATCGTTATAGAGTCTTGTGTGATTCCCACTGTGCTTTGATTTCCACCTTACTGCGTTCAAGAGAACGTGCAAAACGGTGGCTTTTGGGTACAGTCCCGAATCACATGGAGGCAATGAGCGATAGGAGGGGTTTCGTCTCTCCTGGTATTGGGAGTTGATGTTGCGCTGTGCTCGATTGGCTATAAAAGAAAGTCCCTGGCCAGGGCTGCTTCAGAGATATACTGGTAAGTGTTATCAGTAGTTTCTGGACCCGTTATGAGCTTCATATCGACACGACTTATCGAGTTACTGGGGTCCGACGTTTACCACCTCTAGACGAGATATGCGACATATCAGACGAAGAGACCCGACTGTACGGTAGTGTTACTAATTGGATTCGCAGGAGTATGAGAAATCTTGCTTGTTGATCTTCTGATCGCTCAATACCCGGGTGGCCGTTACGTTTAGCAAACCGCTTGCGGTTTGTGGGAGTTTGATATGATCATCACCTACTGCCAGCGTATTGACGAGTCTTTAGAGTCCTATATAGAGGTTTCCTGGCTCAAGCGAAACGGAGTAGGAGCACATATATGATATGTGTGGGACCGAGATTGATACGAGTATGTGATACCGTATTGTATTCTCGCGATATGTGATATCAGACGGGTATATGTGATATAGCCGGGTTATCGAATCAAGTGTTCATTCGGTAAATTGATATTATTGATATTAGTCGGTTGTATGTGATATAACCAGATTATTAAATTAAGTGTTGATTTAATAATTTAATGTATAATTATATATATTTGATATATTATATTACATTAACTAATATTAATTCACTTAAGATTTCTTTTCTCACTTGATGTGCACATTGTATATATGTGATATATATATTTGTGTACATGTATTTGTCATGATGGGTTACACATGCAACATAGTTGTGTGAGACTTACACCATGCTAGGGTTAGGTTAAGGTTTTATTTATTATTAAGTAAATTCAAAAATGGTGGAATTAGTCATGGTTAGGGTTTGTAGAAACTTGTAGAACCATTGACTTTCTCCACCTCTTTTGTTTTACTTAAAGATATTTATTAACCTAACCTTTAACTCTTAGCCATAGTTTAGTCTCTACAAGGGTTAGTGTATGTGATACACTCACCATGGTTGCATTTCTAACCTCACTTGATTATTCTTTCTTCACTTGGTTAATTCCATGAGAGTTTTCTTCTTCTTCTTCCTCTCAAGTTTTCTAGCTTCAATGGAAAATGATGAAAACTTGTGAGAAAATTAAATCTAAAGTGAGCCTACTTCTTACTTCATCATCATCTACTACTTGCCATTTAGTATAGGGTGTTTGCTTCACTAATTCCATAACTAGTGAAGAGATGGCTTGGGTTAGTGTCTCCTCGACGTAGATCATCTTCGGCCTCGAAGACTTCGATGCAAGCTTGTTCATTTCTTCATGGGAGCCTTTCAAGAGTCGGGAGTTCATGATTGGAGCGAAGGGACTACTACACGGAGCTAATGAAGTGAAGGTTCGGTCTACAAAGGTTGTATTCCTTGTTCACTTTAGTCGCAAAGTGTTTGCATTGAATTCCGTCGGATTTCTAGTATACGATTCTAGGGTTAGGGTTATCCAGAACGACAAAATTTTAATATGGCATGAAAGATGCCTCCCGAAACCTTGCTGCCGTACTAGGCAACCCTACAGGAAAATGATCAGAGGCCTACATTCGTCTGTGAGCTACTATCTAAAAAACAGGTAGCCACGTTAAAATACGTGATCATGCAATATAAAGACTGTTTCGCATGAAACTATTCCGAGATGCCGGGTCTAGATCCAAAGGTAGCAGTACATAAACTGGCCATATCGTCGGTCATAAAGCCAGTCAAACAAACGCCAAGAAGAATGCTCAAACTTGAGATAGGTATCAACGTTGAAGTCAAGAAACTAATTGACTCCAGCTTCATCCGAGAAGTTCAATACCCCGACTGGATCGCTAACATCGTGCCAGTGATGAAGAAAAATAGGACGGTGCGCATCTACGTGGAATTTCGGGACCTCAACAAAGCTTGCCCGAAGGATGATTTCCCAGTACCTGTTACCGAGCTGATGATCAATAACATGTATACCCATGAGGTCTTATCCTTTATGGATGGATATTCAGGATACAATCAAATAAAAATGCATCCTAAAGACCAAAAGCATACCGCTTTCCAAACCCCGCTGGGCATATTCTGCTATAAGGTGATGCATTTCGGTTTAAAGAACGCTGTTGCTACCTACCAAAGGACGATGACAAAGATCATCGATGACCTCATCCACGAGATTGTCGAATGCTACATTGACAACCTTGTGGTAAAGAGCAGATCTCACGAGGAGCATTGGGAACATCTAAAAATAGTGTTCCGACGTCTTCGGAATTGTAATCTGAAGATGAATCCTCTAAAATGCGCGTTTGGAGTCTCCTTAGGCAAATTCCTAGGATTCATCATACGGCACCGGGGTATCGAAATCGATCTCTCAAAGATCAAGACGATTATGGAAATACCCACGCCAAGAACTCTCAAACAGTTGCGATCTCTTCAAAGAAAGCCCGCATATATCCGGCGGTTCATAGCCAACCTCTTCGAAAAATGTAGTCCCTACAGTCATTTGATGAAGAAGGGGACCCTATTCGTCTGGGATCAAAAGTGCCAAAATGCTCTAGATGAAATCAAGCAATGCCTGCAAAATCCGCCGGTATTGTCCGCTCCGGTTAAGGGAAAACCCCTTATCCTATATACGACAGACTTTGAAGGTTCTCTAGGTACGCTATGAGTACAAGAGAATGATCAGGGAAAGGAGAGAGCTCTGTATTATTTGAGTCGAGTCCTCCTAGGGGCAGAAAACAACTACTCCCTCATCGAAAAGCATTGCCTGGCACTGATCTTCGCGATAACGAAGCTCAAACATTACGCCTTGATACATGAGGTTCATCTCATATCAAAGGTGGATCCTCTCAAATATCTGATGTCAAGGGCCATACTAACAAGAAGGCTTGCCAAATGGGCCCTCCTCCTGATGGGGTTCTCGATAACGTATCGACCCCTCAAATCAGTGAAAGGCCAGGTCATTGCCGAATTTCTCACGGAGTATCCGATACCAGCCAACTCCTCCTTATATTGCGAGTTGCCGGATGGACATGCATTCGAAACAATCGAAGGAGAGAAAGAAGAAAATGATTCTCAATGGGAACTCTACTTCGATGGAGCATCTTCCGTGAAAAGGCGAAAGCAAAACACCCCCATAATCAAAGCCGGGGTGGGCCTTATCGTGACTCTGAAAGGAGGGATATTGCATTACGCCTTATCCTTAACGGAGCTAAGAACTAATAACGAAGCTGAATATGAAGTTTTGATAGCAGGTCTCGAGATCGCTATCGACATGGGAATCAAAGACCTCTTCATATATGGAGACTCCCAGCCGATCGTTAGCCAAGTAAATGGTAACTATCAGACGCACAAGCCAGAGCAGATAAAGTATGGCGAAAGAGTGCAGCAACAGCTGGGCCAAAGATGAAGCTGAAGATAAAAAGAATGGGTTACTATTGGCTCACAATGATTAATGACTGCCTCGAATATGCGAAGCAGTGTCACTCGTGCCAAATTCACAGGGACTTCATCCACCAACATCCAAATCCGCTACACCTAACAGTGGCTAGCTGGACGTACGAAATGTGGGGAACCGATATAATTAGCCCCATTGAACTGGCATCGTCCAAAGGACACCGGTTCATACTGGAGACGAACGATTACTTCTCTAAGTGGGCAGAAGCAATACCACTAAGGGAGGTGAAGACGGAGAATATCCTCCATTTCTTCAGAACACATGTCATCTATCGGTTCGGCATCCCGCGACGAATTATCTCGGACAATGGACCAGCTTATAGAAGACATAAAATAAGACGCTTCGCACAGTAGCATAAAATAGATTGGAGATACTCTTCAGTTTATAACCCTCGGGCCAACGGTCTAGCTGAAGCTTTCAACAATACCTTGACGAGGATTATAAAGAAAACGGTGTCCAGGAATAAAAAAGACTGGCATGAAAGGTTGCATGAAGCTCTCTGGGCATACCGAACAACGTTCAAAATGGCTATGAATACAACACCATACACGTTGGTATTCGGCACGGAAGCAGTGCTTTCCCGGGAAATAGAACTCCCTATCTACAAGTAGCGGTTGGGTACGAGCTGACAGATGATGAAAATGCTCATCTTCGGTTTGAGAAGCTCGACTCCCTCGAAGAAACGCGCCTTATAGCACAGCAAAATCTAGAAGCTTATATGGCAAAGATGACGCGGTCATACAAAAACTGACTAGGCCGAGAACAATCCACCAAGGTGAACTTGTGCTAGTCGTCAAAAGACCCATGATCCCAAATCATGCAAAACGGGGGAAATTCGAGCCGAACTATGAAGGCCCGTACATCATAGGCAAAGTCTACCAAGGTGGATCCTACCTGCTCATGGATATGCATGGCGAAAGACCCTTCCGGCCAATAAACGGCCGATTCCTCAAAAAATACTACACTTTACGAGTCCCGACTTAGGTCAATGATAGATGACGACGCTCGTGTCCGCTCGCTATCTTCCAGAGTCAGAAATCTGAGAATAGTATATAAAAAAGCTCTGTCGCTCCAAAAATGGCGAAAAGGACCGAAAAGTCCTTAAACTAATTATCCGCCTCAAACATGGCGATAATGGACCGAGAAGTCCTTAAACTAACAATCCGCCTCAAAAACGGCGACAATGGACTAAAAAGTCCCTAAACTAAAATTTCGCCTCAAACATAGTGATAATAGACCGGAACGTCCCTAAACTAGCGTATCGCCCCAAATACGGCGATACATTCCCTTGAGATCTATATTGCAATCAAAGTCTTAGAAGCAAAGATTGCAACTCAAGTCCCACTGGCTGCACAGCTATTCCAACATTGTAGCCACCTCTAAGTCCCACTGACAAATTGATGGGCACCTCGGCGAAACTACTCTCGGGTATTCCATAGTTAAAAAAAACGGTATGTCCACAAGAGAAATGGGCACGGATGAAAATCCGAAAGGGCGCCGTGAGTAAAAACAGCAGGACTACCGGAGAGCTTGTAAAAATCTAAAAGGGCGCAATCTCGTAAAAAAACGGTATGTCCACAAGCTAAATGGGCACAGATGAAAACCCGAAAGGGTGCTGTGAGTAAAAACAGCAGGACTACCGGCGAGCTTATGAAAACCCGGAAGGGCGCAATCTCGTAAAAAAATACACTTATGATATCCTCATGACTCATTAAGAGAATTCCCTCTATGAGACTCACACGGCTCATAGGATTCAAAAGCCTTAAGCTAAAAGGATCTGAACCTATTCTTAAGCCGTTATATCCCCCAAGTTTCCCTACAGGACGTCTAATATTGACCCTTGTATACAATCCACGGGCACGAATAAATATTCCCTTACCAAGATCTACCAATGGCAAGAAATGTCTCCATATGGTGAACGACACTTATAAATTCTCTTGACTTATAAGGAGAAAACACTCTTGGAAGATCCTTACGACTTACAAGAGAAAATATCACTTAGGAATCCCTACGATTCCTAAGGAGAAAATACACTTACGAGATCCTCTCAACTCATAGGGAGAAATACTTTTGTGAGACCCTTACGGCTCATAAAGTCAAAAGCCTTAGTCGGCAGGATCCTAACCATGTTTGCTAAGCCACCTTTGTCCAAATTCACAAAGGCGGATGATAATTCGCTCCTGGAAATATCCCAGTTGCATCGATGCAGATGCCAAGATGGGTATCAGGACCAAGTCCCCAACTCGCAATAAAAAGCAGCAGGTAAAAATAAAAAAAATAGCCGAAATGATTGGGCACTGCGAAAAATAGTCGAAATGATTGGGCAATCGCGATTTGCGCGATATAAAAAGATGAAAAGATAGAGGATCGCGGAAATAAAAAATAAAATAAAATAAAATTTCCTCTACCCTGCAGGTAGGTCCACAATGACTCCTGTATATGATCCATAGGCATAAATGAAAGAAAGGGAACCATATTTTCCAACCAGGCTCCGTCAAAAGGAAAGCCAGATCTTGACGACAACATCTACACCCTAGAGATCGGCTCGACGTTCCTTATTGATGCAGACGCGGCGTCAACAAAGGCTCCAAGGAGCCAAATAAAAAAGGAGCGATGGCAAAATCCTAATTCCAGCTCGATGTGCTTCCCATGCCAGCAGGATGCAGATGCAACGTCAATAAATGACCTAAGGTCAAAACAAAAAATGGAGTAACGACAAAATCCTAGCTCCATATCTTGACAGTTCATATGGAACCTAGAGATTATCTCGACGCTCTCCTCATTTCAGCAGGATTCGGACGCGACTATCAAATGAAATTGGAGCAATGGCATATTCCTAGCTATGGACTTCAATTGCAATACATGCAGCATAGAGGTCCTACAAATGTCTACCCTACTTCAGCAAAGAATCAGCGCGACGTCGTCAAAACAAAATATGAAGCGACGACATATTCCCAGCTTCGGGTCTTGACGGCAACTCATATAAAGCCTAAAAGACCATTAGAGATCATCCCACCCCAGAAGGGTGCAATAATGACTCATCGGGGCTCCAAATTTACCATAACCTCAAGTAAAAAGAGTCATGGCAAATTCTTAATGCTTGCTTTTCCGACGATAATATGACATAAGGATATTACTTGAAGATATCTTTTCCATCCGCCGAAGGGATCAGAGACACGACAATCATGGTGTTATTCGAACAGTGGCTTAAAAACTGCATATCGAGGAATATATCTGCCAACGCGATGGTACCACGGACTAAAACCCTAGTACCACAAACCTAACGGACCTTTGTCGTTAAAAAGAACGGGGGTTATCTACATACAATGTTAGGACAAGTTTGCATGTAAACCTAAGGGAGGTAAACTAAAGATACTCCGAAATGAGTGAATAAACTATAAACTCCGAAATGAGTACATAAACTAGAGACTCTGAAACGAATGAATAAACTAGAGACTCCGAGACGAGTGAATAAACTAATTTGCGCTAAATTGAGACATCAAACACAGAGTGGCGCATGCAAAAAAAATGTATATATTCTTCATTCATGAATCAAAGTGTTTGAAAAATACAATTTAAATAGAAGGGGGAATAAAATTTTAAACAGGGGTTATCTGCATTCCTCTGTCCATTCCTCTGTCTTTGACGTGGGTTCCTTTGGTTTGATGGAACTGACGAGGAGGAGGTGCAGTCGGTCCATGAGGTAGTGGAGCAGGGAGAGCAAGTCGCGGAGCAAGTGCCTGGATGGCTGGGCACTGCGGGTAAGTGATTGCTGGTCTGGGTGCAGCATGTGGGTTGTGTCTACAAGGACAAGACCCAATATCATGAGTAGCTGAGCCGCAGACTAAGCAAAGGCGATTTGCACACCGGCAGTCTTTTTCCAAATGTCCATCTCTCCTTCAGTAGGTGCAAAAGGCTGGGTTGGGCCGGTTGTCTGGTACTCCTGGTCTCCTGGGCACAAATGGTGGCCTTGAAGAGGCTCCTCCTGCCATCTGAGTGGGGCGCTTCATTCCGGTAGATTGAGGTTTGATCCTCATCTTTACCACTGCTTCGTATCGACGGGCAGCTTTCAGAGCCAACTCATGGGTCGGGAAATCCCCTATATCTAATGCAGCTTGGATCTCCGGATCTAACCCTTGTTGAAATCGTCGGGATCTGATCTCATCCGTCGGTATCAAGTGTGCCGCGAATCTGTTAAGGTATTATGTTAGCTTTGTAGTATGTGATATTTGAAAAATCAAAATATTGAGACATGTCTTACCGACTGAGCATGGTAAACTTAGTATCATACTCATCCATGGATTTGGTCCACATCGAACCCTATTGTAAATGAACTGTTGTTCCATGTCCAATCTGGTAGTCTCAGGGAAGTAATTCGTGTCGAACATATCGCGAAAGGTCTTCCATTCAATCGGTTGGGTGAGACGGCTTTCTTCCGCCTTCCACTAGACTCAGGCATTGTCAGTGAGCTGAAGTTTTGCATCTCGAACCCAAGCGATTTCTGGCACTTGTGTCCCTGCCAGATCATCTTCAATACTTTGAGCCCACTCCTCCGCATCTAGAGGGCTCTCTTTTCCTAAGAATTGCTTGGGGTGCAAAGCCCGAAATTGTTTTACCCTGGGGGCTTCTGCTTCTGGTCGGTTCATTAATATAGCAGTATGTTGCTGCTGTCCTTCCAGGAGGCTGCGGATCGCCTCAAGCAGTACCGTCTGCTCATTGATCGGAGCAGCGACGGTAGGTGTCAGCTGTAGAGGTGGCGAAGTGTTGTTGAAGTTGGTGCTAGTGTTGTTTGGGGAATTCATAACCTTGAAAGAAAAAGTTGGGTTAGAACAGATTCAAAATATATGAAATTGAAATATTCAAGTAATATGTAAAGAATGTTTTTAGTTGCTGGTTCTTGTGTTATATTTCTTAGGAATTCATGCAGAATTAACCCGCATGTCCATGCAGAACTGACATGCATGTCCACACAGTGCTGACCTGCATGGGCCACCAACAAAACCTGTCACGCCCCGCTTTCCAGTGTACGGGCAAAGAGACGCGACGAGGCCGCTACGTATTTACTCAGAAGTAAACACGCTAAGCGTATCTAAGCAATATAAAGTAAAAGTACACAAGAGACAGGAATGTAAATGAACATCAACTTTATTTATTAAACATTCTTTTACAGTACAACTGAAATGTAAATACATGAATAGAAAGCGATGCCTAAACAATGGCATAACAGAAATGAAAATGAAATATGTATAAGTATCTAAAGCTCTGGGTCGAATGCTAACTGCTGCAAATCCTCGGTGCTGGGCTCGATCTCCAGTGAGTCCGATCCACCTGACAATATTCCAAAGAAAGAAGAAAAGGAATGTCATCAGCGAACAATCGCTCAGTAAGTCCCAAGGGTGAGTAGACATAGAATAGACAGAAGGAGAATATAAGTTTAAATGTTTTATTATATTATTAACGCTGCTGTTTATAGCTTGGTACAGAAAATACCAGTGTATATGAGAGGAGTCCCGTTATTCCGGAGACTAAGGTATACTGAGCACAAGGAACCGTTCAGCCACTGTACAACGGCAATGGATATTCAGGTTAGGTGTATTATGGTTACAGTATCGTGCCACTTTTAACACCTTCCGTACCAATCTACCCCTTATAAACCCCGCAATGTCTTTTGTACTGATTGTATTGTTTGTTATATAGATATATGACTTGCAGAAACCATAAAATCAGTAAATGGAATGTATGTAAATGGATAGTCATGCAAATGGAGTATATCCATGGTTCGGTTCGGATTCATGGATTCATGTTGTATTGTAGTTTATATTTGAATCATATTCAAGTCAGATTGATTAGATTGAGAATCAGTCTGAGTCAGAAACTCTAAAAAGAACATGAAATACTGAATTAGTTTTGATGTTATCGGTAACTGCTGCTCATGGATGGCAGGATTTGTGTCTTTTTCCAAGATAATTACCATGTTGATAATGTTGGTTACGACAGCGCCCCGGCCATCAAATCGTGGCCAAATGCAGAACAAAATTTTTCTAAATTGGCGCTACAACAACCCGATGCCCGGATCTACCCTAAACCTTATACTAGCATGAATATAAAGAGGTTAGAATGGTTATACCGAATGAACCAAGTCCTTTAGGTCTTCAACCATCATCCCAAGCTCCGAATGGTCGCGGATCGAATTTGGTTGCCGGTCTTCCTCCATTTACGATGATCCACCTGAGGGAAACGACGCAAGCTCCAGCCTCGCCTAGCGAGGCAACCGACGCTCCAAGGTTGCTAGCAATGGAGAGTGGAGGTGTAGGATTATCTCACTATAATTTTCTCTCATCAAAAATGCTCAAGGAGCAACTCAAGAAGATGAAGAAGAAGATGGGGAAACATGTGGCATGAGCTACTAAAGAAAAATGGCTAAGTGTTTTCTCCAAGTGAGAATGAGAGTGAGCAAGTGAAGAATCAAGTGAAGAAAAGAAATGAGCAAGGCAACTAGAGAAAGTGGCTGCCTCTCTCTCTCTCTCTCAAGCATGCATACACACAAAAATATCTCATCTCAATTTTCCAATAAACAAATCCATGCCATACCTCTCTACATGCTCAAGCCCATGCTCATGCCAACTCACCCTCCACCTAATTTCCTAAATTGATTTTCTAAAAAGAAAATCAAATAATGAGGTGTCAAATCTTCTAGAAGCTATTCCGTATAAATACGGAATACAACCCGGTACACATATCGAAATACATATACGCGTATTCGTATCAAAAATACGAATAGCCAAGAGAGAAAATGAATAGTGAAAAATAATACTAGAATACATATATATAAATTATTAAATTAAAACCTGATTTAATAATCCGTCTTAATCCTAAGGCTCTAGTATTATCAACCGTCCGATTAAAGTCTGTGCGGCCTGTACACATATTTAATCGGACACCTGTATGCACCAACATACATCATCTACACCATATCCTCTGAACTGTGAAAACCCTCTGTGTGGGACTCTAAAGACTCGTCAATACGCTGGAAGTGGGTTTAACCATATGCACGGCAGCGGCACTAACTGTACGTAACGGCTACCCAGGTATTGAGCGAAAGGAAGGCCGACGAGCAAACTTATCCAAACCTCTACTGTGCCTAACAGTGACAATATCCGTACAGTCCGGTCTGTTCGTCTAAGAGTATCACATATCGAGTCTAGGGGTGGATAAAGTCAGACCCCTAAGAACGCGACATTTAGTGTCGGTATGAAACCCATCACCACCTGAGAAACTATCGATCCTGGATCGGTAATTCTTGTCTATCCCGGCCGAGGATTTCTAGTGATGGCCGCCCGTGCACAACGCGACATCAACCCCCAATACCGGGAGAGACGAATCCCCGACAATCCGTTCACTGCCTCCATGTGGCTCGAGATTGTACCCAACTAAAACATGTTTGCACGACTCATTTGAGCCGTGGTAGGGTAGTAATCAAAGCATAGTGGGAACTCACGTGAGAAAAATGACGATCTCAGGTCGATAGACTAACCTGTACACATGTCGCCAGGGAACTGCCATCTGACAATAGGGATAATACCCTCAAGCAGGTTCCCGGCGAGTCCGTCCAGTGTACTCATAACCCAATGAGCACCTGTATACTATCTTTGGTGAACAAACTAACACCAATGGCTTGTAAGACCTGGCCACCACCCCTCGTCGGGGACTCGATCACTATACACTAGTCTACTCTGGAGTATCGATGCCCAGTCTCGAAACTCCCACGACTAGGGACATTTAAGGATGTGCTTATAGACCATCCAGCTCTCACGTATATGATCGCCATCATAATGCTGGTAGTCAAACAAAAATCCTATGGGCTCTATCAATATGTAATAGTGATCTGTAATACCACCTGAAGCATATGATAATAAAGACAAACTAGATAGCATACTATCATCTCGAGTAAGACTGTTCTACCGGTATACGTCCTCCCTCAATCATCACAATCGCGTGCCTGCAATTCAATAATTGACTTGAGAGCACTATAGCCAACAATCTCCCACTTGCACTTAAGGCTAATTATTGCGGTGTCACAGACTCACAGTCCGTGTGATACCGAACGCCCAACTCCTCCACTAATCAGTCTCGTAAAGCCCGTTTGCGAAACTATTGCGTTCGAGAAATAGCCTCAGTGAGTGGATCCACTCCAGTGTTTCTTTCTGTATCTCTCTATATCTCAACTTCACGGAGAAAGCTATCTCCAGAAATGAGCAATACATGTCTTAGAATATGTCTAGATATCTGATGGGACCCAGTTCACAAATGAACTCCAAATTCAGCAAACTTCTTAGACTGTAACTTCCACCGAACTTAATCAGTATACTGCGCCATGCCTTCCTCAGTATCCACTTGGACCACCTGTCCTACATACTGTCCCTCAAAAGAGGGAAAAATAAAACTCTGGCAGTCACTCTGTCATCCAAGTCACCTTGGAAGCCTGAAATGATAACCGTCTCCTGAAGGAGGCTGCCATTATCATATCCCAAGAACATTTACTTATGTTCATAACTGCTTCTTAATGTTTCTCTGGGATTGAATTAATATATGCTTATTGCAGTTAGTGCAAAAGCAATATCTGGTGTGGTACTTGACATCACATGATTAACTCAATTGCCTAAGCAAGTGATGTGCCAATCATGCACATCCCTCTCCCCTTTAGTCTGTAAGACATCCTTTAGATAGGGTGACTCCATCACCTGCAGGTACACCACCATGCCAGAAGTCTTCCATTCTAAAACACCTTTAGAATAGTGTCAAAGCACCCAAATTGGGAAATTTCCCAAATCTAGATCTAAAGCCATAGATCTAGTGACCAGAAAACCTAATATTTTATCCATATCCTGTGTGGAGAAAAACCTTGTGACAACCACTGTATAACCGATCGTAGTATAGAATGATCTCTTCCTATCAAGAGTATATCATCCAAATACCAGGACATCACTCCCTACTACCTTCTTACCAGATCCATCTCCTATTCTGATGAAGTCAAAACATATGACTGTCACATCAAAAATTGTAACAACTCCATTTTTAATGTACAAAGAATTGATTTAAATTCAAAGTATACTTGGAGTATTTAATGTTGCTGATATCTCTTTAAGTATTTATTTCATACCATAATTACAAGAAGGAGCTTGTAGCTCATTGGTAATACCTTGCACTGCTGAACCAAGCCACCAGAGTTCAAATCTCATGCCCCACATTATTTTTAATATTATTTTGTTTTAAATTTTATAGAATCCCAACAGTCCACACACAATAACTCCCAAATATCCCACTACACCCTATAATGTAAAAATACCAGTGAACACCCCAGATGACCCCCCACCTCCCCTCGGCCTAACTCGGCCCGACTCGGCCGAGTCATCTGAAGGGGAAATGCGCCCCTCGGTCTCCCCTACCCCTCTGCACACTTTAATTTCTCAAATCGTTTCCAGAGAGCCCATTAACTCTCATTCAATCCATTTTTAATATATTTTTCCTATTATTTTTACATTTTTTTAATTACAAACCCTACATCTAGCCTAACCCTAGCCTAACCCTATAAATACACCCCTACCTCCTACCCTCTCATCCCAAAATTCTGAGCCCACTCTCTCAAAATCTCAAGAAAACCTTGTGTACTTTGAAAACGAGCGAAAGGCGAAGCTTTGAAGAAATCGACGGCGAACTTCCAGTGATCGTGCTAGGAACTCTTGGCGACGAATCGACACACCAGCGAATCCCCTACTTCCCTCTCACTCTCTAGTGTTGTCCAAAACTGTAAGTCCCCATTCTATCCCTCTTTCTTATTCTCTAAAATACAAAATTACAAAACCCGACGGAATCGGAACAAATCCGATTTCCGATTCGGTTTTCTATAAAATTTCACTTTTCACCAATACATTCATGCTTAAACATCTTTATGTTGACTATTAAATATTTAACAAAAATTTGAACAAGTTTCATCATATGAAATGATAGCCTTTTCAATTTATCGTATTTTTCACTTAAATACCACAATGTTTCGATTTCACATTTAATCCCCTTAACTTTGCTATATATTTAAAGTAGAGCACGAGGTAATGACCTACCTCCCCACACACGCAAATACAACTCTAAACGATATCATCAAAAAACTTAGAATACGATAAAACAATACTTTCATTTAAATACCATATTCTTAATAAAACCATTTCTAAAAGTTTTAGCTTTGATACACTTTTAAAACAAATACCTTTTACTAGGAATAGTACGATAAGTTATGGACATCGGTCGTTTATCTAAACCTGACTTTGTGGTGTCTAGGCTAGGCAAGTGAGAAAGGTAACTTTAAAAGGTCCGTCTCACGGTGATTCGTAAGCGGATCCCTCCTTTCCTCACTTGTACTTACGTGGCCATAATTGGCAGTGAAGAGGCGATTTGAGGCATCTAACGACTTATCGTTTAGACCATTTAGAAATAGGCTAGTTGACTTAGGAAACCCTAGAATCTAAAATACGGAAAATTGACATTTTTACAAATAAATACCTTTTACTTTATAAAACCGTTTTCTAAAGGATTAGTATTTTACAATTTTTGCAAAGCGCCGCTACAGCCCATTTTTGGGGAACCCGTCGGGATGGTGCGGATTATCGCACATCCTCGGGCTTAGTAGTGCGAGATTCAGACCTCCGCAAGGAGCATTCGGTCTCGAAAGGTTTAAAATACGACATCTTAAGAAAAATGAGATTTTTGGAATATAAAATATTTATTAAAATTATTTTTGTATAAATATATGTATATTTATCATTTAAATATCTATTTTATTATAATATAAATATTCCACCTTTTTCTAAAAATCATAAGAATAAATTTTACAATAAAATACCATGAACTTCAAATAGATCAACATTACAGATAAATACCTTATTTATGAAATTAGGATATTTTCACTAGAAATATCACAATATGAAATCCACATTCATTACAACTCTAAAGACGAATAATAAATACTTGGGGTGCATCTTGAAAACTATACAAAAGTATTTTTACATAAAACCCCCTCAAGTTTTATAAATTACCCTAAGGACCCTAGTAAATATAGGACTTCGATTTACATCTCTACTGTCTGACTCGGATTTGAGTCTGATCATAATCTGACTTGAATATGATTCAAGTACCATATAAATCTACAATAATACAATTCAACATGAACACACGAATCCATGAATCCAGTTATCAATCTATTCAACCTGACTGAACCAAACCATGGATATACTTTCCATTTACATGATTTCAGTTTACATCCATTATATCCGTTACTAATTTCATGGTTTCAGTCAGTCATCCTATTATACAACTTATACAATACAATATAACAATACAATCAAAACACTACGGGGTTTAAGGGGTAGATTGGTACGGAAGGTGTTAAAAGTGGCACGAGACAGTAAGATTAAGACACCTAACATGAATCTTGTTGCTGTTGTACCGTGGCATAACGGTTCCTTGTACTTTCAGTTTGCCCTGGTTTCTAGCATATAGAGACCCCTCTCGTATACACCGGCGTCCTTCTGTACCAAGCTACAAACAACAGTGTTAACACAATACTCTATAATATTATACAAATTTAAAAGATACCTTCTTATTCTGTCTTTTCTATTTCTCCCTTATCTTTGGGACTTACCGAGCGACCTGTTCGCTGACGACATTCTATTTCTTTCTTCTTTGAATGTCGTCAGGTGGTTTGGACCCGGCAGAGATCGAGCCATCTGCAGAAAACTTGGAGCAGTTTGCGGAAGAACCAGAGCTCTAGTTTCATTGTACATTTTCTATTCTGTATCTTTAAATTCATGTTATGCCATTGTTTAGGCATCGGTTTTATTTCAGTTGTATTTCCTTTCCATGCATTGTACAAAAGAATGTTAATAAATTAAGTTGTTGTTTTTATTATATCTTGTCTTTTGTGCTTTTATTTTTATATTGCTTAGATACGCTTAGCGTATTTACTTCACAGTAAATACGTAGCGGACCGGTCGGGTCCCCTTCGCCGTATACCGGGAAGAATATAAAGATGTTAGAATGGTTATACCAAATGAACCAAGTCCTTCGGGTCTTCAACCATCATCCCAAGCTCCCAGTGGTCGCGGATCGAATTTGGTTTCCGGTCTTCCTCCATCTACGATGATCCACCCGAGGGAAACGGCGGAAGCTCCAGCCTCGCCTAGCGAGGCAACCGACGCTCCAAGGTTGCTAGCAATGGAGAGTGGAGGTGTAGGATTATCTCACTATAATTTTCTCTCATCAAAAATACTCAAGGAGCAACTCAAGAAGATGAAAAAGAAGGTGAGGAAACATGTGTCATGAGCAACTAAAGAAAAATGGCTATGTGTTTTCTCCAAGTGAGAATGAGAGTGAGCAAGTGAAGAATCAAGTGAAGAAAAGAAATGAGCAAGGAAACTAGAGAAAGTGGTTTCCTCTCTTTCTCTCTCAATCATGCATACACACAAAAATATCTCATCTCAATTTTCCAATAAACAAATCCATGTCATACCTCTCTACATGCTCAAGCCCATGCTCATGCCAACTCACCCTCCACCTAATTTCCCAAATTGATTTTCTAAAAAGAAAATCAAATAATGAGGAGTCAAATCTTCTAGAAGCTATTCCATATAAATACGGAATACAATCCGGTACACGTATCGAAATACATATACGCGTATTCGTATCAAAAATACGAATAGCCAAGAGAGAAAATGAATAATGAAAAATAATACTAGAATACATATATATAAATTATTAAATCAAAACCTGATTTAATAATCCGGCTAAATCCTAAGCCGCTAGTATTATCAACCGTCCGATTAAAGTCTGTGCAGCCTGAACACATATTTAATCGGACACCTGTATGTACCAACATATGTCATCTACACCATATCGCCTGAACCGTGAAAACTCTCTGTGTGGGACTCTAAAGACTCGTCAATACGCTGGAAGTGGGTTTAACCACAAGCACGTCAGAGGCACTAGCTGTACGTAACGGCTACCCAGGTATTGAGCGAAAGGAAGGCCGACGAGCAAAGTGATCCAAACCTCTACTGAGCCTGACAATAACAACATCCGTACAGTCCGGTCTGTTCGTCTAAGAGTATCGCATATCGAGTCTAGGGGGTGGATAAAGTAAGACACCTAATAACGCGACATTTAGTGTCAGTATGAACCCCATCACCACTTGAGAAACTATCGATCCTGGATCGGTAATTCTCGTCTACCCCGGCCGAGGATTTCTAGTGATGGCCGCCCGTGCACAACGCGACATCAACCCCCAATACCGGGAGTGAAGAATCCCCGACGATCCGCTTACTGTCTCCATGTGGCTCTGGACTGTACTCAACTAAAACCTGTTTGCACGACTCCTTTGGGCCGTGGTAGGGTAGTAATCAAAGCACAGTGGGAACTCACATGAGACAAATGACGATCTCAGGTCGACAGACTAACCTGTACACATCTCACCAGGTTACTGTCATCTGACAATAGGTATAATACCCTCTAGTAGGTTCCCGGCGAGTCCGTCCAGTGTACTCATAACCCAATGAGCACCTGTATACTATCCTAGGTGAACAAACTAACACCAATGGTTTGTGAGACCTGGGCATCGCCCCTGGTCGGGGTCTCGATCAGTATACACTAGTATACTATAGAGTATCGATGCCCGGTCTCGAAACTCCCACGACTAGGGACATTTAAGAATGTGCTTATAAACCATCCAGCTCTCACGTATATGATCGCCATCATAATGCCGGTAGTCAAGCAAGAATCCTATGGGCTCTATCAACATGTAATAGTGATCTGTAATACCACCTGAAGCATGCACATGATGATAAAGACAAAGCAGATAGCATACTATCATCTCGAGTAAGACTGTTCTACCGGTATTGGTCATCCCTCAATCATCACAATCGCATGCATGCGATTCAATAATTGACTTGATGGCACTATAGCCAACAGATAACCCCGTTTGTTAAATTGTCTACCTTAAATAGGCAATCACCCATATCTCTGGCTCCCTGAGGCTCAAGAGACCGGTCCCACTTAAACTTATGTTTACTAGAGCCCTTATTGTAATTTAGTATAACTTGAGGGTGTTTTATGTAAAAATAGTTTGATATAATTTTCAAAATATACCTCAAGCATTTAATTATAGTCTTTATGGTTTTCATAGATGTATATTTTATAAAAGTGAAATTTCTAGTGAGTATAACTTAATTTTCATAGTATATGGTATTTTCTTGAAATATTGGAATTGTTTTGTATTTGGATGGTATTTTCATGTAATGGTGATTCCTTTTATTTAGAAAACTTGAAATATTTATATAATTAAAATACATATTTTGATATTAGATATATATATATATATCTATATTCAATGAAAATAAATTTTATTTTTTTTCTTGTAGAAATCTCATTTTCTAAAGAAAATTGTATAAAAATTCCATCGAGATCAAATGCTTCTTTCGGAGGTCTGCATCTCACTCTACTAGGCCCAAGAATGTGCGATAATCTGTGCCATCCCGAACGGGTTCCCCAAAAGTGGGTTGTAGAGGCGCAATTATAAGAAATTGTTTAATACATCTTTTTAAAGAAATGGTTTTGTAAGTTAATGGTATTTATTTGAAATATCGTATTATCCCATAACTATGTTCCCAAATTTCCATCATGCTATGTCAAGAAATATGTGTTGTGATGAGTTAGATCATTACCTCGTGAGTTTTCTAAGGTAATAGGATTAAAAACGATAAGCAATGTCAATGAAAAAATGAAATAGAACTTGCAATGATTATTATTTTGATGTCAAACTTATTCTATTATCTTTGTTAATGATTACTGAACAATATATTAACATTTTTTTAGATTTGTTATTAAGAAAAAGTTGTATTTTTGAAGGAAAAGGAAATCGGAAGTCGGATTAACTCCGCTTCCGACGAGTTTTGAAATAGAAAAGTTTTAGTATAGAAAAAGAGAGGGGAAGAAGGGACTTACTGGCTATTGAACAAGAGAAGGGAGAGGGGGAGCTAAAGAAGGATTCGGGGTGTCGTTTCGTCGCCGGAATCTTCTTGGATCGTCGCCGGAACTTCACCCTTTACCAACTCCACTTGCACACAAAAGGGACTTGGGAATTCTTGAGAGTTTTGGAAGGGATTTCTGAGTGAGGATGTATGAAATGGGGTATGGTATTTATAGGAAAAATTAGGGTTTGGTTTGTTAAAGAATGCATTTAAAATTTTCATTAAAATTGGGATTAAATGAGATTTTATTGTTCTATGGAAATGTGCAGAGAAAATAAACAGTGTGATAGAAGTGGGGTAGGCCAAGAGTTGCAGGGGGCAAAAGATCAAGGCATTAGCGACGGATATGACCGGCGGTACCGGGGAAAATGGGCTTTTCGCCGGCCCTTTACCGGCAGAGGGTGTTGGGTTGGGTGCCACGTGTTGGTGTCGCCTCGTATACCCTCGTGTACATGTTTAAATAATCTGTGACTCTTCATTTTACGTGTTGTGCATGTGCAAACCTTTGGGCTTTTAAATTATTAAAAGAAAATAAAATAAAAAGATAATATGGCTGATGGGATTTGAACACAGGTGCTATGTCTTAACAGTGCAATCCCTTTACCAATGAGCTACAAGCTCTTGCTTGATGTTCAAAAGTAAAACAAATACATATAGCATACACAGGTTTGCAAATACCCCAATTGTACATTAACTTTTAAACAATTTTCTGTACATTGAAATTGAAATTGGAATTGTTACAAAACCTGGAAAAGTAAACGAGCCATACTGGGTTTCAATAAGGGATCATGTGCTGTTTTATCTTGAAGAAACCCCTCGGCCTCTTCATGAGCCGCACGTGCAATCTGCCTATGAGCGGTGGACAAGGCACGAGGAATGTCCTCCATGGGAACGTCAGAGGGTCGGGCATCACTCGAACCCATGCCTGCGGCCAAGTTAGCCTGATGCTCCCTTGCTACGTGCTTTTTGCGCTTCCTCTCAGCCTTGGCCATACGAATGGATCTCCTCAAGACCTCCGACAGGGGGACATCTTTGTCCAAATTAGGCTCAGCCTCAAGATCTGCTGCAACATCCATCATCGGCTGCTTTAGAGACGCCTTCCGTGGCAGCCCTAAGGTGACCTCAACCGTAGCTGGTGGCTCTGAAGGCTCCTCCGCACCCCCACCTAAGGACGGCATGGTACTCGGAACAGCATGAGTGGCGGTGGTTCCTGTAACAGAAAAAGGAAGGGAGTCAGGGAATGAACGAAATGAATTAAATATGTAAATGTGTCGCAAAACATACCGAGACCCATGAAAGCGCGAAGCCTCTCCTCTTCCTCAAATGTCTTGAGGGACGCCAAGTGGGCCTCTTCAATGGAGATTCCTGTTAAGAAAAAGAGCGTTAATAAAGCATAATAAATTCAAAGGAAAAATGTGTACAGAAGAATGTAAATGGAATATACCGTACGCCGCAAGAGAAGCAACCGCTTCCTGCTCGAGGGCTAATCTTTCAGTAGCCTCGATAGTGGCTTGAAGATCGATAGCGGCATTCTCGTCAACAGAGGGTTCGAACAGACCAACGTTGGTGCGGTATTCGGCTAAGCCTTCACTAGAAGGAGCATGTGGCTCCTGACCGAATACAAAGCCAGCTGAGAATAAAGATTTCTTCTTTTTCTGCGAGCTAGTCCCAACACCCGACGACAAAAGTTTGCGCTTAACGGGCTTCTTCGGACAGCGAGTTCTGATTTCCGAACCGATACCCGACCCAGGGGACGCCACAGCCATCACAGTCACGGGAGCACTTACATCCGGTTGTAGCTTATCCAGAAAGCCTCGCGGAATTACAGCCATGGCACCCTCTCTTAAAGAAGGATGGAAAATTGCTCGCCTGTCACGCCCCGCTTCCCGGTGTACGGACAAGGGGACGTGGCGAGTCACGCGACGTATTTACTCAGAAGTAAACACGCTAAGCGTAAATAAGCAATATAATAAAGTGCACAAGAAAAAAAATGACAAGTGATGTAATTGAACAGCAACTTTTATTTATTAAACATTTCTTTACAATACAACTGAAAATGTAAATACAAGAATGGAAAGCAATGCCTAAACAATGACATGAACTGAAAGAAAAGTGAGTACAAGTGAAGCCTAGTGGTCGTGCTGCTCAGTGGTCTGCTCCAATTGCTCATGGCTGGTCTCGAACTCCTCAAAGTCAGGTCCTCCTGACAACATTCCAAAGAAAGAAGAGAAATAGGAATTTCGTCAGCGAAAAATCGCTCGGAAAGCCCCAAGGAGATAGAAATAGAATAGACAGATAAGAGGATGTAACTGGTATAATGTTTGATTTCTATGCTAACGCGGTTGTTTGTAGCTTGGTACAGAATATACCAGTGTATACGAGAGGAGTCTAACTTACACCGTGGACTATGGTAACCCGTAGTACAAGGCTTCGTCGATAAAACCATGGAACAACAGCAATGGATGTATATTTACGTCTTTTAATGACCATCTCGTGCCACTTTTAATACATTCCGTGCCAGTCTACCCCTTTAAAACCCCGTAATGTCTTTTGTATTGATTGTATTGAAGTAAATTATAGATGTAAGACTTGCCGAAACCATGATATCAGTAGTTCATGTAAACGGAAAGGATATAAACGGCTAGTCATGTAACAATGTATATCCATGGTTCGGTTCGGTCGAGTCATATTGATATTGATTGTATCTGGTATAAATGGATTCATGTTGTATTGCAGTTATATTTGAATTGTTTTCAAGTATAGATTTTATTCGGATTGTTTTCAGATTAGACTGGGACTCAGATTGAGTCAGACATTTTAAACAGAATTGAAGTCCTGAATTAGTTTTGATGTTATCGGTAACTGCTGCATATGGACGGCAGGATTTGTGTCTTTTTCCAAGACAATTATCGTGTTAATAACACCATTTTTAGTTTGTATACCTTAAATAAGCAAACACCCAAATTCTCCGGCTTCCTGAGGCTCAAGAGAACTGATCCCGCTTAAACCTATATTTACTAGGGTCCTTATTGTAATTTAATATAACTTGAGGGGGTTTTATGAAAAATAGTTTTGATATATTTTTTAAATACAACTCAAGTATTTAATCATCGTCTTAAGGGTTTTCATAGATATAATTTTTAAGAGTGATAAAATAGTCTAGTGGATATAAACCTAACTTAAATAGTATATTGTATTTTCATGTAATTTGACTTGTATTGATTCTTGATAGTATTTTCATGAACTTTTGTGATTCTTTTCTTTTGATTTAGAAAACATGGAATATATTATATTTTTAAAATAGATATTATGATAATATTATATATATATATATATATATTAAAAATATAATTTCTTTATTAATAGAAATCACGTTTTCTTAAAAATTGTAATAAAAATCCTATCGAGATCGTATTCTCCGTGAGGTGGTCTACATCTCGCCCTACTAGTCCGATGGATGTGCGATAACCCGCACCAACCAAATTGAATTCCCCAAAATGGGTTGTAAGGACTTAATCGTATGGAATTAATTAAAATAATTAAAAGAAATACGGTTTTATTAGTTTAGGGTATTTTAATGTAAAATATTGTATTTTGTCCCACAAAAATTGTTAAAGAAGCCATCGTGCTATGTCAAGATTAGTGTTGTGATGAGGTAGGTCATTACCTCGTGAGTTTTCTAAATGTAATATGAACGAAATTATAAAGTAACGTCATATGTAAACTTGATGGTATTTTACCGTAAAAATGAAATAAAAGTTGCAATACATATTATTTTGAATTGAAACTTGTTGTAAAAGTTGTTTTTATGTTTGTTAAACAATATAAGAAGAGATGATTAATTTGTTGTTTAAGAAAAGTTGAGTTTTAAAAGAAATGAGAATCGGAAGTCGGAATAACTCCGCTTCCAACGAGTTTTGAGAAAAGAATGTTTTAGATTAGAAATGTAGGAGGGGAGAGGGGACTTATAGATTGATTTGAGAAAGAAGAGATGGAGGAAGGTTTTGTAGGCGTCGTGGAGTCACGGGGTCGCCGGATTCTTCCTGAAACGTCACCGGAACTTAACCTTGAGCTAACTCCACTTGTACAACTTTTGGACTTAGAAATTTTTGAGAGTTTTGATACTAGATTTCAGAATGGAGAGGGCTAAAATGTAGTGTGGTATTTATAGGATAGAATTAGGGTTTAGGGTATGAATAGAGAATTAAAAATGTATTAAAACTTGGATTAAAGATGTGAATTAACACTCTCTGTTAATGTCCAGAAAAATCAAACAGAATAAGAGTAGTAGGGTAGGCCAAAGGGTGCTAGAGTTAAAAGATGGAGGTATTTGGGATGGGTGGGATCGGCGGTGCCGACCTTAAAGAAGATCTCGACGGTCATGCTGGGGGGTTTGGGCTCTGGATTCTTGCCACGTGTCCTAGTCGTAGTTAGTAATATTTTGCACATGTTTGATCTTTCAGTGACTTTTCATTTTACGTGTATTGCACGTGTAAACTTTTGTTCTTCTAAAATTTTAAAAGAAAAATCAGCAAAAATATTATGTGGCTGAGGGGATTCGAATACAGGGGCTATGTCACAGCAATGCAAGGCTTTACCAATAAGCTACAAGTTACTTCTTGCTGTTCAAAAGCAATTTAAATTTATAACTTGTGCTCAGGCTAAGGTATTCCTTTCTGTACTTTACAAAAAAATTGTACAGATGTTTAGGGTTATTACATTCTACCCTCCTTATAAAAATTTCGTCCTCGAAATTTGTAGAAGGAAGTTGTAACAGATTCAAGAAAAGTTTGATGACAGTGGTGGTGAAAGAATACTGGTAGTGCATGAAAAGTAACGAGATGATGCAAGGGTTTGAAAAGATTGAAAGGAATTACCAGTGTTACCTTGACCTATATCTTCGGCTTCCATGGCTGCTAAAGTGAAAGCCTGACGCCGGGGTACATTCCTCCTAGCTGGAGGCAAATTCCTCTGTCCTTGGGGCATGTTTCTCTACCCTCGAAGCATGTTCCTCTTTGCCTGATGGAATTAGCGAGGAGGCTGTTCAGGAGGTCCACGTGGAGGTGGAGCTGGGAGAGCAAGACGAGGTGCAGGAGCCTGGATAGCTGGCCGCTACGGATAAGTGATGCGAGTTGGAACCGGGTTGCGTCTATAAGGACATGTTCCAATTCCATAAGTGGATGCGCCACAAACTAAGCACAAGCCTTTTGCGCACATACAGTCCTTCCATAGGTATCCATCCCTCTTACAGTAGAAGAAAAAATCTGGACTTATCCGGTTATTTGTTATTTCCGTTCTCCTGGGTTCAAAAGTTGGTATTGAAGAGGCTCCTCCTGCCATCTGGATGGCAGGGCGCTTCACACTAGCAGATTGAGGTATGCTCTTCTTCTTCACTACTGCCTCGTATCGACGGGCAGCTTTCAGAGCTAGGTCGTAGGTTGGGAAATCCCCTGTAGCTAGAGAAGCTTGGATTTCCTGGTCCAACCCCTGCTGAAATCGTCTAGCCCTGATCTCAGCAGTCGGAATAAGGTATGCCGCGGACTTGCTCAACATGGTGAACTCGACATCATACTCATCCACTGATTTGCTCCAAATAGAGCCTTGTTGTAAGTGAATGAATTGATGTTCCAAAGATGGAGGCATTTGGGACGGGTGGGACCGGCGGCGCTGGCCCCAAAGAAGATCTCGCCGGTCGTGTTGGGGGGTTTGGGCTCTGGATTCTTGCCACGTGTCCTAGTCGTAGTTAATAGTATTTTGCACATGTTTGATCGTTCAGTGAATTTTCATTTTACGTTTATTGTACGTGTAAACTTTTGGTCTTCTAAAAGTTTAAAAGAAAAATCAGCAAAAATATTATGTGGCTGAGGGGATTCGAATACATGGGCTTTGTCACAGCAGTGCAAGGCTTTACCAATGAGCTACAAGTGGCTTCTTGCTGTTCTAAAGCAATTTAAATTTATAACTTGTGCTCAGGCTAAGATATTCCTTTCTGTACTTTACAAAAAAAAATTATACAGAAGTTTAAGGTTGTTACATCGTTGCTTCAGCGGGACCGCATGATTACTGGCTGGGACAGAATCCTTATGGTCGAGAAGCATCAGCCTTTCCTCTTTGATGATGGCACTCGTGGCATGTGGTACCCAGCGATAAAAGCATTCGAAGCCTTCGGGATATGGCTCGGCTCACTAATCAAGAAATGAGACCCCGTATTTAGCCGCATGAAGTGATGCACCGTGTTACGAACGCTTTCTTCTGTAGCAACCGGGACGATAAGGAACGCTTCAAACGGATTGCCTTGGTTGTAACCGGATTGCTGGGCGAAAGATGTGGGTTGTATCTCATAAATAACACTGAGGGGTCCTGTCTGAATACAAGGAAACCCGGCCTGATGGAATATAAATGAACGATCTCCCGGGCCCTCAACGCAGAAGCTCCATCCTTGAAGACATCATGGAGCGGCTGGATTACTTTGGATGATTCCTTACCGATGGTCAGGACCCTGTCGACGAAGGTCATGTTATCTCCGACCATGCGCGGGCGAAGAAGCAATCGCCGAGCCTCACGTTGGGTTAGGTCTGGAGAAGAAGCATCGACCAATTGCATGACCCGAGGAAAATTATATCCTTCATAAAATTTGGGTCGTTTATGCACGCCAAAAGCACCTAGCACATGCATCTCGATCCACGAGGTGAAGTGGTGCAATGGGAGATTTACGGGCTTCAAACCTAGCTGAGTGGTGTCGGACGCTATACTCAGATCATGATATAGGTGAGCCAGTCCTGCGACCCCGATAGCCATACGTGTCCCTGCGGCGATGCGATGAGCCGGATAAAAGACAGATGGTCTCATATAGCAAGGGTGCATTAGAAGAGCAAACCAACTCAGCCAAAAGCCGATAAATCCCATGAAGAACGTCTCCTCATCAATGTCTGGAGCGGCAATCTCTGCGAAAGAGACGACTGGAGTATCCGGAATAAAGAATTTCTTCAAATCTGCCTCCGCAATCGGCATTTTGTCCAAACCAAATCCAAACGGATCATCGAGGTTGGCAAACTTCGCAGCTTTCTTTGATAGAGCCTCCGGACGAAGGAAATGGGCAACGAAGTCCGTGAAGCTAACTCTGTGCCCCCCAGACTCTAAGAATAAGCTTTCATATATGTTCAACACTTTGATCAAGCTCGGAAACTTGTGTCGAACGGCATTCTCTAGGGTAAGACCCATAACCACCGATTCAATAGCAAAGACGTACTCGTAAGGAGGAAGTATCTCCTCATAATGCTCTCCTCTGACGGGTAACCCAGATATCTCCGCGAATTCCTCCAGCGAGATTGACACCTCCCGATCCGATAAGAGAAATGTGTGGGTCAGGATATTCTATTTCTCCAGAAAGGATTTAACCCACCACACATGAGGAGTGTGGTAATAAAAGAGAGATGCGTAGATCGCTGGATATAGCCCGATCTTCAACGGCTGCGACTTCTTGGCCGACAGAATGTAACGGCCCCACTGCAAATAACCAGCTGGATGACGGGGGGGTCAGTCATATCGTATAAACATGGCCTTAAGGACGCGCTTCTCCTTGGCATATGCGATGCCCCAGAATGTCTAGGGCCATCGGCAGCTGCACTGGTATCGATGGCATAGAAGGTTGGAGATTACCTTCCGAGATCCAGTTGACCTCTTCCACTGCGTAAGTGACCTGCGGAGGGTTCGCGTAACAAATCGACAGGATTGGTTCTGACGGCACCGCACAAGTAAAACTGCGCCGACCTCGGATAATGTAACTGTACTATGACCCCCACAAATGAAGAGACTTCTGCTCTGGTTCATAGTCCCGAATTAGCTCAAAGACTTCCCGATCTATAGGCGCGTCGGTGAAAGCGCTCTCCGAGCGAACGTAGGGGAAGGAGGAATCGGAAGCCACAGTACCTAAAAAAATATAGAGGATTAGTTATCGACACAATGTAATCAACTACAATTAAAGGCCTCAGTACATCCAAATTTGTACTACATTCTAGCATATTATAGTCACCATAGTCCAAAGAAAAAGGGACTATGGGCCCCCACAAAATCAAGGTAATGCCCCATCAATGATGAGGCATGCACTCATTGTAAGAATCCAAAAGGATTCTCATTTAATGAAAAATCTCATTGAACAATGGAGTTCAAGACTTCCATTGTCCTCGAAGAACGTGTTCTACAACAGATCTGAATCTATGAGAAGAATCTACAATAAAACCCTGAAAAGAAAATAAGAAAAGGGAATAAAATTCCCAAAAATTTTCAAAAGAAATTTTCTCAGAGCCAAGCTTTGTAGAACAAACCGGAATAATTCCTCTGATGATGGGATTAAATCTAAGAAATCCCCATGGGAAATACACTGGAATTAAATTCCAAAGAACCCTTAAAGATCAGAGTTATAGGGTAAAACCCCAAGATCTCTAAAACCCACGGTCTTTCTAAATAAAGTTTTTTAAAGATCTCTAAGAGATCATTTCAAGAAAAAGAGTCAAACTCTGTTGATGAGTTAAAAACCGAAAACAAAATAGAGTTTCTTTTAAGAGTTAAAAAGTTGGTCATAATCCTTACCAATTTTCTTAAATAGAGTTTAACTCTAAGAGTTACTTTGGATAGAGATCTAAGCTCTGAGAAGAGAATTAAATTCTCAAGGAAGAAGAAGGAAGATGATGAAACAACAGTCATCTCAAGGTCCAAAGGCCCTATTTATAAGATGTGAAGGGACGGTTCAACTCTCTAGAAGATCCAATAGTAGAAAAAGGCGACACCGTTGCACCCACGTGTAAGCTACGTGAGAGCAATGGTGGAGGGAATTTATTCCCCTAATATTTAAATATATTAAAAGAGCAAAGCTCCATTGAAATTTAATGAGGCAGCGCCTCGCGTGCCTCTCACGAGGGCGCCGGCGCCAATGCCAATCCCTCAGGATTAAATCCTATGGTGGCGCCGCACGTGCTCCTCACGCTGACGCCAATATGCAAAGCACAGAAGCGCTTTATGAGTAAGAATTAAATTATTATATAGTGTCGCACGTGCTCATCACGCAGGTGCCAATATGCAAAGCACAGGAGTACCCATCATAAGAATTAAATTCTTAAGTGGCGCCCACGTGTACAACACATAAGCACCGGCGTCCAAGTACAATTAAATTCTATGTTTCCCTAACAAAAAGTTGGGATACTCTCTGTTAAACAGAGCCGTTTGATCAAAGATCCAACGGAGATGATAAATTATCAAAATATAGAATCAATTCTATTAGGAGAAAATATCTCCCAAATCATTCTAAATAAGAAAGATACTCTCGGTTGGATCAATAATCTAATAATAGAATAAAATTCTATTTTGGGAATATATTCTCTCAATCTTTCTAAACAAAAAAAAAGAAAAATAAGATTGCTCTCTGTAAAACAAAGAACCCTTGGATTAAAAATCCAATGGTGATTAAAAATCACCACTTGACAGAATAAATTCTGTATATGGGAAAATATTTTTCCAATCTTGTTAAAAACAAGAACAACATATTTTATAAAACAGAATTCCTTAGATCAAGAATCCAACGGTGGGTAAAATTCCCCAAATCAATTTTGAGACCAATTAAATCAATTGGAATCTCTCAATGAGAGATTTTCTCAAAACTAATTAACAATCTGCCTCTACTATATAAAGGACCCGAGACTTCAAGTTTTAGGGGTAGATACCCACACAGATAGACAGATAGAGAAGGAACCCACTATAAGCTTCGGCAAAAATACAGTGAGCTCTCAAAAAGAACATAGAATTCAATTCTCAAAGAAGAAGTGCTTCCTTCTCAAAACCCTAGGTAAAGAAAAGAGATCAAAATATCTCTATTACCTATCATATCACATCTAAGGTTTTAACCCTTTTAAAAGAACTTAGTTCTTTCTTTGGATCTGAGATCCACAAGACAAGTTTCCCATAAGTTGAAAATTTAATTCTCATAGGGAAGATCTTGTTCTTAAGAATCAAATATTCAGGGAAGAACAAATTTAAAAAGAAAGAAGATGGAGTCCATAAAACTCCAGGAACTCAGTTTCTTCAAATCAAGAACTTAGTTCTTTAAATACTCAACCAGAAATCCTCAAAAATAGTGATTTTGGTGAATGTTAATGATCAAAATACCATTGACAGAGGTTTAACCTCTCTGAAAACATCAACAGAGATTAAATCTCCATAATAAAAAAAGGCTAGCGCCTCACGTGCTTCCTACGTGGGCGCCATTTTAACAGCGCCTAACATCTCACGTGAAAAACACGCGGGCGCCCAAAACGGAAAGTTAACGCCTCACGTAAAACACCCGTGGGCGCTAAATAAAAGTGCTCAGCACTCCATATACAGCCGAAGACGGCTAAGTGCTTAGCACTGATTGGGCAGCGCCCAGCGCTGTACGTGTTCCTCACGTGGGCGCCATATAAAAAGTGCTTAGCACTTCATGTGTAGCCAAAACGGCTGAGTGCTTAGCACTAATTGGACAGCATCCAGCGCCGCACGTGCACCTCACGTGGACGCCATAAGAAGTGCTTACCACTTCACATTTAGTCAAAACGACTAAAGTGTTCAACACTTATTGGACAGCGCCCATGGCTGAATGCTTCACGTGACATACATGTGAGCGTCAGAGCTCAAATAAGTGCTTAGCACCTTTATATAAAAAGAAAAGGGCCGAACAAACAGAGCCTGTCATTCCCCGCTTCCCAATATACGGGCAGAGGACGCGACGAGGCCGTTACGTATTTACTCTGAAGTAAACACGCTAAGCGTATCTAAGCAATATAAGTAAAATGCACAAGAGACAGAATGTAAATAAACAACAACTTTATTTATTAACATTATTTTTACAATACATCTGAAAAGTAAATACATGGAATGGAAAGAAATGCCTAAACAGTGGCATAACAGAAATGGAAAATACAGAATGTAAATCTGTACAAGGAATCTAAAGCTCTTGGTCGAAAGCTAGTTGGTCCAAATCCTCGCTGGTGGGCTCGATCTCCAGTGAGTCCGAATCACCTAACGACATTCCAAAGAAGAAGAAAGAGAATGTCGTCAGCGAACAAATCGCTCGGTAAGTCCCAAAGAAAAGGGAGAAGTAGAATAGACAGAGAGAGAGTATAACTATTATAATGTTGTTTGTTATATTAAAGTAGTTGTTTGTAGCTTGGTACAGAAGAGGCCAGTGTATACGAGGGGAGTCCAATTTTCCCCGTGGACTAAGGTATAAGGAGC
Source organism: Agapanthus africanus (assembly GCA_030015575.1). Classification (NCBI taxonomy): domain Eukaryota; kingdom Viridiplantae; phylum Streptophyta; class Magnoliopsida; order Asparagales; family Amaryllidaceae; genus Agapanthus; species Agapanthus africanus. The sequence continues at coordinate 55,359,882 of CM057350.1, read as the reverse complement.
ACAAGGAACCGTCCATCCACGGTACAACGGCAATTGAATTCAGGTTAGGTGTATTATGGTTATAGTCTCGTGCCACTTTTAACACATTCCGTACCAATCTACCCCTTTATAAACCCCGCGGTGTCTTGATTGTATTGATGTATTGTTTGAATTGTATATTTTATATAGATGGATGACTTTCCGAAACCATGATATCAGTAATGGAATGAATATAATGGATGATCATGTAAATAGAATATATCAATGGTTCAGTTCAGTCAATAGATTGATTAGATTGAACAGATTGAATATATAGATTCATAGATTCATGTTGAATTATAGCTTGATACTTGAATCATATTCAAGTCAGATTGATTATATTGAGACTCAGTCTGAGTCAGACAATTAGAAAATAAATTGAAGTCCTGAATTATGTTTTGGTACTATCGGTAACTGTTGCACATGAACGGCAGGATTTGTGTCTTTTTCAAAGACAATTACCGTGTTGATAACACCGTTTCTTAAGTTATCTACCTTAAATAGGCAAGCACCCATATCTCCGGCTCGCTGAGGCTCAAGAGACTGGTCCCGCTTAAACCTATGTTTACTAGGGTCCTTATTGTAATTTAGTATAACTTGAGGGGGGTTTACGTCAAATAGTTTTGTTATATTTTCAAAATACACCTCAAGTATTTTATTATCGTCTTTAGAGTTTTCAAAGATGTTTCTTTTATTCAATATGAAATTTCTAGTGAATATGACCTAGTTCTAAAGTATAGGGTATTTATTTGAAATATTGGAATTGTATGGTATTTTCTTGTAAATAAAATGTTTTTCTTGAATTTTGGAAATGTGGAATATTATAAATATTAAAAATAGATATTTCGATATTGATTACATATATGTTTATTTATTAAAAATATAAGTTTTATTTATAATAGAAATCACATTATCTAAAAAAAATTGTATTAAAATCTTTCGAGATCGTATGCTCCTTGCGGAGGTCTGCATCTCACTCTACTAAGCCCGAGGAAGTGCAATAATCTGCACCATCCCGAACGGGTTCCCCAAAGTGGGTTGTAGAGGCACAATTGCAAAGATTTGTTAAATACACTTTTTATAGAAAAATGTTTTATAAGTTGAAGGTAGTTATATGTAAAGTCGTATTTTCCCAAATCTATATTCCCAAATTCCATTGTGCTACGTTAGATATATGTGTTGTGAGGAGGTAGGTCATTACCTCATGAGTTTTCTAAAAGCATAAAGGTATTATAGAGTTTATGTTGGAAACTAAAGTTTGTGGTATTTTAATGTAAAATTGCGATAAATGATGCATATAACAATTTATTGTGGTGAAACTTGTTAAGATGTTTAGTAATGTTTAATGAACAATATGTGACGATATGAAGATATCTTGATTAAGGAAAAATTGTAGTTTTTAAAGAAAAACCGAATCGGAAGTCGGACTAACCCCGCTTTCGTCGGCTTTTAGTTTTGAACGTTTTTAGAGTAGAGGAAACAAGGAGAAGTAGGGACTTACTGGATGATTGGCTAGAGGAGAGAAAGAGGAAAAGGTAGGAGTTACCGGTGCGTCGTTTCGTCGTCGGAAACTCTTCGGATTGCCGTTTGAAGTTTGTCGAAGCTTCGCCCTTTTGCTAACTCCACTTGCACACAAAAGACTTAGGAATTTTCTTGAGGGTTTGGGCAGGGATTTGGGAGTGAGGAGGGGTGATTTGAGGGTGTTATTTATAGGAAAAATTAGAGTTTTAGGGTAGTGAAAGGGTGTATTAAAAATTTGTATTAAAATAGATTAAATGTGTGTTTTAATGTGCTCTGTAAATGTGCAGGAAAAACAAATAATACAGGAGTTATGGGAGGAGTCCAAGAGTCACAAGGGTTAAAAAAAAATCAGGGTTTGGACCGAGTTGAACCGGCGGTGTTGGCCGAGTCTAAGGTTTCGCCGGCCCGAGTCAGGGGAGTCGGGGCTCATCTTGGTGCCACGTGTCCCTTACGCTTGGTCTAGCCTCGTGGAAATGTTTATTTAGGCTGTGATTCTTGGTTTTACGGGTTGAGCACGTGTAGACTCTTGGGCTTCTAAAAGATTAAAAGTATTTTTAAAAAAATTATTGTGGCTGATGTGATTTGAACTCTGGTGCTTTGGTTCAGCAGTGCAAGGTCTTACCATTGAGCTACAAGCTCCTTCTTGCTGTTCAAAAGCAAATCAAATTCTTATAGCTTGTGCTCAGGCTCAAGTACCCCATTTTATATTTTTGAAAAAATTGTACAGAAAGTTTACAGAGCCTAAATAAGTTCTTACCACTTTTGAATAAAAAAAGACTAAGTAGACTAAGCCCAAATTGTCTAAGTCTCTGAAGTTTTCTCGCAGCCGAGCCCAAATGCTCTTTTACTGGATCTTAAGCAAAAATGATCCTAGAATGTTGTTATGTTGATCTTAGTCTCAAATAAGACTAACGCGTCCTTAGCAAGAACAAACTGAGCCCAAATGCTCACCTATAGATTTAAGTTTATCTTAATCTTAAACTAGATTAATGGTTGTAACACCCGAGTTCATTTATACCAATTCCAATTTCCGTATTTACTTATCCATGGTATTTTCTTGATTTAGCGAGTTTGGGTGCGAATGGTATTTTACATATTACTTTGCATTCGACCCGACCCGCTTGCTTGAACCTGTTTGAATCTTATTTATGGATTACCCTGACTTGTTACTTAGATACGTGCATCTCATGATTACTGCATGTTAGCATTTCATCTGACATTGCATATTTTACCATATAACATTTTAAGTCACAGAAAATAATTTAAAATTGCATTTCATAGCCTGTATGATACCCCTAACCCCGTGGTAGCATCCGCACATCTTGTTCGCGTCCCGTTCAGTGAAATGGACGTGTTTGGATGGCTACGCGCACGTACGTGCATCCGTTCTTGGGGGTACGCATTTTCGTTACCTGGGTACTTATTTTAAAATTTGGACTTCGCATATATTTTTCATATTTTTAATCTGAATTTTTAGCCCCGACCTGGGCTTGTTTTGGAGTAAGTTTGTATTTGTCAAAATCTCAAAACGGACTAATATTATATTCTTTAATTCAAATACGTTTAACAAAAAAAATAATGCATTTTATATTTTGTCTAACAGTATTCTCTCTGCCTCTCTCTCTCTATGAATATATTTTATATTTTGTTAACAGACTATCTCTCTCTCTCTCTTCCTATCTCTCTCTGCCCTCTCTGTCTCTCTCTCTCTACATATATTATTTTATATTAACACCTTTACATTTTTTTTAAACCCATTGCCTTTCCCCACGTACTCTCTCTTCCTTCTCTTTTCTTTTTCTTCCGCCTCCGCCTCCGAGAAACCCTAACCCTCACCTCGCGTTCGCCCTCGCCGCCGTGACGTCGCTGCTCCACCCTCTTCGTCGTCAACATCCCCTCATCACCGACAACACCTTCTCCCTCTCTTTCACCGCTCCACCCCGAGACCCATCACCGAGCACCTCCTGCAACCCTCGCATCCCCGCCGACGCCGCCTCTCGACGACTACCTCCACCCTCTCCTTTCCCCTGCATCACCTTCGGCAATCCCCGACCTCGCTATCTCCACCATATCTTTCTCTCTCCTCTTAACAACCCTAACCGTCTCAGATCTCGCATGCACACCCGATCGCGACCAACCTCACCACCGGCAGAGCACCCCTCACCGTTGCCTCCATCACCTTCTTCTTCCCATCAACTTCAACCCATGCCGAACAATCATCGTCGCCTCAGCCGAACTCCATCGCCAGCAAACCTTAAACCCTTCACCATCATCTTCATACTCGAGCCTTTCTCCTTCTCTTCCTCTCCATCTCACCTGAAAAACCCTAGCCGTACCCCTCTCCACCTCCTCGTCTCAGCATCGAGAACCCAACCTTGCCTTCAAGCTTCGCTGACCATTTCATTTTCTTCGTCTCACCTCTACGACAACTCCAAAACCCTTGACATTCGACAGCTGATCTGTCGAAAATACTGTATTTCTAACACGGCAATTTCCCTACCTTTTGCAGTCAAGTAAAGCTATCCGGTATTCATATCACCTATATTTGCAAAACACATGAAAAATACGGGATTACTTGTACTGTGTACTAAAACCAGCATTTTTAGGGAAATTGTGTGTGTTTCATGGCATCGCATCATCCTTGTATTGCGCAACTCTTGTCTCGGTAAAATTGTGCAGGAAATTCCAGAAACAGGGCCTAATTGGGAAATGAACTAATAAAAGACACACCAATTCAAAGGCTAAAGATCTGGAGCAATACAGTAGGCCAAAATAAAAATCCAAACATCAGAAAGAAGCCCACCAGAGAGCCCAAGAGTTACCAGATAAAAAGAAACCATCAAGGCCATCAAAGGGCCGCGGATCCGCGGCCCAAGCCCCCTTGGTGCGGCAGATCCGCGGCCAATTGAAGAGATCATGTCCTCTAATTTCATCACATGCTCAATTGCAACGGCCAAAGCTTCCAGAAGACCCTAGAAGCTCCACGTGGCATCTCTAGAAGGCTCGGCTCAACAAACTATTGGAGGGAAATTCAAAATTTAAAGCTTAACTAACTTTTTGGAGGGAAATTTAAATTTGGTGCTAACTAACTTATGGGGGGAATTCAAATTTCAATTCTAGATCTAAAATTTGGAAAGTCTATAAAAGGGAGCCTAGATCTAGAGGGGAAATTGTTCAAGAATTAACACCATCTTCTACCCACAAGTTTAGTGACAAAAGCTTGTGCCAAATTCAAATTCCCATCTCCAATTCAAAATCAAGATCAAGATCCCGAGATCAATTTGAGTAAGAGAGCCTTCAACCTTTAGCAAGCGACGCTGGATTTCCAACAGAGCAAGAGATCCACGCCGATCCGCGACTCAAGGAGCCGAGCGAAGCCGAAATCGACGATCTAGTTCCTTCCTTTTGTAAATTCAAGAGAGTTGTAACGAAATTTGTCGATAAATAAAGGTGAATTTTCTATATCTTGCTTATCTTTTAATTCAAGCATAATGATTAGAATTCAATTTGTGATTGTGTTTGTGATCATGATGTTTGAGTAATCTCCGCTCGTGTAGGAGTTGTGACGATCTTTAGATGATGATGATTTAGATATTTTTACGATTCTTAAATCCTATAATGTTTGGAAATTCTAGTAAATCAAATGATTAATAACCTAGTTTTGAGATGATGCTCTCTTGATCGTGTTCACTCAAAACTAGGGGACAACAATTAATCATTTGATTAACTAGAAGCTAGAATTTGAATGCGATCCATCGAAAGGACAAAGGATGAGTTGCGAGATCCCTAATTTCCTCGCAAGATCCTTAACCCTCAATGAGTTTGCATCGATCTAGTATCAATTCATTAATGGATAAGAATTAGTAATTTTTAGATCTCATCACATCTATAGATCCGATCTACTCCTACGAGCCATACTTCTAGTCTTGATTGTTGGTTGGAAATTATCTCTCATCCCTATTCTTGCTCTTTAATGTTTCTTTTAGATCTAGATTTTTCTTACTTTTTGATCTACAATTACAAATCATGAATTGTTTTCTTTTCTTTGCCCTAAATTTTCAACTCATCTAATTCAAGAATTGAACGGAACTCACTTTCCCTGTGGACGATCCGCACTCACTTACAATCTACATCCGACACCGTAGTTGATTGCGGTCAAATAATTTTTGGTTGTGATTTCTAAAATCTATTTTCGAAAAACCAACACACAATCGGAAAATCTTCTCAATCAAAATGGCGCCGTTGCCGGGGATCGTGTGCTATTTGTTCATTTTTTGAAATTTGAGTTGAAAAGTTTATTCCATCAATATTTTTTAGATCAAAACTTGCACAAAATACTAATACTTGTTGTTGTGGTTAACTGCAAGGAGATCTGGAGCTTGCTGGAAAATTGGAAAATTATTTGGTGAATTCCAGAGGACTGAGGAAGAGAACAGGAGCATTACCAATTTTTTTTGTACAGAGAGAAGCTTGGGGAAGCGCGGAACCGCGGCATTAGGAGCTAGTTGCGGCGGAAGCGCGGCGCTTTAAGGAGCTCTCTGTAAAATCTTTTGCAGGTAATTTCCAACTTTCTTATCTTCTCTCTAAAATCTGCTCCAACTAACAATTTGTTGCAGGTTTCTTTGCAAAATAATCGCTGCGTGCAAAAAGCAAAATAAAGTGTGCTTGTTTTTGATTTTGTGGTTGTTTGCATAATAAATACGGAAATTTAAGGGGCACGGCCAAATCCAGATTAGGTGGGGAGTTCATTACCCTTCCTAGGCCCCAAAAATCACAAACCTGCATCCGCATTACCCTCATTAATTAAAAAATATCTAGAGATGACTCTAAGGACTGTCGCGCTCACTTAGGACAGAAGAAGGCCGTGGGTAATTCATTGCTTATCCGCGTTTCTCTTGTGGTGCCTAGGAAAGTGTGTCGAAGGCTAGTGGTTACTTAATTAGGCCCACTACTTACGTAGTGGAGAACCTCCCACTTACCTGGCACTTACCTGGCCACAGGAGGGACAAAGAGGCAGTGGAGGATTCTATCCTGCGTCTTGTCTTCTAGCAGTTAGGAGCGGTCTAGAGATTGGACCTAGGTGACCATAGATTTATAGGGTATTGCTTGTTGCATCATATTTTTCAAAATCCGTATCATTTTTCAAAACAAACACCACAATTACTTCATTCCCCTAATTATAAATCACGCTGCCACTTGTACTAACCCCTTTTAGTGCAAGATAGGCTGGACACGGGATTCTAGTGCCCGACTTGTCCACGTCCCCTCGATCGACTCCGAAGTCGGTATTTCTCCATTTACCTTTCTTTTACCCCCCACCACACCCACACCGATGGATCAGTCTCCATCAAACCTCTTTGCCGCTACTCTGCCGCCGTCCGTTGGTGCGCAGATTCCACCCCGCATCTCTCTCCAAGAGAGGTGTTACCCTTTGCGAGGTCCTCTCTCGACCTGCTTATCCATTCCACCAGCCAACGGGGATAACTTTGAGATCAAGCCCCAGAACATCAACCTTCTACCCAAATTCCACGGTCTCGAGACTGAAGACGCGTACGTTTTTATTACCAAATTTGAAAACGTATGCGCAATGATGGGTACATCACAACTTTCTGTGGATGCCATGCGTCTACGACTTCTTCCATTTACCTTGTGCGATTTAGCCGAGAAGTGGCTATATAACACCACCGCACATTCCATCACGAATTGGGAAGAATTCGTCGCGGCATTCCTTAAGAAATTTTACCCCATGCAAAAGACAGCTCGAGTCCGTAACGAACTCTATCAATTCTCCCAGCTTCCGGCTGAACCATTTTCAAAATACTTTGACCGATTCAAGGATCTTTTGGTTCAATGCCCACATCACGGCATCCCGAGATGGGAACTTTGCCGAATCATATATGAGGGCAGTAACCCTACCACTAAACAAAACCTTGAAAACATGTGTCAAGGCACCTTTATGACCAAGGATAATGGAGAAGCATGGAAATTTTTAGAAGAGTTTGCTGAAAAATCACTTCAGTGGGAGACTGGAACCCAGCCATCGAGTAGGGGTGGCGTACACCAAATAGATGTGTCCATAGGTGTTCGAGCTGAGATGGCAGCAATGCAAAAGAAGCTCGACGCTATGGAACACAAATTCCTAGCAGCCTCCCTAAACCCAATGTCACTCCCCAAAACCGTTTGTGGGTGCTGTTCTGACCCTTCTCACTTAACAGAAGAATGTCCATTGAACTCCCAGTTTCAAGGTCTCGAGCATACCAATGCTGCATTCCAAAGACCTAGGAACGATCCATATTCTTCTACATACAATCAGGGTTGGAGGAATCACCTGAATTTTGCCTGGAACCAATCCCAAAACACGGTTCCAAACCCTAATCAATTCCAACGGGCTCTTCCTCCACAACAGCAACCACTTCACCTCACCCAGCACCCCTACCAGTCACAAAATTTCCAAAACCAGGTCAACACTCCTGCACCTTCTAATCCTATGCAGTCGACCTGTTCTGACGAATTCTCTCAATTCGCTCAAACCATGAAATCACTCATGTCAAATTTCATGGAAGTGTCGGCCGAGGTTAAGTCTTCCGTCGGTGAGATAAAGAAAAACTCAGCGTCCCAAGCTGAGAGTATCAAAACGATGGAAGCTGAGATTGCACGACTTAAGGCCGAATTGAGTGCGAGAGAAAAAGGGAAACTTCCATCTCAACCCCTACCGAATCCTGGGCATTACAATGTAAATGCCATCACAACGTTGAGATCGAGAAGAATGCTGGATAACCATGTTGGGGAAGAAGTTGATGATACTGAGAATCCTATCAACGCCCCGGCTGAAATCTTTCCTCACACACACACTTCTACGTCTGACTCTTGTTCTCCTACCCCACCGCCTTCTCGCGAGCCTATTCTCCATTTCCCTCTAGGCTCGACACCTCAGCCCACCTCTTCTATCCCTCCACAGACGATCCCCACTCCTCTTTCGGGATCTTGTCTACCCCCTCTTCCTTCTCCTATGATGGACCCCGCACTCATTGCTAAAGCACCTTACCCGAACCGGTTAAGGGCTAACAAATCGAGTCCTCATATGGAGAAAATCATGGAAATGTTCAAGCAGGTTAACATCAACATCCCTCTCCTAGATGCAATTCAACAAGTCCCCGCTTATGCGAAAATTCTCAAGGACTTGTGCACTAGGAAGAGGAAGACTCAAGTGCCCAAGAAGGTCTTCATGTCCAATAACATTAGCACTTCTTTTATTCCCCAGCTACCAAAGAAACGTAAGGACCCAGGATGTCCTACGATATCAATTTCTATTGGGGGTAAAAACATCAATCGTGCTTTGTTAGACCTTGGCGCAAGTGTTAACCTACTTCCATACTCTGTCTATGAGCAGCTAGGGATTGGAGAGTTGAAACCTGCTCACTGCACTCTCCAAATGGCAGACCGATCTATCACCAAACCTAGGGGTGAACTAGAGGATGTGTTGATAAAGGTCGGGGAATTCGTATTCCCTGTAGACTTCATTGTTCTCGATACACAGCCTGTAGCAAACCCCCGGAGCCAAATTCCGGTGATTCTGGGTCGACCATTCCTTGCCACTTCCAATGCTGTCATCAACTGTAGAAATGGTTCAATGAACTTATCATTTGGAAATATGACCATTGAACTAAACATTTACAGAATTGGAAGTCAGCCATCAGAACCCTCTGCTCATATCCTGGATGTGTGCTCTGTCCACGAGATTGCTCCCGAAAGTTGCGGAGTTGAGGAACTTTGCTTTACAGATCTCGACGACACTGCCACATCAATGTTTGACCTGACACATGATCTTAGTGAGGACACCATTTCAACGCTTGAGTCTGCCACTCCTGACTCACCACCATCCGAGTCTGTATCTTTTACAGGCTATGAGCTTCTCCGCGACTCCGAAAATCATTCAATGATCCCACCTTCTATTATTTCTCCGCCCGAATTAGATCTCAAAACATTACCTTCTCACCTTAAATATGCATATTTAGGTGAAAATGAGTCATTACCGGTTATCATTTCCGCTTCTCTAGCATCAGAGCAAGAGAATGCACTTTTATCGGTACTGAGATCTAATAAGGAGGCGTTTGGTTGGACCATGGCGGACATCAAAGGGATCAGTCCCTTGATTGTCGAACATCATATACACCTGATGGATGATGCCAGACCAACCCGAGAACCACAGAGACGGTTGAACCTCGTCATGAAGGAAGCGGTGATGAAAGAGATCGTCAAATGCCTTGATAGTGGTATCATATACCCAATCTCCGATAGCCAATGGGTGAGTCCTATACATGTCGTCCCTAAGAAATCCGGCATCACTGTTGTAGTCAATGAGGAAAATGAGTTGATTCAGACACGCGCCCAAACTGGGTGGCGTGTATGTATTGATTACCGTAAACTCAATGCCGCCACGAGGAAAGACCACTTTCCTCTACCATTCATTGATCAGATGCTGGAACGCTTAGCTGGACGTGCATATTATTGCTTTATGGACGGATACTCGGGCTATAATCAGGTCCCCATCACCAAAAAGGATCAAGATAAAACCACTTTTACTTGTCCTTTTGGTACCTTTGCTTACAGTCGCATGCCCTTTGGGTTGTGCAATGCTCCCGCTACCTTTCAGCAGTGTATGATGGGGATATTCTCTGATATGGTAGAGAATTTTCTGGAGATCTTTATGGACGATTTCTCGATTTTTGGAGACTCTTTTTCTGATTGCCTATCGAACCTTGACGCTGTTCTTACTCGTTGCAAAGAGAAGAACTTGACTTTGAACTGGGAAAAATGCCATTTCATGGTCCGAGAAGGAATTGTTCTTGGACATGTCATTTCACAGAAAGGCATTGAGGTTGACAGAGCTAAGATAGATGTCATTCAAAACCTCCCTCATCCCAAAAGCGTCAAAGACATTCGATCTTTCCTTGGCCATGCGGGCTTCTATAGGAGATTCATTAAGGACTTTAGCAAAATTGCTAGACCTTTAACTCTTCTCCTGGCCAAGGATACGACCTTCCACTTCGACTCGGACTGTGAGACAGCTTTCGACTCACTTAAACACTCACTCACTTCAGCCCCTGTTCTATCATCTCCAAATTGGGACTACCCCTTTGAGCTGATGTGTGACGCATCCGACTTTGCAGTAGGTGCTGTCTTAGGACAGCACATTGAAAAGATGCCACACGTGATATACTATGCAAGTAAGACCCTGAATGATGCACAAATCAATTATACAACCACCGAGAAGGAACTTTTAGCGGTTGTATTTGCATTAGAAAAATTCAGGCCTTACTTAATCGGCTCTCCAATAATTGTGTACACAGACCATTCCGCCTTGAAACATCTTCTGGCGAAGAAAGATGCAAAAGGTCGGCTGATACGTTGGATCCTTCTGTTACAAGAGTTTGATCTTGTTATCAAAGATAAGAAAGGATGTGAAAACGTAGTAGCCGACCATCTTTCACGCATCTCTTCTTCCCCTGTGACCCTGCCGATCAATGACTCGTTTCCTGATGAACAACTCTTGAGCGTATCCAATGAACCATGGTTCAGGGATATTGTGAACTATCTTGTCACGGGACTTACACCCAGCGATTGGTCAAAACAGGACAAATACCGTTTCCTATCCCAAGTAAAACACTTTTACTGGGATGATCCATATTTGTTTAAGTATTGTCCTGATCAGATCATTCGCCGGTGTGTCCCGAAAGAAGAGTTCAAGAGTGTTCTTTCTTTTTGTCATGATCAGGCCTGTGGGGGTCACTTCGGTCCTAAAAAGACGGCGGAGAAGATTTTGCAATGTGGATTTTATTGTCCGACCTTATTCAAGGACGCATTTGACTATTGCAAAACCTGTACATAATGCCAGTACACGGGTAGAATCTCACGGAGGGATGAAATGCCTCAGCAACCCATCTTGGTTGTTGAAATTTTTGATGTTTGGGGCATTGATTTTATGGGTCCCTTTCCCAACTCCTTTGGGAATTTATACATACTGCTGGCGGTTGATTATGTCTCAAAGTGGGTAGAAGCCATTCCATGTCGCACTAATGACAGGAAAGTTGTCATTAAGTTCTTGAAAGAGAATATCTTTTCGCGATTTGGACACCCACGCGCTATCATTAGCGATAATGGGACACATTTCTGCAACAGATCTTTTGAGACTCTGATGCGGAAATACGGAATCAACCACCGACTTTCTACACCCTATCATCCCCAAACGAGCGGGCAGGCTGAGATTTCGAATAGGCAGATCAAACTAATCCTGGAGAAGACTGTTGCGAAAAATAGAAAAGATTGGTCGACCAAACTGACGGATGCTCTTTGGGCATTTAGAACTGCATTTAAAACCGACCTAGGGATGTCTCCATACAGGATAGTGTTTGGGAAGGCATGTCATTTACCTGTCGAGATAGAGCATAAAGCATTGTAGGCTATTAAGGAAATCAATCTTGACCTCAACCAAGCCTGCAACTTTCGGAAGCTGCAACTTAATGAGCTAAGCGAACTCCGCGATGAAGCTTATGATAACGCTGTAATCATAAAGAATAGGACCAAGATTTTTCACGATAAAAACATTTTGAGGAAAACATTTTCACCTGGTCAACAAGTCCTTCTTTATGATTCACGACTACACCTTCATGCGGGTAAGCTTCGATCTCGGTGGAAGGGACCTTTTGTTGTGCGGTCTGTATACCCGCACGGGGCAGTAGAGGTAGAAAATGTTAAAAACGGCACATTTTTCAAAGTGAATGGACACAGACTAAAGCCGTATTTTTCCACTGACCCCACGGAGGAGCTCCTGTTCTTACAGGAGCCATTTTATTTGGATTAAAATTCCTCCGTCTCACCTTCATGTCCAGTGTATCTTTGCATCATCTTGTTGAGTGGAGGTAAGTGAAAAGAATAAGTTTGGGGGAGGGTCTTCACTTATATATTTTGCCCCCACTAATAAATTCCTCCCAGACTTACAGGTTTTGTAGATATAGCGGATGGCAACAGTGAGGACACTGTTGAAAACAAGTTTGGGGGAGGTTTGTGCTTAGTTTTGCATCATGTGCATATCATTTGCATAAGCACAAAACATTTCTTTAAAAACCATAAAAATTTAAAAATTTTCAAAAACCCATAAAAAATTTTGTGTAAAGATTTTTTGTAAATAATTCTTCAAAACCCATAAAAACCTATAAAAATTTAAAAAAATTTCAAAATCCAGAAAAAAATCAAAAATTTTCAAAACTCATAAAAATTTAAAAATTTAAAAATATAAAAATATTTAATATAATAAAAGATTAGATAGTGAACAATTACATCCATGAGATTAGAAAAATTTAAGAAAACTAAGAAAATTAGAAGTTTTCTTATACGAACTAGAAATAAGTAGTTATGAGCCGTTGTCCCAAGGGTTAGTAAGATGAAAGACGTCACTAATCTGAGGATAAAAATAAGTCTGAAAAATAGTTTCTATTCTGGAAAGCCAAGCATTTTGAACGTTGATACCCTGCTATTCGCACTTACACACGTCTTAAAGCCCGGGTTAGTAGAGGATACCTTGAAATGCTCTTGTCTTAAAGCCGATGTATAAAAAAAAATGAAGAAAATGGTGAGAAAAATGGACACTGGTTTTGTTATCACCAAGGGAAATAAAAAAAATATATAGCGAGGATGCCTCTTCACCTAGTGCCCTAAGGCCAACTGGTCTGGGAGTCACTGCTATACCTAAGGTGGTGCAAGACGAGGAAAATACACCAAATAAGCAAACACATGAGTAATCGGTCGGTTAGTACCTCAAGAAGTATTAACGGTCGCATGAAAGTGTGTGAGCTCATCGAAAAATATATATATATATACTGAGGCTGATGGGCAAGAGTATGATAGCTTGAATTGAATTCTCCGGGTGTAGGGATGTCTTTACACACACGCAGGGTTATATGATCGATGTTTGGAAGAAAGATAGAAATGAAGAATAAGACGATGTTTTATTGAGGGAGGACGTGATTTCTGACATCTTTTCATGACCATTAAGATAGGGCTCATGACAACCGAAAAGCTAGCTTAGTTGGAAACCCTAATTTTCAAGGCTTTTCTTTTATAATTCTTGTCTTTAAATGTAATATTCATGGTCTTCCTTTTATTATTGGATTTTGTGGGTGCAATCCGCTGAAAACCCTCAGGAGACAACACTCCTCCTACTAGGGACACCTAGAGGTTTAAAGGCTTGTTGCACGTGCTCCGTGCAATCGTGTTGCCTACGAAAGTGTGCTTTTCTCTTTCTTTATTTTCTCCTTCTCTTTTTAATAAAACTGTTCGATCGAGACGATCGAAAATAAGTTTGGGGGAATTTGATCTGTCGAAAATACTGTATTTCTAACACGGCAATTTCCCTACCTTTTGCAGTCAAGTAAAGCTATCCGGTATTCATATCACCTATATTTGCAAAACACATGAAAAATACGGGATTACTTGTACTGTGTACTAAAACCAGCATTTTTAGGGAAATTGTGTGTGTTTCATGGCATCGCATCATCCTTGTATTGCGCAACTCTTGTCTCGGTAAAATTGTGCAGGAAATTCCAGAAACAGGGCCTAATTGGGAAATGAACTAATAAAAGACACACCAATTCAAAGGCTAAAGATCTGGAGCAATACAGAAGGCCAAAATAAAAATCCAAACATCAGAAAGAAGCCCACCAGAGAGCCCAAGAGTTACCAGATAAAAAGAAACCATCAAGGCCATCAAAGGGCCGCGGATCCGCGGCCCAAGCCCCCTTGGTGCGGCGGATCCGCGGCCAATTGAAGAGATCATGTCCTCAAATTTCATCACATGCTCAATTGCAACGGCCAAAGCTTCCAGAAGACCCTAGAAGCTCCACGTGGCATCTCTAGAAGGCTCGGCTCAACAAACTATTGGAGGGAAATTCAAAATTTAAAGCTTAACTAACTTTTTGGAGGGAAATTTAAATTTGGTGCTAACTAACTTATGGGGGGAATTCAAATTTCAATTCTAGATCTAAAATTTGGAAAGTCTATAAAAGGGAGCCTAGATCTAGAGGGGAAATTGTTCAAGAATTAACACCATCTTCTACCCACAAGTTTAGTGACAAAAGCTTGTGCCAAATTCAAATTCCCATCTCCAATTCAAAATCAAGATCAAGATCCCGAGATCAATTTGAGCAAGAGAGCCTTCAACCTTTAGCAAGCGACGCCGGATTTCCAACGGAGCAAGAGATCCACGCCGATCCGCGACTCAAGGAGCCGAGCGAAGCCGAAATCGACGATCTAGTTCCTTCCTTTTGTAAATTCAAGAGAGTTGTAACGAAATTTGTCGATAAATAAAGGTGAATTTTCTATATCTTGCTTATCTTTTAATTCAAGCATAATGATTAGAATTCAATTTGTGATTGTGTTTGTCATCATGATGTTTGAGTAATCTCCGCTCGTGTAGGAGTTGTGACGATCTTTAGATGATGATGATTTAGATATTTTTACGATTCTTAAATCCTATAATGTTTGGAAATTCTAGTAAATCAAATGATTAATAACCTAGTTTTGAGATGATGCTCTCTTGATCGTGTTCACTCAAAACTAGGGGACAACAATTAATCATTTGATTAACTAGAAGCTAGAATTTGAATGCGATCCATCGAAAGGACAAAGGATGAGTTGCGAGATCCCTAATTTCCTCGCAAGATCCTTAACCCTCAATGAGTTTGCATCGATCTAGTATCAATTCATTAATGGATAAGAATTAGTAATTTTTAGATCTCATCACATCTATAGATCCGATCTACTCCTACGAGCCATACTTCTAGTCTTGATTGTTGGTTGGAAATTATCTCTCATCCCTATTCTTGCTCTTTAATGTTTCTTTTAGATCTAGATTTTTCTTACTTTTTGATCTACAATTACAAATCATGAATTGTTTTCTTTTCTTTGCCCTAAATTTTCAACTCATCTAATTCAAGAATTGAACGGAACTCACTTTCCCTGTGGACGATCCGCACTCACTTACAATCTACATCCGACACCGTAGTTGATTGCGGTCAAATAATTTTTGGTTGTGATTTCTAAAATCTATTTTCGAAAAACCAACACACAATCGGAAAATCTTCTCAATCAACAGCCCTTTCGACGCGACTCCGAGACGGGAACCGAGGCTCCAATGATTGGCCTGCATTTAAGTGAAAGAAATGATCATTTCTCTGCCTCTAGATCTCCATTCCGTCAATGTTCGTGTATGCGCGCAAAGTGTTCGACGAAATGCCCCAATGGAGATTTTCCGTAGTTTATCGCATTCTTGCTGCGTGACGTATATCTGTGGATCTCCGAGGCAAGTAAAACTTGCTACATGCTATCTATATGGTTTTATAACTATTTAATTGCATAGTAAATCTGTAGATTACATAAAGTGCCACATGTTCCATTTTACTTTTCGATGTCCATTATATCATTTTAGATTTATAGCTCGAAACATACTATGTTGCATTTTAGTTTACTATACATAGTTCCAACATCCATATTTAAATCAAATAACAATTATTTGCATAGCCCATAGTACCCCTTTTATAGTTATACCCTATCGGACGACCGTTTACATACATCTAGCCTAAATTATATTCAATTGCATCTCTAGATTATTTAGTTCATATTAACATGATTTTAACATCCATATTTGTTATACTATATTTAAGTAATGTTGAAACTATGCCTTAAACCCAAACTGATAACCGTGCATCTATATACCTTAATCTGTACTTGATTGCATTTCACATTACAATGTTCCAGTTTACTGTTCTATTAGTACCCATGCTTGTTTTGTATACCCATGCCTATGTTAATTTGATTATGAGCACCCACATGACATCTTGTGCACCCTGAGATGACTTGTTACACCTACTACCTGACACGACATGGTACCGAGTACCTCTTGACATGACATGATACCTATGTATTACCTGACTAGACCTGATGTACCATGGCTTTACCTGTTACCTGATCTTGTGACTAATGCCGACAAACCTGACCTGTTGTCCCTACGGACATTTCCTGTTGTTTATCCAGACAAACTTGTACCTGCCTAATCCTGTGTTGGCATTAGCTCCAGATTATTTAAATGCTTGACTTGAATACACAACCTGGGGGTATGGGGAAATCAATGATGAAACCTGACTTGTAACTCGACAGTTCGCTACCTTTACTGATCAGTTTTAGAGGCTAGGCCAGCCTTGGGATGATACTGCTGACATCGTCCATCGTTATCCACTACCTTTAGAGACTAGGCCAGCCTTGGGATGATGCCATGGACATCATTCATCGTTACCCTTTTCCTTTTAGTGCCTAGCGGCATGTCTCGGTTTCAGCCCGAGAATCTTCACCGTTAACTCGGGCACGCACGGGATACTATTGAGTTACATCGATGATTCATCCAATTGATTTCAAAGACTTGAGAATAATTAACCCAATAGACCGATTTAGATTACTCACTGCACACTACCTTTCACTGCCCTGATTTATATTGCTGTTACACCTGCTTTACCTTTTATAATCATACTTGCATGTCTTGCTACCCTGTTTATATATTATTGCTTGATGTTATGACACGCTGACATCTGGGTTTTGCATGGCCCAGATCCTCTACCTTTGTTGCCGACTGATCAGGAGTATTGCCGCTGTTAGACCGAGCGGTGAGGATCCTGTTGGTATGCAGTTTTACTTTCTAGTTGTTTTATCTATTGGATCTTTTGCTTCCGCATATTATCATTTCTTGACTCATTTATTCTGGCTCATGGACATGTACTTGATAGTTTAGTTTACTTTCTTGTTCTTGATATCTCTACAACCGTAATGTGACTGTGGAGGGATTTTTCCTATCCACAGGTAGCATGGTTGGCTATGTCACGTGCCTATCTTAGCGTACTCTGGGAAGCGGGGCGTGACATGGTTCTTTTTGTATCAGAGCCATAGGATATTGGTTAATCGAGTTTAATTCTTTTTGTAGTTGGGTATTGGACCCAATACACGAATCAGAATACTCGTGATTAGGAACATGTCCTGCCACCTTGTTATCGTGATTTTTGAATCGTATCTTTCTCTTATCCTTTGCCTTGACAATATGCAAACCACTTTGCATCTCGACTTGAAACCTTTTTGGTTCTCTATTGTTTCTCCCTATTCTTTGATTCTGATACTAGGATTTGGGCGACTTGAGTGGTGTTATGTGATTGTACCCATGAACTGCAGCATGGTTACAATGTGGTACTCTATTTAAGTAACTTGGAGTCCTGGTCTTGATTCACTTCCTTGTTCCATGGTTGTTATATTTCCTTGTTTCTCTTGCTTTCCAGTTCATGTTTTATCACAAGCTTGAAACCTGTTTACCGTGCTTATCTTCTTCAGTGTTTGGCTTCAGGTGAAATCGTCTCAAGCATCTTACTTGTTCATGTCTTTCCCGCATTAGGATTATTCAATTCTGGTGCATCCTTTTATTTGTTGTTGTCTTGGGAATGAATTTTCTCGGTACTGTCCACGCTCACATTGATTGTAGGACAAAGGAAGTGGTTTTTCAGATTCCCGGATATCTAGAGTTTGTTTTGCTGAAGGAAGCGGTTCTGTCGGGCCAGTCGAGTTTAGGGCTAGGCCGACAAATAATGTTCTTTCATCAATGGAAGTTGATAAGGAGAAAGCGCCGGCTATAGTTCGAGAATTCATGGACGTGTTCAAAGACATCTCGGGTTTACCGTAAAACGAGATATGGAGTTCGTGATTGATCTTATTTCTGGTGCAGCGCCAATCTCAAAGGCGTATTATCCAATGGCACCAGTGGAGTAGGAAGAAGTCATGAAGTAGGTTACCGAATTGCTTGAGATGGGTTGGATTCGCAGCAGTAACTCACTTTGGGGAGCTCCAGTTCTTCTAGTAAAGAAGAAGATGTCATAAGGAGGATGTGCATCGATTATCGAGAATTAAACCGGGTGACTATCAAGAACAAGTACCCGATCCCTCGCATTGGCGAATTGTTCGAGCAGCTTAGTGGCGCGAGGGTATTCTCAAAGCTGGATTTGCGGTCCGGATATCATCAGATCCGAGTTAAACCAGAAGATATTTTCAAGACTGTGTTCCGAACTCGGTATGGATATTTCGAGTATTAGTGATGCCCTACGGAGTAACGAATGCACCGGGGATATTTATGGACTTGATGAGCCAAATCTTTTCACCATTCTTGGACCAATTTATAGTGGTATTCATTGATGATATTTTGGTCCACTCAAAAGAGTATGGAAGAGCATGCAGAACACTTGAAGATCGCACTGCAGACATTGAGGCAAGATAAATTGTATGCAAGGATGAGCAAGTGCGAGTTTTGGCTTGAAGAAGTGAAGTTTTGGGGCACGTTGTGGCTGGAGATGGAATCGCCGTTGATCCCAAAAGATTACAACAGTTCGAGATTGGCCAACTCCGAAGAATGTTGCGGAGATAAGAAGCTTTCTTGGACTCGCCGGGTACTACAGAAGGTTCGGGGAGAACTTTGCTCGTCTGGCGGAGCCGTTGACCAAGCTTACGCGCAAGGAGGTACCATTTGTGTGGACGGATAAGTATGCGTCAGCTTTTGAGGCGTTGAAGCAGAGATTGATAACCGCTCCTATTCTGACCGTGCCAGACAGTTCCGGAGTATTGGTGATTCACAGCGACGCATCTGGGAAAGGTTTGGGATGTGTTTTGATGCAGCACAGGAAGGTTATAGCTTACGCATCGAGACAGTTGAAGACCCATAAGAAGAATTACCCAATTCCTGACTTAGAGCTAGCAGCTGTGATGTTTGCTTTGAAGTTTTGGAGGCACTACTTATTGGGCGAAAGAGTCGAAGTATTCACCGATCACAAAAGCATGGAGTTTGTGTTCACACAGAAGGAGCTTAATAAGTAGCAGCATAGATGGTTAGAGTTGATGGCTGACTACGATCTTAGTCTTTAATACCATTCGGGGAAAGTTAATGTTGTGGCGGATGCGCTTAGTCAGTTACCATCAATTCAGATGTTGACTGCACAGAAGGAACTTATTGAATACTTTCGAAGATTTGATTTGGAGATTGTGCTACCGTATTCTTCGGGACAGTTGATGCAGCTGCATGTACAGTCGTCGTTGATCGAGAACATTAAAGCAACGCAATTGTAGGACCCAAGATTGCAAAAATTTCGGGAACATGTTGAAGCTGGACTTCGAACAGACTTACTGATTCACGAAGATGGTTCGTTGCGATATGGTAGTCGTTTACGTGTGCCAAAAGGAGATATTTGCGAAAAAGTTATGAAGGAGGCACACAGTTCCGCGTATTCCGTACATCTAGGAGGCACGAAGATGTACCGTGATCTACGACAGCATTTCTGGTAGGGAGGAATGAAAAGGGGAGATTGATCGCTTTGTAGAAAAGTGCTTGGTGTATCAGCAAGTTAAGGCTGAACATCAAAGGGTTACTGGTTTATTGCAACCACTCCCGATTCCTCAGTGGAAGTGGGAACATATAACCATGGACTTCGTGACAGCTTTACCGCGGAATCTAAAGGGCAACAATGTAGTTTGGGTAATTGTTGATCGATTGACCAAGGTGGCTCATTTCATACCATTTCGAGTTGGTCAGTTAACGAAAGCGTTAGCGGAGCGGTACATGCAGGAGATTGTAAGATTGCATGGAGTACCTGTGAACATCGTGTCCGACCGTGACACCCGATTCTTATCGCACTTCTGGAGGAGCTTACAGGAAAGTTTGGGGACTTGATTGAAGTTTAGTACAGCTAATCATCCTCAGACAGATGGCCAGTCGGAGAGAACGATCCAAACTCTTGAAAACATGTTGAGAGCTTGCATGTTAGACTTCAAGGGTTCATGGGATCATCTACACTTGGTGGAGTTTTCTTACAATAACAGTTTCCAGGCGACTATTCTGATGGCTCTATTCGAGGCTTTTTATGGTCGCAAGTATCATTCACCTGTTTGTTGGGACGATGTCGGTGAACGAAGATTGTTGGGACCAGATTTGGTTGTGCAAACAGTGGAGAAAGTTAACAATATCCGGAATCTTATGAAGGTAGCGCAAGATCGGCAGAAGAGTTGGGTCGATACATCGAGAAGACCTCTAGAGTTCGCTGTTGGTGATCTAGTATTCTTGAAGATATCACCGACTAGAAGGGTGATCCGTTTCGGAAGTCGAGGAAAGCTTAGTCCTCGATTCGTTGGACCTTTTGAGATCTTGGAACATGTTGGAGAAGTGGCTTATCGTTTGGCGTTACCGCAATCCTTGGCGAATGGTCATGACGTGTTTCTCGTACCTCAACTCCGTAAGTATGTTCGAGATGAAACACATGCGTTGGATCATTCGGAGCTCACTGTACGAGAAGATTTGACTTTTGATGAGCGACCGATGCTGATTATGGATCGAAGAGAAAATGTTCTTAAGAACAAAGTTATCCCTCTTGTACTTGTTTCTTGGGGTAATCGCTCGCATGGAGAATTAACTTGGGAACAAGAAGATGAAATCCGGCAGAAGTTTCCACATCTATTCTTGAAATTTCTTGTTTGTTTATCCTTTCTTGTTCTTGGAATTTCGAGGACGAAATTCTTTTGTAGTTGGGTATAATGTAACACCCGAGTTCATTTATACCAATTCCACTTTCCGTATTTACTTATCCATGGTATTTTCTTGATTTAGCGAGTTTGGGTGCGAATGGTATTTTACATATTACTTTGCATTCGACCCGACCCGCTTACTTGAACCTGTTTGATTCTTATTTATGGATTACCCTGACTTGTTACTTAGACACGTGCATCTCATGATTACTGCATGTTAGCATTTCATCTGACATTGCATATTTTACCATATAACATTTTAAGTCACAGAAAATAATTTAAAATTGCATTTCATAGCCTGCATGATACCCCTAACCCCGTGGTAGCATCCGCGCATCTTGTTCGCGTCCCGTTCAGTGAAACAGACGTGTTTGGATGGCTACGCGCACGTACGTGCATCCGTTCTTGGGGGTACGCATTTTCGTTACCTGAGTACTTGTTTTAAAATTTGGACGTCGCATATATTTTTCAAATTTTTAATCTGAATTTTTAGACCCGACCCGGGCGTGTTTTGGAGTAAGTTTGTATTTGTCAAAATCTCAAAACGGACTAATATTATATTCTTTAATTCAAATACGATTAACAAAAAAAATAATACATTTTATATTTTTTCTAACAGTATTCTCTCTGCCTCTCTCTCTATGAATATATTTTATATTTTGTTAACAGACTATCTCTCTCTCTCTTCCTATATCTCTCTACCCTCTCTGTCTCTCTCTCTCTCTACATATATTATTTTATATTAACACCTTTACATTTTTTTTAAACCCACTGCCTTTCCCCACGTACTCACTCTTCCTTCTCTTTTCTTTTTCTTCCGCCTCCGCCTCCGAGAAACCCTAACCCTCACCTCGCGTTCGCCCTCGCCGCCGTGACGTCGCTGCTCCACCCTCTTCGTCGTCAACATCCCCTCATCACCGACAACACCTTCTCCCTCTCTTTCACCGCTCCACCCCAAGACCCATCACCGAGCACCTCCTGCAACCCTCGCATCCCCGCCGACGCCGCCTCTCGACGACTACCTCCACCTTCTCCTTTCCCCTGCATCACCATCGGCGATCCCCGACCTCGCTTTCTCCACCACATCTTTCTCTCTCCTCATAACAACCCTAACCGTCTCAGATCTCGTATGCACACCCGATCGCGACCAACCTCACCACCGGCAGAGAACCCCTCACCATTGCCTCCATCACCTTCTTCTTCCCATCGACTTCAACCCATGCCGAACAATCATCGTCGCCTCAGCCGAACTCCATCGCCAGCAAACCTTAAACCCTTCACCATCATCTTCATACTCGAGCCTTTCTCCTTCTCTTCCTCTCCATCTCACCTGAAAAACCCTAGCCGTACCCCTCTCCACCTCCTCATCTCAGCATCGAGAACCCAACCTTGCCTTCAAGCTTCGCTGACCATTTCATTTTCTTCGTCTCGCCTCTACGACAACTCCAAAACCCTTGACATTCGACAGCCCTTTCGACGCGACTCCGAGACGGGAACCGAGGCTCCAATGATTGGCCTGCATTTAAGTGAAAGAAATGATCATTTCTCTGCCTCTAGATCTCCATTCCGTCAATGTTCGTGTATGCGCGCAAAGTGTTCGACGAAATGCCCCAATGGAGATTTTCCGTAGTTTATCGCATTCTTGCTGCGTGACGTATATCTGTGGATCCCTGAGGCAAGTAAAACTTGCTACATGCTATCTATATGGTTTTATAACTATTTAATTGCATAGTAAATCTGTAGATTACATAAAGTGCCACATGTTCCATTTTACTTTTCGATGTCCATTATATCATTTTAGATTTATAGCTCGAAACATACTATGTTGCATTTTAGTTTACTATACATAGTTCCAACATCCATATTTAAATCAAATAACAATTATTTGCATAGCCCATAGTACCCCTTTTATAGTTATACCCTATCGGACGACCGTTTACATACATTTAGCCTAAATTATATTCAATTGCATCTCTAGATTATTTAGTACATATTAACATGATTTTAACATCCATATTTGTTATACTATATTTAAGTAATGTTGAAACTATGCCTTAAACCCAAACTGATAACCGTGCATCTATATACCTTAATCTGTACCTGATTGCATTTCACATTATAATGTTCCAGTTTATTGTTCTATTAGTACCCATGCTTGTTTTGTATACCCATGCCTATGTTAATTTGATTATGAGCACCCACATGACATCTTGTGCACCCTGAGATGACTTGTTACACCTACTACCTGACACGACATGGTACCGAGTACCTCTTGACATGACATGATACCTATGTATTACCTGACTAGACCTGATGTACCATGGCTTTACCTTTTACCTGATCTTATGACTAATGCCGACAAACCTGACCTGTTGTCGCTACGGACATTTCCTGTTGTTTATCCAGACAAACTTGTACCTGCCTGATCTTGTGTTGGCATTAGCTCCAGATTATTTAAATACTTGACTTGAATACACAACCTGGGGGTATGGGGAAATCAATGATGAAACCTGATTTGTAACTCGACAGTTCGCTACCTTTACTGATCAGTTTTAGAGGCTAGGCCAGCCTTGGGATGATGCTGCTGACATCGTCCATCGTTATCCACTACCTTTAGAGACTAGGCCAGCCTTGGGATGATGCCATGGACATCATTCATCGTTACCCTTTTCCTTTTAGTGCCTAGCGGCATGTCTCGGTTTCAGCCCGAGAATCTTCACAGTTATCCCGGGCACGCACGGGATATTATTGAGTTACATCGATGATTCATCCAATTGATTTCAAAGACTTGAGAATAATTAACCCAATAGACCGATTTAGATTACTCACTGCACACTACCTTTCACTGCCCTGATTTATATTGCTGTTACACCTGCTTTACCTTTTATAATCATACTTGCATGTCTTGCTACCCTGTTTATATATTATTGCTTGATGTTATGACGCGCTGACGTCTGGGTTTTGCATGGCCCAGATCCTCTACCTTTGTTGCCGACTGATCAGGAGTATTGCCGCTGTTAGACCGAGCGGTGATGATCCTGTTGGTATGCAGTTTTACTTTCCAGTTGTTTTATGTATTGGATCATTTGCTTCCGCATATTATCATTTCTTGACTCATTTATTCTGGCTCATGGACATGTACTAGATAGTTTAGTTTACTTTCTTGTTCTTGATATCTCTACAGCCGTAATGTGACTGTGGAGGGATTTTTCCTATCCACAAGTTGCATGGTTGGCTATGTCACGTGCCTATCTTAGCGTACTCTGGAAAGCGGGGCGTGACAACGGTCCTTAAAGAAAACAAAAATACTTCTGAACTAAAGGAATATAAAACCTAAGTTCAAAACCCCGTCAACCAAATCCTTGACCCAAACCCAAATGTAAAATATTCGCATTTGGACTGATCCGCACCCTACGGGCGACGACATAAACTAGTCTCCATATACAATCCACGGTCAACCTAAACAAACAAAAAAACACATGACACGAGGTGAACTGCCAGAGCACGAGAAAGTGGTTATCGCAATGCGGTAACGTAATTAACTGCAGGGGCTTGCGCCTGCAGGGAAGAGCATCCCCGCAATCAAAAAACCCTCACAAATGAGGGGGAATCTGACAAAGTCTGCTACAACGGTCGTATCTGTCCAAACCTCCGATATATGGTGCCATAAATCAACTTGGTATATTCGGAGAAGTGGATGGAAAAGCCCAAATAGCATCTGCCCCCCAAAATTCAGGTCAGACGTCCCAACGTCTCAGTCCGTGTTTTTCGGGGGTGAACACCTAAGAAGGACTAAGGAGATATTCTTGGTATACGGTAATGGAGACCTTAAGGTCGAGTCTTTTACCGACTCAAGCTTCCATAGTGACAAGGATGACAGCAAGTCTGTCTCGGGTTTTGTATTTACCCTCAATGGAGGGGAGGTGTATTGGAAAAGCTCCAAACAGGACACCGTCCCAGACTCGACGATGGAGACTGAATACATTGTTGCAAACGATACCGTAAAAGAAGCGGTCTGGATGAAGAAGTTCATTACTGAACTTGAGGTAGTTCCGTTTATTGTTGATCCGATACCTTTGTATTGCTATAATAATGGGGTTATAGCTTTAGCGAAGGAACCATGGTCCCATCAGAAATCTGGACACATCTTAAGGCGATATCACCTGATCAGGAAGATCATTGATCGCCTAGAGATCAAGGTCAGGAGATTAGACACAAAAGATAACACAGCGGACCCACTCACAAAGACACTTTCTCAGACTCAGCTCGAGCGGCTATTGGAGATGATTGGTCTTTGATACGCCAATACACGGCTTTAGTGCAAATGGGAGATTGTTGAATGTATATGCCCTAGAGGCCATTATTGTATAATACAGGATTGTATATTACATATGGATGCGTGGGATATATATGTACAGGACAATCTTGCTCGATATGATAGTATGCTATCTGATTTGAATTTACCTCAACATGTGTATGTGTTCTATTTTATATTACGTATCTCGATTATATGTTGGTAAAACCCGTAGGATCTTTTCTTGACTACTAGAGTTATGATAGCGATCATACTCGTGGGGTCAAGATAGTCTATAAGCACATCTTTAAATTGTCCCCAGTCGTTGGAGTTTCGAGATAGGGCATCGATACTCCGAAGTAGACTAGTGTATACATTTCTTATTCCCATGAGGGAAGGTGGCCTATCCCACAGCCATTGGTGTTCGGCGCCAAAGATAGTATACATGTGCTCATTAGATTATGAGTTACACTGGACAGATTTGCCGAGATCTTTTAGATGGTTATATACTTATCGTCAGATAGTAGTTATCTTATGACATAGGTACAGGTTAGTCTTTAGACCTGGCGTCGTCATTCATCTCGAGTGTCTTCCTACTGTATTTAGATTACTACCCTACCACAGCTTTAAAGATTCGTGCAAACAGGTTTTAGTTGGCTACAGTCCCGAAGCACTTGGGGGAAATGAGCGATAGAAGGGATTCGTCTCTCCCGGTATAGGAAGTTGATGTCGCGTATGTTGGGTTACCTACAACGGCAACAAGGTTTCAGGAGGCATCATCCATGCCAAGTTAAAATTTTTGCCATTATAGATAATCCTAAACAAGAATCGATAACTAGAGAATAAAAAAAAACCTATATGTTAACAACTTAACATCTAAGAGTTTGGGATTACAACCTTTGTAGTCCGTTCCTTCGCTTCATAAGCTCCGAGTTGAGGTCCCTTCGCTGCGATCATGAAGTACCCGGACTCTAGAGAGGCTCCATGAGGTGAATGGGGCATCTTGCTTGAAGTCTTCACTTTCTAAGATGATCTACCTTGAAGAAACTCTAACCCAAGCTCGCACTTCTCTAATAATGTATTAGTGAAGTGAACACCCTAATCTAAGTGGCTAGAATAGATGAGGATGATGAAGTAGGAATTTTGCTCTCTTTATATTTCTTTTTCTCTCAAACATTCATCATAAAAATAAAAGCTAGAAAGCTTTTGTGAGAGGAAGAAGAAGATGATCAAGTGTTGTGATGAATGAAAATGAATTCTTCTTGAGGTTAGAATTGCAACCAAGGCTTAAGCATATCATGCTTAACCCTTATAGAGACTTAACCATGGACTAGGGTTTGGGTTAATAAATATCTAACAAATATCAAAGGGGGTTGACAAAGTCAACAAAAGAAAATATCTCCACAATTTAGTATAAACCCAATATAAAACATTAACCCTAATCCAAACCCTAGCATGGTTTAATCTCAAAACCCTAGTTGCAATTGCAACCCTAACATTTTACAATATTATATATCACATATATAATATATAATGTAACAAAAAAATAATAATACAATTAACATATATCACATATACATCAATGTATCATCAAGTGAGAAAAAAATCTTTAAGTGAGCTTATATTAGTTAATGTAATGTAATATATCAAATATATAATTATACATTAAATTATCCAATCAACACTTGATCCGATAATCCGGCTATTTTGCAAATAACCGACTAATATAATCTGTATCAGTTCATCGAATCAACGCTAGGGTTAGGGTGCTCGGGGTTCATCGCGAGAGAGAAGAAGAAGGAGAGAGAGAGCTGTGTTATAATTATAAGGTTTAATTAATTAATTAATATATATATATATATATATATATATATATTAAGGGGGGATAGAGAGAGAGTGTGTGAGAAGAGAGAGAGAGGTATATATATATATATTAATATATATTATAAACTGTTTGTTAGAATTAGGATTTATATAAATATTATAATATATTTTCTGGGTTTAAACGGCTAATACAAAAATACTCCGAAAAATACCCGGATCTCTTCTAAACATCTAGTTTTAAAATATGGATAATATACGTACAAGCCAAAACCATAATGCGATGTCCGATTAATAAAAATGTATACCCCAAGTACGGATCTATGTAAATACACATAGCGATCCAAACGAGTCTGTTTTATCAATTTGGACATGACCCTGATATATGGATGCAAACATATGGTATGGGGTATGATAACAGGCCATGATAGATATTAAATGTATTATCTGGCTAGTATACGTATTATTAAAATATATGTAGACACAAAAATATATGATGCATGTATATAGAATCTAGATGTGCACGGATCCTCTGTACAAGCAAATATACGATGTAATCTTAAATCATAATGGGTTTCAAGCATGCGGGTCGGGTCGGATACTAACCACAATTACCAAATGCATTATCCGCACCCCAAAAAAATAGTAAACAAGATTTGAGAAATACCTCAAATAAAATACCATATAAATGCACTAGGGTGTTACAGTAGTCCATAAGCATATCCTTAAATGTTCCAAGTCGCAGGAGTATCGAGACCGGGCATCGATATTCCAAAGTAGACTTGTGTATACATTTCTAGACCCCGACGAAGGGCGATAGTTGGTCCACAGCCATTAATGTGATCACCTAAGATTGTATACAAGTGCTCTCTTGGGTGAGTACACTGGACGAACTCGCCAAGAACCTCTAGATGGTATTATACCTATCGTCAGATAGCGGTTCTCAGGTGACATGAGTACATGTTAGTCTTTAGACCTGAGATCATCATTTGTCTCGTGTGACTTACAACTGTGCTTTGATTACTACCCTTCCACGGCTCTACTGAGTCGAGCAAACAGGTTTTGGTTGGGTACAGTCCCGAACCATATGGAGGCAGTGAGTGATTATCAAGAATTCGTCTCTCCCAGTATTGGGAGTCGATATCGCACTGTGTCTGGTTGGCCAGAATCATAAGACCTTGGCCAAGACAGTTGAGGTTTACTGATGATTAGATCGGTAGTTTCTCAGATCGGTCCTGAGCCAATTCGACACGACTTATCAGGTTATTAGGGGTCTGACATTTACCACCCTCCTAGACCTAGTATGCGATACTCTTAGATGAAGAGATCGGACTGTACGGAGATTGTCACGAATAGGCTCAGTAGGGGTTCGAACGAGCTTGCTCATCGGCCTTCCTTTCGACAGGTACCTGGGTAGCCGTTACGTACAGCTAGTGCCACTGATATGCTTATGGTTAAACCCACTACCAGCGTACTGTCGAGTCTTTAGAGTCCCACACAGAGGGTTTTCCTGGTTCAGGCGAAATAATGTAGTAGCCGTATTTTGATACGTGCAGGGTTCCGATCGAATGATGATACTAACCGGCTTAGGATTAAGATGGATTATTAAATTAAGTATTGATTTAATGATTTACATATACATATTTCGATATGTATATTCTAGTATTATCCTGGCTTTCGATCGGATGGTTGATAATATTAGCCGGCTTAGGATTAAGCGGAATTATTAAATCAGGTATTGATTTAATAATTTACATATACATATTTCGATATGTGTATTCTATTATTATGTTCTTTATGTTATTCTATCATCTTGGGTGTTCGTATTTTGATACAAATACGGGTATGCATATACAGTAGAGTGTATTCCGTATTTATACGGAAAACATTCTAGAATGTGGACACCTAATTTTAGTTTATCCATTTATTAATTTAAATGGAAAATGAGGTGTAAAGGTAGTGAGGTGGGAATGGTGAGAACCATGCTTGAATAGTTTTGACAAATGAATTGTATATTCATTTGTGCAAGTTATTCAAGTATAGTTGATAAATTTTTATTGGAAAAATGTTTTATTCAAAACCATGCTTGCATTATTGTTTTGGAAATGAGATTTTCATTCTCACCATTTTGTTTCTCTCTCCTCACTAGCCTTTCTTGAGTTCCTCCTTCATCTTCCTCCCTACCCTCTCATGAGTCGAGAAACAAAGGTGGAAGAGAGAAAGAAAATTACTAGAACAACTCACTATATCACTAGACACTATAGATTAGCAACCTAGAGCCTTTAGTCGCTCCACTAAATTTTTGTATGGAGCTAGAACTATGAACCACATCCCTCGAGTGGATCATCTTCAACGGAGGAATACCGGAGATCATGTTCGATCATGGAGACCCCATGGAGCTAAGGAAGAGGGTAGAAGACCGAAGGACATGAATTTTTCAGTATAACTCTCTATCACAGTAGCTAAACTCCTTTAGATTGCTAGTTTAATGTTTAGTTAGATTCTAGGAAGTCGTTTCTAGCGCCAGATTTTTTAAAATGTTAAAGTTTTTTCGTTCCGCAACAGCCGCGGTTAGCGGCCAGGGCGCTAAGAACGCCAACATGGTATCAGAGCCATCCAAACATTAGAAACTAATAGTAGACAATAATTTAATTTCAAAACCGAAAAATTCCGATTTTCAAACCCGCTCTCTGTCCAAAAAAATTTTGGTCTCTGAAAAAATTTTAAACAACTGCAGAGACTTATTCTTGAGATGATAGTGACACACGACGAAAATGAAGATGTTTGACCAAACTAAAACCACCCAAATCCCTAAAAAGCCCGATTCTGGCGGTTTACTGTTCACATTAGGTCCTCGTTTTCATCCATTGTCTTCGGTTTTGGAAATTAATATTTTTGGTCTTGTTTGATTTTCCTCAGATTTCACTTAGTATTATCTTTGCATTGGGACAACTTGGAAAGTTTTAAGACTTGAAATATTACATCATTGATATCTATGATGTGGTGTATGTGTTTTTCATACGTCGTCTATTTGCTATATGTCATTTAGACGGGTTGCACATACTTACTTCTGCTGCTGTGGTGTTTATCTTTGTAATGGTTTATTCGGATTGTCGTGTTGGATAGCCCCTAGTGCAATGGTAGTTGTACAGTTTAGATTCATTTGTATATTCATTATTGCAGGGCTAGCGTCCGACATGTGGACTGCCGTCTCTACTAGTTTGTATATTCTTTTATTGGAGCACAACTGGGTTGAGGTCGATGTCACTTTTGTATATATTTTTCTTTTCTATACTAGGATTACCCCGCGGATGAGTGCTCGAATAGCCGGGTTCTAGAGGGCAACGGGCCTGCATCTCATAGCGTTGAGACTAAGGGGGCCTTACTCTAGAATTGGCTGGCTATTTTCCACACTCGTAGGGGGTATAGAATGACCCACGGAGGGGTGCTCAAGTTACCGGATTCTGTGAAATATTGGGTGGCCCATTCACTTCATTGATTTGAGTTGTCTCACTTTCGGGATTGGCAGGTAACTTGCCACACTCATAGGGGTCCTGGTTCTTCATTGCATGGGCTATCTACTCGAACGGAGAACGTCGAGTTTCATTTACGGCTCAAATGAAACACGGGGCTTCTAGATTATCCGCTATTCCATGTTGCTTATAGTTGTTCTGTGATATTGTTTATATCATGCCTAGGACGAATGGTTACACACACATACACACACTCTAGTAGATGTTGTATATGTTTTGCATCCGCCTTAGTCCAACCCGCGCTCTGCCGTTAGTTAAGTAACCTAATGGTTCATGACGGAATCCCGTGGCGAATGCGGATGGCATATACATACATTTTATTTTCGTTCTTTTCTAGTGTAATAGGAATTAATTGATGGGACCGCATTAATTCTGATTAATGCAAGGAAAAATAAACCTAAAAGATGTTACTCGAACAAATTTCGAAAAACTATAGTCATATTTTTCACTTTGCATAGAGGTATTCAGTTAAGAATATCCAGCATCTCATTCGAGTAGGCAAGAGCCTAGATCTCTTCATGGGGAGTGACCTCTTGAGAAAAAGCTTATGTTTCTATAAATTACTCGGTTTTCTTCAAAACCACTAGTTTTCAAAAGCGGAGACTAAACCACTCCTTTTCAAAACTGCTCGGTTCTTTCAGCGATATCAAGTTCATTACGTTAAAGGGTTTTTCGCCAAAAACCCAGCCGTAGCCCTCCGTTATTTCGGATGAGTAGTACGTAGTATTCGTGCTGCGTTTGTTGGCCTCGCGTAGTGTACGGTAGCTAAATATTGCTTGTGTGTTGCAAAGAGATGTGATTATCTAGGACAGTCGTATAGCCTTGTTGGCCTTTGTCAATGGTTTATACATGTAGGTCTAAATTAATCCAGGATAATGACAGGTTGAACATGACTAGTGGTTTATGGTTTGTTGGCCTTTGTCAAGGTCATAAACCGTTAGGGGCAAAAATCATATCGGGAATTTTAAATATACAGGAAACTTGCTAGTGTTGCATACTTTCTGGAGTGTGGTGACTAGAGTGGCTTCCATCTAGGTTATCACATGATGATAGTTGGATTTCGATCCCTCTGATGAGTAGGATTACTCTTGGAAGATATTTTTCACTTCACAATTAGCTAACCTATTAAGTGTCTAGAAAGGTGTTAACGGGGATACGTGATCAGTCAAAATTATTGCACATTTGTATGGACATTTTCCCTATTATTATTAATTGCTAAAAGATATTATCTGTAAATTAAGAACATATGTGGGTTTATTTGTAAAAAGATTATTATCTTATGTTTCTTCATTTATAATTAATATAATTAGGAAATATATGCATATCATATTTAAATAAAATAATCATGAGATTATTTATTATTAAAATATGCATATCATATCAAATATTCTTAACCAATTCTTAAGATATCATATCATTTAATTGGTTGAAATAACATCTCAAACAAAATAAATACTACTAACAATTTGATTTAAAATATTGTACAGGTATTATAATAGATCGGTTCAGGTCTGAAATACAAGTAGGAGATCCACAGCAAATCAATTCACCAAATCAAATCTGCCAAATGTTAGGAGAAAATTGAAGAAGCTTGCAACGGCAGATACTAAGAGCAATATTTTTATAATATTTTTATCAGAAAGATCTCCAAATATCGAGAGAAAAAGGCATGAAGAATTTGGAAACTTAAACCCACCAAGGGACGGCGGATCCGCGGCCAATAGAGGCAAATGGCGGCGGTTGTGCGATCATTTGGTGGCCGTAGGATGTAAAAAAATCAAGGGCTTAATCGTAATTTCACACACTTCAATATAACGTCTAGGGTTTCAAGTTTCAGAGCCTATAAAAGGACCTAAAGCATCTATCATCAAAATAATGAATCCATGGAAGTATCAACTTATCTACCAAGCAAGCAATCTAGAGAAAACTAGAGTTTTGTAATTTGGTTTTTCAGCGCGCAACTTTTGTAATGCAATAGTTAATCAATTAAAGGTAATTCTTTCTTTAATTTTGTTGCATTTACTTTCCGCATTTTGTTTCTGCATTTACTTTCTGCAATTACTTTCTGCATTTACTTTCTGCATTTTTAATTTTAATTATCGGTTCCATTTTCTTCCAACTTTCTTTTACTTCGTTAATTTCCATGAGCGAGTAAATTCTCACTTGTTAGGGTTTGTAGGATAAGGTAGAATAATAGATGAACAATATTTCTTCAATTCTTTTTAAAGTTTTAATTTTTATAAATTTTAGAAAAATGAATATTAACCCTCTTATCGTGTGTGCTATCAATTCATGATAGTCACGACCACGATTTGAGATTCGTTAATAATCGTTTTGTTAAGGGCTTGAGACAAATAGGGATCAATGGAAGGACAAGGGTCAGTAGAGAAAAACCCTAATTCCCTAAAAGAACTCTAATCCACATTCATCGCTATTTCTCTAGTATTAAATAATTGAAAGATAAAAATAATTATTTTTAAAACTCCATCCATTGACTATTAATTCCTATAAACCCTACAAGCCCTTCTATTATAAACTTTTCAAATCTACTTAGTAATAAACGATAACAATCACACTTTTCTTCTATCAACTCGTCTAAAACAAGATAAGCAGTTCACCATTTCCCTGTGGACGATCCGTACTCATTAACGGCTAGCTATTGCGACACTGTTATTGATTGCGGTATTTAGAACACACAAGACACACTTTTTCGAATCAATCAAATGGCGTTGTTGCCAGGGAAACAGTGGTATTATTTTTCTTGTTATTCGGATTGATTTCTAATAGAAAACCAGACAAAATAAAAAAACAAAAAAACCGCATTTTGTATTTTTAACAATTTTTGTGCGAGTTTTACAAGAAATCTGGAGCACTTGGAGCGAACCAATAGAGATTCAGGAATTGTCAAATAGGAGCAGAGGTGCATTGGAGTATCGTGCCAAAATTTGAAAGGGAGATCTCATCAGAGGGCGGCGGAACCGCGGCCCAAGGAAGCTTTTGGCGGCTGAACCGTGGCCATAGTGGGGAGTTGAGCCCCCAATTTTTTTTGGTATTATCCTATAGTCTTCCTCTCTCCTTTAAAACTCCAATAAACTATTTTTACCTGCAGAATTCTTTGCAAACAGTGCCGCTATAAATCTTATTGCGTGTTTTAGATTTTGGTTTATTTTGCATATTTAAAACGGACATTAAGCGACAAGAAACCCAAATTCTGATTAGGTGGGGATTTCATCACCCTTCCTAGACCCCACAAATCACAAATGAGCATACTATCACCCTACATTAGTAAAAAAACATCTAGACCAAGTCTCTAAGGACAGTCGCACTCAATTAGGACAAAGGAGGGTCGTGGGTTCTAAGGCAAGTGTGACTAAGAAAAGTGTTACTTAATTAGGCCCGCTATTTCGGTGATTTATATAAGTGGATACTTTCCACTTACGTGGCACTTACCTGGCTGCAAGATTGATAAGGAGGTGATAGAGGATTTATCCTACGTCTTGTCCTTTGGAAGTCTAGAAGCGATCTAGTGATTTGACCTAGGTGACCATAGCTGTAGGGTTTGTTTGTGCATTTTTGTGATTGATTGAGTCGAATCGCTCTTTCAAAGGAAAATAATTTCAAAAAATATATAAAATAAAAAAATAAAATATAAAAAATAGTAATATTATCACCCTCTTTTCTTTTCACTCTCTTATGATGGGAACCCAAACCAACCAACTCTTCGCGAGTTTTGCTACACACAATCAGATATTTCTTTATAACGTTATTGCTTTGGTAGAAATTCCGACCCCACCATTTCTTTAAGGGATATGATAGAACGCTCTAAAAATAACAGATGGACACCTCACTCAAATTCTTATCAACACCTTTGTAGGGTGTTTTTCGTCACCTCATTGAGATGGGAATAGGCGTCGCTTGTCGGGCGTACTACAGATTCCTCCTGTCTAGGGTAGACGGGGGTTTTGTCACTCCCCGCTTCCCAGAGTACGCTAAGATGGGCACGTGACATAGCCAACCATGCTACCTGTGGATAGGAAATATTCTTCCACAGTCACATTACGGCTGTGGAGATATCAAGAACAATAATAAACTATCTAACACATGTCCATAAGCCAGAATAAAACGAATCGAGAATAAAATAATGCGGAAGCAAAAGATCCAATACAAGAATAAACTGGAATGTACGTCCCATAATGCGGGCTCACATCAGGAATGAAAATACCGAAAGTAAAAGAACTAACTACTAACAAGTCCTCACTACTCAGCCTGCTGACTGAAATACTCATGCTCGGCCTGTAGCGAAGGTAAAGAATCTGGGCCATGCAAAACCCAGACGTCAGTACGTCATAACATCAAGCAATAATATAAACAGGGGTAACAAGACATGCAAGTATGATCAAAAATGGTAAAACAGGTGTAACAGCAATATAAATCAGGACAGTGAAGGGTAGTGTGCAGTGAGTAATCTAAACTGGTCTACTATGTTAACTACTCTCAAGTATTTGAAATCAATTTGATGAATCGTCGATGTAACTCAATAGTATCCTGTGCGTGCCCGGGATCACGGTGAAGATTCTCGAGATGAACCGAGACATGCCGCTAGTCACTAAAAGGAAAAGGGGTAACGATGGATGATGTCAGCAGCAGCATCCCAAGGCTGGCCTAGCCTCTAAAAAGGTAGTGGGTAACGATGGATGATGTCAGCAACATCATCCCAAGGCTGGCCTAGCCTCTAAAACTGATCAGTAAAGGTATCGAACTGTCGAGTTACAAGTCAGGTTTCATCATTGATTTCTCCATACCCCCAAGTTATATATGTTCAAGTCAGGTATTAAATAATCTGGAGCTAATACCAACACAGGATCAGCAGGTAAAGGTTTGTCTGGATAGACAACAGGAAATGTACGTAGGGACAACAGGTCAGGTTTGTTGGCATTAGTAACAAGATAAGGTAACAGGTAAAGCCATGGTACATCAGGTCAAGTCAGGTAGTATATAGGTATCATGTCATGTCAAGAAGTGCACGGTATCACATCGTATCAAGTAATAGGTGTATCAAGTCATGTCATGGGTGCACAAAATATCACGTGGGTGCTCATAATCAAACTAACATAAGCATGGGTATACAAAACAAGCATAGGGTACTAATGGAACAATAAAATGGAACATTGTAATGTGGTATGCAAATAGGTACAGATTAAAGCATATGGATGCACGGTTATCGATTTGGATTAAGGGGATAGTCTAACATTAATTAAATACAGTTTATCAAATATGGAATGTTAAAATCACATTAATATGTATTAAATGATCTAGGGATGCAATTTGAATATATATTAGGCTAGATGCATGCAAATGGGTGTCCGATATGGCATAAACTATTAAAAGGGCACTACGAGCTATGCAACCAAGCACTATGTGATATAAATATGGACGTGTGTGCCACGTATTGTAAACTAAAATGCAACATGACATGTTTCAAGTTCTAGATCTAAAATGATATGGTTCCATGTGGCATTATATGTAATCTACAGGTTATTATGCAGTTAAATACGTATAAGATAATATAAATAGCATGTAGCAAGTTTTACTTGCCTCGGGAACGAAACAGTAATGCAGACATGAAGCACAACACTACTTGATGCACGATCACGGCTAGACTTTGGCTCGATTAAAAGTTGTGCTCGGCTAAATATTTGCTCAAGACGACGATCACGACAACGATGGATACAACACGGCGGCGAGATGATTCGTCCACTGACGGCGATAGGGACTGGGATGCCATGGCGGCTCACTGCACGATGAGGATGGAGCGGCGCTCGACGAAGTCGACTGGGGTTACACTCACGGTTGCGGAGAAGAGGTTGCAGCGGCTGCGATGATGGAGAATGAGAAGACAATAGCTAGAGGAGGGTCTCGTCTCTGGACGGGTTCAGTTGTAGAACAGGAAAGAAGGAGAAGTCGATGATGTGAAGGAGATGAGGAGGTGGCAACGATGGATTGGCGTTCGAAGGAGGCGCCGGCAATAGGGGTTTGCAGGGGAGCGGCATCTAAAATGGTGATGGGAGTTGATGGGTTCGGGTGAGATGGGATTGGAGAAGAAGAAGGTGTTGGCAAGGGCTGAAGACTAGCTAGTGTTTGGATTCGACGGTGAGGCACTGGCGAAAGTGAAGGCTGGTAGCGATGGTGGTGGTGCGCGTGGTGGAGTACGAAGTCACCGAGGGTGATCAGAGAAAGGAAGTCGGCTGGGTTGAAGTCGACGGTAAGGAGGGCTCGGGTGTTTGAGGTAGAGGAAAGAAGTGGAGGTGATCGAGAGGGATGAGGAGGCGAGGGAGGAGAGACGAGGTCGAAGGTGGAGGTGGCGACGGCGAGGCGCGGCGACGCCGATGGCTCGGCGTGGGTTCGATGATCGCGAGGCGGGGAAACAGGGAGAAATGAAAGAAGAAGATGAGGGAGAGAGAGGGACGTGAGAATATAGGGTTTTAAATTATATTATAAATATATAAGGAAGAGAGAGAGGGAATTGTGAGAGAGAGAGAAAGAATACGAGAGGAGAGAGAGAGGAGAGAGATAGATAGAGAGGGGGAGATCGAGAGGAGAGAGAGAGAATGAACAGGGAGGAGATATAAAGTTGTTTGTTTGTGGGGGAGAGAGAAAAGAAGAGAAAGGAAGAGAGAGAAAGAGAAAAAGAAAGAGAGAAAGAAAAGAAAAGAGAGGAAAGAAAAGAGAGAAAGAAAAGAAAAGAAAGGAAAGAAAAGAGAGAAAGAGAGAAAGATGTGGGGTCGGCCAGTGAGAGGAGAGAGAGCTGGTTAGTTAAAAAGTTTAGATTTTTTTTTAAAATTTAAAAAGATTGGTTCGGTTAAATAAATTTAAACTGTAGATTTAAAATAAAGATATTAAATTAAATAAAATTGGATTTTCAGGTAAATACAAATTTAGTCCAAAATACGCCCGGGTCGGGTCTAAAAATTCAGTTTTAAAATATGAAAAATATGCATGTCAATAAAAACTAAAATTGAAAATCCGGGTAACGAAAATGCATACCCCCAAGAACGGATGCACGTACGTGCGCGTAGCCATCCAAACAAGTCCGTTTCACTGAACGGGACTAGATCAAGATGCGCGGATGCTACCACGGGGTTAGGGGTATCATGCAGGCCATGAAATGCAATTTGAATTTATTTTCCGTGACTTAAAATGTTATATGGTAAAAGATGCCATGCCAGGTAAAATGTCAATATGCGATAAAGCTGAAAATGCATAAGTCTACACAACAAGTCAGGGTGATTCATAAATATGAATCAAACAAGTTTCAAGCGAGCGGGTCGGGTCGAATGCAATGTAAAATGTATAATACCATTCGCACCCAAAATACGATAAATCAAGAAAATACCACAGGTAAGAAAATACGGGAACTGAAATTGGTATAAATGAACTAGGTTGTTACATTATACCCAACTACAAAAAGAATTTCATCCTCAAAATTCCAAGAACAAGAAGGGATAAACAAACAAAAAACTACAATAATAGATGTGGAAACTTCTGTCGGATCTCATTTTCTCGTTCCCAAGTTGATTCTCCATGTGAGCGATTTTCCCAAGAAGCAAGTACAAGAGGGATAACTTTGTTCTTAAGAACCTTTTCTCTTCGATCCACAATCGACATCAGTCGCTCCTCAAAGGTTAAATCTTCACGTACAGTCAACTCCGAATGATCTAGCACGTGTGTTTCATCTCGAACATACTTACGGAGTTGAGATACATGAAACACGCCATGAACATTCGCCAAGGATTGCGGTAAAGCCAAACGACACGCTACTTCTCCAACACGCTCCAAAATTTCAAAAGGTCCAACAAATCGAGGACTAAGCTTTCCTCGACTTCCGAAACGAATCACCCCTCTAGCCGGTGATATCTTCAAGAATACCAAATCACCAATGGTGAACTCTAGAGGTCTTCTCGATGAATCTGCCCAACTCTTTTGCCGGTCTTGTGCTGCTTTCATATGATTCTGGATAGTGTTAACCTTCTCAACTGTCTGAACGACCAAATCTGGTCCCAACAATCCTCGTTTTCCAACATCGTCCTAACAAACAGGTGAACGACATTTGCGACCATATAAAGCTTCAAATGGAGCCATCTGAATAGTCGCCTGAAAACTGTTATTGTAAAAAAACTCCACCAAATGTATATGATCCTCCCATGAACCCTTGAAGTCTAACATGCAAGCTCTCAACATGTCTTCAAGAGTTTGGATCGTTCTCTCCGACTGGCCATCTGTTTGAAGATGATAAGTTGTGCTAAACTTCAAACGAGTCCCCAAACTTTCCTGTAAGCTCCTCCGAAAGTGTGATAAGAAACGAGTATCACGGTCGGACACGATGCTCACCGGTACTCCATGCAATCTTACAATCTCCTGCATGTACCATTCTGCCAAAGCTTCCGTTGATTGACCAACTCGAAATGGTATGAAATGAGCTGCCTTGGTCAATCAATCATTAATCACCCAAACTGCATTGTTTCCCTTTAGACTCCGCGGTAAAACCGTCACGAAATCCATGGTTATATGTTCCCACTTCTATTGAGAAATCGGAAGTGGTTGCAATAAACCAGCAACTCTTTACTATTCAGCCTTAACTTGCTGACACACCAAGCACTTGCTACAAAGCGGGCAATCTCCCGTTTCATGCCTTCCCACCAGAAATGCTGTCGTAGATCACGGTACATCTTCGTTCCTCCTGGATGTACGGAATACGTGAAACTGTGCGCCTCCTTCATAACTTCTTCGTGAATATCTCCTTTTGGCACACACAAACGGCTACCATATCGCAACGAACCATCTTCATGAATTAACAAGTCCGTTCGAAGTCCAGCTTCAACCTGTTCTCGAAACCTTTGCACTCTTGGGTCCTGCAATTGCGCTGCTTTAATATTCTCGATTAACGACGACTGTACTTGCAGCTGCATCAACTTTCCCGAAGAATGCGGTAGCACAAACTCCAAATCAAATCTTCGAAAGTCTTCAATAAGCTCCTTCTGTGCAGTCAACATGTGAATTGCTGGCAACCGACTAAGAGCATCCGGCACGACACTAATTTTCCCCGGATGGTATTTTAGATCAAGATCGTAGTCAGCCATCAGCTCCAACCATCTGCGCTGCCTCATATTAAGCCCCTTTCTGTGCGAACACATATTTCAGATTTTTGTGATCGGTGAATACTTCGACCCTTTCGTACAAAAGTATTGTCTCCAAATATTCAAAGCGAAAATTACAGCTGCTAGCTCCAAGTCATGAGTTGGGTAATTCTTCTCATGGGTCTTCAACTGTCTCGATGCGTAAGTTGTAACCTTCCGACGCTGCATCAAAACACATTTCAATCCTTTCCCAGATGCGTCGCTGTGAATCACCAATCCTCCGGAATTGTCTGGCACGGTCAGAATAGGAGCGGTTATCAATATCTTCTTAAACGCCTCAAAAGCTGACGCACACTTATCCGTCCACACAAATGGTACTTCTTTGCGCGTAAGCTTGGTCAAAGGCTCCGCCAGACGAGCATAGTTCTCCACGAACCTTCTGTAATACCCGGCAAGTTCAAGAAAGCTTCTGATCTCCGCAACGTTCTTCGGAATCGGCCAATTTCAAACTGCTGCAATCTTCTCGGGATCAACGGCGATTCCATCTCCGGATACGACATGCCCCAAAAACTTCACTTCTTCAAGCCAAAACTCGCAGTTGCTCATCTTCGCATATAATCTTTCTCGTCTCAACATCTGCAGTGCGATCTTCAAGTATTCTGCATGATCTTCACTACTCTTTGAGTGGACCAAAATATCATCAATGAACACCACTATAAACTGGTCCAAGAACGGTGAAAAGATTCGGTTCATCAAGTCCATAAATATCGCCGGTGCATTCGTTACTCCGAAGGGCATCACTAAATACTCGTAATGTCCATACCGAGTTCGGAACGCATTCTTGCAAATATCTTCTGATTTAGCTCGGACCTGATGATATCCCGATCGCAAATCCAGCTTCGAGAATACCCTCACGCCACTGAGTTACTCGAATAATTCGCCAATGCGAGGGATCGGGTACTTGTTCTCAATAGTCACCCGGTTTAATTCTCGGTAATCGATGCACATCCTCCTTATGCCATCTTTCTTCTTTACTAGAAGAACTGGAGCTCCCCAAGGTGAATTGCTGCTGCGAATTCAACCCTTCTCTAGCAATTCGGTAACCTGCTTCTTTACTTCTTCCAACTCCACTGGTGTCATTGGATAGTACGCCTTTGAGATTGGTGCTGCACCAGGAACAAGATCAATCGCGAACTCCATATCTCGTTTTGCGGTAAACCCGAGATGTCCTCGAACACGTCCATGAACTCTCGAAATATAGCCGGCGCTTCCTCCTTATCAACTTCCATCGACGAAAGAACATTATTTGTCAGCCTAGCCCTAAACTCGACTGGCCCGACAGAACTGCTTCCTCCAGTAAAGACAAACTCCGGATGTCCGGGAATCTGGAAATTCGCTTTCTTTGCTCTACAATCAATGTGAGCGTGGAAAGTGCCGAGAAAATCCATTCCCAAGACAACAACAAACAAAGGGGTGCACCAGAATTGAATAATTCTAATGCGGGGAAGACATGATCAAGTAGGATACCGAGATGACTTCATCCGAAGTCAAGATACTGAAGAAGATAAGCACGGTAACCAGAATTTAAGCTTGCGATAAAACATGAACTTGAAAGCAAAAGAAGCAAGGCAATATAACGACCATGAAACAAGGAAGTGAATCAAGACCAGGACTCCAAGTTACTTAAATAGAGTACCGCATTATAACCATGCTGCAGTTCATAGTTACAATCACATAACTCCACTCAAGTCGACCAAATCCTAGTATCAGAATCAAAGGAACATGGAGAAACAATAGGGAACCAAAAGGTTTCAAGTCGAGATGCAAAATCGTTTGCATATCGTCAAGACAAGGATCAAGAGAAAGATATGATTCAAGAATCACGATAAAAAGGTGGCAGGACATGTTCCTAATCACGGATTTTACGATTCGTGTAATGGGTCCAATACCCAACTACAAAAGAATCAAACCCGATTAACCTATAACCTATGTCTCTGATATCAAACAAACCATGTCACGCCCCGCTTTCCAGAGTACGCTAAGATGGGCACGTGACATAGCCAACCATGCTATCTGTGGATAGGAAATATTCTTCCACAGTCACATTATGGCTGTGGAGATATCAAGAACAATAATAAGCTATCTAACACATGTCCATAAGCCAGAATAAAACAAATCAAGAATAAAATAATGCGGAAGCAAAAGATCCAATACAAGAATAAACTGGAATGTACGTCCTATAATGCGGGCTCACATCAGGAATGAAAATACCGAAAGTAAAAGAACTAACTACTAACAGGTCTTCAGTGCTCATCCTGCTGACTGAAATACTCCTGCTCGTCCTGTAGCGAAGGTAAAGAATCCGGGCCATGCAAAACCCAGACGTCAGTGCGTCATAACATCAACCAATAATATAAACAGGGGTAACAAGACATGCAAGTATGATCATAAATGGTAAAACAGGTGTAACAGCAATATAAATCAGGACAGTGAAGGGTAGTGTGCAATGAGTAATCTAAACTGGTCTACTGTGTTAACTACTCTCATGTATTTGAAATCAATTTGATGAATCGTCGATGTAACTCAATAGTATCCCGTGCGTGCCCGGGATCACGGTGAAGATTCTCGGGCTGAATCGAGACATGCCGCTAGGCACTAAAAGGAAAAGGTGTAACGATGGATGATGTCAGCAGCATCATCCCAAGGCTGGCCTAGCCTTTAAAACTGATCAGTAAAGGTATCGAACTGTCGAGTTACAAGTCAGGTTTCATCATTGATTTCCCCATACCCCCAAGTTATATATGTTCAAGTCAGGTATTAAATAATCTGGAGCTAATGCCAACACAGGATCAGCAGGTAAAGGTTTGTCTGGATAGACAACAGGAAATGTACGTAGGGACAACAGGTCAGGTTTGTTGGCATTAGTAACAAGATCAGGTAACAGATAAAGCCATGGTACATCAGGTCAAGTCAGGTAGTATATAGGTATCATGTCATGTCAAGAAATGCACGGTATCACGTCGTGTCAAGTAATAGGTGTATCAAGTCATGTCAGGGGTGCACAAAATGTCACGTGGGTGCTCATAATCAAACTAACATAAGCATGGGTATACAAAACAAGCATGGGGTACTAATGGAACAATAAAATGGAACATTGTAATGTGGTATGCAAATAGGTACAGATTAAAGCATATGGATGCACGGTTATCGATTTGGGTTAAGGGGATAGTTCCAACTTTAATTAAATACAGTTTATCAAATATGGAATGTTAAAATCACATTAATATGTATTAAATGATCTAGGGATGCAATTTGAATATATATTAGGCTAGATGCATGCAAATGGGTGTCCGATATGGTATAAACTATTAAAAGGGCACTACGGGCTATGCAACCAAGCACTATGTGATATAAATATGGACGTGTGTACCACGTATTGTAAACTAAAATGCAACATGACATGTTTCAGGTTCTAGATCTAAAATGATATAATGGAACATCGAATGTTAAAATGGAACATGTGGCATTATATGTAATCTACAGGTTACTATGCAGTTAAATACGTATAAGATAATATAAATAGCATGTAGCAAGTTTTACTTGCCTCGGGAACGAAACAGTAATGCAGACATGAAGCACAACACTACTTGATGCATGATCATGGCTAGACTTTGGCTCGATTAAAAGTTGTTCTCGGCTAGATATTTGCTCGAGACGACGATCACAACAACGATGGATACAACACGGCGGCGAGATGATTCGTCCACTGACGGCGATAGGGACTGGGACACCACGGCGGCTCACTGCACGATGAGGATGGAGCGGCGCTCGACGAAGTCGACTGGGGTTACACTCACGGTTGCGGCGAAGAGGTTGCAGCGGCTGCGATGATGGAGAATGAGAAGACGATGGCTGGAGGAGGGTCTCGTCTCTGGACGGGTTTAGTTGAAGAACAGGAAAGAAGGAGAAGTCGATGATGTGAAGGAGATGAGGAGGTGGCAACAATGGATTGGCGTTCGAAGGAGGCGACGACAATAGGGGTTTGCAGCGGAGCGGCATCTAAAATGGTGATGGGAGTTGATGGGTTCGGGTGAGATAGGATTGGAGAAGAAGAAGGTGGCGAGGGCTGAAGACTAGCGAGTGTTTGGCTCCAACGGTGAAGCACTGGCGAAAGTGAAGGCTGATGGCGATGGTGGTGGTGCGCGCGGTGGAGTACGAAGTCGCCGAGGGTGATCAGAGAAAGGAAGTCTGCTGGGTTGAAGTCGACGGTAAGGATGGCTCGGGTGTTTGAGGTAGAGGAAGGAAGTGGAGGTGATCGAGAGGGATGAAGAGGCGAGGGAGGAGAGACGAGGTTGAAGGTGGAAGTGGCGACGGCGAGGCGCGGCGACGCCGAGGCCTCGGCGTGGGTTCGATGATCGCGAGGCGGGGAAACAGGGAGGAATGAAAGAAGAAGATGAGGGAGAGAGAGGGACGTGAGAATATAGGGTTTTAAATTATATTATAAATATATAAGGAAGAGAGAGAGGGAATTGTGAGAGAGAGAAAGAATGCGAGAGGAGAGAGAGAGAGAGGAGAAAGATCGAGAGGAGAGAGATAGAGAGAGGGGGAGTTCGAGAGAAGAGAAAGAGAATGAACAGGGAGGAGATATAAAGTTGTTTGTTTGTGGGGGAGAGAGAAAAGAAGAGAAAGGAAGAGAGAGAAGGAGAAAAAGAAAGAGAGAAAGAAAAGAAA
This sequence comes from Agapanthus africanus, assembly GCA_030015575.1. Lineage (NCBI taxonomy): Eukaryota > Viridiplantae > Streptophyta > Magnoliopsida > Asparagales > Amaryllidaceae > Agapanthus > Agapanthus africanus. The sequence goes on along the minus strand of CM057350.1, from coordinate 55,315,183 downwards.
AGAAACGAAAGAAAAGAGAGAAAGAGAGAAAGAAGTGGGGTCGGCCAGTGAGAGGAGAGAGAGCTGGTTAGTTAAAAAGTTTAGATTTTTTTTTAAATTTAAAAAGATTGGTTCGGTTAAATAAATTTAAACCGTAGATTTAAAATAAAGATATTAAATTAAATAAAATTGGATTTTCAGGTAAATACAAATTTAGTCCAAAATACGCCTGGGTCGGGTCTAAAAATTCAGTTTTAAAATATGAAAAATATACAAGTCGATAAAAACTAAAATTGGAAATTCGGGTATCGAAAATGCATACCCCCAAGAACGGATGCACGTACGTGCGCGTAGCCATCTAAATAAGTCCGTTTCACTGAACAAGACTAGATCATGATGCGCGGATGCTACCACGGGGTTAGGGGTATCATGCGGGCCATGAAATGCAATTTTAATTTATTTTCCGTGACTTAAAATGTTATATGGTAAAAGATGTCATGCCAGGTAAAATGCCAGTATGCGATAAAGCTGAAAATGCATAAGTCTACACAACATGTCAAGGTGATCCATAAATATGAATCAAACAAGGTTCAAGCAAGCGGGTCGGGTCGAATGCAATGTAAAATGTATAATACCATTCGCACCCAAAATACGATAAATCAAGAAAATACCACAGGTAAGAAAATACGGGAACTGAAATTGGTATAAATGAACTAGGTTGTTATAGGTTTATTGATTGTGGGAATCCGAATCTCCGACAGCCACGAATTAAGCTGCTGTTAATTTCCCCTCGCCTTTGGAGCGAGAGAACCTCCGATTGATGGGTCAAACTGGTCATGCGAACGCAATGTGCAATGTGCGTGTGTTATGTTTTGAAGGGTCTTGGATATATCGAGGGCCTCGCAGAGTTTACGGGGTCCAAAGGAGTGTGTGTGTGTATATATATATATATATATATATAAAGAAAGAAATAGCGTCCAAAGGACGCGCGAGCGCCAGCACCTCACTAGCTTGGCACGCGGGCGCTGGGCGCCAGCAGGAAAAAGGCGGGGCTTAGTCCATATACTGGGAGTTGTACTTCCAATTGACTTTTGGAGTTAAACTCCTAAAAAAGGACAAAGGGGCTTAGCCCCTGCACTGTGAGTTTTACCCCTGCATTGGGAGTTGTACTCCCAATTGACTTTTGGAGTTATACTCCTCAAAAAAGATTTATTATTATTATTTATTTATTTATTTTTGTGGAGTTAAACTCCTAAGAGATTTTTAGAGCTGATGAAAAGGGATCCCTTTCTTCTCTCTTGAGCCCTGGATCTTCCCAAAGTGGGATTCTTGGAGATGGGTCTCCTTCTTTCTCCTCTTTGTTGGCTGGATCTTAGGGGGGAAATGGGGTAAGACTTAAAAATCTCCCATTTTAGAGATCTGATGGGAGATCTGAGCTCGCCTTTGTGGGTTTCATGGTGAAAAACTATTTCTTTTTGGGAAAAGAAGAGTGAAACTCTTGATTTAATTTAAGAAAAAGGGAGAAGGTTTAAAATCTTGAGGAAGGAGAAGGGGGCACAAAACCCTAATTTTTTGAGAGAGAGAAAAAGTTATCCTTTGGATTTCTCATCATGTTGCCTTTATAGACTACACACTTTACATATAGCCCCTTGGGCTTTTCCAAATTGCACTTGTGCCACCCCATGCCTTATATGCTTATTTGTTTTTGCACATGAGCCATGGGGTTTACAAAATTTTGGCTTTCTGTCCATTTTACATACATTTATTTCTAAAAATTACATTTAGACTAATTTATTGTATCCTTTTTGGTATGGAGCCGGCCTCTTCCATGCTTGGTTTTGACTTGGGCTTGGGCCCACTTAGCTTGGGCTTGGACCCACTTGACTTGTGGTTAACCTAGACTTGGTCGATCGGGGTGAAACTTTTGACCCCCAACAACCTTCTTATGTTGATAATCTTTTTAAAACTAGTGAGGAAACTTCTAAACGCATGTATATTGCTGAGTATATTGCGAAGGCTCGTAGCCAAAATTTCATACCTTTCAGTGGTCCAAAACCGATCAGACAACAATTACAATCATTTCAATATGAACATGTTGATAATTGTGTTAAAGCGAATATGGAAACTTTTACACCCATGACCATTGCTGAGCAAATTGCAAAAGCCAGTCGCCAACAATTCAACCAATCTCAATTTTCTAAATATCACAATATTGATCCTAATCATATCTATGAAAATTGGATACACCCTTATAACTCTTCTCAATAGTACTAAACTTTGACACCCTCACATGTTGATACTTCTCTTGAGGCTAATGTGGCAATTCGTAAACCCATTTCTATTGCGGAACATATTGGACTAGCCCATAGCCAACAATTAAACGCATTCCAATCATACTCAACTATTGCACCCTATCTAGATAGAACTTCTGAATATTAATTAGGAAGTTCCACGGTTCAAAGAATTCTTCATTGAAACTTCTTCACAAATCATATCTAGTCTTGAAGTAGATGTCACGACCCGAAATTTAGTTCATGACCGGCACTTAAATCACGCAACGTCTAAAGGTATAACGTAAATTAAGTAAGCCGAAGCCCAGAAATCTAAACCTTTTTAAGAAAATAAAAGAGGTAAAGTTTTGAAATAAAGGTTCGATGAAATCCAAAATTTTCTTAAATGCATAGATAATGGAACATGAAAATGCAAGTGGATTATACTAGTTGAAAAACATGTTTCGTCTTTTAAAAATTTGGACAGCACCTCCTTTGTATATTTTGATCCAAAATCACATATACATAATAACAATAAAGGCATCCCTAAGCCGGAGCTAACTCTTCGCCAATCGGCGGAATCACAACCACGCAAGTCATAAATATATGTATACGACGCCCAACGGCGAAGATCAACACAAAAGGATGGTGAATAAAGCAAGACATCAAATCCACCAAGCGAACATATAACTCATCGCTCTAAGTCTCGCAACCACAAGTCTTGCTAAGTCTTACTACATATACAAATACTAGTTTTTGATTGATGGAGTTAACTAGATACAACAGGAATAATAATACAAGAGTGGGCACGATCCAATATGTCCCACCTACCAAAGCAAATCACCCGAAAGCAAGTTGTGTGCCAGCAATACCGCTACTAATCCATGCGGTCAACCTGCAAGAACTGTGGCACAACGGGGGTGAGTTACCAACTCGTGAGTAGAAAACATCAGCATGTAGAAATCGAATAAAACAACGATTCCTAGGTCAACTATATAATAAAGATAATACTATGATATCTAGGGTGACCGTGTCTGCATATATGCCAACAATATAATCAATGCTTGTATGCATGTGGATATCATCTACGTGTCCATCAATGACACAACAACATTGTAGGGTGTTTTTAGTCACCCCCATTGAGATGGGAATACGCGCGCGCTATTCAGGCGCATTATAGATTTCCCCTGCCTAGGGTACGCTGGGGTTTATTGATTGTAGGGATCCGAATCTCCGGCAGCCGCGGACTAAGCTGCCGTTAATTACCCCTCGCATTTGGAGCGAGAGAACCTCCGATTGACGGGTCAAAGAGGTCATGCGAACTCAATGTGCAGTATTGTGTTTTGAAGGGGTTTTGGATATATCGCGGGCCCCACAGAGTTTTTTACGGGGGTCTCGCTACCCGGATAGCGGGCTGGGGGTCGAAGGGGCTAGCAGCCCCCTTACAGGGTGCGGGGCATCGCCCCGTTAGAAATTTTTTCTAACGAGGAAGGTATTTTTAGTGTGGAGTATATGTAAAATGAGGGGAAATGGCGTCCAAAGGACGCGTGAGCGCCAACGCCTCACGTGCAAGCACACTGGCACTGGCGCTTGGGTTAGCGCTAGGCGCTTGGGCGCTGGCGCTAGCGTTTGGGTTAGAGCTAGGCGCTTGGGCGTTGGCGCTTGGCGCACTGACGCTAGAGCTTTGGACGCTAGCGCCTCACGTGCCCGACACGTGGGCGCTAGTGCTTTGGATGCTCGGGCGCTAGCGCCTCACGTGCCCCGCACGTGGGCGCTCGTGTGCTAGCGCCCTACGTGCCCGGCATGTAGGCGCTCGGGCGCTAGCGCTTTGGCCGCTTGGGCGCTAACACTTTGGCCGCCAAAGCGCTAGCGCCTTACGTGCCTGGCACGTGGGCGCTCGGGCGCTAGCGCTTTGGCCACTCGGGCGCTAGAGCTTTAGGCGCTAGCGCCTCGTGTACCCGGCACGTGGGCGCTCAGGCGCTAGCGTTTTGGGCGCTCGGGCACTAGCGCCTCACGTGCCCGTCACGTGGGCGTTCGGGTGCTAGCGCTAGCGCTTTGGGCACTAGCAAAAGGAAGGGGGTTTTACCCCCAGAAATAGGAGTTAAACTCTAAAAAGAGGATTTTGAGTGGAGTTAAACTCCAAAAGATCTGGATTAGGAGTTAAACTCCTTTAAGGATTTGGGTCTTGGAGTTGAACTCCCTAAAAATCTTCAGAGGTTCTTCTCTTTTAAGCCTGGGATTTTCTCTTAAGCCTTGGATCTTTTCCAAAGTGGGATTTTCGGAGATGGGTCTCCTTCTTCCTCCTCTTTATTGGCTGGATCTTAGAGAACAAGAGGGGAGAGATTTTAAAAATCTCCCCTTTTTGAGATCTAATGGAAGATCTGAGCTCCCCTTTGTGGGTTTTGTGGTGAAATACTATTTAGTTTTTGAAAAGGAAGAGTAAAACTCTTTATTTAATTCAAAAGAAAGAAGAAGGTTTAGAACCATGAGGAAGGAGAAGGAGGCACAGACCTTGATTTTTTTTTTAGAGAGAGAAAAATATCTTGAGATATTTTCATTATCTTTGCCTTTATAGGCTATACACTTAACATATAGCCCCTTGGGCTTTACAAAATGGCATTTTGCCCATTCTATGCCTCATGTGCTACTTCTTTTTGCACATAAGCCATGGGCTTTACAAAAATTTGGTTTTATGCCCATTTTTCTTACATTTATTCATAAAATAAAAAAAGGAAATACACCAAAAAATATTTATTACAAAACTTTTATTTTTTTATGGGGGAGGCCGGCGGCTTCATGTTCGGGCTCGACCCGGGCATTGGCCCACTTAGCTTGGGGTTGACTTTGATTTTGACTTGGTCAACCGGGGTGTAAATTTTGACCCCAACAAATTGCCCCCCATCAATAAGTGCACACCACATATGTGGGTTGTGTGCAAGAAATTGATGGATCTTCTTTCGCGTGGAGGTCGACTTGATCTGGTTCCCGTTTTAACGACGTGGAGGTCGATGCTGCCATTTTAGCGACTTGGACGGTCGGTACTGCCCTTTTTGCGACTTGGGCGGTCGGTACTGCCCTTTTTGCGACTTGGACGGTCGGTACTGCCATTTTTGCGACTTATACGGTCGGTGCTGCCATTTTCACGACTTGGACTTTCAATTCTGCCATTTTAGCGACGTGGACGGTCGGTGCTGCCCTTTTAGCGACGTGGACGGTCGATTCTGCCCTTTTTGGGACTTGGACGGTCGGTGCTACCCTTTTTGCACGTGGATGGTCGGTGCTGCCATTTTAGCGACTTGGACGGTCGGTGCTGCCCTTTTTGCGACTTGGACGGTCGATGCTGGATTTGACTTGCTCCACTTCTTGCGATGTCAGGGATGAAGTTGACTTGTTTCCGAGGTGGAGTTTGATTCTGCCAGGGAGGTCATTGGTTGTTTTGCTGATTTGATGTGATTTGGGTTGACATCAGTATCACTACACTGGAATATGGTACCAGGAGCGAATTATCATTTGCCATGAGTGGATTTAGGGATTTTGGTTTTGGTTTGGCATCAACAATGCTTCACTAGAATACAGTACCAGGAGCGAATCATCACTTGCCATGAGGATTTCCCTCGTTCCCAGTTTAACGACTTAGGGGTCATCTGCTCCTAGTTTAACGATTTAAAGGTCATATGTTCCCAGTTTAAACGACTTAAGGGTCTATTGGATTGGAGTTTGGAATTTTGGGGTTAGGGTAGGCATCAGCGTTGCTAACACTGAAGCACATATGCCAGGAGCAATTCATCATTTGCCTTTTCCTGTTGGGAAGCGATGGCTTAGAAGACAGGTTTAGGTCCCTATCACCTAAGGCTTTTCAATTTTATGAGCTGTAAGGGTCCTATAAAAGCATTTTCTCCCTACGAGTCGAAAGGATCTCGTAGGTGTACTTTCTCCTTAGGAGTCGTGGGGACTCCCAAGTGTGTTTTTCCTTTGTGAGTCGTAAGGATCCCATGAAGGTGTTTTCTTACGAGTCGTGAGGATCCCGTAAGTTTGTTCTCCTCATCTATCATGAGGACACATGAGTGGGTCTTCAAAAATGGAGTATAATTCCAAGGGCGGAGACCAGCCCCGTAACTGATGATTGGGGTGGGGCATGGGTATGATCAGAATTATTTGAGCCCATGGATTGTATACGTTAGTCAATTTGGGGAGTAACCGTAGGGCCGGGAGAATTTTGGGAGATTGGATTTTGGTTGGCGTCTGCATCGCTGCACTGGAATATGATATCAGGAGCGACTCATCATTCGCCGTTTGGGGACATGGAATTTGGATCTTGTTTGGCATCAGTATTGCTGCACTGGAATAACGCCAGGAGCAACTCATCATTTGCCCCGGGAAGACTTGGGATTTGGTATTTGGGTCGGCATCAGCACCACTAACACTGAAGCGAAATGCCAGGAGCGACTCATCATTTGTCGTTGCCCGTTGGGGGGCGATGGCTCAGGAGACAGGTTTAGATCCCTATCACCTAAGGCTTTTCAATTTTATGATCCATAAGGGTCTCATAAAAGCATTTTCTCCCTACGAGTCGAGAGGATCTCGCAGGTGTATGTTCTCCTTAGGAATCGTGAGGATTTCTAAGTGTGTTGCTCCTTTATGAGTCGTAAGAATCTCACGCGGGGATTTTCTCCTCACAAGGTCGAGAGGACTTTGCGAGTGTATTTTATCTCCTTTCACGAGTTTGCGCCCTTTCGGGTTTTCACAAACTCATCGACAGTCCTGCTTTTTTAACTCACGGAGCCATTCCGGGTTTTCATTTGTGCCCGTTTTTCTTGTGGACATACCATTTTTTTGGACTTTAAAAGTAGTCCCACCGGCAGGACTTGGGAGAGATAGGGGCCATTTACGCCCGTGGATTGTGTACGGTTTTACAGGATGTATGATCTAGACTGTAGGGTTTGTGTGCTCAATTCTCCTGCGACTTGGAGCATTCACGCGTAATATTTCTTGAGATATCGGCCATTGATAGGTGGCATGGGCCTTTCTCCCTCGGCATTTATCAGCTGGTAGGATCGTCCATCAAACACTTTCTCGATGACGTATGGTCCTTCCAAGTTTGGCTCGAATTTTCCCTTGGCATGTCGATTGGGGATGATCGGTCTTTTGAGGACCAACACCAATTCACCTTTCTTGAAAGCGAGGAGATGGGTTATCTTGTCATAGGCCCGTGACATTTGGGCTCGGTATAGCTCCAGATTTTGCTGCACCGCGGGCCTCTTTTCTTCGAGGGTGTCGAGCTCTTCAAGCCGAAGGAGCACGTTTTCCTCCTCCGTCAACTCGTGCTGAACGGCCATTCTTAAGCTTGGAACTTCGACTTCGAGGGGGAGGACCGCCTCCACTCCGAAGAGCAATGAGTATAGAGTGGACTGAGTTGAAGTACGGTGTGTGGTACGATATGCCCACAACGCCCTGTGAAGTTTGAGATTCCAGTCTCTCTTGTTGGCTGAAGTATTTTTCCTCAGGAGCTTGCATAGAGTCTTATTGAAGGCTTCGGCTAGCCCATTAGCTCTTAGATTATAGATAGAGGAATATCTCCACTCTATCTTATGCTGAGTAGTGAACCTTGAGACTTTGAAGCTCTTGAAAGAAGGCCCGTTGTCAGAAATGATTCTTCTTGGCGTACCGAAGCGGTATAGAATATTATGCTGGAAGAATGTCAGAATATCTTCTTTCTTGACTTCTTTTAGCGGGACAGCTTCAGCCCATCTGGAGAAATAGTTAGTTGCGGCCAATATGAATCGGCGGCCTCTAGATGATGGAGGATCAATTGGGCCAACTATATCGGTGCCCTAGACTTCGAAGGGCCACGACGCCACCGTAGGATGCAACGGATTGGGATGCTTGTGATTGAAATCACCATGAATTTGGCAGAGATGGCATTTCTTTGCATGCTCTTCGCAATCCCTTATCATGGTAGGCCAGTAATATCCAAGCCGTTTGATCTGAAGCCGCATTTTGGGGCCGGACTGGTGAGCCCCGCAGACGCCTGAGTGAACTTCTTTCATAACTTTTTGGGTTTCGGCCGATGACAGGCACCTGAGCCAGAGTTGGTCATATGATCTGCAGTATAGAGTATTATTTACAAACACGTATCGGAGAGCTCTATTCTTCAGCTGAATCCTCGCAGATTTTTCTTCGGGAAGCTTGTCGTGTTGGAGGTACTCTATAAAGGGTTCTCTCCAATCGGGCTCATCTTGAATGATCAAAGCTTCTTCGGCAGGATTGTTCTCTCGTTCTACGCTTTCTTCTTCATGCAAAGAGACTGGAGACAGAATTTGCCGGCTTCTGACTGTGATCAAAATTTCATCCATGTCGGGATCAGCCAGTTCCTTGGCTAAGCGAGCGAGTACGTCGGCTTTTCCATTCAACGCCCTAGGAACTCTCATTAGTTCAATATGGGTGAACTGTTTCATAAGCTCCACCACCCGGCTTCTGTACTGAGCTAACTCGGGTTTATATATCTTATAGTCGTCTCTTACTTGGTTGACGACAAGCTGGGAATCACCGTAAACCCGTAGCCGAAGGGTTCCCATTTCTATGGCGAGCTCCAGACCAGCTATCAGAGGTTTGTACTCAGCCTCGTTGTTTGTGCGAAGCTCGGTGAGAGCAAAAGAACGTCATAGGGTTCCCATCGATGGCGTGATGAACACCAATCCTATCCCTGCTTTTATCTGCGGGATGCTTGATTTGCCGGAGCTCCTCATTGATGAGGCTCCATCGAAGTAGAGCTCCCAACATGGCTCATCTTCCTCGAGGTGCAGCACTTTTTCGTCGGGTAACTCGCAATTGAGCGGTGACCCTTCTGATACGGGATGAGCAGCAAGGAAGTCCGCAAGAGCTTGCCCTTTTACTGCTTTCTGAGGAGTATAAACTATGTCAAACTCAAGTAGCATGACACCCCATCTTGACATTCTACCGGTTAGGCTTGCTTTGGTCATTAAGTGTTTGAGCGGGTCGACCTTAGAGATCAGCATAACCCGATGAGCGAGCAGATAGTGCCTCGGCTTCTTCACAGCGAACATCAGAGCCAGGCATTGCTTTTCGATCGGGGAATAGTTGTGTTCCGCCCCGACTAAAGTTCGACTGAGGTAGTAGAGGGAATTCTCTTTTCCCTCCTCGTTGTTCTGGGCAAGGAGTGCACCGAGTGACTCATCTAGCGCGGCAGTATAGAGAATTAATGGTTTATTTAGAATAGGGGCAGCAAGCACTGGAGGGTGCAACAGGTACTGTTTGATACTTTCGAACGCTTCTTGACATTCGGCATCCCAGACAAAAGGAGCTCCTTTCTTCATGAGTTTTGAGAAGGGCCTACATCTCCCCGATAAATTTGAGATAAACCTCCGTATGTATGCAAGTTTGCCCAGAAAGGATCTTAGTTGCGTCAGATTCTTCGGAAGGGGCATCTCCATGATGGCCTTTATCTTCGATGGGTCAACTTCGATCCCTCGATGTCGGACTATGAAGCCCAGGAATTTTCCCGATGACACGCCAAAAGCACACTTTAGAGGATTCATCTTCAGATCATATTCCCTCAGTCTAGTGAGAATGGTCCTAAGATCTTGGATGTGATCGGCTTTGGCTTTAGTCTTAACGACCAGATCATCAACATAGCATTCAATGACTTTATGGATTAAGTCATCAAAGATATTGGTCATTACCCTTTGATATGTATCACCTGCGTTCTTCAGTCCGAACGGCATCACCTTGTAACAGTATACTCCGATCGGGGTTCGAAATGCTGTGTGTTTCTCATCCTCAGGCGACATCTTGATCTGATTATATCCAGACGAGCCATCCATGAAGATGAACAGCTCGTAATTTGAGGTGCCATCGACCCTCATTTCCATGACCAGAAGTGGGAAATCGTCTTTAGGGCATGCCTTGTCAAGTTCCTTGAAATCGACACAAACCCGGATTTGCCCATTTTTCTTCTTTACTGGGAAAATGCATGCGATCAAGTCTGCCTATTTCTCTTCCTTGATGAAGCCGACATCGATGAGTTTCTTGGTTTCCTCGATGACTTTTCTTCCAGTTCCTTTCTCATTCTTCGAGGAGCTTGTTTGACTGGCTTAGCATCAAGAGATATAGCCAGCTTATGCACGTCCACTTCAGGGGAGAGGCCAGGCATTTCTTTGTACGTCCACGCGAAGCAGTCGGCGAACTCATGCAGCAGGACAATTATCTGCTCCTTCATTTCCTATGACAGGAGTGAGCAGATGTAGGTCGGCCTTGGATTATTAGGCGTTCCCAAATCAATCTCGGTTAGCTCATTGAAGTTTGCTTGTCCGCCATCTTCGAGCTCTTGAGGAGCTTCTTCTGGCTCGGCTAGCTCGTCTTCATCATTTGACTCTTCGTTGGCTTTCCCAATATGGATCGTGTAGCATGCCTTAGAATCAGGCTGGATGAAACCTATGCCCCGTCTATCTAGAATTCGTCCATCGATGAGTGCTCGGACCTGAGGCGGATGCCATAGCCCTTCATAAAACTTTGCTTCGGACTCCGTTTAATATAACCGGCATCCACACCTTTTGAAATATTCCCGCATCTCGGGCGCATAGTATCTGGGATTGAGGACGGCTCTTATGCCTCTCTCATAGGGAAGGCACGCGACAGACAAATCGTCCGGGCGCACAACAGGATTTGACCCTTAAAACATGATGCCCTTCTGTCCACTTTTCCTCCCAGGAACGTAGAAAGTTTTCAGCTGGTCCACGGTAGAGACAGACAATGCATCGAGCTCTTTGCACATCCGCTCCGGCACCCTTGTGATGCCTAGGGACTCATCTGTAACTTTGAAGGTCTCTCGTAGCTTTGCTTGTTGCGTGAGGCCCAATCTGCATAGCTGTTGCAAGACGGGTCCTCTTCCTCTGACTCTTCAGTGCCGCTGCCGAAATGAGGGCGAATTTTGCTGTCGGATAGGCCTTCAGTATCAGATTCGTCTGTATCGCTACCGAAATGAGGGCGGGATTTACGGAAGGACGGACTTCTAGCATCGGACTCATCAGTGTCACTGCCGAAACGCGAACGCACATGGGGGGTTTTTTCTTTTGAAAGTGACAGCCGGCTCAGACTTGCTTTTGAGTTTCGGGGTTGTTCTGTCTTTGGTCAGCTGTGGCTCAGCACTTTAGAGGTTCACAAAGTACCGAGAATCTTCATATCGGACTTTATGCACACCGAATGGCTGGATGTCTCCATCAATGTGTCTTTCTTCTCCGTTTTTGGTGTATTTCATGCACTGATGGAGAGTTGACGGAACGATGCCGTAATCGTGAAGCCACGGTCGTCCCAGAAGAACCTTATATGACATGTTAGTGTCGATCACGTATATCTTAGTTTCGGTTTGCAGATCCCCAAATTTGATTGGCAGAGCTATAGACCCCGGAACATGCTGGCAGTTTTGATTGAAGCCTTGAATGACAATCCATTCCCTTGACAGGTGTCGGACGTCCATTGACAAACTCATCAGAGTTTGCAAGTTCATGATGTTCACTGAGGATCCCGGATCAATCAATATGCGATTAATCCGATCTCCATCGCTGTACCCGGTCACGTAAAGCGGACGATTATGCTCAGCCGTTCCCAGTAGCAAGTCTTCGTCCTTAAATGTGACGGCGGTGCCATGCAGGGCATACTGGGCTTCTTTCATATTAATTTCCGCAAAGCGAGCCTGATACCGTTTCGGGTTTTGTAGAACGTGGATGAGAACATCTCTAAGCTCCTTAGATAGGACCAAGGCATCGTAGATGCTCAGGAGAGACAGAAGCTTCCAGAGATGAGCCAAGACATTGTAGTCCACTGAGGAAGGACTTGAGTTTTCATTAGCCGGTTCTCTGCCATCTTCCTCATTAGCCACATGTTTTTCCTTTCCTTTTGGGGCGTTGCCTTGATTCGGCGGTAGAGCCATGCCGCTCCTGAGCTGGATTTAGTTGACCTTTGTGGAGAGCTCCTCGTCCTCTTCGGGAAAACAGAGCTCCTCCTCAGAGTCGCTACCAAGATGAATGGCGTAGTAGGTTACTTTAGGGATCTCTTCATTGGAGTCTTCTTCTAACTCCTCCAGAATTTCAGCTGCTTTTATAGGGAGGAACTCCTTTAATTGAATCAGAGTTCTTTCTTTCTGTTCATAGTCTTCGAGAGAATCGATATATTTTTGAATGGTTGATTTCCCTGTGACTCTTTTTCGTGCCGAGCTGCACTTTTCTTCTTCTTGAGCTTTTTGGATTTTGAGCCTGATGGAGCCGCATTGGCAGCTGGAATGGTAAGCTTCTTCTGCCCTTCCCATTCTGTTCTGGGCTCTTTCTGAAGTAGCTTTAGCATCTTCTTCGTCTTATTGGATATGTGCTTACTCCATGGAGACTGCGGTGATTCAGTTTCATTTCTCAGGGCAGCGGGTTCGGCTGTCAGCTCCCAGAAGGCTTCAGCTTCTGTCTGTATAAAGTTTGTGGTTGCAACTTGATTGTTCACCAACACACTTTTGGACAGCTCGATCTCTCCAGCCTTGTACTGCTTCTCGACCCAGTCTTTGAAGATATAGCAATCCTCGATCGCACGGCTCACTACTCTGTGGTACGGGAAATACAGGGGATTGTCGGTCATTTTTGCTTCATGCGGTCTCTTCGACTCCGGAAATTGTAGACCATTGTTCAAGGCATCTTTGAATATCTTGCGGACATTTTCCCTTCAGAAAGAGTAAACCTTGTTCTTTTTCTCCCCTAGGGAAAGCCCTTCTCCTCCCAGCAATGGCTTTCGTGGCCGGTTGGTTTTGGAATCGCCTGCCTTTCGCTTGTCTTCATTGTCGGACGCATTGAAGACATTAGTACTACTGGAACTCCCACTTCTACGGTTGTCGTCCTGCTTGCTTTTCCAAGTCTTGTCTCTCTGAAAGTCCGGGGTAGACTCTTGCTTCGAGTGTTCCAGTATTTGGACTTTCTTGGTTAGCTCTTGAAACGTCTTGAGGCCTGCTGTACACAAGAATGGGACCATCCAATTGCTAAGGTTCCTAATGAGAAGGCTGGCGGACTGGTCCTGCTCCAGCGGCGTTTCGCACTTGACTGTGAGATTATGCCATCGGGCGATGAAGTCGGTATTCCTTTCACTCTTCCCCGGCTTGGTCCTCACAAGGTCAGCAATGGAGATTTTATCACTTACACTCATGAACCTTTGCCGAAACAGAGACTCCATTCGGGCAAAGGTAATGACGGACCCATCTGGTATACTCGTGTACCAATCGAAAGCGACACCGGTCAGGTTGTTGATAAACTGACAAAGAAGGAGCGCATCATTGCCCCCTGTATTTCCGCATGATGCTTTAAAGTGGGAGACGTGCTGATTTGCATTTCCTGTCCCGTCAAATCATCCGAACTTAGGAATGACGTAGCCGCTCGGGAACTCGATCAGATCGTACTGTGCGGGATATGGCCTCCCACTACTGCCAATTTCTTTCTGAGCTTCAGCTTCGGCCACCAATGTTTTAACCTTGCTGGTGACCAAATCCATTATCCGATCTTGTGTTAGCGGGATAGTGCTATCTGGGGCCAAGGCATCCCCAGAAGCAGAATGTGGGCGGCTTTCATGCGGCTCGACCAATCTTGGACCCAAAGGGACAGGCGTCGACCGCTTCGGATTGTCATCATCTGGCTCATGAGTAGCAACTTGTGCTTGATTGGGAGGCGCTCGAATAATTTGAGCCGTAAGCTGCATCACAACGTTCGTTAGGTCATCAATTTTCGAATAAAGCTTGGCCATCTCTTTATCTTTGCTCCTGAGCTGTTTTCGAAGCTCTTGAAGCAGCTCTTACTCCGCGGTCCTAGGGCGGAAAGTCGGCTATTCCTCGCTGTCCGAGCTTGACTCTACATGGACTGAGGGGTAATTTTTCCTATCATCCTCATCGAGAGGGTTTTCATCATCCAGCGGAGGCGGCTGTTCTTGGGAAGCGGCAACCACATTCAAGCCAGATTGGGCTTGGGATGTGGTGGCCCCATCCTTGCTTTTGCTGCAAAGGTTGTCGCTGGGGCGCCAACCCACCATATAGACCGTATGGATAATATATCCAGCCGTCTTTTTATTATCGGCGGCTGATTTCACAGATCACTGTCTTGACCCTCCTGTTCCGGTAATGGGCGGTCGGCTGAAGGCGGCTGGCCTGGCCGGATTCTTGAATGGTGCTGACGCTTCCTTTTTGGTTTTGCCCCGCTGTTTTCGCGTGGCACAGAGCGCCTGATAGACTCTTGAAGAGACAGTGTCATACTTTTTCTGTTGGGGCCGGGACACGCCTCTTTGTAGCGACGTTCGGACCATTGTCTTCTTGATTCTGGCGGTCATGGCATTTTTCTGAACCCACCTCAGAAGATCGAAGGAATTGCTGATTTTTACGGCTGACTTAGCCGTCGTCGCAGAGTAACCCTGCTCTTGGAACCTCACAAGATTCCACTTGGCCAGAGTCCTGAACCTCTTGTTGGCTCGATACTCAGCCTTTCTGTTTTGAGCACTTGGCTGGTTACGGCTCTTTGGGAAGCCGCCGTAGACCGGGCGATAGAGGGCTTTGGAGATACGCCTGATTGTGCATTTGTTGGAGTCATCGTCCGAGCTCGTCCGCAACGTTTGATGTTTCCCTTTGTAACGGAAGTCTTGCCCCCAGCTGGAGCACCAGAGAGTCGTTCAGACACCGTCTTAAGTTTCGGTTGTGGTGCCTTAGCGTTCACAGCATTCAGCCTCTTGTCCCTTGAGACCGGCTTGGCCACCTGTTTTGCCGGGACTTCTACCAAATGAGCGCATCCGGCAGGGTAGATGATGACGGAACCAAACTGGCGGGGCAGTTCTGTAAGTCCACGTTGCCCACCCCGGTGCTTGCGAGGAGGCGGAAATGGTATAAAAATCGGATTTTTATCGAACTAGGCAACATGGACTATCAAAAAGAGGATCTTTGCTAAACAAAAACTAACTACAAAGCTAACTAGTTTTAGCTACATGGAAGAGAGGTTATACCTAGGGCTTTATGTCCTTCTCTCCTTGCTCCTTAGAGTGGAAGAAAGTGATCACCTTGTCGCCTTCTCTTGTCGAAGAAGGATCCATCCGAGAGCCTCAACCTTTGGCTTCAACTTCAAGCTAGAAGTAACTAAGATGCTTGGAGTGCTAATCCTAGAACCTTAGAAAAGAGTAGAGAGTATTTTAGAGTGATTTATCTCAAGCTCAAGTGTTTCTCAACTCATGAAAGGGGAGAGCTAGAGAGAGAGGAAGAGGAGGAGAGAGAACTAATATGATAGAATGAAATGAAAAATGAACCATTCTCACATATATGTGTGAATTATGAAATTAGATAATTAGTTAAGATAATTGTCATGGTTAATCAAGACTTGACCATTATCATTTCACATTAAATGCAAATTGCAAGGATCAAAGAGCATTTTTCATATGGAATGATGATGGTCAACATGTCAACCTAGGTCAACAAGTCAAGTATGGTCAAATGGTCAACAACCCTAACCATGCACAATTATATTTAACTAATATCAATTAATCATAATTCTCACATAAGCATTAGGGTAAAGAAAATGACAATGGTCATTAACCCTAATCAAAGTCCTCTCCCTCTGTCTCAGTCAACTGTGCATACGCACCCGTATCCGTGATCCGAGGAACACGAATACAATGAGATAAAACCAATCCCAAATTATATACTAGGATCCGGCTTAAACCAAAGCCCGCTAGTATAAGCTGTCCGGACAGCAAACGTCCACAAGTACGCGGATGTGAACGAACCCTGTCGCAAAACCATGCGACCTCTACTCATTTTGCCTAAAGGCGAATAACTCTCTGTGTGGGACTCTAAAGACTCGACACTACGCTGGCAGTGGGTTTAACTACAGACCGCAAGCGGCACTAGCTGTACGTAACGGTCCCCAGGTAGATGCCGATAAGAAGACTGACGAGGTGAACCCATCTGAACTCCTACTGAGCCTGAATGTGACAGTCTCCATACAGTCCGATCTGTTCGTCTGATACATCGCATGGCGGGCCTAGAGGGCGGTAAACGTCAGTCCCCTAATAGCGGTACAAGTCGTGTCGGAGTGTAGCCCAGAACACCCTGAGATAACACTGGAAACCTACCAGTATATCTCGCTTGCCCTGGCCAGGGACTACTTGTGTAATGGCTCTCCTGGACACAGCGCGATGTCAACACCCAATACCGGGAGAGACGAATCCTGTCTAACCGTCACTGCCTCCAAGTGCTTCGGGACTGCACCCAACTACTACCTGTTTGCATGACTCCTTTGAGCCGTAGTAGGGTAGTAATCAAAGTACAGTGGGAACACACTCGAGACGAAGTGACAGTGTCAAGTCAGCGGACTAAGCTGTACTCATGTCACCTGGGAACTGATAACTGACGATAGGTATAATACCAACCAACAGTTCCCGACGAGTCATGTCCAGTGTACTCGTAACCTAACGAGCACCCGCATACTATCTCAAGTACGACGTACTGACGGCTGTGGGACAGACCGTCTCCCGTGCTAGGATGAGAAGCGCATACGCTAGTCTACTCCGGAGTATCGATTCCCTGTCTCGATAATCCCACGACCAGGGACGTGTAAATAAGGATGTGCTTATAGATTACCCAGCCCCCACGAGTGTGACTGCTATCACAACGCTGGTAATCAAGCAAAGATCCTAAGGGCTCCACTAATGCGTATAGGTGATATAATAAAGGAAACACATGTACACATTAAAGCAGAGACAAACCAAGTAGCATACTATCATTTCGAGCAAGATTGTATATACAACTGTGAATATCCCAAGCTTCCATCAAGTAATATACATACTTGTATGATACAGTAATGGCCTCTAGAGCATATACACTAACAATCTCCCACTTGCACTAAGGCCATGTACTGGCGTATCGAAGACCTATCATCTCGATCAGCCGCTCGAACTGAGTCTGGGGTAAGGCCTTCGTGAATGGATCTGCAATGTTATCTTCTGAAGCAACCCTCCGAACCTCGATCTCCTGGCGATCCACGATCTCCCTGATCAGGTGATACCGCCTCAAGATGTGTCTGGATTTCTGATGGGACCTGGGTTCCTTCGCTAAAGCTATAGCCCCGTTGTTGTCGCAATACAGAGGTATTGGATCAACAATGGACGGAACCACCTGAAGTTCTTTCAAGAACTTCCTCATCCAGACGGCTTCTTTTGCGGCATCAGATGCAGCAATGTATTCCGCTTCCATAGTCGAGTCAGCAACGGTTTCCTGTTTGGAACTCTTCCAACACACCGCCCCTCCATTGAGGGTAAAGACAAAACCCGACATGGACTTGGAATCATCATTGTCACTCTGGAAGCTGGAGTCAGCAAAGGCCTCAATCTGGAGGTCTTTTCCGCCATACACCAAGAACATCTCCATAGTCCTTCTCAGGTACTTGAGAATGTTCTTTACCACTATCCAGTGTTTCTCCCCAGGTTTGACTGATACCTGCTTACCATACTCAGTGCATAAGCCACATCTGGTCTGGTACACAACATCGCATACATTATAGAGCCTACCGTAGAGGCGTAGGGTATAATAGACATTCGATCCTTCTCTAAATCAGTCTTGGGAGACATCTCTTTGGAGAGGGTGATCCCATGACAAGCCGGTAGATTACCGCGCTTGGAATCTTCCATACTGAATCTTTTCAGTATGGTGTCGATGTACCTGGACTGTGACAGTCCTAATATCCTCTTGGATCTGTCACGGTAGATCCGGATCCCCAGAATGTATGAGGCATCACCCAGGTCTTTCATGGAGAACCTGTGTGACAAGAACCCTTTGACAGATTGTAGCATAGGAATGTCATTTCCTATTAAGAGAATGTCATCCACGTATAAAACGAGGAATACTGCAGTTCTCGCTACAAATCTACTATAGATGCATGGTTCATCTGGATTTTTGATAAAGCCAAATTCCTTGACCGTCTCATCAAAACAGAAGTTCCAACTCCGCGATACCTGCTTTAGTCCATAAATGGACTTAAGCAACTTGCACACCTTTCCGCTGCTCCCACTCTGAATGAAACCCTCTGGCTAGTCCATATAGATACACTCCTCTAAATTTCTATTTAGAAAAGCGGTCTTTACGTCCATCTGCCAAATCTCATAATCGTGGAAGGCAGCAATAGCAAGAAGGATCCAAATGGATTTCAGCATAGCCACTGGAGAAAAGGTTTCGTCATAGTCCAAACCAGGTCTTTGACGAAAACCCTTTGCAACAAGTCTAGCTTTATAGGTCTCGACCTGTCCATCTACACCAATCTTCCTTTTGAAGATCCACTTTCATCCTACGGGTTTTACCCCATCTGGAGCAATGTCCAACGTCCATACTTTGTTGGTGTACATGGACTCCATTTCGGTCCGCATTGCATCCAGCCATTTTACCGAGTCAACACTCTGAATGGCTTGCTGGAAGCTAGTAGGCTCATCACAATCTATGATGCAATCCTCTCTATCCCCGTTTATAAGAAAACTGTAGTATCTCTCGGGCGGATGAGACTGTCTACTACTCCTGCGGAGTGGCGTAGGAATGTCCTGATCTTTCGAACCCTCTGGTTCTACTAAGCTTTTAGTAATAGCTTGTGGTTCTGGAATTTCTTCCAATTCTTTTGCGCTCCCACTTATTTCCTTTTCTAAGAACTGATGTTCCAGAAAGTGGGCATTACGAGAAACAAGGACTTTTTGTTCCTCTGCGTAATAGAAAAAATACCCCCTGGAGTTCTTTGGGTATCCCACAAACTTGCACAGTACTGAGCGTGCCTCGAGTTTGTCCGCATGCTGCTTTTTGACAAAAGCTGGACATCCCCAAATCTTCAGGTATTGAAGATAGGGTTTCTTCCCACTCCATAACTCATATGGTGTGGTAGGCACAGTCTTAGTGGGAACTCGGTTCAAAAGGTATACGGCTGATTCTAACGCATATCCCCAGAATGATCGCGGCAACTCAGCGTTACTAATCATGGACCGTACCATATCCAATAAGGTTCGGTTCCGTCTCTCCGATACACCGTTATGTTGCGGAGTGTATGGAGGAGTAAGCTGAGAGAGAATTCCATTCTCTTTTAGGTAATCCAGGAACTCGGCACTCAAGTATTCACCACCTCGATCAGATCTTAGTGTCTTGATACTTTTGCCTGTTTGTTTTTCTACTTCGTTCTTGTATTCCTGGAACTTTTCAAAAGCTTCAGATTTATGCCTCATTAAGAAGACATGTCCGAACCTTGAAAAATCATCCGTAAAATTAATGAAGTAAGAATAACCGCTTCGCGCATGTATAGACATTGGACCGCACACGTCGCTATATACGAGCCCCAAGAGCTCGCTCGCTCTTACTCCGTGTCCAGTGAACGGAGTTTTTGTCATCTTCCGTTTGAGACAGGATTGACAAGTTGCATACGATTGATATTCGAACGGATCCAAATATCCTTCTGTATGTAACTTCGTCAACCTTCTCTCATTAATGTGACCGAGTCTACAATGCCATAAGAAAGCCTGATTGATTTCAGGAGACTTTATTTTGTGTGTATTCTAGACATTGAAAATCTGTGGTTGGTTTAATACGTATATACCGTTGTTTAATGTACCTAACCCAATCAAAACTTGATTAAGGTAAATGTTCACAACATTACTTACAAATGCAAATTCATAACCTTCTTTAGACAATAAAGATACAGAAATGATATTACAAGTTGCATTTGGTACAAAATAACAACTACGCAAAACCAAAAAGTGTCCATCTGACAATCCTAGGTGATAGTCCCCCACGGCCTCAGCATCCATGCTAGCTCCGTTTGCAACTCTGAGGGTCATATCACCTGCCTTCAAAACCCTACGCTTTCTCAACGCCTGCAAAGAATTACAGATATGAGATCCTGATCCGGTATCCAATACCCAGGAAGTAGAGTTTATTGATAGACAGTTTTCAATAACATACACACCTGAAGCTGAAGCCGCAACTCGCTTCAGATCCTGGGTTCTGGCCTTCCAAGCCTTGCAATCCTGTTTCCAGTGTCCACTTTTGTGACAGTAGAAGCATTCTTCCTTTCCCACCAGCTTTCCCGCTACCTTTGTTGCCTTTCCCTTTCCTTTCGTATCCACTTTACTGACACCGCCCCTTGGTTTGGCGGGGGCTTTCTTCTTCTTTCTCTTAGCTTTCGCCCTGGACCTAGAAGAGGAAGATCCTCCTACAAACAAAATGGATGTCTCCCTACCTTTCTGTAGGGTGCCCTCAGCACTCCTCAACATGTTCAGAAGTTTGGAAAGTTCAACCCCTTTTCCTTGCATGTTGAAGTTTAGGACAAACTGGGCGTAAGTGGAAGGAAGGGACTGGAGAATCAAGTCAGTATAGAGTTCATTCTCCAACGTGGTCCCAAGGTCCGCGAGCTCCTCTATGTAGCCAATCATCTTAAGCACGTGTTCCGCTACCGATGATCCGACGGCCAATCTTGCCGAAAATAGCTTCTTCGATACTTCGTATCTGGCGATACGAGACTGCTCTCCATACAGTTCTTTTGTATGAAGAAATATGGATTCTAGGTCCATATTCTCGTGCCTCCTCTGATGTTCGTTGTCCATAGAGGCAAGCACGAGGCATTTGGCCTTCGCGCAATCGATCTCCCATATCTTACGGATTTCTATATCTGCGACGCTGGAGGTGGGACCTGGGACAGGGGGAGCTTTGGTGGTAAGGACATACCCCAACTTGTCGTAAGTGATTGCCATCTTGACATTCCTGAGCCAATCTTTGTAGTTTGGCCCTGTCAGTATATTTTTATCTAGTAATAACTTAATTCCGGTCATATTGAATGGTCGCTGCAATTAGGAGAGAGAAAAGAAACACTTTAGCATGATGCTCTTGCAAGTTTAGAGTGGTTTTTAGTTTGTCTAAACAGGATGGCTCCCACTGTCTCTCGAATCCCTCCTCAAACCATAAAGGAAGAATTAGTCGGGATCAAACTCACCGTACAATACTTGCTTAACCGTTCAGCCAGGCCAGTGTCGGTACTTCGAGGGAGGTTTTCCAATGCTTTCGCGAAGTTCCTTAATTAAGTAACCTCTTTTCCCTGTGGGCGTAGCCCCGCTAACACCTTTCTAGACACCTACTAGGTTTATAGCATTGATCGTTAAGTGAGAAATTTCCCAAGGAGTAGCATATACTCACAGTAGGATCGGGATCCAAATATCATTGCGTGATAAAACTGAAGGAATCTTACCAGAATCATCACACTCCAAATGGTATGCAGCGCTAGCAAGTTTCAGTACTTATGAAACTCCCGATGTGGATTTTTGCCCCATGCTCTTATGACCTTGGCGTGAGGTCAAAATGTCATAAGTCACATGTCAAGTTCTTCACATCATTATCCAGGTTAATTTGAACCCACCCGTACCTACCCTTGACGTAGGCCAAAATGGCAGTACGACTGTCTCAAACCAACGCATTCTATCTATGCAACAGATAAATATCCGGCAGCTACCAATCACTATGCCTTGGCGTGAGGTCAAAATACATAGCTTGAATACTACCGAATATTTAACTGAAATGATGGAGGGCTACGAATGGTTTTGGCGAAACCGTGAACGCAGTGAACTTGATATAATCGATGGAACGAGATAGCTTTTAAAAGGAGTGGTTCAAGCTCCGCATTTAAAAGTTTGGTTTTGAAAAGAACCGAGTGGTTTTCAAAGTGTTCCAATCGACTTTTACATGGTTTATTTTCTTGCATTAATTTTAATGCGTCCCATCATTTAATCCTACCATTGTAGAAAACAACCAAAATATGGTGTACGCTTATGCCATCCGCATTCGCCACGGGGCCCCGTCATCACCCGTTAGGTTACTTAACAAACGACAGAGCGGGGGCTGGACTAGCGCGGATGCAAAACATAAGCAACACCTAAATAGTTATCATATATAGATATATAGCAATGATAGTCAATCCAGATCACAGATGAACACTTTGGATATACTAGGAATCCGCGATTCGTTCGAGCCTGCAACGAAAAGCGGATTACACGGTCGCGCTGAATAGCCAATACCCCACCCAAGATCCCTACGGGTGTGGCAAACTACCCGCCAAGTACCCGAAGCGAAGCAACCTCCCTCAACGACGTGAGTAGGCCACTCGGCACTTCAAGATACCCGGTAGTTTGTGCACCCTACCATGGGTCTATCCTAGGAGCAAAAACAGTAAAAAGAAATTATACAATGACGGCTACAACCCCGACCCGGTTGTGCGGCCAAACAAATAATATTACATCAATTTACATATTACATGAATGAAAGAAAAAAGAAACTCTCATCTCACATCCACCCCGGCTATTCATCCGCGACAATCCACCGAGTTCATATACACAAACCAATAAGCATTACAGATCACAGATATATATAACCCCCACTAATCGACGTATAGCGATTAGCAGACGTTCAATACATATAAACATCACAGATATAACCCATTAGTCAAAGTATATGGAAGTTCGATCAAAAATACGGATTTATAACCACCCCAAATACAAATTTTTTTTCTGGAAAATCTGGGCAGAAATAAAATATATTAAAAATCCCAAAACCTTAACAGAAGAACACTGCACCAAACTCGGTCCAGAACCGAGTCAACTCGACCGCGGTTCCGCGGCAAGAAGCATGTTCTTGCCGCGGAAGCGCGGCGCTTTGAACGGTTCACTGGATCGTCTTTGGTGAGTTTCTTAATAAAACCCTGAGCCGATTTTTGAAGTATGCTTTATTATTTTTAGAGCAGAAAAAAAAACAACAGAAACTTAGGGTTTTGAAATTTTAGTTTTGCGATTTTTACCGATCGAACTTCTATACACTTTACTAACTAGCTAGTTTATGTTTAGTTAGGCTCTGATACCACTGTAAGTCCACGTTGCCCACCCTAGTACTTGCGGGGAGGCGGAAACGGTATAAAAATCGGATTTTTATCGAACTAGGCAACATGGACTATCAAAAGGAGGATCTTTGCTAAACAAAAACTAACTACAAAGCTAACTAGTTTTAGCTACATGGAAGAGAGGTTATACCTAGGGCTTTATGTCCTTCTCTTCTTGCTCCTTGGAGTGGAAGAAAGTGATCACCTTGTCGCCTTCTCTTGTCGAAGAAGGATCCACCCGAGAGCCTCAACCTTTGGCTTCAACTTCAAGCTAGAAGTAACTAAGATGCTTGGAGTGCTAATCCTAGAACCTTAGAAAAGAGTAGAGAGTATTTTAGAGTGATTTATCTCAAGCTCAAGTGTTTCTCAACTCATGAGAGGGGAGAGCTAGAGAGAGAGGAAGAGGAGGAAAGAGAACTAATATGATAGAATGAAATGAAAAATGAACCATTCTCACATATATGTGTGAATAATGAAATTAGATAATTAGCTAAGATAATTGTCATGTTTAATCAAGACTTGACCATTATCATTTCACATTAAATGCAAATTGCAAAGATCAAAGAGCATCTTTCGTATGGAATGATGATGGTCAACATGTCAACCTAGGTCAACAAGTCAAGTATGGTCAAATGATCAACAACCCTAACCATGCACAATTATATTTAACTAATATCAATTAATCATAATTCTCACATAAGCATTAGGGTTAAGAAAATGACAATGGTCATTAACCCTAATCAAAGTCCTCTCCCTCTGTCTCAGTCAACTGTGCATACGCACCCGTATCCGTGATCCGAGGAACACGAATACAATGAGATAAAACCAATCCCAAATCATATACTAGGATCCGGCTTAAACCAAAGCCCGCTAGTATAAGCTGTCCGGACAGCAAACGTGCACAAGTGCGTGGATGTGAACGAACCCTGTCGCAAAACCATGCGACCTCTACTCATTTTGCCTAAAGGCGAATAACTCTCTGTGTGGGACTCTAAGGACTCGACACTACGCTGGCAGTGGGTTTAACCACAGACCGCAAGCGGCACTAGCTGTACGTAACGGTCCCCAGGTAGATGCCGATAAGAAGACTGACGAGGTGAACCCATCTGAACTCCTACTGAGCCTGAATATGACAGTCTCCGTACAGTCCGGTCTGTTTGTCTGATACATCGCATGGCGGGCCTAAGGGGACGGTAAACGTCAGTCCCCTAATAGCGGTACAAGTCGTGTTGGAGTGTAGCCCAGAACACCCTGAGATAACACTGGAAACCTACCAGTATATCTCGCTTGCCCTGGCCAGGGACTACTTGTGTAATGGCTCTCCTGGACACAGCGCGATGTCAACACCCAATACTGGGAGAGACGAATCCTATCTAACCGTCACTGCCTCCAAGTGCTTCGGGACTGCACCCAACTACTACCTGTTTGCACGACTCCTTTGAGCCGTGGTAGGGTAGTAATCAAAGTACAGTGGGAACACACTCGAGGCGAAGTGACAGTATCAAGTCAGCGGACTAAGCTGTACTCATGTCACCTGGAAACTGATAACTGACGATAGGTATAATACCAACCAACAGTTCCCGACGAGTCCTGTCCAGTGTACTCGTAACCTAACGAGCACCCGCATACTATCTCAAGTACGACGTACTGACGGCTGTGGGACAGACCGTCTCCCGTGCTAGGATGAGAAGCGCATACGCTAGTCTACTCCGGAGTATCGATGCCCTGTCTCAATAATCCCACGACCAGGGACGTGTAAATAAGGATGTGCTTATAGATTACCCAGCCCCCACGAGTGTGACTGCCATCACAACGCTGGTAATCAAGCAAAGATCCTAAGGGCTCCACTAATGCCTATAGGTGATATAATAAAAGAAACACATGTATACATTAAAGCAGAGACAAACCAAGTAGCATACTACCATTTCGAGCAAGATTGTATATATAACTGTGAATATCCCAAGCTTCCATCAAGTAATACACATACTAGTATGATACAGTAATGGCCTCTAGGGCATATACACTAACAAGTTCCTCCCACTGTCGACCGAGGCTTGCGGGGAGAACCACACGAGCATTGATCTTGACCACGTACGGAATCGGGGTCGCATCAGAAGATGGATCCATCTTAGGAGACACTGTCAATGAAAGTTGATTGCTGCACGGAAAAAACATTATTTCAGTACAAACATCGGCATATATGTTAAATGAGTTCGCATGAACACTTGACCCGAGATATGGGAGGAGAGAAAGGTCCCACCGGGCGTGCAGAAATCTGTAGGGTGTTTTTCGTCACCCCATTGAGATGGGAATACGCGCACGCTGGTCAGGCGCATTACAGATTCCCCCTGCTTAGGGTAGGCTGGGGTATATTGATTGTGGAGATCCAAATCTCCGGCAGCCGCAGACAAAGCTGCCGTTAATTACCACTCGCCTTTGGAGCGAGAGAACCTCCGATTGACGGGTCAAACAGGTCATGCAAACTCAATGTGCAGTGTTCTGTTTTGAAGGGGTTTTGGATATATCGGGGGCCCCGCATAGTTTTTTACGGGGGTCCCGCTACCCGGATAGCGGGCTGGGGGTCAAGAGGGCTAGTAGCCCCCTTGCAGGGTGCGGGACAGCACCCCGTTAGAATTTTTTCTAACGGGAGAGGTATTTTTTGTGTGGAGTATATGTAAAGTGAGGGGAAAATGGTGTCCAAAGGACGTGTGAGCGCCAGCGCCTCATGTACCTAGCACGTTGGCGCTGGGTGCTAGTGCTGGGCGCTGGCGCTGGCGCTTGGGCGCTTGGGTTAGCGCTAGGCGCTTGGGCGCTGGCGCTAGCGCTTGGCGCTTTGGGCGCAGGCGCTAGCGCTTTAGGCGCTAGCGCTTTAGGCGCTGGCGCCTCACGTGCTCGGCACATGGACGCTCGGGCGCTAGCGCTTGGGCGCTAGCACTTTGGGCGCTAGCGTCTCACATGCCCCGCACGTGGGCGCTCGGACGCTAGCGCTTTGGGCGCTAGCGCCCTACGTACCCGGCACGTGGACGCTTGGGCGCTCGGGCGCTAGCGCTTTGGGCGCTAGCGCCTCACGTGCCCGGCACGTGGGCTCTCAGACGCTAGCTCTTTGGGCGCTCGGGCGCTAGCGCTAGCGTTTTGGGTGCAAGAAAAAGGAAGGGGGTTTTACCCCCAGAAATAGGAGTTAAACTCCAAAAAGAGGATTTTGAGTGGAGTTAAACTCCAAAAGATGTGGATTAGGAGTTAAACTCCTTTGAGGATTTGGGTCTTGGAGTTGAACTCCGTAAAAATCTTCAGAGGTTTTTCTCTCTTAAGCCAGGGATCTTCTCTTAAGCCTTGGATCATTTCCAAAGTGGGATTTTCGGAGATGGGTCTCCTTCTTCCTCCTCTTTGTTGGCCGGATCTTGGAGAACAAGAGGGGTGAGATTTTAAAAATCTCCCCTTTTGAGATCTAATGGAAGATCTGAGCTCCCCTTTATGGGTTTTGTGGTGAAAAACTATTTAGTTTTGGAAAAGGAAGAGTAAAACTCTTGATTTAATTCAAAAGAAAGAAGAAGGTTTAGAACCTTGAGGAAGGAAAAGGAGACACAGACCTTGATTTTTTTTTAGAGAGAGAAAAAGATCTTGAAATATTTTCATTATCTTTGCCTTTATAGGCTATACACTTTACATATAGCCCCTTGGGCTTTACAAAATGGCATTTTGCCCAGCCCATGCCTCATGTGCTACTTCTTTTTGCACATAAGCCGTGGGCTTTACAAAAATTTGGTTTTATGCCCATTTTTCTTACATTTATTCATAAAATAAAAAAATGAAATACACCATAATTATTTATTACAAAAATTTTATTTTAGTATGGGGGAGGCTGGCGGCTTCATGTTCGGGCTCGACCCGGGCATTGGCCCACATGGTTTGGGGTTGACTTTGATTTTGACTTGGTCAACGGGGGTGTAAATTTTGACCCCAACAAACATGAAAACATATGCATGTAAATATGAGGATATCATCCAACGTGTGTCCATCAACGACACATCAAAATCATGGAACCTAAGTGTCTAACATCGACACTCGAAACATCAAGAAACCCGTGTCCAGCATCGATACGTAAATCCTTATATATCGGGCTCCGTCAGTCCGGATCGGCCCATATCATCTCATGACTCCAGTCGGTATCCTCCGGATAACCGCCAAGCCCAAATACTATCACCGTTAAGTAGTAGTCTCTCTTCCAGGCTCATCGTCTACTGCACAACATAACTTTCTTGTCCCGGGGTACCATACCGGGTACACCATGTACCTGCAAATGGATCATCCAACACCTCGAATCGGGTATCACATAGCTCATAACCGAGAAAACACATGGTGGACGTCTCGAAATATCATATTAAGAGAAACCGAGTTTTTAAAACAATACATACTTTCTTTTGAAATATAACCACGGTTCTCAAATCCAGAATCTCATGAAAACAGCATATCAATGCGTATAATCGTAAAGCATGATGTATGCAAATATAGAACAGAAATGTGAGCATATCAGTATATCATGAAAGATAGAATATTGATGTAAGCATATCAGTATATCATGCAACATAGCATAAAGATGTAGCAATTCTACTATGTAAGTGACATAGCAATTGTCGATGATGAAAGTGTGTGAGCCGGCAATCTATGTAAGTGTAACATACGCATCATCGATAATTGTGTAGGTGTACTAGCACAGGTATATATAATATAATGAGAATATCATGAACGTAGCATAAAGTATATCGTAAGCGAAATGCTATAAGGTATACGTATCGCTAACATAACCGAGTCAGTGAATCTATCAATCGGCATCCAGCCTCACGACATCACGTACAGTACAATCCATCATACGGCATCCTCTAGTCAAGGGTATGGATCAATGAGGGATTCTATCAACCTATATGACAATGAGGGTACAGACCTAACGTCTCGTACGGCATATCACTCAGTTTTCACATCATTATTTATATATATATACCTATATCTCAGGTCACATCCGTATCAATCTCATATCATGGGACCTTTCTCATATCGACTCGCATCTGTATAACGACATATCAAACCCTGTCATCATATCTCATCGTATACTCTTTTCATCACGTCAATATCTCACATCAAGTCATCTTATAAATCTCATGTCGTATTTATTGACCTCATAACATGCCACAATAATCTCACACTTGTTCTCTTGCAACTACATATATATATCGTGATTCACATTCACGTTTCACATCCTTATATATCAATTCGAGACATCCTTTCTATCATACCATTTCACACTAAAACCATTAACTATAACTTAAGTCGTGGCATATCTTATCTCCAAATCATAAATCACATATCAATGGTTGCGGGGGGGGTGCTATACGCCATCCACCCGACTTCCCCCGTAGATATAAATCTACTCACCTGCGGAACTTCTGGTTCAGCCGTAGACGATGTGCTTCGTCATCTCTGAATCCACCCGAAGGCACCTACAATCAATACACAATAACAATGCTATTAAAATCAATTCCGAAAACCGAAACGGTACACGAAGTGCTCATAGGTGAGAACCTATAGCTTACGCATGCAAAAACAACCAAACAACTCTCGTCGTTGACATAAAAATATCCAACGACCAAATCTCATCTCAAATATCAAAACCAAGCATTCAAACATCGGAAAACTTTGCCCAAAACACTCACAACAGCTCCCAGATTTTAGCTCAGGTCAAATGGGACTAAACAAGCAAATACAGGGGATAGTTTATAGGGATTAGGAGCTACAACCAAAAATCCAACACCATAGCCCACAAAAAATCCGGCGACAACACTCTGAAATTCGAGCTCGCCGGCCAAAGAAGGGTGGAATTGGTTCGAACTTGGGTGGCGGTCTTCTGGTCAATAATATAGATCACTGGACTTGTTTGTTTAACTCAGAAACATCCCAGTTTGCCCCGGATTCCCTGTAGGTCAACATAACTTCACAAAACCGACACGGGTAAATTTCTAAGTTCGTATTTTGGTTTCTATTCAGTGTTCTAGGCCATAAAATCAACACTAAGGTCTTGTAAACAGCCACTACATAACACAAGTCCACACAATCACTCAAACCCTCTCTAGGAATTTCTAAACATCACTAATCAACATCGATTTAACTCTAAACTAACAATAGGATAAACTAAACACAATAACTTAACTAAAGTCTAGAATTATACCACATTTGGCAACTCAAGAATTTTTTTGAGTTGCTCAAAGTCTTCAAAATCCAACTTTGATTGGTCCAATGGGTTTGTAGAGAGGTTGTGATCATTTTTAGTGAAGGGAGTATAAGGTTTTGGTGAAGATTTTGTGATGAACCATGAGGGTAGAAGTGAGGGGAGCTTGAAGAAAAATAATGGGAAAGGGAAAATGAAGGCAGACCCCTTTCTCTCTCTCTCTCTCTATCTCTCTCTTATCCTCACTCTCCTTATGCTCACCCTCTCATAATTCATGCCATGTCACACTCTCTCTCCAATAATTGTCGCATTCTCTTTTCTTTTTCTTTTAAAGCCAAATATCAACAAATACAAATGAAATAACATACAACCAAAAATGCAACATGTCATGGTGCACTAACCATGATTAATTAAAAAGATGGATTTGGCCTAATCGCGATTAGTAGTGCACTAATCAATTTTTATTTAAACCGCATATAATTAATTATAAAAATGCCAAATCCAATAAATATATTTTTAAATGAATAAATCATTTTAAATATCCAATTATTTCATAAATATTGGTATATATTTATACCATTTTACGAAAACCCCAAATTCGCAAATCGGGCAGTTTTCGCGAAATATATTATTTTAATATTAAATTCCAAAAATAATATTTTATATTTTCTGAAATGTTACAATCTTCCCCCCTTAAATAAATTCGGTCCCCGAATTTAAATTTAAACCCCTAAATGCTAAAACATTTCAATAATCGGCTCAAATCAACAGGGCTCCGAAATCACGGAAGATACAGGATACCATAGCGCATCGTGTGCGCCTGAAAACGAGTATGAAACTCAAAATCGAACTTCGTCAAGTATCACGCAATCATCGGAGTTGCAATGGAGATACATATCTCAAAATCCACTACTGAAATCCATTATGCACCAGTCAAATACTATAATACGTGTATAGTACGCATCCTTGGAAAAAATCTCCTAAAACTGAATAAAACACATGCAAAATCTTTTCTGAATCACCGTGTGATGCGTAACTCACGGCACAAGTGACGGACGCTCATTTGTAAAGTAATAAATATACATTTATATATGTTTTGCTCAAATATACGTTCCGTCTTTTGAGATATCCCAAAAGGTTTTCCCTTTATAAACGTTCGTATCGCTCGCGGACACGTAGGAAATAACGAGACTATAGTTTCTTTTTGAAAACCTCTTGTTAAACTTTTAATGCTTGCAAAGTACTCAGGTACTATCCTCAGATCAGTCTTGTTCGGTTACTACATAATATAGTGTCGATCATGAAAACAAAGTGGTCAAGAGCAAATCAGCCTCGAAAGGCGTATTCAACAATCACATACGTCTGGTGCGCACGGAAATCAAATCCAATAAAAGTGCTATGATATGCACAAAAGCAAAAAAAAGTGCAACGGGTATGCACGAAAACATCTGTCCAGTGCAACGGATGTGCACGACGTAATATCAAGTGCATTTATAGTGCACGAAAATCTTAACCCAGTGCAACTAACATGCACGAATGAAAATCCCAATCGAGTGCATCCGGTGTGCACAAAATCACATCTCATATCATGCGCCCATCATGCACGAAAATTCAAATCAAGTGCATCCGTCATGCACGAATGAAATCTAAATCAAGTGCATCCAACATGCACGAATAAAATCTCAATCAAGTACATCCGACATGCACGAATGAAATCTAAATCAAGTGTATCCAACATGCACGAATAAAATCTCAATCAAGTGCATCCGACATGCACAAATAAAATCTAAATCGAATGCATCTGACATGCACGAATGAAATCTCACTCAAGAGCATCAAATGTACGGAAACTCATCAATAACTCAAATGCGTATAAAAACAACACCGAGTGTACCAAGGTGTATAAAATCATAAGCGTGTGCAACTACGTGCACAAAATCCATATCAAAGCACTGCAAGCACATGTAAGCTATACCGAGTGCATAAATCAAATCGAGTGCGTACAACATGTACAAAAATCTCGTCGACAGTATCGAAATGTACGGAATCATAAATATGTGCAACCAAGGCACAAAATCGACATCAAGTGCAATAGATATGCACAAGTCATAAACCAACACAACAGTGTATAAAGCATATATCAAGTGCAATAGCTATGCACAAAATGTAAATACCCAGTAGATGCATCCATGGTGCATGAAAAAAATATCATGAAACTCAAATCCAAGCGATATAAGCATGATACTCGGATCACAAACGCAAATTGCAACAAATGACATTGAGGTACACCCCTACAATGTCGAAAAACTTCGGTGCGCCCAAAACTGGCATAGCAAGAACATCCGCTTGCCACCTGCTCACAGTCTGGCGTCATCCGTCTTTGGGTCCTCATTTCTCTGTAGATTACCAATCTCTCAATCCATCGGCTCGTCGGCCCGGTCAGGTGTACCAACGGAAACGATTCCGCTCTGATACTCCTCTGGTCATCTCTCGGCCAATTAGTATGGCCACTCGTAAAGCACCACGGCACTGGCGTTGGCCTCTGGCCCTCTGAATACCCGTGACATAACTGATCCTCGGTGCAAATCTTATCGCAGCAGTGTCCTGGAAGGAACCTGTTCAGGGTCTCTTCCAATTCACGCCTATGCCGAACTATACGGAGGCTGGTACTCTTACATAATCTTTTCTCATTTCCTGGACATCTGCGTTCTAAGCACAGCATTTCCTCGGGAACTGGCTGTATCCCAACGCCTCTGTATACAAATCAATCCGCTGGCATCAACGGAGCGTAACAACCGCTCGCTAACATCTCACACGAACCTCTTGTTCCGCTCGTCTTTATTATCGTCCACTTTGACGTCATCTATTGCTGTCTGCATAGTGCAATTTGTCCTCAGTTGCGGTCAATCCGGAGTCTCTCACACGGACTCGAAATTATGAACTCGGTATCTTCATCACTCTGTAGAAGATATTTAGCCGAACACGTACTCGGGAACTCGTCCCAACCATCGGAGGAATATACTTTATTCATCCACTCTTGATCAACTCACGACGCATCTGGGTGAGGTGCTCTATCCGAAGTTGGTCAACTTACTGATCTCCTATTGGATCATCCAACGAACAACGTCATCTCTGGATCGATCTACTATAGATCTGAATAAGATTCTCCACGCTGGAAATCTTCAACTCAACTGAGCCTGCATCGGCACATCACATCAGATGAATCATATCGGTCGCTCAACTCAACTCAAGATAAACTAGCTATCTTCTATCGCATCTCTGCCTGAAAGCTCCCGCGATCTCAGCTCGTAAGCTCTGGAAGCGACATCTCATCAATCTCAACAACAACTGGGTCATCTGTCTGCAAGGTAGACGACATCACAAACTCTGAGGTAGGTTGTACATCAACAGTCCTCTCACAACAGGCATCCTCTATCAGTGGCCTGATCATCCGGTGCAAAACCGAACACTCGCCTCAAACGAGAGGTCACAACACAAGCACTAAATTGAGACATTCTCATGTCACCAGAAAACACGATTGTCAGTCATCGTCCATGACGAGCTCGCCCTGACCGTATCACTAGCAGCAGCTCAATCTGCGCTCAAACCATGGTGACAGGAACCTCAAGCATGTATCAATGAATATAGATCAAAGGAATGAAGGGAATCAACAGATCCATAATGGATACATGATCATAAGGAGGAACGGAATCAATGAGAGTATGATTATTAGAACGAATAGAATCAAGGATCTCAAATGGATGTATGATCATAGGAACGAAGAGAATCACAGATCTCAAGATATGTACATCCTAAGGTTACTTAAGCGGGGTATCGTATCGTAAGTATGCCGCGGAACATACGCACGGTACGTCACTCTACTTGAGTTACATACTCCATCAATCAGGGTCAACCTATATAACGAAAGTTCGGGTCTAATACCCCCATGTTCAAGTCTAAGTTCTGTAAGGTCAAGCCTAGGTTCCGAAATATTTACGCCCTAGATTTCGCATAGTCAAACCTAGACTCAAACCAAGGTTAAACCTAGCGCTCTGATACCAACTTTGTCACGACCCGAAATTTAGTTCATGACCGGCACTTAAATCACGCAACGTCTAAAGGCGTAACGTAAATTAAGTAAGCCAAAGCCCAGAAATCTAAACCTTTTTAAGAAAAAAAGAGGTGAAGTTTTAAAATAAAGGTATGATGAAATCCAAAGTTTTCTTAAATGCATAGATAATGGAACATGAAAATGCAAGTGGATTATATTAGTTGAAAAACATGTTTCGTCTTTTAAAAATTTGGGCAGCACCTCCTTTGCATATTTTGATCCAAAACCACATATACATAATAACAATAAAGGCATCCCCAAGCGGGAGCTAGCTCTTCGCCAATCGGCGGAATCACAACCACGCAAGTCATAAATATATGTATATGATGCCCAACGGCGAAGATTAACACAAAAGGATAGTGAATAAAGAAAGACATCAAATCCACCAAGCGAACATATAACCTATCGCTCTAAGTCTCGCAACCACAAGTCTTGCTAAGTCTTACTACTTATACAAATACTAGTTTCTGATTGATGGAGTTAACTAGATACAACAGGAATAATAATACAAGAGTGGGCATGATCCAATATGTCCCACCTACAAAAGAAAATCACCTGAAAGCAAGCTGTGTACCAGCGATACCGCTACCGATCCATGCGGTCAACCTGCAAGAACTGTGGCACAACGTGGGTGAGTTGCCAACTCGTAAGTAGTAGGTAGAAATCAAATAAAACAATGATTCCTAGGTCAACTATATCATAAAGGTAATACTATGATATTTAGGGTGGCCGTGTTTGCATATATCCCAACAATATAATCAATGTCTGTATGCATGTGGATATCATCTACGTGTCCATCAATAATACAACAACATGAAAACATATGCATGTAAATATGAGGATATCAACCAACATGTGTCCATCAACGACACATCAAAATCATGGAACCTGAGTGTCCAATATTGACACTCAAAACATCATGAAACCCGTGTCCAGCATCGACACATAAATCCTCATATATCGGGCTCCGTCAGTCCGGATCGGCCCATATCATCTCACGACTCCGGTCGGTATCCTCCGGATAACCGCCGAGCCCAAATACTATCATCGATAGGTATTAGTCCCTCTGCCAGGCTCATCATCTACTGCACAACATACCTTTCTTGCCCCAGGGTACCATAACGAGTCCACCATGTACATAACGGGTCCACCATGTACCCGCAAATGGATCATCCAACTTCTCGAATCGGGTATCACATAGCTCATAACCGAGAAAACACTTGGTGGACGTCTCGAAATATCATATCAAGAGAAACCGGGTTTTTAAAACAATACATACCTTCTTTTGAAATATAACTATGGTTCTCAAATCCAGAATCTCATGAAAACAACATCTCAAGGCGTATAATCATAAAGCATGACGTATGCAAACATAGAACAGAAATGTGAGCATATCAGTATATCATGAAAGATAGAATAGTGATGTGAACATATCAGTATATCATGCAACATAGCATAAAGATGTAGCAATTCTACTGTGTAAGTGACATAGCAATTATCGATGATGAAAGTGTGTGAGCCGGCAATCTGTGTAAGTGCAACATACGCATCATCGATAATTGTGTAGGTGTACTAGTACAGGTATATGTAATGCAATGAGAATATCATGAACGTAGCATAAAGTACATCGTAAGCGAAATGTTATAAGGTATACGTATCGCTAACATAACCGAGTCGGTGAATCTATCAATCAGCATCCAGCCTCACGACATCACGTACGGTACAATCCATCGTACGGCATCCTCTAGTCAAGGGTATGGATCAATGAGGGATTCTATCAACCTATATGACAATAAGGGTACAAACCTAACGTCTCGTACGGCATATCACTCATTTTTCACATCATTATTTATATATATATACCTATATCTCATGTCACATCCGTATCAATCTCATATCATGGGACCGACAAAGGTATCAATTAACTCATATCGACTCGCATCCGTATAACGACATATCAAACCCAGTCATCATATCTCATCGTATGCTCTTTTCATCACTTCAATATCTCACATCAAATCATCTTATAAATCTCATGTCGTATTTATTGACCTCATAACATGCCACTATAATCTCATACTTGTTCTCTTGCAACTACATATATATATATATATCGTGATTCACATTCACGTTTCACATCCTTATATATCAATTCGAGACATCCTTTCTATCATACTATTTCACACTAAAACCATTAACTATAACTTAAGTCGTGGAATATCTTGTCTCCAAATCATAAATCACATATCAATGGTTGCGGGGGGTGCTATACGCCATCCACCCGACTTCCCCCGTAGATATAAATCTACTCACATGCGGAACTCCTGATTCAGCCGTAGTCGATGTGCTTCGTCGTCTCGGAATCCACGCGAAGGTACCTACAATCAATACACAATCGCAATGCTATTAAAATCAATTCCGAAAACCGAAACGGCACACGAAGTGCTCATAGGTGAGAACCTATAGCTTACGCATGCAAAAACAACCAAACAACTCTCGTCGTGGACGTAAAAACATCCAATGACCAAATCTCATCTCAAATATCAAAACCAAGCATTCAAACATTGGAAAACTTTGCCCAAAACACTCACAACAGCTTCCAGAATTTAGCTCAGGTCAAATGGGACTAAACAATCAAATACAGGGGATAGTTTATAGGGATTAGGAGCTACAGCCAAAAACCCAACACCTTAGCCCACGAAAAATCCGGCGACAACACTGTGAAATCCGAGCTCGCCGGCCAAAGAAGGGTGGAATTGGTTCGAACTTGGGTGGCGGTCTTCTGGTCAATAATATAGATCACTGGACTTGTTTGTTTAACTCAGAAACATCCCAGTTTGCCCCAGATTCCTTATAGGTCAACATAACTTCACAAAACTGACACGGGTAAATTTCTAAGTTCGTATTTTGGTTTCTATTCAGTGTTCTAGGCCATAAAATCAACATTAAGGTCTTGTAAACAGCCACTACATAACACAAGTCCACACAATCACTCAAACCCTCTCTAGGAATTTCTAAACATCACTAATCAATATCGATTTAACTCTAAACTAACAATAGGATAAACTAAACACAATAACTTAACTAAAGTCTAGAATTATACCTCATTTGGCAACTCAAGAATTTTCTTGAGTTGCTCAAAGTCTTCAAAATCCAACTTTAATTGGTCCAATGGGTTTGTAGAGAAGTTGTGATCATTTTTAGTGAAGGGAGTATAGGGTTTTGGTGAAGATTTTGTGATGAACCATGAGGGTAGAAGTGAGGGGAGCTTGAAGAAGGAGTTGAAGAAAAATAATGGGGTGGGAAAAATGAAGGCATCCCCCTTTCTCTCCATCTCTCTCTCTTATCCTCACTCTCCTAATGCTCACCCTCTCATAATACATGCCATGTCACACTCTCTCTCCAATAAGTATCTCATTCTCTTTTCTTTTTCTTTTAAAACCAAATATCAACATATCCAAATGAAACAACATGCAACCAAAAATGCAACATGTCATAATGCACTAACCATAATTAATTAAAAAGACGGATTTGGCCTAATCGCGATTAGTAGTGCACTAATCAATTTTTATTTAAGCTGCATATAATTAATTATAAAAATGCCAAATCCAATAAATATATTTTTAAATGAATAAATCATTTTAAATCTCCAATTATTTCAAAAATATTGGTATATATTTATACCATTTTTCGAAAACCGCAAATTCGCAAATCGGGTGTTTTCGCGAAATATATTATTTTAATATTAAATTCCAAAAATAATATTTTATATTTTCTGAAATGTTACAGTAGATTTGGAATTGAGTAGTGCGAATGAACCACAAATCCCTCCAAGTCAAACCAGAACCAATTCTTTTGATCTCAACACCTTCCATTCTGAACCCCAACCGAATGTATTTGATGATCAACTGCTTAATAATCTAATTGATAAGGTGTCCGAGAATAACATGTTTGACTTTTCCAATCGTGAGTGTGAAAGAGAGCCTTACACCATTCCAAATCAAACCAATCTTTATTCGACTAAACTTGACATTTCAAAGCTTCCAATTCCATCAAGTGAACCTAGTGATCCACCGATTGAAGATAATATAATTGATTAATTTTTAAAGAACTATTCATTTGATTTAACTGATGATGCTAGTGAGATCAGTGTTGAGAATATCTTAGAAGATGAACTCGTTATGTTGGATGAGTTGGATTCCCTAACCCATCATGTCCCTTTCATTGAATGTGAACATCTTCCTGTATATTTAACCGATCCTATTCTTACCACCAACCTATCCGATATGCAAAACGATATTCAACATTCATCTTCCACATCTGGATCAACAATGCTCGACACCCAAGTTCGTTTACCCATTTTATTACACACTTTATTTGGTTCTTCTCATCTTCTTTCACCTCCACCGTGATTTGATGAACCACACTCTGATATTTCGAGTTTTATGATTCTTGAAAGACCACTCGAGTTAGACTCTTTTGAGAATAAGATAGATGAGATTTTCGAGTCTCCTACCTCCATTTCTGACGAATAAAGTGTTTTGAATCCTGGTGCGCAACACATTGACCTTGAAACTTTCAACTTTCCTAGTGGACTGCCTATTCCACTTATTCTTTTCTTTCCGATGAGATTATCATACGGAACATCGATGAAAGTTTCAAAAGTATTTTCGCCGAAGAACTCGCGTTCCTTGAATACTTGGATGCTGTGATGAATCAACCTCCACCGGAAATTCGTGCGCCTCCCTTTAAGGCCGAAGAAGTTGAACCGCCACCCCTTCTTCTTATCACATACGAGAATGCGACTATTCCACCCATTCCTTATCTTTCACATTCTCGTTTTCATTCACCAGCCCTTTTTTCGTCTCTATCAACCGAAACGTAAAACCTGTCGATTACACCTCTTATCTTCCCCCTACTTCATCTCTTCTCATTACTCTCATTTCTGTTTCTTCTAATCGAGACATGATACAACCTCCATTCTTATACATTCTTGAGATTTCTTCACGTCTATCTGTTACGTGATCTTTCACCAACTATGGTGTTACCTTGATAAAAAATTTAAATGGTTGATTTTAACTTTTGGTCTTTGTAAAGTTTTGTGTAAACCGATAATATTTCTCCCTACCCCCTCATATATTGAATTTCAATACTGTTTTACTCAAGTTTGGGGGAAAGAAGAAAAATATTTTTTAAATGGCTCTTGAAAGAAAGGAAATTTTTGCATGATTGTGAGACAGGAATAAGTTTGGGGGAGGATTTTACTGTCATTCGCTCTTGACCCCTTTTTTATACCATCTAATTGAACTGTTCCTCCTACGTTTCAGGTTTTGAGCTTACAGAACAACATCAGTGAGGACACTGTTGCGAACAAGTTTGGGGGATGGTTTGTATGGATGGTTTGTATATATTCACGCATCATATGTAGATATTGCATATACATTGCATAATATAAAAAAATTAGAAAATAAAAATTAGAAAGTAAAAAATACATATGAAAGAGAGGAAAAGATTTAAGAAATACAAGAAAATTAGATGTTTAAAATGAAGCTAGTAATACGTAATCATGAGCTGTTGTCCCAACGTTAGTAAGATGAAGGAATCACTAATATGTGGAAAGAAATAAGTCTGAAAAATAGTCCCTATTCTTGAGTCCAAACTTCTAAACGTTGATACCCTACTATACGCACTTGCACACATCTTGAAACTTGGGATAGTAGAGAATATCTTGAAATACTCTTGTCTAAAAGCCTTAGTACGAAGGAAAAATATATAATTCAATAAAATATAAATAGTGCATAAAATAAATTTTACAGAAAAATGAACACCGGTTTTGTAATTACTTAAGGCAGCATAAAATAAATATAGTAAGGGTGCCTTATCACCTACTGTCTTAGACCAACTGGTTTGGAAGTCACTGCTAAGCCTTAGGTGTTGCACGACCAAGATATTGCTAATTACGCCTTAATAAGTGAGCACATTCGGTAATCGGTTGGTTAGTACCTTAAAAAGTATTAACGGTCGCATGAAGAATGTGTGAACAAATCCATCTAAAATATCACCGACTAAAAAGTACTAAGGTAAATGGCCAAAGGGTATATGATAGTTTGAATTGAATTATCCAAGTGTAGGGATGACTTTTACACACATGTAAGGGTATTTGATCGATATTTGGAGAAAAGGTAAGGAAGAAGACTAAAAATGATGTTTTATTGAGAGATGGTGTTATTTCTGACATCTTTGCAAGACCATTAAAATATGGCTCATGATAACTAAAAAGCTAGTGTAGTTTGAAACTCTTCTTTTCAAGTTTTTTCTTTTATATGTTTCTTATATTTGCATGTAATTTTTGTCTTCTTTCTTTTATTTTGGGATTTTGTAGGTGTAATCCGCTGAAAACCCTCAGGAGACAACTGTTGGAGATAGTGCCCTCAGAGTCAATTATTGGATCACAGGCACGTGATTGCAATGATTGAGGGAGGACCTATCCCGGTAGGACAGTCTTACTCGAGATGATAGTATGCTATCTGGTTTATCTCTATCATCGTGTGCTGCTTTAGGTGACCTGACAGGTCGCTATTACACGCTGATAGAGCCCCTAGGATTCTTGCTTGACTGCCAGCAGTATGATGGCGATCATATACGTGAGAGCTGGTAGTCTATAAGCACATCCTTAAAAGGTCCCTAGTCGTTGGAGTTTCGAGACAGGGCATCGATTCTCCAGAGTAGACTAGTGTATACAGTCGAGACCCCGACGAGGGGCGGTGGCCGGTCTCATAAGCCACTGGTGTCAGTTGGTTCACCTAAGATGTATACAGGTGCTCATTAGGTTATGAGTACACCGGACAGGACTCGCCGGGAACCTGCTAGTTGGGATTATACCATACGTCAGATAGCAGTTCCCAGGTGACATGTGTACAGGTTAGTTCATCGACCTGAGATCGTCATTTGTCTCGTGTGAGTTCCCACTGTGCTTTGATTACTACCCTACCACGGCTCAAAGGAGTCGTGCAAACAGGTTTTAGTTGGGTACAGTCCCGAGCCACATGGAGGCAGTGAGCGGATCTGCAGGGGTTCGTCTCTCTCGGTATTGGGGGTGAGGTCGCGCTGTGTCTAGGAGAGCCATTACACAAAGCCCTCGGCCGAGGCAGGAGATTTACTGGTAGGTATTCCAGTAGTATCTCAGGGTGTTCTGGGCTTCACTCCGACACGACTTGTATCGCCTTTGGGGGTCTGACTTTTACCAACCCCCTAGGCCCGCCATACGATGCTCATAGAAGAACGGACCGGACTGTATGGATATTGTCACTGACAGGCTCAGTAGGGTGTCAGGATGAGTTCGCTCATCGACGTCCCTTTTGGTCAATAACTGGTGGCCCGTCACGTATTGGCTCATACCTCTGACGTGCTGGTGGTTAAATCCACAACCATAGTATTGACGAGTCTTTTGAGTCCACCACACTTTCAGTTACTCAAGCTTTCGGGCGAAACGCTGTAGAGGCCGTATGGAGATATGGCAGGGTCCGATCAGATACGTGCGGTATTGCACGGATCAGGATCGGACGGTTAGTACTAGTGGCCGTATAGATATATGGCAAGGTTCGATCGGATACGTACGGTATTGCACGCATCAGGATCGGACGGATATTATTAGCCGGCTTTGGTTTAAGCCGGATCCTAGTTTAGTACAGTGTAGATTTTGTCTCATTGCATTTGTATCCGGACGGAATACAGATGCGGGTGTGTATGCACAGTATCGGGGTTTTTCCTGTAATTTATTACGGGACCACTTTTCTGGAGTTTCCAGTTTGCTTTCCGTTCCGGCCGGTTTTCCTTTATTCTTTCCCGGCCGGACTTTTCCGTTGGAGGGGGTAATTTGCAGTTTTGCAAATTACTTTTGGGGAGGGGGTTTCTTGCATATGTGGGATTATGATATGACCATCATCATTCTCTTTACATCACTTGCATTATTCATGGTAGTAATGTGAGGTGATTGATTTGTGTTTGGATGTGAGGTTTGCTTTTGATATGGTCACCTCCACCTTTTTCCTACACTCACCTCCCTTTGTATTATGTTTCTTTCTCTCCACCATTTCAAAATGAGGGAGGCCGGCCACAATTTTTGGAGAGGGGAAAAATGAGAGGGTTTCATTTTTGATGAGGTTAATTTGTTCATATCACACTTCTTGCTACACACATTCTTGCTCCACTTGAAAAGTTCATTTTCTCAACCTCATTCCTCCATCAAGGCAACATAACCCCAAAGAGACTAAGCACTACACATTCTACAGCATATCTTGGGCACGTCGACTTGCCAGCTTCGTGCCCGAGTTGCCTCAGTATTGAGGTGGGAGCCCGTAAAAGATACAGACGATGTGGTGCCCTTCCGGCAAGGAGGCGACGACCGGAGTTTCCGCAGGAGATCGGGACGATGACGAGAAGACCGGAGGACTCGGATCACTCGGTATATCTCTTACCCCATCTCTAGTTAGCTAGTATAGGTTAATGGTTTCGATCCGGGTATATTTTCCGCGGTAGCGCCAGTTTAAAGTTAAGAAAAATTTTGATTCCGCATTTTGGCCTCGGATAGACGGCCGGGGCGCTGCCGTGGCGCAACATGGTATCAGAGCCACGCCATTAACCTTGCCTAGCTTGTTCTAATGCGTTTTACTTATCCGATCGACCAAAATCCCAAAAACCCCATTTCGTGTGCATCAGTTTTCTGTCGATTTT
The DNA here is from genome assembly GCA_030015575.1 of Agapanthus africanus. Classification (NCBI taxonomy): domain Eukaryota; kingdom Viridiplantae; phylum Streptophyta; class Magnoliopsida; order Asparagales; family Amaryllidaceae; genus Agapanthus; species Agapanthus africanus. The sequence goes on along the minus strand of CM057350.1, from coordinate 55,272,919 downwards.
TTCCGGGCTCTAAAAATTTTTCAGGTTGTAAAAAACTAATGTACTGCAAATTCTAAGACTACTGGAAAAATTCGACACAGTCAGTCGATCACTCAAGCGCGGAACCGCGGCCAAACCCCCCCTTGGGCCGCGGTTCCGCCGCGCATTGGTGTCTTCACTGTATCATATTTTTCCAGTGGGCTTCTGGGCTAATTTTTGGGGTTTTGGAATATTAATATTGGGCCCAGAATTTCTGTGAGTGCTACAGTATTACTTGGGGGCCCACTTGTTAATTTTTGATCGATTGGATATTTTAAACACATTATTTCACAGTATTTACATTATATCTGCGACCGTGAATGTCACTTGATCGGTAAATCCTGTCTAACTGCTATAGCCCGGTTAGACGGATTTGCGAACGTGATTTTCACGTTGATGTTCTATGTATTGCTGTGTTGTTGCGGATCGGTCGTGGGGGATAGCCTGGATGCAATGTTAGTACAGTTTTGTTTTATATGTACATTTGATATTGCGGGGCGAGCGTCCGACATGTGGACTGCCGTCACTGCCTGTTTGTATTATTCTTTTGGGGCACGACCTGGTTGCGGTCGATGTACCCGTTGTATGTATATTTTACTTTCTGTACTAGGATTGCCCCGCGGAGGGGTGCACGGATAGCCGGGTTCTAGAGGGCAACGGGCCCGCATCTCATGGCATTGAGACGGAGGGGGCTTTACTCTAGAATTGGCGGGCTGTTTGCCGCACTCGTAGGGGGTACAGGTTGACCCAGGAGGGGTGCCCAAGTTACCGGATTCCGTGAAGTGCTGGGTGGTCCATTCACGGAGATGAAGGGGGCTGCCTCGCTTCAGGTTTTGGTGGGTGACTTGCCGCGCCCATAGGGGTCTAGGATTTCATTGCACAGGCTATCCACACGACCAGGAGAACGTCGGGTTTCAGCAGCGGCTCTGTGAAACCCGGGGCTTCCAAATATCTGTATTGTTCTGTGATGCTGTACATTTCTGTGATGTTGCATTTTATCACGCCTTGAGCGAAATACTATATATTGGTATATATATTAGTAGATGTTGTATATGTTTTTCATCCGCGCTAGTCCAGTCCCCGCTCTGCCGTTAGTTAGCTAACCTAACGGGTGATGACGGGACCCAGTGGCGAATGCGGATGACATATACGTACATCAGTATATTTTCGTTCTTTGTGGTGTGATCAATTGATGGGACTGCGTTGATTCGGATCAATGCAAGCTTAAACAAACCTATTCTGATGTTGTTGGAACACTTTTCAAAAAGCTGTTATTGCAAGGACGTTCACTTTTGTTTTGCATCGTGGTATTCATTTGGAATATCCTGCTCCTCAGTCGACGAGGCAAGGGCCGAGATCCCTTCACCGGGAGTGACCCCTTGGACAGAAGTTTGCGTCAGGGCATTAACTTCACTATAGCCGATTGCTCTTGCTTTGCATCGTGGTATTCAGTTGGAATATTCTGCACCTCATTCTACGGGGAAAGAGCCGAGATCCCTTCACCGGGAGTGACCTCTTTAGCAAAGGTTTTCGTCACTATATTTTTATAAAAAGTTATCCGGTTCCTTCAACGATATCAAGTTCATTACGTTAAAGGTTTTTCGCCAAAAACCAGTCGTAGCCCTCCGTCATTTCAGATCAGTATTGCTTAGTATTCGCGCTGCGTTTGTCGTTGCTATTCGCCGAGGCGTAGTGTGCGGTAGCTTTGTTGTGCTATTCTGTCGCATGGATATGTGGATTGGTTAGGACAGTCGTACGACTTTGTTGATTATTCGTCAAGGGTCGTGCGGGTGGGTTTAACGCAATCAAGATAATGACAGGCTGAACTTGACTAGGACCTTTTGATTTGTTGATTATTCGTCAAGGTCACTTGGGTCCTAGGGGTAAAAATCACATCGGGAGTTTCAAAAGAACTGAAACTTGCCAGATATGCGCATACCTTCTGGAGTGTGGTGACTTGAGTGGATTCCGTCAAGTTATCATGCGATGATAGTTGGATCCCGATTCCCACTGATGAGTTGGTTTACTCCTCGGGTGATCCCGACTAGTTCTTCTTTCAGGTTTGGAGGAGAATTTGACGGTACAGTGGGAGGTTTCCAGATTAGATAAAGTGATAACCATTCTGATCTAGGTTAGAGTGCACGCTGAGTGTTTCTTTTCTCTCTCTCTTTGGCAGCGACCATTGACCCGACCCTGGACTATGACTCAGTGACCAAGTTGACCGAACCTTCTTAACACTGGCTTTTGGATTGTCAGAGTTGCAAACCTCATTGCCACTCCTACTTTTACCCTTTTCTCCAGGACACCCCGTATTACTACGAACGTCCACTTCCATTGGACAAAACCATCGTATGGTTATATACGAACTCGAAGGACTTCGAGGATGGTTTCTGGTTCTGGAGAAAACGAATAGGATTATTCAGTTGTCTTTTCTTTTCACCTTCTCTCATTGTGAGTACTCCTTGGTTTAGGAGATAGTACACCTATTATGCAAATTGGATAGTCTTCTTCCAAACCTTAGGCTGGTGCCGAACGGTGGGGAATGAAGAAAATCAATTAGCATAACGATGGTGTGCAGAAGGTATTAAGTTAAGACAAAGAAAGGGATTAGTAAGAGGGCAAAGTAAATTGCGACTGCCATTCACGACCAAACCGAGTATTTCTTCGCCAATCCTAAATCACCTTTGTATTTCTCCAGGACACTCCGTATCACTACGAAGATCCCAAGTTTTTGGATACTCCATCGTATGGTTATATACGAACTCGAAAGGAACTTGTTCCAGTTCGGGGATGGATTCTGGTTCAGGAGAAATAGGAATAAGGTTTATTCGGTTGTCTTTTATCTTCACCTTCTCTCGCATTGCGAGTGCTCCTAGGATTAGGACAGTACACCCATTATGCTTATTGGATGGTCTTCTTCCAAACCATAGGCTGGTGCCGAACGGTAGGAAAGGAAGAAAACCATTTGGCCTAAGGGGTGTGCAGAAGGTAATGACTAAAGACATATAAAGGGATTTGGAGAGGTGGCAAAGAATTATACGGTTATAGTTGTGAATCTGGATAATGGTAGAGGCATTACTAAGAATACCAGGATACCCCATCGAAACATTTCAATGTTTCAGTTCAACTGTGTACTGTTAAAAGAAAACTGATTTCCCGATTGGACACTTGCTCCAGGGTATGTATTTACCAGGTTTGATTCTCACATCTGTATGGTTTTACAGATGATGAGTGGGAGTAAGTTATTGGGAATTGGGTGATCATCCTCATTATATCGGGATTCGTTGTAATCGGTGATATTTGAGGAGATCACCTGGGCTGTTTGCCGGTCGGCAAATATTTGGTTTTGAATATCCGCTGTTGTGCACCAATTTCAAATTGATATATCTGTACGTCTATTTTCATAGAGTGAGATATACCTTTTGATATTATGTCGATGACATTTACCTATATCAGTGGATGGTTAGGTAAGGAGCATCAAACAGCGGTGTAATTCTTCTTAACCATAAGTACAGTTTTCAACCTACGACGCACAGTGAAAGAGTTGTTAGACTCAGCGGACTTATACAGAGTATTGTATGTTGTCCAGTGTCCATTGGGACAGAGGGGTTGGTCCTCATACTATATTCTGTTTACTTTTAACTTCTCTAGTTGTTAGACATGTGTTTCGTAGAAACACAGGGTCTAAGTTTTGAGGAGTTATAGGTATTTGAATAGAGTAGAGAACCAGGTGTAGCAAGTATCGGGATTCTTCAAGGTGATCGAAGATGTAGATACTTGTGTATGGTATTCAGTTGATAGTAATGAGAACTTGCTTCTCTTTCAGGTTACTCATAATTGGAAGCATTCCTAAGTTGGGTAACGCTGATCGGCCTCCTTCCATTTAGTTGACATGCACTGGAGACAGCTGCATGATTTGAATCTGGTTCAATTAAATCAGTGCCTCTGGTTCTATATTGGGTATAGAACAGTTCATATCTTAACGATGTTAAGGTACGGGGAGTTGTCCGGCTTATGATTAAAACCAGACACTGGACAACTCAAGGCGCGTTTCTGTAATGGCTGTTTGTGGGTTGACCCAGGCTATGACGAGGGTTGACTTTCTACCATCTGGAAGATCAATAGTGATATTGTTCTTAACTCGCCACATTTTAAAAGGAAATGGTTATTTTTCAGAAAACAGTAGTGGGAGTATGGTAGAACTGGAAGCGATTCCAGAACCGCAAACGATTACTGAAGATTTGATAAGGAACCTAAAGATTCAATCTGATTTGACATTCCATTGGCCACTCCGCAGATCAGGTGGGTAACTTCAGGCACCCGAGAGGTACTCCGGTAGCCTCAAGGACGGTGACAGGGAAGTTCTTGTTTACCCACACTTGCCATTGTTGTTGTTCCAGGCTGCGAGACCCGGCAGGAGGATGAGTATAGCGTCGTTCTAAACTAGCTTTAGAAGTGCACGTCTATATGACTCTGCCAGAGGGTTGTCGTAGTCAGTGGGAGCAGCGGAAGCATTGGTGGACATCAGGCTTATGTCTATAGACTAAAGCAGATATAGCGGAGATAGATCATCTATTTCTGATGTGACAGTCATAGGTTTGACGTCATCAGAATAGGGGATGGATCTGTTAAGAAGGTAGTAGGGTGTGATGTCCTGGTTTTGGATGACATACACAGAGTAGGAAAGGAAACTCCTATAATACGATCGGTTATACTTTGGTTGTCACACAGTGGTTTCTCCACACAGGACTTGGATATTATATCAGACATTCTGGTTACTAGATCTATGGTTTTAGATCTAGATTTGGGTGGTTTCCTAATCTGGGTACCTTGACAGCATTCTATGAGTATTTAGAATGGACGACTCCTGGCACGGTAGTACACCTGCAGGTGATGGAGTCACCCTCTCTAAAGGTGTCTTACAGACTAAAGGGGAGAGGGATACGCATGATAGACAGATCACTTGCTTAGGCAATTGAGTCAATCATGAGATGTCAAGTACCACACCAGATGTTGTTCTTGCAGTAGCTGCAATAAGCTGATATTAATCCAATCCTGGAGAAACAGTCGGAAGCAGTTTTAGAACATAAGTTGATGTTCTAGGGATGTGATAACGACAGCCTCTTTTAGGAGATGGTTGTCACTCCAGGCTTCCAAGGTGACATGGATGGCAGAGTGGCTGTCAGAGTTATAGTTTCTCCTTCTGACGAGGGGCAGTATTTTGGACAGGTGGTCCAAGGAAATACTGATGGAGGCATGGCGCTGGGTACTGATTAAGTTCAGTTATCGATACAGTCTAAGAAGTTTGGATTTGGAATTCATTTATGAGCTAGGTCCCATCAGATATCCAGACATATTCTAAGACAGGTATTGCTCATTTCGGGAGATGGCTTTCTCCGCGAACTTGAGATATAGAGAGACATAGAAAGAAACTTCAAGGCGGATCCACTCACTGAGGCTATTCCTCGAACGCAATAGTTTCGCAAACAGGCTTTGTGCGACTGACTAGTAGAGGAGTTGGGTGTTCGGTATCACACGGGCTGTGAGTATGCGACATCGCAATAATTAGCCTTGAGTGCAAGTGGGAGATTATTGGAGATAGTGCCCTCAGAGTCAATTATTGGATCACAGGCACGTGATTGCAATGATTGAGGGAGGACCTATCCCGGTAGGACAGTCTTACTCGAGATGATAGTATGCTATCTGGTTTATCTCTATCATCGTGTACTGCTTTAGGTGACCTGACAGGTCGCTATTACACGCTGATAGAGCCCCTAGGATTCTTGCTTGACTGCCAGCAGCATGATGGCGATCATATACGTGAGAGCTCGTGGTCTATAAGCACATCCTTAAAAGTTCCCTAGTCATTGGAGTTTCGAGACAGGGCATCGATTCTCCAGAGTAGACTAGTGTATACAGTCGAGACCCCGACGAGGGGCGGTGGCCGGTCTCATAAGCCACTGGTGTCAGTTGGTTCACCTAAGATGTATACAGGTGCTCATTGGGTTATGAGTACACCGGACAGGACTCGCCGGGAACCTGCTAGTTGGGATTATACCATACGTCAGATAGCAGTTCCCAGGTGACATGTGTACAGGTTAGTTCATCGACCTGAGATCGTCATTTGTCTCGTGTGAGTTCCCACTGTGCTTTGATTACTACCCTACCACGGCTCAAAGGAGTCGTGCAAACAGGTTTTAGTTGGGTACAGTCCCGAGCCACATGGAGGCAGTGAGCGGATCTGCAGGGGTTCGTCTCTCCCGGTATTGGTGGTGAGGTCGCGCTGTGTCTAAGAGAGCCATTACACAAAGCCCTCGGCCGAGGCAGGAGATTTACTGGTAGGTATTCCAGTAGTATCTCAGGGTGTTCTGGGCTTCACTCCGACACGACTTGTACCGCCTTTGGGGGTCTGACTTTTACCAACCTCCTAGGCCCGCCATGCGATGCTCATAGACGAACGGACCGGACTGTACGGATATTGTCACTGACAGGCTCAGTAGGGTGTCAGGATGAGTTCGCTCATCGACGTCCCTTTTGGTCAATGACTGGTGGCCCGTCACGTATTGGCTCATACCTCTGACGTGCTGGTGGTTAAATCCACAACCATAGTATTGACGAGTCTTTTGAGTCCACCACACTTTCAGTTACTCAAGCTTTCGGGCGAAACGCTGTAGAGGCCGTATGGAAATATGGCAGGGTCCGATCAGATACGTGCGGTATTGCACGGATCAGGATCGGACGGTTAGTACTAGTGGCCGTATAGATATATGGCAAGGTTCGATCGGATACGTGCGGTATTGCACGCATCAGGATCGGACGGATATTACTAGCCGGCTTTGGTTTAAGCCGGATCCTAGTTTAGTACTGTGTAGATTTTGTCTCATTGCATTTGTATCCGGACGGAATACAGATGCGGGTGTGTATGCACAGTATCGGGGTTTTTCCTGTAATTTATTACGGGACCACTTTTCTGGAGTTGCCAGTTTGCTTTCCGTTCCGGCCGGTTTTCCTTTGTTCTTTCCCGGCCGCACTTTTCCGTTGGAGGGGGTAATTTGCAGTTTTGCAAATTACTTTTGGGGAGGGGGTTTCTTGCATATGTGGGATTATGATATGACCATCATCATTCTCTTTACATCACTTGCATTATTCATGGTAGTAATGTGAGGTGATTGATTTGTGTTTGGATGTGAGGTTTGCTTTTGATATGGTCACCTCCACCTTTTTCCTACACTCACCTCCCTTTGTATTATGTTTCTTTCTCTCCACCATTTCAAAATGAGGGAGGCCGGCCACAATTTTTGGAGAGGGGAAAAATGAGAGGGTTTCATTTTTGATGAGGTTAATTTGTTCATATCACACTTCTTGCTACACACATTCTTGCTCCACTTGAAAAGTTCATTTTCTCAACCTCATTCCTCCATCAAGGCAACATAACCCCAAAAAGACTAAGCACTACACATTCTACAGCATATCTTGGGCACGTCGACTTACCAGCTTCGTGCCCGAGTTGCCTCGGTATTGAGGTGGGAGCCCGTAAAAGATACAGACGATGTGGTGCCCTTCCGGCAAGGAGGCGACGACCGGAGTTTCCGCAGGAGATCGGGACGATGACGAGAAGACCGGAGGACTCGGATCACTCGGTATATCTCTCACCCCATCTCTAGTTAGCTAGTATAGGTTAATGGTTTCAATCCGGGTATATTGTCCGCGGTAGCGCCAGTTTAAAGTTAAGAAAAATTTTGATTCCGCATTTTGGCCTCGGATAGACGGCCGGGGCGCTGCCGTGGCGCAACAACAATACTCCTCCTACTAGGAACACCTAGAGATTTAACGGCTTGTTGCACGAGCTAAGTGCAATCGTGTTGCCTACGAAAGTTTGCTAGGTTTTTCTTTATCTTTTGAAAATAAATAGTTTGCTCGAGATGATCAAAGATAAGTTTGGGGGTATTTGATCAATCAAAATTATTGCACATTTGTATGGATATTTTCCATATTATTATTAATTACTAAAAGTTATTATCTGTAAATTAAGAACATATGTGGGTTTATTTGTAAAAACATTATTATCATATGTTTCTTCATTTATAATTAATATAATTAGGAAATATATGCATATCATATTTAAATAAAATATTCATGAGATTATTTATTATTAAAATATGCATATCATATCAAATATTCTTAACCAATATTCTTAAGATATCGTATCATTTAATTGGTTGGAATAACATCTCAAATAAAAAAAATGCTACTAACAATTTGATTTGAGATATTATGCAGGTATTATAATAGATCAGTTCACGTCTGAAATACAAGTAGGAGATCCACACCAAACCAAATCAGCCGAATCTTAGGAGCAAATTGAAGAATCTCGCAACGGTAGAGACTAAGAGCAATATTTTCAGAATACTTTTATCTGAAAGATCTCCAAATATTGAGAGAGAAAGGCACGAAGAATTTGGAAACTCAAACCCACCAACGGGCGGCGGATCTGCGGCCAATAGGGGCAAATGGTGGCGGTTGCGCGGTCATTTGGTGGCCGTTGGATGTAAAATAATCAGGGGCTTGATCGTAATTTCACATACCTCAATATGACGTCTAGGGTTTCAAGTTTCAGAGCCTATAAAAAGGCCGAGAGCATCTATCATCAAAATAATGAATCCATGGAAATATCGACTGATCTACCAAGCAATCAGTCTAGAGAAAATTAGAGTTTTGTAATTTGGTTTTTCAGCGACCAACTTTTGCAATAGAATAGCTAATCAATAAAGAGTAGTTCTTTCTTTAATTTTGCCGCATTTACTTTCCGCATTTACTTTCTACAATTACTTTCTGCATTTACTTTCTGTATTTTTAATTTTAATTATGGGCATTTTCTTTCTGCATTTTTAATTTTAATTATGGGTTCCGTTTTCTTCCATCTTTCTTTTACTTCGTTGATCTCCATGAGCGAGTAAATTCTCGCTTGTTAGGATTTTGTAGGATAGGGTAGAATAATAGATGAACAATATTTCTTCAATTATTTTTAAAGTTTTAATTTTTATAAAATTTAGCAAAATGAATATTAACCCTCTTATCGGGCGTGCTATCAATTCATGATAGTCACAACCACGATTTGAGATTTGTTAATAATCGTTTTGTTAAGGGTTTGAGACAAATAGGGATCAATAGAAGGACAAGGGTCAGTAGAGGGAAACCCTAATCCCCTATAAGAACCCTAATCCCCTATAAGAACCCTAATCCACATTCATCCTATTTCTCTAGTATTAAATAATTAAAAGATAAAATGAATTATTTTTAAAACTCCATCCATTAACTACTAATTCCTATAAACCCTACAAGCCCTTCAATTATAAACTTTTCAAACCTTCTTAGTAATAAACGATAACAATCCCATCTTTCTTCTATCAACCCTACAATCGTTATTATTTTGGTAGAAATTCCGACCCCACCATTTTTTTAAGGGATAGGATAGAACGCTCTAGAAATAACAGTTGGACACCTCATTCAAATTCTTATCAACCGCGTCAAAATTCAACACCTTGTTATGTTGATAATCCTTTTAAGACTAGTGAGAAAACTTCTAAACCCATGTCCATTGCCGAGCATATTGCGAAGGCTCGTAGTCAAAGTTTCATACCTTTCACTGCTCCAAAACCGTTAGGACAACAATTACAATTATTTCCATATGAACATGTTGATAATCCTTTTAAGGCGAATATAGCAACTTTTACATCCATGACCATTGCTGAGCAAATTGCAAAAGCCAGTCGCCAACAAATCAACCAATCTCAATTTTTCTTCATATCACAATGTTGATCCTAATCCTATCTATGAAAATTGGATACACCCTTCTAACTCTTCTCAACGGTACCAAACTTTAACACCCTCACATGTTGATACTTCTTTTGAGGCTATTGTGGAAATTCGTAAACTCATTTCTATTGTGGAACACATTAAACTAGCCCATAGCCAACAATTAAAAACATTCCAACCATACTCAACTGTTGCACTCTATCTAGACAGTGCTTCTGAATATCAATTAGGAAGTTCCACGGTTCAAAAAGAATGCTTCATTGAAACTTCTTCACAAACCATGTCTAGTCTTGAAGTAGAGTTGGAATTGAGTAGTGCGAATGAACCAGGAATCCCTCCAAGTCAAACCAGAACCAATTCTTTTGATCTCAACACCTTCTATCCTGAATCCCAACCGAATATATTTGATGATCAACCGCTTAATAATCTAATTGATGAAGTGCCCGAGAGTAACATGTTTCACTTTTCCAATTATGAGTGTGTGATTGATCGTAAAAAGTGTTGTGTCTAGGTATGTTGTAAATTACCGCAATCAATAACTGTATCGCGATGGCTAGCCGATAGTGAGTACGGGTCGTCCACAGAGAAACGGTAAACTACTTATCTTGTTTTAGACGAGTTGATAGAAGAAAGATGGGATTGTTTTCGTTTATTATTAAGAAGGTTTGAAAATTTATCAGAAAAGGGCTTGTAGGGTTTATAGAATTTAGTAGTTAATCGATGGAGTTTTAAAATTAATTCTTTTTATCTTTAAATTATTTAATACTAGAGAGATAGCGATGAATGTGGATTAGAGTTCTTGGAGTGAACTAAGGTTTCCCTCTACTGACCCTTGTCTTTCCATTGATCTCTATTTATCTCAAGCCCTTAACAAAACGATTATTAACGATTCTCAAATCGTGGTCGTGACTATCATGAATTAATAGCACTCCCGATAAGAGGGTTAATATTCATTTTGCTAAACTTTATAAAAGTTAAAAATTTAAAAAGAATTTAAATTATAGTTTTCATCGATTATTCTAGCCTATCCTACAAACCGTAGTAAGCAAGAATTTACTCGCCCATGGATATTAGCGTAGTAAAAGAGAGGTGGAAGATGAACGAAACCATAATTAAAAATTAAAAGTGCAGAAAGTAATTGCGGAATGTAATGCAGAAAGTAATGCGGAAAGTAAATGCAGAAAGTAATGTGGAAAGTAAATGCGGAAAGAATTAAAATAAAGAACTACCTTTTATTGATTAACTATTGCATTACAAAATTTCTTCCTGAAAAAGTAGCTAACAAAAACCCTAGTTTTTCTCCTAGATTTTTCTCTCTTGAATTGAAATTTTGAATTGAATGTTGAATATTTTTGATAGACAACTCTCGGACCTTTATATAGTCTCTGGAATTAGAAACCCTAGATGTCATATTGAAGTATGTGAAGTTACGATCAAGACCCTGAAATTTCAGATTCTACGACCACAAGACAACCGCGCAATCGCCGCCCCAAGGCCTGTTTGACCACGGATCCACCGCTTTCTGGTGAGTTTGCGCCTCCAGATTTCTCATTGCTTCTTCTCTCGATATTTGGAGATTCTCTTGATAAAAATATTCTGAAATATTGCTCTTAGTCTCTATCGTTGCGAGATTCTTCGATTTGCTCCTAATATTCAGCAGATTTGGTTGAGTGGACCGATTTGTTGTGTATCTCCTACTTATAGTTCAGACTTGAGCTAATCTATTATAATACCTGCACAATATCTCAAATCTTCTTGTTAGTAGCATTTGTTTTATTTGAGATATTATTCCAACCAATTAAATGATATGATATCTTAAGAATATTGGTTAAGAATATTTGATATGATATGTATATTTTAATAATAAATAATATCTTGAATATTTTATTTAAATATGATATGCATATATTTTCCCTAATTATATTAATTATAAATGAAGAAATATATGATAATAATCTTTTTGTGAATAAACCCACATATGTTCTTTACTTACAATTAACACCTTTTAGTAACTAATAATAGTAGGGAAAATGTCCATACAAATGTGCAATAAATTTGACTGATCAAATGCTCCCAAACTTATCAAGCGGGGTAGAGGAATTGGTCGACTCATCAGGCTCATGACTTTGATCTTCCTGAGCAAACTATTTATTATCAAAAAATGAAAAAGAAAAACCTAGCACACTTTCGTAGGCAACACAATTGCACTTAGCTCGTGCAACAAGCCTTTAAACCTCTAGATGTCCCCAGTAGGAGGAGTGTTGTCTCCTGAGGGTTTTCTGCGGATTACACCCATAAAATCCCAAAATAAAACAAAGAAGATGAAAATTACATGCAAAGATAAGAACATATAAAAGAAAAAACTTGAAAGAAGAGTTTCAAACTACACTAACTTTTTAGTTGTCATAAGCCCTATCTTAATGGTCTTGAAAAGATTTCAGAAATCACATCATCCCTCAATAAAACATCGTCTTTAGTCTTCCTTCATACATCTCTTCAAAACATCGATCATATACCCCTACGTGTGTGTAAAAGATATCCCTACACTTGGAGAATTCAATTCAAGCTATCATACCCTTTTGTTCATCTTCCTTAGTACATTTTAGTCGGTGATATTTTAGATGGATTTGCTCACACATTCTTCATGCGACTGTTAATACTTCTTGAGGTACTAACCAACCGATTACCAAATTTGCTCACTTATTAAGGCGTAATTAGCAATATCCTAGTTTTGCAACACCTAAGGCTTAGCAGTGACTCCCAAACCAGTTGGTCTAAAGCACTAGGTGATAAGGCACCCTCGCTATATTTTTTTATGCTGCCTTAAATAATTACAAAACCAGTGTTCATTTTTCTGCACTACTTATCTTTTGTCGATTTGTTTTTTTCATACTAAGGTTTTCAGGCAAGAGTATTTCAAGCTATCCTCTACCTTCCTAAGTTTCACGATGTGTGCAAGTCCGTAAAGTAAGGTATCAACGTTCAGAAGTTTGGACTCAAGAATAGAGACTATTTTTCAAACTTATTTCTATCCGCAGATTAGTGATTTCTTCATCTTACTAATGCTTGGGACAACAGCTCATGACTACGTATTACTAGTTTCGTTTTAAAACATCTAATTTTCTTGTATTTCTTAAATCGCTTCCTCTCTTTCATATGTATTTTTCACTTTCTAACTTTTATTTTCAAAAATTTATGCAATGCAATATTTACATATGATGCGTGGATATATATAAACCATCCATACAAACTATCCCCCCAAACTTATTTGCAACAGTGTCCTCAATGATGTTGCACTGTAAGCTCAAAACCTGAAAACTAGAAGGAATAGTTCAATAAGATGGTATAAAGAAGGGGTTAAGAGTGAATGACAGTGAAATCCTCCCCCAAACTTATTTTTGGCTCACAATCGTGCAAAAATTTCTTTTCTTTCAAGAGCCAAAATATTTTTCTTTTCCCCCCCCACCAAACTTGAGTAAAATAGTGTTTTCATTACTAAGCATTGAAATTCAACATAAGAGGGGGGTAACTATTATCGGTCTACACAAAACTTTACAAAGACAAAAAATTAAAACCAACCATTCAAATATTTTATCTAGGTAATACTATGGTTGGTAGAAAAAGGCGAAACGGATGTACGTGAAGAAGACTCGAGACTATATAAGAATGGAGGTTGTATCATATCTCGAGTAGAAGAAACAGAAATAAGAGTAAGAGATTATGCGGGGAGGAGAGAAGAGGTGTAATCGAAAGGATTTACGTCACGGTTGGTAGAGACGAAAAAGTGATGGTGAATGAAAACGAGAATGTGAAAGATAAGGAATGGGTGTAATAGTCGCATTCTCGTATGTGACTAGAAGAAGGGGTAGCGGTTCAACTTCTTCAGCCTTAAACAGAGGCGCACGAATTTTCGGTGGAGGATGATTCATCACAGCATCCAAGTCTTCAAGGAATGCGAGTTCTTCGACGAAAATGTTTTCGAAACTTTCATCGATGTTCCAATTGATGATCTCATCGAAAAGAATAAGTGTCCATGTTGGTGGAATAAACAGATTCACTAGGAAGATTGAAAGTTTCAAGGTCAATATGTTGCGCACCAACATTCAAAACACTCGATTTGTCAGAAATTATGGAGGTAGGAGACTCGAAAAGCTTGTCTACCTTATTTTCAAAAGAGTCTAACTCGAGTGGTCTTTCCAGAATCATAAAACTCAAAATATCGGAGTATGGTTCATCAAATCTCGGTGGAAGTGAAAGAAATTAAGAAGAACCAAAGAAAATGTGTAATGAAATGGGTAAACGGACTTAGGTGTCGAGTATTGTTGAACCAGATATAGGAGATGAAGGCTGAATATCGTTTTGCATATCGGATAGGTTGGAGGTAAGAATAGGATCGGTTAAATGCACAGGAAGATGTTCACATTCAATGGAAGGGACATGATAAGTCAGAGAATCCAACTCATCCAATATAGCGAGCTCATCTTCAAAGATATTCTCATCACCGATCTCACTAACACCTTCAGTCAAATCAAATGAATAGTCCTTTAAAAATTCATCAACTATATTATTCTCAATCGATGGATCACTTAGTTCACTTAATGGAATTGGAAGGTTTGAAATGTCAAGTTTAGTCGAATAAGGATCGGTTTAATTTGGAATGGTGTAAGGCTCTCTTTCACACTCATGATTGGAAAAGTCAAACATGTTATTCTTGGGCACCGCATCAATTAGATTATTAAGCAGTTGATCATCAAATACATTTGGTTGGGGTTCAGGATGGAAGGTATCGAGATTAAAAGAATTGATTCTGGTTTGACTTTGAGGGATCCCTTGTTCTTTCTTATTACTCAATTCCAACTCTACCTTCAAGGCTAGACATTGTTTGTGAAGAAGTTCAACGAAGGATTCTCTTTGAACCGTGGAACTTCCTAATTGATGTTCAAAAGCACTGTCTAGATAAGGTGCAAAAGTTAAGGATAGTTGGAATGTATTTAATTGTTGGCTACGGACGAGTTCAATGTGTTCTGCAATAAAAATGGGTTTACGAATTGCCACATTAGCCTCAAGAGAAGTATTAACAGGAGAGGGTGTGAATGTTTGGTACTGTTGATAAAAGTTAGAAGGGTGTATCCAATTTTCATAAACAGGATTAGGATTAACATTCTGATATAAAAAAAAATGAGATTGGCTGGTTAGTTGGCGACTGGCTTTTGCAATTTGCTAAGCAATGGTCATGGGTGTAAAACTTTCCTTATTCTCCTTAAAAGGAGTATACATATGGAAATGATTGTAATTTTTGTCTTAAGGTTTTTGGAGCAGCGAAAGGTATGAAACTTTGGCTATGGGCCTTCGCAATATGCTCAGCAATGGACATAGATTTAGATATTTCACTAACCTTAAAAGGATTATCAACATAAGAAGATGTTGAATTTTGACACGGTTGATAGGAATTTGAGTGAGGTGTCCAACTGTTATTTCTAGAGCGCTCTACCCTATCCTTTAAAGAAATGGTACGGTCGGAATTTGTTCCCAAGCAATAATGATACAAAGAAATATCTGGTTGTGTATAGCAAAGCTCGCCAAGAGTTCGTCGGTTTGGGTTACCCATTATAAGAGAATGAAAAGAAAAGAGGGTGAAATGGTAATAATTTTAAGCTCTTTTTTTTTGAAATTGTTTTGGTTGGAAAGAGGGACTCGACAAATGTGCATAAACAATCCCTAGATCTAGGGTCACCTTGTAACACCCTAGTACGGTTATACGACATTAATTGGTATTTTAACACTTGTTTTATATTTCTTCTCTTCTATCTATTGGGTCGCAAATGATTCAAAGAGTAGTAGTCGTTATCTGACCCGATCCGCATGTTAGAACCCAATATGGTGCAAGATTGTATCTGAGATTTACCAGTAAAGTGTATCTATGTGAATCTATTATAATACCTACATTATATTTTTAAATCTTTATATATCATATATCTAGATCATCATATATCTTTTAATACCCATAGTTAAGAAGAAGATATATTTTGTTAACTTTCATCATATGGTTACCATCCCATATCTTATTTTGCTTTTATCTTTTACGTTTAAATCTCAAAATATCTAATATCAAATATTTACTAAATCTAGATATATTTTTAGAATCCTTTTAAATCTTAAATTATGGGTATGAGTTATTTAAAATATATACTTGCATTATGGTTGAGAAGTTTATATATATGAATTATTTTCCAAAATATATTTTTGATGAGATTTTGGTGCAGATTGGTTGTAGTTTAATATTACATTAAAACTAATATATATTTATAACCTAATTTAAACTATACTATATATATTTATATTAAATACAAAATCTCTCTCTCTCTCTCTCCACATAACATATCTCTCCCTCATCAATTTATATATTCTCCTTCTTCGTTCTTCAAGCCCACACTCATTCTCGCCGACGCAACTCCAGCCGCATCCTAGAACCTTAACCGAACCATCACAACTTAGTGTTTATTTGTATAGCGTCATGATACTTCCGTTCATCGCGTTTGTTTTGAGGCAAGTTTACAACTTACTACAAGATATGGCTTATGTAATTTACTTATATGTTGTCGTACTATTATTATTATCATCATCATCATAAAGCTATATCTATATAATTTATACACCATAGTTATTTAACGTTAATCAGTTTTATAATATACAATGTATGCAAGTTTACAACTTGCGACATACTATAATTATATCTATAAATATATATATCATCGTAATATTTCATATTATTATCATTAATTAGTTTATAATCTGTATTTTATAACGTTATACAAAATATAGTTTGAAAATATTATAGTTTACACATGAAACGTTGTCGCAAAGCAGATACGACAAATCTGAAATTTGTTGTACACCTTACCTTATAAAATTCATTATAAATTATAGAAAAAAACATTAGCATGCGTTCTTTAGTTCGTTAAGAAGCTAACATAGAATAATATAACCATGTGAAATATTTACTTGCAAAATAAAATTTTTAAATAACGTAAACTGTAAATGAAAGTACCTCTAAACTGCTGTCCAGGGAAATTCCAGCAGCAAACTTTCAATTTCGAATATTCATAACTTTTTTTAGGAACAACCTGAGATATTTTAACTTATAAAAATGAAAACCTTATTGAATTATCTTTGTTTTAGTATATGACACATCTCTTTTGGATGACGTTTGTTATTTTTAAGCTATTTTACAAATCAGGGTGACGCTGAATTTCTGAACGGAACTTTCTTGTGCATGGTTAATCAATACCACTTTTATAGTTATTAATCGGATTAAATATGTTATCCATGTTAATGTTATTATATCAATATCTATTTAATAAGTAATAGTGCATGTGTTTTAATATTCAGCAAATATTACCGATTTACCGTTTTATAGTATCCATCTGTATCCGTACTGATAATAGCATATCTAGTTGCATGCTGGAATATCATGATATTATTATACTACTATATTAGTACAATATGTTATTTAGTTTGCATCATATATGGTAATGCACGTATGAATGGTTATTACAGATAGATACATATGCATCCTTGCATTAGCCATGTTTCGATACTGGTTACAGTTTCACGTTGGGAATCTATTTGGTTGATATGCATCACATGACATGTTCACGACACACTACTTGAATTATTATTTAAATCTTGTTTCTAATGCCAACAATATTGACTGTTGTCCTGACAGACGTGACTTATTGTCTGCATAGACAAGAACTGTACCTGCTTGAACCTGTGTTGGCATTAAATCTATATTGGCAATACCTGACTTGAACATAAATCTGGGGGGAAAGGGAAATTAAGAATGTAACCGAAACGTAACTCAAGAGAATATTATTACATGTTTGCCATTTTTCCGGGCGTTATGGAATAATTACATGTTTGCCGTTTTTCCGGGCGTTACGGAATAATTACCTGTTTGTCGTTTTTCCGGGAATTACGGAATAATTACATGTTTGACGTTTTTCCGGGCGTTACGGAATAAATCCTGTTACCGTGATCCCGTGGGGAATGAACGGGATATATTTTGTTGGGTTACGATAAGGATTACATTAATTGACTTCAAAGACTTTTAGAATAGATAACCTAGAAGCACAGATTTAGGATACACATCACACACCCATACATACACATAACTCACTATTTATATCAGTGTTTATTATTTATATTCATATTTAATCATATCATTATATCCTGGTCATTAATATTACTTTGATATTATGACACACCGACGTCTGGGTTTTGCATGGCTCGGTTCTTTTACCTTTGGCGCGGGCAGATCGAGAGTACATTAACCATCAAGACGAGCGATGGGGAATTAAACATGTGTGGTTTAGAGATATTTAGTTTAGTTTATTTTCGTAGTTTTATTTCCTTGATGTGAGCCCATATTGGGACAAGTTTCATATGTTATTTATTAGATTTAACTCATTTCCGCTTATACATTTTATTGACTCTTTTATTGTGGCAAATGGACATGTAATAGCTAGCTTTTATATTTTACGCTTCTTGATATCCTATAGACAGCCGTACTGTGATTGTGGGGGGATATTTCCTAGCTACAGGTAGCATGGTTGGCTCTGTCACATGCCGTAGATTGCGCACTCTGGGAAGCGGGGCGTGACAGGGTTTGTTTGGTATCAGAGCATATGTTTTAGGTTAGCTGGGCTTGGTTCAATTTGTAGTTGGGTATGGTACCCTATACATTGTCCTCCAAGACCCAGATTTTTAGGAACATGTTATGCAATATTATTGTCTTGTCGTTCAAATTCTTGAATTTTATCTTTTCCTTAACTCTTTTATCTTGACGATAGGGAAATGATATTACATCTCGACTTGGAATCATTTTGGTTCCTTATTGTTTCTCCCATCTTATTCTCCCGATTTTGATAGTAGGATTTGGACGACTTAAATGGAGTTATATAGTTGTAACTATGTACCGCAGTATGGTTACAATGCGGTACTCTATTTAGGTAATGAATCCTATTTTGATTCATTTTCTTGACTTATAGTCGTTGTATTACCTTGTTTTCTCTCGGCATCATTGCATACGAGTTTATGTCTTATCGCGAGCTTGAATCCAGCAACCACGTTATATCTTTCCTCTCGTCCCGTAAGAACCAATCCGTTTGCATTTCGAAGAATAAGAAGAAACACAGGAGAAGTTTTAATGATTGCAGTAGTTCGAGATTAACCCCAGCGGGAGCTGGTACAGACCGCTTCAAGGACGATCAGATATAAGATATTTGATTGAAGAAGTTTTGACAGACCCGCCTCAAATTATCAGAGTGGCGAAGCGGGAGAGCGGTGGGCTAATAACCCACAAGTCTTAGAACAAACTTGCAAATTCATGATGAAGGGAACCATTTACTGAAGGGTGAAGTTCGTAAACAAGTTGCAGATGAAGCGCTGAAGAAGTTCGGGATTTCATGGATGTGTTCAAGGACATCTCGAGTTTACCGTCTAAACGAGATGTCGAGTTTGCGATTGATCTTATTCCTGTAGCAGCGTCAATTTTGAAGGCTTGTTATCCGATGGCACCGGTAGAACTGGAAGAGGTAAAGAGACAAGTTTCCGAATTACTAAAGAAGAGTTGGATTCACAGCAATGGTTCACCGTGGGAAGCTCCAGTTCTTCTAGTCAAAAAGAAAGATGGCATGCGGAGGATGTGCATCGACTATCAAGAGTTAAATCGGGTGATTATTAAGAACAAGTACCCAATCTCTTGCATAGGCGAATTATTCGACCAACTCGGTGGCGTGAGAGTGGTCTCGAAGTTGGACTTACAATCAGGGTATCATCAAGTTCGGGTGAAAGAAGAAGACATTTGCACGACATCGTTCCGAACTCGATATGGGCAATACGAGTATTTAGTGATGCCATTTGGAGTTACTAACGCACCAACAATATTTATGGACTTAATGAACCGAATCTTTTCACCATATCTGGATCATTTCATAGTGGTGTTTATTGACGATATTTTGGTTTATTCGAGGAGCAAAAAAGAGCATGAAGAACACTTGAGGATCGCACTACAAACGTTGAGACAAGAAAAAATATATTCTAAGATGAGCAAGTGTGAGTTTTGAGTCGAAGAAGTGAAGTTCTTGGGTCATGTTGTATCCGGAGATGGAATTGTCGTTGACCCTGAAAAGATTGCAGCTGTTCATGATTGGCTACTTCCAAAGAACGTAGGGGAGATCAGAAGTTTTCTTGGGCTCGCCGGATACTATAGAATGTTCGTGGAGAAATTCGCTTAATTAGCAGAACCATTGACCAAGCTAACACGACGGAGGTACCATTCATATGGACGGATAAATGTGCGTCAGCTTTTGAAGCGTTCAAGCAAAGATTGACCACCGCTCCTATCTTGACAGTGTCGGACGGTTCCGGAGGGTTGGTTATTCACAGCGACGCATCTGGGAAAGGCTTAGGATGTGTTCTAATGCAGAATGGGAAGTTTATAGCTTATACGTCAAGACAATTGAAAACTCATGAGAAGAACTACCTAACTCATGATTTGGAGCTAGCAGTGATTTTTGCTTTGAAGATTTGGAGACGCTATTTATTGGGTGAAAGGGTAGAAGTATTTACCGATCACAAGAGCCTAAAGTATGTGTTCACACAGAAAAAGCTCAACATGAGGAAGCGTAGATGGTTGGAGCTGATAACTGACTATGATCTTGATCTAAAATACCATCCATCAAAAGTTAATGTAGTGCAGGATACGCTAAGTCGGTTGCCAGTGATACGGATGTTGACTGCACAAAAGGAGATTATAGATGATTTTCAGAGATTCGAATTGGAGATTGTACTGCTGAATTCTTCGAGACAGTTGATGCAGTTGCAAGTACAGTCATCCTTGATCGATAAAATTAAAGCAGCGCGGCCGCACGATGCAAGATTGCAGAAGTTTCGAGAACAAGTAGAAGCGGGACTTCGAACGGACTTGTTAATTCATGAAGATGGTTCGTTACGATATGGTAGTCGTTTATGTGTGCCTAAAGGAGATGTTCGAGAAGAAATTATGAAGGAGGCTCATAGTTCCGCATATTCAGTACACCCGGGAGGCACAAAGATGTACAGAGATTTGCGAAAACATTTCTGGTGGGAAGGAATGAAAAGGGAGATTACTCGTTATGTATCGAAATGCTTGGTGTGTCAGCAAGTCAAGGCTGAACATCAAAGGGTAGCTGGTTTGTTGCAACCACTTTTGATTTCTCAATGGAAGTGGAACATATAACCATGGATTTCGTGACAGCTTTACCATGGAGTCCAAGGGGAAATAATGCAGTTTGGGTTATTGTCGATCAATTGACCAAGGCAACTCACTTTATACCGTTTCGAGTTAGTCAGTCGACAGAAGCTTTGGCAGAGCGGTACATGCAGGAGATTGTGAGATTGCATAGAGTACGCGTGAGCATCATTTCCGATCGTGATACTCGATTTCTATCACACTTTTGGAGGAGTCTACAGGAAAATTTGGGAACTCGCTTAAAATTTAGCACGGCCTATCATCCTCAGACAGATGGCCAGTCTGAAAGAACGATCCAAACTCTTGAAGATATTATGAGGACATGCATGTTAGACTTCAAGGGTTCATGAGAGGATCATTTACATTTAGTGGAGTTTTCATACAATAACAGTTTTTAGGCGACTATACAGATGGATCCATTCGAAGCATTATACGGTCGTAAGTGTCGCTCACCCGTCTATTAGGACGATATTGGAGAAAGAAGATTGTTGGGATCAGATCTTATTATGCAAACAGTGGAGAAATTTAACGTGATCCGAAATCATATGAAGGCGGCACAAAATCGACAGAAAAGTTGGGCCGATACAGGAAGAAGACCTCTGGAGTTCACAGTTGGTGATCTTGTATTCTTGAAGATATCACCGACCAGAGGAATGATTCGTTTTGGTAGTCGAGGCAAACTTAGTTCTCGATTCGTGAGGCCTTTCGGCATTATCGAGTATGTTGGAGAGGTAGCTTATCGATTGGCTTTACCACCATCCATGGCGAGTGTTCATGACGTTTTTCATGTATCTCAACTCCACAAGTATGTTCGAGATGAGACGCACGTCCTAGATCACTCGGAACTGAAAGTAAGGGAAGATTTAACTTATGAAGAACAACCAACGGCGATTGTGGATTGACGAGAAAAAGTTCTCAAGAACAAGGTTATCCCTCTAATACTTATTTCATGGGGGAATCGTTCGCACGAAGAATCTACTTGGGAACGTGAAGACGAGATTCGACAAAAATTTCCTCATCTCTTTCCTTAGATCCGTATTTTCTTATATTTTCCTGTTTGGTGAATTTCGAGGACGAAATTCTTTTGTAGTTGGGTGTAATGTAACACACTAGTACGGTTATACGACATTAATTGGTATTTTAACACTTACTTTATATTTCTTCTGTTCTATTTATTGGGTCGTGAATGATTCAAATAATAGTAGTCGTTGTCCTACCCGACCCACAAGTTTAGAACCCAATATGGTGCAAAATTGTATCTGAGATTTACAAGTAAAGTGTATCTATGTGAATCTAGTATAATACCTACATTATATTTTTAGATCTTTATATATCATATATCTAGATCATCATATATCTTTTAATAGCCACAAGTTAAGAATAAGTTATATTTTGTTAACTGTCATCATATGGTTGCCATCCTATATCTTATTTTGCTTTTAGCTTTTACGTTTAAATCTCAAGATATCTAATATCAAATATTTACTAAATCTAGATATATTTTTAGAATCCTTTTAAATCTTAAATTAGGAGTATGAGTTATTTAAAATTTATTCTTGCATTATGGTTGAGAAGTTTACATATGTGAATTATTTTCCAAAATATATTTGTGATGAGATTTTGATGGAATTGGTTGTAGTTTGATATTATCTATATACATTAAAACTAATATATATTTATAAACTAATTTAAACTATACTATATATATTTAAATTAAACACAAAAGTCCCCCCCTCTCTCTCCATATAATCCCTCATCAATTTATATATTCTCCATCTTCGTTCTTCAAGCACACACTCATTCTCGCCAACGCAACTCCAGCCGCATTCTAGAACTTTAACCGAGCCATCAAAACTTGGTGTTGATTTGTATAGCGTCATGTTGTTTCCGTTCATCGCGGTTGTTTCGAGACAAGTTTACAACTTTCTATATGCTATGTGATTGATGTGAAAAAGTATTTTTGTAAAGTAACCGCAATCAACACGGCGTCGCGTGTAGCTAGCTGTAGTGAGAACGGGTCGTCCGCAGGGATGCGTAGAATTTCTAATCTTGCTTTAGACGAGTTGAATAAAATAAAAGAAGAAAGGAGAATAGATTCTAAATCTATGTTAAACACGGATGTAGAATATATATAAAGAAGGCTTGTAGGGTTCATCGGATTTAGTAGTCATGAATGAATACAAAAGATGACTCCTTTTATCTTTTAATAGATTTAAAACTAGATCGATAGCGATGAATGCAGATTAGGGTTTTTGGAGGGAATAGGGTTCCCACTCTTAACCCTTATCTTTTCATTGACCTCTATTCATGTCTGGCCTTTACCAAAACCATTGTTAATCTAATCTCAAATCGCGGTCGTGACTATCAATGATTTGATAGCACGCTTGATTAGGATGTTAACAATTGCTTTGCTAAAGTTTATAATCTTTATAAGACGTAAAAGGAGTTAAGAAATTTTCATCATCCATTGATCTACCCTAATCCTACGAACCCTATCAAGCGGAGAATTACTCGCGCATGATGGAGATAGAAGAAGAAAGGATAGAGAAGGAAATCATAATAAAAATGCAAAAAGTAAAAATGCTATAAGAATAAAAACAACTACTTTTATTAATCAACTAGATCAATTACACTTTTTGTTCCTTTAGAAAGTAGAATACAAAACTCTAGTTTGCTTCTCGATCTCTCTTGAAGGAGGTAGCTGAACAGCTAATTGATCAACCTGGATGCGTGGATCGTCTTGGACCTCGTGATCTCTTCGGTTTGATACCTTTTCATATGAAACTCTCGGTCCTTTATATACTAGAAGCAGAAATCCTAGTTACCTAATATGGTGATTTCCTATTTTGATCATACCCACCAAATCTTGAATTCCAAATCCACATAACGGCCGTGGATCCGTCGCAATATGTAGAGTTTGGCCACGGTTGGGCAGCGGATTGGAGGAATTAGGATTTGTGATTTCTGGTGCTTCCTCATGTTGACAAATGGAGATTTATGTAATATCTTGATTCTTCAAATCCTCCCTGAGTCTCTGCCAGTATTGATTTTATGATTTAATTAAACTTCATCGGTAGATTTTTTATTTCCGACATCTCGAATATCTCGATCTCCTGACCTGAGCTAAATCTGCACAATATCTCCATGAATAATATTAGTAATATTTGTTAAATTAGAGATATTATTCTAACCATTTGTATGATATTATATTTTTTTTAAGAATCTTGATTAGAATATTTAATATGATATGCATATTTTAATTACCAAAATATCATATAAATATAATATGCATATATTTTCCTTCATAATGTTAATTATAATATATAAACATATGACAATAGATATTTTACAGATAAACCCTCATATGTTTCATATTTATAATAAACACCTTTAAATATTTATAATAAACACCTTTAAAAGTGCAATATTTTGAACTAATCAAACACCCCCAAACTTAAGTTTGATCGTCCCGAGCAAACTATTTATTCAAGAAAGGGAGAATCCCATAATAAAAGAAATAAAATAAAAGTTACATACAAAGATAAGAATATATAAAAGAAAGAACTTGAAAAGAAGAGTTTCCAACTACACTAGCTTTTCAGTTGCCATGAGCCCTATCTTAATAGTCATGAAAAGATGTCAAAAATCATATCATCTCTCAATAAAATATCGCCTTTAGTCTTCCTCCCTATCTTTCATCCAAACCTCGATCATATACCCCTATGTGTGTGTAAAAAACATCCCTACACTAAGAGAATTTAATTCAAGTTATCATACTCCTGTCCATCTGTCTTAGTACTTTTTAGTCGGTGAATATTATAGATGGAATTACTCACACATTATTCATGCGACCATTAATACTTCTTGAGGTACTAACCGACCGATTACTAAATATGCTCACTTATTAGGCGTAATTAGCAATATTCTAGTCTTGCAACACCCAAAGCTTAGCAGTGGCTCCCAAACCAGTTGGTCTAAGGCACTAGGTGATAAAGCACCCTCGCTATATTATTTTTTATGATGCCTTAAGTAATTACAAAACCAATGTTCATTTTTTTCACTATTTTCATTTTATGCGTCATTTATATTTTGTTGATATATTTTTTTCTTCATAGTAAGGCTTTTAGACAAGAGCATTTCAAGGTATTCTCTACTATCCCAAGTTTCAAGATGTGTGCAAGTGCGTATAGTAGGGTATCAACGTTCAAATGTTTGGCCTCCAGAATAGGGACTTTTTTCCAGAATTATTTTTATCCTCGGATTAGTAATTTCCTTCATCTTACTAACCCTTGGGATAACAGCTCATGACTACGTATTACTAGCTTCGTTTAAGAAAGCATCTAATTTTCTTGCTTTTCTTAAACTCTTTCTATCTTTCATATGTAATCTTTAACTTTCTAACTTTTATTATCAAAAAAAATTTCATTATCAAAGTATATAACTTTCTATAGTGCCTAGTGCCAAAAGATAATTCAGTAAATACAAACCTCCCCCCACCCTCCAAACCCGTTTTCAGCAGTATCATCACTGATGTTGTTCTTTGAGCACATAGACCTGTAGACTTGGGGAGAGAAAATAATAGAGGTAAAATAATAGTTAAATGAAAACTACCCCAAACTTGTAATTTGGCATGCACAGATATTCAGTTAAGTCCTTTTTCACTCACCTCCATTCTTAAGATGAGACAATGTTACCGAAACATGGAGGTGAGGCGAAGGAAATTTAGTTATGATAAAGTGGCTTCTGTAAAAACAGGAGCTCCACCTCTGGGTCAACGGAAAAATACAGTTTTAATCTATGTCCATTTACTTTAAAAATAGAACCGTTTTTAATATTTTCAACTTCTACTGCCCCGTGCAGGTACACATACCACACCACAAAAGGTCCTTTCCAACGAAATTTTAGCTTACCCGGATGAAGATGAAGACGGGAATCGTAAAGAAAGACTTGTTGTCCGGGTGTGAAGGTTTTTCTAAAAAGTTTTTTATCGTGCAACACTTTAATCCGGTTCTTTACTATAACCGCATTATCGTAAGTTTCATCGCGGAATTCGATTAGCTCATTTAATTGCAGCTTCCGATAGCTGCTGGTTTGATCAAAATTGAAGTTAAGCTCTTTAATAGCCCACATTTCTTTATGTTCGATCTCGACAAGAAGGTGGCATGCCTTCCCAAACACAAGGCGGTATGGAGACATACCAAGATCAGTCTTAAAAGCGGTAAGAAATGCCCAAAGAGCATCCATCAATTTAGTTGACCAATCTTTACAGTTTTTAGAAACCATTTTCTCCAAAATTTGTTTGATCTGTCTATTGGAAATCTCAGCTTGCCCTCTCGTTTGGGGATGATAGAGCGTAGAAAGTTTGTGATTGATTAAATATTTCCGCATCAAAGGCTCGAAAGACCGATTACAGAAATACGTCCCGTTGTCGCTAATTATAGAGCGAGGGTGTCCGAATCGCGAAAAGATATTTTCTTTAAGGAACTTAATAACAAGCTTGTTGTCATTAGTGCGACACGGTATTGCTTCCACCCATTTTGAGACATAATCAACCGCTAACAAGATATATAAATTCCCAAAAGAGTTGGGAAAAGAGCCCATAAAATCAATACCCTAAACATCGAATATCTCCACAACCAAGATAGGTTGGAACGGCATCTCATTTCTTCGTGAAATCCGACCCATGTGTTGACACCGTGGGTAAGTTTTGCAATCATCATATGCATCTTTAAATAATGTTGACCAATAAAATCCATAATGCAAAACTTTCTCCGCCGTTTTATGTGGACCAAAGTGACCGCCACATGCCTGATCATGACAAAAAGACAATACACTCTTGAATTCATTATTAGGGACACATCTGCAAATGATTTGATCGGGACAATACTTAAACAAATAAGGTTCATCCAAGTAAAAGTGTTTTACTTAGGATAGAAATTGATGATTATCTTGTTTCGACCAATTGCTGGAAATAAGTCCCATCGCTAGATAATTCACAATATCCATGAACCAAGATTCGTAGGATACGTTCAAGAGCCGTTCGTCAGGGAAAGAGTCGTTTATTGGCAAGATCAACGTTGGTGAAATATTGATGCGTGAAATATGGTCGGCTACGACGTTTTCGCATCCACTCTTGTCTCGTATGACAAGATCAAATTCTTGTAACAACAGGATCCAACGTATTAACCTGGCCTTAGCATCCTTCTTCGATAAAAGATATCTTAGGGCAGAGTGATCGGTGTAAACCACTATTGGCGAGCCAATGAAGTAGGGCCTGAATTTTTCTAATGCAAATACAACTGCCAAAAGTTCTTTCTCGGTAGTTGTGTAATTAATTTGGGCATCGTTCAAGGTTCTACTTGCATAATAAATTACATGTGGCGTCTTATCAATGTGTTTTCCTAAGACTGCACCAATAGCAAAATCTGATGCATCATACATAAGCTCGAACGGGTGGTTCCAATACAAAGATGATAGAACGGGGGTTGTAGTGAGAGAACTTTTAAGTGATTCAAAAGCAAATCCGAATCAAAATGAAATGTTGTATGCTTGGCCAAGAGAAGAGCTAAGGGTCTAGCAATTTTGCTAAAGTCCTTAATGAATCTCCTATAAAATTCTGCATGACCAAGGAAGGATCGTATATCATTGACGCATTTGGGAGGAGGAAGGTTATAGATGACATCAATTTTAGCTCTGTCTACCTCAATGCCTTTTCGTGAAATGATATGTCCAAGGACAATACCTTCTTAGACCATGAAATGGCATTTTTCCCAATTCAAAGTTAAGTTCTTATCCTTACAGCGGGTAAGAACCGCGTCAAGATGACGTAGAAATTCCTTAAAGGAGTCCCTAAATATGGAGAAATCGTCCATAAATATTTCCAGAAAATTCTCGACCATGTCTGAGAATATCCCATCATACACCGCTGAAATGTAGCGGGAGCGTTGCATAACCCAAAGGGCATGCGTCTATAAGCAAAAGTACCGAAAGGACAAATAAATGTTGTTTTATCTTGATCCTTTTCGGTGATGGGGACCTGGTTATATCCAGAGTATCCATCCAAGAAACAATAGTATTCATGTCCAGCTAATCGTTCCAACATCTGGTCAATGAAAGGTAGAGAGAGGTGATCTTTCCTCGTTGCGGCATTGAGTTTCCTATAATCAATACATGCGTGTCGTCCAATTTGGGTGCGTGTTTGGATGAACTCATTAGCCTCTTTAGTTATGACCGTGATGCCAGACTTTTTAGGGACCACATGAATAGGACTTACCCATTAGCTATCAGATATTGGGTTAATTATACAACTATCTAGGCACTTGACGATTTCTCTCTTTACCGTCTCCTTCATAACGGGATTTAACCGTCTTTGTGGGTCTCGAGCAGGTTTGGCTTCATCCATCAAATGTATATGATGTTCAACAATCAAGGGACTTATCCCTTTGATATCTACCATTGTCCAACCAAATGCTTGTCGATTTGATCTCAAGACCGTCAAAAGAGCGTTCTCTTGCTCTAAACCTAGAGAAGCGGATATGATCATAGGAAAAAACTCGTTCTCACCTAAATATGCATATTTAAGATAAGAAGGTAGCGGTTTGAGATCTAGTGTCGGCGGAGAGACGATAGAAGGTGGGGTAAGGGAATAATACTCAGACTCCGTAAAAGGTTCATAACTTGCATAGGATATTGACTCAGAAAGCGCTACTGACTTTTGCGATGAGTCAAAAGATTCAAACTCGGGGGTGGACTCGTCGAAAATGTCCTCACTATTATAATTTGCTAGATCAAACAATGTCGCACTAGTGTCGTCGAGATTATTATAGCAAAGTTCCTCAACTTAGTAACTGTCGGAAGCTATCTCGTTGATAGAATAGACATCGATTAGATGAGAAAAAGGTTCAGATGGTTGACTTCCTAGCTTGTAAATATCAAGATCAATTGTCATCTTCCCGAAAGATAAGTTCATAGAACCGTTACGGCAATTAATTACAGCGTTGGAAGTTTCTAGAAAAGGTCGACCTAATATCACCAGGATTTGGTTTCGTGGGTTCGCCACAGGCTATGTATCTAAAACAATAAAGTCCACAGGGAATATAAATTCCCCGACTCTGATTAACACATCCTCTAACTCATCCTAGGTTGGGTGATAGATAGATCGACCATTTGGAGAGTGCGGTGTGTAGGTTTCAACTCTCCAATACCTAGCTGCTCATAAACAGAATACGGGAGAAAATTAACACTAGCACCTAGGTCAAGTAGAGCACGGTTTATGCTTTTACCCTCGATAGTTATAGATATTGTAGGACAACCGGGGTCCTTACGCTTCTTAAGCAATTGTTGGGTAAAATCTGTGCTCATGTTACTCGTCACCTTTTTTGGCACTTGAGTTTTCATCTTCCTAGTGCACAAGTCCTTAAGAACTTTCGCATAAGCCGGAACTTGTTGAATAGAATCTAGGAGAGAAATATTTATGTTAACTTGCTTAAATATTTCGACAATCTTCTCCATTTGTGCATTAGGTTTGTTGGCCCACAACCTGTTTGGAAAAGGAGCTTTATCAATAAGTGTTGGGTCCAACATTTGTGGAGAAGTTTGTGGGGATGGAATCGATTCCAGAATTAGAGTTGGGATCGTTTTAGGTTGACTCAAGGAAGTGGGCGGGGAGTTCGAGCCTGGTGGCAGACGGAGAATAGGCTCGGAAGAAGGTGGTAAACTAGACGAATTAGGGTTAGAAGTCAAAGCCGGGGTTTTAATTGATACCTCATCATCAACCTGTTCATCGACTTGATTGTTCAACACTCTTCCCGATCTCAACGTGGTAACGGCACTCACATTATGACTTTGTGAGTGGCCGGGATTCGGTAGGGGTTGAGATGGAAGTTTCCCTTTCTCCCTCGCACTCATTGCGGCATTTAACTATGCAAGTTGTGCTTCTATCGATTTTATACTTTCATCGTGGGAGGCGGTGTTCTGAATTAACGTTTGGATAGAAGACTTTAAATCAGCCGTCGTTTGGATGGAATGTTTAATAAATGTATCCAAGTTTCGTTCGAGTGCAGAGGAGTTTTCAGTACCGTCCATTTGGAAAGAATTATTATAAGGTGTAGAATTGTTGGCCGGATTTTGAAAAGGTTGCGATTGAAAGGGGTGCTGACTCTGTGGTAGTGGTGGCTGTTGTTCCTGTGGAGGATGTCTTTGATAGTTATTTTGGCTTGGAAAAGTATTTTGAGTTTGAGTTTGGTTCCAAGCAAAATTAAGATGATTTCTCCATCCCTGATTGTATGTGGAAGAATAAAGATCGTTTCTAGGTCGCTGCTGAAAAGCAGCATTAGTGTGTTCTTGACCTTGAAATGGAGGATTAAAAGGAAATTCTTCCGTCATATGTGATGGGTCGGAATAGCAGCCATACACGGTTTTGGGGAGCGTAACTTAGTTTAGGGAGGCTGATGAGAATTTGTTCTCTATAGCGTCAAGTTTCTTTTGCATCGCTGCCATTTCGGCTTTTACTGCGATGGTAATATCGAACTGATGGATACCTCCCCTAGATGATGATGGTCTAACGCTTTCCCACTGCAAAGTTTGTTCAGCGAGATCTTCCAGAAATTGCCAAGTTTCACCATCGTCTTTAGACATAAAATGGCATTGACAAATGGTTTCAAGCATCTGTTTTGTCGCTGGATTAACACCCTCATATATAATTCGGCACAGATCCCATCTATTGATTCCGTGATGAAGACATTGGACAAACAGATCTTTAAACTGTTCAAAGTATTTCCAAAATGGTTCGTTGGGAAGGTGGGTAAACTGGTTGATCTCGCTCCGAACACGAGCGGTCTTATGATTGGGATAAAATTTCTTAAGGAATGCTATAAAGAATTCATCCCAATTGGAAATAGAGTGTGCGGCAGTGTTATAAAGCCATTTTTCTGCTAGATCGCACAAAGTAAAAGGGAGAAGACGTAAGCGCATAGCATCCACTGAAAGTTGTGAAGTGCCCATCATTGCACATAAGTTTTCGAATTTGGTGATAAAAACGTATGCGTCTTTAGACTCAAGCCCGTGAAATTTGGGCAAAAGGTTGATGAAGTGGGGTTTAATTTCAAAATTATCCCCATTAGCTGGTGGAAGGTATAGACAAGTAGGAAGGGGACCGCGCATCAGGTAGCATCTCTCTTGGAGAGAGATACGAGGTGGATTCTGTGCACTTACGGATGGTGGCAGAGTGGTGTTATTGAAATTTGATGGAGAGCCGTCCATCTCGGGTGATGTGGTGGGTGGAGGGAAAAAAGAAGAAGAAGAAGTACCGACTTCGGAGTCGATAGCAGAAACGCGGACAAGACGGGCACTAGAATTCCGTGTCCAGCCGAGCATGCACTAAGCGGGATTAGCGCAAGTGGATGCGTGTGTGAAAACTATTTAAAAGGTCTGTTTTGAAAAATTGTCAGATGTGAGACAAATCACACAAAAAATGCACAATCAACCATAGAACTAAGGTCACCTAGGTCAAGTCACTAGACTGCTCCTAGACTTCCAAAAGACAAGTCGCAGGATCAATCCTCTACCACATCTTTGTCACTCTTGTGGCCAAATAAGTGCCAGATAAGTAGGAGGTAACCTCTATACGAATCACCGAAGTAGAGGGCCTAATTAAGTAACAACTTTCCTTAGTCACACTTGCCTTAGACACCACAAGAGAGTGCGGATAAGCGATAAATTACCCACGACCCTCCTCTGTCCTAATTGAGCACGACGGTCCTTAGAGTCTTGATCTAGATATTTTTTTAATTAATGAGGGCGATGCGGATGCTCGTTTTATGATTTGTGGGACCTAGAAAGGGTGATGAAATCCCCACCTAATCTGAAGTTTGGTTTTGCCCCTTAAAGTCCGGTTAAAAATATGCATAAACAAACCAATTTCAAAACACGCAAAAAGATTTTTGAGCAGCGATATTTTGCAAAGAATAGTGCAGAAAATAAAATTATTGGATCTCAGAGGAGAGAGAAAGATATGAAGAAGATACCAGAGAAATTTGGGGGCACAACTCCCAAACTCCGCCGCCCAACTGCTGCTAAAAGCGCACTAATGCCGTGGTTCCGCTGCAGAAAGGAGAGTTCTTTGACCAATTTTTTCTACAGTGCCTTCTTAGCTCCTCTGGACTTTTCTTGATGTCTCTGAATCTTTGTTTTCTCAAACCAGTGACTCCAGATCCCCCTGCAAAATTCGCACACTAATTGTTAAATACACAATATGCGGTTTTGGTTCTCTTTTATAGTATTTTTATGGATCGAATAAGAATTCAACCTGAATAGCAAGGAAAAAAATTACGCACGTATCCCCGACAACGGCGCCATTTGATTGATGTGAAAAAGTGTTTTTGTAAAGTAACCGCAATCAACACGGCATCGTGTGTAGCTAGCTGTGGTGAGAACGGGTCGTCCGCAGGGATGCGTGGAATTTCTAATCTTCTTTTAGACGAGTTGAATAAAATAAAAGAAGAAAGGAGAATAGATTCTAGATCTATATTAAACACGGATGTAGAATATATATAAAGAAGGCTTGTAGGGTTCATCGGATTTAGTAGTCATGGATGAATACAAAAGATGACTCCTTTTATCTTTTAATAGATTTAAAACAAGATCAATAGAGATGAATGCAGATTAGGGTTTTTGGAGGGAATAGGGTTCCCACTCTTAACCCTTATCTTTTCATTGACCTCTATTCATGTCTAGCCTTTACCAAAACCATTATTAATCTAATATCTAATCGCGGTCGTGACTATCAATGATTTGATAGCGCACCCGATTAGGATGTTAACAATTGCTTTGCTAAAGTTTATAAACTTTATAAGACGTAAAAGGAGCTAAGAAATTTTCATCATCCATTGATCTACCGTAATCCTACAAACCCTATCAAGCGGAGAATTACTCGCGCATGATGGAGATGGAAGAAAAAAGGATAGAGAAGGAAATCATAATAAAAATGCAGAAAGTAAAAATGCGATAAGAATAAAACAACTACCTTTATTAATCAATTAGTTCAATTACACTTTTTGTTCGTTTAGAAACTAGAATACAAAACTCTAGTTTGTTTCTCGATCTCTCTTGAAGGAGGTAGCTGAACAGCTGATTGATCAACCTGGATATGTGGATCGTCTTGGACCAAGTGATATTTTCGGTTTGATGCATTTTCATATGAAGCTCTCGGTCCTTTATATAGCACTAGAAGCAGAAACCCTAGTTACCTAATATGGTGATTTCTTATTTTGATCCTACCCACCAAATCTTGAATTCCAAATCCACATAACGGTCTCGGATCCGCCGCAATATGTAGGGGTTTGGCCGTGGTTGGGCAGCGGATTGGAGGAATTAGGGTTTGTGATTTCTGGTGCTTTCTCATGTTGACACATGGAGATTTATGTGATGTCTTGATTCTTCAAATCCTCTCCGAGTCTCTTTAAACATCATCGGCAGATTTTTTATTCCCGACGTCTTGAATATCTCGATCTCCGGACCTGAGCTAAATTTGCACAATATCTCCATGAATAATATTAGTAATATTTGTTAAATTAAAGATATTATTCTAACCATTTGTATGATATTATATTTTTTTTAAGAATCTTGATTAGAATATTTGATATGATATGCATATTTTAATTACCAAAATATCATATAAATATAATATGCATATATTTTCCTTCATAATGTTAATTATAATATATAAACATATGACAATAGATATTTTACAGATAAACCCTCGTATATTTCATATTTATAATAAACACCTTTAAATATTTAAGAAAAGTAAGGAAAATGTTATATCAAAAGTGCAATATTTTCAACTGAACACTGTGCTTTATGTAATTTACTTATATGTTGTCGTACTATTATTATTATTATCATCATACAACTATATCTATATAATTTATACACCGTAGTTATTTAACGTTAATCAGTTTTATAATATACAATATATGCAAGTTTACAACTTGCGATATGCTATAATTATATCTATAAATATATATATATATATATATATATATATATATATATCGTCTTAATATTTCTTATTATTATCATTAATTAGTTTATAATCTACATTTTATAATATTATACAAAATATAGTTTGAAAATATTATAGTTTACACATGAAACGTCGTTGCAAAGCGAATACGACAAATCTGAAATTTACTGTACACCTTACCTTATAAAATTCATTATAAATTATAGAAAAATTATTAGCATACGTTCTTTAGTTCGTTACGAAGATAACTCAGAATACTATAATGTTTTGAAATATTTACTTTCAAAATAAATAGTTTAAATAACGTAAACTGTAAATGAAATTACCTCTGAACTGTTGTTCAGGAAAATTTCTGCAGCAAACTTTCAATTTCGAACATTCATAACTTTTTATAGGAACATCCTGAGATACTTTAACTTATAAAAATTAAAAAATTATTGAATTATCTTTGTTTTGGTATATTACACATCTCTTTTGGAGGACGTTTGTTATTTTTAAGCTATTTTACAAATCAGGGTGACACTGAATTTTTGAACGGAACTTTCTTGTGCATGGTTAATCAATACCACTTTTATAATTATTAATCGGATTGAATATATTATCCATGTTAATGTTATTATATCAATATCTATTTAATAAATAATAGTGCATGTGTTTTAATATTCAACAAATATTACCGATTTACAGTTTATAGTATCCATCCGTATCCGTACTGATAATAGCATATCTAGTTGCATGCCGGAATATCACGATATTATTATACTACTATATTAGTACAACATGTTATTTAGTTTGCATCATATAGGGTAATGAACGTATAAATGATTATTACAGATAGATACATATGCATCCTTGCATTAGCCATGTTTCGATACTGGTTACAGTTTCACATTGGGTATCTATTTGGTTGATATGAATCGCATGACATGTTCACGACACACTACTTGACTTATTACTTGAATCTTATTACTAATGCCAACAATATTGGTTGTTGTCCTGACGGGCGTGACTTATTGTTTGCATAGATAAGAACTGTACCTGCTTGAATCTGTGTTGGCATTAGATCTATATTGGCAATACCTGACTTGAACACAAACCTGGGGGAAAAGCGGAAATCAAGAATATCACCGAAACGTCACTCAAGAAGATATTATTTCATGTTTTCCGTTTTTCCCGGCGTTACGGAATAATTACCCGTTTGCCGTTTTTCCAGGCGTGACGGAATAATTACATGTTTGCCATTTTTTCGGGCTTTACGGAATAATTACATGTTTACCGTTTTTTCGGGTGTTACGGAATAAATCCTGTTACCGTGATCCCGTGGGGAATGAACTGGATGTATTCTGTTGGATTACGATGAGGATTACATTAATTGATTTCAAAGACTTTTAGAATAGATAACTTAGAAGCACAGATTTAGGATACACATCACACACCTATACATACACATAGCTCATTATTTATATCGGTGTTTATTATTTATATTCATATTTAATCATATCATTATATCCTGGTCATTAATGTTACTTTGATATTATAACGCACTGACGTCTGTGTTTTGCATGGCCCAGTTCCTTTACCTTTGTCGTAGGCAGATCGAGAGTACTTTAACCATCAAGCCGAGCGATGAGAAATTAAACATGTGTGGTTTAGAGATGTTTAGTTTAGTTTATTTCCGCAATTTTATTTTCTTGATGTGAGCCCATATTGGGACAAGTTTCAGATGTTGTTTATTGGATTTAATTTGTTTCCGCTTATATATTTTCTTGACTCTTTTATTGTGGCAAATGGACATGTAATAGTTGGTTTTTATATTTTACGCTTCTTGATATCCTATAGACAGTCATAATGTGATTATGGAGGGATGTTTCCTAGCCACAGGTATCATAGTTGGCTCTGTCACGTGCCGTAATTTGCGCACTCTGGGAAGCAGGATGTGACACACCTAGGTCAAATCATTAAACCGCTCCTAGACTTCCAAAGGACAAAACATAGGATAAATCCTCTGTCACCTCCTTATCAATCTTGCAGCTAGGTAAGTGCCAGGTAAGTGGGAGGTATCCGCTATACGAATCACCGAAATAGCGGGCCTAATTAAGTAAACCACTTTCCTTAGTCACACTTGCCTGAGAAACCACAAGAAAAATGCGGATAAGTAATAGATTACCCACGACCCTCGTTTGTCCTAATTGAGCGCGACTGTCCTTACAAACTTGGTCTAGATATTTTTTTTATTAATGTAGGGTGATGCATATGTTGTTTTATGATTTGTAGAGCCTAGGAAGGGTAATGAAATCCCCACCTAATCTGAATTTGGGTTTCTTGCCCCTTAATGTCTGTTTTAAATATGCAAAGCAAACCAAAATATAAAACATGCAAAAAGATTTTTAGCGGCACTGTTTGCAAAGAATCCTACAGGTAAAAACAGTTTATTAAAGTTTTAAAGGAGAGAGGAAAACGATAGGATGGTACCAAGAAAAATTTTGGGCTTAACTCCCCAAGGTGGCTGCACTTCCGCCTCCAAATGCCTTTTTGGCCGCGATTCCTCCGCCTGTTGATGAGATCTCCCCTTCAAAATTTGGCACTGCACTCCGGTGGTCCTTTACTCTTATTTGATAGACTCTGAATTTCTGTTGGTTCGCACCAAGTGCTCCATATTTCTCGCAAAACTAGCACAAAAATCGTTAAAAATACAAAATACAGTTTTTTATTTATATTTTTATTTTTTATGTTCTCTGGTTTTATATTAGAAAACAACCCGAATAACAAGAAAAATAATTACTATCGTTTCCCCGGCAACGGCGCCATTTGATTGATCGTAAAAAGTGTTGTGTCTATGTATGTTGTAAATTACCGCAATCAATAACAGTGTCGCGATGGCTAGCCGATAGTAAGTACGAGTCGTCATAGAGAAACGGTAAACAACTTATCTTGTTTTAGACGAGTTGATAGAAGAAAGATGAGATTGTTGTCGTTTATTATTAAGAAGGTTTAAAAATTTATCAGAAAAGGGCTTGCAGGGTTTATAGGATTTAGTAGTTAATGGATAGAGTTTTAAAATTATTTTTTTTTATCTTTTAATTATTTAATACTAGAGAGATAGTGATGAATGTGGATTAGGATTCTTTGAGGGAACTAGTGTTTCCCTCTACTGACTCTTGTCCTTTCATTGATCTCTATTTATCTCAAGCCCTTAACAAAATGATTATTAACGATTCTCAAATCGTGGTCGTGACTATTATGAATTGATAGCGCACCCGATAAGAGGATTAATATTCATTTTGCTAAAGTTTATAAAAATTAAAACTTTAAAAAGAATTTAAATTATAATTTTCATCCATTATTCTACCCTATCCTACAAACCCTAGCAAGCAAGAATTTACTCACTCATGGATATTAGCGTGGTAAAAGAGAGGTGGAAGATGAACGAAATCATAATTAAAAATTAAAAGTGCAGAAAGTAATTGCGGAATATAATGCAGAATGTAATGAGGAAAGAATTAAAATAAATAACTACCTTTTATTGTTCAACTATTGCATTACAAAATTTCTTCCTGAAAAAGTAGATTACAAAAACCCTAGTTTTGCTCCTAGATCTCTCTCTCTCTCTCTCTCTCTCTCTTGAATTGAATTGAAATTTTAAATTGAATGTTTTTGATAGACAGCTCTCGATCCTTTATATAGTCTCTGGAATTAGAAATCTTAGATGTCATGTTGAAGTATGTGAAGTTACGATCAAGACCCACAAAATTTCGAATCCTACGGCCACAAGAAAACTGTGCAACCGCCGCTCCAAGGCCTATTTGACCGTGGATCTGCCGCCTTCTGGTGAGTTTGTGCCTCCAGATTTCTCGTGGCTTCTTCTCTCGATATTTGAAGATCCTCTTTGATAAAAATATTCTGAAATATTTCTCTCAGCCTCTGCTGTTGCGAGATTCTTTGATTTGCTCCTAATATTCGGCAAATTTGGTTTAGTGAACCGATTTGTTGTGGATCTCCTACTCATAGTTCAGACCTGAGCTAATCTATTATAATACCTGCACAATATCTCAAATTATCTTGTTAGTAGCATTTGTTTTATTTGAGATATTATTCCAACCAATTAAATAATATGATATCTTAAGAATATTGGTTAAGAATATTTGATATGATATGCATATTTTAATAATAAATAATCTCATAGATATCTTATTTAAATATGATATGCATATATTTTCCCTAATTATATTAATTATAAATGAAGAAACATATGATAATAATCTTTTTACGAATAAACCAACATATGTTCTTTATTTAAATTAACACCTATTGTAATTAATAATAGTAGGGAAAATGTCCATACAAATGTGCAATAAATTTGGCTGATCAGCGTGAAAGAGAGCCTTACACCATTCCAAATCAAACCGATCATTATTCGACTAAACTTGACATTTCAAATCTTCCAATTCCATCAAGTGAACCTAGTGATCTATCGATTGGGGATAATATCATTGGTGAATTTTTAAAGAACTATTCGTTTGATTTGACTGACGATGCTAGTGAGATCAGTGTTGAGAATATCTTAAAAGATGAACTCGCTATGTTGGATGAGTTGGATTCCCTGACCCATCATGTCCCTTCCATTGAATGTGAACATCTTCCTGTACATTTAACCGATCATATTCTTACCACCGACCTATTCGATATGCAAAACGATATTCAGCATTCATCTTCCACATCTGGATCAACAATACTCGACACCCAAGTTCGTTTATCCATTTTATTACACACTTTCTTTGGTTCTTCTTATCTTCTTTCACCTCCACCAAGATTTGATGAACCACACTCCGATATTTCAAGTTTTATGATTCTTGAAAAACCGCTCGAGTTAGACTCTTTTGAGAATAAGGTAGATGGGCTTTTCGAGTCTCCTACCTCCATCATTTCTGACACACAGAGTGTTTTGAATCCTGATACACAACACATTGATCTTGAAACTTTCAACCTTCCCAGTGGATCTGCCTATCCCACTTATTATTTTCTTTCCGATGAGATTATCGTACGGAACATCGATGAAAGTTTCGAAAGTATTTTCGCCGAATAACTCGCGTTCCTTGAAGACTTGGATGCTGTGATGAATCAACCTCCACCAGAAATTCGTGCACCTCCCTTTGAGGCCGAAGAAGTTAAGCCACCGTCCCTTCTTCTTATCACATACGAGAATGCGACTATTCCACCCATTTCTTATCTTTCACATTCTCGTTTTCATTCTCCAACAAATTTTTGTCTCTACCAACCGAGACGTAAAACCTTTTGATTACGCCTCTTATCTTCCCTCTACTTCATCTCTTCTCGTTACTCTCATTTCTGTTTTCTCTACTCGAGACATGATACAACCTCAATTCTTATACAGTCTTGAGTCTTCTTCACGTCTATCTGTTACACGATTTTTCACCAACTATGGTGTTACCTTGATAAAAATTTTGAATTGTTGATTTTAACTTTTGGTCTTCATAAAGGTTTGTGTAGACCGATAATATATGCGTTAAAGGGTTTTTCGCCAAAAACCCGGCCGTAGCCCTCCGTCATTTAGGATGAGTAGTACCTAGTATTCATGCTGCGTTTGTTGGCCTTTGTCAAGGCGTAGTGTACGGTAGCTAGATATTGTTTGTCTGTTACATAGAGATGCGATTATCTAAGATAGTTGTATAGCCTTATTGGCCTTTGTCAAGGGTTTATACGGGTAGGTCTAAATTAATCCAGGATAATGACAGGTTGAACTTGACTAGTGTTTTATGGTTTGTTGGCCTTTGTCAAGGTCATAAACCGCTAGGGGCAAAAACAACATCGGGAGTTTCAAATATATAGTAATCTTGCTAGTGTTGCATATCTTCTGGAGTGTGGTGACTAGAGTAACTTCCATCTAGGTTATCACACGATGATAGTTGGATTCCAATCCTTCTGATGAGTAGGATTACTCTTGAAAGATATTTTTCATTTCACAATTAGCTGACCTATAAGGTGTCTAGAAAAGTGTTAACAGGGCTACGTGATCAGTCAAAATTATTGCAAATTTGTATGGACATTTTCCTTATTATTATTAATTACTAAAAGGTGTTATCTGTAAATTAAGAACATATGTGGGTTTATTTGTAAAAAAATTATTATCATATGTTTCTTCATTTATAATTAATATAATTAGGAAATATATGCATATAATATTTAAATAAAATATTCATAAGATTATTTATTATTAAAATATGCATATCATATCAAATATTCTTAACCAATATTCTTAAAATATCATATCATTTGATTGGTTGGAATAACATCTAAAATAAAAAAAATGTTATTAACAATTTGATTTGAGATATTGTGCAGGTATTATAATAGATCAGTTCGGGTCTAAAATATAAGTAGGAGATCCACGGCAAATCGATTCACCAAACCAAATCTGCCGAATGTTAGGAGCAAATTGAAAAATCTCGCAACGGCAGAGACTAAAAGCAATATTTTCAGAATATTTTTATCAGAAAGAGCTCCAAATATCGAGAGAAAAAGGCATGAAGAATTTGGAAACTCAAACTCACCAAGGGGCGGCGGATCCGCGGCCAATAGGGGCAAACTGCGGTGGTTGCGCGGTCGTTTGGTGGCCGTAGGATGTAATAAATCAGGGGCTTGATTGTAATTTCACACACATCAACATGATGTCTAGGGTTTTAAGTTCCAGGGCCTATAAAAGGACCGAGATCATCTATCATCAAAATAATGAATCCATGGAAGTATCAACTGATCTACCAAGCAAGCAGTCTAGAGAAAACTAGAGTTTTGTAATTTGGTTTTTCATCGAGCAACTTTTGTAATGCAATAGTTAATCAATAAAAGGTAGTTCTTTCTTTAATTTTGTCGCATTTACCTTCCGCATTTACTTTCTGCAATTACTTTCTGCATTTACTTTCTGCAATTACTTTCTGCATTTTCTTTCTGCATTTTAAATTTTAATTATGGGTTCCGTTTTCTTCCACCTTTATTTTACTTCGTTGATCTCCATGAGAGAGTAAATTCTCGCTTGTTAGGGTTTGTAGGATAGGGTAGAATAACGGATGAACAATATTTCTTCAATTCTTTTTAAAGTTTTAATTTTTATAAACTTTAGCAAAATGAATATTAACCCTCTTATCGGGAGTGTTATCAATTCATGATAGTCACGACCACGATTTGAGATTCGTTAATAATCGTTTTGTTAAGGGCTTGAGACAAATAGGGATCAATGGAAGGACAAGAATCAGTAGAGAGAAACCATAATTCCCTATAAGAACCCTAATCCACATTCATCACTATTTCTCTAGTATTAAATAATTAAAAAATAAAAAGAATTATTTTTAAAACTCCATCCATTAACTATTAATTTCTATAAACCCTACAAGCCCTTCTATTATAAACTTTTCAAACCTTCTTAGTAATAAACGATAACAATCTCACCTTTCTTCTATCAACTCATCTAAAATAAGATAAATAATTCACCATTTCCCTGTGGACCACCCGTACTCAATAGCAGCTAGCTATTACGACACCGTTATTGATTGAGGTATTTAGAACACACAAGACACACTTTTTCGAATCAATCACTACGCCTCTGGGGAAACGAGGTTTGTTCTAATTAGGTCCGTGCGAGAGGACGAGGAAGCTCTCTCGGAGTACCAACATCCACCTGGCTGAACGGCTAGTGAACTTGTATGGTGTAAATGATCTCGACTAGTTTTCCTTTTAAAGGTTTGGAGGAGAATTCGAGAAAACAGTGGGAGCCATCCTGATTAGATAAACTAATAACCAATCTAATCTTGCAAGAGCGCACGCTGAGTGCTCTCTCTCCAGGTAGAAACCATGTCATGCCCTAATCAAGATAATAAAATGTTTGGCTTAACCGAACAAGCTTGTAACACAGGGCTGGGGAACGTCGGTTCGGCTCTAACTTGTGACAACTGTCATGAGTATGAGCAAGGGAAAGAGGACTGTAAGGAATTCCAGATGACCCTATTGAAGGAGAATCATTCTAATGCATCTTTTTCAGAGATATTTGTTATTGAAAACTGTTTTTCGGTCAACCCTACCTTCTGGGTACTAGATACCGGATCAGGATCTCATATCTGTAATTTATTATAAGGACTAAGAAAAAGTAGAATGGTTGTACCGGGTGATATGTCCCTCAGAGTAAGGAATGGAGCGCAAGTTAATGCTGCAGCCGTTGGTGAATATCACCTAGTGTTGCCAAGCGACAATACTACAGTTTTGAACATTTGCTACTATATACCTTCCATGCTCTGTAACATCATATCAGTTTCTTTACTTGATAAAGATAGATATAAGTTTGTTCTAGATAGAAATATCATGAATATTTATCTTAATCAGTTATTAGTTGCAGAAGGTACACTGTGTAATGGTATCTATATTCTTAATCAAAACACAGTCTTCAATATACAAAACACACGCAAGAGGAAGAGTTCAGATACGAACGAAACCTACTTGTGGCATTGTAGACTTGATCATATCGGTGAGAAAAGACTATGTAAGTTGCATAAGGATGGATATCTAAATCCGTTCGAATTCTCATTCTATGAAACCTGTCGGTCTTGTCTCAAAGGAAAGATGACCAAATCTCCATTCACCGGACACAGAGAAAGAGCTACAGAGCTCTTGGGACTCATACACAGTGATGTATGTGGTCTGATGTCTATACATGCGAGGGGTGGATTCTCGTACTTCATTACATTCACTGACGATCTCTCTAGGTTCGGATATGTGTATCTTTTGAAACACAAATCTAAAAATTTTGAGACATTCAAAGAATTCAGAAACGAAGTATAGAACCAGACTGGCAAAAGTATCAAGATCTTTCGATCTGATCGAGAAGGGGAGTACTTAAACACGGAATTCCTTGAATACCTGAAAGAGAATGGTATTCTCTCTCAGCTTACTCCTTCATACACACCACAGCACAACAGTATATCGGAACGAAGAAATCATATCCTATTGGACATGGTTCGCTCCATGATGAGTAGTGTTGATCTGCCTCTTTCATTATGGAGATATGTGCTTCAGACAGCGGCATACTTATTGAATTAGGTTCCATCCAAATCTGTGCCTAAGACTCCATATGAAATATAGAGTGGAAAGAAATCATGTCTTAATCGTATTAAGATATGGGGTTGTCCGGCCTATATAAAAATACAAAATCCGGACAAACTTCAGGCACGATCATTTCTATGCAAGTTTGTAGGATATCCTAAGCATTCGCATGGATATCTGTTCTACCACACCGAGAAACAGAAGGTGTTTGTTGCTCGTCATGCCGTCTTTTTAGAGAAGGAATTTTATGCAAAAGAAATTAGTGGGAGCACGGTAAAACTGGAAGAAATTTAGGAACCACAAACTGAAAATGAAGATTTGGTGGAA
This sequence comes from Agapanthus africanus, assembly GCA_030015575.1. Lineage (NCBI taxonomy): Eukaryota > Viridiplantae > Streptophyta > Magnoliopsida > Asparagales > Amaryllidaceae > Agapanthus > Agapanthus africanus. The sequence continues at coordinate 55,229,336 of CM057350.1, read as the reverse complement.
CCTCAGGATTCAATAATCCCGGACGAAGCTCAGCCACTCCACAGATCTAGTAGGATTTCTCGTCCGTCCAAAAGATACTACGATTTTCTCATAGATGGGGATTGAAAGGATTTCATCTTGAAAGAAGATGATCCTACAAGTTTTAAGCAGGCGATTACCAGTAGGGACTCTGATAAATGGCTGGATGCTATGCGATCCGAAATTGAATCCATGTACACCAACAAAGTTTGGACTTTGGATGTTGCTCCTCCTGGGGTAAAACCCGTTGGATGCAAGTGGATCTTCGAAAAAAATTGGTGTAAATGGACAGGTGGAAACCTATAAGACTATACTTGTTGCAAAAGGTTTTCGTCAAAGACCAGGAGTGGACTATAATGAAACCTTTTCTTTAGTGGCTATGCTGAAATCCATTCGGATCCTACTTGCCATTGCTTCCTACCATAACTATGATATCAGGAAGATAGATGTTAAAACGGCTTTTCTAAATGGAATTTTAGAAGAGTGCGTTTATATGGATCAGCCGGAGGGATTCATAGATAATGGGAGCAGCAAGAAGGTATGCAAGTTGTTTAAATCCATTTATGGATTAAAGCAGGTATCGCGGAGCTGGAACATCTGTTTTGATGAGACAGTCAAGGAATTTTGCTTCATCAAAAATGAGGATGAGTCATGTATCTGCAAGAAGATTGTAGGGAGAACTGTTGTATTCCTAGCCTTGTACGCGGACGATATTCTCTTAATAGGAAATGGCATTCCTATACTACAATCAGTCAAATTGTTCTTGTCACAAAGGTTCTCCATGAAAGACCTGGGTGATGCCTCGTACATTCTGAGGATTAAGATCTACAAAGATAGATCCAAGAGATTGTTGGGACTTTCACAGTCCAGATACATAGAGACCATAGTAAAGAGATTTAGTATGGAAAATTCCAAGCACGGTAATATACCCTCTTTGCACGGAATCATCCTCTCCAAAGAGATGTCTCCCAAGACTGATGAGGAGAGGTTTCGCATGAGCACTATACCCTACGCTTCGGCGGTAGAATCTATAATGTATGTGATGCTATGTACCAGACCAGATATAGGTTACGCGCTTAGCATGGTGAGCCGGTATCAGTCGAACCCAGGTGAGAATCATTAGACAGCTGTGAAGAACATTTTCAAGATCCTGAGAAGGACTAAGGAGATGTTCTTGGTTTATGGTAATGGAGACCTCCAGGTCGAGACCTTTACTGACTTAAGCTTCCAGAGTGACAAGGATGACAGCAAGTCTGTCTCGGGTTTTGTGTTTACCCTCAACAGAGGGGCGTTCTGTTGGAAGAGCTCCAAACAGGACACCATCGCAAACTTAACGATGGAACCTAAATACATTGCTACTAACGATGCCGCAAAAGAAACGGTCTGGATGAAGAAGTTCATTACTGAACTTGAGGTGGTTCCGTCCATTGTTGATCCGATACTTTTGTATTGCGATAACAACGAGGCTATGGTTTTAGCGAAGGAACCACAGTCCCATCAGAAATCCAGAGACATCTTGAGGCGGTATCACCTGATCAGGGAGATCGTAGATCGCCGGGAGATTGAGGTCTGGATAGTAGATACGAAAGACAACACGGTGAATCCATTTGCTAAGGCCCTCCCTCAAACGCAATTCGAGCGACTTTTTGAGATGTTGGGTATGCGAAATGCCAACAACTGGCCCTATAGCAGATGTTGGGTATTCGGTACGCTAATTATAGGCCTTAGTGCAAGCGGGAGATTGTTGGATATGTATGCCTTAGAGGCCTGTATTGTATAGGATGCTAGGGATATGTATGTATTGGATATGTATGCCATAGAGGCCTGTATCGTATAGGATGCTGGAGATATGTATGTACAGGATAATCTTGCTCAGTTATATAGTATACTATTTGAGTTGTCTTTATCTGAACATGTGTATTTGTTTTTCTTACTGCTTTGTATTGCTTATACATATTGATAAAGACTCGTTACAGTAGTATACTATTTTGGTTTGTCTTTATCTTAACATGTCCATATGTTATACTCGATATCACATATGGCGGATACATGTTGATAAAGCCCGTAGGATTTTGCTTGACTACCAGCGTTATGATGGCGATCATATTTGTGGGAGCTGGGTAGTCCATAAGCACATCGTTAAAGGTCCCAAGTCGTAGGAGTATCGAGACCGAGCATCGATATTTCAAAGTAGACTTATGTATACGTTTCTAGACCCCGACAAGGGGCAGTGGTTGGTCCTACAGCCATTAGTGTGATCGCCTAAGATTGTATACAGGTGCTCACTGGGGTGAGTACACTGGACGGGCTCGCCGAGAACCTCTAGATGGTATTATACCTATCGTCAGATAGTGGTTCTTAGGTAACATGAGTACATGTTAGTCTTTAGACCTGAGATCATCATTTGTCTCGTGTGAGTTCCTACTGTGCTTTGATCACTACCCTACCATGGCTCTACTGAGCCGTGCAAACAGATTTTGGTTGGGTACGGTCCCGAGCCACATGGAGGCAGTGAGTGATTGTCAGAGATTCGTCTCTCCCGGTATTGAGAGTCGATATCGCACTGTGTCCGGTTGGCCAGGACCATAAGACCTTGGCCAAGGCAGTTGAGATTTACTGATGGTTAGATCAGTAGTTTCTCATATCGGTCCTGAGCCAAATCGACATGACTTATCAAGTAATTAGGGGTCTGACGTTTACCACCCCCTAAACCCGGTACGCGATACTCTTAGACGAAGAGACTGGGCTGTACGAAGATTGTCACGGATAGGCTCAGTAAGGGTTCAAATGAGCTTGCTCGTTGGCCTTCCTTTCGACAGGTAACTGGGTAGCCGTTACGTACAGCTAGTTGCGCTAACGTGCTTGTGGTTAAACCCACTGCCAGCGTACTGTCGAGTCTTTAGAGTCTCACACAGAAGGTTTTCCTGGTTCAGGCGAAATGATGTAATAGCCGTATTTTGAAACGTGCAGGGTTCCGATCGAATGATGATACTATCCAGCTTAGGATTAAGCCGAATTATTAAATCAAGTATTGATTTAATGGTTTACATATACATATTTCGATATGTATACTCTAATGTGACTTTCGATTGGATGGTTGATAATACTAGCCAGCTTAGGATTAAGCCGGATTATTAAATCAGGTATTTATTTAATAATTTACATATACATATTTCGATATGTGTATTCTTGTATTATGTTCTTTGTGTTATTTTATCTTCTTGGGTATTTGTATTTTGATACGAATACGGGTATGTATATATGGTAGAGTATATTCCGTATTTATAAGGAAAATGTTCCAGAAGGTGGACACCTCATTTTATTTTATCTATTTATTAATTTAAATGGAAAATGTGGATATATGTATGCCCTAGAGGCCATTAGGAGATAGTGTATGTACTGATGTGTATATATATATATATTCGGGGGACAGTCTTGCTCGATATGATAGTATGCTATCTGGTTTTACTTTATCATATGTTCACTTGATCATGTTTATATTCATTTGGTGCATGTTGATAAAGCCCTAAGGATATTGGCTTGACTACTGGCATTATGATGTGGATCATACTAGTGGGACATCTGTAGTTTATAAGCATATCCTTGAAATGTTCCTAGTCGTAGGTATATCGAGACAGGGCATCGATATTCCAGTTTAGACTAGCGTATACCATTCTTGTTCCATATGATGGGCGATGGATGATCCCATATCCGTCTGGTGTGTTGACACCGAAGATAGTATACGGGTGCTCAGTGAGACTGGGTATACTGAACGGACTCACCGAGAACTCCTATATGGTATTATATCATACGTCGGATAGCAGTTCTCAGGTGACACTGGTACAGGTTAGTCTGTAGACCCGAGATCGTCATAGAGTCTTGTGTGTCCTCCCACTGTACTTTGATCTCCACCCTACTGCGGCTCTACTGAATCGTACAAACAGGTGGATTTTGGGTATAGTCTCGAGGCATGTGGAGGCAGTGAGCGATAGGAGGGGTTTCGTCTCTCCCAGTATTGGGGGTTGATGCTGTGTTGTGCACGATTGGCTATAACGGGAAGTCCCTGGCCAGGGCTGCTGAGATATTACTGATAAGTGTTATCAGTAAGTTTCTCGATCTGTTATAGACCATATACCGGCATGACTTATTGAGTTATTGGGGTCGACGATTCCATCCCTAGACTCGATATGCAGCATATCTGACGAAGAGACCGGACTGTACGGTTAGTGTTGCCGGATGGATTGACAGGAGTTTTGACAGGTTCGCTTGTTCTTATTCTGATCGCTCAATACCCGGGTGGCCGTTACGTTTAGCTGACCGCTTGCGGCTTGTAGGTGTTTGATATGATCATCATCTACTGCTGGCGTATTGACGAGTCTTAGAGTCCCACATAGAAGTTTCTCGGCTTTGGCAAAACGAAGTGGTGCACATATGAGATATGTGCGGAGTAATGTTTAAAATAACTCGCTACGTAGCTCGCTATTTTGCGCTACGTAGCATACCTTAGTATATTCGCTACGTAACTTTGGAAAAAAACTCAAATACAAAGTAGCTTACGTTTTTTCTTCAAATAGCTTACGTTTTTTAACAAATAGTATACGCTACGCTATGCGTACGCTATTTTCATATAAAATTTTCTATTGAAATTCTTAAGATTTCAATATCTAATCCTAAACTATACGAACACAGTTTCATTAAAGTTCTAACCTCTTAATTTGAAATCATATTTAGTAGACATGATTCTTAAACAGAGATTATTTAATTGATTTTTGATAGGCTTAATCTAGTATGAACCATATATATGAACTCAAGTATTGTAAATTTTGAAAATAATTTTTTTTTAGAATTTCGAGGAGGAGAGAAACTACTACTGTAAAAAATATTGTTATATTACTTATTTTTCTATGTTCCCAAGCCAATTTTATATCTTTATAATAATATAATTTATTGTAAATGAGGTGATTATAGTAATAATTAATAATTCATGTAGCTTACGCTATGCGCAACGCTTTTTGCGTTTTCGCTATTTAGTAATAGAACGCTACGTAACACGCTATCGCTATTTTGAACATTGGTGCGGAGCCTCGATTAAATACTAGTATATGATACTGTATTTTAATCGGGCATTTAATATTAGTCGGGTCGTATAAGATATGACCAATTTATTAAATCAAGTGTTGATTTAATATAAGCTTTTATGTTATTTATTTAAATCCTTTTCTTCTTACGGATACATGCATGTATATGTACATGATGATATGCATACATACATACATACATGAAAAGTATCATGGTTGATGATACAAAGAGGATGGCAATATAAGAATCATATTGTAGATAAAATAATATATGGATATTTTCAATAAAGATTAAAGGCAAAAGAAAAGATTAATGAGTCATTTCTTCTACACTTTTCTACACATTTCCATTGTTGAATTTAACTCAACCGTGGTTTCTTTTCCTTTTGCCTTTAACCTAAATTGAAATATCTAGATATTATATTTAACTATAGTTATGGTTATGATAAGATATATCTCTCTCTCTCTCATTTTATTTTTCATGATTATCATTTTCACTCCAAAAAAAAAAAAAAGAGAGCCATCTTCTTCCTCAAAACCCTAGCTCTCTTTTAAATGTTAAAATAGAGTTAGAGAAAGAAAAGAAAAGCTATTAAATAAGAATAGCAACCACTTCATCATCCTACACAACCTTAGCTATCTTGTGTAGGGTGTTGTGCTTCAAGTTTTTCAAAGATCGAAGGAAGCATCAAGCTTAGAGCAAAGTGCTTCGGGTGGATCGTCGTGGACGAGGAGTTGATCAAGCGAACCTTTTCAAAGCCAAGGAGTCTTCCAAATAGGTCTACAAAGGTTGTAGTCTCATCATTTAGTATAACTTAACTCTTAATTGTTGATACTATTAATAGTTACTTCATATATTCTAGTTCGATTCTTTGTATAGTTTGCTTAGCACCTCAAAATTTTATTGTTATAGCATGTATGATGCTTCTAAACCCTAATAGAGGTGTTAAGAAAACCCTACAGTGGTATCAGAGCCAAGCTAGAGCTTTGTGGTAACCTAGACGACGTTGAAAACATCGAACGGACGAAAAACGACACCCGGGGGGTGCTCTCTGGAAATTTTTTCAAAACCTGGAATTTTTCAAATTAAAAATATGTAAAAAATTAAGCAGGGAAATATATGGGCCCACCAGAAAAACGATGCCCTAAATCGACCATACGACCGCGGAACCGCGGCCAAAGTGGCCTTGTTGCGGCGGTTCCGCGGTGCTGTAGGTGATTCATAGGCCGTATTTTCTTGTTCTGGCCCGTATGTGTTTTCTGATGTTACTGGTATTTTTAGAATCTGCTCAGGTATTGAGCTTTCAGAGCAGTCTGTGGTTGTTTAAATCGTTTGATCGGATGTTTCAACATCGCTTAGTTTAATAGTGTGTGATACAATAATTGAAATCTACAAATTTGTTTGTTGCGTGTAAATCTAGCAGTTCGGTCTCGGGATAAACGGAAATCTTGTTGAATTATCCGGTTTGTTTTGAAAAGGTGTTTTCTTGAATGAGACCCAAATGCGAGCTTTACATTATTTAGGCATGAAATCTTGTATATGTGATATTTCGGATTTGTGTTGTCTAAAGGCAGTTAAAGATTCCAATTGTTGTATTTTTTCTATTTTATTTCTCTGTGACCGTAAGTGTAGTATGTATTATCGGTTTTCGTTGCTATACATCAATGACGATCGGTGTATGCATACTTACTTACGTTGATAATATTTGATATTATGTGTCGATGAGATTTGATATGCAGGATTGTCGCAATGAATAGCCGGGGGTTTTCTTTTTTATGTGAGATGAGAGTATTCTTTTAATTCATGTAAAATTAAATTGTATGTAATATTCTTTTATTTGGGGCACTTCCGGGATGAGGTTGTTGTCACCAGTGTTGTATATTATTTACTTTTCCGCATTAGGATAGACCCAAGATGGAGGGCACAAGTGACCGGGTTCTTGGGTTCAGTGGGAGGCCATCTCGAGGAGTCGAGACCGGGTCTCCTAAACTCCAGAATTGGTAGGGTCGCTTGCCGCTCTCGTAGGGGTCTAGGGGTGTGGGCTTGGCTTTTCATCGCGACCGTGGAATCCGTATTTTTTATTGCTGGCTAAATATAAAATACGGACCTCCTAGATATCCTTTATGTGCTTCTGCTGCTTTTATTATCTGATGTGATCTTTTAATGCATATCTGAGAAAAATGAAATATTATATATATATGATATATATTAGACGTTACTTATGTTTTTCACCCGCACTAGCCCCGTCCCGGTATGCCGTTAGTTAAGTAACCTAACGGTGCATATCAGGACACTGTGACGAATGCGAGTGGCATAAGTGTACGTTATATTTTCGTTTCTTTCTGTAATGGCTTAGGATTTAAATGATGGGACTACATTAATGAGATTAATGTAAAAGATAAATGAACCTAAAAAGATGTTGTAGAATCAGATTTGAAACACACTCGGCCTTTTTGTAAAAAAGCAAGTTTCAAAATGCGGAGCTTAAGCCACTCCTTTTAAACCCATTAGATTCTACAACGATATCAAGTTCAAAGCATCAAAAGTTTTCTTAAAAACTATCCGCAACCCTCCGTCATTTTAGGAAGTAGAGTACTTAGTATTCGTGCTGCGTATTTTGACTTTAGTTAAGGCGCAGTGTACGGTAGCTGAGTGATGTCTTCCTACACTGCATATGATGCAGATTAGTTAGGACATTCATATGATTATGTTGACTTTAGTTAAGGGTCATATGAGTGGGTGTAGTTAATCACGAAATGACGGGAAGAACTTGACTAGCACTTATGATATGTTGACTTTAGTTAAGGTCATAAGTACTAGGGGTAAAAATAATATCGGGAATTTCAAGAGTTGAAAATTACAATGAGATTGTATATCTTCTATATGATAGTAGGATCCCAATCCCACTGCGAGCAAATGTTGCTCCCGGGAGAATTTTGCACTTTACAATTAGCTGACTCGGTAGGTGTCTAGAAAGGTGCCAAACGGGGCTACGCCTCTGGAAAGACGAGGTTTACTTTAATTAGGTCCGTGTGAAAGCACGGGGAACCTCCCTCGAGTACCGGCACTGGCCTGGCTGAGAGGTTGGCGAAGTTGTAGAATGTAATTAATCCCGGCTAGTTTTCTTTTTAAAAGGTTTTAAAGAAAATTTGATAAAAACAGTGGGAGACATCGATTAGACAAGATAATAACCAAACTAATCTTTGCAAGAGCTTTCGCTAAGTGTATTCTTTTCTCTCTCTTAATGGAAGATACCCATGACAGGACTTAAGCTTTTATTAGATAAAAACAAGCTGAATGGGACCAACTATAAAGACTGGCTGAGGAATTTAAACATAGCCTTGACTTATGATAAAGTATCATATGTCCTTACAGCTCCAGCCTTGCCCCCCCTAGGTCCTAAATCTTCAGTTGCGGATAGGGAAATCCGCAAGACATGGGACGCTGACTGTGCCACGGCAAAATGCCTCGCGCTTGCATCGATGGATAATACACATCAAAAGCAGCACGAGAATATGGACGTACAAGCCATATTCCTCCATACAAAAGAGTTGTATGGAGAGCAATCCCGCGTATTACGATACGAAGCGTCTAAGAAACTGTTTCAGATGCGCATGACCGCTGGCACAGCAGTAGGAGACCATGTTCTGAAAATGATAGCTCTCATAGAAGAGCTTGAGGACCTTGGGTGGACAATGGACAATGAACAGTATACATATATTATTCTGCAGTCTCTCCCCTCCATCTTTGCTCAGTTCATCGTTAACTTCAACATGCACAACATGGAGAAGGAACTGCCTGAACTCCTTAATATGTTAAGGAGTGCAGAGAGCACACTGAAGTCAGTGAAGACTCCCGTTATGAGTGTTGGGCAATCCTCCTCCTCTTACCCAAAGGCTAAGGCCAAGGGAAAGATGAAGAAGAAACCCACCAAACCTAAGGGTGGAGTCAAAAAGGTGAAAGGAAAAGGCAAGTCCAAGGTTGGGGCATTAGAGAAAGGTGAATGTTTCCATTGCAAGAAGACGGGACACTGGAAGAGGAACTGTATTGAGTACCTAGCACTCAAGAAGAAGCATGGTGATGCTTCAGCTTCAGGTGTGTTCGTAATTGAAAACTGTTTTTCTATTAACTCTGCTTCCTGGGTATTGGATACCGGTTCGGGTTCTCATATTTGCAATTCTGTGCAGGCGTTGAGAAATAGCAGAGTTCTGAAGACAGGTGATCATACTCTCCAAGTTGGAAATGGTTCCAATGTAAATGCAGTTTCAGTAGGAGAGTATCACCTAGGTTTGCCTTCGGGTTGTATATTGGTTTTGAACCCGTGTTATTTTGTACCGAGTATGCTTTGTAATATTATATCTGTTTCCTTGTTAGACAATGAAGGGTATCATTTTGCTGTGCAACACAATGTTATGAACATTAGACTGAATCAAGAGTTGATTGGTTGTGGTACATTAAATAACGGGATATACGTCCTTAATCAACACACAGTTTTCAACATACAACACAAAAATAAAAGAAAATTTTCCGAGATAAATGAAGCTTTTCTTTGGCATTGTAGAATTGGTCATATTAATGAAACAAGACTAAACAAGCTTCATAAAGATGGATATTTAAATTCATTTGAGTATAAATCTTATGCAACTTGCCAGTCTTGTATCAAAGGTAAAATGACCAAAACCCCGTTTACAGGACACGGAGAAAGAGCTACTGAGCTCCTAAGCCTCATACATAGTGATGTATGCGGACCTATGTCTACACATGCTAGAGGCGGTTTTTCATACTTCATAACTTTTACTGATGATTTCTCAAGATTTGGTCATGTGTATTTGATAAAATATAAATCTGAAGCTTTCGAGAAATTCAAGGAGTATAAACATGAAGTAGAAAACCAAACAGGAAAGAGTATCAAGATACTTCGATCAGATCGAGGTGGAGATTACTTAAGTACTGAGTTCTTAAACTTCCTAAAAGAGAATGGGATTCTCTCTCAGCTCACTCCACCTTACACACCACAGCACAACGGTGTGTCAGAACGAAGGAACCGTACCCTATTAGATATGGTACGATCCATGATGAGTGATTCTGAGTTACCTCTCTCGTTTTGGGGGCATGCATTGGAAACAGCAGCTTTTCTGTTAAACAAAGTTCCAACCAAGACCGTGTCTACCACTCCATATGAGATATGGCATGGGAAGAAACCATCTCTTAAAAGAGTTAAGATTTAGGGTTGTCCGGCTTTTGTTAAAAAGCAGAATCCAGACAAACTCGAGACACGATCAGTCAAATGTATATTTGTAGGATATCCTAAACATTCGTTTGGGTATCTTTTCTACCACAAAGAGGAACAAAAAGTATTTGTTTCTCAGTATACCACCTTTTTAGAAGATGAGATTTTTTCAAACAATACAAATGGCAATGTGGTAGATCTAGAAGAAGTTCTAGAAACACAAGTTACAAATGACAACTTGGCTGAACCTGAAGTTATAACAGAATCTAATGAACCTCAGCCACTCCGTAGATCTGGTAGGACTTCTCGCCCACCGGAGAGATACTACGGTTTTCTCGTTGATGGTGATAGAGAAGATTGCATCATGGATGATGATGATCCTGCCAGCTTTCATCAGGCTATCACGAGTGGTGACTCTGTGAATTGGCTGGATGCCATGAGATCCGAAATGGAGTCCATGTACACCAACAAAGTATGGACTTTGGAAGATGTACCCTCCAGGATAAAACCTGTGGGATGCAAATGGATCTTTAAAAGAAAGATCGGTGTAGATGGACAGGTAGAGACCTATAAGGCAAGGTTGGTAGCGAAAGGTTTTCGTCAAAGACCAGGTTTGGACTATGACGAGACTTTCTCTCCGGTAGCCATGCTTAAATCCATTCGGATCCTACTTGCTATTGCTGCTCACTACGACTATGAAATCTGGCAGATGGACGTTAAAACTGCATTCCTGAATGGTGATTTAGAGGAATGCGTTTATATGGATCAGCCAGAAGGATTCATTGATAGTGGGAGCAGCGGTAAAGCATGTAAGCTACTTAAATCCATTTATGGATTAAAGCAGGCATCACGGAGTTGGAACATCTGTTTTGATGATGTTATCAAAGAGTTTGATTTCATCAAAAATCCAGATGAACCTTGTGTTTATAAGAAGACTGTAGGAAGAAATGTCGCAATCCTCGTATTGTACGTAGATGGCATACTTCTGATAGGAAATGACATTCCTATGCTACAGTCGGTCAAATCATTCTTATCACAAAGGTTCTCTATGAAGGACCTGGGAGATGCCACATACATATTGGGTATACGGATCTATAGGGATAGATCCAAACGGTTATTGGGATTGTCCCAAACCAAGTACATAAACACCATCCTAAAGAGATTTAGTATGGAAGACTCCAAGCGGGGTGCCTTACCCGCTTGCCACGGAGTCACTCTCTCAAAAGACGATTGCCCAAAGTCTGATATAGAGAGAGCTCGCATGAGCATTATTCCCTATGCTTCGGCAGTAGGATCGATAATGTATGCAATGTTATGTACACACCCTGATGTTGCTTATGCACTTAGTGTAGTAAGCAGGTATCAATCTAACCCAGGGGAGAATCACTGGATTGCTGTAAAGAACATTCTTAAGTACTTGCGAAGGACTAAAGAATTGTTCTTGGTATATGGTAATGGGGATCTCCAAATGGAGGCCTTTACCGATTCGAGCTTCCAGAGTGACAAGGATGACAGCAAGTCTATCTCAGAGTTTGCATTTACCCTCAATGGAGGGACGGTGAGTTGGAAGAGTTCCAAACAGGATACCGTTGCAGACTCAACGATGGAAGCTGAATATATTGCTGCAAATGATGCTGCCAAGGAAGCGGTCTGGATGAGAAAGCTCATCGCGGAGCTAGGAGTAGTTCCAACCATTATTGATCCAATACCTCTGTATTGTGACAATAATGGGGCTATGGCGTTGGCCAAAGAGCCCAGGTCCCATCAGAAGTCTAGACACATCCTGAGGCGATATCATGTGATCCGGGAGATAGTTGATCGCCGCGAGATCGAGATTAAGAGAGTAGACACAAAGAACAACGCTGCGGATCCATTCACCAAGGCCCTCCCTCAGCCGCAGCATGAGCGACTTTTTGAGATGTTGGGTATGAGATATGCAAATAACTGGCCTTAGTGCAAGTGGGAGATTGTTGGATATATGTATGCCCTAGAGGCCATTATGAGATAGTGTATGTACTGATGTGTATATATATATATATATATATTCGGGGGACAGTCTTGCTCGATATGATAGTATGCTATCTGGTTTTACTTTATCATATGTTCACTTGATCATGTTTATATTCATTTGGTGCATGTTGATAAAGCCCTAAGGATATTGGCTTGACTACTGGCATTATGATGTGGATCATACTAGTGGGACATCTGTAGTTTATAAGCATATTCTTGAAATGTTCCTAGTCGTAGGTATATCGAGACAGGGCATCGATATTCCAGTTTAGACTAGCGTATACCATTCTTGTTCCATATGATGAGCGATGGATAATCCCATATCCGTCTGGTGTGTTGACACCGAAGATAGTATACGGGTGCTCAGTGAGACTGGGTACACTGAACGGACTCACCGAGAACTCCTATATGGTATTATATCATACGTCGGATAGCAGTTCTCAGGTGACACTGGTACAGGTTAGTCTGTAGACCCGAGATCGTCATAGAGTCTTGTGTGTCCTCCCACTGTACTTTGATCTCCACCCTACTGCGGCTCTACTGAGTCGTACAAACAGGTGGATTTTGGGTATAGTCTCGAGGCATGTGGAGGCAGTGAGCGATAGGAGGGGTTTCGTCTCTCCCGGTATTGGAGGTTGATGCTGTGCTGTGCACGATTGGCTATAACGGGAAGTCCCTGGCCAGGGCTGCTGAGATATTACTGATAAGTGTTATCAGTAAGTTTCTCGATCTGTTATAGACCATATACCGGCATGACTTATTGAGTTATTGGGGTCAACGATTCCATCCCAAGACTCGATATGCAGCATATCTGACGAAGAGACCGGACTGTAAGGTTAGTGTTGCCGGATAGATTGACAGGAGTTTTGACAGGTTCGCTTGTTCTTATTCTGATCGCTCAATACCCGGGTGGCCGTTACGTTTAGCTGACCGCTTGCGGCTTGTAGGTGTTTGATATGATCATCATCTACTGCTGGCGTATTGACGAGTCTTAGAGTCCCACATAGAAGTTTCTCGGCTCTGGCGAAACGAAGTGGTGCACATATGAGATATGTGCGGAGCCTCGATTAAATACTAGTATATGATACTGTATTTTAATCGGGCATTTAATATTAGTCGGGTCGTATAAGATATGACCAATTTATTAAATCAAGTGTTGATTTAATATAGGCTTTTATGTTATTTATTTAAATCCTTTTCTTCTTATGGATACATGCATGTATATGTACATGATGATGTGCATACATACATACATACATGAAAAGTATCATGGTTGATGATACAAAGAGGATGGCAATATAAGAATCATATTGTAGATAAAATAATATATGGATATTTTCAATAAAGATTAAAGGCAAAAGAAAAGATTAATGAGTCATTTCTTCTACACTTTTCTACACATTTCCATGGTTGAATTTAACTCAACCATGGTTTCTTTTCCTTTTGCCTTTAACCTAAATTGAAATATCTAGATATTATATTTAACTATAGTTATGGTTATGATAAGATATATATCTCTCTCTCTCTCATTTTATTTTTCATGATTATCATTTTCACTCCAAAAAGAAAAGAGAAAGCCATCTTCTTCCTCAAAACCCTAGCTCTCTTTTAAATGTTAAAATAGAGTTAGAGAAAGAAAAGAAAAGGTATTAAATAAGAATAGCAACCACTTCATCATTCTACACAACCTTAGCTATCTTGTGTAGGGTGTTGTGCTTCAAGTTTTTCAAAGATCGAAGGAAGCATCAAGCTTAGAGCAAAGTGCTTCGGGTGGATCGTCGTGGACGAGGAGTTGATCAAGCGAACCTTTTCAAAGCCAAGGAGTCTTCCAAAGAGGTTTACAAAGGTTGTAGTCTCATCATTTAGTATAACTTAACTCTTAATTGTTGATATTATTAATAGTTACTTCATATATTCTAGTTCGATTCTTTGTATAGTTTGCTTAGCACCTCAAAATTTTATTGTTATAGCATGTATGATGCTTCTAAACCCTAATAGAGGTGTTAAGAAAACCCTACACGTTCCATGATAAGTAACACTGAGTTATCTCTTTCATTCTAGGGGTATGCACTGGAAACAGTTGCATACATACTGAACCAGGTTCTATCAAATTCGGTGCCCTTGCCTCCATATGAGTTATGGAAGAGCAAGAAACCTAATCTTAAGTTTGCTAAGATATGGGGTTGTCCTGCTTTTGTTAAAAAGCATAATCCTGACAAGATAGAGGCACGATCTGTGTTTTGCAAATTCATTGGATACCCAATGCATTCGCAAGGGTATAGATTCTACTGCCCAGAAGAATAACGTATTGTTGTTTCTAGACATGCCACCTTCTTGGAGAAGGAATTTCTTGAAAAAGAAATTAGTGGTAGCGCAATAGAACCGGAAGAGCTTCCAAAAGAACAAGCAATTACGGAAGACCAAATTGAACCTGAGACTTCAGTATTATTCGATCCAGCGGAACAGCTCCATCTATCTTGTAGGCAATCTAGAGTACCTGAGAGATATTATGGATATCTCGTTGATGGTGACAACGAAGATTGTGTCATATAGGATGACAATCGTATAACTTATCGACAATCTATAGAGAGTAAAGACTCTCAAAAATAGATATATGCCATGAAGTCCGAAATTGACTCGATACACTCCAACAAAGTGTAAACTTTGGAAGAAGCTCCTGAAGGGGTAAAACTCATTGGGAGCAAATGGGTCTTCAAGAAGAAGATTGGTACAGATGGGAAGGTGGAGATCTTCAAAGCTAGACTAGTAGCAAAAGGCTTCCATCAAAGACCAAGTGTGGATTTTGATGAAAACTTTTTCTCTAGTTGCGATGCTTAAGTCAATCGGAATCATGCTTGCAATAGCTGCTTATCATGACTACGAAATAGGGCAAATGGACTTCAAGGCGGATTTTCTAAATGGTACTATAAAAGAGAATGTTGATATGATACATCCAGAGGGTTTGAGGTCAGTAGGAGCAACGGTAAAGCGTGCAAGTTGCTTAAGTCCATTTATGAACTAAACCAAGCATCTAGGAGTTGAAACATCTGTTTTGATGAAAAAATCAAAGGGTTTGATTTTTTCAAAAATGATGATGAACCATGTCTCTATAAAAAGGTTGTAGAAAGTAATGTCATGTTCCTCATATTGTATGTGGGAGACATACTTCTAATAAGCAATGATGTGCCGACATTGCAATCAGTTAAGATCTGGCTATCACAAAAGTTCTTAATAAAGGATTTGGGTAAAGCATCCTACTACCGGGTATAAAGATATATAGAGATAGATCTAAGAGAATGCTTGAGTGATCCGAATCCAAGTACATAGATGACATAATGAAGAGGTTCAGTATGGAACATACCACGATGACCAAGCGAGGTAATGTACCTGCTAGGCATGGTATATCCCTCTCCAAGGATATGTTACCCAAGACAGATTATGAGAGAAAATTCATGGATAAGATACCATATGCTTCGGCAGTTAGGTCTATCATGTATGCGATGATATGTACTTGACCTGATGTGGCTTATGCACTTGGTGCGGTAAGTCAATATCAGTCTAATCCTGGAGAACAACACTGGATTGTTGTGAAGGCTATACTCAAGTATTTGAGGAATACTAAGGAGATGTATCTAATATTCGGTAAAAGTGACCTCAAGGTTGAGGCATTTACTGATTCCAGTTTTTAGAGTGATATAGATGATTGCAGATCTATCTCTGGTTATGTTTTTACCATAAATAGTGGAGCTGTTAGTTAGAGAAGTTCGAAACAGGATACTGTTGCGGACTCTACCATGGAGGCGGAGTATATAGAAGCAAATGAGGCTACTAAAGAGGCTGCTTGGATGAAGAAGTTTATCTCTGATTTAGGATTGGTTCCGAGCATTGTTGATCCAGTACCCCTATACTGTGACAACAATGCAGCCATTTCATTGGTTAAGGAACCAAGGTCTCATCGTAAATCCAAGCACATACTTCGAAAGCACCATTTGATTCGAGAGATCCATAGATGGAAGGATATCGATATATTGAGAGTAGATACGAAAGATAACATAGCGGATTCATTCACTAAGGCTCTTTCTCAGCCGCGGTTCGAGAGACTCGTTGGGATATTGGGTATGCGATACCACAATAATTGTCCCTAAGTGCAAGTGGGAAATTGTTAGATGTAGGTGCCCTTAGAGGCAATTAGTTGTAATTATAACCTACATGTATAGAACTTTCTCGTTCGTAATAATAGTATTCTATTTAGTTTTTCTTTATTAGTATATCTTTTATTTATAATAATCTGTTTATTATTGATTACTAATAAAGTCCGTAGAATAATACTAAACTACAGGATTATGATGTAGATCACAATAATAAGACCTGACTAGTCGATAAGTATATTCTTAAATGTTCTCAGCCGTAGGAGTATCGAGACAGGAAATTGATACTCCGGAAGACTGGTGTATATTATACTTAATCATTAAAGAGTAATGACTGTTCTCATAGTCATCTGGTATGGTGATATTAGAGTATTGTATGCAGGTTCTTATAGATGATAAGTACACCGAATGACTCACCTTAAATTTCCAGTTGGTAATTATACATAACTGTCAAATGGAAATTCATATAGTGACGACTTGTATGGCTTAGTCTCCAGACCTAAGATTCGCCATAGTACCTTACATGTGCTAGATATTATTTTAATTACTATCCAACCACATATCCATTGATACTGTGTATAACGGTAGTAATTGAGTATGATCGAACACATGTGAAGATTGTAAGGAATTAATATGGGATTGTCTCTCCGGTATAAGGAGAACAGTGTTTTGCAGTGTGCGATATATCAGTGACCTAAAATCTCTGGCCAGAATACTAGAAATCAAATGATACGTAGTTATCAGTTTGATCTCACGGTTACATGATAATATCAACATAACAGTTATTTGAGTTATTGGGGTTTGACAGTGCTACCAAGCCCTATACCAAATAAGAAGCACAAGGAGACGAAGAGATCGGGTTGTACGGTAGTTGCCACCGATAGGTATTGATTTTCTTGCATAGCATTTTCCTATTTCAATCCAGTCATCAACAGTTTACCCAGGAGTCTAAATACATAGCTATCATCCTATAGACTCATGGATTTTACTGCTTACAGAATTAGTTCGAATTGTTCGAATTAATTATCCACTGCTGAGTAAACGCCGAGCCTCCGGAGTCACACATAGGTGAACTCCTAATTGCCAAACATAGAACTATAAACCAAAAGAAGAGATATAGTTGATGTACAAAAGGAATTTAATTAAATTAGTATATTTGATATACTACTAATTAAATAAGGATAAGATTATTAAATATGATTTGACGTGCTACTTAAGATAATATACGATATTAAATGAGTAAATAATACATGCCTATATATATATATATATATATATATATATATATATATATATATATATATATATATATATATATATAATAATAATAATAATATTGTGCATTTGATGTGTATCAAATATTATATGCATATGTATATGTGTGGGTCAACATGTATTAAGTAATGACTAATTAGTTTGTTTAAGTGATTAAACAAATTAATTAATTGTGAGGGTTTTATTAGAAAACTATATCCCTATATATAGGTTTCTATTTGATACAAACCCTAACCATAATCAATTCCCTCATCTCCCTCCTAAAATTTTCGGCCATTCCCTCTTCTCTTTTAGCCGAAATTTATTAGGAGAAATAAAATAAAAATTCGATTTTTAATTCCTTTTCTTTAATTATAATTATCTCTAATTAATTAAATCAGCTAACTAATTAATTAGAGTTCATTGATCTTAGAGATTCGTGTGAAGATAAGTAAAGAGATCATCAAGGTGTAATCAAGTCATCCTAATTGGATAGAAATCGTTAGCACAACGAGCAGAACACAAATCCGAATTTGCCCAAAATTATTATATTTTTGAATCAATTAAGGGTTAATTAATTTCATTAATAATTAACCTAATTTATAAACCCTAATTGGTGTTAATGGAAAAAAATTTAATTTTTCTTTCCGCTGCATTTACACCAATTTTCACCAACAGAAATGACTCTAAACTAACATTCATGTCTGGAAAGACTCTAAACTAATATCCATATCTGGAATGACTCTAAAGTCTAAACTAACATTTATGTTCAAAATGGTCCTAAACTAACATCCATGTCCGAAATGACTTCAAAACCATTATCTATATCTAAAATGACACTAAACTAACATCCACATCCGAGCTGACTTTAAAACTAACACTTATGTCCGAAATGACTTTAAACTAATATTTAAGTCCGAAATGACTCTAAACTAACATCCATATCAGAAACGACTCTAAAACTAACATTTATGTCCGAGATGACTCTAAACTAATACATACGTCCGAAACAACTCTAAACATTAATACCCATATCCAAAATGACTCTAAACTAATACCCATGTCCGAAATGACTCTAAACTAATATTTATATTCGAAATGACTCTAAACTAACATTCTTCTACGTCTATGATGACTTTAAATTTTTTCCATCTGAATCTAAACTTTACATATCTTCATTATCCAAATTACTTTTAAGTGTCTATGAAATCAAGAAAAAATACAGAATCGATCCTAGTGTCATTGGAGGTCGCCAATTCCAAAATATCTACTCTCTTTGTTTATGAAGGTCCCGAAAAACTTTGGAGACTCCTTGCGATCCCGACATAGACCATATATCTTGCCTTGAGAGGTTTGATCTTGATCTTTTCTCCAATTGTAAAGGGAACTCTTCCTAAATGAAACAATCCATCAAATCCAATCTCGTCGACAAAAGGATTCTCAACAATAGGAACTTCTTTTCAAGCCTGGCATATGTCATATATCTTGTAATTATAGGTTTGGGTATGGGTTATCACGCCATGGTCTTAAGAAGAAAAGGAAGCTTTTTCCGATTGAGAAAGAAATCTCCAAGATGAAAACATCACTAAATTCAACTACATGAAAGAACGACTTCCTTATTTTTCTCTTCGAACTCATAAATCTTAGAAAGTGATTCGGAAAATAAATATATGAAAAGTTCGGCATTCAGACTGTTGGCAGTAAGCTTTTTCGCTCTCTGATTTCCTATTGGTAGTTTGAGCGTTTGTTAGTTGCAAGTAACGGATGACGACATATGTCCGCTCTCCGTTCTTCGTTTTTACCTTGTGTTCAAATACCAATAATACTTATACTTACGTCTGAAATTGCTGTAAACTAATAAACACATCCAAAATGACTGTAAACTAATACCCATATCCGAAATGACTTTAAACTAATATATATATATATATATGAAATTACGTCCTATGAGAACTTCAAGTTAAAGTCATACCCTATGGGACGTCAAACGATTTTTATGTCCGAGATAACTTTAAAACTAATACATACATTCGAGACGACTTTAAACTAATATACATCCGAGACGACTTTAAACTAATATCTACGTCTGAGACGACTTTAAGCTAATATTCACGTCCGAGATGACTCTAAACTAACACTTACATCCGAAATGACAATAAACTAAATCTTACCTGATATTTATATCCAAAACGACTGTAAACTAATATTTATCAGGATAAGCATATCCACAACAAATTACAAGTTAGGGCTGGCAGGCCTAAACTAGAAATCTAGTTCTTACATCTAAAATCAAATGTCAATTATAGAACTTGTGAGTCGATCCACAGGGAAGATGACTACTTTTGTTGTAATCTAACGAATTAAAAATAGCTTTTGAAAGATTTATTAATTGCTAATTATTTAAATGTAGAAAATAAAAAGAATACTAAATATTTAATTGCAGAAATTAAAGCAATAAAAGATAAAACTTCAAAAAAATACAAGAAAGGTAAGATGATTAATCAAGCAACATGTGTTCACTAATCTCTCATCCAAATAATTATATAAGTATAAAATATTCGTTTAATGTAATAACCTATCAATCCTTAGGAAGCATAAATTATACAAATTTTGAATTAAATTCTATCAAACATATAATTTTTTATTTTTTATTTTAAGATATAGTTCTATTTAATCTGGCATTAACCAAGTCTAAATTTTTCCATAAATAGATCTGCATATCTAGCTTTATCGATCAACAAGTATTAACCATAAATCGCAAATTGATCAAACCTGGTATATATATTAATCATCTCATTTTCTACTTTCCCTAAATTAAATCTATGGTTGTCAAGCATGAAATCTAATCTAGTTTATCTGCAGGGACTTTATTTAAGAATAAAACACATACCTAGATTTTTATTAGCGCTAATAGAGAACACAAGATAACAAGATCAAAACATGATTACCCTAGGTTCGTCAAAGAATTTAGCTATGCATGAAATTAAAATAAAATCAAGAATTAAAAGTAGACATAATAATTAAAATAAAAGTAAAAGAATATCTTACAACCTTAAAATCGATCTTGCTCTCCAAACCCTAAACACCAAAATAACAAGAGAATAAGAGAGATATTTAGTCCTTTGTATTGATGAGTATTTATAAGCTTTTTATCGAATACAAGGTACCAACTAGATTACAATAAAAATATAAATCTCCAGAAAAAAATTGAGATTATTTTGCCGAAGGAGGTCGGCTAAACACGGCTTTGGTTCCGCTAAAAGCCGACTAGTTTCGTCCAAGTGTGCCCCACTTTGGTCTCTGGCTATCTTGATCTGAATTGATTGTTTTTTACTATTTAGATCACTTTAAATCTTTTTCATGCACTTATGTTCTCTCTTTAACTCATTTTATCAACGTGAATCGCACGTGTTGGTATTTTTTCTTCTCTTTTAGCAATTAATACCATGTTATCTGAAAATATCACAAAACACTTTCGCGCAGCATTAAATATGAAAAAATGTAACTAATTATGGTTACAAAATATGCATTAAAATGCACTAATCAAATACCCTCATACTTAACTTTTGCTAGTCTTCAAGCAAAACCTAGATTCTAAAAGGAAAAAATAAAAATAAAAATTCTAAGAAAAATAAAAATTACCTAGCTCCTTTTTGCAGGCGTTGTGATTACACTGAGCACATGCAACAAGCTGTTAAACCCCTAGATTACTCTAGTGGACGAGTGTTGTCTCGTGAGGGTTTTCAGCGGATACTACCCACAAAATCCCTAAAAAGGAAAATAAATTAAATACAAAGAAAAGAAAAATAAAGAAAAAGGAAAAGGAAAATCAAAGAAAAGTAAAAACAAGAAAAGATAGAATCTCGCTCGTTTTTTAGATTTTCAAGAACCAGCATCCTAAAATATTGTTTCAAATTCAGAATTTCTATCTTCCCTATGTAGAACTCGATCATATTTTTCACTCCCCTCTATCCCTCAAATATAGATTATATACCCCTATGTGTATGTGTAATGCATCCTTTTCTCTTGAGATTTCAATTCAAACTATCATATCAATGTCTCATATCCCCGTATTATATATATTTTTATAACGCCACAACACCCTTTAGTTCGACTACCTCGTCCTTCGTGAGGCCCGGATAACCGATTACTCGGTGTATATATGGGTTTTATAATGTCTAATCTCACAACTACCTAGGACCTCCTGCAGTGACTCACAAACCAAACAGTCTTAGGGCACTAGGTGATGAAGCACCCCAATCGGCTAATGATTTACTCAGCCTAACCAACCACTAAACTAAACTTATTATATTTTAAAATTAGCACCCTTCAGCAGTTTAGACTATCTACTATGCCCATCTTTTTGGTGTTTTTTTATATATTTTTTAACATTGTCCTCAATGTCTACCCTTCACCATATTTATTTCATCTAAATTAAAAGGAGTTTATATACGAGAAAATAAATTTGCATTTAAGACCCTACAAAAAATGGAAAATTAAAACCAATAAACCTGAAATAATAAAAAGAAAAATTATTCCAATGCATAATAACATAAGAGGGTTAGAATTTTTATACCAGATAGTTTGGTTCAAGGTGAACCATGAGCTCCTCCTCGTGATGTTTCATAATCCACATACATAATTAAAAGGTTTAGAAAATCCAAATAATAGTAGTAACCATTCAAAAAAATTATCCCGATATATGTAAGAATGATAAAACATACTAGAACAATGATATTTGGAAAACACTCTAGACTTATTAATGCGTGCTGTGATGGTGTAGCTAGATGTGTGCGAATGAATTTGAGATTTATCATACGACGGGATTAGTGTAGTTATAAAAGCTTAAAGTTTATCTATAGTAATGCCTTTTTTTACTCACATTTAATGGTGTCGACTAATCTCATCATATTTAATTCGATTCACATGAAAGTAAGAAGTGATAGATATGGGTGAATCAATCGTAGAACTTTTCTTGGATGGATTAAAATTAAGTAACGAAACTTCGCAAGGCGACTCAACACAGCCTAAGGTGAAATTACTATCCTCCAATATAAGCTTTGAATTCTCCATAGGATGTTCCCAGTTTTTGGGTTGAACTTTATGAGTTTGCGGATCTAACTCATCCAATAACAAGAGCTCCTTCTTAAAAATTTCCTCATAACATAATAACAATCGACATCAACCGTCTCGTCATACTCTTCCAATATCTCAAGTTCGTCATTAAAAATTTCCTCAAAACTGCCATCTTCAAAGTTCAATTCATCCTCCACAATTTCATGAATTGCATTGGCTGCTAAGGGTTGATCATTTGGATCATTCGGTTTGCATCCTAAGTTAAAAATATTTAAATCAACTGTTATGTTCTCAAAAGAAAGTTTCATTGAAGTGTTCCGACAATTGATCAAAAAATTTAAGGTTGCTAAGAATGACCATCCTAAACTAACCAGAATCTGACCTTTAGAATTGGAGTCATGTTGTGTTTATAAGACAATGAAATCAATAGGAAATATGAATTCTCCTATTTTAATTAACACATTCTTAATCTGCCCTTTTGGTTTTTTAATAGAACGATCGACCAACTATAAAGTGATTTTAGTAGGTTTCAACTCATCTAACCCTAATTGTTCATAAACTGAATAAGCACATTAACACTAGCATCTAGGTCTAATAAATCTCATTTGATAAATTTGTCACCTATTTTACATGAAATTATAGGACAACCAGGGTCCTTGTATTTCACCAGCATTGAATTTGGGAGCAAATGCTATTTAGAACATATCCGTCCACCACCCCGAAGATGCCAGGTTAGTTTATGGCACCGTATATCGGAGGTTTGGATAAATGCGACCGATATAGCGTGACTTATCAAATTCCTCCTTTTTGAGGGGTTTTCGATTGTAGAGACGCTCTTCCCTGCAGGCGCAAGGCACTACAGTTAATTACGCTATCGCGTTGCGATAGAAACTTTCACCTACTTAATGCAAATCACTTCGTGTCGTGTCATATTTTTTTATGTGGGGTTGCCCATGAATTGTATATGGAGACTAGTTTATGTCGTCCCCATAGGGCGTGGATCAGTCCAAATCTGTATATATTAGATTTAGGTTTGAACCTAGGTTATATGTTCCATCTGTTCAGGGGTTTGAGGATCGTTATGTTGGGTTTTTCCGGCGCCCCGGCCATCAAATCGTGGCCAAATGCGGAACAAAAACTTTTAAAACTTTGGCGCAAACAAAACCCGCACAAGATCAAACCAAAAACCCTATACTAGCAAACATGCAAAGAGGAGTTTGGAGAGATTATACCGATCGATCCATGTCCTTCGGTCTTCAACTTCTTCCCAAGCTCCTCGCGGCTTCCCCGAACATGTTCGCTCTCCGGTCTCCCTTATCGAAGAGGCTCCACGTCGAGGATTCTTTATACGGGCTCCTGCTTCTAAACAGAAACAACTCGGACATCAAGTTTGCTAGCCGAGATGTTCAAGGTGAAGTAGAGATGGTGTGTGATTACTTTGTCTCAATACACTCAATGATTCTCAACACATGAGATGGAATGAGTGGAGGTTGAAGAAGAAGCCATGGATGGAAAATGTGAGCTCTAGAAAAAAGCAAGTGAGCAAGCCAAGAGAGAGAGAAATGAGATGGATGCCCTCTCTTTTGTGTGGGTGTGTTGTGAGTTATTTTTGATGAGATAAAGAAAAATCCTTGCACAAAATATCTCACACCAAACCCAAGACCATGAGTCACCAAGTGTGCACATGCCACATTCAATGCCTCATGCCAAAACTTGCACTCACAATTTCCATCACAATAAAATATTAAACCAAATGTTTAAACAAAAAAGAATGGCATCTTCTAAAGTAAACTCGTAACGAATTACAAGAATACCCCTCATCTGTATATACATACCTGCATCCGCATTCTGACTGAATACGAATACAACGAGACGAAAATAATCCAACAATCTAATACTAAGATCAGGCTTAAACCAACGCCCACTAGTATGATCCGTCCGATCATGATCCATGCATAAGTGCACGTATATGATCGAACCCTGCTATAAAACCATACGGCCTCTACAACGTTTCGCCCGAACTTGGGAAACTCTCTGTGTGGGGCTCTAAAAACTCGTCAATACGCTGGCAGTGGGTTTAACCACAAGCACGTCAGTGGCACTAGCTGTACGTAACGGCTGCCCAGGTATTGAGCGAAAGGGAGGCCGACGAGCGAACTCATTCTGAAACCCTACTGAGCCTGACAGTGACAATATACGTACAGTCTGGTCCGTTCGTCTATGAGTATCGCATATCGGGCCTAGAGTGATGGTAAACGTCAGACCCCTAATAGCGGTATAAGTCGTGTCGGAGTGTAGCCCAGAACACCCTGAGAAACTAATGGAATAACTACCAGTAAATCTCACTTGCCTTGGCCAAGGATTTTGTGTAATGGCTCTCCAAACACAGCGCAATATCAACCCCCAATACCGGGAAAGAAGAAACCCCTGACGATCCGCTCGCTGCCTCCATGTGGCTCGGGACTGTACCCAACTAAAACCTGTTTGCACGACTCCTGTGAGCCATGGTAGAGTAGTAATCAAAGCACAGTAGAAACTCACACGAGACTGTTCCCTGATAAAATATCAGGAAATACCTCAGTGAGGTATCACGTGCTCACACGTGATAGTTTCCTGTGATTTCTAGTTTATAGAATTAAATTCTAATCAAACAAAAATATAACAAAACAGATAAGGAAAGACCCCAATGGGGCATCACGTGCTCACACGTGACCAAGGGTCACGTGCTGACACGTGATGATTCCTTAGCTCTGTTAAAAGGCAGAATTAAATTCTGAATAAAAGAGGGTCACGTGCCAACACGTGACAGGTCCCTTAGCTCTTTAATTAATAGAGTTAAATTCTTTTTCAATGATCAAACATTGGGATCACGTGCCAACACGTGATGGGATTTAAAAGCCTTCTGAATTAATAGAATTAAATTCTAATTAAGGGAAATAAAAGACCCTGACTGGGAAAGTATTTCTTTAAATCTTTCTAAACAAAAAAAATGATTATGCTCTGTAAAGTGGAGCACCGTTGGATTAAAAATCCAATGGTGATTATAAATCACCAATTTATGGAAAGATTTTATACAAGGAAAGATTTCCCTGAAATTCACCAAGAATAACAAACAGAATATCTTTTGGATTAAAAATCCAATGGTGAATAAAATTCACTGAGTGGTCTAAAAGATCATGTTGGTTACAAAAACAACCAAAATCTTTCAATGAAAGATTTACTAAACAAATTGATTCTTTTCCTTCTCCTATAAATAAGAGCCAAGAAGAGGAGAGAAAGAGGATTTTTGGGATCTTGAAATTTTCTGAAGAAAAAACAATAGCAGAGAGAAAAGAAAGGAGAATTTAATTCTCAAGAAAAGAAACCCTAGGTGAGAAAGGGGAAAGAGATCAAAGCTCCATAAAACAAAAAGAGAATTTAATTCTCAGTCTAAGAGTTTAACTCTTCTGCCAAAGAACTTAGTTCTTCCGCTGGTTGAAGATCTGCAGAAGAAAATCTCCCTACAAGTTGAGAATTTAATTCTCATCGGGGAGATTCTG
This sequence comes from Agapanthus africanus, assembly GCA_030015575.1. Classification (NCBI taxonomy): domain Eukaryota; kingdom Viridiplantae; phylum Streptophyta; class Magnoliopsida; order Asparagales; family Amaryllidaceae; genus Agapanthus; species Agapanthus africanus. The sequence goes on along the minus strand of CM057350.1, from coordinate 55,202,982 downwards.
CCATGCAGATCCAAAACTTAGAGGGAGAATTGAGTTTAGAGAATTTAATTCTCCCAAATTCACAGGAATTTAATTCCTCCCAAACAAAACTAGGGTTTAACCCTATATGAGAATTTAATTCTCCCAAATTCATAGAAATTTAATTCCTCCAAAACAGAACTAGGGTTTAACCATATATGAGAATTTAGTTCTCCCAAATTCATAAGAATTTAATTCCTCCAAAACAGAATTAGGGTTTAAACCCTACTGAGAATTTAATTCTTCCACATACATAGGAATTTAATTCCTCTAAAATAGAATTAGGGTTTAACCCTACAGAGAATTTAATTCTTAAAACAAGAGACTTAATGCTCTCCATGCACGTAAAGAACTTGATCACGTGGTAACACGTGACCCCCATTCTCAATGAGCAAAAAAGGAAAAAACAGAACTTGGTCACGTGGTGACACGTGACCCCTATCCTCAATGATCAGAAAAGAAAGAATAAAACTAGATCACGTGACCCCTAAATAGATCCCCAAAAATGAGAAAGAAAAACTTGGAGGTATTGCCTCACGTATTCCCACGTGACTCTCATAATAAAAGGAACAAAGCCAACGGCAGAACTATTTTTGGACGCCCTCACGTGTCCCCACGTGACCCCTAGTAAACACTTTAATAAATCAATGCATGGGAGACGTGCCCACACGTGATGGCTGTGAAGACTTAAGCGTTTGACACCTTTGAATACTCTGAGAACAAAACAAAGAAAGACTGGTCCCCACCTTCAGAGGCCTCACATGGCCCTACGTGACCAATCCAATTTTAGTGTTTAACACTATTTTTTAGCGTTATTTTCAGCGTATCACGTGGGAACACGTGACCATCAACTATATGTTAGTGTTTAACACTATATTCCAATCAATCCTAGCCTAAATTGGCTAAGTCCTTCTGAGGCAAGACTTCTCTTTTTCTGAGTCTCAAGTACATCCTTGCCTTCCAAAATTGATCATTCTATATGGTATATGAGGGCTCAGCACTCAACAAAGATAAAATGTTGTCAGAACCCCTGTTTAGCAGTACCAAATAATTGGGGGTTGAACCCAGACAAATGTTTAATGGTCCAACAAGGGGCCAATATTTCAAACTTAATTGGACTTAGCCCAAATTGGCCATAAGTCCTCAATTCATATTTAACTCAGCCAATGTGCTCATAATCTAATTAATAGATCTTAGTTCCAAATTGGACAACAGATCCCCCAATCAACTTTGGTTCAAGGGTACATCTCTTCACTTCTTTGATATTTGTCGTTGTAATCCTTCAACGTCTTCAGAGAGGTGACGGGTCCCGACAACCACACATTTTACAGACTATGACGTCTTTAAACTGGACTGTGGGGTCCTTAAACTCATGGACTATGATGTCCTTAACCTCGGACTATGGGTCCCTTTAAACCCACGGACTATGATGTCCTTAACCTTGGACCTTAATGTCCTTAAACTAACAATGGACCGCAAAGTCCCTAAACTAAACAACAGAGCCCGAATGCTCTCTTGTCGGATCTAAATGATCCCGTTAAGTTGATCTTAGCCTAAAAATTAGACTAACATATCCTTAACAAACGTTTATGTTGATCTTAGTCTCAAATGAAACTAACGTATTCTTAAACCCAACCCCCAAACCCAAATCTAAAAAAATACGGATTTGGACTAATCCACGCCCTACGGGCGACAACATAAATTAGTCTCCGTATACAATCCACGGGCAACCAAAAACAAAATAAACACCCACGACACGAAGTGACCATCTGGAGAAGGAGAAAGTGGTTACCGTGATGCGGTAGCGTAATTAACTGTAGAGGCTTGCGCCTGCTGGGAAGAGCGTCCCCACAATCAAAAACCCCTCAACGAGGGGGAATCTGACGAAGTCTGCTACATCGGCCGCATCCGTTTAAACCTTCGATACATGGTGTCATAAATCAACTTGGCATCTTCGGAGAGGTGGACGGATAGCACCAATTAGCATCTGCCCCGAAATTCAGGCAAGACGGACCTGCGCGGTCGCGTCTCCGTGTTCTCGGCGGGGAACAGAGACAAATGACGATCTCAGGTCGATAGACTAACCTGTACACATGTCACCAGGGAACTGCTATTTGACGATACGTATACACTAGTCTACTCCCGGAGTATCGATGCCTAGTCTCGAAACTCCCACGACTAGGGACACTTTAAGGATGTGCTTATAGACTACCCAGCTCTCACGTATATGATCGTCATCATACTGCTGGTAGTCAAGCAAGAATCCTATGGGCTCTATCAACATGTAATAGTGATCTGTAATGTCACATGAAGCATGTACACGATGATAAAGACAAACCAGATAGCAAACTATCATCTCGAGTAAGACAGTTCTACTGGTATAGATCCTCCCTCAATCATTGCAATCACGTGCCTGCGATCCAATAATTGACTTGAGGGCACTATAGCCAAAAATCTCCCACTTGCACTTAAGGCTAATTATTGCGGTGTCGCATACTCACAGCCCGTGTGATACCGAACACCCAACTTCTCTACTAATCAGCTTTACAAAGCTCGTTTGTAAAACTATTGCTTTCGAGAAATAGCCTCAGTGAGTGGATCCGCTCTAATGTTTCTTTCTATGTCTCTCTTTTATCTCAAGTTCGCAGAGAAAACCATCTCCCGAAATGAGCAATACATGTCTTAGAATATGTCTGGATATCTGATGAGACCTAGTTCACAAATGAACTCCAAATCCAGTAAACTTCTTAGACTGTATCGTCAACTGAATTTAATCAGTATCCTGCGCCACGGCTCCCTCAGTATTCGCTTGGACTACCTGTCCAAACTACTGCCCCCCGTCAGAGGGAAAACTATAACTCCGACAGTCACTCTGTATCCAGGTCACCTTAGAAGCCTGGAATGATAACCGTCTCCCAAAGGAGGCTGCCGTTACTAAATCCCTAGAACATCCACTTATGTTCTAAAACTGCTTCCGAACGTTTCTCCAGGATTGGATTAATATCAACTTATTGCAGCTAGTGCAAAAACAACATCTGGTGTGGTACTTGACATCTCATGATTGACTCAATTGTCTAAGCAAGTGATATGCCAATCATGCACATCCCTCTCCCCTTTAGTCTATAAGACACCTTTAAAGAGGGTGACTCCATCACCTGCAGGTTCACTACCATGTCAGGGGTCGTCTATTCTAAAACACCTTTAGAACACTGTCTAAGTACCCGAATTGGAAAACTACCCAAATCTAGATCTAAAACCATAGATCTAGTAACCAAAATTCCTGATATAATGTTCATATCCTATGTGGAGAAACCACTGTGTGACAACCAAAATATAACCGATCGTAGTATAGGAATTTTACTTCCTACAACGTGCATGTCATCCAAATACCAGGACATCACACCCTACTACCTTGTTAACAGATCCATCCCCTATTCTGATGAAGTCAAAACCTATGACTGTCACGTCAAAAATAGATGATTTTTCTCCGCTATATCTGCTTTAGTCTATAAATAGACACAAGCTATTTGTCCACTACGCTTCCGCTGCTCCCACTGACTACGACAACCCTCTGGCAGAGTCATATACACATGCACTTCTAAAGCTAGTTTAGAACGACGCTATACTCATCCTCCTGCCATGTCTCATCGTCTAGAACAGCAGTAGTGGCAAGTCTGGGTAAACAAGAACCTCCCTGTCACCGTCCTTGAGGATACCGGAGTACCTCTCGGGTGCCTGAGGTTACCCACCATATCTGCGGAGTGGCTACTGGAATGTCAAACCTGATTGAATCTTTAGGTTCTATTAAATTTTCAGTAATCGTCTATGGTTCTGGAATCACTTCCAGTTCTACCATACTCCCACTACTATTTTCTGAAAAAGTCTATTTTACTAAAACTGTGGCGAGTCAAGAACAATATCAGTAGTGATCTTCTAGATGGTAGAAAGTTAACAATCGTCATAGCCCGGGTTAACCTACAAACTGCCATTACAGAAACGTGCCTTGAGTTATCAAGAGTCTGGTTTTAAGCATAAGCCAGACAACTCCATATACCTTAACATAGTTAAGATATGAACCATTCTATATTCAATATAGAAACAGAGGCACTGATTTAATTGGAACCAGATTCAAATAATGCAGTTGTCTCCAGTTCATGTCAACTAAATGGAGAGAGGCCGATCAGCATTACTCAACTTAGGAGTGCATCCAGATATGAGTAACCTGAAAGAGAAACAAGTTCTCAAAACCATTACTATCAACTGAATACCAAATTCAAGTATCTACATTTTCGATTACCTTGAAGAATCCTGATACTTGTAACACATGGTTCTCTACTTTATTCTTGTACCTATAACTTCTCAAAACTTAGACCTTGTATTTCTACGAAACACTTGTCTAAAACTGGAGAAGTGATAAGTAAATAGAATATAGTATGAGGACCAACCCCTCTGTCCTAATGGACACTGGACAACATAAAATACTTTGTATAAGTCCCCTGAGTTGAATAACTCAAACCCTGTGCGTCGTAGGTTGAAAACTGTACTATGGTTATGAAGAATTACACCGCTGTTTAATACTCCTTACTTAACCATCAACTGATATAGGTAAATGTCATGGACATAATTTCAAAAGGTTATATCTCACTTTATGAAATAAACATACAGATATATCAGTTTGAAATCGATGCATAACAACAGATATTCAAAACCAAATATTCGTCGTCCGGCAAAAACCCAGGCGATTTCCTCAAATATCACCAATTACAACGAATCCCGATATAATGAGGATGATCACCTAATTCCCAATAACTTACTCCCACTCATCATCTATAAAACTATACAGATGTGAGAATCAAACCTGATAAATACATACCCTGGAGTAAGGATCTGATCGGAAATCAGTTTTCAATTAACAATGCACAGAGAAACTGAAACATGAAAATGTTTCTAAAGGGTATCCGGGTATTCTTAGTAATGCCTATTCTATTATCCATATTCATGACTGTAACCGTATATTTCTTTGCCATCTCTCCAAATTCCTTTATTTGTCTTTACTCATTACCTTCTGTACACCATCCTTAGGCTAAATGGTTTTCTTCTTCCCTACCGTTCGGCACCAACCTATGGTTTGGAAGAAGACTATCCAATAAGCGTAACAGGTGTACTCTCCTAATCCTAGGAGCCCTTGCAACCTGAGAGAAGATAAAGATAAAAGACAACTGAATAAACCTTATTCTATTTCTCCTGACCCAAAATCCATCCTCGAACTGGAACGAGTTCTTTCGAGTTCTTATATAACCATATGATGGATTATCCAATAACTGTAGATCTTCGTAGTAATACGGGGTGTTCTGGAGAAATACAAAGGTGAAGTAGGAGTGGCGATGAAATACGTGGTTTGGTCGTGAATGATAGCAGTCGCATTTTACTTTGCCCTCTTTCTAATCCCTTTATTTGTCTTTACTTATTATCTTCTGTACACCACACTTAGGCTAATTGGTTTTCTTCTTTCCCTACCTTTCGGCTCCTGCCTATGGTTTGGAAGAAGACTATCCAATAAGTGCAATAGGCGTACCCTCTCCTAATCCTAGGAGCCCTCACAACCTGAGAGAAGGTAAAAGGAAAAGACAACTGAATAGTCCTATTCAATTTCTCAAGAACCGGAAACCATCCTCGAATCTGAAACAAGTTTTTTCGAGCTTGTATGTAACTATACGATGGTCATATCCAATAACTGTGGATTTTCGTAGTGATATGGAATGTTCCGGAGAAAAGCAAAGGGTAAAAGTAGGAGTGGCAATGAAGTATGCAACTCTGACAATCCAAAAGCCAGTGTTTTAAGAAAGTTCGGTTAACTTGGTCAATGAGTTATAGTCTCGGGTCGGGACATGGTCGCTGCCAAAGAGAGAGAGAAAAGAAACACTCTGTGTGCACTCTAATCTAGATCAGAATGGTTAATCACTTTATCTAATCAGGATGTCTTCCATTGTATCCTCAAATTCTCCTCCAAACCTAAAAGAAGAATTAGTCGGGATCATCTAAAATCACCCGAGGTGTAAACCAACTCATCAGTGGGTATCGGGATCCAACTATCATCGTATGATAACCTGATGGAATCCACTCATGTTATCACACTCCAGAAGGTATGCGCATGCCTGGCAAGTTTCCTGTATGTTTGAAACTCCAGATGTGATTTTTACCCCATGCTCTTATGACCTTGACGAAGGTCAACAAATCATAAGTCACATGTCAAGTTCTACCCGTCATTGTCCTGGTTAATTTGAACCCACCCGTACTCGCCCTTGACGAAGGCCAACAAGGTTGTACGACTGTCCCAAACCAACACATTTATCTATGCAACAGAAAGGTAACAAGCAGCTACCATACACTATGCCTTGACGAAGGGGAACAAACATAGCATGAATACTAAGTGCTACCCGTCTGAAATGACGGAGGGCTACGAATGGTTTTTTGCAAAAAAACCTTTAACGTAATGAACTTGATATCGTTGAAGGAACCGGATAGTTTTTTACAAATATATAGTGGCGAAAACCATTGCTAAAGAGGTCACTTCCGATAAAGGGATCTCAGCTCTTTCCTCGTGGAATGAGGTGCAGGATAGTCTCACTGAATACCGCGATGCAAAGCAAAAAGTAATCGACTATAGTGAAGTTATTACCCTGACACAAACTTCTGCCCAAGGGGTCACTCCCGATGAAGGGATCTCGGCCCTTGCCTCGTCGAATGAGGTGCTGGATATTCATAACCGAATACCACTGTGCAAAACAAAAGAAAACATCCTTGTAATAACAGCTTTTGAAAATTTGTTCCAACAACATCGAATAGGTCTTTTTTTCTTGCATTGATCCGAATCAACGCAGTCCCATCAATTAATCACACCACAAAAGAATGAAAATATGATGTACGTATATGCCATCCGCATTCGCCACTGGGTCCCGTCATCGCCCGTTAGGTTACTTAACTAACGACAGAGCGGGGACTGGACTAGCGCGGGTGAAAAACATATACAATATCTACTAGTATATATATAGCAATATACAATAATCGCTCCAGGCATGATAAATGCAACATCACAGAAAAGTAATAAGCATCACAGAACAATATAGATAATCTGGGAGCCCCGGGTTTCCTTTGAGCCGCAAGTGAAACCCGACGTTCCCCTGGTCGTGTGGATAGCCTATGCAATGAAAACCTAGACCCCTACGATCGCGGCAAGTTACCCGCCAAAACCAGAAGCGAGGCAACTCCCTTTAGCAAAATGAATGGGCCACCCGGCACTTCACGGAATCCGGTAACTTGAGCACCCCTCCTTGGGTCAAACTGTACCCCCTACGAGTGTGGCGAATAGCCCGCCAATTCTAGAGTGAGGGCCCCTCCTTCTCAACGCCATGAGATGTGGGCATGTTGCCCTCTAGAACCCGGCTATCCGTGCACTCCACCGCGGGGTAATCCTAGTACAGAAAATAAAATATGTACAACGGTGACATCGACCTCAACCCGGTCGTGCCCCAAACAAAAAATATACATACAGGCAGTGACGACAGTCCACATGTCGAACGCTCGCCCCGCAATATCAAATGTACAAATAAAACTAAACCGCACTACCATTGCACCCAAGGCTATCCATCACGACAATCCACACAAACCATAACCAGATTTATCCACAGAAACAAGTAACCGAATCAAGTGTGTAACCCCATCTAATCGAGCATATAGCAATTAGACAACGTTACCAACACATCCACGCATGCAAACGAAGTCACGACATTAGAATTCCAAAACACAATTAGCGCACATCCCGAATATACTAAGGATCAAAAACCAAGTGCACTAAACATCCAAAAAAGTTGAGTTTTGAGCCAATTCGGAGGTTCGAATCAAAACGAAACGCGCACGAACCTTCGCGGGGAGTTATAGCACGAAATTAACTTCGAGTCGGGGGGCCTATAGGGGGTGCCCCACCCCTGAGGCCACCACGAGGTGGCCAGAGGGTGAGGCAGACCCGAAACTGCCCATGCAGGAGCAGTTTCGGGTCCCCACCCTCAAGACCACCTTATGGTGGTCTAGGGGAGTAGGCCCAGCCGTTCACCCCCCCTCCCCTCCGTGGGGTCTCCCCGGGGTGCCCACGCAGCACTCCGCGGCTTCTCGGTTCAAACCGAGAGCCCGCGGGGTGTGCAAACATCTCAAAACTCAAAAATTCGGGATTGTTTTTTCGACAGTTTTCGATGCCCGATAAAACGTGAATTCTAATGTCGCAACTAGCTAGTTTAAGGTGTTTGGGTGGCTCTGATACCATGTTTAGTTTTTCCGGCGCCCCGGCCATCAAATCGTGGCCAAATGCGGAACAAAAACTTTTAAAACTTTGGCGCAAACAAAACCCGCACAAGATCAAACCAAAAACCCTATACTAGCAAACATGCAAAGAGGTGTTTGGAGAGATTATACCGATCGATCCATGTCCTTCGGTCTTCAACCTCTTCCCAAGCTCCTCGCGGCTTCCCCGAACATGTTCGCTCTCCGGTCTCCCTTATCGAAGAGGCTCCACGTCGAGGATTCTTTATACGGGCTCCTGCTTCTAAACCGAAACAACTCGGACATCAAGTTTGCTAGCCGAGATGTCCAAGATGAAGTAGAGATAGTGTGTGATTACTTTGTCTCAATACACTCAATGATTCTCAACACATGAGATGGAATGAGTGGAGGTTGAAGAAGAAGCCATGGATGGAAAATGTGAGCTCTAGAAAAAAGCAAGTGAGCAAGCCAAGAGAGAGAGAGAAATGAGATGGATGCCCTCTCTTTTGTGTGAGTGTGTTGTGAGTTATTTTTGATGAGATAAAGAAAAATCCTTGCACAAAATATCTCACACCAAACCCAAGACCATGAGTCACCAAGTGTGCACATGCCACATTCATTGCCTCATGCCAAAACTTGCACTCACAATTTCCATCACAATAAAACATTAAACCAAATTTTTAAACAAAAAAGAAAGGCATCTTCTAAAGTAAACTCGTAACGAATTACAAGAATACCCCTCATCTGTATATACATACTTGCATCCGCATGTTGGGGTAAAATTTACACCCCGGTTGACCAAGTCAAAATCAAAGTCAACCCCAAGCCAAGTGGGCCCAAGCCCAGATCCAGTGGGCCCATGCCCGGGTCGAGCCCGAACATGAAGCGGCCGGCCTCCCCCCATGCCAAGATAAAAAAATTTTGTAATAAATAATTTTGTTGCATTTCTTTTATTTTATTTTATAGATAAATGTAAGAAAAATAGGCATAAAGCCAAATTTTTGTAAAGCCCATGGCTTATGTGCAAAAAGAAATGGCACATGAGCCATGGGATAGGCAAAATGCCATTTTGTGAAGCCCAAGGGGCTATGTGTAAAGTGTATAGCCTATAAAGGCAAAGATAATGAAATATCTCACAACTTTTTCTCTCTCTCAAAATTTTCCTCAGATCTGAGATCTTTTCTCCTTCTTCAAGGTTCCAAAACCTTCCTTTTTCTCTTGAATTAAACTAAGAGTTTTACTCTTCTTTTTATAAAACAAATTAGTTTTTTACCACAAAACCCATAAATGGGAACTCAGATCTTCCATTAGATCTCAAAAAGAAGAGATTTTTAGAAATCCCATATCTCTTGATCTTCAAGATCCAGCTAACAGAGGAGGAGGAAGAAGAACATCGTTCACTAAACCAAAAAAAAAAAACACACACACTTAGGAGTCCAACTCCTCTCTGATTTCTCTTCTGAGAAATTTTTTTAGGCTAAAAGCCTCTTTTTCTCGCCGGCGCTCAAGCGCAGAGCGCCTGCGTGCCGACACGTGGCGTGCTTGCGCTCCAGCGCAAGCTCTCGAGCGCAAGTCGCCCCCGTGTCGACACGTGGCGCGCTTGCGCTCGAGCGCAAGTCGCCCCCGTGCCGACACGTGGCGCGCTTGCGCTCCAGCGCAAGTGCTCGAGCGCAAGTCGCCCCCGTGCCGACACGTGGCGCGCTTGCGCTCCAGCGCCCAGCGCTCAAGCGCAGAGCGCCCACGTACCGACACGTGGCACTCTAGAGCCTGAGCGCACAGTACCTAGGCGCACAGCGCCCAAGGTGCTGTCCCCACGCATCCTTTGGATGTCTTTTCCCCTTTATATATATATACATGTATATCTGTACATATGTATACATATTTACATACACACATATTCCACGACACTGTCCCTGTTAGAAAAAAATTTCTAACGGGGCGCTGCCCCGCACCCCGCAAGGGGGCTGCTAGCCCCCTTGACCCCCAGCCCGCTATCCGGGTAGCGGGACCCCCGTAAAAACTCTGCGTGGCTCCCGATATATTTAAACCCTCCTCCAAAACAAAACACACGTACACTGCACATTGAGTTTTCATGACCAGTTTAACCCGTTAATCGGAGGTTCCCTCGCCCCAAAGGCGGGGGGTAATTAACGGCAGCTTAGTCCGCGGCTGTCGGAGATTCGGATCCCCATAATCATTAAACCCCGGCCTACCCTAGGCAGGGGGAATCTGTAGTACGCCTGACAAGCGTGCGCGTATTCCCATCTCAATGGGGTGACGAAAAACACCCTACAGATTCTGGCACGCCCGGTGGGACAAATCTCTCCTCCCATATTTCGGGTTAAACGTTCATGCGAACTCAATCAATATACATATCGATTGCCTATACTGAAATGTTGTTCTTTTTTCCATGTAGCAATCAACCTTCGACGACAATGTCTCCCCAGACGAATTCAGCTTCCAACGTGACCCCGATTCCGTACGTAGTCAAGATCAACGCTCGTGTGGTTCTCCCCGCGAGCCTCAGTCGACAGTGGGAGGAACCACCCCGCCAGTTTGGTTCCGTCATCATCTACCCTGCCGGAAGCGCTCATCTGGCGGAGATCCCGGCAGAACAGGTGGCCAAGCCAGTCTCAAGGGGTAAGAGGCCGAATGTCGTGATCGCCAAGGTACCATAACCGAAACTTAAGACGGTATCTGAACGATTCTCTGGTGCTCCAGCGGGGTGCAAGAACTTCGGTACAAAGGGAAAAATCAAATGTTGCGGACGAGCTCAGGCGATGACTCCAACAAATGCACAATTGAGCGTATCTCCAAGGCCCTCCATCGCCCGGTCTGCGGCATCTTCCCAAAGAGCCGAAGTCTGCCAGGTGCTTAGAACAGAAAAGTTAAGGCAGAAGCGGCTCAGGTATCGAGCCAACAAGAGGGCCAAGGCTTCGGCAAAATGGAATCATGTGAAGTTCCAAGTGCAGGGTTACCCCGCGACGACAGCTGAGTCGGACGTAAGAATCAGCAATTCCTTCGAGCCTCTGAAGTGGGTTCAGAAAAATGCCATGACCGCCAGAATCAAGAAGACAGCGGTCCGAATAGTGCCACAAAGAGACGTGTCCCGGCCCCAACAGAAGAAGTATGACACTGTCTCTTCAAGAGTCTATCAAGCACTCTGTGCCGCACGAAAGCAGTGGGGCAAACCCAGAAAAGAAGCGCCAGCACCATTCAAGAAACTGGTTAGGCCAGCCGCCTTCAATCGACTACCAGCTACCGAAACAAGGGGGTCAAGACAGCGATCCATGAAATCAGCTGCCAATGATAGAAAGACGGCCGGATATATCATCCATACGGTCTATATGGCGGGCGGGCACCCCAGCGACAACCTTCGCAGCAAAAGCAAGGATGGGGCCACCACATCCCAAGCCCAATCTAGCCTGAATGTGGTTGCCGCTGCCCAAGAACAGCCGCCCCCGCTGGATGAAGAAAACCCTCTCGATGAGGATGATAGGCAGAAAGACCCCTCGGTCCACGTAGAGTCAAGCTCGGACAGCGAGGAAGAGCCAACTTTCCGCCCCAGGACTGCGGAGCAAGAGCTGCTTCAAGAGCTTCGAAAACAGCTCAGGAGCAAAGATAAAGAGATGGCCAAGCTCTATTCGAAGATTGACAACTTAACGAACGTGGTGATGCAGCTTACGGCTCAAATTGCTCGAGCGCCTCCCAATCAAGCACAAGCCACTACTAATCAGCCGGGTGATGACAATCCGAGGCAGCCAATGCCTGTTCCTTTGGGACCAAGACTGGTCGAGCCACATGAAAGCCGGCCACATTCTGCTTCTGGGGACGCCTTGGCCCCAGATAGCACTATCCCGCTAACACAGGATCGGATAATGGATTTGGTCACCAGCAAGGTTAAAACATTGGTGGCCGAAGATGAAGCTCAAAAAGAAATCAGCAGTAGTGGGCGGCCATATCCCGCGCAGTACGATCTGATTGAGTTCCCAAGCGGCTATGTCATTCCTAAGTTCGGAAGATTTGATGGAACAGGGAATGCAAATCAGCACGTCGCCCACTTCAAAGCATCATGCGGAAATACAGGGGGCAATGACGCGCTCCTTCTTCGTCAGTTTGTCAACAGCCTGACCGGTGTCGCCTTCGACTGGTATGCGAGTATACCGGATGGGTCCGTCATTACCTTTGCCCAAATGGAGTCCCTGTTTCGGCAAAGGTTCATGAGTGTCAGTGATAAAATCTCTATTGCCAACCTTGTAAGGACCAAGCCGGGGAAGAATGAAAGCAACACCGACTTTATCGCTCGATGGCGTAATCTCACAGTCAAGTGCGAACCGCCGCTGGAGCAGGACCAGTCCGTCAGCCTTCTCATTGGGAACCTCAGCAATTGGATGGTCCCATTTTTGTGTACGGCAGGCCTCAAGACATTTCAGGAGCTAACCAAGAAAGTCCAAATGCTGGAACGCTCGAAGCAAGAGTCCCCGCCGGATTCTCAGAGAGACAAAACTTGGAAAAGCAAGCGGGACGACAACCGTAGAAGCGGGAGTTCCAGCAGTACCAATGTCTTCAATGCGTCCGACGGTGAAGAAAAGCGAAGGGCGGGCGAATCCAAAACCAACCGGTCTCGAAAGCCATTGCTGGGAGGAGATGGGCCTTCCCTAGAGGAGAAAAAGAACAAGGTTTACTCTTTCAGAAGGGACAAGGTCCGCAAGATATTTAAAGATGCCTTGAACAACGGCCTACAATTGCCGGAGTCGAAAAGACCCCAAGAAGCAAAAATGACCGACAATCCTCTGTATTGCCCGTACCACCGAGTAGTGAGCCATGCGATCGAGGATTGCTATATCTTCAAAGAATGGGTCGAGAAGCAGTACAAGGCTGGAGAGATCGAGCTGTCCAAAAGCGTGTTGGTGAACAATCAAGTTGCAACCGCCAACTTTATACAGACAGAAGTTGAAGCCTTCTGGGAGCAGACAGCTGAACCTGCTGCCCTGACAAACGAAACTGACTCATCGCGGCCTTCGTGGAGTACGCACATATCTAATAAGATGAAGAAGATGCTAAAGCTACTTCAGAAAGAGCCCAGGATGGAATGGGAAGGACAGAAGAAGCCTACCAGTCCAGCTGCCAATGCGGCTCCATCAGGCTCAAAATCCAAGAAGCTCAAGAAGAAGAAAAGTGCAGCTCGGCGCGAAAAAGAGTCTGCAGGGAAATCGACCATTCAAAAATATATCGATTCCCTCGAAGAATATGAACAAAAGGAAAGAACATTGATTCAATTGAAGGAGTTCTTCCCTGTACAAGCGGCTGAAATTCTGGAGGAGTTAGAAGAAGACTCCAATGAAGAGATCCCAGTAGTGACCTGCTACGCCATCCATCTTGGCAGCGACTCGGAAGAGGAGCTCTGTTTTCCCGAAGAGGACGAAGAGCTCGCCACAACGGCCAATCAAATCCATCTCAGAAGCGGCAGGGCTCTACCGCCAAATCACGGCAACGCCCCAAAAGGGAAGGAAAAACAAGTAGTTAATGAAGAAGATGGCAGAGAACCGGCTGATGAAAACACAAGTCCTTCCTCGATGGACTATAATGTCTTGGCACATCTCCGGAAGCTTCCGTCTCTCCTAAGCATCTACGACGCCTTGGTCCTATCTAAGGAGATTAGAGATGTTCTCATTCACGCTCTACAAAACCCCGAGCGGTATCAGGCTCACTTTGCGGAAATTAATATGAAAGAAGCCCAGCACGCTTTGCATGCCGCCGCAGTCACATTTAAGGATGAAGACTTGCTACTGGGAACGGCTGAGCATAATCGGCCGCTTTACGTGACCGGGTACAGCGATAGAGATCGAATTAATCGCATATTGATTGATCCGGGGTCTTCAGTGAACATCATGAACTTGCGAACTCTGAAGAGTTTGTCAATGGACGTCCGACACCTGTCAAGGGAAAGGATTGTCATTCAAGGCTTCAACCAAAATTGCCAGCAAGTTCTGGGGTCTATAGCTTTGCCAATCAAATTCGGGGATCTGCAAACTGAAGCTAAGATATACGTGATCGACGCCGACACGTCTTATAAGATTCTCTTGGGGCGGTCGTGGCTCCACGATTACGGCATCATTCCGTCAACTCTCCATCAATGCATGAAGTATACTAAAAATGGCGAAGAAAGACGCATTGACGGAGACATCCAGCCGTTCGGTGTGCATGAAGTCCGATATGAAGATTCTCGGTACTTTATGAACCACCAAAATGCTAAGCCACAACTGACTGAGGATAGTCCGGCTCCAAGACTCAAAAGAAAATCTGCGCCGGCTATCACTTTCAAAAGCAAAAATACTCAAGTGCGCCCGCATTTCGGCAGTGACACGAATGAGTCCGACGCTGGAAGCCCGTCCTTCCGCAAAACTCGCCCTCATTTCGGTAGCGATACGGACGAATCTGTTACTGAAGGCCCATCTAGCAGCAAAGCCCGCCCTCATCTTGGCAGTGACACTGAAGAGTCAGAAGAAGAGGACCTGCCGTGCAACAGCTGTGCAGATCGGACCCCCATGCAAAAAGCGAAACTACGAGAAACCCTCGAAATTGCAGAAGGGTCCCTAGCCGTCACAAGGGTGCCGGAGCAGATGTGCAACGAGCTCGACGCATTGTCAGTCTCTACCGTGGACCAGCTGAAAACTTTCTACGTGCCCGGGAGGAAAAATGGACAGAAGGGCATCCTGTTTTATGGGTCAACCCCCGTTGTGCACCCGGACGATCTTTCTATCGCGTGCCTTCCCTATGAGAGAGGCATAAGAGCCGTCCTCAATCCCAGATACTATGCGTCCGAGATGTGGGAATACTTTAAAAAGTGCGGATGCCGGTTATATCAGACGGAGTCCGAAGCAAAGTTTTACGAAGGGCTATGGCATCCACCCCAGGTCCGAGCACTCATCGATGGACGAATTCCAGATAGACGGGGCATAGGCTACATTCAACCTGATTCCAAAGCGTGCTACATGATCCATGTTGGTGAGGCCAGCGAAAGATCAAATGATGATAACGAGATAGCCGAGCCAGAAGAAGCTCCTCAAGAGCTCGAAGATGGCGGAAAAGCAACCTTTGATGAGCTAACCGAGATTGACTTAGGAACGCCCGATAATCCAAGGCCGACCTATATCAGCTCACTCTTGTCGGAGGAAATGAAAGAGCAGATAATTGCCCTGCTGCATGAGTTCGTCGACTGCTTTGCGTGGACGTACAAAGAAATGCCTGGCCTTTCCCCTGAAGTGGCCGTACATAAGTTGGCTATATCTCCTGATGCTAAGCCAGTCAAACAAGCTCCTCGAAGAATGAGAAGGGAACTAGAAGAAAAGGTCATCGAGGAAACTAAGAAGCTCATCGATGCCGGCTTCATCAGGGAATATGCAGACTGGATCGCATGCATAGTCCCAGTGAAGAAGAAAAATGGGCAGATCCGAGTTTGTGTCGATTTCAGGGACCTCAACAAGGCATGTCCTAAAGACGACTTCCCGCTACCAGTCATGGAAATGATGGTCGATGACACCTCAAATTACGAACTGTTCACCTTTATGGATGGCTCGTCTGGATATAATCAGATCAAGATGTCGCCTGAGGATGAGAAACACACAGCATTTCGAACCCCGATCGGAATATATTGCTACAAGGTAATGCCATTCGGACTGAAGAACGCAGGTGATACATATCAAAGGGCAATGACCAATATCTTCGATGACCTAATTCATAAAGTCGTCGAATGTTATGTTGATGATCTGGTCATTAAGACTGAAACCAAGGCCGATCATATCCAGGATCTTAGGACCGTTCTCACCAGACTGAGGGAATTTGACCTGAAGATGAATCCTCTGAAATGCGCTTTTGGCGTGTCATCGGGAAAATTCCTGGGCTTCATAGTTCGACATCGAGGGATCGAAGTTGACCCATCAAAGATAAAGGCCATCATGGAGATGCCCCCTCCGAAGAGTCTGACGCAGCTAACATCTTTTCAAGGCAAGCTTGCTTATATACGGAGGTTTATCTCAAATTTATCGGGGAGATGTAGGCCCTTCTCGAAGCTCATGAAGAAAGGAGCTCCTTTTATCTGGGATGCTGAATGTCAAGCAGCATTCGAAAGCATCAAACAGTACTTGTTGCACCCTCCAGTGCTGGCCGCTCCCATTCCAAATAAACCGCTGATCCTCTACACTGCCGCGCTGGATGAGTCACTCGGTGTGCTCCTTACCCAGAATAACGAGGAGGGAAAAGAAAATGCCCTCTACTACCTCAGTCGAACTCTAGTCGGGGCGGAACACAACTATTCCCCAATCGAAAAGCAATGCCTGGCTCTGATATTTGCTGTGAAGAAGCTGAGGCACTATCTGCTTGCTCATCGAGTTACGCTGATCTCCAAGGTCGACCCGCTCAAACACTTGATGACCAGAGCAAGCCTAGCCGGCAGAATGGCAAGATGGGCTGTCATGCTGCTTGAGTTTGACATAGTTTATACTCCTCAGAAAGCAGTAAAAGGGCAAGCTCTTGCAAACTTTCTCGCTGCTCATCCCATACCAGAAGGGTCACCACTCAATTGCGAGTTACCCGACGAACAAGTGCTACACCTAGAGAATGACGAGCCATGTTGGGAGCTCTACTTCGATGGGGCCTCATCGATAAGGACCTCCAGTAAATCAAGTGTCCCGGAGATAAAAGCAGGGATAGGATTGGTATTCATCACGCCATCAATGGGAACCCTACGGCGTTCTTTTGCTCTCACCGAGCCTCGCACAAACAATGAGGCTGAGTATGAAGCTCTGATAGCTGGTTTGGAGCTCGCCATAGAAATGGAAATCCTTCGACTACGGGTTTACGGTGACTCCCAGCTTGTCGTCAACCAAGTAAGCGGCGATTATAAGATATACAAACCCGAATTAGCTCGGTACAGAGGCCGAGTGGTGGAACTCATGAAACGGTTCACTCACATTGAACTAACAAGAGTCCCTAGAGCGTTGAACGGAAAGGCTAACATACTCGCTCGCCTAGCCAAGGAGCTGGCTGATCCTGACATGGACAAAATTCTGATCACGGTCAGGAGCCGACAAATTCTACCCCCAGTCTTTCTACGAGAAGAGGGAAGCGCGGAACAGAAGAGCAGTCCCGCCGAAGAAGCTTCGATCATCCAAGACGAGCCCGATTGGAGAGAACCCTTCATAGAGTACCTCCGATACGGCAAGCTGCCCGAAGAAAAATCTGCGAGGATTCAGCTGAAGAAAAGAGCTCTCCGATACGTGTTTGTAAATGACACGTTATACCGCAGGTCATATGACCAACTCTGGCTCAGGTGTCTGTCATTGGCCGAAGCCCAAAAGGTCATGAAAGATGTTCACTCGGGCGTTTGCGGTGCTCACCAATCTGGCCCCAAGATGCGACTTCAAATCAAACGGCTTGGGTATTACTGGCCCACCATGATACGGGATTGCGGAGAGCATGCAAAGAAATGTCAGATGTGCCAAATCCATGGTGATTTCATTCACAAGCATCCCAATCCATTGCATCCTACGGTGGCGTCGTGGCCCTTCGAAGTCTGGGGCACCGACATTGTTGGCCCAATTGATCCTCCGTCATCCAAAGGCCACCGGTTCATACTGGCCGCGACAGACTACTTCTCCAGATGGGCTGAAGCTGTCCCGCTAAAAGAAGTCAAGACAAAAGATATTCTGACATTCTTCCAGCATAATATTCTATACCGCTTCGGTACACCAAGAAGAATCATTTCTGACAACGGGCCTTCTTTCAAGAGCTTCAATGTCTCAAGGTTCGCTACTCAGCACAAGATAGACTGGAGATATTCCTCCATCTATAATCCAAGAGCCAATTGGCTAGCAGAAGCCTTCAATAAGACTCTATGTAAGCTCCTGAGGAAAAATGCTTCAGCCAACAAGAGAGACTGGAATCTCAAACTTCACGAGGCGTTGTGGGAATATCGTACCACGCACCATACTCCAACTCAGTCCACTCCATACTCATTGCTCTTCGGAGTGGAGGCGGTCCTCCCCCTCGAAGTCGAAGTTCCAATCTTAAGAATGGCCATTCAGCACGAGTTGACGGAGGAGGAAAACGTGCTCCTTCGACTTGAAGAGCTCGATGCCCTCGAAGAAAAAAGGCTCGCGGTGCAGCAAAATCTAGAGCTATACCGAGCCCAAATATCACGGGCCTATGACAAAATAACCCGTCTCCGCGCTTTCAAGAAAGGTGAATTGGTGTTGGTTCTCAAAAGACCGATCATCCCCAATCGACATGCCAAGGGAAAATTCGAGCCAAACTGGGAAGGACCATACGTCATCGAGAAAGTGTTCGACGGAGGATCCTACCAACTAATAAGTGCCGAGGGAGAAAGGCCCATGCCACCCATCAATGGCCGATATCTCAAGAAATACTATACGTGAATGCTCCAAGTCGCAGGCAAATTGAGCACATCAGCCCTACGGTCTGGATCATACATCCTGCAAAACCGTATACAATCCACGGGCGTAAATGACCCCTATCTCTCCCAAATCTTGCCGGTGAGACAACTTTTAAAGTCCCACCAGCGGCAAAAAAAAAGAGAGAGAAAAAGAAAAAAGAAAATAAAATAAAATAAAATAAACGGTATGTCCACAAGCAAAACAGGCACGGATGAAAACCCGAAAGGGCTCCGTGAGTAAAAACAGCAGGACTACCGGCGAGTTTGTGAAAACCCGAAAGGGCGCAAACTCGTGAAAAGAGATGAATACACTCGCAAAGTCCTCTCGACCTTGTGAGGAGAAAACCCCTGCGTGAGATCCTTACGACTCACAAAGGAGCAACACACTTAGGAATCCTCACGATTCCTAAGGAGAACATACACCTGCGAGATCCTTACGACTCGTAGGGAGAAAATGCTTTTATGGGACCCTCACGGCCTATAAAATTGAAAAGCCTTAGGTGATAGGGACCCAAACCTGTCTCCTAAGCCATCGCTCCCCAAATGGCGAATGATGAGTCGCTCCTGGTACCATATTCCAGTGCAGCGATGCAGACGCTAACCAAATTCCAAATCCCATACCCCAACGGCGAATGATGAGTCCCTCCTGGTACCATATTCTAGTGCAGCGATGCAGACGCCGATAAAGTCCCGAAATTTTTCCGGCCCTACGGTCTGGATCATACATCCTGCAAAACCGCATACAATCCACGGGCGTAAAACAATCCCAACCTCTCCAAAGTCCTACCGGTGAGACCACATTCAAAGTCCCACCAAAAAAATAAAAAAAATTAAAAAAATTAAAAAAAAAAAAAAAAAACCAATTCCAAAATCCTCCCGGGGCAAATGATGAGTTGCTCCTGGCATTATTCCAGTGCAGCAATGCAGATGCCAAACAAAAACCAAAATCACAAAATCCTCTCAATGACAGATGATGATTCGCTCCTGGTACCATATTCCAGTATAGCGATGCTGATGTCAACCCAAATCAAAATCAACAAGTCAACTTCCACTCCGACACCGCAAAAAGCGGAGCAAGTCAGAATCCAATCTCGACACCGCAAGAAGCGGAGCAAGTCAAGTCTACCCCTGACACTGCAAGAAGCAGAGCAAGTCAAATCAAGCACCGACCGTCCAAGTCGCAAAAATGGCAGCATCGACCGTCCAAGTCGCAAAAAGGGCAGCACCGACCGTCCACATCGCTAAAATGGCAGAACCGACCGCCCATGTCGCTAAAATGGCAGCACCGACCATCCACATCGCTAAAATGGCAGAACCGACCGTCCACGTCGCTAAAAGGGCAGCACCGACCGTCCAAGTCGCAAAAAGGGCAGAACCGACCGTCCACGTCGCTAAAAGGGCAGCACCGACCGTCCAAGTCGCAAAAAGGGCAGAACCGACCGTCCACGTCGATAAAATGGCAGCACCGACCGTCCACGTCGCTAAAATGGCAGAACCGACCGTCCACGTCGCTAAAATGGAAGAACCGACCGTCCACGTCGCTAAAATGGCAGCACCGACCGTCCACGTCGCTAAAAGGGCAGAACCGACCGTCCAAGTCGCTAAAATGGCAGCACCGACCGTCCAAGTCGCAAAAAGGGCAGCACCGACCGTCCGAGTCGCAAAAAGGGCAGCGCAGGATTCCTACAAAGCGGGAACCAGATCACTCCGGGCCAGGGAAAATGTCTATCACGAACACTCCGTCTCGGAGACATGTCAAGCAACGACCGTCCATGTCGTAAAAAGGGCAGTGCCAGCTACCCAAAAAAGCGGAAACCAAATCAAGTCGCCTCTACGTGAAAGAAGATCCATCAATTTCATGCACACGACCCACATATATGGTGTGCATTTATTGATGGGGGACAATTTGTTGGGGTAAAAATTTACACCCCGGTTGATCAAGTCAAAATCAAAGTCAACCCCAAGCCAAGTGGGCCCAAGCCCAGATCCAGTGGGTCCATGCCCGGGTCGAGCCCGAACATGAAGCGGCCGGCCTCCCCCCATGCCAAGATAAAAAAAAATTGTAATAAATAATTTTGTTGCATTTCTTTTATTTTATTTTATAGATAAATGTAAGAAAAATAGGCATAAAGCCAAATTTTTGTAAAGCCCATGGCTTATGTACAAAAAGAAATGGCACATGAGCCATGGGATAGGCAAAATGCCATTTTGTGAAGCCCAAGGGGCTATGTGTAAAGTGTATAGCCTATAAAGGCAAAGATAATGAAACATCTCACAACTTTTTCTCTCTCTCAAAATTTTCCTCAGATCTGAGATCTTTTCTCCTTCTTCAAGGTTCCAAAACCTTCCTTTTTCTCTTGAATTAAACCAAGAGTTTTACTCTTCTTTTTATAAAACAAATTAGTTTTTTACCACAAAACCCATAAAGGGGAACTCAGATCTTCCATTAGATCTCAAAAAGAAGAGATTTTTAGAAATCCCATATCTCTTGATCTTCAAGATCCAGCTAACAGAGGAGGAGGAAGAAGAACTTCGTTCACTAAACCAAAAAAAAAACACACACACACTTAGGAGTCCAACTCCTCTCTGATTTCTCTTCTGAGAAATTTTTTTAGGCTAAAAGCCTCTTTTTCTCGCCGGCGCTCAAGCGCAGAGCGCCTGCGTGCCGACACATGGCGCACTTGCGCTCGAGCGCAAGTCGCCCCCGTGCCGACACGTGGCGCGCTTGCGCTC
Organism: Agapanthus africanus; assembly: GCA_030015575.1. Taxonomy (NCBI): domain Eukaryota; kingdom Viridiplantae; phylum Streptophyta; class Magnoliopsida; order Asparagales; family Amaryllidaceae; genus Agapanthus; species Agapanthus africanus. The sequence continues at coordinate 55,181,465 of CM057350.1, read as the reverse complement.
CAGCGCAAGCGCTCGAGCGCAAGTCGCCCCCGTGCCGACACGTGGCGCGCTTGCGCTCGAGCGCAAGTCGCCCCTGTGCCGACACGTGGCGCGCTTGCGCTCCAGTGCAAGTGCTCGAGCGCAAGTCGCCCCCGTGCCGACACGTGGCGCGCTTGCGCTCCAGCGCCCAGCGCTCAAGCGCAGAGCGCCCACGTACCGACACGTGGCACTCTAGCGCCTGAGCGCACAGCACCTAGGCGCACAGCGCCCAAGGTGCTGTCCCCACGCATCCTTTGGATGTCTTTTCCCCTTTATATATATATACATGTATATCTGTACATATGTATACATATTTACATACACACATACTCCACGACACTGTCCCTGTTAGAAAAAAATTTCTAACGGGGCGCTGCCCCGCATCCCGCAAGGGGGCTGCTAGCCCCCTTGACCCCCAGCCCGCTATCCGGGTAGCGGGACCCCCGTAAAAACTCTGCGTGGCTCCCGATATATTTAAACCCCCCTCCAAAATAAAACACACGTACACTGCACATTGAGTTTTCATGACCAGTTTAACCCGTTAATCGGAGGTTCCCTCGCCCCAAAGGCGGGGGGTAATTAACGGCAGCTTAGTCCGCGGCTGTCGGAGATTCGGATCCCCATAATCATTAAACCCCGGCCTACCCTAGGCAGGGGGAATCTGTAGTACGCCTGACAAGCGTGCGCGTATTCCCATCTCAATGGGGTGACGAAAAACACCCTACACCGCATTCTGACTGAATACGAATACAACGAGACGAAAATAATCCAACAATCTAATACTAGGATCCGGCTTAAACCAAAGCCCACTAGTATGATCCATCCGATCATGATCCATGCATAAGTGCGCGTATATGATCGAACCCTGCTATAAAACCATACGGCCTCTACAACGTTTCGCCCGAACTTGGGAAACTCTCTGTGTGGGGCTCTAAAAACTCGTCAATACGCTGGCAGTGGGTTTAACCATAAGAACGTCAGTGGCACTAGCTGTACGTAACGCCTGCCCAGGTATTGCGCAAAAGGGAGGCCGGCGAGTGAACTCATTCTGAAACCCTACTGAGCCTGACAGTGACAATATCCGTACAGTCCGGTCTGTTCATCTATGAGTATCACATATCGGGCCTAGGGGGATGGTAAACGTCAGACCCCTAATAGCGGTATAAGTCGTGTCGGAGTGTAGCCCAGAACACCCAGAGAAACTACTGGAATACCTATAAGTAAATCTCACTTACTTTGGCCAAGGACTTTGTGTAATGGCTCTCCAAACACAGCGCGATATCACCCCCCAATACCGGGAGAGACGAACCCCCTGACGATCCGCTCACTGCCTCCATGTGGCTCGGGACTGTACCCAACTAAAACCTGTTTGCACGACTCCTTTGAGCCGTGGTAGGATAGTAATCAAAGCACAGTGGGAACTCACACGAGACAAATGATGATCTCAGGTCGATAGACTAACCTGTACACATGTCACCAGGGAACTGCTATCTGACGACAGGTATAATACCAACTAGCATGTTCCCGGCGAGTCCGTCCGGTATACTCATAACCCAATGAGCACCTGTATACTATCTTAGGTGAACCAACTGACACCAATGGCTTGTGAGACCGGCCATCACTCCTCGTCGGGGTCTCGATCCATATACACTAGTCTACTCTCGGAGTATTGATGCCCAGTCTCGAAACTCCCATGACTAGGGACACTTTAAGAATGTGCTTATAGACTACCCAACTTTCACGTATATGATCGCCATCATACTGCTGGTAGTCAAGCAAGAATCCTATAGGCTCTATCAACATGTAATAGTGATCTGTAATGTCACCTGAAGCATGTACCCGATGATAAAGACAAACCAGATAGCATACTATCATCTCGAGTAAGAATGTTCTACCGGTATAGGTCCTCTCTCAATCATTGCAATCACGTTCATGTGATCCAATAATTGACTTGAGGGCACTATAACCAACACGTTAATCTTTCTTTAGATTAAGATCGACTTAAATATGAAATATGGGCTAAGGATACGTTAGTATTATATAAGACTAAGATCAACATAGAAGTACGATTAAGGATCATTAATTTTCTTTTAAATTAAGATCAATTTAACAGGGATGAGTATATGGGCTTGGTTACAATGAACGACATGGGCTCAAGAAGTTTAAAACTTCAAAAACTCGGCTAATTTTAGGCTCAGTCTTGGGTTTTTATATTACCCAGCAGTGCTAAGCACTTAGTCAATTTAGACTATGGATATAATATTCGAATCATGCACTGGCGCTCATGTGGATTTCACGTGGAGCGGTAAGGCTCTGGCATTGCCATATTAGTGCTAAGCACTTAGTTGTTTAAACTATGGATATAATATCTGAATCATGCACTGGCGCTCACGTGAATATCATATGGGACACTAAGGCTCTGGCGCTCACGTGTCTTTCACGTGAGTAGTGTTAAGCACTTAATTGTTTAGACTATGAATATAATATCTGAATCATACACTAGCACACACGTAGATATCACGTGGGGCGCTAAGGCTCTGGTGGTCACGTGCCTTTCACGTAAGTAGTTGTTCGGCATGATTTATTGCATTTTAATACAGCTCATTTCCTATCATATTGTCAATAAACAGTGTTATTTTATTTGTGTCTGCTCATTAGTACAAATTACAGGTACATAGGCAAAAACACTAGAGACGGTACACAACATGAACATAAACGACGTTTTTTAGCCAGAACTGCCAATGGGACAGAATACAGATCAAGTCAAAAGGGTTTTGCAACAAATGAAGTTGTGTACAATAATAATTGATTTTTGGTCCAACATGATCAAGTGTGAACTATCATATCATTAAGTGGGCATGAGCCATCATCAAGTTGCAAGCACCATCATAGTATCATGCAAGTGGCTAATGAAAGTGGGAATATCATGAGTTTTTGAAAAAGAGTTGATTCAAAGTGTGAACCCATTGCCAATTGATCACTTGCCTCTCTGTTCATAGCTCCAGATTGCACTCCAGAAAGAAATAAAAGAAATTGAGACTACAGAGAGATGTTCTTGATGATAGAAGACTGTTGAACCAAGATGGGCCCCACCCTCCACACTTTGGCCACAAATTTATTCAACTTGACCGCAAATTGCGGCTAAGTCAGAGCCAATTTGGCTCGTGCAACTTTGATGAGTCCCTGGTGGTCTTATCAGTCCATTTTTATATGCAATTTTTGATATTGAGTTGCCTATATATAGCAGAACTCATATTAAGTTCTGGGTTGGATTCTTGAACTGAAAAACAGATTGTAATGCTTGCCTATTTCTTCTTCTTCCCCTTGCAAGCTCTTATTTGAGAGCTTAGAAAGTGGAGATTAAAGTTGTAAGCTATCTTATACTCAAGTCCTTCCAAATGTGAATAAAAATTGCACTTGTTTTCTTTTACTTACTTGTTTTCTTCATGTTCTTCTCTTGTGTTTTATTTTCTCTTGTTGTGATGTTCAAGTAATCTTTATGGTTATGGTGATGGTGAGAATGTGAGATAAATGCTTTTGCCTTTCTCCTTCTCTTGTAATTGTTTGATGTGCTTAAAATTAGATTGTAAATTTAAGATTACCTATTGGTTTTGGTTTGATATAGTATTTTGATTCCATGATTACTTGGTAATCTCATCACATACCATATTCTCTCCAAGTTTCCCTTATGCAGTGTTGAGCTTAGAATCAACTAGTATTAAAATTGCTAAGTGTTTAGATAGGGTATTTTGTTAACAAATTAATTGACACCCTTCTTCATTCATATACCCTATACTATCACCACGTACTTAGCAAGTTTAATGCTAAACCACTTTGCTCTCATTTCTAATTTGTGTATTTATTGATGATTTATACTTGCTAATCCTTGTGCTTAGTTTGATACTTCATGCTTGGAAATACAAAGGGTAAGTGAGAACAATACGAATTCTTTTCATTTCTTGCGTTAAACGTCGACATCTTGATAGTTTGTACTTCGCAAACACCTTGACAAACCATGCTTCACATCGGAATCAACACAAGGATGGAACAACTCATGATCAAGGAAGCGTCTAAGAATTATCCACGATTCAACCATCCGATCCGGAACCATGGCCATTTCACGTTTTCTTAACTTTGTTCTATAATTTCGTATTTTCTAATTGTTGTGACAAAACTAATTCTTTCTATTTGAACCTTTAACGACAACTCCTAATTACCAATTCCCTGTGGATAGATCCGTACTTGTCGGCTAGCTACAACGCGTCGTGCACTTGCGGTTTATAAATTTTAAAACGGGGCCGAGCTAGTGTGTGCCGCATTTCTAAAACCTTTTCTTTCAAAACTACAAAAGCGCGCATGGGTGAAGTCCCAACAAGTTTTTGGCACCGTTGTCAGGAAAGCGGTAGTCATTAGGGGTTGTTATTTCTGGTTCAATTGCATATACAAACTAACAAACTAACTTTAACAAAAAAAAATTCAAAAACAAAACTAATTTTTCAAACATTTGTTCTCTGTTTTTTTTATCTGCTGTCACTCTAAGTTTAATTATAAAATTTTGAATTATAATTGTGACACTAAAAGGATAAAAGCACACAGTAAAAAGTTGGAGAACCAACTCAGAAAGTTGGCCGCCAGTTTATTCATTTGGGCCGTAAATTGCGGCCCCACTTGCTCGGTTTTCTCCAAAATTTTGTTGTTTATTTCTTTGTCCCATTTTTGCTCCAGTCTTATACTCAAAATTTCATAATTGTGTGTGTGCAGCATATTGGCCATAAATATCGCATTTTGTACTAAATATCGTATTTTCCGAAATTTTCAGATTTCAACTGAATTACGAGCAGCAATCGTGCGGAGAAAGGTTCACTTTCAATAAGAAGGCGTTCGTAAAGTACAGTGTCAAAGATCTAGATAGTTTGACCCACGCAAACGAACATTCAAGTTCTCGTGAATCACTTCAACGGGGGTTTCTTAACCCAAAACCTATCAGCACGTATTTTCTAAACTCCTTCTCTCTCAAATCCGACGCATTCCATTATTCTATCTTCTGCAGGATTCTTCGCAAAATTTTCCGCCAATAGAACAGAGAACTAACCCGTATTTGTTGTAGCACTTAAGCCTAAAATGAAATAGATTTGCTTGATTATTTGATTTACTTAAAATTCTTTTATTGATTTGCGCATTTGCATCTTAATACGGACTTTAAGGGCATGAGAACCCAAACAAGATACGGTAAACGATTTCATCACCTTTTTCCGTGGCTCACAAATCACGAAACTGCATTCTTGCATACCCACAGTAATTTTAAAATCAATTAGAACTCTGACTTTAAGGATTCGCGCTCAATAGGACAAGTTAATTGTATTTAGAACGCCGCTTAATGTTATATTGTTTACGAGGTGTCTAGGTGTACGTCTTAGATTTCGGTTAAGATTAGTTTAGACGTTAATGCGGATTTACTGTAAAAAGTTTACCAATTTGGATTCCTCACATTTTATAACATTTAATTAATAATTTTATTATTTGTTATGGCATGCACGCACGTGTGCACGTTAATATGAGGGTTTGTTTGTGTAATCTTGATCTTAGCAACCATGACACTTAACCATTTATCTAACCTTTGCTTTAATTATTTGCCTTAACCCTAATCCTTAATCCTTTCCTAGATATTTTGAGTGAGAAGAGAAGATATTTCTTTGGGTGTGTGAGGTGGCATGATGAGTGGTATGAATGCATTAATGGTGTTTTAATGCAAGGTGCACTCACCCCTTAACCTCACCTCCCTCTCTCTTTATCATTCACTCTCTCTCTTTTTCTCTATCTCTTTTCTTTTCCCTCATTCCTCTCTCATTTAAACTGAACATTTCTTCATTCCATCTCAAATCCATCACAAATATTCACAAAACTCACAAAAATCACATGTTTTACCACCTTTTGCCTCTTGGATGCCATGGAGCTTGCAAAGCTTGGATGTTTGAGTTCTTTTGAGTAGGTAATGATCTCTATCTGTTCTTTATGTTGTTTTAGTGTTGTGTAGTCTTATAGTTTAGTTTAGAATGTTTAAAGTTAAGTTTATGTGCAAATATTATATTTTTAGTGTCAATATATGACATCTGTGATCTGCTGTGACCCGGAAAGTTTACGAGAAAACCAAACAATGTAATTGTATTGTACCTGAGACCATAGGACATCACCTGGAGCACGGACCCCAGGAGCTCGAACTCGGCCGGCGATGAGAAGAAGAATTCCGGCGACCTCGGCTTGGGGAAGGAGTTAAGGTTTAGGTTTTTCTGGGTAGGTGTCTGCAGTGGTTTAGGTGTGTTTGGTCTTGTTTGGTTGTTAAGTTTTCTCTGTATAAAAAATCTGGGATCACCTAGGTAGTTTCTTGTGTTTCGTTTACGCGCGATACGTTATACGACACGAATCGTGCACTTTGTGTAGTTTTGCTCTGAGTTGGTTTCGTAGTGTCGCTATGCACGTTAGCTACAATACGAACACTTGAGAGTAAGTTTGGGTTGTCGTGTTGGTCCGCGTAGTTTGTACATGTCTTGGGTCTATTGCTGATATATATCTGTTATATTGTTTTATGTTATAGGTTCGCAGACGGGGACTTCGGACGCTGCGACGAAGGGGAAACAGGTTGTAGGCTTCACTTAGCTAGGAGCGTTGGTGAGTAGATTTAACATCTACAGGGGAATCGCCCGCATGACGTTATGCGTCTGGGCTAGAGATGTTAATATTGTCGCATATTCTATTTCATTTATAGAGTTGCGCATACACCCTACTGCTTACTTAATTGTTGTGCTTGGACTAGTATCCTTAGGACACTACACTATTATTGACGGCTCATGTTGCACGAGCACTGATTGTATGCCACACACACCGTCAATAATTGCCATGACACGTACAACCCACATATAGATATGATATTGTTTGGTTAAGGACATTGAGACATTGATTCATATTTCTTTATGCATATGACATATAGCATACCTGTATACCTACATGCTTACACATATGCCTTGACATGCTTACATGCTAGTTACCTGTATACCTATAGGTTATTGTACGATTAGCGATAGGTACATACACACATAATGGCATAGCTACAGGTATACCTTGCTTACATACTTCACTTATACCTGGAGGGTATATCACATCATTACTGATAGGTAGATACCTATATCTTTCTATACCTTTATGTTTACGCACATATCCGGCTTTACCTACATGTTTACCTTTATTTGATATTATATAGACTTGGAGAAATTAGGAATCGCATGGTATTTATATTAACTTGTTGCAGTTAAATAGCGGCTTTTCCTTTATATGCTCGCATTTCAGTTTTATGTTACGTATATTATATTCGTGGATTTTCGCATTGAGATATGGATTTTTCATGATATTTTCTGGATTTGAGGACCGTGGTAGTTTCATAAAATTATGCATTATTTGAAAAACCCGGTTTCTCTTGATATGATATTTCAGTATCCACCATGAGATTTATCGGTTCTGATATATAAATACCCCACGCGAGGAAAGAAGGGGGCCGTGTGCGGGTACATGGTGGGGCCCGGAGGTACCCCGGGGCAAGAGTCGTGGAGTAGACGATGAGTTAGTGGGGGAACCATACTTTCCAGTGACAGTACCAATGATTCGGCGGTTATCGTGGGGATACCGACGGGAGTCATGTACATATGGATACGTCGAATGACGAGGGTCGAAGCTGGGCACTCGGGTTTTCGGAATAGCGTATGCTACGTACCTATCAGGGTGCCAGTCGTGGTGACAGCACCTGATAGATCAGCATTTCTGTGTCGATACTTGACACATTGTTTTCATGATATTTTTACTCCTAAGTATATATAACAGTGGAATGGGATGCTGTTATATATGCATATATATATATATATATATATATATATATATATATATATATATATATATTAGTGGAATGGGACGCTAATATATATGTATACATATAAATTCATATACTTCATCATAATTATTCATGCAAATTTACTTAGGATATAAGAGATTCACTTGATATTGGATTTAGGACATTTGAGATTCATTTGATATTGGATACATGATATATATGAGATTTACTTGATTTTGTACATTCAGGGTATATGAGATTTACTTGATATTGTACATTCAGAATTTATGAGACTTATATGATATGAGAGCCAATTTGGGGGCTGATTTAAGGAAATTGGGATTTGGATTGTCTTGATGGACTTTGGTCCTACCACGATGTCAGGATTCCGTGGAAATGACATGTTTCATTCCATACTTCACATTTATTGTTTATGCACTGCTTCATGTATTAGTAGTACCTGTTAGTGTACCTTTCATGACTGTTGCATTTACATACTTCATGTTATATGCATTGCTTCATGTGTTAGTTGTATCTGTTAGAGTACCTTTCATGACTGTTGCATATATATATTTTCATATCATTATTGCATGATTATTGCATATCGATTGTCATATTATTGCTTCATGTAGTTGTAGTAACCGTTATTGTACCTTTCATGATTATTGCATTCATATGACCTTTTACTGCTATTAGCTTGCATATGTTAGATTCGCGCTGTACGTGCATACTTGCGATTACCTGCATATGTTATTTACTATTCACGAGTTGGCAACTCACCCCCGTTGTGCCACAGGGTTTTGCAGGTTGTTCCCCAGAGTAGTCGAGGCAGGCTATTCATCTATCCTATCATCTTTTGCTGCGGATGCCGTTTCGGCTCACAGTGTGCAGTTTTGCTTAGGTGGGTTTTACGGTTATCCGTGTATGTTCATTGTATATTTGTTGTATTCTTATACTCTCCATCTACTACTTTCATGTTGGCTTAGAGACTTGATGTGAGGACAATATTGTATATTATTTTATGACTTGGTTGTCTTTTATACAGTTTCCTTTTTATCGTCTTTTATTTCTTCGCTACAGCGTCGTATATCTGTTGTGGTGGTTTTTTTCCTCCTTTGGGCGTATATTTGCTCCCGTTTATTGTACCCATTTTTGGGGCTGGTTTTTACAAAGGAGGTGCTGCCAAAATTTTAAAGGAAATAAAGTTGGACTTCTAAAAAATTTGGGTTGAGATTTCAAAGGATTTAAAATGCTATTATTTCTTACTACTTTTGATGGTTTAGATTGCTGGATTTTCAGCTTACTTAAATTGCGTTACACCTGTAGACGTTGCGTAGTTTAAGGGCCGTCATGTGCCAATTTCGGGTCGTGACACTAGGCACGTGTACACGGCGCAACCGCCAAAAGAAAAAGGGTTATTCTCATCAAGGAATTTCACGAAAGCGTTGAACAACCTCCCCTTATCTCTGTACTTACCTGGTTTCGTGATCCGTATATCTTGAGCCCGTTTCTTGACACAATTTTACTTCTACAATCAGGTTCTTGATCATGTCCAGTTGACTTAGTATAACATAGACTGCTAGGGTCAAATTGCCAAGAGTCTTCCTACATTTTTGAAAACTGTTCTTAAGGGGTGGCCAACCGTACCAGAATTTTGATATCGGTCACCCATCTAACACTCTTGAATCCAGTACCACTTCTAACATAGAACAATTGATTGAAAATTTAGAGAATAGGTCGACAAGATGAATGCTTTAGCATCGCTACCATCACAACCCACCCTTACTGAAACAATTGACACATCGATAGGGTATGATACTGAGATGGATGCTAGGTTGACCGCTTTAGAGAAAGGTTTAGAAGTGATGATTACAGTTGAGAATCAAACAGTTTTGACGCTAGCCATGTTCATACAACAATCTGATCAATTGTTTCACGTTCAAGCTCAATCATTGGTTAGAATCGACGAACAAGTGAAATATTTAGCTGTACAGATTTTAGGGAGTGAACACAGTCAATTTGAAACTATTAATGTCAATATTTGTCATCTAGGAAGTCACCTGAACAAGATAAATAATCAAATAAATTTTGATGATTTCATAGATGATGATGATATAATTGATTTGACTGAGTGTTATCGGGACAAGCAAGAAAACCCTTCGAGTCAGTCTGACGCTTGCCTTCAGGTACCAAATAGGCCTCCCATCACTTGTGATCTTAAGGATGATTTAACTGAGATACTACTTGAAGATGAGATTCTTGCACCGACTGATTATAGAGATAAAATTTTAGAGGAGGAAACTTATGAATTTGACGTGTATGGTTAGGATATATTATCAGAGGAAATCAAGGATATGGAACCCACGACTCTAGTTTTACCAATTAAAGAAGTTTTTGACGAAACTTTAGAGTGGGAACCTACATTTTTAGATGACATCAACCTACCCATAGGTCAATGTGTTGAGGGAGAACTTGAGATGGGATACGTGAGCTGCATTGACGAGAATATGATTGTGGAGGATTATAGGGAGGAAGATAACATTGATAAACATTCTTTCATGCCGAGTTTTAAGGAGATATTTGCGGATGAACTTGATATTCTTTGTGAGTTTGAGTCACGATCACTTTGGGAATATCCTACAGACCTTTCTTTTGCTGAACTTTTTGAGGATGAACTCCAGTTTTTAAACAAATTTGACCTCGAAACTCAACACATGATTCATTTGGGCAACAATTCTTTGACTCCTTCAAAACTTCGTTTTCATCTTCAGCATCTTCTGATTCCTACTTTCACGCACCTATGCCCGATACTAACAACTAACTATACTACTAATATTTTCTTTTTCTTTCTGGTTTTCATATACTTTTTCTTTTACCAGCCCTGATCTTATATCGACAAAAATTTTGAATAGCCGGTACTAATTTATGGACTAATGCAATCTCTTAACTTGTTCTTAAATTTCCTTTTTTGTGAATAAAAACTCACCCTGATGTCTAAGTCTAGCAACCGGAGACGGGGGCAACGATGAGAACATCATAAATCTCAGGTTTGGGGGTGAGTACACCGTTTTTATTTTGTTACATCATGTGTAAATTCTACATTTCATACATTTTAAAAAACCCATAAAATTTTGAAAATTTTTCAAAAACATAAAATATTTGTCGTCAAGTTAGCTAGCGGGGAAACTTAGATTCGAAGTCTGACGATTTACTTTGATGAGATAGAAACAACTAAATCATATTTATAGAGATTGAAAACCCGAAAGATAACCCTCCTTTGAGTTTAACCATAGCTATTATACGTCTTTTGCATCACATTACTCGTGTCATGAGTTTTTGAAAATTAGATGACAAATTTAAAATGTCCTAAACTTTTGAAAAATAGATAGACATCGTTAGGATCAAACAGGTTTGTTCTGATATAAGTAATATCAAGAATAGTTCATAAACTAAAGTGGATATGAAAGGATATTATTGAAAACTTTAATAGAGGCTAAAAATCTGAAAAATAACCTATCTGGAACCTTGTTGGAGTGATTACACACCTTATCCACACGTACACGTCTTTGAGATGAAAAAGAAAAACTGGCAATATCTCCGTTCACACTGCTTTAAGAATATTATAAATACAACAAAATTAGTCTTTTGTTTTGTGGCCTTGATTTCTTGGGCAATTAAATCCTAGGGATGTCTCTACACCTAATACCCTAAAACCATCTGGTTTGGGAGTCATTGACCCAAAACTCGCTAAGTCTCCAATCGCTAAATAAAACAAATCAAGCAAGTGCTCTCTCCGAGTTAAAATTCCTCCTGGTTCTTTGTAGGAGAATAATCATGGCAGGGACGAATTTTCGATTATAACAGTTTTTTAGCGGAGATATGAAAGTTTCATTTATAAGACTATAACACTTTTTACTCGATCACGAAGGTGTGTATGAATAAAAACGGGTGAAAGGTAGGAGTGAAAAATAAGACTTGGTTTTCTGTTAAAAATGATAGAAATTCTGATTTGAAATATAACTGGAGAATGAAACTTAAGAAAAACTTAAGTCTTTTCAAACTCGTGTGATCCTTTAGAAGTCTTTCCTGGTTCGTATTTGTGACCTGATGACCATAATCGAAGTTTTTAAAAACTTAACGACACTATTCACACAATTACGTAAAGACATATATGAACTTAAGTTAAATAAAATGTGAGGAGTGAAAAATAAAGGTTGGACGTTTCTGACTTGGGTAATAGAATTTTTAGCTTTGATACTAAAAACCTTAGGATTAGAATCGACGGTTACCTCACGAAACTAGTTCGACGGGATGTGGTGGGTGTAATCCACTGAAAACCCTCAGGAGACAAAACTCCTCCTATTAGGGACACCTAGAGATTTAACGATTTGTTGCACGGGCTCAGTGCAATCGCGTTCCCTATGAAAGTGAAGTTAGGATTTTGTTTTGCTCGGGACGAGCAAAAGATAGCTCTGTGAGAATTTGTTCGGCATGATTTATTGCATTTTAATACCTATCATTTTGTCAATAAACAGTTCTATTTTATCTGTGTCTACTCATTAGTACAGATTACAGATACACAAGCAAAAACACTAGAGACGGTACACAACATAAACAGAAACGATGTTTTTTAGCCGAAACTACAAACGGGACAGAATACAAATCAAGTCAAAAATATTTTGCAACAAATGAAGTTGTGTACAATAATAATTGATTTTTGGTCCAATATGATCAAGTGTGAACTATCAAATCATCAAGTGGGCATGAGCCATCATCAAGTTGCAAACACCATCATGGTATCATGCAAGTGGCTAATGCAAGTGGGCATATCATAAGCTTTTGAAAAAGAGTTGATTTGAAGTGTGAACCTATTGCCAATTGATCACTTGCCTCTCCGTTCATAGCTCTAGATTGCACTCCAGAAAGAAATAAAAGAAATTGAGACTAGAGAGAGATTCTTGACGATATAAGACTACTGAACCAAGATGGGCCCCACCCTCCACACTTTGGCCGCAAATTTATTCAACATGGCCGCAAATTGCGGCTAAGTCAGAGCCAATTTGGCTTGTGCAACTTTGATGGGTCCCTGGTGGTCTTAGCAGTCCATTTTTATTTGCAATTTTTTATATTGAGTTTTCTATATATAGCAGATCTCAGATTAAGTTCTGGGTTAGATTCTTGAACTGAAAAACAGATTGTAATGCTTGCTTACTTCTTCTTCTTCCCCTTGCAAGCTCTCATTTGAGAGCTTGGAAAGTGGAGATTGAAGTTGTAATATCTTGTACTCAATTCCTTCCGAATGTGAATAAAAAATTGCACTTGTTTTCTTTTACTTATTTGTTTTCTTCATGTTCTTCTTTTGTGTTTAATTTTCTCTTGTTGTGATGTTTGAGTAATATTTATGGTTGTGGTGATGGTGAGGATGTGAGATGAATGGTTTTGCCTTCCTCCTTCTCTTGTGAATGTTTAATATGCTTAAAATGAGATTGTAAGTTTAAGATTACCTTTTAGTTTTGGTTTGATATGGTATTTTGATTCCATGATTACTTAGTAATCTCATCACACACCATATTCTCTCCAAGTTTCTCTTAGGTAATGTTGAGCTTAGAATCAACTAGTGTTAATATTGCTAAGTGTTTAGATAGGATATTTTTTTAACAAGTTGATTAACACTCTTCTTCATTCATATACCATATACTATCACCACCCACTTAGTAAGTTTAATGCCTAACCACTTTGCTCTCATTGCTAATTTGTGTATTTTTTAATGATTTATGCTTGCTAACCCTTGTGCTTAGTTTGATACTTCATGCTCGGACATACAAACGGTAAGTGAGAACAATACGAATTCTTTTCATTTCTTGCGTTGAACGTCGACATCTTGATGGTTTGTGCTTCGCAAACACCTTGACAAGCCATACTTAACATCGGAATCAACACAAGGATGGAACAACTCATGATCAAGGAAGCGTCTAAGAATTCGCCACGATTCAACCATCTGATCCGGAACCACGGCCATTTCGCGTTTTCTTAACTTTGTTCTATAATTTCATATTTTCTAATTGTTGTGACAAAACTCATTCTTTCTCTCTGAACCGTTAACGACAACTCCTAATTACCAATTCCCTATGGATCAACCCGTACTTACCGGCTAACTACAACGCGTTGTTCACTTGCGGTTTATAAATTTTAAAACGGGACCGAGCTCACGTGCGCCGCATTTCTAAAACATTTTCTTTCAAAACTATAAAAGCGCGCGCAGGTGAAGTCCCAATAGTAGTGCTAAGCACTCGTTCATACGACGCTCACGTGGATATCACGTGATACGCATTCTCTGTTTAGCTTCAGGCGCTCATGTGATTTTCACATGATGCGCACTTTCATTTTAGTTTCGAGCGCTTACGTGATACGCATGTCTTTGGCTTCAAGCACTCACATGGATATCACGTGGTACGCATTTCTTTGGCTTCAAGTGCTCACGTGGGTATCACGTGGTGCACATTTCTGTTTGTTTTTCTTCCCAGAGCTCATGTGCTTTTCACGTGAGATTTTTAGTCTTGGATGGCTTCTTTTGGAGCGCTCACGTGGATATCATGTGAGATGCTTATTCATGTTTTCCTTTTGATTGCTCGCGTGCTTTTCATGCGAGTTGTTATTTTCTTGGGTTTTCACGTGCCTTTCACGTGAGCCTTTGTTTTCTAAGGTGTTCACGTGTCTTTCATACGAGACTTTACCATATTCATGCATAGATCAACTGCAAGAACTAAGTTTTTTTTTTTATGTAAGAACTAGGTTCTTAATAGGATTAAAACCCTATCTTTAGATAAAAAAATATCTTAAAGGAACTATGTTCCTAAAATATAAATTCCATCTTTTTCTTCCTTTCTTCCATGTTCTTTTCTTGCGTTCGTGTGGGGGGATAAAACAGCATAGTTTTCTCCTAGATCTTGAGTCTAAAGAACAAAATCTTACCGATGAGAATAAAATTCTCAACTTTCAGGAGATTTGTCTTATTGATCTCAGATCTAGAGGAAGAACTAAATTTTTTTTTAGAGAGTTAAACCTTTATATATGTATACGATAGGTAAAGGAGATTTTTTCTCTATATATTTTCTTTACCTAGGGTTTTAGAAGGAGGAAAATCATCTTTCTTCAAAAAGAGAATTAAATTCTCAGTTGTTTGTAGAGAGGATTTTCTCTCTTGCATAAACTTATAGAAGGTTTTATGTATATCAGATTTGAAGTCTCGGGTCCTTTATATAGGGAAGGAAAAACTATCAATTAGTTTGAAGAAATCTCTCATTGAGAGATATCAATTGATTTAATTGATCTCAAAAATTACTTGAGAATTTTATCCACCGTTGGATCTAAGATCCGGGGAAGTTTATTTAACAGAATATTTTTTGTTCGTTTTAGCAAGATTAGGAAAATATTTTCCTAACATAGAATTCGATTATATCTTCTAATTTAGTCGGTGATATTATAATCTCAGTTGGATTTTAAATCCAGAGGATCTCTGCTTAACAGAGAAAATCTTTCTAGTATTAGAAAGATCAGGGAGAAATGTTCCCTCAAATAAAATTTAATTCTAAATAGAATTTACTTCTATCTGAAGCTACCGCTTCAAACTGATGCGCTCATGTGGTTTTCACATGAGAGATGTCATATATATATATATATATATATATATATATATATGGGGGGCGGCAGCGCTCACGTGTTTAACACGTGGGGTCTATATGGATTTTAGTTTTATCTGGATTCAGTGCTCACATGTTTTGCATGTCAAGGCTCACGTGTTCAACATGTGAAAGTTATATCATAGGATTTAATCCTCCTTGAAACATGAGATAACATACTTTGTATGTGAGCACTCACGTATTCAACACATGAAATCCATTTCATAGGATTTAATCATTCTTGAAGCCAGAAGTCACATGCTTACATGTTAAACACGTGGACGCTCACATGTTAAACACGTGGGAGGTTTTCATTTCATCTTTTCTTTTCTTCTCTTTCTTTTTTTTTTCTAAGGGAACAAATGCCCCCCAACGTTGCTTTCACGTGTCTTGCACATGAGTGCAATGGTGTCATCCTTACGGCTGTTGGATCACCTAAGGAAATTGGGGAGTCGAACCAATCCCATCATGCCCTATAAATAGAGCATTTGGCTCTAAAGTGACCATTATTCGTTCATCTTCTTCGTTGAGTTATCTTTTTCTTTAGAATTTAATTCTTATTCAGAGCTTAGTTCTCTGCCTTCGAAAAATCCTTTCGAACAAAGTCGACTCTGCCAAATTTTTTATAAGGATCATGAACAGTGCTTAGCTCTAAACATATTTTGGACATTATTCGGATTTTTAATTCATCAGAGCATGGCTCTTGATCTCGAACCGATCTCTTGGAGATCTTATAAAAAAATGTAGATCATGAATCTTGATGTCCTGATCGAGGGTTCAAATCGATGAACTTTCTTGAGTTTAATTCCGATTTTTTTTTATTTTTAGGGATTTTACCCTGCTGTCAATTTTGACATTTTGTGGATTTCTGGAATTTAATTCTATTATTCAACCCATGAGCTCCCAAGTGGGAACTCAGGGATTTAATCCCATTATTATTTTCTCGTTTGCAGAACTTAACTCTGATTTAATTTTGAAACAGTTTCCCTTCTTTTAGGAATTTTGGGAATTTTATTCCATTTAATTTTCTCTCGTTGTTCTTGAATATATTTTTTCATTTTAGGGTTTTTTAGATTTTTAATTCCTATCTCACAGATTTGAACTTTTGTTATTAAATTGGCCCACTTTTTTAGACCTTGGGAGTTTAACTCCAGATGCTCATTTAATGAGAATCCCTTTTGATTCTCTCAATGGGCACATGTTTCATCATTTGTGAGCCGCCATTTTGATTTCATGGGGTCCACTAACTTTGGAGCTAGTAACTCCACAAAATAAACTCACATCCTTTGGCTAATACTTCTTTTGTCCTTTTTCATGTACAATACCTTTAATTCCTTTATTCCCCTACACCCGTTTGGAAGTTGATTCCCTCAGTCGCCTTCAGATTAGGAGGTGATGGCTATGATCAAGAACCATGATAATGATCAGGAACCATGATAGGAATGAAGAGAGTCTTCTCTTATGGGAGGCCTGGTATGGTCACATCATAAGGGGTCGTCGTATCTTCACCTGTGGAGAATCAGCAGAGCCTATCCGCTCAATTCAGCATACAGAGCATCTGCGTACTGCTTATATGACGGAAGCGGTTAATTGGACCCCTGAAGGCCGGCGTGAGCCATCGTCAACGGGGGTACCCAACCAACCTCCGGTGGCTATTGACATTATAGGGCGCCAAATATATCAAGGCAAAGCTCGACCCTGGAGGTAGGTCTATAAGATAGGCTTTACCCCATGGC
Source organism: Agapanthus africanus (assembly GCA_030015575.1). Lineage (NCBI taxonomy): Eukaryota > Viridiplantae > Streptophyta > Magnoliopsida > Asparagales > Amaryllidaceae > Agapanthus > Agapanthus africanus. The sequence goes on along the minus strand of CM057350.1, from coordinate 55,164,156 downwards.
ATCCAGTGGGATACCTCCATTAGACTCTCTATATTCTTTATACCCAATGATCGCGGTTACAGAAGGTTGGTATGTACCAGGAAGTGTATGCTTCGTTGTTTTATTATCATGCTCCCCATGTCTGGTAGATCAAGACTTTTTTGAACCAATGAAATCTCCCTACCCATACATTTCTATTTGGGACTGGAAGGTTTCCATTTCACTGGAGGAATTTTGGGAAATTTCCGGACTGCCAATCAAAGGAGACTACTATGAGGAGCTGCTACCCCTGGATGAGTATATTTTTGCTACAGCGCCAGCTATGCGGGAGGGCCTAACAACCAAGAATGTTGTTCGGCATAAATATCCAGGCTTGATCAAAGTATTAAATATCTATGAGAGCTTATTTGTGGCATCTGGAGGGCAAGGTGTCAGCTTTGAAGATTTTATTGCTCGCGTCCTTCGCACCGATATCTTATCTGAAAAGGCCCCAAAATTTGTAAGGATTGAAGATCCTTTCAAGGTTAGCTTAGATAATCTACCGACTAATGAGGATGACTTGTCGCGGTTCTATATTCCAAACACGTCGGTCGTAGCCTTTAAAGAGATTGCTGCTCTGGTATAGACGAGGAAACATTCTTCATAGGTTTCATCAATATCTGGTTCGGTTGGTTCGCGATGCCTATGCATCGTTGCTTCATAAGGGCATCTGTCTTCAACCCTGCTCACTGCATAGCCGAGGGGGCACGTCTAGCTATTGGCGTTGCAGGGTTGTCTCATTTATATCATGGTTTGAGTACCGCTGGCAACACTTCTAGTCCGGGCGTAGACTCCGTGAACTTCTCTCTCCATTACTTCACGTCTTGGATTAAGATGCACATATTAGGTGCATTCGCGGTGCACCAAAGGCCCGTTTTTTATGAATCCTATACTTTTCCGCGGGTTATGAAGCTAGTTGATGCTTTCGCTCCCGATCTGACACAATTGGGGCTCTGCGTATACTGCTCTGCCCGCACTCGAATGAAGGAGATATGGTTTTCACTGATCGAGTTATTTCCGTTCCGGCGGAGGCCACTCAGCAGCTGCTTGACGTGCTGAAGAAAGGAACGCTAGCGCTAAAGTATAAAGAGATCATGCATTTTTACTCGATCAAACCTGGCGATTTGGTATTCCGGTTGGATGACGTCGCACTATTCATGCGTTACAACCCACGCCGTTTCGCTCAATAGTTGAGTTATGATCAAGGCGTTCCCGTCGAGGAATTTTTGGTTGAGCATGTTTCTATGTTGGACACTGCCTGTGATGTCATTCATCACTTCATTCGTCTGAACACCGGTTCTCACTTTATGATCCCTGAGCCTGATTGCATTCTGAGGCCTTTGGGTCCCTACAAGGGCTGGTATCGGCATAAGGTAGGGCCGATAATTGCAGAGGAAAAACGGGTACTTCTCGAACATAAGACTCTAGTGTCCGCCCGTGATGTTGACGCTCCGCTACGACCGCGATCGGTCGTCCGTCCACTATTAAGGGAGAGTGGTAATCATTCCGAAGGCTCCTCCAATGGTGTCGACCCCTCATACGGCAGGTATGCCAATTCATACTGAATCTGGTGTAAAGACTCAAAGCGCTCGAAGGCCATGGTACTATCCGAATCGGATAATGAAGCTGGGATTGGGCAACACCGTCCAAAGATTCCAAATAGGAGGAAACGTTTTTTACGAGCGTTAACTCGAGCACCCGAAAGAAGAAGAAGTTCGCCATGCATCTGATTGATGCACTACTCGAGCCCGAGTCTCATGCTCATGATGGTGACGACATGCCTGAGTATGATCCAGATGATGGCCTTATCTTCCCGAACACATCCGCCGAGGAGGTCGCTCAGTTTGCTGAGGCCCTCAAAAAGTCGCAAGATGAGACCGAGGACGTACGCCCCCTGAGGGGATGCCTCGCTCGCATCGTTTTTCGGGACGTTGACCCGCCCTTTGTTGTGCCACTGGCGGCCCTTTTGACGTTGGTAGAGTAAAAGGGTCTAAAATGGACGGCCTCAGCCACTTCTGAGGATGAAGATGCTCAGAGAGCAGGTAAAGCTCTTTCTTCAATTAAAGCCCAGCGGACGTGGCTATCAAGAAAAGAGCAACGACTTGAGAAAGCTATACTCCAAACTTCTTGGGGCATCATTATATATCTTTTCATGTTCTTTAGCAGATAACTTATATTGCTCTTATCCTTACATTCTTTTTTTCTTCTGTAGGGATTTCTGCGGCGGGCAGCATGTCCTGGAAACTCCTAAAACGGCTCTGATTCCTGGTGATGCGCCAGAAGACATGGAGGATGTTTCTGACACTGCTGCCCCTTCGGCCCATGTTGGGTCTCAACCGGTCTTCCCTAAGAATGGGAGGAGCATTGAAGGTAACCCCATCTTTTACTTCTTTTCATTTGACGATCTCTCGGTAAAACTGACTCTCTTATGGTGTTTTCAGAGTTGTGGGAGTTGGCGTCTTCCATATTGGAACGTTCTCCGGAGGAGACCTTCTCGCCTATATTCGATATGGTGGCCCCGCATGTAATACCTCCCCGGTGTATCATCCTCTCTTCTGAACATGGTTGGTATCTTCATATCTCTTTCCATTATCCTTTTTAGAGTGATACTGACGTGTTTATTTAATTGCAGTCTTGCAGACCGACGAAGTCGAGATTCTGGACGAGCCTGGGGATTTCTTAGATTTGCCCCCTTGACCGTGGATGAGTGCCACTTTGGTCATCGTATTCTTTTGTCTATCTCCCATTTTGATATGTGTCGAATCTTCCTGTGTTTTCCTTGCTTTGACATAGTTTTGCCGACCCCGACCCCGTTTGAGTGTCATGTTTGTATGCCCGATGGTCCTTACACAAGACGTATGTCCGAAAGGATGGCAAGGAACAGCTTACGCTCGTTGGCCGATCTCATTGAAGACCTTCGCATTGGCACTTCTTTCATCGCAGAGGAGTTTGCTGCTGAAGCTAATACTTCTTTATCTGTGCTCGCCACCTATCATGATAAGGTGTCAGTGCGTACTTGGATTGAATACTATCGGCGAGTAGAAGCCTTTCTTCATGAGCTTGAACACAAACGTCTTCCCTCGGACATCTCATCTCTTAAGGCCAGGTTGAATGAGTGGATTGAGAGATGTAGCGCCAATCTTCGGTCTTGTGAGAAGAAGCCGACTCGGAAATTTTCAGAGAGGGAGCTAGTTTCGAAGGCCTTGGAAGATCTCCAAGCTCAGCTAGCGACTAATGCCACACGGTCTTATGAGGTTTTGCGAGTTCTCCAACAAGTTGTGACGGAAGTGGAGGCTCTTGATAGAGCCATTAACTTTGCAAAGAAAATGGTGGAGGGTCATAAAGCTGTCGAGGGAGAGCTCGAGCGCTGATTCGCCTTATATCAAAGATAGTAAGAGCAAGCAGGAGCTCAGCTTGCTGTGCTGATAGAGCTCGAGATGGAGGTTCAACTGAAAAGCGATAGTCTGGCCGGCCTGCTAAATAATCTGTCGTCTTAGGCTTTTTATTTGTTGTATCCCCCTTTTTTTATAAATATCTTTGTATCCACCTTTCAATTTTGATAGGCGAATAAAAAGATATTTTGATATTTTGATTTACATATTGTCTTCTTGTTTTAATCCCATGTGTTTGATCAAAACTGGAGGGACGTCAAAATAGTCTCTAGGCTATGCATGTGTCGTTAAGACCCGGTTCTTCTTTTGACGAAGTATGGTGGGAAAATATAGTTCCTTTTCTTTCATTTGCGCCAATGAATTGTATACAAGAGTCGGTATGGACCTTCTCGTAGGTAGAATTTTTTTTCTTTTTTCTTTTTTTTATTTTCACAATACTCTATCATTTCAGTTTTTCATATCGCAAAAGCCGCGATCGCCCAATTATTTCGGCTATTTTTTCGCGGTGCCCAATCATTTCGGCTATATCATTTTTTATTTTTACTCGCTGTTTTTTATTGCGCGTTGCCCAAATATTTCGGCTATTTCATATGCATATATTTTTTGCTCCCTGATTTTTATTGCGAGTTGCCCCATCATTACGGCTATTTCATATGCATATTTTTCCATATTCACTGATTTTTATTGCGAATTGGGAATTTAGAATCTGATTCCAATCTTGGCATCAGCGTTACTACAACTGGGATATTGCCAAAAACAACTCATCATTTGTCGCTGCCTATTTGTACAAAGGTGGTTTAAAAGACAGGTTTTAGATCCTTGCCACCAGCAAACAAGAATATAATAAATTATATTCTTTTTTATTATTAAAATTAAAATTAACTAAAAATGCAGAGAGCAAGACTAAAAATAAAATTAACAGGAAATTAAACTTGCAACCTACAATCTTGATCTAAGGATCGTCTATGGTCTGTCCGTAGCCAATATCTTCACCCAAAACCTTTAGAAACAAGAATCGCTACAAACTGGAAGTTGAAAGCGGTGCAAGTTTGTTTCGTTACACTGGCAATCTTGACACTTCATCGCAAACCAATCTGGAAATCAACAGAGAATTGCAATCCGGACACGAGCAAAAAGGCACGACTCCCGAGATGCTGACGTGGTCATGAATCCCGCTGTGGACCCGGTGATTCGTCGGTGGCTTTTAGCTCATGGGTTTGGTGTTCTGCTCCTATCTTTCTTCGTGTAGTCCTCTGCAGCTCTAAAATTCCTGAAATAAAAAAATAAAAATAAACAGAGTAAAATAAAACTATAAATAAGAAAAATTAATTCGAAAATTTTAACTAAAATTGAAACCGCCTTCCCCGGCAACGGCGCCAAAAACTTGATGGGTTTATTTTAACATCCTAATTATACTGCAAGGGCATGAACGTCAATTGTAGCACTTGTGGGTCGATCCACAGGAACATGGCAACTTTAGTTGTAATCAAACGAATTAAAAATAGGTTTTTGAAAGATTTATTAATTACTAATTATTTAAATGCAAAAAATAAAAAAATACTAAATATTTAATTGCATAAATTAAAGCAATAAAAAATAAAACTGTAAAGAAAATACGAGAAAGGTAATATACCTAGATATTGAATCCCCTAAATCTAAACATGATTAATTAGGCAACATATGTTCTCTAATCTTTCCTCATCCAAATAATTATGTAACCATAAAATATTCCTTCAATGTAATAACCTATCAACCCAAAAGAAACATAAATTATACAAATTTCAAATTAAATACTATCAAACATATTAATTTCTATTTATTATTTTAGGATGTAGTTCTATTTAATCTGGTATTAACCAAATCTAAATCTTCCCCTAAATAGATCTATCTATTTAAGTTTATCGATCAACAAGTATTAAGCCTAGATCTTAAATAGATCAAACCTATATATATATATGAATTATCTCATCATTTACTTTCCCCAAATTAAATGTATGGTTGTCAAGCATTAAATCTAATCTAATTTATCAGCATGAACTTTATTTAAGGATAAAACGCATATCTAGATTTATATTAGCGCTAACAGAGAACACAAGATAACAAAATCAAAACATGATTACCCTAGGTTCATCAATCTAGGTATACAAGAATTTAACTATGCATGAATTTAAAATAAATGCAAGAATTAAAAGAAAACATAATAATTAAAATAAAAGTAAAAGAATATCTTACACTCCTAAAATTGATCTTGCTCTCCAAATTCTAACTGCCAAAATAATAAGGGGAGAAGAGAGATATTTAGCCCTCAGTATTGATGAAAATTTATAGTCTTTCATCCAATACAGAGTACCAATTAGATTGCAATAAAAATACAATCTCCACAACAAAATTGAGATTATTTTGCCTAAGGGGGCGGCTAAAAGCGGCTTTGGGTCGGCTAAAAGGCAGCTAGTTTCTTCCTAGTGCGCCCCACTTTGGTCTTTGGCTTTCTTGCTCAGAATTGATTTTTTTTTCTTACTATTTAGATCACTGTAAATCTTTTTCATGCGCTTTTGTTCTCTCTTTAATCCATTTTATTGACGTGAACCGCACGTGTTAGCTTCTTTTCTTCTCCTTGTGTAATTAAGACCTCGTCACCTGCAAATATCACAAAACATTTTCGCGCAGCATTAAATGTGGCAAAATATAACTAAGTATCGTTACAAAATGTGCATTAAAATGTACCAATCAGTTAACGTGCACTGTTAAATATATTGTCATAAATTATGTATGGATTTTGAAATCAAATGACTAGAATTTTGAATAGAAAAGAATTTTGTTAAAGCGGCGGTCATTTCATTTACAAATTTTGGATTCTAAAATTATTTGGCATTAACAACCCTAAGATACAAAAAAAAAAATTATACGGTGACTATCAAAATGTATTACTAAAACTTATTATTCATGATATACATTTTTAAATGGTATCCAAGCAGCATAAGTTCAAATCCAACTAGTAATTTATAAGTAAATAAAAAAGGTATCATTGGGGGAGGGGCGGATTCTAAGATCCAACATCATATAATTAACGCTCAATGTACACAAACATGTTTGAGTACCAAAAAAAGAAGACACGATAGTTGTAAGAAGTTTTGGTGATATGAACAGCTGAAGAATAAATTTTTTTTCCTTGTGGGGGAATGTCTTTGCTGGCCGAGTTAAGGTTTTTCCCTAAGAGAAAACATATTAATTTAAAATTTTATTATTATATGATTTGTATATTGTAAAACCTTATATTTATGAATTTTATGTGTAGATATGTGAATGATTAACTGATAAATACTTCTGTATTGTTATTCAGCTTTTTAGTATTTTTCTTGTTAGCATACGAAAATTACGACATTTTTAAAAATCTTAAAATCTTCCCTTTTCTTCGGTTTATCAATATTTTGTATATCATGGTACTCAAGAATTACGAAATGTAAAATGATAATAATTTTTTTTTGTTTGCTGCAAATCTTCAACATTTTGCACTCTATAACATATGAATATGGCAAAATTTCAAAATTTCTGTTTTTTCCGGCTTTCTAACATTTTCTTGTAATAGCACAAGAAAATCATGAAATTTTCTTTCAAATAAATATTTTTGCATTCTTCAGTTTTTCAATTTTTTTCATGATATAGTATACTGAAATAGGAAAAATTTCAACTTTTTTATGTTTTCATATTTTTTTCTAATATTATGCATGCTATAGCACACGAAAACCATGAAATTTTCAACGATCTCATTTTCATTGTTTTCTTCGCACAAAAATCATGAAATTTACAAAAATCCCAATAATGCATTTACTCATTGGTTGTTCAATATTTAACTTGTAATAACAATTGTGATACCTTCAAAAATCATTATTTTTTTATTTTTTTCAAATTTTCAATATTTTAGAGAAGTTTTTAGAAACTCGAAAAAAATATTTTTCTTCGAATTTTCAATATTTTGCATCCTAACATATGAAAATCGCGAATTTTTCAAAAATCTTAATAATTTATGTTTTATTTAGTTTTCAATATTTTTTTTTGTTAAAGCAGACAAAAAGCGCAAACTTTTCAAAAAAATCAAAATTTTCGGCTTACTATTCTGTTTTTCAATATTTTATTTCTTATACCAAAACTTTTAAAATCTCAAAAAAAATTATTTTCTTCGTTTTTTCAGTGTTTTTTATGCGCAAATAGAAATTCACGATTTTTTTAAAATCTCAATTTTTTCTGTTTTTTTTTTGTTATTTTATTATTTCCCTTGTCATATAGAATATGGAAATTGTAATATTTTCAAAAATCCTAAATTTTTTTCTCAACATTTTGCTTTTTATAACAAACGAAAAGTCGCAAAATCTTCTCAAATATGAAAACATTGTTTTTTCCACTCTTTCAATATTAGCACATGAAAATCATAAAATTTCCAAAAATCTAAAAAAAAAAATCTGTGCTCTTTTTTTTCTTCTCGGATTGCATGCTATATAACACACAAAAATTATCAAAATTCCAAGATCTAAGAATTTTATATTTTCTTTGGTTTCCGATATTTTACTTGCATATACATTTGGAGTACTATTTAAAGTTAAACAAACAAAAGAAAAGGTTGTCGACTACTACTAAAAACTTAAGAGAACAAAATTATTCGGTATTAGTGACTGAGACTTAGGGATGACTGGAACTCCTGGTAATATAAGAAAATCATGAAATTTATAAATAAAAAAAATCGTTTTCTTCAAATTTCCGATATTTTGCATGTTTTAGCACTTGAAAATCGCAAAATTTTCAAGAATCTCAAAAATCTTCTACCACTTTGGTTATTAATAATTTTCTTGCAATTGCAAACGAAAATCGTGAAATTTTCAAAAATTTCAAGAATTTTTGTTTACTTCGATTTTTTCAATATTCTTTGTTTGCTACAGCACATGAAATCATGAAATTTTCTAAACTCTAAATATTTTCTATATTTTAATTTCTATAAAATAAGATATTTTTGTTTTCTTCTGTTTTTTCAATATTCTGAATGCTATATAGCATGCCTATTTCCTTGAAAATTTTAATATTTAATATGCTACAACATCTGAAAAATAGCGGATTTTTGTAAAATGTCAAAATTTTATGTTTTCCTTTTATGTATTTTTTTGCAATACCGAACAAAAATCATGAATTTCTTTTAACTCTTAATGATTTTCCTTTATTCTTTCAATTTTTCAATAATTTGCATGCTGTGTAGCATTAAAAAAATGTGGGATTTTTCGATATTTTGCCTGAAAATCCTAACTAGTGAAAGAAAAATCCAAAGAAATTTTAAAGAGGACGACCGAACAAAATTTTCCACCATATAAATCTAACTCATGGATAAAAGAGTAATAAGTATTGAGTAGTGAGCCAATAATTTTTTTCCATGATCCAAATATAGTAAGAAAATTAAACGAAAGTTAGATAACAATTTTTCCATTAAAGTCCAATCTGCATAACAATTTTTCCATTAAAGTCCATTCTTATGATGCATAAGGGAGCTCTAGTGTGTGTATATATATATATATATATATATATATATATATATATATATATATATATATATATATATATATATATATATATATATATTATGAGATTAATGGAGGAAAGAGGCCATAGGAGGGGATTTCCTCCTATGGCGTGGAAAAAATACAACCTCCACCATTTTTTCCGACGATCGGCACCCATCATCATCATCGTTATCATCTAAGATGTGCGTACACCAAATTTCATGTGATTCCACAACTTTTTCACCGTTGATTTAGTGGGTTCAAAATTAACGGTTTACCGACAATAGAACTTTTTACATTACTAAATCAACGGTGAAAAGGTTGTAGAATCACATGAAATTTGGTGTACCCACATCTTAGATGATAACGATGAAGATGATGTGGGCCGATCGTCGAAAAAATTGGTAGAGGTTGTATTTTTTCCACGCTATAGGAGGAAATTTCCTCCTATGGCCTCTTTTCTCCATTATTCTCATATATATATATATATATATATATATATATATATAATGGAGGAAAGATGCCATAGGAGGGAATTTCCTCTTATGGCGTCGAAAAAACAAGCCCTCCGTCGTGTTTTCCGACGATCGGAATGCATCATCTTCATCGTTATCATCTAATATATGGGTACACCAAATTTCATATGATTCTACATCTTTTTCACCGTTGAATTAGTGGGTTCAAAATTAACGGTTTGCCGACAATAGAACTTTTTACATTGTTAAATCAACGGTGAAAAAGTTGTAGAATCACATGAAATTTTGTGTGCCCGCATCTTAGATGATAACGATGAAGATGATGCATTCCGATCGTCGGAAAACACGATGGAGGATGTGTTTTTTCGACGCCATACGAGGAAATTCCCTCCTATGGCCTCTTTCCTCCATTATTATATATATATAGAGAGAGAGAATAATGGAGGAATGATGTCATAAGAGGGAATTTTCTTCTATGGCGTCGAAAAACTACGTCCTCCGTCGTGTTTTCCGATGATCGGCACCCATCATCTTAATCATTATTATATAAAGTATGGGTACACCAAATTTCATGTGATTCTACAACTTTTTCACCGTTGAATTAGTGGGTTCAAAATTAACGGTTTACCGACAATAGAACTTTTTACATTGCTAAATCAACGGTGCAAAAGTTGTAGAATCACATGAAATTTGGCTTACCCACATCTCAGATGATAACGATGACGATGATAGATTCCGATCGTCGGAAAACACGACGGAGGACGTACCTTTTCGACGTCATAGGAGGAAATTCCCTCCTATGGTCTCTTTCTTCCATTATTCTCATATATATATATATATATATATATATATATATATATATATATATTGGGGTGTTGATTAATAGTTTTCATTTAGATAAACCTAATTATGCATTATGAGTGAATCCAAAAGGATTTGAGCAATCATTTGGCAGATGATCATGTTCGAAGTAATTTGATCATACCTTTGTCCTATAAATTGAAGGATCCAATACCATAAAACTCATAGAAATCATGTTAATGAGAAGAATTGTTTGCAAAAAAGTGCTGGAGAGTTTCAACTCGACTTTGATATGTGCGAAACAACAAATCTAGAAAGTTAAGGAATCACTGACAACATTAAGGTTTAAAGTCCAATCCTAAGAAGGCCCGAGTAAGAAATCTCCGTAAAATCTCTTTTTTAAATGTGTACTTGGAATAAAATGTTGATTAACCTATACTGAGAGGAGATGTGTGTTGGTTTAATGCAACAATTTTATTATGTAAGATAAGGAAAATACTGTTGCTATTTTATGCTTGTCAATGTTATATATTGCTATCCTTGGTAAATTATTTTTGAGATTCATGTTTTTGCTGGTTGTTCAAAAAATAAAGAGAGAAGAAAAGGTCCTGATAATAACATATGCCTCATTCAAACACTTGCGCGAAAAATTGAGAACTTCAATGCACGAATCTCTCTCCCTCTCATTAAAAGTTCCTGGTACTATTAATAACTATTAAATCTGTGAATGGATAAAACATAGAACCAATAAGTTTGTGTTGTTTTGATCTATATGATATGTAATAACAATGGGTTGATTGCTAAATAATACTCTAAAGTTTCACCTGCTTTGCACTTATATACTCTAAATAATGATTATTGATTTTTCGCTGCACTTAATTATATATCTTAAAGCACAAACCTTTAATACTTTGATTTCTTCAACTGACCATCAAATCCATCGATATATTAAACAAAATACTGTTTGTTCTTTAGGATACCAAAGTGCATCGGAAAAAATCAAAAAGATATATAAATGCAAGATATATGAAACATTGGGTACTATTTAGCAATTAACCCTATAATAATAGCAAAAAAACAATGGCAGATGTTCCTCTCCCGGCCTCTCTCCCTCTCTTTCTCTCTCTCTCTCACACATCGACAACACAACAGAGAGATTCTTCAAGGTGCGTTGGATTCTATAAACCCCTAGCCACGTGTGAAATGTATCTTTGTGCTCTACCCTATATCTTTTTCCTTCATAAAAAATAAAAGAGGAAATAAAGTCGAAACATAATGAAAACAACACCACCCTTAATTATTTACCCAAATTCAAAACAATTGAGGAAATAGTGTGGTAGTGGAAAAAATCATATGGAAACTTATCTATAAAACTTTTTATAGGAAGGACGTGAAACCGTACACGTGGCAGATTGGGTGTGAATGAAAAAAAGAAGATAGGTTCTTCTCATTCACACCCAATTTGCCACGTGTACGGTAAATCCACACCCAATCTGTCACGTGTAAAGATACGTTCTCATATGATTTTTTTTCGGTAGCAGTGTACCTCTTCTCACATAATCAATTTTTCCTTCGTCCTCTTTTATTTCCAAAAAAAAATCTCTTGATTCTCTACTCCCACATGAGAGACATTCATCACAACACAAGTTACACAACCCAATAATAGGGTTCTCCTCCTCTACAAAATCCTACTACCCTTCATCTTCTTCCTCCTCTCTTCTCCCTCAAACCCCAAGAAGAATAACTATGGAGGAAGTTTGGAGAGACCTAAGCTTCCCTCCTCCTCCTCCTCTTCCCCTTCAAGATTTCTTGGCTGGGCCATTTAAGGAAACTCCAAGGGCAGTGCAACAAAAGGCTCATGATCATGGGCGTAGGGAGTTCCCTTTGCCTGCAGGCTTGGCTCCTCCACCCACTGCTTTGAGCTTGAACTCTTGCTTGGATTTTGAGTATGTTGATGCTAGTTCTAACCGTGTTGCTCACAATAATAACAATGGTGGCTCTGCTTTCTTTGATGCCATCGATCGTATTGGCTCTCCACCAAGTGTTGGTCTCTTCTCATTTGGTTCATTTGGTCCAAACAAGAGGGTGGTGGAGGATAGCTCTTGCAGTGTTGGTGATGATCGTCGGAACAAGCGCATGATGAAGAACAGGGAGTCTGCTGCCAGATCCAGAGCTCGGAAACAGGCATGCAAATCTCTCTCTCTCTCTCTCTCTCTCTCTCACACACACACACAATTTATTTTTCCTGACCTCGGGTTTTAGTAGGGTTTGGACCCATACCGGGGCTGGCTGCGGTCGACCACAATCTCATTAAAAGCAAATTTAGAGTATGAACACGCCACTGCATCTCATCCAGTCTTTCATTGGATGAGATAAATTTTGTATCTTATCATCCAAGTGTGCTGGTGTCTCCCCTATTATTTCTAATGGAGACACCCCGAACCCGAATCATTGCTCGAACAGAGATACCCCACGTCATCACGTTATAAGAATGGGTCACAAATTTTAAGATCATAAAATGAGTTTACATGTTAAAGTATAGCATTTAGTTCATAGGTCCCCAAAGTCAAACTTCAACCAAGAAAGTATCTAACTCATACGTTACTAAAGCTAAAGAGTTTTGATGCGGAGGCAAGCATTTTTAAACGGTACGATATCAATATATAGATTCGACTTCGCATATATCTCATTTTAACTATAATTAGAGCGTGATCATATATTTCGAAGGGCAGGCTTACAGCAATGAGTTAGAGCTGGAAGTGGCTCATCTGGTTGCAGAGAATGAAAAGCTCAAGAAACAACATGAAGAAGTAATATTTTTCTATATATCTGAAGATATGCTTTCTTTCTATTTATGTGAAATCATTCATTCACGTATTAATTCATATAAATGAATGAATGCAGCTGGCAATGGCTGCTCAATCCTCATCCAAAAAGACCCTGCAAAGAACCTTAACTGCTCCCTTTTGAGAAAAGTTGATGAATTCAAAGGGTTGGTATAATTTCTCGCTTAGCAAATTACTGTAGCTGCAGTTCAAAAATATCGTCCCCTTTCCTTCCTTTTTCTCTCTTGTAATATATGGGCTTCTGCTAGCGAGTGTTTGTTCAGAAATAGAAATATGAATGCTTTCTTTTGTTTTCTGGAGACGTTATTATATATATATTATGCAAAATATTTCTTATAGATAGATATTGCATATAGCCAAGGGGGTTGATGGGACTTTGCATCCATTATGGCTTTTGTTTTGTAAAGATGAAAGATGAAAGCAAGTCAGTGCGCTAGTTGATGGCCGCTGTAATTTGTCATTGGATTTTGTTTTTCTATGTGGAGCCCTATTTGTAACCAATGGACTGATAGAGGTTTGTGCCTATGGCAGAGTTTGACGACATACGTGTCGATGTTTCAAAGGGTCTCGAATCTGTGTCCAGCTTCCAAATTATGGGGGAATGTTTTAAATTAGAAAGGGCTTATTAGCTGTGATATCTAGAGCCGGGTGGGCAACGGGGCCATCTAAACTTAAACATAGGGACCCCATCATCTGTTCTCTCTCTCTCTCTCACTCTCTCTCCTATAACCTCAAACTAGAAGGAGACTTTTTCATCAAAACAATCCTTTGATTTATCAGTGATGGAGCTCAGAATCTCCTTCAGATGTTGTCTTCCGTTGATCCGCAGCGAGTGGTGATGAGTGGCTGAGATTGGATCTGAGGGTTGTCTCTTGATGCGTGTGGATCTCAGTGGGCTTGATTTGAGAATGAAGCCGAGTTACCTGCAAGAAAGGCCCGGAATGGTTTTACCACCGTGGACCCTCCGACGATCAAGTTAGTCGAGCTATTTGGACAGAGTAACGACCTATTGGGGTAATATTGACTTACCCGAGTCGTCTGAGAGAGGGGTTTATATAGTGGCAGCCATGGGCTGGCGGGCGCGAGATTCATGCCGGCCGTTACGCCCCCGGGCTTTACGCCTGCGTGAAAGGCGGATCCCCCATTAATGACGAGATACACTCGTTAATGGGGGGAACACGATGGCGTGGAACGCGGGATCGTGGGCGGCGGATATCTCGCGTCTGGCGAGATTCGCGGAGCCGTGGCGGAGACGCCTGTGATCTGTGCTTTAGGTCGGTTGGTGATACCGAGAAAGCTAAGCTCGGCGGGAAGCTCGGGGACGAGCGGGAGGCCGAGGGAGTTTGGTTCTGTGATAACTCGGAGGCGGGTTAGAAGGGCTGAAGGAACTCGGCGTGCGGGAGGACTCAAAGGCGAGCCAATGGTTGTTTGTAAGACGAGCATAGGAGTGGTCCAGAAGGCCACCGAAGCTCGAGAACATCCTCGGGTCGAAGGCCCGGGGTATGCTTCCAATGTACCGTTCTTGCTTCTTTCTCGTAAGCTTTGGGACACGTCATCTGCCAATTGTCATGATCTGGAGAGCTCCCAGTACCGAGCATCATCATTAGCCCCCTACTCTCGGACCGACCTATTCATGGGTCGGGTCGAGAGTGGTCTAATCGGTCATCCGGGCCAAGTTCTTATTTGAAGACATTGCCGACGCGGATTCCCGGGCAATTAGTGGTATTTTCTTGATGACGTCAGCGGATCAGAGAAGAGATCTTGCGTTAAAGAGGAAGCGCTGATTCGGGCGTACATTCGTCGAAGCGCCAGGCTGACGTGACGGGCCGCCGGTGTCCTTCGCGCTCGACGGGACACGCCCAATGCGTGTATGACAGGTGGAACGTTGACGGCCGTTGAATGCGAAGTGTCGTTTTGGTGGGAGACGATCGGCGCCGCAGGGTGTGTGCGCCAACTGCTATAAAGAGAGGTGGGATCCTCCTAGGGTCCACACTTCGCTATAATTTCCTCTGCTCTTCGTGTGTTAGCTCGGCGCTCTTTCTTTTAGGTCGGATTTCTTGCGTTCTTTCCTCGGAGGACTCCTTCCTTTGCTTAGGTTAGATGTCTTCCTCTGAGGAGTCCGCAAATATAGTTCGGGTAGAGTTTAGGTAGTCTTATGCGGCTTCCTCTTCTGCTTCTTCCTTTTCCTCGTCCGAATCGGAACCCCCCAGAGAGTTAGGGTTAGTCATACCATCCGGGGTCATGCGGCTGGGACGGTCCCCAAAGCGCGTGTCAAGAGAGTCCATGACGCGCCTTCCCTCTTGAGGCATGTGGACGAGCTCACCACAATCCGGGCTCGCTTCCACATTCCCCCCGGCTACTCGCTTCGCTTGGCCGGGGAGAGAGAGAGGGCAGACCAGGTACAGGGTAAAGAGATTGCCTTGTCCTTGGAAGCCTTTTCGGCCGGAATGCGTCTGCCCTTCTCCCCCGAGGTGAGTGTGGCGCTGCATTGCTTTCAATTAGCCCCGGGCCAGCTAGTGCTGAACTCGTGGAGGATTCTTCTCGGGTTCCTGGTCCGGTTGAGACTGCAGGAGATCCCTTTCAGCCTGAACCTTCTCATTTCTTCTCTCTGCTACAAAAATCACCCCGGCACTCGTAAGGACGAGCCTAGCTGGGTGTACGTTTCTTTTAGAAAACACAGAGGAGGGGCGGCCGGGTCGGGGGTCGTAGCAGTACCTTCTTCCATTCATGAATGGAAGGAGAAGTTCTTGTTTGTCGGGCCACCCGAGGGTGAGGATTGGCCTGTGCCTGTCCAGTGGCACAAAGCCAACTGCCCACGGGTGAGGCGGTCGTCCAATCCCGATGCGATGGTGTTCCCCTCCGAAAGACGGCGGCGACGTGAAGACGTCTTGCCTGAAGTTCGGGGCAGATGCTATTTGGTTTTATCCGTCTATCTCTCCGAAGATGCCGAGTTGATTTACGGCACCGTATATCGGAGGTTTAGACGGATGCGGCCGATGTAGCAGACTTCGTCAGATTCCCCCTCAGGGTGAGGGGTTTTTGATTGTGGGGACGCTCTTCCCTGCAGGCGCAAGCCCCTGCAGTTAATTACGCTACCGCATCGCGGTAACAACTTTCTCCTTCTCCAGAATTTCACTTCGTGTCGTGTGTGTTTGTTTTATTTGTGGTTGCCCGTGGATTGTATACGGAGACTGAGTAATATCGTCGCCCGTAGGACGTGGATTAGTCCAAATCCGTATTTTGCTTAGATTTGGGTTTGGTGTTTTTAGTTTAAAGATGCATTAGTCGCGTTGCGACTAAGATCAACTTAAACGTTCGTCAAGGATACATTAGTCCTGTTTTGGGCTAAGATCGACTTGACGTAGTGATTGATTTAATTATCCGGCCGTCGGGACTCGTCACCTCTCTGACATCGTTGAGGGATTACAACGACAGGCGTCTGAGGAGTTCAGAGATGTACCCTTGAACCAAAGTTGGTTTGGGATTTTATTACTTATTTGAATATCTAAGGACACATTAACCGTATTTGGGGCTAAGATCAACTTAGACGGGACCGTTTAGATCCGACAAAAGAGCGTTTGGGCCCTATTGTGTCAGTTTAGGGACGTGGCGGTCCATATTCCAGTTTAGGGACGTGGTGGTCCATTATTAGTTTAGGGACGTTTCGGTCCGTCGCCAGTTTAAGGACGTAGTGGTCCATTATTAGTTTAGGGACGTTTCGGTCCGTCGCCAGTTTAAGGACGTAGTGGTCCAAATTAGTTTATGGACGTTTCGGTCCGTTATTAGTTTAGGGACGTTTCAGTCCGTCGCCAGTTTAGGGACGTAGTGGTCCAATATTAGTTTAAGGACGTTTCGGTCCAATATTAGTTTAAGGACGTTTCGGTCCACGAGTTTAAGGACCCCGCAGTCCATATGGGTGTGTGGTCGTTGGGACCCGTCACCTCTTTGACGTCGTTGAGGAATTACAACGATAGATGTCAAAGGAGTTCGGAGATGTACCCTCGAACCGGTCGTAAATTGGTTTGGGAGAGCCATTTTGCTCAATCAATTTAATTTAAGGACTTACAGCCAGGATTGGGTTAAGTCCAATTTTTTTTTTTTATTTTAGGCTCTGCCTGACTAAAAGAATCAGTCCAAACAGGGCTCTGTCCCTTTATTGTTTTGTAATTTGATTTGGGCCAGGCCCTTTTAAATAATGAGTTGCAGAAACTCAAGAATTTTCTAAACAGGGCTTTGCCCTTTTATCATTGCAATTTAATTTGGGCCAGGCCCTTTTAATTAATGAGTTGCAGAACCTCAAGGATTTTCCAAACAGGGCTTTGCCCTTTTATCATTGCAATTTAATTTGGGCCAGGCCCTTTTAATTAATGAGTTGCAGAACCTCAAGGATTTTCCAAACAGGGCTCTGCCCTTTTATTATTGCAATTTAATTTGGGCCAGGCCCTTTTAAAGGGTTGCGTTTGTGCAGAAACCCCAAGAAATTTTCAGGTTTAAGAACACAAGTGCATGGCACTTTTGATCTAAATTTGGATCAAAGGAAAACAAGTTCTTCTTGTTTTCCCTGATTTTACAGAACCAAGGGTTCATAACAAGTGCAAGGCACTATTTTTTTATTATTCATTTTTTTATCTTCTGTTCTTCAGAAATTTTACCTTCTCTCTTTTTTTTTGTTCTTGATTAATCTTCAAGAGTTCTTTCTCTTCTTTTTTTTTCCAGAAGTTTATCCTTCTCTTGATGATTCTACCTCATGATTTGAATGAGGTCTGGGCTCTTATTTATAGTGCTCACAAATTTGTTAAATTTGTTACCAAGATCTTTCCTGAATAATTTTGGGAATTTTCCTACCATTGGATCTCTGATCCAAGGGTCTCTGTTTTACAGAAGAACAGAAAAGATTTACTTAAATTTTCATTCAGTTGCTGCGCAACTCACCAGCGCGTGACACGTGTCGCGCATCCGTGCGCTTGCGCAGTTGCGATCGCGCAACTGCGCAGACACGTGCCGCGCATCCGTGCGCTTGCGCAGTTGCGATTGCGCAACTGCGCAGACACGTGTCGCGCTGCCATGCATTTGCGCAGTTTAGTCTTAATTTTGTTTTCTGAAGAGCCTTGCTCTGATGGGACGCACTGTCTCGGGCGTTACGCCGCCAAATCAGCTTCTGCCATGTGGCAAATTGCGCGCTGCGCACGGAAACCGAAGCGTTGCTTCGAATTTTGAATTTTCAAAATTAAGTAGAGCCTTGCTCTGATTGGGGGAAACAGATGGCAGTGTCGGCGTGGGAGCCTGTCCATCGGGCCGATGTGTTGCTGTCCGAGCAGGTCCTTAGTTGGGCCGGGCTCAGCCCCACTCAGTTTGCGGGTAAGTTAAGAGCTTAGGCGGCCTGTTTAGACTTGTGTATTCTTCTATTCTTTCTGGCATTGCTAATCCCCTCTTTGTATTTTCGTTTTTTTGCAGAGCCGATGGGCCGATCCAAATTCCGGGCTGCTATGGACGAGAAGAAAGGGAGGAAGACCGGAGGTGCCGGCCCTTCACACCCGCTGCGAGCCCGGCTCTGTTGGAGGCCGCTCCGGCCAGGCGCTCCAGCACGCCCCGGGCCTCGGAGGCCGTCTGCGCGCAGAGCCGCAAACACGCTCGAGAGCAGGAACCCTGGGTTTTGGAGGTGGGAGACGAAGCAGATCCTCCCATGCCCCTCCTCAAGAGGCACCATTGGACGATGCCCCATTCCCCGTCTTCCCTGATCTTCGTGGATGAAGGGGATCTTCACTTCGAGGTGCCCTCGAGGCTTTCTGTCGCCGATAGCCTGCCCTCGGAGATGGAAAGGTCAGCTGGGTGCAAAATCCCCTGGAGGACCCTCAGGCCCAAATGGCGGTCATAGCCCAGGAGGCCATGCAGGTCAGTGTCCGCCTCCTACTCGGGTTTTTATTGAGTACTTTTTTTCGCAGGATCGGGTGCCTTTTTAACCCCTCCTCTTATTTTCCTTAGGTCCTCCAGCACTGCGTCCTCGTTATCAACATGGAGCACGAGGAAATTGCCCCGACGATGCAAATCGCTGGCGAGTTTTTCTCGCGGGAGGAGGGCCTGAGCTGGGAGCTGCGTGAGGCAAATGAGAGAATCGCCGCCATCGAAGATCGGGTGGCAGCCAAGAATCGGATGAACGCAAACTGCCGGGAGACCATCCGGGTTTTGATGGAGTCTAACAAGGCCGTTGAGGCCAAGTTGGAGGATGCCAGGGTGCTTGCCGCTGCTCTGAAGAAGACACGGGGCACCCTCAAGAGGGACAACGAGGCGATGAAGGAAACGATGATGCGTGCCGACCTCCGGGCTGCGAAGGTGGTGGAGAGCTACAAGACGTCGGATCAATTCTATACCGACCTTGCGGAAGCCTCGACCCTCGTCTGGCATGACGCCCTCGACGCCGTCAAGGTGCTGATGCCGGAGTTTCCCGACGGTAAGCTCCGGCTCGAGTATCCCCTCGAGGATGAAGTGTAGGGGGATGCCGCCGGAAGCGTCGCCGGGGAGAAGGCCCTTGGTGGGGGCGTTGGGGAGAAGGCGGTCACCCCGGCTCTCAGTGCCGAAGCTCCTGTTGCTGGCGCCGACCCTCAAGCCGCCACCCCGGCTTCCGGCGCTGCCACGGAACATGTCGAGGTCCTCCCTGGCCCCGATGCCTGAGTCTCCCTGCCTCCTTTTTGTTTTTTTTTGTTTCGGAATTTTGTAAGCCTTCGGGGGATTTTGTAAGGCTGAGGAGCCTACGATACCGTTGTAAAAACTTCCGAGTTGTAAATAAAGCCCTTTTGCAGAAATTTCTGTTGCAATGTTTTCATTTCGTAGTAATGTCTCATTTTGCTCGCCTGATGAATGTTAGGTTAGCGGCTGGTCCTGTAGTTGGCGATCGCTCGTCGAGTTAAATCCAATTGCTTGTCAAGTGTGCAAAGACCGGTGTAAGGTCGGCGTCTTTATGGCCCCGAAGTCGAGATAGCGATTGCTCGTTGAAGACACGTCAAGTTGGACTGGCGACCACCGCTCTTAAGATTGGTCGGCGTCGCCGAGGTTGAGGTCTGACCCTTAGCACAGACGGGTAGGGAGTTACCCACTAAGGATGGACCGAGCAGGGAAGCTGCCCGGCGGTCTCTTAACGAGGGCTTCGACCCTTGGCATCGGTGGGTAATGAACTACCAGCCATAGATTAACCGAGCAGGGCAGCTGCTCGGTTGCCTGTTGGTGAGGGCTTTGATCCTTAGACTAGATGGGTAAGAAGTTACCCGCTAAGGATGGACCGAGCAGGGAAGCTACTCAGTTACCTCTTGGCGAGGGCTTTGATCCTTGGCGTCGGTGGGTAGTAAACTACCAGCCATGGATGGACCGAGCAGGGCAGCTGCTCGGTTGCCTCTTAGCGAGGGCTTTGATCCTCAGTGTAGATGGGTAAGAAGTTACCCGCTAAGGATGGACCGAGCAGGGAAGCTGCTCGGTTGCCTCTTGGCGAGGGCTTTGATCCTTGGAGTCGATGGGTAGTAAACTACCAGCCATGGATGGATCGAGCATGGCAGCTACTCGGTTGCCTCTTGGCGAGGGCTTTGATCCTTGGCGTCGGTGGGTAGTAAACTACCGGCCATGGATGGACCGAGCAAGGAAGCTGCTCGGTTGCCTCTTGGCGAGGGCTTTGATCCTTAGCATTGATGGGTAAGAAATTACCCGCTAAGGATGGACCGAGCAGGGAAGCTGCTCGGTTGCCTCTTGGCGAGGGCTTTGATCCTTGGCATCGGTGGGTAGTAAACTACCAGCCATGGATGGACCAAGCAGGGCAACTGATCGGTTGCCTCTTGGCAAGGGCTTTGATCCTTAGCGTAGATGAGTAAGAAGTTACCCGCCAAGGACGGACCGAGCAGGATAGCTGCTCGGTTGCCTCTTGGCGAGGGCTTTGATACTTAGCGTAGATGGGTAAGAAGTTACCCACTAAGGATGGACCAAGCAGGGAAGATGCCCGGTTGCCTCTTGGCGAGGGCTTTGATCCTTGGCGTCGGTGGGTAATAAACTACCAGCCATGGATGGACTAAGCAGGGCAGCTGCTCGGTTGCCTCTTGGCGAGGGCTTTGATCCTTAGCGTAGATGGATAAGAAACTACCCACTAAGGATAGACCGAGCAGGGTAACTACTCGGTTGCCTCTTGGCGAGGGCTTTAGTTCTTGGCGTCGGTGGGTACTAAACTACCAGCCATGTATAGACCGGGCAGGGCAACTGCTCGATTTTGCAAGGCTCTGTCGGTCCTTCCGAGATGTGTAAATATCGGGAAGAGTGGCCGTCGCGGGCGGCACGTGGTAGAAGCGCATAGGTGAGGCGAGGAGTCCCAGGATCCGCGTCATTCCGACTTCGATTCGCCGAGAAACACGGGATACCCTCCGCGTGGCAATACAGTATTGGAAGAATCAAGCGAAGCTTAGGATTCCCACCCATGCGCACGCAAATTTGGGCTCTTGGGAATTCTGCGGAGGCTATAAATAGAGAAGGAGATGCCAACTTTTCAGCATTGCTTTTCGAGATGGCTGGGCGTATCTATGCGATCGAAGAGATCATTACTCCCGATGACGTCTATATATACGACCAATCCGTTTCCGAGGAGAGGTACCAGGGCATGGTTCAGTGCCTCGAGGATCACATCGGCCGTATTCTTCCTCGCCGATCGCCCCTCCTCCAATTGCTGATGTACGCAATTTGGAGGAGGTCCCCGAGGTTGTACAACCCCCTTGCCGAGAAACTGCTGGACGAGGCGCTCGAGAAGGTGCGTACGATTTTCTTGCTCGGTCTCATCTCGAAGACCAAGGCATGACCGATCCTTGGCCCTCATTTTGGAGTGCTTCCAAAAGAGACAGATCGTGAGCCAGGGCTCGGCAGGTGGAGCGCCAGGTGCCTCTATGGCGTCCCGGGTTCGCGTGCAGCATCAGCGGGAGCGGGTTGCAGAGGCCAGGGCTCGGCTGGCGGAGATCTCTTCGGAGTATCACCAGGAGTACTTCCTCGACCCAGCTCCCTTCTTGTTGTAACTTTTTTTTATGTAAGGCTGAGGAGCCCATAATACCTTTGGATGAATAAATAAAGCTCTCTTTTTTGCGACGTTTTATGGTTTTCCTTTTTGTCTTCTGGGTGCATTTGAGTAATTCCGTGGAGCGAAACCCGTGAACTTTGAACCGAGGAAGGGGAAAACAAATAGGGGGAGTTTCTTCTTATTATTAAAAAAGAACCTAGAAAAATTTACATCGCTTTTTTGAAAGAAGAAACATGTATTCATAGATATTCCTTTCAAAGGTACAACTTGAGCTTCTCGGCGTTGTAAGGCCGCGGAAATTTGCGACCCGTTGCATCTTGTAAGCGATAAGCCCCGCCGGGCAAGACCTCGGAGATGAGGAATAGGCCGTCCCATTTCGGAGAAAACTTGTGCAACTTGCCCTGATCAACAAACTCGTTCCGCCTAGGACCAAATCCCCTGTCTTGAAGGCACGATGTTTGACCCGAGCATTGTAGTAGCGGGCAGTCTGTCGTTGGTAAGCCGCAGCTCTGATTTGTGCTCGGTCCCGCTTCTCCAGCAAGACGTCCAAATTAGTCCGTAGGACCGAGGTATTTGCTTCGTCGTCGAAGTGCTCGACCCTGTAACTGGGCAGCCCGATCTCTGCTAGGACCATCGCCTCGATACCGTAGCAGAGGCTGAAGGGGGTCTCTCTGGTGGGGGTCTCTCTGGTGTGTGCAAGGCCCATAAGACCTGGGGTAATTCGTCGACCCAATTGCCCTGTCGTCCTTCCAGGCGAGCTCGAAGTCCTCGAATGACGTCCCTGTTAGCGACCTCGGCCTGCCCATTGCACTGGGGGTGCACGACTGCGGCGAACTTCATCAGTATATAGTATTCGCTGCAGAATCCTTTAACTCTTTCGTTTTCAAAATTCGTCCCGTGGTCGGTGATGATACACCTCGGGATCCCGAACCGGAATATTACGTTGTTCTGCAGGAACTTCATGGTCGTGGTAGCATCCGGTTTTCTGATGGGGACGGCCTCGATCCACTTCGTAAAGTAGTCCACCGTGAAGAGGATGTATTTGTGCATGCCCGTACCTGTAGGGAGATGGCCTATCATGTCCATTCCCCACTGGGCAAACGGCCATGGCGAGGTCAGGGTAGTCAGCTCGGTAGCAGGAAGGCGAGGTACGCTGTCGTGGAGTTGGCAACTCTTGCACCTTATGACGAGCTTTTGAGCGTCATGATAGATGGTCAGCTAATAGTACCCTTGGAGGAGCGTCTTCTGGACTAAGGTGCGAACCCCTTGATGTGCTCCGCCGACCCCTTCATGGACCTCACGAAGGACATAGTCGACTTTGTGGGGGTCGACGCACCGAAGCAGGGGTTGTGTGAAGGATTTCTTGTAGAGGTTCCCATTGCTCCAGACGAAATGGCGGAATTTGGCTCAGAAGCGGCGGGCCTCCTCACGATCTCCGCGGAGCGTACCCCCCTTCAGGAATTCTACAATGGGCTTCCTCCAATCTTGGTCGTCTTCCCGGGCTGTGTAAACTTGGAGCGATGTCGCTCTGTCTTCCACGCTGGGCCGTGGCAAGACCCCGAATAGGATATTTCTCTTGTTGTTGGCCGTGTAGGAGGAAGCTAACTTACTTAGGGCGTCAGCCTGGGCGTTTAAGTACCGGGGGATCTGTTCCACTTGAACTTCGTCGAAATCCTTTCGCAGCCTTCTTACCTTGGCTAGGTACTTCACCATTAGGGCTCCCGTGCTTCGAAACGGCCGGTCACTTGGCCGACTACCAGAGCAGAGTCGCTACGGATTAGGATCGTCTTCAGCCCAACTCCAGAGGCGATCCGCAGTCCAGCGAGCAGGGCCTCGTACTCCGCTGCGTTGTTTGAGGTTTTGAATCCGAGCCTCAAAGAATACTCCATCTCCGCCTCGTTCGGGCCCCGAATGATGAGGCCGGCACTACAGCCTTCCTCGGTTGATGACCCGTCGACATAAAAGATCCAATCGGGGACGGAGTCGGTCCTCTCATCGATCGAGGGTTGAGATCCGAGGACCGGCACGGGCACCGCTTCCTTGTTAAGGATAGTGCATTCAATGATAAAATCGGCCAGGACTTGTGCCTTGATAGCCTGCCTCGGGCGGTATTTGATGTCGAATTGGGACAACTCCCACCTCCACTTCTCTAAATGACCAGAAGACTCGGGGAAGGCAAGAATAGCCCCTAAAGGGCGTTCGGTGAGGACGAGGATGGTGTGCGCTTGGAAATAATGTCGTAATTTCCTGAGGCCGCGATGAGAGCCAAGACAATCTTCTCTATGGCCTTGAAGACGTGGCTTACATATTAGACCGGCTTTTGGACTCCTTCGACTTTTCGGACAAGCACCGATCCTGCAGATTGATCGGACACCGCCAGATACAGCGATAGATCATCTCCTTCAACTGGCCGGGTGAGTAGTGGGGGAGTCTCCAGGTGCACTTTCAATTGCTCGAAGGCGATCTGACACTCCCCCGACCATTCAAACCTTAGGATCTTCTTTAGAGCTTTGAAGAATAGGAGGCACATTTCCCCGGATCTTGACATGAAACGACTTAGAGCGGCTACCTGCCCTATGAGCCACATGATTTCAACGTACGTCTTGGGCGCGACTATGTTGAGGATGACGCTGATTTTCTCCGGATTAGCTTCGATTCCTCGGTGGATGACCATGAATCCGAGGAACTTTCTACTGGTGACCCTGAATGCGCACTTGGCAGGGTTCAGTTTCATTTTGTATTTGCAGAGGACGTCGAAGGCCTCGCCCAGATCTTTGGTGTGCCGATCCGACGAGGTCGATTTGACGAGCATGTCATCGACGTAAACCTCCATATTCCTGCCGATCTGAGGCTTAAACATCCTGTTCACCAAGCGTTGGTACGTAGCCCCGGCATTTTTGAGGCCGAAGGGCATCACTTTATAGTAGTATACCCCCGGTCCGTTGTGAATGCGGTGAGATCTTCATCTTCCAGATTCATACGGATCTGGTTGTAGCCGGAGAAAGCGTCCATAAAGCTGAGTAGCTCGTGGCCTGTCGAACTGTCGACGAACTGATCTATCCGAGGGAGGGGATAGTTGTCTTTCGGGCAGGCCTTGTTGAGGTCAGTGAAGTCGATGCACATGCGCCACTTCCCGCTTGCCTTTTTAACCATGTCCACATTCGCCAACCGCTCCGAGTATGCCACGTTCCGAATGAAGTTGGCTGCGAGCAGACTGTCAACCTCGTCCTCGATCGCTCTTTACTTGATCGGAACGAAGCTTCGTTTCTTCTGCCTGATGGGTCGGACCGCCGGGTCGACCCGAGTTTATATGATATTATTTTGGGGTCGATTCCAGGCATGTCAGCGGGCGCCCAGACGAACACGTCTGAGTTTCCTTTAAGGAAGTGGACCAAGTCGTTCGCGCCGAGCTCCCGTTAAGAGTAACCCGATTTGGACGGTTTGTTCATTGTCCCTTTCGACGAGGGGGACCTCTGTTAGCGGCTCCACCGGGGCTCCTCGGATCTCTTTATGCACGTCCCGAGTATCCAAAGATCCCCTGAAATCATCCATGCTCTCAAGATCATCGTTTTTCTCCTCGGGCATAGATGTCGCGGTGAAGCAAATCTTCGCGGTTTTCTGGTTCCCGTAGGCCCGACCTATCCCGCCTTGGTCGAGGGGAAACTTGATTTCTAGGTGGTAGGTCGATATCTGGGTCCGGAGGGAATTCAGCATTGGGCGCCCCAGGAGGATATTGTAGACCGATGGAATTCTGGTGAAGATGAACTCCACAGGCACGGTACGCGTATGGCCAGTCTCCTCGATGTTAAGAAGGAGGGTGACCACCCCCTTCTGCCGGGATGGAGTGGTTGGTGAACCCCGACAGGATGTGGGCGGTCGGCCTCAGGTCCGACGGGATAAGTCCCATACGTAGGAAGCAGTCGTAGAAGAGGATGTCTACCGAGCTTCCTGAGTCGACCAATATCCTCTGTACATCGTAACGGTGGATCCGTGCTGTAATCACCAGGGGGTCGTTGTGAGGTAGGGATATCCCGTGGGGGTCCTCGTCGGTGAAGATGATGGGCTCAGCTGCTTTGACCCTCTTCCTGGGTTGGCTGCCGGTCCCTTCGACCGGCAAGGGGCACCGTGTCTTGTCGGCCCCAGGCGCCCCCGCTGATACGACCATGATTTGGCCGATCGTCAACTCGCCGGGAGGGGGATGGTGTTCTTGCTCTCGGTCGGCTTGTCACTTGTCCTGCAAGTATCTTTCCAGGTGCCCCGAGCGGATTAACTCCTCGATATAGTCTCGGAGCTGTTTGCAGTTCTCGGTGGGGTGTCCCTGTGACTTGTGGAAAGCGCAATAGGGGCCTTGTGTCCGTTTGGCCGCCTTATGGTTGACCGGGGGGAGTTTGAAGAATCTCTCGCCCTTTGCCTCCACCAACAGCTTTGTCTGGGAGATGTTGAGCAGGGTATACTCCTAGAACTTTGGGGAGTAGGGCTTTGGTCGCTCAATCTTCTTTTTATCCTCTCTTGCCCTCTTCTTCTGATCAGTCTGGTCTGTCCGAGATAGGTTCGCGTTCACCTCGGACTCAAGCTGGATCTCTTGCTCGGTCCAGGCTTTTACCTCGGCCATGGTCTTAGGTTGCGCTAATGCAAAGGAGCGGAGCCACTCCTTGTGCCTAAGACCCGACCTAAGGGTAGTGATGACCGTCTTGTCCCGGTGCTTTGGGACCTCAAGGAGAGCGTTGTAGAAGCAGGTGACGTATCCCTTGAAGGATTCCTTGTCCCCGCTCTTTATAGTGAAAAGATGATTGACGGTCTGCTTCTGCCGTCTGTTCTCGACAAAATGGACGATGAACTGGGTGGCCAGCTCATCGAAGGTAGTGATCGAGCGTGGCGTGAGTCCTCGGAACCAGTCTCGTCCAGAGCGGATGAGAGTGGCGAGGAAAGCACGACATTGCGCGGCGTCGGAGTTGTCCTGGAAACTCATCCCTGCTGTGAACAAGTTCAAATGGTCTTTCGGGTCGGACTTCCCGTCGAAGAGGGAGACCTTTGGGGGCTTGTTCCTAGAGGAGACATGGACAGCGAGCAGCTCTTTGGTGAAGGGCTTCGTAAGCGAGTCGGCGGCATATCTAGCCCCGTCGCTTGATGGGCGACTCTCCCGATGTATACCCTCGATCTTCTTTTCTAGGGCATCGAGTCGGGCGTGGTATCCTGAGGATTCAGCATACTTGGATTTATGGCCCCTGCTGCTGGCGACCTGTGCCTGGCCGTGGTTCCAGTTCCGTTCGATGAGATTCCTCAGGTCTCCTGGCGAGGTCGTCCTCGAGCTACCGTGGTGAGTCCCATCCGCGCGACCCCGTCTAGGGAAAGGGTGCCGGCTATGCCTGGGAGCAGGCGAGCTGACCGACACCTCCTCGGGAGGGACAGGAGCGCGATAGGGCTCAGAGCGGGTTACTCTTTCATAAGACCTCAGCGTTGAGCTATGAGGTGCCCACCGGGTCATCGAATTGGTCGGCACAGGGGATCTGTGGCCTTCGGAGAGAGCGAGGCGGTGCTCGGATGTGTCAGCACGGGCATTGTTTTCTCTCCCTATGTGTTGCTCCTGAGGTGGGGGAGCGGCGACTTGGGGAGCTTGTCCCGCCGTTTGGAGACGGACAAGCACATCCACGACGGACGCGAGCCGATCTATTCGTGCAGATAGAGCGTGAATGGCGTTCGGGGGAGGAGGGGATCCACCCGCGTCTCCGTTGTGGGGAGGACGGCGGCTGGAACTTGGATTGTCGCGATGATCACTCGCCATAAGTTCGAGATCAGAAGATCAACTTTCGTTGAGTGGAATTTTCGAGCTTCCCACAGACGGCGCCAACTGATGGAGCTTAAGATCTCCTTCAGATGTTGTCTTCCGTTGATCCGCAGCGAGTGGTGATGAGTGGCTGAGATTGGATCTGAGGGTTGCCTCTTGATGCGTATGGATCTCAGTGGGCTTGATTTGAGAATGAAGCCGAGCTACCTGCAAGGAAGTCCCGGGGTGGTTGTACCACCGTGGACCCTCCGACGATCAAGTTGGTCGAGGTATTTGGGCAGAGTAACGGCCTATTAGGGTAATATTGCCTTACCTGAGTCGTCTGAGAGAGGGGCTTATATAGTGGCAGCCATGGGCTGGAGGGCGCGAGATTCATGCCGGCCGTTACGTTCCCGGGCGTTACGCCTGCGTGAAAGACGGGATCCCCCATTAATGACGAGATACACTTGTTAATGGGAGGAACGTGATGGCGTGGAACGCGGTATCGTGGGCGACGGATATCTCGCGTCTAGCGAGATTCACGGAGTCATGGCGGAGACGCCTGTGATCTGTGTTGTGGGTCGGTTGGTGATACCGAGGAAGATAAGCTCGGCGGGAGGCTCGGGGACGAGCGGGAGGCCAAGGGAGCTTGGTTCTGTGTTAGCTCGGAGGCGAGTTAGGAGGGCTAAGGGAACTCAGCGTGCGGGAGGGCTCGGAAGCGAGCCAATGGTTGTTTGTAAGACGAGCATAGGAATGGTCTGGAAGGCCACCGAAGCTCGAGAACATCCTCGGGTCGAAGGCCCGGGGTATGCTTCCAATGTACTGTTCTTGCTTCTTTCTCGTAAGCTTTGGGTCACGTCATCTACCACGTGTCATGATCTGGTGAGCTCCCAGTACCGAGCATCATCAATCAGCCTTTCCATTATGATCCTTGGGTACTTAAAACATAACGCCAAAAACTTCTAATGCTATATTTTCTGTCACAGAGGAACCCTTTGTATTAATATGTAAGCTAATGATCCAACTATCCTTCTTTTTCCTCTTCTGATAAAACCTCACTCTCCTCTTAAAAGAGGATCTTCCATTTACTTAATCCTTGGAGTAATTGCCTCCTTACAAATGGCTTAATTGCAGGATCTAGATTAGCCTGATTGTACGATCTAGATTACTTGTAATAATATGTATAAAGGCACCTCAATAGACACAAGATGTACACAAC
Organism: Agapanthus africanus; assembly: GCA_030015575.1. Classification (NCBI taxonomy): domain Eukaryota; kingdom Viridiplantae; phylum Streptophyta; class Magnoliopsida; order Asparagales; family Amaryllidaceae; genus Agapanthus; species Agapanthus africanus. The sequence continues at coordinate 55,135,066 of CM057350.1, read as the reverse complement.
TTACAATTTCAAAACAATTTATATTTTCTTGGTGTCAGAGCATTGGCTCCTATCATAAATTTTTTTCCTCTTCTACTTTTTGTCATGGCAAGTAATAATCAAGAGGGTTTGGTTACCGTTACGAATGCACAAAACATCGCAATCAATATCAAATCACATTTCTACTTGCACCCATCGGATCATCCAGGCTTGATTTTAGTTACACAACCGCTAAGTGAAACCGGAGACAATTATTTCACTTGGAGGAATAGCTTCTTAAATGCGCTCCAATCCAAGAACAAGGCAGGATCGTGGATGGATCGATAAAGAAACCCGATGTTAATCCTGGGGATTTCCAATCCTGGATCCAATGCAACGCTGTAACGACCGTGTATTCTAGATACGTTATAAAAAACGTTTTATAACTTTTCCGATGTCAAAACAATTATTTTACTGCTTATATTGGTAGAAAACACTTTAAAAATATTTTTCCATGATTAAAATGAATTAATATGATTTTTATGAATTTTTAAGAATTTAAATGAATTTTTTATCGAAGGGAAAGGTTTTCAAACCCGACAAGAGGAGCTATTTTGGACCAAATTTGATTGCAAATGATAGAAAACATCAAAACATATTTTCTATAATTTCCCTAGATTTTTATAATATTTTTAACTATTTTAAAATAATTTTTACAAGCTAAAAACAATTTTTAAATATTAAAAACGAATTTTATTTAATTTTAAGAGTGGAAATGAATCTAGACCGTCGGATCTGAAAACCAACGGTCCAGATTCTGCCGACAGTTTTAAATAAAAGAAAAAGGAAATAAAAAAATATAGACGCCTTTGATCTAGACCGACGACCAAGAATTGTCAGCGCTAACTAGAGCCGGGGCCCGCGCCAGCTCACCAGCGACGTGATGGGAGTCGTTGAATCTGGTTAAGCGGCGGTCCAGATCTAGTCGGCTCGTGAGGGCGGCTCTTGTAGCCGGGGGTAGAAAATAGGGATTTTTTTATCCCGAAAATCCTATAAATAGACCCCTTGGCTTCTAAAATCCCCCCCAAAAAATATCTGTTCGACACAAAAATCTCAAAAAATTTCTAAAGTTTTCTCTCTGAGTTTTCTACGCTCTGAATCAAGTCCTAGAGGCAAAACAATTCTTAGCTTCAAGATATATCTGTTATTGTAAAACCCGACGGTCACCGACTTTCATTTTTCCAACTCATTTCAGATAGGATCTCTCAACACTTGACTCTCTGTTATCGTCATTATGATAATATATATCTGTGAAAAAAATTCCAGGACCTAATTACGTGGTTTTAACTAGTTTATCTATTTTACGGGTTATGACGATTAAAAACGATATTAAACCCTAATAAAATAACGAACTTTTAGCAGTTATCCTTCACGATAAAATTACAGGGTAACGGACAACCCCCAATTCATGCTTGAACATATGGAACTAAGTTGTGAAGCGACTATCATAACCGGAACAATTTTTACATGAATAAATGTACTTATTCGACGTCTTTAAATAAAGGTTATCGATAATTAGTTTCCTAATTATTAAAACATGGAAAATCCATAGTATATTTTTATATATTGGTTATTTTTAAATAAAATTGATGGTAAACTTGGGAAACCATATTTTCACTAAAATCGCTATTTCACAAAAATACCATCAACTCCTGAGAATTTATATTTTCATTATAACCACGAACTTTGGGAAAACAGTATTTTCCTTAAAATACTCTAAACTTTTCTAAGTGATATTTTTATTAAAATATCATGAACCTTTCTGAATCATAATTTTTACTAAAACGCCGTGAACTTTGGTAGACTAATTATTTGTGTCAAAATACCATGAACTTCCCTGAATTATACCTGTACAAAAATGCCATGAACTATTATGAAAATCCAATCGCATGGATATTGGCCTATACTGAACACAACTTATGACAACAAGTACGGTTAAGGCTAGATGTGCGAACCTAGGTATGGAATACTTAAGAAGATCCTGATTTACGGGTGACCTGATTATGAGAAGATCTCTTAACCGGGTGACCAGTCCGAATACAGGCGATACATAACCATCCCTTAACCGGGTGACCAGTTCGAATATGGGCGATACATAAAGATCCCGATTTACGGTTGACCTGATTGCGAGAAGATCCCTTAACCGGATGACCAATCCGAATACGGGCGATACATAAAGATAACTTAACCGAGTGACCAGTTTGAATACGGGCAGGCGATACATAAAGTTCCCTTGACCGGATGACTAGTCCGATATACGGACGACCATTATTATTGAAGATTCCATATTTAGAGAATATACACACTAACTCTAATTCGTAAGGGAGTTAAAAATAGAGGCAATTCTATACAGAAACAGTTGACTTCAAAGAAGCCTATGCGATATTTTGAATGTGATAAACAGGGTCACATAAAGACATATTCTCCAAACTTAAAAGGGAAAAAAGATAAATTCAAATGGAAAAAAGGGTTAAAAAAAAGCAGTACCTTTCAAGCTATTTGGGATGAATCTTACTCGAGCGAATCAAAAAAGAAAAAGTTATGAATATGTGCTTCATGGCTGTAGAAAATAATGAGGTTGGTGATAATACCCTTGATATTAATAATCTATATGAAGAAAATTTAGTTAATTTATATTTTTATTTAAAATCTAATTATGATAAGATTCGCTCTAAATATAAGCAATTACAAGATAGTAATAATAAAAAGGATAATCTTATTAAAATTGAATATGATAAATTAAATTTAGAAAATATTGATTTAAAAGAAAAATTAGTTTTAATAGAAGAATCTCATAGGAATACACTTAATTCAATAGGAACTTTAAAAAATGAGATTTCTTATTTAAAAATGAAATTAGAAATTAAAAATAATATGCTTTTTAAATTTACTAAAACTAAGGATGATCTTGACGTCATGCTAGGAACTTGTATGAATCATTATAAACGTCAAGGTATAGGTTTTCACGATTATTCAAAATATGAAAACCATAACAAATTTATTAAAAGTTCAAACACGTATAAATATGGTAATAAATACGCAAGTACAATATGTAATTATTGTTATACATTAGGACATATATCTAGATATTGTAGTATCAAATTAAATTCAACTTATAAATATTATTACACTCCTAATCTCCATGGACCTAGAACGATATGGGTTCCTAAGGTCACACCAACGTCATCGTGTTTTGCAGGATCCAAAATAACGTTGTGAGAAGTGGATCTTTATAATGGTTGCGCGATACATATGACTGGAAATATCAATTGTTTCCAAACGCTATCAAGATGAGAATGTAGTACCGTTATATTTGGAGATAATAAAAAGGCAAACATGATCGGTAAAGGTACCATTTTATTTATTAATGATTCTAATACTACTGTTATTAATGATGTGTTGTATGTAGATAATTTAAAACATAATTTATTTAGTGTTAGTCAATTTTATGATAGCGAATACAACATAATATATGAAAAAGAAATTTGCTAAAATTATCTACAACAACACGGTATTTTGAACCGGAAAACGACACAATAATATCTATATAATCTACTTTCAACACGTATATAAACTTAGCCTTCATATCAATGATAGAACCCAAAAATATAAATGAAGTTATAATAGAAGAAAATTGGTAAATTGCTATGTAAGAAGTACTAAATCAATTTGAAAGAAATAGGGTATGGTATTTAGTACCAAAAACCCGATGATAAACTAATTATAGGTAAAAAGTGGGTATTTAAAAATAAACTTGACGGATTAGGTTAAATAGTTAGAAACAAAACCCGTTTAGTAACACAAGGGTATAATCAAATTGAAAGTATAGACTAATGACGAAACCTATGTATCCGTTGCTAAATTAGAAGCCATATGTATCCTACCAGCATACGCTTGCTATAAAAACTTTAGAGTTTTTCAAATGGACATTAAAAATGTTTTTTTAAACAGATAAATAGACGAGAAAGTATATGTATCTCAATCTCCTGGTTTTGAGAATCATGCATTTCCAAATTATGTGTATAAATTAAGAAAAACGCTATGCGGTCTTAAGCAAACTCCCCGTACTTGGTATTAACGTTCAAGTATGTACGTTTCTGGCAAATATAGGTTTCACAAAAGGTATCGTAGATAAAACTTTATTTACTAAAACTGTTCAACAAGATATTTTAATAGTTCAAATATATATTAACGATATCATTTTTGGTTCAACAAATTAAATTCTTTGTAAAAAGTTTGCCAAATCTATACAAAATGAATTTGAAATGAGCATGATGGGAGAACTTAACTTATTAGCCGGATTTCAAATTAAGCAAATGAATGATGACAACTTCATCAGTCAAGCTAAATACTTATGAAACACCAATGGCTACTAACACCAAACTCACTGACGATAAAGATGATCAAGAAATTGACACAAGACTTTATCGTGGAATGATAGAAAATCTATTATATTTGACTGCTAGTAGACCGGATATCATATTTAGTGTATATTTGTGTGCTAGGTTTCAGGCTAATCCTAAATAATCACACTTGATCGCTCTGAGAAGAACTTTAGATATCTCAAAAGAACCATAAATTTTGGATTATAGTATCCAAAAAATAACTTGTTTCACTTAATCAGTTGTTTAGATGCTGGTTATGCTGGAAGTTTAAAAGATCGAAAAAGCATTGGTGGCACATGTCACATTTTAGGAAATTGTCTTGTCTCTTGGATTTCCAAGAAACAAAATTCAGTGGCTCTATTGACTGTCGAGACAGAATATATTGTTGCTAGTGCTTTTTATGCACAAAGTTTATAAATGAAATACACACTTGAAGACTATAATGAAAGTATTTCAAAGATATCTATACTTTGTGACAATACAAGTACAACTCACATAACCAAAAATGTGGATCAACATTTTAGGACTAAACAAATAGACATACGATATCATTTTCTTAGAGATCATTTTTATAAAAGAGATATTGTTTTGGAATATGTGTGCAGGGTGTTTTTCGACACCCCATTGAGATGGGAATACGCGCGCGCTTGTCAGGCGTACTACAGATTTCCCCTGCCTTGGGTAGACGGGGGGTTTATTAATTGTGGGGATCCGAATCTCCAGCAGCTGCGGATTAAGCTGCCGTTAATTACCCATCGCCTTTGGAGCGAGAGAACCTCCGATTGACGGGTCAAACTGGTCATGCGAACTCGATGTGCAGTGTACGTATGTTTTGAAAGGGTTTTGGATATATCGGGGGTCCGCAGAGTTTTACAGGGGTCCCGCTATCCGTTAGAAAAATTTTCCTAACAGGGGACGTGTTTTTGGTGTGGAGTGCATGGAAAATGAGAGGTGAGGAACGTCTTAAAGACGCGTGTGCGGCGCGTGGGCGCTGGGCGCCAACGGGTCACGTGCGCGGCGCATGGGCGCTGGGCACCAGCGGGTCACGTGCGCCGCACGCGACACCGAGCGCCCGCGGGTCGCGTGCGCTGCACGCGACCGCTGGACGTTGAGCGTCCACGAGTCACGTGAGGCGCACGTGGGCGCTTTAGCGCCCGCAGGTTATGTGCCCTGCACGCGACCGTTGGGCGCCCACGGGTCACGTGCGCAGCACGCGACCGCTAGAAACACCAGCGGAAAAGGGGCTTAGCCCCTGGGTTAGGAGTTAAACTCCCAAGGGGGTTTTGGAGTTAAACTCCTAACAAGGATTATGTATAGAATTGGAGTTAAACTTCTAAAAAGGGGTTTGATTTATGGAGTTAAATTCCAACAGATCTTGAATGGAATTAAACTCTTAGAGATCTTTAGATGTTCTTTTGAGCCTTGGATCTTTCCCGGAATGGGATTTTTGGAGATGAGTCTCCTTCCTCCTCCTCTTCATTGGCTGGATCTTGAAAGAAAATGGGGGTGAGATTCAAAATCTCATCTTTAAAGATCTGATGGGAGATCCGAGCTTCCCTTTATGGGTTTTATGGTGCAAAACTATTTCTTTTTGAAAAATGAAGAGTTAAACTCTTGATTTAATTCAAAAAAGTGGTAGAAGGTTTAAAACCTTGAGGAAGGAGGAGACACAGACCCTAAATTTTGAGGGGAACGAAAATTATCTTTATTTCATTATCATGTTGCCTTATATAGGCTTACAAATTTACATATAGCCCTTGGGCTTTACAGAAATGTCATTTTGCCTATCCCATGCCTCATGTGCTCATTTCTTTTGCACATGAGCCACGGGTTTTACAAAAATTTGGCTTTATACCCATTTTTCTTACATTCATACATAAAAAATTACTTCAAAACTATTTATTACATAATTTCATTTTGGCATGGGAGAGGCCGGCCGTAGGGCTCAACTTGGGCATGGGCCCACTTGATCTGGGCTTGGGCCCGCTACTTGGGGTTGACTTTGACTTTAACTTGGTCAACCGGGGTGTAACTGATCATTAACTTACAGATATATTCACTAAAGCACTAGATAAAAATAGGTTTTCTCATATTATAGGAGAACTCAATATGATTAACTTAATCATTTCTTATTCCTTAAACAACCTTTAAAAAAAATATACACAAAGAAAATTTTTATTGTAAGCAGACATCTGGTCCAGTTAATTTCAGAGCTAGACGTCTCTTCCAGACGTTTACTCTAACTGTTTCTATTTATTCAATTCAAATATGAAATTCAAATTCAAATAAAAAGAAGTTACAAAGACTAAATATATAGTTATGACGACTTCTTTCTTGAGTAGTTTTTCTCTTCCTTCTCTATAAATAGGATTCAATTCTATTCAGAATTGAACATCCTATTTGTTTCTTTCTTTAAAAATTAAAGACATGGAGAATGTTAAAAGAAAGATGAAATTTGAGAATGGTGAGGAATCCAAAAATATGAAGTCAGAAACCCTGAGTCCTCATCTGAGTGATGATCCAAGCGAGAATTCTGTTTCACCCTTTCCTATTCCACCACCAAATCCATCTCTACTACAACCTACTCCTGTATCTGGACTTGTGTTGCTCTTTAGGCAAACTTTCTCCGATGACACCACTATCATCTTTGATCAAGAAAATAATATGATCATCCAGAAGTTGGGCACTGAAGTCATGGAGAAATTCAAGAAAGAAAATTAGATTAGGTTTATATTTGTTTGTATTAATGTTTGTTAAGTGTTATGTAATATAACATGTTTTATTTTATATGTAATATGTTTTGTTTAAGTCAATAAAAGTTTTTTTAATGTTCTGTTATATATAAAACTCGTTTAAAATCTTCTTTAAACATAAACAAACTTGCTTAGAAAACCACATCAGACATTTGTTTCAGATGTCTGGAACAAACTTTTTTTACTCCAAACGTCTGTAACAGATGTCTCCAATTCAAATAGGTCTCTGGATTTTGAAACCAGAGACGTTTGGTACTTGGCACCAAATGTCTCCAGTTCAAATCTTGTCTCTGGAAATTGACACCAGAGACGTCTGGTATTTGGCACCATACGTCTATAGTTCAAATCTTATCTCTGGAAATTGGCACCAGAGATATCTGATATTTATGACTAAACGTCTGCACAGGCAAAATTTCGAACCGATCAGATGAAATTTGATCGTTGGATTTCCTCTAATCTAATCCTAACCGTCCATGATTTCTATATAAGTAAAATTTGGCCCCAAATTCTCTATTACTCTCTCTTTCTCTCGTTCTCTTCTTTCTCAACTCCTCAAACCTTAAAACCCAAGATTTCTTCAAAATTTCCTAATCTTTTCACAAAAAATCCTCATTGCCCCAAATTAAGATAAGTGAATTGCTTCAGAATCATCCTTAAAGAAGAAAAAGGTTATCTCAACAGAGAAATCTCAAGAAGAAAATCTCTTTCTTAACGATGATTGTAAAACAAGGTTTCAATTTTTCATCTCTAAACCCATTCACACCGGTTCTATTGTCTTTTTTAGAGATTTAAGTGAATTTGGTTTTCAATACTTTTTTTGAAAAACAAGGTTAGAAATCTTTCTTGACTCTAAATTGTCCTACTTTCGACAAGGTCGTCAAATTATTTTATTCTAGTTTTACCGGCACAAATGAAGATCTCACCATCTTAAAGACCAAAGTATATAACTCCACCTTCAATTTTACTCCGGAAACCCTTGCTAGGGCTTTAGGCATTCCAAATGAAAGTGTCGATATTTACTTTAATACTTTGTCCAATTATGAGTATTCAGAAAGTGTTAATAAGAAAAAGGCTTCAATGGTTTTGCATGGTTGAGATAAGCTCCATCTTTTTGCTAATCAACAAGCTAAAACCCTAAAAAATTCGTGCTCGAGTTCTTGCCAATATCCTTAGCCACACTGTTTTCCCCAAGTCAGGAAGTAGAGAGATATTTTATGGATGCCACAAACTTATAACTTATTATATTCTCGCGGGCATTCAAGTGAATCTTTCTCTCTTCCTAGTTCAGAGCATGTGGGATTTGTCGAGTAGATACGGAAATTTGTATTATGGATGGGCTATTACTAAACTGTTAGAATATCGCAAAGTTGATTTGCGTGGATTAACGGATACAGTAAAGGTCAATGCCGATTTTAGAGCAAGGAACGTTAACTTGATGAAATTGGATTTTTCGACTCTACAACAACCAAGCTCCTCCTGTACACCCCAAATTCATATTGATGCTCCTACTCAAGCAACCTCTCGAGACTTCGACTATCAAGAATTAGAAAATCAGATTGTGGACCGCATTACGGGGCATCTTGATTATCACATAGCTTATCTCTACTCCAAACTTAATATTGCCCCCCCCCCCCCCGCCACCATACGGAAGTAATCAAGACCCATAAAATCCAGAAAAACAGTCTTGAATATCGTTTGCTTATGTATTAGTTTCGATTTTGTTTTCTATTATTATGTAGTTTTGAACCTTATACAATTTTTGTTATTATTATGAATTGGTTCATTTTTCTTAATATCATGCTTGAATTTTTCATTTGTTATGCTCTTTTCATGAACATTCTTTTCTTACCCTTGCTCTTTTTGATATATGTTCAAATGAAATTTCAACAACAAAAATATCTATTCGTGTATGTTTTCTTACCCCTTGATATTTTCAAAAAGTGTGAAAATATTCATGAATGTCTTCAAAAAGTGTGAAAATATTCATGAATATCGTATATATCATACATAATAACATATATTGGTAATAACATTTGAGTTATAACAATCATCTTCATGAGTGCTCCTTGAAAAATAGTATTAGTAGTATAGGACACTAATATAAGTTCAATTTTTTTTCAACCGAGCATGTGTTCAGAGGGGTATTTAACTCTAATTTCTATTTTTATGTATATCTTGAATATTTTAAATAAGTTTTGCTAAATATAAAAAAGGGGGAGTCTGTTGACACTTGTGTTATCCGATTTTCAGTTTTGATCATTTAGAACAAAACTATATTTAAAGTATTCATGATACATATAAAATAGAAATTGGAGTTAAATGCTCCCCCTCAATTCATGCTCAGTTGAAAAAAAAATTGAACTAATATTAGTGTCTCATACCACTAATACTATTTTTCAATGAGCACTCATGAAGACGAGTGTTATAACTTAAATTTTATTACCAATGTATGTTATCATATATGATAAATAAGATACTCATGAATATTTTTGATATTAAACTCTGCCGTGATTCCAAACAAACAAACTCATTGTCCGATTCTCCCCCTGTTGGGTTTACCTTAATGCCCGAGCCATCGAACGTTGCGGTTTGCGGAACAAAAATTTTCTAGGGTTTCAAAAACGGCGCTTGGATAACCCAATAAACCCGGATCTTACCATAAACCTATCTAGCTAAACTAGTAGTGCCATCTACTATGAAAGAAGTCTCACCAAATGATCCAAGTCCTTCGGTCTTTTTTCCTCATCATATGCTCCTAGTGGCCACCTTGAACATGCTTGATCTTCTTTTCCCGCTCCATCGGTTCTCCAGGATCGAGCTTGTTCTTCGGTCCTCCTTTGTCGTAGATGATCCACCCGAGAGATGTGATCCATGGCTCTAACTCATAACCAAGTGTCAATAGGAGCAACAAGAGAACTTGGGTTGCTAATCCAAGTTGTCTAGGATGTAGTGTGGAATTCTATGTGTTCTACTATTTCTATCTTGCCTCTTCACTTGTTTCTCAACTCATGAGAGGGTAGTGAAGAGGAATATGATGAAGGTGGAAGAAACTCAAGAGGAGAGAGGAGGGTGAAGCAAAAAATGGGATCTTAAGAATAATGAAGCATGCATGAGAGAGAAAATCAACACAATAGTTTTGTGTATCAATTTTCATGAATAAACAAGTGTAGCCATGCTTCAATAGTAACCACAAATGAATAAAGAATTCATTTTTCAACTATTGAAGCCATGCCACTCACCATGCCTCCCTCTCCTTAATTTCCACCTCATTTCCATTTATCAATAAATGGAAAAATCCATGATGAGGTGTCCACCTTTTAGAAGGTGATCTGTAATAAAATACGGATTACAATCTGCTGTATATACATACCTGCATTCGGATAAAAACACGAATACCCAAAGAGATAGAATAACACAAAGAACGTAATACTGAAATATACATATCGAAATACATATATATGTAAATTATCAAATCAATACCTTATTTAATAATCCGGCTCAAACCCGAGCCGGCTAGTATTACCAACTGTTCGATCGAAAGTCCGGGTACAAAGTACATCAATCGATTAGAACCCTGCACGTATCCAATACGGCTACTACATCATTTTGCCTGAACCAGGGCAACCCTCTATGTAGGACTCTAAAGACTCGACAGTACGCCGGCAGTGAGTTACTGGATAAATCTATAACCACAAGTACGTCAACGGCACTAGCTGTACGTAACGGCTACCCGGTACCTATCGAAAAGGAAGGCCAATGGGCAAACTCATTTGGATCCCTACTGAGCCTATCTGTGAGAATCTCCGTACATTCCGGTCTCTTCGTCTAAGAATATCGCATACCGGGTCTAGAGGGGTGGTAAACATCAGACCCTAATAACTTGGTAATTCGTGCTGATGCGACTCAGGACCAATCCGGAAAACTACTGATTAGCATATCAGTAAATCCCAACTGCCTTGGCCAAGGTCTTATGGTCCTGACCAATCGAACACAGTGCGATATCGACTCCCTATACCGGGAGAGACGAATCCCAGACAATCGCTCACTGCCTCCATGTAGCTCGGAATTGTACTCAACCAAAACCTGTTTGCACGACTCAGTAGAGCCGTGGTAGGGTAGTGATCAAAGCACAGAGGGAACTCACATGAGGCAAATGCCGATCTCAGGTCTAAAGACTAACCTGTATTCATGTCACCAGAGAACTTCCACCTGACGATAGGTATAGTACCATCTGAAAGTTCTCGGCGAGTCCGTCCAGTGTACTGACCCCCAGTGAGCACCTGTATACGATCTTAGGTGCGAATGACCAATGGTTGCGGGACCGTACCATCGCCCCTCGTCGGGGTCTAGAAACGTATACACTAGTCTACTCCGGAATATCGATGCCCAGTATCGATACTCCTACGAATAGGGACCATTTAAGGATGTGCGTACCGACTATCCAGCTCCCACAAGTTTGATCACCATCACAACGAGGGTAGTCTAGCAAAGATCCTACGGGCTTTATCAACATGTACAAAAGATATGTAATAGCAAGTAAAACATACACATGTTAAGAAAAAGACAAACCAGATAGCATACTATCATATCGAGCAAGACTGTCTTGTACATATATATGTCCAAGCATCCAAATGTATACATATACAATAATGGCCTCTAGGGCATACATATCCAACAATCTCCGACTTGCACTAAGACCATATATATCGGCGTATCGAGTACCCAACGTCTGCTCTAGGGCCAGTTGCTGGCGTATCGAATACCCAACATCTCAAAAAGTCTCTCGAACTGTGCTTGAGGAAGGGCCTTGGTGAATGGATCCGCAGTGTTGTCTTTTGCGTCCACTCTCCGTACCTTGATCTCCCGGCGATCAATGATCTCCCTGATCAGGTGATACCGCCTCAAGATGTGCCTAGATTTCTGATGGGACCGTGGTTCCCTTGCTAAAGCCATAACTCCATTGTTGTCGCAATACACAGGTATTGGGTTAACAATGGATGGAACCACCTGAAGTTCAGTAATGAACTTCTTAATCCAGACGGTTTCTTTTGCAGCATTGTTGACAGTAATGTATTCAGCCTCCATCGTCGAGTCTGCGACGGTGTCCTGTTTGGAACTCTTCCAATAGACCGCCCCTCCGTTGAGGGTAAACACAAAACCTAAGACAAACTTGCTATCATCCTTGTCACTCTGGAAGCTCGAATCGGTAAAAGATTCCACCTGAAAGTCCCCATTACCGAATACCATGAACAGTTCTTTAGTCCTTCTCAGCTACTTCAGAATGTTCTTAATAGCTGTCCAGTGGTACTCGCCTGGGTTAGACTGATGCCGGCTCACCGCGCTAAGCGCGTAAGCTACATATGGTCGGGTACATAGCATCGCATACATTATACATTCTACCGCCGAAGCGTAGGATATAGTGCTCATGCGAATCCTCTCCTTATCAGTCTTAGGAGACATCTCTTTGGAGAGGGTGATTCCGTGCAATACGGGTACCATCGCCCCTCGTCGGGGTCTAGAAACGTATACACTAGTCTACTCCGGAATATCGATGCCCAGTATCGATACTCCTACGAATAGGGACCATTTAAGGATGTGCGTACCGACTATCCAGCTCCCACAAGTTTGATCACCATCACAACGCGGGTAGTCTAGCAAAGATCCTATGGGCTTTATCAACATGTACAAAAGATATGTAATAGCAAGTAAAACATACACATGTTAAGAAAAAGACAAACCAGATAGCATACTATCATATCGAGCAAGACTGTCCTATACATATATATGTCCAAGCATCCAAATGTATACATATACAATAATGGCCTCTAGGGCATACATATCCAACAATCTCCGACTTGCACTAAGACCATATATATCGGCGTATCGAGTACCCAACATCTGCTCTAGGGCCAGCTGCTGGCGTATCGAATACCCAACATCTCAAAAAGTCTCTCGAACTGTGCTTGAGGAAGGGCCTTGGTGAATGGATCTGCAGTGTTGTCTTTTGCGTCCACTCTCCGTACCTCGATCTCCCGGTGATCAATGATCTCCCTGATCAGGTGATACCGCCTCAAGATGTGCCTGGATTTCTGATGGGACCGTAGTTCCCTTGCTAAAGCCATAACTCCATTGTTGTCGCAATACACAGGTATTGGGTTAACAATGGATGGAACCACCTGAAGTTCAGTAATGAACTTCTTAATCCAGACGGCTTCTTTTGCAGCATCGTTGGCAGTAATGTATTCAGCCTCCATCGTCGAGTCTGTGACGGTGTCCTGTTTGGAACTCTTCCAATAGACCGCCCCTCCGTTGAGGGTAAACACAAAACCTGAGACAAACTTGCTATCATCCTTGTCACTCTGGAAACTCGAATCGGTAAAAGATTCCACCTGAAAGTCCCCATTACCGAATACCATGAATAGTTCTTTAGTCCTTCTCAGCTACTTCAGAATGTTCTTAATAGCTGTCCAGTGGTACTCGCCTGGGTTAGACTGATGCCGGCTCACCGCGCTAAGCGCGTAAGCTACATATGGTCGGGTACATAGTATCGCATACATTATACATTCTACCGCCGAAGCGTAGGATATAGTGATCATGCGAATCCTCTCCTTATCAGTCTTAGGAGACATCTCTTTGGAGAGGGTGATTCCGTGCAATACGGGTATGTTACCGCACTTGGAATTTTCTATACTAAATCTCTTTAGTACGGTCTCTATGTACCTGGACTGTGAAAGTCCCAGTAATCTCTTGGATCTATCTTTGTAGATCTTAATCCCCAGAATGTACGGGGCATCACCCAGGTCCTTCATTAAGAATCTTTGTGACAAGAACAGCTTGACCGATTGTAGCATAGGAATATCATTTCCTATCAAAAGAATGTCGTCCACGTACAAGACAAGGAATACGACAGTTCGGCCTACAATCTTCTTATATATACAAGGCTCATCCTCGTTCTTGATGAAGTCAAATCGCTTGACCGTTTCATCAAAACAGATGTTCCAACTCCGCGATGCCTGTTTTAATCCATAAATGGATTTAAGTAACTTGCACACCTTCCCGCTGCTCCCACTGTTTACGAAACCTTCCGGCTGATCCATATAAACGCACTCTTTTAAACTTCCATTCTAGAAAATCCGTTTTTACGTCCATCTGCCAGATCTCATAGTCATGGAAGGCGGCAATGGCAATTAGGATCCGAATGGATTTGAGCATAGCCACTGGAGAAAAAGTTTCGTCATAGTTCACACCAGGTCTTTGACGAAAACCTTTTGAAACAAGTCTAGCCTTATAGGTTTCCACCTGCCCATCTACACCAAATTTCTTTTTGTAGATCCATTTGCATCCAACGGGTTTTACCCCAGGTGGAGCAAAATTTCCAAGGTCCATATTTTATTGGTGTACATGGACTCTATTTCAGATCGCATAGCATCCAGCCATTTGTCAGAGTCCCTACTGATAATGGCCTGCCTGAAACTAGAAGGATCATCTTCTTCCAAGATGCAATCCTCTCGATTTCCGTCTATGAGAAAACCGTAGTATCTCTCGGGCGGATAAGATATCCTACTAGATCTGCGGAGTGGTTGAGGTTCGTCTGGGGTTATTGAATCTAGGGGTTCTACCAAATCTTCTGTTATAGTTTGTGGTTCAGAAATCTCTTCTAGTTTTACCGTACTCCTACTAATTTCTTTTGCAAGAAATTCCCTTTCTAAAAAGGTAACGTGGCGAGATACAAACACCTTCTGTTCCTCAGTGTGGTAGAACAGATATCCCTTTGAATGCTTAGGGTATCTTACAAACTTGCATAGTACAGATCTTGCCTCGATTTTACCACGGTCCTGCTTTTCGACAAAAGCAGAACATCCCCATATCTTAATGTATTTAAAACATGGTCTCTTCCCACTCTATACATCATATGGGGTGGTAGGCACTGATTTAGTCGGTGCTCTATTCAATAAGAATGCAGCCGATTCAAGAGCAAAACCCCAGAATGAAAGAGGTAACTCAGCACTACTCATCATGGAGCGAACCATATCCATAAGGGTACGATTCCTCCGCTCCGACACACTGTTGTGTTGTGGTGTATATGGAGTAAGCTGAGAGAGAATTCATTTTTCTTTTAGGTAATCTAGGAATTCCGTGCTTAAGTACCCCCTCATCTATCAGACCGGAGGATCTTGATACTTTTGCCAGTCTGGTTCTCTACTTCGTTTCTGAATTCTTTGAATTTCTTAGAAGTTTTAGATTTGTGTTTCATAAGATACACATATCCGAACCTAGAGAGATCGTCAGTGAATGTAATAAAGTACGAGAACCCACCCTTTACATGTATAGACATTGGACCATATACATCACTGTGTATGAGTCCCAAGAGGTCTGCTGCTCTTTCTCCGTGTCCGGTGAACGGAGATTTGGCCATTTTTCCTTTGAGACAAGACTGACAAGTTTCATAAGATGAAAATTCAAACATGTCCAAAAATCCATTTTTATGCAACTTACTGATTCTTTTCTCTCCGATATGACCAAGTCTATAATGCCACAAGTAGGATTCGTTCACTTCTGAACTCTTCCTCTTGCGTGTGTTTTATATGCTGAGAACTGTGTTTTGATTAAAAACATAGATACCATTACACAATGTACCTTCTGCAACCAATACCTGATTAAGGTAAATGTTCATGATATTTCTATCAAGAACAAACGTATATCCATCTTAATTGAGTAAACATACTGATATGATGTTGCAAACCATGGAAGGTACATAGTAGCAATTGTTCAAAATCATAGTATTGCCATTTGGCAACACTAGGTGATATTCACCGACGGCAGAAGCATCAACTTATGTTCTGTTCCCTACTCTAAGGAACACATCACCAGGTCCAACCATCCTACTTTTTCTCAGTCCCCGTAATAAATTACAGATATGAGATCCTGATCCGGTATCTAGTACTCAGGAGGTAGGACCGATCGAAAAACAGTTATTAATAACAAGAACATCTGAAGAAGACGCAATAGTATGCATCTTCTTCGATGGGGTCATCAAGGAATTCATGCAATCCTCTTTCCTGGAGAGAGAGAGAGAAGAAACACTCAGGGTGCGCTCTTACAAGATTAGATTGGTTATTAATTTATCTAATCAGGATGGCTCCCACCGTTTCCTCAAATTCTTCTTCAAACCTAAAAAGAAGAATTAGTGGGGATTAATCGCACGTCACAATTCTTGCTTAACCTTTCGGCCAGGCTAGTGTCGGTACTTCGAGGGAGGTTTTCCAACTCTTTCGCAAAGTTTATTAATTATATAACCTCTTTTCCCTGAAGGCGTAGCCCCGCTAACACCGTTCTAGACACCTACTTGGTTTATAGCATTGATTGTTAAGTGAAAAAATCTCCCAGGAGTAATCCTACTCATCAGTGGGATCGGGATCCAACTATCATTGCGTGATAAAGTAGATGAAAGCCACTCTAGTCACCACACTTCAGAAGGTATGCAGCACTAGCAAGTTTCCTGTATATTTGAAACTCCCGATGTGGTTTTTGCCCTAAGCGTTTATGACCTTGACTTTGGCCAACAAATCATAATGCACAAGTCAAGTTCTACTCGTCATTTTCCAGATTGATTTAGACCCACCCGTACACACCCTTGACTTTGGCCAACAAGATGGTACGACTGTCGTAAACCAATGCATCTACCTATGCCACGGATAAATAACATATAGCTACCATTCATGTTACCTTGACTTTGGCCAACAAACACCGCATGAATACTATGTGCTATTTTTCCGAAATGACGGAGGCTACGGATGGTTTTTCAGCGAAAAAATCGTGAACGTATTGAACTTGATATTGTTGAAGGAACCGGATAGCTTTGAAAAAAGAGTGGTTTAGGCTCCGCTTTTGAAAACTTGTGGTTTTGAAAATACCGAGTAATCCACAATATAGACTTTTGCTCAAAAGGTCACTCCCTGTGAAGGGATCTCGGCTCTTGCCTCCTGAAATGAGGTGCTGGATATTCATGACGGAACACCACTATGCAAAACGAAAGAATATAACTACAGTTTTTCGAAATTTATTCCAACAACATATTTTAGGTTTTCTTATCTTGCATTAATCAAAATTAATGTGGTCCCATCATTTAATCCTATCACACCACAAAAAGAACGAAAATATGATGTACGTATATGCCATCCGCATTCGCCACTGGGCCCCGTCATCACCCGTTAGGTTACTTAACTAACGACAGAGCGGGGGCTAGACTAGCGCGGGTGCAAAACATATACAACATATATATATATATATATATAACATTCATCCCAGGCATGATAATAAGCAACATCACAGAATCACAGCCAACAATACAGAAAGGTGGATAATCTTGGAGCCCAGGGTTTCATTTGAGCAGCAAATAAAATCCGACGTTCCCGGTCGTGTGGATAGCATGTGCAATGAAAACTTGGACCCCTACGAGCGCGGCAAGTTACCCGTCAATCTCAGAAGTGAGGCAACCCCCTTCAACAAAGTGAATGTGCCACTCAGCACTTCATGTAATCTGGTAACTTGGGCGCCCCGTCCGGGGGTCATCCTATACCCCTTACGAGTGCGGCGAATAGCCTGCCAATTCTAGAATGAAGCCCCCTCCGTCCCAACGCCATGAGATGCGGGCTTGTTTCCTTCTAGAACTCGGCTATTCGTGCACTCCACCGCGGGGTAATCCTAGTACAGAAAATGAAAATAATATGTACAAATGGTGACATCGATCTCAACCCGGTCGTGCCCCAAACAAATAATATAAAATCTGGCAAAGACGACAGTCCATATGTCGGACGCTCGCCCCGCAATATGAATATATAAATGAATCTTTAACTGTACCACTAACATTGCGCCACAAGCTATCCACCACGACTATCCAACCACAATATCAGCACAATCACAGAACATCAACGTGAATGTCATGTTCGCAAACCCGTCTAAAAGAACATATAGCTAATAGACAGGATATACCGATCAAATGACATTCACGGTCGCAGATGCTAAACTAAGTACTGATAATAACATGTATTTTAAAATTTCGATCGACTGAACTGTTCCAAATAAGCCCCAAGTGCTAATCCAGTACTCAAACAAATCTAGGCCCAAGAACTAAATATCCCAAAAACCATAATTCCAACAACTAGAGCAACTGTAGAAATTTGGAGCAGGGAAGCCAAATTTTGGCCGCGGAACCGCCGCAAACATGCATGTTTGGCGGCTCTTCAGCGGTGGAATTGTAGCTTCATGCTCTCAAATTTCTTGAGTTGCTCTAGAAAACCCTGCACGAATTTTTGATGTACAGAAAATGATTTTTAGACCACTTTAAAAATTCGATAGAAACCTCAAGTTTAGAATTGCGATTTTGAAAAATTCGGTCGATCGATATTTTAAACATGTTAAAACTAGCTAGTATAGGTTTTATGTGCTAGCTCTGATACCATGTTGGGTTACCTTAACGCCCGAGCCATCGAACGTGGCGGTTTGCGGAACAAAATTTTTCAAGGGTTTCAAAAACAGCGCTAGGATAACCCAATAAACCCGGATCTTACCATAAACCTATCTAGCTAAACTAGTAGTGCTATCTACTATGAAAAAAGTCTCACCAAACGATCCAAATCCTTCGGTCTTCTTTTCTCATCATATGCTCCTAGTAGCCATCTTGAACATGCTTGATCTTCTTTTCCCGCTCTATCGCTTCTCTGGGATCGAGCTTGTTCTCCGGTCCTCCTTTGTCGTAGATGATCCACCCGAGAGATGTGATTCATGGCTCTATCTCCTAACTAAGTGTCAATAGGAGCAATTAGAGAACTTGGGTTGCTAATCCAAGTTGTCTAGATGTAGTGTGGGGTTCTATGTGTTCTACTATCTCTATCTTGCCTCTTCACTTGTTTCTCAACTCATGAGAGGAAGATGATGAATGTGGAGGATGTTAGTTATATGTAGGCCCTAGAGGCCATTACTGTATATACGATGTATATTGTAATGGATGCTTGGACATATATAGGGAGGACTTTCTTGCTCGACATGATAGTATGCTATCTGGTTGTACTTTATCTTAACATGTACTCTGATGTCTCTATGTTACATGTTGATAAAGCCCTTAGGATATGTACTCGACTACTGGGACTATGATGAGATCATACTAGTGGGGCCACGGTAGTCGACGAGTACATCCTATAACTGTTCCTAGTCGAGGGTGTATCGAGACAGGGCATCGATACACCAGAGTAGACTAGCGTATACGCATCTTGACCCATATGATGGGCGATGGATGATCCCATATCCATCGGTGTTTGACATCAAGGATGGTGTATGGGTACTCAGTAGAGACTGGGTACACTGGACGGACTCGCCGAGAACTCCCAGATGGTATTATACCTCACGTCAGATGGCAGTTCTCCGGTGACACTGGTACAGAGTAGTCTGTTGACCCGAGATCGTCATAGAGTCTTGTGTGATTCCCACTGTGCTTTGATTTCCATCATACCACGTCCAAGAGGGCGTGCAAAAGGTGGCTTTTGGGTACAGTCCCGAATCACATGGAGGCAATGAGCGATAGGAGGGGATTCGTCTCTCCCGGTATAAGGAGTTGATGTTGTGCTGTGTTCGATTGGCTATAACCAGAAATCCCTGGCCAGGGTTGCTGAAATTTACTGGTAAGTGTTATCAGTAGTTTCTCGAACTGTTATAGACCTCATATCGACACGACTTATCGGTTACTGGGGTCTGACGTTTACCACCCCTAGACGAGATATGCAACATATCAGACGACGAGACCGGACTGTACGGGAGTGTTACTGATTGGATTCACAGGAGAATGTACAGGCTTGCTTGTTGATCTTCTGAGCGCTCAATACCCGGGTGGCTGTTACGTTTAGCTGACCGCTTGCAGCTTGTGGGTGTTTGATATGATCATCACCTACTGCCGGCGTATTGACGTTTCTTTAGAGTCCTACACAGAGCTTTCTTGGCTCAGGCAAAACGGAATAGGGGCACATATGTGATGTGCGGGACCGAGGATAATGCGATATGAGATACCGTATTCTATTCTCGCGATATATGATATCAGCCGGGTCATCGGATCAAGTGTTGATTCGATGAATCGGTACGGATAAATATTAGTCGGTTATATGCGATATAGCCGGATTTTCGGATCAAGTGTTGATTCGATAATTTAATGTATAATAATATATATGATATATTAAATTACATTAACTAATATTAGCTCACTAAAAGATTCTTTTTCTCACTCGGGTAATACATTGATATATATGCGATATATGTTAATTGTATTATTTTATTTTGTTACAATAAATATTATATATGTGATACATAATATTGTAACATGATATAGTTATTAATGCAACATGTTTAGTGGAGATTAAACATGGTTAGGGTTTGATTAGGGTTAAGCTTTTCTAGATGTTTCTAGAAGGTTTTTATTTTTGTTTTGGAAAAGATATTTTGCAAGATATTTCTTTAACTTAACCCTAACCCTTAACCCTAGTAAAATCTCTACAGTGATTACTTGAACCATGGTTGCATTTCTAACCTTATCAAGTCTATCATTATTCATCACAAAAGGATTTTTTAATTGATATGATTTATTCTTCTTCTTCTTCCTTCTTCTTTTCATGGAAAAGCTTTCTAGGTTTTTCCAAAGTGATGAATATGAGTGAGAATAAGAAAACAAATGAGAGCAATAATCCCACTTCATCATCCTCATCCATCATTGCCATTTAGATGAGGGTGTTCACTTCATATTATGAGTGTTAGCTTTTGTTAACGAAACTTCAAGGTAGATCATCTTTGTATCGAAGATCGGAAGCAAGACTGCATCTTTCTCTTCGTGGAACCTCTCGAGAGTCCGGAATACGATGATCGCAGCGAAGGGACTTCAACATGGAGCTTTAGAAGTGAAGGACCGGATGTACAAAAGTTGTAATCCCTCTCACTTAGTGTTAAAGTGTTTAACATGCTTGTTTTCGCCTAAACTCTAGTTTAAAGATCCGGCTTTGGGTTGTTCGGCACGGCTAAATTTTTATTCGGGCATGGTTGATGCCTCGTGGACCCTTGTGCGCGTGCCTAGCAACCCTACAGAGGAAACTCAAGAGGAGGGAGGAGGGTGAAGAAAAAAATGAGATTGTTGGGGTCAAAAATTACACCCCAGTTGACCAAGTGAAAACCAAGGTTAACCCCAAGTCAAGTGGGCCCGAGCCCAAACCCAAGTCAAGACTAAGCATAGAAGGGGCCAGCTCCATGCCAAAAAGGAGACAATAAATTAGTCTAAATGTAATTTTTAGAAATAAATATATGTAAAGTGGCCAGAAAGCCAAAATTTTGTAAACCCCATGGATTATGTGCAAAAAAAAAAGCACATAAGGCATTGGGTGGCACAAGTGCCATTTGACAAAGCCCAAGGGGCTATATGTAAAGTGTGTAGCCTATAAAGGCAAACATGATGAAAATATATATGACAACTTTTTCCATTCTCTAAAATCCTAGGGTTTGTGCTTCCTTCCCCTTCCTCAAGGTTCTAAACCTTTTTCCACTTTTTGGATTAAATCAAGAGTTTAACTCTTCCTTTTTCAAAAAGAAATAGTTTTTCACCATAAAACCCACAAAAGGGAGCTCGAATTTCCCATCAAATCTCTAAAGGGGAGATTTTGAATCTCGCCCCCCTTTTCCTTCAAGATCCAGCCAACAAAAAGGAGGAAGGAGACCCATTTCCAAAAATCCCATTCCGGGAGGGTTCAAGGCTCCAAAGAAGATTCAAAGATCTCTAGGAGTTTAACTCCATTCAATATCTGTTGGAGTTTAACTCTATAAATCAAACCCCTTTTTAGGAGTTTAACTCTAATTCTATACATAATCCCTGTTAGGAGTTCAACTCCAAAGCCCCCCTTGGGAGTTTAACTTCTAACCCAGGGGCTAAGTCCCTTTTCTGCTAGTGTTCCCCAGCGGTCGCGTGCCGCGCACGAGACCCACGGGCGCCCAGCGGTCGTGTGCATGGTACGTGACCCGCGGGCGCTAAAGCGCTCACGTGCGCCTCACGCGACCCGCGGGCTCCCCGCTGTCGCGTGCAAGGCATGTGACCAGCGGGCGCTAACCGCCCGCGTGTGCCTCACGTGACCCGTTGGCGTCCAGCGGTCGCGTGCAGCGCATGTGACCCGCTGGCGCCCAGCGGTCGCGTGCTGCGCACGTGACCCGTGGGCACCAAGCACTCATGCACCAGGCACGTGACCTGCGGGCGCCGGTGCCCACACGCCAGGCACGTGACCCGTGGGCGTCCAGCGCCCACGTGCCATGCACGC
This sequence comes from Agapanthus africanus, assembly GCA_030015575.1. Taxonomy (NCBI): domain Eukaryota; kingdom Viridiplantae; phylum Streptophyta; class Magnoliopsida; order Asparagales; family Amaryllidaceae; genus Agapanthus; species Agapanthus africanus. Next base: position 55,112,575 of record CM057350.1, on the reverse strand, counting down.
GTCTTTAAGACGCTCCTCCCCCCATTTTATATGCACTCCACACTAAATATACTTCCCCTGTTAGAACAAATTTCTAATGGGGAGCTGCCCCGCACCCCGCAAGGGAGCTGCTAGCCCTCTTGACCCCCAGCCTGCTATCCGGATAGCGGGACCTCCGTAAAACTTTGCGGGGCCCCCAATATATCCAAAACCCTTTCAAAACATACGCACACTACACATTGAGTTCGCATGACTAGTTGACCCGTCAATCGGAGGTTCTCTCGCTCCAAAAGCGAAGGGTAATTAACGACAGTTTAGTCCGTGGCTGCCGGAGATTCGGATCCCCACAATCAATAAACCCCCGCCTACACTAGGCAGGGAGAATCTGGAGTACGCCTGACAAGCGCGTGCGTATTCCCATCTCAATAGGGTGACGAAAAACACTCTACAAATTCTGGCACGCCTGGTGGGACCTTTCTCTCCTCCCATATCTCGGGTCAAGTGTTCATGCAAACTCATTTAGCATATATACCGATGTTTGTACTGAAGTAGTTTTCTTTTCGTGCAGCAATCAACTTTCAATGATGATGTCTCCTAAGATGGATTCAGCTTCCGACGCGACCCCGATCTCGTACGTGGCCAAGAGCAATGCCCGCATGGTTCTCCCCGCCGGTCTCAGCCGGCAATGGAAGGAGCCACCCCGTCAATTTGGTTCTTTCATCATTTACCCTGCTGGAAGCGCTCATCTGGCGGAGGTCCCGACAGACCAAGCAGCTAAACCGACCTTAAGGGGCAAGAGGCCGAACGTTGTGATCGTCAAAGCATCCCACCCCAAATGCAAATCTGTATTCGAACGGCTCTCCACTTTTCCGACTGGGGGCAAGGCCGTCAACACCAATGGCGCCACAAAGCATCTCCAGCAAGCTCAGATGATGCCCTTGACAATCGCGCGAGCAGGCATCTTCTCTGGGCTCTCTGTCAATCAGTCTACGGCGTCTTTCCGAATAGCCGAAGTCTACCAAGTACTTAAAACAGAAAGGTTAAGGCAGAAGCGGCTCGGATATCGAGCCAACAAGAGGGCCAGGACTTCGACCAAGTGGAATCTTGTGAGGTTCCAAGAGCAGGGTTACTCCGTGACGATGGCTGAGTCGGCCGTAAAAATCAGCAATTCCTTCGAACCTCTGAAGTGGGTTCATAAAAACGCCATGACCGCCAGAATCAAGAAGACAACGGTCCGAACAATGCTACAAAGAGATGTGTCCCAGCCCCAACAGAGAAAGCATGACATCGTCTCTTCAAGAGTCTATTAGGCGCTCTGTGCCGCACGAAAATAGCGAGGCAAAGACAAAAAGGAAGCGCCAACACTATTCAAGAACCTGGCCAGGCCAACCATCTTCAATCTATTGTCCGCTACCAAAACAGAAAGGCCAAGACGGTGGTCCACAAAATCAGCTACCGATGATGAAACAACGACCGGATATGTTGTCCACACGGTCTATATGGCGGGCGGGCGTCCCAGCGACAACTTGTGCAGCAAAAACAAGGATGGGGCTACCACATCTCAAGCCCAACCTGGCTTGGATGTGGTTGCTGCATCCCAAGATCAGCCGCCTCCGCTGGATGATGAAAACCCTCTCGATGAGGCCAATAGGCAGAAAGACCCCTCAGTCCATATGGAGTCAAGCTCGGACAGCGAGGAAGAGCCGACTTTCCGCCCCAGGACCGCAGAGCAAGAGTTGCTTCAAGAGCTTCGAAAACAGCTCAAAAGCAAAGATAAAGTGATGCCCAAGTTCTATTCAAAAATTGAAGACCTAATGAACGTTGTGATACAGCTTACGACTCAAATTGCTCGGGCGCCTCCCAATCAAGCACAAGTATCTACTCATGAGCCAGGTGATGACAATCCAAAGCAACCGATGCATGTCCCTTTGGGTCCAAGATTGGGCGAGTCGCACGAAAGCCAACCGCATTCTACTTCTGGGGATGCCTTGGCCCCAGATAGCGCCATCCCACTAACACAAGACTGGATAATGGATTTGGTCACTAGCAATGTTAGAACATTGGTAGCCGAAGCCGAAGCTCAGAAAGAAATCTATAGTAGTGGACGGCCATATCCAGCACAGTACGATCTGATCGAGTTCCCGAGCGGCTACGTCATTCCTAAGTTCGGAAGATTTGACGGGACGGGAAACACAAATTAGCACGTCACCCACTTTAAAGCATCGTGCAGAAATACAGGGGGCAATGATGCACTCCTTCTTCGCCAGTTTGTAAACAGCCTGACCGGTATCGCTTTTGACTGGTACGCAAGTATACCAGACGGGTCCGTTACTACTTTCGCCCAAATGGAGTCTCTGTTTTGGCAAAGATTCATGAGTGTTAGTGACAAAATCTCCATCGCTGACCTTGTAAGAACCAAACCGGGGAAAAACGAAAGCAACACGGACTTTATTGCCCGATGGCTCAATCTCACTGTCAAGTGCGAACCGCCGCTAGAGCAGGACCAGTCCGTCAGCCTCCTTATTGGGAACCTCAGCAATTGGATGGTCCCATTCTTGTGTACAGCAGGCCTCAAGACATTTCAAGAGCTGACCAAGAAAGTCCAAATGTTGTAACGCTGAAAGCAAGAGTCTACCCCGGACTCTCAGAGAGACAAGACTTGGAAAAGCAAGCGGGACGACAACCGTAGAAGCAGGAATTCCAGCCATGCCAATGTCTTCAATGCGTCCGACAATGAAGACAAGCGAAAGGCAGGCGAATCCAAAACCAACCGATCTCGAAAGCCGGTGCTGGGAGGAGAAAGGCGTTCCCTAGAGGAGAAAAAGAACAAGGTTTACTCTTTTAGAAGGACAGGGTCCGCAAGATATTCAAAAATGCCTTGAAGAACGGGCTACAATTGCCAGAGTCAAAAAGACCCCACGAAGCAAAAATGACTGACAATCCCCTGTATTGCCCGTACCACAGAGTAGCAAGCCATGCGATCGAGAATTGCTATATTTTCAAAGACTGGGTCGAGTAGCAGTATAAGATTGGAGAGATCGAGCTGTCCAAGAGTGTGTTGGTGAACAATCAAGTTACAACCACCAACTTTATACAGACAGAAGCTGAAACCTTCTGGGGGCAAACAGCTAAACCCGCTACCCCGAGGAATGCAACCGACTCGCCGCACCCTCCATGAAGTACACACATATCTAATAAGACGAAGAAGATGCTAAAGCTACTTCGGAAAGAGCCCAGAACGGAATGGGAAGGGAAGAAGAAGCCCACCATTCCAGCTGCCAATTCGGCTCAATCAGGCTTAAAATCCAAAAAGCTCAAGAAAAAGAAAAGTGCAGCTCGACGCGAAAAAGAGTCCGCAGGGAGATCAACCATTCAAAAATATATCGATTCCCTCGAAAACTATGAACAAAAGGAAAGAACTCTAATTCAATTGAAGGAGTTCTTTCCAGTAGAAGCAGCTGAGATTCTGGAGGAGCTGGAAGAAAACTCCAATGAAGAGATCCCTATAGTGACTTGCTACGCCATCCATCTGGGCAGCGACTTTGAGGAGGAGCTCTATTTTCCCAAAAAGGATGAGGAGCTCGCCACAAAGGCCAACCAAATCCAGCTCAAAAGCGGCAGGGCTCTACCGCCGAATCAGGGCAACGCCCCAAAAGGGAAGGAAAAACAAATCGCTAATGAAGAAGATGGCGGAGAGCCGGCTCATGAAAATTCGAGTCCTTCCTCGGTGGACTATAATGTCTTAGCTCATCTCCGAAAGCTTTCGTCTCTCCTGAGCATCTACGATGCCTTGGTTCTATCTAAAGAGCTTAGTAATGGCTCTACTGCCGCAGTCACGTTTAAGGACGAAGACTTGCTATTAGGAACGGCTGAGCATAATCGACCGCTTTATGTGACTGAGTACAGCGACGGAGATCGGATTAATCGCATATTGATTGATCCGAGATCCTCAGTGAACATTATGAACTTGCGGACTCTGAAGAGTTTGTCAATGGACGTCCGATACTTGTCAAGGGAAAGGATTGTCATTCAAGGATTCAATCAAAACTGCCAGCAAATTTTGGGGTCTATAGCTCTGCTAATCAAATTTGGGGATCTGCAAACCGAAGCTAAGATATACGTGATTGACGCTGACACGTCTTATAAGGTTCTTCCGGGACGACCGTGGCTCCACGATTACGGCATCGTTCCGTCAACTCTCCATCAGTGCATGAAATATACCAAAAACGGAGAAGAAAGACGCATTGATGGAGACATCCAGCCATTCGGTGTGCATGAAGTCCGATATGAAGATTCTCGGTACTTTGTGAATCTCCAAAGTGTTGAGCTACAGCTGACCAAAGACAGAACAGTCCCGAAACTCAAAAGCAAATCTGAGCCGGCTGTCACTTTCAAAAGCAAAAACCCCCAAGTGCGTCCGCATTTCGGCAGTGACACTGATGAGTCTGACGCTGGAAGTCCGTCCTTCCGTAAAACTCGCCCACATTTCGGTCGCGATATGGACGAATCTGATACAGAAGGCCCATCCGACAGCAAAATTAGTCCTTATTTCGGCAGCGACACTGAAGAGTCGGAGGAAGAAGACCCGTCTTACAACAGCAATACAGATTGGGCCCTCATGCAAAAAGCAAAGTTAAGAGAAACCTTTGAGATTACAGAAGGGTCCCTACCTGTCACAAGGGTGCCGGAGCAGATGTGCAAGGAGCTAGATGCATTGTCAGTCTCCACCGTGGACCAGCTTAAAACCTTCTACATTCCTGGAAGAAAAAGTGGACAGAAGGGCATCCTGTTTTATGGGTCAAATCCAGTTTTGCACCCGGACGATTTGTCTGTCGTGGGCCTTCCATACGAGAGATTACATGAAATTTAATGTCTGTGACAAGCAGCCCGAAGCGCAGCGTCAGTATTATAGACCCAAAGGTCCATGATGACTGGGAGTCGAACCCGGAGATGGTGATCTTATCACGAGCGAGGTGTTGAACGCTCATGCAGATTTCTTTCAACACTCGCACGTTGCGGAGATTGACGGAAGACCCATTGTCGACCAGGATTTTGCCTATCTTTATATCGTGGCAGTATCTGTAGGGTTCCTAGGCACACTTGTGAAGGTTCATAACGCATCAAACATGCACGAATAAAATTTTACATGTGCCGAACAACCCAAAGACAGGATCTTTGCTAGATTATTAGGGTTTAGCATGCAAGATAACATCTTTTTATCTAAGTGTGAGGGATTACAACCTTTGTAGTCCGCTCCTTCGCTTCACAAGCTCCGAGTAGAAGTTCCTTCGCCGCGATCCATGATCTCCCGGACTCAAGAGAGGCTCCACGACTCGAACGATCCATGCTAGCTTGAAGTGTTCCGAATCTCCGATGATCTACGTCGAAATTGCAATAACCCAAGGTTTCTCACTCTAAAGAGATGAACACCCTAATCTCATGGGCTAGATGAGATGAGAATGAGGGAGTAGTATTTATGCTTTCTTTTTAATTCACTTTCTCACAATTTATCATCACAAATGGAATTTCTAGTGAGCTCAAAATCAAGAGAGAAGAAGATGATAATGGAAATGATAATTCCTTTTGTGATGAATAGAAAAGAAATCTATATGATTGATATATCAACCATGGTCAAGGATGAGTGGCTAAGAGTTTGTAGAGAATAAACTAGAGTTAGGGTTTGGTTAGGTTAGAAAATGAGTCATGGAAAAATATCAACCATAATATCTTAACCAAGACAAAAAAGAAAAGCTTCTAGAATGTGCAAGAAGAAGCTAACCCTAATCAAACCCTAATCCCATTTAATCATCCTTAAACATGTTTAATAATAAATCATATCATGTCACAATAATATATATCACATATATATTATATATTTGCAACAAAAGAAAATAATACAATTAACATATATCGCATATATATCAATGTATCATCCAGTGAGAAAATGAAATAGTAAAGCGAGCCAATATTAGATAATGTAATACAATATATCATATATATTATTATACATTAAATCATCGAATCAACTCTTGATCCGACGATCCGGCTATATCGAATATTACCGACTAATATATCATGTACCGATTCATCGAATCAACACTTGATCCGATGTCCCGGTTCATATCTAAATATCGTGAGAATATAATACGGTATCTCATATCACATTATCCTCGGTCCTGCACATATCACATATGTGCCTCTACTCCGTTTCGCCTGAGCCAAGAAACCTCTGTATAGGACTCTAAAGAATCGTCAATACGCCGGTAGCAGGTGATGATCATATCAAACACCCACAAGCTGCAAGCGGTCAGCTAAACGTAACAGCCACCCAGGTATTGAGCGATCAGAAGATCAACAAGCTAGCCTGTGCGTTCTCCTGTGAATCCAATCAGTAACACTCCCATACAGTCCGGTCTGTCCGTCTGATATGTCGCATATCAAGTCTAGGGGTGGTAAACGTCAGACCCCAGTAACCGATAAGTCGTGTCGATGTGTGGCTCATAACGGGTCGAGAAACTACTAGTAACACTTACCAGTAAATCTCTATATCAGCCCTGGCCAGGGACTTCCAGTTATAGCCAATCGAACACAGCACAACATCAACTCCCTATACCGGGAGAGACGAATCCCCTCCTATCGCTCATTGCCTCCATGTGATTCGGGACTGTACCCAAAAGCCACCGTTTTGCACGCCCTCTTGGACGTGGTAAGGTGGAAATCAAAACACAGTGGGAATCACACAAGACTCTATGACGATCTCGGGTCTACAGACTACCCTGTACCAGTGTCACTGGAGAACTGCCATCTGACGTGTGGTATATCACCATCTGGGAGTTCTCGGCGAGTCCGTCCAGTGTACCCAATCTCCACTGAGCACCCGTACACCATCTCTGATGTCAAACACTGATGGATATGGGATCATCCATCGCCCATCATATGGGTCAAGATGCGTATACGCTAGTCTACTCTGGTGTATCGATGCCCTGTCTCGATATACCCTTGACTAGGAACAGTTATAGGATGTACTCATCGACTACCGTGGCCCCACTAGTATGATCTCATCATAGTCCCAGTAATCGAGTACAGAACCTAAGGGCTTTATCAACATGTGAGAGAAAAACAGTAAACCAATACAAGTCAACATGTTAAGATAAAGTGAAACCAAATAGCATACTATCATGACGAGCAAGAAAGTCATCTCTATATATATCCAAGCATCCATTATAATATACATCATATGTACAACAATGGCCTCTAGGGCATATACATAACTAACAATCTCCCACTTGCACTAAGGCCAGCTGCTGTAGTATCTTATACCTAGCATCCCGAATAATCTCTCAAACTGTATCTGAGGAATAGCCTTCGTGAGTGGATCCGCAGTGTTGTCCTTCGTATCTACTCTCCTGACCTCGATCTCCCGGCGATCAACTATCTCCCTGATCAGGTGATACCGCCTCAGAATATGTCTGGACTTTTGATGGGACCTGGGTTCCTTGGCCAAAGCCACTGCTCTATTGTTATCGCAATACAGAGGTATTGGATGTTCAATGGATGGAACCACACCAAGTTCACTAATGAACTTCTTTGTCCAGACAGCCTCTTTGGCAGCATCGTTGGCAGCGATGTATTTAGCCTCCATCGTCGAGTCTGCAACGGTATCCTGTTTGGAACTCTTCCAACATACCACCCCTCCATTGAGGGTAAAGACAAATCCCGAGTGCAACTTAGAGTCGTCCTTATCACTTTGGAAGCTGGAATCGGTAAAGGACTCCACCTGGAGTTCTCCGTTACCATACACCAAGAACATCTCCTTAGTCCTTCGCAAGTACTTGAGAATGTTCTTCACAGCTGTCCAGTGACTCTCTCCAGGATCTGCTTGATACCGACTCACTACACTTAGTGAGTATGCTACATCGGGTCTGGTACATAGCATCGCATACATGATAGAGCCTACTGCCGAAGCATAGGGTATCCCTTGCATGCGAGCTCTCTCCAAATCAGTCTTGGGAGACATCTCTTTGGAGAGAGTGAGTCCAGAGATCGTGGGTTGGTTCCCACGCTTGGATTCTTCCATGCTAAACCTCTTTAGTATGGTGTCAATGTACCTGGATTGGGACAATCCCAGTATCCGTTTAGATCTATCTCTATAGATCATGATTCCCAATATGCAGGAGGCATCACCTAGATCTTTCATTGAGAATCTCTGTGATAAGAAGAGCTTGACTGATTGCAGCATAGGAATATCATTTCCTATCAAGAGTATGTCATCCACGTACAATACGAGGAAGACAACCTTACCCTCTGCTACCTTCTTATAGATACAAGGTTCATCTATATTTTTTATGAAGTCAAACTCTTTGACTACTACATCAAAGCAGATGTTCCAACTCTGCGATGCTTGCTTTAACCCATAAATGGATTTAAGCAGCTTGCACACCTTTCCGCTGCTCCCACTATCTATGAAGCCCTCTGGCTGAGTCATGTACACGCTCTTTTCTAAATCACCGTTTAGAAAGGCGGTCTTAACATCCATTTGCCAGATTTCGTAGTCATGGTATGCAGCAATGGCAAGTAAGATCCGGATGGAATTAAGCATAGCAACTGGAGAAAAGGTTTCGTCATAATCCACACCTGGTCGTTGACGAAATCCCTTTGCTACAAGTCTAGCTTTGAAAGTCTCAACTTTTCCATCTACACCAAATTTCTTTTTAAAAATCCACTTGCTCCCAATGGGTTTTACCCCTTCAGGAGCATTTTCCAAAATCCATACTTTATTGGTGTACATGGATTCCATCTCAGATCGCATTGCATCCAGCCATTTCACAGAGTCACCACTCGTGATGGCCTGCTCGAAACTAGTCGGGTCATCATCATCCATGATGCAATCCTCGCTTCCACCATCAATTGAGAAAACCGTAGTATCTCTCAGGTGGACGAGAAACCCTACTAGATCGGCGGAGAGGCTGGGGTTCGTTGGGTACTATTGAATCCTCCGGTTCCACCAAATCTTCAGTTTCAGTTTGAGTTTGTATAGCTGGAATTTCTTCCAGTTCTATCTCTTCGCTACTAATTTCTTTTGCAAGAAATTCCTTTTCTAAAAAGGCGGCATGTCGAGAAACAAACACCTTTTGTTCCTCGCAATGGTAGAAAAGATATCCATGTGAATGTTTGGGATATCCCACAAACTTGCATAGAACTGACCGTGCCTCGAGTTTGTCTGGATTTTGCCTTTTGACATAGGCCAGACAACCCCATATCTTAACTCGTTTAAGACATGGTCTCTTCCCACTCCATATCTCATATGGTGTGGTAGGTACAGATTTAGTTGGAACTTGATTCAATAGGTATGCTGCTGTCTCCAGTGCATACCCCCAGAAGGAAATAGGTAACTCAGCTGTACTCATCATCGAGCGCACCATATCTAATAGGGTGCGATTTCTCCGCTCAGATACACCGTTGTGCTGTGGTGTATAAGGAGGAGTAAGCTGAGAGAGAATCCCATTCTCTTTTAGATAATTTAGGAACTCACTGCTTAAGTATTCACCTCCTCGATCAGATCGAAGAATCTTAATACTTTTGCCCGTTTGGTTCTCTACTTCGTGCTTATATTCTCTGAATTTCTCAAAAGCTTCAGACTTGTGTTTCATCAGGAACACATATCCGAATCTTGAGAGATCGTCAGTGAATGTAATGAAGTAGAAAGAACCGTTCCTGGCATGCGTAGACATAGGACCGCATACATCACTATGTACCAGTCCTAAAAGTTCCGTAACTCTTTCTCCGTGTCCACTAAACGGAGTTTTGGTCATTTTTCCTTTGAGACATGAATGGCAAGTATCATAAAATGATAATTCGAACGGGTTCAAATATCCATCTTTATGTAACTTAGTCAGTCGTGTCGCATTGATATGACCAAGTCTACAATGCCACAAGTAGGATTCGTTCATTTCTGAACTCTTCCTCTTGTGTGTGTTTTGTATATTCAGGACTGTATTCTGATTCAGAATGAATATGCCATTATGTAACGAGCCTGATGCAATCAACTTTTGATCTAAGAATATGTTCATAACATTATCCTTTACTACAAAATTATATCCTTCTTTACTTAATAAAGAAACTGATATAATATTGCACATCATGTTCGGTATATAATAGCACTCATTTAGAATCAGTGTATTGCGACTTGGTAATACAAGGTGATATTCGCCAACTGCTTTGGCTACAATACTTGCACCGTTCCCTACTTGAACGGAATGATCACATTTTCCCAGTTCTCTACCTTTTCGTAGCCCATGTAACAATTTACATATATGGGATCCTGATTCGGTATCCAATACCCAGGACGTAGGGTGAACTGAGAAACAGTTCTCAATAACTAACACACCTGAAGAAGATGCATCAACATGCATGTTCTTTTGGGCGGTGTGAGAATCCAGATATTCTCCTGTTTCATGTTCAGTCTTATAACTCTTATAAGAAAGAACGGGTACAACGTTCCTTTGCTCAGTACAATAATCGGGTTCAGTCAATACATCCATATTATTATCTTGATTATGGCCTGACATGGTCGCTACCTGGAAAGAGAGAGAAGAAAACACTTTAGCGTATGCTCTTACAAGATTAGATTGGTTATTATCTTATCTAATCAGGATGTCTCCCACTGTTTTTATCAAATCTACCTTCAAACCCTAAAAGGTAAGATTAGCCGGGATTAATTACACCCTATAATTTCGTCAATCTTTCAGCCAGATCAGTGTCGGTACTTTAAGGGAGGTTCCCCGTGCTTTCGCACGGACCTAATTAAAGTAAACCTCATTTTCCCAGAGGCGTAACCTCGTTAACACTTTTCTAGACACCTACTTGATCGGCTAATTATCCCGTGTAAAACTCTCCCAGGAGTAACACTTACTCGCAGTGGGTATCGGGATCCAACTATCTCATAGGAGGTATGCAATCTCATTGCAAATTTCAACACTTGAAATTCCCGATAATGCTTTTGCCCCTAACCCCTATGACCTTGACAAAGGCCAACAAACCATAGGAAGCTAGTCAAGTTCAACCCGTCATTTCTTGATTGAATTAAACCCATCCGCACGACCCTTGACAAAGACCAACAAGGTCGTATGAATACCCTAATCCAATCACATCATATGTTTAAACAGATAAGTACCAGTTAGCTACCGCACACTAGCCTTGACAAAGGCCAACAAACGCAGCACGAATACTAAATAGTCCTTATCTGAAATGACGGAGGGCTACGCAGGTTTTTCAGAAAACCCTGAGTGTAATGAACTTGATATCGTCGTAGAATCGAGTGATTTTGAAAAGGAGTGTTTTTGAGGCTTCTAGTTTCGCTAAAGAGGTCACTCCCAGTGAAGGGATCTCGGCTCTTTCCCCATCGAATAAGGTGCAGGATATATCATATATACCGCTGTGCAAAGCAAGAACTATATAAGCTGTCAAAACTCAACCGCGAGTTTGTAGCATCTGCCAGTTTCGCTAAAGAGGTCACTCCCGGTGAAGGGATCTCGGCTCTTTCCTCATCGAATAAGGTGCAGGGCATATCATATATACCGCTGTGCAAAGCAAAATTGTAGCTATCATTTTTATAAAGTTTTGATTCTACAACATCTTTTGGTTTCTTTTCTTTTTATTAATCTCATTAATATAATCCCATCAGCTTATGCTTCCTAAGCATCACAGAAGAAACGAAAGCAGTAATATTTATATATCAGCATATATATATAGTATAAGCATTCGTCTCAGGCAGTAATATGATCTCATCACAGAACATTGCAGCAGAAGAACATATATGAAATATTGGATATACTAGGACGTCCGTGTTTTCAATACGAGCCTGTATAAAACACGGATTCCACGGTCGCGACGAATAGCCAAACCCACATCCCAAGACCCCTACGAGAGCGGCAAGTAACACTGCCAATTCTAAGGTTAGGAGACCCGGTCTCGACTCCTCGAGATGGCCTCCCACTGGGCCCTAGAACCCGGTTACTTGTGCTCTCCTTCTTGGGTCTACCTAATGCGGAAAAGTAAACAATATACACTGGTGACATCAACCTCAACCTGGAAGTGCCCCAAATAAAAGAATATTACATTACAAATGAATTTTACATGAATGAAAATAAAAACCCTCATCTCACATAAAACCCCCGGCTATTCAGAACGCGACGATCCAATATAGCATATCACAGCAACACATAATATCACATATCATCAACGTAAGTAAATATGCGCATCCCAATTGTCGTTGACATATATCAACGAAACCAGCGATATCACATATTACACTTACGGTCACAGAAAAGAAAGTGTAAAACTACAACATTTGGAATCCACAATCACTTTAGACATCGTAAATCCGAAATATCACATACTTCGCATTTCATGCCTAACCCAATGAATTCCACATATTGTATCACATTCCAGATAAATAGATAGTATTAAACTTTTCGAACAGATAATAAAATACCCAAAATTTCCTAAAGTGCTCAACACTTGAGCGAAGTTCAAATAATCCCAGAATATGTCATAGTACCAGTGATCCAGCCGTAGAAGGGTCAAGCCAACGCCTCACATGTGGCACGCCGTACTGCCCTAAACCCGAAGGTTCAAAAAGCAGTTCAAGACGGTCACATAATCGAGTTAAGGTTTGTTATCTTCTAGAGGGTCCACCGCTTAACTTGTGCAATTTTTCTGAAAGATTTAAACCCGATAAAAATTCAACACTTGAAAGTTTGTCATGCCGGGAAAAAGTGAGTTAATGATATCCGTTCAAATAGTTTAACAGTTTCTAAATATCCGGAAATAAAAACGAATTTAAATATTCCGATCGAATCTACGATTACAAAGCAAACCCCAAACCACTCAACCTTTGAGTCAATATAAAAATACCAGAAACTATAAAAGCACAAATAAAGAATTACTGTGGAAAAAAAATGTCCAATCAAACAATACGGCCGCGGAACCGCGGCCGAAGCAAGCAATGGCCGCGATTCCACGGTCGTTTGTACGGATCACAGTCTCGAATTTCACAGTTATTCTTATTTTTATCTGCAGTATTTTTCAGGTATTTTTAATTCAGAAAAAATCCAGATTTTAAAAAATTTCCAGAGAAGGGGTTAACTTTGTCGGTTCGGGTTCGATCGGAGTTTTAACTTCGTAAACACGTCGCCTAATGCTCTAGCTAGGCTCTGATACCACTGTAGGGTTCCTAGGCACACTTGTGAAGGTTCATAACGCATCAAACATGCACGAATAAAATTTTACATGTGCCGAACAACCCAAAGACAGGATCTTTGCTAGATTATTAGGGTTTAGCATGCAAGATAACATCTTTTTATCTAAGTGTGGGGGATTACAACATTTGTAGTCCGCTCTTTCGCTTCACAAGCTCCGAGTAGAAGTCCCTTCGCCGCGATCCATGATCTCCCGGACTCAAGAGAGGCTCCACGACTCGAACGATCCATGCTACCTTGAAGTGTTCCGAATCTCCGATGATCTATGTCGAAGTTGCAATAACCCAAGCTTTCTCACTCTAAAGAGATGAACACCCTAATCTCATGGGCTAGATGAGATGAGAATGAGGGAGTAGTATTTATGATTTCTTTTTAATTCACTTTCTCACAATTTATCATCACAAATGGAATTTCTAGTGAGCTCAAAATCAAGAGAGAAGAAGATGATAATGGAAATGATAATTCCTTTTGTGATGAATAGAAAAGAAATCTATATGATTGATATATCAACCATGGTCAAGGATGAGTGGCTAAGAGTTTGTAGAGAATAAACTAGAGTTAGGGTTTGATTAGGTTAGAAAATGAGTCATGGAAAAATATCAACCATAATATCTTAACCAAGACAAAAAGGAAAAGCTTCTAGAATGTGCAAGAAGAAGCTAACCCTAATCAAACCCTAATCCCATTTAATCATCCTTAAACATGTTTAATAATAAATCATATCATGTCACAATAATATATATCACATATATATTATATATTTGCAACAAAAGAAAATAATACAATTAACATATATCGCATATATATCAATGTATCATCCAGTGAGAAAATGAAATAGTAAAGCGAGCCAATATTAGATAATGTAATACAATATATCATATATATTATTATACATTAAATCATCAAATCAACTCTTGATTCGACGATCCGGCTATATCGAATATTACCGACTAATATATCATGTACCGATTCATCGAATCAACACTTGATCCGATGTCCCGGTTCATATCTAAATATCGCGAGAATATAATACGGTATCTCATATCGCATTATCCTCGGTCCTGCACATATCACATATGTGCCTCTACTCCGTTTCGCCTGAGTCAAGAAACCTCTGTGTAGGACTCTAAAGAATCGTCAATACGCCGGTAGCAGGTGATGATCATATCAAACACCCACAAGCTGCAAGCGATCAGCTAAACATAACAGCCACCCAGGTATTGAGCGATCAGAAGATCAACAAGCTAGCATGTGCGTTCTCCTGTGAATCCAATCAGTAACACTCCCGTACAGTCCGGTCTGTTCGTCTGATATGTCGCATATCAAGTCTAGGGGTGGTAAACGTCAGACCCCAGTAACCGATAAGTCGTGTCGATGTGTGGCTCATAACGGGTCGAGAAACTACTAGTAACACTTACCAGTAAATCTCTATATCAGCCCTGGCCAGGGACTTCTAGTTATAGCCAATCGAACACAGCACAACATCAACTCCCTATACCGGGAGAGACGAATCCCCTCCTATCGCTCATTGCCTCCATGTGATTCGGGACTGTACCCAAAAGCCACCTTTTTGCACGCCCTCTTGGACGTGGTAAGCTGGAAATCAAAGCACAGTGGGAATCACACAAGACTCTATGACGATCTCGGGTCTACAGACTACCCTGTACCAGTGTCACCGGAGAACTGCCATCCGACGTGTGGTATATCACCATCTGGGAGTTCTCGGCGAGTCCGTCCAGTGTACCCAGTCTCCACTGAGCACCCGTACACCATCTCTGATGTCAAACACCGATGGATATAGGATCATCCATCGCCCATCATATGGGTCAAGATGCGTATACGCTAGTCTACTCTGGTGTATCGATGCCCTGTCTCGATATACCCTCGACTAGGAACAGTTATAGGATGTACTCATCGACTACCATGGCCCCACTAGTATGATCTCATCATAGTCCCAGTAGTCGAGTACAGAACCTAAGGGCTTTATCAACATGTGAGAGAAAAACAGTAAACCAATACAAGTCAACATGTTAAGATAAAGTGAAACCAAATAGCATACTATCATGACGAGCAAGAAAGTCATCTCTATATATATCCAAGCATCCATTATAATATACATCATATGTACAACAATGGCCTCTAGGGCATATACATAACTAACAGTATCCTGAGACATACAGGGGACGGTTGTGGTCGCACGTCCCAAGGAGAAGGACCTCATCACCGAACGTGACATCGGCTGTGTGTACTTCTTCCAGCTCGTCCTTCATCCTTTCTTCGGCGAGGAAGGGTTGGAATTTCTCGGGCTCTTGCAGCGCCTTGATTAACGAATCTCTCGCTTCTTTTGATAATAAGAGGGCGTCGAGAATGTTGAGCTGAGAGGGTAGCTTCCTCAGGTGCACTAGGACGTTGTAGTCTACTTTGTTCTTTTTTGGCGGGTCTTTGGCAGTCAGCTCTTTCATGACTTGGTCATCCAGGGCAATATCCTCAGAGACCTTTTCTTTTCCCTTATCTTTTCTATTCGTGGGTCCGAGATTCTTTTCTGGAAGCGTGCAATTACGCAGCTGAATATTTTCACAGGCCTTCGGTTCTTCTTCCTTCCTTAAGATGGATTCTTTAAAGAGAGGGCTAAGAGCCATTTTCTCGTCAGAGTCGCTCCCAAAGGTGAGAACCTGTGATCCTTCGGCGTTGACCACGCGACAGTTGCTGGTAGTTCCTTTATGCTCTTCGGTCGTGCTTCTCTGCTCCCGACGAGTTTTGTGTTTCATCCGCTTGAAATGCTGCCGGTGAGCAACATATCTCTGCCACCATCTTTTAAAAGCATCGCATTCTTCGGTGGGGTGCGAAATTTTTCGATGATATGCGCAGTAATTAGGATGCATCCCTGCTCCACCGAGAGTGTTTTCTTCAGAGGGTGGTGGCTTCATTCCCATTGATATGACTTTAGCGAGCCTTTTCCTCGTCTTGAATTTGTTTTTATCCACGACGGATGTCCCTTGATCTGGCGGGAATGTCTCGACTCTTTCGTCTAGTCGGCGGCGTTTGGCTCTTTCAAATATGGCCATCTCACGCTCCCGATCGGCTTTACTTTTCAGACGAATCTCATTCAGGAAGGCGTCGATCATCTCGTCTGACGGCCATAGAAGTTCTGGCTCGGGACCTGCCTCCAGTCTTTCTGTGCAAGGAGCCTCTTTATCATCTATCAACGAGCGAGAGATCACATGACAACTTGCTACGCAGTCCTCAGATTCATCTGATGAGTCTTCTCCATTATTTTCGTCTTCGAGGACGTGGCTGAGGAACTCTTGGAGCGTGATTGGAATCCGCGCCTTCTGGTTATACTCTTCCAGCGCGTCAATCTGTTTCTGTAAGTCCGTGCGCTTGTCGCCAGGCTTCACGGGCTTTTTAGGTCTATTTTTCTTCTTCTTTGAAGATTTCGACGGCTGGGCATGAGTGTTTGGGCCATCACCGCCAATCTTTGGGGTTGGGTGCGGCTTCAGCATCCCTTCGATGATCTGAGGTTCTAGTGGGTTCTTCCACCTAATCGCCGGGCATGTCTGGAGATCATTCAGCATCCTCTTGGTCTTGGCCGAAAGAGCCACCTCCCATGGAGCTTCTTCAACAAAGGAGCACGTTGCCCCCGGTGCGTCCGCCTTCTTAGGAGTGTGCGGTTGCGGGGGATTTACTTTTCACTTCTCAGACAGCGCAAACTTGCCTTGTAGATACTGATCTTCGATCCATCCTTTAAAGACGAAGCAATCCTCGATCGGATGGCTTACCGTTTGGTGGTAAGGGCAATAATTAGGATTATTCACTTCGCTGGGTTGCGGTGGTCGCCTTGGATTTGGCAAGTTGATAAGCCTGTTGCGCATAGCCAGCTCGAACAGCCTCTTCGTCTTGTCCCGTGGGAATGAGTAAGGACGCTTCATTTTCTCATTGTAATAGCGACGTCTCTCTTCCAGTTGATCTGCTAGCTTTGGGGCACTGGGCTGTTGTTGGGTGTTCGCGACGAAGGTCGCCTTCCCTTTACCCATGTCGTTCCGAGGTTCCGGCTTCGGGGGAGACGGTCTGTGACCCATTTGATCCATCTGGGCTAGCTTGTCGATCAAAGCCTGGAACATGGTCGGTTTAAAGATCATGAACTGTAAAATAGTTGCATGAAGGTCTAGGGTGCCCACGAACATGCCCACCGCTGGCGCTTCTTCGATGCGTTGTTCGCATTTTGACCACAAGTTCCGCCATCGGATTGCATATTGAACCCAAGTTTCGCCCGGTTTCACCCTTGCATTAATCAACGCCGTTATTGGGGTGCGTTCGCTGGCGCTCGCGAATCGCTGGGTGAACAGCAACTCCATTTCTGTGAAAGTTTTGACGGAGTCATTCGGAAGCTCGGAGTACCATTCAAACGCCGTCTCCGACAAGCTGCCGACGAATTGGCGAAGCAGGAGCTTATCATCGCCGCCGGTGTTGCCACATAAGGCTCTGAATTGAGCGACGTGCTGATGCGGATTTCCCGTCCCCTTATATACGTGGAATTTGGGGATCGTGTATCCCGGCGGGTACTTTATTTGGTCGTACCAACCCGGATAGGGTCGTCCTGTTTTGACAACTTGGCCGGCCGCTTCGTTTGCCTGGTGAACTCGTATTTGCTGAGCAATATAATCATCCAGGGTGGCCTTGGAGATTGTCTCATCTTTGGCTGTTGAAAGAGCCGAAGGTGGATTTGACGTCTCCCCTTTGTCGTCTTCAATAATGATTGGAGGGTCTTCAGCTGGGGGATCCGGCTGTATCATCATGCCGACCATGTCTTGGAACAGAAGAGCTATCTGTTTTATATTGGCCGCTTGTTCCGCAGCATCTTTATCCTTCCTTTCAAGCATTCTACGAAGGAATTCAGCATCGGTCTCGTGTTCGCGACGTTGTTCCGATGACGCCTTCGGGCTTTCTTTTGGTCCGGTGAGCGCGGCCATCGCAGTCAACATCTCCTGGAGCTTCTGCTGCTGCTTTTCCTAGGCTCTTGTGATGGATCGGGTAAGCGGTCTGTGGCCTGTCGAAGCGCGACTATCTTCCTTCTCAGATGCCATGTAAACGGTATGGACGACCATGCCCCCAAACTTAGGGCGTTTGGGTTCAGTGTTTTTGACTTTTGTCGCCGGCACGGGGATCTTCTCCGGCCTTCTTTTCTTATGAACAGTGGAAGTTGAAGGGGCCGTTGGGGTGGGCGCCCAGACAGCTTTTCATGGCTTGGCAGGATGGCTTACCTCCTGTTGGACCTTCGACTTCTTATGTTGGTGGGAGAAATTCGGATCAATCACCGATTTTCAGACTCGTCGCCAAATTTTGTAGACTTTGGAAGATAGCCGTTGAGGGGACGGCTCCGGCTTTGTTTCTACGACGGTCTCTACCGGTGGAGGAGACCTTTTGAGCACCGCAGTTTGCGAATTTCTGCGTACCCTGTTCAGCGGCTCAAAGCTGTTCCCGGTTGGAACAGCAGCATTAATTTCCACTGTTGGAGCTGGTGGAGTTAGCCCTGAGGGGGAGTTGCCCCCAGCCTTCCTTATCCGGCGCCAGTGGCGACGTCGGGCGTTACGGGTTGTTGGGATTGGTTCAGCGACGGCTTTATCTTTCCCCCTGTTCAGGTGAGGGGCTGTTGCCGGTGTCAGCCTCTTGAAGACTGACGTCCGTTGAGAAGCCGTGTCCAACCGGTCAAACACAGATTTCTGAGCGGGAGCGGGAACGGGAGCAGTCAGTCTTGCAAAGACCGACCCTCTGGGAGGAGAAGCCGCCTTGACGACTTCAGGAGAAGCTATCTTCTTTGGGATGGCCACTTCAGGTATTATGGGCTTCTTGGTAGGCCCCTTGGAGCCCGAGTTCAGCCTGGTGAAGACTGAGGAATTGGACGACCCGTTGAGAGGGGCCGTGGGAGTAGCAAGTCGATCGAAGAACGACTTCTTTGAAGCTTTCGATACGGGTACAGGGATGGTGAAGCTGGCTAGCGGGAGCATGGTCCCGAAAAACAGACCGGTAGTAGCTTGGGTAATTTGTTCCACCGGCATCGTGAATAGTGATGCCACCTGCGGTCCATCGGCTACACCTCCAGGTGAGGCGGAGCGTCGGTTGCACTTGCAGTTCGAGCAGTTGGACGCCATTGCTGTTTGATTTCTGCGCCAAGCAAGAGACCAAATCTTAGTAACTTGAAACCCGAGGGCAACCATTAACAAACCGCGATTCGTTCGCGAATACGACGCACGAAGTGTGGAGTGAAAAGAGGAAAAGGTCCCACCGGGCGTGCCAGAATCTGTTCCCCTCCGAATGGCGGCGCGACGCAGAGACGTCTTGCCTGAGATTCGGGGCAGATGCTAATTGGTGCTATCCGTCCACCTCTTCGAAGATGCCAAGTTGATTTATGGCATCGTGTATCGAAGGTTTAAACGGATACGGCCGATGTAGCAGACTTCGTCAGATTCCCCCTCGTTTGAGGGGTTTTTGATTGTGGGGACGCTCTTCCCTGCAGGCGCAATCCCCTGCAGTTAATTACGCTACCGCTTCGCGGTAACAACTTTCTCCTTCTCCATATGGTCACTTCGTGTCGTGGGTGTCTGTTTTTTGTTTGGTTGCCCGTGGATTGTATACGGAGACTATGTTATGTTGTCGCCCGTAGGGCGTGGACTAGTCCAAATTCGTATCTCTCCTAGATTTGGTTTTGGGGGTTTGGGTTTAAAGATACGTTAGCCTCATTTAAGACTAAGATCAACTTAAACGTTTGTTAACGATACGTTAGTCTAAATTTAGACTAAGATCAACTCAACGGTTTGTTAAGGATACGTTAGTCTCATTTCAGACTAAGACCAACTTAACGGGATCGTTTAGATCCAACAAAAGAGCGTTTGGGCTCTATTGTTTAGTTTAAGGACATTGCGGTCAATTACCAGTTTAAGGACATGGTGGTCCAATGTTAGTTTTAAGACATTGCGGTCAAGATTAAGGACATCATAGTCCATGGGTTTAAGGACTCCACAGTCCGGCGTTAGTTTTAAGACATCACGGTCAAGGTTAAGGACGTCATAGTCCGTTGTTAGTTTTAAGACATCCCGGTCAAGGTTAAGGACATCATAGTCCATGAGTTTAAGGACCCCACAGTCCGTGAAATGTATGGTTGTTGGGACCCGTCACCTCTTTGAAGTCGTTGAGGAATTACAACGACAAATATCAAATGAGTGAAGAGATGTACCCTTGAACCAAGGTAGATTAAATGATCTGTAGCCCAATTTGGAACCAAGACCAATTAATTATATTGTGAGCCCATTGGCTCAGTTAAGTCTGGATTGAGGACTTATGGCCAACTTGGGCTAAGTCCCATTAAGTCTAGCCTGTTTGGCATTTGTCTGATTCCAGTCCATAAAAGTTTTGAGGGGGCTCGATAACATTTCTGTTATAGCTCTGGATATTATTCGATTTTGAGATTCAATAGAAGGGGAGGCTTTGCCTCTGAAAGATTAGCCAATTTGGCTAAAAGTAGTGTTAAACACTAAATAACAAAAGTGTTAAACACTAAAGACAGAATTCTCAAACTAGTGTTAAACACTAAAAGAACAATCAGTGCTAAACACTGGAAATATAGTTTCCCAAATTAGTGTTAAACACTAGCAAACAACAGTGTTAAATACTGGAAATGAAGTTGTCAAATTAGTGTTACACACTAGAAAACACCAGTGTTAAACACTGGGTACAAAGTTCTCGAATCAGTGTTAAACACTAAAGAAAGAGGGGTCACGTGGGAGCACGTGAGGGCGCTCGAAGGTGGGACCAGATCCCCTTTTTACCTCGTTCTGCAATTAAGTGTTGAACACCTTTTTATTATTTTTATTTTGAACGTCACGTGTTGGCACGTGATGGGGATTTTGTTAGTTATATGTATGCCCTAAAGGCCATTACTATACATAGGATGTATATTGTAGTGGAGGCTTGGACATATATAGGGAGGACTTTCTTGCTCGACATGATAGTATGCTATCTGGTTGCTCTTTACCTTAACGTGTACACTGATTGTCTCTCTATTACATGTTGGTAAAGCCCTTAGGATGTGTACTTGACTACCTGGACTATGATGCAGATCATACTAGTGGGGACATGGTAGTCCATAAGTACATCCTTCAAGGTCCCTAGTCGTGGGTGTATCGAGACGGGGCATCGATATACCAGAGTAGACTAGCGTATTCCTTCTCGACCCATACAGATGGGCGATGGATGATCCCATATCCATTGGTGTTTGACATCAGAGATGATATACGGGTGCTCAGTGGAGACTGGGTACACTGGACGGACTCGCCGAGAACTCCCAGATGGTATTATACCTTACGTCAGATGGCAGTTCTCTGGTGACACTGGTACATGTTAGTCTGTAGACCCGAGATCGTCATAGAGTCTTGTGTGATTCCCACTGTGCTTTGATTTCCACCTTACCACGTCCAAGAGGGCGTGCAAAACGGTGGTTTTGGGTACAGTCCCGAATCACATGGAGGCAATGAGCGATAGGAGGGGATTCGTCTCTCCCGGTATAGGGAGTTGATGTTGCGCTGTGTTCGATTGGCTATAACCGGAAATCCCTGGCCAGGGTTGCTGAGATTTACTGGTAAGTGTTACCAGAAGTTTCTCGAACTGTTATAGACCTCATATCGACACGACTTATCGAGCTACTGGGGTCTGACGTTTACCACCCCTAGACAAGATATGCGACATATCAGACGAACAGACCGGACTGTACGGTAAGTGTTACTGGTTGGATTCACAGGAGTGTGAGCGGGATTGCTCGTTGATCTTCTGATCGCTCAATACCCGGGTGGCCGTTACGTTTAGCAGACCGCTTGCGGCTTGTGGGTGTTTGATATGATCATCACCTGCTGCCGGCGTATTGACGAGTCTTTAGAGTCCTACATAGAAGTTTCCTGGCTCAAGCGAAACAAAATAGGAGCGCATATAAGATATGTGCGGGACCGAGAATAATACCAGTATGTGATACTGTATTCTATTCTCGCGATTTGTATCATTGGACGGTTATATGAGATATAGCCGGGTTACCGAATCAAGTGTTGATTCGATACATTGATACACTTGATATTAGTCGGTTATATGCAGTATGACCGGATCATTAAATCAAGTGTTGATTTAGTGATTTA
This sequence comes from Agapanthus africanus, assembly GCA_030015575.1. Lineage (NCBI taxonomy): Eukaryota > Viridiplantae > Streptophyta > Magnoliopsida > Asparagales > Amaryllidaceae > Agapanthus > Agapanthus africanus. Next base: position 55,090,161 of record CM057350.1, on the reverse strand, counting down.
ATGTATAATTATATATTTGATATATTACTTTACATTAACTAGTATTGGTTCACTTAAGATTATTTTCTCACTAGATTGTGCACATTGTATATATGATATATTTTTGTGCACTTGTTTGTATCATGTTTGATGATACATGCAAACTTGGGTGTGTGTATGCTTTAAACTATGATTAGGTTAATGGTTAGGGTTTGATTTACTCATTTATTTATTCTTTTATTTTTTGGGCAAAAACAAATATGGTGGCTTTCTTTGTTTTATTCTTGGAGTTTCATGAAGCTTCACCATTTTGTTTTTATTCTTAAACCTAACCATTACCTAAACCCTAGTTTATTCTCTACATGAGTTAAACTAACCCATGGTTGCTATATGATAAGAATCACTTGAATTTTCTAATTAATTAATTCTTTTCCTTCTTCATCTTCTTCATGAAGAAAGGAAAAGCTTGCTAGAAAATTCTAAGTGATGATTCCAAGTGAGAAATCCAAATCCAAAGTGAACCCACTTCCTATTTCTTCATCCTCTACCACTTGCCATGTAGTAGAGGGTGTTTTCTTCACAAGTTTCTTGACCTAGTGAAGATGGAGCTTGAGTTTGAGTCGCCTCGACGTAGATCATCTTCGGCATCGAAGTCAATGACCTAACCCGATTATTTCTCCGACGAAACCATCGCTAGAGTCCGGGATTCCGATGATCGCAGCGGAGGGACGTCAACACGGAGCTAAAGAAATGGTGGAGCGGATCTACAAAGGTTGTAGTCTCTTTCACTTAGCAATAAAGTTGTTTACTTGCTTGCTTAGCAATAAGGTTGTAGTCCCTTTCACTTAGCAATAAAGTTGTTTGCTTGCTTTCTTTTCGCCTCATCTCTAGTTAACGATCTTGCATAGGATTCTTAGGCACATGAAAAAATTGATTTTGGCATGGTTGATGCCTTGTGGAACCTCTTGAGTGTGCCTAGGAACCCTACAGTGGTATCAGAGCCTAGCTAGAACCTTAGGCGAAGTGTAGACGATGTTAGAAACCCGATCGAACCCCGAAACCCTAAATTTCACCCCTTTCTGTACATTTTCTGAAATCGTGGATTTTTGTCAATTAAAAATACTCAAAAAATTCAGCAGGGTTTTCTAGGAATTACAGTGAAACACGTGGCCCTGATTCCATCATTGAGCCGCGGAACCGCGGCCTAACCCCTGTTTGGGCGGCGGTTCCGCGGCAATAAAGTGGCTTCTTGCTCCACTGTTTCTACAGTAATGTCCACATGGTAGTCCTATGTGTTTTGGGTAATTTTAATTTACACTCAAGAGTTGAGTAATCTGGGGTGTTTTAGGGATTCGATAATTCGATCGGAAACTTTAACTGCGTCTATGTGTTTTTCCGGGTAATTTAGAATATGTTAAAAAAGTTCGACGGGATATAAATACCCAATCTTTCCCCTGCCGGGAAATTTCCAATTGTTGGATTTTTCCGTAGTTTAATAACGTTCTAAGTAGTGCAAGTAACGCGATGGACTCTCTAGAAGACAACAAACCTTAACTCGATTATGTGACCGTCTTGAACTGCCCTTTGAACCTTAGGGTTTGGGGCAGTACGGCGTGACACATGTAAGGCGTTGGCTTGACCCTTCTACGGCTGGACCATTGGTACTGTGGCATGAAGTGAATGTTTTTAAACTTATTTCATGTGTTGAGCTGTTTCGGGAAAACTTGGGTGTTTGATTGTTCGATCGGAAAGTTTAACATTTTCTATTTATCTGGAATGTGATACAATATTTGGAATCCACAAGTAGTTATGAGATAACTGATTTGAATGTTATAAACATAGCACTTTAGTCTCACTTGATCGGTTGCCATGGAATTTTGATGTGATCAAAAGTCCGTCGCAATCACGTAGCGTACGCGGATACTCGCCGGGTAAACTTAATAGACAGCCACACCCCATAGCCCCGACCAAGTGACTGTAGAAGAACCCCATCGCCGAAAGCATTCGTTCGGGTGCTCGCGGTAGCAGTGTTCCGCCTTGGTGCACTTCGTCGACGGTATCGGGGGTGCGGCCGTCTACTAAAGTTTGCGACGAGCATTCGATCAGAATGTCGGGAATCCTGTTGAATTGCCCGACTTCATATTGAAAAGTGTTTTCGATAATGAGACTAAAATGCGGGGTTTATAATTGTTAGGCATGTGATGTCTAAGGAATTCATTTGGTTAGGCATGTGATGTCTAAGGAGGTTGCGGATTCCAACTGTTGTAGTTTTACACTTTCTTTTCTGCGACCGTAAGTGTAATATGTGATATCGCCGGTTTCGTTGCTATATGTCAACGACAATTGGGATGCGCATATTTACTTACGTTGATGACATGTGATGTTATGTGTTGCTGGATATGTTATATTGGATCGTCGTGTTTGAATAGCCGGGTTTTTTTTTTATGTGAGATGAGTGTTTTTCATTTTCATTCATGTAAAAACTTGTATGTAATATTCTTTTATTGGGGCACTTCCAGGTTGCGGAAGATGTCACCATTGTATTTTATTTACTTTTCCGCACTAGGATAGACCCAAGGAGGAGGGCACAAGTAACCGGGTTCTGGAGTCCAGTGGGAGACCAACTCGAGGAGTCGAGTCCGGGTCTCCTAACTCTAGAATTGGTAGGGTTGCTTGCCGCTCTCGTAGGGGTCTAGGGGGTGTGGGTTTGGCTATTCATCGCAACCGTGGAATCCGTGTTTTATACAGGCTCGTATTGAAAACACGGACGTCCTAGTATATCCAATGTTTCATATGTTTCTTCTGCTGCGGTATCTGTGATGTGATCATTTGATATGTTGTGATAGATGCTGTATATAGTATATATGATATATTATATAAGCGTTACTTATGTTTTACACCCGCGCTAGCCCTGCCCCGCTCTGCCGTTAGTTACCTAACCTAACGGTGCACGAAGGAACATCGAGGCGAATGCGGATGGCATAAGTGTACGTCGTATTTATCTGTGATATTTAGGTAACTTAAATGATGGGACTTCATTAATATGATTAATGAAAGAAAAAGAAACCTAAAAGATGTTGTGGAATCGAATTTTCAAAAACAGGTAGCTACAGTTCTTGCTTTGCATCGCGGTGTTCCTTGTAGAACATCCTGCACCTTATTCGATAAGGAAAGGGCCGAGATCCCTTCACCGGGAGTGACCCCTTTAGCAATAACTGGCAGATGCTACACCCCTCGGTTTGTCTTTCGATTGCTTTTATAGTATTTGCTTTGCACAGCGGTATATATGATATATCCTGCACCTTATTCGATGAGGAAAGGGCCGACGATCCCTTCACCGGGAGTGACCCCTTTAGCAAAACTAGAAAAGCCTCAAAAACACTCCATTTTAAAATCATTTGATTCTACAACGATATCAAGTTCATTACGCAATAGGTTTTCAGAAAAAACTGTCGTAGCCCTCCGTCATTTCAGATAAGTAGTAGTTAGTATTCGTGCTACGTTTGTTGGCCTGCGTCAAGGCGTAGTATGCGGTAGCTAACTAGTATTTATCTGCTTATGCATATGATGCAGATTGGATTAGGGTAGTCGTGCGACTTTGTTGGCCTGCGTCAAGGGTCGTGCGGGTGGGTTTAATTCAATCAGGAAATGACGGGTTGAACTTGACTAGCGCACTATGGTTTGTTGGCCTGCGTCAAGGTCATAGGACGCTAGGGGCAAAATTATCGGGAATTTCAAGTGTTGAAATTTGCAATGAGATTGCATACCTTCTATGAGATAGTTGGATCCCGATACCCGCTGCGAGTAAGAGTTACTCCTGGGAGAGTTTTACACATTACAATTAGCCGATCAAGTAGGTGTCTAGAAAGGTGTCAACGGGGTTACGCCTCTGGGAAAACGAGGTTTACTTTAATTAGGTCCGTGTGAAAGCACAGGGAACCTCCCTCAAAGTACCGACACTGGCCTGGCTGAAAGATTGGCGAACTTGTAGCGTGTAATTAATCCCGGCTAGTCTTTCCTTTTAGGGTTTGAAGGAAGATTTGATAAAAACAGTGGGAGCCATCCTGATTAGATAAAATAATAACCAATCTGATCTTACAAGAGCGCACGCAGAGTGTTTTCTTCTCTTTCTCTCCAGGTAGCGACCATGTCACGCCTTAATCAAGATAATAATACGGATGTATTGACCGAACCCGCTTGTTATACTGAACTGGGGAACGTTGGTCCCGCTCCAACTTATAATTGTTATAAGACAGAGCAGGAATTTGGGGAATACCGGATTTCCCGTGCCGCCCAAACGAAGAAAGTGCATGTTGATGCATCATCTTCGGGTGTGTTCGTTACATAGAACTGTTTCTCAGTATCCTTTACGTCCTGAGTATGTGATACCGGATCAGGATCCCGCATATGTAATCTGATACATAGGGCTACAGAAAAGTAGAGAACTGAGAACGGGTGATAAGTTTCATGAGACAGAAAACGGTGCAAGTGTTGCAGCCAAATCTGTTGGTCACTGTCACCCTGTATTCCAAATACATTGATTCTGAACGAATGTTATTAGATACCGAACCTGATATACAAAATCATATCAGTCTCTTTATTAGTAAAGAAATGATAAAATTTTGTATTGTTGGATAATGTTTTGAACATTTCCTATATCAAAAGTTGATCGGTTCAGGCACGTTATCTAAAAGCATTGATGTTCTAAATCAAACTACAGTTCTTAGTATACGGAACACACACAAGAGGAAGAGTTCAGAAATGAACGAATCCTTCTTGAGGCATTATAGACTAGGTCATATCAATGCGACCCGACTGGCTGAAGTTACATTTTAGATGCATATTTAAATTAGATTGAATTTACATCTTGTGAAACTTGTCAGTCATGTCACAGAGATAAGATGACCATAGCTCTGTTTACTGGAAACAGAGAAAGAGTTAATGAACTCTTGGGATGATACATGTTGATGTATGTAGGTCCCCTGTCTACACATGCCAAGACCGATTCTTTGTATTTCATTACATTCTCTGATAATCTCTCAAGATTCAGACATATGTTCCTGTTGAAACATAAGTCCGAACCTTTTGAGATATTCGCAGAATATAAGTTAGAAGTAGAGAACCAAAATACGGGTATAAGTATTATGTCCTATGATGAGATCAGGGAGGAGAATACTTGTGCATGGAATTCCTGGACTATTCTAAAGGAGAATACAGCACAACACAGAACATCAACGTGAATGTCACGTTCACAAATCCGTCTAAAAGAGCTATAGCAATTAGACAAGATTTACCGATCAAATGACATTCATGGTTGCAGATATAATGTAAATACTGTGAACTAACATGTTTAAAATTTTCGATCGACAAAATTTCCCGAAGTGGGCCCCAAGTAAAATTCTCAGTACTCAGACAAATCTGTGCCCAAACAAAAAATACCAGAAACCCTATTTCCATATCAGAGACCACTGTGGAAATTTTGGTGGACTGATGCTACAGTACGGCGGCGGAACCGCGGCCAAAATGTGGGTACGGCCGCGGTTCCGCCGCGCTACAGTGAAATCAGCCTACAAAATTTCTGCAGTTTTCTTAGAAAAGCCTGTCTGATTTTCTGCAATACTCAAAATAATTTTTTGACGACAATAAAAATTCGACAGAAACTTCATGATTGGAAATGCAGTTTTGGAAAATTTCGTTCGATCAAAGTTCTAAACACGTTAGAGCAAGCTAGTAAAGATTAATGGCGTGGCTATGATACCATGTAAGTCTACGGTAGCGCCCCGACCGTCTGTCCGAGGCCAAAATGCGGAAACGAAAACTTTTTCTTAACTAGAAACCGACGCTATCGTATGCTTAAATCCCGGATCGAACCGTTAACTTACAACTAGCTATCTAGAGAAGGGATAGAAAGGCTATACCGATCGATCCGTGTCCTTCGGTCCTTGGCCACCATCCCAAGCTCCTCGCGGCAACTCCGGTCTCGATCTCCTCGTCGGAAAGGGCACCACATCTATGAGTCTTTTTACGGGCTCCTCTTTCATCCGAAGCAACTCAGGCACGAAGTGTGCTAGCCGACGTGTCCAAGGTAATGTAGAGAATGTTTGTGATCACTTTGTCCCTTGCATCCATGAGATGGATGGAGGTTGAAGGTGTTGCCATTGATGGAGATTATAAGCTAGAGAAGAAAGAGGAAGAAGAAGAAGTTTTTTTTCTTTCTTTTCTTTTGTTGTAGAATGATAATGAAAGCAAGAATGAGAGAATACAAGAGCTCACCCACAACCTCATGGTTGCCCTTTCTCTTTCTTTCTCTCATATCAACTCACAAATCAATCTCAAATGTGACACATGCACAATAAAAGAGACCATGAGTCACTAGGTTGCATGTGCCACATTTAATGCATCAAATGATGAATTCTAGCTCATAATTTCCACCATCCAAACATTAATCCAAATGTTTGGTCCAACAAAAAAGATCCGGCAACATCTAAAGTAAACTCGTGACGGATCACAAGGATACCCCTCACCTGTATATACATACCTGCATCCGTATTCCGACTGAATGCGAATGCGATGAGACTAAAGTAATCCAACAAATCTAATACTAGGATCCGGCTTAAACCAAAGCCCACTAGTATAATCCGTCCGATCATGATCCGTGCACTGCTGCACGTATATGATCGGACCCTACCATATATCATACGGCCTCTACAACGTTTCGTCCGAAACTTGAGAAACTGTCTGTGGGGGACTCTAAAGACTCGTCAATACTTTGGCTATGGATTTAACCACTAGCTCGTCAGAGATACTAGCCGTACGTAACGGTCTACCAGGTATTGACCAAAAAGGAGGTCGATGAGCGAACTCATATTGACACCCTACTGAGCCTGTCAGTGACAATATCCGTACAGTCCGGTCCGTTCATCTATGAGCATCGCATGTCGGGCTTAGGGGGTTGGTAAAAGCAGGATTTCGTGTAATGGCTCTCCTAGACACAGCGCGACCTCACCCCCAATACCGGGAGAGACGAACCCCTGCCGATCCGCTCACTGCCTCCATATGGCTCGGGACTGTACCCAACTAAAACCTGTTTGCACGACTCCTTTGAGCCGTGGTAGGGTAGTAATCAAAGCACAGTGGGAACTCACACGAGACAAATGACGATCCCAGGTCGATGAACTAACCTGTACACATGTCACCAGGGAACTGCTATCTGACGTCAGGTATAATACCAACTAGCATATTCCCGGCGAGTCCTGTCCGGTGTACTCATAACCCAATGACCACCTGTATACATCTTAGGTGAACCAACTGACACCAATGGCTTGTGAGACCGGCCACCGCCCCTCGTTGGGGTCTCGACTGTATACACTAGTCTACTAACAGAGTATCGATGCACAGTCTCGAAACTCCCACGACTAGGGACCACTTTAAGGATGTGCTTATAGACTACCCAACCCTCACGTATATGATCGCCATCATACTGCTGGTAGTCAAGCAAGAATCCTAAGGGCTCTATCAACGTGTAATAGCGACCTGTAAGGTCACCTAAAGCAGTACACGATGATAAAGATAAACCATGGTAGCATATTATTCTCCATTAACGTGTAATAGTGAACCACAATGTCGCCTAAAACATGTACACGATGATAAAGAAAAACCAGATAGTATACAATCATCCTGAGTAAGATTGTCCTACCGGCATAGGTCCTCCCTCAATCATTGCAATCACATGCCTGCGATCCAATAATTGACTCTGAGGGCACTATATCCAACAATACTCACTGCTCTAGTGATACCGAACACCCAACTTCTCTGCTAATCAGTTTCGCAAAGCTCGTTTGTGAAACTATTGTGTTCGAGAAATATCCTCAGTGAGTGGATCCGCTCCAATGTTTCTTTCTATATCTCTCTATATCTTAATTTCGATGAGAAAGACTATCTCCCGAAATGAGCAATACCTATCTTAGAATTTGTCTGGATATCTGATGGGACCCAGTTCACAAATGAACTTCAAATCCAACAAACTTCTTAGACTGTATCATCCACTGAATTTAATCAGTATCCTGTGCCATACCTTCCACAGTATCCGCTTGGACCACTGTCCAACATACTGCCCCTCAAAAGAGGGAAAACTATAACTCTAACAGTCACTCTGTCATCCAGGTCACCTTGGAAGCCTAAAATGATAACCACCTCCTGAAGGATGCAGCTGTTACCATATCCTAAGAACATCAACTTATGTTCATATCTGCTTCCCAACGTTTCTCCAGAATTGGATTAATATATGCTTATTGCAACTAGTGCAAAAGCAAAATCTGGTGTGGTACTTGACATCTCATGATTGACTCAATTGCCTAAGCAAGTGATATGCCTATCATGCAACTCCCTCTCCCCATCAGTCTGTAAGACATCTCTTTAAAGAGGGTGACTTCATCACCTGCGGGTACACCACCACATCAGGAGTCGTACATTCTAAAACACCTTTAGAATAATGTCAAAGTACCCAAATTGGGACACTTCCCAAATCTAGATCTAAAACCATAGATCTAGTCACCAGAATCCCTGATATTATATCCATATCCTATGTAGAGAAACCATTTGTGACAACCACAGTATAACCGATCGTAGTATAGGAAGATCTCTTCCTATTTAGTGTATGTCATCTAAATACTAGGACATCACTCCTTACTACTTTCTTACCAGATCCATCTCTTATTCTGATAAAGTCAAACTCTATGACTGTCAATCAAAAATAGATGATCTATCTCCGCTATACCTGCTTTAGTCTATAAATAGACATAAGCTGCTTGCCCACTATGCTTCTGCTGCTCCCACTGACAACAACCACCCTCTGGCAGAGTCATATACACGTTCACTTCTAAAGCTGGTTTAGAACGACGTTATACTCATCCTCCTGCCAGTTCTCATAGTCTAGAACAACAGCAGTGGCGAGTCTAGGTAATCATAAACCTCCCTGTCACCGTCTTTGAGGATACCGAAGTACCTCTCGGGTGCCTGAGGTTACCCACCAAATCCGCGGAGTGGCTAAGGATCGTCGAAACCATTTGAATCCTCAGGTTCTATTAAATTTTCAGTAATCGTTTGTGTTTCTGGAATCACTTCCATTTCTACCATACTCCCACTAATGTTTTCTGAAACGAATCCATTTGACTAAAACTGGTGGCGAGTCAAGAACAATATAACTATTGATCTTCCTGATGGTAGAAAGTTAACCCTCGTCAAACCCCGGGATAACCCACAAACTGCCATTACTGAAATGTGCCTAGAGTTTATCCGGATTCTGGTTTTAAGCATCAGCCGGACAACTCCATATACCTTAACATCGTTAAGATATGAATCCATTCTATATATCCAATATAGAAATAAAAGTACTAATTTAATTGGAACCAGATTCAAAATTCATGCAGCTGTTTCCAGTGCATATCAACCAAATGGAAGGAGACCATACAACATTACTCATCCAGGAATACATCCTCGTATGCGTAATCTGAAAGAGAAGCAAGTTCTCAAAACTATTACTTACAACGGAACACCAAACACAAGTATCTATATTTTCGATCACCTTGAAGAATCCTGATATTTGCAACAAATAGTTCTCTACTTTATTCTTATACCTATAACTTCTCAAAACTTGGACCCTGTATTTCAACGAAGTACTTGTCTAAAGCTAGAGAAGTCAAAAGTAAATAGAATATAGTACGAGTACCAACCCTTTATCTTGCAACATATGGTTCTATACTTTATTCTTATACCTATATCTTCTCAATATCTGGACCTTGTATTTCAACAAAATACTTGTCTAGAACTGGAGAAGTCATGAGTAAACAGAATATAGTACGAGTACCAACCCCTTTGTCATAACGGACACCGGACAACATACAATACTTTGTATAAGTCCCCTGAGTTCAATAACTCAAATCCCATGCGTCGTAGGTTGAAAAACTGTACTATGGCTAAGAATAATCACACCGTTGTTGAATGCACCTTACCTAATCACCAATTGATATAGGTAAATGTCATAGACATAATTTCAAAAAGTTATATCCCATTTTATAAAATAAACGTATAGATATATCAGTTTGAAATTGGTGCATAACAACGGATATTCAAAACCAAATATTTGCCGTCAGACAAAACTCAGGTGATTTCCTCAAATATCACCAATTACAAAGAATTCCGATATATAGAGGATCTAATCACCCAATTCCCAATATTTTACTCCTACTCATCATCCGTAATACCATACAGATGTGAGAATTAACTTTGGTAAATACATACCCTGGAGTCAGAATCTAATTGGGAAAACAGTTTTCAATTAACACCGCATAGTAAAACTGAAACATGAAAATGTTTCGAAGAGATAGCCCGGTATTCTTAATAATGCATCTTCCACTGTCCTGATTCATGACAGTAACCGTATACTTCCTTGCCCTCACTCCAATCCCTTTATATGTTTTTACTTATTACCTTCCGTACACCACACTTAGGCTAATTGATTTTCTTCGTTCTCTACCCTTCGGCACCAGCCTAAGGTTTGGAAGAATATTCAATAAGCCTAATAAGTGTACTCTCCTAATACCAGGAGCCCTCGCAACCTGAGAGAAGGTGACGAGAAAAGACAATTGAATAATCCTATTCTATTTCTCCTGAACCAGAATCCATCCTCGAATTGGAACAAGTTCCTTCGAGTTCGTATGTAACTATACGATGGCATATTCAAGAAATATGGATCTTTATAGTGATACGAAGTATTTTGGAGAAATCCAAAGGTGAAGTAGGAGTGGCAGGGGTATACGCGGTTTTGTCGTAAATGATAGCAGTCGCGATTTCCTTTACCCTTACTATAATCCCTTTATATGTCTTTACTTATTACCTTCTGTACACCACACTTAGGCTAATTGATTTTCTTCCTTCCTCACCTTTCGACACCTACCTATGGTTTGGATGAAGACTGTCCAATAAGCGCAATAGGTGTACTCTCCTAATACCAGGAGCCCTCACAACCTGAGAAAAGGTAAAGGGAAAAGACAACCAAATAATCCGATTCAATTTCTTCAAAACCATAATCCATTCTCGAACTGGAACAAATTCTTTTAAGTTCGTATATAACTATACGATGGAATATCCAAGCTATATGGATTTTCGTAGTGATACGAAGTGTTCTGGAGAAATGCAAAAGGGATGTAGGATTGGTAATGATATATGCGACTCCGTGACAATCCAAAATCCAAAGTGTTTTAAGAAGGTTCGGTTAATTTGGTTCATGAGTTTTAGTTTAGGGTCGGGCCATGGTCGCTGCCAAAGAGAGAGAGAAAAGAAACACTCAGTGTGCACTCTAACCTAAATCAGAATGGTTAATCACTTTATCTAATCAGGATGGTTCCCACGGTGTCCTCGAATTCTCCTTCAAACCCTAAAAGGAGAATTAGTCGGGATCATCTAAAATCACCCGAGCAGTAACACCTACTCATCAGTGGGAATCGGGATCCAACTATCATCGCATGATAACTTGATGGAATCCACTCAAGTCACCACACTCCAGAAGGTATGCGCATGCCTGGCAAGTTTCCTGTATGTTTGAAACTCCCGATGTGATTTTTACCCCAAATGGTTTATGACCTTGACTAGATCAACAAACCATAAACCGCTAGTCAAGTTCAACCCGTCATTATCCTGGATTGCATTAAACCCACCTGCACGTGCCTTTGACTAGATCAACAAGGCCGCACGACTGTCCTAACCAATCACATTTAAAATACAACAAACAAGCACCACTTAGCTATCGAACACTATGTCTTGATTAGGTCAACAAACGCAGCACGAATACTAAATAATACTCGTAAGAAATGATGGAGGGCTACGGCTGGTTTTTGGCGAAAAACCTTTAACGTAATAAACTTGATATCGTTGAAGGAACCGAGTGGTTTTTACAAATATATAGTGGCGCAAACTTTCGCTAAAGATGTCACTCCCTATGAAGGGATCTCGGTTCTTTCCTCATCAAATGAGGTGCAGGATATTCATAACCGAATACCACCGTGCAAAGCAAAAGAATTGACTATAGTGAAGTTATTACGATGACGAAAACTTATGCTCAAGAGGTCACTCCCTGTGAAGGGATCTCGGCTCTTGCCTCGTCGAATGAGGTGCTGGACATTCATAACCGAAAACCACTGTGTAAAGCAAAAGGAAACATCTGTAATGTCTGTTTTCAAAAAACTTGGTTCCAACAACATCATATAGGTTTGTTTTTCCTTGTATTGATCGGAATCAACGCAGTCCCATTAATTAAACATATCATACCAGATAAGGGAACGAAAATATAATGTACGTATATGTCATCCGCATTCGCCACTGGGCCCCGTTATCACTTGTTAGGTTACTTAACTAATGGCAGAGCGAGGGCTGGACTAGCGCGGGTGCAAAACATATACATCATCTACTAGTATATATATAAATATATATAACATTCATCTCAGGCATGATATAAAGCAATATCACAGAATCTCAGCCAACAACATAGAGTGGTGGATAATCTTGGAGCCTCGGGTTTCACTTGAGCTGCAAATGAGCCCCGACGTTCTCTGTTGTCTGGATAGCCTGTGCAATGAAAACCTAGACCCCTACGAGCGCGGCAAGTTACCCGCCAAATCCAGAAGTGAGGCAACCCCAATCAGCAAAGTGAATGGGCTACCCGGCACTTCACGAAATCCGGTAACTTGAGCACCCCTCCATGGGTCAACATGTACTCCCTACGAGTGCGGCGAATAGCCCGCCAATTCTAGAATGAGGCCCCCTCCATCTCAACGCCATGAGATGTGGGCCCGTTGCCTTCTAAAACCCGGCTTTACGAGCACTCCACCGCGGGGTAATCCTAGTACAGAAAAGAAAAGAAATATATGTACAAGGGTGACAATGACCTCAACCCGGTTGTGCCCCAAACAAATAATATACAAACTGGCAGAGACGGCAGTCCATATGTCGGACGCTCGCCCCGCAATATCAAATGTATAAATGAATCTGAACTGTACAACTATCATTGCACCACTGGCTATCCACCACGACAATCCAACCACAACCTCAGCACAACACAGAACATCGACGTGAATGTCATGTTCGCAAACCCGTCTAAAAGACATAGAAATTAGACGAGTTGTACCGCTCTAATGACATTCACGGTCGCAGATAGTAATGCATGTACTGAAAACTTTTAAACAGTGTTAAAAATAGTGACTTCGAAATACTCCGTATTGCCCCCAAACTTAGGATAACATAAAATGCAATCCGGGCAAAAACAAACAATACCATATAACCAATATTCCAGAGACTAGAACACAGGAAAAACCCAAGACCCAACCCTTTAAGAAAACCGGCGACGCCGGGTTTTTGGCCGGTCTCGCCGGCCGTACTAAGGAGTTATGTTCTCGTTTTTGGTAGGTGTTATAGTTGTCACAATAATAGTCTTCTGCAATTGTTTAAATAATTTTTGAAGACCAATTTGAAATCGACATAAACTGGAATATTACGGGTATTGTTTCGGAGTTGTTTCGATTTCGATACTTTAACATCGTCTAAAACAGCTAGCTAAGGGTTTATGGGTTGGCTCTGATACCATGTTGGGTTATACCAGCGCCCTGGTCATCAAACAGTGGCCGAATGCGGAATAAAATTTTTCTAAACTGACGCTAGAACAACCCGAAATACGGATCGACCATAAACCTAAAGCTAGCAAACTATAAAGAAAGGAGTGAGAATGGTTATACAGAATGATCTGTGTCCTTCGGTCTTTAACCATCATCCCAAACTCCTAGAGGCCTCCATGATCAAGCTTGATCTCCGGTCTCCCTCCATCGAAGATGATCCACCTGAGAATTTGTATTTCGAGCTCCAACATCATAGCCAAGGTATCTAGGATACCTAGTTCGCTAAACTAGATAGCTTAGAGGATGTAGAATCTAATGATGGATTAATTTGTCTCCAAATACTCTAGGTTTCTCAACACATGAGACTTGAAGGATGGAGGTAGAAGAAGTAGCTTGAGGATGAGAGTGTGAGGCAACTCAAGAAAAATGGCTAAGTGTGTTGTGAGCTATAAATGAAGCATCCAATAAATATCTCAAGTCTCCAAAATATCTCACAACAAAGCAAATATCAAGCATGCTTGAATAGTAACCATGAGTCACTACAAAATCATGCTACAATAAATGCAAACAACACCTCATCCTCTCCACCTCATTAACCATTTAATCCTAAATGGTTAAAAACTAAATGAGGTGGTATCTTCTAGAAGCACCTTATAATGAATTACAAGAATACCCCTCATCCGCATATACATACATGTATCCGTATTCCGTCAAAATATGAATACAATGAGATGAAAATAATCCAACAATATAATACTAGAATCTAACTTAAACCAAAGCCCACTAGTATTATCCATCCGAATCATAATACGTGCACAAGTGCACGTATATGATCGAACCCTGCCGTAAAACCATACGGCCTCTACATCGTTTTGCCCGAAGCAGGGAAACCCTTTGTATGGGACTCTAAAAACTCGTCAATACGCTGGCAGTGAGTTTAACCACAAGCACGTCAGCGGCACTAGCTGTACGTAATGGCTACACAGGTATTAAGCGAAAGGAAGGCCAACGAGCAAACTCATATGAAACCCTTCCGAGCCTGTCCGTGACAATATCCGTACAGTCCGGTCTGTTCGTCTAAGAGTATCGCATATCGAGTCTAGGGGGTGGATAATGTTAGACCCCTAACAACGCAATATTTTGTGTCGGTATGAAACCCATCCCAACTGAGAAACTACTGATCCAAATCAGTAATTCTCGATTACCTTGGCCAAGGATTTCTGGTGATGGCCACATGTGCACTGCGCGCGACATCAACCCGACATCAACCCCCAATACCGGGAGAGACGAATCCCCAACGATCCGCTCACTGCCTCCATGTGGCTCGGGACTATACCCAACTAAAATCTGTTTGCATGACTCCTTTAAGCCGTAGTAGGGTAGTAATCAAAGCACAGTGGGAACTCACACAAGATAAATGACAATCTCAAGTCGACAAACTAACCTGTACACATGTCGCCTAGGAACTGCTATCAAACAATAGGCATACTACCAACTAGCATGTTCTCGGCGAGTCCGTCCAGTGTACTCATAACCCAATGAGCACATGTATACTATCTTAGGTGAACAAACTAACACCAATGGCTTGTGACACCTTGCCGCCGCCCCTCGTCAGGGTCTCGATCAGTATACACTAGTCTACTCTGAAGTATCGATACCCAGTCTCAATACTCTCACGACTAGGGACATTTAAGGATGTGCTTATAGACCACCCAGCTCCCACGTATATGATCGCCATCATAATGCTGGTAGTCAAGCAAGAATCTTATGGGCTCTATCAATATGTAATAGTGATCTGTAATACCATATAAAGCATATACATGATGATAAAGACAAACCAGATAGTATACTATCATTTTGAGTAAGACTGTTGTATCCATACAGGTCCTCCCTCAATTATCGCAATCACGTGCCTGCGATTCAATAATTGACTTGAAAGCACTATAGCCAACACCGACGGTGGGGGCCAACGCCGCCGGCCCAAGTGGCAGCGGCGCTGGGAGGCAACAAAGCCTCGATAATTAAGCCCTAATGGGTCGGGTTTAAAAATACCCGACCTGTCCAAATATCTACAATTAAAACAATCCCATGACTTCATGTATACATGAGATAAAAGGGATATGGAAAATTATTTCAAGGTCCCTGGTTTACTTTTAAAATTATTTGAGAACCCTAATTAATATGATTAAAATGTTACAGAGGTCTCTTAATAATTATTAAATTGTTTTACGACCTTTATTATCTAAATAAAGGCTTGTATTATCTATTAACCCCTGTAAATTAATGAAACTATATATTAGTCACTTTATATGATATAAATTAGATTTATATTAGGTTGTTTGATGAAAAAAGCTTGAACTAATTTTGTAATTAGTTTATTATGATATTTTATATGATATTGCATTGGTCTCATAGAATTTATATTAGATAAATAAAATGTTTTGTAAATAGGTTCCAAAACTCTATAAATTGTTATGGATTATAATGCGGATTGTCATTTCTTAATTGAGAATTAAAATGATGACATTATAATAATAATTAAAATTGTTTTATTAAACTTATAAATTAAATGTTCTCTCGATTAATTTATCAATAGTTGTATACAAATGTAGATAAATTTATAATTTATGAAATTTAGATCTCAAGGCTTTCCATCATATGGATGTATTTAAGACAGATATTTTTAACTTATTCGAAGCAGACAGGATAAAATTTGTTAAACTATTTGTCTTACGTATGTCTTGCATTAAAATGCTAGATTCCTTATGTTTAACAGGACCACTTGACTACAATAGGAGGTGCAGCCTATTTTACATACGGAGTTAAAACGATAGGTCCACACTTGATTTATGACGTAGTAATCTCACTACAATAGTGGAGTAATACTACACATCAATAAGCCGAATATAAAAAGAAAGTTATATATATGATTGGATATATTGTATCCTACCTTATTTGTTCTTATTTTATCTTGACAATCTGAAAAGTATGAATAAATTTGGATTTCATGTTCACTAATAGATGCATGAAAGAAGCAGCCTACAGTGAAAACATTATTTAAAATACACCTTAGTAATGATTGTGCAACTATAAATATATGAATTAAGTTACTAATAATGTTGTCCTCCTTTACGTATGATGGCTAAGTATAGTCCGTTTGGGAAATTACTTGATGACTATAAACTGATTGGACTGAATTATATCGATTGGAAAAGGAATTTGATGATTGTCCTTACTGTTGAAAAATTGGCTAAAATTGTCAAGGAAAATACACCGCAAAAGCCTAGCCCCGAAACAATTGCTTATGAGATAACCGGGTATCAATATTGGTTTGATAAGGATGAGCTTGCTAAATACTATATATATATAGTAGGTTTCTTGGATCCTACCGTTCAACAGCAAGTCGAAGGGAAAGAAACCAGGAAGCAAAACTTAAATTGCTTGAAAGTCTTGTACGAAGAGAGAAATCGTACAGCTCGTCAAAATGCGATGAGCAATTTGACGAACGCTAAGATGGCTGAAGGTATTCCAGTTCATACTCATGTTTATAAGATGATAGGGTATCAATGAACTGGAAAGCTTAGGAGCTAAGATTGACCATGAAACCAAAATTGATATTATTTCTTTCTTCATTATCCTCTTCATTTAGTCTGTTCAAAATAAACTTTAGCATGCAAGAGCCAGATGTTAGCTTGCCTGAACTAAGCAATATGTTGCAAAGAGTTAAGAATATAATGAAGCGGGATAAGACCATAATGATAGTCACTGATTAAGCTGGATCGTCCGGCAAGAAGAAAAGAAAGTTTTCTTTCAAGAAGAAAATTGTTAAAGGAAAACATGTTTCCAAGAATGCAAAACGGGATCAGTCTAGTGATGCATGTCATTACTGTCGCAAGAAAGGACATTGGAAGAGGAATTGCAAAAGTTATAATGCCTTCTTGAAAAAGAAGAAACCTTCGTAAGGTATGTATTCTCACTTCTTAGCAGAGACTAATGTTGTAAGTTATTCCTCTTATACTCGATTTATTGACTCAGGTTCTTCTTCCCATGTTTGTAATTCCCTACAGGGATACATGAAAAAACAAAAGCTTGGAGATGAGAAGATTATTTTGACAATGTGAAATGGAGCCGTAATTTCAGCAGTGTCTTTAGGAACTTATTGTTTGCATTTAAATAAAGGGCATGTAATAGAACTAAAAGATTGTCTTTATGTTTCTTAAGTTAGGAGAAATTTGATTTCTGTTTCGAAACTTTGTAATAATGGTTACTCTATTTTATTTAGCAAAAAAACTTCTATTAAGTTTGGCAATTCTGTTATTGCTCATTGTGTGATTGATAATGGAATATATTGAATTAATGCTGTCTATTATTCTTACGCAAATGTGATCGAGTCTGACAAATCTTCAAAACGTAAAATGGATCAACATGTTGGTAAAGGATGGTCTTTTAGATTTTCTAAAGGTGGAAAATCTTCCAACTTGTGAGCATTGCCATGGAGGCAAGATAATTAAATTACCTTTCACAGGAAAGCGTGCTAGAGCATTAGATACTCTTGATATCATACATACGGATATATGTGGACCTTTAAGTATTAAAGCAAGAGGTGGAAATTCATATTTTGTAACATTTACAGATGACACATCTAGATATATTTATATTTACTTAATGCGGCACAAATCTGAATGCTTTGAAAAGTTCAAATAATATAAAACCGGAGTTGAGAAAGACCTTGATAGAAGTATCAAGGCCATCCGATCAGGTCATGGCGGAGAGTATTTATCGGATGAGTTAAAAAGATTCTTAAAAGAAAACAGAATTGTTTATAACTTGACACCATCCGGCACCCCACAGCATAACGGTTTTTCTGAAAGAAGGAACTGAACCTTATTAGATATGGTTAGATCGATGATTAGTCATTCAGAGGTTCCTCTATTCTTATGGGATTTTGGAGTCGAGACTGCGAATTATCTGTTAAATAGAGTTCCTATCAAATATGTTTCTTCTGTACTCCATATAAGATATGGAAAGGAAGAAAACCAAGTGTGAGACACTTGAAGATTTGGGGTTGTCCAACTCATGTTAAAAAACAAATGATATACAAATTGGAATTTAGACCAGATAGATGCTTATTTGCAGGCTATTCTAAGGATAGCACCGGGTATTATGTTTATAATCATAGTGATTATACAATCACCGTAAGTAGAAACGTGTTTTTTTTATGGAAGATCAAATTGTTGGGGAATGAGGTGTAACTCTTGATGAAGAGTTGTCTTCTCCATTAGGAAAGTCCTTTATTCTAGTGGGAGAAAATCCTAATTTGTTAAGAAATTCTACAAATTCGGTGGGAGGTATAAGTGTTAGTGGAGATAGCGATCCACCATTAGAAACTATTGTTGATGGAAAGTGTATTTGATGGAAAGTGTCGACGAGGATGAGGATCCAAGGACTTACAGTGAAGCCATGTCAGACGTGAATTCTAGTAAGTGGGTTGATACCATGAAGGTGGAAATGGATTCCGTGTATGATAACCATGACCTTGGTAGATCCACCTAATGAGATAAAAAAACATTGGATGCAAGTGGATATATAAAAGGAAACATGGAGCTGATGGAAATGTAGAAGTTCGCTCGGTGATAAAAAGTTATACCCAAAAAATAAGGAATTGATTATAAGGAAACTTTTTCTCATGTTGCGATAAAGTCCATTAGAATCATATTAGCCATAGTAGAATATTATGACTATCAAATATAGCAAATGAATTTGAAAACAGCCTTCTTGAATGGATATCTTGAGAAAGATATTTACATGCGACCTAAAGATTTTGTACGTAAGACTCAAGAAAGTATGGTATGTAAATTGAACAGATCAATATATGAACTTAAATAAGCGTCTAGGAGTTGGAATATTCGTTTTGATGAGACGAATAAGGAATATCATTTCGTCCAAAATCCTGAAGAGCCTTGTGCGTATAAAAAGCAACAAAATGATTCTATTGTGTTCGTAATACTCTGTGTAGATGGCATACTACTCATTGGGTTTGATAATGTCCGTTAAATTATGGCTTTTGATAAGTTCTCTATGAAAAATCTTGGTCAAGTTTCCTATATCTTGAATCTCAAACTTTATAGAGATAGAGTAAAGATACATATAAGATTGTCGCAAGCTACTAATGTGGATAAGATCTTTAAATGTTCAATATGCAAGATTCCAAGAATGGAATGCTTCCCGCTAGAAATAGAATCTCACTCTCTAAGAAAATATGTCATAAAACTGATAATGAGATTGAGCGCTTCAAGAGTAAACCATATGCTTCGGCAGTTGGTAGTTTGATGTATGCTATATTGTGTACTAGACCCGACATAGCTTATGCAATGGGCCTTGTAAGTAGATTTCAGTCCAATCCTGGTGAGGAACATTGGACTGCTGTAAAAACCATATTTAAGTATTTGCATCGAACTAAACATTATTGCTTAGTTTATGATGCAAATAACTTGGGTATTGAGGGATATGCATTCCGATTTCCAATCTGATCCCGATGATAGAAAGTCTACATCTGGATATGTTTATGTTATTTGCGAGAGTGCATTAAGCTGGAGAAGTGTAAAGCAATATGTCATTGCAGATTCCACTACAGAAGCTGAATATGTAACCGCAAGTGAAGCTGCTAAGAAGGGATTGTGGATAAATAAGTTTGTTCATGAGCTTGGTGTTGTTCCTACATGTGTTTCCTATTCCACTATTTTATAACAATAGTGGAGCTGTTGCTCAAGTGAAGCAGCCAAGAGCATATCAGAAGTCTAAACATATAGAAAGGAAATAGTATATTATTAGAGAGATCAACAAAAAGAAACATGTGGAAATTCAGAAGGTAGGCACACATGACAACATAGCTGACTCATTCACTAAACTGTTGTCTCAAAAGGTTTTTTTGACATACACTTGAATAAGATGAGAGTTAAAATTGTATCTGAATGAATGTGAGGACAAGTGGGAGATTTCTATAGTTATATCTGCCTTTAAACATCCATTGCAATTCATGTAATATTAGTTGAATATTAATAAAGTTTTATAGTTGCACTTAATGCTTTATTATGTGGGTATTCTTATTTATTTATGATTGTTATAATATTCTTGGAAATTATATTGTTAAATTATGCACCGTGATGTGTCACTTGCATGGAGATGTGATCTAATTTAGTAATTTCTTAAATTGAGTACTTAAACTACAACTAGCATATATAGCTAGAGTTGAGCCAGATTATTATGCATGACACTGACATATGAGATGTGGCGGTGTATCTCAATCACCGAAAATGGAAATTCTCCATGTATATGTTATGAGCGTATATAATAATATATGTAGTACAAGAGCACATTTGAATTCTCTAGCATATATCATCTATGGGGATGGAGAATTCAATCCGTTACATAGTCCCTTTGACTTGATGAGATTGTAGTTTTTGATTTGTTGACAAGTAAGTTTTGATATGATGGCCAATTTTATCGTTTAGACAGGAACAAGAAATCTGAAATATTGGACTGCTTGAATGCATTTAGAAGAACTATGAATATCTAGATAAGATCCAACATTCTCATATTGATGAGAATAAATTTACTGTTCAATCCCATGAAAGCGTCAAATCCTATTCAGGTATTTTGGAAATTGTTTTTTCAAAATTATATTATTATATTTATATTCGAAATGAATTCATTGTGTTCATGGGTAATTGAAGATTTGGGTTTGAGCGATTAGGTGATTTTATCATACTCAGTTAAAAGATCTAAAGAAAAGTAATTTGATATTGTAAGGGGTTACATGTAAATTAATGTTAATTATTATCTCATATTAGGAAGAACTTTTATGATTAAATTAAAATTGTCGGTTGATTAATTGCGAATTAATTAAGATTGACAATCGGTAATATGAGACCCAATTGGCCTCATCACAAAGCCTTAAGGTAGAAGAGCAAACAAAAACAAAGAAGAGAAGAAGTAATATAACACAATATGTTGTGTTAGGGAATTTAGTCCCACATTGGAAAATTAGGGAAAATGTACTGTAACACAACCCTATAAAAGGTTGGCTATAGTAGACCATAAAAAATATGAAAAATAATTAAGAATATCATTTTTAATTCTTCTCTTAAAATAAAAGGGTTCCTATTGGCCTAATTTTGGTTTGCTTCCTGCACAAGATGATGGACTTGATTGGAGGTTTCTGCAATTGTGGTAGCTTCAAAAGATTATTATTTTGCTGGCAGATACTTAGATATGCAAATGTATGTATTTTAGCATTCATATTGATGAATTCTCGGCTATTATATGCATCGTTTCCGCTGCTAAACACATATGATTTCCTTCACCAATCTCAGGTGAGATGGTGTTCCCAATTGGATTCATCCTCTTTTATTTTCTTCCTAGTTTTAGGACCACCACATAAAATAGAGCTTGGCCCAAATTACTAGTTCCAAAAGAAGAGGAGGCCTTTGATGCCAGGTTCTCCTAAAACCTCAGCCATCATTATCAGAATCATCAGAAAGATCCGGATCAAACAAACATTTAAGATGCTAGATGTCAATTTAGCAGAACAAAAAGAAAGCAAGAAAGTAAGAAGAAGAGAACACTATTTTTTCCCCTTCAAAATCCTGATACACAGAAAGACGAGAACTAAATCATTAGCTCTTGGGTCAGCTCGATTTCCCTTTAGAATAATCGGCTCGTAATTTATAGACCGACGACAAAGGGGACATGTATTTCTACAGAGAACCAACCATCTATCGTTACACTCGCTATGAAACGAATGGGGACATGGTAATTTCCGGGTGCCATTCCCCTCGACCAGCCTCGTCAAGCAAACACAACACTCTAACTCTCCGTCGTCGTCATCTGCTCCATTTACCTTTGCAAGCTGACTCTATCGCCAAGCTAAGCATTTAAGAAACAAATCCAAGAACATTGCTCATATTTTTCATTTTAGCTCTTAAGATGATTGTATATGTTAAGAGAATTGAGATTAGTGCTTTTAAGGGTGTTAAGGGGTCACTTTTTAGTATACCCAAAAGCAGTTGCTTAGTTCTCACCATTGGTTAGTACTAGGTGTGGGTTGAGGGTTCAACATTGCAAGAGGTTGCACCAATTAAACAAACACCTGAAGCTAAAGTGACCAAAACCACGTAATATGAGTCACAATCAATGCAAGGAGAAAACAGTGAATCTAGCAGACCATTAGTTTCCTCTTTGCATTCCACGCAACACTTATCGAATTTGTTCGTACGTGGGAATCATTTCAATAGGACATCGTAATCATATTCATACCAAGAAATCTCGCAGATACACTCTCTCTCTCTCTGCAATTACCTTGACAGCCTTATAACTTTGTTCCTTTAAGATTGCCGTAAATCATATTCACCCTTCTTAATTATTAACACCATTTTTATCCACCTAACATACTCATCCTAAGTCTTGGCATTAGAATATTTTTTTCCCATGATCATAACTTAGTTGGAAGTTCATTTAAGATGCCCAAATCAATATTCATTTCAATTAAAGTCGTAGCTCGACCCAAACTATAGTAAACAGTGAAACAAAAACATCGCGAGTCTAGATAGTTACAGAGTCGGCTGTTTTAATACATGAATTACTTGAATGGAAAAAAAAATAGGATCCAAAACTAAATAAACTTACACTTGGGTGTTCCCTAGTAACGGATCAGCAACATCGGCATCAGAGATTGTCGTGTTCTGTTCCACTATCACTTCACCATCTGTCGGCTCCATGCAAGGGATTCCGTTGACTGTCTGCACAAGCAAAACCAGCATTAACAAATATGAAAGTGCAAAATTGCAAATCGAAAGGCATGAAAACATTATAAAAACCATGTAGCTGATATTTCGTGCTATCTCCACCACTTCCAATGAATTTTATAAAAGTTTACAGATAAATATTTCTAGCTTCAGGACCAAATTAGCGTGCCATGGAATCGCTCGTTTAGTGAATAAGCCGTACAATGAAGAGGGAAAGTATGTCAGGATCCTACTCCTACACCAATGTGAATAGCTTACAAAGGATTAAGAGAATTTAACAACTTTTCCACTCGGATAAAATGGCTACTGGATTAGACAAAAATATATAGAATTTTTCAGAGAATCTATTGGAGGTCGAATGCTCAATTCACAACATAAAATCTTTGGTCCATACCCTATCCCTGAAGCAAGCAAATCCTAGAGTTTTAGATAGAAATGATGATATCATATTCATATTAGATGAAAAATCTATTTCGGTGGATCACAACAGATATAGTATCACTTGTAAGACTAGAGAAAGACACCTGTCATAATTTTTCCACAATGATTATTCCAAAGGCCCGAAATCATTGGTATTCGCTATACAATACAATACTCAATTTGTGCTCAGTATAATGCCCTCAACAAACAAAAAATGTAAGGCCAAATATCTGTTTAATTATTTGAGAATTTTCTGGTTATTGCAAACTATTAAGTTTTGTTACAAAGTAATCCATTTAGATACACTCTGTGTTGATGATCTACTCAAATCGAATAATTCAGCGCTCTTAGTGAAATATCCCTTGGCTTATTTTTCACTGAATCGCCTAAAGGTTTGAGTGTTTGGTAGAAAACCAACCAGAAGTTTGTAATCTCTACAAAACCATCCTGACTAACGGTCATTGCTTATGGTGTTAATGCTGCATCTTAAATGAACTTTTTGCCCTTTAATAATTATAATTAATTGATTAAATTATTATTAATTATAGTATAAATTTTTTTAAATAATTGTTAATTAAATAGCAGTGGCAATGGGTGGAGGATGTGGCTGGCGGTGCCCGGAGGAGGTGACCATCAGCGGCGATAGAAGAGAAAGAGGGCAGTGGTTGAGCAACTGTTGGCTTGGGTTAGGATTAGGTTAAAGAAAGGATCAAACTAGAGATGGTGGAGGCCGGTGAGAGGTGGTGGAGGTCATTGAAGGTAGAGATGGAGGAGGAGGTGGTGGAGGCGGAGATGGGGGCGGCGATGATAGAGGCTGATATGGGTTAGATTAGGGTAAAGCCGTAAAGGTTAAGCTTTGTGAAGGAAGAGGAGGAGGGGGGGCGAGCAGTTCCGGCGGAGGGTGAGGATTAGATCATGGTTAGGGTGAGGATTAGATCATGGTTAGGGTGAGGAGGATGAAAAAGGGTATTTCGGAGTGCTTGTTATTTCTTTTTTTTTATATAACGTGACATCTTAACCAGTTATGCTAATGTGGCACTGATGAGGCACCATTAGTGCTAATGTAGCATCGTTACTCACGATAGTTTTCTAAGAGATTACAAACTTATGGATAGTATTCTGCCAAATGCTCAAAACTTTAGGTAGTTTTGTAAAAATAAGCCATATCGTTTTATGAAAGCGACTTACAAGCCATCATCTCACTATGATAAATACTGATTGGGGGATTGTGCTAAATTTTCATGCTATTATTAGATCCTAGCCTTACATTACAGATTAAAAAAAAACTATGAGCCTACATGTTTTACCTTCTCACTCACCGATCCAATAGTATGGAATAGCATTGGCAAAATGCCAAAATCATAGCATGGACCCTGAATCCGATAAATACAGCATTCCCAAACTTATATGACATAAAACCATCAGAAATATGTTCTAAACTACGTGGCATTTGATGGAGCAAACTTAAAACCCTCTAGTTCCTAACAGATAAATCAATTACAAAATGAATAATTAAAATCACTTGTGCAAACAGAAGCAAAGATTAATCTTTTGATTCAAGTCTCAAAATTGGCATCAACAACAAGAAACGGAATAGAAATCCCAATGTGAGATACTTACAACAGTATAAGGAACCTAACCCCCAAAAATGGCATCGCTACTGATCTGCGAATCATGGCACAGCCTGTTGTGGTGAAAAGAGAACAAACAACAACAACAACAACAAGATGATCCTCATCAATCGATTGCTATTGGAACTTAAAGCAACTGTAATCTCAAGAGAAGCGGGTAAAAAATTTAGAGAGAGAGAGAGAGAGAGAGAGGGGAGAGAGAGAGAGAGAGAGACCTTAGGGTTTGCTTTGAAAGAGGGCAGACCGAGGAATCCGTTTATTTGATCTTCTGCCGTTTGAGTTTTATTTGATTTGAGAAGCAATTCGCAATATAAAACCTGTGTGTCTTGAAAATGAGATTCACATATTTGCAATAAACTTAAGCTAAATGTCATTTTAACATCGAAATTTTGTTAAATTAAATACCTAAATTTAAAATACGGCACCTTTAACACGTAAATTTTATTTATTGGTGTTCTACTACTCACCGGTATTCTAGAAATGTATATATCAGCTTTCGAATTTTGATAATAGTAAAAGATTAATAAAGTTAGAAACACATGAAACCATAGGAGTAAATATACACATTTCTGGAATATTGATAGGTAGTAAATTGCTTAAAAGTAGAAGTTTAGATTATTTAAGTACCACATTTTAAATTTTAAATACTTAAATACTATATTGATGAAACATTAGGGATTGAAGTGCGATTTAACCACAAAATTACACGCAAAAAAGGAAAGGAAAAGAAAGGAAAGGAAAAGAAAACGTGTGACGTGATGAAATAAATGAATTTTTTTTGCAAATTAAAACAAATGAACATTATACAACTCCCAACTCCATTTTCAATCCTTGATAACAAAATATAGATAATAAGTTCTCACAATAAACATTGTTCTTTGCAATTTTATTTTGTTCTCACAATAAACATTGTTCTTTGCAATTTTATTTTCCACCGATCAAACATCCTTCAAATGAACTTTTTATCTCCGTTTAGAGCATAGCAGCACAAATCTTGTTTATAGACTAAGAAATATTACATATCAAACAAAATCATGAACAAGTTTCATACAAACAAAGGCACCTTGAACCTACAAATTATGCATAACCCTTCAAACTCCCAAAGAAACTACAACAAAACTCGACAAATCAAGCACAAACAAACCATCACAATACTACTATCTGCATTCTACTCACATGACAACACAGGAGTTGGGGTTTTCATCACTGAAGGCGGTCGAGTACTTCACCTCCATCGAGCTCGCACGCGCAAGAGGTGCTGCGTTGGGGTCCTCCGCCACGTTGCGCACGTACCCGGGCGGCGCCTTCTTGTCATATGCGCCCGTCGCGTACGGATGGTACACCGTATCATACGGGACATATGGCCAGAACACCGCGTGCTTCCTCGTCTTCCTTCGAACTCGCTGCAGCACTTTCTTTGGATCCACATATCCGACCACGGTCAACTTCTGCTGCTTCGGATCAATGTCTATGCTACTCACACCTGAAATCCAGATTAGTACGTTTAAGTGCAACATTGTGCATCCAAAACTACTAGACCCTAGAGAAATCGTACACTATTAAGAAGCGTGGATGCGCGTTTTTGAAGATATCGAGAATAATGGGAAGAAGTGAATTCAGATTCTCTGCACCGATAATCACTGAGGAGAAATCTAACCCTACATAACATGATGCATACAGAAGTTAGTTGGTTCTCATTACGCAATGCCTGGTTGGATACTATCTGCACACAAAATCAGAGCCGGGGAACCTGATAAAGGATCAGGGTCATCAAATGATCAATCTCTCACCTAGAGATGGCAAAAAGCTCTAATCTTGTCAATAACAATCCGCAAGGGCACCGATTGGGAGGTTACTAATAGATCTAGATATGGGCTGACAAGTCTACACCCTACGAGAGTTGCTGATCGGGTCTCAATAAGGTAAATGAACTGGATCTGAAACATCCAGATCCAGCCATGCAACTAGTCACAAGTTCAAGGCATGAACACCATTGATATCACTACTGGGGTTTATGTCTCGTATCCAGCTGAGCATTTGAGCATAGTCCGTTGAATCGCAGAGAGGGAGATTCAAAATTGGACCAGCTTGGTTGTCTTTATCTATCTAGATGAGCTACCAATGGATAGGTACAGCAGCGCTACCATACATACTCGTGCAAGGGCTAAGACTTAGGACGACCACGAGGAAAAGATGTAGTCTCTTGGATTAGAGTCGGCTTTCATCTTCTTCTTCTTCTTTTTGGCTCTGGCCCGTAAACCCTAACCTATACAAACAACACACCCACGCACACCACACAAGCACAGAACACACGCATCCAGGGGATCCACGAATTTTCTCCGAAAAGCATTAATTTGTGACCGCTTCCTCTCTTGGGATTCCTGGGTTCGAACCCGCTCTCTCCCAAAAAGGGAAAGTGCCTATACCGACTGAGCTATAGCTCATTGGTTGGCTTTCATCTCTTAAAGTGACATCGATAGAGATAAGGAAAGGTTGTATAATACCAATAATGCTATTTAGTTTTGTTCATCTGGGGATCATGCATCTCATGTCTCAAATCACACAAATATTAATCCTATTATACCTTAATAGATTCCATATATAGTACTCTTTTTGTTTCTTCTTCAAATTAGAAGATTGGCATGACTGGCCATATAGATATAGACTGGGTTTTACTGAAACTACATCACAGCATAGCACAATTATTTATGTTGTCTGCTTTGACGTTTTGAAGAGAACTCTTGCCAGAAACTACACGAGAGATTATTCAATATACCGGGTGTAATGCATCCGAACACGAGAGAGAAAGAGAGAAACTATTTGGGCATCCGAAGGTAGCTTGGTGGGATATGTGGTTATATATGTGGTTATGTTTCTCTCTCTCATGACCGGACATCCATGGCCTCGGCACGCTGGAATTTTTCTACAGGAAGAGAGTACCAACTCTATTATTTTTTGGGTTCAAGAAAAAAGGAGTGGGTCATCCATGAATCACCCTATCCAATATGAAAAATAACTTTATGTTAGTGTATGTTTACATAGGATTCAGTTATCAATACAACTCTTGTCTCTAACCATCGAATAGTTCCTAGTTTGCTACACAGGGAAAACAAGATCAGAGTGCTATAGATTAAAAGATAGCTAAGCAGATCCAAGATCCAGTTTCTAATCTTAAAAAAACCAATATCATGGTGCTAAAGGTACAGAGATAAACTAAGTAGATGCAGTTATATAAATATATATAGAAAAAAGCAAAATCATAGTGCTAAAGATTAAAAGATAAAAGAAGATCTAGTTATTTACCTACAAATTAAAGCAAAAATCATAGATCCATTAAAAGAACTATAAGCTTGAAGACCAAAGTTACTGATTTGCAAACAATAAACAACAACAGTTACCTTCCATCCCTTCCACAGCTTTCCTCACTTTGTGCTCGCATCCTTCACAATCAATCCTGACCTTGATCTCCACAGTCTCCAAAGCCTTGGGCTTCTTGCTCCTCCTATAAATATGAGGACATGAACACACCTCTGACAAATAATCAGCAATACCCATATCTCCTATCTCTCAACACAAACTCAATTCAATCTCTTTTTATTATACGTAAAGACTCTCTGTTCCTGATAACAGCTTACAATGATACAATTTCAAGAAGGCCAATCATGGAGTATATATCAGTGGCTGAGGATCATTGATGCGTCACCTCACTTTTGCCTTTAGGTTCATATATGGCTTCACCGACTTGGAACAGATGGAGATGGGTGCATGTGGGGGATGCAGTGTAGAGCCTTCCACGTGGTTGCTGCTGCTTTCATGTTACTGTGAGAGCTAGTGAATGATTATTAAATTAATGCAGCTGTTAGAGATAATTATTATCATTTGAATGCTTTTAGATTAGAGGATGGATACGATAGGTTTGTCGGCTGAGCATGCAGCCAAAAGAGACGAAACCGAAATGTTTTGTTTGTTTGTGAGGCACAAAATTCTATGCCCAGATTGTGCGGAAAGATATTTTTTCTTCTCTCCTGGGTTTGGGTCTAGGGGGTTCACACATGCTCTTGACCAAGTATTGAATTCAGACTAGAGACTAATATTTGGGTTGAAGTGCAACATTTATACCTCTCGAGCAATTTATTAGCGCCAAGGTTTAATATCTCGGATGATCAAGCAATCTCGGCGGTCGTGTCAGATGGAGAATATTGGATTTTAAACTTCTAAGAAATAGAATTTTACTCGATATTGAACGGTAAAAGTCTTGGGACTCGGGCATTCATCTTTGGGACTGAAAATCGGCCATAACAAATCGGGATCGGCATAGATTTTAATGATTAGCGCAAACAGATGCTCTCTTTATTGATACCCTTAGGAGGAGGGGGAAAACAAATTAGGTCGTAAGCAGCTCAAACTATTGTTTAATTTAGCCAAAACTTGTTTTCGTTGTTTAGGGTAGAATTTGAATGACTTTCAAAGTTTTGGTTGACCGATGGGGCGGGTGTTTGTATGAATAAATCACTTGAGGGAATATAAGCGCCATATGTACTAAACTACAGAGGTGGTTTGTGGAATTGACCTTTAAGTATTTAGGAGGAGTCTTTTGGCTCCAGCTTTAAGGCTGATGGATGATTCTGCTCAAATTTGAATTAATTGATTTTGTCTTAAAAATTAGAATTAATTTATAAGAATACTAGTTATCTAGAACCACCAGGGATGTAAACGGATAAGGATAATTTGAGCTGACCCAGTATATGATTTTTTATCAACTATAGATAGTGATTTTCATTTCCAACGGCTATCTGAATCCGCATCCTCATCCTTCAATAGCATCCGGATACAGAGATGTTACCATATATCCGTTCCGCATCACAATAGTTAGCTTACTAAAAAATAATGAGCATGGATTATGCCTTTCTATTTTCTGGATCATATATAGAACCAGATTTGAACTAGGAGGAAGAAAAAAGAAATCTGATTAGCCAGAAAGAGTGTAGATATAGAAATTATATTAATTCCAAACTGTTAAAATAACTAATGTACCGATGTTTTAAAAAAAACTGCAATCTGAATAAAAAAATATGGTCGTTTTCTAAATCCAAACAATTAAGCTAATATTTCAACTAAACATCAAAACCAGCGGTTGCTGCTTGCTTGTATCCTAGAATTATTTTCCCCACTCATTATATAGACCTTGCGATCTGTGAGTGCCAGATAATATGCAATAGTGAATATATAACAACCTAAAGCATCAATTTTATTTATTTATTTATATTTTTTTGTTGCTACCGGTATACCAGTTATTATCTTTCCCTGTCGGATATATAAAATTGTCCTGTCCTGCTCAAATCATCTTTAATGGCGGTAATTCCACCATTCCCGGACCATATATGCAGTCGCTAATCACTGTTTCCATCGAAAGTTTTGTTCTCCTTTTTTACAAACTAACCGTTGCTGTCGTTCCTCCGCGGTTGGAGGGATGGCCATATTTATTATTGTGCAAGCGGTAACCCGATCCCAGTATGATTGTCACATAAAATACACCTTCTGTCAATATTCATTCCTTTGGCTGAGAGCCATGACCGTGTACGTAGCTTATCATTTAGTATTTTCCATAGAAGCCACCGGATTTTCCGATTGATTCCTGTAATTAAAGGTCGTTCAGTGCATGCATTTGCCGGGGCCTGCCTAACAATCTCCTGATATGCATTACAGACCAGATATCCAGGTGAATTAGTAGGTCTCCATACACCTCCGTCCCTCCCTTCACCAAAGCTATGCTTACAGATTTCCTGCTGTAAAGATTCCGGTAGTGACCCTAACTTGTTTCTAGCCCAAATCCCCGGACGTTCAAGGCACCAACCAACAACAGTATGTTGGTTGATATCAGAGAAACTATTATTTGAGCTAAAGCATCAATCTGAAGAGAAACTGTATTTTTCCACTCATAGTATGGTGATCTTCTTCAAATCAAATCAGTGAGCTAAATATTTCAATTTCAAAATCCAAATAAACACTTGCATGGATTCTAGCAATTACTTAAATCATTTATCTCAATTAACTGCCTTTGCTAGATTAGAATAAACCTCTAGATTAAGTTTGTAAATACCTGGCAGTGCCCTTTTCCACCAATTTTGTGCTCCTTTAAATGAAATGTGGGCCTCAGTCTCCATAAATTCCATCAATTCCTGTAAATTGTAGCCGATTGACGCGACCTGGATCACGCCAAGATGTTACCTTCCGTTGATCTGCTGACGGCGGCGATGGACGGCTGAGATTGGATCTGGAGGCAGACTCCTGAAGCGTGTGGATCTCAATAGGTTTGAGGTTGTTATTGCCGAGCTATCTGCAAGGAAGTCCCGGGATGGTTGTATCACCGAGGACCCTCCAACGGTCATGTTAGAGAGGAAATCCGAGCAGAGGAACGACTTAGAGGAGTAAAAATGGCTTACTTGAACCGTCTGAAGAAGGGGTTTATATAGCGGTGGCAGCAGGCAGGGTAGACGCGAGAATCACGCCGGCCGTTACGCTCCCGACGTCACGCCCGCGTGATGAGCGGTATCTCCCATTAATGGCGAGACAGGCTCGTTAATGGGGATCGTGATGGTGTGGAACGTGGGATGTGGCCGGCGGATATCTCGCGCATGGCGAGATTCGCGGGATGGCGGATGCGCCTGTGAGCAGTGCTGTTGGTCGGTCGAAGAGACCGAGGAAGATGACCTCGGCGGGAGAGCTCGCGGACGAGCGGGAGAGCCGAGATATCTTGGCTCGGTGGTAGCCCGGAGACGAGCTGGGAGGACGAGGAGGCCAATTGTGCAGGGGGCTCGGAGACGAGCCGGCGTTTGGTTGTGGGACAGGCACATGAGTGGCCTGGTCGGCCATTGTAGGTCCTTTCTTGTGAGCTTTGGGACACGTCATCTTCCACGTGTCATGATCTGGGAGATCACCGATATCGAGCATCAACATTAGCCCCTCACTCTCGTCCCGACCAGCTGACGGGTCAGGTCGAGAGTGGTTTGCCGGGTCATCCAAGGTGAGCTCCTTTCGAAAATACCGTCGGGGCATGTTCTTGGGCAATCTGTTGTATTTTCTGGATGACGCCAGCGAATCAGGGGTGCGATCTCTTCTTTAAAGAGGGTGCGCCGAATCGCGCGTACTCCCGCTGAAGCGACGGTTCGCGTGTCGGGCTCTGGTTGGCTGACGCGACGGGCCGCAGATCTCTGGCGTCTGATGGGATACGGCCAATGCGCGTGCGACAGGTGGAGCGATCGTGGCCGTCGAATGCGAGGAGATGTTTTGGCGGGAGTTGACTATCACCGTTGGATGAGGACGCCGACAGCTATAAATAGAGGTGGGGTCAACTTCAGGGCCCATATCTCTTCATATTTTCCTCGTTCTGAGTCTTGTTAGCTCGGTGCTCTCCTCTTTAGGTCGGATCTCTGCGTTCCCGAGATTTCTTTCCACCAGGTTAGATGTCTTTTTTTGAGGAGTCTGTAGATGTCGTCGGGGTAGATTCTAGGGATTCTTCCACTGAGTCGGAGTCTTCCCGAGAAGTTGGGGTCAGATCCTCTTCCCAGGATCGCGTGACTGGGGCGGTTTCCGGAGCGGAGGCGGAGGACGCCCCTGGTGTGCCGTCCTTGGTGAGGTATGAGGACGAGCTTGCCACCGCTCGGGCTCATTTCCATATCCCCTCCGGCTATACGCTACGTTTGTCCGAGGAAGGAGAGAGGGAAGATCAGGTACGGGGTAAAGAGATTGCCTTGTACCTGGAAGCCTTTTGGGCCGGAATACATCTGTCTTTCTCTCCCGAGATTGTTAGAGCGCTAAATTACTTGGGCTAGCCCCGGGCCAGCTAGTGCCGAACTCCTGCAGGATTCTCCTTGAGTTCCTGGTCCGTTTGAAGTTGCAGATGATCCCCTTCAGTCTGTCCATCCTTGCCTCCTCTCTCATTTACAAAGGTCACCCCGGCACTCGCATGGGCGACCCGGGGTGGGTTTACCTCTCCTTTAGGAAATAATGGGGGAGTGCAGCCTGGTCAGGAGTCGTCGTCTTGCCTTTTCCATCCACGATTAGAAGAAGTTTTTCTTTGTTGGGCCGCCAAAGGGTGAGGACTGGCCTGTGCCCATCCAGTGGTCTAGAGATAGGTGCTGGCTGGGGAGTCCATCCAATGATCTCGACACGGTAAGAGTGGCGGAGTGGGAGCCCATTCCCCGGGCTGACGTGCTGCTTTCTGAGCGGGCCCTTAGTTGGGCTGGGCTCAGCCCCGCCCAGTTCGTCGGTAAGTTAGGAACTTGCGTTTTTTTCATTTTTGTTTGTATTGCTGATTCCATTGTATCTTGTCTTGTGCAGAACCCATGGACTTGAGCCACCTCCGAGTGGCCACCTCCGAGTGGCCATGCGCAAGCCGAAGAAGGGACCGAAGGCTGGAGGTGCCAGCTCTTCTCGTCCGACGTCTGTCCCGGTTCCTCCGGCAGCCGTCCCACCCCAGCGTTCGAGTGCGGGCCGTCCCCCATAGCCCAGCCAGGCGCCGAGTCGAAAGCGGGTTCGGGGACAGGAGGCCCAGGTTTCGGAGGTGGAGACCGGCTCTCTGCCGTCGTCTCTCAAGAGGTTCCCCCGAATGGTTCTGCGGACCCTGGCCTCCCCGATCTTGGTGGACGAGGGGGATCTCCGCTTTGAGGTGCCCTCGGGGCTCTCCGTCGCTGACAGCTTGTTGTCCCACATGGAGAGGTCGGCCGGGGGCGAGGTTCCTCGGGGGACTCTCAAGGCGTAAATGGTAGCCATCGCCCAAGAGGCTGTGCAGGTTAGTGCTCGCACCTGACTCGATTTTTCACTCAGCGACTTATTGTTCGCGAGATTTGGTGCCCCCCTTTCCTTCCTGACCCCCTTCTGATTTCTTCAGGTCCTTCAGAACGTCGCCCTCGTCGTCCACATGAAGGAAAAGGAAATTGCCCCGGCGATACGAACCGCGGGTGAGCTCTCCTCGCTGAAGGAGAGCTCAAAGCTGGAGATGGAGGCGGTGATGGCGAGGGTCGCTGCCCTGGAGGGCGAGGTGGCGGCCAGGAAGCAGGAGGTGGTGGTCATGAAGCAAGAGGTTGCCCGGTACCATGAGGTCGCTCAGGCCGCCGAGGCCAAGCTTCAGGACTCCAAGGTGCTCGTCGGCACCATGAAGAAGTCGGCTAGCACCCTCCGGAAGGAGATGGAGGCGGCGGTAGAGGGGATGAAGAGAGCCGATCTCAGAGCGGCAAAGGCGGTGGAGAACTACAAGAAGTCGGAAGATTTTTACACCGTCCTAGTCTCGGCCACTACCGTCATCTGGCACGAGGCCCTCGACGCCTTCAAGGCTCGGATGCCGGAGTTCGCTGACACCGAGCCGAATATCCTCACGGGGATGATGAGCCGGGGGACGACCCCGGGGGCGAAGCCGGGGAAGAGATTCCCGACAAGGGCGACGTCGAGGCTGATGTGATGGGCGCTGAGCCCCCAGAAGCCACCCGAGCCGTGGTAGATGCTGAGCTTCCTGAGGTTGTGCCTGGCCCCGAGGCCTGAAGCCTCTTGTATTCTTGTTTCTTTCCTTTTGTTGCGTCGGGAATTTTGTAGGCCTCCGGGCATTTTGTAAGGCTGGGGAGCCCACAATACCCTTGTAAAGACTTTTGGTTTTGTGAATAAAAACTTTTTGCAGTCATATTTGCACGCGTATTTTCCTTTGTTGGTAAACACTTTTATTTGCACAGTACTGCCTTCGTTTTATGTCGGTTCTTCGTCTAGCGATCACACGTCGAGTTGCATCTATTCATTTGCCAAGTGTGCAAAGACCGACGGGAAGACTGTATCTCCATGGCCCCGAAGTCGAGATTGAGATCGCTCAGACGTAGATAGACCGGATGCCTCGTGGTGAGGTCATGTTCCTTAGCATGGAAGGCTCGAAGAGGCATGCTAAGGATGGACCGAGCAGGGTAGCTGTCCGATGCCTTTAGGCGAGGGCTTCGATCTCTGGCGTTGTAAGGGCCAGACAAGGACTGCTAGGGATGGACCTAGCAGTGAAGCTGCTCAGTTGCCTCTTGGCGAGGTTTAAGATCCTTAGCGTGGGAGGGGCCTATTAAGGACAGGGCCGAGCAGGGTAGCTGCTCGGTGCCTCTTCCTCGGCCCTCCGACCAAAGTCATCGCTCACAGGCGTAACCGCCGCTCCGCGAATCCCGCCATGCGCAGATTCTACGCCAGCAACATCCCACGTTCCACGCCATCATTCCCCATTAATGGGCAATCCGCTTTCTACGCAGGCGTGACGTCGGGGGCGTAACTGCCGGCGAGATCCTCGCACCAGCTGCTGCGTTCCACCACCGCTATATAAACCCCCATCACAGAGGGGTCAAGTAAGTCATCTTATACTCTTTTAAGCCATTACTCTGTTCGGATCTCATCACTAACTAGATCGTCGGAGGGTCCTTGGTGGTACCAAGCCACCCCAGGACTTCTTTGCAGGTACTCGGCACCGAACACCTTGTTCCCCTCCGAACGACGGCACGACTGGCGTCTTGCCTGAAATTCAGGGCAGATGCTAATTGGTGCTATCCTTCCACCTCTCCGAAGATGCCAAGTTGATTTATGGCACCGTATATCGAAGGTTTAAACGGATGCGTCCGATGTAGCAGACTTCGTCAGATTCCCCCTCGCTTGAGGGGTTTTTGATTGTGGGGACGCTCTTCCCTGCAGGCGCAAGACCCTGCAGTTAATTACGCTACCGCATCGCGGTAACCACTTTCTCCTTCTCCAGATGGTCACTTCGTGTCGTGTGTGTTTATTTTATGTTTAGTTGCCCGTGGATTGTATACGGAGACTGAGTTATGTCGTCGCCCGTAGGGCGTGGACTAGTCCAAATCCGTATTATCTTAGATTTGGGTTTGGGGGTTTGGGTTTAAGGATACGTTAGCCTCATTTGAGACTAAGATCGACTTAAACGTTTGTTAAGGATACGTTAGTCTAGTTTTTAGACTAAGATCAACTTAACGGGATCGTTTAGATCCAACAAGAGAGCAATAAAAGGAGGGCTCTGTTTTTTAGTTTAGTGACGTTACGGTCGGTAGGTAGTTTAGGGACATTGCGGTCCATGGGTAGTTTAAGGACATTACGGTCCATGGGTAGTTTAAGGACATTGCGGTCCATGGGTAGTTTAAGGACATTGCGGTCCAATGTTAGTTTTAAGACGTTGCGGTCAAGGTTAAGGACGTCATAGTCCATGGGTTTAAGGACCCCACAGTCCGTTGTTAGTTTTAAGACATCTCGGTCAAGGTTAAGGACCTCATAGTCCATGGGTTTAAGGACTCCACAGTCCACAGTTAGTTTTAAGACATCTCGGTCAAGGTTAAGGACCTCATAGTCAATGGATTTAAGGACTCCACAGTCCAAAGTTAGTTTTAAGACATCTCGGTCAAGGTTAAGGACCTCATAGTCTATGAGTTTAAGGACCCCACAGTCCGTGTCAATGTGTGGTCGTCGGGACCCGTCACCTCTTTGAAGACGTTGAGGAATTACAACGCCAAGTATCAAAGGAGTGAAGAGATGTACCCTTGAACCGGGGTGGATTAAATAGTCTTTGGCCCAATTTGGGATCAAGACCAATTAATTATATTATGAGCCCATTAGCCCAGTTAAATCTGAATTGAGGACTTATGGCCATCTTGGGGTAAGTCCAATCATGTTTGGAATATTGGCTTCCTGTTGGTCCATTGAAGGAGAGGCTTTGCCTCTGGCCATTTAGCCAATTGGGCTAACGTTAATTCAGCAGTGTTGAACACTGGGATCAAGTTAGTGTTTTAACACTAAAAGACAGTTGGTGTTAAACACCAGCAGCAGGGGGTTCAAATTAGTGTTAAACACTGGAGCAAATCAATGTCAAACACTAGCAGCAGAGGCTTCAAATTAGTGTTAAACACTAAGAAATTCAGTGTTAAACACTGCATATAAAGTTCTTTGATTAGTGTTGAACACTAAGGCCGGACAGTGTTTTAACACTGGATTCAGGGGTTCCAATTTAGTGTTAAACACTAAGGCAAGAGGGGTCACGTGGTAGCACGTGAGGGCGCCCTCCCTTCATTTGTTCTGCTGAGAATATCGCATCTTTTGGAGCATCACGTGCCATCACGTGACGGGCATTTAAATGCTTGTATGTTAAAGCCTCTGCCAAGGGTCACGTGGGTCACGTGAGGCACTGCCTCAAAGGGCCTTTTCTGTGGATCTTTTCGGGGGTCACGTGGTGGCACGTGACCCTGCCTCTATGTATGTTTTTTAGAAGATCTGTTAATCCCTTTCAAGAATTAAATTCTTCGTAGGGTTGAACCCTAACAGTAATTTTAGAGGAATTAAATTCCTATTTCCTTTTGAAGATTTATATTCTGGGATAGAGTTGAACTCTGAATTTTCTGTAGGAATTAAATTCCTCATATATGTGAAGAACTGCATTCTATCATAGGGTTAAACCCTAATAACAGCTTTAAGGAATTAAATTCCCACTCTCTTTTAGAGAATTATTCTGAGGAATGAGATTCTGTCATAGGGTGAAACCCTAATTTCTTCTTTCTTAAGGGAATTAAATTCCTGTTATTTTAACAGAACTAAGTTCTTAACTAGAGTTAAACCCTGATTCTGTTCATTCTGAAGGAATTAAATTCCCATAACATAGGGTCAAACCCTAATTTTATTTTAAAGGAATTAAATTCCTATAGTTCTGTGAGAATTAAATTCTCAAGCTTCCATTCCCTCTCTATGCTTTGGATCTGCATGGCAGGATCTCAACCCAATGAGAATTAAATTCTCAATTCAAGGGGAGATGTGCACTTTACAGATCCTCCACTAAAGAGAGAACTATGTTCTTCTGTTTAATATCAGAGTTAAACTCAGTTGAGAATTAAATTCTCTTTTCTTTCAAAAAGCCTTCCCTTTCTTACCTAGGGTTTTCTTTTGCAGAAGATCCAAATTCCTCCAAAGTATTCAGGCTCTCTCTCTTTTTTCTCCCTCTGCATCTATCTCCCTCTGTGTGTCTCTTGGCTCCTATTTATAGGAGAAGCAGCAGAATCAATTAGTTTTTGATGAATCTTTCATCGAGAGATTTGATTTGTATTCACTATTCGTTTGGACCTTTGGATTATTAGGTGAATTTTATTCACCATTGGATTTTAAATCCAGAGATTTTCCTTTGTTATTTTGGTTAGATTTTAAAGGGGAGATCTTTCCGAATTCGAGATTTTTCCATAGATAGGTGATATTTAATCACCTTTAAATTTTTAATTCAATTGGTTCCAAATAATCATTTTCCTTTGAAAAGATTTGAGAGATCTCTTCAGAATTTGATTCTGTTAAATAAATAGGCTTTGAAAGCCGGTCACGTGTGGGCACGTGACCCCTGGTCACGTGTGGGCACGTGACCCCTTGGAATGAGCCCTCTTCTTCTTTTTGCGCTCTGACTTCTTCCGCTGCTTAGCCGTCACGTGCCACCACGTGACCCCTGGTCACGTGTGAGCATGTGACCCTTGTCTGGAGCCTTTTCCTTGATTTAACCGGAGAATGAGTCCGCTGTTTTAAATGTCACGTGCTAACACGTGACCCCTGGTCACGTGTGAGCACGTGACCTCTTCTGAAGCCTTTTCCTTGATTTGATCAGAGAACTGTTGTGCCTTTGCCGCTGCTTTTAAATGTCACGTGCCAACACGTGACCCTGGTCACGTGGGAGCACGTGACCCTTTCTGAAGCCCTTTTCTTTGATGTAGTCAGGAAACTGAATCTGCCTTGCCGATACTTTTAGATGTCACGTGCCAACACGTGACTGCTGGTCACGTGTGAGCACGTGACCCTTTTCTGAAGCCTCTTCCGTAGGCTTTCCTGATTTCAAATCAGGAAACAAATGCCCCCACAGCGTTGTTCTCACGTGTCTGCACGTGAGTGCAACGCTGTCACCTTTTGTGACCATTGGATTCCTCTAGGGATTTGGGGAGATGAAACGTTTCCATCACCTCCTATAAATATTGGGGTCATTTCAGAGACGCCTCCACTTTGTTCATCTTCTTCCTTACAAACTTTCTCTGAGAATTTAATTCTCTTCTTCCAGAGCTTAGTTCTCTGCCTTGAAACAACCCTCAAAGTTTAACTCTGTTCGAAAAGACCTTTCTCTTTAGGTAATGCTCTCGAATGAACGATGAACTCTCACATTCCTCTGGATTTTAAATCCAAAACAAGGGTTTTTACCCCTTTTTAACAAAGAACCCATTTTTCTTCGAGTTTCTTAACCAAAATACGAAACCATTTAACCTGCAACAGTAGATTTCTTTGGGTTCATATGATGATCCATGGAGTTTAACTCCGTTCACAGAAAAGGTTTTTTAGGGAATTTAATTCCCTTTTCTTAATAAGGAATTTAATTCCTGTGAAGAACTCGGTTTCTTCCCATGGAGGCTTCTTGGGGTCTCTTGACCCGAGGTTGTCCTTCTGCAATTAATGAAACAGGAGTTTTGTAATGATGTCTTCTGTGGGAATTTAATTCCTTTGATTCTGTTGGATCCGTTGTAGAGCCCGAGACAGATTTGTCTTCTAGGGGGAATGTGTAGGGTTACTTGAAACCCATTCTTTATTTAATGAGGATATTCCCTTTGTTTTATTATAACTGCTTGGTCTCATTATTAATGAGCCGTCATCTTGATTCTGTGGGGCCCATGTGTTTTGTAGCCAATGGTCCCAGAAAAATCTACTGTTGCTTTCTTTAACTAGTCTTCATGTTCATGCATGGATATATATCGCTGACTTTGCTTTTAACGGTCTTCTTTTATTGGATTTCAGGTGCGATGGTTTCTGTTCCATGCTTTCCCATTTCTCGCTCGGAGGTTGCTTTTCCTCAGTCACCATCTGATGAGGAAGCGATGGCGATGATCCGGGCCCATGACCCGAACTGCACCAACCTACTTCAATGGGAATCTTGGTACAGTCATATTATTCAAGGTCGCCGGAGTTTCCTTTGCGCGGTACCGACAGAGCCCACTTTCCCATTCTTACCAATGGACCCTCCGAGAACGGTTTTTGCTGTGGAAATGCCCAACTGGACTCCAACGGGGAGGCTCGAGCCTTCGACGACCGGTATTCCGAACCATCCGATCCCGGCCATAGATATCTTGGGGCGGCGTATTTGCCAGGGTGAGGCCCACCCGTGGGGGCAAATTTATAAGATAGGGCTTACTCCTCGACACCCTACGGGCTACCTCCTCTAGGCTCGCTACATCCTTTCTGCCCATCGTGCGCGACTGCAGAAGGTCGGGCTTTATCAGGCAATATACGCGTCACTCTTCCATTATAAGTCCCCGCACGTCTGGTGGGTTAGGGCGTTCTTGAATCAATGGAATCTCCCCACCAACACTTTTATTTTAGGAGATCGCGATGTCTCGATTTCTCTGGCAGAATTTTATGAAATCTCGGGATTGCCAATCAGGGGTGCACTGTATGAGGAGTTGTTGCCTCCTGACGAGTATGTCTTCGAGCCCGAGCCTGCACCGGTTGACGGCTTATCTGTTGAGAACGCCGTCCGCCACAAGCGTCCCAGTTTGGTCAAGGCGCTAGGTATCTTCGATCGATAGTTCACCAAATCCGAAGAGCAGGGTGTTACTTTCAAGAGCTTCATTGCTTGTTTCCTTCGTGAGGACGTCGTGTCGAAGACAGCTCCGAAGTTTGCCAACATCGGAGACCCCTTTGGGTTTGGTCCAAAGAAGCTGCCGACCACTGAATCGGATCTACCCCAGTACTACATCCTTATTATGTCGCCGACGTCTTTTGAATCCATTGCTGTTCCCGGCATGGATGAGGAGACGTTCTTCGTGGGGTTTGTCAGTGTCTGGCTCAGTTGGTTTGTCATTCCCATGCATCGTCGCTTTATGAGAGCTTCGGTTATCTACCCGGCTCATCGTATTGCTGAGGGGACGCGATTGGCTATCGGCATCCCGGCGCTGGCGCATCTTTATCATGGGTTGGGCACCGCAGCTAATACCTCTACTCCCAGCGTGGATGTAGTAAACTTTTTGCTTCATTATTTCACGTCCTGGATCGAAATGCATGTACCGGGGGCTTTTGCTATGCATCAGAGGCCCGCGTTTTACGACGCCTATCCCTTCCCGCGACTTATGCGATTGGTGGGTGCTTCTGCCGCTGACCCGACTCAATTCGGGGCTATTCGGGTGCTGATTTCTCCTCACGCCGCCGCTGGAGGGCTGGTTTTTAATGATCGGGTCTTGTCTACTCCCTCAGGTCCAGTTCAACAACTCTGGGACCAGTCGAAAG
This sequence comes from Agapanthus africanus, assembly GCA_030015575.1. Taxonomy (NCBI): domain Eukaryota; kingdom Viridiplantae; phylum Streptophyta; class Magnoliopsida; order Asparagales; family Amaryllidaceae; genus Agapanthus; species Agapanthus africanus. The sequence continues at coordinate 55,048,365 of CM057350.1, read as the reverse complement.
ACAACGCACCTTCTTTGAAGCCCCGGGAGGCCGCGCACTTGTATACAATTAGACCGGGCTACTTGGTGTTTCGCCAGGACAGTGCAGCTCTTTTCATGCGGTACAATCCGCATCGATTCGCCCGACAGCTTGGATACGACCAGGGTGTTCCTTTCGAGGCTTTTATAGTCGCCCCGATCCCTTCGCTCGATGCCGTTCGCGATGCCGCTCATCATTTCATGAGGCTAAACACCGGCTCCCGTTTCATGGTCCCTGAAGCTGAGTACATGCCCCGGTGCGTGGGTGCGTTTACGGGTTGGTATCTTCATCGGATCAACCCAATTATTCTTGAAGAAAGAAGGGTGCTTCTTGGTCACGATGCCCCTCCTCAGGTTCCGGGGGCTAAGCTGCGACCGAGGGTTCCGGTCCACTTCCCTCTGAGGGAGATTGGCACCGCGCTCATTCCGAGGGAGTTAGGGGTAGACCTTACTCCAACAGCTGGTATGCCCTTGGGTTCCCGATCGCGGGGTAGACGGGCCCCAGTAGTAGCACCACCGCCGGTGGCGGCACCGCCTTCCGTGGCGTCGACAATGGCGGTGTCATTCTCGGTTGTGGCACTGAGCGAGAGTAATAGGGATGAGGGCGTCGAGGGCGATGTGGGTCGGCGCCGCCCTAAGGCTTCACGAGGGAGGAAGCGGTCATCCTCGGCGACCAGCTCTGGGTCTAAGAGGCGGAGGAAAGCGGCCACCAACCTGCTCGATTCTTTGGCGGAGTCTGAGCCTATTCTTGAAGACGAACCATTGGCCCTGCAAGAGTCAGACGCTGGACTTCTCTTCCCGAGTTTGGCCGATGAGGAGGCCGCACAGTTGGCTGAGGCCATACGGCGTTCCAAAGACGTGTCTCATAACGCCAGGGTTTCGAAGAAGTCCAATCCCGCTGTAATTTTTTACGAAGACCCTTCGTGGACTCGGCGGCGATTTATCGGTCCTTTGGAGGAATGGGGGGAAAGGGCTATGAAGCAGGCCGCTTCAGAAGATGCAGCGGACGCACTTTCTTTATGGACCGGCGGCCATGAGTCTACCCTTGAACCCCGGCGAGCCCACCTCCTTGAGAAGGAGCAGCGGCTTGAAGAAGCCATATTGAGGGCTTCTTTGCGCATCGGTACGTTGTGGTTCTTTTTGTAGTTCTTCAGATTATTTATGCCCGTGCATATGTATCCTTATTCTTATTTGAATCGTGCAGAATCTTCGACGCTGGGGGATCTCCCTACGGGCTCATTAAAGCTAAAGCCCGCCGAAATTCTCGATGAAGCCTCGCTCGATGTGGAGGGGGCTGATGGGGCTGCTCCTCTCATGGTAGAGCCTCCAGCGGCGGTTCTTGGTCAGGGAGTGCTTGCTCCTTTGGGGGAGGCTCCTTTGGAGGAGGTTGCCCCAATGACTCTTCCCGAGGGTGGCCCGGAGGCTGGGAGAGAGGTAATCGGGACTACCCTCCCTTTGTTGGAGCCCGACGTCATGGCGGAGGCCGTTGAAGCCGCAATCCCCCCGGCTCAGAATGGGAGGAGTGTTGAAGGTAACCTTCTTAATTTTAGATTAGCCGCCTTTCCGTTGTCTGAACTCTTTTGTTTTCTCAGAATTACGCGAGTTGGCGGCCTCTATTGCCGATCTGTCTCCCCGGCAATCCTTTCAGCGACTGCTGGAGATGGCAGCTCCACAAGCGATATCCCCCCAACGCATCGTCCTCTCATCCGGGCAAGGTTGGTGTCGTCCATCACTTCTCATAGCATCGTTGTTATTTTGCGTATTGACATTGATGTTTTCTACAGTTTTGGAGGCCGATGATGAGGTCGAGGTTCTCGAAGGGCCAGGGGAACCTTCAGCTCCTACTTGCACGACTGTCAGTAAGCGACATTTCATCATACTCTCATTCGTTCTTTGCTTAAGAATTTTACTGACATCTTTCAAATTTGAACAGCTCTGCCAGTCTCCACGGTGTTGGAGTCGCGCATCGTGATGTCGCCCGGCCCTTATGCCTTGCGAGCTTCGGAACGCTTGGCCCAATTAAGCCTTGTCTCCTTATCATCTTTGATTGAGGAGCTCCGTGCTGGCAGCGCGACCACCGCTGAAGCGTTTGCCGCCGAAGCTAACGGTTCTCTTCCTTTTCTTGCCACCTACCATAGCGAAGAAGTGGTGCGAGTCTGGGTGGAGTTCTGTCGGCAGGTGGAGGCTCGCTTGCACGCCCTTGAATGTTCTTGCCTTTCCTCGGAAGCTGTGGCTGCAAAAGCGGAGTTGCGGGGTTTGATAGCACGATGCGCGGCCAATATGACGTCATGCGAGAAGAGGCTTGGCCATAAATTCTCGGAAAGGGAGCTAGCTTCCAAGACGCTGAGCGAGCTTCGCGCTACTCTTACCGCCAAGGCCAACAAAGCATATGAACTCTGGTAGGTGCTTCAGGAGTCCATCAAAGAGATGGTGGCTCTCGATAAAGCTGCCACGTTCACTCGTGAAAAGGTCGAGGCTTATAAAGCCACCGAGAAAAAGCTTGAAGCTCGGCTTGCTTCGTATCAGGCTCAGCAAGCTCAGGCGGAGGCTCATCTTCTGGAGATCTTGCATCATGAAGCCGTGGCTCAGCAACAAAACGATGAGCTGATAAAATTACTACACCGCCCGCCGGCTTGAGGACTTGTATCTTTTCCTCTTTTTTTTGTACATACTCATGGATGAGAGTATCTTCTTTTTGTTTCTTTCATGAATTGTACTTTGTATCCATTTTGGTTTATGAATAAAAGATACGTTTTTCTTCTCAATGATGCGTCTCTTTTATTAAATGTATTCTGCGGACAATTTATCTTGATCTCCTTGCAGGGCAGCGATGGCTTAGGATTTAGGATTAAGATCTGCTTCCTAAGACTTTTGCACTTTATGAGCCACGAGGGTCTCATAAAGAGTTTTTTCTCCCCGTGGGTCGAGAGGACCCCATAGGTATAAGTTCTTCTTAAGAATCGTGAGGATTCTTAAGCGGGTTGTCCCTTGAGAGTCGTAAGGATCTCACAAGAGAGTTTTTCTTCCTTACAGGTCGTGAGGACCTGCAAGTGTTGGATGTGGTCACCCTTATTCGTGTTTCACAGATTCAGGGGTTTCTCGAGGCATCGTAGTTTAAAGACGTCGCGGTCAAGGTTAAGGACCTCATAGTCCGTGGATTTAGGGACTCCACAGTCCGATGTTAGTTTTAAGACATTACGGTCAAGGTTAAGGACCTCATAGTCCATGGATTTAAGGACTCCACAGTCCGATGTTAGTTTTAAGACATCACGGTCAAGGTTAAGGACCTCATAGTCCGTGGATTTAGGGACTCCACAGTCCGATGTTAGTTTTAAGACATCACGGTCAAGGTTAAGGACCTCATAGTCCGTGGATTTAGGGACTCCACAGTCCGACGTTAGTTTTAAGACATCACAGTCAAGGTTAAGGACCTCATAGTCCGTGGATTTAGGGACTCCACAGTCCGATGTTAGTTTTAAGACATCACGGTCAAGGTTAAGGACCTCATAGTCCGTGGATTTAGGGACTCCACAGTCCGATGTTAGTTTTAAGACATCACGGTCAAGGTTAAGGACCTCATAGTCCGAGGATTTAGGGACTCCACAGTCCGATGTTTGGTTGCAGGGACCCGTCACCTCTTTGAAGACGTTGAGGAATTACAACGCCACGCATCAAAGGAGTGAAGAGATGTACCCTTAAACCAAGGCAGAATCCGTAAGGAATCGGGGTGGTTGATTGTTAGTTTTAAGACGTTACGGTCGAGGTTAAGGACATCATAGTCCGTGGATTTAGGGACTCGACAGTCCGGTGTTTGCTCTGGATGCTTCACACGGGTTCACTGCCGTGCTTGGCGAGGACCAGGCTCCGCTCTGGGCATTTTCCGCGGGGTCAAAGAGTGACGTTATCCGCGTTCCACGTAACCAGGAATTTTGCACTAGATGCTTCACACGGGTTCACTGCCGTGTTCGGCGAGGACTAGGCTCCGCTCTGGATGCTTCACACGGGTTCACTGCCGTGCTCTGCGAGGACCAGGATCCGCTCTTGACGTTTTCCACGGGGTCAAAGAGTGACGTTATCCGCGTTCCACGTAACCAGGAATTTTGCACTAGATGCTTCACACGGGTTCACTGCCGTGTTCGGCGAGGACTAGGCTCCGCTCTGGATGCTTGATACGGGTTCACTGCCGTGCTCTGCGAGGACCAGGATCCGCTCTGGATGTTTTCCACGGGGTCAAAGAGTGACGTTATCCGCGTTCCACGTAACCAGGAATTTTGCACTAGATGCTTCACACGGGTTCACTGTCGTGCTCGGCGAGGACTAGGCTCCGCTCTGGACGTTTTCCACGGGGTCAAAGAGTGACGTTATCCGCGTTCCACGTAACCAGGAATTTTGCACTAGATGCTTCACACGGGTTCACTGCCGTGCTCGGCGAGGACTAGGCTCTGCTCTGGAAGTTTTCCACGGGGTCAAAGAGTGACGTTATCCGCGTTCCACGTAACCAGGAATTTTGCTGATTGTATCCGCATTTCACGGGATGGAGGTTTGACTGTTGGCGATATGTATACCACCGAGCCATGGAACCGGGGGTTGCCGCTGTTCCGCTTAGCTTAGAGTTGTGTCCGTTGTTACGAGACGAGTGCTGAGATGATCTCTAAGTCATTCACGGCCCGTCGAGATTTTGCTTCTTCTTATGATGAAACTTGGAGGAGAGGTATGATCCCTTTTTTTTGTTTACGCCCTTGGATTGTATACAGGGTGTGATGGAACATCACCTGTAGGGCATAAATTGAAACTTTTCTTTTATATTTTATTTCTTTTTCCCGCGATGCTCTATCATTTCAGCTTTTATATCGCGGAGGTCGCGATTGCCCTATCATTTCGGCTATTTTTCGCGGTGCCCAATCATTTCGGTTATTTATTTTATTTTTACTCGCTGCTTTTTATTACGAGTCACCCTATCATTTCGGCTATTTTTCATGCATACATTTTTACTTGCTGCTTTTTATTGCAAGTTGCCCTATCATTTCGGCTATTTCGTATGCACTTGCGGCCTACTGGCTTTTCGCCATAAACCTGAAATTAGACACAGATTTCGGCATCAGCACCGCTACAACTGGGATATGGCCAGGAGTGAATCATCATCTGCCTCTGTCGATGTTGAATAAAGATGACTTAGCAAACAGGGTTAGGGTCCCGTCGACTAAGGCTTTTGACTTCATGAGCCGTAAGGGTCTCACGAAGGTATTTCTCCCTACAAGTCATGAGGATCTCGTAGGTGTATTTTCTCCCTAGGAATCGTGAGGATTCCTAAGTGTATGTTCCTCTGCAAGTTGTAAGGATCCTACAAGAGGGCTTTCTCCTTATAGGTCGAGTGGACCTGCAAGAGTTGCTCACCATATGGACGTATCCCTAGCCACGGATGGGACTTTGTTAGGGAAATATTTATTCATGCCCGTGGATTGTATACAAGGGTCAATATGAGCCGCTTGTAGGGCAGTGTCGAAGGTTGTGGGGATTGCTTAAGCACAGGTTCAGGTCTCTGTAACTTAAGGCTTTCAAATCTTACGAGCCGTGAGGGTCCCATAAGAGAGTTCTCCTTACGAGTCGTGAGGATCTCGCAAGTGTAATTTCTCCTTAGGAATCGTGATGACTCCTAAGTGTGTTGCTCCCTTGTGAGTCGTAAGGATCTCACGCGGGTGGTTTCTCCTTGCAAGGTCGTGAGGATCCCGCAAGTGTCCTTTAACGAGGTTGCGCCCTTTCGGGTTTTCACAAACACTCGCCGTTTAGTCCTGCTGTTTTTACTCACGGAGCCCTTTCGGGTTTTCATCCGTGCCCCTTCTGCTTATGGACATACCGTTTTTTTTTCTTTTTCTCTTTTTTTTACAAGGTCGCGCCCTTTCGGGTTTTCACGAACACTTGCCGGTAGCCCTGCTGTTTTTACTCACGGAGCCCTTTCGGGTTTTCATCCGTGCCCATTTTGCTTATGGACATACCGTTTTTTTTATTTTATTTTATTTTTATATATTTTTTTCTTTCTCTTTTTTTTATCTCGTCAGCCTAAGGATGCTGCGGTAGTAGTTTAGGGACGTTTCGGTCCGTCGTTAGTTTTAAGGACGTCTCGGTCCGTCGTTAGTTTAAGGACGTCTCGGTCCGTCGTTAGTTTAAGGACGTCTCGGTCCGTCGTTAGTTTAAGGACGTTTCGGTCCGTCGAGGGGAAGGCCGGCTACTGCTTATAAAGTCTGAGCTTAGGAAGATAGCGAGCGGACATAGTCGTCATCATCTATCATTGACCTAGGCTGTGGCTCATTAAGCGTAGTATTTCTTTAGAAAGCGGCCGTTTATTGGCCTGAAGGGCCTTTCACCGTGCATGTCCATGAGTAGATAGGCTCCACCCTGATAGACTTTGTCTATGATGTACGGGCCTTCATAGTTCGGCTCAAATTTTCCCCGCTTGGCACGATTGGGGATCATAGGTCTTTTGACCACTAGTACGAGTTCGCTTTGACGGAATGTCCTCGGCCTGGTCAATCTTTCGTATGAGCGCGTCATCTTTTCTTTGTAGGCCTCTAGATTTTGTTGCGCTGTGAGCCGGGTTTCATCGAGGGCATCAAGCTCCTCAAGCCGAAGGTGAGCATTTTCTTCGTCCGTCAGCTCGTAGTGGACTGCCACTTGTAGAGAGGGTAACTCTATCTCGAGGGGGAGCACTGTTTCCGTCCCAAATACCAACGCGTACGGCGTTGTGTTCGTGGCCGTCTTGAACGTAGTTCGATAGGCCCAAAGGGCCTCTTGCAGCCTCTCGTGCCAGTCTTTCTTATTTCGGGACACCGTCTTTTTTATGATCTTTGTCAAGGTCTTATTGAAGGCCTCGGCCAGACCGTTAGCTCGTGGATTGTAAATTGAAGAATATCTCCAGTCTATATTGTGCTGCTGCGCGAAGCGGCTAATCTTATGGCTTCTGTAGGCTAGCCCGTTATCGGAGATAATCCGCCGTGGAGTTCCAAACCGATAAATAACGTGCGTCTTGAAAAAGTGGAGGATATTCTCCGTCCTCACTTCCCTCAGCGGTACTGCTTCTGCCCATTTGGAGAAGTAATCAGTTGTCGCCAGGATGAAACGATGTCCCCGGGACGATGCTGGTTCGATGGGGCCGACTATGTCAGTCCCCCACATTTCGAATGGCCAGCTAGCCACCGTCGGATGTAGTGGATTCGGATGCTGGTGGATGAAATCCCCGTGGATTTGGCATGAGTGGCACCGCTTCGCATATTCGAGGCAGTCCTGGATCATCGTAGGCCAGTAGTAACCCATCCGTTTAATTTTTAACTTCATCTTCGGGCCTGCTTGATGAGACCACAGATTCCGTCATGAACTTCCTGAACGACTCTTTTTGCTTCGTCAGGTCCTAAGCATCTCAGCCACAGAGAATCAAACGATCTCTTGTATAGAGTATCGTTGACGAAAGCGAAAGATAGAGCTCGTTTCATGAGCTGATGTCTTGAGGACGCTTCTTCGGGGATTCGGTGGGACTTAAAGTATTCTATGAAGACTTCCCTCCGGTCCTCATCCTTCTCACGGTCTTTTATTTGCAGGGTTGTCTGCTCAGTCGCTCCTTTTTCTTCGTATGATTCGGGAGATATTTCTGCTGGGGCGAGCACTCGACGGCTTTGTACCATGATTTTGACGTCATCGAGGTTCTCGTCAGCCAGTTCTTTAGCGAGCTTAGCTAGTGCGTCTGCTTTGCTATTTTCCGCACGTGGTATCCTTTCCAAAGTGTAGGAGGGAATTTGGGTCAAAAGTTGTTGCACCTTTTCGCCGTACTTCACCAATTCCGGTTTGCACGTTTGGTAGTCACCATTTACTTGACTAACAACCAGTTGAGAATCCCCGTATATAAGGAGGTCTTCAATTCCCATGTCAATGGCGATCTCGAGGCCCGCTATCAAAGCTTCGTATTCGGCTTCATTGTTCGTCCTCGATTCCGTTAAGGAGAAAGCAAACGCATTATACCTCCTTGTGGGGTTACGAAGATGAGGCCTACTCCCGATTTGATTATGGGGGTAGATTGTTTGCGCTTCTTCATGGAAGATGCCCCATCAAAATAGAGTTCCCATCGGGTATCACCGCCGTTGATCGCATCAAATGCATGTTCGTCCGGCAAATCACAGTTCAGAGGAGAACCGGCAAGTACTGGATGCTCAACAAGGAAGTCGGCAATGGCCTGGCCTTTCACTGCCTTGAGAGGTCGATACGTTATCGAGAACTCCATCAAGAGTAAAGCCCATTTAGCGAGTCAACCCGTCAATATAGCCTTTGACATCAAATATTTAAGAGGGTCCACCTTCGAGATGAGACGGACTTCGTGCGCCAATGCATAATGCCTGAGCTTTGTTATCGCAAAGATCAACGCCAGGCAGTGTTTTTCAGTGGGAGAGTAATTGCTTTCTGCCCCCAGCAGAACTCGACTTAAGTAGTAGAGTGCCCTTTCTTTTCCTTGGTCATTCTCTTGCGCCCATAATGCGCCTAAAGAACCTTCTACGGCAGTTGTATAAAGAATGAGAGGCTTTCCCTTGACCGGCGCAGCCAAGACTGGAGGGTTCTGCAGGTATTTCTTGATCTCGTCCAGTGCGCCTTAGCATTTGTGATCCCAAACGAATGGAGTTCCCTTTTTCATCAGGTGGCTGTAAGGACGGCACTTGCCTGAAAGATTGGCGATAAACCGCCGGATGTATGCGAGCTTCCCTTGGAGAGACCGCAACTGTTTGAGGGTTCTTGGCGGAGGCATTTCCATGATCGCCTTGATCTTAGATGGATCTATTTCGATACCTCGGTGTCGGATGATGAATCCCAGGAATTTACCCGAGGAGACTCCGAACGCGCATTTGAGGGGATTCATCTTCAAATTATATTGCCGAAGACGTTGAAATACAGTCTTCAGATGCTCTAAATACTCTTCGTATGACATGCTCTTCACTACAAGGTCATCAATATAGCACTCGACGATGTCATGTATGAGATCATCGAAGATCTTTGTCATGGCCCTTTGATAGGTAGCACCGGCGTTCTTGAGACCAAAGGGCATAACCTTGTAGCAGAATATACCCAAAGGGGTCCGGAAAGCGGTGTGCTTCTGGTGTTCGGGATGCATCTTTATTTGATTGTACCCTGATGAACCATCCATAAAGGAGAAAACCTCGTGAGTGGACGTGTTATCTATCATTAGCTCGGTTACCGGTACTGGGAAATCGTCCTTCGGGCAGGCTTTATTGAGATCCCTGAAATCTACGCATATGCGCACCGTCCCATTTTTCTTCATTACCGGGACAATGTTAGCAATCCAGTCAGGATATTGGACTTCTTGGATAAATCCAGAATCGATCAACTTCTTGACTTCGGCGTTAATGCTCATCTCAAGCTCGAGCCGCATCCTTCTCGGCGCCTGCTTGACTGGCTTGATATCCGGGGATATTGCTAATTTATGCACAGCAATCTCCGGATCTAATCCCGGCATCTCGGAATAGTTCCACGCGAAGCAATCTTTGTGTTGTAGAAGCACGTCCTTTAATGCGGCCACCCTTTCTTCAGATAGCCGCTCACTGACGAATGTTGGTCGCGGATCGTCTGCCGATCCCAACTCAATCTTCTTGAGGTTATCTGCAGTAGTATGTATGCCATCTTCCAGTTCTTTCGGAGCCGGTGGAAATTCTGAGATTACCTCATTGTCATTGTTTTCGAAGCACCAAGGGAGCTCATCTATGTCTTCGGGCTCTTCTTTTAATATCGTAATCATGTATCAGGTGCGAATCCGCTTCCAAGATTGAGGTGGATCCGGTTCTGCTCTTGCGGCTTTAGGTTCGTGCTTTTGTGGCGGCGTTACCTTCCATCTGTTAAATAAAGCAAATCTGTCTTGTTGGTACTGGTCTTCGACCCAGTTCTTGAAGGTGAAGCAGTCTTCGATAGGGTGTCCTATGGCTCGGTGATAAGAGCAATAGCCCGGATAAGAAACTTCGTTAACTTGCTCAGGGTGCTTAGACTCCGGAAGTGCGATCATTTGATGTTTTATAGCGAGCTCGAGTAACTTCTTCGTCTTGTCTCGGGGGAAGGAATACGCTCGACTCATCTTCTTCATAAGGGACAAATCTGGGCCGCGCAGTACCCGATCACATGACTCTTTAATCCTGCGTCGTTGTCGTCGACTCTTCTTTCCACTTCTTGATTTATTTCTGCCTCTGCATCGGGCCTTTTGTACGACGGGTTGACAGGGAGGAGCATCTTTGTCTTTTGCAGCCTGTTGAAATAGACGTTGCGTCCTGGCCTTCTCGTAGATGGCCATCTCGCGGTTGTGGTCTTCCCGAGCCTTTTGACCTGCTTTCCTGATAAGCTTGTCCACTTGTTCTTCAAATGACGGACTCGACACTTCGATTGCGGGATCTAGTTTTGATGAAGGGTTGGCATTGGTGGACAGGGTGTTTTCCTCCTCATCGAAGTTATATATGGCGTAGCTACCGTGGGCTCGCTCCCGTTTCTCGGATCTCACATATCCAAGCCCAAGCGTTTCCATTCTCCCGTTGGGCAATTTGCGCTGAGTCCCAGAGACATTCCAAATCTTGTTGTAGAACCGAGCTTGCCGAACAGTCTGTTTTAAGGGTACTCCTTGGCGCTTCAATAGCCTCTTCAGTCCATTTGTATAATATCGGGGCAAACGGATGGGTTGGAGCCTGTCGAGTGTAGCGTCCGCGCCATGCCATATCTCTTTCTCCACTCTCATTTCTGCGGATTGGTAGAATAGGATCACCTTTTCACCCTTTCGCCTGGGAGGGACGTAAAACGTCTGCAAGTCCTGCACATTGTGAGCTTGAAGTGCGTCAAGATCCTTGTAGTGTTTCTGCGGCACCATGGTGATTCACAAACTTTGATCATCGCCAGGGGATGCTTGTATTGACGGCCGACTGGAGAACACGGCATTAACCTCATCTTCCGAGTCACTTCCGAAGACCAACATGGGGGCGGACGGTCCCGGGTTGTTGCGCCGAGACGGACCAGCGTAAACTATCTCTTCTTCATCTTCGGTATCGCTCCCGAAAACAGGGATGGTGGCGGCGGCTTTGTTCTCCGGCTTGCGACACTTTTCTGTATCCTCGAAGTCTGGCAAAAAGTACTTCGCATCTTCATACTTGCGGACTTCGTTAACGGAGAATGGGTCCAGCTCACCTGTTATGGTATATTCGAAACCATCCTTGAAGTACTTCATACACTGATGTTGTGTAGAAGGGATGATGTTGTATTCGTGTAACCAAGGGCGACCGAGCAAGGCGTTGTAGCAGGTCTTGGCGTCAATGACGTGAAACTTGATGTCCGTGACGAGCAGTCCGAAGCGTAATGTCAATATTACGGATCCGAGAGTCCGTGACGATTGGGAGTCGAAACCAGAGATGGTAATTTTGTCACGAGTGAGGTGCTGCACGCTCATGCAAATTTCCTTTAACACCCGAACGTTAAGGAGATTGACGGAGGATCCATTATCTACCAGGATCTTGCCTATCTTGATATCGTGGTAGTATCCAGAGATATATAGGGGACGGTTGTGGTCGCTCGTCCCGAGGAGAAGGTCTTCGTCACCGAAAGTGATGTCGGCCGTGTGCACTTCTTCCAGTTCATCCTTCATCCTTTCCGCGGCGAGGAAGGCTTGGAATTGCTCAGGTTCTTGTAACGCCTTAATTAGTGAATCTCGCGCTTCTTTTGATAATAGGAGGGTATCGAGAATGCTGAGTTGAGAGGGTAGCTTCCTTAGGTGCGCCAGGATGTTGTAGTCCACCTTATCCTTCCTGGGAGGGTCCTTGGTAGTCAGCTCTTTCATGACTTGGTCATCTAAAGTGATATCCTCAGTGACCTTTTCCTTTCCCTTATCTTTTCTATTTGCAGGCCCGAGATTCTTTTCCGGGAGCGTACGATTGCGCAGCTGAATGTTTTCGCAGGCTTCTAGTTCTTCCTCTTTCTCTAAAACGGATTCTTTAAAGAGAGGGCCCAGAGCCATTTCTTCATCAGAGTCGCTCCCAAAGGTGAGAACTTGTGACCCTCCGGCGTTAACCATGTAACAGTTGCCAGTAGTTCTGTTGTGCCCGTCGGCAGTACTTCTCCGTTCCCGACGAGTCTTGCGTTTCATGCGCTTAAAATGTTGCCGATGAGCAACATATCCCTGCCACCATATCCTAAAGGCGTCGCACTCCTCCGTAGGGTGTGAAATTTTCCGATGATATGCGCAATAATTAGAGTGCTTCTCCGCCCCATTGAGCTTGTTTTCTTCCGAGGGTGGTAGCTTCATTCCCATTGACATGGCTTTGGCGAACCTTTTCCTTATCTTGAATATCTTTTTGTCTGCCTCGGATGCCTTTCGATCTGGCGGGAGTACTTCAACTCTTTCGTTTGGTCGCCTGCGTTTGGCTCCTTCCGATGCGGCCATCTCACGCTCCTGACCCGCTTTACTCTTCAGACGAATCTCGTCTGGAAAGGCGTCGATCATTTCATCTGTTGGCCGCACAAGCTCTGGTTCAGGCTCTGTCCCCAGTTTCTTAGTGCTAGGAGTTTTTCCATCGTCGGTATATGAGTGGGACATTACGTTACAACTCGCCATACATCCCTCGGATTCATCCGACGAACTCTCTCCATCATCTTCCTCTTGAAAGATGTGGTTGAGGAACTCTTGCAGCGTGACAGGAGTTCGCGCCTTTTGATTGTACTCTTCCAGTGCATCGATTTGCTTCTGCAAGTTCGTGCGCTTGTCTCCAGGCTTCACGAGCTTCTTAGATTTCTTCTTCTTTTTCTTCGAAGATTTTGACGGTAGGGCGTGAGTACTTGGGCCATCACCAACGCTTTTTGTAGTTGGGCGCGGCCTCAGCATTCCTTCAATGATCTGGGGTCCCAGCGGGTTCTTCCATTCGACCGCCGGGCACGCATGAAGATCCCTCAGCATTCTTTTGGTTTTAGTTGATAGCACGACTTCCCATGGAGCTTCCTCAATAAAGGAATAGGTTTCCCCTGGTGTATCTGCTTTCTTAGGAGTATGCGGCTGTGGTGGGTTCACCTTCCACTTTTCAGACAGCGCAAACTTCCCCTGGAGGTATTGATCTTCAATCCATCCTTTGAAGACGAAGCAATCCTCAATCGGATGACTTACCGTTTGATGGTAAGGGCAGTAGTTAGGGTTATTCACCTCAGTGGGTTGTGGCGGTCGCCTTGGATTTGGCAGGTTTATAAGTCTGTTGCGTACTGCCAGCTCGAATAACTGTTTCGTCTTGTCCCGTGGGAACGAGTAGGGACGCTTCATCTTCTCATTATAATAGCGGCGTCTTTCTTCCAATTGATCCGCTAGCTTTGGGGCATTGGGTTGCTGCTGGGCATTCGCGACGAAGGTTGCCTTTCCTTTACCCTTGTCACCCCGAGGCTCGGGCTTCGGGGGAGACGGTCTATGACCCATTTGGTCCATCTGGGCCAACTTGTCGATCAAAGCCTGAAATGTGGTTGGCTTAAAGAACATCATAAACTGGGAGATAGTCGCGTGAGGGTCTAGGGTTCCCACGAACATGCCCACTGCGGGCGCTTCCTCAATGCGTTGCTCGCATTTCGACCACAAATTTTGCCAGCGTATAGCATACTGGACCCACGTTTCGCCTGGTTTCACCCTGGCATTAATCAACGCCGTTATTGGAGTGCGTTCGCTGGCGCTCGCGAACCGCTGAGTGAATAGCAACTCCATTTCAGCGAACGTCTTGATAGAATCGTTCGGGAGTTCCGAATACCATTCGAACGCTGTTTCTGATAAGCTGCCCACGAACTGGCGAAGCAACAGTTTATCATCACCGCCGGTGTTACCGCAAAGGGCCCTGAACTGGGCAACATGTTGATGGGGATTGCCGGTCCCCTTATATACGTGGAATTTTGGTATTGTATAACCCGGCGGGTATTTGATTTGGTCGTACTAGCTTGGATACGGCCGGCCCGTTTTTACGACTTGACCAGCTGCCTCAGTCGCATGATGAACCCGGATTTGCTGGGCTATATAGTCGTCCAAGTCAGCCTTAAAGATTGTCTCCTCCTTGGCCGTTGAGAGGGCCGGCGGAGGATTCGACGTTTCTCCCCTATCGTCTTCAAGTATGGTCGGGGGATCTTCAGCGGGAGGATCTTGTTGGATCATCATCCCAACCATGTCTTGGAATAAGTGGGCTATCTGCTTTATATTGGCCGCTTGTTCCGCAGCCTCTTTATCTTTCTTTTCCAACATCCTCCGGAGGAACTCGGCGTCGGTTTCCTGTTCTTGTTGCTGATCCAAGGAAACCTCGGGGCTTTCTTTCGGCCCGGTAAGCGCGACCATTGCAATCATCATTTCCTGGAGCTTTTGCTGTTGCTCCTGAGCTTTGGTTACTGACCGTGTAAGCGGTCTATGGCCTGTAGACGCACGGCTGTCTTCCTTCCCCGATGCCATGTATACAGTATGGACCATCCTGCCCCCAGGCTTAGGGCGTCTGGGTTCAGCGCTTTTATCTCTCGTTGCAGGCCCGAGGATCTTCTCCGGCCTCCTCTTTTTATGAGCAGTGGAAGTTGAGGGGGCCGTTGAGGTGGGCACCCAGACAGCTTTTCGTGGCTTAGCCTGGTGACTGGTTTCCTGTTGGATTTTTAGCTTCTTGTGCTGGCGGGAGAAATTTGGATCGATCGCCGAGTCTCGGGTCTGCCGCCAAACCTTATAGATTTTGGAAGACAGCCGTTGAGGGGATCGGGGCTGTTCTGGCTCTATTTCCGCAACCTTTTTTAGTGGAGGGGGAGACCTCTTTAGCACCGCAGTAGGAGAATTCCTTCGCACCTTATTTAGCATCTCAAAGCTGTTCCAAGTTGGAACAGCAGCATTAACTTCTGCCATCGGGGCTGGTGGAGTTAGCCCAGAGGGGGAGTTGCCCCCGGCCTTCCTTACTCGGCGCCAGTGGCGACGTCGAGCGTGTCGAGCGGACGGCGTTGGTTCAGCGGTGAGGATGGTTTCGTCTTGCCCCCTGTGTAGGTGGGGGGTCGCTGCTGGTGTTAGCCTGTCAAAGACCGATGTCCTTTGGGTAGCAAGAGCGGGAGCTGGAGCCGTCAATCTTGTAAAGACCGACTTTTTGGAAGGGGAAGCCTCCTTGACGACTTCAGGAGCATGACTGGTCACTTTCTTAGAAGCAGCCTTCTCTGGGATTGTAGGCCCCATTGCGGGTCCACAGGAGTTCTGGCCCAATCTAGAGAAGACCGAGGCACTGGTGTTGGGCGACCCGTTGAGAGGGGCCGCGGCAGGGGTAAGACGATCAAAGACCGACTTCTTGGGAGCTTCCGTTGTCAGCACTGGAGCGGTGAAGCTTGTCGGCGGGAGCATGGTCCCAAAAAACAATCCTGTGGTGGCTCGAGTGACCTGTTCCACGGGCATTGTGAATAGCGAAGCAGCTTGGGGTCCATAGGCCATACCTCCTGGCGAGGTAGAGCGTTGGTTGCAATTGCAGTCCGAGCGATTGAAGCATTTCGCACAAATAGAAGCCATCGATTCTTTGCTTTCTGCAATAAGCAAGACGCCAAGTTTTAGTACCTTGAAACCCAAGGGCAAGCATTAGCGAACCGTGATTGGTTCGCGAATCACGACACACAAAGTGTGGAGTGGAAAGAGGAAAAGGTCCCATCGGGCATGCCAGAATCTGTTCCCCTCCGAACGACGGCACGACTGGCGTTTTGCCTGAAATTCGGGGCAGATGCTAATTGGTGCTATCCGTCCACCTCTCCGAAGATGCCAAGTTAATTTATGGCACCGTATATCGAAGGTTTAAACGGATGCGTCCGATGTAGCAGACTTCGTCAGATTCCCTCTCGCTTGAGGGGTTTTTGATTATGGGGACGCTCTTCCCTGCAGGCGCAAGCCCCTGCAGTTAATTACGCTACCGCATCGCGGTAACCACTTTCTCCTTCTCCAGATGGTCACTTCGTGTCGTGTGTGTTTATTTTATGTTTAGTTGCCCGTGGATTGTATACGGAGACTGAGTTATGTCGTCGCCCGTAGGGCGTGGACTAGTCCAAATCCGTATTATCTTAGATTTGGGTTTGGGGGTTTGGGTTTAAGGATACGTTAGCCTCATTTGAGACTAAGATCGACTTAAACGTTTATTAAGGATACGTTAGTCTAGTTTTTAGACTAAGATCAACTTAACGGGATCGTTTAGATCCAACAAGAGAGCAATAAAAGGGGGGCTCTGTTGTTTAGTTTAGTGACGTTACGGTCGGTAGGTAGTTTAGGGACATTGCGGTCCATGGATAGTTTAAGGACATTGCGGTCCATGGGTAGTTTAAGGACATTGCGGTCCAATGTTAGTTTTAAGACGTTGCGGTCAAGGTTAAGGGCGTCATAGTCCATGGGTTTAAGGACCCCACAGTCCGTTGTTAGTTTTAAGACATCTCGGTCAAGGTTAAGGACCTCATAGTCCATGGGTTTAAGGACTCCACAGTCCACAGTTAGTTTTAAGACATCTCGGTCAAGGTTAAGGACCTCATAGTCCATGGATTTAAGGACTCCACAGTCCAAAGTTAGTTTTAAGACATCTCGGTCAAGGTTAAGGACCTCATAGTCCATGAGTTTAAGGACCCCACAGTCCGTGTCAATGTGTGGTCGTCGGGACCCGTCACCTCTTTGAAGACGTTGAGGAATTACAACGCCAAGTATCAAAGGAGTGAAGAGATGTACCCTTGAACCGGGGTGGATTAAATAGTCTTTGGCCCAATTTGGGATCAAGACCAATTAATTATATTATGAGCCCATTAGCCCAGTTAAATCTGAATTGAGGACTTATGGCCATCTTGGGCTAAGTCCAATCATGTTCGGAATATTGGCTTCCTGTTGGTCCCTTGAAGGAGAGGCTTTGCCTCTGGCCATTTAGCCAATTGGGCTAACGTTAATTCAGCAGTGTTGAACACCGGGATCAAGTTAGTGTTTTAACACTAAAAGACAGTTGGTGTTAAACACCAGCAGCAGGGGGTTCAAATTAGTGTTAAACACTGGAGCAAATCAGTGTCAAACACTAGCAGCAGAGGCTTCAAATTAGTGTTAAACACTAAGAAATTCAGTGTTAAACACTGCAAATAAAGTTCTTTGATTAGTGTTGAACACTAAGGCCGGACAGTGTTTTAACACTGGATTCAGGGGTTCCAATTTAGTGTTAAACACTAAGGCAAGAGGGGTCACGTGGTAGCACGTGAGGGCGCCCTCCCTTCATTTGTTCTGCTGAGAATATCGCATCTTTTGGAGCATCACGTGCCATCATGTGATGGGCATTTAAATGCTTGTATGTTAAACCCTCTGCCAAGGGTCACGTGGGTCACGTGAGGCACTGCCTCAAAGGGCCTTTTCTATGGATCTTTTCGGGGGTCACGTGGTGGCACGTGACCCTGCCTCTATGTATGTTTTTTAGAAGATCTGTTAATCCCTTTCAAGAATTAAATTCTTCGTAGGGTTGAATCCTAACAGTAATTTTAGAGGAATTAAATTCCTATTTCCTTTTGAAGATTTATATTCTGGGATAGAGTTGAACTCTGAATTTTCTATAGGAATTAAATTCCTCATATATGTGAAGAACTGCATTCTATCATAGGGTTAAACCCTAATAACAGCTTTAAGGAATTAAATTCCCACTCTCTTTTAGAGAATTATTCTGAGGAATGAGATTCTGTCATAGGGTGAAACCCTAATTTCTTCTTTCTTAAGGGAATTAAATTCCTGTTATTTTAACAGAACTAAGTTCTTAACTAGGGTTAAACCCTGATTCTGTTCATTCTGAAGGAATTAAATTCCCATAACATAGGGTCAAACCCTAATTTTATTTTAAAGGAATTAAATTCCTATAGTTCTGTGAGAATTAAATTCTCAAGCTTCCATTCCCTCTATATGCTTTGGATCTGCATGGTAGGATCTCAACCCAATGAGAATTAAATTCTCAATTCAAGGGGAGATGTGCACTTTACAGATCCTCCACTAAAGAGAGAACTATATTCTTCTGTTTAATATCAGAGTTAAACTCTGTTGAGAATTAAATTCTCTTTTCTTTCAAAAAGCCTTCCCTTTCTTACCTAGGGTTTTTTTTTTGCAGAAGATCCAAATTCCTCCAAAGTATTCAGGCTCTCTCTCTTTTTTCTCCCTCTGCATCTATCTCCCTCTGTGTGTCTCTTGGCTCCTATTTATAGGAGAAGCAGCAGAATCAATTAGTTTTTGATGAATCTTTCATCGAGAGATTTGATTTGTATTCACTATTCGTTTGGACCTTTGGATTATTAGGTGAATTTAATTCACCATTGGATTTTAAATCCAGAGGTTTTCCTTTGTTATTTCGGTTAGATTTTAAAGGGGAGATCTTTCCGAATTCGAGATTTTTCCATAGATAGGTGATATTTAATCACCTTTAAATTTTTAATTCAATTGGTTCCAAATAATCATTTTCCTTTGGAAAGATTTGAGAGATCTCTTCAGAATTTGATTCTGTTAAATAAATAGGCTTTGAAAGCCGGTCACGTGTGGCCACGTGACCCTTGGTCACGTGTGGGCACGTGACCCCTTGGAATGAGCCCTCTTCTTCTTTTTGCGCTCTGACTTCTTCCGCTGCTTAGCCGTCACGTGCCATCACGTGACCCCTGGTCACGTGTGAGCACGTGACCCTTGTCTGGAGCCTTTTCCTTGATTTAACCGGAGAATGAGTCCGCTGTTTTAAATGTCACGTGCCAACACGTGACCCCTGGTCATGTGTGAGCACGTGACCTCTTCTGAAGCCTCTTCCTTGATTTGATCAGAGAACTGTTGTGCCTTTGCTGCTGCTTTTAAATGTCACGTGCCAACACGTGACCCTGGTCACGTGGGAGCACGTGACCCTTTCTGAAGTCCTTTTCTTTGATGTAGTCAGGAAACTGAATCTGCCTTGCCGATGCTTTTAGATGTCACGTGCCAACACGTGACTGCTGGTCACGTGTGAGCACGTGACCCTTTTCTGAAGCCTCTTCTATAGGCTTTCCTGATTTCAAATCAGGAAACACTCCTCACTCCACTTCTTCCTCCAAAACCTATTGAGACCTACACGCAACAGGAGATAATCAACAAAGTCCACCGTGAGATCAATGGAAGACAACATCTGACGGAGGCCCGAAAAGGAGCTCCATCAGTTGGCGCCGTCTGTGGGAACAAACTCCACAAAAACAAAAGTTGGCATTCCGGTCTTCGCCCAAATGGCGAGCAACCACCCTGAAGATCCCGGTACCAGCCGCCGCCTTCCGCTCACCGAAGGCGGGGATGAGCCACCTCCTATGACCGTCATCAACTCCCTCGCAGGCCGGATAGATCGGCTGCAATCCCTCGTGGAGGCCCTCGTCCGTGTCCAAACGGCCGGGCCTGGGCCCCAGGTCGCCGCTCTACCGCCTCCAGAAGGCTGTTCCTCTGTCTGGACGGCTGACCACCAGCAGGATGCGTCCCCTGGCCACCGATCTCTCGAGCCGATACTCCCTGAGGCCCGCTGGGCGCCCTAAGGCTCCACGCCAAGGTCCGCTGCCAGAACGCCTCGCCTCGAGCCTCCTCGCGACCCTTATCCCCCTGAGGAGGTGTCAGTCACCTCGCCTATCCACAGGCACGATCAACCCCGCCGCCATCGGCGGGGCCGCACAGAAGGGGTCCGCCCCGGCGACTCGAGAGCTACCTCGCCCCGGGACCTGAGGAGCCTCATAGAGAGGAACCGGGGCCGCTCCCAGACACAGGTCACTCGCAGCGGAGGCCAGGGATCCCATGGCGCCGATTCCTCGGGATACCGCGGTCGGCTCGACGCCCTCGAGAAGAAAATCGAGGGCATGCGCCGGGAGGCTCACCTCTCGAGCGACGGAGCTAAGTATGCCTCCGACTCGCTCACGAAGCCATTCACTGAGGAATTGCTTGCCGTCCACGTCTCCTCGCGCAACAAACCCCTAAAAGTCTCTCTGTTCGATGGGAAAACCGACCCGAAGGACCATTTGGACGCTTTCACCATGGGGATGAGCTTCCAGGATCACTCCGACGCCGCCCAGTGCAGGGCTTTTCCGGCCACCCTTATCCGCGCAGGTCGGGACTAATTCCGGGGGCTCAAGCCCCGCTCGATTTCGACCTTCGACGCGCTAGCTACTCAGTTCCTCGGCCATTTCGTGGGGAACCGTCGACAGAAGCGCACAGTCGACCACCTCTTCACAGTTAAGAGTGGGGACAAGGAAACGTTCAAGGCCTACATTACCCATTTCTACAACGCCCTTCTCGAGGTGCTCAAGCACTGGGACGAAACCGTCATCACAGCACTTAGATCTGGTCTGAGGCACAAGGAATGGTTACGCTCCTTCGCGTTGGCGCAACCTAAGACCATGGCCGAGGTCAAGGCGTAGACCGAGCGCGAGGTTCAGCTGGAATCCGAGGTGAATGCTAACCTCCCCAGGGCAGAACGACCCGACCAGAAGAAGAGAGCTCGGGAGGAGAGGCCGGAGCATCAGCAGCCCTACCACCCAAAGTTCCTGGAGTATACCCCCCTCAACGTCTCCCTCGCAGTGTTGCTGGAGGAGGCCCAGAACGAGGGGCTCCGATCCCGCGTCAGGCCGCGAAGCGAACCCAGGGCCCCTACTGCGCTTTCCACCGGGTACTGGGCCACGCCACGGAGGACTGCAAGCAACTGAGGGACTACATCGAAGAGCTCATCCGGTCTGGGCACCTCGCCGCCTACTTGAGGGACAAACGGCAGGCCGACCGCGAGCAGGAGCAACATCACCCTCCCGCCGACCTGACCATCGGTCAGATCATGCTCGTATCGGCGGACGACCAACCCGGAGCTCAGGGAGCCCCATACCCTATGCCACGCGCGGGGGCCAACAGTCCTTCAGGGAGCTCGGCCCGAGCCAATAAAGTCATCTACTAGCCTGTACCTTTCTTTTAAAGCAATGTAAAACTCTTCCTGAGACCTATTGTTAATTTAATAAAGATTAATGGAGCATTGCGAAAAGGAAAGAAAAGCTCTGTTTATTTAAAAGGTATTATGGGCTCCTCAGCCGTACATGCAAAAATAAAAGAAAATTACAACAGTAGGGGGAGGGGGTGAAGCGAGCACTGCTCGTGGTACTCGGTGAAGATCTCCGCCAACCGAGGCCGCGCAAGGTCCAACCTCTGTCCCCGGTTCCCCCCGCGCGCGTCGACCCCGAGCCTCAGCTCGTAGCATTCGCGGACGAGCGCCTCTGAGCGGGCCAGCCGGTTCACGGAGATTAGGCCGAAGCGCCTCAAAGACCGCAGCTTGCCCACGGCCTCGTCATAGAGTATCTCAGACAGGGGGTTGTAAAGCACCGGCGACGCCCTCCAGATAGAGTACATCAGCAGCTGCAGCAGGGGGGAGCGTCGGGGGAGCAACCGGACGAAATGGTCCTCAATGCTCCCGCAGACCAGCTGCACCGTGTTCTTGGTGCAGTACGGGTCATACAGGTACACGTCTTCGAAGTGGACAATGTCGGGGATGGTAAACGGGAAGTCCTGCATTCTCGACGACATGTTTACAAAGGATGGAAGGGTCAGTACTCCTTCGGCCTTATATAGCCCACTGCGCAGCTCAACAGTCGCCCGCTTTCACCAAAGGAGTCACTGCCACGCGGCAACCATCGAGCCTTCTTCGGTGGAATCGAAGCGACGCGCCCCTAGCGCTTCGCCTCCCCCCGCATTCAATGCGCTGGCTACACACGCCGTTGCCCCGACCGTCCCCATTCCCCGCACCTACAGCTGGACGGTCGGGCTACACCACGCTAAGATTCAGCCCAGCAGCTACCCTGCTCGGTCACCCCTGGCGGGTAGCTTCCCTACCGCAACGCCAGGGATCAAAAAGCCCTCCCAGAGGCATTCGAGCCCGAGGATCTCTCGCTTGGCTATCCCCAGCAGGCAGCTTTCCTGCCACAACGCCGAGGATCAGAAAAAGCCCTCCCAGAGGCAGTCGAGCCCGAGGATCCCTCGCTCGGCTATCCCCAGCGGGCAGCTTCCCTGCCACAATGCCGAGGATCAAAAAGCCCTCCCAGAGGCAGTCGAGCCCGAGGATCCCTCGCTCGGCTATCGTTCAGGACAAAAGCCCTCACCAAGAGGCACCGGGCAGTAACCCTGCCCGGCCAAGGGTCCTTGGTAGGCTTCTACAGCCCCTCCCACGCTAAGGACCAAAGTCCTCCCAGAGGCAGTCGAGTCCTTGCTCGGCTATCCGCGGCTGGTAGCTTCCTACCACAACCGACAGGGATCAAAGTCCTCACCAAGAGGCACTGGGCAGTAACCCTGCTCGGTCCCCGTCCTGAAGGATCAAAAACCCTCGCAAGAGGCAACCAAGCGGCTACCCTGCTCGGTCAACTCCAGCTGGTAGCTCCCTACCCTCGACGCCAGGGATCGAAAACCCTCACAAGAGACACCAGAGCAGCTACCCCGCCCGTTCATCCCAGGCTGGTAGTTGCCTACCCACGACGCCAGAGATCAAAGCCCTCGCCAAGAGGCAACCGCGCAGCTTCGCTGCCCGGTCATCCTTAGCGGGCTTCTTATAGCCCTCTTGCTCTTGCTCGGCAATCCCTGACGGGTAGCTCCCCTACCGCAGTGCCTGGGACCAGAAAGCCCTTGCAAGAGGCGACTGCGCAGCTACCCTGCCCAGTCACCCCTGGATGGTGGTCAACATTCGAAATCGGAGATGCCCTGTGACCCGCGGAGGATCCAAGACCCCAGTGAGGGGCGTCAGGTCTGTCCAAGCCTAAACGATCTCCCCTCGACTCCGGGGCCCATGGGGATACCTCCTTGGCAGCGCTTGGCACGCTCATCGGCCAGTGATTGAAGTCAACTCGACGGACAATCGCCAGGCAGACGGCCAACCTGACATGAAAGCACAACGGTACAGACAAAAATATCTTGCAAACAGATGGCAGAGTGCAATTCTATGGAGCCGAAGAAAAACTTTATTACTGCCAAAGATAAAGTTTTACAAAAGGTATTTTTTGGGCTCCCCAGCCTTACAAAATTCAAGAAAACAAAATAAAAGGAGGAGAGCGGGGGCTCTACGCCTTGGGGCCAGGTACGACCTCGAGGTCCTCGACCTCCACTACGTGGCTCGTTGGGTCCTCGGCAACCTTCTCGCCAGGAACCTCTTCACCTTGCTCGTCGGCTCCCATGAGGGGGAACTCGTCCCGGAGATCTGCGTCGGCGAACTCCGGCATCCGGGACTTAACGGCATCGAGGGCGTCATGCCAAATGCGGGTCGTGGCCACGGCCAAGTCGTCATAGAAGTCTTTCGACTTCTTATAGCCGCCCACCGCCCTCGATTCGGCCGACTTGGCCGCCTCGGCCGCCGCCCCCAGCTCTTTCCGGAGGGCCTTCACCGTCCTCTTCAGGTTGCCGGCGAGCACCTGGGCGTCCTCGAGCTTGCCCTCGGCGATCACCGCAGCCTCGCGGTGCCGGGCCACCTCCCGTTTCCCGGCCTCCACCTCGCCTTCCAAGGCGGTGACCTTCGCCGACATCGCCTCCAGCTCCCACTTGGAGCTCTCTTGTAGCGAGGCGAACTGACCCGCAGCCTCCAGCACCGGGGCTACCACCTTGGCCTCCATGCGCAGGGTGAGGGCTACATGCTGGAGAACCTGTAAAACACGGAAAAGATCAGAAAGATGAGGGGAGCACTGAATCTCACCATGAACAAACAAAAACTTACCTGCACGGACTCCTGGGCGATGGACGCCAGCTGAGCCCTGAGGGTCCCCCCGGGGGCTCTGCCCCCTGCCGAGGTCTCTATCTCGTGCAGGAGGCTGTCCGCCATGGACAGTCCCGATGGCACCGCAAACCGGAAGCCCCCTTCCTCCACCATGGTCGAAGAGGACCGGCCCCGGGAGGGCCTCTTGGAGCTTCTCTTGAGCGGTTCCGAGGGAGAGCCGGTCTCCTCTTCCGAGGCCGAGTCCTCCAGAATCAGGGCCCGCTTCCGGCCCGATGCTCTACTGGGACCCGGGGCGGGATCCGCCACCGGGCGCTCGCGGGGCGCCTCTACTGGAGCGGTAGGAGCCGGGGCGGGCTTCGCACGGGAAGAACTGGCGCCTCCAGCCCTCATAGGCTGCCTCGGCTGGCGCATGGAAGCTCGGAGTGAGACGAAGTCCATGGATCCTGCACAAAACAAATACCCAACAAATCAGCGACACGAGTAAAACAGAAACCCAAAAAAACAAGCCTAACTTACCGATGAACTCAACGGGGCTAAGCCCGGCCCAGCTCTAGACCCTCTCGGACAGCAGCACGTCGGGTCGAGGGATGGGCTCCCACGACGCCACTCTCACCGTGGCGGGGTCATCGGACTGGTTCCCCGGCAGACACTTCTCCCTCGACCACTTGGTAGGCACGGGCCAGTCCTCGCCCCCGGGAGGGGAAACGAAGAAAAATTTCTTTTTCCAATCATGAATGGAGGAGGGTAAGGTAACGACCCCGGTCCCGACGGCGCCCCCCGGCCGCTTCCTGAAGGTGAAATAAACCCATCTCGGGTCGCCCGCTCGACCACCAGGGTGACTTTTGAAGACGAGGGAGGAATCGAGGAGGGAAAGGCTGAAGGGGACCGCCTGCAACTTCAGGTGGATCAAGAACCCAAGGAGGATCCTCCATGAGTTCGGCACCAACTGGCCGGGGGCCAAACCGAAGAAATTCAGCGCGGCGACGACCTCAGGAGAGAAGGGCAGGCGCATTCCACCCCAAAAAGCTTCCAAATACAGGGCAATCTCCCTGCCCCGTACCTGATCTGCCCTCTCTCCCTCCTTGGCCAGTCGAAGCGTGTAGCACGAGGGGATGTGGAAGCGAGCCCGAGCGTTGGCGAGCTCGTCCTCATGCCTCACCCAGCACGAGGTGCTGGGGGCCATATCTGCCGCCTCCTCCCTGGAGGCGGCCCCCGCCTCACGATCCCGGGGAGAGGATCCAACCCCTACTCCCCGAGGAGACTCAGACACAGCTAAAGGAACCCTATCACCTACTCCTACAATGTCTACTGATTATACAGAGGAAGACATCTAACCGTGGAAAAGAAAATCTTCAAAGGCTGAAAACGAGAGAAGGGAGACAAGCGCCGAGCAGCCAAGACTTGAGAGAGGGAAATATGGAGGAGTAAGAGCCCTAGAGCGGGCCCCACCCCTGTTTATTGCTGCACACGGCCTCATCCAACGGCGCCCGTCGTCTCCCGCAGAAATGGCTCTTCGCGCCCAGCGGCCCCGATCGCTCCACGTGTCAGTTCTGCGCTGGGCCGCGTCCCATCAGACGCCGCAGTCCTGCATACGTCGCATCAGCCAATCGACGCTCGACACATGGACCGTCGCTTCAGTTGCAGAGTGCACGAACCGGCGCACCTTCTTTAAATGCGGAGATCTCGCCTTGATTCGCTAGCGGGAAAGACAACCGACGGCCTGAGGACTCATCCCGACAAAACCCTGGAAAGGAGCTCACTTCGGGAGGCCCGGCGATCTACTCCTGACCCGACCCGCTAGCTGGTCGGGACAGGAGTGGGGGACTAATGATGATGCCCAATATTGGCGATCTCCAAGATCAGGACGCGTGGCAGGTGACGTGTCCCAGAACTCAGAAGAAAGGGCCTACAGGGGCCGACCAGGACACCCTATACCCGACCTGCAAACACAAGCTGGCCTCCTCAGGGCCCTCTGCAAATTGGCTTCCTCGGCCCCGTAGCTCGCGCCGAGCTGCCACAAGACCTGGACTCCTTGGCCTCCTCGCTCGTCCCGAGCTCTAGGCCGTGGCCGTCTTCCTCGGCCCTCCGACCAAAGTCACCGCTTACAGGCGTAACCGCTGCTCCGCGAATCCCGCCATGCGCAGATTCTACGCCAGCAACATCCCACGTTCCACGCCATCATTCCCCATTAATGGGCGATCCGCTTTCTACGCGGACGTGACGTTGGGGGCGTAACTGCCGGCGAGATCCTCGCACCTGCTGCTGCGTGCCACCACCGCTATATAAACCCCTATCACAGAGGGGTCAAGTGAGCCATCTTATACTCTTTTAAGCCGTTACTCTGCTCGGATCTCATCGCTAACTTGATCATCGGAGGGTCCTTGGTGGTACCAAACCACCCCAGGACTTCTTTGCAGGTACTCGGAACCAAACTCCTCACTCCACTTCTTCCTCCAAAACCCATTGAGACCCACACGCAACAGGAGATAATCAACAAATTCCACCGCGAGATCAACGGAAGACAACATCTGACGGAGGGCCGAAAAGGAGCTCCATCAAAATTCCTTAGAAGATATTTCTCCCGATAAATGACTTCAGTGGAAACTTTCGGCAGCATATTCAACAACAGAGGATAGTAACAGAAGGCTCCTCAGATCATGAACCAATCCCTTTCTGATGGAGGTTTGGATCTTCTTCAGATGTTGTCCTCCGTCGATCTGTCGTGAGCGTTGGTGAACGGCTGATATTGGTGTTGAGGGTTGTGGTAATGCTCGATATTGGTGATCCCCACGATCAGGACACATGGCGGATGACACGTCCTGGAACTTAGAAGAAAAGGCCCACAAAGGCCGACCAGGCCACCCCTGTACCCGACCGGACAGCACAAGCTAGCCCTCCTCGGAGCTCCCTGCAGGTTGGCCTCCTCGGCCCCTCAGCTCACCCCAAGCTGCCACAAGACCAAGTCTTCTCGGCCTTCTCTCCTGTCCCCGAGCCCCTTTGCCGATGCCGTCTTCCTCGGTCCTCCGACCAGCTCCGCCGCTCACAGGCGCAACCGCCGCTCCGCGAATCTCGCCATGCGCGGATTCTCCGCCAGCAACATCCCATGTTCCACGCCTCCACAATCCCCATTAATGGGTGATCTGCTCTTTACGCGGGCGTGACGTCGGGAGCGTAACCGCCGGCGAGATTCTCGCGCTTGCTGTTGTGTGCCTCCACCGCTATATAAACCCCTACCACTGAAGGGTCAAGTAAGCCATTTTTACTCCACTTAGCCGTTACGCTGCTCGGATCTAGTACTAACTTGATCGTCGGAGGGTCCTCGGTGGTATCAACCACCCTGGGACTTCTTTGCGGGTACTTGGCGTCAAACTCCCCCAATCACCAAATCTCCTCAAAACCAATTGAGACCCACACACAACAGGGGATCCCCTCCAGAATCCCCTGGGAGATCGATGGAAGACAACATCTGAAAGAGATCTGAAAAGAACTTCCATCAGTTGACGCCGTCTGTGGGAAATGAAAACTCCACAAAAACAAAGTTGGCCTTCCGATCTCCATCCACATGGCAAGTAATCGTCCCGAAAATCCGGGTTCCATCCGCCACTTTTCCCTCAACGAAGACGCGGGCGAGCCTCAACCGAACGACACCGGCCACCGCCTCGCGAGCCCCGCCGAAGGAAACCAAGGCCCATCAAGGACTATGGTCATGGCGACAGGGGGCCAGTCGGGCTCCTGCGAGGCTCGGCACCCCGCGCCAGCAACAGACGCCAGCGGGTGCCCGAGCAAAAGGGCTAGAGGCCGCGAGCCCATCACCTTTGGCGACGGGGACCTCCACGGCATATCCGTGACCCCACAACGACCCACTGGTGATCACGGTCCAAATCCACCGGTACGAGATCCACCGGATACTCGTCGATTCGGGCAGCTTGGCGGACATCCTCTTCCACGACTGCTTTCTACACATGGGGCTCGCCCCAGCAGACTTGAAACCGACCTCTCACGTCCTTTCGGGGTTCACCAACCACTCCATTCCGGCGCAAGGGGTGGTCACCCTACGGTTCACGATCGGGGAGCCCGGCCGCACGTGCACGTTGCCTGTGGACTTCATCGTAGCAAAAGTCCCATCGGCCTACAACGTCCTCCTCGGACATCTGACGTTGAACTCCCTCCAGGCCCAGATATCGACCTACCACCTGGCGATAAAATTCCCTCTCGATCGGGGCGGGATAGGTCAGGCCTACGGGAGCCAGCGGGTTGGGAAGATATGCCTTACCGAAACGTCTTCGTCCGAGCAGCCGGCCGATGACGCTGAGGTAAGTGACGACATCAAAAGTTCCTTGGACACCCGAAACGAGTGGAAGGAGATCCGGGGGCCACCGGTCGAACCTCTGACCGAGGTGCCCCTAACAGAAGGAGACCAGGGAAAAACCGTCCAGGTCGGATCACTCCTGACGCGGACTCAGCGAGATGACCTGGTCAGATTCCTCAGAAGCAACTCCGACGTCTTCGCCTGGGCGCCTGCTGACATGCCTGGGATTGATCCCAAAATCATCTCCCACAAGCTCGGGGTTGATCCTGCAGCCCGACCCGTCAGACAGAAGAAGAGGAGCTTCGCCCCGGTCAAACAGAAGGCTATCGAAGAGGAGGTTGATCGGCTCCTCGCCGCCAACTTCATCAGAAATGCACCCTACTCGGAGTGGTTGGTGAACATAATTCTGGTCAAGAAGTCAAGCGGGAAGTGGCGTATGTGCGTCGACTTCACCGACCTCAATAAGGCATGCCCCAAGGACAACTTTCCGCTCCTCCGGATAGACCAGCTCGTCGACAGCTCGACCGGCCACGAGCTGTTGAGCTTCATAGATGCTTTCTCCGGTTACAACCAAATCCGTATGAATCCTGAAGATGAAGATCTCACCGCATTCACAACAGACCGGGGAGTATATTGCTACAAGGTGATGCCCTTCGGCCTCAAGAACGCCGGGGCCACGTACCAAAGGTTGGTCAATTGAAGAAGCACCTCGCGACGCCACCACTGCTCACCCGACCAGTTGAAGGAGATGAGCTGTCGCTGTATCTGGCGGTATCCGACCAAGCAGCAGGCTCGGTGCTCGTTCGGGAGGCCGATGGAGTGCAGAAGCCGGTGTACTATGTGAGCCACGTATTTAAAGACGCAGAAACGAGGTACCCTGCCATAGAGAAGATTGTCTTAGCCCTCGTGGTGGCCTCGAGGAAGCTGCGACACTACTTCCAAGCACACACCATCATCGTCCTCACCGAGCACCCGTTGGGGGCTATCCTAGCATCACCAGAATCCTCGGGCCGCTTAGAAAAATGGAGGTGGGAGCTATCTCAGTTTGACATAAAGTATCGCCCGAGGCAGTCCATCAAAGCACAGGCCCTGGCCGATTTCATCGTTGAATGCACCATCCCTAGCAAGAAGCTAGAGTCCATGCCGCCCCTCGCAACCCGGTGTCCCATCGCGGAAAGGCCTGGCTCGGTTCCGGAGTGGGTCATCTACGTCGACGGGTCTTCGACCGAGGAAAGCTGCGGTGCCAGCCTCATTATCCGGGGTCCTAACGAAGCAGAGATGGAGTATTCTCTCAAGCTCGGTTTCAAAGCCTCGAACAACGCGGCAGAGTACGAGGCCCTCCTGGCCGGACTGCGCATGGCTGCCGGACTGGGACTGAAGATAATTCAAATCCGCAGTGACTCGGCCCTTGTTGTCGGTCAAGTGACCAGCCGCTTCGAAGCTCGAGAGCCTCTGATGATGAAGTACCTGGACAAGGCGAGGAAACTCCGAAGGAACTTTGACGAAGTCCAGGTAGAGAAAATACCCAGGCAGCTGAATGCCTAAGCCTACGCCCTGAGCAAGCTGGCTTCGTCATACTCGGCCAACAATAAGCGGTCTATCCTCTTTGAAACCTTGCCTCAACCCAGCGTGGGAGACGGAGCGACGACACTCCACGTGTACGCGGCGCAGGAGAGCGACCAGGATTGGAGGAATCCCCTCGTGGAATTCCTGAAGGACGGCACGCTCCCAGAGGACCGGGAAGCCGCCCGCCGTCTCCGGGCCAAAACCCGCCACTTCGTCTGGAGCAATGGGAACCTCTACAAGAAGGCTTTCACTCAGCCCCTGCTCCGGTGCGTTGACCCCCATGAAGCCGACTACGTCCTTCAGGAAATCCATGAGGGGGTGGGCGGTGCACACCAGGGGGCACGAACCTTGATCCAAAAGGCGTTGCTCTAGGGGTACTACTGGCCCACTATGCACGAGGACGCCCTGAGGTTAGTCAGGAGGTGCAAAAGCTGCCAGCTTCACCGCAGCATTCCCCGCCTCCCGGATATCGAGCTGACTGCCCTAACATCCCCATGGCCGTTCGCCCAGTAGGGATTGGATATGATCGGCCAGTTCCCTACCGGTACAGACGGACACAAATACGTCCTCGTCACGGTGGACTACTTCACCAAGTGGATCGAGGCCGTCCCCATCAGGAAACCGGACGCCGCCACGACCATCAAGTTCCAGCAAAACAACCTGATACTCCAGTTCGGTATCCCGAGGTGTATAATCACCGACCACGGGACGAACTTCGAGAACAAGAAAGTGAAGGACTTCTGCAAAGAATACCATATCCTCATGAAGTTCTCCGCGGTCACGCATCCCTAATGCAACGGGCAGGCCGAGGTCGCTAACCGAGACGTCCTCCGAGGTCTCCGGACCCGCCTAGAAGAGCAAAAAGGCGGTTGGGTCGAAGAACTACCCCGGATCTTATGGGCCCTGCGCACGTCAAAGAAGACTCCTACCGGGGAGACCCCCTTCAGCCTCTGCTACGGGACCGAAGCGATGGTCCCCGCGGAGATCGGGCTACCCAGTCACCGGGTCGAGCACTTCGATGATGACACAAACACCTCGACGCTACAGACCAACCTGGACATCTTGTTGGAGAAGAGAGACCGGGCTTAGATCAGAGCTGCCGCATATCAACAACAAACGGCCCGATACTATAACGCTCGGGTCAAACACCGCTCCTTCAAGACCGGGGATCTGGTCCTACGGTGAAACGAGTTCATCGACCAAGGCAGGCTTCACAAGTTCTCCCCAAAGTGGGATGGTCCCTTCCTCGTCTCTGAGGCGCTCCCCGGCGGAGCCTACCGCCTACAAGACGCGGACGGACGTGAGCTCCCGCGGCCTTACAACGCCGAGAAGCTCAAGCTATACCAGTGAGGTCAAGGCCAGCGAGTGTGTACCCCCCCTTTTTTTCCTCTCGCAAAGATGATGTAAAACTTTCTCTAAAAATCCTGTCCATTCGAATAAAGAAACGTCGAAACATCCCGAATAGAGTTCTGTCTTTACAATCCAAAGCCCTCGCCAAGAGGCGGCCGTGCAGCCTCACTGCCCGGTTATCCTTAGTAGGCTTCCTACAGCCCCTCACACGTGACCAGGGGTCATGTGCTCACACGTGACCAGGGGTCACGTGGCCACACATGACCGGCTTTAAAAGCCTTATTCGTTAGCTGAATTAAATTCTTAGGAGAGATTATTCAAATCTTTCCAAAATGGAGAAGAATTATCTGAAACCGTTAGATCAAGAATCTGAAGGTGATTAAACATCACCAATTTATGGAAAAATCTTGGACATGGAAAGATTTCCCCCTAAATCTAACCGAAATAACAAAGAGATATCTTTGGATTTAAAATCCAACGGTGAATAAAATTCACCTAATAATCTAAAGGCCCAGATCAATGATGAAAATAAATCAAATCTCTCAATAAATAAATCGAATATTTCAATGAGAGATTTACCAAACAGATTGATTCTTTTCCTTCTCCTATAAATAGGAGCCAAAAAAGAAGAGGAGAGAGATATAGAGCCTTGAAAATTCAGGAGGAAGAATTTGATTCTCTGCAAAAGAAAAACCCTAGGTAAGAAAAGAGAGGCTTCAAGAGAGAATTTAATTCTTAAAAGAGTTTAACTCTTATATAAAGAAAAGAACTTAGTTCTTTCTCTGGTTGAGGATCTGCAAAGTGCACATCTCCCCATGAATTGAGAATTTAATTCTCATTGGGTTGAGATCCTGCCATGCAGATCTAAAACATAGAAGAGGAATTGAGCTTTGAGAATTTAATTCTCACAGAATGATAGGAATTTAATTCCTTTAAGATAAAATTAGGGTTTAACCCTAGGAATTTAATTCCTTCAGAATGAACAGAACTAGGGTTTAACCCTAATTGAGAACTTAATTGTCTCAGATTTACAGGAATTTAATTCCCTTAAAAAAAGAAATTAGGGTTTCATCCTATGCCAGAATTTAATTCTTTACATATATGGGGAATTTAATTCCTACAGAAAAGAAATTAGGGTTTAACCCTATCTAAGAATATAATTCTCCAGAAGAAACCAGGAATTTAATTCCTCTAAAGTTTATTGCTAGGGTTTAACCCTATGAAAAATTTAATTCTTAAAAGATGAACAGATCTGTAAAATATGCAAAGAACCAGAGTCACGTGCTACCACGTGACCCCTGTAAAGATCCACAGAAAAGAGTTTTGAGGCAACGCCTCACGTGCCCCACGTGACCCCTGAAGCACACAGAGAAAAAGGCAAAAGAAACATAAAAAAAGCTCTACGGCGCCCTCACGTGACCCCTAATGAGCATTCTAACAGACCAGAGTATGGGCCTTCATCACGTGCTCACACGTGATGGCCGTCAGAATTAAAAACGTTAAACACTGATCTGCAGAATAAAATAAGGGGAATCAGGGCGCTCTCGTGTGACCCCTCTCTCCTTAGCGTTTACACTAATTTGAAGACTTTGCTCCCAGTGTTTAACACTGATTTTCTTAGTGTTTAACACTAATTTGAAATCTCTGTTTCCAGTGTTTAACACTGATTTGCTTTAGTGTTTAACACTAATTTGAAATCTCTGTTTCCAGTGTTTAACACTAATTTGAAAGCCCTGTTTCTAGTGTTTAACACTGATTATCTTTTGGTGTTTAACACTAACTTGCTAACCTTATTCCCAGTGTTCAACACTGTTGGTCTTTAGTGTTTAACACTAGCTTTAGCCCAATTAGCTAAGTTTCTAGAGGCAAAGCCTCTCCTTCAATGAACCAACAGAGGGCCAATATTCTAAACATGATTGGACTTAGCCCAAGCTGGCCATAAGTCCTCAATTCAAACTTAACTGGGCCAATGGGCTCATAATATAATTAATTGGTCTGGGTTCCAAATTGGACTACAGATCACTTAATCTATCTTGGTTCAAGGGTACATCTCTTCACTCCTTTGATACTTGGCATCGTAATTCCTCAACGTCTTCAAAGAGGTGACGGGTCCCAATAATCACACACATTTCACGGACCGTGGGGTCCTTAAACTCATGGACTATGAGGTCCTTAACCTTGACCGTGATGTCTTAAAACTAATGCCGGACTGTGGAGTCCTTAAATCCTCGGACTATGATGTCCTTAACCTTGACCGGGATGTCTTAAAACTAACAACGGACTATGAGGTCCTTAACCTTGACCGTGATATCTTAAAACTAACGCCGGACTGTGAAGTCCTTAAATCCACAGACTATGATGTCCTTAACCTTGACCGCAACGTCTTAAAACTAACATTGGACCGCAATGTCCTTAAACTACCTATTGACCGCAATGTCACTAAACTAAACAACAGGGCCCCCCCTTAATTGCTTTCTTGTTGGATCTAAACGATCCCGTTAAGTTGATCTTAGTCTAAAACTAGACTAACGTATCCTTAACAAATGTTTAAGTTGACCTTAGTCTCAAATGAGGCTAACGTATCCTTAAACACAACCCCCAAACCTAAATCTAAAAAAGATACGGATTTGGACTAGTCCACGCCCTACGGGCGACGACATAACTCAGTCTCCGTATACAATCCACGGGCAACCAAACACAAAACAAACACACACGACACGAAGTGATCATCTGGAGAAGGAGAAAGTTGTTACCGCAATGCTGTAGCGTAATTAACTGCAGGGGCTTGCGCCTGCAGGGAAGAGCGTCCCCACAATCAAAAACCCCTCAAGCGAGGGGGAATCTGACGAAGTCTGCTACATCGGACGCATCCGTTTAAACCTTCGATACATGGTGTCATAAATCAACTTGGCATCTTCGGAGAGGTAGACGGATAGCACCAATTAGCATCTTCCCCGAATTTCAGGCAAGACGTCCGTCGCGCCGTCTTTCGGAGGGGAATAGTACCCTTGGAGCAGCGTCTTTTGTACTAAGGTACGGGCCCCTTGATGCACTCCGCCGACCCCTTCGTGTATCTCACGCAGGACGTAGTCAGCTTCGTGGGGGTCGACGCACTGGAGCAAAAGCTGTTTGTATGACTTCTTGTAAAGGTTTTTATTGCTCCAAACAAAATGGCGGGCTTTAGCTCGAAGGCGACGCGCTTCCCTTCGGTCCTCTGGAAGTGTGCTCTCCTTCAGGAACTCCACGAGGGGCTTTCTCCAATCTCGGCCTTTCCCCCTGAGTAGTGTATACTTGAAGCGTTGCCTCTCTTTCTTCCACGTTGGGCCATGGCAAGACTTCGAAGAGGATATTCCTTTAATTGTTGGCTGTGTAGGAAGAGGATAGCTTGCTCAGTGTGTCGGCCTGGGCGTTCAGGTGCCGAGGAATCTGCTCCACTTGAACTTCGTCGAAACTTTTTCGTAGTCTCTTTACCTCGGTTAAGTACTTCATCATGAGCGGATCTCAGGCCTCAAAGCGCTCGGTCACTTGGCCGATGACTAGGGCGGAGTCGCTGCGAATTTAGATCGTCTTCAGCCCCAAGCGATTCGCAACCCGGCAAGAAAGGCCACGTATTCCGCGGCGTTGTTCGACGCTCTAAACCCGAGCTTCAAAGAGTACTCCATTTCTGCCTCGTTCGGGCCTCAAATGATAAGGCCGGCACTGCTCCCATCCTCGGTAGAGGATCCATTGACGTAGAGGACCCAGTCGGGGACGGAGTCGGGCACTTCCTCGACTGAGGGTCGGGACCCGGGGACGGGCGTCGACGCTGCTTCCTTGTTGGGGATAGTACACTCAACAACGAAGTCTGCCAGGACTTGCGCTTTAATGGCTTGCCTGGGGCGGTATTTGATGTCGAACTGGGATAACTCCTACCTCCATTTCTTTAGACGACTAGACGATTCGGGGGAGACAAGAATAGCCCCTATGGGCCACTCGATGAGGACGAGGATGGTGTGTGCCTGGAATTATTGCCGTAGCTTCCTTGAGGCGACGATAAGCGCCAAGACAATCTTTTCTATGGCCGGATACCTCGTTTCCGCGTCTTTAAAGACATGGCTCACATAGTAGACCGGCTTCTGTACTCCTTTGACTTCTCGGACGAGCACCGAGCCAGCGGCATGATCGGATACCGCAAGGTACAGTAACAGCTCGTCTCCTTCGATTGGCCGGGTGAGCAGTGGGGGAGTTTTCAGGTGCGCTTTGAGTTGCTCGAAAGAATTTTGACACTCTTTCGACCATTCGAACCTTGGGATCTTTCTCAGGGCTTTGAAGAATGGGAGACACTTTTCTCCGGATCTTGACATGAAGCGACTAAGAGCGGCCACTCTCCTCGTGAGCCGCATGATCTCCACGTTGCTCTTTGGCATGGCTATGTTGAGAATGGCGCTGATCTTCTCCGAGTTAGCTTCGATTCCTCGGTGGGTAACCATGAACCCGAGGAATTCCCGCTAGTGACTCCGAACGCGCACTTGGCCGGATTCAGCTTCATTTTATACTTGCGGAGGATGTCGAATGTTTCGCCAAGATCCTTGGCGTGCTTGTCTAATGAGGTTGATTTCACGAGCATGTCGTCGATGTAAACCTCCATGTTCCTCCCGATCTAAGGTTTCAACATTTTGTTAACCAGGCGCTGGTATGTGGCCCCGGCGTTTTTGAGGCCGAAGGGCATCACTTTATAGCAATATACCCCCGGCCCGTCGTGAACGCGGTTAGTTCTTCATCTGCCAGGTTCATACGGATATGGTTATAGCCGGAGAAAGCGTTCATGAAACTGAGCAATTCGTGGCCTGCCAAGCTGTCAACAAGCCGGTCTATCCGAGAGAGGGGATAGTTGTCTTTCGGGCAGGCTTTGTTCAAATGTGTGAAGTCGATGTACACGCGCCACTTCCCGCTCGTCTTTTTAACCATGACCACATTCTCCAGCCATTCCGAATATGCCATGTTTCGAATGAAGTTGGCCGCGAGCAACCTATAGTCCCCGTCTTCGATTGCCTTTTGTTTGATCGGAGAGAAGCTTCGCTTCTTTTGTCTGACGGGTCGGGCCGTCGGGTCGACCCCGAGCTTGTGCGAGATCACCTTGAGGTCGATCCCGGGCATGTAAGCCGGCGCCCAGGCAAACACATTCGAGTTTCCTCGGAGAAAGTGGATCAGGTTTTCGCGCTGTTAAAAGGGATCCGATCAGAACTTCTCATTCCTTGTTCCCCTTAACGAGAGGGACCTCTGTAAGCGCCTTTACCGGGGCCCCTCGGATTTCCTTCTGTTCGTCGTGAGTATCCAAGGACTCCTGGAAATCATTTGCGCTTCCGAGGTCGTTGCTTTGCTTTACAGTGGTGGATGTTGTCGTGAAGCAAATCTTGGCGATTTGCTGGTTCCCGTAGGCCCGGCCTATCCCACCTTGATCTAGCGGAAAGTTGACCACGAGGTGGTAGGTCGAGATCTGAGCCCGAAGAGAGTTTAGCGTCGGGCGTCCCAGGAGTATGTTGTAGGACGAGAGGATCCTGGCGACGATGAATTCTATCGGTACGGTCTTTGTACGGTCGGCTTCCCCAATGTTAAGGAGGAGGGTAACCACTCCCTCGTCCGGGATGGAGTGGTTGGTAAACCTCGACATGATGTGGGTGGTTGGTCATAAGTCGGACGGGCCGAGCCCCATACACTGGAAGTAGTCATAGAAAAGGATATCTGCCGAGCTTCCTGAGTCGACCAATATCCTTTGAACCTCATAGCGGTGAACCCGTGCCGTAATCATGAGGGGATCGTTGTGAGGCAAGGATATGCCGTGGAGGTCTTCATCAGTGAAGGTGATGGGCTCGACGGTCTTGCATTTCTTCCGGAGATGGTCGCTTGTTCCTTCGACGGGTAGGAGACGACGAATCTCGTTGGCTCCATGTGCGCACCCCGAGGAAACGACTATGATTTGGCCGATCGTTAATTCGCCGGGAGGGGGATGGTTGTCGTGCTCCCTGTCCACCTATCGTTTGTCTCGCAGGTATTTCGCCAGGTGGCCCGAGCGGATCAACTCCTCGATATAGTCACGGAGTTGTTTACAGTTCTCGGTCGGGTGTCCTTACGACCAATGGAAGGCGCAGTACGGGCCCCAGGTTCGTTTAGCCGCTCTATTGGATACCGGAGGGATCTTGAACAATCGCTCACCTTCGCCTCATCTAACAGCTCGGTCTGAGAGATATTGAGTGGAGTATACTCCTGGAACTTTAGGGAGTATGGCTTTGGCCGTCGACCTTCTTCTTCTCTTCCCCGCTCCTCTTCTTTTGGCAGACCTGGTCGCTCCGAGGTAAGTTTGCATTTACACCGGACTCGAGTTGGATTTCTCGCTCGGTCTAAGCTTTTACCTCGGCCATGGTCTTAGGTTGCGCTAATGCAAAGGAGCGGAGCCACTCCTTATGCCTAAGACCTGACCTCAAAGCGGTGATGATAGTTTCATCCCGATGCTCGGGAAATTCGAGGAGAGCGTTGTAGAAGCGAGTGACGTATCCTTTAAAGGATTCCTTGTCCCCGCTCTTTATGGTGAAGAGGTAATCGACAGTCCTCTTCTGTCGCCTGTTCCTGACGAAATGTCCGAGGAACTGGACGGCCAGCTCATCAAAGGTAGAGATGGAGCGTGGAGCGAGTCCTCAGAACCAGTATCGTCCAGCCCGGATGAGAGTTGCGGGAAATGCTCGGCATTGGGTGGCGTCTGAGTTATCCTGGAAGCTTATGCCCGCCGTGAATGCGTCCAAATGGTCCTTCGGGTCAGACTTCCCATCAAAGAGGGCAACTTTGGGATTGTTTCTGGATGAGACATGTACGACGAGTAGCTCTTCGGTAAAGGTCTTTGTAAGCGAGTCAGCGGCATACCTGGCCACCTCGCTCGACGGGTGACCCTCCCGATGTATACCCTCGATTTTCTTTTCGAGGACGTCGAGACGGTTGTGGTACCCTGAGAATTCGGCATGGTCGGAATAGTGGCCATTCCCGCTTGTAGGCTGTGCCTGGCCGCGACTCCGGTTTCGTTCTATCAAATTCCTCAGGTCCCCCGGGGAGGTCCTTCTTGAGTTCTCGCGGCGAGTGCCGTTCGTGCGGTCCCGTCGAGGGAGGGTGTGTCGGTCATGCCTGGGTGCAGGCGAGCTGACCGATACCTCCTTGAGAGGGACGGGAACATGACAGGCCTTAGCGCGATAGGCTCTTTCGCGAGACCGCGGCGTGGGGCCATGTGGCGCCGAGAGGGTCATAGAATCGATCGCCGTGGGGGATCTGTAGTCTCCGGAGTGAGCAAGACGTTGTTCAGTGGTGCCAACGTATGCGGCGTCATCTCCCCCTCTGTGGAGGTCGTGATCCCTGGATGGGGGAACGACGCTTGGGGGCTGGGCCCGCCGTTTGGATGCGGACAAGAGCATCCACTATGGACGCGAGCCTATCGATCCGTGCCGAGAAGGTGTGGATAGCGTTTGGCGGGGGAGTAGATCCGTCCGCGCCTCCATTGTGGGGAGGGTGATGGCTTGTGCTGGGATTGCTATGGTCTTCGATCGCTATGTAGTCGAGAGCGGAAGATCAACTTTTGATGGGTGGAAGAAATTTTCGAACCTCCCACAGACGGTGCCAACTGATGAAGGTTTGGATCTCCTTCAGATGTTGTCCTTCGTCGATCTGTCGCGCGCGTTAGTGAACGGCTGATATTGGTGTTGAGAGTTGCCTTCTTGAGCATGTGGATCTCAGTAGGCTTGTTTTGAGGCGAAACCGAGCAATCTTCAAAAGAAGTCCAGGATAGTTGTTCCACCGTAGACCATCCGACGATCAAGTTAGCCAAGGAATTTGGGCAGAGTAGCGGTTTATTGGAATAAAATTGCGTTACCTGAGTCGTCTGAGAGAGGGGTTTTTATAGTGGTCGCTTGGAGCGAGCTGGCGCGAGATCTTCGCCGTCGGTTACGCCCTTGGCGTTACGCCTGCATGATTGACGGGATCCCCCCATTAATGACGAGATACACTCGTTAATGGGGGATACGGTGGCGTGAAAGCAGGATATTGGGTGGTGGATATCTCTCTTCTAGAGAGATACGCGGAGCCGTGGCGAAAGCGCTTGGGCTCTACATCCTTAATTGCTCTGTAGAACCGGGGAGAATTAGCTCGACGGGAAGCTCGGAGAGTAGCGGGAGGCCGAGGAAGCTCGGTTCTGTGATTGCTCGGAGGCGAGCAAGGACGGCCGAGGAAGCTCAGAGTGTGTGGAAGGCTCGGAGGCGAGCCAATGTTTATTTACATGGTGGGCATTGGAGTGTTCAGGGATCCATCGGAGGTCGGGTCATGCTTTCGGGATGATAGCCCGGGAGACGCCTCCAACGTGTGGTGCTTGCCTTGTTCCTGTAAACCCCGGGACACGTCAGCTACCACGTGTCATGATCTGGGGAGTTCCCACTTATGAGCATCATCACTTTCTCAACGGATGAGTTCAATCCAAACTTTCAGCAGAAAATTCCGCAGAGGACAAAGATGCAGCAAATTACACAGAGGATGATCCCCAAGCTTTTCCTCAACTCCTGCATCAGCCCCTCTCTCAATGGAAGATCTCAACCCAAACTTTCAGCAGGAATTTTCACAAACTCTCTCGATGCAAATTCAACACAGGACGATAATGCCAGTGTCCTCTAACAATAGTCGAAATGAACACACAAGAGGTGAATTGCTACATCCAACATCAGGTGTCACGGTTTTCTCTTTGCAATGCTGAATCGTTCAATATGACGGGGAAAAGATATATTGTGAAACAGATCAACCAGCTGCGCATAAACATCCTGCAGCAGTCAAAGCAACAGCTGGCGTTGATAATACAAAACCTAGAAACAAAAAGCACTACAATTATAAAGAAGTAAACGGGGGGAGTTGGCGACCCTCAAGAGCAGGAAATTGATGCCTGAAGAGACTCCCAAGATTAAATTGAAATGTTGCTTTGACTGCTGCAGGAAAAGCACTATTATCATTGAAATGTTGAATATTTTACATGTGGACATGAACTAAACAAAACAAGCCTTTATTCTAGTTGATATTATGCAATTTAGTTTACCTTTTTGTTGGATACTTCAAATTAGTTTTTACTTTGGTTTTTTCCCCACTAATGTTTAACCTACTTTTGTTCCATGGGTTGAGAGAGTGCGACACAAGATTAAATTCATATGATGTGAAAAGAAGATTGTTGTTTGGGTAATATTAGATATTTTACTCGCTCGCATACATTCCCACTTAGATGCCAGCAAAGGTTGATCCTCTTGCATGCTACTGATCCTGTCATGCAAGCCTTGTGAGTATGCAGTGACTAGTGAGCGGATAAAGCATTTCTGGTGAATTTACATTTCAGGCCCTTGCACAATGTTCTCTCCTTGATGCATGATCTTTGGTGCATCTATATTTCAAGCCATGGAAATTAACTTAAAAACTATACAAATCATCCTGATAAAGAGCAAAGAAGTGACTGCTGCAAATACTACTAATCGTTCCTTTGACGGCACATAATACTCATTGTTTCTCTTTCACTCCTGTGTGTGCACGCATGTGTGCATGCATGTACACTAAACTATAAATATAAAGAACTTTCACCCTTTTGAGGAAAAAAACATTGTTAATACCGACTAAACCAATTCAAACCTGATCATATCACTCCTACAGAAAGTTGAGGTGATGGAACCATCTCTTAAGAAAACCTCTGCATATTAATTTCATCTAAACAATACAACCAGGCAGAAAGTTTAGAAAAATTTGATGTATTGTCTATGACAATATAAACCGTGAGGTTGTCTGTTGCAAACAAGTAACTGAGCAGTGGATATATCCATCGGGCACTCCAGCACTACAAAGTATCTGAATCGCCAAACATTTGTTATATAATATACAAAAAGATATAGTCACAAACATTTGCTTTTTATACATATAAATATTAATATTAACTCACTAAGAGGGGAAGGAAACAAGAGGGAATGTGGAATCCAAACTCACTATTAATCTACTAACTTAATACTTATATAGGATATTGTTAATACCAAAACTACTATTTTCAAAGGAATTTGTGGCCTCTTTTTCCCTATTCTGTGTGTCTATATAAGGTTGAAAAGAAACAAGAAACCCAACCAGTCTCAGTTGCTCCATTGTCTCCAAGATTCAAGATAATAGATTCTCATCTTCTTTCCTTCCCTTCTTCTTGATTACAGATACCACATGCTCTCACTTTGATCCCACTATAACTCCTCCCTTCTCTTCTATTTCTATCCATATCTTTCTTTACGACTCTGGTGGCTCTCTCTCTTCTCTTCTCTTCTCTTTTCTCGTATGTATCCTAATGGCTGATTCCAATCAGAACAATCATCAGCAAATTCCAAAGAGGAAGATGGCAGTAAATGCAGAAGATGGTTTGAATCCAAACATTCAGCAACGAATTCCACAGGGGACGATGATGCCGGCATCCTCCTCTAATCCCGCACCGGCCCATCTTGCAAGGGAAAATTTCAATCCAAACCGTTGGAAGGATTTCAAGATAAACCCTTGGCAGAATAATCCAGGGTCGACGATGATTACCGTATCGTCTCAACCGACACCAACCAATCTCTCGATAGGAAACATCAATCCCAACCCTCAGCGGCAAGTTTTGCCGAGAAGGTGGATTCCCATATCCTCTCATCCAGGGAGGAGGATGATCACCGTATCCTCTCATCCCACACCAGCCAATCTCTCGAGAGGGAATACCAATCCAAAGCCTCAGCAGAATATTCCATGGATGATGATGATTACCGTACCCTCTCAACCTGCAGCAGCCAATCGCTCGATAGAAAATATCAATCCAAAGGGAAATTTCTACCCAGATTCTCAGCAGCGAACTCCAAACATGATGATGAACACAGGCACAGCTCTCCT
The DNA here is from genome assembly GCA_030015575.1 of Agapanthus africanus. Taxonomy (NCBI): domain Eukaryota; kingdom Viridiplantae; phylum Streptophyta; class Magnoliopsida; order Asparagales; family Amaryllidaceae; genus Agapanthus; species Agapanthus africanus. Next base: position 55,006,453 of record CM057350.1, on the reverse strand, counting down.
TCCCTCGATGAACGATTTCAATTCAAACTTTGTGCCGCAAATTCAAGAGAGGATGCAAGGCTCCTCGTCCACTCCTGCACCAAACCCTAACTCCAGTGAATCAATGTTGAATAACCTCATCATGAACCATATGGAAGAGATTAATCCCATTATTCAACAACAGGTAATCATACTTTTCTTTATAATAACGACTGGATCCTTCTTGTAGAAACATAGTTTGATTTTCTCAATCACGGCTACTGCTCTATTGCTTCAAACAGGTTGGTGACATGCAAACAGGCTTGAGACAAATCTATCTGAAACATCAGGCAGTTCTCGTGTCGATTATCAATCAGAAAGATCAGGAGCTGGTTAATGCCAAGAATAGGATAGACCGGCTTGAAGCTGCTTTGGTGAGACTAGCAAGAACTAAGGATGCAGGGAGCATAAAGCGAATGAGAATGAATCAATGACCGATCACCCTGGCGATGGGCTCCAAAAATTCGAGCGTCTGTATCACTCTTTAATCAACGGAACATGAGATAACAAAGAAGAAGAAGAACCCAGGCAGGAAACCATCCAACTTTCTTCTTCAAATGAAAGGTAAAGGAAAATCAGGTCCGTCAAGGGAAAAACAGTAGCCAAATGGATAATGCTGAAAGATTAGGCTGTTCTAAGATGTGTATATGTTATCGTTCTCATGTAGGGCGTCTACTTCTATAAGCCATTTGATGCTTTTCTTGACTCTTTCTATTTCTGATAATCCACAAAGGCGGCCATTGTTGGCATGTGAAAATATCAAAAGAAACAAGATACACCCTGTTTAATCCACTTTACTTTCTTCCTCCCACATAACTTCCTTTCAATTACAACTTTGCCTTCCACCCAAAGTACACCCTAAAACAAAAATATATTCTTTATATGCCTACACTTAAAATTCTACGTTGTTGAATGCAACATATAATCTGAATCATCAAAATCCTCCCCATCTCGAGATTCATGTCTTTCAACAGTTTATCATCTGAATCTAAGTAACCTCCCTCACTGCTCTCCACAGAACGATGGCTGTTACAAGGGTAACAACCATAATTCGCATCATCTTCTTATAAACCGAGCATTCATGTTCATCATATGAATTCCATATATATAACCTATATAACCCATTTATCACATTTATCTTTGGGGAAAAAACAACTTTTAAAACCCTTTATTGTTGAGTTCTCCTTCGAGCATTCAAACGGCTTGCTCTTGAACTGTAGGCAGATGTATCCTGTTAAATCCAGAATATCTCGAGCTTCTTTTTACTTGTGCATTCCCCAATTAGCTTAAAGTAGTTTTCCTCCTTGATTTGTGCAAATTGCCTTGCTTGGTCTTTGGAATTATGCAAGCTAGCATCATTAGATTACCCCTAACTCGTAATAGAACAGCGCAATCCCTCACCAACTTACTTCAGAAAGATTATTTCCATCCACATTTCATATTTTCTGAGTGATGCATTCATGTTTTTTATCCATGGCTTAGGAAATACCCCACAATAGCCACCAAACTTCAGAGTTATTTCTACTGTATGCTGTATTGAAAGCCAATGCAAAAATATTTAAAAAAAAAAAAGCCATATAGCATGCCAAGACGCTATAATCAAATTACTTAAATACCAACAAGACTTACTTAAATGATAGTTAGGTATCTTAGATAATGCCATAGTCTTGCTACTGGTAGTCTGCAAAATATGAAAAGATTTTGCTGTTAATGTTATTAGCTACCATGGAAGATCAACAAAAAGCTGTTATTGTGTGTTCAATAATCAGTTAGCTTTCCTCTAGCAATATTTTCTCACGTAAAATGATTACGTTCATTATGACTAATCATTACACTAATGAGACCATGCAGATTATGATTAGGATTAATTCCTCATTCCCAAAACAAACAGGGTAGATTGAAAAACTCAATTCAGTACACTAAGATATCATGCAAGTTATTACTGAGACTAAATTCGCGCACTGGATTATGTAGATAGCAATCCAAAACAGAAATTTAGGTAGCAGCAGCACAATACCAAATCAGTAAGCAAGCAAATTTAGGATCTCAACTTCTTTCAGTCACGATAAATGAGTGAAGCCAAGTAAGCAGGGATCCCCCCCCCCCCCCCCCCTCTTTTGCTTGAAATCACAGTATATAATCCATCAAAAGAAAGTAAGTTAATGTATAAAATTGAGGTTATCTTAGAATGGCGAAGAAGTACTCCATCTCAAATCGTTTTCAAGATCCAACATCGAATTTAGAGGCCACCGCCATCATCACCTCCTCCAGTTATCTTCACTTTGAGTGGGGATAGCTTCCAATAACTTTCAAAAATTCCCAAATAAATACCTAGAAGTTCATAAATTGCATAGAAATGTCATGAAGTTCTTTTATCAATTAAAATAACTTCAGTTAAATTTACAAAACATCCCTTCCAAACTTTCATTCCGTTGCAATTCCCCCATAGCCATCCCACAAATAAAGATGTAAATAATAATCCTAGTTTCTTTTCATTGCTGATCATTTCTCGTGTTGACATCCCAAAACCCTTAAATCTATGGAACAGTAGTATAAAAAAAGTAAAAATCTCAAACATAAAATATTCATAGATACATATATTGCATTACAATGTATACATACAAGCCCCAATATACAAAGCAATGGAATACACTGTATTAACTATAGATGGGTCAAATATTGATGAAGCTAGAGGTTGAGCTCCAGCTCCATCTTGTAAGCATTAATTTAGCTAGCTCATAAAAGAGCCACCTGGCTAATTTATCTTGAAGTTCTTCCAACAATCCCATGCAAAACTATTTATCTTAAGGTGTCCCTATCTTCACAGCTTTAAGCGTTTCTCTTGAGGATCAAATAGTTATCCACAAATCATACCAGATCTCCACACCTGGTCTCCTGGATTGCAGATGAAACAGGTAACGAGATTGTTTCTTCACCAGTAGTGCCCCTCGTAGGGCAGAGGCGCCACTAGAAACATATGTTTCAACAAAGGCTGTAAAAACCACTAGGCAATGTTGAGCGGTAGACATACCGTCTATAAGTGACTAGGCGCTAAGTAGACGGGTTTCCCCTTTAAAGTAAATATATGCGTATATGAAAAAAAATAGCATCATGAGTAATTTACTAATATCCCGGCAAAATATATAAATTATTATAAAAATATAGTGAATATATGTGTAACAAATGCAAGAAACGATTTAATATGTAATAATATCAGTTAGATAATGATGGAGGTCCTTTTCGGGTCTCCGTCATATGTTATCTTCCGTCGATCTCCCGATAGATTTTGGAGGTGATCTCTTGTTGCATGTGGGTCTCAATGGGTTTTGAGGAGATTGGTGATTTGAGAAGTTTAGCGCCGAGTACCTGCAAAGAAGTGCCGGGATGGTTTGGTACCACCGAGGACCCTCCGACGATCAAAGTTAGCACGAGATCCGATCAGAGTAACGGCTAAGTGGAATAAAAAATGGCTTTCTTGACCCCTCTGTGATGGGGGTTTATATAGCGGTGGCGGCACGCAGCAGCAGACGCGGGAATCTCGCCGGCAGTTACGCTCCCGACGTCACGCCCGCGTAGAGAGCGGATCGCCCATTAATGGGGATCGTGATGGCGTGGAATGTAGGATGTTGTTGGCGGAGAATCCGAGCATGGCGAGATTTGCGGAGCGGCGGTTACGCCCGTGAGCGGTGGAGTTGGTCGGAGGACCGAGGAAGACGGCCTCGGCCGGGGGGCTCGGGGACGAGCGAGAAGGCCGAGGAGTCTTGGTCTTGTGGCAGCTCGGGACGAGCTGAGGGGCCGAGGAGGCTAATTTGCAGGGGCTCCGTGGAGGGCCAGCTTGTGCTTGCAGGCCGGGTACAGGGGTGGCTTGGTCGGCCTCTGTAGGCCCTTTCTTCTGAGTTCTGGAACACGCCATCTGCCACTTGTCCTGATCTTGGGGATCGCCAATATTGAGCATCATCATTAGCCCCCCCACTCTTGTCCCGACCAGCTAGCGGGTCGGGTCAGGAGTGGACTGTCGGGTCGTCCGGGGTGAGCTCCCTCCTAAGGTTTCGTCGGGACGCGTCACCAGGCCGTGAGCTGTCTTTTCTGCTAGCGAATCAGGGCGAGATCTCTGTATTTAAGGAAGGTGCGCCGGTTCGTGCATCATGCCATTAAAGCGACGGTCCACGTGTCAAGCGTCGGTTGGCTGACGCGACGTGTGTAGACCTGCGATGCCTGAAATGGTGCGGTCCAGTGTGGGAACGACAAGTGGAGCAATCGGAGCCGTTGGACGCGAGGAGGCGTTTTGGCGGGAGATGAAGGGCGCCGTTGGATGAGGTCGCTCGTGGTGATAAACAGGGGTGGGGCCCGTTCCAGGGCACCTACTCCTTCATATTTCCTTTCTTCTAAGTCTTGGCTGCTCGACGCTCTTCTTCTTTGGGATACATGGTTCGTTCCTACTCTTTGGGTCGCTCGTTTCAGAGGGAGGCCAGCGACGCGGCCGTGCCCCTGGCTGGCCCACGTTCTGCGTCGAACGTTCTGCCGGCGATAGGGCCGTCCGCTTCGTTGGCGGTTCCTGGTGATTGTTCCGGCGGCGGTCAGAGACGCCCACGGTCATCCGAGCCCCAGACGGGAGACGGAGGGGAGGGCGAGGACGGGGTCCCCCTTAAGAGGAATAGGACAATTTCTCGTGCGCCGCCGTCGATGGTCCCTGAGGGGATCCCCGTGCAGGAGGGTGATGCCGTCTTCATGGTTCCGTCTTGGCTTTCCGTCGTTGCCGGCCTGCTCGCCAGGATGGAAGAGTCGGCAGGAGGAAGACTTCCGTATGGCACCCTGAGGGCCCAAATAGAGGCCATAGCCCAAGGGGCGGTCCAGGTACGAACTCCTTCACGCGTTGTTTTTGGCCTTCCTTTCTTTGGCCCGAGCGCCTCCCAGTTTCTCATCCGCTTCCCGTCAGGTCCTTCAACACTGCGCCATCACAACTCGTATGGAGGCCGAGGGAGCGTTCCACGCACCGAGGCCAGTAGAAGCGTTTCCTTCGGAGGTCGAGGTCCTGCGGCGTGACTTGCGTCTGGAGAGGGCTAGGGCCGATGTCCTGGCAGCCCGTGCGGAGGCTGCGGAGCTCGCCAACTCAGCGAACCGGGGCGTCCATCGTCGCCTGAGTGCATCCCACCGGATTGTCGAGAGGAAGCTGGCGGACCTGGCCGATCACTTCGCGGCCATGGAGAAGGAGAGAGATGCCAGCAGGAGGGATGCCGAGGCGGCGCTTCTGGCGGCCCAGACTGCCGAGGCTCGGGCTAGGAAAGCTGTGGCCGATTACAAGGTGTCAGAGCACTTTTACGCCAAGCTTGGTAAGTATTCCGCCGTCGTGTGGAATAAGGCTCTGGATGCCGTGAAGGAGCAGCTTCCCAAGTTCGCCGATGGCAAGCTCCATGCTCGGGTCCCACTCCCGGTGGCAAGGCCTCCGGCTGACAACGATGAGGGAAGTGAGGCGCGCCCCTGGTGGAGAAACCTTCGGTGGTGAAACCCCCAGTGATGAGGGAAGCGAGGCGCGCGGGGGGGGGGGGAGGGTTACGACTTAGGCCTTTTTGATATTTCCTCGTCCCTCTTTTGTAAGCCTCCGGGCAGTTGGTAAGGCCGGGGAGCCCGAAATACCCTTTGTAAAGACTTTGCGCTTGATAATAAAACTTTTTCTTTGGTTTCATCGGTTTTCACTTTATCTTCTGTTGGTGAAGAATGCTTGTAAAATATCCCTGCTTGTGCTGTTGGGCTTTCATGTCAGGTCGGCCATCTGTTTAGCGATCGTTCGTCGAGTTGATTTTGATCACTTGCCAAGCATGCCAAGCGCTGCCGAGAAGGAGGCGTCTCCATGGCCCCGAAGTCGGGGGGGATCGCGTAGACTTGGATAGATCTGACGCCCTTTGTTGGGGCTTCGGATTCTCTGCATGTGATGGGTGGAGGGCTGTTCGCCATATTTGTGCCGAGCATGAATGAGAAGCTGCTCGGTTGCCCCTTGTCGGGGGCTTTGGTCCTTAGCGTTGGAGGGGCTGTAAGAAGCCTACTAAGGATGACCGGGCAGTGAAGCTGCGCGGTTGCCTCTTGGCGGGGGCTTTGATCTCTAGCGTCGTGGGTAGGCAACTACCAGCCGGAGATGACCAAGCAGGGCAGCCGCTCGGTTGCCTCTTGCGAGGGCTTTGATCCTTCAGGACGGGGACCGAGCAGGGTTACTGCCCGGTTCCTCTTGGTGAGGACTTTGATCCCTATCGGTTGTGGTAGGAATCTACCAGTCGGGGATAGCCGAGCAAGGACTCGATTGCCTCTGGGAGGACTTTGGTCCTTAGCGCTGGAGGGGCTGTAGGAAGCCCACTAAGGATGACCGGGCAGTGAAGCTGCGCGGTTGCCTCTTGGCGTGAGCTTTGATCTCTAGCGTCGTAGGTAGGCAACTACCAGCCTGGGATGACCGAGTGGCGTAGCCGCTTGGATGCCTGTTGCGAGGGCTTCGATCCCTGGCGTCATGGGTAGGGAGCTACCAGCCGGAGATGACCGAGCAGGGCAGCCGCTCGGTTGCCTCTTGCGAGGGCTTTGATCCTTTAGGACGGGAATCGAGCAGGGTTACTGCCCGGTGCCTCTTGGCGAGGACTTTGATCCCTATCGGTTGTGGTAGGAAGCTACCAGCCGGGGATAGCCGAGCAAGGACTCGACTGCCTCTGGGAGGACTTTGGTCCTTAGCGCGGGAGGGGCTGTAAGAAGCCTACCAAGGACCCTTAGCCGGGCGGGGTCACCGCCCGGTGCCTCTGGATGAGGGCTTTTGTCGTGAAGGATAGCCGAGCGAGGGATCCTCGGGCTCGACTGCCTCTGGGAGGGCTTTTGATCCCTGTCGGTCATGGTAGGAAGCTACCAGCCGGGGATAGCCGAGCAGGGTAGCTGCTGAGTTGCCTCTAAAGAGGACTTTGATCCTTAGCGTTGGAGGGGCTGTAGGAAGCCCACTAAGGATAACCGGGCAATGAAGCTGCGCGGCCGCCTCTTGGCGAGGGCTTTGGATTGTAAAGATATAACTCTATTCGAGATGTTCCGACGTTTCTTTATTCGAATGGACAGGATTTTTAGAGAACATTTACATCATCTTTGCGAAGAAACGGGGTACACACTTGCTGGCCTTGACCTCATTGGTATAGCTTGAGCTTCTCGGCGTTGTAAGGCCGCGGGAGCTTGCGTCCGTCCGCGTCTTGTAGGAGGTAGGCTCCGCCGGGGAGCACCTCAAAGACGAGGAAGGGACTATCCCACTTCAGGGAGAACTTGTGAAGCCTGCCTTGGTCAATGAACTCGTTTCGCCGTAGGACCAGATCCCCGGTCTTGAAGGAGCGGTGCTTGACCCGAGCGTTGTGGTATCGGGCCATTTGTTGTTGATAAGCGGCAGCCCTGATTTGGGCCCGGTCTCTCTTCTTCAACAAGATGTCCAGGTTGGTCCGTAGCACCGAGGTGTTTGTATCATCATCGAAGTGCTTGACCCAGTGACTGGGTAGCCCGATCTCCGCTGGGACCATTGCTTCGGTCCCGTAGTAGAGGCTGAAGGGGGTCTTCGCGGTGAGAGTCTTCTTTGACGTGCGCAGGGCCCATAAGACCCGGGGTAGTTCTTTGACCCAACTGCCTTGTCGCCCTTCTAGGCGGGTCCGGAGGCCCCGGAGGACATCTCGGTTAGTGACTTCGGCCTGTCCGTTGCATTGGGGATGCGCGACCGCGGCAAACTTCATGAGGATATGGTATTCTTTGCAGAAGTCCTTCACTTTCTCGTTCTCGAAGTTCTTCCCGTGGTCGGTGATGATACATCTCGGGATGCCGAACCGGAGTATCAGATTGTTTTGCAGGAACTTGATGGTTGTGGCGGCGTCCGGTTTCCTGATGGGGACGGCCTCGATCCACTTGGTGAAGTAGTCTACTGCGACGAGGACGTATTTGTGCCCGCCTGTACCGGTAGGGAACTGGCCGATCATATCCAATCCTCACTGGGCGAACGGCCATGGGGATGTTAGGGCAGTCAGCTCGGTAGCGGGGTGGCAAGGGATGTTGCCGTGGAGCTGGCAGCTCTTGCATCTCCTGACTAGCTTCTGGGCGTCCTCGTGAATAGTGGGCCAGTAGTACCCCTGGAGCAACGCCTTTTGGATCAAGGTTCGGGCCCCTTGGTGCGCACCGCCAACCCCCTCATGGATTTCCCGAAGGACGTAGTCGGCTTCGTGGGGGTCAACGCACCGGAGCAGTGGCTGAGTGAAGGCCTTCTTGTAGAGGTTCCTATTGCTTTAGACGAAGTGGCGGGCTTTAGCCCGGAGACGGCAGGCGGCTTCCCGATCTTCTGGGAGCGTACCGTCCTTCAGGAATTCCACGAGGGGCATCCTCCAATCTTGGTCGCCCTCCTGCGCCGCATATACGTGGAGTGTTGTCACTCCGTCTTCTACGCCGGGCTGAGGCAAGGTTTCGAAGAGGATAGACCGCTTATTGTTGGCCGAGTATGACGAAGCCAGCTTGCTCAGGGCGTCGTCTTAGCCATTCAGCTGCCTGGGTATTTGTTCTACTTGGACTTCGTCAAAGTTCCTCCAGAGTTTCCTCACCTCGTCCAGCTACTTCATCATCAGAGGCTCCCGAGCTTCAAAGCGGCCAGTCACTTGACCGACAACAAGGGCCGAGTCGCTGCGGATTCGAATTATCTTCAGTCCCAGCCCGGCGGCCATGCACAGTCCGGCCAGGAGGGCCTCGTACTCTGCCGTGTTGTTCGAGGCCGTGAAACCGAGCTTCAGATAGTACTCCATTTCTGCTTCGTTCGGGCCCCGGATAATGAGGCCGGCACCGCAGCCTTCCTCGGTTGAAGACCCGTCGACGTAGATGACCCACTCAGGAACCGAGCCAGGCCTTCCCATGATGGGACACTGAGTTGCGAGTGGCGGCGTGGACTCCGGTTTCTTGCTAGGGATGGTGCATTCAACAATGAAATCGGCCAGGGCCTGCGCTTTGATGGCCTGCCTCGGGCGATATTTTATATCAAACTGAGATAGTTCCCACCTCCACTTTTCTAAGCGGCCCGAGGATTCTGGTGATGCAAGGATAGCCCCCAATGGGCGCTCGGTGAGGACGATGATGGTGTGTGCTTGGAAGTAGTGCCGCAGCTTCCTTGAGGCTACTAGAGGGCTAAGACAATCTTCTCTATGGCTGGGTACCTCGTTTATGCGTCCTTAAATACGTGGCTCACATAGTACACCGGCTTCTGCGCTCCATCGGCCTCCCATACGAGCACCGAGCCTGCTGCTTGGTCGGATACAGCCAGATACAGCGACAGTTCATCTCCTTCAACTGGTCGGGTGAGCAGTGGTGGCGTCGCGAGGTGCTTCTTCAATTGGTCGAAGGCGGCTTGGCACTCCTCCGACCACTCGAACCTCGGGATCTTCCTCAGAGCCTTAAAGAACGGGAGGCATTTCTCCCCTGACCTGGACATGAAACGGCTCAGACCGGCGACTCGTCTCGTGAGCCGCATGATCTCGACGTTGGTCTTGGGTGAGATCATGTTGAGGATAGCATCGATTTTCTCTGGGTTAGCTTCGATTCCACGGTGAGTGACCATGAACCCGAGGAACTTTCCTCCGGTGACTCCGAATGCATACTTGGCTGGATTTAGCTTCATCTTGAACTTGTGGGGCACTTCGAAGGCCTCGCCCAGATCCCTGGCGTGGTCGGCCGATGAGACGGATTTGACGAGCATGTCGTCAACGTAGACTTCCATATTCCTGCCGATCTGTGGCTTGAACATGCGATTAACCAACCGTTGGTACGTGGCCCCGGCGTTCTTGAGGCCGAAGGGCATCACCCTATAGCATTATACCCCCCGGTCCGTTGTGAATGTGGTGAGATCTTCATCTTCCGGACTCATACGGATTTGGTTGTAGCCGGAGAAAGCATCCATGAAGCTCAACAGCTCGTGGCCGGCTGAGCTGTCGACGAGCTGATCTATCCGAGAGAGTGGATAGTTGTCCTTGGGGTAGGCCTTATTGAGGTCGGTGAGGTCGACACACATGCGCCACTTCCCTCTTGACTTCTTGACCAGAACTACGGTCGCCAGCCACTCCGAGTAGGGTACATTTCTGATGAAGTTGGCGGTGAGAAGCCGATCAACCTCCTCTTCGATAGCCTTCTGTTTGACCGGGGCGAAGCTCCTCTTCTTCTGTCTGACCGGTCGGGCCGCAGGATTAACCCCGAGCTTGTGGGAGATGATTTTGGGATCAATCCCAAGTATGTCAGCAGGCACCCAGGCGAAGACGTCGGAGTTATTTCTGAGGAATCTGACCAGGTCATCTTGCTGAGTCTCCGTCAGAAGTGATTCGACCTGGACGGTTTTTTCCTGGCCCCCTTCTGTCAGGGGCACCTCGGTCAGAGATTCGACCGACGTCCCCCGTACCTCCTTCCACTCGTCTCGGGTGTCCAGGGAACCCCTGATGTCGTTATTTACCTCAGCGTCGTCGGCCAGCCGCTCGGACGAAGACGTTTCGGTAAGGCATATCTTCGCGACCCACTGGTTCCCGTAGACCCGACCTATCCCGCCCTGATCGAGAGGGAACTTCATCGCCAGGTGGTAGGTCGATATCTGGGCCTGGAGGGAGTTCAGCGTCGGACGGCCAAGGAGGACGTTGTAGGCCGATGGGACTTTTGCTACGATGAAGTCCACAGGCAACATACGTGTGCGGCCGGGCTCCCCGACGTTGAACTGCAGGGTGACCACCCCTTGCATCGGGATGGAGTGGTTGGTGAACCCTGAAAGGACGTGAGAGGTCGGTTTCAAGTCTGCTGGGGTGAGCCCCATGCGTAGAAAGTAGTCGTGGAAGGGGATGTCTGCTGAGCTGCCTGAGTCGACAAGTATCTGGTGGACCTCGTACCGGTGGATTCGGGCCGTGATCACCAGTGGGTCGTTGTGGGGCACGGATATGTCGTGGAGGTCTCCGTCGCCAATGGTGATGGGCTTGTGGCCCCTAGCCTTTTTGCTCGGGTGGCCGTTGGCGTCTGTTGCCGGCGTGGGGTGCCGAGCCTCGCAGGACTCGACTGGCCCCTTGTCGTCATGACCATAGTTCTTAATGGGCCTTGGTTCCTTCCGGTGGGGTCCCTTGGGCTCCGGGGTAGGGTGGTCCCCGAGCTGCCTCGGCGGGTCCCATGGGCATGGCCCCGTCGAGGGAGGGGGAGCCGGTCATGCCTGGAAGCAGTCGAGCTGACTGCCACCTCCTCGGTAGGGACAGGGGGGCGACGAGGCCTAAGGCGAGGCTCTCCGACGTGGGACTTGGAGGTTGAATGGGAAGTATCGAGGGGCCTGCGACCGCCGGAGTCCGCGAGGCGGCGGCCGGTGGAGGAGCCAATGAAATTCTGTTGAGGTTCGCCCGCGCCTCCGTTGAGGGGAAGGTGACGGCTGGTACCTGGATTTTTAGGGCGATTACTTGCCATGTGGATGGAGATCGGAAGGCCAACTTTTTTTGTGGAGTTTGCGTTTCCTATAGACGGCGCCAACTGATGGAGGTCCTTTTCGGGTCTCCGTCAGATGTTGTCTTCCGTCGATCTCCCGATGGATTTTGGAGGTGATCTCTTGTTGCGTGCGGGTCTCAATGGGTTTTGAGGAGATTGGTGATTTGAGGAGCTTAGCGCCGAATACCTGCAAAGAAGTCCCGGGGTGGTTTGGTACCACCGAGGACCCTCCGACGATCAAGTTAGCACGAGATCCGAGTAGAGTAACGGCTAAGTGGAATAAAAAATGGATTTCTTGACCCCTCTGTGATAGGGGTTTATATAGCGGTGGCGGCACGCAGCAGCAGGCACGAGAATCTCGTCGGCAGTTACGCTCCCGACGCCACGCCCGCGTAGAGAGCGGATCATCCATTAATAGGGATCGTGATGGCATGGAACGTGGGATGTTGTTGGCGGAGAATCCGCGCATGGCGAGATTTGCGGAGTGGCGGTTACGCCCGTGAGCGGTGGAGTTGGTCGGAGGACCGAGGAAGACGGCCTCGGTCGGGGGGCTCGGGGACGAGCGAGAAGGCCGAGGAGTCTTGGTCTTATGGCAGCTCGAGGCGAGCTGAGGGGCCGAGGAGGCCAATTTGCAGGGGGCTCCGAGGAGGGCCAGCTTGTGTTTGCAGGCCGGGTACAAGGGTGGTCTGGTCGGCCTCTGTGGGCCCTTTCTTCTGAGCTCTGGGACACGCCATCTGCCACGTGTTCTGATCTAGGGGATCACCAATATTGAGCATCTTCAGATAATGATTAAAAATCATCAAATTAATAAATAAAAATGTATAAAACATCTAAAACCCTTTTAACTCCTACCTAAATGATCTGATCCACTTAAAATTTGGCCTAGCAACTTTAATCGCTTAATTCCACCACCAAGCCCTACCGCAGCTCATACCGCCTCTGCCTAGACCGCTTTTTAGAACTATAGTTACAACCGAACCCTTCAAAAATTTTCCAGTATACTCCTATCTCAATATCTAATTGTCACACCTCGCGTCCCAGAGTGCGCTAAGATCGGTACGTGACAGAGCCAACCATGCTACCTGTGGCTAGGAAATATCCCTCCACAGTCACATTACGGCTGTCTATAAGATATCAAGAATAATAAAATAAAATGAACTATCTAGTACAAGTCCATATGCCAGAATAAATGAGTCAAGAAATAATATGCGGAAGCAATAAATCCAATAAACAATAACGTCTGGAAAGTACGTCCCAAATACGGGCTCACAACAGGAAATGGAAGTACGGTAATAAAACTAAACCAAACTAGATACTAACAGGATCCTTACTGCTCAGCCTGACGGCGGAAATACTCCTGGTCAGCCTGCGAAAAAGACAGAGCATCTGGGCCATGCAAAACCCAGATGTCAGTACGTCAAAATATCAAACAATAAAATATAATCAAGAGATAACAAGATATGCAAGCATGAATATGAACAGTAATGAGTGTATAACAGTAACACGAATATGGAACAGTGAAGTGTATGTGCATGCGGTGAGTAATCTATGCTACTGGGTTAATTACTCTCAACTCTTTGAAATCAATTTAATGAATCGTCGATATAACTCAATAGTATCCCGTGCATGCCCGGGACCACAGTCTAGATTCTCGACCTGAAACCGAGACATGCCGCTAGGCATTAAACAAGAACAGGTACAGATGAATGATGTCGGCATCATCATCCCGGGGCTGGCCTAACCCGTAAAACTGATCAGTATAAGCGTCGAACTGTTGAGTTACAACTCAGGTTTCATCATTGATTTTCCCTTACCCCCAAGATTATGTGTTCAAGTCAGGTATTGATAAATCTGGAGCTAATACCAACACAGGATCAAGCATGTACAGGTTTTGTCTGAATAGACAACAGGATATGTCCGTTGGGACAACAAGTCAGGATTGTCGGTATTAGTAATAGGATCAAGTAACAGGTCAAGCAGTGGTGTATCAGGTTATGTCATGTGGTGCATATATATCACACGGATGCTCAAAGTAAAACTGTAGCAAGTGTCGAATCACGGTAAAAGTACGGATGCACGAGTAATAAGCAGTAATATCATAACATGAGTCAATGAGTCATATGATGCACATTATCAAGCACGGGGTACTAATATAACGGTAACATGATATAATATGACATGGCATGTAACTAGATATATAATATATGATACAGATACGAACGGCTATCGGAAAACGGTAAAACTGTGACAGGGATGCACGATACAATAAACATATAATATTTTATTCATATGAATATAGATATATTTGCATAGCATGTAGTAAGGTAAACTTGCATGGGACTATATATGTGATAAATGATACGGATATGAACGGCTATCCAAAAACAGTAAAACAGTAACATGGATGTATAATGCAGTAAGCATGTGATATTTTTATTCATATGGATGCAAAATATATATTATAGCATGTAGCAAGATAAACTTGCCTGATCGGATCTCACGACGGGGTGCGTATGCTGCGTCCGACGTCGGTAAATGTCGTAATGCACACGCGCACGTACAGAATAGAACCAAGCAATGCAAGAAAGTGACCACGCTGCACGAGAACGTTTGCTGGGTCGCCCGGATCGTCGGCGACGGGCTTGACTTTGGCGATCACCGGGAAATACAATTTAAGAAAAGAAGAAGAAGAAGAAGAAGAAGAAGGCTGCTGTTTTCAGGGTGCATTGGAGTTGTCTCGGGGTTCTGGGACAGAGGCGAGGGCAACGACGATGAGTTGTGAGTTTTCTGGCGAGGTTTCACGGCAAGGCAGTGGGCTGCGGTTGGGTGCAGGTTGCAGGGAAATCTTGGGTTGCAGGCTTCTGCAAGGGATGAGCTCGGGTTTAGGGTGGTGTCTAGTTAGAGATAGGAGAGAGGATGGTGACCAGGGAAGGCCGACGATGTGGTCGGCGGTGATGGGAGTGAAGGTGGCGGAGATGGATGCGTGGGTGTTCGGGTTCGTCGGGTACGAGAGGAGAGAGAGGTGATGTTGAGGTGGCGGAGAGGAGGCGAGGTCGAGGGTGATGGGCGAGGAGTGGACGAGGTTGGGGTTCGGCGGTAGTGGCGATGGCGACGAGTGCGAGCGAGGGTAGGGTTTCTCGCGTTGGAGGCGGTGAGAAGAAGAAGAAAGAGAAGGGAGAGAGAGATGTGTACGTGGGTTATAAATAAGGTTTAAAAAAATATTTAATATAGAGAGAGAGGCTGAATTTGTTAGGATAGGATTATAAAATTATTTAAAAAATTATATTTGGTGAAAATATAATGTTAACACTGTATATTTAACAGTATAATATTAAAGAATATAGTATCGAATATATTTTGAGATTTTGGCTAATGCAAATATATTCCAAAACATGTCCGGATCGGGTCTAAAATTACGGTTTGAAAATACGGTTAATATACGTGTTAACCAAAACCAAAATAGCATATCCGGGTAACGAAAATGCATACCCCAAGAACGGATACACGTAACGTGCACGTAGCTATCCAAACGAATCCGTTTCACTGAACGGGACGAGAACACGATGCACGGATGTTACCACAGGGTTAAGGGTATTATGCAGGCCATGCTGGATATTTTTAAAATATATTATTTGATTATAATTGTTTTATAATAAAATGCAGATGCCAGATATACGATGCAGATAAACAGGATATACAACATGAAAGTGCACGGATCCTCCGCACTAACGGGGATAAACCATAAACAGGAATCAAGACGGGTTTCAAGCAAGTGGGTCGGGTCGGAAGCAAATACAGACACCAATTATACTATTCACATCCAAACAACAATAAATCAAGAAATAGCCATAAATAAAGAAATACCTAAAGAACTGGTATAAATGAACTAGGGTGTTACATTATACCCAACTACAAAAAGAATTTCGTTCTCGAAATTCCCGGAACAAGAAAAAAAAAAACAAGCATGAATCTAGGAAAAGATGTGCGAAAACTTCTGTTGTATCTCGTCTTCTCGCTCCCAAGTTGATTCTCCGTCCGAACGATTCCCCAATGAAACAAGTACTAGAGAAATAACCTTGTTCTTGAGAACCTTCTCCCTTCGATCAACAATTGACATCGGTCGTTCTTCGTATGTCAAGTCCTTCCTTACAGTCAGCTCCGAATGATTTAGCACGTGCGTCTCATCTCGAACATACTTACGGATTTGAGATACATGAAACACGCTATGAACACTCGCCGAAGATGGTGGTAAAGCCAATCGATAAGCCACTTTTCCAATACGCTCAATAATATCGAAAGGCTCCACGAATCGAGGACTAAGCTTACCTCGACTCCCAAAACGAATCATTCCTCTAGCCGGTGATATCTTCAAGAATACAAGGTCACCAACAGCGAACTCTAGAGGTCTTCTCGATGTATCGGCCCAACTCTTCTGCCGATCTTGTGCTGCCATCATGTGATTCCGGATAGTATTAATTTTCTCCACGGTTTGCACGACAGGATCCGGTCCCAACAATCTTCGTTCTTCAACATCGTCCCCACAGACGAGTGAGCGATACTTGCGACCATATAAAACTTTGAATGGAGCCATATGAATGGTCACCTGAAAGCTGTTATTATACGAAAACTCCACCAAGTGTAAATGATCCTCCCATGAACCCTTAAAGTCCAACATGCATGCTCTCAATATATCTTCAAGAGTTTAGATCATTTTCTCTGACTGGTCGTCTGTTTGAGGATGATAAGCGGTGCTAAACTTCAATCGAATCTCCAAACTTTTCTATAAGCTCCTCCAGAAGTGTGATAAGAATCGGGTATCACGGTCGGAAACGATGCTCACAGGTACTCCATGCAATCTCACAATCTCCTGCATGTACCGTTCTGCTAACGCTTCCGTCGACTGAACAACTCGAAACGGAATGAAATGAGCTGCCTTGGTCAGTCGATCAACAATCACCCAAACTGCATTGTTGCCCTTTGGACTTCGCGTAAAGCTATCACGAAATCCATGGTTATATGTTCCTACTTCCACTGAGGAATCGAAAGTGGTTGCAATAAACCAGCTACTCTTTGATGTTCAGCCTTAACTTGCTGACACACCAAGCACTTCGCTACAAAGCGAGCAAGCTCCCTTTTCATGCCTTCCCACCAGAAATGCTGTCGTAGATCACGGTACATCTTCGTGCTTCCTGGATGTACGGAATATGCGGAACTGTGCGCCTCCTTCATAACTTCTTCATGAATATCTCATTTTGGCACACACAAACGGCTACCATATCGCAACGAACCATCTTCATGAATCAACAGGTCCGTTCGAAATCCCGCTTCTACCTGTTCTCAAAACTTTTGCAATCTTGGATCCTGTGACCGCACTGCTTTAATACTATCGACCAACGATGACTGTACTTGCAGCTGCATCAACTGTCCCGAAGAATGCGGTAGCACGATCTCTAACTCGAATTTCCGAAATTCATCGATAAGCTTCTTCTGTGCTGTCAACATCTGAATCGCTGGCAACCGACTAAGTGCATCCGACGCTACATTAACTTTCCCCGGATGGTACTTGAGATCAAGATCATAGTCAGCCATCAGCTCCAACCATCTATGATGTCTCATGTTAAGCTCCTACTGCGTGAATAAGTATTTTAGGCTTTTGTGATCGGTGAACACTTCGACCCTTTCGCCCAATAAGTAGTGTCTCAAAATCTTCAAAGCGAAAATCACAGCTGCTAGCTCCAAATCATGAGTTGGGTAATTCTTCTCATGGGTCTTCAACTGTCTCGATGCATAATCTATGACCTTCCCATGCTGCATCAGAACACATCCCAAACCTTTTCCAGGCGCGTCACTGTGAATCACCAATCCTCCAGAACCGTCTGGTACGGTCAAAATAGGAGCGGTTGTCAATCTTTGCTTCAACGCCTCAAAAGCTGACGCACAACCATCCGTCCAAACGAACGGTATTTCCTTCCGCGTAAACTAGGTCAAAGGCTCAGCCAAGCGAGCAAAATTCTCCACGAATCTTCTGTAATATACTGCAAGTCCCAGAAAACTTCTGATCTCTGCTACATTCTTCGGAATCGGCCAATCATGAACCGCTGCAATCTTCTCAGAATCAACGGCGATTCCATCGTCAGATACGACATGCCCTAAAAACTTCACTTCTTCAAGCCAGAACCCGCACTAGCTCATCTTTGCATACAATCTTTCATGCCTCAATGTGTGCAGTGCGATCCTCAAGTGTTCGGCATGCTCTTCTAGGCTCCTCGAGTAGACCAGAATATCATCGATGAACACCACTATAAACTGGTCCAAGAACGGTGAAAAGATTCGGGTCATCAAGTCCATAAATATCGCCGGTGCGTTCGTGACTCCGAATGGCATCACTAAGTACATGTAATGTTCATATCGAGTCCGGAACGCAGTCTTGCAAATCCTCTGATTTAACTCAAACTTGAAGATATCCAGATCGTAAATCCAGCTTCGAGAATACCCTCGCGCTACTGAGTTGCTCGAATAATTCGCCGATGCGAGGGATCAGGTACTTGTCCTTAATAGTCATCCGGTTTAATTCTCGATAATCGATGCACATCCTCCTTGTGCCATCTTTCTTCTTGACTATAAAATCTGGAGCTCCCCAGGGTGAATTTGTAACAACTCCATTTTTAGTGTACATAAATTTGCTTTAAATTTAAAGTATACTTAGATTATTTATTTTTGCTGTTACCACTTTAAGTATCTATTTCACTCCATAATTACAAGAAAGAGCTTGTAGCTCATTGGTAATACCTTGCACTGCTGAACCAAGCCACCAGAGTTCAAATCCCATATCCCACATTATTTTTTTTATATTTATTTGTTTTAAATTTTATAGAAGCCCAACAGTCCACACGTGATAACTCCGACATTTCCCACTACACATGAAAATGTTAATGTACCTGTGACCACATGAGACCCCCCCACCACCCCACTGCCTGACTCGGCACGACTTGGGCCGGCGCCGCCGGCCGGACTCGGCCGGACGGCCGAGTCCCCAACACCAAGTTTGTGGCTTTTCACCTTCTCATACCCCCTGCACACTTTATTTCCCCAGATCATTTCCAGAGAGCTCTTAATACTCCATTTACTCCATATTATTACAATTTATCACATTATTTTTATATTTTTTCAATTTAACTCTTCACCTACCCTAACCCTATAAATACACCCCTACCCTATACCCTCTCACCCCAAAACTTTGAGCCAACTCTCTAAAAATTTCCAAGAAACTTGTGTACTTTGAAAACGAGCACGAAGCGAAGCTACGGCGAAATTCCCGGCGAACTTCCGGCGATCGTTCTAGGAGCTCTCGGCGACGAAGCTACGCACCGACGATTCCTCTCCTTACATCTTTCTCCATTGGTTGTCCAAAACCCGTAAGTCCCATTTTCTACCTCTCTTTTCTATTCCAAAAATACGGATTTACAAAACCCGACGGAATCGAAACAAATCCGATTTCCGATTCGGTTTCTTATAAAACTTCACTTCTCGTTAATACAATTATGCTTAAACTCTCTCATGTTGACTATTAAACACTAATCAACCAAATTGACCAAGTTTCATTTCATAAAATGATGGCTATTTCAATTTATCGTATTTTTCACTTAAATACCACATTGTTCCAATTCTACATTTAACTCCATTAAACTTGCTATACCTTTAAGTAGATCACGAGGTAACGACCTACCTCCTCACACACTCATATGCAACATAACACGATACCCTCGAGAACTCAGAATACGGGAAAACAAACATTTTCATTTAAATACCCTTTACTTAATAAAACCATTTCTAAAAGATTTAGTATTGATACATCTTTACAAATAACCTTTGAGCTAATAAAAAATATCTAGACTCAGCTAATTAAGGACTGTCACGATCATTAGGACAGAGGAAGGTTGTGGGCATTCAGTCATTTATCTAAACCTGACTTTGTGGTGTCTAGGCTAGACAAGTGAGAAAGATAATTTTAAAAGGCCCGTCTCACGGTGATTCGTGAGCGGATCCCTCCTTTCTTCACTTGTACTTACCTGGCCACAATTGGCGGTGAAGAGGCGATTTGAGGCATCTCACAACATGTCGCTTTGGACCAGTTAGGAACAGTTTAGTTGACTTAGGAGACCCTAAAACATAGAATACGGGAAATTGACATCTTTACAAATAAATACCATTTAGTTAATAAAACCGTTTTCTAAAGAATTTAGTATTTATACAAATCTTTGCAAAGCGCCGCTACAACCCATTTTGGGGAACCCGTTCGGGATGGGGCGGATTATCGCACATCCTCGGGCTTAGTAGTGCGAGATTCAGACCTCCGCAAGGAGCATTCGGTCTCGAAAGATTTAAAATACGACATCTTAAGAAAATGAGATTTTTAGAATATAAAAAATATATATTAAAATTATTTTTCTATAAATATATGTATATATAACATTAAAATATCTATTTTGTAATAATATAAATATTCCAACTCTTTTCAAAGATCACAAGAATCAATCTTACACTAAAATACCATGAATTCCATACAAAACCAATATTACAAATAAATACCATTTATCATGAAATTATGATATTTCCACTAGAAATATCACAATATAAAATCTACATTCATGACAACTCTAAAGAAGATTAATAAATACTTGGGGTGTATTTTGAAAAGTATATAAAAGTATTTTTAAATAAAACCCCCTCAAGTTCTATAATTTACCCTAAGGACCCTAGTAAATATAGGTTTAAGCGGGACCAATCTCTTGAGTCTCATTATAATCTGACTTGAATATGATTCAAGTATAATCTACAATCACAATCTACAATCCACAATATTACAATTCAACATGAATCCATGAATCCATTATTCCATATATTCAATTTTTCAATCTATCAATTTGACCGAACCGAACCATGGATATACATTCCATTTACATGATTATACAGTTACATCCGTTACTGATATCATGGTTTTGGTCAGTCATCCAACTATACAACCTATACAATACAATACAACAATACAATCAAAACACTACGGGGTTTAAGGGGTAGATTGGTATGGAAGGTGTTAAAAGTGACACGAGACGGTAAGATTAAGACATCTAACCTATATTCCGTTGCTATTGTACCGTGGCTTAACGGTTTTTTGTACATTCCGTTTTCCCTGGTCTCTAACATATAGAGACCCCTCTCGTATACACTGGCATCCTTCTGTACCAAGCTACAAACAACAGCATTAACACAACATTACAACAATATAATACAAATTTAAAAGATACCTTCTTATTCTGTCTATTCTACTTTCCTCTTACCTTTGGGACTTACCGAGCGACCTGTTCGCTGACGACATTCTATTTCTTTCTTCTTTGAATGTCGTCAGGTGATTTAGACACGTCAGAGATCGAGCCTACTGCTGAAGAGTTGGATCAGTTTGCTGAAGACCCAGAGCTTTAGTTTCATTGTACTCATTTGCATTCGGTACTTTTCATTTCCTGTCATGCCATTGTTTAGGCATCGCTTTTATTTCAGTTGTATTTATTTTTCATGCATTGTACCAAAAAATGTTAATAAATATAGTTGCTCTTTTTATTATACCTTGTCTCTTGTGTATAGTTTCTTTTATATTGCTTAGTTACGCTTAGCGTATTTGCTTCTGAGTAAATATGTAGCAGCCTCGTCGCGTCCTCTGCCCGTATACTGGGAAGCGGGGCGTGACAGGTTTTGTTGGTGGCCCATGCAGGTCCGAGCTGTATGAAACTCTATCATGCAGTTCTGTTCTGCGTGAACAACCTAAGCAATATAGGTTCGTCCAAACCATGTGGTTCTAGTTTCGTTACAATATCACCCAGAACCAGGATATACGTTGTGGTTCTAGGCATATGGATATACATGGTTCTTGGTTCTAAGCAATATAGGTTTTGATACTGGAGCATCTCACTGCTTTATGTCGCAACAGTTCGTCCGAACCCATGCGATTCCAGTCTCACCGGTTGTATCCAGCTGGAATGTCAGTTCAGGAAATGGCGTTCTAAAGGCAACCATGGGATACAGCTTGTGTCCAGTAGTCGTTTGCAGCAGAGAATTTTATGCTGACTTCAAAGTGCTGGACATACCGAACTTCGATATGGTTCTAGGTATGGATTGGCTTGGAACTTTTTATGCTACCATCGACTGTCGTCAAAGGAGGGTAGTATTCGAGATTCTAGACCATCCGGTCTTCTATTTCAAAAGCGGAGATCGTAACCTGGGGCCAAGTACCTACAAAGCGAAGCCAAGGGAAGTGTTCCCCTCCGAAAGACGGCACACAAGACTGCGATGTCTTGGCACTGAGACTCGGGGCAGATGCTAATTGGTGCTATCCGTCCACCTCTCCGAAGATGCCAAGTTGATTTATGGCACCATGTATCGAAGGTTTAAACGGATGCGTCCGATGTAGCAGATTTCGTCAGATTCCCCCTCGTTTGAGGGGTTTTTGATTGTGGGGACGCTCTTCCCTGCAGGCGCAAGCCCCTGCAGTTAATTACGCTACCGCATTGCGGTAACAACTTTCTCCTTCTCCAGATGGTCACTTCGTGTCGTGGGTGTTTGTTTTGTGTTTTGTTGCCCGTGGATTGTTTACGGAGACTGAGTTATGTCGTCGCCCGTAGAGCGTGGACTAGTCCAAATCCGTATTATCTTAGATTTGGGTTTGGGGGTTTGGTTTGAAGATACGTCAGCCATACTTGAGGCTAAGATCAACTCAAACGTTTGTTAAGGATACGTTAGTCTAATTTTGAGACTAAGATCAACTTAACGGGATCGTTTAGATCCGACAAAGGTGCGTTTTAGGCTCCATTGTTCCAGTTTAGGGACATAGTGGTCCATCGTAGGTATGGCCGTCGGGACCCGTCACCTCTCTGACGACGTTGAGGGATTACAACGACGGATGTCAGAGGAGTTCAGAGATGTACCCTCGAGCCAGAGTTAATTGGGGGGATTCATAGTCCAGTCTGTTTGAAGGTTTAAGGATACGTTAGCCATCTTTTAAGGCTAAGATCAACTTAAACGGTTGTTAAGGATACGTTAGTCCAGTTTGGGACTAAGATCGACTTAACGGGATCGTTTAGATCCGACAAAAGAGCATTTGGGGGCTCTATTGTTCCAGTTTAGGGACATGGTGGTCCATTGCCAGTTTAGGGACGTGGTGGTCCATTGCCAGTTTAGGGACGTAGTGGTCCATTGGTAGTTTAAGGACGCATAAGTCCATGGGTTTAAGGACCCCACAGTCCATATGGGTGTGTTTAAGGACGCATTAGTCCGTTAGTTTAAGGACGCATAAGTCCGCGGGTTTAAGGACCCCACAGTCCGTATCTTAGTTTAAGGACGCATAAGTCCGTGAGTTTAAGGACGCATAAGTCCGCGGGTTTAAGGACCCCACAGTCCGTATCTTGGTTTAAGGACGCATAAGTCCATGAGTTTAAGGACCCCACAGTCCGTGTTGATGTGTGGTTGTCGGGACCCGTCACCTCTCTGAAGACGTTGAAGGATTACAACGACAAATATCAGAGGAGTTCAGAGATGTACCCTTGAACCAATGAGTTGGTTGAAAGAGCAGATGTGCTCAGTTCAAGATGATTTGAGGACTTATGGCCAGTTTGGGCTAAGTCCAATTATGTTTGAAATATTGGCCCTCTGTTGGTCCATTGAAGGAGAGGCTTTGCCTCTAGAAACTTAGCCAATTGGGCTAAAGCTAGTGTTAAACACTAAAGACCAACAGTGTTGAACACTGGGAATAAGATTAGCAAGTTAGTGTTAAACACTAAAAGATAATCAGTATTAAACACTGGGACAGAGTTTTCAAATTAGTGTTAATCACTAAGAAAATCAGTGTTAAACACTGCAGATAGAGTTTTCCAATTAGTGTTAAACACTAAGGAGGGAGGGGTCACGTGCGGACACATGACAGCGTCCTGATTTCCCTTATTTTATTCAGCAGGTAAGTATTTAACACCTTTAATTTCCTAGCCATCACGTGTGGGCACGTGATAGGCATCCATCCATTCGATATTAAAGGGATTCGTTAGGGGTCACGTGGGGACACGTGAGGGCGCCCTAAATGTGAAGCCAGATCTCCCTTGTTTTATCCTCAAATCTGCGAATAAGTGTTAAACACTTTTCATCTTTGTTTTAGGGCATCACGTGTTGGCACGTGATGGGGGTTTATGCATCGAATATTACAGCACTTGCTGAGGGGTCACGTGGGGACACGTGAGAGCGCCCAAAGCTTCTTTTCTTTTGTTTTGCCATTAAGTGTTAAACACTTTCATTTTTATTTTAGAGCATCACGTGTTGGCACGTGATGGGGATCTGTGCGCCAATTGTTAAAGCACTTGCTGAGGGGTCACGTGATAACACGTGAGAGCGCCCAAAGCTTTCATTCCCTTTGCTTTTTCTTTCTGCGTTCTGGGAGTCACGTGGGAGCACGTAGGGTGATGCTTCAAAGTTCTTTGCAGGGGATCTTTTCAAGGGTCACGTGGGGGCACGTGATCCTAGTTCTTTTCATGAACAGAGATCTTTTAAGAATTGAATTCTTATTTAGGATGAAACCCTGATTTCTTTTCAAAGGAATTAAATTCCCAGATATGTAAAAGAATTAAATTCTTGATTAGGGTTAAACCCTAGTTTTGTTTTAGGAGAATTAATTCTCAAAACTCAATTCCCCTTCTAAGTTTAGAATCTGCATGGCAGGATCTCGACCCGATGAGAATTAAATTCTCAAGTTATGGGGAGATGTGCTCTGTGCAGATCTTCAACCAGAAGAAGAACTAAGTTCTTTTTGTATAAGAGTTAAACTCTTAGATTTTGAGAATTAAATTCTCTGTTTGAAGTTTATCTTTTTTCCCTTTTCTTACCTAGGGTTTTCTTTGTTGAGAATTAAATTCTCCTTTCTTTTCTTCCCTCTTGAGAATTAAATTCTCCCCTCTCTATTTTTCTCTCAAAAAAGTAGATCCCCCCTCTTCTTTTCTTGGCTCCTATTTATAGGAGAAGGAAAAGAGTTAATTTGTTTTGCAAATCTCTCATTGGAAGATTTGATTTGATTGTTGAGAGATTTGATTTATATTTATCATTAATTCTGGGCCTTTAGATCATTCAGTGAATTTTATTCACCGTGGATTTTAAATCCAAAAGATATTCTATTTGTTATCTCGGTTAGATTTAGGGGGAATCTTTCCTTATTTAAGATTTTTCCATAAATTGGTGATTTTTAATCACCCTTGGATCTTTAATCCAACGGTTCCCCATGACCCTTTTCCATTTGGAAAGATTCAGAACTTTTAGAATTTAATTCTATTAAATTATAAGGCTTTTAAAGCCAGTCACGTGCTGGCACATGACCTTTGGTCACATGTGAGCACGTGACCCCCAATTGGGTTCCTTTCTCAGCCGCTTATTTATGTTTCAGTTTTAACCATCACGTGTCAACACGTGACCATTGGTCACGTGTAAGCACGTGATACCTCGTTGAGGTATTTTCTGACTTTTAGAATTAAATTCTATTCATTATTTTAGAGGCTTTAAAAGCTCATCACGTGTCTGCACGTGACCCATGGTCACGTGTGAGCACGTGATGCCCCATTGGGGTCTTTTCTGAGTTTTTATTGTATCTTTTAACTCCTCCAGCGGGTTCTTAAAAGCCCATCACGTGTGGACACGTAATTCCTTATAACTTTTGATCCCGGATGAATTACGAGGCCCATAATATATCAAATCGAAGGGTTTTTTGAGCCGCTTTCGATACCATCAGAATTTATCTATTTCTCATTCGGGAGTTTGTCAAAAAACAGCCCGGAAGATACTGGTTCCCATTTTCTTAAGCGTATCTTTGCCATTTGATACCTTGGGCTCTTTTGCGCAGAAATTTTTGGCGGGAACAAATGCCCCCCACTACTTTGCCCACGTAAGTATTTACGTGGGTGAAGTAGTGCAAAGTAATGCATAGCGTATGACCAGTTTCGGGTTGGTATATTACTTTCAGAATCTTGATCTGAGAAGATAACGAGCGGACACAAGCGTCGTCATTTATCATTGACTCAAGTCTCGACTCTTAAGAGATATAGTTCCAAACCCTTAACTCTATGAGCCGCACCCTTCTATCTCTTTATATCTTACTCTGGAGTGAAGTAGTTTATATGCTCATGAGTAGCTTTTCCATTTCAGTGGCATGTAGCTTTGGCGAGTGTGGCTCATAAATGGTCCATCTTGACCTCTTTGCAGGGCAGTGATGGCTTAGGAGACAGGGTTAGGATCTGCCACCTAAGACTTTTCAACTTTATGAGCCGTGAGGGTCTCATAAAGACTTTTCTCCCTACGGATCGAGAGGATCTCGTAGGTGTATTTTCTCCTTAGGAGTCGTAAGGATTCCTAAGTGTGTTTTCTCTTATAAGTCGTAAGGATCTTATGAGAGAATTTTTCCCTCTTACGAGTCGAGAGGACCCGTAAGCGGTTGTTCCCCTCCTAGTCGAAATTCGACTTCGGAGAGTGAGACCCGTGGATAGTATGCAAGAGACCATTTTGGGCCGACTTGCAGGATCCCAGTGCTTAGGAAACAGGTTTTTTAATCCCTACTGCCTAAGGCTTTATCTCACGAGTCGAGACGAATCGAGAAGTTCTCGCAAAGGCATCATTTTCCTCACGAGTCGAAACGAATCGAGCAGATCTCGCAAGAATATCCTAACGTCACAGTTAACCTCTGCTCTTTACGACAGAAGTCCGTTAGGGTCTGTGGTACTTAGGGTTTTGGCCGTTGTACCGTCGCATGAGCTGATGTATTTCTCGATAGGCAATCGTGCTGTTCGAGTAGCCCTGCGACTGCCGTGTCTCTGATCCCTTCGGGGGCTGGACAAGACGTCTTCAAGCAATCCTCCTTGGCAGTTTGACCGTCGGAAGAGCAAGCGCTAGGAATTTGCCATGCCGCTTTTTACTTGAGGTTAGGCTCATTTTGGAGAGCCCCGATGAGTCATAACCACTCCGCGCTGGTGTGGGATGATCTCCGGTAGTCTTTCAGGCTTTATATGACTTGCCGTTAAGACCCTGAAGCTAGGAATTTGGCCTTTGCTTCGTTTGCTTTGTCGCGTCCGAATCCTGCTGGGGAAGAACGCTGGGGTGACATTTCATCTGCTGTATCGAAACGAACGTCAAGGTGGTGACCACTCCATGTTGGTATGGGATGATCTCCGATTGTCTTTCAGGCTTTATATGACTTGCCGTCAAGACCTTGAAGCTAGGAATTTGGCCTTTTGCTTCATTTGCTTGTGCTGCGTCTGCTGTATCGAGACAAATGTCGCTGTGGTGATCACTCGATGTTGGTGTGAGGACCAGGATCTGCTCTGGACGTTTTCCACGGGGTCGAAGAGTGACGTTATCCGTGTTCCACGTGACCAGGAATTTTGCACTAGATGCTTCACACGGGTTCACTGCCGCATTAGACGAGGACTAGGCTCCGCTCTGGATGCTTCGCACGGGTTCACTGCCGTGCTCTGCGAGGACCAGGATCCGCTCTGGACGTTTTCCACGGGGTCAAAGAGTGACGTTATCCGCGTTCCACGTAACCAGGAATTTTGCACTAGATGCTTCACACAGTTTCATTGCCGCGTTAGGCGAGGACTAGGCTCCGCTCTGGATGCTTCACACGGGTTCACTGCCATGTTCTGCGAGGACCAGGATCCGCTCTGGACGTTTTCCACGGGGTCAAAGAGTGACGTTATCCGCGTTCCACGTGACCAGGAATTTTGCACTAGATGCTTCACACGGGTTCACTGCCGCGTTAGGCGAGGACTAGGCTCCGCTCTGGATGCTTCGCACAGGTTCACTGCCGTGTTCTGCGAGGACCAGGATCCGCTCTGGACGTTTTCCACGGGGTCAAAGAGTGACGTTATCCGCGTTCCACGTGACCAGGAATTTTGCTCTAGAAGCTTCACACGGTTTCACTGCCGCGTTAGGCGAGGACTAGGCTCCGCTCTGGATGCTTCACACGGGTTCACTGCTGTGCTCTGCGAGGACCAGGATCCGCTCTGGATGTTTTCCACGGGGTCACATAGTGACGTTATCCGCGTTCCACGTGACCAGGAATTTTGCACTAGATGCTTCACACGGGTTCACTGCCGCGTTAGGCGAGGACTAGGTTCCGCTCTGGATGCTTCACACGGGTTCACTGCCGTGCTCTGCGAGGACCAGGATCCGCTCTGGACGTTTTCCACGGGGTCAGAGAGTGACGTTATCCGCGTTCCACGTGACCAGGAATTTTGCACTAGATGCTTCACACGGGTTCACTGCCGTGCTTGGCGAGGACTAGGCTCTGCTCTGGGTGCTTCACACGGGTTCACTGCCGTGCTCTGCGAGGACCAGGATCCGCTCTGGACGTTTTCCACGGGGTCAAATAGTGACGTTATCCGCGTTCCACGTGACCAGGAATTTTGTTGATTATATCCGCATTTCACGGAGTTGGGATTTGACTCTCTGTGGGGGTACATCATCGAGTTATGGAACTGGGAGTTGCCGCTGTTCCTCTTTGCTTGATGATGTGTCCGCTATGAGGAGACGAGTGCTGAGGTGGAGCTGGGATTTTGCCATCACTCCGCTTTGCTGACCATGGGGTCTTTTATTAACTTTGCATGTACATCCTGCTGGGCTGCGAAGGGACGCCGTTGTTAACATTGCGTATGCTGTAACGAGACGAATGCTAAGGCGGAGTTGGGATTTTGCCATCGCTCCGCTTGATGGTGTAACACCTTTGTGCTGCTGGAATGAGGAGGCATACCGTTGTTGGTCTCCAGGCTATAGATGTGGCCGTTGAGATTTGGGACTAGGGCCTTTGCCATGGCTCCGCTTCGTTGCGACTCTGAGGTCGGTTGTTGACGTCATGTCTGCATCAGGCTGGAGGGACAAAGCATGCCGGTGTTGATCTCTAAGTCGTCGATGTTGACGTCGAGACCCTGAAGCTAGGGATCTTCCTTTGCTTCATTTGCTGACATCGTGTCTGTAATATTGGGACAAATGTCGAGATTATCTCTAGGTTGTCTATGAACCGTCGAGATTTGGCTTCACTTTCTGATGGAGCCTGTCGGGAAGGTATGGTTCCTTCTTTATCTGTGCCCCTGGATTGTATACAGGGATCAATGTGATTTCATCTGTAGGGCAAAATGTTTCATTCTTTCATCATTTTTTTTATTCTTTCCGCGATGCTCTATCATTTCAGCTTTTTATATCGCGAAAATCGCGATTGCCCAATCATTTCGGCTATTTTTTCGTGGTGCCCAATCATTTCGGCTATTTATTTTATTTTTACCCGCTGTTTTTTATTGCGAGTTGCCCAATCATTTCGGCTATTTTGCTTGCATACATTTTTACTTGCTGATTTTGTTTGCAAGTTGCCCCATCATTTCGGCTATTTCGTACGCATTTTTTTTTGCTCACTGATTTTTTTTTGCGGGTAGGGGATTTGGGATCTGATACCAATCTTGGCATCAGCATCGCTGCGACTGGAATATTGCCAGGAGCGAATCATCATTTGTCGTAAAAGGACTTGGAATTTGATACCGGTTTAGGCATCAGCATCGCTACGACTGGGATATTGCCAGGAGCGAATCATCATTTGCTATGACAGGACTTGGAATTTGATACTCGTTTAGGCATCAGCATCGCTACAACTGGGATATTGCCAGGAGCGAATCATCATTTGCCTCTGTCGATGTTGAACAAAGGTAGCTTAGCAAACAGGGTTAGGGTCCTGTCGACTAAGGCTTTTGACTTCATGAGCCGTAAGGGTCTCACAAAGGTATTTCTCCCTACAAGTCGTGAGGATCTCGTAGGTGTGTTTTCTCCTTAGGGATCGTGAGGATTCCTAAGTGTATGTTCCCCTATAAATCGTAAGGATCTTACAAAAGGGTTTTCTCCTTATAAGTCGAGAGGACTTACAAGGGTTGTTCACCGTATGGACATATCCCCAGTCACGGGTGGGACTTGGTTAGGGAAATATTTATTCGCGCCCGTGGATTGTATACAAGGGTCAGCATTGAGCCGCTTGTAGGGCAATATCGAAGGTTGTGGGGGTTGCTTAAGAACAGGTTAAGGTCTCTGTAGCTTAAGACTTTCAAATCTCATGAGCCGTGAGGGTCCCATAAGAGAATTCTCCTTACGAGTCGTAAGGATCTCGCAAGTGTAATTTTCTCCTTAGGAATCGTGAGGATTCCTAAGTGTGTTGCTCCCTTATGAGTCGTAAGGATCTCACGCGGGTGGTTTCTCCTTACAGGGTCGAGAGGACCCTATAAGTGTCTTTTAACGAGGTTGCGTCCTTTCGGGTTTTCACAAACACTCGCCGGTAGCCCTGCTGTTTTTACTCACGGAGCCCTTTCGGGTTTTCATCCGTGCCCACTTTGCTTATGGACATACCGTTTTTTTTATTCTTTTTCTTTTCTTTTTTTTTCCTCTCTTTCTTTTTTTTTTAAAACGAGGTCGCGCCCTTTCGGGTTTTCACGAACACTCGCCGGTAGCCCTGCTGTTTTTACTCACGGAGCCCTTTCGGGTTTTCATCCGTGCCCATTTTACTTATAGACATACCGTTTTTTTTTACCACGTCAGCCTGAAGATGCTGCGGGTTGGGAGTAGTTTAACGACGTTTCGGTCATTTGCAAGTTTTAGGACATTGCGGTCCGTCGTTAGTTTAAGGACGTTTCGGTCCGCCGTCGTCGTATTTGAGGCGCATCTCTAGTTTACTGACTTTTCGGTCTATGGGGCTTTCTCTATGACTGAGCATGATGCCCCCGGCATATCCATCTTTCTCGGAGCATGTGGTTGTGGCGGGTTTACTTTCCACTTTTCGGGAAGCGCGAACTTGCCCTGTTGGTACTGGTCTTCAACCCAGTTTTTGAAGACGTAGCAATTTTCGAGTGGGTGACCCATTACTCTGTGGTAGGGACAATAATTAGGATTGTTAACGTCACCTGGTTGCAATGGACATTTTGGATCTGGCAGAGTGATGAGCCCACTGCGCACTGCTAGCTCGAACAATCTCTTCGTTTTATCTTTGGGAAACGAGTAAGGACGTTTCAACTTCTCATTGAGGTATCGCGGCTTGTTGTTTTGACGACAAAACGGTCCCGGGTTACTCGGCTGTTGTTGAGTGTTGGCAACAAAGGCCGTTTTTTCCTTTTCCTTTCTCATTTCGTTTGCTCCGTCGTTTGCGGGTCCGAGATTCTTTCCGGGTAGCGTGAGATTGTACGGCTGAACGTTCTCGCAACTCTCCAATTCTTTTGTTTTAGAAATGAATTCCTTGAAGAGAGGGTTGAGGGCGGCTTCTTCGTCAGAATCGCTTCCAAAGGTGAGAACTCGTGATCCCCCGGGCTCGTCCCTATGACAATTGCTGGCAACTCTTTTATGCTCATCTGTCGTATTTTTCGCTGTCTACGAGCTTCCCGCTTTATTCTATTGACGTGTTGTCTATGAGCGACATATCCTTGCCACCAACACTTAAAGGAGTTGCAGTCTTCAGTAGGATGTGCGATCCTCTGATGATATAAGCAGAAGTTAGGGTGTACGTCCGTTTCATCAAAATGTATACCACCAGGAGAATTTTTTCTGAAAGAGGGCGGCCTCATCCTCATTGATATGACTTTGGCGAATCGTTTCCTTGTCTTGATCCTTCTTTCATTTGCGGCGGATGTACTTTGATCCGGTGGGAGTGTTTCGACCCTTTTGTCCAGTCGTCGGCGTTTGGCTTTCTCGAATATGGCCATCTCGCGCTCTCGATCAGCTTTGCTTTTAAGACGGGCTTCGTTCAGGAAGGCATCGATCATCTCGTCTGATGGCCACAGAAGTTCTGGTTCAGGCCCCGCCCCTGGTTTCTCGGTGCAAGGAGCCTCTTTATCATCTATCAATGAGTGAGAGATCATGTGATAACTTGCCCCCGGTGTGTCCGTCTTCTTTGGAGTGTGCGGCTGTGGTGGGTTTACCTTCCACTTTTCAGACAGCGCAAACTTGCCTTGTAGGTACTGATCCTCGATCCATCCCTTAAAGACGAAGCAATCCTCGATCGGGTGACTTACCGCTTGGTGGTAAGGGCAATAATTGGGATCGTTGACATCGCCTGGTTGCAATGGACGTTTTGGACTCGGCAGATTGATGAGTCTGTTGCGCACTGCCAGCTCGAACAGTTTTCTCGTTTTATCCTGAGGAAATGAGTAAGGACGTCCCAGTCTTTCCTCGAGGGATGGGCGTGGACGCATATTGTTTCGATGGACAACCGGCTTTGAGTTGCTCGGCTGTTGTTGAGTCTTATCGACGAAAGATGCTTTCCCTTTGCCCTTTTCATTCCAAGGCTCTATCTCTGAAGAGGAAGGCCTATGGCCCATCTGGTCCATTTGGGCCAGCTTGTCAATCAAGGCCTGAAAAGTGGTCGGCTTGAAGAACATCATGAATTGGGATATGGTCGCTTGAGGGTCGAGAGTACCCACGAACATGCCCACGGCAGAAGCTTCTTCTATGCGTTGTTCGCATCTCGACCATAGGTTCCGCCACCGGATTGCATATTGCACCCACGTCTCTCCCGGCTTCACTCTAGCGTTGATCAGTGCCGTGATCGGGGTGCGCTCGCTAGCGCTTACAAATCTCTGTGTAAACAGCAGCTCCATCTCCGCAAATGTTTTAACAGAGTCGTTAGGTAGCTCCGAATACCATTCAAAGGCTGTTTCTGCTAAGCTGCCGACGAATTGACGTAGCAACAATTTGTCATCGCCTCCAGTATTGCCGCATAAGGCCCTGAATTGAGCGACACGCTGATGCGGATTCCCTGTCCCTTTATATACGTGGAATTTAGGGATCGTATATCCTGGCGGGTAACTGATTTGGTCATACCAGCTCGGATACGGTCGTCCGGTTCTAACAATTTGCCCAGCCGCTTCATTTGCCTGATGAACCTGGATCTGCTGAGCTATATATTCGTCTAGGTCAACTTTGGAGATTGCCTCCTCCTTGGCTGTTGATAGAGCCGGCGGAGGATTTGACGTTTCTCCCCTGTCGTCTTCAAGGACGATCGGGCGATCTTCAGCAGGAGGGTCCAGCTGTAACATCATCCCTACCATATCTTGGAAGATGAGCGCCATCTGTTTTATGTTAGCCGCTTGCTCTGCAGCTTCTTTGTCCTTCTTTTTGAGGACTCTGCGTAAAAAGTCAGCGTCGGTTTCTTGTTCTTGACGCTCATCCGAAGACGTTTCAGAGCTTTCTTTTGGCTCAGTGAGTGCAGCCATTGTAGTTATCATTTCCTGAAGCTTTTGTTGTTGCTCCTGGGCTTTCGTTACGGATCGGGTGAGCGGTCGGTGACCCGTCGATGCACGGCTTTCCTCTTTTCCAGAAGCCATATAAACAGTGTGCACCACCATGCCCCCAGACTTGGGGTGTTTGTGCTCAGCGCGTTTATGGTTCGCCATGTTCACATGGGCTTTTTGCGGCCTCCTTTTCTCTTGAGTGGTTGAAGTTGAGGGGGCCGTTGTAGTGGGCACCCAAGTAGCCGTTGCTTTTTGTGGCTTAACAGGACGGTTTTCTTCCTGCCGGACCTTCAGCTTCTTCTGCCGGCGGGAGAAATTTCGATCAATCACCGAGTCTTGGACTTGGCGCCAGACCTTGTAGATTTTAGAGGACAGCCGCTGAGAGGACTGTTCTGGCTTGGCTTCCGCAACATTTCCTACCGGAGGAGGGGATATTTTTAGTACGGCGGTAGGAGAGTTTCCGCGCACCGTGTTCAGCAATTCAAAGCTGTTCCCGGTTGGAACAGCAGCATTGATCCCCACCGTTGGGGCTGGCGGAGTTATCTCAGAGGGGGAGTTGCCCCCAGCCTTCCTCACTCGGCGCCAGTGGCGACGTCGAGCGTGTCGTGCGGATGGAGTTGTTTCGGCCGTAGGGGCGACTTCGTCATGCCCCCTGCTTTGAGGAGAGACCGTTATTGGTGCTAGCCTGTCGAAGACTGACACCCGTTGAGAAGCAATGTCTAATCTGTCAAAGACAGACCTCTGGGTAAGAGAAGCAGCTTTGAGGACCTCGCCTGGAGCAGCAACCGGAATAGCCAGCCTTGTAAAAATTGACTTCTTGGAAGGAGGAACCTTTCCAATAATTTTGTCCGCTTGAGCCGGGATGGTTATCCGTTTTGGGATGGCAGCTTCGGGTATCACGGGCTTATAGACGTTCTGGCCCAGTCTGTTGAAAACTGAGGTATTGAAGTTGGGCGACCCGTTGAGAGGGGCCGCGGCAGTGGTGAGCCGGTCAAAGACCGACTTCTTTGGGGCTTCTTGCAACGTCATTATGGCATTGAAGCTCAACGGTGGGAGCATGGTCCCGAAGAATAATCCAGTGGTGGCCTGAGTTACCTGCTCCACTGGCATCTTGAAAAGGGAGGCCGCTTGGGGCCCATAAGTCACTCCTCCAGCAAGGACCGAGCGAGAGTTGCAGTTGCAGGCGGTGCAGTTTGAAGCCATTGATCTTCTGTTTTCTGCACGGAGCAAGACACCAAATCTTAGTACCTTGAATCCACAGGCAACCACAGTAAACCGCGATTCGTTCGCGAACACGACACACGAAGTGTGGAGTGGAAAGAGGAAAAGGTCCCACCGGGCGTGCCAGAATCTGTTCCCCTCCGAAAGACGGCGCACAAGACTGCGATGTCTTGGCACTGAGACTCGGGGCAGATGCTAATTGGTGCTATCCGTCCACCTCTCCGAAGATGCCAAGTTGATTTATGGCACCATGTATCGAAGGTTTAAACGGATGCGTCCGATGTAGCAGACTTCGTCAGATTCCCCCTCGTTTGAGGGGTTTTTGATTGTGGGGACGCTCTTCCCTGCAGGCGCAAGCCCCTGCAGTTAATTACGCTACCGCATTGCGGTAACAACTTTCTCCTTCTCCAGATGGTCACTTCGTGTCGTGGGTGTTTGTTTTGTGTTCTGTTGCCCGTGGATTGTTTACGGAGACTGAGTTATGTCGTCGCCCGTAGGGCGTGGACTAGTCCAAATCCGTATTATCTTAGATTTGGGTTTGGGGGTTTGGTTTGAGGATACGTCAGCCATACTTGAGGCTAAGATCAACTCAAACGTTTGTTAAGGATACGTTAGTCTAACTTTGAGACTAAGATCAACTTAACGGGATCGTTTAGATCCGACAAAGGTGCGTTTTAGGCTCCATTGTTCCAGTTTAGGGACATAGTGGTCCATCGTAGGTATGGCCGTCGGGACCCGTCACCTCTCTGACGACGTTGAGGGATTACAACGACGGATGTCAGAGGAGTTCAGAGATGTACCCTCGAGCCAGAGTTAATTAGGGGGATTCATAGTCCAGTCTGTTTGAAGGTTTAAGGATACGTTAGCCATCTTTTAAGGCTAAGATCAACTTAAACGGTTGTTAAGGATACGTTAGTCCAGTTTGGGACTAAGATCGACTTAACGGGATCGTTTAGATCCGACAAAAGAGCATTTGGGGGCTCTATTGTTCCAGTTTAGGGACATGGTGGTCCATTGCCAGTTTAGGGACGTGGTGGTCCATTGCCAGTTTAGGGACGTAGTGGTCCATTGGTAGTTTAAGGACGCATAAGTCCATGGGTTTAAGGACCCCACAGTCCATATGGGTGTGTTTAAGGACGCATTAGTCCGTTAGTTTAAGGACGCATAAGTCCGCGGGTTTAAGGACCCCACAGTCCGTATCTTAGTTTAAGGACGCATAAGTCCGTGAGTTTAAGGACGCATAAGTCCGCGGGTTTAAGGACCCCACAGTCCGTATCTTGGTTTAAGGACGCATAAGTCCATGAGTTTAAGGACCCCACAGTCCGTGTTGATGTGTGGTTGTCGGGACCCGTCACCTCTCTGAAGACGTTGAAGGATTACAACGACAAATATCAGAGGAGTTCAGAGATGTACCCTTGAACCAATGAGTTGGTTGAAAGAGCAGATGTGCTCAGTTCAAGATGATTTGAGGACTTATGGCCAGTTTGGGCTAAGTTCAATTATGTTTGAAATATTGGCCCTCTGTTGGTCCATTGAAGGAGAGGCTTTGCCTCTAGAAACTTAGCCAATTGGGCTAAAGCTAGTGTTAAACACTAAAGACTAACAGTGTTGAACACTGGGAATAAAATTAGCAAGTTAGTGTTAAACACTAAAAGATAATCAGTATTAAACACTGGGACAGAGTTTTCAAATTAGTGTTAATCACTAAGAAAATCAGTGTTAAACACTGCAGATAGAGTTTTCCAATTAGTGTTAAACACTAAGGAGGGAGGGGTCACGTGCGGACACGTGACAGCGCCCTGATTTCCCTTATTTTATTCAGCAGGTAAGTATTTAACACCTTTAATTTCCTAGCCATCACGTGTGGGCACGTGATAGGCATCCATCCATTCGATATTAAAGGGATTCGTTAGGGGTCACGTGGGGACACGTGAGGGCGCCCTAAATGTGAAGCCAGATCTCTCTTGTTTTATCCTCAAATCTGCGAATAAGTGTTAAACACTTTTCATCTTTGTTTTAGGGCATCATGTGTTGGCACGTGATGGGGGTTTATGCATCGAATATTACAGCACTTGCTGAGGGGTCACGTGGGGACACGTGAGAGCGCCCAAAGCTTCTTTTCTTTTGTTTTGCCATTAAGTGTTAAACACTTTCATTTTTATTTTAGAGCATCACGTGTTGGCACGTGATGGGGATCTGTGCGCCAATTGTTAAAGCACTTGCTGAGGGGTCACGTGATAACACGTGAGAGCGCCCAAAGCTTTCATTCCCTTTGCTTTTTCTTTCTGCGTTCTGGGAGTCACGTGGGAGCACGTAGGGTGATGCTTCAAAGTTCTTTGCAGGGGATCTTTTCAAGGGTCATGTGGGGGCACGTGACCCTAGTTCTTTTCATGAACAGAGATCTTTTAAGAATTGAATTCTTATTTAGGATGAAACCCTGATTTCTTTTCAAAGGAATTAAATTCCCAGATATGTAAAAGAATTAAATTCTTGATTAGGGTTAAACCCTAGTTTTGTTTTAGGAGAATTAATTCTCAAAACTCAATTCCCCTTCTAAGTTTAGGATCTGCATGGCAGGATCTCGACCCGATGAGAATTAAATTCTCAAGTTATGGGGAGATGTGCTCTGTGCAGATCTTCAATCAGAAGAAGAACTAAGTTCTTTTTGTATAAGAGTTAAACTCTTAGATTTTGAGAATTAAATTCTCTGTTTGAAGTTTATCTTTTTTCCCTTTTCTTACCTAGGGTTTTCTTTGTTGAGAATTAAATTCTCCTTTCTTTTCTTCCCTCTTGAGAATTAAATTCTCCTCTCTCTGTTTTTCTCTCAAAAAAGTAGATCCCCCCTCTTCTTTTCTTGGCTCCTATTTATAGGAGAAGGAAAAGAGTTAATTTGTTTAGCAAATCTCTCATTGGAAGATTTGATTTGATTTGATTGTTGAGAGATTTGATTTATATTTATCATTAATTTTGGGCCTTTAGATTATTCGGTGAATTTTATTCACCGTGGATTTTAAATCCAAAAGATATTCTATTTGTTATCTCGGTTAGATTTAGGGGGAATCTTTCCTTATTTAAGATTTTTCCATAAATTGGTGATTTTTAATCACCCTTGGATGTTTAATCCAACGGTTCCCCATGACCCTTTTCCATTTGGAAATATTCAGAACTTTTAGAATTTAATTCTATTAAATTATAAGGCTTTTAAAGCCAGTCACGTGCTGGCACATGACCTTTGGTCACGTGTGAGCACGTGACCCCCAATTGGGTTCCTTTCTCAGCCGCTTATTTATGTTTCAGTTTTAACCATCACGTGTCAACACGTGACCATTGGTCATGTGTAAGCACGTGATACCTCGTTGAGGTATTTTCTGACTTTTAGAATTAAATTCTATTCATTATTTTAGAGGCTTTAAAAGCTCATCACGTGTCTGCACGTGACCCATGGTCACGTGTGAGCACGTGATGCCCCATTGGGGTCTTTTCTGAGTTTTTATTGTATCTTTTAACTCCTCCAGCGGGTTCTTAAAAGCCCATCATGTGTGGACACGTAATTCCTCATAACTTTTGATCCCGGATGAATTACGAGGCCCATAATATATCAAATCGAAGGGTTTTTCGAGCCGCTTTCGATACCATCAGAATTTATCTGTTTCTCATTCGGGAGTTTGTCAAAAAACAGCCCGGAAGATACTGGTTCCCATTTTCTTAAGCGTATCGTTGCCATTTGATACCTTGGGCTCTTTTGCGCAGAAATTTTTAGCGGGAACAGGAAGCAGTAGTTGTAGCAGCTCAAGCGGAGGAAGAATCAAGGCCAGATGTGGTTCGAGAGTTCGACGACGTGTTTCCTGACGATATATCAGGTTTGCCTCCCGATCGAGCTCTTGAATTCAGCATTGATTTAGTACCAGGAGCACAACCGGTGATCAAAGCACCTTATCGTTTAAGTCCGGAAGGTTTGAAGGAAGTCCGAACACAGTTGGACGAATTACTGGAGAAAGGATGGATTCGTCCCAGCACTTCAAGTTGGGGATCACCTGTACTACTTATGAAAAAGAAGGAAGGTTCATATAGAATGAGCATCGATTATAGAGCCTTGAACGAAGTCACTATAAAGAACAAGTATCCACTCCCGCGCATCGATGATTTATTCGATCAGCTAAGTGGATCTTGTGTTTTCTCTAAATTGGATCTTCGTTCAGGTTATCATCAGGTGAAGGTCAAGGAAGCTGATATTCATAAAACAGCTTTCAGAACTCGCTATGGACATTACGAATTTCTAGTGATGCCATTTGGAGTGACCAACGCACCAGCAATATTCATGAACCTAATGAATCAAGTTTTCTGGGAGTACTTAGACAGGTTTGTTGTCATCTTCATCGATGACATCCTGGTGTATTCTAAGAGTCGGAAAGAACATGCCGAGCACCTACGAATTGTCTTGGAAACTCTTCGACAACATCAGCTCTATGCCAAGTACAACAAGTGTGAGTTTTGGCTAAAGCAAGTTGGTTTTCTTGGACATATCGTATCAGGAGAAGGAATCTCTGTGGATCCAGCGAAAGTTTCAGCAGTTAGCGAGTGGCCTACACCAAAGTCAGTGAAGGACATTCGGAGTTTCTTGGGTTTAGCTGGATATTACATAAGGTTCATTGAAGGATTTTCGAAGATAGCAACACCCCTGGCCAAGCTCACACGTAAAGATGAAGATTTTGTGTGGTCAGAAGCATGCAAACAAGCTTTTGTAGAACTCAAATCAAGGTTGACATTAGCACCTATTCTCATAATACCGGATCAATCTGGAGGATTCGAAGTGCATTGTGATTCATTCGGTAAGGGATTAGGATGCGTTCTACATCAGCACGGTAAAGTTGTGGCTTATGCTTCAAGACAACTGAAGATTCATGAGCCCAATTATCCGACGCATGATCTGGAGTTGGCAGCCGTCATCTTTGCTCTCAAGATTTAGCGCCATTATCTACTTGGTGAACGAGTGAACATATACACAAATCATAAGAGCCTGAAATATGTGTTTACTCAGAATGAGTTGAATATGCGGCAGAGAAGATGGTTAGAACTCATGACGGACTTTGACATCAACTTACAATATCACCCAGGGAAGGTGAATGTGGTACCTGATGCTCTTAGTCGTCAACCATTATCGATGAATCTCACCGCTCAGTGGAAGCTTCGACAAGACTTGCATCAGATGGAGATTGAAGTAGTCATGCCAGGTAATGCTTCAAGTTTGATGAATTTACAAGTTCAATCAACCGTTGTCAATTAGATCAAAGCAGCTCAAGCAAGTGATGCTAAGTTGCAAAAGATCAGAGAACAAGTGGAAAATGGACTCAGAACAGACTTCATCATCTATGAAGACGGATCTTTGAGGTACGACAACAGATTGTGTGTACCAAAAGGTCCTGTTCGGGAAGAGTTAATGAAAGAAGCTCACAGCTCTCCCTACTCAGTACACCCTGGAGGTACCAAAATGTACAAAGATCTACGTCAGAATTATTGGTGGCATGGAATGAAGCGTGAAGTAGCCAGAAGCGTCGCAAAATGCTTGGTGTGTCAGCAAGTAAAGGCTGAACATCACAGGACAGCTGGACTACTTCAACCGTTACCAATCCCAGAATAGAAGTGGTAACACATCACAATGGATTTTGTGACTGCTCTTTCTCGCAGCACAAAGGGTAACGATGCTGTATGGGTCATTGTGGATCGACTCACAAAGTCGGCTCACTTCATCCCATTTCGAGTTGGCCAATCAACTGAGACACTAGCAAAGAAGTACATGGAGGTAATAATCTACTTAAAGATTTAAACTCTTCATAATGTACTATTTCTGATACCCATGACCTCATACAGGAAATTATGAGACTTCATGGAGTACCGGTCTGCATTGTCTCCGATCGTGGCACCAGGTTCCGATCGCAATTTTGGCAGAGTCTGCAAGCAAGCTTGGGAACAAGTCTGAACTTCAGCACGGCTTATCATCTACAAACTGATGGTCAGTCTGAGCGAACTATTCAGATCTTGGAGGATATGCTCAGAGCATGTATGTTAGACTTCAAAGGATCGTGGGAAGATCACCTACATCTTGTGGAGTTTTCGTACAACAACAGCTACCAAGCAAGTATAGGAATGTCACCTTTTGCAGCATTGTATGGAAGGAAGTGTCGATCGCCATTAAGTTGGGACGACATCGGAGATAGGGAACTTCTTGGACCAGAGATGATAGTAGCGACTGTTGATGTGATTCGTACTATCAGGGAAAGGATGCGCATAGCCCAAGATCGGCAGAAGCACTGGGAAAGAGACGACACTTAGAGTTCCAGCCAGGAGATCACGTATTCTTGAAGATATCTCCGAACCGCGGAGTGATCCGATTTGGAAGACGGGGTAAATTAAGTCCGAGATACATTGGACCGTTCGACATACTCGAACGAGTCGGTGAAGTGGCATACCGTTTAGCGCTTCCACCCTTATTGGAAGGAGTGCATAATGTGCTTCACATATCCCAACTCAAAAGGTATGTGAGTGACCCCAGCCATATTCTTGATCATTCCGAGCTCACTATACAGCCCGACTTGTCTTGTGAGCAACAGCCTGTGGAGATCCTGGACAGGAAAGTGAAGACACTTCGGAACAAGGAAGTTAACTTGGTCCAAGTGATGTGGAGGAAAGACACTCCAGGAGAGTCCACTTGGGAAAGGGAAGATGAAATGCGTGCAAGATATCCTCACCTC
The DNA here is from genome assembly GCA_030015575.1 of Agapanthus africanus. Taxonomy (NCBI): domain Eukaryota; kingdom Viridiplantae; phylum Streptophyta; class Magnoliopsida; order Asparagales; family Amaryllidaceae; genus Agapanthus; species Agapanthus africanus. Next base: position 54,965,676 of record CM057350.1, on the reverse strand, counting down.
TTTGTAAACTAGTCCTCAAATAAAAGTTGTAAATTTCGAGGACGAAATTTTTGTAAGGAGGGTAGACTGTAAAAACTCCATTTTTAGTGTACATAAATTTACTTTAAATTTAAAGTATACTTGGAGTATTTATTGTTGCTGTTACCGCTTTAAGTATCCATTTCACTCCATAATTACAAGAAGGAGCTTGTAGCTCATTGGTAATACCCTGCACTGCTGAATCAAGCCACCAGAGTTCAAATCCCATACCCCACATTATTTTTTTATATTTATTTGTTTTAAATTTTATAGAAGCCCAACAGTCCACACGTGATAACTCCGACATTTCCTACTACACATGAAAATGTTAATGTACCAGTGACCACATGAGACGACCCCCCACCACCCCACTGCCTGACTCGGCACGACTCGGGCCGGCGCCACCGGCCGGACTCGGCCGGACGGCCGAGTCCCCAACACCAAGTTTATGGCTTTTCACCTTCTCATACCCCCTGCACACTTTATTTCCCCAGATCATTTCCAGAGAGCTCTGAATACTCCATTTACTCCATATTATTACAATTTATCACATTATTTTTACATTTTTTCAATTTAACTCTTCACCTACCCTAACCCTATAAATACACCCCTACCCTATACTCTCTCACCCCAAAACTTTGAGCCAACTCTCTAAAAATTTCCAAGAAACTTGTGTACTTTGAAAACGAGCACGAAGCGAAGCTACGGCGAAATTCCCGGCGAACTTCCGGCGATCGTTCTAGGAGCTCTCGGCGACGAAGCTACAAACCGGCGATTCCTCTCCTTACATCTTACTCCATTGGTTGTCCAAAACCTGTAAGTCTCATTTTCTACCTCTCTTTTCTATTCCAAAAATACAAATTTACAAAACCGACGGAATCGGAACAAATCCGATTTCCGATTCGGTTTCTTATAAAACTTCACTTCTCGTTAATACAATTATGCTTAAACTCTTTCATGTTGACTATTAAACACTAATCAACCAAATTGATCAAGTTTCATTTCATAAAATGATAACCATTTCAATTTATCGTATTTTTCACTTAAATACCACATTGTTCCAATTCTACATTTAACTCCATTAAACTTGCTATACCTTTAAGTAGATCATGAGGTAACGACCTACCTCCTCACACACTCATATGCAACATAACACGATACCCTCGAGAACTCAGAATACGGGAAAACAAACATTTTCATTTAAATACCCTTACTTAATAAAACCATTTCTAAAAGATTTAGTATTGATACATCTTTACAAATAACCTTTGAGCTAATAAAAAATATCTAGACTCAGCTAATTAAGGACTGTCACGATCATTAAGACAGAGGAAGGTTGTGGGCATTCAGTCATTTATCTAAACCTGACTTTGTGGTGTCTAGGCTAAACAAGTGAGGAAGATAACTTTAAAAGGCCCGTCTCACGGTGATTCGTGAGCGGATCCCTCCTTTCTTCATTTGTACTTATCTGGCCACAATTGGCGGTGAAGAGGCGATTTGAGGAATCTCACAACATGTTGCTTTGGACCAGTTAGGAACAATTTAGTTGACTTAGGAGACCCTAGAACATAGAATACGGGAAATTGACATCTTTACAAATAAATACCATTTACTTAATAAAACCGTTTTATAAAGGATTTAGTATTTATATAAATCTTTGCAAAGCGCCGCTACAACCCATTTTGGGGAACCCGTTCGGGATGGGGCGGATTATCGCACATCCTCGGGCTTAGTAGTGCGAGATTCAGACCTCCGCAAGGAGCATTCGGTCTCGAAAGATTTAAAATACGACATCTTAAGAAAATGAGATTTTTAGAATATAAAAAATATATATTAAAATTATTTTTCTATAAATATATGTATATATAACATTAAAATATCTATTTTGTAATAATATAAATATTCTAACTCTTTTCAAAAATCACAAGAATCAATCTTACACTAAAATACCATGAATTCCATACAAAACCAATATTACAAATAAATACCATTTATCATGAAATTAGGATATTTCCACTAGAAATATCACAATATAAAATCTACATTCATTACAACTCTAAAGACGATTAATAAATACTTGGGGTATATTTTGAAAAGTATATAAAAGTATTTTTACATTAAACCCCCTCAAGTTCTATAATTTACCCTAAGGACCCTAGTAAATATAGGTTTAAGCGGGACCAATCTCTTGAGTCTCATTATAATCTGACTTGAATATGATTTAAGTACAATCTACAATCTACAATCACAATCTACAATCCACAATATTACAATTCAACATGAATCCATGAATCCATTATTCCATATATTCAATTTTTCAATCTATCAATTTGACCGAACCGAACCATGGATATACATTCCATTTACATGATTATACAGTTACATCCGTTACTGATATCATGGTTTTGGTCAGTCATCCAACTATACAACCTATACAATACAATACAACAATACAATCAAAACACTACGGGGTTTAAGGGGTAGATTGGTATGGAAGGTGTTAAAAGTGGCACGAGACGGTAAGATTAAGACACCTAACTTATATTCCGTTGCTGTTGTACCGTGGATTAACGGTTCTTTGTACATTCCGTTTGCCCTGGTCTCTAGCATATAGAGACCTCTCTCGTATACACTGGCATCTTTCTGTACCAAGCTACAAATAACAGCGTTAATACAACATTACAACAATATAATACAAATTTAAAAGATACCTTCTTATTCTGTCTATTCTACTTTCCTCTTACCTTTGGGACTTATCGAGCGACCTGTTCGCTGACGACATTCTATTTCTTTCTTCTTTGAATGTCATCAGGTGATTTGGACACGTCAGAGATCGAGCCTACTGCTGAAGACTTGGATCAGTTTGCTGAAGACCCAGAGCTTTAGTTTCATTGTACTCATTTCCATTCAGTACTTTTCATTTCCTGTTATGCCATTGTTTAGGCATCGCTTTTATTTCAGTTGTATTTATTTTTCATGCATTGTACAAAAGAATGTTAATAAATAAAGTTGTTGTTTTTATTATACCTTGTCTCTTGTGTATAGTTTCTTTTATATTGCTTAGTTACGCTTAGCGTATTTGCTTCTGAGTAAATAGGTAGCGGCCTCGTCGCGGCCTCTGCCCGTATACTGGGAAGCGGGGCGTAACAGAATTGCTGCTGCAAATCCAACCCTTCTCTAGCAATTCGGTAACCTGCTTCTTGACTTCTTTCAACTCCACAGGTGCCATCGGATAATACGCCTTTGAAATTGGCGCTGCACCAGGAACAAGATCGATCGTGAATTCTACATCTCATTTTGGCAGTAAACCTGAGATGTCCTTGAACACATCCATGAACTCTCGAACTACAGTTGGTGCTTCCTCCTTAACAACTTCCATCGATGCAAGAACTGTGCTTGTCGTCCTAGCCCTAAACTCGACTGGCCCGACAGAATTGCTACCTCCAGCAAAAACAAACTCCGGATGTCCAGGAATCTGGAAAATCACTTTCTTTGCCCTACAATCAATGTGAACATGGAATGTGCCGAGAAAATCCATTCCCAAGACAACATCGTAGCTGCCAGTATCAATCACCAAGAAATTCACGAATAACTCTCGTCCGCAGATAACAACTGAACAATCCTTGCACTCGCTACTACATATGATCTTCCCGTTCCCAGTGTGTATGTCCCAACAATAAGACAGGGTCGTGCAAGAAATCGAATGTGCAGCAATAAACTTGGATGACATACAACAACGGGATGCACCTGAATCGAATAGTGGTAATACGGGAAAATCATGAACAAGTAGGATACCAAAAACGACTTCATCTGATGCCAAGACACTGAAGAAGATAAGCACGGTAAACATGATTCAAGCTTGCGATAAAACATGAACTAGTAAGCAATGAAACCGAGAGAAGCAAGGTAATATCATGACCATAAATCAAGGAAATGAATCAAGACTAGGACTCGAAGTTACATAAATAGAGTACCGCATTGTAACCATGTTGCAGTTCATAGTTACAATCACATAACTCCGTTCAGGTCGTCCAAATCCTAGTATCAGAATCGAAGGAATAGGAAGGGAGAAACAATAAGGAACCAAAGGGATTTCAAGTCGAGATGCAAAGTCATTCCATCTCGTCAAGGTAAAGGGTCAAAATGAAGATAAGATTCAAGAATCACGACAACAATGTGGCAGGACATGTTCCTAATTACGGGTTTTCTAATTCATGTAATGGGTCCAATACCCAACTACAAAAGAATCAAACCCGATTAACCTAAATCCTATGTCCCTGATACCAAACAAACCCTGTCATGCCCTGCATCCCAGAGTGCGCTAAGATCGGCACGTGACAGAGCCAACCATGCTACCTGTGGTTAGAAAATATCCCTCCACAGTCACATTACGACTGTCTATAAGATATTAAGAACAATAAAATAAAATGAACTATCTAGTACATGTCCATATGTCAGAATAAATGAGTAAAGAAATAATATGCGGAAGCAATAAATCCAATAAATAATAACGTCTGGAAAGTACGTCCTAAATACGGGCTCACAACAGGAAATGAAAGTACGGCAATAAAACTAAACTAAACTAGATACTAACAGGATCCTCACTGCTCGGCCTGACGGCGGAAATACTCCTGATCAGCCTGCGAAAGAGACAGAGGATCTGGGTCATGCAAAACCTAGACGTCAGTGCGTCATAATATCAAACAATAAAATATAATCAGGAGGTAACAAGATATGCAAGCATGAATATGAACAGTAATGAGTGTATAACAGTAACACAAATATGGAACAATGAAGTGTATGTGCATGCGGTGAGTAATCTATGCTACTGGGTTAATTACTCTCAAGTCTTTGAAATTTATTTAATGAATCGTCGATGTAACTCAATAGTATCCCGTGCATGCCCGGGACCACGGTCCAGATTCTCGGGCTGAAACCGAGACATGCCGCTAGGCATTAAACAGGAACAAGTATAGATGAATGATGTCAGCAGCAGCATCCCGGGACTGGCCTAACACGTAAAACTGATCAGTATAAGCGTCGAACTGTTGAGTTACAAGTCAGGTTTCATCATTAATTCTCCTTACCCCAAGGTTATGTGTTCAAGTCAGGTATTGATAAATCTGGAGCTAATGCTAACACAGGATCAAGTAGGTACAGGTTTTGTCTGAATAGACAACATGATATGTCCGTCGATACAACAAGTCAGGATTGTCGGCATTAGTAACAGGATCAAGTAACAGGTCAAGCAGTGGTGTATCAGGTCATGTCATGTGGTGCATATATATTACATGGATGCTCAAAGTAAAACTGTAGTAAGTGTCGAATCACAGTAAAAGCACGGATGCACGAGTAATTGTAGGGTTCCTAGGCACCATAATGAGGTCTCACAAGGCATCAACCATGCCAATTTCAAATTTAACGGTGCCGAGAAACCCTAAACTACGGATCGTTGGCTAGAAATCTAGGCGAAAAGATAACAAGTTAACACTTAACTAAGAGAATACGGAAATACAACCTTTGTAGATCCGGTGCTCCACCTCCATAGCTCCGCAACGAAGTCCCCTCGCTGTCCAAAATAAATCCCGGGCTCTAGCGTCGGCTTCATCGGAGAATAGGCGAGCTAGGTTGTCGATGTCCATGCCGAAGATGATCTACGTCGAAGCATCGCTAGATCAAGCTCCACCTTCACCAAGCCATGAAAACTCGTGAAGGAAACACACTCTACTACTTGGCAAGAGGTAGAGGATGAAGAAATAGGAAGTGGGTAGACTTTAGAATTGGATTTCTCACTCATTTCATCAATCCACCATTGATGAAGTGAAGGTTTCTTCTTTGAAGATGATGAAGAAGAAGAAGATAAAGTTATGATAAGTTATGATAAGAATAATCAAAATAGAAAAGAAAAATCAATTCTTATCATAATCTAATCATGGTCAAGTGTAGAGAATAAACTAGGGTTAAATGAAGTGGTTAGGGTTAAGCATGAGACAAAATGGTCACTTTGGTCAAAGCTTCATGAAGCTTCAACTAAACTACAAATAAAGCCACCATTCTTTCTTTTATGCTTATCTATTTCAAAATGAATAAATGAAATAAATAAATGAGAAAAGGAAATGAAACCCTAACCACTTAAGTAACCATGGTTTAATTCTTTACACAAACCCAAACTAGCATGCATCATCAAATATAATACAATCTTGTGTACAAAAGTATATCGCATATACAATGTGCACAAACCAAGTGAGAAAATCCATTTAAAGTGAACCGATACTAGTTAATGCAAAGTAATATATCAAATATATAATTATGCATTAAATCATTAAATCAACACTTGATTTAATGATCCGGTCATATCACATATAACCGACTAATATCCAATGTATCGGCTTATCGAATCAACCCTCGATTCGATAACTAGGTTATATCGCATATAACCATTCGATACATTCATCGCGAGAATAGAATACGGTATCACATACACGCATTATTCTCGGTCCCGCACATATCTCATATGCGCTCCTATTTCGTTTCGCTTGAGCCAGGAAACCTCTGTGTAGGACTCTAAAGACTCGTCAATACGCCGGCAGCAGATGATGATCATATCAAACATCCACAAGCCGCAAGCGGTCTGCTAAACGTAACGGCCACCCGGATATTGAGCGATCAGAAGATCGACGAGCAAGCCCACTCACACTCCAGTGAATCCAACCAGTAACACTACCGTACAGTCCGGTCTGATCGTCTGATATGTCGCATATCTTGCCTAGGGGTGGTAAACGTCAGACCCCAATAGCTCGATAAGTCGTGTCGATATGAGGTCTATAACAACTCGAGAAACTACTGGTAACACTTACCAGTAAATCTCAGCAACCCTGGCCAGGGATTTCCTGTTATAGCCAATCGAACACAGCGCAACATCTACTCCCTATACCGGGAGAGACGAATCCCCTCCTATCGCTCATTGCCTCCATGTGACTCGGGACTGTACCCAAAAACCACCGTTTTGCAGGCCCTCTTGGACGTGGTAAGATGGAAATCAAAGCACAGTGGGAACTACACAAGACTCTATGACGATCTCGGGTCTACAGACTAACCTATACCAGTGTCACCAGAGAACTGCCATCTGACGTGAGGTATAATACCATCTGGGAGTTCTCGGCGAGTCCGTCCAGTATACCCAGTCTCCATTGAGCACCCGCATATCATCTCTGATGTCAAACACCAATGGATATGGGATCATCCATCGCCCATCTGTATGGGTCGAGAAGGTATACGCTAGTCTACTCTGGTATATCGATGCCCCGTCTCGATACACCCACGACTAGGGACTTTGAAGGATGTACTTATGGACTACCATGTCCCCACTAGTATGATCCGCATCATAGTCCAGGTAGTCAAGTACACATCCTAAGGGCTTTACCAATATGTAACAGAGAGACAATCAGTGTACACGTTAAGGTAAAGGGTAACCAGATAGCATACTATCATGTCGAGCAAGAAAGTCCTCCCTATATATGTCCCAGCATCCACTACAATATACATCCAATGTACAGTAATGGCCTCTAGGGCATACATACAACTAACAATCTCCCACTTGCACTAGGGCCATCTGATAGCAGTGGTTGTAGTATCTCATACTCAACCATCCCATAAAAGTCTCTCTCTGGGAATAGGCCTTCGTGAGTGGATCCGCCGTGTTATCCTCTGATTCTGCTCTCCTAACCTCGATCAACCATCTCCATGATCAGGCGATACTGTCTTAGAATAAGTCTGGATCACTGATGGGACCGGCGTTCCTTGGCATGAGCCACAACTCCATTGTCTCACAATGGTAGGAACGTAATTCATCTCATGAACTAATATACACCCAAACATCCTCTTTGGTAGCATCTTAAGTAGCGATGTATCCTGCCTTTATCGTCTAGTATGCCACGGTATTTAGCTTGGAACTCTTCCAACATACCGTCCCTTTACTGAGGGTATAGACAATGCCTATGACTGACACTCAGTCATCTTTATCAGCCTGGAACACTTCCAGTGATTCTCCTCAGGATCAACTGATACCATCTCACTACAGCTAGTGAGTATCCTAACATCCGTTTAGATCTATCTCATAGATCCAAAGTCCAGGATTTAGTAGGTATCACTTTGATCCTATGTGGAGAATCATTGTGATAAGCGGAGATTGATCGAGCGTAGCATGGGAAACTCCTTCCTTATCAAGAGTATGTCATCCACGTACTCTTCGAGGATCGTCACCATACTCCCTACTACCTTTTTGTTTATACAAGGTTCATCTACCATTTTGATGATGTCAACTTCTTTGACTAATCCATCAAAACAGATGTTCCAACTCCGCGATGCCTGATTTATCCTATAAAACATCTTGCACATGTTTCCGCTGCTCCCACTGTCTACGAGGCCCTCTGGCTGTGTACTTATAGATGCACTCTTCTAAAACATCATTTAGAACAGCAGTCATGACACCCAACCACCAGATATCGTAGTCATGGTATGTAGCCGTGGCAAGTAGGATCTGGATGGACTTAAGCATAGCTCCTTAGAAAAAGTTTCATCATTATCCACGCCTGGTTGATGACGAAAACCTTTAACAAGTCTAGCTTTGAAAGTCTCAACCTTTCCAACTACACCAAGTAATCTTCTCAAGATATACTTGCTCCTGATGGGGATTTAACCCTTCAGATATAGCAACCAAAGTCCATACTTTGTTGGTGTACATGGATTCCATCTCAGATCGCTAAGCATCCAGCCATTCTTACAGAGTCTTACTCCTGATGGCCAGCTCGAAGCTAGTAGGGTCATCATCTCATGATGCAATCTTCGCTCCCACTGTCATAGAGAAACTGAAGTATCTCTCAGGTGGGTGAGGAACCCTACTAGATCGGCGGAGAGGCTGAGGTTCGTTGGAATCTACTGAATCCTTTGGTTCTACCAAATCATCTGCTGTAGTTTGTATATCTAGAACCTTTCCAGTTCTACATAACTGACCTTGCCTCGAGCTTGTCCGGATTTTGCTTTTAGACATAGGCCGGACAACCCCAAATCTTAACTAACTTAAGAAATGGGCTCTTCCCTTTCCATATCACATATGAAGTGGTAGGCACTGATTTGATTCGAACCCTATTCAATAGGTATGCAGCTTCTCAAGTGCATAACTCCCAAAAGGAAACAGGTAACTCAGTAGTACTCATCATAGAGCACACCTTATCATATAGGGTGTGATTGCTCCGTCCCGATATACCATCGTGCTATGGTGTATACGGAGGAGTAATGCTGAGTGAGAATCTTATTCTCCTTTAGAATAGTCCAGGATTTCCCTGCTTAAGTATTCGCCTCCTTGATCACATCAAAGGACATAATACTTATACCCGTATTCTGGTTTTCTACTTCTCGCTTATATTCTGTGAATATCTCAAAAGGTTCGGACTTGTGTTTCAACAGGAACATAGGTCTGAAACTTGAGAGATTATCAGAGAATGTAATGAAGTACAAAGAACCAGTCCGGGCATGTGTAGACAGGAGACCTACATACATCAACATGTATCATCCCAAGAGTTCACTAACTCTTTCTCTGTTTCCAATAAACAGAGCTATGGTCATTTTATCTTTGTGACATGACTGGCGAGTTTCACAAGATGTAAATTCAAACTAATTTAAATATGCATCTTTATGTAACTCTAGCTAGTCGGGTCACATTGATCTGACCTAGTCTACAATACCTCAAGAAGGATTCGTTCATTTCTGAACTCTTCCTCTTGTGTGTGTTCCGTATACTAAGAACTGTAGTTTGATTTAGAACATTAATGCTTTTAGATAACGTGCCTGAACCGATCAACTTTTGATATAGGAAATGTTCAAAACATTATCCAACAATACAAAATTTTATCATTTCTTTACTAATAAAGAGAGTGATATGATTTTGTATATCAGGTTCGGTATCTAATAACATTCGTTCAGAATCAATGTATTGGTAATACAGGGTGACAGTGACCAACAGACTTGGCTGCAACTCTTGCCCCGTTTTCTGCCTCATGAAACCTATCACCCGTTCTCAGTTCTTTACCTTTCTGTAGCTCTATGTAACATATTACATATCTGGAATCCTGATCTGGTATCACATACCCAGGACGTAGAGGATACTGAGAAACAGTTCTCTGTAATGAACATACCCGAAGATGATGCATCAGCATGCACTCTCTTCGTTTGGGCGGCACGGGAAATCTGGTATTCCCCAATTTCCTGCTCTGTCTTATAACAATTATAAGTTGGAGCGGGACCAACGTTCCCCAGCTCAGTATAATAAGCGGGTTCGGTCAATGTTCCGTATTATTATCTTGATTAAGGCGTGATATGGTCGCTACCTGGAGAGAGAGAGAAGAAAACACTCAGCGTGCGCTCTTGCAAGAATAGATTGGTTATTATTTTATCTAATCAGGATGGCTCCCACTGCTTTTTATCAAATCTTCCTTCAAACCCTAAAAGGAAAGACTAGCCGGGATTAATTACACACTACAAGTTCGCCAATCTTTCAGCCAGGCCAGTGTCGGTACTTTGAGGGAGGTCCCCCGTGCTTTCGCACGAACCTAATTAATGTAAACCTCGTTTTCCCAGAGGCGTAACCCCGTTGACACCTTTCTAGACACCTACTTGATCGGCTAATTGTAATGTGCAAAACTCTCCCAGGAGTAACTCTTACTCGCAGCGGGTATCGGGATCCAACTATCTCATAGAAGGTATGCAATCTCATTGCAAATTTCAACACTTGAAATTCCCGATAATATTTTGCCCCTAGCTCGCTATGACCTTGACGGAGGCCAAACAACCCATAGTCCGCTAGTCAAGTTCAACCCGTCATTTCCTGATTGAATTAAACCCACCCGCACGACCCTTGACGGAGGCCAAACAACGCCGTACGAATACCCTAATCCAATCGCATCATATGCTAGCAGATAAGCACTAGTTAGCTACCGTACACTACGCCTTGACGGAGGCCAAACAACCGCAGCACGAATACTAACTAGTACGTATCTGAAATGACGGAGGGCTACGACAGGTTTTTCTGAAAACCTATTGCGTAATGAACTTGATATCGCTGTAGAATCAAATGATTTTAAAATGGAGTGCTTTTGAGGCTTTTCTAGTTTTGCTAAAGGAGTCACTCTCGGTGAAGGGATCGTCGGTCCTTTCCTCGTCGAATGAGGTGCGGGATATATCATATATATCACTGTGCAAAGCAGAACTCTTAAAAGCAATCAAAAGACAAACCGAGTGTGTAGCATCTGCCAGTTATTGCTAAAGGAGTCACTCCCGGTGAAGGGATCTCGGTCCTTTCCTCATCGAATAAGGTGCAGGATATATCACATATACCGCTGTGCAAAGCAAGAACTGTAGCTACCTGTTTTAATTTTGAAATTCGATTCTACAACATCTTAGGTTTCTTTTATTTCATTAATCACATTAATGAAGTCCCATCATTTAAGTACCTAAACATCACAGATAAATACGACGTACACTTATGCCATCCGCATTCGCCTCGATGTCCCCTCGTGCACCGTTAGGTTAGGTAACTAACGGCAGAGCGGGGCAGGGCTAGTACGGGTGTAAAACATAAGTAACGTCTATATAATATATCATATATACTATATAATGTATCTATCACAGAACATATCACATGATCACATCACAGATATCGCAGCAGAAGAAACATATGAAATATTGGATATACTAGGACGTCCGTGTTTTCAATACGAGCCAGTATAAAACACGGATTCCACAGTCGCGATGAATAGCCAAACCCACACCCCTAGACCCCTACGAGAGCGGCAAGCAACCCTACCAATTCTAGAGTTAGGAGACCCGGACTCGACTCCTCGAGTTGGTCTCCCACTGGACCCTATAACCCGGTTACTTATGCTCCCCTCCTTGGGTCTATCCTAGTGCAGAAAAGTAAATAATATACAAACGGTGACATCTTCCGCAACCTGGAAGTGCCCCAATAAAAGAATATTATATACAAGTTTTTACATGAATGAAAATGAAAAACACTCATCTCACATAAAAACCCCCGGCTATTCAAACACGACGATCCAATATAACATATCCAGCAACACATAACATCACATGTCATCAACGTAAGTAAATATGTGCATCCCAATTGTCGTTGACATATAGCAACGAAACCGGCGATATCACATATTACACTTACGGTCACAGAAAAGAAAGTGTAAAACTACAACAGTTGGAATCCGCAATCATCTCAGACATCGCATGCCTGACCAAATGAATTACTTAGACATCGCATGCCTAACAATTATAAACCCCGCATTTTAGTCTCATCATTGAAAACACTTTTCAATATTAAGTCGGGTAATTTAACAAGATTCCCGACATCCTGATCGAATGCTCGTCGCAAACTTCAATAGACGGCTGCACCCCCGATACCGTCGACGAAGTGCACCAAGACGGAACACCGCTACCGCGAGCACCCGAACGGATGCTTTCGGCGACGGGGTTCTCCTACAGTCACTTGGTCGGGGCTATGGAGTGAGGCTGTCTATTAAGTTTACCCGGCGAGTATCCGCGTACGCTACGTGATTGCGACGGACTTTTGATCACATCAAAATTCCGTGGCAACCGATCAAGTGAGACTAAACTGCTATGTTTATAACATTCATTCAGTTATCTCATAACTTTTTGTGAATTCCAATTATTGTATCCCATTCCAGATAATTAGAAAATGTTAAACTTTCCGATTGAACATTCGAACACCCAAGTTTTCCCGATACAGATCAACACATGAAACAAATCTAAAAACATTCAGTTCGTGCCTCAGTACCAACGGTCCAGCCGTAGAAGGGTCAAGCCAACGCCTCACATGTGGCACGCCGTACTGCCCCAAACCCGAAGGTTCAAAGGGCAGTTCAAGACGGTCACATAATCGAGTTAAGGTTTGTTGTCTTCTAGAGGGTCCATCGAGTTATTTGCACTACTTAGAACGTCTTTAAACTACGGAAAAATCCAACACTTGGAAATTTCCCGACAGGGGAAAAATTGGGTATTTATATCCGGTCGAACTTTTTAACATATTCTAAAATTTATCCGGAAAGCCACACAGACAAAATTTGATAATCCGATCGAACATTCGAATCCCCAAAACAACCCCAGAAAACTCAACTGCATAGGATATATTAAAATTACCCAGGAAAACCAGCACTGCATATTATGAATTACTGTGCAAATTTGGATGCCACAAACGACAAAACGGCCGCGGATCCGCCGCACGAGCCATGCTCGTGCCGCGGAACCGCGGCTCATTAATGGAATTAGGCACACGAATTTTACAGTATCCCTTAGAATTTTCTGCTGATTTTTCTGCATATTTTTAATGTTGAAAAATCCCAGATTTTAGAAAAAGGACAGAGAGCAATTTGGAATTGGGTTTTCGGGTTCGTTCGGACTTCAAACTCCGTCTAGACTTCGCCTAAGGCTCTAGCTAGGCTCTGATACCACTGTAGGGTTCCTAGGCACCATAATGAGGTCTCACAAGGCATCAACCATGCCAATTTCAAATTTAACGGTGCCGAGAAACCCTAAACTACGGATCGTTGGCTAGAAATCTAGGCGAAAAGATAACAAGTTAACACTTAACTAAGAGAATACGGAAATACAACCTTTGTAGATCCGGTGCTCCACCTCCATAGCTCCGCAACGAAGTCCCCTCGCTGTCCAAAATAAATCCCGGGCTCTAGCGTCGGCTTCATCGGAGAATAGGCGAGCTAGGTCGTCGATGTCCATGCCGAAGATGATCTACGTCGAAGCATCGCTAGATCAAGCTCCACCTTCACCAAGCCATGAAAACTCGTGAAGGAAACACACTCTACTACTTGGCAAGAGGTAGAGGATGAAGAAATAGGAAGTGGGTAGACTTTAGAATTGGATTTCTCACTCATTTCATCAATCCACCATTGATGAAGTGAAGGTTTCTTCTTTGAAGATGAAGAAGAAGAAGAAGATAAAGTTATGATAAGTTATGATAAGAATAATCAAAATAGAAAAGAAAAATCAATTCTTATCATAATCTAACCATGGTCAAGTGTAGAGAATAAACTAGGGTTAAATGGAGTGGTTAGGGTTACGCATGAGACAAAATGGTCACTTTGGTCAAAGCTTCATGAAGCTTCAACTAAACTACAAATAAAGCCACCATTCTTTCTTTTATGCTTATCTATTTCAAAATGAATAAATGAAATAAACAAATGAGAAAAGGAAATGAAACCCTAACCACTTAAGTAACCATGGTTTAATTCTTTACACAAACCCAAACTAGCATGCATCATCAAATATGATACAATCTTGTGTACAAAAGTATATCGCATATACAATGTGCACAAACCAAGTGAGAAAATCCATTTAAAGTGAACCGATACTAGTTAATGCAAAGTAATATATCAAATATATAATTATGCATTAAATCATTAAATCAACACTTGATTTAATGATCCGGTCATATCACATATAACCGACTAATATCCAATGTATCGGCTTATCGAATCAACCCTCGATTCGATAACTAGGTTATATCGCATATAACCATTCGATACATTCATCGCGAGAATAGAATACGGTATCACATACACGCATTATTCTCGGTCCCGCACATATCTCATATGCGCTCCTATTTCGTTTCGCTTGAGCCAGGAAACCTCTGTGTAGGACTCTAAAGACTCGTCAATACGCCGGCAGCAGATGATGATCATATCAAACATCCACAAGCCGCAAGCGGTCTGCTAAACGTAACGGCCACCCGGGTATTGAGCGATCAGAAGATCGACGAGCAAGCCCGCTCACACTCCAGTGAATCCAACCAGTAACACTACCGTACAGTCCGGTCTGATCGTCTGATATGTCGCATATCTTGCCTAGGGGTGGTAAACGTCAGACCCCAATAGCTCGATAAGTCGTGTCGATATGAGGTCTATAACAACTCGAGAAACTACTGGTAACACTTACCAGTAAATCTCAGCAACCCTGGCCAGGGATTTCCTGTTATAGCCAATCGAACACAGCGCAACATCTACTCCCTATACCGGGAGAGACGAATCCCCTCCTATCGCTCATTGCCTCCATGTGACTCGGGACTGTACCCAAAAACCACCGTTTTGCAGGCCCTCTTGGACGTGGTAAGATGGAAATCAAAGCACAGTGGGAATCACACAAGACTCTATGACGATCTCGGGTCTACAGACTAACCTATACCAGTGTCACCAGAGAACTGCCATCTGACGTGAGGTATAATACCATCTGGGAGTTCTCGGCGAGTCCGTCCAGTGTACCCAGTCTCCACTGAGCACCCGCATATCATCTCTGATGTCAAACACCAATGGATATGGGATCATCCATTGCCCATCTGTATGGGTCGAGAAGGTATACGCTAGTCTACTCTGGTATATCGATGCCCCGTCTCGATACACCCACGACTAGGGACTTTGAAGGATGTACTTATGGACTACCATGTCCCCACTAGTATGATCCGCATCATAGTCCAGGTAGTCAAGTACACATCCTAAGGGCTTTACCAACATGTAACAGAGAGACAATCAGTGTACACGTTAAGGTAAAGGGTAACCAGATAGCATACTATCATGTCGAGCAAGAAAGTCCTCCCTACATATGTCCCAGCATCCACTACAATATACATCCAATGTACAGTAATGGCCTCTAGGGCATACATACAACTAACAGTAATAAGCAGTGATATCATAACATGAGTCAATGAGTCATATGATGTACATTATCAAGCATGGGGTACTAATATAATGGTAACATGATATAATATGACATGGCATGTAACTAGATATATAATATATGATACGGATACGAACGACTATCGGAAAACGGTAAAACTGTGACAGGGATGCACGATACAATAAACATGTAATATTTTATTCATATGAATATAGATATATTAGCATAGCATGTAGCAAGGTAAACTTGCTTGCGACTATATGTGTAATAAATGATACGGATACGAACGGCTATTCAAAAACAGTAAAACAGTAACATGGATGTACAATGCAGTAAGCATGTGATATTTTTATTTATATAGATGCAAAATATATATTATAGCATGTAGCAAGATAAACTTGCCTGATCGGATCTTACGACGGGGTGCGTACGCTGCGTCCGACGTCGGTAAATGTCGTAATGCACACGCGCGCTTACAGAACAGAACCAAGCAATGTGAGAAAGTGACCACGCTGCACGAGAACATCTGCTGGGTCGCCCGGATCGTCAGCGACGGGCACGACTTTGGCGATCACCGGGAAATACGAATCAAGAAAAGAAAAGAAGAAGAAGAAGGCTGCTGTTTTTACGGTGCACTGGAGTTATCTCGGGGTTCTGGGACAGAGGCGAGGGTGACGACGACGAGTCGTGGGTTTTCCGGTGAGGTTTCACGGTAAGGCAGTGGGCTGCGGTTGGGTGCAGGTTATAGGAAAATCTCGGGTTGCAGCTTCTGCATGGGATGAGCTTGGGTTTAGGGTGGTGTCTGGTTCGAGAGAGGGGAGAGAATGGTGACCAGGGGAGGCCGACGAGGTGGTCGGCGGCGATGGGAGTGAAGGTGGCGGAGATGGATGCGTGGGTGTTCGGGTTCGTCGGGTACGAGAGGAGAGAGAGAGGTGAGGTTGAGGTGGCGGAGAGGAAGCGAGGTCGAGGGTGATGGGTGAGGAGTGGATGAGGTCGGGGTTCGGCGGTGGTGGCGATGGCGACGAGCGCGAGCGAGGGTAGGGTTTCTCGTGTTGGAGGCGGCGAGAAGAAGAAGAAAGAGAAGGGAAAGAGAGATGTGTCCGTGGTTTATAAATAAGGTTTAAAAAAAATATTTAATATAGAGAGAGAGGCTGAGTTTGTTAGGATAGGATTATAAAATTATTTTAAAAATATATTTAGTGAAAATATAATGTTAATAGTATATATTTAACAATATAATATTAAAGAATATAGTATCGAATATATTTTGAGATTTTGGCTAATGCTAAAATATTTCAAAACATGTCCGGGTAGGGTCTAAAATTACGGTTTGAAAATACAGTTAATATACGTGTCAACAAAAACCAAAATAGGATATCGGGTAACGAAAATGCATACCCCCAAGAACGGAGACATGTAACGTGCACATAGCTATCCAAACGAGTCCGTTTCACCGAACGGGATGAGAACACGATGCACGGATCCTACCACAGGGTTATGAATATTATGCAGGCCATGCTGGATATTTTTAAAATATATTATTTGATTATAATTGTCTTATAAAATAATGAAGATGCCAGATATATGATGCAGATAAACAGGATATACAACATGAAAGTGTACGGATCCTCCGCACTAGCAGGGATAAACCATAAACAGGAATCAAGACGGGTTTCAAGCAAACGGGTCGGGTCGGAAGCAAATACAGACACCAATTATACCATTCACACCCAAACAACAATAAATTAAGAAATAGCCATAAATAAAGAAATACCCAAAGAACTGGTATAAATGAACCAGGGTGTTACACTATTGCCCCGTATGGGCTATATACCACTACACTCCCAAGAGCCCTACCTTTCCTCTTTCACTTTCGCTAACGATTTTCAATATTGAGAAGATTGTCACTCCCTAAAAGCACATTATAGAGTGTTTTTCGTCACCCCATTTGGATCGGAATACGCGCGCTTGTCAGGCGTGTACAGATTCCTCCCGTCTCGGGTATGTAGGGGTTTATTGATTGTGGGGATCCAAATCTCCGGCGGCCGCGAACTAACTTGTCGTTAATTACCCTTCGCTTGGAGCTAAAGAACCTCCGATTGACGGATCGAATTGATCATGCGAACTCAATATGAGGTGTTGGTGTTTTAAAGTAATGTAGAAGATCGTGTTCATTTCATTTTTTTATTCTATTTGTGACAAAAAAAAAATTATTTCAAAGGAACACATTTTTTGAACAAGTATGGAAGTGAAGCGAAAGCGCGCGCGCTGGCGGATGTGGACGCAGGGTCGCGTGGACCGAATTTGGAGTTGATCTCCTCAAACAGTTTTATTTGGGGTTAAACTCCCAAAAGGTTTTATGCGGAGTTAAACTCCCGAAAGATTTTATGTATGGAGTTAAACTCTCAAGACAATTTTATTTGGAGTTGGACTCTTAAAAGAATTTTAAATGGAGTTAAACTCCCAAAATTTTTTAGTTGAGTTAAACTCCCAAAAGAATTTTAAATAGAGTTGAACTCCAAAAGATTTTAAACTATAGGGTTGAACTTTCAAAAATTTTATTTTGGAGTTAAACTACCAAAAGAATTTTCGAGTTAAACTCCAAAATATTTTCCCCTTTCTCTTTTGAGAAGAAACCCAAACGGGTTCTCTTGAAATTCCAAGATTTTGATCTTGGGTGATGGAAAGTGATCCTTTTTCTTTTTTTGATGGAGTTTTGGGAGGTGGGTTTCCCTTCTTCTCCCTCTCTCAGATTGGATCTTGAGGAGGAAGAAAGAGACAGTAAAAATATTTCATTTTTGGATTTGATGTAAGAGTTAAACTCTCTTCAATAGGTGTATGGTGAAACTTTAATTAGTTTTGAGAAAAAGAGAGCTAAGCTCTTGATTTAATTGGAAATAAAAAGGAAGAACTTGAAAGGGAGGAAATAGAGGCACAAACCCTAATATTTTTAAGGGGAATGGATCTTTTTTTATTTCATTATAATGGTACTTTATACAGGCTTATAAGTTTAAACATAGCCCCTTGGGCTTTATAAAATGGCATTTTGCCCATCACATGTCAACGTGTTTATTTCTTTTTGCACATGAGCCATGGGCTATACAAAAATTTAGCTTTTTACCCATTTATTTTACATTTATACATGAAAATTACATGAAACCTATTTATTGCTTGATGATTATTCCTTTGACATGGGAGTCGGCCTTTTCATGCTAGGGCTCGACTTGAGCATGGGCCCACTTAAACTGGGCTTGGACCCGCTTGCTTGGACTTGGACCCTCTTGACTTGAATTCGGGCTTGAGCCCAGGCCCACTTTTCGGACCTTGACTTTGAATTATTGACCTGTGGGGTGTAATTTTTGACCCCAACAAAGATCAATGAATGCATACTACGTACATGGGCCGTGTACATGACATTGATGGATTTTCTTCCTTGGGGAGTTTGACTTCGAGGTGGAACATCATTCCGGGGGTGGGGCATCATTCTGGGAGAATAATTCCGGGGATCGGAGCATCATTCCGAGATGCGGAGCATAATTCTGGGATCAGAGAATCATTTCGATGTGCGAAGCATAATCCCGAGATGCGGAGCATAATTCCAGAGGTCGGATATATTCTGAGACGAAGCATAATTCCGACACAGGGTTCCGGAGCGAAGCATAATTCCAATACAGAGGTTGATTCCAAAGCGAAGTATAATTCCGACAGGAAAGGTAGATACTCCGAGACGAAGCATGATTCCGACACGGGACACATTTTGAGACGAAATATAATTCCAACGCAGAGGTTGATTCCAAGGCGAAGCATAATTCCGATAGGGAAGATAGATACTCCGAGGCGAAGCATGATTCTGACATGGGACACATTCTGAGATGAAACATGATTCCGACGCAGAGGTTGTTGGTTGAATTGATTCCTAAACGAAGCTTGATTCCGATGGGGAGTCATTAATTGACTTGATTTCGAGACGGAGCTTGATTCCAATAGGGAGGTCATTGATTGATTTGATTCCGAAATGGAGCTTGATTCCGATGGGGAGGTCGTTGGTTGACTTATTTATTTGATTTGATTTAGGAGTTTTTTATCCGTCTGGCAGGGATTTTGAGACTGGGACTTAGAATTCGGGTTTTTGTTTGTCATCAGTATCGCTACACTGGTGTAGCGTTTTGAAAATTGTTTCGGTGAAATTTCGAAAAAATCGGTAAAATAAGGGGGTTTTCTGTAAAAAGTCAAAATACAAATATCTTATTATAAAAATTAAATATACATATTCTAGCTATGTAATTGCTATTATTTGGTGTTTATTGAGCCGCTGGTGAAATTTCAAATTTTCTGAAAAAAAATATTATTTTATTATTATTTAAGCCGTCACTAATACATTTAATTAGGGAAAATTACAAATTGGAATGAGTTGAAACAAATTTTGTGCATCATAAAACATTAAATAAAATTTTATCATGTGGTTTTTGGAACGAAATCATTTGCCAAAACGGTTTAGAACTTATTGAAGAAAAAATGTTTTTTTTTTAGCGTAAATGGATGTTTGGGGTATTGTATTTATCATTTTTCATCACCCCACACCCGTACCCACACCCACACACCCCCACTTACTCCCCCCATGGCTGAATTCAGCAGCCCCCTTTCTTGTCCCCACTTGGTTTTCAAAGGAAAAGAAATAAAAGAAAAGAATAGAAAATGGATAAAGTAGTTAGACTTTTGACTTTGCTTGACCTTGACTTTGCCCCCCCCATTTTCTCTACCTCCCTCTCTCTCCTCACACCCATTTCTGGCCGAAATTCCCTGCATCCCACAGCAGCAGCCCCCCCTCCAATTTCCCCTCTCTTTTCTCTTCAAAATTTCATGAAAAATTGCTTCTAAATCCATCAAAAAAAATCCCAAAACCCAAATCCGACTCCTACCCATTTTAGCTTAGCCCGTATAGCATGGATCCTTGTGAAAAGAGAGCATTTTGGGAGGCCATGGATGCTTGTGGACCTTCATATATTTTTGGGTATAATTCTAAAACTTTTTGCTTAAATTGTTACTTGTTTCTTAAAGCTAATTTAAATTAAGTGTTAACTTGGATATGTGAGTTTAATTGCAAGTTTTGGATTTCAAGTTAGGGTTTGTTGTGGAAATGAGTTGTGTTTGATTGTGCATGGTTTAGTGAAGTGGTTTAACATAATTAGTTTTGTAGAAAACTAATCTAGTTGTTAATTACAAGTTGTTACTTGAAAAATTGTGTTAATTTGCTAATTGCTTACTAGGTTTTTGAAATTTGTTAAATTCTTGGGATTAAAAAACGTGATTAGGGTTTTCTTGGCTTCATTAACTTTATTAAGTGTGGTTTAATGCTTTGGATCATGCAAATCTAAGCTAGATTGTAGTTTGTGCATTTTTGCTTTGAAATTGTTAAAAAAGGGTATTTTTGTAAACTAGAATATTAGGATTTTTGGAATTTAATGAGATTAAATTCCGGAAATTGTTTATACGACTTATTTAAGATATTTAATAAGTATATTGGCCGCTACTTTCATTTAAACATCATGTTTTGTACAAAAACGGCGAATTGTGCTTGCTAGATTTTCGGAAAAATAACTTTTTAAGTGAAAATGGGGTTTTTGTGAGTTTTAACCTAGTTTATATTAAAATTAGTGTTCGTGAATGTGCAAATGAGTGTGATTGGATTTTTCTCGATGGTTTGACGTTTGTACATCGACATCGAGGGTTGGTTTTACTATTCTTGCATGCGTAGGCGATAGGTTTGGACCTATGCGTGATACGCGTGCCGATTTGATTTTCGTATGCCGTTTCGATCTCGAATTTAGTTTTAATACGATATGGTGCGTTATGATATGTAGGTACCCCCATGTGGATTTCGATACGATAAGCAAGCGCGTGGCGACGTCGGCACCGGCGAGCGAGGACCAGGTGAGTAGATTTATATCTACGGGGAGAAGTCGGGTGGATGGCGTATAGCACCCCCGCAGTTCGTGGTGATGTATACGAATACGTATACACACACATATATATATTTTGACTATAATTTGTTTGATATTATCGATGATATAGATATTTGGTGTTCTTGGATGATTTAGTGTCGCGAAACCCTAGAGTAGTGGTCGCACCACACATGCACACACACACACCCATACTTGCATACTTTCTTCTTTCATTTGCGCTTATACGGGATTATATAGTTATGTGTTCACATGGGTATGGGACTATGTGTTCACATACGGATTGAGGATGATAGTACTTGGGATTTATGATGAGTCGATGAGATTTGATTTGAGGCCGTGAGATCGGTGATATAGCAGGGTTCGTATCTTAGATACGACATGACGTTGTAGCGGGTTCTTGACGTAGTGTTTCACACACGTCCATGCATACGTAGGCGGTATCAGTATGGTACTAGACGTAGATCAGTACCCCGATCATGATATTTGATAAAGAGGATACCAGGTGAATAGTATGATGAATGTGATATTGACCCGTACCCAGATTGGGATGCCGTACGACGGATTTACGTACGAGCTATATTGATGATTGATCCGCACTCTTGACTTGGGATGCCTGATTATAGATATGGTATCGGATATGATATTATTGAGGCGAGATCACCGACTATACATATACAGGTATGTATATGTATCGACTCAGATGATAGGCGGTTTCCTTACCTGTAGTTCAGCTTGTAGTTCAGCCGTATAGTTTAGTGTAGTTGTTAGATTAGATTAGACTTCTTACCTATTTCAAAAACTAACGAATCGTGGGCATTTTTAAAGACAGCTCAAGGGAATCTACGGATATTTCAAAAACGACGTATCTTTTCATAAAAAATACCGTAGCCCCTATTTTCAAAACCCCATGATTCGTGTTATTTCAAAAGGCACCATTTGTAGGACTTATATTAGATTATTGCAGATTAGTTATCGTTGTGTCTAGTATTCAGCTCCCGCACATTATTGCTGTTCGCTCTGCCTCGCATATTTATTTTGCTGCATATTCCATTATTGATATCATGCTGTTAGGACACCAGCACCATTACCGATGATGCGTATGTACCACGTACACCTACTTGCCGGCTCACACACATCTTCATCGGTAATTGCCATGTCACGTACACTTTAGAGAATATAATTGCTTAACTTAGATTGTTAGCTAGTAGTGTTGACATGATATTAGTGTACTTCCCTTATATGCCATATTAGACATTGTAGTTATTACCTACCACTTCATGCATGCTGTTATTCAGTTGTTCATGCCTAGTTCATTATCATTGACATATGCACTTGTGATGATTTCTTGAGATTTATGATATTTCTGGATTTCGGGGAAAACCGCAAAATTTACAACTTATGATCTTTTAAAATATAAAATGTTGCGGTTTTCTAGTGATGTAAAGTGTCGTCCACCATGAGTTTGCTGTAGTTTTGGAGATCCGTGTCGAGGAGTGGAGGAACCGTCACGGGTACATGGTGGGCCCGGTATGGTACCCCGGGGCAAGAAGAATGTGGTGTTGACGTTGAGCCTGGCTGGGGAGCACTACCTACCGGTGATATTACCCGACGCGTCGGATATCCGGAGGATACCGTCGTGGTCTTGAGATGGATGGTAGGGGCCGGTCTGGACTGACGGCGCCCTAGATATTGAGATTGAGACATTGATATTTCGAGACAGTGAGATTTATGTTTTGTGTCGATGCTAGACACTGTTGATACTGATTTTAATTATGATACCTCAGTTTAAAATATGAAGGAAATCTCACTAATTTATGAAAACAGTTTCTTCATTTACATGTATTCTGTTTTCATGCATTCATACCTCATTCATATGATATATTGCTACCTGCGGCACTGACACGGGCACATGAGTTTACACTCGGGTTAGATATTTACCCTAGCCATTGTTATAGGCTGCATGTTATATATATTTGAGGATATATTATGATCATTGACCTAGGATTGCGTTATTTATGCGATTTCTGTGCGTAGATGTTTTTCTATTCACGAGTTGGCAACTCACCCCCGTTGTGCCCCAGTTTCTTGCAGGTTGCCGTACAGGTTCATTACGGCTTTGCGGGCATAGTTTCATTCGGGTGATTTGCTAGTAGGTGGGTTTATTTGTATCATACCCCCATTATTTATCTTGTATATCATTATTCTGTTGTATCTAGAATTCCATCAACCAAACATGTATTTATTGAGATAGAGACCAGTGTTGGTTATTCTTTCGACCTTAGAGTCGCTCGTTATTTTTCTGGTGGTTTTGAGTTTCCTTTTGAGTTTTGATCCTCGCCGTTGGCGTTGTATATTATATTGTTTGTGTGGTTGTGACCGTCGATTGACGAAGAGCTAGCTCCCGCTTGGGGATGCCCTTTTCTTGATTTCGTATACTATTCATGTTGTATCCCGTTTGGGGGCCAGTATTTTCAAAGGAGACTCTGCCGAAATTTTCAGTAAATTTTTGATGTTTTAAAAACCGCATAATTCGGCTTATGCTATTGAAATTACTTGCTTTAAGTTATTTTTCCTGCACTCTACTATTTTCTTGGTTTGGATTTCTGGGTTTTCGGTTTACTTAGATTACGTACGCCTCGAGACGTTCGTAGTTTAAGTGCCGGTCATGTTCCGTATTTTCGGGTCGTGACAAAGTTGGTATCAGAGCGTTAGGTTTTAACCTTCGGAGCGTAGGATGACCCTTGGTTGATGGAATAGGTGACTAAAGTAGAGTGACGTACCGTGGGTATGTTCCGCGGCATATTTACGATACGCTACTCCACTTAAGAAGCCTTAGGATGTACATTTCTTTGTTCAGTATTATGTTCTTTCCGATCTAGCCTCATCGGTACCAGTTTGGTTTTGCTGCTACGGTTACGGCAGGGAGAGCTACGGCTAGAGTTGCGGTCAGCACAAGCTCGTCACGAACGAGGACTGACCAGGACGAAATTCCGGCGACACGATTGCAGAGATGTGTCTTCTTACTGTGTTTCCGCGCCACGAGCGTTTGGCGGATCGCCCTTATGAGGTTACTTGGAGGTGCTGGTCGACACTAGAGAATTGAGCCGATGATGGAGGCCAGCCAGATTTTAATGACAGTTGGTGTGTTGCTTACTCCTGATGATTGAGGCACTGTTCAGCGTGCAGACGAGCGAGCCTGTTGTTGCTGCGAGCGACGAGATATCGCCCCATATGTTGGAGCTATTGCGGGGCGAGTTGTACGAATAGATGATACAAGGTCGCTAGTCACCCGATGATGAATGACTAGGACAGGTGGTTCGTTCGCTTACCCCGATGCGAGGTCATCAGATAGATTGATTCCAGCTAGAGACTTCACGCGGAGACGTTGGGAGTCGACAGAGACGATCGAATGTCAGAAACCTATTATTCTAAGTTTAAAGTAGTCAGAAAGACATGCAGGCAATTCTATGGTCCCTCTAGAAGAATGAAACCCTAACTCGACTTAATGACCGTGTGAAAGCCTTTGAACCTTCGGGTTTGCGGTAGTTCCACGGCGCCATTAGTGAGGCTTGGGTTTGCCCTTCTACGGCTGGACCACCGATGCTGTGGTATATATATTCGATACTATTAAACTGTACCAAGATGTTGAGCTCTTGGGGGATTATGAGGTTTTGACGAATCGATCGAATGGTTCGACTTCAATCGGATGCTAGGTGGTGAGATGCATTCTTGGGAGACTCCAGATATGAGGATAGCCATTGGAGCTCAGTCCATGCAGCCGCGACGAGACGAGTCCAAAGAGGACGACATTAGAGAAAAGTGGAGTAAGAGGTTCGCACCAGATCTAGATGAGATGATGTTCCACTCCGCCGACATCAGAGAGGCGACGCGCATGCCGAGGCATGGTACTTGGACTTACCTTCCAGAAGGAGTCGCGATGAGTATGCAGTCGTTCCAGAGCAAGATGCAGATATAGGAAATGACAACGACTTCCGGACAGTTGGCAGAGACGAGACATGGAAGAGACCGTGAGCAGGATTCCTTCCAGGACACTGCTGCAATGATACTTGCACCCAGGATCAGATGTGTCACGTACATTCAGAGAGCCAGAGGCCGACGCCAGTGATATGCTGTCTTACGAGTGGTCGCGATGATTGACCAAGAGATGACCAGAGAAGTGCCAGAACGGAATCGTCCCCGTTAGCACACCTGACAGGGCCGATGAGCCGATGGACCGAAAGATTGGTAATTCACAGTGAAGACCTTGACCCAGGAGTGGTCATGGTTACGCATACCAGCAGGACAGAGTTCATGATCATCGACGAGACGTCCCACTAGTGACCACGACAGTTGGCCGAGATTCTTAGAGGATGCACTTGAGCGGTACTATTCCGCCATTATTGATTACGATGTTTTGGGTGATTTATTCGTATGATTTGATTTTGATGATTGAGGATTTACGACCTTTGCACAGTGTTGCACTTGATATCGTTTTCGTGCTTTAGTTTCACATGTTTGTGATATTACGGTTTTAAACAGTTGAGTTGGTTTTGTGCGTATGCATGCACACGATTTCGTTCCTGCACTCGGTATAGTTTATATATGCTTGCAGTGCAGTGATACGACTTATGTGCACTTAGATGCACTGGACTTCGATTTCGATTATGATACTCGATATTTGTTTTGTGCACCTTGTGCACCTGATTGATTTTGCGCACGTTCGGCGCTTGATATTGGATTTCATGATTTCGTGCGCGATGGATGCACCTGATTTGGATTTTCGCGCATGTTGAGCGCATGTCTTGAGATGCGATTTTGGTGCACACCATATGCACTAAATTGAGATTTTTCGTGCATGTCAGATGCACCTGATTTTGCTGTCAGGCACACATGTTGCCTACGACAGATGTTTCGTGCACACCCGATGCACTTAGATGTTGTTTCTGTGCGCATGTATGGCACATTCATGGATTTTGATTTCCGTGCGCACCAGACACACGTATCATTCATGTGCATATTTTGGGGATTGATTTCGTATAGAGCAGTACGTTTTTATGATATTGCTATGTGTTTTCGTACTGAGCAGGACTAGTCAGAGGACAGTACCTGAATATATTTTGCATGCATTGATAGTTATTGAAGGGATTTCCAAAAAAAAAGCGAGCTATAGCCTCAGTATTTACCTACGTGTCTGATATGATACGAAATGTTTAAAACAAGGAGACCCTTCTAAATTGTTTCCAAAACGGCGGAACGTACATTTCAAACAAAGGTATATATGTATATAGTTATTTCCTTATGTTAGACGTCCGCCACTGTGCAGTGTTATACGCGTGCACAGCGACATAAAGAGATTTGGCATGCATTTCCTTCAGATACTTACATATATAGATTCGATATTTACATGTATAGTTTCGAGTTATGTCATATTGGTTTTGATTTGGATTTGGCATTGATGTCTTCTCCATGACTCCGATGATTGCGGGATGCTTGACGGAGTTTTGATTTGAGTTATATGCTCATTTTTCAAGCGCATGCGCTGCGCTACGATTTGTTTTATGTATTTACAATTTCGGAGCCCCGACGACTTGATGGGTTTTCTTAGATGTTTTAGTATTTGGGGGAGTTTGAATTTAAATTCGGGGACCGAATTTCTTTAAGGGGGGAAGATTGTAGCGTTTTGAAAATCGTTTCGGTGAAATTTCGAAAAAATCGGTAAAATAAGGGGGTTTTCTGTAAAAAGTCAAAATACAAATATCTTATTATAAAAATTAAATATACATATTCTAGCTATGTAATTGCTATTATTTGGTGTTTATTGAGCCGCTGGTGAAATTTCAAATTTTCTGAAAAAAAATATTATTTTATTATTATTTAAGCCGTCACTAATACATTTAATTAGGGAAAATTACAAATTGGAATGAGTTGAAACAAATTTTGTGCATCATAAAACATTAAATAAAATTTTATCATGTGGTTTTTGGAACGAAATCATTTGCCAAAACGGTTTAGAAATTATTGAAGAAAAAAGGCTTTTTTTTAGCGTAAATGGATGTTTGGGGTATTGTATTTATCATTTTTCATCACCCCATACCCGTACCCACACCCACACACCCCCACTTACTCCCCCCATGGCTGAATTCAGCAGCCCCCTTTCTTGTCCCCAATTGGTTTTCAAAGGAAAAGAAATAAAAGAAAAGAATAGAAAATGGATAAAGTAGTTAGACTTTTGACTTTGCTTGACCTTGACTTTGCCCCCCCCCCCCATTTTCTCTACCTCCCTCTCTCTCCTCACACCCATTTCTGGCCGAAATTCCCTGCATCCCACAGCAGCAGCCCCCCCTCCAATTTCCCCTCTCTTTTCTCTTCAAAACTTCATGAAAAATTGCTTCTAAATCCATCAAAAAAATCCCAAAACCCAAATCCGACTCCTACCCATTTTAGCTTAGCCCGTATAGCATGGATCCTTGTGAAAAGAGAGCATTTTGGGAGGCCATGGATGCTTGTGGACCTTCATATATTTTTGGGTATAATTCTAAAACTTTTTGCTTAAATTGTTACTTGTTTCTTAAAGCTAATTTAAATTAAGTGTTAACTTGGATATGTGAGTTTAATTGCAAGTTTTGGATTTCAAGTTAGGGTTTGTTGTGGAAATGAGTTGTGTTTGATTGTGCATGGTTTAGTGAAGTGGTTTAACATAATTAGTTTTGTAGAAAACTAATCTAGTTGTTAATTATAAGTTGTTACTTGAAAAATTGTGTTAATTTGCTAATTGCTTACTAGGTTTTTGAAATTTGTTAAATTCTTGGGATTAAAAAACGTGATTAGGGTTTTCTTGGCTTCATTAACTTTATTAAATGTGGTTTAATGCTTTGGATCATGCAAATCTAAGCTAGATTGTAGTTTGTGCATTTTTGCTTTGAAATTGTTAAAAAAGGGTATTTTTGTAAACTAGAATATTAGGATTTTTGGAATTTAATGAGATTAAATTCCGGAAATTATTTATACGACTTATTTAAGATATTTAATAAGTATATCGGCCGCTACTTTCATTTAAACATCATGTTTTGTACAAAAACGGCGAATTGTGCTTGCTAGATTTTCGGAAAAATGACTTTTTAAGTGAAAATGGGGTTTTTGTGAGTTTTAACCTAGTTTATATTAAAATTAGTGTTCGTGAATGTGCAAATGAGTGTGATTGGATTTTTCTCGATGGTTTGACGTTTGTACATCGACATCGAGGGTTGGTTTTACTATTCTTGCATGCGTAGGCGATAGGTTTGGACCTATGCGTGATACGCGTGCCGATTTGATTTTCGTATGCCGTTTCGATCTCGAATTTAGTTTTAATGCGATATGGTGCGTTATGATATGTAGGTATCCCCACGTGGATTTCGAGACGACAAGCAAGCGCGTGGCGACGTCGGCACCGGCGAACGAGGACCAGGTGAGTAGATTTATATCTACGGGGAGAAGTCGGGTGGATGGCGTATAGCACCCCCGCAGTTCGTGGTGATGTATACGAATACGTATACACACATATATATATATATATTTTGAATATAATTTGTTTGATATTATCGATGATATAGATATTTGGTGTTCTTGGATGATTTAGTGTCGCGAAACCCTAGAGTAGTGGTCGCACCACACATGCACACACACACACCCATACTTGCATACTTTCTTCTTTCATTTGCGCTTATACGGGATTATATAGTTATGTGTTCACATGGGTATGGGACTATGTGTTCACATACGGATTGAGGATGATAGTACTTGGGATTTATGATGAGTCGATGAGATTTGATTTGAGGCCGTGAGATCGGTGATATAGCAGGGTTCGTATCTTAGATACGACATGACGTTGTAGCGGGTTCTTGACGTAGTGTTTCACACACGTCCATGCATACGTAGGCGGTATCAGTATGGTACTAGACGTAGATCAGTACCCCGATCATGATATTTGATAAAGAGGATACCAGGTGAATAGTATGATGAATGTGATATTGACCCGTACCCAGATTGGGATGCCGTACGACGGATTTACGTACGAGCTATATTGATGATTGATCCGCACTCTTGACTTGGGATGCCTGATTATAGATATGGTATCGGATATGATATTATTGAGGCGAGATCACCGACTATACATATACAGGTATGTATATGTATCGACTCAGATGATAGACGGTTTCCTTACCTGTAGTTCAGCTTGTAGTTCAGCCGTATAGTTTAGTGTAGTTGTTAGATTAGATTAGACTTCTTACCTATTTCAAAAACTAACGAATCGTGGGCATTTTTAAAGACAGCTCAAGGGAATCTACGGATATTTCAAAAACGACGTATCTTTTCATAAAAAACACCGTAGCCCCTATTTTCAAAACCCCATGATTCGTGTTATTTCAAAAGGCACCATTTGTAGGACTTATATTAGATTATTGCAGATTAGTTATCGTTGTGTCTAGTATTCAGCTCCCGCACATTATTGCTGTTCGCTCTGCCTCGCATATTTATTTTGCTGCATATTCCATTATTGATATCATGCTGTTAGGACACCAGCACCATTACCGATGATGCGTATGTACCACGTACACCTACTTGCCGGCTCACACACATCTTCATCGGTAATTGCCATGTCACGTACACTTTAGAGAATATAATTGCTTAACTTAGATTGTTAGCTAGTAGTGTTGACATGATATTAGTGTACTTCCCTTATATGCCATATTAGACATTGTAGTTATTACCTACCACTTCATGCATACTGTTATTCAGTTGTTCATGCCTAGTTCATTATCATTGACATATGCACTTGTGATGATTTCTTGAGATTTATGATATTTCTGGATTTCGGGGAAAACCGCAAAATTTACAACTTTTGATCTTTTAAAATATAAAATGTTGCGGTTTTCTAGTGATGTAAAGTGTCGTCCACCATGAGTTTGCTGTGGTTTTGGAGATCCGTGTCGAGGAGTGGAGGAACCGTCACGGGTACATGGTGGGCCCGGTATGGTACCCCGGGGCATGAAGAATGTGGTGTTGACGTTGAGCCTGGCTGGGGAGCACTACCTACCGGGGATATTACCCGACGCGTCGGATATCCGGAGGATACCGTCGTGGTCTTGAGATGGATGGTAGGGGCCGGTCTGGACTGACGGCGCCCTAGATATTGAGATTGAGACATTGATATTTCGAGACAGTGAGATTTATGTTTTGTGTCGATGCTAGACACTGTTGATACTGATTTTAATTATGATACCTCAGTTTAAAATATGAAGGAAATCTCACTAATTTATGAAAACAGTTTCTTCATTTACATGTATTCTGTTTTCATGCATTCATACCTCATTCATATGATATATTGCTACCTGCGGCACTGACACGGGCATATGAGTTTACACTCGGGTTAGATATTTACCCTAGCCATTGTTATAGGCTGCATGTTATATATATTTGAGGATATATTATGATCATTGACCTAGGATTGCGTTATTTATGCGATTTCTGTGCGTAGATGTTTTTCTATTCACGAGTTGGCAACTCACCCCCGTTGTGCCCCAGTTTCTTGCAGGTTGCCGTACAGGTTCATTACGGCTTTGCGGGCATAGTTTCATTCGGGTGATTTGCTAGTAGGTGGGTTTACTTGTATCATACCCCCATTATTTATCTTGTATATCATTATTCTGTTGTATCTAGAATTCCATCAACCAAACATGTATTTATTGAGATAGAGAGCAGTGTTGGTTATTCTTTCGACCTTAGAGTCGCTCGTTATTTTTCTGGTGGTTTTGAGTTTTCTTTTGAGTTTTGATCCTCGCCGTTGGCGTTGTATATTATATTGTTTGTGTGGTTGTGACCGTCGATTGACGAAGAGCTAGCTCCCGCTTGGGGATGCCCTTTTCTTGATTTCGTATACTATTCATGTTGTATCCCGTTTGGGGGCCAGTATTTTCAAAGGAGACTCTGCCGAAATTTTCAGTAAATTTTTGATGTTTTAAAAACCGTATAATTCGGCTTATGCTATTGAAATTACTTGCTTTAAGTTGTTTTTCCTGCACTCTACTATTTTCTTGGTTTGGATTTCTGGGTTTTCGGTTTACTTAGATTACGTACGCCTCGAGACGTTCGTAGTTTAAGTGCCGGTCATGTTCCGTATTTTCGGGTCGTGACAAAGTTGGTATCAGAGCGTTAGGTTTTAACCTTCGGAGCGTAGGATGACCCTTGGTTGATGGAATAGGTGACTAAAGTAGAGTGACGTACCGTGGGTATGTTCCGCGGCATATTTACGATACGCTACTCCACTTAAGAAGCCTTAGGATGTACATTTCTTTGTTCAGTATTATGTTCTTTCCGATCTAGCCTCATCGGTACCAGTTTGGTTTTGCTGCTACGGTTACGGCAGGGAGAGCTACGGCTAGAGTTGCGGTCAGCACAAGCTCGTCACGAACGAGGACTGACCAGGGCGAAATTCCGGCGACACGATTGCAGAGATGTGTCTTCTTACTGTGTTTCCGCGCCACGAGCGTTTGGCGGATCGCCCTTATGAGGTTACTTGGAGGTGCTGGTCGACACTAGAGAATTGAGCCGATGATGGAGGCCAGCCAGATTTTAATGACAGTTGGTGTGTTGCTTACTCCTGATGATTGAGGCACTGTTCAGCGTGCAGACGAGCGAGCCTGTTGTTGCTGCGAGCGACGAGATATCGCCCCATATGTTGGAGCTATTGCGGGGCGAGTTGTACGAATAGATGATACAAGGTCGCTAGTCACCCGATGATGAATGACTAGGACAGGTGGTTCGTTCGCTTACCCCGATGCGAGGTCATCAGATAGATTGATTCCAGCTAGAGACTTCACGCGGAGACGTTGGGAGTCGACAGAGACGATCGAATGTCAGAAACCTATTATTCCAAGTTTAAAGTAGTCAGAAAGACATGCAGGCAATTCTATGGCCCCTCTAGAAGAATGAAACCCTAACTCGACTTAATGACCGTGTGAAAGCCTTTGAACCTTCGGGTTTGCGGCAGTTCCACGGCGCCATTAGTGAGGCTTGGGTTTGCCCTTCTACGGCTGGACCACCGATGCTGTGGTATATATATTCGATACTATTAAACTGTACCAAGATGTTGAGCTCTTGGGGGATTATGAGGTTTTGACGAATCGATCGAATGGTTCAACTTCAATCGGATGCTAGGTGGTGAGATGCATTCTTGGGAGACTCCAGATACGAGGATAGCCGTTGGAGCTCAGTCCATGCAGCTGCGACGAGACGAGTCCAAAGAGGACGACATTAGAGAAAAGTGGAGTAAGAGATTCGCACCAGATCTAGATGAGATGATGTTCCACTCCGCCGACATCAGAGAGGCGATGCGCATGCCGAGGCATGGTACTTGGACTTACCTTCCAGAAGGAGTCGCGATGAGTATGCAGTAGTTCCAGAGCAAGATGCAGATATAGGAAAGGACAACGACTTCCGGACAGTTGGCAGAGACGAGACATGGAAGAGACCGTGAGCAGGATTCCTTCCAGGACACTGCTGCAATGATACTTGCACCCAGGATCAGATGTGTCACGTACATTCAGAGAGCCAGAGGCCGACGCCAGTGATATGCTGTCTTACGAGTGGTCGCGATGATTGACCAAGAGATGACCAGAGAAGTGCCAGAACGGAATCGTCCCCGTTAGCACACCTGACAGGGCCGATGAGCCGATAGACCGAAAGATTGGTAATTCACAGTGAAGACCTTGACCCAGGAGTGGTCATGGTTACGCACACCAGCAGGACAGAGTTCATGATCATCGACGAGACGTCCCACTAGTGACCACGACAGTTGGCCGAGATTCTTAGAGGATGCACTTAAGCGGTACTATTCCGCCATTTTTGATTACGATGTTTTGGGTGATTTATTCGTATGATTTGATTTTGATGATTGAGGATTTACGACCTTTGCACAGTGTTGCACTTGATATCGTTTTCGTGCTTTAGTTTCACATGTTTGTGATATTACGGTTTTAAACAGTTGAGTTGGTTTTGTGCGTATGCATGCACACGATTTCGTTCCTGCACTCGGTATAGTTTATATATGCTTGCAGTGCAGTGATACGCCTTATGTGCACTTAGATGCACTGGACTTTGATTTCGATTATGATACTCGATATTTTTTTTGTGCACCTTGTGCACCTGATTGATTTTGCGCACGTTCGGCGCTTGATATTGGATTTCATGATTTCGTGCGCGATGGATGCACCTGATTTGGATTTTCGCGCATGTTGAGCGCATGTCTTGAAATGCGATTTTGGTGCACACCAGATGCACTAAATTGAGATTTTTCGTGCATGTCAGATGCACCTGATTTTGCTGTCAGGCACACATGTTGCCTACGACAGATGTTTCGTGCACACCCGATGCACTTAGATGTTGTTTCTGTGCGCATGTATGGCCTCTAATAAACTCTACCAGATTATACCGAGCAGGATATGGTCTCCCACTACTGCTGACATCTTTTTGCGCTTCGGTTTCAGCTACCAATATTTCGATTTTGTCGGTGACCAAATCCATTTTTCGCTCTTGCGTTAACGGAACAGCGTCATGTGGGGCCAAGACGTCCCCAGAAGTGGAATGCAGCCGGTTTTCATGTGGCTCGCCCATACTTGAACCTAAAAGGGCAGGCGTTGGCTGCTTCGGGTCGTTATCACATGGCTCATGAGTAGAGACTTGTGCTTGATTGGAGGGCGCTTGGGCAATCTGAGTCGTGAGCTGCATCACGACATTCATCAACTCATCAATTTTGGAGTAAAGTTTGGCCACCTCCTTGTCTTTACTTCTGAGCTGTTTTCGGAGCTTTTGGAGGAGCTCCTGTTCTGCGCTCCTGGGACGGAAAGACGGCTCTTCTTCGATATCCGAGCTTGATTTTGTTGGATACAGTTTCCTCAAGACAATTATTGTAATTTCAGGTGGGCAATTATGATAATTGAACGAGGACCTATATAGGTAGAACAGTCGTACTCGAGATGGTAGTATGCTATATAATTTGTCTTTATCATTGTGTATACGTTTTGATAAAGCCCGTAGGATTATTTTTTGACTACCAGTATTATGATGGCGATCATATACGTAGGAGATGGATGGTCCATAAGCACATCCTTAAATGTCCCTAGTCGAGAGAGTATCGAGACTGGGTATCGATACTCCAGAGTAGACTAGTGTATACTTTTCGAGACCCCGGCGAGGGGCGGTGGCCGGTCTCATAAGCATTGGTGTTGAGTCGCCTAAGATAGTATACAAGTTCTCAGTGGAAGAGAGTACACCCGACGGACTCACCGAGAACTTCTAAATGATATTATACCTATCGTCAGATGGAAGTTCTCTTGTAGCATGAGTACAGGTTAGTCCTTTGACCTGAGATTTTCATTTGTGAGTTCCCACTGTACTTAGATTACTACCCTAACACAGCTCAAAGGTATCGTGCAAACATGTTTTAGTTGGGTATAGTCCCGAGCCACATGAAGGCAGTGAACAATCGTCAGGGATTCGTCTCTCCCAGTATTAGAAGTCGATATAGCGCTGTGTTGGGTAAGCCATCACCAGAAATCCTTAGCCAAGGTGGATGAGAATTACCGATGTGATATCAGTAGTTTCTCAATGGGTGATGAGCTTCAGACCGGCATGACTTATCGGGTTAATAGGGGTCTGGCGTTATCCACCCCCTAAACCCGATATACGATTATCTTAGACGAAGAGACTGGACTGTACGGAGATTGTCACAGACAGGCTCAGTAGGGGTACGGATAAGTTTGCTTGTCGGTCTTCCTTTCGCTCAATACCTGGGTAGCCGTTACGTACAGCTAGTGCCGCTGACGTGCTTGTAGTTAAATCTACTACCAGCGTATTGACGAGTCTTTAGAGTCTCACACAGAGGGTTTTCCCAATTCAGGAAAAATGATATGGTGGTCATATATTGATATGTGCAAGGTTTCGATTAGGTATGTGTGCTAGCCATATAGACTTCAATCGGACGAATGATAATTCTAGCCGACTTATGATTAAACCGGATTATTAAATCAAATTTTGATTTAATAATTTTCATATATATATATATATATATACTTCGATATGTATATTCTAGTATTATGTTCATTATATTTTTCTATCTCTTGGGTATTCGTATTTTGATATGAATACGGGCATATATTTGCAGGGATGTATCCTTGTATTTATACAGGAATACTTCTAGAAGAAGGACAACTCATTTCAAGGTTTTTTCTTAAGAAATTAAGAAATAAGATGGAAAAAAAAGAAATGATGGAGGGTATGGGCAAATGAATTTATAATTCATTTGCAAATAATATTCAAGTATGGTTGTAGTTTTAAAATGGAAAAATTCTTTATACAAAAAGTTGAAGCATGCTTGAATTTGTAAAGGATTTTTCATTTCAATCTACCATTCTTGCACCTCTCTCTTCTATGGCTCCTTCTTTATATTTAACCCTCTTATGAGTTGAGAATCATGAAGATAAAGAGAAAGAAAAATGCTAGAACACTCGCACACATCACTAAGCATCCAAAATTAGCAACCTAGTATCTTTAGTTACTTCATTGATGAAGTTGAAGCTTGAACTTGGTTCTCTATAGTTGATCATCTTCAGCGAAGGAGGACCGGCTTGCAAGCACGATCCAGAGATTTTGAGAGCATGCTAGAGTCCAACCCAATTGGAGCAAATGAAAACACTACAACGGTTGTGATTTCTACATTTTTTGTGTATGCCAGTTTAGGTGTTTGGTTTAGATTCTTGGTTACAAGTTTTTAGTGCCATCAAAATTTTCGTTCTTGTATTCCGCATTGGCCGCGGGTTAGCGGCGAGAGCACTAGGAACTTTCAATGGTATCAGAGCCATCCAAACACCCTAAACTAGATAAATACGACTCCAAAATCCCGCCAGTTTTTGCTCTTAAAAAACTGCTGTAAAAACAGTGAGGAATTCATGCTAACTTAATGTTTTGACTCCCTATGAGCTCTTGGTTTAGACCGAGAAGCTGCAGGGAGGTGCGCGGGGACCCTGGAGACGTCCCGAAGGCCTATGGAGGGCCCACACCCCCGAGACCATCCAAATGGTGGCCTTGGGGGGTGGGGACTCGAAGCTGCCTCATAAGGCAGTTTCGGGTCCGCCCACCCCTATGGCCACCTCAGGGTGGCCAAGAGGGTAGGTTGTTAGAAATATGTATGCCCTAGAGGACATTATTGTTGATATAGTGGATTCTTGGACATATATATAGAGGACTTTCTTACTCGACATGATAGTATGCTATCTGGTTACCTTTATCTTAACATGTAGACTAGTATCTTTATACTGTCTGTCTCTTACATGTTGATAAAGCCCTTAGGATATGTACTTGACTACCAGGATTATGATGAGATTATACTAGTGGGGCCAGGGTGGTCCAAAGTACATCCTTTAACTGTTCCTAGTCGAGGGGATATCGAGACAGGGTATCGATGTTCCAGAGTAGACTAGTGTGTATGTTTCTTGTCCCTTGGAGGGCGATGGTTGATCCCACAACCATTAGTGTGTGATATCAAAGATTGTACACAGGTACTCGTTAGAGAATGGGTACACCGAACGGACTCGCTAAGGACTCCTAGTTGGTAGTATACCTATCGTCAGATAGCAGTTCTTTGGTGATACTGGTACAGGTTAGTCTGTAAACACGAGATCGTCATAGAGTCTTGTGTGGCTCCCACTGTGCTTTGATTTCCTCCCTACCATGCTCAAGAGGAGTTTTGCAAACAGGTGGATTTTGGGTACAGTCCCGAGTCACATGAAGGTAATGAGCGATAGGAGCGGTTTCGCTTCTCCCGGTATTGGGGGTTGATGTTGCGCTATGCTCGATTGGCTATAACTGGAAATCCCTAGCCAGGGCTGTTGCTGAGATTTACCGATAAGAGTTATCAGTAGTTTCTCGAACCGTTATAGGCTAGATATCGGTATAACTTATCACGTTACTGGGGTCTGACGTTTATCACCCCTAGACATGATATGCGACATTTCAGACGAAGAGACCGGACTGTACGGTAGTGTTACTGATAGGCTTCGTGGAGAATATGGACAAGCTTGCTTGTTGATCTTCATATCACTCAATACCTGGGTAGCCGTTACGTCCAGCTAGTACCGCTGACGGCTTGTGGGTGACTGATGTGATCATCAACTACTGCTGGCGTATTGACGAGTCTTTAGAGTCCAACACAGAAGTTTCCTGGTTCAAACGAAACGAAGTAGGACACATATGCGATATGTGCATGGACCTGATTAAATATGTGTATGTGATACTATATTGTAATCTGGCAGTTATCTGATGTCGGTCAGATTATATGCGTTATAACCAGATTATCAAATTAAGTGTTGATTTGATAATGTGATACACAGATAAATGATATTAGTCGGTTATATGTGATATAACTGGATTATTAAATCAAGTGTTGATTTAATAATGTGATGTATATTATATTTGATATAATTATATCTTAACTAATATCATTAGCTCACTAACTATTCTTCATAATATATATATATGTGTGTGTGTGATATATATATATATATATATATATATATATATGAAGCATGGTGTATTTTCTATTTTTGAGAAAAATAGAAATTGAGGTGGAAAATGGGAGCATGGTGAGGCATGGCATTTTCCATTTGTTTATTCATCTTGACTCACTATTCAAGCTTGGTTTCAATTTTATATTGCAATTATCTCCATGCTTGAATGAGTGAGGGTCAAGGGGTTGCCATTCTACACTTCATTCTCAACACTTAGCCATTTTAAAGTGTTGCTCTCATCTTCTTCTTCCTCTTCATCATGGTTCAAACTTCAACCCTCACATGTGATGTGAACCATGAAACTTGAACACAAATAAGTGAGCCTCAAATCCCCTACTTCACCATCCCACACAAAACTAGCACTTTGGTGTGGCGTGTTTCCTTCACTGATAGGATATTAGTGACGAGGTAGCTTGAGCTAGCGGCTTCGCGTGGATCATCTTCGGCACGAAGGTCATCGGGAGGAAGCTCGTCCAAATTCTCAAGTGGAACCTAGTGGAGTCGCGTGAACTACTCTACGGAGCCTATGAAGTGAAGGACTCGATCTACGAGGGTATAGCCATCTTCACTTCTTTAGTTTTGTTCATATCATCATGTTTAACCCTAAATATTCTAGTCACGATCTTGGTTAATCTAACTTAGCACCCGAAAAAAATTAAATTTGGCACGGTTGATGCCACTAGAACCTCATGGTGGTGCTAAGGTAGACTTTCATGGTTTCAGAGCCAAGCTAGAACATTTGGGTAGGTCTTTACGATATTAAAGTGTTCGATCGGTTTACGAAACACCCGGGTTTTTATGCTTTCTGTCGAATTTTTCAAACGTTGAAATTTTCGTAACTAATAATATCCAAAAAATCGTGCAGGGTTTTTTATGGAGCCCCAGAAATTTTGAGACCCTAACTCACTCAAACAACCGCGGAACCGCGGCCTAAACTCTTGTTTGGCCGCGGTACCGCCGCACTTTTGAGGAGTTGGGTGCTCATTTTCTCTGTGCTGCTCCATTTCTATATTTTGCACTCTCTGGGTATTTTTGTTGATTCTCAAGTTGTTGAGGTCTTTGGATTTTGTGGGTGTTTGCTAAATCGATCGATAGGTTTAACGTTGTACAGATCTTGATGATATGTGATACAATATTTAGAATCCAAATAATTAGTTTTGTGAAAACTGGTTAGTATATTATAAACCTAGTGTATTGGTCTCGGTTTAATCGGTTGCCACAGAGTTTTGATTCGGATCAAAACTCCGTCGCAATCGCGTATTGTACGTGAACACTCGCCAGGTAACTTTAGTAGATAGCCACGCCCTATAGCCACGACTAAGTGACTGTAGGAGAACCTCATAGCCAAAAGAACCCACTCGGGTGCTTGCGGCCACGGTGTTCCTTCTTAGTGCACTTTGTCGACGGTATCGGGGGTGCGGCCATCTGCTAAGGTTTCCGACGAGTATTCGATAATTTAGTCGGGAATCTTGTTGAATTACCTGACTGAACTAATTGAAAAGTATTTTCAATTTGAGACTAAAATACAAGGTTTATAGGTTAGGCATGAAATCCGGAATATGAGATATTCCGGGTTTATGATGTTTAAGGATATACGTATTCTAATTATTGTAGTTTTCCATTTCTTTTCTGCGACCGTAAGTGTAATATGTGGGGTATCCCGATCTCGTTACTATATGTCAACGAAATCCAGGATATGCATATTTACTTACGTTGATGACATGAGATGTTATATGTTGCTGGTGATATGATTTATTGGATCGTGGTGAATGAATAGCCGAGGGGTTTTATGTGAGATGAGAGTTTTTATTTTCATTCATGTAAAATCTGTATGTAATATTCTTTTATTGGGGCACTTCCGGGTTGAGGATGATGTCACAATTGATGTATATTATTTACTTTTCCGTATCAGGATAGACCCAAGATGGGGAGCACAAGTAACCGGGTTCTAGAGTCCAGTGGGAGACCATCTCAAGGAGTTGAGACTGAGTCTCCTAACTCTAGAATTGGTAAGGTTACTTGCCGCTCTCGTAGGGGTCTATAGATGTGGGTTTGGCTATTCATCATGACCATGGAATCTGTGTTTTACATTAATGGCTAAATTTAAAACACGGAAATCCTAGTATATCCAAGATTTCATATGTTGCTTCTGCTGCTTGGTTCTGTGATGTGATTATATAACTGCGTGAGACGAATGTTATATTATATATATGATATATAATAAACGTTGCTTATATTTTGCACCCGCGCTAATCTAGCCCCCGCTCTGCCGGTAGTTAAGTAACCTAACGGTGCATAACGGGGACTAGTGGCGAATGCGGATGGCATAAGCGTATGTTCTATTTTCGTTTCATTTTTCTATAATGTTTAGGAAACATTAAATGATGGGACTTCATTAATGAGATTAATGAAAGAAAAGAAACCTAAAAATGTTGTAGAATCAAATTTTCAAAACGGATAGCTCTAGTTTTTGCTTTGCATAGTGGTATTCCTCGATGAATATCCAGCACCTCATTCGATGAGGAAAAAGCCGAGATCCCTTCACCGGGAGTGACCTCTTTAGCGAAACTAGCAAATTCTACAACTCACTCGTTTAGTTTTGGAAGCTGCACTAGTTTTTCTGTTCTGCATAGTGGTATTCTTTGTAGAATATCCAGCACCTCATTTGATGAGAAAAGAGCCGAGATCCCTTCACCGGGAGTGACCACTTTAGCAAAGCTAGAAAACGGTACAAAACTATTCGATTTTTAAAACGGAGCTTAAAACACTCCAAATCATTAGATTCTACAACGTATTAAGTTCATTACGCTCATGGTTTTCTTAAAAACTTGCATAGCCCTCCATCATTTCAGATAAATACTATTTAGTATGCGTGCTGCGTTTGTTGATCTTGTCAAGGCGTAGTGTGCGGTAGCTGATTAGTGCTTATATGTCCGTATGTGATGCGATTGGGTTAGGGTAGTCGTGCGGCCTTGTTGACCTTATCAAGGGTCGTGCGGGTGGGTTTAATTCAATCAAAAAATGATGGGTAGAACTTGACTAGCGTTTATGATTTGTTGACCTTGTCAAGGTCATAAGTGGCTAGGGGTAAAAACCATTATCGGGAATTTCAAGTGTTGAAATTTGCAATGAGATTGTATACCTTTTATATGATAGTTGGATCCCGATACCCACTGCGAGTAAGAGTTACTCCTGGGAGAGTTTTGCACTTTACAATTAGCTAATCCAGTAAGTGTCTAGAAAGGTGTCAACGGGGTTAAGCCTATAGGGAAACGGGGTTTATTTTAATTAGGTCCGTGCGAAAGCACGGGAAACCTCCCTTAGAGTACCGACACTTACTTGGGTAACCGATTAGCGAACTTGTAGAATGCAATTAATCCCGGCTAATCTTACCTTTTATGGTTTGAAGGAAGGTTTGATAAAAATAGTGGGAGCCGTCCTGATTAGATAAAAATCAATCTAATCTTGCAAAGAGCACACGCAAAGTGATTATCCTTCTCTCTCTCTCTCTCCTGGTAGCGACCAATGGCATGCCTTAATCAAGATAATAATATGGATGTATTGACCGAACCTACTGATTATACTGGGGTAGGTTCCGCTCTATCTTATGATTGTCATAAGTCTAAGCAAGGAATATGGGAATATCCGGATTCCCACGCCATCCAAACGAAGAATAAGCATGTTGATGCATTTGTCTTCGGGTGTGTTCGTAACCGAGAACTGTTTCTCATTTTGCTCTACGTCCTGGGTATTTGATACCAGATCAGGATCCCACATATGTAATTTGTTACATGAGCTATAGAGAGGTAGAGAACTTGGAAAGGGTGATATGTCTCTAGTAGTAGGGAATGGTGCAATTGTTGCAGCCAAGGCAGTTGGAAAATATCACCTAGTGTTACCAATTGGTAATACATTGATTCCGAGCGACTGTTATTTTGTACCAAAAATATTATGAATGTTTTCCTAAATCAAGTGTTGATTGGGTATGGTACGTTGTATAACAGTATACACATTCTGAATCAAACCACGGTTCTAAACGTACAGAACACACACAAATGAACGAAGTTTTCTTGTGGCATTGTAGACTAGCTCATATCGATGAAACAGGACTAGCTAAAGTTACATAAGGATGCATATTTGAATCCGTTCGAATTTACATCTTATGAAACTTGACAGTCATGTCTCGAAGACTAGGTGACCAAATCTCCGTTTACTGGAAACGGAGAAAGGGCTACTGAACTCTTGGACAGATACATAGTGATGTATGCGGTCCTATGTCTACACATGCCAGGGATGGTTCCGCCTACTTTATTACATTCACCGATGTTCTCTCAAGATACAGACACGTGTTCTTGTTGAAACACAAATCTGAATCTTTTGAGAATTTCAAGGAATATAAGTACGAAGTTGAGAACCAGATGGGTAAAAGTATTCAAATCCTTTGATATGATCGGGGAGGAGAATACTTGAGCACGGAATTCCGGGATTATTT
Organism: Agapanthus africanus; assembly: GCA_030015575.1. Lineage (NCBI taxonomy): Eukaryota > Viridiplantae > Streptophyta > Magnoliopsida > Asparagales > Amaryllidaceae > Agapanthus > Agapanthus africanus. The sequence continues at coordinate 54,922,834 of CM057350.1, read as the reverse complement.
AAAAGAGAATGAGATTCTCTATCAGTTTACTCCTCCATATACACCACAACACAATGGTATATCGGGGTAGAGGAATCGCACCCTATTAGATATGGTGTGCTCTATGATGAGTACTGCTGAGTTACCTATTTCCTTTTGGGGATATGCACTTGAGATAGCTGCATACCTATTAAATAGAGTTCCAACCAAATCCGTTGCCTACCACTCCATATGAGATATGGAATGGGAAGAGACCATCTTTTAAACGAGTTAAAATATGGGGTTGTCCAGCCTATGTTGAAAATAAAAATCCGGACAAGTTCGAGACAAGGTCAGTTCTATGCAAGTTTGTAAGATATCCCAAACATTCTCGAGGGTATATCTTCAAACACACCGAGGAACAAAAGGTGTTTTTTTTATCGACATGCCACCTTTTTAGAAAAGGAATTTCTTGTGAAAGAAATTAGTGGCGATGAGGTAGAACTGGAAGAAGTTCCAGCAACGCAAACTATAATTAACGATTTGGTAGAACCGGAGGATTCAATAGTCCCCGACGAACCACAGCCACTCCACTGATCTAGTAGGGTTTCTCATCCTCCTGAGAGATATTATGGTTTTCTTATAGACGGTGGGAGCGAGGATTGCATCATGGATGATGGTGACCAAACTAATTTCGTGCAGGACATCACGAGTGGGGACTCTGTGAAATGGCTGGATGCTATGCAATCTGAGATGGAATCCATGTATACCAACAAAGTATTGACTTTGGATATTGCTCCTGAAGGGGTAAAACCCATTAGGAACAAGTGGATCTTTGAGAAAGATAATTTGGTGTAGATGGAAAAGTTAAGACTTTCAAAGCTAGACTTATAGCAAAAGGTTTTCGTCAACGACCTGGCGTCAACTATGATAAAACCTTTTCTCCTGTCGCTATGCTTAAGTCCATTAGTATCCTACTTGCCATTGCTGCATACCATAACTACGAAATCTGGCAGATTGCACGTCAAACCGGTTTTATAAATGGTGATTTAGAAGAGAGCGTGTATATGACACTTCCAGAGGGCTTCGTAGACAGTGGGAGCAGCGGAAGCATGTGCAAGCTGCTTAAATCCATCTACGGATTAAAGCAGGCATCACGGAGATGGAACATCTGTTTTGATGAAGCTGTCAAAGAGTTTAACTTCATCAAAAATATAGATGAACCATGTATATATAAGAAGGTTGTAGAGAGTAAAGTTGTCCTCCTCGTATTATACGTGGATGACATACTCTTGATAGGAAACGATATTCCTATGCTACACTCGGTCAAGCTCCTCTTATCACACAAGTTCTCCATGAAAGATCTAACTGATGCCTCCTATATCCTGGAGATATAAATCTATAGAGATAGATATAAATGGATTTGGGATTGTCCCAATCCAGCTACATGGACACCATACTAAAGGGGTTTATTATGGAAGATTCTAAGCGTGGTAATGTACCCGCTTGTTCAGAAATCACTCTCTCCAAAGAGATGTCTCCCAAGGCTGATTTGGAGAGGGCTCGCATACAAGAGATACCCTATGCTTCGGCAGTCGGGTCAATCATGTATGCGATGATGTGTACCAGACCGGATGTAGCTTGCTCACTAGGTATATTGAGTAAGTATCGAAAAGATCTTGGGGAAAAGCACTGGACAGCTGTGAAGAACGTTCTTAAGTACTTGAGAAGGACTAAAGAAATGTTCTTGGTGTATGGTAACGGTGAACTCCAGGTCGGGTCCTTTACCGATTCGAGCTTTCAGAGTGATAAGAACGACTGAAATTCAGTCTCGGGTTTTGTCTTCACCCTCAGTGGAAGGACGGTATGCTGGAAGGGTTCCAAGCTATATACCGTAGCAGACTCGTTGATAGAGGACGATTACATCGCTACCAACGATATTGCCAAAGAGGCTGTCTGGATGAATAAAGTTCATAAGATGAACTTGGTTCCTACCATTGAGCATCCAATACCGGTGTATTGTGATAACAATGGAGCTGTGGCCTTGGCCTAGGAACCCGGTCCCATCAGCGATTCAGATATATTCTAAGACAATATCTCCTGATCAGGGAGATAGTTGAGATTGAGGTCAGGAGAGTTGACACAAAGGATAACACAGCGGATCCACTCACCGAGGCCCTCCCCTAGATACTATTCAAGAGACTTTTGGGACGTTGGGTATGAGATACTACAACAACTGTCCTTAGTGCAAGTGGGAGATTGTTAGAAATATGTATGCCCTAGATGTCATTATTGTTGATATAGTGGATGCTTGGACATATATATAGAGAACTTTCTTGCTCGACATGATAGTATGCTATCTGGTTACCTTTATCTTAACATGTAGACTGGTATCTTTATACTGTCTGTCTCTTACATGTTGATAAAGCCCTTAGGATATATACTTGACTACCAGGATTATGATGAGATCATACTAGTGGGACCAGGGTGGTCTAAAAGTACATCCTTTAACTGTTCCTGGTCGAGGGGATATCGAGACAGGGTATCGATGTTCCAGAGTAGACTAGTGTGTACGTTTCTTGTCCCTTGGAGGGTGATGGTTGATCCCACAACCATTGGTGTGTGACATCAAAGATTGTACACAGGTGCTCATTAGAGAATGGGTACACCGAATGGACTCGCCGAGGACTCCTAGTTGGTAATATACCTATCGTTAGATAGCAGTTCTTTAGTGACACTGGTACAGGTTAGTCTGTAGACCTGAGATCGTCATAGAGTCTTGTGTGGCTCCCACTCTGCTTTGATTTCTTCCCTACCATACTCAAGAGGAGCTGTGCAAACAGGTGGATTTTGGGTACACTCCCATGTCTCATAGAGGCAATGAGCGATAGGAGGGGTTTCGTCTCTCCCGGTATTGGGGGTTGATGTTGCGCTATACTCGATTAGCTATAATTGGAAGTCCTTGGCCAGGGCTGTTGCTAAGATTTACTGATAAGAGTTATCAGTAGTTTCTCGAACCGTTATAAGCCAGACATCGGCATGACTTATCACGTTACTGGGGTCTGACGTTTACCACCCCTAAACATGATATGCGACATATCAGACGAAGAGACCGGACTGTACGGTAGTGTTACTGCTAAGCTTCATGGAGAGTATGGACAAGCTTGATTGTTGATCTTCATATCGCTCAATACCCGGGTAGCCGTTACGTCCAGCTAGTACCGCTGACGGCTTGTGGGAGACTGATGTGATTATCACCTACTACTGGTGTGTTAACGAGTCTTTAGAGTCCCACACAGAAGTTCCCTGGTTCAAACGAAACAAAGTAGGACACATATGTGATATGTCCGTGAGCCTGATTAAATACGTGTATATGATACCATATTGTAATGTGGCAGTTATCTGATGTCGGTCAGGTTATATGCGTTATAACCAGATTATCGAATCAAGTGTTGATTTGATAATGTGATACACAGATAAATGATATTAGTCGGTTATATGTGATATAACCGGATTATTAAATCAAGTGTTGATTTAACAATGTGATATATATTATATTTGATATAATTATATCTTAACTAATATCATTAGCTCACTAACTATCCTTCATATTATATATATTAATATATGTGATACACACACACACACACACACATACAAAGCATGGTGTATTTTCTATTTTTGAGAAAAATAGAAATTGAGGTGGAAAATGGGAGCATGGTGAGGCATGGCATTTTCCATTTGTTTATTCATCTTGACTCACTATTCAAGTATGGTTACAATTTTATATTGCAATTATCTCCATGCTTGAATGAGTGAGGGTCAAGGGGTTGCCATTCTACACTTCATTCTTAACACTTGAACCCTAGATCTTCTCTTAAGTCTTGGATCTTTCCAAAGTGGGGTTTTTTGGAGATGAGTCTCCTTCCTCCTTTCTGTTGGCTGGATCTTGGAGAAAAAATGGATGAGACTTAAAAATCATCCCTTTTGGGGATTTGATGGAAGATCCGAGTTCCCCTTCAAGGGTTTTATGGTGAAAAACTGTTTCTTTTTGAAAAAATGTGAGTTATACTCTTGGTCTAATTCAAAAAAAGAAGGAAAGAAGGTTTAGAATCTTGAGGAAGGAGAAAGAGGTACAGAAACCCTAATTTTTTTTGAGAGAGAAAAAGTTTTTTTTGATTTTTTTCATCATATTTGTCTTTATAGGCTACACACTTTACATATAGCACCTTAAATTTTGCCAAATGGCACTTGTGCCATCCCATGCCTTATGTGCTTATCTCTTTTTGCACATAAGCCATGGGGTTTACAAAATTTTGGATTTTTGCCCATTTTACATCCATTTATTTCTATATAAAAAAGAATTACATTAAACAAATTTATGGCTTCATTCTTTTTGTCATGGAGCCGGTTCTTTCCATGCTCGTTCTTGACCTAGGCTTGGGCTCACTTGGTTTGGGATTGACTTTGATTTTGACTTGGTCAATCCGGGTGTAATTTTTGACCCCAACAAAGTGCCCCCATCAATAAATGCATACCGAGCGTATGGGTTGTGTGCATGAAATTGTTGGATCTTGTTCTATATGGAACTTGATTTGGTTGGGTTCCCTTTTGACAACGTGGAGGGTCGATACTGCCATTTTAGCGACTTTGACGGTCGATACTGCCATTTTAGCGATGTGGACGGTCGGTGCTGCCCTTTTAGCGACTTAAATAGTCGGTGCTGCTATTTTTGCGACTTGGACGGTCGATGCTGCCCTTTTAGCGACTTGGACGGTCGGTACTGTCCTTTTTGCGACTTGGACGGTCGGTACTGCCATTTTTGCGACTTAGATGATCGATGTTGTCATTTTAGCGACGTGGACGGTCGGTGCTGCCATTTTAGCGATGTGGATGGTCGATGACTTGCTCCGCTTCTTGCGGTGTCGGGATTTGATTTGACCTGCTCCGCTTTCTGCAGTTTCGGGGTTTGATTTGACTTGCTCCACTCTCTGCGGTGTCGGGGTTTGATTTAACTTGATCCACTTTCTGTGGTGTCGGGGTTTGAGTTGACTTGCTCCGCTTTCTGCGTTGTCGGGATTCGAATTGTTTCCGAAGTGGAGCTTGATTCCGCCGGGGAGGTCGTTGGTTGTCTTGCTGATTTGATGTGATTTAGGTTGACATCAGCATCACTACATAGGAATATGGTACCTTGATCGAATCATCATTTTCCCTGAGAGGATTTGGGGATTTGGGTTTTAGTTTGGCATCAGGACCGCTACACTGGAATATGGTACCAGGAGCGAATCATCATTTGCCGTGAGGGGATTTCCCCTCGTTCCTAGTTTAACGACTTAGGGGGTCATCTGTTCCCAGTTTAACGACTTAGAGGTCACCTGTTCCCAGTTTAAAGACTTATGGGTCTATTAAATCAAAAGTTTAGAATTTTGGAGTTGGGGTCGGCATCAACGTTGCTAACACTGAAGCACAGATGCCAGGAGCAATTCATCATTTGTCGTGCCCGTCAGGGAATGATGGCTTAGGAGACAGGTTTAGATCCCTACCAGCTAAGGCTTTTAAATTTTATGAGCCGTAAGGATCTCATAAAAGCATTTTCTATCTACGAGTTGAGAGGATCTCGCAGGTGTATTTGTCCCTAAGAATCGTGGGGATTCCTTAGTGTGTTGCTCCTTTGTGAGTCGTAAGGATCTCACCCAGGGATTTTCTCCTCACAAGGTCGAGAGGATTTTGTGAGTGTATTTCATTTTTTTTCACAAGTTTGTGCCCTTTCGGGTTTTCATAAACTCACCGGCGTTCCTGCTGTTTTTACTCACAGAGCCCTTTTGGGTTTTCATCCGTGCTCGTTTTGCTTGTGGACAAACCCCTTTTTTTTGCTTCATCTGCGGTGGGACTTTAAATGTAGTCTCGCCGGTAAGACTTTGGGAGAGATAGGGGTTGTTTATGCCCGTGGATTATATACGGTTTTACAGGATGTATGATCCAGACCGTAAGGCCGGTATGCTTAATTTGCCTGTGACTTGGAGCATTCACGTATAATATTTCTTGAGATATCGCCATTGATGGGTGGCATAGATCTTTTTCCCTCGGCATTTATCAGCTGGTAGGATCCTCCATCAAACACTTTCTCGATGACGTATGGTCCTTCCCAGTTTGGCTCAAATTTTCCCTTGGCATGTTGATTGGGGATGATCGGTCTTTTGAGGACCAACACCAGTTCGCGTTTCTTAAAAGTGCGGAGACGGGTCATCTTATCATAGGCCCGTGACATTTGGGCTCGGCACAGCTCCAGATTTTGCTGTACTGCGAGCCTCTTTTCTTCAAGGGTGTTGAGATCTTCGAGCCAAAGGATGACGTTTTCCTCCTCCGTTAACTCGAGCTGGACAGCGATTCTTAGGCTTGGAACTTTGATTTCAAGCGGGAGGATTGCTTCCACTCCGAAGAGTAGTGAGTATGGAGTAGACTGAGTTGGAGTGCGGTGCGTGGTACGATATACCCACAATTCCTCGTAGAGCTTGAGATTCCAGTCTCTCTTGTTGGCTGAGGCATTTTTCCTCAGGAGCTTGCATAGAGTTTTATTGAAGGCTTCGGATAACCCATTAGCTCTTGGATTATAGATGGAGGAATATCTCCAGTCTATCTTGTGCTGAGTAGCGAACCTTAAGACTTTAAAGCTCTTGAAAGAAGGCCTGTTGTCCGATATGATTCTTCTCGGTGTACCGAAGCGGTATAGAATATTATGCCGGAAGAACGTTAGAATATCTTCTGTCTTGACTTCTTTTAGCGGGACATCTTCAGCCCACCTGGAGAAATAGTCAGTTGTGGCCAATATGAACTGGTGGCCTTTAGATGACGAAGTATCAATTGGTCCAACTATGTCGGTGCCCCAAACTTCGAAGGGCCATGACACCACCGTAGGATGCAGCGGATTGGGATGCTTGTGAATGAAATCACCATGAATTTGGCATAGATGACACCTCTTCGCATGCTCTTCACAATCCTTTATCATGGTAGGCCAGTAATATCTAAGCCGTTTGATTTGAAGCCGAATTTTGGGGCCGGATTGGTGAGCTCCGCAGACGTCTGAGTGAACTTCTTTTATGAATTTTCAGGCTTCGGCCGATGACAGACATCTGAGCCAGAGTTGGTCATATAATCTGCGGTATAGCATATTATTTACAAACACGTATCGAAGAGCTCACTTCATCAGCTGAATTCTTGCAGATTTTCCTTTAGGCAGCTTGTCGTATCGGAGGTACTCTATGAAGGGTTCTCTCCAATCGGGCTCATCTTGGATGATCAGAGCTTCTTCGAAAGGATTGTTCTCCTGTTCTACACTTCCTTCTTCATGCAAAGAGACCGGAGGTAGAATTTGCCAGCTTTTGACTGTTATCAGAATTTCATCCATATCGGGATCAATCAGCTCCTTGGCTAAGCAAGCGAGTACGTTAGCTTTTCCATTCAACACCCTAGGAACTCTCATAAGTTCAATGTGGGTGAACTGTTTCATAAGCTCCACCACCCGGCTTTTGTATCGATCTAACTCGGGTTTGTATATCTTATAGTCGCCGCTTACTTGGTTGAAGACAAGCTGGAAATCGCCGTAGGCTCGTAGCCGAACGATTTCCACTTCTATGGCGAGCTCCAGACCAGCTATCAGAGCCTCATACTCAGCCTCATTGTTTATGCGAGGCTCGGTGAGAGCAAAAAAACCTCGTAGGGTTTCCATCGATGGCATGATGAACACCAATCATATCCCTGCTTTTATCCTTAGGACGCTTGATTTGCTGGAGATCCTAATTGATGAGGCTCCATCGAAGTAGAGCTCCCAACATGGCTCGTCATTCTCGAGGTGCAGCACTTGTTCGTCGGGAAACTCACAATTGAGCGATGACCCTTCTGGTATGGGATGAGCAGCAAGAAAGTCGACGAGGGCTTGTCTTTTTACTGCTTTCTGAGGAGTATAGATTATGTCAAATTCAAGTAGCATGATAGTCCATCTTGCCATTCTACCAGCTAGGTTTGCTTTGGTCATTAAGTGTTTGAGCGGGTCGACCTTAGAGATCAGCATAACCCGATGAGTAAGAAGATAGTGTCTTAGCTTTTCACGGCAAATATCAGGGCCGGGCGTTGCTTTTCGATCGGGGAATAGTTATGTTCCACCCCGACTAACTGTAACGACTCTTTTTATAATGTACAAAATTTGTTTAAAGTTAAAGTACTAAATGGAGTATTTGCAACCCTGTGTATGCTATAAATATTTGAATTGTTTTAGAACAGCAAGAAAACACTTGTAGCTCATTGGTAAAGCCTTGCACTGCTGTGACATAGCCCCTGTGTTCGAATCCCCTCAGCCACTATTATTTTTGCTGGTTTTTCTTTTAAATTGTTTGGAAGCCCAAAAGTTTACACGTGCAATACACGTAAAAATGTAAAATCACTAAAATCAAATATGTAGAAATTGTTGTAAAAACTGAACATGACACGTGGCAAAAATCCAAGACCCCATCCCCCTTGATCGGCCAGCGAGAATTGCTTTGGGGCAGGCGCCGCCGGGCCCCCCGTCCCAAATGCTTCAAAATTTTTACCCTAGCACTCCTTGGCCTCCCCCACTACTCCTATTCTGTTTGATTTTTCTGCACATTAACAGAGAGTTAAAATGAGCTTTAAAACTAAATTTTAATGCATTTTTAATTCTCATTTAAATACTCTAAATCCTAGTTCTATCCTATAAATACTACCCTACACAATATCACTCTCTATTCTGAAATCTAGCATCAAAACCCTCAAAATTTTCTAAGTCAAAAAGTTATACAAGTGGAGTTAGCCCAAGGTCGAGTTCCGGCGACGATTCGAGAAAAATCCGACGACACCGCGACTCCACGACGCCTTCAAAACCTTCCTCCACCTCCTCTCTCTCTTCTCAATCAGTAAGTCCCCTCACTTCTCACCTCTTTCTATTCTAAAACGATCTTCTATTAAAACTCGTCGGAAGTGGAGTAATTCCGACTTCCGATTCTAATTTTGATTAAAAATATAACTTTCCTTAATAACTAAACACCCATATTGTTATATCTTGTTTAGAAACCATAAAACAACATTTAGAACAAGTTTCAATTCAAAATAAAATGCTATGCAACTTGTATCACACTTTTTCGTTTATATACCACCAAGTTTCACCACGACATTATTTCATCATATTGTTCATATTACCTTTAGACAACTCACGTAGTAATGACCTATCTCATTACAACACTCATCATGATATAGCACGATAGCTTGAAAACAATATTTTTGTGGCAAAGAAGAATTTACAGTTAAATACCATAAACTATCAAAACCGTATTTCTTTTAATTGTTTTAATCAAATTTCATACGATTATATCCTTACAACCTATTTTGGGGAATCCAATTTGGTTGGTTTAGGTTATCGCACATCCATCGTACTAGTAGGGCGGGATGCAAACCTCCTCACGGAGCATCCGATCTCAATGGAATTTTTATTACAATTTTTAAGAAAACGTGATTTCTATTAATAAATAAATTCTATTTTTAATAATTATATATATATATATATTATCAAAATATCTATTTTAAATATATAATATATTCTATGTTTTCTAAATCAAAAGAAAAAGAATCACAAGTTTCATGAAAACACCATCAAGAATCAATACAAGTCAATTTACATGAAAATACCATATACTATTCAATTTAGGTTTATATCCACTAGAATATCTCATCTTATAAAAATTACATCCATGAAAATCCTAAAGACGATAAATAAACACTTGAGGTATATTTTGAAAATATATCAAAACTATTTTTCATAAAATCCCCTCAAGTTATATTAATTTACAATAAGAACTTTAGTAAATATAGGTTTAAGCGGGACCAATTCTCTTGAGCCTCAGGAGCCGGAGAAAGTGGGTACTTGCCTATTTAAGGTAGACAACTAAAAACGGGGTTATCAATATGGTAATTGTCTTGGAAAAAGACACAAATCATGTCGTCCATGTACAGCAGTTACCGATAACTCCAAAACTAATTCAGGACTTCAATATTGTTCAAAGTGTCTGACTCAATCTAAGTCTCAGTCTAATCTGAATACAATCCGAATACAATCCATTCTTAAATACAATTCAAATATAACTCCAATACAACATGATCCATTTATACCAGATACAATCAATACCAACATGACTCGACTGAACCGAAACATGGATATACTCTGATTACATTACTATCCATTTATATCCATTCCGTTTACATGATATCATGGTTTCGGCAAGTCGAATACAACTATTTATTACATTAATACAAAATACACTACGGGGTTTTAAAGGGGTAGATTGGTACGGAATGTATTAGAAGTGGCACGAGACTGTAACCATAATACACCTAACCTGAATATCCGTGCTGTTGTTCCGTGGCTTAACGGTTCCTTGTGCTCCGTATACCTTAGTCCACGGGGAAAGTTGGACTCCTCTCGTATACACTGATGCATTCTGTACCAAGCTACAAACAACTACGTTAACATAACAAACATAACTATATATAATTTACCTATTCTCTTTTATTCTTATTTATCTCTTAGGACTTACCGAGCAATTGTTCGCTGATGACATTTCTATTTGTAACAACCCTAATTTTCTTATACACTTTTTTCCTATACAAATTTTTAAATTGTTTTTTTTTCAAAATCCTAAAAGGGATATTTATTGCCTGAGCACAAGACTTAAGTAATTAATTAGCAATTTAATTACAGGAAGGATCTTGTAGCTCATTGGTAATACCTTGTAATGCTGAACCAAGCCACCAGAGTTTAAATCCCCTACCCCACATTATTTTTATATTTATTTTGTTTTAAATTTTATGGAAGCCCAACAGCCCACACAAGATAACTCCAGATTTTCCCACTACCCATTAAAAACTAAATGCACCAGTGAGCACCCCAGGAGACCTCCCACCTCCCGACGTTTCAACTCGGCCGGGATCGGCAGAGTCGGCCTGTGAATTGGCCGACTCGGGCCGGCACCGCCGGCGGGACTCGGCCGGACGGCCGAGTCCCCAAGATGAAAGTTGTGCCTTTTCCACTTCTCTAACCCCCTGCACACTCCAATTACTCAGATCGGTTCCAGAATCCCATTAACACCTAATTACTCCAATTTTTAATGAATTTCCTATATTTTTATATTTTTTTATTAAAAACCCTTCATCTACCCTAACCCTAGCCTACCCTATAAATACACCCCCTACCCTCTACCCTCTCACTCACATTTCTGAGCCAACTCTCTAAAATTCTCAAGAGATCTTGCGTACGTTGAAAACAAGCTCGAGGCGAAATCTACGGCGGACTTCCGGCGATCGCTTTAGGAACTACCGGCGATGACGCAATACATCGGCGATTCCCCTACTTCCATTTCACCCTCTTGTGTGTCCTAAAACCCGTAAGTCCCTTTTCTATCTCTCTTTTCTATTCTAAAAATACGAAATTACAAAACCCGACGGAACCGAAACAAATCCGATTTCCGATTCGGTATTCTATAAAATTCCACTTCTCATTAATACAATCATACTTAAACTTCCTCATGTTGACTATTAAACACAAATAAAATAATTTGAACAAGTTTCATCACATGAAATGATAGCTATTTCAATTTATCGTATTTTTCACTTAAATACCACATTGTTCCAATCTTTCATTTAACTCCATCAAACTTGCTATACATTTAAAGTAGAGCACGAGATAACGACCTACCTCCACACATACTTACATACAACCTAACACGATACCATCGAAATCTTAGAATACGAGAAACAAACATTTTCATTAAAATATCCTTTACTTAATAAAACTATTTCTAAAGGATTTAGTGTTGATACACTTTTAAATAAATACCTCTTATTATGAAAATACGATAAGTTGTGGACATCAGTCGTTTATCTAAACCTGATTTTGTGGTGTCTAGGCTAAGCAAGTGAGAAAGATAACTTTAAAAGGCCCGTCTCACGGTGATTCGTGAGCGGATCCCTCCTTTCTTCACTTGTACTTACCTGGCCACAATTGGCGGTGAAGAGGCGATTTGAGGCATCTCACAACTTGTCATTTGGACCAGTTAGGAATAGTCTAGTTGACTTAAGAGACCATAAAATATAGAATACGGAAAATTTACTTCTTTACAAATAAATACCATTTACTTAATAAAACCGTTTTCTAAAAAGATTTAGTATTTATACAAATCTTTGCAAAGCGCCGCTACAACCCATTTTGAGGAACTCGTTCGGGACGGTGCGGATTATCGCATATCCTCGGGCTTAGTAGTGCGAGATTCAGACCTCCGCAAGGAATATTCGGTCTCGAAAGATTTAAAATACGACATCTTAAGAAAATAAGATTTTTAGAATATAAAATATATATTAAAATTATTTTTGTATAAATATATGTATATTTATCATTAAAATACCTATTTTGCTATAATATAAATATTCCAACTCTTTTCAAAATCACAAGAATCAATCTTACACTAAAATACCATGACTTCCATACAAAACCAATATTACAAATAAATACCATTTATCATGAAATTAGGATATTTCCACTAGAAATATCACCATATAAAATCTACATTCATTACAACTCTAAAGACGATTAATAAATATTTAGGGTGTATTTTGAAAAGTATATAAAAGTATTTTTACATAAAACCCCCGCAAGTTCTATAATTTATCCTAAGGACCCTATTAAATATAGGTCTAAGCGGGACCAATCTCTTAAGTCTCATTATAATCTGACTTGAATATGATTCAAGTACAGTCTACAATCTACAATATACAATTTACAATATTACAATTTAACATGAATCCATGAATCCAATTATCAACCTATACAACTTGACCGAACCGAACCATAGATATACATTCCATTTACACGGTTCTCTAGTTATTCCATTTACATGATTATACAATTACATCCATTTACTGATATCATGGTTTCGGTCAGTCAATCAATTATAAAATCTATACAGTTTATAATACAATACAACAATACAATCAAGACATCGCGGGGTTTAAGGGGTAGACTGGTATGGAATATGTTAAAGGTGGCACGAAGTGGTCACTTAAGACGTAATTACATCCATACCATTGTTCCGTGGTATTATCGATGGATCCTTGTACTACGGGTTACCAAAGTCCCCGGTGTAAGTGGGACTCCTCTCGTATACACTGGCATCTTCTGTACCAAGTTACAAACAACAACGTTAACACTAAATACAACATTATAAAAAAATAATACAACTTTAAAAGCTACTCTCTCTCTTTCTTCTTTTCTACTTCTCTCTTCTCTTTGGGACTTACCGAGCGACCTGTTCGCTGACGACATTCTATTTCTTTCTTCTTTGAATGTCGTTAGGTGATTTAGACACGTCAGAGATCGAGCCTACTGTTGAAGACTTGGATCAGTTTGCTGAAGACCCTGAGCTTTAGTTTCATTGTACACATTTCCTTTCAGTACTTTACATTCCTGTTATGCCATTGTTTAGACATCGCTTTTATTTCAGTTGTATTTACTTTTCATGCATTGTACAAAAGAATGTTAATAAATAAAGTTGTTGTTCAGGTTATATCTCTTGTGTTTACTTTTATATTGCTTAGATACGCTTAGCGTATGTACTTCTGAGTATATACGTAGCGGACCAGTCGCGTCCCCTTCGCCGTATACTGGGAAGCGGGGCGTGACAGGTTTTGTTGGCGGCCCATGCAGGTCAGAGCTGTATGGAACCCCAAGCAATATAAAACACAAGAATTAGCAACTAAAACATTCTTTACAATCATATTCCTTGAATCCCATCATTTCTTATTCTTTGAATCATATACTTTAAATCTGTCTTAACCTAAATTTTTCATTCAAGGTTATGGATTCACCAAACAACACCAGCACCAATGTCAACAATACACCTCCACCACTACCACTCACACCTGCCGTTCCTTCTCCACTCAATGAGCAAACGGTTCTGCTTGAGGCAATCCGCATCCTCCTAGAGGGACAGCAACAGCTCTTGAACCGTCCCGAGACTGAAGCACCTGGGGTGAAGCAATTCAGAGCTTTACATCCCAAACAGTTCTCAGGAAAGGGGAGCCCACTGGAAGCTGAGGAATGGGCTCAAAGTATCGAGGATGATCTTGCAGTAGCACAAGTGCCAGAAATAGCTTGGGTCCGAGTTGCAAAGCTACAACTCACGGACAATGCACGGAACTGGTGGAAGGCGGAAGAAAGCCGTCTTGATCAGCCCATTGAATGGAAGACTTTTCGTGATAGGTTCGACATGAAATACTTCCCTGTGACTGCCAGGTTTGCCATGGAACAGCAGTTCATTCATCTACAACAAGGTTCTATGTGGGTCAAGTTAGTATATGAGTATGACGCTGAGTTCACCATGCTCAGTTGGTAAGATATGTCACAGTATTTCAAATTTTTTATATCACATAATACACAGCTAACATAAGACCGTAACAGATTTGCGGCGCACCTGATACCGACGGATGAGATCAGAGCCCGTCGATTTCAACAAGGTTTGGACATGGAAATCCAGGCTGCACTAGCCACAGGGAAATTTCCGACTCACGAGGATGCTCTGGAAGCTGCCCGCCGTTATGAAGCAGTGATAAAGGCAAGGGGCAGACCTCAATCTGCAGAAGTGAAACGCCCTGCCACTCAAATGGCAGGAGGGGCCTCTTCAAGGCCAGCTGTTGAACTCAGAAGACTGGAAGAAGCCAAGGATCGCCCAAGACCCGATTTTTGCTTTTATTGCAAGAGGGAAGGACACTTGTGGAAGGACTGTAGGCGCGCAAAAGGCCTATACTTGGTTTGTGGCGCGTCCAATCACGGAATTGGAAACTATCCCTATAGCCGCAACCCAGCTCACACACCCGTCAACTACCCGCTGCAGCCAGCTATTCAGGCTCCTGCAACTCGTCCTTCACTCCCAGCACCACCTCCACACAGAACTCCTGCACAGCCTACTCGCCAATTCCATCAGGCACTGAGAAACATGCCTCGAGTACAGGGGAATATGCCTCCAGCTAGGAGGAACGTGCCACGGCGACAGGCTTACACCTTAGCAGCTGTAGAAGCCGAGACTGTAGGTCAAGGTAACACCGGTAAGACTCTTTCACATTTTAAACCCTTGCACCATTTTTTCTGTTATACACTATCCATACTCCAGTCACCAAACTTTCCTTGAAATTGTTACACTTTCCTTTTTCAAATTTCGAGGACGAAATTTTTATAAGGAGGGTAGAATGTAACAATCCTAATTTTCTTATACACTTTTTTCCTATACAAATTTTTAAATTGTTTTTTTTTTCAAAATCCTAAAAGGGATATTTATTGCCTGAGCATAAGACTTAAGTAATTAATTAGCAATTTAATTACTAGAAGGAGCTTGTAGCTCATTGGTAATACCTTGCACTGCTGAACCAAGCCACCAGAGTTCAAATCCCCTGCCCCACATTATTTTTGTATTTATTTTGTTTTAAATTTTATGGAAGCCCAACAGTCCACACAAGATAACTCCATATTTTCCCACTACCCATTAAAAACTTAATGCACCAGTGAGCACCCCAGAAGAACCCCCACCTCCCGACGTCTCGACTCGGCCGGGATCGGCCAAGTCGGCTGGCGAACCGACCGACTCGGGCCGGCGCCGCCGGACGACCGAGTCCCCAAGATGTGCCTTTTCCACTTTTCTAACCCCCTGCACACTCCAATTACTCAGATCGGTTCCAGAATGCCCATTAACACCTAATTACTGCAATTTTTAATGAATTTCCTATATTTTTACATTTTTTATTAAAAACCCTTCATCTACCCTAACCCTAGCCTACCCTATAAATACACCCCTACCCTCTACCCTCCCACTCACATTTCTGAGCCAACTCTCTAAAATTCTCAAGAGATCTTGCGTACTTTGAAAACAAGTTCGAGGTGAAGCTCCGGCGAAATCTACGGCAAACTTCCGGCGATCGCTTTAGGAACTACCGGCAACGACGCAACACATCGCTGATTCCCCTACTTCCATTTCACCCTCTTGTGTGTCCTCAAACCCGTAAGTCCCTTTTCCATCTCTCTTTTTTATTCTAAAAACACGAAATTACAAAACCCGACGGAACCGGAACAAATCCGATTTTTGATTCGGTTTTGTATAAAATTCCACTTCTCACTAATACAATCATACTTAAACTTTCTCATGTTGACTATTAAACACTAATCAAACAATTTGAACAAGTTTCATCACATGAAATGATAGCTATTTCAATTTATCGTATTTTTCACTTAAATACCATATTGTTCCAATCCTTCATTTAACTCCATCAAACTTGCTATACATTTAAAGTAGAGCACGAGGTAACGACCTAGCTCCTCACACACTTACATACAACCTAACACGAAACCATCGAAAACTTAGAATACGAGAAACAAACATTTTCATTAAAATACCCTTTACTTAATAAAACTATTTCTAAAGGATTTAGTATTGATTCACTTTTAAATAAATACCTCTTATTATGAAAATACGATAAGTTGTGGACATCAGTCGTTTATCTAAACCTGACTTTGTGGTGTCTAGGCTAGGCAAGTGAGAAAGGTAACTTTAAAAGGCCCGTCTCACGGTGATTCGTGAGCGGATCCCTCCTTTCTTCACTTGTACTTACCTGGCCACAATTGGCGGTGAAGAGGCGATTTGAGGCATCTCACAACTTTTCGTTTGGACCAGTTAGGAATAGTCTAGTTGACTTAGGAGACCATAAAACATAGAATACGGAAAATTTACATCTTTATAAATAAATACCATTTACTTAATAAAACCGTTTTCTAAAAAGATTTAGTATTTATACAAATGTTTGCAAAGCGCCGCTACAACCCATTTTGGGGAACCCGTTTGAGATGGTGCGGATTATCGCACATCCTCAGGCTTACTAGTGTGAGATTCAGACCTCTGCAAGGAGCATTCGGTCTCGAAAGATTTAAAATACGACATCTTAAGAAAATAAGATTTTTAGAATATAAAATATATATTAAAATTATTTTTGTATAAATATATGTATATTTATCATTAAAATACCTATTTTGCTATAATATAAATATTCCAACTCTTTTCAAAATCACAAGAATCAATCTTACACTAAAATACCATGACTTCCATACAAAACCAATATTACAAATAAATACCATTTATCATGAAATTAGGATATTTCCATTAGAAATATCACCATATAAAATCTACATTCATTACAACTCTAAAGTTGATTAATAAATACTTGGGGTTTGTTTTGAAAAGTATATAAAAGTATTTTTACATAAAACCCCCGCAAGTTCTATAATTTATCCTAAGGACCCTATTAAATAGAGGTCTAAGCGGGACCAATCTCTTGAGTCTCATTATAATCTGACTTGAATATGATTCAAGTACAGTCTACAATCTACAATCTACAATTAATAACATTACAATTTAATATGAATCCATGAATCCAATTATCAACCTATACAACTTGATTGAACCGAACAATGGATATGCATTCCATTTACATGGTTCTCCAGTTATTCCATTTACATGATTATACAATTACATCCGTTTACTGATATCATGGTTTCGGTCAGTCAATCAATTATACCATCTATATAGTTTACAATACAATACAACAATACAATCAAGGCATCGCGGGGTTTAAGGGGTAGACTGGTACGGAATATATTAAAGGTGGCACGAGGTGGTCACTTAAGACGTAATTACATCCATGCCGTTGTTCCGTGGTATTATCGACGGAGCCTTGTACTACGGGTTACCAAAGTCCCCGGTGTAAGTGGGACTCCTCTCGTATACACTCGTATATTCTGTACCAAGCTACAAACAACAGCGTTAACACTAAATACAACATTATAACAAAATAATACAACTTTAAAATCTACTCTCTCTCTCTTTCTTCTTTTCTACTTCTCCTTCTCTTTGGGACTTACCGAGCGACCTGTTCCCTGACGACATTCTATTTCTTTCTTCTTTGAATGTCGTCAGGTGATTTGGACACGTCAGAGATCGAGCCTACTGCTGAAGACTTGGATCAGTTTGATGAAGACCCAGAGCTTTAGTTTCATTGTACACATTTCCTTTCAGTACTTTACATTCCTGTTATGCCATTGTTTAGGCATCGCTTTTATTTCAGTTGTATTTACTTTTCATGCATTGTACAAAAGAATGTTAATAAATAAAGTTGATGTTCAGGTTATATCTCTTGTCTCTTGTGTTTACTTTTATATTGCTTAGATACGCTTAGCGTATTTACTTCTGAGTATATATGTAGCGGACCAGTCGTGTCCCCTTCGCCGCATACTGGGAAGCGGGGCGTGACACTATTTCTATTCTTCTTTGGAATGTTGTCAGGAGGACCCGATTCTCTGGAGATCGAGCCTAGCACAGAAGACTTAGAGCAGTTCTCAGAAGACCCGGAGTTTTAGTCACCTTTATATACCTTTACTTTCAGTTCATGCCATTGTTTAGGCATTGTTTTCCAGTCTTGTATTTTACTTTCCAGCATTGTATTGTAAAGGATGTTTAATAAATAAAAAGTTGATGTTCTTTTACATCTCATTTCTTTCTTGTGTACATTGCATTATATTTCTTATTTACGCTTAGCGTGTTTACTTCTGAGTAAATGTGTTGCGTGACCCGCCATGTTCCCTTGTCCGTACACTGGGAAGTGGGGCGTGACACTAACGTTCGACTGAGATAGTAGAGGGCATTCTCTTTTCCCTCCTCATTGTTCTGAGAGAGGAGTGCACCGAGTGACTCATCTAGAGCGGCAGTATAGAGAATCAATGGTTTACTTAGAATGGGAGCAACAAGCACTAGAGGGTGCAACAGGTACTGTTTGATGTTTTTGAATGTTTCTTAACATTCGACATCCTAGACGAAAAAAGCTTCTTTCTTCATGAGCTTCGAGAATGGCCCTCATCTTCCCGATAGGTTCAAGATGAACCTTCGTATGTAAATGGGCTTGCCTTGAAAGGATCTTAGCTGCGTCAGATTCTTCGGAGGAGACATCTCCATGATGGCCTTTATCTTCGATGGGTCGACTTCGATCCCCTGATGTCGGACTATAGAACCGAGGAATTTTCCTGATGACACGCCAAAGCGGACTTTAGAGGATTTATCTTCGGATCGTGTTCTCTCAGGCGGGTGAAAACGGTCCAGAGATCTCGGATGTGATCGGCCTTGGCTTTAGTTTTGACGAACAAATCATCAACATAATATTCGACGACTTTATGGATTAAGTCATCAAAGATTTTGGTCATTGCCCATTGATATATTGCGCCCTCATTCTTCAGTCCGAATGGCATCACCTTATAGCAGTATATCCCGATCTGGGTTCGAAATACCATGTGTTTCTCATCCTCGGGCGAAATCATGATTTGATTATATCCAGACGAGCCATCCATGAAAGCGAACAGCTCGTAATTTGAGGTATCGTCGACCATCATTTCCATGACCGGAAGCGGGAAATCGTCTTTAGGGCATACCTTATTGAGATCCCTGAAATCGACGCAAACTCGTATCTGCTCGTTCTTCTTTTTCAGCGGGACGATGCAAGTGATCCAATCCGCATATTTCTCCTCTCTGATGAAGCTGGCATCAATGACTTTCTTAGTTTCCTCAATAACCTTTTCTTCCAGTTATCTTCTCATTCTTCAAGGAGCTTGTTTGACTGGCTTAGCATCAGGAGATATAGCCAGCTTATGTACGGCCACTTCAGGGGAGAGGCTAGGCATTTTTCACGACCCGGAAAAAGGCACGTAACTGGCACTTGAATCATGTGAAGTCTATAGGACCCCACCTAATTCAAGTAAGCCAAAGCCCAGAAATCTAAACCTTTTTAGAGAAAAAAATAGTGGAGGTGCAGTTTTTGAAATAAGGTTTTACTGAAATCAAGTTCTTTCTTTAAAGCATAGATAATAGTATACGAAATCACTATGTTTGTATCTAACTTGAAAACATTTTCGTCATTGAAAATTTGGGCAGCACCTCCTTTGAATAACTTAACCCAAAACGGTACAAACAATATAATATAAGGCATCCCCAAGCGGGAGCTAGCTCTTCGCCAATTGGCGGAAACAACCACGCAAGTAATGCAAATATACAACGCCAAAGGCAAGGATCAAAACTCACAAGGAAAGTAAAGAAAAACAGGCATCATCAAGAAAACCAAAAAACAATAATATATACATGAGCATGATCCTAAGGCCGAAAGAATATACAATAATGGTTTCTAAGTATACTAAATATACATAGTCTGGTTGATGGAGTTTTAACTAGATACAACTGGAATAAAATTTGCAAATATATAACGGTGGTCACGATGCAATGTATCCCTCCAATCGATGCAATCACCCGGAAGAAGTGACGTGTCAGCAAAGCCGCTACGGAACCTATACGGCCAAACCTGCAAGAAACTGTGGCACAACGGGGGTGAGTTGCCAACTCGTGAGTGGAAGACATCACCGAGAAGAAACTGAATGTATGAAGTTCTCCTAGGTCATACAATACAATACAATAGTAATATAATGACGTCTGGTAATAACAAGGATAACGGCATAAGCATACGTGTAAACTAAGGTACTCGCGTCAGAGTCATAAGTGGAAACAGACATATGTAAATATATGCATGAATGTAAATGCATCCATGAATGTGTGCCCAGCAACGACACACCAAAATCAAGATAAAACCTGAGTGCCCAGCATTGCCACTCGAAAACATCATGAAAATCATGCCCATCTGTGATACAATATCCTATGATATCTCGGGCGCCACATCCTCAGATTGGCCCTCAAATCTGTCAAATCACACGACTCTGGTCAGTATCCTCCGGATGACCGTAGGGTCAACAATAATCGGTAGGTAGTGCTCCCCTGCCAGACTCATCGTCTACATCATGAGCTTCTTGTCCTGGGGTATCTTACCGGGTCCACCATGTACCCGTAGATGGTGCATCCCCCTTCTCGAATCGGGTATGTGAACACACGTGGCTCAAGAACCAAGAAATCTCATGGTGGATGCCACACATCATATAATGAGAAACCGCATTTTCTTTTAAGAAAATATAATCATGAGTTTATAAATATCACTTGCGGTTTTCCCCAAATCCAGAAATCACATGGATACGGAAATCTCCAAAAAAATCACAATATATGAGTATACAATGAGATAATTAATATCGACGTGAAGCCAATGATCAGTGCATAACTAGAAAGTATGGATGCAAATGCATGTGGCATCTAAATAAGAACTATAATGTCCACACTAGCATTTAAGATCATGAATGTAAAACAATACTATTTCTACAAATTATCAGATTTTATGAATGAAGTAAAGGTTCTCTAGAGTGTACGTGGCATGGCAATTACCGACGATGATGTGTGTGAGCCGGCAAGCAAGTGTACATGCAACATAAGTATCATCGGTGATGGTGCAGGTGTCTTAACAGACGAGATCATAATAGCTAAAGAAACACATGTATATATGAAATGCAATGAGAGCTATTTCAAAGTGAATAGTAAATGCAACATTATAAAATATATATATCTGTATACGAGTCATACAATTTTAGTGTTTGAAATAGCATGAATCGTGGTTTTTAGAAAAGTAGGGGCTACGGTGTTTTTGAGAAAAGAAAATGTCCTTAGAAAATTCGTAGTATCTCTCAGATTGTCTTTTGAAAATACTCACGATTCGTTAGTTTTGAAAATAGGTAAGACTCGAGCCTAGTCTAGTATCTACCTAAACAACTAAAAGACTAAACTAAGAACCTAGTCGTAGTGATAAGAAAATCTAAACATATTCCGAGTCGATATATCTAATAGTCGGTGATCCAGCCTCATAGCATCACATACTGTATAATACATCGTACGGCATCCTCGAGTCAAGAGTGCAGATCAATCATCATATATACCTCGTACAGTAATATCCATCGTACGGCATTCTCAAAATCGAGGGTACGGGGCAAAAATCATATATATATATATATATATATATATATATATATCATCATTCGTACGGTATGATTTATATCATCATCATCATCATCATTCGTACGGTATGATTCATCGTACTATATCAATATTATGGGTACGGATCTAAGGTCCCGTACATTCTATTATATTACCAGGTCACATGTTATCGCATGTTTTGCATATATATCGCCCAACGATCCTTTATTATATCATGTCATACACGGTGTTTCGACTCAATCACATATTATAGCCTTACGGCATCATGCCCGATCATATCGACTCATATCCAATCAATGTATACTATCCTCATCTCACGCGTGTGTGTGTGTATGTATACACACACACACCCCCATACACACACACATACACACACCTATATATATACCAAGTGTATGCATGTGTGTGCATGTGCAATAACAAATAACCTATGGTTCACAACTAAGGAAAAGAGGCTAAGGATAAAACTTCCTACAACTATGCCTAATCTATCATATAGTCTCCTAGGATTATACTCGCTAAGTAACCAAAACTCGCGTCAACATATATAAATAATATACGCATCCTAATCTTACAAATTTGCGGGGGTGCTATACGCTATCCCCCTGACTTTCCCTATAGATATATATCTACTCACCTTGATCCTCGCTTGCCGAAATTGATGACACCATGCTCTCCCTTATCGTACGAAGTCTATACAAAGGTACCTACATATCACAACACATCGTATCGCATCAAAAATCCAATTCAAAAGTCGACATGACACGCGAAATGCTCATAGGTTAAAACCTACAGACCACGCATGCAAAAGAACCAAATAACCCTCGACATCGACGTACGAACGCCAATCGATCAAGATAAAACACCAATATCAAAACTTAAGTCATTAAAAACCACGAAACCAAAACAGCAATATAGAAAACTAGCTCCAGATTTTGATCAGGAAATTTAGGACTAAACAAACAATATTGGGGATAGGTTATAAGGATTGGGAACTATAGACAAAACTACAACACCAGTTCCTAACATGGGCCCGGCGAGATCATGAAAAAACCAGGCGCTGCCGGTCCAAGTGGGGAGGTTTAGTCTCGTGTTCTCATGGTGGTCTTCTAGGGTTCTAATTTGGTTAAATAAGTTGCTTGTTTTTCTCAGACACTTCCCAAGTTGCTCCAGATTCCCTGTAATCCTTAAAATTCCACAAAACCGACATTAGAAAGTTTAAAGTTCAAGTTTTGGGTTTTTGTCTTAGGTTTAGATCATAAAATACCAGCACTACAGGGGTTTAGTCACTATCTATTCCTCAATTTCACCTTCACACATCAAGAAATCACCTAACCCTCAAATAGGAATTTTCCAACATCACTAATCAACTCAAGATTAACTCAAAACTACACTAGAACATTAGAAACACTAAAAACTCAACTACAAATGTAGGATTTTACCTCATTTGGCAACTCAAGAATTTTCTTGAGTTGCCTAAAGTGCTCAAAGTCTTGACATTGATGCCTCCATAGGGTTTTGTAGTTTGGAACTTGGAGTTATTTTTTTGTGGGAGTGGACATGAGAGTTTGTTTGTAAGAAAGATAAAGAGTTGAAAAAAAATGAGAAGAAGAAGAATCAAGAAGAGAATTAAAACCATTCCCCCTCTCTCGTTTTTCCCCTTTGTGGCTTTCCAATGTGCTGAGATTGGACAAAGAAATTATGTCCACCCATAATGTGCACCTTACAATAATGTGCCCATACCTCCATGTTTCCCCCCTTATGCAAATATCTCCCCTTTTTTCTTTTTCTTTAATTTTCTTAAAACTAAAACTATATTAAAAGAACAAGAAGCCATGGTTCAAAAAATAAAAATGTAACAAGTGTTGCAACTTGCCATGAACGTAAACAGGATTAATACATAATTAGCAAAATATTAATAAAGTTTAGCGTTAACTTGTATACAATTAATTGTATAATAATATATAAATGTCTGAATCACAATAATTCTTCCAAAATCAATAATTTTTATTAATTTTCTAAATATTTTCCAAACTATCAGTATATAGTTATACCATATCATTAAAACTAATCTCCATACTTTAAAATATTCATAATATTCATTACTTAATTATTTAAATTCTCCAAAAATAATATTTTATTTTCTAAAATGTTACGCATTTCTTTGTACGTCCACGCGAAGCAGTCGGCGAACTCATGCAGCAGGGCAACTATCTACTCTTTCATTTCCTCTGACAAGAGTGAGCTGATGTATGTCGGGCTTGGACTATCGGGCGTTCCCAAGTCAATCTCGGTTAGCTCGTCAAACGTTGCTTTTCCACCGTCTTCAAGCTCTCGAGAGGCTTCTTCTGGCTTGGCTAGCTCATCGTCGTCATTTGACCTTTCGCTGGCTTCACCGATATGGATCATATAGAATGCTTTGGCATTAGGTTGAATGAAACCTATGCCCCGTCTATCTGGAATTCGTCCATCAATAAGTGCTCGGATCTGAGGCGCATTCTATAGCCTCTCATAAAATTTCGCTTCGGATTCCGTTTGATATAATCGACATCCGCACTTTTTAAAATATTCATGCATCTCGGACGCATAATATCTGGGATTGAGGACGGCTCTTATGCCTCTCTCATAGGGAAGGCACGTGACAGACTCCGGGTGCACGACAGGATTTGACCCATAAAATAGAATGCCATTCTGTCCACTTTTCCTTCTAGGAACATAGAATGTTTTCATTTGGTTCACGGTAGAGACCGACAAAGCATTTAACTCCTTACACATCTGTTCCGGCACCCTTGTGATAGCTAGAGATCTTTCTATAATCTTGAAAGTTTCTCTTAGCTTTTCTTTTTGCATGAGAGCCTAATCCGCATAGCTGTTGCGAGGCGGGTCCTCTTCCTCCGACTCTTCCGTGTTGCTGCCAAGATGAGGGCGAATTTTGCTGCTAGATGGTATCAGACTCGTCCGTATCGCTGTCGAAATGAGGGAGAATTTTACGGAAGGAAGGAGTTCCAGCGTCGGACTCATCAGTGTCACTGCCGAAACGTGGGCTGTAACACCTTAGAATGCATTTAGTGTTAATTAAGCGATAATACGGATTTTTAGTAACAAGTTTACCAAAATAGTTTTCAAATATTTTATAAAAATTAATTAATATTTTATTAATATTTATTTTGGGCTTGCACACACATGTGCATGTTAAGCTAGGGTTAATTAGGGTTAACCATGCTTAAATAGCCATGGCACCTTAACCCCATTTTAACTAAGTCTTATGCAATTATATAAATTAATTAGTTTTCAAATTATAAATAAAAGGTTTGAATTTTTGTTGACTTGAGGATGAGAGAGAGAGAGAGATGGCATGATGAGGAATGGGCAAGCATGCCATGCATTAAATGAAGAGAGAGAAGGGCATGGAGGATGAGAGAGAGAGAGATGGCATGATGAGGAATGGGCAAGCATGCCATGCATTAAATGAAGAGAGAGAAGGGCATGGCTCTCTCTAATCTCACCCCCTCTTTCCCTCATCCCTCACTCACACATACACTCTCAACTCACTCACTCTCTCATACTCATATTTTTTCTTCATCTCATTATCTCTCTCACACCCTCACTCTCTCAACTGAAACCCCAACCCAAACCTTCACAAATCCTCACAAAACCTATGCTAATCTTCACAAAACTCACTAAACCCTTCATTAAACTTGATCTAAAGCCTATGGAGATCACTTGGAGCATGGAAAGCTAGGGTTTTGAGCAAGTGTGGATAGGTAATGACTCTAAACTGTTAATTAGGAGTTTATTTTTGTTGTGTAGCTTAGTAGTCACTGTTTAGAATGATAATGTAGTTTTGAGCCAATATCGTATTTTTAGTGTCGTTTCGGAGTGTCTGTGACCTGCTGTGACTACGAGTGTTTAATGGAAAAACTAGCAGTGTAATAGTGTTGTACTCGAGACCCTGATTGTTCACCTGAAGCACGAACCCCACCTGACCGGTTTTGGCCGGCGAGACTCAGGCAAAATCCGGCGAGCTCGGTCGTTAGGGGGACTGGGGTGTTGTAATTTTTAGGGTAGCTGTCTGCAGTTGTTTTAGAGTGTTTGGTACTGCTAGATTTTTAGGTTTTGATAGTGGGTAAAATCTGGGATCGATTAGCTAGTTTTTAGTGTTTCGACGATGCGCGTTACGATTGATCCGACGTTGTTTTAGTGTTTCGGGTAGCTTGCTGTCGTGGGTTTGTTTTGGTAATGTCGACACACACGTTAGCCGCTAAACAAACCTTTTTATAGCTTAAGGGAACCAATTCGTTAGATTGGCGTTGTGTTCAGTATTATTGCATAGTTGCTAAATCCGCGCGTTATTGTGTTTTGTGTTAATAGGATCGCAGGCGGGGACTTTGGACGCTGAGAAGAAAAGGAAGAAGGTGAGTAGCTTTAACATCTATGGGGAAACCGTCCATTTGGCGTTATGCGTCAGGGCTTGATATGATAGTATAGCCGCATGTCTATATTCATATATGTTGATTGTGCATGAACATCATTGCATATCCTTACTTGTTGTGCCTTGACTTAGTACCTAGTGGACATTGCACCATTACTGACGGTTCATGTTGCACGAGCACTGAATTGTATGCTACACCCACACCGTTGGTAATTGCCATGGCATGCACAACTATACACATATGCAGTATTGTATTGTTATTGATATTGACACATTGATTCTTGTTCTATTGCGCATATGAAATACATCATGCATACATACTTACATGTATACACCCATACTTGCTATAGCTATATGTACACCTTTATATGATGTTGGATTTGATTTTGGAAAAATTGGGAACCGCATGATATATTTAAAAACCGGATTCATTTAAAAGAGCGGTTTTCCCTTGATATGCTCATATTACTGTTTTATGTTGCATATATCATATTTCATGGATTTACGCATTGAGATACGGATTTCATGTGATTTATTGATTTGAGAACCGTGGGGATATTTCAAAAAAGTATGCATTGTTTTGAAAACCCGGTTTCTCTTGATATGATATTTCGATACGTCCACTATGAGTTTTCTCGGTTCTGAGACTTGTGTTAGATATCCGATTCGAGGAGCGGTAGGCACCGTCTGCGGGTATATGGTGGACCCGGTGAGGTATCCCAGGGCAAGAAGACTCGTATAGAAAGGCGGTGAGCCCAGCGGAGGGAGTACTACCTACCGGTGATAGTATAGAGCCCGACGGATATCCGGAGGATACCGTTTGGGAGTTATGACATGAGATATATTGAGGGCCGATCTAGGTATGCGGCGCCTGAGAGATGAGTATTTGCGTGTCGATATTGGACACGAGTATTTCATGATGTTTTCGAGCGCCGATGTTGGGAACTCAGGTTCCATGAGATTTACAGGATATGATAGCCGATCAGAGTGACGGCGCCGGCGCCTGAGGTATTGGGATTCGGGTGTCGTTGATGGACACCGGTTTTTCCACGATGATGATTCATTGATGATGACATGTTTTATCCCATACTTAGCATTCATTTGATATGCCTTGCTTCATATATTTGTAGTACCTGATAGAGTACTTTTCATGATTGTTGCATATCCATATTAGCAAATGGATACTATCAGATTGCATGTGATAGAGTATCACAGTAAGTGCATACCTGCGATTATCTGTACGATGTTACCTACTACTCACGAGTCGGCAACTCACCCACTTTGTGCCACAGTGTTTTGCAGGTTTGACCCTCAAAGTAGTCGCGGCAGGGCTTCTTATTGTATCTTTTTGCAGCGATACCGCTACGGTTGGCTGTGAGCCGTTTTGCTATAGGTGGGTTTTGCGGTTATCCGTTTATATTCATTGTATATCCCTCATTGTATCTAGTACTCTCCATAAACCATTTCATGTATTGACTTAGAGACGAGTTGTGAAAACGATATTGTATATTTTGTGACTCTGGGTGTCGAGCTCGTGTGAGCCGGCTTTTATTATGCAGTTTTATCTCTTATGCCATTTCACTTTATATTGTTCATTTCTTCGCTACGGTGTCGTATATATACTTGTGGTGGTTGTTTCCGCCTTTGGGCGTGATTTGCTACCGTTTGGAGATACTTTATTTATATTATATGATGCTTTACTTATATTATATGTTTTTACCCGTTTCGGGGCTAGTTTTTACAAAGGATGTGCTGCCGAAATTTTTAAGAAAATAATTTAAACTTTAAAGATTTTTACTTGAGATTTCCAAAGGTTTTTAACAATGTTTTTATCACTTACAACTTTTGATGATTTAGATTTTTGGGTTTTCGGCTTACTTAAATTTCGTTACGCCTGTTGACGTTACGTGGTTTAAGTGCCGGTCACGTGCCAAATTTTGGGTCGTGACATGGGCGCACTTGGAGGTTTTTGCATTTGAAAGTGACAGCTGGCTCGGATTTGCTTTTGAGTTTCAGGGACGTTTTGTCTTTGGTCAGCTGCGGCTCAGTACCTTGTAGGTTCATAAAATATTGAGAATCTTCATATCGGACTTCATGCACACCGAACGGCTGGATGTCTCCGTCAATGCGTCTTTCTTCGCCATTTTTGGTATACTTCATGCACTGATGAAGAGTTGGCAGAACGATACCATATTCGTGAAGCCACGGTCGTCCCAGGAGGATCTTATGGGACGTGTCGGCTTCGATCACGTATATCTTAGTTTCGGTTTGCAGGTCCCAAACCCGATCGACAAAGATATGGATCCCAGAACTTGCTTGCAGTTTTGATTGAAACTTTGAATGACAATCATTTCTCTTGATAGGTGTCGGACGTCCATTGACATATTCTTCAGAGTCCGCATGTTTATGATGTTCACTGAGGACCCTGGATCAATCAATATGCGATTAATCCGGTCTCCGTCGCTGTACCTTGTCACGTAAAGCAGTCGGTTGTGCTCAGCTGTTCCTAGTAACAGGTCTTCATATTTAAATGTGACTGCGGCTGTATGCAGAGTGTACTAGACTTCTTTCATATCAATTTCCGCAAAGCGATCCTGGTACCGCTCGGGGTTTTGTAGAGCGTGAATGAGAATATCTCTAAGCTCCTTAGATAGGACCAAGGCATCGTAGATGCTCAGGAAAGACAGAAGCTTTCGGAGATGAGCCAAGACATTATAGTCCACCGAGTAAGAACTCGAATTTTCATGAGCCGGTTCTCCGCCATCTTCTTCATTAGCGACTTGTTTTTCCTTCCCTTTTGAGGTGTTGCCTTGATTTGGCGGTAAAGCCTTGCCGCTTCTGAGATGGATTTGGTTGGCCATCATGGCGAGCTCCTCGTCCTCCTCGGGAAAACAAAGTTCTTTCTCAGAATCACAACTAAGGTGGACGACGTAGAAGGTTACTATAAGGATCTCGTTATCGGAGTCTTCTTCTAGCTCTTCCAGAATCTCAGCCGCTTTTACGGGGAAGATGTCATGCCCCACTTCCCGATGTACGGCGAAGATGACGCGACTGACCGCTACGTATTTACTCTGAAGTAAACACGCTAAGCGTATCTAAGAAATATAAGTAAAATGCACAAGAGACAAAGACAATAGATATAATTGAACAGCAACTTTATTTATTAACATTCTTTTTACAATGCATCTGAAAATAAATACATGGAATGGAAAGCAATGCCTAAACAGTGGCATAACAAAAATGGAAAATACAGAATGCAAATGTGTACAAGAATCCAAAGCTCTGGGTCGTAAGCTAGCTGGTCCAAATCCTCGCTGGTGGGCTCGATCACCAGTGAATCACCTGACAACATTCCAAAGAAGAAAGAGAAGGGATGTCGTCAGCGAACAATCGCTCGGTAAGTCCCAAAGATGAGGGAGAAATAGAATAGACAGAGAGTGTGTAACTTTTAAAGTTGTATTATATTGTTAACGCTGTTGTTTGTAGCTTGGTACAGAAAAGGCCAGTATATACGATAGGAGTCTCATTAAACCAGAGACTAAGGTGAAGGGAAAGTATAAGGAACCGTTCAGCCACGGTACAACGGCAGGTTAGATGTCTTAATGGTTGCAGTCTCGTGCCATTTCTAACACCTTCCGTACCAATCCACCCCTTATAAACCCCGCGATGTTTTGATTGTATTATTTGTATTGTACTGTCTTGTAATTGAATTGTATAGATGGATGACTTTCCGAAACCATGATATCAGTAAATGGATGTAATAGGAGAATCATGTAGATGGATGTATATTCATGGTTCGGTTCAGTCAAGTTGTATAGATTGATAGATTGAACAGATTGAATACATGGATTCATATTGATTTGTTATATATACTTGAATCTCATTCAAGTCAGATTGATTACATCGAGACTCAGTCTGAGTCAGACAATTAGAAAAGAAATTGAACCCTGAATTAGGTTGTGGTGTTATCGGTAACCGCTGCACATAGACAGCAGGATTTGTGTCTTTTTTCAAAAACGATTACCATGTTGATAACACCGTTTGTTAAGTTGTCTACCTTAAATAAGCAAACACCCATATCTCCGGCTCTCTGAGGCTCAAGAGACTGGTCCCGCTTAAACCTATATTTACTAGGGTCCTTATTGTAATTTATAAAACTTGAGGGGGTTTTATATAAAATAATTTTGTATATTTTTCAAAATACACCTCAACTATTTTATTATTGTCTTTAAAGTTTTCATAGATGTAGATTTTATATATGTGACATTTCTAGTGAATAAAACCTAATTTCATAATATATGGTATTTAATTGTAATATTAGAATTGTTTGGTATTTTCATGTAAAGTGATTCTTTTGATTTAGAAAAGTTGGAATATTTATATTATATCAAAAATTAGATATTTTGATGATACATATATATATGTATATTTATATAAAATAATTTCAATTTATTATTTTTTTCTAGAAACCTCATTTTCTTAAGATATTTGTATTTTTAAATCTTTTGAGACCGTATGGTCCTTGCGGAGGACTGCATCTCGCACAACTAAGCCCGAGGATGTGCGATAATCCGCACCATCCCGAACGGGTTCCCCGAATGGGTTGTAGCGGCGTTTTGTAAAGATTTGTTTAAAATACATAATCTTGTAGAAAAAGGTTTTTATATAAGTCGGAGGTAGTTTTATGTAAAACCGTATTTTCCCAAATTTATGTTTCCCAATATCATCGTGATATATTACATATGAGTGTTGTGAAGAGATAGGTCATTACCTCGTGAACTATCTAAAAGTATAGCAAGGAATTAAAAGTTGTATGTCGAAGCTAAACTATATGATATTTTTCTGTAAAAGCGCAATAAAAATTGAAATATGAATTCTTTTAATATGGAACTTGTTCAATATATTTTGTTAATGATTAATAGTCATGTTGTGAGAGTTTGGTATTGTTGTTTTAAGAAAAATGGAACTTTAAAAAAAACGAATCGGAAGTCGGATTAACTTCGCTTCCGTCGAGTTTTAGAATTACGAGTTTTCAGAATAGAAAAGAGAAGAGGGAGGAGGAAATTACTAGATTTTTTATTAGAGAAGTGGAATAGGGAGTGGTAGGAGGTGCCGATGCGTCGTTTCGTCGCCGGGAGCTCCTCGGATCGTCGCCAGAAGTTCATCGGAGCTTCGCCCTTCACTAACTCCACTTGTACACTATTGAACATGGAATTTTCTTGAGATTTTTTGTATAGAATTCAGAGTGAGGAGGTGGAAAAGAGTGTGGGTATTTATAGGAGAATTTTAGGGTTAAAAAAATTCCATTTAAAATGGAGATTAAAGGGATTTTATGGTCTCTGTAATTGTGCAGGGTTTTTAAACCATACAGGGGTTATAAGGAGATCAAGAGGCACAGAAGTCAAGAAGACAAAAATCCGATTCAGGTGAGCTTGGCCGGCGGCGCCGGCCAATTCAAGCGCGTCGCCGGCCGATCCAGGTCGAGTCAGGCCGAGTTTTCATGTCACGTGTTCATTGTCATTTGGTCTACCTCCTGGACTCGTTTGTTTTTAGTGTGACCTTTGGTTTTACGGGTTTTGCACGTGTAGACTCTTGGGATTCTAAAAGATTAAAAGAATTTTAATCAAAAATAATATGTGGCTGATGGGATTTGAACTCTGGTGCTTTGGTTCAGCAGTGCAAGCTCTTACCAATGAGCTACAACCTCCTTCTTGCTACTAAAAAACAAAACAAATTTATAACTTGTGCTCAGACTCAAGTACCCCTTTCTGTATTTTTCGAAAAAATTATACAGAAAGTTCAGGGTTGTTACATTCTACCCTCCTTATAAAAATTTCGTCCTCGAAATTGGTAAAAGGAAAGTGTAACAGATTCAAGAAAAGTTTGGTCATAAAACTATTGATAGTCTATGAAAAATATGCGAAAGAACGAAAGAATTTGATGGTTTTGGTAAGATTGTAAAAGAGGTGAGCGAATTTTGGGTTAGGACGGATTCAAAGTATGATAAGATTCAAGAAGTATGAATTGTAAAGAATATTTTCAGTTGCTGGTTCTTATGTTATATTACTTAGGTTGTCCACGCAGAACTGAACTGCATAGTAGGGTTCCATACAGCTCTGACCTGTATGGGCCGCCAACAAAACCTGTCACGCCCCGCTTCCCGGTGTACGGTGAAGGGGACGCGACGAGGCCGCTACGTATTTACTCAGAAGTAAATACGCTAAGTGTAACTAAGCAATATAAAGAAATATACACAAGAGACAAATGCAATGAACAACAACTTTATTTATTAACATTCTTTTGTATAATGCATCTGAAAGTAAATACATGGAATGGAAAGCAATGCCTAAACAATGGCATAACAGAAATGGAAAATATAGAATGTAAATGTGTACAAGAATCTAAAACTCTGGGTCGTAAGCTAGCTGGTCCAAATCCTCACTGGTGGGCTCGATCTCCAGTGAATCATCTAACAACATTCCAAAGAAGAAAGAGAAGGAATGTCGTCAGCGAACAATCGCTCGGTAAGTCCCAAAGATAAGGGATAAGTAGAATAGACAGAGAGAGAGCGTGTGTAACTTTTAAAGTGGTATTATATTGTTATAATGTTGTATTTAGTGTTAACGCTATTGTTTTTAGGTTGGTACAGAAAGACCAGTGTATACGAGAGGAGTCTCACTTGCCCCGGAGACTAAGACATCAGGAACACAAGGAACCGTTCATGCCACGGTACAACAGCAATTGAATTCAGGTTAGGTGTCTTATGGTTACTGTCTCGTGCCACTTCTAACACCTTCCGTACCAATCTACCTCTTATACCCCGCGATGTTTTGACTGTATTGTTTGAATTGTAAATGTGTTGTTTGTACTGTTTTGTAAATGTAAATGGAAGACTTGCCGAAACCATGATATCGTATAAATGGAAATGGAAGTACTGGATAATCATGTAAATGGAATATATCCATAGTTCGGTTTAGTCAAGATATATAGATTGATAAATTGAACATATTGAATATATGAATTCATATTGAATTGTTATATATACTTGAATCTCATTCAAGCCAGATTGATTATAATAAGACTCAGTCTGAATCAGACAATTAGAAAAGAAATTGAATCCTGATTTAGCTTTTGGTGTTATCGGTAACCGCTGCGCATGGACGGCAGGATTTGTGTCTTTTTCAAAGACAATTACCGTGTTTATAACACCGTTTATTAAGTTGACTATCTTAAATAGGCCAGCACCCATATCTCCGGCTCCCTGAGGCTCAAGAGATTGGTCCAGCTTAAACCTATATTTACTAGGGTCCTTATTGTAATTTATAAAACTTGAAGGGGTTTTATGTAAAAATAATTTTTGTATAATTTTCAAAATACACCTCAAGTATTTAATTATCGTCTTTAGAGTTTTCATAGATGTAAATTTTATATATGTGACATTTCTAGTGAATAAAACCTAATTTCATAATATATGGTATTTAATTGTAAAATATTGAACTTGTATGGAATTGCATTGTATTTTCATGTAAAGTGATTCTTTTTTATTTAGAAAAGTTGGAATATTTATATTATATCAAAAATTAGATATTTTGATGATATATATATATATATATATATATATAAAATTTAAATTTATTATTTTTTTTTCTAGAAATCTCATTTTCTTAAGATATTTGTATTTTTAAATCTTTCGAGACCGTATGCTTCTTGCGGAGGTCTGCATCTCGCACTACTAAGCCCGAGGATGTGCTATAATCCGCACCATCCTGAACGGGTTCCCCAAAATGGGTTGTAGCGGCGCTTTGCAAAGATTTGTTTAAAATACATAATCTTGTAGAAAAAGGTTTTTATATAAGTCGGAGGTAGACTTATGTAAAACCGTATTTTCCCAAATCTATGTTTCCCAATATCATTATGCTGTGTTACATATAACTGTTGTGAATAGGTAGGTCATTACCTCATGAACTATCTAAAGGTATAGCAAGGGTAATGATGTTTTGATGTCGAAGCTAAACTATATGGTATTTTTCTGAAAAAAATGCGATAAAAATTACAGTATACATTCTTTTGAAATGGAACTTGTCAATATGTTTTGTTAATGATTAATAGTCATGTTGTGAGAGTTTGATATTGTTGTTTTAAGAAAAATGGAACTTTTAAGAAAAACGAATCGGAAGTCGGATTAACTCCGCTTCCGTTGGGTTTTAGAATTACGAGTTTTCAGAATAGAAAAAAGAAGGAGGAGGTACTTACTGGATTTTAGATTAGAGAATAGGAATAGGGAGTTGTAGGAGGTGCCGGTGCGTCGTTTCGTCGCCGGGAGCTCCTAGGATCGTCGTCGGAAGTTCGTCGGAGTTTCGCCCTTCGCTAACTCCACTTGCACACAAAAGTATAGAGATTTTTCTTAAGACTTTGGACAGAGATTGTGAGTGAGAGGGGTGTGGAATGGAGTGGTATTTACAGGAAAAGATTAGGGTTAGGGTAGATGAAAGGGTGTGATAAAATTGTATTAAAATTTGTATTAAAAATTGGATTAATTGAGGTTTTGAATGGCTCTGTTAGTGTGTAGGGTTTTTAAACTATACAGGGGTTATAAGGAGACCAAAAGACACAATTTTCAAGGAGAGCAAAATCGGATTTGGGTTGAATCGGCCGGCGGCGGCGGCGGCCGAGTCAGGCGCGTCGTGTTAGTTATATGTATGCCCTAGAGGCCATTACTGTATATTGGATGTATATTGTAGTGGATGCTGGGACATATATAGGGAGGACTTTCTTGCTCGACATGATAGTATGCTATCTGGTTGCTCTTTACCTTAACGTGTATACAGATTGTCTCTCTATTACATGTTGGTAAAGCCCTTAGGATGTGTACTTGACTACCTGGACTATGATGCGGATCATACTAGTGGGGACATGATAGTCCATAAGTACATCCTTGAAAGTCCCTAGTCGTGGGTGTATCGAGATGGGGCATCGATATACCAGAGTAGACTAGCATGTACCTTCTCGACCCATACAGATGGGCGATGGATGATCCCATATCCATCGGTGTTTGACATCAGAGATGATATACGGGTGCTCAGTAGAGACTGGGTACACTGGACGGACTCGCCGAGAACTCCCAGATGGTATTATACCTTACGTCAGATGGCAGTTCTCTGGTGACACTGGTACAGAGTAGTCTGTTGACCCGAGATCGTCATAGAGTCTTGTGTGGTTCCCACTGTGCTTTGATTTCCATCTTACCACGTCCAAGAGGGCGTGCAAAACGGTGGTTTTTGGGTACAGTCCCGAGTCACATGGAGGTAATGAGCGATAGGAGGGGATTCGTCTCTCCCGGTATAGAGGGTTGATGTTGCGCTGTGTTCGATTGGCTATAACAGGAAATCCCTGGCCAGGGTTGCTGAGATTTACTGGTAAGTGTTACCAGTAGTTTCTCGAATTGTTATAGACCTCATATCGACACGACTTATCAAGCTATTGGGGTCTGACGTTTACCACCCCTAGGCGAGATATGCGACATATCAGACGATCAGACCGGACTGTACGGTAGTGTTACTGGTTGGATTCACTGGAGTGTGACGGGCTTGCTCGTCGATCTTCTGATCGCTCAATACCCGGGTGGCCGTTACGTTTAGCAGACCGCTTGCGGCTTGTGGGTGTTTGATATGATCATCATCTGCTGCCGGCGTATTGACGAGTCTTTAGAGTCCTACACAGAGGTTTCCTGGCTCAAGCGAAACGAAATAGGAGCGCATATGAGATATGTGCGGGACCGAGAATGATACCAGTATGTGATACTGTATTCGATTCTCACGATTTGTGACATTGATCGGTTATATGCGATATAGCCGGGTTATCGGATCAAGTGTTGATTCGATAAGTTGTTACTGTAGATATTAGTCGGTTATATGCGTTATGACCGGATCGTTAAATCAAGTGTTGATTTAATGATTTAATGTATAATTATATATTTGATATATTACTTTCCATTAACTAGCATCGGTTCACTTTAAATGGATATTCTCACTCGGATGTGCACATTGTATATGTGATATATTTTTGTGCACTTGATTGTATCATGTTTGATGATACATGTTAACTTGGTTAAGTGTAAAGATTAAACCATGGTTAAGTTAATGATTAGGGTTTTGCTTTTCTTTATTATTTATTTATTTATTTATTTTGGAAAGAAAAAGGGAAAATGGTTGCTAGTTTTGTTTTATCTTTGAAGCTTCATGAAGCTTTGACTAAAGTGACCATTTTGTCTCATGCTTAACCCTAACCATTCACTTAAACCTTAGTTAGTTCTCTACACTTGACCATGGTTCATGATTATGATAAGAATGATTTTATTATTCTTATTATAATACTTATCATAATATCATCATCTTCTTCTTCTTCTTTAAGTTGAAGAAAACCTTTCTTCATCAATGGTGATTGATGAAAAAGAGTGAGAAATCCAATTCCAAAGTGAAC
This sequence comes from Agapanthus africanus, assembly GCA_030015575.1. Classification (NCBI taxonomy): domain Eukaryota; kingdom Viridiplantae; phylum Streptophyta; class Magnoliopsida; order Asparagales; family Amaryllidaceae; genus Agapanthus; species Agapanthus africanus. The sequence continues at coordinate 54,885,907 of CM057350.1, read as the reverse complement.
CCACTTCCTATTTCTTCATCCTCTACCTCTTGCCAAGTAGTAGAGTGTGTTTCCTTCACAAGTTTTCTAGACTTGGTGAAGTTGGAGCTTGATCTAGCGATGCCTCGACGTAGATCATCTTCGGCACGTCGTCGATGACCTAGCCCGCTCTTTCTCCGATGAAGCCGATGCTAGAGCCCGGGATTTGATTTGGACAGCGGAGAGGACTTCATCACGGAGCCGTGGAGGTGGAGGACCGGATCTACAAAGGTTGTATTTTCGTATTCTCTTAGTAAAGTAGTTTACTAGTTGCTTATTCGTCTAGAATTCTAGTTAACGATCCGTATTAGGGTTTCTCGGCACCCATAAAATTTGAAATTGGCATGGTTGATGCCTTGTGAGACCTCTTGAGAGTGCCTAGGAACCCTACAGTGGTATCAGAGCCAGGCTAGAGCCTTAGGCGATGCGTAGACGCAATTTGAAACCCGAACGAACCCGAAACCCTAAACCAAACATGCTCTCTGGACTTTTTCTAAAATCTGGAGTTTTTCGAAAATAAAAATATTCAGAAAAATCAGCAGGAAGATCTAAGGGTTACTGCAAAATTCGAGAGCCTAATTCCTTAATATCGCCGCGGATCCGCGGCATGAGCTTGCTCATGCGGCGGTTCCGCGGCCACTTTGTCTTTTTGTGCATCGAATTTTGCACCTTAATTCTTAGTTTTCAGTTCTGGATTTTCTGGGAATTTTTAATATTTATTCAAGAGTTGAATTTTCTGGGTTGTTTTGGGGATTCATATGTTCGATCAGATTATCAGATTTTGTCTATGTGGCTTTCCGGATATTTTAGAATATGTTAAAAAGTTCGACCGGATGTAAATACCCAATCTTTCCCCTATCGGGAAATTTCCAAGTGTTGGATCTTTCCGTAGTTTAACGACGTTCTAAGTAGTGCAAGTAACGCGATGGACCCTCTAGAAGACAACAAACCTTAACTCGATTATGTGACCGTCTTGAACTGCTCTTTGAACCTTCGGGTTTGGGGCAGTACGGCGTGCCACATGTGAGGCGTTGGCTTGACCCTTCTACGGCTGGACCGTTGGTACTAAGGCACGAACTGAATGTTGTTAGACTTATTTCATGTGTTGATCTGTATCGGAAAAACTTGGGTGTTCGACTGTTTGATCGAAAAGTTTAACATTTTCTATTTATCCGGAATGTGATACAATAATTGGAATTCACAAATAGTTATGAGATAACTGAATGAATGTTATAAACATAGCGCTTTAGTCTCACTTGATCGGTTGCCACGGAATTTTGACGCGATCAAAAGTCCGTCGCAATCACGTAGCGTACGCGGATACTCGCCGGGTAAACTTAATAGACAGCCTCACTCCATAGCCCCGACCAAGTGACTGTAGGAGAACCCCGTCGCTGAAAGCATCCGTCCGGGTGCTCGCGGCAGCGGTGTTCCGCCTTGGTGCACTTCGTCGACGGTATCGGGGGTGCAGCCGTCTACTAAAGTTTGCGACGAGCATTCGATCAGGGTGTCGGGAATCTTGTTGAATTACCCGACTTGGTATTGAAAAGTGTTTTCGATTTTGAGACTAAAATGCGGGGTTTATAATTGTTAGGCATGCGATGTCTAAAGAATTCATTTGGTCAGGCATGCGATGTCTGAGGTGGTTGCGGATTCCAACTATTGTAGTTTTACACTTTCTTTTCTGTGACCGTAAGTGTAATATGTGATATCGCCGGTTTCGTTGCTATATGTCAACGACAATTGGGATACGCATATTTACTTACGTTGATGACATGTGATGTTATGTGTTACTGGATATGTTATATTGGATCGTCGTGTTTGAATAGCCGGGGTTTTTTTTATGTGAGATGAGTGTTTTTCATTTTCATTCATGTAAAAACTTGTATGTAATATTCTTTTATTGGGGCACTTCCAGGTTGCGGAAGTTGTCACCGTTGATGTATATTATTTACTTTTCCGCACTAGGATAGACCCAAGGAGGGGAGCACAAGTAACCGGGTTCTAGGGTCCAGTGCGAGACCAACTCGAGGAGTCGAGTCCGGGTCTCCTAACTCCAGAATTGGTAGGGTTGCTTGCCGCTCTCGTAGGGGTCTTGGGGTGTGGGTTTGGCTATTCATCGCGACCGTGGAATCCGTGTTTTATACTGGCTCGTATTGAAAACACGGACGTCCTAGTACATCCAATATTTCATATGATTCTTCTGCTGCGATATCTGTGATGTGATCATGTGATGTTCTGTGATAGATACAGTATATAGTATATATGATATATTATATAGGCGTTACTTATGTTTTACACCCGCGCTAGCCCTGCCCCGCTCTGTCGTTAGTTACCTAACCTAACGGTGCACGAGGGGACATCGAGGCGAATGCGGATGGCATAAGTGTACGTCGTATTTATCTGTGATGTTTAGGTAATTTAAATGATGGGACTTCATTAATGAGATTAATGAAATAAAAGAAACCTAATGATGTTGTAGAATCGAATTTCAAAATAAAAAGGGTAGCTACAGTTCTTGCTTTGCACAGAGGTATATGTGATATATCCTGCACCTTATTCGATGAGGAAAGGACCGAGATCCCTTCACCGGGAGTGACTCCTTTAGCAATAACTGGCAGATGCTACACCCTCGGTTTGTCTTTTGATTGCTTTTAAGAGTTTTTGCTTTGCACAGTGATATATATGATATATCCCGCACCTCATTCGACGAGGAAAGGACCGACGATCCCTTCACCGGGAGTGACTCCTTTAGCAAAACTAGAAAAGCCTCAAAAGCACTCCATTTTAAAATCATTTGATTCTACAACGATATCAAGTTCATTACGCAATAGGTTTTCAGAAAAACCTGTCGTAGCCCTCCGTCATTTCAGATAAATCCTGTTTAGTATTTGTGCTGCGTTTGTTGACCTTGTCAAGGCGCAGTGTGCGGTAGCTAACCAGTATTTATCTGCTTATGCATATGATGCAGATTGGGTTAGGGTAGTCGTGCGGCCTTATTGACCTTGTCAAGGGTCGTGCGAGTGGGTTTGATTCAATCAAGAAATGACGGGTTGAACTTGACTTGCGGTCTATGATTTGTTGACCTTGTCAAGGTCATAGATCGTTCGGGGCAAAATATTATCGGGAATTTCAAGTGTTGAAATTTGCAATGAGATTGCATACCTTCTATGAGATAGTTGGATCCCGATACCCGCTGCGAGTAAGAGTTACTTCTGGGAGAGTTTTACACATTACAATTAGCTGATCAAGTAGGTGTCTAGAAAGGTGTCAACGGGGTTACGCCTCTGGGAAAACGAGGTTTACATTAATTAGGTCCGTGCGAAAGCACGGGGAACCTCCCTCAAAGTACCGACACTGGCCTGGCTGAAAGATTGGCGAACTTGTAGTGTGTAATTAATCCCGGCTAGTCTTTCCTTTTAGGGTTTGAAGGAAGATTTAATGAAAAGCAGTGGGAGCCATCCTGATTAGATAAAATAATAACCAATCTATTCTTGCAAGAGCGCACGCTGAGTGTTTTCTTCTCTCTCTCTCCAGGTAGCGACCATATCACGCCTTAATCAAGATAATAATACAGATTATTGACCGAACCCGTTTGTTATACTGAGCTGGGGAACGTTGGTCCCGCTCCACCTTATAATTGTTATAAGATAGAGCAGGAAATTGGGGAATACCAGAATTCCAGTGCCGCCCAAACGAAGAGAGTGCATGCTGATGCATCATCTTCGGGTGTGTTCATTACAAAGAACTGTTTCTCTGTATCCTCTACGTCCTGGGTATGTGATACCAGATCAGGATCCCAGATATGTAATCTGTTACATAGGGCTACAAACAGGTAGAGAACTGAGATCGGGTGATTAGTTTCATGAGACAGAAAACGGGGCAAGTGTTGCAGCCAAGTCTGTTGGTCACTGTCACCCTGTATTATCAATACATTGATTCTGAACGAATGTTATTAGATACCGAACCTGATATACAAAATCATATCAGTCTCTTTATTAGTAAAGAAATGATAAAATTTTGTATTGTTGGATAATGTTTTGAACATTTCCTATATCAAAAGTTGATCGGTTCAGGCACGTTATCTAAAAGCATTAATGTTCTAAATCAAACTACAGTTCTTTAGTATACGGAACACACACAAGAGGAAGAGTTCAGAAATGAACGAATCCTTCTTGAGGCATTGTAGACTAGGTCATATCAATGTGACCCGACTAGCTGAAGTTACATGTAGATGCATATTTAAATCAGTTTGAATCTATATCTTGTGAAACTTGCCAGTCATGTCACAAAGATATAATGACACCAGCTCTGTTTATTGGAAACAGAGAAAGAGTTAGTGAACTCTTGGGATGATACATGTTGATGTATGTAGGTCCCCTGTCTACACATGCCAAGACTGGTTCTTTGTACTTCATTACATTCTCTGATAATCTCTCAAGATTCAGACATATGTTCCTGTTGAAACACAAGTCCGAACCTTTTGAGATATTCACAGAATATAAGTTAGAAGTAAAGAACCAATACGGGTATAAGTATTATGTCCTTTGATGAGATCAAGGAGGAGAATACTTGAGCACGGAATTTATGGACTATTCTAAAGGAGAATGAGATTCTCTCTCAGCATTACTCCTCCATATACACCACTGCACGATGGTATATCGGGGCGGAGCAATCACACCCTATATGATAAGGTGTGCTCTATGATGAGTACTACTGAGTTACCTTTTTCCTTTTGGGAGTTATGCGCTTGAGAAGCTGCATACCTATTGAATAGGGTTCGAATCAAATCAGTTGCCTACCACTTCATATATGATATAGAAAGGGAAGAACCCATGTCTTAAGCTAGTTAAGATTTAGGGTTGACCGGCCTATGTCTAAAAACAAAATCCGGACAAGCTCGAGGCAAGGTCTGTAATGTTGAACTGGAAAGGTTCCAGCAATACAAACTACAGTAGATGATTTGGTACAACCAAAGGATTCAGTAGATACCAACGAACCTCAGCCTCTCCGCCGATCTAGTAGGGTTCCTCACCCACCTGAGAGATACTTCGGTTTCTCTATGACAGTGGGAGCGAGGATTACATCATGAGATGATGAACCAACTAGTTTCGAGCTGGCCATCAGGAGTGTGACTCTGTAAGAATGGCTGGATGCTTAGTGATCTGAGATGGAATCCATGTACACCAACAAAGTATGGACTTTGGTTGCTATATCTGAAGGGTTAAATCCCCATCAGGAGCAAGTATATCTTGAGAAGATTACTTGGTGTACATGGAAAAGTTGAGACTTTCAATGCTAGACTTGTTAAAAGTTTGCATCATTGACCAGGTGTGGATAATGATGAAACCTTTTCCAGTGGCTATGCTTAAGTCCATCCGGATCCTACTTGCCACGGCTACATACCATGACTACGATATCTGGCGGTTGGGTGCCATGACTGCTTTTCTAAATGCTCTTTTAGAAGAGTGCGTCTATAAGTACACAGCCAGAGGGCTTCGTAGACAGTGGGAGCAGCGGAAACGTGTGCAAGATGCTTTATAGGATTAAAGCAGGTTTCGCGGAGTTGGAACATCTGTTTTGATGGATTAGTCAAAGAGTTTGACATCATCAAAATGGTAGATGAACCTTGTATAAACAAAAAGGTAGTATGGAGTATGGTGGTGATCCTCGTAGAGTACGTGGATGACATACTCTTGATAAGAAAGGAGTTTCTTATGCTGCGCTCGATCAATCTCCGTTTATCACAAAGATTCTCCGTGTAGGATCAAAATGATACCTCCTAAATCCTGAGTTTTGGATCTATGAGATAGATTTAATTGGATGTTAGGATTCTCACTAGTTGTAGTGAGATGATATCAAACGATTCTGGGGAAAATCACTGGAAAGGTTCCAGGGTGATAAAAACGACTGAATGTCAGTTGCAGGCATTGTCTTTACCCTCAGTAAAGGGACGGTATGTTGGAAGAGTTCCAAGCTAGATACCGTGACATACTAGACGATAAAGGCAGGATACATCGCTACTTAAGATGCTACCAAAGAGGCTGTTTGGGTGTATATTGGTTCATGAAATGAACTACGTTCCTACCATTGTGAGACAATGGAGTTTTGGCTTATGCCAAGGAACGCCGGTCCCATCAGTGATCCAGACATATTCTAAGGCAGTATCACTTGATCATGGAGATGGTTGATCTCTAAGGGATCGAGGTTAGGAGAGTAGACTCAGAGGACAACACGGCGGATCCACTCACGAAGGCCTATTCCCAGAGAGAGACTTTTATGGGATGGTTGAGTATGAGATACTACAACCACTGCTACAGATGGCCCTAGTGCAAGTGGGAGATTGTTAGTTATATGTATGCCGTAGAGGCCATTACTGTACATTGGATGTATATTGTAGTGGATGCTGGGACATATATAGGGAGGACTTTCTTGCTCGACATGATAGTATGCTATCTGGTTGCTCTTTACCTTAACGTGTACACAGATTGTCTCTCTATTACATGTTGGTAAAGCCCTTAGGATGTGTACTTGACTACCTGGACTATGATGCGGATCATACTAGTGGGGACATGGTAGTCCATAAGTACATCCTTGAAAGTCCCTAGTCGTGGGTGTATCGAGATGGGGCATCGATATACCAGAGTAGACTAGCGTGTACCTTCTCGACCCATACAGATGGGCGATGGATGATCCCATATCCATCGGTGTTTGACATCAGAGATGATATACGGGTGCTCAGTAGAGACTGGGTACACTGGACGGACTCGCCGAGAACTCCCAGATGGTATTATACCTTACGTCAGATGGCAGTTCTCTGGTGACACTGGTACAGAGTAGTCTGTTGACCCGAGATCGTCATAGAGTCTTGTGTAGTTCCCACTGTGCTTTGATTTCCATCTTACCACGTCCAAGAGGGCATGCAAAACGGTGGTTTTTGGGTACAGTCCCGAGTCACATGGAGGCAATGAGCGATAGGAGGGGATTCGTCTCTCCCGGTATAGGGGGTTGATGTTGCGCTGTGTTCGATTGGCTATAACAGGAAATCCCTGGCCAGGGTTGCTGAGATTTACTGGTAAGTGTTACCAGTAGTTTCTCGAATTGTTATAGACCTCATATCGACACGACTTATCAAGCTATTGGGGTCTGACGTTTACCACCCCTAGGCGAGATATGCGACATATCAGACGATCAGACCGGACTGTACGGTAGTGTTACTGGTTGGATTCACTGGAGTGTGAGCGGGCTTGCTCGTCGATCTTCTGATCGCTCAATACCCGGGTGGCCGTTACGTTTAGCAGACCGCTTGCGGCTTGTGGGTGTTTGATATGATCATCATCTGCTGCCGGTGTATTGACGAGTCTTCAGAGTCCTACACAGAGGTTTCCTGGCTCAAGCGAAACGAAATAGGAGCGCATATGAGATATGTGCGGGACCGAGAATGATACCAGTATGTGATACTGTATTCGATTCTCGCGATTTGTGACATTGATCGGTTATATGCGATATAGCCGGGTTATCGGATCAAGTATTGATTCGATAAGTTGTTACTGTAGATATTAGTCGGTTATATGCGTTATGACCGGATCGTTAAATCAAGTGTTGATTTAATGATTTAATGTATAATTATATATTTGATATATTACTTTGCATTAACTAGCATCGGTTCACTTTAAATGGATATTCTCACTCGGATGTGCACATTGTATATGTGATATATTTTTGTGCACTTGATTGTATCATGTTTGATGATACATGTTAACTTGGTTAAGTGTAAAGATTAAACCATGGTTAAGTTAATGATTAGGGTTTTGCTTTTCTTTATTATTTATTTATTTATTTATTTTGGAAAGAAAAAGGGAAAATGGTTGCTAGTTTTGTTTTATCTTTGAAGCTTCATGAAGCTTTGACTAAAGTGACAATTTTGTCTCATGCTTAACCCTAACCATTCACTTAAACCTTAGTTAGTTCTCTACACTTGACCATGGTTCATGATTATGATAAGAATGATTTTATTATTCTTATTATAATACTTATCATAATATCATCTTCTTCTTCTTCTTCTTCAAGTTGAAGAAAACCTTTCTTCATCAATGGTGATTGATGAAAAAGAGTGAGAAATCCAATTCCAAAGTGAACCCACTTCCTATTTCTTCATTCTCTACCTCTTGCCAAGTAGTAGAGTGTGTTTCCTTCACAAGTTTTCTAGACTTGGTGAAGTTGGAGCTTGATCTAGCGATGCCTCGACGTAGATCATCTTCGGCACGTCGTCGATGACCTAGCCCGCTCTTTCTCCGATGAAGCCGACACTAGAGCCCGAGATTTGATTTGGATAGCGGAGAGGACTTCATCACGGAGCCGTGGAGGTGGAGGACCGGATCTACAAAGGTTGTATTTCCGTATTCTCTTAGTAAAGTAGTTTACTAGTTGCTTATTCGCCTAGAATTCTAGTTAACGATCCGTATTAGGGTTTCTCGGCACCCGTAAAATTTGAAATTGGCATGGTTGATGCCTTGTGAGACCTCTTGAGAGTGCCTAGGAACCCTACACGTCGCTGGCCGAGTCAGACCGGGTCTCGTTGCCATGTGTCCTCTGTCGATTGGTCTATCTCTTGGGCTCGTTTGTTTTATATGTGACTTTTGGTTTTTATGAGTTATGCACGTGTAGACTCTTAGTCTTCTAAAAAAATTAAAAGAAATCATTATAAAAAATAATGTAGCTGATGGGATTTGAAATCTGGTGCTTTGGTTCAGCAATGTAAGGTCTTACCAATGAGCTATAAGTTCCTTCTTACTGTTAAAAAGCAAATCAAACTTATAACTTATGCTCAGGAAAAAGTACCCTATCTGTATTTTTTGAAAAAAATTTGTACAGAATGTTTAGGGTTGTTACATTCTATCCTCCTTATAAAAATTTCGTCCTCGAAATTTGTAATAGGAAAGTGTAATAGATTCAAGGAGAGTTTGGTGAATGAAGTACTGATATTGTATGAAAAATAACAAAGTGGTACAAGGGTTTTAAAATTGTGAAAGGGAATTACTAGTGTTACCTTGGTCAACTGTCTCGGCTTCTACGGCTGCTAAGATGTAAGCCTGTCGCCATGGCATGTTCCTCCTAGCTGGAGGCGCATTCCTCTGTCCTCGAGGTATGTTCCTCAGTGCCTGATGGAAATGGCGATTTGGCTGTGCAGGAATTCTACGTGGAGGTGGTGCTGGGAGTGCAGGATGAGTTGCAGGAGCCTGAATAGCTGGCCGCTGCGGGTAGTTGGTGGGTGGGTGAGTTGAGTTGTATCTATAAGGACATGTCTCAATTTTGTGATTGGACACGCCATAAACTAGGCATAGGCCTTTTGCGCGCCTACAGTCCTTCACCAAATGTCCAGCCCTCTTGCAATAAAAGCAAAAATCGGGACTCAGCTGATTATTGGCTTCTTCCAGTCTTCTGAGTTCAACGGTTGGCCTTGAAGAGGCTCCTCCTGCCATCTGATTGGCAGGGCGCTTCACTCCGGCAGATTGAGGTCTGCCCTTTCTCTTTACTACTGCCTCGTATCTTCGGGTAGCCTTCAAATACAAATCATGGGTTGGGAAATCCCCTATGGCTAAGGCAGCTTGGATTTCCGGGTCCAACCCTTGTTAAAATCTTCTGGCTCTGATCTCAGCAGTCGGTATAAGATGGGCCGCAGACCTGTTACGGTCTTGTGTTAGCTGTGTAATATGTGATGTATTGAAGAATCGAATCATTGAGACATATCTTACCGACTGAGCATGGTGAACTCGGCATCATATTCATCTACTGACTTGGTCCATATTGAATCTTTTTGCAGATGGATGAACTGTTGTTCCATGTCGAACCTAGCAGTCTCAGGGAAGTACTTTGCGTCGAACATATCGCGGAAAATCTTCCATTCGATCGGTTGGGTGACACAGCTTTCTTCCGCCTTCCACCAAACCTGTGCATTGTCCGTGAGTTGCAGCTTCACAACTCGGACCCAAGCTATCTCTGGCACTTGTGCCGCTGCCAGATCATCTTCAATACTCTGAGCCCATTCTCAGCTTCTAGAGGGCACTCTTTTCCTGAGAAGTTCTTAAGGTGCAGTGCCCAGAATTGCTTCACTCCGGGTGCTTCCGCTTCTGGACGGTTCAAGAGAATAGCAGTCTACTGCTGATGTCCTTCCAGGAGGCTGCGGATCGCCTCAAGAAAAATCGTCTGCTCATTGATCGGAGCAGCTATGGCAGGTGTGAGTGGTAGTGGTGGGGGAGTGTTGTTGACATTCGTGCTGGTGTTGTTTGGGGAATCTATAACCTTGGAAGAAAGATTTGAGTTAGGATAGATTCAAAATATATGGAATTGGAAAAGTCAAGGAATTTGAATTGTAAAGAATGTTTTCAGTTGCTGGTTCTTGTGTTATATTGCTTAGGTTGTTCACGCAGAACTGAACTGCATGGTAGGGTTCCATACAGCTCTGACCTGCATGGGCCACCAACAAAACCTGTCACGCCTCGCTTCCCAGTATACGAGCAGAGGACGTGACGAGGCCGCTACGTATTTACTCAGAAGTAAATACGCTAAGCGTAACTAAGCAATATAAAGAAATATACACAAGGGACAAATGTAATGAACATCAACTTTATTTATTAACATTCTTTTGTACAATGCATCTGAAAGTAAATACATGGAATGGAAAGCAATGCCTAAACAGTGGCATAACAGAAATGGAAAATATAGAATGTAAATGTGTACAAGAATCTAAAGCTCTGGGTCATAAAATAGCTGGTCCAAATCCTCGCTGGTGGGCTCGATCTCCAGTGAATCACCTGGAAACATTCCAAAGAAGAAAAAGAAGGAATGTCGTCAGCGAACAATCGCTCGGTAAGTCCCAAAGATAAGGGAGAAGTAGAATAGACAGAGAGAGAGTGTGTGTAACTTTTAAAGTGGTATTATATTGTTATAATGTTGTATTTAGTGTTAACGCTGTTATTTGTAGCTTGGTGCAGAAGAGACCAGTGTATACGAGAGGAGTCTCACTTGCCCCGAAGACTAAGGTATCAGGAACACAAGGAACCATTCATGCCACGGTACAACAACAATTGAATTCAGGTTAGGTGTCTTGTGGTTACTGTCTCGTGCCACTTCTAACACCTTCCGTACCAATCTACCCCTTATACCCCGTGATATTTTGATTGTATTGTTTGAATTGTAAATGTGTTGTTTGTACTGTTTTGTAAATGTAAATGGAAGACTTGTATTGTAAATGGAAGACTTGTCGAAACCATGATATCGTATAAATGGAAATGAAAGTACTGGATAATCATGTAAATGGAATATATCCATGGTTCGGTTCAGTCAAGTTATATAGATTGATAAATTGAACAGATTGAATATATGGATTCATATTGAATTGTTATATATACTTGAATCTCATTCAAGCCAGATTGATTATAATAAGACTCAGTCTGAGTCAGAGAATTAGAAAAGAAATTGAATCCTGATTTAGCTTTTGGTGTTATCGGTAACCGCTGCACATGGACGGCAGGATTTGTGTCTTTTTCAAAGACGATTACCGTGTTGATAACACCATTTATTAAGTTGTCTACCTTAAATAGGCAAGCACCCATATCTCCGGCTCCCTGAGGCTCAAGAGACTGGTCCCACTTAAACCTATATTTACTAGGGTCCTTATTGTAATTTATAAAACTTGAGGGGGGTTTTCGTAAAAATAATTTTTGTATAATTTTCAAAATACACCTCAAGTATTTAATTATCTTCTTTAGAGTTTTCATAGATGTAGATTTTATATATGCGATATTTCTAGTGAATAAAATCTAACTTCATAATATATGGTATTTAATTGTAAAGTATTGAACTTGTATGGAATTGCATGGTATTTTCATGTAAAGCGGTTCTTTTTTATTTAGAAAAGTTGGAATATTTATATTATATCAGAAATTAGATATTTTGATGATATATATATATATATATATATATATATATTTATATATTTATATATTTATATATAAAATAATTTTAATTTATTATTTTTTTTCTAGAAATCTTATTTTCTTAAGATATTTGTATTTTTAAATCTTTCGAGACTGTATGCTCCTTGCGGAGGTCTGCATCTCGCACTACTAAGCCCGAGGATGTGCGATAATCCACACCATCCCGAACGCGTTTCCCAAAATGGGTTGTAGCGGCGCTTTGCAAAGATTTGTTTAAAATACATAATCTTGTAGAAACGGGTTTTATATAAGTCGGAGGTAGTTTTATGTAAAACCGTATTTTCCTAAATCTATGTTTCTCAATATCATCGTGCTTGTTACATATGAGTGTTGTGAAGAGGTAGGTCATTACCTCGTGAACTATCTAAAGGTATAGCAAGGGTAATGATGTTTTGATGTCGAAGCTAAACTATATGGTATTTTTCTAAAAAAATTGCGATAAAAATTACAGTATACATTCTTTTGAAATGAAACTTGTTCAATATGTTTTGTTAATGATTAATAGTCATGTTGTGAGAGTTTGGTATTATTGTTTTAAGAAAAATGGAACTTTTAAGAAAAACTGAATCGGAAGTCGGATTAACTCCGCTTCCGTCGGGTTTCAGAATTACGAGTTTTTAGAATAGAAAAGAAAAGAGAAAGGAGGGACTTACTGGATTTTAGATTGGAGAAGAGAAAGAAGGAGTGGTAGAAGGTGCCGGTGCGTCGTTTCGTTTCCGGGAGCTTCTAGGGTCGTCGTCGGAAGTTCGTCGGAGCTTCGCCCTTCGCTAACTCCACTTGCACACAAAAGTCTAGAGATTTTTCTTGAGAGTTTGAACATAGATTGTGAGTGAGGGGGGTGTGGAATGGAGTGGTATTTATAGGAAAAGATTAGGGTTAGGGTAGATGAAAGGGTGTGATAAAATTGTATTAAAATTTGTATTAAAAATTAGATTAATTGAGGTTTTGAATGGCTCTTTTAGTGTGCAGGGTTTTTAAACTATACAGGGGTTATAAGGAAACCAAAAGACACAGTTTTCGAGAAGAGCAAAATCGGATTTGGATTGAATCGGCCGGTGGCGGCGGCAGAGTCAGGCGCGTCGCCGGCCGAGTCAGACCGGGTCACATTGCCATGTGTCCTCTGTCGATTGGTCTACCTCCTTGGCTCGTTTGTTTTATATGTGACTTTTGGTTTTTACGAGTTATGTAAGTGTAGAATCGTGGGCTTCTAAAAAGATTAAAAGAAATCATTATAAAAAATAATGTGGCTGTTGGGATTTGAACTCTGGTGCTTTGGTTCAGCAGTGCAAGGTCTTACCAATGAGCTGCAAGATCCTTCTTACTGTTAAAAAGCAAATCAAACTTATAACTTGTGCTCAGGCAAAAGTACCCCTTTCTGTACTTTTTGAAAAAATTTGTACAGAACCAACAAAACCTGTCATGCCCCGCTTTCCGGTGTATGGCGAAAGGGACGCGACTAGCCGCTACGTATTTACTCTGAAGTAAACACGCTAAGCGTATCTAAGCAATATAAGTAAAATGCACAAGAGACAAAGACAATAGATATAATTGAACATCAACTTTATTTATTAACATTCTTTTTACAATGCATCTGAAAGTAAATACATGGAATGGAAAGCAATGCCTAAACAGTGGCATAACAGAAATGGAAAATACAGAATGTAAATGTGTACAAGAATCTAAAGCTCTGGGTCGTAATCTAGCTGGTCCAAATCCTCTCTAGTGGGCTCTGTTCCCCTCCGAATGGCGGCCAAGACAGGGACGTCTTGCCTGAGATTCGGGGCAGATGCTATTTGGTTTTATCCGTCCACCTCTCCGAAAATGCCAAGTTGATTTATGGCACCGTGTATCGGAGGTATAGACGGATGCGGCCGATGTAGCAGACTTCGTTAGATTCCCCCTCGCTTGAGAAGTTTTTGATTGTGGGGACGCTCTTCCCTGCAGGCGCAAGCCCCTACAGTTAATTACGTTACCGCATCGCGGTAACAACTTTCTCCTTCTCCAGAATTTCACTTCGTGTCGTGGGTGTTTATTTTGTTTATGGTTGCCCGTGGATTGTATACGGAGACTAATTTATGTCGTCGCCCGTAGGACGTGAATTAGTCCAAATCCGTGTTTTCTTAGATTTGGTTTTGGGGGTTTTGGCTTAAGGATACGTTAGCCATATTTGGGGGCTAAGATCAACTTAAACGGGATCGTTTAGATCCGACAAAAGAGCATTTGGAGGCTTTATTGTTCCAGTTTAGGGACATAGTGGTCCATTGAATGTATGGCCGTCCGGACCCGTCAACTCTCTGACGACGTTGAAGGATTACAACGACAGATATCAGAGGAGTTCAGAGATGTACCCTTGAACCAGAGTTGGTTGGGAGACCTGTAGTCCAATTTGGGACTAAAGTCTGTTTGAGGGTTTAAAAATATGTTAGCCCTATTTGAGGCTAAGATCAACTTAAACATTTGTTAAGGATACGTTAGTCTAATTTGAGACTAAGATCAACTTAACGGGATCGTTTAGATCCGACAAAAGAGTATTTAGGTTCTATTGTTCCAGTTTAGGGACATAGTGGTCCGTTGGTTTAAGGACGCTTAAGTCCGTAAGTTTAAGGACGCTTAAGTCCATAAGTTGGTTTAAGGACGCTTAAGTCCATAGATTGGTTTAAGGATGCTTAAGTCCATATTGATGTGTGGTTGTCAGGACCCGTCACCTCTCTGACGACGTTGAAAGATTACAACAACAAATGTCAGAGGAGTTCGGAGATGTACCCTTGAACCGGGTGTAAATTGATTTAAGAGAGCAGTAGTGCTCAGTCAATTTTAATTTGAGGACTTATGGCCATGATTGGGTTAAGTCCGGTTGAAAATATTCAACAATTTTTTATTTGTCTGGCCTGTTAGGCCTTTGATTAGGCTCTGCCCTTGTTTAATAATGCATGGCATTTTGTGTGGTCTATTAGACCTTTATTTGGGCTCTGCCCATTTTTAAATGATGCACAGCATCTGTTTTGGTCTGACAGACCTTTGATTGGGCTCTGCATTGCATTTTATTCTGGCCTGTTAGGCCTTTTAAATTGGGCTCTGTTCCCTTTTTTTTATAATGCAGAGCATTTGTTTTGGTCCATTGGGCCTCTTAATTGGGCCCTGCCCTTTAATAATGTGCTGCATTAATTAGTCTGACAGAGCGCCAAGTGGCTTGTCAGGCGCTTTGCGCCAATTGAGGAGCGCAAGGCGCAAGTTCATGTGGAGGTGACACGTGTCACTCTCTGGTGAGCGCAAGTTTGCTAGCGCAGTGCGCTGCGACAGTGCGCTGCGCTGTTGCGCTGCTGACACGTGGCGTGCTCTGGTGACTTGCGCCAATTTAAGAGAGCAGCACTCTGTTTTAGAAGCGCATAGCGCAGTTTGTTCTGGGGCTGACACGCGGCGCGCTCTGGTGGTTTGCGCCAACCCGAGAGTGCAACAGTGCAATTTTTTCAAGAGCAGGGCACTGTTCAATATCTTGATCCGATTCTAAGATTCCAGAACCAATGGTTCATCAAAAGGCAATGCCTTTATTTAGATCAGAAAGATCTAAAGAAGAAGTAAATTACTTCTTTTTATTAATATTATCATTTTTTATTGAAGATCTTTGATCCTGTTCTTAGATCATTGATCTTTTCAGAAGAAAATTCTTCTTTTTCTAAAAGTTTTACCTTTTTCTTTCTTTCTTTCTGAATTCTTCTCAAAGTTCTTAGAAGAGCTCTGTGAATTCTCTGTGTGCTAATGTCCTTTAGACTTGGAGTCTAGGGGGCTTTTTATAGTGCCATTTGATTTGTTAAATCAGTTGAAGAGATTTTTCTCTGAGTGATTTAGAAGTTTTTCCCCACCGTTGGATCTTTGATCCAAGCGCTTCTGTTTTACAGAAGATAATCTTCTTGTTTTAACAAGATCAGCAAGATCTTTCTGGAATTTTAATTCTGTTTTAGTGCTGGTGTTAGTTGTATGTATGCCCTAGAGGCCAGTATTGTACAGATGATGTATATTATATTGGATGCTTGGACATATATAGAGATGACTTTCTTGCTCGATATGATAGTATGCTATCTGGTTACTCTTTTATCTTAACATGTACACTTGTATCTTTAAACTGTCTAATAGTTATATGTTGGTAAAGCCCTTAGGATGTGTACTTGACTACCTGGACTATGATGCAGATCATACTAGTGGGGACATGGTAGTCCATAAGTACATCCTTCAAGGTCCCTAGTCATGGGTGTATCGAGACAGGGCATCGATATACCAGTGTAGACTAGCATATACGCTTCTCGACACATGAGATGGGCAATGGATGATCCCATATCCATTGGTGTTTGACATCAGAGATGGTGTACGGGTGCTCAGTGGAGACTGGGTACACTGGACGGACTCGCCGAGAACTCCCAGATGGTATTATACCTCACGTCAGATGGCAGTTCTCAGGTGACACTTGTGCAGGTTAGTCTGTAGACCCGAGATCGTCATAGAGTCTTGTGTGATTCCCACTGTGCTTTGATCTCCACCTTACCACGTCCATGAGGGCGTGCAAAACGGTGGTCTTTGGGCACAGTCCCGAGTCACATGGAGGCAATGAGCGATAGGAGGGGATTCGTCTCTCCTGGTATTGGGGGTTGATGTTGCGCTGTGCTCGATTGGCCGTAACAGGGAAGTCCCTGGCCAGGGCT
This sequence comes from Agapanthus africanus, assembly GCA_030015575.1. Classification (NCBI taxonomy): domain Eukaryota; kingdom Viridiplantae; phylum Streptophyta; class Magnoliopsida; order Asparagales; family Amaryllidaceae; genus Agapanthus; species Agapanthus africanus. The sequence goes on along the minus strand of CM057350.1, from coordinate 54,869,196 downwards.
GATCAGAGATTTGCTGGTAAGTATTACCAGTAGTTTCTCGACCCGTTATGAGCCTCACATCGGCACGACTTATCGGTTATTGGGGTCTGACGTTTACCGCCCCTAGACTTGATATGCGACATATCAGACGAACAGACCGGACTGTATGGTAAGTGTTACTGGTTGGATTCACAGGAGTGTGAGCGGGCTTGCTCGTCGATCTTCTGATCGCTCAATACCCGGGTGGCCGTTACGTTTAGCAGACCGCTTGCGGCTTGTGGGTGCTTGATATGATCATCATCTGCTACCGGCGTATTGACGAGTCTTTAGAGTCCTACACAGAGGTTTCCTGGCTCAAGCGAAACGAAATAGGAGCACATATGAGATATGTGCGGGAGCGAGAATAATGCGTGTATGTGATACCGTATTTCATTCTCGCGATGAATGTATCGATTGGTTATATGCGATATAACCTAGATATCGAATCAAGAATTGATTCGATAAGTCGATACATTTGATACTAGTCGGTTATATGCGATATGACCGGAGCGTTAAATCAAGTGTTGATTTAATGATTTAATGTATAATTATATATTTGATATATTGCTTTGCATTAACTAGTATTGGTTCATTTTAAAAGGATTTTCTCACTTGATGCACATTGTATATGTGATATATTTTTTGTGCACTTGTTTGTATCATGTTTGATGATACTTGCTCACTTGGGTTTGTGTAAAGATTGAACCATGGTTATATGAATGGTTAGGGTTTTGATTATTTACTTAGTTATTTATTTATTTATTCATTTTGGATATTATTAAGAATGGTGGCTTATTTTGTTTCTATGTTGAAGCTTCTTGAAGCTTTGACAAAGTCCACCATCCTTATCTCATCCTTAACCCTAACCATTCTAACTAACCTTAGTTTAATCTCTACACTTGACTATGGTTAGTATATGATAAGTATTCATATTAGTTTCTTTTTTAAATAAGAAACTTATCATATTCTTTCTTCTTCTCCTTCTTCTTCTTCAAGAAAAACCTTGTCTTCAACAATGGCATCTTGAGCAAAAGTGTGAGAAATCCAATTCTAAAGTGAACCCACCTCCTATTTCTTCACCCTCTACCTCTTGCCAAGTTGTTTTGGGTGTTTTCTTCACAAGTTTCACAAATTTGTGAAGTCGGAGCTTGAACTTGTGATGCCTCGACGTAGATCATCTTCGGCACGAAGCCGACGACCTAGTCCGCCCAATTCTCCGATGAAGCCGACATTTGAGTTCGGGATTCGAGATGGACAGCGAGAGGACGCCTACGTGGAGCCAAGGAAGTGGAGAACCGGATCTACAAAGGTTGTAGCCTCTCTCCTTTTGTTAAGTTGTTAACTAGTTTCGTTTTTCGCCTAAATTTCTAGTCAACGATCTAGTCTAGGGTTTCTCGACACCGTAAAATTTGAAATTGGAATGGTTGATGCCTTGTGAGACCTCTTGAGAGTGCCTAAGAACCCTGCAGTGGTATCAGAGCCTAGCTAGAGCCTTAGGCGAAGTCTAGACGACGTTTGAAGTCCGATCGAACCAAAACCCTAACCCGAAAACGGCTCTCTGTACATTTTTTAAAAAATAGGTTTTTTCCAAATTAAAAATATGCAGAAAACTCAGCAGGGAATTCTAAGAATTAAGGCGCAAAATTTATTTCATGATCCCTCACATGCGCGGCGGAACCGCGGCATAAGCCTAGCTTATGCGGCGGTTCCGCGGCTAAAGTATGACGTCAGCCCTACTAATTTGCACAGTAATTCCTATTTAACAGTGCTGAGTTCTCTGGGTATTTTTAAATTTTATTCAAGAGTTGAATTTTCTGGGGTTGTTTTGGGGATTCGGTGTTTCGATCGGAGTATCAGATTTTGTCTTTGTGGCTTTCCGGATAATTTTTAGAATATGTTAAAAAGTTCGACCGGATATAAATACCCAATTTTTCCCCTGTCGGGAAATTTCCAAGAGTTGGATTTTTCCATGGTTTAACGACGTTCTAAGTAGTGCAAGTAGCGGACAACAAACCTTAACTCGATTATGTGACCGTCTTGAACTGCCCTTTGAACCTTCGGGTTTGGGGCAGTACGGCGTGCCACATGTGAAGCGTTGGCTTGACCCTTCTACGGCTGGACCGTTGGTACTGAGGCACGAACTGAATGTTGTTAGACTTATTTCATGTGTTGAGCTGTATCGGGAAAACTTGGGTGTTCGACTGTTCGATCGGAAAGTTTAACATTTTCAGTTTATCTGGAATGTGATACAATAATTGGAATTCACAAACAGTTATGAGATAACTGAATGAATGTTATAAATCTAGCGGTTTAGTTTCACTTGATATTGAAAAGAGTTTTCGATAATGAGACTAAAATGCGGGGTTTATAACTGTTAGGCATGTGGTGTCTAAGTATTTCATTTGATTAGGCATGCGATGTCTAAAGAGGTTGCGGATTCCAACTGTTGTAGTTTTACACTTTCTTTTCTGTGACCGTAAGTGTATATGTGTATCGCCGGTTTCGTTGCTATATGTCAACGACAATTGGGATGGACATATTTACTTACGTTGATGACATGTGATATTATGTGTTGCTGGATATGTTATATTGGATTGTCGTGTTTGAATAGCCGGGGTTTTTTATGTGAGATGAGTGTTTTTCATTTTCATTCATGTAAAAACTTGTATGTAATATTCTTTTATTGGGGCACTTCCAGGTTGCGGAAGCTGTCACCCTTTGTATATTATTTACTTTTCCGCATTAGGATAGACCCAAGGAGGGGAGCACAAGTAACCGGGTTCTAGGGTCCAGTGAGAGACCATCTCGAGGAGTCGAGTCCGGGTCTCCTAACCCTAGAATTGGCAGGGTTGCTTGCCGCTCTCGTAGGGGTCTAGGGGTATGGGATTGGCTATTCATCACGACCGTGGAATCCGTGTTTTATACTGGCTCGTATTGAAAACACGGACGTCCTAGTATATCCAATATTTCATATGATATTTTCTGCTGCGATATCTGTGATGTGATCATGTGATGTTCTGTGATAGATACAGTATATAGTATATATGATATATTATATAGACGTTACTTATGTTTTGCATCCGCACTAGCCCTGCCCTGCTCTGTCGTTAGTTACCTAACCTAACGCTGCACGAGGGGACATCGAGGCGAATGCGGACGGCATAAGTGTACGTCATATCTATCTGTGATGTTTAGGTACTTAAATGATGGGACTTCATTAATGTGATTAATGAAAGAAAAGAAACCTAAGATGTTGTAGAATCAAATTTTAAACAAAAAGGGGTAGCTACAGTTCTTGCTTTGCATAGCGGTATATGCGATATATCCTGCACCTTATTCGATGAGGAAAGGACCGAGATCCCTTCACCGGGAGTGACTCCTTTAGCAATGACTGGCAGATGCTACACACTCGGTTTGACTTTTGATTGCTTCTATAGTTTCTGCTTTGCACAGTGATATATATGATATATCCCGCACCTCATTCGACGAGGAAAGGGCCGACGATCCCTTCACCGGGAGTGACCCCTTTAGCAAAACTAGAAAAGCCTCAAAATCACTCCATTTCAAAACTTCATTTGATTCTACAACGATATCAAGTTCATTACGCTCATGGTTTTTATGAAAAACCTGCGTAGCCCTCCGTCATTTCAGATAAGTACTAGTTAGTATTCGTGCTGCGGTAGTTTGGCCTCCGTCAAGGCGTAGTGTACGGTAGCTAACTAGTGCTTATCTGCTAGCATATGATGCGATTGGATTAGGGTATTCGTACGGCGTTGTTTGGCCTCCGTCAAGGGTCGTGCGGGTGGGTTTAATTCAATCAGGAAATGACGGGTTGAACTTGACTAGCAGACTATGGGTTGTTTGGCCTCCGTCAAGGTCATAGGACGCTAGGGGCAAAATATTATCGGGAATTTCAAGTGTTGAAATTTGCAATGAGATTGCATACCTTCTATGAGATAGTTGGATCCCGATACCCGCTGCGAGTAAGAGTTACTCCTGGGAGAGTTTTACACATTACAATTAGCCGATCAAGTAGGTGTCTAGAAAGGTGTTAACGAGGTTACGCCTCTGGGAAAACGAGGTTTACATTAATTAGGTTCGTGCGAAAGCACGGGGGACCTCCCTCAAAGTACCGACACTGGCCTGGCTGAAAGATTGGTGAACTTGTAGTGTGTAATTAATCCCGACTAGTCTTTCCTTTTAGGGTTTGAAGGAAGATTTGATAAAAACCAGTGGGAGCCATCCTGATTAGATAAGATAATAACCAATCTGATCTTGCACGAGCTTACGCTAAAGTGTTTTCTTCTCTCTCTCTCCAGGTAGCGACCATGTCATGCCCTAAACAAGATAATAATATGGATGTATTGACCGAACCCGCATGTTATACTGTGCAGGGGAACGTTGAACCCGTTCTATCTTATAAGTGTTATAAGAATGAACAGGAAACAGGAGAATATCTGGATTCTCACACCACCCAAAAGGAGAACATGCATGTTGATGCATCATCTTCGGGTGTGTTTGTCATTGAGAACTGTTTCTCAGTTCACCCTACGTCCTGGGTATTAGATACCGGATCAGGATCCCACATATGTAAGATGTTACATGGGCTGAGGAAAGGTAGAGAACTGGGAAAAGGTGATCATTCCGTTCAAGTAGGGAATGGGGCAAATGTTGCAGCCAAAGCAGTTGGCGAATATCACCTAGTATTATCAAGTGGTGATACACTGATTCTAAATGAATGCTATTATATACCGAACATGATGTGCAACATTATATCAGTTTCTTTATTAAGTAAAGAAGGATATAATTTTGTAGTAAAGGATAATGTTATGAACATATTCCTAGATCAAAAGTTTATTGCATCAGGCTCGTTACATAATGGCATATTCATTCTAAATCAAAATACAGTCCTCAATTTACAAAACACACACAAGAGGAAGAGTTCTGAACTGAACGAATCCTTCTTGTGGCATTGTAGACTGGGTCACATCAATGCGACACGACTAGCTAAGTTGCATAAGGATGGATATTTAAATCCGTTTGAATTTTCATCTTATGACACTTGCCAGTCATGTCTCAAAGGCAAGATGACCAAAACTCCGTTTACGGGACACGGAGAAAGAGTTACCGAACTCTTAGGACTAATACATAGTGATGTATGCGGTCCCATGTCTACACATGCCAGGGATGGTTCTTCGTACTTCATTACATTCACTGACGATCTCTCTAGATTCGGATATGTGTTCCTGATGAAACACAAATCAGAAGCTTTTGAGAAATTTAGAGAATATAAACAAGAAGTCGAGAACCAAACCAGAAAAAGTATTAAAATCCTTCGATCTGATCGAGGAGGTGAATACTTGAGTAACGAATTCAGAGATTATCTAAAAGAGAATGGGATTCTCTCTCAGCTTACTCCTCCTTATACACCATAGCACAACGGTGTATCGGAACGGAGAAATCGCACCCTATTAGATATGGTGCGCTCTATGATGAGTGCAGCTGAGTTACCTATTTCCTTCTGGGGATATGCACTGGAGACTGCTGCATATCTATTGAATAGAGTTCCAACCAAATCTGTGCCTACCACTCCATATGAGATATGGAATGGTAAGAGACCATGTCTTAATTTTATTCAGATATGGGGTTGTCCGGCCTATGTTAAAACACAAAATCCGGACAAGCTCGAGGCAAGGTCTGTTCTATGTAAGTTTGTTGGATATCCCAAACATTCGCGAGGGTATATCTTCTACCACTCCGAGGAACAAAAAGTGTTTGTTTCTCGACATGCCACTTTCTTAGAAAAGAGTTTTCTTATGAAACAGACAAGTAGCATTGAGGTAGAACTGGAAGAGGTTCCAGCAATACAAACTATAACAGAAGACTTGGTAGAACCAGAGGATTCAGTGGAACTCGACGAACCCCAGCCTCTCCGCCGATCTAGTAGGGTTTCTCGTCCACCTGAGAGATACTACGGTTTTCTCATTGACGGTGGAAGCGAGGATTGCATCATGGAGGATGATGACCCAACTAGCTTCGAGCAGGCCATCACGAGTAGGGACTCAGTGAAATGGCTGGATGCTATGCGGTCCGAGATGGAATCCATGTACACCAACAAAGTATGGACTTTGGAAGTTGCTCCTGAAGGGGTAAAACCCATTGGGAGCAAGTGGATCTTCAAGAAGAAACTTGGTGTAGATGGGAAAGTGGAGACTTTCAAAGCTAGACTTGATGCAAAAGGTTTTCGCCAAAGACCAGGTGTGGACTATGACGAAACCTTTTCTCCAGTGGCTATGCTTAAATCCATCCGGATCATGCTCGCCATCGCTGCATATCATGATTACGAAATCTGGCAAAATGGATGTTAAGACCGCCTTTCTAAATGGTGATTTAGAAGAGTGCGTGTACATGACTCAGCCAGAGGGCTTCGTAGACAGTGGGAGCAGTGGGAAGGTGTGCAAGCTGCTTAAATCCATTTATGGATTAAAGCAAGCATCGCGGAGTTGGAACATCTGCTTTGACGTCGTTATCAAAGAGTTTGATTTCGTCGAAAACCCAGATGAACCTTGTATTTACAAGAAGGTGGCAGGGAGTAAGGTTGTCTTCCTCGTATTGTACGTGGACGACATACTCTTGATAGGAAATGATATTCCTATGCTGCAATCGGTCAAGCTCTTCTTATCACAAAGATTCTCAATGAAAGATCTTGGTGATGCCTCCTGCATATTGGGGATCAGGATCTATAGAGATAGATCCAAACGGATACTGGGATTGTCCCAATCCAGGTACATTAACACCATACTAAAGAGGTTTAGTATGGAAGAATCCAAGCATGGGAACTTGCCCACGATCTCTGGAGTCACTCTCTCCAAAGAGATGTCTCCCAAGACTGATTTGGAGAGAGCTCGCATGCAAGGGATACCCTATGCTTCGGCAGTAGGCTCTATCATGTACACGATGCTATGTACCAGACCCGATGTAGCATACTCACTAAGTGTAGTGAGCAGGTATCAAGCCGATCCTAGAGAGAATCACTGGACAGCTGTGAAGAGCATTTTCAAGTACTTGTGAAGGACTAAAGAGATGCTCTTGGTGTATGGTAACGGAGAACTCCAAGTGGAGTCCTTTACCGATTCGAGCTTCCAGAGTGATAAGGACGACTCTAAGTCGCAGTCGGGCTTTGTCTTTACCCTTTACGGAGGGGCGGTTAGCTGGAAGAGTTCCAAGCAGGAAACCGTGGCAGACTCGACGATGGAGGCTGAATACATCGCTGCCAACGATGCTGCCAAAGAGGCTGTCTGGGTCAAGAAGTTCATTACTGAACTTGGAGTGGTTCCATCCATTGAGCATCCAATACCTTTGTATTGCGATAACAATGGAGCGGTGGCTTTGGCCAAGGAACCCAGGTCCCATCAGCGATCCAGGCATATTCTGAGGCGGTATCACCTGATCCGGGAGATAGTTGATCGCCGGGAGATCGAGGTCAGGAGAGTTGACACGAAGAACAACACGGCGGATCCACTCACGAAGGACAATCCCCAGATACAGTTTGAGAGACTCTTCGGGATGCTCGGTATGCGATACTACAGCAGCTGGCCCTAGTGCAAGTAGGAGATTGTTAGTTGTATGTATGCCCTAGAGGCCAGTATTGTACAGATGATGTATATTATATTGGATGCTTGGACATATATAGAGATGACTTTCTTGCTCGATATGATAGTATGCTATCTGGTTACTCTTTTATCTTAACATGTACACTTGTATCTTTAAACTGTCTAATAGTTACATGTTGGTAAAGCCCTTAGGATGTGTACTTGACTACCTGGACTATGATGCAGATCATACTAGTGGGGACATGATAGTCCATAAGTACATCCTTCAAGGTCCCTAGTCGTGGGTGTATCGAGACAGGGCATCGATATACCAGTGTAGACTAGCGTATACGCTTCTCGACCCATGAGATGGGCAATGGATGATCCCATATCCATTGGTGTTTGACATCAGAGATGGTGTACGGGTGCTCAGTGGAGACTGGGTACACTGGACGGACTCGCCGAGAACTCCCAGATGGTATTATACCTCACGTCAGATGGCAGTTCTCAGGTGACACTTGTGCAGGTTAGTCTGTAGACCCGAGATCGTCATAGAGTCTTGTGTGATTCCCACTGTGCTTTGATCTCCACCTTACCACGTCCATGAGGGCATGCAAAACGGTGGTCTTTGGGCACAGTCCCGAGTCACATGGAGGAAATGAGCGATAGGAGGGGATTCGTCTCTCCCGGTATTGGGGGTTGATGTTGCGCTGTGCTCGATTGGCCGTAACAGGGAAGTCCCTGGCCAGGGCTGATCAGAGATTTGCTGGTAAGTGTTACCAGTAGTTTCTCGACCCGTTATGAGCCTCACATCGGCACGACTTATCGATTATTGGGGTCTGACGTTTACCACCCCTAGACTTGATATGCGACATATCAGACGAACAGACCGGACTGTACGGTAAGTGTTACTGGTTGGATTCACAGGAGTGTGAGCGGGCTTGCTCGTCGATCTTCTGATCGCTCGATACCCGGGTGGCCATTACGTTTAGCAGACTGCTTGCGGCTTGTGGGTGCTTGATATGATCATCATCTGCTACCGGCGTATTGATGAGTCTTTAGAGTCCTACACAGAGGTTTCCTGGCTCAAGCGAAACGAAATAGGAGTGCATATGAGATATGTGCGGGAGAGAGAATAATGCGTGTATGTGATACCGTATTTCATTCTCGCGATGAATGTATCGATTGGTTATATGCGATATAACCTAGATATCGAATCAAGGATTGATTCGATAAGCCGATACATTTGATACTAGTCGGTTATATGCGATATGACCGGATCGTTAAATCAAGTGTTGATTTAATGATTTAATGTATAATTATATATTTGATATATTGCTTTGCATTAACTAGTATTGGTTCATTTTAAAAGGATTTTCTCACTTGATGCACATTGTATATGTGATATATTTTTTGTGCACTTGTTTGTATCATGTTTGATGATACTTGCTCACTTGGGTTTGTGTAAAGATTGAACCATGGTTATATGAATGGTTAGGGTTTTGATTATTTACTTAGTTATTTATTTATTCATTTTGGATATTATTAAGAATGGTGGCTTATTTTGTTTCTATGTTGAAGCTTCTTGAAGCTTTGACAAAGTCCACCATCCTTATCTCATCCTTAACCCTAACCATTCTAACTAACCTTAGTTTAATCTCTACACTTGACTATGGTTAGTATATGATAAGTATTCATATTAGTTTCTTTTTTAAATAAGAAACTTATCATATTCTTTCTTCTTCTCCTTCTTCTTCTTCAAGAAAAACCTTGTCTTCAACAATGGCATCTTGAGCAAAAGTGTGAGAAATCCAATTCTAAAGTGAACCCACCTCCTATTTCTTCACCCTCTACCTCTTGCCAAGTTGTTTTGGGTGTTTTCTTCACAAGTTTCACAAATTTGTGAAGTCGGAGCTTGAACTTGTGATGCCTCGACGTAGATCATCTTCGGCACGAAGCCGACGACCTAGTCCGCCCAATTCTCCGATGAAGCCGACATTTGAGTTCGGGATTCGAGATGGACAGCGAGAGGACGCCTACGTGGAGCCAAGGAAGTGGAGAACCGGATCTACAAAGGTTGTAGCTTCTCTCCTTTAGTTAAGTTGTTAACTAGTTTCGTTTTTCGCCTAAATTTCTAGTCAACGATCTAGTCTAGGGTTTCTCGGCACCATAAAATTTGAAATTGGCATGGTTGATGCCTTGTGAGACCTCTTGAGAGTGCCTAGAAACCCTACAGCTGGCTACGCTGCCACGTGTCGCGCGGCACAGAGCGCAGCGCAACTGCGCTGCCACGTGCCGCGCGGCGCAGAGCGCAGCGCAAGCGCTCTGCGCTGGCGCAACTGTGCTGACACGTGTCGCGCAACGCAACTGCGCAAGTCAGCTGAAGCGTTGCTTCAATTATTTTAACTTTAATTTTAACTTTAATTTCAAGGCAGAGCTTTGCTCTGATTGGGGGAAACAGAAGCGTTGCTTCGTTTCCCGCCTTGGAATTTGAACAGAGCTTTGCTCTGATTGTGGTAAATAGGCTCGATCTCCAGTGAATCACCTGACAACATTCCAAAGAAGAACAATCGCTCGGTAAGTCCCAAAGATGAGAGAGAAATAGAATAGACATAGAGAGTGTAACTTTTAAAGTTGTATTATATTGTTAACGCTGTTGTTTGTAGCTTGGTACAGAAGAGGCCAGTGTATACGAGAGGAGTCTCAGTAGACCAGAGACTAAGGTGGACGGAAAATACAAGGAACCGTTCAGTCACAGTACAACGGCAATGGAATACAGGTTAGGTGTCTTAATGGTTGCAGTCTCATGCCACTTCTAACACCTTCCGTACCAATCTACCCCTTATAAACCCCGCGATGTCTTGATTGTATTGTTTGTATTGTATTGTCTTGTAATTGAATTGTATAGATGGATGACTTGCCGAAATCATGATATCAGTAAATGGATGTAATTTGAGAATCATGTAGATGGATGTAAATCCATGGTTCGGTTCAGTCAAGATGTATAGATTGATAGATTGAACAGATTGAATACATGGATTCATATTGATTTGTTATATATACTTGAATCTCATTCAAGTCAGATTGATTATATCGAGACTCAGTCTGAGTCAGATAATTAGAAAAGAAATTGAATCCTGAATTAGGTTTTGGTGTTATCGGTAACCGCTGCATATGGTCGGCAGGATTTGTGTCTTTTTCAAAAACGATTACCGTGTTGATAACATCGTTTATTAAGTTGTCTATCTTAAATTGGCAAGCACCCATATCTCTGGCTCCCTGAGGCTCAAGAGACTAGTCCTGCTTAAACTTATATTAATAGGGTCCTTACTGTAATTTATAAAACTTGAGGGGGTTTTATGTAAAATAATTTTGTATAATTTTCAAAATACACTTCAAGTATTTTATTATCGTCTTTAAAGTTTTCATAGATATAGATTTTATATATGTGACATTTCTAGTGAATAAAACCTAATTTCATAATATATGGTATTTAATTGTAATATTGGAATTGTTTGGTATTTTCATGTAAAGTGATTCTTTTGATTTAGAAAAGTTGGAATATTTATATTATATCAAAAATTAGATATTTTGAAGATACATACATACATACATATATATATATATAATAATTTTAATTTATCATTTTTTTCTAGAAATCTCATTTTCTTAAGATATTTGTATTTTAAAATCTTTCGAGACCGTATGCTCCTTGCGGAGGTCTGCATATCGCACTACTAAGCCCGAGGATGTACAATAATCCACACCATCACGAACGGGTTCCCAGAAATGGGTTGTAACGGCGCTTTGCAAAGATTTGTTTAAAATACATAATCTTGTAGAAAAAGGTTTTTATATAAGTCGGAGGTAGTTTTATGTAAAACCGTATTTTTCCAAATCTATATTTCCCAATATCATCGTGCTATGTTACATATGAGTGTTTTGAAGAGGTAGGTCATTACCTCGTGAACTATCTAAAGGTATAGCAAGGAATTAAAGGTTTTATGTCGAAGCTAAATTATATGGTATTTTTCTGTAAAAGTGCAATAAAAATTGAAATATGAACTCTTTTGATATGGAACTTGTTCAATATGTTTTGTTAATGATTAATAGTCATGTTGTGAGAGTTTGGTGTTGTTGTTTTAAGAAAAATGGAACTTTTAAAGAAAAACCGAATCGGAAGTCGGATTTACTCCGCTTCCGTCGGGTTTTAGAATTATGAGTTTTCAGAATAGAAAAGATAAGAGGGAGGAGGAACTTACTGAATTTTAGATTAGAGAAGTGGAAAAGGGAGTGGTAGGATGTGCCGGTGCGTCGTTTCGTCCCCGGGAGCTCCTCGGATCGTCGCCGGAAGTTCGTCGGAGCTTCGCCCTTCGCTAACTCCATTTGTACACTATTGAACTTAGAATTTTCTTGAGAGTTTTTGTATAGAATTCAGAGTGAGGAGGTGGAAAAGAGTGTGGGTATTTATAGGAGAATTTTAGGGTTAAAAAAATTGCATTTAAATTGCATTTAAATTCAGATTAAAGGGATTTTATGGTCTCTGTAATTGTGCAGGGTTTTTAAACCATACAGGGGTTATAACGAGATCAAGAGGCACATAAGTCAAGAAGACAAAAATCCAATTTGGGCGAGTTCGGCCGGCAGTGCCGGCCGATTCAAGCGCATGACCTTTGGTTTTACGGATTTTGTACGTGTAGACTCTTAGGATTCTAAAAGATTAAAAGAATTTTAATCTAAAATAATATGTGGCTGATGGGATTTGAACTTTGGTGCTTTGGTTCAGCAGTGCAAGGTCTTACCAATGAGCTACAAGCTCCTTCTTGCTATTAAAAAGCAAAACAAATTTATAACTTGTGCTCAGACTCAAGTACCTCTTTCTGTATTTTTTGAAAAAATTTTACATAAAGTTTAGGGTTGTTACAGAAGAACTCCTTCAATTGAATTAGAGTTCTTTCCTTTTGTTCATAATCTTCGAGAGAATCGATATATTTTTGAATGGTCGATCTCCCTAAAGAATCTTTTTCGCGTCGAGCTGTACTTTTCTTCTTCTTGGGCTTTTTGGACTTTAGGCCTGATTGAGTCGAATTGGCAGCTGGAACGGCGGGCTCCTTTTGCCCCTCCTATTCTATTTTGGGCTCTTTCTGAAGTAGCTTTAGTATTTTCTGCATCTTAGTAGAGTTGTGCATACTCCACGGAGACTGCGGCGAGCCGGATTCATTTCTCGGGGCAGCGGATTCAATCATTTGTTCCCAGAAGGCTTCAGCTTCTGTCTGTATAAAGTTGGTGGTTGCAGCTTGATTGTTCACCAACACACTCTTGGAAAATTCGATCTCCCCAGTCTTGTACTGCTTCTCGACCCAGTCTTTGATAATATAGCAATTCTCGATCGCATGGCTCACTACTAGGTGGTACGGGCAATATAGAAGATTGTCGGTCATTTTTGCTTCGTGGGGTCTTTTCGACTCTGGCAATTGTAGATTGTTGTTCAAGGCATCTTTGAATATCTTGCGGATCTTGTCCCTTCTGAAAGAGTAAACCTTGTTCTTTTTCTCCTCTAAAGAAGGTCCTTCTCCTCTCAGCACTGGCTTTCGAGACTGGTTGGTTTTGGATTCGCCTGCCTTTCACTTGTCTTCATTGTCGGACGCATTGAAGACATTGGTATTGCTGGAATTCCCGCTTCTACGGTTGTCATCTCTTTTGCTCTTCCAACTCTTGTCTCTCTGAGAGTCCGGGGGAGACTCCTGCTTCGATCATTCTAGTATTTAGACTTTCTTGGTCAGCTCTTGAAATGTCTTGAGGCCTGCTGTACATATGAATGGGCCCATCCAATTGCTGAGGTTCCCAATGAGAAGGCTGACGGACTGGTCCTGCTCTAGCGGAGGTTCGCACTTGACAGTGAGGTTGCGCCATCGGGCAATAAAGTCTGTGTTGCTTTCGTTCTTCCTCGGCTTGGTCCTCACAAGGTCAGCAATGGAGATTTTATCACTGACACTCATGAATCTTTGCTCAAATAGAGACTCCATTTGGGCGAAAGTAGTGACGGGCCCGTCTGGTATACTTGCGTACTAGTCGAAAGAGACACCAGTCAGGCTGTTAACAAACTGACGAAGAAGGAGCACATCATTGCCCCCTGTATTTCCGCACGACGCTTTAAAGTGGGCGACGTGCTGATTTGTGTTTCCTGTCTCGTTAAATCTTCCGAACTTAGGAATGACGTAGTGGCTCGGGAACTCGATCAGATCGTACTGTGCGGGATATGGTCATCCACTACTGCCAATTTCTTTTTGAGCTTCGGCTTCGGCCACCAATGTTTTAACCTTGATGGTGACCAAATCCATTATCCGATCTTGTGTTAGCGGGATAGTGCTATCTAGGGCTAAGGCGTCCCCAGAAGCGGAATGTAGCCGGCTTTCATGCGACTCACCCAATATTGGACCCAAGGGGACAGGCATCGGCTGCTTCGGGTTGTCATCACCCGGCTCATGAGTAGAGACATGTACTTGATTGGGAGGCATTCGAGCAATTTGATCTGCGAGCTGCATCACAACGTTCGTCAGGTCATCAATTTTTGAATAAAGTTTGGCCATCTCTTTATCTTTGCTCCTGAGTTATTTTCGAAGCTCTTGAAGCAGCTCTTGCTTTGCGGTCTTGGGCGAAAAGTCGACTCTTCTTCGTTGTCCGAGCTTGACTTCACATGGACTGAGGGGTCCTTCTGCCTATCGGCCTCATTGAGAGGGTTTTCGTCGTCCAACAAGGCGATTGATCTTGGGATACGACAACTACATTCAAACCAGATTGGGATTGGGATGTGGTGGCCCCATCTTTGCTTTTGCTGCGCAAGTTGTCGCTGGGATGCGTACCCGCCATATAGACCATATGGAAAACATATCCAGACGTCTTTTCATCCTTGGCAGCTGATTTCTCGGATCACTGTCATGGACCTTCTGTTTCGATAACGGATAATCGATTGAAGGCGGTTGGCCGGACTGGGTTCTTGAATGATTCTGGCGCTTCTTTTCTGGATTTTCTCCGCTACTTTCGCGCGGCACAGAGCGCCTGATAGACTCTTGAAGAGACGGTGTCATGCTTTCTCTGTTGGGTCTAGGACACGTCTCTTTATAGCATCATTTGGACTGATGTCTTCTTGATTCTGGCGGTCATGGCATTTTTCTGAACCCACTTCAGAGGTTCGAAAGAATTGTTGACATTTACGGCCGACTCAGCCGTCGTCATGGGGTAACCCTGTTCTTGGAACCTCACAAGGTTCAACTTGGCCGGAGCCCTGACCCTTTTGTTGGATCTATATCTGAGCCGCTTCTGCCTCAATTTTTCCGTTTTGAGCACTTGACAAGCTTAGACCCTTCGAGAAGACGTCGCAGACCGATTGACAGAGAGTCCAGAGAAAACGCCTGCTCGTGCGACTGTCAAGGGCACCGTCTGAGCTTGCTGGAGATGCTTTATGGTTCCATTGGTGTTGACGGCCTTGCCCCCAATCGGAACAGCGGAGAGCCGTTCGAATAAAGATTTGCATTTAGAGTGGGATGCTTTGGCGACCGCAACGTTCGGCCTCCTGCCCCTTGAGGTCGATTTGGCCGCTTGGTTTGCCGTGAAATCCGCCAAATGAGCGCTTCCGGCAGGATAGATGATGATGGAACCAAATTGACGGGGTGGCTCCTCCCATTGTCGCCTGACACTTGCAGAGAGAACCACGCGGGCATTAATCTTGATCACGTACTGGATCAGAGTCCTGTCGGAAGCTGAATTCATCTTAGAAGTCATCGTCGTTGAAAGTTGATTGCTGCACGAAAAAGTATTATTTCAGTACGAACATTGGTATATATGTTAAATGAGTTCGCATGAACGCTTAACCCGAGTATGGGAGGAGAGAAACCTCCCACCGGGCGTGCCAGAATCTGTAGGGTGTTTTTCGTCACCCCATTGAGAAGGAATATGCGTCGCTTGTCAGACGTACTACAGATCCCCCTGCCTAGGGTAGGCTGGGGTTTATTGATTGTGTGGATCTGAATCTCCGGTTGCCGCGGACTAAGCTGCCGTTAATTACCCCTCGCCTTTCGAGAGAAGGAATCTCTGATTGACGGGTCAAACTGTTCATGCGAGCTCAATGTGCGGTGTACGTTTGTTGTGTTTTGAGGGGTTTTAGGTATATCGGGGGTCTCACAGAGTTTACAGGGTCCCGCTACCCGGATAGTGTGCCGAGGGACAAGGGGGCCAGCAACCCCCTTATGGAGTGCGGGCCAGCACCCCGTTAGAAATTTGTAGAGTGTGTATATATAAATAAAAAAAGGAATAGCGTCCAAAGGACGCGCGGGCTCCAGTGCCTCACGTGGGCGCCGGCGTCTCACGCGCCAGGCACGTGGGCGTTGGGCGCCTGCGGAAAAAGGGCTTATCCCCTGAACTGAGAGTTGTACTCCCAATTGACTTTTGGAGTTAAACTCTTAAGAGAAGGACAAAGAGGCTTAGCCCTTGCACTGGGAGTTGTACTCCCAATTGACTTTTGGAGTTAAACTCCTAAAAAGAGAGACAAAGGGGCTTAGCCCTTGCACTGTGGGTTGTACTCTCAATTTACTTTTAGAGTTAAACTTATAAAAAGAAAGAATTTTTTCGGAGTTAAACTTCCCATAGATTTTCGGAGATGATGAAAGGGGACCCCTTTGTTCCCCCTTGAACCCTAGATCTTCTCTTAAGCCTTGGATCTTCTCAAAGTGGGGTTTTTTGGAGATGGATCTCCTTCTTCCTCCTTTCTGTTGGCTGGATCTTGGAGAAAAAGGGGTCGGGACTTAAAAATCATCTCTTTTAGGGATTTGATGGAAGATCCGAGCTCCCCTTCAAGGGTTTTATGATGAAAAACTGTTTTTTTTTTTGGGAAAGGAGAGTAAAACTCTTGGTCTAATTAAAAAAAGGAAGAAGATTTAGAACCTTAAAGAAAGAGAAGGAGGCACAAAAACCCAAATTTTTAGAGAGAGAAAAAGTTTTTTTTTATCATGTTTTCCTTTATAGGCTACACACTTTACATATAGCCCTTTAAGCTTTGCCAAATGGCACTTGTGTCACCCCATGCCTTATGTGCTTATCTCTTTTTGCACATAAGCCATAGGGTTTACAAAATTTTGGATTTTTGCCCATTTTACATACATTTATTTCTATATAAATAAAAGAATTATATTAAACCAATTTATGACTTCATTCTTTTTGTCATGGGGTCGGTCCCTTCCATGGTCGGTCTTGACCAGGGCTTGGGCCCACTTGGCTTGGGGTTGACTTTTATTTTGACTTGGTCAATTGGGGAGTAATTTTTGACCCCAACACTCTCGTGCCACAATATACGTTCCGTACCAATCTACCCCTTTATCCCCGCGTAATGTATTGTATAGATTTTGTTTATAATTCTTGCCGAAACCATAGATACAATTTGTTCAAATAGTCATGTTCAGGATGTAATCAAGTAGTCAAGTAGTCAAGTCAAGTTATAACCATGGTTCAGTCAAGTCAGGTCATGTAAACATGTTTGATATGGATGTTTAATTCAAGTATTCATGTTCATGTTCAAGTATACAGGTTTGATTTTGGATTCAGGTTTGAATTAGATTCAGATATGAGTTTGGACTCAGACTGAGTCAGACACTTGTAACGGATTTAGCTCTTGAATTAGGTTCAGGAGTAATCGGTAACTGCTGCACATGGACGGCAGGATTTATGTCTTTTTCCAAGACAATTACCATTGATAACTCTATTAAGTTTTCTGCCTTAAATAGGTAAGCACTCACTTTCTTTGGCTCACTGGGGCTCAAGAGAATTGATCCCGCTTAAACCTATATTTACTAAATTCCTTAAAAAAATGTTCCTATATAACTCGAGGGGGTTTTATGAAAAGTATTCTAATATAGTTTCAAAATAAACCTCGAGGGGTGATCTATATTCTTTAAGGTTTTTATGGGCATGAGTTTTAAGTATTTGGGGTATTTTAGTGATAAACACTTAGCTTTGGAAAGTTTATGGTATTTTATTGAAAAACTTGTCTTTTCGGTATATTGATGGTATTTTATTGAAAGTTGTTAAACTTTCATTTTTAGAAAAATACAGATTTATTATATTTTGAAAATATGGATTTATAATTTTATATAATATTAATTTTTTTAAAAATAATTTTATTTTATTTAGAAAAAAATCATATTTCTTAAAAACCGTATTTAAATCCTTTCAAGATCAAATGCTCTGTGAAGAGGTATGTATCTCGTTCTACTAACCTAAGGATGTGCGATACTCCGCACCATCTATTAGTGGGTCTCCTAAAGAGGTTGGTAGATGCGTAATCGCAAAAGATATGAAAATAGGTGTCAACAAAGTTCATACTACAAAGGCAGAAATCCAAGTGTACGTGTGGGGTACGTCGTTACCCCCATGACATTGGTATTTTATTGTAAGGTTTTCTTCATATCAAAAATTCATACTACAAAGGCATCGTGCTATGTATCCAAGTGTACGTGTGGGGTAGGTCGTTACCCCATGAAATTTTCCTAAGATATTGTTAAGCAATTACTAAAATAGGTGTCTACAAAGTTCAAGATATTTTAATGAAAAAGTTCTACTATGATTGTTTCACATGAGAATTTTGATGAAATTTGATTCTAAATATTAGGGTTTAAGGCTACAAGTATTATGTAAAAACTTGGTTGATCAAAGAATAAAGGAGAAGGAGTTTCTAGGGTTTAGAAAAAGGATATCGGTATTAACTCCACTTACCGATATAAGTTTTGAAATGGAATTTCAATGAAAAGAAAGGGTGTTTGGAAGGGACTTACTATTTAGAAAACTCAAAGAAAGGTTGAAGAAGAGGGGATGAGCTTCGTGGCATCGCAGGAGCTCCGGAATAGGCTTCGGTCTACGCCGGAACCAACTTGCTTGCTAACTCCTCTTTACTTCACTTGCACTAGGAACTTTTTAGAGAGTTTTGGCTAGAATTTTCAAAATGATGTTGAGCCAAGGTAGGGGATGGTATTTATAGTGGAGAATTAGGGTTTTGGAATTAAAATGGTGGATTAAAAAAAATTAAAATATGGTTTAATTGTGAAATGAAGGGTCTCTGTTTGATTGCAGGAAAATCAAACAGTGCAGAGAAGTTAGGGGTAGATGAAGGGGTGTGTGTGCAAAGCCCGGGGCTCATTGTGCCAGATCCGACCGTCCCCGCCGGTTATAATGCCATTTTGGCTGGTTGATCTCGAGGCAATGGCCTCAAGATTCGTGCCACTTGATCAACACAGTATTTAAACCCTTTGCACATATTTGATTTTTCTGAATTTTTCATTTCCTTGTATATTCCACGTGCAATCTTTTGGGATTCCAAAAAGTTAAAAAAATTCAGAAAAAAATGTATCTGATAGGATCAAACACACAGGCTACGTCACAGCAGTGCAATGCTTTACCAATGAGCTACAAGTTGTTTCTTGCCGTTATTTAATAAAATTGACTTATAACTCAAACTCAGGCTGTAAAACTCATTTCTTGTATATTAACGGTAAAATTTCCGTACAAGATTTTAGAGTCGTTAAATTCTACCCTCCTTATAAAAATTTCGTCCACGAAATTTACAATTACATATGGACTAATTTTCAAAGAGGTAAGGGTATCGTGTACGCAAATCTTCTTCTTACTCCCATGTTGATTCTCCTGGAGAATCCTTTCTCCACATCATTCATACGAACTTTACTTCATTATTCCGTAATGTCTTTACTTTTTGGTCCAGGATCTCAACGGGTTGTTGCTCGCAAGTTAGGTCCGTTTGTAGTGTAAGCTCTAAGTGATCGAGTATGTGGCTGGGGTCACTCACATATCATCGTAACTGGGTGTGGAACACGTTGTGCATTCCTTCCAATGAGGGTGGTAGTGCCAAACGGTATGCCATCTCTCCAACTCATTCGAGTATGTCGAATGGTCCTATATATCTTGGACTTAGTTTACCTTTTTTCCAAAATGGATCACTCCTCTGTTTAAAGAGATCTTCAGGAAAACATGGTCTCCAGATTGGAGCTCCAGATATCGGCGCTTTGCATCTGCCCAATGCTTCTGTCGGTCGTGGGCTATACGCATTTTTTCCCTGATCATGTGAACCACATCCACAGTTGCCACGATCATCTCTGGTCCAACGAGTTCACGATCTCCGACGTCGTCCTAACTCAGTGGTGATCGACACATCCGTCTATAGAGTGATGCGAATGGTACCATTCCAATACTTGCCTGATAGATGTTGTTGCATGAAAACTCCACAAGGTGTAGGTGATCTTCCCATGAACCTCCGAAGTCTAACTTACAAGCTCTTAGCATGTCCTCCAGAATCTGAATAGTTCGCTTGGACTGTCTGTCCGTTTGTGGATGATAAGCTTGTTGGGGTCAAAAATTATACCCTGGTTAACCAAGTCAAAGTCAACCCCAAGCCCATGTCAAGTAGGCTCATGCCCGAGTCGAGCCTGAACATGAAGAGGCCGGCCTCCCCCATGCGAAGGAAATTATGTAATAAATAAATTTGATGTAATTTTCATTCATGAATGTAAAATAAATGGGTAAAAAGGCAAATTTTTATAAAGCACATGGCTCATGTGCAAAAAAATGAGCACATGAGGCATGGGATGGGCAAAATGCCATTTTGTAAAGCCCAAGTGGCTATATGTAAATTTGTAAGTCTATATAAGGCAACATGATAATGAAATGAAGGACAATAATTGATTCCCCTTAAAAACTAAGGTTTGTGCCTCATTCTCCTTCCTCAAGGTTCTAAATCCCCTTCTCTTTTCTGAATTAAACCAAGAGTTTAACTCTTCCTTTCCCAAAAATAAATAGCTTTCACCATAAAACCCTTGAAGGGGAACTCAGATTTTCTATCAAATCCCCAATAGGGGTGATTTTTAAGTCCCACCCCCTTTTTCTCCAAGATCCAGCCAACAGAGAGGAGGAAGAAGGAGACCCATCTCCGAAAACCCCACTTTGAGAAGATCCAAGGCTCAAAAGAAGATCTAGAACTCAAAAGAGAAGAAAAATGTCCCCTTTCATCATCTCCGAAAATCTCTTAGGAGTTTAACTCCGAAAAAAATATTTAAAAAAGTATTTATTTTTAGAAGTTTAACTTGAAAAGTCAATTGGAAGTACAACTCCCAGTGCAGGGGTTAAGCCCCTTTGTCCTTCTTTTAGGAGTGTAACTCCAAAAGTCAACTGGGAGTACAACTCCCAGTACAGGGGTTAGGCCCCTTTTTCCGCAGGCACCCACGTACCGGGAACGTATGGTGGTGGCGCCCCATGCCCGCGTGCTGGGCACGTGAGGCGCTGGCGCCAACGCGTCCTTTGGATTCTATTCACCCTTTTTTATATACACACTCCACAACACTTTTCCCGTTAGAAAAAATTTCTAACGGGGCGCTTCCCCGCATCCCGCAAGGGGGCTGCTAGCCTTTTTGACCTCTAGCCCGCTATCTGGGTAGCGGGAGCCCCGTAAATTCTGTGAGGCCCTCGATATACCCAAGACTCCTCAAAATACAGCACATGCACACTGCACATTGAGTTTTCTTGACCAGTTTGACCCGTTAGTCGGAGGTTCCCGCACTCTAAAAGCGAAGGGTAATTAACGGCAGCTTAGTCGCAGCTGCCAGAGATTCGGATCCCCACATTCAAAAAAATCCCCGCCTACCCTAGGCAAGGGGAATCTGTATACGCCTGACAAGCGATGCGTATTTCCCATCTCAATAGGGTGACGAAAAACACCCTACAAATTCTGGCACGCCCGGTGGGACCTTTTCTCTCCTCCCATATTTCGGGTTAAACGTTCACGCGAACTCAATCGACATATATAATGCTCTTTCATGTAGGATTTCAAGCGATCAATTCTCAACAATGTCTCCAAAGATGAACTCAACTCTCAACACTGCTCCCATCTCCTACACGATGAAGATGGATGCCAGGACAATCCTTCTGGCCAGTCTCGGGCGACAATGGGAGGAGTCGCTGCTACCATTTGGCTATATTCTGTTCGTGCCAGCTAATGCCATCTCTTCTCCTCAAGCCCCGGTGATGGATAAACCGGACTCAAAAGGGAAAATGCCAAATGTTTTGGTCGCGAAGGCACCTCAGCACAAGCATAAATATGTTTCCAAATGACTCTCCGTTGTGCTGGGGGAAAGGCCATCAACACCAACAAAGCAATAAGGCATCTCAGGCAAGCTCCAGCGGTGTCCCTGATAACTGCTCGATCAGGTATCTTCTTTAAGCTCTCCGTCAATCGACTCACAATGGTTCCCTGGATGACGGATGCCCGTCAAGCCCTCAAAATCGAGAAGCTAAGTATAACACCCTAGTTCATTTATATCAGTTCTTTTTCTGAGTATTTCTTTATTATGGTTGTTTCTTATTTTGCTGTGTTTTGGGTGCAAATAGTATTCTTGACATCTGCATTGTATCTGTGACCCGACGCGCTTGCGGGAAACCGTCTTGATTCTTGTCTTTGAGATATCCCTGCTAGTTTGTGGATCCGTGCATTTTCTTGTTGCATATCTTGCATGCTTGCATTTATATCTGGCTTTTACATTTTTTTAATAAAACAAATAAAGTCAAAGAAAATATTTTTAAAAATAGTTAACATAGCCTGCTTGATACCCCAAACCCTGTGGTAGCATCCGCTTATCTTGTTCTCGTCCCGTTCAATGAAACGGACGTGTTTGGATGGCTACGCGGACGTACGTGCATCCGTTCTTGGGGGTATGCTTTTTCGTTACCTGAACATTCATTTTGAAATTTGGAAGTCGCATATATTTTTTCGTATTTTTAAATCTAAATTTTTGGACCCGACCCGGGCGCATTTCTGAATTATTTTGTATCCCGCCAAATTCTAATTATGTTAAATTTCTTTAATTCGTTCAAAGTATATTTAACAGCCTAAAAGATTTTACAGCCAACAAAATATTTTAACAATTAAAATCTTGAAACAATTTTATTTTTTCCAACTCCTGACCCAGTTTCCCCTTTTCCCTCTGGCCCCATCACGAACCAATAAAATGGTTTCTTTCATAGGAGCTGGGCCCCACACGTCTCTCTCTCCCTTCCTTTCTCTTTCTCTCTTTTCTTTTTCTCTCTCTCCTCTTCTTCTTCCTTTCTCTCTCTCCCGCATCCAAACAAATTTCTCTCTCCGCACTATTCACACATCTCTATCTTTCACCTCTCGATCTCTCTCCTTCTCTTTATCTCTCTCTTCCTCTCTCATCTCGATCTCTCTCTCTCTCCTCTCTTTCTAACTCTCTATCTCTCCCTCCCTCTGCATCTGTATACATATATATTAATATATTATTTATTTATTTTTGTATAAAACTTTCCCCATGCACTCTCTTCTCTCCTTCCTCCTTCATCCCAGCCGCCTCTCTCTCGCTCGCTCAAACCCTAACCCTAACCCGCGCTCGTCGCCTCTACCGCCGCCGACCCTCCTCGTCGCCGCCACGCCTCCTCGTCGCCGGCGACCGTCCCTGCATCACCACCACCTCGCCCTTGTCTCCTCACCTCTTCCCTTCTCACTCCCGAGCCCCTGCAAACACCCCGATAGCCCCCTCAAGAACCTGCACACCCGAAGCCTAAACCCTAGCCTTCGCCGAAACCTCGCCGTCGATGGCTCATCGTCATCGACGACTCCCTTGCCACCTCCTCTGTCCCCAAACACCAACCCTAGAGCACCAGCCCCTTCCTCTCTTCTTCTTCTCCTACAACTTCTTCTTCTCTTTCTACATTCTCGGTTTCCGACCGTCGCCGGAGCTGTTCTCGTCGCCGCTGATCCGGGCGACTCTGTGGACGTCCCCTACTTGCGTGGTTAACTTCTTGATGTGCCTGGACCTTCCCGTGTGCGCGTGTGTATGTTGCAACATTCGCCGACATTGGAGGCTGCGTACGCATTCCGTATCGTGATCCGATCAAGGCAAGTAAAACTTGCTACATGCTATTATATTATTTTTATACACATTTAATTGCTTGATTAAACTTGTAAATTAAACCTAAGGCCATTTGTTACATTTTAACATTCGATGTCCATTTTATCATTTTAGATTCATAACTCGGAACATACCATGTTGCATTTTGATTTACTATACCTAGTACCCATATCCATATTTAAATCCTATAATAATTATTTACATGGCCCATAGTACCCTTTTAGATAGTTTATAATGTTTCAAACACCCGTTTGCATCCATCTCGTTTAGTATTCATATTATTGCATCAATAGATCACTTGAATGTATAACATTGAAATATTCACGTTCCACATTTGATTAAAGTGTAGTTTAATTAGTATTGGAACTTAAACTTTAACCCTAATCACAACTGTGCATCTATATACCTTAATCTGTACCTGATTGCATTTCCCATTACAATGTTCCAGTTTATTGTTCTATTAGTACCCATGCTTGTTTTATATACCCATGCTTATGTTAGTTTGATTATGAGCACCCACATGATATCTTGTGCATCCTGACATAACTTGTTACACCTACTACTTGACACGACATGGTACCATGCACCTCTCGACATGACATGATACCTATATACTATCTGGCTTGACCTGATGTACCATGGCTTTACCTGTTACCTGATCTTGTGTCTAATGCTAACAAACCTGACCTGTTGTCCTTACAGACAGTTCCTGTTGTCTATCCAGACAAACCTGTACCTGCCTGATCCTGTGTTGGCATTAACTCTAGATTACTTAATACCTGACTTGAACACATATAACTTGGGGGTATGGGAAAATCAATGATGAAACTAGACTTGTAACTCGACAGTTCTCTACCTTTTCTGATCAGTCTTACGGGCTAGGCCAGCCCCGGGGTGATGCTGCTGACATCACTTGTCATTACCTACCACCCTTTACTGCCTTGCGGCACGTCTCGGATTCAGCCCGAGAATCATAGACCGTGATCCCGGGCATGCACGGGATACTATTGAGTTACATCGATGATTCATCAAATTGATTTCAAAGACTTGAGAGTAGTTAACCCATTAGACCAGTTTAGATTACTCACTGCACACTACCTTTCACTGCCCTGATTTATATTGCTGTTACACCTGCTTTACCATTTATGATCATACTTGCATATCTCGCTACCCTGTTTTTATATTATTTCTTGACTCATTTATTCTGGCTTATGGACATGTACTAGATAATTTAGTTTACTTTCCTGTTCTTGATATCCCTACAGCCGTAATGTGACTGTGGAGGGATTTTTCCTATCCACAGATAGCATGGTTGGCTATGTTACGTGCCCATCTTAGCGTACTCTGGAAAGCGGGGCATGACACTAAGACAGAAAAGGCTCAAATATAGAGCCAACCATAGGGCTAGGGCTCCTGCTAGGCTGAACTTTATGAGTTTCCAAGAACAGGGTTACCCCACATCAACAGCTGAACCGGCTGTAAAGCTCGCTAACTCTTTTGAACCACTGAAATTGGTCCAAAAGAATGCCATGAACTCAAGAGTAAGCTGCGATCCAGATAGCACCACCCAAGGACCCAATCAGACCAACCATCTTCAGTCGCATCTCCTTTCCAGAAGAGGAAGGGCCACGATGATGGTCCGAAAAATCAGCCGCCAAAAATTAAAAGATGGCTGGATATGTTGTTAGTTGTATGTATGCCCTAGAGGCCAGTATTGTACAGATGATGTATATTATATTGGATGCTTGGACATATATAGAGAAGACTTTCTTGCTCGATATGATAATATGCTATCTGGTTACTCTTTATCTTAAACATGTACACTTGTCTCTTTATACTGTCTTATAGTTACATGTTGGTAAAGCCCTTAGGATGTGTACTTGACTACCTGGACTATGATGCAGATCATACTAGTGGGGACATGGTAGTCCATAAGTACATCCTTCAAGGTCCCTAGTCGTGGGTGTATCGAGACGGGGCATCGATATACCAGAGTAGACTAGCGTATACGCCTCTCGACCCATGAGATGGGCGATGGATGATCCCATATCCATTGGTGTTTGACATCAGAGATGGTATACGGGTGCTCAGTGGAGACCGGGTACACTGGACGGACTCGCCGAGAACTCCCAGATGGTATTATACCTCACGTCAGATGGCAGTTCTCAGGTGACACTTGTGCAGGTTAGTCTGTAGACCCGAGATCGTCATAGAGTCTTGTGTGATTCCCACTGTGCTTTGATCTCCGCCTTACCACGTCCATAAGGGCGTGCAAAACGGTGGTCTTTGAGTACAGTCCCGAGTCACATGGAGGCAATGAGCGATAGGAGGGGTTTCGTCTCTCCCGGTATTGGGGGTTGATGTTGCGCTGTGCTCGATTGGCCGTAACAGGGAAGTCCCTGGCCAGGGCTGATCAGAGATTTGCTGGTAAGTGTTACCAGTAGTTTCTCGACCCGTTACGAGCCTCACATCGGCACGACTTATCGGGTTATTGGGGTCTGACGTTTACCACCCCTAGACTTGATATGCGATATATCAGACGAAGTGACCGGACTGTACGGTAAGTGTTACTGGTCAGATTCGCAGGAGTGTGAGCGGGCTAGCTCGTCGATCTTCTGATCGCTCAATACCCGGGTGGCCATTACGTTTAGCAGACCGCTTGCGGCTTGTGGGTGCTTGATATGATCATCATCTGCTACCGGCGTATTGACGAGTCTTTAGAGTCCTACACAGAGGCTTCCTGGCTCAAGCGAAACGAAATAGGAGCGCATATGAGATATGTGCGGGACCGAGAATGCGTGTATGTGATACCATATTTGATTCTCGCGATTAATGTTTCGATTGGTTGTATGTGATATAACCTAGTTATCGAATCGAAAATCGATTCGATAAGCCGATACATTGAATACTAGTCGGTCATGTGCGACATGACCGGATCATTGAATCAAGTGTTGATTTAATGATTTAATGTATAATTATATATTTGATATATTACTTTACATTAACTAGTATTGGTTCACTTTAAACGGATTTTTCTCACTTGATGCACATTGTATATGTGATATGCTTTTGTGCACATTTTTGTATCATGTTTGATGATACTTGATCATTTGGTTAAATGTGTAGAATTAAACCATGTTTAATTTGATAATTAGGGTTTTACATATTCATTTATTTATTTATTTATTTATTTGGAAATGATTTAATGAGAATGGTGGCTTTCTTTTGTCATTAGTTGAAGCTTCATGAAGCCTTGACTTTTGCAACCATTCTTGTCCTCATGCTTGACCCTAACTCTCCAAATGACCATGGTTTATTCTCTACACTTAACCCTAGTTAGATTATGATAAGTATGAATTTTCTTTTCATTTTAAAAAAAACTTATCATAAAACTAGCTTCATCTTCTCCTTCTTCTTCAAGATAGAAACCTTGATGCCATCAATGGCAACTTGAGTTCTAGTGAGAGAAATCCAATTCTAAAGTGAACCCACCTCCTATTTCTTCACCCTCTACCTCTTGCCAAGTTGTTTTGGGTGTTTTCTTCATAAGTTTCACAACTTTGTGAAGTCGGAGCTTGAACTTGTGATGCCTCGACGTAGATCGTCTTTGACACGAAGCCGACGACCTAGCTCGCCCGTTTCTCCGATGAAGCCGACGATTGAGTTCGGGATTCATGATGGACAGCGAGAGGACACCCATGTGGAGCTAAGGAAGTGGAGAACCGGATCTACAAAGGTTGTAGCATCTAACTTTTAGTTAAGTAGTTAACTAGATTATCTTTTCGCCTAAACTTCTAGTCAACGATCCGTATTAGGGTTTCTCGGCACCCATAATTTTTGAAATTGGCATGGTTGATGCCTTGTGAGACTTCATTAGAGTGCCTAGGAACCCTACATATGTAGTCCACACTGTCTATATGGTGGACACACGCAGCAAGAGCAAAGATAGGGCCATCACATCTCAAATCCAATCTTGTGTGAATGTGGCTGCCACTTCCCAAGATCAGCCTCCTCTGGAAGGTAATGAAAACCCTTCTAGCGAGGCTGATAAGTAGAGAGATCCCTCGGTTCATGAAGAGTCGGGATCGAAAAGAAAAAAGGAGCCAATCTTCCGTCCTAAGACCACAGAGCAGCAATTTCTCTGAGAGCTCCAAAAGCAGCTCAGAAATAAAGACAAAAAGATGGCCAAGCTCTACTTGAAGATTGACGACTTGACAAACGTTGTCTTACAGCTCACGGCCGAAGTTGCCTCTCAACCGCCCAATCAAGTGCAAGGCACTGCTCATGAACCGGGAAACGATGTCCCGAGGAAGCCGACGCCTATTCCCTCAAATCCAAAGGTGGGCGAACCGCATGAGAGTCGGCCGCATCCTATCTCGGGAAATGTCTTGACTACCAATGACAGCAACCCGCTAACGCAAGATCAAATCATGAATTTGGTCACCAACAAAGTCAAAACATTGGTAGCCGATGCCGGAGCGCAAAAAGATATCAGTAGTAGCGGGAGACCATATCCCGCTCGGTATGATCTGGTAGAGTTACCTAGTGGCTATGTCATCCCCAAATTCAGAAGATTTGATAGGACAGGAAATGCGAATCAGCACATCGCCCACATTAAAGCCTCATGCGGGAATACTGGGGGAAATGATGCGCTTCTCCTCCGCTAGTTCATTAATAGCTTAACCGATGTCGCTTTCAATTGGTACGCAAGCATACTGGATGGCTCCGTCACTACTTTCGTCCAAATGGAATCTCTGTTTCGGCAAAGATTCATGAGTGTCAGCGATAAGATCACCATTGCTGACCTCGTAAGGACCAAACCAAAGAACAACGAAAATAGAACGGATTTTATAACCCGATGGCGCAATCTCTCCGTCAAATGTGAGCCACCATTGGAATAAGACCAATCTATCAATCTCCTCATCAGAAATCTCGATACATGGATGAAAACTTTTCTATCCACCGCGGGTCTCAAGAAGTTCCAAGAGCTGACCAAAAAAGTTCAAATGTTGGAATGCTCAAACCAGGATTCTTCCTCGGATTTTCAAAATAGCAATACTGTTTACTGACAGGAAAATCGAAGGCCTTGGCTTTGGCCGGGCGTCAGACATCCTTTCAAGCATAAAAAACCTATTCGAATCCTGGAGAAACCGAAAGGACGATAATCGCAAAGGCAGAAATCCCGACGATGCTGAATCTTTTAACACTTCGGCTGACCGAAATAGGCGAGGGACAAGCAAGCCCAATGGCAACCAACCTCGAAAGCCATTGTTGGGAGAAGGGTAAGAAAATCCACTAAAAGAGAAACTGGATAAGGTCTATTCCTTCAGAAGGGATAAAATCCATAAAATATTTAAGGATGCCCTAATAAACGGTCTACAATTGCCAGAATCAAAAAGACTACAAGAAACGAATATGACCGACGATCCCAAATATTGCCCCTATCATAGAGTGATAGGTCATGCCATTGAGGACTACTTTTGTAACATTTCTGAAAAATAAAATATTATTTTTGGGAATTTTTATAATTAAATAATTAATATTATGAATATTTTAATAATGCGGTATAATTAAATACCGATAAATTGGGAAATATTTGGAAAATTATAGGAATTTCTGAAATGGGGGTGTTTTATATGATTTAAGCAAATTATAAATTCTTTATGATTAATTATATTCCATTTTAATGCTAATCGTGATTAAATATCACTAATCGTGCACTAAGCTTGATTTGAGCACATGACATGTACCATGTCATATTACACTTTTGTTACATTTCCTACATGGCTTTTTCTTTAATTTTTCATGCATGGTTTTTATTTTAATATGAGAAGAGAAAACAAAAGAAAAGAATAAAAAAGAAAAAGAAAAAGGAAAAGGATAAAAAAAAATGAGTATGGGCAAGAGAAAGAAAAGAGAGTGAGGTAAGTGGTCTCATTGACCAAGTCCTCATTTGTTTCCCTCTTCATTTTCTATCTCTTTTCCCTCTCCCTCTCCCATGGTTTCCCTCCACCTCCTTCCTTCTCAAATCACCTCACTTCACCATCCAAACCAACTCAAAACTTCATCTCCCTTTCACAAAAAAACATGCACAAGCTCACTACAAGCACTTTGAACCAAGAAAGTTTGGATTTTGGAGACTTGGGAAAACTCAAGAAAATTCTTGAGTTGCCAAATGAGGTATTCCTTTCACCATTAGCATTGTATTTGATTTACTTTAGCACCTATATTAGTTTAGAATTGATTAAGTTTTGTTTAGTGAATTTTGAAAATTCTAAGTTAGGGTTTTGATGAAACCTTAAGTAGTGAAGTGTAATTGAGATTAGTAGAGGCCATGCAACCCCTGTAGCGATTGTATATTGAACTAAACCTGAGACTTAGCCCCAGTTCACGAACTTAGAAATCCCCGATATCGGGTTTGTGTTGGATTTGTGTTGTTGTTTTAATATCTGCTATCACCCGGGACACCTCAAAAATATTTTGCAAACACAGTGATACAAGCAGGCATCCTAGGAGCTACCATTGATACCCTAGACCCTACCTTCACTTCCAGGCCGCAAATAAATGCCTTCTGGCCGCAATTTGCGGCCAGGACTTGCCCCCTGTGCTTCGTGCTTGGTCCATAGCTCTTATACCCTCTAATTAGACCTCCCCTATGTACAAAATTGGCTAATTTGACCTAGGGTAAAATCTGGAAGTGTTTTACATTGTTTCTGATTTCGGTTTTGCGGATTCTGTTAACTTGAACTTGGGTATTTGTGTTTTAACTCGATGGTTTGACGTTCGTACATCGACATCAAGGTTTTGGTTTTGCCTTTCTTGAATAGATCATAGGTTTTATCCTATGTGTGATACGCGTGCGATTTTGGTTTACGATGCTATGTATGATATGTAGGTACCCCTACGTGGACTTCGGATGATGAAGAAGTGGATGACGACATCGACTTCGGCGAGCAATGATCAAGGTGAGTAGATATATATCTACGGGGGAAGTCGAGTGGATGACGTATAGCACCCCCGCAGTTCGTAGTGTAGCCTTTATATATATATATATATATATTAGTTATATATATGATTATGTGTTGTGAAACTTGGATGATTAGTAAGTACGATTTTAGAAGATCACGGGTTAATCTAGTATATTTGAGTGTTAGTGTCGTTAGTTAGTTGTAGTCATGAACCCTAGAATAAGATTTACACTCACACACACACACTCTCATGCATTTTATTTTCTTATGCATATATGGGGATGTGTATGTGTGTGTATACACACACATAGGTATGGGACTATGTGTGTGTGTGTGTGTGTGTGTATACATGGACGATGGGAATAATACATGGTACTTGGATATGAGTCGATGAGATTAGGCATGATGCCACGAGATCGGTGATGTGATATGGTTCGTATTATGAGATACGACATGAGATTATAGCGGGTCTTTAGGCGATGTATTTTCATACACACGCATATATATATGTAGATGGTATCAGTATGTACTAGACTTAGATCAGTACCTCTAATACAGGATATGATGATAAGGATACCAGATAAATGATGAGATAAATGTGATATTCGACCCGTACCCAGATTGGGATGTCGTACGATGGATTTACCGTATGAGCTATATATTGATGATAGATCCGCACTCTTGACTCGAGGATGTCATATGATATATTGTATCGTACGTGATACTATTGAGGCAGGATCACCGACTATTATATATATATATATATATATATATATATCAACTCGGATTTAGGTGGTTTTCCTTACCCGTTTCGATTAGTCTGTTAGTTTAGTCCTATAGTTTACTGGTAGATGTTAGACTAGACTCGAGTCATACCTATTTCAAAACTAACGAATCGTAAGTATTTTAAAGACAGGCCAAGGGATTCTACGGATATTTCAAAGAACGTACATTTTCTTAAAAACACCGTAGCCCTATTTTCTAAACACCACGATTCGTATTATTTCAAATGTCAAAACTGCATGACTCATATTTAAATGTGTATCCACATATGTTGTGTTATTATTCATGTTCCGCATATTATTGCTGCATTTACTATTCATTTGCCAGTTATTCTTCTGTTCGCATTGTATTGCATGTCTATATGTATTTTCATGAGTAATGATGAAACTTGTTGTTAGGACACCAGCACCATTACCGATGATGCGTATGCTCCACGTACACTTGATTGCCGGTTCACACACATCTTCATCGGTAATTGCTATATCATGTATACTTTAGAGAACATTACTTCATTGACATAGCTTGCTAGCTGATAGTTCCTATATGTTATTGTTTTCATATGCTAATTTAGATATTGCATTTATTTACTGTGTTATCTCATGCATGTATATTCATATATTCATTTGCCATGCAATAGTACGGGCCAGTCCGGATTTCCGGAGCCCAGTATTCATTATTTATTTATTTACATCGTGATTTGTTGATTTCGGATTTCCATGAGATTTATGGATTTGGAGAAACCGCAAGGATTTTATAAACTGGTTATCATTTTTAAAGATAAAATTACGGTTTTCTCATGATATGATATGAGATATATCCACCATGAGTTTTCTCGGCTCTTGAGCGATATCATACACCCGATTCGAGGAGGAGGAACCGTCTGTGGGTGCATGATAGACCCGGTGTGATACCCCGGGGCAAGATGGTCGCAGATGATGGCGTTGAGCCTGGCAGGGGAGCACTACCGGCCGGTGATTTTATTGTGACCTGACGGATATTCGGAGGATACCGTTCGGAGTACAGGCCAGTACGGATAGCCGGAGCCTGGGGTTTTGCGATTTGAGGATATGGGCCAGTCCGAATAGCCGGAGCCCTAGATACTGAGATTCGAGGTTACAGGCCAGTCCGGATTGCCGGAGCCTGAGATATTGAGATATTGGGATTTATGTTTTGTGTCGATGCTTGACACTGATTTCATGTTGATTTCATTGATGATACTTCGATTTATATATACAGAAATCTCACTAAAGTAAGAAAACAATTTTCACATTCATGATGTATTCTGTTTTCATTATATTGCATTCATACCTCATATTATGATATGTTGCTACCTGAGGCACTGACACGAGCACTTGGTATTACACTTATGCATAGATGTTTACCCTTGCCACCTTATCATGCTTCAGGCTTTATCATTTTGAGGATTTATATTATGATCGTATTGACCTAGGATTGAGTCATACATACGATTTTTGCTCTGTGATGTTTTCTACTCATGAGTTGGCAACTCACCCCAGTTGTGCCACAGTTTCTTGCAGATTTTGCCGTACAGGTTCGTTGCGGTTTGCTGGCACACTGCTCCTTTTCGGGTGATTGCTTTGGTAGGTGGGTTCACTCGCATCGTGACCACCATTGTACCTTATTTATTTTTCAGTTGTATCTAGTAACTCCATCAACCAGACTTGTATATTAATAGACTTAGAAGACCAGTTGTATATTATTTCGACTTTAGAGTCGCGCGTTGTATTATTATGGTTTTCTTGATGATTTTGAGTTTTCTTTTGAGTATTGATCCTCGCCCTTCGGCGTTGTATATTATATTGCTTGCGTGGTTGTGATCGCCAATTGGCGAAGAGCTAGCTCCCGCTTGGGGATGCCTTTATTCATATTATGCATGTTGTACCCTTTTGGGGCCAGTATTTACAAAGGAAACTCTGCCGAAATTTTCAAAAAAGACTTGATGTTTTAAAAATGCATACTTCGGCTTATGTTGTTAAACTACTTGCTTTAAAACTAAGCTTTTCCTTCTTTCTTCTTTAAAAATGGTTTAGATTTCTGGGATTTTGGCTTACTTAAATTAGATGGGGTCCTATAGACTTCATATGATTCAAGTGCCAGTCACGTGCCATTTCGGGCCGTGACAGGTTTGTCTTCAAAGATTGGGTCGAAAAGCAATACAAGGAAGGAGAGATAGAACTGTCTAAAGGTGTGTTAACAAACAGTCAAGTTGCGACCGCCAATTTCATACAAACGGAGACCGAAGCCCTTCGGGAACCTGATTCTCTCAGAAATATGCCTTTCTCTAAAAGGAACGGGCCAAGGAAACAAGCTAAAAGCCTAATGAGCAACATTACCAATGAAGAAGCGGTAGATGGATACACAACCCATACGGTCTATATGGTGGAGCCTATAGGAGCAAGTCCTCCTACTCCTTATAGCCATGACAATGACGTAGTTGTTGCCATCCAACACTGGCTCGGTCAAAATGATGAAGAGCCCATTCAGGCCATTAAGCTAAAGAAACCCGTGGTTCTTGCTGAATCAAACTCAGGCAGTAAGGATGACCCCGTAGCCATACCTGGAACTATAGAACAAGTATTATTCCGATGGCTTCAAAAGCAGCTTCAGGACAGGAACAAGAAGATAGCCAGGGTCCATTCCAAAGTCAACGAGATGGTAAACGTCGTGGCAGATCTCACGACCCAAGTTGCCTGATTGCAATTACAGCAAAATCAAATTTTGGTTTATGAGTCAGGAATTGATATTCGGAAGCAGCCAACCAATACTCCCTTCAGACCAAGAGCGGAACACTTTTGCAAAAAACGGCCGCGATCGGCTTCCAGTCTCTCCGATACGTACACTGAATGGGCTAAGCGGACAACAGACGAACCAAAGACTGATCGGCCTCAAGGATTGGCATCAGGAAAGGCACCTACTCTAATAGAGAGAAAGAAGAAAGTATACTCCTTCAGGAGAGATGAAGTCCGTAAAATATTCGAGAATGCCTTAAACAACGGCCTGTAACTGCCTATTCCAAAAAGGCCACATGAAATGAATATGACCGGTAATCCCATATACTGTCCACACCATAGAATGGTGAGTCATACTATTGAAGACTGCTATGTTTTCAAAGATTGGGTAGAGAACCAATACAAGCTTGGGAAAACCTCACAGTTGTCAGATGTACCGGCAAGCTACAGAGCTATGGTCATCAACACAGCTCCACCAAGATCAAAGTTCGAGGAGCTGGGATAAGTAAACACACAGGACCACCACATCGTTAAACTGGGAACAATTGATCACCATGTCGTTAAACTGGGAACATTCGACCCTTAAGTCGTTAAACCGGGGATGTAAAAAAATGTGTAAAAAAAATGGAGCAACTCACAATAAAAATCAGTGAATAAAATAAAAATGAAAATAAAACAGCCGAAATGATGAGGCAACAGTGAATAAATAGCCGAAATAATAGGTCAATCGCGACCTTCGTGATTAAGGAGCGGAAATGGTGGAGCAATCGCGGTAAAAAAAACTTGTATATAAATAAATATCCCAAATCTCCAAACGGTGAATGATGAGTCGCTCCTGGTACCATATTCTAGTGCAGCGATACAAACGCTAACCAAAATCTAGATCCCTAAATTTCCAACGGCGAATGATGAGTCACTCCCAGTACCATATTCCAATGCAGCGATACAGACGTCAACCAAAATTCAAATTTCCAAAATTCTCCCTGCCCTACGGCCAGTCCCCAAATAAACTACTGTATACAATCCACGGGCTCAAATAATCCTCATCACAGTCACATGGCCGGTCTTCGCCCTTGGAATTATGCTCCATTCGGGAAGACCCACTCATGTGTCCTCACGATACATGAGGAGAACAAAACTTTCGGGATCCTCACGACTCGTAAGAAAACACCTTCATGGGATCCTTACGACTCACAAAGGAAAAACACTCTTGGGAGTCCCTATGACTCCTAAGGAGAAAGTACACCTACGTGATTCTTTCGACTCGTAGGGAGAAAATGCTTTTATGGGACCCTTATGGCTCATAAAATTAAAAAGCCTTAGGTGATAGGGACCTAAACCTGTCTCCTACGCCATCGCTCCCCAACAGGTAAAAGCAAATGATGAATTGCTCCTGGCATCTGTGCTTCAGTGTCAGCAACGCTGATGTCGACCCCAAACCCAAAATTCCAAACTTTCGATCCAATAGACCCCTAAGTCTTTAAACTGGGAACCGATGACCTCTAAGTCGTTAAACTGGGAACGATGACCCCTAAGTCGTTAAACTGGGAACGAAAGAAATCCTCTCATGGCAAATGATATTCGCTCCTGGTACCATATTCCAGTGTAGCGATTCTGATGCCAAACCAAAACTAAAATCCCCAAATCCTCTCATGGCAAATGATGATTCGCTCCTGGTACCATATTCCAGTGTAGCGGTGCTGATGCCAAACCAAAACCAAAATCCCTAAATACTCTCATGGAAAATGATGATTTACTCCTGGTACCATATTCCTGTGTAGTGATACCGATGCCAACCCAAATCACATCAAATCAGCAAGTCAAATCCAATCTCTGACGCCGCAAGAAGCGGAGCAAGTCAAATCAAGCCCGACTGTCCAAGTCGCAAAAAGGGAAGCAATGGCCTTCCCGTCGGAATTATACTTCGACTCGGAATCAAGTCAACCAACGACCTCTCCGTCGGAATTATGCTTCGACTCGGAATCAAGTCAACCAACGACCTCCCCGTCGGAATTATGCTTCGACTCAGAATCAAGTCAACTTCGACTCAGAATCAAGTCAACCAACGACCTCCCCGTCGGAATTATGCTTCGACTCGGAATCAAGTCAACCAACGACCTCCGCGTCGGAATTATGTTTCGACTCAGAATCAAGTCAACCAACGACCTTCCTGTCGGAATTATGCTTCGACTCGGATTCAAGTCAACTAACAACCTCCCTGGCGGAATCATGCTTCGTCTCAGAGTGTACCATGTTTCGAAATCATGCTTCGCCTCGGAGTACATGTTTTCCCCGTCGGAATTATGCTTCTCTTGGGAATTGACCACTGCGACGGGATCATGCTTCGTCCCAGAGTGTACCCCATGTCGAAATCATACTTCACCTCGGAGTATCCACCTTCCCTGCCAGAATTATGCTTCGTCTGGGAATCAACCTCTACATCGGAACTATATTTCGTTTAGAATATCAATCTCTGTGTCGAAATCATGCTTCGTCTTAGAATGTACCCCATGTAGAAATTATGCTTCGCTTTGGAGTATATACCTTCCCTGTCGAAGTTATGCTTTTCCTGGGAATCAACCTCTGCATCGGAGCCATGCTTCGTTCAGAATGTCTTCCCTGCGTCGAAACTATACTTCGTCTCAGAATATATCCTCCCATCGAAATGATGCTCCGACCCCGGGAATCATGCTCCTAGAAGGATGCTCCGCCCCCGGAATGATCCTCCGCCATAAAGTCAAGCTTCTGAAGAAAAAGATCCATCAATTTCATGCATATAACTCATATACGTGGTATGCATTTATTGATGGGGGGCACTTTATTGGGGTCAAAAATTATACTCCGGTTGACCAAGTCAAAGTCAAAGTCAACCCCAAGCCAAGTGGGCCCAAGCCCAGGTCTAGTGGGCCCATGCCCAAGTCGATCCCGAGCATGAAGAGGCCGGTCTCCCCTATGCCAAGAAGGAAATTATGCAATAAATAAGTTTGATATAATTTTCATGCATGAATGTAAAATAAATGGGCAAAAATCCAAATTTTTGTAAAGCCCATGGCTCATGTACAAAAGAAGTGAGCACGTGAAGCATGGGATGGGCAAAATGCCATTTTGTAAAGCCCAGGGGGCTATATGTAAATTTGTAAACCTATTTAAGGCAACATGAAAATGAAATGAAGGACAATAATTGATTCCCCTCAAAAACTAAGGTTTGTGCGTCTTTCTCCTTCCTCAAGGTTCTAAACCTCCTTCTCTTTTCTGAATTAAATCAAGAGTTTAACTCTTATTTTCCCAAAAATAAATAGCTTTTCACCATAAAACCCTTAAAGGGGAACTCAGATCTTCCATCAAATCCCCAAAAAGGGTGATTTTTAAGTCTCACCCCCTTTTCCTCCAAGATCTAACCAATAGAGAGGAGGAAGAAGGAGACCCATCTCCAAAAAACCCCCACTTTGGGAAGATCTAAGGCTCAAGAGAAGATTTAGGGCTCAAGGGAGAAGAAAGGGGTCCCTTTTCATCATCTCCGAAAATCTTTTAGGAGTTTAACTCTGGAAAACAAAAGAAAAAATGTCTTTCTTTTTAGGAGTTTAACTCCAACAGTCAATTGGAAGTACAACTCCCGGTGTAGGGGCTAAGCCCCTTTGTCCTTCTTTTAGGAGTTTAACTCCAAAAATCAATTGGGAGTACAACTCCCAGCACAGGGGCTAGGCCCCTTTTTCCATAGGCGCCCAGCGCCCACATGCTGGGCGCGTGAGGCGCTGGCACCCAGTTCCCAGGTGTCGGACGCGTGTGGCACTGGCATCCAGCGCCCACGTGCCAGGCACGTATGGCGCTAGCGCCCAGCGCCCGAGTGCTGGGCACGTGAAGCGCTAGTATCCATGCATCCTTTAGACGCTATTCATCCTTTTTTTATATACACACTGCACAACACTTTTCCCGTTAGAAACAATTTCTAACGTGGTGCTGCCCCGCACCCCACAAGGGGGCTGCTGGCCCCCTTGTCCCTCAGCCCGCTATCCGGTTAGCGAGACCTCCGTAAACTCTGCGAGGCCCCCGATATACCCAAACCACTCAAAACACAACACACACGCATTGCACATTGATTTCGCATGACCAGTTTGACCCGTCAATCGGAGGTTCTCTCGCTCCAAAAGCGAGGGGTAATTAACGGCAATTTAGTTCACGGCTGCCGGAAATTCGGATCCCCACATTCAATAAACCCCCCGCCTACCCTAGGCAGGAGGAATCTGTATACGCCTAACAAACGACGTGTATTTCCTATCTCAATAGGGTGACAAAAAACACCCTACAAAGCTGTGCTGAAATTCAAACTCGTTCCCAGGCTATTTTGCAGACTCTACCAAAATTGTGATCGGAATCTTGTATCACGATTGGAGACGATGCAAACAGGTACTCCATGTAATCTTACGATCTCCTGAAAGAGTTCATGGGTATCAAATATAGTACATATTGAAGGGTTAAATCTTACTTTAGATTTTTTTGTTTACCTCCATGTATGTCTTTGCTAACATCTCGGTAGATTGACCAACTCGAAATGAAATAAAGTGAGCTGACTTTGTGATTCGATCCATAATAACCCATACTGCGTCGTTACCCTTCGTGCTGCGAGAAAGAGCAGTCACGAAGTCTAAGGTAATGTGCTGCCATTTCCATTCTAGGATTGGTAATGACTGAAGTAGACTAGCAGTTCTGTAATGTTCAGCCTTCACTTGCTGACACACCAAACACTTGGTTGCGCTTCTAGCTATTCCGCACTTCATTCCATGCCACCAGTAGTGTTACCGAAGATCCTTGTACATTTTTGTACCACCGATGTATATTTAAAGTTGCATGCTTGATGCCGGTTTTAAATATAGTAGTGGTTCTAGGATAGACTTTCATCAAAAGAGCCGCGGAACCGCGGCCTAAACCCATGTTTGGCCACGGTTCCGCCACACTTTTGATGAAAGTCTACCCTAGCACCACCCCTATGTTTAAAACTGGCATCAAGCATGCAACTTTAAAATTTTCATGGTGCTAAGATACACTATCCAAAGATCTTAACTAGAATATTAGGATTTAACATGATATCGCAAAAGAACTAATTTAAGAGATGGAGATTACAACCATTGTAGACCGTGTCTTTCTCTTCTATAGCTCTAGGTAGTAGTCTCTACGACTTCTCTAGGCTCCACTTGAAGTTCGAACAAGCTTCCTTCGTGATGACCTTTGTGTCGAAGATGATCCATCCGAAGCTCCTCTAATCCAAGTTACATCTTCAATAAACTCTCTTTAGTGAAGGAAACACCCTAAACTCAAGTGCTAATCAAGTGTAGGATGGTGAAGTAGGGGTTCTAAGCTCACTAGGATTTGTCCAAAACCATATGGTTCACATCACATGTGAGGGTTTATGGCTTTGAGATGGAGGAAGAAGAAGATAGTGAGAATGGAAAGAGCTCAAAAATGGCTAAAGCTAAATGAGCTAGAGAAAATCAAGTGAAATTAAATGGCTCCTCTCATATGCTCACTTATTGAAGCATACAATATATTCAAATAATATATTGCACCATGCTTCAATAGTGCAAACAAATGAAATAAAATAATAGAAAAAGACATGCCTCACCATTCCTTAAATATCTCCCTAATTTTCCACCTCATTTTCTATTTTCTAAAAATAGAAAATCAACCATGCTTCATAATATATATACATATATATATAAACATATATCATATATATATATATATATATATGCACATACATATATGATATATGTATGCACATACATCATATACATATATATATATAGACATATATCATATATATACATACATATATCATACACACACACACACACACACACACATACATACATACATCATATATATATACACATACATATATCATATATATACACACACACATACATATATCATATATATATATATACACACACACACATACATATATTATATATATATATATTTATATATATATATATATATATTAAGAAAACAAAGCAATTAGTGAGCTATAATATTAGTTAATATATAATTATATCAAATATAAATATATATCATATTATTAAATCAACACTTGATTTAATAATCCGGTTATATCACATATTACCGATTAATATCATTTATCTGTATATCACATTATCAAATCAACACTTGATTTAATAATCCGGTTATATCACATATAACCGAACTGATAACATTTATCGTCAGATTAGAATACGGTATCACATACTCGTTTTTAATCAGGCCCCCGCACATATCAACATATGTGTCCTACTTCATTTCGCTTGAATTAGGAAACTTCTGTGTGGGACTCTAAAGACTCGTCAATACGCCAGCAGTAGATAATGATCACATCAGTTACCCACAAACCGTCGGCGGTACTAGCTGGACGTAACGGCTACCTGAGTATTGAGCGAATAGAAGATCAACAAGCAAGCTTGTCCAAACTCTCATGAAGCCTATAAGTAACACTTACCGTACAGTCCGGTCTCTTCATCTGATATGTCGCATATCGAGTCTAGCGGTGGAATCGTCAGACCCCAGTAACTTGATAAGTCATACCGATGTGTGGCTCATAATGGTTTAAGAAACTACTGATAACACTTACCAGTAAATCTCATTAGCCCTGGTCAGGGACTTACTGTTATAGTCAATCGAGCATAGCGCAACATCAACTCCCAATACCGGAAGAGACGAAACCCTTCATATTGCTCACTGCCTCCATGTGACTCGAGACTGTACCGAAAACCCACCTGTTCGCACGACCCCTTTGAGTCGTGATAGGGAGGAAATCAAAGCACAGTGGGAACCACACAAGATACTATGACGATCTCGGGTCTACAGACTAACCTGTACTAGTGTCACCAGAGAATTGCTATTTGACGATAGGTATGGTACCATCTAGGAGTTCTCGGCGAGTCCTGTTCGGTGTACCCATTCGCTAATGAGCACCTGTGTACAATCTTTGATGTCGAACACCAATGGTTATGGGATCAACCATCGCCCCTACAGGGTCAAGAAACGTACATACTAGTCTACTCTGGAATATCGATCCCTGTCTCGATACTCTCTCAACTAGGAACAATTAAAAGATGTGCTTGTGGACTACACAAGTCCCAATAGTATGATCCGTATCATAGTCCTGGTAGTTAAGCTAACATCCTAAGGGCTTTATCAACATGTATCAGAGAAATAGTATAATAATACAAGTGTACATGTTAAGATAAAGAGCAACCAGATAGCATAATATCACGTCGAGCAAGAAAGTCCTCTATATATATGTCAAAGCATCCACTATATCATACAATAATGGCCTTTAGGGCATACATATTCCTAACAATCTCCCACTTGCACTAAGGCCAGTTGTTGTAGTATCTCATACCCAACATCCCAAAAAGTCTCTCAAACTGCGTCTGGGGAAGGGCCTGCATGAGTGGATCCGCTACGTTGTCCTTCGTGTCAACTCTCCTGACCTCGATCTCCCGTCGATCTACTATCTCCCGGATCAAGTGATACTGCCTAAGAATATGTCTGGAACACTGATGGGACCGGGGTTCCTTGGCTAAATCCACAGCTCCATTGTTATCACAATACACAGGTATTGGATGCTCAATGGATGGAACCACACCAAGTTCAGCAATGAACTTCTTCATTCAGATAGCCTCTTTGGCAGCATCGTTGGCAGCGATGTATTCAGCGTCCATCGTCGAGTCTGCTATGGTATCTTGCTTGGAACTCTTCCCGCCCCTCCATTGAGGGTGAAGACAAAACCTGAGACTGACTTACTGTCGTCCTTATCACTCTGGAAGCTCGAATCGGTAAAGGACTCTACTTGGAGTTCACCGTTACCATACACCAAGAACATTAGTCCTTCTCAAGTACTTAAGAATGTTCTTCACAGCTGTCCAGTGCTTTTCCCCAGGATCCGATTGATACTTGCTCACTACACCTAGTGAGTAAGCTGCATCTGGTCTGGTATATAACATCGCATACATGATTGACCCAACTGTCGAAGCATAGGGTATCCCTTGCATGCGAGCCCTCTCAAAATCATTCTTGGGAGAAATCTCTTTCGAGAGAGTGATTCCTAAACAAGCGGGTAAATTACCATGCTTAGAATCTTCCATACTAAACCTCTTTAGTATGGTGTCTATGTACCTGGATTAGGACAATCCCGACATTCACTTAGATCTATCTCTATAGATCTTAATCCCCAGGATGTAGAAGGCATCACTCAAATCTTTCATGGAGAACTTTTGTGATAAGAAGAGCTTGACCGAGTGTAGCATAGGAACATCATTTCCTATCAAGAGTATGTCAT
The DNA here is from genome assembly GCA_030015575.1 of Agapanthus africanus. Lineage (NCBI taxonomy): Eukaryota > Viridiplantae > Streptophyta > Magnoliopsida > Asparagales > Amaryllidaceae > Agapanthus > Agapanthus africanus. The sequence continues at coordinate 54,826,776 of CM057350.1, read as the reverse complement.
CCACGTACAATACGAGGAAGAAAACATTACTCTCTACAACCTTCTTGTATATACAAGGTTCATCTATATTTTTGATGAAATCAAACACTTTGATAGCTTTATCAAAACAGATGTTCTAGCTCCGCGATGCCTGCTTTAATCTGTAAATTGATTTAAGCAGCTTGCACACGCTTCCGCTGCTCCTACTGTCTATGAAGCCCTCTGGCTGTCTTATGTACACGCTCTCTTCTAAATCACCATTTAGAAAAGCGGTCTTGACGTCCATCTGCCAGATTTCGTAGTCATGAAATGCAGCAATGGCAAGTAGGATCCTAATGGATTTAAGCATAGCGACAGGAGAAAAGGTTTCATCATAATCAACACCTGGTCGTTGACGAAAACCTTTAGCTATAAGTCTAGCTTTGAAGGTCTCAACCTTTCCATCTACACTAATTTTCTTCTTAAAGATCCACTTGCACCGATGGGTTTTACCCTTTCAGGAGCAACTTCCAAAGTCTATACTTTGTTGGTGTACATGGATTCCATCTTAGATCTTATAGCATCCAGCCATTTCACAGAGTCTCCACTTGTGATGGCCTACTCGAAACTAGTTGGGTCATCATCTTCCATGATGCAATCCTCACTCCCACAGTCTATGAGAAAACCGTAGTATCTCTCAGGTGGATGAGGAACCCTACTAGATCCGCGGAGAGCTGAGGTTCGTCAGGGACTATCGAATCCTCCGGTTCTACCAAATCGTCAGTAACAGTTTGTATAGCTAGAATTTCTTCCAGTTCTACCTCATTGACACTAATTTCTTTCACAAGAAATTCCTTTTCTAAAAGGGGGCATTTCGAGAAACAAACACTTTTTTCCTCGGTGTGGTAGAAGATATACCCTCGCGAATGTTTAGGATATCCTATAAACTTGCACATAATTGATCTTGCCTCGAGATTGTCCGGATTTAACTTTTCAACATAAGCCGGACAACCCCATATCTTAATGAAATTAAGATATGGTCCCTTTCCCTCCTATATCTCATATGGAGTGGTAGACACTGATTTGGTCGGAACCCTATTCAATAGGTATGCGGTTGTCTCAAGCGCATAACTCCAAAAGAAAACAGGTAACTCAGCAGTACTCATTATAGAGCGCACCATATCTAATAAGGTGTGATTACTCCGCTCCGATACTCTGTTGTGCTGTGATGTATACGGAGGAGTAAGCTGAGAGAGAATCCCAGTCTCTTTTAAATAGTCTTGGAATTCCGTGTTTAAGTATTCTCCTCCCCAATCAGATCGAAAGATTTTAATACTTTTACCCGTCTGGTTCTCTACTTCGTTCTTATATTCTTTGAATTTCTTAAAAGCTTCAGATTTGTGTTTTATCAGGAACACATGTCTGAATCTTGAGAGATCATCGGTGAATGTAATGAAGTACGAGGAACTATTCCTGGCATGTATAGACATAGGACCACATACATCACTATGTATCAGTCCTTAGAGTTCCGTAGCTCTTTCTCTGTGTCCAGTAAACGGAGTTTTGGTCATCTTGCCTTTGAGACATGACTCGCAAGTTTCATAAGATGTAAATTTGAATGGATTCAAATATCCATCTTTACGCAACTTAGCTAGTCTTGTCGCATTGATACGATCTAGTCTATAATGCCACGAGAAGGCTTCATTCATTTCTGAACTTTTCCTCTTGTGTGTGTTCTGTACGTTTAGAACTGTAGTCTGATTTAGAACGTATATACTATTACATAACGTACCAAACCCAATCAACACTTGATTTAAGAAAATGTTCATAACATTTTTCTCTAATACAAAATTATATCCTTCTTTATCTAACAATTTTGGTACGTAATAACAGTTGTTCAGAATCATTGTATTATCATTTGGTAACACTAGGTGATAGTCACCAACTGTTTTGGCTGCAACAATTGCGCCATTCCCTACTACTAGAGACTTATCACCCTTTTCCAGTTCTCTACTTCTCCTTATCCCATGTAAAAAATTACACATGTGGGATCCTGATCCGGTATCCAATACCCAGGACGTAGAGCATATTGAGAAACAGTTCTCGGTCATGAACACATCCGAAGACAATGCATCAACATGCTTTTTCTTCGTTCGGGTTGCATGGGAATCCTGATATTCCCCTATTCCTAACTCAGACTTATGACAATCATAAGAAAAAGCGGAACCAACGTTCCCCAGCTCGGTATAATAAGCGGGTTCGGTCAATACATCCATATTATTATCTTGATTAAGGCGTGCCATTGGTTGCTACCTGAAGAGAGAGAAGGAAATGCTTTAGCGTGCGCACTTTGCAAGATTAGATTGGTTAATGTCTTATCTAATTAGAATGGCTCCCACTGTTTTTATCGAATCTTCCTTCAAACCATAAAAGGTAAGATTAGCCGGGATTAATTACACCTTACAAGTTCGCCAATCGGTCAGCCAAACAGGTATTGGTACTCCGAGGGAGTCTCCATGTTTCCCCAATAAAAGAGCAAAGCTCTGTTCAAAATTAATGAGGCAGAGCCTCGCGTGCGTTCCACAAGGGCGCCAGCGCCAATAGGATCAAATCCTATGGTGGTGCCTCACGTTCTTCTTACGCGGGCGCCAGTGTGCAAAGCAAAAAAGAATCTATTAGATTAAATAATAGTTAAAACTCTCATATAGTGTCGCACGTGCTCCTCACGCGGGTGCCAGTGTGCAAAGCACAGAATGCCTACCCTAAGAACCAAATTCTTAAGTGGCGCCCACGTGCACAACACGTGAGCGCCAGCGCCCAGGTAGAATTAAATTCTACTCTCTGTTAAACAGAGCCGTTGGATCAAATATCCAACGGAGATGATAATCATCAAGATACAGAGATAAATTCTGTTGGGAGAAAAAATTCCCCAAACCTTTCTAAAATAAGAAAAATACCTTCGGTTGGATCATAAAATAAAATTCAATGCCCTCTGTAAAACAGAGAACTCTCGGATTAAAAATCTAATGGTGATTAAAAATCACCATTTCACAGAGTAAAACTCTGCATATGGGAAAATATTTCCCCAATCTTGTTAAAAACAAGAAGATATGTTCTGTAAAACAGAAACCTTTAGATCAAAGATCCAATGGTGGGTAAAATTCCACAAATCAATTGGGATCTTTTAATGAGAGATTTCCTCAAAGCTAATTTACAAATTGCCTCTACTATATAAAGAACCAAAGACTTCAAGTCTGATAGAGAGGAACCCTCCATAAGCTTCTAAGAAAAAGAACAGAAAGTTTCAAAAGGAACGGAGAATTAAATTCTCAAGGAAGAAGACCTCCCTCTTCAAAACTCTAGGTAAATAAAAAAATAGAGATCAAAATATCTCATTTACCTATTGAAGGATATAACCCTTTTAAAAGAACTTAGTTCTTTCTTTGAATCTGAGATCCACAAGATAAGTCTCTCACAAGTTGAGAATTTAATTCTCATCGGGAAGAACTTGTTCTTAAGAATCAAAGATTCAGAAAAGAACTAGAAATTGAATTCCTCAAAATAAAGCATATAAAAGAAACCTAGTTCTTGTAAAAGAACTTGGTTCTTAAAAATGAAGCTTGATCCTAGATCTACAAAACAAAGATCCTATTGATCATTAATGGGAAAAAATGCAATCAGCAGAGGAGAAAAGAATTCAGCGCACTCATTGTGCAGCGCTCAGCGCCGCACGTGTTTCTCACGTGGGCGCCACAGACGAGAAGAGTGCTTAGCACGCACTGGGCAGCGCCCAGCGCCGCACGTGTTCCTCACGTGGGCGCTACAGAAGAGAATAGTGCTCAGCACTCACTAGACAGCGCCAAACACCCAGCGCCGCACGTGTTCCTCATGTGTATGTCACATAAGGGAAGAGTGCTTAGCACTCATTAGGTAGCGTCTAGCGCCTCGCGTGCTCCCCACGTGTGCGCCGTAAAAAAAGAAGAAAAGAGTGGTTAGCACTCCATATACAGCCCAAAATGGCTGAGTGTTCAACACTCATTGGGCAGCGCCCAGTGCCTCACGTGCTCCCCACATAGACGCCATAAAGAGTATCTAGCACTCCATATAAAGACAAAAGGAGTAAAGTGTTCAACACTTGTTGGGCAATCCCCATGACTGAAAGCTCCACATGATCATATGTGGGCATTAGAACTTATATAAGTGCTCGGCACTTTTTGCATAAAAAAGAGGGAATGAATAAACAGAGTCTAAACAAGTGCTTAGCACTTTTCTTTATAAAAAAAGGGGAGACTAAGCAAACCAAAGCCCAAATTGGCTAAGTTGATGAAGTCTTGCAACTGAGTTCAAATTCTCTGTTGTTGGGTCTTAAATAAATAAGATCCTAAAATATTATTAAGTGGATCTTAGTCTCAAATTGGACTAACGTATCCTTAACAAAAACAAATCAAGGTCTCAAATATGACCAAGAATTCTTGAGGCCACAATAACCCCATTTTCCCTCAAACGTGGGATTCGGTTTAAGGGTACATCTCTTGACACCTATGATATATGCCGTTGTAATTCCTCAAAGACTTCATAGAGATGGCGGGTCCCGACAACCAACAACTCCTCTTAATGCACTTTCAAATTGACGTGCATGCCTCAAATCGGATAGTGCCCCAAATTGGGCCCATTCCATATCAACATCGTTCATTTCGTCACGTAACAAATACACGTGCGTGTAGGTTGAATGATGGACCAAAATGTCCCTAAACTAATATTTGCCCCCAAATACGGCGATAATGGACCGAAACGTCCTTAAACTAACATTTCGCCTCAAACATGGCGATAATGGACCGTGATGTCATTAAACTAAAATAAATCGAGCCCCCAAATGCTCATACATATTTAAGTCAATTTTAATCTCAAACCAGATTAACGGTCCTTAAATAACCCAAACCCAAATCTAAAAATATATGGATTTGGACGAATCCACGCCCTACGGGCGACGACATAAATTATTCTCCATATACAATCCATGGGGCAACCAAAACAAACAAAAACACACACGACACAAAGTGAACTTCCGGAGCAGAAGAAAGTGGTTATCGTGTTGTGGTAACGTAATTAACTGTAGGGGCTTGCGCCTGCATGGAAGAGCGTCCCCACAATAAAAAACCACTCGCAAAACGAAAGGGAATCTGACGAAGTCAAGCTACAACGGTCGCATCCGTCCAAACCTCTGATATACGGCGCCATAAATCAACTTAGCGTCTTCAGAGAGGTGGATGGATAAATCCAAATAGTATCTGCCCCCAGAAATCAGGCCAGACGTCCCGAGGTCCCGATCCGTCTTCCGGCGATGAACAGATTCTGGCATGCCCGGTGGGACCTTTTCCTCTTTCCACTCCACACTTCGTGTGTCGTGTTTCGCAAACAAAATCGTGGTTTGATATGGTTTCCCCTGGATTCGAGGTATAAAGATTTGGTGTCTTGCTCCTGTGCAGAAGAAAGATTGATGGCTTCCAACTGCATAACCTGCAACAGCAACTCCCGCTCCGCCCCAACTGGAGGAGTGACTTATAGGCCCAACGCGGCCTTCATCTTTTCAATACCGATGGGGCAAATAACTTAAGCCACTACCGGATTGTTCTTCGGGACCATGCTCCCACCTATGAGCGTCGGTGCCTCAACGCTGCAACTCGATGTTCCCAAGAAGTCGGTCTTCCACCAACTGATGACCGCAACGGCTCCTCTCAACGAGCCATCCAAAAGGGGGGTCTCAGTCTTTAATAGGCTGGGTCAAAGCTCAAGCGGACCTGCAAAGAAGTCCGTGATTCTCGAAGGGGCTACCCCAAAAAGGATAACCCTCCCAATTCCTGCCGCAAATGAAGCCGTCAAAAGTGCTTCGCCAGTCAGGCGATCGGTCTTCGAGAGGCTGACCGTATCCAATCAAATCTTACCAAGGACGTCGGTTTTCAACAGGCTGGCAACTGCTGGAGCTCCTCAACAAAACCAAGGGAAAGTTGCAACCGCTTCCAAAATTGAGGCGGTCCCTTCAGCAAGGCACGCTCAACGTCGCCATTGGAATCGAGTAAGAAAAGCGGGGGCAACTCCCCTTCTGGACTTACCCCACCAGCTCTAATGGTGGAAGTCGATGCTGTTGTTCCAATCGGGAATATCTTTGAACCGCTGAAGAGGGTGTGCAAAAACTCCCCCCACAGGGGTACTAAAGAAATCACCTCCTCCTATTGAGGTCCCTGTGCAGGAAAAGCCGGAGTGGCTCCATTAGCATCTCTCCTCCCAAATTCACAGAGTCTGGCGAAAAGTCCAGGACTCTGTAATCGACGAAAACTACTCCCGCCGACCGAAGAAATCGAAGGCTCGGCAAAAAAAAGATCATCCCTTCTTCATACAGCAAAGAGCTTCTTCTACATAGGTGCCTATCATAACGGCTCCTTCACTTTCGATCTCCTACAAAAGGATAAGGCTAGAGAAAATCCCATCATCGGCGGTAAATTCCAAAGGCGATGGACCCAAACGCCCTAAATATGGGGGCATGATCGTGCATACGGTCTACATGGCTTCCGAGAAAGAGGAAAGTAGTGCTTTCGTGGGTCATCAACTACAAACTCGGTCGTAGACAAAAGCTCAGGAGCAACAACAAAAGCTCCAGGAAATGTTGACCAAGATGGCGGCACTCACCGTACAGAAAGAAAGTTCGGATCCAGCAACTCAACAACGCCATGAACAGGAGACCGATACAGAGTTCCTGTGAAGGGTGCTTGAAAGAAAAGACAAGGAAGCCGCGGAACAAGTTGCTAACATAAAGCAGATGGCGCTTTTGTTGCAGGACATGGTTGGAATGATGATCCAGCCAGAACCTCCAACCGAAGATCCGCTAATAATCATCAAGGATGAAAGAGGAGAAATATCAAACCCTCTTCCGGATTTATCAACGGCTAGGGAAGAAACAATATCCAAGGTTGCTCTTGATGACTATATAACTCAACAAATACGAGCTCATCAAGCTAGTGAAGCGGCTGGCCAAATCATCAGAACTCGGCGACTGCATCTAGGCTGGTAAGACCAAATCAAATACCCGCCGGGATATACGATCCCCAAGTTCCATGTATACAAAGGGACAAGCAACCCACACCAACACATCGCGCAGTTTAAAGCTTTATGCGGCAACACTGGAGGCGGCGACAAACTGTTGCTTCGCCAGTTCGTTGGTAGTCTGTCAGAAACAGCATTCGAATGGTACTCGGAGCTCCCAAATGACTTCATGAGAACATTCACAAAAATGAAACTACTGTTAGTTGTATGTATGCCCTAGAGGCCAGTATTGTACAGATTATGTATATTATATTGGATGCTTGGACATATATAGAGATGACTTTCGTGCTCGACATGATAGTATGCTATCTGGTTGATCTTTATCTTAACATGTACACTAGTCTTTTTATACTGTCTTATAGTTACATGTTGGTAAAGCCCTTAGGATATGTACTTGACTACCTGGACTGTGATGCAGATCATACTAGTGGGGACATGGTAGTCCATAAGTACATCCATCAAGGTCCCTAGTCATGGGTGTATTGAGACGGGGCATCGATATACCAGAGTAGACTAGCGTATACGCTTCTTGACCCATGAGATGGGCGATGGATGATCCCATATCCATTGGTGTTTGACATCAGAGATGGTATACGGGTGCTCAGTGGAGACTGAGTACACTGGACGGACTCGCCGAGAACTCCCAGATGGTATTATACCTCACGTCAGATGGCAGTTCTCAGGTGACACTTGTACAGGTTAGTCTGTAGACCCGAGATCGTCATAGAGTCTTGTGTGATTCCCACTGTGCTTTGATCTCCGCCTTACCACGACCATGAGGGCATGCAAAACGGTGGTCTTTGGGCACAGTCCCGAGTCACATGGAGGCAATGAGCGATAGGAGGGGTTTCGTCTCTCCCGGTATTGGGGGTTGATGTTGCGCAGTGCTCGATTGGCCGTAGCAGGGAAGTCCCTGGCCAGGGCTGATCAGAGATTTGCTGGTAGGTGTTACCAGTAGTTTCTCGACCCGTTATGAGCCTCACATCGGCACGACTTATCAGGTTATTGGGGTCTGACGTTTACCACTCCTAGACTTGATATGCGACATATCAGACGAAGAGACCAGACTGTACGGTAAGTGTTACTGGTCGGATTCGCAGGAGTGTGAGCGGGCTAGCTCGTCGATCTTCTGATCGCTCAATACCCAGATGGGCGTTACGTTTAGCAGACCGCTTGCGGCTTGTGGGTGCTTGATATGATCATCATCTGCTACCAGCGTATTGACGAGTCTTTAGAGTCCTACACAGAGGTTTCCTGGCTCAAGCGAAACGAAATAGGAGCGCATATGAGATATGTGCAGGACCGAGAATAATCCGTGTATGTGATACCGCATTTCATTCTCGCGATATATGTTTCGATTGGATATATTCGATATGACCTAGTTATCGAATCGTTGATTCGATACATTGGATTCTAGTCGGTTATGTGCGACATGACCGGATCATTGAATCAAATGTTGATTTAATGATTTAATGTATAATTATATATTTGATATATTACTTTGCATTAACTAGTATTGGTTTACTTTAAATGGATATTCTCACTTGATGTGCAAATTGTATATGTGATATATTTTTGTGCACATGTTAGTATCATGTTTGATGATGCTTGCTCATTAGGTTAAGTGTATAGAATTAAACCTAGGTTAAGAAAGTGATTAGGGTTTTTATTTATCCATTCTTTTATTTATTCTTTTTTGGAAAAAGAATGGCATAAGAATACAAAATGGTTGCTTTCTTTCTTGAACATTGTTGAAGCTTCATGAAGCTTTGACCTTGTGACCATTTTGTCTTCACATTAAACCCTAACCATTCTTCTAACCTTAGTTAACTCTCTACACTTAACTATGGTTCTCTTGATGATAAGTATTGATTTAATTTTATTAAATCTCAACACTTATCATATTCTATCATCTTCTTCATCTTCTTCTTCAAGAAAAGCTCAAGGTCCATCAATGGCAACTTGAGCTAAAGTGAGATAATTCCAATTCTAAAGTGAACCCACCTCCTATTTCTTCACCCTCTACCTCTTGCCAAGTTGTTTTGGGTGTTTTCTTCACAAGTTTCACAACTTTGTGAAGTCGGAGCTTGAGCTTGTGCAACCTCGACGTAGATCGTCTTTGACACGAAGCCAACGACCTATTCCGCACGTTTCTCCGATGAAGCCGTCACGAGAGTCCAAGGTTCAAGATGGACAGCGAGAGGACGCCCTCATGGAGCTAAGGAAGTGGGCATCCGGATCTACAAAGGTTGTAGCATCTTAACTTTAGTTAAATTGTTAACTAGATTTATATTTCGCCTAGAATTCTAGTCTAAGATCCGCGTTAGGGTTTCTCGGCACCATAATTTTTGTAAAATGGCATGTTCGATGCCTTGTGAGACCTCTATAGGGTGCCTAGGAACCTTTCACTGGTATCAGAGCCTAGCTAGAGCCTTAGGCAAAGTCTAGACGCGATTTGAAGCCCGAACGAACCCGAAACCCTAAACTTATCTTGCTCTCTGGACTTTTTCCAAAAAGTGGGATTTTTCAATATTAAAAATATGCAGAAAAATAAGCAGGAAATTATAAGGTTTACTGTGAAATTCGTGGGTGTAATTCCACTATTCAAGCGCGGATCCGCGGCATGAGCATGGCTCATGCCGCGGATCCGCGGTCGTACGGCCTAATTATTTAAAGGATTTTACACAGTAATCCTTAATTTCCAGTGGTGATTTTCCTGGGTGTTTTTAATAATTATTCAAGAGTTGAATTTTCTGAGGTTGCTTTGGGGATTCGGTGTTTCGATCGGGGTATCAAATTTCGTCTTTGTGTTTTTCCGGATAATTTTTAGAATATGTTAAAAAGTTCGACCGGATATAAATACCCAATTTTTCCCCTGTCGGGAAATTTCCAAATGTTGGATTTTTCCGTAGTTTAACGACGTTCTAAGTAGTGCAAGTAACGCGATGGACCCTCTAGAAGACAACAAACCTTAACTCGATTATGTGACCGTCTTGAACTGCCCTTTGAACCTTCGGGTTTGGGGCAGTACGGCGTGCCACATGTGAGGCGTTGGCTTGACCCTTCTACGGCTGGACCGTCGGTACTGAGGCACGAACTGAATGTAGTTAGACTTATTTCATGTGTTGGACTGTATCGGGAAAACTTGGGTATTCGACTGTTCGATCGGAAAGTTTAACATTTTCTGTTTATCTGGAATGTGATACAATAATTGGAATTCACAAACAGTTATGAGATAACTGAATGAATATTATAAATCTAGCAGTTTAGTCCCACATAATATTGAAAAGAGTTTTCGATAATGAGACTAAAATGCGGGATTTATATCTGTTAGGCATGTGATGTCTAAGTATTTCATTTAATTAGGCATGCGATGTCTAAAGTAGTTGCGGATTCCAGTTGTTGTAGTTTTACACTTTCTTTTCTGTGACCATAAGTGTAGTATGTTCATATCGTCGGTTTCGTTGCTATACGTCAACGACAATTGGGGTATGCATACTTACTTATGTTGATGACATGTGATGTTATGTGTTGCTGGATATGTTATATTGGATCGTCGTATTTGAATAGCCGGGGGTTTTTATGTGAGATGAGTGTTTTTCATTTTCATTCATGTAAAAACTTGTATGTAATATTCTTTTATTTGGGGCACTTCCAGGTAGCAGAAGATGTCACCTTTTGTATATTATTTACTTTTCCGCATTAGGATAGACCCAAGGAGGGGAGCACAAGTAACCGGGTTCTGGGGTCCAGTGGGAGACCAACTCGAGGAGTCGAGTCCGGGTCTCCTAACCCTAGAAGTGGCAGGGTTGCTTGCCGCTCTTGTAGGGGTCTAGGGGTGTGGGATTGGCTATTCGTTACGACCGTGGAATCCGTGTTTTATACTGGCTCGTATTGAAAACACGGACGTCCTAGTATATCCAATATTTCATATGATTATTCTGCTGCGATATCTGTGTTGTGATTCTGTGATGGATATAGTATATAGTATATATGATATATTATATAGACGTTACTTATGTTTTACACCCGCGCTAGCCTTGCCCTGCTCTGTCGTTAGTTACCTAACCTAACGGTGCACGAGGGGACATCGAGGCGAATGCGGATGGCATAAGTGTACGTCATATCTATCTGTGATGTTTAGGTATTTAAATGATGGGACTTCATTAATGTGATTAATGAAAAGATAAGAAACCTAAGATGTTGTGGAATCGAATTTTAAAATAAAACAGGTAGCTACAGTTCTTGCTTTGCATAGCGGTATATATGATATACCCTGCACCTTATTCGATGAGGAAAGGACCGAGATCCCTTCACCGGGAGTGACACCTTTAGCAGTAACTGGCAGATGCTACACACTCGGTTTGGTTTTGATTGCTTTTAAGAGTTTTTGCTTTGCACAGTGATATATATGATATATCCCGCACCTCATTCGACGAGGAAAGGACCGAGATCCCTTCACCGGGAGTGACTCCTTTAGCAAAACTGAAAAAGCCTCAAAATCGCTCCATTTCAAAACTTCATTTGATTCTACAACGATATCAAGTTCATTACGCTCATGGTTTTATGAAAACCTACGTAGCCCTCCGTCATTTCAGATAAATCCTACTTAGTATTCTTGCTACGTTTGTTGACCTCCGTCAAGGCGTAGTGTGCGGTAACTAACTAGTATTTGTCTGCTTATGCATATGATGCAGATTGGATTAGGGTAGTCGTACGACCTTGTTGACCTCCGTCAAGGGTCGTGCGGGTGGGTTTGATTCAATCAAGAAATGACGGGTTGAACTTGACTTGCACCCTGTGGTTTGTTGACCTCCGTCAAGGTCATAGGATGCTTGGGGCAAAATATTATCGGGAATTTCAAGTGTTGAAATTTGCAATGAGATTGCATACCTTCTATGAGATAGTTGGATCCCGATACGCACTGCGAGTAAGAGTTACTCCTGGGAGAGTTTTACACATTGCAATTAGCTGATCAAGTAGGTGTCTAGAAAGGTGTCAACGAGGTTACGCCTCTGGGAAAACGAGGTTTACATTAATTAGGTTCGTGCGAAAGCACGGGGGACCTCCCTCAAAGTACCGACACTGGCCTGGCTGAAAGATTGGCGAACTTGTAGTGTGTAATTAATCCCGGCTAGTCTTTCCTTTTAGGGTTTGGAGGAAGATTTGATAAAAAGCAGTGGGAGCCATCCTGATTAGATAAGATAATAACCAATCTGATCTTGCACGAGCATACGCTAAAGTGTTTTCTTCTCTCTCTCTCCAGGTAGCGACCAGTTCATGCCTTAATCAAGATAATAATATGGATGTATTGACCGAACCCGCATGTTATACTGTGCTGGGGAACGTTGGTTCCGTTCTTTCTTATAAGAGTTATAGGAATGAACAGGAAATAGGGGAATACCAGGATTCCCATGCCACCCGAATGAAGAAAGTACATGTTGATGCATTTTCTTCGGGTGTGTTCGTTACTGAGAACTGTTTCTCTATTTGCTCTACGTCCTGGATATTGGATACCGGGTTGGGATCCCATATATGTAATCAGTTACATGGGCTAAGGAAAGATAGAGAACTTGGAGAAGGTGATAAAGACATTAGAGTTGGAAATGGTGCAATTGTTGCAGCCAAGACTGTCGGGGAATATCACCTAGTATTACCAACTGGTAATACATTGGTTCTGAACGAATGCTATTACATGCCGAACCTGATATGCAACATTATATCGGTTTCTTTATTAAGCAAAGAAGGATATAATTTTGTATTACAGGACAATGTTATGAACATTTTCCGTAACCAAAAGTTGGTTGGATCAGGCACGTTATGCAATGGCATTTATGTTCTAAATCAATCAACAGTTCTGAGCATAACAAACACACACAAGAGGAAGAGTTCAGAACTGAACGAATCCTTCTTATGGCATTGTAGACTGGGTCACATCAATGTGACACGACTAGCTAAGTTGCATAAAGATGGATATTTAAATCCGTTTGAATTTTCATCTTATGACACTTGCCAGTCATGTCTCAAAGGCAAGATGACCAAAACTCCGTTTACGGGACACGGAGAAAGAGTTACCGAACTCTTGGGACTGATACATAGTGATGTATGCGGTCCCATGTCTACACATGCCAGGGATGGTTCTTCATACTTCATTACATTCACTGACGATCTCTCTAGGTTTGGGTATGTGTTCCTGATGAAACACAAATCAGAAGCTTTTGAGAAATTTAGGGAATATAAGCAAGAAGTTGAGAACCAAACTGGAAAAAGTATTAAAATCCTACGATCTGATCGAGGAGGAGAATACTTAAGCATTGAATTCCTGGACTTCCTAAAAGAGAATGGGATTCTCTCTCAGCTAACTCCTCCATATACACCACAACACAACGGTGTATCGGAGCGGAGAAACCGCACCCTATTAGATATGGTGCGCTCTATGATGAGTGTAGCTGAGTTACCTATTTCCTTCTGGGGATATGCACTGGAAACAGCAGCATACCTACTGAACAGGGTTCCCACCAAATCTGTGCCTACCACACCATATGAGATATGGGAAGGGAAGAGACCATATCTTAATTTTATAAAGATATGGGGTTGCCCGGCCTATGTCAAAAGACAAAAACCGGACAAACTCGAGGCAAGATCTGTTTTGTGTAAGTTTGTTGGATATCCCAAACATTCGCGAGGGTATATCTTCTACCACAGTGAGGAACAAAGAGTATTTGTTGCTCAACATGCCACCTTTTTAGAAAAGGAATTTCTTGCAAAAGAAATTAGTGGCTCTGAGGTAGAACTGGAAGAGGTTCCAGCTGAACAAAACACAACAGAAGATTTAGTGGAACCAGAGCATTCAGTAGCTTCCGACGAACCTCAGCCTCTCCGCCGATCTAGTAGGGTTCCTCGCCCACCTGAGAGATACTACGGTTTTCTCATAGATGGTGGGAGCGAGGATTGCATCATGGAGGATGATGACCCAACTAGCTTCGAGCAGGCCATCACGAGTAGGGACTCAGTGAAATGGCTGGATGCTATGCGGTTCGAGATGGAATCCATGTACACCAACAAAGTATGGACTTTGGACGTTGCTCCTGAAGGGGTAAAACCCATTGGGAGCAAGTGGATCTTCAAGAAGAAACTTGGTGTAGATGGGAAAGTGGAGACTTTCAAAGCTAGACTTGTAGCAAAAGGTTTTCGTCAAAGACCAGGTGTGGACTATGACGAAACCTTTTCTCCAGTGGCTATGCTCAAATCCATCCGGATCATGCTTGCCATCGCTGCATATCATGATTACGAAATCTGGCAAATGGATGTTAAGACCGCCTTTCTAAACGGTGATTTAGAAGAGTGCGTGTACATGACTCAGCCAGAGGGCTTCGTAGACAGTGGGAGCAGCGGGAAGGTGTGCAAGCTACTTAAATCCATTTATGGATTAAAGCAAGCATCGCGGAGTTGGAACATCTGCTTTGACGTCGTTATCAAAGAGTTTGATTTCGTCAAAAATCCAGATGAACCTTGTATCTACAAGAAGGTGGCAGAGAGTAAGGTTGTCTTCCTCGTATTGTACGTGGACGACATACTCTTGATAGGAAATGATATTCCTATGCTGCAATCGGTCAAGCTCTTCTTATCACAAAGATTCTCAATGAAAGATCTTGGTGATGCCTCATGCATATTGGGAATTAGGATCTATAGAGATAGATCCAAACGGATTTTGGGATTGTCCCAATCCAGGTACATTGACACCATACTAAAGAGGTTTAGTATGGAAGAGTCCAAGCGTGGGAACTTACCCACGATCTCTGGAGTCACTCTCTCCAAAGAGATGCCTCCCAAGACTGATTTGGAGAGAGCTCGCATGCAAGGGATACCCTATGCTTCAGCAGTAGGCTCTATCATGTATGCGATGCTATGTACCAGACCCGATGTAGCATACTCACTAAGTGTAGTGAGCAGGTATCAAGCTGATCCTGGAGAGAGTCACTGGACAGCTGTGAAGAGCATTCTCAAGTACTTGCGAAGGACTAGAGATATGTTCTTGGTGTATGGTAACGGAGAACTCCAAGTGGAGTCCTTTACCGATTCGAGCTTCCAGAGTGATAAGGACGACTCTAAGTCGCAGTCGGGCTTTGTCTTTACCCTTTACGGAGGGGCGGTTAGCTGGAAGAGTTCCAAGCAGGAAACCGTGGCAGACTCGACGATGGAGGTTGAATACACCGCTGCCAACGATGCTGCCAAAGAGGCTGTCTGGATCAAGAAGTTCATTACTGAACTTGGAGTGGTTCCATCCATTGAGCATCCAATACCTTTGTATTGCGATAACAATGGAGCGGTGGCTTTGGCCAAGGAACCCAGGTCCCATCAGCGATCCAGGCATATTCTGAGGCGGTATCACCTGATCCGGGAGATAGTTGATCGCCGGGAGATCGAGGTCAGGAGGGTTGACACGAAGAACAACACGGCGGATCCACTCACGAAGGCCATTCCCCAGATACAGTTTGAGAGACTCTTCGGGATGCTCGGTATGAGATACTACAGCAGCTGGCCCTAGTGCAAGTGGGAGATTGTTAGTTGTATGTATGCCCTAGAGGCCAGTATTGTACAGATTATGTATATTATATTGGATGCTTGGACATATATAGAGATGACTTTCTTGCTCGACATGATAGTATGCTATCTGGTTGATCTTTATCTTAACATGTACACTAGTCTTTTTATACTGTCTTATAGTTACATGTTGGTAAAGCCCTTAGGATATGTACTTGACTACCTGGACTGTGATGCAGATCATACTAGTGGGGACATGGTAGTCCATAAGTACATCCTTTAAGGTCCCTAGTCGTGGGTGTATCGAGACAGGGCATCGATATACCAGAGTAGACTAGCGTATACGCTTCTTGACCCATGAGATGGGCGATGGATGATCCCATATCCATTGGTGTTTGACATCAGAGATGGTATACGGGTGCTCAGTGGAGACTGAGTACACTGGACGGACTCGCCGAGAACTCCCAGATGGTATTATACCTCACGTCAGATGGCAGTTCTCAGGTGACACTTGTACAGGTTAGTCTGTAGACCCGAGATCGTCATAGAGTCTTGTGTGATTCCCACTGTGCTTTGATCTCCACCTTACCACGACCATGAGGGCGTGCAAAACGGTGGTCTTTGGGCACAGTCCCGAGTCACATGGAGGCAATGAGCGATAGGAGAGGTTTCGTCTCTCCCGGTATTGGGGGTTGGCCGTAGCAGGGAAGTCCCTGGCCAGGGCTGATCAGAGATTTGCTGGTAAGTGTTACCAGTAGTTTCTCGACCCGTTATGAGCCTCACATCGGCACGACTTATCAGGTTATTGGGGTCTGACGTTTACCACCCCTAGACTTGATATGCGACATATCAGACGAAGAGACCAGACTGTACGGTAAGTGTTACTGGTCGGATTCGCAGGAGTGTGAGCGGGCTAGCTCGTCGATCTTCTGATCGCTCAATACCCGGATGGCCGTTACGTTTAGCAGACCGCTTGCGGCTTGTGGGTGCTTGATATGATCATCATCTGCTACCGGCGTATTGACGAGTCTTTAAAGTCCTACACAGAGGTTTCCTGGCTCAAGCGAAACGAAATAGGAGCGCATATGAGATATGTGCAGGACCGAGAATAATGCGTGTATGTGATACCGCATTTCATTCTCGCGATATATGTTTCGATTGGATATATTCGATATGACCTAGTTATCGAATCGTTGATTCGATACATTGGATTCTAGTCGGTTATGTGCGACATGACCGGATCATTGAATCAAATGTTGATTTAATGATTTAATGTATAATTATATATTTGATATATTACTTTGCATTAACTAGTATTGGTTTACTTTAAATGGATATTCTCACTTGATGTGCAAATTGTATATGTGATATATTTTTGTGCACATGTTAGTATCATGTTTGATGATGCTTGCTCATTAGGTTAAGTGTATAGAATTAAACCTAGGTTAAGAAAGTGATTAGGGTTTTTATTTATCCATTCTTTTATTTATTCTTTTTTGGAAAAAGAATGGCATAAGAATACAAAATGGTTGCTTTCTTTCTTGAACATTGTTGAAGCTTCATGAAGCTTTGACCTTGTGACCATTTTGTCTTCACATTAAACCCTAACCATTCTTCTAACCTTAGTTAACTCTCTACACTTAACTATGGTTCTCTTGATGATAAGTATTGATTTAATTTTATTAAATCTCAACACTTATCATATTCTATCATCTTCTTCTTCAAGAAAAGCTCAAGGTCCATCAATGGCAACTTGAGCTAAAGTGAGATAAATCCAATTCTAAAGTGAACCCACCTCCTATTTCTTCACCCTCTACCTCTTGCCAAGTTGTTTTGGGTGTTTTCTTCACAAGTTTCACAACTTTGTGAAGTCGGAGCTTGAGCTTGTGCAACCTCGACGTAGATCGTCTTTGACACGAAGCCAACGACCTATTCCGCACGTTTCTCCGATGAAGCCGTCACGAGAGTCCAAGGTTCAAGATGGACAGCGAGAGGACGCCCTCATGGAGCTAAGGAAGTGGGCATCCGGATCTACAAAGGTTGTAGCATCTTAACTTTAGTTAAATTGTTAACTAGATTTATATTTCGCCTAGAATTCTAGTCTAAGATCCGCGTTAGGGTTTCTCGGCACCATAATTTTTGTAAAATGGCATGTTCGATGCCTTGTGAGACCTCTATAGGGTGCCTAGGAACCTTTCAACTACTGTTCACACAGTATTTCGCCAGCGCAAGTGAGCGCGCCCCGATCATGGCATTGATCAATGCAAGGGTAAAGCCAGGAGAAACCTGGGTCCAAAACGCGATCCGGTGGCGGAACCTATGGTCGAAGTGCGAACAACGTGTCGAAGAATCTCCTGCCGTGGGCATGTTCATCGGGACTCTTGATCCTCAAACGACTGTATCCCAGTTCATGACGTTCTTCAAGCCCACGACCTTTCAGGCCCTGATTAATAAACTGGCCCAAATGGACCAGATGAGCCACGGGCCTTCCTCTTCAGATAAGGAATCTCAAAACGCCAAAGGTAAAGGGAAAGAGGCCTTCGTCGCCAACACTCAACAGCTACCAAGTGACCCAAAACCGGCTGCTCACCAAAACAATGCGCGTCCACGTCTATCTGTGGAAGAATGGCTAGGACGTGCTTACTTGTTTCCCCGCGATAAAATGAGGAGACTCTTCGAGTTGGCAGTGCGCAAGAAACTCATCACACTGCCAGACCCACGACATCCACTGCAACCTGACGACGTCAACAACCCCAACTACTGCTTCTATCACAGAATAGTGAGCCACCCGATTGAGAATTGCTACGTCATCAAGAACTGGGTTGAGGATCAGTATCAACAGGGGAAATTCACGCTGTCTGAGAACTGGAAGGTGAACCCACCACAGAAGCACGCTCCTAAAATGGTGGATGCCCCGGGGGCATCATACTCGCCCGTGGAAGAAACTCCATAAGAAGTTGTTCTTTCAGCTAAAACCAAGAGAATGCTGAAAGATCTCCAGGCATATTCGGCAGTCAGATGGAGAAGCCCACTTGAACTGGAAATCATCGAAGGAATGCTGAAACCGCGTCCCGTACCGAAAACTATCGACAAAGGGCAAAATCCCCAAGTCGAGCCTTCGAAGTCCTCAAAGAAAAAGAAGAAGACCAAGAAGCCTGTGCAACCTACCGAGTATGACGACAAACGCACAGACCTTCAAAGGTACATTGACGTGCTGGAGGAGTACAACCAGAAGGCACGAACACCAGTCACCCTCGAAGAGTTCCTCAGGCATATTCTTGAGAACGAAGAGAGTGACAACGATGAGGGAAATGACTCATCAGAAACCGAAGACTATGTAGCAAGTTGCCACATGGTTTCCCATTCGTCATTAAATGAGGAAGAAACTCCCTCGGCGTCAGGAAACAACGTAGAGGAACAGGGGCAGGATCGGCGCCAAATTCCCCGGAACTGCCAGAAGAAGACTCGATCGATGGGCTATTAAACGAAGCCTTTCGGAAAAGCAAAGTCGAGAACGTGAAACATCCATATACGAAAAGGCTAAGCATCAACATCAGGGTAAAGAAGCTGTGGCGAGGATGAGTCGTAAAGTACTCCAACAAAACCAAACCACACCTGCCGCAAATAAAAGCAAGATCAAGGCAGAGAAGCGGTTCACCAAAGCCCTGTCTGTGGGACTGAAGCTCCCCCTCTGGTAGGAAACACTTCCGGGGTCATACGCCTCGACGGAGAGGGTTCATATCCAAACTATTGCCTATATCATCGGGGGATTACCCACCCCACCGAAGAATGCAATGCCTTCAAGAAGTGGTGGCAAGGATATGTTGCCCATCTAAAACACTTCAAGAGGATGAAGTACGAAGCTCGTCGACTACAAAAAAGTGCGGTAAGTGCGCATGAGAAAACGACTGGCAACTGTCATATGGTTGATACCAGTTCGGAAAGGGATAAACCCCATGTTATTACCTTCGGGAGCGACTCTGAGGATGAAATGACCCTCAGTACTCTCTTTAAAGACTCCACCTCCTAAAAAGAAGAGGGGGAGAAGAACTGTGGGAACATTCAGCTACATAGCTGCACGCTGCCTGAAAAGAATCCCGGACCTACAAACAAGGGTTCGAACAAAAAAGCTAAAGGGAAAGAAAAAATCCCTGAAGATATTGCCCTCGATCGGGGAGTTGTCGAAAAGCTCGCAGCCAAGGGCCCACCCAGGAAAAACAAGGTGGATTACAATGTCCTAGCACATCTGAAGAAAATACCCTCACAGTTGAGCATATTGGATGCTCTCCTCATGTCCAAAGAGGCAAGAGAGTCTCTGATCAAGGCATTACAAGAGCCCGATCAATTCCAAGCTTTCCTCACAGAAGAAAAGATTAAGGATGAGCTGGCGGAGGTTCACACAGCTGACATTACATTCAGCGATGAAGACCTCCTTCTTGGTACGTGCGAGCATAATCGCCCGTTATACGTCATTGGGTACTGCCATGACATCAAGATAGGAAAAATTCTTGTCAACAACGGATCCTCCGTCAACCTTCTCAACGTGAAAGTGCCGAAGGAGATTTGCATGAACGTTCAGCACTTAGCCTGAGACAAAATTACCATCTTCGGGTTCGACTCACAGTCATCACGGACGCTGGGGTCCGTAATATTGACGTTACGCTTCGAGTTGCTCGTCACTGACATTAAATTTCACGTCATTGATGCCAAGACTTGCTACAACGCTTTGCTCAGTAGGCCCTGGCTGCATGAGTACAATGTCATCCCTTCTACACAATATCAGTGTATGAAGTATTTCAAGGACAGTTTGGAATACACCGTCACGGAGGAGCTAAACCCATTCTCGGTAAACGAAGTACGAAAATATGAAAACGAAAAGGACTTCCCACCAGACTTCGAAGATACAGAGAGGTGTCATAAGCCAGAGGACGGAATTCCGTTGCCACCATCCCAATCTTTGGGAGTGACACCGAAGAAGATGAAGAAATAGTCTACTCGGGGCAACCCCAAAACAACAGGCCCGGACCATCGACCCCTATTCTGGTCTTTAGCAGCGACTCTGAGGATGAGGCCAATGCAGTGTTCTCCATCCGTCCTTCAGTGCAAACCTTCGATGAAGCAGATCTGAGCCTGCAAATCACAATGATTCCACTCCGGCATTAAAAGGAACTTGATGCGCTCCATACATATAGCGTACAAGAACTGCAAACTTTCTACGTGCCTTCCAAGTGAAGAGGTGAAAAGGCGATCCTCTTTTACCAATCGACGGAGACCAGAATAGAGAAAGAAGTCTGGCACGGTGCCAATTTGCACTCAACGGGTTTCAACCAATTCGTCTCCCAAGATACTACTCGGAGGGATTGAAAAGGCTGTTAAGATGCCAAGGTGTACTACTAGAACAAACTATTCGTCAAGCCCAATTCTACAAAAAGATTTGGGATACTCCCTGGACTCAGCGAAAGATGCCTAACGGGAAGATGGAGACAACCGGGCTCGGATACGTTTGGTCCAGGAAACGAAAGCATTTCCATAGTTGTCGCGCTATAAACAACTCTGGTGAAGAAGAGAACGCTCTTCCAAATAGCTGTGACGTTGAAACGGAACGAGATCCCGCTCTAAGAACGTTAAGCCCATCGTTCGAAGAACAAATTGACAAGATAATAAAAGAAGCCTGTCAAAAGATTCGGGATAGCTACAGTCGCGAAATGACTATTTATGAAAAGGCCAGGACGCAACGCCTCAACCAACAGTCCACGGAGAAAGAAGACTACAATATCCTTCATCCTCAGCCAGCTGTGCGTTCTCGCCTCGAAGGAAAATTCCGAAATAGAGGCTAAAACAAGGTGAAGAAAGCAAACAACGCTCGAAAACAGCAAAATGGATCTAAGAAACCGTACAATCGAGGAAAAGTCAGTTGGAACCCATCATTTAACAAGAAGATGGGTCGGGAATACTCTTTCCCTCAAGACAAGACAAGGAAAATATTCAACCTTGTCATGAAGCACCAAATGATGACGCTTCCGGAGTCTCGGCACCCCGAACAAATAAACGAGGTCCATCATCTGGATTATTGCTCCTATCACTGAGCAATAGACCATCCCCTTGAAGACTGCTTCACCTTCAAAGACTGGGTAGAAGACCAATACCGACAAGGAAGGTTCACTTTATCTGACAGCTGGAGGGTAACCCCGCCGCAAAAGCATGAGCCAAAAAGAACCTATACTGCGAGGATAGGACCAGCTCAACGTCAAGAATGGAAGCAGACCCGTACCTGCCATATGGTCACACTCTGAAAAGAGGAAGGGCGCGAGATTATGGATGACCTCTATAAGTGCTTTGCAAATGAAGACGAGGATGAGATGATCTCAGAATTTCCACCGGCACCAAAAGAGCTGAAAGACGGGATATACACCACGGCGGACAATCTAAAGAAAACTGACTTAGGGACAGAAGACGGTCCGAGGCCAACGTTCGTCAATGAGCTGCTATCTAGAAAACAGGTAGCCAGGTTAAATGACGTGCTCATGCGGTATAAAGAATGCTTCGCATGGAACTATTCCAAGATGCCGGAATTAGATCCAAAAGTAGCAGTACATAAACTGGCCATATCGCTAGACATCAAGCCAGTCAAGCAAGCACCAAGAAGAATGCGGCTCAAACTCGAGATGAGTATCAACGCCGAAGTCAAGAAACTAATTGACTCCGGCTTCATCCAAGAAGTTCAATATCTCGACTGGATCGCTAACATCGTTCCGGTGATGAAGAAAAATGGGATGGTGCGCATCTGCGTGGACTTTCGGAAGCTCAACAAAGCTTGCCCGAAGGATGACTTCCCAGTAACTGTTACCGAACTGATGATCAATAACACGTCTACCCATGAGGTCTTCTCCTACATGGATGGATCTTTAGGATACAATCAAATAAAAATACATCCTGAAGATCAAAAGCATACTGCCTTCCGGACTCCGTTAGGTATATTTTGCTACAAGGTAATGCCCTTCGGTCTGAAGAACGCTGGTGCTACCTACCAGAGGACCATGACGAAGATCTTCGATGACCTCATCCATGAGATTATCGAATGCTATATCGACAACCTTGTGGTAAAAAGCAAATCTCACGAAGAGCATTGAGAGCATCTAAAAATAGTGTTTCGGTGTCTTCGGAAGTACAATCTGAAGATGAATCCTTTAAAATGTGCGTTTGGAGTCTACTCAGGTAAATTCCTAGGATTCATCATACGACACCGGGGTATCGAAATCGATCCCTTAAAGATCAAGGCAATTACAGAAATGCCTACGCCAAGGACCCTCAAACAGTTGCGATCTCTCCAAGGAAAGCTTGCGTATATCCGGCGGTTCATAGCCAACCTCTCTAGAAAATGCCGTCCCTACAGTCATCTGATGAAGAAAGAGACCCCGTTCATCTGGGATCAAAAGTGTCAAAATGCACTAGACAAAATCAAGCAATATCTGCAAAATCCGCCGGTTTTGAACTCTCTAGTTATAAGAAAACTCCTTGTCCTATATACAACAGCCCCTGAGGGTTCTTTAGGCGCGCTATGGGCACAAAAGAATGATGAGGGAAAGGAGATAGCTTTGTACTATTTGAGCCGAGTTCTCCTGGGGGCAGAAAACAACTACTCCCCTATTGAAAAGCATTGCCTGGCACTAATCTTCGCGATAACGAAGCTCAGACATTACGCCTTGGCACATGAGGTCCATCTCATATCAAAGGTAGATCCACTCAAATATCTAATGTCAAGGGCCATACTAACAGGAAGGCTTGCCAAATGGGCCCTCCACTTGATGGAGTTCTCGATAATGTATCGGCCTCTCAAAGCAGTGAAAGCCCAAACCATCGCCGACTTTCTCACCGAGGATCTGATACCAGCTGACTCCCCTTTAAATTGCGAGTTGCCGGATGAACATGCATTCGACACAATCGAGGGAGAGAAAGAAGAAAATGATTCCCGATGGGAACTCTACTTCGATGGAGCATCTTCCATGAAGAGGCGAAAGCAGAACAGCCCTATCGAAGAGGCTCGCGCCAACGGCAAAAGCAAAACACCCCTACCTAATAGAGCCATCCGAGGGGAAAAAAATGATCGAACAAATAGCCCTTTAAATAGAGGTCGAGGAAAAGGTCAAGGATTGGAGAGAAGTCTTCATAAACTACTTCAAATCTCGACGAACACCCGAAAATGCATCGTCTCGACATCAGCTCATGAAACGAGCTATGTCCTTCGCCTTCATCAATGATACTCTATATAAGAGATCGTTCGACTGTCTGTGGCTAAGATGCCGGGAGCAGAAGAAGCAAAGAGAGGCGTCCAAGAAACTCACGTCGGACTATGCGGTCACCAAGCTGGACCAAAGATGAAGCTGAAGATCAAAAGAATGGGATATTATTGGCCCACAATGATTCAGGACTGCCTTGAATATGCGAAACAGTGTCACTCGTGCCAAATTCATAGGGACTTCATCCACCAGCATCCAAATCCGCTACACTCAACGGTGGCTAGCTGGCCGTTCGAGATGTGGGGAACCGATATAATCGGCCCCATTAAACCAGCATCATCCAAAGGACACCGGTTCATACTAGCAATGACCGATTACTTTTCTAAGTAGGAAGAAACAATACCACTAAAGGAGGTGAGAATATCCTCCATTTCTTCAGAACCCATGTCATCTACCGGTTCGGCACTCCACGACGAATTATCTCGGATAATGGGCCGGCCTGCAGGAGCCATAAAATCAGCCGTTTCGTACAACAGCATAAAATAGATTGAAGATACTCTTAAGTCTATCATCCTCGTATCAACGGTCTAGCTGAAGCTTTCAACAAGATCTTGACGAAGATTATAAAGAAAACGGTGTCCAGGAACAAAAGAGATTGGCACGAGAAGCTGCATGAAGCTTTATGGGCGTACCGCACAACGTTCAAAATGGCTATGAATACAACACCATACAAGTTGGTAATCGGCACGGAAGCAGTGCTCCCACTGGAAATAGAACTCCCTTCTCTATGAGTAGCGGTTCGATATGAGCTGACAGATGAAGAAAACGCTCATCTTCCACTTGAGGAGCTTGACGCCCTCGATGAAACTCGCCTTATAGCACAGCAAAACCTGGAGGCTTACAAGGTAAGGATGACACGGTCATATAAAAGATTGACCAAGACAAGAACATTCCGCCAAAACGAACTCGTACTAGTCGTCAAAAGACCGATGATCCCCAATCATGCAAAACGGGGGAAATTCGAGCCGAACTGTGAAGGCCCGTACATCATAAACAAAGCTACCAAGGTGGAGCCTACCTGCTCATGGATATGCATGGCGAAAGACCCTTCCGGCCAATAAACGGTCGGTTCCTCAAAAAGTACTACGCTTGACGAGTTGAGACTTAGGTCAATGATAAATGACGACGCTTGTGTCCGCTCACTATCTTCCTGAATCAAAAACTCTAAATAGTATGTAAAGAAACAGGTCGCCTCAAATATGGCGACACCGGACCGGGACGTCCTTAAACTAAAAATCTGCCTCAAACATGGAGACAACGGACCGAGACATCCTTAAACTAAAAATTTATCTCAAACATGGCGACAACGGACCGAGATGTCCTTAAACTAGAACCCCGCTTCAAATGCGGCGACATCGGACCGAGATATCCTTAAACTAAAACTTCGTCTAAAAAAACGGCGATACCGGACCGAGATGTCCATAAACTAGAATCCCATCTCAAATATGGCGACATCGGACCGAGAGGTCCTTAAACTAGAACTTCGTCCCAAAAATGGTGATAATGGACCAGAATGTCCCTAAACTAGCATGTCGTCTCCAAAACGGCAATCTCCACCCTTGAGACCTATATTGCAATCGAAGCCTCAACGGCGAGGGTTGCAACTCAAGTCCTATCGGCTACACAGCTATTCCAGCAGTGAAGTCACCCCTAAGTCCCGCTGACAAACAGATGGGTCATAAAAAAAATTTAAAAAAAACGGTACATCCATAAGCAAAATGGGCACGGATGAAAACCCGAGATGACACCGTGAGTAAAAACAGCAGGACTGCCAGCGAGTTTGTGAAAACCCGAAAGGGTGCAATCTCGTAAAAAAGGTATGTCCACAAGCAAAATGGGCACAGATGAAAACCCGAAAGGGCACCGTGAGTAAAAACAACATGGCTATCGGCGAGTTTGTGAAAACCCGAAAGGGCGCGAACTCGTAAAATAAAAATTCATGGGCACTTACAAGGTCCTCTTGACCTTGTGAGGATAAAATACCCGCGTGAGATCCTTACAACTCACAAAGGAGCAACACATTTTGGAATCCTCACGATTCTTATGAAGAAATTACACTTGCGAGATCCTTACGACTCGTAAGAAGAATTCCCTTTATGAGACTCTCATGGCTCGTAGGATTCAAAATCCTTAAGCTACAGGGATCTAAACCTGTTCTTAAGCCATCGCATTCCCCAAGTTTCCCTACAAGTGGTCCAATATTGGCCCTTGTATACAATTTACGGGCACGAATAAACATTTCTCCCACCAAGTTCCACCAATGGCGAGAAATATCCCATATGGTGAATGACACTTGTAAGTCCTATCGACTTATAAGTAGAAAACACTCTTGTAAGATCGTTACGACTTCTAAAAGAAAATACCACTTAGGAGTCCTCATGACTTCTAGGGAGAACCTACACCTACGAGATCCTCTCGACTCGTAAGGAGAAAAACCTTTATGAGGCCCTTACGACTCATAAAGTCAAAAGCCTTAGTTAACAGGATCCTAACCCTATTTGCTAAGCCATCTTTGTTCAAATCGACAAAGGCAAATGATGATTCACTCCTGACAACATCCCAGTTGCAGCGATGCTGATGCCTAAAAAGGTGTCAAACCCTAAATCCTTGAACAGAAAATGATGATTCGCTTCGGGCAATATTCCAGTCGTAGCAATACTGATGCCAAGATTGGGATCAGATTCCAAACTCACAATAAAAATTAGCACGCAAAAAAATGCATATGAAATAGCCGAAATGATGGGGCAACTCGCAATAACAATCAGCGAGCAAAATATATATGCATATAAAAACAGCCGAAATATTTGGGCAACTCACAATAAAAAAACAGCGAGTAAAAATATAAAAAAAATAGCCGAAATTATTGGGCACCACGAAAAATGGTCGAAATAATTGGACAATCGCAAATTTCATGATATAAAATGCTGAAAAGATAGAGCATCGCGAAAATAAAAAATAAAATAAAAATTCTACCCTGCAGGTAGGTCCATAACATGGGCACAAATGAAAGAAAGGGAACTATATTCTCCTACCAGGCTCCGTCAAAGGGAGAGCCAAATTTTAATGGCAACATATACAGCCTAGAGGTCATCTCGGCATTCTTCTCGTTACAGTAGACGCAATGTCTACAAAGGCTCCAAATAAGCAAATCAAAAAGGAGTGACGACAAAATCCCAGCTCCAGCTCGACATTCTTCTCGTTACAGCAGATGCAATGTCAACAAAGGCTCCAAAAAGCCAAATCAACAAGGAGCAATGGAAAAATCCTATATTCAAGTCTTGACGGTACATATACAACCTAAAGACTACTCCGGTGTACCTTCTCATTCCATCAGAGTGCAGATGTGACGTCAACAAAGCTCCAATGAGCCAAATCAAATTGGAGCAAAGGCATATTCCTAGCTCCAGACTTCAACTGCAATACATACAGCATAGAAGTCCTATAGATATCTACCCTATTTCAGCAAAGAAATAGCACGGCATCGTCAAAAAAAAATGAAGCAACAGCATATTCCCAGCTTCAAGGTCTTGAAGGCAACTCATATAAAACCTAAAAGACATTCGGAGATCATCCCACACCAATACGGAGTGGTTATGACTCGTCGAGGCTCCAAATTGAGCCTAATTTCAAGTAAAAAGAGACATGGCAAATCCCTAACACTTTCTCTCTCGATGGTAATATGAACTAAAGAGATTACTTGAAGACGTCTTGTCCAGCCCCCAAAAGGATCAGAGACACGACAGTCGCGGGGCTACTCGAATAACAGCTTGAAGACTGCATGTCGAGGAATATATCAGCCAACGCGACAGTACCACAGGCTAAAACCCTAGTACCACAAACCTAACGGACCTCTATCATAAAAAATTGAGGTTATCTATATACAACGTTAGGACAATTTTGCCTGTAAACCCAAGGGAGGTAAACTAAACAAACTCCGAAATGAATCCATAAACTAGAAACTCCGAAATAAGTGAATAAACTACAAATTCCAAAATGAGTACATACACTAGAAAATCCGAAACGAGTGAATAAACTACAAACTCCGAAATGAGTACATAAATTAGAGACTCCGAAACGAGCAAAAAAACTACGGACTCTGAAATGAGTAAGTAAACTAATTAGCACCACATTAAGATATCAAAGCACGAATGAGCGCATGCAAAAAAAAGTGTATATTCTTATTCATGAATCAAAGTGTTTAAGAGATACAATTAATAAAAAAAAGGGATACAATTGAAATTGGTAAGAAGGCAGGGCTTTCAAGAAATTGGCAACCCGCTCACGCGCTCCCCGCAGCTCCTCCTCACATGCTACTACTGCGGCCAACCCCGCTTCAATTTGAGCCCGTTGTTGTTGGCATGATGAAAGCTTCTCAGCGATCTCCTATTTGGCAACCTCGCAATCTTGCATGCCTCGCTCAGTAAAGTCGAGGTTCTGCCTTAGCGCCAGCCCATTAGAAATACATTGTTGGAGGTTTTCAAAAATAACTAGCAACTGCGCGGCATTTGCTTCGATCTGGGCGCGCAATTAGTTGGATTCGACAGAAGCCGTTTCATGCTCCTTTCGCTTCAGGGCCAACTTTTGTTCAAAATATTGAATGAAATCGGCACTTTGCTCGATCCACGTGACCCGCTGAGCCTTTAAGGTCAATACTTCAGGAGTGAGACGCTTGAGCTCGATGTCATAAAGACAAGCCTCGATCTTCTTACAATAATCGACCCAAAGGCAAACGAAAGCTTCGTTGTGGAAATTCACAAGCGTCGCCAGCATAGGGTTGACTTCGTCAGCGAAATCCGCAGCAGAAGTGAGAGCTTTGACATCAAGATCTTCGATAAATTCATTTAACATCCGCCTGCTAGTCACCGCGCCCCTAGAAGATTGACGCTTAGCAAAAGGCTCCGTGGAATGGGGATGCGAGACTCGAAAAGAATCGACGCCGGTGTAGCTGCTGCAAAATAAATCACGCATGAATAAGGGTCAGATTTCAACTCGAAAAATAAAGAAGAAAGCTAATAGACGAGATCTACCATACAAGCTATTGAAAGTGGCAAGACAGGGAGTACAGGAGACTCGGTTATTCCTTCGCTCCCTCCCTCGAGCCGTGATACCGTGGTCAATATGAGGAAAGCTTAGCAACAGAAAGCTTACTCATGGAAAGAAAGACACCAAGCGAAGAATATACTAACCAATGCCGAAAAGGGGAACGGATTCCGATTGGAAGGCAAAATACGGGCTTAATACCTGGTGTAAGTGATCGAAGAGCACTCCTGCATGATTACGACAATATATGGTTAATACAAGAAAAGGGTATCTACACTGAAGTGAATAAATGAGAAATCTTCACCTTCCAGAATTCGAGGAGACGCAGAAGAGAAGGGAGGAACCATGGCAGTCAGGGCAATGACCGGCGGTAATTCTTCAGTCAGTACAGCCTTAGGGTTTACCATACCTATACTCAGAATAATGAAGATATCACTAGAGATGCCTGGCGGGATTAAAAAAAACTCAAAAATAATAACTCAAGGAGTATCAAATAGAACAGAAACCGAGACAGTACCCGAAGCGTCACCAGTTGTGACAGCTTCCTCGGGGTCCATTGGGAAAGTAGATTCAGCATCCATACCTTCATCCCCTGACTCGAATTAGGCCGTTGTAATGCTTGCATCACCCGCCGATACTAAAGATCCACAGGGAGAAGCAGCAGCAGTCGAAATGATCCCAGATTCCAGAGGAAGGTTTGCCACTTCAACCTCTTTAATCATCGGCACTTCACTTGCCCCGCCATCACCTAAATTTGGTCCTGTTAAAAAAATATGCATGTTATGATTCAAGGAAAAGGCTGTTACTAAGAACCGTGCGTTGTTCTACCTTGAAGTAGCCGTTCACTCTCTTCTCGAGCCACACGCGCAACCTGTCTATGGGCAGTAGACGGGACAGAAGGAACGTCCACCATAGGAAGGCCAGAGGGTTGAGCATTAATCGAACCCGCATCCGTAGCCAAGATAGCCTGACCCTCACAACATGATTTCTACGTTTCCTCTCAACCTGTGCTGTATGAACCGATCACTTCAAAACTTTTGATAGGGGGACATCATCGTCCAAATCGAGCTCGGCCTCCAGATCCGCTGTGGCATCCATCATCGGCTGCTTCAGCAACGCCTCCTGCGGTGGCTCTGAAGGCTTTTCTGCATCACCACCCAGGGTTGGCATTACACTCGGAACAATCTAGGTTGTGGTGGTTCCTGTAATAGGATAAAAGAAAAGGGTCAGATCATAAATAAAAAGAACTAGAAATGTAAAGGTGTAGTGAAATGAATCATACCAAGACCTAAGGATGCACAGAGCCTCTCCTCCTCCTCAAACATCTTGAAGGAAGCCGAAAGAGCCTCTTCAGCAGAAATACCTGTTAAGGAAGAGAGCGTTAGTAAAGCATAATAAATTCAAAAAAAGAAGGGAAGGGATATATACAGGAGGGTATAAATGAAGTATACCGGACTCCGCAATAGAGTCTAACGTCGTCTATTCATGGGCCAATCATTTGGAAGCTTCAATGGCAGCCTGAAGATCGGTATCGGTCATAGGCGCATCGAACAGACCGATGTTGGTACCATACTCGCACAAGCCCTTGCTGTAAGGGGCATGAGGCTCCTGGCCGAATACGACATCAATAAAAAATAAGTATTTCATTTTCTTCTGCGAAATGACACCAACAGCCGATGATAAAAGCTTTCTCTTAACAGGCTTCTTTGGACGGCGGGTCCGGATCACCAAACCAATGCCCGATTCCGGAGACACCACGGTTACCGCTGTCGCAGGAACATCTGGTAGAGGCTTACTAGGAAAAGCGCGCGGGGCTATAACTGTGGCGATCTCTCTCAAAGAAGGGAGAATGACTGCCCGTCGCTTCAGTGGGACCACTAGATTACTGGCTGGGACAACATCCTTGTGGTCAAGCAGCAGCCGCCTCTCCAGCTTAATGACAGCACCCGTCGTATGCTGATACCAAGCAACGCAAGCATTCGAAGCCTTTGGAGTATAACTCGGCTCACTGACAAGGAAATGGGACCCCGTATTTAATCGCATGAAATGATGCACCACGCTGCGAACGCCCTTTTCCATAGCAACCAGATCAATCAGGAATGCCTCGAGAAGAACGCCTTGGTTGTAACCCGATTGCGGGGCAAAGCGATGCAGGTTATACCTCATAAACAGCACCGAGGCGTTCTGTCTAAATACTAGAAAACCTGGCCTGATAGAATATTGGTGCACAACCTCTCGAGCCCTTAACACAGAAACCCCGTCCTTGAAAACATCATGCAACGGGTGGATCGCCTTGGAAGATTCTTTGCCGATGGTCAGGTTACAACCTTGTGTTAGCAGTGTAATGAGTGAGATTCAGGAAATTGAATTTGAGACAATATCTTACCTGCTGAGCATGGTAAACTCAGTATCATATTCATCCACAGACTTGACCCACATCGAGCCTTGATGTAGATGAATGAACTACTGCTCCATGTCAAAACGGGCAGTCTCAAGGAAGTACTTCGTATCGAACAGATCGCGAAATGTCTTCCACTCGATCGTTTGGGTGAGACGTCTTTCTTCAGCCTTCCACCAGATTCTGGCGTTGTCTGTCAGTTGCAGCTTTGCAACTCTCACCCAGGAAATATCTGGCACTTGAGCTGCTGCCGGATCATCTTCAATTGGTTTAGCTCATTTTTCCTCCTCCAGTGGGCTCATTTTTCCTAAGAAGTGCCCAGAATTATTTGACTCCGGGTGCCTCGGTTTTGGGGCAGTGCATGAGGATAGCAGTCTGCTGCTGCTGACCCTCCAGTAGTCTTTTGATAGTCTCAAGTAGTACCGTTTGCTCGTTGATGGGAACTGCAACGGTAGGTGGTGGTGGTAGAGTAGGTGGTGGAGTGTTGCCATTAACGTTCGTGTTGGTGTTGTTGGGAGAATCCATGACCTTGATAGGAATAGAATGGTTAGGATAGATTCAAGAAATTAGAAATGTAAAGAATGTATAGTTGCTGATTCTTATAATTCTTGTGATATATTGCTTAAGACTTCATGCAGAACTGACCTGCATGAGCCGTCAACAAAACTTGTCACGCCCCGCTTCCCAGTAGACGGAAACAATGTCATGGCAGGACACAACATATTTACTAAAAAATAAATATGTTAAGCGTAATTAAGCAATATATAAAATGTACAAGAATGATAAGAGTATTAAAAATAAATGGCAACATTATTTACATTCATCTTTATATACAACTGTTTGAAAATGAAAAAATACAATGGATAAAGCAGTGCCTAAACAGTGGCATACAAAATAAAAGTACAAGTGAACTGGTAGTTAGACTGAGAGGTGAGCTGGTCCAAGTCCTCCTGGTTAGGCTCGATCTCCTGAGAGTCCGGTCCTCCTGACGAACATTCCAAAAAAAGAAATAGAAAGAATGTCGTCAACGAACTAGCGCTCGGTAAGTCCCAAAAGAAGAAATAGAATAAAATAAGTAATATGAACTGAACAGGAGAGTTGTACAAGCATATGATTGTTATTCTAACGTGGTTGTTTGTAGCTTCATACAGAAAGTATTCATTATACGAAAGGACTCCATCTTACCCCATGGACTATGGTAACATGTAGTACAAGGCCCCGTCATAACTCACGGGACAATTTCACGAGAATTCATGTAGGTGTCTTTTAAGTGACCTCCCGTGCCACGAAATACGTTCCATACCAATCTACCCATTTATTCTCGCGTAATGTATAGTATAGATTTTGTTTACAAGTCTTGCCGAAACCATGGATACAATTTATTCAAGTAGTCGTGTTCATGATATAATCAAGTAGTTCAGTCAAGTTATAACCATGGTTCGGTCAAGTCAGGTCAAGTATACTTGTTTGATATGGATGTTTGATTCAAGTATTCATGTTCATGTTCAAGTATAAAGGTTTGATTTTGGATTTAGGTTTGAATTAGATTCAGATATGAGTTGGACTCAGACTGAGTCAGACACTTGTAACGGATTTAGCTCTTGAATTAGGTTCGGGAGTTATCAGTAACTGCTGCACATGGACGGTGGGATTTGTGTCTTTTTTCAAGACAATTACTATTGATAACTCCGTTAAGTTGTCTAGTTTAAATAGACAAGCACACATTTTCTCCAGCTCCCTAAGGCTTAAGAGAATTGATCCCGCTTAAACCTATATTTACTAAAGTCCTTAAAATATTGTTCCTATATAACTCGATGGGGTTTTATAAAAAATATTCTAATATAGTTTCAAAATAAATCTCGAGGGGTGATCTATATTCTTTAGGGTTTTTATGGGCATGAGTTTTAAGGATTTGGAGTATTTTAGTGATAAACACTTAGTTTTAGAAAGTTCATGGTATTTTATTGAAAAATTTGTCTTTTCGATATCTTGATGGTATTTTATTGAAAACTGTTAAGCTTACATTTTTAGAAAAATAAATATTTATTATATTTTTAAAATATGGATTTATAATTTTATATAATATTAATTTAAAAAAATAATTTTATTTTATTTAGAAAAAAATTCATATTTCTTAAAAACCGTATTTAAATCCTTTCGAAATTGAATGCTCCGTGAGGAGGTATGCATCTCGTTCTACTAGCCTAAGGATGTGCGAAACTCCGCATCATCCATTAGCGGGTCTCTAAAAGAGAGTTGTAGATGCGTAATAGCAAAGGATATGAAATACCGTTTTAAAAAAAATCTGTTTTTTTAAGTAGTTGGTATTTTATTGTAAAGTTTTCCTCATATCAAAAATTCATACTACAAAGGCATCGTGCTATGTATCCAAATGTGCGTGTGGGATAGGTCGTTACTCTGTGAAATTTTCCTAAGGTATTGTTAAGCAATTACTAAAAAGGTGTATAAAGTTCAAGATATTTTAATGAAAAAGTTCTACTATGATTGTTTCATATGAGAATTTTGATGAAGTTTGATTTTAAACATTAGGGTTTAAAGCTACAAGTATTGTGTAAAAACTTGATTGATCAAAGAATAAAGGAGAAGAAGTTTCTAAGGTTTAGAAAAAGGATATCGGTATTAACTCCACTTACCGAAATAAAATTTGAAATGGAATTTCAATGAAGAGAAAGGGTGTTTGGAAGGGACTTACTGTTTAGAAAACTCAAAGATAGGTTGAAGAAGAGGGGATGCGTTTCGTGGCGTCGCGGAACCTCCGGAATAGGCTTCGATTTTCGCCGGGACCAACTTGCTTGCTAACTCCTCTTTATTTCACTTGCACTAGGAACTTTTTAGAGAGTTTTAGCTAGAATTTTCAGAATGATACTGAGCCAAACTAGAGGATGGTATTTATAGTGGAAAATTAGGGTTTTGGAATTAAAATGGTGGATTAAAATGTGGTTTACTTGTGAAATGAAGGGTATCTATTTGCTTGCAGGGAAATCAAACAGCGTAGAGGAGTTAGAGATAGATGAAGGGGTATGTGTGCAAAGCCCGGGGCTCATTGTGCCAGATCCGACCCTCCCCGCCGGTTATAATGCCATTTTAGCCGGTCGATCTCGAGACAATTGCCTAGAGATTCGTGCCACTTTGATCAACACGGCATTTAAACCCTTTTGCGCATGTTTGATTTTTCTGAGCTTTTCATTTCCATATATATTGCACGTGCAATCTTTTGGGCTTCCAAAAAGATTTTAAAAAATTCAGAAAAAAATGTATCTGATGAGGATCAAACACACAGGTTACGTCGCAACGGTGCAAGGCTTTACCAATGAGCTACAAGTTGTTTCTTGCTGTTATTTAACAAATTGACTTATAATTCAAACTCAGGCTGTAAAACTCATTTCTTGTATATTAACAGTAAAATTTCCGTACAAGATTTTAGACTCGTTACATGAAGCAAACCCTAATTGCTAAAAAACGAGAGTAAAGGTAAAATTCATGAAACAAATGATGTCTTTGGTTCTTTAATGTTGTTTATAGTCTTTTTTGAGTCCAAATCTACACATTACCCTGATTTTCCCCAAAGTTTATGTTTTTCTAACTATTCTAAACTATGTGATTTATGGTCTTCAACCATCTCCAATTTCATTAATTTGTTAATTTCCTTTAGTGATTAAGTTCAAAAATCACTTTTCTGCATGTATAATGAGTTATTTTGTAGTCAATGCTTCAAGAATGAAGCATTGAGTTCAAATAGTAGAATTGAGATTTTCCTCTGGTCATTAAATTAATTCAGTTTGTTGTAATTACAAAAGATTCTGCATGTATACTGAGTTATTTTGTAGTCAATGCTTGAAGAATGAAGCACTGAGTTCAAATAGTAGAATTGAGATTTTCCTCTAGTCATTAACTTAATTCAGTTTGTTGCAATTACAAGGATCAGATATCAATAAGAGTAGATAAACATTTGATTTTAAAGTTTATGTATAAAAAAGAAGAAGCGAAAGCTGCATTATGAGATAAATTAAGAGTCTCGAAACCAACTGCATAAAAGATAAATCTGTGATAACCCAATACTAACGTACACTGATACTAGATTAACTAGTAGTCAGTGGAAGAGTAAATAAAGCGCATTGACGAAGGTAGGTTTTCACCAAGTTCAGCAATCACGTCTATCTTATACCACGTCGGACAGCGTTAGGTTATGAAATATTTGATGTTAAACTGCCTTAAAGTGTGTTGAAATAATGAGCATGCAAGGTGGCAAACTTTAGGTGGACGAAGCGTTAGAGGTAAGATAAAGCATTCAAAATGAAAACCTGATGTCAGGCAATGGTGGACATGTTCAGCAAACCAACTAAAATAGTAAAGAAGAAAATACACTATTACACACAATGTTTGAAGAATCGATATTTTTTGATATAGGGTCCATGACCGATACTGACATTAACTGATATGAAGAGTTAACGCTCTATTCTCTCCGATGTTCATCGTTTTCAGGCACTACTACGATTGTGCCCAACTCTAAAGGGACATTGGCAGCGGTTCCAACCGCTACCAATTACCCGTAACGGTTGTCACAGTATCGGTAGCGGTTTCAACCGCTACCAATGCCAATTTATGGCGGGCCCCACAACCATATCGAGAAAAAACACCATATTTCCCCAGAACTCTTCGAGCCCTCTTCTTTTCTTTCCTAAATTTCTCTTGGTGCTAAAATCTCGAGCCTCCGCTGCCTCTCCTCGCCTCTGTCGCAGTCGCTGCGCCTCTGTGGCCACCGCCTCGCCTCCGTCGCTACCGCTCGAGCTCGAAGTCGTCTCCGCCGGAGCCGCTCGAGCTCGCTGAAGGTCGCCGCCGCCACTCGAAACTTGCTCTGCTCGTTGAGTTTATCAAAAGCTAAGTACTTTCTGGTTTAATTTTAATTTTTTTTGTTTGATTTGTTAAAATTTAGGATTTTGTTAATTTGATTGTTGCTGTTGTTACGGTTAGGGGTTAGGGTTCCGGGTTAGGGTTAGAGTTAATGGTTAGGGTTAGTGTTAGGGTTAGGTTTAGGGTTAAACTAATGATTAGGGTTAGGTGTTAGGGTTTGGGTAATTTAGTGAATCTTTTTAGGTATTTAATGAAAAACAACAGTAGTTATTGGTATTTTAGTGAAAAAGTAACAATAGTTAAGGGTATTTTAGTGTAGAAAAGTAAAATTGGGCAAATGGGGTATTTTAGTAAAAAATTTAATAATAGTTTAATGAAAAATCAACAATAGTTAAACGTATTTTAGTGAAATTTATAGTAATTTAGTTACTTGAAGAAGAAGAATTGTTTAGTAAAAAATTTTAAGATAGTTTAATGAAAAACAACAGTAGTTAAAGGTATTTTAGTGTAATTTAGTAAAATTGAAGAAATAAATTGCTTAGGAAAGATTTTAAGATAGTTTAGTGAAAAATAGCAATAGCTAAGGGTATTTTAGTGTAATTAGTAAACTTGAGCAAATTTATAGTATTTAGGAAAAATTTTAAGGTATCGCGTCCCGTATCCGAATATATGCTACTTAGCATACACATACACCTAAACTAAATCATCAATTGAAACTGAATTTGACAAATTCGTTAACTGAACACTAACACTGAAAACATATATACATCTAAACTAAATTACGCGTCTTAGGCCCCGTCTATCAGCTAACATACGTTTGTTTTCGTCGTGACATAACACTACACGAAGGTTGTCAACATCGAATAGTATCATTCGTTGCTAACAACCGTCGTGTAGTCTATATCACAAGGAAATTTATCATATGATAACCGATAGATTTTTCAACTTAGGACTATATAAAGCAAATACGTTTATTCACATGTATTTTCATAAATTTTGAGATATTTCGTCAGTACCTTTCCGCTGGTTTTTTACGTACAAAAATAGGTTAGATGTTCAATGTTGTTTGACAACATTGAAATGATCATCTTTTCTATTATAGTGTACCCGAAGAATAGCGGGGGATGTGCGGCCGAAATTTTCTCGAAATGGATGAGATCACAAGTGAATGAGTGGATACTCTATACATTTTTAATGGGATATAAGCCTTACCTCCGACAGCCGCTGCGTTGTTGCATGCAACTTAGCCTATACCTACACTTAAACTAAATCATCATTGAAACTAAACTTAACTAAAGTGTCAAATGAATGTGTATCTCATATTCGTATCCGAATCCATGCAGCCTACACCTAAACTAAATCGTTGATTAAAATTAAACTTAACCAAATCGTCAATTAAACCTAACACTAATGCTTCTTAGTATTCGTCTATCGTGTATTTGTCAAAAAATCTTAATTCCATAACTCTTGTCTATACGAACCTTACTTCGTCCAAACTGTTCCAATATGACACTTCCGTATCTCCACAATAAGAGTTCGATGTACGTCGATACTCCCTCGAATGTGCATGAGTTTTTTCTTAACGGTGTTTACTTTTTCACCGATTTTACCTACACACGTCTTAGTTTATCGAAAGAGTATGAAATCTTATGTCATTGTTCTAAGTGTATGAACACGCGATTGCTCAAGAATAGAGAAGTTGAGTTACACATCGTGAAAGATGGTTTCGTTAAAGATTACACTATATATGTGGGTACTTCACGAAGAAGAAGAAGTCATTGTAACGGAAGATGAGACATGGATGTAACGACCCTAAAATCTCTATACATTTTTATTTATCCAATATTAATAAAAGAGTTTATTTCTGTTCTGATTAGAAGTTATAAGTAATTCTTGATAAATAATGTTCAAGAACGACCTTGTAGCTCATTGGTTAAAGCTCTACACTGCTATTCCACAGCCTGTGTTTTGAATCCTTGCATTCCAATTATTTTATTTTAAATTATTTTTATCGCTTTTAGTATCCTGAAAGTTTCGTGAGCATTGCACGGAGTTACAGAAGTTTATATAAGAAAAGATATACGAATTTGGACGTATTCCTATGTCTTCATTTTATTGCTGAACCACTATAAAATTCATGCGTCTCCATTTTATTTGTACGATTGTTTTTTTATCCGTCGTCGCTCTCATATATTCGGTAGAAATATTCCTAACACAATAATCATTAGTCATTAACATTGCAGAGCTCCATGAGTTGAATCCGACAATATCATTATTTTGAAATTCCCCGGTAGGGTCCCAAGTAACTACACAGTACTATCCGTGACTTTGTCTAGACATTTACATGTAAACTATAGGACGACTCTATACGTGACGCTCCGACATACTTTTACGTGTAGCTGAGGCTGACCGTAGCCGCAACTATCATAGCAAAGTTTTCCCGATAGTTAAGACGTCTGATGAAAACGAATAAATACACAAACAACGGCCCTTAACATCAAGCAACTTACTACTAAAAGGGTTATCATAGATACCGACAACAATTCAATTTCTTACACTTTTATCATCAGATGCTCGCATTAAAATCTCAGAAGATGCTAGAGGCAACTGATGTCAATTTCAAGCAGTTGCTATAGCTCTCTCTGGTGTTAAAATTGACACAAATTTCACTATTGAGCCATGCATGCAGTGCCTCACACAAGTTAATTAGGTAAGCTATGAATCCAACTAATAATAACAGCAGGTTAGATAGTGTACCAGCCTACATTCAATTCTCGGTATCCAACTACTGGTTATGATTTCAAAATTTTTGCTTATAAAAGAGAGGCCAAGTGTGCTATACTCTAGCACCAAAAACTAAGATGAGGTTGCTTCTTGTTTTGGTCGTCGTGGTGTCGCTAGCGATGCTGATGGCAAAGGAGTGTAGAGGAAATGAGCCGCTGATGCCTGCGGTGATTGTGTTCGGGGACTCGATTATGGACCCTGGCAACAACAATTATATAAAGACCATCATCAAGTGCAATTTTCCACCTTATGGAGCGGATTTCACAGGTGGCCTTCCGGCAGGTTTTGCAACAGGAAGATCCCTACTGATCTTATCGGTATACATAGTCATTTCTATTTGAAATATTTCGTTGAAAATCCTATATATATATATATATATATATATATATATATATATATATATATAATGTAAAGGTGTAGAGAGGTGGCAGAATTTTCAAAATGTCAATTTTGCCCTCATAAATTTTGGTATTTCCACTTTCTACTGCCACGTGTTCCATCTCCATTTCAAAATGCCGATTTTGCCCTCACTGAATTTGGTATTTCCACTTTTTATTGCCACATGTCATATCTCCTATTGGTACATATGCTCACCTCCTGCTCTATTTAAAATGAAGTATTTCATTCTCATTCTCTACTCAAAAGAAAAAAACCAAAAATAAAAAAAAGTTGAGAGAGAGGAGAGAAAGAGGCCTTTAAAACTCTACCGATTTTCTTTTCCAATTTTGCATTTCTCTCGATGGCGCAAAACTTGATGCAGAACAGCTGTTACCATTCTCAATGGTCAAAGAGTACAACAAACCGTCATTACTTCTCTTTCTCCATGCAAAACTGACGCACACGTCGTCGGATACCGATGGTGTCGATCCTTCCGTGTGCATCTAGGGTACATTGAAAACTTCGCCCAAGTGATCATCGCCTTTTCCGATGGCCTTCATGATGGTGCAGAATTTATTTTGGACGAAATACCCTCCTACAAGTATCGATAAAGATGGTGACAATCAAGCGATCGTGTAAGCGAAAGAGATGAGGATTGAAGGATGAGAATAGTTATATTTGTGCTGTGTGTTTTGAAGAAATTGAGATAGGTAGCAACGGTGATTTAGTCGAACGAGTGCAGTTGTGTTGTGATCATCCAT
Organism: Agapanthus africanus; assembly: GCA_030015575.1. Taxonomy (NCBI): domain Eukaryota; kingdom Viridiplantae; phylum Streptophyta; class Magnoliopsida; order Asparagales; family Amaryllidaceae; genus Agapanthus; species Agapanthus africanus. The sequence goes on along the minus strand of CM057350.1, from coordinate 54,786,646 downwards.
TCCGCATAAAGTGCATTGTTTCTTGATAGTTCAAGAAAAACTTATGCCCGCTATATCGATGTGAGGAGCCATATCAAATAACTTAGGATGTCACTGTTAGTTTTTCTTTGTTGATCGATCTTCTGTTATTTCTGTTATTTTGACATGTAAAATTTGAAGAAAAATGAACAATATTAACAAGTTATGATTGTGTTTTCTAATATTTTCAATTGGTATAATATGGTTAATATGATGATCATATGATACATTTTATAGATATATAGTATAAATCACTTAATTTCCTAACTCGGTCGTATTTTTGCAATTAAATTTGACAAATGACGAAAAAGGACAAAAAAATTGAGAAGGTGCCAGCATGCAAATGTAGAAAAAAAACTCAAACGAAAAGAATAATGAGATTGTCAATTGGCTTTAATGGGTATTTTTTTGGTTGGAACAAAAGGCTTACGATCATAATTCGTAACAAGCATAAGTAAGAATTATTAAACCGAAAAAGACAGTAGTCATGAAAAAAGAGAAAAACGTTACCATTTGCAAAAAAAACTGTAGATAAATAGGGACGTTATCAGGTAGAAATAGGATAGAAATGACAAGTCGGACAGAATAGATCAAAAGAAAAACTGCTAAAAATAGAAAACTGCTAAAAATAAAAAATTGTTAAAACAAGAAACTAATTATTTGATTGCGTCCCAAATTGATTCCCGATACTTCCTGCCAAATCTTAACTGATCCGGGTGCTGATTTCATTCCTAATTTGAAAGTCAAAGTTCGGAGCAAATCTTTGACCGCGATTTCGGGGCCCTAAATGATGGATTTTCGAGATTCCGAAAGACGTCAATGGAATGCTTATAGCATACCATTGCCCCAGACGATTTTGCGAGATCTTCGATTTGGCTGGTGGAACGCGCGAATCGAACGAGATTTGACAGTTTGGGATTTTCGGGTTGAACTAGACCCGATGTGTTTTGGATCGGTCGAGCCACTCCAAGTAGGCTAGGGCTGCATCAATAAGGCATAATACCATCGCATAGACTGAGAAGGGACAAAGGCCCACGTGCAAGTGCATGCAGTCGTAAAATAGTGACATTAATATTAGTCATGATTTGACAGAAAAAATACATTAGTCATAATAGCCAGAAAAAGGATATTAATCATGACGGACTGTCGAAAAATAGTGACGTTAATATTGGTCATGATTTGACAAAAAAATGACATTAGTCGTGTCCACCTCTTATTACCACGTGTCCCATCTCTTATTGGCACTTGTGCCCACCTCTACTCTATTTAAACTAAGACACTTCATTTTCAATCCCTACATAAGAGAAAGGGTAAAAAAGGGTAAGCCAGAAATATTTTGCATCTTTTAATGGCACAAAATCTTGATGCAGAACAGCCGTTGCCTCTCTCAATAGCAAAGAGTATAACAAACCATTGTTGTTTCTCTTCCTCCATGTAAAACTGACGCCCACGTCGTCGGATATCGACGGTGTCGATCCTTCCATTTGCACCCACGGGTATATTGAAGACTCCGCCCAAGTGATCGTTCCCTCTCCCGTTAGCCCTCGTGATGGTACAAAGTGTATTTTGGACGAAATGCCATCTTATAAGCATCGCAAATATGTTTCCTCTCAATTACGTTCGTCCGAGAACTGTCGTAGCTTTGCTAGCTAGGTGGTATGTCGTAAATGCCCCATCCGAGATCATCATCATATGTACCTTGAAACGGAGATCATCAAATTCGTCCATGAAGCTGTAGAGATAGCAAATGCTAAATTTCATATCAAGATATATGTTTATACTAGAGTTGATAGGACGGTGACAATTAAGAGATCACGTAAGCAAAAGAGACAAGAATTGAAGGACGAGAATAACGATATTGTTTGTGCGGTATGCTTCAAAGAAATTGAGAAGAGTAGCAGCGGTGATTTGTTCGAAGGAGTGCAGTTGTGTTGTGATCATGCATTCCACATGAAGTGTATTGTTCCTTGGTTGTTCAACGACAACTCATGTCCGCTATATCGATGTGAGAATCCATGTCAAATAGATTAGGATGTTAATTTTAGTTTTTCTTTATTGATCAACTTTCTGTTATTTTTGTTATTTTGGCATGTAAGTTTCGAAGAAGGGATGAACAATGTTTACAAGTCCTGATTGTGTTTTCAAATATTTTCAATGGTTTAATATATTTAATATGATGATCATATGATGTATTTGGATATGTAGTATAAATCACTTAATTTTTTAACTCGGTCGTATTTTTGCAATCAACTTTGACAAAAGACAAAAAAAATTGAGAAGGTGACAGCGTCCAGAGATAGAAAAACTCAAATGAAAAGGAACAATGATATTGCCAATTGGTTTTAACGGATACTTCGGTTGGAAAACATGCATGTTATGATCATATTTCGTAACAATCATAATTAAATATTATTAAACAGAAAAACACATTAGTTATGATGCTCCTTTTTAATTGGTAAGTAGTGCGGTTCTGATTTGGGATGCAGCACTTCTAAACTGATTCGAGAGGAATTGAAGGAATACAAAGATAACAATGGAAATTTCACCAACTAGGGTTTTATTTAATTAAAATTTGCCTCTTACAATTTCAAAATCGAAATCACAACTAATTGCTATTAAAAAAACCGCTAAAAATAAGGCATAAAATCGAGTTCGGAATTTTCGGGTTGAACTAGACGCGGCGTACATCAATAAGGCATAATACCGGTGCAGAAATTGATAGGGGACAAAGGCCCGCGTGCAAGTGCATGCAATTGAGTATGTATATGAGGAAAAACGTTATCAGGTACAAACAGGGAAGAAAAAGAACATTGGTCACGATGGAAGAAAAATAGTGTTGACGATAAAAAAAAATAGTGACACTAACATTAGTCGTGATTTGACGGAAAAAGAACATTAATCATGATGGACTGTAGAAAAATAGTGGTGTTAACATTGATGGTGATTTGGCAAAAAAGTTAACGATAGAAAAAGAATATTAATCATGACGGACTGTAGAAAAATAGTGACGTGAACATTGGTAGTGATTTGACAGAAAAATGGCATTGATCATGAATGACTGTAGAACAATAGTGACTTTAACGTTAGTCATGATTTGACAGAAAAATGGCAGTACTCATGACGGACTGCAGAACAACAGTGACGTTAACATTGGTCATGATTTGACAGAAAAAGGACATCAGTCATGATCGACTGTAGAAAAATAATGCTGATGACAGAAAAAGGATAATAGTCATGACGGACTGTAAAAAATAGTGACGTTAACATTAGCCGTGATATGACAGAAAAAGCACATTAGTCGTGATCAACTGTAGAAAAATAGTGTTGAAGGCAGAAAAAAGATATTAGTTATGCAGACTGTAGAAAAAATAGTGACATTAACATTTGTCATGATTTGATAGAAAAAGGACATCAGTTATGACGGACTGCAGAACAACAGTGACGTTAACATTGGTCGTGATTTGACAGAAAAAGGATATCAGTCATGATTAACTGTAGAAAAATAGTGCTGATGACAGAAAAAGGACAAAAGTCATGACGGACTGTAGAAAAATAGTGGCGTTAATATTGACCGTGATTTGACAGAAAAAGTATATTAGTCATGATCGACTATAGAAAAATAGTGTTGACGACAGAAAAAAAGACATTGGTCATGATGGACTATAGAAAAAATAGTGATGTTAACATTTATCATGATTTGATAGAAAAATGACAATAGTTATGATAAACTGTAGAAAAATAGTGTTAACGACAGAAAAATAGTGGCGTTAACGTTATTCATGATTTGACAGAAAAAGACAGTAGTCATGACGGACTATAAAAAAATAGTGACGTTAATATTAGCCGTGATTTGACGGAAAAAAAAGGACATCATTCATGACGCACTGTAGAACAATAGTGACATTAACATTGGTCGTGATTTGACGGAAAAAAGACATTAATCATGAAGACTGTAGAAAAATAGTGCTAACGACAGAAAAAGGGACATTAGTTATGACGGACTGTAGAAAAATAGTGACGTTAATATTGACCGTGATTTGACGGAAAAGTACATTTGCATGATCGACTGTAGAAAAATAGTGCTAACGACAAAAAAATGACATTATTCATGACTGTGATTTGGCTGTGATCTGACAAAAAAGGATACTAGTCATGATTAGACAGAAAAATGACATTAGTAATGATGGACTATAGAAAAATAGTACCGTTAATATTAGTCATGATTTGACAGAAAAAAGGACATTGGTCATGGTGGCCAAAAAAGGACATTAGTCATGATTTGACAGAAAAAAGATATTAGCCATGCTGGACTGTATAAAAATAGTGATGTTAATGTTAATGATGATTTGACAGAAAAAATGACATTCATCGTGAAGGACTGTAGAAAAATAATGACGTTAATATTAGTCATGATTTGACAGAAAAAGAACATTAGTTGTGATGGGCAGAAAAAAGACATTAGTCATGATTTGACAGCAAAAGAGCATTAATAATGATTGACTGTAGAAAAATATAGACGTTACCATATATAAACAAGACGGAAATGATAAGTACGACATAAAATATTAAAAGAAAAATAAAATGAAGAAGAGAGACGTTACCAGATGCAAAAGGACGGTAAAAAATAAAGACGTTAGTAGTGATGAGAAATAGTAAATAAAATAAATTAATATGATAAAACCAAAATATTTTATCAGAAATTTAAAAAAATAAAAATGAATTGAATTTGTTTTGTCCCCACCACTTATTGACTTCATACCTCATCATCTCCGTCCCCTATTTAATCCAGCTCCTTTCATCTTTTTTCTCACTTGAAGAAAAAAGAGAAAATATTGAAAAAAGGGAAAATAGAGAAAGAGAGATCTCATTCTTACCAAATTCCGGGTTTTCCAACACTTTTGAAACTTAAATTCTTGACTTGGATTCGTTTTAAAGCACCATAGTTTCCGTAAGTATTTTTATCTCTTTTTTTGTTTTCTTTTTCAACATATATGATCATGAATCAGGATGGTTTGCATTAAACTTTTTTTTCCATAACTAAACTTTTCTTTTTCAACATATTATTTTTCATTTTTCATTTAGTATTTTTTTAACTGATGAGAATATTTTTAAAAGTTGTCATTATTAATGCAATACTTGACTTGAGTTGATGTTTTTTCAATTTGCATAAAAGTGTTTATTTGATTTGGTCAACAACAAAATTGGAGTAAAAACTAAGATAACAAAAAATCTATTATTCGAAAAATTCAGTATTTAAGATTTTTATTTATTTATGCTTATATATAGAAGTAAATTATTTGTTCTCTAAATTTAAATTCTTATTGATATCTGTACAGTTTTTCATTTATATTATTAATAAATGATGTGACATATTTGTTGTTATTAGTTAATCATTTATGTTGATCTCTATAATTGTTTTTATTGTGATATTATCTTTTGTCTTTATTTAGCTATGCATAGGAATAAATCAAAACACATCGTAAATCGTTATCAGGAGCACAAAAACAACGTAAACGTGAACGTGAAAGAATAAGATATCAAAAAAAGGTCATTCAACACTAATTTTAAAAATGATGAATTTTCTTTCAAGCGAAAGCGAGAGACATTTGATTTGGGTATCCCGCATTTCAAAAGACCATTAGAACAAATTCCTAATTTTTCTGCCAATGTTGAATGCAACACATTTTTTATGGATAATGATACCGTTTTGTATCATTCTACGGAAGTGGGCTCTCTGAATGATCCTCATATAGTTAATAAAGACATTCATCAAAATTTGTCATGCAGTCAAAAAAAACTTAATGATAGTAAAAGCACGCTTCATTCTCATTATATATCCCTATAAAACACAGTTTTATCTAATTTTACTTGAATATTTGATATTAACTATATTTAAAGAATATATTATTCAAAAATCTTTAATTTTTTAATTTTTTTGATTTACGAATATTTTACATGTTTTAAAAGCTATAAGATTATTTTAAATAAAATCCTCCATAAATATAATAATATAATATATGACATTTTCTTATTGCTGATTAAATTGTAATGTGTGTTTTATAATGATACATTATAAGACAGTTTTAACGATAATTATTTAACAGATTAGCGTAGTCGTTTCCATTATTTGGGACCTCCTACTGAAAAATGTTCTAAATGTGATACAATTGTGTGGAAAAAAGAAAGGGTTAGAACTAATGATAAGAAAAAAAATAAATTATTCACTTTGTTGTAAGAGTGGAAGAGTTTCTCTGTCTCTTCTTGAGAAAACACCTAAAATATTAGACTCTTTATTGAACTATCAAAATGTTTCTGAACAAATTAAACAATTTCAGAAAAAAATTTGTTTGTTCAACTCTATATTTGCTTTTACATCTATTGGTGCAAAAATAGATTATCAAATTTTGAAAGGAAAGGGACCATATACATTTCGAGTTCATGAACAAAACTATCATAAAATAGGTTCATTACTACCGGCTATCGGAAGTCAACCTAAATATGCGCAACTTTATATATATGATACCGAGCATGAAATTGAAAATCGAATTGTATCTATTGGAGATAATTGTAATGCTACGGAATATGATTCAGAATTGTGAAAAGTTTAAAAGAAATATTGGATAATTACAACAAATATGTTAAGAAATTTCGATGCGTACGTGATTGGTATGAGAACAATAAGGATAAAGAGTTTAGTTTGCGCATTCTAGATGATAGAACCCATAAGGGTCAACAATATAACAAACCAAATCCAATAGAAATAGCTGCTTTGATGATTGATGATGAATTTTTTCTTTCATCTACTCGAGATGTTATTGTCAACGATCGAAAAAAAGAATATCAAACAATTAGTGAGATTCATCAAGCATACATGCCATTGCAATATCCCTTATTATTCTCATATGGAGAAGATAGTTGGCATTATTATATTGAAGGTAACAATACGAAGAGAAAAAAGAATAAAGTTTTAATGAAGGACTTCTACGCATTTAAGTTATAAGAGCGTTGTCATGAAAGAATAACGTTGTTGAGAGATGGAAAATTATTACAGTAATATATAGTTGATGCTTATGCGTCTGTTGAAGTGAATCGTCTTGGATGGATTCGTAATAATCAAAAAACTTTACGATGTGAGTTATATCAAGCCTTGCAGGATGCTGTTGACGATGGTAATAATGAAGCTTACACAATTGGTAAAAAAATCATTTTGCCTTCATCCTTTACTGAAGGTCCACGATACATGATTTAAAACTATCAAGATACTATGGCAATTTGTGCATGGGTCGGGCTTCCGGATTTATTCATTATTTTTACATGCAATCCTAACTGGAAAGAAATACATGATTTTTTATTGATTGCTGGTGGTCAAAATGTATCTGATAGGCCTGATATTGTTGCCAGAGTTTTTCACTTAAAACTTTTGCAGCTTCTTGATGATTTGATTAAACATAAATATTTTGGATGAGTAATTTCTGGTAGGTTATTGTCATTATTTGTTGATATATGTTTTGTATATTATTATATGTTTCTATTTAAAAGTTTAATTTTTCTATTTGTAGATCTATCCGTGGTAGAATTTCAAAAACGAGGATTACCACATTCTCATATCCTTATTATATTGGAAAGTTCAAAAAAAATAAAACTCGCAAAGGATATCGATAATTTAATTAGAGCTGAACTTCCTGACATTAAAATGGAACCTTTATTTCATGATTTGGTAGTTACCCATATGATTCATGGGCCATGTGGTACACATAATCCAAAATGTGTTTGCACGAAAAATAATAAATGCTCAAAAAAATTCCCTAAAATATTCAATGACCATACTATTATTGATGAAAAGGGATATGCAATTTACCGAAGACGCAAATTAAGATCCTACACGGCAGATGGAAAGGATATTGACAACAGTTGGGTTGTGCCTTACAATGCAAATCTGTTACTAAAATATCGATCCTATATTAATGTTGAAATATGTAATCATAGACGAGCAATAAAATATTTATTTAAATATGTGAATAAAGGATCTGATTTTGCAACAATTATCATTCATCAAAATGTGGTCGAAACATATGACAAGGTCAAATTATATTTAGATTCTAGATATATTGCAGCGTCTAAAGCTTCATGGAGCCTTTTTGAATTTAAAATAAATAAACGCCATCCTGCCATTGAATGGTTGCAGTATCATCTTTTTTGTGAACAAATGGTTTTCTTTAGAGAAGATGGAAGTGTTCAAGAAATAATGGAGTCTGAGCGAGCTAAGAAAACAATGTTAACTGAATGGTTTACTATGAATCTTAAATTTCCTCATGCTAGAAACTATACTTATGTTGAGTTTCCAACTCACTTTGTTTGTGACAAAAAAACTTATGTTGGAAGCAACGAAAAAGAAGGAAAGCGATAGGTAGATTACCTTATGCATATCCTGCCGCTGGTGAAAGATATTATCTCAGGATGTTATTGACAATAGTGAAAGGAAGAATTAATTTTATTGATATGAGAACAATTGATGGTGTTAAATATGAAACTTATAAGGCAGCATGTATAGCACTTGGACTTCTTGATGATGATAATGAATGGAACTTAGCACTCAAAGAAGTGTCTAATTGGGTTACGGCTAATCAACTTCGTCGCATGTTTTACACGATGTTACTTTTCAACGAAGTTATGAATTCTCGAGAACTATGGGATTTATATTGGGAGGCCATGAGTGATGATTATGAAAGACGTTTAGAAAATTTGCATCTTGATTTAAAAATTGTACTCGGTAACCAACAATTAAGAGATTTTGCGCTTCATGATATAGATGTGATTTTGTCATATAATAATAAAAGCTTGAGAGATTTTCCATTTATACCAATACTCTCTCCTAGCAATTTAAATAAGAACAATAGATTGATATTTGAGGAGCTAAATTATGATACTTTTGAGTTGTCAAAAAATCTATTGAATTGGAATGTGATTTAAATGATGAACAAAGAAAAATCTTTGATGCGGTTATAATTTTGTGCGAAAAAATATTGGAAGGCTATTTTTTATGTATGGAGGTGGTGGAAGTGGCAAAACATACTTATGGAATGCAATTTTAGCGAAGTTGCATAGTAAAAATCAAATCGTTATTGCAGTTGCATCTTCTGGCATTGCTTCTTTGTTACTACCCGAAGGACGTACAGTACATTCAAGATTCAAAATTCATATCGATCTTCATGAGTTTTCATCTTGCGCAATATCTCGTCAATCTAATCTTTCTTCTCCCATCAAAGAAGCGACACTGGTTATTTGGGATGAAGTTTCGATAATAAATCACTTTGCATTTGAAGTCGTAGATCGAACTTTCAAAGATATTCCATCAAAAATTAATTCACAACTTGAGAATAAACCATTTGATGGAAAGACTGTTGTTCTTAGTGGTGATTTTCGACAGATTTTACTTGTCGTCCGTAAATTGAAGACAACAAATTGTGTCCGGTACATTACATAAATCATATCTATGGGATCAATGTAAGATGTTTATATTGACAAAAAATATGTGTGTCTATACGAATACGCGGTCAGAAGAAGACAGCGAAAATTTTGCAAAATGGCTAATCGATATTGGTAATGGTGATGTTAAAGGAATTCAAATGGGCAACGATTGTGATGATAATTGGATATAGATTCCGGATTCAATGTTATTTAATCACATACTTGGTATTAGTGGATTAATAAATGAAATATATACAGATTTAAATGATAATTATCAAAATCCACGGTATTTGGAATCAAGAGCAATACTTGCATGTAGAAATGAAGAAGTTGATAAAATAAATAAGAAAGTCATATCTCAAATTAGAGAAGAAAGTCGAATTTACTTGAGTACAGACACGAAGGTTTCTGTTGCTGATGATTCTGCTTGCAATGATTTTTTACCTACAACGGAATTTTTTAATTCGTTGATATGTTCTGGATTGCCTCCTTATTCGCTTGAACTTAAAGTAAATACACCGATTATTTTACTTCGTAATTTAGATCAAAGTATTGGTTTATATAATGGCACACGTCTTATCATTAAACAGTTAGGTGAAAGGATCATAAAAGCAGAAATCATGACTGGTACAAATATTGGAAAATGTGTGGCAATACCAAAAATAATTATGTCAAGTGATATTGAAGATCTCCCTTTCGTCCTTAAACGGCGTCAATTTCCCGTTCGTATTGCTTATGCTATGACTATAAACAAAAGTCAAGGACAAATCTTGGGAAAAGTTGGATTATATCTACGTACACCAGTTTTTTGTCATGGGCGATTGTATGTTGCGTTCTCAATAGCTAGATCCGCTTCATCCTTAAAAGTTTTTCTAGAAAAACGAATTGACATTCCAAAAAATTGTACACAAAATATTGTTTATAAAGAAGTTCTACAGAGCGTTCTCACAAAGGTAAAGATACATAAGAACTATATACACAACAAATGAAATCGAGTATTAATCCCAATATTGGAAAGTATTGCTCTGATTTAAAAATACTTTTATAGTAAATTTATTTTTAAATCAGAGTATTACTTTCCAATATTGAATTAATACTCGATTTCATTTGTTGTATATATGCAGTTCTTACTTTAAATTTTATGTAATATATGCATTCACTTGATCTATTCATTTTTGTCAGATTTTTTTATATAATGATATTTATTGTTATTGATTTATTTTTTCTATTTTCTGTGTAGGATGGAAAAGAATAATTCAAATGATTTTGATGAGAATATATTCTTAAATGAAGAGTCCGTTCTTTTTGAAAATTTTGAAGATGAGATCAATTATCAATACAGAAGTAATGATGGTGGGGATGACAGTGATGATGATAATCTTACCATTGGGAAAATAAGAAATAAATGTATCAATGATAAGAAACCTCAAAAAAGAGAGCGTGGCATTTTAAAAGGAGAGAAAGCATTGAATAAACATGCAAAAAAATTAAATCGGTTCATAAGTCAAAAAAGGGTATGAGTTCCTACAATATTATTTCAAATTTTATGTTTTATTTTATTTGGATTTTAATGAATTACTTATATTTTATTGTGCATGTCAGTTTCAGACTTGGAGGATCATGACGACTATGATATTGGTAATATTCAAGCTCATTGTGCATGTGAAAACAAAGGAAAATTTGCAAGTAAGAGAGAAAAAGGATCATGGAGACAAAGTGAAAGCGGTAAAAAAGAAATTACTCCTGTGACTCCTTTATAGAAGGATTATAAAAACGGTATGTGTATACTGATTATCTGTTTTATTTATTTGTAAAAAAACTTCGTTCTAATTTTACTAACGTATTTTCTTATACTAAATGACGAAGAAATTTGTAGCCATCATAAAAGCAAAAGAAAGAAAGAGAAGAATCTATCGACTTTGATTTCTGACGAATTTTATTCAGAAAGTAAGAAGAAAATGCTACCTACACCTTTAAAATTCACCACTTTTGAAAAAATTGTAGAACGAGGTAAATTGTATAATATCAAGGTACGTATCACGCGATTGTGGTATGGTCGATTGTATGCAAAGTTATCAAACTCGCTTACATTTGTGGCTAGAGATGAAGAAGTGAGTTGTTATTTATAACAACAGTTATCTTTTCAACGCAAAATTTATTATTTAAATATTAAGTATACGACTTTATACAGGATGTTGAACGAGAGGTGTTAGTTGATGATTTATATGCTGATAAATGCAAAAACATGATATTTGTTGATAAAATATACGTGATAAAAAATGTTGTGACTTTGATAACCAGTAAATCTATTAAAGCTTTGGAAAACAGATGGCAATTATCATTGACAAGACAATCAGAGATTGATGAAGTTTCTGTGAAAGAAATATCAGCTGGCCGTACTTATCATTTTAAAAAGTTGTGTAAGGTACACGATCTTGCACATAAGCCTGAATGTGTTTATGGTAAGATAATGTGTACTCATAACCATTAAGCCTTTTAATTTTTTACTATAAGTCATTACAACAATTATATATTCATGACCTTTTATATTCATTATGTGAATTGCAGTTATAGTAGGATATGTCGTTGATGTGAGCCATGAACGCATAATCTCTTTAAAGTCTGGAGATACAAGTAAATTAGTTGAAGTATCACTCATTGATGATGGTTGTTACGAGAAACCAGTCACTTTAACGATCTGGGAGAATTTTCTAACAAAGCACATGAGTATTTTTTGGGAAGAATACACTGATTGTTTCTTAGTTGCCGCAATAGGTGTGCGTGCTAAAGAATTCAAAGGTAAATTTTTTACTTGCACTAATAGAATTTTTGTTATTTTAAAAATAAAATTAAAGTTTAGTGGTTGTCAATACTTATTAAATTTTTACAAGTATAGCGCTATTGATATGGTAAATGATGTAATTATAGGAAGTTACATGTTAGAAACAACAGGCTTTACGAAAATGAGATTTAAAGCCGATGGTATCCTCGAAGCAGAACGGCTAATGAGATGGTAGTATACCATATATTTATTATATTTCGAGTATTACATTTTTGCGAGTGTTAAAGACAATGTTGATAAGGGTGTCATGCTTTTAGGGTTCGATTTGATCTGCCAACAAAGTAAATTAGGTATTCGAGACAAGTAGGAAGCAACAGCAATAATGCAAATCAGATGGTAGAAACGTGTACCAATGAACATCTAATTAATGAAACAAGAATTTGTTTGACACCTAATACGGTATGAAATGATAATTTATATGTAATATATATGATATATAATTTAATATTAACATGTATTTAGCATATAATCTAAAGTAAGTTATATTTTTATATTTTTGTTTTATTAAAAGGGTTTGTTTAACTCTATACGTCTATATAGGTTCTGGATTTTATACTTAATACCACAATTATTTACTTCTTTCCCGATAAACCATGCTATGATGTATGTTCTCAATGCAAGAGAAGTGTAAAGGTACGGCCTGGGCAAAAGTATACTTGTTTTTATTCGGATTGCGGGCATATGGGGTCGGATTCTAAAAAAATGTATTTTTTAAAGAAAACCTTATAAGTTGCCGTATAAAATTAATACATAATAATTGATCAATATAAATATATTGTAGGTACCGAATTAAAGCAAGAATTGAGGACAAAACTGATGAAACAAATATTGTAGCTTTTGATCAGTATGCTCGGACTCTTCTCCATTATCCACTAGATAATATGATGTAACTTTATTCATTGGTATGACATAGATTGTTAAAATAATTTCAAATGCAACATAATAATCAATGTATGTCTAACAATTCTTTTTTCGTTGATGCATAGTAAAAATTCGTATGACTATGAGAAATATCTTGATAAGTGTGCATCCATTGCATATAAGATAAAGATAAGAGTGACTAATAATAATCATAAATTTATCCAAAGTGGAGGATTTACCGTCAATAGTCTGAAAAGAGTTGTCCGTCAATTTTATAAAGCCACAGTTTTGGAGCCAACTGGAGAAGATGATGGTGAAGATTAGTACTAAAATTAGGGTATTTATATAATGATATTTAATTAAGTATTATTGCTTCCAGTATTTCAGTATGATATTGTATAATTATGTGTGAAGTTGTGATTATTATAAGGGTGACTATGAGAAACCTTTTGTCATCAATCACATTTAGCAGTTGTTACATTATTATAAGCTTAGAAAGTTCCAATGGTATATCCCAATAAAGAAAAAAAGAGCAACAGAAATTTACAAGCAATACTCAACACATAGAAATTATTACAAATAGAGAAAAGACAATAAATATTGAAATATATATAAATGCAGATTGGCGAAGTAATTTGGAAACCCATGTGATAATCTTGCCCATGACCGAATTCAAATTCAATCTCTAAAAAGTTAGATCAAAGAATTGTGAGGAATCAAAACCAATCCATTAAACCACATCTTCTCATCTAGCAAGCAAATAATAATTATTAACTTTTTTTACTATCTTTACGATGAGCATCACTAAGATTACCATCATTACGAGTAATCCAAATAAAGATCAATCCAAAAACAAGTATCATCAATATTCTAATAATAAAAGAAAGGGACAAACAATGAAGAATCAAGAAAACTATAGTAGACAAGATTAGAAAATTCTAAATAATTACTTACCTTTTCGAGAGGAGATAAAAATATTTTTAAACTTAGATTTATCTCACCTACTAAGATTGAGAAGAATGAAGCAAAGAGTTTCTCTTTTCTTTGATTAGAAAACTGGGCAGCATGAAGAATGCTGGAAAAATCAAAAATCAAGTTTTATCAAGCCGAGGAGAATAAAAATCAGTTCTTAGAATTAAAAATGTTAGCTTTGAGAATTCTCTTTGTGGATTCTGAAATTCTGAAGTTTAAATTTGCATTTTTTATTTTAGTATCAAAAAATTGTTGAGAAAAAGTATAGATCTAATGATTTATAAAGCAAAAGAAATTACAAAAAGTCTCAAGGTTGGACATTTGATTGTTTAGAAGAGAGATCGTTAAGAGTAGAGACTGGATCTAATGATCAAAATACTAGAGACAAAGAAAACTTTAGGAAGCCAAGTGTTTTTGCTCATTTTATACTTATCTATATAGATCACAAGGTTAAAAAACTCAGATCTCTCAAAATACTCTTGAAAAATAATGAATTTTTTTAAGATTTGGGGTTGGGATGAGGCGAAACGGACGAAGAAAATGATAGATGAATGATATCGGTATGGAGAGATCAGATCTGCTAAAAAGATTTTTGAAGACTGGTGGAAATTTGTAGATTTTGGAGTTTGAATGGGGCGAAGATGATGAAGAAAAAGAGAGATGAAAATATTTTCTGCCTCTAGAGTTTTCTACGGGAACCCCGATTCCTGCGATGTATATATATCCCTTTTAAGGGTCATGGTGTATGGGCTAAAACCTACTTAATATTTTTCTTAATAAAATTCGGCTGGGTCTATTTCCGATTTAATTTTTAAAAAAAACTTGAATTGAAAGACCGTTTAAGAAAAAAAGAGCTTTTTTGTTTATCAAAATTTTGATTAAAACCTTTTTAATGGAAAGAAAGTGAAGATTGCAATGATTTGCAAATAAAATGGTGGAAAGGAGAAGAAAATTAAGATATTGGGTTATTTTTTCATTTAAGAGAGAAAGTGAGAGATAGAGAGAGTGCAGATATATTTCTCTCTCTTCCGCCTCTCTCGATCTATTTAGTAAACCCTTACTCTCTTCATCTGTATGTATATTCGGACGTTGATGTACTGAGCATGGCCCATAAAATCTATTATTTTTTAATAAAATAACCAGGCTTTCCCAGTTTCGTTAAAAAATGGCAAGAAAGAGAAGAGGAAGGTCATTAAGACTAAAAACTCTATACTTCTATATCGGTTCTAGATTTTATACTTAATGCCACAGCTCTTTATATCTTTCTGGGACGGAGCCTCAATCTATTTTGTCTTTCTAAAATCGATGAACTATATTATGATATATATTCTAAATGCAATCGAAGTATAATGGTGCAGTCAGAGCAAAATTATACTTGCTTTTATTCAGATTGTGGGCATATAGGGTGATATTAATTTATAATATACTTTTTCGTGTATAAACTCATGTAATTTGTGTTGCATATCATATAAATATTTATTAACCATTTAGAATACAAGAATTAGTTTATACCATATAAAATATAATTTTTATGATAAGTGATTATCTTGAAATAAGATTGTGTGATTTATTTGCTTTATTTTTTATTTCTCAACTCTTTAACTTAAAATATAGATGTATCTTATAATGACTGGACGTAAAAGTAGTGATGTTATTCTGTGTATGTGCTCTTTGATAAACTTAGCTATAGAGACCAGTTGTTTTGCAAATCTTTCAATATATTGCAGAAATTTATACCAACTTTAATCGTATACATATGATAAAATTTTGCAAATACAGAGAACCATATAATATTAAACTTGATAATAATTAATAGTAATTTAGAATCTGCATATAAAAAATATCATATAATATTTAATAGAACAATAATTAATAGTAAGTTGAAATTTATGTATATTAAATTAGTTAAAACCTATTCATCTATTATTTATATTCTTTCTCATGTTAACATCATCCATATTTTTTATTTTGAAACAAAAATGTAGAGCAAGATATCTTGCTCATAAAACTACATTGACACAAAAAAACATGTACATAAAGGAGTTCAAATTTAGGCAAACAAATAAATCCATATTTGTACATAATTCTCTCATAAGCAGATAAAGTGAAAAGCGGATCAATTATCATCGTTCACAGCTAACAACAGTTACAATATTATAAGCCTAGAAAGTTCCAATAATATATCCAAATAAGAAAAGAAAGAGTAATGGAAATTTATAACCAATCACTAACACGTAGAAATTATTACAAGTAGATTAAAAACAACAAACGTTCAAAAATACATAAATGCAGTTAATGGATCTGAGCATTGGCCTTTCTGGAATTTCATCTTTCCCGACCAAAAATTTATAAAATTTTATGACAACAAAATATTATTAATAGTTTCTTTATTATTCTAATCTTTTCTAATACATTTTTAAATGAAAACCATGAAATATTTTGAGATTGTGTTTGTTCTATTAAATTTTCTATTTGAAAAAATTTGTAACAAAATAAATCTAAGTAGTATGCGACTCCGAGTTTTTAATTTCAGGATGAGCATAAAAATTTATCAGAATGGATTTGAAACTTTGTATTATGGGAGGATATAATTACACAATATCATATTCCAAAATTCTCAATTAAACAATTAGTTATAATAGATATCTAATAGTGTATGCAAACTAGAATTAATTCATAACTCCATACTTTCACTTAAAAAATATTTTTGAAGTCGTGTGTTTTTGTGTCTTCAGGATTGCCTTATATCCAAATGGTCGTTATACACAACTAACAACTTTTACATTATTATAAACCTAGAAAATTTCAATAGTCTATCCAAATAAAGAAAGAAAAAGTAACAGAATTTTATAAGCAATCATCAATACAGAGAAATTATTACAAGTAGAGTAAATATAACAAATGCTGAAAAAAATATAAATATAGTAAATGGATCTAAGCATTGGCCTTTCGGGAATTTCATTTTTTCCAATCAAAAATATATAAAATTGTATGATAACAAAATATGGTTAATAGTTCCTTTATTATTCTAAAATCTTCTAATACATTTTTTTTAAAAACCATAAAATATTTTGAGATTGTGTTTGTTCTATTAAATTTTCCATTTAAAAAAATTTGTAACAAAATAAATCTAAGCGGTATGCGTCTCTGAGTTTTTAATTGCAGAATGAGTATAAAGATCTATCAGAATGCATTTGAAACTCTGAATTATATGAGAATATAATTACACAATATCATATTGTAAAACCCTCAATTAAAAAATTAGTTATAACAGATATCTAATAGTGTATGCAAACTAGAATTAATTTGTTATTTCGTACCTCCACTTAAACAATATTTTTGATATTATGTGTTTTTGTGTCTTAAGAGTTACCTTATCTCCAAATGATCATTGTCCTCTTTTGTCTGTGAAGAAAACTTCTCGGTATTTATCAATATACTTTTTGGAAAAAAAATTATATAGTTCGAATTAGAACCTTAGTTTACTAGCTTGAACTCCTCAATTCATCAAAATGTTTTATCATTAATAGCATAACTATCTTATACTTAGAATTCCATTAAGTAATCGCTAAAATAAATCTAATTCATCTTAACATTTTAAAACAAATCATGTAATTATGACAAATGGATCTGAAAATATGTTTCATGCATAAAATATATTTAAAAACTTAAAATTGCAATATCACAAAAAAAGTAAAATGAGATGGAAAGAAAATTCATATTATAAATCTAAGATATCAGCAACATTACTAACAACCAGAACACTTCCATCATTGAGTGGTGTAGGTTCTCCAATACAAAGTTGTCAAACAATAATCATTAAGTTCTTCATATATAAAAAGAAGAAATGTCTTTTGATTGTCTAAAAGTCTGCAAGATAGCCACAATGGTCATAAATTCATCATCTTTCTTCTCATCTAAACCTCCATAAATCTCCATCGACTCTGACGACGGTGGCGGTGGAGGAGGTGATGAATAAGAAGCGCAGTCATTAAAAAAACCCAGATAATGAAAATTGTTTCGCGCCCCTTAAGATCCATTGAACGATATCGAAGAGAGATTGTCATTCACGATCAACTCACCCGATGGCAGCGGTGGAGGAAGCATTGAATAAAAAGCATGGGAATTGAAAAAACCCAGGTAATGAACAAAATTGGTCCTCGCCCTTTCAGACCCGCTGAACGATATCGAACAGAGACCGTAAGCTAAAGCGGCCTCCTCAGTCGTGTCGAATGTGCCTAGCCAGTGCCTTTTTTGGTGTATGGGTTTTGGATTTCTGCTGAATATCGCCCCTAAATACGTTTACGGACGCCTAAGTATCCGGTGGAGTCTCGGGTTGTTCTTCTTCTCTGTGGTCAGTTTTGGTTGGGGAGTTGCATTTGTGAAAGATGATCTTGCATTTGGCTACCGGATATGAGAGTGAAGATGGTAAGGGTTATAAGATGATCAATCTATATATAAGTTACAAAGTAGAATATATAGTAATTTAGATTGGGGTTTTCTTATGTAAATGTGTCTTAGTTGAAATATAGAAAATCCTTCAATATATAAGTGATGATGTGGATTGCATTAATTTAGATTATGGATTTGTTAGGTGATCAAATATTTGGTATAGTTGAAAAGGCTAGAGTTTTGGTACGGCATTAGCATAAGAACGAATTTTTATGGTTCTTAACTAAGAACGGTGGAGTCCTAAATGTCGTTTGCATTTAAATTTAAGGTTTTGGTAAAGCAGTTGTAGATTCATGTTTAAATTGTGTTTTACTAGGTTTTTTTGCGTGTCTCCTTTTAGGAAAACAATAATTCTTAATTGCTGAATGGAACAAATTATTAGCATGTATCAAATTAATTTTAAATTTGTTTGTGTTACATATTGCCTATGCATATAGAGGATCTTTTTAATTACTAAGTAAAAATCTATAGAAATATATGATTTAGAATTCTATTTCCATGAGAATCCCCTCTCGTCCAATTTATTTGTTTACTCAAAAAATTTAGATTCCAAACTTTCAAGATCATCTTGAAAACTCTTAATCGAACTTTACACCTTTAAATAAGTTTTAGATTTATCACTAGCTAGGTTTACTTAATGTGTTCTCGCTTATCATTTTTCCAAAAGAGATATTGACTTATAAGATTCAACATATTTTGCAACTTCATACTTTCATAACCAATGGGTACCATTCTGTTGTGTTTAGTTTAGATGGGTTATGTTATCAGCTATCTGGAAAAGGTCATACTTGTGCAATTCTGCAATCAGATCTTGATGTATACTGCATATTTTATTGTTATCGAGGTATTTGTCCAACTCCGAATAAATTATGAAAGCGTTGTTCAGGAAAACGATTGGATAGATGATGCATGATTGGTCAGATGATTGTTTGTATAATATCATATATAAAAATATGAAGAAAAATGCATGATGGGATAGATAGAGCTATGCATTTCCAATGCACCATAATTGCATTTCCTGTTTTCACGGTTAAAGCGCATTTGATTGTCTTCTTTATCAATATACAATATCAAGAATTATCTTTTCCATATATTTTTATTTAATTTACTGAAATTACGATACTATTAAATCAGTCAAATCATACATTTGTCAAAATATACTTTATTGAAAACCGTTCATATGAAGAGTGCAATAATGATATGAGCTGTAATTGTATATATTTCATCTGTCCAATCATGCATTTTTTCTTCATGCATGTTTATACATGATATGACATCGAAATAGTCATTTAGACTAAAGCATAACTCGACTTTATTTTTTCTTTTTAACGGAGAATGCATTAATTGTTTTTATCTCTTTATTCCCTTATCACCTTATGTCACTACTACAAAGAAGGGTTGCCCCTACGGATTTATCCGTAGGGGCAACCCACTGCCCCTACGGTTATATACGTAGGGGCGAAAAAATACCCCGTAGGTGCAAAGGCCGCAGGTGCAAGTCGAGGCCCTGAACTTATCCCTACGGTTAAATTATTGCCCCTACGGATATATATGTAGGTCCCGTTTCCCCTACGGATTAAGCCGTAGGGTATATGATTTTATATTATTTATGGTTTATTTTAATAAATTACTTGGACCTACGGCTATAGCCGTAGGGGCATGTTCTATCCCCTACGGATATATTCGTAGGTACTTTTCCGTAGGGGCACAAATTCAGGATTCCTGATATGTGCCCCTACGGATAACGCCGTAGGGGAATGTCAGTGGCCCCTACGGATATCTCCGTAGGGGGATTCCCAAACACCTGGCACTGACATCTGGGGGAAATGTCAGTTACTGCTGATATTTAGCCCCTACGGATATATCCGTAGGGGTAACGTGTATGCCTACGGATTAATCCGTAGGTACATATTGTCTGAATTTTTTTTTAAAAAAAGTCCTGCTTGATTTTTTCCCGTCCTGTGCACAATAATGTATACATCAATCAAATCATATATAATATACAAAAGAAACACAAAAACTGAATATGATATAAATACAAACCAATATGAATATCGTTTCAAAATATAGTACAATGTGTATGATATAAATAAATACATGTTTCAAAAAAAAAGAACCAAAAATCTACCCTAACTCGGTCCTGCTCCTCGGTCAATAAACTCTGCAATTCGTCGCGAGCGGGAGTCTGAGTGGGCGGTGGAGCTACAGGAGCTGTCTGCGGAACCGCAGCCGAAGGAGATGCGTGTGGAGGCTCGGCCGATCTACCCTGTCACGTCTGGATATAACTTGTGTAAGAAGCGTGTAAGAACTGTTTATTATTCGAATTCGTATCATTATTAAGTTATTTCGAAACCCTGTTTGGATATCTAGTTTGGAAAAGCGTTGTTTATTTCAATTACATATGTATGTATGATTAATAAAACATAAGTCTACAACCAAATAAGCTCAGGCTATGTACTGATATTGGATATGTTGATATCTATAATATGACATTATATTTTACTATTAAGTAGTATACATACCAGCATCCCATTCAACTCCTGAACGGTGGCCTTCAAGCTCTCCTGTTCCTGCTGGATACGTCGCTAACTGGAGACGGAGGAAGTGACCACCGGGGTGGAGTCCAACCTCATATGGGCCCTGCTAGAGCCCAGTCCTCGGCCTATCTCCAAACCTCCGTGGTGCCGTCCGTGTGCGGTATCCAGGACTGGGGTCAGCAGCCTCGAATGTTGCCTTCCCCCTAGCAACTGTCAGAACATTATATTTAGCACATACTGGTCTATAAAATTGACAAGAAATACCAAAATCAACAAATTCAAAGCCTTACCTACAGAGATAGAAGATGTGCTCCTCTGGTATCTGCATGTATCAAAATTTGAATAATATTAATTAATTTCAGTACATACATACTAACAAGGTAAACTCGCATATAGCGCTGCTTACACATATGACAGGGAGTGAACAAGCTCTTGTAGATCATCAGGCGCAAATCTAATCTCATCAAGCAGCCCATGATAATGAGTTGGACGACTAAGAGCAAAAGAAATGTGTGTATATTTATGATATAGGATTCTAAATCAATATACATGCCCTATATAATATATAAACATACCTGGAGGAACGGGAGTGGCCTCTGTCCCTGATATGGACGCATCACCAACAACTAGACAATCAAATATTGACAATATAAGTAATTTTGACATAAACAGGCATGGATATCTATAATATTACATTCAAAATGGATATTAGAGATCGCACCTGCAGTGAGAAGTGGTAAAAGTACCACCCAACTAGAGTGTAATTTACAGAATCAGTTGAGACTCTTAAAAGTCATAGAAGAACCCGACCTGCACAAATCTGATGTATGCTTTCCATTGGACACTAAGAAGTCTCTAAAGGGAGAAGCCTATGTGAAATCCATCATTAGTTCATATCAGAAGATTGACGCTGAAACAGAGAACGAGAAATGTCATTTTTTTCTTCTTCCGCCACATTACTGTCTTCTCCTTCTGCCACATTACTGTATTCTCCTTCTTATGATGTTCGCGTGCAAATTCAATGACTATATTGAGAATATGGATTAATAGTGGGTAGGAAAAGTATTTCTCAAATGGCTTTTGTGTCTTAAAACCATAAACTACTAAGTAATGGCATACATAATTTTTTTAGTATAAAGGTTGTTATTTTAAGTTTTCCCTTATAGAGATATGATCTAACTGCATCTATCAACTATAAGTGTGCAGAAAATTATGATAAGAAATCATAAGAAAGGGTCGTAGCCATGCATAACCTTGAATCTACATACCAAAGCATGCACTTATTGTCACCTTGCCTTAGAATATAAAATATCTTGGAAGACTATAAGCGAGCATTTAAATCTCGATAGATTTTGATTTCAACATATATTTTTCTCAAGTACCATGAAATATACTTGCTCCGTATAAACCGTTTTTAGGAAGATGGATTAATAATGACAAATTATCCATTGTGGCTCACTAGGTTAGCATTTTCTCTTCTATTGACCATCTTTCTAATCTGCTTGGTAAATTTATTCGGAACCGGCTGCGAATCATTAAAAGACATGCATAAGAAAGAAAACTGAAATACAGATATATAGCATACCGATACATCGAAACTTCATAGTTGCGATGGCAATCCAGAGATATTTATTTCTACACACGTGGTGCGCGTGCGAATGCGTCAGGCATCATGGACAAATATTTCAGAACATGGAAAGTATTATTCGTATAAATTAATTAAAACTTTTAAACACCTTGGGTAGATATTTTCTTAGGTGATGCAATCATATCATGAGGATTAAATTTAAGCTATTATACATATGCATATGTATTTTTCTAACCTAAAATATCACACACACACACACAGAGAGAGAGAGAGAACACCTGGTAGGTAAAGAAATCAGGTAGCAGGATACTGAAGAAATAGAGTCCATAGCATTGCTCATCATCATCATCCATGATCCCTTTGATAATATTTTTTCAAAGGGATCACGGATGATGATGATGAGCAATACTATAGACTCCATTTCTTCAGGATCCTGCTACCTGATTTCTCTATCTACCTGGTGTTCTCCCCCTCTCTCTCTCTCTCTGTGTGCGAGATATATTAGATTAGAAAAATACATAAGCATATGTATAATAGCTTAAATTTAGTTCTCATGATATGATTGCATCAACTAAGAAAATATCTACCCAAGGTGTTTAAAAGTTTTAATTACTTTATACGAATAATACTTTCCATGTTCTGAAATATTTGTCCATGATGCCTGACGCATTCGCACGCACCACGTGTGTAGAAATAAATATCTCTGGATTGCCATCGCAACTATGAAGTTTCGATGTATCGGTATGCTATATATCTATATTTTAGTTTTCTTTCTTATGCATGTCTTTTAATGATTCGCAGCCGGTTCCGAATAAATTTACCAAGCAGATTAGAAAGATGGTCAATAGAAGAGAAAATGCTAACCTAGTGAGCCATAATGGATAATTTGTCATTATTAATCCATCTTCCTGAAAACGGTTTATACGGAGCAAGTATATTTCATGGTACTTGAGAAAAATATATGTTGAAGTCAAAAGCTATCAAGATTTAAATGCTCGCTTATAGTCTTCCAAGATATTTTATATTCTAAGGCAAGGTGACAATAAGTGCATGCTTTTGCATGATTTGGTATGTAGATTCAAGGTTATGCATGGCTACGACCCTTTCTTATCATAATTTTCTGCACACTTATAGTTGATAGATGCAGTTAGATCATATCTCTATAAGGGAAAACTTAAAATAAAAACATTTATACTAAAAAAATTATGTATGCCATTACTTAGTAGTTTATGGTTTTAAGACGCAAAAGCCATTTGAGAAATACTTTTCCTACCCACTATTAATCCATATTCTCAATATAGTCATTGAATTTGCACGCGAACATCATAAGAAGGAGAATACAGTAATGTGGAAGAAGGAGAAGACAGTAATGTGGCGGAAGAAGAAAAAAATGACATTTCTCGTTCTCTGTTTCAGCATCAATCTTCTGATATGAACTAATGATGGCTTTCACATAGGCTTTTCCCTTTAGAGACTTCTTAGTGTCCAATGGAAAGCATACATCAGATTTGTGCAGGTCGGGTTCTTCTATGACTTTTAAGAGTCTCAACTGATTCTGTAAATTACACTCTAGTTGGGTAGTACTTTTACCACTTCTCACTGCAGGTGCGATCTCTAATATCCATTTTGAATATAAGTATCGATATTCAAAATGGATATTAGAGAGCGCACCTGCAGTGAGAAGTGGTAAAAGTATCACCCAACTAGGGTGTAATTTACAGAATCAGTTGAGACTCTTAAAAGTCATAGAAGAACTCGACCTGCACAAATCTGATGTATGCTTTCCATTGGACACTAAGAAGTCTCTAATGGGAAAAGCCTATGTGAAAGCCATCATTAGTTCATATCAGAAGATTGATGCTGAAACAGAGAACGAGAAATGTCATTTTTTTCTTCTTCCGCCACATTACTGTCTTCTCCTTCTGCCACATTACTGTCTTCTCCTTCTTATTATGTGCGCGTGCAAATTCAATGACTATATTGAGAATATGGATTAATAGTGGGTAGGAAAAGTATTTCTCAAATGGTTTTTGCGTCTTAAAACCATAAACTACTAAGTAATGGCATACATAATTTTTTTAGTATAAAAGTTGTTATTTTAAGTGCGCGTGCAAATTCAATGAAAGTTAGATTTGAGGATACCCATGTATGAGTTGTATTCTATATATGTGTGTTTCGATTTATTTAATTAGTTTGTGATCCACATCATTTGATTCGTTGCTTGAGGCATCAATGTAGGCACAAATATCGGCGACGAGGAACTCGACGAGGAAGAACGAGGGCGGTGGCTGGCTGAGAACGGAGGGCGCGCGGTGGCGACGAAGAGAAAATTGGAGACGCGGGAACGAGAGAAAATTTTGGGAACGAGAGGGAAAGATATCGAGGCGTATATTGGTATCGATGGGAATATGAAGGTTTCATATTATCATCGAGTATCATATATTGGTTTTAACCTGAATATCTTGAGTCGCTCTCTAATTATGCGTTTGTTGTGCATTCGTGTTGTATGTGTAACATGATTTTAAACCATTGAGATCAAGATTGATAGAACTGATCATCCTACATTGCAATAGCATTCATCGACCAAAAATAGATTGCGGTCTGGATATGGCATATTGGCAGATGTTACCTATATGCATAAATCTTATGTCTAATGACCATAAGATTGTCGGAGACAGTTTTGATGTTTTGTGGGTTTGGTTTTATACTTGGGACAATCCAATGTTGACACACACACATAAATAACAAATTAAAGTAAACTAACTAAGAGGCATGTTTGAGTTTTATACTGGGATCACAAATAGCATGATGGCTGCAAACAGGTTGCTTGAATACTTGCAGACAATCCAATGTTGCCTCGCCATTTCTATAAATTTTAAACTCCCTGGAAAATTATCATCACTCAGGATTACTTTAGGGCCAGTTTGGCTGCTTCTTGCTTGGGATTCAACATTCAGCTTTTTGTTGATTTGGAACTCAGAGAGTGTTGCAAAACAAATCCAAAACTAAATAAACCTCAAACTAGCTACAGAGAAGGCAAACAGCAAACCCCATGAAGTTTGGCTTTCAAGGGTTTTCCCACTAAAATACACTTAGATGCAGCACTTTAAGGAAGCTTGCAGCAATATAAAAACTTTTAGGTAGTTTAGTGAAAAACTGCAGTGCTTCAAGATTGTTTAAGTTTTATGTGTGGTTAAGCTGTCATACAGAAATTATCGTTGCAAAAATGTTCGCAACCCTAGCTTTTCCAGCAACGATACTGGAATACGAGCCTCAGATATGCCAGCTTAGGAATCAAAATAAGAAAGAGATGTGGTGTTATCCTAAGTCCAAAGTCAAACGGGCTCGAGAAATATATAAACCCAAAAAAATGACTGCATAAAGATCTCATAAAGATGAAAAGGATGTTATGCAAGCTCTGAACAAATCTTGAACGGAACTTTCACAAGAATTTACAATACCCGACCAGAATCCAATCCTGAGTTTGATGAAGCTTCAGGCCTTCAGCTTCCCCACAGAAAATAGTTAGGGCAAACCCTTTGCAAAACCATAGCTTTCATGCAGAGATGACGCTCAGAACATGCCAGCTTCCAAACACATTGAATAATACATAATCTCCCATACTCTCTCTCTCTCAATCAGACAGTTTATATTTGGATTTGAATTTAGGAAAAGAAATAAGATGGCTACAAACCAGCTTGCCTCGCCAATCTCATAACTATAAAGCTCATAAAAGTGGAAGCTTGAGGGCAAGCCATCATCGCCTCCATTCAATTGAAGCCAAATCATCCACAAAAAATAGAAATAAATATAATAATTGATCGATAGGCAAAATTGCAAGAAACCTATTCAGATTTTTGCATGAAAAAATAAGAGATGTAAATTAAGTAAAAGATTACCAAATGAAATTATCCCATCACTTGAACCCCCTCTCAAGACATTTTAGCAAAAATTCCCCCAGTAATTTTCTTCGGTTTAACCGTTTTATATCATAGAAGAAAGATAAATTTCAAATGTATATACATGCATACACACACACATCATATACACAGTTTTTGAATGTTCCCAGAATTTCAACGGTAATTCTAGAT
This sequence comes from Agapanthus africanus, assembly GCA_030015575.1. NCBI lineage: Eukaryota > Viridiplantae > Streptophyta > Magnoliopsida > Asparagales > Amaryllidaceae > Agapanthus > Agapanthus africanus. Next base: position 54,759,817 of record CM057350.1, on the reverse strand, counting down.
TTTTCCAAACTCTGAAGGCTTCACAAAAATTTTAAATACAGATAATAATATAATTGAAGAGATCAATCACCAATTTTTTAATGAGGATCAACTGAAACCCCAAACAGAGCAAGCAAATTACAAAGATCCCAAAACCCCGCGTGGCCCAGCCCCAGCCCCAGCCCCCAGCCCCAGCCCAACCCTAACCCCAGCGTGGCCAGCTAAACCCCAACACCAACCCTAAGGCAAACCCTAACCCCAGCCCCACCCCAGCAGCAGCCGAACCCCAACCCTAACCCTACCCTGACCCCGACCCCGACCGCGACCGCGACCAGATAAACCCCAACACCAACCCTAAGGCAAACCCTAACCCCAGCCCCACCCCAGCAGCAGCCGAACCCCAACCCTAACCCGACCCCGACCGCGACCCCGACCGCGACCGCGACCGCGACCCCTGCCCAACCCCAACTCGCGCGCAACCCCAGACCCAGCCATGAACCCTAAGCCCAAAATAATCCAAAATTTTTTTAATTTACCTCGAGATTTACTCACCTGAACGGCTGCTGCTGGGGCTGGAGCGACGAGAACTGCGGTGGCGACGAGAACTGCGGTGGCGAGGAAACCGGCGGTGGCGACGAGGAGAACGGCGGTGGCGACGAGGAGAACGACGGTGGCGACGACGGCGTGGCGATTTGGGGATTTTTCTCGCGCCAGATCGAGAGAGAGAGAGAAAGTGAGCGTAGGCGATCGGTCGGGGGTCTTAATAAATCGATATTTACTTGTCCCTACGGATATACCCGTAGGTCCTTTGTTTGCGCCACCGTAGGGGCAAATACCAAATTAAGAATTAATTTTTTAATTCTTGAACGTCAGTGCCCGTAGGGGCAAACCTTTAGCCCTACGGAGTAATCCGTAGGGCCAAGTAAAATCTGCCCCAACGGATAATTCCATCCGTAGGGGCAACCCCCTATTTTACTAGTGTGTAGTCACAAGAACTTTGTTGCAAAATTCACCACTTGGTTGTTATGACAAATAATACTTGCTTCTCTAGAATCAGATTTTGATGTATACTGCATATTTTATTACTATCGAGGAATCTGTCCAACTTTGAATATATTGTGAAAGCGATGTTCGAGACAACGATTGGATAGATAATGCATGATTGGACAGATAATTGTATGTATAATATCATATATAGAAATATGAAGAAAAATACATGATAGGACGGATGAAGCTATGCATTTCCAATTTACCATAATTGCATTCTCTGCTTTCACAGTTGATGCACGTTTGGTTCTCTTATTTATCACTAGGAAACATCAAGGATTATCTTTTCTAAATATTTTTATTTAATTTACTCAAATTACGGTGCTATCAAATCGGTCAAATCATACATTTGTCAAAATATATTTTATTGAAAACCGTCCATATGCAGAGTGTAATAATGATATGAGTTGAATGCATATACTTCATCCGTCTAATCATGTATTTTTTTTCTTTATGCCTATTTATACATGATATGATATCGAAAATAGTCGTTTAGACTAGAGCATATTTCAGTTTTCTTTTCTCTTTTTAACGGAGAATGCATTAATTCTTGACGTCTATTTATATCTTATTGAAAACCATTCTCAATATAGAGAGGTTATCATAAGTATAGCAAAAACAACTGATGCATAGAGAAAACATATAAGTGTTGGATAAAAAGTAGTTGGGACTATCCATACTTGAATTTTCGATTTATAAGATATAAGATAAAAGTATTACAATTTAGAGAGTTCATATAAATTATAAACTGGGTATCGTAATATTATAAGTTGATGTAAATTTTATGAGTAACCCAGAGAGTCATTTTAAAATAACTCTACTTTTTCAAAGATTTCTATTAACAAATACAATCAACTCTTTCTGTGGTATAGTTATACTTCCATCTATATATATGGGAGGTAATTTTAGTTATTGTCACTTCAAAATTCAACAACTTAACGGATATTATTGTAAGTCAATTTTTATTATGCTTGAATAAAATTTAAAGATTTTCTTTATTTTTTACTCGACTGCCTTCTCAGTCGATTATGTCTATATGCTAAAGTTTGAAATGAAAAGTTTAAAATTATCTTAAGTTTCATAAAAAACATCTCACTGACTTTTGATGTATAGATTTTACTTTTAGAGTTCAATTTTGATATTATAAAAGCATTATGCTTATTTAAATGTTTTTATTTAAATTCATGTATGGTGCTTTGTGTTATTTGTTTATATCATTCATTTAATTTCTTTGAAGTAATATCCATTTTGATTTTTTTTGTTATTTGCCTATACAACTCATTTTATTTCTTTGAGGTAACAATATTTACTTAGTCAGGTATACTTGCTAAAACGAAGAACAATAATAAATTAATACAATATATATATATATATATATATATATAAATGATTTCAACAACATAGCAGTATCTAAAATTAGTTTAATGGAATATTAATACAATGATATGGATTCAGATAAACGATTAGTATTTCATTGAATGGATCTAACCATTGGGCTCTCTGAAATGTCATCTCCATCAACCGGAAATGTAAGTTCTCTTCCATATATAGAATTGTATAACGGTAGAGTATAATTAACAATTTCTGTATTATTCTATAATTTTCTAATACTATTTTTATAAAAATCATGAAATATGCCAAGCTCAACTTTATTCTATTAAAATTTCCATTAGAAAGAAAAAAATTTAATAACAAAATAAATCTTAACTGCATATAACTTCAAATTTTTAATTTCAGGTTAGACATAAGGATGTACTCAGAATGCAATTAGAATTGTGCATTACAGGAGGATATAAATGGACAGTGTTCGCCGCCGAAAACAGAAACGAGACCGCGTAGGCCGTCTTGCCTGAATTTGGGGGCAGATGCTATTTGGGCTTTATCCGTCCACCCCTCCGAAGATTCCAAGTTGATTTATGGCACCATGTATCGGAGGTTTAGACAGATGCGGCCGTTGTAGCAGACTTCATCAGATTCTCCCTCATTTTAGGGGGTTTTGATTGTGGGGACGTTCTTCCCTGCAGGCGCAAGCCCCTGCAATTAATTACGCTACCGCATCGCGGTAACAACTTTCTCTTTCTCCAGATGGTCACTACGTGTCGTGTTTGTTTGTTTTATTTTTGGTTGCCAATGGATTGTATACGAAGACTAATTTATGTTGTCGCCCGTAGGGCGTGGATTAGTCCAAATCCGTATTTTCTTAGATTTGGGTTTGGTTTGGGTTTAAGGATCGTTAATCTCATTTGAGAATAAAATCAACTTAAACGTTTATTAAGAATACGTTAGTCTAATTTTAGACTAAGATCTACTTAACAGGATCATTTAGATCCAACAAAAGAGCATTTGAACTCTATTGTTTTAGTTTAGGGACATTGCGGTCCATAGGTTTAAGGACATCATAGTCCATGGAGTTTAAAGACATCATAGTCTAGTTTAGAGACATCATAGTCTGTAGGGTTTAGTTTAGGAACGTTGCGGTCCATTTAATGACATCGTAGTCTGTGGTATTTTGGCTCCACAATTTGAGGATGCGCTAAAAGTTATTGGTTATTGGGACCCTCCACCTCTCTGAAGACATTGAAGAATTACAACGACATGTATCAGAGGTGTGGAGAGATGTACCCTTGAACTAAATTCCAGATCGAAGGGAGAGATCATGGTAGGATGAACATCATCTTAGATACCAGGAGTTCATTAGTTATTTCTGAGACTCGGATCAATTTTGAGAAAACCTGAGTATAATGAGGGCTCGGCTGATTGATGACCAAAAAAGGGTTTTGGCTTCAGGAGACTTGGTTAATTTGGGCTAATGTTGGCTTCCCATAGTGTTAAACACCAGTGTATGATCAGCTCTCACGTGCTCCCACGTGAGGCGCTTGAAATAGTGTTAAACACTAAGAATTTGATGCGCTCATGTGGGGTCACGTGAGGCGCTTGAAGTAGTGTTAAACACTAAGAATTTGATGCGCTCACGTGGGGTCACGTGAGACGCTTGAAGTTGGCGCTGCTCCTTTGGGTTTATTCCCTTGTTTCTTTTCTGAATGCTAAGCACTATTGGGTCACGTGGGATCACGTGAGGCGCCCCAAGAATGGAAACCGCCCTTTGATTTATTCTCTTTCTGCTTTATAAAAGTTAAGCACTGCTTGGGGGTCACGTAGGGCCACGTGACGCGCCCCAAAAAATAGAGTTTATTCGCTTTCTCTCTTTTATAAGTGCTGAGCACTTCTCAGGGGTCACGTGGGGTCACGTGACCTGATATCAATTGTTCGCTTTTGGTCATTGAGGGGAGGCTCACGTGAGCGCACGTGATATGTTAGGTGCTGATCTCTTTGACATGCATGGAGAGTTAAATCTCTTGTTTAAGAATTAAATTCTTTTATAAGGTTAAACCCCAATTCTATTTAGAGGAATTAAATTCCTATATGTTACATTGAAAGAATTAAATTCTTTAAACTCAATTATCCCCTAAGTTTTGAATCTGCATGACAGATCTCCCCGATGAGAATTAAATTCTCAACGGGTGGGGAGATCTGCTTCTGCAGATCTTCAACCAGAGGAAGAACTAAGTTCTTTTTAGAAGAGTTAAACTCTTGGTTTGAGAATTAAATTCTCTTTTGTTTTGTGGGAGCTTATGGAGTAATCTCCTTCCTTTTCTTACCTAGAGTTTCTTTCTTCTTTGAAGAGACCTTCTCTCTGGAAAATTAAATTCTCTTTTCTCTTTTTTTTTTGCTTTCAAGGGGTTTCTTCTCTCTCCTTCCTTCTGTGTTTTCTGTATATCTCTCCCTCTTCTTTTTTTTTCTTCTTGGCTCCTATTTATAGGAGAAAGAAATGAACCGGTTTGTTCAGCCAATCTCTCATTGAGAGATTTTGATTGATTTTATAACTAACATGATCTTTTAGATCACTTGGTGAATTTTATTCACCGTTGGATTTTTTTTAATCCAAAGTCTATATGATATTTCATTTGTTGTTCCTGGCAAATTTTAGAAAAATATTTCCTTGTACAGAATCTTTCTATAAATTGGTGATTTTTTAATCACCATTGGATTTTTAATCTAACGGCGCTCTATTTTACAGAGTGCAATATTTCTTGTTTAGAAAGATCCAAGGAAATATTTTCCAAAGTAGTGCTTTTGATTTCTTTTAATTAGAACTTAATTCTATTAATTCAGAAGGTTTAGGAGTCCATCACGTGTTGGTACGTGACCTTACCAATTAAGCGTCTAATTAGAATTCAATTCTATTAGTTCAGAGGGCTCAGGAACCCATTACGGTTGGGCACATGACCTTACCAATTAGGCATTCAGGCGCAGATAGATTTGGCCCATAAAAGGTCACGTGTCTGCACGTGAGGCCCGGTCACATGTGGGCACGTGATGCTCTATTTGGGGGTTTTGCTTGCTGCTTTATTTATATGTTTTATTCAGTTCCCATGAGGGAACAAATTCCCCCCGCTACTTTGCCCACGTAAGCATGTACGTGGGTGAAATAGTGCAGAGTTATGCATGGCAATAGAATTGATGGCTTAGGGGACAAGTTTAAAGTCCTTGTAGCCTAAGACTTTTTTCATCTTCATGAGCCGTAAGGATCTCAAGAAGATTTTTTCTCCCTACAAGTCGAGAGGATCCCGTAGGTGTAAATTCTCCCTAGAAATCGTGAGGATTTCTAAGTGTTCATCGCCTCCGTGAGTCGTAAGGATCTCACTCGGGTATTTTTCCTTACGAATCGTGAGGACCCATAAGTAGCTTCTTTATTTCATTGGCGAATGTGGCTTTGGAAAATGTAACCCGCAGATATTCCCTATTGACCTCCTTGTAGAGCAGCAATGGCTTAGGAAACAGGTTCAGATCTGCCGCCTAAGACTTTTCAACTTTATGAGCCGAGAGGGTCTCATAAAGACTTTTCTCCCTACGAGTCGAGAGGATCCCGTAGGTGTAAATTCTCCCTAGAAATCGTGAGGATTTCTAAGTGTGTTTTCTCTTGAGAATCGTAAAGATCTCAGAAGAGAATTTTCTCCCTTACAAGTCGAGAGGACTCATAAGTGGTTATTTCCCCCCTTGTCGACATTCGACTTGGGAGAGTGTGGCCCGTGGATAGTCCATCTTGACCTCCTTGCAGGGCAGTTATGGCTTAGGAGACAGGGTTATGATTTGCCACCTAAGACTTTTCAACTTTATGAGCCATGAGGGTCTCATAAAGACTTTTCTCCCTACGAGTCGAGAGGATCCCGTGGGTGTCTTTCTCCTTAAGAGTCGTGACTTCTAAGTGCGTTTTCTCTTGAGAATCGTAAGGATCCCACAAGAGAATTTTCTTTATTCACAGGGACACTAATTTCCCCGCAGGTCGAGACAAATCGAGGTATTCCTGCAAAGACGCTGATTTCCTTGCGGGTCGACGCGAATCGAGAGGTTCTCGTCAAGGACGTTGATTTCCCTGAATCGAGATATTTGTCAAGGACACTGATTTCCTTAGGGTTGAGACGAATCAAGGGATTCCTGCAAAGACGCTGATTTCCTTGCGGGTCGACGCGAATCGAGAGGTTCTCGTCAAGGACGTTGATTTCCCTGAATCGAGATATTTGTCAAAGACACTGATTTCCTTAGGGTTGAGACGAATCAAGGGATTCCTGCAAAGACAATGATTTCCTTGCGGGTCAACGCGAATCGAGATGTTCTCGTCAAGGATGCTGATTTTCCTGAATCGACGTTTTTTCAAGGACACTAATTTCTCTGGAGGTCGAGACGAATCGAGAGATTCCTGCAAAGACACTGATTTCTCTGCGGGTCGATACGAATCGAGATGCTCTCGTCAAGGACGCTGATTTCCCTGAATCGAGGTTTTGCCAAAGACACTGATTTCCCTGGGGTTGAGACGAATCGAGGTATTCCTGCAAAGACGCTGATTTTCTTGCGGGTCGACGTGAATCGAGAGGTTCTCGTCAAGGACGTTGATTTCCCTGAATCGAGGTTTTGCCAAGGACACTGGTTTCCCTGGAGGTCGAGACGAATCGAGAGATTCCTGCAAAGACACTGATTTCTCTGCGGGTCGATACGAATCGAGATGCTCTCGTCAAAGACGCTGATTTCCCTGAATCGAGGTTTTGCTAAGGACACTGATTTCCCTGGGGTTGAGATGAATCGAGGTATTCCTACAAAGACGCTGATTTCCCTGAATCGAGGTTTTGCCAAGGACACTGGTTTCCCTGGAGGTCGAGACGAATCGAGAGATTCCTGCAAAGACACTGATTTCTCTGCGGGTCGATGCGAATCAAGATGCTCTCGTCAAGGATGCTGATTTCCCTGAATCGAGGTTTTTGCCAAGGACACTGATTTCCTCGAAGTTGAGACAAATCGAGAGATTCCTGTAAAGACGCTGATTTCCTTGCGGGTCGACGTGAATCGAGATGCTCTCGTCAAGGACGCCGATTTCCCTGAATCGAGATTTTTGCCGAGGACACCGATTTCCTCAGAGTTGAGACGAATCGAAAGATTCCTGCAATGACGCTGATTTCCTTACGGGTCAACGCGAATCGAGATGTTCTCGTCAAGGACACTGATTTCCCTGAATCGAGGTTTTGCCAAGGACATTGATTTCCCTGGAGGTCGAGACGAATCGAGAGATTCCTGCAAAGACACTGATTTCTTTGCGGGTCGACACGAATCGAGATGTTCTCGTCAAGGACACTGATTTCCCTGAATCGAGATATTTGCCAAGGACACTGATTTCCCTGGGGGTCGATACGAATCGAGGTATTCCTGCAAAGACACTGATTTCTCTGCGGGTCGACGCGAATCGAGATGTTCTCGTCAAGGACGTTGATTTCCCTGAATCGAGATATTTTCCAAGGACACTGATTTCCCTGGGAGTCGGTTAACTTGTTTCCGAGACGAAGCGTTGATCCGGCGGGGAGATCATTGGTTGACTTGTTTCCGAGACAGAGCGTTGATCCGGCGGGGAGGTCATTGGTTGACTTGTTTCCGAGACGGAGCGTTGATCCGGCGGAGAGGTCATTGGTTGACTCTAGGTTGTCTGTGGACCATAGAGTCTTGGAACTAGGGACTTTGTTGTGGTTCCGCTTTGTTGACGTCGCGTCCGAATCCTGCTGGAATGAGAAGAAATGCCGTTTTTGTTCTTCTGGGATGCAGATGTTGCCGTCGAGATCTGACTCTCCCATTGACAAGGTCTGGTGGGGAAATGTGGTCCCCTTTTTGTTTATACCCATGGATTGTATACAGGGGTTAGTATGGACTTACCTGTAGGATAAAAAGTTTCATTTCATTTTTTTTATTTCTTTCCGCGATGCTCTATCATTTTATCTTTTTATATCGCGAAAATCGCGATTGCCCAGTCATTTCGGCTATTTTTCGCGGTGCCCAATCATTTCGGCTGTTTTTTTTTACTCACTGCTTTTTATTACGAGTTGCCCAATCATTTCGGCTATTTTTGTATGTATATATTTTACTTGCTGATTTTTATTGCGAGTTGCCCAAATATTTCAGCTATTTTGTATGCGTATATTTTACTTGCTGATTTTGTTGCAAGTTGCCCCATCATTTCGGCTATTTTACATGCATTTTTTTTCAAGTACGGAACTCAAGATCTGATACCAATATTAGCATCAGCATCGCTGCGACTGGAATCTTGCCAGGAACGAATCATCATTTGCCTTCGTCGATTTAAACAAAGATGGCTTAGCAAACAGGTTTAGAATCCTGTCGATTAAGGCTTTTGACTTCATGAGCCGTAAGGGTCTCATAAAGGTGTTTCTCCCTACGAGTCGTGAGGATCTCGTAGGTGCATTTTCACCTTAGGAATCGTGAGGATTCCTAAGTGTGTGTTCTCTTATAAGTCGTAAGGATCTTACAAGAGTGTTTTCTCCTTATAAGTCGAGAGGACTTACAAGTGTTTGTTCATCAAATGAGGGCATTCCTTGTCATTTGTGGGACTCGGAAAGGAAATGATTATTTGCGCCCGTGGATTGTATACAAGGGTCAGTATTGAACCGCTTGTAGGGCAATCTGGGAAAGGTAATGGCTTAAGAACAGGTTCAAATCCCTGTAGCTTAAAGCTTTTGAATCTTATGAGCCGTGAGGGTCTCATAAGAGGGTTCTCCTTATGAGTCGTGAGGATCTCGTAAGTATAATTTCTCCTTAGGAATCGTGGGGATCCCTAAATGTGTCGCTCTTTTGTGAGTCTTAAGGATCTCACGCAGAAAGTTTTCTCCTTACAAGGTCGAGAGGACCTTGCAAGTGTCTTTTAACGAGATTGCGCCCTTTCAAGTTTTCACAAACTCGCTGGTAGCCCTGTTGTTTTTACTCACGGAGCTCTTTCGGGTTTTCTTCCGTGCCCATTTTGCTTGTGGACGTATCACCTTTTTTTTTACCACGTCAGCCCTAGGATGCTGCAGTTTGTAGTAGTTTAAAGACGTTTCGGTCCGTCGTTAGTTTTAGGATATTGCGGTCCATAGCTAGTTTTAGGATATTACGGTCCATGGTTCATCTTGCATGCACGTGTGTTTATTACGTGACGGGATACATGATGTTGATGTAGAATACACCCATTAAGGTGTGATTTGATATGGTTGGAGTGTTTTGTGACCCATCCCTATCATGGCTTCTCCAACTTGACGCTGACGCCTGGCCCTTTCGAGTAGGGTCATTTCACGTTCTCGATCAGTTCTGCTCTTCTGATGGGCTTCGTTCAGCAGCACGTCTACCATTTCGCTTGACGGTTCCAAGGATTTTGGCACCGATACTGCCCCCAGCTCCTCTATGTTATCTTCTAACACTGAGTGAGCTTCTTCATCATTTAGTGACGAATGAGAGATCATGTGATAACTTGCCATGTAATCCTCGGGTTCTTCTACCGCATCGTCTCCCTCGTCATTGTCATTGCCTCTGTTCTCAAGGATATGGTTGAGAAACCCATGGAGTGTGACTGGGATCCGCGCCTTCTGGTTATATTCTTCCAGTGCGTCAATATGCTTTTGCAGCTCTGTGCGTTTGTTGTCAGGTTGTGCGGGCTCCTTGGTCTTCTTCTTTTCCTTCGAAGACTTTGACGGCTGGGTCTCGGCATTTTGCCTATCGCTACCAACTCTAGGTGTCGGGAGCGGTTTCAGCATTCCCTCAATGATCTCGGGCTCTAGCGGGCTTTTCCACCTGATTGCAGGGAACGCTAGTAGATCCTTCAGCATTCTTTTCGTTTTTGCCGAAAGAACTACTTCCCATGGAGCTTCCTCTATGAATGAGCATGATGCCCCGGGCGTGTCTACCCTTTTAGGAGTGTGCTGTTGTGGCGGATTTACCTTCCAGTTTTCGGACAGCACGAACTTGTCCTGTTGGTACTGGTCTTCAACTCAGTTTTTGAAGACGTAGCAGTCTTCGATCGGATGGCCCAATACTCGGTGGTAGGGGCAGTAATTGGGATCGTTGACGTCGCTCGGTTGCAGTGGGTATCTCGGCTCCGGTAGAGTGATGAGCCCGTTGCGCACTGCCAGTTCGAACAGCCTCATTGTTTTATTTCGGGGGAACGAGTACGGACGTCTCAACTTCTCATCGAGGGATCGTCGCTTATTACTTTGGCGAACAACCGGTCTCGGGCCACTCAATTGTTGTTGAGCATTGGCGACGAAGGTCGCTTTCCCTTTCCCCTTTTCATTTCGCGGCTCCGACTTTGAAGAGAAAGGCATATGGCCCATATGATCCATTTGGGCCAGCTTGTCAATCAAGCCCTGGAAGGTAGTCGGCTTGAAAAACATCATGAACTGGGATATGGTCGCCTGCGGATCGAGGGTACCCATGAACATGCCTACTGCAGGAACTTCTTCGATGCGTTGTTCGCATTTCGACCATAGGTTCCGCCACCGGATTGCCGGCTTCACCCTGGCATTGATCAATGCCGTGATTGGGGTGTGTTCGCTAGCGCTTGCGAAACGCTGGGTGAATAGCAATTCCATCTCCGTAAAAGTTTTGACGGAGTCGTTGGGGAGCTCTGAATACCATTCGAATGCCGTCTCCGCTAAGTTGCCGACGAATTGGCGAAGCAGTAGTTTATCGTCACCTCCAGTGTTGCCGCACAGAGCCCTGAACTGAGCGACATGTTGATGGGGATTGCCTGTCCCCTTGTATACGTGGAACTTAGAAATCGTGTATCCTGATGGGTACTTAATCTAATCGTACCACCTTGGATATGGTCGCCCAGTTCTGATAACTTGGCCAGCGGCTTCGTTCGCTTGATGAGCTCGTATCTGTTGATGTCACACCCCGCTTCCGAAAATACGGAATACGAGAGGTAGACAAGGCCAGCCATGCTCCTACGGTCAAGGAAATGTCCTGTCGTAGTCACACTTCGGCTTCTAGTTTTTCTTGGTAAACAGTAAATAATGCGCAGGTAATGAGAAATGCAGTAACTAGAACAAAACACTGTAAAATGAACTGACCTGATGGGAAAACAAGAGATATAACTCTAGATAGCAAGTCGAGATGTCTATGATGTACGTCTAGTCCTGGTCCAGGCTAAATCTTCTCCTCACACTGAGCATGCATACTCAGGTCGTCAGAGCGACACAATAGCAATATAATATATATAAAATCATGTGACAATTCTAACAGTGGTAATAGATATGTAAAACAGTAAATCAATAACATCATGAATATGAATGTGCAGTAATCAATGCAGCGGAACAGTAAAGCAGTAGAACGATATGTCACGTATGTCTACACAGTATATATAAGGTATATAAATGTCAGTATCCCTATCAGTCTCTAAGTCTCACTGCATATGTCACTAAGCCTATCGTCAGTCTAAGTGTGAGAATCAACCACTCGCGAGTGTCCTCCACCCAAGGGTAGAACCCAAGGGCAAGGGACCACGGGCCCAACATGTATATCACGGTGAATATCACATACTCTGTAAATCTCCATATAACTCCCTAAATATATAAGCCGGCATGGGAATCCCGAGATTCTGTTGAACTCACACTTAAACTACCCCACACCCCGTGGTCTACATCAAACGCTAACCATAACCCTAAATACTAATCGATCCGTGACAAGTCTGCGCGAGAACTGGAGGCAGGACCTCCATCAAGCACGTCCCGACTAATACCTAAGATAAATGGCAGTGTCTAATGCCTTATCTGTGATACCCGTGCAAGCTCTTCCATAGTGTCTCATACCACTTATAGTCACACGTACACGCATCCCACAGACGTCGACAATGCAATAGAATAATAGGGTCACTGATTGTGTATAAGTACGTATCACTTTCACTCATTCACGGATACACGAACACTGACGTACTTGCCACAATCATCACTAAAATCTAACACTGGGTAAATGCACGATATCACTAAGTTATCACTATAATGATATGGGTATGATATGATACGTAAACAGTATATGAAGTATGATTAAGGTGTCATAAAGTAGTATTCTATCACTTGCACGATTTATCATAAGTCATATGTTTACAGTTTAATGAAACAATGAACCGGAAATAGACAGTATGTTCAGTTATCTAACCATTAAATTTAGTTTCATGCCAATCGGGTTCCAGGATCATTAATTATAACCATTTCATTTTAAGCGTTCGCGGCTGGAAATCCGGTTTCAGAATCAGAAGTCCGTTTCTCAACGCATTTTAATCCCAGTGGGGATCAGATTTTAGTGATGCTACAGTTGGATGAAATCTAGGGTTTTCAGTAAGGTTTTCAACGCAACAGACAGGTCTTCGATCGCATCTGTACGTCGGGAGATATACACTATTCAACACTACTATGTCAGTTCTGATTCTGCTGGGACTGTTATGCGTCCCGATCTATTAAATTACAGATTAAATATCAAACGGTAACGAAACAGAATGAAACCAATTGTGTTGTCTAGCTAACAGATTTACCTATAATAAGCAGTGGAGTTCCGCAATCTACAAGTTAAGGAGATCTTTTGGTATCATTACGGAACAGTAAGCAACAACTGGAGTCGCTCTGGACTGCAGTCCAGAGTCGCACTCCGATCCAAATATCATCACAATTTAAGTACAGGATTACCAGGAAAACAGTATAGGGTTAAAGTTCGTCGAGTCGGCTTCGATTTGAGCCCTTGAACGTACCATTCCAGTATGTATATGATTTATGGTGAATTTAACGGTTTTCATGTACAATAAAATTACAGTTTTACGATTAAACTTGGGGTAGTTGTTTTGGTCATTAACGATCAAATTTTCCAACGAATTTCACACATTAGATTCACGGCCATACGAGCCAACTTATACCAGTTAGTTCCGTCAATTTAAATAATGATTTCCTATGAGATCAAGTATCGAACAGTTGTGTCGAATAATCTAACGGAAAAGTAAAGCATGAAATATATACGATTATAATTTGTAATTAAAAATATGTAGCATGTAGCAAGTGGGGACTTGCCTGGGGACGTTTCGGGGTTGTGCGGCAGCAGCGGAGACGATCGAGATAGCAGGGATCGACGACATATGAAAAGTGCTCGATGAAATGCCAAAGCTTGAATGTTTTGCGGTGATCACGACTCGGCTCGTGGGGACGAGGGTGGTTGCTGGCGGGGTTCCAGTGAGGTGTTCGGGATGTGAGTTCAAGAGAGGGAAAGTGATATAGGGAGAGAGAGAGTTGTGAGAGAGAAATTTAGAGAGATGAGAGAGGTTTAGAGAGAGAGACAGTGAGATAGAGAGAGGTATCAGAGAGAGAGAGAGAGAAACAAGTGGAGAGGGAGAGAGCACAGAGAGACAGAGAGAGAGGAGCAGGGAGAGAGAGAGACTCCAGTGAGAGAGAGTGAGAGAGAAAGAGAATTTGAGAGAGAGAGAGAGAGAACAGAGAGTGAGAGGCAGGGCAGAGAAAGGTAGGGAGAGGGGAAGGGAGAGATCGAGAGAGAGTAAGATGGCGACGGTGATGCTGATGGGGTCGACGAGATGCAGATGCGTTGACGACGAGACGAGGAGCCCACCGGTCGTCGGCACAGGGGATGTCGAGCTCGGGTGCAGGGGTTCAAGCTCGGCTGTGGGTTTAGGTGCTGGGTGATGGTGGCAGAGAAGAGAGAGGGAAGGTTGTGAGGAGACGAGGGCGTTGATGATGGGAGGAGGTGGTCGGAGGTGACGGCAGTGACGTGCTCGCGAGGTCGGGATGTGGGTTAGAGAGAGGAGAGTAGTCGGGAGAGGAGAGCAGGAATTATGAGAGGAGAAAGAGACGTGTCACGAGGAGGGATCGAAGGCGATGTCGTGGGTAACGCTCGCGAGCGCGAGCGTCGGCGGAGGCGAGAAGCGCGGCGACGTGGTCGCGAAAGAAAACGTGCACGGGAATTGAGGAGAAAATAGCGGTTGGGAGGAAGAAGATGAGTGGGGTAGCGGGTCGGGTCGGGGGTGAAGCGGGCGCTGGGGTGAGGGAGTGGGCCGGGCCGAGGAATAAAAAGAAAAGGTAAAATATACTAATTAAGGGAGTGGGCCGGGAAAATTTTAACAATAAAAAAGGAAGAATTAGAAGGCTGGGCTCGGGCCAGAAACATATTTGAGAAAGAAAAAGAGTAGGGGCTTAGGAAGAAAAATCAAATGGAAAAAGATTTAGTTCTGGGTTTTAAATTTTCAATTAAAATAAATGGGACTTGGGAAATAATGAAAGGAATAAAATGAGATAAGGAATAGGCTTGGGGTTTATAAAATAAAAGGAAAATAGATTTGGGCTGAGAAATAGATTTTGGGTTTAAATCAAATAACTGGGAAAAATTGAAAAACTGGGCTGACGGAAAAAGTGTGTTGGGCTCGGGTATTTGTAAGGAAAAATATAGGATTAGGGAATTAGGTTTGGGTTGTAATAAAAGAAATATGCGGTTTAGAAGAAATATAATTATAAATAAAATGAATTCAATTATAAATAAGAATACCTAGAATTCTAAAGTAATAAAATACAGATTTTGGTATAAAAGGGGCTGCGTATTACAGTTGAGCTATGTAGTCGTCAAGGGCGGATTTGGAGATGGTCTCTTCTTTGGCTACTGATAGAGCCGGAAGAGGGTTCGATGTCTCCTCCCTGTCGTCTTCAAGGATTACTGGAGGGTCTTCAGCTGGAGGATCCGGCTGTATCATCATCCCGACCATATGTTGGAATAAAAGCGTCATTTGTTTTATGTTGGCCGCTTGTTCCGCGGCCTCATTGTCTTTCTTCTCGAGGATTCTGCGGAGGAATTCGGCATCGGTTTCCTGTTCCTGACGTTGCTCCGACGATGTTTCTGGGCTTTCTTTTGGCCCAGTAAGTGCGGCCATGGTTGTCAGCATCTCCTGGAGCTTTTGCTGTTATTGCTCTTGAGCCTTTATCACTGATCGAGTGAGTGGTCGATGGCCCGTGGAGATACGGCTATCCTCTTTCCCAGATGCCATATAAACAGTGTGCACCACCATGCCCCCAGACTTAGGGCGTTTAGGTTCAGTGCCCTTGAGATTCGTCGTAGACACGGGGATTTTCTCTGGCCTTCTCCTTTTGTGGGCGGTCGAAGTTGAAGGGGCCATTGCAATGGGCACCCAAGTAGATGACACCTTCTGTGATACGATAGGGTAGTCCTTCTCTTGCCGAATTTTCATCTTCTTAGGTCGGCGGGAGTAGTCTTGGTTGATCACCGAGTCCTGGACCTGTAATACCCAGCCCTTTTTATACCAATATCTGTATTTCTCTTTCACTTATAAAATTTATTTATTTTACTTATAATTATTTAGTTATTCTAAAACCCCTTTTAAAACACCAAACCAAGTAAATCATTCCTCTCTTCTCTCACATTTTATCAAATAACCCCCAGCCCATTCCCAAATTCCAAATTTATTTCCTCAGTTTAAACAAATCCCCGGCCCACATTCCTTCCTCAGCCCACGAAAAATTATTAGGGATTTATTTTATTAAAGCAGCCCGGCCCTTTCCATTCTTTTATAATTCTTTTATTCTACTTTAACCCGGCCTTTCCCCAACTCCTTAGCCGGCCCGGACTTTCCAATTTCCTCTTAACTATTTCTTAAATCCCCTCAGCCCAACACCAATTTTCTTTTAATAAAATCCCGGCCCGGCCCATTCTCCTCACCCCAGCAGCCGCTTCACCCAACCCGACCCGCAACACCCTACCCGACCCGCTTCGCCCCTAACCCTTCTTCTCCAACGGCTCCTTCCCTCTTTCCCGCCCACGTGATCCGCTATCTTCGCCGCTTCCTTCGCCAACGCTCGCGGCCACGACGCCCACGCCCGCGCTCGAGCACCGTTACCCCACAACGCGCACCCCTCGTCTCCCCTATCTCATTCACATCCCCTCTCTCCTCTCCCCCACCAAGCTTGCCATCACTGAGCCCGACCCCTCGCCTCTTCGTCGGCCACTCCTCCAAACATCGCCGCTGTCTCGCCTTCTCCCTTCTACACCTCCATTGCCTGCCCCCTTGTCTCCAACTTTAAAGCTCCGGCCACACCCTCCAGTTCCATAGCTAATCGCCCCATCTTCATCAATCCAACCCAAGCGCCCATCATCGCCGACGATCGCCACCCTCACCAACACCCCACTACATCATCGTTTCCCCTTCGCCTCCATCACCAACACTCAACTGCCTCCTCTCTCCAAATCTTCCACCACCACCACTATCCAACCACAACTTTTGTCCACCATTCCCGCAGCCACCGCTCCCATCTCGACCCCCACCTGCACTCAACGCCGGCGAGCCTCCACCGACTTGAACCACCTCGTCGACACCCTTCACCCTCGGCGTCATCATCACCATCATTCACGACCGATCCCACTACCCACTGTCCTCTCTCTCTCTCTCTGCAACGACTTCTCTCTCCCTCTCTTCCCCTGCAACTCACTTCTCTCTCTCTCAATCTCTGTTCCTCTCTCTCTCTGTTTTCTCTCTCTCTCTCTACACTTCTCTCTCTCTCGCCCCTCTGCAACTTCTCTCTCTCTCTCGCCTCGTCTCACCTAATGCCCTAGCCGCAACAGCCCGTCACCAAACTCGGGCCAAGCCCAAGCCTAGCCGAGACTCGTCGTGTGCTTGCTACTCCGTGCCCGTGCCGTGTCACTATTGCCTTCGCTGCCGTGCCATCAATTCATCGTCCGGCAAGTTCAATTACTTGCTTACATGCTAATTTATTCGTGTTACGAACTAAAATCGTATAAATTCCATATTCACAATACCCGTTAGATTATATAACATACCTGTTCGATATAAAATTCCAATGAAAATCCTCGTTCAATTTGACGGAACATGAGGTCATTTGCTGGCCCATGTGATTTTGAATACTATGTACAAATTTCACTGGATAATACGACTGTTAACGACTAAAACGATTACCCCCAAATATATCTGTAAAACTGGAACTTTCCCCTATCTGAAAACCGTTAAAATCACCATAAATTATGTACATACTGGAATGATGCGTTCGAGGGCCTAAATCGAAGCCGACTCGACGAAATATAACCCTATGTAAGTTTCTAATGATTTCTGTACTTAAATTGTGACAATATTTGGATCGGAGTGCGACTCTGGACTGCAGTCCAGAGCGACTCTGGTTACTGTTTACTGTTCCATAATGTGTGCCACCTGTTTTCCTGAACTCGTATGTTGCGGAACTCCGCAGTTTATTGTGAAACTGTTAGCTAGATAACACAAGTGGTTTCATTCTGTTTCATCGTCGTTTGCTATTTAATCTGTAATTTAAAAGTTGGTGACGTATAACAGTCCCAACAGAATCAGAATTGACATACTAGTATTGAACAGTGTATAACTCCTGACGTACAGACGTGATTGCGGATCCGTATGTTGCGTTGAAAACCTTACTGAAAACCCTAGATTTCATTCAATAGCGTCGCTAAATTCTGATCCCAACTGGGATTAAAATGCGTTGCGAAACGGACTTCCGATTCTGAAACCGGATTTCCAGCCGTGAACGCTTAAAATGAAATGGCCATAACTAGTGATCCTGAAAACAGATTGACGTGAAACCAAATTCGCTAGATAGATAATCAAACATACTATTTATTCCCCATTCATCGTTTTGCTAAACTGTACACGTATGATCTATGATAAATTATGCAAGTGGTAGAATACTGATTTATGACATCTTAATCATTACTTTACATACCGTTTCCTCATCATATCATACATATGTCACTGCATTGATAACCTAGTGATCATATGCATTACCCAGTGTTAGGTATTAGTGATGATTGTGGAAAGTACGTTAGTGTTCGTGCATGAGTGGATATGTGAAAGTGACACGTACTTGTACACAATCTGTGAACCCTATTATTCTATTGCATTATCGACGTCTGTGGGACGCGTGTACGTGTGACTATAAGTGGTATGGGACACTTATGGAAGCTCTTGCATGGGTGTCACAGATAAGGCACCAGACACTGCCATTTATCTTGGGTATTAGTCGGGACGTGCTTGATGGAGATCCTGTCTCCAGTTCTCGCGCAGACTTGTCATGGACCGACCGGTATTTGAGGTTATGGTTGACATTTGATGTAGACCACGGGGTGTGGGGTAGTTTGAGTGTGAGTCCAACAGAATCTCGGGAGTCCCATGCCGGCTTATATATATGGAGATATATGGAGATTTACAGGGTACATGATTATTACCGTGAGTTACATTTTAGGCCCGTGGTCCCTTGCCCTTGGGTCCTACCCTTAGGTGGAGGAAACTCGCGAGTGGTTGACTCTCACACTTGGACTGACGATAGGCTTAGTGACCTGTACAGTGAGACTTAGAGACCGATAGGGATAATGGCATTGATATACATTTCTTACTGTGTTGACAAACCTGGCATACTATATTACTGCTTTACTGTTCACCTGATCTACTAGACACTGCATTGGTTACTCCATGTTCATATATTTACTGTATTGGTTTACTGTTACACATCTATTATCACTATTCGAGTTGCCACTTGCATCTATATATATTTTGCTATTGTGTCACTCTGACGACCTGAGTATGCATGCTCAGAGTGAGGAGTGGATCTAGCCTGGACCAGGACTAGACGTACATCGCAGACATCCTGATCAGCTATCCAGAGTTATACCCTTTTGATTTCCATCAGGTCAGTTCTTTGTATTGTTTTGTTTCAGTTACTGCATTTCTCATTACCTGAGCATTGTTTACTGTTTACCACGTAAAGCTAGAAGCCGAAGTGTGACTACGGCAGGATATTTCCTTGACCGTAGGAGCATGGCTGGCCTTGTCAACCCCTCGTATTCCGTATTTTGGGAAGCGGGGCGTGACAGGACCTGTCGCCAGACCTTGTGAATTTTAGAGGACAGCCGCTGAGGGGGCTGCTCTGGCTTCACCTTTGTAACATTCTCCATAGGTGGAGGATATCTTTTTAGCACAGCCGTCGGAGAGTTCTTGCGCATCCTCTAAGTGGTTCAAAGATGTTCCCAGTTGGAACAGCAGCGTTAATTTCCACCGTTGGAGCTGGTGGGGTAAGTTCGGAAGGGAAACTGCCCCCAGCTTTCCTCACTTGGCGCCAGTGAAGACGTCGAGCATGCCTTGCAGACGGTATTGGTTCAGCTATGGGATTGGCTTCATCATGCCCCCTGCTCTGGTGGAGGGTTGCTGCCAGTGTTAGCCTCTTAAAGACTGATGTCCGCTGAGAAGAAACGTCCAACCTATCGAAGACTGATTTTTTAGCAGGGAAAGCAGCCTTGGTGATCTCGCCCGAAGCGGGAGTTGAAGCGGACAGTCTAGCGAAGACCGATCCCTTAGCAGGAGAAGCCTCTTTGACGACTTCAGGAGCAGGAATGGCTAACCGCTTTGGGATAACCCCTTCAGGTATTGTGGGCTTCTTCACGGGCCCATTGGAGCTTTGGCCCAGTCTGTTAAAGACTGAGGCATTGGATTTACGCGACCCGTTGAGAGGGGCCGCGGTAGTTGTAAGCCGATCAAAGACCGATTTCTTCAGAGCTTCTTGCGGCGGTAATGAGGCGTTGAAGCTCATTGGTGGGAGCATGGTCCCGAAGAACAGCCCAGTAGTGGCTTGCGTCATCTGTTCCACTGGCATCTTGAAAACGGAGGCCGCTTGAGGCCCATAAGTCGCTCCTCCAGCAAGGACAGAGTGGGAATTGTTGCAGTTGGTGCAGTTGGAAACCATTATCTGCACGGGAGAAAGACACTAAATCTTAGTACCTTGAATCCAGGGGAAACCATAGAAAACAGCGATTCGTTCGCGAAACACGACACGCGAAGTGTGGAGTGAAAAGAGGAAAAGGTCCCACCGGGCGTGCCAGAATCTGTTCACCGCCGAAAACAGAGACGAGACAGCGTAGGCCGTCTTGCCTGAATTTGGGGGCAGATGCTATTTGCGTTTTATCCTTCCACCTCTCCGAAAATGCCAAGTTGATTTATAGCACCATGTATCGGAAGTTTAGACAGATGCGGCCGTTGTAGCAAACTTCATCAGATTCCCCCTCATTTGAGGGGGTTTTGATTGTGGGGACGCTCTTCCCTGC
The DNA here is from genome assembly GCA_030015575.1 of Agapanthus africanus. Lineage (NCBI taxonomy): Eukaryota > Viridiplantae > Streptophyta > Magnoliopsida > Asparagales > Amaryllidaceae > Agapanthus > Agapanthus africanus. Next base: position 54,739,294 of record CM057350.1, on the reverse strand, counting down.
AGGCGCAAGCCCCTGCAGTTAATTACACTACTGTATCGCGGTAACAACTTTCTCTTTCTCCAGATGGTCACTTCGTATCGTGTGTGTTTGTTTTATTTTTGGTTGCCCATGGATTGTATGCGGAGACTAATTTATGTTGTCGCCCGTAGGGCGTGGATTAGTCCAAATCCGTATTTTCTTAGATTTGGGTTTGGTATGGGTTTAAGGATCGTTAATCTCATTTAAGACTAAGATCAACTTAAACGTTTGTTAAGGATACGTTAGTCTAATTTTAGACTAAGATCTACTTAACAGGATCATTTAAATCCAACAAAAGAGCATTTGAACTCTATTGTTTTAGTTTAGGGACATTGCGGTCCATAGGTTTAAGGACATCATAGTCCATGGAGTTTAAAGACATCATAATCTAGTTTAGAGACATCATAGTCTAGTTTAGAGACATCATAGTTTGTAGGGTTTAGTTTAGGGACGTTGCGGTCCATTTAAAGACATCGTAGTCTGTGGTATTTTGGCTCCACAGTTTGGAGATGTGCTAAAAGTTATTGGGACCCTCCACCTCTCTGAAGACGTTGAAGAATTACAACGACATGTATTGAAGGTGTGGAGAGATGTACCCGTGAACCAAATTCCAGATCGAGGGGAGAGATCATGGTGGGATGAACATTATCTTAGATGCCAGGAGTTCATTAGCTATTTCTGAGACTCGGATCAATTTTGAGAAAACCTGAGTATAATGAGGGCTCGGCTGATTGATGACCAAAAAAGGGTTTTGGCTTCAGGAGACTTGGTTAATTTGGACCAATGTTGGCCTCTCATAGTGTTAAACACTAGTGTATGATCAGCGCTCACGTGCTCCCACGTGAGGCACTTGAAATGGTGTTAAACACTAAGAATTTGATGCACTCATGTGGGATCACGTAAAGCGCTTGAAGTAGTGTTAAACACTAAGAATTTGATGCGCTCACATGGGGGTCACGTGAGACGCTTGAAGTAGTGTTAAACACTAAGAATTTGATGCGCTCACGTGGGGTCACGTGAGACGCTTGAAGTTGGCGCTGCTCCTTTGGGTTTATTCCCTTATTTCTTTTCTGAATGCTAAGTACTATTGGGTCACGTGGGATCACGTGAGGCGCCCCAAGAATGGAAACCGCCCTTTGATTTATTTCCTTTCTGCTTTATAAAAGTTAAGCACTGCTTGGGGGTCACGTAGGGCCACGTGAGGCGCCCCAAAAAATAGGGTTTATTCCCTTTCTCTCTTTTATAAGTGCTGAGCACTTCTCAGGGGTCACGTGGGGTCACGTGACCTAATATCAATTGTTCTCTTTTGGTCATTGAGGAGAAGCTCACGTGGGCGCACGTGATATGTTAGGTGTTTTTCTCTTTGGCATGCATGGAGAGTTAAATCTCTTGTTTAAGAATTAAATTCTTTTATAGGGTTAAACCCCAATTCTATTTAGAGGAATTAAATTCCTATATGTTACATTGAAAGAATTAAATTCTTTAAACTCAATTCTCTCCCTAAGTTTTGAATCTGCATAACAGATCTTCCCGATGAGAATTAAATTCTCAACTTGGGGGAGATCTGCTTCTGCAGATCTTCAACCAGAGAAAGAACTAAGTTCTTTTTAGAAGAGTTAAACTCTTGGTTTGAGAATTAAATTCTCTTTTATTTTGTGGAAGCTTATGGAGTAATCTCCTTCCTTTTCTTACCTAGAGTTTCTTTCTTCTTTGAAGAGACCTTCTTCTCTCTGGAGAATTAAATTCTCTTTTCTCTTTTTTTTTTGCTTTCAAGAGGGTTCTTCTCTCTCCTTCCTTCTGTGTTTTCTGTATATCTCTCTCTCTTATTTTTTTTTTCTTCTTGGCTCCTATTTATAGGAGAAAGAAAAGAATCCGTTTGTTCAGTCAATCTCTCATTGAGAAATTTTGATTGATTTTATAACTAACATGATCTTTTAGATCACTTGGTGAATTTTATTCACCGGTGGATTTCTTTTGATCCAAAGTCTATATGATATTTCATTTGTTGTTCCTGGTAAATTTTAGGAAAATATTTCCTTGTACAGAATCTTTCTATAAATTGGTGATTTTTTAATCACCATTGGATTTTTAATCCAACAGCGCTCTATTTTACAGAGTTCAATCTTTCTTGTTTAGAAATATCCAAGGAAATATTTTCCAAAGTAGTGCTTTTGATTTCTTTTAATTAGAATTTAATTCTATTAATTCAGAGGGTTTAGGAGTCCATCACGTGTTGGCACGTAACCTTACCAATTAAGCGTATAATTAGAATTCAATTCTATTAGTTCAGAGGGCTCAGGAACCCATCACGTGTGGGCACGTGACCTTACCAATTAGGCATTCAGGCGCAGATAGATTTGGCCCATAAAAGGTCACGTGTCTGCACGTGAGGCCCGGTCACTTGTGGGCACGTGATGCTCCATTTGGGGGTTTTGCTTGCTGCTTTATTTATATGTTTTATTCAGTTCCCATAAGGGAACAGACAGCGAGAGTTGATATTGTCAATTTTAGTATATTATACTTTATGTTTCGTGATTTCATAACCAATAGACATCATCCAGTTGGATTTAATTTAGGTGGGATATGCTATCAGTTATCTGAAAATCATAGTTATATTTTTTTTGCAATCGGATCTTGATGTCTTCTGCATATTTTATTGCTATCGAGGAACCTGTCCGGTCTGAATATATCGTGAAAGTGATGTTCGTACGAATGACCATTATTGCACGTTCATCACTCCATCTTATGAAGTGGTCGAGCATGTAATAATTGTCTCTTCTTTAATGCGTGGAGATTTTCCTTGATGTAAAAATATTTTGCTATGTATAATGAAATTTTAAAATCAAGATGTAATATTATCGCAAAGTTTAAGTGATATTTATCTTTCATTTTTCATCATGTCGGTTATAAGTCATTTTTATACAATTACGTAAACTTTAGTTATATGAATATTTATAAATCCTTGCAATCATTATAGTTATGATACCTTACTTGCTATATAATATTTGTTATTAATAAGAAATTAAAAATAATAAGTTTAAAAGAAAATAAAAACCAATAAGTCAAACGATATATATTCATTTATTCTAAATGTTAAGTTATATACTGAATGGAAAGTATAACGCTGATTGGACGATGATTGTTTGTACAATATCATATATAGATATATGAAGAAAAATAAATGATGGGATAGATAAATCCAGCGCTTCTAATTCACCGTAATTGCATTCCCTATTTTCGCGGTTGAAGCACGTTTGATTGTCTTCTTTACCATTAGCTGACAACATCAAATATTATCTTTTTCAGATATTTTTATTTGTTTTACTCAAGTGACGATACTATCAAATCAGTCAAATCATATATTTACCGGAATATACTTTATTAAGAAACATTCGCATGCAAAGTGCAATTATGATATGATCTATAAATGCATATACTTCATCCGTCCAATCATACGTTTTTTACATCCTTATGTATATATGACACGTGAAAGTAATGTTTGTAAGAATGACCATCATTGCACGTTTATCACTCCGTCTTATGAAGTGTTCGAGCATGCAATAATTATCGCTTCTTTAATGCGTGGAGATTATCCTTGATATAAAAGTATTTTGCTATGTATAATGAAATTTTAAAATCAAGATGTAATATTATCGCAAAGTTTAAGTGATATTTATCTTTCATTTTTCATCATGTCATTTATATATAAGTCAGTTTTATACAATTATGTAAACTTTAGTTATATGAAAAATTTATAAATCCTTGCAATCATTATACTTATGATACCTTGCTTGCTATATAATATTTGTTATTCATAAGAAATTAAAAATAATAAGTCTAAAAGAAAATAAAAATCAATAAGTCAAACGATATATATTCATTTATTCTAAATGTTAAATTATATACTGAATGGAAAGTATAACGCTGATTGGACAGATGATTGTTTGTACAATATCATATATAGATATATGAAGAAAAATGAATGATGGGATAGATGAAGCCAGCATTTCTAATTCACCGTAATTGCATTCCCTATTTTCGCGGTTGAAGCACGTTTGATTGTTTTCTCTACCATTAGCTGACAACATCAAGTATTATTTTTTTCAGATATTTTTTTTATTTACTCAAGTTACGATACTATCAAATCAGTCAAATCATATATTTACCAGAATATACTTTATTGAGAATCTTTCGCATGCAGAGTGCAATTATGATATGATCTATAAATGCATATATTTCATCCGTCCAATCATACATTTTTTACATCCCTATGTATATATGACACGACATCAAAATGAAGAAAAATGCATGATGAGACATATAAAGTCAGGATTTCCAATTCACCCCAATTGCATTCTCTATTTTCGCGGCTGAAACACTTTTTGTTGTCTTCTTTGTCACTAGACAACATAAAGTATTGTCTTTTCCAAATATCTTTATTTAATTTACTCAAGTTACGATGCTACCGAATCAATCAAATTATACTTTGTCAGAATATGTTTTATTGAGAATTTTTCACATGCATAATACAATTATGATATGAGCTATAAATGCATATATTTTATCCATCCAATCATGTGTTTTTTCTTCATGCATATTTATATATGTTATGACATCAAAATGAAGAAAAATGCATGATGAGACACATGAGGCTATACATTTCCAATTCAGCATAATTGCATTCGCTGCTTTCTAATTTTAAACTTCAAACTGATTTGGTGACTCTTACTCCTACCAGTATAATTACAATATTGAACTTATATATATATATATATATATATATATATATATATATAAACAATGATCATACATTTTCTCACAAACACTTGTGCCTGGCTATTTCAAGTACTCAAGTTGTCCATGATGAAGCATAAGCTTAGTCCGTCGGTAATGAAGAAAGGCCATTAAAAAGTAAGACGTCGACCGTGACCTCTCTCCCACAAGATATGCTCATCGAAATAGTCATGCAAGTCGTCTCCAAGTCCTTGGATCCTCTCGACAATATTAAAAATCTACGTGCAACGTAAGCATTTATTACTTTTTATAATTTCAAAATCAACATATAAATTATCTAATGTCATTTTGTATGCATTTTAGATGTAAGAGTTTTTATCGGGCCTCTAAAAATAAGATGGTCGGACGTTCAATCTCGGGAATTAAGGAGTACTTGAGGATGTACTGATGAGGAAAAGGTGCATGTCTAATTTTGCTTCGAAACTGTGCAAATAGCGGCAATCTTGATGCAACTTCATTCTTGGACTGGTAAATAATTTGATTTAATACATATCTTCCTATATATATATATATATTAATTGTCTAATTCATCGATATTAGGTTTTTCTTTAAACTTATAGAAGGAGATATACAATTTAGAAAGGATGACTTTGGGTATGGAGCATCTCAAGACAGCGATAACCGGTGACCACTTTACAGCGGCATACATGGTCAGGATCATACTGTTTTTTTATGCATTATACACGGGCACATGCAATGGAAATTCTGAACAAAGTTTCTTGCGGCGATCTTTTATGCACTGGTCATGAAGTTAAAGAGTGCACAAGATCGGGCAAGTCGATAGTAGACAAATGCAGAAGATATGCTTTGCAGATTACGAATAAAAGTTAGACGAGGGTGATGTTGTAGATGGAGCCGAGATCTCCCTGCAAGGATAAGCTCTGTGGAAGGGTTGTGAAGGCAAAGAGTGATGGCTACTGGGTTGATAATGATCGACTTCCGAGGGCGTTTTGCGGCCAGCTTTGCCGATGGATGGACGAGTGCTACAAATTCTTTGAAAATTAATTCCAATGGAAATATTGTTACCATCTCTTAACTTATTATGTTCAAAGTTTTTTTTAAAATTTTTAGGTTTCAGAAGTATGTGTCATATTTGCTGGGTAGGATGTTAAAATCTGTGATCACTTTGTAATGGTTTATTTTTGTAAGTAAGAAATCAATATCTTCTTTTATTGCTAAATATAATTTTCATACCGTAACCGGTTTTAGTTTGTCGTTGAATGATGATAGTCTCAGGAGAAAACATTAAAATCGAAAATATTGGCGCCATTTATTTTTTGTTGTGTTATTCACCACTAAACAACATCAAATATTATCTTTTCCAAATATTTTTATTTAATTTACTTAAGCCACGATGCTATCAAATCAGTCAAGTTATGTTTTGTCAAATCTACTTTATTGAAAACCGTTCAAAAATAAAGTAAATTATGATAAGAGTAAGAGTTCAAAAAGTAACACCTTATTAATAAATTAAAATGATTAACTTATTAATATTTTATTTTACTATTACTTTTTGAACTCTTACTCTTCTATATAAGGTCATTTCATTCATTTTCTAAGTCTTCCATCATATTAGGCGTAAGATTGTAAGTTTTTTTTCAGTTTGTTATTTAGTATTGTTTTATTTTCTTATATAATACGGATATGGTGATATATTTTATCTATACTTAGGACATAATTTTTTGCTTATATTTGTAGGGTTTCCTTATCACCTCATATAGGGTTTGGAAGTATCACATATGCCACAACTTTGATTTTAAGAGGTACTAAGCAAACTAAACTGGGAATCGAACTAGAAATATTGAGTAGCAACTAATAGTATCACATGTAAAAGTTAATCTATCACTAAGTGGAGAAACTACAACCTTTGTAGACCTCTTAGGGTGACTCCTTGGATCTCCTAGAGTTTGGAAAGGTTCGCTTGAACACTTCCGAGTCCACGACGATCCACCCGAAATCCTTTGCTCAAAGCTTGTTGCTTCACTTGATCTTTCAAATCGGTGGAGCAAACACCCTATACAAGAGAGCTAGAGATGTGTAGGATGATGAAGTGGTTTATGTTGTCACTTAAAAACCCTCTCTTTTTCTTTTCCTCACTCTAAACAAATCTCAAAAGATCTTGAAGAAGGAGGAAGATGAAGATGGCAAAGCTTTTTGAAGATAATGATAATTCTTATGTTTTAAAAATAAAACAAAAGGTTATATATGTGAGACACTCTCACAACAAACCATGGTTAATATAAATATCTAGATATTTTGTGATGAGTTAAAGAACAAAGGAAATTAACCAAGGTTAAGTCAATGGTCAACCAAAGAAGTGTGTAGAAACTATGAGTCATTTGTAAAGAAATGAGTCATTAGTTAATTTCCTTTATCTTTTAACTTAAAACAAAAACTATATATTAATATGAACCACGTGAGTCTTGCATTGCCATCTTCAATATATCAACAACCATGATATATATGTATGTATGTATGTGTGTATGCACGTCAACATGTACATATACATGCATGCATCCATCAAAAGAATAGGGTTTAATAAAAGTGAGCTAAAAGTCATTATTAAATCAACATTTGATTTAATAAACCGGTCATATCATATACGACCCTACCAATAGTAAACACCCGATTAACATACGGTATCTCATACACGTATTTAATCGAGTTCCCGCGCATATCTCATATGCACACCACATCGTTTTGCCTGAGCTAGGAAACTTCTGTGTGGGACTCTAAGACTCGTCAATACGCCGGCAGTAGGTGATGATCACATCAAACACCTACAAGCCGCAAGCGGTCAGCTAAACGTAACGGCCATCCGGGTATTGAGCGATCAGAAGAAGAACAAGCGAACCTGTCAAAACTTCCGTCAATCCAACTGGCAACACTTACCGTACAGTCCGGTCTCTTCGTCAGATATGCTGCATATCGAGTCTAGGGATGGAATCGTCAACCCCAATAACTCAATAAGTCATGCCGGTATATGGTCTACAACAGATCGAGAAACTACTGATAACACTTATCAGTAATATCTCAGCAGCCCTGGCCAGGGACTTCCTGTTATAGCCAATCGTGCACAGCACAGCATCAACTCCCCAATACCGGGAGAGACGAAACCCCTCCTATCGCTCATTGCCTCCATATGCCTCGGGACTGTACCCAAAATCCACATGTTTGTACGACTCTGTAGAGTCGTAGTAGGGTGGAGATCAAGATACAGTGGGAGGACACACAAGACTCTATGGCGATCTCGGGTCTACAGACTAACCTGTACCGGTGTCACCTAAGAACTGCTATCCGACGTATGATATAATACCACATAGAAGTTCTCGGTGAGTCCGTTTAGTATACCCAGTCTCACTGAGCACCCGTAAACAATCTTTGGTGTTAGCACACCAGATGGATATCGGATCATCCATCGCCCATCATATGGAATAAGAATGGTATACGCTAGTCTACACTGGAACATCGATGCCCTGTCTCTATATACCTACGACTAGGAACATTTCAAGGATATGCGTATAAACTACAGGTGTCCCACTAGTATGATACACATCATAATCCCAGTAGTCAAGGCAATATCTTCAGGGCTTTATCAACATGTACCAAATGAGTAAAAACATGATCAAGTGAACATATGATAAAGAGAAACCAGATAGCATACTATTATGTCGAGCAAGACTGTCCTCTGAATATACACACACACACACACACACACACACACACACACACACACACACACACACACACACATCAGTACATACGCTATCATATAATGGCCTCTAGGGCATACATATATCCAACAATCTCCCACTTGCACTAAGGCCAATTATTGGCGTATCTCATACCCAACATCTCAAAAAGTCGCTCATGCTGCGGCTGAGGGAGGGCCTTGGTGAATGGATCCGCAGTGTTGTCCTTTGTATCTACTCTCTTAATCTCGATCTCGTGGCGATCAACTATCTCCCGGATCAGATGATATCGCCTCAGGATGTGTCTGGACTTCTGATAGGACCTGGGCTCTTTGGCCAACGCCATAGCCCCATTATTGTCACAATACAAAGGTATTGGATCAATAATGGTTGGAACTACTCCTAGCTCCGAAATGAACTTCCTCATCCAGACGGCTTCCTTGGCAGCATCATTTGCAACAATGTACTCAGCTTCCATCGTTGAGTCTGCAACCGTATCCTGTTTGGAACTCTTCCAACTTACCGTCCCTCCATTGAGGGTAAATGCAAACCCTGAGATAGACTTGCTGTCATCCTTGTCACTCTGGAAGCCTGAGTCGGTAAAGGCCTCCATTTGGAGATCCCCGTTACCATACACCAAGAACAATTCTTTAGTCCTTCGCAAGTACTTAAGAATATTCTTCACAGCAGTCCAGTGATTCTCCCCTGGGCTTGACTGATACCTGCTTACTACACTAAGTGCATAAGCTACATCTGGACGTGTACACAACATCACATACATTATCGATCCTACTGCCGAAGCATAGGGAATAATGCTCATGCGAGCTCTCTCTTTATCAGACTTTGGGCAATCGTCCTTGGAGAGAGTGACTCCGTGGCAAGCGGGTAAGGCACCCCGCTTGGAGTCTTCCATACTAAACCTCTTTAGGATGGTGTTGATATACTTGGTTTGGAACAATCCCAATAACCGTTTGGATCTATCCCTATAGATCCGTATGCCCAATATGTACGTGGTATCACCCAGGTCCTTCATGAAGAACTTTTGTGATAAGAATGATTTGACCAACTGTAGCATAGGAATATCATTTCCTATCAGAAGTATGTCATCCACGTACAATACGAGGAATGTGACAGATTTCCCTACAGTCTTCTTATAAACACAAGGTTTATTTGGATTTTTAATGAAATCAAACTCTTTGATAACATCATCAAAACAGATGTTCCAACTCCGTGATGCCTGCTTTAATCCATAAATGGATTTAAGCAACTTACATGCTTTTCCGCTGCTCCCACTGTCAATGAAGCCCTCTGGCTGATCCATATAAACGCATTCATCTAAATCACCATTTAGAAATGCAGTAACGTCCATCTGCCAGATTTCATAGTCGTAGTGAGCAGCAATAGCAAGTAGGATCTGAATGGTTCTAAGCATGGCTACCGGAGAGAAAGTCTCATCATAGTCCAAACCTGGTCTTTGACAAAAACCTTTCGCTACCAACCTTGCCTTATGGGTCTCCACCTGTCCATCTACACTGATCTTTCTTTTAAAGATCCATTTGCAGCCTATAGGTTTTATTCCGGAGGGTACATCCTCCAAAGTCCATACTTTGTTGGTGTACATGGACTCCATTTCGGATCTCATGGCATCCAGCCATTTTACAGAGTCACCACTCGTGATAGCTTGATGAAAACTGGCAGGATCATCATCATCCATGATGCAATCTTCTCTATCACCATCAATGAGAAAACCGTAGTATCTCTCCGGTGGGCGAGAAATCCTACCAGATCTACGGAGTGGCTGAGATTCATTCGATTCTGTTAACATCAGGTTCAGCCAAGTCGCCATTTGTAACTTGTGTTTCTAGAACCTCCTATAGATCTACCACATTGCCATCAGTATCATTTGGAAAAATCTCATTTTCTAAAAATGTGGCATACTGAGAAAAAAACACCTTTTGTTCCTCCTTGTGGTAGAAAAGATACCCAAACGAATGTTTTGGATATCCCACAAATATACATTTGACCGATCGTGTCTCTAGTTTGTCTGGATTCTGCTTTTTGACAAAAGCCGGACAACCCCAATCTCATATGGGGTGGTAGACACAGTCTTGGTTGGAACTTTGTTTAACAGAAAAGTTGCAGTGCATGCCCCCAAAACGAGAGGGGTAACTCAGAATCACTCATCATGGATCGTACCATATCTAATAGGGTACGATTCCGCCGCTCTGACACACCGTTGTGCTGTGGTGTGTAAGGGGGAGTGAGCTGAGAGAGAATCACATTCTCTTTTAGGAAGTCCAAGAACTCAGTACTTAAGTACTCTCCACCTTGATCTGATCGAAGTATCTTGATTCTCATTCCTGTTTGGTTTTCTACTTCAAGTTTATACTCCTTGAATTTCTCAAAAGTTTCAGACTTATGCTTTATCAAAAACACATGACCGAATCTTGAGAAATCATCAGTCAAAGTTATGAAGTAAGAAAAACCGCCTCTTGCATGTGTAGACATTGGCCCACATACATCACTATATATGAGGCCTAGGAGCTCAGTAGCTCTTTCTCCGTTTCCAGTAAACGGAGTTTTGGTCATTTTACCTTTGATGCAAGACTGTCAAGTTGCATAAGATTTATACTCAAAAGAATTTAAATATCCATCTTTATGAAACTTGTTTAGTCTTGTTTCATTAATATGACCAAGTCTACAATGCCAAAGAAAAGCTTCATTTATATCTGAAAATTTTCTTTTACTTATGTGTTAAATGTTGAAAATTGTGTGTTAATTAAGGACGTATATCCCGTTATTAAGTGTACCACAACCAATCAACTCTTGATTAAGTCTAATGTTCATAACATTGTGTTGCACAGCAAAATGATATCCTTCATTGTCTAACAAAGAAACGGATATAATATTACAAAGCATACTTGGCACAAAATAACATGGGTTCAAAACCAATATACAACCCGACGACAAACCTAGGTGATACTCTCCCACTGAAACTGCATTTACATTGGAACCATTTCCAACTTGGAGAGTATGATCATCTGTCTTCAAAGCTCTACTATTTCTCAACGCCTGCACAGAATTGCAAATATGAGAACCCGAACCGGTATCTAATACCCAGGAAGCAGAGTTAATAGAAAAACAGTTTTCAATTACGAACACACCTGAAGCTGAAGCATCACCATGCTTCTTCTTGAGTTCAAGGTACTCAGTACAGTTTCGCTTCCAGTGTCCAGTCTTTTTGCAGTGGAAACATTCTCCTTTTCCCGATTCCCCAACCTTGGACTTGTCTTTCCCCTTAACCTTTTTAACTCCACCCTTAGATTTGGTGGGTTTCTTCCTCATCTTTCCCTTGGCCTTAGCCTTTGGGCGAGAGGAGGAAGATGGCCCAACATTCAAAACAGGAGTCTTCACTGACTTCAGCGTGCTCTCTGCACTCCTTAACATATTAAGGAGTTCAGGTAGTTTCTGCTCCATGTTGTGCATGTTGAAATTAACTATAAATTGAGCAAAGGTGAAGGGGAAAGACTGCAGAATAATATCCGTATATTGCTCATTGTCCATTGTCCACCCAAGGTCCTCAAGCTATTCTATGAGAGCTGTCATCTTCAGAACATGATCTCCTACTGTTATGCCAGGGGCCATTCGCATCTGAAACAGCTTTCTGGATGTTTCATATCGTAATACGCTCCAAAATAGGTGTTTATTCTAAATTACTATCAAATATTCCCGCCTAACAGGAGATGTGGCATTACCGTCTGCCATCGGCCGTCGGCCTCCTTCGCCGCCCGCCCGCCCGCCGGCCGGTCATCTCCCACCTCCTTCCTTGACCGCCGGTCGGGTCCGCCCCCGTCGCCGCCTCCCGTCGGCCACCCTGTCGCAACTGATCGGCCATTCCCACTGGCCTCGCCGCCCGCCGCCGATCGGCCATTCGCCGTTTGCTTTGTCTCTCGTCGTCTGTTGGCCACAGCCGATCGACGGTTGCATATACATATATTATCGGAGATGATTATACCAAGTACATTAATACAAGATTCTTTAGAATTAGACGTCCGGTCATCGTATTCCCATCAATATGAGGATTTCCGTTAATCTTCTATTCGCTGTACCAAGCGCAACCTAATGGTTTTTTGACAAGGCCAAAAAGCCTAGGGGGTTTTACACAAGTTTTGAACGGATTGGGGGCTTTTTGACAATTTACCCTAATATTAAACATGAGCAGGACAATAATCAATCATGAAGCCGCCTGCTTGCCTAGGTCCAGTTAGAAAGCCTAGCCTGTCCATGTATATCCTAGTAGACATACATGCCCTATTTTCCTTCTACACTCATCCATCGAAAATAGAAAATTCTAAAATCTTGCAAATGAAGTGAATGCATTTCAACAAATTAAGGGTGCATTGAATAATTAATTTGTAAATGAATTTTATGTACATGCACCATGAAATTTTACAGCTCACCCACCCTAACACATGATCCTCACAATCATATCTCCAAATAAATCGTGAGTTCATGCATTAATTAGGCAGAGAGTTCATGCATTAATTCATTGGTATATGTTATGAATGTACTGTAATTAATTGGTTAATTAAATGATAAAATCTTGAAGCATAAATTAAAAGATTTTTGAGAACATTACATGATCATTGTGTAGCCTATAAATAAAAATTAATTGATATGTATTGGTAATTGATAAGTGCAATGTAATGTAGACATATGCAAGGAAAGATTTTGAGACTCAGAGCTCAATCCTATTATAAGGTATTCTTTATTGTTGAGACAGAAAGTTCATGGCTTGCTTGAGCTTTTGGGGCCTCTCTTTCAATTTCCTGTCTGTCTTTGTTAGTTTATCTCGATCTTTTATTACTATAATAGATTTCAGTTATGATTTAGTGTGAAAAGTTGTGGAATCACATGAAATTTGGTGTACGCACATCTTAGATGATAACGATGATGATGATGGGTGCCGATCGTCGGAAAAAATGGTGGAGGTTGTATTTTTTCCACGCCATAGGAGGAAATCGGCCTCTTTTCTCCATTATTCTCATATAAGTAAATGTCTTTAACTAAAGATATCTAATTTTCTAATTATTTTTGTTACAGCTTCCAAACTTGGAATAAAGGAATACCTAACAGCATATGTAGGCACTGAACTGTCCCCTGAGGACATTCTAACAGGTGTAAGCTTCGCCTCTGGGGGCGTCGGAATCGATCCTCTCGCTTCAAAAGTCACGGTATATAAATATTGACTATACATAGATTCATTTATAGTTAATTTTTATGCCAATTATATTTCGTCGGTTTGCAGTTGGTGATATCATTGGATCAGCAACTGGAACTGTTCAAAGAATACAAGGCCAAAGTGATGTCTATTACCGGAGAAGAGAAAGGAGCTACCATAATTTCCGAGAGTTTGTATGTGTTGCATGTGGGGAGTGACGACATAGCAAATAGAAAAGAATGAGAAATGCAGGCCTATAGTTGACACACTCAGCACAACATACTAAAATGAAATGGATCCAAAAACATTCATTCTCTCACAAAGCAATTAAACATGGCGGTCCCTTGAAGCTCTTATCAGACCCTAGGTGGCATATGATGGCATGACCTCTCTTTGTCATGGTCTTCCCCTTACTAGGTAAATTTAATTACCAACATATAACCTCGAAAAAAAATCACAAAAAATCAAAATTTATATTGAGATTCAACTAAATTACACATGTTTGTTCGTGAGAAAACGAAATGGAAAAAAGATGGAAAATGTCCTCAATGCTCAAATTTTGTAGTTCTTTTAGTTCCTGTTTTTCTTTTTTATTGTCTTCAGATTATTTAAGAAAAATTCTTGAGTTTGTCTAAATAACAATTTTCCTATTTTCAGAAACTACTCAGCTTAGGTGTGAAGAGGATCGCCGACATTTCGATACCACCGATAGGATGTGTGCCATCACAAAGAACTCTCGGTGGAGGAATTCTCAGAGGATGTGCCTCTAGTCAAAATCAACTGGCTAAATTGTTCAATTCAAGATTCGATGTAGCGGTACAGAATATCCAAACTCAGTATCCTGGAACCAAATGAGTCTTGGCCGATATCTACGATAAGTTGCTCGACGTTATTCAACATCCCAATAACTATGGTAAGTAACAATCTTACAGTATCGCCTTACAAAATCTATTATATACTAACTATACATTGAAAATATTTATAATTTCAGATGCAATATATGAGATTTGGGCAATCGGCAATGTCTTTATTCCCATTATCTTTTTATATTATTCTAGGGAAAACGGTTTAATGTTCGAAGTACTTTGCTTTTTCCTTTTTGCAGGGTATGAGGTTTCAAATAAAGGATGTTGTGGAACAGAAAAGCTGGAAGTCTCCATGTTGTGCAATAGTCTAACTTCATCGGTATATCCCGATGTATCGAAATACGTATTTTGGGACAGCTATCATCCTACCAAGAAAGCATACAGGGTTCTTGTCGATTTCATTTATAAGACATACCTTCCGATGTTAATGTAGACTCTACTTAACGGGCTTTCGTCATATGTTCTCGTGAATGGAAAAAACTTCTATACAAGGGCTTGCATGGTACAGACCACTTACAAGCCCTTGACTGGTTTTTCTTGCACAATACCCAAACCAATCCAAGGGTTTGCAAATGGTTTGCACAATGCAAGCCCTTCCATACTAGTTTTTTCTCTTGTGAATGATGTTGTCCGGAAATGTATCATCTCAAAGAAGAAATATCATGAAATTTTATTTTCAGCATAATTTTATACAAAGAATATTGTGTTTAACTGTCTAAACTCCCCTTAAATTTGATATTGGATTAAGTTTATGGCCAGTCTAATCCATTTTGTTTGTTTTTTATATCATTTCATATGCGATGATACAAATTAGAAAAAGAAGGAAAAACCGAAGATACTTGATAAAGAAAGAAATGGGGGAAAAAGCATCCGTGGACATCATCGACGACACAATTAATGTATGATCGATGCAAATATATATATATATATATATATATATATATATATACACACACACACACACACATATATATATATATATGAGGTTGACGGAGAAAAGGTGTCATAGAAGCCTCCTATGGCGTCGGAAAAATGCATACTCCATGTTTTTTTCGACGATCGGCATACATCATCTCCATCTTTATCATCTAAGATGTGGATACACCAAATTTCATGTGATTATACCATTTTCTCACCGTTGATTTAGTTTGTGCAAAATTAATGGTTTACCGACAATAGAACTTTTTACATTGCTAATTCAACGGTGAAAAAGTGGTGGAATCACATGAAATTTGATGTATGCACATCTTAGATGATAACGATGATAATGATAGATGCTGATCGTCGGAAAAAATGGTGGATGTTGTATTTTTTCGACGCCATAGGAGGAAATCCCCTCCTATGGCCTCTTTCCTCCATTATTCTCTCTCTCTCTCCTCTCTCTCTCTCTCTATATATATATATATATAACGGAGGAAAGATGACATAGGAGGGGATTTCCTACTATGGCGTCTAAAAAATACTCTCCATCGTGTTTTCCGACGATCGGCACACATCATCTTCATCGTTATCATCTAAGATATGGGTACGCCAAATTTCATGCGATTCTACAATCTTTTCACCGTTGAATTAGTGGGTTCAAAATTAACGGTTTGCCGACAATAAAACTTTTTACATTGCTAAATTAACGGTGAAAAAGTTGTAGAATCACATGAAATTTGGCGTACCCACATCTTAGATGATAACGATGAAGATGATGGATTCCGATCGTCGGAAAACACGATGGGAGACGTATTTTTTCGACGTCATAGAAGGAAATTCCCTCCTATGGCCTCTTTCCTCCGTTATTCTATATAGAGAGGGAGAGATAGCTCGTAAGATTGAGATTTGTTAGGTGGAAAGGACTCAAGAGGTAGGGAATTTAATGGTGTTAATCAATTATTATGACATAATAACTAGAAAAGGGATGTTTCCTTAGATTTTTAGCTGGTTGTCCTTTCTCATCAATCAAGACATGGTTAAAGATTGTAATGTATTGTTCAATCAATTTGCTTATAAAGGAAAAGATCTGAAGCAAGAGCAAGAGTGAGCACCAAATCAAGCTATAATGAGTTTGCTTAGTAGTGCAGCTATAGTTTTCCTAAGTGCATGCCTTATTGCTAACAGCATTTCCTCAGGGTTGTCCAGAAAATGAGTGGTCGACGATACCAGCAGTGATCGTGTTCGGGGACTCGATTGTGGATCCTGGGAACAACAACAATATCCCGTCCCTCGCCAAGAGCAATTTCCCAAAGTATGGTGTAAATTTCCAGGGTCAGGTACCTACGGGCAGGTTTTCCAATGGAAGGATCACTTGATCTTATTTGTATACATTTAACTTGTTTATTTCTTCTAAACGCAGAAAATTAATTGTGTTTTGCCTTGACTAATCTTCCTTTAATGGTGCGGCAGAAGACACTGGTAGATGTTGTTCGACGAGCATGCAGCATCGATGTTGTTCTATTGGACGCTTAATGTAAAATCCTAGATAAATCTCAATTTTAATCCAATTCAAAAGTCTGTCTACACAACTAATTTAAAATCATCTATATATAGTCACCCTAAACAACCCTGAAATTGCAAAGGTACTAAAATGGCCCTAGGTATACTTATCCTAAACATGCCAAAAAACAGAAAGTAAAATAGACAATCAAAAACATCTCAAATATGCCAATCTAAAACCGACGTCAATCCTAAACTCAACCAAATGTTGTTCGATTGGTGTTCACACCAGAATATTGCATTATTATATTCCCCATTCTTATTCTTTTTATAAATAAACAGGTGCTTTTGACGCATGTCTGCTACATGTTACAGGTTACAGGTTCTTGGACAGAAAACAGTGAAAATGATGTAAAGACGATAAAAATATGGACTTTGACCAACAAATAGAAGGATCTTAATCAAGCCTACACAAAAGAACAGTACAAGGCAACGCAAGGTCCAAGATTACAAAGCGAACGGTTAAAGTCCACTACAAGTATTCACTGGAAGATCTGGAGAATATCTAGAAGCCAAATGAAGAAAAGAACCATATAAATAGAAAGCCCAAAATTACCAGAAGCTACACAAGAAACCACCAAGCCTAACTCTTCCTTTTGGCCGCGGAACCGCGGCCAAACAGGGCCTTAGGCCGCGGTTCCGCGGCGGGATTGCGCAATTATTAGCTGGAAATTTTACCATATTTGTAAAATCTTTGACCGGTCTTTCTAGAGGGCTATTTTTGTAATTGTAGACATGCGAATCAGATGTAATCTAGGGTTTCCTATTCTCTATAAATAGGAACTCTAAAGCTTGTAATTTCTCATGCCTCCTTTTAATAAAAATTCAGAAATCCTTTTTGGAAAGCATCGGTGTTTCTTCTCCATTCAGAAATTCAGATCTGACAACCCTGCATGGATGATTGGAGGGATGCATCTGTAAGTAATTTAATTTCTTGCCCTAGTGTAGTTTTCAATTCCTTACCCTAGGTAGATTTAATTTCATGCCCTAAGAACTTGTTTAGGGTTTAGCTTTTGGAAAGGATTTTGAGAGATGAGATCTCTCATCCCTTTCTTACCCACCAAACATTTACAATAGGACTCCATGCATACATGCACATACCGCTCTCTACGACACTCTATCCCTCGAGGTAGCGGTGATACCGTAGTATAAAGGCCCGGGTGTGATGTTTTCCATGGAGGTTAGGGTAAGGATCTCTAAAGGAATGAGAAGAACCTAGAGGAAGGAACACCTTCCCGAACGGATCTAATCCACTTTATTGATAATTACCATAACTCCTCACAGATCTTCATTCAGGTATTGAAAGTGGTGAGATTTAATTACATTTCCAAACCATCCCTAAACCTAGCCCTAGCAAGAGTAGATCTAGATAACTGCCCTAGGATAATTTAGATTTTTAGATTTAATAATCTGTCCGAATACCTTTCGGAATTAACTCCTAAGAACGAATCGGAAAGTCACAACATCCCTGTGGACCGACCCGTACTCACCGGCTAGCTGCAAAGCGACGCCGTTCTTGATTGCGGTTACAAATATTTTTGATCTATCTTTTAGAAAGCGCAAGCACGCTAAATCATTACAATCAATTGGCGACCTTGTAGAGCACGAAATTCTCTTTTCATTGCATGGTCAGAATGGTCGTTATGATGTCTGAGTCAAAAGTTATGAATTTCGGAAGTTACCTCAATGACCTAGGAATTCTTCAATGGCCTGCTCTGCATCATATAACTAAATATTTGTGGCTAACAAAATTTCTAATCATCAATTGCAGCTTTTAAGCTAGGAATTAAGGAGTAATTGCCTGTAGACACATAGCTATCCCCAGAGGACCTCATAACAGGCGTTAGCTTCGCCTCTGGTGGCGCCGGAATAGATCCTCTAAGCACAAAATTGCAGTCAGTGATATCGTTAGACTGGCAACTAGAACTGTTCCAGGAATACAAAGCCAAAGTGTTGTCTATCACAGGAGAAGAGAAAGGAACTACCCCATAATTTCCAAGAGTTTGTGTGTGTTATGCACAGGAACCAACGATGTGGCAAATTTGTATTACTCTACTCCTTTTTTAAGGAGATTTACTTAGGGTAGGATATACCTTCGTATGTCGACCTCTTAGCAGGTCTTGCTTCTGATTTTGTACAGGTATTTATTTTTTTGGTAATAATGCTGCATTTATAATTAAAATTATAGAAATAATCAAATTCTTTTTCTATTTCAGAAACTTACTTTTTTAGGCACGAGGAAATTTGAGTTTGTAAGAATTCCACCGGCCGGATGTGTTCCATCACAAAGAACCATCGGTGGAGGAATTTCCAGAGAATGCGCCTGAATGAAAATGTATTCAATTCGAGATTCGACTACGAGTTACGAAATCTCAAAACCCAAATTCCTGGAACAATGTTGGTCTTAGCCGATATCTATGGTAAACTGTTGGACATTATAGAATCCAAATAAATATGGTAAGTAATGATATTGCAATATTTCCACTGATATTACAAATTAAATTATACTGGCAATATGCTCAATTTTATTATGAAAATTGAAACCCAGCATCCATTTTCTCGTTTATTATTATTCTTCTACAAGAAATATTTATCAATCTAAAGACTTTTTTTCGGCTTTTAAAAATCTTATTTGTAGGATTTGAGATTTCAACAAAAGGATGTTGCGGAACAGGAACAGTGGAGGCCGTCATATTGTACAATTGATTTTCATCGACGTGTGCACAGATGTATCAAAATATGTATTTTGGGACGCTTATTATCCTTCTGAGAATGCATACAAGATAATTCGTAGATTTCATTTATGAGAAATACATTCCATTGATTTTCTAAAATTAACTAGGCTTGCCATGTGGGTATAATTTAAGATCACAAATTTGAGCTTTTGATAATTTCCTTGAGGCTATCCAACACAATAATTTTTGTACAGAATTATGGTGAAAATTATATTATCTTGGTATTTCATGAAATTAACATACTGATAAGGATAGGCAAATTCAAGAGAAAATACATAAGCTCCTAACATGCATGTTAAAGCTTGAAAAGGACAGTTTGGTCAGTTTTGATCAGTTTTGGAAGGAAAATCTAGAGCTAGAAAATAGACCAAGTGAGCTAAATGATTTTACAAGATAGATATATACAGCTATCTTGTGCTAAGTTTAGAAGTTTCATTCTTTCATAGCTAAGAAAATTGAAAAAGAATTAGACACACATCAGACTTATTCCCCCTTTCACTAAGACAAATAAGTTATAATTCGAAGGGAAGTTACTTAAAACTATGAGCAGATGGAAGCAGCAGACTTCACTGGTAGCATGATGCGCACACACTAAAGGATCAAAATTAATGTGCTAATGGTTCATATGACAACGACAACTAGACTTTATCCCAAACTTTTAAGGTCTGTGACGATGAATATCTAGGCCATTTCATTGATTAAATACAAGATTTCACTAAAAATAAAACAGAAGACTGGCTAAAAACCCTGAACTGCTCAATGAAAACCTCTTCATTGGACCAAATAAGAATAATATTAAACCATAAACACTGGCTAAAAAAGCTAGACAACAAGGTTTACAAGTTTTCATTTCCTTCTCTTATAAGAAAAATGAAATTTTTTAAACATTATGAGCATCTCACTAGTATATAAATAGCACATAAAGTAACATGTAGAGAGATGAGCAGTGAGAAAAGCAAGCCAAATATGGGAAGCAAGAGCTTAATGAGAGCACCATTATCCCTATTCTCTCTCATCATGCTTCTCCTTCAAATCCATCAAGCCCTAACCTTAGCAACAAACAAGACAGCTCCTAAAGTGCCGGCCCTGATAGTGTTTGGAGACTCGATCGTGGACCCCGGAAACAACAATGCAATCCTGACCACAATCAAGTGTGATTTCCCACCTTATGGGAAGGATTTTGTCGGCCATAGAGCTACTGGAAGATTTAGCAATGGGCGAATTCCCTCAGATTTCTTTGGTAAATATTTTTAAACTCTGAGAGAAATTAGCATGAATTTTAATTTTCTTTGGAGATAAAACACAGAACAACGTAAATAAGATGCACTTTTTATGAATGCCTATTCTGTTTGTATTTCAAGGGAAAATCAGCACAAATGACACTTTACATAGAAAGCAGAAAAAATAATTTGAAGGCAGACAAAACCTGAATTATTCTTCTCAGGAAATCCTTATGTGCACAGCTCAGGTGCCAACATGTATATTCACCCTGCCATTTGGTTACACTTGGAAGAATTTTCTACTTCTATCAATCAATATGAGATACTACTGGATGTTAAGATGTAAACCTAAGCAAACTGGGGCTGAATTAAGTCTTAGATTAGTTAAATTTGACTGAACTCTGAAATTAGTAAACCTTAAGCAACATTTCAGTTTTCTTCCTAAGGAAAAGATTGATGGATTTCACTTAATTCTGTTCTACACACAGCATCTATCACATTCTTTCTCAAGGTTTGTTTTCTCCTCTCAAATACTAGATTAGGGATCTAAACAATCCTACAAGTTCATTATGTCCTCATAACCACAAGGGCCGGTATGTTGAAATTTGTCTTGCACTTCTAAGTGACTCAATTGTTTGAAAATTTCAGAATAAGAATCTAAAACAAACACAATACTGATTACTGCCAGATCTTAAGAGCCTATAGCATCCTCGAAACTCGAGGTTTTTCTTTGCTCAAGCTTCACTAACAATTTCAACCATTCCATTTAAATGTTTCCTCAGGGAATTGTATATTGAGAAAGCCTACTTATTTGCTTCTATTGTCTTCTAAACTGAAGAACTAATAGTTTGAGTAGCCCACAATGGCAGGTTCGCCTATAAGAAATGAGGTTCCCAGCTCTATATATAGTATTTTATACTAAGCAAAACTTACCTCATTAAGAAAAATTCAGTGCTACAAAGCCAAGATATGAAAAGCAAACATAACACTATTTACTGACATAGTACTGTATTATTCCAGTTTCTCAACTGGGAATAAAGGAGTACTTACCAGCGTATCTTGGGACCGAACTAAGCGCCGAAGATCTCCTCACTGGTGTAAGCTTCGCCTCAGGTGCCAGTGGATACGATCCCCAGACTGCGCAACTAGTGGTTAATTCCTAACTCTTCATCGACGATATCTCATACTCTCATAGAAAACTTTTTATCTCCCAAATTTCGAAAACTCCTTACTTGGAATATTTGTTTTTGTAGTCGGTTCTAAGTATGACCGATCAGCTAAACCTATTTAGAGAGTACAAGGAGAAGTTGAAGGCCATAGCGGGAGAAGAAAAAGCAGCCTACATTGTTGACAAGAGCATATATCTCGTGGTGACGGGAAGTGATGACATAGCAAACACATATTTTACTGCGCAATTGCGAAGATTAGAGTATGATCTCCCTTCCTATATAAAGTTTCTCGTTGAGCAGGCTTCGAGCTTTTTCCAGGTAATGTCTAACTGATACTTGTTTTGCATTTTCATTGACCTTATGTGTAACTAGCATTTTGCACGTGCGATGCACGTTTTATTAATAAAATGTGCAACACTTGTATAAATTTATCCTATTTAGGGCCCAAATTTTTTTTCTTGAGCAATAACTTCTAGAAAGTTCTTTTTTGTCTTAAGTTTGAATATAATGTAGATTGAATTTGGAATTCAAACTAATTTCTAGAAACTTCTTTTTTGTCTTAAGTTTGATATAATGTAGATTGAATTTGGGATTCAAACTAATTTCTAAAAACTTCTTTTTTGTCTAAAGTTTTAGAGAATGTGGAGTGAATTATTTTTGTCTTTTTCTTTGATGATGTGGAGGATCTAAGATATGAGAAATTTTCTCTTTTTTTTTATTTTTTGAAAAATGATGAAAGTGGACTCTAACCAATGCCATTTGCATTATAGAATAGTATAGATATTGATAGATATGCATTACTTATTTCTTGGCATGTTTAGCTGACATAGAGTTAATTATAATTCCCTATATCAAATACATCAACTTTCTATATCTTCTAGACTTTTCCCCAGTCTAGAAGAATTTGGAATGTTTCAACTTCTCATTTAGGAATTATGACAAGTCTCTCTTTTACAGATTCGTCGGCCAGTAATTTAGCTAATTAAGAGAAAGGTTGATGTAAAGTCTGGTTGTGAAAAACTGTTGACTCTTTCCAAAAAACATTGCTTCATATCTGACATCATTTTGATGGGAGGAGGCTTGTTCGATGATGATATTCTTCAACCTTGTTGTTAAGAAAGAATAGTTCATTTTAGGTATTCTATATAACAATGAAACCCTAGTTAAACGAAATAAATAGAGAGACCTACATCTTCTCTTGAGTTGCTTTAGTCTCAATATTGTGTTTACATGGTTCAGACCACCAATCCCTAAATCTGATCAACTCCAAACTTTACTCTTCTCCAGGGAAATAAACTTTTCACTCACTCTCCAATTAGCTTAAAATCCAAACTATGGGTGGCCATAGAATATTTGGTATATTCATATTTTTATCGAATTTTACGTAACATCTCCTTTTATATGTGAATAGGAGCTTTACAAATTGGGTGCACGAAGGATTGGTGTCCTAGGAGCTCCTCCTATAGGATGCGTCCCATCACAAAGAACTCTTGGAGGAGGTATAGAAAGGGGCTGCGCAGCTCAATCTAACCAAGCTGCAACAATGCTTAATACAGAACTATCCTTGGAGCTACAAAGGCTCAACAACACTTTACCAGGATCTACATTTATCTTTGTTGATACATACAAATCTTTGCTCGATATGATCATGAGGCCCTTTGCATATGGTAACCTATCCCTGAAAACCAAAGTCATCATCAAATTCAAATTTCGTTTTACTTATGTTCTAATGCATATCTCTTCTGTTCGAAGGTTTTGAGGTATCCACAAAGGGTTGTTGCGGCACAGGAACTATTGAGGTCACACTACTTTGCAATAGCTTGACTACATCTATATGTGATGATGCTGCAAAGTATGTATTTTGGGATAGCTATCACCCAACAGAGAAAGCATATCAGATATTGATGGCACAAATGGTTAAGCAGTATGGCCAATACTTCAACTAAAAGAATCAACTCCGGCACCAGTTTTTAGAAATTGCTTGAACTTGTTTCTTTCAAGTTTCAAGCACTGGTTTCATTATCAGAATTTTCTTTCTATTGATTCATATCAGCATCCTTCTATTTTGTGAAGCATGTACTACACAAAATACTATGTTCGTCTTCCGAAAGAATTTAATAAAAATTTACAGGTTTTTTCCTTTTAGAATATCATGTATAGCTGTCAGTCAAGCCCCTCTAATTAGCTCACAATACTTCAACACAAAATACTGTTGAGCCTACCTGTAAAGAGTACAATCTACCAAGCAGTCAGTCAAGCCTCTCTTTTATCCATACTTAACTGGTACAAATAATTATATAGCTCGTTGGTTAACTGCCCTCAAACAACTAAATGAATAAATTCTTTCTGGAATCTGACTAGTTTGACGACTCTCTCGTTCACTGTTTCAAAGATGAATTCAGGCCAACTTCACACGTGGGTTCCAGGTTCATAGCAGTTGTCAGGTTTTATCAAAGTTTCCATGAACTAATGCACATTTAATATATGGAATTGTTCTCTACAACCAATCTCGTCTCATATACATCTTCAGTCTGCAACCATAATTGAAAGAGCAATTCACTATTTCTAGAAGCTTACTGCTAAGCTTGTGGTGGTCTTATAATATAATAGCAGGGAAAATTTAATCTGATGAGTAAGGAGCAAAAATGTAACCCGTTATCCTGCTTACCCATTTATACCCTGCTCCGCATAGGAACCAGAAGATCATTCCAACAAATCAGCCAAAATGTATGAAACATGCGATTATGAAATTGAAATTACAAATCAATAAACATAAGGATGTATAGAATAAGTTCTCAAGCATAATAAGCAAATAATCTCACAATCTACATATGAATTTAAGATGAAAGCTTGCAGTTCACCTAGTTGCAGTTAGAATTCTCACAAACAAGGGATAAGGGGACAGCTTTCAATGTATGTAGATCCTTAAGAACTCTCGGATGAGCATTTAGAAAATCTCTTAGGATGCTAAAAGAATGAAAAATCATCGTGAAGTCAGTACAGGCTAAAACCAAAGAACTGGCTTATGAGAATGGCTGCCCCCATAGATATCGCTAAAATAGAAGCAGCCCAAGTGAGCTTCTCCGTTATCCTAGGAACCCGTGCTTTTAATGCCTCACTACACGAACCTATAAAAACCGTATAACTCCCCATCGCAAGCACGGTCCCAACAAGAAACATACCTAAGAATGCAGCACCAGCTAAGCGTGACGGAAGAGCGAGCGCAGGCAAGACCATCATAAGCGCGTCTGGCTGGAGCCCATGCACGATGCCCGTGGCAAAAGTAGCAAACCCGATCTTTTTCTTTCCACTTGGTGGTGCGGGATCTAAGGGTTCAATTAGACTCACGTCACATTCACCATTTTCTAGAGCAACACAAGGAGTTGGAACTTCTGAAGCTTCCCTGATTCCCATGGCTCCAATGACAAGAAGAGTTAAGCCAACGACTCGAGTTCCCCAAGTTCGAATGACTTCAATGTGGAGACGATCCTTGAGGAGCAAAAATAGGAGGCCGAAAATAACTTGGCCTGCATCATGGCCACAACCCCAGAGGGCCCCTACAATGGCGCTCTCTACTCTTGTTCGGCCGATTGATAAAGGAGCCAAGGCAGCAAGATGATCGGGGCCAGATAATGTGTGTAGGCAGCCGGCGAAAAAACCGGTCCAAGCACTACTTAGTAGCTCAGATTTAATGAGTCTTCCTCCTGTACTGGCTGCAGATTGAACAGATATTGCATACGCGGGTTTTGCTAAAATCGGGTGAATTATCGACACAAGCAGTGCTGATAGTAGAACAGATACAGCGGAAGTGGCAACCTGGAAAGATTGCATTAATCAGAATAATGATATGAGATTTATGATAAGGAAAGTGAAGATACCGGGTGATAAATGTGTGCATGCCTCATTTACTGTGTACTGAAAGTTCAAAAGCAATCCATTATAGTGAACCTTTCAAGATCAAAGGCAACACGGACAGACGAAGTGAATTACAATTGTCATTGGTGCCATTAATAAGGAGGATCAGCAAAGTGAAAGGACTCGTCAACTGTCACTAAAATGTAGATAATATGGGAATTATCTTTTACCAAGAGCATATCAACATATGAATTCCTACTTGAATTGCATTGTGTACAAATGCTCATTGTTTACATGAGCTTGAACAACGCGACCAAAAAAATGTCTCGCATATATGAGTATACCAACTCATCAAGGGTGTTTAAACAAACCTAATCAATTTTTATAGAGCTTTCTTAACTTGAGTCACATATAACTGACTTAAATTTATATGGAAAGAGGACTCATGGTATGGTGATAAGTTCACTATCGCATACATCAGAAAACTACAATGACAAAGTGTAAACCACATACTAGAAGGTCATGGCATAAACAACTATATCATGAAAGTAAACTCATGAAGCTATGGAAAAAGTGTTCCAATACACCGGTTTTGATTCATCAATAATCCCCACAATTGCTAGTATTATCTACTGGCCCTTCTCTTCCTTTATTTACACCTTTGCCGTGTTGCCAATAATCCATGTGTATCTTATCTTTTTTCATGTTAAATACTACATAATCTGTAATTGAAATCAAATGGTTAAGAACCGGCTGAAATTGTTTGGACATGTGAAACAAAGACCAATAAATGCACCAATCAGAAGGTGATAGCTATGTATGGACCTAAACTTGCAGTGGAAAGAATATAGATGTTGCTAGCTTAGCATTGAGATGACTCTGACCAAAGGAGAATGGGAACAAAGATTCATGTAGCTAATCCCAAAGATTCAGCATATCAGACATTGCTGTAATTGATTTTAGTGAGACCATTTAGCAATTATTCACACACAAATTACTAAACAAAAAGGTTGAACAGTTATGATGGTGATTGAGAAGGGTGACAACTCAGTGTCGGTACTTGTCATGGTGATTGAGGTGCCTGACGTGCTCACTTCCGTAGCAAAAAATACTGCAATTATATCTGAGGAAGTATATGTCGTCGAAGATCTTTGATATTGCTTGCATGCATTTTGTCCAATTATCTAGTCAAGTGAACCTAATCCGCTGTCAACTCCGAACCATGTCACTAGGAGCTTCTACATATTCTCTCATCTTCAGTCCATTGCCTCATTATCAAATCTTAAATTAGCAAAATGGATCTACATCTACTATTACTCGGTTCGGTAGCATCAAAACCAATCCTCTACTTCCTTTCTCCCATTTTTGACTCAGCAACCATCATACTTCATTCTTTATTCCCTCTATTTCTCATGAGATTTGCAGAAAGTTGTATATATATATATATATATATATATATATATATATATATATATATATATATGAGAATAATGGAGGAAAGATGCCATAGGAGGGAATTCCCTCCTATGGCGTCGAAAAAATACTCCCTCCCTAGTTCTTTCTGATGATCGGCATCCACCATCTTCATCGTCATCATCTAAGATGTGGGTACACCAAATTTCATTTGATTCTACAACTTTTTCACCGTTGATTTAGCAATGTAGAAAGTTCTATTGCCGGTAAACCGTTAATTTTGAACCCACTAAATCAACGATGAAAAAGTTATAGAATCACATGAAATTTGGTGTACCCACATCTTAGATGATGACGATGAAGATGGTGGGTGCCGATCGTCGGAAAAAACTAGGGAGGGGGTATTTTTTCGACGCCATAGGAGGGAATCCCCTCCTATGGCCACTTCCCTCCATTAATCTCTCTCTCTCTCTCTCTCTCTCTATATATATATATATATATATATATAACCATATTAAAATAATATTTTAAAAACAAACCACTTACAAAACATATTACAAAAACAGGTCACTTTCTATCTCGTACGCGCCACGTCAACGCCAGCTCAGCGCTAACGCTTGCGTCAATAAAAAAAAATTTAAAGGGGCACGGTTTCATTACAAATGTATGGCGTACACTTTCAAACTGTGCCCCTTACAATTGTACTGGGCGCAGTTTCAAACTGCATCCATTAAATGTTCAAGTGCCAATTAATTTTATCAATTGGCACACTTTGAATGTGAACCCATACATTTTAGTGAAAAACAATAGGAAAGTGCACCCCATTTACCTACTTAAATAGATACGATCTATTTATTTCCTCATTCCTCACTATTCTCTCTCCTATCTCTCGCTAGTTCGCTCACTCTCTCTCTCCCTCTCTCTCTCGATCTCTCTATCTCTGCGCTCTCTTTCCCCCGCGATCTCTTCCCCCGACCCCCCGGCGATCTCTCCCTCCCCGATCTCACTCTCTCTCATCTCTCTCCCTCTGTTTGTCTCTCTCGTCTCTCTATCTCACTCACTCTTTCTCGATCGATCCTCTTTCTTTCATCTCTTGATCTCGCATTTTCTCGCTGGTACAGATTTAGGTGGAAATTCACCGGCGAACAATCACCTTCATCTTCGCCATCGTCATCACCACCGTGAGCATATAAAAAGTTAGTAAAACCCTAATTTTATTTAAAAATATTTGGTTAAAATTTCGTATTGGAAAAGCAATTTGAAAAAATTGGGTATATATTAGGGATTTTTCCTGATTTTACTTGTGACGGATCAATGAGTAGAATACAAGTTCTTGCAACTTGTTACATGCTAGAAATATGAATTTTATTGTAATTTTATGTAATTAGGTGGGTATAAATATGAAGATAAAAAAATAGGTTGTTTGATAAGGACTCTCAAAGCATGCGTTAATTTTTCTGACAGGTAGGAAAATGACGGATAATTACATCTATCTAGTTTGCTATTTCGATGGCTAATTATCGATTGAAAAAATAAAATTCATGAATATGTCGGAGGAAAAACTAAGATAACTAAAGTTAAAAAATCTAGCACATACAACGAGCTGTGCCAAGTAGTGTATAAAACTACCAAAATCAATCCGTTAGAGTTCAATATCTCCTTAATATACAAATGGCCGATGGAGCATGAATATACCGCCATTGAAATATCCGATGACGAGAATACACAAGTCATGCTTATATCGGAATCGAAATCGTTCAAGATGTTTGTGAATAAGGAGATTTTGACGTCCGCTCAACTATCCGAACCTTATTCTGAAGTGCCTGATCCTTCTTTTTGAGTACCCGAGCATTACCCGCAAGAAGAAATAACACGCATGCTTAATATGAATGTTGATTCTACCAGTTTTATGTTTCCCACTAATGATGAACAGTATATATATCAAAATTACATAGGTGAAGGCACATCAAGATGGAATCCAGTGAATGGGCAATTTACGATATAAGTATCAACTTGCATATTTTTATACCGCGTGTACATTTAGCGGAATACTATTTATTGATAGTAGAGGTATGACATAGTTACTAAGTATTCATAAATTTGTGTGCATTTTTTATGTACCACCGGTCGGTTATAATTATATGTCACCGCCAAATTTCGGTTTTAATTGCATGTCAACGCTAAGCTTCAGCTTGAATATTATGCCCCAAAATACCGAGCACATGCAGTCATACAATACAAGATACAATACGGGATGGACGCCGTTTGCAGACAATAGGTCAGAATTTCGTCAGTATGAAGCCGAAATATGAAGCCGAAATATCAAGTATCATGCAAGTCCCTAATGTTGGTTCCGTACATCCAACCGATATACCTGCTACGGACTCAGCGGTGTTGAAACATAATAGAGATGAAAGTGATGATGATGATTGCTAGTGATGAGGACGAGATTCAAGCATAAGATAGCATGCAAATTGCACATATCCTTGACGATGAGAATAATAGGCAGTGGATTACTAATTCATGCGTTAATAATGACTTCATTGCATTTGAAAATCGACTTGTCGATAACATGACAAATGCTCACATGTTATTTACAGCGGTAATGGAGAATGTCAACTTTCGTATTGATAGGCTTTCGACGGTCGACATTGAAAGTTAGTTAAAGGTCGGCGATTTGTTCAAGAAGAAGGAGAAGTTAATTCAGGCAACCAGAGTTTGATCAATTAAATACGGAGTTTTTTTTAAACCAATCAAGACTACCACGACCAAGTACACCATTGTCTGTAAAAACAGACGCGAACTGCCCGTGAAGGCTTCATGCATATATCTCGAAAAAATCACCGATGAGATATTGGCAGATAAAGAAGTATGCGGTAATCATACTTGTGTGAATCTTATAGTGAATTCAAATCATAAACAGATCACTTCTACATTCATATACAACAGAATATTGCGTTTTGTGAAAGCGGATGTCAATTTAACCCTCAAAACGATTCAAATGCTTATAAAAATGCATTATTCATTGAAATAAATTATATGAAACCATGTAATATGTTGAACAAGGCATTGTCTAAAATATACGGAGATTGAGAAGATTCGTATGAATACCTGCCACGATACCTTACCGCCATCAAATCTACTAATTCCGAGACTGTTTTCAAGATAGCCGACGCTTCAATGTCAGAAAGAATGGAATATTTTACCGGTGCATTTTGGGCATTCAGACCGGCCATTGATGGTTCGCTTATTGTCGTCCCGTTCTCAGTATTGATGGGACACACTTATACGGCAAATACAAATAAATTTTACTCATTACTACCGGTGCTGATGCAAATGATGGTTTTTATCTTTTAGCATATGCTGTAGTTGGAGGTAAAACCACTGAAAATTAGGAGTGGTTCATTGCTTATATTCATCTCTACATTCCATTCGTATAGGGAAGACACATTACTTTTATATCTGACCGGATGAAAGGGATTCGGACTGCACTAAGAAAATCATGACCGAAACCTCATAATCAACGTTATTGTATGTGATATATCAGATCCAACTTCTCAACTGTTGGATTTAATAGCAAAAC
The DNA here is from genome assembly GCA_030015575.1 of Agapanthus africanus. Taxonomy (NCBI): domain Eukaryota; kingdom Viridiplantae; phylum Streptophyta; class Magnoliopsida; order Asparagales; family Amaryllidaceae; genus Agapanthus; species Agapanthus africanus. The sequence continues at coordinate 54,708,247 of CM057350.1, read as the reverse complement.
CTTGCAAAGTTTGTTCTCTCAAATTGCATGTGCATCAGATAACTTGACATGTACAGAGCTAAGAGAAAAACTAACGTATATATCCAAGAGCGGATGCTTGGATTGAAAGTAGTGAGAAAAATAAAGAAAAAAGATGGGCTATTTTGAAAGATGTTGGTAGGCAATTTTGCATGATGACTACGAATGCTTCAGAAAGCTTTTAACGGGATCCTAAAATGATCTCGATCTTTACATATTCGAGCCTTAGTAGGACGGACGTTTTATAGGACGAGCAAATACTTCTTTGCACGACGTCAGGAGGGATAAGAGTGGACGATAAAGTTATGTCCTAAGTTCGAACAATTAATAACAAAAAGGACAATTGATGCTAGGCATGCTTGGATCGTGAGGTTCAGCCAGTCCGAATGGCAGGTGACTGACAAAAATGAAAAAAATTACGGAGTAGTCATTGATGGTAGGAACTGAAGGTGTACGTGCAATACACCTAAATTGCAAAAGTTGCCTTGTTCATGTGTAATTTCAGCATGTACACGAGCAAAGAGTGAGGGAACATTGCACGTCACGATCTTGCTTCAAAGTGGTAATATGTCTCCAAATACAAAACTGCTTATACCTCATTGTTCCATCCTGTACCTGATAGCCGATATTAGAAGGCATACAATGGTCTAATGATATTACCACCTATCGATAGGAGACAAGCAGGACGACCGCATTCTACTCGTATCAAAGGTGTTATGGATGATTCACGAGAAGGACGTATGTAAAATAGATGCAACATCTGCAATGAGTATGGTCATAATAAGGCACGATGCAAAAATCCTCCAGCCCCACATCGCCATTGGTAATTACCATCTATACTTTGAAATACACACATGCATGTACACAGACATACACACACGTGAAAACACAAAAACATACATATACACATACATGCACACATATATTCTTTGTTATACATACTCATTTTTTCAAAGATAATATAAATCGACCTTTTTATTATGCAGATATACTTATAAATCATGGACCCATAGATACGACTATTCTGTACTTGCAGGTTGGCTACAGGTCCGCCAACGCCGCATTAGTATTGGGAAAACTTTATAATTTTATTTTCTCTAATTGCATATGTTATTCATACGTTATTGATACAATTCCTCTTTTTGTAATTAGCAGAGTGATCAGGTAATTACATGCGTTGATCACTCAGTCCATAGCAATAGAATCCCAGCTGGAGATGCCCGTGTGCAGGCTCAGCAGCAACGGACAGGCTTTCATTTTCTATCCAGATTAAAGTACATATGTTTGGACAGAGTCATGATTACGACTTTGGTAAATAGATGAAGACCATACACCTCCACATTTCATTTTAGAATTGGTGAGATGACTATCACCCTTCAGTACGTCATTGTGATGCTTGGTCTTCCTATAGACGGAGAGGTGGTTGCTGTAGAGTACAACTACGATTAGTCAGATTTGTGTCCCAACTTGTTGGGTAGGATTCTGCCTGTTGGGCAGAGGAGAGACAGTAGTATTAACTTGAGTTGGCTGCGAAGGCGTTTAGTGATGAGCCTGCCATGAATGCTACCGCTGTGGCGATCGAGCAACACGTACGAGCTTACATTTTATATCAGATAGGGGTTCGCTTGTTCCCGGATATGAAAAAGAGTGGAGTTAGTCGTGTCTGGCTGTCTCTTTCAGCTGATCTCGACCAGTGTGTCACTTTATCGTAGGAGGTGCAGTTTTGTCATTCCTCTGCAGCGAAATGAGGATGGATGCATTGATAGAGCGGAAGAATTTTGGGATTGTTCGACGCTTCTTCAGGTATAAAATACTTAAAGTCGCATTCTACTAATTTTGCGTAATTAAATTGATATTCAATGTAAAGCCGCATACTATTATATTTTATTTCAGACATGGTCATGGACATATCTCTTTATTGGTCGTCCGGCCATTATGACACAGGTCGCTTTAGATGGCTAAAGGCCATATAATTGCCAGTAAGTAATTGAACCTATACACATATTTCAAATTTCAAGTTTTTTTAGAATATTAATTTGTATGTAGTCTCTAGGCAGGTAGAATGTGCCCAGGTCATGGCATGTGACACCGGATAGCAGCCTCCACTTCTATCGCAACGTGTTCGATGTTATGGAGGAGTCATTGGTTACGTGGACACCGTACACACCTGACTTGTTAGGCACTCTACATCCATTATGCTTGGCAGACGCCGGCTTCTGATGTACGCGGATGCCGATCATCTGCAACGATTATTTAGATGCACGTGTCAGGTCGTGTCCTTCGCCAGTTCGGCTTGAAGCAACACGTACCAAGCGTAGTGGAGCAGACACCATGTCAGGATGGAGTGCTGGTTGGAGATGTGTGGCTCGTGAAATATCATATTTAGGTGGGTTGATGGTACAGTCGGGTAAACCACATAGCCAGTGAGATACAACCAGGTATATCGATAGACCAATACCTTGCCTGGTATTGGATGATTACCCGCAGACTCGTCATCACAGCCGCCCTTCCGCCCACCTCATATACGTCTCGAGAACGATAGAGAGAGATTTGGTAACTTTATATCTAACCGTATAAAACTATAATCTTATTTTTATGAAATTTACTATCTTATTTACCATCAATATAGGCCCGACCATTTACGCGTTAAAGAATTGATGAAGGGATTAGTGGCACCAAGGGTTCCGCGAGCTGCTTTATGAACATCAAGTCTCTCATCAAGAGTGTGATGACGAGACACCGATTCACATGTCCACCGGCCGTTCCTGCACCACCCGTGTCCATACCAGCCATTCCTATCACATATACACGAACAAGACTTAGACAGGCACAGCTGGAGCCATCTCAGCATCCCGATGAGTACGAATATAAACCATCAAAGCTAGATGCGTCTCAGCCATCTACCGCCGACGAAACCGGACCGTCACAGCCTCGACGTCATGTTTTGAAGAGGACACCAGAGATGGTGCGACGACTTCGTTAGATTGCACGGATTATTGTGTTGCAATGACTTTGTTATTTATTTTACAGTGTTTATTATTTTCAGCTTATTAGAATTCGCCGTTTGGACATTGTATATTTTGCATGAATTGTGTGTCTCCACCGTTTGGGTGTTGAATTAGCTCCGTCTGTAGATGCTATTGTTTTATTATCCTTATACATGAATTTTATTCAAAATTTACGAAGGAGGTGCTGTTTGATTTTCAAACATTAATTCTTTACAAAAAAATACTTCAAATCATTTTAATTCAAATGTTAATTCTCTCTCACACAAACACATGTTCATACACAATATATTACACACACATGGTACACACATCCACAGCATACACAAAAATGACGTAAACAAAATAGATAGCAAGAACAGTAACATCATAATTCATCATAAAAATTTCAGAAATAAATCATCTTCGCTACTGAGCTCCTCAGCAACAAAATCGATCCGCTCTGTAATTGCATCAATGGCCTCATCACCTAGCACGGAATCTCAAGTGGGTTCGAGACGGTTCAACGTCCAACGGTACTCGATATTGCGACCGAAAGATGACCCGCAGAATGAACAAAGTAGAGACGGAGATTTGCTTCCCCACGATAGTCATGGATTACTTCTTCAAGAGGATACGAGAGCGCATCCAATACGGCTAAATGCAAAAGCCGCAAGATTTCACAATCGATCTTCATCGGCCAGTTCATACCTCCCGTAATCAATAGAGAATGCCTTCGTAACTAGTGTGGTATATCCTCGTATATACAGATTTCACGACGGTGTAAGGGATGTATCTCTTAATTTCATCGATTAATAACAATCCTGCAGATGAAAATCCTGACATTGAGAGAGAGCGAGACTGAGAACTGAGAAGAGGAAACATAGAGATGGTGATGGCAATGCGATCTGAGAGTATATGAGAGCTCGGCACGGAGAATGAGATTTGAGATAGAGGAAGATATTGAACTCTTCATATAAGGCACATAATCATCCACGGATATGTTTTTTGGGGCGCGGCCCAGAAAAACACATACCCGTGAATGATTGTGTTTCTTTTTGGGACGCACCTGCAAACCGCGCCATAAAAAACGCAAACCCGTGAATGAGTATGTTTCGTTTTGGGACGCAGTTTGCAACTGCGCCCAAAAAACAAAGTCCCAGCAATGAAAATGGTGAATTTGGCATAATTTGGACGTGCGCCTATTAATAAAATTAATTGGCACTTAATGATTCGCAGCTCTAAACTGCGCCGATTACAAATGAATGGGACGCACTTTCAAAATGTGCTCATTACATTTGTAGTGGGCGCAGTTTAGAACTGCGTCGAGTACATTTGTAAGGGGGTGCAGTTTGAAACTACGCCCATTACATTTGTAAGGGGAGCAGAAACTACGTCCCTTCGAAAAAAATGTGTTGACGCCAACACCAGCTCAGCACTAGCGCCTACGAGGCAGAAAGTAGCATGTTTTTGTAATATGTTTTGAAAGTGGTTTATTTTAAAAATATATTATTCTTAGAGGTTAATGGAGGAAAGGCGCCATAGGAGGGGATTTCCTCCTATGGTATCGGAAAAATGCATCCTCCGTGATTTTTTTCGACGATTGACATGCATCACCTCCGTCTTTATCATCTAAGATGTGAATACACCAAATTTCATATGATTATACCATTTTTTAACGTTGATTTAGTTGGTGTAAAATTAATGGTTTACCGCCAATAGAACTTTTTACATTGCTAATTCAACGGTGAAAAAGTGGTGGAATCGCATGAAATTTGGTGTATGCACATCTTAGATGATAACGATGATGATGATGGATGTCGATCGTCAGAAAAAATGGTGGAGATTGTATTTTTTCGCCGCCATAAGAGGAAATCCCCTCCTACGGCCTCTTTCCTCCATTAATCTCTTATTTTAATATGGTTTAAGATTAAAAAAAAATTGTCCATATGTGTGTGTGTGTGTGTATTCTTTTTTTCAATGTTCCATTTGATCCATTTCGAAATTAAGATGCGATTTATTCAATATTATGAATCTTTAGGCCAATTTAACTTGCTACAGACGAAATCTACAACTTCACACTAATCAGCCCACATCAAGAAACGATCTTTTGCAAATTACATAAACCCTAATTCACCATAAGAAAAATCCCCAACATCCTGCTCTCTAATTACCCAAACAACCCTACAATTCCTTTGTTTCCCATATTATTGGGCCATTCTTCGCCTTTGCAAACAAACCCAAGTTCTACTTCTACCACTAAGAAACAATAAGAAACCCTAAAAAGCATCCACCACGACCAATCCAACAATAGAAAGCTCCACAATCAAATCAGACAAATAAAAAACGCACCTTTTTGAGTAGGGGACCAACCAAATCCACAGTTTTGGGGGATGGGACTTCGGCAAATAGGAAATCCTCCGATTTCTTAGCTTCCGGGCTCAAAACCCGAAGAGGAGAAGAAGACGACGGAGGCGGCGGCGGCGGGCCCTCTTGTTTGGAGAGCAAGGAGGCGCTAATGGGCTTGAGAGAGAGGAGAGAGAGCGAGGGCGCTGCTGTCGTCGTTCTTCTTCTTGAAGGAGAGAAGAGGAAGCGAGGTTTTGGGATGAAAGAGGAGGAAGGAGAAGGAGAAGAGATAAGCCTCTCCATTGAATCTAAATCTGAGAGGGGTTTTGTGAAAACACGGAGGCAAACAGGGAGAGAGAGGAAAAATTGAAGTGCGAACCGTGGATTCTGGGATTTGAGCTTTGATCCGTGCCTGCTACTACTAGTTGCCTTTGATATGTTGATCTTATGTTTGGCAACAATCATAGAGTTTTGGACACTAGCCAATCATAATTTTTCTTTTTGCTTTTTTTTCCTTTTCAAAACCCATAATAAACTTTTCGTCTTTCCTCGTCTAAAGAATCGTATCAAAAACCCACTAACATTTTTCTCTGGTCAGAAAACACTTGGTTGCAATATCTGTATAGCTTCCTGCAATATCTAGTTAGATGCATATATGTACAGTTTCTTGCAGCATGCATTCGTTAACTGGATATTACATGAAACTATACATATATTGCAGCCGGAGGTTTTGGATAGCGGAAAAGCGTATGAGAAAATTTTTTACAAGATTTTTTGGACCGGTTTTTTTACAGCAGAAAAGTGTGTCAGCCGTTTTTTTGACCAGATTTTTTGGTTCATAGGTTTTTTGACAATTTGCCCTTATTATTATTATATTTTATCTATAAATTTTTTGGGACAATATTGATAGTCATTGAATCTGAAATGCATAGATGGAGGGCTTAACCAATATCCAACATTATATGCTAGTAGATCATTATTGGTAGATCATTTATCAGTGTCTCTAAATGGTTTATTTTCATCTCTCTTTTTACATTTTAAAAATGTTCTGAATCTATTTCTCCTCAGTTATTTCATATTCTTTGTAAGTTGAAATGAACTTAAAATTTAAATTTAAATTTAAATTATCCATCCTAAAGTCAAAGTTTAAGCATGAGATTTAAGAAAATCCATTCTTTTCGCATTCCGGCATATTCACAATTTAAAGTCGACCTTCTAATATAATTTATGAACCATGGTCCCGTGGACGTTTCATATGTTGTATATGCGCGATTGGAATTTTAGCCGAATAAATTTAAACATGAGATTTGAGAAAATCCATTCTTTTCGCATTCCAGCATATTCACAATTTCAAGTGCACCATCTAATATAATTTATGAACCATGGTCCTGTGGACGTTTCATATGTTGTGTATGCGCGATTGGAATTTTAGCCGAATACGGTTTAGGAGGAAGATATTGACTCTTACAAAATATGGTGCATTAACAATTCAACATTCTTTGTCTAGAGATCGTTTGGACAAATCTTTATTTTCAAGCAGTGTCTAGTCAAAAATCACAACCAGACCACAAGAAAGTTTCCAACTCTCTAAACGTGGAAGCTTGGAATCCATGAAACGTTGGAAGGAGTTGTAAGCAACTTTCAATAAGTAATTATACGAGGAAGAAATATTAAAGTTGATGCAACTCATCTTCGCCCTGAGCATGACTCGGATGCGTAATTGGGGGATGTGGACTTGTTCTCAGTTCCAGGACACTGCATTTGTCTTATGTCACATGGGGCATGTCAGATTGGATTTCAAGCCAGACTAGATACATAATCTAGAGCTATACGTTACACACGCACACGTCCACCGTATTCCAACTAGGCTCAATTGCTACCAATTTACTCTTCAGTGAGAGATCACACGTTCAATCCCGAAGGATTGATTCAAAAAAAGTAAAAATTGTCCAGTGTATATGTTGTAACTGGCTAAACACATGCCTACAAAATGATTTGATAAGAATGAACCCACGAGCGCAACTATGGTCTTGTGGCAATGCCCGTTTGCAGTTGAGCATATGATTACACACTCCTGTGCAAAATCAAGGTCTAAAATATACTTATTGCAATCATTGTTCAAGTATATGGTTATTTGCCTTTTTGCCATCACAATATGATATAGAAATCAAGTTATAAAATGTACAAAATTAATCAACCATCGGCCTTACATGGTAAAGCTGAAAAGAATGCGGAAATGATGATATCAAGGTGTGGCTTTTAGGGATTCGGGGTCCTGCTATTATCTTCCCCTTGTATTACATGCTATTAAATCAAAACTCCGGGGAAAATTCTACGGCGTGCCGGCCATATGTGTCTGGTCAGAGAAGAGAAAGAAATAAGAATATGGAACCCGCCGATCTATCCGAAAGGATGCAATAAACCCGACATAATGAAAATTTTCTCCAACTCCGGTGGTCAATCTAAAACAAGAAAACCCATGGGTTTACTCTTTTTTTAAATCTATGATGTGAGGTTAAGATGATGTAGAATGGAAATAGCAGAAAGATAATGACAGTCCCTGAATCAGGCTTTTAGTGCCATTGTGAATCTCTCTTCTAGTGCCATTAAGAATTAGGAAAACCTTCATAATTGACAATAAATTGAAAAGTCAGCATGATCAGTCAACTGAGTAAACAACTAAATAGATAAGAAAAAATTATAAAAATAAACTAGAGATATGCAGCTGGTATCATCATATCAGAACAGCCATTATAAACACTTCACTGTTACCTCCAATTACCGCATGAGATAACAATGAACATAGCTGATATCAAGATTTCTCAAACCCTAATTAAAGAAAAAGCATGACAAAAACGAAAGAAAAAATGCACCCCCATATATATAAAACCATATATACAAAAGAAATAACAAAATACAAAATTATAAAAAGCTCACAACTACACTTGTTATAAGCTGTTAATAATCCAGTTCCAATCCTTTCTATTCTGGAAACATTTGCTAATACCTAAACGCAGCGTTTGCAAGATGCAAACCTGCATCCTTTCATAGAAATAACCAAGAGACATTTACATATATGATATATATAAAAGAAAAGGTGCGGATTTTATTGATATCTTCAACGAAGTTTATTTTGCGCCACAGCTTGGCACAGCTCGTCCTCGTAGAATAAAACCCTGCCTGCAGGAACAAAGTATTTTGAAGGCAAGGTTGTATCTTGGAAAAGTGATGCTGCGATTGGTTTCCAGTCCATTGAAGAAACACGAAGTGGGCGGGGGCCGTGCTTTGGAGCTTTTGGAGTACGTGGGGTTGGAATCGAGATGCCGATGCCTTCTCCCTTGCTGGAAATTATTTTTAACAAACAAAAATCATAACGGTTTTAAGCAATCAGTAAGAGAAAATGTAAGCTTCATTTGGCATTTACCTTATAAAAGGCCAGCGTTCAGTTGGAAGAGGAGTCTTTGTTCGAAGCATTTCCTGTCTTGATCGATCAGGTGTCGTGTAATTGAAGTGCCATTGCCTGGCCTTTTGAACCTGATAAAGGAAAAAAAAAGGGTTGATAATCCATTTATCGAACAAAATTCCAAGAGATTATTACCATAAAATAAATAATCCATCAATACTGCAAGGAGAGTTAAAAGGGAAAGGAATAGCGGATTTATGTCTAGAACATTGAACTTAATAGGTCCATTGTATGATTAATCAAAGGAACTTACGACTATAGTTTCAAATAACCAAGGAAAATCCAAAAAGTGTGGTGCATGAAGATTGTGGTTGGGGCTTGAGAAGGTATGAAGATTTAGCTCATTTCAGGAAAAACCGATGACGTCAAATTTTACAAAATTCCTGTCTTACATTTGCTACACTTGGACTTACCTGCAGGGAGTCCTATGGCAAATTGGCAATAAGATTGGCCTGGATTCTAGAAATGTTTAATATGTAGATCATACACATTGTGATCTGTGAACGCGTTCAAATCTGTAAACAATGAACATTATACAGGGTGACATTGTATGAGTTAATGTTGGGAGGGAGAGTCGATCCACGGAACAGTGCTCGCGACAAAACCCAAATCACGCAAAAATACAATCACGCAATTAAACGACTAAAGACAATATAAATTAAAGTGCAGGAATAAGAAAACAATCAATCACAAACAAGATAGATTTGTTAACGAGCTTCACCCACCGTATGGCTAGTCCTCGGCAGAGCGGAATCTGCAAACGTCGACTATACTTGAATCAAGTTTGTAAACAAAAACAACCCTAGGAGATTTCTCTCAAATCTCTCTATACAAATTTCTCTTGGCCTTTGCCTCTTGTGATGGATACAAGTGATGGATACAAAATGCCTCACTCATAAGACGTGCTTTGATAGCACCTAGGACAATATCACTATCTAACAAAGTCACCACCTATCATTGTCATCACCTAATAATGTCATGCATGTCAAAAATAGCACCTAACAAAGTCACCACCTATCATTGTCATCATCTAACAATGTCATGCATGTCAAAAGGTGGCACCTAACCATAGACTTTAATTTGCATCAATTTTCAACAAACTCCACCTTGATGCAAAATTCATCATAATCTCGACATTGTCCTCCTTGGAGTAATTTTTTGGCTTGATTCTCAGCACTAGTAAACTTCACACGATTCCGCTGCTGCTCTCTCCTCATCAAATTTTCATGGAGAGATTCACCATTCTGCAACAGAGATTCAGCTTATCTCTGTCTACAATTTTGGTGAACATATCCGCCGGATTCTTTTCTCCCGCGATCTTCTGCGGTGTCAACTTACCATCTTCTAACGCCATGAGTATGAAGTGGTATCGCACCTTGATATGCTTCGTCCGAGAATGATATGCTGCATTCTTTGCCAAATGTATTGCACTTTGGTTATCGCTCCACAAGGTATTGAAGTCTTGCTTCTTACTCAACTCTTCGAGTAACCCTTGTAGCCATATCATCTCTTTGCTGGCTTCCGTGATTGTCATGTACTCAGACTCCGTAGTTGACAATGCTACCACTTTTTGCAGTTGAGATATCTAACGCACCGCTGTTCTCCCAACTGTAAATACGTATCCCGTTGTGCTCTTCCCACTATCTCGATCACCCGAGTAGTCCGCATCAACGTAACCTTGCACCATTAGAGAGTCGCCCCCGAAACATAAGCAGTGACTAGACGTACCCCTAAGATACCTCAAAATCCACTTCACCGCATTCCAATGCTCCTTTCCCGGGTTTTGCATATACCGGCTCACAACTCCCACTGCCTGTGCAATATCTGGTCTCGTACTCACCATTGCATACATTAAACTCCCCACCGCAGAAGCATAAGGCACTCTTGCCATCTCGTCTTTCTGCTCTTGATTTGTCGGGCAAAACTCCTTCATGAGTTTGAAATGTTTTGCTAAAGGCGTACTCACCGGTTTTGACTTGTCCATGTTGAACCGCTTCAAAACCTTCTCGATATAGTCGCTTTGCGATAACCATAGCTTCCGCTGCTTCCTATCTCGAACGATCTTCATGCCCAAAATTTGTTTGGCCGCTCCCAAATCTTTCATGGAAAACTTTTCAGTCATCATCTTCTTCAGACTTTGAATTTTCTCGAAGTTCGGACCCGCTACCAACATATTATCTACATAGAGTGATAGAATGATATAGTCTCCATCCTCAAAAGTCTGAATATGTTGGTAGAGTTATTACAAAACGTTCGATAAAAGTGGTAAATATTTCTTTTAAAGATGGTTGTCCCATATATCATGGTCACATAAACAAGGACATTTAGAACATACAACCCATGTACATGTAGCTTATAAGAAGCTGAAATTGAAAGAATCAATCAAGAAATGACCGAAAATGGTATATAAGTAATCCTCTTTTGTCAGTTTCCGTGTATCCATTAAAAGAAAATTACAAAAAAATTAATCAATATGGATATACAGCAACCTGTTATTAGGATTTGACAATTTATGACACAGGGCAATACACTAAAATAAAATTATAAAATTCATAAACTTAACCAAGCATTATAGCTACAATTCTTGTTATTGTACATAAAACCTGCAATTCCTAATGATAAAGCATAACTAATATAATATCTCTGACACCAAAATGAAGTATGCAATGGATTTATGGAGAATGCTGGACAGTATAGTCATTGTCAAATTCACAACTGAATGCACTTGAAGAAGGGAATCCCACGAATAAAGTTTTCTATATAGCATCTCCTCTTCTAATCATCTCTTTCTAAAGAAATGAAATCCAAATAAAGGAAAGAAATCTGCAAATCTGGGCATAGGTTAGATTTTATTTTATTTTTGAGTTTAAACGGCGTTTCCACCAATGCTTCGTTAAAAAGATGAGAATGAAACAACCAGAGTTCTACACAATACATAAACCATCGCTAACAATAACTGTCGTGCTTGACACAGTGAGCCACCGACCAAAACAAACCACATACAACAGACATAACATCAAAAATCCCTCCTAAACGCTAACACAACCGCCTATAGCCATAACCACCACAAAGAGAAGGCTCGGCCCAACAAAAGATACACAGGCATAGGTTAGAAATTAAAGAAGACGTTTAGAATCAATTGTAAAACTTCTGATGATTAACATTGGAAAAGTGCGTGTTGAAGTAATAATGAAATGAGTGAGCTGTGTGGAATTTAGACAAAAACATAAATATATGACCTAGTGACAAAAGACAGTGTAGTTAAATAAGGCATTGCAGAGGTAAATTAAATTTTTATTATATACTTCAAAGTTCAAACTAATGAAACCAATCTGTCAAGAAGCTGTAAACTTTATAAAGAGAAAGTGTAACATATCAAGAATACTAACAAAAAAGATAAATACTAAATCTCTACTTATGCTGGAAACATGGCATGGCTAAATAGAAGTATGAGAGCAACTGCCTAAACCTAAACTGCATATATCAAATACATTGTGAGGGAGCTATTGAAGCAGTACTCCAGAAAATATTATATTAAGCAGAATGCGGATCATTACTAATCTATGGCTATTTCAATGGTGAAGACAAACCCATGTAGAATATGCATTTGATAATTAGAATACTCAGACATGGTGGACATGTGTGGTTAGCACCTTTTGTTGTTTTCTGAACTGTGACGTGTAGCAGATATTCTTGACACATGGATATACATATCATTAATTGTATTGAGGTCATAAGGGTTACAGATTTAATTGTATCTGCAGATGCTTTTATGTTGCCTTTTCTTCTTGTAGACAGATAAAAAAAGGATTGTTCTCATACATTGCTATATGAAGATTTTGAGATCTCATATTTGTAGTTTATGTAAAAGATGGAGTTAAGCAAAGATAGCGGATTTCTTTTCAATTATGATGTTAATTTTGTGGAATACGAATCGGTAACATTCTCATGGTGTACAAGGGCTCTGTCATACCATAGTTCTTCAACAATGTCGTATTCATCTGTCCAGTTTGTACCATATACATCACAACCATATCTACGTAACTGATTGTCTAGTTCAAAAGTGAGAATAACTTTTATAATACTTAATTAAAATATAGGAACAGATAAATACTAAGGATTTAAGATAACAGATGGTTCATCCGAAATTAGCTGGCTGAGCAGTTCACAAGCTTTCAGATTTAGCATCAAAATGGTTAGTACATAAACAGAAAGATAAAAATATTGGCTTAATTGGAGTTATTTCACTTAATTTAAATCACTTGGGAGGTAACTAAAGCATCCTAGTTTCTAGAACTGCCGAGGGAAGACATAAAACCAGTCAACCCATCTGCCACAAACTTACTGGAGATAAAAAGAACATGTGGTATTGCAAACAAGCAAAAAGAGGGAGAATGGATGATTGTATTTTTGAAACATATGATAATACTAATACCTATTCTAAGAGTTATAAGATCGACTAGGTTTGGGTGACAGAGAGAACTTACAGCTGTCCGAACCTTCTGGCTAACATGGAAAACTGCACGTAGTTGATCATGATGCAAGTGACACATGATTTTAACCTTAAAGCATCCAATAATTGAAGTTAGCGTCAAATTCATTGAGATAAGCTAGTGAAGAAAAGAACCCAAGTTAAGGATTTACTATCACATACCAATAGTTCCATAGGAAGTGATTCAAGCCTTGAACTTCCAAAGCCAGCAGCTTCCGTAGTTTTGGGTGTAGCTGGCACTATCTGCAGTCGAGTTTCGTCTCCCATGGAATCTAAGTCTATTCTACAGGGAGATGCAGTTGTACTACTATAAACAACAGGCTCTCTGTTGTGAAAAACGTCAACTTTTTCCTCCTCGGCGTCCAACCCGATGACTCTCTTCTTGACTATAACAGTGCAAGACCTGGTCCTATTATAACGGAGCTGCGCGAGCGCGCCTGGCTTCAGATACTTGTTCCTCGTGTTCTTTACACGCTTCCTTTCTTTCATTTCCATCTGCTTCGGTCTCATAGTGGATTTCCTTTTGTTATTAGAGTTTACGGCCGGATAAAAAACCATAATGGCCTATAACCATTTTTGCCTTTGCTTCTCTAGTATCATTCTAGACCTTCATTCTAGGAAAAATGAGTACACAATGATATATCAATCGGATAAACAATTCATAAATAATTCGAAAACATAAAGATGTAATCATGTAAGCAAACCACAACAGGAATTCTGATGTGATCACTGACCATCTTATGCCAAGACCAAACTTTGATTGCTATTAAGTTATTTTGATTAAGAAAATAGCCAAATCACCATTAAATTAGTTGGATTTTTTTATTATAGAGCGAAGGATGAAGCTAAAACCCCTAAAAATCGAAGGAAAGCGATAGTATCTGATGTTTCAATAGAAGGAAATATCAATTTGTTATGCTTGGTTTCAATTCGTAACAAAAAAAATATATCAGCATGAAGCAATGAAACAAAAAAACGAAAGAGCGGAGAAACCTTACAGCGAAATTAGAATCGATGGCAGCTCAATGATCTCTCCTGCATAAAAAAGAAAACATTTTTAACCCCCAAAAATCACGAAAAAATGGATAAAATCGCGAAAAAATCAGAGGAGAATCGCCGACCTCGGACAAAATCAAGAGAGATCATCGAAAAGCTGAGACAATCCTAACAAACTAAGGAGAGAGAAACTGAGGAGAGAGAAAGTAGGGATCGAGCAGAGCGACCGGCACGGCGAGAAATTGATTCGAACGAAAATGAAATTTTGCGCAAATGGCCGCCAAAATTTTCAAGAAGAGTTCGATTCGCACTAAAAAGGTAATGGAATTTATAAGTGAGCCGCAACGAAAACTTGCAGCAAACCCTAACGGCACCAGGACTCGTCGTTTTGAGATCCAGCTGGCCGAGCTGGAGAGTTACGTGGCGTTTTCTTATTGATTGGTCTGATGTGACGTCCGGATAATTTGAGGATCTAATGGCGGAATGAACGCTAGCGGGCCAGCGAATTTGGTAGCTTGAGAGGGAAAAAACCAGTATTAGGGCGTGCATTGTGCAGGACACTTGCAAGCCCGGAAGTCATTCAAAGGTTTGCAAGGGATTTGCACCATGCAAGTCCTTACATCGAAGTTTTTTCCGCTTGAGAGCTGGCGCATTTGTTCTTTAAACTTGGAACATTAAAAGAAATAGCAATTTTATGAAAATACGTAAGACAATACGGAATCTCATACCTCGTGCATATTGACCTCCAAAGCTTAAAATATGTACATATCCGGTTGTATGCGATCTTTCGTGTTTTTCGATCGTGAATCTACAAGTGAGAGATGCCAAAAAAATATTTAAAAAATTGTTACTTTTGCAATCATATTATCTAAGGTCTAAAAAAACTGAAAGAGTTTTCGGATGTATATGTTTTAAGTTCGTGTAGATTGATATTCATAGGATTGACCTTCCAAAAACGAAGCGAAATCAAGCTTTTAATCATGCAGATAGAACTTCTTTTTTTATGTTTGCTGTATGTATTGCATCTAAAATTATGAAATTGGGATAAGGTTGTGATCGCACGAGGGAGGCACGTGCGAGGAAGCCTCGGATTCCGGAGACACAAGCTACCAACAGGGGAACATGAGGATTTAGATATTAGTGGGCATGGATCCAAGATGACTGCACATCTGTACGGCCCAAAAATCGAATAAACAATCGCCTCACCAAATACATTGAGTTTTGAGGCAGGCGAAGGGGCCCTGTCATGGACGGCAGAAAAGGAATCCAAAAGTATGGAATCTAAATCCAATAATAGTTTAAAGCTTTTGATTCCATTCCATGATTGGACTCTAGTTTCCTGATCTGGCCCAAGAATTTGCTGAAGGAGGACTTGCCTTATCTGGACCTGTGATTTAGGCATCGGGCTTTGGACACCGCTTTGGGCTGAAGGCCTTAATTGACCGTGATATAAGAAAGAGATAAACAAGCATGCGGAGCTCCGCATACCCAGCATGATCTTGTAATGTTAGGTATTTTCTATTTTAAAAACAAGAAGCATAATTCTCATGTTTTGACGGAGGGAAGTTAAACATCTTATTGCAACAAGCGTGACTTCTCCAAGCAAATTAAATAGGCTTCGCTTATTCCTCCGCAGGCTTAGATGTCTTTGTGACGTAACCGATAAACTTTTCTTATCGATAACAGAGGTAATATGAGATGAATCTGACTTTCTTGGCGATAGCTTGGCTTCCTTCTTACATGATTAAGGGCTCTATAGGAGTTCAAAGAGACTTTAATTGGATATTTAGGAATTTTATCGATGATCAGTAAGTATTGGAGAGGGTTCTAGAACACGGTCAGAAAAGAGAAGATAGAGAAAGGTTTCAGAAACCGACCATATTTAATCCTATGTATTTTTTATGATCCCAATCAACCGAGACAAGAAAGATTGGACGGAAGTTGGCAACATATATAGGAAGTTGTTGTGACGGAGAGCTTTTTGGGATCATATTATGATTTTTGAACTTCTTAGGGTGAATTTTAGAAATGCTAATTGCTTCGGATGCTATATGAAAAAACCGCAAAGTATCAATGATAGAGAGAAAAAGAACAAAAGCCGCCAGCACAGTGGGCCCCACAGTTCGGTTTGCAAATGCATTTACAAACCCGGCGTGCTGCTCCAAAACCCTAATCTTGAAATTCAAAAATCCTAAATCGAAGCCACTTTACTCCCAAAATCTTATCTTTTACGACCTCGTTCTCATTCTCCAAGTATTTCTTTCAATCTCATCCTCTTCGTCTCTCGCGATGGAGCCAGCCGCATCCGTGATCGATAGAATCAAAGGGTTCGCGAAATCGAGCGAGCGTTTCATCAATGGCGCGATTCGCAAGTGCCCCATCTCTTCCAATCACGATCCAGTAAATTCTATTTTTTTAACTCATTCTGTTACTTTCAATTTCACGTTGCATTGCATTGTTTGCGCAAGATCTTTGCTCTCTCTTTCCTATGTTAGTGTAATATAAAAGTAGTTGAAATCGATGAAAAAAGTTGCATCTTTGATGATTATTGGAGTTGCAGTCTCGTATAGTCTTGTGAATTGCTGCGCTACGTAGATTTTAGCAATTTTGATCATTAACAGCACTGTTGATTCTGTAAACGAGTATTTAACCGTGAGTTTCCAAGTGTCGCCGAAAGTTGGAATCTTGATTCATTCTTTTGTCTGGTGCGCTATGTGGATGCGATGAAGGAAGATAGTTGTTTAACAAGTAACTGTAAAGCTAAATAATCTTCAGAGGCATCCTGATATTTTCCGTAATCTCTGTCACGCACCAATTAATGCAAGTTTGACTTAAATAAATCTGAATTTATCTCAATTCAGCAGACATGTGATCCGTACATGACCCATTTGTAGCTAGAATGGTAAAACTCACTGGAGGCATAAGCTCCAAGGAGCATGATGGAGACAAACAAGATAGTGGGAATTGAAGAGGAGAGGATATGAGAATATTGGCTTAGTGGGAGGGTTCTTGTGTTTGACTGCATGCCCAGTGCCCACAAACATTTACAGAAACCCACACACTCATCCACCCATATATGGTGTTTAGATTTTAACGTGCAAAACTCACCAATAATGCACTATTGAACTCTTGATGATGGATTTCTTTGATTGATCAGTTGTTGTTAACCATGATGATCTGATTCAGTATTATCTGGATGTAATACATCCCACTAAAATTTATGTGAATCAGATTGCCATTCGGAAAGAGGGAAGGCTATCAGAATTTTTGTTGAGATCGAAAATCTTGGCCTATCCCATATCTCATGTTTTATCGAAGAAAACATGAACTTGGCTCATCCAAGTTTCCTATCTATATCAGTTGGCCAAGGAGTTAATTACACTGGTTTGAGAATCCATGAAAAAAAATTATCCAAAAAAAAGCGCAACCAAGCATTTTTATAATTTTTGTAACATGTATTTATGATTTTTTTTTAATGTCCATACTCTCTTAATGCTCAACAATTAATTAATCTCCCAATCCATCACAAGTTTTCGTGTTACAGGGCATGTCTTAAGAATGACTAATTATATTTGAAAAAAACTTTTATATACCTCCAGAGCATAATATAGAAGTAATTGTAAGATATTTTCAATAACAATTTCCAACAAATGTTTCATGTCCTGTTACGAGAATGATGTATTTAATTTCTTGTAGACCACGCATTGATGCACGATCAAATTATCATGGCCAATTTTAGTTAACCGTGCATCATACATAATAGACGACTAGACATTTCTTCTTTATTGCCTCTTTCATTTCTTAACGGAACCTCCAACTTGTTTGCTCTATCTGTTTATTGTTATGTATGAAATTTGCTTAAACAAGCAAGTATATTCAATACAAGAACAATGTTGGGAGCATTAAGCTCACCAGATATTCAGATGACTGGAACAGCAATTCAAATTTTCGAACTACATTATGTTTTGGATTTTTCGTCCAATAGAAACTTTGAGTGTTGTTGACACGTTACAAAAGACTCCACTTGAATCATTTGAATGCTTAGGTATTAGTTTCCTAAAAAGGGATATATTGGGTACGGTTTCCTTCTAGAAATGACAGTATATTCCAATTTCATTGTACCTTGCAGCTCCATTTAGTTTAGAATAAATTGTCAAAAAGCCCCCGGCCCGCTCGAGAGCTGTCTAAAAACCCTTGTAATTTTCGAAATTGTTGGGAAGGGCGTTCAAAATCTTTGTGAAAAAACCCATGGGCTGTATTTCATTTAGGCATCGTATCCCCTCAACCGCATGGATATTACAGGCAACTGCAATTGCTTAGATATTACAGGCAACTGGTATACATCGGGTTTTAATTGGGCCCAGGGTTTTTTACACAAGTTTGAAGCAGGCCGGGTCGGGGGCTTTTTGAAAATTTACCCTTTAGTTTATTTTAGCTTCCTAAAAGTAAATTAATTGCAATCTCTTATCCTGCCACTGCAGTAATTGATTTCCAGATTTTCCTGTGCAGATTGAGATATTGAAGCGCTTACAGCGAGAAGCATTTTCTGATATAATGAAATTAAGGGATCGTCATGATAAACTTGAACGGATACTTTCCTTATACAATGCTAGCATTGGAGGTCCATTCCAAGAAGCCGGCACCCATATAAAGGGAATAATTGATGTGGCTGGGGCTTTACTGTTTGTTGAGAACGATGATCAATTGGTTCGTAATGACTTAGATAGAGCAGGAACTAGAACAGGCATTGATATGAGGTTTATTTTTAAGACAGCTGTTAGGCAAAAAGATCTTGTTACAGCAGAATTTGCTGCTGGTTGCAACAGCGATAATCTCAGTGGGAGTCCTTTGGCACTGGAGAAGGTGATGTATTTGGCAAATCTCAATGATTCACTGTCTGTGATTCTGTCCCCCTTGGGGGCTCAATGCAATGAATTTGGGGTTGATTCAAGCTTTGAACAGGTAATGCTTTTCTAAGTTTTCATATTTTACAGGCTGTTTGGTTTGGTGTAAATGGAGCTGAAAACTTCTGCAGCTTGATTTTCATTTATAATGTTTGGTAAGTTACATGTGACATGAAAATTATTCATTTATAATGTTTGGTAAGTAACACGTGACATGAAAATTATAAAATAAGTTGTAAAATATACCAAATTTCTGCAACTTTGGTAAACCTACGTGCTTTTCTGGTTGATTTTAACCAACTTGTTTCAATCTTTGACAATGACGCTAACAGCCTTTTCTGATTGATTTATCTACTAAATAATTCAATTAGAGCATTTATTAAGGGTGCCACTACTGCCCCTCATTTACCTGTTGCAAATTTTTAAGCAAAGGCCGTGTTGCTACTTCTTTTTCATTCCACCAAACATAGTATCTGCTTTGTATTTACAAATCTGAAAAGAAAGTTGCAAACAACCAAACAATGGATTTCGGGGGGGGGGGGGGGGGGGGGTTTGTTGCATGCACCAAGATGCTGCAATTTATATTGCGGCAAACCAAACAGCCCCCAAAGCTCCTGCATTTCTATTTAATGCGATTCTTCTAAGCTTCACTTGCGTATTTTTTTGGCAGACTCGACGCCTGGGTAAAATCTCTTCACTCATACCCCTTTTATTCAATCAACAATATAGCGGTGCTGGTGTCATGGTTAAAGGATCAAATGTTGCAGCTTCTGTCGCTGAGTTAGTTTCTGGCAGTAGTAACTTGAACACCTTTGGGCAAGTTACCTTTCAACCATTAGAAGAAACAAGACTTACATTATCATGTTTATTGCAAACACATAGGCTAATATCGAAACCTCTCAACTTCGGCACTTTTGTTATACCAATGGGTCACCTAAAACGAAGGAAAAACACTGAGGTATCCGAGCAAGCATCTTCTTCTGCCACTTGTGCAAAGGTTGATGAAAAATTTTCAGGATCCATTGCTCTGATGTTAAACTCACAATTAGATGAAAGCACCACTATTGATGGTTGGGTTGAGTTGCAGAAATCAAGCAAGTTATTGCAGTGGGGTGTCTCTGTATCAGATATCCCAGAGAATGAGCTAGGATGGGGTTTTAGAGCGGGAGGGAAGAGTGAAGGGCACTTTAATGATGTTCAGTTGGAAGGTTTCCTTAACTTTAAATTTGGAAAGAAATTCAGCTTGCAACCAGGTCTTGTTTATTCGATGGATGGGAAAAATCACATTCCTGCACTGGTGTTTCGCTCGAGTTGGTTTATGTAATTACTTTGTGTTGTTGGCAGTCTTTTTACTTACATTGATAGAGAAGCCATTTTCTGCATGAACCAGTTTAGGTTTCAACGACAATTTCTTTTTGATTCTTTTTTAGTTATTGTAATTTCTTAATCCCGGTTCTGCAAATACAAAAATGATATTTACAAAGAGCAAATAAATTTAATGCCGTGTAAATATGACGTGGATGGGTATATCTTGACATCATGTAGTTTATTTATCTATATGCCAATTTGTCCATTTTGGACATGGAAAGATGTACAATTGTTCAGAAATTGTAACTACCTGTACCTGGCGCCTAATATTTTATCAACAAAAAGAAGGTATAAGTTGTGTAGCTTGCCTGGAAAGGTGTAGAATTCTTCAGAAACGAAGGAAAGTAAACTTAAATCCAATTTCCATTTTTATGTAAAAAAAAGGAAAGAAAAAGAAAAAAAGGAAATAATGAAAAGGAAAAAAGAAGAAGAGAAAGCTAAAGAGTAGAGCCATCTAATGTATCAGAATAGTGTTTATTTTTCTCATCGAGGAATTCAATTGTTCACTTTCATGCATGGGCACCAGGTTAAACATGGAATTAAAGGTTTTTGATGCATAGAAAGAGTCTGATGTGTATGCAGTGCACAGATAGTCTTGGATCAGTATGATGAGTAACTACAACATATGAAATGAGGGCTTTATATTATGGTGCTAGCCAGTTTTGTGTTTTAAGGATAAAAAAATGTCTGTTCCAGATCTGCAGTGGGAACTGTTAAAGAGTGGGTAATTCTGTTCCTATTTTTGTTGGTATTTGCCTTGGTGCCTTAGGATAAGTTATCATGTGTTTTCCCTTATCTTATCAAAGCTACTGCCAGGTTTGTGGTTGAGCTTGGTGCTAAAGTATATAGAGATTATTGCAATGCCTTGAGTAATTGATCTTGGTCCAGTATCTCTTGTGCAGATTTTTGACCTGCTAACCATTATTAAATTCCCTGGTCCCAAAATAACTTGTAGCAGTTTAGTTACGGTGCTAAGCATATAGAGATTTTTGCAATCCCTAATATGATTAATGTAATTACAGAATCTTTCGCTTGGTCTTTCTCGTTTCTCACAATTGTTCTCTTTTGTATCTGAAACACTTTTCAAGATTTATTATTATGCCATCTTGCCATTAGGTTTAAATCAAGCTGTTTCTTTTTCCCTCTCGAAAGAGCAACACAGCTTCTTTTTTCCGTGCGAGTGTGAGCAAGTGGTTAATGCTGTCTATCTTTGATGTTCGGATGATGCCATATCTATACATAAGAACTCAACTTAAAACCTGCTTAGCGCTTATAGAGAATTCTTCTATAGATCATAAAAACAGATGTTGCTAACTTGATGCATCTTTTGGCTGGCAGGGAAAGCTTATGTTGTTGATGATTGTGATTTCTTGTCTTGTTTGATGTGTTGCCGTGCTAATTCAAGAATGTCGAGAAGTAGAGACTATGGACTACCACTAGCTCCAGCATTATGTTCATCCTATTTGGTTCTTGAGTTGAAGCTATAGCTTATTTGGTATTCCAAGTCCAGATTTGGTTAAAATTACTGCAAAAAGAAAGCAACTGTCTGATTTGTTCTTATGTATTCATTTATGTGCAGGATCGGAGATTTTTTTGTAAAAAATTAGAAAATCAAAAAACCTTATCTCACCCTCCCATTGACGTGGTATACCATAGATTGGCTGTAGAGAACGGAACATTTTTTTTATCTTGATTATCTCAGTTTGTTTGTTGCCTATGCTTTTTGAGTTTTTATTATCTGTGTATGAAACTCTTTTCATAATATTCTCTGTATCATGGACCTACAACCGCTTCGATTTGCTAAGTTTTATGAAGGTTGTGAAAACTGCCAGTTTCGACAGCTATGGAGATGTAAAATGGTAAGGAAATGCCCGGTTCCTAATGAAATAGCTTGTGCAAAATCTTGCTATCGATGGTTTGAAATATTGGTTGATCTCAATCCGAGATGCTCATATCTCAATGACAACCCTCTTGAGTTCTTATCCTGATATTGCTTGATTTCTAATAACATTGGGAATCCTGCTTGATTTGTGAGGTTTCAATATTAAGTTCTTTATTGCGTTATTACGGTTTACTGGACATGATTAAAAACTGAAAAATATAATGGAGAGTTTACAGTATTTTTACTAGATGCTAAAACAACCATCCTAGATATCATCAATTACTAAGAACATTGACAGAATTGTTTATTGTATTTTTCCTATAATCTAAGAAACTTAAAAATTCTTAAAATCTCATTTTGCCAAATAATATAAAATCCGATGTTCCTACGGCCTATTCCAATCCCAAAAGTGACCGTCCGATATCAATCCTAAGATATTAAGCCTTTTAAACCATGTAATAGTAAAGCATCGATGAAAGACACAGGGGGTTCAACAGCTTATAATGAGACTGTTATTTCACAATCTGTCTATGGAAAGTAATGGCAGGTCTCAGTTAACCCAAAAAGCTGATAAATAGATGCAGGGAGAAGACCATATTTAATGCCAGCAGTATCAGTTTCATCTCGACAAATATCATATGCTGGTAGTATTATTTCCATCTCAAACAACAAAATCACCGCTATAATCTCAAACAACAGAAATATTAACAAAGTCACTTGTCACTCCTTATCCTTCCTTTGCTCTTTGCCTCTTATCAAATGAAAGGTGCCTTCACCTCCTCCTTTTTCTCCCTCTCTTATCTCTTCATTTGAAACCAACAAAACAAAAGAGCTACTGCATACAAACACAGCACTTTTCATTTCTCTCTTCTTCTTCTTCTTCATGGCGAAGGCCACGAAGCCCATATCGATACAAGTATGGAACCCAAGCGGCAAATACAGGGTCATCAGCACAAAACCCATGCCTGGTACTCGTTGGATCAAGCTCTTAACCGATAAAGATTGTCGCGTCGAGGCAACAACAATCACCTTCTCTTCTCTTTATCTACCCTATTGATTCTTTTCTAACTTCTTCTCAATGCAATAGATATGCACTGAAACAAAGACCATACTGTCCGTTGAAGACATAGCCACACTTATCGGTAACAGATGTGACGGAGTCATCGGCCAGGCAAGCAAAAAAAATTTAACAGATTAAAATTTCATGTTAATCTTGGTTCAATATGGATTTGACTTGTTATTGAATGGAGTTAAAACGTATATGTAGTTGACAGAAGACTGGGGAGAAGTGCTTTTTTGGGCTCTTAAGAAAGCCGGTGGCAGTGCCTTTAGTAACATGGCGGTTGGGTATAATAATGTTGACGTGGGTGCGGCTACTAAATACGGAATTTCTGTCGGAAATACACCTGTAAGCAATATTGTTACGGCGCCACGGCGAGTCACGGTGGCAGTGAACCGCCAGGACGTCATGGCGACATGACGCCCGCCATGGCGTCCGTACGGCGACAAGTCGTTCACAATGAGCTGCATTAATTTTATATATATCTATACCCAATATATAATTACAAAAACTATAGAACATCATCAAGCACACAACCATATCATCATTTAACCATCAGACATAAAACATTTTATCGTATTGGGATATTATTACGATGGGAATCGCTTGGGATATTTAGGGGAAAGAATAAATACTTATATGATATTGTTTATCAAATTTAAAACTCGATTCTGAGTTGGTCTCATATATCTGCAGACAAGGCGAAGCTGAAAATAAGAAAGATATCCCCGAGATATCTAAAAATTCTGTGTGGGCATTTTCTCAAACACTTGGTTTGCACTTTACATATAACAAGTTGAAACATTTAATAAGAAATGATCCAAAAAAACAACAACAAGATATCTAAACTCCAAAAGGTGAAAGTGATGTCTGTTTGGAATATATTTGATAGGGGCCAGCCTATAAAATAGCTATTGAATATCAATATTTAATGGCAGGGAGTGGATCCAGGAATTTTTGTCAGAGGAGGCACATCGGCAACTGTGCATAATAAAATTTTGTTAAGATGCTCAACTACACTGTGCATTTACATCATCACAATTTGATAATTAAAAAATGTTCAATTAATATGCGAATAATAATTTTTACAAGGTTTTACTTAGAAGTTACAAGTTCTTAAGTTTTAATGTGAGACTAAGTTCCGCTTGTTCAAAAAAACACTAAATAAAATCAAAATTAATAATGAGTATTGTGAGATTTGAACCCATGGTCTTATATTTTTCAATCAAATGTATTATCACTTGAACTATAAGCACTTGTAGACTAATTTTAGAAGATTAAATATCTGCCGACTTCAATTTCAACCAATACTCGGTCTTTTTTCCCGAAATTGAGAGGGGGCAGGTGCCCCTCTCGCCTTCATGTGGGTCCGCCCCCGAGGTAATTATGAACAAAATATAAATTGGATAGTGGATTAACAATGTATTTCAAGCTTAATTTAATTCGTAACATGATGGTTTAAATTCTTTGATCAGGGAGTTCTTACAGAGACAACAGCAGAGCTGGCTGATTCGCTTTCTCTTGCGGCGGCTAGACGAATAGTCGAAGCAGATCAGTTCATGAGAGCAGGCTTGCATGATGGATGGCTCGAACTAAACAAACTTGCCAGTTATTAGATTGTTGAATGAGAGAGAATTAACTGCCACCTCGATAGGTTTGTAGGGAACTTGCTTAAGGGACAAACTGTAGGAGTGATAGGAGCTGGTTGTATTGGATCTGCGCGTGCAAGGATGATGGTAAGAAACAAATGAACACCTTACAAAAACACACATGGACTATCAAAATCATAAAGGAACATAAGAAATTAAATCAGTAATCAAGAATTAAACATAACATAAAAGTAATAGTATAATATTTAATCATTTACATGTACAAAGCTAATACAAACAATCAATTTCTTTTGATCAATAATGATGACTAACCTTGAACTTAGTTATATCTTAAGGATTTCATGTTGACATGCCAAATACAATAGGATTAGTTAAACCTATTTTGGTCGTTCATACGGAGCCATATGATACAGAAAATAAAAAAACTCTACTATTTTCAAGTTAAAAAAACACAAACATCAATTGTTACAACCCTTGAATGTTTTTATCCCGTGTTTGACAGATTGAGGGCTTCAAGATGAACCTCATATACTATGACCTGTATCAGGCAACAAGACTAGAGAAGTTTGTTACAGGCATGTTTCATCTATTTTCGTTTCGATTTTTCGTTCTTCCATTATTTTGTTTCCTAAATTTTCATTATTCAGCTGAACCTGAGAGTATTATAATGTGCTCCTCTCTCTCTCTCTCTCCCCATGTGGCCAGTTTCTAAAGGCCAATAGTGAAGAGCCGGTTACGTGGAAAAGAGCCACTACCATGAAGGATGTGCTCAGAGAGGCTGATGTGGTTAGAATCTATGCTTCAGAATTATTAAGACAGCCTAGCACATATCACTAGTAAATTTAGTATTCGACTTTAAAGTTAGATTGCGCCCCTAAAAATTAAGGTTAGATTATGATCTTAGGAACAGATCCACTATGTTTTATGCTGGTTGCCAGTTATGATTCATAGAAATGAAATTAGAGGTAGCGACCATAGACTATAAAATGATGGAGAACGTAATGAGATGGTTGAGTTTCAAAGGTATGGCTGATCGAACAGCTTAGAATAATGGCAGGTCTTGAAAGAACATAGATGAAGGCAGTTAAAATGTATATGGCAATTCAATAATAATAATTAAAAATATATTAATGGGCTTGTTCTTGTTCTTGTTTTATAGTTATTCAAAGTTTGGGTGATGTTGGCAGATAAGTCTTCACCGCGTTCTGGACAAAACTACATATCATTTGATCAACAAACACAGACTATCCATGACGAAAAAGGTAAAGTCTCTTGCTCGCCATTCTTCTTCTTATCCAATATTTATGCTTCCATAATTAAGAACTTGAGTATTAACTAAACCGGATTGATTATTTACAGGAAGCAATCCTCTTAAATGCAAGCAGAGGGCCGGTTATTGATGAAGATGCCCTTGTAGAACATCTGAAAGTAAATCCCATGTTTCGTTGTTGGGCTCGACGTGTTTGAGGTAATCAAGCAAAATCTTCACTTAAGAACCATGAAAATAAAATTTTACCTGAATCCTTATCGAAATTATATTGGGCTTTTGATAGGATGGACCTTTCATAAAGCACTTGCAGGCCAGAAAAACGCTGTGGTTGTGCCTCATATTGCATCTGCATCCAAGGTGAACAGATAATAAGTACATTTCTTTTAATCACAATTGATGCAAATTATTAAGAAAGCTCTAATGTAACCCTTTGAGTTTCCTCTTATTTTAGTGGACACGTGAAGGAATGGCGACACTTGCGGTTTTAAACGTTTTGGTATGCATTTCAAACCGCCAAAAAAGGTCTATACTGTAGGAATTGATGTTTTTTTGTGGACAAATGAAATATTTACTTTGTATATTTTTCTTTAAAATTCAGGGTAAGATTAAAGGATACCTGCTATGGGCTGATCCGAATCGAGTGGAACCTTTCTTGAATGAGAACCCTTCACCACCTGCTGCTTGTCTGAGCATAGTCAATGCAAAACAACTCGGTATTTTCTTACTCGTTTCTGGACCAAATAATATTTGTATATAGTAGGTCTCTTTAGCTTGTTTGAAAATGTTGCAGGGATGCCTGCTTCAAAGCTTTAAGAGGAGTCTTATGACCTGCACCTCAATGTCCAAGGAAGACGTAAATCTAGGGATGCATTGAAAATATATATAACTTGTATAATATATAATCAGATAGCATGCCAAAATGTATAAGCATTCGACCTGCAAGTTTCAGTTTCCTGTTGCACATGACATGTTTGCACCATATAAATTAAAGTTCTTGGGGTGCCAGATTCAGCATCACCTACACAAAGCTTGCAAAAATAGGATAAAATTTAGGTATTGAAACAGCTGAAACATCTGTTTTCTCATTAACTTTTGAAAGAAAAACGCTGAGAACAGTTTGGGTTTACTTCTAAATTTTGCTATAATAAGATAATTTCGGTATATATTTATTTCTGTTTGAATATATATATATATATATATAGAATATATATATATATATATATATATATATATATATATATATATATATATATATAACCCTGACCCATGATCATCTCCTCTCTCCTCTTCTCAAAACCCAAGACCGAGCCCCTAATCCAGGCCAAGCGAAACCCATCTCCGCTTCCCTCTCCTCTTCGTTGCTGCCAAGATCATCATCGCCAAATCGATCCTTGCCGCCAAGATCGTCATCGTCTCTAAACGATCTCCATCTTCTCCATCTTACAAGAGCACCCCCAAAATCCGATCGTCATCGACCCAGCCGCCATCGTCGCCGTCGACCCGTCATCGTCGCGATCTTCCTTCTCTCGGTTGTAAGTCTCTCTTTCTACTCTCTCCTCAAATTATTTTTCTCAATTAATTACTACTACACTCTAAATATTTCATAGGAAAGATTGTTGACATATGAACATATGCACTATTTCTTGTGATTTTATCTCCTGCAAGCCTATACACATATTTAGATTATTTAAACTATACTGCATCTGTATATTAATGTACCTTATTACTGCTTGTTTTTTTTACTTGATTATTACACTGTTCAATTCTATCTATGGTTATCTCACGTTACATACAACTTACTAGTATAAATAATATTTTATTCATACCACTGATGTGAACATTACTAAATAAGTTTATTTTGTTCTTGTTCTGCATGTAACATACAACCGATGATTGTTCATATAAATTTGCTGTGTCTCTAATTTTGATCATAAGCTATATTTCTATTATTTTACTGTATTCCTTACTGCTATTAATTACCACCTTCAGTCTTACACACACACACACACACCACTACAAATAGGGTTTGCCCCTACGGATATCCGTAGGGGCAACTCATTGCCCCTACAGCTATATTCGTAGGGACACAAAAATATGTCGTAGGTGCACACGCCGCAGATGCAAGTCTTAGCCTCAAATATGCCCCTATGGAGTAATCATTGTCCCTACGGTTTATTACATAGGTCCATAAGTCCCCACAGAATAAACCGTGGGGACAAAATATTTATTTAATTTATCGGTTACAAAAATAAAATAGTCGCCCCTCCGGATAACACCGTAGGGACAAATACATGCCCTTACGGCTTAATGCGTAGGTCCAGATGTGTAGGGGCAAAATATCAGGTATCATGATATTTTGTCCCTACGGATAAATGTGTAGGGGCAAAGTGTGTCCTTACGGATTAAACGGTAGGTGCAACATGTGTCATATTATTAGGGTTTTTTTTTAAAAAAGGGCTAACTGTTTTTTTACTCGCCCTGTGCACAATAATATATATATCATATATGAAAGTAATCAACAAGCAGAATATATACCGCAGTATTCATAATCAATATCTCACGCATAATATATAAAAGAAATCAACAAGCAAAATACGATATCAATCTAAATCAATATGAACACGCAAACACCACCAATATCGTCCAAAATATTATACAATATGTATCATATTAGTAAATACATATTTAAAATATAAAAATCAAAAGCTACCCTAGCTCGGTCCAGCTCCACCTCTGATAATCGCCGTAATCTGGCGCACCTGCTTCTCAGATAAATCCCGAGTCAACAACTCGAGCAATGCGGACGGTGCGGGAGTCTGAGCGGTCTGTGGAGCTGTAGGAGTGGTATGCGCAACCGCAGTCGAGGTAGTAGCTTGCGGAGCCGCAGCTGCGGGAGTCTGAGCGGGCTGTGGAGCTATAGGAGTGGTCTGCGCAACCGCAGCCGAGGTAGTGGCTTGCGGAGCCGCAGCCAAAGAAGATGCATGTGGAGCCTCAACCGAAGTATCCTGTCGCGTCTGTTCAGTTTTGCGTGTAATAAACGAGTAAGAACTGTGTATTAGTCGAATTCGTATCATTATCAGTTTATTGCCAACCCCCAATTTATGAATACTTAGGGACTTAGGGCTCGTTTGGATATCTAATTTGGAAAACCGTAGTTTATTTTAATTAGATAGTTCTATGTATGTATGATTAATCAAAGCTAAGTCTACAACCAAATAAGCTCAGGCTACATACTAATATTGGATATTTTGCTATCTATAATATGACATAATATTTTACTATTAAGTAGTATACATACCATTATCTCCTTCAACTCCTGGACGGTGGCCTTCAAGGTGTCAAGTTCTTGCTCTAGACGTCGCTCACGGGAGATAGAGAAAGTAACCGCCGGAGTGGAGTCCAACTTCATATGGGCCCTGCTAGGACCTAGTCCCGGTCTCTCTCCCAACCTCCGTAGTGCCCTCCGTGTGCGGCATCTAGGACTGGGGTCAGCAACATCGGATCGTTCTGTCCAGTAAAATCGTTCCCCGATGCCTCCGTCTACTCAACCACCCGCTCCTACACCCACATTAACCAGTAAAATATAAGTATATTATTTAAATTTGAACTTTCAAAAACAAAAATTTCAAATAGGGGTTGAATAAATATTAACACTTATGCAATACTCCTGGGTAGCGGTGTCGGGGTATCGAAGCTCGCCCGTGGCGGGATCTGTCGAGGTGCCGTGGACGGCAAGATACGCGGACAGCATGCTCGGTGTACCCCGGGTCTGAGCTCTCTGCAATTTGCAAAAAATTTACATATATTAGAAAATAACTCTTAATATTACATTATATCACAGTAGGTCTATTGTAATTTACTGATAAATCCATAGCACGAGTAATATTCCTCGAGCCATCTGTATAAGTGGGGCAACCCCTCTTCGCCGACTTCCTATTCTCTTTATTTTGATCGGACTGTTTCTGCACAACACATTCAGATTTAGTTTTCTAATTAAGCAAAACAAAAAAATAAATTATATACTAAACAATGAATTATATTTAAAATACATACCTGTTTGCGCTGAGAGTTGAAATATTGGCACAATAGAGGCCATGTATCTACGTCGACCCTCACAAAGGCCGGAGTATGTATGAGGGTTGCTCTCTCTGCCTCGGGGGTCGCCATCCACAGCGAATAGCAGTCGATCTTCAGCTCGTTCCTATTATATCGGACCTTCGATTGCATGTTATTCATCAGGCCATAGTACAGAGCGTGAAGATCGAGCACCCTCCCAGGGTGATCAGGGTCGGGTACAGGCTGAAAATCGTAATCCAACTGCAAATACAAAAAAAATAATGTTATTAAATTGCAAGTGTTAATAATAAATATATTGGATAAATCAAATGAAAATATATATTAATACCCGAGCCTGATCCCAGAAGATGGCGAATGAGCGCCGGTGCCGGTCGCCCCACTCAACGTGAAGTGTCACGAGGCGGCTCTCATCTTCCATATACCGGCCGAACCTCTCGGCATAATCGCCGGTATAGTGATAATCAGGGGTAAAGAAGAGGGGGAATGCTGCCTCCCCCTAGCTCTATCGGGCCTCAGCTTGTGGGACTGATTCGGGCCTCGAGTCCCCCTCTCGGGATGGGGATGCCCTGCGTCTATAAGAAATATCAAATCAATCAATATTAAGACAAAGTGGTATTAAGAAATCAAGATTTAACGAAAATTGAAGTGTGATATATACCTCCGGCGACAGAAGTACGAGCCTGGGCCCGGACAGCAGCATGAGCGGGACGATGGTTCCTCCGGTGAGGAAAAGCCGGTGACCCGGACGTGGATGCATCCCCTCCAACTAGAAAATAAATATCGATAAAATTACATGAAATTCATGTTTATTTTTAAAAGATATGTAAAATGAATAAATATTTTATATTTATTTATACAAACCTGCAGACTGAGCGGAGGGTATGGAATTGTCGGGAGTGCCCCCTGCACCAGACGTGGACGCACCACCTATAATTAGACAATCAAATATTGACTATATAAGTAATTGCAAAAAGAATGCGTATATCAATAATATAACATTCTAAATCAATATGTATACACTATAGGATATATAAACATACCCGCAGGTGCGGTGGTGGGCTCTGCCCCTGATGTAAGTACGTAAGAGCAAAAAGAATGTATGTATATTTATGATATAGCATTCTAAACCAATATACATGCACTATATGATATATAAACATACCTGAATATGCGGGAGTGGCCTCTGTTTCTGATGTGGACGCACTAACAGCTAGACAATCAAATATTGACTATGTAAGTAATTTTGACATGAATATGCATGTATTTCTATAATATTACATTCAAAATGAATATGCGTGCAACATATCTGGAGGTGCGAGAGTGGCCTCTGTCCCTGATATGGACGTACCACCACCAACTAGACAATCAAAAATTGACTATGTAAGTAATTTTGACATGAATATGCATGTATATCTATAATATTACATTCAAAATGAATATGCATGCAATATACCCGGAGGTGTGGCAAAGTCCACACGGAAGGGGTCTGTTCCCCTCCGAACGGCGGCCTGCGACGTTAGGACGTCACGTGCCTGAGGTTCGGGGCAGATGCTATTTGGTTTTTATCCGTCCACCTCTTCGAAGATGCCAAGTTGATTTATGGCACCGTGTATCGAAGGTTTATACGGATGCGGCCGATGTAGCAGACTTTGTCAGATTCCCCCTCGCTTGAGGGGTTTTTGATTGTGGGGACGCTCTTCCCTGCAGGCGCAAGCCCCTGCAGTTAATTACGCTACCGCTTTGCGGTAACAACTTTCTCCTTCTCCAGAATTTCACTTCGTGTCGTGTGTGTTTGTTTTGTTTGTGGCTGCCCGTGGATTGTATACGGAGACTGAGTAATGCCGTCGCCCGTAGGGTGTGGATTAGTCCAAATCCGTATTTACTTAGATTTGGGTTTGGTGTTTTTAGTTTAAGGATGCATTAGTCGCGTTGCGACTAAGATCAACTTAAACATTCGTCAAGGATACGTTAGTCTTGCTTTGGACTAAGATCAACCTGACGTAGTGATTCATTTAATTTATGGCCATCGGGACTCATCACCTCTCTAACATCGTTGAAGGATTACAACGATAGGTGTCAGAGGAGCTCAGAGATGTACCCTTGAACCAAAGCTGATTGAGGGTTTTATAGTCCATTTAAGTGCTTAAGGATACGTTAGCCGTATTTGGGGCTAAGATCAACTTAAACGGGATCGTTTAGATCCGGCAAAAGAGCAATTGGCTCTATTGTTCCAGTTTAGGGACGTAGTGGTCCCTTATTAGTTTAGGGACGTCTCGGTCCGATACCAGTTTAAGGACGTAGTGGTCCATTATTAGTTTAGGGACGTTTCGGTCCGATGCCAGTTCAGGGACGTAGTGGTCCATTATTAGTTTAAGGACATTTCGGTCCATCGCCAGTTTAGGGACGTGGTGGTCCGTCATTAGTTTAGGGACATTTCGGTCCGATGCCAGTTTAGGGACGTAGTGGTCCATCATTAGTTTAAGGACGTCTCGGTCCAATATTAGTTTAAGGACATCTCGGTCCGATATTAGTTTAAGGACGTCTCGGTCCGACATTAGTTTAAGGACGTCTCGGTCCGACATTAGTTTAAGGACGTTTCGGTCCGATATTAGTTTAAGGACGTCTCGGTCCGATATTAGTTTAGGGACATCTCGGTCCACGAGTTTAAGGACCCCGCAGTCCATATCGATGTGTGGTCGTTGGGACCCGTCACCTCTTTGACGTCGTTGAAGAATTACAACGACGGATGTCAAAGGAGTTCGGAGATGTACCCTCGAACCGGATGTAAATTGATTTAGGAGAGCCATTTTGCTCAGTCAATTTAATTTAAGGACTTATGGTCAAAATTGGGCTAAGTCCAGTTGAAATGTTCAACATTTTATTTGCTTTTGCATTGCATTTCTTTTTTTTTATATTTTTATTTGGGCCTTGCCCAGAAAGGATGCAGAGTATCAATTTGTTTTGGGCTCTACCCTTTTAGGAATGATGCAAGGTATCAATTTTATTTGGGCTCTGCCCTTATATAAAGGATGCAAAGCATCAATTTATTTGGGCTCTGCCCATTTATTGCCTTGCAATTTATTTTGGCCTGTCAGGTCATTTTGATTTGGGCCTGGCCCTTCAAATAGTGCAAAGCACCAAGAATCTTTTGGATTCAAGAAAATGAGTGCAGAGCACTTTTTAATGATCTAAATTTAGATCAAAGAAGAGAAAAGAAAATCTTTTCTTTCTTTCTGTCTCAGAGAACCAGAGGTTCATAGCAAGTGCAAGGCACTATTTTTATTTATTTATTTATCTGAGAACCAGAGGTTCATAGCAAGTGCAAGGCACTATTTTTATTTATTTATTTATCTGAGAACCAGAGGTTCATAGCAAGTGCAAGGCACTATCTGTTGTGCGCACGTGCGTTGCACGTGGTGCCGCATGGCGGGCATACGTGCGTTGCACGTGGCGCACATGCGCATTATGAGGAGAAGCAAAGCTTCTATATATGGAGAACAAGCTCCTTCTAATATTATTAAATATTCTCATGTGGTGCGCACGTGCGTTGCACGTAGTGCCGCATGACAGGCACACGTGCATTGCACGTAGCGCACATGGCGCTTGCGCATATGCGCATTATGGAGGAGCATGCTCCTATCTTGGAGAACTAAGCTCCTTTGAGTATTGAATCCTTTGAGGATTTTTACTTTACCCTTTCTAAGAGGTATCCCCTCTTATTTATATGGGAGTGGTAGAGAAGCCAGCTCTCCTTTTCCCGATGTGGGACTAAAAAATGCATTCCCCATGTAGTAGAGCATTACTTTAGATTACACGTGTATAACACATTTGCTCATAACTTTTGATCTCGGATGAATTATGAGACCCATAATATATCAAATCGAAGGTCTTTTCGAGATGCTTTCAATATCATCAGAATTTAGCTGTTTTTCGTTCCGGAGTTTGTCAAAATACAGCGCGGAAAATACTGGTTCGCATCTTCTTCCTTAAATCACATGTGCATAGACATTTGCTCATAACTTTTGATCCCGGATGAATTATGAGGTTCATAATATATCAAATCGAAGGTTTTATCGAGACGCTTTCGATAAAAATAGAATTTATCCATTTCTCATTCGGAAGTTTGTCAAAAAACAGCCCGGAAGATACTGGTTCGTATTTCCTTAAGCGTATCGCTGCCATTTGATACCTTGGACTCTTTTGCGCAGAAATTTTTGGTGGGAACAAATGCCCCCCACTACTTTGCCCACGTAAGTATGTACGTGGGTGAAGTAGTGCAGAGTTATGCAGAGTTATGCATGGCGTATGGCCAGTTTTGGGTTGATGTATCACTTTCAGAATCTTGATCTGAGAAGATAACGAGCGGACACAAGCGTCGTCATTTATCTTTGACTCAAATCTCAACTCTTAAGGGATATAGTTCCAACCCTTAACTCCATGAGCCGCATCCTTCTATTTCTTTTTTTGTCTCACTCTGGCGTGGAGTAGTTCATAAGCTTATGAGTAAGTTCTCCATTTCAGTGGCATGTAGCTTTGGCAAGTGTGGCCCATAGATGGTCGGCCCATCTTGACTTCTTTGCAGGGCAGTGATGGCTTAGGAGACAGGGGTAGGATCTGCCACCTAAGGCTTTTCAACTTTACGAGCCGTGAGGGTCTCATAAAGACTTTTCTCCCTACGAGTCGTGAGGATCTCGTAGGTGTATTTTCTCCTTGGGAATCGTGAGGATTTCTAAGTGTGTTTTCTCTTATAAGTCGTAAGGATCCTATAAGAGAGTTTTCCCTCTTACGAGTCGAGAGGACCCGTAAGCGGTTGTTTCCCTCCTTATCGAGATTCGACTTTGGAGAGTGTGACCCGTGGATAGTATGCAAGAGACCGTTTTGGGCCGACTTGCAGGGTCCCAGTGCTTAGGAAACAGGTTTTTTAATCCCTACTGCCTAAGGCTTTATCTCACGAGTCGAGACGCATCGAGAAAATCTCGCAAAGACATCAATTTCCTCACGAGTCGAAACGGATCGAGCAGATCTCGCAAGAACATCTTAACGTCGCATTTAACCTCTGCTCTTTACGACAGAAGCCCGTTAAGGTTGGTGGTACTTAGGGTTTTGGCCATCGTACCGTCGCATAAGCTGATATAGTCCTCGATAGGCAATCGTGCTGTTCGAGTAGCCCCGCGACTGCCGTGTCTCTGATCCCTTCGGGGGCTGGACAAGACGTCTTCAAGCAATCCTCCTTGGCAGTTTGACCGTCAGAAGAGCAAGCGCTAGGAATTTGCCATGCCGCTTTTTACTTGAGGTTAGGCTCATTTTGGAGAGCCCCGATGAGTCATAACCACTCCGCGCTGGTGTGGGGATGATCTCCGATAGTCTTTCGGGCTTTATATGAGTTGCCGTTAAGACCCTGAAGCTAGGAATTTGGCCTTTGCTTCGTTTGCTGGCATTGCGTCAGCTGTATCGAGACGAATGTTGCGGTGGGAACTAGGGATTTTGCCGTGGCTCCGTTTGTTTGATGACGTTACGTCTGCTGTGTCGAGACGAACGTTGGGGTGACATCTCGTCTGCTGTATCGAGACGGACGTCGAAGTGGTGACCACTCCACACTGGTGCGAGATGATCTCCGATTGTCTTTCCGGCTTTATATGACTTGCCGTTAAGATCCTGAAGCTAGGAATTTAGCCTTCGCTTCGTTTGCTGGCATTGCGTCCTCTGTATCGAGACGAATGTCGTGGTTGTCTCTAGGTTACTGGTGAACCGCCGAGGTTTGGAACTAGGGATTTTGCCGTGGCTCCGTTTGTTTGATGACGTTACGTCTGCTGTGTCGAGACGAACGTTGGGGTGACATCTCGTCTGCTGTATCGAGACGGACGTCGAAGTGGTGACCACTCCACACTGGTGCGAGATGATCTCCGATTGTCTTTCCGGTTTTATATGACTTGCCGTTAAGACCCTGAAGCTAGGAATTTAGCCTTCGCTTCGTTTGCTGGCATTGCGTCCTCTGTATCGAGACGAATGTCACGGTGGGAACTAGGGATTTTGCCGTGGCTCCGTTTGTTTGATGACGTTACGTCTGCTGTGTCGAGACGAACGTTGGGGTGACATCTCGTCTGCTGTATCGAGACGGACGTCGAAGTGGTGACCACTCCACACTGGTGCGAGATGATCTCCGATTGTCTTTCCGGTTTTATATGACTTGCCGTTAAGACCCTGAAGCTAGGGATTTAGCCTTCGCTTCGTTTGCTTTGGTGTGTCTGAATCCCTGCTGGAGGAAGAACGCTGAGGTTGACATTTCGTCTACTGTATCGAGACAAACGTCATGGAGGTGACCACTTCATGTGAGATGGTCTCCGATTGTCTTTCCGGTTTTATGTGAGTTACCGTTAAGACGTCGAAGTTAGGAATGTGGCCTTCGCTTCGTTTGCTTTGGTGTGTCCAAATCCTGTTGGAGGAAGAACGCCGGGGTTGATATATCGTCTACTGTATCGAGACGAACGTCAAGGAGGTGACCACTTTCTGTGAAATGGTCTCCGATTGTCTTTCCGGTTTTATGTGAGTTACCGTAAAGACGTTGAAGCTAGGAATGTGGCCTTCGCTTCGTTTGCTTACACTGCGTCTGGTATATTGAGACGAATGCTGAGGTGGAGCTGGGATTTTGCCATCACTCCGCTTTGTTTCGACCATGGGGTCTTTTGTTAACTTTGCATGTACACCCCGCTGGGCTGCGAAGGAACGCCGTTGTTGACATTGCGTCTGTTGTAACGAGACGAATGCTAAGGTGGAGTTGGGATTTTGCCGTTACTCCGCTTTGTTTTGACCGTGAGGTCTTTTGTTGACGTTGCATCTGCCTCCAGCTGGACTGCGGAGGAACGCCATTGGTGATCTCTAGGTTGTCGATGTTGACGTCGAGACCCTGAAGCTCGGGATCTTCCTTTTGCTTCGTCTGTTGACATTATGTCTGCGATATTGCAACAAATGTCGAGGTTGTCTCTGGGTTGTCTATGAACCGTCGAGATTTGGCTTCGCTTTCTGGTGGAGCCTGTTGGGAAGGTATGGTTCCCTCTTTGTTTGTGCCCCTAGATTGTATACAGGGATCGATATGATCTTACCTGTATGGCAAAAAGTTTCATTTTTTCATCATTTTTTATTCTTTCCGCGATGCTCTATCATTTCAGCTTTTTATATCGCGAAAATCGCGATTGCCCAATCATTTCAGCTATTTTTCGCGGTGCCCAATCATTTCGGCTATTTTTCTTTTTACTCGCTACTTTTTATTGCGAGTTGTCCAATCATTTCGGCTGTTTTTGTATGCATACATTTTTACTTGCTGATTTTGTTGCAAGTTGCCCCATCATTTCGGCTATTTCATATGCATTTTTTTTTTGGGCTCGCTGATTTTTTTTCCTCGAGTAGGGGATTTGGGATCTGTCGCCAATCTCAGCATCAGCATCGCTACAACTGGAATATTGCCAGGAGCGAATCATCATTTGCCATGAAAGGACTTGGAATTTGATACCGTTTCAGGCATCAGCATCGCTACAACTGAGATATTGCCAGGAGCGAATCATCATTTGCCTTGAAAGGGCTTGGAATTTGATACCGGTTTAGGCATCAGCATCGCTATAACTGGGATATTGCCAGGAGCGAATCATCACTTGCCTTTTTCGATGTTAAACAAAGGTGGCTTAGTAAACAGGGTTAAGGGTCCTGTCGGCTAAGGCTTTTGACTTCATGAGCCGTAAGGGTCTCACAAAGGTACTTCTTCCTACAAGTCGTGAGGATCTTGTAGTTGTGTTTTCTCCTTGGGAATTGTGAGGATTCCTAAGTGCATGTTCTCTTGTAAGTCGTAAGGATCTTACAAAAGGGTTTTCTCCTTATAAGTCGAGAGGACTTACAAGTGTC
The DNA here is from genome assembly GCA_030015575.1 of Agapanthus africanus. NCBI lineage: Eukaryota > Viridiplantae > Streptophyta > Magnoliopsida > Asparagales > Amaryllidaceae > Agapanthus > Agapanthus africanus. The sequence goes on along the minus strand of CM057350.1, from coordinate 54,669,884 downwards.
GTTTGCTGTACAAGCATATCCCTAGTTACGGATGGGACTTTGTTAGGGAAATGTTTATTCGCGCCCGTGGATTGTATACAAGAGCCAATATCGGACCACTTGTAGGGCAATGTCGAAAGTTGTGGGGGTTGCTTAAGCACAGGTTTAGGTCTCTGTAGCTCAAGACTTTCAAATCTTATGAGCCGTAAGGGTCCCACAAGAGAGTTCTCCTTACGAGTCGTGAGGATCTCGCAAGTGTATTTTCTCCTTAGGAATCGTGGGGATCCCTAAGTGTGTTGTTCCTTTGTGAGTCGTAAGGATCTCACGCAGGTGGTTTCTCCTTACAGGGTCGAGAGGACCCTATAAGTGTTTCTTTAACGTGGTTGCGCCCTTTCGGGTTTTCACAAACACTCGCCGGTAGCCCTGCTGTTTTTACTCACGGAGCCCTTTCGGGTTTTCATCCGTGCCCTTTTTGCTTATGGACATACCTTTATTTTTTCTTCTTTTTTTTTACGAGGTCGCGCCCTTTCGGGTTTTCACGAACACTCGCCGGTAGCCCTGCTGTTTTTACTCACGGAGCCCTTTCGGGTTTTCATCCGTGCCCATTTTGCTTGTGGACGTACCGTTTTTTTTATCTTTTATTTTATTCTTTTTTTTTTAACGAGGTCGTGCCCTTTCGGGTTTTCACGAACACTCGTCGGTAGCCCTGCTGTTTTTACTCACGGAGCCCTTTCTGGTTTTCATCCGTGCCCATTTTGCTTGTGGACGTACCCTTTTTTTTTTTTATTAACACGTCAGCCTGAAGATGCTGCGGGTTGGGAGTAGTTTAACGACGTTTCGGTCATTCGCAAGTTTTAGGACATTGCGGTCCGTCGTTAGTTTAAGGACATCTCGGTCCGTTGTTAGTTTAAGGACGTTTCGGTCCGTTATCCAGTTTTAGGACGTAGTGGTCCGTTAGGCTTTCTCTATGAATGAGCATGATGCCCCCGGCGTGTCCATATTTTTTGGAGCATGCGGTTGTGGCGGGTTCACCTTCCAAATTTCGGACAACGCGAACTTGCCCTGTTGGTATTGATCTTCAACCCAGTTCTTGAAGACGTAGCAATCCTCGATCAGATGACCTACCGTTTGGTGGTAAGGGCAATAATTGGGATTATTAATATCGCCTGGCTGCAACGGACGTTTTGGACCCGGTAGATTGATGAGTCTGTCGCACACTGCCAGCTCGAACAATCCCCTTGTTTTATCTTGCGGAAACGAGTAAGGACGTCTCAACTTTTCCTGGAGGGGTTGCTGCTTGTTGCTTTGGCAAGCAACCGGTCTAGGGTCACCTGATTGTTGTTGAGCGCTGGTGACGAGGGCCTTTTTTCCTTTTCTTTTATCTTTTTTATTCGCTCCGTTGTTTGCGGGGCCGGGACTTTTTCCGAGTAGCATGCGATTGCATGGCTGAACGTTCTCGTAGCTTCTCAATTCCTTTATTTTTGAAATAGATTCCCCGATGGAAGAGTTGGGGGTAGCTTCTTCGTCAGAGTCGCTTCCAAAGGTGATAATTTGTGATCCCTTGAAGTCGGCTATATGACAGTCGGCGGTGGCTCTTTTGCGCTCATATATCGCATTTTTCCGATGTCCACAAGCTTCACACTTTGTCCTGTCGAAGTGTTGCTTTTGAGCGACATACCCTTGCCACCAACAGTTAAAGGACTCGCAGTCTTCGGTAAGATGTATGATCTTCTGATGATATAAACAGAAGTTAGGGTGCATCTCTACCTCAGAGAAAGGATTTTCTTCGGAGGGCGGTAGCTTCATTCCTACTGATAGAGCTTTGGCGAACCGTTTCCTCGTCTTGAATTTATTTTTACCCGCAGTGTATGGCTTTTGATTTGACGGGAATACCTTGGTTCTTTCCAGTATGGCCATTTCATGCTCTTGATTGGCTTTTGCTTTCAAACGAATTTCATTTAGGAAGGCATCGATCAACTTGTCTGACGGCCGCGAAATTTCTGTTTCAGGGTCCGCCGTTGATTTCTCAGCGCAAGGATCCTCCTCCTCATCCGTCAGTGAATGAGAAATCACATGACAAGTCGCTACGTAGTCTTCGGATTCATCCGATAAGTTTTCTCCATTGTTTTCATCCTCGACGAAAGAACAAGTTGCCCCCGGCGTGTCCGTCTTCTTTGGAGAGTGCGGCTGTGGGGGGTTTACCTTCCAGCTTTCAGACAGCGTGAACTTGCCTTGCAGGTATTGATCCTCAATCCATCCCTTAAAGACGAAACAATCCTCAATCGGGTGACTTACCGTTTGGTGGTAAGGGCAATAATTGGGATTATTAAGATCGCCTGGCTGCGACAGACGCTTTGGACTTGGCAGATTGATGAGTCTGTTATGCACTGCCAGCTCAAACAGTCTTCTCGTTTTATTCTGAGGAAACGAGTAAGGACGTCCTAGCCTCTCTTCGAGGGATGGGCGTGGACGCACGTTGTTTTGGCGAGCGACCGGCTTTGAGTTGCTCGGCTGTTGCTGAGCGTTGGCGACGATGATCGCTTTTCCTTTCTCATTTCGGGGATCGGGTCTTGGAGGAGACGGTCTATGGCCCATCTGGTCCATTTGGGCTAATTTGTCGATCAAGGCCTGGAAGGTGGTCGGCCTGAAGAACATCATGAATTGCGAGATGGTCGCCTGCGGATCGAGAGTGCCCACAAACATGCCTACCGCAGGAGCCTCTTCTATGCGTTGTTCGCATTTCGACCATAGGTTCCGCCATCGTGTTGCGTATTGGACACATGTTTCGCCTGACCTTATCCTGGCATTTATCAGTGCTGTAATCGGGGTGCGTTCACTAGCACTCGTGAATCTTTGTGTAAACAGCAGCTCCATCTCCGCAAATGTTTTGACAGAGTCGTTAGGTAGTTCTGAATACCATTCAAAGGCTGTTTCTGCTAAGCTGCCGACGAATTGGCGTAGCAACAACTTGTCATTGCCTCCAGTGTTGCCGCATAAGGCCCTGTATTGAGCGACATGTTGATGCGGATTCCCTATCCCTTTATATACGTGGAATTTAGGGATCGTATATCCCGGCGGGTAACTAATTTGGTCATACCAGCCCGGGTAGGGTCGTCCGGTTCTAGCAATTTTCCCAGCCGCTTCATTTTCCTGGTGAGCTCGTATTCGCTGAGCTATATGGTCATCCAGTGCGGCCTTGGAAATGGTTTCTTCCTTGGCTGCTAAAAGAGCCGAAGGAGGATTCGATGTCTCTCCCTTGTCATCTTCAAGGACAATCGGAGGATCTTCAGCAGGAGGATCTTGCCGGATCATCATCCCTACCATATCTTGGAAGAGAAGCGCCATTTGTTTTATGTTAGCCGCTTGCTCTGCGGCTTCTTTGTCCTTCTTTTCGAGGACTCTGCGTAGGTAGTCAGCGTCAGTTTCTTGTTCATGACGCCGCTCTGATGATGCCTTCGAACTTTCCTTTGGCCCGGTAAGTGCGGCCATTGCAGTCATCATCTCCTGAAGCTTCTGTTGCTGCTCCTGGGCTTTTGTTACGGATCGGGTGAGCGGTTGGTGACCCGTCGAAGCACGGCTTTCCTCCTTTCCAGAAGCCATATAAACAGTGTGCACCACCATGCCCCCAGACTTGGGATGTTTGTGCTCAGCGCGTTTACGGTTCGCCATGTTCACAGGGGCTTTTTGCGGCCTCCTTTTCTTTTGAGTGGTTGAAGTTGAGGGGGCCGTTGTAGTGGGCACCCAAGTAGCCGTTACTTTTTGTGGCTTGACATGGGGATTTTCTTCCTGCCGAACCTTCATCTTTTTCTGTCGGCGGAGACAGTCTTGATCTATCACGGAGTTTTGGACTTGACGCCAGACCTTGTAAATTTGAGAGGATAACCGTTGAGGAGGTTGCTCCGGCTTCTTCTCTGTAGCATTCTTCATAGGTGAAGGAAGTCTTTTCAGTACCGCAGTAGGAGAGTTTCTGCGCACCGTGTTCAGCAATTCAAAGCTGTTCCCGGTTGGAATAGCAGCATTGATCCCTACCGTTGGAGCTGGCGGAGTTATCCCAGAGGGGGAGTTGCCCCCAGCCTTTCTTACTCGACGCCAGTGGTGACGTCGGGCGTGTCGTGCGGATGAGATCACCTCCGTTGTTGGATAAGCTTCTTCATGCCCCCTGACCTGGGTAGGGGAAGGAGCTTTGAGGACCTCGCCTGGAGCAGCAACCGGAATGGCCAGCCTTGTAAAAACTGACTTCTTGGAAGGAGGAGCCTTTCCAATGATTTCGTCCGCTTGAGCCGGGATAGCTATCCGCTTTGGGATGGCAGCTTCGGGTATCGCGGGTTTGCGGACGTTCTGGCCCAGTCTGTTGAAAACTAAGGTATTGAAGCTAGGCGACCCGTTGAGAGGGGCCGCGGCAGTGGTAAGCCGATCAAAGACCGACTTATTTGGGGCTTCTTTCAACGTCATTGTGGCATTGAAGCTCAACGGTGGGAGCATGGTCCCGAAGAATAGTCCAGTGGTGGCTTGAGTTACTTGCTCCACTGGCATCTTGAAAAGGGAGGCCGCTTGGGGCCCATAAGTCACTCCTCCAGCTAGGACCGAGCGAGAGTTGCAGTTGCAGGCAGTGTAGTTTGAAGCCATTGATCTTCTGTTTTCTGCACGGAGCAAGAAACCAAATCTTAGTACCTTGAATCCACAGGCAACCACAGTAAACCGCGATTCGTTCGCGAACACGACACACGAAGTGTGGAGTGGAAAGAGGAAGAGGTCCCACCGGGCGTGCCAGAATCTGTTCCCCTCCGAACGGCGGCCTGCGACGTTAGGACGTCACGTGCCTGAGGTTCGGGGCAGATGCTATTTGGTTTTTATCCGTCCACCTCTTCGAAGATGCCAAGTTGATTTATGGCACCGTGTATCGAAGGTTTAGACGGATGCGGCCGATGTAGCAGACTTTGTCAGATTCCCCCTCGCTTGAGGGGTTTTTGATTGTGGGGACGCTCTTCCCTGCAGGCGCAAGCCCCTGCAGTTAATTACGCTACCGCTTTGCGGTAACAACTTTCTCCTTTTCCAGAATTTCACTTCGTGTCGTGTGTGTTTGTTTTGTTTGTGGCTGCCCGTGGATTGTATACGGAGACTGAGTAATGCCGTCGCCCGTAGGGCGTGGATTAGTCCAAATCCGTATTTACTTAGATTTGGGTTTGGTGTTTTTAGTTTAAGGATGCATTAGTCGCGTTGCGACTAAGATCAACTTAAACATTCGTCAAGGATACGTTAGTCTTGCTTTGGACTAAGATCAACCTGACGTAGTGATTCATTTAATTTATGGCCATCGGGACTCATCACCTCTCTAACATCGCTGAAGGATTACAACGATAGGTGTCAGAGGAGCTCAGAGATGTACCCTTGAACCAAAGCTGATTGAGGGTTTTATAGTCCATTTAAGTGCTTAAGGATACGTTAGCCGTATTTGGGGCTAAGATCAACTTAAACGGGATCGTTTAGATCCGGCAAAAGAGCAATTGGCTCTATTATTCCAGTTTAGGGACGTAGTGGTCCCTTATTAGTTTAGGGACGTCTCGGTCCGATACCAGTTTAAGGACGTAGTGGTCCATTATTAGTTTAGGGACGTTTCGGTCCGATGCCAGTTTAGGGACGTAGTGGTCCATTATTAGTTTAAGGACATTTCGGTCCATCGCCAGTTTAGGGACGTGGTGGTCCGTCATTAGTTTAGGGACATTTCGGTCCGATGCCAGTTTAGGAACGTAGTGGTCCATCATTAGTTTAAGGACGTCTCGGTCCAATATTAGTTTAAGGACATCTCGGTCCGATATTAGTTTAAGGACGTCTCGGTCCGACATTAGTTTAAGGACGTCTCGGTCCGACATTAGTTTAAGGACGTCTCGGTCCGACATTAGTTTGAGGACGTCTCGGTCCGATATTAGTTTAAGGACGTTTCGGTCCGATATTAGTTTAAGGACGTCTCGGTCCAATATTAGTTTAGGGACATCTCGGTCCACGAGTTTAAGGACCCCGCAGTCCATATCGATGTGTGGTCGTTGGGACCCGTCACCTCTTTGACGTCGTTGAGGAATTACAACGACGGATGTCAAAGGAGTTCGGAGATGTACCCTCGAACCAGATGTAGATTGATTTAGGAGAGCCATTTTGCTCAGTCAATTTAATTTAAGGACTTATGGCCAAAATTGGGCTAAGTCCAGTTGAAATGTTCAACATTTTATTTGCTTTTGCATTGCATTTCTTTTTTTTTATATTTTTATTTGGGCCTTGCCCAGAAAGGATGCAGAGTATCAATTTGTTTTGGGCTCTACCCTTTTAGGAATGATGCAAGGTATCAATTTTATTTGGGCTCTGCCCTTATATAAAGGATGCAAAGCATCAATTTATTTGGGCTCTGCCCATTTATTGCCTTGCAATTTATTTTGGCCTGTCAGGTCATTTTGATTTGGGCCTGGCCCTTCAAATAGTGCAAAGCACCAAGAATCTTTTGGATTCAAGAAAATGAGTGCAGAGCACTTTTTAATGATCTAAATTTAGATCAAAGAAGAGAAAAGAAAATCTTTTCTTTCTTTCTGTCTCAGAGAACCAGAGGTTCATAGCAAGTGCAAGGCACTATTTTTATTTATTTATTTATCTGAGAACCAGAGGTTCATAGCAAGTGCAAGGCACTATTTTTATTTATTTATTTATCTGAGAACCAGAGGTTCATAGCAAGTGCAAGGCACTATTTTTATTTATTTATTTATCTGAGAACCAGAGGTTCATAGCAAGTGCAAGGCACTATCTGTTGTGCGCACGTGCGTTGCACGTGGTGCCGCATGGCGGGCATACGTGCGTTGCACGTGGCGCACATGCGCATTATGAGGAGAAGCAAAGCTTCTATATATGGAGAACAAGCTCCTTTTAATATTATTAAATATTCTCATGTGGTGCGCACGTGCGTTGCACGTAGTGCCGCATGACAGGCACACGTGCGTTGCACGTAGCGCGCATGGCGCTTGCGCATATGCGCATTATGGAGGAGCATGCTCCTATCTTGGAGAACTAAGCTCCTTTGAGTATTGAATCCTTTGAGGATTTTTACTCTACCCTTTCTAAGAGGTATCCCCTCTTATTTATATGGGAGTGGTAGAGAAGCCAGCTCTCCTTTTCCCGATGTGGGACTAAAAAATGCATTCCCCATGTAGTAGAGCATTACTTTAGATTACACGTGTATAACACATTTGCTCATAACTTTTGATCTCGGATGAATTATGAGACCCATAATATATCAAATCGAAGGTCTTTTCGAGATGCTTTCAATATCATCAGAATTTAGCTGTTTTTCGTTCCGGAGTTTGTCAAAATACAGCGCGGAAAATACTGGTTCGCATCTTCTTCCTTAAATCACATGTGCATAGACATTTGCTCATAACTTTTGATCCCGGATGAATTATGAGGTTCATAATATATCAAATCGAAGGTTTTATCGAGACGCTTTCGATAAAAATAGAATTTATCCATTTCTCATTCGGAAGTTTGTCAAAAAACAGCCCGGAAGATACTGGTTCGTATTTCCTTAAGCGTATCGCTGCCATTTGATACCTTGGACTCTTTTGCGCAGAAATTTTTGGTGGGAACAGGGTCTCCGATCGGGGTGCAAGATCGGCCCTCTGAAGCTCCCTACGCAGCTCTCCGGGCAGCCGAACCGCTCTGCCTCTGTCGGTGCCGCGGCTGGAGCTCCTGCCACCCCTCGCTGCTCCCGTCGTCGTCATCAAATCTAGATAAAATGGTTCGTGGACGCATTAGACAATCATTACATATGCATGCTATATATGTATAGATCGTAAAATGTGAAGTAATAATATAACATTATTGATAACTGTAGGGTTACTAGGCACACTAAGGAGGCTCTACAAGGCATCGACCATGCCGGATTAAAATTTTTAGGTGCTTAACAACCCTAAGCAAGATCGTTAACTAGATATTAGGCGAATCAAAAGCAAGTAAATCACATTTACACTAAAGGAAAGGGACTACAACCTTTGTAGATCCGGTCCTCCACTTCCATAGCTCCGTGACGACGTCCCTTCGCTGCGATCAACCAACTCCCGGACTCTCGGACGGCTCCATGAGGAAATTGCAACGGATCGCTTGAAGTCTTCGGTGCCGAAGATGATCTACGTCGAGAGAATACGGACTCAAGCTTCTACCTCACTAACCATGGAATTAGTGAAGCAAACACCCTAAACTAAAGTGCTAGTCTAGTAGAGGATGGTGAGATAGGAAGTGGGTACTTTTTAGATTTTGATTTCTCACTCTAAATCTTCACTTGTAATTTTCTAGCAAGCTATCTCTTTTTCTTCAAGAAGAAGAAGAAGAACAAGAAAATAGAATGAAAGAATAATCAACATAATAGAAAATCAAGTGAAGACTTATCATAATGCAACCATGGGTGAGGTTAACTCATGTAGAGAATAAACTAGGGTTTAGGTTGATGGTTAGGTTAAGGACAAAACAAAATGGCAAGACTTTTTCAAAGATGCTAGCATGCTTCATGAAGCTTCTAGCAATGAAACAAAATAGTCACCATTTAGTTTTTCCAAAATTAAATAAATAAATAAAACCTTAACCATTAACCTAAACTATGGTTTAAGGCATACACACCCAAGTTTGCATGTATCATCAAACATGATGCAATCTTGTGCACAAAAATATATCACATATACAACTTGTGCACATCAAGTGAGAAAATCAATCTTAAGTGAACCAATACTAGTTAATGTAAAGTAATATATCAAATATATAATTATACATTAAATCATTAAATCAACACTTGATTTAACGATCCGGTCATATCGCATATAACCGACTAATATCAATGTATCGACTTATCGAATCAATCCTTGATTCGATAACTAGGTTATATCGCATACAACCAATCGATACAATCATCGCGAGAATCGAATACGGTATTACATACTCGCATCATTCTCGGTCCCGCACATATCACATATGCGCTCCTATCTCGTTTTGCCTGAGCCAGTACAACCTCTATGTAGGACTCTAAAGACTCGTCAATACGCCGGCAATAGGTGATGATCATATCAAGCACCCACAAGCCGTCAGCGGTACTAGCTGGACGTAACGGCTACCCGGATATTGAGCGATCAGAAGATCAGCAAGCAAGCCCGCTCCAACTTCTGCAAAAAGCCTGACAGTGACACTACCGTACAGTCCGATCTCCTCGTCTGATATGTCGCATATCAAGTCTAGGGGTGGTAAACGTCAGACCCCAATAACCGATAAGTCATGCCGATATGAGGCTCATAATGGGTCGAGAAACTACTGGTAACACTTACCAGTATATCTCTAAACCAGCCCTGGCCAGGGACTTCCCTGTTATGGCCAATCGAGCACAGCGCAACATCAACCCCCAATACCGGGAGAGACGAAACCCCTCCTATCGCTCATTGCCTCCATGTGACTCGGGACTGTACCCAAAAACCACCGTTTTGCACGCCCTCTTGGACGTGGTAAGGTGGAAATCAAAGCACAGTGGGAATCACACAAGACTCTATGACGATCTCGGGTCTACAGACTAACCTGTACCAGTGTCACCACAGAACTGCCATCTGACGTAAGGTATAATACCATCTGGGAGTTCTCGGCGAGTCCGTCCAGTATACCCAGTCTCCACTGAGCACCCGTATATCATCTCTGATGTCAAACACCAGTGGATATGGGATCATCCATCGCCCATCTGTATGGGTCGAGAAGGTATACGCTAGTCTACTCTGGTATATCGATGCCCCGTCTCGATATACCCACGACTAGGGACCTTGAAGGATGTACTTATGGACTACCATGTCCCCACTAGTATGATCCGCATCACAGTCCAGGTAGTCAAGTACACATCCTAAGGGCTTTACCAACAGTAACAGAGAGACAATCAGTATACACGTTAAGGTAAAGAGTAACCAGATAGCATACTATCATGTCGAGCAAGAAAGTCCTCCCTATATATGTCCAAGCATCCACTACAATATACAACACATGTATAGTAATGTCCTCTAGGGCATACATATAACTAACAATCTCCCACTTGCACTAGGGCCATCTGATAACAGTGGTTGTAGTATCTCATACTCAACCATCCCATAATAGTCTCTCTCTGGGAAAAAACCTTTGTGAGTGGATCCGCCGTGTTGTCCTCTGAGTCTACTCTCCTAACCTCGATCCCCTGGAGATCAACCATCTCCATGATCAGGTGACACTGCCTTAGATATGTTTGGATCACTGATGGGACGGGCGTTCCTCGGCATAAGCCACAACTCCATTGTCACACAATGGAGGGAACAAAATTCATCTCATGAACTCATATACACCCAGACTGCCTATTTGGTAGTATCTTTGGTAACGATGTATCTTGCCTTTAATCATCTAGTATGTCACGGTATCTAGCTTGGAACTCTTCCAACATACCGTCCCTTTACTGAGGGTAAAAACAATGCCTGTGACTGACATTCAGTCGTCCTTATCACGCTGGAACCCTTCCAGTGATTGTCCCCAGGATCGATTGATACCATCTCACTACAACTAGTGAGAATCCTAACATCCAATTAGATCTATCTCATAGATCCAAAACCCAGGATTTAGTAGGTATTACTTTGATCCTATATGGAGAATCTTTGTGATAAGCGGAGATTGACCGAGCGTAGCATAGGAAACTCCTTCCCTATCAAGAGTATGTCATCTACGTACTCTACGAGGATCACCACCATACTCCCTACTACCTTTTTGTATATACAAGGTTCATCTACCATTTTGATAAAGTCAAACTCTTTGACTAACACATCAAAATAGATGTTCCAACTCCGCGATGCCTGCTTTATCACATAAAACATCTTGCACACGTTTCCGCTGCTCCCACTGTCTACGAGGCCCTCTGGCTGTGTACTTATAGGCGCACTCTTCTAAAACATCATTTAGAAAAGCAGTCATGACACCCAAACGCCAGATATCGTAGTCATGGTATGTAGCCGTGGCAAGTAGGATCTGGATGGACTTAAGCATAGCTACTTAGAAAAGGTTTCATTATAATCCATAGCTGGTCAATGATGCAAACCTTTAACAAGTCTAGCTTTGAAAGTCTCAACTTTTCCATGTACACCAAGTAATCTTCTCAAGATATACTTGCTCCTGATGGGGATTTAACTCTTCAGATAAAGCAACCAAAGTCCATACTTTGTTGGTGTAAAAGGATTCCATCTCAGATCGATAAACATCCAGCCATTCTTACAGAGTCCCACTCCTGATGGCCAGCTCGAAACTAGTTAGGTCATCATCCCATGATGCAATTCTCGCTCCCACTGTCATAGAGAAACCGGAGTATCTCTCAGGTGGGTGAGGAAACCTACTAGATCGGCGGAGAGGCTGAGGTTCGTTGGTTGCTATTGAATCCTTTGGTTCTACCAAATCATCAGCTGCGGTTTGTATAGCTGGAACTCTTTTCAGTTCTACCTCATGTCCTCTAATTTCTTCATAAGAAATTCCCTTTCATAAAGGTGGCATGCTGAGTAACAAAACATCTTTTGTTCCTCGGTTAGGTAGAAGATATTCCCTTGCGTATGCTTGGGATATCCAACAAACTTCTACAGATCTGACTTTGCCTCGAGCTTGTCCGGATTTTGCTTTTAGACATAGGCCGGACAACCCCAAATCTTAACTAACTTAAGAGATAGGCTCTTCCCTTACCATATCTCATATGGAGTCGTAGGCACCTGATTTGGTTGGAACCCTATTCAATAGGTATGCAACTACATAAGTGCATAACTCCCAAAAGGAAATAGGTAACTCAGTAGTACTCATCATAGAGCACACTTTATCATATAGGGTGTGATTGCTCCTTCCCGATACACCGACGTGCTGTGGTGTATACGGAAGAGTAATGCTGAGAGAGAATCTCATTCTCCTTTAGAATAGTCCAGGAATTCCGTGCTCAAGTATTCTCCTCCTTGATCTTATCAAAGGACACAATACTTAAACCCGTATTTTGGTTCTCTACCTCTAACTTATATTCTGTGAATTTATCTCAAAAGTTTCGGACTTGTGTTTCAACAGGAACATATGTCTGAATCATGAGAGATCATCAGAGAATGTAATGAAGTACAAAGAATCGGTCTTGGCATGTGTAGATAGGGGACCTTCATACATCAGCATGTATCAATCCCAAAAGTTCACTAACTCTTTCTCTGTTTCCAATAAACAGAGCTGGTGTCATTATATCTTTGTGACATGACTGGCAAGTTTCACAAGATGTAAATTCAAACTGATTTAAATATGCATCTACATGTAACTTCAGCTAGTCGGGTCGCATTGATATGACCTAGTCTACAATGCCTCAAGAAGGATCCGTTCATTTCTGAACTCTTCCTCTTGTGTGTGTTCTGTATACTAAGAACTGTAGTTTGATTTAGAACGTCAATGCTTTTAGATAACGTACCTGAACCGATCAACTTTTGATATAGGAAATGTTCAAAACATTATCCAACAATACAAAATTATATCCTTTCTTTACTGATAAAGAGACTGATATGATTTTGTATATCAGGTTCGGTATCTAATAATATTTGTTCAGAATCAATGTATTCTGGTAATACAGGATGATAGTGACCAACAGACTTGGCTGCAACACTTGCACCGTTCTCTATCTCATGAAACTTATCACCCGTTCTCAGTTCTTTACCTATCTGTAGCCCATGTAACAGATTACATATGCGGGATCCTGATCCGGTATCATATACCCAGGACGTAAAGGACATTAAGAAACAGTTCTCTGTAATGAACACACCCGAAGATGATGCATCATCATGCATTTTCTTCGTTTGGGCGGCACGGGAATTCTGGTATTTCCAATTTCCTGCTCTGTCTTATAACAGTTATAAGTTGGAGCGGGACCAACGTTCCCCAGCTCAGTATAACAAGCGGGTTCGGTCAATAATCCGTATTATTATGTTGATTAAGGCGTGATATGGTCGCTACCTGGAGAGAGAGAGAGAAGAAAACACTCAGCGTATGCTCTTGCAAGATCAGATTGGTTATTATTTTATCTAATTAGGATGGCTCCCACTGTTTTTATCAAATCTTCCTTCAAACCCTAAAAGGAAAGACTAGCCGGGATTAATTACACGCTACAAGTTCGCCAATCTTTCAGTCAGGCCAGTGTCGGTACTTTGAGGGAGGTTCCCCGTGCTTTCGCACGGACCTAACTAAAGTAAACCTCGTTTTCCCAGAGGCGTAACCCCGTTGACACCTTTCTAGACACCTACTTGATCAGCTAATTGTAATGTGTAAAACTCTCCCAGGAGTAACTCTTACTCGCAGCGGGTATCGGGATCCAACTATCTCATAGAAGGTATGCAATCCCATTGCAAATTTCAACACTTGAAATTCCCAATAATATTTTGCCCCTAGCAGCTATATGACCTTAACATAGTCAACAAATCATAAGTGCTAGTCAAGTTCAACCCGTCATTTCCCGATTGAATTAAACCCACCCGCACAACCCTTAACATAGTCAACAAAGTCGCATGACTACCCTAATCCAATCGCATCATATGCTTATACAGATAAGCACTAATTAGCTACCGCACACTACGCCTTAACATAGTCAACAAACGTAGCACGAATACTAACTAGTACTTATCTGAAATGACGGAGGGCTACGACAGATTTTTAAGAAAACCCTTTACGTAATGAACTTGATATCGTTGTAGAATCGAATGATTTTAAAATGGAGTGCTTTTGAGGCTTTTCTAGTTTTGCTAAAGGGGTCACTCCCGGTGAAGGGATCGTCGGCCCTTTCCTCATCGAATAAGGTGCAGGATATATCATATATACCGCTGTGCAAAGCAAAAACTATAGAAGCAATCAAAAGACAAACCGAGGGTTGTAGCATCTGCCAGTTATTGCTAAAGGGGTCACTCCCGGTGAAGGGATCTCGGCCCTTTCCTTATCGAATAAGGTGCAGGATGTTCTACAAGGAACACCGCGATGCAAAGAAAGAACTGTAGCTACCTGTTTTTGAAAATTCGATTCCACAACATCTTTTAGGTTTCTTTTTCTTTCATTAATCATATTAATGAAGTCCCATCATTTAAGTTACCTAAACATCACAGATAAATACGACGCACACTTATGCCATCCGCATTCGCCTCGATGTCCGCTCGTGCATCGTTAGGTTAGGTAACTAACGGCGGAGCGGGGCAGGGCTAGCGCGGGTGTAAAACATAAGTAACGTCTATATAATATATCATATATACTATATACAGTATTTATCATAGAACATCAAATGATCACATCACAGATATCGCAGCAGAAGAAACATATGAAACATTGGATATACTAGGACGTCCGTGTTTTTAATACGAGCCAGTATAAAACACGGATTCCACGGTCGCGATGAATAGCCAAACCCACACCCCTAGACCCCTACGAGAGCGGCAAGCAACCCTACCAATTCTAGAGTTAGGAGACCCGGACTCGACTCCTCGAGTTGATCTCCCACTGGACTCCAGAACCCGGTTACTTGTGCCCTCCTCCTTGGGTCTATCCTAGTGCGGAAAAGTAAATAATATACAAAAGGTGACATCTTCCGCAACCTGGAAGTGCCCCAATAAAAGAATATTACATACAAGTTTTTACATGAATGAAAATGAAAAACACTCATCTCACATAAAACCCCCCGGCTATTCAAACACGACGATCCAATATAACATATCCAGCAACACATAACATCACATGTCATCAACGTAAGTAAATATGTGCATCCCAATTGTCGTTGACATATAGCAACGAAACCGGCGATATCACTTATTACACTTACGGTCACAGAAAAGAAAGTGTAAAACTACAACAGTTGGAATCCGCAACCTATTTAGACAACGCATGCCTAATCAAATGAATTCTTTAGATATCGCATGCCTAACTATTATAAACCCCGCATTTTAGTCTCTTTATCAAAAACTCTTTTCAATATCAAGTCGGGCAATTCAACAGGATTCCCGACATCCTGATCGAATGCTCGTCGCAGACTTTAGTAGGCGGCCACACCCCCGATATCGTCGACGAAGTGCACCAAGGCGAAACACCGCTACCGCGAGCACCCGAACGGATGCTTTCGGCGACGGGGTTCTCCTACAGTCACTTGGTCGGGGCTAAGGGGTGTAGCTGTCTATTAAGTTTATCGGCGAGTATCCGCGTACGCTACGCGATTGCGACGGACTTTTGATCACATCAAAATCCCGTGGCAACCGGTCAAATGAGACTAAATTGCTATGTTTATAACATTCATTCAGTTATCTCATAACAACTTGTGAATTCCAAATATTGTATCACATTCCAGACAAATAGACAATGCTAAAATTTCCGATCGAATAATCAAACACCCAAGTTTTCCCGAAAAGCTCAACACATGAAATAAGTTTTAAAACATCCACTTCATGCCACAGCACCAACGGTCCAGCCGTAGAAGGGTCAAGCCAACGCCTCACATGTGGCACGTCGTACTGCCCCAAACCCTAAGGTTCAAAGGGCAGTTTAAGACGGTCACATAATCGAGTTAAGGTTTGTTGTCTTCTAGAGAGACCATTGCGTTACTTGCACTACTTAGAACGTTATTAAACTACGGAAAAATCCAACACTTGGAAATTTCCCGGCAGGGAAAAAAGTGGGTATTTATATCCGGTCGAACCTTTTAACATATTCTAAATATCCGGAAAACATTACGAAATTAAAAATTCCGATCGAAACAACGACTACAAAATAAACCCCAAAATACTCAACACTTGAGTCAGATAAAAATACCCATAAAATATCAGGGAATTAAAAAAGAAACATTACTGTGCAAATTTAAGAGGGTGACGTCACATAATTGCGGCGGAACCGCCGCACGAGCCATGCTCGTGCCGCGGTTCCGCGGCGGCTTGAGCTCCAAACAGTGTCGTTTTGCACAATTTTTCTTATAATTTCCTGCTGATTTTTTAAGGCATTTTTAATTCGGAAAAATCCCAGATTTTAAAAAATGTACAGAGAGGGTTTTATTTTGTCGATTCCGGGTTCGATCGGGGTTTTAACTTCGTTAACAAATCGCCTAATACTCTAGCCAGGCTCTGATACCCCTGTAGGGTTACTAGGCATACTAAGGAGGCTCTACAAGGCATCGACCAT
The DNA here is from genome assembly GCA_030015575.1 of Agapanthus africanus. Classification (NCBI taxonomy): domain Eukaryota; kingdom Viridiplantae; phylum Streptophyta; class Magnoliopsida; order Asparagales; family Amaryllidaceae; genus Agapanthus; species Agapanthus africanus. Next base: position 54,653,693 of record CM057350.1, on the reverse strand, counting down.
GCCGGATTAAAATTTTTAGGTGCTTAACAACCCTAAGCAAGATCGTTAACTAGATATTAGGCGAATCAAAAGCAAGTAAATCACATTTACACTAAAAGAAAGGGACTACAACCTTTGTAGATCCGGTCCTCCACTTCCATAGCTCCGTGACGATGTCTCTTCGCTGCGATCAACAAACTCCCGGACTCTCGGATGGCTCCATGAGGAAATTGCAATGGATCGCTTGAAGTCTTCGGTGCCGAAGATGATCTACGTCGAGAGAATACGGACTCAAGCTTCTACCTCACTAACCATGGAATTAGTGAAGCAAACACCCTAAACTAAAGTGCTCGTCTAGTAGAGGATGGTGAGATAGGAAGTGGGTACTCTTTAGATTTTGATTTCTCACACTAAATCTTCACTTGTAATTTTCTAGCAAGCTATCTCTTTTTCTTCAAGAAGAAAAAAAAGAAGAAAAGAATAGAATGAAAGAATAATCAACATAATAGAAAATCAAGTGAAGACTTATCATAATGCAACCATGGGTGAGGTTAAGTCATGTAGAGAATAAACTAGGGTTTAGGTTGATGGTTAGGTTAAGGACAAAACAAAATGGCAAGACTTTTTCAAAGATGCTAGAATGCTTCATGAAACTTCTAGCAATGAAACAAAAAAGCCACCATTTAGTTTTTCCAAAATTAAATAAATAAATAAATAAAACTGTAACACCCGAGCCTAATAATACTATTTCTGTTACTGGTTGAGTGTTAGATTTTGCTCATTCCAATTATCTTGCTTGTTTGGTTCTTGTTGCAAAATTTTAACCGGTTAAGTCATTTTTGCATATAACAAATTTTAACACCTAAAGTGAAGTAAAAATATCCGTATTGGCCTACTCGTCACCACTAGTCGCGTGGTAGCGTCCGCGCGTCGAGATTTCATCCCGTTCGGTGAAACGGGCGAGTTTGGACGGCTACGCGCGTGTGCAAGTGTCCGACTTGGGGGCATGCATTTTAATCATAAAACATCTCATTTTAAAATTTGGAACCCGCTTAAAATCCTATTATTTGAATTTCAAATATTTGGGCGCAACCCGGGCGCGATTTGGAAATGTTTCATTTAGCGCCAAAATCCCAATTTAATTAAATATCTAAAACTATATAATATATCCATTTCTGTTAAATATTTAACCAACTAAATATTCACAAATCCCTTTTTAATCCCTTCTGTTCTCGTGATCAGCCAATCACGAGGCTAAATCCTCGTGGGCCCCGCCTCCAACACTCTATCTCTCCTATAATCTCTCTATCTCTCTCTAATCCTACTCTCTCTCTCTCTCTTCCTCTATCTCTCTCTCTGTATCTCTAATTTCTCTCTCTCTATCCTATATATTTTACGCAGCCGCCTTCACCTCCCATCACGAGAACCCTACGAACCCCACCGCAGCGAACCCTGACCTCGCCGTGCCCATCGCCGCCGCAGTCCCGCGCCGACGACGCCACCAACGTCACCCTCGCCTCCGCCTCCTCCTCTCCATCTCAACATTGTTTTTCCCCCGCACTGCAACCACCTGTCGCCTTCGCTGCAGTCGCGTGAGTCGCCGCCGGTAACCACCTACGGCGCCTCCCATCGACGTCGACTTCCTCCCTTCACCCTCGTCCCGACCTCTTCATCTTCCTCCTTCTTCCCTCGCCGGACTGCACCCACTGCACCCATTGCACCTGTTTCGTCCAATCAGAGCAAAGCTCTGTTTGAATTCAAAATTCAAATTTTGAAGCAAAGCTTCAAGTCTCGGGCGCAACGCGCCGAGCGCAGCGCCCAAGAAAGCGCACCCAATCAGAGCAAAGCTCTGATTGAAGGAAGCAACGCTTCAACTGCACTGCACACTGCGCTGCGCGACACGTGTCAGCGCAGACGCGCTAGCGCACTCGCGCTGCGCTCTGCGCTGCGCGACACGTGTCAGCGCAGACGCATCTGCGCCAAACTAAATTAAGATTTTTATGAAATCTTTTCTGTTCTTTCCAGAACTAGAAGATTTTCTTCTGCCTTTGGATCAAAGATCCAGCGGTGGGAGAATTCCCAAAATCATTCAGAAAAGATCCTGTTAACAAATTCAATAAATTTGTGGGCACTATAAAAAGGACCCTAAGCCTCAATTCAAAGGCATCAACATTTTTCTGGAGAACTCAAGAACTTTAAACAAAGAGAGAGCTCTGAAGATTTCAAAAAAAAAAAAGAAGGGTAAGGAACCTTCATGGATTAGAAGAAATTCCTTCTAATAGACCATTAGTCTAAAAAAATATAAGATCAATGATCTTTATATAAAAAGAAAACAGTGCTTTGCACTTCTTGTGAACCTTCGGTTCTTTAAAAACGATAAAAAAAATAAAAGAATAGTGCTTTGCACTTTTATGAACCTCTGGTTCTTCGAATAAAGAAGAAATTTATTTTTCTTTGATCTAATTTAGATCAAGAACTTAAACAGTGCTTTGCACTTCCCTTCTTGAATCTAAAAAGATTCTTAGTGCTTTGCACTTCCAAGTTGCGCCGCTGCGCTCTTAAGAGAGCGCCACGTGTCGGCCATAAAACCACTTGCGCTAAGCGCCCTTAAGATAGAGCTTTGCTCTCTGGAATTGGCGCAACTCGCTGAGAGCGCGCCACGTGTCAGCAACGCAATAGCGCAGCGCAACAGCGCATTGCACTGCGCTAGTGCGCTTGCGCTCATCAGAGCACGACACGTGTCATCACCATATGTACTTGCGCTCATTACTTAGCGCAAAGCGCAGATGCATTAAAAAGGGCCAAGCCCAATTAAGAGAAGGCCTAACAGGCTCAATAAAGCGCAAATGCATTATTTTAAGGGGCAGAGCCCAAACAAGAACAGATGCTTTGCATCATTTATAAATGGGCAGAGCCCAAACAAAATATTCAGAATGCTATGCATTTTAAAAAGGGGCAAAGCCCAAACGAAGTAGATACTTTGCAAATGGGCAGAGCCCAAAATAAACTGATACTCTATATCTTTTGTGGGTAGAGCCTAAATAAAAAATGCAATGCAAATAAAGTGTTGAAATGGACTTAGCCCAATCGTGGCCATAAGTCCTTAAATTAAATTGACTGAGCAAAATGGCTCTCCTAAATCAATTCACGTCCGGTTTGAGGGTACATCTCCGAACTCCTTTGACATCCCTCGTTGTAATTCCTCAACGACGTCAAAGAGGTGACGGGTCCCAACGACCACTTATCTAATATCGGACCGAAACGTCCCTAAACTAATATCGGACCGAAACGTCCCTAAACTAATATCGGACCGAAACGTCCCTAAACCAATGATGGACCACCACGTCCCTAAACTGACGATGGACCACCACGTCCTTTTGCCGGACCTAAACGGTCCCGTCTAAGTTGATCTTAGCCCCAGCTACGGTTAATGTGTCCTTAGATCTTTAAATAAACAATAAAACCCCAAATCAACTTTGGTTCAAGGGTACATCTCTGAACTCCTCAGACGCTTGTCGTTGTAATCCCTCAACGACGTCAGAGAGGTGACGAGTCCCGACGGCCAGATAATTAAATTGATCACTGCGTTAAGTTGATCTCAGTCTAAAACAAGACTAACGTATCCTTAACGAACGTTTAAGTTGATCTTAGCCGCAACGCGACTAATGCATCCTTAAACTGAAAACACCAAACCCAAATCTAAATAAATACGGATTTGGACTAATCCACGTCCTACGGGCGACGGCATTACTCAGTCTCCGTATACAATCCACGGGCAACCACAAACAAAACAAACACACACGACACGAAGTGAAATTCTGGAGAAGGAGAAAGTTGTTACCGCGATGCGGTAGCGTAATTAACTGCAGGGGCTTGCGCCTGCAGGGAAGAGCGTCCCCACAATCAAAAACCCCTCACCCTGAGGGGGAATCTGACGAAGTCTGCTACATCGGCCGCATCCGTCTAAACCTCTGATACACGGTGCCATAAATCAACTTGGCATCTTCGGAGAGATAGACGGATAAAACCAAATAGCATCTGCCCCGAACCTCAGGCACGGACGCGAAGTCCGGGCCGCCGTTCGGAGGGGAACAGATTCTGGCACGCCCGGTGGGACCTTTTCCTCTTTCCACTCCACACTTTGTGTGTCGTCTTCGCGAACCAATCGCGGTTTGTTAAATGGTTGTCTTCGGATTTCAAGTTGCTAAGATTTGGTCTTTTGTCTGGCGCAGAATTCGAGATTCAATGGCCTCCAATTGCACCAGCTGCTCGAAATGCCACTGCAACAGACGCTCCACTTCACCAGGAGGGGTGACGTATGGGCCCCAAGCGGCTTCTTTCCTTACTCTGCCGGTAGGCCAGGTGACCCAGGCCACCACCGGCCTATTTTTCGGGACCATGGTCCCCCCTGTAAGCTTCTCTATGCCGATATCCGCACCAGAAGCGAACAAGAAGTCGGTATTTGACCGGCTCACTGCTACCACGACCCCTGTCAACGGGTCGCCTGCTACTAAACCGACAGCCTCCGTTTTCACCAGGCTAGGTCAGAACTATAAAGTGGCCGTCCCAAAGAGGGCAACGGCCGCTGCTTTGGAAGTCGTTAAAGCGGCTTCTCCCATCAGAGAGTCGGTCTTCACAAGATTGACGGTTCCCACTCCTCCCCCAGTTGGTCAAAAAGCATCAGTCTTCGATAGGCTGACGTCGACAGTTACCCCACACCCAAACAGGGGGCAACAAGAAACTATCTCGATTACCGAGCCAGTCCCAACGGCTCGTCGTGCGCGACGTCGCCATTGGCAGCGAGTAAGGAAAGCAGGGGGCAACTCCCCCTCAGGGCTAACCCCACCTGCTCCAGCGGTGGAGGTCAATGCTGCTGTTCCAACTGGGAACAGCTTCGAATTGCTGAGGAAGGTGAGAAAGAACTCTCCGGTTGCTACATTGAAAAAGTCTCCTCCGCCCATGGAAAAAGTTCCGGAGACGAAGCAGGAACAGCCCCCTCAACGGCTGTCGTCAAAAATTTATAAAGTTTGGCGGAGGGTTCAAGACTCCGTGATTGACTCAGATCACTTCCGTCGCCAGAAAGGGGCAAAGGTGGAAAAAGACAAGAACCGCCCCATTAAACAGCAGGGGGCAACAAATGCTAGAATGCCCGCTTCAACGGCTCCTTCAACCTCAAAGGTCCATAAAAGGAAGAGGCCAGAAAAAGCTCCCATGACACTGACAAAGTTTAAAAGCGGTGAACCTAAACGCCCCAAGTCAGGGGGCATAACAGTTCATACGGTCTATATGGCTTCGGGAAAGGAAGAAAGTCGTACTTCTACGGGTCACCGACCGCTTACCGGTCAGTGACCAAGTCTCAGGAGCAGCAACAAAAGCTCCAGGAGATGATGACTACAATGGCTGCACTCACGGGGCCAAAAGAGAATCCTGAGACGTCCTTAGATGAACGCCAAGAGGAAGAGACCGACGCTGAGTTCCTCCGCCGAATACTGGAAAAGAGAGACAAAGAGGCTGCTGAACAAGCAGCCAATATACAGCGTATGGGCCTCCTCTTCCAGGACATGATAGGGATGATGATACAACCAGATCCCCCAGCTGAAGAACCCCCGATTGTCCTTAGGGATGATAAGGGAGAAACATCAAACCCTCAGCTCGTTCTATCAATAGCTAAAGAGGATACAATCTCTAAGACTGATCTGGACGAATACATAGCCCAGCAAATAAGGGTTCATCATGCGGCAGAAGCAGCCGGACACGTCGTGAAAACGGGGCGACCGTATCCAGGCTGGTATGACCAAATCAGGTACCCGCCGGGCTACACAATCCCCAAGTTTCATGTCTACAAAGGGACCGGCAATCCCCATCAACATGTGGCCCAATTCAGGGCTCTTTGCGGTAATACCGGCGGCGACGACAAGCTTTTGCTTCGCTAGTTTGTTGGAAGTTTATCTGATACGGCGTTTGAATGGTATTCTGAGCTTCCCAACGACTCTATAAAAACCTTTGCGGAGATGGAGCTACTCTTCACCCAACGCTTTGCAAGTGCCAGTGAGCGTACCCCGATGACGGCACTGATCAATGCCAGGGTAAAACCCGGCGAGACATGGGTTCAGTACGCTATACGGTGGCGAAATCTATGGTCGAAGTGTGAACAACGCATAGAAGAAGCTCCAGCGGTGGGAATGTTTGTTGGAACCCTTGATCCACAGGCAACCATCTCACAGTTCATGATGTTCTTCAAGCCGACTTCCTTCCAGGCTTTGATCGACAAATTAGCGCAGATGGACCAGATGGGCCATAAACCCCCTCTCCCGAAGCCGGACCCCCGAAACGATAAAGGAAAGGGAAAAGCGATCATCGTCGCTAATGCCTAACAACAACCGAACGACTCGAAGCCGGTTGCTCGTCCAAACAATACGCGCCCATACGTACCCCTTGAGGACAAGATGGGACTTGCTTACTCCTTCCCCCGTGATAAAACAAGGAGGCTATTCGAGCTGGCATTGCGCAACAGGCTCATAAATCTGCCAGATCCAAAACGTCCGTCACAACCGAGTGACGTCAACGAGCCCAATTACTGCCCTTATCATCGAGTGCTAGGCCATCCAATTGAGGATTGCTACGTTTTCAAGAATTGGCTTGAGAACCAGTACCGTCAGGGCAAATTTGCGCTATCTGACAAATGGAAGGTGAATCCTCCGCAGCCCCACACCTCTAAGGGGACGAATACGCCGGGGGCAACATGCTCCGTTATTGAAGAAACTCCCTGGGAGGTTGTATTATCAGCCAAAACGAGGAGAATGCTTAATGATCTTCAGACCTGTCCAGCGGTCAAGTGGAAGAACCCCTTTGAACCGCAAGTTATTGAGGGGATGTTGAAGCCACGACCGATTCCGAAGACCGATGGTGGTAGTTCAAGCGCTCATAGTCAGCCGTCAAAATCTTCGAAAAAGAAGAAGAAGAAATCTAAGAAGCCCGTGAAGCCTGATGACAAGCGCACGGACTTACAAAAGCAAATCGACGCGCTGGATGAATATAACCAAAAGGCGCGAACTCCCATTACGCTCCAAGATTTCCTTGATCACGTCTTCCAAAAAGAAGATGAGGGAGAGAGTTCATCGGACGAATCCGAGGAGTATGTGGCGAGCTGTCATATGATCTCTCATTCAGTCACGAATGATGAAGAGACCTCTAGCACTGAAACGCTGGGGGCAAATGCCGAATCAGGAACCCCAGGGTTACCAGTTGAAATGATTAGCGCGTTTCTTAATGAAGCTCGGTTGAAAAGCAAGGCTGATCGAGAACGCGAGACGGCTATATTCGAAAGGGCCAAGCGTCAGCGACTTGAGGAAGGAGCTGAAATGATCCCGCTGGAGCAAAATGCCTTCAACGCTGACAAAAGCCAATTCAAGATAAAAAAGAAGTTTGCTAAGGCCATATCGATGGGCATGAAGCCACCACCCTCTGAAGAAAAAGTTACTGGCGTGGTAGAAATGCACCCCTCTTATTGCTTATATCATCAGAAGGTCTCGCATTCCACCCAAGATTGCAAAGCTTTCAATGGATGGTGGCAAGGATACGTCGCCAATCGACAACGCTTTAAACGGGAAAAGCGTAAAATTCGTAGGGAGCAAAGAAACACAACCAAAGAGCTTGAAAGAACTGCCAACAATTGTCACATGGTTAACGCTGCCGGGCCACAAGTGCCTACATTTGGGAGCGACTCTGATGAGGAACTAGAACTTGGCCCCCTCTTCAAAGAATCCACTTCGGGAAAAGAAGAAGAACCGAAGGCTTGCGAAAATATACAATTACGCAATCGAACATTACCCGAAAAGAACCTCGGACCCTTGAACAGAAAAGACAAAGGGAAAGAGAAGGTCTCTGAAGACATCGCTTTGGATGACCAAGTTGCGGGAGAATTAACCGCCAAGAACCCGCCGAAGAGGAGTAAAGTGGATTACAATGTCTTGGCGCATTTGAGAAAGCTACCCTCACAACTCAGCATTCTCGATGCCCTATTACTATCAAAAGAGGCGAGGGATTCTTTGATTAAGGCCCTACAAGATCCGGACCAGTTCCAAGCCTTCCTAGCTGAACAAAAGATGAAGGATGAATTGGAAGAGGTGCACACAGCCGACGTCGCTTTTGGCGATGAAGACCTTCTCCTTGGAACGTGTGAACACAATCGTCCCCTTTATGTCTCAGGATATTGCCATGACATAAAGGTAGGCAAAATCTTGGTCGATAACGGATCATCTGTCAATTTACTCAACGTGCGAGTGTTAAAGAATATTTGCATGAGTGTCCAACACCTCGCCCGAGACAAAATCACCATCTCCGGTTTCGACTCTCAATCCTCAAAGACTCTTGGATCTGTGATATTGACGCTACGCTTCGGGTTGCTCGTCACAGACATCAAATTCCATGTTATAGACGCCAAGACGTGCTACAATGCTCTGCTCGGCCGACCATGGCTACACGAGTATAATATCATCCCTTCTACACAGCATCAGTGCATGAAGTACTCTAGGGACGGCCTCGAGTACACTGTGGCGGGAGAGTTGAATCCGTTTTCCGTGAATGAAGTTCGCAAGTATGAAGATGCCAAATACTTCTTACCGAGTTTCGAAGACACGGAAAGGTGTCACAAACCGGAGAGCAAAACTAACGCCACCATCCCTATCTTCGGCAGTGACACCGAGGAGGAGGAGGATATAACTTATTCAGGTCCATCCCAATCCACCAGGCCAGGACCATCCGTTCCTTCATTGATCTTCGGCAGTGATTCAGAGGATGAAGTTCATGCTGTATTCCCTGCTCGGCCTTCAATATGGGTTTCCGCTGATGAAGAGCGAAGTCTGCAGATAACCATGGTGCCACTTGAACATTACAAAGAACTGGATTCACTCGACACCAATAGCGTAGAAGAATTGCAGACATTCTATATCCCTCCCGGACGAAAAGGCGAGAAGGCAATCCTATTTTACCGTTCTGAAGAAAACAAGGTGGAAAAAGAAATTTGGCATGGCGCAGATCCCATGCTCGACAGGCTTCAGCCTATACGTCTTCCCAGATATTATACCAAAGGTTTGAAGAAACTGCTGAAACGCCAGGGGATGTCCTTCGCACAGACCGTTAGAAAAGCCAAATTCTATGATAAGGTCTGGAACGTTCCCGGGACTCAATGCAAACTGCCTAACGGGAGAACGGAAACAAAAGGGCTTGGGTACATCCGGCCAAAGAAACGGGAGCTAGTAAACAGCTGTTATGCCATGTATGACTTCGATGAAGAGGCGGACGCTCAATGGGAGGACGCTAATCCTGAATCAGCAAAAGTTCCTGATAAAAAACCGCCCAGTCCATCGTCTGAAGACCAGATGAGCAAACTTATAAAGGATGCGAGTCAAAAAGCCCGAGATGATCACGATCGTGAAATGGCAATCTATGAGAAAGCTAAGACACAGCGTCTCCTTCGACAGGCAGTAAAGAACGAAGATGTTGCCCCACGTCAGCCTGCTACAAAAAGGGTTCGACGCGAAAGCAAAAACAAGTCGAGGGGCCGAAAAGGTGCTCGACAACCACAAGACAGAGCTAAGAAGCCACGCATCCGAGAGTCGAGCGTTATTGACCTAGCCCTTATGAAGAAAATGGGTCGAGCATACTCATTTCCTCGGAACAAAACAAGGAAAATACTTGATCTTGCTCTAAAACATCAAATGCTTACTCTGCCAGAGTCTAAACACCCTGAGCAAGCAGGCGAAGTCTCCAACCCAAATTATTGCTCTTACCATCGAGTAGTAGGGCATCCGCTTGAAGATTGTTTCACCTTTAAGAATTGGGTTGAGGACCAATATCAGCTTGGCAAATTTGCGTTGTCTGACAGTTGGAGGGTAGCGCCGCCGCAAAAGCACGAACCCGAAGACACAAGGATAAAACCAACTCCGCATTGGGATTGGCAGAAAATTCGCACCTGCCATGTGATAACAATATTAAAAGAAGGGTCCGAGGACATGAACAACCTCCCTTGGTGCTTTGAAAGCGGCAGCGATGAGGTAATCTCAGAATTTCCCCCAGCTCCGAAAGAACTGGAGGATGGAATCCATACTACTGCAGATAACCTCAAGAAAATCGAGTTAGGGACAATAAATGATCCGCGACCGACATTCGTCAGCGAGCTGCTGTCGGAAGAGAGGGTGGCTGCGTTAAAAGATGTCCTTGTGCAGCATAAAGATTGCTTCGCATGGAACTATTCCGAGATGCCGGGGCTAGATCCAGAAGTTGCTGTACATAGACTAGCAATATCCCCAGACGTCAAGCCGATCAAACAGGCGCCGAGAAGAATGCGACTCGAGCTTGAGATGAGCATAAATACCGAAGTCAAAAAGTTAATCGACTCTGGCTTCATCCAAGAAGTTCAGTACCCCGAATGGATCGCCAACATCGTCCCAGTGATGAAGAAAAATGGGACAGTGCGCATATGCGTAGACTTTCGGGATCTTAATAAAGCCTGCCCAAAAGATGATTTCCCAGTGCCAGTCACTGAACTTATGATAGACAATACATCCACTCATGAGGTTTTCTCCTTCATGGACGGCTCGTCGGGGTATAACCAGATAAAAATGCATCCCAAAGACCAGAAGCACACAGCCTTCAGGACTCCTCTTGGTATATTTTGTTATAAAGTGATGCCCTTCGGTTTGAAGAACGCCGGTGCTACTTATCAGAGGGCCATGACAAAGATCTTCGACGACCTTATACACGAAATCGTTGAATGCTATATCGACGATCTCGTGGTTAAAAGCAAATCATACGAAGAACATCTCGAGCATTTGAAGACCGTATTTCAACGCCTTCGGCAATACAATTTGAAGATGAATCCTCTTAAATGTGCGTTCGGGGTTTCCTCGGGCAAGTTCCTGGGATTCATCGTCCGACACCGAGGTATTGAGATAGATCCGTCTAAAATCAAGGCGATCATGGAAATGCCTCCGCCGAGAACTCTTAAACAGCTGCGGTCTCTCCAAGGAAAGCTCGCATACATTCGGCGGTTTATCGCTAATCTTTCAGGAAAGTGCCGTCCTTACAGTCACCTGATGAAGAAGGGAACCCCGTTCGTTTGGGATCAAAAATGCCAGGGCGCACTAGATGAGATCAAGCAATACCTGCAGAACCCGCCGGTGTTGGCTGCTCCGGTTAAAGGGGAGCCTCTTATTCTTTATACAACCGCCCTCGAAGGTTCCTTAGGCGCCTTATGGGCGCAAGAGAACGATCAAGGGAAAGAAAGAGCACTCTACTACTTAAGTCGAGTTCTGCTGGGGGCAGAAAGCAACTACTCCCCTATTGAAAAACACTGCCTGGCGTTGATCTTCGCAATAACAAAGCTTAGGCACTACGCGTTGGCGCACGAGGTCCGTCTGATTTCAAAAGTGGACCCTCTCAAATATCTAATGTCAAAAGCCATATTAACAGGGCGACTCGCTAAATGGGCCCTGCTCTTGATGGAATTTTCGATAACATATCAACCTCTCAGGGCGGTAAAAGGCCAGGCCATCGCCGACTTCCTTGCCGAGCATCCTATACCTGCCGATTCTCCTTTAAATTGTGATTTGCCAGACAGACATGCGTTTGACGCAATCGACAGTGGTGATACCCGTTGGGAGCTTTATTTCGATGGAGCATCTTCCATGAAAAAGCACAAACAAAGTACGCCAATGATCAAATCGGGGGTAGGACTCATCTTCGTGACTCCACAAGGAGGAATAATGCGCTACGCATTCTCCCTGACGGAGCCGAGAACAAACAATGAAGCCGAATACGAAGCTTTGATAGCAGGCCTCGAGATCGCCATTGACATGGGAATTGAAGACCTCCTCATATATGGGGATTCCCAACTGGTCGTTAGTCAAGTGAACGGCGACTACCAAACGTGCAAACCGGAGTTGGTGAAATACGGTGAAAAGGTACAACAACTGTTGACCCTTATTCCCTCCTATACTTTGGAGAGCATACCTCGCGCGGAAAACAGCAAAGCGGACGCACTAGCCAAACTTGCTAAAGAACTGGCTGACGAGAACCTCGACGACGTTAGAATCGTGGTACAAAGCCGTCGAGTGCTTGCCCCAGCAGAAGTATCTCCGGAATCGTCTGAAGAAAAAGGAGCGAACGAGGAGACGACCCTACAAATAAAAGACCATGAGAAGATCGAAGACTGGAGAGAAGTCTTCATAGATTACTTCAAGTTCCACCGAATGCCTGAAGAAGCGTCCATAAGACACCAGCTCGTGAAACGAGCTCTGTCTTTCGCCTTCGTCAACGATACTCTATATAAGAGGACATTCGATTCTCTGTAGCTGAGATGCCTAGGACCTAACGAAGCGAGAAGGGTCGTCCAAGAGGTTCACGACGGACTTTGCGGTTCTCACCAAGCAGGTCCAAAGATGAAGTTGAAGATCAAACGGATGGGCTATTATTGGCCCACGATGATTCAAGACTGCATCGAATATGCGAAGCAATGCCACTCATGCCAAATTCATGGAGACTTCATCCATCAACATCCAAATCCATTACATCCAACGGTGGCCAGTTGGCCATTCGAAATGTGGGGAACTGACATAGTCGGCCCTATCGAACCAGCATCGTCCAAGGGACATCGTTTCATCTTGGCGACGACTGATTACTTCTCCAAATGGGCAGAGGCGGTACCGTTGAGGGAAGTGAAGACGGAGAATATTCTCCATTTCTTCAAAACGCATGTCATATACCGGTTCGGAACCCCAAGAAGGATCATCTCCGATAATGGGCCAGCCTACCGAAGTCATAAAATTAGCCGCTTCGCACAGCAGCACAATATAGATTGGAGATACTCCTCAGTTTATAATCCGCGAGCCAATGGATTAGCTGAAGCCTTCAACAAGACATTGACGAAAATCATAAAGAAAACAGTGTCCCGAAATAAGAAAGACTGGCACGAGAGACTGCAAGAAGCTCTTTGGGCATATCGGTCCACGTTCAAGACAGCCACAAACACAACGCCATACGCGTTAGTGTTTGGGACAGAAGCAATACTCCCTCTTGAGATAGAATTACCCTCTCTACGAGTGGCAGTCCACTACGAACTGACAGACGAAGAAAATGCTCACCTTCGGTTTGAAGAGCTTGACGCCCTCGATGAAATCCGGTTTCTAGCACAGCAAAATCTGGAAGCCTATAAGGCAAAGATGACGCGCTCATATGAAAAATTGAGCCGGCCGAGGACATTCCACCAAGGCGAACTCGTGCTAGTGGTCAAAAGGCCCATGATCCCCAATCGCGCCAAGCGAGGAAAATTCGAGCCAAACTATGAAGGCCCATACATCATAGATAAGGTCTACCAGGGTGGGGCCTATCTACTCATGGACATGCACGGTGAAAGGCCTTTTAGGCCAATAAACGGTCGTTTCCTAAAGAAATACTACGCTTAATGAGCTACGGCCTAGGTTAATGGTAGATGACGACAACTGTGTCCGCTCGCTATCTTCTTAAGCCCGAACTCTATAAGCAGTAAATGGCCTTCCTTAACGCCGGACCGGAATGTCCTTAAACTAATAGCAGACCAAAACGTCTTTAAACTACTACCGCAGCATCTTTAGGCTGACGAGATATAAAAAAAAAAGACATAAAAAAAAAAAGATAAAAAAAAAAACAAAAAAAAACGGTATGTCCATAAGCAAGATGGGCACGGATGAAAACCCGAAAGGGCTCCGTGAGTAAAAACAGCAGGACTACCGGTGAATGTTTGTGAAAACCCGAAAGGGCGCAACTTCGTTAGAGAACACTTATAGGGTCCTCTCGACCTTGTAAGGAGAAACCACCTACGTGAGATCCTTACGACTCACAAAGAAGCAACACACTTAGGGATCCCCACGATTCCTAAGGAGAAAATGCACTTGCGAGATCCTCACGACTCGTAGGGAGAACTCTCTTGTGGGACCCTCACGGCTCATAAGAGTTGAAAGTCTTAAGTTACAGAGACCTAAACCTGTGCTTAAGCAACCCCCACAACTTCCAATATTGCCCTACAAGTGGCTCAATACTGACCCTTGTATACAATCCACGGGCGCGAATAAACATTTCCCTAGCCAAATTTCATCCGTAATTGGGAATACGTTCGCATGCTGAACAACCCTTATAAATCCCCTCGATTTATGAGGAGAAAACCCTCCTGTAGGATCCTTACGACTTACAGAGGAACAAAACACTTTGGAACCCTTACGATTCCTAAGGAGAAAATACACCTACAAGGCCCCCATGACTTGTAGGGAGAAATACCTTCACGAGACCCTTACGGCTCATGAAGTCAAAAGCCTTAGCCAACAGGACCCTAACCCTGGTCGCTAAGCCTCCTTTGTTCGACAACGACGGAGGCAAATGATGATTCGCTCCTGGCAATATCCCAGTTGCAGCGGTGCTGATGCCGAAATCGGTGTCCAATTTCAGGTTTACGGCGAAAACCAGTAGGCCGCTCATGCATACAAAATAGCCGAAATGATAGGGCATCTTGCAATAAAAAGCAGCAAGTAAAATGTATGCATGCAAAATAGCCGAAATGATTGGGCAACTCGTAATAAAAAGCAACGAGTAAAGATAAAATAAATAGCCGAAATGATTGGGCACTGCGAAAAATAGCCGAAATGATTGGGCAATCGCGACCTTTGCGATATAAAAGCTGAAATGATAGAGCATCGCAGAAATAAAATAAAATAAAAAGAAGAAATGATAAAACTTTGGCCCTACAGTTAAGATCACATCGATCCCTGTATACAATCCAAGGGCGTAAACAAAGAAGGAACCATACTTCCCCAGCGGATTCCGTCAAACGACGGAGCCAAACCTCAACGGTTCATTTCAACCGAAGAAGCCAGTGACTTCAACAGCAAACTCCTCGACTCACGGATACAAACACTCCTTGACGAGAGCCTTCTGATCCGCGTCGACCCGCAGAGCCACCAGTGCCTCCGTAGGAACCCTCGACTCGTTTCAAACCCCAAGGAAGCAAATAATCCTTGGCGCTTGGGAAACAAATAATCCCAGCAAACTCCTCGACTCACGGATACAAACACTCCTTGACGAGAGCCTTCTGATCCGCGTCGACCCGCAGAGCCACCAGTGCCTCCGTAGGAACCCTCGACTCGTTTCAAACCCCAAGGAAGCAAATAATCCTTGGTACTTGGGAAACAAATAATCCCTCGCAAAACTTCTCAACTCACGGATACAAACACTCCTTGACGAGAGCCTTCTGATCCGCGTCGACTTACAGAGCCACCAGCACCTCCGTGGGAACCATCGACTCGTTTCAAACCCCAAGGACACAAATAATCCTTGGTGCTTGGGAAACAAATAATCCCTCGCAAAACTTCTCAACTCACGGATACAAACACTCCTTGACGAGAGCCTTCTGATCCGCGTCGACTTACAGAGCCACCAGCGCCTCCGTGGGAACCATCGACTCGTTTCAAACCCCAAGGACACAAATAATCCTTGGCGCTTGGGAAACAAATAATCCCTCGCAAAACTTCTCAACTCACGGATACAAACACTCCTTGACGAGAGCCTTCTGATCCGCGTCGACTCGCAGAGCCACCAGCGCCTCCGTGGGAACCCTCGACTCATTTCAAACCCCAAGGACACAAATAATCCTTGGTGCTTGGGAAACAAATAATCCCTCGCAAAACTTCTCAGTTCACGGATACAAACACTCCTTGACGAGAGCCTTCTGATCCACGTCGACTTGCAGGGCCACCAGCGCCTCCGTGGGAACCATCGACTCGTTTCAAACCCCAAGGACACAAATAATCCTTGGTACTTGGGAAACAAATAATCCCTCGCAAAACTTCTCAACTCACGGATACAAACACTCCTTGACGAGAGCCTTCTGATCCGCGTCGACTTACAGAGCCACCAGCGCCTCCGTGGGAACCATCGACTCGTTTCAAACCCCAAGGACACAAATAATCCTTGGTGCTTGGGAAACAAATAATCCCTCGCAAAACTTCTCAACTCACGGATACAAACACTCCTTGACGAGAGCCTTCTGATCCGCGTCGACTTACAGAGCCACCAGCGCCTCCGTGGGAACCATCGACTCGTTTCAAACCCCAAGGACACAAATAATCCTTGGCGCTTGGGAAACAAATAATCCCTCGCAAAACTTCTCAACTCACGGATACAAACACTCCTTGACGAGAGCCTTCTGATCCGCGTTGACTCGCAGAGCCACCAGCGCCTCCGTGAGAGCCATCGACTTGTTTCAAACCCCAAGGACACAAATAATCCTTGGCGCTTGGGAAACAAATAATCCCTCGCAAAACTTCTCAACTCACGGATACAAACACTCCGTGACGAGAGCTTCTTTGACTCACATCTCGGGCAGTAAGGATTCAAAAACTTGCTTCCTGAACAATGGGACCCTGCAAGTCAATCCTAAATGGTCTCTTGCATACTATTCACGGGTCTCACTCTCCGAAGTCGATTCTCGACAAAGAGGGAAACAACCGCTTACGAGCCCTCTCGACTCGTAAGAGGGCAATGGGACCCTGCAAGTCAATCCTAAATGGTCTCTTGCATACTATTCACGGGTCTCACTCTCTGAAGTCGATTCTCGACAAAGAGGGAAACAACCGCTTACGAGCCCTCTCGACTCGTAAGAGGGCAATGGGATCCTGCAAGTCAATCCTAGATGGTCTCTTGCATACTATTCACGGGTCTCACTCTCTGAAGTCGATTCTCGACAAAGAGGGAAACAACCGCTTGCGAGCCCTCTCGAATCGTAAGAGGGAGAAATTCTCTTATAGGATCCTTTCGACTTATGAGAGAAAACCACACTTGGGAATCCTCACGGTTCCTAAGGAGAAAATCCACTTACGAGATCCTCTCGATCCGTAGGGAGAAAAGTCTCTATGAGACCCTCACGGCTCATGGAGTTGAAAAGTCTTAGGCAGCAGATCTGAACTTGCCACCTAAGCCATCGCTGATTCTTAGGGAAGTCAAGATGCATGCCCTACTATCCGTCAACCATGTTCGTTAAGGTGATATGCTGATAATAAAAAAAAAAGCGAAGAAGTGACACAAGACATTACGAAAAGGCGTATCTTTTATTCATAAACTTGATTGAATACAGGATACATCATGTCAAAGGATAAAAAAAATATACATATATATATATATATATATATATACATTCTTTACAAAAATGGATAGCTACTGATGAGGAAGTGTCTTTAGTAAGTTCACAAGCCGCTCTCGCACTTCCTTCAGCGCTCCCTCTCGAGTGACAGCTGCGGCCACCTCCGCCTCCACCTGAGCCCGCTGCTGCAAGAAAGATGAAAGTTGCTCCTCTACCGCCTTCTGGGCTGCTTCCTGGCTGGCTGCAGCTCGCTCGACAAAGTCAAGTCTCTGCCTCAATGATAACCCTTCGGAGAGGCATTGCAGGAGGCCCTCAAAGATAACCTTCAGCCGTGCGGCATTGGCCTCCACCCGAGCATGCAGTTGAGCAGACTTGCTTGAAGCCTCACCACGCTCCTTACGCCTTGAAATGACTTCTTGTTCGAGATGGCGGAAGTAAGGAGCGCTTTGCTCAATCCACGCTGTCCTCTGATTATTGGCAGCCACGGTCTCGGGAGCGGGACGCAGCGACTCCAACTGATATAGGCGACCCTCGATCTCCTTACAATGGTTAACCCAGGATGCAATGATGCCCTCATCATGAAAGTTCACGAGTATTGCTAGCATCGGGTTAACCACCATAGCGAAGTCTGCGGCAGAGGTAGGAGTTTCAACATCGAGTTCCTCGACATAGTCACTCAACATGCGCAGACTATTCGCGGTGCCTTTTAAAGACAGACTCCTCAGATAAGGACCCGCTGGCATTGTGACGCGAGGTTCGAAGGACGCCGAAGCCAGAACGACAGCTGAAAGAGACAGGATGCGATCAGATAACAGTACAGAAAATAGAGAGAGGAAAGCTACCAATATGACGGTCATTGTACCAGTTGAGACAGGTGGCAAGGTCGGAAGGGCTGGTGGCGCAGCGGATCTTTCATCCCCTCCTTCAATCTGTAGCACTGCAGTTGAGATAAGAAAAAGAGATTAGAGACAATTCCGTCAATAAGAAAAAAGAAAGGAAAGATGTCAACGGAAATCATACTCACCAACGCCACTAGAAGAAGAAGCAAGCTCAGATGGGAAGGAAAAGTGTGGGAGCAACATCTGATATACGTGATCAAAAAGCACTCCTGAAAACACGACAGTGTCATTTTAGTACGAGAATTATATGTCTGGAAAACAAGATTAATAAGCCATAAACATATACCTTCCAACATCTTCGAGGGTATGAGAGAAGGTTGAGTGGTGACCACCGCCAAAGCAGTCATCGAAGGCGTTCCCTCGAGCGGTGGGGCATCAGCACTAGCTGCACCTGCATTACGAAAAGGTGAACTTGTCAGAAATGGTTGTAAAGTGAAGAAAAGCAGTCACTTAGGGTTTACCTGAGGAGCTCCCGGCTGAAACGGAGGCGGCTTCCTCCTCTACTGACATAAGACCACCGCCTGTAGCCTCATCGCCCGACTCGATGGGGACCGTTGTCGTGCTCGCGAGACCTGAAGACGGCGGAGGACCATAGATGGGGAGGGCAATGACTGGAGTATTGCCAGATTCCAGAGAAGGAGCGGTTGGTTCGTCTTCGGGAATCATGGCCTCCTCACCCACTACTCCCTCAGGTTCAATAGTGGCGGTCGTATCGTCCACCATCGCCAGGGGATCGCCGGCCTCGAGCGCTTCATTCGCCACCACCCTGGACTCAGCTATGATGATCATATCATCTGCCCCCGCTTCAGGTTCGGCATCAATGACCTTCTCAGCGGTAGGCCCCTCGACCTCCACTCCAGGCTCCATGGCCTCAACAATATTACCTACTGTCGGCTCGAGTTCGGCAGGCACCACCTCCTCCGCTCCCCTAGGATCGACGGCCTCCGCCTCTCCCTCGATCGGATTTGGCCCTGCAAAGATAAAAGATATAAGGACCAATGATATTAAAATCCTCATAACAAAAAAAAAACCTGAGAGAAATGTTACCTGAAGCGGATTTACCATTTGCGCTCCGAACTGCTCGAGCCACCTCCCTGCGGGCAGTGGATAGGGCGACAGGGGCCTCTTCAGAGGGAGTATCAGCTCGAGGGGCGGTGCTGGGTCCCGCTCCCATGGCCAAGGCAGCCCTGCGCGCCTTCGCCTCACGCCTCAACCGCTTTCTCTCCTCCCGAGCGGTTATAAGGGACCTCTGTGACGCCTCCCTCAAGGCATCATCATCTTCATTCAGGGAGGCCTCCAGAGCCTTTAAGGCATCTCTCATCGGCTTTTCAAGATGAGCCTCCTGCGGTGTCCCAGAGGAAACAGGAACATCGGCCGCTGGTAGAACATCTGCGTCGCTAGGAGGGAGCGGCATTGAGGTCCCTGCAATTAAAATGGAAAGGTTAGATCGACCATAACGCAAGGAAAATGAAAAATTCGATGAGTCGAAACTTACTAAGGCCCACAGATGCCCTGGCACGTTCCTCCTTCTGAAAGGTCTTCAGAGAAGCGGCAATGGCTTCTTCATCGGTGATGCCTGTTGAAAGAAAAGAAAGAAAAGCGTTAGTCAAAAATAATGAAATAAGGAAGAAAATACGTTACAGTAAAGAAAAAGTGACTAGTAGTTACCTGATTGCGCAAGCTTAGCCAGCCACGCATCACGCTTCACCAGCCATGCTGAAGCTCTGAGAGCAGCTTCCAAGTCTGTATCGTCCGGCGGCGGCATCACTAATCCCGCGTTAGTCCCATATTCGAGCAGACCCTCGGAATAAGGAGCGTGGGGTTCCTGGCCGAACGCAACGTCCGCTGCAAAGAGCGACTTCTTTTTCTTTTGCCCTCCGACCCTGGGCCCGCGAGGGATCGACTTCCGTTTAGCAGCTACTCTGGGACGACGAGTCCCGATGTCCGCACCCACGCCAGACTCCGGCGAGGGTACAACCACTGCTTCCACCTGAGCACGGGGTGCAGGAGGTACATCCGCGATATCAGGAAGTGATAGTTCACGTGGAGGACTTTGCGCACGTGATGGTCTGCCCCCGGCATCTTTTAAAGGAGCGATTACTGGGGTCCTAGGAACCAAGGGAGCGGTGCGATCGGTACCTGGAGGTGCACCCTTACGATCGACCAACAGTCGCCTTTCCTCCTTTATGACTGCTCCTGTCGCATGATTGTACCAGTCTTTGTACACATTGAGGAGTCTCGGAGCGTAAGTCGGCGCATTAATAAAAAAACGAGAGGTCGTATTCATGCGCATGAAATGGTGCAAGGCGTTCTCCATCCCCTCTTCAGTGGCAGCTGGTTCCACCAAAAAGGCTTCCAAGGGGACCCCTTGATCGTAGCCCAGTTGTTGAGCAAAACGATGTGGGTTATACCTCATAAAAATTGCCACATCATTCTGCCTAAAAACTAAAAAGCCCGGTCTAATGGAATATAAGTGGAGGGTCTCCCGGGCCGTTAAAACAGAAGCTCCATCCTTAAAGATATCCTGTAATGGCCGCGTCACGGTAGTAGACACCTTTCCAACGGTCAACACCTTATCGACAAAGGACATCCCGGCTTCGACGGTATGGGGGCGAAGGAGCAAGCCCCTAGCGTTCCGTGGTGAGGGGTTTACAATTGATGCACCGATCAGCTGTATAATGCGAGGAAAACCGCACTTGTCAAAGAACGAAGGCCTCTTATGCATTCCGAAGACACCCGCTGTGTGTAACTCGAGCCACGATGCGAAGTAATGCATCGGGAAGACCACATGCAACACCCCGGGCTCACTGGCATCCGCCGCTCGACTGAGACCGTGGTATAAGTGTGCCAGGCCGGCGATCCCGACAGCTACCTTCACCCCGATGACCATCCGATGTGCTGGATAAAAGACAGAGGGTCGCATTCGATGAGAGTGCATTGGGATAGCGAACCAACTCAACCATAACCCGAGAAACCCCAAGAAAAAGGCCTCCTCATCCATCCCAGGGGCCGCTACTTCTGCAAGAGACACGGTTGGAAAGTTAGGAAGAAAGAAATCCTTTTGACCTATTTCATTCGCCGGCAGGTTATCCAAACCTAAACCGAAAGGGTCCTCGAGGGTGGCAGACTTGGCAGTGGCCGCAGAGAGGGCGTTAGGGTGAAGGAACCGAGCAATGAAATCCTCAAAGTTAACTCCTCGACTCCCATGTTCAACGAAGAGAGACTCATATATGTTCAACACTTTAATTAAACTTGGGAACTGGTGTTGAACAGCAGTATCCGGAGTGACCCCCCTCACCATTGGCCTAGCTCCGAAAACGTACACGTCTGTTGGGAGCAGCTCCTCATAATGTTCCCCCATCACCGGTAAGCCGGATACCTCCGCAAATTCCTCCAGAGAAATTGACACTTCCCGATCCATGGCAAGGAAAGTGTGGGTGGGAATATTCCATTGCTCCAAGAAGGCCTTGAGCCACCAGGTGGGGAGCGTAGGATATTGGAAGAGAGAGACGTAGACTGCGGTGTACAATCCTAGTCTTATCAACTGTGACTTCTTCGTCGACAGGATATACCGGGCCCACGGCAGATAGCCAATCGGGTGGCGGGGAATCAGACCAAGGTTATACGATTGCCCCCAAGGCCGCGCTTCACCTTGACAGATACGACGTCCTAGGATGTCCAAAACCATAGGACGCTGAACCGGTATCGCATCTATAGCGGGATGTAGAAAACCTTTTGATGTCCAGTCCGCCAACTCCAGGCATACTGCACCGAGGGCGGGGTAGCATAATGAATCGCCGTTATGGGTTCCGACGGCACCGCGCATGTAAAGATCCGTCGGCCCATAATGATCTGATTGTACCACGACCCCCAGAGGTGGAGACTCTTGTGCTCAGGGTCGTATGCCTTGATCATGGCCAGGATCTCATGGTCCAAGGGCGCCTCTGGAAATCCCTCCTCCGAGCGGACGAATGGGAATGAAGTGTCTTCAGACATGATCGCTGCAAAAGAGCAAAGTAGCCGTTAACGTTGTAATCCCCACGTTTGGCATTGAAAGAAGAAAATGCATTAATTAAAATTAAAATCAAAATTAATTAATTACACCGCACCACAGTGTAGTGAGTAGGGGACCGAAGAGGGACCCATGAAATCCAAATGACAATACGTCAATTAAGGAGACAAACTCATCATTGGATGAGATTGTCAGTTGGCCCCTGGGGGGGAACATTCCCATAATAAAAAAAGGGGGGGGGAAAGAATCACTAGAGACAAGGAGAAAATCTCCTCTTTTAGAGCAAAGCTCTATCACAGAATGACACTTGTCAAGTTCTGGTCTCAAAAGAATAAAATTCCTTAAAAAAGAGCTTAGCTCTATAATACCCCACCAAAGAAAAAGTTTCGAAAAAAGAAATTTAAAATTAAAATTTCTGGAATCCTGACAAAGGATCCATAAAAGCTTACAGAATTTTATTTTTTTTTACAGAAAAAAAAATAAAATTTCTTCATCTTTTTAAGTCTAAAAGATCTACATTTAATTCAAGAGCAAAGCTCTGTTCATGGGTTAGAACCCATGAACAAGATCTCTGTAGATCTATGAATTTGTGAGAGTAGAGCTCTGTGGATGAAACCCCAAAGGGAATTTCTTTAGATCAAAAGATCTATGAGAGCAAAGCTCTGTGGTTTAAAGTTGACTTAAATTAATTTGACTTGGTTTTAAATTAAACATTACCTAAAGTTTTTTTAAAAAAAACTTTGGGAAATGAGAGCAAAGCTCTGAAGTTCTTAAGCAAGAGCAGAGCTCTGAAAATCTAAATTTAGAAAAAATGGTGGAGAGTTTCAGAGGGCCATGGGCTCTATTTATAAGGCGCTTGCGCCTCTTGAGATTCCCCCTTGATCCAACGGTCAGGGGGGGTTGCCACCGTTGCACTCACGTGTGCGCCACGTGAGCGCAACGGTGGGGGGGGCATTTGTTTCGCCCAATCAGAGCAAAGCTCTGTTTGAATTCAAAATTCAAATTTTGAAGCAAAGCTTCAAGTCTCGGGCGCAACGCGCCGAGCGCAGCGCCCAAGAAAGCGCACCCAATCAGAGCAAAGCTCTGATTGAAGGAAGCAACGCTTCAACTGCACTGCACACTGCGCTGCGCGACACGTGTCAGCGCAGACGCGCTAGCGCACTTGCGCTGCGCTCTGCGCTGCGCGACACGTGTCATGCGCTGGGGCATCTGCGCCAAACTAAATTAAGATTTTTATGAAATCTTTTCTGTTCTTTCCAGAACTAGAAGATTTTCTTCTGCCTTTGGATCAAAGATCCAGCGGTGGGAGAATTCCCAAAATCATTCAGAAAAGATCCTGTTAACAAATTCAACAAATTTGTGGGCACTATAAAAAGGACCCTAAGCCTCAATTCAAAGGCATCAACATTTTTCTGGAGAACTCAAGAACTTTAAACAAAGAGAGAGCTCTGAAGATTTCAAAAAAAAAAAAGAAGGGTAAGGAACCTTCATGGATTAGAAGAAATTCCTTCTAATAGACCATTAGTCTAAAAAAATATAAGATCAATGATCTTTATATAAAAAGAAAACAGTGCTTTGCACTTCTTGTGAACCTTCGGTTCTTTAAAAACGATAAAAAAAATAAAAGAATAGTGCTTTGCACTTTTATGAACCTCTGGTTCTTCGAATAAAGAAGAAATTTATTTTTCTTTGATCTAATTTAGATCAAGAACTTAAACAGTGCTTTGCACTTCCCTTCTTGAATCTAAAAAGATTCTTAGTGCTTTGCACTTCCAAGTTGCGCCGCTGCGCTCTTAAGAGAGCGCCACGTGTCGGCCATAAAACCACTTGCGCTAAGCGCCCTTAAGATAGAGCTTTGCTCTCTGGAATTGGCGCAACTCGCTGAGAGCGCGCCACGTGTCAGCAACGCAATAGCGCAGCGCAACAGCGCATTGCACTGCGCTAGTGCGCTTGCGCTCATCAGAGCACGACACGTGTCATCACCATATGTACTTGCGCTCATTACTTAGCGCAAAGCGCAGATGCATTAAAAAGGGCCAAGCCCAATTAAGAGAAGGCCTAACAGGCTCAATAAAGCGCAAATGCATTATTTTAAGGGGCAGAGCCCAAACAAGAACAGATGCTTTGCATCATTTATAAATGGGCAGAGCCCAAACAAAATATTCAGAATGCTATGCATTTTAAAAAGGGGCAAAGCCCAAACGAAGTAGATACTTTGCAAATGGGCAGAGCCCAAAATAAACTGATACTCTATATCTTTTGTGGGTAGAGCCTAAATAAAAAATGCAATGCAAATAAAGTGTTGAAATGGACTTAGCCCAATCGTGGCCATAAGTCCTTAAATTAAATTGACTGAGCAAAATGGCTCTCCTAAATCAATTCACGTCCGGTTTGAGGGTACATCTCCGAACTCCTTTGACATCCCTCGTTGTAATTCCTCAACGACGTCAAAGAGGTGACGGGTCCCAACGACCACTTATCTAATATCGGACCGAAACGTCCCTAAACTAATATCGGACCGAAACGTCCCTAAACTAATATCGGACCGAAACGTCCCTAAACCAATGATGGACCACCACGTCCCTAAACTGACGATGGACCACCACGTCCTTTTGCCGGACCTAAACGGTCCCGTCTAAGTTGATCTTAGCCCCAGCTACAGTTAATGTGTCCTTAGATCTTTAAATAAACAATAAAACCCCAAATCAACTTTGGTTCAAGGGTACATCTCTGAACTCCTCAGACGCTTGTCGTTGTAATCCCTCAACGACGTCAGAGAGGTGACGAGTCCCGACGGCCAGATAATTAAATTGATCACTGCGTTAAGTTGTTCTCAGTCTAAAACAAGACTAACGTATCCTTAACGAACGTTTAAGTTGATCTTAGCCGCAACGCGACTAATGCATCCTTAAACTGAAAACACCAAACCCAAATCTAAATAAATACGGATTTGGACTAATCCACGTCCTACGGACGACGGCATTACTCAGTCTCCGTATACAATCCACGGGCAACCACAAACAAAACAAACACACACGACACGAAGTGAAATTCTGGAGAAGGAGAAAGTTGTTACCGCGATGCGGTAGCGTAATTAACTGCAGGGGCTTGCGCCTGCAGGGAAGAGCGTCCCCACAATCAAAAACCCCTCACCCTGAGGGGGAATCTGACGAAGTCTGCTACATCGGCCGCATCCGTCTAAACCTCTGATACACGGTGCCATAAATCAACTTGGCATCTTCGGAGAGATAGACGGATAAAACCAAATAGCATCTGCCCCGAACCTCAGGCACGGACGCGAAGTCCGGGCCGCCGTTCGGAGGGGAACAGTACCCTAGCACCAAACCCTAGTTCGCCGGAGATCGCGCCGTCGACTCTCGTCGTCGTCGCCAGCGCACCGCCGACCACCTCCTCTTCCCCCTACGATCCAGACCAGGCCAGGACCTCCCCTACTCTCAGCACCATCCTTTTCCAGCAACATCCAGCCACTTTCAGCCAGCCGCGTTCCCTGTTCGCCGCCGGCGCCCCATCGCCGTCGAACCCGTCGCGGTTGACACCCGTGCCACCCCTCGAAGTACTCCAGTCCGCGTGGCCCCGCTGTTCGTTATTTGGACTCGATCCGTGACCCGTGCATCCGTCACGTGTTTTCCACCGACGCTACGTTCGTGTTTTCCGGTTTGCGAAACCGTCGAGGCAAGTATCCGAATACTTGCTCTAACATGCTAATATACAAGATCGAGTCTTGCTATACATTTAATTATCATATTATTTAATATAACAACACCGTTGATGGTAATATCGATATTGTAGTATAATTTAGAATTGACGGTTGCAATTATCATTAACATTGAATCATTATAGTAGATTCATGTAATTATTTGGTCTGCTATTAATCCATGCTTTAACTAACTAAACCAATTAGATCGTCCTTGCTTTTATTTGTTAGATCATCCATGTGGCAATTATTTATACTTTAGTTTTAATTTCATATATCTTCATTACTTTCTGTTATTAATATTGCGCTATCCTGTGATTATTGCACCCCAAGGGTGCTCGAACCTGTTAATATAATACAACTGCACCAGATTAATGCACCATTGTGATTAAATGAACTATTATTGCTGTTTACTTTAATTCCTGCTGTTGTTCCTTATTCGATTGTATACCTGTTGTGAGCACACCTTCGATTGCATTACATATTGACCTGACCTTGCTACACATGACATATATATACATACCGATGCACCGGACATGATACCCTTTACTACCAACTCAACCTGTTGTACCATGACCTGACTTGTTACCTGATCTCATGCCTAATGCCAACAAACTTGACTTGGGGTCCTCATGGACCATTCCTGTTGTCTACCCAGACAAACCTGCTTTTACCTGATCCTGTGTTGGCATTAGTTCTTGACTACTGAATACCTGACCTGACATACATAACTTGGGGGTATGGGAAAATCAAAGGTGAAACCGACTTGTAACTCAACAGTTCGATACCTGTTCTGATCAGTCTTACGGGCTTGGCCAGTCCGGGAGTGATGATGCTGACATCACTCGTCCATCCTGCTACCTATTACTGCCTAGCGGCACGTCTCGGATTCAGCCCCGAGGGTCTTGACCGTGGTCCCGGGCATGCACGGGATACTATTGAGTTACATCGACGAGTCATCAATTGATTTCAAAGACTTTAGAATAGAAACCCGATAGAACAGTATAGTTACCCACTGCACACTACCCTGCACTGTTATTTCATATTATTGTTTTATTCATGTTCATCCCTGCATTGCTTATTACCATGTTCATATTATATTACTGGTTGACATGACGCGCTGACGTCTGGGTTTTGCATGACCCAGATTCTTTACCACTGTCGACGACCGAGCAGGAGTACTTCAGCCAGCAGGCTGATCTGTGAGTTCCATAGTGATTAGTTTATTTATTTCATTTCATTTCCAGATGTGAGCCCGCATTATGGGACGTACTATTTATTCATTGTATTGGATCATTTGCTTCCGCACTTATTGTTCATTGACTCTTGTTATTATGGATTTGGACATGTGTTAGATTAGTTTATTTATCTTGTTCTTGATATCTCTACAGCCGTAATGTGACTGTGGATGGATACTTCCTACCCACAGGTAGCATGGTTGGCTATGTCACGTGCCCAATCTTGCGTACTCTGGGAAGTGGGGCGTGACAAAAACCTTAACCATTAAGCTAAACTATGGTTTAAGGCATACACACCCAAGTTTGCATGTATCATCAAACATGATGCAATCTTGTGCACAAAAATATATCACATATACAACTTGTGCACATCAAGTGAGAAAATCAATCTTAAGTGAACCAATACTAGTTAATATAAAGCAATATATCAAATATATAATTATACATTAAATCATTAAATCAACACTTGATTTAACGATCCGGTCATATCGCATATAACCGACTAATATCAATGTATCGACTTATCGAATCAATCCTTGATTCGATAACTAGGTTATATCGCATACAACCAATCGATACAATCATCGCGAGAATCGAATACGGTATCACATACTCGCATCATTCTCGGTCCCGCACATATTACATATGCGCTCCTATCTCGTTTTGCCTGAGCCAGTACAACCTCTATGTAGGACTCTAAAGACTCGTCAATACACCGGCAGTAGGTGATGATCATATCAAGCACCCACAAGCCGTCAGCGGTACTAGCTGGACGTAACGGCTACCCGGGTATTGAGCGATCAGAAGATCAGCAAGCAAGCCCGCTCCAACTCCTGCAAAAAGCCTGACAGTGACACTACCGTACAGTCCGGTCTCCTCGTCTGATATGTCGCATATCAAGTCTAGGGGTGGTAAACGTCAGACCCCAATAACCGATAAGTCATGCCGATATGAGGCTCATAACGGGTCGAGAAACTACTGGTAACACTTACCAGTATATCTCTAAACCAGCCCTGGCCAGGGACTTCCCTGTTATGGCCAATCGAGCACAGCGCAACATCAACCCCCAATACCGGGAGAGACGAAACCCCTCCTATCGCTCATTGCCTCCATGTGACTCGGGACTGTACCCAAAAACCACCGTTTTGCACGCCCTCTTGGACGTGGTAAGGTGGAAATCAAAGCACAGTGGGAATCACACAAGACTCTATGACGATCTCGGGTCTACAGACTAACCTGTACCAGTGTCACCAGAGAACTGCCATCTGATGTAAGGTATAATACCATCTGGGAGTTCTCGGCGAGTCCGTCTAGTGTACCCAGTCTCCACTGAGCACCCGTATATCATCTCTGATGTCAAACACCAATGGATATGGGATCATCCATCGCCCATCTGTATGGGTCGAGAAGGTATACGCTAGTCTACTCTGGTATATCGATGCCCCGTCTCGATATACCCACGACTAGGGACCTTGAAGGATGTACTTATGGACTACCATGTCCCCACTGGTATGATCCGCATCACAGTCCAGGTAGTCAAGTACACATCCTAAGGGCTTTACCAACATGTAACAAAGAGACAATCAGTATACACGTTAAGGTAAAGAGTAACCAGATAGCATACTATCATATCGAGTAAGAAAGTCCTCCCTATATATGTCTAAGCATCCACTACAATATACAACACATGTATAGTAATAGCCTCTAGGGCATACATATAACTAACAATAACCTTTTTCGTTTCGTGGACGCATTAAACATATCTATCTGGATTTCATCATCCATATCATTTCTAACCCACGTAACTTCATGATCGGCCGAAGACAACCCGTCTTTCGAAACAGACGGTTGGAGCACTCAAAGTCTTCTCTCTTCTTCATTCTCATCGCTGTCATCGATTCTGGGACATCGTAAACATCCCTGGGTTTCCAATGGCATACGACACTCCATCCCGGATGCTTCAAACACTGTGAGTAGTATACTTGGAACGCTTGGTTCGGAAAGATAAACGGATCTTCTTGACCGTAAAATCGAAGTGTGTTCACACTGGTCAATCCATATTCATCTTTCCAAGTCCAGAGATTGCTTCTCCACTTATCCGTATCGGTTCGTGTATCGTACCAAGTACACTGAAATATATAAAAGGGTTTTGATCGTCCGGGATATTAGATGCCGAGTATATAATTTAAGTATCTATAATAAATCACATTATCCGATCCTACAGTCGCAATCCCACTATTCTAAGTGGTTCTAGATGTTTCTATGTCCTTAACTTCGAATTTGTATCCAAGGACACCAAATCCTTTATAATATGCAACCTCCATACTAGGAAACTGAGCTAAACATCTTGAATCACTCTTTAATGATGCAGACAAGTTCGGATCGTGGATCTAACAAAACAAATTTTACGACAAATACATAACGGTATAAGTTTAGATTAAAACTGATAGCAATAACATATTATTCGAATAACTTACATGATCTGCAACCCAATCGCAAAAATTATCCTGATGATATTTTTTCAATCGTTCATCGTTCCAATCAGGATGCCCCTCACGTACCTCGTTAAAATGAATTCTGTTCTCGACAATAAATTATGACATTAATATTATATCATTTCTTACGCACACAAACACAAATATAAAAATTAATCCAAAAAAACTTACTTTTTAATTTTTTCAAGACACGCGCTATTGAGAAGGATAAACCGGTATATCTTGTTGATAAACATAATGTCTACCCTCTTATAATCGTCTTTACCATATGACCCGTCCTGAATTCTTCGATGCCGGTTAAGTCTCGTCTCAATGTTCTCGTCCAGATAGCGGGAACAAAATGTGGTTGCTTCATCTAGAAGATAATCTTGCATGATAGAACCCTCTGGTCGATTTCTATTACGTATATACTTTTTAAGAGTGTAGAGTTACCTAAATAAAAATATATTAAATAAATAAATACGGGTATACAGGACAACAATAATTTTACAAGTTGCGCGAAATGAAAATTCCACATACTTCTTGACGGGATACATCCATCGATATTGTACCGGTCCGGCTAACTTAGCCTCAGTTGTAAAATGAACCGTCAGGTGTATTATGATATCGAAGAATGACGGTGGGAAAATACGCTCAAACTTGCAAAGTATCAACGCAATAGAATTTTCTAGTTTCTCCAGTGTTACAACATCCAGTGTTTTAGCGCATAATTCTCTGAAAAAACAACATAGGTCATTGATTACTAGACCAACCGATTCGGGGAAGGAAGTCCTGAGGGCTAATGGGAGAAGGTGCTCCATAATAACATAGTGATTATAACTTTTCAGTCCAACGATCTTGCCTTTCACAATTTTTATTTTCTTGCTGAATGATCCTGAGAAACCTGTGGGAACTTTCAAATCATGCAACACCTGCGACAATCTTTTCTTCTCCGGCTGTGACATATGATAAGCGGCATTGGGAAGTACAAACTTTCCTGGTTTACCCACTACCGGTTTAGGATGCAATTCACTTTTAATTTCCCAGTCCTGTAGATCCATCCGAGTATTGAGGCTGTCTTTCGATTTCCCTTCTTTACAAAGAAGCAAGTTGAGTACGTGCTCAGATACTCCCTTCTCTATGTGCATGACGTCCAGACAATGATGCACTAAATTTGTTGACCAGTACGGAAGCTCGAAGAAAATGCTTAACTTGTTCCAGAATGGTGGTTTGACCTGTTTTGTTGGATCCATCCCGAAGATCACATTATTGTAACCATCCCACTGAGCAGTCACGTCCTCTCCGGACAATGGGGTTGGAGGTCCAAGAAGCTCCCGATAACCATCAAAGTGAACAGCGTCTAACCTGTAGGGATGGTCTAGAGGCAGGAACCGTCGATGACCGCAATAACAAACCTTCCTGCTAAAATTCAATAATTTCGATGTTGTATGTTGATGGCAATGAGGACATACTTTGTGACCATGTATGGACCAACCTGATAGCATTCCATACGCAGGAAAGTCATTAATTGTCCACATTAAAGTCGTACGCAGTATGAAGGTTGTATTTGTGTTTGCATCGTAAGTCTCTACACCATCAATGAATAAAGATTTTAACTCCTCGATCAGAGGTCGGAGATAAACGTCGATATTGTTTTCCGGTGAGTTTGGTCTGTCGATAAGAAGAGGCATCGTAAAGTATGATTGGTCCATAACCAACCAAGACGACAGATTATAAACTATCATTACAACGGGCCATGTGCTGTGGCTTCCAGCCATTTAGTTGAATGGGCAGAAGTTATCACTTGCCAGTCCGAGCCTGACCTTGCGAGTATCGCTACTGAATATTGCGTGCCTCTTATCGAAATCCTTCCATGCCGGTGAATCTCTTGGATGACTCATTTTTCCATTTTCACTTGGAGGAGCACGGTGATGCCAAATCATTTCCTCGGCTGTTTTCTTGCACCTGAATAGCCTCTGCAGCCTCTGTGTTATGGGAAAGTATCGTGCTATCTTGACAGGTATATCGGGCTTCTTATCAGAATCTTTCGGCTTATACCTGACCTCTCCGCATGTTGGACACTCTTTCAAATTTGAATTCTTTTTCCGGTACAACACGCAATTTTTAGGACATACTTGAATTTTCTCACACTTCAGACCCAAATCAGACAACATGTTCTAGGCTCCGTACCAGCTGTCGGGCACGTTATTTCCCGGGGGCATAGAATCTTTCAAGAATGAAAGAAGCATTGTGAATGACTTGTTGCTCCATCCATTTATAAACTTAATCTGGAAAAGTTGGACGAACCATGAGAGGGTGGAATACTTTGCATTCTCATAAATTGGTGTTCTAGCATCATTCATGAAATTTTCATACTTATCTGCACGCGGTCCTTGACCGGAAGGAATGTCATCTTCGGTACGAATAGATTCACCTAGGGCAGCCTCTACCATATCCTCCATTTCTTCTGGTAGAAAGAAATTACCGTTTTCTTCTTCTGCCGTATTACCGTCTTTTCCTGCCGCATTATTGTCTTCTCTTTCTTCTTCTGCCGCATTACTGTGTTTTTCTCCTTCCCCGTGATATAGCCAAGTTGTATAAAGTCTAGTAAAACCATGTTTAACGATATGAAGCTCTGCAAATTCTACCTTCTGCCGGTACTTATTCCCACATCTATCGCACGGGCAGAGAATCTTCTCTATCACGATCTTATTATGTGCGCGTGCAAATTCAATAAAAGCAGCAACTCCTGCGACAAACTTAGGTTGCATACGATGTTGCCAATCCACATACATTCAGTCCTTAACTCTGACGTACTCATGGGCCATGTTAAACTGTATAACATATAAATTGTAGGTTATGATGACTACATTGAGAAATCTAAGAACGGGATGGTTACTAACAAAGGAGAAAACCCGTGTATATACTTTGTGTGTGCGTTTGTCGTTGAAAAAAATAAATTATCGATAATCAAAGTTAGATTTGAGGATACCCATGTATGAGTTGTATTCTATCATACGATTGAATCTTCTCGTCACATAGACTACACGACGGTTGTTGGTATCAAGCTATACCGTCCGATATTTAACAACCTCCGTATAGTTCTATGTCACGACGAATATCGAATGTATGTTAACCGATAGACGGGGACTAAGTTGCACTTTGAGTTTCATATATGAGTATCGATGAGAATATGAAAGTTTCATATTATCATCGAGTATCATATATTGGTTTTAATTTGAATATCTTGAATCACTCTCTAATGATGCGTTTGTTGTGTATTCGTGTTGTATGTGTGATTTTAGGCTATCGGGGTTAAGCCTTCTATCCCATTAAGAATGTATAGAGCAGACACCCATTCGTTTGTGCTTTCAACCGTTTCGAGTAAATTTTGGCAGCACCTCCACTCTGTTCTCCGAGTACACTGTAATAAAATAGATAATCATTTCAAAGCCGTGAAACAACGTTGAAATGAACATCTAATCTATTTTTTTACATGGAGAACCAGCGGAAAAGTACCGACGAAATATCTCGAAACGGATGAAAACACAAGTGAATGCAGGTGTTTGCTTTATACATTCCTAACTTGTCCACACGGGACAAATCTATCGGTTATCATACGATTGAATATTCTCGTCACATAGACTACACAACGGTTGTTAGTATCGAGCTATACCGTCCGATATTTAACAAGCTTCGTATAGCTCTATACCACGACGAATATCGAACGTATGTTAACCGATAGACGAGAACTAAGTGGCGCTTTGAGTTTCATATATGAGTATCGATAAGAATATGAAAGTTTCATATTATCATCGAGTATCATATATTGGTTTTAACTTGAATATTTAACATGAATAGGTTTTACGTTTACGTTTCGTTATTAAGGGTTCGAAATTTCAAGTTTAGGTTAAATTTTTCTTGCATTTACGGTAAAATTGTACGTTTACGTTATCATCGAGTATCCTACTGCAATGAACTAGTGCATCCTAAACCCTAATCCTAAATAACCCAAACTAACCTAATTAACCACAATTAACCATAATCGTTACCCTAACACAAATTATCCCTAATTAACCCAAACTTAACCCAATTTACCCAAATTAACCTAATTAACTCTAATCAACCTAAACTTAACCCAATTTACCCAAATTAACCTAATTAACCCTAATCAACACCCTAACTCTTTCAAATTATCACTAATTAACCCAAATTAACCCTACCCTCTAATTAACCCAAATTAACCCTAGCCTCTAACCCTAAACCTGAACCAAATCCTAACCCTAACCCTAATTATCCTAACCCTAAGCCCAACTAATTAATCCTAACCCTAACCCCAACCGCAACCGAACCCTAACCCTAACCCAACCGCAACCGAACCCCAACCCCAACCCCAACCCTAACCTTACACTAAACTGAACCCGATACCTAACCCTAACCCTCACCCCTACCCGAACCCTGAACCCTAGACCTAACATCATCAAAATTATAAATAATTTGAGATTTACTAACCTGTAGCGGGCGGTGGAGGAGACGATGGAGGAGACCGGTGGTCGACGACGCAATCGGCGACGAGTCGCGAGCGGTGGCGACGAGGAAGTCGACGAGGAAGTTTTGGGAACGATCGAGGAAGGTGGTGACGAGACGCGGAGGGCGGTGGCGATGAGGCGCGGGAACGAGCGATCGAGACGCGGGAGAGAAAGAATTTTTGGGAACGATCGAGGAATTTTCTGTGTTTTTTTATTAATAACCCATTTATATACCCTTACGGACATAACCGTAGGGCCATCGTTTGCGGCTCCGTAAGGACGAATAACAAATTACGATTTAATATTTTTAAATTAAAACGTAGGGTACCGTAGGAACAACCATGGGGACCTACGGATTAATCTGTAGGGGCAATAAAAAGTTGTCCCTACGGATTCCTGTACCCGTAGGGACATCCCTATATTGTAGTGTGTGTGTGTGTGTATATATATATATATATAATAAAATATTTATCATTAACCGCTCACATTTGTAATCTGTTGCTTACTTATCACACTAACTGGATTACTCTCTCTCTCTTCATTAATTACCGATTATCCACGCTACTTTGTATGAACTTTGCATAAATTGATATGTTAATATATCATGTATGCATACTACAGTTACTAACATAACAAATTTATTTATACTACTAAATAATACCTGCACTCGTACCATAATAATATTCTGATTCATTTTACACATTCTACATTATTGTCAATAAATAATGTTCGGATACTCCTATTATGTAAAATATATGTACTTACTGCAATTAACACTTTCCTTTATATATTATTTTATCTAAACTATCACTGTGAACCGTTAAATCTCGCATTTTCATTGCAAGTGTTTACCAGTAAGTTTCTCTATCTCCACTTTTATTTTAAAATCAAATCATATTTACATAAAATATAATCATTAATATTGACGAATAATAATTAAAAAATATGCAATTCTAAAATGTATATGGTTATCTGTTAGTTCATACAATATTTTTTTGTATTCATATCTTGTTACGTTTATTTTTTTTATGTAGATCATGTTCTTACTTTAGTATCATATTAGTTTAACATATATTTGTTTTTAGTATGTTGTTTTATTTTAATATCAAAAACATTATTGTAGAATTATTATGTAGTCATATATGGTATGTTCTTATTTTTTTTACTAATACTGTTTGCTTGAATGTCAGTCAAGTATATTATTCATATCTTGTTCATTATTATATGTCTATATTGTGTATCCAACGTAGCATTATTGTTTCATATGCTTTGTGTAATATATCTTAATTTTGTCATCGCTTTGATATCATATTTTAATAATGTTCTAGGTAGTAAGTATTATTTATGTGTTTGGTTTTTAATAGATTAAGGCTGTTTTAGTTTACAAAATTGAGATTCACTTTGTGTACACACACATTTATTGTTTTTAATGTGCACTATCCAATGACAATTATGTTTGTGATAAATTGCTACTATGAGCATAAATGATATAACTAAAATAATATTAAATATGATATCCGAGAGTTCATTTACTTTCACTAGGGAAGATTCAACCATAATTGTGGTTTCGTAATGATTCAGTGATCGCTCTGTCGTAGTTATCTAACCTACGAGCGATGATATCTTCCCGGGTCAGTACGAAATTCATAGTTTTAGTTTAGTCATGTTGTATTGTTTTCCTTTTATGCATGACATTTGAATTTCTGGAAATGCAAAGAATGATTACACATGCCTTAAAAGAGACATACTTTCTAATCCCGAATTCCAATTTGAGCAAACTTAAGTTGATAGAATATCTAAAGAGAGTTAGCTACATTTTATTCTTAGGTTAATTTACCTGAAAGGTTATAGATGTTTATGAAAATATGATCCTAACAAAATGTGACAAATCTGGACAGCAGCCGAAACTATCTGCACGGTTATAGTAAAATATGCATAACTCTCTACTCGTTTATCGCAATATGGATTTTCTTGTTGAGAATCGTTTACGACTCATAAACACTAAATTTTCTGTCTAATAAGGAAAACCAGAATCTGGATCAAAATCTACCAGAAATATAAAATACTAAAAGTGTACGAATTCTAAAATCTACACTGGTCTGTTCTGCGCAGCGTTACAAAAACTTCCATTTCTCTCTCACCAGAAACCTGATCGAGGCAAACTCAGTCTCGTTATTTACACGACTCTCTAAAATAAAATTTATTCCTTGAATAGGATTCTGTAATTCTAAACCAAAACCATAGATTTCTGCATGCAAACTTATGCATATTTATGGCCTGAAATTGAATTAGTACTACCTGCTTGTTCTATATACATAGAGACTTAGAATTGTATCTAGAACTAGACCTGTATTCTCAGGAGTCTCATTATCAACTCATGAATGGACCCGTGTTTTCTTGTCCCTGAATGATAGCCTTAGGTCTGTAAATACTCAGGCGGTGGTTGGAGTGCCATTAATCATGAGTGAGCTCGTGTTTCCTTACCTCTGGATAATAGCCTTGGGTTTATGAATTCTCTTGCGGTAGATTATGCTATCTTGACCTGAACTTAATACGAACCACTTGAATATCTTGAATATCGTAAATCTAATGAATATCTTGAATCTCGTGAATATCGTGAATCTAATGAATATCTTGAATTTCGTGAACATGACATGTATACTATTTATTAGATATATATATACTATATAAATATATATAATAGGGATATAGTAGCTCGAAAATGTGGGTAATTATGTGTAACGGAGGATCATATCTTATTCCTCGTGTTACCGGAGAAAAACGGTACATTGCATTATATATAAATCTTGAATTTTGTGAATCTCGTGTTGCTGTTGTTCCATGGCATTACAGAATATCCTAATGCATAATAAAACTCCCACAATCAAGCTTATACCTATAGTTAGTAACACTGAAATATCGAATGTCATGATATTCTAGTTACGTTGCACTGATTAACACATACTTATTTGACTTACACACTACCTTTTACTGTTCACAGTTATTCTCATGTCTTATATCGATACTGCTGATATATACTACCTATTGGATAATTAATTCAGTAATCAATATATTATATGATTAATATCTTGAATAACATAATACGATAATACATATTAAAATAATGATTAGCACTAAAATTTAATTAGAATATTTATATAAATGTATAAATTGCATAACATTCGATATTAAATAAAATAGAATGCCTAGATCATAAAAGTGATGAATATGCTTTATGTATCAATATTGAAACATTATATACTTGTTTGATTATACTGTATACTATGTTTCATTTCATATATCGTTTTTTAATAAAATGAGGACTTATCAGAACTTTAGTTCGCTGACGGCATTCCTGTTTTCTTATTTTCTTTTGTTGGGAATGTTGTCAGACGACATTGGGACAGGCGACGTGACTAGGTATAACGACTCTGTTTATAATGTATAAATAATTGTTTAAAATTAAGGTACTAAATGGAGTATTTGCAACCCTGTATATGCTATAAGTATTTAAATTGTTTTAGAATGACAAAGAAATAACTTGTAGCTCATTGGTAAAGTCTCGCACTGCTGTGACGTAGCCCCTGTGTTCAAATCCCCCCAGCCACATATTATTTTTAATGATTTTTTTAAAATTTTTTGAAAGCCCAAAAGTTTACATGTGAAATAAACGTAAAAATGAAAAGTCACCAAAATCAAACATGTGGAAAATATTATATATACTGAACATGACACGTGGCATGTATCCAAGCCCCACTCCCTTCTTGATGGCTGGCGAGATTCCCTATTGGGCCGGCGCCGCCGGGCTCCCCGTCCCAAATGCTTAATTTTTTCATCCTAACACCCTTTGGCCTCCCCCACCACCCCTCTTCTGTTTGATTTTCCTGCACATTAATAGAGAATTAAAATGAGTTTTAAAACCAAATTTTAATGCATTTTAATTCTCAAATTTTAATACCCTAAATTCTAATTCTATCCTATAAATACCACCCTACACCCTATCCCTCTCTATTCTGAAATCCATTGTCAAACTCTCAAATTTTTTCTAAGTCCAAAAAGTTATACAGGCGGAGTTAGCTCAAGGTCAAGTTCCGGCGACGATTCGGGACAAATCCGGCGACACCGCGAATCTACGACGCTTTCAAAACCTTCCTCCACCTCATCCCTCTCTTATCAACAGTAAGTTCCCTCTCCTCTCTTCTATTCTAAAACAATCTCTCATTAAAACTCATCCGAAGCGGAGTTATTCCGACTTCCGATTCTAATTTCATTAAAAACCCAACTTTTCTTAATAACAAATCAACCATCTCTTAATATCTTGTTTAGCAATTATAAAACAATATTTATAAAAAGTTTCAACTCAAAATAAAATGCTATGCAATTTGTATTGCAATTTTTCGTTTAAATACCACAAAATTTACCTACGACATTAATTCATCATATTACTCATATTACCTTTCGAAAACTCACGAGGTAATGACCTATCTCATCACAACACTCATCATGATATATCACGATAGTTTGAAAACAATATTTTTTGTGGCTAAGGCGAATTTTACAGTTAAATATCATAAACTATCAAAACCGTATTTCTTTTAATTTTTTTACTCAAATCCCATACAATTATGTCCTTGCAACCCATTTTGGGGAATTCGATTTGTTTGGTGCGGGTTATTGCGCATCTATTGGAGTAGTAGGACGAGATGCAGACCTCCTCACGGAGCATACGATCTCAATGGAATTTATTTTACAATTTTTAAGAAAACAACAACAACAACAACAACTAAGCCTTTTATCCCAACCATATGGGGTAGGCTACATGAACCAACATGAGAATCACGCTGGGTCCAGCACATGAATCCTCCACCTCCACTCACTCCTATCGAACAATATACTATCATCGAGTCCTTTGGCACCCATATCATTTCGTATCACAATTTTTAAGAAAACGTGATTTCTATTTAATAAATAAATTTATTTTCTAATAATTATATATAATATTATCAAGTTATCTATTTTAAATATATACAAAAATATCCATATTTTCTAAACAAAGGAATCCCAAATTTCATGAAACTACCATCACAAATCAATACAAGTCATATTACATGAAAATACCATACACTATTCAATTTAGGTTTATATCCATTAGAATATCTCATCTTATAAAAATTACATCTATGAAAACTCTAAAGACTATAAATAAATACTTGAGGTTATTTTGAAAATATATCAAAACTATTTTTCATAAAACCCCCTCAAGTTATATTAAATTACAATAAGGACCCTAGTAAATATAGGTTTAAGTGGGACCAATTCTCTTGAGCCTTAGGAAGCCGGAGAATGTGGATGCTTATCTATTTAAGGTAGAAAACTAAAACAGGGTTATTAATACGGTAATTGTTTTGGAAAAATACACAAATTCTGCCGTTCATGTGCAGCAGTTAC
The DNA here is from genome assembly GCA_030015575.1 of Agapanthus africanus. Lineage (NCBI taxonomy): Eukaryota > Viridiplantae > Streptophyta > Magnoliopsida > Asparagales > Amaryllidaceae > Agapanthus > Agapanthus africanus. The sequence goes on along the minus strand of CM057350.1, from coordinate 54,614,235 downwards.
CGATAACTCTAAAACTTAATTCAGGACTTCAATTCTGTTTAAGTGTCTGACTCAGACAAAGGCTCAGTTTAATCCGAATACAATCCATACTTGATATAATTCCATTACAACATGAATCCATCTATATTAACATGACTTGATTTGGCCGAACCATGGATATACATTAACTTGTCTACATGACTATCCGTTTATATCCTTATCCGTTTACATGAACAATTGATATCATGGTTTCGGCAAGTCTTATATCTACAAATCACTACATAACAATATAATAAACATTACGGGGTTTAAAAGAGGTAGATTGGTACGGAATGAGTTAAAAGTGGTACGATGATGGTCACTTTAATACACCTAATCTGAATATCCATTGCTGTTGTTTCGTGGTTTAACGGTTCCTTGTGCTCCATATACCTTAGTCCACAGAATAGTTGGACTCCTCTCATATACACTGGCATACTCTGTACCAAATTACAAATAACAGAGATAATATAACAACCATACATTATATCAGTTATACTCTCTATCTGTCTATTCTATTTCTATCTCTTTTTGGGACTTACCGAGCGATCGTTCGCTGACGACATTCCTTTACTATTCTTCTTTAGAATGTTGTCAGGAGGACTCGACTCTCTGGAGATCCAGCCCAGCTCAGAAGATTTGGAGTAGTTTATCGAGGACCCCGAGTTTTAGTTCACTTGTATATACTTTACTTTCAGTTCATGTCATTGTTTAACTATTGCTTTCCACATTGTATTTACTTTTCAGTTGTATTGTAAAAAATGTTTAATAAATAAAAAATTGTTGTTATTTTACATCTCATGTCTTTCTTATGCACTTTTACATTATATTGTTTTATTATACTTGGCGTGTTTATTTCTGAGTAAATACGTCGCAGGTCAGTCATGTCTCCTTATCCGTACGCTGGGAAGCGGGGTGTGACATTGGGTACGAGATGGTACTAACCGAGGAGAACAGTCAATATCTTTTAAATAAGGCCGAGCTCTAGTTTTCCTTTTCAGTAAATTTGTCTTCTTTTATTCAAGACTATCTTCCATTCCTAATTCCTTAAATTTTCGAATTTTTGTTTAGTTATTATTTTTGGGACTGTTATAAATATTGTTAGATATTTTATAAGCTTAAAATTCTTGTACTATAATTTTCTAAACTGCTTATATAGACGCTTAGCGTATTCATGTCAAGAAAGAACGCTTATCGATATCAATACGTCGTGGGTTGTCGCTTTCGTTTTTCGTTTTTCGTTTTTGGGAAGTGACAGCATCATCAATTAATCCGATTATGACAGAAATAAAAGCAAGAGAGTGGAATGCACAAGCCAATGAATTCACACCGCTGATGGGCATAAAGGGTTAAATTTCTTGGCAAGCTATCTTTAAACACTTCATGTGCATCGAACTATAGTGACAAGATCATAATGAAAAGAAAAGGGAATTTATGCTGTCAAAGTACAATATTAAACAAAATGACGGCAACAGATGCACTCCCATAGATAAAGCGAAAACTCGTAATATTTCTGCTACTATGAAGTTAAGCTCACGATGCTCCATCGACACTCCAAGAGTTTTATGTTTCTACTCTCTGCATAAACACATTTAATATTCAGATAAAAATATCTAAGAATAGGCAACTCAAATGTAAACGTGAGACTAAAAGCTCCAAATACTAAAACATATATAGTGCAATTTATTTATTAAAGTGAAAACAAGTTTTCTTTGTGACGACCCAAATGAATTGTGAGACTGAAGGCTCTAAAATTTCTACATAAAACAGACAACACTCAAATAATTATAGCCACACCGACGCGATGCTTAGAATCTTTCATTGTAACCACATGGTAAACTATATTCAGTAGGTAGGTTCTCACAAGGTTGGATATTGTAAACAGTTTGGAGCCGATCTTTCACAAGTAATTTCATCTTCTTTTTTTAAACTTTACAATCAACTATACCTTTGTTTACTTCTCAATGTTTGATGCTCATGATACAGAAATTATAAAGAGAAGATATATTTCTATTGATTTTCTAAGATTTACAGCCAAACATGTCCATGATAGTGAATTATAATACTTAAAGGTGTACACTCAATTATGCACACCGAATGGAACCTAACCTAATCGGGATCAAACGTGAGGAGCTTCGAGATCAGTTCCAGAGCATCCCTTGGCAGCGCCGTCCAGTCGACCGAGGACATTTGATTTGGTTGTTGAGGTTAGGAGGGTTTTGAAAAAGAAATGCACATGCCATTTGGTAGATCCTTTCTAGCTATCTGTGTACTTGTTTCTTTTGCTCATGGGATGACCTTGAAGAAGATTGATATTGTTATACAACTTTTTTTGTGAGTGAAGTAGGGTTTTGGTACAAACTAAAAGATCTTAGAAGGACAGATACCAATATACTATTTTGAATATAAAATAAATTCACGAGAAAATACAAAAATCCTTGTACTCCTTCATATCCCAAACAGAAATAGGCAGTATAAATTATTATGTTTATTATTTTAAAAATATTTTAAAGTCAAGCAAGATAGTTCGTCAGCGCATGCTTGAGGGGCCCTCAACAACGCTCCGGCAGGCTCGCTAGAGTTCTGGCAAAGCCTACAAAGGGAGCGCTGATCCTAAATACTATCATTTGCATAGCCGTGACTGTATCTTTTCTTCTACAATATATATTGTTCCTTTACATAGAATCAGGTATCAACCTTAACATGATGAATGTTATTTGCACTAAAAGGAAAGAGAGATTACATAACAATGCAAGGGATGTCATGCCATCCACAGATGCTACATCATGCCAAGTAACTCCAAAGCCGAGTTTATCTTCATTTAGGAAGAAGGGACCAGCCACGACTTCTCAATCCATTGTCATGTTCGAACTAAGTTCCCAGTCCCCAGCACACCTGCCTCATCATCTACAATATCTGAATTGGATCTCGTATTGTTAATACATCTCAACTGATTCCATATAGCGTTGGCAAGATATGAGTTCACTTACATGATAGGTCACTGAACCTGGCTCTAACTAAGAGCCGACTTGATCACTTAGGTCTATAATTGCACAGATTCCTTCATATTAAATTCATAGAGTTTACAAAGTTCATACTTTAAGCATCATTTTATACATAACCAGACCTGCTATGATACAAAAACAACTATTCAGCAGATCGGATTTCTCAATAAAATAGATGTGCCCAGAAACTCGATGGGCTTAGATAGGAAGTAATTCGGCACTCAACAGTTTAGACATTTACATCTCTTGAACTTGAAACGCAATATATTTATCGATGATAAATCAGCGCAGCCAAGAGAACAACAATAATAGAAGACAAGAACCCAAGATATTCCAGTATCCAATCATCGAGATTCAGACAACCAATGGTCAGAGCATGCGTATAGCTGACCTCATAAGAAGCAAAATCACCCAAGGCTTAAATGCCTGGAAGTCGTCGCAATGCAGTTTAGGTGCCCAAGATCCAGAGAAATATATCAACAGTAGAATACCAATTACAATTCAAAAGGCTACTTAAGGTGTCAAGCAAAACGTTCCAAACAGTCATACAAGAGCCGCATTTTCTTGATAAGGACACTTATATCATTCCTGCTAAGCATGAAGCCAAAGTCGACGCTCACTATATTTGAGATTCCAGACGTTTGTCTCCAATCCCTCTGCAGGGAAAATAAAGGGGATTTTAAGGATCAGAGCAAAATAGACTAAAGAGTAAGATTTTTTTTCCCTCTAAATATGCAATATGAAATGAAAAAAGAAAAGATTTTATTTGTACTGTGTATGAAATATATCCTATCTTTTCCTATCCTTCAACTCCTATAAAATAAACTTGGAAGTTTCTTAAACAACTTCGACCACTTAATGCTTAACAGCTGAAGTAAAAAGAGTCATACGGTCTCCGAAGGACCTCCACAAAAACACAGGATAGGGGAATAGGAACAAAAATTAGAGCTGGGGCCAATTCTGATTGGGACCAGTGTATCAGAATAGGAAATAAAGTTATGATAATACACACAAGATATAATAATACAACACGGTAATACATAGATCATCATCTCATTCAATTTGATTTATCGCGGTAGTTAAATCATACCTTCAGCACCCAAATGTATGCTTGCCCACTTCATCAAGAAACATGCATCTTTATTTAGATTTACACAATCAGAAAGAAGTGGTGGCTTGATCAAAAGAAAATACTATAGACAATATTTCATTATACATCAAGCTCAAGGAGTCGAAATGAAACTACAATCCAGAGTCCTGCTTGAATGTAAACATATAGTGGTTATGAAAATCACATATTCACATGACATTCCTTATCACGTTTACAACAAAACAATTATCATGCAATTTACTCCAAACTTTTGGATTGGCCTCAAAATTCCTTTTCCTCCATTCAACTTTGTTAAGGATCATCTCCTTATCAAGTGTACTAAGCAAAATTGTTCGAAAGACCAACTGGAGTAACATAGGATGGTATACAAAATTATCAAGTCCAGATGGTGCAATTGGAAAAGGGTTTATACCACCACTCTTTTCTGATTTTTCTTCTTCTTCTTCTTCCTTCATGAGCAAGAGCAACCCTAATGAAAATATATACAAACACTCTGCTGGGGTGAGGGGTGGGGGTGGTTGATGCAGTTGAGCCTTAGCAAACAGAAAAGGCTACCTCAGTTTTTGTTCTAGATATTACAACGGATCATCTCTTTTGGCCTGAATATCCTTATGATGCAATGTACAAATTATGAATTTCAGTTTGAATGTTAGTCAAACAAACGAAGAAACTCTGAAAGAGAGTCAATTTATTTGGGAACATGAACAACTTGAAATATGAAATTTAAATCGATAATCACCGCCATCATGGAATCAAACGTAAAAATGCCATTTTGTAAAGCCCAAAAGGCTGTGTAAATTTGTAAGCCTATATAAGGCAACATGATAATGAAATGAAAGAGAGAGAAAAATCCATTCCCCTCTAAATCTAGGGTTCTTGTGCCTCTTTCTCCTTTCTCAAGGTTCTAAATCTTCTTCCCATTTCTTGAATTAAATCGAGAGTTTAATTCTTTCTTTTCTAAAAAGGAATAGTTTTTCACCATAAAACCCACAAATGGGAGCTCAGATCTCTCATCAGATCTTAAAAATAGTAGATTTTTAAATCTCACCCTCTCTTTTTCTCCAACATCCAGCCAACTCCCAAGAGATTTTCATAGATGGTGAAAGGGACCCCTTTCTTCTCCTTTTGAGCCCTAAATCTTCTCTTGAGGCTTAGATCTTCCTAAAGTGGCATTTCTTGTTAGGAGTTTAACTCCAAAAGTCAATTGGGAGTACAATTTCCAGTACATGGGCTAAGCCCTTTTGTCCTTCTTTTAGGAGTTTAACTCCAAAAGTCAATTGGGAGTACAAGGCTAAGCCCTTTTTTTCGCAGACGCCCGCGTGCCGGGCGCGTGAGGCGCCGGTGCCGGCGCCCATGCGTCCTTTGGACGCTATTCACTTTTTTTATATACACTCCACTACACTTTCCTCATTAGAAAAAAATTTCCGACGGGACGCTGCCCCGCATCCTGCACCCCGCAAGAGGGCTGCTAGCCCCCTTGACCCCCCAGCATACTATCTGGATAGCGAGACCTCCGTAAACTCTGCGAGCCCCCCGATATATCCAAAATCCCTCAAGACACACATATGCATACTGCATTGAGTTCGCATGACCAGTTTGATCCGTCAATCGGAGGTTCACTCGCTTCAAAATCGAGGGGTAATTAACGGCAGCTTAGTCCGCGACTGCCGGAGATTCGGATCCCCACAATTAATGAACCCCGGCCTACCCTGGACAGGAAGAATCTATAATGCGTCTGGCAAGCGACACGTAAATCCCATTTCAATGGGGTGACGAAAAACACCCTACATGCACAAGTCACCCTTGTAGTTTACTCCAGATAGCACTTTGCACCCGACTTTCCCAAAAGCCAAAATTTCAAAAATGCAGCTCCATGAAAACACATTTTCCCCAAAGTTCTATAAAAAGTTCGAATTGCTGATAATATGCTCACGCATGCTCAAAAGGTCTTTCTCTGCATTTTCTAATAAATCAAATATGCATATACATCAAGAACAAAGAACCGCAACGAAATTGAACAGAGTTTTTCATTAAACTGAAACATGACACAGAATCACAATTACATACAATCAAATTTACGAAGACCCGACCCCGACACATCGAACTATATTTGCATAGATTCACTCATCATCCTTAATGTGATGAAAATAATTGGCTTCCCCTTATAAAGGGCGTGAATATTGCATATTTGACGAATGCTGCGGCATGATTATCATATTGCTAATCATCCTCAACTCGTAAAGAGTTCACCAAGCTATACTTTGCGCTTCAAATTTGATATAAACCAGGCCTGCTTATCAGATCGAAAATTTTTGTGATCTGGACGAAAGTAAATGGAAACATGATTAAACTGAAAAGGATGGAACTAATGCTCTAAACAGCTGGAATATTAACCATCTTGAACTTGAAACCCAAGAAATTTATCAACAAAATCAACTAGATAATCATCACGTCCCAGGGAATAAGACCAAAGAAAGCGCTTCAAAATGGATCCAACAATCACAGAAACAAAAGCAAGAGAGTCAGGTATGCAAACACATGAATTACATAATACATATAAAGTCATATGAGAGAATATTCCCTTATCTAGATTGGATTTCAGCGGAAAATTGTTATCTAGCGCATATTTAATTCATTTACTATATTTGGGTCATGAAAAAGTTTTTATCGACTCCCTATTTAATATTTATCACTTTTTAATCCCACATGGCTAGACTTACATGAAGGAAAAATTCTGTTCGGCCTCCTTTAAAATATCTTTCTATTTTTTCTCTCATTACTCGGGTTTGATAGCAAAACATTGAAAATATTCATAATTTTTTAATGTTATAGCATGCAAAATATAAAAAAGGAAATTTTTAGAGTTAAAAATTTTGTGATTTCATTTGGTATTGCAAAAAATATAGAATAAAATAAAATAAAATTTTGACAAGAATATAAAATATGAAAATTTTGAAGAAAACATAAAATGTGAGATTTTAAAAAATTCCGTGATTCTCATGTGTTATAACATGCACAATATTGAAAAAACAAAAGAATACTGAAAATTTTGCGCTTTTCTTGTGCTATGTTATGTAAAATATAGAAAAATGGAAGCAAATAGAAAATATTGAGATTTTTCAGAATTTCGCAATTTTTGTGACAAAATATTGAAAAACCGAAGAAAATAAGAAAATTCTTGAAATTTTAAAAGATTTTGTGATTTTCGTACGCTATAGCACGCAAAATATTGCAAAAACAAAGAAAACATAAAATTTTGAGAATTTTAAAATTTTTATGATTTTGTGTGCAGCAGCGTGCAAAATATTAGAAATTTGAAGGAGAAACCATTTTGGCATTCTTTAAAATTTCATGATTTATGTGTGTTGCCAGGGATTCCCGGTTACCACAAGTCACACCGGATTTCTTTGTTCAATTAGATTCTTAGTAGCAATCAATGGTCTCTTCTTCTTTTACTTTCCATAGCTTTTTGTCTTCTTGATATCCAAAAGTTCTTCAAAAGTATGAGTAAGTAAAATATAGGAAAACCAAAGTAAAAAGAAAAATTCTAGAAATTTCATGATTTTCGTGTGCTATATAGCATGCAAAATAATAAAAAAGAAAGAAAGCTATTTTTTTTCGAGATTTTTGAAAATTTTGCGATTTTCATGTGCTATCTCATGCAAAATATTTTTTAAAATGAAGGAATAAATTTATAAGATTTCCTAAAATTTAGCGATTTTTGTTTGTTATAACAAGCAAAATGCTGAAAAACCAAAGAAAACAAAAAGTCTGTATAGCAAGCAAAATTTAAAAAACCCGATGAAAAAACAAATTTTTGACATTTAAAAAATTTTCATGATTTTTTATCATACAAAACACTGGAAAACCAAAGTAAACAATTTTTTTTGAGATTTGTAACAATTTAGCGATTTTCTTTTGCTATATAATAGAAGCAAAATACTGAAAACATTAAAAAAGGAAAATTTTGATTTTTTTGCAAAATATTGAAAATGCAAGAAAAATATTGAAAATTTGAAGAAATCAGAAATTTTTTGAATTTATAAAAATTTCATGATTTTAGTGCGGTATAGTAAGCAAAATATTGAAAATTTGAGGAAAACAATTTTTTTTTGAAAATTTAAGAAATTTGCGATCTTCGTATGCTCAATATTAAAATTCTGAAGCAAAAAGAAAATTTTGGATTTTTTGAAGATATTGTGATTTTTGTGTGCGGTAAGCAAAATATTGAAAAACCAAAAAGCATTATTAATAAATTTATAGATTTTTGAAAATTTAACAATTTTTGTGTGCTAAGCATGCAAAATATTGATAGATCGAAGAAAACATATATTTTTGAAAATTTAGCGATTCTCGTATGCTATAAGATATTGAAAAACCAAGGAAAATAGAAAATCTTGAGATTTTTGAAAATTACGCAATTTTCGTGTGGTAGCATGCAAAATATTGTAAATTTGATAAAACAAATGATTTTAGGATTTTTGTAAATTTCACGATTGTATATAACATGCATATAACAATAGACTTTTAAATTAATATGACTTTTCTTGACTTTGGATTCCGTACCGCGCATGGTACGGGAGCTCTTGCTAGTTTAGTTCTATATAGTCGAAGCAAAACAGTAGTATCCAAAGCAACCACAACAAACATATTTAAAGGAATAGGGAAAATAAATCAGAACAAGCTTAGATGTAGGTCACAAATGCTAGTGCAGTGGAATAAGGAACAAGTTTGTGCTATTATATTGTTTGATTTACACACAAAATAAGATGGTATAAGGGGGTAATGCATATCTTCATCTCAATTAATTTTTAGGACGAAAATACCTTACAAGCAATTTTCCAATTTTATTATTCATTTCAATAAAGTGCAGTAATCAAATCATATTTCCATATTTTATTCATTTTAATGCAGTGCAACAGTTGAATCAATTTCAATTACCCAAATATAGAACTGCCTACATCTGTATGTAGATTTACAGAATCAATAAGACTTGTAAACAGTGCAGTAGCTGAACTATATTTCAAATACCCAAATATAAGACTGCCCAAATCATCAAGAAATACGCATCTGTAAGCAGATTTACGGAACAATATCTCCGTTCATATATAACAAGTAGCTGCATCAAAGGAAAATGCGATATACAATATTCTGAGGAGCATTAAGCTATTAAGGAATTATAATGTAAATATGTATACTGGTTAGCAAAATCACAGGACATCCCTTAACAGGTATATAACAAAACGATGAACATTCAAGTTATTCCAAACTGTTGGACTTGGCTACGCAAACCGTATTCCTCCATTCAACTCTGTTAAGGGTAATCTCTTCATCCAGTGAACCGAGCATGAATAATTATTCAAAAGACTAAGTAAAATATACTTGGGATGGTATATTATATTGTGAAGTCCTGATGTGCAATCAGAATTGGATTTCCATCACTCAGTTATTACCTATGCTTGATACCGCGTTCAAATATTTCTTCTGATTTATTATCTGTTCTAATAAATTTTTATGAGCTACTCAAAGAACATAGAGTTCAAAAAATATTGCAGCACTTAAGAGAATGATGCGGTTGAGCCTTAGGGAACATGAAAGGGATGGGCTAGTTTGAAATTTTGGACATTACAATTGGCCATATCTTATGTCATCCTGAAATCCCTACAATCAGAAGGAAGCTTCAAACTGTAGTTTTCAGACTTCATGCTGACAACTGAGAGCTTTTCCTTAGTTTCTTCCAGTTTGTGCACGAGATGACTTAAGAGATTTATGAGAGAGAAATTATGCGACTACGGTGCAGGCTAAAAGCGGGTTGGATAACTGTTTTTGATTTGACTGAAATAATTGGTAACTTCTGATCGAGAAAACTTCATAACTCAAACAACCTAATTCAGACATATCATATACTTTTAATTGGGAAAAAGGAACTAGAAAGGGCAAACCATTGGAATCGGAATCTCACAGATTTCAACCATAGAGACACATGATTCATAATATTTCTATTAAAGTACAACAAACAATCTATCATAGTCACACTTCTGGTTTAAAGGACAAAGAAAATGAAAAATCAAATTTAAACCATCATTTGGAGAGAAGTATATAAATAGTGATTGTTCATTGTTCATGGAAAAAAAAAAAGGAAATTAATTTAATTTAGTAGTGACTAAATTAATATTTTAGTCATAAGAAACTATAGCTGTAATTTATAACATCATCAAATATGACCACCATGGTTAAGCCGTAAGCTTCCCACATCAACTTCTTGGCTTTCATTGGATGAACCGGTTAATGGGAGCATGAGTCATTTCATGGAATCTGCAATTGACAAAAACTTGGAGCCTCTTATTAATTCACAAAGGTTATACCATGTCGAAAATTTGAGTTTTACAATCAAAGCAGATAGCCTACTAGTGTAGGGGAAAAAGGAACTATTGTCTAGTAGAAGATAATTCACATTGAAGACAGCAAGGATAATGAAACCAATATGGCTACAATTTCATCGGTTAGCATTGTTGCCAAACATAGTTTCGGCTAAGTTTGGATCCATGGTATTTGAGCGAGGCCAAACATTGGTTTAAGAAAGAATGACGTTGTCAATGTAGTCGAGTCCCTATGATAAACGCAGGACAAAAAGTCAAGTGTTTCACGTTCTTTTCAAAGAGTAGAAGCGCTAAATGCAATCAGAAAATGGGAAAGAAAATTAAACCTTAAAAAAAGCATATGAAAAAATCAGGGCCGGTGTAACTTATAACTGTCATGAAGGCTTAAGCATCTCATCGTTTATTCTCCTTCCTCTATCATCATTTCAAACAAGGTTCAAGAACAGATAGAAAACATCCAAAGAACGAAAAGACAATGTTTGGTACACACGATTAATTAAATTTAAAGAAATTAAATGTTTCATGTTGATGTGCTTTAGTATTCTAAGGTTTAGAGCCAAATAAACTATGATAGTGATTAACATATATGTATGCGTGCACACATACAAGGAGAGATTGTTTCTCAAATTGTGTGCATGTCATATCCTATGTCTTAGATTTTCTTATTCGTTTTCAAATTTGTTGGGTGTGCAAATCATATTGTATTTGCTTAAGTGCCTTAATCCATGCTACATAAATTTGAGGGGGAAAATACTGCCTATAGCAACAAAATTATGCACATATCAGAAACGCGCAACTAAAGGTACTCACTTGTTTGAAACGGGCATTGCTTGATCCAAAGGTCTCGCCGCCAATAAATTCGGTGTAAACCAATCAAACGGTTTCCAATTTCCATGGTGAACCACTGCATCATCTCTTATGAAAATATTGCTCCCATCCTTTAGACTATACATGCTCCCATCCTTTAGACTATACACCCTCAACTTTTCCATTAACCGTGCTCCAAGATAACCAACCCAGGTATAATATATGCTATCCTCTCTACTACCAGGAAACTGACTCGCTGAAAGAGAGAAGCAGTTTTTCGGGCCTACAAACAATGCTCTATCACGTAAGCTCTTCACCTTCACCAGCCTCACCTGCTCTCCTAACTCTACTCTAAGAACCTTAAACTGGGCTGAAAAGTTGCAAGCAAGAACGAGCAAGAGATCACCATTGGACTCAACCAAGTGAGATCTACTGATCATACTGTATTCAAAAGAGGCCTGATTCAGTGATGCAATTTGTCGGATACTCGGTTCCCGACCAAAATCACAAACATAGACAGTAGAGTGGCCAGACAGATAGAGCCGTCCGCGGAAAAAGCAGGAGTCGCACTGGCTTATGAAGTTGGGGACATGCATAGGAATCCAGTGAGCACCAGGTCCACCACCCACGGATCTACAGAATGAGAAGCTTTGTCGGATCCAGCAGAAAGCTAAGGCTGCACAGCCTACCGGTAACGACGCCGCGGGGTCTAAGAATATGATGTCGCTGATGCTGCCGTCTTCGTCTTGGGGGGGTTTAGGGAGAGGGATTGTGGATTTGGTTACAGGATTGAAAAGGACCATAGATAGAGAGGTCGGATTCATCAGAGCCATCCATCCATTGGACGAGCCGACGACACAGCGCATTCCATTAAAAAGGTTTGATTCAGGGAGCTCAGGAATGGGTAGGATTTCGTCGCCTTTGGATGAGAATTTGACGAAGCTGAAGATGGTGGGGTTACCTTTTTCATCCTTGCGATGGCCGATGAGCCATGGGAGCAGAGGTCGTTTTGGAGCGGACGACCGCCACGATGTGCAGACGGAGCGGAATCGAACATAATCGGGATCGAATGTGAGGTGGTTCGAGATCAGCTCCAGCAGTTCCGATGGAAGCAGCGACCAATCGATTTTCATCAACATTGATTAGGGTTTCGATTTCCAAGTCTGATCAGGGTTTGAGGTTGATTTGGGTTTTTTTAGTATTCAGGTGGGTAGATTATGGTATCCAGAAAACACATCTTTTTAGGGGCTGTTGGTTGCAGGATTATGTTTTTGGATCTGGATTTTGGATCGTGGAATCATGTGATTCTTTAATTTTGTGTTTGGTTGATAAATTTGGATTTTTAGGATTCCTTTATTTTTTTATGGGGGTCCACCACAAAACAAGGATTCTGAATCCTAAAAAATTACAAGGATTTTCAAGGATATAGCACTATTCATTATACTTTTAGATGGGACCGTGTACTTTATGTATTTAATAATTCTCTCTCTATCCATCTCTCTCTAAAATCCTCAAATCCAAATCCCACTTTTTCACCAACCAAACAAAAATTACAAGGATCTACAAATCCAATACTAGAAATCCAAAACCAACCAAACAACAAATTACCAAATCCAGAAATTTCAACCGTACTATTTTGGAATCCAAATTCCATAATCCTGCAACCAAACAGGCCTTAGAATTTTCTTCTAACCGGTTAATATTTAACGGTAATTACTATAAGCAGGTTAATAATATTTAACGGTAATTACTATAAGGTTATTTTTAATTAGTTTTTACTAAACTTAGTTTATTATAATCGAGATAAATTTTAAATAAAAATAAGTCTTCTTCCTTCTTTCTTCTTCTTCTTCTTCTGGTTTTATTGAACATGGATGGTTGATGAAGTTGATGATGATAACAGAGAATATGGAAATAATGACAGAAGTAATGACTCCGTTTGGACAGAGAATGGCCTGGGACTTGACGCGGGGCGGATCCGCGCGTCAAGATGTTACCATCCGTTGGTTTGCTGATGGCGGCGATGGACGGCTGAGATTTGATCTGGAAGCTGGCTCCTGAGGCGTGTGGATCTCAATGGGTTTGGGGTTGTTTGCGCCGAGCTACCTGCAAGGAAGTCCCGGGGTGGTTGTACCACCGAGGACCCTCCGATGGTCAAGTTAAAGAGGACCCTCCGATGGTCAAGGGAGTCCCGGGGTGGCGTTACGCTCCCGACGTCACGCCCGCGTGATAAGCGGGGTCTCCAATTAATGGCGAGACAGGCTCGTTAATGGGGGATCGTGATGGCGTGGAACGTGGGATGTGGCTGGCGGATATCTCGCGCATGGCGAGATTCGCGGGATGGCGGTTGCGCCTGTGAGCGGTGCCGTTGGTTGGTCGATGAGACCGAGGAAGATGACCTCGGCGGGAGAGCTCGCGGACGAGCGGGAGAGCCGAGGTATCTTGGTTCCGTGATAGCCCGGAGACGAGCTGTGAGGCCGAGGAGGCCAATTGTGCTGGGGACTCGGAGGTGAGCCAGCGCTTGTTTGTGGGACGAGCACAAGAATGGTCTGGTCGGCCACCGTAGGTTCTTTCTTGCATGTCCTGGGACACTTCATCTGCCACGTGTCATGATCTGGGAGATCACCGATATCGAGCATCATCATTAGCCCCCACTCTCGTCCCGACCAGCTGACGGGTCGGGTCGAGAGTGGTCTGCCGGGTCACCCGAGGTGAGCTCCTTTTCGAAGATATCGTCGGGCGTGTTCCCGGGCAATCTGTTATATTTTCTGGATGACGCCAGCGGATCAGGGGAGAGATCCCTGCATTAAAGAGGGTGCGCTGGATCGTATGTACGTTTACTGAAGCGACAGTCTACGTGTCGGGCGCTGGTTGGCTGACGCGACGGGCCGCAGACCTCTGGCGTCTGAGGGGATATGCCAATGTGCATGCGACAGGTGGAGCGATCGTGGTCGTCGAGTGTACTGAACCGTTTCGGCGGGAGATGACTGTCGCCGTTGGATGAGAACGCCGGTGGAAATAAGTAGAGGTGGGGGTCCACGTGAGGGCCCATTCCTCTTCATAATCTCCTCGTCTTTGGTTTTTTTAGCTCGACGTTCTCCTCTTTAGGTCGAAATTTCCGCGTTTGCTTTTCCGAGGACCCCTCTTCATCAGGTTAGATGTCTTCCTCTGAGAAGTCTGTAGATGTAGTTGGTGTAGAGTCTGAGGAGTTCTCTGTAGAGTCTTCCTCTTCTTCCCCTTTTTCTTCTTCTTCTGGACCGGAGTCCTCCCAGAGAGCTAGGGTTAGGTCTCCTCCCAGGACCGCGCGACGGGGGCGGACCCCCGAGTGGAGGTCGCGGATGCGCTTGGCGTGCCGTCTACGGTGAGTCACGAGGAGGAGATTGCCAATGCTCGGACTCGTTTCTATATTCCTCCCGGCTATACATTGTGTTTGGCCGGGGAGGGGGAAAGGGCAGATCAGGTACGGGGCAAGGAGATTGCCCATTACATGGAAGCCTTTTGGGATGGAATGCGCCTGCCCTTCTCCCCCGAGCTTGTTAGAGTGCTGAATTACTTCAGGTTAGCCCCGGGCCAGCTAGTGCCGAACTCCTGGAGGATTCTCCTCGGGTTCCTGGTCCGTTTGAAGTTGCAAACGATCCCCTTCGGTCTGTCCATCCTTGCCTCCTCTCTCATTTAAAAAGGTCACCCCGGCACTCGCGCGGGCGACCCGAGGTGGGTTTACCTCTCCTTTAGGAAACGACGGGGGAGTGCAGCCGGGTCGGGAGTCGTCGTCTTGCCTTCTTCCATCCACGATTGGAAAAAGAAGTTTTTCTTTGTTGGGCTGCCAGAGGGTGAGGATTGGCCCGTGCCCACCTAGTGGTCTAGGGATAGGTGCTGGCGGGGAAGTCCGTCCAACGATCCCGACGCAGTGAGAGTGGCGGAGTGGGAGCCCATTCCTCGAGCCAACGTGCTGCTTTTTGAGCGGGCTCTTAGTTGGGCTGGGCTCAGCCCCGTCCAGTTCGTCGGTAAGTTAAGAGCTTGCATTTGTCTTCATTTCTGTTTGTGTTGCTAATTCCATTGTATTTTGTCTTGTGCAGAACCCATGGACTTGAGCCACCTCCGAGCAGCCATGCGCAAGCCGAAGAAGGGATCGAAGGTTGGAGGTGCCAGCTCTTCTCGTCCAACGTCTGTCCCGGTTCCCCCGGCAGCCGTCCCACCCTAGCGTTCGACCGCGGGCCGAGCCCCGGAGCCCAGCCAGGCGCCGAGCAGAAAACGGGTTCGGGGAAAGGATGCCCAGGCTTCGGAGATGGAGACCGGCTCTGTTGGATATAGTGCCCTCAAAGTCAATTATTGGATCGCAGGTACGTGATTGCAATGATTGAGGATGACCTATACCTGTAGCATAGTCTTACTCAAGATGATAGTATGCTATCTGGTTTGCCTTTATCAGTCATGTACAGGTTCAGGTGACTGATGACTATTACACGTTGATAGAGCCCTTAGGATCTTGCTTGACTACCAACAGTATGATGGCGATTATATACGTGGGAGTTGGGTAGTCTATAAGCACATCCTTAATATTGGTCCCTAGTCGTGGGAGTTTCGAGACAGGGCATCGATACTCCGGAGTAGACTAGTGTATACATTCGAGACCCCGACAAGGGGCGGTGGCCGGTCTCACAAGCCACTGGTGTCAGTTGGATCACCTAAGATGTATACAGGTGCTCATTGGGTTATGAGTATACCGGACAGGACTCGCCGGGAACCTGCTAGTTGGTATTTATACCTAACGTCAGATAGCAGTTCCCTGGTGACATGTGTACAGGTTAGTTCATCGACTTGAGGTCGTCATTTGTCTCGTGTGAGTTCCCACTGTGCTTTGATTTCTACCCTACCACGGCTCAAAGGAGTCGTGCAAACAGGTCTTTTTTGGGTACAGTCCCGAGCCACATGGAGGCAAGTGAGCGGATCGGCAGGGGATTCGTCTCTCCCGGTATTGGGGGTGAGATCGCGCTGTGTCTAGGAGAGCCATTACACAAAGCCCTCGGCTGAGACAGGAGATTTACTGGTAGGTACTCCAGTAGTATCTCAAGGTGTTCTGGGCTACACTCCGACACGACTTATACCGCTATTGGGGGTCTGACGTTACCAGCCCCTAGGCCCGATATGCGATACTCATAGATGAACGGACCGGACTGTATGTATATTGTCACTGTTAGGCTCAGTAAGGTTCCAGGATGAGTTTTCTCATCGGCTTTCTTTGAGGTCAGTGCATGGGCAGCCGTTACGCACAGCTAGTGCCGCTGACGGCTTGTGGTTAAACCCACTGCCAGGGTACTGATGAGTTATTAGAGTCCCCCACAAATAGTTTCCCAAGTTCGGGCGAAACGTTGTAGGGGCCGTATGGTTTTATGGCAGGGTTCGGAAAATGCACGTGCGTTTACGCACGTGTCATATTTCGGGCAGATAATACTGGTGGGCTTTGGTTTAAGCCGGATCCATGTATTATATTGAGTCGGAATATTTTAGTCTCTCGTATTCGTATTCGGTCGGAATACGGATACAGGTATGTATATACAGGTGAGGGGTGTTCCCCTCCGAAGGACGGCGCGACAGGAGACGTCTCGCCTGAGATTCGGGGCAGATGCTATTTTGTTTTATCCGTCTACCTCTCCGAAGATGCCAAGTTGATTTATGGCACCGTGTATCGAAGGTTTAGACGGATGCGGCCGATGTAGCAGACTTCGTCAGATTCCCCCTCGATTGAGGGTTTTTTGATTGTGGGGACGCTCTTCCCTGCAGGCGCAAGCCCGTGCAGTTAATTACGCTACTGCATCGTGGTAACAACTTTCTCCTTCTCCAGCTGGTCACTTCGTGTCGTGGGTGTTTGTTTTGTTTATGGTTGCCCGTGGATTGTATACGGAGACTAATTTATATCGTCGCCCGTAGGACGTGGATTAGTCCAAATCCGTATTTTCTTAGATTTGGGTTTGGGGTTTTGGTTTAAGGATACGTTAGCCATATTTGAGGCTAAGATCAACTTAAACGTTTGTTAAGGATACGTTAGTCTAATTTGAGACTAAGATCAGCTTAACATGATCGTTTAGATTCGACAAAAGAGCATTTGGGGGCTCTATTGTTCCAGTTTAGGGACATGGTGGTCCATTGCCAGTTTAGGGACATGGTGGTCCATCGCCAGTTTAAGGACGTGGTGGTCCAACATTCCCATTTTGGGGACGAATATTGGTTTAAGGGCATCATAGTCCATGAGTTTAAAGACCCCACAGTCCGTATTACCAGTTTAGGGACATGGTGGTCCAACATTCCCATTTTGGGGACGGATATGAGTTTAAGGACCCCACAGTCCGTATCAATGTGTGGTTGTCGGGACCCGTCACCTCTCTGACGACGTTGAGGGATTACAACGACATATATCAGAGGGGTTCAGAGATGTACCCTTGAACCGGGTGTAAATTGATTTGGGAGAGCGATTGTGCTCAGTTCAATTTAATTTGAGGACTTATGGCCAGAATTGGGTTAAGTCCAGTTAGAAAATGTCTAACATTTTATTTGTATTTGGCCTATTAGGCCTTTACTTGGGCTCTGCCCTTGTTTAAAATAATTCACAGTATTGGGCTTTTTAATTAAATGCACAGCATTTAGATTAGGCATGTTAGGCCTTTTAATTGGGCTCCGCCCCCTTTTAATAATGCATAGCATTTGTTTTGGTCTGTTAGACCTTTTAATTGGGCTCTGCCGCTTTTTAATAATGCAGAACATTTAATGGTCTGACAGTGCGCCACGTGGCCTGTCAGGCGCTTTGCGCCAATTGAGGAGCGCAAAGCGTAAACTGATGTGGAGGTGACACGTGTCACGCTCTAGTGAGCGCAAGTCTGTTAGCGCAGTGCGCTGCGCCAGTACGCTGCGCTAATGCGCTGCTGACACGTGGCTCACTCTGGTGTAGTGCGCCAATCCAAGAGCGCAGCGCTCTGTTTTTAGGAGCGCAAGGCGCAGATTTGTTATGTGATTGACATGTGGCGCTTTCTGGTGCAGTGCGCCAGTCCAAGGAGCGCAACAGCGCAAATCAAGAGTGCAAGGCACTGTTCAGTAGCGCATGGCGCATCTTGATCTAATTTAGATCAAAGAAAAGAATCTTTTTAGAGGTTTTGCCTTAAGATTCAAGAACCGATGGTTCATCAAAAGGCAATGCCTTTATATAGATCAAAAGATCTGATAAAGAAGTAAATTACTTCTTCTTTTTTATTTATTGGATCTTCTTTGATCTTTTTCTTTTTTATGGAAGATCTTGATCTTGTTCTTAGATCATTGATCTTTTTAGAAGAAATTCTTCTTTTTTCAAAGGTTTTACCTTTTTCTCTTTGAGTTCTTCTCAAAGTTTTTAGAGGAGTTCTGTATATCTTTTTTTTGAGACTTGGAGTCTAGGGGCCTTTATATAGGGCCAATTAGTTTGTTAGGTTAGTTACAGAGATCTCTCTCTGATTGATCTGGGATATTTCTCCACCACTGGATCTTTGATCCTAAGGCCTCTGTTTTACAGAAGATAATCTTCTTGTTTTAACAAGATTAAAAAGATCTTTCTAGAATTTTAATTCTGATTAATTAAATAATTATTTAAGTTTTAGTGCTGCTACAGTTGGCGCAAGTGCACCTGCGCCTGACACGTGTCGCGCAGCGCAGAGCGCAGCGCAACTGTGCTGACACGTGTCGCGCAGCACAGAGCGCAAGTTATCTGAAGCGTTGCGTCCTTTATTTTTATTTTAAAACAGAGCCTTGCTCTGATTGGGTGCGCTGTCTTGGGCGCAGCGCTGGCGTGTCTGTTTTTGACACGTGGCGCGTTGCATGTTATTTTTGGATCTCCTAGGTTATTGAATGTTATTTGCCTTGAATGGTAAATTCTTATAAGATTCATATGTTATATATTTTATCTTTTTATTTTATCTTATAATTTCTTTTATTTCATAATTTTAATGAAATGTTTATCTGACTATGGCCATTTTGAGCCTATCCATTTTTCTTTAAAAAAGGAGATACATGGCCTTGAAAGTTTGCCTTCGTTAAGGCGCCTGTTTGGTTGTAGGATTATGAAAGATTTGGATTATGGAATCCAAAAATTTGAGAGGATTCCATAATTTTGTGTTTGGTTGTGTGATTTGGATTTATTGGATTCCTTTGTTTTTCATGGGAGGTCCACCACAAAATAAGGATTCTTGAATCCTAAAAAGTTTGGAGAATTTGCAAGGATTTGGCACTATTCATTGTACTTTTAGATGGAACCTGGATACTTTATTTATTTAATAATCCTCACTCTATCTATCTCTCTAAAATCCTCAAATCCAAATCCCACTTTCTTTTCACCAACCAAACAAAAATTACAAGGATCTACAAATCCAATACTGACCACGTGTCTGTTTTTGACACGTGGCGCGTTGCGCGCAGCGCAAGGAATCTGAAGCGTTGCTTCAATTTTTGAAATTCAAACAGAGTTTTGCTCTGATTGGGGGAAACAAATGCCCCCCCACCGTTGCACTCACGTGGCGCACACGTGAGTGCAGCGGTGGCAAGATCCCAACCGTCAGATCAACTCAGGAGTTGAAGGGGCGCTTAAGCGCCTATAAATAGGACCCTTGGTCCTCAGCAGATGATTATCATCTTCAAGAATTTGATTTTCAGAGCCTTGCTCTTGTTTTCAAGAACTTCAGAGCCTTGCTCTCATTTCCAAAGTTAGAACTTTTTAGAAAAACTTTAGGTAAAAATTAATCTTAAATTAAATTAATTTTAATTAATAGAGCCTTGCTTTCATAGATCTTTTGATCTAAAGAAAACCCTTTGGGGTTTCACAAACAGATCTTTGCTCTCAAGAATTTGTTTCAGGGTTTCTTAACCCATGAACAGAGCTTTGCTCTTTGACAAAACATAGATCTTTTGATCTAAAGATGATGAACTCTTAAGAGTTTTTCATGGATCTTTAAGATCCCAAACTTTAATTTTTTAGAAATTAATTTTTCTTTGATAGATATTTCCATCATTATTACAGAGCTAGGCTCTTTAAGAAATTTTATTCCCTTGTGACCAGAGTTTGACAAGTGTCACTCTGTGACAGAGCTTTGCTCTGAAAATGGGAGATTTTCTCCTTGTCTCAAGGGATTTCTCATTTAATGAGAATATTCTTTTGAGGATCTCCTCATTAATTGACAGTTTCATCCAATGATGAGGCTGTCTTATTAACTGATGCGTTGTCATCTAGATTTTGTGGGCCCCCCTTTGGTCCCCTCTCCACTGCATTGCAGTGTGGTATAAATTTTAAAGTTCCAAGTGTCAGGAATTAAAAATTACAATACTGACAGTTGATCTTCGTCCCCCTTCTTTTTGCAGGTAACATGTCTTTCGATACCTCGTTCCCATTCGTTCGCTCGGAGGGAGGGTTCCCTGGAGCACCCGTAGACCGAGTGGTTCTAGCTTTGATCAGAGACCATGATCCGGAACATAAGAATCTTCACCTTTGGGGGTCATGGTACAATCAGATTATCAGGGGTCGATAGAGCTTTTCATGCGCGGTGCCTTCGGAGCCTATCACGGCGATCCATTATGCCAACTCACCCCCGGTGAAGTATGCCGTGGAGATGGTCGATTGGACGTCAGACGGCCTTCTTCATCCCGCTATAGCTGCAATTCCCGTTCAGCCTCCCATGATTTTAGATATCTTGGGACGCCGTATTTGTTAAGGCGAAGCGCGACCCTGGGGGCAACCATATAATATAGGTCTGATCCCCCGTCATCCGATCAGTTACCTGCCATGGGCTCGCTACATTTTGTCAGTGAAGAAGTTGCAGTTAATGAGGCTTAGGTTGTATACCGCTGTTTATGCTTCTCTCTTCCAATATCCCACGCTTCTTACCTGGTGGGTTAAGGCTTTTTTGGAGCAGTGGAATATCCCTACTCACACTTTCCTCGCACTGGACCGGGAAGTGTCGATTTCTTTAGAGGAGTTCACAGAAGTTTCCGGCTTACCGGTCATAGGGGAGCATTATGAGGAGATGCTTCCCACGGACGAATATGTCTTCGGTGCTAAGCCAGTGATAATGGGCCTTATCCCGGAGAATGCTGTTCAACATCAGTTTCCAAGTTTGATCAAAGTGTTGAATATCTACGAGGGCCTTTTTATCGAATCTGGGAGTCGCGGGGTTAATTTCGAGGATTTCATCACTCGCTTCCTTCACCCGAAAGTCCTCTCGGCGGAAGCTGCTAAGTTTGCCACGCTTGATGACCCTTTCGGTTTAGGTTTGGATAACCTACCGGCGACGGAGGTAGATCAGAAGGGTTTCTTTCTTCCTAACTCCCCGGTTGTCCTTTTTGCGGAGGTTGCAGTCCCTGAGATGGATGAGGAAGCATTCTTCTTAGGATTTCTTGGGCTATGGTTGATCTGGTTTGTGCTCCCGATGCATCTTCGCCATATGAGGCCATCTGTCTTTTACCCAGCTCACCGGATGACCATTGGGGTAAAAGTGGCCGTCGGGATCGCCGGCTTAGCCCACCTGTATCATGGCCTTAGTCAAGCGGCGGATGCTAATGAACCTGGAGTACCGCACGTGATCTTCTCGATGCATTACTTCATGTCATGGCTTGAGCTACATGCGCTTGGCGTTTTTGGTATGCACAAAAGGCCTTCGTTCTATGACAGGTGCAGCTTCCTTCGGATTATGCGATTGGTCGGCGTTTCAATTGTAAATTCGTCGCCGCGGTATGCCAGAGGTTTGCTCCTTCGTCACCGCACAGTTGGAGACGGGATGACCTTCACTGACAAAGTGTTAACCATCGGAAAGGCGTCTACTACCACAGTGCGGTCATTGCAAGATACTTTCAAAGATGTGGCCTCAGTTCTGACAGCTCGGGAGACCCTCCATTTGTATTCTATCAGACCGGGTTTCCTGGTGTTCAGGCAAAACGATGCGGCGCTTTTCATGAGATACAACCCGCATCGTTTTGCCCTGCAACTGAGCTATAATCAAGGAGTGCCGTTGGAGGCTTTCTTGCTGGAACCTGCTGCTACTGAAGAAGGGATGCGGAGCGCGCTGCATCACTTCATGCGTCTGAATATGGGCTCTCACTTCTTCGTCAGCGAGCCGACTTGCGTCCCACAGATCCTTAATACATATACGGCGTGGTACCAGCATTCGACGGGCGCCGTTATTAAGGAAGAAAGACGGTTGTTGGTTGACCGCAAGGGTGTGCCTCCCGGCAGCGACCGCAAAGCTCCCCTGAGGCCAAGGATCCCTGTCGTTCCTCCGCTGAAAGATGCTGGAGCTGAGCCACCGCGCGTGCTGAGCCCTCCACGCGGATTGCCCCGTACTACCGCGGACGTGCCCCCAGCGCCCCGTGCTCCAGTGGAGACGGTGAATGTAGTTTCGCCCGAGTCTGGCGTGGGCTCGGACATCGGGACCCGCCGTCCTAAGGTGCCTGCGAAGCGTAAGCTGATTTTGGCGGCGATCGGGGTCCGCGGGCAGAAGAGGAAGAAGAAGTCCGTTCTTTCTCTCGATGCCATCCTCGGCTTAGAGCCTCAGTCCCCTCTCACCGAAGGCCTAAGCGAGTACGGAAGCAACGAGGGTTTCTTTGTAGATCCAGCAGACACCGATATGGCGGCCGCCATCGCGGCTTCTGAGCGATCGGCAAGGCTTGAAGCGTGGTTGGCTAAACTTGTGCAATCAGGTAATCACTAGTCGTATTCTTTGTCATTTCATCGTACTTTTACCATTGTCTTTGACTAATGCTTTTTTTTAAACAGGCGTTTCTACCGAAGAAGCCATCACTGCTTCCCTGAAAACCTTCCAGGAGGAAGAGATGAAATGCACTCTATCGGGTGTTGGTATGTCTTGGCTCACTGAGTCTTTATTCTCCTTTTTATGGCCAATCTAATCCTTTCTTTGTCTCTTTGCAGGGGCTACGGGATCTACTGCGTAAGCCGATACGGGGACTCTCCCTGGGCTAGCTACCGATGTTCCGGCCTCTTCAGGGCTGCCGTGAGAGTTTCTACTCAAAAAGCCGATGATGGATGCCTTGAAGGCTCTGGAGACAACTTTGAATGCGGACAACGACGCCTTGCTGAAGGAGGCTTCCAAGAGGTCCGTCGTGACGGCCCGGGTGGAGAGGAAGCGCTTGAGGCGCGCAGCGAAGGAGCGCAGAGCTGCTTTGGCCGTGCCCAAGCGCTGTTATTCCCGTTGTTTCTCCTTCCGAGGAGCCCCCGGTCGCCTTGTCTACAGCTTATAGACGGGCGATGCGTGTGGCTCGGGGAGCCAACGATCAATCCACCTCAGGTAATGTACTTTTCGAGGCTTTGTTGTAAGAGTTGTAAAACTATCGGTTCTTATATATCTTGTCCTGCAGGGCCAAGTCCAACTGAAGGAGCGGCGGAAACCGTTGAGCCTGAGGGGACGGTGGAGAAGGTAGCAGCTGATCCTGAGGCGACGGTAGGCGGTGCAGCCGTAGACGCCGGGTCCGAGCTAGTGGCTGACGAGACAGTCACGCCTACTATGCCCGAGAAGGTTGCCGATGTCGAGCACGAGGTAGCGGCAAATGAGACGGCTGCTACAACCGAGCCTGGGGCAGCAGCGGAGGGAGCGGCTGAGACCGACGACCCTATGGCAATGGTGGATGAGACGGCCGCGACCGCTGAGCCCAAGGGGGTAGCGGGTGAGACGGGCATGATTCCCGAGGATGAGCCGGCCGCTCTTTCTCAAGAGTCTGGCAATGCTCCGATCATTGCTCTCCCCGCCTATGGTCCTCCGCCGTCTCCTGGCTTTGCGAGCACGACGACGGCTCCCATAGAGTCTGGTGATGAGGCAACGGGAGGTGAACCCATGCCGATGGAGGAGGGAGACGCCGCCGTTTCGGCTGGCGACTCATCAGGTAAATTTCGGGTTACCGTCCTTTTTTATTCTGCAACCCTTCCTGACAGGGCTTATCTTGTTTCTAATGCAGGTGCGGCCAGTGCTGATGCCCCTTTGCTCGAGGGAGCGCCGTCAGTTACCGCCTTGACGGTGGCCACCTCTCTACCTTCTCTCGCACCGTCGCAAATGCTGGAAGGTATGGATTTGTAACCCATTAGTCTTATCTCTCGGCCTTATAATTCATGTACTGATATTGTATTATTGCGTCTTTGCAGGAATGCTTTTTGATCACCTTTACCAGGTGCTGCACCCACACTTCTCATTCCCATCGGGGCTTGCTTCCTCCAGTGGCGCTGGTGAGTATAGTTTTCAATTAATACCCTTCCTTTTTTCAATAATGGAATTATTTCTGATTCTTCCTTGCCCTGATTGCAGTGCTACAGATCGAAGGAGGAGATGTAAAATCAGCCGCGCCACCGGTCCTCCCGGCTTTGCCGCCTGCTGCAGCTGGTATAGTAAACTCCCTCATTGATGACTTTCTTATATTTCTTGAACCGTCATCTGATTGTGTTTTTTTTCTTCAGCTGTCGTTCCGATTCTGGCCCCCTTCGAGTCTCGCATCATAATGCCGGCAGGTCCATTCTCCAGACGTCCATCCTCAAAGGGTGCTTCGATGAGTTTGAGTATGCTGAGCGGATGCATCGAAGAGCTTGACGCAGAAGCTCCCCCATCTGCCGCAGATTTCGTCGCGGAGGTTAATCCTATGCTGGCGACGCTTGCAAATTTTCATAATAAAGGCGTCGTCGAGTCCTGGGTTAATCACTGCAGGGAGATCGAGGTCTGCCTGCATCAGCTGGAGCTTATGCGTCCTGCCCCCGAGATCTTGGCCGCGAGCACTCAACGGGCGGCATGGATCGAGCAGAGTGCTTCTTACTTCCGCCATCTTGAAC
Source organism: Agapanthus africanus (assembly GCA_030015575.1). Taxonomy (NCBI): domain Eukaryota; kingdom Viridiplantae; phylum Streptophyta; class Magnoliopsida; order Asparagales; family Amaryllidaceae; genus Agapanthus; species Agapanthus africanus. The sequence goes on along the minus strand of CM057350.1, from coordinate 54,589,083 downwards.
AAGAAGCGGCTTTAAGGCGGAGGGAATGCCAAGAGACCTCAAGCAAGTCTGCTCAACTGCGTGCTGAGGTCGACGCGAACGCTGCCCGGGTGAAGGCTATCTTCGAGGGCCTTCTGCAAAGTATTTCTGATGGGCTAACACTAAAGCAGAAGCTCAATGCCGTTGAGCGTGATGCCCAAGGTTGCGAAGCAGCTCAGCGAGCCGTCGAAGAACAACTTTCATCCTATTTGCAGCAGCGAGCCCAGGTGGAAGCAGAGTTGGCGGTGGCAGCCGATCAAGAAGAGGCGTTGAAAGAAGTGCGAGAACAGCTGATGGGCCTACTTAAGACACTTCCTTCTCAGTAGCTGCCTTTGTATCAATTATACACTTGTAATCTTTGAATAATATGTATACATTCTTTTTTCTTTTATAAGATTCACCTTGTACTTAATTGAATTCATGAATAAAGATATACACATTTTCTTTTGCAATGTCTTGTGTCATCTCTGTGCTTTCTCCCTTCTTTTATTATCAGCATGTTACCTTAGTAAACATGGTTGACAGATGATAGAGCGAGCATCCTGTCTTGGCTTCTTCAAGAGGTAGTGATGGCTTAGGAGGCAGGTTCAGATCTGCTGCCTAAGACTTTTCAACTTTATGAGCCGTGAGGGTCTCACAAAGACTTTTCTCCCTACGGATCGAGAGGATCTCGTAGGTGTATTTTCTCTTTAGGAATCGTGAGAATTCCTAAGTGCGTTTTCTCTTATAAGTCGTAAGGATCTTATACGAGAATTTTCCCTCTTACGAGTCGAGAGGACCCGTAAGTGGTTGTTTCCCTCCTTGTCGAGATTCGACTTTGGAGAGTGTGACCCGTGAATAGTATGCAAGAGTCTATTTTGAATCGACTTGCAGGGCCCCAGTGCTTAGGAAACAGGTTTTTTAATCCCCGCTGCCTAAGGCTTTATCTCACGAGTCGAGACGAATCGAGAAGTTCTCGCAAAGACACTAATTTCCTCACGAGTCGAGACGAATCGAGCAGTTCTCGCAAGAATATCCTAACATCATAGTTAACCTCTGCTCTTTACGACAGAGGTCCGTTAGGGTCTGTGGTACTTAGGGTTTTGTCCGTCGTACCGTCGCGTTGGCTGATGTATTCCTCGATAGGCAGTCTTGCTTTTCGAGTAGCCTTGCGATTGTCGTGTCTCTGATCCCTTCGGGGGCTGGACAAGACGTCTTCAAGCAATCCTCCTAGGCAGTTTGACCGTCGGAAGAGCAAGCGTTAGGAATTTTGCCATGCCGCTTTTTACTTGAGGTTAGGCTCATTTTGGGGAGCCCCGATGAGTCATAACCACTCCGCGCTGGTGTGGGATGATCTCCGATAGTCTTTCAGGCTTTATATGACTTGCCGTTAAGACCCTGAAGCTAGGAATTTGGCCTTTGCTTCGTTTGCTGGCATTGCGTCTGTTGTATCGAGACGAATGTCGCGGTTGTCTCTAGGTTGTTAGTGAACTGTCGAGGTTTGGAACTAGGGATTTTGCCGTGGCTCCGTTGTTTGATTGTCGCGTCTGAATCTTGTTGGAGAAAGAACGCTGGGGTGACATATCGTCTGCTGTATCGAGACGAACGTCGAGGTGGTGACCACTTCATGCTGGTGTGAGATGATCTCCGACGATCTTTCAGGTTTTATATGAGTTACCGTCAAGACCCTGAAGTTAGGAATTTGGCCTTCGCTTCGTTTGCTGGCATCGCGTCTGTTATATCTAGACGAATGTCGCGGTTGTCTCTAGGTTGTTGATGAACCGTCGAGGTTTGGAACTAGGGATTTTGCCGTGGCTCCGTTGTTTGATTGTCGCGTCTGAATCCTGTTGGAAGAAGAACGCTGCGGTGATATCTCGTCTGCTGTATCGAGACGAGCGTAGAGGTAGTGATCACTCTATGCTGGTGTGAGATGATCTTCGATGGTCTTTCCGGTTTTATATGATTCACCGTCAAGATCCTGAAGCTAGGAATTTGGCCTTCGCTTCGCTTGCTTTGTCACGTCCGAATCCTGTTGGAGGAAGAACGCTGTGGTGACATCTCGTCTGCTGTATCGAGACGAGCGTAGAGGTAGTGATCACTCTATGCTGGTGTGAGATGATCTTCGATGGTCTTTCAGTTTTTATATGAGTTGCCATCAAGACTCGGCTCCGTTTTCTGATGGAGCATGGGGAGGGAAGATGTGTTTCCTTCTTTGTTTGTACCCCTGGATTGTATACAAGGATTGCTGTGGTATCACCTGTAGGGCATAAATTTCATTTTTATTTTTTATTTCTTTCCGCGATGCTCTATCATTTCAGCTTTTATATCGCGAAGGTTGCGATTGCCCAATCATTTCGGCTATTTTTCGCGGTGCTCAATCATTTCGGCTATTTATTTTATTTTTACTCGCTACTTTTTATTGCGAGTTGCCCAATCATTTCGGCTATTTTGCATAAATATATTTTTACTTGCTGATTTTGTTGCAAATTGCCCCATCATTTCGGCTATTTCATATGCATGTGTGGCTTGCTGTCTTTTCGCCGCAAGCTTGGGATTAGACACCGATTTCGGCATTAGCACCACTACAACTGGGATATTGCCAGGAGCGAATCATCATTTGCCTCTGTCAACGTCGAACAAGGGTGGCTTAGTAAACAGGGTTAGGATTCCGTCGACTAAGACTTTTGACTTTATGAGCCGTAAGGATCTCATAAAGGTATATCTCCCTGCGAGTCGTGAGGATCTCGTAGGTGTGTTTTCTCCTTAGGAACCGTGGGGATTTCTAAGTGTATGTTCCCCTGTAAGTCGTAAGGATCTTACAAAAGGGTTTTCTCCTTATAAGTCGAGAGGACTTACAAGGGTTGTTCACCATATGGACATATCCCTAGTCACGGGTGGGACTTTGCTGGAGAAATGTTTATTCGCGCCCGTGGATTGTATACAAGGGTCAGTATGAGCCGCTTGTAGGGCAGTATTGGAGGTTGTGGGGGCTTCTTAAGAACAGGTTCAGGTCTCTGTAACTTAAGACTTTCAAATCTTATGAGCCGTGAGGGTCTCATAAGAGAGTTCTCCTTACGAGTCGTGAGGATCCCGCAAGTGTAATTTCTCCTTAGGAATCGTGAGGATCCCTAAGTGTATTATTCCCTTGTGAGTCATAAGGATCTCACGCGGGTGGTTTCTCCTTACAAGGTCGAGAGGACCCTATAAGTGTCTTTTAACGAGGTTGCGCCATTTCGGGTTTTCACAAACACTCGCCGGTAACCCTGCTGTTTTTACTCACGGAGCCCTTTTGGGTTTTCATCCGTGCCCATTTTGCTTATGGACATACCGTCTTCTCTTTTGTTTTTTATTCTTTTTATTCTTTTTTCTAACGAGGTTGCGCCCTTTCAGGTTTTCACAAGACTCGCCGGTAGCCCTGCTGTTTTTACTCACGGAGCCCTTTCGGGGTTTCATCCGTGCCCATTTTGCTTATGGACATACCGTTTTTATTTTTTTTATTCTTTTTTTTATCGTCTTTGGGATGTTGCAATCCACCGTAGTTTATCGACATCTCGGTCAATAGCTAGTTTTAGGACGTAGTGGTCCGTCATTAGTTTAAGATCGTTTCGGTCCGTGGAGAAGAAGGCCGGCTACTACTTTTAGAGTTTGGGCTTAGGAAGATATCGAGCGGACATGGTCGTCGTCATCTATCATTGACCTAGGCCGTAACTCATTGGGCGTAGTATTTCATTAAGAAGCGACCGTTTATTGGCCTGAAAGGTCTTTCACCGTGCATATCCATAAGTAGATAGGCTCCACCCTGGTAGACCTTGTCTATGATGTATGGGCCTTCATAGTTCGGCTCAAATTTTCCCCGCTTAGCGCGATTAGGGATCATAGGTCTTTTGACCACTAACACGAGTTCGCCTTGGCGGAATGTCCTCGGCCTGGTCAATCTTTCATATGAGCGCGTCATCTTTGCTTTATAAGCTTCTAGATTTTGCTGCGCCAGGAGCCGGGTTTCATCAAGGGCATCAAGTTCCTCAAGCAGAAGGTGAGCATTTTCTTCGTCCGTCAGCTTATAATAGACTGCCACTCGTAGAGAGGGTAATTCTATCTCGAGGGGGAGTACTACTTCTGTACCGAATACCAACGCGTACGGCGTTGTGTTTGTGGCTGTCTTAAACGTAGTTCGATACGCCCAGAGAGCTTCTTGCAGTCTTTCATGCCGGTCCTTCTTATTTCGGGACACCGTCTTCTTTACGATCTTCGTCAAGGTCTTATTGAAAGCCTCAGCTAGACCGTTAGCTCGGGGATTATAAACTGAGTAATATCTCCAGTCTATGTTGTGTTGTTGCGCGAAGCGGCTGATCTTGTGGCTTCTGTAGGCTGGCCCGTTATTGGAGATGATCCGTCGTGAAGTTCCAAACCGATAAATGACGTGCGTCTTGAAGAAATGGAGGATATTCTCCGTCTTCACTTCCCTCAGCGGTACTGCTTCTGCCCATTTGGAGAAGTAGTCAGTCGTCGCCAAAATGAATCGATGTCCCCTGGACGATGCTGGTTCGATGGGTCCGATTACGTCAGTCCCCCACATTTCGAACGGCCAGCTGGCCACTGTTGGATGTAGAGGATTTGGGTGCTGATGGATAAAGTCCCCATGAATCTGGCATGAGTGGCATTGCTTCGCATATTCGAGGCAGTCCTGAATCATCGTAGGCCAATAGTAGCCCATCCGTTTAATCTTCAACTTCATCTTCGGGCCTGCTTAGTGAGAACCGCAGAGTCCGCCGTGAACTTCCTGAACGACTCTTTTCGCCTCTTCAGGTCCCAGACATCTCAACTACAGAGAATCAAACGCCCTCTTGTACAGAGTATCATTGACGAAGGCGAAAGACAGAGCTTGTTTCATAAGCTGATGTCTTGAGAACGCATCTTTGGGCGTTCGGCGGGATTTAAAGTAGTCTATGAAGACCTCTCTCCAATCCTCAGCCTTTTCTTGATCTTTCATTTGCAGAACCGTCTGCTCAGTCGCTTCCTTTCCATCGGATGATTCCGGAGATATTTCTGCTGCGGCAAGCACCCGACGACTTTGTACCACGATTCTTACGTCATCGAGGTTCTCGTCAGCCAGTTCTTTAGCGAGCTTAGCTAGTGCATCTGCTTTTCTATTTTCCGCGCGCGGTATGCTTTCCAGCATGTAGGAGGGGATTTGAGTCAGCAATTGCTGTACTCTCTCGCCATACTTTACCAGTTCGGGTTTGCACGTTTGGTAGTCGCCATTTACTTGACTGACGACCAGTTGAGAATCTCCGTATATGAGGAGGTTTTCAATTCCCATGTCGATGGCGATCTCGAGGCCTGCTATCAAAACTTCGTATTCGGCTTCATTGTTTGTCCTTGGCTCTGTCAAGGACAAGGCGAATCGCATTATCCCTCCTTGCGGGGTCACGAAGATAAGTCCTACTCCCGATTTGATTATCGGCGTGTTCTGTTTGCGCTTCTTCTTGGAGGATGCTCCATCGAAAAAAAGCTCCCATCGGGTACCACTTCCGTCGATCGTGTCGAACGCATGTTCGTCTGGAAGTTCGCAATTCAAGGGAGAATCGGCCGGTATTGGATGTTCAGCGAGGAAATCGGCGATGGCCTGGCCTTTCACTGCCTTAAGAGGTTGATAAGTTATTGAGAACTCCATCAAGAGCAAGGCCCATTTAGCGAGCCGGCCTGTCAATATAGCCTTTGACATCAAGTATTTGAGAGGGTCCACCTTCGATATGAGACGGACTTCATGTGCCAATGCATAGTGCCGGAGTTTCGTTATCGCGAAGATTAACGCCAGGCAGTGTTTTTCGATGGGGGAGTAGTTGCTTTCTGCTCCCAGCAGAACTCGACTTAAGTAATAAAGAGCTCTTTCTTTCCCTTGGTCGTTCTCTTGTGCCCATAATGCGCCTAAGGAACCTTCGAGGGCGGTTGTATAAAGAATGAGAGGCTTTCTCTTGACCGGAGCAGCCAACATTGGCGGATTCTGCAGGTATTGCTTGATTTCGACCAGCGCGCTCTGGCATTTGTGATCCCAAACGAAAGGGGTTCCCTTCTTCATCAGGTGACTGTAAGGGCGGCACTTGCCTGAAAGGTTGGCTATAAATCGCTGGATGTACGCGAGCTTCCCTTGGAGAGACCGCAATTGCTTGAGAGTCCTTGGCTGAGGCATTTCCATGATCGCCTTGATCTTTGACGGATCTATCTCGATACCTCGGTGTCGGACGATGAATCCTAGGAATTTGCCCGAGGAAACTCCGAATGCGCACTTAAGAGGGTTCATCTTCAAGTTGTATCGTCGAAGGCGTTGAAATACGGTCTTCAGATGCTCTAAATGCTCCTCGTATGATTTGTTTTTACCACGAGGTCGTCGATATAGCATTCGACGGTTTTATATATAAGGTCATCGAAGATCTTTGTCATGGCCCTCTGATAGGTGGCACCGGTGTTCTTTAGACCGAAGGGCATCACCTTGTAGCAGAATATACCTAAAGAGGTCCGGAAAGCGGTGTGCTTCTGGTCTTCGGGATGCATCTTTATCTGATTATATCCTGATGAGCCGTCCATGAAGGAGAAAACCTCGTGAGTGGACGTGTTATCTATCATCAGCTCAGTGACTGGCACTGGGAAATCGTCCTTCGGGCAGGCTTTATTCAGATCCCGAAAGTCTACACATATGCGCACCGTCCATTTTTCTTCATCACCGGGACGATGTTGGCGATCCAATCGGGATACTGAACTTCTTGGATGAAGCCAGAGTCGATCAGCTTCTTGACCTCGGCGTTGATGCTCATTTCAAGATCGAGCCACATTCTTCTCGGTGCTTGTTTGATTGGCTTGACGTCCGGGGATATCGCCAATTTATGCACATCAATTTCTGGATCTAGTCCTGGTATTTCGGAATAGTTCCATGCGAAGCAATCTTTATGCTGCATAAGTACGTCTTTTAATGAAGCCACCCTTCCTTCAGACAACAGTTCACTAACGAATGTCGGTCGCGGGTCGTTCGCCGTCCCCAACTCAATTTTCTTGAGGTTATCCGCAGTGGTGTGTATTCCATCTTCCAGCTCTTTCGGCGCTGGTGGAAATTCTGAGATCACCTCGTCATCGCTGTTTTCGAAGCACCAGGGAAGGTCATCCATATTCTCGGGCTCTTCTTTTGATATCATTATCATATGACAAGTACGAGCTCGCTTCCAAGACCGATGTGGATCTGGTTCTGCTCTCGTGGCTTTGGGTTCATGCTTCCGTGGCGGCGTTACCCTCCAGCTGTCAGATAGAGCGAACTTGCCGAGCTGATACTGATCTTCGACCCAATTCTTGAAGGTGAAGCAATCTTCGAGAGGGTGTCCTATTACCCTGTGATAAGATTAATAGTTCGGGTGTGAGACTTCGCCTGCTTGTTCGGGGTGCTTGGACTCCGGAAGCGTAATCATTTAGTGTTTTATAGCTAGGTCAAGTATCTTCTTTGTCTTGTCTTGAGGAAAAGAGTATGCTCGACTCATCTTCTTCATAAGGGACAAATCCGGACCGCTCGATTCCCGACTGCGTGGCTTCTTGGTCCCGCTTTGTCGTTGTTGAATGCCTTTTCCTCTTTTTGACTTGTTTCTGCCTCTGCGTCGGGCCTTTTTTACAACAGGTTGACATGGAGCGGCATTTTCGTCTTTCACAGCCTGTTGGAGGAGGCGTTGCGTCCTGGCTTTCTCGTAGATGGCCATTTCGCGGTTGTGGTCATCTCGAACTTTTTGACCAGCTTCCCTTATAAGCTTGTCCATTTGTTCTTCGAACGACGAACTGGGCATTTTTACGTCGGGGACTTTTTCTGGTTCAGGATTAGCATCTTCCCATTGAGCGCCCCCTTCTTCATCAAAGTCATGTATGACGTAGCAGTCGCGATGTAGCTCCCGTTTCTTGGACCAAACATATCCAAGCCCGATTGTTTCCATTCTCCCGTTAGGCAACTTATGCTGAGTTCCGGGAACGTTCCAGATCCTATCATAGAACTTAGCTTTTCGAGCAGTTTGCTTAAGGGGTACACCTTGGCGCCTCAAAAGTCTCTTTAGTCCGTTCGTATAATATCTGGGTAGATGGATGGGCTGAAGCCTGTCAAGTGTAGGATCCGCGCCGTGCCAGATTTCTTTCTCCACTTTGGTTTCCCCGGAGCGGTAGAATAGGATCGCCTTTTCGCCTTCTCATCTGGGAGGCACATAGATGTCTGCAGCTCTTCTACATTATAGGTATCGAGCGCGTCTAGTTCTTTATGATGTTTAAGTGGAACCATGGCGACTTGTAGACTTTGCTCTTCGTCAACGAATGTTCGTATTGGAGGCCGAGCAGAGAATATAGCATGGACCTCGTCTTCTGAGTCGCTGCCGAAGATCAACATAGGAGCGGATGGTCCCGGCTTTTTGTATTGGGGTGGATCCGAATAAACCATCTCTTCCTCTTCCTCAGTATCACTCCTGAAGACAGGGATGGTGGCGATAGCTTTGTTCTCCGGCTTGTGACACCTCTCCGTGTCTTCGAAATCTGGCAAGAAGTATTTTGCATCTTCGTACTTGCGGACCTCGTTTACGGAGAACGGGTTCAGCTCTCCTGTCACGGTATACTCGAGACCATCCTTAAAATATTTCATACACTGATGTTGTGTAGAAGAGATGATGTTGTACTCGTGCAACCACGGACGACCGAGCAAAGCATTAGAGCATGTCTTGGCGTCTATAACGTGGAACTTAATATCCGTGACAAGTAGTCCAAAGCGCAACGTCAATATCACTGACCCGAGAGTCCGTGATGATTGAGAGTCGAACCCGAAGATGGTGATCTTATCCCGGGCGAGGTGCTGTACGCTCATGCAGATTTCTTTCAGTACCCGTACATTGAGGAGATTGACGGAGGACCCATTGTCGACCAGGATCTTGCCTATCTTTATATCGTGGCAGTACCCCGAGACGTAGAGGGGACGGTTGTGTTCGCACATCCCAAGGAGGAGGTCTTCATCACCGAAAGTGACATCGGCTGTGTGCACTTCTTCCAGCTCGTCCTTCATCTTTTCTTCGGCGAGAAAGGCTTGGAATTGCTCTGGCTCTTGTAGCGCTTTGATCAATGAATCCCTTGCTTCTTTCGATAGTAAGAGGGCATCGAGAATACTGAGTTGCGAGGGTAACTTCCTCAAGTGTGCCAGAACGTTGTAGTCCGCCTTATTTTTCTTTGGCGGGTCCTTGGCAATTAGCTCTTTCATGACTTGGTCATCCAGGGCGATATCTTCGGCGATCTTTTCTCTTCCCTTATCTTTTTTATTTGAGGGTCCGAGATTCTTTTCGGGTAGCGTACGATTACGCAGCCGGATATTTTCGCAGGTCTTCGGCTCTTCCTCTTTTCCCGAGGTGGACTCTTTAAAGAGAGGGCTAAGAGCTATTTCCTCATCAGAGTCGCTCCCGAATGTAAGAATTTGCGCTTCCCCGGCGTTAACCATGCGGCAATCGCTGGTAGTTCTTCTAAGCTCCTCGGTCGTACTTTTCCGCTCCCGACGAGTTTTGCGCTTCTCCCGCTTAAAATGTTGCCGGTGAACAACATACCCCTGCCACCATCTATTGAAAGCTTTGCACTTTTCGGTGGGATGCGAAATCTTTTGATGATATAAGCAGTAGGAAGGGTGCATTTCTGCTTTGCCGGCAGTATTTCCTTCAGAAGGTGGTAGCTTCATCCCCATCGATATGGCTTTAGCAAACCTTTTCCTCGTCTTGAATTTGTTTTTATCCGCAACGGTTGTCTTTTGATTTGACGGGAGCGTCTCAACTCTTTCGTCTAGTCGCCGGCGCTTGGCCCTTTCAAATATGACCGTCTCGCGTTCCCTATCAGCTTTACTTTTCAAAAGAGCTTCGTTGAGGAATGCATCAATTGTTTCATCTGACGGCCCCAGAAGTTCCGGTTTAGGATCTGCCCCCAGCTTCTTAGTGCAAGGAGTTTTCTCATCGTCTGTAAACGAGTGGGAGATCATATGACAACTTGCTACGTAACCCTCAGATTCATCCGACGAGCTTTCTCCATCATCTTTCTCCTGAAAGACGTGGCTGAGGAACTCTTGGAGCATGATGGGAGTCCGTGCCTTCTGATTATACTCCTCCAGCGCGTCAATCTGTTTCTGTAAGTCCGTGTGCTTGTCATCAGGCTTCACGGGCTTCTTGGATTTCTTCTTCTTTTTCGAAGATTTCGACGGCTGGGTGTGAGTGCTTGGGCCATCACCACCGATCTTTGGAGTTGGGCGCAGCTTCAGCATCCCTTCGATGATCTGGGGTTCTAGCGGGTTCTTCCACCTGATCGCCGGGCATGTCTGGAGATCATTCAGCATCCTTTTGGTTTTGGCTGATAGCACAACCTCCCATGGATCTTCTTCAACAAGGGAGCACGTTGCCCCCGGCATATTCACCTTTTTAGGGGTATGAGGTTGCGGCGGGTTCACCTTCCATTTTTCGGACAACGCAAACTTGCCTTGTTGGTATTGGTCTTCAATCCAATTTTTGAAGACGTAGCAATCTTCGATCGGATGACCCAATACTCGGTGGCAGGGGCAGTAATTGGGATCATTGACGTCATTTGGCTGCAACGGACGTTTTGAATCTGGCAGATTGATGAGTCTGTTGCGCACTGCCAGCTCGAACAGTCTTCTCGTTTTATCTTGAGGAAATGAGTAAGGACATCTTAGCCTCTCCTCGAGGGATAGGCGTGGGCGCATATTCTTTTGATGGACAACCGGCTTCAAGTTGCTCGGCCGTTGTTGAGCATTGGCGACGACGATCGCTTTTCCTTTCCCCTTTTCATTTCGAGAGTCCGGTTTTGGAGGAGACGGTCTATGGCCCATCTGGTCCATTTGAGCTAGCTTGTCGATCAGGGCCTGGAACGTGGTTGGTTTAAAGAACATCATGAACTGCGAAATAGTCGCATGAGGATCTAAGGTGCCCACGAACATGCCCACCGCTGGCGCTTCTTCGATGCGCTGTTTGCACTTCGACCACAAGTTCCGCCATCGGATTGCATATTGAACCCAAGTTTCGCCCGGCTTTACTCTTGCATTGATCAAAGCTGTTATTGGAGTACGCTCGCTGGCGCTTGCGAAATGCTGGGTAAACAACAACTCCATTTCAGCGAAAGTTTTAACGGAGTCGTTCGGGAGCTCGGAGTACCATTCAAACGCCGTCTCCGATAAGCTGCCGACGAATCGGCGAAGCAGGAGCTTATCATCGCCGCCGGTGTTGCCACAAAGATCCATGAATTGGGCGACATGTTGGTGGGGATTACCTGTCCTCTTGTAGACATGGAATTTTGGGATCGTGTAGCCCGGCGGGTATTTGATCTGATCATACCAGCTCGGATATGGTCGCCCCGTTTTGACAACTTGACCGGCTGCCTCAGTTGCCTGGTGAACTCGTATCTGCTGAGCAATATATTCATCCAGGGCAGCTTTGAAAATTGTCTCCTCCTTGGCTGTTGAAAGAGCCGGCGGTGGATTTGACGTTTCTCCTCTGTCATCTTCAAGGACAATCGGAGGGTCTTCAGCAGGAGGATCCTGCTGGATCATCATACCCACCATGTCCTGAAACAGAAGGGCCATTCGTTTTATATTGGCTGCTTGTTCTGCAGCCTCTTTGTCCTTCTTTTCCAGTATCCTGCGAAGGAATTCGGCGTCGGTTTCTTGCTCCTGGCGTTGATCCGAGAATGCTTCTGGGCTTTCTTTTGGCCCGGTGAGTGCGGCCATCGCAGTCATCATCTCTTGGAGCTTCTGCTGCTGCTCTTGAGCTTTAGTCATCGATCGCGTAAGCGGTCTATGACCTGTGGATATACGGCTATCCTCTTTCCCGGACGCCATGTAGACGGTATGTACCACAATGCCCCCGGACTTAGGGCGTTTAGGTTCACTGCCCTTGACATTTGCCACAGGCGTGGGGATTTTCTCCGGCCTTCTTCTCTTGTGGGCCGTCGAAGTTGAGGGGGCCGTTGCTGTGGGCACCCAGGTGACTGTCGTCTTCCGTTGCTTAACAGGGCGGTTTTCTTCCTGTTGGACTTTCGGCTTCTTATGCTGATGGGAGAAATTCGGGTCAATCACCGATTCGTGGGCTCGTCGCCAAGTCTTATAGACTTTGGAAGACAGCCGTTGAGGAGACTGCTCCGGCTTTGTTTCTACGACGGTCTCTACCGGTGGAGGAGACCTTTTGAGCACAGCAGTTGGCGAATTACTGCGTACCCTGTTCAGTAGCTCAAAGCTGTTCCCAGTTGGAACAGCAGCATTAATTTCCACGTTGGAGATGGTGGAGTTAGCCCCGAAGGGGAGTTGCCCCCAGCCTTCCTTATCCGGCGCCAGTGGCGACGTCGGGCGTGACGAGTTGTTGGGATTGGTTCAGCGACGGCTTTGTCTTGCCCCCTGTTCAGGAGAGGGGTTGCTGCCGGTGTCAGCCTCTTGAAGACTGACGTCCGTTGAGAAGCCGTGTCCAATCGGTCAAAGACAAATTTCTGAGCGGGAGCGGGCATGGGAGAAGTCAGTCTTGCGAAGACCGACCCTCTGGCAGGAGAAGCCGCCTCGACGACTTCAGGAGCAGGGATGGCGATCTTCTTTGGGATGGCCACTTCAGGTATTATGGGCTTCTTGGTAGGCCCTTTGGAGCTCGAGTTCAGCCTGGTGAAGACCGAGGAGTTGGAATTGGACGACCCGTTGAGAGGGGCCGTGGTAGTATCAAGTTGATCGAAGACCGACTTCTTTGAAGCTTCCGATATAGGTACAGGGATGGTGAAGCTCGCTGGCGGGAGCATGGTCTCGAAAAATAGTCCAGTAGTAGCCTGGGTGATTTGTTCCACCGGCATCGTGAACAGTGATGCCGCCTGAGGTCTGTAGGCTACACCTCCAGGTGAGGCGGAGCGTCGGTTGCAATTGCAGTTGGAGCAGTTCGAGCATTTGAACGCCATTGTTGTTTGCTTTCTGCGCCAAGCAAGAGACCAAATCTTAGTAACTTGAAACCCGAGGGCAACCATTAACAAACCCCGATTCGTTCGTGAATACGACGCACGCGAATACGACGCACGAAGTGTGGAGTGGAAAGAGGAAAAGGTCCCACCGAGCGTGCCAGAATCTGTTCCCCTCCGAAGGACGGCGCGACAGGAGACGTCTCGCCTGAGATTCGGGGCAGATGCTATTTGGTTTTATCCGTCTACCTCTTCGAAGATGCCAAGTTGATTTATGGCACCGTGTATCGAAGGTTTAGACGGATGCGGCCGATGTAGCAGACTTCGTCAGATTCCCCCTCGATTGAGGGGGTTTTGATTGTGGGGACGCTCTTCCCTGCAGGCGTAAGCCCCTGCAGTTAATTACGCTACCGCATTGCGGTAACAACTTTCTCCTTCTCCAGTTAGTCACTTCGTGTCATGGGTGTTTGTTTTGTTTGTGGTTGCCCGTGGATTGTATACGGAGACTAATTTATGTTGTCGTCCGTAGGACGTGGATTAGTCCAAATCCGTATTTTCTTAGATTTGGGTTTGGGGTTTTGGTTTAAGGATACGTTATCCATATTTGAGGCTAAGATCAACTTAAACGTTTGTTAAGGATACGTTAGTCTAATTTGAGACTAAGATCAGCTTAACATGATCGTTTAGATCCGACAAAAGAGCATTTGGGGCTCTATTGTTCCAGTTTAGGGACATGGTGGTCTATTGCCAGTTTAGAGACATGGTGGTCCATCGCCAGTTTAAGGACGTGGTGGTCCAACATTCCCATTTTGGGGACGAATATTGGTTTAAGTACACCATAGTCCATGAGTTTAAGGAACCCACAGTCCGTATTAGCAGTTTAGGGACATGGTGGTCCAACATTCCCATTTTGGGGACGAATATGAGTTTAAGGACCCCACAGTCCGTATCAATGTGTGGTTGTCGGGTCCCGTCACCTCTCTGACGACGTTGAGGGATTACAACGACATATATCAGAGGGGTTCAGAGATGTACCCTTGAACCGGGTGTAAATTGATTTGGGAGAGCGATTGTGCTCAGTTCAATTTAATTTGAGGACTTATGGCCAGAATTGGGTTAAGTCCAGTTAGAAAATGTCTAACATTTTATTTGTATTTGGCCTATTAGGCCTTTACTTGGGCTCTGCCCTTGTTTAAAATAATGCACAGAATTGGGCTTTTTAATTAAATGCACAGCATTTAGATTAGGCCTGTTAGGCCTTTTAATTGGGCTCTGCCCCCTTTTAATAATGCATAGCATTTGTTTTGGTCTGTTAGACCTTTTAATTGGGCTCTGCCCCTTTTTAATAATGCAGAACATTTAATGGTTTGACAGTGCGCCACGTGGCCTGTCAGGCGCTTTGCGCCAATTGAGGAGCGCAAGACGCAAACTGATGTGGAGGTGACACGTGTCACGCTCTGGTGAGCGCAAGTCTGTTAGCGCAGTGCGCTGCGCCAGTGCGCTGCTGACACATGGCGCGCTCTGGTGTAGTACGCCAATCCAAGAGCGCAGCGCTCTGTTTTTAGGAGCGCAAGGCTCAGATTTGTTATGTGATTGACACGTGGCGCTTTCTGGTGCAGTGCGCCAGTCCAAGGAGCGCAACAGCGCAAATCAAGAGTGCAAGGCACTGTTCAGTAGCGCAGGGCGCATCTTGATCTAATTTAGATCAAAGAAAATAATATTTTTAGAGGTTTTGCCTCAAGATTCAAGAACCGATAGTTCATCAAAAGGCAATGCCTTTATATAGATCAAAAGATCTGATAAAAAAGTAAATTACTTCTTTTTTTTATTTATTGGATCTTCTTTGATCTTTTTCTTTTTTATGGAAGATCTTGATCTTGTTCTTAGATCATTGATGTTTTTAGAAGAAATTCTTCTTTTTTCAAAGGTTTTACCTTTTTCTCTTCGAGTTCTTCTCAAAGTTTTTAGAGGAGTTCTGTATATCTTTTTTTTTGAGACTTGGAGTCTAGGGGCCTTTATATAGGGCCAATTAGTTTGTTAGGTTAGTTACAGAGATCTCTCTCTGATTGATCTGGAGATATTTCCCCACCGCTGGATCTTTGATCCTAAGGCCTCTGTTTTACAGAAGATAATCTTCTTGTTTTAACAAGATTAAAAAGATCTTTCTAGAATTTTAATTCTGATTAATTAAATAATTATTTAAGTTTTAGTGCTGCCACAGTTGGCGCAAGTGCACCTGCGCTTGACACGTGTCGCGCAGTGCAGAGCGCAGCGCAACTGCGCTGACACGTGTCGCGCAGCGCAGAGCGCAAGTTATCTGAAGCGTTGCTTGCTTTATTTTTATTTTAAAACAGAGCCTTGCTCTGATTGGGTGCGCTGTCTTGGGCGCAGCGCTGGCGTGTCTGTTTTTGACACATGGCGCGTTGCGCGCAGCGCAAGGAATCTGAAGCGTTGCTTCAATTTTTGAATTTTTGAAATTCCAACAGAGCTTTGCTCTGATTGGGGGAAATAAGAGGTATTTTCGTAATCCGTTACGAGAATATTTTAGAAGATGTATTTCTTTTTGGATTAATCATTTTGGTTTAAATGATTATTGGATTTTGGAAATGGTGACTCATTTCGGATGACACATGAATTCTAGAATGTTCACTAATGACTCATTAGCATGAGTCATCTAGTGAGTCATTAAGGAATTAATGTGTTTTGTTTTGTGAAGAGATATTTGTGGTTGTTTTGTGAGATATTTTGATAAGATATTTTTCTTTTGGGTTTTAAAAGAAAACAACCTCATTCATCTATTCACAAGAGAAGGAAAAGAGAGAAGTTTTATTATGCTTTGTTTTCTTTTACTCTCTTGAGTTTCATGAGTTCATCTGTCACGCCCCGCTTCCCAGTGTACGGCGAAGGGGACGCAACGAGGTTCGCTACGTATATACTCAGAAGTACATACGCTAAGCGTATCTAAGCAATATAAAATAAATACACAAGAGACAAGAGATAAAAAGAACAGCAACTTTTATTTATTAACATTCTTTGTACAATGTATGAAAGGAAATACAACTGGAATAAAAGATGCCTAAACAGTGGCATAACAGGAAATGAAAAGTACTGAAAAGAAAAGTGTACAATGAAACTGCTGTGCAGGGTCTTCAGTAAACTGCTCCAAGTTTTCTTGCGATGGCTCAACTTCTGCCGGATCCAAACCACCTGACGACATTCAAAGAAGAGAGAAACAGAATGTCGTCAGCGAACAAATCGCTCGGTAAGTCCCAAAGATAAGAGGAGAATAGATAGAGAGTAAGAGAGAGAGAGAGAGTGGCTGTTACAGTTGTTTTACATTGTTATATTATTGTAGTATTGTGTTAACGCTGTTGTTGTAGCTTGGTACAGAAGGATGCCGGTGTATACGAGAGGGGTCTCAGTATGCCAGAGACCAGGGCAAATGGAAGTACAAGGCTCCGTTATACAACCCGGAACAACGGCAATTGGATTCATGTTAGGTGTCTTAATCTTACCGTCTCGTGCCACCTTTAACACCTTCCGTATCAATCTACCCCTTAAACCCCGCGATGTCTTGTTTGTATTGTTATCTTATAAATTGTGTTGGTTGTATGATTGATTGACTGACTGATCGAAACCATGATATCAGGAAACGGTTATAACCGTAGAGTCATGTAAATGGAATACTGGGAAACATGTAAAAGAAATATATCCATGGTTCGGTTCAGCCAAATTGTGTAAATTGATAATTGTATTCATGGATTCATGTGTTCATATTGAATTGGAAACTTGTAGATTAAGGATTGACTTGAATCATATTCAAGTCAGATTGATCAGACTCAAACCCGAGTCAGACAATCAGAAATGTGAAACGAAGTCTTATAACTGCTAGGGTCCTTAGGGTAATTTATAAAACTTGAGGGGGTTTTATGTAAAAATACTTTTATATACTTTTCAAAATACACCTCAAGTATTTATTACTCGTCTTTAGAGTTGTGGATTTTATGTTGTGACATTTCTAATGAAAATATCCTAGTTTTATAAATAAGGGTATTTATTTGAAGTTCATGGTATTTTAGTGTAAAATTTATTCTTGTGATTTTTAGAAAAAGGTGGAATATTTATATTATAATAAAATAGGTATTTAAAAGATAATTATACATATGTTTATACAAAAATAATTTTAATAGATATTTTATATTTCAAAATTCTCATTTTCTTAAGATGTCGTATTTTAAACCTTTCGAGACCGAATGCTCCTTGCGAAGGTCTGAATCTCGCACTACTAGCCCGAGGGTGCGCGATAAACCGCACGATCCCGAACGGGTTCCCCAAAGATGGGTTGTAGCGGCACTTTGCAAAGATTGTAAAATACTAATCTTTTAGAAAACGGTTTTATAAAATAAAAGGTATTTATTCGCAAAGTGTAGTTTTCCGTATTTTAGATTCTAGGGTTTCCTAAGCCAACTAGCTTATTTCTAAATGGTCTAAACGACAAGTCGTTAGAAGCCTCAAATCGCCTCTTCACCGCCAATTGTCGCTAGGTAAGTACAAGTGAGGAGGGAGGGATCCGCTCACGAATCGTGAGGCGGGCCTTTTAAAGTTACCCAAGCTCACTTGCCTAGCCTAGACACCACAAAGTCAGTTTAGATAAACGATCGATGTCCACAACTTATCGTATTTTTCTAGTAAGAAGTATTTATTTAAAAATGTAACAAATCTAAACCTTTAAGAATGGTTTTATGAAGATTATGGTATTTTAATGAAAATTTCGTTTTATCGTATTCTAAATTTTTATGATATCATTTTAGGGTTTGCATTTGCGTGTGTGTGGAGGTAGGTCATTACCTCGTGCTCTATTTTAAATGTATATTAAGGTTAAGGGGTTAAATGTGAAATTGAAACTTCATGGTATTAAAGTGAAAATACGGTAAATTGAAAAGGTTATCATTTCATGTATGAAAACTTATTCAAATTGATTTTTACAAGTTTAGTGGTCAAGATGAAGGTGTTTAGGAATGATTGAATTGATTAGAAGAAGAAAAATAAATATTATGGTATTAATGTGAAAAAGAATACGATATTGCAAAAGTTATCATTTCATGTGAGAAACTTTGTCCAAATTAATTGTCATGTGATTAATAGTCAACATGGATAAGTTTAGGTATTATGGAATTAGTGACAAGTGAGATTTTATAGAAAAACCGAATCGGAAATCGGTTTGTTCCGATTTCTGTCGGGTTTCGTAATTTCGTATTTTTTGAGAATTGTAAAGGGAGATAGAATGGGACTTACGGGTTTCGATCTATACTAAAGAGTATAGGGGAACTAAAGAAATTGCCGAGGCGTTGCTTCGTCGCCGGTTGTTTCTAAAAACGTCGCTGGAATTCCTGCCGGAATCTCGTTGGAGCTTCGCCGCGAACTTGTTTTCAAAGCACACACTTCTTGGAAAACTTTTGATAGAGTGGCTCAAGATTTTGGGGGGTGAGAGGGTAGTGTGTAGGGTTGGTATTTATAGGGTTAGGCTAGGGTTAGGATAGATGAAAGGTTAAAAATAAAAATGTGATAAAATGTAATAAAAATGTATTAAAAGTGGAGTAATTGGGGTTTTTTAAGATCTCTGGAAGTGGTATGAGGCTGAAACTTTGCAGGTGCATAGGGAATATGAAAAGACACAACTTTCATGTTGTGACCATCGCCGGAATCGGCCGAATCGGGGGTGACTCGGCCGTGACTCGGTCGGAGCACTGAGTCGACCGAGTCAAGGCCGAGTTGGCCGATTCCCGGCCGAGTCCGGTGGCCTGGATCCCCCCCGACGGTTCATCTAACTCCTGCAAGTGTTACATGTTTGGGTGTAGTGGGGTTTTTGTGAGATAAGCACGTGTAAACTCTTGGTATTCTAAAGGTTTTAAAAAAAATCAATATTAAAAATAATGTGGGGTATGGGATTTGAACTTTGGTGGCTTGGTTGAGCAGTGTAAGGTATTACCAATGAGCTACAAGCTCCTTCTTGTAATTATGGTGTTATTTAATTACTTAAAATGATAGCAGCAAGAGTAAATACTCCAAGTATCCATTAAATTTAAAGTAATTTCTTGTACACTAAAAATGGAGTTATTACATTCTTGTAGCTTGTAATTAAAAACAAAATAATTACCTATATCTTGTGCTCAAGCTAAAATACCCCTTTGTGGATTTTTGAAAAAAAAAATATTTGAAAAATTTCTATAGGAAAAAGTGTATAAGAAAATTAGGGTTGTTACATCATCATTTCCAAACCCTAGCATCTTCTTCAACCTCCATCCTAACCCTCTCATGTGATGAGAACTCTAGGGTGTTTAAGACAAAGTATTCTACTCGTTCTCTACTTCATCTTGGTCATCTCTTTTAGCAGACTTGATGACCGAGTTGCCTCGGTATAGAGGCGGGAGCCCGTTTAAAGATCCGTAGATGTGGTGCCAGCTCGAGGAGGAGATAGGAGATCGGAGTTGCCGCGAGGAGCGTGGGATGATGGCTAAAGACCGAAAGACTCGGATCGTTCGGTATAGCATTTCTACCTTTTTACAGTTTGTTTGTTTAGCGTCAATGGCAAGATCCGGGTTATAGTATGCGATAGCGCCAGTTAAAAAAGTTTTTGTTCCACGTTTGGCATCAGATTGACGGCCGGGGCGCTACCGTCGACTTACATGGTATCAGAGACACGCCATTAACCTTTACTAATTTGTTCTAACGCGTTTAAAACAACGATCGAATGAAATTTCCGAAACTGCGATTTTCAGTGTAAAGTTTCTGTGGATTTTAAAAACTGGTCTAAAAATTATTTTGAGTATCTCAGAAAATCGAGCAGGCTTTTTTAAGAATTCTGGTGAAATTTGGTCGACTGTGGCTACAGTACTGCCGCGGAACCACCTCACAAACCAGGGTTTGGCCGCGGTTCCGCCGCCAGTTTGTAGCTATAGTAAACTTTATTTCTACAGTGTGTTCTGCATGGGAAATTGTGGTTTCTGGAATATTTCTTTTGGGCCCAGATTTTATTTGTGTACTGCAGATGTACGTGGGGCCCACTTCGGGAAGTTTTTTCGATCGGAATTTTAAACTTGTTAGTTTACAGTACTTACATTATATCTCCGACCGTGAATGTCATTCGAGCAGTAAATTGCGTCTAATTGCTATAGTTCTTTTAGACGGATTTGCGAACGTGACATTTGCGTTGATGTTCTGTGTTGTGCTGTGATGTTGCGGATTTGTCGTGGTGGAATAGCAGTGTGCAATGGTAGTGCAGTTTGAATTTATTTGTACATTTGATATTGCGGGGAGAGCGTCCAACATGTGGACTGCCGTCTCTGCCTGTTTATATATTATTCTTTTGGGGCACGACCGGGCTGAGGTCGATGTACCCGTTGTACATATTTTTCATTTCTGTACTAGGTTTACCCCGCGATGGAGTGCACGGATAGCCAGGTTCCGGAGGGCAACGGGTCCGCATCTTATGGCTTTGAGAGGCAGAGGGGCCTCACTTTAGAATTGGCAGACTATTCGCCGCACTCGTAAGGGGTACAGGTTGACCCAAGGAGGGGTGCTCAAGTTACCGGATTCCGTGAAGTGCAGGGTGGTCCATTCACTATGCTGTAGGGGGCTGCCTCGCTTCAGGTTTTGGCGGGTAACTTTCCGCACCCGTAGGGGTCTAGGTTTCATTGCACAGGCTATCCACACGACCAGGGGAACGTCGGGTTTCAGTAGAGGCTCTGTGAAACCCGGGGATACCAGATTATCTGTATTGTTCTGTGATACTTATTACTTTTCTGTAATGTTGCATATATCACACCTGGAGCGATTATTGTATATTGGTATATATACTAGTAGATATTGTATATGTTTTGCACCCACGCCAGTCCAGTCCCCGCTCTGTCGTTAGTTAAGTAACCTAACGGGTGATGACGGGACCCAGTGACGAATGCGGATGTCATATACGTACATTTTATTTTCGTTCTTTTCTGGTGTGATTAATTGATGGGACTGCGTTGATTCTGATCAATGCAAAGGAAAACAAACCAGTTTTAAAAAGTGTTATTACAAAGACGTTTCCTTTTGTTTTGCACAGTGGTATTCGGTTGGAATATCCTGCACCTCATTCGACGAGGCAAGGGCCGATATCCCTTCACCGGGAGTGACCCCTTGGGCAGAAGTTTGCGTCAGGGTAATAACTTCACTATAGTCGATTACATGTTGCTTTGCATCGCGGTATTCAGTTGGAATATCCTGCACCTCATTCCACGAGGAAAGCCGAGATCCCTTTACCGGGAGTGACCTCTTTAGCAAAGGTTTTCGCCACTATATTTTTATAAAAAGATATCAGGTTCCTTCAGCGATATCAAGTTCATTACGTTAAAGGTTTTTCGCCAAATACCAGCCGTAGCCCTCCGCCATTTCTTTTGGGTATTCAGTAGTATTCAAGCTATGTATTTTGACCAAAGCCAAGGCATAGTGTTTGGTAGCTGCCGGGTATTCATTTGTTGCATAGATAGATGAGTTGGTTTGGGACAGTCGTTCTGCCATTTTGGCCAAAGTCAAGGGCATGTGCGGGTGGGTTCAAATTGACAAGATAATGATGGGTAGAACTTGGCATGCGACTTATGGCATTTTGGCCAAAGTCAAGGTCATATGAGCATAGGGTAAAAATCTTATCGGGAGTTTCTAAAGAAACCGAAACTTGCCAAGTATGCGCATACCTTCTGGAGTGTGATAACATGAGTGGATTCCTTCACGTTATCATGCGATGAGAGTTGGATCCCGATTCCCACTGATGAGTTGGTTTACTCTTCGGGTGATCCCGATTGATTCTTCTTTCAGGTTTGGAGGAGAATTTGACAGTACAGTGGGAGGTTTCCTGATTAGATAAAGTGATAACCATTCTGATCTGGGTTAGAGTGCATGCAAAGTGTTTCTTTTTTCTCTCTCTTTGGCAGCGACCATTGACCGACCCTAGACTATGACTCAGTGACCAAGTTGACCGAACCTTCTTAAAATACTGGCTTTTGGATTGTCCGAGTTGCATAAGTCATTGCCACTCCTTCTTTTACCCTTTGCATTTCTCAGAACACCTCGTATCACTACGAACATTCACTTCCATTGGATAGATCCATCGTATGGTTATATACGAACTCGAAGGGATTTCTTCAAGGATGGATCCAGGTTCAGGAGAAATTGAATTGGTTTATTCGGTTGTCTTTTATCATCACCTTCTCTCAGGTTGCGAGGGCTCCTTGGTTTAAGAGAGTACATCTATTACGCTTATTGGATAGTCTTCTTCCAAACCATAGGCGGGTGCCGAAAGGTAGGGAATGAAGAAAACCAATTAGCCTAAGTAGGGTGTACAGAAGGTAATAACTAAAGACAAAATAAAGGGATTAGAAAGAAGGCAAAGTAAATTGTGACTGCTATCATTCACGACCAAACCGCGTAGTTCATCGCCACTCCTATTTCACCTTTGCTTTTTTCCCCAGTTCGGAAGAAATAGAATAAGGTATTATTCAGTTGACTTTTATCATCACCTTCTCTCAAGTTGCGAGTACTCCTTGGTTTAGGAGAGTACACCTATTATGCTTACTGGATAGTCTTCTTCCAAACCATAGGCTGGTGCCGAACGGTAGGGAAGGAAGAAAACCACTTAGCCTAAAGGGGTGTACAGAAGGTAATGAATAAAGACAAATTAAAAGGGATTTGGAGAGATGGCAAAGAAATATACAGTTATAGTCATGAATTGGATTATGGAAGAGGCATTACTAGGAATACCAGAATACCCCTACGAAACATTTTCATGTTTCAGTTTCACTGTGCATTGTTAAAAGGAAAACTGATTTCCCGATTAGATACTTACTCCAGGGTATGTATTTACCAGGTATGATTCTCACATCTGTATGGTTTTACAGATGATGAGTGGAAGTAGGTTATTGGGAACTAGGTGATCATCCTCATTATATTGGAATTCGTTATAATTGGTGATATTTGAGGAAATCGCCTGGGTTTTTGCCGGACGACATGTATTTGGTTTTGAGTATCCGTTGTTGTGTACCAATTTCAAAATGATATATCTGTACGTTTATTTTTATAAAGTGAGATATAACTTTTTGAAATTATGTCCGTGACATTTACCTATATCAGTTGACGATTGGGTAAGGAGCATTGAACAACGGAGTAGTTCTTAACCATCAGTACAATTTTCAACCTAGAATGCACAGGTTTTGAGTTATTCGACTCAGGAGACTCATACAGAGTATTGTATGCTGTCTAGTGTCTATCAGGACAAAGGGGTTGGTTCTCGTACTATGTTCTATTTACTTGTGACTTCTCTAGTTTTTAGACAAGTGTTTCGTAGAAATACAAAATCTAAGTTTTGAGAAGTTATAGGTATAGGAATAAAGTAGAGAACCGGATATCGCAAGTATCGGGATTCTTCAAAGAGATCGAAGATGTAGATACTTGTGAATAGTATTCAGTTGATAGTAATGGTTTTGAGAAACTTGTTTCTATTTCAGGTTACTCATAGTTGGATGTATTCCTAAGTTGAGTAATGCTGATTAGCCTCTCTCCATTAAGATGATATGCACTGGAGACAGCTGCATGATTTGAATCTGGTTCTAATTAAATAAGTGCCAAAGTTTCTATATTGGATATAGAATGGTTCATATCTTAACGATGTTAAGGTACGGGGAGTTGTCCGGCTTATGCTTAAAACCAGATTCTGGATAACTCAAGGCACGTTTCTGTAATGACAGTTTGTGGGTTGACCCAGGCTATCACCACGGTTGACTTTCTACCATCTGGAAGATCAATGGTGATATTGTTCTTGACTCGCCACAGTTTTAGTAAAATGGATTTTTTCAGAAAACAGTAGTGGGAGTATGGTAGAACTGGAAGTGATTCCAGAACCGTAAACGATTACGGAAAATTTAATAGGACCTAAAGATTCAATCAGGTTTGACATTCCATTAGCCACTCCGCAGATATGGTGGGTAACCTCAGACACCCGAGAGGTACTCCGGTAGCCTCAAGGACGGTGACAGGGAGGTTCTTGTTTACCCAGACTTGACACTACTGTTGTTCCAGGCTATGAGACCCGGCAGGAGGTTAAGTATAGCGTCGTTCTGAACTAGCTTTAGAAGTGCACGTATATATTATTCTGCCAGAGGGTTGTTGTGGTCAGTGGGAGCAGCGGAAGCATATTGGGCAAGTAGCTTATGTCTATTTATAGACTAGAGCAGATATAGCGGAGATAGATCATCTAATTTTGATATGACAGTCATGGCTTTGACTTCATCAGAATAAGGGGATGGATCTGTTAAGAAGGTAGTAGGGTGTGATGTCCTGGTATTTGGATGAAATACACAGAGTAGGAAGTAAAATTCCTATACTACAAACGGTTATACTGTGGTCGTCACACAGTTGTTTCTCCATAAAGGATATGGATATAATATCTAACATTCTGGTTACTAGATCTATGGTTTTAGATCTAGATTTGGGTAGTTTCCCAATATGGGTACTTTGACAATATTCTAATAGTATTTTAGAATAGATGACTCCTGGCATGGTGGTGTACCTGCAGGTGATGGAGTCACCCTCTCTAAAGGTGTCTTACAGACTAAAGGGGGGAGGGATGTGCATGATTGGCAGATCACTTGCTTAGGCAATTGAGTCAATCGTGAGATATCAAGTACCACACCAGATGTTGTTTTTGCACTAGATACGATAAGTTTATATTAATCCAATCCTGAAAAAACATAAGGAAGCAGTTTTAGAACATAAGTGAATGTTCTGCGGATTTGATGACGGCAACCTCCTTCGGGAGACGGTTATCATTCCAGGCTTCAAAGGTGACATGGATGACAGAGTGATTGTCAGAGTTATAGTTTTCCCTCTGACGAGGGACAGTATTATGGACAGGTGGTCCAAGAGAATACTGTGGGAGGCGTGGTGCTGGACACTGATTAGTTTCAGTGATCGATACAGTCTAAGAAGTTTCGATTTGGAGTTCATTTATGAACTAGGTCCCATCAGATATCCAGACATATTCTAAGACAGGTATTACTCAATTCGGGAGATGGCTTTCTCCGCGAACTTGAGATTAGGAGAGACATAGAAAGAAACATCAAGGCGGATCCACTCACTGAGGCTATTTCTCGAACACGAGAGTTTTACAAACGAGCTTTGTGAAACTGATTAGTAGAGGAGTTGGGTGTTCGGTATCACACAGGCTGTGAGTATGCGACGTCGCAATAATTAGCCTTAAGTGCAAGTGGGAGATTGTTGGATATAGTGCCCTCAAAGTCAAATATTGGATCGCACGTACGTGATTGCAATGATTGAGGAGGACCTATACCGGTAGCATAGTCTTACTCGAGATGATAGTATGCTATCTGGTTTGCCTTTATCAGTCGTGTACAGGTTCAGGTGACTGATCACTATTACACGTTGATAGAGCCCTTAGGATCTTACTTGACTACCAACAGTATGATGGCGATCATATACGTGAGAGTTGGGTAGTCTATAAGCACATCCTTAATATTGGTCCCTAGTCGTGGGAGTTTCGAGACAGGGCATCGATACTCCGGAGTAGACTAGTGTATACAGTCGAGACCCCGACGAGGGGCGGTGGCCGGTTTTACAAGCCACTGGTGTCAGTTGGATCACCTAAGATGTATACATGTGCTCATTGGGTTATGAGTACACCGGACAGGACTCGCCAGGTGTAAGTCCACGGTAGCGCCCCGGCCGTCTAACAGACGCCAAATGCGGAACAAAAACTTTTTACAAACTGGCGCTATCGTGTACCGTAACCCGGATCTGCCATTAAAGCTAAACTAACAAACTACAAAGTGGGTAGAAACGTTATACCGAATGATCCGAGTCCTTCGGTCTTCAACCATCATCCCACGCCTGTTGCAGCTGCTCCGATCTCCTGAATCTCCAGTCTCATCGTCCAGGTGGCACCACGTCAACAGATCTTTAAACGGGCTCCCGCCTCTGAACCGAGGCAACTCGGTGTCAAGTTTGCTAAAAGAGACGACCAAGATGAAGTAGAGAATGAGTAGAACATTTTGTCTCGTTACGTCCAAGGCTATGGACGAACGGTTATGGAAGTTGCCTTTTGGATCGATATGAAATGAGAAATGGAGTATACTAATTTCCATGAACCAAAATCCTTAATCTTTTCAAATGAAATCTCTCCTTTTCCCTCAAGAGGGGGCCGACCATTATATATGGAGGAGGGAGGTGAGTGTAGGAGCAAGGAGGAGGGTGACCATAAACTTGAAGCTTATCATGAAAGAATGAATCACACAAAACATTAAATGCTAACCAATGAACATTAACCTAGTTACTAAAAGCATTTAATGCATCATTAATAGCACAAATGAGTCACAAGCCTCATCACCACTTCTAGAAACTTCTACACACATGACTTACCCTATGACTCACCCTCAAGAAGAAAAAATAAATCCGCATTTAACCGAATGTTAAATACGGCCGATAGAAAACTGGAAACTGGCAACTTCCAAAAAGTGATCCTGAAACGAATTTCAGGATAACCCCGTATTAGTATAAACATACCCGCATTTGTATTATGACCTAATACAAATGCAACTGAGACAAAGATATTATATCTACACAGTATAATACTCGGATCTGGCTTAAACTAAAGCCGACCAGTATTATCTGCCCGAAAAATGACACGTGCGAAAACGCACGTGCATTTTCCGAACCTTACCATAAACCCATACAGCCTCTACAACGTTTCGTCCGAACTTAGGAAAGTGTCTGTGGGGGACTCTAATGACTCATCAACACACTGGCACTGGGTATAACCTCTAGCACGTCAGAGGTACGAGCTGTACGTAACGTTTGCCTATGTATTGATTGGAAGGGAAGCTGACGAGCGAACTCATCTATAAACCCTACTGAGCCTGACAGTGACAATGTATATACAGTCCGGTCCGTTCATCTAAAGAGTATCGCATATCGAGTCTAAGGGGGTGGATAAAGTCAGACCCCTAATAACGCGATAAATCGTGTCGGTATGAAGCCCATCACCACCTGAGAAACTACTGATCCAAATCAGTAATTCTCCACTACCTCGGCCGAGGATTCCTAGTGATGGCCACCCGTGCACTGCGCGACATCAACCCCCAATACCGGGAGAGACGAACCCCCGACGATCCGCTCACTTGCCTCCAATGTGGCTCGGGACTGTACCCAACTAAAACCTGTTTGCACAATTCCTTTGAGCGTGGTAGGGTAGTAATCTAAGCACAGTGGGAATTCACACGAGACAAATGACGATCTCAGGTCGATGAACTAACCTGTACACATGTCACCAGGGAACTGCTATCTGACGATATGTATAATACCAACTAGCATGTTCCCGGCGAGTCCTGTCCGGTGTACTCATAACCTAATGAGCACCTGTATACATCTTAGGTGATCCAACTGACACCAATGGCTTGTGAGACCGGCCACCGCCCCTCGTCGGGGTCTCGACTATAT
The DNA here is from genome assembly GCA_030015575.1 of Agapanthus africanus. Classification (NCBI taxonomy): domain Eukaryota; kingdom Viridiplantae; phylum Streptophyta; class Magnoliopsida; order Asparagales; family Amaryllidaceae; genus Agapanthus; species Agapanthus africanus. The sequence continues at coordinate 54,561,576 of CM057350.1, read as the reverse complement.
ACACTAGTCTACTCTGGAGTATCGATGCCCTGTCTCGAAACTCCTACGACTAGGGACACTTCAAGGATGTGCTTACAGACCCCAGCTCCCACGTATATGATCGCCATCATACTGCTGGTAGTCAAGCAAGAATCCTATGGGCTCTATCATCATGCAATAGTGAACTAAAGCATGTATACGATGATAAAGACAAACCAGATAGTATACTATCATCTTGAGCAAGACTGTCATATCGGTATAGGACCTGCCTCAATCATTGCAATCACGTACCTGTGATCCAATAATTGACTTTGAGGGCACTATCTCCAACAATCTCCCACGTGCACTTAAGGCTAATTATTGCGATGTCGCATACTCACAGCCCGTGTGATACCGAACATCCAACTCCTCTACTAATCAGTTTCACAAAGCTAGTTTGTAAAACTCTTGTGTTCAAGAAATAGCCTCAGTGAGTGGATCCGCCCTGATGTTTCTTTCTATGTCTCTCTTAATCTCAAGTTCGCGGAGAAAACCATCTCCCAAAACGAGTAATACCTGTCTTAGAATATGTCTGAATATCTGATGGGACCTAGTTCATAAATGAACTCCAAATCCAGACTTCTTAGACTTTATTGATAACTGAACCTAATCAGTATCGCGCACCATACCTCCCACAGTATCCTCTTGGACCACCTGTCCATAATACTGTCCCTCGTCAGAGGGAAAACTATAACTCTGACACTCACTCTGTCATCCATGTCACCTCTGAAGCCTGGAATGATAACCATCTCCTGAAGGAGGCTGCCGTCATCAAATCCGTAGAACATGCACTTATGTTCTAAAACTGCTTCATTGTGTTTCTTCAGGATTGGATTAATATAAACTTATCGCATCTAGTGCAAAAACAACATCTGGTGTGGTACTTGACATCTCATGATTGACTCAATTGCCTAAGCAAGTGATCTGCCAATCATGCACATCCCTCTCTCCTTTAGTCTCTAAGACACCTTTAGAGAGGGTGACTCCATCACCTGCAGGTACACCACCATGCTAGGAGTCATCTATTCTAAAACACTATTAGAATATTGTCAAAGTACCCATATTGGGAAACTACCCAAATCTAGATCTAATACCATAGATCTAGTAACCAGAATGTCAGATATTATATCCATGTCCTTCATGAAGAAACAACTGTGTGACAACCATAGTACAACCGATCGTAGTATAGGAATTTTACTTCCTACTCTGTGTATGTCATCCAAATACCAGGACATCACACCCTACTACCTTCTTAACAGATCCATCCCCTATTCTGATGAAGTCAAACCTATGACTGTCACATCAAAATTAGATGATCTAATCTCCGCTATATCTGCTCAAGCCTATAAATAGACATAAGCTACTTGCCCACTATGCTTCCGCTGCTTCCACTGACTATGACAACTCTCTGGCAGAATAATATATACGTACACTTCTAAAGCTAGTTTAGAACGACGCTATACTCATCCTCCTGCTGGGTCTCATAGTCTGGAACAACAGTAGTGTCAAGTCTGGGTAAACAAGAACCTCCCTGTCACCGTCCTTGAGGCTACCGGAGTACCTCTCGGGTGTCTAAGGTTACCCACCATATCTGCGGAGTGGCTATTGGAATGTAAAACCTGATTGAATATATAGGTCCTATTAAATTTTCCGTAATCGTTTGCGGTTCTGGAATCATTTCCAGTTCTACCATACTCCCACTACTGTTTTCTGGAAAAAAAATCCATTTTACTAAAACTGTGGCGAGTCTAGAACAATATCACTATTGATCTTCCAGATGGTAGAAATGTCAACCCTCGTCAAAACCAGGGTCAACCCACAAACTGCCATTACAGAAACGTGCCTTGAGTTATCCAGAGTCTGGTTTTAAGCATAAGCTGGACAACTTACCTATATCCGATATAGAAACTTTGGCACTTATTTAATTGGAACCAGATTCATATCATGCAGCTGTCTCCAGTGCATATCAACTTAATGGAGAGAGGCTAATCAGCATTACTCAACTTAGGAATATATCCAATTATGAGTAACTTGAAAGAGAAACAAGTTTCTCAAAACCATTACTATCAACTGAATACCAATCACAAGTATCTACATCTTCGATCTCTTTGAAGAATCCCGATACTTGCGATATCTGGTTCTCTACTTTATTCTTATACTCACAACTTCTCATAACTTAGACATTGTATTTCTACGAAACACTTGTCTAAAAACTAGAGAAGTCACAAGTAAACAGAACATAGTACGAGGACCTACCCCTTTGTCCTGACGGACACTGGACAACATACAATACTCTGTATAAGTCCGCTGAGTTGAATAACTCAAAACTTATTTGTCGTAGGTTGAAAACTGTACCCAGGCGATTTCCTCAAATATCACCAATTACAACGAATTCCGATATAACGAGGATGATCACCTAATTCCCAATAACTTACTCCCACTCATCATCTGTAAAAACCATACAGATATGAGAATGAAACCTGGTAAATACATACCCTGGAGTAAGTATCTAATTGGGAAATCAGTTTTCTTTTAACAATGCACTGAAACATTAAAATGTTTCATTGGGGTATTCTGGTATTCATAGTAACGCCTCTTCCATAAACCAATTCATGACTATAACCGTATATTTCTTTGCCATCTTTCCAAATCCCTTTATTTGTCTTTAGTCGTTACCTTCTGTACACCTTCGTTAGGCTAAATGGTTTTCTTCCTTCCCTACCATTCGGCACCAGCCTATGGTTTGGAAGAAGACTATCCAGTAAGCATAATAGGTGTACCCTCCAAAACCAAGGAGTACTCGCAACTTGAGAGAAGGTGATGATAAAAGACAACTGAATAATACCTTATTCTATTAAAGGTAAAATAGGAGTGGCGATGAAGTACGCGGTTTGGTCGTGAAAGATAACAGTCGCAATTTACTTTGTCCTCTTTCTAATCCCTTTATCTTGTCTTTACATATTACCTTCTGCACACCTTACTTAGGCTAATTGGTTTTCTTCATTCCCTACCTTTCGGCAACCGTCTATGGTTTGGAATAAGATTATCCAATAAGCGTAATAGGTGTACTCTCCTAAACTAAGGAGCCCTCGCAACCTGAGAGAAGGTGATAATAAAAGACAACTGAATAAACCAATTCTTTTTCTCCTGAACCTGGATCCATCCTCGAAGAAGTTCCTTCGAGTTTGTATATAACCATACGATGGATCTATCCAATAGAAGTGGATGTCCGTAGTAATACGGGGTGTTTTGAGAAACGCAAAGGGTAAAAGAAGGAGCGGTAATGACTTATGCAACTCGGACAATCCAAAAGCCAGTATTTTAAGAAGGTTCGGTCAACTTGGTCACTGAGTCATAGTCTAGGGTCGGTCAAAGGTCGCTGCCAAAGAGAGAGAGAGAAAAGAAACACTCTGCGTGCACTCTAACATAGATCAGAATGGTTATCACTTTTTCTAATCAGGAAACCTCCCACTGTTACCTCAAATTCTCCTCCAAACCTAAAGAAGAATTAGTCGGGATCACCCGAAGAGTAAACCAACTCATCAGTGGGAATCGGGATCCAACTATCATCGCATGATAACTTGATGGAAGCCACTCAAGTTATCATACTCCAGAAGGTATGCGCATGATTGGCAAGTTTCCTGTATGTTTGAAACTCCCGATATGATTTTTGCCCCATGCTCTTATAACCTTGGCTTTGGTCAAAATGTCATAAGTCACATGCCAAGTTCTACCCGTCACTATCCAGGTCAATTTGAACCCACCCGCACATGCCCTTGACTTTGGCCAAAATGGCAGAACGACTGTCCCAAACCAACACATCTATCTATGCTACAGATGAATACCCAGCAGCTACCAAACACTATGCCTTAACTTTGGCTAAAATACATAGCTTGAATACTACTGAATACCCAAAAGAAATGACGGAGGGCTACGGCTGGTTTTTGGCGAAAAACCTTTAACGTAATGAACTTGATCTCGTTGAAGGAAACTGATAACTTTTTATAAAAATATAGTGGCGAAAATGTTTTGCTAAAGAGGTCACTCCCGGTGAAGGGATCTCTTGGCTCTTTCCTCGTGGAATGAGGTGCAGGATATTCCAACTGAATACCGCGATGCAAAGCAATTTGTAATCGACTATATTGAAGTTATTACCCTGACGCAAACTTCTGCCCAAGGGGTCACTCCCGGTGAAGGGATCTCGGCCCTTGCCTCGTGGAATGAGGTGCAGGATATTCTAACTGAATATCGCTATGCAAAACAAAAGTAAACATCTTTGTAATAACACTTTTAAAATTTGTTCCAACAATATCAAATATAGGTTTGTTTTATCCTTGCATTGATAAGAATCAATGCATTCCCATCAATCAATCACACCAGAAAAGAACGAAAATAAAATGTACGTATATGCCATCCGCATTCGTCACTGGGTCCCGTCATCACCCATTAGGTTACTTAACTAACGACAGAGCGGGGGCTGGACTAGTGCGGGTGTAAAACATATACAACATCTAATAGTATATATATCAATATACAATAATCGCTCTAGGCGTGATAATATGCAGCATTACAGAAAAGTAATAAGCATCACAGAACAATACAGATAATCTGGGATCCCCGGGTTTCACAGAGCCGCTTCTGAAACCTGATGTTCCCCTGGTCGTGTGGATAGCCTGTGCAATGAAACCTAGACCCCTACGGGTGCGACAAGTTACCCGCCAAAACCTGAAGCGAGGTAGTCCCCCACAACATAGTGAATGGAACACCCGACACTTCACGGAATCCGGTAAATTGAGCACCCCTCCTTGGGTCAACCTGTACCCCCTACGAGTGCGGCGAATAGTCTGCCAATTCTAGAGTAAGGTCCCACTGCCTCTCAAAACCATGAGATACGGACCCGTTGCCCTCCAGAACCCGGCTATCCGTGCACTCCTTCGCGGGATAAACCTAGTACAGAAATTAAAATATGTACAACGGGTACATCGACCTCGACCCGGTCGTGCCCCAAAAGAATATTATACAAACAGGAAGTGACGGCAGTCCACATGTTGGACGCTCGCCCCGCAATATCAAATGTACAAATAAATCCAAACAGCACTATCATTGCACCCTGCTATCCACCACGACATATCCGCAACATCACAGCACAACACAGAACATCAACGCGAATGTCACGTTCGCAAACCCGTCTAAAAGAACTATAGCAATCAGACGCGGTTTACCGACCAAATGACATTCCCGGTCGGAGATATAATGTAAATACTGCATACTAACAAATTTAAAATTTCGATCGACTAAATTTCCCGAAGTGGGCCCCACGCACATCTGCTGTACAGTAACAAAAACTGGGCCCAAAAGAAACTATTCCAAAACCCACAATTTCCACAAAGAAGCTCTCTGGAAAAATTTGAAGCACTGTTCCCACAGTAGCGCCGTGCTTCCGCGGTCAAACCCTAGGTTTGACCGCGGATCCGCAGTGGAAAAGTGGGATCACGTGCCCAAATTTTCCCATAATTCTTAGAAAACCCTGCACGCTTTTCTGTGATATGCAAAATTATTTTTAGGCCCTTTAAAAAATCGACAGAAACTACAGCACTGGAATTTGCGGTTTTTCGAAAATTCGTTCGATCGATGTTTCAAACGTGTTAGCACAAGTTAGTATAGCTTAATGGTGAGGCTCTGATACCACTGTAAGTCCACGGTAGCGCCCCGGCCGTCTAACAGACGCCAAATGCGGAACAAAAACTTTTTACAAACTGGCGCTATCGTGTACCGTAACCCGGATCTGCCATTAAAGCTAAACTAACAAACTACAAAGTGGGTAGAAACGTTATACCGAATGATCCGAGTCCTTCGGTCTTCAACCATCATCCTACGCCTGTTGCGGCTGCTCCGATCTCCTGAATCTCCAGTCTCGTCGTCCAGGTGGCACCACGTCGACGGATCTTTAAACGGGCTCCCGCCTCTGAACCGAGGCAACTCGGTCTTCAAGTTTGCTAAAAGAGACGACCAAGATGAAGTAGAGAATGAGTAGAACACTTTGTCTCGTTACGTCTAAGGCTATGGACGAACGGTTATGGAAGTTGCCTTTTGGATCGATATGAAATGAGAAATGGAGTATACTAATTTCCATGAACCAAAATCCTTAATCTTTTCAAATGAAATCTCTCTTTTTCCCTCAAGAGGGGGCCGGCCATTATATATGGAGGAGGGAGGTGAGTGTAGGAGCAAGGAGGAGGGTGACCATAAACTTGAAGCTTATCATGAAAGAATGAATCACACAAAACATTAAATGCTAACCAATGAACATTAACCTAGTCACTAAAAGCATTTAATGCATCATTAATGGCACTAATGAGTCACAAGCCTCATCACCACTTCTAGAAGCATCTACACACATGACTCGCCCTATGACTCACCCTCAAGAAGAAAAGATAAATCCGCATTTAACCTTATGTTAAATACGGCCGATAGAAAACTGAAAACTGGCAACTTCCAAAAAGTGATCCTGAAACGAATTTCAGGATAACCCCGTATTAGTATAAACATACCCGCATTTGTATTACGACCGAATACAAATGCAACTGAGACAAAGATATTATATCTACACAGTATAATACTCGGATCCAGCTTAAACTAAAGCCGACCAGTATTATCTGCCCGAAAAATGACACGTGCTAAAACGCACGTGCATTTTCCGAACCTTGCCATAAACCCATACGGCCTCTACAACATTTCGTCCGAACTTGGGAAAGTGTCTGTGGGGGACTCTAATGACTCATCAACACACTGGCACTGGGTATAACCTCTAGCACGTCAGAGGTACGAGCTGTACGTAACGTTTTCCTATGTATTGATTGGAAGGGAAGCTGACGAGCGAACTCATCTATAAACCTTACTGAGCCTGACAGTGACAATGTATATACAGTCCGGTCCGTTCATCTAAAGAGTATCGCATATCGAGTCTAGGGGGGTGGATAAAGTCAGACCCCTAATAACGCGATAAATCGTGTCGGTATGAAGCCCATCACCACCTGAGAAACTACTGATCCAAATCAGTAATTCTCCACTACCTCGGCCGAGAATTCCTAGTGATGGCCACCCGTGCATTGCGCGACATCAACCCCCAATATCGGGAGAGACGAACCCCCGACGATCCGCTCACTTGCCTCCAATGTGGCTCGGGACTGTACCCAACTAAAACATGTTTGCACAACTCCTTTGAGCGTGGTAGGGTAGTAATCTAAGCACAGTGGGAACTCACACGAGACAAATGACGATCTCAGGTCGATGAACTAACCTGTACACATGTCACCAGGGAACTGCTATCTGACGATATGTATAATACCAACTAGCATGTTCCCGGCTAGTCCTGTCCGGTGTACTCATAACCTAATGAGCACCTGTATACATCTTAGGTGATCCAACTGACACCAATGGCTTGTGAGACCGGCCACCGCCCCTCGTCGGGGTCTCGACTGTATACACTAGTCTACTCTGGAGTATCGATGCCCTGTTTCGAAACTCCTACGACTAGGGACACTTCAAGGATGTGCTTACAGACCCCAGCTCCCACGTATATGATCGCCATCATACTGCTGGTAGTCAAGCAAGAATCCTATGGGCTCTATCATCATGCAATAGTGAACTAAAGCATATATACGATGATAAGGACAAACCAGATAGCATACTATCATCTTGAGCAAGACTGTCATATCGGTATAGGTCCTGCCTCAATCATTGCAATCACGTACCTGCGATCCAATAATTGACTTTGATGGCACTGTCTCCAACACCGGAAACCTGCTAGTTGGTATTTATACCTAGCCTCAGATAGCAGTTCCCTGGTGACATGTGTACAGGTTAGTTCATCGACCTGAGGTCGTCATTTGTCTCGTGTGAGTTCCCACTGTGCTTTGATTTCTACCCTACCACGACTCAAAGGAGTCGTGCAAACAGGTCTTTTTTGGGTACAGTCCCGAGCCATATGGAGGCAAGTGAGCGGATCGGCAGGGGATTCGTCTCTCCCGGTATTGGGGGTGAGATCGCACTGTGTCTAGGAGAGCCATTACACAAAGCTTATAAGAAATGATCAAGAACGTTACGTTGGAAGCACATCCCGAGCCTCCAGCCCGAGGATGTTCCCGACCTTCGGTGGCTTTCCAGACCACTCTCCAGCTCGCCTCCGAGTTATCACAGAACCAAGATGTCTCGGCCTTCCGCTCGTTCCTGAGCCACTCGCCGGGCTCATCTTCCTCGGTCTCACCGACCGACCCACAACACCAATCACAGGCGCCTCCGCCACGGCTCCGCGAATCTCGCCAGGCATGAGATATCCGCCGCCCATGATCCCGCGTTCCACGCCATCATGATCCCCCATTAATGAGCATGCCTCGTCATTAATGGGGAATCCCGCCTATCACGTGGGCGTGACGCCAGGGGCGTAACGGCCGGCGTAAATCTCGCGCCCGCCTGTCCATGGCTGCTGCTATATTATCCCCTTTCTCAGACGACTCAGGTAAACCAATTTTACTCTAATAGGCCGTTACTCTGCCAAAATACCCCGTCTAACTTGATCGTCAGAGTGTCCTCGATGGCACAACCACCCCAGGACTTCTTTGCAGGTAGCTCGGCCTCAACCACACAAAACCTATTAAGATGCACACGCTCCAAGAGGCAACCCTCCAACTCAATCTTAACCGTCCATTAGCGCTCGCAGCAGATCAACGGAAGATAACATCTGAAGGAGATCTAGAGATCCATCAGTTGGCGCCGTCTGTGGGAATAATGCTAGTTCCACACAACGAATGTTCATCTTCCGATCTCGACTTCATGGCAAGCAGTCATCGCGACGATCCAAGCACCAGCCGTCGGCCTCCCCACAGTGGAGACGAGGGAGAATCCCCTCCTCCCCCGAACGCCATTTACGCCCTATCCGCTCGGATAGATCGACTCGCGTCCGTCGTGGACGCACTCGTCCGTGTCCAAACGGTCGGGCAAGCTCCCCAGGTCGCCGCTCCCCCACCTCGGGACCGGGACCCCAACAGAGGGAGAGAAGACTCTGCGCGTGTTGGCACGACCGATCACCGCCTCGCTGTCTCTGACAGCCGCAGGTCCCTCGGGCCGACATATTCAATGACCCGGTAGGCACCACACAGCTTAACTCCGAGGTCTTACGCCAGAGCGCCTCGCCCCGAGCCCCATCACGCCCCTGTCCCTCCCGAGGAGGTGTCGGTCAGCTCGTCTGCGCCTAGGAATGACCGGCACCCCCTCCCTCGATAGAGTCGCACGCACGAGACTCGCCACGGCAGCTTGAAGACGACCTCGTCAGGGGACCCGAGGAACCTCATTGAACGGAACCGGGGCCGTGGCCAGGCAGAGGTCTCCGGCAGCAGAGGCCGAAAATCAGAATATGCCGAATCATCGGGATACCATGGCCGACTCGACGCCCTCGAAAAGAAGATCGAAGGCATGCATCGGGAAAGTCGTCATTCAAGTGACGAGGTTAAATATGCCTCCGACTCGCTCACAAAGCCCTTCACCAAAAAGCTACTTGCCGTCCACGTCTCCTCCCGGAACAAGATCTCGAAAGTCTCCCTCTTCGACGGGAAGTCTGACCCGAAGGATCATTTGGACGCGTTCGCAGCCGGGATGAGTTTCCAGGACTGTTCCGACGCTGCACAATGCCGCGCTTTCCCGGCCACTTTCATCCGCTCTGGACGAGACTGGTTCTGAGGACTCGCGCCATGCTCAATCTCTACTTTCGATGAGCTGGCCATCCAATTCCTCGGCCACTTCGTCGGGAACAGACGGCAGAAGTGGACCGTCGACCATCTCTTCATCATAAAGAGCAGAGACAAAGAATCATTCAAAGGGTACGTCACCCGCTTCTACAACGCCGTCCTCGAGATCCCAAAACACCGGGACGAGACGTTCATTACGGCCCTCAGGTCGGGTCTTATGCATAAGAAGTGGCTACGCTCCTTTGCATTAGCGCAACCTAAGACTATGGACGAGGTAAAGGCCTGGACCGAACGTGAGATCCGGCTCTAATCCGAGGTGAACGCCAACCTGCCCCGGACAGAGCAAACTGATCAGAAGAAAAGGGGTCGGGAAGAGAAAAAGAAGATTGAGCGGCCAAAACCCTACTCCCCGAAGTTTCAGGAGCACACCCCGCTCAACGTCTCTCAGACGGTACTGCTGGAGAAGGCTAAGGGCGAGAGGTTCTTCAAACTCCCCCCAGTCTCGAAAATGGCAGCAAAGCGCACCGGGGCCCCTACTGCGGCTTCCACAGGTCACAGGGCCACTCCACCGAGAACTGCAAACAGCTTCGAGACTATATCGAGGAGCTAATCCGCTCGGGGCACCTGGCAATGTACTTGCGAGACAAGCGGCAAGCCGACCGTGAGCAGGAGCAACGTCCCCCTCCCGACGAATTGACAATCGGCCAAATCATGGTCATGTCAGCGGGGGGTACGACGAGGACCGACGAAACATGGCATCCCCCCCGATCGAGGGACATGTCGGCCACCCGAGGAAGAAGGCCAACAGCCGAGCTGATCGTTTTTACCGACGAGGACCTCCATGGTATAACCCTACCCGCTGGTGATTACAGCTCGGGTCCATCGCTACGAGGTACAGAGGATACTGATCGACTCGGGATGCTCGGCAGACATTCTCTTTTATGACTGCTTCCTGCGTATGTGGCTCACCCCGTCGGACCTAAGGCCGACCGCCCACATCCTGTCAGGGTTCACCAACCACTCCATCCCGGCGGAAGGGGTAATCACTCTACAATTTAATATCGGGGAGGCGGTCCGTACGCGCTGTCACGCCCCGCTTCCCAGTGTACGGGCAGAGGGCGCGACGAGACTGCTACGTATTTACTCAGAAGTAAATACGCTAAGTGTAACTAAGAAATATAAAAGAAATGTACACAAGAGACAAATGTAATGAAACATCAACTTTATTTATTATCATTCTTTTGTACAATGCATGGAAAAGTAAATACATCTGAATGAAAGCAATGCCTAAACAGTGGCATTACAGAAAGGAAAAGTACTGAAATAAAAGTGTGTACAATGAAGCTAGAGCTCTGGATCGTAGGAAAGCTGGTCCAAGTCCTCACTAGTAGGCTCAATCTCCTGAGTGCCCAGATCACCTGACAACATTCCAAAAAAGAAAGAGAAGGAATGTCGTCAGCGAACAATCGCTCGGTAAGTCCCAAAGGTAAGGGAGAAATAGAAAAGATAGAGAGTAAGAGAGAGAGTGTAGGTTTTACAGTTGTTTTATATTGTTATATTGTTGTATTGAGTGTTAATGCTGTTGTTTGTAGTTTGGTACAGAAGGATGCCAGTGTATACGAGAGGAGTCTCACTTGCCCAGGAGACTAATGTAACAACCCTAAACTTTCTGTACAACTTTCTGTACAATTTTTCAAAAAATACAGAAAGGGGTATTTTTGCCTGAGCACAAGTTATAAATTTGTTTTGCTTTTTAATAGCAAGAAGGAGCTTGTAGCTCATTGGTAGGACCTTGCACTGCTGAACCAAAGCACCAGAGTTCAAATCCTATCATCCACATTCTTTTTAATATTGTTTTCTTTTAAATTTTTAGAATCCCAAGGGTCTACATGTGCATAACTCGTAAAAACTCCATTTCACATATAAAACAAACTGTCCCAGGGGGGTAGATAAATCACCAAGAGACACGTGGACCCCTGACTCGGTACGACTCGGTCGACTCGGGCCGGCGGATCGCCCGACTCGGCCTGCCGCCGTCGGCCGAACTCTGTCAAAACCCGAGCTGGTCTTCATGAAAGTTCTGCCTCTTGGCCTCCCCATTACCCCTGTATACTTTAAAAATCCTGCACCTTAACAGAGCCCTTTAAAATCTCAATAAATTCGATTTTCAAAAAATTTTCATTCAAGGTTATGAAGTGGCACGAGACTGCAACTATAAGACACCTAACCTGTATTCCATTGTTGTTGTACCATGGCATAAAAGGTTCCTTGAGTTCCTGATACCTTAGTATCTGGGGCAAGTGAGACTCCTCTCGTATACACTGGTATCCTTCTGTACCAAGTTACAAACAACAGCGTTAACACTAAATAAAACATTATAAAAATATAATACAACTTTAAAAGTTACACACACTCTCTCTCTTTCTGTCTTTTCTACTTCTTCCTTATCTTTGGGACTTACTGAGCAATTTGTTCGCTGACGACATTCTCTTTCTTTTTTCTTTGAATGTCATCAGGTGTTTCGGACCTTCCAGAGATCGAGCCTAGCACTGAAGATTTAGAACAGTTTATTGAATATCCCGAGCTGTAGTTACACTTGTACACATTTCTGTTGGGGTCGAAAATTGCACCCCGGTTGACCAAGTCAAAGTCATGGTCAACCCCAAGCCAAGTGGACCCAAGCCCGGATCAAGTGGGCCCATGCCCAGGTCGAGTCCGAACATGAAGCGTGTGGGGTTGCTCGGCATACGCACAAGGGTCTATGAGGCATCAACCATGCCCGATTTAAAATTTAGCCGTGCCGAACAACCCAAAACCGGATCTTTAAACTAAAGATTAGGCGAAAACAAGCATGTTAAACACTTTAACACTAAGTGAGAGGGATTACAACCTTTGTAAATCCGGTCCTTCACTTCTTAAGCTCCGTGTTGAGGTCCCTTCGCTGTGATCATCGTGTTCCGGACTCTCGAGAGGCTCCACGAAGAGAAAGATGCAAGCTTGCTTCCGATCTTTGATAACAAAGATGATCTACCTTAAAGTTTCATTAACACAAGCTCTCACTCACTAAATGAAGTGAACACTCTCATCTAAAGAGCAAGGGTAGATGAGGATGATGAAGTAGGATTTTTGCTCTCATTTGTTTTCTTATTCTCACTCATTTTTCATCACAAAATCAAAGCAAGAAAGCTTTTCATGAAGAACTCAAGCAAGAAGAAGATGAATAATAATTAGAATCCTTTTGTGATGAATAATGAAAAAAAGATAATGATTAATTATGCAACCATGGTCAACTAAACCTTTGTATAGATTTAACTAGGGCTAGGGTTTGGGTTGGGTTAAGTATGAGTCACTTGAAAATATCTTACACAAAACAAAAAGGAAAACCTTCTAGAAGGTTCATGAATGAACTAACCCAAATCAAACCCTAATCTTGTTTAATCTCCACTAAACATGTTGCATTAGTAATCATATCATGTTACAATATTATATATCACATATATAATATTTATTGTAACAAAATAAAATAATACAATTAACATATATCGCATATATATCAATGTATTCCCCGAGTGAGAAAAAGAATCTTTTAGTGAGCTAATATTAGTTAATGTAATTTAATATATAATATATATTATTATACATTAAATTATCGAATCAACACTTGATCCGATAATCCGGCTATATCGCATATAACCGACTAATATCTCATTTACCGATTCATCGAATCAACACTTGATCCGATGACCCGGCTGATATCAAATATCGTGAGAATATAATACGGTATCTCATATCGCATTATCCTCGGTCCTGCACATATCACATATGTGCTCCTACTCTGTTTTGCCTGAGCCAAGAAACCTCTGTGTAGGACTCTAAAGAATCGTCAATACGCCGGCAGTAGGTGATGATCATATCAAACACCCACAAGCTGCAAGCGGTCAACTAAACGTAACAGCCACCCAGGTATTGAGCGATCAGAAGATCAACAAGCAAGCCTGTACATTCTCCTGCGAATCCAATCAGTAACACTCCCGTACAGTCCGGTCTCGTCGTCTAATATGTCGCATATCTCGCCTAGGGGTGGTAAACGTCAGACCCCAGTAGCTCGATAAGTCGTGTCGATATGAGGTCTATAATAGTTTGAGAAACTACTGATAACACCTACCAGTAAATCTCAGCAACCCTGGCCAGGGATTTCCAGTTATAGCCAATCGAACACAGTGCAACATCAACTCCCTATACCGGGAGAGACGAATCCCCTCCTATCGCTCATTGCCTCCATGTGATTCGGGACTATACCCAAAAGCCACCTTTTTGCATGCCCTCTTGGATGTGGTATGATGGAAATCAAAGCACAGTGGGAATCACACAAGATTCTATGACGATCTCGGGTCAACAGACTACTCTGTACTAGTGTCACCGGAGAACTGCCATCTGACGTGAGGTATAATACCATCTGGGAGTTCTCGACGAGTCCGTCCAGTATACCCAGTCTCTACTGAGCACCTGTACACCATCCTTGATGTCAAACACCGATGGATATGAGATCATCCATCGCCCATCATATGGGTCAAGATGCGTATACGCTAGTTTACTCTGGTGTATCGATGCCCCGTCTCGATACACCCTCGACTAGGAACAGTTATAGGATGTACTCGCCGACTACCGTGGCCCCACTAGTATGATCTCATCATAGTCCCAGTAGTCGAGTACATATCCTAAGGTCTTTATCAACATGTAACATGGAGACAATCAGAGTACATGTTAAGATAAAGTACAACCAGATAGCGTACTATCATGTCGAGCAAGAAAGTCCTCCCTATATATGTCCAAGCATCCATTGTAATATACATCGTATGTACAGTAATGGCTTCTAGAGCATACATATAATTAACAATCTCCCACTTGCACTAGGGCCATCTGTTGTGGTATCACATACCCAACAATTAGCTGTGGTTGAAGTATCTCATACTCAACCATCCCATAAAAGTCTCTACTGGGAAAAAGCCTTTTGTGAGTGGATCCGCGCTGTTGTCCTCTGTGTCTTCTCTCCTAACCTCGATCTCCCTGGAGATCAACCATCTCCATGATCAGGTGATACTGCCTAAGAATTATATCTGGATTTTTGATGGGACGGGGGTTCCTTGGCATAAGCCACAACTCCATTGTCACACAATGGTAGGAACGAAGTTTATCTCATGAACTTATATATCCAGACTGCCTCTTTGGTAGCATCCTTGGTAACGATGTATTTTGCCTTTAATCGTCTAGTAAGTCACGGTATCTAGCTTGTAACTCTTCTAACATACCGTCCCTCCCCTGAGGGTAAAGATAATGCCTGCGACTGACATTCGGTCGACCTTACCACCCTGGAACCATTCCAGTGATTCTCCCCAGGATCGATTGATACCAACTCACTACAACTAGTGAGTATCCTAACATCCAATTAGATCTATCTCATAGATCATAACCCAGGATTTAGGAGGTATCATTTTGATCCTATTTGGAGAATCCTTGTGATAAGCGGAGATTGACCGAGCGTAGCATAGGAAACTCCTTCCCTATCAAGAGTATGTCATCCACGTACTCTACGAGGATCACTACCATACTCCTTACTACCTTTTTGTATATACAAGGTTCATCTACCATTTTGATGAAGTCAAACTCTTTGACTACCACATCAAAACAGATGTTCCAACTCCGCGATGCCTGCTTTATCCTATAAAGCATCTTGCACACGTTTCCGCTGCTTCCACTGTTTACGAAGCCCTCTGGCTGTGTACTTATAGACGCTCTCTTCTAAAACATCATTTAGAAAAGCAGTCATGACACCCAACCACCAGATATCGTAGTCATGGTATGTAGCCGTGGCAAGTAGGATCTGGATGGACTTAAGCATAGCTTTGAAAGTCTCAACTTTTCCATGTACACCAAGTAATCTTCTCAAGATATACTTGCTCCTGATGGGGATTTAACCCTTCAGATAAAGCAACCAAAGTCCATACTTGTTGGTGTATAAGGATTCCATCTCAGATCGCTAAGCATCCAGCCATTCTTACAGAGTCCCACTCCTGATGGCCAGCTCGAAAGTAGTTGGGTCATCATCTCATGATGCAATCCTCGCTCCCACTGTCATAGAGAAATCGAAATATCTCTCAGGTGGGTGAGGAACCCTACTAGATCGGCGGAGAGGCTGAGGTTCGTTGGAAACTATTGAATCCTTTGGTTCTACCAAATTATCTGCTGTAGTTTGTATAGCTGGAACTCCTTCCAGTTGTACCTCATGACCACTAATTTTTCCACAAGAAATTCCCTTTCACAAAGGTGGCATGCTGAGAAACAAAATATCTTTTGTTCCTCGGTTAGGTAGAAGATATTCCCTTTCGTATGCTTGGGATATCCAACAAACTTCCACAGATCTGACTTTGCCTCGAGCTTGTCCAGATTTTGCTTTTTAGACATAGGCCGGACAACCCCAAATCTTAACAAACTTAAAATATGGGCTCTTCCCATTCCATATCACATATGAAGTGGTAGGCAACTGATTTGATTTGAACCCTATTCAATAGGTATGCAGCTTCTCAAGTGCATAACTCCCAAAAGGAAATAGGAAATTCAGTAGTACTCATCATAGAGCACACTATATCACATAGAGTGCGATTGCCCCGTCCCGATACACCGAAGTGCTGTGGTGTATTCGGAGGAGTAATGCTGAGAGAGAATCTCATTCTCCTTTAGAATAGTCCAGGAATTCCGTGCTCAAGTATTTTCCTCCTTGATCTCATCAAAGGATATAATACTTTTACCCGTTTTTGGTTCTCTACTTCTAACTTATATTCATTGAATTTCTCAAAAGTTCCAGACTTGTGTTTCAACAGGAACATATGTCCGGATCTTGAGAGATAATCAGTGAATGTAATGAAGTATAAAGAACCGGTCTTGGCATGTGTAGACAGGGGACCTTCATACATCAGCATGTATCAATCCCAAGAGTTCACTAACTCTTTCTCTGTTTCCAATAAACAGAGCTGTGGTCATCTTATCTCTGTGACATGACCGGCAAGTTTCACAAGATGTAAATTCAAACTAATTTAAATATGCATCTATATGTAACTTCAGCTAGTCGGGTCGCATTGATATGACCTAGTCTACAATGCCTCAAGAAGGATTCGTTTATTTCTGAACTCTTCCTCTTGTGTGTGTTCTGTACGTTAAGAACTGTGGTTTGATTTAGAACGTCTATGCTTTTAGATAACGTGCCTGAACCGATCAACTCTTGATATAGGAAATGTTCAAAACATTATCCAACAATACAAAATTATATCATTTCTTTACTAATAAAGAGACTGATATGATGTTGTACATCAGGTTCGGTATCTAATAACATTCGTTCAGAATCAATGTATTTGTTAATACATGGTGATAACTATCAACAGACTTGGCTGCAACACTTGCACCATTTCTATCTCATGAAATTTATCACCCGTTCTCAGTTCTCTACCTATCTGTAGCCCATGTAACAAATTACATATGTGGGATCCTTATCTGGTATCATATACCCAGGACGTAAAGGATATTGAGAAACAGTTCTGTGTAATGAACACACCCGAAGAAGGTGCATCAACATGTACTTTCTTCGTTTGGGCGGCACGGGAATTCTGGTAATCCCCAATTTCCTGCTCTGTCTTATAACAATTATAAGTTGGAGCGGGACCAACGTTTCTTAGCGCAGTATAACAAGCGGGTTTGGTCAATACATCCGTATTATTATCTTGATTAAGACGTGACATAGTCACAACCAGGAGAGAGAGAGAGAAGAAAACACTCAGCGTGCGCTTTTACAAGATTAGATTGGTTATCAATTTATCTAATCAGGATGTCTCCCACTGTTTTAGTCAAATCTTTCTTCAAACCCTAAAAGGAAAGACTAGCCGGGATTAATTACACCCTACAAGTTCGCCAATCTTTCAGCCAGGCCAGTGCCGGTACTTTGAGGGAGGTTCCCCGTGCTTTCGCACGGACCTAATTAAAGTAAATCTCGTTTTCCCAAGGGCGTAACCCCGTTGACACTTTTCTAGACACCTACTTGATCGGCTAATTGTAATGTGTAAAACTCTCCCAGGAGTAACTCTTACTCGCAGCGGGTATCGGGATCCAACTATCTCATAGAAGGTATGCAATCTCATTGCAAATTTCAACACTTGAAATTTCCAATAATATTTTACCCCTAGCGTCCTATGACCTTGACGAATGCCGAACCACCCATAGTCCGCTAGTCAAGTTCAACCCGTACATTTCCTGATTGAATTAAACCCACCCGCACGACCCTTGACGCATGCCAAACAACGCCGTACGAATACCCTAATCCAATCGCATCGTATGCTAGCAGATAAGCACTAGTTAGCTACCGTACACTACGCCTTGACGCATGCCAAACTACCGCAGCACGAATACTAAGTAGTACTTATCTGAAATGACGGAGGGCTACGCAGGTTTTTAAGAAAACCATGAGCGTAATGAACTTGATATCATTGTAGAATCGAGTGATTTTTAAATGGAATGTTTTTGAGGCCTTTTCTAGTTTTGCTAAAGAGGTCACCCCGGCGAAGGGATCGTCGGCTCTTTCCTCATCGAATAAGGTGCAGGATATTTCACAAATATCACTATGCAAAGCAAGAACTATAGAAGCAATCAAAACACAAACCGAGTATGCAGCATCTGCTAGTTTCACTAAAGAGGTCACTCCCGGTGAAGGGATCTCGGCTCTTTCCTTATCGAATAAGGTGCTGGATGTTCTACAAGGAACACCACTATGCAAAGCAAGAACTAGAGCTACCAGTTTTTAAACAAGTTTCTACAACATCTTAGGTTTCTTTTATTTCATTAATCTCATTAATGAAGTCCCATTTTAATATGCTTCACAAGCATCAGATATGAAACGAAATCTGTAATATAACATATATCTCATATATATAATATAAACATTCGTCTCAGGCAGTAATATGATCTCATCACAGAACATTACAGCAGAAGAACATAGATAAAATATTGGATATACTAGGACGTCTGTGTTTTAATACGAGCCTGTATAAAATATGGATTCCACGGTCGCGATGAATAGCCAAACCCACATCCCTAGACCCCTACGAGAGCGGCAAGCAACACTGACAATTCTAGGGTTAGGAGACCCGGTCTCGACTCCTCGAGATGGTCTCCCACTGGACCCTAGAACCCGGTTACTTGTGCTCCCCGCCTTGGGTCTACCTAATGCAGAAAAGTAAATAATATACAATGGTGACATCATCCTCAGCCCGGAAGTGCCCCAATAAAAGAATATTACATACAAATGAATTTTACATGAATGAAAAAGAAAAACTCTCATCTCACATAAAACCCCCGGCTATTCAAAACGCGACGATCCAATACAATATATCACAGCAACACATAATATCTCATATCATCAACGTAAGCAAGTATGCGTATCCTGATTGTCGTTGATGTATAGCAACAAAGCCGGCGATACACCATGTTCCCCTCCGAATGACGCGGCGGGGACGCGGTGAACGTCTTGCCTGAGATTCAAGGCAGATGCTATTTGGTTTTATCCGTCCACCTCTCCGAAGATGTCAAGTTGATTTATGGCACCGTGTATCGGAGGTTTGGACGGATGCGGCCGACGTAGCAGACTTCATCAGATTCCCCCTCGCTTGAGGGGTTTTTGATTGTGGGGACGCTCTTCCCTGCAGGCGCAAGCCCCTGCAGTTAATTACGCTACCGCATCGCGGTAACAACTTTTTCCTTCTCCAGAATTTCACTTCGTGTCGTGTATGTTTGTTTCGTTTGTGGATGCCCGTGGATTGTATACGGAGACTAAGTTATGCCGTCGCCCGTAGGACGTGGATTAGTCCAAATTCGTATTTACTTAGATTTGGGTTTGGTGTTTTAGTTTAAGGATACGTTAGCCATATTGAGGCTAAGATCAACTTAAACGTTTGTTAAGGATACGTTAGTCTGATTTGAGACTAAGATCAACTTAACGGGATCGTTTGGATCCGACAAAAGAGCACTTGGGGGCTCTATTGTTCCAGTTTAGGGACATAGTGGTCCATCGCCAGTTTAAGGACATGGTGGTCCATAGGTAGTTTAAGGACGTTTCGGTCCATTGGTTTAAGGACGCATAAGTCCGTGGGTTTAAGGACCCCACAGTCCGTATCTTGGTTTAAGGACGCATAAGTCCATGAGTTTAAAGACCCCACAGTCCGTGTTGATGTGTGGCTGTCGGGACCCGTCACCTCTCCGACGTCGTTGAAGGATTACAACGATAGGAGTCAGTGGAGTTCAGAGATGTACCCTCGAACCGGATGTAAATTGATTTAGGAGAGCAGCCGTGCTCAGTCAATTTAATTTGAGGACTTACGGCCATGATTGGGCTAAGTCCAGTTGAGAATATTCAACGTTTTTATTTATTTTTGGCCTATTAGGCCTGTGCTAGGGCTTTGCCCCTTTTTTAATAATGCATTGCATTTTGTTTTGTTTGGGCTCTGCCCTTTTATAAATGATGCAGAGTATCTATTTTGTTTGGGCTCTGCCCTTTTAATGCATTGCATTTTATTTGGCCTGTTAGCCCTTTTTAATTGGGCTCAGCTCTTCTTTTCAATAATGCAGTGCATTAATTATCTGATATTGGCTTGTCAGGCGTTTTGTGCCAATCATTGAGCGCAATCGCATATGGAGGTGACACGTGTCATGCTCTAGTAAGCGCAAGTGCAACAGCGCAGTGCGCTGCGCTGTTGCGCTGCTGACACGTGGCGCGCACTGGTGAGTTGTACCAATTTCAGAGAGAAATGCTCTATCTTAAAAGCGCATAGCGCAAATGGTTCTGGTGCTGACACGTGGCGCTCTCTGGTGTCTTGCGCCAACCCAGGAGCGCAACAGTGCAGTTTTGCAAGTGCAAGGCACTGTTTCAATAACTTGATCCAATTTTGGATTCAAGAAAAGAATCTTTAAGATTCCAGAACCAATGGTTCATAAAAAGTGCAAGGCACTATTATTATTTGTTTTTTATTGAAGATCATTGATCTTGTTTTTAGATCAATGATCTATTCAGAAGAAATTCTTCTATTTTATAAAGGTTTTTTTAATCTTTTTCTTGAATTTTCTTCAGATTTCTCTCTGTTTTTTTGAAGTTCTTGATCTCTCACAATGTTGATCATCTTTTGAGTTGGGGTCTAGGGGTCTTTATATAGTGCCCATAGATTTGTTAAGTTTGTTAAAGAGATCATTCTCTGAGTGATTTGAGGAATTTCCCCCACCGTTGGATCTTTGATCCAAGGGCTTCTGTTTCACAGAAGACAATCTTCTTATTTTAACAAGAACAGAAGGATCTTACTAGAATTTTAATTCTGTTAGGCGCAAATGCCCCAGCGCGCGACACGTGTCGCGCAGCGCAGAGCGCGGCGCAACTGCGCGAGCGCAACTGCGCTGCCACGTGTCGCGCAGTGTAGAGCGCAGCACAACTGCGCTTGCGCGTGGCGCGCAGCGCAGAGCGCAGCGCAACTGCGCTGCCACGTGGCGCGCAGCGCAGAGCACAGGTCATCTGAAGCTTTGCTTCTTTTAATTTTGTTTTAAATTGAGCCTTGCTCTGATTGGGCGCGCTGCCTTGGGCGCTGCGCTCTCTGCGCTGGCGTGCCTGCTTTTGACACGTGGCACTCTGCGCGCAGCGCAGGGGATCTGAAGCGTTGTTTCATTTATTAGAATTTAAATTTTCAAAGTAGAGCTTTGCTCTGATTGGGGGAATCAGAAGCGTTGCTTCATTTCCCGCCTTGGAATTTGAACAGAGCTTTATTCTAATTGGGGTAAACAAATGCCCCTCCACCGTTGCGCTTGCGTGGTCCCAAACGCGAGCGCAACGGTGGTAGAACTCCAACCGTTGCGGCAACTTTTGGAAGTTGAAAGGGCATTTGATACCTATAAATAGGACCCTTGGTCCTCAATAGATGATCATCATCTTCAAGACTTTTCAGAACTTCAGAGCTTTGCTCTTGCTTTCAAGATCTTAATCGTTAAACTCTAAAAAACTTTTTAGGTAAAATTAACTTAAATTAAATTAATTTTAAATAATAGAGCCTCGCTCTCATAGATCTTTGATCTAAAGAAAACCCATTTACAGTTTTATTAATAGGACTTTGCTCTCTTTAGATCATGATCTTTTCCTGGGGCTTCTTAGCCCATGAATCAGAGCTCTGCTCTCTTGATACAAGTAGAATCTTAATCTTCTGCGAAGAACTCTTAAGAGTTTGATCATGAATAATGAAGACAAAAAATGGAGCTTTATCCTTGATGGATTCTGTCATCTTTTCATAGTAAGGCTCTCAGCGTTCTTGGGGAATTTCTTTAAATTCCTCTCATTACTGAATTTGATAGTTGTCACTCCTGTTTGCAGAGCATTGCCCTCGAGGGGTTTAACTCCCTGTGCCTGTTTTTTAATAAGAATTCACTTAATCAGTCCGTCTGCTAATTCTGTTAATTTTCTTTTACAGGAGCAATGGATGCCCATATGTACGACCTCGACGAGATCATCTCTTACGGGGACATCCGCCGACTCGGTCGCTCTCAAAATCGAGAATTTACCAACGCCGAGTGTGCCGAGATCATGAATCGCTTCGACGCGTACAATGGTCAACTGCTTCCTCGACGCTCCTTTCTCCTGAAACTTATCGTGGGAGCCATTTGGGAAGCACTTCCCTTATTCTGCTCCGGGGTGCCGCTTGGGGCGTTGGATGCTGCTGAGGATAAGGTGCACTCGGTGTATCTGATGCACCTAATCTCGAAGAGACGGCGAGACAATCTTGTTGATCTCCTGCACCAGGCTTTCCAACAGTCTGCCATACTCGCTGCTTATTGGAGGGAGGAGGACATCAGGGGGGACCCCGATGCTTGTGCTCGCTAAAGAAAGCACACTAGGATGGTTCGCCAGGCTTGGAAAGTCTTAGACAGGGTTACTTTCGAGTTCCTCAATCCATGTCCTGGGTCCGAGGTTATACCATTGTAAACATTTCAATAATGTTGTTATTTATTTCTTTATGATTGTAAGGACCCTTTTGCCATGTGAATGGAATTTTTTTTATTTCAGCTTGTCTCATTTCTTGTTCTGAGTCTTTTGCACATGCATGAATGAGTGTGTCTTGAATGCTTAATCCAATGCCAATCAGATGTTTTTTCTGTCACTTTCTTTTTTCTTTTATTATTAGCATGTTACCTTAACAAACACGGTTGACAGATAATAGAGTAAGCATCTTAGTTTTTTCCAAGAAATAGCGATGGCTCAGGCCGCAGGTTCAGATCTGCCACCTAAGACTTTTCAACTCTATGAGCCGTGAGGGTCTCATAGAGATTTTTCTCCCTACGGATCGAGAGGATCTCGTAGGTGGATTTTCTCCTTAGGAATCGTGAAGATTCCTAAGTGTGTTTTCTCTCATAAGTCGTAAGGATCCTATAAGAGAATTTTCCCTCTTACGAGTCGAGAGGACCCGTAAGCAGTTGTTTCCCTCCTTATCGAGATTCGACTTTGGAGAGTGAGACCCGTGGATAGTATGCAAGAGATCGTTTTAGGCCGACTTGCAGGGTCCTAGTGCTCAGAAAACAAGTTTTTTAATCCCTGCTGCCTAAGGCTTTATCTTGCAAGTTGAGACGAGTCGGGAATTTCTCACGGAGACACTGGTTTCTCTGCGGGCCGACGCGAATCAGGATTTTCTCGTCAAGGACGCTGGTTTCTCTGAGTCGGAGGATTTTGCCGAAGACACTGGTTTTTTCGGGGTTGAGACGAATCGGGAATTTCTCGCGGAGACACTGGTTTCTCTGCGAGCCGACGCGAATAAGGAGGCTCTCATCAAGGACGCTAGTTTCCCTGAGTTGAGGAGTTTGCCAAGGACACTTGTTTCCCTTGGGTTGAAATGAATCGAGAATTTCTCGCAGAGACGCTAGTTTCTCTGCGGGTCGACGCGAATCAGGATTTTCTCGTCAAGGACACTGGTTTCCTTGAGTCGAAGGATTTTGCCGAAGACACTGGTTTCATCGGGGTTGAAACGAATCGGGAATTTCTCACGGAGACACTGGTTTCTCTGCGAGTCGACGCGAATCAGGAGGCTCTCATCAAGGACGCTATTTTCCCTGAGTTGAAGAGTTTGCCAAGGACCCTTGTTTCCCTGGGGTTGAAACGAATCGATGTATTCCTGCGGAAACGCTAGTTTTTCTGCGGGTCGATGCGAATCAGGATTTTCTCATCAAGGACACTGGTTTCCCTGAGTTGAAGGATTTTGCCGAAGACACTGGTTTCTTCGGGGTTGAAATGAATCGGGAATTTCTTGCGGAGACACTGGTTTCTCTGTGAGCCGACGCGAATCAGGAGGCTCTCATCAAGGATGCTAGTTTCCCTGAGTTGAGGAGTTTGCCAAGGACACTTGTTTCCCTGGGGTTGAAACGAATCGAGAATTTCTCGCGGAGACGCCAGTTTCTCTGCGGGTCGACGCGAATCAGGATTTTCTCGTCAAGGACACTGGTTTCCCTGAGTTGAAGGATTTTGCCGAAGACACTGGTTTCTTTGGGGTTGAAACGAATCGGGAATTTCTCACGAAGACACTGGTTTCTCTGCGAGCCGACGCGAATCAGGAGGCTCTCATCAAGGACGCTAGTTTCCCTGAGTTGAGGAGTTTGCCAAGGACCCTTGTTTCCCTGGGGTTGAAACGAATCGATGTATTCCTGCGGAGATGCTAGTTTCTCTATGGGTCGATGCGAATCAGGATTTTCTCGTCAAGGACACTGGTTTCCTTGAGTTGAAGGATTTTGCCGAAGACACTGGTTTCTTCGGGGTTGAAACGAATCGGGAATTTCTCGCGGAGACACTGGTTTCTCTGCGAGCCGACGCGAATCAGGAGGCTCTCATCAAGGACGCTAGTTTCCCTGAGTTGAGGAGTTTGCCAAGGACACTTGTTTCCCTGGGGTTGAAACGAATCGAGAATTTCTTGCGGAGACGCTAGTTTCTCTGCGGGTCGACGCGAATCAGGATTTTCTCGTCAAGGACACTGGTTTCCCTGAGTCGAAGGATTTTGCCGAAGACACTGGTTTCTTCGGGGTTGAAATGAATCGGGAATTTCTCATGGAGACACTGGTTTCTCTGCGAGCCGACGTGAATCAGGAGGCTCTCATCAAGAACGCTAGTTTCCTTGAGTTGAGGAGTTTGCCAAGGACCCTTGTTTCCATGGGGTTGAAACGAATCGATGTATTCCTGCGGAGACGCTAGTTTCTCTCGGGTCGAGGCGAATCAGGATTTTCTCGTCAAGGACGCTGGTTTCCCTGAGTTGAAGGATTTTACCGAAGACACTGGTTTCTTCGGGGTTGAAACGAATCGGGAATTTCTCGCGGAGACACTGGTTTCTCTGCGAGCCGACGCGAATCAGGAGGCTCTCATCAAGGACGCTAGTTTCCCTGAGTTGAGGAGTTTGCCAAGGACATTTGTTTCCCTAGGGTTGAAACGAATCGATGTATTCCTGCGGAGACGCTAGTTTCTCTGAGGGTCGATGCGAATCAGGATTTTCTCGTCAAGGACACTGGTTTCCCTGAGTTGAAGGATTTTGCCAAAGACACTGGTTTCTTCGGGGTTGAAACGAATCGGGAATTTCTCGCGGAGACACTGGTTTCTCTATGAGCCGACGCGAATCAGGAGGCTCTCATCAAGGACGCTAGTTTCCCTTAGTTGGGGAGTTTGCCAAGGACCCTTATTTCCCTGGGGTTGAAACGAATCGATGTATTCCTGCGGAGACACTAGTTTCTCTGCGGGTCGATGCGAATCAGGATTTTCTCGTCAAGGACACTGGTTTCCCTGAGTTGAAGGATTTTGCCGAAGACACTGGTTTCTTCGGGGTTGAAACGAATCGGGAATTTCTCGCGGAGACACTGGTTTCTCTGCGAGCCGACGCGAATCAGGAGGCTCTCATCAAGGACGCTAGTTTCCCTGAGTTGAGGAGTTTCCCAAGGACACTTGTTTCCCTGGGGGTTGAACTGATCTGTGGTGGTCTTTCAGGTTTTATATAAGTTACCGTCAAAACTGTGAAGCTAGGAATTTGATCTTCGCTTCGTTTGCTGGCACTGCGTCTGCTGTATCGAGACGAATGTCACGGTTGTCTCTAGGCTGTTGGTGAACCGTCGAGATTTGGCTTCACTTTCTGACGGAGCCTGTTGGGAAGGTATAGTTCCGTCTTTGTTTGTGCCCTTGGATTGTATACAGGGATCGATGTGATCTCAACTGTAGGGCAAAAGTTTCATTCATTTTTATTGTTTTATTTCCGTGATGCTCTATCATTTCAGCTTTTATATCGCGAAGGTCGCGATTGCCCAATCATTTCGGCTATTTTTCGCGGTGCCCAATCATTTCGTCTGTTTATTTTTATTTTTACTCGCTGCTTTTTATTGCGAGTTGCCCAATCATTTCGGCTGTTTTAAATGCATACGTTTTTACTTGCTGCTTTTTATTGCAAGTTGCCCAATCATTTCGGCTGTTTTATATGCATACGTCTTTACTTGCTGCTTTTTATTGCAAGTTGCCCAATCATTTCGGCTGTTTTATATGCATACGTCTTTACTTGCTGCTTTTTATTGCAAGTTGCCCCATCATTTCGGCTATTTCGTATGCATGTGCGGCTTGCTGGCTTTTCACCGTAAACCTGAAATTAGACACCGATTTCGGCATTAGCACCGCTACAACAGGGATATTGCCAGGAGCGAATCATCACCTGCCTTCGTCGATGTCGAACAAAGGTGGCTTAGCAAACAGGGTTAAGGTCTTGTCGACTAAGACTTTTAATTTCATGAGCCGTAAGGGTCTCACAAAGGTATTTCTCCCTACAAGTTGTGAGGATCTTGTAGGTGTATTTTCTCCTTAGGAATCGTGAGGATTCCTAAGTGTATGTTCCTCTGTAAGTCGTAAGGATCCTACAAGAGGGTTTTCTCCTTATAAATCGAGAGGACTTATAAGGGTTGTTCATCATGCGTACCTATCCCCAGTCACGGATGGGACTTGGTTAGGGAAATGTTTATTCGCGCCCGTGGATTGTATACAAGGGTCAGTATTGAACCACTTGTAGAGCAATATCCCAGGTTGTGGGGGTTTCTTAAGCACAGGTTTAGGTCTCTATAACTTAAGACTTTCGAATCTTATGAGCCGTGAGGGTCCCATAAGAGAGTTCTCCTTACGAGTCGTGAGGATCTCGCAAGTGTTTTTTCTCCTTAGGAATCGTGGGGATCCCTAAGTGTGTTGCTTCCTTGTGAGTCATAAGGATCTCACGCGGGTGGTTTCTCCTTACAAGGTCGAGAGGACCCTGTAAGTGTCCTTTAACGAGGTTGCGCCCTTTCAGGTTTTCACAAACACTCGCCGGTAGTCCTGCTGTTTTTACTCACGGAGCCCTTTCGGGTTTTCATCCGTGCCCATTTTGCTTATGGACGTACCGTTTTTTTTTATTTTTATTTATTTTATTCTTATTTTTTTTAAATCAGCTTCAGGAGGCTGCGATCCGCCGTAGCTTCTTGACGTCTCGGCCAACAGCTAGTTTTAGGACGTAGTGGTCCGTCGTTAGTTTAAGGACGTTTCGGTCCGTCGTTGAAGAAGGCCGGCTACTAGTTATAGAGTTTGGGCTTAGGAAGATAGCGAGCGGATATAGTCGTCGTCATCTATCATTGACCTAGGCTGTGACTCATTAAGTGTAGTATTTCTTTAGGAAGCGACCGTTTATTGGCCTGAAAGGCCTTTCACCGTGCATATCCATGAGTAGATAGGCTCCACCCTGGTTGACCTTGTCTATGATGTACGGGCCTTCATAGTTCGGCTCGAATTTTCCCCGCTTGGCGCGATTGGGGATCATAGGTCTTTTGACCACTAGCACGAGTTCGCCTTGGCGGAATGTCCTCGGCCTGGTCAATCTTTCATATGAGCGCGTCATCTTTGCTTTATAAGCCTCCAGATTTTGTTGCGCTATAAGCCGGGTTTCATCAAGGGCATCAAGCTCCTCAAGCCGAAGATGAGCATTTTCTTCGTCCGTCAGCTCGTAGTGGACTGCCATTCGTAGAGAAGGTAATTCTATTTCGAGGGGGAGTACTGCTTCTGTACCGAATACCAACGCGTACGGCGTTGTGTTCATGGCCGTCTTGAACGTAGTTCGATACGCACAGAGAGCTTCTTGCAGTCTCTCGTGCCAGTCCTTCTTATTTCGGGACACCGTCTTCTTCACGATCTTTGTCAAGGTCTTGTTGAAGGCCTCAGCTAGACCGTTAGCTCGCGGATTATAAGCTGAGGAATATCTCCAGTCTATATTGTGTTGTTGCGCGAAGCGACTGATTTTGTGGCTTCTGTAAGCGGGCCCGTTATCGGAGATGATCCGTCTCGGAGTTCCAAACCGATAAATGACGTGCGTCTTGAAGAAATGGAGGATATTCTCTGTCTTCACTTCTCTCAACGGTACTGCTTCTGCCAATTTGGAGAAGTAGTCAGTCGTCGCCAGGATGAAACGATGTCCTCTAGACGATGCTGGTTCAATGGGGCCGACTATATCAGTTCCCCACATTTCGAATGGCCAGCTAGCCACCGTTGGATGGAGTGGATTTGGATGCTGGTGGATGAAGTCCCCATGAATTTGGCATGAGTAGCATTGCTTCGCATATTCGAGGCAGTCCTGAATCATCGTGGGCCAGTAGCAGCCCATCCGTTTGATCTTCAACTTCATCTTTGGGCCTGCTTGGTGAGAACTGCAGAGTTCGTCGTGAACTTCCTGAACGACTCTTTTCGCTTCGTCAGGTCCCAGACATCTCAACCACAGAGAATCAAACGACCTCTTGTACAGAGTATCATTGACGAAGGCGAAAGACAGAGCTCGTTTCATAAGCTGATGTCTTGAGGACGCATCTTCGGGCGTTCGACGGTATTTGAAGTAGTCTATAAAGACTTCTCTCCAATCCCCGGCCTTTTCCCGGTCTTTTATTTGCAAGGTCGTCTGCTCAGTCGCTCCCTTTTCTTCGGATGATTCCGGAGATATTTCCGCTGGGTTAAGCACCCGACGGCTTTGTACTACGATTCTGACGTCATCGAGGTTCTCATCAGCCAGTTCCTTAGCGAGCTTGGCCAACGCGTCCGCTTTGCTGTTTTCCGCGCGTGGTATGTTTTCCAAAGTATAGGAAGGGATTTGGGTCAACAGTTGCTGCACCTTTTCTCCTTACTTCACCAACTCTGGTTTGCACGTTTGGTAGTCGCCGTTTACTTGACAAACGACCAGTTGGGAATCTCCGTATATGAGAAGGTTTTCAATTCTCATGTCAATGGCGATCTCGAGGCCTGCTATTAAAGCTTCATATTCAGCTTCATTGTTCGTCCTCGGCTCTGTTAAGGAGAACGCAAAGCGCATCATCCCTCCTTGTGGAGTCACGAAGATAAGGCCTACCCCTGATTTGATTATAGGGGTACTTTGTTTGCGCTTCTTCATGGAAAATGCTCCATCGAAATAAAGCTCCCATCGGGTATTACCACCGTCGATCGCATCAAACGCATGTTCGTCTGGAAGATCGCAATTCAGAGGAGAATCAGCGGGTATCGGATGCTCAGCGAGGAAGTCGGCGATGGCCTGGCCTTTCACTGCCTTGAGAGGTTGATACGTTATCGAGAACTCCATCAAGAGCATAGCCCATTTAGCGAGTCGCCCCGTCAATATGGCCTTCGACATTAAATATTTAAGGGGGTCCACCTTCGAAATGAGACGGACTTCATGCGCCAACGCATAGTGCCTAAGTTTTGTTACCGCGAAGATCAACGCTAGGCAATGTTTTTCAATAGGGGAATAGTTACTTTCTGCCCCCAGTAGAACTCGACTCAAGTAATAGAGAGCTCTCTTCTTCCCTTGATCGTTCTCTTGTGCCCATAATGCACCTAAGGCACCTTCGAGGGCGGTTGTATAAAGAATGAGGGGCTTTCCCTTGACCGGAGCAGCCAATACTGGCGGATTCTGGAGGTACTGCTTGATTTCGTCCAGCGCGTCTTGGCATTTATGATCCCAGATGAGCGGGGTTCCCTTCTTCATCAGGTGCTGTAAGGACGGCACTTGCCTGAAAGGTTGGCTATAAATCGCTGTATATACGCGAGCTTCCCTTGGAGAGACCGCAGCTGTTTGAGAGTCTTTGGCGGAGGCATTTCCATGATCGCCTTGATCTTTGACGGATCTATTTCGATACCTCGGTGTCGGACGATGAATCCTAGGAATTTGCCTGAAGAAACTCCGAATGCACACTTGAGAGGGTTCATCTTCAAGTTGTATTGTCGAAGGCGTCGAAATACGGTCTTCAGATGCTCGAGATGTTCCTCGTATGATTTGCTTTTAACCACGAGATCATCGATATAGCTGTTTCCCCCAATCAGAGCAAGGCTCTACTGAATTTTGAAAATTCAAAATTCGAAGCAAAGCTTCGGTTTCCGTGCGCAGCGCGCAATTTGCCACATGGCAGAAGCTGATTCGGCGGCGTAACGCCCGAGACAGTGCGTCCCATCAGAGCAAGGCTCTTCAGAAACCATAATTAAGACTTAACTGCGCAAATGCGTGGCAGCGCGACACGTGTCTGCGCAGTTGCGCAATCGCAACTGCGCAAGCGCACGGATGCGCGACACGTGTCTGCGCAAGCGCACGGATGCGCGACGCGTGTCTGCGCAGTTGCGCAATCGCAACTGCGCAAGCGCACGGTTGCGCGACACGTGTCTGCGCAAGCGCAACTGCGCAAGCGCACGGATGCGCGACACGTGTCACGCGCTGGTGAGTTGCGCAGCAACTGAATGAAAATTTAAGTAAATCTTTTCTGTTCTTCTGTAAAACAGAGACCCTTGGATCAGAGATCCAATGGTGGGAAAATTCCCAAAATTATTCAGGAAAGATCTTGGTAACAAATTTAACAAATTTGTGAACACTATAAATAAGAGCCCAGACCTCATTCAAAAAAAAAGAAAAAAGAAAAAGGAGAATCATAAGAGAGAATCATCAAGAGAAGGATAAACTTCTGGAAAAAAAAGCTCTTGAAGATTAATCAAGAACAAAAGAGAAGGTAAAATTTCTGAAGAACAGAAAATTAAAAAGGGAATAATAAAAGAAAAAAAAAAGAAAAATAGTGCCTTGCACTTGATATGAACCTCTGGTTCTAAAAAATCAAAGAATAATAAATAGTGCCCTGCACTTGATATGAACCCTTGGTTCTGTAAAATCAAGGAAAACAAGAAGAACTTGTTTTCCTTTGATCTAAATTTAGATCAAGAGTGCTATGCACTTTTTGTTCTCAAATCAAGAAAATTCTTGAATTTCTGCACAAGTGCAACTCATCATTCAAAAGGGCCTGGCCCAACTCAAAAATTATTGAGTTTCTGCAACTCATTATTTAAAAGGGCCTGGCCCAATTGCAGAATAATAAGAGGGCAAAGCCCTGTTTGGAAAACTCATGAGTTTCTGTAACTCATTACTTAAGAGGGCCTAGCCCAATTGCAGAAAAATAAAAGGGCAAAGCCCTGTTCAGAAAATTCCTGAGTTTTTTTTGTAACTCATTATTTAAAAGGGCCTGGCCCAAATCAGATTGCAAAATAATGAAGGGGTAGAGCCCTGTTTAGGTTGATTCTTTTAATCGGGCAGAGCCTAAAATAAAAATTGGACTTAACCCAATTCTGGCTGTAAGTCCTTAAATTAAATGCCTCTCATAAACCAAGTCACGACCGGTCCGAGGGTACATCTCCGAACTCCTTTGACATCTGTCGTTGTAATTTCTCAACGACGTCAAAGAGGCGACGGGTCCCAACGACCACTCATCTAATATCGGACCGAAACGTCCCTAAACTAATATCGGACCGAAACGTCCCTAAACTAATATCGGACCGAAACGTCCCTAAACTAAAATCGGACCGAAACGTCCCTAAACTAATGACGGACCACTATGTCCCTAAACTGGCGACGGACCGAAACGTCCCTAAACTAATAATGGACCACCACGTCCCTAAACTGGAATATGGACCGCTACGTCCCTAAACTGACACGATAGGGCCCAAACGCTCTTTTGTCGGATCTAAACGGTCCCGTCTAAGTTGATCTTAACCCCAAATACGGTTAACGTGTCCTTAGACATCTAAATAAACAATAAAATCCCAAACCAACTTTGGTTCAAGGGCACATCTCGGAACTCCTCAGACGTATGTCGTTGTAATCCCTCAACGACGTCAGAGAGGTGACGAGTCCCGACGGCCGGATAATTAAATCAATCACTACGTCAGGTCGATCTTAGTCCAAAACAGGACTAGCGTATCCTTGATGAACGTTTAAGTTGATCTTAGTCGCAACGCGACTAATGCATCCTTAAACTAAAAACACCAAACCCAAATCTAAGCAAATACGGATTTGGACTAATCCACGTCCTACGGGTGACGATATTACTCAGTCTCCGTACACAATCCACGGGCAACCACAAACAAAACAAACACACACGACACGAAGTGAAATTCTGGAGAAGGAGAAAGTTGTTACCGCGATGCGGTAGCGTAATTAACTGCAGGGGCTTGCGCCTGCAGGGAAGAGTGTCCCCACAATAAAAAACCCCTCACCCTGAGGGGGAATCTGACGAAGTCTGCTACATCGGCCGCATCCGTCTAAACCTTCGATACACGGTGCCATAAATCAACTTGGCATCTTCGAAGAGGTGGACGGATAAAAACCAAATAGCATCTGCCCCGAACCTCAGGCACGTGACGTCCTAACGTCGCAGGCCGTCGTTCGGAGGGGAACAGATTCTGGCACGCCCGGTGGGACCTTTTCCTCTTTCCACTCCACATTTCGTGTGTCGTCTTCGTGAACCAATTGCGGTTTGTTAAATGGTTGTCCTCGGATTTCAAGTTGCTAAGATTTGGTCTTTTGTCTGGCGCAGAACTCAAGATCCAATGGCCACCAACTGCACCAACTGCTCGAAGTGCCATTGCAGCGGACGTTCCACCTCACCGAGAGGTGTAGCATATGGGCCCCAAGCGGCTTCCTTCCTGACTCTGCCGGTAGACCAGGTGACTCAAGTCACCACCGGCTTGTTCTTCGGGACCGTGGTCCCGCCTACAAGCTTCTCCATGCCGATATCCGCACCAGAAGCGAACAAGAAGTCGGTGTTCGACCGGCTCACTGCTACCGTGACCCCTGTCAACGGGTCGCCCGCTACTAAGATGACAGCCTCTGTTTTCACCAGGCTAGGTCAGGATCATAAAGTGGCTGTCCCAAAGAGGGCAACGGCCACAGCTTCGGAAGTCGTTGAAGCGGCTTCTCCTATCAGAAAGTCAGTCTTCACAAGATTGACGGTTCCTACTCCTCCTTCAGCTGGTCAGAAAGCATCAGTCTTTGATAGGCTGACATTGGCAGCTGCCCCACACCCAAACAGGGGGCAACAGGAAACTATCCCGATTTCCGAGCCAATCCCAATGACTCGCCGTGCGCGACGTCGTCATTGGCAGCGAGTAAGGAAAACAGGGGGCAACTCCCCTTCAGGGCTAACCCCGCCTGCTCCAGTGGCGGAGGTCAACGCTGCTGTTCCAACTGCGAACAGCTTTGAATTACTGAGGAAAGTACGGAAGAACTCCCCAATCGCCGTATTGAAAAGATCTCCTCCGCCCATGGAGAAAGCTCCGGAGGCAAAACAAGAACAGCCCTCTCAACGGCTGTCGTCCAAAATTTATAAAGTCTGGCGGAGGGTTCAGGACTCCGTGATTGACTCAGACCACTTCCCTCGCCAGAAAAGGGCGAAGGTGGAAAAAGACAAGAACCGCCCCGTTAAACAGCAGGGGGCAACAAATGCTAGAATGCCCGCTTCTACGGCTCCTTCAACCTCAAAGGTCCATAAAAGGAAGAGGCCAGAAAAAGCTCCCATGACACTGACAAAGTTTAAGAGCGATGAACCTAAATGCCCCAAATCAGGGGGCATAACAATTCATACGGTCTATATGGCTTCAGGAAAGGAAGAAAGTCGTACTTCTACGGGCCACCGACCGCTTACCCGGTCAGTGACCAAGTCTCAGGAGCAGCAACAAAAGCTCCAGGAGATGATGACTACAATGGCTGCACTCACGGGGCCAAAAGAGAATCCTGAGACGACCTTAGATGAACGCCAAGAGGAAGAGACCGACGCTGAGTTCCTCCGCCGAACACTGGAGAAGAGAGACAAAGAGGCTGCGGAACAGGCAGCCAACATAAAGAAAATGGCCCTCCTGTTCCAGGATGTGGTGGGTATGATGATTCAACCAGATCCACCTGTTGGAGATCCCCCGATCATTCTTGAAGATGATAGGGGAGAGACATCGAATCCTCCACCGGCTCTATCCGCAGCTAAAGAGGATACCATATCAAAAGCTGATTTGGATGAATATATTGCTCAACAAATACGGGTGCATCAGGCGGCCGAAGCAGCCGGCCACGTTGTAAAAACGGGACGGCCATATCCGGGCTGGTATGACCAAATCAAGTACCCGCCAGGTTACACAATTCCTAAGTTTCATGTCTACAAGGGGACCGGCAATCCCCATCAACATGTGGCCCAATTCAGGGCTCTTTGCGGTAATACCGGCGGCGACGACAAGCTTTTGCTTCGCCAGTTTGTTGGAAGTTTATCTGATACGGCGTTTGAATGGTATTCTGAGCTTCCCAACGACTCTATAAAAACCTTTGCGGAGATGGAGCTACTCTTCACCCAACGCTTTGCAAGTGCCAGTGAGCGTACCCCGATGACGGCACTGATCAATGCCAGGGTAAAACCCGGCGAGACATGGGTTCAGTACGCTATACGGTGGCGTAATCTATGGTCTAAGTGTGAACAGCGCATAGAAGAAGCCCCTGCGGTGGGAATGTTTGTTGGAACACTCGATCCACAAGCAACCATTTCACAATTTATGATGTTCTTCAAGCTGACTTCCTTCCAGGCTTTGATCGACAAATTGGCGCAGATGGACCAGATGGGCCATAAACCCCCTCTCCCGAAGCCGGATTCCCGAAACGACAAAGGAAAGGGAAAAGCGATCGTCGTCGCTAATGCCCAACAACAACCGAACGATTCGAAGCCGGTTGCTCGTCCAAATAATACACGCCCGTACGTACCCCTCGAGGACAGGATGGGACGTGCTTACTCCTTCCCCCGTGATAAAACAAGGAGGTTATTCGAGCTGGCATTGCGCAACAGGCTCATAAATCTGCCAGATCCAAAACGTCCGTCGCAACCAAGTGACGTTAACGATCCTAATTACTGCCCTTATCATAGAGTGTTGGGACATCCAATCGAAGACTGT
Source organism: Agapanthus africanus (assembly GCA_030015575.1). NCBI lineage: Eukaryota > Viridiplantae > Streptophyta > Magnoliopsida > Asparagales > Amaryllidaceae > Agapanthus > Agapanthus africanus. The sequence continues at coordinate 54,526,449 of CM057350.1, read as the reverse complement.
TACGTCTTCAAAAATTGGCTGGAGAATCAGTACCGTCAGGGCAAATTTGCGCTATCTGACAAATGGAAGGTGAACCCTCCGCAGCCCCACACCTATAAGAGGACGAATACGCCAGGGGCAACGTGCTCCGTCATTGAAGAGGCTCCCTGGGAGGTTGTATTATCAGCCAAAACGAGGAGAATGCTAAATGATCTTCAAACCTGCCCAGCGGTCAAGTGGAAGAACCCCTTGGAACCGCAGGTTATTGAGGGGATGTTGAAGCCACGACCGACTCCGAAGACCGATGGTAGTAGTTCAAGCGTTCATAGCCAGCCGTCAAAATCTTCGAAAAAGAAGAAGAAGAAATCTAAGAAGCCCGTGAAGCCTGGCGACAAGCGCACGGACTTACAAAAGCAAATCGATGCGCTGGATGAATATAACCAAAAGGCGCGAACTCCCATCACGCTCCAAGATTTCCTTGATCACGTCTTCCAAAAAGAAGATGAAGGAGAAAGTTCATCGGCTGAGTCTGACGAATATGTAGCAAGCTGTCATATGATCTCCCATTCGACCACGAACGATGAAGGAACTTCTGGCACTGAAACGCTGGGGGCAAATGCCGAATCAAGAACCCCAGGGTTACCAGTTGAAATGATTAGCGTGTTTCTTAATGAAGCACGGTTGAAAAGCAAGGCTGATCGAGAACGCGAGACGGCTATATTCGAAAGGGCCAAGCGTCAGCGACTTGAGGAAGGAGCCGAAATGATCCCGTTGGAGCAAAATGCCTCCACCACTGACAAAAGCCAATTCAAGATAAAAAAGAAATTTGCTAAGGCCATATCGATGGGCATGAAGCTACCATCCTCTGAAGAAAAAGTTACTGGCGCGGTAGAAATGCACCCCTCTTATTGCTTATACCATCAAAAGGTCTCACATTCTACCCAAGATTGCAAAGCTTTCAATGGATGGTGGCAAGGATACGTCGCTAATCGACAACGATTTAAACGGGAAAAACGTAAAATTCGCCGAGAGCAAAGAAATACGACTAAAGAACTTGAAAGAACTGCCGGCAATTGTCACATGGTTAACACTACCGGGTCACAAGTGCCTACATTTGGGAGCGACTCCGATGAAGAGCTAGAGCTTGGTCCCCTCTTCGAAGAATCCACTTCGGGAAAAGAAAAAGAACCAAAGGCCTGCGAGAATATACAGCTGCGCAATCGAACATTACCCGAAAAGAACCTCGGACCCTTGAATAAGAAAAACAAAGGGAAAGAGAAGGTCTCTGAAGACATCGCTTTGGATGACCAAGTTGCGGAAGAGTTAACCGCCAAGAATCCCCCAAAAAGGAATAAAGTAGATTACAATGTCTTGGCGCATCTGAGAAAGCTACCCTCACAACTCAGCATTCTCGATGCCCTATTGCTATCAAAAGAGGCGAGGGATTCTTTGATTAAGGCCCTACAGGATCCGGACCAGTTCCAAGCCTTCTTAGCCGAACAAAAGATGAAGGATGAATTGGAAGAGGTGCACACAGCCGACGTTGCTTTTGGTGATGAAGACCTTCTCCTCGGGACGTGTGAACACAATCGCCCCCTTTATGTCTCGGGATACTGCCATGACATAAAGATAGGAAAAATCTTGGTCGATAACGGATCGTCTGTCAATTTACTCAATGTGCGAGTGTTAAAGGAGATTTGCATGAGTGTCCAACACCTCGCCCGGGACAAAATCACCATCTCCGGTTTCGACTCTCAATCCTCAAAGACTCTTGGATCTGTGATATTGACGCTACGCTTCGGGGTGCTCGTCACAGACATCAAATTCCATGTTATAGACGCCAAGACGTGCTACAATGCTCTGCTCGGCCGACCATGGCTACACGAATACAATATCATCCCTTCTACACAGCATCAGTGCATGAAGTATTCTAGGGACGGCCTCGAGTACACAGTGGCAGGAGAGTTGAATCCATTTTCCGTGAACGAAGTTCGCAAGTATGAAGATGCCAAATACTTCCTACCGAGTTTCGAAGACACGGAAAGGTGTCACAAACCGGAGAACAAAACTAACGCAACCATCCCTGTCTTCGGCAGTGACACCGAGGAGGAGGAGGATATAATTTATTCAGGTCCGTCCCAGTCCACCAGGCCAGGACCATCTGTTCCTTCATTGATCTTCGGTAGTGACTCAGAGGATGAAGTTCATGCTGTATTCCCCGCTCGGCCCTCAATACAGATTTCCACTGATGAAGAGCGAAGTCTGCAGGTAACCATGGTGCCGCTTGAACATTACAAAGAACTGGATGCACTCGACACCAACAGCGTAGAAGAATTGCAGACATTCTATATCCCTCCCGGAAGAAAAGGCGAGAAGGCAATCCTATTTTACCGTTCTGAAGAAAACAAGGTGGAAAAAGAAATTTGGCATGGCGCGGATCCCACGCTTGACAAGCTTCAGCCTATCCGTCTTCCCAGATATTATACCGAAGGTTTGAAGAAACTGCTGAAACGCCAAGGGATGTCCTTCACACAGACCATCAGAAAAGCCAAATTCTATGACAAGGTCTGGAACGTTCCCGGAACTCAATGCAAATTGCCTAACGGGAGAACGGAAACAAAAGGGCTCGGGTACATCCGGCCAAAGAAACGGGAGTTAATAAACAGCTGTTATGCCATGTATGACTTTGATGAAGAAGCGGACGCTCAATGGGAAGACGCTAATCCTGAATCAGCAAGAGTTCCTGATGCAAGACCTCCCAGTCCATCGTCTGAAGACCAGATGAGCAAACTTATAAAGGATGTGAGTCAAAAAGCCCGAGATGATCACGATCGTGAAATGGCAATCTATGAGAAAGCCAAGACACAGCGTCTCCTTCGACAGGCAGTAAAGAACGAAGATGTTACCCCACGTCAGCCTGCTACAAAAAGGGTTCGACGCGAAAGCGAAAACAAGTCGAGGGGCCGAAAAGGTGCTCGACAACCACAAGACAGAGCTAAGAAGCCACGCATATGAGAGTCGAGCGTTATTGACCTAGCCCTTATGAAGAAAATGGGTCGAGCATACTCGTTTCCTCGGAAAAAAACAAGGAAAATACTTGATCTTGCTCTAAAACATCAAATGCTTACTCTGCCAGAGTCTAAACACCCTGAGCAAGCAGGCGAAGTCTCCAACCCAAATTATTGCTCTTACCATCGAGTAGTAGGGCATCCGCTTGAAGATTGTTTCACCTTTAAGAATTGGGTTGAGGACCAATATCAGTTAGGCAAATTCGCGCTTTCTGACAACTGGAGGGTAGCACCACCACAGAAGCACGAACCCGAGGCTGCAAAAGAAAAACCAACTCCGCATTGGGATTGGCAGAAAATTCGCACTTGCCACGTGGTAACAATATTAAAAGAAGAATCCGAGGACATGAACGACTTCCCTTGGTGCTTTGAAAACAGCAGCGATGAGGTAATCTCAGAATTTCCCCCAGCTCCGAAAGAACTGGAGGATGGAATCCACACCACTGCAGATAATCTCAAGAAAATTGAGTTGGGGACGGAAAATGACCCGCGACCAACATTCATCAGCGAGCTGTTATCTGAAGAAAGGGTGACTGCGTTGAAGGATGTGCTCCTACAACACAAAGATTGCTTCGCGTGGAACTATTCCGAAATGCCGGGACTAGATCCAGAAATTGCTGTACATAAATTGGCGATATCTCCGGACATCAAGCCCGTCAAACAAGCGCCGAGGAGAATACGACTCGAGCTTGAGATGAGCATCAACGCCGAAGTCAAAAAGCTTATAGACTCTGGCTTCATCCAGGAAGTTCAATACCCTGAATGGATTGCCAACATTGTCCCGGTGATGAAGAAAAATGGGACGGTGCGTATATGCGTAGATTTCCGGGATCTTAATAAAGCCTGCCCAAAAGATGATTTCCCAGTACCAGTCACCGAGCTGATGATAGACAACACGTCTACTCATGAAGTTTTCTCCTTCATGGACGGCTCATCGGGGTATAATCAAATAAAAATGCATCCTGAAGATCAGAAACACACAGCTTTCAGGACCCCTCTTGGGATATTTTGTTATAAAGTGATGCCCTTCGGTTTGAAGAACGCCGGTGCTACTTATCAGAGAGCCATGACAAAAATCTTCGACGACCTCATACATGAAATCGTTGAATGCTATATCGACGATCTTGTGGTTAAAAGCAAATCATACGAGGAACATCTCGAGCATTTGAAGATTGTGTTTCAACGCCTTCGGCAATACAACTTGAAGATGAATCCTCTTAAATGTGCGTTCGGGGTTTCCTCGGGTAAATTCCTAGGATTCGTCGTTCGACACCGAGGTATTGAAATAGATCCGTCAAAGATCAAAGCGATCATGGAAATGCCTCCGCCGAGGACTCTCAAACAGTTGCGGTCCCTCCAAGGGAAACTCGCATACATACGGCGATTTATAGCCAACCTTTCAGGAAAGTGCCGCCCTTATAGTCACCTGATGAAGAAGGGAACCCCATTCGTTTGGGATCAAAAATGCCAAGGCGCACTGGATGAGATCAAGCAATACCTGCAGAACCCGCCGGTGTTGGCTGCTCCGGTTAAGGGGAAGCCTCTTATTCTTTATACAACCGCCCTCGAAGGTTCCTTAGACGCATTATGGGCACAAGAAAACGATCAAGGGAAAGAAAGGGCGCTCTACTACTTAAGTCGAGTGCTGCTGGGGGCAGAAAGCAACTATTCTCCCATTGAAAAACACTGCCTGGCATTGATCTTCGCAATAACAAAGCTTAGGCACTATGCGTTGGCGCACGAGGTCCGTCTGATTTCAAAAGTGGACCCTCTCAAATATTTAATGTCAAAAGCCATATTGACAGGACGACTCGCTAAATGGGCCCTGCTCTTGATGGAATTTTCCATAACATATCAACCTCTCAAGGCAGTAAAAGGCCAGGCCATCGTTGACTTCCTTGCTGAGCATCCCATACCTGCCGACTCTCCTTTAAACTGCGATTTGCCAGACAGACATGCATTTGACGCAATCGACAGTGGTGATACCCGTTGGGAGCTTTACTTCGATGGAGCGTCTTCTATGAAAAAGCACAAACAAAGTACGCCAACGATCAAATCGGGGGTGGGACTCATCTTTGTGACTCCCCAAGGAGGAATAATGCGCTTCGCCTTCTCCTTAGCGGAGCCGAGGACGAATAATGAAGCTGAATATGAAGCTCTGATAGCAGGCATTGAGATCGCCATTGATATGGGAATTGAGAGCCTCCTCATATACGGGGACTCCCAACTGGTCGTCAGTCAAGTAAACGGCGATTACCAAACATGTAAACCGGAATTGGTGAAATACGGTGAAAAAGTGCAACAACTGCTAACCCAAATTCCCTCTTACACGTTGGAAAGCATACCGCGCGCGGAAAACAGCAAAGCAGACGCACTAGCCAAACTTGCTAAAGAGCTGGCTGACGAGAACCTCGACGACGTTAGAATCGTGGTGCAAAGCCGTCGAGTGCTCGCCCCAACAGAAATATCTCCGGAATCGTCTGAAGAAAAAGGAGCAAAAGAGGAGACAACCCTGCAAGTAAAAGACTGGGAAAATACCGGGGACTGGAGAGAAGTCTTCATAGATTACTTCAAGTTCCACCGAATACCTGAAGAAGCGTCCACAAGACATCAGCTCACGAAACGAGCTCTGTCTTTCGCCTTCGTCAATGATACTCTGTACAAAAGGTCATTCGATTCTCTGTGGTTGAGATGCTTAGGACCTGGCGAAGCGAGAAGGGTCGTCCAAGAAGTTCACGACGGACTCTGCGGTTCCCACCAAGCAGGCCCTAAGATGAAGTTGAAGATAAAGCGGATGGGCTACTACTGGCCCACGATGATGCAGGATTGCCTCGAATATGCGAAGCAATGTCATTCATGTCAAATTCATGGGGACTTCATCCATCAGCATCCCAATCCACTGCATCCAACAGTGGCTAGTTGGCCATTCGAAATGTGGGGAACTGACATAGTCGGCCCCATCGAACCAGCATCGTCAAAGGGACATCGTTTCATATTGGCGACGACTGATTACTTCTCCAAATGGGCAGAGGCGGTACCGTTGAGGGAAGTAAAAACGGAGAACATCCTCCATTTCTTCAGAACGCATGTCATATACCGGTTTGGAACCCCGAGAAGAATCATCTCTGATAATGGGCCAGCCTACCGAAGTCATAAGATTAGCCGCTTCGCACAGCAGCACAATATAGACTGGAGATATTCCTCAGTTTATAACCCCCGAGCTAACGGTCTAGCTGAGGCCTTCAACAAGACCTTGACGAAGATCATGAAGAAAACGGTGTCACGAAATAAGAGAGATTGGCACGAAAGATTGCAAGAGGCGCTTTGGGCGTATCGAACTACATTTAAAACGGCCACAAATACAACGCCGTACGCGTTAGTATTTGGGACGGAAGCAGTACTCCCTCTCGAGATAGAATTACCCTCTCTACGAGTGGCAGTCCATTACGAGTTGACGGACGAAGAAAATGCTCACCTTCGGTTTGAAGAGCTTGACGCCCTTGATGAAATCCGGCTTCTAGCACAGCAAAATCTGGAAGCTTATAAAGCAAAGATGACGCGCTCATATGAAAGATTGAGCCGTCCGAGGACATTCCGCCAAGGCGAACTCGTGCTAGTCGTCAAAAGGCCCATGATCCCCAATCGCGCCAAGCGGGGAAAGTTTGAGCCAAACTATGAAGGACCGTACATCATTGATAAGGTCTACCAGGGCGGGGCCTATCTACTCATAGACATGCACGGTGAAAGGCCTTTCAGGCCAATAAACGGTCGCTTCCTAAAGAAATATTACGCTTAACGAGCCTTAGTTTAGGTCAATGATAGATGACGACTATGTCCGCTCGCTATCTTCCTAAGCTCAGGCTTTATAAGCAGTAGCCAGCCCTCTCAACGTTGGACCAAAATGTCCTTAAGCTAATATCAGACCGAAACGTCTTTAAAACTACTACCGCAGCATCTTTAGATTAACGAGATGATAAAAAAAAAATAAAAATAAAATATATATATATATATATATATATATATATATATATATATATATATATACATAGAACGGTATGTCCATAAGCAAGATGGGCACAGATGAAAACCCGAAAGGGCTCCGTGAGTAAAAACAGCAGGACTGCCGGCGAATGTTTGTGAAAACCCGAAAGGGCGCAACTTCGTTAAAGAACCCTTACAGAGTCCTCTCGACCCTGTAAGGAGAAACCACCCGCGTGAGATCCTTACGACTCACAAGGGAACAACACACTTAGGAATCCCCACGATTCCTAAGGAGAAAATACGCTTGCGAGATCCTCACGACTCGTAAGGAGAACTCTCTTATGGGACCCTCACGGCTCATAGGATTTGAAAGTCTTAAGTCACAGAGACCTAAACCTGTGCTTAAGCAAACCCCCACAAACTTCCAATGTTGCCCTACAGGCGGTTCAATATTGACCCTTGTATACAATCCACGGGCACGAATAAACGTTTCCCTAACCAAGGTCCATCCGTGACTGGGAATACGTTCGCATGGTAAACAACCCTTATAAATCCCCTCGATTTATGAGGAGAAAACCCTCCTGTAGGATCCTTACGACTTACAGAAGAACAAAACACTTAGGAACCCTCACGGTTCCTAAGGAAAAAATACACCTACAAGACCCTCACGACTTGTAGGGAGAAATACCTTTATGAGACCCTTACGGCTCATGAAATCAAAAGCCTTAGTCGACAGGTCCCTAACCCTGATCGCTAAGCCCCCTTTGTTCGACAATGACGGAGGCAAATGATGATTCGCTCCTGGCAATATTCCAGTTGCAGCGGTGCTGATGCCGAAATCGGTGTCCAATTTCTGGTTTATGGCGAAAGCCAGTAAGCCGCTCATGCATACAAAAAGCCGAAATGATAGGGCAACTTGCAATAAAAAGCAGCAAGTAAAATGTATGCATGTAAAATAGCCGAAATGATCGGGCAACTCGTAATAAAAAGCAACGAGTAAAGATAAAATAAAAAAGCCGAAATGATTGGGCACCGCGAAAAATAGCCGAAATGATTGGGCAATCGCGACCTTCGCGATATAAAAGCTGAAATGATAGAGCATCGCGGAAATAAAATAAAACAAAAATAAGAAATGATGAAACTTCGGCCCTACAGTTAAGATCACATCGATCCCTGTGTACGATCCAAGGGCGTAAACAAAGAAGAAACCATACTTCCCCAGCGGATTCCGTCGAACGATAAAGCCAAACCTCAATGGTTCATTCCAACCGAAGAAGCCAGTGACTTCAACACAAATTCCTCGACTCACGGATACAAACACTCCTTGACGAGAGCTTTCTGATCCGCGTCGACTCGCAGAGCCACCAGCGCCTTCGTGGGAACCATCGACTCGTTTCAAACCCCAAGGACACAAATAATCCTTGGCGCTTGGGAAACAAATAATCCCAGCAAATTCCTCGACTCACGGATACAAACACTCCTTGACGAGAGCCTTCTGATCCGCGTCGACTCGCAGAGCCACCAGCGCCTCCGTGGGAACCATCGACTCGTTTCAAACCCCAAGGACACAAATAATCCTTGGCGCTTGGGAAACAAATAATCCCAGTAAATTCCTCGACTCACGGATACAAACACTCCTTGACGAGAGCCTTCTGATCCGCGTCGACTCGCAGAGCCACCAGCGCCTCCGTGGGAACCATCGACTCGTTTCAAACCCCAAGGACACAAATAATCCTTGGCGCTTGGGAAACAAATAATCCCTCGCAAAACTTCTCAACTCACGGATACAAACACTCCTTGACGAGAGCTTCCTGATCCGCGTCGACCCGCAGAGCCACCAGTGCCTCCGTAGGAACCATCGACTCGTTTCAAACCCCAAGGACACAAATAATCCTTGGCGCTTGGGAAACAAATAATCCCAGTAAACTTCTCAACTCACGGATACAAACACTCCTTGACGAGAGTTTCCTGATCCGCGTCGACCCGCAGAGCCACCAGTGCCTCCGTAGGAACCCTCGACTCGTTTCAAACCCCAAGGACACAAATAATCCTTGGCGCTTGGGAAACAAATAATCCCTCGCAAAAAACTTCTCAACTCACGGATACAAACACTCCTTGACGAGAGCTTCCTGATCCGCGTCGACCCGCAGAGCCACCAGTGCCTCCGTAGGAACCCTCGACTCGTTTCAAACCCCAAGGACACAAATAATCCTTGGCGCTTGGGAAACAAATAATCCCTCGCAAAACTTCTCAACTCACGGATACAAACACTCCTTGACGAGAGCTTCCTGATCCGCATCGACCCGCAGAGCCATCAGTGCCTCCGTAGGAACCATCGACTCGTTTCAAACCCCAAGGACACAAATAATCCTTGGCGCTTGGGAAACAAATAATCCCTCGCAAAACTTCTCAACTCACGAATACAAACGCTCCGTGACAAGAGCTTTTCTGACTCACATCTCGGGCAGTAAGGATTCAAAAACTTGCTTCCTGAACAATGGGACCCTGCAAGTCAATCCTAAATGGTCTCTTGCATACTATTCACGGGTCTCACTCTTTGAAGTCGATTCTCGACAAAGAGGGAAACAACCGCTCACGAGCCCTCTCGACTCGTAAGAGGGAGAAATTCTCTCATGAGATCCTTTCGACCTATGAGAGAAAACTACACTTGGGAATCCTCACGATTCCTAAGGAGAAAATCCACTTACGAGATCCTCTCGATCCGTAGGGAGAAAAGTCTCTATGAGACCCTCACGGCTCATAGAGTTGAAAATTCTTAGGCAGCAGATCCGAACCTGCGGCCTAAGCCATCGTTATATCTTGAAGAAACCAAAATGCTTACTCTGTTACCTGTCAAACATGTTTATCAAGACAGCATGCTGATAATAAGAGAAGGGAGAAAGCAAAGAAATGATACAAGACATTGCAAAAAAAAAATGTGTATCTTTATTTATTAACTCAATCAAGTACATGGCGAATCGTATAAAAGAATAAAGAATGTATACATCTTATTCAAAAAAAAAGAAAAGAAAATTACAAGTATATTGATACAATGGCAGCTACTGGGAAGGGAGCGTCTTGCACAGATGTAGCAATCGCTCGCATATCTCCTTCCACGCCTTCTCCTGCTCGGCTACCGCCGTCAACTCTGCCTCCACTTGGGCTCGTCGCCGCAAGACCAGTGCAAGCTGCTCCCTCACGCCCTGATAAGCAGCCTCCCGACTTGGGATATGGCGCTCAGCCACGTCAAGCTTCCTCTTTAAATTTAGCCCATGGGAGATGCGCTCCAAGAGACCCTCAAAGATAGTCTTCACTTGGGCAGCATTTGCCTCAACCTCAGCGCGCAGATGGGCCGTTTCATTTGAGGTCTTTTGGCATTCCCTTAGTCTCCGAGCTGCTTCTTGCTCCAAGTGGCGGGAGTGCGAAGTGCTTTGCTCGAGCCAAGTTGTGCGTTGGGCGCTCAGAGCTAAAACTTCGGGAGCAGGGCGCGTCAATTCCAGCCGATACAAGCAGGCCTCGATCTCCCTGCAGTGGTTAACCCAAGATTCAACGACGCCCTCGTCATGAAAATTTACGAGCGCCGCTAACATTGGGTTAACATCCGCAGCGAAATCGACAGCAGAAGGGAGAGCGTCCATGCTGAGCTCTTCAATATACCCGCTCAGCATGCCTAGACTCATCACCGCACCCTTTGAAGACGGACGTCTCAGAAAGGGGCCTGCCGGTAAAAGGACGCGAGCCTCGAAGGGGACCGGAACCGGAACAATAGCTGCAAAACAAAACAGGGTTAAACGATGGTTCAAAAGATGTTAAAGGGTTACCAAAAAGGAAATCTACTATACCAGCAGCAACGGACGGCGGAGCCGGAAGGGCCGGTAGCGCGACAGGGCTTACATCCCCTCCTTCGATTTGTGGCACTACAATAAAGAAAAGGGAAAGTCAGAAATCATCCCATTGCTAGAAAAAAGGAGTAAATAAAGATATTACCGGCGCCACTAGAAGGAGAAGCGAGTTCGGATGGGAAAGAAAAGTGCGGGAGCAACACTTGATACAAGTGATCAAAAAGCACTCCTGCAAAGGCACAATGGTGTAACGTTAGTACAAAAGCCGCATTTTTGAAAGATTAATGCATGAGTCGTAAATCCATACCTTCCAACATCCGTGACGGTACAAGGGAAGACGGGGAGGTGACTACTGCCAAAGCAGTAGTTGACGGCGCCCCCTCGAGCAGTGGAGCATCGGTACTGGCTGCACCTGCAAGAACAAGTTTGTTAGAAGAGATCACAAGATATATACAAAAAAAGGGGAAATGCTGGTGATAAAAAAAATTTACCCGACGAGCTGCCAGCAGAAACTGAGGCGGTCCCTTCCTCCACTGACGGAAGACCACCGCCTGTAGCTTCATCACCCGACTCAAGGGGAACCGTTGTTATGCTCTCAAGCTCTACAGGCGGCGGGGAACCATAGACAGGGAGGGCCAAGATAGGAACATTGCCAGATTCCTGAGAAGGAGCGCCTAGCTCGTCCTCAGGAATCATGGCCGCCTCACCTGCTGCTCCCTCAGGATCAGCGATTACAGCTGCCCCGTCCATCGGCACCACGAGGTCCCCAGCCTCAAGTACCTCGCCCTCTACCGCCTTCGGCTCGGTCGAGACAATCATATCATCTGCCACCACTTCGGGTACGGCATCAATGACTTTCTCCGCGGTAGGTTCCTCAATCTCGGCTCCAGTCCCCATGGCCTCGACAAAGTTGTCCACTGTCGGTTCGGGTTCGGCGAGTACCGCTTCTTCCGCTCCCTTGGGTTCGACGGTCGTCTCCGCCTCCCCCTCAGTTAGACTTGACCCTGCAAGATGAGATATGTATAAGCCAATAGTTTTACAAGTCATACAACAAAGCTCTGAAAGGAGTACTACCTGAAGCGGATTTATCATTGGCGTTCCGAACCGCGCGCGCAACTTGCCGACGAGCGGTAGACAGGGCCACAGGGGGCTCTTCAGAAGGAGTACTAGCGTGAGGAACAGTGCTAGGGCCCGCTCCTGCGGCCAGAGCAGCTCTGCGCGCCTTAGCTTCGCGTCTGGACCGCTTCCGCTCCTCTTGAGCCGATGAGACAGATGCCATCAGAGCTTCCTTGAGCGAAGCCTCCTCATCCGTGTAGAGGGATGCCTCCAGATTTTTCAGAGCATCCCTCGTTGTTGCGTCAAGCCGAGGCTCTTGCGGCAGCTTCGACGGAGTTGGGACTTCGATGACGGGCTTGGGAAGGGTCCTTGCGCCGATTAATACAACCCCTGTAAAGAAACAAGAGAAGGTCAGGTCGACTATCATAAAAAGATAACGAACTTTCCGTATAGAAGAGAAAGGGATAAAACATACCGACGCTCGCTAGGGTACGCTTCTTCTCCTCCTCCTGGAAGGTCTTCAGAGAGGCAGCAATGGCCTCTTCAGTGGATACACCTGTTGAGAATGAGGCAAATATTAGCTAAAGATAATAACAAAAGTGGGATGAAATGACAAATAAGCAGGCTGAGGGTTACCTGACTCAGCGAGTCTGCTTAACATTGCTTCGAGCCTCGCCGATCGCTCCGAAGCTGCAATGGCGGCGGCTAGGTTGGTGTCCTCAGGGTCCACCACGAAACCCTCGTTGCTGCCGTACTCACATATAGTCTCGGCAGGATGAGCCGCGGACTCTAAGTTAAGAATCGCGTCGAGGGATAAAGTGGACTTCTTCTTCTTTTGCCCGCCAGCCTTGGACCCACTGGGAGCAGCTTTGCGCTTGCCAGTTTTGGCAGTCACTTTCGGGCGGCGAGTCCCGATGTCCGCTCCTGCACCCGACTCCGGCGATGCCGCTTTAACCGTCTTTGTCGGAGCACGGGGCGCCGTTGGGGCATCCACCGTAGTAGGCAGTGGCAGTCCACGCGGAGGGGCCAACACCCGTGGTCGATCAGCTCCGGCCTCTTTCGTCGGAGGGATAACCTGAACCCTGGGCTGCAATGGAGCCTTGCGATTGCCGCCGGGAGGCGCAGCCCTACGATCGACCAATAGACGTTTCTCCATCAAGATGATGGGGCCCATCGCGTGCGCGTACCAGGCCACATACGAATTGAGTATCTTAGGGGTACAGCTGGGCTCACTGATAAAAAAGTAGGAGCCTGTATTGAGCCGGATGAAGTGATGCATCGCATTCCGTACTCCCTCTGGACCGACTGCAGGTGTTCTCAAGAAGGCTTCCAACGGGACTCCTTGGTTATAACTCGATTGCCGGGCAAATCGATGCGGGTTATACCTCATGAAGAGGGCCGTGTCATTCTGCCAAATACCAAATAGCCCGGCCGAATGGAATAAAGATGGAGGATTTCCCGAGCCTTCAACATGGAGACACCGCCCTTAAAGTCATCACGCAGCGGCACCACCGACTTAGTGGTCTCGGAACCCATGGTGATGACCTTATCCATAAAAGAGGTCTTCGCCCCGACTAGATGCGAACGCAGAAGCAGTCCCCTAGACTCCCGCGGAGGTGCAAACACGATGGAAGCCCCGACCAATCGCATGATTCTTGGGAGTGTGAATCTCTCAAAGAATGGAGGAGTCTTGTGGGCACCAAACACTCCTCGAACATGCAGCTCCATCCAAGAAGTGAAGTAGTGCATCGGGAAGTTAGCAGGCTGTACCCCAGGTTCATTAGCGTCCGCCGCTACGCTAAGTCCATTGTAGAGGTAAGCCAACCCGGCGATCCCCACTGATAACTGCAGACCGGCCACCATTTGATGCGCCGGGTAAAAGACAGAAGACCGCATGAGGCGTGGGTGCATGGGAAGTGCGAAGCTGCACAGCCACAGACCTAAGAACCCGATGAAGAAGGTCTCCTCATCCATGCCAGGAACGGCGATCTCTGAGAAAGGAACGCTAGCAGTGCCGGGAAAGTAAAAACTTCGCTGATCAATTTCCGATGAAGGTCGGCGGTCCAGGCCGAAACCAAAAGGATCAGCAAGTTGGGCGAACTTCTCACCTTGCTCTGATAAAAATTCTGGGCGAATAAAACGAGCAATGAAGTCCGCGAAACTAACGCCTCGGTCGCCCAATTCCAAATGAAGCTCCTCGTAAATCTCCAACACCTTCACCAAGCCCGGATGCTGATGCTGGATGGCATTTTCCGGAGTCAAGTCGAGTACCACCTGCTTGGTGGCAAAGACGTACTCATCAGGAGGAAGCAGCTCTTCGTAGTGCTCCCCCCTCGCCGGTAAACCTGAAAGCTCAACGAATTCCTCTAGAGAAATGGAAACTTCCCTATCCGCTGCCAGGAAAGTATGTGTGGGGATATTCCATTGTTCAATGAAAGCCTTTGTCCACCACGTTGGAGGAGTAGGATATTCGAAAAGCGAGACGTAGACGGCAGAGTATAAACCGATCTTCGTCAGGTGAGCTCTCTTCGCCGCTAAAATGTACCGAGCCCATGGCAGGTATCCAGCAAGCGGTCGCGGATTCAATCCAATATTGTAAGCCTGTCCCCAAGGGCGTGCTTCACCCTGACAGATTCGCCTTCCCAAGATATCTATGGCCGGCGGCGGCTGCACCGGAATAGCGCCGATTGCAGGCTGAAGAAGGTCGTCTGAATTCCAATTTTTTACCTCCACGGCATACTCCACCGGGGGTTTGTCCGCATAGGGGATCGTAACTATGGGTTCGGAAGGCGAGGCGGAACTAAAACTACGGCGGCCTTGGATAATCTGGCTGTACCACCTTCCCCATAGGTGAAGTCTCTTGCACTCAGGATCGTGATCTTTAATCAAGGCGAACACTACCCGGTCCACTGGTGCATGTGGGAACCCTCCTTCTGAGCGAACGAAGGGGAAAGACAAGTCGTCAGACATCTTTCCTGCATAAAATATATATATATCATTAGTGGCCTGACGCTTAAACCTTAAAAAAAAAAAATAATAATAAAATAATAAATAATAATAATAATAGAAAAAAATAATAATAAATAAAAATCTTGTTCCACACTGTGATGCAGCGGGTAGGGGACCAAAGGGGGACCCACAAAATCAAGATGACGGCGCATCATTTGATGAGACAATCCCACCATTGGATGAGACTATCAGTCAATAAAAAAGACCCCCAAGAGAATATCCTCATTGGGGGGGGACCCCTAGAGACAAGGAGAAGATCTTCTCTTTTCAGAGCAAAGCTCTGTTACAGAGTGACATTTGTCAAACTCCTGTTTCAAAAGAATAAAACTTCTTAAAAAAGAGCCTAGCTCTGTAGCAATAATAAAAATTCATAACTCCTAAGAATTAAAATTTTGGGATCTTAAAGATCCATGGAAACTTTTAAAAAGTTTTCTAGTTGATCTGTGAGCAGGGCTCTGTTCATGGGTTAAAACCTAAGAATAGAGTCTCTGCAAATTTTTGAGAGCAAAGCTCTGTGAATAAAGACCCCAAAGGGGTTTCCTTTAGATCAAAGATCTATAAGAGCAAGGCTCTGTTGAAGAAACCCCAAAGGGGTTTCCTTTAGATCAAAGATCTATAAGAGCAAGGCTCTGATTATTTAAATTTGATTTAAATTAAATTAATTTAATTTACCTAAAATGGTTCTAAGGATAGAACTTGGAAGTTCTTAAGGAATCGCAAGAGCAAGGCTCTGGAATTTCTCAAGTAAGAGCAAGGCTCTGAAATTTAATTTCTTGAGAATGGTAAAAAATTACCAAGGACCAAGGGTCCTATTTATAGGTGCCTGCGCCTGTTCACTTGACCCGTCAATCCGACGGTCAGGATTTTGCCACCGTTGCACTCACGCGCGCGCCACGTGAGCGCAACGGTGGGGGGGCATCTGTTTCCCCCAATCAGAGCAAGGCTCTACTGAATTTTGAAAATTCAAAATTCGAAGCAAAGCTTCGGTTTCCGTGCGCAGCGCGCAATTTGCCACATGGCAGAAGCTGATTCGGCGGCGTAACGCCCGAGACAGTGCGTCCCATCAGAGCAAGGCTCTTCAGAAACCATAATTAAGACTTAACTGCGCAAATGCGTGGCAGCGCGACACGTGTCTGCGCAGTTGCGCAATCGCAACTGCGCAAGCGCACGGATGCGCGACACGTGTCTGCGCAAGCGCACGGATGCGCGACGCGTGTCTGCGCAGTTGCGCAATCGCAACTGCGCAAGCGCACGGTTGCGCGACACGTGTCTGCGCAAGCGCACGGATGCGCGACACGTGTCTGCGCAGTTGCGCAGTCGCAACTGCGCAAGCGCACGGATGCGCGACACGTGTCACGCGCTGGTGAGTTGCGCAGCAACTGAATGAAAATTTAAGTAAATCTTTTCTGTTCTTCTGTAAAACAGAGACCCTTGGATCAGAGATCCAATGGTGGGAAAATTCCCAAAATTATTCAGGAAAGATCTTGGTAACAAATTTAACAAATTTGTGAACACTATAAATAAGAGCCCAGACCTCATTCAAAAAAAAAGAAAAAGAAAAAGGAGAATCATAAGAGAGAATCATCAAGAGAAGGATAAACTTCTGAAAAAAAAGCTCTTGAAGATTAATCAAGAACAAAAGAGAAGGTAAAATTTCTGAAGAACAGAAAATTAAAAAGGGAATAATAAAAGAAAAAAAAAAGAAAAATAATGCCTTGCACTTGATATGAACCTCTGGTTCTAAAAAATCAAAGAATAATAAATAGTGCCTTGCACTTGATATGAACCCTTGGTTCTGTAAAATCAAGGAAAACAAGAAGAACTTGTTTTCCTTTGATCTAAATTTAGATCAAGAGTGCTATGCACTTTTTGTTCTCAAATCAAGAAAATTCTTGAATTTCTGCACAAGTGCAACTCATCATTCAAAAGGGCCTGGCCCAACTCAAAAATTATTGAGTTTCTGCAACTCATTATTTAAAAGGGCCTGGCCCAATTGCAGAATAATAAGAGGGCAAAGCCCAGTTTGGAAAACTCATGAGTTTCTGTAACTCATTACTTAAGAGGGCCTAGCCCAATTGCAGAAAAATAAAAGGGCAAAGCCCTGTTCAGAAAATTCTTGAGTTTTTTTTGTAACTCATTATTTAAAAGGGCCTGGCCCAAATCAGATTGCAAAATAATGAAGGGGTAGAGCCCTGTTTAGGTTGATTCTTTTAATCGGGCAGAGCCTAAAATAAAAATTGGACTTAACCCAATTCTGGCTGTAAGTCCTTAAATTAAATGCCTCTCATAAACCAAGTCACGACCGGTCCGAGGGTACATCTCCGAACTCCTTTGACATCTGTCGTTGTAATTTCTCAACGACGTCAAAGAGGCGACGGGTCCCAACGACCACTCATCTAATATCGGACCGAAACGTCCCTAAACTAATATCGGACCGAAACGTCCCTAAACTAAAATCGGACCGAAACGTCCCTAAACTAATGACGGACCACTATGTCCCTAAACTGGCGACGGACCGAAACGTCCCTAAACTAATAATGGACCACCACGTCCCTAAACTGGAATATGGACCGCTACGTCCCTAAACTGACACGATAGGGCCCAAACGCTCTTTTGTCGGATCTAAACGGTTCCGTCTAAGTTGATCTTAACCCCAAATACGGTTAACGTGTCCTTAGACATCTAAATAAACAATAAAATCCCAAACCAACTTTGGTTCAAGGGTACATCTCGGAACTCCTCAGACGTATGTCGTTGTAATCCCTCAACGACGTCAGAGAGGTGACGAGTCCCGACGGCCGGATAATTAAATCAATCACTACGTCAGGTCGATCTTAGTCCAAAACAGGACTAGCGTATCCTTGATGAACGTTTAAGTTGATCTTAGTCGCAACGCGACTAATGCATCCTTAAACTAAAAACACCAAACCCAAATCTAAGCAAATACGGATTTGGACTAATCCACGTCCTACGGGTGACGATATTACTCAGTCTCCGTACACAATCCACGGGCAACCACAAACAAAACAAACACACACGACACGAAGTGAAATTCTGAAGAAGGAGAAAGTTGTTACCGCGATGCGGTAGCGTAATTAACTGCAGGGGCTTGCGCCTGCAGGGAAGAGTGTCCCCACAATCAAAAACCCCTCACCCTGAGGGGGAATCTGACGAAGTCTGCTACATCGGCCGCATCCGTCTAAACCTTCGATACACGGTGCCATAAATCAACTTGGCATCTTCGAAGAGGTGGACGGATAAAAACCAAATAGCATCTGCCCCGAACCTCAGGCACGTGACGTCCTAACGTCGCAGGCCGTCGTTCGGAGGGGAACAATAGCATTCGACGATTTCGTGTATAAGGTCATCAAAGATCTTCGTCATGGCCCACTAATAGGTGGCACCGGCGTTCTTTAGACCGAAGGGCATTACCTTGTAGCAGAATATACCTAGCGGAGTCCTGAAGGCGGTGTGCTTCTGGTCTTCGGGATGCATCTTTATCTGATTATACCCTGATGAGCCGTCCATGAAGGAGAAAACCTCATGAGTGGAGATTGTATCCTCCTTGATGAACCCGGATCTGCTGACCTATATATTCGTCCAAGTCAGCTTTGGAGATTGTATCCTCCTTGGCTGTTGACAGAGCTGGTGGAAGATTTAACGTTTCTCCCCTATCGTCTTCAAGGACGATTGGGGGATCTTCAGCAGAAGGATCTTGTTGGATCTTCATTCCCACCATGTCCTGGAACAGGAGGGCCATTCGCTTTATGTTGGCTGCTTGTTCAGCAGCCTATTTATCCTTCTTCTCCAATATGCGGCGAAGGAATTCAGCGTCAGTCTCTTGCTCCTGACGTTCATCAGAGGATGCTTCAGGGCTTTCTTTTGGCCCAGTGAGTGCGGCCATCGCGTTCATCATCTCCTGGAGCTTTTTCTGTTGCTCCTGAGTTTTGGTCACTGACCGTGTAAGCGGTCTATGACCGGTAGATGTACAGCTGTCCTCTTTACCAGACGCCATGTAGACGGTATGGACCGCGATGCCCCCGGACTTAGGGCGTTTAGGCTCACCGCCTTTGGCATTTGCCGCGGGCGTGGGAATTTTCTATGGCCTCCTTCTCTTATAGGCCGTTGAAGTTGAGGGGGCCGTTGCAGCAGGCACCCTGGTGGTGGTCGTCCTTTGCTGTTTGTCCTGACGGTTCTTTTCTTCTTGCACTTTCGCCCTTTTCTGCTGTTGAGAGTGACCCTGGTCAATTATGGAGTTTTGAACCCTCCGCCAGACTTTATAAATTTTGGAGGACAGCCGCTGAGGGGGCTGCTCCATCTTCGTTTCCGGAACCCTTTTCGCAGGTGGAGAAGATCTTTTCAGCATAGCAGTTGGAGAGTTCTTACGCACCCTCCTTAACGGTTCGAAGCTGTTCCCAGTTGGAACAGCAACATCAACTTCCACCATTGGAGTGGGTGGAGTTAGCCCTGAGGGGGAGTTGGCCCCAGCCTTCCTTACTCGGCGCCAGTGGCGACGTCGAGCATGACGAGCCGTTGGGATTGGCTCGGCGATAGGGACAGCTTCATCTTGCCCCCTATCCGAATGAGGCGCTGCTGGTGCCAGCCTCTCAAAGACGGAGTTCGTCCTTTGAGTGGCAATATTCAATCTGTCAAAGACAGATCCTCGAGCAGGGGCAGGAGCCGGATAGACAGCTTTGAAAAGACTGACTCTTTGACAGGAGAAGACGCTTTGACGACTTCTGGAGCAGCGGTTGTTGCCTTCCTTGGGACAGCCACTTTAGGGTTCATAGGCTTCTTGGCGGGCCCATCAGAGTTCTGATCCAGCCTGGCAAAGACAGAGGCTGTTGATTTGATATTGGACGGCCCGTTGAAAGGGGCCGTTGTAGCAGTGAGCCGATCGATAACCGACCTCTTGTTCGCTTCTGGTGCGGGCACTGGCATGGTGAAGCTTGCAGGCGGGATCATGGTCCCGAAAAACAGGCCGGTGGTGGTCTGGGTCACCTGTTCTATCAGCATGGCAAGGATGGAGGCTGTTTGAGGCCCATAGGCTACGCCTCCAGTTGAGGCGGTGTTAGTTATATGTATGCCCTAGAGGCCATTACTGTACATAGGATGTATATTGTAGTGGATGCTGGGACATATATAGGGAGGACTTTCTTGCTCGACATGATAGTATGCTATCTGGTTACTCTTTACCTTAACGTGTATACTGATTGTCTCTCTGTTACATGTTGGTAAAGCCCTTAGGATGTGTACTTGACTACCTGGACTATGATGCAGATCATACTAGTGGGGACATGGTAGTCCATAAGTACATTCTTCAAGGTCCCTAGTCGTGGGTGTATCGAGACGGGGCATCGATATACCAGAGTAGACTAGCGTATACCTTCGCGACCCATACAGATGGGCGATGGATGATCCCATATCCATTGGTGTTTGACATCAGAGATGATATACGGGTGCTCAGTGGAGACTGGGTACACTGGACAGACTCGCCGAGAACTCCCAGATGGTATTATACCTTACGTCAGATGGCAGTTCTCTGGTGACACTGGTACAGGTTAGTCTGTAGACCTGAGATCGTCATAGAGTCTTGTGTGGTTCCTACTGTGCTTTGATTTCCACCTTACCACGTCCAAGAGGGCGTGCAAAACGGTGGTTTTTGGGTACAATCCCGAATCATATGGAGGCAATGAGCGATAGGAGGGGATTCTTCTCTACCGGTATAGGGAGTTGATGTTGCGCTGTGTTCGATTGGCTATAACCGGAAATCCCTGGCCAGGGTTGCTGAGATTTACTGGTAAGTGTTACCAGTAGTTTCTCGAACTGTTATAGACCTCATATCGACACGACTTATCGAGCTATTGGGGTCTGACGTTTACTACCCCTAGGCAAGATATGCGACATATCAGACGATCAGACCGGACTGTACGGTAAGTTTTACTGGTTGGATTCACAGGAGTGTGAGCGGGCTTGCTTGTCGATCTTCTGATCGCTCAATACCCGGGTGGCCGTTACGTTTAGCAAACCGCTTGCGGCTTGTGGGTGTTTGATATGATCATCACCTGCTGCCGGCGTATTGACGAGTCTTTAGAGTCCTACACAGAGGTTTCCTGGCTCAAGCGAAACGAAATAGGAGCGCATATGAGATATGTGCGGGACCGAGAATTATACCAGTATGTGATACTGTATTCTATTCTCGCGATGAATGTATCGATTGGTTGTATGCGATATAACCTAGTTATCGAATCCAGGATTGATTCGATAAGTCGGTACATTGGATATTAGTCGGTCATATGCGATATGACAGGATCGTTAAATCAAGTGTTGATTTAATGATTTAATGTATAATTATATATTTGATATATTACTTTGCATTAACTAGTATTTGTTTACCTAAGATGGATTTTCTCACTTGATGTGCACATTGTATATATGATATAGTTTTGTGCACTAGTTTGTATTATGTTTGATGATACATGCAAACTTGGGTGTATGTTTGATTAAACCATGGTTAGTTAATGGTTAGGGTTTCATTTGCTTTATTTATTTATTTATTTATTTCATTTTGGCTTAAGATAAAATGGTGGCTTTCTTTGGATTTTGTTGAAGCTTCATGAAGCTTTGAAAAAGCTTTGACCATTTTATTTTATTTCTTAAACCTAACCATTAAACCTAACCCTAGTTTATTCTCTACACTTGACCATGGTTGAGATATGATAAGAATGACTTATTTTCTATTTTCTAATTGATCTTATCATATTCTTTTTCTTCTTCTTCTTCTTCTTCTTCAAGAAGAAGAGAGCTTGCAATCTTCAATGGTGATTTCATGAAAAGAGTGAGAAATCCAATTCTAAAGTGAACCCACTTCCTATTTCTTCATCCTCTACCACTTGCCAAGTAGTATAGGGTGTTTTCTTCACAAGTTTCATGACTTGGTGAAGTTGGAGCTTGATCTTGAGTTGCCTCGACGTAGATCATCTTCGGCATCATAGTCGACGACCTAGCCCGATCATTTCTTCGGCGAAACCATCGCTAGAGTCCAGGATCCGATGATCGCAGCGGAGGGACATCATTATGGAGCTAAGGAAGTGGAGGACCGGATCTACAAAGGTTGTATTTCCGTTTACTCTTAGTTAAGTTATTAACTAGTTATCGTTTTCGCCTAAATTCTAGTTAACGATCCGTATTAGGGTTTGTAGGCACAAGAATTTTTTTTGATTTTGGCATGGTTGATGCCTTGTGAGACCTCCTTAGAGTGTCTAGGAACCCTACAGTGGTATCAGAGCCTAGCTAGAGTCTTAGGCGAAGTGTAGACGTTGTTTGAAATCCGACCGAAACACGAAACCCTAATTCATACCCCTCTCTGTCCAATTTTTGAAAATGTGGATTTTTCATAATTAAAAATATGCAGAAAAATCAGCAGGCGTTTCTAGGAGTTACTGTGAAATTCGAGCACCTGATTCAATCAAAGAGAGGCGGAACCGCGGTATTAGCATGGCTAATGCGGCGGTTCCGCGGCCACATAGTCTCTTCAGTTAGTTCTTTTTGCACAATAACTTCTATCTTTCAGTGCTGAATTTTATGGGAATTTTTAATATTTACTCAAGAGTTGAGTATTTTGGGTTGTATTGGGAGTTCGTAGATTCGATCAGATTGTCAAACTTTGTCTATGTGTTTTTCCGGATAATTTTTGAATATGTTAAAAAAAGTTCGACCGGATATGAATACCCACTTTTTCCCCTGTCGGGAAATTTCCAATTGTTGGATATTTCCGTGGTTTAAAGACGTTCTAAGTAGTGCAAGTAACGCGATGGTCCCTCTAGAAGACAACAAACCTTAACTCGATTATGTGACCGTCTTGAACTGCCCTTTGAACCTTAGGGTTTGGGGCAGTACGGCATGCCACATGTGAGGCGTTGGCTTGACCCTTCTATGGCTGGACCGTTGGTACTGAGGCATGAACTGGATGTTTTTAAACTTATTTCATGTGTTGAGTTGTATCGGGAAAACTTGGGTGTTTGGTTGTTCGATCGGAAAGTTTAACATTTTCTATTTATCTGGAATGGGATACAATAATTGGAATTCACAAGTAGTTATGAGATACTGAATGAATGTTATAAACATAGCACTTTAGTCTCACTTGATCGGTTGCCACGGAATTTTGATGCGATCAAAAGTCCGTCGCAATCACGTAGAGTACGCGGATACTCGCCGGGTAAACTTAATAGACAGCCTCACCCCCTAGCCCCGACCAAGTGACTGTAGGAGAACCCCGTCGACGAAAGCATCCGTTCGGGTGCTCGCGGCAGTGGTGTTTCGCCTTGGTGCACTTCGTCGACGGCATCGGGGGTGCGGCCGCCTAATAAAGTTTGCAACGAGCATTCGATCAAAATGGCGGGAATCTTGTTGAATTGCCCGACTTGATATTGAAAAGAGTTTTCGATAATGAGACTAAAATGCGGGGTTTATAATTGTTAGGCATGCGATGTCTAAGTATTTCATTCGATTAGGCATGCGATGTCTAAACAGGTTGCGGATTCCAACTGTTGTAGTTTTACACTTTCTTTTCTGTGACCGTAAGTGTAATATGTGATATCGTCGGTTTCGTTGCTATATGCCAACAACAATTGGGATACGCATGTTTACTTACGTTGATGACATGTGATGTTATGTGTTGCTGGATATGTTATATTGGATCGTCGTGTTTGAATAGCCGGGTTTTTTTTATGTGAGATGAGTCTTTTTCATTCTCATTCATGTAAAAACTTGTATGTAATATTCTTTTATTGGGACACTTCCAGGTTGCGGAAGATGTCACCATTTGTATATTATTTTCTTTTCCGCACTAGGATAGACCCAAGGAGGAGGGCATAAGTAACCGGGTTCTGGAGTCCAGTGGGAGACCAACTCGAGGAGTCGAGTCCGGGTCTCCTAACTTAGAATTGGTAGGGTTGCTTGCCGCTCTCGTAGGGGTCTAGGGGTGTGGGTTTGGCTATTCATCGCGACCGTGGAATCCG
This sequence comes from Agapanthus africanus, assembly GCA_030015575.1. Lineage (NCBI taxonomy): Eukaryota > Viridiplantae > Streptophyta > Magnoliopsida > Asparagales > Amaryllidaceae > Agapanthus > Agapanthus africanus. Next base: position 54,502,494 of record CM057350.1, on the reverse strand, counting down.
TGTTTTATACTGGCTCGTACTAAAACACGGACATCCTAGTGTTAGTTGTATGTATGCCCTAGAGGCCAGTATTGTACAGATGTTGTATATTATATTGGATGCTTGGACATATATAGAGATGACTTTCTTGCTCGATATGATAGTATGCTATCTGGTTACTCTTTATCTTAACATGTATACTTGTCTCTTTAAACTGTCTTATGGTTACATGTTGGTAAAGCCCTTAGGATGTGTACTTGACTACCTGGACTATGATGCAGATCATACTAGTGGGGACATGGTAGTCCATAAGTACATCCTTCAAGGTCCTTAGTCGTGGGTGTATCGAGACGGGGCATCGATATACCAGAGTAGACTAGCGTATACGCTTCTCGACCCATATGATGGGCGATGGATGATCCCATATCCATTGGTGTTTGACATCAGAGATGGTATACGGGTGCTCAGTGGAGACTGGGTACACTGGACGGACTCGCCGAGAACTCCCAGATGGTATTATACCTCACGTCAGATGGCAGTTCTCAGGTGACACTTGTGCAGGTTAGTCTGTAGACCCGAGATCGTCATAGAGTCTTGTGTGATTCCCACTGTGCTTTGATCTCCACCTTACCACGTCCATGAGGGCGTGCAAAACGGTGGTCTTTAGGTACAATCCCGAGTCACATGGAGGCAATGAGCGATAGGAGGGGTTTCGTCTCTCCCGGTATTGGGGGTTGATGTTGCGCTGTGCTCGATTGGCCGTAACAGGGAAGTCCCTGGCCAGGGCTGATCTGAGATTTGCTGGTAAGTGTTACCAGTAGTTTCTCGACCCGTTATGAGCCTCACATCGGCACGACTTATCGAGTATTGGGGTCTGACGTTTACCACCCCTAGACTTGATATGCGACGTATCAGACGAACAGACCGGACTGTACGGTAAGTGTTACGGGTTGGATTCACAGGAGTGTGAGCGGGCTAGCTCGTCGATCTTCTGATCGCTCAATACCCGGATGGCCGTTACGTTTAGCAGACCGCTTGCGGCTTGTGGGTGCTTGATATGATCATCATCTGCTACCGGCGTATTGACGAGTCTTTAGAATCCTACACAGAGGTTTCCTGGCTCAAGCGAAACGAAATAGGAGCGCATATGAGATGTGTGCAGGACCGAGAATAATGCGTGTATGTGATACCGCATTTCATTCTCGCGATAAATGTTTCGATTGGTTATATTCGATATGACCTAGTTATCGAATCATTGATTCGATAAATCGATACATTGAATACTAGTCGGTTATGTGCGACATGACCGGATCATTGAATCAAATGTTGATTTAATGATTTAATGTATAATTATATATTTGATATATTACTTTGCATTAACTAGTATTGGTTCACTTTATATGGATTTTCTCACTTGGTGTGCATGATGTATATGTGATATACTTTTGTGCACTTGTATGTATCATATTTGATGATGCATGTTTATATGGTTAAGTATAAAGAATAAAACCATGGTTAAGTAGATAATTAGGGTTTTGTTTTAATCACTCATTTATTTATCCATTCCTTTTTATTTAAATAATTTTATGAAAACAAAATGGTTTTCTTTTTGTCATGAAGCTTGATGAAGCTTCATGAAGGTTTGACTCAAAGACCATTTTGTCTTCATGCTAAACCCTAACTATTCCCACTTACCATGGTTTGCTCTCTACACTTAACCTTAGTTTGATTATGATAAGTATTGTTTATCTTTTCATTTTAAAATAGACTTATCATAATTCTAGCTCATCTTCTTCTTCATCTTCAAGTTTGAAACCTTGAGGCCATCAATGGCAACTTGAGCTTGAGAGTGAGAAATCCAATTCTAAAGAGAACCCACCTCCTATTTCTTCATCCTCTACCTCTTGCCAAGTAGTAGAGTGTGTTTTCTTCACAAGTTTCATCACTTTGTGAAGTGGGAGCTTGATCTAGCGATGCCTCGACGTAGATCATCTTCGGCATCGTCGTCGATGACCAAGCCCGTTCATTCTCCGATGAAGCCGACGCTAGAGCCCGGAGTTCGACTTGGACAGCGAGGAGACTTCGTTGCGGAGCCGTGGAGGTGGATATCCGGATCTACAAAGGCTGTAATTTCCATATTCTAGTAGTTAAGTGTTAACTAGTTTACTTTTCGCCTAGATTTCTTGCAACGATCCGTTAACTAGGGTTTCTCGGCACCATATTTTTGTAAAATGGCATGGTTGATGCCTTGTGAGACCTCTACTGTGTGCCTAGGAACCCTACAGTGGTATCAGAGCCTAGCTAGAGCCTTAGGCGAAGTCTAGATGGCGTTTGAAGCCCGAACGAACCCGAAACCCCAAACCAAACATGCTCTCTGTCCTTTTTCTAAAATCGGGGATTTTTCCACATTAAAAATATGCAGAAAAATCAGCAGGCTAATCTAAGAGTTACTGTGAATTTCAATGGACTAATTCCATCAAAGAGCCGCGGATCCGCGGCACGAGCATGGCTCGTGCGGCGGATGCGCGGCGCTTTTGTCGTTTTGTGCATTTTAATTTTCACAGTAATTCTCATTTTTCTGTGGTGGTTTTCCTGGGAATTTTTAATATTCATTCAAGAGTTGAATTTTCCAGGGTTGTTTTGGGGATTCGGTATTTCGATCGGATTATCAAATTTCGTCTTTTGTGTATTTCCGGATAATTTTCAAAATATGTTAAAAAGTTCGACCGGATATAAATACCCAATTTTTCCCCTGTCGGGAAATTTCCAAGTGTTGGATTTTTCCGTAGTTTAACGACGTTCTAAGTAGTGCAAGTAACGCGATGGACCCTCTAGAAGACAACAAACCTTAACTCGATTATGTGACCGTCTTGAACTGCCCTTTGAACCTTCGGGTTTGGGGCAGTACGGCGTGCCACATGTGAGGCGTTGGCTTGACCCTTCTACGGCTGGACCGTCGGTACTGAGGCACGAACTGAATGTTGTTAGACTTATTTCATGTGTTGAGCTGTATCGGGAAAACTTGGGTATTCGGATGTTCGATCGGAAAGTTTAACATTTTCTGTTTATCTGGAATGTGATACAATAATTGGAATTCACAAACAGTTATGTGATAACTGAATGAATGTTATAAATCTAGCGGTTTAGTTTCACTTTATATCGAAAAGAGTTTTCGATAATGGGACTAAAATGCGGGGTTTATAACTGTAAGGCATATGATGTCTAAAGAGGTTGCGGATTCCAATTGTTGTAGTTTTACACTTTCTTTTCTCTGACCGTAAGTGTAGTATGTTCATATCGCCGGTTTCGTTGCTATACGTCAACGACAATTGAGATATGCATACTTACTTACGTTGATGGCATGTGATGTTATGTGTTGCTGGATATGTTATATTGAATCGTCGTGTTCGAATAGCCGGGGGTTTTTATGTGAGATGAGTGTTTTTCATTTTCATTCATGTAAAAACTTGTATGTAATATTCTTTTATTTGGGGCACTTCCAGGTAGCGGAAGTTGTCACCTTTTGTATATTATTTACTTTTCCGCATTAGGATAGACCCAAGGAGGGGAGCACAAGTAACCGGGTTCTGGGGTCCAGTGGGAGACCAACTCGAGGAGTCGAGTCCGGGTCTCCTAACCCTAGAATTGGCAGGGTTGCTTGCCGCTCTCGTAGGGGTCTAGGGGTGTGGGATTGGCTATTCATCACGACCGTGGAATCCGTGTTTTATACTGGCTCGTATTGAAAACACGGACGTCCTAGTATATCCAATATTTCATATGTTTATTCTGCTGCGATATCTGTGTTGTGACTCTGTGATGGATATAGTATATAGTATATATGATATATTATATGGTATCAGAGCAAGGTTGTCTTCCTCGTATTGTACGTGGACGACATACTCTTGATAGGAAATGATATTCCTATGCTGCATGCGGTCAAGCTCTTCTTATCACAAAGATTCTCAATGAAAGATCTTGGTGATGCCTCCTGCATATTGGGAATTAGGATCTATAGAGATAGATCCAAACGGATTTTGGGATTGTCCCAATCCAGGTACATTGACACCATACTAAAGAGGTTTAGTATGGAAGAGTCCAAGCGTGGGAACTTGCCCACGATCTCTGGAGTCACTCTCTCCAAAGAGATGTCTCCCAAGACTGATTTGGAGAGAGCTCGCATGCAAGGGATACCCTATGCTTCGGCAGTAGGCTCTATCATGTATGCGATGCTATGTACCAGACCCGATGTAGCATACTCACTAAGTGTAGTGAGCAGGTATCAAGTTGATCCTGGGGAGAGTCACTGGACAGCTGTGAAGAGCATTCTCAAGTACTTACAAAGGACTAGAGAAATGTTCTTGGTGTATGGTAACGGAGAACTCCAAGTGGAGTCCTTTACCGATTCGAGCTTCCAGAGTGATAAGGACGACTCTAAGTCGCAGTCGGGCTTTGTCTTTACCCTTTACGGAGGGGCGGTTAGCTGGAAGAGTTCCAAGCAGGAAACCGTGGCAGACTCGACGATGGAGGCTGAATACATCGCTGCCAATGATGCTGCCAAAGAGGCTGTCTGGATCAAGAAGTTCATTACTGAACTTGGAGTGGTTCCATCCATTGAGCATCCAATACCTTTGTATTGCGATAACAATGGAGCGGTGGCTTTGGCCAAGGAACCCAGGTCCCATCAGCGGTCCAGACATATTCTGAGGCGGTATCACCTGATCCGGGAGATAGTTGATCGCCGGGAGATCGAGGTAAGGAGGGTTGACACGAAGAACAACACGGCGGATCCACTCACGAAGGCCATTCCCCAGATACAGTTTGAGAGACTCTTCGGGATGCTCGGTATGCGATACTACAGCAGCTGGCCCTAGTGCAAGTGGGAGATTGTTAGTTGTATGTATGCCCTAGAGGCCAGTATTGTACAGATGTTGTATATTATATTGGATGCTTGGACATATATAGAGATGACTTTCTTGCTCGATATGATAGTATGCTATCTGGTTACTCTTTATCTTAACATGTATACTTGTCTCTTTAAACTGTCTTATGGTTATATGTTGGTAAAGCCCTTAGGATGTGTACTTAACTACCTGGACTATGATGCAGATCATACTAGTGGGGACATGGTAGTCCATAAGTACATCCTTCAAGGTCCCTAGTCGTGGGTGTATCGAGACGGGGCATTGATATACCAGAGTAGACTAGCGTATACGCTTCTCGACCCATGTGATGGGCGATGGATGATCCCATATCCATTGGTGTTTGACATCAGAGATGGTATACGGGTGCTCAGTTGAAACTGGGTACACTGGACGGACTCGCCGAGAACTCCCAGATGGTATTATACCTCATGTCAGATGGCAGTTCTCAGGTGACACTTGTGCAGGTTAGTCTGTAGACCTGAGATCGTCATAGAGTCTTGTGTGATTCCCACTGTGCTTTGATCTCCACCTTACCACGTCCATGAGGGCGTGCAAAACGGTGGTCTTTGGGTACAGTCCCGAGTCACATGGAGGCAATGAGCGATAGGAGGGGTTTCGTCTCTCCCGGTATTGGGGGTTGATGTTGCGCTGTGCTCGATTGGCCGTAACAGGGAAGTCCCTGGCCAGGGCTGATCTGAGATTTGCTGGTAAGTGTTACCAGTAGTTTCTCGACCCGTTATGAGCCTCACATCGGCACGACTTATCGAGTATTGGGGTCTGACGTTTACCACCCCTAGACTTGATATGCGACGTATCAGACGAACAGACCGGACTGTACGGTAAGTGTTACGGGTTGGATTCACAGGAGTGTGAGCGGGCTAGCTCGTCGATCTTCTGATCGCTCAATACCCGGATGGCCGTTACGTTTAGCAGACCGCTTGCGGCTTGTGGGTGCTTGATATGATCATCATCTGCTACCGGCGTATTGACGAGTCTTTAGAGTCCTACACAGAGGTTTCCTGGCTCAAGCGAAACGAAATAGGAGCGCATATGAGATGTGTGCAGGACCGAGAATAATGCGTGTATGTGATACCGCATTTCATTCTCGCGATAAATGTTTCGATTGGTTATATTCGATATGACCTAGTTATCGAATCATTGATTCGATAAATCGATACATTGAATACTAGTCGGTTATGTGCGACATGACCGGATCATTGAATCAAATGTTGATTTAATGATTTAATGTATAATTATATATTTGATATATTACTTTGCATTAACTAGTATTGGTTCACTTTATATGGATTTTCTCACTTGGTGTGCATGATGTATATGTGATATACTTTTGTGCACTTGTATGTATCATATTTGATGATGCATGTTTATATGGTTAAGTATAAAGAATAAAACCATAGTTAAGTAGATAATTAGGGTTTTGTTTTAATCACTCATTTATTTATCCATTCCTTTTTATTTAAATAATTTTATGAAAACAAAATGGTTTTCTTTTTGTCATGAAGCTTGATGAAGCTTCATGAAGGTTTGACTCAAAGACCATTTTGTCTTCATGCTAAACCCTAACTATTCCCACTTACCATGGTTTGCTCTCTACACTTAACCTTAGTTTGATTATGATAAGTATTGTTTATCTTTTCATTTTAAAATAGACTTATCATAATTCTAGCTCATCTTCTTCTTCATCTTCAAGTTTGAAACCTTGAGGCCATCAATGGCAACTTGAGCTTGAGAGTGAGAAATCCAATTCTAAAGAGAACCCACCTCCTATTTCTTCATCCTCTACCTCTTGCCAAGTAGTAGAGTGTGTTTTCTTCACAAGTTTCATCACTTTGTGAAGTGGGAGCTTGATCTAGCGATGCCTCGACGTAGATCATCTTCGGCATCGTCGTCGATGACCAAGCCCGTTCATTCTCCGATGAAGCCGACGCTAGAGCCCGGAGTTCGACTTGGACAGCGAGGAGACTTCGTTGCGGAGCCGTGGAGGTGGATATCCGGATCTACAAAGGTTGTAATTTCCATATTCTAGTAGTTAAGTGTTAACTAGTTTACTTTTCGCCTAGATTTCTAGCAACGATCCGTTAACTAGGGTTTCTCGGCACCATATTTTTGTAAAATGGCATGGTTGATGCCTTGTGAGACCTCTACTGTGTGCCTAGGAACCCTACACCTAGTATATCCAATATTTCATATATGTTTCTTCTGCTGCGATATCTGTGATGTGATCATGTGATGTTCTGTGATAGATACTGTATATAGTATATATGATATATTATATAGACGTTACTTATGTTTTACACCCGCGCTAGCCCTGCCCCGCTCTGCCGTTAGTTACCTAACCTAACGGTGCACGAGGGGACATCGAGGCGAATGCGGATGGCATAAGTGTACGTCGTATTTATCTGTGATGTTTAGGTGATTAAATGATGGGACTTCATTAATATGATTAATGAAAGTAAAAGAAACCTAAAGATGTTGTAGAATTGAATTTCAAAAATAAAACAGGTAGCTACAGTTCTTGCTTTGCACAGCGGTATATATGATATATCCTGCATCTTATTCGATGAGGAAAGGGCCGACGATCCCTTCACCGGGAGTGACCCCTTTAGCAATAACTGGCAGATGCTACACACTCGGTTTGTCTTTTGATAGCTTCTATAGTTTCTGCTTTGCACAGTGATATATATGATATATCCCGCACCTCATTCGACGAGGAAAGGGCCGACGATCCCTTCACCGGGAGTGACCCCTTTAGCAAAACTAGAAAAGCCTCAGAAACACTCCATTTTAAAATCATTTGATTCTGCAACGATATCAAGTTCATTACGCAATAGGTTTTCAGAAAAACCTGTCGTAGCCCTCCGTCATTTCAGATAAGTCCTACTTAGTATTCGTGCTACGTTTGTTGACCTCCGTCAAAGCGTAGTGTGCGGTAGCTAACTAGTATTTATCTGCTTATGCATATGATGCAGATTGGATTAGGGTAGTCGTGCGGCCTTGTTGACCTCCGTCAAGGGTCGTGCGGGTGGGTTTAATTCGATCAAGAAATGACGGGTTGAACTTGATTAGTAGCCTATGGTTTGTTGACCTCCGTCAAGGTCATAGGACGCTAGGGGCAAAATTATCGGGAATTTTAAGTGTTGAAATTTGCAATGAGATTGCATACCTTCTATGAGATAGTTGGATCCCGATATCCGCTGCGAGTAAGAGTTACTCCTGGGAGAGTTTTACACATTACAATTAGCCGGTCAAGTAGGTGTCTAGAAATGTGTCAACGGGGTTACGCCTCTGGGAAAACGAGATTTACATTAATTAGGTTCGTGCGAAAGCACGGGAGACCTCCCTCAAAGTACCGACACTGGCCTGGCTGAAAGATTGGCGAACTTGTAGTGTGTAATTAATCCCGGCTAGTTTTTCCTTTTAGGGTTTGAAGGAAGATTTGATAAAAACAGTGGGAGCCATCCTGATTAGATAAAATAATAACCAATCTGATCTTGCAAGAGCGCACGCTGAGTGTTTTCTTCTCTCTCTCTCCAGGTAGCGACCATATCACGCCTTAATCAAGAGAATAATACGAAATATTGACCGAACCCGCTTGTTATACTGAACTGGGGAACGCTGGTTCCGCTCCACCTTATAATTGTTATAAGACAGAGCAGGAAATTGGGGAATACCAGATTTCCCGTGCCGCCCAAACGAAGAAAGTGCATGTTGATGCATCATCTTCGGGTGTGTTCGTTACAAAGAACTGTTTCTCTGTATCCTCTACGTCCTGGGTATTTGATACCGGATCAGGATCCCAGATATGTAATCTGTTACATAGGGCTATAGATAGGTAGAGAACTGAGAACGGGTGATAAGTTTCATGAGACAGAAAACGGGGCAAGTGTTGCAGCCAAGTCTGTTGGTCACTGTCACCCTGTATTATCAGTACATTGATTCTGAACAAATGCTATTAGATACCGAACCTGATATACAAAATCATATCAGTCTCTTTATTAGTAAAGAAACGATAAAATTTTGTATTGTTGGATAATGTTTTGAATATTTCCTATATCAAAAGTTGATCAGTTCAGGCACGTTATCTAAAAGCATTGATGTTCTAAATCAAACTACAGTTCTTTAGTATACAGAACACACACAAGAGGAAGAGTTCAGAAATGAACGGATCCTTCTTGAGGTATTGTAGACTAGGTCATATCAATGCGACCCGACTAGCTGAAGTTACATTTAGATGCATATTTAAATTAGTTTGAATTTACATCTTGTGAAACTTGCCGGTCATGTCACAAAGATACGATGACCATAGCTCTGTTTACTGGAAACAGAGAAAGAGTTAGTGAACTCTTGGGACTGATACATAGTGATGTATGCAAGGTCCCCTATCTACACATGTCAGGACCGGTTCTTTGTACTTCATTAAATTCTCTGATGATCTCTCAAGATTCAGACATATGTTCCTGTTGAAACACAAGTCCGAACCTTTTGAGATATTCACAGAATATAAGTTAGAAGAAGAGAACCAAAATGAGGGTATAAGTATTATATCCTTTGATGCGATCAGGGAGGAGAATACTTGAGCACGGAATTCCTGGACTATTCTAAAGGAGAATGAGATTCTCTCTCAGCATTACTCCTCCGTATACACCATAAAACGATGGTATATCGGGGTGGAGCAATTGCACCCTATTCGATATGGTGCGCTCTATGACGAGTAATACTGAGTTACCTGTTTCCTTTTGGGAATTATGCGCTTGAGAAGCTGCATACCTATTGAATAGGGTTCGAATCAGATCACAGCCTACCACTCCATATGAGATATGGTATGGGAAGAGCCCATGTCCTAAGCTAGTTAAGATTTGGGGTTGTCCGGCCTATGTCTAAAAGCAAAATCCGGACAAGCTCGTGGCAAGGTCAGTTATGTAGAACTGGAAAGGTTCCAGCTATGCAAACTATAGCAGATGATTTGGTACAACCAAAGGATTCATTAGATACCAACGAACCTCAGCCTCTCCGCCGATCTAGTAGGGTTTCTCACCCACCCGAGAGATACTTCAGTTTCTCTATGACAGTGGGAGCAAGGATTGCATCATGAGATGATGACCCAACTAGTTTCGAGCAGGCCATCGAGAGTAGGGACTCTGTAAAAATGGCTGGATGCTTAGCGATCTGAGATGGAATCCATGTACACCAACAAAGTATGGACTTTGGTTGCTATATCTGAAGGGTTAAATCCCCATCAGGAGTAAGTATATCTTGAGAAGATTACTTGGTGTAGATGGAAAAGTTGAGACTTTCAAATCTAGACTTGTTAAAGTTTTTCGTCATCGACCAGGCGTGGATAATGATGAAACCTTTTTCCAGTGGCTATGCTTAAGTCCATCCAGATCCTACTTGCCACGGCTTCATACCATGACTGCGATATCTGGTGGTTGGGTGTCATGACAGCTTTTCTAAATAATGTTTTAGAAGAGAGCGTCTATAAGTACACAGCCAGAGGGCCTCGTAGACAGTGGGAGCAGCGGAAACGTGTGCAAGATATTTCATGTGATAAAACAGGCATCGCGGAGTTGGAACATCTGTTTTGATGAGTTAGTCAAAGAGTTTGACATCATCAAAATGGTAGATGAACCTTGTATAAACAAAAAGATAGTAGGGAGTATGGTGACGATTCTCGTAGAGTACGTGGATGACATACTCTTGATAAGAAAGGAGTTTCATATGCTACGCTCGGTCAATCTCCGCTTATCACAATGATTCTCCATATAGGATCAAAGTGATACCTCCTAAATCCTATGTTTTGGGTCTATGAGATAGATCTAAATGGATGTTAGGATACTCACTAGATGTAGTGAGATGGTATCAATCGATCCTGGGGAGAATCACTGGAAGTGTTCCAGGGTGATAAGGACAACTGAATGTCAGTCACAGGCATTGTCTTCACCCTCAGTGGAGGGACGGTATGTTGGAAGAGTTCCAAGCTAAATACCGTGGCTTACTAGACGATAAAGGCAGGATACATCGCTACTTAAGATGCTACCAAAGAGGCAGTTTGGGTGTATAATGGTTCATGAGATGAACTAGGTTCCTACCATTGTGTGACAATGGAAGTGTGGCTTTGGCCCGGGAACCCCGGTCCCATCAGTGACCCAGACATATTCTAAGGCAGTATCACCTGATCATGGAGATAGTTGATCTCCAGGGTGATCGAGGTTAGGAGAGCAGACTCAGAGGATAACACAGCGGATCCACTCACGAAGGCCTATTCCCAGAGAGAGACTTTTATGGGATGGTTGAGTATGAGATACTACAACCACTGCTACAGATGGCCCTAGTGCAAGTGAGAGATTGTTAGTTATATGTATGTCCTAGAGGCCATTACTGTACATTGGATGTATATTGTAATGGATGCTGGGACATATATAGGGAGGACTTTCTTGCTCGACATGATAGTATGCTATCTGGTTACTCTTTACCTTAACGTGTATACTGATTGTCTCTCTGTTACATGTTGGTAAAGCCCTTAGGACGTGTACTTGACTACCTGGACTATGTTGCAGATCATACTAGTGGGGACATGGTAGTCCATAAGTATATTCTTCAAGGTCCCTAGTCGTGGGTGTATCGAGACAGGGCATCGATATACCAGAGTAGACTAGCGTATACCTTCTCGATCCATACAGATGGGCGATGGATGATCCCATATCCATTGGTGTTTGACATCAAAGATGATATACGGGTGCTCAGTGGAGACTGGGTACACTGGACGGACTCGCCGAGAACTCCCAGATGGTATTATACCTTACGTCAGATGGCAGTTCTCTGGTGACACTGGTACAGGTTAGTCTGTAGACCCGAGATCATCATAGAGTCTTGTGTGGTTCCTACTGTGCTTTGATTTCCACCTTACCACGTCCAAGAGGGCGTGCAAAACGGTGGTTTTTGGGTACAGTCCCGAATCACATGGAGGCAATGAGTGATAGGAGGGGATTCGTCTCTCCCGGTATAGGGAGTTGATGTTGCGCTGTGTTCGATTGGCTATAACTGGAAATCCCTGGCCAGGGTTGCTGAGATTTACTGGTAAGTGTTACCAGTAGTTTCTCGAACTGTTATAGACCTCATATCAACACGACTTATCGAGCTATTGGGGTCTGACGTTTACCACCCCTAGGCAAGATATGCGACATATCAGACGATCAGACCGGACTGTACGGTAAGTGTTACTGGTTGGATTCACAGGAGTGTGAGCGGGCTTGCTCGTCGATCTTCTGATCGCTCAATACCCGGGTGGCCGTTACGTTTAGCAGACCGCTTGCGGCTTGTGGGTGTTTGATATGATCATCACCTGCTGCCGGCGTATTGACGAGTCTTTAGAGTCCTACACAGAGGTTTCCTGGCTCAAGCGAAACGAAATAGGAGCGCATATGAGATATGTGCGGGACCGAGAATTATACCAGTATGTGATACTGTATTCTATTCTCACGATGAATGTATCGATTGGTTGTATGCGATATAACCTAGTTATCGAATCCAGGATTGATTCGATAAGTCGGTACATTGGATATTAGTCGGTCATATGCGATATGACCGGATCGTTAAATCAAGTGTTGATTTAATGATTTAATATATAATTATATATTTGATATATTACTTTGCATTAACTAGTATTTGTTCACCTAAGATGGATTTTCTCACTTGATGTGCACATTGTATATATGATATAGTTTTGTGCACTAGTTTGTATCATGTTTGATGATACATGCAAACTTGGGTGTATGTTTGATTAAACCATGGTTAATTAATGGTTAGGGTTTCATTTGCTTTATTTATTTATTTATTTATTTCATTTTGGCTTAAGATAAAATGGTGGCTTTCTTTGGATTTTGTTGAAGCTTCATGAAGCTTTGAAAAAGCTTTGACCATTTTGTTTTATTCCTTAAACCTAACCCTAGTTTATTCTCTACACTTGACTATGGTTGAGATATGATAAGAATGACTTATTTTCTATTTTCTAATTGATCTTATCATATTCTTTTTCTTCTTCTTCTTCTTCTTCAAGAAGAAGAGAGCTTGCAACCTTCAATGGTGATTTCATGAAAAGAGTGAGAAATCCAATTCTAAAGTGAACCCACTTCCTATTTCTTCATCCTCTACCACTTGCCAAGTAGTATAGGGTGTTTTCTTCACAAGTTTCATGACTTGGTGAAGTTGGAGCTTGATCTTGAGTTGCCTCGACGTAGATCATCTTCGGCATCGTAGTCGACGACCTAGCCCGATCATTTCTTCGGCGAAACCATCGCTAGAGTCCGGGATCCGATGATCGCAGCGGAGGGACATCATTATGGAGCTAAGGAAGTGGAGGACCGGATCTATAAAGGTTGTATTTCCGTTTACTCTTAATTAAGTTATTAACTAGTTATCGTTTTCGCCTAAATTCTAGTTAACGATCCGTATTAGGGTTTGCAGGCACAAGAATTTTTTTTGAATTTGGCATGGTTGATGCCTTGTGAGACCTCCTTAGAGTGCCTAGGAACCCTACAGGCGGAGCGTTGATTGCACTTGCACTTCGAGCAGCTCGAGCAGTTGGAGGCTATTGATGCTTGATTTCTGCGCCAGGCAGAAGACCAAATCTTAGTAACTTAAAACCCAAAGGCAACCATTAACAAACCGCGATTCATTCGCGAAGACGACACACGAAGTGTGGAGTGGAAAGAGGAAAAGGTCCCACCGGGCGTGCCAGAATCTGTTCCCCTCCGAATGACGCGGCGGAGACGCGGTGAACGTCTTGCCTGAGATTCGGGGCAGATTCTATTTGGTTTTATCCGTCCACCTCTCCGAAGATGTCAAGTTGATTTATGGCACCGTGTATCGGAGGTTTGGACGGATGCGGCCGACGTAGCAGACTTCATCAGATTCCCCCTCGCTTGAGGGGTTTTTGATTGTGGGGACGCTCTTCCCTGCAGGCGCAAGCCCCTGCAGTTAATTACGCTACCGCATCGCGGTAACAACTTTTTCCTTCTCCAGAATTTCACTTCGTGTCGTGTGTGTTTGTTTCGTTTGTGGATGCCCGTGGATTGTATACAGAGACTAAGTTATGCCGTCGCCTGTAGGATGTGGATTAGTCCAAATTCGTATTTACTTAGATTTGGGTTTGGTGTTTTAGTTTAAGGATACATTAGCCATATTGAGGCTAAGATCAACTTAAACGTTTGTTAAGGATACGTTAGTCTGATTTGAGACTAAGATCAACTTAACGGGATCGTTTGGATCCGACAAAAGAGCACTTGGGGGCTCTATTGTTCCAGTTTAGGGACATAGTGGTCCATCGCCAGTTTAAGGACATGGTGGTCTATAGGTAGTTTAAGGACGTTTCGGTCCATTGGTTTAAGGACGCATAAGTCCGTGGGTTTAAGGACCCCACAGTCCGTATCTTGGTTTAAGGACGCATAAGTCCATGAGTTTAAGGACCCCACAGTCCGTGTTGATGTGTGGCTGTCGGGACCCGTCACCTCTCCGACGTCGTTGAAGGATTACAACGATAGGAGTCAGAGGTATTCAGAGATGTACCCTCGAACCGGATGTAAATTGATTTAGGAGAGCAGCCGTGCTCAGTCAATTTAATTTGAGGACTTACGGCCATGATTGGGCTAAGTCCAGTTGAGAATATTCAACGTTTTTATTTATTTTTGGCCTATTAGGCCTGTGCTAGGGCTTTGCCCCTTTTTAATAATGCATTGCATTTTGTTTTGTTTGGGCTCTGTCCTTTTATAAATGATGCAGAGCATCTATTTTGTTTGGGCTCTGCCCTTTTAATGCATTGCATTTTATTTGGCCTGTTAGCCCTTTTTAATTGGGCTCAGCCCTTCTTTTCAATAATGCAGTGCATTAATTATCTGATATTGGCTTGTCAGGCGCTTTGCGCCAATCATTGAGCGTAAGCGCATATGGAGGTGACACGTGTCACGCTCTAGTGAGCGCAAGCGCAACAGCGCAGTGAGCTGCGCCAGTGCGCTGCGTTGTTGCGCTGCTGACACATGGCGCGCACTGGTGAGTTGCGCCAATTTCAGAGAGCAATGCTCTATCTTAAAAGCGCATAGCGCAAATGGTTCTGGTGCTGACACGTGGCGCTCTCTGGTGTCTTGCGCCAACCCAGGAGCGCAACAGTGCAGTTTTGCAAGTGCAAGGCACTGTTTCAATAACTTGATCCAATTTTGGATTCAAGAAAAGAATCTTTAAGATTCCATAACCAATGGTTCATAAAAAGTGCAAGGCACTATTATTATTTGTTTTTTTATTGAAGATCATTGATCTTGTTCTTAGATCAATGATCTATTCAGAAGAAATTCTTCTATTTTATAAAGGTTTTTTTTACCTTTTTCTTGAATTTTCTTCAGAGTTCTCTCTGTTTTTTTGAAGTTCTTGATCTCTCACAATGTTGATCATCTTTTGAGTTGGGGTCTAGGGGTCTTTATATAGTGCCCATAGATTTGTTAAGTTTGTTAAAGAGATCATTCTCTGAGTGATTTGAGGAATTTCCCCCACCGTTGGATCTTTGATCCAAGGGCTTCTGTTTCACAGAAGATAATCTTCTTGTTTTAACAAGAACAGAAGGATCTTACTAGAATTTTAATTCTGTTTGGCGCAAACGCCCCAGCGCGCGACACGTGTCACGCAGCGCAGAGCGCAGCGCAACTGCGCTGCCACGTGGCTCGCAGCGCAGAGCGCAGCGCAACTGCGCTGCCACGTGGCTCGCAGCGCAGAGCGCAGGTCATCTGAAGCGTTGCTTCTTTTAATTTTGTTTTAAATAGAGCCTTGCTCTGATTGGGCGCGCTGCCTTGGGCGCTGCGCTCCCTGCGCTGGCGTGCCTGCTTTTGACACGTGGCGCTCTGCGCGCAGCGCAGGGGATCTGAAGCGTTGCTTCATTTATTAGAATTTAAATTTTCAAAGTAGAGCTTTGCTCTGATTGGGGGAATCAGAAGCGTTGCTTCATTTCCCGCCTTGGAATTTGAACAGAGCTTTGCTCTAATTGGGGTAAACACACCACATACTACGCTTACGGTCACAGAAAAGAAAGTGTAAAACTACAACAGTTGGAATCCGCAACCTCCTTAGACATCCCATGCCTAACCAAATGAATTCCTTAGACATCGCATGCCTAACAATTATAAACCCCGCATTTTAGTCTCATTATCGAAAACTCTTTTCAATATCAAGTCGGGCAATTTAACAAGATTCCCGACATCCTGATCGAATGCTCGTCGCAAACTTTAGTAGACGGCCGCACCCCCGGATGCTGTCGACGAAGTGCACTAAGGCGGAACACCGCTGCCGCGAGCACCCAAACGGATGCTTTTGGCGACGGGGTTCTCCTACAGTCACTTGGTCGGGGCTATGGGGCATGGCTATCTATTAAGTTTACCCGGCGAGTATCCGCGTACGCTACGTGATTGCGACGGACTTTTGATCACATCAAAATTCCGTGGCAACCGATCAATTGAGACTAAACTGCTAGATTTATAACATTCAAATTAGTTATCTCATAACTACTTGTGGATTCCAAATATTGTATCACATTCCAGATAAAAAGACAGTGTTAAACTTTCCGATCGAATAATCAAACACCCAAGATTTCCCAAATAGCTCAACACTTGAGCGGAGTTCAAAAATATCCATCACATGCCACAGTACCAATGGTCCAGCCGTAGAAGGGTCATGCCAACGCCTCACATGTGGCAACGCCGTACTGCCCCAAACCCTAAGGTTTAGAGGCAGTTCAAGACGGTCACATAATCGAGTTAAGGTTTATTGTCTTCTAGAGGGTCCACCGCGTTACTTGCATGATTTTCCGGAAGTTTCAAACTCGAGAAAAAAACCAACATTTGAAAAATTTTCCGACAGGGGAAAAAGTGAGTTATTGATATCCGTTCGAACTTTTTAACAGTTTCTAAAATTATCCGGAAAAAACTTAAACGAAATTAAATTATCCGATCGAATCAACGAGTCCCTAATACACCCCAGAAAACTCAACAGTTGAGTAGAATTAAAAATTCCCAGAATATTGCAAAAGAACCCAGGAATGTTACTGTGAAGTTGCGGGCCCCAATGGCACTGTTCGGCCGCGGAACCGCGGCCACGTGCGTGGTTTTGCCGCGGTTTCGCGGTCACGTGATCGCTTTGGTGGTCCGTACTTCACAGTAATTCCTATATTTCCCTGCTTGATTTTCTGAATATTTTTAATACGAAAAAATCAACATTTTTAAATTTTTTCTAGAAACTAGGTTTTATCGGGTATTCAGAGTTCGATCGGACTTTAAACTTCGCCTAGACTTCGCCTAAAATTCTAGCTTGGCTCTGATACCACTGTGGGGTTGCTCGGCACACTCACAAGGGTCTACGAGGCATCAACCATGCCCGATTTAAAATTTAGCCATGCCGAACAACCCAAAGCCGGATCTTTAAACTAGAGATTAGGCGAAAACAAGCATGTTAAACACTTTAACACTAAGTGAGAGGGATTACAACCTTTGTAGATCCGGTCCTTCACTTCTTAAGCTCCGTGTTGAGGTCCCTTCGCTGCGATCATCGTGTTCCGGACTCTCGATAGGCTCCACGAAGAGAAAGATGCAAGCTTACTTCCGATCTTCGATAACAAAGATGATCTACCTTGAAGTTTCATTAACACAAGCTCTCACTCACTAAATGGAGTGAACACTCTCATCTAAAGGGCAAGGGTAGATGAGGATGATGAAGTAGGATTTTTGCTCTCATTTATTTTCTTATTCTCACTCATTTTTCATCACAAAATCAAAGCAAGAAAGCTTTTCATGAAGAACTCAAGGAAGAAGAAGATGAATAATAATTAGAATCCTTTTGTGATGAATAATGTAAAGAAGATAATGATTAATTATGCAACCATGGTCAACTAAACCTTTGTAGAGATTTATCTAGGGCTGGGGTTTGGGTTGGGTTAAGTATGAGTCACTTGAAAATATCTTACACAAAACAAAAAGGAAAACCTTCTAGAAGGTTCATGAATGAACTAACCCAAATCAAACCCTAATCTTGTTTAATCTCCACTAAACATGTTGCATTAGTAATCATATCATATTACAATATTATATATCACATATGTAATATTTATTGTAACAAAATAAAATAATACAATTAACATATATCGCATATATATCAATGTATTACCCGAGTGAGAAAAAGAATCTTTTAGTGAGCTAATATTAGTTAATGTAATTTAATATATCATATATATTATTATACATTAAATTATCGAATCAACACTTGATCCGATAATCCGGCTATATCGCATATAACCGACTAATATCTTATTTACCGATTCATCGAATCAACACTTGATCCGATGACCCGGCTGATATCAAATATCGCGAGAATATAATATGGTATCTCATATCGCATTATCCTCGGTCCTGCACATATCACATATGTGCTCCTACTCCGTTTTTCCTGAGCCAAGAAACCTCTGTGTAGGACTCTAAAGAATCGTCAATACGCCGGCGGTAGGTGATGATCATATCAAATACCCACAAGCTGTAAGCGGTCAGCTAAACGTAACAGCCACCCAGGTATTGAGCGATCAGAAGATCAACAAGCAAGCCTGTATATTCTCCTGCGAATCCAATCAGTAACACTCCCGTACAGTCCGGTCTCGTCATCTGATATGTCGCATATCCCGCCTAGGGATGGTAAACGTCAGACCCCAGTAGCTCGATAAGTCGTGTCGATATGAGGTCTATAACAGTTCGAGAAACTACTGATAACACTTACCAGTAAATCTCAGCAACCCTGACCAGGGATTTCCAGTTATAGCCAATCGAACACAGTGCAACATCAACTCCCTATACCGGGAGAGACGAATCCCCTCCTATCGCTCATTGCCTCCATGTGATTCGGGACTGTACCCAAAAGCCACCTTTTTGCACGCCCTCTTGGACGTGGTATGATGGAAATCAAAGCACAGTGGGAATCACACAAGATTCTATGACGATCTCGGGTCAACAGACTACTCTGTACCAGTGTCACCGGAGAACTGCCATCTGACGTGAGGTATGATACCATCTGGGAGTTCTTGGCGAGTCCGTCCAGTGTACCCAGTCTCTACTGAGCACCCGTACACCATCCTTGATGTCAAACACCGATGGATATGGGATCATCCATCGCCCATCATATGGGTCAAGATGCGTATACGCTAGTCTACTCTGGTGTATCGATGCCCCGTCTCGATACACCCTCGACTAGGAACAGTTATAGGATGTACTCGTCGACTACCGTGGCCCCACTAGTATGATCTCATCATAGTCCCGGTAGTCGAGTACATATCCTAAGGGCTTTATCAACATGTAACATGGAGACAATCAGAGTACATGTTAAGATAAAGTGCAACCAGATAGCGTACTATCATGTCGAGCAAGAAGGTCCTCCCTATATATGTCCAAGCATCCATTACAATATACATCGTATGTACAGTAATGGTCTCTAGGGCATACATATAACTAACAAAGCGGCCGGCCCTCCTCCATGCCCAAAATGAAATCATGTAATAAATAATTTTTATGTAATTTTTTTTATGCATGAATGTGCATAGAGCCAAATTTTTGTAAAGCCTATGGCTTATGTGCATAAAGAAACGGCACATGAGCCATAGGATGGGCAAAATGCCATTTTTGTAAAGCCCAAGGGGCTATATGTAAAGTGTATAGCCTATAAAGGCCAAGATAATGAAAATATCTCAACAACTTTTTCTCTCTCCCAAAAAGCATCAAGATCTGTGATCTTCTCCTTCCTCAAGGTTCTAAAACCTTCTTCTTTCTTTTGAATTAAATCAAGAGTTTTACTTTTCCTTTTATAAAACTAAATAGTTTTTCACCACAAAACCCACAAAGGGGAACTCAGATCTTCCATTAGATCTCAAAAAGGGGAGATCTTTAAATCTCACCCCCTTTCTCCAAGATCTGGTTAAACGACAGGAAGAAGAAGGAGACCCATCTCCAGAAACCCCACTTCGGGGAAGATCCAGGGTTCAAGGAGAGAAGCCCCTTCATCAGCTTCAAAATATCCTAGGAGTTTAACTCCTCATATATATATATACACACACACAAAATAATAAGTTTTCCTTTCTGGGAGTACAACTCCCGTTGCAGGGACCAAGTCCCTTTTGCCTCCCGAGCGCCTCGAGCGCCAGCGCCCTTGCGCTCGAAGCGCTAGCGCCCGAGCGCCTGGCACGTAGGACGCTAGCGCCCTTGCGCTCAAAGTGCTAGTACTCTTACGCTCAAAGCGCTAGCACCTAAAGCGCTAGCGCCCGAGCGCTTACGTGCCGGCACGTGAGGCGCAAGCGCCTAGAGCGCTAGCGCCCTGGCCCTCAAAGCGCTAGCGCCCAAGACGCTAGCGCCTGAGCGTCCACGTGCCTGGCACATGAGGCCCTGGTGCCCAAAGCGCTAGCGTCCTAGCGCTCAAAGCGCTTTCTCCCATGCATCCTTTGGATGCCCTTTTCCCTTATGTGTGTGTGTGTGTATGCATATACAAACACACACACATACTGCATGACACTGTCCCTATTAGAAAAAAATTCTAACGGGGTACCGCCCCGCACCCCGCAAGGGGGTTGTTAGCCCCCTTGACCCCCAGCCCGCTATCCGGTAGCGGGACCCCCGTGAAAACTCTGCGAGTCCCCCGATATATCCAAAACCCCCCATTTTCAAAACACAACACACGTACACTGCACATTGAGTTCGCATGACCAGTTTAACCCATTAATCAGAGGTCCCTAAAAGCGAGGGGTAATTAATGGCAGCTTAGTCAGCGGCTGCCGGAGATTCAGATCCCCACAATCAATAAACTCTAGCCTACCCTGGGAAGGGGGAATCTGTAATGCGCCTGATAAGCGCGCGCGTATTCCCATCTCAATGGGATGACGAAAAACACCCTACAGATTCTGGAACGCCCGGTGGGACCTATCTCTCCTCCCATATTTCGGGTTAAACGTTCATGCGAACCCAATCAATATACGTATCTATATTTATACTAAAATAATGCTTTTTCATGAAGGTTTACAAGCAAACACTTTTCAACAATGTCTCTAAAGATAATCTCGACCCTCAGCACAGCTCCCATCTCCTACACGATGAAGATGGACGCCAGGACGGTCCTCCCGGCCAGTCTCGGGCAACAGTGGGAGGAGCCACCGCTACCATTTGGCTCTATTTTGTTCATGTCAGCTAACGCTATTCCAGCTCCTCAAGCCCCGGTAACAGACAAACCGGTCTCGAAAGGCAAGAGGCCAAATGTGGTGGTCTCGAGGGCGCCCCAACCCAAACGCAAATCCGTTTCCGAACGTCTCTCTGTCGCCCCAGCTTGGGGCAAGGCCATCAACACCAGCAAAGTAACAAGGCATCTCGGGCAAGCTCCAGCGGCGCCCCTGACAACTGCTCGGTTGGTTATTTTATCTAAGCTTCCCATCACTCGGCCTATGGCGGCTTCCCGAAGAGCAGAAGCCTGCCAGGCGCTCAAGGCAGAGAAGCTGAGGCAGAAGCGGCTCAGATACAGAGCCAACAAAAGGGCTAGGCCTCCGGCCATGTTAAAATTTATGAATTTCCAAAGCCCGGACCGCTCTGCGAAACCAGCTGCCAGTGATGAAAGGACGGCTGAATATGTTATCCACACAGTCTACATGGTAGGCGCGCGTCCCAGTGACAACCTTCGCAGCAAGGATGGGGTCACTACATCTCAAATCCAATCTGGTTTGAATGTGGCTGTCACTTCCCAAGACCAGCATCCTCCTGAAGGTAATGAAAATGCTCCAAGTGAAGCTGATAAGCGGAGAGATCCCTCAGTTCATGAGGAGTCGGGCTCGGAAAGCGAAGATGAGCCAACTTTCCATCCTAAGACCGCAGAGCAGCAACTTCTCCAGGAGCTCTGAAAGCAGCTCAGAAACAAAGACAAGGAGATGGCCAAGCTCTACTAAAAAATTGATGACTTGACAAACGTCGTCTTGCAGCTCACGGCCCAACTTTCCTCTCAGCCGCCCAATCAAGCGCATGGTTCTACTCATGGACCGAGAAACGGTGTCCCGAGACAGCCGACGCCTATTCCCTCAAATCCAAAAGTGGGCGGACCGCATGAAGGCCAGTCGCATCCTATCTCGGGAAATGTCTTGGCGGCCGATGACATCAACCTGCTAACTCAAGATCAAACCATGGATTTGGTTGCCAACAAAGTCAAAACATTGGTAGCCAAAGCCGGAGAGCAAAAAGATGCCAGCAGTAGCGGGAGACCATATCCTGCTCGGTACGATCTTGTGGAGTTTCCCATTGGCTATGTCGTCCCCAAATTTGAAAGGTTCGATGGGATGGGAAATGCGAACCGGCACATTGCCTAATTTAAAGCGTCATGAGCAAATACTGGGGGCAATGATGCGCTTCTTCTCCGTCAGTTTGTTAATAGCTTGACAGATGTTGCTTTCGATTGGTATGCAAGCATACCAGATGACTCGATCATGACGTTCGCTCAAATAGAATCCATGTTCAAGCAAAGGTTCATGAGTGTCAGCGATAAAATCACCATTGCTGACCTCGTAAGGACAGAGCCAAAGAACAACGAAAGCAACACGGATTTTATAGTCCGATGACACAATCTCTCTGTCAAATGTGAACCACCGTTGGAGAAAGACCATTCCGTTAGTCTTCTTATAGAAAATATGAAGGACTGGATGAAACCTTTCCTGTGCACCGCAGGCCTTAAAACATTCCAAGAGCTGACCAAAAAGGTCCAAATGTTGGAACGCTCAAAGCCCAAGTCCGCTCAGGATCTTCAGTTCACAAACAGACCGAAGCCTTGGAGGGACGACAATCGAAAAGGCGGAAGTTCTAACAGCATCGATTCTCTAAATAAGCAGAGAACGGGCGGAGCAAAAACTAACAAATCTCGAGAGCCAACTTTAGAGGAAAGAAGAAATAAGGTCTACTCTTTCTGAAGGGACAAGGTCCATAAAATTTTCAAAGATGCTTTGAAGAATAGCCTGCGGCTACTGGAACCAAAAAGGCTAAGTGAAGCGAACATGACTGATCATCCTAACTTTTGCCCATACCACCGAGTGCTGGGACACGCTATTGAAGACTGTTGCATCTTCAAGGATTGGGTCGAGAAACAATACAAGGCTGGAGAAATATCGTTGTCCCCTGGCGTGTTAACAAACAGTCAAGCTGCGGCCGCCAATTTCATAGAAACAGAGACCGATGTCCTTCGGGAACCCGATTCTCTCAAACATCTGCCTTTCTCTGAGAAGAGCGGACTAAGGCAACAAGCTAAGAGCCAGGCGAGCAACATTGCCAATGAAGATGCAATAGACGGGTACACAACCCATACGGTCTACATGATGGAGCTCAGAGGAGCAAGTCCTCCTACGCCTTATAGCCATGACAATGACGTGGCTGTTGCCATCCAACACCGGCTCGATCCAAATGATGAAGAGCCCACTCAGGTCATTGAGCCAAAGGAACCCGTGGTTCTTATTGAATCGGGCTCAGGCGGTAAGGATGATCCCGTTGTCATACCCGGGACTATAGAACAAGCATTATTCCAATGGCTTCAAAAGCAGCTTCAGGACAGGGACAAGAAGATGGCCAAGGTCCATTTAAAAGTCGACGAGCTGGCAAACGTCGTAGCGGATCTCACAACCCAAGTCGCCCGATTGCAATTACAGCAAAAACAAATTTTGGTTCGTGAACTAGGGATTGATATTCGGAAGCAGCCAACCGATACTCCCTCCGGCCCAAAATCGGAACACCTTTGAGAAAAACGGCCGCGGTCAGCCTCCATTGATACGTACACTGAATGTGGTAAGCGTACACTAGGCGAACCAAAGACTGATCGTCCTCGGGGTCCAGCATCAGTAAGGGCACCTACTCTAATGGAGAGAAAGAAAAAAGTATACTCCTTCGAGAGGGATGAAGTCCGCAAAATATTCGAGGACGTCTTGGACAACGGTCTTCAATTGCCTATTCCAAAGAGGCCACATGAGATGAACATGACCGACAATCCCATATACTGCCTATATCATAGAATGGTGAGTCATACCATTGAAGACTGCTATGTTTTTAAAGATTGGGTGGAGAACCAATACAAACTCGGGAAAGCCTCACAGTCGTCAGATGTACCGACAAGCCACAGAGCTACGGTCATCAACACAGCCCCGCCAAGATCAAAGTTCAAGGAGCTGGGATAAGCAAACCATCGACCACCACGTCGTTAAACTGGGAACAATCGACCACCACGTCGTTAAACTGGGAACAATCGACCTCTAAGTCGTTAAACTGGGAATGTAAAAATGTGTAAATAAAACAAAAATAATAAAAAGCCGAAATGATAGGGCAACTCGCAATAAAAATCAGCGAGTAAAAATAAAGAAGAAAATAAACAGCCGAAATGATGGGGCAACCGCGAATAAATAGCCGCAAGGATAGGGCAATCACGACCTTCGTGATATGAAAAGCTGAAATGATAGAGCAATCGCGGTGCAAAAAACCGGCGAATGATGAGTCGCTCCTGGTACCATATTCCAATGCAGCAATGTAGACGCTGGCCAAAATCCAAATCCCCAAGTGGCGAATGATGAGTCGCTCCTGGTACCATATTCCAGTGCAGCGATGCAGACGCCAACCAAATTCCAAATTCTATACCCCAACGGAGAATGATGAGTCGCTCCTGTTTACCCCAATCAGAGCAAAACTCTGTTCAAATTCCAAGGCGGGAAACGAAGCAATGCTTTTGTTTCCCCCAATCAGAGCAAAGCTCTGTTTTGAAAATTAAAATAAAAATAAATGAAGCAACGTTTCAGATCCCCTGCGCTGCGCGCAGAGCGCCACGTGTCAAAATCAGACACGCCAGCGCAGGGAGCGCAGCGCCCAAGGCAGCGCACTCAATCAAGAGCAAGGCTCTATTAAATGAAGCAACGCTTCAGCTGCGCTGCGCTCCGTGCTGGGCGCCACGTGGCAGCGCAGTTGCGCTAGCACAGTTGCGCTGCGCGCCACGTGGCAGCACAGATGCGCTAGTGCAGTTGCGCTGCGCTCTGCGCTGTGCGACACATGTCAAGCGCAGTTGCGCTGCGCTCTGCGCTGCGCGACACGTGTCAAGCGTAGGTGCGCTTGCGCCAAACAAAAAAATTCTGGAAAGATCTTTCTCAATCTTGTTAAAAACAAGCAGATTGTCTTCTGTAAAACAGAAGCCCTTGGATCAAAGATCCAACGGTGGGGAAAAATCCCCAAATCACTTAGAGAAAGATCTCTTTAACTAATTTAACAAACCAAATGGCACTATAAAAAGGCCCTTAGACCCCAACTCAAAAGAATCAAGAAGAGAAAGAGAACTCTTCTAAAGAAAATTTTGAGGAGAACTCAAACAGAGAAAAAGGTAAACCCTTTGAAATAAAAAAGAAGAATTTCTTCTGAAAAGATCATTGATCTAAGAACAAGATCAAGGATCTTCAATAAAAAATATAATAAACAACAAAGGCATTGCCTTTTGATGAACCACTGGTTCTTTGAAAACAAGAAAATTTGTTTTCTTTGATCTAAAATTGATCAAAATAATAAAACGGTGCCCTGCACTTGTAAATCTGCACTGTTGCGCTCCTGGGTTGGCGCAAGCCACCAGGGAGCGCCACGTGTCAGCTCCAGAGTGATCTGCGCTATGCGCTGTTAAAATAGAGCACCGCTCTCATGAATTGGCGCAACCCACCAGAGCGCGCCACGTGTTAGAAGCGCAACAGCGCAACGCACTGGCGCAGCGCACTGCGCTTGCGCTCACCAGGGCGTGACACGTGTCACCTCCATATAGACTTACGCCTTGCGCTCCTCAATCAGCGCAAAGCGCCTGACAAGCCACGTAGCGCTCTGTCAGATTAATTAATGCAGCGCATTATTAAAGGCACAGCTCATTTAAAAGGCCCAATGGACCAAAACAAATGCTCTGCATTATAAAAAAAGGACAGAGCCCAACTTAAAAGGCCTAACAGGCCAGAATAAAATACAGTGTAGGGGCAGAGCCCTAATTAAGGTCTAATAGGCCTAATGTAAATAAAAATGTTGAACATCTTCAACTGGACTTAGCCCAATCATGGCCATAAGTCCTCAAATGAAATTGACTGAGCACGGCTGCTCTCCTAAATCAATTTACATCCGGTTCGAGGGTACATCTCCGAACTCCTCTGACACCTGTCGTTGTAATCCTTCAACAACGTCAGAGAGGTAACGGGTCCCGACGGCCATACATGCAATGGACCACCATGTCCCTAAACTGGCAATGGACCGCAATGTCCTTAAACTACCAATGGACCACCAAGTCCCTAAACTGGCGATGGACCACTATGTCCCTAAACTGGAACAATAGAGCCCCCAAATGCTCTTTTGTTGGATCTAAACGATCCCGTTAAGTTGATCTTAGTCTCAAATTGGGCTGACGTATCCTTAACAAACGTTTAAGTTGATCTTAGCCTCAAATATGGCTAACGTATCCTTAAACTAAAACACCAAACATAAATCTAAGTAAATACGGATTTGGACTAATCCACGCCCTATGGGCGACGACATAAATTAGTCTCCGTATACAATCCACGGGCAACCACAAACAAAACAAACACATACGACATGAAGTGAAATTTTGGAGAAGGAGAAAGTTGTTACCGTGATGCGGTAGCGTAATTAATTGCAGGGGCTTGCGCCTGCAGGGAAGAGCGTCCCTACAATCAAAAACCCCTCAGGTGAGGAGGAATCTGACGAAGTCTGCTACATCGGCCGCATCCATCTAAACCTCCGATACACGGTGCCATAAATCAACTTGGCATCTTCGGAGAGGTGGACGGATAAAACCAAATAGCATCTGCCCCGAATCCCAGGCGAGACGTTCACGTCTTGGCCGCCATTCGGAGGGGAACAGATTCTGGCACGCCCGGTGGGACCTTTTTCTCTTTCAACTCCACACTTCGTGTGTCGTCTTCGCGAACGAATCGCGGTTTGTTAATGGTTGCCTTTGGGTTTCAAGTTAGTAAGATTTGGTCTTCTGCCTGGCGCAGAAATCAAGCATCAATGGCCTCCAACTGCTCGAGCTGCTCGAAGTGCAAGTGCAATCAACGCTCCGCCTCACCTGGAGGCGTAGCCTATGGGCCTCAAGCGGCCTCCATCCTTGCCATGCTGATAGAACAGGTGACCCAGGCCACCACCGGCCTGTTTTTCGGGACCATGATCCCGCCTGCAAGCTTCACCATGCCAGTGCCCGCACCAGAAGCGAACAAGAAGTCGGTTTTCGATCGGCTCACTGCTATAACGGCCCCTGCCAGCGGGTCGTCCAATATCAAATCAACAGCCTCTGTCTTTGCCAGGCTGAGCTCGAGCACCAAAGGGTCTATCAAGAAGCCCATAACACCTGAGGCGGTCATCCCAAAGAAGACGGCTGCTCCTGAAGTCGCCAAGGCGGCTTCTCCTGTCAAAGAGTCAGTCTTTGCAAGGCTGACTATTCCCACTCCCGCTCAGAAATCTGCTTTTGACCGCTTGGACACAACTCCTCAACGGACGTCAGTCTTCAATAGACTGACACCGGCAACAGTCCTTCGCCTGAACAGGGGGCAAGAAGAAGCTGTCTCTGAACCAATACCGACAACTCGTCGCGCCCGACGATGCCACTGGCGCCGGATAAGGAAGACCGGGGGCAACTCCCCCTCTGGGATAACTCCGCCAGCTCCGACGGTGGAAGTTAATGCTGCTGTTCCAACTGGGAACAGCTTTGAGCTGCTGAACAGGGTACGCAGGAATTCGCCAACTGCGGTGCTCAAAAGATCTCCTCCACCGGTAGAGACCGCCGTGGAAGCAGAAAAGCCGGAGCAGTCTCCCCAATCGCTGTCCTCCAGGATCTACAAGACATGGCGACGAGTCCGAGAATCTGTGATTGATCCTAATTTCTCTCGCCAACACAAGAAGTCAAAAGGTCGGCAAGAAGAAAATCCCCTGGTCAAGCAACGAAAGGCGACGACCACTTGGGTGCCCAAAGAGACGGCCCCTTCAACTTCAACGGCCCACAAAAGAAGAAGGCCGGAGAAAATCCCTGCGCCCGCGGCAAATGCCAAAGACAGCGAGCCCAAACGCCCTAGGTCTGGGGGCATGGTGGTTCATACCGTGTACATGGCGTCTAGTAAAGAGGACAGTCGTGCATCTACAGGTCATCGACCGCTTACACGGTCAGTGACCAAAGCTCAGGAGCAACAGCAAAAGCTCCAAGAAATGATGAACGCGATGGCCGCACTCACTGGGCCAAAAGAAAGCCCCGAAGCGTCCTCGGATGAACGCCAGGAGCAAGAAACTGACGCTGAATTCCTTCGTCGGATATTGGAGAAGAAGGATAAAGAGGCTGCTGAACAAGCAGCCAACATAAAGCAAATGGCCCTCCTGTTCAAAGACATGGTGGGAATGATGATCCAACAAGATCCTCCAGTTGAAGATCCCCCGATCATCCTTGAAGACGATAGGGGAGAAACGTCAAATCCTCCACTGGCTCTGTCAACAGCCAAGGAGGAGGCAATCTCCAAGGCTGACCTGGACGAATATATAGCTCAGCAGATCCGGGTCCATCAGGCGACTGAAGCAGCCGGTCAGGTCGTAAAAACGGGGCGACCGTACCCGGGCTGGTATGACCAAATCAGTTACCCGCCGGGATATACGATCCCTAAGTTCCACGTATATAAAGGGACAGGGAATCCGCATCAGCATGTCGCTCAATTCAGGGCCTTATGCGGCGATACTGGAGGCGATGACAAATTGTTGCTTCGCCAATTCGTCGGCAGCTTAGCAGAAACAGCCTTTGAATGGTATTCGGAGCTACCTAACGACTCTGTCAAAACATTTGCGGAGATGGAGCTACTATTTACATAAAGATTCGCGAGTGCTAGTGAACACACCCCGATAACAGCACTGATAAATGCCAGGATAAGGCCTGGCGAAACGTGGGTCCAATACGCAACACGATGGCGGAACCTATGGTCGAAATGCGAACAACGCATAGAAGAGGCTCCTGCAGTAGGCATGTTTGTAGGTACCCTTGATCCGCAAATGACCATCTCGCAATTCATGATGTTCTTCAGGCCGACCACCTTCCAGGCCTTGATCGACAAGTTAGCCCAAATGGACCAGATAGGCCATGGACCTTCTCCTCCAAAACCAGATTCTCGAAATGAGAAAGGAAAAAGGAAAGCGATCGTCGTTGCCAATGCTCAACAACAGCCGAGCAACTCAAAGCCGGTCGTTCGCCAAAATGACGTGCGTCCACGCCCATCCCTCGAGGAGAGACTAGGACGTCCTTACTCGTTTCCTCAGAATAAAACGAGAAGACTGTTCAAGCTGGCAGTGCGCAACAGACTCATCAATCTACCGAGTCCAAAGCGTCTGCCGTAGCCAGGCGATCCCAATAATCCCAATTATTACCCTTACCACCAAACGGTAAGTCACCCGATCGAGGATTGTTTCTTCTTTAAGGGATGGATCGAAGATCAGTACCTACA
The DNA here is from genome assembly GCA_030015575.1 of Agapanthus africanus. Lineage (NCBI taxonomy): Eukaryota > Viridiplantae > Streptophyta > Magnoliopsida > Asparagales > Amaryllidaceae > Agapanthus > Agapanthus africanus. The sequence continues at coordinate 54,473,007 of CM057350.1, read as the reverse complement.
AGGCAAGTTTGCCCTGTCTGAAAAGTGGAAGGTAAACCCACCACAGCCGCACACTCCAAAGAAGACGGACACGCCGGGGGTAACTTGTTCTTTTGTCGAGGACGAAAACGATGGAGAAGACTCATCAGGTGAATCCGAAGACTGCATAATGACTTGTCATGTGATCTCTCACTCATTGGTGGATGATAAAGATGCTCCTTGCGCCGAGAGACCGAGGGGGAACCCTAAACCAGAAATTCCGCAGCCGTCAGACGAGTTGATCGATGCCTTCCTGAATGAGATTCGTCTGAAAGTTAAAGCCAATCAAGAGCGTGAGATGGCCATAGTGGAAGGAGCCAAACACCGACTGCTAGACCAAAGAGTCGAGACACTTCCGTCAAATCAAAAGTCATCCGTTGCGGATAAAAACAAATTCAAGACGAGGAAAAGGTTCGCTAAAGCCCTATCAGTGGGAATGAAGCTACCACCCTCTGAAGAAAATACTCTCGGTGGAGTAGAGATGCATCCTAACTTCTGCTTATATCATCAGAAGATCATACATCCTACCGAAGACTGCGACTCCTTTAAGTGTTGGTGGCAAGGATATGTCGCTCAAAAGCAACACTTCAACAGGACAAAGCGTGAAGCTCCTAGACATCAGAAAAATGCGATAAATGAGCGCAAAAGAGCCGCCGCCGACTGTCATATAGCCGACTCCAAGGGTTCGAAAATTATTACCTTTGGAAGCGACTCTGACGAAGAAGCTGCCCTCAATCCTCTCCTCAAGGGATCCATTTCGAAAATGAAAGAATTGAGGAGTTTCGAGGACGTTCAGCCGTGCAATCGCACGCTACTCGAAAAAAATTTCGGCCCCGCAAACAAAGGATCGAGAAAAAAGGATAAAGGGAAGGGAAAAACAGCCCTCGTAGCCAATACTCAACAGCAATCGAGTAACCCTAGACCGGTTGTTTGCCGAAACAACAAGCGGCAACCCCTCCAGGAAAAGTTGAAACGTCCTTACTCGTTTCCGCAAGATAAAACAAGGGGACTGTTCGAGCTGGCAGTACGCGACAGACTCATCAGTCTGCCGAGTCCAAAACGTCCGTTGCGGCCAGGCGATGTTAATAATCCTAATTATTGCCCTTATCACCAAACAGTGGGTCACCTGATTGAGAATTGCTACGTCTTCAAAAACTGGGTTGAAGACCAATACCAACAGGGCAAGTTCGTGCTGTCTGAAAGCTGGAAGGTGAGCCCGCCACAACCGCACGCTCCGAGAAAGATAGATACGCCGGGGGCATCATGCTTAGTCATAGAGAAAGCCCCATGGACTGAAACGTCCTTAAACTAACAGTGGACCGAAACGTCCTTAAACTAATGATGGACCGCAATGTCCTAAAACTTGCAAATGACCAAAACGTCTTTAAACTACTACCGCGGCATCCTCAGGCTGGCGTGATAAAAAAAAATAATAAATATAAAAATATATATATAAAAAAAAACGGTATGTCCATAAGCAAAATGGGCACGTGTGAAAACCCGAAAGGGCTCCGTGAGTAAAAACAGCAGGGCTACCGGCGAGTGTTCGTGAAAACCCGAAAGGGCGCGACCTCGTTAAAAAAAAGACGGTATGTCCATAAGCGAAATGGGCACGGATGAAAACCCGAAAGGGCTCCGTGAGTAAAAACAGCAGGGCTACCGGCGAGTGTTTGTGAAAACCAAAAGGGCGCAACCTCGTTAAAGGACACCTACAGGATCCTCTCGACCCTGTATGGAGAAATCACCCGCGTGAGATCCTTACGACTCACAAGGAAGCAACACACTTAGGTATCTTCACGATTCCTAAAAAGAAAATACACTTGCGGGATCCTCACGACTCGTAAGGAGAACTCTCTTATGGGACCCTCACGGCTCATAAGATTTGAAAGTCTTAAGTTACAGAGACCTGAACCTGTTCTTAAGCAACTCCCACAACCTTCCACTATTGCCCTAGAAGTGGCTCAATACTGACCCTTGTATACAATCCACGGGCGTGAACAAACATTTTCCTAACCAAGTTACACCCGTGACTAGGGATATGTCCATATGGTGAACAACCCTTGTAAGTCCTCTCGACTTATAAGGAGAAAACCCTTTTGTAAGATCCTTACAACTTACAGAGGGATATGCACTTAGGAATCCTCACGATTCCTAAGGAGAAAATACACCTACAAGATCCTCACGACTTGTAGGGAGAAATACCTTTGTGAGACCCTTACGGCTCATGAAGTCAAAAGCCTTAGTCGACAGGACCTTAACCCTGTTCGCTAAGCCATCTTTGTTTGACATCGACAGAGGCAAATGATGATTCGCTCCTGGAAATATCCCAGTTGTAGCGGTGCTGATGCCGAAATCGGTGTCTAATTTCAGGTTTACGACGAAAAGCTAGTAGGCCGCACATGCATACGAAATAGCCGAAATGATAGGGCAACTGCAATAAAAAGCAGCAAGTAAAAACGTATGCACACAAAATAGCCGAAATGATTGGGCAACTCGCAATAAAAAGCAGCGAGTAAAATTAAAATAAATAGCCGAAATGATTGGGCACCGCGAAAAATAGCCGAAATGATTGGGCAATCGCGACCTTCGCGATATAAAAAGCTGAAATGATAGAGCGTCGCGGAAAGAATAAAAAAAAATGAATAATGAAAGAATAAAACTTTTTGCCCTACAGGTGAGATCACATTGATCCCTATATACAATCCAGGGGCATAAACAAAGAGGGAACCATATCTTCCCAACAGGCTCCACCAGAAAGCGAAGCCAAATCTCGACGGTTCATAGACAACCTAGAGACAATCTTGACATTTGTCGCAATATTGCAGGCACAATGTCAACAAACGGAGCAAAAGGAGGATCCCTAGCTTCAACGTCTTGACGTCAACAACCGACCTCAGAGTCACAATGAAATGGAGCCACATCATAGTCCCTAGTTCCAAATCTTAACGGCAATATCTACGGCGTAAGAATCAACAAAGCCGTTCCTTCGCAATCCATCAAGATACTGATACAACGCCAATAAAAAAAACCTTGCGGTCAAAACAAAACGAAGCGACGGCAAAATCCCAGCTTCATCTCAACAATCGTCTCGATACAGCAGACGAGATGTTAACAAAGGCGTTCCTTCACAGTCCATCAAGATGCAGATACAACGCCAACAAAAGACCTCGCGGTCAAAACAAAACGAAGCGACGGCAAAATCCCAGCTTCACCGCTACGTTCGTCTCGATACAGCAGACGAGTTGTCACCCCAGCGTTCTTCCTCCAGCAGGGTTCAAACGCAACACAATCAAACAAATGGAGCCACGGCAAAATCCTTAGTTCCAAATCTCGACGGTTCACCAGCAACCTAGAGACAACCGCGACGTTCGTCTCGATACAGCAGACGAGTTGTCACCCCAGCGTTCTTCCTCCAGCAGGGTTTAGACGCGATCATCAAACAAACGGAGCCATGGCAAAATCCCTAGTTCCAAATCTCGACGGTTCATCAGCAACCTAGAGACAACCGCGACGTTCTTCTCGATACAGCAGACGAGTTATCACCCCAGCGTTCTTCCTCCAGCAGGGTTCAGACGCAACACAATCAAACAAATGGAGCCACGACAAAATCCCTAGTTCCAAATCTCGATGGTTCACCAGCAACCTAGAGACAACCGCGACGTTCGTCTCGATACAGTAGACGAGTTGTCACCTCAGCGTTCTTCTTCCAACAGGATTCAGACGCAACATCATCAAACAAAACGAAGCGACGGCAAAATCCCAGCTTCACCGCGACGTTCGTCTCGATACAGCAGACGAGTTGTCACCCCAGCGTTCTTCCTCCAGCAGGGTTTAGACGCGATCATCAAACAAACGGAGCCATGGCAAAATCCCTAGTTCCAAATCTCGACGGTTCATCAGCAACCTAGAGATAACCGCGACGTTCGTCTCGATACAGCAGACGAGTTATCACCCCAGCGTTCTTCCTCCAGCAGGGTTCAGACGCAACACAATCAAACAAATGGAGCCACGGCAAAATCCCTAGTTCCAAATCTCGATGGTTCACCAGCAACCTAGAGACAACCGTGACGTTCGTCTCGATACAGTAGACGAGTTGTCACCTCAGCGTTCTTCTTCCAACAGGATTCAGACGCAACATCATCAAACAAAACGAAGCGACGACAAAATCCCAGCTTCACCGCGACGTTCGTCTCGATACAGCAGACGAGCTCTCACCCCAGCGTTCTTCCTCCAGCAGGGTTCAGACGCAACACAATCAAACAAATGGAGCCACGGCAAAATCCCTAGTTCCAAATCTCGACGGTTCACCAGCAACCTAGAGACAACCGCGACGTTCGTCTCGATACAGCAGACGAGTTGTCACCCCAGCGTTCTTCCTCCAGCAGGGATCAGACGCGACAATCAAATTAACGGAGTCACGGCAAAATCCCTAGTTCCAAACCTCGACGGTTCACCAGCAACCTAGAGACAATCGCGACATTCGTCTCGATACAGCAGACGCGATGCCAGCAAACGAAGTAAAGGCCAAATTCCTAGCTTCAGGGTCTTGACGGTAACTCACATAAAACCTGAAATACTATCGGAGATCATCCCACACCTGCACGGAGTGGTTATGACTCATCGGGGCTCTCCAAAATGAGCCTAACCTCAAGTAAAAAGCGGCATGGCAAATTCCTAACGCTTGCTCTTCCGACGGTCAAACTGCCTAGGAAGATTGCTTGAAGACGTCTTGTCCAGCCCCCGAAGGGATCAGAGACACGGCAGTCGCAGGGCTACTCGAACAGCACGATTGCCTATCGAGGAATATATCAGCTTATGCGACGGTACGATGGCCAAAACCCTAAGTACCACAGACCCTAACGGACTTCTGTCGTAAAGAGCAGAGGTTAACTGTGACGCTAGGATGTTCTTGCAAGAAATGCTCGATTCGTCTCGACTTGTGAAGAAATTGATGTCTTTGCGAGAACTTCTCGATGCGGCTCGACTCGTAAGAAAAAACCTTAGGCGGTAAGGATTAAAAAACTTGTTCCCTAAGCACTGGGACCCTGCAAGTTGGCCCAAAACGGTCTCTTGCATACGATTCACGGGTGTCACTCTCCAAACTCGAATCTCGAAAAGGAGGGAAACAACCGCTTACAGGTCCTCTCGACTCATAAGAGGGAAAATTCTCTTATAAAATCCTTACGACTTATAAGAGAAAACGCACTTAGGAATCCTCACGATTCCTAAGGAGATAATCCACCTACGAGATCCTCTCGATCCGTAGGGAGAAAAGTCTCTATGAGACCCTCACGGCTCATAGAGTTGAAAAGTCTTAGGCAGCAGATTTGAACCTGCGATCTAAGCCATCGCTGACTTTTGAAGAAGCCAATACAGGATGCTCGCTCTATCACCTATCAACCATGTTTACTAAAGCAGTATACTGATAATAAAAGAAAGAGGGAAGCGACAGAAAGGACATTCGATTTGCATTCGATCAAGCGTTCGAGACACATCCATTCATATGCGTGCAAAAGACTCAGAATGAGAAATAAGACAAGTTGAAATAAAAAATTTTCCATTCATATTTCAAAGGGCTTTTACAATCATAAAGAAATAAATAACAACATTATTGAAATGTTTATAACGGTATGACCTCAGACCCAGGACATGGATTAAGGAACTCGAAAGTAACCTTATATAAGATTTTCCAAGCCTGGCGAACCATCCTAGTGTGCTTTCTTTCGCGAGCACAAGCGTCGGGGTCCCCACGGATGTCCTCCTCCCTCCAATAAGTAGCAAGTATGGCGGACTGTTGGAAGGCCTGGTGCAGGAGATCGACAAGATTGTCTCGCCGTCTCTTCGAGATTAAGTTCATCAGGTACACCGAGTGCACCTTATCCTCGGCGGCATACAACACCCCAAGCGGCACGCCAGAACAAAATAGGGGAAGCGCTTCCCAGATGGCTCCCACGATAAGCTTCAGGAGAGAGGAACGTCGGGGAAGCAGTTGACCGTTATATGCGTCGAAGCGGCTCATGATTTCAGCACACTCCGCATTTGTGAACTCTCGATTTTGAGAACGGCCAAGTCGGCGGATGTCCCCGTAAGAGATGATCTCGTCAAGATTGTACATGTGGGCGTCCATTGTTTCTGTGAAAGAGAACCAACAAAATTATCAGAAAGACTGACTAAGCAAAGCGATATAATGCACCGAGGAATATAATGCCATCTTTAAACTCCAAGATCAATGAAAAACTCCTAAGAGTTCTTTTATATGATTTGGAAGGAGCAAAGCTCCATTAATGAAATGAGAAAATACAAGAAAAATCTTTTAGAGAGCAAAGCTCTATTAATGGAACCCTAATAGGGTTCTCTTTAGTTCTCCTTAGACCCCTTTAGAGCAAAGCTCTGTTAAGTGAAACCCTAAATGGGTCTTCTTTAGATCAGGGATCTATTGAGAGCGAGGCTCTTAAAATTGATTTAATTTAATCCAAATTAAGTTTTACCTAAAGTTCGAACTTTTAAAAGTGCTTAAACAAAATAGCAGGGCTCTGAATAAAATTCCTATGAAGAGATGAAAATCATCTAAGAGACCAAAGGTCCTATTTATAGGCATCAAATGCCCTTTCAACTTCCAAAAGTTGCCGCGACGGTTGGAATTTTGCCACCGCTGCGCTCACGTTTTGGGGCCACGTAAGCACAATGGTGGGGGGGCATTTGTTTACCCCAATCAGAGCAAAGCTCTGTTCAAATTCCAAGGCGGGAAACGAAGCAACGCTTCTGTTTCTCCCAATCAGAGCAAAGCTCTGTTTTGAAAATTAAAATTAAAATAAATGAAGCAACGCTTCAGATCCCCTGCGCTGCGCGCAGAGCGCCACGTGTCAAAATTAGACACGCCAGCGCAGGGAGCGCAGCGCCCAAGGCAGCGCACTCAATCAAGAGCAAGGCTCTATTAAATGAAGCAACGCTTCAGCTGCGCTGCGCTCCGCGCTCAGCGCAGACGCGCTAGCACAGTTGCGCTGCGCTCTGCGCTGCGCGACACGTGTCAAGCGCAGTTGCGCTGCGCTCTACGCTGCGCGACACGTGTCAAGCGTAGGTGCGCTTGCGCCAAACAGAAAAATTCTGGAAAGATCTTTCTCAATCTTATTAAAAACAAGAAGATTGTCTTCTGTAAAACAGAAGCCCTTGGATCAAAGATCCAACGGTGGGGAAAAATCCCTAAATCACTCAGAGAAAGATCTCTTTAACTAATTTAACAAACCAAATGTCACTATAAAAAGGCCCCTAGACCCCAACTCAAAAGAATCAAGAAGAGAGAGATAACTCTTCTAAAGAAAATTTTGAGGAGAACTCAAACAGAGAAAAAGGTAAACCCTTTGAAATAAAAAAGAAGAAGTTCTTCTGAAAAGATCATTGATCTAAGAACAAGATCAAGGATCTTCAATAAAAAATATAATAAACAACAAAGGCATTGCCTTTTGATGAACCACTGGTTCTTTGAAAACAAGAAAATTTGTTTTCTTTGATCTAAAATTGATTAAAATAATAAAACGGTGTCCTGCACTTGTAAATCTGTACTGTTGTGCTCCTGGGCTGGCGCAAGCCACCAGGGAGCGCCACGTGTCAGCTCCAGAGTGATCTGCGCTATGCGCTGTTAAAATAGAGCACCGCTCTCATGAATTGGCGCAACCCACCAGACGCGCCACGTGTCAGAAGTGCAACAGCGCAGCGCACTGCGCTTGCGCTCACCAGGGCGTGACACGTGTCACCTCCATATGGACTTACGCCTTGCGCTCCTCAATCAGCGCAAAGCGCCTGACAAGCCACGTGGCGCTCTGTCAGATTAATTAATGCAGCGCATTATTAAAGGCAGAGCCCATTTAAAAGGCCCAATGGACCAAAACAAATGCTCTGCATTATAAAAAAAGGACAGAGCCCAACTTAAAAGGCCTAACAGGCCAGAATAAAATACAGTGCAGGGGCAGATCCCTAATTAAGGTCTAATAGGCCTAATGTAAATAAAAATGTTGAACATCTTCAGCTGGACTTAGCCCAATCATGGCCATAAGTCCTTAAATGAAATTAACTGAGCACGGCTGCTCTCCTAAATCAATTTACATCCGGTTCGAGGGTACATCTCCGAACTCCTCTGACACCTGTCGTTATAATCCTTCAATGACGTCAGAGAGGTAACGGGTCCCGACGGCCATACATGCAATGGACCACCATGTCCTTAAACTGGCAATGGACCGCAATGTCCTTAAACTACTAATGGACCACCATGTCCCTAAACTGGCGATGGACCACTATGTACCTAAACTAGAACAATAGAGCCCCCAAATGCTCTTTTGTTGGATCTAAACGATCCCGTTAACTTGATCTTAGTCTCAAATTGGGCTGACGTATCCTTAACAAACGTTGAAGTTGATCTTAGCCTCAAATATGGCTAACGTATCCTTAAACTAAAACACCAAACCTAAATCTAAGTAAATACGGATTTGGACTAATCCACGCCCTACGGGCGACGACATAAATTAGTCTCCGTATACAATTCATGGGTAACCACAAACAAAACAAACACATACGACATGAAGTGAAATTCTGGAGAAGGAGAAAGTTGTTACCGCGATGCGGTAGCGTAATTAACTGCAGGGGCTTGCGCCTGCAGGGAAGAGCGTCCCCACAATCAAAACCCCCTCAGGTGAGGGGGAATCTGACGAAGTGTGCTACATCGGCCGCATCCGTCTAAACCTCCGATACACGGTGCCGTAAATCAACTTGGCATCTTCGGAGAGGTGGACGGATAAAACCAAATAGCATCTGCCCCGAATCCCAGGCGAGACGTTCACGTCTTGGCCGCCGTTCGGAGGGGAACAGCTCCTGGTACCATATTCCAGTGCAGCGATGCAGACGCCAACAAAGTCCCAAAATTTTCCGGCCCTACGGTCTGGATCATACATCCTGCAAAATCGTATACAATCCACGGGCGTAAAACGATCTCAATCTCTCCCAAGTCCTGCCGGTGCGACTACTTTTAAAGTCCCACCAGCGAAGAAAAAGAAACGGTATGTCCACAAGCAAAACGGGCACGGATGAAAATCCGAAAGGGCTCCGTGAGTAAAAATAGCAGGACTGCCGGCGAGTTTGTGAAAACCCGAAAGGGCGCAAACTCGTGAAAAAGAGATGAAATGCACTCGCAAAGTCCTCTCGACTTTGTGAGGAGAAAATTCCCGCGTGAGATCCTTACGACTCACAAAAGAGAAATACACTTAGGAGTCCCCACGACTCCTAAGGAGAAAATACACCTACGAGATCCTTTCGACTCTTAGGGAGAAAATGCTTTTATGGGACCCTTACGACCCATAAAATTGAAAAGCCTTAGGTGATAGGGATCTAAACCTGCCTCCAAATGATGAGTTGCTCCTGGCATTATTCCAGTGCAGTAATGCAGATGCCAAACAAAAAAACCAATCCCAAAACCCTCTCAAAGACAGATGATGATTCGCTCCTGGTACCATATTCCAGTGTAGCGATGCTGATGCCAACTCAAATCAAACAAATCAAACTAACCAATTCCAACATCGACCTCTGCGTCAAACAACAGACACTCCACCCCGGGGAAACGTCGACCAGCGACACTCCGCATCGGGGAAACGTCCAACAACGACACTCCGTAACGGGGAAACGTCAAGCAGACACTCCGTCTCGGGGACACGTCAACCAGCGACACTCCGTCTCGGGGAAACGTCCAACACAGACACTCCGTGCTGGGGACATGTCGACCAGCGACACTCTGCATCGGGGAAATGTCCAACACAGACACTCCGTGTCGGGAAAACGTCCAACAACGACACACCGGAACGGGGAAACGTCAAGCAGACACTCCATCTCAGGGATACGTCAACCAGCCGACACTCCGCCTAGGGGAAACGTCGATCAGCGACACTCTGTAACGGGGAAATGTCAAGCAGACACTCCGTGCCGGGGACACGTCAACCAGCGACACTCCGTCTCGGGGAAACGTCCAACACAGACACACCGTGCCGGGGACACGTCCACCAGCGACACTCTGCATCGGGGAAACATCCAACACAGACACTCCGCGTCGGGGAAACGTCCAACAACGACACTTCGTAACGGGAAGACGTCAAGCAGACACTCCGTATCGGGGACACGTCAACCAGCCGATACTCCGCCTTGGGGAAACGTCAAGCAGACACTCCGTGCTGGGGGCACGTCGACTACAGACACTCCTCCTCGGGGAAACGTCGACCAGCGGCACTCCGTGCTGGGGGAACGTCGACTAAATCACTCCGGGCCAGGGAAACATCTACTACGAACACTCCGTCTCGGAGACGCGTTAAGCGTCGACCGTCGATATCGTAAAAAGGGCAGTGCATCCCAAAAAGTGGGAACCAAAGCAAGTCGCCTCCACGCGAAAGAAGATCCATCAATTTCATGCACACGACTTACATATGTGGTGTGCATTTATTGATGGGGGCACTTGGTTGGGGTCGAAAATTGCACCCCGGTTGACCAAGTCAAAGTCATGGTCAACCCCAAGCCGAGTAGGCCCAAGCCCGGATCAAGTGGGCCCATGCCCAGGTCGAGTCCAAACATGAAGCGGCCGGCTCTCCTCCATGCCTAAAATTAAATTATGTAATAAATAATTTTTATGTAATTTTTTTATGCATGAATGGGCATAGAGCCAAATTTTTATAAAGCTCATGGCTTATGTGCAAAAAGAAACGGCACATGAGCTATGGGATGGGCAAAATGCCATTTTTGTAAAGCCCAAGGGGCTATATGTAAAGTGTATAGCCTATAAAGGCCAAGATAATAAAAATATCTCAACAACTTTTTCTCTCTCCCAAAAAGCATCAAGATCTGTGATCTTCTCCTTCCTCAAGGTTCAAAAACCTTCTTCTTTCTTTTGAATTAAATCAAGATTTTTACTCTTCCCTTTATAAAACTAAATAGTTTTTCACCACAAACCCCACAAAGGGGAACTCAGATCTTCCATTAGATCTCAAAAAGGGAAGATATTTAAATCTCACCCCCTTTCTCCAAGATCCGGCCAAACGACAGGAAGAAGAAGGAGACCCATCTCCAGAAACCCCATTTCGGGGAAGATCCAGGGCTCAAATGGTGAAGCCCCTTCATCATATTCAAAATATCCTAGGAGTTTAACTCCTCATACACACACACACACAAAATAATAAGTGTTCTTTTCTGGGAGTACAACTCACGTTGCAGGGACCAAGTCCCTTTTGCCTCCCGAGCGCCAGCGCCCTTGCGCTGGCGCCCGAGCGCCCACGTGCCTGGCACGTGGGGCGCTAGCGCCCAAAGCGCTAGCACCCTTGCACTCAAAGTGTTAGCACTCTTGCGCTTGAAGCGCTAGTGCCCACGTACCTGGCACGTAGGGCGCTAGTGCCCTTGCGCTCAAAGCGCTAGCACCTAAAGCGCTAGCGTCCGAGCGTCCACGTGCTTGGCTCGTGAGGCGCTAGCGACCTGGCGCTCAAAGCGCTAGCGCCCAAGGCGCTAGTGCCTGAGTGCCCACGTGCCTGGCAAGTGAGGCGCTAGCGTCCAAAGCGCTAGCGCCCAAAGGTGCTAGCGCCCGAGCGCTTTCTCCCATGCATCCTTTGGATGCCCTTTCCCTTATGTGTGTGTGTTTGTGTATATATATATACATATATATATACAAACACACACACATACTCCATGACATTGTCCCTGTTAGAAAAAAATTTCTAACGGGGCGCTGCCCCGCACCCCGTAAGGGGGCTGTTAGCCCCCTTGACCCCCAGCCCGCTATCCGGGTAGCGGGACCCCCGTAAAAACTCTGCGGGCCCCCCGATATATCCAAAACCCCCCTTTTCAAAACACAACACACGTACACTGCACATTGAGTACGCATGACCAGTTTAACCCGTTAATCGGAGGTTCCCTCGCCCTAAAAGCGAGGGGTATTTAATGGCAGCTTAGTCAGCGGCTGCCGGAGATTCGGATCCCCACAATCAATAAACCCTAGCCTACCCTGGGCAGGGGGATCTGTAATGCGCCTGATAAGCGAGCACGTATTCCCATCTCAATGGGTTGACGAAAAACACCCTACAATTACATTTCAGTACTTTCCATTTCTGTTATGCAATTTTTTAGGCATTGCTTTCATTCAGATGTATTTACTTTTCCATTCATTGTACAAAAGAATGTTAATAAATAAAGTTGCTGTTTCACTATATTTGTCTCTTGTGTACATTTCTTTTATATTGCTTAGATACGCTTAGCGTATTTACTTCAGAGTAAATACGTAGCGGCCTCGTCGCATCCCCTTCGCCGTACACCGGGAAGCGGGGCATGACAGGTTTTGTTGGTGGCCCATGCAGGTCAGAGCTATATGGAACACTATCATGCAGTTCTATTCTGCGTGAACAACCTAAACAATATAACACAAGAACCAGCAACTAAAATATTCTTTACAATTCATGTTCCTTGAATCTTATCATTTCATATATTTTGAATCCGTCCTAACCTAAAATTTTTCATTCAAGGTTATGGATTCCCCAAACAACACCAGCACCAACTTCAACAACACTCTACCTCCACTACCAATCACACCTGCCGTCCCTGCTCTGCTTAACGAGCAGACGGTTCTGCTTGAGGTAATCTGTAGCCTCCTAGCATGACAGCAGCAGCAGACTGCTCTTTTAATGAACCATCCCGAGGCAGAAGCACCTGGGGTGAAACAATTCAGGGCTTTGCACCCAAAACAGTTCTTAGGAAAAGAGAGCCCACTGGAAGCTGAGGAATGGGCTTAGAGTATCGAAAATGATCTGGAAGCAGCACAAGTGCCAGAAATAGCTTGGGTTCGTGTTGCGAAACTGCAGCTCACGGACAATGCACAGGTCTGGTGGAAGGCGGAAGAAAGCCGTCTTGATCAGCCTATTGAATGGAAGACTTTCCGCGACATGTTCGACGCAAAGTACTTTCCTGAGACTGCCAGGTTCGACATGGAACAGCAGTTCATCCATCTACAACAAGGTTCAATGTGGACCCAATCAGTAGATGAGTATGATGCTGAGTTCACCATGCTCATTCGGTAAGAAATGTCTCCATAAATTCGATTTTCAAAATATCACATACTACACAGCTAACACAAGACCGTAACGGGTTTGCGGCCCATCTCATACCGACTGCTGAGATCAGGGCTAGAAGATTTCAGCAAGGGTTGGACCCGGAAATCCAAACTGCTCTAGCTACAGAGGATTTCCCAACCCATGATTTGGCTTTGAAGGCTGCTCGAAGATATGAGGTAGTAGTAAAGAGGAAGGGCAGACCTCAATCTGCCGGTTTGAAATGCCCTGCCACTCAAATGGCAAGAGGATCCTGTTCCAGGCCATTGTTCGAACTCAGGAGAACTGAAGAACCCAATAACCAGCCAAGACCGGATTTCTGTTTCCATTGCAAGAGAGATGGACATTTGATAAAGGACTGTAGGCGCGCAAAAGGCCTGTGCCTAGTTTGTGGCGCGTCCAATCACAGAATTGAGACCTATCCATATAGATACAACTCAGCTCACACACACACTAACTACCCGCAGCGGCTAGCTATCCAGGCTCCTGCAACTCGTCCTGCACTCCCAGCACCACCTCCACGTGGATTTCCTACACAGCTAAATCGCCAATTCCATCAGGCATTGAGGAACATGCCTCGAGGACAGAGGAATGTGCCTCCAGCTAGTAGAAACGTGCCACGGCGACAGGCTTACACCTTAGCATCCGTAGAAGACGAGACAGTTGACCAAGGTAACACTAGTAAGTCTCTTTCACATTTTTAAAACCCTTGCACCACCTTGTTATTTTTCATACACTGGCAGTACTTCAGTCACTAAACTTTTCTTGAATCTGTTACACTTTCCTTTTTCAAATTTCGAGCACGAAATTTTTATAAGGAGGGTAGAATGTAACAACCCTAAACTTTCTGTACAATTTTTCAAAAAATACAGAAAGGGGTATTTTTGCCTGAGCACAAGTTATAAATTTGTTTTGCTTTTTAATAGCAAGAAGGAGCTTGTAGCTCATTGGTGGGATCTTGCACTGCTGAACCAAAGCACCAGAGTTCAAATCCTATCACCCACATTCTTTTTAATGTTGTTTTCTTTTAAATTTTTAGAATCCTAAGGGTCTACACGTGCATAACTCGTAAAAACCCCACTTCACATGTAAAACAAACTGTTCCAGGAGGGTAGACAAATCGCCAAGAGACACGTGGACCCCTGACTCGGTGAGACTCGGTCGACTCGGGCCGGCGGATCGCCCGACTCGGCCCGCCGCCGCCGGCCGAACTCGGTCAAAACCCAAGTTGGTCTTCATGAAAGTTCTGCCTCTTGGCCTCCCCATTACCTCTGTATACTTTAAAAATCCTGCACCTTAACAGAGCCCTTTAAAATCTCAATAAATCCAATTTTTAATACAATTTAATACATTTTTTCTTCACACCCTTTCACCTACCCTAACCCTAGTTTTACCCTATAAATACCACCCCTAAACAACCCCCCTCACTCAAAATTTCTGTCCAAACTCTCAAGAAAACTCTTTAGAATTTTGTGTACAAGTGGAGTTAGCGAAGGGCGAAACTCCGGCGAAATTCCGACGACGACCCTAGGAGCTCCCGACGACGAAACGACACTGTAGGGTGTTTTTCGTCACCCCATTGAGATGGGAATACGTGCGCGCTTGTCAGGCGTATACTACAGATTCCCCCTGCCTAGGATAGGCTGGGGTTTAATGATTGTGGGGATCCGAATCTCCGGCAGCCGCGGAGTAAGCTGCCGTTAATTACCCCTCGCCTTTGGGGCGAGGGAACCTCCGATTAACGGGTTAAACTGGTCATGCGAACTCAATGTGCGGTGTGCGTGTGTTTTGTTTGAAAAGGGGGGTTGGATATATCGGGAGCCACGCAGAGTTTTTACGGGGGTCCCGCTACCCGGATAGCGGGCTGGGGGTTAAGGGGGCTAGCAGCCCCCTTGCGGGGTTCGGGGCAGCGCCCCGGCCCGAAATTTTTTTTGAGGGGGAGAGTGTGGCGGAGTATGTGTATGTATACATTTGTATACATATGTATATATATATACATGTATATATAAATAAAGGGGAAAAGGCATCCAAAGGATGCGTGGGGCAGCACCTTGGGCGCTGTGCGCTTAGGTGCTGTGCGCTCAGGCGCAAGCGCGCCACGTGTCGGCACGTGGGCGCTTTGCGCATGAGCGCTGCGCGCAGGTGCGCAAGCGCGCCACGTGTCGGCACGTGGGCGCTTTGCGTAAGAGCGCTGCGCGCAGGTGTGCAAGCGCGCGCGCGCCACGTGTCGGCACGCGGGCGCTTTGCGCACTAGCGCAAGCGCGCAGGTGCGCAAGCGCGCATGCAACGTGTCGGCACGCGGGCGCTTTGCGCACTTGCGCAAGCGCGCAGGTGCGCAAGCGCGCGCGCCACGTGTCGGCACGCGGGCGCTTTGCGCACTTGCGCTGTGCGCTGCTAAAACAAATTTCTCAGAAGAGAAATCAGAGAGGAGTTGGACTCCTGAGTGTATTTTGGGTTTAATGGAAGTGGTTCTTCTTCTTCCTCCTGTTGCTTGCTGGATCTTGAAGATCAAGAGATGTGAAATCTCAAAATCTCTCCTTTCTGAGATCTAATGGTAGATCCAAGTTCCCCTTTGTGGGTTTTGTGGTGGAAGACTTCTTAGTTTTTGAAAAGAAAGAGTAAAACTCTTGATTTAATTCAAATGAAATGATAAGGTTTAGAACCTTGGAGAAGGAGCAGGAGGCACAAAAGATCTCAGATCTAGAATTTTTGTGGAGAGAATGAAAAGTTGTTGGGATATTTCATTATCCTTGCCTTTATAGGCTCACATATTTACATATAGCCCCTTGGGCTTTACAAAAATGGCATTTTGCCCATCCCATGGCTCATGTGCCATTTCATTTTTGCACATAAGCCATGGGCTTACAAAATATTGGCTTTTTGCCCATTTCGTTTACATTCATGCATAAACAATTACATAAAAATTATTTATTACATGATTTTTTTTGTTGGCATGAAGGAAGGCCGGACGCTTCGTGTTCGGGCTCGACCTGGGCATTGGCCCACTTGTTTGGGCTTGGGCCCACCTGGCTTGGGGTTGACCTTGATTTTGACTTGGTCAACCGGGGTGCAAATTTTGACTTCAACAAAGTGCCCCCCATCAATAAATGCACACTACATATGTGAGTCGTGTGCATGAAATTGATGGATCTTCTTTCACGTGGAGGCGACTTGCCTTAGTTCCCACTTTTTGGGATGCACTGCCCTTTTTATGACGTGGACGGTCGACGCTTGACGCGTCTCCGAGACGGAGTGTCCGTGGTAGACGTTTCCCTGGCCCGGAGCAATCTGGTTCCTTGTTTTTAGGAAGCCTGCACTGCCCTTTTTGCGACATGGACGGTCGACGCTCTGTTCCGGAGCGATTTGGTAGACTTGTCCCCGGCAAGGAGTGTCGCTGGTCGACGTTTCCCCGAGGTGGAGTGTCGGTTGTAGGACGTTTCCCCGAGACGGAGTGCCTGTCGTAGGACGTTTCCCCGAGATGGAGTGCCTGTGGTAGGACGTATCCCCGAGACGGAGTGCCTGTTGTAGGACATTTCCCCGAGACGGAGTGCCTGTTGTAGGACGTTTCCCCGAGACGGAGTGCCTGTGGTAGGACGTTTCCCTGAGACGGAGTGCCTGTCGTAGGACGTTTCCCCGAGACGGAGTGCCTGTGGTAGGACGTATCCCCGAGACGGAGTGCCTGTTGTAGGACGTTTCCCCGAGACGGAGTGCCTGTGGTAGGACGTATCCCCGAGACGGAGTGCCTGTGGTAGGACGTACCCCGAGACGGAGTGTCTGTTGTCTGACGCAGAGGTCGATGTTGGAGTTGGTTGGTTTGATTTGTTTGATTTGAGTTGACATCAGCATCGCTATACTGGAATATGGTACCATGAGCGAATCATCATCTGTCTTTGAGAGGATTTGGGAATCGTTTTTTTTTTGTCGGCATCTACATTGCTGCACTGGAATAATGCCAGGAGCAACTCATCATTTGCCCCGGAAGGATTTGGATTTGTTTTTTTTTTGTTTGGCATCTGCATTGCTGCACTGGAATAATGCCAGGAGCAACTCATCATTTGCCCCGGAAGGATTTGGATTTGTTTTTTTTTTGTTTGGCATCTGCATTGCTGCACTGGAATAATGCCAGGAGCAACTCATCATTTGCCCCGGAAGGATTTGGATTTGTTTTTTTTTTGTTTGGCATCTGCATTGCTGCACTGGAATAATGCCAGGAGCAACTCATCATTTGCCCCGGGAGGATTTGGGAATTGTTTACGCCCGTAGATTGTATACGGTTTTGCAGGATGTATGATCCAGACCGTAGGGCCAAAAGCATTTTGGGTCTTTGTTGGCATCTGCATCGCTGCACTGGAATGTGATACCAGGAGCGACTCATCATTCGCCGTTGGAATTTGAATTTGGAATTTGGCTGGCGTCTGCATCGCTGCACTGGAACATGGTACCAGGAGCGACTCATCATTCGCCACTTTGGGGTTGGGGAGCGATGGCTTAGAAGACAGGTTTAGATCCCAGTCACCTAAGACTTCTCAATTTTATGGGCCGTGAGGGTCCCATAAAAGCATTTTCTCCCTGCGAGTCGTAAGGATCCCGCAGGTGTATTTCTCCTTAGGAGTCGTGGGGACTCCTAAGTGTGTTCTTCCTTCGTGAGTCGTAAGGATCCCACAAAGGTTTGTTCTCCTCACATATCGTGAGGACACATGAGTGGGTCTTCTCAATGGAGCATAATTCCAAAGGCGGAGACCAGCCGCGTAACCGGTGATTATGGTGGGACATGAGGGTGATGAGAATTATTTGAGCCCGTGGATTGTATACGGTAGTCAAATTGGGGACTAGCCGTAGGGCCGGCAGAATTTTGGGAAATTGGATTTTGGTTGGCGTCTGCATCGCTGCACTGGAATATGGTACCAGGAGCGAATCATCATTCGCTGTTTTTTTTTTTGTTTTTTTTTTGCATTTTTTTGTTTTACCGCGATTGCTCTATCATTTCAGCTTTTCTTATCGCGAAGGTCGCGATTGCCCCATCATTTCGGCTTTTATTCGCGGTTGCCCCATCATTTCGGCTTTATTTTCATCTTTATTTTACTCGCTGATTTTTATTGCGAGTTGCCCCATCATTTAGGCTTTTCTTTATTTTCCTTTTATTTGCACATTTTCTTGTTTATTTACATTTTTTTTTTACATTCCCAGTTTAACGACTTAGAGGTCGATTGTTCCTAGTTTAAAGACTTGGTGGTCTGTTGTTCCCAAAGAAAGGCGGGTGTTTGAGAGAATCAGGTCCCTGAAGGACTTCGGTCCCCGTTTGTATGAAATTGGCGGTCGCAGCTTGATTGTTTGTTAACACGCCAGGGGACAATGATATTTCTCCCGCCTTGTATTGTTTTTCGACCCAATCCTTGAAGATGCAACAGTCTTCAATAGTGTGCCCCAACACTCGGTGGTATGGGCAAAAGTTGGGATGATCGGTCTTGTTCGCTTCACTTAGCCTTCTCGGTTCTGGTAGCCGCAGGCCATTCTTCAGAGCGTCTTTAAAAATTTTGTGGACCTTGTCCCTTCGGAATGAGTAGACCTTATTTCTCCTTTCCTCCAAAGTTGGCCCTCGAGACTGGTCAGTTTTTGCTCCGCCCGTTCTCTGCTTATTTGGAGAATCGGTGATGTTAGAACTTCCGCCTTTTCGGTTGTCGTCCCTCCAAGGTTTCGGTCTATTTGTGAACTGAAGATCCTGAGCGGAATCGGGCTTTGAGCGTTCCAACGTTTGGACCTTTTTGGTCAGCTCTTGGAATGTTTTGAGACCCGCGGTACATAGAAACGGGGCCATCCAGTTGTTGAGATTTCCGATAAGGAGACTGACAGATTGGTCCTGCTCTATCGGCGGTTCGCATTTGACGGAGAGATTACGCCATCGGGTTATAAAATCCGTGTTGCTTTCGTCGCTCTTGGGCTTGGTCCTTACGAGCTCGGCAATGGTAATCTTATCGCTGACGCTCATGAACCTCTGTCAAAACAGAGACTCCATTTGGACAAAAGTTGTGACGGAGCCATCCGGTATGCTCGCGTACCAGTCGAAAGCAACATCGGTCAGGCTATTAACGAACTGGCGGAGGAGAAGCGCATCATTGCCCCCAGTATTCCCGCATGAGGCTTTGAAGTGGGCGATATGCTGATTCGCGTTTCCCGTCCCATCGAATCTTCCGAATTTGGGGATGACATAGCCGCTAGGGAATTCCACCAGATCATACTGAGCAGGATATGGTCTCCCACTACTGCTGATGTCTTTTTGCGCTTCAGCTTCGGCTACCAATGTTTTGACTTTGCTGGCAACCAAATCCATGATTTGATCTTGAGTTAGCGGGCTACTGTCATCGGTAGCCAAGACATTTCCCGAGATAGGATGCGACTGATTTTCATGCGGTCCGCCCACTTTTGGATTTGAGGGAACGGGTGTCGGCTGTTTTGGGGCACCGTTTCCCGGTTCATGAGAGCCCTGCGCCTGATTGGGCGGCTGAGAGGCAAGTTGGGCCGTGAGCTGTAGGACGACATTTGTCAAGTCGTTAATTTTTGAGTAGAGCTTGGCCATCTCCTTGTCCTTGTTTCTAAGCTGCTTTCGGAGCTCTTGAAGCAGCTCTTGCTCCGCAGTCCTGGGGCGGAAAGTCGGCTCTTCTTCGCTTTCCGAGCCTGACTCCTCATGGACCGAAAGGTCTTTCTGCCTATCATCCTCATCGAGAGGGTCTTCACCATCCAGCAGAGGCGGCTGTTCTTGGGAAGCGGCCACCACATTCAAGCCAGATTGGATTTGAGATGTAGCGGCCCCGTTCTTTCTCTTGCTGCGCGTGCCCACCATGTAGACAGTGTGGACCTCATATCCAGTCGTCTCTTTCTCATTGGCAGGGTGCTTAGAGAAAGCACCCGATCGAGCAGTTGTTGAGGGTACCGTTGGAGCTTGCTCGAAACGTGTCGTAGCTTTGTTGGTGTTGATGGCCTTGCCCCCAGCTGGGGCTAAGGAAATTCGTTCAGACACCGACTTGCGTTTGGGTTGGGGCGCCCTTGAGATCACCACATTTGGTCTCCTGCCTTTCGAGACCGGTTTGTCTGCCACCGGGGCTTGAGGAGCCGGGATGGCGCCAACAGGTATGAACATAATAGAGCCGAATGGTAGCAGCGGCTCCTCCCATTGTCGCCCGAGACTGGCCGGAAGGACCGTCCTGGAGTCTATCTTCATCGTGTAGGAGACGAGGGCTGAGTTCATCATCAAAGACATCGTCGGAAGATGATTGCTTGAAAATCTGCATGAAAGAGAATTATTTTAGTATAAATACAGGTATGTATAATGATTGAATTCGCATGAATGCTTAACCCGAAATATGGGAGGAGAGATTCGTCCCACCGGGCGTGCCAGAATCTGTAGGGTGTTTTTCGTCACCCCATTGAGATGGGAATACGCGCGCGCTTGTCAGGCGTATACTACAGATTCCCCCTGCCTAGGGTAGGCTGGGGTTTAATGATTGTGGGGATCCGAATCTCCGGCAGCCGCGGACTAAGCTGCCGTTAATTACCCCTCGCCTTTGGGGCGAGAGAACCTCCGATTAACGGGTTAAACTGGTCATGCGAACACAATGTGCGGTGTGCGTGTGTTTTTTTGAGGGGGAGAGTGTGGCGGAGTATGTGTATGTATACATTTGTATACATATGTATATATATACATTTATATATAAATAAAGGGGAAAAGGCATCCAAAGGATGCGTGGGGCAGCACCTTGGGCGCTGTGCGCTCAGGCGCAAGCGCGCCACGTGTCGGCACGTGGGCGCTTTGCGCATGAGCGCTGCGCGCAGGTGCGCAAGCGCGCCACGTGTCGGCACGTGGGCGCTTTGCGCAAGAGCGCTGCGCGCAGGTGCGCAAGCGCGCGCGCGCGCCACGTGTCGGCACGCGGGCGCTTTGCGCACTAGCGCAAGCGCGCGCGAGCAACGTGTCGGCACGCGGGCGCTTTGCGCACGTGCGCAAGCGCGCAGGTGCGCAAGCGCGCGCGCCACGTGTCGGCACGCGGGCGCTTTGCGCACATGCGCTGCGCGCTGCTAAAACAAATTTCTCAGAAGAGAAATCAGAGAGGAGTTGGACTCCTGAGTGTGTTTTGGGTTTAATGGAAGTGGTTCTTCTTCTTCCTCCTGTTGCTTGCTGGATCTTGAAGATCAAAAGATGTGAAATCTCAAAATCTCTCCTTTCTGAGATCTAATGGTAGATCCAAGTTCCCCTTTGTGGGTTTTGTGGTGGAAGACTTCTTAGTTTTTGAAAAGAAAGAGTAAAACTCTTGATTTAATTCAAATGAAATGATAAGGTTTAGAACCTTGGAGAAGGAGCAGGAGGCACAAAAGATCTCAGATCTAGAATTTTTGTGGAGAGAATGAAAAGTTGTTGGGATATTTCATTATCCTTGCCTTTATAGGCTCACATATTTACATATAGCCCCTTGGGCTTTACAAAAATGGCATTTTGCCCATCCCATGGCTCATGTGCCATTTCATTTTTGCACATAAGCCATGGGCTTACAAAATATTGGCTTTTTGCCCATTTCGTTTACATTCATGCATAAACAATTACATAAAAATTATTTATTACATGATTTTTTTTGTTGGCATGAAGGAAGGCCGGACGCTTCGTGTTCGGGCTCGACCTGGGCATTGGCCCACTTGTTTGGGCTTGGGCCCACCTGGCTTGGGGTTGACCTTGACTTTGACTTGGTCAACCGGGGTGCAAATTTTGACTTCAACAGACACACCGACACCTCCTACGTCTTCCTCTCCCTCTTCTCTTAACTCTAAACCCGTAAGTCCCTCCTCCCTCTTCACTTTGCTATTCTAAAAACTCGTATTTCTAAAACCCGACGGAAGCGGAGTTAATCCGACTTCCGATTTGGTTCTTCTTTAAAACTCCATATTTTCTTAAATACAAACATACCAAATTCTCACATCTTGATTATTAATCATTAACAAAACATCATGAACAAGTTTTATAGCAAAATATTTCATATTGCAATTTTTATCGTATTTTTTCAGAAAAATACCATGTAGTTTAGTTTTGACTTTAAAAGATTATAAATCTTGCTATACTTTTAGGTAGATCATGAGATAATGACCTACCTCTTCACAATACTCATATGCAACATAGCACAATACCTTTTGGAAAATATAGATTCGGAAAATACCGTTTTACATAAAACTATCTTAACTTATAAAATCCGTTTTCTACAAGATTATGTATTTTTTACAAATCTTTGCAAAGCGCCGCTACAACCCATTTTGAGGAACCCGTTCGGGATGGTGCGAATTATCGCACATTCTCAGGCTTAGTAGTGCGAGATGCAGACCTCCGTAAAGAGCATTCGGTCTCAAGAGATTTAAAATACAAATATCTTAAGAAAATGAGATTTCTAGAAAATAATAAATTAAAATTATTTTTATAAACACACACACAAACACATGTATCATCAAAATATCTATTTTTGATATATTATAAATATTCCAACTTTTCTAAATCACAAGAATCGCTTTACATGAAAATACTCTGAAATTCTATACAAGTCCAACACTTTACAATTAAATACCATGTATTATGAATAATAGGTTTATTCACTAGAAATTTCACAAATATAAAATCTACAGCTATGAAAACTCTAAATACGATAATTAAATACTTGAGGTGTATTTTATAAATTATACAAAATTATTTTTACATAAAACCCCCTCAACTTTTAAAAATTACAATAAGGACCCTATATTGTTATAATGTTGTATTTAGTGTTAACGCTGTTGTTTGTACCTTAGTACAGAAGAATGCCAGTGTATGCGAGAGGAGTCTCACTTGCCCCGAAGACTAAGGTATCAGGAACTTAAGGAACCGTTTATGCTACGGTACAACAGTAACGGAATACAGGTTAAGTGTCTTATGGTTGCAGTCTCGTGCCACTTCTAACACCTTCCGTACCAATCTACCCCTTAAACCCCGCGATGTCTTGTTTGTATTGTTTGTATTGCAACTTGTATTGTATTGCAACGTGGATTGTCTTGTAATATAGATTGTATAATTGGATGACTTGCCGAATCCATGATATCAGTAAATGGATGTAACTGGAGAATCATGGATGTAACTGAAGAATCATGTAAATAGAAGTATATTCATGGTTCGGTTCAGTCAATACAGATTGAATAGCTTGAACGGATTGATTATATGGATTCATGGATTCATATTGGGTTGTAGATTGTAGATTATACTTGAATCATATTCAAGTCAGATTGTTTATAATGAGACTCAGTCTGAGTCAGAACAATTAGAAAAGAAATTGAATCCTGAATTAGATTTTGATGTTATCGGTAACCGCTGCACATGGGCAGCAGGATTTGTGTCTTTATCAAAGACGATTATCTTGTTGATAACACCGTTGTTAAGTTGTTTATCTTAAATAGGCAAGCACCCACTTATCCTGCTCCCTGAGGCTCAAGAGATTGGTCCCGCTTAAACCTATATTTACTAGGGTCCTTAGCGTAATTTATAGAACTTGAGGGGGTTTTATGTATAAATACTTTTGTATAATTTTCAAAATACACCCCAAGTATTTATTTATCGTTTTTAGAGTTTTCATAGTTGTAGATTTTATATTTGTGACATTTCAAGTAAATAAACCTATTTTTCACAATACATGGTATTTAATTGTAAAGTGTTGGACTTATATAGAATTTCATGGTATTTTTATGTAAAGTGATTCTTATAATTTAGAAAAATTGGAATATTTATAATATATCAAAAATAGATATTTTGATGATACACACACACACATATATTTATAAAAATAATTTTAATTTATTATTTTCTAAAAATCTCATTTTCTTAATATATTTGTATTTTAAATCTCTCGAGACCGAATACTCCTTCCGGAGGTCTGCATATCGCACCACTAAGCCCAGGGATGTGCGATAATCCGGACCATCCCAATCGGGTTCCCCAAAATAGGTTGTAGCGGCGCTTTGCAAAGATTTATAAAAATACTTAATCTTATAGAAAACGGTTTTAATAGTTAGTGGTATTTATATGTAAAGTTTCGTTTTCCCGTATTCTATGTTTCCGAAAGGTATTGTGCTATGTTGCATATGAGTGTTGTGAGGAGGTAGGTCATTATCTCATGATCTAATTAAAGGTATAGCAAGATTAATGATATTTTAAAGTAGAAAGTAAACTACATGGTATTTTAGTGAAAAAGAGCGATAAAAGTTACAAGATGAAATGTTTTGCTATGAAACTTGTTCAACATGTTTTGTTAATGATTAATAGTCAAGATGTAAGAGTTTAACATGGTTGTGTTAAGGAAAATTGAACTTTATAAAGAAAACCGAATCGGAAGTCGGATTTAACTCCGTTTCCGTCGAGTTTTAGTAAAAGAAATTTTAAGAATAGAGAACAGAAGAAGGAGGTGGGACTTACTGGCTTAGAGGTTAGAGAATTGGAATAGGAAGACTTAGGATTTGCCGGTGCGTCGTTTCGTCGCCGGGAGCTCCTAGGGTCGTCGTCGGAAGATCGCCGGAGTTTCGCCCTTCGCTAACTCCACTTGTACACAAAAGTTCTATAGAGTTTTCTTGAGAGTTTGGACAGAAATTGTGAGTGAGGGGTGTGTGTTTAGGGTTGATATTTATAGGGTTAGGGTAGGTGAAAGGGTGAATTGAAAATGTAATAAAAATTGTATTAAAAATATGGTTTAATGGGATTTTAAAGAGCTCTGTTAAATTTCAGGAAATTTAAAATGTACAAGGGTTTAGGGAAGACCAAGAGGAAGAGCATTCATGTTGTACAATCGACGATTCGGCCGAGTCCAGCCGATGGCGGCAGGCCGAGTCGGCCGAGTCGCCGGCCCGAGTCGGCCGAGTCGGGCCGGGGCTCACCGCCACATGTCCCTCGTCTCTTGGTGTAGCCCCTGGGTCAGTTTGTTTTAAATGTGTAGTGGGGGTTTTACGAGTTATGAACGTGTAGACCCTTGGACTTCTAAAAATTCTAAACAAAACAATATTAAAAAATAATGTGGGGGATGGGATTTGAACTCTGGTGCTTTAGTTCAGCAGTGCAAGGTCTTACCAATGAGCTACAAGCTCCTTCTTGCTATTAAAAAGCAAAAAAAACTTATAATTTGTGCTTAGGCAAAAATACCCCTTTCTGTAATTTTGAAAAAATTGTACAGAAAGTTTGGGGTTGTTACATTGCAAAACCTGTCATACCCCGCTTCCCAGTGTACGGGCAGAGGGCGCGACGAGACCGGTACGTATTTACTCAGAAATAAATACGCTAAGCGTAACTAAGAAATATAAAAGAAATGTACACAAGAGACAAATGTAATGAAACATCAACTTTATTTATTATCATTCTTTTGTACAATGCATGAAAAAGTAAATACATCTGAATGAAAAAAATGCCTAAACAGTGGCATAACAGAAAAGAAAAGTACTGAAATAAAAGTGTGTACAATGAAACTAGAGCTCTGGGTTGTAGGAAAGCTGGTCCAAGTCCTCACTAGTAGGCTCGATCTCTTGAGTGTCTAGATCACCTGACAACATTCCAAAGAAGAAAGAGAAAAAATGTCGTCAGCGAACAATCGCTCGGTAAGTCCCAAAGGTAAGGAAGAAATAGAAAAGACAGAGAGCAAGAGAGAGAGTGTAGATTTTACAGTTGTATTAAATTGTTATATTGTTGTATTGAGTGTTAACGCTGTTGTTTGTAGGTTGGTAAAGAAGAATGCTAGTGTATACGAGAGGGGTCTCACTTGCCCCGGAGACTAAGGTATCAGGAACTCAAGGAACCGTTTATGCCACGGTATAACAGCAACGGAATATATGTTAGGTGTCTTATGGTTGCAGTCTCGTGCCACTTCT
Source organism: Agapanthus africanus (assembly GCA_030015575.1). Lineage (NCBI taxonomy): Eukaryota > Viridiplantae > Streptophyta > Magnoliopsida > Asparagales > Amaryllidaceae > Agapanthus > Agapanthus africanus. The sequence continues at coordinate 54,446,974 of CM057350.1, read as the reverse complement.
AGCACCTTCCGTACAAATCTACCCCTTAAACCCCGCGATGTATTGATTGTATTATTTGTGTTGTATTGTAAATTGTATTGTCTTGTATAGATGGATGATTTGCCGAAACCATGATATCAGTAAATGGATGTAACTGGAGAATCATGGATGTAACTGGAGAATCATGTAAATGGAAGTATATCCATGATTCGGTTCAGTCAATATAGATTGAATAGTTTGATCCGATTGATTATATGGATTCATGGATTCATATTGAATTGTAATATTGTAGATTGTAATTGAATCATATTAAAGTTAGATTATTATAATGGGACTCAGTCTGAGTCAGAACAATTAGAAAAGAAATTGAAGTCTTGATTGTTTTGATGTTATCGGTAACCGCTGCACATGGGCGGCAGGATTTTTGTTTTTTTCAAATACGATTACCGTGTTGATAACACCGTTGTTAAGTTATCTATCTTAAATAGGCAAGCACCCACTTCTCCAGCCCCCTGAGGCTCAAGAGATTGGTCCCGCTTAATCCTATATTTACTAGGGTCCTTTAGGTAAATTAAAGAATTTGAGGGGATTTTATGTAAAAATACTTCTGTATAATTTTCAAAATATACCCTAAATATTTAATTATCGTCTTTAGAGTTATCATAGATGTAGATTTTATATTTATGATATTTCTAGTGAAAATAACCTAATTTTCATAATATAGGGTATTTAATTGTAATAATGAACTTGTATGGAATTCATGGTATTTTAATGTAAAGTGATTCTTGTGATTTTAGAAAAAGTTGGAATATTTATATTATCACAAAAATAAATATTTTAATGATACATACATACATACATACATATATATATATATATTTATATAAAAATAATTTTAGTATATATTATATTTCTAGAAATCTCATTTTCTTAAGATTTTCGTATTTTAAATCTCTCGAGACCGAATGCTCCTTGCGGGGGTCTGCATCTTGCACTACTAAGCCCAGGGATGTGCGATAATCCGCACCATTCCAGTCGGATTCCCCAAAATGGGTTGTAGCGGCACTTTGCAAAGATTTATAAAAATACGAATTCTTATAGAAAACGGTTTTAATAGTTAGTGGTATTTATATGTAAAATTTCATTTTCCCGTATTCTATGTTCCAGAAAGGTATTGTGCTATGTTGCATATAAGTGTGTGAGGGTTTGGTCATTACCTCGTGATCTATTTAAAGGTATAGCAAGATTGTGATGTTTTAATGTCGAATTTAAACTACATGGTATTTTAGTGAAAAAGTACGATAAAAATTGAAATACAAATACTTTTGATATGAAACTTGTTCAATATGACTTGTTAATATTTAATAGTCAACATGTAAGAGTTTAGTATGATTATATTTAAGAAAAAGTGAGATTTTTAAGAAGAACCGAATCGGACATCGGATTAACTCTGATTCCGTCGGGTTTTATTAAAAGAAGTTTTAAGACTAGAGAATAAAAGAAGGAGGTGGGATTTACGGGTTTGTAGTATAGAGAAGAGGGAGAGGAAGACATAGGAGGCGCCGGCGTGTTGTTTCGTCGCCGGGAGCACCTAGGGCCGTCGTCGGAAGATCGCCGAAATTTCGCCCCTTTGCTAACTTCAATTGCACACTAAAATTTCTAGGGATTTCTTGAGAGTTTTGATCGAAATTTTGGAGTGAGGGGGTTGTGTTTAGGGGTTGTATTTATAGGGTAAGGCTAGGGTTTAGGGTAGGTGAAAGGGTGTAAAGAAAAATGTATTAAATTGTAATAAAATGTATAAAATAGAGTAATTAGGGTTTTAAAGGGTCTCTGGAACCGATCCAAGGAAATAAAGTATGCAGGAGTGATAGGGAGGTGAAGAGCCCCAACTTTCATGTTGGGGACTCGGCGGTACGGCTGAGTCCGGCCGGCGGCGGCGGTCCGAGTCGGCCGATTCTGTCACGCCCCGCTTCCCAGTATACGGGTAGAGAACGCGACGATACCGCTACGTATATACTCTGAAGTAAACACGCTAAGCGTATCTAAGCAATATAAGTAAAATGCACAAGAGACAATATCAATGGATATAATTGAACAGCAATTTTATTTATTAAACATTGTTTTTACAATACAACTGAAAAGTAAATACATGGAATGAAAAGCAATGCCTAAACAGTGGTATAGCAGAAATGAAAATACTGAAATGAAATGTACAAGTAACTAAAACTCCGGGTCGAAATCTAGATGATCCAAGTCCTCGCTGGTGGGCTCGATCTCCTGAAGATCCGATCCACCTGACAACATTCCAAAGAAGAAAGAGAAGGAATGTCGTCAGCGAACAATCGCTCGGTAAATCCCAAAGATAAGGGTGAAGTAGAATAGACAGAGAGAGAATATAGCTTTTAAAGTTATATTATATTGTTAACGCTGTTGTTTATAGCTTGGTACAGAAGAATACCAGTGTATACGAGAGGAGTCCCACTATTCCGGAGACTAAGATATATGGAGCACAAAGAACCGTTCAGCCACGGTACAATGGCAATTGAATTCAGATTAGGTGTATTATGGTTACAGTCTCGTGCCACTTCTAACACCTTCCATACCAGTCTACCCCTTATAAATCCCGCGATGTCCTGATTGTACTATTTGTATTGTTTGAACTGTATATTATATATAGATGGATGACTTGCCGAAACCATGATATCAGTAATGGTACGGATATAATGAATGAACATGTAGATGGAATATATACATGGTTCGGTTCAGTCAATATACATTGATTAGATTGAATAGACGGATTCATAGATCCGTGTTGTATTTTAGTTTTGTAATTTCATACTTGAATTATATTCAAATCAGATTGATTATATTGAGACTCAGTCTGAGTCGTACAATTAGAAAAGAAATTGAATCCTGAATTATATTTTGGTGCTATCGGTAACTGCTGCATATGGACGGAAGGATTTGTATTTTTTTCCAAGACAATTACCGTGTTGATAACACCGTTGTTTAGATTGTCTACCTTATATAGGCAAGCACCCAAATTCTCCGGCTTCCTAAGGCTCAAGAGAACTGGTCCCGCTTAAACCTATATTTACTAGGGTCCTTAGTGCAATTTATATAACTTTAGGGGGTTTTATGTAAAAATAATTTTTATATACTTTCAAAATAAACCTCAAGTATTTATTTATCGTCTTTAGGGTTTTCATGGAGGTATATTTTAAAATATAACGTTTACTGGTGAATAGAATCTAAATTGCATTGTATATAGTATTTTACTGTAATATTGGAATTGTATTGATTTGTAATGGTGGTTTCATGAAATATGTAAATCTTTTCTTTTTGTTTAGAAAGCATGGAATATTTTTATTTATATATTTAAAATAAATTTTATTTATTAAGTAGAAATCGCATTTTTCTTAAAAATTGCATCTCGCTATGGACGGAAGTGTCTTAAAAATTCCATCGAAAAATTCCATCAAAAATGGACGGAAGTATCTTAAAAATTACCGTGTTGATTTGTAATGGTGGCTGCATATGGACGGAAGTATCTTAAAAATTTCATTAAAAATTCCATCAAAAATTCCATCGAGATCGGATGCTCCGTGAGGAGGCCTGCATCTCGCTCTACTAGACCCAAGGATGTGCGATAACCCGCACTATCCCGATTGGGATCCCCAGAAGTTGGTTGTAGAGCCGCATTTGCAAGAAATTAAATAATATACTTTTAAAGAAAACGGTTTTTGATAGTTCATAGTATTTAAATGTAAATCCATATTTGTCCCAAAATATTATTTTCAAGCTATCGTACTATATCAAGATGTGTGTTGTGAGAGGTAGGCCATTAACTCGTGAGATTTTTGTAAAGGTAATATAAGCAAATATGATAAAAGATGTCGTATGTAAAGTTTATGGTATTTGAACGTAAAAGTGTAATAAAAGTTACATAGCATAGTATTTTTTTTTGTGAAATACCTAAATTGGAAAAAATATGATTTTACATATTTATCATTAATTTTACCAATATATAAAAATTTACTATAATTTTTCCATGTTTTAATAATTTAGGAACTAATTATCGATAACCTTTATTCATCACCGTAGAATAATTACATTTATTCCTGCAAAAGTTGTCCTGGTCATGATAGTTATTTTAAGACTTAGTTTCATATATCCAAGAAAGAATCTGGGGTTGTTCATTATCCCGTGATTTTATCGTGAAGGATAAATGATAAAAGTTTATTATATTATTATGGTTTAATATCATTTTTAATTGTCAAAAACCGTAAAATATATAATATGGTCAAGACATTATAATTAGGTCCTGAAATTTTTTTCATACTTAGATATTTTAATGATGAAGATAACAAGAGGTCATGTACTAAGAGATATTACCTGAAATGATCTAGAAAAATGAAAGTCGGTGAGCGTCGGGTTGTATGAGAAATGGTATATCTTTAATCTGAGAATTTTTCTACCTTTGGGGATTATTCCAGATTGTAGAGGACTCAAAGAGGAAGCTTTGAATAGTTTTTGGATTTTTTTTGCCGAACAGATATTTTTTGGTGAATTTTAGAAGCTCATGGCTATTTATAGGGATTTCTGGGATTAAAAACTATTTTTTTTCAAACTGCTACAGTAGCCGACCAGATCCGACGGCCCACATTAAATCACGTATGCACTGACGTGGGACGTGGCTGGGGTTGGTGTGGGTGATTCTTGACCGTTGATCGTTGATCCGACGGTCCAGATTAAAAGCACATATAAATATATATATATATATATATATATATATATATATATATATATATTCCTTCTTTTTTTTAAATGAAAACAGTCGGCAGAATCTGGACCGTTGGTTTTTAAATCTGACGGTCCAGATTAATTCCAGCTCAAAAAAAAATTATTTTTAATATTTAAAATTGTTTTAAAAATTGTTTTTGGCTTCTAAAAATTATTTAAAAATAGTAAAAAATATTTTAAAAATCTGGAAAAATTATATAAAATGTATTTTGATGTTTTATATCTTTTGCAACCAAATTTGGTCTAAAATAGATCTTCTTGTCGGTTATAAAAAGATTAAAAAAAATTTAAATTCTTAAAAATTCTCAAAAATTCCTAAAAATTCTTAAAACTCATATTAATTTATTTTAATCATGGAAAAATATTTTTATAGTGTTTTCTACCTATAAAAATAGTACAATAATTGTTTTGACATCAAGAAAAATTATAAAACGTATGTCACTAGGGCCTGATCGACGGTTTCACCTAAGCCTTGCTTTAGCCTTATTAAGTTTCTAGGGTACATAGTCGTTACAGATTCCGGCCAAGTCAGGGGTGCCTCGTGCTCCTCGTCAGTTGGTATAGCCTCTTGGACCGTTTGTTTTATATGTGTAGTGGGGTTTTTACGAGTTATGCATGTGTAGACCCTTGGAATTCTAAAAATATTAAAAGAAAACAATATTAAAAAATAATGTGGGTGATGGGATTTGAACTCTGGTGGATTGGTTCAGCAGTGCAAGGTCTTACCAATGAGCTACAAGCTCCTTCTTGTTATTAAAAAGCAAAACAAACTTATAACTTGTGCTCAGACAAAAATACCCCTTTCTGTAATTTTGGAAAAAATTGTATAGAAAGTTGTACAGAAAGTTTGGGGTTGTTACATTCTACCCTCCTTATAAAAATTTCGTCCTCGAAATTTGTAAAAGGAAAGTGTAACAGATTCAAGAAAAGTTTGGTGATAGAACTATTGGTAGTGTATGAAAAATATGTGAAAGAACGAAAGAATGCGAAGGTTTTGGTAAGATTGTAAAAGAGGTGAGGGAATTTTGGGTTAGGACAGATTCAAAGTATTTGAAATGATAAGATTCAAGGAATATGAATTGTAAAAAATGTTTTAGTTGCTGGTTTTTGTGTTATATTGCTTAGCTTGTTCACGCAGAACAGAACTGCATGATAGTATTCCATACAGCTCTGACCTGCATGGGCCACCAACAAAACCTGTCACGCCCCGCGAACCCAGTGTACGGGCAAAGGGCGCGACGATGCCGCTACGTATTTACTCAGAAGTAAATACGCTAAGCGTAATTAAGCAATATAAAAGAAATGTACACAAGAGACAAATGTAATGAAACAACAACTTTATTTATTATCATTCTTTTGTACAGTACATGGAAAAGTAAATACATCTGAATGAAAGTAATGCCTAAAAAATGACATAACAGAAAGAAAAAGTACTGAAATAAAAGTGTGTTCAATGAAGCTAGAGTTCTGGGTCGTAGGAAAGCTGGTCCAAGTCCTCACTAGTAGGCTCGATCTCCTGAGTATCCAGATCACCTGACACCATTCTAAAGAAGAAAGAGAAGGAATGTCGTCAGCGAACAATTGCTCGGTAAGTCCCAAAGGTAAGGGAGAAGCAGAAAAGACAGAGGGTAAGAGAGAGAGTGTAGCTTTTACAGTTGTATTATATTGTTATATTGTTGTATTGAGTGTTAACGCTGTTGTTTGTACCTTGGTACAGATATGAGAGGAGTTTCACTTGCCCCAGAGACTAAGCTATCAGGAACTCAAGGTACCGTTTATGCCACGGTACAACAGCAACGGAATATAGGTTAGGTGTCTTATGGTTGCAGTCTCGTGCCACTTCTAACACCTTCCATACCAATCTACCCCTTAAACCCGCTATGTATTCATTGTATTATTTGTGTTATATTGTAAATTGTATTGTCTTGTATAGATGGATGACTTGCCGAAACCATGATATCAGTAAATGGATGTAACTGGAGAATCATGGATGTAATTGGAGAATCATGTAAATGGAAGTATATCCATGGTTCGGTTTAGTCAATATAGATTGAATAGTTTGATCCGATTGATTATATGGATTCATGGATTCATATTGAATTGTAATATTATAGATTGTACTTTAATCATATTCAAGTCAGATTATTATAATGAGATTCAGTCTGAGTCAGAACAATTAGAAAAGAAATTGAAGTCTTGATTGTTTTGATGTTATCGGTAACCGCTGCACATGGGCGACAGGATTTGTCTTTTTTTCAAAGACGATTACCGTGTTGATAACATCGTTGTTAAGTTGTCTACCTTAAATAGGCAAGCACCCACTTCTCTGGCTCCCTGAGGCTCAAGAGATTGGTCTCGCTTAAACCTATATTTACTAGGGTTCTTAGGGTAATTTATAGAACTTGAGGGTTTTTTATGTAAAAATGCTTTTGTATAATTTTCAAAATATACCCAAGTATTTAATTATCGTCTTTAGAGTTATCATAGATGTAGATTTTATATTTGTGATATTTCTAGTGAAAATAACCTAATTTTCATAATATAGGGTATTTAATTGTAATATTGAACTTGTATGGAATTCAGGGTATTTTAATGTAAAGTAATTCTTGTGATTTTAGAAAAAGTTGGAATATTTATATTATCACAAAAATAGATATTTTAATGATACATACATATATATATATATATATATTTATATAAAAATAATTTTAGTATATATTATATTTCTAGAAATCTCATTTTCTTAATATTTTCGTATTTTAAATCTCTCGAGACCGAATGCTCCTTGCGGAGGTCTGCATCTCGCACTACTAAGTCCAGAGATGTGCGATAATCCGCACCATCCCAGTCGGGTTCCCAAAAATGGGTTGTAGCAGCACTTTGTAAAGATTTACAAAAATACGAATTCTTATAGAAAACGGTTTTAATAGTTAGTGGTATTTATATGTAAAGTTTCGTTTTCCCGTATTCTATGTTTCAGAAAGGTATTGTGCTATGTTGCATATGAGTGTGTGAGGAGGTAGGTCATTACCTCGTGATCTAGTTAAAGGTATAGCAAGATTGTGATGTTTTATGTCGAATTTAAACTACATGGTATTTTAGTGAAAAAGTACGACAAAAATTGAAATAGAAATCCTTTTGATATGGAAATTGTTCGATATGACCTGCTAATATTTAGTAGTTGACATGTAAGAGTTTAGTATGATTGTATTTAAGAAAAAGTGAGATTTTTAGGAAGAACCGAATCGGACATCGGATTAACTCCGATTCCGTCGGGTTTTATTAAAAGAAGTTTTAAGACTAGAGAATAGAAGAAGGAGGTGGGACTTATGGGTTTGTAGTATAGAGAAGAGGGAGAGGAAGACATAGGAGGCGCCGGCGCGTTGTTTCATCGCCGGGAGCACCTAGGGTCGTCGTCGGAAGATCGCCGAAGTTTCGCCCCTTTGCTAACTTCAATTGCACACTAAAATTTCTAGGGATTTCTTAAGAGTTTTGATCAGAATTTTGGATTGAGGGGTGTGTGTTTAGGGGTTGTATTTATAGGGTAAGGCTGGGGTTTAGGGTAGGTGAAAGGGTGTAAAGAAAAATTTATTAAATTGTAATAAAATGTATTAAAATGGAGTAATTAGGGTTTTAAAGGGTCTCTGAAACCGATCCAAGGAAATAATGTATGCAGGAGTGATGGGGAGGTGAAGGGGCCCAACTTTCATGTTGGGGACTCGGCGGTCCGGCCGAGTCTGGCCGGCGGCGGCGGCCCGAGTTGGCCGATTCGCCGTCCGATTCGGCCGATTCTGGCCGAGTCAGGAGTGCCTCATGCTCCTCGTCGGTTGGTGTAGCCCCTGGGACCGTTTATTTTATATGTGTAGTGGGGTTTTTACGAGTTATGCATGTGTAGACCTTGTAATTCTAAAAATATTAAAAGAAAACAATATTAAAAAATAATGTGGGTGATGGGATTTGAACTCTGGTGGCTTGGTTCAGCAGTGCAAGGTCTTACCAATGAGCTACAAGCTCCTTCTTGCTATTAAAAAGCAAAACAAACTTATAACTTGTGCTCAGGCAAAAGTACCCCTTTCTGTAACTTTGGAAAAAATTGTACAAAAAGTTGTACAGAAAGTTTGGGGTTGTTACACGCGCGCCGTGCCTGTGGAATTCATTGTCGTGAGAATCCCATCGGCCTACAACGTCCTCCTCGGTCGCCCGACGCTGAACTCCCTCCGAGCCCAGATATCGACCTACTACTTGGCGATGAAATTCCCGCTCGACCAAGGCGGGATGGGTCAGGCCTACGGAGACCAACGAACAACAAAGATTTGCTTCACCGCAACATCCTCGTCTGAGCGGCCAAGCAACGATGTTGAGGGCGAGGGTGACATTAGGGGTTCTCTGGACACTCGAGATGAGCAAAAAGAGGTCCGAGGGACCCCGATGGAGCCGCTAACAGAGGTCCCCCTCGTGAAGGGGGACGACGAACGAACCGTTCAGATTGGGTCTCTTTTGATAGGGATGACCTGGTTCATTTCCTCAGAAATAACTCTGACGTGTTCTCCTGGGCGCCTGCCGACATGCCTGGGATTGACCCCAAAATCATATCTCACAAGCTCAGGGTAGACCCTACGGTCCAACCCGTCAGGCAGAAAAAACGAAGCTTTGCCCCAGTCAAGCAAAAGGCGATCGAGGACGAGGTAGACAGGCTCCCCGCCGCCAATTTCATTCGGAATGTGTCATACTCGGAATGGTTGGAGAACGTAGTCATGGTCAAAGAGTAAAGCGGGAAGTGGCGCATATGCGTCGAATTCACCGACCTCAACAAGGCCTGCCCGAAAGACAACTATCCCCTCCCTCGGATAGACCAGCTCGTCGACAGCTCGGCAGGCCACGAACTACTTAGCTTCATGGATGCTTTCTCCGGCTACAACCAGATCAGTATGAATCTGGCAGACGAGGAGCTCACTGCATTCACAATGGACCGGGGAGTATACTGCTACAAGGTGATGCTTTTCGGCCTCAAAAATGCCGAAGCTACGTACCAATGCTTAGTCAATCACATGTTCAAGTCGCAGATTAGCAGGAACATGGAAGTTCACGTCGACGACATGCTCGTCAAATCGATTTCATCGGACGAGTACGCCAAGGATCTGGGCGAGGCCTTCGACGTCCTCCGCAAATACAAGATGAAATTGAACCCCGCCAAGTGCGCATTCGGGATCACCGATGGAAAGTTCCTCGGTTTCATGGTCACTCACCGTGGGATCGAAGCTAACCCGGAGAAAATCAACGCCATCCTCAACATGGCTGTGCCCAAGACTAACGTCGAAATCATGCGGCTGACAGGGCGGGTAGCCTCTCTGAGTCGTTTCATGTCGAGGTCTGGGGAGAAGTGCCTCCCATTCTTCAAAGCTCTAGGAAGATACCAAGATGCGAGTGGTCGGAGGAGTGCCAGACCGCCTTTGAGCAATTAAAGAGGCACCTTGCGACTCCCCCGCTGCTCACCCGGCCAGTTGAAGGGGATAGATTATCACTATATCTGGCGGTATCCGACCAAGCTGTAGGCTCGGTGCTCGTCCGAAAGGTCGAGGGAGTCCAGAAGATGGTATACTATGTGAGCCACGTCTTTAAGGACACAGAAACGAGGTACCTAGCCATAAAGAAGATCGTCTTGGCACTCATAGTGGCCTCAAGGAAACTACGACACTATTTCCAGGCGCACACCATCCTCGTTCTTACCGAGCGGCCTTTGGGGGCCATCCTCACCTCCCCGAGTCCTCTGGCCGCTTGGAGAAATGGAGGTGGGAGTTGTCCCAGTTTGACATAAAATACCGCCCGAGGCAGGCTATCAAAGCACAAGCCCTGGTCGATTTTATCGTCGAGTGCACCATCCCCAGTAAAGAGCCAGAGTCCACACCGGCCCCCGCAGCTCAACCCTCAGTCGATGAGAAACCCGACTCCGTCCCTGATTGGATCCTCTATGTCGACGGGTCCTCAACCGAGGAAGGCTGTGGTGCCGGCCTCATCATTCGGGGCCCGAACGAGGCCGAAATGGAGTATTCTCCGAAGCTCGGGTTCAAAGCCTCAAATAACACGGCGGAATACGAGGCCTTGTTGGCCGGACTGCGCATAGCCTTCGGACTAGGGATGAAAATGATTCGGATCCGCAGCGACTCCGCCCTGGTCGTTGGCTAGGTGACCGGCCGATTCGAGGCACGGGAGCCTCTAATGGTGAAATATCTGGCCGAGGTAAGAAGACTGCGGAGGGACTTCTATGAAGTCCAGGTGGAGCAGATCCCCAGACAGCTAAACGCCCAGGCCGACGCCTTGAGCAAGCTGGCTTCATCTTATACGGCCAACAAAAAGAGAAACATCCTCTTCGAGGTCTTACCGCGGCCCAGCGTGGAGGACGGGGCAACGCCACTTCAAGTGTACACAGCCCGGGAAGAAGACCGGGACTGGAGAAAGCCCCTCGTGGAATTCATGAGGGAAGGTACGCTCCCAAAAGATCGGGGAGAAGCCCGCCGTCTCCGAGCTAAAGCTCGCCATTTCGTCTGGAGCAATGGGAACCTCTACAAGAAGTCCTTCACTCAGCCCCTGCTCCGGTGCGTCGACCCCCACGAAGCCGACTACGTCCTCCGTAAGATCCACGAAGGGGTCGACGGTGCGCACCAAGGGGCCCACACCTTAATCCAGAAGGCATTGCTCCAGGGGTACTACTGGCCGACAATTCATCAAGACGCCCAAAAACTCGTCAGGAGATGCAAGAGCTGCCAACTCCATGGAAGCATACCTCGCCTTCCTGCTACCGAGCTAACCGCCCTAACCTCCCCGTGGCCATTTTGCTAGTAGGGAATGGACATGATAGGACAGTTCCCTACCGGTACGAGCGGGCACAAGTATGTCCTCGTCGCAGTGGACTACTTCACGGAAAGGATCAAAGCCCTCACCAAGAGGCAACCGGGCAGCAACCCTGCTCGGTCCATCCTTGGCTGGTAATTTCTTACCCACCGAAGCCAAGGATCAAAGCCCTCACCAAGAGGTAACCGGGCAGCAACCCTGCTCGGTCCATCCTTGGCTGGTAATTTCTTACCCACAGACGCCAAGGATCAACGCCCTCATCAATAGGCCCCCTAGCAGCTACCCTGCTCGGTCCATCCTTGGCTGGTAATTTCTTACCTACAGACGCCAAGGATCAAAGCCCTCACCAAGAGGCAACTGGGCAGCAACCCTGCTCGGTCCATCCTTAGCAGGCCTCTCCATTCCCTCCCGCGCTAAGGATCAAAGCTCTTACCAAGAGGCAACTAGACAGCAACCCTGCTCGGTCCAACCTTGGCTGGTAATTTCTTACCTACCGACGCCAAAGATCAAAGACCTCAGCAAGAGGCAACCGGGCAGCAACCCTGCTCGGTCCATCCTTGGCTGGTAATTTCTTACCCACCGAAGCCAAGGTTCAAAGCCCTCATCAAGAGGCCACCGAGCAGCTACCCTGCTCTGTCCATCCTTGGCTAGTAATTTCTTACCCACCGACACCAAGAGGCAACCGGGCAGCAACCCTGCTCGGTCCATCCTTAGCAAGCCTCTCCACGCCCTCCCGCACTAAGGATCAAAGCCCTCACCAAGAGGCAACCGGGCAGCAACCCTGCTTGGTCCATCCTTGGCTGGTAATTTCTTACCTACCGACGCCAAGGATCAAAGCCCTCATCAAGAGGCCACCGAGCAGCTACCCTGCTCGGTCCATCCTTGACTGGTAATTTATTATCCACCGATGCCAAGGATCAAAGCCCTCACCAAGAGGCAACCGGGAAGCAACCCTGCTCGGTCCATCCTTAGCAGGCCTCTCCATGCCCTCCCATGCTAAGGATCAAAGCCCTCACCAAGAGGCAACCAGGCAGCAACCTTGCTCGGTCCATCCTTGGCTGGTAATTTCTTACCCACCGATGCCAAGGATCAAATCCCTCACCAAGAGGCAACCGGGTAGCAACCCTGCTCGGTCCATCTTTGGCTGGTAATTTCTTACCCACCGACGCCAAAGATCAAAGCCCTCATCAAGAGGCCACCGAGCAGCTACCATGCTCGGTCCATCTTTGGCTGATAGTTCACTACCAACGACGGCAAGGATAAAAGCCCTCATCAAGAGGCCACCGTATAACTACCCTGCTCGGTCCATCCTTGGCTGGTAATTTCTTACCCACCGACACCAAGGATCAAAGGCCTTCATCAAGAGTCCATCGAGCAGCTACCCTGCTCGGTCCATCCATGTCTAAGCGATCTCCACCTCGACTTCGGGACCATAGAGATACCGACCTTTCACCGGTCTTTGCACACTTTGCAAATGGTCGACTTCAACTCTCAACTCGACGTGCGACCGCTAGACAAAAAACCGACCTAAACATGAAAGCAGTACCGCGCAAATAAAAATGTTTACCACAAACAAAGGGAAAACGCGCATGCGAAGACTACCGCAAAAAGATTTTTTTATTCATAAAAAATGGAGGTCTTTACAGAGGTATTATGGGCTCCCCTGCCTTATAAAAACGCCTAGAGGCTTATAAAATTTTGGCGCAAAGAAATAAGGAGGCGAGAAAGCTCAGGCCTCGGGGCCAGGGAGAACATCGATAAGCTGCGCTTCCACTGCGACAACCGAGGTGGCATCTTGGAGGTCAGCACCCACAGCGGGAACCTCGGTGCCGGTTGCCGGGGCTACCGACTTATCCCTAACGCTCCTACCGGGGCCCTCTCCCCCTGCAGCATTTCCAGGGGCATCCCCGTGCGCGTCATCCCCGAGAGGATACTCACCCCGGATCTTGCCGTCGGGAAACTCCGGCATCTGGGCCTTGACGGCGTCGAGGGTGTTGTGCCAAACGACGGCAGAGGCTCCAGCGAGGTCGGTGTAGAACAGGCCCGACTTCTTGTAGCTCTCCACCACCTCCAACGCTCGAAGCTCGGCGCGCCTCGTGCCCTCCTTCACCACCTTATTCTCCCTCCGGAGGGTGTTCGCCGTCTTCTTCAGGGTGGCGACGAGCTCCTTGGAATCTTCCAACTGGGCTTCGGCGGCTCGGGCGGCCTCTCGGCACCTGGTGATCTCCCAATCCCCAGCCGCCACCCGGTCTTCAAAGGCGGCGACCCTCTCCATCGCCGCCTCCAGCTCCAGCCATGAGCTCTCCTCCCGTGAGGAGAACTCGTCCGCAGCCCACATCGCCGGGGCAATTTCCTCGTCCTCCATGTTCACGACAAGGGCGATGTGCTGGAGGACCTGAAGAAAACAAGGAGGGTTAAAAAGGAAAGGGGGCACCCAATCACGTGAACAAAAATACTAAATGAAGAACCAAGTGGGAGTGCAAACACTAACCTGCACGGCTTCTTGAGCTATGGCCGCCATTTGGGCCCGGAGGGTCCCCTGAGGGATTCTGCCCCCGGCCGACCTCTCCATATCCGAAAGCAGGCTATCGGCGACGGAAAGATCCCCATCGTCCATGAGGATCGGGGAAGCCCGGGAGCGAGGTGCCATCCTATGAAACCTCTTGAGGAGTGACGCGGGAGAACCAGTCACGCTTCCCACCTCCGGAGCCCGGGGCTCTTATTTCAAAGCACGCTTTCGGCTCGGCGCACGACCAGACTCTGGGGCCCAGGGCGCGCTTGGGCGCCTGGACGGATCGGCCGCCGGTGGAGCCGGAGCCGACGGCGGGCGAGAAGGGCCGGCGCCTCCGGTCTTCTTCCCCTTCTTCGTTTTGATCAGGGCTGCCCGAAATTTACCTAGGTCCATGGGTTCTGCATAAGACAAAATACAGAGGAGTCAGCAATGCCAGAAAAGTAAAAGAATGCACAAATCTAAACAGCTCGCCTGGAAACTCCTAACTTACCCGCGAACTGGGCGGGGCTGAGCCCGACCCAACTGAAGGCCTGCTCATACAGCAGCACATCAGCCCGAGGGAAGGGCTCCCACTCCGACACCACCACCGTGTCGAGATGATACGACCGACTCATCCGCGGGCAGCTGTCCCCGTGCCACTGGATGGGCACAGGCCAATCCTCACCCTCGGACGGCCCAACAAACAAAAACTTTTTCTTCTATTCGTGAATGGAAGAAGGTGCTATGACGACCCCCGACCCGGCAGCGTCCCCTCGTTGTTTTCTAAAAGAGATGTATACCCAGCTCGGCTCGCCTCTGCGAGCGCCAGGGTGGTTTTTGTAGCAAAGAGAAGAAACGAGAAGGCTCCGGCTGAAAGAGATCAGACGCAAATTCAACCGGACCAGGAACCCAAGGAGAATCCTCCAAGAGTTTGGCATTAACTGGCCCGGGGCTAACCCAAAACAATTCAATGCCTCAATCACCTCGGGGGAGAAGGGCAGGCGCATCTCGGCCCAAAAGGCTTCCAGGTACAAGGCAATCTCCTTGTCCCATAGCTGGTCTGCCCTCTCCCCCTCCTAGGCCAGACGAGGAGAATAGCCGGGAAGAATGTGGAAATGAGTCCGGATGGTGGCGAGCTCATCCGCATGCCTTAGCGTGGATGACGCGCCAAGAACACCCGTGACCTGCGCTCTAGGGACCACCCCCGTCCCATGACCCCGGGGAGCATGACTAACCCTAACTTCCCGGGGGGGCTCCGACTCAGAAGAGGAAGAGGAAGAGGTAGAAGAGGAAGCTTCAGAAGACTCCCTAGAGTCTACCCGAACTATTTCTACAGACTCTTCGGAAGAAGACATCTAACCTGATCGAAGGGATGTCCTCGGGAGAGAAAACGCAAGGGTTCCGACCTGAAGAGAAGAGCGCCGGGCTAACACGACTAGGAAATTATAGAGAGGTATGGGCCCTGATGGGGATCCCACCTCTATTTATAGCTGCCGGCATATACATCATACAGCTCCGATCGCATCCCGCCAAAACAACGTTTCGCAACCAACAGCCGACAACGTTCCACCTGTCGCGCTCATATTGGGCACGTCCCATCGGGAACGCCTGTGGCCCGTCTCATCAGCTAACCATCCAGACACGTGGGCTGTCGCTTCGACGAACGTACGCATAAACCGGCGCTTCCCCTTTAATGCGGGATCTCTCCCCTGATCCGTTGACGTCATCAAGAAAATACGACTGATTGCTCGGGAATACACACCGACGATATCTTCAAGTGAGCTCACCCCAGGTGACCGGTCAGACCACTCTCAACCCGACCCAAGAACGGGTCAAGACGAGAGTGGGGGACTAATAATGACGATCGATATCGGTGGCTCCCCAGATCATGACACATGGCAGATGACGTGTCCCAAAGCTTACAAGAAATGATCAAGAACGTTACGTTGGAAGCACGCCCCGGGCCTCCAGCCCGAGGATGTCCCGACCTTCAGTGGCCTTCCAGACCACCCTCCAGCTCGCCTCCGAGCTATCATAGAACCAAGAAGCCTCGGCCTCCCGCTCGTTCCCGAGCCACTCGTCGAGCTCATCTTCCTCGGTCTCACCGACCGACCCACAACACCGATCACAAGCGCCTCCGCTACGGCTCCGCGAATCTCGCCAGGCTTGAGATATCCGCCGCCCATGATCCCGCGTTCCACGTCATCACGATCCCCCATTAACGAGCCTGCCTCATCATTAATGGGAATCCCGTCTATCACGCGGGCGTGACGCCAGGGGCGTGACGGCCAGCGTGAATCTCGCACCCGCCTGCCCATGGCTGCCGCTATATAAGCCCCTCTCAGACGACTCAGGTAAGCCAATTTTACTCCAATAAGCCGTTACTCTGCCAAAATACCCCGTCTAACTTGATCGTCGGAGGGTCCTCGGTGGCACAACCATCCCGGGACTTCTTTGCAGGTTGCTCGGCCTCAACCACACAAAACCCATTGAGATCCACACACTCCAAGAGGCAACCCTCCAACTCAATCTCAGCCGTCCATCAGCGCTCGCAGCAGATCAACGGAAGATAAAATCTGAAGGAGATCTAGAGATCCATTAATGTGCTTAGCGAGGTTTACAGCCAAATAAGTTCATGTTAGTGATTTACATATGGGCTTTTTCTATACCCGGAATATTTTGTATTTCTAAATAAGACCCTCAAAACTTTGTACTTCTAAATAAAACCACCAAATCTTTTAAATTATCTAAATTGATCCCTATGGTTAGTTTTCCATCCAAACTCTCGTCTTCTTGCTCCACCCTCCATCAACATCATTCTTCCTTTTCTTTTTTCAAATTCCAACACCCTTAACTTTTCAACTACCTACTTGAAATGCACACACCTAAATCATGATTTAGGTGATTCTTCTCTTAAACTATCTTGAGCCATCATCATAAATAATAGAGGATTGTTCATTCTACTAAAGGACCTAATGTATTAAGTGAGAAAGGGTTGAGGATAGCTTAAATATTTTGTAGACTAGTTAGGCAAATTAACCGCCATTTAATTTAAAGATAAGGTCCTCTTTTGATAATGGAGAAGATTTGGGGTATCATTTAGAAATATGAAGTTTTGGAGGTATTATTTAAGAAAATAAAAGATTTGGTGTGCATGCACACGTACAAGTAGGGCTTGTTTCTCATGTCGCGTGCATGCCATATCCTTTATCCTAGATTTTCTTTTACTTTTCAAATTTGTTGGGTGTGCCGATCATATTGTATTGCATAAGTGTCTTAATCTATGCTAACAAAGAAAAACAACGAACAAAAACATTGTTATATCGCACTCCATAAGCATATGCACAAGAGACAAATAAGCATGTGAGACAAATAAGTAGAAAAAATTGTATGTGCTTGTCTGAAAACGAGCATTACTTGATCCAAAGGTCTCGTCGTCAATAAATTAGGTGTAAACCAAGCAAATGGTTTCCAAACTACCGCATCATCTCTTATAAAAATACCGCTCCCATCCTTTAGACTATACACCATCAACTTTTCCATCAACTGTGCTTCAAGAAAACCAACCCAGGTATAGTATATGCTATTCTCTCTACAACCAGGGAATTGACATGCTGAAAGAGAAAAGCAGCTTTCCGGCTTATGAGAATATTACAGTCAAGAGACAGGAAATCAACTGTATGATCTTTAAACTACTTCTCTTCTAAAATATTTCTTATTTGTACTACGTTGAGCTAAGCTTAATTGTAAATGTCTCTGTAATTTAGTTACTAGATATGGTTGAGCAGAACGAGCTGAATAGATCGGTATTAGCTCTTCTCGATGAAAATATAGCAAGCGCTATAAAAAACGAACAGGTTAGTGACTTAATTTGATGCTAGGAGTTACATTTTCCATTTGATGCAAGCTAGGTTTGCTATTGTTGGGTTTACCTAGCACCTAATCTAGAGTTTGGAAGTATTACACATGCCACAATTAAATTTTTAAAGGTGCTAAATAAACTAAACTAGAATCTTAACTAGAATTTTAGGGTAATAATGAACAAGTATCATATACAAATGAGAATCTATCACTAAGTGAAGAGATTACAACCTTTGTAGACCTTCCTTGGTGACTCCTTGGACCTTTGAGAGTATGGGACGGATCGCTAGAGGCCTTTCTGGTCCACGATGATCTACCCGAAGTCCTTTTGCCCAAAGCTCCTTACTTTACTTGATCTTTGAAAGAAGTATAGCAAAACACCTTACACAAATGGGCTAGAGAGGTGTAGAATGATGAGGTGGTTTGTATTCTCTAATCAAAACCCTTTCTTTTTATCAACCTCACTCTTTAGAAATTTCAAGAGAGCTTGGAGGAAGAAGAAGATAATGGTGGCTAAGTTTTTTTTCTTTCAAAAAGATAATGAGTATAAGAAAAATAAAATCCAAGATATATCTCTCATGCCTAACTCTAATTAATAAATATCTAGATATTTTAGTGTTGAGTCAAAAGTCAAATGAGATTTAAACCATGGTTTGAATTAGGTCAAAGTATAGTCAAGTGTGGATAATAATCAACCATGATTTAATCTCATTTCTATTTCTTTTTCTCAAAACTAATATATATCTATATATAAATGAACCATGTGAGTCTTGCATTGCCACCATTTATGTATCATCAACCATGATACTATGTATGCATGTATGTGTGCATGCACATCATCATGTGCATCAACATAAACATATGTATACATGCATGCATACAAATAGAAAAGGGTTTAATAAAGAATTGTGCTAAAAGTCAAATGTTAAATCAACACTTGATTTAACAAACCGGTCATATCACATACGACCCGACCAATAGAAAAATGCCCGATTAATATACGGTATCACATACACGCATTTAATTGGGTCCCCGTGCATATCTCATATGCACACCACATCTTTTCGCCTGAGCTAGGAAACTCCTGTGTGGGACTCTAAGACTCGTCAATACGCCGGCAGCAGGTGATGATCATATCAAACACCCACAAGCCGCAAGCGGTCAGCTAATCGTAACGGCCACCCGGATATTGAGCGATCAGAAGAAAACCAGCGAAGCTGTCAAAACTCCCATCGAGCCAACTGGTAACACTTACCGTACAGTCCGGTCTCTTCGTCAGATATGCTGCATATCGAGTCTAGAGATGGTTTCGTCAACCCCAATAACTCAATAAGTCATGCCGGTGTATGGCTCATAACAGATCGAGAAACTACTGATAAGTTATCAGTAAATCTCAGCAGCCCTGGCCAGGGACTTCCTGTTATAGCCAATCGAGAATAGCGCAACATCAACCCCCAATATCGGAAGAGACGAAACCCCTCCTATCGCTCATTACCTCCATGTGCATCGGGACTGTACCCAAAGTCCACCTGTTTGCACGACTCAGTAGAGCCGTGGTAGGGTGGAGATCAAAATACAGTGGGAGGACACATAAGACTCTATGACGATCTTTGGTCTACAGACTAACCTGTACCAGTGTCACCTGAGAACTACCATCCGACGATAGATATAATACCACATAGGAGTTCTCGGCGAGTCCGTTCAGTGTACCCAGTCTCCACTGAGCACCCGCATACAATCTTTGGTGTCAGCACACCAGATGGATATGGAATCATCCATCGCCCATCATATGGGACAAGAATGGTATACGCTAGTCTACTCTGGAATATCGATGTCCCGTCTCGATACACCAACGACTAGGAATATTTAAAGGATATGTTTATAAACTACACGTGTCCCACTAGTATAATCTGCATCATAGTCGCAGTAGTCAAGCAAATATCCTATGGGCTTTATCAACATGTACCAAATGAATAAGATGCATGATCAAATGAACATGTCAAGATAAAGTAAACCAGATAACATACTATCATGTCGAGCAAGAAAGTCATCTATATGCATATATACATGTCCAAGCATCCACTATACATATAATGGCTTCTAGGACATACATATATCCAACAATCTCCCACTTGCACTAAGGCCAATTATTGGCGTATCTCATACCCAACATTTCAAAAAGTCGCTCATGCTACGGCTGTGGAAGGGCCTTGGTGAGTGGATCCGTGATGTTATTATTTGTATCTACTATCCGAATCTCGATCTCATGGCGATCTACTATCTCCCGGATCAAATGATATCGCCTCAGGATGTGTTTGGACTTCTGATGGGACCTCGGTTCTTTGGCTAACGCCATAGCTCCATTATTATCACAATACAATAGTATTTGATCAATAATGGATAGAACTACTGCTAGTTCCACGATGAACTTTCTCATCCAGACGGCTTTCTTGGCAGCATCATTTGCAGCAATATACTCAGCTTCTATTGTGGAGTCTGCAACGGTATCTTGTTTGAAACTCTTCCAACTAACCGCCCCTTCATTGAGGGTAAATACAAACCCTGAGATAGATTTGCTATCATCCTTATCACTTTGGAAGCTGGAATCAGTAAAGGCCTCCATTTGGAGATCCCCATTACCATATACCAAGAACAGTTCTTTAGTCCTTCGCAAGTACTTAAGAACGTTCTTCGCTGCTATCCAATGTTTCTTCCCTGGGTTGGATTGATACCTGCTTACCACAGCTAGTGCATAAGCTACATTAGGGAGAGTATATAACATCGCATACATTATAGATCCCATGGCTGAAGCGTAGGGTATAATGCTCATGCAGGCTCTCTCTTCATCAGTTTTCGGACAGAAGTCCTTGGAGAGAGTGATTCCATGACAAGCGGGCAAGACACCACGCTTAGAATCTTCCATACTAAACCTCTTTAGGATGGTGTCAATGTACTTTGATTGGGACAATCCCAATAACCTCTCGGATCTATCTCTATAGATCCTTATGCCCAAAATGCACGAGGCATCACGCAGGTCCTTCATGGAGAACCTTTATGATAAGAATAGTTTGACCGATTGTAGCATAGGAATATCATTTCCTATCAAGAGAATGTCATCCATGTACAATATGAGGAATGTGACAATACTCCCTACAATCTTCTTATAAATGCATGGTTCATCTATATTTTTGATAAAATCAAACTCTTTAATTGTATCATCAAAGCAGATGTTCCATCTCCGTGAGGCCTGCTTAATCCATAAATGGATTTAAGCAACCTACATACTTTTCCGCTGCTCCCACTGTCAGTGAAGCCCTCTGGCTGATCCATATAAATGCATTCTTCTAAATCACCATTTAGAAATGCAGTTTTAACGTCCATCTGCCAGATTTCATAGTCGTAGTGAGCAGCAATGACAAGTAGGATCCGAATGGATTTAAGTATTGCTACTGGAGAGAAAGTTTCATCATAGTCCAATCCCGGTCTTTGACGAAAACCTTTCGCTACAAGCCTTGCTTTATAGGTCTCTACCTATCCATCTATACCAATCTTTTTTTAAAGATCCATTTGCAACCTATGGGTTTTATCCCAGGGGGTGCAACGTCCAAAATCTATATTTTGTTGGTGTACATGGACTCCATTTCGGATCTCATGGCATCCAGCCACTTCACTGAGTCACTACTTGTGATAACTTGCTGAAAACTAGTAGGGTCATCATCATCCATGATGCAATCTTCTGTGTCACCATCAATGAGAAACCCATAGTATCTCTCCGGTGGGCGAGAAGTTCTACTAGATCTCCGGAGCGGCCGAGGTTCTTGAAGTCCTACTGCAACATCAGTTTCAACCAATTCGTCATGAGTAATTTGTGTCTCTAGAACCTCTTCTAGTTCTACCACATTGCCATCATCATCTTTTGTAAAAATCTCATTTTCTAAAAATGTGGCATACTGAGAAACAAACACCTTTTGTTCCTCCTTGTGGTAGAATAGATATCCATATGTATATTTTGGATATCCCACAAATTTACACATGACCGATCGTGTCTCGAGTTTTTCTGGATTCTGCTTTTTGACAAAAGCCGGACAACCCCATATCCTAACTCTTTTAAGAGATGGTCTCTTGCCACACCATATCTCATATGGAGTGGTAGACACGGTCTTGGTTGGAACCCTGTTTAACAGATACATTGCCGTCTCCAATGCATACCCCCAAAAGGAAAGTGGTAACTCAGCATCACACATCATGGACCGTACCATATCTAATAGGGTATGATTCCTCCATTCTGACACACCGTTGTGCTGTGGTGTGTAAGGGGGAGTGAGCTGAGAGAGAATCCTATTCTCTTTTAAGAAGTTTGAAAACTCTGTACTCAAATACTCTCCATCTCGATCTGATCGAAGTTTCTTGATACTCAAGCCTGTTTGTTTTTCTACTTCAAGTTTGTACTCCTTGAATTTCTCGAAAGCTTCGGATTTATGTTTTAACAAAAACACGTGTCCGAATCTTGAGAAATCATCAGTAAAAGTAATGAAGTATGAAAAACCGCCTCTAGCATGTGTAGACATCGGTCCGCATACATCACTATGTATGAGGCTTAAGAGTTCCACAGCTCTTTCTCCGTGTCCAGTAAACGGATTTTTAGTCATTTTACCTTTGATACAAGACTGACAAGTCGCATAAGATTTATATTCAAAAGAATTCAAATATCCATCTTTATGTAGCTTGTTTAGTCTTGTTTCATTAATATGACCAAGTATACAATGCCAAAGAAAAGCTTCATTTATATCTGAAAACTTTCTTTTATTAGTATGTTGTATATTGAAAACTGTGTGTTGGTTCAGGACGTAAATACCGTTATTTAGTGTACCATACCCAATCAACTGTTGATTCAAGTTAATGTTCATAATATTATTCTGCAACACAAAATGATATCCTTCATTGTCCAACAAAGAAACGGATATTATATTACATAGCATACTAGATACATAATAACATGGGTTCAAAACCAAAATACAACCCGAAGGCAACCCCAGATGATACTCTCCTACGGATACAGCATGTACATTGGAACTATTTCCAACCCGCAGAGTATGGTCACTAGTCTTCAAAACTCAACTGTTTCTCAATCCCTACATACAATTGCAGATGTGAGAACCAGAACCGGTATCTAATACCCAAGATGCAGAGTTTATAGAAAAACAGTTTTCAGTTACAAACACACTTGAAGCGGAAACATCAGCATGCTTCTTTTTCTTGAGATCAGCAAGATACAGAGCACAGTCGCGTTTCTAATATCCCGACTTGTGGCAGTAAAAAAATTCTCCCTTTCCACTTCCCGCGGCCCCGGATTTGTCTTTCCCCTTCGCTTTTTGAACTCCACCTTTCGGTTTGATGGGTTTCTTCTTCTTCTTTCCCTTGGCCTTGGCTTTTGGGATGGAAGAGAAAGATGGCCCAGCAAGCAGAGCGGGATTTTTTGCTGTCTTAAGCGTGCTCTATGCACTTCTCAACATATTGAGAAGTTCAGGCAATGATTTCTCCAAATCGTTCATATTGAAATTCACAATGAACGGAGCAAAGGTAGGGGGAGAGACTGCCGAACAATATCTGTATATTTCTCATTATCCATGGTCTATCCCAGTTCCTCAAGTTCTTCTATAAGACCAATCATCTTCAGAACATGTTCTCCTACTGATGTACCAGGGCCATCCTCATCTGAAACAACTTTCGAGATACCTCGTATCATAAAGTCTGAGATTGCTCTTCATACAACTCCTTTGTATGAGAAAAGATGGATTGAACATCCATATTCTCGTGCTGCTTCTGATGTATATTGTCCATAGAAGCAAGCGTGGGGCACTTGGCCGTATTACAATCAATATCCCATGTTTTTCGAATCTCTCTATCCGAAATAGATGATTTAGGACCTGGGACGGGTGGGGCTTTGGTAGTGAGGACATATGATATTTTATCATATGTGAGTGCAATGTACAAGTTCCTCAACCATTCTTTATAATTCGGTCCTGTCAGTTTATTTTTCTCTAAAAGAAGCTTAAGTCCCGCCATCGGTATCTGCCATTAGGAGTGAGAAAAGAAAACACTCAGCGAAATGCTCTTGCAAAGATTTAGATTGGTTATTATCTTATCTAATCGATATCTCCCACTGCTTTTATCAAATTTTCTTTCAAAACCTTAAAAGAAAACTAGCTAGGATTAATTACATTCTACAGTTTCGCTAACCGGTTAGCCAGGCCAGTATCGGTACTTTGAGGGAGGTTCCCCGTGCTTTCGCACGGACCTAATTAAAATAAACCTCATTTTCCCAGAGGTCAATCCCCGTTGACACCTTTCTAGACACCTACTGGATTGGCTAATTGTAAAGTGCAAAACTCTCCTGCGAGTAACACTTACTCACAGTGGGATCGGGATCCATCTATCATATAGAAGGTATGCAATCTCATTGCAAATTTCAACTCTTGAAACTCCCGATATGGTTTTTACCCCTAGCTGCTTACGACCTTGGCTATGGTTAATATATCATAAGCACTAGTCAAGTTCTACCCGTCATGTCGAGATTAACTAGACCCACCCATATGACCCTTGATTATGATCAACATAATCACATGAATGTCCTAACTAATCACATCATATGCTTTGTAGGAAGACATCACTTAGTTACCGTATACTACGCCTTGACTATAATTAACATACGTAGCACGAATACTAAGTACTCTGCTTCCTAAAATGATGGAGGGATGCGAATGGTTTTTATGAAAACGTTTAACGTTTTGAACTTGATCTCGTTGTAGAATCAAAACAGTTTAGAAAATGAGTGGGTTAAGCTCCACATCTTTTAAAACTTGCATTTTTCATAAAAAGGCCGAGTGGGTTTCAAATCTGATTCTACAATATCTTTAGGTTTCTTTTTCTTTAGATTAATCTTATTAATGTAGTCCCATCATTTAAGTTCCTAAGCCATCACAGAAAAGAAACGAAAATAGGACGTACACTTATGCCATCCGCATTCGCCACAGTGTCCCGTTATGCACCGTTAGGTTACTTAACTAACGACATAGCGAGGTGGGACTAGCGCGAGTGTAAAACACAAGCAACGTTTATTATATATCATATATATAATAATAATCCATTCGTCTCAGATACTAAGTAATCACATCACAGAATATCAACAGCAGAAGCACATATGAAAATAAAAGGATATCTAGGATGTCCGTATTTTGTACTTAGCCAATATTAGAAAATACGGATTCCATGGTAGTGATGAATAGCCAAGCCCACACCCCTAGACTCATACAAGAGCGGCAAGTGACCCTACCAATTCTAGAGTTTAGGAGATCCGGTCTCGACTCCTCGAGATGACCTCCCACTGAACCCTAGAACCCGGTTGTTTCCTCATGAGAACAGAATAGAACATATAAATAAAGCAGCAAACAAAACCCCCAAATGGAGCATCACGTTCCCACACGTA
The DNA here is from genome assembly GCA_030015575.1 of Agapanthus africanus. Taxonomy (NCBI): domain Eukaryota; kingdom Viridiplantae; phylum Streptophyta; class Magnoliopsida; order Asparagales; family Amaryllidaceae; genus Agapanthus; species Agapanthus africanus. Next base: position 54,421,505 of record CM057350.1, on the reverse strand, counting down.
ACCGGGCATCACGTGCAGACACGTGACCTTTTATAGGCCAAATCTATCTGCGCCTGAATGCCTAATTGGTAAGGTCGCGTGCCCACACGTGATGGTTTCCTGATGCCTCTGAACTAATAGAATTGAATTCTAATTAGATGCTTAATTGGTAAGGTCACGTGCCAACACGTGATGGACTCCTAAACCCTCTGAATTAATAGAATTAAATTCTAATTAAAATGAATCAAAGCACTACTTTGAAAAGTATTTCCTTGGATCTTTCTAAACAAGAAAGATTGCACTCTGTAAAATAGAGCGCCGTTGGATTAAAAATCTAAGGGTGATTAAAATCACCAATTTATAGAAAGATTCTGTACAAGGAAATATTTTCCTAAAATTTACTAGGAAGAACAAATGAAATATCATATAGACTTTGGATTAAAAAAAATTCAATGGTGAATAAAATTCACCGAGTGATCTAAAAGATCATGTTAGTTATAAAATCAATCAAAATCTCTCAATGAGAGATTAGCTGAAAAAACTGATTCTTTTCTTTCTCGTATAAATAGGAGCCAAGAAGAAAAAAAGAAGAGAGAGAAATATACAGAAAATACAGAAGGAAGGAGAGAGAAGAACCCCTTTAAAGCAAAAAAAAAAGAGAGAAAAGAGAATTTAATTCTCCAAAGAGAAGAAGGTCTCTTCAAAGAAGAACGAAACTCTAGGTAAGAGAAGGAAGGAGATTACTCCATAAGCTTCCACAAAACAAAAGAGAATTTAATTCTCAAACCAAGAGTTTAACTCTTCTAAAAAGAACTTGGTTCTTTCTCTGGTTGAAGATCTGCAGAAGCAGATCTCCCCACAAGTTGAGAATATAATTCTCATCGGGGAGATCTGTCATGCAGATTCAAAACTTAGGGAGAGAATTGAGTTTAAAGAATTTAATTCTTTCAATGTAACATATAGGAATTTAATTTCTTTAAATAGAATTGGGGTTTAACCCTATAAAAGAATTTAATTCTTAAACAAGGGATTTAACTCTCCATGCATGTCAAAGAGATCGGTAACTAACATGATAAATATCAGATCACGTGTGCCCACGTGAGCCTCCCCTCAATGACCAAAAGAGAACAACTGATATTAGGTCACGTGACCCCACGTGACCCCTGAGAAGTGCTCAGCACTTATAAAAAGGAAAAAGGGAATAAATCCTATTTTTGGAGCGCCTTACGTGACCTCACGTGACCCCCAAGCAGTACTTAACTTTTATAAAGCAGAAAGGGAATAAATCAAAGGGCAGTTTCTATTCTTAGGGCGCCTCACGTGACCTCGCGTGATCCCTTGATAGTGCTTAGCACTCAGAAAAAGAAAAAGAGAATAAAACAAAGGCAATTTTCATTCTTCAGAGCGCCTCACGTGATCCCACGTGACCCAATAGTGCTTAGCATTCAGAAAAGTAACAAGGGAATAAACCCAAAGGAGCAGCGCCAACTTCAAGTGCCTCACGTGAGTGCATCAAATTCTTAGTGTTTAACACTTCTTCAAGCGCCTCACGTGACCCCACATGAGCGCATCAAATTCTTAGTGTTTAACACTAATTCAAGCGTCTCACGTGACCCCACGTGAGCGCATCAAATTCTTAGTGTTTAACACAACTTCAAGCGCTCCACGTGATCCCACGTGAGCGCCTCAAATTTTTAATGTTTAACACTATTTCAAGCGCCTCACGTGGGAGCACGTGAGCACTGATCATACACTAGTATTTAACACTATGAAAGGCCAACATTAGCCCAAATTAACTAAGTCTCCTGAAGCCAAAACCCTTTTTTGGTCATCAATCAGCCGAGCCCTCATTATACTCAGGTTTTCTCAAAATTGATCCGAGTCTCAGAAATAGCTAATGAACTCCTGGCATCTAAAATGATGTTCATTCCACCACGATCTCTCCTCTCGATCTGGAATTTGGTTCAGGGGTACATCTCTCCACACCTCTGATACATGTCATTGTAATTCTTCAACGTCTTCAGAGAGGTGGAGGGTCCCAATAACTAATAACTCTTGGCGCACCACCGAACAAGCTTTTCAAAAAGAGGAGTAAATTTAAAACACATCTCAATTTAGGGGCGCCTCACGTGACCTCACGTGATCCCTTGATAGTACTTAGCACTCAGAAAAAGAAAAGGAGAATAAAACAAAGGCAATTCTCATTCTTCAGAGTGCCTCACGTGATTTCACGTGACCCAATAGTGCTTATCACTCAGAAAAGGAAAAGGGGAATAAACCCAAGATAGCTCCCATTTTGGGGGCACCTCACGTGTTCCCACGTGACCCCCAAACAGTGGTGTATAAAAGAGTGAGAAAATTCCAAAGACAGCGCTCGCATTTTGAAGGCATCTCACGTATCTGCACGTGACTGTTTGATGAACCAAGTGCTTAGCACTTATAAATGAAAGAGGAATAAATTTCAGAGAACAGTTCTCACCTCGGGCGCCTCACATGCTCACACGTGAGCCAAGTGCTCAGCACTTTTATATATATATGAGGGAATAAACTCAAGGAACAATGCCCACTTCGGGGCCCTCACGTGTTCACACGTGAGCTCCTCCAAAGTCCAGTGTTTAACACTGATTCAGTACTTAACACTATGGGGTGATTAAGGGAAATCAACCTTAGCTCAAATTAGCCAAGTCTTCCGAAGCCAAGACCCTTTTTGTCACCAATCAACTGAGCCCCCATGTTCAGATCTCCCCATACTAATCCTAGTCCAAAAGATGATTAGTGTTCTCCTAACAGATGACATCTAAACTGATGTTCATCCCATTCCCCAAATTGGGATATTGGTTCAAGGGTACATCTCTTCATACCTCTAATACATGTCGTTGTAATCCTTCAACGTCTTCAGAGAGATGGAGGGTCCCAATAACCAATAACTTTTAGCGCATCCCCAAACCGTGGAGCCAAAATACCATGGACTATGATGTCCGTGAACTTATGGACCGCAACATCCTTAAACTAAACTCTATAGACTATGACGTCTCTAAACTATGGACTATGATGTCCTTAAACTCCATGGACTATGATGTCCTTAAACTTATGGACCGTAACGTCCTTAAACTAAAACGATAGAGCCCAAATGCTCTTTCGTTGGATCTAAATGATCCTAAAACCCCATTAAGTAGATCTTAGTCTAAAATTAGACTAACGTATCCTTAACGACCATCTATGTTGATCTTAATCTCAAACGAGATTAACAATCCTTAAATCAATCCAACTACAGATCCCTCAACTGACATTGGTTTAAGGATACATCTCTTCACACCTCTGATATTTGTCGTTATAACTTTTCAACGTCTTCAGGGAGGTGGCGGGTCCCGACAATCAATAAACCCAATGGACCGCAATGTCCCTAAACTAAAACAATAGAGTCCAAATGCTCTTTTGTTGGATCTAAATGATCCTGTTGAGTAGATCTTAGTCTAAAATTAGACTAACGTATCCTTAACAAACGTTTAAGTTGATATTAGTCTCAAATGAGATTAACGATCTTTAAACCGAACCCCCAAACCAAATTTAAGAAAATACGGATTTGGACTAATCCACACCCTACGGGCGACAACATAAATTAGTCTCCGTATACAATCCACGGGCAAGCAAAAAACAAAACAAACACACATGACACGAAGTGACCATCTGGAGAAAGAGAAAGTGGTTCCCGCGATGCGGTAGCGTAATAAACTGCAGGGGCTTGCGCCTGCAGGGAAGAGCGTCCCCACAATCAAAAACCCCTCACAATAAGGAGGAGTCTGATGAAGTCTGCTACATCGGCCGCATCCGTCTAAATCTCCAATAGACGGTGCCATAAATTAACTTGGCATCTTCGGAGAGGTGGACGGATAAATCCAAATAGCATCTGCCCCTAAATTCAGGCCAGACGTCCCAACGTCCCGGTCGCGTCTTTCGGCGGAGAATAGATTCTAGCACGTCCGGTGGGACCTTTTCCTCTTTCCACTCCGCACTTCGTGTGTCGTGTTTTGCGAACGAATCGCGGTTTGCTATGGTTGCCTCTGGATTCGAGGTACTAAGATTTGGTGTCTTACTCCGTACAGAAAACGGAAAATCAATGGCTTTCAACTGCACTAGCTGCAATAACAACTCCCACCCCGTCCTCGCCGGAGGAGTGACTTATGGGCCCCAAGCGGCCTCCATTTTCGCCATGCCAGTGGAACAGGTGATGCAAGCCACCACTGGGCTGTTCTTTGGGACCATGCTCCCACCCATGAGCTTCAATGCCCTAATGCCATTGCAAGAAGCTCCGAAGAAGTCGGTCTTTGATTGGCTTATGACTACCGCGGTCCCTCTCAACGGGTCGTCCAAGTCCAACACCTCAGTCTTTGATAGGCTAAATTCCAATGGGCCCGTGAAGAAGCCTGCGATACCTAAAGGGGTTATCCCGAAACGGATAGCCATCCCTGCTCCAGTGAAAGAATTCGTCAAAGCGGCTTCTCCTGCTAAAAGATCAGTCTTTGCAAGACTGGCTGCTCTAATTCCCGTTCCAGGTGAAGTCACCAAGGCTGCTACCCCTGTCCGAAAATCTGCCTTCGACAGGTTAGCCATCCTCTCTCAGCGGACGTCGATTTTCGACAGGGTAACGACGACAACAACCCCTTATCAGAGCAGGGGGCATGAAGAAGCCACCCCCATAGCTGAGCCAGTACCGTATGCTCGACATGCTCGACGTCGCCACTGGCACCGAGTGAGGAAAGCTGGGGGCAATTCCCCATCTGGACTTACCCCGCCGGCTCCAACGGTGGAAGTCGATATTGCTGTTCCAACTGGGAACAGCTTTGAACCACTCGGGAGGGTGCGCAAGAACTCTCCGACAACCGTGCTAAAAAGATCTCCTTCATCTACTGAGAACATTACAAAGGTGAAGCCAGAGCAGCCCCCTCAGTGGCTGTCGTCCAAAACTCACAGGATGTGGTGAAGGGTCCAAGACTCGGTGATCAACCAAGACTACTCCCGCCGACTGAAGAAGATGAAAGTTTGGCAAGAGAAGGACCACCATGTCGCACCACAGAAGGTGTCGTCTACTTGGGTGCCCGCTGCAACGGCCCCCTCAACTTCGACCGCTCACAAAAGAAGAAGGTCGGAGAAAATCCCCGTGTCTGCGACAAAGCTCAGAGGCACTGAATCTAAACGCCCCAAATCTGGGGGCATGATGGTGCACACTGTTTATATGGCATCCGGGAAAGAGGATAGCCGTATTTTTACAGGTCATCGACCACTCACCAGATCCGTAACAAAGGCCCAGGAGCAACAACAAAAGCTCCAGGAAATGTTAACACAGATGGCCACACTCACTGGGCCAAAAGAAAGCCCGGAGACATCGTCAGAGCAGCGTCATGAACAAGAAACCGATGCTGAGTTCCTCCGCAGAATCCTCGAAAAGAAAGACAGAGAGGCCGCGGAACAAACGGCCAACATAAAACGAATGGCGCTTTTATTCAAAGATATGCTCGGGATGATGATACAGCCGGATCCTCCAGCTGAAGACCCTCCGATTGTCCTGGAAGACGACAGAGGGGAGACATCGAATCCTCTTCCGGCTCTATCAACGGCCAAAGAGGAGACGATCTCCAAAGCCGTCCTCGATGACTATATAGCTCAACAGATACGAGCTCATCAGGCGAGCGAAGCAGCTAACCAAATCGTTAAAACCGGACGACCCTATCCGGGTTGGTACGATCAGATAAAGTACCTGCCAGGATATACGATCCCTAAATTCCACGTATATAAGGGGACGGGAAATCCACACTAACACGTGTCTCAATTCAGGGCTCTGTGCGGCAACACCAGAGGTGACGATAAGCTACTGCTTCGCCAGTTTGTTGGCAGCTTGTCAAAGACAGCGTTTGAATGGTACTCTGAGCTCCCAAATGACTCCGTTAAGACATTTGCAGAAATGGAGCTACTGTTTACACAAAGATTCGCGAGCACTAGAGAGCGCACTCTGATCACTGCACTAATTAACGCTAGAGTGAAACAGGGAGAAACCTGGGTTCAATACGCCATTCGGTGGTGGAATCTGTGGTCAAAGTGTGAACAACGCATAGAAGAAGCTCCTGCAGTGGGCATGTTTGTGGGAACCCTCGATCCGCATGCGACCATATCTCAATTCATGATGTTCTTCAAGCCAACTACTTTCCAGGCCTTGATTGACAAGTTGGCCTAAATGGATCAAATGGGCCACATGCCTTCCTCTTCGAAGTTGGAACCGCGGAGTGAAAAAGGAAAGGGAAAGCGACCTTCGTCGCCAATGCTCAGTAGCAACCCAGTGGTCCAAAACCAACCGATCGCCAAGATGATAGACGGCGATTCTTTAATGAGAAACTGAACCGCCCTTATTCGTTTTCCCGGGATAAAACGAGAAGACTGTTCGAGCTGGCAGTGCACAACAGGCTCATCACCTTGCCGGATCCAAAATGCCCATTACAGCCCAGTGATGCCAACAATCCCAATTATTTCCCCTATCACCAAGTGGTAGGCCATCCAATCGAAAATTGCTTCGTCTTCAAAGGCTGGATTGAGGACCAGTACCAGCAAGGCAAATTCACGCTATCCGAAAATTGGAAAGTAAATCCGCCCCAGCCCCATACTCTTAAAAAGGCGGACACAACGGGGGCATCGTACTCGTTTGTAGAAGAAGCTCCATGGGAGGTCGCTATTTCAGCCAAAACGAAAAGAATGCTGAAAGATCTCCAAGCATGTCCGGCAATTAGGTGGAAGAGCCCGTTAGAACCCAAGATTATTGAGGGGATGCTGAAGCCCCGTCCAATGCTGAAAGTTGGTGAAGGTGGATAAAACATTCAAGTCAAGCCTCCAAAGTCTTTAAAGAAAAAGAAGAAGGACAAGAAGCCCGTCCAACCCGAAGACAGCCGTACAAGTCTACAGAAATACATCGATACACTGGAAGAATATGACCAGAGGGCATGGACCCCAATCACGTTGGATGAATTCTTTAAGCATGTTCTTGAGAATGAAGACGATGACGCTGATGAAATAGACGATTCTTCGGAAGGGCCTGAAGACTATGTGGCAAGCTGCCACATGATCTCTCACTCGATAAATAGCAAAGAAGCTCCTGATGCAGAAAAACTGGGGGCAAATCCCAAACCGGAACTGCTAGAACCGTCAGACGAGATGATTGACATGCTGCTGAACGAGGCCTATCAAAAGAGCAATGCTGATCGAGAGCGTGAAATGGCCATATTTGAAAAGGCCAAACGTCGGCGACTGGACGAAAGGTTTAAAACACTCCTACCAGATCAAAGCACATCCACCGTGGACAGAAGTAAGCTTAAGACGAGGAAACGATTCGCTAAAGCCTTGTCAATAGGAATGAAGCTGCCACCCTCCAAAGGGAACACTCCCGGCAGGATACACCCTGACGAAGCGGATGTACATCCTAGCTACTGTTTATACCATCAAAGGATTGCACACCCTACTGAAGAATGCATGGCCTTTAAAAAATAGTGGTAAGGGTATGCCGCTCACAGGCAACATTTCAAGAGGATGAAGCGTGAAGCTCGCCGACGGCAGAAGAATACAACAGATGAATGCAAAAGAACTGCCGGCAACTGTCACATGGTTGACACTAAGGGATCGCAAGTTCTCACCTTCGGGAGCGATTCCGATGAAGAAATAGCCCTCGGCTCTCTCTTCAAGGAATCCATCTCTGAAGCAGAAGAGATGAAGACCTGCGAGAACATTCAGCTGCGCAATTGTACGCTACCCAAAAAGAATCTCGGACCCGCAAACAAGGGATCGAACAAAAAAGATAAGGGGAAAGAAAAAAACCCTGAAGATATCGCCCTCAATGAACTAGTCGTCGAAGAGCTGGCAGCTAAAGACCCGCCAAAGAAAAACAAGGTGGATTACAACGTTCTGGCACACCTAAGGAAAATACCGTCGCAGCTAAGCATTCTTGATGCCCTTCTGCTATCCAAAGAGACGAGAGATTCTCTGATCAAGGCACTACAAGAGCCTGACCGGTTTCAAGCTTTCCTTGCCGAAGAAAAGATGAAGGACGAGCTGAAAGAAGTTCACACAGCTGACATCACTTTCGGCGATGAAGACCTCCTTCTCGGAACTGCGGGCACAACCGTCCCTTGAATGTCACTGGATACTGCCATGACATCAAGATAGGGAAGATCTTAGTCAACAACGGATCCTCCGTCAACCTCCTAAATTTGAGAGTGCTAAAGGAAATTTGCATGAGCATTCAACACCTCGCTCGGGATAAAATCACTATCTCCGGGTTTGACTCCCAGTCATCACGGACGCTCGGGTCTGTGATACTGACGTTACGCTTTGGCTGCTCATCACTGACATCAAGTTCCACGTCATTGACGCCAAGACTTGCTACAACGCTTTGCTCGGCAGGCCTTGGTTACACGAGTACAACATCATCCCTTCTACACAACATCAGTGTATGAAGTATTTTAAAGATGGTCTTGAGTACACCGTGACAGGGGAACTGAACCCATTTTTCGTAAATGAAGTCCGAAAGTACGAGGATGCAAAGTATTTCCTGCCAGACTTTGAAGACACGGAAAGATGCCATAAGCCAGAGAATAAGCAAAAAGCTATCACCACCATTCCGGTCTTCGGGAGCGATACCGAAAAGGAAAAAGAGATAGTCTATTCGGGACCGCCCCAATGCAACAAGCCTAAACCGTCTACTCTTATGTTGGTCTTCGGCAGCAACTCTGAAGATGAGGTCAATGCAGTATTTTCTGTTCGGCCATCAATACAAGCCCTCACTGGCGATGAACGGAGTTTACAAATCACCATGGTTCCGCAAAAACATTATAAAGACCTCGACGCACTTGATACCTATAGTGTGAAAGAACTGCAGACGTTCTACGTCCCTCCCAGGCGAAGTGATGAAAAGGCAATCCTCTTTTATCGATCCATGGAAACCAAAGTATAGAAAGAAATCCGACATGGTGCCGATTCTACACTTGACAGGCTCCAACTCATCCGTCTACCCAGATACTACACGGAAGGATTAAAAAGGCTGTTAAGGCGCCAAGGCGTACCCTTCAAACATACTGCTCGACAAGCTCAGTTCTACAACAGAATCTGGAATATCCCCAGAACTCAGCGAAAATTGCCCAACGGGAGAATGGAAATGATCGGGTTTGGATATGTTCAATCCAAGAAACGAGAGCGATTCCATGGCTGCTACGTTATACATGATTTTGATGAAGAAGGAGATGCTCTGATAGAAGATGCTAACCCTGAACCAAAACAAGGTCCTATCATGAAAGTGCCAAGTCCGTCGTTTGAAGAACAGATGGACAAGCTAATAAGGGAAGTAGGTCAAAAGGCCCGGGATGACCATATCCGCGAAATGGCCATTTACGAGAAAGCCAGGACGCAGCGCCTCCTTTTGCAGGCTATGGAAGACGACGATGCCCTTCACCGTCAGCCCGCCATGTATTCCCAAGACAAGAAAAAGGCCCGACGCAGAGGCAAAAACATGTCAAAGAATGGAAAAAACGTTCGACAGCGGCAAAACAGATCCAAAAGGCCACGTGATCAAGAAAAGGTCACCCGGAATCCGTCTCTAATGAAGAAGATGGATCAGGAATATTCCTTCCCTCAAGACAAGACAAGAAAGATATTCGACCTCGTTGTGAAATATCAAATGATTACGCTCCCGGAGTCTAAGCACCCCGATCAAGCAAACGAGGTTCATCACCCGGATTATTGCTCCTATCACCGAGCGATAGGACATCCTCTTGAAGACTGCTTCACCTTCAAAAACTGGGTCGAATACCAATATCAACTCGGCAAATTCGCTCTATCCAACTGTTGGAGGGTAGCCCCACCACAAAAGCATATACCAAAAGCAATGTATATGGCGAGAGTAGAACTTGATCAACATAGGTTTTGGAAACAATCTTGCACCTGTCACGTAATAACGCTGACAAAAGAAGGAGTGCCCGAGAATATGGATGACCTCTTCTGGTGCTTTGAAAATGATGATGACAAAGTGATCTCAGAGTTTCCACCGACACCAAAAGAGCTGGAAGATGGGACATACTACTGCAGATAACCTCAGAAAAATCGACTTGGGGACGGCAAACGACCCATGACCAACGTTCGTCAGTGAGCTGTTATCTGAAGAAAGGTGGCTACGCTCAAAGACGTGCTCCTGCAGTATAAAGACTGTTTCGTGTGGAATTACTCCGAAATGCCGAGACTAGATCTAGAAGTAGCTGTGCATAAACTGGTGGTATCTCCGGACATCAAGCCAATCAAACAAGCACCGAGAAGAATGCGGCTCGAACTTGAAATTAGCATCAACGCCGAATTGAAGAAACTAATCGACTCTGGCTTCATCCAAGAAGTTCAATACCCCGATTGGATTGACAACATCGTCCCATTGATGATGAAGAATGGGACAGTGCACATCTGCGTGGACTTTTGGGACCTCAACAAAGCTTGTCCGAAAGATGACTTCCCCGTACCGGTTACTGAGCTGATGATAGACAACACATCCACTCACAAAGTTTTCTCCTTCATGGGCGGCTCATCGGGGTACAATCAAATAAAGATGCATCCCGAAGACCAGAGGCATACCGCTTTCCGGACCTCGTTGGGCATATTCTGCTACAAAGTGATGCCTTTCGGTCTGAAGAACGCCTGCGCCACCTATCAGAGGGCCATGATGAAGATTTTCGATGACCTCATATATGAAATCGTTGAATGCTATATTGACAACCTTGTGGTAAAAAGCAAATCACACGAGGAGCATTGGGAGCATCTGAAGATAGTATTCTAATGTCTTCAGAAATACAATCTAAAGATGAACCCTCTCAAATGCGCGTTCGGAGTTTCCTCGGGAAAATTTCTAGGGTTCATCATACGACATCGAGGCATCGAAATAGATCCATCGAAGATCAAGGTGATTATGGAAATACCTTCGCCAAGAACTCTCAAGCAACTGTGATCTCTTCAAGAAAAGCTCGCATATATCCGACGATTCATAGCCAATCTCTCCGGCAAGTGCCGCCCCTACAGTCATCTAATGAAGAAGGGGACTCCTTTTGTCTGGGATCGCATATGTCAAAGTGCACTGGACAAAATCAAGCAATACCTGCAGAATCCGCCAGTACTGACTGCTCCAGTCAAGGGAAAGCCTCTCATCCTGTACACAACAGCCCTTGAAGGTTCTTTAGGTGCGCTATGGGCACAGGAGAATGATCAAGGGAAGGAAAGAGCCCTCTACTATTTGAGTCGAGTTCTCTTGGGGGCAGAAAACAACTACCCCCATCGAAAAACACTGCCTGGCGTTAATCTTCGCGATAACGAAGTTTCGGCACTATGCATTGGCGCATGAGGTCCACCTCATATCAAAAGTGGACCCTCTCAAATATTTTATTCGAGAGCCATACTAACAGGACAACTCGCTAAATGGGCCCTCCTCTTAATGGAGTTCTCGATAACATATCGACCCCTCAAAGCAGTGAAAGGCCAGGCCATCGCCGACTTCCTCGCTGAGAATCCGATACCTGCCGATTCACCCCTAAATCATGAATTGCCGGACGAGCACGCGTTTGACACGATCGACAAGGGAAGAAGAGAGAGTGATACCCGATGGGAACTCTACTTTGATGGGGCATCCTCCATAAAAAAGCGAAAGCACAGCTCCCCTATAATCAAATCGGGGGTAGGCCTCATCTTCTTGACTCAACAAGGAGGGATAATGCCCTTTGCCTTCTCCTTAATAGAGCCGAGGACGAACAATGAAGCTAAATATGAAGCTTTGATAGAAGGTCTTGAGATCGCTGTTGACATGAGAATCGAAGATCTCCTCATATACGGAGACTCCCAACTGGTCGTTAGTCAAGTAAACGATGACTATTAAATGTGCAAACCAGAGTTGGTAAGGTACGGTGAGAGAGTGCAACAATTTCTGACTCAAATTCCTTCCTACGCCCTGTAAAGCATACCGCGTGTGGAAAATAGCAAAGCGGATGCGTTAGCCAAACTCGCTAAAGAACTGGCTGACGAAAACCTCGATGACGTGAGGATCGTTGTGCAAAGACGCCAGGTTCTGCACCGGCAGAAATATCTCCAAAGTCGTCCGAAGAAAAAATAGCGACCAAGCAGACGACCCTACAAATAAAAGACCAGGAAAAGGCTAAGGATTGGAGAGAAGTCTTTATAGACTACTTCAAACCCTGTCGAACACCTAAAGATGCATCCTCGAGACATCAGCTCATGAAACGAGCTTTGTCTTTCGCCTTCATCAATGATACTCTGTATAAGAGATCGTTCGACTCCCTGTGGCTAAGATGCCTGGGACCAGAAGAAGCAAGGAGAGTCGTCCAAGAAACTCATAACAGACTTTGCGGTTCTCATCAAGCCGGGCCAAAGATGAAGCTGAAGATCAAAAGAATGGGCTACTATTGGCCCACAATGATTCAGGACTGTCTCGAATATGCGAAGCAGTGCCACTCATGCCAAATTCATGGGGACTTCATCCACCAGTATCCGAATCCGCTACACCCAACGGTGGCTAGCTGGCCGTTCGAAATGTGGGGAACTGACATAATCAGGCCCATCGAACCAGTATCGTCCAGAGGACATCGGTTCATATTAGTGACAACCGATTACTTCTCTAAGTGGGCAGAAGCCATACCGCTAAGAGAAGTGAAGACGGAGAATATTCTCCATTTCTTCAAGATGCACGTCATCTATCGGTTCGGCACTCCGCGACGGATTATCTCCGATAGCGGGCCAGCCTACCGATGCCATAAAATCAGCCGCTTCGCACAACAGCATAACATAGACTGGAGATACTCTTTGGTCTATAATCCCCGAGCTAACGGTCTGGCTGAAACTTTCAACAAGACCTTGACGAAGATCATAAAGAAGACGGTGTCCAAAAACAAAAAGGACTGGCATGAAAGGCTGCATGAAACTCTCTCGGCGTATCGAACTACGTTCAAAACGGCCACAAATACAACGCCGTATGCATTGGTATTCGGCGCAGAAGCGGTACTCCCCTTGGAGATAGAGCTACCCTCTCTATGAGTGGCGGTTCATTATGAGCTAATAGAAGAAGTGAACGCTCATCTTCGGCTGGAGAAACTCGACGCCCTTGACGAAACCCGGCTCATGGCGCAGCAAAACCTAGAAGCTTACAAAGCGAAGATGACTCACTCATACGAGAGATTGACTAGGCCGAGAACATTCCGCCAAGAGACCTATGATCCCCAATCGTGCCAAACGGGGGAAATTCAAGCCGAACTATGAGAGCCCATACATCATAGACAAGATCTGCCAAGGTGGGGCTTACTTGCTTATGAATATGCATGGCGAAAGACCCTTCAGGCCAATAAACGGCCGGTTTTTGAAAAAATACTATGCCTGACGAGTCACGGCCTAGATCAACGATAGAGGATGACGCCTATGTCCGCTCGCTATCTTCCCAAGCCCAAACTCTATAAGTAGTATACGGCGAAATATCGCCCCGAAAACGGGCGGCGGACCGAAATGTCCCTAAACTAACAACGGACCGAAATGTCCTTAAACTAGCTGCGGACCGAAATGTCCCTAAACTAACAGTGTGCCGAAACATCCCTAAACTAACAAGGGACCGTAATATCTTTAAACTAGCTGCGGACCGTAATATTCTGAAACTAACAACGGACCGAAACGTCCTTAAACTACTACAAACCGCAGCATCGTAGGGCTGACTAAAAAAACGGTATGTCCACAAGCAAAATGGGCACGGATGAAAACCCGAAAGGGCTCCGTGAGTAAAAACAACAAGGCTACCGGTGATGTTTTGTGAAAACCAGAAAGGGCACAGACTCGTAAAAAAACAGTACGTCCACAAGCAATGGGCACGGATGAAAACCCGAAAGGGCTCCATGAGTAAAAATAGCAGGACTACCGGCGAGTTTGTGAAAAGCCGAAAGGGCGCAATCTCGTTAAAAGACACTTGCAAGGTCCTCTCGACCTTGTAAGGAGAAAACTACCTGCGTGAGATCCTTACGACTCACAAAGGAGAGACACACTTAGGGATCCCCACGATTCCTAAGGAGAAATTACACTTACGAGATTCTCACGACTCGTAAGGAGAACCCTCTTATGAGACCCTCACAGCTCGTAAGATTCAAAAGCCTTAAGCTACAGGGATCTGAACCTGTTCTTAAGCCATCACCTTTCCCAGATCGCCCTACAAACGATTCAATGTTGACCCTTGTATACAATCTACGGGCACAAATAAACGTCTCCCCCACCAAGTTTCCGCCAATGGTGCGAAATTTCCCCGCTTGGTGAACAACACTTGTAAGTCCTCTCGATTTATAAGGAGAAAATGCTCTTATGAGATCCTTACGACTTATAAGAGAGAACACCACTTAGAAGTCCTCACGACTTTTAAGAAGAATGTACACCTATGAGATCCTCACGACTCGTAGGGAGAAATACCTTTATGAGACCCTTACGGCTCATGAAGTCAAAAGCCTTAGCTGACAGGATCTTAACCCTGTTTGCTAAGCTACCTTTGTTCGAACCGACGAAGGCAGATGATGATTCGCTCCTGGAAATATCCCAGTTGTAGCGATGCTGATGCTTGAATCAGAATCAAATTCCAAGTCCTTTCACGGCAAATGATGATTTGCTCGTGGCAATATTCCAGTCGCAGCGATGCTGATGCTAAGATTGGCACCAGATTTCAAGTTCCATACTCGTGGCGAAAAATCAGTGAGCCAAAAATGCATATGAAATAGCTGAAATGATGGGGCAACTTGCAACAAAATTAGCAAGTAAAAATATATGCATACAAAATAGCCGAAATGCTTGGGCAACTCGCAATAAAAAACAGCGAGTAAAAAGAAAAAATAGCCGAAATGATTGGGCAATCACGACTTTCGCGATACAAAAACTGAAATGATAGAGTATCGTGGAAAGAAAAAAAATAATACATATAATATGAAACTTTTGCCCTACAGGTGAGATCACATCAATCCCTGTATACAATCCAGGGCACAAACAAAGAAGGAACCATATCATCCCACCAGGCTCCATCAGAAAGAGAGCCAAGTCTCGATGGCAATATCTACAACCTAGAGATCAACAATAGCGTTCCTTCTTGTTCCAACCAGAAGCAGATACGATGTCAACAAACGGAGCCATGGCAAAATCCCCTAGTTCCAAATCTCGAAGGTTCACAGACAGCCTAGAGGCTATCTCGGAGCCACGGCAGAGTCCCTAGTTCCAAGTCTCGACGGCCACATCTACAGCCTGGAGACCCACAACAGCGTTCCTCCTCATTCCAGCAGGATTTGGACGCGACAATCAACCTCGGAGCCATAGCAAAGTCCCCTAGTTCCAAATCTCGACGGTTCACAGACAACCTAGGGACCACCTCGACATCGACTCAACGTCAACAAAGCGGAGCCATGGCAAAGTCCCTAGATCCAAATCTCGACAAAGCGGAGCCATGGCAAAGTCCCTAGTTCCAAATCTCGACGGTTCACAGACAACCTAGAGACCACCTCGACATTCGTCTCGTTACAGTAGACGCAACGTCAACAAAGCGGAGCCATGGTAAAGCCCCTAGTTCCAAATATCGATGGTTCACAGACAACCTAGAGACCACCTCGACATTCGTCTCATTACAACAGACGCAACGTCAGCATAGCAGAGCCGCGACAAAGTTCCCAGTTCTAGGACTCGACGGTGCATAGACAACCTAGAGTCAACCCCTGACCCCGTGGAACACGGTTAAAGTCAATCCTGACCCCGTGGAATATGGCTAAAGTCAATCCATGACCCCGTAGAATACGGCTAAAGTCAATCCTGACCCCGTGGAACACGGCTAAAGTCAATCCTGACCTCTTAGAATACGGTCAAAGTCAATCCCTGACCCTGTAGAACACGGCCAAAGTCAATCTCTGACCCCGTAGAACACAGCCAAAGTCAATCCCTGACCTCGTGGAACACGGCTAAAGTCAATCCTGACCCGATGGAATACGGCCAAAGTCAATCCCTGGCCCCGTAGAACACGGCCAAAGTCAATCCCTGACCCCGTAGAACACGGCTAAAGTCAATCCTGACCCCATGGAAAACGGCCAAAGTCAACCCCCGACCCCGTAGAACACGGCGAAAGTCAATCATGACACCATGGAAAACGTCCAAAGTCAACCCTCGACCTCCCCGTCGAAGCAATGCTTTGACTCGGGAGTAGGTCAACTCATCAACCACTTACGAGTCTTCTCGACTTGTAAGGAAGAAAATTCTCTTGTGAGATCCTTACGACTCTTAAGAGAAAACACACTTAGGAATCCTCACGATTCCTAAGGAGAAAATACACCTACGAGATGCTCTCGACTCGTAGGGAGAAAAATCTTTATGAGACCCTCACGGCTCATAAAGTTGGAAAGCCTTAGGTGGCAGATCTGAACCTGACTCCTAAGCCATCGCTGTCCTACAAAGAGATCAAAATAGATTATCTACAAATGCATTTGCTAAAAAGGGACACACCATCATGAAACAAAATATGTCTTTTATTCATGAATCAAAATGAATACAAAGTACAATCTATAAAAGAATCAAAAAATACTCTCATTCAGGAGTAAGTACAAAAGGAGAATAAAAAGAAACATATACATTTTTTTAAGCCGGCGGACGATTTAATAGAATCGTCAGTTCATCTTACTTCCGCTGGGTCTCGGCTTCATGATTTGTTATTGCTATGAGACGGGTCTCCGCTTGAGACTGTTGGGCCTAATACGAGGCAAGCCGACTTTCAAACTCCTTTTCAGCAATTTTGTGAGCTTCTACCATCTTGCGAGTAAAAATAACAGCTTTATCAATAGCTACCACCTCCCTGATAGCTTCTTGAAACACCCGCCAAAGTTCATACGCATAAGTGGTCTTAGCCGTGAGTTCGGCTTGAAGTTCCCCCAACGCATTTGAAGCTAGCTCCCTCTCCGAAAATTTTCGGTTGAGCCTCTTTTCACATGACTGCAGATTTGCGGCGCACTGTTCAACAAGCCCCTGCAAGCTCGCCTTTGCAGCCACGACCTCTGAAGAAAGGCGCGTGCACTCAAGACCATGTAAGCAAGCCTCCACTGGACGACAAAACTCGACCCAGACATGCACCAATGTTTCATCATGGTAAGCAGCAAGAAAAGGGAGAGAAATGTTGGCTTCAGCAGCAAATTCTTCGGCTGTGATCGAGATACCAGCACGAAGATCTTCGATGAGAGCCGACAAAGAGTGAAGGCTTTGCTTCGCCATCCGTTCAGATGTGCGTAGGGCACAAGGGCCGGGTGGCATAAGGATGCAAGATTCCAGCGGGATAAGAATGGGCAAAGCTGTCTAGGTTCATAAATAATCAGCGAGACTTGCAAACAAAGAATAGATGGAACAACGTCAAAACTTTACGTACCCACAGTCATGCAAGGGGTTTAAAAGATCCCCAGGCCTGTCAAGGATCTCAACTTCGTCGTCAGCTTCCAGAACTACAGAAGGCATTAGCATCGTTATACGAAATAATGATAATGCAATGAGGGAGTCAAATAACACTAACCTTGCCCAGAAGAGAGGACGATGCGTTGCGGGGATACTGCCTGTGGAGCGGCCATCTCGAGCAGACGCTGGAAAGACTTTCTGGGGGATAGATCCGCGATGGACGCCGCCAATCCTCGTAATTCTGAAAAGACGGAAAGATTCAGATAATGAAGAGATGATTAAAACAAAATATAGAAGAATACCTTCGATACTCCTCTCGCTTTGAACAGGAGGGATAGCACCTTCGACAGACTCCTCCATACCCTCAGGCACATCATCAGAGACATTTGCTAGTGTGACGGCTATCAGTCGAGGGGCAACGACCGCCACTTCAGGGACGGCGATCTCAGTTACCTGTTCCACCATCTTCAGGCCATCACCAGAAAGGTCCATTAAATCCACGGCCGGTAAGGATACCTCTTCAGGGTAAACGGGCACAGGAAGAACAGAAGCCACCAATGGAAGCTCTGCAGCAGGAATAGCAACTGTAATGACCCTCTCCATATCTACTGGTGTCTTATTAGGGATATTTACAGAGTCCACGGTCAAGACGCGGCTTGAGCTCAGATTCTCTGCCATTGCCGAAGTCCCTGCAAAGTTTTACAAAGATAAGAAGTCATAGAAAGCAAAACAAATTACTTGCCGAAGGAAAAATACATAAGCCAGATCCTAGTATTTGTTTTGGGATTGGTTTTGTCTCATTGTATTCGTGTTCCTCGGAACACGGATGCGAGTGTGTATGCACAGTTGACAGAGGCAGAAGAATCTCATTAGGGTTTTTGACAGTTGACTTTTTCTAAACCCTAATGAGAATGAGAAATATGATTAATAATATTAATTAAGATAATTGTGCCATGGTTAGGTTGACCATTTGACTTTGGTTGACCATTTGACTTTTGTTGACCATTTGACGATGATCATTTCTTTTGCTAGATACTTCTTGATTCTTGCAAATTGCATTAAATGTGAAATGATAATGGTCATTTCAACTAACCATCACAATTTTCTTTAGTTATTATTATTCTCATATGAGAGCATGGTGGTTATTCTTGCTCATTCTCTCTTGCTCTTTCTCTCTCATGCAAAGCTCTCCCTCTTCCTCTCTCAAAGCTTTCTTCTTTCATGTGTTGAAAAACTTGAGTTTTGTGAGATAAAACCATCAAGAAAACACTCTACTCATTCTAGGGTTCTTAGTCTAGCAAGCCAAGCACTCTAGTTACCTCTTGGTTGAGGTAGGAGCTCAAGGTAGAGGCCTTCGGGTGGATCTTTCTTCGGCAAAGAGAAGACGAAGAGGAGGAGCCATCTACACCACTCCAAGGAGCAAGCAAGAAGGAGGACCACAACAAGAAGAGAAGGAGTTCAAGATCTAGGTATAACCATCTAACCTAGTAGCTAGAACTTGTAGTTAGTTTGTTAGTTTTTGTTTAGCAAAGATCCTCTATTTTTAGTCCATGTTACCTTGTGTTAAAAATCCGTTTTTTACTTATTCCGCCTCTCCGTAAGCACCGGGGTGGGTAACGTGGACCTAACAGTGGTATCAGAGCCTAGCTAAACAACAACTAACATGTTAGCAAAGTGATTAGAACTTCGATCCGGAAAAAATCACAAAATACGTCAAATTTTAGTGTATTCTGCCGATTTTAAAAACAGGTCCAAAAATATTTCCACAGACCTGAAAAATACGTGCAGGGTTTTCTAGGAACACCCAAGAAAAACGAACTCCTGAATCGGTCAGACATCCGCGGAAGCGCGGCGAAACCAAGCGTTTCGCCGCGGATCCGCGGCCGAGTCGACTCGGTCGCGACTCATTTTTCCTGCAGTGTGTTCAAACTGATGTTTTGTGATTTTTAAGATGATTTGTTTCTGCCCAGATTCTTCAGAGAACAGTATTGTATTTGGGGTAGTTTCAAATTGGAATATTGATCGAAATTCTATAAACTTTAGCTAATTGGTTATATCTATAATGTGATATATGTACTGAACGTCGACTAATCGCTATACATCGATTAGTGGGAGTTGTGCATATCTGTGATCTGTGATATTGGATTGTGTATATGAACTTGTTGGATTGTCGCGGATGAATAGCCGGGGTTGTGAGATGAGAGTTTCTTTATCTTTCATTTGATGTAAATTGTAAATTGATGTAATATTATTTTTATGGCCGCACATCCGGGTTGAGGTTGTAGCCGCCATTGTATATTATTTCTTTTACTGTTTTTGCTCCTAGGATAGACCCAAGATGGGGTGCACAGACTACCGGGTACTTTGAAGTGCCGAGTGGCCTACTCATGTTGTTGAGGGAGGTTGCTTCACTTCGGGTACTTGGCGGGTAGTTTGCCGCACCCGTAGGGGTCGAAGGTGGGGTTTGGCAATTCATCGCGACCGTGTAATCCGTATTTCGTTGCAGGCTCGAACGAAACGCGGATTCCTAGCATATCCAATGTGTTCATCTGTGATCTAGAATGGCTATCATTGCATCTGACGAATGTATATATCTATATATGATATCTAGTAGACGTTGCTTATGTTTTGCATCCGCGCTAGTCCATCCCCCGCTCTGTCGTTAGTTAAGCAACCTAACGGGTGATGACGGGGCCCCGTGGCAAATGCGGATGGCATAAGCGTACGTCATATTTTCGTTGTTTTCTGCAATGGTAAGATTAATTGATGGGACACATTATATTAATGCAAAGAAAATAAACCTAAAAGATGTTGTTGGAACAATTTTCAAAAAACTGTTATTGCAAGGACGTTCTCTTTTGTTTTGCACAGAAGTATTCGGTTATGAATACCCAGCACCTCATTCGACGAGGCAAGGGCCGAGATCCCTTCATCGGGAGTGACCCCTTGGACAGAAGTTTGCGTCAGGGTAATAACTTCACTATAGTCGATTATTCTTGCTTTGCATCAAGGTATTCAGTTTGAAATATCCTACACCTCATTCGACGAGGAAAGAGCCAAGATCCCTTCACAGGGAGTGACCTCTTTAGCAAAAGTTTTCGCCACTATATTTTTAAAAGGGTTATCAAGTTCCTTCAACGATATCAAGTTCATTACGTTAACGGGTTTTTCGCCAAAAACCCAGCCGTAGCCATCCGTCATTTCTTATAAGTTATACTTAGTATTCATGCTGCGCTTGTTGACTGTGTCAAGGCGCAGTGAACGGTAGCTGAGTATTGCTTATCTGTAGCATACAATGTGATTGGTTAGGACAGTCGTGTAACCTTGTTGACTGTGTCAAGGGTTATGCGGTTGGGTTTAATGTAATCAAGATAATGACATGTTGAACTTGACTAGGACTCTTTGATTTTTTGACTGTGTCAAGGTCACTTGGGTCCTAGGGGCAAAAACCATATCGGGAGTTTCAAACATACAGGAAACTTGCAGATTCAGCATACCTTCTGGAGTGTGGTGACTAAAGTGGATTCCATCTAGGTCATCACACAATGACAGTTGGATCCCGATCCCACTGATGAGTTGGATTACTCTCGGGAGATTATTTCACTTAACAATCAATGCTATAAACCAAGTAGGTGTCTAGAACGGTGTTAGCGGGGCTACGCCTCCAGGGAAAAGAGGTTATATAATTAAGGAACTTCGCGAAAGCGTTGGAAAACCTCCCTCGAAGTACCAACACTAGCCTGGCTGAAAGGTTAAGCAAGTATTGTGACGTGCGATTAACCCTGACTAGTTCTTCTTTTAGGGTTTGAAGAAGAATTTGAGGAAATAGTGGGAGCCATCCTGGTTAGATAAATTAATAACCAATCTAATCTTGCAAGAGTGCACGCTGAGTGTTTATTTTTCTCTCTCTCCAGGTAGCAACCATTTCACGCCCTAATTAAGATAATAAAATGTATCACTTGACCGATCCGAATTCTTATTTGGGGCTGGGGAACGTCGATTCGGCTCTAACTTATGACAACAGTCATAAGTATGAGCAAGGGAAAGAGTATTGTATGGATTCCAAGGAGACCCGGTTGAAGAAGAAGCATAGTTTTGCATATACTTCAGGTGTTCTTGTAATTGAGAACTACTTTTCGGTCAGCCCTACCTCCTGGGTACTTGATACCGGATCAGGATCTCATATCTGTAATTTATTGCAGGGACAGAGAAAAAGTAGGAAAGTTGCACCTGGTGATATGTCCCTCAGGGTAGGGAACGGAGCACTAGATAATGCTGCAGCCGTCGATGAATATCACCTAGTGTTGCCAAATGGCAATACTATGGTTTTGAACAATTGCTACTATATACCTTCCATGGTTTGCAACATCATATCAGTTTCTTTACTCGATAAAGATGGATATAACTTTGTTCTTGATAGAAATATCATGAACATTTACCTTGATAAGGTATTGGTTGCAGAAGGTACACTGTGTAATGGTATCTATGTTCTAAATCAGAATACAGTTCTCAATGTACAAAACACACGTAAGAGGAAGAATTCAGATACGAATGAATCCTAATTGTGGCATTGTAGACTTGGTCATATCGGAGTGAAAAGACTAAGTAAGTTGCATAAAGATGGACTCTTGAATACGTTCGAGTTTTCATCTTATGAAACTTGTCAGTCTTGTCTCAAAGGAAAGATGACCAAATCTCCGTTCGCCGGACATGGAGAAAGAGCAATAGAGCTCTTGGGACTCATACACAGTGATGTATGTGGTCCAATGTCTATACATGCAAGGGGTGGGTTCTCATACTTCATCACATTCACTGACGATCTCTCTAAGTTCGAATATGTGTATCTGATGAAACACAAATCTGAAGATTTTGAGAAATTCAGAGAATTCAGAAATGAAGTGGAGAACCAGATTGGCAAAAGTATCAAGATCCTCCGATCGGATAGAGGAGGGGAGTATTTAAGCACGGAATTCCTAAATTACTTAAAAGAGAATGGAATTCTCTCTCAGCTTACTCCTCCTTATACACCACAGCACAGCGGTGTATCGGAGCGGAGGAATCGTACCCTATTGGATATGGTTCGCTCCATGATGAGTAGTGCTGAGTTGCCTCTTTCATTCTGGGGATATGCACTTCAAAAAGCAGCACATCTATTGAATCAAGTTCCATCCAAATCCGTGCCTAAGACTTCGTATGAAATATGGAGTGGTAAGAGTTTGTATCTTAAACGTATTAAGATTTGGGGTTGCCCAGCTTATGTCAAAAAGCAGAACCCAGACAAACTTGAGGCACGGTCAGTTTTGTGTAAGTTTGTGGATACCCAAAAGATTCTAGTGGGTATCTATTCTACCATGCAGAGGAACAGAAGATTATTGTTTCCAGGAACGCCACATTTTTGGAAAATGAAGTTCTTGTTAAAAATATTAGTGGCAGCACGGTAGAACTGGATGAAATTCCAGAGACACAAACTATAACTGAAGATTTGGTGGAACCGCTAGATTCAGTTATACCCAACGAACCTCAGCCACTCCGCAGATCTGGTAGGATTTCTCATCCGCCCGAGAGATACTACGGTTTTCTTATAGATGGGGATCGAGAGGATTGCATCTTGGAAGAAGATGATCCTACCAGTTTCAGGCATGCCATTATCAGTAGGGACTCTGATAAGTGGCTGGATGCTATGCGATCCGAAATGGAGTCCATGTACACCAATAAAGTGTGGACCTTGGATATTGCTCCACCTGGGGTAAAACCCGTTGGATGCAAATGGATCTACAAAAGAAAACTTGGTGTAGATGGGCAGGTGGAAACCTATAAGGCTAGACTCGTTGCAAAAGGTTTTCGTCAAAGACCTGGTGTAGACTATGACGAAACCTTTTCTCCAATTGCTATGCTCAAATCCATCCGGATCCTACTTGCCATTGCTGTCTTCCATGACTATGAAATCTGGCAGATGGACGTAAAAACGGCTTTTCTAAACGGCAGTTTGGAAGAATGCGTTTATATGGATCAGCTAGAAGGTTTTGTAGACAGTGGGAGCAGCGGGAAGGTATGCAAGTTGCTTAAATCCATTTATGGATTAAAGCAGGCATCGCAGAGCTGGAACATCTGTTTTGATGAAGCAATCAAGGAATTTGATTTCATCAAGAACGAGGATGAGCCTTGTATTTATAAGAAGATTGTAGGAAGAACTGTCGTATTCCTAGTCTTGTACGTGGACGACATTCTTTTGATAGGAAATGACATTCCTATGCTACAATCGGTCAAGCTATTCTTATCACAACGGTTCTCCATGAAGGACCTGGGTGATGCCTCATACATTCTGGGATCAAGATCTACAGAGATAGATCCAAGAGACTACTGAGACTTTCGCAGTCCAGGTACATAGAGACCGTACTAAAGAGATTTAGTATGGAAAATTCCAAGCGCGGTAATATACCAGCATTGCACGGAATCACCCTCTCCAAGGAGATGTCTCCCAAGACTGACGAGGAGAGGGTTCGCATGAGCACTATACCCTACGCTTCGGCGGTAGGATCTATAATGTATGCGATGCTATGTACAAGACCAGATGTAGCTTACGCGCTGAGCGTGGTGAGCCGGTATCAGTCAGACCCAGGTGAGAACCACTGGATGGCAGTGAAGAACATTCTCAAGTACCTGAGAAGGACTAAGGAGATATTCCTGGTTTACGATAATAGAGACCTGAGGGTCGAGTCCTATACCGATTCAAGCTTCCAGAGTGACAAGGATGATAGCAAGTCTGTCTCAGATTTTGTGTTTACCCTCAATGGAGGGGCGGTGTGTTGGAGGAGTTCCAAACAGGATACCGTCGCAGACTCGACGATGGAGCCTGAATACATTGCTGCAAGCGATGCCGCAAAAGAGGCGGTCTGGATGAAGAAGTTCATTAGTGAACTTCAGGTGGTTCCGTCCATTGTTGATCCAATACCATTGTATTGCGATAACAATGGGGCTATAGTTTTAGCGAAGGAACCAAGGTCTTATCAGAAGTCCAGACACATCTTAAGGCGGTATCACCTGATCAGGGAGATCACTGATCGCCAGGAGATCGAGGTACGGAGAGAGGACACAAAAGACAACACGGCAGATCCATTTACAAAGGCCCTCCCTCAAACACAATTCGAGCGACTTTTTGAGCTATTGGGTATGCGGTACGCCAGCAGCTGGCCTTAGTGCAGACGTTGGGTATGCGGTACGCCAGCAGCTGGCCTTTAGTGCAAGTGGGAGATTGTTGGATATGTATGCCCTAGAGACCATTATTGTATAGTACTAGTTTGTATAATACATTTTGGAAGCTTGGGATAAATACACGGATTTACGACAGTCTTGCTCGATATAGTAGTATGCTACTTGGTTTGTATCTATCTTAATATGTGTATATGTTTCTTTTAACATATCGCTAATACATATTGATGGAGCCCTTAGGATCTTTGCTTGATTACCGGCGTTGTGATGGCGATCACACTAGTGGGGGCTGGGTAGTCTATAAGCACATCCTTATTTTGGTCCCTAGTCGTAGGATTATCGAGACAGGGCATCGATACTCCAGAGTAGACTGGTGCATACGCTTCTTATCCCAGCAGGGAAGATGGTCTGTCCCACAGCCATCAGTACGTCGTACTGGAGATAGTATGTAGGTGCTCGTTAGGTTACGAGTACACTGGACAGGACTCGTCGGAAACTGTTGGTTGGTATTATACCTATCGTCAGTTAACAGTTCCCAGGTGACATGAGTACAGCTTAGTCCGTTGACTTGACACTGTCACTTAGCCTCGAGTGTGTTCCCACTGTTCTTAGATTACTACCCTACCATGGCTCTATTGAGTCGTGCAAACAGGTAGTAGTTGGGTGCAGTCCCGAAACATTTGGAGGCAGTGACGGTTAGACAGGATTCGTCTCTCCCGGTATTGGGAGTTGATATCGCGCTGTGTCTAGGAGAGCCATTACACAAAGTCCCTGGCCAGGGCAAGCGAGATTTGCTGGTAGTGTTTCCAGTAGTTTCTCATGGTGTTCTGGGCTACACTCCGACACGACTTGTACCGCTATTAGGGGACTGACGTTTACCGCCCCCTAGGCCCGACATGCGATACTCTCAGACGAACAGACCAGACTGTACGGAGATTGTCACATTCAGGCTCAGTAGGAGTTTGAATGGGTTCACCTCATCGGTCTTCTTATTGGCATCTACCTGGGGACCGTTACATAATCTAGTACCGCTTGCGGCCTGTGGTTAAATCCACTGCCAGCGTAGTGTCGAGTCTTTAAAGTCCCACACAAAGGGTTGTTCACCTTTGGGCAAAACAGAGTAGAGGCCGCATGGTTTTGCGACGGGGTTCGTTCACATCCGCGCACTTGTGCACGTTTGGTGTCCGGGCAGTTATTACTGGCGGGATTTGGTTTAAGCCAGATCCTAGTATTTGTTTTGGGATTGGTTTTGTCTCATTGTATTCGTGTTCCTCGGAACACGGATGCGGGTGTGTATGCACAGTTGACAGAGGCAGAAGAATCTCATTAGGGTTTTTGACAGTTGACTTTTTCTAAACCCTAATGAGAATGAGAAATATGATTAATAATATTAATTAAGATAATTGTGCCATGGTTAGGTTGGCCATTTGACTTTGGTTGACCATTTGACTTTTGTTGACCATTTGACGATGATCATTTCTTTTGCAAGATGCTTCTTGATTCTTGCAAATTGCATTAAATGTGAAATGATAATGGTCATTTCAACTAACCATCACAATTTTCTTTAGTTATTATTATTATTATTATTCTCATATGAGAGCATGGTGGTTATTCTTGCTCATTCTCTCTTGCTCTTTCTCTCTCATGCAAAGCTCTCCCTCTTCCTCTCTCAAAGCTTTCTTCTTTCATGTGTTGAAAAACATGAGCTTTGTGAGCTAAAACCATCAAGACAACACTCTACTCATTCTAGGGTTCTTAGTCTAGCAAGCCAAGCACTCTAGTTACCTCTTGGTTGAGGTAGGAGCTCAAGGTAGAGGCCTTCGGGTGGATCTTTCTTCGGCAAAGAGAAGACGAAGAGGAGGAGCCGTCTACACCACTCCAAGGAGCAAGCAAGAAGGAGGACCACAACAAGAAGAGAAGGAGTTCAAGATCTAGGTATAACCATCTAACCTAGTAGCTAGAACTTGTAGTTAGTTTGTTAGTTTTTGTTTAGCAAAGATTCTCTATTTTTAGTCCATGTTACCTTGTGTTAAAAATCCGTTTTTTACTTATTCCGCCTCCCCGTAAACATCGGGGTGGGTAACCTGGACCTAACAAAAAAATGATATAAAAACTAAAAAATGAAAATAAAAAAAAATTATAAAAAATAAAATCAATAAAAATTTAAAATTTTAAAAAAATTTATAAAAATTGAAAAATTCAATTTTGGCCATATTAGACTTAAGTTCGACAAGACGGTTGGATAGTAGGGAAAAACTAAGTCCTAAACTTAGTAAATTAAAAACCCTAAAAATAACATTTCTTAAAGTTTAACTGTAGAAAATATATGTCCTTATAGTTTATTTAGAAATAGGCAAATTTTGAGTTCAGTTCTTAGGCTAAGTCAAAACAAGGGAAGAGTATTGAAATTTTTATTTGAAGTGTAAGTCTGAAAAATAATTCTGAACCTTAAGTCTTAATTTCTGAAAATATATACTCTACAACTAGCACATACACGCATCTTGAAACTTGGGATAGTAGAGAATACCTTGAAATACTCTTGTCTAAAATCCTTAGTATGAAGGAAAATAAAATAAAAGTACAAGTGTGAATAAAGAGATAAAAAAATGAACACTGATTTTGTAATTACTTAAGGCTGCATAAATAAAAAAATATAGCTAGGGTGCTTTATCACCTAGTGCCTTAGACCAACTGGTTTGGGAGTCACTACTAAGCCTTAGGTATTGCAAGACGAGGAATTACGCCTAAATGCGCGAACACATTTTGTAATCGGTCGTTAGTATCTCAAGAAGTATTAACAGTCGCATGAAAGATGTGTGAGCAATTTCATCTAAAATTCACCAACTAAAAGTACTTTGGACGATGGACAAGAGTATGATAGCTTGAATTGAATTTCCAAGTATAGGGGTGATAATTACACACATGTAGGGGTATATGATTGGGGTTTGGAAGAGAGATAGGAATGAAAGATAGGGCTTATACCTTCAGTAGAGATGATAAAAATTTCTAAGTTGAGATGGAACCTTAGAGGGAAAATTCAAAAGATGCTGAAAGCTTAATAAATTTGCAGAACATATACGATCTTAAGTTAAATAAAAAGTGAGTGTGAAAAATACGGGTTGATGATTTCTAAGTCGAAGATAATAGAATTTCTCGCTAGAATATCGAATTGAAGAATGAAACTCAACAGGCCAAATTGATCGGATTTTGTGGGTAGTATCCGCTGAAAACCCTCAGGAGACAACACTCCTCCTACTAGGGACGCCTAAAGGTTTAACGGCTTGTTGCACGAGTTCAGTGCAATCGCGTTCCCTGCGAAAGTGAGGTTAGGATTTTTCGAGAATAAAATTGGTTTTGCTCGGGACGAGCAAAAGATAAGTTTGGGGGTATTTGTTCATATCAGAATTTTGCATTATTATATCGCCCATTCTTAATCACATTACATTTAAATAGGTGCTTTTGATCCATGTCTGCTAAATAGTTGCAGGTTATAGGTTCTCAAATCATTACAGTGAAATTCATGAAAAGACGCTACAAATATGAGACTATGACCAACAACAGATGAATCCGTATGATACCGCCTACCAGTTCAAGGAAAAAATGAAGATTAGTAGACAGGTCAATGCACAAAGCACAAGGGCAACACAAGATTCAAGACTTCAAACGCGATGCTCACGGTAAAAGTCCACATCATCTGCGCTGTTGGAAATTTGGAAGAAAATAGAAGAGATTCTGAGGAACCAAATGAAGAAAACAGAAGTTAAAAGCAATAAGAAGCAACCCTGAAAAGTGGAACCCTTGATCCCACCAATTAGCCGCGGAACCATGGCCAAACAAGCCTTCCTGCCGCGGTTCCACGGCCATATAGTGCACGTGTCGGTACGTGTGTCGGTGGGTGTCGGTGCTTTGACCCGGCTTTCTTAGGATAGTCTTGTAAATTCAAATGTGGATCAGATTGTAACCTAGGGTTTTTTCTATCTATAAATAGGAAAGCCAAAAGCCTAATTAGGCATGCCTCTTTTTAATTCTAGATTTAAATTTTAATTTCCTTTGTAATCGTTGAGAGATCATCAATAAAGTAAGGTATTTTTATCTTTATCTCGCATTCTTTTTTTTATCCGAATTTAATTCCTGCAATTTTCTTTTTCTGTTCTTTTATTATCTGCAATTTAGATAGTCTTTTAAAATAAAATATAAAAATGAATTCTATTGTCACTTTCCTAATGAGTAAGTAATTCCTCACTTGTTGGGGTTAGGATAGGGAAGGTTTGAGAGAAGGAAATCTCTCACTTCTTTCTTTGCCAATATAATTTTTAATTAATTAGGACTCTATTTAAATTAACCACACACCGCTCACTACGGCACCCTATCCTGGTGATTCTCTAGTTAGACCGGTTGTGGTTGAATTAACTGGAGGTTAGGGCTAAGAGTTAAGAACGGACGGATAAGGACGACTAAGAAGAAATTACGTTTCTTCTTAGTCGTGCTAATCCCCGTTGTTGACTATTACCCTAACACCTATATTCTTAACTAGGGCATTGTTAGCAGTGAGAAGAATCCATATTTCAAATTAACCTAATCCTAACCCTAGCAAGACTTTAAATCGATTTAATCTCATTCTTAGATTTTAAAATAAAACCTACCAAAAATATGACTTAACTCGTTAGAACTTAAAGAAAAGAACTCCATTTCCCTGTGGATTGACCCGTACTCAACCAACTAGCTACCAAGCGACACCGTCTTGATTGCGGTATTCTTAATTTTTAAAACGCACGTACTTAACAGCTCTCAATCAGGTGATTAAGGGAAATCAACCTTAGCTCAAATTAGCCATGTCTTCCGAAGCCAAGACCCTTTTTGTCACCAATCAACTGAGCCCCCATGTTCAGGTCTCCCCAAACTAATCCTAGTCCCAAAGATGACTAGTGTTCTCCTAACAGATGACATCTAAACTGATGTTCATCCCATTCCCCAGATCGGGATATTGGTTCAAGGGTACATCTTTTCATACCTCTGATACATGTCGTTGTAATCCTTCAACGTCTTCAGAGAGATGGAGGGTCCCAATAACCAATAACTTTTAGCGCATCTCCAAACTGTGGAGCCAAAATACCATGGACTATGATGTCCTTAAACTTATGGACCGTAACGTCCTTAAACTAAACTTTATAGACTATGACGTCTCTAAATTATGGACTATGATGTCCTTAAACTTATGGACCGTAACATCCTTAAACTAAAACGATAGAGCCCAAATGCTCTTTCGCTGGATCTAAATGATCCTAAAATCCCATTAAGTAGATCTTAGTCTAAAATTAGACTAAAGTATCCTTAACGACCATTTAAGTTGATCTTAATCTCAAACGAGATTAACAATCCTTAAATCAATCCAACTACAGATCCCTTAACTGACATTAGTTTAAGGGTACATCTCTTCACACCTCTGATATGTGTCGTTGTAACTCTTCAACGTCTTCAGGGAGGTGGCGGGTCCCGACAATCAATAAACCCAATGGACCGCAATGTCCCTAAACTAAAACAATAGAGTCCAAATGCTCTTTTATTGGATCTAAATGATCCTGTTGAGTAGATCTTAGTCTAAAATTAGACTAACGTATCCTTAACAAACGTTTAAGTTGATCTTAGTCTCAAATGAGATTAACGATTCTTAAACCCAACCACAAAACCAAATCTAAGAAAATACAGATTTGGACTAATCCACGCCCTACGGGCGACAACATAAATTAGTCTCCGTATATAATCCACGGGCAACCAAAAAACAAAACAAACACACGATACGAAGTGACCATCTGGAGAAGGAAAAAGGGGTTTCCGCGATGCGGTAGCGTAATTAACTGCAGGGGCTTGCGCCTGCAGGGAAGAACGTCCCCACAATAAAAAAAACCCTCACAATGAGGGGGAATCTGACGAAGTCTGCTACATCGGCCGCATCCGTCTAAATCTCCGATACACGGTGCCATAAATCAACTTGGCATCTTCGGAGAGGTGGACGGATAAATCCAAATACCATCTGCCCCAAAATTCAGGCCAGA
This sequence comes from Agapanthus africanus, assembly GCA_030015575.1. Lineage (NCBI taxonomy): Eukaryota > Viridiplantae > Streptophyta > Magnoliopsida > Asparagales > Amaryllidaceae > Agapanthus > Agapanthus africanus. Next base: position 54,390,762 of record CM057350.1, on the reverse strand, counting down.
CGTCCCAACGTCCCGGTCTCGTCTTTCGGCGGAGAACACCGGTCACTTGTGCTCCCCTCCTTGGGTCTATCATAATATGGAAAATTAAATAACATACAATAATGGCGACATCATCCTCAACCTGGAAGTGCCCCAAATAAAAGAATATTACATACAATTGATATTTACATGAATGAAAATAAACTCTCATCTCACATAAAACCCCCGGCTATTCCATCACGACAATCATGCACATCATATCTCAGCAACACATAATATCATATATCATCAACGTAAGTAAGTATGCGCACCCCGATTGTCGTTGATATATAGCAACGAAAACGGCGATACACCACATACTGCACTTACGGTCGTAGAAAAGAAATTGAAAAACTACAACAATTGGAATCGTAATTGCCCTTAGACATCAAAAACCCAGGATATCACATATCAAAAATTTCATGCCCAACAATGTAACGCTCACATTTAGGTCTCATTTAAGAAAACACCTTTTCAAAAATAAGTCGGATAATTCAACAAGATTTCCGATCAAACCCGAGACCGAAATGTTAGATTTATATGCAACAAACAAATTTATAGATTCCAATTATTGTATCACATTCACATATACTAGGCGCAGTTAAAACATTCGATCGAACGATCAATCACCCAAAGAATTCTCAGAATGCTCAACACTTAAGCAATTTTAAAATACACCGGAGACTGCTACAAGCACATACAGGCCAGCACAAGAAGGCACAGTCCACGTCTCATCAATGGAGCCGCGGAACCGCCGCAAAAAGAGCCTTTTGGCCGCGGTTCCGCGGTCGTTGAGTCGAGTTAGGACTTCGTTCTTCCTGTGAGCCCATACAATACCCTGCACGATTTTCTGAGTATTTTTAATGTGAAAAAATCCAACTTTTTGAAAAATTTCCAGAGAGCATGTTTCGGGCGACATATTTCATTCGTTCGAGGTTTTTAACGTCATCTAGGTTACTCTAAAGCTCTAGCTTGGCTCTGATACCATTGTTGGGTTTACCTAGCACCTAATCTAGAGTTTGGAAGCATTACACAAGGCACAATTAAATTTTTAAAGGTGCTAAATAAACTAAACTAGAATCTTAACTAGAATTTTAGGGTAACAATGAATAAGTATCACATACAAATGAGAATCTATTACTAAGTGAAGAGATTACAACCTTTGTAGACCTTCCTTGGTGACTCCTTGGACCTTTGAGAGTATGGAATGGATCGCTAGAGGCCTTCCCCGTCCACGATGATCCACCCGAAGTCCCTTTGCCCAAAGCTCTTTGCTTTACTTGATCTTTGAAAGAAGTATAGCAAAACACCCTACACAAATGGGCTAGAGAGGTGTAGAATGATGAGGTGGTTTGTATTCTCTAATCAAAACCCTTTCTTTTTATCAACCTCACTCTTTAGAAATTTCAAGAGAGCTTGGAGGAAGAAGAAGATAATGGTAGCTAAGTTTTTTTTCAAAAAGATAATGAGCATAAGAAAAATAAAATCCAAGATATATCTCTCATGCCTAACTCTAGTTAATAAATATCTAGATATTTTAGTGTTGAGTCAAAAGCCAAATGAGATTTAAACCATGGTTTGAATTAGATCAAAGCATAGTCAAGTGTGGATAATAATCAACCATGATTTAATCTCATTTCTATTTCTTTTTCTCAAAACTAATATATATCTATATATAAATGAACCATGTGAGTCTTGTATTGCCACCATTTGTGTATCATCAACCATGATACTATGTATGCATGTATGTGTGCATGCACATCATCATATGCATCAACGTAAACATATGTATACATACATGCATACAAATAGAAAAGGGTTTAATAAAGAATTGTGCTAAACGGCAAATGTTAAATCAACACTTAATTTGACAAACCGGTCATATCACATACGACCTGACCAATAGAAAAATGCCCGATTAATATACGGTATCACATACACGCATTTAATCGGGTCCCCACGCATATCTCATATGCACACCACATCTTTTCGCCTGAGCTAGGAAACTCCAGTGTGGGACTCTAAGACTCGTCAATACGCCGGCAGTATGTGATGATCATATCAAACACCCACAAGCCGCAAGCGATCAGCTAAACGTAATGGCCACCCGGGTATTGAGCGATCAGAAGAAAACCAGCGAAGCTGTCAAAACTCCCATCGAGCCAACTGGTAACACGTACCGTACAGTCCGGTCTCTTCGTCAGATATGCTGCATATCGAGTCTAGGGATGGTTTCGTCGACCCCAATAACTCAATAAGTCATGCCGATGTATGGCTCATAACAGATCGAAAAACTACTGATAACACTTATCAGTAAATCTCAGCAGCCCTGGCCAGGGACTTCATGTTATAGCCAATCGAGCATAGCGCAATATCAACCCCCAATACCGGAAGAGATGAAACCCTTCCTATCGCTCATTGCCTCTATGTGCCTCGGGACTGTACCCAAAGTCCGCCTGTTTTCATGACTCGGTAGAGCCGTGGTAGGGTGGAGATCAAAGTACAGTGAGAGGACACACAAGACTCTATGATGATCTTTGGTCTATAGACTAACCTGTACCAGTGTCACCTGAGAACTGCTATCCGACGATAGATATAATACCACATAGGAGTTCTCGGCGAGTCCGTTCAGTGTACCCAGTCTCTACTGAGCACCCGCATACAATCTTTGGTGTCAGCACACCAGATGGATATGGGATCATCTATCGTCCATCATATGGGACAAGAACGGTATACGCTAATCTACTATGGAATATCGATGCCCCGTCTCGATACACCCACGACTAGGAACATTTAAAGGATATGCTTATAAACTACACGTGTCCTATTAGTATGATCTGCATCATAGCCGCATTAGTCAAGCAAATATCCTTTGGGCTTTATCAACATGTACCAAATGAATAAGATGCATGATCAAATGAACATGTCAAGATAAAGTAAACCAGATAGCATACTATCATGTCGAGCAAGAAAGTCATCTATATACATATATACATGTCCAAGCATCCACTATACATATAATGGCCTCTAGGGCATACATATATCCAACAGCTATCGCCTCATTCTATAATTCTGACTTGCAGAAAGAAGTTGCAGCTTTCATGCAGAGGGTCCGTGTGTTAATAATGCTCAAGTATATTACAGTCTAGCACCAAAGAACCAAATTTTTACTTCAAATTTTTGAGGTCTTGTATTTGACTTGTGCGTCTTTCTTGGTTATATTGTTGATGATGCTCACAAGTGGTATTTCCTCAGATTACGACACATGGCGGATGATGTGTCTTGAAGGCTATGGAGGTGGAATAAATAAGAGGCATTAGGGGATTTCCTTAGGATCTCGTCTCCAAGGACGCATCCGATCTTTCAGGAGACCTTCTTGAGTACTTTCCACCTTCATCTAGCAAATAACCAACAACTCGTCTCCGAGCCATCTGACAGGCCGAGCTTCCTCGGCCTCCTTGATCGTCTCCGAGCCATCTGACGGGCCGAGCTTCCTCGGCTTTCCCGATCATCCGAGAGCGCGGAACCCAAACGCCCCTACAATGTCTCCGCATATCTCGCCAGGACAAGATATCTGCCTCCCCACGTTCCGCGTTCTGCGCTAGCACGTCCCCCATCAATGGGGTATCCCGCCATTAATGCGAGAATAACGTAGGAGCGTAACTAACGGCAATGATCTCTCATCTGCTCACTCCACGCAACCACTATATAAACCCCTCTCTCAGATGACTCAGGTAACTCGAACTCATTCTAATACGTCGTTACTATGCACCTATTGGTCGGCACTAACTTGATCGTCGGAGGGTCCTACAGTGGTCACCCACCCCGGACTTCCTTTGCAGATAGTTCGGCGTCAACACCAACCCATTGAGATCTACACGCTCGACAATTCCCAAATCAAATCTCAACCGTTAAAGACCGCCATTACAGGAACGACAGAAGACAACAACTGAAGAAGATCACAGCCTCCATCAATTGGCGCCATCTGTGGAAACGTTTCAGAAGCTTCTCCACCCGTAAAGTTAATCTTCCATCCTCAACCCGATGGTAAGCGACAACCACGATGATCCAAATACAAGCCACCACAACGGATGCGGGAGCGGCTCTTCTTCCCTCCTAGCGTCATCAATGCCTTATCCGCTCGGATAGACATGCTCACGTCGCTAGTGGATGCTCTCGTACGCGTTAAAGCAGTGGGCCCTAACCACCAGACCGCAGTCCCCCCTCCATGGGATGACGACGTCCGAAGAAGGACAGATGGCCATGCTCAGGCCCTCAATCTCACTTACGCTCATCTTAGCATCACCGAGCGCCGGCATGCCGACTCTGGCCACCGTGACCTGCTTGCAGCGATTGATTCCATGACCTGCTGGGCACCGGACAGCTCCACGCCCCAATCCCAGGGAAGACCAGGCCGTCGTTCCGATGCCTGCCGTGCATTCTCTCCCCCTGAGGAGGTGTCGGTCAGCTCTCCTGCTTCCAGGCATGACCAACTCCCCCACTCTTATCGGGGCCGTACGAACGGCGAACGTCGTGACTGCATGAAAAGGGCCTCATCTGAGGATTTGAGAAATTTAATAGAGACGAATTCCACCATCGCGCAGACCCGGAGCGGGGGTAGCTACCACTCTAACTATGCAGAATCCTCGGGGTACCGCCACCGACTTGAAGCCCTCGAGAAGAAAATCAAAAGCATACGACGAGATGGCCATGCGTCCGGCGAAGGGGCCAGGTACTCCGTCGACTCACTAACAAAACCCTTTACAAAAGAGCTGCTGGTCGAGCACGTCTCGTCCAGGAACAAGCCGCCAAAAGTGGCCCTCTTCGACGTGAAGTCCGCTTCGAAGGACCACTTGGACGCATTTACGGCGGGCATGAGCTTCAAAGATAACTTGGACGTAGCTCACTGCCGAGCTTTCCCCACCATCCTAATACGGGCTGGCAGGGACTGGTTCCGAGGACTTACGCCATGCTCCATCTCGACCTTCGACGAGCTGGCCACCTAAATCCTCGGTCACTTCGTCGGGAACCGACAATAGAAGAGGGCGGTCGACTACCTGTTCACTGTCAAGAGTGGAGACAAAGAATCCTTCAAAGGGTATGTCGCTCGGTTTTGTAGGGTTTCTAGGCACACTCATGAGGTTCCACAAGGCATCAAGCATGCCAAAATCAAATGTTATGTGCCGAGAAACCCTAATGAAGATCGTTAACTAGAGGTAAAGGTGAAACTAAGCAAGTTAACTACTTTAACTACAAGTGAAAGGGATTACAACATTTGTAGATCTGGTCCTCCACTTCTTTAGCTTCGTGATGACGTCCCTCCGCTGCGATCATCGGGATCCCAGACTCTAGCGTTGGTTTCATCGGAGAAATGATCGGGCTAGGTCGTTGACTTCGATACCGAAGATGATCTACGTCGAGGCAACTCAAACTCAAGCTCCATCTTCACTAGGTCATGAAACTTATGAAGATAACACCCTATACAACATGGCAAGTGGTAGAGGATGAAGAAATAGGAAGTGGGTTCACTTTGGATTTGGATTTCTCACTTGATTTCATCACTTGAAAATTTTCGAGAAAGGTTTTCTCCACTTGAAGAAAATGAAGAAGAAGAAGAAGGAAAAATGAATTATTATTGAAAATAATAAATCAAGTGAATACTTATCATAATGGAACCATGGGTGAAGTTAACACATGTAGAGAATAAACTAGGGTTTAGGTGTAATGGTTAGGTTAAAGGAAAAAACAAAATGGTCAAAGATGCTAAGAAGCTTCATGAAGCTTAAAGCAAAGAACAAAGAAAGCAACCATTTTATTTTACCAAAATAAATAAATAAATAAAATAAATACAACCCTAACCATTAACCTAAACTTGGTTTAAAGCATACACACACCCAAATTTGCATGTATCATCAAACATGATACAAACTAGTGCACAAAAATATATCACATATACAACTTGTGCACATCAAGTGAGAAAATCAATTTTAAGTGAACAAATACTAGTTAATGTAAAGTAATATATCAAATATATAATTATACATTAAATCATTAAATCAACACTTGATTTAATGATCCGGTCATACTGCATATAACCGACTAATATCAAGTGTATCAATATATCGAATCAACATTTGATTCGGTAACCCAGCTATATCTTATACAACCGTCCGATGATACAAATCGCGAGAATAGAATTCAGTATCACATACTGGTATTATTCTCGGTCCCGCACATATCTCATATGCGCTCCTATTTCGTTTCGCTTGAGCCAGGTAACCTCTGTGTAGGACTCTAAAGACTCGTCAATACGCCGGCAGTAGGTGATGATCATATCAAACACCCACAAGCCGCAAGCGGTCTGCTAAACGTAACGGCCACCCGGGTATTGAGCGATCAGAAGATCAACGAGCAAGCCCGCTCACACTCCTGCGAATCCAACCAGTAACACTTACCGTACAGTCCGGTCTGTTCGTCTGATATGTCGCATATCTCGCCTAGGGCTGGTAAACGTCAGACCCCAGTAGCTCGATAAGTCGTGTCGATATGAGGTCTATAACAGTTCGAGAAACTACTGGTAACACTTACCAGTAAATCTCAGCAACCCTGGCCAGGGATTTCCGGTTATAGCCAATCGAACACAGCGCAACATCAACTCCCTATACCGGGAGAGACGAATCCCCTCCTATCGCTCATTGCCTCCATGTGAATCGGGGCTGTACCCAAAAACCACCTATTTGCACAACTCAGTAGAGCCGTGGTAGGGTGGAAATCAAAGCACAGTGGGAGACACACAAGACTCTATGACGATCTCGGGTCAACAGACTAAGCTGTACCAGTGTCACCAGAGAACTGCCATCTGACGTGAGGTATAATACCATCTGGGAGTTCTCGGCGAGTCCGTTCAGTGTACCCAGTCTCTACTGAGCACCCGCATACCATCTCTGATGTCAAACACCAATGGATATGGGATCATCCATCGCCCATCACATGGGTCGAGATGATATACGCTAGTCTACTCTGGAATATCGATGCCCCGTCTCGATATTCCCATGACTAGGAACATTGAAGGATGTACTCATGGACTACCCAGGCCCCACTAGTATGATCTACATCACAGTCCTGGAAGTCGAGTACACATCCTAAGGGCTTTATCAACATGTAACAGAGAGACAGAAAGTATACATGTTAAGATAAAGAGCAACCAGATAGCGTACTATCATGTCGAGCAAGAAAGTCCTACCTATATATGTCCCAGCATCCACTACAATATACATCCTATGTGCAGTAATGGCCTCTAGGGCATACATATAACTAACAGGTTTTACAATGCCTTCCTAGAGATCCCCGAGCACTGCGATGAAACGGTTATCACCGTGCCGAGGTCAGGTCCTAGGCACAAAGAGTGGCTCTGCTCTTTTGTATTAGCGCAACCTAAGACCATGGACGAAGTGAAAGCCTGGACCGAGCGAGAAATCCAACTCGAGTCCGAGGTGAACTCAAACCTCCCCTGATCCGACCAGGCGGCCAGAAAGAAAAGGGATAGGAAGGAGAAAAAGAAAGTCGACCGTCCGAAGCCTTACTTCCTAGGGTTTCACGAGTACACTCCTCTAAACATCTCTCGGACCGAGCTACTGGAGGAAGCTAAGGGCGAGAGGTTCTTTAAGCTCCCGCCAGTCATCTAATAGGTGGGCAAGTGTCTCCGCGGCCTATACCACGCCTTCCACAGGTCGCAGGGTCACTCGACTGAGAACTGCAAACAACTCCATGACTACATCGAGGAGTTGATCCGCTTTGGCCACCTGGTGAAGTACCTGCGGGACAAGCGGCAGGCGGATCGGGAGAAAAAAGACCTAACCCCTCCTAGGGAATTAACGATTAGGCAAATCATGGTCATTACCTCATACCCAGCTCGGGAAATTGGGGGAAACACCACCTCCTCCCTGTCGAGGGTGTAAGCGATATACCACACAAGAGATGCAGGAGAGACGAATCGATCATCTTCACCGATGAAAACCTCCACGGCATATCGCTTCCTCACAATGACCCTCTCGTGATAACGGCCCGAATCCACCGTTACGAGGTTCAGAGAATTTTGGTCGATTCAGAGAGCTCGGTGGATATCCTGTTCCACGACTGTTTCCAACGTATGGGGCTAGGACCATCCGACCTTCGACCAACCTCTCATGTCTTCTCTGGGTTCACAAACAACTCCGTTCCGGCCGAGGGGATGGTCACCCTCCTCCTCAACATTGGAGAAGAGGGCAATACGCGAACCATACCGGTGAACTTCCTCGTCACTAAGATACCTTCATCCTCTAACATTCTCCTGGGATGTCCTACCTTAAACGCCCTCCGGGCTTAAATCTCGACTTATCACCTTGCGATTAAATTCCCTTTGAATCAAGGGGGATAGGGCGGGCCTATGGGGACCAGAAAACCGCCAAGATTTGCCTCACCTCGACGACCCCCGCCAGAAAGCAGGACAGTGATTCTGAGGACATGCATGACTTCCAAGGGTCTTTAGATACACGCGACGACCTAAGAGAGGTTAGAGGTGCCCCGGTGGAAGCATTGACGAAAGTCCCCCTCTTAGAAGATGTAACACCTGAGTTTAGGGTTAGTAATATGGTGTGTTAATGTGGGGGTTTTGGTAAAAAGTTTACCAAAACGGGATTCTAGTAATTTATCTGGTTTTATGGTTATTTTTGTGGAATTTTACCTCGACCACACACACTTGTGCACGTTAAATAGGATTAAGATTAGGGCTTGCCATATTTAAGCTTGTGGGTTAACTATGTTTAAGTTAACCATGGTGGGTTAGGTCCTTGGATTAGGTTATTTGGGTTGTTAGAGCTAATTAGTTTGAGTTGAGGATGGTTGGCTTTGACCATAGGTATTTAGTGAGTTAAGGTTGACTTAGGGAGAGAGTGAGGGATGTGATGTGGTCATGATGGGTTAAGGTTTAGTCTCATCACCTCACTTCAAACCTTTTCACCTCTCTCTCACTCACACTACTATTATCAGCCCAATTGTATCAATTCAGCCCCCAAACCCCTACCTTTTTGCTGCTACAGCAGCTGGTGTTTCACATCAGCCCATTCTCAGCCCCTCCCCTTCACACTCCAGCACTTTAACTGCTGCACAAAACAGCCCCTTCAGCTCCAACCATCATTACAAGCAGCCCAACCTCAAACCCCTCTCTCACATACTCACATCAGCCCACTTCTAGCTCATTTCAGCCTACAAATCAGCATCAGCCATAGCATCTGAACATCAGCAGCAGCAGCTGCTACATCAGTCCCAACTCCTTACATAACACCCCCTCCAAACACTCAAACCTTCCTTCAAAATTTCCCAACCCCCTGCTGCTGCTACCACTTCAAAACAGCAAGCACTCAGACCTGTTTCAGTTTCAGCATCAGCTGAAACTGCATTTTCACTCTGAAAACAGCAATAGCTTCAACCCAGCACAACACCCACCAGCCACACCACCTCAGCTCAACACCACACCATATCAGTCCCAACACACAAACCAACACCATAGCAACAGCCACACCACACCAGGCAACAACAACAGCAACTTTCAGCCAAGCTGCACTGCATCAGCATCAGCAGTTGCAGCAACAGCTCTTGGACTGCAGCAGCAGCACTACAGCACTCTCCTTCCTATTCTTCTTCTTCTCCTTGTTGCAAGGCTCCTTGAGGGTATAAGTCCTAAACTCTATCCACATTACTTAGATTTGTGTGATTGTTAAACTAGTTCAGTGATAAATGGGATTTTAGTACTAGAACTTGTGTAGTGATTCTAGATTTAGTTACCCTGGAATGCTGTAGCTTAATAGAACCTTTTTGGTGTTAATTAGTCGGTTTTAGCCTAGTAGTGTCGTTAAATTTAGATGGATAGCCTTAAATTGCTAAAATTTTGATAATCTAGCTTAATTAGTGTCCATTTCATGCCTTAATGGTGATTTTGAGTGATTTAGGGGAATTTGGCTAAAGTAAAGGTAGTGTTAGTTAGAATAGCCCTTTTAGGTTCTGTTGAGTCCAGTTAACCAGAGGATTGCCCCAGATTTCACAAAGACACCCGATTTACCCGACTTGGCGTAATTTAGCAGTTTTATCGACTTTTTGGCCTCTGTTGGATCTGCTGTTGACCCGAGACCTTTAGAGTAAAATTGTGAAGACTGTAGTATGGTGGGATTAGCAGACACACACACACAAAACACGGGGACCCAACTCCCACCCCGGGCCGCCGATTTATTCCCTCTGGCCGCAAATTGCGGCCAGAGCAGGGGCTGGGGTGCTGGGGTTTTGCCTTTAGGTGTATTTTGGTTAAGTTAGGTTTCTGGACCTGCAACTTTTTGTTTTGGGCCCAGAGTCAAAATCTGGAGCTATTAACGTGTTTCCGATGTTTTAAGTCTTGTGCGACACGCGCGTGATACGCGTGGTTCTGTGGCGCGCTGCGCGACACAGCGTATCAGTCTAGGTTCTGGTGGGTTTGTGCGCGTCGCGTCGTGTCGTGTACACACGCGTTTAGTTTCACGCACGCGTATCCCTTTTTATCGATATACCGCGTTTTGCAGGATTTTTCCTTATGTGGTGACTTTTGTAATTTCTAGGGTCGCCGGCGGGAACTTCAAGCGCAGCGGAGAAAGGCAAGTAGGTGGTCGGACACACTTAGCACGGGATCACGGGTGAGTAGATTTAGCATCTACGGGGGACGATCGTTTGGATGGCGCGAGTCGCCCGATAGCTACAGTAGACTTGATATTACTTGTGACATTATGATAAAAATACTTGCATGATAACTGCTGTAGTTAGTATCTATATGATGTTCCATATACGCAGATTCATTATAGGACACATGCACCATTACCAGGTTTTATATGCAGCACGAGCACTATTCATGTGGACACACACACCCTGGTAATTGCCATGTCACGACACTAGATAACTTTAAATCTGAAACATGTTAATTGCCTAGAAATGTGATATTGCAATAAGTATTTAAAATGAAACCATAAGAATCACTATCCTCATGCATATGTATTATTATATCATTTGCTCATGCCTAGTATAAATCATACATTGTAAATTGATACCGTAAGCATTCATAATCTTTGACATATGCATTCATGATGATTTCACGAGATTTATGATATTTCTGGATTTCGGGGGAAAGCCGCAAGATTTCAAACTTATCATCTTTAAAAATATAAAAGTTGCGGTTTTCTAGTGATGTAAAGTGTCGTCCACCATGAGTTTGCTGTGATTTTCGAGATCCGTGTCGAGGAGTGGAGGAACCGTCACGGGTACATGGTGGACCCGGTAAGGTACGCCGGGGCAAGAGGATCGCAGATGATGGCGTTGAGCCTGGCAGGGGACGGACTACCTACCGGTGACTTCATTTGGCGCGGCGGATATCCAGAAGATACCGACCGTGGCCGCTGGATTGGGAAATTGACATTTGATATGGATCAGCTGGACGGCTGAGGCCAGAGATACTTGACATGGATATATGAGATTTGAGACAGTTTTGAGGTGTCGTTGCTAGACACGGATTTTGTTGATTTTTCCTGGATTCTATGCTGATACTTGAAAAGAGTTTCAAAAACAAAGGAAGGAAAATTCTTATAACTACATGATGAGATCTTGAGTTGACTCATATAGCATACATATGTGATAGTATATATTCATGTGGCATACATACCTATTACTAGATCCATGTGACACACATACTTGCTAGTACACTGTTGATGCATACATACCTCTTATTACATGTAGCCATACCTGTTTTAGGGATGCTAGGATACTTGTGTGCATGCATACGATAGCCTTAATAGATATTATTTATTACTCACGAGCTGGCAACTCACCCCCGTTGTGCCACAGCTTTTCTGCAGGTCCGTGCCGTCAGCACTGTAGCGGCGGACGCTTTTGCTCATTTTGCCCTTTTTGCCTGGACTCGAGGCTTTTGCTCATAGGTGGGTTGTTATCATTTTGTACCACCTTCTATATTCGTCGTATCTAGGACACTCCATCTACTGCTACTATCATTTCAGCTGTACCTGTTTTATTTGGATTACTGTATATTGACCTAGATGTGAGATTGTGAGACTTGGGGATTTATTTTATGATATATCTGGAGTCGAGCTCACTTGAGTCGACATGCTATTTCTTATGCACTGTTACCTTATATTGCGTGGGATTTGTGACCGCCTTGAGGCGAAGAGCTAGCTCCCGCTTGGGGATGCCATTTTCATGTTATTCATATATATTCTTGTTGTACTCGTTTGGAGCTTATTTTACAAAGGAATTCCTGCATGAAATTTTGGGAAAAAGGAAAATTATTTCAAAAAGGGAATTTGATATGGTAATGGAGTAAAATACTTAAATAAATTGGTTTTCCTTCGCTCTAAAAATCTTAATTGGGTTTTGTATTCTGGGTTTCGGCTGACTTATTTTGCGGACCCCTTGAGACGTTTCGTAATCTAAGTGCCGGTCGCGTTCCGTACTTTCCGGGTCGTGACAAAGTTGGAATCAGAACGATAGATTTCACCTTCCGAGTGTAGAATGACCCTTAGTAGATGGAGTAAGTTACTTAAGCAGGGTAACGTAGCGTACGTATGTCCGCGGCATACTTGCGATGCGGTAATCCGCCTAGGTGACTTTAGGATATACTTGCTTGAAATTCCTTCTTCAATTCCGTGTATCCTTCGATTCTATTGCACCGTTCTTATTGTCCTGTTTCCTGTACCAGTCACTATGCCGCAGAGGGCTACCAGAGCGCAGAGAGCTGCCGCCCGAGACGAGATTCGAGCTGGCTCGTCCGAGACTAGGACTGAGCAGGGTGGTATGCCTACGCCGCAGGGACAGACCGATCCACCTTCCCCAGGCCGTATGGATAGACTTGAGACTAGTATGGAGGAGCTGCGACAGATGATGGGGAGTATGCAGGAGCTACGTCAGATGGTAGGATCCCTAGTTGCAGCCGGTCGTGCACCGAGGCCGGAGAACGTACCTACTGCATCCCAGACCATTATGATACCTGCTCCTACTACTACCGCCGTGACCATTCCGGTTTCACTACAGGAGTTCATGAGGCTGAGACCTCCAGTCTTTACGGGTACCGATGCAGCGGAGGACCCACAGACGTTCCTTGACAGCTTGGCCAGGATCTGCCATTCGCTGAGATGTTCCGATGATCGCTGGGTAGAGCTTGCGAGTTTCCGACTAGAGGGTCTCGCACAGGTATGGTGGGAGTCCGTTTTGAGAGGTCGAGCTGCAGGTCTGCCGCCCATGACCTGGACCGAGTTCACAGCAGTTTTTCTTGCCCGTTTCCTTCCGGAGAGCGTTCGCGACGCCAGAGCTCGTAGTTTCGAGGCCTTGATCAAAACACCAGGGATGACAGTGTCTGAGTATGACGTCCAGTTTACACAGTTGTCCCGATATGCTCCGTATCTGGTGGATACCGAAGCGAAGAGGGTGAAGAGGTTCATACAGGGACTGGATGCCCAGCTATACCTTGCCATTGGCGCCCAGCATTTCGATACCTATTCGGCAGCTATGGATACAGCGTTGCGGATGGAGGCACGTATTTCAGCGACTTCGGCCGTTCCCGGGCCGAAGAGGATTCGTACCGGCACGCCAGATCAGAGGCAGCATGCCAGATTCGTTCCGAGAGATAGGGCCGGCAGAGGGTTCGGACGAGGTCAGTTGTATGGATCGTATACACAGGGACAGCAGTCGTCACCAGGATGCTTTAGGTGCGGGAGTCTACACCATCGTATTAGAGATTGTCCAGTGAGGCGACAGGGAGCGGCGACAGTTCCGCATGTGACTCTACCTCCATCACCGCCCCCTCCTCAGAGAGCTCTACTTCCTGCCACAGGCGATGCTCCACGCCAGTTAGGTGCACCCAGAGGCCATGGGCGCGGCACTCCGATCCAGAGAGGACGAGGAGGCAAAGGTCGAGGCCGAGGTCAGCCCGCTATCGGAGGAGGGCAGACCCGAGTCTTTGCATTGACACCTCAGGATGCGCAGGCATCCAATGCCGTCGTTACAGGTACCTTATCAGTTTGCTCTGTTGATGCGCACGTGTTGTTTAATTCCGGATCCACGCACTCGTACGTTTCCACACACTTCGTGCCGAGTTTGGGTAGAGAGTCCGGTTTGCTTGATCTGCCGCTTGTTGTGACCACTCCTGTGGGAGAGTCTTTTGTTGCTAGGCACGTGTTCCGATCCTGTACCGTTCGTATTGGCGAGCGAGAGCTGCCCGTCGACCTGATCCTTCTTGAGATGTTGGACTTCGACGTTCTTTTGGGCATAGATTGGTTAGCCACGTGCTATGCGTCGATGGACTGCCGCGAGAAGACAGTTAGATTTTGTTTTTCCGGCGAGTCGGTTTTTGTTGTGCAGGGGGACCGTGGTGCTGCCCCTCACATTTTGATTTCTTCTCTCCGCGCTGATCAGCTGTTGAGAAAGGGATGTCGAGGATTTCTAGCCTGTATATGCGATACTAGAGCTACGGATGTTCCATTGGACCAGGTTCCGATTGCATGCGAGTTCCCCGATGTTTTCCCTGACGAGCTGCCAGGACTGCCACCTGAGCGCGATGTCGAGTTCTGTATTGATTTGATTCCTGGCTCGGGGCTTATTTCTATACCGCCTTATCGGATGGCCCCGGCAGAACTTAGAGAGTTGAAGGTTCAGCTGCAAGATTTGTTAGATAAGGGACTTATTCGACCCAGTGTTTCTCCATGGGGTGCTCCGGTCCTGTTTGTCAAGAAGAAGGACGGAAGCTTGCGCTTATGTATCGACTACCGCCAGCTGAACAAGGTTACCGTTCGGAACAGATATCCTTTGCCACGCATTGATGATTTGTTCGACCAGCTCCAGGGTGTGGGTTATTTTTCGAGGATCGACTTACGATCAGGGTACCACCAGCTGCGAGTCCGGCAGGAGGATATACCGAAGACAGCCTTCCGTACATGCTATGGCCACTATGAGTTTCTAGTGATGTCGTTCGGACTCACCAACGCCCCCGCAGCATTTATGGATTTGATGAACCGTACATTCAGGCCGTATCTTGACTTGTTCATCATCGTGTTCATCGACGATATTTTGGTGTACTCTCGGAGCCGAGAGGAGCACGAGCAGCACCTGCGGATTACGTTATAGACTCTGAGGGAGCACCAGCTGTTCGTGAAGTTCTCCAAGTGTGCATTCTGGATGGACAGCGTCGGATTCTTGGGTCACGTAATTACGAGAGACGGCATATGTGTGGATCCGAAGAAGATTGAGGCCGTTCAGCAGTGGCCCCGACCTACATCGGTTATGGAGATCCGTAGTTTTCTAGGCCTGGCGGGCTATTACAGGCGATTCGTTCAGGACTTCTCCCGTATAGCTGCACCTTTGACCGGTTTGACCCAGAAAGGAGTTCCTTTCGTCTGGACGGAGGAGTGCGAGCGCAGTTTTCAGCAGCTATGGACGTGTTTGACTACGGCGCCGGTATTATCTTTGCCTTCGGGATCAGGCGGATTTGTGGTCTACTGTGATGCTTCGCGAGTGGGGTTAGGATGTGTATTGATGCAGCATGACCAGTTGATCGCTTATGCTTCTCGGCAGTTGAAGAAGCATGAACAGATTTACCTCACTCACGATTTGGAGATGGCTGCAGTGGTCTTTGCACTGAAGATATGGCGACATTACCTATATGGCGAGTCGTGCCAAATATTCACAGACCACAAGAGCTTAAAATACATATTTCAGCAGCGAGACCTGAACCTCAGACAGCGTCGTTGGATGGAGTTGGTGAAAGACTACGACTGTGAGATCTTATACCACCCGGGCAAGGCGAATATGGTAGCGGATGCCTTAAGCAGGAGGCCCGGGGGTAGTCTATCCTGTTTGCGCGCAGTGCAGAGGCAGTCGTCAGCAGATTGGCAGATTCTATACGACAGCCGAGTTGAGTTC
The DNA here is from genome assembly GCA_030015575.1 of Agapanthus africanus. NCBI lineage: Eukaryota > Viridiplantae > Streptophyta > Magnoliopsida > Asparagales > Amaryllidaceae > Agapanthus > Agapanthus africanus. Next base: position 54,374,766 of record CM057350.1, on the reverse strand, counting down.
GAGTTCACTCCGACAGGGGGACAGCTCGCGCATGTTCGTGCACGCCCACAGTTGCTTGACCGTATATATGAGGCACAGCGCAGAGATGACCGTTGCTCAGAGATCATGGCACAGATGGGACAGGGCAGATTTTCCGAGTTCGTGATTGATGATCAGGGGATATTACGATTTGGATCTAGACTGTGCGTACCAGATGCTGATGGATTGCGGCGCGACATTCTTGAGGAGGCACATCGATCGGTGTATAGTGTCCACCCCGGTTCCACCAAGATGTACCATGATATGAGAGAGACCTACTGGTGGGACGGAATGAAGAGGGACATCGCGGAGTTCGTATCGAGATGCCTGACTTGTTAGCAAGTCAAGGCCGAGCACCAGAGGCCCGCAGGAGAGCTACAGCCGTTACCCATTCCGGAGTGGAAATGGGAGCAGATTTCGATAGATTTCGTTGTGGGTCTACCCAGGACCAGTCGAGGGTATGACTCCATCTGGGTGATCGTAGATCGATTGACGAAAGCAGCTCACTTCCTGCCAGTGAAGACCACTTTCAGCTTCGCTCAGTATGCCCAGCTTTACATCGACGAGATCGTGCGGTTGCATGGCGTACCGACTTGTATCATGTCAGATCGAGGCACCCAGTTCACCAGCCGACTTTGGCAGAGACTTCAGGAGGCTTTGGGCACTCATTTGAGCTTCAGCACGGCATTTCATCCGCAGACCGACGGACAGTCAGAGCGGACCATTCAGACTCTCGAGGACATGCTCAGAGCGTGCGTTTTAGACTTCGGCGGTAGCTGGGATCGTCATTTACCTCTAGTGGAGTTCTCCTACAACAACAGCTTCCAGGATACTATTCAGATGTCACCTTTTGAGGCGTTGTATGGGAGGAGATGTAGATCGCCCGTCTGTTGGATGGAGCTGAGCGAGAGCAGTATTTTTGGGCCACAGATCGTGCAGGAGACGACCGAGAAAGTACAGCTGATTCGAGACCGGATGAGAGCAGCTCAGAGCAGACAGAAATCGTATGCAGACAGGCACCATCGCAGATTAGAGTTCGCAGTTGGCGACCATGTTTTTCTGAGGGTCTCTCCGATGAAGGGAGTGATGCGTTTTGGGCGAAAGTGAAAGCTTAGCCCTAGATTCGTAGGTCCCTTCGAGATCCTCGAGCGTGTCGGCGCTGTTGCATATCGTCTGGCTTTTCCACCCAGCTTTTCAGAGGTTCATCCCGTCTTCCATGTGTCGATGCTACGCAGATATCTTCATGACCCTTCCCACACGATTCAGCATCAGACAGTTCAGCTCGAGCCCGACCTTTCGTTCACCGTGCAGCCAGTCGAGATATTAGATCGGCAAGTGAAGAAACTGCGATCAAAGGTCCTGCCGTCCGTGAAAGTTCTTTGGCGCAGCCCAAGCAGCGAGGAGATCACTTGGGAGGCCGAGGGAGAGATGCGGAAGAGATTCCCTCATCTTTTTGAAGGTACGCGTAGTTGCATATTTTAAAATTCGGGGACGAATTTTCTTAAGGGGGGAAGACTGTAACACCTGAGTTTAGGGTTAGTAATATGGTGTGTTAATGTGGGGGTTTTGGTAAAAAGTTTACCAAAACGGGATTCTAGTAATTTATCTGGTTTTATGGTTATTTTTGTGGAATTTTACCTCAACCACACACACTTGTGCACGTTTAATAGGATTAAGATTAGGGCTTGCCATATTTGAGCTTGTGGATTAACTATGTTTAAGTTAACCATGGTGGGTTAGGTCCTTGGATTATGTTATTTGGGTTGTTAGAGCTAATTAGTTTGAGTTGAGGATGGTTGGCTTTGACCATAGGTATTTAGTGAGTTAAGGTTGACTTAGGGAGAGAGTGAGGGATGTGATGTGGTCATGATGGGTTAAGGTTTAGTCTCATCACCTCACATCAAACCTTTTCACCTCTCCCTCACTCACACTACTATTATCAGCCCAATTGTATCAATTCAGCCCCCAAACCCCTACCTTTTTGCTGCTACAGCAGCTGGTGTTTCACATCAGCCCATTCTCAGCCCCTCCCCTTCACACTCCAGCACTTTAACTGCTGCACAAAACAGCCCCTTCAGCTCCAACCATCATTACAAGCAGCCCAACCTCAAACCCCTCTCTAACATACTCACATCAGCCCACTTCTAGCTCATTTCAGCCTACAAATCAGCATCAGCCATAGCATCTGAATATCAGCAGCAGCAGCTGCTACATTAGTCCCAACTCCTTACATAACACCCCCTCCAAACACTCAAACCTTCCCTCAAAATTTCCCAACCCCCTGCTGCTGCTACCACTTCAAAACAGCAAGCACTCAGACCTGTTTCAGTTTCAGCATTAGCTGAAACTGCATTTTCACCCTGAAAACAGCAATAGCTTCAACCCAGCACAACACCCACCAGCCACACCACCTCAGCTCAACACCACACCATATCAGTCCCAACACACAAACCAACACCATAGCAACAGCCACACCACACCAGGCAACAACAACAGCAACTTTCAGCCAAGCTGCACTGCATCAGCATCAGCAGTTGCAGCAACAGCTCTTGGACTGCAGCAGCAGCACTACAGCACTCTCCTTCCTATTCTTCTTCTTCTCCTTGTTGCAAGGCTCCTTGAGGGTATAAGTCCTAAACTCTATCCACATTACTTAGATTTGTGTGATTGTTAAACTAGTTCAGTGATAAATGGGATTTTAGTACTAGAACTTGTGTAGTGATTCTAGATTTAGTTACCCTGGAATGCTGTAGCTTAATAGAACCTTTTTGGTGTTAATTAGTCGGTTTTAGCCTAGTAGTGTCGTTAAATTTAGATGGATAGCCTTAAATTGCTAAAATTTCGATAATCTAGCTTAATTAGTGTCCATTTCATGCCTTAATGGTGATTTTGAGTGATTTAGGGGAATTTGGCTAAAGTAAAGGTAGTGTTAGTTAGAATAGCCCTTTTAGGTTCTGTTGAGTCCAGTTAACCAGAGGATTGCCCCAGATTTCACAAAGACACCCGATTTACCCGACTTGGCGTAATTTAGCAGTTTTATCGACTTTTTGGCCTCTGTTGGATCTGCTGTTGACCCGAGACCTTTAGAGTAAAATTGTGAAGACTGTAGTATGGTGGGATTAGCAGACACACACACACAAAACATGGGGACCCAACTCCCACCCCGGGCCGCCGATTTATTCCCTCTGGCCGCAAATTGCGGCCAGAGCAGGGGCTGGGGTGCTGGGGTTTTGCCTGTAGGTGTATTTTGGTTAGGTTAGGTTTCTGTACCTGCAACTTTTTGTTTTGGGCCCAGAGTCAAAATCCGGAGCTATTAACGTGTTTCCGATGTTTTAAGTCTTGTGCGACACGCGCGTGATACGCGTGGTTCTGTGGCGCGCTGCGCGACACAGCGTGTCAGTCTAGGTTCTGGTGGGTTTGTGCGCGTCGCGTCGTGTCGTGTACACACGCGTTTAGTTTCACGCACGCGTATCCCTTTTTATCGATATACCGCGTTTTGCAGGATTTTTCCTTATGTGGTGACTTTTGTAATTTCTAGGGTCGCCGGCGGGAACTTCAAGCGCAGCGGAGAAAGGCAAGCAGGTGGTCGGACACACTTAGCACGGGATCACGGGTGAGTAGATTTAGCATCTACGGGGGACGATCGTTTGGATGGCGCGAGTCGCCCGATAGCTACAGTAGACTTGATATTACTTGTGACATTATGATAAAAATACTTGCATGATAACTGCTGTAGTTAGTATCTATATGATGTTCCATATACGCAGATTCATTATAGGACACATGCACCATTACCAGGTTTTATATGCAGCACGAGCACTATTCATGTGGACACACACACCCTGGTAATTGCCATGTCACGACACTAGATAACTTTAAATCTGAAACATGTTAATTGCCTAGAAATGTGATATTGCAATAAGTATTTAAAATGAAACCATAAGAATCACTATCCTCATGCATATGTATTATTATATCATTTGCTCATGCCTAGTATAAATCATACATTGTAAATTGATACCGTAAGCATTCATAATCTTTGACATATGCATTCATGATGATTTCACGAGATTTATGATATTTCTGGATTTTGGGGGAAAGCCGCAAGATTTCAAACTTATCATCTTTAAAAATATAAAAGTTGCGGTTTTCTAGTGATGTAAAGTGTCGTCCACCATGAGTTTGCAGTGATTTTCGAGATCCGTGTCGAGGAGTGGAGGAACCGTCACGGGTACATGGTGGACCCGGTAAGGTACCCCGGGGCAAGAGGATCGCAGATGATGGCGTTGAGCCTGGCAGGGGACGGACTACCTACCGGTGACTTCATTTGGCGCGGCGGATATCCAGAGGATACCGACCGTGGCCGCTGGATTGGGATATTGACATTTGATATGGATCAGCTGGACGGCTGAGGCCAGAGATACTTGACATGGATATATGAGATTTGAGACAGTTTTGAGGTGTCGTTGCTAGACACGGATTTTGTTGATTTTTCCTGGATTCTATGCTGATACTTGAAAAGAGTTTCAAAAACAAAGGAAGGAAAATTCTTATAACTACATGATGAGATCTTGAGTTGACTCATATAGCATACATATGTGATAGTATATATTCATGTGGCATACATACCTATTACTACATCCATGTGGCACACATACTTGCTAGTACACTGTTGATACATACATACCTGTTATTACATGTAGCCATACCTGTTTTAGGGATGCTAGGATACTTGTGTGCATGCATACGATAGCCTTAGTAGATGTTATTTATTACTCACGAGCTGGCAACTCACCCCCGTTGTGCCACAGCTTTTCTGCAGGTCCGTGCCGTCAGCACTGTAGCGGCGGACGCTTTTGCTCATTTTGCCCTTTTTGCCTGGACTCGAGGCTTTTGCTCATAGGTGGGTTGTTATCATTTTGTACCACCTTCTATATTCGTCGTATCTAGGACACTCCATCTACTGCTACTATCATTTCAGCTGTACCTGTTTTATTTGGATTACTGTATATTGACCTAGATGTGAGATTGTAAGACTTGGGGATTTATTTTATGATATATCTGGAGTCGAGCTCACTTGAGTCGACATGCTATTTCTTATGCACCGTTACCTTATATTGCGTGGGATTTATGACCGCCTTGAGGCGAAGAGCTAGCTCCCGCTTGGGGATGCCATTTTCATGTTATTCATATATATTCTTGTTGTACTCGTTTGGAGCTTATTTTACAAAGGAATTCCTGCATGAAATTTTGGGAAAAAGGAAAATTATTTCAAAAAGGGAATTTGATATGGTAATGGAGTAAAATACTTAAATAAATTGGTTTTCCTTCACTCTAAAAATCTTAATTGGGTTTTGTATTCTGTGTTTCGGCTGACTTATTTTGCGGACGCCTTGAGACGTTTCGTAATCTAAGTGCCGGTCGCGTTCCGTACTTTGCGGGTCGTGACAGAAGAGGTCGATGGCCGGACAGTCCAGATCAGCTCACTCTTGACAGGGGATCACCGCGAAGACCTGATCCGGTTCCTCCGAGGTAACTCGGACGTATTCACTTGGGCGCCGGCGGACATGCCCGGAATCGACCCTAGAGTGATCTCTCACAAGCTCAGGATAACCCACAAACTGCCATTACAGAAACGTGCCTTGAGTATGTCCAGAGTCTGGTTTTAAGCATAAGCCGGACAACTCCATATACCTTAACATCGTTAAGATATGAACCATTCTATATACAATATAGAAACAGAGGCACCAATTTAATTGGAACCAGATTAAAATAATGCAGCTGTCTCCAGTGCATGTCAACTAAATGGAGAGAGGTCGATCAGCATTACTCAATTAGGAGTGCAACCAGATATGAGTAATCTGAAAGAGAAGCAAGTTCTCAAAACCATTACTATCAACTGAATACCAAACACAAGTATCTACATCTTCGATCATCTTGAAGAATCCCGATACTTGCAACATATGGTTCTCTACTTTATTCTTATACCTATAACTTCTCAAAATTTGGACCTTATATTTCTACGAAATACTTGTCTAAAAACTAAAGGATTCACAAGTAAACAGAATATAGTACAAGTACCAACCCCTTTGTCCTAATGGACACTGGACAACATACAATACTTTGTATAAGTCCCTTGAGTTCAATAACTCAAACCCTGTGCGTCGTAAGTTGAAAACTGTACTATGGTTAAAAATAATTACACCGTTGTTGAATACTCCTTACCTAACCATCAACTGATATAGGTAAATATCACAGACATAATTTCAAAAGGTTATATCTCGCTTTATAAAATAAACGTACAGATATATCAGTTTGAAACTGGTGCATAACTACGGATATTCAGAACCGAATATTTGCCGTCCAGCAAAAATTCAGGTGATTTCCTCAAATATCACCAATTACAACGAATTCCGATATAATGAGGATATAATCGCCTAATTCTCAATATCTTACTCCCACTTATCATCCGTAATACCATACAGATGTGAGAATCAAACCTGATAAATACACACCCTGAAGTAAGAATCTTATTGGGAAAGTTTTCAATTAACAACTCACGGTGAAACTGAAACATGAAAATGTTTTGAAGGGGTATCCGGGTATTCTTAGTAATGTCTCTTCCACTATCCAGATTCATGACTATAACCGTATATTTCCTTGACATCTCTTTAATCCCTTTATTTGTCTTTACTTATTACCTTCTGTATACCGTACTTAAGCTAAATGGTTTTCTTCCTTCCCTACCGTTCGGCACTAGCCTATGGTTTGGAAGAAGACCATCTAATAAACGTAATAGGTGTACTCTCCTAATTCTAGGAGCCCTCGCAGCCTGAGAGAAGGTAAAAATAAAAGACAACTGAATAATCCTTATTCTATTTCTCCTGAACCAGAATCCATTCTCGAACTGGAACAAGTTCTTTCGAGTTCGTATGTAACTATACGATGGATTATCCAATAAATGTGGATCTTCATAGTGATACGGGGTGTTCTGGAGAAATGCAAATGTGAAGTAGAAGTGGCTATGATATACGCGATTTGGTCGTGAATGATAGCAGTCGCAATTTACTTTGCCTTCTTTCTAATCCCTTTATTTGTCTTTACTTATTACCTTCTGTACACCTCACTTAGACTAATTGGTTTTCTTCCTTCCCCACCTTTCGGCACCTGCCTATGGTTTGGAAGAAAACTATCCAATAAGCGCAATAGATGTACCCTATCCTAATCCTAGGAGCCCTCACAACCTAAGAGAAGGTAAAAGGAAAAGACAATTGAATAGTCCTATTCAATTTCTCCAGAACCGGAAACCATTCTCGAATCTAAAACAACTTTCTTCGAGTTCATATGTAACTATATGATGGTCATATCCAATAAATGTGGATCTTCGTAGTGATACGGAATGTTTCGGAGAAAAGCAAAGGGTAAAAGTAGGAGTGGCAATGAAGTATGCAACTCTGACAATCCAAAAGCCAGTGTATTTTAAGAAGGTTCGGTTAACTTGGTTTATGAGTTCTAGTTTAGGTTCGGGTCATGGTCGCTGCCAAAGAGAGAGAAAAGAAACACTCGACGTGCACTCTAACGTAGATCAGAATGGTTAATCACTTTATCTAATCAGGATGTCTCCCACTGTATCCTCAAATTCTCCTCCAAACCCGAAAGAAGAATTAGTCGGGATCATCTAAAATCACCCGAGGAGTAAACCAACTCATCAGTGGGAATCGGGATCTAACTATCATCGCATGATAACCTGATGGAATCCACTCAAGTTATCATACTCCAGAAGGTATGCGCATGCCTGGCAAGTTTCCTGTATGTTTGAAACTCCCGATGTAATTTTTACCCCATGCTCTTATGACCTCGACGAAGACCAACAAATCAAAAGTCGCATGTCAAGTTCTACCCGTCATTGTCCATGTTCCCTTATGGGAACTGAATAAAGCAGCAAAGAAATACACAAGAGAAGCATCACGTGTCCACACGTGATCGGGCATCACGTGGGGACACGTGACCTTCTATGGGCAAAGTTATAGGCGAAGAGATACACAACTTGAGATGGAGTCACGTGCCAACACGTGATTGGCCTTTAAACCCACTGAAAAGGAATTAAAAGGCATAATAAGACAACAGGTAAAACCCCCAATGGGGCATCACGTGCCCACACGTGACCAAGGGTCACGTGCTGACATGTGATAATTCCTGAGTTCTTTAAAACAACAGAATTAAATTCTAGTTGAAAGCTTAATCAGGGGGTCGCGTGCCAACACGTGATGGGTTCCTAAAGATCTCTGAATTAATAGAATTAAATTCTAATTAAATGGTCAATCAGTGGGGTCGCATGCTAACACGTGATAGGCTCTTAAACCTTCTGAACTAATAGAATTAAATTCTAATTAAGGGAAATAAAAAAACCCTAATATTTCCCTAGATCTTTCCAAACAAAAAAGATTGTGCTCTGTAAAGTTGGGCACCGTTGGATTAAAAATCCAATGGTGATTAAAAATCACCAATTTATAGAAAGATTCTATACAAGGAAAGATTTCCCTGAAATTTGACAGGAATAACAGACAAAATATCTTTTGGATTTAAAAATCCAATGGTGAATAAAATTCACTGAGTGACCTAAAAGATCATGTTGGTTACAAAATCAATTAAAATCTTTCAATGAAAGATTGACTAAACAAACTGATTCTTTTCTTTCTCCTATAAATAGAATCCAAGAAGAGAAGAGAAAAATAGATACAACAACAGAAAGAAAAAAGAAGAGAATTTAATTCTCCAGAGAGAAAAGAAGGTTTCTTAAGAAAAGAAAGAAATTCTAGGTGAGAGATCATCCTATAAGCTCCCACAAAAGAAAAAGGAGAATTTAATTCTCAAATTAAGAGTTTAACTCTTCTGAATAAGAACTTAGTTCTTCCTTTAGTTGAAGGTCTGCAGAAGTAGATCTCCCCACAAGTTGAGAATTTAATTCTCATCGGAGAGATTCTGCCATGCAGATCTAAAACCTAAGAGAAGACCTAAGTTCAGAGAATTATATTCTCCCACAAAGCACATAAGAATTTAATTCCTCCAACAAGATTAGGGTCTAACCCTATAAAAGAATTTAATTCTACCAAACATGTAGGAATTTAATTCCTCTAAATAAAATTAGGGTTTAACCCTACAAAGAATTTAATTCTCAAACAAGGGACTTGAACTCTCCATGCATGTAAAAAGATCAAGTATCCAACATAATCACGTGGTCACACGTGACCCCCCTCCTTAATGAGTAAAAAAAAGAATGAGACATGGTCGCGTGCCCCCACGTGACCCTTAAATAGACTCTTCAAGATGATAAAGAAAAAACTTGGAGGCAATGCCTCACGTGCACACACGTGACCCTCAAAACAAAAGGGAACAAATCCAAAGGCAGTACTAATTTATGGCGCCTCACATGTCCCCACGTGACCCCTGACAAACACTTTTTTAAAAGGTCAAATGAGGGAAAACAGAGGAATTAATACCTAATACATGGGCACTATCACATGTCTACACGTGATAATTACAAAGACTAAGTGTTTAACACTTATTTGCAGATTTTGAGAGTAAAATAAAAGAAGCCTGGCCTAATTCTCAGGTGCCTCATGTGACCCCACGTGACCACCTCATTTTTAGTGTTTAACACTATTTTGAGTATTTTGTCCTTAGTGTTTAACACTATTTTAAGCACTTCTTTCTTTTAGTGTTTAACACTATTTTTTAAATGCATCATGTGGGAACACGTGATCACCAAATATGTGCTAGCGTTTAACACTATATTCAAACTGGTCTTAGCCCAAATTGGCTAAGTCTTCCAGAGGCAAGACTCCCTTTTTTTTACTGAACCTCAAATACATCCTTGCCTTCCAAGATTGATCATCTTATATGGCGTATGAGTGCTCAGCACTCAATAAGAGATTAAAATATGGTCAGAACCCAGACCCATGCTTAGCATGGCTAAATAATGGGGAGCTGAGCCCATACAAATGTTCAACAGTCCCAACAAAGATCCAACATTTTAAACCTAATTGGACTTAGCCCAAGTTGGCCATAAGTCCTCAATTCAGATTTAACTGAGCCCATGTGCTCATAATCTAATTAATTAATCTTAGTCCCAAATTGGACTACAGATTTCTCAATCAACTTTGGTTCAAGGGTACATCTCTTCACTCCTTTGATATTTGTCGTTGTAATCCTTTAACATCTTCAGAAAGGTGATGGCTCCTGATAAACAATCATCCCATGGACTGTGGGGTCCTTAAACCCATGGACTATGATGTCCTTAACCTTGGACCGTGGGGTCCTTAAGCCCATGGACTATGATGTCCTTAACCTTGGACCATGAGGTCCTTAAGCCCATGGACTATGATGTCATTAACCTTGGACTGTAGGGTCCTTAAGACCATGGACCGAGATGTCCTTAAACTAACATTGGACCGTAATGTCCTTAAACTAACAATGGACCGCAATCTCCCTAAACCAAACAATAAAGCCCAAATGCTCTTTTTCGGATCTAAACGATCCTGTTGAGTAGATCTTAGTCTAAAATTTGACTAACGTATCATCAACGAACGTTTAAGTTGATCTTAGTCTCAAATGAGACTAACGTATCCTTAAACCCAACCCCAAACCCAAATCTAAGAAGATACAGATTTGGACAAATCCACGCGCTACGGGCGACAACATAAATTAGTCTCCGTATACAATCCACGGGCAACCAAAAACAAAACAAACACCCACGACACGAAGTGGCCATCTGGAGAAGGAGAAAGTGGTTACCGCGATGCGGTAGCGTAATTAACTGCAGGGGCTTGCGCCTGCAGGGAAGAGCGTCCCCACAATCAAAAACCCCTCAACGAGGGGAAATCTGACGAAGTCTGCTACATCGGCCGCATCCGTCTAAACCTCCGATACACGGTGTCATAAATCAACTTGGCATCTTCGAAGAGGTGGACGGATAGCACCAAATAGCATTTGCCCTTGAAATTCAGGCGAGACGAACCTACGCGGTCTCGTCTCTGTTTTCGGCAGAGAACAGATTCTGGCACGCCTGGTGGGACCTTTTCCTCTTTCCGCTCCACACTTCATGTGTCGTGTTCGCAAACGAATCGCGGTTTGATATGGTTGCCCTTGGGTTCGAGGTACTAAGATTTGGTGTCTTGCTTCGTGCATAAAACAGAAGATCAATGGCTTCCAACTTCACCAACTGCTCCAACTGCAACTGCAACTCCCGTTCCGCCTCATCTGGAGGAGTAACCTACGGGCCCCAAGCGGCCTCCCTGTTCAAGATTCCAGTAGAGCAGCTAACTCAGGCCACCACTGGGCTGTTCTTCGAGACCATGCTCCCACCGATGAGCTTCAGCGCCCATGTACCTTTGCAAGAAGCTCAGAAGAAGTCGGTCTTTAGTCGGCTTGCAACTACTGCGGTCCCTCTCAACGGGTCGCCCAAATCCAGTGCCTCGGTTTTCAATAGACTGGGCCAAAGCTCCAACGGGCCCGTGAAGAAGCCCGCAATACCAGAAGGCGTTATCCCGAAGCGGATATCTATTCCTACTCTTGAAGTCACCAAGGCGGCTTCTCCAGCTAAGGGGTCGGTCTTCACAAGACTCGTCGTTTCAGCTCCCACTCCGCGTGAAGTAACCAAGGCCATTTTCCCTGCACGAAAATTGGCCATCTCAAGATTGGCCGTTCCCTCTCAGCGAGCATCTGTCTTTGACAGACTGACGCCAACAACGGACTCTCATCAGAATAGGGAGCATGGAATAGCTGATCCAACAGTGGAGGTGATCCCGACCGCACGACATGCTCAACGTCGCCACTGGCACTGAGTGAGGAAAACTGGAGGCAATTCACCCTCTGGACTGACTCCGCCAGCTCCAATGGTGGAAGTTGATGCTGCTGTTTCAACTGGGAACAGCTTTGAACTACTTAATAGGGTGCGTAGGAACTCGCCAACTGCTGTGCTGAAAAGATCTCCTCCACCTACTGAGAACACCCCAAAGGCGAAGCTGGAGCAGCCCGCTCAACGGCTGTCCTCTAAAATTTACAAGATCCAGCGTCAAGTCCAAGACTCGTTGATTGATTAAAATTATCCCCACCAACAGAAAAAGATGAAAGTTCAGGGAGAAGATGATCATCCTGTCAAGCCACAGAAGGTGATAGCTACTTGGGTGCCCACTGCAACGGTCCCCTCAACCTAGACCGCTCACAAGAGGAGAAAGCTGGAGAAAATCCCAGTGTCTGCGACGAGTCGCAAGAACACTGAATATAAACGTCCTAAGTCTGAGGGCATGGTGGTGCACACCATCTATATGGCATTCGGAAAAGAGGATAGCCGTATCTCTACAGGTCATCGACCGCTTACGCGATCAGTGACTAAGGCTCATGAGCAACAACAACAAAAGCTCCAAGAAATGCTAACAGCTATGGCTGCACTCACGGGACCAAAAGCAAGCCTGGAGACGTCCTCGGAGAAGCGCCGTGAGCAGGAAACTGATACTGAATTCCTTCGGAGAATGCTTGAGAAGAAGGACAAAGAGGCCGCGGAACAAGCGGCCAATATAAAACAAATGGCCCTTCTATTCCAAGATATGGTGGGCATGATGATCCAGCTAAACCCTCCAGCCGAAGACCCTCCAATAATAATTGAAGATGATAAAAGAGAGACATCAAACCCTCTGCCGGCTCTGTCAGTAGCCAAGAAGGAGACTATCTAAAAAGCCGCCCTAGATGATTACATCGCTCAGCAGATACGAGTTCATCAGGCGAATGAAGCGGCTGGGCAAATTGTTAAAACTGGACGACCCTATCCGGATTGGTATGACCAGATAAAGTACCCACCGGGATACACGATCCCCAAATTCCACGTATATAAGGGGGCGAGTAACCCGCACCAACATGTTGTTCAATTTAGAGCCTTGTGTGGTAATACTGGTGGTGATGATAAACTACAGCTCCGCCAGTTTGTTGGCAGCTTGTCGGAGACAGCATTCGAATGGTATTCCGAGCTCCCGAATGACTCCGTTAAGACGTTTGCAGAGATGGAGCTGCTATTCACCCAGCGTTTCGCGAGTGCTAGCGAATGCACCCCAATCACGGTATTGATCAATGCCAGGGTGAAGCCTGGAGAAACATGGGTTTAGTATACAATACGGTGGCGGAATTTATGGTCGAAATGCGAGCAGCGCATTGAAGAAGCACCTGCGGTAGGCATGTTCGTGGGGACCCTCGACCCTAAAGCGACCATATCACAATTCATGATGTTTTTCAAGCTGACCACTTTTCAGGCCTTGATTGACAAGTTGGCCCAAATGGACCAGATGGGCCATAGGCCTTCCTCTTCGAAGCCGGAGCCATGGAATGAAAATGGGAAAGGGAAAGCAACCTTCATCGCCAATGCTCAACCGCAGCCCAGTGGCCCAAAACTAACTGATCGCCTAGATGAGAGACGGCGATTCTTTAATGAGAAAATGAAGCATCCTTAATCGTTTCCCCGGGACAAAACGAGGAGATTATTCGAGCTGGCGGTGCGCAACAGGCTCATCAATTTGCCGAATCCAAAACGCCCATTGCAACTCGGTGAGGCTAATAATCCCAATTATTGCCCCTATCACCAAGCGATAGGCCATCCAATCGAAGATTGCTTCATCTTCAAAGGCTGGATTGAAGACCAATACCAACAGGGCAAATTCGCATTGTCCGATAATTGGAAAGTAAGCCCGCCTCAACCGTACGCTCTTAAAAGGGGGGACACACCGGGGGCATCGTGCACTTTTGTCGAAGAAGCCCCATGGGAGGTCACTCTTTCAGCCAAAACAAAAAGAATGCTGAAGGATCTCCAAACATACCCAGCGATCAAATGGAAAAGTCCGCTGGAACCCGAAGTCATCAAGGGAATGCTGAAGCCGCGCCCGACGCCGAAAATTGGTAACGATAATCGAAACGATCACACCCAGCCGTCAAAATCTTCGAAGAAGAAGAAAAAGACCAAAAAGCCCGTGAAGCCTGATAACAAGTGCACGGACCTGCAAAAACATATTGACGCGCTGGAAGAATATAACCAGAAGGCGCGAACCCCGGTCACACTTCAAGAGTTTCTCAGCCACGTCCTTAAGGATGGAGATAGTGACAATGGAGAAGACTCATCGGATGAACCTGAGGATTATGTGGCAAGTTACCACGTGATCTCTCATTCGTTAAGAAACGGTGAAGAAGCTCTGGATGCGGAGAAACTGGGGGCAGATCCCGAGCCGGAACTTCTAGGACCGTCGGACGAGATGATTGATGCATTCCTAAACGAAGCTCTTCTAAAAAGCAAGGCTGATCAAGAGCGCGAAATGGCCATATTTGAAAAGGCCAAACGCCGAAGACTGGATGAAAGGGTTGAAGCACCCTAACCAGACCGAGACATGCCCGCGGCAGACAAGAGCAGGCTTAAAATGAAGAAAAGGTTCGCTAAAGCCATATCGATGGGAATGAAGCTGCCACCCTCCGAAGGAAACATTTTTGAGGAGATACACCTTAATGAAGAGGATGTGCATCCTGATTACTGTTTATATCATCGAAGGATTGCGCACCCTACTGAAGAATACAACGCCTTTAAAAATTGGCGGCAAGGGTATGTCGCTCACAGGCAGCACTTCAAGAGGATGAAGCGTGAAGCTCGTCGACGTCAGAAAAATGCGACAAACGAACATGGAAGAGCTGCCGGCAACTGTCACATGGTTGATAGCAGGGGATCGCAAGTTTTCACCTTCGGGAGTGATTCTGAAGAAGAAATGGCTCTTGGCCCTCTCTTCAAAGAATCCACCTCGGGAAAAGAGGAAGAACCGAAGAGCTGCGAGAACATTCAACTGCGCAATCGCACATTGCCTGAAAAGAATCTTGGATCCGTAAACAGGGGGTCGACCAAAAAGGATAAGGGAAAAGAAAAGGTCTCTGAGGATATCACCCTCGATGACCAATCCGTCGAAGAACTGACAGCTAAGGATCCGCCCAAGAAAAACAAGGTGGATTACAACGTTCTGGAACACTTGAGGAAGATACCCTCGTAGCTAAGCATTCTCGACACCCTTCTACTATCCAAAGAGGCAAGAGATTCTTTGATCAAGGCAGTACAAGAGCCCGAGCAGTTCCAAGCTTTCCTCGCCGAAGAAAATATGAAGGACGAGCTGGAAGAAGTACACACAGCCGATATCACTGTTCATACCAGAATATTGCATTTTATACCGCCCATTCTTACGCTCGTGTGTTTATAGGTAGGTGCTTTTAATCCGTGTTTGTTACATATTTACAGATTACAGGTTTCCAGTACAAATATTGCAAATCAAGACAAAATCTCCACAGTTACGCCAAAAGCAGAACATCTGTTGACAGCAGATAAAAGCCGGGTTCCGGTCATCCATATCCGTCCAGTGCCGAGTATCAGTTCCAGAGACAAGACATATGACAGTGGTCATTCGTGTCTCGGACAAGCACAGAGCACGAGGGGGGCTGCACAAGAATCAATGGGTGCGCGGAGCTCGAGGGAGATAGAAGTCTAAAGTACAGAAAATAATGCAATCTTGGACTAAGAAATCTGAAGATATTCTGGAAGATTTTGTGCAGTTTAAAGTTGGCAAACACGAGGAAAAGCCAAACCAGGGAAGCACCCAAAAAATGATGGCCTAACACCCCTAAAGGGTCGCGGAACCGCGGCCAATAGGGGGTCTAGGCCGCGGTTCCGCGGCCTATAGTCTCCTCACTTTGTCGTTTTTCAGGGGCATGTTGGTCTTTTCCTGTAGGGGCAGATTGTTGCCCTAGGTTTCCAGTTCCCATTCTATAAATACCCCAGATCTGAGCCAAACCAAAAGTGTTAATTTCTTTAGCCTCTTTTAGTGTAGTTTTGTTCTTCTTCTTCTTCTTCATCTTTCCTCCATGAAAATGTAGTGAGAGTATTGAGTGGATGTTAAATGAAGATGAGAGTTTTTGTATCATTCTTGTTTGTTTAGCTTCCCCTTGAGATTCTTGCTTTCTCTTGATCTTTCAACCTCTTCATTGAGCTTGAAAGTTTAAGGGTTTGTTATTGATCTCAAGGGTTGTATCTTCTTATGGAATTAGTGCTTCATTTCACATGAGTTCTTTACCCTGCTCTTTATCTTGCAACCTCTTGATTGAGCTTGCAAGTTTAAGGGTTGGCTATTGATCCCATGCCTGTCTTGAGTTCTAGTTTCTAGTCCTTTTTATTGCTTATTTCTTTCTTGCTTTTTATTACCTTTCTTTACTTTCTTGCACTTTAAATTCCATGCCCTTACTTACTTGTAATCTTTTCTTTTCTTTGTTCTTTTTGTTCTCTCTTTTTGGTTCTTTTTGTGAATGATTGTAATTATCGTTGTTAAGAATAAATACGGTATTGTAAGTTAATGTTTCTTTGCTCATTTCCTTTTCCCGTTATTTTCCATTGAACTCCGCCCAAACGTTACGCAAGCGCTCCGTTAGGCACCCTACCCTACCAAGGTAACGGTGATTCCTAACCGCGACCGGTTGCGTTCGGTTTGGCCGGAGGCGAAAGCAAGAGACAAGAACGGAAGGACAAGGGTAAATAAGCCGGATTCCACGAATACCGTACTTAAATCCCCTAATCCACGTTGTTGCTGATTGCTCTAGCTTCAATTGGTTAAGACTCGGCTCAAAGGTTTTGAGTATGGATTTCTTTAGCTTACAATTTCGTATCTTTTTCTTAACAACTTTATACTTGTATATAATACATAGGTTAGAATCAAACAAACATATACACATTCTTTATTGACTCATCTAAGACAAGAACGGAAATACAACCATCTCCCTGTGGATCGACCCGTGCTCAACCGGCTAGCTGCATAGCGACACCATCCTGATCGCGGTTATACTTTAGAACTTTGAACATCCGACACGCCAAAAGCGTACGATCAAATGGCGTCGTTGTCGGGGAGACGGTAGCGTATTTTCTTTCTTGTTATTCGAGTTAATATTCTTTTTGTATATATAAATAAAAAAAATCTTTTTGTTATTTTTGATCATTTTTGTGGGCAAGAGTGCAGATTTTTGCGGATTTGCAAACTGCGATTGTAGGGAGCAAAGTGTACGTTCAAGGCTGAGGTGATTGCAAAGTACAGTGCCAAAGATCCGGGTAGTTTGACCCGCGCAAGCGAACTTTTCAAGCTTACCGGATTTGATTCAACGGGGGTTTCCTAACCCAAAAACTTAACGGTACGTACTTTACTAACACCTTCTTCTCAAATCCGTCGCATCCAATATACTATTATTTGCAGGATTCTTTGCAAGTTCGCTAGCAAACGCTAAAAATTGACTAACCCGTATTTGTTGCAGTGCCGTGCTTAAACTAAAAAATGATTGTTTGATTCTTTATAGAATTTATTGAATTGCGCATTGCATACATTAATACGGACTTAAGGGCAAGCGAACCCCACAACATACGGTAAAGGATTTCATCACCTTTTCCGTGGCCCACAAATCACGAACTTGAGCATAACGTTTACCCGCACAAACTTTAAAAAAAACTAGACTTTAAGCCTTAAGGACTTCGCGCTCACTAGGAGAAGTTAACTGTGTTTAGAACCTCGCTTAACGGTACATTGTTTACGGGGTGTCTAGGAAAGTGTTAACGGCGAAACCGCCAAAAGAGAAAGGGTTATTTAATTAAGGACCTTCGCGAAAGCGTCGGAAAACCTCCCCTTATCTCTGCACTTACCTGGCCTCATGATCAGTGTATTTTAAGCCCGTTTCTCGACATAGTTTTACTTCAACAATCAAGTTCTGGAGCAGGTCTAGTTGACCTAGGTGAACCCTAGAACGATTAGGTGTGTGGTATTTTTGTGTCGTGATTGTTTTTGTCCAGATTCTTTTTGTGTGTATATTTCATTCTTTTGTTAAAAACTAAAAAAAAAATCACATTCTTTTCCCCCTCCTTTTCTCTGCCTTTCTTTCTTTCTCTCTTCATATCATGGGTACCCCACCTCGCAAAACTCTTGCCGAACTTTGGTACCCACAACCAGACATTACTTCTTACGGTTCTTGCTTTGGCCGAACGTCGAACGATCCCTCCATGCCCAAAATCCCTTTGAAAGATCGGATAAACGCATCTAGGACAAACACTTGCCCTCCGCAATCCACTTTGTATCAACCTTTTCAACCTCCCCCACCCTCTTATGTTGATACCCCTTTTGCAAGTCGTCCTTTGTCCGTCGCTGAACATATTGAACAATCCTGTAGCCGATCTTTCACTCCTTTCACCACTACAGATTCTTGGGATCAACAATTCCATTCACCTTCTTATCTAAATGTTGATCCTGCTCCTGTCCAGCCATTCAATTCCTACCAGTCCTACCCGACTTTTGCACCTTCCCTAGACATTGCTTCTGAACCGCCATTTGGGAGTTTTCAGTATCCAAACAACTTTGAATCTTTTACTGAAACCCCTTCCCAACCTATGTCTAGTCTGGAAAAGTCATTGGAAGACTTTAGGGTAGCGTCGTACCAACAGATGATGGATTTGAATGCGTCCATGGCCGCCCTCATACAACCTAGTGACCCGGTAGCTAGTTTTCAATTAGCTCCAAATTTTCCAATGTATGAAGAGGCAGTAGGACAGGTTGAGAATTTGAGTGGAGAGAGTGAGATGTATCCCCTTCCGAATCAAGCCTACCCGTTTCAACTTGAATCCCACAATCCGGTTTTGAATGTCTATCTAATGTTCCAAACGATTCATTGATTAAAGATAGAACAGATAATGAGTTGTGCGACTTTGTAGTGTTTGATTTACCTGATTGTGAAGGGTCCCTTCCAAGTGAAACCATTCCTAAACATTTTGACCTCTACACCTCCACTTTAGAACCTGAATTGATTGATATCCATGCTTTTGTTGAGGTGTCTGAGAATATAGATTTTCACTTGATTGAGGATATTGACGCTGGGAATATTTTGGATGATGAACCCGTATATTTAGCTGAGTTTTTCTCTCCAATTCATCATCCCAAGTCATTAAATGTTTTTCCCGAACCCCATATGCGTCTGGATTTGGAAGATAAATGCATGGATGTGCTGAATTTTGAGGAAAATTTTGCGGGTGGTTTTGAGGATGAACCAGTTTTAATTGATGAGTCGGATTTTCCAATTCATCCTGTTCCTTTCATTGACTGTGTACACCCTCCGGAACCTTTAACCGATAACCTTCCTCAATCACCTACCTCCATCCTTTCCATCGTTCCGACCTTGCAAGAAACCGTATCACTTTCATTTCATATGTCTGGTTTACCAAGTTCGGCTTACCCATGGTTTCTTACGAATCTTGAGGGATTTGACCCCATTTCTCGATGGGTTAATAGATTAGCACAAACGCTTCTTACACATCAGTCATCACAAATTGTGCTAATCTATTCATTCCATTTCCACCCTCAAGTTCGTATTCCACTTCTTTCTCCCTTCCGCCATTCTTCTTCTCATATTGCATTTTATACCGCCCATTCTTACGCTCGTGTGTTTATAGGTAGGTGCTTTTAATCCGTGTTTGTTACATATTTACAGATTACAGGTTTCCAGTACAAATATTGCAAATCAAGACAAAATCTCCACAGTTACGCCAAAAGCAGAACATCTGTTGACAGCAGATAAAAGCCGGGTTCCGGTCATCCATATCCGTCCAGTGCCGAGTACCAGTTCCAGAGACAAGACATATGACAGTGGTCATTCGTGTCTCGGACAAGCACAGAGCACGAGGGGGGCTGCACAAGAATCAATGGGTGCGCGGAGCTCGAGGGAGATAGAAGTCTAAAGTAAAGAAAATAATGCAATCTTGGACTAAGAAATCTGAAGATATTCTGGAAGATTTTGTGCAGTTTAAAGTTGGCAAACACGAGGAAAAGCTAAACCAGGGAAGCACCCAAAAGATGATGGCCTAACACCCCTAAAGGGCCGCGGAACCGCGGCCAATAGGGGGTCTAGGCCGCGGTTCCGCGGCCGTATAGTCTCCTCACTTTGTCGTTTTTCAGGGGCATGTTGGTCTTTTCCTGTAGGGGCAGATTGTTGCCCTAGGTTTCCAGTTCCCATCCTATAAATACCCCAGATCTGAGCCAAACCAAAGGTGTTAATTTATTTAGCCTCTTTTAGTGTAGTTTTGTTCTTCTTCTTCTTCTTCTTCTTCTTCATCTTTCCTCCATGAAAATGTAGTGAGAGCATTGAGTGGATGTTAAATGAAGATGAGAGTTTTTGTATCATTCTTGTTTGTTTAGCTTCCCCTTGAGATTCTTGCTTTCTCTTGATCTTTCAACCTCTTCATTGAGCTTGAAAGTTTAAGGATTTGTTATTGATCTCAAGGGTTGTATCTTCTTATGGAATTAGTGCTTCATTTCATATGAGTTCTTTACCCTGCTCTTTATCTTGCAACCTCTTGATTGAGCTTGCAAGTTTAAGGGTTGGCTATTGATCCCATGCTTGTCTTGAGTTCTAGTTTCTAGTCCTTTTTATTGCTTATTTCTTTCTTGCTTTTTATTACCTTGCTTTACTTTCTTGCACTTTAAATTCCATGCCCTTACTTACTTGTAATCTTTTCTTTTCTTTATTCTTTTTGTTCTCTCTTTTTGGTTCTTTTTGTGAATGATTGTAATTATCGTTGTTAAGAATAAATACGGTATTGTAAGTTAATGTTTCTTTGCTCATTTCCTTTCCCCGTTATTTTCCATTGAACTCCGCCCAAACGTTACGCAAGCGCTCCGTTAGGCACCCTACCCTACCAAGATAACGGTGATTCCTAACCGCGACCGGTTGCGTTCGGTTTGGACGGAGGCGAAAGCAAGAGACAAGAACGGAAGGACAAGGGTAAATAAGCCGGATTCCACGAATACCGTGCTTAAATCCCCTAATCCACGTTGTTGCCGATTGCTCTAGCTTCAATTGGTCAAGACTCGGCTCAAAGGTTTTGAGTACGGATTTCTTTAGCTTACAATTTCGTATCTTTTTCTTAACGACTTTATAGTTGCATATAACACATAGGTTAGAATCAAACAAACATATACACATTCTTTATTGACTCGTCTAAGACAAGAATGGAAATACAACCATCTCCCTGTGGATCGACCCATGCTCAACCGACTAGCTGCATAGCGACACCGTCCTGATCGCGGTTATACTTTAGAACTTTAAACATCCGACACGCCAAAAGCGTGCGATCAATCACCTTCGGTGATGAAGATCTCCTCCTCGGGACATGCGAGCATAACCGTCCCCTTTATGTCTATGGATACTGTCATGATATTAAGATAGGCAAGATCCTGGTTGACAATGGGTCCTCCGTCAATCTCCTCAATGTAAGAGTGTTGAAGGAAATCTGCATGAGCGTTCAGCATCTCGCTCGTGATAAAATCACCATCGCCGGGTTTGACTCCCAGTCATTACGGACGATCGGGCCTGTAATATTGATACTACGCTTTGGGCTACTTGTCACGGACATCAAGTTTCATGTCATTGACGCCAAGACTTGTTACAACACTTTGCTTGGCAGGCCTTGGTTACACGAGTACAACATCATCCCTTCTACACAATATCAGTGTATGAAGTATTTCAAGGATGGTCTCGAGTATACTATGATAGGGGAACTAAACCCATTCTCCGTGAATGAAGTCCAAAAGTACGAAGATGCAAAATACTTCTTACCAGATTTCGAAGACAAAGAAAGATGTCACAAACTGAAGAACAAAGCTATCACCATTATTCCAGTCTTCGGGAGTGATACCGAGGAGGAAGAAGAAATAGTTTATTCAGAGCCGCCCCAATGCAACAAACCGGGATGGTCTACCACTATTCTTGTCTTCGGCAGTGACTCGGAAGATGAGGTCAATACCGTATTTTCTGTTCGGCCATCAATACAAGCCTTCGCTGGCAATGATCGGAGTTTGCAAATCGCCATGGTTCCGCAAGAGCATTACAAAGAGCTCGACGCACTTGATACCTATGGTGTGCAGGAACTGCAGACATTCTATGTACATTCAAGGCGGAGAGATGAAAAGGCGATCCTCTTTTATCAATCCATGGAAACCAAAGTGAAGAAAGAAATTTGGCATGGCGTCGATTCGACACTTGACAGACTTTAGCCTATCTGACTGCCCAAGTACTATACAGAAGGATTGAAGAGGCTGTTGAGGCGCCAAGGCGTACCCCTTAAGCAAACCACACGACAAGCCCAGTTCTCCAACAGGATCTGGAGCGTCCCTGGAACTCAGTGAAAATTGCCCAACGGGAGAATGGAAACAATCGGGCTTGGATATGTTCAATCCAAGAAACGGGAGCTATTCCATGACTGCTGCGTTATACATGACTCCGATGAAGAAGGAAATGCTCTGTTAGAAGACGCTAACCCTGAACCAAAATGAGGTCTCACCATCAAAATGCCAAGTCCGTCGTATGAAGAACAGATGGACAAGCTAATAAAGGAAACAGGTCAGAAAGTACGGGATGACCATAGCCGCGAAATGGCCATTTACAAGAAAGCCAGGACGCAGCGCCTCTTTCAGCAAGTCGTAGAGAATGACAATGCTCTTCGTTGCCAAACCCTCATACAAAAGACCCGGCGCAGAGGCAAAAATAAACCAAAAAACAGGAAAAATGTTCAACAACAGCGTAGCGGGTCTGAGAAGCCACGCGATCGAGAACCAAGCAGCCGGGATCCGTCTCTTATAAAGAAAATGGGTTGAGCATATTCTTTTCCCCAAGATAAGACAAAGAAGATATTCAATCTTGTCATAAAATATCAGATGATGACACTCCCGGAGTCCAAGAACCCCGAGCAAGCAGACAAGGTCTCTCACCCAGACTATTGCTCCTATCACCGAGCAATAGGACATCCTCTCGAAGACTGCTTCACCTTCAAAAACTGGGTTGAAGACCAGTATCAACTCGGCAGATTCGCTCTATCCGACAGTTTGAGGGTAAGTCCACCACCGAAGCATCAATCAAAAGCCACTTATGCAATAAGAGTAGAACCAGATCAACATCGGTCTTGGAAACGATCTCGTACCTGTCACGCAATAACACTGTCAGAAAAAGAACCCGAGAATACGGATGACCTTTTTTGGTGCTTCGAAAATAATGAAGATGAGTTAATCTCAGAATTTCCACCGGCGCCAAAAGAGCTGGAAGATGGGATACATACTACTGCAGATGACTTCAGAAAAATCGACTTGAGAACGGAAAACGACCCACGGCCGACATTCGTCAGTGAACTGTTGTCTGAAGAAAAGGAGGCTACGCTTAAAGACGTGCTCATGCAGTATAAAGACTGCTTCGCATGGAAATATTCCGAGATGCCGGGACTAGATCCAGAGATTATTGTGCACAAATTGGCGATATCTCCGGACGTCAAGCCGATCAAACAAGCAGCGAGAAGAATGCGGCTTGAGCTTGAGATGAGCATCAACGCCGAGGTCAAGAAGCTAATCGACTCCGACTTCATCCAAGAAGTTCAGTACCTTGACTGGATTGCCAACATCGTCCCAGTGATGAAGAAAAATAGGACGGTGCGCATATGTGTGGACTTTCGGGATCTCAATAAAGCTTGCCTAAAGGACGCTTTTCCAGTACCGGTCACTGAGCTGATGATAAATAATACGTCCACTCACGAAGTTTTCTCCTTCATAGACGGCTCATCGGGATACAATTAGATAAAGATGCATCCTGAGGACCAGAAACATACCACTTTCCGGACCCCCTTTGGGCATATTCTGCTATAAAGTGATGCCTTTCGGTCTAAAGAACGCCGTTGCCACCTATCAGAGGGCCATGACGAAGATTTTCGATGACCTCATCTATATAATCGTCGAATGTTATATTGACGACCTCGTAGTTAAAAGCAAATCATACGAGGAACATTTAGAGCATCTGAAGATCGTGTTTAAACACATTCGGAAATACAACTTGAAGATGAATCCTCTCAAATGCGCGTTCGGAGTTTCCTCGGGCAAATTCCTAAGATTCGTCGTCCGATACCGAGGTATCGAGATAGACCCATCGAAGATCAAGGCGATCATGGAAATGCCACCACCAAGGACTCTCAAGCAACTGCGGTCTCTCCAAGGAAAGCTCGTGTATATCCGGCGATTTATAGCCAATCTCTCCGGTAAGTGCCGTCCTTACAGTCACCTAATGAAGAAGGGAACCCCGTTTATCTGGGATCGCAAATGCCAAAGTGCACTAGACGAAATCAAGCAATACTTGTAGAATCCGTCTGTGCTGACCGCTCCGGTCAAGGGAAAGCCTCTCATTCTTTATACAACCACCCTTGAGGGTTCTCTAGGTGCATTATAGGCGCAGGAGAACGACCAACGGAAGGAGAGAGCCCTCTACTATTTGAGTCGAGTTCTCCTGGGGGCAGAAAACAATTACTCCCCCATTGAAAAACACTGCCTAGTGTTGATCTTCGCGATAACGAAGCTCAGACACTATGCGTTGGCACATGAGGTCCATCTCATATCAAAAGTGGATCCTCTCAAATACTTGATGTCAGAAGCCATATTGACAGGGCGACTCGCTAAATGGGCCCTGCTCTTGATGGAGTTCTCAATAACTTATCGTTCCCTCAAGGCAGTGAAAGGCCAGGCCATCGCCGACTTCCTTGTTGAGCGTCCGATACCTGCCGATTCTCCTTTGAACTGCAAATTGCCCGACGAGCACGCATTTGACACAATCGACAGGGAGAGAAGAGAGAATGATACCCAGTGGGAACTCTACTTCGATGGAGCATCTTCCATGAAGAAGCGCAAACAAAGCACCCCCATAATCAAATCCAGGGTAGGCCTCATCTTTGTGACTCCACAAGGAGGGATAATGCGCTTTGCTTTCTCCTTAACAGAGCCGAGGATGAACAATGAAGCCGAATATGAAGCTTTGATAGCAGGTCTTGAGATCGTTGTCGACATGGGAATTGAGAACCTCCTCATATACGGAGACTCCCAGTTGGTCGTTAGTCAAGTAAACGGCGACTATCAAACGTGCAAACCGGAGCTGGTGAAGTATGGTGAGAGAGTGCAGCAACTACTAACCCAAATTCCTTCCTATGCCCCGGAAAGCATACTGCGCGC
The DNA here is from genome assembly GCA_030015575.1 of Agapanthus africanus. Taxonomy (NCBI): domain Eukaryota; kingdom Viridiplantae; phylum Streptophyta; class Magnoliopsida; order Asparagales; family Amaryllidaceae; genus Agapanthus; species Agapanthus africanus. Next base: position 54,349,630 of record CM057350.1, on the reverse strand, counting down.
GGAAAATAGCAAGGCGGATGCATTAGCCTAGCTCGCTAAAGAACTGGCCGATGAGAACCTCGATGATGTGAAGATCGTTGTGCAAAGCCATCGGATTCTTGCACCGGCAGAAATAACGCAGGAGTCGTCCGAAGAAAAGGGAGATACCGAGCAAACGGCCCTGCAAATAAAAGACCAGGAAAAGGCTAAGGATTGGAGAGAAGTCTTTATAGATTACTTCAAATCCCGTCGAACGCCTGAAGATACGTCCTCAAGACATCAGCTCATGAAACGAGCTCTATCTTTTGCCTTCGTCAATGATACTCTGTATAAGAGATCATTTGATTCTCTGTGGCTAAGATGCCTGGGACCTGAAGAGGCAAGGAGAGTCATCCAAGAAACTCACGACGGACTCTGCGGTTCGCATCAAGCCGGGCCAAAAATGAAACTGAAGATCAAAAGGATGGGCTACTATTGGCCCACGATGATCCAAGACTGCTTAGAATACGCGAAGTAGTGCCACTCGTGCCAAATTCACGGGGAATTTATCCATCGGCATCCAAATCCGCTACACCCAATGGTGACTAGCTGGCCGTTCAAAATGTGGAGAACTGACATAATCGGGCCCATTGAGCCAACATCGTCCCGAGGACATCGATTCATTTTGGCAACCACCGATTACTTCTCCAAGTGGGTAGAAGCAGTACCACTAAGAGAAGTGAAGACGGAGAATATTCTCCATTTCTTCAAAACACACGTCATTTACCGGTTTGGCACTCCACGACGGATTATCTCCGATAACGGGCCAGCCTATAGAAGCCACAAGATCAGCCGCTTCTCACAACAGCATAACATAGACTGGAGATACTCTTCGGTCTATAATCCCCGAGCTAACGGTCTAGCTGAGGCTTTCAACAAAACCTTGACGAAGATCATGAAAAAGACGGTGTCTCGAAATAAGAAGGACTGGCACGAGAGACTGCATGAAGCTCTCTGGGCATATCGAACTACGTTCAAAACGGCCACAAACACAACGCCATATGCATTGGTATTCGGCACAGAAGCAGTACTCCCCCTCGAGATAGAGTTACCCTCTCTATGAGTGGCAGTTCACTACGAGCTAACAGATAAAGAAAATGCTCACCTTCGGCTTGAGGAGCTCGACGCCCTTGATGAAACCCAGCTCATGGCGCAACAAAACCTGGAGGCTTACAAAGCAAAGATGACGCGCTCATACGAGAGATTGACTAGGACGAGAACATTCCGCCAAGGTGAACTTATGATAGTGGTCAAAAGACCTATGATCCCCGATTGTGCCAAACGGAGGAAATTCGAGTCGAACTATGAAGGCCCGTATATCATAGACAAAGTTTACCAAGGTGGAGCCTATCTACTCATGGACATGCATGGTGAAAGACCTTTCAGACCAATAAACGGTCGCTTCCTAAAAAAATACCACGCCTGACGAGTCACGGCCTAGGTCAACGATAGATGACGACGCCTATGTCTGCTCGCTATCTTCCTAAGCCCAAACTCTATAAGTAGTAGCCTAACTACGGACTGAAACGTCCTTAAACTAACTACAGACCGAAACATCTTTAAACTAACGACGGACCGAAACGTCCTAAAAACTAACAACGGACTGAAACGTCCTTAGACTAACGATGGACCACTATGTCCTAAAACTGGCTATTGACCGAGACGTCGATAAACTACTATAGACCGCAGCATCCCAAGGCAGACACAAGAAAAATATATAAAAAAACAATTAAAAAAACGGTAGGTCCATAAGCAAAATGGGCACGGATGAAAACCCGAAAGGGCTCCGTGAGTAAAACCAACAGGGCTACCGGCGAGTGTTGTGAAAACCCGAAATGGCGCAATCTCGTTAAAAGACACTTGCAAGGTCCTCTCGACCTTGTGAGGAGAAAATACCTGCGTGAGATCCTTACGACTCATAAGGGAGCAACACACTTAGGGATCCCCATGATTCCTAAGAAGAAATTACACTTGCGAGATCATCACGACTCGTAAGGAGAACCCTCTTACAAGACCCTCACGGCTCATAAGATTCAAAAGCCTTAAGCTACAGGGATCTGAACCTGTTCTTAAGCAATCATACCCCCCCAGATTTTTCCCTACAAGCGTCTCGATATCGACCCTTGTATACAATCCACGGGCGCGAATAAACATTTCCCTAACAAAGTCCCACCAGTGACTAGGGATATGCTCGCACAGTGAACATCCCTTGTAAGTCCTCTCGACTTATAAGGAGAAAATACTCTTGTAAGATCCTTACGACTTATAAGAGAACATACACTTAAGACTCCTCACGATTCTTAAGGAGAAAACGCACTTACGAGATCCTCACGAATAGTAGGGAGAAATACCTTTATGAGACCCTTACGGCTCATGAAGTCAAAAACCTTAGTCGACAGGATCCTAACCCTGTTTACTAAGCCACTTTTGTTCGACATCGACAAAGGCAAATGATGATTCGCTCCTGGCAATAACCCAATTGTAGCAATGTTGATGCCTAAATCGGTATCAAATCCCAAACTCGCAGCGAAAAGTCAGCGATCCATAAATGCATATGAAATAGCCGAAATGATTGGGCAACTTGCAACAAAATCAGCAAGTAAAAATGTATGCATGCAAAATAGCCGAAATGGTTGGGCAACTCGCAATAAAAATCAGCGAGTAAAAACAAAATAAATATCCGAAGTGATTGGGCACCGCGAAAAATAGACGAAATGATTGGGCAATCGTGACTTTCGCGATATAAAAGCTGAAATGATAGAGTATCGCGGAAAGAAAAATATATAAAATGAAAAATTTTGACCTACAGGTGAGATCATATCGATCCCTGTATACAATCCAGGGGCACAAACAAAGAGGGAACCCTACCTTCCCACCAGGCTCCATCAGAAAAAGAAGCCAAATCTCGATGGTTCATAGTCAGCCGGGAGATCATCTCAACATTTGTCTCATTATAACAGACGCAACATTAGCAAATCGGAGCCGCGGCAAAATTCCCAGTTCCATGACTCGGCGACGCACAGACAACCGAGAGTCAACCAATTCTGGTCTCGTAGAACACGGCTTATGTCAATCCTGACCCCAGGAAGCGTCCAGAGCAAATCCTGGTCTCATTGAACACAGCTTATGTCAATCCTGACCCCGTGGGAAGCGTCCAGAGCAAATCCTGGTCTCGTGGAACATGGCTTATGTCAATCCTGACCCCGTAAGAAGCGTCCAGAGCAAATCTTGGTCTCGTGGAACACGGCTTTGTTTCCCCCAATCAGAGCAAAGCTCTGTTTTGAATTTCAAAATTTAAAAGTTAAAGCAACGCTTCAGATCTCGTGCGCTGCGTGCCACGTGTCAAGCGCAGACGCGCTAGCGCCAGGTGCGTTGCGTCCTAGGCAGCGCACCCCGATCAGAGCAAAGCTCTGTTTCAAAATTCAAAAGTTGAAGCAACGTTTTAGATCCCGTGCGTTGCGCGCTGCGTGCCACATGTCAAACACAGGTGTGCTAGCGCAGTTGTGCTGTGCTCTGCGCTGCGCGCCACGTATCAAACACAGGTGCGCTAGCACAGTTGCGCTGCGCTCTGCGCTGCGTGCCGCTGCGCTCTACACTGCGCACCACGTGTCAAACATGGATGCGCTAGCGCAGTTGCGCTGCCCGCCACGTGTCGAACGTAGGTGCGCTAGCGCAAGGTGCGCCAGCGCTGGGATTAAAAATTCCCCACCATCAGATCAAAAGATTTACTAATAATAAATTATTAATTTATCAGAACTAAAATTCTGTTATGCAAAGATTTTTCAATCTTATTAAAACGAGAAAATTATCTTCTGTAAAACAGAATCCTTAGGATCAAAGATCCAATGGTGGGAAATATTCCAAATCAATCAGAGAAAGATCTCTCAAAACTAATTTAACAAATCATTTGGCCCTATATAAAGGACCCTAGACTTCAAGTCATAGCATATAGAAAAGAGAGAAAAACCCTCAGCAAAAAAAGAGAAAGCTCTTAGAAGAAAAAAGATTTTTTTTCATCTTCAAGGTAAAAAGAACTATGTTCTTGAATAATAGAGATGAAACCATCTCGTAAAAAGAAGAACCATCTTCTAAAAAGATCAGAGATCTAAGAAAAAGACCAAGATCTTTAATAAAAAAAGAAAAGATCAAAAAGATCTAATCATAAAAAATAAAAGAAGTATTTACTTCTCTTTTGATCTATAAAGGCAGAGCCTTTTATAAAAACAAGAACTTTTATTCTTGGATCTTGAGGAAAAAGCCTCCTTTGAAGAACATAAATTTGTTCTTTGATCTAAAAATTGATCAAATGCGTTTTGCGCTGTTGAAAAGTGCCTTGCACTCATGAATTGCGCCCTTGCGCTCATTAGACCGGCGCTCAACGCCAAAACCTGCCACGTGTCAACCAGAAACACAATCTGTGCTTTGCGCTTCTAAAAAACAGAGCACTGCGCTCATGGGCTGGCGCTCAGCGCTCAGCGCCAAGCGCGCCACGTGTCACTCACTGGTGTGCCAACAAACTAGCGCAACGCACTCATGAATTAAAAGCGCAATGCGCTAACAAACTAGCGCTTAGCGCTAAGCGCGACACGTGTCATCTTCATGTACGCTACCTGACAGAAGCGCAATACGCTCTTTAGCTGGCGCAAAGCGCCTGGCGCGCCACGTAGCGCACTATCAGAACACAATTTGTTCTGATCAAGACAAAATATGTCAGAGCCTAATGAAAAGGGCTGAGCCTAAATGAAGGCTTAATAGCCAGAACAAAAATAAAATGTTAAAATATTTTAATTGGACTTAGCCCAATTCTGGCCATAAGTCCTCAACTTATCTTGAACTGAGCACATCTGCTCTTTCAACCAATTCATATCAGTTCAAGGGTACATCTCTTTACTCCTCTGATATCTGTCGTTGTAATCCTTCAACGTCGTCAGAGAGGTGACGGGTCCCAACAACCACACATAACATCGGACTGTGAGGTCCTTAAACTCACGGACTATGATGTTCTTAACCACGACCGTGACGTCTCAAAACTAACATCGGACTGTGGAGTCCTTAAATCCATGGACTATGATGTCCTTAACCTCGACCGTGATGTCTTTAAACTAATATCGGACTGTGGGGTCCTTAAACCCACGGACTATGATGTCCTTAACCTCGACCGTGATGTCTTTAAACTAACATTGGACTGTGGGGTCCTTAAACCCACGGACTATGATGTCCTTAACATCGACCATGATGTCTTTAAACTAACAATAGACCCCCATGTCCTTAAACTGGCAATTGACTGCAATATCACTAAACTAAACAATAGAGCCCAATTGCTCTCTTGTCGGATCTAAATGGTCCCGTTAAGTTGATCCTAGTCTAAATTTAGACTAACGTATCCTTAACAAACGTTTAATTTGATTTTAGTCTCAAATGAGGCTAACGTATCCTTAAACCCAACCCCCAAACCTAAATCTAAGAAAGATACGGATTTGGACTAGTCCACGCCCTACGGGCGACAACATAATTTAGTCTCCGTATACAATCCACGGGCAACCACAAACAAAACAAACACCCACGACACGAAGTGACCATATGGAGAAGGAGAAAGTTGTTACCGCGATGCGGTAGCGTAATTAACTGCAGGGGCTTGCGCCTGCAGGGAAGAGCGTCCCCATAATCAAAAGCCCCTCAAATGAGGGGGAATCTGACGAAGTCTGCTACATCGGCCGCATCCGTTTAAACCTTCGATACACAGTGCCATAAATCAACTTGGCATCTTCAGAAAGGTGGAAGGATAGCACCAATTAGTATCTGCCCCGAATTTCAGGCAAGACGTCTGCCGCGTCTATCGGAGGGGAACAGATTCAGGCATGCCCGGTGGGACCTTTTCCTCTTTCCACTCCATACTTCGTGTGTCGTGTTCGCGAACGAATCACGGTTTGCTAATGGTTGCCCTTGGGTTTCAAGCTACTAAGATTTGGCGTGTTGTTTGGTGCAGAAAGCAAAGGATCAATGGCGTTCACCTGCTCGAAGTGTTCCAAATGCAACTGCATCCCACGTTCTGCTTCAACTGGAGGCATAGCTTACGGGCCCCAGGCGGCTTCCCTGTTCACGATGCCAGTGGAACAGGTCACCCAAGCCTCCACAGTATTGTTTTTCGGGACCATGCTCTCGCCAGCGAGCTTCACCGTTCCTATGCCTGCACCAGAAGCTCCCAAGAAGTCGGTCTTCGATCGGCTTGCTGCTACCACAGCCCCTCTCAGCGGGTCGTCCAGCTCCAACTCCTCGGTCTTCGCCAGACTGAGCCTGAACTCCGATGGGCCTGCTAAGAGGCCCATGACACCTAAAGTGGCCATCCCAAAGAATATAGCCATCTCTGCTCCTGAAGTCGTCAAGGAGGCTTCTCCTGCCAAAGAGTCGGTCTTTACAAGACTGACTATTCCGGCTCCCGTTCCTGCTCGAAGGTCTGTCTTTGACAGATTGGATACCGCTACTCAAAAGACGTCAGTCTTCAAGAGGCTGGCACCAGCGGCGCCTCATCTGGACAGGGGGCAAGACAAAGCCATCCCCATCGCCGAACCAACACCGTCCGCTCGACACGCTCGACGTCGCCACTGGCGCCGAGTAAGGAAGGCTGGGGGCAACTCCCCCTCTGGGCTAACTCCACCGGCTCCACCGGTGGAAATTAATACTGTTGTTCCAACCAGGAACAGCTTTGAGCTACTGAATAAGGTGCACAGGAACTCGCCTACCGCCGTACTGAAAAGATCTCCGCCACCAGTGGAGGCTGTCATAGAAATGAAGCCGGAACAGTCCCCTCAACGACTGTCTTCTAAAGTTTACAAAATCTGGCGACAAGTCCGAGAGTCGGTGGTTGATCAAGACTATCCCCGCCGGCAGAAGAAGCTGAAGGTCCGACAGGAAGAAAACCATCCCCGTAAGCCACAAAAGACAACAACCATTTGGGTGCCCGCTACAACGGCCCCCTCCACGTCGACTACTCAAAAGAAAAGGAGGCCAGAGTAAGCCCCTGTAAACGTGGCAGACCACAAAAACACCGAGCCCAAATGCTCTAAGTCTGGGGGCATGGTGGTACATACTGTTTACATGGCTTCCGGAAAAGAAGAAAGCCATACTTCGACGGGCCACCGACCGCTCACCCGATCAATAACCAGGGCTCAGGAACAACAGCAGAAGAAGCTTCAAGAGATGCTGACTGCAATGGCCGCACTTACCGGGACAAAAGAAAGCCCGGAGGCGTCATCGGAACAACGTCATGAACACGAGACTGATGCTGAATTCCTTCGGAGAATGCTTGAGAAGAAGGACAAAGAGGCCGCGGAACAAGTGGCCAATATAAAGCAAATGACCCTTCTATTCCAAAATATGGTGGGCATGATGATCCAGCCGGATCCCCCAGCCGAAATCCTCCAGTAATAATTGAAGATGACAGAGGAGAAACATCGAATTCTCTGCCGGCTCTATCAGCAACCAAGGAGGAAACTATTTCCAAGTCCACCCTGGATGATTATATCGCTCAGCAGATACGAGTTCACGAGGAGAATGAAGCGGCTGGGCAAATTGTTAGAACTGGACGACCGTATCCAGGCCGGTATGATCAAATAAAGTACCAGCCGGGCTACACGATCCCCAAATTCCATGTGTACAAGGGGACAGGCAATCCCCATCAACATGTCACTCAGTTCAGGGCCCTCTATGGCAATACTGGTGGCGATGATAAGCTCTTGCTCCGCCAATTCGTCGGCAGTTTATCGAAAACGGCATTTGAGTGGTACTCCGAACTTCCAAATGACTCCGTCAAAACTTTCGCAGAAATGGAGTTGTTGTTCACCCAGCGATTCGCAAGTGCTAGTGAACGCACCCCAATAACGGCATTGATCAATACCAGGGTGAAGCCGGGCGAGACATGGGTTCAGTACGCAATCTGATGGCGGAATCTGTGGTCGAAGTGCGAACAGCGTATCGAAGAAGCACCAGCGGTGGGCATGTTCGTGGGCATCCTAGACCCTCATGCAACTATTTCACAGTTCATGATGTTCTTCAAACCGACCACGTTTCAGGCTCTAATCGACAAGCTAGCCCGGACCAGATGGGGCATAGACTGTCTCCTCCGAAGCCGGAACCGCGAAACGAAAAAGGTAAGAGGAAGGCGACCTTCGTTGCGAATACCCAACAGCAGCCCAGTGCTCTAAGACTAACGGATCAATTGGAAGAGAGACGGCGATATTATAATAAGAAAATGAAACGCCCTTACTCGTTCCCGCGGGATAAAACGAAGAGGCTGTTCGAACTAGCGATGCGTAACAGGCTTATCAATTTGCCGAATCCAAAGCGGCCATTGCAACCCAGCGAAGTGAATAATCCCAATTATTGCCCTTACCACCAAACGGTAAGCCATCCAATCGAAGATTGCTTCGTCTTTAAGGGATGGATTAAGGATCAGTATCTACAAGACATGTTTGCGCTGTCCGAGAAGTGGAAAGTGAGCCCACCACAACCACATACTCCTAAGAAGATGGACACCCCAGGGGCAACGTGCTCTTTTGTTGAAGAAGCTCCATGGGAGGTCGTTCTTTCGGCCAAAACCAGAAGGATGTTGAATGATCTCCAGACATTCCCGACAATCAGGTGGAAGAATCCGCTGGAACCCCGGATCATCGAAGGGATGCTGAAGCCGCGCCCAACTCCGAAGACTGGTAGTGATAGCCAAAGTGCTCACACCCAGCCGTCAAAATCTTCGAAAAAGAAGAAAAAATCCAAAAAGCCCGTGAAGCCTGGCGACAAGCACACAGACCTGCAGAAACAGATCGATGCGCTAGAAGAGTATAACCAGAAGGCGCGGACTCCAATCATGCTCCAAGAGTTCCTCGGTCACGTCCTTGAGGACGGAGATGATGGAGAAGACTCATCAGATGAATCTGAGGATTACATAGCAAGTTGCCATATGATCTCTCACTCGTCTACAGACGATGAAGAAGCTCCTTGCACCAAGAGACTGGGGGCAGAGCCTAAGCTGGAACTTCTGGGGTCGTCAGATGAAATGATCGACGCATTCCTAAACGAAGCTCTCCTGAAAAGTAAAGCTGATCGGGAGCGTGAGATGGCCATATTTGAAAAGGCCAAATGATGGCGACTGGACGAAAGAGTTGAGACACTCCCGCCGAATCAAGGGACACCTGTCACGGATAAAAACAAGTTCAAGACGAGGAAAAGGTTTGCTAAAGCCATATCAATGGGAATGAAACTGCCATCCTCCGAAGCAAACGCCCCTGGCGAAGCAGAAACACATCCTAACTATTGCTCATATCATCGAAAGATCGCGCATCCCACCGAAGAGTGCAACGTTTTTAAAAGATGGTGGCAAGGGTATGTCGCTCACCGGCAGCATTTCAAGTGGATGAAACGCAAAACTCGTCGGGAGCAAAGAAATACGACCGAGGAGCATAAAAGAACCACCGGCAACTGTCGCATGGTTAACACCGGAGGATCTCAAGTTCTCACCTTCGGGAGCGACTCCGATGAAAAGATGACTCTTGGCCCTCTCTTCAAAGAATCCACCTCGGGGAATGAGGAAGAGCCGAAGACCTGTGAAAATATCCAGCTGCGCAATCGTACACTGCCCGAAAAGAATCTCGGACCTACGAATAGAAAAGATAAGGGAAAGGAAAAAGTCTCTGAGGATATCGTCCTAGATGACCAATTCATGAAAGAGCTGATCGCCAAGGACCCGCCAAAGAAAAGTAAGGTGGACTACAACATTCCGGCGCACTTAAGGAAATTACCCTCGCAGCTCAGCATTCTCGACGCCCTTTTACTATCAAAAGAAGCAAGAGATTCATTGATCAAGGCACTACAAGAGCCAGAGCAATTCCAAGCTTTTCTCGCCGAAGAAAGGATGAAGGACGAGCTAGAAGAAGTGCACACAGCCGATATCACCTTCGGCGATGAAGATCTCCTCCTTGGGACGTGCGAGCACAACCGTCCCCTATATGTCTCCGGATATTGTCACGATATCAAGATAGGCAAAATCCTGGTCGACAATGGGTCTTCCGTCAATCTCCTCAACGTGCGAGTGTTGAAGGAAATCTGCATGAGCGTTCAGCACCTCGCTCGTGATAAAATCACCATCTCCGGCTTCGATTCCCAGTCATCACGGACCCTCGGGTTGGTGATACTGACGCTGGGCTTCGGACTACTCGTCACAGATATTAAATTTCACGTCATCGATGCTAAGACATGCTACAATGCTTTGCTTGGTCGGCCTTGGTTACACGAGTACAACATCATCCCTTCTACATAGCATCAGTGTATGAAATACTTCAAGGATGGTCTCGAGTATACCGTAACAAGAGAGCTGAACCCATTCTCCGTAAACGAAGTCCGAAAGTACGAAGATGCAAAATACTTCTTACCAGACTTTGAAGACACAGAGAGATGTCATAAACTGGAGAACAAAGCTATCACCACCATTCTGGTCTTCGGGATTGATACCGAGGAAGAGGAAGAGATAGTTTATTCAGGGCCATCCCAGTACAACAAGTCGGGACCGTCCGCTCCTATGCTTATCTTCGGTAGCGACTCAGAAGATGAGGTCAACGACATATTCTCTGCTCGGCCTTCAATTCAAACATTCGCTGATGAAGAGCAAAGTTTGCAAGTTGCCATGGTTCCGCCCAAATATCATAAAGAACTAGACACGCTTGATACCTACAGTGTGGAAGAGCTGCAAACGTTCTATGTCCCTCCCAGGCGAGAAGGTGAAAAGGCAATCCTATTCTACCGATCCGGAGAAACTAAAGTGGAGAAGGAAATCTGGCACGGCGCGGATTCTACACTCGACAGGCTCCAGCCCATCCGTTTGCCCAGATATTACACAGACGGACTAAGGAGACTCTTGAGACGCCAAGGTGTACCCCTTAAGCAAACTGCTCGACAAGCACGGTTCTATAACAGGATCTGGAACGTCCCTGGAACTCAGCGGAAATTGCCCAACGGGAAAATGGAAACGACCGGGCTTGGGTATGTTCAATCCAAGAAACGGGAGCTACTTCGCGACTGCTACGTCATACATGACTTTGATGAAGAGGGAGATGCTTTTTGGGAAAATGCTAACTCTGAATCAGAAGGAGCTCCCGAAGTAAAAATGCCCAGTCCGTCGTTTGAAGAACAAATGAACAAGCTTATAAGGGAAGCGAGTCAAAAGGTTCGAGACGACCACAATCGTGAAATGGCCATCTACGAGAAAGTCAGGACGCAACGCCTCCTTCAACAGGCTGTGAGAAATGAAGATGCTCCCCCTTGCCAAACCGTTGTACAAAAAGCCCGACGCAGAGGCAGAAACAAACCAAAGAGCAGGAAAAGCGTTGGACAGCGACAAAGCGGATCCAAAAAGCCACGCGATCCGAAATCGAGCGGCCAGGATTCATCTCTTATGAAGAAAATGGGTCGAGCATACTCTTTTGCCTAAGACAAGACAAAGAAGATACTCGATCTCGCCATAAGACATTAACTGATTATACTCCCGGAGTCCAAGCACCCCGAGCAAGCAGGCGAAGTCTCTCATCCGGACTATTGCTCCTATCATAGGGCAATAGGATATCCTATTGAAGACTGCTTCACCTTCAAGAACTGGGTCAAAGATCAATATCGACAGGTCAGGTTCGCTCTATCCAGCAGCTGGAGGGTAACCCCGCCGCAAAGGCATGAACCCAAATCCACGAGGGTAGAACCAGATCAACGTTGGTCTTGAAAGCGAGCTCGTACCTGTCACGTGATAACGTTATCAGAAGAAGACCCCGACGGTATGGATAATCTCCTCTGGTGCTTCGAAAACAATGATGACGAGGTGATCTCAGGATTTCCACCGGCGCCGAAAGAGCTGGAAGATGGAATACATACCACTGCAGATAACCTCAAAAAATTAATTTGGGGACGGCAATTGACCCACGGCCGACGTTCGTCAGCGAATTGCTGCCTAAAGAAAGGGTGGCTACACTAAAGGACGTGCTCATGCAGCATAAAGATTGCTTCGCATGGAATTATTCCAAGATGCCAGGACTAGACCCAGAGATTGCGGTTCACAAACTGGCCATATCCCCGGACGTCAAGCCAATCAAACAAGCGCCGAGAAGAATGCGGCTCGAGCTGGAGATGAGCATCAACGCCGAGGTCAAGAAGCTAATCGACTCTGGTTTCATCCAAGAGGTTCAGTATCCTGATTGGATTGCCAACATTGTCCCAGTGATGAAGAAAAATGGGACAGTACGCATATGTGTGGATTTTCGGGATCTCAATAAAGCCTGTCCGAAAGATGACTTCCAAGTACCGGTCACCGAGCTAATGATAGACAATACATCCACTCACGAGGTTTTCTCCTTCATGGACGGATCATCAGGATACAATCAGATAAAGATGCATCCCGATGACCAGAAACATACCGCTTTCCGGACCCCTTTGGGTATATTTTGCTACAAGGTGATGCCCTTCGGTCTGAAGAACGCCGGTGCCACCTATCAGAGGGCCATGACGAAGCTTTTCGATGACCTCATACATGAAATCGTCGAATGCTATATCGACGATCTCATGGTGAAAAGCAAATCATACGAGGAACATCTAGAGTATCTGAAGATTGTGTTTCAACGCCTTCGTAAATACAACTTGAAAATGAACCCTCTTAAATGCGTGTTCGGAGTCTCCTCGGGCAAATTCCTGGGGTTCATCGTCCGACACCGAGATATCGAGATAGATCCGTCGAAGATTAAGGCGATCATGGAAATGCCCCCGCCAAAGACTCTCAAACAACTGCGGTCTCTCTAAGGGAAGCTCGCGTATCTCCGGCGATTTATAGCCAATCTCTCAGGCAAGTGTCGTCCTTACAGCCACCTGATGAAAAAGGGAACCCCTTTCATCTGGGATCGCAAATGCCAAAATGCACTGGACGAAATCAAGCAATACCTGCAGAACCCGCCAGTGCTGATTGCTCCGGTCAAGGGAAAACCCCTCATTTTGTATACAACCGCCCTTGAAGGTTCCTTAGGTGCATTATAGGTACAAGAGAATGACCAAGGGAAGGAGATAGCCCTCTACTATTTGAGTCGAGTTCTACTGGGAGCAGAAAGCAATTATTCTCCCATCGAAAAACACTGCCAGGCATTGATCTTCGCGATAACGAAACTCAGGCACTATGCGTTGGCGCATGAAGTTCGTCTCATATCGAAGGTGGATCCTCTCAAGTATTTGATGTCAAAGGCCATATTGACAGGGCGGCTCGCTAAATGGGCCTTGCTCTTGATGGAATTCTCAATAACGTATCAGCCTCTTAAGGCAGTGAAGGGACAGGCCATCACCGACTTCCTCGCTGAGCATCCGATATCTGCCGATTCTCCCTTGAACTGCGAATTGCCAAACGAACATGCGTTTGACACGATCGACGGAAGTGATACCCGATGGGAACTTTACTTCGATGGAGCGTCTTCCATGAAGAAGCGCAAGCAAAGCACCCCCATAATCAAATCAGGGGTAGGCCTCATTTTCGTAACTCCATAAGGAGGGATAATGCACTTTGCCTTCTCCTTAACAGAGCCAAGGACAAACAATGAAGCCGAGTATGAAGCTTTGATAGCAGGTCTTGAGATCGCTATCGACATAGGGATTGAAAACCTCTTCATATACGTAGACTCCCAGCTGGTTGTCAGTCAAGTAAACGACGACTATCAAACGTGTAAACCAGAACTGGTGAAGTACGGCGAGAGGGTACAACAACTGCTGACCCAAATACCTTCCTACACCTTGGAAAGCATACCGCGTGTGGAAAATAGCAAAGCAGATGCATTAGCCAAGCTCGCTAAAGAACTGGCCAACGAGAATCTCGATGACGTGAGGATCGTTGTGCAAAGCCGTCGGGTTCTTGCACCGGCAGAAATATTTCCAGAGTCGTCCAAGGAAAAGGGAACGACCAAGCCAGCGGCTCTACAAGTAAAAGACCAAGAAACGGTTGAGGATTGGCGAGAAGTCTTTATAGACTACTTCAAATCCCGTCGAGCACCTGAAGATGCGTCCTCAAAACATCAGCTCATGAAGCGAGCCCTATTTTTCGCCTTCGTCAATGATACCCTGTATAAGAGATCATTTGACTCTTTATAGCTAAGATGCCTGGGACCTGAAGAGGCAAAGAGAGTCGTCCAAGAAACTCACGACGGACTCTGTGGCTCTCACCAAGCCGGGCCGAAGATGAAGCTGAAGATCAAACAAATGGGTTATTATTGGCCCACGATGATCCAAGACTGCCTCGAATACGCGAAGCGGTGCTACTCGTGCCAGATTCACGGGGACTTCATCCATCGGCATCCGAATCCGCTACATCCGACAGTGGCTAGCTGGCCGTTCGAAATGTGGGGGACTGACATAATTGGCCCCATCGAACCAGCATCGTCCAGAGGACATCGGTTCATTTTGGCGACAACTGATTCCTTCTCCAAATGGGCAGAAGTAGTACTGCTGAGGGAAGTGAAGACGAAGAATACTCTCCATTTCTTTAAGACACACGTCATTTATCGGTTTGGCACTCCGCGACGGATTATCTCTGATAACGGACCAGCCTACAGAAGCCACAAGATCAGCCACTTCGCACAACAGCATAACATAGACTGGAGATACTCCTCAGTCTATAATTCTCGAGCTAACGGTCTGGCTGAGGCTTTTAACAAGACATTGACGAAGATTGTAAAGAAGACGGTGTCTCGAAATAAAAAGGACTGGCATGAGAGACTGTATGAAGCTCTCTGGGCGTATCGGACCATGTTCAAGATGGCCACGAACACAACGCCGTACGCATTGGTATTCGGTACAGAGGCAGTACTCCCCCTCGAGATAGAGCTACCCTCTCTACGAGTGGCAGTTCATTATGAGCTAATGGATGAAGAGAATGCTCACCTTCGGCTTGAGGATCTTGACACCCTTGATGAAACCCGGCTCATAGCGCAGCAAAATCTGGAAACTTATAAGGCAAAGATGACGCGCTCATACGAAAGATTGACTAGGCCGAGAACATTCCGCCAAGGCGAACTCATGCTAGTGGTCAAAAGACCTATGATCCCCAATCGCGCCAAGCGGGGGAAATTCGAGCCAAACTATGAAGGCCCGTACATCATAAACAAGGTCTACCCGGGTGGAGCCTATCTACTCATGAACATGCATGGCGAAAGGCCCTTCAGGCCAATAAATGGTCGCTTCCTGAAGAAATACTACGCCTGACGAGTCATGACATAGGTCAACGATAGATGACGACGACTATGTCCGCTCGCTATCTTCCTAAGCCTAAATTCTGTAAGTAGTAGCCGGCTTCCTTAACAACGGAACGAAACGTCCTTAAACTAACGACGGACCGAAACTTCCTTAAACTAACAATGGACCGAAACGTCCTTAAACTAACGACGGATCGAAACGTCCTTAAACTACCAACGGACCACTATGTCCTAAAACTAGCCATTGACCGAGATGTCGATAAACTACGGTGGATTGCAGCATCCCAAAGATGATACAACAAAAAAAAAGAATAAAAAAAAGAGAAAAAAGAAAACGGTATGTCCATAAGCAAAATGGGCACGGATGAAAACCCGAAAGGGCTCCGTGTGTAAAAATAGCAGGGCTACCGGCGAGTTTTTTGAAAACCCGAAAAGGCGCAACCTCGTTAGAATAAAAAAAAGAATAAAAAAAAGAGAAAAAAGAAAACGGTATGACCATAAACAAAATGGCACGGATGAAAACCCGAAAGGGCTCCGTGAGTAAAAACAGCAGGGCTACCGGCGAGTTTTGTGAAAACCCAAAAGGGCGCAATCTCGTTAAAAGACACTTGCAAGGTCCTCTCGACTTTGTAAGGAGAAGCCACCTGCGTGAGATCCTTACGACTCACAAGGGAGCAACACACTTAGGGATCCCCACGATTCCTAAGGAGAAATTAAACTTGCGAGATCCTCACGACTCGTAAGGAGAATCCTCTTATGGGACCCTCACGGCTCATAAGATTCAAAAGTCTTAAGCTACAGGGATCTGAACCTGTTCTTAAGCAGCCCCTACAACCTCCGATACTGCCCTACAAGCGGTTCAGTACTGACCCTTGTATACAATCCACGGGCGCGAATAAACATTTCCATAACAAGGTCTCATCCATGGCTAGGGATATGTCTGTACGGTAAACTGCCCTTGTAAGTCCTCTCGACTTATAAGGAGAAAACACTCTTGTAAGATCCTTACGACTTATAAGAGATCATACACTTAGGAATCCTTATGACTCCTAAGGAGAAAACACACCTACGAGATCCTCACGACTCGCAGGGAGAAATACCTTTATGAGACCCTTACGACTCATGAAGTCAAAAACCTTAGTCGACAGAATCCTAACCCTGTCTACTAAGCCACCTTTGCTCGACATCGACAAAAGCAAATGATGATTCGCTCCTGGCAATATCCCAGTTGTAGCGGTGCTGATGCCGAAATCGGTGTCTAATTCCAAGCTTGCAGCAAGAAGTGGACAAGCCACACATGCATACGAAATAGCCGAAATGATGGGGCAACTTGCAAACAAAATCAGCAAGTAAAAAAATGTATGCATGCAAAATAGCCGAAATGATTGGGCAACTTGCAATAAAAGCAGCGAGTAAAAATAAAACAAATAGCTGAAATGATTGGGCACCGCGAAAAATAGCCGAAATGATTGGGCAATCGTGATTTTCGCGATGTAAAAAGCTGAAATGATATAGCATCGCGGAAAAAAAATGAAAGAATGAAACTTTATGCCCTACAGGTGATATCATGTCAATCCCTGTATACAATCCAGGGGCGCAAATAAAGAGAGAATCACACCCATACTCCCCAAGCTTCGTCAGAAGGAGAGGCCAAATCTCAATGATTCATAGACAGCCTAGAGATCATCTCAACATTCGTCTTATTACAACGGACACAACATCAAGCAAAGCGGAACAGCGGGAACTCCCAATTCCATGACTCGGCGGTGTACAGACGACCGAGAGTCAAACCCTGACTCCGTGAAATGCGGATAAAGTCAACCCTTCCTGGCTACGTGGAACGCGGCTTATGTCAATCCTGACCCCGTGGGAAACGTCCAGAGCGGATCCTGGTCCTCGCAGAGCACAGCAATGACCCCGTGTGAAGCATCCACAGCGGAGCCTGGTCCTCGCCGAACACGGCAGTGAACCCGTGGGAAGCATCCAGAGCAAAATTCCTGGCTACGTGGAACACGGATTATGTCACTCCTAACCCCGTGGAAAACTCCAAAGTGGATCCTGGTCCTCGCAGAGGACGGCAATGACCCCGTATGAAGCATCCAGAGCGGAGCCTGGTCCTCGCCGAACACAGCAGTGAACCCGTGGGAAGCATCCAGAGCAAAATTCCTGGCTACGTGGAATGCGGATTATGTCACTCCTGACCCCGTGAAAAACGTCCAGAGTAGATCCCGGTCCTCACAGAGAACGACAATGACCCCGTGTGAAGCATCCAGAGCGGAGCCTGGTCCTCGTCGAACACGGTAGTGAACCCGTGGGAAGCATCCAGAGCAAAATTCCTGGCTACGTGGATCGCGAATTATGTCACTTCTGACCCCGTGGAAAACGTCCAGAGCGGATCCTGGTCCTCGCAGAGCACGGCAGTTAACCCGTGTGAAGCATCCAGAGCGGAACCTGGTCCTTGCCGAACACGGAAGTGAACCCGTGGGAAGCATCCAGAGCAAAAATTGGACGATGAGGTCCTTAAACTCACGGACTATAATGTCCTTAACCTCGACCGTGATGTCTTAAAACTAACATTGGACTGTGGGGTCTTTAAACCCATGGACTATGATGACCTTAACCTCGACCGTAATGTCTTAAAACTAACATCGGACTGTGGGGTCCTTAAACCCATGGACTATGATGTCCTTAACCTCGACCGTGATGTCTTAAAACTAATATTGGACTGTGAGGTCCTTAAACTTATGGACTATGATGTCCTTAATCTCGACCATGATATCTTAAAACTAACAACGGACTGTGGAGTCCTTAAATCCACGGACTATGATGTCCTTAACCTCGACCGCGATGTCTTTAAACTACGGTATCCTGGAGAACATCCAGAGCGGAGCCTGGTCCTCGCAGAATACGGCGGTGAACCCGTGGGAAGCATCCAGAGCAACCCCTGACTCCGTGAAATGCGGATAAGGACAACTTCATCCATCACTTGCGGGTCCTCACGACTCGTAAGGGAGTAAATTCTCTTGCGATATCCTTATGACTTTCAAGAGAAAACACACTTAGGAATCCTCACGATTCTTAAGGAGAAATTACACCTACGGGATCCTCTCGACTGGTAGGGAGAAAATTCTTTATGAGACCCTCACGGCTCATAAGGTTGAAAAGTCTTAGGTGACAGATCCTAACCCTGTTTTCTAAGCCATCACCACTTTGCAAAGAATCCAAGATTGACAGCTATATGCTACCTACAGATCGCACTTACTAAAATCACATGGCAACAACACAGCAAGGAGAAAAAAGCAACAGTATAATAAAAAATGTGTCTTTATTCATGAACTCAATTGAATACAAGATACATCATATAAAAGAATAAAAAATGGATACATATTATTCAAAGATTACAAGTGTATAATTGATACAAAGGCAGCTACTGAGAAGAAAGCGTTTTCAACAAGTCCGTAAGCTGCTCTCGCACTTCTTTTAGTGCCTTCTCATGATCAGCCACCGCGGCCAGCTCCGCTTCGATTCGAGTCCTTTGTTACAAGCAGGATGAAATCTTCTCATCGACTTCCTATTGGGCAGCTTCGCGACTCTGCGTAACCCGCTCGATAGAGTCGAGCTTCCGTCTCAATACAAGCCCGTCCAAGATATATTGCTGCAAGGTGTCAAAGACAGCTCTCAGTTGTGCGGCGTTCGCTTCGACCTGGGCACGCAATTAGACAGACTCAGCGGAGGCCTCCTCGCATTCCTTCCTCCTCAAGGTCGCTTCTTGTTCGAAATGGCGGAGGAAGGACACACTCTGCTCGACCCATGCGGCCCGCTCGGAGTTCAAAGCCTGAGTCTCAGGGGCAAGACGCATAAGTTCAAGCTGATACAGACAGGTCTCGATCTTCCTGCAGTGATCAACCCAAGACACGACGACGCCTTCATCATGGAAATTTACAAGCATCGCCAGCATCGGATTGACCTCAGCAGCGAAATCTGCGGCAGATATAGGAGCCTCCGCGTCAAGCTGCTCGACGTATTCGCTCAGCATACGCAGACTCATCACAGCACCCTTTGAGGATGGACGCCTGGAGAAGGGGCCTGCCGGCATCATAATGCGAGATTCGAAAGAGGCCGAAGTTGAAGCGATCGCTGCAAAACAAATCACAATCAGATAACGGATCAAGAAATATAAGAGATTCATGAAAAATGGGATTTACTATACCAGCTGCAGCAGGTGGCAAAGCCGGGAGGACCAGCGGCGCAACTGATCCCTCATCTCCTCCTTCAATCTGTAGTACTGCAATCAAGGCAAAGAAGAATCAGAAATGATTTCATTGTCAATAAAAGAAAGAGCATTAATTAAAAGCTGTATTCACCAGCGCCACTGGATGAAGCAACCTCTGACGAGAAGGAGAAGTGGGGATGCAGCGCCTGGTACAGGTGGTCAAAAAGGACTCCTGCAAAAATGCGATAACGCAATATCAGTACATGAATTATACAGCCGAGAAATAAGACTGATGGGTCATAAATCCATACCTTCCAGCATTTGCGACGGTGCGAGAGAAGGTAGAGAGGTGGTCACCGTCAGGGCGGTAACTGACGGCGGTGTCTCGAATAGCGCGACATCAGCGCTAGTCGCACCTACATTAGAAACAAGATAAACCCTGACAGGAAAAATTTAAAAGAGATTGCAGAATAAAAAGAAGGGCGGTGACTTAAAATCTACCTGATGAGTCGCCAGTCGGAGCCGTGACTAGGGCGTCACTCGATACAACAGCGGCCTCTCCCTCCTCCATCGGAGTGGTCTCATCTCCTGTCGCCTCGTCCCCTGACTCCACGAGAGCCGTCGCCACACTTGCGACGCCGGGACACGATAAAGAACCGTAGGCGAGAAGGGCGATGATTGGAGCGGTGCCTGACTCTTGAGAAAGAGCGGCCACCTCGAACCCAGCAATTGTACCCGTTTCGCTCGCCACCACCTCGGGCTTAGTAATTGTAACCGTCTCATCCACCACCGCTTTAGGCTCCGCCATGGTAGCCGTCTCGTCGACCACTACCTCGAGCCTGGCAATTGCGACCACGTCATCTGCCGCCGCCCCGGGTTCGGGAATAGTAGCTACCTCCTCCACCGCTCCCTCAGGCTCAGCGGTCGCTGCCACTTCTTCGGTAAGGCTCAGCCCTGCAAGACAAGATGTATGAGAACTGATAGTTTAAAACTTTGACAATGGAGCCTCAAGGCACATTACCTGGGGTTGATTTACCGTTTGCCTCCCGAGCCGCACGTGCCTCCCGTCTGTAAGCTATAGACAAGGCAACCGGAGACTCCTCTGAAGGAGTAACAGCTGGGGTAACGGCGCTTGAACCTGCTCCCGCAGCTAAAGCAGCACTGCGCTCCCTTGCTGCGCGCCTCAGGCGCTTCCTTTCCTCTCGAGCCGTCAAAACAGACCTTTTAGAAGTCTCCTTCAACAGGGTGTTATCGTCCACATCCAGGGTTACCTCTGGAGCCGCCAAGGCTTCCGTCATCGGTTTTTTAAGTAAGGCCTCTTTCGGCAGTGCCGAAGAGACCGGGACTTCGGTAGCTGGCTCGGGGAGAATTTCCGCATCAGCTTGCGGGATAGGCATTGTGGTCCCTGTGATAAGACAAAGAGAGGGTCAGATTACTCATAAGAAACGGGAGCAGAAACATGGCGAACCGAAATGTACCGAGGCCTAAGGATGCTCGAAGTCGTTCCTCTTCCTCAAAAGTATTGAGAGAAGCAGCGAGAGCTTCTTCGGTAGAAATGCCTATTAAAGAAAGAAAAGCGTTAGTCAAAAAACAACGATAGAAGTATGATGCAATGGCGGAAAATACAACTAATGATTACCTGATCGCGCAAGGTTAGCCAACCCCTCTTCGCGTCTTGCCAATCGCTCGGAAGCTGCAATGGCAGCCGCCAGATCAGTATCATCTGGCGGCATGAACAAGCCCTCATTGCTCCCATACTCGCTCAAGCCCTCACTATAAGGAGCATAAGGCTCCTGGCCAATTACCACGTCAAGAGAAAACATCGACTTTTTCTTCTTCTGAGAGCGAGCTCCGGTCGCAGCCAACACCAGGTTGCGCTTAGTGGCCACCTTGGGACGGCGAGTCCCGATATCTGAGCCCACGTCGGATTCGGGCGAGGGTACATTCACCGTCTCTGTGCGAGCACGAGGCACCGATGGCGCATCCACTGTCTCCACAGAATCACGGGGCAATCCGCGCGTCGGGCTTAGCACACGTGGAGGCTCAACTACAACAGCCTCTCTTAGCGGAGGGGGCACGGCGATCTGTCGCCTTAAAGGGACGTTGCAATCGCTGGTAGGGGGCGCACTCTTGCGATCGAGCAACAGCCGTCTCTCCTCCCTGATGACAGCACCCATCGCATCCTGATACCAGGCCCCGTATACGTTAAGGGCCCTCGGGATGCAACTTGGCTCGCTAATGAAGAAGTGGGAGCCCGTACTCAAACGCATAAAGTGATGCAGCGCACCCCGTATTCCCTCTCTGGTGGCAGCAGGTTCTTCCAAAAACGCCTCCAGTGGGACCCCCTGGTTATAACTTAGCTGCTGGGAAAAATGATGGGGGTTGTATCTCATAAAAAGCGCCGCATCATTTTGCCTGAATACGAGGAAGCCCGGCCTGATGGAGTATAGATGTAGAATCTCCCGGGCTTTCAACACGGAGGCCCCGTCCTTAAAAGTGTCACGCAATGCCAGCACCGTCTTGGAAGCTTCCTGCCCGATTGTCAGGACTTTGTCCGTGAAAGACATACCAGCCCCGACCGTGCGCGGACGAAGAAGCAAGCCCCTAGCTTCCCGTTGAGACGGATTCACGATAGACGCATCAACCAGTCGCATAATTCGCGGGAGCTTGCATTTCTCGTAAAACGAGGGTCTTTTATGAATACCAAATACCCCGAGCACGTGCATTTCTATCCACGAAGTAAAGTAGTGCATCGGGAAGTTGGCAGCTTGCACCCCCAGTTCAGTTGTATCCGCCGCCACGCTAAGACCATGGTACAGGTGGGCCAGCCCGGCAATCCCGATGACGACTTGTATTCCGGCCACCATTCGATGTGCTGGGTAGAAGACGGGCGGCCTTATATAGCGAGGGTGCATGGGAAGCGCGAACCAACACAACCATAGCTCGAGAAACCCGAGAAAGAAAGTCTCCTCGTCAATGCCCGGAGCGGCGATTTCTGACAAAGGGATGATCGCGGCATCGGGAAGATAAAAGCCCTTCTGATCATCTTCCAACATTGGTCGACGGTCCAAGCCAAAGCCAAAAGGGTCGTCGAGCTTGGCAAACTTTTCACCTCGTTGCGATAAAATCTCCAGGCGAAGAAACCGGGCAATGAAGTCTGCGAAGCTGACCCCCCGGCCTCCGGATTCCAAAAAGAGGCTCTCGTACATGTTCAGCACCTTTATCAGACTAGGAAACTGGTGCTGAATAGCGTTCTCCGGCGTTAGGCCCATCACTACCGGCTTGGTGACAAAAACGTATTCATCCGGAGGAAGCAGCTCCTCATAGTGCTCCCCCCTCACCGGCAGACTGGAAATCTCAGCAAATTCTTCTAAGGGGATGGAGACTTCTCTGTCCAGTAGAAGAAAGGTATGGGTTGGGATGTTCCATTGCTCCAAGAACGCCTTAATCCACCATGTCGGAGGAGTAGAATATTAGAACAACGAAACATAAACCGCAGGGTATTGACCGATCTTCAGCAGGTGTGTCTTCTTCGCAGACAAAATGTACCTGGCCCACTGCAAATACCAGGCCAAATGTCGGGGGTCAACCCGATGTTGTAGGGTTGTCCCCAAGGGCACGACTCGTCCTGGCATATGCGCCGCCCTAAAGTATCCAAAGCTGCCGGCAACTGCATGGGTATGGCGGCAATCGAAGGTTGAAGAAGACCCTCCGAAGTCCAACTGACAACCTCCACGGCATAGTTCACCGGGGGTGCATCTGCATACGAAATCGATGAGATCGGATCCGACGGCGTCGCACAAGAGAAGCTTTGGCGACCTTTGATAATCTGGTCGTACCACCTACCCCACAGGTGAAGGTTTTTGTGTTCCGGATCATAGTCTCTAATGAGCGCGAGAACCTCCCGGTCCACCGGTGCCTCAGGGAATCCTCTCTCTGAACGGAAAAACGGGAAAGAAAGATCGGAAGACATGTCGCCTGCGAGAAAGAACGGAATTTAATTATCAGTATTATAATTTAATTTTAAAATCCCGACGCTCGGCACTTTAAAATTTGTACCACACTGCAATGCGGTGGAAAGGGGACCAAAGGTGGACCCACAAAATCCAGATGACAATGCATCAATTAATAAAACAGCCTCATCATTGGATGAGGCTGTCAATTAATGAGGAAATGCTCAAGGAATATTCTCATTGAATGAGAAATCCCTCTGGAAAAGGAGAAAATCTCTCTTTGAGAGCAAAGCTCTGTAACAGAGTGACACTTGTCAAACTCTGGTCATGAAGGAATAAAATTCCTTAAAGAGCCTAGCTCTGTAATGATGATGGAAAATCCATCAAAGATTAATTAAAATTAAAATTAATTCTTGAGAATTAAAAATTCTAGAATCTTCAAGATCCATGAAAAAACTCTTAAGAGTTCTTCATCAAGAGATCGAAAGATCTACATATTATCAAAAGAGGAGAGCTCTGATGCATGGGATAAGAAACCCCAAGAAAAGATCTGTTTAGATCTATGGATTCTTGAAAGCAAGGCTCTGTTTATGAAACCCTAAAGGGGTTTTCTTTAGATCAAGGATCTATGGAGAGCAAGGCTCTGTTAATGGGTAAAAACCCTAATTTATTAAAATTAATTTAATTTTACCTAAATTTGGTAGAGTTCTAACTCTTGAAAGTTCTTGAACAGAAGAGTAAGGCTCTGAATAAAAATTCTTAAGAAGAAGATGATAATCATCTGAGGACCAAAGGTCCTATTTATAGGCACTGAACCGCCTCTTCAACTTCTGAGTTGATCCAAGGGCTCGGATGTTGCCACCGCTGCAATCACGTGTGCGCCACGTGAGCGCAACGGTGGAGGGCATTTGTTTCCCCCAATCAGAGCAAAACTCTGTTTTGAATTTAAAAATTTAAAAGTTAAAGCAACGCTTCAGATTCCGCGCTGCGTGCCACGTGTCAAGCGCAGACACGCTAGCGCCAGGTGCGCTGCGCCCTAGGCAACGCACCCCAATCAGAGCAAAGCTCTGTTTCAAAATTCAAAATTCAAAAGTTGAAGCAACGCTTCAGATCCCGTACGCTGCGCGCTGCGTGCCACGTGTCAAACACAGGTGCGCTAGCGCAGTTGCGCTGCGCGCCACATGTCAAACACAGGTGCGCTACCGCAGTTGCGCCACGTGTCAAACACAGGTGCGCTACCGCAGTTGCGCTGCGTTCTGCGCTGCGCGCTACGTGTCAAACACGAGTGCGCTAGCGCAGTTGCGCTGCGCGTCACGTGTCGAACGTAGGTGCGCCAGCGCTGGGATTAAAAATTCCCCACCGTCAGATCAAAAGATCTGCTAATAATAAATTATTAATTAATCAGAACTAAAATTCTGTTATGGAAAGATTTTTCAATCTTATTAAAACAAGAAGATTATCTTCTGTAAAACAGAAGCCTTAGGATCAAAGATCCAACGGTGGGAAATATTCCAAATCAATCAGAGAAAGATCTCTCAAAACTGATTTAACAAATCATTTGGCCCTATATAAAGGACCCTAGACTTCAAGTCATAGCATATAGAAAAGAGAGAGAAACCCTCTGCAAAAAAAGAGAAAGCTCTTAGAAAAAAGAAGATTTTTCTTCATCTTCAAGGTAAAAAGAACTATGTTCTTGAATAATAGAGATGAAACCATCTCGTAAAAAGAAGAACCATCTTCTAAAAAGATCAGAGATCTAAGAAAAAGACCAAGGTCTTTAATAAAAAAAGAAAAGATCAAAAAGATCTAATCATAAAAAAATAAAAGAAGTATTTACTTCTCTTTTGATTTATAAAGGCAGAGCCTTTTATAAAAACAAGAACTTTTGTTCTTGGATCTTGAGGAAAAAGCCTCCTTTGAAGAACATAAATTTGTTCTTTGATCTAAAAATTGATCAAATGCGCTTTGCGCTATTGAAAAGTGCCTTGCACTCATGAATTGCGCCCTTGCGCTCAT
Organism: Agapanthus africanus; assembly: GCA_030015575.1. Classification (NCBI taxonomy): domain Eukaryota; kingdom Viridiplantae; phylum Streptophyta; class Magnoliopsida; order Asparagales; family Amaryllidaceae; genus Agapanthus; species Agapanthus africanus. Next base: position 54,324,179 of record CM057350.1, on the reverse strand, counting down.
TGGACCGGCGCTCAGCGCCAAAACCTGCCATGTGTCAACCAAGACACAATCTGCGCTTTGCGCTTCTAAAAAACAGAGCACTGCGCTCATGGGCTGGCGCTCAGCGCCAAGTGCGCCACGTGTCACTCACTGGTGTGCCAACAAACTAGCGCAACGCACTCATGAATTAAAAGCGCAATGCGCTAACAAACTAGCGCTTAGCGCTAAGCGCGACACGTGTCATCTTCATGTGCGCTACCTGACAGAAGCGCAATGCGCTTTTTAGCTGGCGCAAAGCGCCTAGCGCGCCACGTGGCGCACTATCAGAACACAATTTGTTCTGATCAAGACAAAATATGTCAGAGCCCAATGAAAAGGGCTGAGCCCAAATGAAGGCTTAATATCCAGAACAAAAATAAAATGTTAAAACATTTTAATTGGACTTAGCCCAATTCTGGCCATAAGTCCTCAACTTATCTTGAACTGAGCACATCTGCTCTTTCAACCAATTCACATCGGTTCGAGGATACATCTCTTTACTCCTCTGATATCTGTCGTTGTAATCCTTCAACGTCATCAGAGAGGTGACGGGTCCCAACAACCACACATAACATCGGACTGTGAGGTCCTTAAACTCACGGACTATGATGTCCTTAACCTCGACCGTGACGTCTTAAAACTAATATCGGACTGTAGAGTCCTTAAATCCATAGACTATGATGTCCTTAACCTCGACCGTGATGTCTTTAAACTAATATCGGACTGTGGGGTCCTTAAACCCACGGACTATGATGTCCTTAACTCGACCGTGATGTCTTTAAACTAACATTGGACTGTGGGGTCCTTAAACCCATGGACTATGATGTTCTTAACCTTGACTGTGATGTCTTTAAACTAACAATAGACCCTCATGCCCTTAAACTGGCAATCGACCGCAATGTCACTAAACTAAACAGTAGAGCTCAATTGCTCTCTTGTCGGATCTAAATGGTCCCGTTAAGTTGATCCTAGTCTAAATTTAGACTAACGTATCCTTAATAAACGTTTAAGTTGATCTTAGTCTCAAATGAGGCTAACGTATCCTTAAACGCAACCCCAAACCCAAATCTAAGAAAGATACGGATTTGGACTAGTCCACGCCCTACGGGCGACAACATAACTTAGTCTCCGTATACAATCCACGGGCAACCACAAACAAAACAAACACCCACGACACGAAATGACCATATGGAGAAGGAGAAAGTTGTTACCGCGATACGGTAGCGTAATTAACTGCAGGGGCTTGCGCCTGCAGGGAAGAGCGTCCCTACAATCAAAAACCCTTCAAATGAGGGGGAATCTGACGAAGTCTGCTATATCGGCCACATCCGTTTAAACCTTCGATACACAGTGCCATAAATCAACTTGGCATTTTCAGAGAGGTGGACGGATAGCACCAATTAGTATCTGCCCCGAATTTCAGGCAAGACGTCCGCTGCGTCTCCGCCGCGTCTTTCGGAGGGTAACAGGCTTATGTCAATCCTGACCCCGTGGGAAGCATCCAGAGCAAATCGGGGTCTCGTGGAACACGGCTTATGTCAATCCTGACCCCGTGGGAAGTGTCCAGAGCAAATCCAGGTCTCGTGGAACACGGCTTATGTCAATCCCGACCCCGTGGGAAGCGTCCAGAGCAAATCCTGGTCTCGTGGAACACTGCTTATGTCAATCCCGACCCCGTGGGAAGCGTCCAGAGCAAATCCTGGTCTCGTGGAACACGGCTTATGTCAATCCCGACCCCGTGGGAAGTGTCCAGAGCAAATCTTGGTCTCGTGGAACGCGGCTTATGTCAATCCCGACCCCGTGGAAAGCCTCCAGAGCAAATCCTGGTCTCGTGGAACACGGTTTATGTCAATCCTGACCCCGTGGGAAGCGTCCAGAGCAAATCTTGGTCTCGTAGAACACGGCTTATGTCAATCCTGACCCGTGGGAAGCGTCCAGAGCACATCCTGGTCTCGTGGAACTTGGCTAATGTCAATCTTGACCCCGTGGGAAACGTCCAGAGCAACCTCCTGACTCCGTGAAATGCGGATAAGGTCAACCTCTGACTCCGTGAAATGCGGATAAAGTCAACCCTCGACTTCCCCGTCAAAGCAATTCTTTGATTCAGGAGCAAGTCAACTCATCAATCACTTACGGGTCCTCTCGACTTGTAAGAAAGAAAATTCTGTTCTGAAATCCTTACGACTCTCAAGAGAAAACACACTTAGGAATCTTCACGATTCCTAAGGAGAAGATACACCTACGGGATCCTCTCGACCTGTAGGGAGAAAATTCTTTATGAGACCCTCACGGATCATAAAGTTGAAAAGTCTTAGGAGGCAGATCCTAACCCTGTCTCCCAAGCCATCGTTGCTTCACAGAGAGGTCAAGGTAGATTTTCTACAGGCCATACTCTCCGACAAGAAAGGAAATAATCACTTACGGATCCTCTCGACTTGTAAGAAAGAAAAACTCTCTTGTGAGATTCTTACAACTCTCAAGAGAAAACACACTTACGAGATCCTTACGACTCGTAAGGAGAAATACCTTTATGAGACTCTCACGGCTCATAAAGTTGGAAAGCTTTAGGAGGCAGATCTGAACCTGACTCCTAAGCCATCGCTGTCCTGCAAAGAGATCAAAATAAATTATCCACAAAATGCATTTACTAGAAAAGGGACACACCACCATGAAGCAAAATATGTTTTTTATTCATGAATCAAAATGAATACAAAGTACAATTTATGAAAGAATAAAAAATACTCTCCTTCGGGAGTATGTACAAAAGAAGAATAGAAAAAATATACAATTCTTCAAGCCGGCGGACGATTTAATAGGTTTGCCAGTTCATCATTTTTCCGCTGGGCCTCGGCTTCATGATTCATTATCGCTAAGAGACAGGCCGCCGCTTGAGCCTGTTGGGCCTGGTACGAGGCAAGCCGACTTTCAAGCTCCTTTTCGGTAACTTTATGAGCTTCGACCATTTCACGAGTGAAAATGACAGCTTTATCAATGGCTACCACCTTCCTGATAGCTTCTTGAAGCACCCGCCAAAGTTCATACGCCCGAATGGTCTTGGCCGTAAGATTAGCTTGAAGTTCCCCCAGTGCAATTGAAGCTATCTTCCTCTCTGAAAATTTTTGGCTGAGCCTTTTCTCGCATGACAGCATATTTGCGGCGCACCGTTCGATTAGCCCCCGCAAGCTCGCCTTTGCAGCCACAACCTCTGAAGGAAGACGCGAGCACTCAAGGCTATGTAAGCAAGCCTCCACCCGACGACAAAACTCAACCCAGACTTGCACCAATGTTTCGCTATGGTAAGCAGCAAGAAAGGGGAGAGAACTGTTAGCTTCGGCGGCAAATTCTTCGGTCGTGATCAAACTACCAGCACGAAGGTCTTCAATCAGAGCTGATAAAGAGTGAAGGCTTAGCTTTGCCATCCGTTCTGAGGCACGTAGAGCATAAGGGTCGGGCGGCATGACGATGCGAGATTCTAAGAACTGGCAAAGCTGTTAAGATTCATAAAAAGAAATCAGCGAGACTTGCAAGCAAAGAGCGGGTGGAACAACGTCGAAACTTTACTTACCCACGGTCATGCAAGAAGGTTCTAAAGGATCCCCAGGCCCATCAAGAATCTTAACTTCGTCATCGGCTTCCAAAACTACAGAAGACATCAGTATCGTTATATGAAATAATAATAATGCCGTGAGGAGAAGATAAATAACACTAACCTTGCCCGGAAGAAGGGAAGATGCGTTGAGGGGATATCGCCTGCGGAGCGGCCATCTCTAGCAAACGCTGAAAAGATTTTCTGGGAGACAGATCAGCGATAGACGTCTCCAACCCGCATAATTCTGAAAAGACAGAAAGGTTCAGACAATGGAGAGATTATTAAAATAAAATATAGAAGGCTACCTTCGATGCTCCTCCTGCTCTGAACTGGATGGATAGCAGCTTCGGCGGCCTCCTCCATTCCCCCAGGCACATCATTGGGGACATGGGTCAGTATAACAACTTCCAATTGAGGAGCAGTGGCCATCGCTGCAGGCTCCAATGAAAGGACGGTGGCCTCGACTACCTGTCCCATAATCTCTGGGCCATCCCCAGAAAGATCCATTGAATCCACGGCCAATGAAGATGCTTCTTCCGGGAGAGCAAGCACCGGGGGAATGGAAATCACCGATCGAAGCTCCGTGGCAGGAAGAACAGCTATATCGACCCCCTCCACACTTACTAGTGTCTCATCGGGGATATTTACAGAGTCCATAGTCAAGGCGCGACTCGAACTCAGATCCTCTGCCATTACCGAAGTCCCTGCAAAGTTTTCACGAAGATAAGGATATATATGGGGGGGCAGTGCAAAATACTACAAAAAGATATATAAGTATACTAATGCGCAAAGGAGCTTCTTGTATGGCTTTTTCAAGCCGGCGTTCCTTCTCAAGAATTCGTGCTCGCCGGGGTGTGAGGGTAGACTCGTGGCCACCAATCCACAATGACAGCGCATCTTCGGCATCTGCCGAGATAGGCTGCTTAAGGGCTATCTGGCCTCTCTCTTCCAAAGGACCTATAAATATCTGCCGTATCGATGGAGGATCTTCGTAGAAGATGACGGCAGGATAAGGCATCTTCGGGATCCTTACATTTTCAGTCTCATCCTGGGAGCGTCTTATAGCCTCAGCCAATTGTGCGGCTTCCTCAGCAGATGAACCGGAAGAAAGAAGACCACCATCCGGCTCTTTCATAGCGATTGGCTCGTCCTGAAAGATAGGCTCGGATTCCACTAAAAAGTTGAGCAGATTGGTGACCGTCTTCCTTCGCCTCTTTGACCCAGAACTAACACCAGAAGATGATCGCTTCTTTCTCCTCGGTGCTTTGCTGCGGCGTTGACCCACTTCGCCTTCAGTATCCTCTCTCGGCGGTGCTACTGATGAGGATACTGCCATCGCTGACGCCGCAGCCGATGAAACCACTACCGGCGCCTTATCAGAAGCCCTTGCCTGAGCTCTGGTACGTATTGGCATACCAACTGTCGGAGTCAAGTCCACATCCGCCGCCTCAGGAATGAGTACGGTACCAGTATCCCTCAAGGGAGGGCGAACCATTGTCCATGGTCGCGGTGGGACTCCCGTAGCCTGGAGCGGGGCGGGAGCTCTAAGCCCAAAAAGTATCCTCCTCTCCTCAGCAATAATTGGACTAACCCGGTGGCGATACCAACCCGTGAAAGCCCCCATACTCCTCGGAATGTAATCGTCCTCGGGGATCATGAAATGAGAACCAGTGTTCAGCCTCATGAAATGATGGGTAGCGTCACGAACAGCTCCCAAAGAAGGGCTGGGCTCCACTGTGAACGCCTCGAAGAGGACACCCTGATCATATCCCAGTTGCCGGGCAAAGCGGTGTGGATTGTACCGCATGAAAAGAACCGCATCGTTTCGACGGAACACCAGATAGCCGGGTCTGATCGAGTACAAGTGCATGGCTTCCCTGGGTTTTAAAGATGGTGCTCCCTCTTTCGACAAATCAAACAACTGTTGAACAGGTCCCGAAGGAGCAGAGAGGATTTGATCATTAAATACCATTCTGCCTTCATTGGTGTACGGATTGGGCAGCACACGAAGAGCCCCTAATTGAGTCGGGTCAGGAGTAGAAGCGTCCACCAACCTCATGAGCCGCGGAAAGGTATAGGCATCATAAAAGCTGGGTCTCTGATGCGCGGCAAATGCCCCTAGCACGTGCATCTCAATCCATGACGTAAAATAATGAAGAGAGAAATTCACTACGTTCATGCCGGGGGTTGAGGTATTAGCTGAACTGCTTAGCCCATGGTACAGATGCGACAGCCCTGCAATGCCCATGGCTAGTCGCGTCCCTTCGGCGATGCGATGAGCAGGGTAAATGACCGAGGCCCTCATGAATCGACGGTGCGTTGGAACGGCAAACCAGCTGAGCCAAACGCTGATAAAGTCGATGAAGAAAGTTTCTTCATCCATGCCAGGAGCTGCGATCGACTCGAAAGGCACAGCTGGCAAGACTGGAATGTAGAACTGGGGCAAATCCTCTTCTCTAGAGAGTAGCCTATTTAAACCAAACCCGAAAGGGTCAATGATATTTGCGAACTTCGGAGCCGCCTTTGATAGAACGTCTTCACGAAGGAAACAGGCGATAAAACTTTTAAAAGTGACGCCCTGTTCTTCTGACTTCGTGAACAACTTCTCAAAAATCCCCAGCGTCTTGATTAGACTCGGGTACTTATGGCGGACGGCATTTTCAGTCGACAAGCCGTCAAGCATAGAGGGCACAGTCTCGAAGGCGTACTCGTCAGAGGGCAACAATTCTTCGTAAGGCGTTCCCCTGATCGGTAAACCCGAGATCTCGCGAAACTCTTCCAAGGAAATTGAAACTTCGCGGTCCCCTAACAAGAAAGTGTTGGTGGAAAGATTTCATTGATTAAGGAAAGCCTTAACCTACAATACATGAGGAGACTGATGATGGAAAAGAGACGCGAACACCGCCTGGTAAAGCCCGACCTTCTGCAATCGCGCACGATGAGCAGACAAGATGTAACGAGCCCAAAGAAGGTAGCCCGTGGGATGGCGAAGGGTAAGCCCTATCTTGTAAACTTGTCCCCAAGGCTGGGCTTCACCTTGGTAGATACGACGCCCCAAGATGTCTATGGCCGGCACAGGCTGATTTGGTATCCCAGTTGTCGATGGTTCAAGCCGGCCGGTAGGGGTCCAATTTGCCACCTCTACAGCAAAAGCAGTCCGCGGACGGTCCATCGGCAAGAATGGGCGGATAGGCTCTGTTGGTACCTCACAAAGAAAGCTTCGACGACCGCGGATGATATGACCGTATCAGGTCCCCCATAAAAGTAAATTAGTGCAATCAGGGTCGTGAGCTCTAATCATCGCCATCACCTCTTCGTCAGACGGTGACTGAGGAAAGGCAGCCTCTGAGCGGGTGAAAGGGAAGTATGGAATAGAAACCATTATGCTTAAAATAAAAGAAGGGCAAACTGTTAGTGAAGCCCACACGTGTATATATATTTATAAATATATATATATATATATAACAGTGGAAGAAAACGACAAATAACTCATTTTATGGGACCATTGGTTACAAAACACATGGGCCCCATAAAATCAGTATAGCGGCTCACTAATGATGATGCTAAGCAATAATCATGAGGACAAAAGGAAGATTCCCAATAAATTCAAATGACTCCACACATTCCGCCAAGGGGAAAACCCATTACAGGAATTCTGTGCAAATCGAGAAGGATCTCTGCAAGAACAACTCAAGATGAAAAATCCCAAGAAGTCTTCTTTTAAGAACTAAGTTCTTTAGAGGAATTAAATTCCTTTTGAACAGAGAAATTAAATTCCCAGAAAAATTTTCAGAGATAAAACTCTTTGAAATGGAATTAAATTCCAGAGGAAGGACAAGTATCATCATCAATCCCCTAAGATCAGAGAAACCCTAACAAAAGGGGTTTATTATTTAAAGATTAGATATTTTTTAAAAAAAGAACTTGGAAAGATGGGTTTTTGTTGAAGGAAAAAACCATTGGTGTGGATTTAAAATCCAAAGAAAATTTCTACAAGAAGTTTCTTGGCCGTTCAAGATCCTTACCTGAAAAAGGAAATCTTTTGTTGACAGAGTTAAACTCTGAAAATTTTTGGAACAGAGAACTGAGCTCTGAGGAAGAGAATTAAATTCTCAAAAGAAAATGAACAAGGAAGAAGATGAAAGAGTGGAGGCGCTTCTGAAGATACCCCTGCATTTATAGGATGTGATGGGAAACGGTTCATCTGCCCCCTTCCCTAGATAGATCCAACGACCACAAAAGATGACAGCGCTGCACTCACATGCAAACACGTGAGAACAACGTTGTAGGGGCATTTGTTCCTTCATGGGAACTGAATAAAGCAGCAAAGAAATACACAAGAGAAGCATCACGTGTCCACACGTGATCGGGCATCACGTGGGGACACGTGACCTTCTATGGGCAAAGTTATAGGCGCTGAGATACACAACTTGAGATGGAGTCACGTGCCAACACGTGATTGGCCTTTAAACCCACTGAAAAGGAATTAAAAGTCATAATAAGACAACAGGGAAAAACCCCAATGGGGCATCACGTGCCCACACGTGACCAAGGGTCACGTGCTGACACGTGATAATTCCTGAGTTCTTTAAAACAACAGAATTAAATTCTGTTTGAAAGCTTAATCAGGGGGTCACGTGCCAACACGTGATGGGTTCTTAAAGATCTCTGAATTAATAGAATTAAATTCTGATTAAATGGTCAATCGGTGGGGTCACATGCTAACACGTGATAGGCACTTAAACCTTCTGAACTAATAGAATTAAATTCTAATTAAGAAAAATAAAAAACCCTAATATTTCCCTAGATCTTTCCAAACAAAAAAGATTGTGCTCTGTAAAGTGGAGCACCGTTGGATTAAAAATTCAATGGTGATTAAAAATCACAAATTTATAGAAAGATTCTACACAAGGAAAGATTTCCCTGAAATTTGCCAGGAATAACAGACAAAATATCTTTTGGATTTAAAAATCCAATGGTGAATAAAATTCACTGAGTGATCTAAAAGATCATGTTGGTTACAAAATCAATTAAAATCTTTCAATGAAAGATTGACTAAACAAACTGATTCTTTTCTTTCTCCTATAAATAGGAGCCAAGAAGAGAAGAGAAAAATAGATACAACAACAGAGAGAAAAAAGAAGAGAATTTAATTCTCCAGAAAGAAAAGAAGGTTTCTTGAGAAAAGAAAGAAATCCTAGGTGAGAGATCATCCTATAAGCTCCCACAAAAAAAAGGAGAATTTAATTCTCAAATTAAGAGTTTAACTCTTCTGAATAAGAACTTAGTTCTTCCTTTGGTTGAAGGTCTGCAGAAGCAGATCTCCTCACAAGTTAAGAATTTAATTCTCATCGGAGAGATTCTACCATGCAGATCTAAACCTAAGAGAAGACCTAAGTTTAAAGAATTATATTCTCCCACAAAGCACATAGGAATTTAATCCCTCCAACAAGATTAGGGTTTAACCCTATAAAAGAATTTAATTTTTCCAAACATATAGGAATTTAATTCCTCTAAATAAAATTAGGGTTTAACCCTACAAAGAATTTAATTCTCAAACAAGGGACTTGATGTAACAACTCCATTTTTAATGTACAAAGAATTGATTTAAATTCAATGTATACTTGGAGTATTTAATGTTGCTGATATCTCTTTAAATATTTATTTCACTCCATAATTATAAGAAGGAGCTTGTAGCTCATTGGTAAGACCTTGCACTGTTGAACCAAGCCACCAGAGTTCAAATCCCCCGCCCCACATTATTTTTAATATTATTTTGTTTTTCATTTTTTAGAATACCAACAGTTACACGTGCATTTCTCACAAATTTCCTACTACACATGAAAATGTAAATGCACCAGTAAGCACCCCAGGAGACCCCCACCCACTGACCCTCCGACTCGGGCCGGCACCGCCGGCCGGACTCGGCCGGACGGCCGAGTCCCCAACATAGAAGTTGGGTATCTTTTCCTCGTCAACTCTCCTGCATACTTTAATTAGTCAGATCGGTTACAGAAAGCCCATTAACCACAATTTACTCCATTTTTTAATGATTTTTTATATATTTTTACATTTTTTAATTAAAAACCCTACACCTACCCTAACCCTAGCCTAACCCTATAAATACATCCCCTACCCTCTACCCTCTCATCCTAAATTTCTGAGCCCACTCTCTCAAAATTCCAAGAGATCTTGTGTACTTTGAAAACGAGCGAAAGGCGAAGCTCCGACGAAATCTACGGCGAACTTCTGGTGATCGTGCTAGGAACTCGCGGCGACGAATCGATGTACCGGCGAACCATCTTCTTCCTTATCACTCTCGGGTTGTCCAAACCCATAAGTCCCATTCTAATCTCTCTCTTTTTCTAAAAAAATACGAAATTACAAAACCCGACGGAATCGGAACAAATCCGATTTCCGATTCAGTTTTCTATAAAATTTCACTTCTCACCAATACATTCATGCTTAAACATCTTTATGTTGACTATTAAACATTTAACAAAGAATTTGAACAAGTTTCATCACATGAAATGATAGCGTTCCCAAATTATCGTATTTTTTACTTAAATACCACAATGTTTCGATTTCACATTTAATCCCATTAACTTGCTATACCTTTAAAGTAGATCACGAGGTAACGACCTACGTCCTCACACACTTGCATACAACCTAATACGATACCATTGAAAACTTAGAATACGATAAAACAATATTTTCATTTAAATACCATATTCTTAATAAAACCATTTCTAAAAGTCTTAGCTTTGTTACACTTTTAAAATAAATACCTCTTAATATGAAAATACGATAAGTTGTGGATATCGATCGTTTATCTAAACCTGACTTTGTGGTGTCTAGGCTAGGCAAGTGAGAAAGGTAATTTTAAAAGGCCCGTCCCACGATGATTCATGAGCGGATCCCTCCTTTCTTCACTTGTACTTACCTGACCACAATTGGCGGTGAAGAGGCGATTTGAGGCATCTAACAACTTGTTGTTTAGACCATTTAGAAATAGTCTAGTTGAATTAGAAAACCCTAGAACCTAAAATACGGAAAATTGACTTTTTACAAATAAATACCATTTATTTTATAAAACCGTTTTCTAAAGGATTTAGTAATTTACAATCTTTGCAAAACGCCGCTACAACCCATTTTTGGGGAACCCGTTCGGGATAGTACGGTTTATCGTGCACTCTCGGACTTAGTAGTGCGAGATTCAGACCTCCGCAAGGAGCATTCGGTCTCGAAAGATTTAAAATACGACATCTTAAGAAAATAAGATTTTTAGAATATAAAATATTTATTGAAATTATTTTTGTATAAATATATGTATATTTATCATTAAAACATTTATTTTGGTATGATATAAATATTCCACCTTTTTCTAAAAATCACAAGAATAAATTTTACACTAAAATACCATGAACTTCAAATAAACCAATATTACAGATAAATATCTTTATTTATAAAACTAGGATATTTTCACTAGAAATATTACAATATAAAATCCACATTCATTACAACCCTAAAGACGAATAATAAATGCTTGGGGTATATTTTGAAAAGTATATAAAAGTATATTTTACATAAAAAAAAACCTCAAGTTTATAAATTACCATAAGGACCCTAGCAATTATAGGTTTAAGAAATAATCAAGACTTCTATTTACATTCTAATTTTCTGACTCGGGTTTGAGTCTGATTATAACTGACTTGAATATGATTCAAGTACAATCTATAATCTATAATCTTCAACCTACAATCTACAATGTTACAATTCAATATGAACACATGAATCCATGAATCCAATTATCAATTTATACAACTTGACTGAACCAAACCATGGATATATTCCTTTTACATGATTCTCAGTTATTCCATTTATATGACTCTACGGTTACAACTGTTTCCTGATATCATAGTTTCGGTCAGTCAGTCAGTCAATCTTACATTCAATACAATTTACAGTATAAAACAATACAAATAAAACACTACGGGGTTTAAGGGGTAGATTGGTACGGAAGGTGTTAAAGGTGGCACGAGGTGGTCAGATTAAGACACCTAACCTATATTCCGTTGCTTTTGTACCGTGGCTTAACGGTTCGTTGTACATTCCATTTGCCCTGGTCTCTAGCATACTGAGACCCCTCTCGTATACACTGGCATTCTTCCGTACCAAGCTACAAATAGCAGCGTAAACACAATATTCTACAATATTATACAACTTTAGAAGATATCTCTTATTCTGTCTTTTCTAATTCTCTCTTATCTTTGGAACTTACCGAGCGACCTGTTCGCTGACGACATTCTATTTCTTCCTTCTTTGAATGTCGTCAGGTAATCTGGACACAGCAGAGATCGAGCCTACCAGTGAAGACTTGGATCAGTTCCTCGAAGACCCCGAGCTCTAGACATTATACCTTTTCTATTCAGTATTTTTTTCATTTCCTGTTATGCCATTGTTTAGGCATCGCTTTTATTCCAGATGTATTTATTTTTCATGTATTGTACAAAAGAATGTTAAGAAATAAAGTTGTTATTTTTATATCTCTTGTCTCTTGTGATTTACCTTTATATTTCTTAGATACGCTTAGCGTATTTACTTCACAGTAAATACGTAGCGGACCGGTCCCGCCCCCTTCGCCGTATACCGGGAAGCGGGGCGTGACAGGTTTTGTTGGTGGCCCATGCAGGTCAGAGCTGTATAGAACCATACTATGCAGTTCTGTTCTGCGTGAACAACCTAAGCAATATAACACAAGAACCAGCAACTAAAACATTCTTTACAATTCATGTTTCTTGAATCTTACAATTTTCTATTCCTTGAATCTTATCATTTCATGTACTTGAATCTGTCCTAACCCAAATTTTTCTTCAAGGTTATGGATTCCCCGAACAACACCAGCACCAACGTCAACAACACACCTCTAGCACTACCTCTCACACCAGCTGTTCCTGCGCCACCCACCGAGCAAACAGTGCTACTTGAAGCGATCTGCAGCATTCTTGAGGGACAGCAATAACTCCTGAACTGTCCTGAGACCGACGGGGGTAAAGCAATTCAGGGCTTTACATCCCAAGCAGTTCTCCGGAAAAGGAAGCCCTCTTGAAGCTGAAGAATGGGCACAAAACATAGAAGATGATCTGGCAGCAGCACAAGTGCCAGACATAGTTTGGGTCCGTGTGGCGAAACTACAGCTCACGGACAATGATCGCAACTGGTGGAAGGAGGAAGAAAGCCGTCTGGTACAGCCTATTGAATGGAAGACTTTTCACGAGAAGTTCGACGCGAAGTACTTCCCTGTAACTGCCAGGTTTGCCATGGAGCAGCAGTTCATTTATTTACAATAAGGTTCGATGTGGGACAAGTCAGTAGATGAGTACGACGCTGAATTCACCATGCTAAGCCGGTAAGATATGTCACAATAGTTCAATTTTAAATATCACATACTACACAGCTAACACAATCCTTTAAACAGATTCGCGGCACACTTGATACCGACAGACGAGATCAGAGCCTGTCGCTTTCAACAAGGTCTGGACACGGAGATTCAGGCTGCTCTAGCCACGGGAAAATTTCTGACTCATGAGAATGCTCTGGAAGCTGCCCGCGGCTATGAGGCAGTGATAAAAGTAAGGGACAGACCTCAGTCTGCAGGAGTCAAACGCCCTGCCAACCAGATGGCAGGTGGAGCCTCATCCAGGCCACCTTTCGTGCCAAGGCGACCCGGAGTACCGAACCATCGTCCCAGCCCAGCCTTTTGCACCTACTGCAAGAGAAATAGACATATGATGAAAGACTGCCGTCGAGCCAACCGTCTTTGCTTAGTCTGCGGCTCAGCTACTCATGATATTGGGTCTTGTCCCCAAAGACAAAACCCAGTGGCTGCACCCAGGCCAGCAATTACCTATCCGCAGTGACCAGCCCTTCAGGCACCTGCTCCAAGACCTGCACTACCTGCACCACCCAGAGGACCACAAGCTGCACCACCTCCTCGTCAGTTCCATCAAGCTCAAAGGAACGTTCCGAGGAATGCTCCTCAGGCCAGGAGGAATGTACCAAAGCGCCAGGCTTTCACGATGTCCGTGGAAGAAGCTGAGGCCACTGGTAAACTTTCCTTCTCAAACTTTTCTTTTAGTCTTGTTTATCTACACACTTTCCCTATACCTAAAACATATCCCACATAACTTAGGTACAATCTTAGTATCCTCAATCCCTGCACTAGCACTGTTTGATACTGGAGCATCACACTGCTTTATGTCGCAACGGTTTGTTCGAACCCATGCGATTCCAGTCTCACCGCTTGTATCCAGCTGGAATGTCAGTTCAGGAAATGGCGTTCTAAAAGCAACCATGGGATACAGCTTGTGTCCAGTCGTCGTCTGCAGCAGAGAGTTTTATGCTGACTTCAAAGTGCTGGACATACCGAACTTTGATGTGGTTCTAGGAATGGATTGGCTTGGAACTTTTTATGCTACCATTGACTGTCGTCAAAGGAGGGTAGTATTCGAGATTCCAGACCATCCGGTCTTCTATTTCAAAAGCGGAGACCGTACACTGGAACCAAGTACCTACAAAGCGAAGCCAAGAGAAGCAGTAGTTGCAGCAGCTCAAGCGGAGGAAGAATTAAGACCAGATGTGGTTCGAGAGTTCGACGATGTATTTCCTGACGATATATCAGGTTTTCCTCCCGATCGAACTCTTGAATTCAGTATTGATTTAGTATCAGGAGCACAACCGGTTATCAAAGCACCCTATCGTTTAAGTCCGGAAGGTTTGAAGGAAGTCCAAATACAGTTGGACGAATTACTGGCGAAAGGATGGATTCGTCCCAGCACTTCAAGTTAAGGATCACCTGTACTACTTGTAAAGAAGAATGAAGGTTCATACAGAATGTGCATCGATTACAGAGCCTTGAACGAAGTCACTATAAAGAACAAGTATCCACTCCCACGCATCGACGATTTATTCAATCAGCTAAGTGGATCTTACGTGTTCTCTAAATTGGATCTTCGTTCAGGATATCATCAAGTGAAGGTCAAGGAAGCTGATATTCACAAAACAGCTTTCAGAACTCGCTATGGACATTACGAATTTCTAGTGATGCCATTTGGAGTGACCAACGCACCCGCAATATTCATGAACGTAATGAATCAAGTTTTCCGGGAGTACTTAGATAGGTTTGTTGTCATCTTCATCGACGATATCCTGGTGTATTCTAAGAGTCGGAAAGAGCATGCGGAGCACCTATGAATTGTCCTGGAAACTCTTCGACAACACCAGCTATATGCCAAGTACAGCAAGTGCGAGTTTTGGCTAACGCAAGTTGGTTTTCTTGGACATATCATATCAGGAGAAGGAATCTCTGTGGATCCAACGAAAGTTTCAGCAGTTAGCGAATGGCCTACACCAAAGTCAATGAAAGATATTCGAAGTTTCTTGGGTTTAGCTGGATATTACAGAAGGTTTATTGAAGGCTTTTCAAAGATAGCAACACCCCTGACCATGCTCACACGTAAAGATGAAGAATTTGTGTGGTCAGAAGCATGCGAACAAGCTTTCGTAGAACTCAAGTCAAGGTTGACATCAGCACCTATTCTCGCCATACCGGATCAATCTAGAGGATTCGAAGTGCATTGCGATGCATCCGGTAAGGGATTAGGATGTGTTCTACATCAACACAGTAAGGTTGTGGCTTATGCTTCAAGACAGCTAAAGATTCATGAGCGCAATTATCCGACGCATGATCTAGAGTTGGTAGCCGTCATCTTTGCTCTCAAGATTTGGCGCCATTATCTACTTGGTGAACGAGTGAACATCTACACAGATCATAAAAGTCTGAAGTACGTGTTTACTCAAAAGGAGTTTAATATGCGGCAGAGAAGATGGTTAGAACTCATGGCGGACTTTGACATCAACTTGCAATATCACCCAGGGAAGGTGAATGTATTACCGATGCTCTTAGTCGCCAACCATTATCGATGAATCTCACCGCTCAGTGAAAGCTTCAACAAGACCTGCATCAGATGGAGATTGAAGTAATCATGCCAGGTAATACTTCAAGTTTGATGAATTTACAAGTTCAATCAACCATTGTCAATCAGATCAAAGCAGCTCAAGCAACCGATGCTAAGTTGCAAAAGATCAGAGAACAAGTGGAGAATGGACTCAGAACAGACTTCATCATCCATGAAGATTGGTCTTTGAGATACGGCAGTAGATTGTGTGTACCAAAAGGTCATGTTCGGGAAGAGTTAATGAAAGAAGCTCACAGCTCTCCCTATTCAGTACACCCTGGAGGTACCAAAATGTACAAAGATCTACATCAAAATTATTGGTGGCATAGAATGAAGCGTGAAGTAGCCAGAAGCGTCGCAAAATGCTTGGTGTGTCAGCAAGTAAAGGCTGAACATCACAGGACTGCTGGATTACTTCAACCGTTACCAATCCCAGAATAGAAGTGGCAACACATCACGATGGATTTTGTGACTGCTCTTCCTCGCAGCACAAAGGGTAACGATGCCATATGGGTCATTGTGGATCGACTCACAAAGTCGGCTCACTTCATCCCATTTCGAGTTGGCCAATCTACTGAGACACTAGCAAAGAAGTACATGAAGGTAATAATCTATTTAAAGATTTAAACTCTTCATAATGTATTATCTCTGATACCCATGAACTCATACAGGAAATTGTGAGACTTCATGGAGTACCGGTTTGCATTGTCTCCGATCGTGACACCAGGTTCCGATCGCAATTTTGGCAGAGTCTGCAAGCAAGCTTGGGAACAAGTCTGAACTTCAGCACGGCTTATCATCCACAAACAGATGGTCAGTCGGAACGAACTATTCAGATTTTGGAGGATATGCTCAGAGCGTGTATGTTAGACTTCAAAGGATCGTGGGAAGATCACCTACATCTTGTGGAGTTTTCGTACAACAACAGCTACCAAGCAAGCATAGGAATGGCACCTTTTGCAGCATTGTATGGAAGGAAGTGTCGATCACCATTAAGTTGGGATGACATCGGAGATAGGGAACTTCTTGGACCAGAGATGATAGTAGCGACTGTTGATGTGGTTCGTACTATCAGGGAAAGGATGCGCATAGCCCATGATCAACAGAAGCACCGGGCTGATGCAAAGAGACGACACTTGGAGTTCCAGCCAGGAGATCATGTATTATTGAATATATCTCCGAACCGCTTGTAAGGTTCCTAGGCACACTATAGAGGTCTCACAAGGCATCAACCATGCCAATTTCAAATTTTACGGGTGCCGAGAAACCCTAATACGGATCGTTGATTAGAAATTTAGGCGAAAAACGAATCTAGTTAACAACTTAACTAAAGATAAGAAGCTACAACCTTTGTAGATCCGAATATCCACTTCCTCGGCTCCACGTAGGCGTCCTCTCGCTGTCCATCTCGAATCCCGGACTCAATCGTCGGCTTGATCGGAGAAATGGGCGGACTAGGTCGTCGGCTTCGTGCCGAAGATGATCTACGTCGAGGCATCATAAGTTCAAGCTCCGACTTCACAAAGTTGTGAAACTTGTGAAGAAAACACCCAAAACAACTTGGCAAGAGGTAGAGGGTGAAGAAATAGGAGGTGGGTTCACTTTAGAATTGGATTTCTCTCACTTTAGCTCAAGTTGCCATTGATGGACTTAAGCTTTTCTTGAAGAAGAAGATGATGAAGAAGAAGAAAGAATATCATAAGTATTGTTAAAAGAATAAACAAAAATGAATACTTATCATCTTCTAACCTTGGTTAAGTGTAGAGAATAGACCATGGTCAAGTGAGAATGGTTAGGGTTAAGCATGAAGACAAAATGGTCACTTTAGTCAAAGCTTCATGAAGCTTCATCAAGCTTCATGAAAGAAAGAAACCATTTTGTTTTCTTTTATTTATTTATCAACAATGAATAGATAAATAAATAAGTAAATAATATCAAAACCCTAACTATTATCATAACCATGGTTTAAGTCTTAACACAAAACCAATTTACATGCATCATCAAACATGACACATTGTAGTGCACAAAAGTATATCACATATACAACTTGTGAACTACAAGTGAGAAAATCCTTTTAAAGTGAACCAATACTAGTTAATGCAAAGTAATATATCAAATATATAATTATACATTAAATCATTAAATCAACACTTGATTCAATGATCCGGTCATGTCGCACATAACCGACTAGTATCCAATGTATCGACTCATCGAATCAATCTCCGATTCGATAACTAGGTTATATCGCATATAACCAATCGAAACATTCATCGCGAGAATGAAATACGGTATCACATACACGCATTATTCTCGGTCCTGCACATATCTCATATGCGCTCCTATTTCGTTTCGCTTGAGCCAGGAAACATCTGTGTAGGACTCTAAAGACTCGTCAATACGCCGGCAGCAGATGATGATCATATCAATCACCCACAAGCCGCAAGCGGTCTGCTAAACGTAACGGCCATCCGGGTATTGAGCGATCAGAAGATCGATGAGCTAGCCCGCTCACACTCCTGTGAATCCAACCAGTAACACTTACCGTACAGTCCGGTCTGTTCGTCTGATATGTCGCATATCAAGTCTAGGGATGGTAAACGTCAGACCCCAGTAACCGATAAGTCGTGTCGATGTGAGGCTCATAACGGGTCGAGAAACTACTGGTAACACTTACCAGCAAATCTCTGATCAGCCCTGGCCAGGGACTTCCCTGTTACGGCCAATCGAGCACAGCGCAACATCAACCCCCAATACCGGGAGAGACGAAACCCTTCCTATCGCTCATTGCCTCCATGTGACTCGGGACTGTACCCAAAGACCACCGTTTTGCACGCCCTCATGGACGTGGTAAGGTGGAGATCAAAGCACAGTGGGAATCACACAAGACTCTATGACGATCTCGGGTCTACAGACTAACATGTACAAGTGTCACCTGAGAACTGCCATCTGACGTGAGGTATAATACCATCTGGGAGTTCTCGGCGAGTCCGTCCAGTGTACCCAGTCTCCACTGAGCACCCGTATACCATCTCTGATGTCAAACACCAATGGATATGGGATCATCCATTGCCCATCTCATGGGTCGAGAAGCGTATACGCTAGTCTACACTGGTATATCGATGCCCTGTCTCGATACACCCACGACTAGGGACCTTGAAGGATGTACTTATGGACTACCATGTCCCCACTAGTATGATCTGCATCATAGTCCAGGTAGTCAAGTACACATCCTAAGGGCTTTACCAACATGTAACTATAAGACAGTTTAAAGAGACAAGTGCACATGTTAAGATAAAGAGTAACCAGATAGCATACTATCATATCGAGCAAGAAAGTCATCTCTATATATATGTCCAAGCATCCAATATAATATACATCATCTGTACAATACTGGCCTCTAGGGCATACATACAACTAACAATCTTCCACTTGCACTAGGGCCAGCTGCTATAGTATCGCATACCAAGCATCCCGAAGAGTCTCTCAAACTGTATCTGGGGAATGGCCTTCGTGAGTGGATCCGCCGTGTTGTTCTTCGTGTCAACCCTCCTAACCTCGATCTCCCGGCGATCAACTATCTCCCGGATCAGGTGATACCGCCTCAGAATATGCCTGGATCGCTGATGGGACCTGGGTTCCTTGGCCAAAGCCACCGCTCCATTGTTATCGCAATACAAAGGTATTGGATGCTCAATGGATGGAACCACTCCAAGTTCAGTAATGAACTTCTTGATCCAGACAGCCTCTTTGGCAGCATCGTTGGCAGCGATGTATTCAGCCTCCATCGTCGAGTCTGCCACGGTTTCCTGCTTGGAACTCTTCCAGCTAACCACCCCTCCGTAAAGGGTAAAGACAAAGCCCGACTGCGACTTAGAGTCGTCCTTATCACTCTGGAAGCTCGAATCGGTGAAGGACTCTACTTGGAGTTCTCCGTTACCATACACCAAGAGCATCTCTTTAGTCCTTCGTAAGT
The DNA here is from genome assembly GCA_030015575.1 of Agapanthus africanus. Taxonomy (NCBI): domain Eukaryota; kingdom Viridiplantae; phylum Streptophyta; class Magnoliopsida; order Asparagales; family Amaryllidaceae; genus Agapanthus; species Agapanthus africanus. The sequence continues at coordinate 54,304,582 of CM057350.1, read as the reverse complement.
ACTTGAGAATGCTCTTCACAGCTGTCCAGTGACTCTCTCCAGGATCAGCTTGATACCTGCTCACTACACTTAGTGAGTATGCTACATCGGGTCTGGTACATAGCATCGCATACATGATAGAGCCTACAGCCGAAGCATAGGGTATCCCTTGCATGCGAGCTCTCTCCAAATCAGTCTTGGGAGACATCTCTTTGGAGAGAGTGACTCCAGAGATCGTGGGCAAGTTCCCACGCTTGGAATCTTCCATACTAAACCTTTTTAGTATGGTGTCAATGTACCTGGATTGGGACAATCCCAATATCCGTTTGGATCTATCTCTATAGATCCTAATTCCCAATATGCAGGAGGCATCACCAAGATCTTTCATTAAGAATCTTTGTGATAAGAAGAGCTTGACCGATTCCAGCATAGGAATATCATTTCCTATCAAGAGTATGTCGTCCACGTACAATACGAGGAAGACAACCTTACTCTCTGCCACCTTCTTGTAGATACAAGGTTCATCTCGATTTTTGACGAAATCAAACTCTTTGATAACGACGTCAAAGCAGATGTTCCAACTCCGCGATGCTTGCTTTAATCCATAAATGGATTTAAGCAGCTTGCACACCTTCCCGCTGCTCCCACTGTCTACGAAGCCCTCTGGCTGAGTCATGTACACGCACTCTTCTAAATCACCATTTAGAAAGGCGGTCTTAACATCCATTTGCCAGATTTCGTAGTCATGATATGTAGCGATGGCAAGCAAGATCCGGATGGATTTAAGCATAGCCACTGGAGAAAAGGTTTCGTCATAGTCCACACCTGGTCTTTGACGAAAACCCTTTGCAACAAGTCTAGCTTTGAAAGTCTCCACTTTCCCATCTACACCAAGTTTCTTCTTGAAGATCCACTTGCTCCCGATGGGTTTTACCCCTTCAGGAGCAACATCCAAAATCCATACTTTGTTGGTGTACATGGATTCCATCTCGGACCGCATAGCATCCAGCCATTTCACTGAGTCCCTACTCGTGATGGCCTGCTCGAAGCTAGTTGGGTCATCATCCTCCATGATGCAATCTTCGCTTCCACCGTCAATGAGAAAACCATAGTATCTCTCAGGTGGACGAGAAACCCTGCTAGATCGGCGGAGAGGCTGGGGTTCGTCGGGTACTACTGAATCCTCTGGTTCTACTAAATCTTCAGTTATTGTTTGTGTTGCTGGAACCTCTTCCAGTTCTACCTGAATGCCACTAATCTGTTTCATAAGAAAACCTTTTTCTAAGAAAGTGGCATGTCGAGAAACAAACACCTTTTGTTCCTCGGGGTGGTAGAAGATATACCCTTGTGAATTTTTGGGATATCCTACAAACTTACATAAGACTGATCTTGCCTCGAGTTTGTCCGGATTTTGTCTTTTGACATAGGCTGGACAACCCCATATCTTAACATACTTAAGAGATGGTCTCTTCCCTTTCCATATCTCATATGGAGTGGTAGGCACTGATTTGGTAGGAACCATATTCAATAGGTGTATGGCTGTCTCAAGCGCATACCCCCAGAAGGAAATAGGTAACTCAGCTGTACTCATCATTGAACGCACCATATCTAATAGGGTGCGATTCCTTCGTTCCGATACACCGTTGTGCTGTGGTGTATAAGGTGGAGTAAGCTGAGAGAGAATCCCATTCTCTTTTAGATAATCTTGGAACTCATTGCTCAAGTATTCTCCTCCTCGATCAGATCGAAGGATCTTAATACTTTTGCCCGTTTGGTTCTCTACTTCTTGCTTATATTCTCTGAATTTCTCAAAAGCTTCAGACTTGTGTTTCAATAGGAACACATGCCCGTATCTAGAGAGATCGTCAGTGAATGTAATGAAGTAGGAAGAACCGTTCCTGGCATGGGTAGACATGGGACCGCATACATCACTATGTACCAGTCCTAAGAGTTCAGTAACTCTTTCTCCGTGTCCACTAAACGGAGCTTTGGTCATTTTTCCTTTGAGACATGAATGGCAAGTATCATAAGATGATAATTCGAACGGATTCAAATAACCATCCTTATGTAACTTAGCCAGTCGTGTCGCATTGATATGACCAAGTCTACAATGCCACAAGTAGGATTCGTTCATTTCTGAACTTTTCCTCTTGTGTGTGTTTTGTATATTGAGGACTGTATTTTGATTTAGAATGAATATGCCATTATGTAACGAGCCTGATGCAATCAACTTTTGATCTAGGAATATGTTCATAACATTATCATGTACTACAAAATTATATCCTTCTTTACTCAATAAAGAAACTGATATAATGTTGCACATCATGTTCGGTATATAATAGCACTCATTCAGAATCATTGTATCACCACTTGGTAATACTAGGTGATATTCGCCAACTGCTTTGGCTGCAACATTTGCACCGTTCCCTACTTGAACGGAATGATCACCTTTACTCAGTTCTCTACCTTTCCGTAGCTCATGTAACTGCTTACATATGTGGGATCCTGATCCGGTATCTAATACCCAGGACGTAGGGTGAACTGAAAAACAGTTCTCAATAACTAACACACCCGAAGAAGATGCATCAACATGTATGTTCTTTTGGGCGGTTTGAGAATCTAGATATTCTCCTATTCCCTGTTCAGTCTTAAAACTCTTATAAGAAAGAACGGGTCCAACGTTCCCCTGCACAGTATAACATGCGGGTTCGGTCAATACATCCATATTATTATCTTTATTAGGGCATGAAATGGTCGCTACCTGGAGAGAGAGAGAAGAAAACACTTTAGCGTATGCTCGTGCAAGATCAGATTGGTTATTATCTTATCTAATCAGGATGGCTCCTACTGGTTTTTATAAAATCTTCCTTCAAACCCTAAAAGGAAAGACTAGCCGGGATTAATTACACACTACAAGTTCGCCAATTTTTCAGCCAGGCCAGTGTCGGTACTTTGAGGGAGGTCCCCCGTGCTTTCGCACGAACCTAATTAATGTAAACCTCGTTTTCCCAGAGGCGTAACCCCGTTGACACCTTTCTAGACACCTACTTGATCAGCTAATTGCAATGTGTAAAACTCTCCCAGGAGTAACTCTTACTCTCAGTGGGTATCGGGATCCAACTATCTCATAGAAGGTATGCAATCTTATTGCAAATTTCAACACTTGAAATTACCGATAATATTTTGCCCCTAGTGTTCTATGACCTTGACGAATGCCAAACAACCCATAGTCCACTAGTCAAGTTTAACCCGTACATTTCTTGATTGAATTAAACCCACCCGTACGACCCTTGACGAATACCAAACAACGCCGTACGAATACCCTAATCCAATCTGCATCATATGCATAAGCAGATAAATACTAGTTAGCTACCGTACACTACGCCTTGACGAATGCCAAACTACCGTAGCACGAATACTAAGTAGTACTTATCTGAAATGACGGAGGGCTACGACAGGTTTTTCTGAAAACCTATTGCGCAATGAACTTGATATCGTTGTAGAATCAAATGAAGTTTTGAAATGGAGTGATTTTGAGGCTTTTCTAGTTTTGCTAAAGGGGTCACTCCCGGTGAAGGGATCGTCGGCCCTTTCCTCGTCGAATGAGGTGCTGGATATATCATATATATCACTGTGCAAAGCAAAAACTATAGAAGCAATCAAAAGCAGACCGAGTATGTAGCATCTGCCAGTTATTGCTAAAGGAGTCACTCCCGGTGAAGGGATCTCGGTCCTTTCCTCATCGAATAAGGTGCAGGGTATATCATATATACCGCTATGCAAAGCAAGAACTGTAGCTACCTGTTTTTGTTTAAAATTTGATTCTACAACATCTTAGGTTTCTTTTCTATCATTAATCACATTAATGAAGTCCCATGATTTAAGTACCTAAACATCACAGATAAATACGACGTACACTTATGCCATCCGCATTCGCCTCGATGTCCCCTCGTGCACCGTTAGGTTAGGTAACTAACGGCAGAGCGGGGCAGGGCTAGCGCGGGTGTAAAACATAAGTAACGCCTATATAATATATCATATATACTATATACTGTATCTATCACAGAACATCACATGATCACATCACAGATATCGCAGCAGAAGAAACATATGAAACATTGGATATACTAGGACGTCCGTGTTTTCAATACGAGCCAGTATAAAACACGGATTCCACCGTCGTGATGAATAGCCAATCCCACACCCCTAGACCCCTACGAGAGCGGCAAGTAACCCTGCCAATTCTAGGGTTAGGAGACCCGGACTCGACTTCTCGAGATGGTCTCCCACTGGACCCTAGAACCCGGTTACTTGTGCTCCCCTCCTTGGGTCTTTCCTAGTGCAGAAAAGAAAATAATATACAAAAGGTGACGACTTCCGCAACCTGGAAGTGCCCCAATAAAAGAATATTACATACAAGTTTTTACATGAATGAAAATGAAAAACACTCATCTCACATAAAAAACCCCGGCTATTCAAACACGACAATCCAATATAACATATCCAGCAACACATAACATCACATGTCATCAACGTAAGTAAATATGCGCATCCCAATTGTCGTTGACATATAGCAACGAAACCGGCGATATCACATATTACACTTACGGTCACAGAAAAGAAAGTGTAAAACTACAACAATTGGAATCCGCAACCTCTTTAAACATCGCATGCCTAATCAAAATGAAATACTTAGACATCACATGCCTAACAGTTATAAACCCCGCATTTTAGTCTCATTATCGAAAACTCTTTTCAATATCAAATGAAACTAAACCGCTAGATTTATATCATTCATTCAGTTATCTCATAACTGTTTGTGAATTCCAATTATTGTATCCCATTCCGGATAAATAGAAAATATTAAACTTTCCGATCGAACATTCGAACACCCAAGTTTTCCCGAAACCGTCCAACACATGAAATAGGTTCAAAGACATTCACTTCATGCCTCAGTACCAACGGTCCAGCCGTAGAAGGGTCAAGCCAACGCCTCGCATGTGGCACGCCGTACTGTCCCAAACCCGAAGGTTCAAAGGGCAGTTCAAGACGGTCACATAATCGAGTTAAGGTTTGTTGTCTTCTAGAGGGACCATCGCGTTACTTGCACTACTCAGAACGTCCTTAAACCACACAAAAATCCAACACTTGGAAATTTTTCGGCAGGGGAAAAGTTGGGTATTTATATCCGGTCGAACCTTTTAACATATTCAAAAAAAATTATCCGGAAAGTCACAGACAAGATTAGACAATCCGATTGAAACTCCGAGTCCCCAATACAACCCTAAAAATTCAACTCCTGGAAAAATATTAAAAATTCCCAGAAAACTCAGCATCATAAAATAGGAATTACTGTGCAAAAATGAAATGATGACGTCATAAGATGGCCGCGGAACCGCCGCAGAAGCCAGGCTTCTGCCGCGGTTCCGCCGCCGTTTGGACGAATTGGGTGATCGTGTTTCACAGTAATTCTTAGAAAGTCCTGCTGAATTTTCTGCATATTTTTAATGTCGAAAAAGACCTGATTTCATAAATTGTCCAGAGAGCATTTTAGGGTTTTGGTTTTTTTGGTTCGATAGGACTTCTAATTCCGTCTACGCATCGCCTAAGGCTCTAGCTAGTCTCTGATACCACTGTAGGATTCCTAGGCACACTATAGAGGTCTCACAAGGCATCAACCATGCCAATTTCAAATTTTACGGGTGCCGAGAAACCCTAATACGGATCGTTGACTAGAAATTTAGGCGAAAAACGAATCTAGTTAACAACTTAACTAAAGATAAGAAGCTACAACCTTTGTAGATCCGGATATCCACTTCCTCGGCTCCACGTAGGCGTCCTCTCGCTGTCCATCTCGAATCCCGGACTCAATCGTCGGCTTGATCGGAGAAATGGGCGGACTAGGTCGTCGGCTTCGTGCCGAAGATGATCTACGTCGAGGCATCACAAGTTCAAGCTCCGACTTCACAAAGTTGTGAAACTTGTGAAGAAAACACCCAAAACAACTTGGCAAGAGGTAGAGGGTGAAGAAATAGGAGGTGGGTTCACTTTAGAATTGGATTTCTCTCACTTTAGCTCAAGTTGCCATTGATGGACTTAAGCTTTTCTTGAAGAAGAAGATGATGAAGAAGAAGAAAGAATATGATAAGTATTGTTAAAAGAATAAACAAAAATGAATACTTATCATCTTCTAACCTTGGTTAAGTGTAGAGAATAGACCATGGTCAAGTGAGAATGGTTAGGGTTAAGCATGAAGACAAAATGGTCACTTTAGTCAAAGCTTCATGAAGCTTCATCAAGCTTCATGAAAGAAAGAAACCATTTTGTTTTCTTTTATTTATTTATCAACAATGAATAGATAAATAAATAAGTAAATAATATCAAAACCCTAACTATTATCATAACCATGGTTTAAGTCTTAACACAAAACCAATTTACATGCATCATCAAACATGACACATTGTAGTGCACAAAAGTATATCACATATACAACTTGTGAACTACAAGTGAGAAAATCCTTTTAAAGTGAACCAATACTAGTTAATGCAAAGTAATATATCAAATATATAATTATACATTAAATCATTAAATCAACACTTGATTCAATGATCCGGTCATGTCGCACATAACCGACTAGTATCCAATGTATCGACTCATCGAATCAATCTCCGATTCGATAACTAGGTTATATCGCATATAACCAATCGAAACATTCATCGCGAGAATGAAATACAGTATCACATACACGCATTATTCTCGGTCCTGCACATATCTCATATGCGCTCCTATTTCGTTTCGCTTGAGCCAGGAAACCTCTGTGTAGGACTCTAAAGACTCGTCAATACGCCGGCAGCAGATGATGATCATATCAATCACCCACAAGCCGCAAGCGGTCTGCTAAACGTAACGGCCATCCGGGTATTGAGCGATCAGAAGATCGATGAGCTAGCCCGCTCACACTCCTGTGAATCCAACCAGTAACACTTACCGTACAGTCCGGTCTGTTCGTCTGATATGTCGCATATCAAGTCTAGGGGTGGTAAACGTCAGACCCCAGTAACCGATAAGTCGTGTCGATGTGAGGCTCATAACGGGTCGAGAAACTACTGGTAACACTTACCAGCAAATCTCTGATCAGCCCTGGCCAGGGACTTCCCTGTTACGGCCAATCGAGCACAGCGCAACATCAACCCCCAATACCGGGAGAGACGAAACCCCTCCTATCGCTCATTGCCTCCATGTGACTCGGGACTGTACCCAAAGACCACCATTTTGCACGCCCTCATGGACGTGGTAAGGTGGAGATCAAAGCACAGTGGGAATCACACAAGACTCTATGACGATCTCGGGTCTACAGACTAACCTGTACAAGTGTCACCTGAGAACTGCCATCTGACGTGAGGTATAATACCATCTGGGAGTTCTCGGCGAGTCCGTCCAGTGTACCCAGTCTCCACTGAGCACCCGTATACCATCTCTGATGTCAAACACCAATGGATATGGGATCATCCATTGCCCATCTCATGGGTCGAGAAGCGTATACGCTAGTCTACACTGGTATATCGATGCCCTGTCTCGATACACCCACGACTAGGGACCTTGAAGGATGTACTTATGGACTACCATGTCCCCACTAGTATGATCTGCATCATAGTCCAGGTAGTCAAGTACACATCCTAAGGGCTTTACCAACATGTAACTATAAGACAGTTTAAAGAGACAAGTGCACATGTTAAGATAAAGAGTAACCAGATAGCATACTATCATATCGAGCAAGAAAGTCATCTCTATATATATGTCCAAGCATCCAATATAATATACATCATCTGTACAATACTGGCCTCTAGGGCATACATACAACTAACACCGCTGAGTGATCCGATTTGGAAGACGTGGAAAGCTAAGTCCGAGATATATTGGACCGTTCGACATACTCGAACGAGTCAGTGAAGTGGCATACCGCTTAGCGCTTCCACCTTCATTGGAAGGAGTGCATAATGTGTTCCACATATCCCAACTCAGAAGGTATGTGAGTGACCCCAGCCATGTTCTCGATCATTCCGAGCTCACTATACAGCCCGATTTGTCTTGTGATCAACAGCCTGTGGAGATCCTGGACAGGAAAGTGAAGACACTTCGGAACAAGGAAGTTAACTTGGTTCGAGTGATGTGGAGGAAAGACACTCCAGGAGAGTCCACTTGGGAAAGAGAGGATAAAATGCGTACTAGATATCCACACCTCTTTGTGAACTAGTCCTCAAATAAAAGTTGTAAATTTCGAGAACGAAATTTTTGTAAGGAGGGTAGACTGTAACAACTCCATTTTTAATGTACAAAGAATTGATTTAAATTCAATGTATACTTGGAGTATTTAATGTTGCTGATATCTCTTTAAATATTTATTTCACTCCATAATTATAAGAAAGAGCTTGTAGCTCATTGGTAAGACCTTGCACTGCTGAACCAAGCCACCAGAGTTCAAATCCCTTGCCCCACATTATTTTTAATATTATTCTGTTTTTGATTTTTTAGAATACCAACAGTTACACGTGCATTTCTCACAAATTTCCTACTACACATGAAAATGTAAATGCACCAGTAAGCACCCCAGGAGACCCCCCACCCACCGACCCTCAGACTGGGCCCAACTCGGCCAAGTCGGCCGGCGGACCGGCGGACTCGGGCCGGCGCCGCCGGCCTCTGCCGGACGGCCGAGTCCCCAACATAGAAGTTGGGTATCTTTTCCTCGTCAACTCTTCTGCATACTTTAATTAGTCAGATCGGTTACAGAGAGCCCATTAACCCCCATTTACTCCATTTTTTAATGATTTTTTTTATATATTTTTACATTTTTAATTAAAAACCCTACACCTACCTTAACCCTAGCCTAACCCTATAAATACACCCCCTACCCTCTACCCTCTCATCCCAAATTTCTGAGCCCACTCCCTCAAAATTCCAAGAGATCTTGTGTACTTTGAAAACGAGCGAAAGGCGAAGCTCCGACGAAATCTACGGCGAACTTCCGGTGATCGTGTTAGGAACTCGCGGCGACGAATCGACGTACCGGCGAACCCACTTCTTCCTTATCACTCTTGTGTTGTCCAAACCCGTAAGTCCCATTCTAATCTCTCTCTTTTTCTAAAAAAATACGAAATTACAAAACCCGACGGAATCGGAACAAATCCGATTTCCGATTCGGTTTTCTATAAAATTTCACTTCTCACCAATACATTCATGCTTAAATATCTTTATGTTGACTATTAAACATTTAACAAAGAATTTGAACAAGTTTCATCACATGAAATGATAGCGTTCCCAAATTATCGTATTTTTTACTTAAATACCACAATATTTCGATTTCACATTTAATCCCATTAACTTGCTATACCTTTAAAGTAGATCACGAGGTAACGACCTACCTCCTCACACACTTGCATACAACCTAATACGATACCATTGAAAACTTAGAATACAATAAAACAATATTTTCATTTAAATACCATATTCTTAATAAAACCATTTCTAAAAGTCTTAGCTTTGTTACACTTTTAAAATAAATACCTCTTAATATGAAAATACGATAAGTTGTGGACATCGGTCGTTTATCTAAACCTGACTTTGTGGTGTCTAGGCTAGGCAAGTGAGAAAGGTAATTTTAAAAGGCCCGTCTCACGATGATTCGTGAGCGGATCCCTCCTTTCTTCACTTGTACTTATCTGACCACAATTGGAGGTGAAGAGGCGATTTGAGGTATCTAACAACTTATTGTTTAGACTATTTAGAAATAGTCTAGTTGAATTAGAAAACCCTAGAACCTAAAATACGGAAAATTGACTTTTTACAAATAAATACCATTTACTTTATAAAACCGTTTTCTAAAGGATTTAGTAATTTACAATCTTTGCAAAGCGCCGCTACAACCCATTTTTGGGGAACCCGTTCGGGATAGTATGGTTTATCGTGCACCCTCGGGCTTAGTAGTACGAGATTCAGACCTCCGCAAGGAGCATTCGGTCTCGAAAGATTTAAAATATGACATTTAAGAAAATGAGATTTTTAGAATATAAAATATTTATTGAAATTATTTTTGTATAAATATATGTATATTTATCATTAAAACATTTATTTTGTTATGATATAAATATTCCACCTTTTTCTAAAAATCACAAGAATAAATTTTACACTAAAATACCATGAACTTTAAATAAACCAATATTACAGATAAATACCTTTATTTATAAAACTAGGATATTTTCACTAGAAATATTACAATATAAAATCCACATTCATTACAACCCTGAAGACGAATAATAAATGCTTGGGGTATATTTTGAAAAGTATATAAAAGTATATTTTACATAAAAAAAACCCTCAAGTTTATAAATTACCATAAGGACCCTAGCAATTATAGGTTTAAGAAATAATCAAGACTTCTATTTACATTCTAATTGTCTGACTCGGATTTGAGTTTGATTATAACTGACTTGAATATGATTCAAGTACAATCTATAATTTATAATCTTCAACCTACAATCTACAATGTTACAATTCAATATGAACACATGAATCCAATTATCAATTTATACAACTTGACTGAACCGAACCATGGATATATTCCTTTTACATGATTCTCAGTTATTCCATTTACATGACTTTACGGTTACAACCGTTTCCTGATATCATGGTTTCGGTCAGTCAGTCAATCAATCTTACATTCAATATAATTTACAGTACAAAACAATACAAATAAAACACTACGGGGTTTAAGGGGTAGATTGGTACGGAAGGTGTTAAAGGTGGCACGAGGTGGTCAGATTAAGACACCTAACCTATATTCCGTTGCTGTTGTACCGTGGCCTAATAGTTCCTTGTACATTCCGTTTGCCCTGGTCTCTAGCATACTGAGACCCCTCTCGTATACACTGGCATTCTTCTGTACCAAGCTACAAATAGCAGTGTAAACACAATATTCTACAATATTATACAACTTTAGAAGATATCTCTTATTCTGTCTTTTCTAATTCTCTCTTATCTTTGGAACTTACCGAGCGACCTGTTCGCTGACAACATTCTATTTCTTCCTTCTTTGAATGTCGTCAGGTAATCTGGACACAGCAGAGATCGAGCCTACCAGTGAAGACTTGGATCAGTTCCTCGAAGACCCCGAGCTCTAGACATTATACCTTTTCTATTCAGTATTTTTTTCATTTCCTGTTATGCCATTGTTTAGGCATCGCTTTTATTCCAAATGTATTTATTTTTCATGCATTGTACAAAAGAATGTTAAGAAATAAAGTTGCTGTTATTTTTATATCTCTTGTCTCTTGTGATTTACCTTTATATTACTTAGATACGCTTAGCGTATTTACTTCACAGTAAATACGTAGCGGACCGGTCCCGTCCCCTTCGCCGTATACCGGGAAGCGGGGCGTGACACATGAACTCTCCATGCACGTAAAAAGATCAAGTATCCAACATGATCACGTAGTAACACGTGACCCTCCTCCTTAATGAGTAAAAAGGAAAGAAAGAATGAGACATGGTCACGTGCCCCCACGTGACCCTTAAATAGACTCTTCAAGATGATAAAGAAAAAACTTGGAGGCAATACCTCACGTGCTCACACGTGACCCTCAAAACAAAAGGGAACAAATCCAAAGGCAGACTAATTTATGGCACCTCACATGTCCCCACGTGACCCCTGACAAACACCTTTTTAAAAAGGCAAATGAGGGAAAATAGAGGAATTAATACCCAATACATGGGCACTATCACGTGTCCACACGTGATGATTACAAAGACTAAGTGTTTAACATTTATTTGCAGATTTTGAGAGTAAAATAAAGGAAGTCTGGCCTAATTCTCAGGCGCCTCACGTGACCCCATGTGACCACCTCATTTTTAGTGTTTAACACTATTTTGAGTGTTTTGTCCCTAGTGTTTAACACTATTTTAAGCACTTCTTTCTTTTAGTGTTTAACACTATTTTTTAAATGCATCACGTGGGAACACGTGATCGCCAAATATATGCTAGTGTTTAACACTATATTCAAACTGGTCTTAGCCCAAATTAGCTAAGTCTTTCAGAGGCAAAACTCCCTTTTTTTTTTACTGAACCTCAAATACATCCTTGCCTTCCAAGATTGATCATCTTATATGGCGTATGAGTGCTCAGCACTCAATAAGAGATTAAAATATGGTCAGAACCCAGACCCATGCTTAGCATTGCTAAATAATGGGGAGCTGAGCCCATACAAATGTTCAACAGTCCCAACAAAGATCCAACATTTTAAACCTAATTGGACTTAGCCCAAGTTGGCCATAAGTCCTCAATTCACATTTAACTGAGCCCATGTGCTCATAATCTAATTAATTAATCTTAGTCCCAAATTGGACTACAGATTTCTCAATCAACTTTGGTTCAAGAGTACATCTCTTCACTCCTTTGATATTTGTCGTTATAATCCTTCAACGTCTTCAGAGAGGTGATGGGTCCCGATAACCAATCATCCCATGGACTATGGGGTCCTTAAACCCATGGACTATGATGTCCTTAACCTTGGACTGTGGGGTCCTTATGCCCATGGACTATGATGTCCTTAACCTTGGACTGTGGTGTCCTTAAGCCTATGGACTATGATGTCCTTAACCTTGGACTGTGGGGTCCTTAAGCCCATGGACCGAGATGTCCTTAAACTAACAATGGACCGCAATGTCCCTAAACCAAACAATAGAGCCCAAATGCTCTTTTGTCGGATCTAAACGATCATGTTGAGTAGATCTTAGTCTAAAATTAGACTAACGTATCCTCAACAAACGTTTAAGTTGATCTAAGTCTTAAATAAGACTAACGTATCCATAAACCCAACTCTAAACCCAAATCTAAGAAGATACGGATTTAGACTAATCCACGCCCTACGGGAGACAACATAAATTAGTCTCCGTATACAATCCACGGGCAACCAAAAACAAAACAAACACCCACGACACGAAGTGACCATCTGGAGAAGGAGAAAGTGATTACCGCGATGCGGTAGCGTAATTAACTGCAGGGGCTTGCGTCTGCAGGGAAGAGCGTCCCCATAATCAAAAACCCCTCAACGAGGGGGAATCTGACAAAGTCTGCTACATCGGCCGCATCCGTCTAAACCTCCGATACACGGTGTCATAAATCAACTTGGCATCTTCGGAGATGTGGACAGATAGCACCAAATAGCATCTGCCCTCGAAATTCAGGCAAGACGAACATACGCGGTCTCGTCTCTGTTTTCGGTGGAGAACAGTCCAGGTTAATTTGAACACATCCGTACATACCCTTGACGAAGGCCAATAAAGTAGTACGACTGTCCCAAACCAACGCATCTATCTATACAACAGAAAAGTAACAAACAGCTACCATACACTATGCCTTGACGAAGGTCAACAAACATAGTATGAATACTAAGTGCTGCCCGTCTGAAATGACGGAGGACTACGAATGGTTTTTGGCGAAAAACCTTTAACGTAATAAACTTGATATCGTTGAAGGAACCGGATAGGTTTACAAATATATAGTGACGAAAACCTTTGCTAAAGAGGTCACTCCCAGTGAAAGGATCTCGGCTCTTTCCTCATGGAATGAGGTGCAGGATATTCCAATTGAATATCTCGACGCAAAGCAAAAAAGTAATTGACTATAGTGAAGTTATTACCCTGACGCAAACTTCTGTCCAAGAGATCACTCCCGGTGAAGGGATCTCGACTCTTACCTCGTCGAATGAGGTGCTGGATATTCATAACCGAATATCGCTGTGCAAAACAAAAGAAAACGTTCTTGTAATAACAGCTTTTGAAAATTGTTCCAACAATATCGAATAGGTCTGTTTTTCTTGCATTGATCTGAATCAACGCAGTCCCATCAATTAATCACACCAGAAAAGAATGAAAATATGATGTACGTATATGCCATCCGTATTCGCCATTGGGCCCCGTCATCATCCGTTAGGTTACTTAACTAACGACAGAGCGGGGGATGGACTAGCGCGGGTGTAAAACATATACAACATCTACTAGTCCCTTTTTGAATGAACAAGGGGTAGGGCCTTCGTGAAGCGAACGATCAAGTACAGCCAATACTAGGGATATATAACAATATATAATAATCGTTCCAGGCATGATGTTTGCAACATCACATAATAGCGATAAGCATCACAGAACAATATAGATAATCTGGAAGCCCCGGGTTTCCTTTGAGCCGCAAGTGAAACCCGACGTTCCTCTGGTCGTGTGGATAGCCTGTGCAATGAAAACCTAGACCCCTACGAGTGCGGCAAGTTACCCGCCAAAACCAGAAGTGAGGCAACCCCCTTCATCAAAGTGAATGGGCCACCCGGTACTTCACGGAATCCGGTAACTTGAGCACCCCTCCTTGGGTGTAATGGCAGTACAGTTTGGATTTATTTGTATATTTGATATTGCGGGGCGAGCGTCCGACATGTGGACTGCCGTCACTGCCAGTTTATATATTATTTGTTTGGGGCACGACCGGATTAAGGTCGATGTCACCGTTGTACATATTTTACTTTTCTGTACTAGGATTACCCCGCGATGGGTTATGAGTACACCGGACGAACTCGCCGGGAACCTGCTAGTTGGTATTATATCTATTGTCAGATAGCAGTTCCCAGGTGACACATGTACAGGTTAGTCTATTGACCTAAGATTGTCATTTGTCTCGAGTGAGTTCCCACTGTGCTTTGATTACTACCATACCATGGCTCAAAGGAGTCGTGCAAACAGATTTTAGTTGGGTACAGTCCCGAGCCACATGGAGGTGCGCTCAGCGTACTGCGCTCATGGGCTGGCGCTCAACGCCAAGCGCGCCACGTGTCACTCACTGGCGCGCCAAAAGACTAGCGCAAAGCGCTCATAAATTAAAAGCGCAATGCGCTAATAAACTAGCGCTAAGCGCGACACGTGTCCTCTTCGTATGCGCTACCCGACAGAAGCGCAATGCGCTCTTTAGCTGGCGCAAAGCGCCTGACGCACCACGTGGTGCGCTGTCAGAACACACTTTGTTCTGATGAAGACAAAAGATGTCAGAACTCAATACTTAGATTATTAAAAGAGCCGGGCCCAAATAAAGGCTTAATAGCCAGAGCAAGAATAAAAATGTTAAACATTTTTAATTGGACTTAGCCCAATTTTGGCTATAAGTCCTCAACTTACCTTGAATTGAGCACATCTGCTCTTTCAACCAACCCACCTTGGTTCAAGGGTACATCTCTTCACTCCTTTGATATTTGTCGTTGTAATTCCTCAACGTCTTCAAAGAGGTGACGGGTCCCAACAACCACACATTTCATGAACTGTGGGTCCTTAAACTCATGGACTATGATGTCTTTAACCTCGACCGTGATGTCTTAAAACAAACATTAGACCGTGGAGTTCTTAAACCCACGGACTATGATGTCCTTAACCTCGAACGTGATGTCTTAAAACTAATATCGAACTGTGGGGTCCTTAAACCCACGGACTATGATGTCCTTAACCTCGACCGTGATGTCTTTAAACTAATATCGGACTGTGGGGTCCTTAAACCCACGGACTATGATGTCCTTAACCTCGACCGTGATGTCTTTAAACTAATATTGGACCGAGATGTCCTTAAACTAACAATGGACCGTAATGTCCTTAAACTGGAAATCGACCGCAATGTCCCTAAACTAAACAACAGAGGCAGCCCAAATGCTCTCTTGTTGGATCTAAATGATCCTGTTAAGTTAATCTTAGTCTAAAAATTAGACTAACGTATCCTTAACAAATGTTTAACTTGATCTTAGTCTCAAATGAGGCTAACGTATCCTTAAACCCAAACCCCCAAACCCAAATCTAAGAAAGATACGGATTTGGACTAGTCCACACCCTACGGGCGACAACATAACTTAGTCTCCGTATACAATCCACGGGCAACCAAACACAAAACAAACACACACGACACGAAATGACCATCTGGAGAAGGAGAAAGTTGTTACCGCGATGCGGTAGCGTAATTAACTGCAAGGGCTTGCGCCTGCAGGGAAGAGCGTCCCCACAATCAAAAACCCCTCAGACGAGGGGGAATCTGACGAAGTCTGCTATATCGGCCGCATCCGTCTGAACATTCGATACATGGTGCCATAAATCAACTTGGCATCTTCGGAGAGGTGGACGGATAGCACCAATTAGTATTTGCCCCGAATTTCAGGCAAGACGAACCTACGCGGTCGCGTCTCCGTCTTTCGGAGGGGAACAGATTCTGGTACACCCGGTGGGACCTTTTCCTCTTTCCACTCCACACTTCGTGTGTCGTGTTCGCGAACGAATCGCGGTTTGCTATAGTTGCCTGTGGATTCGAGGTACTAAGATTTGGTGTCTTGCTCCGTGCAGAAAACAGAAGATCAATGGCTTCAAACTGCACTAACTGCAACTGCAACTATCGCTCCGTCCCGTCCGGAGGAGTGACTTACGGGCCCCAAGCGGCCTCCATCTTCGCTATGCCAGTGGAACAGAGCTTTGGTGGTGGTGCATACCGTCTATATGGCATACCGTCAATTGTGAGAAAATCCCTGAGTCTGTGACGAATCCCTCCTGATCGCTCAATGGTCTTACGGTCTAACTTCTAATCAGGCGATTGTGGGTTGAGTCTCACCGGGCATGCCAGAATCTGTTCCCCTCCGAAAGACGGGGCGAAGACGCGGCGGACGTCTTGCCTGAAATTCGGGGAAGATGCTAATTGGTGCTATCCGTCCACCTCTCCGAAGATGCCAAGTTGATTTATGGTACCATGTATCGAAGGTTTAAACGGATGCGGCCGATGTAGCAGACTTCGTCAGATTCCCCCTCGTTTGAGGGGTTTTTGATTGTGGGGACGCTCTTCCCTGTAGGCGCAAGCCCCTGCAGTTAATTACGCTACCGCATCGCGGTAACAACTTTCTCCTTCTCCAGATGGTCACTTCGTATCGTGGGTGTTTGTTTTGTTTTTGGTTGCCCTGTGGATCGTATATGGAGACTAATGTATGTTGTCGCCCGTAGGGCGTGGATTAGTCCAAATCCGTATCTTCTTAGATTTGGGTTTAAGGATACGTTAGTCTTATTTGAGACTAAGATCAACTTAAACGTTTGTTAAGGATACATTAGTCTAATTTTAGACTAAGATCAACTTAACATTTGTTAAGGACACGTTAGTCTAATTTTAGACTAAGATCGACTTAACAGGATCGTTTAGATCCAACAAAAGAGCATTTTGGCTCTATTGTTCTAGTTTAGGGACTTTGTGGTCAATTACCAGTTTAAGGACATAGTGGTCCAAGGTTAAGGAAATCATAGTCCGTGAGTTTAAAGACCTCACAGTCAAGGTTAAGGACATCATAGTCCGTGAGTTTAAAGACCTCACGGTCAAGGTTAAGGACATCATAGTCCGTGAAATATATGGCTGTCGGGACCCATCACCTCTCTGAAGACGTTGAAGGATTACAACGACATATATCAGAGGAGTTCAGAGATGTACCCTTGAACCAATTTTGTAACGGCTACCCAGGTATTGAGCGAAAGGGAGGCCGACGAGCAAACTCATCCTGAAACCCCTACCGAGTCTGACAGTGACAATATCCGTGCAGTCCGGTCCGTACGTACAGCTAGTGCCACTGACGTGCTTATGGTTAAACCCACTGCTAGCGTATTGACGAGTCTTTAGAGTCCCACACAAAGGGTTTCCCTGTTTCAGGCGAAACGTTGTAGAGAACGTATGGTTTTATGGCAGGGTTCGATCATATACGTGCACTGTGCACGGATCATGATCGAACGGATAATACTAGTAGGTTTTGGTTTAAGCCGGATTCTAGTATTATATTGTTGGATTATTTTCGTCTCGTTGCATTCGTATTCCTTGGGAATACAGATGCGGGTATGTATATACGGATGAGGGTATTCTTGTAATTCTATTACAAGATTATTTTAGTAGATGCCATTTCTTTTATTGGATTAAAACATTTAGGGTTAAATGTTTTATATGTGAGTGGAAAGTGTGAATTATTGTTTTGGCAATTTTCTTGCATATGCACTTGATGAGTCATGTGATGATTCATGGTGACATGCTGGGGTTTTGGTTTGTAGTGAGAGATATTTGTTATAAGCAAGTAGATTTTTATTCTTGAGTTGGTATTCTTTAGTTGCTAGCACACTACATTATTGCTCACAACAAATACTCACACAACACACCAACTAGGAAATAGGCAGCAGCCCATTTCATTTTCTTGACTTGCCTTTTTCCTTTGCCAAGCTTTGCTTCACACTTTCTTCTCCCATGGCATCTTATTTAACCTCCACCCTATATGTCTCATGTGTTGAGAAACCTAGGATATATTGAAACAAAGTAATCACAAACACTCTCTACTTCATCTTAGCTATCTAGGGTAGCATACTAGATACTTGAGTTGCTTCGGTTTTGAGGTCGGAGCGCGTATTACAAACTCTCGAGGTGGATCGTCTTCGATAAGGGGAGACCGGAGATCAAACTTGATCGAGTAAGCCACGAGAAGGTTGGGACAGACGTTGAAGACCGAAGGACACAGATCATTCGGTATAACCTCTCTAAACTCCTTTTTATATAACCAGTTTAGGGCTTATGAGTCGATCCGTAGACTCGGGTTCCGTTAGCGCCGGTTTATTAAATTTTTGTTTCGCATTTGGCCACGGATTGATGCCCGGGACGCTGGCGTAACCCAACATTTGGAAAGAGTGCACAATGTGTTCCACATATAACTCAGAAGATATATGAGTGACCCCAATCACATTCTTGATCACTCCGAGCTCATTGTACAGATGGATCTATCTTGTGAGCAACAACCCATTGAAATTCTGCATAGAAAAGTGAAGTCACTTCGGAAAAAGGAAGTAAACTTGGTTCGAGAGATATAGAGGAAAGACTCTCCAGGAGAATCAATGTGGGAAAGAGAAGACGGCATGCATGCAAGATACCCTCACTTCTTTGTAACTTAGTTCTTAAATAATTGTAAATTTCGAGGACAATATTTTTGTAAGGAGGGTAGAATGTAACGACTCTGTTTTAATGTACATAAATCTTTTAAAGTTAATATACAAATGGAGTATTTGTAAATCCTGAGCACAAGTTATAAATTTGATTTTGATTTTAAACAGTAAGAAAACACTTGTAGCTCATTGGTAATGCCTTGCACTGCTGTGACATAGCCCCTGTGTTCGAATCCCATCAGCCACATATTATTTTTTCTGATTTTTCTTTTAAACTTTTTGGAAGCACAAAAGTTACACGTGCACTACATATAAAATGAAAAGTCACTGAAAAATCAAACATGTGCAAAATACTATTAACTACGACTAGGACACATGGCATTCATCCAAGCCCCAACCCAACCAAATCGATCGGCGAGATTTCGATATGGGCCGGCGCCGCCGGGCCTCCCGTCGCTAATGCCCCCAATTTTTTGCCCTAACACCCCTTGGACTCCCCCCACTACTCCTCTTCTGTTAGATTTTCCTGCACATTAACAGATAATTAAAATTGGCTTTAAAATCAAATTTTAATGCATTTTAATTCTCATGTTTAATACCCTAAACCCTAATTCTATACTATAAATACCACCCTACACCTTATCCCTCTTCATTCTGAAATCTAGTATCAAAACTCTCAAAATTCTCTAAGTCCAAAAAGTTGTATAAGTGGAGTTAGCTCAAGGTCAAGTTCTGGCGATGTTTTGGGACAAATCCGGCGACACCTCGACTCAACGACGCTTTCAAAATCTTCCTCCACCCCTTCTCTTTACCCTAATACAGTAAGTCCCTTATACTCTCTCATTTTCACCTTTCAAAACTTCTTCTTTTCGATGATGTCGGTAAGTGGAGTTATACCGACATCCATCTCTAAAACTTCTTAAACTAACAATTTTTCTTAATAACTATTTATCTAAATCATGTTAAATATTAAAAACAAATTTCAATTCAAAACTCCATATAACAACACTTTTATTGCACTTTTACGGTTAAATACCACAAACTTCTATTCGACATTACTTCTTCATATTACTCATATTACTTTTAGAAAACTCACGAGGTAATGACCTACCTCATCACAACACTCATCATGACATAGCACGATTGCCTCTTTACAATATTTTTGGGACCAATACAATTTTACGATAAAATACCCTAAACTATTAAAAATCGTATTCTTTAAGATATTTTTAATTAAATTTCAGACAATTATGTCCTTACAACCCATTTTGGGGAATCCGATTTGATTGGTGCGGGTTATCGCACATCCATCGGACTAGTAGAGCAAGATGCAGATCTCCTCACGGAGTATACGATCTCGATAGAATTTTTATTACAATTTCTAAGAAAACATGATTTCTATGAATAAATAAATTCCATTTTTAATAATTATATATATAAATATTACCAAAATATCTACTTTAAATATATAATATATTCCATGTTTTCTAATCAAAAGAAAAGAATCACAAAAGTTCATGAAATTACCATCAAGAATCAATACAAGTCAAATTACATGAAAATATCATATACTATTCAAATTAGATTTATATCCACTATAATATTTCATCTTTTAAAATTTACATCCATGAAAATCCTAAATACGATAATTAAATACTTGAGGTGTATTTTGAAAATATATCAAAAATATTTTTCATAAAACTCGCTCAAGTTATATTAATTTACAATAAGGACCCTAATAAATATAGGTTTAAGCGGGACCTGCTCTCTTGAGCCTCAAGGAGCCGGAGAATTTGGGTGCTTGCCTATTTAAGGTAGACAACTAAAACGGGGTTATCAATACGGTAATTAGCTTGGAAAAAATCACAAATCCTGTGTCCATGTGCAGCAGTTACGGATAACTCCAAAACTAATTCAGGACTTCAATTCGTTTTAAAGTATTTGACTCAGTCAGAGTCTCAGTCTAATCTGAAATCAATCCATCCTTGAATATAATTCAAGTATAACTCCAATTCAACATGAATCCATTTATACCAGAATACAATCTATATCAACATGAATTGATTTGAACGAACCATGGATATACATTTGACATTGTTTACATAACTATCTGTTTATATCCTTTCCGTTTACATGAACTACTGATAGCATGGTTTCGGCAAGTCTTACATCTATTAAACAAAACAATACACATCAATACAAAATACATTATGGGGTTTTAAAGGGGTAGACTGGTACGGAATGTGTTAAAAGTGGCACGAGACGGTCACTTTATACACCTAATCTGAACATCCGTTGCCGTTGTCCTGTGGGTTTTGACGGGGCCTTGTGATCCGTATACCATAGTCCACGGGGTAAGCTGGACTCCTCTCGTATACACTCGCATATTCCGTACCAAGGTACAAACAACTGCGTTAATATAACTATCAACATTATACCAGTTATATTCTCATTACCTGTTCAGTCTATTTCTATCTCTCTTTGGAACTTACCGAGCGATTGTTCGCTGACGACATTCCTTTTCTATTCTTTCTTTGGAATGTTGTCAGGAGGACCAGAATCTCTGGAGATCGAGCCCAGCACAGACGACTTGGAGCAGTTCTCAAAAGACCCAGAGCTCTAGTCACTTGTATATATTTTACTTTCAGTTCATGTCATTGTTTAGGCATTGCTTTTCAGTCTTGTATTTACATTTCCAGTTGTATTGTAAAGGATGTTTAATTAATAAAAGTTGTTGTTTTTTTACATCTCATGTTTTACTTGTGTACTTTACCATATTGCTTATTTACGCTTAGCGTGTTTACTTCTGAGTAAATACGTCGCGTGACTCGTCATGTCTCCTTACCATACTCTAGAAAGCGGGGCGTGACACCCCGCGTCTAGGGTAGACAAAGGGGTTTATTGATTGTAGGGATTCTAATCTATGTCAGCTACTGTAAGACCTTAGAATGCGATTAGTGTTAATTAAGTAATAATGCGGGTTTTCTGTAAAAAGTTTACCAAATTGGTTTCCTCACATTTTATAGCAATTAATTAATATTTTAATATTATTTGTTTTGGGTCACACACTTGTGCATGTTAACATGGAGGGGGTTGTTTAGTGTTAACCTTGTTTAGTGGACATAACACTTTAAACTAATCCATGCCTTGTTTAACCCTTAGATATTTGTGTGAGATATTTGTTGTGAGAGTAGATATTTGCTTTGGATATGGGGGAGATGGCTAGGTGAGTCATGGAAGTATTTATGTGGCATTGATGAAGGAGAGGGGGAGAGTAAGTGTAAGGTTTAAACTTACCCTACACTCACCTCTCATCCTTATCACCTCACACTCTCTCATTATATCTCACTCTCTCTCATTCTCAATTATTTCATTCTTTCTTTCCCTCAACTGAACCATTATCCAATCCTTCACTAATCCCTCACTAAACTTCATCAAAACATCACCAAATCACTTCCCAAGTCTTGTTTTAGCCTCTAGGATCCCTTGGAGCTTGGAAAGCTAGGATTTTTGAGCTTGTGTGGTTAGGTAATGATCTCAAACTGTTAAATAGGATGTTATAATGTTGTGTAGCTCATTAGTTTTAGTTTAGAACACTTAAAGTTTAGTTTTGGGCATATATCGTATTTTTAGTGTCATTATAGGATATATGTGATCTGTTGTAACCCCGAGTGTATACTGAAAAATCTAGCAGTGTAGTTGTGTTGTACCAGAGACCCTAAACATTCACCTGAAGCACGAACCCCATAGGCTCGGATTTGGCCAGCGACACATAGGGAAATTCCGGCGAGCTCGTCCTTTTGGTGGAGTTTGGACTTGGTTTTTGTAGGGTAGCTGTCTGCAGCTATTTTAGAGTGTTTGGTTCTGCTTGATTTTTATGTTTTGACAGTATACAAAATCTGGGATCACTTTGCTTGTTTCTAGTGTTAGGACTACGCGTGTTACGTTATCCGACACGGTACGTGTACCTTGTGTAGCTTTGGCTCTTGGGTTGGTTTCGTAGTGTCGCTACGCACGTTAGCCACTAGACGAACACTTGAGAGTATATTTGGAGTTAGTGTGTCGGTCAAACATAGTTTGTACGTATTATTGGTCAATTGCTAATGTGAACTTGTTATATTGTTTATGATCTTAGGGTCGCAGGCGGGGACTTCGGACGCTGTGAAGAAGGGAAAGCGAGTGGTTGCCTTTACTTAGCCCAAGATCATCTGTGAGTAGATTTAACATCTACAGGGGAATCACCCGCATGGCGTTATGCGTCGACTTGATTATTAGTTGCAAGTATATGGACATTGATTGTGCATGTGTACCATTATTGCATATCTTATTTCCTATTGTATATGGACTTAGTATTAATGAGACACAACACCATTATTGACGGTTCATGTTACACGAGCACTAATTGTATGCTACACACACTCCGTCGATAATTGCCATGACACACACAACACCTATACAGACGGGATATTGTATTGATTAGGGACATTGAGACATGATCTTTATTTCCATTGTGCATATGAAATATAGCATACCTCTATACCTACATGCTTTACACATATGCATTGCTATAGCTACATGTTTACACCTATACCTATATGGTATTACATCATTATTGATAGGTATATACCCATATCTTGCTATAGCTACATGTACATCATGCATACATACTTACATGTACACACACATATACCTTGCTATAGCTACTTGTTCACCTTTATATGATGTTGCATGGACTTTGGAGAAATTGAAAACCGCATGATATATTTAATAACTTGATGCATTTAAATAGCGGTTTTTCCTTATTATGCTCATATTACTGTTTTATGTTGCATATATTATATTTCATGGATTTACGCATTGAGATATGGATTTCATGTGATTTATGGATTTGAGAACCGTGGACCGATCCGGACTGACGGAGCCCGAGATATGGATATGGGCCGATCTGGACTGACGGAGCCCGTGGGCCGATCCGGACTGACGGAGCCGAGATTTGGATATGGGCCGATCCGGAATGACGGAGCCCGTGGGCCGATCCGGACTAACGGAGCCGAGATATTGATATGGGCCGATCCAGACTGACGGAGCCCGAGGGCCGATCCAGACTGACGGAGCCCGATATATGAGGATTTACGTATCAATGCTGGACACGGGTTTCATGATTTGGGGTGTCGTTTATGGACACCAGTATTTTTCCACGATGATGATTCATTGATGATGTTATGTTGTATCCCATACCCAGCATTTATTTGATATGCATTTTTATTCATGTAGATGTAGTACCCTGATGGTGTACCTTGATCATGATAGTTGCATATTCATATTGCCATACTTATACTATCAGTTTGTATATGATAGTTTATCGCAGTATGTGCATACCTGCAGTTACCTGCATATGTTATTTACTATTCACAAGTTGGCAACTCACTCCCGTTGTGCCATAGTGTTTTGCAGGTTGTCCCTCAGAGCAGTCGCGGCAGAGCTTCTTCTTATCGTATTATCTTTTGCAGCGGATACCGCTACGGCTGACTGTTAGCAGTTTTGCTATAGGTGGGTTTTGCGGTTATCCGATGATACTCATTGTATATCTTTTCTTTGTATCTAGTACTCTCCATCTACCACTTTCATGTATTGACTTAGAGACGGGTTGTGAGGACGATATTGTATATTATTTTGTGACTCTGGATGTCATTTATGCTGTTTTTATTTATATCGTCTTTTTCTTCGCTACGGTGTCGTATATCTGCTAGTGGTGGTTGTTTTCCGTCTTTGGGCGTGGATTTGCTCCCGTTTGGGGATGCTTTACTTATATCTTTTGTTGTACCATTTTTGGGGCTAGTATTTACAAAGGAGGTGCTGCCAAATTTTAAAGAAAATAAATTTGGACTTTAAAGATTTTTATTTGAGATTCCAAAAGTTTTAACAATGTTCTTATCACTTACTACTTTTGTAATACCCGGTTCTTTTGCGCACCAATATCCGTATTTTTATAAAAGGCTACTTACAAATTTAATCATTTATATTTAGAATTATTTTGTTTTAACCTAGCCCTAATTTATCTAAACCCTTTTTTATCTCTCCCTTTTATTTTACTCTAAAACTCGGCCCAAACTTCCTACTTATTTTCCCCAAAATTCTTTCCCCAATTCTTATTTAACTCCAAGCCCAAGACAAATAATATATAATTTCCCATCTTAAAACCTCGGCCCAAAATCCAAATCTTAAATTAAACAATCCCTCAACCCTAGCTCTATTTCTCCCAGGCCCACTCCCCCTTCACCAGAATTTATTTAACTAAATGTATATAAACCCTAACCGCACTTCCATCTTCTCCTTCATCACTTTTCCTTAAACTAGACCAAAACCCTATTACCTATTTCTTTTTATATTTTCCTTTTCCTTACAATCCAACCCAAATTCTTAACATACGCAAATTCATCCCCAGCCCAACTAAAAATTTAAAACTAATTATATTAATTAAAACCTTAACCCAAGCCAACCCAAAAACCGCCGGCCCAAGCATCCATCCCACAGCCCAAACCAAAAAAAAAATTAAAAGCTTAATTAAAACTTTTCCTCTGCCGGCCCAGCCCAGCTTCCCACACTCCTTACCCTAACACCCGCACGACCCGACCCGACCCGCTTCATTTTACTCCTTCTTCCCCACGTTGCTTTCCCGCTCAAATTCCTGCGCTACCCATGTCACGAACCTACGTCGCCCACGCCTCCTCGCCCGTCGCCCACGACCACACGCCTCGCGAGCTCCTCAAGCGCAACCCCTTCTCGTCTCTCTACCTCTCTCCTTCGCTACTCACTTTCAATCACTCTCTTGCGCACTCCCCTCTTACTTCAGAAAAACCCACTGCCATCACCCGCTCACCCCTGACGACGACGACGAACCTCCTCCGACGTCCTCCTTCATCACCGAGCACCCCAGCCACCTCATCCTTCCTCCCTCGCTCTCTTCTCTCCATCAACAGAGCCCCTACACTACACCACTCGTCAACCGCCAAGAACCGACCCTCGATTCCCCTCGGCCACCACCTGCAACCACCTCGTCGATGAGCCCCCACTGCCTCAGTCGACACCTCTACACCCTCAGCAGCATCACCATCACCTCCAAACCGAGCCCCCAATACCTATCTCTCTTTCACAAACCCAAATCGCCACGAGCTTCGAACCCTTACTGCTGCCCATCGCCGGAGCGACACCGCCGACCATCGTCGACCCCAGCACGCCCCTGGAGATCCACAGCACCACTCTCCGCCTCCGGTGATCGCGAGACATCTCCGGGCAACTCCGACGACGAACCCGATACGCGAGCTGAGGCCGCGAATCCAAACCGTGCCATTCGTCGCGTGTTCGTGCCGTTTCCGCTGCCGTGCGTCACTAAAGCATCTCCAGGCAAGTTACCAACTTGCTTCATGCTATTTATTTTACTAGAACTTAAAATACCGTGAAAATTCACATGAACATT
Source organism: Agapanthus africanus (assembly GCA_030015575.1). Classification (NCBI taxonomy): domain Eukaryota; kingdom Viridiplantae; phylum Streptophyta; class Magnoliopsida; order Asparagales; family Amaryllidaceae; genus Agapanthus; species Agapanthus africanus. Next base: position 54,278,115 of record CM057350.1, on the reverse strand, counting down.
TAGTGCGACTTAAAACAGTGTATGTGTTCGATGCAAAATTTGAACAAAAACCTTTCCTTAAATTGACGGAACTCGATTGCATATTCTGGCCCGTCTGGCAATGAACCTTGTGTAGAAATTTTACTGGAAAATGTGATTGTTACTGACTTAAACGAACACCCCCAATTACACCCGTAAAAACTGAGAAATTCCCGCACCTGAAACTTGTTTAAATCATAATTAACTGTGTACATATCGAAACGATACGTTCGAGGGCTCAAATCGAATCTGACTCGACGACCTGTAATCCTATACAAGTTCTTAATTGTTTCTGTACTGAAATTATGATGATAATTGGTTCGGAGAGCGGCTCTGGACTGCAGTCCAGAGCAGCTCCGGCTGTTGGTTTCTATCTTGTAATGCTCACTACCTTGTCGCCTGAACTTGTATGTTTATTGAATATGAATCTGTTAGATAGATAATGCAAGTGATTTCACACCTTTTCATCGTCGTTTACTATTTAAACTGCAATTTAAAAGAACGGGACGTATAGCAGTCCCAAACAGAACCAGAACTGATACCCTAGTGTGAACAGTGCATAACTTCTGACGTAGAGACGCGATTGAGAATCCGTCTGGTGCGTTGGAAACCTTATTGAAAATCCTAAATTTCATTCAACGGTAGTGTCGCTAAATTCTGATCCAAACTGGGATTAAAATGCGTTACGAAACGGACTTCCGATTCTGAAACCGGATTTCCAGCAGTGAACGCTTAAAATGAAATGGCCATACCTAGTGATCCTGAAACCCGATTAACGTGAAACTAATTTTGCTGGATAGATAATCAAACATACTACTTATTCCCTGGTCATTGTTTCGCTAAATTGTGCATGTATGATTTATGAAGAATTATGCAAGTGGTAGGACATCCTTTGATGACATCTTAATCATGCCTTAAATACTGTTTTTTACATATATGTTATTGTATTGGTAACCTAGTGATCACGTGCATTACCCAGTGTTAGGTTTTAGCGTTTGATTGTGGCGAGTACGTTAGTGTTTAAGCATGAATGGATAAGTGAAAGAGACACGTACTTGTACACAATCAGTGGATCTTATTGATTTATTGCATTGTCGACGTCTGTGGGACGTGTATAAGTGTGACTATAATTGGTATGGGACAATTATGGAAGCACTTGTATGGGTGTCACAGGTAAGACACCAAACACTGTCCATTTATCTTGGGTATCGGTCGGGACATGCTTGATGGAGATCATGTCTCCAGTTCTTGCGCAGACTTGTCATGGACCGACCGGTATTTGAGTTTATGGTTGGCGTTTGATGTAGACCGCGGGGTATGGGGTAGTTTGAGTGTGAGTTCAACAGAATCTCGGGAGTCCCATGCCGGCACAAATGGAGATATATGGAGATATATAGGGATATCACTGATTATTAGCGAGCAACTCGGGCCCGTGTTCCCTTGCCCTTGGGTCCTACCCTTGCGTGGGGGATACTCACGAGTGGTTGACTCTCATACTTGGACTGACGATAGGCTTAGTGACCTGTACAGTGAGACTTAGAGACTGATAGGTATAGTGACATTGACATGCGTTGCTTACTGATTCAACATCCCTGACATGCTGTTTACTGCTTTACTGTTTGCCTGCGCTATTAGATACCTGCATTGGCTACTTCCTGTTCACGTCTTTACTCTTTTGATTACTGTTACATATTCATAATTATTACCCGGGTTACCCTTGTACCGATATATATATATATATATATATATATATATATTGCTATCGAGTCGCTCTGACGACCTGAGTATGCATGCTCAGAGTGAGCGATGGATTTAGCTTGGACCAGGACCTGGCATACCTCGAGGACATCGCGGACATCTTGATCAGCTATCCAGAGCTATTTTCTCTTGAGCTCCATCTGGTTAGTTCTTTTGTATTTGTTTTGATTTAGTTACTGCATTTCTCATTACCGGTGCATTGATTACCGATTACCACGTAAAGCTAGAAGCCGAAGTGTGACTACGGGGAGGTATTTCCTCGACCGTAGGAGCATGGCTGGCCTTGTCAACCCCTCGTATTCCGTATTTTGGGAAGCGGGGCGTGACAACTTTTGATGGTTTAGATTGCTGGGTTTTCGGCTTACTTGAATTGCGTTACGCCTGTAGACATTACGTGGTTTAAGAGCCGTCACGTGCCAAATTTCGAGTCGTGACAAAGTTGGTATCAGAGCGCTAGGTTTTACCTTTCGGAGTGTAGGATAACCTTGGTATGATGGAGAAGATAGTTTAAGTAGAGTGACGTAGTGTGTGTGTATCCGCGGCATACTTACGACACGGTACTCCACCTAAGTGACCTTAGTACTTATTGCTTGAAATTCCTTCCATGATGATATATCTTTGTGATTCAATTTCCGTATTCCTATCGAATCCTATTTCCATTTCTAGCCATTATGCCGCCGAATACTTTGAGGGCTCAGAGAGAGGCAGCGAGAGCCGAGGTCAGAGTTGACTCGTTTGGGACGAGGACTGACCAGGACGGTACGCTCATTGTACAGGAGTAGATTGATCCGCCTTCGATAGATCATATCGCTATGCCAAGGCAGAGATGCAAGACTTGCGCCAGATGATGGGTTCGTTGGTTGAGGCCGGTTGAGTGCAGCGACAGGAGGTTGCCATCCCTGTTACCCAGTTATTCCTTGCTATCAGCACACAGCATTGTATCACGTATACAGCAGCAGTGGACGCAGCCCTACTAGATGAAGAGCATCTTCCCGAGACTTTGGAAGTTCCGGAACCGAGGAGGGCTCGTACAGGTGTATCAGCCCAGAGACAGATGCTTAGTCGCCGCGACAGATTTCGTTTACGTCGCGGGAGTAGCAGAGGCTTGGGACGAGAACAGTTGTTTAGCTCTTATCCCCAGGAGGGTCAGCAGCCATCGTATGGATGTTTCCGGTGCGGGAGTTTCCATCACCTCGTCAGAAATTGTACCTTGGTACGCCAGAGGAGGGCAGCAGTACCATATGATACCTTATCACCTTCACCTCAGGGAGAGTCTCCTTTTGCGCCTGTTGTTGATCCGCGTCAGACTTATGTTCAGAGAGGTCGTGGTCACGGAAAGTTTGTTTAGAGTGTACAGGATGATAGAGGAGGAGGACAGCCAGTTGCGGGTAGAGGGCAGGCACAAGTGTTTTTTTCTATTCATCGGGACGCGCGGGCATCTAATGCAGAGTTTTTAGGTATTCTTATTCGTATGTTCTTTGGATGTGCATGTTTGTTTAATTCGGGATCTATGCACTCGTTTGTTCTACACATTTCGTGCCGAGGTTGGGCCGAGAGTCGTGTATGCTAGATCAGCCATTTGTTGTATTTATTCCTGTTAGCGATTCTTTTTGGCGCGACACATGTTTCGGTCATGTGCCAGTCGGATAGGAGATAGAGATTCGTCCGTCGATTTGATCCTTCTAGAGATGTTGGACTTTGACGTTCTCCTGGGTATGGACTGGTTAGCTACGTGTTATGCGTCTGTAGACTGCCGCGAGAAGACAGTCAGGTTTTGTTTTCCCGACGAGTCAGTTCTTGTTGTGCAGGGGGACAGTGGTGCCGCCCCTCACAGCTTGATTTCAGCCTTTTACGCTAGTCGGTTTTTGAGGAGAAGATGTCGAGAATTCTTAGCTTTCATTCGTGATACCGAAGCCACAGTAGATTCGTTGGACCGGGTTCCTATTGTGCAAGAGTTTCCGACGTTGTTCCAGATGAGCCGACGAAGCTTAGAGAGCTTAAGGATCAACTGCAGAGTTGCTAGATAGGGGGATGTGTAAGTCCAAGTGTTTCTCCTTGGGGAGCTCCTACTCTATTCGTCAAGAAGAAGGACGGCAGTTTGGAGGTTGTGCATTGATTTTCGTCAATTGAACCGAGTTACAGTGCGGATTAAGTATCCTTTACCTCGTATTGATGATTTGTTTGGTTAGCTCCACGGTGCGGGACATTTTTCTAAGTTTGTTTTGGGATCAGGTCATCATCAGTTGCGGGTTCGGAGTGATGACATTCCGAAAACTACTTTTTGTGCGCGCTTCGGACATTATGAGTTTTGGTGGTGTCGTTGGACTCACAAATGCCCTAGCAGCATTCATGGATGTGATGAACCAGATTTTTTCAGGCCGTTCCTCGACCAGTTTATTGTTGTGTTATCGATGACGTTCTGGTCTATTCCAAAAGTCGTAAGGAACATGAGCAGCACTTGAGGATTGCTTTGCAGACGTTGAGAGAGTACCAGCTGTTTGCTAAATTCTCGAAGTGTTCCTTTAGGCTTGATAATGTTGACTTCCTAGGTCATGTGGTTACGGGAGACGGTATTCATATGGACCCGAGGAAGATCGAGGCCGTACAGCTTTGGCCTAGACTATTTCAGTGACAGAGGTCCGCAGCTTTTGGGCTTAGCCGGTTTTTACCACCGTTTCGTACAGGATTTCTTGAGTATCGCTGCACCGTTGACCGTACTGATAAGGAAGGGGGTTCCTTTTCTTTAGACTGAGGCATGCGATCTGAGTTTTCAGCAGTTGAAGACTCGGTTGACGACTGCACCAGTTCTATCTTTGCTTTCTGGATCGGGCGACTTTGTCGATTATTGTGATGTTTCGCGAGTGGGGCTCAATTGTGTACTGATGTAGCATGATAGAGTTATCGCTTATGCTTCCCGAAAGTTGGAGGAAGTACGAGCAGGATTTATCCCACTCATGATCTGGAGATGGCCGCGGTGGTCTTACGTTAGAGATTTGGGAACACTACTTGTACGGAGAGTCATGTCAGATTTTTACGGACCACCAGAGCTTAATGTACATCTTACTGCAGCGAGATCTGAAGTTGAGACAGCGCCGTTGGATGGAGCTTGTGAAGGATTGTGATTGTAAGATCCTTTATTACCCGTGGCAACGCGATTGTGGTGGCTGATATTTTGAGTCGTAGGCCCGGGAGTAGCTTGTTCCTATTGAGCGCAGTTCAGAGACAGTCTTCTGCAGATTTACAGTTCTTGTGCGACCATTGAGTACAGTTTAAGTTCACCTCTACTGGGGGACAACTTGCTCATGTCCGCGCCCGTCCACTTTTACTTAATCGTTTTCGTGAGGCACAGCCCGCCGATGCCCATTTGTCTGAGTTCTTGAGCATGTTCGGCAGGGTAGAGATTCGGAGTTCTTGATTTTATGACCAGGGTGTGCTACTTTTAGGGACTCGTTGGTGTGTACCTGATACTGATGGGTAGAGACGCGAGATCCTAGAGTAGGCACATCAGTCAGCTTTCAGTGTTCACCCAAGTGCCACCAAGATGTAACGTGACTTGTGAGTTAGTTACGGGTGGGCAGGGATGAAGAGTGGTGTTTCAGATTTCGTTTTGAAGTGCTTGACTTGTCAGCGAGCTAAGGTTGAGCATTTGAGTCCGGCAGGAGAGTTGCAACCTTAACCATTCCAGAGTGGGAATGAGAGCAGATCTCCATGAATTACGTTGTGGGTCTACCCAAGTCTAGTCAAGGGTATGACTCCATTTGGGTGATTGTTGTCCGGTTATGCTCAGTTTGCTCAGTTGTTCTTCGATAAGTTTGTGCGTTTGCACGGAGTTCCTTCATGTGTTGTATCCAATAGAGGCACCCAGTTCGCTAGCCATCTTTGGCAGAAGCTTCAGGAAGCCTTGAGTACTGGTTAAGCTTTAGCTCCGCTTTCCATCCGTAGGCCGATGATCAGACAGAGCGGACTATACAGACTCTGGAGGATATGCTTGTGTGTACGTACTAAATGTTTGTTAGCTGTGGGATCGTCACTCGCCATTGATGGAGTTCTCATATGATAACAGTTAACGGGAGACAATTTATATGGCAACTTTCAGGCCTTGTGTGGTAGGTTGTGTCGATCGCCAGTCTGTTTTACCGACTCTGCGAGAGCGGGATTTTTGGACCCCAGCTAGTCCAGAGACTTCGGAGAATATCCAGTTGATTCGGGTCAGGATGAGAGCAGCCCAGTGCAGACAGAAGTCTTATGCTGACCGTCGTTGTCGCAGACTTGAGTTCGCAGTGGAAGATCATGTATTCCTACGGATTTTTCCGATGAATGGCGTGTTGAGTTTTGGGAAGTTGGGAAGCTTAGTCCCAGATTGTAGGTCCTTTTGAGATTCTCGAGCGAGTTAGTTTCGTTGCCTATCGTTGGCACTTCCATCCAGATTTTTGAGTATTCACCCCGTATTCTTTGTGTCGATACTTCGCAAATACCTTCATGACCTTTCTCAAATGATTCAGCACCAGACCATTCGATTGGGACGCGATTTTTCGTTCACCAGCTGCCGATAGTGATAGTGGATCGACAGGTGGAGAAACTTCGGTCAAAAGTCTTGCCATCTGTAGAGGTTTTTCTTTGGCGTAGCCCGTCTAGTGAGGAGATCACTTGGGAGGCTGCGAGCGAGATGTGAAAGATTTGCACTCATCTCTTTGAAGGTACGCATAGTAAGAATTTTAAATTCGGGGACGAATTTTCTTTAGGGGGGGAGATTGTAACACCTTAGAATGCGATTAGTGTTAATTAAGCGATAATGCGGGTTTTCTGTAAAAAGTTTACCAAATTGGTTTCCTCACATTTTATAGCAATTAATTAATATTTTATTATTATTTATTTTGGGTCACACACACTTGTGCATGTTAACATGGAGGGGGTTGTTTAGTGTTAACCTTGTTTAGTGGACATAACACTTTAAACTAATCCATGCCTTGTTTAACCCTTAAATATTTGTGTGAGATATTTGTTGTGAGAGTAGATATTTGCTTTGGATATGGGGGAGGTGGCTAGGTGAGTCATGGAAGCATTTATGTGGCATTGATGAAGGAGAGGGGGAGAGTAGGTGTAAGGTTTAAGCTTACCCTACACTCACCTCTCATCCTTATCACCTCACACTCTCTCATTCTATCTCACTCTCTCTCATTCTCAATTATTTCATTCTTTCCTTCCCTCAACTGAACCATTACCCAATTCTTCACTAATCCCTCACTAAACTTCATCAAAATATTACCAAATCACTTCCCAAGTCTTGTTTTAGCCTCTAGGATCCCTTGGAGCTTGGAAAGCTAGGATCTTTGAGCTTGTGTGGTTAGATAATGATCTCAAACTGTTAAATAGGATGTTATAATGTTGTGTAGCTCATTAGTTTCAGTTTAGAACACTTAAAGTTTAGTTTTGTGCATATATCGTATTTTTAGTGTCATTATAGGATATCTGTGATCTGCTGTGACCCCGAGTGTATACTGAAAAATCTAGCAGTGTAATTGTGATGTACCAGAGACCCTAAGCATTCACCTGAAGTACGAACCCCATAGGCTCGGATTTGGCCGGCAACACATAAGGAAATTCCGGCGAGCTCAGCCTTTTGGTGGAGTTTGGACTTGGTTTTTGTAGGGTAGCTGTCTGCAGCTATTTTAGAGTGTTTGGTCCAGCTTGATTTTTATGTTTTGACAATATACAAAATCTGGGATCACTTTGCTTGTCTCTAGTGTTACGACTACGCGTATTATATTATCCGACACGGTACGTGTACCTTGTGTAGCTTTGGCTCTTGGATTGGTTTTGTAGTGTCGCTACACACGTTAGCCACTAGATGTTTGGAGTTGGTGCGTCGATCAAACGTAGTTTGTACGTATTATTGGTCGATTACTAATGTGAACTTGTTATATTGTTATATGATCTTAGGGTCGCAGGCGGGGACTTCGGACGCTGCGAAGAAGGGAAAGCGAGTGGTTAGCTTTACTTAGCCCAAGATCATCTGTGAGTAGATTTAGCATCTACAGGAGAATCGCCCGCATGGCGTTATATGTCTGGACTAGATTAAATGACTTGATTATTAGTTGCAAGTATATGGACATTGATTGTCCATGTGTACCATTGTTGCATATCTCATTTCCTATTGTCTATGGACTTAGTATTAATGAGATACAACACCATTATTGACGGTTCATGTTACACGAGCACTAATTATATGCTACACACACTCCGTCGATAATTGTCATGACACGCACAACACCTATACATACGGGATATTGTATTGGTTAGGGATATTGAGACATGATCCTTATTTCCATTGTGCATATGAAATATAGCATACCTCTATACCTATATGCTTACACATATGCCTTGCTATATCTACATGTTTACACTTATACCTATATGGTATTACATCATTATTGATAGGTATATACCCATATCTTGCTATAGCTACATGTACATCATGTATACATACTTACATGTACACCCACATATACCTTGCTATAGCTACTTGTTCACCTTTATATGATGTTGCATGGACTTTGGAGAAATTGGAAACTGCGTGATATATTTAATAACTTGATGCATTTAAATAGCGGTTTTTCCTTGTTATTCTCATATTACTGTTTTATATTGCATATATTATATTTCATGGATTTACGTATTGAGATATGGATTTCATGTGATTTATGGATTTGAAAACCGTGGGCCGATCCGGACTGACGAAGCCCGAGATATGGATATGGGCCGATCCGGACTGACGGAGCCCGAGATATGGATATGGGCCGATCCGAACTGACGGAGCCCGTGGGCCGATCCGGACTGACGGAGCCCGATATATGAGGATTTACGTGTCGATGCTGGACACGGGTTTCATGATTTGGGGTGTCGTTTATGGACACCAGTATTTTTCCACGATGATGATTCATTGATGATTTTATGTTGTATCCAATACCCAGTATTTATTTGATATGCATTTTTATTCATGTAGATGTAGTACCCTGATGGTGTACCTTGATCATGATAGTTGCATATTCATATTGCCATACTTATACTATCAGTTTGTTTGTGATAGTTTATCGCAGTACGTGCATACCTACGATTGCCTGCATATGTTATTTACTATTCACGAGTTGGCAACTCACCCCCGTTGTGCCACAGTATTTTGCAGGTTGTCCCTCAGAGCAGTCGCGACAGGGCTTCTTCTTATCGTATCATCTTTTGCAGCAGATACCGCTACGGCTAACTGTGAGCAGTTTTTCTATAGGTGGGTTTTGCGGTTATCCGATGATGCTCATTGTATATCTTTTTTTTTGTATTTAGTACTCTCCATCTACCACTTTCATGTATTGTCTTAGAGACGAGTTGTGAGAACGATATTGTATATTATTTTGTGACTCTGGATGTCATTTATGCTGTTTTTATTTATATCGTATTTTTCTTCGCTACGACGTCGTATATCTGCTAATGGTGGTTGTTTTCCGCGTTTGGGCGTGGATTTGCTCCCGTTTGGGGATGCTTTACTTGTATCTTTTGTTTTGCCCTTTTTGGGGCTAGTTTTTACAAAGGAGGTGCTACCAAATTTTAATGAAAATAAATTTGGATTTTAAAGATTTTTACTTGAGATTCCAAAAGTTTTAACAATATTCTTATCACTTACTACTTTTGATGGTTTAAATTGCTGGGTTTTCGGCTTACTTGAATTGCGTTACGCCTGCAGACGTTACGTGGTTTAAGGGCCGTCACGTGCCAAATTTCGGGTCGTGACGGCTACGGACAAAGACGTCTTTAATTACCCCTCACTTTGAGACGAGAGAATATTCGATTAACAGGTCATACGTATTACGCGATCACATTCTGTGATATATGCGTTGTATTTGAAAACAATTTTAGGCCCCTTTAAACAAATCAGGAGCCATTATAAAGGGATCCCGCTGCCCGGTCAGCGGTCTGGGTGTCAAGAGTGCTAGCAGCCCCCTTGCGGGGCTCAGAGCAACGCCCCGAAACAAAAAAAAATTCTATTGTACAAGTGTTGGAGAGTGGGAGGGAGAAAAGCGGATATCTCATTAGGTGATAACCGCAGGCGGATATTTCGTTTGGAGATATCTGCAGGCGGGTATTCTAAAGGTAGATATCCGTGAGCAGGTATCCTTTTGGGATATCTGAACGGGTATCGTGTTTGTAGAGGAAAACCCCCTTGCGGGGATTTCCGAAGTGAATATTCCCCTTGTGGGGGTTTTCACAAGGGGAATATCCAAGGGCGGGAACCCCCCACGGGGGGTTCCGTGAGCATGCGGTGATGAAAGTTTACGACTTTCATTAGGTTCTTTGTTCGAATATGTTTACTCGAAGTGAAAACCGCAAGATTTCACCTCAAGAGTTCTTCTCTCTTCTCTTCTGGCTTGGTGGAGAAAGCTTGCTCCTTTGTTTAGTTTTGATCTTGGATTTTGGTTTCTTAGTTATTTTGAGATGAAGTTTTTCTTATAGGGATGATCATTTCTATTCTAATGTTCTTTTTAGAGAGGGGAAAAAAAGGAAATGAGAGAGACCCAAAAGGAAGAATAAGCATCTCATCTCCAAAATGAAGATGGATGCACAAAACGCTAACAAAAATTATAGGAGAGGGAAAACTTGTTCATTTCTTCATTTTGTGGGGTTTAAATACCCTTTATATTTTACATCTTAGCCCTTGGACTTTACAAATCTGGCCTTTTGTCTTTCTTTCACTTATGTGCACACATTTTGCACTTTTAGCCCCGTGGCTTTATAAAATTGGCCTTTTGTCCATTTGACTTATATTTTCCTATTTATTTATGTATAAAATCTATTTATTACATATTTTCTTCTCCTTTCCTTGGTTTTCCTTGATGCTCGGCCGTCTTTGCTTAGGCTTGGGCTGGTTCGGACCCAGGCCCGCCTGCTTGGGTTTGGACCCAGGTTAGTTGGGTTTAGACCCATTTTGATCCTGTTGACTTTGACTTTTGACTTTCTTATTATGGGCAAGTGCAAATTTTTACCCCAACACAAATATCTATGTTTTATATTAAAAAAAAAATTATAATAACACAGCTAACTGTAGCAATATTTAAGAGCCTCTATTAAGAATCTTTAAAATTTTTATTATCTTGAATTCTTTAAAGAAAGGGTATATTATCTTAACAAAATTTATTTAGAGCGAAGAGCAGCTATCCAATTTTCTTACACTATAAACTGCGCAACCTACTCAAACACTTGGTATGAGTTCACACGGTTAGGTGTGAGACCCGTAGATTTTGCAAGTGTCGTGTAGTTTGTTATATAGAAAAGGATTGTGTAGACCTTTTATCCAATTCGAGCACACAATTTTTCTACACAACAGACTATAACACACTCAAATAGTTGGTGTGGGGCTCACGCACTTAAATGCAAGACCCGTTGAGTTTGTGAGTGTTGTGTTTGTTTTGTAGAAAAGAACCATGAAGGAACCCTTTTTTCCCTCTATGGGGTTTTCCGGCAGCATTTTGGGCCGGTTCATTATGATTTATATTAGAGCACGAAAAATCCCAAATTTTGCTTTCAAAATTGAAAAACTTCATATCTTGCTTTAGGCCCAATTCCTAGGATGGCCTAGGCCGTAATTTCCCCTCTATTCGAAAATAATAGCACGATTTGAATCTCGGATTTTTTGCACAACTGCAAGAAGCTTAACCACCAACCTATTTGGACACTTGGCACCCCTAAACTGCTATGTACCATTTAGAGATTGTCTCTTTTGTTTAAAAATCTCTTCTTTATTTTTTCCTGGTTCGATTGCAGCTAATACACCGATTATACATGCCATTCTATTGCAAATAAAAAAATTAAAACATAAATTCCATGAATTCTACTGGTCAAACCAGGCATCTTGTTCTATTGATCCATCTCTATTATTTCAACCAAAAAGGAAAGGGATCTCAAATCGAAACCCATTCTGAATTAAGAAAAATTGTATAAAATTATTTTCAATTGTTCAAACCGTCTGGTATCTTTAAAATTTCTAAACACCTACTCCCTCCGTCCATTTTTACCTCACGCTTATAGAAATGCACACCGATTAAGAAAAGTATTATCACTTTCTTAATATCAGCAATTAATCTACCGCCACATCATCTCTAAAAAAATCATCCAATTTCCGGTCTCAGCTATTTTGGAAAACATTAATGATATAGAATCGCCACAGCTAGTTTTCTAGGCTATTTTTTGTACGGTGGCTATTTTTGGTACTGTATCATTTATTGATATCTTTATCATTAATGATTTTCTCGTTATTCTAAAATGTCAAGTAAAGTGGGACATTTTTCTCTCTCCAAAATGTCAACTAAAAAGGGACGGAGAGAGTATTATTTTATGAAAGGATACTGAAATTGAAACCTCTTCTTAATTATCCGTCCATCAATGGCAAGAAATATCTCATGGTTTCAAAATAAAATTTAGAATCATATTTAATTCTAATTGCTCAAATACCATCATGTCTTTTCTGAAAAAATCTTACAAAATTCCATATCAAAAGTGTTTTTAAAATCTTCAATATTATAAGAAAAGATCAATCAAAAGCAGCATGTTAGACATAATCGAATGTATTTTTAATTTTATAAAATAATATAAATAAAATAAAATAAAACCAAAACAAATTAATTTCAAGATTTTTGATGCCTGCATATTTTGAGTACTCGACGCTCCACTGCCGTGACGAGGACCCGACGGTAAATAACGGAAAGATCCGGAAGCCACCCCCATTCCTCCCCCGCACCCCCATCAATTTCCATTGCTCCGCCGTTCCACCAATTCAAGCTCTCCACGGACCCAAAACCTTCCCCTCTTCCACCAACCAAATCCCTCCACGTCGCTCTTCAAGCTTCACTTGCGAGACACCAGACCGCGTCACAGAAATCCCTCCGCCCGTTTCAAACTGGGCCCGCGCCACGTCTCCCTCCCACTATCAACGCATCACTCTCACCTACCCTTAATGCTCGCCGTCCGATCTCAATCCAACGGCCCAAACCAAGCCCCTGATCCCCTCTTTTTTTCTTGATAGAAGGAAGAAAAAAAGAAAACCCTAGATCGTTACCATGGATGCCATCGATGCAGCCATTGATTTCACAATAACAAAAGAAGGAGAAGAAGTGAAGATCATGGGACGCGATTCGATCTGAAGAGATGGTTGATGAGAAGGCCCGCGAGATCTGATAAGCGAGCGGAGATTGGTTCTAGGGTTTTCCCTTCCCGGACCCCTCCGCCGGCGCTGTTGTCCATGCCGACCGTCGGGACGAGGCGGTCTACGAGGGTTTTCGTCCCCAAGCAGCAGCAGCGGCTGGCCGCCGCCGCCGATGGAGATCCCGCCAGGGTGCTGCGATCTGGGAAGCGAATCGCGCACTCGATGGCGAAGCAGGAAGACGATGGGAACGAGTGGCTGAGGGTTTTGGGAGATGGATCGGATCTGGATCTGAATCGGTGGTGGAAAGGGGACAGGATGAGCGAGTGGAAAGAAGAGCGGAAAATTGAGAAGAAAAAGAAGATGTTTGGGACCGTTTATAGACGAAAGAGGCCGAGATCGGAATCGTCGTCGAGCGACGCGGAGAATCATCGGCGGTTTGGTGTTGTTTTTGAGCGGAAGCATCGCAGGAAGGGGGCAAAGGTGGCGCCTTTAGCTGAGGCAGCTTCGGGTGCAGCTTCGATTGTGGACGATAGTCGGAAAGGAACGGAATTGAGAGTTGGGGAGCTTGATTTCGGTGATTGCTCCAAGACTGTTGATGAGAAACTGGGAATTTTGGACAGTGAACTTTGGAGTGGATCGGAGTGTAGTCCATTGATGCTAACGGTCGTCGTTGGTTTGTCTGATGGTAATAGCTTCGAACATTTCGGGCGTCTTCTTGTCTCAGTTATGAAGTGGATGAGGAGATCAAGAATTGAATTTTGTGATCTTGTTGATTTCCTTTTGCGCGGATCGATTGGCAGAGTTTTTTCTATGAATGGGGTTCAATTCTTGCCGATTCCACATCAGCCAAATGTAAGAAGTTTCTTTTATCCATTCTTTATTCTACTTCAGAATTGGTTTCTCTTTATTAACAGATGGGTTTTTTTTGCTTCTTCTATAGAGAATTTGGGAACGAAAATTTATCGCTGGCTGTGGGTTTTGCAAGATTTTCGGTGCAGAAGACTCGATTCCATTGTTATCTGTTGAGTACTCTGCTCTTCCTTCCTATTTCAAGTGCTTGCATGCAATCATAATTCTCGGGTCTCAATATCTCCCTGCCATTCTATGCGCTGAACATTCAGTTCCCATGCTTCGAAATTCCTTGATGGCAGTTCCTTGTGAACAACTGGTCGATGATTCTGGTGCTGAGTCCACAGCCCCTGAAATTCCTGATGTGGATGGGGATGTATTGCTAACTGCTAGAGGCTCTTCTGTTACAAGTTCGCGCAGTGCGGCAATTATAAATGGTTCTAGATATCGCAAACATAAGGGAAAGCGGAGTTCTCTGAAGAACTCTGGAACTCGGAATATTTCTTCGATTGGTTCACGTTTCAGTTCGTTCCGCTCCATTCGGAACGGGTCGGTTTCTTCAACAGCCAAACGTGGCTTTGCAATGGGCCCTATCAGTGTGAAGCGGATCGATTCTTGCCTTTCTGATTTATTTAGCAGTAGAGAAGAGAGCAATGTTGCCTCGCCTCCAGGATCTTCTTCGAAGCTGAGGAAGTCGCCTGGGTTGAAGAGCCCTTTGGAAAAGATAAAGGAGCAGAGATCGGCCTTGGCAGAGGTGCGACAAAACATTGACTCGGCCTGCTGCAACGCCAACGTCTTGGTCATCGACACAGAAAAATGTTGGCGTGAAAATGGGGTCCGGGTCATGTTGGAAATGTCTAGCTCTCAGGAGTGGTTTATTGCTGTGAAAAGAGGCGATACAACGAGGTTTCTGCACAAACCTCATGATCTGAAGCCCTGCGTTGTCAATAGATTCACTCATGCCTATATGTGGAGTGGGGATGAAGGTTGGAAGCTTGAGTTTTGTGATAAATGGGATTGGTATGTATTCAAAGAGTTGCATATGGAATGCCAGGATCGCAACACCCAAGATGTTTCTTTGAAGGTAATCCCGGTGCCAGGGGTCAGAGAGGTTTCTGGTTACGATGATGATGTAGTGCCTTCCTTTGTCCGCCCTGACATTTACATTCATATCACGGAAGATGAAGTAGGCAGAGCTTTAGCAGGTGAAACTTCATACTATGATATGGATTTGGTAGATGAGGAGTGGCTAAGTCATCTTAATTCTAGCCCATCAGATGCACAAGATGGTGGTCCGAGTCATGTTTCCGAAGAAACCTTTGAGAGAATAATGTTTGCTTTGGAAAAAGATGCATATAATCGTCCGGATGATGCTTATAACAAGGAGAGGGCATTGGATCTTTGTCAGGAGCTGGGAACAAGGGATATGGTGTCTGCCATTTATGATTATTGGTTAAAGAAGAGGAAGCAGAAGCGTACACCATTGGCTAGAGTGTTTCAGGTAATGCTGGTAAATGTTACAGAATAAAATGTTTTGTGATGATTCATTTATTTGGGTTTATTGATCTGACATGACTCCTATGATAACTGATAAAGTTGAAACCAGAAGTTCCGAACAAATGAGAACAACCTGACGTTCATAAATGATACAACACAATTTTTAGAAAGTATTCGTAATACATAGAATCAAAACGATATATACTAGTATGGACCCCATCAACTATCTAATACCGTCCAAGTAATAACTAACATTTAATTAATAAGTAACAACCAGCTAATCCCAAGCTATGTGAGAGCTGGTACAACATGAGAAAAGGTTATAGTTTAAGCCATTTAACCAACATATGACAACTGACATTAAATTAGTAACAGTAAGTTAATCCCAAGCTATGGGAGTTTGTAGTGCATGAGATTTGTGCCAAGAAGGTCATAATTTACATGCAATCAACACAATGAAAGAGATGACAGTCCCTATTTTTGTAGGAAGCTGGATGGGTCCTTCGTGGCCCAACCTTATAATTCAATAAAGTTTTAAGCTAATAGCCTAATGATAATAATTAATAGAAAGATGGAGGCATGAATTTACTTAAACTGGTACCGTGGTACGACGATTAATGATAATAAATAAATAATAGTAATATAATAAAACAAACATTAACAAATAAACACATGTATGTATTTGGGTGCTGCTATGCACAAACCTGTCCATGATGACTAATAATATATGAAAACAAATAAAAGAAGTATCATTAAGTATGGCTAAATCAATATTGTTGAATAAGAGAAAACGTACTTTAAAACCCACTCACTGGATAAGTTCATTAAATGGTCAAAGACGATCATACGTTATTAATGTGTATTATATCAATATATACTAAAAAGGTCAAAGAATTGAAAAACTAAATTTAAAGCAACCTTTTTTGAGAAGGAAATTGAAGAACATGAACAACAAATTATGAAATCTTACATTTCAGACGTTAGCACAATTTTTCAAGACAGAGAGGGATAACCTTGAAAGTTGAAACCAAGAAAGCTTTTAATCCATATAGCCGAAAAATATTTATGACTATAGATGCTTGCATTGCTGGTGCATTCTCGAACATCAACATTCTATGATTGCACATATTCTGGATAGTCAATGTTATCTCATTTAACAAAAAGTGCTGTGTTATTTTGTTGTATGTATGATGCATATGCTTATCTTCAATTGCTTTTAGTAATGTATTTTCTTCTTTTTTTTCTACCCCCCTTAAGATATAAAATAAAATGTTCCTCGCGTCATGATGATTTTGGCAAACTTTTGACCTCCATGTTCTGAGTTACATGCCATGCCAACTCTTTTCATGTTCCTTTCAAAATTCTTCTGATAGTCATCTGAATACATGTTTTTAGGCTGTTAGACTGATATGACCTTCATGAAACATGATTAACTTTGTCATTTAATTGCTTATTTATCGTTATGTATTTTGTTGGATCATATAAGGTGCCTTTAATTGCATTTTAATCAAGGAATTTGTTATGAGATCTTGTAAGGTACCTTTATTGCTCAAACGTGAGTCAGAAGCCCTTATTTAAAATTACACATGATACATGTCTTTCCTTGTTCCATTGTTATAAATGCTTAATGACTATCATATTCTCTGAGTTGTGGTCTGTAATTGTAATTATTTGTCATGGCATTCTCTAGATGGTTTTGTTTGTTCCACTTATATAGTCAGTCTTAATATCATTGATTTAATTTTGTGCCTGTTTTGAAGTTCTAGCGATTACATTGGAATCTAAATGATACGTTTACCTAACAGGGTCCACCCTTGAGGAGAACACCGTTAATACAGAAACCCGTTCTTCGGAAAAAGAGATCTCTTAAGAGGCAACACAGCCAGGCTGATCGGAATCAGGCTGAACGGAACCAGGCCGGGAGAGGGAAGCCAGACCTTGTCTTGCAAGGTATGCACTTTTCTTTTGCTTTTGTCTGGTGTGTGCTGCCACCAAGGGATTTAGAACATTGGCTTCGTGAATTTAGTTTTTCAGATATATCAAAATATTAAAATTTTTACAAGACAATATATGATTTTGTGGAGTCTGGCATTAGAAGCATATTGTATCCTAGCCCAATCTTTTCTAGTGTATGCTGAATTGAGCAGGCAATGTATTTCTAATCCAAGGAAATACAGGTTATGCACAAACACAGAAATGTTTTGATTAAGGATATCTTTTCATAAGGTTAGGTAGTATTCACCAATATTGATGGGAGCATAAGATGCTCCGTAAGAAAAACTTAAAAATTCCCTTTTGCTGCGATAGGTGGAGTTTCCTTTCACAAAAGAAGACTTGTTCTTTCTGTGCTTTGCTTTGGCTTTGTTTAGTGTGTTGGGGTTTGCTTTCTTTTTTCCGCTTGTGTTTTAGGGGGAGAAGAAGGGGTGAAGGATGGGTGCTTTGTTTTTGTTTTTGTTTTGTGGGGTGGGGTGGGGTGGGGGGAGGTGTAGAAGTGCTGGGTTTTAGAATCAACTTTACTTTGGCAGTCAACTAGTCATTAAATTGTCCCTGTTTTACTGTATCATGTTTATTTTTGTGTTGCTTTGCTGTGTGACAAATTAATGGTATTGTGCTGTGCTTTCCTAGAGTATCAACGTTTAGCTAAGCATTTCCGACCATATATGTGTGGAGCATTTTGTTAGTGTTGCTGAGAATTCAACAGCTTGATTTCTTCCAGCCTTGAAGTAGCACAATCTCTAGCATAGCCTTTCAGTTTGACAGATTTTAAGCTTAAGAACTTTTGTTTTTTCTTTCCCTTTTCTTTGTTACACAATTTTAGTCTTATAAACTCGTTTAAAGTCTAATATTAGTAATCTCAGGATAGCAATTGGGTCGGATCAGTGCAACTCTGACCTGTCCCAATCGTGTCTGATTCGAGGAATTGGGTTAAATTTCCCTACCAACCACCACTAAGTACTTGACAAGCATTTTGGTTAAGGTGGTATGAAATTAGCAAAACACCATTTAAGCAAATAGGTTCTTTTAGAAGAAAAAAATTAAATTGGGCCCAATCACCAAGCATCAACCCATTCAATCAACAGCTAGGCTGTTGAACGTATCTGTAACCCCTAACTCTTTGTACCCGACCTAAACCTGATAATTTTAGGTTTTGGTGAAAATTATTACATCTACTAAGAGATGGATATTAGCTCATAAATTACTCAATGGTCTCTTTCAATGATGTTTAAGCTCAGGGCAATTTTTAACCGTAGACATAAAATGATCGTTTCCTAATGCAGCTCATCAGGAGGCCATCCGTAAAGTCAAAGAAGCCGAAGCTGCAGCGAGCAGGGCAGTTGAAGTTGCGACTCAGCTTCGCACAAGAGCTCAGATGCTTATGTCAAATGCGGATTTGTTAGCATACAAAGCTTCCATGGCCCTTAGAATCGCTGAGACTATTCGTGTCTCATCCTCACCCGCATTATCACCACCAGAATCCCTTGATTTGGATTCTTCCATTCTCTTCGACTGAATGCTAGCGATAGACGGTTTTTTTTGTGTGTACAGGATCACCGAAAAGAAAGAGACTGGTAGTTTATTTTTTTTATTCGACGAGAATACAAGGAATATATAGTCGCACATCTTTTCGTACTATGTATTCGTAGGGGGTGATTCTGGGCAAAGTATAACTGTTTAAAAGCTTGCTGAGGGAGGCTCTTTTTTTATTTAAGGAAAAAAGCCAATTTTTGTGATTGGGGTTCGCAACCTGAAGATCAGAGATTGTATTTTTGTATAAAGATAGGTGTTGGTAGTTTTTCCCACTTTGATTTTGTACCATTATCTAATAACTTTTTGTAAAACTGATTTCTTTTGATGTCGGTTTATTGCTTTAAAAAAGGGAAAAAGAAGAAATAAAAAAGAGAGAGAACAGTGCATAGATGCACTGGAATTGAACTCTGGTGTCTGTATTGAATTATTTGCCTGTTTTTGATTTCTATACTAGCTTTATATAAGTATCAGATCCATAAAATGTTGCATTCTTCATTTGTTTTCGGCTGTGGTCATTAGTCGCAGATTCAGATATCTTATGTCGATTTTCCTTCGGGTAATACTATGGAATAGGGGGCGGTTGATTCTGTTATAGGATTGGATCCACTGTTTACTTCCTGTCTAGTGGGCAGGGCCTGGCTGGCCTGAAAAATCGCCCTGCCCAGCCCGAGCGCCATGTGACGGGCTCGGGCCGGTCTGGGCTAGCTGTTGGCTGCATAGCAATGGACCGAGCCCGGTCCCGCCCAACCAAATTCAATTTGAATTTGGCCTGACCAAATTCAATTTGAATTTGGCCTGGGTATGGGGATTTTTGGGGTGGGGGCCGGTTAAATTCTTGAGATGGGTTTTTTTGAATGTGGGTGAGATTTTAATAAAGGAGAAAATTTGAATTAAACTGGAGTTGTAAAATTATCTAGAATCTCCTAACTCAAAATTATACATTTCTATATACTAATCTAAAACTCTATAAACAACTATCTATTCTTCTCACAATTCACAACAACAAAATTTTCAATCTCCCAATCACTCTTTTTAATTTTTGAGAAGTTTACTGTTAAAATTGGAATCACGTAATTTTCATTTCCGCAGTCACGATCTTAACTTCAGTTTCACTAATTTTATTCTGCTGTTTGGAACTAGGATTTTTTTTGTATTGATTATATATTTTTCTCGTATATTTTTTATCATCTCTCTTTCTTTGTTCCTAATATTTTTAATTAAGAATGTTAGATTCATTTTCACAAGATAATAAGGGTGTTTCATCTTCACGGAGACGTTCATTTTAAATCGATATGGATTCACAAGAGACATGGATTAACCAATATACTGCAAACTAATTTTGATTCTTATTTTCCTAATTATGAATCTTCTAATTATGAGATCTTTGCTACGTCACAAAGTAATGTCCCGGAAGAAATTCTGCTCCTACCGTTTCTGAAGTAAGAGCTTCTGCCCCTAAATATAAAAGAGCTAAAACCTCTGATATTTGGAAATATTTTGTGGTACAAACAATTGCAGGTAAAGACAAGTGGGCAATTTGCATTCATTGCCAAGCAAATTTTACTTGTGCCACTTCAGATGAAATCATCCACTTAAAAGACATTTAATCAAACACGAAAAAGAAGTTTCTCGGCAGACGACTCTAAGTTTATTGTCTAACTTTTTAACTAGTTTTTTTATTCACAAGATAATAATAGAAGAGAACATACAAGATATGTCATACATACACGCTTAACAACCATTTGGTTTTGCAGAAAACGAAAAATTTGATAGATTGGTAAAAAATCATATAATCCAGCATTTCGAAGAGTACCCAGAACAAAATTTAGAAGTGATATTTTGAAAAAAAATTATGATGGTGAAGCCAATTTGATTGATATATTTGCAGATCTTAAAAGTAAAATTGCATTAATTTCTGATTTTTGGACTACAAAACGGGGTATGAGTTATATTTGTGTTACTGCATATTCCATTGATAATGATTGGTTTTTACATAAAAAAAATTATTGGTTTTTCAAAAATGGAGCATCGACATAGTGTAAATAATATAATTAATTGTATTTTAACTACTGTACGTCAATATAATATTCAAAATAACATATTTTCTGTTAGTTTTGATAACACTACTGATAATAATTCTGCTATAGCAATTTTTAAAAATAATTTAAATCCTATTTTGAATGGAGAATTATTTCATCAAAAATGTGCATGCCATGTTTTAAATTTAATTGTGCATGATGGTCTTACTGTAATTGATGCTCATTTAGCAAAACTTAAAGATGCAATAATATTTATTGAAATCTCTAGACCCCGAAAACAAATTTTTAACAAACTTGTACCCGGTTAAATTTAAAATTTAGATCTTTCAAATTCAATATTCCAACCAGATGGAATTCCACTTATGAGATGTTAAAATGTGATTTAAAATACCGGGGGCCCATTACTTTATTTTATAAGGAACAAATGCCCAATAATAATTTAGAGGATTATGATTGATTTGTTTGTGAATATATTTTGAATTTTTTAGAAATATTTTACAATGCTGCTAAATTTTTATCTGATATTTATTATCCTACTACATGTTTGGTAATAGAACAGTTATTTTATATTATTAAGATTATTAATGAGCATATAATTGACCCTGAAAATACATTTACTGGAATGCTGCATAACATGTTTACGAAATTGAATAAATATTGGCGAAAAGTTTCTGCATTGTTTTATCTAGCTTCTGTTTTTGATCCTAGATTTAAAAAAGATAATTTATTTTTTTATTAGATGAATACCATGAAAACTTAGGTGCTGATACAGGAGTTTATAAAAATGTTTTAGATTCTTATTTGCATCAATTATATGCCATATATAATGCACAGTACGGTCAAAATAGAACTTCTTCTCAATCTTCCTCTTCACAACAAACTTTCAAAAAAGGAATATTTCAGTTTTTGCAGCAGAAAAAACAAAGAACAACCGTTTCTACTTCTTCTACTTATAATGAGCTTACAATATATTTGCAAACTGATTTCAGTAATTTTTTCACCGCGGATCAAATAGATAATTTTGATATTTTGGATTGGTGGAAAACACATGGACACATGTATCCTGTGCTTTCTGTAATGGCTCGTGATTTACTAACAATTCCGGTGTCCACAGTAGCTTCGGAGTCTGCTTTTAGTACAGCCAACAGAATTCTGAGCAACAAGAAAGCGAGGCTGTCGGATTACGCATTGGAGATCGCAGTGTGCCAAAAAGATTAGTTCGACACAGAAATTAGACAACAACACGTTAAGAGTGTTGAAGAGTTCGACATCGATGAAGAGTAAAGACTGATAGGAGCTAACCAGTTAGTTTTTTTTATTGAATTGTATTTTTATTTTCTTTGCAATTGTATGAGGGGTAAGGTTAGCCAACTTATGTCCCTCTCTCAAAATATTTTTTAATTAATAAAATATTTAGGTCTGTCCGGGGACCTACAAGAAGCTCGGGTTAAAAAAATTTCCAAATTTTTTTCATAAAAATAAAAATCTACTTTAAAATCATTTTTAAGTTTTTTAAAAATCAGTTTTTTTAATCGGCCGCTCCGTTTTGGCTGGCCCAACCAAAGCCGGACCACAGGCCGGATTGGGTTCGAGTTTGAGGGCTTCGGGCTGGGCCTAAGCTCAGTCAACCCGGGCCAAGCCTGTCCCGATAGACATCCTGATTTCCAACGCAGAGCGAGTCTTGTTCCGGTTGGATTCTGCGCAAGATTTGTTAAATCACATAATGCTAATATTGTGTAATAACCATGCTTAAAATGTTTAAGCTTATGTGATTTTCAAAGGCATCTTATTTCTCACTCATTATTATTATTATCACCAAGTAGGTTATATGATATATTTTGATCCCCAATCCAGACAGTTTTATAGAATTTGTTTGATGCAACAAGCAGAAATATAATCCCCAAAGTAATCTCTTAGTGGTAACAATAATGGCAATAATAATGAGATATAGAACATAGAGGAATTATTATATGTAATATATATTCTACTTATATCATGATTATAGTTAAAGTAAATTTTGGAATGTAGCTTGATAAACATACTGATACGTTTACGACTAGGATTTTAAGCCTTTTTTAAATGCCCGTCTCCTCCAACACTTGACTATTTTCATATATCCCCTCTTCGTTTTGATTTGGTCTAAACACCCCGCCTTATTTACCTCTTCTGTTGATATTTCTATCCCCTGCAACCTTGAGAGTTGTTCTAAGCACGCTTTCTAAGTAAAAATTCTTTAGATAAAGTATTTTTCTTTTAAGAAAGGATGTATGCAAATGAACCAATGAAGAAAGAATTAAAAAAGTATTAGCTAAATTTGGGTTTACATGAAGTAATGGAAGTAAATTCGGTTATATTAGAGGAACTATGAATGGCTATTTCAATAACAAACCGTAATTGACTTTTCTTTTAGGTAAATTGTTAAAAAGCCTCATGCCAATTTTCGCGCTGCCAAAAGGCCTGGGCCTTTTGCTCTTGTTAAAAGACCTTAGGCCCAATTAAATCCTTTGCTGTACATTTGACCACTTATAATAATTTCGTATATCCCGATATTGTCCCTGCCCGTGTACTTTGACAGCCTATATATGGCAGTGATCGTACAAAAAACTTGCCTGTTATATCGGAGACTTGCATTTAATATTTATTTTGTTTTCATCTTTCCTTCCAAATATACTTTTTCCCCCACTAATATCTAAGTACTTGCATGTATCCAAGCAATTGTATGTAATATCTATGCATGGCCACCTCCTTCTCCGTCGAAACCGTCTTGAAGCGGCTGAGGAAGAAGAGGAGAGAGGAAAAGTGACAGAGCAATAATGGATGAGCGAAGGAGCGGAGGGAGGGAGCAAGAGCGGCGGAGCAACGACGGAGAAAGGAGGAGTGAAGATATGAAAGAGAAGGAGTGGCAAAGCAATGACGGAGGAGGGAGCAGGAGCGGCGGACGAAGAAGAGATTGGAGGTTTTGGAGGAAAAGAGAACGGAGAAGATTAGTGGGTGGATGGAAGGGGTATTTTTGTAATTGAATTTAAAATAGAATACAAGACATTAATAAGATACAAACTATGTTTTTTTCACAAAGATTATGAATAATAGATCATTCAAAACAATTTTGAACATACCGAGGGTTGTTAGACCACTCCCGAGCTCTATGAAGCACGGATACTTCTATATGCCTCACGAATTGTCCCCGATTGCGTACTGGAGTTTGAAACTTTCAGAAACTTTTTGATTCTTTTGAATTCGCTTGGATTTATAAGTGTCTCACCAACTTGTCTCGAATCGACAAATCTTCTCTTTCTCATAAAAATTAAGGCACTCAAAATTTTGAAGGTGTTTTGAATACCTAAAATAATGACATTATTTATTGATATTATTATATATATTGACATGTATATCTTAATATATATTCATATTTAATTAAGTTAAAATCGATATAAAAATGTATCGCATATTCTAGATTTTTGGAAAATTGCAAATTCATGAATCCGTATCGTATTGCATCCGTATCCGTATCCGAACCCCTGCTGCATAGCCCGAGCAGACGGGGGGCTTTTTGACAACCATTTTTTTTATTGAAAAAATATGTTATGAATTGGTGATATATGGAAAAAGACAAGACTTTAAGGGGCTAGATTGCCAAAACCCCAATTAATCATTAATATGCATATCGCTAATAGTTGATCCTAACCACCAAATCGAACACATAATGGCAGGCGGCAGATGTCGGCTGGTCCTCGCTGCCAAAGGAATTATTGCAGATGATCGCGAATCGGCTCGCTTTCAGTCCTGAACAAGGTAAAGACACCAACAAAATCATGCACATGATTCCTCCCTTTTCGATGGAATGAGATACCGGGGCTTATGGCATGGATCCATGGATTAATTCCCCTTTGGAATCCCATCACCTAGATCAATCCCAATTGCCTATGCTCATCGACAAGCACACCACTTTCAGCTTTCTTAAATTCTCATTCAAGGATCACCAGATTCCAAATGGCTAACGCTAAAAAATTGAATAGTACAGCAGAATTCAGCTGCCTCACTCATTAACGACATCCATGATGGTCAGAGGCGATTCTTCACGGGGCTCAATGCTATATTTGTGTAGAATCTTCCTTTTGATGTCGAATCTCATCTCTAAAGACCTTGAGATTTTGCACCTATCTCTGAAAGTCCAAATCTATAAATTAACGTTGCAAGGCCATAGTTTAAAAGGTGGCAGCAAATCAACACAGCCAATTTAATTTGGCGGCCAAATTCTATGCTAGGATTTGATGCAACAAATCAATCAAAGACTTTATAGGATGAGGAGGAGGTAGCCGACAATTGAGGTCTGCGCATAAAGCCTCTGTTTTTCTGAAGGTGGCGGCCAAGACTATTAATACACAGAGCCTATGAGGCGGTCTGCACCAATTATTAAGATCCATAAATTAATCCATATAAATAGCCCTATGAGTGGATTAATCAATTTGCAGAGGATTCCAGAGGAAGTCTGTGGTATATATCCATCCGATTAGAGATCGGCAGTGAATATTGGCCGAGAGAGGAGTGAGAAAGAGAGATTTGTAACCGAGAGATTTGAGAGAAATCTTCTGGTATTTACTCTTGGTGTAAAACTTGACTAAAAATCTAGTAGAAAGTTTGCAGATTCCGCTCTGTCGGGGACTATCCTTACGGTAAATGAAACTCGTTAATAAATTCCTTGTGGCTCTCTGATTTGTGATTCTATGTAATACCGGTTCCTTTATAAATATTTTCCGTATTTTGAATACAATATTTTTATTAATTTTCTATATTCCAAATAAAATCCTATATATTTTTCCTACTATCTATTCTCATTTTTTCCTAATAAAATCCGATTTTTATTATGTTTTCCGCCTCCCCGTAAGCACCGGGGGGGCAACGTGGACTTACAGTGGTATCAGAGCCTAACTAAATATAAACTAGCTAAGTAGTAAAGTGTAACGAAGTTTCGAAACCGGAAAATCGAAAAACCAAACTCGCAAAACCCTAAGTTTCTGTTAATTTTTTTTCTGGTCAAAATAAAATTTGTTATATACCAAAAATTATCTCAGGGTTTTGTTAAGAACACCACCAAAAACGAGACAGAGAGTCGACCAAATGGCCGCGGATCCGCGGCAATAGGAAGCTATTGCGCCGCGCATCCGCGGCCGTCTTGTCTCCTCTCTGCCTCGATTTTGGTGCAGTGTATTTCTGTGTTGGTTTTGTGATTTTTAGGATATGTTATATGTGCCCAGATTTTCCAGAACTAAAATTTACTTTTGGGGGCCTATAAATCCGTATTTTTCCGGAACTTCACTACACTTTAACTATATCGGTTATATCTGTGATGCTTGTATGTATTGAACGTCGGCTAATCGCTATAAGTCGATTAGTCGGGGTTATACATCTCTGTGATCTGTGATTGTTATTGGTTTGTGGATATGAATGGATTGGATTGTCGCGGGTGAATAGCCGGGGTGGATGTGAGATGAGCGTTATTTTTCTTTCATTCATTTGTAACATGTAAATTGATGTAATAATATTATTTGTATGGCCGCACAACCGGGTCGGGGTTGTAGCCGTCATTGTATAATTCTTTTTACTGTTTTTGCTTCTAGGATAGACCCATGGAGGGGGTGCACAAACTACCGGGTATCTCGAAGTGCCGAGTGGCCTACTCACGGTGGTGAGGGAGGTTGCTTCGCTTCGGGTGCTTGGCGGGTAGTTTGCCGCACCCGTAGGGGTCTTGGGTGGGGTATTGGCTATTCACCGCGACCGTGTAATCCGCTTTACGTTGCAGGCTCGAACGCATTGCGGATTCCTAGTATATCCAATGTATTCATCTGTGATCTGTAATGTCTATCATTGCTATATATTTATATATAATAACTATTTAGGCGTTGCTTATGTTTTACAGCCGCGCTAGCCCAGCCCCCGCTCTGTCGTTAGTTAAGTAACCTAACGGGTGATGACGGGGCCTCGTGGCGAATGCGAATGACATAAGCGTACGTCATATTTTGGTTGTTTTCTGCAATGGTAGGATTAAATGATGGGACGCATTAAAAGAACTAATGCAAGAAATAAACCAAGTAAAAGTCGATTGGAACACTTTGAAAACCACTCGGTTCTTTTCAAAACTAAACTTTTAAACGCGGAGCTTGAACCACTCCTTTTAAAAGCTATCTCGTTCCATCGATTATATCAAGTTCACTACGTTCACGGTTTCGCCAAAACCATCCGTAGCGCTCCATCATTTCGGTTAAATATTCGGTAGTATTCAAGCTATGTATTTTGACCTCACGCCAAGGCATAGTGATTGGTAGCTGCCGGATATTTATCCGTTGCATAGATAGAATGCGTTGATTTGAGACAGTCGTGCTGCCGTTTTGGCCTACGTCAAGGGTAGGTACGGGTGGGTTCAAATTAACCGGGATAATGATGGGAAGAACTTGACATGTGACTTATGACATTTTGACCTCACGCCAAGGTCATAAGAGCATGGGGCAAAAATCCACATCGGGAGTTTCATAAGTACTGAAACTTGCTAGCGTTGCATACCATTTGGAGTGTGATAATTCTGGTAGGATTCCTTCGGTTTTATCACGCGATGATATTTGGATCCCGATCCTACTGTGAGTATATGCTACTCCTCGGGAAAACTCTCACTTAACAATCAATGCTATAAACATAGTAGGTGCCTAGAAAGGTGTTAGCGGGGCTACGCCCACAGGGAAAAGAGGTTACTTAATTAAGGAACTTCGCGAAAGCGTTGGAAAACCTCCCTCGAAGTACCGACACTGGCCTGGCTGAACGGTTAAGCAAGTATTGTACGGTGAGAATGATCCCGACTAATCCTTTTCTTTATGGTTTGAGAAGGGATTCGAGAAACAGTGGGAGCCATCCAGTTTAGACAAACTAAAAACCACTCTAAACTTGCAAGAGCATCATGCTAAAGTGTTTCTTTTCTCTCTCCTAATTGCAGCGACCATTCAAGATGACCGGACTTAAGTTACTATTAGATAAAAATATATTGACAGGGCCAAACTACAAAGATTGGCTCAGGAATGTCAAGATGGCTATCACTTATGACAAGCTGGGGTATATACTTACCACCAAAGCTCCCCCTGTCCCAGGTCCCATCTCCAGCGTCGCGGATGTAGAAATCCGTAAGACATGGGAGATAGATTGCGCGAGGGCCAGATGCCTCGTACTAGCCTCGATGGACAACGAACATCAGAGGAGGCACGAGAATATGGACCTAGAGTCCATATTTCTCCATACAAAAGAACTGTATGGAGAGCAGTCTCGTATCGCTAGATACGAAGTGTCGAAGAAGCTTTTTTCGGCAAGGTTGGCCGTCGGATCATCGGTAGCGGACCACGTGCTTAAGATGATCGGCTACATAGAAGAGCTCGCGGACCTTGGGACCACGTTGGAGAATGAACTCTATACTGATTTGATTCTCCAGTCCCTTCCTTCCACTTACGCCCAGTTCATTCTTAACTTCAACATGCAAGGAAAGGAGGTTGAACTTGCCGAACTTCTGAACATGTTGAGGACTG
This sequence comes from Agapanthus africanus, assembly GCA_030015575.1. Classification (NCBI taxonomy): domain Eukaryota; kingdom Viridiplantae; phylum Streptophyta; class Magnoliopsida; order Asparagales; family Amaryllidaceae; genus Agapanthus; species Agapanthus africanus. The sequence goes on along the minus strand of CM057350.1, from coordinate 54,249,679 downwards.
CTGAGGGCACCCTACAGAAGGGTAGGGAGACATCCACTTTGTTTGTAGGAGGATCTTCCTCTTCTAGGTCCAGGGCGAAAGCCAAGGGCAAGAAGAAGAAAGCCCCCGCCAAACCAAGAGGCGGTGTCGGTAAAGTGGATACGAAGGGAAAGGGTAAAGCAACAAAGGTAGCGGGGAAGCTGGTGGGGAAGGAAGAATGCTTCTATTGTCACAAAAGTGGTCACTGGAAACAAGATTGCAAGGCTTGGAAAGCCAGAACACAGGATTTGAAGCGAGTTGCAGCTTCAGCTTCAGGTGTGTATGTTATTGAAAACTGTCTATCAATAAACTCTACATCCTGGGTATTGGATACCGGATCAGGATCTCATATCTGTAATTCTTTGCAGGCGTTGAGAAAGCGTAGAGTTTTGAAGGCAGGTGACATGACCCTCAGAGTTGCGAACGGTACTAGCATGGATGCTGAGGCCGTGGGGGACTATCACCTGGGATTATCAGATGGACACTTTTTGGTTTTGCGTAGTTGTTATTATGTACCAAATGCAACCTGTAATATCATTTCTGTATCTTTATTATCTAAAGAAGGTTATGAATTTGCATTTGTAAGTAATGTAGTGAACATTCACCTTAATCAAGTTTTGATTGGGTCAGGTACATTGAACAACGGTATATACGTTTTAAACCAACCACAGGTTTTCAATATCCAGAATACACACAAAAGAAAGTCTCCAGAAATTAATAAAACTTTCTTATGGCATTGTAGACTGGGTCACATCAATGAGAGAAGATTGACTAAGTTACATACTGAAGGATATTTAGATCCGTTCGAATATCAATCGTATGCAACTTGTCAATCCTGTCTCAAAGGAAAGATGACAAAGGCTCCGTTTTCTGGACACGGAGAAAGAGCGAGCGAGCTCTTGGGACTCGTACACAGCGACGTGTGCGGTCCAATTTCTACACATGCGCGAAGCGGTTTTTTTTACTTCATTACTTTTACGGATGATTTCTCAAGATTCGGACATGTCTTCTTAATGAAGCATAAATCCGAAGCTTTTGATAAGTTCCAGGAATATAAGAATGAAGTAGAAAAACAAACAGGCAAAAGTATCAAGATCCTAAGATCGGATCGAGGAGGAGAATACTTAAGTGCCGAATTCCTGAATTACTTAAAAGAGAATGGAATTCTCTCTCAGCTTACTCCTCCATACACTCCGCAACATAACGGTGTATCGGAGAGACGGAACCGAACCCTATTGGATATGGTACGGTCCATGATGAGTAACGCTGAGTTACCACGATCATTCTGGGGATATGCGCTAGAAACAGCTGCATATCTTTTGAACCGTGTTCCCACTAAGACTGTGCCTACCACACCATATGAGTTATGGAGTGGGAAGAAACCCTATCTTCAATACTTGAAGATTTGGGGATGTCCAGCTTATGTCAAAAAGCAGCATACGGACAAGCTCGAGGCACGCTCAGTACTGTGCAAGTTTGTGGGATACCCAAAGAACTCCAGGGGGTATCTTTTCTATTACGCAGAGGAACAAAAAGTCCTTGTTTCTCGTAATGCCCATTTTCTGGAACATCAGTTTTTAGAAAAAGAAATAAGTGGGAGCGCAATAGAACTGGAAGAAATTCTAGAACCACAAACTATTACTGAAAGCTTAGTGGAACCAGAAGGTTCAAAAGAACAGGACATTCCTACGCCACTCCGCAGGAGTAGTAGGCAGTCTCATCCGCCCGAGAGGTATTACGGTTTTCTCATTGACGGGGATAGAGATGACTGCATCATAGATTGTGATGAGCCTACTAGCTTCCAGCAAGCCATTCAGAGCGTCGACTCGGTAAAATGGCTGGATGCAATGCGGACCGAGATGGAGTCCATGTACACCAACAAAGTATGGACGTTGGATATTGCTCCAGACGGGGTAAAACCCGTAGGATGCAAGTGGATCTTCAAAAGGAAGATTGGTGTAGATGGACAGGTTGAGACCTATAAAGCTAGACTGGTAGCAAAGGGTTTTCGTCAGCGACCTGGTTTGGACTATGACGAAACCTTTTCTCCAGTAGCTATGCTGAAATCCATTCGGATCCTTCTTGCCATCGCTGCTTTCCACGATTATGAGATTTGGCAGATGGACGTAAAGACAGCTTTTCTAAATGGTCATTTAGAGGAGTGTGTCTATATGGACCAGCCAGAGGGTTTCATTCAGGGTGGGAGCAGCGGAAAGGTGTGCAAGTTGCTCAAGTCCATTTATAGACTCAAGCAGGCATCGCGGAGTTGGAACATCTGTTTTGATGAGACGGTCAAAGAATTTGGCTTTTTCAAAAATCCAGATGAACCATGCATCTATTGTAGATTTGTAGCGAGAACTGTAGTATTCCTCGTTTTATACGTGGATGACATTCTCTTAATAGGAAATGACATTCCTATGCTACAATCTGTCAAGGGGTTCTTGTCACACAGGTTCTCCATGAAAGACCTGGGTGATGCCTCATACATTCTGGGTATCCGGATCTACCGTGACAGATCCAAGAGGATATTAGGACTCTCGCAGTCCAGGTACATCGACACCATACTGAAGAGATTCAGTATGGAAGATTCCAAGCGCGGTAATCTACCGGCTTGTCACGGGATCACCCTCTCCAAAGAGATGTCTCCCAAGACTGATTTGGAGAGGGATCGCATGTCTATTATACCCTACACTTCTGCGGTAGGCTCTATAATGTATGCGATGTTGTGTACCAGACCGGATGTGGCTTATGCACTGAGTGTGGTAAGCAGGTATCAGTCAAACCCTGGGGAGAAACATTGGATAGCAGTAAAGAACATTCTCAAGTACCTGAGAAGGACTAAGGAGATATTCTTGGTGTATGGCGGAAAAGACCTGCAGATTGAGGCCTTTGCTGACTCCAGCTTCCAGAGTGACAAGGATGATTCCAAGTCCATGTCGGGTTTTGTCTTTACCCTCAATGGAGGGGCGGTGTGTTGGAAGGGCTCCAAACAGGAAACCGTTGCTGACTCGACTATGGAAGCGGAATACATCGCTGCATCTGATGCCGCAAAAGAAGCTGTCTGGATGAGGAAGTTCTTGAAAGAACTTCAGGTGGTTCCGTCCATTGTTGACCCAATACCTCTGTATTGCGACAACAACGGGGCTATAGCTTTAGCGAAGGAACCCAGGTCCCATCAGAAATCCAGACACATCTTAAGGCGGTATCACCTGATCAGGGAGATCGTGGATCGCCAGGAGATCGAGGTCCGGAGAGTTGCATCAGAGGATAACACAGCAGATCCATTCACCAAGGCCTTGCCCCAGACTCAGTTCGAGCGGCTGATCGAGATGATAGGTCTTCGATACGCCAGTACATGGCCTTAGTGCAAGTGGGAGATTGTTAGTGTATATGCCCTAGAGGCCATTACTGTATCATACTAGTTTGTATATTACTTAATGGAAGCTTGGGATATTCACAGTTGTATATACAATCTTGCTCGAAATGGTAGTATGCTACTTGGTTTGTCTCTGCTTTAATATGTGCATGTGTTTCTTTTAGCATATTGCTGGTATACATATTAGTAGAGCCCTTAGGATCTTTGCTTGATTACCAGCGTTGTGATGGCGCTCGCACTCGTGGGAGCTGGGTAATCTATAAGCACATCCTTATACAGGTCCCTGGTCGTTGGACTATCGAGACAGGGCATCGATACTCCGGAGTAGACTAGCGTATGCGCTTCTCATCCCAGTGTGGGAGGCGGTCTGTCCCACAGCCGTTAGTACGTCGTACTTGAGATAGTATGCGGGTGCTCGTTAGGTTACGAGTACACTGGACAGGACTCGTCGGGAACTGTTGGTTGGTAATATACCTATCGTCAGTTATCAGTTCCCAGGTGACATGAGTACAGCTTAGTCCGCTGACTTGACACTGTCACTTCGCCTCGAGTGTGTTCCCACTGCACTTTGATTACTACCCTACCACGGCTCAAAGGAGTCGTGCAAACAGGTAGTTTTTGGGTGCAGTCCCGAAGCACTTGGAGGCAGTGACGGTTAGACAGGATTCGTCTCTCCCGGTATTGGGGGTTGACATCGCGCTGTGTCCAGGAGAGCCATTACACGAGTAGTCCCTGGCCAGGGCAAGCGAGATATACTGGTAGGTTTTCAGTGTTATCTCAGGGTGTTCTGGGCTACACTCCGACACGACTTGTACCGCTATTAAGGGACTGACGTTCACCGCCCCCCTAGGCCCGCCATACGATGTATCAGACGAACAGACCGGACTGTACGGAGACTGTCACATACAGGCTCAGTAGGAGTGCTGATGGGGTTCACCTCGTCAGTCTTCTTATCGACATCTACCTGGGGACCGTTACGTACAGCTAGTGCCGCTTGCGGTCTGTGGTTAAACCCACTGCCAGCGTAGTGTCGAGTCTTTAGAGTCCCACACAGGGAGCTATTCGCCTTTAGGCAAAATGAGTAGAGGTCGCATGGTTTTGCGACAGGGTTCGTTCGCATCCGCGCACTTGTGCACGTTTGCTGTCCGGACAGTTTATACTAGCGGGCTTTGGTTTAAGCCGGATCCTAGTATATGATTTGAGATTGGTTTTTCTCAGAGTATTCGTGTTCCTCGGATCACGAATGCGGGTGCGTATGCACAGTTGCTTGAGATTGAGGGAGAGGACCTTGTTTAGGGTTAATGGCTATTGTCATTTTATTAACCCTATTGCTTTTGTGTGTATTATAGTTAATTGATAATTAGCTTAATAATTGTACATGGTTGTTGTTGTTGACCATTTGACTTTATTGACTTGTTGACCTAGGTTGACACTTTGACCATCATCATTTCTTTTGGAAGATGCTCTTTGATCTTTGCAAATTGAAATGATAATGGTCATGTCATGATTTACCATGATAATTTTCAAGCTAATTATTCAATTAAAATTATTCACACATATTAGTGAGAATGGCTTACTAATAATTCATTCTCTCATATCATTTCTCTCTCTTGCTCATCCTCTCCCTCAAGCTCTCTCCCTCTCATGTGTTGAGAAACAAAAAGCTTGAGAAAAACCCTCACTTGATCTTCTCTACTCTCTTCTAGGGTTCAAGTCTTAGCATTTCTTGCACTCTAGTTACTCCTAGCTTGGAGTTGAAGCTAAAGGTCGAGGCTTTCGGGTGGATCCTTCTTTGACGGGAGAAGACAAGCAAGGTGACCTCTTTCTACCATTCCAAGGAGCAAGGAGAGAAGGACTTTGAGCTCAAGGTATAACCTTTCCATCACTTAGCTACTTTGTAGTTAAGGTTAGCTTGTTTATGTTTAGCAAAGATCCTTAAAGCATGGTCCATGTTGCCTATAGTTGATAAAAATCCGATTTTTATTATGTTTTCCGCCTCCCCGTAAGCACCGGGGTGGGCAACGTGGACTTACAGTTGGCGGCGAGGAGCCTGTTTACCTCATTCTCGACTGCCTTCTGTTTGACCGGGGCGAAGCTTCGCTTCTTCTGCCTGACGGGTCGGGCCGTAGAATCTACCTCGAGCTTATGAGATATGATTTTAGGGTCGATCCTAGGCATGTCGGTAGGAGCCCAGGCGAAAACGTCGGCGTTGTTTCTGAGGAAGCCAACTAGGTCGTCTCGCTGAGTCCCTGTCAGAAGTGACCCGATCTGGACGGTACATTCGACGTCCCCTTCTACGAGGGGACCTCGGTCAATGGCTCCACCGGGGTCCCTCGGACCTCCTTTTGCTCATTCTGAGTGTCCAGAGAACCCCTGATTTCACCCTCGGCCTCAACATCGTTGTTCGCCCGTTCAGACGAAGATGCTGCGGTGAAGCAAACCTTCGCAGTCTGCTAGTCTCCATAGGCTCGACCTATCTCGCCTTGGTCGAGCGGGAATTTCATAGCCAAGTGGAAGGTCGATATCTGGGCCCTGAGGGAGTTCAGCATTGGACGGTCGAGGAGGATGTTGTTGGCCGATGGGATTCTCGCTACGATGAATTCCACGGGCACTGTTCGTGTACGGCCAGCCTTCCCGACGTTAAACTGCAGAGTGATTACCCCTTCTACCGGGATGGAGTGGTTGGTGAATCCTGACAGGACGTGGGAGGTCGGCCTTAGGTCTGCCAGGATGAGCCTCATGTGCAGAAAGCAGTCGTAAAAGAGTATATCCGCAGAGCTTCCCAAGTCAACCAGTATCCTCTGCACTTCGTATTGGTGGACACGAGCCGTAATCATCAGAGGGTCGTTGTGGGGCAGGGATATACCGTGGAGGTCCTCATCATTGAAAACGATCGGCTTGGACTCTCTGGCCTTCTTCCTCGGACGGCCGTTAGCCTCCACGATCGGCGTGGGGTGCTGAGCCTCGTAGGTACCCGATGTACCCCCCGCTGACATGACCATGATTTGGCCGATTGTCAACTCACCGGGAGGGGGACGTTCTCGCTCACGGTCCGTCTGCTGCTTGTATCGCAAGTATGTCGCTAGGTGCCCCGAACGGATGAGCTCCTCGATATAGTCTCGGAGCTGTTTACAGTTCTCCGTGGAGTGGCCTTGCGACCTGTGGAAGCCGCAGTAGGGTCCCCGAGTGCGCTTTGCCGCCATGCGCGACACCAGGGGAAGTTTGAAGAACCTCTCGCCCTTAGCCTCCTCTAGCAGCACCGTCTGAGAGAAGTTGAGCGGGGTGTACTCCTGAAACTTCGGGGAATAGGGCTTTGGCCGCTCAAGCCTCTTTTTCTCTTCCCTTGCCCTTTTCCTCTGGTCAGTATGCTCTGTCTGGGGAAGATTTGCGTTTACCTCGGACTCGAGCTGGATCTCTCGCTCGGTCCACGCTTTTACCTCGGCCATGGTCTTAGGTTGCGCTAATGCAAATGAGCGTAACTACTCCTTGTGCCTAAGACCTGACCTGAAGGCCGTAATGACCATCTCGTGTCGGTGTTCTGGGACCTCGAGGAGGGCGTTGTAGAAGCGGGTTACATACCCTTTGAAGGTTTCCTTGTCCTCACTTTTTATTGTGAAGAGGTGGTCAACGGTCCGCTTCTGCCGCCTGTTCCCGAAAAAGTGGCCGAGGAATTGGGTGGCCAGCTCATCAAAGGTTGAGATCGAGCGTGGCGTGAGTCCTCGGAACCAGTCTCGCTCGGAGCGGATGAGAGTGGCCGGGAAAGCGCGGCATTGGGCGGCGTCAGAACAGTCTTAGAAACTCATCCCGGCCGTGAATGCGTCCAAATGGTCCTTTGGGTCGGACTTACCGTCGAAGAGCGAGACCTTCGGGGGTTTGTTTCGGGAAGCGACGTGAACGGCGAGAAAATCCTTGGTGAAGGGCTTCGTGAGCGAGTCGGCGGCGTATTTAGCCCCTCGCTCGAATGACGACCTTCCCGATGCATGCTCTCGATTTTCTTTTCGAGGGCGTCGAGTCGGCCGTGGTATCCCGATGACTCGGTACATTTTGATGTTTGGCCTCTGCTGTCGGAGACCTGTGTTGGGCCACGGCCCCGGTTTCTTTCGATGAGGTTCCTTAGGTCCCCCAGAGAGGTAGTCTTTGAGCTGCCGTGACGAGTTCCGTCCGCGCGACCCCGTCGAAGGAGGGGGTGTCGGTCATGCCTGTGCGCAGGCGAGCTGACCGACACCTCCTCGGGAGGGACATGGGCGTGATGGGGCTCGGAGCGAGGCGCTCTGGCGACGAATCTCGGTGTTGAACTGTGGGGCGCCCAGCTGGTCATAGAATATGTTGGCCCGTGGGATCTGCGGCCGCTGGAGGTAGCAAGACGGTGGTCGGTAGTGTCGACGCAAGCAGAGTCTTCTCTCCCTCTATAGGGGTCCCGGTCCCGAGGTGGGGGAGCGGCGACCTAGGGAGCTTGCTCTGCCTTTTGGACACGGACGAGCGCATTCACGACGGACGCGAGTCGATCTATCCGAGTGGCTAGGACGTTAATGGCGTTCGGGGGAGGAGATTCGTCCGCGCCTCCGTTGTGGGGGAGACGGCGTCTAGCGCTTGGATCATCGCGGTGATCGCTCACCATGGAGTTGGGATCGGAAGATGAACTTTCGTTGAGTGGAACAAGAGTTCCCACAGACGGCGCCAACTGATGGAGGCCTAGATCTCCTTCGGATGTTATCTTCCGTTGATCTTTTCGCGTAATGGCGGACGACTGAGAATTGATCTGGGGGTTGATTTCTTTATCGTGTGGATCTCAATGGGCTTGGATCTGAGGTTGAACCGAGCTACCTGCAAGGAAGTTCCGGGATGGTTGTACCACCGAGGACCCTCCGACGATCAAGTTAGTGGTGCAAATTGGGCAGAGTAGCGGTTTAGTGAAAAGAATTGCGTACCTCGATCATCTGAGAGAGGGGTTTATATAGCGGCAGCAATGGGTAGGCGTGAGAATCACGCCGGCCGTTACGCTTCTGACGTCACGCCCGCGTGATAGGCGGGATCCCGCATTAATGGCGAGACAGGCTCGTTAATGGGGGATCGTGATGGCGTGGAACGTGGGATCATAGGCGGCGGATATCTCGCGCATGGCGAGATTCGCGGAGCCATGGCTGAGGCGCCTGCGGGTCGGTCAGAGTAAGACTGAGGAAGATCACCTCGGCGGGAGGCTCAGGCACAAGCGGGAGTCCGAGGCGTCTTCGCTCTGTGATAGCTCGGAGGCGAGCCGGGAGTGGTCTGGAAGGTCACCAAAGGTCGGGAAACTCCTCGGCACCAGGGGCCCGAGATGTGATCCCAACTGAAGTTCTTGATCCCTTCTTGTAGTTCTGGGGCACGTCATCAACCACGTGTCTGTATCTGGAGGGCCACGATACCGAGCCTCATCAAAGAGAGAATAATGGAGGAAAGAGGCCATAGGAGGAAATTTCCTTCTATGGCGTCTAAAAAGTACACTCTCCGTCGTATCTTTCGACGATCGGAATCCATCAACTTCATCGTTATCATCTAAGATGTGGGTATGCCAAATTTCGTGTGATTCTACAACTTTTTCACCGTTGATTTAGCAATGTAAAAAGTTCTATTGTCGGTAAACCGTTAATTTTGAACTCACCAATTCAATGGTGAAAAGGTTGTAGAATCATATGAAATTTGGTGTATCCATATCCTAGATGATAACAATGAAGATGATGGGTGCCGATTGTCGGAAAACACGATGGAGGACGTACTTTTTCGACGCCATAGGAGGAAATTCCCTCAATCTTTCCTCCATTCTTCTCATATATATATTCAATCCACAAGTGTAGCGATAACTTACCGTGGGGGTCTTTTTCCGTCCATAAACTTGCTAAGTAATGTCCCCTGAAGCCGCAAACCAATATTAATGCAGTGATGAAAACCTTTTTCCAATTGCACGTCTGGACTCCGCAATTTTGTATTCCACCCTATTCCTATTTCACTTGGTCTTTCGAATAATTATATTTGCTCAGTACACTTGATAAGGAAATGATCCTCAACAGAGTTTGAATGGAGGAAAAGGATTTATGAGGCCAAATCCAAAAAAATTAGGGGTAAATTGTAAGTTAATTGTTCATCACTTCATGTGATGTTGCTAGCCACTATATATTTACATTCCAGCAAAACCCTGGATTGTAGTCTGCCATTTTGACTCCTTAAATGCTTAATGTATCACGGAATATAGTCTATGGTATTTTCTTCGGACCAAGCTATTTGTCGTTACAGATTTTAGCTTGAAGTTTGTTTAACCACTGAAATTCTTTCTGATTTTGTAAATCTACATCGAGATGCATGTTTCTTGATGATGTAGGCAGCTAATATTTGGGTAGTTAATGTATGATTTAACTACCACACTATATCGAATTGAATGAGATGGCTATATTTATGTTGCTGCCTTATACATCATATTTCACCTTGTGCCATCATATTTTGTGTGTATGTTAAACAATATAATAGCACAAACTTTCCTATTCCATTACTCTCAAGTATATATAGGCCCCGACCCTGAATTGGCCCCAGCCAAGGTTCGAACTTGTGTTTCTACTCTCCCAAACTTTGTTTTTGTGGTTGGTTTGGTACTTTGGAGCCTTTTATTCTTTATACGATAAACCGTAATACTCTTTTTTACTAAAACTGTAAAGAATTAAATGCCCGTTTACTCTATAGTATATTCTTCTATGCTCCTTAAAAATCCCATCTTCTTTTCTCCTGCAGAGGGGTTGGAGACAAACCCTTGGAACGTCAAGTATAGTGAGCTTCAGCTTCATGCTTAGCGGAAATGATACAATTGTTCTTGTCAAGAAAATGCAGCTGTTGTTTTACCGTTTTGAATGTTGTGCAGTTGTGCTTGACATCTTAAATACCCTTCTGAATTGTAATTGGTATTTGACTGTCAACTTTCCCTGCACTTTGATGCGCCTGAACTGCATTAGAACGGCTTTCCTCGCATTTTAAACCTTTGATATTTTTGCATCTTATGATGTTTGCTATATGCATGCGATGGCCATTGGTTGTCTACATCTCAGATGTTTGCGTACTTGACTATCTTGCTTTCCTGTCATCGATTATTGTTGTGTTTTGTTTCCCTTTGTTCTCTTGGTGGTGCTGATGTTTCATCTATAAGTGTATTTGTGTTTTAAGTACAAGAAATGTAAATATTTCAACTGTTTAGTGCCGGATTACTTTGTATTTTGTTGGATTGAGTTTCTGTGTACATGGGTTTTGGTGAGGAGAACTCCAATCTGTTGAATCGTGGTGGTTGTATCATAGCAGGTCTGATTAATATGAAAACTGATGTTCAGAAAAAGTCCATTGTAGTGACGTTAAATTAATTTGAACAACCGATCCATTCATTTTCGGGCATTAAAACAAATGAGATTATAAAATCTTTCCTGAAAGAAATATCCGTTGTGGTACTGGAAAGAGAAGCAAGGGTAAAAATCACAGGGGGTACAATAAAACACAAAAAATACATTAAAGGAGTACGTTCTTTCTTTTTTCCTTAAATGTGCACGGTAAAATTGTTACTTTCGATGATTCTATCATCAGTACCAACATAAAACTGAAAGCTCTTCCCGTCGCTAGCTCTGCCAAGTTTCTTGTCAAAATTACCAATCACAATATAATCATCATGCAACCAAACATTAAACCTTGCAAAATTATACAAGATCCGAATTTCACCTAACCAACGAATATAGCCTCCGTGAATCGAAACATAAACATGCAGTGCCCAACCTTCGTCGTAAATCCTCCATGTAAATCTTGTTCCGTGTTTTTCGGTTTCGATGAGCAAAGGATCATATCTAGCACCAATACACCAATCTGGGATCACGCTCCCATTATAGAATAATTCGCTAAATCCTTTACCATCCGGACCTCGAGAATTCGGTTGAGTCCCATACTTAACCACTGCTCTGTTCTCTCCCAGGTTCCAGACTTCATAAAACCATATGCCCATTTTTCTTTTATTTTCTTTCTCTTCAATTACTTGGTGTTTTTCCTCATATTTTTGTTCCATTTATAGGAGTATAAGATCTCACCCCATTTGTTTCAAGCCATAATGCATGGATGGGACCATTTCAATTGTTAAAGTTAAAAGCATAAAGATATATTCCTCAAATCTTTACCTAACTTTGAATTTTGGTACGATCGAATATAGTAATTTAATCGAATATTGAGATGGTATCAAGTTAATCCAAGGCAAATTCTACTAGGAGAGCATTTTGAAGCCCATGTTTCGGAGTTTCGTCGATGGTGGGATTGATATATTCAATCCACATTAATTCAAATAATACACGCATTTAAAAGCATGGGGTTTGACATATAACTTAGAGATGATATATGTCGTGAAAAGAAAAAAAGGGCTAGTATTGTGATAAGGAAAGAGTAATCTATCCTATAGAGCAACATACCCACTAACTTAGAGATGTTACTTGCTAAAGAGCATTTGAAGAATGATAAACGGTCTAGATATAACCTAACTAATACAGGAAAATTGATCTAATTATTGACTAACTTTAGGGATGATATATGTTAATAAACCCGTTGATGGATGATAAATAATAGATACATTGAGTTATGTGAGAAGGCAGAAAAGAATATAAAAAGGTATAGTGAAACATTGTTATGTTGATTTAGTGGGCATCTACTTTACACCAGGTTCTTTTTTTTTCCTTTTTCTTTGGTGTGTGTAAAGGGTGGGGGTGTACTTTATGCTCAGGCAGCTGATTTGGTGCATGTCTATTTTTTATTCGGTGGTGGTCGGAAGATTTCAAAAGAAACATAAAAAAATGTTGGTGCTTGGTATATATCTTTGATAAGGATATCCCTTTAAACACCGTCAAGTTTATTTTAGTTAGGCTTAATTAGCAAAAACTACCAAAAGGTTTGGTCACTTGCAAAAAACTACAAAAAGAAGACTAAACAACCAAAAGGCCGTTGCAAAGTGCAAACTAGGGATTTTATATAATGGCCCTTTCAATAAATAAAGTAAATCAAATAAAATAATTTGTTGTTATTTAATAAGAGTTCTAATTATTATTAGTTAATTAAGATGGACAACGACGGCTGGAAGTGACGAAAGCGAATAAAATAGTAAAAAGATTGGGGAGGATGGAGGAGGAGGAGGAGGAGGAGGGGGGTAGAGGGAGGCAGAGATGGACAAAGAAAGGAGGGGGAGGCGAGAGGAGGAGATAAAGGAGAAAGAGGAGAGCGGAGGCGGATGGGCGTGGGGACTAGGCAAAGGAGAGGTGGAGAGGAAGGGCATATTGAGGCCTAGGTTTAAATTTAGGATTTTGATTGGATTTTTCTTAATGTTTTAGAATGATGGGGCATTTTAAATGATGAAATGATGGTGCGGAATCAACATGTTAGTTTTTCTTATAATTTTCAAGATATTTGGTAGTCTTTTCGGCCACATATCTTTTGACCTATCTTTTTTGGTCGTTTTTGATACTGTAGCTTTTTCTTTGTTTAAGTTATTTTATAAAATAATTGTTGCGCCACCATCATCAAAGTTAGCTTTTTGGTTTAAACAGTCTTTTATTGTGAAATCATGTACAGTATTTTGACCAGGATACTATTTGATTCACAATGGTCATTGTATCCTGGCAAGACGCGGATATATTAAATAAAAATTAAAAATTATATAAGAGGGTTCTTTATATATATATATATATATATATATATATATATGGGAAAGGTGTAGGCTCAAATAAAATCATATAAAGACAATAAAGAGAAGTAACATTCTTCCTTCCTTCTCAAAGAGCAATATTTTTTATTTATTATCTCACTAATAACATATGAATGAGTGAAAGTAATTGTTCGCTAAACAGCTGAAAGCATATAAAAAACGATTAAACAAATAAGATCAGCATTTTAGGATCTATGCCTATGTTCATCGAACCGTAGAACTAATACACTGCTTCAGTGGCAATTCAAACTAAAATCAACAATTCTAACTATTTTTACAACTTGACGACATTCTAACTCCAAAAATTGAAGCATAATATATACTTTACACTTTCAACTGGCGTCCGTCAATCCAAGAATTTGGTCTCTTTTATTTCAGATGTGGCTTCATAGAATTTCTTCAGCAATATAGCATGTTGATCCAACTGTTTCTTCAATGTCAAGCTCCATTTCCCAGCACATTCAGATATTCTGCAGAAAAAGATTTTAGAGTTTTTTTATTCAGTCAGCTTCGGTCATAATTTGTAGTTTATTTTGTAGTTTTTATCAGGTAATGCGTTAGGCAGATAATACAATGAGACAGAATCTATAAATGTCACAATGTCAGTAAAATATCACATTATGAGGTCCTCGATATGTAACGTCTAATTAGATGTCTGCTAGATTAAATCAGTACCCAAAAATTCATGTCCTTTTGAGTCAAAACATCAATGCATCTTATGAAGACACTCAGGTCACACCAAATGGCAGTAGCCCTGCAATAAAACTTTCCTCTCCAAAATACCGGTTCGATTCCTGAGTGGGTTGCATGCCCACCCACGCAACAACAAAAAAAAGACATTCAAGCCGTAAGACACTGAATAAATGAATCGCTTTTTACGCTGTGCATGTTTGATAAAAGAATTGTTGTCATCTCCATTTGCGAAGTCTTGATATTACAATGATTCTTGAAATTTTCAATGAAACGTCTTCCAGAAAACCGGTTGAGTGGTTTGGACACGTGTTATGGAGGTTAATAATTGTTACTGTCAAGAGAGGTGACAAAATTGTAGTTGATGGTGCAACTAGGTTTAGAGGTAGAATTAAGCCATTCTCGTCCATAATGAAGTTAGGGGTAGACCTAGTGAGCATGGATAGAGACATCAAATAGTACTTGTCAATTTAACCGAGGAGACGGTCTTGAAAGGGAAAAATGGAAGAAAAGCAGTCATATAGTCGACCTCAAAAGCTTGGGATAAAAGCTTGTTGTTGACTTGTTGTAGTAGTAGTTGTTGTTCTTTCAAACCAAACATAGCATCCATAAGCTGGCCTCAAAAGTTTAAAGTCAGTACATATTTCTATTATATTTCGCTAAACTCAAAAGAGCTTAAACCCACTAAGGGTCACACCACAGCTATACCCATAAAAGGGGGGCCTTCTAACTCAGGACTGAGGTGAAAGATACAACGGCTGCCTTGGATCTTGACAACAAACACCAAAACAAGAGTTCTACCCGGATCATGAGTCCACGACAAAAATCCCCATGCCCGAACACGACTATTGAATCACAATCTAAGACTTATAATTGGATTCGGTTTGGATTTTGATTGTGACTGGATAGTGTATGATTTGAATGGAATTGGACTTTGCCTCTGGAGAGAAGATAATAAAGAGAGGGACAAGGCTGGGAGAGAAATATTACAAAGATATGGGAAAGCTTTATTTTTGAGAAAAGGCAAAGGAATAGATAAGATATATAATGTGTTCCAGAGATAGAGGGAAAATGTTGAGAGAAGAGAAGAATGGTAGAGAATGAGATGAATAATAGGGAGGAGAAAAGTAGAAGAAAGAAAACGAGGAGAGATGGAACTTTTGAGATGTGCATAAGTCAATCTCAATTAATCAGCACCTATCAAAAGCTTAAAAATCTGTAGTTCCATGTACCTTATTTATAAGGAACCTAATCGACCAGCTAACCTGTACTAACATAATTTCCTATAAAATTAATTGGATCCAATCTTATAAGCTAACATGCCGGAACTACCTGACCAAACCCCAATACAATGACAACATAAGTACAATTATATAAGTGAAAAGGTATCCAAACTGCAACTCAGTTCCAGAGGAAAAAATCTTCCACTGGCCGCATAGGATATCGAGGCCTAAACTGACCAAGGATTCTGTTCTGCGTCTCATATAACATAACCAAGAAAAGGAAGTTAAATGCAACTTATACAAAGCTGTTTTATGGTAATATTTAACTCCTAATCATATCTCAATACAACTTTTCAATGAAAAAAGAAACATCAATGCATAAATCATAGGTAGCTTTTAAAGGGCTACACAACACCAAATCTGCCAACTGCTCTAAGCAGGACAACCTTAAAACATATTTGACTGCTTTGGGGAACTCAACTGACACAAGCATATGAATGGATGCCTACCTCTATACCAAGGCAGCTACTCCTGATTCAAAATACAAGGTGAGGATATGTCGTTGCAAGTGTCGTAGATATGTCAAGAAGATGCACAAGCAGCCCGGTGCTATATGGTAGAAAGCTCTTTCTCTAACTAAGAACTAAATATTGATCCCCTCGGGGCATGTTCGGCTCTTAGTCCCGAAAATGAATACAAAAGTGGAGATCCACTTATATATCCAATTCTACAAAATGGGTTTAGGATTCATTTTTCCATGGTCAATACCATATTTGGCATATGAAAACTAGCTTATATAAAGTAGCTATGGAATGATGACATGGAGATTACTAATTATTTCACAGAAATCTTCCCTCACTTCATCCGCTTGGTAGTTCAGTAAACAAAGGAATTGGAATTTGCAACAGAAATAGATAAGTAGAAGCACAGAGAAGGATGAAACATTTTTAAGAGCACTTGTGTTCTGATCTTGTGAGATGGGAACTCAAGAAAGGTATTAATCCTATGTGGAAGGGAGCAGGCCCACAAAATGAAACTATATGATAGCATTTACTTTTCTCTAAGATTTTCAACCAATCAAAGAAGAAAGGAAATATGGATTAGTTCCATTTAATTCCATTGCCCTCGCTCAACCCAAGTGCCAAGCAAGACCTAAGTGTGATGGATAACCATGTCAAATGACAGGCCGGAAGAATAATTCATTCAGATGGCTGACCTCCCTTAACACGCCACTGGCAGACATTCTCCATTACTTTCACTGTAAACTTCTTTTGTTACATATCAGAAATATTTATACATCAAAACCATGTTATTATGCAAGTACAACTCCAATCTAATTCCATCAAGATTTATAAGCTACCAAGCATTCCAAACCAAATCTCATTTCCCGTCATTTTCGGTAGACTATGGCAAACAAATCACGTGTAACAATGCATTTTAGCTAATGGTGTATCCTTTCCCTTTCATGTTCCAAGTTCAACTCTGGTCAACCATTTAAATTTATTTGGACAAATTTGTGGCATTTGATCTCCCGTGAGTTTGTTGAGATGGTCGAGAGGGATTAACCTGAAAGATCGGTTATGAAATGAATGTGTCCATTGGAACGAAGAGGTAGCTATAATTCAGAATAAAATGCGTGGGTATCACTTGAGATGGTTTGCCATGTGCAACACATATCTGTAATAAGCCAATTACTAGGTTTTAATGAATCATTGCTCACTGAGAGGGAAGGGCTAGGCGTCAACTTAAATAAACATGGACCATTATAGATATGATCACAGCTATTATAACAAAAGAGAGAACTGTTGTTAAAGTTGAATGGAGAAAAGGGATGCATATAGCTATGCGAAAAGTTTGGGGATCGGGACTAATTGATTGCCGATCTTCTATATTAATACTAAACAACACCTCATTTTTGTTGTCACTTGCATAATCTACAATTGATATGCTTTCACCTGAATGATCAAGGAGAGGTCTTCTTAGCATATCCCATTGCATGAATCATGCGATGTATATAGTGACCCAAGCACTACTATTTAAATAGGAGAATAAGAATATTTGGGATTTTTTTTTATAGATATTCCCTACAGGAAAAGATGGAAATACATCCAGATAATGGAAGTAATTAGAGACAAACATAGACAAGTCACTAAACCAATTGAAAATCTTTTGAAGGCCAGGAAGTGGTATTGCTACAATCAAATAGAATTCTGACATAATTCTTGAGTTATCAGATCCTCGGGCTTCTAGTCATTAAATATATTAACAGATCATAAATGATTATTTTGTTAACTACAAACCTTGAAGAAACCAAGCCCAAAACCATGTAGAAATTCACAAGAAGTTACCTACAAGTTTAGATATGATATATAGAGTCTGAAACAAGCATAATTTGTAGTTTTCTTTTCGTTGCTATCTAATTGGAGACGACAACAAAATGCATAAATACAAGATAAAATCAGAAAAGATGACTTAGTTTAGTGCTAAAAACTCAAAATTAATTTCTGAATTTGTTATTACATAATTTCAGAAGAATGTGATAGAAATTTGGAAACTCAATTCAATTTACTCGAGTTTAAGAGAATGAACACACAAGCTTGCAGCAATTAGTCGTGCAGTTTGACTAGCATTAAATATTAGATATTACAAAAGCAATTTATGTGCTAATAAAACCTTACAATCTGATGAGTGGCATATCGCAGTTGTGATAAAGGTTTCTACATCTACAAACAATTAGGTTTTCCATAAAATAAATAATCTCAACAAATAAAAAAAGGTAGAAAACGGAAGAAGAAAATTAAGCAGTGACATATAATTTTGCAGCAAAGGAAGTACACACCTCTCAATCTTTGGTCCAGAGGAACACTTTACCACTGCTGGTTGCGGCAGCAAGCGATGCCAATCTATAGGGGTGCACAGCCAATTGCTGGGGAGTCGAAGTCATTCGTGAGCTTTCAAGAGCCATAGTAGTTTTATCACTAACAGAAATTACATCAATCGCACTTTCCAAATTCCCCACAAATAAGTAGGAGTCGTTCCATCCCCATATTCCCTTGGTCGAGGACAACAATTTAACCCCTCGATTCTTATGAGGTATCTTGGATTGCTCACCGAAGTTTGCTCCACTCAAAATTCCAACTTTATTGTCATCACTTGTAGTTGCAAGAAAACTTCCACTGGGTGAGAAATATGCCGAATGCACAGCCCTCTCATGGACTACTTTGTTTAGGAATTCAGGCCGATCTTTGTTCATAAATCTCAAGTCCCATATGCAAGCCGTTCCATCAGATGAGCTAGTGGCCATCAAATGAGCATTCATCGGGCTGAAATGTATCGTGTTTATCCTTCCATTTTGAAGCTCCCAAAAGCTCGAAGCTTTCCCAGCTTTCTCATCCCAAACCTTGAGCTTACCTACTCCCTCCCCAATGTATAATGAACTATCATCCTCTGGCCATTGACAAATAGAATAAAAAGAATCAGAAACACTAGAACAAACCACCACATTAGAATTCTCCTTCTCAACATCCATCAACCGCACGAATCGATCATAACTACTCGTAAAAATCTTTGTAGGCGAGAAATAATGTGCCGAAATCCCTGTTACAAGATTCGAATGGTGCGAACAATCATACAATCCACGGCCGTGCGACGAATCCACAACCCAAAACCCTAACTCCCCAACCGCATTCCCGGCCACAACCACGGTCCGATCGCTAAACGGCAAAAATGTTAAACTTGATATAATCTTAGAAAGAACAAGAGCCGAATTCTCCGGCTTCAGCTTCAACGAAGTCCTCGGGTCGAAACTATTCTCGATCAAAGGAGTATCAGTAGGAAACAAGGACGAGGACGACGCCATGGCTAGGGTTAGGTCACTGGTATCGGCGAATTTGGGGAATCTCTCGGGGGACTTGCCGCGGATGCGGAGGGAGCGGCGGCTCGAAGATGGAGATGAAGGCGGCTTCCTCTGTTGGTTGATTTGCCGGCGAGGTTTGAGAGCGGAGGAGGAAGGTATGAGTTTTAGGGTTTCCATCATCTCGGCGTTGCGGCGGATGTTCTGCTGCCGGCGGCGCTCGTAGTCCGATGGGGTTTCAGACGCCATTGATGAGAGGGGAGAGAAGGAGATTTTCAGCTGATTGGGGCATTTCGACGAAGATTAGGTTTTGGGTTTGGGAGTGAAGATGAAAAAAGGTGAAGTTTTTATTTTGCAAGAGATGCTTGAAAGCAAAGAAATTTACCGAGAATCGCCGGCAAATTTGGAGCGCCGTTGCGTGACCATCATCACCTCATCGATCTCAAATTGTGAAAACAGCCTGCGAAATTCTGTTGATTGACTTTCCTATTCCGGAATATCGCAATTGAAACCACAAGTTTTGGTTAAAAAATGCCTGGAAATTTTATGAAACTTTTTGAAAGCTTTTTACTTAACAACCTAGAGATTTATAAAGTTTTCCAGTACACCATTTTTAAGGAAACATTTTTTTATTTAATAAAATCATAAATCATCATAGATTTTGCCCCAAGCAGGAAAATTCATCCCGTGGACTTTTGCTTTGATGAGAAAAGTTTCGCCGGAAGAGCTATTGTCCTTTGTAAGATTGATGTTGATAAACAAAAAAAATTTCTGGATTTGCTGCTCTTTTGAAAGAGAAAAAGGCTTGGACCAGTTTTTGAGAAATACTCCGTAATTTATCAATTAGGTAAGGAATATGATTGCTTTTATCGTCCCAATTTTTAATTCATTGTTATATTTTAAAACGTTTCTATCATATTTAAAGGAATTTGATATTTCAAAGCTAATTCAAACACAGAATGTCCCGCTATAGTAAATGATTACCACTATTTTGCAATATATGAACGGCACAATCCACATTTAGATCGTATTAAGACACCCAACACCTATATAATTTCATGTTTGTTTCTCCTTAAAATACTATAAGAACCATCTGATACACCCTTCGACTGATCATAACAAATTGAAATGTATATTTACAACAATATATCCTTAAGATTAATACAGAGAAACGGAGCATGCAATAGAACTATAGGAATTACCTATGCTGGTGAGAGGTACCAACAAGAGGCCGAAAAAACTAGTATAATGAAACCGCGAAGCTACGGACAACTAACTATGGCGCCTTAATATTGTGTGGGATGCAACCTATTTAATTGTTTCTTTAAAAAAGAAAAGGTAAATCGCACTAAAGTCCCCTAAACAATCTAGTTTTTCACAAAAATGCCTTAAAGTTTTTTTTAATTACAGCAAAATATCAAGGGAATTTATTTTACAAGAATACCCTCAAAATTAGCGGTTAATGTATTTTAATTTAATAAAATGAAACATGGTAGTTAGTGAAAAACAGTGATGGTTAAGGGTATTTTATTGTAATTCACCCAAAATAAAAGGAAATCGTTACATACTAGTTGGACCAAAAAGAAGAGCTCAGCCACCAAACACACCATGATATCCACTATGCCCTTTGCCTCTGCCTCTTGCTCATGCATAAAATTGAGAACAGCAAACCCAGAAAGTCTCTCTAACATTTCATCTCAGCTTTCCTTCCAACATTCATTCTCTTCGCTTAAAAACGAAGATGCAGCTTCATCTTGCTCCTCTTCGATCAACATCTACCCTGCCGACGACGACCTCGCCGCTGCCGCCGCCGCCCCCATCCAAAATCTTCCTCAAAACCAAAAGAACCAAAACCAAGAAAACCAAAATCCACAGAACACCAACCCCAAAACCCAAATCCCTCCCCTATCCAAAACCAATCCCAACACCTCTCCTCATGACTCCACCTCTCTCCTCTCTCTCCACAAACCAAGCCATCACCCAAGTCCTCCTCCTACTCAAATCATCAATCTCCAACAACATTCGCATAACCCCCTCCATCTTCTCCTCTCTCTTGGAATCTCTCTTCACCCTCAACTCCGCCATCCGCCACGTTGCCCTCCTCCACTCCCTCATCCCCCCTTCTCTCCTTCACAAGACCCCCTCCATCTCATCCAAGCTCCTCCGCCTCTACTCGATCCACGGCCACATCGAAAAGGCCCAGCAAATGTTCGACCTAATGCCACAAAGAAACAAAACCAATGCTTTCATATGGAATTCTCTCATCTCGGGATATGTTGAGCTTGGCCAATTCGAAGATGCCATGGCGATTTACCACCAAATGGATGAAGAAGAGATCGAGCCCGATAAATACACTTTTCCTCGGGTTCTGAAGGCGTGTGCAGGTATCGGGTCGGTGGAGCATGGCCAGGCTGTGCACCGAAACATCGTGCGCATGGGTTTTGGAAATGACGCTTTCGTCCTCAATGCACTTGTAGATATGTATGCAAAGTGTGGTGATATAGTGAAGGCAAGGCGGATCTTCGATTGGGTTGCGGATCGTGATTCAGTTACTTGGAACTCGATGATAGTCGGGTATTTGAGACATGGGCTTGTTGTCGAGGCGATGGATACTTGTCGACGGATGATTGGTGCAGGGATCGAACCCGACTCTATTACTATATCTGCAATGCTAGCAAAATTTTCCTCGATCGAAATTCATGGTTGGGTTTTAAGGAGAGGACTTGATAAGAATCTATCGGTTTCAAACTCATTGATAGGTCTATACTCTGAGAACAACCAATTAAGTCGTGCTTTAGCGATATTTGAGTCGATAAAGGACAAGGATATTGTATCATGGAACGCGATAATTTCGGCTCATCAAAGAGACCATCGCATTTTTCATCTGTTTCAAGAGATGGAAAAATCTGGGCAATTGCCGGATAAAGTAACGTTCGTGTCGTTGCTTTCAGCTTGCGCAAGATTGAGAAGGGTACGGGAAGGGAAAAAATTGTTTTCGAAAATGATGGAGGTTTACGAGATTAAGCCAGAAATGGTGCATTATGGGTGCACGGTGAATCTGTTGGCAAGAGCTGGGGAAATTGAAGAGGCTTATGAGATTATAACTATGAGAATGCCATTTGATGCAGGGCCTACAGTTTGGGGGGCTTTGCTGTATGGTTGCTTTTTGCATGGGGATGTGAGGATTGGGGAAGTTGCAGCAGAGAGATTGTTTGAATTGGAGCCTGACAATGAGCTTAATTTTGAGCTTTTGATGAAGATTTATAGGGATAAGGGAAATTCTGAGGGGGTTAAAAAAGTGATGAAATTGATGAGAGATAGAGGGTTGGAATTAAAAGGGTGTGTATAATGGCAGTGTGGCGTGTCTTTGTTTTGTAATATTGTGTGTTTATGGTATTAAATAGAAAATGTAAAATAATAGTTCATTCAGCAAACTTAACAAATAAATGTGTGACATTTGACGATATATAACAACAAATTATGCATTGCAACTGAGACAAACAGCTCCTAATCGTATGGTGAATTGTTTCACATCATATGAACCAATTGATATTTGCAAGGAACTAGCAAAAGCCATATATTTGGACAAAAGAATCCTCTTAAATTCACCATGTATGGAAGGCACATATAGCCCTTCAGGTGATTTATTAGCGTAAACACCCACTCTTTTGATCGACCAAATCCCTCAAAAACACTCATTCTGCTACTAACAACATAAACAAGTTTTAAGGTTACAATACACAATAATTTGGGTTGTTTATAGTTTTGAGCATTTTTAAGGGGGTGGGGGTGGGGGGTGGGGGGTTACACTAATAAATCACTTGACGGGGCATAAGTGCATACAGAAAAACTACAGGGGTGTTTTGTTTCTTAGTTAACGATTTCAATGAATGATGGAACAAATATTGAACTATTGACATGTAAGAAAGTTTTAGCTAAGTAGTTCCACAAAGAGCTAATAGAGAAATGCTTATATAAATCTTTTCATGTAGTCAGTTTTTTCTCGATGCCAATATCATATGCCCTTGTCATTATACAAATGCCATTCATGATGCCCAATCAATTCTTTGGGCCTTATTCTGTTGTATATTTCTGTTCAGAGATCAACATTTCGAATGTTTGAAGATTATCAGCCAAAATATTAAGCCAGGTGAAGTGGCTTGTTATCCGATACCTCATATTCACCATCAGTACAGAAAATACGAGTATGCAAGAAAAGACGAACTCTCCACATGAAGAGAAAAAAGAACTCGGATGCTCCCTCACCTTAACTTTTTAAGCATCCATCGTCTTGAGTAATCTTTAACTGCAACACAAGAAAATAATATATATACTGTTATCTTCCACAAGCATGCTAGCCATACGCTTATTTGTGTAAAAAAAAACCTTATAATTATATGCAGAAATTATACGGTAATATGTTCTCACTGAACAATATGAAGACATATAACATTACGGATATTCAATACCTTAAGTCAGTAAAAATTGGGCGAACTTTTTCGAAAACCTCGTCTACAGTTCCAACTGCACTGATCTGCATGGAGGGGGAAACAATTGCAACACTGAACATTAGATATTGCATTAAATGCCTTAGTTCTAGAATCTCATATTCAATACAGGGTAATTTGTAAGAAAAGACCCTCCCCAAGAAAACTCGTAGTTACAGGATATGCATCTATATCGTAATTTCATAATGGATGGAGCTGATATAAATGAAATTGACTGGCCAGTGCATAACACTACCAAGTATTGACCTAGCGCCTAGTGTAAACCTGGTAAATGTAGTGATATCAGTGAAGGGCAGTAAAATATTATGTGATGCATTAAGGACTATAGAGTAGCATAGAGAGACATTGAATATAAGCAATTCAGCCAGAAAAAAAAATTACCAAAAAAGTTGTTGAATGGCATTAGAATTCAGAATATTAACCCAAGTTGGAAGTGTTGATAAAAGTTCAAGTTTCCAAACTAGTAATAATATCACCAGTCATCTCAGCAATTGAAACACGAGTTTAACTGCAATAAGATAGGATATAACATCTCCTGGAGTTCAGAAATACATGCACATATGCAAGTCATCAAAGCGAGAAGAAGAAAAATCCAAGTTTAACTCCAGAAGCACCAATAGATCCAAATATCCTTATCACATCACCATTATATATATGAGAATAATGAGGAAAGATGCGGAAGGAATTTCCTCCTATGGCATCGAAAAACACGCCCTCCATCGCGTTTTCCGACGATCGGCACCCACCATCTTCATCGTCATCATCTAAGATGTGGGTACACCAAATTTCATGTGATTCTATAACTTTTTCACCGTTGATTTAGTGGGTTCAAAATTAACGGTTTACCGGCAATAGAACTTTTTACATTGCTAAATCAACGGTGAAAAAGTTGTAGAATCACATGAAATTTGGTGTACCCACATCTTAGATGATAACGATGAAGATCATGCATTCCGATCATCGGAAAACGCGATGGAGGGTGTGTTTTTTCGACGCCATAGGAGGAAATTCCCTCCTATGGCCTCTTTCCGCCATTACTCTCTCTCTCTCTCTCTCTCTCTCTCTCTCTATATATATATATATATATATATATATATATATATATATATATATATGAGTACCAAGATTAAGGACCTTCAGATACAAACAAATAGCATCCATCTGAAAACTAGACATGTTAAACTTAATGAGCTCGTCCTGATTTAGCCCTAACAGAGCTGAAAATAAAGGATCTTAGTACTAAGATTAAGGATTTGGGATAAAGGCGAAGTTGTTGCTTACTTGCTTCTGCTGCTGCTGTTTTATAACCATAACCATCCTGGTATAGTCATTTAGTTGTGGAAACACAGGTACAAAACCAAAGCTATATGAGGGTACTTAAAACTACTCGACTTCATTTTTAATATAGATACAAGATAACTGTGTAAACCAGACATATCAAGGGTACTGTTGATCCAAGACCAGAAACGTAAACGACATTCGATGAGAATGCCATATTCCACATATCACAGATTTAAGTGGATATTGGTTCCAAATTACCTTATGGACTTTTCCCTTTCCAGAGTAATATTTGATAATAGGAAGATTAAATCTGTTGAACACCTTCAAACGTTTCTTTACTGTTTCGATATTATCATCAATCCTCCCCTAGAAGCACATATGAAAATATTATGATTATGATAAAAGGAACAAACGCATTAATAAATTCCAAATTACTTTAGCACATGCAAGGGAGGTTTCTCCACCTGATTTCGGCTTAGGACGCGTTTCACCATCTCCTCCTCAGGACAGTCAAAGAAAACCACAAGATCTGGTTCTGTTCCAACCTACAGCACAATACATACCAGACCACAAATGTAATACTGTTGAAGAGAACAAGAAGATATTGAATGCGAAGGGGAGAATAAAAACGGCTAAATTACACTAATCTACCCATGACTGTCGCTGATTTTCAGTACAGCTGCCTCAATTTTTTTTTTAAAGGTAACATGCTATAATTTATTTTTTTTAAAGTTAAGGTATTTTAGTGAAAAACAGTGACAGTTCAGAGTAGTTTAGTGTATTTAGCTATTAAAAAACTCAGAATATAAATTTAAGCAAAACCTAAATTTAGAAAGAGAAAAAAACATGAGCATAATACCAGAGAAGAAACTTACAATCCTTTCAAAAGCAATACGGTTTTCATCACTTCTTGGAAACCCATCAATCAAAACTCTGCGGTTCTTGCTTGATTCAATTGCTTCACGAATCAAATTGACTGTTACTTCTGAGGGAACAATCTTTCCTTCCTTTATGGTGTCACGAATCATTGCTCTGTATACATACCAACATTCCAAGAGCTGGTAAGTGCATGTTGCATACATTAAGCTAATCTCATGTAAGAGAGTAGAGTAATATCACCATGTACCCATTTTCACTGTTGGATGCCATTTCCTTCCTCAACAAATCACCAGCACTTAGGTGCGTAAATCCAAAGGCCTCTGCTATTTTCGCACATTGCGTTCCTTTTCCACTGCCAGGACCACCTGAAACAAGTAAACTTCAGTGATATTTATATGGTAAATCAATGCATCATTAAAAAAGTGGGAAATTCCACAAACATGGCCTTTCAAGTTTGATGATAGTTCAAGGATGTATGCATGCATGTGTGAAAAACAGAAGCCTACAGTCCACAAGGCCATACTTGCATGTATGGCTGGCAAAAAAATATCTATTTATTTACACCGTAAATGGTCTCGGCTCCTAAGAGAATAGGGGCGTGAAATTAAATTTTTAACCCAGGGTTAGACTTAATCGATCGGATTGCTTTAAAATTTGCATATTCTCCTATCTTCTATGTTCTACACAACAACAAGAAGAAGAAGCCTTAATCATGAAATTTTTGGGTGCTACATGATTCTTGCACTCAGTTCTGAAGGACCGTCTCCTTGGTTAAGATAAGTACAAATCTTTTTAAGTCTCTAACCATGCTCATTTAGGCCTAAGCTCCATCGGTTATGTTAGCTTGATATACAATGTTAGCTCACAATATGGCAACTTATGCTTTACGTAAAGAGATTCCTGACATTTTATTAGGGTATCATGTTTCAAGAAGTCTTGGGCTCTCTCACACACACGCGCGCGCGCATCTGTACATACTATATACATATGTAATTGAATATATGTACATACATATACATACATATGTGTACGTGCACGCATGCACACACATTTCTTTCCTTAACTTTATTTATCGTCACAAGCAAGTGCTACCACTGGAGGCCTTTTCACACGGCCCAAAGTCCCACGGAAGGGGGAGTGTTTAGTGTTATGCTAGCTTGATATACATTGTTAACTATAACCCAAAACCTTAAAGAATTTGGGTGAAGCAGTTTGTTGACAAGGCCTATCTCTGCTCTCGTTACTCCATTAACTAAAATTTTGTCAATCCTACTGACCGAGTGCATATGCATTCAGCATATCTTTATGCTCTATACATGATCAAATATGCACTCATAAATAAGACGAGAAAACATGTTGATCAAGTCATGCACAAGTGATATCAATTGATAACTACAACAACTTTTTTCATGGTTCAACACCATTGTTGCTTTCAGCTATAAAAGAACATTCTTTGAGAAGTGGCCTCTTGCATACTGTTCAATAGACAAGGTACATGACGGCAAGACCATCTACTGACAGAACTTCAAAGTGACTAAAAGACAATGTAAACATTAAACAGCAGCACTAAAGATATCCAGTTCAATTGATGATTTGGCAGTAAAGCTGCTTGGCCTCAAGGCATAAAGATCTTACCTAAAACAAAAGTTATAAGAGAAGTCCTTGGGTTAGAAGAATCACCCACCTTTGCCTGCACGAAGGAGGGTTAGAGAGAGGTCATACCTAAGTAGAATCAAGCAAAGTAACTTTATAATATATAAGTAGAATCATATTTTAAGTAGAACCAAGCAAACGAACTTCTAATAACCATGATGCTAGCAAGTAACTGACAAACACAGATATGTATAAATTTCATGTTCAAAATGTTTACATGAAGAAAACAAACTCCTAGCATAATATGGGCCTCTAGTCCTCTGTATGTGTGATTCTTTCTCAGAAGCTTGGACAACGAAAAAATCCGCAGTCTCTATTAGTATTATGCCGGGGGCGAAAGAAAATAATCTAAGCATACCAGCTTAACAATGTCTGTCATGAAGAATTCCATAAACATCAATCCAGATGGTATCTGCATTCAAAGGCCAAAAAACAGATGTCAGAGACGTATAACCTTTCCTGTGTCTCCACTCCAAAAATATTCTGATAGATAGGAGCCGAAATTTATTACAATGGGTTAATATAGCCTGTTTCTGAATAACTCAATCAGACTATAAAAATTAATTAATCTTGCCAATTAGCAATTACAGATTTTGGAGTACACTTATCATTTTCTTAACTGTTGATATTCAGTATCTTGATTTTGAGTTGGTTTTGTTGGGTATAGTTGGAAATCCATGCAGCTCCGACTATAGCAACAGATGTCTAGTTTCAAGAAATTGTTGCTCCAACATGCAGTCCGAACCATGACTTGGGTTAGAAAACTTGTAGTTGTAATAGTTTCAAATCTAATGCAATTTCAATTTCAGGTGTTGGAACATACGAAATAACCAGCTAACACGCTTTCTAACATTTGTAGTTGATTTACATTTCTAATCGAAACAAAGAAATGTAGTTGCTAGCATGTAATTGGAATTAGATTGTATCTCTGGCTAAAGTCAACCAAACACTCCATAGATTGCTACAAGGGGTAAACCTCTACAAAGTCATGTAACATTGTTCTCTTACAAGATCCTCTACATCATTGCAATCAATCTTGAATATCCATTATATCAAACACCTCTCCTGCAATAGCAGTAGAACCTGTACAAAGCCACAAATTGATGCAAACAACATCCATTTCTCACCGCTAAGTGATTCCACTTCAATCAAAAGCCGCAACATTAAATATTGCGCAAATCGGCAGCTTCTTATCTTAACAATGCGATTAGTTGAGATGCTCATTTAAGAAATCAGGCAATAATTAAAAAGGATCTATAGTTGGCATAAATGCTTACCTTTTGTTGAAAGAGGAGCGAATTTGAAGAAGATGAAGAAGAGATCCATGGGGGCAGTGAAGATGCGATTCTCCTCAGCATCATTTCGTCGATAGATCTCAGCGAGGGCCTGCTTATTTAAATCGAGATCACAGGTGGTGTCCCTTTTGAGAGTGGGGCATTTTGTCTCCTGTTTACAGAAAACGAGGTTTTACATAAAAGTACCTAAAGAAACGAGCCTTTATTGCATTGCGCCAATCCGTTGGCTCCTTATTTGCCTTTAACCCCTCGCAACCATTTTTTTTGTTTATCTGGCTCCTTGAGAATTTCTCTTTGGTAGAAAGAGGCACATAGATATAGTTAATAGTTTGGTTAGATGTAGTTAGAACCACCGCACATAAATTTAAAAAGGTGTTGTTATTTCAACAAGCAGTTAGAACGGTAAATAGAGTTGAAAATTATGCGGTGGCAACTAGGTTCAAATTAATCATTTTTGCAACTACATGTTAGTGCTGTGTCCCCTCTCCAAATATATTTAATTACCAGTTTTCATTTTAGAAAATCCTTCTTTTAGGATAATTAATTTCTTCAAAACGCTTCTTCCAGTTATCATTTCTTCAAAATGAGTCACCAGATTTAACTCTTTGTATTCTTTCTTAATTCGTTCACTTAGAGGTGAGCAAATTATATAAACTCCATAAATTTTCCTTTATTCCTATGTGATACAGATAAATATATGATGCCTAAAGTTGACAAGATGATGTAACTGTGCAACAATCTCTGGGCCGGAAGCTCTGAGAACCCTTTCAGTCTCGTGAGGACTTTGACAATTAAGCAATAGAAAATTATCCGACTACTGCTAAACTTGGTCATGAAAGAATAGAGAGAGAAGTTAAAATTTACTTTGATTAATTGTACTTTTTTATTATTATTAAATTTTACTTTTGCATTACAAATATAGTTCTTTCCATCCGACACTCTCCTTCCATTGGTCTTGTGCACAAGTCCTTGTATTGTAGGTCGGTAAGTGCAAACTCGACCTTCACCTGCATTTCCAAGTCATCCGTGGTTAAAATGAGGAAACAATGAATATAAACACCGTTAAATTAGGGTAGTTTTTCATAATTTTGAAAGAAAATGATAGTTTTCTGTCACAGACCCAAACCCCAAACCTGTATAGGGAGTTTTTGGTAAATAAACCATATTACAATTGCAAACAGATTTTCTTTTGGTATATTGAAATTGTGTATATTTAGTTATAATATTTTCAACTACAGCTTCTGTAGAAACAAGTATTTAGTTGGATGCTGTCACCAGCAGAAAAATTCATTAGAGAATATGCATGATTTATACATATTTCTGGTTTTCAGTTTGAGCACTCAACAGCAACAACAACAATATTTCTAAATGCAGCAGACATAAGAGGAAAAAAAATAGTAAAGCTACCCGCTCATCATAATGTTCGATGATTGCAATGATACATTCATCCCCCACTAGTAGTCTAAGGGCAGATATCAGCGCCTCACGGGAAATTTTTCTATCCTGCGCCAGCATATACAACAATTAATATCAAGTAAAAATCTAATCGGAAGTACTGCAAGATGTAGTCAAAGATTAATACCACATAACAGTTGTAGTGTTTCACAGTCTCTGTCAGCTTTTCTAGTGATTCACTTTTGATAAAGCACGAGCCACATAGCAGGTTCGCCTACAGTGCGAGAGAAGTTGCTTGCAGAGTCATTCAGCATTACCAATTGTGTCAGCCATTATTCTTCATTACCCAAAAAAAGACAGAAAACAAATTAGTTGCCTGATTCCATAAAGAAATCAACATAATATTTCCTGAAAAGGTTGTCATTGAAGATCCACTTGTAAATTAAAAGAAAATGGCATCTAAGAAATATAATGAATAATGGAGTATAGAGTAAAAATAAGCTCCTGAGACGACGTTGAAACCTCAAAAGTATGACTGTTTCCTGAGATTTGAGTCCTATTATCCTAGATGAAGCTGGGAACTCTATATATAGTATGCCCGGGTCTTTGCACAGCATTCAATTCTGAATGCTTGAGCAACAGGTTATGCTCTGACAGAGAAACGAGAGCTAAGGTAGTACGGTGCATGCATAAACAAAGTTGGTGAATGCACAAGGCTAGGGGTTCATTTCTCCCAGATGAAAGGATCTAATTGGACAGATAAATTACAAATATGGTTAAAAATATGTGATATTCACATGGTGTACATGAATCCACAGCCTCGAGCAAGCACGATGCGGTGCAGCTACAATTAGCTAATCATTTAGACCCGCACCAAAGTAACAGTCAAGGCCAAAATATTGGTCTGATTTTGATGCTTTGTAGGTGTCAAATATGCCCTCGTAAGAGCTAAAATACCACATGAACGGTGATTCAAAAGTTAAAACTCTTAGTACACTCAAAAAACATAAAAATATTATCTGAACGGCAGGAACACTATCAATTGGATCGAGATAACTTCTTCGTGGCCACTTCTATTGAGCATTCCCTTGAAAACCTGGAAAGCATATAACACATTCTATTTATTATATATATTATGCAGTATACGTAGTATTTACTCCCACAAACAATTTAGCCATGTCACAAAGTATTATACTAAAATTAAAAAGTAAATAATTGAAAGCACTTAAGAGGAATACAGAAGAATCCAAATGCAGTGTTCACATAAAGAACAAAAGGATACATGTCGAAGGTTGCACAATCCTTCCTATATACCGTTCATATCTTGGTACTTTCCTGATTGCACTTTCTTTCAATTCTGTATTTGATGGAGAACAAATTTTACATCAAGACTACTAAATGGAACAGTTTAACACCTGGAATGTGCATCCCATCTTGAGGCGGTTATCACGATTTGTGTATATTAACTCATGCTTGCTTAGTGATCCTTACTTAAAAACAATTTATATTTTAGCGTACCTCCTTCTGCTTCCATTGGAGCAACTTCTGTGGACGCATAGTCAGGATGTGTTTCCTCCTGTCATTTAGTATGTCCAATTAGCCCTTGTACTTGACATTTAGTTAGCCTTTTCACTATCCAATTTGTATCTCCCTCCCTCCCTCCCTCTAAAATTAATTGTGCATAACATTCAATAACTTATTGTTAAACGATTTATCTTGAATGAGACGTGAAATACTTCATTTTGGGAGATATTTACTTCCCATTATCTACTATTATAGTGCAAAGGAAAGGGGTCTTTTTATTTTGAAATCGATTGCTGACGTGGCCTTCCCATTCTTTAAGAAAAATCAATAAAAAATATATAAAATCCAACCAGGATTCATAACCGCAACTAATCACATCACTTAGTATTTAGGGGGAAAACTTGTCACGACCCGAAAGTACGGAACATGACCGGCACTTAGGCTACGAACGTCTCAAGGCGTACGTGCTCTAAATAAGCCGAGCCCAGAAATCCAAACTAAGAAAAGTAGTGGAGTGAAGGAAGAACCATATGTAAATCAACCAGTTTGCAACATAATATACAATGCCTAAAGGCGAGGATCATAACAGAAAAGGGAACTCAACAGCATGAAACCCAGAGAAATATAACGTGCGACTCTAAGGTCGAGAGAATAAACATCACTGGTCTCTATCTCAAATAAATACATGTTTGGTTGATAGAACTTCTAGATACAACTGAAATATAATATACAATATACAGTGATGGGTACGATACAATAAACCCACCTACTAGCAAGTCACCCGAAAGGAACAGTGCCCGCAAAGCCGTAATGAAACATGTACGGCAACACCTGCAAGAAACTGGAGCACAACGGGGGTGAGTTGCCAACTCGTGAGTAGAAAAAGATCTACGAACAGAAAATCACATGTATGACGCAATCCTAGGTCATACGATCATAATATATAATCCTCAAATAAATAACCAACAATCTATAACAATGGTTAGGGTAAACATCTAACCCAAGTATAATCTCATGTGCCCGTGTCAGTGCATCAGGTAGCAATATAACATATGGATGATGTATGAATGCATGAAACAGAATACATGTACTGAAGAAAACCGCTTTCATAAATTTATGAGATTTCTGTATTTTTAAAATGAGGTATCATAATGAAATCAGCATAAAACAGTGCCTAGCATCGGCACAAAACATAAATCTCAATATCTCGATATCTCTGTAGCACAATCTCTGTACCTCAATATCTCAGAATCTCAATGTCTCAATCATAATATCTAGGGCGCCGTCAGTCCAGACCGGCCCCTACCATCCATCTCATGACCACGACGGTATCCTCCGGATATCCGACGCGTCTGGTAATATCACCGGTCGGTCGTGCTCCCCTGCACAGGCTCAACGCCATCTCTTGCGATCTTCTTACCCCGGGATACCGCACCGGGCCCACCATGTACCCGAAACGGTTCATCCGCCTCCTCGAATCGGGTCTCGAAAATCCATCAGCAAAACTCATGGTGGACGACTCATACATCATAGGAAAACCGCATTTTTATTAAAAAGAGAAAGCAGTTTATATATATGTTTTGCGGTTTTCCTTCAAATCCAGAAAATCTCATGGAAACCCGAATCCAAATCATCAATAGCATGTGAAATCATGAATATAAGCATGAGAATCCATGAATGCAGTATATAATGAATAACAGTATGCATGATGTGACAAGTAATAACTACAATGTCAAGCTGGCATATAAGGCAAGCATACTAATATCATGTCACTACTAGCTAACAAGCTAAATCAAGCAGTAATATTCTCTAAGTGTACGTGACATGGCAATTACCGATGAAGATGTGTGTGCGCCGGCAAATAAGTGTACATGGTACATACGCATCATCGGTAATGGTGCCGGTGTCCTAACAGCAGGATATCAATAATGAAATATGAATCACAACAGTATGCGATGCAAAGCAACAACAATAATGTAAGGGAGCTGAATACCAAGCACAATGATAGCTAAACTGCATCTAATGTCATAAGAGTCATACAGCTACATCACTATAAGGCTGAGCTAAAGCTGACAGTAGGTAAGGAAAACCGCCTAACCTCTGAGTCGATACATATATATACATATATAGTCGGTGATCCCGCCTCGATAATATCACATCTGATACCATATCTCTATAATCAGTTATTCCCAAATCAAGAGTGCGGGTCAAACATCAAATTATAGCTCGTACGTAAATCCGTCGTACGGCATCCCCAAATCTGGGTACGGGTCAATATCACATTATATCATTCATCTGGTACTCTCTTTATCAGATATCATAATCTGGGTACCGACATATGTCTAGTACAAAGCTAATATCATCACTATAATTATGATCTGACTACTGATCGACAGTTTCGTATAAATCGATATCATTATCACATATCAACTCAAGGAGTATACATCGCCGAATGCGACCTATCATACTAATCTTGTCATATCATATCATATCATATCTCGTAACGTAATCACATGTCGATCATTTTATATATAAATCACTATTCATATGTCGTCGTCATCCAAAATCCGCTAAAGCATCAAGACGTATCTCAAATACGAATTTTACCATATTACTGATATCATAATCTCAGATCAGACTCATCGACTCATCTCAATCCCATGTATCATTCTCAATCTGTATGCGAACACATAGTCCCATACCCATGTGACCACTTAACAATATAGAATCCCATAACCACATATGAAATAAGGATGTATGCAAGTATTTATGTGTGTGTATGTATGTGTAGTGCACCCACTACCCTAGGGTTTCGTAACCTTTCACCAATCCAACATACCAATATCCATCTTAACATCACTAATTAATCCCAACAACATATATTATTTGTTAGTGTGTATACGCATCCGTATACATCACTACGAACTGCGGGGGCACTATACGCCATCCACCCGACTTCTCCCCGTAGATATAAATCTACTCACCTAGTTTTGTGCGTGCCGGTGCCGATGTCGCCATTTGTATCTCCAACGTCTCAACGCCACGTGGGGTACCTACAAGGATATCACATGCTAAAACACATAAAAACCATGTCGGAAACCAAAATGGTGCACGCTACGTCTATAAGTAAAAACCTATAGCCTTGCGTGCAAACGCGATCAATAATCCTCTGCTGTTGGCGTCCAAATGCTACCTGACAGAAACGAATCCTCGAATACCAAAATCCATACGAAAACAAGTCGTAAATCATGCGCCAACTCAAGAAAATCAACCCAGATTCTACCCTGGTTGGAACCAGACAAAACTAGACATACCCAGGGTCAAGTTTACAGGTAAAAGAGCCGTGCACGCAAAACGAGGGGGTTTCCTACAGCTCTGGCCGCAAATTGCGGCCAGATGGAATATATCTGCGGCCAGAAGATGGAGGTTGGGGCTAGGGTTTT
The DNA here is from genome assembly GCA_030015575.1 of Agapanthus africanus. Lineage (NCBI taxonomy): Eukaryota > Viridiplantae > Streptophyta > Magnoliopsida > Asparagales > Amaryllidaceae > Agapanthus > Agapanthus africanus. Next base: position 54,214,805 of record CM057350.1, on the reverse strand, counting down.
GGGTGTTGGTTTCTATCTGCCTGCATACCTCACTGCCAAGTCAATATTATTTTAGGAGGTCTCGGGTTGTAGCAGATACCAGAAAGGTCACAAAATCGACAAAATCGCTAAAATACGCCAAGTCGAAACTTTCAGGTAACCAACTGGGAATCTAGGGTATCTTGGTTAAATTGGTCTTAACAGCACCTAATAAGGTTACACTAACATTCAAAACCATCACTAGGCCAAATCTCACTCAAAATCACTAAAACTAGCACTAGATCACAAATATAACACTAAATTCAGCTTTATAACCAGAACTGAGCAAGAACATAGTTGGGTTGTGAGATTATACCTCGAGAGGGCCTTAGGATGAAGGAGAAGGGAAGATGAAGGAAGGAGGGGTGTTGTGCTGCTGCTGGACTGCTTCTGTTGCTACTGAGGTTGCTGGTGCAGCAATTGCGGGTGCTGTTTTCAGCAGTAGTTTTGTTGATGTGGCTGATGCTTTGGTTGGGCTGGTGTTTGAAATTTGTTGGTGAGGTTGTTTTGTGGTGAAGTTGTGGTATAGTGTGGTTGTGCTATGGTGCTGGGGCAGTTTCTTGCTGCTGTTGCAGCTCAGATGGGCTGTTTCTGGTGAAGTTGTTGCTGTTGATGAATATTTTTGAGTGTGTTGTTGCTGTTGCCTTGGCTGTTGCTGCTGCTTGGAATTTGTTTTGTTGCTGAAGTTGCAGCAGCAGGAGTTTTTGTGGCTGTGGGAGGGTGTGGTGTTGTGTGGGGTTATGAGTTTGTTGATGGGGTTGTGCTGATGTTACTGTTGAGCAGCAGCTGATGCTGCTGAAGTCTGCTGATGCATTTGCTGCTACTGATGGTGGCTGATGTGTTACATCAGCTGCTGTTGCAGCAGTTTTGGTGGCTGAAGTTGAACAATTGGGGGCTGAAATGTGTTGATGGTGGGCTGATGTAGCTGCTGATGTGTTGACATGGGGGCTGAAGTGTTGATATTGGGGCTGTTGTGTGTGCTGATGTCAATTGGGTGGCTGAAGTGTTGGCTGAAGTAATGATTCAGCATCTGCTGCTGCTGGTTTTCCTTAAGGGTTGTGACGTGTGAGGGTGAGAGAGATGTGAGTGTTTGAGAGGCAAACAAAAAAGTTTGAAATGAGATGAGTTAACTCCCATCACCCTTACTCAACATCAAATGCTAACATGACACTACCATAGCCACCTTTATCTCTCTCCAACTCAATGCTCACAGGACACAAAGCCATCATGGCTCTCTCTTCTCATCACAAGGTCAACTAACCCTAATCACCCTTAGACAAGGCCAAAACCCTTAGTCAAACCAAAACAACATAACCAAAAGGTTTAAACCATCAAGCCCAATTAGACATGGTTAACCCTAGGCTACCATGACCAAAACATGAAACAAGTGTGGAAAATGTTAAGTGCACATTTTTGCACAAAAGCCAAAAATCCAATTAGCGATTTTTAATCGCGATTAACACTAAAATAGCATATACTTAACCATAAAAACTTAAAAATGACATATTTCCTCAAAATACCCTATTTTAGAATTTCCAAAATTTTCTCCGGAATTTTCCCCATTTATCGGTATTTAATTATACCGACTATTAAAATATTCATTAAAAATTAATATTAAATTATGAAAATTCCCAAAAATAATATTTTTTTTTTTTTTTTTGAAATATTACAAAACCCATCACTTGAAACTACCTGCTTTATTATAGTTTTTGATGAAAAATATTATTTAAAAAAAACACAAATAAAGTCATTGAAATTTGACATATACATGCATCCCATGTGCAAATTACTAGCGTCTAATAGGAGCACTGAGAAGGCTATGTTAAGTTTCTTAATGCTATGTCTGATATGAGCAATACACATTACGAAGGTTGCATACTGCTATGTAAACATGCTGTGTTTTCTGGAGCTTCATTTCAGTAAATGGATTTTGTCTGATATATGGATTATTGACACAGACCTAGGATTATTAACAGGTTTCCGTAGTTGTTCTAATCAAACTTCATTCTTCTCTAATGTCAGCTATATGGATCATTAACACAATTCTAGGAGCAAATGGCATTCTCAAACAATTTGTAGATATAACACTATGCTTGTTTGGTTTAAGACGAAGTTCAGGAATTCAACGATGATCCTAGTTTAGTTTATCTGATACAGACAAAACATCCACATATCATCTGCAAGTGACAATTGAAGAAAGATGTGGAAATTCTAACAATAAGGCAGATACCTAAAATGAAGCAATTCCATCTCTTGCTAATAGAAGCTATGATTCCTATGAAAGAATCCAAACTAACATCACCTTATTTTAGATTAGGATTTCTGAAAATCCTATAGAGATCCTGACATGCAACATCCGTGTGAGAAATGTACTAGCCCACACAAATTGCATCTGTACGAGGAGCACTACAAGAAACCGATGCTATGCTGTAGTTTATCTAGGGAATGTTCTAAATCAAACTTGCAACGTAGACATGCTGTAGCAGAAAAGTGAAAGCATGACATGAACATGAACAGTGTTATGTGCAGCATGATGGAAGATCAGTAGATCAGTTGTTCTACCAATGTACATCTAAAAAAAATATGTATATTGGGGCGATCCAGAGATGGTCTTGTTGGAGATAGTGCCCTCAGAGTCAATTATTAGGTCACAGGTACGTGATTGTAATGATTGAGGGAGGACCTATTCCGGTAGGACAGTCTTACTCGAGATGATAGTATGCTATCTGGTTTACCTTTATCATCGTGTACTGCTTTAGGTGACATGACACGTCGCTATTACACGTTGATAGAGCCCATAGGATTCTTGCTTGACCACCAGCAGTATGAGGGCGATCATATAAGTGGGAGCTGGGGGTCTACAAGCATATCCTTAAAAGGTCCCTAGTCGTGGGAGTTTCGAGACCGGGCATCGATACTCCATTAGTAGACTAGTGTATACAGTCGAGACCCCGACGAGGGGCGGTGGCCGGTCTCACAAGCCACTGGTGTCAGTTGGATCACCTAAGATGTATACAGGTGCTCATTGGGTTATGAGTACACCGGACAGGACTCGCCGGGAACATGCTAGTTGGTCATATACCAGACGTCAGATGGCAGTTCCCTGGTGACATGTGTGCAGGTTAGTTCATCGACCTGGGGATCGTCATTTGTCTCGTGTGAGTTCCCACTGTACTTTGATTACTACCCTACCACGGCTCAAAGGAGTCGTGCAAACAGGTTTTAGTTGGGTACAGTCCCGAGCCACATGGAGGCAGTGAGCGTATCTTCAGGGGTTCGTCTCTCCCGGTATTGGGGGTGAGGTCGTGCTGTGTCTAGGAGAGCCATTACACAAAGTCCTTGGCCAAGGCAAGGAGATTTACTGGTAGGTATTCCAGTAGTATCTCAGGGTGTTCTGGGCTACACTCCGACACGACTTGTACCGCTTTTGGGGGTCTGACTTTTACCAACCCCCTAGGCCCGCCATGCGATACTCATAGACGAACGGACCGGACTGCACGGATATTGTCACTGACAGGCTCAGTTGGGTGTCGGGGTGAGCTTCCTCATCGACGTCCCATTTGGTCAGTACCTGGTAGCCCGTCACGTATTGGCTTATACCTCTGACGTGCTAGTGGTTAAATCCACAACCAAGGTGTTGACGAGTCTTTAGAGTCCACCACACTTTCAGTTACTCAAGTTTCGGGCGAAACGCTGTAGAGGCCGTATGGAGATATGGCACGGTCCGATCAGATACGTGCGGTATTGCACGGATCAGGATCGGACGGTTTGTACTAGTAGCCGTATAGGTATATGGCAGGGTTCGATCAGATACGTGCGGTATTGCACGGATCAGGATCGAACGGATATTACTAGCCGGCTTTGGTTTAAGCCGGTCCTAGTTTAGTACAGTGTAGATTTTGTCTCATTGCATTTGTATCCGGACGGAATACAGATGCGGGTGTGTATGCACAGTATTGGGGTTTTTCCTGTAATTTATTACGGGACCAGTTTTCTGGAGTTGCCAGTTTGCATTCCGTTCCGGCCGGTTTTCCTTTGTTCTTTCCCGGCCGGACTTTTCCGATGGAGGGGGTTATTTGCAATTGTGCAAATAACATTTGTGGAGGGGGTTTCTTGTAAATGTTTGATTATGATAGCTATCATTTTCTTTTCAACCATGCTTTTGCTTTATGAGATTTGATTGTGATAAAGTGAGGGTATGGGTTTAATAGTGAAAGGCATGGTTGTATGTTTCTTTGTCCCTTGATGTGGTCACCACCTCTTCTCATCTCCTACACTCACCTCCCTTATTGCTTCATATTCTTTCCTCCTCCATTTTCTAAGTTCATAAGTTTTTTCATGGTTGAGTGAGAAGAAGAAAAGAGAAGGAGAGAGCTTCATCCTTGAGAGTGTTTTTCATTCTTGATCTCTTTTCATGCCAAGAAAAATGAAAGCACCATTTTTCATACCTTCATTCCTCCATCTTCAAAAGGCAACCAAAACCCCAATGAGACATAAACCCTACACATCCTACAGCAAGCCTTGGGCATGTCGAGTTGCCGGCTTCATGCGCGAGTTGCCTCGGTATAGAGGCGGGAGCCCGTAAAAGTACCCGGCTTCGTGGTGCCCTTTCCGACGAGGAGGAGACGGACGGAGATCCCGCGAGGAGATCGGAGTGGAGATGAAGACCGGAGGACTAGGATCGTCGGTATACATCTCTTCCCTTTCTTTTTGTAGCGTAGACTAGTTAATGGTTCGATCCGGAGTTTAGTGCGCGGTGGTGCCGGTTTGCAAAGTCCGCAAAAATTTAAGTTTATCACCGTTTCCGCATTCCGGCATCGGATTGACGGCCGGGGCGCCGCCGTGCACTTACAGTGGTATCAGAGCCTCGCCATTAACTTAGTCTAGCTTTGTGTAATGTGTTTTTCAGTTCCGATCGATCGAAATGTCCCAAAACCCGTATTTGCCCACGACAGTTTCTGTTGAAAATTTTTGGTCTCGAAAAATTTTCAGGTTGTAAAATATTGATGTACTGGAAAATCTAAGAGTTCTGTAAAAATTTGACGAAGTAACTCCACAGTTGGAGCGCGGAACCGCCGCGAAAACCCCCTTTGTGCGGCCCTTCCGCCGCGCACTATTCACATCACTTCACCATTTTTTTACAGAGGCCTTCTGGGCTTAAAATATGGGCTTTGGAATATTAAAGTTGGGCCAATTGTTTCTGTGAGTGCTACAGTTTTCTTTGGGGCCCACTTGTTAATTGTTTGATCAATCGGAAATTTTTTAAACACATTTTTCACAGTATTTACATTATATCTGCGACCGTGAATGTCACTCGATCGGTAAATCCGGTCTAACTGCTATAGCCCGGTTAGACGGATTTGCGAACGTGACTTTCACGTTGGTGTTCTATGTATTTGCTGTGATGTTGCGGATCGGTCGTGGGGATAGCCTGGATGCAATGCTAGTACAGTTTTGTTGTATTATGTACATTTGATATTGCGGGGCGAGCGTCCGACATGTGGACTGCCGTCACTGCCTGACTGTATTATTATTTTGGGGCACGACCTGGTTGCGGTCGATGTACCCGGTGTATGTATATTTTACTTTCTGTACTAGGATTGCCCCGCGGAGGGGTGCACGGATAGCCGGGTTCTGGAGGGCAACAAGCCCGCATCTCATGGCATTGAGACGGAGGGGGCTTCACTCTAGGATTGGCGGGCTATTCGCCGCACTCGTAGGGGGTACAGGTTGACCCAGGAGGGGTGCCCAAGTTGCCGGATTCCGTGAAGTGCTGGGTGGTCCATTCACGGCGCTGAAGGGGGCTGCCTCGCTTCAGGTTTTGGCGGGTGACTTGCCGCGCCCGTAGGGGTCTAGGATTTCATTGCACAGGCTATCCACACGACCAGGGGAACGTCGGGTTTCAGCAGTGGCTCTGTGAAACCCGGGGATCCCAGATATCTGTATTGTTTCTGTGATGCTGTACTTTTCTGTGATGTTGCATTTTATTCACGCCTTGAGCGAATATAATATATTGGTATATATATTAGTAGATGTTGTATATGTTTTGCATCCGCGCTAGTCCAGTCCCCGCTCTGTCGTTAGTAAGCTAACCTAACGGGTAATGACGGGACCCAGTGGCGAATGCGGATGGCATATACGTACATCAGTATATTTTCGTTCTTTTGGTGTGATCAATTGATGGGACTGCATTGATTCGGATCAATGCAAGTTAAAAACAAACCTAATCAGATGTTGTTGGAACACTTTCAAAAAGCTGTTATTGCAAGGACGTTCACTTTTGTTTTGCATCGTGGTATTCATTTGGAATATCCTGCTCCTCAGTCGACGAGGCAAGGGCCGAGATCCCTTCACCGGGAGTGACCCCTTGGACAGAAGTTTGCGTCAGGGCATTAACTTCACTATAGCCGATTACTTTTGCTTTGCATCGCGGTATTCGTTTGGAATATCCTGCACCCCATTCTACGGGGAAAGAGCCGAGATCCCTTCACCGGGAGTGACCTCTTTAGTAAAGGTTTTCGTCACTATATTTTCTAAAAAGCTATCCGTTCCTTCAACGATATCAAGTTCATTACGTTAAAGGTTTTCGCCAGAAACCATTCGTAGCCCTCCGTCATTTCAGTTAAATATTCGGTAGTATTCAAGCTATGTATTTTGACCTCACGCCAAGGCATAGTGTTTGGTAGCTGCCGGTTATTTATCTGTTGCATAGATAGATGCGTTGGTTTGGGACAGTCGTACTACTATTTTGGCCTACGTCAAGGGTATGTACGGGTGGGTTCAAATTAACCTGGATAATGACGGGCAGAACTTGACATGTGACTTATGATATTTTGACCTCACGCCAAGGTCATAAGAGCATGGGGCAGAAATCACATCGGGAGTTTCAAAAGTACTGAAACTTGCCAGATATGCGCATACCTTCTGGAGTGTGATACCGTGAGCGGATTCCGTCACGTTATCATGCGATGAGAGTTGGATCCCGATTCCCACTGATGAGTTAGTTTACTCCTCGGGTGACCCCGACTAATTCTTCTTTCAGGTTTGGAGGAGAATTTGAGGTACAGTGGGAGGTTTCCAGATTAGATAAATTGGTAACCATTCTGATCTAGGTTAGAGTGCACGCTGAGTGTTTCTTTTCTCTCTCTCTCTGGCAGCGACCTTTTGACCCGACCCTAAGACTTTGACTCAGTGACCAAGTTGACCGAACCTTCTTAAACACCGGCTTTTGGATTGTCAGAGTTGCAAACCTCATTGCCACTCCTACTTTTACCCTTTTCTCCAGGACACCCCGTTTTACTACGAACGTCCACTTCCATTGGACAAAACCATCGTATGGTTAGATACGAACTCGAAAGAATTTATTCGAGGATGGTTTCCGGTTCTGGAGAAAACGGATAGGATTATTCAGTTGTCTTTTCCTTTTACCCTCTCTCAGGTTACGAGTACTCCTTGGTTTAGGGGTAGTACACCTATTACGCAAATTGGATTGTCTTCTTCCAAACCTTAGGCTGGTGCCGACCGGTAGGGAATGAAGAAAACCAATTAGCATAACGATGGTGTGCAGAAGGTATTAAGTTCAGACAAAGCAAGGGATTAGTAGGAGGGCAAAGTAAATTGCAACAGATATTTCACGACCAAACCAAATATTTCGTTACCACTCCCACATCACCTTTGTATTTCTCCAGGACACTCCGTATCACTACGAAGATCCACAGTTTATTTGGATATTCCATCGTATGGTTATATACGAACTCGAAAGGAACTTGTTCCAGTTCGGGGATGGATCCTGGTTCAGGAGAAATAGGAATAAAGTACATTCAGGTGTCTTTTATCTTCACCTTCTCTCGTGTTGCGAGTGTTCCTAGGATTGGGACAGTACGCCCATTATGCTTATTGGATAGTCTTCTTCCAAACCATAGGCTGGTGCCGAACGGTAGGGAAGGAAGAAAACCATTTGGCCTAAAGGGGTGTGCAGAAGGTAAAGACTAAAGACATATGAAGGGATTTGGAGAGGTGGCAAAGAACTGTACGGTTACAGTCGTGAATCTGGAAGAGGCATTACTAGGGATACCAGGATACCCCATCGAAACATTTCAATGTTTCAGTTTCACTGTGTACTGTTAATAGAAAATTGATTTCCCGATTAGATACTTACTCCAGGGTATGTATTTACCAGATACGATTCTCACATCTGTATGGTTTTACAGATGATGAGTGGGAGTAAGTTATTGGGAATTAGGTGATTGTCCTCATTATATCGGGATTCGTTGTAATCGGTGATATTTGAGGAAGTCACCTGGGTTATTTGCCGGACGGCAAGTATTTGGTTTTGAATATCCGCCGTTATGCACCAATTTCAAATCGATGTATCTGTACGTCTATTTTCATAGAGTGAGATATACCTTTTTGAAATTATGTCTATGACATTTACCTATATCAGCGGATGGTTAGGTAAGGAGCATTAAACAGCGGTGTAATTTTTCATAACCAAAGGTACAGTTTTCAACCTACAACACACAGGGAATGAGTTGTCAGACTCAAGGGACTTATACAGTGTATTGTAAGTTGTCCAGTGTCCATTAGGACAGAGGGGTTGGTCCTCGCACTATATTCGGTTTACTTATGACTTCTCTAGTTTTTAGACAGGTGTTTCGTGGAAACGCATGGTCTGAATGTTGAGAAGTTATAGGTATTTGAATAGAGTAGAGAACCAGGTGTAGCAAGTATCGGGATTCTTCAAAGTGATCGAAGATGTAGATACTTGTCAATGGTATTCAGTTGACAGTAATGATTAAGAGATCTTGCTTCTCTTTCAGATTACTCATAATTAGAAGCATTCCTAAGTTGAGTAACGCTGATCGGCCTCCTTCCATTTAGTTGACATGCACTGGAGACAGTTGCATGATTTGGATCTGGTTCAATTAAATCAGTGCCTCTGTTTCTATATTGGATATAGAACAGTTCATATCTTAACGATGTTAAGGTACGGGGAGTTGTCCGGTTTATGATTAAAACCAGACACTGGGTAACTCAAGGCACGTTTCTGTAATGGCTGTTTGTGGGTTGACCCAAGCTGTGACGAGGGTTGATTTTCTACCATCTGGATGAACAATAGCGATATTGTTCTAGACTCGCCACAGTTTTATTAAAAATGGACTTTTTCAGAAAACAGTAGTGGGAGTATGGTAGAACTGGAAGTGATTCCAGAACCACAAACGATTACTGAAGATTTGATAAGGAACCTAAAGATTCAATCTGGATTGACATTCCATTGGCCACTCCGCAGATATGGTGGGTAACTTCAGGCACCCGAGAGGTACTACAGTAGCCTCAAGGACGGTTACAGGGAAGTTCTTGTTTACCCAAAATTACCATTGCTGTTGTTCCAGGCTGCGAGACCCGGCAGGAGGATGAGTATAGCGTCGTTCTAAACTTGCTTTAGAAGTGTACGTCTATATGACTCTGCCAGAGGGTTGTCGTAGTCAGTGGGAGCAGCGGAAGTATTGGTGGACAGGTAGCTTATGTCTATTTATAGACTAGAGCAGATGTAGCGGAGATAGATCATCTATTTCTGATGTGACAGTCATGGGTTTGACTTCATCAGAAAAGGGGATGGATCTGTTGAGAAGGTAGTAGGGTGTGATGTCCTGGTATCTGGATGACATACACAGAATAGGAAAAGAAACTCCTACACTACAATCGGTTGTACTTTGGTCGTCACACAGTTGTTTCTCCACATAGGAATTGGGTATTATATCAGACATACTGGTTACTAGATCTATGGTTTTAGATCTAGATTTGGGTGGTTTCCCAATCAGGGTACTTGACAGCATTCTAAGAGTATTTAGGATGGACGACTCCTGGCACGGTAGTGTACCTGCAGGTAATGGAGTCACCCTCTCCAAAGGTGTCTTACAGACTAAAGGGGAGAGGGACGTGCATGATTGGCAGATCATTTGCTTAGGCAATTGAGTCAATCATGAGATGTCAAGTACCACACCAGATGTTGTTCTTGCACTAGATGCAATAAGTTGATATTGATCCAATCCTGGAGAAACAGTCGGAAGCAGTTTTAGAACATAAGTGGATGTTCTAGGGATATGATAACGACAGCCTCATTCGGGAGACAGTTATCATTCCAGGCTTCCAAGGTGACATGGACGACAAGGAGGTTGTCAGAGTTATAGTTTTCCCTCTGACGAGGGGCAGTATTTTGGACAGGTGATCCAAGGCAATACTGAGGGAGGCATGGCGCGCAGGATACTGATTAAGTTCAGTTGACGATACAGTCTAAGAAGTTTGGATTTGAAGTTCATTTATGAGCTATGTCCCATCAGACATCCAGACACATTCTAAGACAGGTATTGCTCATTTCGGGAGATGGCTTTCTCCGCGAACTTGAGATATAGAGAGACATAGAAAGAAACAGCTAAGCGGATCCACTCACTGAGGCTATTCCTCGAACGCAATAGTTTCGCAAACGAGTTTTGTGAGACTGACTAGTAGAGGAGTTGGGTGTTCGGTATCACACGGGCTGTGAGTATGCGACATCGCAATAATTAGCCTTGAGTGCAAGTGGGAGATTGTTGGAGATAGTGCCCTCAGAGTCAATTATTAGGTCACAGGTACGTGATTGTAATGATTGAGGGAGGACCTATTCCGGTAGGACAGTCTTACTCGAGATGATAGTATGCTATCTGGTTTACCTTTATCATCGTGTACTGCTTTAGGTGACATGACACGTCGCTATTACACGTTGATAGAGCCCATAGGATTCTTGCTTGACCACCAGCAGTATGAGGGCGATCATATAAGTGGGAGCTGGGGGTCTACAAGCATATCCTTAAAAGGTCCCTAGTCGTGGGAGTTTCGAGACCGGGCATCGATACTCCATTAGTAGACTAGTGTATACAGTCGAGACCCCGACGAGGGGCGGTGGCCGGTCTCACAAGCCACTGGTGTCAGTTGGATCACCTAAGATGTATACAGGTGCTCATTGGGTTATGAGTACACCGGACAGGACTCGCCGGGAACATGCTAGTTGGTCATATACCAGACGTCAGATGGCAGTTCCCTGGTGACATGTGTGCAGGTTAGTTCATCGACCTGGGGATCGTCATTTGTCTCGTGTGAGTTCCCACTGTACTTTGATTACTACCCTACCACGGCTCAAAGGAGTCGTGCAAACAGGTTTTAGTTGGGTACAGTCCCGAGCCACATGGAGGCAGTGAGCGTATCTTCAGGGGTTCGTCTCTCCCGGTATTGGGGGTGAGGTCGTGCTGTGTCTAGGAGAGCCATTACACAAAGTCCTTGGCCAAGGCAAGGAGATTTACTGGTAGGTATTCCAGTAGTATCTCAGGGTGTTCTGGGCTACACTCCGACACGACTTGTACCGCTTTTGGGGGTCTGACTTTTACCAACCCCCTAGGCCCGCCATGCGATACTCATAGACGAACGGACCGGACTGCACGGATATTGTCACTGACAGGCTCAGTTGGGTGTCGGGGTGAGCTTCCTCATCGACGTCCCATTTGGTCAGTACCTGGTAGCCCGTCACGTATTGGCTTATACCTCTGACGTGCTAGTGGTTAAATCCACAACCAAGGTGTTGACGAGTCTTTAGAGTCCACCACACTTTCAGTTACTCAAGTTTCGGGCGAAACGCTGTAGAGGCCGTATGGAGATATGGCACGGTCCGATCAGATACGTGCGGTATTGCACGGATCAGGATCGGACGGTTTGTACTAGTAGCCGTATAGGTATATGGCAGGGTTCGATCAGATACGTGCGGTATTGCACGGATCAGGATCGAACGGATATTACTAGCCGGCTTTGGTTTAAGCCGGTCCTAGTTTAGTACAGTGTAGATTTTGTCTCATTGCATTTGTATCCGGACGGAATACAGATGCGGGTGTGTATGCACAGTATTGGGGTTTTTCCTGTAATTTATTACGGGACCAGTTTTCTGGAGTTGCCAGTTTGCATTCCGTTCCGGCCGGTTTTCCTTTGTTCTTTCCCGGCCGGACTTTTCCGATGGAGGGGGTTATTTGCAATTGTGCAAATAACATTTGTGGAGGGGGTTTCTTGTAAATGTTTGATTATGATAGCTATCATTTTCTTTTCAACCATGCTTTTGCTTTATGAGATTTGATTGTGATAAAGTGAGGGTATGGGTTTAATAGTGAAAGGCATGGTTGTATGTTTCTTTGTCCCTTGATGTGGTCACCTCTTCTCATCTCCTACACTCACCTCCCTTATTGCTTCATATTCTTTCCTCCTCCATTTTCTAAGTTCATAAGTTTTTTCATGGTTGAGTGAGAAGAAGAAAAGAGAAGGAGAGAGCTTCATCCTTGAGAGTGTTTTTCATTCTTGATCTCTTTTCATGCCAAGAAAAATGAAAGCACCATTTTTCATACCTTCATTCCTCCATCTTCAAAAGGCAACCAAAACCCCAATGAGACATAAACCCTACACATCCTACAGCAAGCCTTGGGCATGTCGAGTTGCCGGCTTCATGCGCGAGTTGCCTCGGTATAGAGGCGGGAGCCCGTAAAAGTACCCGGCTTCGTGGTGCCCTTTCCGACGAGGAGGAGACGGACGGAGATCCCGCGAGGAGATCGGAGTGGAGATGAAGACCGGAGGACTAGGATCGTCGGTATACATCTCTTCCCTTTCTTTTTGTAGCGTAGACTAGTTAATGGTTCGATCCGGAGTTTAGTGCGCGGTGGTGCCGGTTTGCAAAGTCCGCAAAAATTTAAGTTTATCACCGTTTCCGCATTCCGGCATCGGATTGACGGCCGGGGCGCCGCCGTGCACTTACAGGTCTGTCTTTGTTATTAAACAACGAAATGATGCTGAATCGAGATATGCCATATGCATCATGATGTTGTAAATATTGGAGAAGCTGTTAGTTGATGGATGTTGCACAACTCTATTTGGTTGTGGTTAAAATGTATAAATAAATTGAAATTTGAAGATGGATACACTCTCAACATCAACAATGAGATAGCAAGAATCAAAACCCTTGCTACGTAGCAGATTCAACTTGATATCCAATTGAAAAGGTACAAGTCTACGAGGTAGGAGACGGAGAAAAGACGTAGTGTAGGTAGAACAAGCATAATTAGATTAAGATAGATCTCACTGAAGACAGAAAAAATTGGTAATACAAATATCTGCATTTCAGATGTTAGTCAGAACACACAAGGAACAAGAGAGCACAACTCCCGAAATACAAAGATACATAACACGAACATACAGCAAAATTCTAATACAAGTTACCCATCTTACTACATGTACCCAAAGTAGCCCAAAGAAAAATACAGTAAACCAACACTATGAAAGTTGGAACATCTCGAAACAAAAGCGGAAGCTCCTTGCTGTGTATAATTAATTTGTATGTTTGAGAATTATTGTGTCGACACTCATCAAACCTTTGTTTGCATAAAAAAAGAAGAAAAACCTACATGTGGAGCTTCTTCATTAGTTGTAACTTGTAACCTCTTTATTTTAATTTCTAAATTTCTTCATTTCATGATTAAATACCAAATGATGTGGGATTACATCATAAATACTTTTTTGCCTTCTCAATTCCGTGAAAACAGACAACTTTTTCTGATAAACATGCTTGTTATAGTAATTTGTCGTGAATTTCCTTCAAATCCACTTGTTCAAGAAAAATAAGGAGGCCTAGAAAACATAAATATGGAAATTGTTGCAACAGGATCTCCAATTTAATTGAAACAAACACACACTAATTCGGGGGTTTTAGCTTGTTCTTGGAAGTTGGAGGTATTTAGCTCAACATTTTGTTCCTGTCTAATTTTACACCTAACTAAGTGCATTGCTAATACTGTACTCACCTGAGTAGGAGATTTCATTTGTTCAGAAGAAGAGCTTCTTTTCTCTTATGTAAGAATATGGATTAAACTGCACTAAAATAGATCTATAATTATTAATTAAGTGACTGAGTTTATATATTGGTTTCCTTTTTTCTAGATAAAATTCCCTATTGTTTGGGTAGTTTTGACCATGATGACAGCAGGTTATGATCATTGAGATAGTATTCGTGTAAAATCAAGCATCTGCATATAACCCTTCATCTTAATCCTTTTACCTCTTGATTCGTATTGCAGCGAGGCAATAGTTACAGAGAAGTAGTTAATCACACTGGTTATAATTTATCTTGGTCAAGTAGAAAAGTACGCCCTCATTCAGAAAGATTTAGTGATCAAATTTCATTCTCAAATTAGTAACATGGTCTAATTGTGTAACTACCTATTGTAGTATCACACTGCATGCATTCAGATATTTATTCATTGTCGCTTTAGGGAAATAGAGAATTTGATAATTGTACAGCAGCAGCGTGCATGACAAGAAGAGAAATTGAACTCAAAATTACTTGTTTTATAGCTGATAATAAGAACTTCCGAATACAATAGTTTCATTTGGTTTCCACACGACAAAATCAAGAGGTTATTCTTCCATCTCGTATGGCCCACTAGTCCTTGGTTGCAAGAGCAGACTCAGCCTTCACCTTCATTTCCAAAGTCATTGTTAGTCAGATGGTCCACACATAAAATGTAAGCTGCTTAATCTTTAAAATTCATTAAACTGGTTGTCTTATATGTATTAGCATACTGTAACTATTGCCAAGCACACTACAAAAATACAAATTTGTATGAAAACAATTATGTTTCATATTTAATAGATACATTTGATTTATAATAAAAGTTGCCATACATGCATATCTATGTGTATATACATGTGTGTGTAAGTAGGTGTGTGTGTGTGTGTTATAAACACACGTGTGTGTGCATACACATACATATGTATACATGTACAAACACACGTGTGAGCATGCTTATATATACAAATACACACACGTACATGTGTGTGTCTGTGTGGTGCAACTAATCTAAGACAATGATGTATACGGAAGTAGTTAAGAATACAAAATTCAAAACATCTGCAAACTTGATATAGTTTTTCTAAGAAAGAAATATAAACTATAACAAATATTGATGCCTATAAAATGGAATTATTTTCTAAATGTTATGAGATAACTATAACTTCTATAAAAGTAGAAAATTTTAGCAAGAAAGTTGAGGACGCCTTCTCACAAGAAAGTAAAGGCAGGAAAAAATAAAAATAAAGAAAATTTGTGACCAAACTGAGCTCAAAACATAAACTTAAGATATGCAATAATTTAAGCAAGATGAACACCGCCAAAATAACAAAATTACTTTTAGTCAGTACATACAGACAATTAACTAGATTGGTGTGATATATAGACGAATAGGTTATCGACTTGAAAACTTTAAGTGAAAACGAGAGCCAGAGGCTTGATATATCGTTATAAAATTAGCAACGTGAAAATTTCAGAACAAGCAACTTATAAAGTAAGAAATATTACCTTCTCATCATAACCTTTGACGATCGCCATCATGGATTCATCTCCAACACATTTTCAAAGTGAGCATATCAGCTGCCTGCGTGAGATCTTCCTTTCCTGCACCAGCATTAATTACTCACCATTAATGCTTAATATCAAGCAGCTAGAGAATGGAGAAAAATCCAAATAATACTCGGAATATATAAAGATTACCACAAATTTTTTGAAGCATTTCGTTATATCAATTAATTTTGCTGGTGGTTCAGATTCATAGAGAGCATGAAGCAACTTCAAAAATGGCACTGCAGGTGAAGTTGGCTTTCTTGAAATCTTGTCTCCATAAAATACATCAGAAGGTTCGCCTGCATTGCGAGATGAGTTGCTTGGAGAACCTTTTTTCTTGGACACTTCATTTCCAATTTTATCAGCCATAATCCTTCATTACCCATACAAAACCAGATAAAAATTAATTGCTTGATTCCATACAGAAATTAACATAATCTTTCTCGAAACAATTGTGCCAAAAATTTCCACTTGTAAATTAAACTAAAATAGCACCTTAAGAATCTTAAATGAACTACTTTATGAAGAAAAGAGAAAAAGTAAGCACCTGAAACGATGTTGAGATATCAAAAGAATGATTGTTTCCTGGGATTTGAGTTCTATATGAAGCTGGAACCTCTATATATAGGAAAAGTTGTGCCAGCAGCACAATGATTCTGAATGCTTGAGCAACAGGTTATGTTACGACAGTAAACCTTGACGGCTATGGTGCATGCAATCACAGAGATGGTGAATGCATGAAGGTAGGGGTTCATCTCTCCAGATGAAAGAATCTGATTCAGAATGTGAATCACAGATACGGTGGAAATTGTTACTATCAACTAGTGTACATGAATACACAGCCTCATGCATGCATGGTGCTCTGCAGCTCCAATTAGCTAATCAATTAAAGACACACCAAAATAATAGGTGAGGCCAAATTATTGGTGAGATTTCGATGCGTTGTAGGTGTCAAACATGCCCTCATGACAGCCAAAATATCACATGAACAGTGATTCAAAAGTTTCGGAATTTACATAGAAGGGAAATAAAATGGTGAATGGAGGTAGACATTATTTCATGTAAATTAGTACATATGATGAATACAACATAATATGGTAAATGTATATCTGCCATGAATACCAAAATCCTAAAGGTGCATATTTTACATGACAACCTCATAACAAATGGAGCTCCTATCGTGAAGATGAACATTAAGGAGAATTATTATACACACACACACACACACACACACACACACACACACACAGAGAGAGAGAGAGAGAGAGAGAGAGAGTTCTGTTAAGGACTTATGTATGGCCTTGTTTGGCTTTGGGGTTACAATAATGGCAGTTTGTGGAATTATTTTAACTCCACTCCAAAATCTAAGCTATGGGTTTGATGAAGTTGGATAACTGCAATGATCTAAACTCCAAAGTTGAGGCAATAGCAAATATCTACAAACCAATCAAGTCTCGCTTTTTTTAAAAATCTACAAATTTTAAGTGGGACATATTCGCTTCTAAAGTAAAGCATTGCAACTAGAGTTTCATAAATTCAGATCACCCTAATTTGAAGCCAAGCAGGCCTACATTTCTAGTTTTCAACCATATCTAGAAAGTAAGACATTGCTAAACACATAGAGCAGAATGAGATAATTATGACCCAAAATTTCAGAAATAGCCGGTCTATAACAGACAGATACAACATTTATATATAAATAGAATTTATGCACATGTGATGCACGTGAAAGATAAGAGAGGATTGGATTAGTAGATGGAATATGTATAAAGTAATACTATGTATAATTTTCCATTTCAAGTTCCAAGGTGCACGGGTGCCTTCTTCATTGGGTGGGGGGAGTCGAGGAATGATGTGAACAACTTTAGAATTTAGAACAAATTGTAGAAATTTCTTTACTTTTTTAATTTCTCCTTAGAAAAATGACAAAATGCCACATGGCGCCCCTTGGCTTCTAGTTATAATAGTAGGGATACGACAAGATGTGGAAATTAATAACAAGAAAGTAGGAATTAATGAAAATGAAGCGGTTCCACCTTATGCTAATACAGAGAAGGAACGAATCCAAGATAAGCTCATCTTTGTGGGTTTGAGTGTTTCCTAACGCACATAGAGATCCACCTATCCATCTTCTACAACAGATTAGTGATGTGTATCTTGTTACATTTCTAAGGATTTGCTAAAGCAGAGACCTGTATGTTCCAGAAATCAGGCCAAACACACAGAAACCAAGTTTACCAGAACATCAGGAACACATCTACATTAATTATTAAAACTAAATGAGTTACATGATTAAAGAACCGTATCCATTCAACCCCGGGGAGATTCCAACCTTCCAATAGTTAAACACAGTGATCAAACCCTTCATAATTCTAAAAGAAACTTTATTCATTAGAACCTCGATTCCTACAACCACTACTACAGCTAGACACACAGAAAGAATGTCCCAATCACCAGTCTGCTCTATAACTGTGGCAAAAGCAGTGCATAATAGAACCCAACCAAGAAGAAATGAATTTTCACTGATAGACACATTCTTAGTTCTTTGATTCAAGTGCTTAATTTGGTTTTAAAACGATCGAATTGTGCAAACAAGGTGGGCCACGTCTGGTGCTTTCTGAAGGATCGGCATTGCTGCTTCTATCATGTCATGCTCTTTACAGGCCATTTCATTTCTCCTATGCTTCAGTGTTTTGTGGTGAATATGGACTCTTTAAGATACGTGAATTGTTAACTTACTGATAATGATCCTATTGGATGTGCATATATGCATCATAAATAGAACACTATCCCTTGATATTTTCAAGACGTGCACACATAAGCACGTGGACACACCAGATATATCTACATAAATATGCATGCACATAAATATATACAATATATTTGTGTGCGTAAATACATATATAAACAGATGCTTTCTGCACATACTGGATACATTATCTCCAACATGCATGCACACGTATGTGCACAACTGTAAGTATTTTTTTCATTTTGTCTTTTATTTTAATTATTAATTTTATATGCTTGACAGTTTGAGATTTATATCCTATTGCATCTACTATATACATATTTTAAAAGCTATCAATTACAATTGTGAAAGAACACAATGGAGGTTTCGACTACAATTTAGCAATCAGAGTAAGTTGATAATAAACTCAATAGAAAATGATAATCATCTAAATGAAGAAAGGAAATTGTCTTGTAAGGTATGGGTTAACGAGGAATGCTTCTCATAATGAGCTCTAATTAGTATTGAGATTAAACTCAAACTTGTATTAGCGCTTAATAAGATAAATCTAAGTATCTAACCTGCTTTCGATATTCAGATATAGGAATCCATAGAGAAAAGACACTTTCTCCTATTCAAAAAAAGGAGGGAAAATCCCATTCCGTGAAATTCTCACCTATACATATCGGATATAGATCTAGAACCTCTCAAATCAACATATAAACATTTTCAAATATTATAGAGATTGCATAATTGACAAAATATGACTTTCAGTTAAGCAAATTTGATGGGTGAAATTGATGTCTTCACAAATCCACTAATTGCATGTTCAGTTAGAAAGTGGGCAGGATTCTGGTGGAGGGTTGAACCTACCGAGTCTCACTGTTATATCAAATATTATAGTAAACATAAAATATTGTTCACGGTCTACATTCCATGAAATCACGCCTGCTAGTGCTGCTTCCACTAAATATTGGTAATAGACAAAGAAAATTGCTAAGGGCAAAACTCTTTACGATTATTTAAACTGGATGTGAACATGTTCACAACAATATCACTATAGCAGAAACTTATTGCCTTTAAGATTTATATCTAACCTGTAAGTGTTGACTGTCGGGACTGGCAATATAAAGAAACAAAGATGAGGATGGAGCCTATTGTTATGACCAAAAGCAGTCTTTCACAGGTAAGATTGGAGAAAACATCAACATGTTGAAGATTGAAGGAACATACTTTCTGCATGAAATGGCAAGGTTGATATCTTTGTTTCCACAGTCCTATTGGACTTGCTAAAGGGGTATGAGTTAAAATTGATACATATGCAAACCTGATAAACAAAGGAAATGAATTTTTGATAAATAACCTCGATGCCCCGCATTTTAAAAACATGTAGAAGGCCATTTTCCCCTTTAGTTTATAAATTAACCACGGTCATCGTTTGGAAACATCAGTAGCATGGTAATTAAGAAAAAGATTAAACACTCAATGTTCAATAAGAAGAGAAATGGAACTGCATTTGTATGATTTCTAAGCTTATTGGTATTTAGCAAGGTTCGAAAAACTGGCCAATCTCAATCCAGCTCGGTTGGATCAGATAGGATTTCAATAGGGTGATACAACCTGACCCGACCCCCCAACCCACCCCGATGCAGAACCAGAAAGCCTTTGAATAGACTGCCTAATCTTGGTAGGGATTGGAAAGATTTGGCCAAATTAAGGCCGAAACAGGCAACAAAATATGATCTGCTAGATGAAATATGGTTTATAAATGGGTTCGGGTTCATGACTTTAGCAATAAAATATGATTCAATAAATGAAAATTTTGGTATGTTATTTTTCTAATTTCTTATGGATTCTCAATTACTTAGAATTTAATTATTTTTAACGTCTTCTAGAAGTTAGGTCAGAACATTATGTATATTACAAATTTGAGTTAAAAAAATCAAAGTACTAAAATGTAAGCTACTAACAAATTTTTAAAAATAGCCATCATAAGCATGTTAAAAAATATGTTAAAAAGCTTATAAATGCTTCTACTATTTTTTCTTAATTTACTAATTTTTATAGTTTTTCTAAAGCAACCACTAGAAATAATCCACTATTCCAGATCCAAGATGGCCGATTCAGGTGTTATTGCTAATTCCGATTGAGAAAATGAGAGTCCGCAACAGATCCTGATCGCAAGATTTCAAACCTTCGTATTTAGGACACTCAGGTCAGATTTTACGTAAACATAGCCATCATAAGCATCGTGTAAGAAGTTGAAATTAAGAAGTTCTAGTGATAGAAGATAATTGGATGTGTGTTATGTGACATTCAGCAAGTCATTGGTTTCCAAGCCACCCCTAACAAAATCCATGTTTTTTTTGTCAAAAATGAAAATGTAGATGAATTAGTCTTACACTCTTAGGTACTCTTTAGGGCATATGGAAGAAGGGAAGATATTCTTGAACATAGAAAAGGATCCGATTACTTTACAAGAATTGAACGAGAAATCGTATGAGGTGAAAATCTCATGTACAATTCAGTAGAGCGGCAGTAAGGATGACTTATCTATCAATGTTTCCACTATCACCCCAAAAACCATCCCCATTTGTTTCTCTTTATCTAAACCATCACTATTTATTTGAGCAATTCTACACCTGATTATTTGTAGGTCCTGTATTTTCTCAAGTATGTGAAATTACATTGCATGCCTGAATATAACTAATTTCATAAAAAAAAATTTAATAGCATCAGGTATTATTGCACTTCCAAACTCAAGGTAGTCCTGGCAGTGGAAAAGGAAACGTGCAAAAAAAACAGCAGAGCTGCAGAGGCCTTTGGATTAAGTGCCCGTGATTTGCTGAGGAAGGAAATGGCATCTGACAGTGAAAATGAGTATATGGTGATATTAATTTGTTATCTGTCATTCAGCATGAGATTAACCAAATGTGGGCGACATGCATTTACCAGCTCTTGGAATGTTGGTATGTATACATAGCAATAATTTGTGACAGCATAAATGAAGGAAAGATCGTTACTTCAGAAGTAACAATCGGTTTGATCAGTAAAACAATCAAATCAAGGGAGAACCATAAAAATTTGTTGGATGGGTTTCCGAGTGATGAATTGTTTTGCTATGAAAGGATGGTAAATTTTTTCCTTTGGTATCACGCTTATGTTTTGTAGGGTTAATTGCACAATCCCTGTGTAGTTTCACCCCTTACTTATACCCCCCTCACATATTTTATTAGTGCAACAGTACTCCTCCGGTCGTCGACAAAAACCCTAATATACACTCAAGTTCTACATTAAATATCACAAAAAGAAGATCTAGAGTTAAATCAGACAATGACACGTTGTTTAGAGTCGAATGTGGTGGTTTTGAAGTCTGATATTTTAGGTTGCATTGTGATAATTTAAAAGTTAATCGTTCTACTGATATGGAAACGAAGATTAAATATTCTATGGAGCTTCACTTACATTCCCTCGGGAGTCGTGATATGAAAGGCGCTTCGAATCCACTCTCAACAGTCTAAACTTTGATTGTCTCTGCAGTCACATAACGACGACAAGCCAGGTGCGGCAGCTCATGATGCACAGACTCGCCCTACTCCATGGATCCAATCCCCACGCACGCCTACAAAACCTGAAGATGTGTATCAATCAGGGACCCACCGCTTCTTCCTCCCCCTGCATTTGGAAGTGAATTTCCATGGCCTCTTCGAGTTCCAAACGGAAGCAAAGGTTTTGTTACTTTTGTGGCATTAAGTCGAACATTTGGTGGGCTTTTTCGATGTGGCAGTGGGCAGAGGAGCTTTGAGGAGAGGGAGAGGGGAGGGGGCGGAGGGTTAAGTGGCGGATGGGGGGAAGTTGAGGACTTGAGGATGAATAGAAATTCTAAGAGATGACGATGATGGTAGAGGAGCGAGATGAAGATGAATTTTCCGACGTAAACGAAATGTTTGAAGAAAAGCTCCAATGAAATTTTTTTAAGCTCATTCTCTCTATTTGATGTTTGTGAGGTCTTTGCACAAGGAGCAGTTAATTATGCACAAGCGTACCAGCAAATGGGTCGAGACACAGTGAACGCGTGATACTTGGCTGAATTGCACCATTTTAATTGCAAGCTCGGTTGGTACCAATTTCTTCTTCAGAGACCGTAAGTTCGATCCCCGAAAAGGATTGATTTCATAAAAACAAAAAAAATCTTCCCCATGTATAACTATAAATATCCTAAAGCACTCTTTGTCACCAGTTAACTACACTTAGCTGACCTCCAGCTAACCTCCAATCATTAATCACCATTATTAGCTATTGGTTAAATAACTGCATTTAGACTTTTTGAGATGAACTAAAGACAGTCAACTAGCGTCAGAACGTACCTTCGGGTAAACACAAGGCAACATAGGGGAAATTTTCAGGGATTATATAGCAACTTTCCCCAAAATTTATCATATAACTTTGAAATTTCATGTATTCAGCTAAAATATTTTCGATAAGGACTTATCACTATGTGGAATACAATATTTAGTTAGGTGGTGTTGCAAGCAGAATAACTAAATATAGAACCCTAACTAGACTAACAGTCTATTTTCAAAGAAAATATATACACATGATGTGTAGTTATTTCTTGTGTCCATTTCGAGCACAAATACAACGAAAATTTATCAAATACAGCAGAAAGTGCATCTTCATACTCGAGCTACAGATAACCAAACAGGAAGTCTGTCAAGGGGGAAAAAATGCTTGGGCACTACTGTAACAGAAAATCCTTCTCTTTGTAATGATTATTTCTGAAAAACCTTCCAGCGACTTTGGAAGGACAGGATTTGAGAATTGCACATAAAAAGTAATCCACCATTGCTGAAAATGATAAACTGAGAGAGATAAAAGAGAATTTAAACTTACGCTTAATTATATATTTTATTACATTAGCATATGGATTGCGCACTAGTACATATTTTTATTTAAGTTTCTCCATCCCTTCCGACGCACTAGTTCTTGCATTCCAGATTGCCAACTGCGGATCCGGCCTTAACCTGCATTTCCAAGAGCTCAGTAACCTAGTTACAGTGAGCTACCCCCCAAAAAAAGGAGTGAACAGGGAAAAAAATCCTTGTTTGCGAAAAGACGGAAAAATAATTAAAATAAAAGACATCGTAATTAAAGCTACCTTCTCATCATAATCTTTGATGATCGCGGTGAGGCGTCCATCTCCAACAAGTTCTCTAAGGGCTCCTTCCCTGCACCAACATATACAATCAATAAACATCAAGTAAAAATTTAATCAAAGAGTAATACAAGATTGCACCAAAGTTCATACCGCATAGTATTTGAAGCATTCCCTGATCGCTGTCAGCTTTTCCGGCGATTCAGTTTTGGCGAGAGTGTGAGCCAGCTCTATAAAGGGCATTGCAGGCGAAGTAGGCTTCCAGCAAATCCTATCTCCGAAGAGTAGGTCAGGTCCGCCTACAGTGCGAAAGAAGTTGCTTGCAGAATCGTTTTTCTTGGCCACTTCATTTCCAATTTTGTCAGTCATTATCCTTCATTACCCAAATATAGCAAGAAAGAAAAAAGGATGAATCATCAGTTGCTTTATTCGATAAACTACACATAATATCTTATTTGTATTTCTTTCACTTTTAATCTACTTGCACATGACAAAGGAGTTATCTTGTAATTTTGAAAGGATGTTATAAGTGTCAGTTGTTGAATTGATGAAAGATAAACTTGAATTAAACAAAATAAGTACCTATAAAATTATGTATACAAAGAAACATGTCAAAACTAAGGAATGCACTTGATGAATTTTTGCTCATATATGTGCCTGAAGGAAATTCAAAATCTTGAAAAAGGAAGACAGAACTATACAATCTTAAATTTAAGGGGAATAATAATCCCATATCCAAGTATGAATTGATAAAGACAAAAATCGAATCCACAAAGCGATTTAAACACCAAAAAATAAAAAGGATAACTTTATAGAGAAGAGAAAACAAGTAATAAAGCACCTGATACGATCAATGATAAACTACAAGAATGAAACTTTTTCTTTTGCCTCTGAAAGTTTTAGAGGAAATTGAGACCTCTATCTATATGAAAAGATTTCTATCGTCTAGAAACTGATAATCTTTAGCCTGGGATTGCACATTCAATTCAGAAAGCTTGAGCAGCAAGGTGCATGCTGTTGCAGAGAACTTACGCACGTGATGCCTAAGGTGCATGAAATTACAATGGCAGTGAATGCACGGAGGACAGGGATTCATTTCACCTGGAAAAAAGAATCTGACTGAGAAATAAATCATAGATACGGTGGAAAATACGAGTATCAACAGATGCCCATGAATCCACTACCTCGTGCATGCATGATGATATGATTATCTGGGCAATTAGATCCACATTAGTGTACTAGCCTATTAGGTGAGTCGGAGATATTGTGTCGCAATGATGCTCCTTAGAGTTGAGTTCTCCATGAAAAGAGACCATTTATCATATGAACTCGTGATTCTAAACATTTAAACCCATTAGTACATGACCAATTTCATATTCGTATTCTCTTATAATTCAAGTTTCAGTGTGAGCCTATTTCAACCACACGACTCTCACCGACACAACTACATAGCCCTAGCTTTGCTACCAATAAGAATTACTAGTGTAGCATGTCAGCTTAAGGCAGAACGAAAAGGGAAAGTCTGGACGCCCTTCAGATTTGGATTTTGTTATAAAAAAAATTGGGGCAGAGTAAAATATTGGAATTAACATTGACAGGAGCATAACATGGCCAAGTCCATCTGATCGTCGGCCAGAACTGTAAAATTTTCATTGATGGCTTTCCAACGAGTGATGAAAATTGTATGCTTTTGAAAGGATAGTAAGATTTTTCTTTGGTATCATGTTTATGTCTTTTTAGGTTAATTGCACAAAACCCTCCTATACTCTACCCTTTGTAGCATTTATACCACCACAAATAATTTATAACTGCAAACACCCCTCTGATTGTCGACCAAAACCCTAAAGTACATTCAAACAATACAAGAAAGTTCTAGAGTTAAATTAGACAATTATTTGTGTTGTCTAGAATCGAATTTAGTATTTTTAAAGTTGAATGCTGTAACTTGTAAGGGTTTCTGGTAGACTAGCAACAGGGTGTTTGCAATTATATATCTCTCGAGGGTGTAAATGCTATACACAGTATGCTACAGGGCATTTTGTGCAAATAACTTTTTCTTACTTTTAGTTCTACTTACATAGCATTTATACCCCCTCAAATAATTTATCACTGCAAACACCCCTCTGATTGTCGACCAAAACCCTAAGTACATTCAAATTCTACTCTAAAGTCTCTAAATAATACAAGAAAGTTCTAGAGTTAAATTAGACAATTATGTGTGTTGTCTAGAGTCGAATTTAGTATTTTTAAAGTTGAATGTTGTAAGGGTTTCTGGTCGACTAGCAACAGGTTGTTTGCAAATATATATCTCTCGAGGGTGTATAAATGCTATAAATGGTATGCTACAGGGTATTTTGTGCAAATAACTTTTTCTTACTTTTAGTTCTGCTTGCATATTCTCCTCGAAGTCTCTTTTTACCATTTCTTACTCCTCATCGTATATATCCTTACAATCTTTTAAGGTATTGCATCTATGATCTGATTTAATTTGTACTGAATGTTGGAGCAGATTCAGATCTTGTAGATTTCTGTGACTGTCCTGATGAAGAGATGGAGAAATGCACCCTAAGCTGAAATCTGGGGAGAAGCCTCCTTTGCAAGTGCTAATGTAATTTATAATCTCTATAAAATTTCCGTGTTTGTGTTCAATTTATCATATATTTGCATATGTGCACCCAATGGAGGATTGATGATTATACCGCAACAGTAAGAAACGTCTGAAGGTGTTCAATCTGCTATCATCTACTACCGCTCTAGAAAGGGAAAAGTTAACAAGGTATTTAGAATCTATTTTGTACTTAAATCTATGGTACTGCTGAATAAAAATTATCATTATTATATTATCATATGACTTTCATGTGTATGGCCCTAGATCAACAGTACTGTCGATATTTGTTTGCTTTACCAGGATTTCATTTGTCTCTATCAATAGTGAATTCAGGTAGTTTTAAATTCTTTATTGATTTTACTAATTTGGTTCCTTCTGTGTGTCAATTTACAACACCCATTTCTAAGGCCAAAATATCAAAACATAGCCAAGACGATAATTGAATTCCACTCGTCAATATAATTAGTTATGGTTTCATACCTGCATCCCACAGGTAAATTACTATATGAGGACGGTTATGATTAAAACAGCAAAAGCAGAAACTACAACGCCGCCGCCTTTATCCCAAATTGATAAATTACATATGCGCATGTATACTAGATTGTTCAGCATATTGTCGGCAGAGAGTTTATATGCTATTTTATATCAGTTACCTCATGTTTTTAAATTACTGAAGATGAAATGGAGGTGTTGATTTAGTTAGGAAACTTGAACGCTGCTTAATAATTCCAAGTTGAGTTACATCCTGAATTCTTTATATGCCATGCAATTACCGATTTGTAAATGTTTTCTGCCTAAATCGCTTATTTTCCAGATGCATAATTATAGGATCTCTCTATCGCTGCATGCCATTGATGCAATATCACATAATATTATCATTGTCCTGTTTTTATATATTAGTGTATTATTACATTCAATTTGGATATGTTAAATGACAAAGAAACTAAAGCCCCTAGCAACTTCAATCATAATGGCAATCATATAATGCAAGCAATCCAGTCAAAGCCTATAAACGAAAAAATCATCTGTGAATCCACATTGCGATCCTTTTAAATATTTTTAATCTCTATTCAAAATATAGGCAGATCCTCAATAGTGGAAGACATGAGGTAAACATTTAAGACTGTTGTAACCAGAGTTCATATTAGCTGCAAACATCACAAAAATAAAGAGAAATAAGAAAACTATTAAATATGAGAATAGGCCATTCAACAAAGACATTAGAAAAATTATAACACGATTATAAGAAAGAAAAAGTTAGTTGCCTTGATTATAGTTATTGCTATTGAAAATTGGATCACTAACTCCTAGTACAGTTAAAACAGGAGAATTATCTGAAACGGCAGGAATAATTCCAATCGGGACGCAGATAGTTGCTTTGTGGCCCCCTCTTTTGAGCCGTTCGTGAGTATCTGGGAAATCATATGATGCATGATGTTTAGATCTCAACCAGTTATAGTATATACTGTCACAAACAATTTAACTGGTCACAGATTAGCCAATTACAGAGTACTAAAATTAAAAAGCACTTAGTTGCAAGCACTCAGGAGGAACACCAAAGAATCCAAACACAATGTTCACTCAAAGAATAAAAAGGATACATGTTTGAATGTGCAGTGGAACATTACATTACATTGGTACTACTATATGGATTAGTTCAATACCTGGAATGTGTAACCCGTCGTGAGGTGATTGTCACAATGTTTGTATAAAACTAATGCTTCGTAAGCGGTCCTCACTTTCACAATTTATTTATCAACTGATCTCCTTCAGGGTCCGTTGGAGTAATTCCTGTGGAAGTGGCAGTCAGGATGTGTTTCCTCTGGCCACGGAGTAACTCTAACTAGCCCTCACATTCGGCATATGCTGAGCCTTTTCACTAACCAACTTGTATATCTCTTTCTGAAATTAATCATCCCTGACATTCAATAACTTATTGTCAAACATGTATCTTTGAATGAGACTCGAAATACTTTCAAACCCTTTACTACAAATTTTCTAACTTCAACCATATAGCACAGGCATGATATTGCTAAATTTATGGAGCAGAAAGCGGAGATTATGATTATAGGAAGAAAAATTATTGGGGGGAAAAAGAAGAAAACAAAGCCTAGCCTGATTTATACAGATAACACGTTTATATATCTGACGGAGCAACAGTATGCAGAAATACATGGAAATTAACAATAAAACAGCAGACATTACCCAATATGATGCAGTTCCATCTATTGCCTAGGACCAAATGCAAGATGAATCTGTTTTAGTTTGGGTTTGGAGTTTCCCAGGCCCATAGAGATCTTCCCAAATATCATGTTAGCAAGTTATTCAGATCACCTGTTCTGCAAATGGCTATCTTGAAATATGCTGACATCAATCCAAGAGAAGATCTAGCTTCTTTATAAGACATCGTGATGATGTAGAATTGAGATATGCCATATGCATCAACATGTATAAAGCTTAGAGAAAGCTGTCACTTGAAGAATGATATCGCATCTCTCTCCTTGGTTCGGGTGGATACGTATTATTATACCGAAATTTGAAGATGCATACACCCTCAACATCAAGAATGAGGTAGTAAGAATTAATGCCCTTGCTATGAGGCAGATAATGTGCTAAAAAAAGATCTACCTGTTTAAGGCATTGGGTGAAGAGATGTATTGCTGATCATGTAAGCAATGTTATCTGATAGTAGATGAACTTGGACTGTAAATAATAATAAAAGAATTTGCTAATTTGGAGGGGTGCACTTCAGATGTTAATCAGAACACGAGAGGACAAAGAGCTTACCAGTTACCAAAGAAAGGGGAACGCATCAAAATCAAATTTAATTGGGTTACACGATTCAAGAAACATATTCATTTCATATTTAAATGAATCCAAGAACAACCCCAGGGAAAGCCCGGCTTTCCAATAGTTAAATATAGTGATCAAACCCTTCACCCTATCGATAAATCGAAAAGAAGCTCTATACATTAGAGCGCCGATTCCTTCAACCACGACTACAGCTAGACCCGCAGAAAGAATGTCCCAATCACCAGTCTGTCCTATAACTGTCGCAAAAGCAGTGGCACAATAGAACCCAATCAAGAAGAAAAGAATTTTCACTGATAGACCCTTTCTTAGTTCTTTGATTCTAGAATTTAATTTGGTTTGGAAAGATCGGATTGCACGGGCAAGGCGAGTCCCATTCTTGTTGCTGCTGCTGCTTTCTGGAGGATCGGTATTGCTGCTTCCATTTGTCATGCTCTTTATTGGCCATTCCATTCTCCTGCTTGGTAAATACAGCACTATGCCTCAGTATTTTGTCATGAATATGATTTTGTAAGAAAATACTTTGTTAAATTGAGTGGTAATCTTCCCTTAGATGTCCATACATGCATCAGAAGCATAAACTATGATAATAATTTTAATGGCAGAATCCGATAAGCACGTGGACACACAGATATATGAACATACATATATGCACACACATAGATTGTTTCAAATTATGGTATGAAAGTCATTGTTTGAAGGAAATTGCTAGGTGGATACCTCATTTAGTTCTTTGGCATATATGGAAGCTTAAATGTGAAACAAAATTTCAAAATACCTCAGGCACCGTAAATTCTGCTTGGATCAGAGTGCTTGCTGATATCAGGCATTTAGCTTCTATTCACAAAGAGAAAATTCCTTCTTCAAACAGGACAGAAATTTTGCTGAACCTAAATATATCTGATATCTCCTTTACCACTATCAAACTTAAAAGAGTCATCCTTACTTCCTGGATAAAACTAGTAAAGGATAAATTCAAACTTTCAGCTGACGGGGCTAAGGACTGGGAGTCTAAAGACACGGCAGGTGGTGCAGCTCTAAGAAATTGTAAGGGGGGATCTTTGCATCAAAATTCTTCTTTGGTAAGGGAGATGTTATTGAAGCAGAAACCAAATCCATATTCAATGGATTTCTTCAATGACATTATCTGAGGATTAAAAATGTTGAGATTGAAACAGATTCAAAGATACTAGCAGATACAGTGAATGGTGTTTGTGACATTCCTTGGAGGATCAGGCATAATGTGAAAGCTATTAAAATTCTACTGCATTGTGTCACATTTTTACAGGGAAAATAACAGAATTGCAGATTTCCTGGCCAAGGAGGGCCAAAGTTTCTAGCTCCCATGCAGCTTTCAACATTCCAGCAGCTTTGCATGCCCAGGTTGCTCCTGATAATTCTCAGTTCCCAAACATAAGATGCTCTTAAATTTGTTTCACTTTCTTACCGCCTGCTTATTTTTCATTTAGCATGTTCAGTTCTATTTTGTATAGTTGAACTTGATGTATCTTGTTGATATAAATAAATTCTGGCTAGCTGGGGGGCCTCAAGTTCCCAGAAAGAAAAAAATATGTACACACATAGATATATTACAATTTATCTGTGTGCATAGATACATAGATAAGCTCATGCTTTCTGCATATACATTTACTTCCAGTCACAGATACATTATATCCTTCATACATGCAGAGATGCATGTGCAAATTTCTTATTTTCAACTTCAATTATATATGCGAGAATTCTAGCCTGGAGGGATTATCTGCTATCAACTGTTCACACAAACTCCATGTGAACCATAAACTGGGGCATCGTCCGAAATGGTATCCAATGCTATTAAAGAAGCATGTTTCTGAAAAATAGCATCCAGCTTAAAACGAGAGAGAGAGAGAGAGAGAGAGAGAGAGAGAGCATTTGGCTCTCTCTCTATCTCTTTCTTTTTATATCTCCCGACCTATTTACTTCTCTATTTCTTCTAGACTGATTGTTGTTCTTCCGAATCTTCCCACCCAATTTGATCTTCTTCCTGAAATTAGTATTATTTCTCTCTCCAATCTTATCTTCATCCATATTCAACTTTCCCTCTTCCATCCAACTTCTCCGAAATTTTTTCTTTCATCAATCAAGCCTTAAAACCCATCAGATTCCCCAACTCTTTCACTATACAATTTATTATGACTGTTACTAATGAGATGTAAGATAATTAGCATCATGAGAAGTTGAGTTTCGAAACTTAATCTTGAGCATAATTATATAACTCCAGGCATCTGATATTTTGCATAAATTAAGATCTGAAAAAATAATTCAAATGTCTCTCAGCTGAACATAATTCAGAATTGTGATTTCATCAACAACAAAAGAATCGGAATTGTGGATATGAATTTGATGGGTCATTTGGATGTTGATTAAAGCGTTATGAAAGGGTGAGATTTTGATCTACGTTGAGGAGAAAGAATAATGAGAGAGTAGATGAGGTTCTAATGGAAAGAAGGTTAAGAGAGAAGATTTGTGGGTTTTTTCTCTTCTGATGGATATACAGAGAAGGAGAACGGCAGGAGAGAGACCGGGGGCTTTCTCTAGCTTTTGGCATGTTTTTGGACACAGCCACATCAAGCATGCACTGATTATGACCATTCGATGCCATATTGGATGGATGCCCCAATTTGTGGTTCGCATGGAGTTCATACAAACGGTATACAGCAGATAGTTCCTCTTCAAACCTATTGCACTTGTCATCTATATTCATATCTTTGAACTTATCAACAACAATTGTGAAAGTACAGAACATGATCGAACTTTGGACTGCAATTTACCAATTAGGTTTGGTAGATAGTTATTATAAGAACTTGATGAAAAATGGAAAGCATCTTATGATGAAGAAAAGAGTTGGCCTCTTGTAAGGCCCATTTTGGATTTTATGAGGAATGCTTTCCATAATGAGTTCTAGTGTAGTATTGAGATTGAACCCAAACCTGTATCGATGTACACTAAGATAAATCTAAAGGATCTAACTTGATTTAGACATCCAATTGTAAGAACTTGTAGAGAACTACAGATACAGATACGATATTCTCTCCTATTCAGAGAGCATTGATCCCATTCAGTGAAAATGCTCCCCTAGATATATAGGATGGAGATTTAGAACATTCCAGATACAACATATAAATCTTTTCAAATGTTATAGAGTGTTCATAGTTGACAAAATATGATTTCCAGGTCGAGTAAATTTGATGGGGAAATTGATGTGTTTGCATATCCACAAATGGCATGTTCCGTCAGTTTTCTTTCTTTCTTTGTGTGTGTGTGGGGGGGGGGGGGGGATACGGGTGAAGGGTTGAAGCCTACCTAGCCTTGGGTATTTTATCAAACGTTATTTTTTTTTAAAAAGGAAAATATTGTTTACAATCCATGTTCCGTAAATTCTTACCTGCTGTTTCCAATAAATAGTGGCAATACACAAAAAGAAATAGCCTAGGTTGATGCTCTTTGCAATCTTATATATCTGGACATGAACACGTTGCACAAAAGTTGTTACATATAACTATTGCAGAAATTTAACAGGTTTAAGATGTTATCACTAACCTGTAACCGATGAATGTAGGGACAGTAATATACAAGAAACAAAGACGAGGATGAAGCCTGTAGTTACGACCAAAGGCAGTCTTTCGCAGGTATGATGGAAGAAGAACTGATCTTGATGTGGATGTCGATGATGGAAGGAACATACTTTCTGCTTGAAATGGCAAGGTTGACATATTTGTTACCATTATCCTATATGTACCTGCATAAGGAACCTGTGTTCATAAAAGGGTATCATTTAGAATGATATAGAATAAACAGAGACGGTGGCTATTTGATAAATATCCTCCATGCCTTGCATGAAAGAAAGATTTAGATTGTTAGTTTGCGGTTTAGGTTTATAAGTTAACCCCAATCATAGTTTAGAAACTGTGCATTTAGTAGCATTAATCGGCTTTACCCGTCCTCTACCATCATAGCATAGCACTATTTTATTTTTAAAAAAGAGAGAAAAGATCACAAACTCAATGTATCACAAAAAGAGTAATGGAAATGCATCAATGGGATTTCTAGGAAAGTAGGTGTGTTGTGCATACATGTCCATCACAAGCACATTCTTAGAGGCAGAGTCTAATTCCAGAACCCTCAAGAATATTTCCACTGAGATGAAAAAAAGAAAAAAGAAAAAATTTAAATTAGGCTGCATGTGTAAATATCAGTTCTCATTGGGATCGGCCACCACTATTATATTACCATCAAATGTGCCCGCTAGAAGCCCAATTTTAAACAGTAAAGTGTCCTCTTGTAAATTTACCTTTTGCCAGACTGGATAGAAGGATCGGGGCAGGAAGGACTCGACCAAATTTCCCTCTGCCGTTTTACGTTCTAAAAACCCCCATCTTCCTTCAGGACTATATGCTGCTTTTCATTTAATGCATAGATAAGGTTCGTATCAGCACCTGCAGAGCTCAGTATAATTGGTGAAAAGATACTGAACTCAGAAAATTTTCATGAGCAGCGGTGGAAAGAATGGAAGCTATTGGAAGATTATGGTCTCAAAAGGCTAATCTTGGGAGAGAACTCACTTCTAAAAACTGCCTTAGTTACCATCCACATCATAATTTTCGACTACTAGCTGACTAAAGCTCAATGTAACATTTGAAAAATTGTAACTATTATTTTATAATTTAAATATGGATATTATAAGCTTACGAAAATAATATCATGTATGGATTTTGGGTTTTCGAATCGGTATCCGTAAAAATATAATTATTTTGGGAAAAATGAAAAATATAAAATATTCTAAAGATGGCATGTATTTTGTTTTGAGAAAAGATATGTGATTTAATTGATTTGTGTATGTTTTATATGGTTTTGAGAGAGAAGGGGGATAAGTTAGCTTATATGATACCCTCATGTTCACCACACCACCTCACAAATATCCTAACACAATATCCTACTTAGATATCACACACTCTCCTCCTCTCATTATTCTCTACACAAATATTTTCATCTCTCAAATATTTCTAACTCTTTCAGCCTTCATCCAAACCCTACCCTCTTCAACATCACTTTGGATCTTGATAATTCTTTCACACAAATTGATCAAGACATCAAGCTAGACCAATAACTCTTCAAAGATCTTCACCTAGTCACCTCTTATGCTTGGATCCCTCTTCCCTTCACCGGGAGGTAAAAATCCCATTTTGTTCAAGTTTTTCTTGTTGTAGTGTGTCTAGTAGGGTTTAGGTGTTAATCACTACTTGTTAGAGGGAGATGGTGGCGTTTTGATGCTTGGAGAATTGGTTTTGAAAGAGTTTTAAGTTTTTAAGTATGGTTTTCATGAAATTTTTGATGTTAGATTTGAATCTGGAGCAAGTAGGGTTCTCTGAAAAATATTTAGCGAGTACTGTGAGATACTTGGACCAGTAGAAGACCATTGTAGAAGCCCGAGCCCCTAACTCCATACTTTGGCCGTAATTTTATTCCCTATAACCGCAATTTTATTCCCTATAACCGCAATTTGTGGCCTCGTCGTCAAGTTAGGGTCTGAATTTTGTTATGTAGCTCACTCACTTGATAACTAAGCCTATTTTATATGCTAAATAACCCCAGATCATCTGAGTAAAAATCTGGGAGCATTTTGCCTTGGTTTTGCCGATATTTTATGATATTTGAAACTTGGATTTCGTATTTTTATGTATTGACTCAGTCGTTCGACATTCGTACGTCGACGTCGGGGTATTTAGTCGTACTTAGCGTATGTTGGCCATTGGTTCTAACCTATGTGCGCTTCACTCGTTGTATCGTTTTCGATTTGGATATTTATGTCGTGTCATGGTTTCGCTTGTAGGTACGAACGCGAGGATTTCCGAGACAGCGAGGACAAACGAGACGGTCGTGGGTTTCGACTAGCTCGAGACGTCGGTGAGTAGATTTATATCTACAGGAGAAGTCACGTAGATGGCATATAGCACCCCCGCAACCAATTAACTAGGATATATATACTATATATCTAGACTAGTGTTATGTTAGATAACCTTGTTTATAACTAAGTTAGTATATAGTTTGTATCTAGTAAGATATATGTATGCGTGGATATATAGTTATATGTGATTATTGTGATATGCGAACGCGCCTATAGATCCATACGATGTCGATTGAGATATTGTTATGAAGAGGATAAATTGCCGGATACGGCCGATATGTATTTGACTCGCAGAGTCTAGCAATATCCCGATTGGGATATTATTATAGTTGTTGAGCTATACTCTTTTAAAAACTAACGATCTGTTTTCTACTTTTAAATGGTAATGTCAAAGATATACTATAAATTTCAAATGAATATCTATTTCAAAAACACGGTAGCCTCCTTATTTGTAAAATAAGGTTTCGTTCTATTTTAAACTATAACAGTATAGCTTATAAAAGTTAGTTACATTTAACGATTATTCACGTTACAGTTATGTTAACCTTTTTATATGCCCGTGTTTCGATTATTTATTATATATGCTAGTTGCGTTATTATTCTCATACGAACACACTGATAGAATACTGCACAATTACCAATGATTGATATATTGCACATCATAGACGCGTATGTTACACTACACCTTATTGGTACTGCCATGACACTGTAGTATTTCCACACTTGTTATCGTTAATGTTATTATATGAATGCGATGATTGACATTTCTATATGATGGCGATGTCCGAACACTTTTGATAGAACACTTGCACAAATACTAATAATTGCCATGTGACACAAGCACAGATGCATATGCTACAATACACATCATTAGTATTGTCATGACACGGTAGGACGGCCATGTTTACTTGTGTTCTAGATATCCATGATAGATATGATGATATCTATAATAATTTTGATATAAGAATACCATTGCTATGGATATTCGTGTATGATTGTTGCTAATGTGGTAAAGAGAATATATGCGTTATGTTTTTATGAACTCGAGACAGATTATATATGTGTTATTCGGAACTTGTTGTTTTCTATAAATTTGAGAAGCCGCGGCGGGATTTATAAAACTTGTGAATGTTTTTAAATACGGTTTTCTCGTGATATGATGATTTAGCGTCCACCATGAGTTTTGGTTTTCATGATGAGATATCCGAATCGAGAGAGGGGTTAATCGATTACGGGTACATGGTGGACCCGGTACGACACCGATGGGCAGGAAGTCCGTAGGGAGGTACGGGGAGCCTAGCTAGGTGGACTAATATCGGAGAGAGTATTAGAGCACGGCGGATATTTAGAAGATACTGACCGAGGTTATTGATATCGAGAGAGGGCCAGTCTGACGAGACGGTGTCTACGATATCTGGATTTACGTGTCGGTGATAGACATGAGATTTATTATGATTTTAAGTGTCGGTGATGGACACTCGGTGGATGATAATTTTGAGTGTCGATGCTGGACACTCATATGTTGATTTTTGCGCGATCCGTCGAGATGCGCTGTTATACATTATGTCATATAGTAGCCGAACAGGACTGATCCATGGGACAGTACCTGAATAATATTTCACATATCGATATATATTAAAGAGGTTTTTAAATGAGTTATAGTCTCACTATTTTGACGTGTCTGGGACGACACAAGAAACTTTTAAACGGAAACCCTCTTAAAACTCATTTTTAAAAGGTGAGAC
This sequence comes from Agapanthus africanus, assembly GCA_030015575.1. Taxonomy (NCBI): domain Eukaryota; kingdom Viridiplantae; phylum Streptophyta; class Magnoliopsida; order Asparagales; family Amaryllidaceae; genus Agapanthus; species Agapanthus africanus. Next base: position 54,178,336 of record CM057350.1, on the reverse strand, counting down.
GTATATTTTAAACAAAACGCATATAATACTTCATAAAACTACGTCTACTGCTTGTGCCGTGATATACGTATCATACGGCTATTTTGAAATGGTTTTACATACATCTTTCGGGTACTTTATAGGCTTATACATGGATGCATGATATATTTTTATGACTACGTGATCGATATTGATACGCTTATAATACTTGTGCATTATACATATTTTAGTACAGAATATGATGGTACTATACTTTATGACCTAGGTAAATCGTTATGCACTTCGATTTCTACTTTGCGATATACTTTACTGAGTTGGCAACCCACCCCCGTTGTGTCCTAGTTTCTTGCAGGATTGACCGTTCGGATCAGTAGCGACTTGCCGGCACATTTCTTATTTCGGTGATTGCTTTGGTAGATGGGTTACATGTTGGATCGTAATCACCCATTGTATATGCATTTTCTTTTGGATATAGTTAAAAACTCTATCGACCAAAACTTATATATTTATGGACTTAGAAGCGAGACTTATATGTTTGTGTTTTAGGCGTCGCACTCGTTTGGCGTCGACTTTATATTGTTGTTGGTTATATTTCTTCTTCTATTTCTTCACCTTCGGCGTCATATATTATCTGCGTGGTTACTCCGCCGTTTAGACATGGAAGCTAACTCCCGTTGGGATACTTTATATATATTATGCTTTGTGTATGGTTTTATTCAAAATTTACAAAGGAGGTGCTGCCCGATTTTCAAACGACATAGGCGTTTTCAAACAAACTTATACTTTAAAAAAGAAACTTGATTCCATTTAGTAACTCTCTTTTTTAAAACTTCACCTCCACTATTTCTTTAAAAAAGTTTAGATTCCGGGTTTTTTGGCTTACTTGTGTTACGGTGGGGTCCTGTAGGCTTCACGTGATTCAAGTGCCGGTTACATGCCTTTTCTGGGTCGTGACGCTCAAACCCTCGGCAAGTAAACGAAATGTTAGTTGTCTTGTTCATGAATTTGGCACATACCCATACAAGGTTGTTGGTTCATTGATAATTGGATGTGGATTTTATTTAATTGTATCATGGATATATGACAGTTCTGCACCTTACCCAAGCCTCTTTTTTATGGGAAAATTTTGGATAATAGAACTTAAAAGTTTTAGTGACAGATCATAATGTGAAGATTTAAGAGCCATTTGGACATCTGTTACCAAGTCATCACCTAACAGATTACATGCTTCTTGATCAAACCAGGGACTTGTCCATACAAGCCTTTAAGCAACTAAAGTAAACTGAAGAATGAGTGGAAAAGGTGGACCTTTGTCTTACTAATGTTTGTAATAGCTATGGAGCATTGAAGGGGGTGGTGGTTCTTGTCGATGCAATTACAATTGCTAATGTAGAATCTATTTTTCCAATAATGTGTGACTTTGACAGGATTTATTAGCCTTGATCTAAAATTATATGATAAGCTTCATTTCCTATATCTCATACTATCTTAATTTGGGACGGTTGATTTCTACTGATTATGAAGAGTAAGGTACTGTTTTCTTGAGCTAAATGCTCTTGATAGTTCTGGGATGTGCCAACATCAAAAAGTACACAGAAATGAAGCAACATTAAGTGGGTTTCTCGAAAATAGATGTCAGAAATATAGGCAAAGATAGGAAAAAGAATTCTCAAATCAAAATAACTAAACTATAAGCTTAAAGGTGCAGTCTAAATTCATTGGTAATCATTTTCTCATATAATTGTGGAATGCGAGAAATGCATACTCAGTCATCCTGTGATTAAAAACTCCAGAGTCAAACTAAAGAAAGATATAAAGTACAATCATAATAAATAGGAGTAAGAAATGTGGCCCAAAACCAAAGAGATAACTCAAGGGCCAGTGATGCCTGAGGGTCAATTATTTCATGGTCAATTATAATTCAAGATATTAAAGTAAGCCACTATAATATGCAATTATGTTTCTCAATGACAAGAAAATTTCATGTTCATGCAGGCCAGGAGCAATCAGTTGGAGCAAGTTGCACATCAAATGTCTGTTTTCCTAAACTGTGTGAGGCGTTGTGTGAATGTCTTTCCAAATAAAATGCAATGCGGGCATGTGATGATGGTGGTACTTGTCGATGCAATTATATTTGCTAATGTAGAATCTTTTTTTTCCAGTTGAGATGTGAGAGACTAAAATAGTCCCACATTGGAAAAACTATGAGAGGTATATGGGTATAAGATATAAGATGGGTCAAAACTCAACAAGACTTAAATCTTATTGATGGAACCAACTTATATCAAAAGCCCGTGTACACTCATAAATAAAAATATATACTCGCCCCCCCTCATTCTTTAATATAAATATAAAAAAAACTGTAACATGGTATCAAAGCCAACCTCGACAGGATTTATTAAGGATTACTATGGCTAAGTTTTTTTTCATTTGTTGTGAGATTTCCTTTTGTGTTTATTCTCTTTAGTAATTGAAGCCATCCACATAAATATCTCATGGCTCCAAAATATTTAGAGTCAACCAAAAGTATCTCGAGTCAACAAAATCTCACAACAAACAAAAACTTAATCATGCTTAGAAAAGTAACCATGGGTCACTAATAAGCCATGCCACCAAAAATGCAATAAACACCTCATCCTACACCTCAATAACCTTTTAATCCAAAAAGGTCTAAACCATAATGAGGTATAATCTTCTAAAAGTAATCTTGTAAGAAATTACAAAAATACCCCTCATCCGTATATACATACTCGCATCCGTATTCTGAAGAATACAAATACAATGAGACGAAAATAATCCAATAATATAATACTAGATTCCGGCTTAAACCAAAGCCCGCTAGTATTATCCGTCCGAACATCATCCGTGCACAAGTACACGTATGTGATCGAACCCTCCCGTAAAACCATACGGCATCTACATCATTTCGCCCGAAGCAGAGAACCCTCTGTGTGGGACTCTAAAGACTCGTCAATACGCTGGCAGTGGGTTTAACCACAAGCACGTCAGCGGCACTAGCTGTACGTAACGGCTACCCAGGTATTGAGCGAAAGGGAGTCCAACGGGCAAACTCATCCTGAAACCCTACGGAGCCCAACAGTGACAATATCCGTACAGTCCGCTCTGTTCTTCTATGAATATCGCATATCGAGTTTAGGAGGTGGATAAAATCAGACCCCTAATAACGCGATATTTAGTATCGGTATGAAGCCCATCACCCACTGAAAAACTACTGATCCGAATCAGTAATTCTCGACTACTTTGGCCAAGGATTTCTGGTGATGACCACCCGTGCACAGCGGGACATCAACCCCCAATACCGGGAGAGACGAATCCCCGACGATCGGCTCACTGCCTCCATGTGGCTCGGGACTGTACCCAACTAAAACCTATTTGCACGACTCTTTTGAGCCATGATAGGGTAGTAATCAAAGCACAGTGGGAACTCATATAAGACAAATGACGATCTCATGTCAACAAACTAACATGTACACATGTCACTTAGGAATTGCTATCTGAAAATAGGTATAATACCAACTAGCATGTTCCCGACGAGTCCGTCCGGTGTACTCATAATCCAATGAGCACATGTATACTATTTTAGGTGAACAAAATGACACTAATGGCTTGTGAGACCGGCCACCGCCCCTCGTCGGGGTCTCGATCAGTATACACTAATCTACTCTGGAGTATCAATGTCCGGTATCGAAACTCTCACGACTAGGGACATTTAAGGATGTGCCTATAGACCATCCAGCTCCCACGTATATGATCGCCATCATAATGCTGGTAGTCAAGCAAGAATCCTATGGGCTGTATCAACATGTAATAGTGATCTGTAATGCCACCTAATGCTGTATATGATGATAAAAACAAACCAGATAGCATACTATCATCTTGAGTAAAACTGTTCTACCGGTATAGGTCATCCCTCAATCATCATAATCACCTTCCTGCAACTATGATAATTGCCTTAAGATTACTATAGTCAACATCACTTATATCAAAAGCCCGTGTATACTTATAAATAAATATAAATACTCCCCCCCTCATTCTTTAATATAAATATATATTAAAAAACTCTACATTTTCCAATAAATGTGTGACCTTGACAAGCAGCAGACTACAAGCACAAAAAAAAGTGCCCCTGATATAAAATATAAAATGAGCCAAATCTCAACAAGGCTTAAGTCTTATTGATAGAGCCCACTTATATCAAAAGCCCGTGTATACTCAGAAATAAAAATAAATACCCCCCCCCCCCCTCATTCTTTAATATAAATATATATAAAAAAAACTCTACATTTTCCAATAAATGTGTGACCTTGACAAGCTTTATTAGCCTTGAGCTAAAATTATACGATGAGCTTCATTTCCTATATCTCATAATATCTTAATTTGGGAAGGCTGCTTTCTACTGGTTATGGAGAGTAAGGTACTGTTTTCTTGAGCTAAATGCTCTTGATAGTTCTGGGATGTGACAACATCCAAAAGTACACAGAAATGCAGCAACGTTAAGCGGGTTTCTTGAAAATAGAGGTCAGAAATATAGGCAAAGATAGGAAAGAGAATTATCAAATCAACATAACTAAACTATAAGCTTCAGAATGCAGTCTAAATTCATTGGTAATCTTTTTCTCATTTAATTGCGGGATGTAAGAAATGCATACTCAGTAATGCTGTGATTAAAACTCCACGGTCAAACTAAAGAAAGATAAAAGTACAACCATAATAAATAGCCCCGAAATCAAAGAGATGACTCATGAGCCAGTAATACCTGAGGGTCAATTAGGTATAATTCAAGATATTAAAGTACGCCGCCATAATAGCATACTCAAGGATCAGTTAGGTCAGTTTAGAGAGCATCTGGACGAGGGATGTTTGGACATTACCCTAGCAGTTGATATACTGTAAAGGGGAGTATATAACCAGTTCCTAAGAAGTAAAGTTGTGGCAGTTTCTATGAAGCAATAAGGTGGCAATTTTTCAAAAAGTGATGATTGACATGGAAAACTTGAAAATAGTCTGGTAATGACGAGATGGATATGGAGCCAATCCCAAATAGTTAGGACAAAGGCTAAAAGGTTATGGTTATGGTTATGTTCTGGTAAGTTTCGCGTGTAATCCATCTGCACACTTGTCCTTTGTAAGTTTGGTCTGGTTTCATCAACTGATCTCTATATACAAAGCTGTTCAGGCCTAAGAGTATTACTAGTGTACACTAATATCTATGTTGGGCGAATAAAACAAATAATAAGATTACCTTTTAGGTAACATGATTACCGGCATGGTATCTAAACTATGATAGGAACATACAACTACTTTAAATCTTACCACCAACACCAAATAAAAAGAAAACATTTCCCTTCCTTTGTATTGTCTTCCACGTGTTAAATGTCATGAATTACTCTCGTGAGAGACAGGGTTGAATGGTATAAACAATCACTCGACTACAGCTCACAAGCTTAAGCTTTTGGGTAAAGTGGCTAACCAATCAACAATCTACAAACTTGGCAATCACACAGAAGATAACCAAATGAAGGCTACAATTTTTACTATTCCTTGTTAGGATCTATAAGTCCTAGCTTGCTTGAGCACAGGTATATATTGATCTTAAGTAAAAGCAGGCACGTAAGAGTTCAGAAAGTATTCCTACCTCCTATAAGCCTTAAGCAGCCAAGCTTCCTTGTTGAGCATAAGAGTTACCTATTAAAGATAACAGAACCAACAACAACGGTATCATTCTCCTAACGAGGGGCATCCTTTTCAAGTAATTCACTGGTCGTATGGAAGAAGGTTTGAAAATATGCTAATTTCATACCTGTGCTAACGACATTATTTCAAGATCAGCGTAAAACTGTCCAATGTGAAACATGAAAGAGAGATGCAACAAATTTCCCCGGAGGGGGATGCCAATTTCGGACAAGAAAGAAATATGTCGTCGATCGCTGAAGTCTTTATGAAAATTGTTGGGGAGGGAGACTCATCGAAATTACAAATTCCTACATATCCTAATAAACCTTTTGCCTGCATATGGAAAACCCTTTTGTCTTTCTTCTTTCCTCGTGCAATAGGAGATGGACCCTAAACTAAATCCAGGCAAATAAGAATACGGGTAAAACCCGGCACCATGGAGTTTGGAGCGTATCCGCAGAGGTGCCAATACAATGCTAAGATTATTCTATCATAGTGAAATTGCATACAAAGAACACTAGATTATGTACACCATGTCCACTACAGAACCTGCATTTCCTTTAAGGGGAAAAAATACCACCTTTGAGCTTGCGGCAACCCTCAACGACAAAAACAATCAATACGCAGCAAAATTTGAAACTTTATTCAAGATTGTCGCTGTTCTCTTCTTTACAATCCTATACCCTTGATGCAGGCGATCATTAGAGCAGAAACAATAGTCCAATTCAATCAAACTAATCACTGTTTTTAGGGTTCAATTTGCATTAAAGAAAAATAAAAATCTCAATAATAAGATTAATAAATAGATTAAAAAATAGGAAGAAGGGAATCGCGCTCACCTCAAGAGGTTCAATTTCCCCAGCTTCCTTCCTCTTCAGCGAAAATGAGAGAACTTGGAATCCCCAAAGCCACAAGAATTGAATGAAGGCTCTTCCTGCTTCTTAGGGCTGCTAACGGGCCGGATCCTATATGGTTAAGTTAAGAAATCCACGTCCGGCCCGATAATTTAATAGGGCACATAAGCCCAATCCAAAGCGAATTATTAAATTAAAGAAATTACATAAGTCATTTGTAATTTTGTATTATTTTGGATAAGAAGATGTCTAAAAAAATATTTGAACCGTTCTAAGCTTTTAGATGTTGTTCATTTGGTATCGATCTCGATATTAAACGTTCAATTCTAATACCGGCCAAATCGAATCTCCAAAGTAATGGTGTGGCATTTTCAGTCCAGCCTGTTGTGAAAACTTGATCTGTGGTGTATTTTATTTATTTGCTAGTTCTCTGGGAGAATAACTAAAAATGTAGTCCTTATATAGTTATATACATCAACATGAATCAAATATTTAGTGTATATATGTAGTGTGTAGTGTATATAATTTGATATGGTCCTGCTCAAGGGAATCGCTGCTTTATAATTAGTGCCCTTGCTTATGGATCAGCCACTGCATCCAGCAACAATTAGGAAAATGAAGAAGGTTTTGCTTTTGCTAGGGGCCATGTAGGTTGCTATTTTCTCACCTTGGGTAATTATCTCAAACCTTTTTCTTTTATTACATGACAACTTCATCTTCATTTTCATTTTCATTGTTCTTATTTGTTTATTTAATATGAATAAATTAATGCAATTGTTAGGACCAAAATGCGATAGTTGTGAACGGTCAGCAAAACTGCTGCATAGACACGTGCAAACCTCAATATTGTCAGGGAATGTGTGAGGCCACCGTCAAAGGCGAAAATGTGAAGGACGAGTGTGTGAGTGCTTGTGGTTGTCGATGCACCTATAATTGCCCTGGAAGATCATAATTTTTTTTGAATGGCAATGAAAACAATTACAAACATTGTAGCTTCTATCAGATATAATATTAACATCATAAAATAAATTCATTATATAATGATTTCTTTTTTATAACTCGAAGTCCATCCTAATTATAACCATAGCAATTTAGACCTGTGAAATATGTAAAATTATGTGAAAAATACCTTATTAGATGATTGTATATACCAGCTAAATAGCCGCCCCTGTACAGTTTTGTTATGCTCAAATTTTTGCCTTGAATATACCTAATTATTGTTTAAAATAGATATCGTAATCAATCATTTTCATCAACTACTAACATATACTAAGAAAATAAGGGCTCCTCCCTACATCAAAAAAATCATACAGCTATTATAAGTGGATTCTTTTTCCTATTGTTCGGCTCCAAACAGCTAATAAGATCATTGTTAATCTATTCTATCAATAATTGGGCAAGACCAATTAATCTACATAAGCTTCTTGCTTGTCGATCCATCCTAAATTTGATTAGAATTCGAGTATAACCTCAAATCAAAATTGCCGAAAATAAAATTAGGAAAAAATCACTAATTAGCATAAAACCCTAATTATCGGAGCATAATACATCAAAGAGGAAATCGGTGGTCCCACTATTTATTTCACAACTATACACCACAATAACCTATAGAATAGGTGGAATACACTAAAATACCCTCAACTATGATAGGTTTTCACTAAAACACCTTAGAGTTTTTTTATTACAGTAAAATAGCTTACATTATGGTTTTTAAAGGAAATTTTAAGTAAAATACCTCAAAAGTAGCAGCTAAGTTATTTAACCCTAATAAAAGAGCTTTAAGGTAACTTTGTGTGTTTGGGTTGTGGGTGTTTCTAGGGCAATTTAGCCTCGAAAAAATGTATATTAGTTATTATTTTATAATGATGTTAATGTCCTAATAAAGTAGCTAAAAAGCTGGCTTTTGTATCCTTTCTGATGATGCTCGTAAATGGGAATTACCCAGATCACGACACGTAGCGAATGACGTGTCAACCACGTAAGCCCGCTAGATTTCTAGAAGCTGCAGAGCTGGAATAAGTATGATGCATGGAGATATTCCTCAGCGCCTCGCCTCCGAGATTACACCCGAGCTTTTAGAAGACCTCTCTGGAGTATGTTTCTCTTTTGGTTGACCGCCAGCCAATAGCTCGTCTCTGAGCTATCCTATAGCTGAGACTCCTCAGCTCACTTACTCATCTCCGAGCTATCCTATATTTGAGATTCATCAGCATCCATGTTTGGCCAGGAGCACAGAGCCCGAGCGACCCCATAACGGCTCCATGTATCTCGTCACGACGAGATCTCCGCCGCTCTACGTCGCACATCCCATGCTAGCATATCTCGCCATTAATAGGCATATCCCGCCAGCTATGCAAAGGTGACGCAGACGCATAACGAACGGGGAGAATCTCGCATCGGCTCACTCCATGCGACCGCTATATAAACCCCTCTTCCATACGACTCAGGATCTCGAACTCATTCCAATACGTCGCTACTCCACCCTAATATTCTTCGGTACTTACTTGATCGTCGGAGGGTCTTACGGTGGTTTCCTACCCCTGGACTTCCCTTGCAGGTAGCTCGGCGTCAACAACAACCAACAACCCATTGAGATCCGCACGCTCAACCCTCACCTCAAATCTCAACCGTTCAGTATCGTTGGCAGCAAGATCGACGGAGGACAACATCTGAGGGAGATATTGTCCTCCATCAGTTTGCGCCGTCTGTGAGAAACGAAAGACTTTTCCACCACAAAAGTTGATCTTCCGCCTTCGATATAATAACCAGCGATCATCACAACGGAGGTCCAAGAGCGAGCCATCCATCGCATCGCAATGGAGGCGGGGGAGCCCTAATGGCACGGATCGACCAACTGGCGGCGATGATGGACGCATTCGTTTGCGTTCAAACTGCCGCCCAGGTCCAGCAAACCGCCGCACCTGCTCCCCAGAACGGTGGCGGGAACAAGACGGTGGACGAATGCGCTCAAGTTCTTGGCCTCGCTTGTGTCAATCCTGACACTATGGAACGGAGACAAGCCGATTCCGGCAATCACAACCTCCATACGACGAATGATTCCATGACTCGTTTAGCGCCGAACGGTTCAACGCCGAGATATCGATTCAACGCTCGCCGAACTCCCCCGCCCTCTGAGGCGACATCGGTCAGAACACCTGATTCCAGGAACGACCGACGTCATCCTGATCATCGGGGCCTTGCATATGGCGCTCGCTGGGGAGAACCACGAAGGGTCCAACCCAAGGATCTGAGGAATGTGATGGAGCGAAACAGAAGCCGTTCCGTCGTCCAAGCCCGAAGCGGGTATAGCTGGGACTCCGACCAGGGAGAATCCTCATGATACCAGCAACGAATCGGCGTCCTCGAAAAGAAGATCGAGGACATGCAGCTCGCCACTCATCTACCTGAGGGGTCGATGAGATATTTCTTGGACTCTCTCACGAATCCCTTTACCGAGCAGCTACTGAGAGAGCGAGCCTCTTCTCGGAGCAAGCCGTCCAAAATTGCTCTTTTCAATGGAAAGTATGACCCAAAAGACCACTTAGATATGTTCACCGCGGGCATGAGCTATCAGGATAACTCGGACGCCGCTCGGTGCAGAGCGTTCCCCACCACCCTCATCCGAGAAGGACGAGACAGGTTCTGCGGCCTGACTCCACACTCAATCTTGACCTTTGAAGAATTGGCTACGCAGTTCCTTAGCCACTTCATTGCCAACCGGCAGTAGAAGAGGTCAGTTGTCACATCCCGCTTCCCAGTATACGGAAGCGAAGACATGGCAAGCCCACAACGTATTTACTAAGAAATAAATACGTTAAGCGTAATTAAGCAATATATATAAAAATGCACAAGAGATATAAAATAAACAGCAACTTTTATTAATATTCATCTTTACAATACAACTGCTTTGAAAAGGAAAAATACAATGATATAAAACAATGCCTAAACAGTGGCTTACAAACTGAAATAAGTACAAGATAAGCTAGTAATCCGGCTGAGCAGTGAACTGGTCCAAGTCCTCCTGGCTCGGCTCGATCTCCTGAGAGTCCGGTCCTCCTGACGAACATTCCAGAGAAAGAAATAGACAGGAATGTCGTCACCGAACTAGCGCTCGATAAGTCCTAAAAGAAAGATAGGAATAGAATAAGTAATGTGAAATGAAACTGGTAAGATGTACAGTTATAAAATTGTTATTCTAATATAGTTGTTTGTAACTTGGTACAGAAGGTATTTGTGTATACGAGAGGAGTCCATCTTACCCCGTGGACTATGGTAACATGTAGTACAAGGCCCCGTCAAAACCGACGGGACAACGGCACGAGAGTTCATGTAGGTGTCTTTTATGATCGTCTCGTGCCACGTTAATACGTTCCGTACCAATCTACCCTGTTATCCCCGCGTAATGTATTGTATTGATTGTATTTACAAGTCTTGCCGAAACCATGAATATAAGTTGTTCAAGTAGTCAGGTTTATGATGTAATCTTGTAAACATGTCAAGTTATAGCCATGGTTCGGTCAAATCAAGTCATGTATTTAGATTTGATATTGAAGTTTGAATTTAGGTATTCAGATTCGAGTTCAAGTATACATGTTAGAGTTTGGATTTATGTTTGAATTGGACTCTGGTTTGAGTTTGAATTCAAGTTTGATTTAGACTCAGACCGAGTCAGACACTTGTAACTGATTTAGATCCTGAATTAAGTACAGGAGTCATCGGTAACTGCTGCATATGGACGGCGGGATTTGTGTATTTTTCCAAGACAATTACTATTGATAACTCCGTTAACATTTTCTATCTTAAATAGGCAAGCACTCACTTTCTTCGGCTCTCTAGGGCTTAAGAGAATTGATTCCGCTTAAACATATATTTACTAAAGTCCTTAACTATTGTTTTATATAATTCGAGCGGGTTTTATGAAAATATTTTTAATATAATTAAAAATAAATCTCGAGAAATTATTTATATTATTTAGGGTTTGTATGGATGTAAATTTTAAGGATTTGAGGTATTTTAGTGATAATAGCTTAGTTTGAAAAGTTCATGGTATTTTGATGTAAAACTTGTCTTTTGTTGGTATCCGATGGTATTTTGGTGAAAACTTGTAATTCTTTCATTTAAAAAATATAAGTTTATTATATTTTGAAAATATATGAATTTTGTAATATTTATATAATTATTAAAAATTAAATTTTTTTTTAAGTAGAAAATTATGTTTTTCTTAAAAACCGTATTAAAACCCTTTCGAGACCGAATACTCCGTGAGGAGGTCTGCATCTCGCTCTACTAGCCCAAAAATGTGTGATAATCCGCACCATCCAATAGCGGGTTCCTTAAAGAGAGTTGTAAAGGATTATTTGCAAAGAAATTTAAAATACAATTCAAAAGAAAATCGTTTTTATAGTAAATGGTATTTTCTTGTCATATTATATTCGTAACAAAAATTCATATAAGCATATATCGTGCTATGAAACCATGTGTGTATGTGAGGGGTAGGTCATTACCCCGTGAAGTTTTTGTAAAGGTATATTTTAACAAAACATTAAAAGATGATATACAAAGTTCATGGTATTTTAATGAAAAAATTAAGTTAAAGTAATTTTGCATGATATTTTTGATTAAAAGTTGGTTCTAAACATTGGTTTTATAATTACAAGCATTGGGTAAGAATATGGATGCCCAATTTTTAAGAAAAAGTGGAATTTCTAGAGTTTAAAAGAAGATATCGATATTAATTCCACTTACCGACATATGTTTTGAACTAAGATTTTTAAGGAAGAAGAAGAGAGATTGAGAGGTACTTAAAAGCTAGTTAGCCTATGAAAAGGTAGAAGAGGAAGGTGTGAACTTCGTGGCGTCGTGGGATCGTCGGAAAAGCTTCGATTCTTTACTGGAAGTTGATCGCTTACTAACTCCTCTTCTACTCCACTTGTACTTAGAAAATTTTGAGAGTTTTGGTTACAGATTTCAGAATGATGAAGAGCTAGGACATGGAATAGTATCTATAGTGTGGAATTAGGATTTTGGAATTAAAATAGTGAATTAAAATGCATTAAAATGATGATAAATGAGGAATTGAAGGGTCTATGTTTGATTGCAGTACAGGAGAGTTAGGGGTAGGGGAAGGGTCGAGTGTGCAAAGCTCGGAGCTTATTAGCCACCGTTGGAATGTTCCCGCTGGCCAATATTGAAGATTTGTCGGTTGTTTGAGGGAGTGGGGCCGTTGGATTGGTGCCACATGTCCATGTATATATTTAAATTCTTGTGCACATATTTGATTTTTCTATCTTTTCGTTTTTGTGTGTATTGCACGTGTAAACTTTTGGGCTTCCAAAAAGTTTAAAAGAAACATCAAGAAAAAAATAATGTGTCTGATGGGATTCGAACACAGGGGCTACGTTACAACAGTGCAAGGCTTTACTGGTGAGCTACAAATTATTTCTTGCTGTTATTTAATAAAATTAACTTATAACCCAATCTCAGATTGTATAACTCATTTCTGTATATTAAACTGGAAAATTCCATACAGTAAATTCAGAGTCGTTATATCGGTTGAGTACCTATTCACCATCAAGTGTGAGAACAGGGAGTCTATCAAAGACTATATTGTCCGTTTCTACAATGCCCTTCTGGAAGCATCCGAGCATCGGGATGAGACGGTCATAACCGCCCTGAGGTCTGGTCTTAGGCACAAAGAGTGGCTCTGCTCTTTTGCATTGGCGCAACCTAAGACCCTGGCCGAAGTAAAGGTCTGGACCATGCAGGAAATCCAACTCGAATACGAGATTAACGCTCACCTTTTCCGAGGATACCGGACAAACCAAAAGAAAGGGGACCTAGAAGAAGAGAAGAAGAAGGCTGATCGGTCGAAACCTTATACGCCGAGGTTTCGCGAGTACACTCCTCTCAATATCTCGCAGGAATAGCTGCTAGAGGAGGCATGGAGCAAAACATTCTTCAAGCTACCACCGATGACACGAAAGTCGGGCAACTGACTCCGCGGCCCATATTGTGCCTATCATCGGACGCAAGGGCACCCGACCAAGGATTGTAAACAGCTACGCGATTCATCGAGAAGCTGATCCACTCCGGTCACTTGGCAAAATACCTGCGAGACAAACGTCAAGCAGATAGGGGGCAAGCCGACCAACATGAAGCCGGAGAGCTGACGATCAGGCAGATCATGGTCGCCACCGACTGAACCGAGTCTAAGAAAAAAGGACACCCACCGAATCCGGTCATTCAATGCAGGAGAGTTTAAATTACATCATCGAATCTGTATTTTTTGTAATAATAAAAATTCTTAATTCCCTACAATCTAAACTGCTTCTTTTTGTTTCCATGCTAAAACACCCCGCAGAGCCGGCGGGTAGCTTCCTGCCCGTCAAGCAAAGACCGACCCTTCACTCAAGTAAATGAAGCTCAGATGTGTCTATAGGTAGCCAACCAAAGCCTTCATCACGAAGCTGCTGGGCAGCTTCTTGTTCGGCCCATCCTCAACGGGTAGCGTCCTTCCCAACAACGATGTGGATCCAAAGCCCTCATCACGAGGACACCGGGCAGCTTCCTGCTCGGCCCATCCACCGCAGGTAGCTTTCATTCCAACAACGCCGTGGATCCAAATCCCTCATCACGAGACCGCCAGGCAGCTTTTTGCTCGGCCCATCTACAGTGGGCATCTTCCTGCCCAACGAAGACGTAGATCCAAAGCCATCATCACGAGGCAGCCAGGTAGCTTCCTGCTCGGCCCATCCACAGTGGGTAGCTTCCTGCACAATAAAGACGTAGATCTAAAACCCTCATCACGAGGCGGCCGTGTGCTCGGCCCATCCACAGTGGGTAGCTTCCTGCCCAATGAAGACGTGGATCCAAATCTCTCATCACGAGGAGACCGAGTAGCTTCCTGCTCGGTCCATCTACAGTGGGTAGTTTTCTGCCCAATAAAGACGTGGATCTAAACCCCTCATCACTGTTGGGGTCGAAAATTACACCCCAGTTGACCAAGTTAAAGTCAAAGTCAACCTCAAGCCAAACGGGCCCAAGCCCAGGTCAAGTGAGCCGATGCCCAAGTCGAGCCCTGCGGCCGACCCTCCATGCCAAAATTATGTAATAAACAATTTTGATGTAATTGTTATAAATGTAAGAAAAATGGGCATAAAACCAAAATTTTGTAAAGCTCATGGCTTATGTGCAAAAGAAATAAGCACATAAGACATAGAATAGGCAAAATGCCACTTTGTAAAGCCCAAGGGGCTAAGTGTAAATTTGCAAGCCGATAAAAGGCAACGTGATGATGAAATGAAAACAATAATTCATTCCCCATCATATCTCTAGGGTTTGTGCCTCCATCCTCAATCTCTCAAGTTCTTCTTCTTCCCTTTTCATTTTCCAATTAAATCAAGAGTTTAGCTCTCTTTTTTTAAACTAAATAAAGTTTTACCATAAACCCACTGAAGGAGAGTTTAACTCTCACATCCGATAAAAAAATAAGGGTAGATTTTCGCTACCTTCTTCTCCCTTCTCAAGATCGAATTTGAAAGAGGGAGAAGAAGAGAAACCTACCTCTCAAGACTTCATCAAGAGAAGAAAAAAAAGGGTCACTTTTTTTATCATCCAAGATCTAAATCTTGGAGTTTCAAGGTAACCCATTTTGGAAGATTATAAAGTAATCCCTTCAAAGATTTAATCTTTACCTAAAATTTTCGACAAAGTTCTGTCTCTAAGAGAGTTCTTAAGATAAAGAGCTATGCTCTGAAAGAGAATTAATTCTCAGAAAAACATGAAAGAAGATGAACATATGTCATCTGAAGGGCCAAAGGCCCTATTTATAGGCACTGAGAGCCGTTTCAACTTCTAAGTTGATCCAAAGGCGGAGATGCCGCCACCGCTGCACTCACGTGTATGCCACGTGAGCGCAACGGTGAGGGGCATTTGTTTCCCCCAATCAGAGCAAAACTCAGTTCAAATTTTGAAATTTGAAATGAAGCAGCGCTTCATAAAAGCGCTCGCGCTAAATGCGCCAGCGCTAAGAGTCAAAAACTCTTATGCAGCGCTCACGTGCAAAGTAGCAGCGCCGGCACTAGTAGCTCGGCGCTAAGAGTAAAAGTCTTTGATGTAGCGCTCATGTGCAAAGCACGAGAGCGCTAGCGCTAAGCGCGCTAGCACCAAGAGTCAAAGACTCTGATGCAGCGCTCACATGCAAAACATGAGAGCGCCGGCGCCGGCGCTAACAGCGCCCGCGCTAAGAGTCAAAGACTCTGATGCAGCGCTCACGTGCAAAGCACGAGAGCGCTAGCGCTGGAACTAAATGTTCCTTACTCTTGGATCAAAAATCCAACAAAGATGACTAAAAATCAGCAGATTATATCTGAAAATTAGAGCACCGTTGGATCAAAAATCCAATGGTGATTAAAAATCACCAAGATACAGAATAAATTCTGTATAAGAAAATATTTTCCCAATCTTGTTAAAAACAAGAAGACTGCCTTCTGTAAAACAGAAGCCCTTGGATCAATGATCCAACGGTGAAAAACATCCCCAAGTCAATCAGAGGAAAAATTTCCTTAACTGATTCAACAAATCAGCCTGCCCTATATAAAGGACCGAAGACTTCAAGTCTTGCAGAGAGTAACCCCTCACAAACTTTGAGAAATTTCAAAGAGAAGAGCAAGCTCTTGGAAGAAGAATTTCTTCAAGGTAAATAAAATAGAGATATCAAAGCATCTCATCAAAAGAAGAAGAACCTAGTTCTTTTTCTAGATCATAGATCTATAAGACAGAGGTTGTAACAATCCTAATTTTCTTATACACTTTTTCCTATACAAATTTTTTTTCAAAATATTTTTAAAGTCCACTAAGGGGTATTTTAGCCTGAGCACAAGATTTAGGTAATTATTTTTGTTTTTAATTACAAGCTACAAGAATGAAATAACTCCATTTTTAGTGTACAAGAAATCACTTTAAAATTTAATGTATACTTGGAGTAATTACTCTTGCTGCTGTCATTTTAAGTAATTAAATAACACAATAATCACAAGAAAGAGCTTGTAGCTCATTGGTAATACCTTGCACTGTTGAACCAAGCCACCAGAGTTCAAATCCCATACCCCACATTATTTTTATATTGTTTTGTTTTAAATTTTTTGGAAAGTCAACAGTCAAACAGCCATAACTCTCGAAATTAATACTGCACATAAAAAATAAAGTGCACCAAAATTCCCTCCAGCCAAAACCACACCCAACGAGACCCGACTCGGCCCCGACTCGGCAAAGTCGGCCGACGACTCGGCCGAATCGGCCGGCGCCGCCGGTCGGACCGAGTCGTCAACACGAAAAATCTTCGTGTTGACTTGGTCAACCCCCCTGTGTACTTTATTTTCCCAGTACTGTTACCAATTTTTCATTAAACGTATTTTAATCCTAAACTTAATGAAATTTTAATGAATTTTTACATTTTTAAATATTTTTTTAATCCGAACCCTAACCCTAGCCTAGCCCTATATAAACACCCCTACCCTATACTATTTCACCTCACAACTCTAAGTCCACTCTCCCAAATTCTCGAGAACTCGGTACAAAGAGCGAGAAGCGAAGCGCTGCCGAAACCAACGACAGATTCCGGCGATCGGACTAGAACCTTCGCGACGTTTTCGACGTATCGACAACCACCACTTCCCTTAGCCTCCTTAGCTTGTCCAAACCCGTAAGTCCCGTCTCTTCTATCTCTCTTTTCCTTTAATAGAAAATACGACTTTTGGGAACCCGACGGAAATCGGAACAAAACGATTTCCAATTCGATTTTTCTATAAATTTCCACTTGTCACCTAATACATAATACCTAAACTTATGAATGATGACTATTAATCACCTAGAAACCAATTTAAATAAAGTTTCTCACATGAAATGATAGCTTCTTTACAATATCGTATTCTTTTCATAAAAATACCATGAAGTTTATTTTTCTTCGTTTAATCAATTCTCTCACTCCTAAATATGTTTATTTTGATCACTAAACTTGTAGAAATCAATTTGAATGAATTTTCACACATGAAATGATAACGTTTTCAAATACCGTATTCTTGCACTTTAATACCTTCAAGTTTAACACATCATGTTTAATCTCTAAACATCATCAAAACTTAAAATAAGTCACGAGGTAATGACCTACCTTTACACACACACAAATATAACCCTAATTGATAAATGTCAAAACATAGAATACGACACTACATGACTTTTCATTAAAATACCATATTCTTTATAACCTTTTCTTGAAAGCTCTAAGTTGTATATAATTCCAAATAAAATCTTTTAAAATGAAAGCACGATAGGTCATGGACATCGATCGTTTATCTAAACTGTCTTGTGGTGTCTAGGCAAGTGTGTCTAGGCTAGTGGTTTTTAATTAGGCCCACGACTGTGATTCCTTCCCACTTACCTGGCACTTACCTGGCCACAATTGACGGTGAAGAGGCGATTTGAGGTTTCTAATGACTTATCGTTTAGACCTTAGAAATAGGCTAGTTGGTTTAGGAAACCCTAGAAAATAAAATACGGAAAGTTATACACTTTTACAAATAAATACCTTATATTTATAAAACCGTTTTTCTAAATGAATAGTATTTATTAAACCTAAGCAAAACGCCGCTACAACCCACCTTTGGGGAACCCTTTAGGGATAGTACGGTTCATCGTACACCCGTGAGCTAGTAGTGCGAGATTCAGACCTCTGCAAGGAGCATTCGGTCTCGAAAGGTTAAAATACGGCATTTAAGAAAAATGTGATTTTGGAAAATAAAATATTTATTTAAAAATTATTCTTGTATTAGTATATATTTAATTATCATTTAGACACCTATTTTATTATAATATAAAGTTTCCACTTTTTCTGAAAAATTACAAGACTAAAAGTTACACTAAAATACCATGAGTTTCGAATAAATCAATTAATACTTTTATTAGGATATATACACTAGAATAGCACAAATAAAATTCACACTCATTATAACTATAAAGACGAATATTAAATACTTGAGGTGTATTTTGAAAACTATACAATAGTACTTTTTACATAAAACCCCCTCAAGTTTTTATAAATTACAATAAGGCCCCTAACAAATATCGAACTTCAACTTACCTTCTCTTAGGCTGATTCGGGTTAGAGTCTGGCTATTTCTGACTTGAATATGATTCCAGTCAATCTATATTCTTTTACATTCCAACTCAATTTGAATACATGAATCCCTGAATCCAGTTAACAATATATTCATTTTGACTGAATCAAACCATGGATATTCATCCATTATCCTGATATTCCATTTACCTGATCATACAGTTTCAACATGTTTACTGATATCATGGTTTTGGTCAGTCACCCAACTTACATATTCCAATACTACAATACTGTTAAAACATTACGGGGTTTAAGGGGTAGATTGGTACGGAAGGTGTTAAAGGTGGCACGAGATGGTAAGATTAAAACACCTAACATGAATCCAATTGCCGTTGTTCCGGGTTGTATAACGGAGCCTTGTACTTCCATTTGCCCTGGTCTCTAGCATACTGAGACCCCTCTCGTATACACTGGCATTCTTCTGTACCAAGCTACAACAATAGCGTTAACACCATACTACAATAATATGACAATACAATACAATATTAAAAGCTACTCTCTCTCTCTCTCTCTTACTCTCTGTCTATTTCTTCCTTATCTTTTAGGACTCACCGAGCGACCTGTTCGCTGACGACATTCTATTTCTTTCTTCTTTGAATGTCGTCAGGTGCGTTGGACCAAGCAGTGATTGAGCCCACCAGTGAAGACTTGTAGCAGTTTAACGAAGACCCCGAGCTCTAGATATTGTACCTTGTTCTTTTCCGTATTTTCATTTCCTGTTATGCCACTGTTTAGGCATCTTTATTTCAGTTGTATTTTCCTTTCCATATATTGTACAAAGGATGTTATTAATAAAAGTTGTTGTTATTTCTATATCATTCGTCTCTTGTGATTTACTTTATATTGCTTAGCTACGCTTAGCGTATATACTTCTGAGTACATACGTAGCGGGCCTCGTCGCGTCCACTTCGCTGTACACCGGGAAGCGGGGCGTGACAGGTTTTGTTGGTGGCCCATGCAGGTCAGAGCTGTATGAATCCCTGTCATGCAGTTCTGGTCTGCGTGAACAACCTAAGCAATATAACACAAGAACATCAACTAAAACATTCTTTACAATTCATATTTCTTGAATCTTGCAAATCTCTATTTCTTGAATCTTATCATTTCATGTATTTGAATCTGTCCTAACCCAAATTTTTCTTCAAGATTATGGATTCCCCGAACAACACCAGCACTAACGTTAACAACACCCCTCCAGCACTACCTCTCACACCAGTTGTTCCGGCACCACCCACTGAGCAAACGATGCTATTTGATGCGATCCGCAGTTTTCTCGAGGGACAGCAACAACTTTTGAGCCGTCCTGAGACAGATGCACCGGGAATAAAGCAATTCAGAGCTTTGCACCCAAAGCAATTCTCGGGTACATAGTCACAAATTCGCCGTTCGGGAATAATTCGGCGAGATCGAAAATTCGGATTCGGAGAACTATTCGGAAAAATTCGGCAGGTATTCGGGAAAGATTCGGTAAGTGTTCGGGAAATGTTCGGGAAGGATTTCGAGCAATAAATTAATATATAAGACGCTAGGTTTTGATTTTGTGAATTATTTACAGTTTTTTGAATTATTCGCCGTTTTTTCACATAATTCGGGAATAATTCGCGAATTATTCGCGAATTATTCGGCCAGTTCGGCAATGGCGAATAATTCGGCGAATAATTCGTTTGATCAAAAATTCGCGAATTATTCGCGAATTCGGCGAATAATTCGCGAATTATGTGACTATGCTCGGGTAAAGGAAGCCCTCTCGAAGCAGAAGAATGGTCACAAAGCATCGAAGACGATCTGGCAGCAGCTCAAGTGCCAGATAACGCTTGGGTCTATATAGCAAAACTACAGCTCATGGATAATGCTCGCAATTGGTGGAAGGCGGAAGAAACCCGTCTGGTACAGCCGATTGAATGGAAGACATTTCGCGAGAAGTTCGACGCGAAATATTTCCCTGTGACTGCCAGGTTCGCTATGGAGCAGCAGTTTATTCATCTACAGCAAGGATCAATGTGGGAGAAATCGGTAGATGAATATGATGCTGAGTTCACTATGTTGAGCTGATTCGCGGCACACCTGATACCGACGGACGAGATCAGAGCCCGTTGCTTTCAGTAAGGTTTGGACACAGAGATTAAGGCTGCTCTAGCCACAGGAAAGTTTTTGACTCATGAGGAAGCTCTGGAAGCTGCCCACAGTTATGAGGCAGTGATAAAAGAGAGGGGCAGACCTCAGTCTGCAGGAGTCAAGCGCCCTGCCAACCAGATGGCAGGTGGAGCCTCTTCCAGACTATCGTTTGAACCCAGGAGGACTGAAGAAATTTGCCATTACTGCCATAGAAAGGGACATTTGTGGAAGGACTGTAGGCGCGCAAAAGGCCTGTGTCTAATTTATGGCGCATCCAACCACGGCATTGGAAAATGTCCTTACAACAGCAACTCATCATACACACACACCAACCAACCGCAGCGGCCAACCATCCAGGCTCCTGCAACTCGTCCTGCACTACCTGCTCCACCACCTGCACAGCCTGCTCGCCAATTCTAACTGGCAATGAGGGACATGCCTAGAGGGCAGAGAAATAGGCCTCAAAGGCAGAATGTGCCTCCAGCTAGAAGGAATATACCACGGCGACAGACCTTCATATTAGAAGCCGTAGAAACCGAGACTGTAGGTCAAGGTAACACCGGTAAGCCTTTTTCACCATTGTATCTCTTTGTTATTTATACACTATCTATACTACAACCACCAAACTTCTTTGCACTGTTACACTTTCCTTTTACAAATTTCGAGGACGAAATTTTTATAAGGAGGGTAGAATGTAACAACCCTAATTTTCTTATACACTTTTTCCTATACAAAATTTTTTTCAAAATATTTTTAAAGTCCACTAAGGGGTATTTTAGCCTGAGCACAAGATTTAGGTAATTATTTTTGTTTTTAATTATAAGATGCAAGAATGAAATAACTCCATTTTTAGTGTACAAGAAATCACTTTAAAATTTAATGTATACTTGGAGTATTTACTCTTGTTGCTATCATTTTAAGTAATTAAATAACACAATAATTACAAGAAGGAGCTTGTAGCTCATTGGTAATACCTTGCACTGTTGAACCAAGCCACCAGAGTTCGAATCCCATGCCCCACATTATTTTTATATTGTTTTGTTTTAAATTTTTTGGAAAGTCAACAGTCAAACAGCCATAACTCTCGAAATTAATACTGCACATAAAAAATAAATTTCACCAAAATTCCCCCCAGGCAAAACCACACCCAACGAGACCCGACTCGGCCAAGTCGGCCGGCGCCGCCGGCCGGACTCGGCCGGTTGGCCGAGTCGTCAACACGAAAAATCTTCATGTTGACTTGGTCAACCCCCCTGTGTACTTTATTTTCCCAGTACTGTTACCAATTTTTCATTAAACCTATTTTAATCCTAAATTTAATGAATTTTTAATGAATTTTTACATTTTTAAATATTTTTTTAATCCTAACCATAACCCTAGCCTAGCCCTATATAAACACCCCTACCCTATACTATTTCACCTCACAACTCTAAGTCCACTCTCCCAAATTCTCGAGAACTCGGTACAAAGAGCGAGAAGCGAAGCGCTGCCGAAACCAACGACAGATTCCGGCGATCGGACTAGAACCTTCGCGACGTTTTCGACGCATCGACAACCACCACTTCCCTTAGCCTCCTTAGCTTGTCCAAACCCGTAAGTCCCATCTCTTCTATCTCTCTTTTCCTTTAATAGAAAATACGACTTTTGGGAACCCGACGGAAATCGGAACAAAACGATTTCCGATTCGATTTTTCTATAAATTTCCACTTGTCACCTAATACATAATACCTAAACTTATGAATGATGACTATTAATCACCTAGAAACCAATTTAAATAAATTTTCTCACATGAAATGATAGCTTCTTTACAATATCGTATTCTTTTCATAAAAATACCATGAAGTTTATTTTTCTTCGTTTAATCAATTCTCTCACTCCTAAATATGTTTATTTTGATCACTAAACTTGTAGAAATCAATTTGAATGAATTTTCACACATGAAATGATAACGTTTTCAAATACCGTATTCTTGCACTTTAATACCTTCAAGTTTAACATATCATGTTTAACCTCTAAACATCATCAAAACTTAAAATAAGTCACGAGGTAATGACCTACCTCTACACACACACAAATATAACCCTAATTGATAAATGTCAAAATATAGAATACGACACTACAGAACTTTTCATTAAAATACCATATTCTTTATAACATTTTCTTGAAAGCTCTAAGTTGTATATAATTCCAAATAAAATCTTTTAAAATGAAAGCACGATAGGTCATGGACATCGATCGTTTATCTAAACTGTCTTGTGGTGTCTAGGCAAGTGTGTCTAGGCTAGTGGTTTTTAATTAGGCCCATGACTGTGGTTCCTTCCCACTTACCTGGCACTTACCTGACCGCAATTGACGGTGAAGAGGCGATTTGAGACTTCTAATGACTTATCGTTTAGACCTTAGAAATAGGCTAGTTGGCTTAGAAAACCCTAGAAAATAAAATACGGAAAGTTATACACTTTTACAAATAAATACCTTATATTTATAAAACCGTTTTTCTAAATGAATAGTATTTATTAAACCTAAGCAAAGCGCCGCTACAACCCACCTTTGGGGAACCCGTTAGGGATAGTACGGTTCATCGTACACCCGCGGGCCAGCAGTGCGAGATTCAGACCTCCGCAAGGAGCATTCAGTCTCGAAGGGTTAAAATATGACATTTAAGAAAAATGTGATTTTGGAAAATAAAATATTTATTTAAAAATTATTCTTGTATTAATATATATTTAATTATCATTTAGACACCTATTTTATTATAATATAAAGTTTCCACTTTTTCTGAAAAATTACAAGACTAAAAGTTACACTAAAATACCATGAGTTTCGAATAAATCAATTAATACTTTCATTAGGATATATACACTAGAATAGCACAAATAAAATTCACACTCATTATAACTATAAAGACGAATATTAAATACTTGAGGTGTATTTTGAAAACTATACAATAGTACTTTTTACATAAAACCCCCTCAAGTTTTTATAAATTACAATAAGGCCCCTAACAAATATCGAACTTCAACTTACCTTCTCCTAGTCTGACTCGGGTTAGAGTCTGGCTATTTCTGACTTGAATATGATTCTAGTCAATCTATATTCTTTTACATTCCAACTCAATTTGAATACATGAATCCCTGAATCCAGTTAACAATATATTCATTTTGACTGAATCAAACCATGGATATTCATCCATTATCCTGATATTCCATTTACCTGATCATACAGTTTCAACATGTTTACTGATATCATGGTTTTGATCAGTCACCCAACTTACATATTCCAATACTACAATACTGTTAAAACATTACGGGGTTTAAGGGGTAGATTGGTACGGAAGGTGTTAAAGGTGGCACGAGACGGTAAGATTAAGACACCTAACATGAATCCAATTGCCGTTGTTCCGGGTTGTATAACGGAGCCTTCTACTTCCATTTGCCCTGGTCTCTAGCATACTGAGACCCCTCTCGTATACACTGGTATTCTTCTGTACCAAGCTACAACAATAGCGTTAACACCATACTACAATAATATGACAATACAATATAACATTAAAAGCTACTCTCTCTCTCTCTCTCTCTCTCTCTCTCTCTTACTCTCTGTCTATTTCTTCCTTATCTTTTGGGACTTACCGAGCGACCTGTCCGCTAACGACATTCTATTTCTTTCTTCTTTGAATGTCGTCAGGTGCGTTGGACCAAGCAGTGATTGAGCCCACAGGTGAAGACTTGGAGCAGTTTAACGAAGACCCCGAGCTCTAGATATTGTACCTTGTTCTTTTCCGTATTTTCATTTCCTGTTATGTCACTGTTTAGGCATCTTTATTTCAGTTGTATTTTCCTTTCCATGTATTGTACAAAGGATGTTATTAATAAAAGTTGCTGTTATTTCTATATCATTCGTCTCTTGTGATTTACTTTATATTGCTTAGCTACGCTTAGCGTATGTACTTCTGAGTACATATGTAGCGGGCCTCGTCGCGTCCACTTCGCCGTACACCGGGAAGCGGGGCGTGACAGAGGTCTTTCATAAAAGAGATCATAGCATCTCATCATAAAAAGGAGGAGAAGAATTCAATTCTCTTCAAATCACAGATCCATAAAGACAAAGTCTTTCACAAAAAACATAAGAGATTGTAACATCTCCTATAAAATAAGAACTTTGTTCTTAGAGCTACGAGACAAAGTCTCTTATAAATGAGAATTTAATTCTCAGAGCGCCGAACTGATCAAAACTGACTAAAAAGAGCATTAGTACTCCAATTAAAAAAGAAGCGCCTTAGCGCTCCAAGACTGGCGCACAGGGCCGCAGCGCTCTTAGCGCTCCAATTTAAAGAAGCGCCTTAGCGCTCCAAGACTGGCGCACAACGCTCCTAGCGCTCCAATTTAAAGAAGCGCCTCATCGCTCCAAGTCTGGCGCTCAGCGCCCAGCGCTCCAAGCGCTATTTTAAAAGAAACGCTCCGCTCTTCAAGATTGGCGCTTAGCGCCAAGCGCACCACGTGCTCCTCACGTGGGCGTTATTTTATAAAGAACGCTTCGCACTCATTGACTGGCGCTCAGCGCCAAGCGCGCCACGTGCTTCTCACGTGTGCGCTATTTCACAGGAAGCGCCTTATCACTCTAATTCTGGCGCTCAGCGCCAAGCGCGTCACGTGCTCCTCGCATGGGCGTTGAGGGAACATAAACTGCTCTTTAAATAAAACCCCAGAGCCATAATGAGGGCTCAACACTCAATAAAAGACAAAAAGATTATCAGAACCCAAACCGATACTTAGCATTGTTAAATGAAAAAGGGTTGAGCCTAATTAAATGTCCAACATTTTAACTGAGTGGGCCTAGCCCAAGTTGGCCACAGATCCCTAATTCAGATTGATTGAGCCCGTATGCTCATAAATCTTTGTAACTAATTTTAGTCCCAAACTTGACTACAGGTCTCCCAACCAACATTGGTTCAAGGATACATCTCTTCATACCTCTGATAAATGTCGTCGTAATTCCTCAATGTTTTCAGCGAGATGGAGGGTCCCAATAACCAATAAATTTTGGCGCATCCCCAAACGGTTGAACCAAAACCACATAGACTATGCCGTCTTTAAACTAGAGTATGATGTTCTTAAACTTTACGGGTTATGAGGTCCTTAAACTCATGGACTATGATGTCCTTAAACTTACGGACCGCAATGTCCCTAAACTAAAATGATAGAGTCCAAATACTCTTTCGTTGGATCTAAATGATCCCAAAATCCTGTTGAGTAGATCTTAGTCTAAAATTAGACTAACGTATCCTCAATAAACGTTTAAGTTGATCTTAATCTCAATGAGATTAACGATCCTTAAATCCAAATCAAACCCAAATCTAAGAAAATACAGATTTGGACTAATCCACGCCCTACGGGTGACAACATAAATTAGTCTCCGTATACAATCCACGGGCAACCAAAAATAAAACAAATATACACGACACGAACTGACCATCTGGAGAAAGAGAAAGTGGTTACCACGATGCGGTAGCGTAATTAACTGTAGGGGATTGCGCCTGCAGGGAAGAGCGTCCCCACAATAAAAAAAACCCTCACAATGAGGGGGATTCTGACGAAGTCTGCTACAACGGCCGCATCCGTTTAAACCTTCGATACACGGTGCCATAAATCAACTTAGTATCTTCGGAGAGGTGGACGGATAAAACCAAATAGTATCTGCCCCCAAATTCAGGCAAGATGAACCTACGCGGTCCCGTCTTCCGTTTTCGGCGGAGAACAATGGTATTTTGTTGATTAGGAAAAATAGAATTTTAAAAGAAAATCGAATCGGAAGTCGGATTAACTCCGCTTCTGTCGGGTTTTAGAAATTAAAGTTTTTAGAATAGAAGATGAGAGGGGGAGAGGGTACTTACTGGATATTGAGAAGGAAGAGAGGTAAGGGAAGACTAGGGAAGCGTCGGGGCGTCGTTTCGTCGCCGGAATTTTCTCGGAACTTCGCCGGAATTTCACCCCTTGCTAACTCCACTTGCACACTATAAGGACTTGAGAAGTTTTAAGAGTTTTTATAGGGAATTTCTGAGTGAGGATGGGTGAAATGGAGTATGGTATTTATATGGAAAATTAGGGTTTTGAGGTAATGAAGATTAAATTAAAAATGTATTAAAATTTTGGTTTAATGCCACTTTTTAATTCACTGTTTATTTTTAATAAAAACAAACAGTACTTGGGTTAAGGGACTAGGGTTACAAAAATTAGGTAGTACCTACGGAGGGGGGGCGGTGACGCCGGGGAATGGGAGCACCTCGCCGGTCGGATCCGGTGCTATGGGGCTCAGATTCACTGTAACAACCGAGTTCAGTCATACCAATTTTTGTTTCCGTATTTGTTTATCTGTGGTATTTTATTGATTTATCGTGTTTGGGTGCGAATGGTAATTTTTCATTTACTTTGCATTCGACCCGACCCGCTTGCTTGAACCTGTTGATTCATAATTATAGACTACCCTGGCTTGTTAAATAGACACGTGCATCTCATATATATTGCATATTGACATTTCACCTAGTATCGCGTCTTTTACATATAACATTTTAGATCACGTAAAATAAATTAAAATTGCATTTCATAGCCTGCATGATACCCTTAACCCCGTGGTAGCGTCTGCGCATCGTGTTCTCGTCCCGTTCAGTGAAACGGACGTGTTTGGATGGCTACGCGCACGTACGTGCATCCGTTCTTGGGGGTATGCATTTTCGTTACCTAATCTTTCATTTTAAATTTTGGAAGTTGCATATAATTTTCGTATTTTAAATCTAAATTATTAGACCCGACCCGGGCGCGTTTTGAAATATTTTATATCCCGCTAAAATTCAATTATTTAAATTTTAAATTAATTATAATATTTTTTTAACCGCTCAGAATATTTTCGAAAACCAATTTAAATCTTTTAAAAAATTTTCCTAACAAAATCAAATCCTAACTCTCTCCTTTTCTCCACGAGCCAATCAATTTTTCCTTTTAAATTGCGCCGGCCCCACTCAAATCTCTCTCTCTCTCTTTCTTTCCTCTTCTCTTTCTCTCCCCCCCTCACGGCTCTCTCTCTATCTCTCCTTTCTCTCTCCTCTCGGTCTCTCTCTCTCTCCTCTCGCGCACACTGTTCGCTTCTCGAGACACGTCACCGCTGCGCGCTACGCTCACCTCCCTTCACTAAAATCCCTTCTTTCTTTATTTTTTCCTTCTTCTTCCTTTAAATACCCAAGCCTCCCCTAACCCATGAATGTTTAGCTGCCTCCTCAAACCCTAACCCTAAATCCTCATCACTCTCGACCTCACTTCACCGAGCCCCATCTCCTTCTCCTCGTCATCTTCTTCTCCTTCTTCCTCCTTCCCGAGCCCATACCTGCACCCCTGCACACCCACAGAACTTGTCGCCGACGATCCTTTCACCTCGCCGTCACCACCACCATTCTCCTCTCCCTCTCCTCTGCACTTCTCTTCCTCCTCTCTCCAAACCTGAGCCCAAGATCCCTGCTCACCAAGAAACCCCAGCCTGCACCTTTAAAACCCAAACCCTAACCTAACCCTAACTTCTCGAAGCCAAGCCCTAGCTCGCCGCCGTTGATCTCGTCGTCACCCTCACATCTCTCCTGACCACAGAACACCTATAACCCTGTGAGCTTCACCCTTCCCTCTTCTTCTTCCTATTTCTTTCTTTTCTTTTTTCTTTTCTTTATTTTCTTGAAATCTCATTTCCAGCGGTCACCGGAGCCGTGACCGTCGTTGCCGTTCCCGACGACCCAGCGAGTGTACCTGACCCGTGTGATCACCTTGTGCGTTGTTTGGATCCATTCCATGTACCGTGCGTGCGTCGCGACTTTTCGCCGACGTGAGACGTTCCGTACACCCCATTTCTTGATCCGTCTAGGCAAGTGAAACTTGCTACATGCTATTTAATTTATTTATACTCATTTAATTGCATATTAAACCTATAGTTTAAATCTAATGCCACATGTTCCATTTTCCATTTCGATATTCCGTCATATTATTTTAGATCTAGAACCTGAAATATTTCATATTGCATATTAGATTATGATACACGGTACTTATATTCATATTCGAATCACATAGTGCTTGGTTGCATAACCCATAATACCATTTTAATTGTTTATAACCTTTCGGACACCGTTTGCATCCATTTAGCCTATTATATATACAATTGCATCAATAGATCACTTGATTATATAATATTGTAAATTTAATATTCCATATTTGATAAGGTGTATTTTAATTAATGTGGGAACTATAACCTTAACCCAAATCGATAACTGTGTATCCTTATACTTTAATCAGTACCTATTTGCATACCACATCACAATATTCCATTTTATTGTTCCATTAGTACCCCATACTTGTTTTGTATACCCATACTTATTAGGGTTTGATTATAAGCATCCATGTGACATTTTGTGCACTCCGACATGACTTGATATACCATTACTTGACACGACATGATACCGTGCACTTCTTGACATGATATGATATCTATATACTACCTGACTTGACCTGATGTACCATGGATTTACCTGTTATCTGATCTTGTTATTAATGCCAACAAACCTGACCTGTTGTCCCTACGGACATTTCCTGTTGTCTATCCAGACAAACCTTTACCTACTGATCCTGTGTTGGTATTAGCTCCAGATTTATCAATACCTGACTTGAATACATAACTTGGGGGTATGAGGAAATCAATGATGAAACTTGACTTGTAACTCGACAGTTCGATACCTTTACTGATCAGTTTTAGAGGCTAGGCCGGCCTTGGGATGATGCTGCTGACATCATTCATCTATACATATTTCCTATTTTAGTGTCTAGCGGCATGTCTCGGCTTCAGCCCGAGAATCTTCACCGTGGTCCCGGGCACGCACGGGATACTATTGAGTTACATCAATGATTCATCGAATTGATTTTAAAGACTTGTGATTAGTTAACACAATAGACCAGTTTAGATTACTCACTACACATTACCCTCACTGTCCTTACTTATATCACCGTTATACCTGTTTTACCATTTATACTCATACCTGCATATCTTGCTACCCATGTTTATAGTATTGCTTGATATTATGACGCACCGACGTCTGGGTTTTGCATGGCCCAGATTCTTTACCTTTGCTGCAGGCCGAGCAGGAGTATTTCAGTCAGCAGGCTGAGCAGTGAGGACTTGCTAGTAGTTAGTTCATTTTACTTTCGGTATTTTTCATTCCTGATGTGAGCCCGCATTATGGGACGTACATTCCAGTTTATTCTTGTGTTGGATCTTTTGCTTCCGCATTATTTTATTCTGGCTTATGGACATGTATTAGATAGTTTATTATTGTTCTTGATATCTTTACAGCCGTAATGTGACTGTGGAAGTATTTTTCCTATCCACAGGTAGCATGGTTGGCTATGTCACGTGCCTATCTTAGCGTACTCTGGGAAGCGGGGCGTGACATGGTTCTTTTGGTATCAGAGATATAGGATCTAGGTTAATCGGGTTTGATTCTTTTTGTAGTTGGGTATTGGACCCAATACACGAATCAGAATACTCGTGATTAGGAAACATGTCCTGCCACCTTACCGTCTTACCATTTTTGAATCTTAACTTCCTCCTGATTCTACTTTTACGATATGCAAACCTCTTTTGCATATCGACTCGAAACCTGGTTTCCTTTTGTTTATCTCTAGAACTTAGGCGACTTGAGTGGAGTTATGTGATTGTAGCTATGATACCGCGGCATGGTTACAATGCGGTACTCTATTTAAGTAACTTGGAGTTCTAGCCTTGATTCATATCCTAGATCTACATTTTGAATCTGTTATCATGATAATCCTTTGGGTACTTTGATTTCAGGAACATGGCAGGAAAGAATCTGAAATCGTACCAGAGGTGTATGGATGACGCCACTTTGCTTGGATTAATTCATGACTTACTTGAGGACCACAAGTAGCAGACCGAGCTAAAGCCGGCGTTTGCACCAAACCAAACGCCCGTACGTAGAAGTATTCCGGTGAATCGACGCGGCGTAGCACCAATGAAGAAAACAATCGTTGCTGATCGGAGAAGGAGCGTGATTTGTGACTTTTGCCGTTTGCCTGGGCATGCGCAAATGGAGTGTCGAAGAAAGCGTGGACTCTGTTTGGTTTGTGGATCAGCAAATCATACTATCAATGCTTGTCCGTCGAAGCTTCGTAAGAAAGAGAATGTTCGGAGGCCAGTTTTGCCCAAGCAAAAAGGAAGGGTGTTATGCGATCACTGCCAACGACCGGGTCATTTCTGGAGAGATTGTCGAAGGAGACTTAAACTTTGTCTGATTTGTGGATCAACTGATCATACCATTGATACTTGTCCGTCAAAGCTAAGATTGAAGGAAGATACTCAGGAGCCACCACAAAAGCAGTTTCCGGAGCAGGAGCAATTAACTCAGGGAGCTAATCAGGCTCAAGCTTTTACCCTGACGGCTGAAGAGGCTAAAGCTTCAGAGGAAGCCGTTTCAGGTACCCTACTTGTTCATGGTTTTCTCGCATTAGCGTTATTCAATTCTAGTGCATCCCATTGATTTATGTCATCCAAGTTTATTACTACACACTCGATTACTTGCACGACCATGTTTAGTTATTGGGACATACACACTGGGAATGGGAAAATCATAACTAATAGAGGATGTAAGGATTGTTCTATTATTATTGGCGGACGGGAGCTATTTGCAGATTTTTTGGTGATTGTTACCGGCAGTTATGAAGTCGTCTTGGGAATGGATTTTTGGCACTTTCCACGCTCACATTGAGTGTAGAGTAAAGGAAGCAAATTTCCAGATTCCCGGACATCCAGAGGTTGTCTGGAGGAAGCAATTCTGTCGGGCCAGTTGAGTTTAAGGCTAGGCCGACAAATAGTGTTCTTTCGTCGATGGAGGTTGATAAAGATGAAGCACCAGCTGTTGTTCGAGATTTCATGGACGTATTCGAGGACATCTTGGGTTTACCGCCAAAACGAGATGTGGAGTTCGCGGTCGATCTTGTTCCCAGTGCAGCGCCAATCTCAAAGACGTACTATCCAATAGCACCAGTGTAGTTGGAAGAAGTCAAGAAGCAGGTTACCGAATTACTTGAGAAGGGTTGGATTCGTAGCAGCAATTCACCTTGAGGAGCTCCAGTTCTTCTAGTTAAGAAGAAAGATGGCACACGGAGAATGTGCATCGACTATCGAGAATTAAACCGGGTGACTATTAAGAACAAGTACTCGATCCCTCGCATTGGCGAATTATTCGAGCAGCTTAGTGGTGTGAGGGTATTCTCGAAGCTGGATTTGCGATCCGGATATCATCTAGTCCGAGTTAAATCTGAGGATATTTGCAAGACTGCGTTCCGAACTCGGTATGGACATTGCGAGTATTTGGTGATGCCATTCGGAGTAACGAATGCACCGGCGATATTCATGGACTTGATGAACCGAATCTTTTCACCATTCTTGGACCAGTTTATAGTAGTGTTCATTGATGATATTCTGGTCTACTCGAAGAGTATTAAAGAGCATGCAGAACATTTGAAGATCGCACTGCAGACGTTGAGGCAAGAAAAATTGTATGCAAAGATGAGCAATTGCGAGTTTTGGCTGGAAGAAGTGAAGTTTTTGGGGGCATGTCGTGTCTGGAGATGGAATCGCCGTTGATCCCGAAAAGATTGCAGCAGTTCGAGATTGGCCGATTCCGAAGAACGTTGCAAAAATCAAAAGCTTTCTTGGACTTGCTGGATATTATAGAAGGTTCGTGGAGAACTTGTTCGTCTGGCGGAACCGTTGACCAAGCTTACGCGCAAGGAGCTACCATTTGTGTGGACGGATAAGTGTGCGTCAGCCTTTGAGGCGTTGAAGCAGAGATTGATAACCACTCCTATTCTGACCGTGCCAGACAGTTCCGGAGGATTGGTGATTCACAGCGACGCATCTGGGAAAAGATTGGGATGTGTTTTGATGCAGCATGGGAAGATTATAGCTTACGCATCGAGACAGTTGAAGACCTATGAGAAGAATTACCCAACTCATGACTTGGAGTTAGCAGCTGTGATTTTCGCTCTGAAGATTTGGAGACACTACTTATTGGGCGAAAGGGTCGAGGTTTTCACCGATCATAAAAGCTTGAAGTATGTGTTCACGCAGAAGGAGCTTAATATGAGGCAGTGTAGATGGTTGGAGCTGATGGCTGACTACGATCTTGATCTTAAGTACCATCCGGGGAAAGTTAATGTCGTGCCGGATACGCTTAGTTGGTTGCCATCAATTCAGACGTTGACTGCACAGAAGGAACTCATTGAAGACTTTCGAAGATTTGATTTGGAGATTGTGCTACCGCATTCTTCGGGACGGTTGATGCTGCTGCAAGTACAGTCGTCGTTGATCGAGAATATTAAAGTAGCGTAGTCGCAGGACCCTAGATTGCAAAAGTTTCGAGAACAGGATGAGGCTGGACTTCGAACGGACTTGTTGATTCATGAAGATGGTTCGTTGCGTTATGGTAGCCGTTTGTGTGTGCCAAAGGGAGATATTCATGAAGAACTTATGAAGGAGGCACACAGTTCAACATATTCCGTACATCCAGGAGGCACGAAGATGTACCGAGATATACGACATCATTTCTGGTGGGAAGGCATGAAACGGGAGATTGCTCGCTTTGTAGCGAAGTGCTTGGTGTGTCAGTAAGTTAAGGCTGAAAATCAAAGGGTTGCTGGTTTATTGCAACCACTTCCGATTCCTCAGTGGAAGTGGGAACATATAACCATAGATTTCGTGACGGCTCTACCGCGGAGTCCAAAAGGCAACAATGCAGTTTGGGTGATTGTTGATCGATTGACCAAGGCAGCTCATTTCATCTCTTTTCGAGTGGGTCAATCAACAGAAACTTTGGCAGAACGGTACATGCAGGAGATTGTAAGATTGCATGGAGTACCGGTGAACATCGTGTTCGACCGTGACACTCGTTTCTTATCACACTTTTGGAGAAGCTTACAGGAAAGTTTGGGGACTCGTTTGAAGTTTAGCACAGCCTATCATCTTCAAACAGATGGCCAGTCAGAGAGAACGATCCAAACTCTTGAAGACATGTTGAGAGCTTGCATGTTAGACTTCAAGGGTTCTTGGGAGGATCATCTATATTTAGTGGAGTTTTCTTACAACAACAGTTTCCAGGAGACTATTCAGATGGCTCCATTCGAAGCATTGTGTGGTCGCAAGTGTCGTTCACCTGTTTGTTGGGATGATATTGGAGAACGAAGATTGTTGGGATCGGATTTGATCGTGCAAACGGTTGAGAAGGTTAACACTATACGGAATCATATGAAAGCAGCAGAAGACCGACAAAAGAGTTGGGCAGATACGTCGAGAAGACTTATAGGGTTCGCCGTTGGTGATTTGGTATTCTTGAAGATATCACCGACTAGAGGGGTGATTCGTTTCGGAAGTCGAGGAAAGCTTAGTCCTCGATTCGTGGACCTTTGGAGATTTTGGAGCGTGTTGGAGAAGTGGCGTATCGATTGGCGTTACCGCAATCCTTGGCGAATGTTCATGACGTGTTTCACGTATCTCAACTCCGTAAGTATGTTCGAGATGAAACACATGTGTTGGATCATTCGGAGCTGACTGTACGAGAAGATTTGACTTTTGAGGAGCGACCGATGTCGATTGTGGATCGAAGAGAAAAGGTTCTTAAGAACAAAGTTATCCCTCTTGTACTTGTTTCTTGGGAAAATCGCTCGCATGGAGAATCAACTTGGGAATGAGAAGATGAAATCCGGCAGAATTTTCCACATCTATTCTTGTAGTTCCCTGTTTGTTTATCCTTCCTTGTTCTTAGAATTTCAATGACGAAATTCTTTTTGTAGTTGGGTATAATGTAACAACCGAGTTCAGTCATACCGATTTCTGTTTCCGTATTTGTTTATCTATGGTATTTTATTGATTTATCGTGTTTGGGTGCGAATGGTAATTTTTCATTTACTTTGCATTCGACCCGACCCGCTTGCTTGAACTTGTTGATTCATATTTATAGACTATCCTGGCTTGTTAAATAGACACGTGCATCTCATGTATATTGCATATTGACATTTCACCTAGCATCGCGTATTTTACATATAACATTTTAGATCACGTAAAATAAATTAAAATTGCATTTCATAGCCTGCATGATACCCCTAACCCCGTGGTAGCGTCCGCGCATCGTGTTCTCGTCCCGTTCAGTGAAACGGACGTGTTTGGATGGCTACGCGCACGTACGTGCATCCGTTCTTGGGGGTATGCATTTTCGTTACCTAATCTTTCATTTTAAATTTTGGAAGTTGCATATAATTTTCGTATTTAAAATCTAAATTATTAGACCCGACCCGGGCGCATTTTGAAATATTTTATATCCCGCTAAAATTCAATTATTTAAAATTTAAATTAATTATAATATTTTTTTTAACCGCTCAGAATATTTTCGAAAACCAATTTAAATCTTTTAAAAAAATTTCCTAACAAAATCAAATCCTAACTCTCTCCCTTTCCCCACGAGCCAATCAATTTTTCCTTTTAAATTGCGCCGGCCCCACTCAAATCTCCCTCTCTTTCTTTCCTCTTCCCTTTCTCTCTCCCCTTCACGGCTCTCTCTCTATCTCTCCTTTCTCTCTCCTCTTGCTCTCTCTCTCCTCTCGCGAACACTGTTTGCTTCTCGAGTCGCGTCACCGCCGCGCGCTACGCTCACCTCCCTTCACTAAAATCCCTTCTTTTTTTATTTTTTCCTTCTTCTTCCTTTAAATACCCGAGCCTCCCCTAACCCATGAAAGTTTAGCCGCCTCCTCAAACCCTAACCCTAACTCTTCATCACTCTCGACCTCACCTCACTGAGCCCCATCTCCTCCTCCTTGTCATCTTCTTCTCCTTTTCCTCCTTCCCGAGCCCATACCTGCACCCCTGCACACCCACAGAACTCGTCGCCGACGATCCCTTCACCTCGCCGTCACCACCACCATTCTCCTCTCCCTCTCCTCTGCACTTCTCTTCCTCCTCTCTCCAAACCTGAGCCTAAGATCTCTGCACACCAAGAAACCCCAGCCTGCACCTTCAAAACCCAAACCCTAACCTAACCTTAACTTCTCGAAGCCAAGCCCTAGCTCGCCGCCGTTGATCTCGTCGTCACCCTCACATCTTTCCTGACCACAGAACACCTATAACCCTGTGAGCTTCACCCTTCCCTCTTCTTCTTCCTCTTTCTTTCTTTTCTTTTTTCTTTTCTTTATTTTCTTGAAATCTCATTTCCAGTGGTCATCGGAGCCGTAACCGTCGTTGCCTGTTCCCGACGACCCAGCGAGCGTACCTGACCCGTGTGATCACCCTGTACATTGTTTGGATCCGTTCCGTGTACCGTGCGCGCGTCGCTACTTTTCGCCGACGTGAGACGTTCCGTACACCCCGTTTCTTGATCCGTCTAGGCAAGTGAAACTTGCTACATGCTATTTAATTTATTTATACTTATTTAATTGCATATTAAACCTGTAGTTTAAATCTAATGCCACATGTTCCATTTTCCATTTTGATGTTCCGTCATATTATTTTAGATCTAGAACCTGAAACATTTCATATTGCATATTAGATTATGATACACGGTACCTATATTCATATTCGAATCACATAGTGCTTGGTTGCATAGCCCATAATACCATTTTAATTGTTTATAACCTTTCGGACACCGTTTGCATCTATTTAGCCTATTATATATACAATTGCATCCATAGATCACTTGATTATATAATATTGTAAATTTAACATTCCATCTCCATATTTGATAAGGTGTATTTTAATTAATGTGGGAACTATAACCTTAACCCAAATCGATAATTGTGTATCCTTATGCTTTAATCAGTACCTATTTGCATACCACATCACAATATTCCATTTTATTGTTCCATTAGTACCCCATACTTGTTTTGTATACCCATACTTATTAGGGTTTGATTATAAGCATCCATGCGACATTTTGTGCACCCCGACATGACTTGATATACCATTACTTGACACGACATGATACCGTGCATTTCTTGACATGACATGATACCTATATACTACCTGACTTGACCTGATGTACCATGGCTTTACCTATTACCTGATCTTGTTACTAATGCCAACAAACCTGACATGTTGTCCCTACGGACATTTCCTGTTGTCTATCCAAACAAACCTTTACATGTTGATCCTGTGTTGGCATTAGCTCCAGATTTATCAATACCTGACTTGAATACATAACTTGGGGGTATAGGGAAATTAATGATGAAACCTGACTTGTAACTCGACAGTTCGATACCTTTACTGATCAGTTTTAGAGGCTAGGCCAATCTTGGGATGATGCTGCCGACATCATTCATCTATACATATTTCCTATTTTAGTGCCTAGCGGCATGTCTCGGCTTCAGCCCGAGAATCTTCACCGTGGTCCCGGGCATGCACGGGATACTATTGAGTTATATCGATGATTCATCAAATTGATTTCAAAGACTTGTGACTAGTTAACACAATAGACCAGTTTAGATTACTCACTACACATTAACCTCACTGTCCTTACTTGTATCACTGTTATACCTGTTTTACCATTTATACTCATACCTGCATATCTTGCTACCCCTGTTTATAGTATTGCTTGATATTATGACGCACCGACGTCTGAGTTTTGCATGGCCCAGATTCTTTACCTTTGCTGCAGGCCGAGCAGGAGTATTTCAGTCAGCAGGCTGAGCGGTGAGGACTTGCTAGTAGTTAGTTCATTTTACTTTCGGTATTTTTCATTCCTGATGTGAGCCCGCATTATGGGACGTACATTCCAGTTTATTCTTGTGTTGGATCTTTTGCTTCCGCATTATTTTATTCTTGACTCGTTTTATTCTGGCTTATGGACATGTATTAGATAGTTTATTATTGTTCTTGATATCTCTACAGCCATAATGTGACTGTGGAAGGACTTTTCCTATCCACAGGTAGCATGGTTGGCTATGTCACGTGCCTATCTTAGCGTACTCTGGGAAGCGGGGCGTGACATTCACGCCACATGTCCCTGTCGTCTTATATACCCTCGTGCACATGTTTGTTTATTCTGTAACTTATCATATTAAGTGTAGTGCACGTGCAAACTCTTGGGTTTCTAAAAGATTAAAAGAAAATTAAATAAAAAGATAATGTGGCTGGGGGGATTCGATCACAGAGCCTACGTCACAGCAGTGCAAGGCTTTACCAATATGCTACAAGTACTTTCATGATGTTCAAAAGTAAAACAAATAGTTATAGTATACACATGATTGCAAATATCCCAATTGTACATTAACTTTTAAACAATTTTCTGTACATTGAAATTGGGGTTGTTACAATTAGACGCTTTCCCTTCATGTGGTTCCAATCAGGCGAAGCGACGTCGCCTTAATGATGTCGTCCCATTAGCAATCCGCTAACGTCATTGAGAATACGCGTGAAAATTAAGGCGCGCTATGAAACGCCACGTGGACACGGAGATTGAAGAGACACAGCCGCCAAACGCCACGTCGTTTCCAGACAACCCACTGTGAAAATCCTCGACGCCAGGCTGAACAGAGAAAACCTAGCAGACCACTCTCGACCCGATCTATAAATAGGTCGGAACGAGAGTGGGGGGCTAATGATGATGCTCGTAATTAGGAATTTCCAGATCACCACACGCAGCTGATGATGTGTCATCTACGTAAACTCGCTAGATTTCTGGGGCATACAGAGCTGGAATAAATATGATGCATGTGGATATTTCTCGTCTCGCGTCCGAGGTTACGCCCGACCTTTTAAAAGACCTTCCCGGAATACGTTTCTCCATAGGTTGACCGCCAGCCAATAACTCGTCTCCAAGCTATCCAGCTGAGACTCCTTGGCTCATTTTCTCGTCTTCTAATTATCTTATATTTGAGATTCCTTAGCATCTCTGTTTGGCCGGGAGCACGAAGCCCGAGCGCCCCCATAACGGCTCTGTGTATCTCGCCACAACGAGATCTCTGCAGCTCTAAGTCCCGCATCCCACACTAGCGTATCTTGCCATTAATGGATATATCCTGCCATCAACGCGAAGGTGACGCAGGGGCGTAACGGACAGCGAAAATCTCGCATCGACCTGCTCCATGCGACCGCTATAAAAACTTCTCTTCCAGACGACTCAGGTATCTGGAACCCATTCCAATACGTTGCTACTCTGCTCTAATAATTCTCGGTATTTACTTGATCGTCGGAGGGTCCTACGTTGGTTTCTTATCCCGGAACTCCCCTTGCAGATAGCTCGCGTCAACAACAACCAACAAGCCATTGAGATCCACACGTTCAACTTTCACCTCAAATCTCAACCGTTCAATATCGCTGGCTGTAAGATCGACGGAGGAAAATATCTGAAGGAGATATTGGCCCCCATCACTTTCCTTCAGTGCATGGCAACCCTAAACCAACTTATAACTGTTTGTGTATTCGATGGATCATGTGTCTCTATGGGTCAGTTGGGCCATCTATTTGTGCAGGCTGCCCCTAGCTTGATCCCGACTTCATAAACTGCCCAAAACCTTAAACCAAACCTTCTGAACATAAACCACCTGTATTCCTATATCTTGCCTTCAAAGTTTTATTTCCAACAAAACAATGAAACACTCCATGGCATGCTAGCTGCATCGTCCCCACTTGCTCAGGAATCCCTATCATTTCCTTTATTGGTTTGCCTTATTTGTTGGCCAAAACCTTGTAATGTAATTCTTTTACTTTATATATAATTTTCCTTAATCTAGACTCTAGGAGACTTGAATTATGATAGTTGGTTATTAATTAATTATGACTTATGCTTAGTTCATAGTTTGGTAAAGAGATTTTTTAAGGGGTGGCGACAACTTAACCATAGGCCAATTTTCATATTTTATTGCATCAGAGCACTTTGTTGTATTTTTATATTTTATTGCAATTGCTCTTGCACATGCTACAACAAACAGCATTGGAATTTGATAATCGCCTGTCCCTTACATGGGCCACAAATGTATTATTGCAATTATGTTTAGACCATGTAAGCGGAAACTCAAGCTTGATAGCTTAATTAATCTATAAACTAATTAAATTAAAATTTTCTCCTTTTCAGAATCTTAGCACAGCGGTATATATCTCTAAAATTTCTCTATCTTATACAAAAATATCAATCAAAGATCGAAATAAATCAATATCATGTCTGTTCCACTCGCATTCATGATCACCTTGCGTTTGCTTCATGCAAGAGATTCTTCTTCTAATTTCTTCTTCATTATGATCCTCACATGTCCTCATTCACGCGCACCTTGCCTCCAATCTCCATTATTCCTAACGGGGACAACCCTTGACCATTTAAAAACTATACACTGCCTTATGTACTTCAATTAATAAATAATCACATTTAAATGCTTTTCATTTTTAATTTTATTTTCATTTTTCCGAAACGGGTTGCAATTTTGATCCGGACCCGATTGTCTTACTTGAACCCGATTTGGAAGTCAGAGGGGCGGGATCAGTTTATACGTGGTTAATTCATCTAATCCATTTATTGACTGACTTAGGTTATGTTTTATTTAGTTATCCATCATATCGACATGGTGAATCATGTTCCAGTCTGTTTGCTCACGATAACGTAACTTTGATGTCGCAGGGTGGTTCAAGCATTAAAAATCAATACACGGGCTTTTATTAAAATGTTATAATCCATCTAATAAACCATCAGGCGGCTGCTTAAGTTAAGTTGAGATGTGATGATACTCAATATTGGCGATCCCAAAGATCAGGACACGTGGCAGATGACGTGTTCCAGAACTCAGAAGAAACGGCCCACAAGGACCGACCAGGCCACCCCTGCACCCGACCTGCAAACGCAAGGCGGCCCTTCTCGGGGCCCTATGCAAATTGGCCTCCTCGGCCCCTCGGCTCGTCCCGAGCTGCCACAGGACCAAGACTCCTCGGCCCTCTTGCTCATCTCCGAGCTCCCCAGCCGAGACCGTCTTCCTCGGTCCCTCCGACCGACCAACTCCACCGCTCACAGGCGTAACCGCCGCTCCGCAAATCTCGCCATGCGCAGATTCTCCGTCAGTAACGTCCCACGTTCCACGCCATCACGATCCCCATTAATGGGCGATCCGCTCTTTACGCGTTCGTGACGTCGGGAGCGTAACTGCCGGCGAGATTCTCGCGCCTGTTGCTGCGTGCTGCCACCACCATATAAACCCCTATCACAGAAGGGTCAAGTAAGCCATTTTCTACTCCACTTAGCCGTTACTCTGCTCGGATCTAGTGCTAACTTGATCGTCGGAGGGTCCTCGGTGGTACCAAACCACCCCGGGACTTCTTTGCAGGTACTCGGCGCTAAACTCCTCAAACCATCAATCTCCTCAAAACCCACTGAGACCCACACGAAACAGGAGATTACCTTCCAAATCCACCGGGAGATCGACGGAAGACAACATCTGAGGGAGACCCGAAAAAGGCCTCCATCAGTTGGCGCCGTCTGTGGGAAAGAAAACTCCACAAAAACAAAGTTGGCCTTCCGATCTTCGTCCATATGGCAAGCAATCATCCTGAAGATCCAGGTACCAGCTGCCACCTCCCCCTCACCGGGGGCACGGATGAACCTCCTCCGGCGACCATCGTCAACGCCCTCGCCAGCCGAATAGACCGGCTACAGTCCCCCGTGGAGGCGCTTGTCCGCGTCCAAACGGCCAGGCCTGGACCCCAGATCGCCGCTCCTCTGCCTCCAGAAGGCTCTGCCCTTGTCGGCACGGCTGACCACCGGCAGGCTACGACTCCTAGCCACAGATCTCAAGGGCCGATACTCCCTGAGGCCCGCTGGACGCCCCACGGCTCCACACCGAGGTCCACCAACAGAGCGCTTCGCCTCGAGCCTCCTCGCGACCTTTACCCCCTTGAGGAGATGTTGGTAACCTCGCCTGTTCACAGGCATGATCAACACCCCCTTGTTTTCCCTAATCAGAGCAAAGCTCTGTTCAAATTCCAAGACGGGAAATGAAGCAACATTTCTGTTTCCCCCAATCAGAGCAAAGTTCTGTGTTAAAAAATTCAAATAAAAATAAAGGAAGCAACGCTTCAGTTGATGTCACGCCCCGCTTCCCAAAATACGGAATACGAGGAGTTGACAAGGCCAGCCATGCTCCTACGGTCGAGGAAATATCCTTCCGTAGTCACACTTCGGCTTCTAACTTTACGTGGTAATCAGTAAACAACGCGCAGGTAATGAGAAATACAATAACTGAAACAAAACAGATACAAGGAACTAACCTGATGGAGATCAAAAGGGTATAGCTCTGGATAGCTAAACAGGATGTCCGCGATGTATGTCTGGTCCAAGCTAGATCCACTTCTCACTCTGAGCATGCATACTCAGGTCGTCAGAGCGACACGATAGCAATATATATGGGTACAAGTAGTAACTCGTATAATCATAATGAAACGTAACAGTAAAATCAAGGGTAAAGATGTGAACAAGAAGTAGCCGATGCGGGTGTATAATAGAGCAGGTGAACAGTAAAGCAGTAAAATAATATGTCAGGTATGTCAATACAGTAAGTAATGCATGTCAATGTCACTATACCTATCAGTCTCTAAGTCTCACTGTACAGGTCACTAAGCCTATCGTCAGTCCAAGTGTGAGAGTCAACCACTCGCGAGTGTCCTCCACCCAAGGGTAGGACCCAAGGGCAAGGGACCACGGGCCCAAAATATAACTCACGGTAATAATCATGTACCCTTTAAATCTCCATATATCTCCATATATATAAGCCGGCATAGGACTCCCGAGATTCTGTTGAACTCACACTCAAACTACCCTACACCCCGTGGTCTACATCAAACGCCAACCATAACCTCAAATACCGGTCGGTCCATGACAAGTCTGCGCAAGAACTGGAGACAGGATCTCCATCAAGTACGTCCTGACTGATACCCGAAATAAATGGGCAGTGTCTGGTGCCTTACCTGTGAAACCCATACAAGTGCTTTCATAAGTGTCCCATACCACTTATAGTCACACTTATACGCGTCCCACAGACGTCGACAATGCAGTAAATCGATAGGGTCCACTGATTGTGTACAAGTATGTATCGCTTTCACTTATCCATTCATGTACGAACACTAACGTACTTGCCACAATCACCACTAATACCTAATACTGGGTAATGCACATGATCACTAGGTTACCAATGCAATGACATATATATATATATGATGTGATGAGAAAACAGTATTTAAGGCATGATTAAGATGTCATCAAACGATATCCTACCACTTGCATAATTAATCATAAATCATACGTGCACAATTTAGCAAAATAATGAACAGGGGATAAGTAGTATGTTTGATTATCTATCCAGCAAATTTGATTTCACGTCAATCGGGTTTCAGGATCACTAGATATGGCCATTTCATTTTAAGCATGCACTGCTGGAAATCCGGTTTCAGAATCGGAAATCCATTTCGCAACGCATTTTAATCCCAGTTGGGATCAGATTTTAGCGACGCTAAAGTTGAATGAAATCTAGGGTTTACAGTAAGGTTTCCAACGCAATAGACGGATTCTCAATCGCGTCTGTACATCAGGAGTTATACACTATTCAACACTAGGGTGTCCGTTCTAGTTTTGTTTGGGACTGCTATACGTCCCGATCCTTTAAATTGCATTTTAAATAGTGAACGACAATAAAACGGGATGAAACCACTTGTGTTACTTAGCTAACAGATTCAACTTTAATAAACTGTAGAGTTCCGCAACATACGAGTTCAGGAAACGAGGTAGTACATATTACGGGGCAGAAAACAGTAACCAGAGTCGCTTTGGACAGCAGTCCAGAGCCGCACTCCGACCCAATTATCATCACAATTTCAGTATAGAAACCATTAGAAACTTATGTAGGGTTACAGTTCGTCGAGTTGGCTTCGATTTGAGCCCTCGAACGCACCATTTCAATAAGTACACGATTTATGGTGATTTTAACAATTTTCAGATGGGGAAATTCCCAATTTTACGGATGTATTTGGGGGTGTTCGATTTAGTCATTAACAATCATATTTTCCAGTGAAATTTATACACAAGGTTCCCTTCCTTACGGGCCAGACTATGCAAATGAGTTCCGTCAAATTAAATGAAGATTTCCATTGGGATCATGCATCGAATAGTTATATCATATAATTTATCGTGACTTGTAAAACACGGAATTTATATGATTATAGTTTGTAACAAGATAAATTAGCATGTAGCAAGTAAGGAACTTGCTTGGAGACGTTCTGGCGATACACGGCAGCGGCAACGGCACGGTCGCGCGACGAACGACGCGGCT
Source organism: Agapanthus africanus (assembly GCA_030015575.1). NCBI lineage: Eukaryota > Viridiplantae > Streptophyta > Magnoliopsida > Asparagales > Amaryllidaceae > Agapanthus > Agapanthus africanus. The sequence continues at coordinate 54,134,135 of CM057350.1, read as the reverse complement.
AGGGTTCGCTGTCTCGGCTCGAGCATGGGCTCTTGGACTCAATGTCTCGGTGGGTGCGACGGATGTGCGCTGGCATTGCGACGGTTACAACCTTGCTGATGATGACGGACGCAGAGACTGAAGCCACGGCTTTTTCGGCGACGATGACGGCTGGAATAGCGGCGATCGACGATAAGGGCAAGTGCTCGATGAAATGGCTAAAGCTGGGTTTGAGGCTTGGGCTAGCCTCGAGGCTCGGTCTCGGCTGGAAGTGGTGGCGACGGGCACTGTAGCTCCAGCAGGGAGGAGAGGTGAAGAAGAGGGGAGAGAGATTTAGAGAAACAGAGGGATTTTGAGAGAGAGAGAGAGGTAGATTGAGAGAGAGAGAGATGTAGAGAGAGAGAAGTAGAGATTGAGAGAGGGGGGGAGGGAGAGACAGAGAGAGATGTGGAGAGACAGAGAGAGATGTAGAGAGAGAGAAGCAGAGATTGAGAGAGGGAGGGAGAAAGAGAGGCAGAGAGAGAGAGACAGATGAAGAGGTGACGACGACGAGGTCTCCGTCGAGGGTAGTGGCGGCGGCGGTGTTGTGAAGGTGGAGCTCGGTTTGGGTTTTTGAAGAGGAGAAGGAGCTCGGTTGTAGGAGAAGAGGGTGAAGGAGTTGGGTCGGTGATCGGAGCTGCCAGTGGTGGGTTCGGTGTGCCGGGGATCTTGGTGGCGGCTGAAGATGGAGGCAACGGCGGTGAAGGAAATAAGATGGCTCGATTTGTAGTAAAGGAGGGTGAGTGGTGGCGATGGGGCTCGGCGTAGTACAGAGGTGGTGATGGCGAAGGTGCGGTGAGCTTGCAGGCAGGAGGTCGATGGCGGTTGAAACCAGTAGTGGCAGTGGTGATGTTTGATGGTTGAGGAGAGGAGGCTCGGTTGAAGGGAGAATTAAGAGAGGGAGGGGATGGAAGTGGTATAGGGTGATCGTGGTGATGGCAGGGAGCTCATCAGCGGTGAGGTGGTGAGTCGGCGGTTAGGAATAAGGAAGAGAGATTTTGAGAGAGATAAAGAAGGGGTTTGAGGTCGTTGAGGGGAGCGGGTCTGAGGGGGAGTGCGCGCATCGTGGGCGCGAGGAGCGGGGCGTTGGCGACATGGGCGCAACGGGAAGTATCGAGCGGGAAAGATGGAAACGTGGGGAAGAAGGAGGGGTACGGGCCGGGTTTGGGTTGATTGGGCTGGGCCGAGAGAAAAAGGAATTTTATTATATATTTGGTTTTCTTAGGCTGGGCCGGGAAAATTTATTTATTAGGGGAAAAGGAGTGGGCCGGAAATTTAATATTTATATAAATCATTTGTTTTGGGCTGTGGGATTTTATTAAAAGAAAAGAAAAATATAATGGCTGAGTTGGTCGGGTAGAGTTGGGCTCTGGAGGTTAATTAATTTGTGGTTCTCATGGCCGAGGAACTTATATGATTGGCTTTTAGGGAAAAGAGAAATAGAGAAGATACATACAGAAGGAGAGAGTGGGCTGAGACACCACAATAAAGGGGATTTGGATTAGGGTTTGGGTTTAAAGAAAATAAAATAATTATAAATAGAATAAAAACAATTTTGTATATAAAGAATACGGAAAGTGATGTACAAAAAGAGCTGGGTATTACATCATACCACTCTTACAAAAAAAATTCCGTTCTTGAAATTTAAAATAAATGATAAGCTACAAAACAACAGGCGAAAGACTACCACATCGAACATTAACACGTAATGATTTACTTAAAATAGGTCGATAAAAATTTCTTTGAAGGTCTATATATGTATAAGAATAACACAACTAAAAAGGTAAATATAGTGCCGGAAAAACTATAAGGGCAACCTATATGTACAAAAGAATAAAATAGCAATAACGAATAATAGTATTCGAGGCGTACTAGACAAATCGAAATCTTAAATATGTGCACACCTATATATATCAAAAGTAGCGCAGCTAAAATAATAAGTGCAAGACACAACCAAAATGAAATAGTGAAGTATTTGTCGGTAGGTTAAAACATTTTAGAATAACGTATCAATCAAACGATTTTAACATAACTTAGAAAGCCACATGGTGAAAATAAGAGACATAGAACAAATGAAATGCACGATATAAGGTTGCGCTAGTGAAAATGTGAAGAATAGTAGAGTATTTAAGATGGGTAAAACGGAAGTAGTTGATAATACACAATTTATCGATAAGTACGAAATAATGAAAATCAAACCCTTCGAATAACGAGGTCCCTAAATGGAATAAAAGGAAGCATTACTAGTGTATAAAGGCTAGACATGGTAGGGGTTACAGTAGAGTAAGGCCCACTCAAAAAATCGAGGTGCGGCACTTCCTAATCTAAGCGAAGGTCAAAAACAACACAAGGTGCAGTTGCGAAGGACAGTAATGAATCTCAAAGGAAAAGAAATGTATAAGGGAGACAGTCAAAGCATCACGTGAACTAACAATAGCGAACTCAGCAATTTTATTTCATTCCAGAAAATTCTAAACAAAACATTCTCGAAAAGCGAAAGATGGCCCTAAACTATACACAGATTTATTTGGCCAGGGGAGACAGCGGCTAAAAATCTCGTCAGTCGCGGTTGTAGAGGTTCAGCAGGTTACGGTAGGCTTGCGCGCTCAGGTAGGGGCATCCATTTCCATAGCGCCTCACAGGGATCGTCATTGGGAGTTCTTCCACAGCAGGGTCTTGTTCTTCCGGTCCTTCTTCCTCGGCTGGAGCTTCTTCATCGAGATCTGCTTCCATGTGATTCTCTTCTTCTGGATCCTCTCCCATGGGATTTTCCTCCGCTGGATTTTTTTCTATCGGGCCCTCCAAGGGATCTTCCTCTATCGGGTTCTCTTCAGGGTCTCCTTCCTCCTCGTCGGAATCGCCGATCATGTCAACCTCTGGGGCGGCGGCTCCTTCGTCCTCGGAATCGCTGTTTCCGAAAATGACCTGGGGGCCGTTTATCTCATCGTCCGAGCTCACCAGCATGCGGTCTAAGGAAACGCGGAACTGTGCATCCTCATCTAGATGCGGCACTGCTCCAGGATGGGCCATGGCCTGAAAAGAAAGAGTCATGATTAGACAGTGGAACGCATTAAGAAAATAGCTAAGGATATGGAGTACAGGAAAATATGCGGTAGGCAGGGACTGAAAAATCAAAATAAAAATGCTGTTATAATGAATGGTATAAATAAGGGGGAAAGCAAGAGAATGATACATACATCATGACTCAAAGTTTTATTGCATTCAACTAAAAGTTCGACAGATACAAGATTTCAAACGAAAGGAAATTTTTACAAAAGGGTGACGGCATTATTATTGAAAGCAGAAAACATGATAATTCTTCTTTGATTTCTGGACCGCTGCAATCTCGTCACGCGAGTTGAATCCTATGCTGGGTCCGCACTATCCTCGAAGGTCGAACTATGAAATATCCATCAGTTAGCAGGAGTGGGGAGTGTGGACGAACTGCCTCCTTGTAGCTCCTTCTTATTAGGGCAACTATTGATAAAGTGTTCGCTGGATCCGCAAATCAGGCATTTCCCCTGGGCGCGGCGACAATCCCTCTGAAGATGTCCTGGCCTCTTGCAGTACCCACAACATTGGGTCTTCTGCTGCTTCTGTCGCGGGGGAACAAGTGGGCGCTTCATCTTCCCCGTTTTTCCTCGTCTAACAGGGATCCCTTTACGATTGGAGACTTCAGCTGGTGCCTGATTCACCTGCCTTCTCAGTCCTTCAGCTAACAGGTCGTTTGTTCGCTCCTGGGCTTCCTTCAGACTTTGCAGTACATTCAGAATCTCAACGGTCTGATTCGGGGGAGTGGAGATATAGGAAGAGTCGTTGGAAGACATGATCCTGAAACAATATTTTTAGGCCGGCATAAGATACAGGGGAAAAATCAGAACAGGATATAGATAGACAATGAAACAAGAATATCGGGTGAGTGAAACTCAATCAAGCGGAAAACAAATGTAGAACTCCCAGTTACCCAATAGAGTACAGTATTGTAGCTACACTGCGGTTCATAATTACAACCCCGTAACTCTACTAAGTCGCCCAGAACTCTAACGTATGGAGTCAAAATATGGCATGACGAATAATAACGATTCAAGTCAAAGATAACAGTTCACAATCTAGACCGAAAGAGCGGCTTAAATCGTCAAGCTCCACTCGAAAACTGCAATCCCAATCATAGCAAAACCTGGCTCTGATACCAACAAAACCATGTCACGCCCCGCTTCCCAAAATACGGAATACGAGGGGTTGACAAGGCCAGCCATGCTCCTACGGTCGAGGAAATATCCTTCCGTAGTCACACTTCGGCTTCTAGCTTTATGTGGTAGTCAGTAAACAACGCACAGGTAATGAGAAATACAGTAACTGAAACAAAACAGATACAAGGAACTAACCTGATGGAGATCAAAAGGGTATAGCTCTGGATAGCTAAACAGGATGTCCGCGATGTACGTCTGGTCCAAGCTAGATCCACTTCTCACTATGAGCATGCATACTCAGGTCGTCAGAGCGACACGATAGCAATATATATGGGTACAAGTAGTAACTCGTATAATCATAATGAAACGTAACAGTAAAATCAAGGGTAAAGATGTGAACAAGAAGTAGCCGATGCGGGTGTATAATAGAGCAGGTGAACAGTAAAGCAGTAAAATAATATGTCAGGTATGTCAATACAGTAAGTAATGCATGTCAATGTCACTATCCCTATCAGTCTCTAAGTCTCACTGTACAGGTCACTAAGCCTATCGTCAGTCCAAGTGTGAGAGTCAACCACTCGCGAGTGTCCTCCACCCAAGAGTAGGACCCAAGGGCAAGGGACCACGGGCCCAAAATATAACTCACGGTAATAATCATGTACCCTGTAAATCTCCATATATCTCCATATATATAAGCCGGCATGGGACTCCCGAGATTCTGTTGAACTCACACTCAAACTACCCCACACCCCGTGGTCTACATCAAACGCCAACCATAACCTCAAATACCGGTCGGTCCATGACAAGTCTGCGCAAGAACTGGAGACATGATCTCCATCAAGTACGTCCCGACTGATACCCGAGATAAATGGGCAGTGTCTGGTGCCTTACCTGTGACACCCGCACAAGTGCTTTCATAAGTGTCCCATACCACTTATAGTCACACTTATACGTGTCCCACAGACGTCGACAATGCAGTAAATCGATAGGGTCCACTGATTGTATACAAGTATGTATCGCTTTCACTTATCCATTCATGTACGAACACTAACGTACTTGTCACAATCACCACTAATACCTAACACTGGGTAATGCACATGATCACTAGGTTACCAATGCAATGGCATATATATATGATGTGATGAGAAAACAGTATTTAAGGCATGATTAAGATGTCATCAAACGATATCCTACCACTTGCATAATTTATCATAAATCATACTACACAATTTAGCAAAACAATGAACAGGTGATAAGTAGTATGTTTGATTATCTATCCAGCAAATTTGATTTCACGTCAATTTTCAGGATCACTAGATATGGCCATTTCATTTTAAGCGTGCACTGCTGGAAATCCGGTTTCAGAATCAGAAGTCCATTTCGCAACGCATTTTAATCCCAGTTGGGATCAGATTTTAGCGATGCTACAGTTGAATGAAATCTAGGGTTTATAGTAAGGTTTCCAACGCAATAGACGGATTCTCAATCGCGTCTGTACGTCAGGAGTTATACACTATTCGACACTAGGGTTTCCGTTCTAGTTCTGTTTGGGACTGCTATACGTCCCGATCCTTTAAATTGTATTTTAAATAGTGAACAACAATAAAACGGGATGAAACTACTTGTGTTACTTAGCTAACAGATTCACCTTTAATAAACTGTAGAGTTTGGCAACATACGAGTTCAGGAAACGAGGAAGTACATATTACGGTGCAGAAAACAGTAACCAGAGTCGCTTTGGACAGCAGTCCAGAGCCGCACTCCGACCCAATTATCGTCACAATTTCAGTATAGAAACCATAAGAAACTTGCATAGGGTTACAGTTCGTCGAGTCGGCTTCGATTTGATCCCTCGAACGCACCATTTCAATAAGTACACGATTTATGGTGATTTTAACAATTTTCATATGGGGAAATTCTCAATTTTACGGATGTATTTGGGGGTGTTCGATTTAGTCATTAACAATCATATTTTCCAGTGAAATTTATACACAAGGTTCCCTCCCTTACAGGCCAGACTATGCAAATGAGTTCCGTCAAATTAAATGAAGATTTCCATTGGGATCATGCATCGAACAATTATATCATATAATTTATCGTGACTTGTAAAACACGGAATTTATACGATTATAGTTTGTAACAACATAAATTAGCATGTAGCAAGTAGGGAACTTGCCTGGAGATATTCTGGCGATACACGGCAGCGGCAGCGGCACGGTTGTGCGACGAACGGCGCGGCTAGGGTTCGCGGTCTCGTCTCGAGCTTAGGCTCTTGGACTCGATGTCTGGATGGATGCGACGGACATACGCTGGCGTTGCGATGGTTACAACCTTGCTAATGATGATGGACGCAGAGACTGAAGCCACGGCTTTTTCGGCGACGATGACGGCTGGAATAGCGGCGATCGACGATAGAGGCAAGTGCTCGATGAAATGGCTAAAGCTGGGTTAGAGGCTTGGGCTAGCCTCGAGGCTCGGTCTCGGCTGGAAGTGGTGGCGACGGGCACTGTAGCTCCAGCAGGGAGGAGAGGTGAAGAAGAGGGGAGAGAGATTTAGAGAAACAGAGGGATTTTGAGAGAGAGAGAGGGGTAGAGAGAGACAGAGAGATATGTAGAGAGAGAGAAGCAGAGATTGAGAGAGAGAGTGAGAGAGAGAGAGGGAGAGAGATGTAGAGAGAGAGAGAGACAGAGAGAGATGTAGAGAGAGAGGAGAGAGAGATGTAGAGAGAGAGAAGCAGAGATTGAGAGAGAGAGAGAGGGAGAGGGAGAGGTAGAGAGAGACAGATGAAGAGGTGACGACGACGAGGTCTCCGTCGAGGGTAGTGGCTGAGGCGGTGTTGTGAAGGTGAAGCTCGGTTTGGGTTTTTGAAGAGGAGAAGGAGCTCGGTTGTAGGAGAAGAGAGTGAAGGAGTTGGGTCGGTGATCGGAGCTGTCGGTGGTGGGTTCGGTGTGTCGGGGATCTTGGTGGCGGCTGAAGATGGAGGCAACAGCGGTGAAGGCAACAAGATGGCTCGATTTGTAGTAAAGGAAGGTGAGTGGTGGCGGTGGGGCTCGACGTAGTGCAGAGGTTGTGACGGTGAAGGTGCGGTGAGCTTGTAGGCAGGAGGTCGACGGCGGTTGAAACCAGTAGTGGCAGTGGTGATGTTTGATGGTTGAGGAGAGGAGGCTCGGTTGAAGGGAGAATCAAGAGAGGTAGGGGATGGAAGTGGTATAGGGTGATCGTGGTGATGGCAGGGAGCTCATCAGCGATGAGGTGGTGAGTCGGCGGTTAGGAATAAGGAAGAGAGATTTTGAGAGAGATAGAGAAGGGGTTTGAGGTCGTTGAGGGGAGCGGGTCTGAGGGGGAGTGCGCGCGTCGTGGGCGCGAGGAGCGGAGCGTTGGAGACGTGGGCGCAACGGGAAGTATCGAGTGGGAAAGATGGAAACGTGGGGGAAGAAGGAGGGGTACGGGCCGGGTTTGGGTTGATTGGGCTGGGCCGAGAGAAAAAGGAATTTTATTATATATTTGGTTTTCTTGGGCTGGGCCGGGAAAATTTATTTATTAGAGGAAAAGGAGTGGGCCGAAAATTTAATGTTTATATAAATCATTTGTTTTGGGCTGTGGGATTTTATTAAAAGAAAAGAAAAATATAATGGCTGAGTTGGTCGGGTAGGGTTGGGCTCTGGAGGTTAATTAATTTGTGGTTCTCAGGGCCGAGGAACTTATATGATTGGCTTTTAGGGAAAAGGGAAATAGAGAAGATACATAGAGAAGGAGAGAGTGGGCTGAGACACCACAATAAAGGGGATTTGGATTAGGGTTTGGGTTTAAAGAAAATAAAATAATTATAAATAGAATAAAAACAATTTTGTATATAAAGAATACGGAAAGTGATGTACAAAAAGAGCTGGGTATTACATCATACCACCCTTACAAAAAAAATTTCGTCCTTGAAATTTAAAATAAATGATAAGCTACAAAACAACAGGCGAAAGACTACCACATCGAACATTAACACGTAATGATTTACTTAAAACAGGTGGATAAAAATTCCTTTGAAGGTCTATATATGTATAAGAATAACACAACTAAAAGGGTAAGTATAGTGCCGGAAAAACTATAAGGGCAACCTATATGTACAACATAATAAAATAGCAATAACGAATAATAGTATTCGAGGAGTATTAGAAAAATCAAAATCCTAAATATGTGCACACCTATATATATCAAAAGTAGCGCAGCTAAAATAATAAGTACAAGACACAACCAAAATGAAATTGTGGAGGATTTGTCGGTAGGTTAGAACATTTTAGAATAACGTATCAATCAAACGATTTTAACATAATTTAGAAAGCCACATGGTGAAAATAAGAGACATAGAACAAATGAAATGCGCGATATAAGGTTGCGCTAGTGAAAATGTGAAGAATAGTAAAGTATTTAAGATGGGTAAAACGGACATTTCCTGTTGTCTATCCAGACCGTGGGGTCCTTAAACTCATGGACTAATGCGTCTTTAAACCAATATTCGTCCCCAAAACGGGAATGTTAGACCACCATGTCCCTAAACTGGTAATACGGACTGTGGGGTCCTTAAACTCATGGGCTAATGCGTCCTTAAACCAATATTCGTCCCCAAAATGGGAATGATGGACCACCATGTCCCTAAACTGGCAACGTACCACCATGTCCCTAAACTGGAACAGTAGAGCCCCCAAATGCTCTCTTGTCGGATCTAAACGATCCTGTTAAGTTGATCTTAGTTTCAAATTGGACTAACGTATCCTTAACGAACGTTTAAGTTGATCTTAGCCTCAAATATAGCTAACGTATTCTTAAACCAAAACCCCAAACCCAAATTTAAGAAAATACGGATTTGGACTAATCCACGTCCTACGGGCGACGACATAAATTAGTCTCCGTATACAGTCCACGGACAACCACAAACAAAACAAACACCCACGACACGAAGTGAAATTCTGGAGAAGGAGAAAGTTGTTACCGCGATGCGGTAGCGTAATTAACTACAGGGGCTTACGCCTGCAGGGAAGAGCGTCCCCACAATCAAAAACCCCTCGAACGAGGGAGAATCTGACGAAGTTTGCTAAATCGGCCGCATCCGTCTAAACCTTCGATACATGGTGCCATAAATCAACTTGGCATTTTCGGAGAGGTGGACGGATAAAACCAAATAGTATATACCCTGAATCTCAGGCAAGACGCCCCTGTCTTGGCCGTCATTCGGAGGGGAACAGATTCTGGCACGCCCGGTGGGACTTTTTCCTCTTTCCACTCCACCCTTCGTGTGTCGTGTTCGCTAACGAATCGCGGTTTGCTGTGGTTGCCTGTGGATTTGAGGCACTTAGATTTGGTGTCTTGCTCCGTGCAGAAAACAGAAGATCAATGGCTTTAAACTGCACAAACTGCAACTGCAACTCTCACTCCGTCCTTGCTGGAGGAGTGACTTACGGGCCCCGAGCGGCCTCCCTTTCCAAGATGCCAGTGGAGCAGGTAACTCAAGCCACCACTGGATTATTCTTCGGGACCATGTTCCCACCAATGAGCTTCAATGCCCCAATGACGTTGCAAGAAGCCCCAAAGAAGTCGGTCTTTGATCGACTTACCACTGCCGCGACCCCTCTCAACGGGCCGTCCAACTTCAATACCTCAGTTTTCAACAGACTGGGCCAGAACGTCTACAAGCCCGCGATACCCGAAGTTGCCATCCCAAAGCGGATAGCCATCCCGGCTCAAGCGGACGAAATCATTGGAAAGGCTTCTCCTTCCAAGAAGTCAGTTTTTACAAGGATGGCCATTCCGGTTTCTGCTCTAGGCGAGGTCCTCAAAGCTGCTTCCCCTGCCCAGAGGTCTGTCTTTGACAGATTAGACATTGCTTTTCAACGGGTGTCAGTCTTCGACAGGCTAGCACCAATAACAGTCTCTCCTCAAAGCAGGGGGCATAATGAAGTCACCCCTACGGCTAGACCAACTCCAATCGCGCGATATGCTCGCCGTCGTCACTGGCGCCGGGTGAGGAAGGCTGGGGGCAATTCCCCTTCTGGACTGACTCCGCCAGCTCCAACGGTGGAAGTTGACGCTGCTGTTCCAACCGGGAACAGCTTTGAACTACTTAACAAGGTGCGAACTGCTGTGCTGAAAAGATCTCCTCCGCCTATGGAGAAATCCCCAAAGGCGAAGCTGGAGCAGCCCCCTCAACGGCTGTCCTCTAAAATTGACAAGGTCTGGCGTCAAGTCCAAGACTCCGTAATGGATCAAGACTATCTCCGCCGATAGAAAAAGATGAAAGTTTGGCAGGAGAAGGACTACTCTGTCAAGCCAGAAAAAGCAACAGCTGGCTGGGTGCCCACAGCAGCGGCTCCCTCAACGTCAATCACTCAAAAGAAAAGGAGGCCGCAAAAGGCCCCTGTAGACATGGCGAACCGTAAAAGCGCTGAGCACAAACGTCCCGAGTCTGGGGGCATAGTGGTGCATACTGTTTATATGGCATCCGGGAAAGAGGATAACCGCGCTTCTATGGGTCACCGACCGCTCACCCGATCCGTGACAAAAGCCCAGGAGCAACAGCAGAAGCTTCAGGAGATGATGACTGCGATGGCCACACTTACTGAGCCAAAAGAAAGCTTGGAGGCATCATCAGAGCAGCGTCATGAACAAGAAACTGACGCTGACTTCCTACGCAGAGTCCTCGAAAAGAAAGACAGAGAAGCCGCAGAGCAAGCGGCTAACATAAAGCAAATGGCGCTCCTCTTCCAAGATATGGTAGGGATGATGTTACAGCCGGACCCTCCAGCTGAAGACCCTCCAATCATTATTGAAGACGATAGAGGGAAGACATCGAACCCTCCTCCGGCTCTTTCAGCAGCCAAGGAGGAAACCATTTCCAAGGCCGCACTGGATGACTATATAACTCAGCAAATACGAGCTCACCAGGCGAATGAAGCGGCTAGCCAAATTGTCAAGACCGGACGACCCTATCCGGGCTGGTATGACCAAATAAGTTACCCGCCGAGATATACGATCCCCAAGTTCCATATATATAGAGGAACGGGGAATCCCCATCAGCATGGCGCTCAATTCAGGGCCTTATGCGGCAACACTGGAGGCGACGACAAACTGTTGCTTCGCCAATTCGTCGGCAGCTTAGCAGAAACGACCTTTGAATGGTATTCGGAGCTACCTAACGACTCTGTCAAAACATTTGCGGAAATGGAGCTACTGTTTACACAAAGATTCGCGAGCGCTAGTGAACGCACCCCGATAACAGCACTGATTAATGCCAGGGTAAGGCCGGGTGAAACTTGGGTTCAATATGCTATCCGATGGCGGAACTTGTGGTCGAAATGCGAACAGTGCATCGAAGAAGCGCCAGTGGTGGGCATGTTCGTGGGCACCTTAGATCCTCATGCAACTATTTCATGATGTTCTTTAAACCAACCACGTTCCAGGCCCTGATCGACAAGCTAGCTCAAATGGACCAGATGGGCCATAGACCGTCTCCTCCAAAGCCGGACTCCCGAAACGACACGGGTAAAGGGAAGGCGACCTTCGTTGCGAACACCCAACAGCAGCCCAATGTCCCAAAGCTAGCGGATCAACTGGAAGAGAGACGGCGGTATTATAATGAGAAAATGAAGCGCCTTTACTCATTCCCGCGGGATAAAACGAAGAGGCTGTTCGAGCTGGCGATGCGCAATAGGCTTATCTATCTCCCGAATCCAAGGAGACCACCGCAACCCAGCGAGGTGAATAATCCCAATTATTGCCCTTACCACCAAACGGTAAGTCACCCGATCGAGGATTGCTTCGTCTTTAAGAGATGGATCGAGGATCAGTACCTACAAGACAAGTTTGCGTTGTCCGAGAAGTGGAAAATAAACCCACCACGGCCGCACGCTCCAAAGAAGACGGACACGCCGGGGGCAACTTGTTCTTTTGTTGAAGAAGCTCCATGGGAGGTCGTGCTTTCCGCCAAAACCAAAATGATGCTGAATGATCTCCAAACATGCCCGGCGATCAGATGGAAGAACCCGTTGGAACATGAGATCATCAAGGGGATGCTGAAGCCGCGCCCAACTCCAAAGATTGGTGATAGCCAAAATGCTCACACTCAGCCGTCAAAATCTTCGAAAAAGAAGAAGAAGTCTAAAAAGGTCGTGAAGCCTGGTGACAAGCGCACGAGCCTGCAAAAACAGATTGATGCGCTGGAGAAATATAATCAGAAGGCGCGGACTCTCATCACCCTCCAAGAGTTCCTCAGCCACGTCTTCCAGGAGGAAGATGATGGAGAAAGCTCGTCGGATGAATCTGAGGGTTACATAGCAAGTTGTCATGTGATCTCTCACTCGTTTACAGACGATGAAAAGACTCCTGACGCAGGGAAACCGGGGGCAAATCCTGGGCCTGAATTTCTAGGAGCATCAGACGAAATGATTGATGCATTCCTAAACGAAGCCCGTCAGGAAAGCAAAGCCAATCGAGAGCGTGAACTGGCTATATTTGAAAAGGCCAAACGCCAGCGACTGGACAAAAGAGTCGAAACACTCCCACCAGATCAAAGTACATCCGTCGCAAATGAAAGCAGGATCAAGACAAAGAAACGATTCGCCAAAGTCATATCGATGGGGATGAAGCTGTTCTCTTTCAGAGAAAATCCTCCTGGTGGTATACATCTTGATGAAGCAGACGTGCATCCTAACTTTTGCTTGTACCATCAGAAGATCGCACATCCTACTGAAGACTGCAACTCCTTTAAGTATTGGTGGCAAGGGTATGTCGCTCACAGACAACACTTCAATAGGACAAAGCGTGAAGCTCGTAGACAGCGAAAAAATACGACAGATGAGCGTAAAAGAATTTCCGGCAATTGTCATAGGGTTGATCCCGGGGGATCGCGAGTTCTCACCTTCGAGAGCGACTCCGACGAAAAAGTAGCCCTCGACTCTCTCTTCAAGGAATCCATTTCTGAAACGAAAGAATTGAGGAGTTGTGAGAACATTTAGCCGTGCGATTGCACGATACCCGGAAAGAATCTCGGACCCGCAAACAAGGGATCGAACAAAAAGGATAAAGGAAAGGGAAAAACGACCTTCGTCGCCAACACTCAACAACAATCGAGTGACCCTAAACCGGTTGTTCGCCAAAACAACAAGCGGCAACCCCTCTATGAGAAGTTGAAACGTCCTTACACATTTCCCCGGGATGAAACAAGGAGTCTGTTCGAACTAGCAGTGCGCAACAGGCTTATTACTCTACCGGAGCCGAAACACCAGTTACAACTGAAAGATGTCAACAATCCTAATTACTGTCCTTACCACCAAGTATTGGGCCATCCGATCGAAAACTGCCACGTTTTCAAAAACTGGGATGAAAACCAATACCAACAGGGCAAGTTCGCGTTGTCCGAAAACTGGAAGGTGAGCCCGCCACAACCACATGCTCCGAAAAAGATGGATATGCCGGGGGCATCATGCTCATTCATAGGGGAAGCCCCATAGACCGAAAAGTCAGTAAACTAGAGATTCGCCTCAAATACGGCGACGGCGGACCACTATATCCTAAAACTGGATAATGACCGAAATGTCGTTAAACTACTACCAACCCGCGGCATCCCCAGGCTGACGTGGTGTTAAAAAAAAGAGAGAATAAAAAGAATAAAAAAGAATAAAAAAAAGACGGTATGTCCATAAGCAAAATGGGCACGGATGCAAACCCGAAAGGGCTCCGTGAGTAAAAACAGCAGGTCTACCGGCGAGTGTTTGTGAAAACCCGAAAGGGCGCAATCTCGTTAAAAGACACTTACAGGGTCCTCTCGGCCCTGTAAGGAGAAACCACATGCGTAAGATCCTTACGACTCACAAGGGAGCAACACACTTAGGGATCCTCACGATTCCTAAGGAGAAATTACACTTGCAAGATCCTCACGACTCGTAAGGAGAACTCTCTTATGGGACCCTCACGGCTCATAAGATTTGAAAGTCTTAAGTTACAGAGACCTGAACCTGTTCTTAAACAACCCCCACAACTTTCGATATTGCCCTACAAGCGGCTCAATACTGACCCTTGTATACAATCCACGAGCGCGAATAAACATTTCCCTAACAAAGTCCCATCCGTGACTAGGGATATGTCCATATGGTGAACAACCCTTATAAGTCCTCTCGACTTATAAGGAGAAAACCATTTTATAAGATCCTTACGACTTACAGGGGAACATACACTTAGGAATCCCTACGATTCCTAAGGAGAAAGCACACCTACGAGATCCTCACGACTTGTAGGGAGAAATACCTTTGTGAGACCATTACGGCTCATGAAGTCAAAAGCCTTAGTCGACAGAATCCTAACCCTGTGTACTAAGCCACCTTTGTTCAACATCGACAGAGGCAAATGATGATTCGCTCCTGGTAATATTCCAGTTGTAACGATACTGATGCCTAAATCGATATCAAATTCCAAGTCCTTTCATGGTAAATGATGATTCGCTACTAGCAATATTCCAGTTGTAGCGATGCTGATGCTGAGATTGGCACCAGATTCCAGGTTCTACACTCGCAATAAAAAATCAGCGAGCTAAAAATGCATACGAAATAGCCGAAATGATGGGGCAACTTGCAACAAAATCAGCAAGTAAAAGCCTATGCATTCAAAATAGCCGAAATGATTGGGCAACTCGCAATAAAAAGCAGCGAGTAAAAAGAAAAATAGCCGAAATGATTGGGCACCGCGAAAAATAGCCGAAATGATTGGGCAATCGCAACCTTCGCGATACAAAAGCTGAAATGATAGAGCATCGCGGAAAAAAATAAAAAAAATGAATGAGCGAAACTTTTGCCCTACAGGTGAGACCACATCGATCCCTGTATACAATCCAGGGGCACAAACAAAGAGGGAACCATACCTTCCCAACAGGCTCCATCAGAAAGCGAAGCCAAATCTCGACGGTTCATAGACAACCTAGAGACAACCTCGACATTTGTCGCAATATTGCAGACACAATGTCAGCAAACGAAGCGAAGGAAGATCCCTAGCTTCAGTGTCTCGACGTCGATGTCGACAACTTAGAGATCACCAAAGGCGTTTCTCCTCACTCCAATCAGATGCAGACATGACGTCAACAACCGACCTCAGAGTCGCAACGAAACGGAGCCACGGCATAGTCCCTAGTTCCATATCTCGATGGTTCCCAGACAACCTAGAGACCACTTCAGCATTCATCTCGATACAGCAGACGAGATGTCAACAACGGCGTTCCTTCGCAGTCCAGCAGGATACGGATACCACGCCGACAAAAGACCTTACGGTCGAAACAAAACGAAGCGACAGGAAAATCTCAGCTTCACCTCAGCAGTCGTCTCTGTTCCCCTCCGAACGGCGGCGCGAGACATGGGGACGTCTATTGCCTGAGGTTCGGGGCAGATGCTATTTGGTTTTATCCGTCTACCTCTCCGAAGATGCCAAGTTGATTTATGGCACCGTGTATCGGAGGTTTAGACGGATGCGGCCGATGTAGCAGACTTCGTCAGATCCCCCCTCGCTTGAGGGGGTTTTGATTGTGGGGACGCTCTTCCCTGCAGGCGCAAGCTCCTGCAGTTAATTACGCTACCGCATTGCGGTAACAACTTTCTCCTTCTCCAGATGGTCACTTTGTGTCGTGGGTGTTTGTTTTATTTGTGGTTGCCCGTGGATTGTATACGGAGACCAATTTATGTCGTCGCCCGTAGGACGTGGATTAGTACAAATCCGTGTTTTCTTAGATTTGGGTTTGGGGTTTTGGTTTGAGGATACGTTAGCCATATTTGAGGCTAAGATCAACTCAAACGTTTGTTAAGGATACGTTAGTCCAGTTTGAGACTAAGATCAACTTAATGGGATCGTTTAGATCCGACAAAAGAGCAATTGGCTCTAATGTTCCAGTTTAGGGACATAGTGGTCCATTAAATTTATGGCCGTCGGGACCCATCACCTCTCTGACGATGTTGAAGGATTACAACGACAGGTGTCAGAGGAGTTCAGAGATGTACCCTTGGGCCAAAGTTGATTAGGGGATCTAGAGTCCAATTTGGGACTAAAGTCTGTTTAAAGGTTTAAGGACACGCTAGCCATATTTGAGGCTAAGGTCAACTTAAACGGGATCGTTTAGATCCGACAAAAGAGCATTTGGGCTCTATTGTTCCAGTTTAGGGACATGGTGGTCCATTGCCAGTTTAGGGACATGGTGGTCCAATACCAGTTTAAGGACATAGTGGTCCATGTTCCAGTTTAGGGACGTGGTGGTCCATTGCCAGTTTAGGGACATGGTGGTCCATTGGTAGTTTAGGGACGCATAAGTCCATGGGTTTAAGGACCCCACAGTCCGTATCTTGGTTTAAGGACGCATAAGTCCATGAGTTTAAGGACCCCACAGTCCGTATCTTGGTTTAAGGACGCATAAATCCATGAGTTTAAGGACCCCACAGTCCGTGTTGATGTGTGGTTGTCGGGACCCGTTACCTCTCTGAAGACGTTGAAGGATTACAACGACAAATATCAGAGGAGTTCCGAGATGTATCCTTGAACCAATGAGTTGGTTGAAAGAGCAGATGTGCTCAGTTCAAGATGATTTGAGGACTTATGGCCAATCTGGGCTAAGTCCAATTGTGTTTGAAATATTGGCTCTCTGCTGGTCCATTGAAGGAGAGGCTTTGTCTCTAGAAACTTGGCCAATTGGGCTAAAGCTAGTGTTAAACACTAAAGACTAACAGTGTTGAACACTGCGAATAAGATTAGCAAGTTAGTGTTAAACACTAAAAGATAATCAGTGTTAAACACTGGGAACAGAGTTTTCAAATTAGTGTTAAACACTAAGCAAATCAGTGTTAAACACTGCAAATAGAGTTTTCCAAACTAGTGTTAAACACTAAAAAAATCAGTGTTAAACATTGAGGACAAAGTCTTCAAATTAGTGTTAAACACTAAGGAGAGGGGTCACGTGTGGACACGTGAGAGCGCCCTGATTCCCTTTATTTTATTCTGCAGATCAGTGTTTAACTCTTTTAATTCTGGCGGCCATCACGTGTGAGCACGTGATGAAGGCCCCCGCTCTGGCCTGTTAGAATGCTCATTAGGGGTCACGTGGTGACACGTGAGGGCGCCCTAAATGTGGAGCCAGATCTCCTTTTGGTTTATCCTCAAATCTGCGAACAAGTGTTAAACACTTTTATTTTTATTTTGGAGCATTACGTGTTGGGCACGTGATGGGGATCTGTGCGCCAATTGTTAAAACATTTGCTGAGGGGTCACGTGATAACACGTGAGAGCGCCCAAAGCTTTCATTTCCTTTGCTTTTTCTTTCTGCGTTCTGGGAGTCACGTGGGAGTACGTAGGGTGATGCTTCAAAGTTCTTTGCAGGGGATCCTTTCAAGGGTCATGTGGGGGCACGTGACCCTAATTCTTTTCATGAACAGAGATCTTTAAGAATTGAATTCTTTGTAGGGTTAAACCCTAATTATGATTTTGGAGGAATTAAATTCATATCGTGAAAGAATTAAATTCTTATTTAGGATAAAACCCTGATTTCTTTTCAAAGGAATTAAATTCCCAGATATGTAAAAGAATTAAATTCTTGATTAGGGTTAAACCCTAGTTTTGTTTTAGGAGAATTAAATTCTCAAAACTCAATTCCCCTTCTAAGTTTAGGATCTGCTTGGCAGGATCTCGACCCGATGAGAATTAAATTCTCAACTTATGGGGAGATGTGCTCTGTGCAGATCTTCAACCAGAAGAAGAACTAAGTTCTTTTTGTATAAGAGTTAAACTCTTGGATTTTGAGAATTAAATTCTCTGTTTGAAGTTTATCTTTTTCCCTTTTCTTATCTAGGGTTTTCTTTGTTGAGAATTAAATTCTCCTTTCTTTTCTTCCTTCTTGAGAATTAAATTCTCCTCTCTCTGTTTTTCTCTCAAAAAAGTAGATCCCCCTCTTCTCTTCTTGGCTCCTATTTATAGGAGAAGGAAAAGAATCAATTTGTTTAGCAAATCTCTCATTGGAAGATTTGATTTGATTGTTGAGAGATTTGATTTATCTTTATCATTAATCTGGGCCTTTAGATCATTCAGTGAATTTTATTCACCGTGGATTTTAAATCCAAAAGATATTCTATTTGTTATCCTGGTGAGATTTTCAGGGAAATCTTTCCTTGTCTAAGGTTTTTCTATAAATTGGTGATTTTTAATCACCTTTGGATTTTTAATCCAACGGTTCCCCATGACCCTTTTCCATTTGGAAAGATTCAGAAACTTTTAGAATTTAATTCTATTAAATTATAATGCTTTTAAAGCCAGTCACGTGCTGGCACGTGACCTTTGGTCACGTGTGAGCACATGACCCCCAATTGGGTTCCTTTCTCAGCCGCTTATTTATGTTTCAGTTTTAACCATCACGTGTCAACACGTGACCATTGGTCACGTGTAAGCACGTGATACCTCGTTGAGGTATTTTCTGACTTTTGGAATTAAATTCTATTCATTATTTTAGAGGCTTTAAAAGTCCATCACGTGTCTGCACGTGACCCATTGTCAAGTGTGAGCACGTGATGCCCCATTGGGGTCTTTTCTGAGTTTTTTATTGTATCTTTTAACTCCTCCAGCGGGTTCTTAAAAGCCCATCACGTGTGGACACGTAATTCCTCATAACTTTTGATCCCGGATGAATTACGAGGCCCATAATATATCAAATCGAAGGGTTTTTCGAGCCGCTTTCGATACCATCAAAATTTATCTGTTTCTCATTCGGGAGTTTGTTAAACAACAGCACGGAAGATACTGGTTCCCATTTTCTTAAGCGTATCGCCGCCATTTGATACCTTGGGCTCTTTTGCGCAGAAATTTTTGGCGGGAACAAATGCCCCCCACTACTTTGCCCACGTAAGTATTTACGTGGGTGAAGTAGTGCAAAGTAATGCATAGCGTATGACCAGTTTCGGGTTGGTATATTACTTTCAGAATCTTGATCTGAGAAGATAACGAGCGGACACAAGCGTCGTCATTTATCATTGACTCAAATCTCGACTCTTAAGAGATATAGTTCTAAACCCTTAACTCCATGAGCCGCACCCTTCTATCTCTTTATATCTTACTCTGGAGTGAAGTAGTTTATATGCTCATGAGTAGCTTTTCCATTTCAGTGGCATGTAGCTTTGGCGAGTGTGGCTCATAGATGGTCCATCTTGACCTCTTTGCAGGGCAGTGATGGCTTAGGAGACAGGGTTAGGATCTGCCACTTAAGACTTTTCAACTTTATGAGCCGTGAGGGTCTCATAAAGACTTTTCTCCCTACGGATCGAGAGGATCTCGTAGGTGTATTTTCTCCTTAGGAGTCGTGAAGATTCCTAAGTGTGTCTTTCTTATAAGTCGTAAGGATCTTGTAAGAGAATTTTTCCCTCTTACGAGTCGAGAGGACCCGTAAGCGGTTGTTCCCCTCCTTGTCGAAATTCGACTTCGGAGAGTGAGACCCGTGGATAGTATGCAAGAGACCATTTTGGGCCGACTTGCAGGATCCCAGTGCTTAGGAAACAGGTTTTTTAATCCCTACTGCCTAAGGCTTTATCTCACGAGTCGAGACGAATCGAGAAGTTCTCGCAAAGACATCATTTTCCTCACGAGTCGAAACGAATCGAGCAGATCTCGCAAGAATATCCTAACGTCACAGTTAACCTCTGCTCTTTACGACAGAAGTCCGTTAGGGTCTGTGGTACTTTGGGTTTTGGCCGTCGTACCGTCGCATGAGCTGATGTATTCCTCGATAGGCAATCGTGCTGTTCGAGTAGCCCTGCGACTGCCGTGTCTCTGATCCCTTCGGGGGCTGGACAAGATGTCTTCAAGCAATCCTCCTTGGCAATTTGACCGTCGGAAGAGCAAGCGCTAGGAATTTGCCATGCCGCTTTTTACTTGAGGTTAGGCTCATTTTGGAGAGCCCCGATGAGTCATAACCACTCCGTGCTGGTGTGGGATAATCTCCGATAGTCTTTCAGGCTTTATATGACTTGCCGTTAAGACCCTGAAGCTAGGAATTTGGCCTTTGCTTCGTTTGCTGGCATTGCGTCCTCTGTATCGAGACGAATGTCGTGGTTGTCTCTGGGTTGCTGATGAACCGTCGAGATTTGGAACTAGGGATTTTGCCGTGGCTCCTTTTGGTGATGTTGCGTCTGCTGTATCGAGACGAACGTCGAGGTGGTGACCACTCCATGTGGGATGATCTCCGGTGGTCTTTCAGGCTTTATATGACTTGCCGTTAAGACCCTGAAGCTAGGAATTTGGCCTTCGCTTCGTTTGCTTTGTCATGTGCGAATCCTGTTGGAGGAAGAACGTTGTTGTGACATCTCGTCTGCTGTATCGAGACGAACGTCGAGGCGGTGACCACTCCATGTTGGTGTGAGATGATCTCTGATTGTCTTTCCGGTTTTATATGACTTACCGTTAAGACCCTGAAGCTAGGAATTTGGCCTTTGCTTCGTTTGCTGGCATCGCGTCCTCTGTATCGAGACGAATGTCATGGTTGTCTCTAGGTTGCTGGTGAACCGTCGAGCTCTGGAACCAGGGATTTTGCCGTGACTCCTTTTGGTGATGTTGCGTCTGATGTGTTGAGACGAACGTCGAGGTGGTGATCACTCCATGTTTGTATGAGATGATCTCTGATTGTCTTTCCGGTTTTATATGACTTACCGTTAAGACCCTGAAGCTAGGAATTTGGCCTTTGCTTCGTTTGCTGGCATCGCGTCCTCTGTATCGAGACGAATGTCATGGTTGTCTCTAGGTTGCTGGTGAACTGTCGAGCTCTGGAACCAGGGATTTTGCCGTGACTCCTTTCGGTGATGTTGCGTCTGCTGTGTCGAGACGAACGTCGAGGTGGTGATCACTCCATGTTGGTATGAGATGATCTCTGATTGTCTTTCCGGTTTTATATGACTTACCGTTAGACCCTGGAGCTAGGAATTTGGCCTTCGCTTCGTTTTCTTTGGTGTGTCCGGATCCTGTTGGAGGAAGGACGCTGTAGTGACATTTCGTCTGCTGTATCGAGACGAATGTCGTAGTGGTGACCACTCCATGTTGGTGTGATATGATCTCTGATTGTCTTTCCGGTTTTATATGACTTACCGTTAAGACCCTGAAGCTAGGAATTTGGCCTTTGCTTCGTTTGCTGGCATCGCGTCCTCTGTATCGAGACGAATGTCATGGTTGTCTCTAGGTTGCTGGTGAACCGTCGAGCTCTGGAACCAGGGATTTTGCCGTGACTCCTTTTGGTGATGTTGCGTCTGATGTGTTGAGACGAACGTCGAGGTGGTGATCACTCCATGTTGGTATGAGATGATCTCTGATTGTCTTTCCGGTTTTATATGACTTACCGTAAAGACCTTGAAGCTAGGAATTTGGCCTTTGCTTCGTTTGCTGGCATCGCGTCCTCTGTATCGAGACGAATGTCATGGTTGTCTCTAGGTTGCTGGTGAACCGTCGAGCTCTGGAACCAGGGATTTTGCCGTGACTCCTTTCGGTGATGTTGCGTCTGCTGTGTCGAGACGAACGTCGAGGTGGTGATCACTCCATGTTGGTATGAGATGATCTCTGATTGTCTTTCCGGTTTTATATGACTTACCGTTAAGACCCTGGAGCTAGGAATTTGGCCTTCGCTTCGTTTTCTTTGGTGTGTCCAGATCCTGTTGGAGGAAGGACGCTGTAGTGACATTTCGTCTGCTGTATCGAGACGAATATCGTAGTGGTGACCACTCCGCGCTGGTGTGGGATGATCTCCGATTGTCTTTCAGGCTTTATATGACTTGCCGTCAGGACCCTGAAGCTAGGAATTTGGCCTTCGCTTCGTTTGCTGGTGTCGCGTCTGCTGTATCGAGACGAATGTCGCGGTGGTGATCACTCCATGTTGGTGTGAGGACCAGGATCCGCTCTGGACGTTTTCCACGGGATCGAAGAGCGACGTTGTCCGCGTTCCACGTGACCAGGAATTTTGCTCTAGATGCTTCACACGGGTTCACTGCCGTGTTAGGCGAGGACTAGGCTCCGCTCTGGATGCTTCGCACGGGTTCACTGCCGTGCTCTGCGAGGACCAGGATCCACTCTGGACGTTTTCCACGGGGTCAAAGAATGACGTTATCCGCGTTCCACGTGACCAGGAATTTTGCACTAGATGCTTCACACGGGTTCACTGCCGCGTTAGGCGAGGACTAGGCTCCGCTCTGGATGCTTCGCACGGGTTCACCGCCGTGTTCTGCGAGGACCAGGATCCGCTCTGGGCGTTTTCCACGGGGTCAAAGAGTGACGTTATCCGCGTTCCACGTAACCAGGAATTTTGCACTAGATGCTTCACACGGGTTCACTGCCGTGTTCGGCGAGGACTAGGCTCCGCTCTGGATGCTTCACACGGGTTCACTGCCGTGCTCTGCGAGGACCAGGATCCGCTCTGGACGTTTTCCACGGGGTCAAAGAGTGACGTTATCCGCGTTCCACGTAACCAGGAATTTTGCACTAGATGCTTCACACGGGTTCACTGCCGTGTTCGGCGAGGACTAGGCTCCGCTCTGGATGCTTCACACGGGTTCACTGCCGTGCTCTGCGAGGACCAGGATCCGCTCTGGACGTTTTCCACGGGGTCAAAGAGTGACGTTATCCGCGTTCCACGTAACCAGGAATTTTGCACTAGATGCTTCACACGGGTTCACTGCCGTGTTCGGCGAGGACTAGGCTCCGCTCTGGATGCTTCACACGGGTTCACTGCCGTGTTCGGCGAGGACCAGGATCCGCTCTAGACATTTTCCACGGGGTCAAAGAGTGACGTTATCCGCGTTCCACGTAACCAGGAATTTTGTTGATTATATCCGCATTTCACGGAGTTGGGATTTGACTCTCTGTGGGAGTACATCGTCGAGTCATGGAACTGGGAGTTGCCGCTGTTCCGGTTTGCTTGATGATGTATCCGCTGTGACGAGACGAGTGCTGAGGTGGAGCTGGGATTTTGCCATCACTCTGCTTTGCTGACCATGGGGTCTTTTATTAGCTTTGCATGTACATCCTGCTGGACTGCGAAGGAACGCCGTTGTTAACATTGCGTCTGCTGTAATGAGACGAATGCTAAGGCGGAGTTGGGATTTTGCCATCGCTCCGCTTGATGGTGTAACATCTGTGTACTGCTGGAATGAGGAGGCACACCGTTGTTGGTCTCCAGGCTGTAGATGTGGCCATTTGAAATTTGGAACTAAGGACTTTGCCAGGGTTCCGTTTCGTTGCGACTCTGAGGTCGATTGTTGACGTCGCGTCTGCATCTGGTTGGAGTGAGGAGAAATGCCGTTGGTGATCTCTAAGTTGTCGATGTTGACGTCGAGACCCTGAAGCTCGGGATTTTCTTTTTGCTTCATTTGTTGACATTATGTCTGCAATATTGCGATAAATGTCGAGATTGTCTCTAGGTTGTCTATTAACCGTCGAGATTTGGCTCCGCTTTCTGATGGAGCCTGTTGGGAAGGTATGGTTCTCTTTTTATCTGTGCCCCTGGATTGTATACAGGGATCGATGTGATTTCACCTGTAGGGCAAAAAGTTTCATTCTTTTATTTTTTTTTATTCTTTCCGCGATGCTCTATCATTTCAGTTTTTTATATCGCGAAAATCGCGATTGCCCAATCATTTCGGCTATTTTTCGCGGTGCCCAATCATTTCGGCTATTTGTTTTATTTTTACTCGCTGCTTTTTATTGCGAGTTGCCCAATCATTTCGGCTATTTTGTATGCATATATTTTTTTACTTGCTGATTTTGTTGCAAGTTGCCCCATCATTTCGGCTATGTCATATGCATTCGTGGCCCGCTGATTTTTCTTATCGCGAGTGTGAAACTTAGAATATGATGCCAATCTCGGCATCAGCATCGCTACGACTGGAATATTGCCAGGAGCGAATCATCATTTGCCATGAAAGGACTTGGGATTTGATACCAGTTTAGGCATCAGTATCGCTACAACTGGGATATTGCCAGGAGCGAATCATCATTTGCCTCTGTCGATGTTGAACAAAGGTGGCTTAGTAAACAGGGTTAGGATCCTGTCGACTAAGGCTTTTGACTTCGTGAGCCGTAAGGGTCTCACAAAGGTATTTCTCCCTACAAGTCGTGAGGATCTCGTAGGTGTGTTTTCTCCTTAGAAATCGTGAGGATTCCTAAGTGTGTTTTCCCCTGTAAGTCGTAAGGATCTTACAAAAGGGTTTTCTCCTTACAAGTCGAGAGGACTTATAAGGGTTGTTCACCGTATGGACATATCCCCAGTCACGGGTGGGACTTGGTTAGGGAAATGTTTATTCGTGCCCGTGGATTGTATACAAGGGTAAGTATTGAGCCGCTTGTAGGGCAAAAAGTTGTGGGGGTTGCTTAAGAACAGGTTCAGATCTCTGTAACTTAAGACTTTCAAATCTTATGAGCCGTGAGGGTCCCATAAGAGAGTTCTCCTTACGAGTCGTGAGGATCTCGCAAGTGTAATTTCTCCGTAGGAATCGTGAGGATCCCTAAGTGTGTTGCTCCCTTGTGAGTCGTAAGGATCTCACGCGGGTGGTTTCTCCTTACAAGGTCGAGAGGACCCTATAAGTGTCTTTTAACGAGGTTGCGCCCTTTCAGGTTTTCACAAACACTCGCCGGCAGCCCTGCTATTTTTACTCACGGAGCCCTTTCGGGTTTTCATCCGTGCCCACTTTGCTTATGGACATACCGTTTTTTTTTTTAATTCTTTTTCTTTTCCTTTTCTCTCTCTTTTTTTTTTAAAACGAGGTCGCGCCCTTTAGGGTTTTCACGAACACTCGCCGGTAGACCTGCTGTTTTTACTCATGGAGCCCTTTCGGGTTTTCATCCGTGCCCATTTTGCTTATGGACATACCGGGTTTTTTTTCTTTTTTTTCTTTTTTTTTTTTTAACGAGGTCGCGCCCTTTCGGGTTTTCACGAACACTCGCCGGTAGCCCTGCTGTTTTTACTCACGGAGCCCTTTCGGGTTTTCATCCGTGCCCATTTTGCTTATGGACATACCGTTTTTTTTTTACCACGTCAGCCTGAAAATGCTGCGGGTTGGGAGTAGTTTAACGACGTTTCGATCATTTGCAAGTTTTAGGACATTGCGGTCCATTGTTAGTTTAAGGACGTTTCGGTCCGCCGTCGCCGTATTTGAGGCGAATCTCTAGTTTACTGACTTTTCGGTCTATGGGGCTTTCCCTATGAATGAGCATGATGCCTCCGGCATATCCACCTTTTCGGAGCGTGTTGTTGTGGCGGGTTTACTTTCCACTTTTCGGGCAGCGCGAACTTGCCCTGTTGGTATTGGTCTTCAACCCAGTTTTTGAAGACGTAGCAATTTTCGAGTGGGTGATCTATTACTCTGTGGTAGGGACAATAATTAGGATTGTTAACGTCACCTGGTTGCAATGGACGTTTTGGATCTGGCAGAATGATAGCCCGCTGCGCACTGCTAGCTCGAACAGTCTCCTCGTTTTATCTTTGGGAAACGAGTAAGAACGTTTCAAATTCTCATTGAGGTATCGCGGCTTGTTGTTTTGACGACAACACGGTCTCGGGTTACTCGGCTGTTGTTGAGTGTTGGCAACAAAGGCCGTTTTTTCCTTTTCCTTTCTCATTTCGTTTACTCCGTCGTTTGTGGGTCCGAGATTCTTTCCGGGTAGCGTGAGATTGTACGGCTGAACGTTCTCACAACTCTCCAATTCTTTTGTTTTAGAAATGAATTCCTTGAAGAGAGGGTTGAGGGTGGCTTCTTTGTCAGAATCGCTTCCAAAGGTGAGAACTCGTGATCCCCCGGGCTCGTCCCTATGACAATTGCCGGCAACTCTTTTATGCTCATCTGTCGTATTTTTTCGCTGTTTACGAGCTTCACGCTTTGTCCTGTTGAAGTGTTGCCTGTGAGCGACATACCCTTGCCACCAACACTTAAAAGAGTTGCAGTCTTCAGTAGGATGTACGATCTTCTGATGATATAAGCAGAAGTTAGGGTGTACGTCCGTTTCATCAAAATGTATACCACCAGGAGAATATTTTCTGAAAGAGGGCGGCCTCATCCCCATTGCTATGGCTTTGGTGAATCGTTTCCTTGTCTTGATCCTGCTTTTATTTGCGGCGGATGTACTTTCATCCGGTGGGAGTGTTTCGACCCTTTCATCTAGTCGCCGGCGTTTGGCTTTCTCGAATATGGCCATCTCGCGCTCTCGATCAGCTTTGCTTTTAAGACGGGCTTCGTTCAGGAAGGCATCGATCATCTCGTCTGATGGCCACAGAAGTTTTGGTTCAGGCGCCGCCCCTGGTTTCTCGGTGCAAGGAGCCTCTTTATCATCGATCAATGAGTGAGAGATCACATGACAACTTGCTACGTAGTCCTCAAATTCATCTGATGAGTCTTCTCCATCGTTTTCGTCCTCGAGGACGTGGCTGAGGAACTCTTGGAGCGTGATTGGAATCCGCGCCTTCTGGTTATACTCTTCCAGCACGTCAATCTGTTTCTGCAAATCCGTGCGCTTGTCGCCGGGCTTCATGGGCTTCTTGGATTTCTTCTTGTTTTTCGAAGATTTCGACGGCTGGGCGTGAATGCTTTGGCTATCACCACCAATATTTGGAATTGGGCGCGGCTTCAGCATCCCCTTGATGATCTCAGGTTCCAACGAGTTCTTCCATTTAATCGCCGGGCACGTCTGAAGATCATTCAGCATCTTTTTGGTTTTGGACGACAACACGACCTCCCACGAAGCTTCTTCGACAAAAGAACAAGTTGCCCCCGGTGTGTCCGTCTTCTTTGGAGTGTGCGGTTGTGGTGGGTTTATTTTCCACTTCTCGGACAACGCAAACTTGCTTTGTAGATACTGATCCTCGATCCATCCTTTAAAGACGAAGCAATCATCGATCGGGTGACTTACCGTTTGGTGGTAAGGGCAATAATTGGGATCGCTGACATCGCCTGGCTGCAACGGTCATTTTGGATTCGGCAGATTGATGAGTTTTCTACGCACTGCCAGCTCGAACAGTCTCCTTGTTTTATCCTGAGGAAACGAATAAGGACGTCCCAGTCTCTCCTCGAGGAATGGGCGTAGACGTACGTTGTTTTGGCGAACAACCGGCTTTAAGTTGCTCGGTTGTTGTTGAGCGTTGGCGACGAAGATTGCTTTCCCTTTGCCCTTTTCATTCCAAGGCTCCGTCTTTAAAGAGGAAGGAGATGATCTATGATCCATCTGATCCATTTGGGCCAACTTGTCAATCAAGGCCTGGAAAGTAGTTGGCTTGAAGAACATCATGAATTGCGAGATGCTCGCTTGCGGATCAAGAGTGCCCACGAACATGCCCACCGCAGGTGCTTCTTCGATGCGTTGTTCGCATTTTGACCATAGGTTCCACCATCGTGTTGCGTATTGGACCCATGTTTCACCGGGCCTTATCCTGGCATTTATCAGTGCTGTTATCGGGGTGTGTTCACTGGCGCTTGCGAACCGTTGAGTGAACAGCAGCTCCATCTCCGTAAATGTCTTGATAGAGTCATTTGGGAGTTCAGAGTACCACTCAAATGCCGTTTCCGACAGGCTGCCAACAAACTGGCGGAGCAGCAATTTATCATCACCTCCAGTGTTGCCGCACATGGCTCTAAATTGAGCGACGTGCTGATGCGGATTTTCCGTCCCCTTATATACGTGGAACTTAGAAATCGTATATCCCGGCGGGTAACTAATTTGGTCATACCAGCCCAGGTAGGGTCGTCCGGTTCTAATAATTTGCGCAGCCGCTTCATTCGCCTGGCGAGCTCGTATTTGCTGAGCTATATGGTCATCCAGTGCGGCCTTGTAAATGGTTTCTTCCTTGGCTGCTGAAAGAGCCGGAGGAGGATTCGATGTCTCTCCTTTGTCATCTTCAAGGACAATCGGAGGATCTTCAGCAGGAGGATCTTGCTGGATCATCATCCCTACCATATCTTGGAAGAGAAGCGCCATTTGTTTTATGTTGGTAGCTTGTTCTGCCGCTTCTTTGTCCTTCTTTTCGAGGACTCTACATAGGAAGCCAGCGTCAGTTTCTTGTTCGTGACGATGTTCTGATGATGCCTCCGGGCTTTCTTTAGGCTCGGTAAGTGCGGCCATTGTAGTCAACATCTCCTGAAGCTTCTGCTGCTGCTCTTGGGCTTTTGTCACGGATCGCGTAAGCGGTCGGTGACCTGTCGAAGCACGGCTTTCCTCCTTTCCAGAAGCCATATAAACAGTGTGTACCACCATGCCCCCAGACTTGGGGTGTTTGTGCTCAGCGCGTTTACGGTTTGCCATGTTTACAGGGGCTTTCTCTGGCCTCCTTCTTTTCTGAGTGGTTGACATTGAGGGGGCCGTTGTAGTGGGCACCCAAGTAGTCGTTGCTTTTTGTGGCTTGACATGGGGATTTTCTTCCTGCCGAACCTTCATCTTTTTCTGTCGGCGGAGACAGTCTTGACCTATCACAGAGTTTTGGACTTGACGCCAGACCTTGTAAATTTGAGAGGATAACCGTTGAGGAGGTTGCTCCGGCTTCTTCTCTGTATCATTCTCCACGGGTGGAGGAGTTCGTTTCAACATCGCAGTAGGAGAGTTTCTGCGCACCTTGTTGAGCAGTTCAAAGCTGTTCTTGGTTGGAACGGCAGCATCGATCCTCACCATCGGAGCTGACGGAGTTATCCCAGAGGGGGAGTTGCCCCCAGCCTTCCTTACTCGACGCCAGTGGCAACGTCGAGCGTGTCGTGCGGATGAGATCATCTCCGTTATTGGATAAGCTTCTTCATGCCCCCTGCTTTGAGGAGAGACTGTTATTGGTGCTAGCCTATCGAAGACTGACGCCCGTTGAGAAGCAATGTCTAATCTATCAAAGACAGACCTCTGAGCAGGGGAAGCAGCTTTGAGGACCTCGCCTGGAGCAGCAACCGGAATGGCCAGCCTTGTAAAAACTGACTTCTTGGGAGGAGGAGCCTTTCCAATGATTTCGTCCGCTTGAGCCGGGATAGCTATCCGCTTTGGGATGGCAGCTTCGGGTATCGCGGGTTTGCAGACGTTCTGGCCCAGTCTGTTGAAAACTGAGGTATTGAAGCTGGGCGACCCGTTGAGAGGGGTTGCGGCAGTGGTAAGCCGATCGAAAACCGACTTCTTTGGAGCTTCTTGCAATTTCATCGTGGCATTGAAGCTCAACGGTGGGAGCATGGTCCCGAAGAATAATCCAGTGGTGGCCTGAGTTACCTGCTCCACTGGCATCTTGAAAAGGGAGGCCGCTTGGGGCCCATAAGTCACTCCTCCAGCGTGGACCGAGTGAGAGTTGCAGTTCCAGGCAGTGCAGTTTGAAGCCATTGATCTTCTGTTTTCTGCACGAAGCAAGACACCAAATCTTCGTACCTCGAATCCACAGGAAACCACAGTAAACCGCGATTCTTTCGCGAACACGATACACGAAGTGTGGAGTGGAAAGAGGAAAAGGTCCCACCGGGCGTGCCAGAATCTGTTCCCCTCCGAACGGCGGCGCGAGGCATGGGGACGTCTATTGCCTGAGGTTCGGGGCAGATGCTATTTGGTTTTATCCGTCTACCTCTCCGAAGATGCCAAGTTGATTTATGGCACCGTGTATCGGAGGTTTAGACGGATGCGGCCGATGTAGCAGACTTCGTCAGATTCCCCCTCGCTTGAGGGGTTTTTGATTGTGGGGACGCTCTTCCCTGCAGGCGCAAGCCCCTGCAGTTAATTACGCTACCGCATTGCGGTAACAACTTTCTCCTTCTCCAGATGGTCACTTTGTGTCGTGGGTGTTTGTTTTATTTGTGGTTGCCCGTGGATTGTATACGGAGACCAATTTATGTCGTCGCCCGTAGGACGTGGATTAGTCCAAATCCGTGTTTTCTTAGATTTGGGTTTGGGGTTTTGGTTTGAGGATACGTTAGCCATATTTGAGGCTAAGATCAACTCAAACGTTTGTTAAGGATACGTTAGTCCAGTTTGAGACTAAGATCAACTTAACGGGATCGTTTAGATCCGACAAAAGAGCAATTGGCTCTAATGTTCCAGTTTAGGGACATAGTGGTCCATTAAATTTATGGCCGTCGGGACCCATCACCTCTCTGACGACGTTGAAGGATTACAACGACAGGTGTCAGAGGAGTTCAGAGATGTATCCTTGGGCCAAAGTTGATTAGGGGATCTAGAGTCCAATTTGGGACTAAAGTCTGTTTGAAGGTTTAAGGACACGCTAGCCATATTTGAGGCTAAGGTCAACTTAAACGGGATCGTTTAGATCCGACAAAAGAGCATTTGGGCTCTATTGTTCCAGTTTAGGGACATGGTGGTCCATTGCCAGTTTAGGGACATGGTGGTCCAATACCAGTTTAAGGACATAGTGGTCCATGTTCCAGTTTAGGGACGTGGTGGTCCATTGCCAGTTTAGGGACATGGTGGTCCATGGTAGTTTAAGGACGCATAAGTCCATGGGTTTAAGGACCCCACAGTCCGTATCTTGGTTTAAGGACGCATAAGTCCATGAGTTTAAGGACCCCACAGTCTGTATCTTGGTTTAAGGACGCATAAGTCCATGAGTTTAAGGACCCCACAGTCCGTGTTGATGTGTGGTTGTCGGGACTCGTTACCTCTCTGAAGACGTTGAAGGATTACAACGACAAATATCAGAGGAGTTCCGAGATGTACCCTTGAACCAATGAGTTGGTTGATAGAGCAGATGTGCTCAGTTCAAGATGATTTGAGGACTTATGGCCAATCTGGGCTAAGTCCAATTGTGTTTGAAATATTGGCTCTCTGCTGGTCCATTGAAGGAGAGGCTTTGTATCTAGAAACTTGGCCAATTGGGCTAAAGCTAGTGTTAAACACTAAAGACCAACAGTGTTGAACACTGCGAATAAGATTAGCAAGTTAGTGTTAAACACTAAAAGATAATCAGTGTTAAACACTGGGAACAGAGTTTTCAAATTAGTGTTAAACACTAAGCAAATCAGTGTTAAACACTGCAAATAGAGTTTTCCAAACTAGTGTTAAACACTAAGAAAATCAGTGTTAAACACTGAGGACAAAGTCTTCAAATTAGTGTTAAACACTAAGGAGAGGGGTCACGTGTGGACACGTGAGAGCGCCCTGATTCCCTTTATTTTATTCTGCAGATCAGTGTTTAACTCTTTTAATTCTGGCGGCCATCACGTGTGAGCACGTGATGAAGGCCCCCGCTCTGGCCTGTTAGAATGCTCATTAGGGGTCACGTGGTGACACGTGAGGGCGCCCTAAATGTGGAGCCAGATCTCCTTTTGGTTTATCCTCAAACCTGCGAACAAGTGTTAAACACTTTTATTTTTATTTTGGAGCATCACGTGTTGGGCACGTGATGGGGATCTGTGCGCCAATTGTTAAAGTATTTGCTGAGGGGTCACGTGATAACACGTGAGAGCGCCCAAAGCTTTCATTTCCTTTGCTTTTTCTTTCTGCGTTCTGGGAGTCACGTGGGAGCACGTGGGGTGATGCTTCAAAGTTCTTTGCACGGGATCCTTTCAAGGGTCATGTGGGGGCACGTGACCCTAATTCTTTTCATGAACAGAGATCTTTAAGAATTGAATTCTTTGTAGGGTTAAACCCTAATTATGATTTTGGAGGAATTAAATTCATATCGTGAAAGAATTAAATTCTTATTTAGGATAAAACCCTGATTTCTTTTCAAAGGAATTAAATTCCCAGATATGTAAAAGAATTAAATTCTTGATTAGGGTTAAACCCTAGTTTTGTTTTAGGAGAATTAAATTCTCAAAACTCAATTTCCCTTCTAAGTTTAGGATCTGCTTGGCAGGATCTCGACCCGATGAGAATTAAATTCTCAACTTATGGGGAGATGTGCTCTGTGCAGATCTTCAACCAGAAGAAGAACTAAGTTCTTTTTGTATAAGAGTTAAACTCTTGGATTTTGAGAATTAAATTCTCTGTTTGAAGTTTATCTTTTTCCCTTTTCTTACCTAGGTTTTTCTTTGTTGAGAATTAAATTCTCCTTTCTTTTCTTCCTTCTTGAGAATTAAATTCTCCTCTCTCTGTTTTTCTCTCAAAAAAGTAGATCCCCCTCTTCTCTTCTTGGCTCCTATTTATAGGAGAAGGAAAAGAATCAATTTGTTTAGCAAATCTCTCATTGGAAGATTTGATTTGATTGTTGAGAGATTTGATTTATCTTTATCATTAATCTGGGCCTTTAGATCATTCAGTGAATTTTATTCACCGTGGATTTTAAATCCAAAAGATATTCTATTTGTTATCCTGGTGAGATTTTCAGGGAAATCTTTCTTTGTCCAAGGTTTTTCTATAAATTGGTGATTTTTAATCACCTTTGGATTTTTAATCCAACGGTTCCCCATGACCCTTTTCCATTTGGAAAGATTCAGAAACTTTTAGAATTTAATTCTATTAAATTATAATGCTTTTAAAGCCAGTCACGTGCTGGCACGTGACCTTTGGTCACGTGTGAGCACGTGACCCCCAATTGGGTTCCTTTCTCAGCCGCTTATTTATGTTTCAGTTTTAACCATCACGTGTCAACACGTGACCATTGGTCACGTGTAAGCACGTGATACCTCGTTGAGGTATTTTCTGACTTTTGGAATTAAATTCTATTCATTATTTTAGAGGCTTTAAAAGCCCATCACGTGTCTGCACGTGACCCATTGTCACGTGTGAGCATGTGATGCCCCATTGGGGTCTTTTCTGAGTTTTTTATTGTATCTTTTAACTCCTCCAGCGGGTTCTTAAAAGCCCATCACGTGTGGACATGTAATTCCTCATAACTTTTGATCCCGGATGAATTACGAGGCCCATAATATATCAAATCGAAGGGTTTTTCGAGCCGCTTTCGATACCATCAGAATTTATCTGTTTCTCATTCGGGAGTTTGTCAAAAAACAGCCCGGAAGATACTGGTTCCCATTTTCTTAAGCGTATCGCCGCCATTTGATACCTTGGGCTCTTTTGCGCAGAAATTTTTGGCGGGGACAGTCTCGATACAGCAGACGAGATGTCAACAACGGCGTTCCTTCGCAGTCCAGCAGGATGCAGATGCAACGTCAACAAAAGACCCCATGGTTAGCAAAGCGGAGTGACGGCAAAATTCCAACTCCGCCTCAGCATTCGTCTCGTTACAGCAGACTCAATGTCAACGACAGTGTCCTTCTTCCAGCAGGATTCGGACGCGACAAAGCAAATGAAGTGAAGGCCAAATTCCTAGCTTCAGTGTCTTGACGGTAACTCATATAAAACCGGAAAGACAATCAGAGATCATCTCACACTGGCATAGAGTGATCACTACCTCAACGTTCGTCTCGATACAGCAGACGAGATGTCACGACAGCATTCTTCCTTCAACAGGATTCAGACGCGACAAAGCAAACGAAGCGGAGGCCAAATTCCTAGCTTCAGGGTCTTAACGGCAAATCATATAAAGCCTGAAAGACAATTGGAGATCATCTCGCACCAGTGCGGAGTGGTTACCACCTCGACGTTTGTCTCGACACAGCAGACGCAAAATCACCAAAGGGAGTGACGGCAAAATCCCAGCTCCACCCCGACATTCGTCTTGATACAGCGGACGCAATGCAAGCAAATGAAGCGAAGGCCAAATTCCTAGCTTCAGGGTCTTAACGGCAAGTCATATAAAGCCTGAAAGACAATTGGAGATCATCTCGCACCAGCATAGAGTGGTCACCACCTCGACGTTCGTCTTGACACAGCAGACGCAACATCACTAAAAGGAGCCACGGCAAAATCCGTAGTTCCAAATCTCGACGGTTCACCAACAACCTAGAGACAATCGCGACATTCGTCTCGATATAGAGGACGCAATGCCAGCAAACGAAGCAAATGCTAAATTCCTAGCTTCGGGGTCTTAACAGCAAGTCATATAAAGCCTGAAAGACTATCGGAGATCATCCCACACCAGTGCGGAGTGGTTATGACTCATCGGGGCTCTCTAAAATGAGCCTAACCTCAAGTAAAAGGCGGCATGGCAAAATTCCTAACGCTTGCTCTTCCGACGGTCAAACTGCCTAGGAGGATTGCTTGAAGACGTCTTGTCCAGCCCCCGAAGGGATCAGAGACACGACAGTCGCAAGGCTACTCGAACAGCAAAATTGCCTATTAAGGAATACATCAGCCAACGCGACGGTACGACGGACAAAACCCTAAGTACCATAGACCCTAACGGACCTCTGTCATAAAGAGCAGAGGTTAACTGTGACGTTAGGATATTCTTGCGAGAAATGCTCGATTCGTCTCGACTCGTGAGGAAATTAGTGTCTTTGCGAGAAATGCTCGATTCGTCTCGACTTGTGAGGAAAAGCCTTAGGCAGCGGGGATTAAAAAACCTGTTTACTAAGCACTGCGACCCTGCAAGTCAATCCAAAATGGACTCTTGCACACTATTCACGGGTCACACTCTCCAAAGTCGAATCTCGACAAGGAGGGAAACAACCGCTTACGGGTCCTCTCGACTCGTAAGAGGGAAAATTCTCTTATAAGATCCTTACGACTTATAAGAGAAAACGCACTTAGGAATCCTCACGATTCCTAAGGAGAAAATACACCTACGAGATCCTTTCGATCCGTAGGGAGAAAAGTCTTTATAAGACCCTCACGGTTCATAAGGTTGAAAAGTCTTAGGCAGCAGATCCGAACCTGCTTCCTAAGCCATCACTACTCCCCAAAGTGTTCAAGACGGGATGTTCTATATCACCTACAGGCTATGCTTACTTAAGGAATATGCCAATAACAAATAAGGAATATGCCAATAACAAAGCAGAAAATGAAAGGAAGGAGGCAAAAGATTTGTCATTCATACTCAGAAAATTCTTACATCAATGAAGACAATAAACAAAAGCAGTGTTATTGAAATGTTTACAATGGCAAAACCTCAAATCCAGGACATGGATTGAGGAACTCAAAAATGACCTTGTCCAGAACTTTCCAAGCCTGGCGAACCATCCTAGTGTGCTTCCTTTCGCGAGCACGGGCGTCGGGATCCCCACTGATGTCCTCCACCCTCCGATAGGCAGCAAGAATGGCGGACTGTTGAAAGGCCTGGTGCTAGAGATCGACAAGATTGTCTCGCCGTCTCTTCGAGATTAAGTTCATCAGATACACCGAGTGCACCTTATCCTCAGCGGCATCCAATGCTCCAAGTGGCACGCCGGTACAGAATAAAGGGAGCGCTTCCCAGATCGCTCCCACAATAAGCTTCAGGAGAGAGGAACACCGAGGAAGCAGTTGACCATTGTATGCGTCGAAGCGACTCATGATTTCAGCACACTTGGCGTTGGTGAACTCTCGATTCTGAGAACGGCCGAGTCGGCGGATGTCTCCATAAGAGATGATCTCATCAAGGTCATACACGTGAGCGTCCATTACTCCTGTAAAAGAAAATCAACAAAATCAGCAGACGGACTGGTTAAGCAATTTTTGATTCAAAACAGGCGCAGGAAATTAAACTCCCCGAAAGCAATGCTCTACAGACAGGAGTGACACCTGTCAATATCATTTATGAAAGGAGTTTAAAGAAATCCCCCGAGAACATTGAGAGCTTTGCTCTGGGAAAAAATGATATAATTCATCAAAAAATAAAATCCTTTTAGAGAGAAAAGGCTCTATTATTGGAACCCTAAAATGGTTCTCTTTAGATCAAAGATCTATATAGAGCAATGCTCTGTTAATAGGTAAAACCTTGTTTCTTAAAAGTTTTAAACTATACCTAAGTTTTAACAGAGTCTAACTCTTGAAAAGTTCTTAAAGCCTAAGAGCAAGGCTCCGAATAAAAATTCTTATGAAGAGATGGAAATCATCCAAGAGACCAAAGGTCCTATTTATAGGCATTGAGAACCGTTTTAACTTCCCAACGGTTGGAATTCTGTCACCGCTGCGCTCACGTCTGGGGCCACGTAAGCGCAACGGTGGGGGGCATTTGTTTTCTCCAATCAGAGCAAAGCTCTGTTCAAATTCCAAGACGGAAAATGAAGCAACGC
Source organism: Agapanthus africanus (assembly GCA_030015575.1). Taxonomy (NCBI): domain Eukaryota; kingdom Viridiplantae; phylum Streptophyta; class Magnoliopsida; order Asparagales; family Amaryllidaceae; genus Agapanthus; species Agapanthus africanus. The sequence continues at coordinate 54,097,891 of CM057350.1, read as the reverse complement.
TTCTGTTTCCCCCAATCAGAGCAAAACTCTGTGTTAAAAAATTCAAATAAAAATAAAGGAAGCAACACTTCAGTTGACTTGTGCTCTACGCTGCGCGACACGTGTCAGTGCAGTGGCGCTGCGCTCTGCGCTGCGCGACACGTGTCAAGCGCAAGTGCGCTTGCGCCAGCTGTACCAGCATTTAAACAGAAAAATTCTGAAAAGATCTTTCCAATCTTGTTAAAAACAAAAAGATTCTCTTCTGTAAAACAGAGCCCTACGATCAAATATCCAACGGTGGGGAAACATCCCTAAATCACTCAGAGAAAGATCTCTTTAACTGATTTAACAAATCAATTGGCACTATATAAAGGCCCCTAGACTCCAAGTCTAAGAAACACAGAGATAGAGATAGAGAACTCCTCTAAAACTTTGAGAAGAATTCAAAGAGAACGAAAAAAGGTAAAACCTTTTGAATAAAAGAAGAATTTCTTCTAAAAAGATCAATGATCTAAGAACAAAATCAAGATCTTGGATAAAAAATAATAATAATAATAATAATAATAATAATAAAGAAGTAATTTACTTCTGTATAAAGGCACTGCCTTTTGATGAACCACTGGTTCTTGAAATTTGAGGTAAAACCTCTCTGGAAACAAGAAAAACTTGTTTTCTTTGATCCAAATATTAAAAAGTGTCTTGCACTTTCGAGGTTTGCACTGTTGCGCTCCTTAGATTGGCGCAAGCCACCAGGGAGCGCCACGTGTCAATCATAGAACAGCTGCGCCTTGCGCTTCTAAAACAGAGCATTGCTCTCTTGGTTTGACGCAAGTCACCAGAGCGCGCCACGTGTCAGCAGCGCACTGGCGCAGCGCACTGCACTTGCGCTCACCAGAGCGTGACACGTGTCACCTCCACATGAATTTGCGCCTTGCGCTCCTCAATTGGCGCAAAGCGCCTGACAAGCCACGTGGGGCACTGTTAGAATATTTAATACTCTGCATTATTAAAGAAAAGGGACATAGCCCAATTAAAAAGGCCTAAAAGGCCAAAATAAATGCCATGCATTTAAATAAAAGGCTCAATGCCATGCATTGTCTAAAAGGGCAGAGCCCAAAGAAATGCAAATAAAATGTTGAACATTTTCAACTGGACTTAACCTAATACTGGCCATAAGTTCTCAAATTAAATTGAACTGAACACAACTGCTCTATCAAATCAATTTACACCCGGTTCAAGGGCACATCTCTGAACTCCTCTGATATTTGTCGTTGTAATCCTTCAACGTCGTCAGAGAGGTGACGGGTCCTAAAAACCACACATTAATACGGACTGTGGGGTCCTTAAACTCATGGACTAATGCGTCCTTAAACCAATATTCGTCCCCAAAACGGGAATGTTGGACCACCATGTCCCTAAACTGGTAATGTCCGTACTATGGGGTCCTTAAACTCATGGACTAATGCGTCCTTAAACCAATATTCATCCCCAAAACAGGAATGTTGGACCACCATGTCCCTAAACTGGTAATACGGACTGTGGGGTCCTTAAACTCATGAACTAATACGTCCTTAAACCAATATTCGTCCCCAAAATGGGAATGATGGACCACCATGCCTAAACTGGCAATGTACCACCATGTCCCTAAACTGGAACAATAGAGTCCCCAAATGCTCTCTTGTCGGATCTAAACGATCCTGTTAAGTTGATCTTAGTCTCAAATTGGAATAACGTATCCTTAACGAACGTTTAAGTTGATCTTAGCCTCAAATATGGCTAACGTATCCTAAACCAAAACCCCAAACCCAAATCTAAGAAAATACGGATTTGGACTAATCCACGTCCTACGAGCGACGACATAAATTAGGCACTGTATACAATCCACGGGCAACCACAAACAAAACAAACACCCACGACACGAAGTAAAATTTTGGAGAAGGAGAAAGTTGTTACCGCGATACGGTAGCGTAACTAACTGCAGGGGCTTGTGCCTGCAGGAAAGAGCGTCCCCACAATCAAAAACCCTTCGAACGAGGGGGAATCTGACGAAGTCTACTACATCGGCCGCATCCGTCTAAACCTCCGATACACGGTACCATAAATCAACTTGGCATCTTCGGAGAGGTGGACGGATAAAACCAAATAGCATCTGTCCCGAATCTCAGGCAAGACGCCCTGTCTTGGCCGTCATTCGGAGGGGAACACCCCTCCCCCGACGGGGCCGCACAGAAGGGGCTCGCCACGACAGCTCGAGAGCCACCTCGCCCGGGGATCTGATGAACCTCATCGAGAGGAACCGGGGCCGCGCCCCGACGTAGGTCTTCCGCAGCCGAGGCCATGGATCATAAGACGCCGAATCCTCAGGGTACCACGGCCGACTCGACGCGCTCGAGAAGAAGATCGAGGGCATGCGCCGGGAAGGCCACCTCTCGGGCGACGGGGCTAAGTACACCGCCGACTCGCTCACCAAGCCATTCACTGAGGGACTGCTCGCTGTCCACGTCTCCTCACGCAACAAGCCCCCGAAGGTCTCTCTGTTCGACGGGAAAACCGACCCGAAAGACCATTTGGATGCTTTCACCGCGGGGATGAGCTTCCAGGACCATTCCGACGCCGCCCAGTGCAGGGCCTTCCTAGCCACCCTCATCCGCACAGGTCGGGACTGGTTCCGAGGGCTCGAGCCTCGTTCAATCTCGACCTTCGACAAGCTGGCTACTCAGTTCCTCGGCCACTTCGTTGGGAACCGTCGGCAGAAGCGCACGGTCGACTACCTCTTCACAATAAAGAGCGGAGGCAAGGAGACGTTCAAGGCTTACATCACCCGCTTCTACAACACCCTCTTCGAGTCCCCGAGCACCGGGACGAGACCGTCATCACGGCGCTCATATCTGGCCTTAGGCACAAGGAGTGGTTACGCTCCTTTGTGTTGGCACAGCCTAAGACCATGGCCGAGGTCAAGGCGTGGACCGAGCGCAAGGTTCAGCTGGAGTCCGAGGTGAACACGAACCTTCCCCGAGCAGAATGGTCCGACCAGAAGAAGAGGGCTCGGGAAGAGAGGTCGGAGCGTCAGTAGCCCTATCACCCAAAATTCCAGGAGTACACCCCGCTCAACGTCTCCCTCGCAGTGTTATTGGAGGAGGCCCAAGACGAGGGGTTCTTCAAGTTTCCCCCAATCCCGCGTCAGGCCTCGAAGCGAACCCGAGGCCCTTACTGCGCCTTCCACCGGACCCTGGGCCACGCCACGGAGGATTTTAAGCAACTCCGGGACTACATCGAGGAGCTCATCCGATCGGGACACCTCGCCGCCTACTTGAGGGACAAACGGTAGGCCGACCGCGAGCAGGAGCAGCGTCCCCCACCCGCCGAGTTGACCGTCGGCCAGATTATGCTCGTTTCATCAGATGACCCATCCGGCGCTCGGGGAGCCCCATACTTGGTGCCGAGCGCGGAGGCCACCAAGCCCCCGGGGAGCTCGGGCCGCGCTAGTAAGGTCATCTATTAACATGCACGTTTCTGTTGAAGCAATGTAAACTCTTCCTAGGGTCTGTTATTAATTTAATAAAGATCAATGGAATGTTGCAAAAAAGAAGGAAAGATCTTATTTATTCAAAAAAAGTATTATGGGCTCCTCAGCCATACATACAAAAAGAAAAAGAAAATTACAACAGCGGGGGAAGGGGGTGCAGTTAGCACTGCTCATGATACTCGGTAAAGATCTCCGCCAGTCGAGGCCTTGCGAGATCCAACCTCTGCCTTCGGTTCCCCCGCGTGCGTTGACCCTAAGCCTCAGCTCGTAGCACTCACGGACGAGCGCCTCTGAGCGAGCCAGCCGGCTCGCGGAGATCAGGCCGAAGCGCCTCAGAGACCGCAGATTGCCCACGGCCTCGTCATAGAGCTGCTCGAACAGGGGGTTGTAAAGCCCAGGCGACGCCCTCCAGATAGAGCACATCAGCAGCTGCAGTAGGGAGGAGCGTCAGGGGAGCAGTCGGCCTAAGTGGTCCTCGATGCTCCCATTGACCAACTGCACCGTGTCCTCAATGCAGTTCTGGTCGTAAAGGTATACGTCTTCGAAGTGGATGATGTCGGGGATGGTAAATGGGAAGTCTTGCATTCTCAACAATCTGTTTATGAAGGAAGGAAGGACCAGTGCTCCTTCAGTCTTATGTAGCCCACTGCGCCCCAACGGAGCTTAACAGTCGCCAGCTTTCACCTAAAAAGTCGCTGCCACGCGGCGATCATCGAGCCTTCTCTGGCGGAATCGAAACGACACGACCCTAGCGCTTCGCCTCCCCCCACATTCAATGCACATGCTACGCGCACGGTCGCCGCGACCGTTCCTGTTCCCTATGCCTACAACTGGATGGTCGGGCTAAACCTCATGAAGAATTAGCCAAGCAGCTACCCTGCTCGGCTATACCTGGCTGGTAGCTTCCCTACTCGCAGCGCCAGGAATCAAAGCCCTCACCAAGAGGCAACCACGCAGCTTCACTGCCCGGTTATCCTTAGCAGGCCTCCTACGGCCCCTCCAACGCTAAGGATCCAAGTCCTCCTTAGAGGCAGCTCAGCAGCTACCCTGCTCGGCTATCCCCGGCTAGTAGCTTCCTACAACGACCGACAGGGATCAAAAGCCTTCCCAGAGGCAGTCGAGCTCGAGGATCCCTCGCTCGGCTATCTTTCAGGACAAAAGCCCTCGCCAAGAGGCACCAAGCAGTAACCCTGCCCGGCCAAGGGTCCTTGGTAGGCTTCTTACAGCCCCTCCTGCGCTAAGGACCAAAATCCTCCCAGAGGCAGTCGAGTCCTTGCTCGGCTATCCCCGGCTGGTAGCTTTCTACCACAACCGACAGGGATCAAAGTCCTCGCCAAGAAGCACTGGGCAGAAACCCTGCTTGGTCCCCGTCCTGAAGGATCAAAGCCCTCGCAAGAGGCAACCGAGCAACTACCCTGCTCGGTCATCTCCGGCCGGTAGCTCCCTACCCATGACGCCAGGGATCGAAGCCCTAGCAAGAGGCACCCGAGCGGCTACCCCGCTCATTCAACCCAGGCTGGTAGTTGCTTACCCACGACGCCAAGGATCAAAGCCCTCGCCAAGAGGCAACCGCGCAGCTTCACTGCCCGGTCATCCTTAGTGGGCTTCTTACAGCCCCTCCAACTCTAAGAATCAAAGCCCTCGCAAGAGGCAACCGAGCAGCTACCCTGCTCGGTCATCTCCGGCTGGTAGCTCCCTACCCATGGCGCCAGGGATCGAAGCCCTCACAAGAGGCACCCGAGCGGCTACCCCGCTCATTCATCCTAGGTTTGTAGTTGCCTACCCACGACGCCAGAGAACAAAGCCCTCGCAAAGAGGCAACTGCGCAGATTCACTGCCCGGTCATCCTTAGTAGGCTTCTTACAGCCCCAACGCTAAGTACCCAAAGTCCTCCAAGAGGCAGTCGGGCCCGACCCTCGCTCGACCAGCCTCAGCTAGGGGTCGCTGCTCGCAACGCCAGTAGTGAAAGGCATGCGCCAAGGGACAATTGAGCAGCCTCACATGCATACTCGGCATAAATACGGCGGACAGCCCTCTGCCCGCACATGCAAAGAATCAGAGGCCCCAAGAAGGGGCATCAGGTCCATCCAAGTCTGAGCGATCCACCCTCGACTTCAGGGCCATGGAGACGCCTCCTTCTCGGCAGCGCTTGGCAAGTGATCGAAATCAACTCGACGAACGATCACTAGACAGATGGCCGACCTGACATAGAAGCCCAACAGTGCAAGCAGAGATACTTTACAAGCGTTCTTCATGAACAAAAGACAAAGTGCAAACCGATGAAACCAAAGAAGAAGTTTTATTACTAAAACGCAAAGTCTTTACAAAGGGTATTTTAGGCACCCCAGCCTTACAAAATGCCCAGAGGCTTACAAAATTCCAGAAGCAACAAAGTAAAAGAAGGAGGAAGACGTGGGCTTTAGGCCTCGGGGCCAGGAGCGGCCTCGGGGCCCTCGACATCCACCACGAGACGAGCTGGGTCCTCGGCGGCTTCCTCGCCAGGAATCTCCTGCCCCTGCTCATAGGCATCCGCGATGGGGGTATTCGGCCCGGAGCTCTTCGCCGGCGAACCCTGGCATCCGGGCCTTAACGGCGTCGAGAGCCTCGTGCCAGATGAGGGTCGTAGCAACGGCCAGGTCATCATAGAAGTCCTTCGACTTCTTGGAGCCCTCCACCGCCTTCGCCATCGAGAGGTCGGCCAACTTCGCCGCTCTCAGGTCGGCCGACTTCGCCGACTCGGCCGCCGGCCCCAGCTCTTTCCGGAGGGTTTTCACCGTCTTCTTCAGGTTGCCGGCAAGCACCTGAGCATCCTCGTGTTTGGCCTCGGCAACCACGGAGGCCTCACGGTACCGGGCGACCTCCACCTCGCCCTCCAGGGCGGCAACCCTCGCCATCACCGCCTCCAGCTTCCGCTTAGAGCTCTCTTCCAGTGAGGCGAGCTGGCCCGCGGCCTTCATCGCCGGCGCTATCACCTCGGCCTCCATGCGTAAGGCGAGGGCAACGTGCTGGAGAACCTGAAAGACAGGAAATAGGTCAGAAAGACAAAGGAGGCACCGAATCTCACCAAAAAAACCAAATACTCACCTGCACGGACTCCTGGGCAAAAGACGCCAGCTGAGCCCTGAAAGTCCCCCCGGGGACCCTACCCCCGGCCGATGTCTCTATTTCATGCAGCAGGCTATCCGCGACGGATAGCCCCAAAGGCATTGCGAACTGGAGACCCCCTTTCTCTACCATGATCGGTGAAGATGGGCCCCGGGAAGATCTCTGGGAACTCCTTTTGAGCGGCTCTGAGGGAGAGCCGATCTTCTCCTCCGAGGCCGGGTCCTCCAGAATCCGAGCCCGCTTCCGGCCTGACACTCTGCTAGGCCCCGGGGCGGGATCCACCCCGAACGCTCACGGGATGCGACCACCGGAGGAGAAGGAGCCGGGGCAGGCTTTGAGCGAGAAGAGCTGGCGCCCCCAGCCTTCACGACCTTCCTCGGCTGGTGCATAGAAGATCGGAGCGAGTCCATGTCCATGGGTCCTACACAGAACCAAATGTAAAGAAGTCAGCGACACAAGCAATATACAAGCCAAAAAGCAAGCCTAAACTTACCGACGAACTCAAAGGGGCTGAGCCCGGCCCAACTCAGGACCCTCTCAGACAGCAGCACGTCGAAACGGGGGATGGGCTCCCACGACGCCACTCTCACCGTGACGGGGTTACTGGACTGGTTCCCCGGCAAGTATTTCTCCCTCGACCACTGTGTAGGCACGGGCCAGTTCTCACCCTCAGGAGGGGGGAGGAAAACGAAGAAGAACTTCTTCTTCCAGTCATGAATGGAAGAAGGCAGGGTCACAACCCCTGTCCCGGTGGGGCCTCCCTGTCGCTTTCTAAAAGAAAGGTAGACCCACCTTGGGTCGCCCGCTCGACCACCAGGGTGATTTTTGAAGACGAGGGAAGAATTAAGGAGGGAGAGGCTGAAAGGAATCGCCTGTAACTTCAGGCGGATCAGGAACCCGAGGAGAATCCTCCATGAGTTCGGCACTAACAGGCCAGGGGCTAAGCCGAAAAAGTTCAGCGCTTCGACAAGCTCAGGAGAGAAGGGCAGTCACATTCCACCCCAAAAAGCTTCCAAGTACAAGACGATCTCCCTACCCCGTACTTGGTCTGCCCTCTCTCCCTCCTTGGCCAGATGAAGCGTATATCGCGGGGTGTATGGAAGCGAGCTCGAGCATTGGCGAGCTTGTCCTCATGCCTCACCCAACACGAGGCGCTGGGTGCAGCATCTACCGCCTCCTCCCTAGGGGCTGCCCCCGCCGCACGATCCCGGGAAGAGGGGCCGACCCCTGCTCCCCGGGAGGACTCAGGCTCACCTAAAGGTTCCCTAGAACCTTCTCCGACGACATCTACTGACTCGACAAAGGAAGACATTTAACCTTGAGAAGAAGGGTCCTCAGGAAACGAAAGCGGAAGAAAGAAGACGAGTGCCGAGCAACCAGGACTTAGAACGGGAAAATATGAAAGAGTAGGGGCCATGGAATGGGCCCCACCCCTATTTATCACAGCGAGCGACCTCATCCAATGGCGCCCTTCGTCTCCCGCTAAAACACCTCTTCGCATCCAACTGCTCCGATTGTTCCACTTGTCGTTCCCACGCTGGACCGCACCCCTGCAGGCGTTGCAGGTCTGTACACGTCACGTCGGCCAACCGACGCTTGACACGTGGACCGCCACTTCAACGGCAGAATGCACGAACCGGCGCACCTTCCTTAATGCAGAGATCTCGCCCTGATTTGCTGACATGTAAGACAGCTGACAGCCAAGGAATGCGTCCCGACGATACCTTAGGAAGGAACTACCCCGGGCGACCCGGCAGTCCACTCCTGACCCGACCCGCTAGCTGGTCGAGACCAGAGTGGGGGGCTAATGATGATACTCAATATTGGCGATCCCCAAGATCAGGACACGTGGCAGATGACGTGTCCCAGAACTCAGAAGAAAGGACCCACAGGGACCGACCAGGCCACCCCTGCACCCGACCTGCAAACGCAAGGCGGCCCTTCTCTGGGCCCTCTGCAAATTGGCCTCCTCGGCCCCTCGGCTCGTCCCGAGCTGCCACAGGACCAAGACTCCTCGGTCCTCTTGCTCATCTCCGAGCTCCCCAGCCGAGGCCGTCTTCCTCGGTCCCTCCGACCGACCAACTCCACCACTCACAGGCGCAACCGCCGCTTGGCAAATCTCGCCATGCGCAGATTCTCCGCCAGCAACGTCCCACGTTCCACGCCACTACGATCCCCATTAATGGGCGATCCGCTCTTTACGCGGGCGTGACGTCGGGAGCGTAACTGCCGGCGAGATTCTCGCGCCTGCTGCTGCGTGCTGCCCCCACTATATAAACCCCCATCACAGAAGGGTCAAGTAAGCCATTTTCTACTCCACTTAGCTGTTACTCTGCTCGGATCTAGTGCTAACTTGATCGTCGGAGGGTCCTCGGTGGTACCAAACCATCCCGGGACTTCTTTGCAGGTACTCGGCGCTAAACTCCTCAAACCATCAATCTCCTCGAAACCCACTGAGACCCACACGAAACAGGAGATTACCTTCCAAATCCACCGGGAGATCGACGGAAGACAACATCTGAGGGAGACCCGAAATGGACCTCCATCAAGATGTGAGGTTTATAAACATGTATCGTCTTATCACAGCCAAAATACAATTCCTTGTTATATGTTTCAGTGAAATCCACTCTCTATATTAACCTTTATCGCTTGAACAAATCGTAAACATCATATTTTATGAGGTTGTGAAAGCAGCTTGCCTACACTCGTGACATTCTAATCCGATCAAATATCAAATGGTTCGGATCAACAACAACCTAATCTGAAACCCACCAATCCGACCCAAATTGCCCAGACCAAAGGTTAGTAACACTAACGTCCCAGTCATGTGACTCATCCACCCCTCTGGCCATTTTATCCATACTATTATAACTAGAACCTACTAGTTAGCACGTGCCATTTTGTTTTCTTTTTTCAAAACAAATGCAAGAAAATAAAGAAATTTCTATAATTTTTCTTTAATTTCTAAAACATCAACATCGTTCATTCCCCTCCCCACCTCTCTCTCTCCACTCCCGCGCCTCGAAAACTAAAACGAAAAATTGTACATAGCCCCCGCATTTTTTAAATTAATTTATACATGTGCTATCATTATTTTATTTTTCTTATTTTTTTTATTTTTTACGTGCATCGTGGGTGCATTAATTAATTTTAAGTATACAGTGTAACTTCCCACTCCCATCCCCAATATAAATGCCAAAAACAAATCCACACACAAAATAAAGAAAACAAACAACAACAATGAGATCCATAGTCACAGCCATCCTCTTCATCTCGATCGCCACCGCCTCCGCCGCCGGACACAGGCACCGCCCCTCCTCCGCTTTCATCCGCGCCAGCTGCCACTACACCCGCTACCCCGCCCTCTGCGAGTCCTCCCTCTCCGGCTACGCCGCCGCCGTCCGCCACAGCCCCCGCCAGCTGGCCCACGCCGCCCTCTCCGTCTCCGCCACCAGCGCCCTCGCCGCATCCTCCTTCGTCTCCCGCCTCTCCTCCCCGTCGTCGAAATCCCCTCGCTCCCGATCCTCCCCCGTCGCCGTCCGCGACTGCCGCGAAACCCTAGCCGACAGCGTCGACCGGCTGAGGCGGTCCGTCAAAGAGCTGAACCGGTTCGGCCGGTACGGATCGGTCCAGTTCGGGTGGCACCTGAGCAACGTGCAGACGTGGGTGAGCGCGGCGATCACGGATCTGAGCACGTGCCTTGACAGCTTGAAGGAGGACGGCAAAAGCGTGAATGTTAGGGGAGAGATCAGGGACAGGATTCAGGTCGTGGCGCAGGTGACCAGTAACGCTCTGGCGCTTGTGAACCGGCTCCAGCGGAGGAAGTGAACCCGGTTCGAGTTGGTTTAGAGGTTTTGGGGTTTGATCGACGCAAGGGTGTAAATTATTTAGTCAAGGTTTTTTGGTTCTACTATCTTTGGTTAATTTCTGATCTTTTATTTCCGATCTCGTCTAATTTTAATTTCTGAAAATATCATTGTTCACAGAATCGAGATTTATTTTTTTCCTTTTCCCCCATCAGCATTTAGGCATATATGAATACCATCATGTTTTTCACTAAAAATACCCTTAAACTTGGCACTTAAAGGTATTTTACTGCAATAGGAAAAAAAAACTTTGGTTTAGTGAAAATCATGATGGTATAGAGTATTTTAGTGCAAAAATTTATGATTTGCTTGAACCGGTTGGGTTCGTTGAACATTTTAATTGGTGGATGGTTTTCAATCTTCATCGGTTGGTTCAGATCTATGTGAATGCAACGAGGAGAAGTTAACGAGCTCATTAATAAAATTGATGGGGGTGTTTTGATAATTGTTACAGCATTAACGAGGAGAAGTTAATGAGCTCATTAATAAAATTGATGGGGATGGTTTGAAAATTGTTACAGCATTAATGGAGATTTTTGTCAGGCTTAAATGCTAGCTATCGCTGAACTTTAATTGGCAGAGAGCAAAGCATCATATTGATTTGCATACCAATGAGGAGAAGTTAATGAGCAAAGCATCATATTGATTTGCATACCAATGAGGAGAAGTTAATGAGCAAAGCATCATATTGATTTGCATACCAATGAGGAGAAGTTAATGAGCAAAGCATCATATTATTGATTTGTCATACAAATGTTAAGAGGTTGAATGGCCTAAATATGTTTTTTAGTTTCAATCTGAAGTATGACACTAGTTGTGCTATTTCGTAATTTCAGGGAATCGCTGAAAACTATAACGGCGGCAAGACAGGATGAAAAATGAAAGCAGAGACTTGAAGCATGTGAAAGGTTGTGTTATTGGTGAATTACGCTTTGTTTCATGGTTAATTTGAGAAAGCATACATTTCATCTTGTTGCGTTATTGTTGAATTGCGGCATTAGAGTGTGAATTTTATTTGGGATTATGAACTTTATGATTGTTTTGTGTTATGGTTATATTGTTTTTAATATTACGTGTTTCACTGATAAAGCAATGTGCCATTGTATCGTCGAAATTCTAAATTTTGTCATATTCATTTTGTTAAGGTGATAGATAATGCCGTATGTGAAATATCGTGTGTTGTGTTACGTTATTGCAAGTTTGCGGCTACATTTGTTGCTAATGTGTATTTTGTTGCAATATTTAAACCCCTTGTGCCATTCAAGTTTGAATTGCGTCTGTTCATGCTTGATTGGTTGGTAAATTTTAGAAATGAGGAGTACCAGTGTATGGAATCTAAGGCTGGATAATTTTAGAAGGGAGAAATTCTGAGAAAGAAGAAAATTTATGGTAAGAGAGGAACTGGAGGAAGAAGATGAAGTAATTTGGTGTGGTGGGGCCAACTATATATGTGAAGGGATTTTATGAAAAGAAAAGAAAGAATTTACAATATAACTAGGTTAAGGGTAAAAATGTCTCCGAAGTCTTACGTGCAACACATCTCAAAATTGAGTGGGTGTTCTATGCGATTGATTTTGAAATTTATCATATGGGGCTGCACTCACGGCCCTAAAAGTGAGATAACAGGCCAAATAGATACGCTCAACACAACTAAAAGCCCGTTTCAAAACAAAGGCTAACATGTAGGAATGTCTGTTGCTATTGGCCCAAAAGCAGGATACTCTTGTAACTTATAGCTATTATACCTGGTGAGTTTGAATACCCCTTACTGTTGAAAATTCTTTGGCGCCACCCTCCGCCGTCTCCGCTTTCGTGCTCCCCTCAAAAGTTAGCAACAATGATCTAATTAGCAATGAGAGAAATCCTAACCCTAACCATAAAATGACGATATTAAGTAGGGATATCAGAAGAAAACATAGGCCTAAAGCAAGCCTTGACCACCCTAACTCTAGAAATAAAACCTACCTGGAATGTGAGAAAGCGAGCCGGCTTCGTTGGAGCTGGAATCGATGGTTGCCGGAGGTGTTGTGGGGGACTTGTATCTTCTTTTCCCATATTATTAGCGTATTTTGGTTTTGAAAATATCATATGAAAGGCTTGTGATGAAATTTAACGAAGTCACCGGAAAGGGGGAAATTGAGGTTTTTAAAGGCTAAGGGGTATATACTGTTTTCGGGCCCAAATTGAAATGGCTTTCATGTAGTTTCGCCCACAAAAATACACATATATGAATACCAAAAATATTTCAACAAGAGAGGGCCTGATTAAGGGGAAAAAACGAAGAAGAAAAAGAAAAAGAAAAGAATACTCAAATCATATGAAACCCCATTTAATTAGGCTTTTAATAAACTCATATAAATCAGGCACTAGGCTAGGCTACACTTTGTAGTGAGCCCAAGCTATCCACTTTGTAATCTAGCCTTGATGTTAGATTATTTCTCATTGGGCTTATATTTCCCGAGGAGAAAACTGAATTTCGGATGCCACAAGAGGAATTTAGCATCTATGGCATCGAAAAAAAATTCAACACTTCATCAATTTTTTCGATAGCCGGCATCCACTACCTTCATCTTAATTGTGTAAGATTTGGAAACACCAAATTTGATAAGAATTCGATATCATTTCACCGTTAATTTTGTGATGTAAAAATACTAAGAATGTTATGCTATAGAAAACTGTTAATTTTGCACCCACTACATTAACAGTGAAAAGTTGCTGGATTCTAATCAAATTTGGTATATCCATATCTTGCACGATGAAAATGAAGATGGTGGAATGCCGATTGTCAAACAAATTGATGGAGTGCTGATTTTTTTCAACGCAATAAAATGAAATTTCCTTCTGTGGCATCTCCGTTTTCTTTTATTTCATAGAGATATTATAAGTTTAACTAAATTTTGTATTGAGGTAATTAATGGCCTAATGATCATCAAAATAGCTAAGCATATAATTAAGTAATAACTAAGAATTGAGGTGGCCGGTTAGTGACTTGTTCTCATATTAAACTAACATAAATTCTTAGATTATAAACTGGCAAATAATGGGTACAAAGACATTCATATATACAAATACATTCATATATAGTGATAGAGAGATCATAAAGGGACATGTATATTCTCCTAAAACCAATATTTTGTTATCTTTCAAGCACAATCTTTTAAAACCATTTCTTGTGGGCAAAAATTGGATGCTTGATCACTGTGTTTGAGTGTTTCTTAAATCGTTTATCTCCTAGAGTGCAATGCCAAGTAGAATTTCGATCATCATCTCTCTTGCACCATCTTTAAATTCTTCTTCTTGCAACAAAATTTCAAAACAAAACTATTCTAGACGGCATCGATCATAAATTTACTCTCCTGTATGAAATGACACATCCTAGATCAAATGAAGTCGTTGACACGCCCCGCTTCCCAAAAGAGCGGCAACGGGTATGTGACGACACCCGCGACGTATTTATTCCGAAAATGTCATTTTCCGGAATAAATACGCTAAGTGTAATATAAACAATATAAAATGTAACAAGAATAAACAACAGAATGAAGATCCAACATGTAATTTATTTACATTCCAAATTTCACAGAGTTTTGAACAGATACAAGATTTCTTAAACAAAGGTATAATGACAAGATGCCTTAAACAAAACAAAAGGCGTACTGAAAAGTAAAGTGCTGAAAAGAACTAGTAGTCAGTCTGTGCTTTAAGCTGAGCGTAATCCTCCTGATTCGGCTCGATCTTCTCAGTTACTAGATCATTTGACCAACATTTCAAGAAAACAAAAGACAGGATGGAATACCGCCACCAAACTAGCGCTCGGTAAGTTTCCAAAAAGGATACGGGTACAACGTGATAAAAGATATGCATGCAAAACGAATATGGATTCTAAAGTAATATCGGTCAAGTAAAGGTATCAATTAAACCTACATATGTCTATATTTAAGCATGGTTATTTATTCTAACATGGTAGTTTGTAGTTCAACAATAAATGTATGCGTGTATACGAGAATAGTTCGTCAAACCCACGGATCAATAACACGTTTCGTTCAAGGCCCCGTCAAACCCACGGGACAACGACATACGGGATTCATGTTAGGTGATTTTTAGTGGACTCTCGTGCCACGACGTATATTCTTTACCAAACCACCCCTTAACCCCACGTATTTTAATTTATAGTTTAAATTACAAGTCTTACCCGAATTTATGAATACATAAGAAAATAACAAGTTCAAGTTTCAAGGTGAGTTCAAATATTTGTGTCAAATTCAAGTATACATGTTAAGTGTTCATGTTAAATAAAATAATATTCATGGTTTGGGTCAAATCGAGTCTAGCATGTAATGGTTTATTCAAGTGATTCAAATATGTGGTTCATGACATAAGACAAGTATGATAACAAAGTGATTCAGGTTACAAATCAGTTATTAAAACCAATTTATATTTTGAGACGGTACAAATTGATTTGTTTAAAATAGTTAGACAAGTGAATTACTTATTCTCTCCGTCTCTCCGAGACTCAAATACGGATTGATTTGTTTAAAATAGTTAGGCAAGTGAATCACTTATTGTCTCCGGCTTCCCGAGACTCAAGAGAGAACATGTCACTTAAACCATACGCTTCCTAAATACTAGTCTTAGAAATTCAAGGGTATTTATGTGAAAAGATGGCATTTTGAAAGTTCAGGGTATTTAAACGAAATAAGCCATTGAATTCTCGATGCGTTTTATGTGAAATTTTATCTTTAAAATTCTCGAGAATGTTTTGATAGAAATCTTATTCAAAATTTCAAGGTGCTTTTAATAAAAAAATTTAGGGTATTTTAATGAAAAACTCAACTTTTAGGGTATTTTAATAAAAACCTAGTTTTTTTAAAAGTTAATGATATTTTCTTGAAAAATCTAATTTTGAAACCTTGATTTCTTTTAAATAATAAACTATGGTTATTAACTCAATTATGCTAATTTATCATCTTTTCTTTTAATTTTAATTTTTTAAGAAATTGTTTTAGAATTTAAAACCACTTTTCTTTCGAGACCATGCACCGTGAAAAGCTCTGCCTCTCACTCTAGTAGATCCACGACGTACGATAATCCACACCATCCGCAACAGGGCTCCCCTAAAGAGAATTGTAGAGACGCAATTGCAAAGGAAGAGTTATACTTTAAGTTATTTTAAAACTCAAGGTATTTTAACGTAAAACTAAATTTTTAGAACTATTGCTACGAATATATGAGAGTGCTATGATTCAAAAGCGTGCACGTGTGGGGTGAGTCGTTACCCCATGAGCTATCACAAAAATATATATTTAAGAATATCTAAAATTCATATTAAAACATGTATGGTAGAAATTACATGAACTAATATCTAAAAGCCTTTTCATGAGAAGAATATAAAATTGTAGATTGTAATATTTGTTATTAGATAATTATTATCTCTTTACAATATCCAGTGCTGGGTTAATTTCATCATAATTTTCCTTTTTCTTTTAATAAGACATAAAGTAATTTTGATACAAGAAATGATATTTTATGGATATAGTTCAAAATATAAAGGCGTTTGGCGACATAGCTAATGATTTCGATTCAAGGAAAGGAGGAGGAGGAGGAGGGGAGATTTACGGATTGTGCTTGATCTAAAGAAGAAGAAGAAGATGGAGTAGGGCCGGTTTGAAGAATCAAGATTGACGACGCGAAGAAAAAGCACGCTTGAGTTGGTTACTTGGCTTCAAAAAAGGACTTGGTTTCTATAGAACTTGAGGAACCAATTTGAGAGAGAATTTAAGAATAATTTCAAAGGGTATTGATGATGCTCAATATTGGCGGTCTCTAAGAGCTGGACACGTGGCAGAAGACGTGTCCCAAAACTCAGAAGGAAGGGCTACAGGGGCCGACCAGGCAACCCCTATACCCGACCCACAAGAACAAGCCGGCCCTCCTCGGGGCCCTCTGCAAGTTGGCCTCCTCGACCCCCCAGCTCAACCCGAGCTGCCACAGGCCCAGGACTCCTCGGCCCTCTTACCCATCTCCGAGCTCCCAAGCCGAGGCCGTCTTCCTCGGTCCCTCCGACCAGATCCACCGTTCACAGGCGTAACCGCCGCTCCGCGAATCTCGCCATGCGCGGATTCTCCACCGGCAACATCCCACGTTCCACGCCTCCATGATCCCCATTAATGGGCGATTCGCTCTCTACGCAGGCGTGACGTCGGGAGCGTAACTACTGGCGAGATTCTCGTGCCTGCTGCTGCGTGCCATCACCGCTATATAAACCCCCATCACAGAGGGGTCAAGTAAGCCATTTTTTATTCCACTTAGCCGTTACTCTGCTCGGATCTAGTACTAACTTGATCGTCGGAGGGTCCTCGGTGGTACCAAACCATCCCGGGATTTCTTTGCAGGTACTCGGTGCTAAACTCCTCAAATCACCAATCTCACCAAAAACCATTAAGACCCACACGCAACAGAAGATCACCACCGAAATCCACTGGGAGATCAACGGAAGACAACATCTGACGGAGACCTGAAAAGGACCTCCATCAGTTGGCGCCGTCTGTGGGAAGCTAACTCCACAAAACACAAAGTTGGCCTTCCGATCTCCGCCCGCATGGCAGCTGATCCCCCTGAAGATCCAAACACCCGTTGTCGCCTCCCTCGCAATGGAAGCGTGGACGAACCCTCACCAAATGTCGTCGGCTTCCCCGCTGGCTGCCGTTTTACAGGCTCCGGCGACCGCCCGAGCAAAAGGGCTAGAGGCCGAGAGCCCATCACCTTTGGCGACGAGGATCTCCAAGGCATATCTGTGCCCCATAACGACCCGCTGGTGATCATAGCCCAAATCCACCGGTACGAGGTCTACCGGATACTCATCGATTCGGGCAGTTCGGCGGACATCCTCTTCCACGACTGCTTCCTGCGTATGGGGCTCGCCCCAGCAGACCTGAAACCGACCTCTCATGTCCTATCGGGGTTCATGAACCACTCCATCCCGGCGCAAGGGGTGGTCACCCTGCAGTTCACGATCGGAGAGCCCGGCCACACGCGCACACTGCCTGTGGACTTTATCATAGCGAAAGTTTCGTCGGCCTACAACGTCCTCCTCGGCCACCCGACGCTGAACTCCCTCCAGGCCCAGATCTCGACATACCACCTGGCGATAAAATCCCCCCTCGATCGGGGCGGGATAGGTCGGGTATACGGGAGCCAGCGGGTCGCGAAGATAGGCCTTACCGAGACGTCTTCGCCCGAGCAGTATGCTGACGGTGCCGAGGCGTGTGACGACATCAAAGGTTCCCTGGACACCTGAGACGAGCGGAAGGAGGTCCGTGGAGCGACGGTCGAACCTCTGACCGAGGTTCCCCTAACGGAAGGAGACCAAGGAAAGACCGTCCAGGTCGGGTCGCTCCTGACGGGGACTCAGCGGGATGACCCGATCAGATTCCTCAGAAGTAACTCCGACGTCTTCGCCTGGGCGCCTGCTGACATGCCTGGGATCGACCCCAAAATCATCTCCTACAAGCTCGGAGTTGATTCTGCTGCCCGACCCGTCAGGCAGAAGAAAAGAAGCTTCGCCTCGGTCAAACAGAAGGCTATCGAAGAGAAGGTTGATCGTCTTCTCGCCGCCAACTTCATCAGAAATGTGCCCTACTCGGATTGGCTGGCAAACGTAGTTCTGGTCAAGAAGTCAAGCGGGAAGTGGCGTATGTGCGTCGACTTCACCGACCTCAATAAGGCCTGCCCCAAGGACAACTTTCCGCTCCCCCGCATAGACCAGCTCGTCGACAGCTCGACCGGTCACGAGCTGCTGAGCTTCATGGACGCTTTCTCCGGCTACAACCAAATCCGTATGAATCCTGAAGACGAAGATCTGATCGCATTCACAATGGACCAAGGAGTGTACTGCTACAAGGTGATGCTCTTCGGCCTCAAGAACGCCGGGGCCACGTACGAAAGGCTGGTCAATCGCATGTTCAAGCCACAGATCGGCAGGAATATGGAAGTCTACATTGACGACATGCTCGTCAAGTCCATCTCGTCAGTCGACTACGCCAAGGACCTGGGCGAGGCTTTCGGAGTGCTCCACAAATTCAACATGAAGCTAAACCCCGCCAAGTGCGCATTCGGAGTCACCGGGGGAAAGTTCCTCAGGTTCATGGTCACTCACCGCGGAATCGAAGCTAACCCAGAGAAGATTGACGCTATCCTGAACATGGCCACACCCAAGACCAACGTCGAGATCATGCGGCTCACGGGGCGGGTCGCTGCTCTAAGCCGTTTCATGTCCAGGTCGGGGGAGAAGTGCCTTCCATTCTTTAAGGCGCTGAGGAAGATTCCGAGGTTCGAATGGTCGGAGGAATGCCAAGCCGCCTTTGACCAATTGAAGAAGCACCTCGCAACACCGCCACTGCTCACTCGGCCGGTGGAGGAGGACGAGCTGTCGCTGTATCTGGCAGTATCCGACCAAGCAGCAGACTCGGTGCTCGTCGGGGAAGCCGAGGGGGCGCAGAAGCCGGTGTACTATGTGAGCCACGTGTTTAAGGACGCGGAAACGAGGTACCCCGCCATAGAGAAGATTGTCTTAGCCCTCGTGGTAACCTCGCGGAAGCTGCGGCACTACTTCCAAGCACACACCATCATCGTCCTCACCGAGCGCCCGTTGGGAGCTATCCTTGCATCACCGGAATCCTCGGGCCGCCTAAAAAAATGGAGGTGGGAGCTATCTCAATTCGACATAAGGTATCGCCCGAGGCAAGCCATCAAGGCGCAGGCCCTGGCCGATTTCATCGTTGAATGCACCATCCCTAGCAGGAAGCCAGAGTCTGCGCCACCCCTCGTTGCCCAGTGTCCCGTCCCGGAAGGCCCTGGCTCGGTTCCGGAGCGGGTCATCTACGTCGATGGGTATTCCACCGGGAAGGCTGCGGTGCCGGCCTCATCATCCGGGGCCCAAACGAAGCAGAGATGGAGTATTCTTTGAGGCTCGGTTTCAAAGCATCGAACAACGCAGCAGAATACGAGGCCCTCCTGGCCGGACCGTGCATGGCCGTCGGGCTGGGGCTGAAAATAATTCGAATCCGCAGTAACTCGGCCCTTGTTGTCAGTCAAGTGATCGGCCGCTTCGAAGCTTGAGAACCTCTGATGATGAGGTACCTAGACGAAGTGAGGAAACTCCGAAGAAACTTCGATGAAGTCCAGGTAGAACCAATACCCAGGCAGCTGAATGCCCAAGCAGACGCCCTGAGCAAGCTAGCTTCGTCGTACTCGGCCAACAATAAGCGGTCTATCCTCTTCGAAACCTTGCCTCGATCTAGCGTGGGAGACGAAGCGACGACACTCCACGTGTACGCAGCGCAGGAGAGAGACCATGATTGGAGGAAGCCCCTCGTAGAGTTCCTGAAAGACGACGCGCTCCCGGAGGACCGGACGGCTGCCCGCCGTCTCCGGGCCAAGGCCCGCCACTTCGTCTGGAGCAACGGGAACCTCTACAAGAAGGCCTTCATTCAGCCCCTGCTCCGGTGCATCGACCCCCACGATGCCGAATACGTCCTTCGGGAAATCCATGAAGGGGTGGGCGGTGCGCACCAGGGGGCTCGAACCTTGATCCAAAAAGCGTTACTCCAAGGGTATTACTGGCCCACCATGCACGAGGACGCCCCTGAAGCTGGTCAGAAGATGCAAGAGCTGCCAGCTCCACGGCAGCATTCCCCGCCTCCCGGCAACCGAGCCGACCGCCCTGACATCCCAATGGCCGTTCGCTCAGTGGGGGTTGGATATGATCGGCCAGTTCCCTACCGGAACAGGAGGGCACAAATACATCCTCGTCGCGGTGGACCACTTCACCAAGTGGATCGAGGCCGTCCCCATCAGGAAACCGGACGCCGCCACAACCATCAAGTTCCTGCAAAACAACTTGATACTCCGGTTTGGCATCCTGAGATGCATCGTCACCGACAACGGGACGAACTTCGAGAACGAGAAAGTGAAGGACTTCTGCAAAGAGTACCATATCCTCATGAAGTTCGCCGCGGTCGCACATCCCCAATGCAACGGGTAGGCTGAGGTCGCTAACCGAGATGTCCTCCGAGGTCTCTGGACCCGGCTAGAAGGGCGACAAGGCAGTTGGGTCGAAGAACTGCCCCGGGTCTTATGGGCCCTGCGCACGTCAAAAAAGACTCCCACCGGGGAGACCCCCTTCAGCCTCTGCTATGGGACCGAAGCGATGGTCCCAGCGGAGATTGGGCTACCCAGTCATCGGGTCGAGCACTTCGACGATGACGTAAACACCTCGACCCTACGGACCAACCTCGACATCTTGTTGGAAAAGAGGGATCGGGCTCAAATCAGAGCTGCCGCCTATCAATAACAAACGGCCCGATACTACAATGCTCGGGTCAAACACCGCTCCTTCAAGACTGGGGACCTGGTCCTGCGACGGAACGAGTTCACCGACCAGGGCAGGCTTCACAAGTTCTCCCCGAAGTGGAAGGGTCCCTTCCTCGTCTCTGAGGCGCTCCCCGGCGGAGCCTACCGCCTACAAGACGTGGACGGACGAAAGCTTCCGCGGCCTTACAACACCGAGAAGCTCAAGTTATACCAGTGAGGTCAAAGCCATCGAGTGTATACCGTGTAGGGTTCCTAGGCACTCTCAAGAGGTCTCACAAGGCATCAACCATGCCAATTTCAAAAATTACGGTGCCGAGAAACCCTAGTGTACGGATCGTTGGCTAGAATTCTAGGCGAAAAGTAAACTAGTTAACACTTAACTATAAGAATACGGAAATACAACCTTTGTAGATCCGATGCTCCACCTCCACGGCTCCGCAATGAAGTCATCTCCGCTGTCCAAATCAAAATCCGGGCTCTAGCGTCGGCTTCATCGGAGAAAGAGCGGGCAAGGTCGTCGGCTTCGTGCCGAAGATGATCTACGTCGAGGCATCGCTAGATCAAGCTCCAACTTCACCAAGTGATGAAACTTATGAAGAAAACACACTTTACTACTTGGCAAGAGGTAGAGGATGAAGAAATAGGAAGTGGGTAGACTTTAGATTTGGATTTCTCACTCATATTCATCAATCACCATTGATGAAGTGAAGGTTTTCTTCTTGAAGGAGAAGAAGAAGAAGAAGATCATTCTTATGATAAGTTAATTAAAAAGAAAAGAATAATCAAACCTTATCATAATGTTAACTATGGTAATGTGTAGAGAATCAATCATGGTTAAAGGAATGGTTAGGGTTAAGGATGAGATAAGAATGGTGGACAAAGTCAAAGCTTCATGAAGCTTCAACTAAACAACAAATAAAGCCACCATTCTTTTCTCTTTTCCATTTATTTTCCAAAATGTATAAACAAATAAATAAATGAATAAAATGAATAAGGAAATAGTAAACCCTAACCATTTCATTAACCAAGGTTTAATTCTTTACACTTAACCAAAAAGCATGTATCATCAAACATGATACAAGCATGTGCACAAAATCATATCGCATATGCAATGCGCACTTCCGAGTGAGAAAATCCATCTTAAGTGAACCGATACTAGTCAATGCAAAGTAATATATCAAATATATAATTATGCATTAAATCATTAAATCAACACTTGATTTAACGATCCGGTCATATCGCATATAACCGGCTAGTATCCTATGTATCGGCTTATCGAATCAATCTTCGATTCGATAACTAGGTTATATCGCATACAACCATTCGACACATTCATCGCGAGAATGGAATACGGTATCACATACATGTATTATTCTCGGTCCCGCACATATCTCATATGCGCTCCTATTTCGTTTCGCTTGAGCCAGGAAACCTCTGTGTAGGACTCTAAAGACTCGTCAATACGCCGGCAGCAGATGATGATCATATCAAACACCCACAAGCCGCAAGCGGTCTTCTAAACGTAACGGCCACCCGGGTATTGAGCGATCTGAAGATCGACGAGCAAGCCCGCTCACACTCCAGTGAATCCAACCAGTAACACTACCGTACAGTCCGGTCTGATCGTCTGATATGTCGCATATCTTGCCTAGGGGTGGTAAACGTTAGACCCCAATAGCTCGATAAGTCGTGTCGATATGAGGTCTATAACTGTTCGAGAAACTACTGGTAACACTTACCAGTAAATCTCAGCAACCCTGGCCAGGGATTTCCTGTTATAGCCAATCGAACACAGCGCAACATCAACCCCCTATACCGGGAGAGACGAATCCCCTCCTATCGCTCATTGCCTCCATGTGACTCGGGACTGTACCCAAAAACCACCGTTTTGCACGCCCTCTTGGACGTGGTAAGATGGAAATCAAAGCACAGTGGGAACCACACAAGACTCTATGACGATCTCGGGTCAACAGACTACTCTGTACCAGTGTCACCAGAGAACTGCCATCTGACGTGAGGTATAATACCATCTGGGAGTTCTCGGCGAGTCCGTCCAGTGTACCCAGTCTCTACTGAGCACCCGTATATCATCTCTGATGTCAAACACCAATGGATATGGGATCATCCATCGCCCATCTGTATGGGTCGAGAAGGTATACGCTAGTCTACTCTGGTATATCGATGTCCCGTCTCGATACACCCTCGACTAGGGACTTTGAAGGATGTACTTATGGACTACCATGTCCCCACTAGTATGATCCGCATCATAGTCCAGGTAGTCAAGCACACATCCTAAGGGCTTTACCAATATGTAACAGAGAGACAATCAGTACACACGTTAAGGTAAAGTTCAACCAGATAGCATACTATCATGTCGAGCAAGAAAGTCCTCCCTATATATGTCCCAGCATCCACTACAATATACATCCTATGTACAGTAATGGCCTCTAGGGCATACATATAACTAACAATCTCCCACTTGCACTAGGGCCATCTGTAGCAGTGGTTGTAGTATCTCATACTCAACCATCCCATAAAAATCTCTCTCTGGGAACAGGCCTTTGTGAGTGGATCCGCTGTGTTGTCCTCTGAATCTACTCTCCTAACCTCGATAACCCTGGAGATCAACTATCTCCATGATCAGGCTATGCTGCCTTAGAATAAGTCTGGATCACTGATGGGACCGGCGTTCCTCGGCATGAGCCACAACTCCATTGTCTCACAATGGTAGGAACGTAGTTCATCTCATGAACTAATATACACCCAAACATCCTCTTTGGTAGCATCTTAAGTAGCGATGTATCATGCCTTTATCTTCTAGTATGTCACGGTATCTAGCTTGGAACTCTTCCAACATACCGTCCCTCCACTGAGGGTAAAGACAATGCCTGTGACTGACATTCAGTCGTCCTTATCACCCTGGAACCCTTCCAGTGATTCTCCCCAGGATCATGTGATACCATCTCACTTCGACAAGTGAGAATCCTAACATCCATTTAGATCTATCTCATAGATCCAAAATCCAGGAGTTAGTAGGTATCATTATGATCCTATATGGAGAATCATTGTGATAAACGGAGATTGACCGAGCGTAGCATAGGAAACTACTTCCCTATCAAGAGTATGTCATCCACGTACTCTACGAGGATCGTCACCATACTCCCTACTACCTTTTTGTTTATACAAGGTTCATCTACCATTTTAATGATGTCAAACTCTTTGACTACTTCATCAAAACAGACGTTCCAACTCCGCGATGCCTGCTTTATCCTATAAAGCATCTTGCACACGTTTCCGCTGCTCCCACTGTCTACGAGGCCTTCTGGCTGTGTACTTATAGACGCACTCTTCTAAAACATTATTTAGAAAAGCAGTCAAGACACCCAACCGCCAGATATCGTAGTCATGGTATGTAGCCGTGGCAAGTAGTATCTGGATGGACTAAAGCATAGATATTGGAAAAGGTTTCATCATTATCCACGCCTGGTCGATGACGAAAACCTTTAACAAGTCTAGCTTTGAAAGTCTCAACTTTTCCATGTACACCAAGTAATCTTCTCAAGATATACTTGCTCCTGATGGGGATTTAACCCTTCAGATATAGCAACCAAAGTCCATACTTTGTTGGTGTATAAGGATTCCATCTCAGATCGATAAACATCCAGCCATTCTTACAGAGTCTTACTCTCGATGGCCTGCTCGAAGCTAGTTGGGTCATCATCTCATGATACAATTCTCGCTCCCACTGTCATAGAGTAACCGAAGTATCTCTCAGGCGGGTGAGGAACCTCACTAGATCGGCGGAGAGGCTGAGGTTCGTTGGTAACTATTGAATCCTTTGGTTCTATAAATCATCAGCTGCAGTTTGTATAGCTGGAACCTTTCCAGTTCTACATTACAGACCTTGCCTCGAGCTTGTCCGGATTTTGCTTTCAGACATAGGCCGGACAACTCCAAATCTTAACCAACTTAAGGCATGGGTTCTTCCCATTCCATATCACATATGAAGCGGTAGGCAACTGATTTGATTAGAACCCTATTCAATAGGTATGCAGCTTCTCAAGTGCATAACACCCAAAAGGAAATAGGTAGCTCAGTATTACTCATCATAGAGCACACCTTATCACATAGGGTGTAATAGCTCCACCCCGATATACCATCGTGCTATGGTGTATGCGGAGGAGTAATGCTGAGAGAGAATCTCATTCTCCTTTAGAATAGTCCAGGATTTCCGTGCACAAGTATTCTCCTCCCTGATCTCATCAAAGGACATAATACTTATACCCGTATTCTGGTTCTCTACTTCTCGCTTATATTCTGTGAATATCTCAAAAGGTTCGGACTTGTGTTTCAACAGGAACATAGGTCTGAATCTCGAAAGATCATCAGAGAATGTAATGAAGTATAAAGAACCAGTCCTGGCATATGTAGACAGGAGACCTTACATACATCATCATGTATCAGTCCCAAGAGTTCATTAACTCTTTCTTTGTTTCCAGTAAACGGAGCTATGGTCATCTTATCTTTGTGACATGACTGGCGAGTTTCACAAGATGTAAATTCAAACTGATTTAAATATGCATCTATATGTAACTCTAGCTAGTCGGGTCACATTGATCTGACCTAGTCTACAATGCCTCAAGAAGAATACGTTCATTTCTGAACTCTTCCTCTTGTGTGTGATCCGTATACTAAGAACTGTAGTTTGATTTAGAACATCAATGCTTTTAGATAACGTGCCTGAACCGATCAACTTTTGATATAGGAAATGTTCAAAACATTATCCAACAATACAAAATTATATCCTTTCTTTACTAATAAAGAGACTGATATGATTTTGTATATCAGGTTCGGTATCTAATAACATTCGTTCAGAATCAATGTATTGGTAATACAGGGTGACAGTGACCAACAGACTTGGCTGCAACACTTGCCCCGTTTTCTGCCTCATGAAACTTATCACCCGTTCTCAGTTCTCTACCTTTCTGCAGCCCTATGTAACAGATTACATATCTGGGATCCTGATCTGGTATCACATACCCAGGACGTAAAGAATACTGAGAAACAGTTCTCTGTAATGAACACACCCGAAGATGATGCATCAACATGCACTCTCTTCGTTTGGGCAGCACGGGAATTCTGGTAATCCCCAATTTCCTGCTCTATCTTATAACAATTATAAGTTGGAGTGGGACCAACGTTCCCCAGTTCAGTATAACAGGCGGGTTCGGTCAATATTCCGTATTATTATCTTGATTAAGGCGTGATATGGTCGCTACCTGGAGAGAGAGAGAAGAAAACACTCAGCGTGCGCTCTTGCAAGAATAGATTGGTTTTTATTTTATCTAATCAGGATGGCTCCCACTGCTTTTTATCAAATCTTCCTTCAAACCCTAAAAGGAAAGACTAGCCGGGATTAATTACACACTACAAGTTCGCCAATCTTTCAGCCAGGCCAGTGTCGGTACTTTGAGGGAGGTCCCCCGTGCTTTCGCACGAACCTAATTAATGTAAACCTCGTTTTCCCAGAGGCGTAACCCCGTTGACACCTTTCTAGACACCTACTTGATCGGCTAATTGTAATGTGTAAAACTCTCCCAGGAGTAACAATTACTCGCAGCGGGTATCGGGATCCAACTATCTCATAGAAGGTATGCAATCTCATTGCAAATTTCAACACTTGAAATTCCCGATAATTTTGCCCCATGCGATCTATGACCTTGACTGAGTCAACAAACCATAGACCCCAAGTAAAGTTCAACCCGTCATTTCTCGATTGAATTAAACCCACCCGCACGACCCTTGACTGAGTCAATAAGGCCGCACGACTACCCTAATCCAATCGCATCATATGCTTTGCAGATAAGCAATAATCAGCTACCGCACACTACGCCTTGACTGAGTCAACAAACGCAGCACGAATACTAACTATTACCTATCTGAAATGACGGAGGGCTACGACAGGTTTTTAAGAAAACCTTTTGCGTAATGAACTTTATATCGTTGTAGAATCAAATGATTTTAAAAATGGAATGCTTTTGAGGCTTTTCTAGTTTTGCTAAAGGAGTCACTCCCGGTGAAGGGATCGTCGGTCCTTTCCTCGTCGAATGAGGTGCGGGATATATCATATATATCACTGTGCAAAGCAAAATCTCTTAAAAGCAATCAAAAGACAAACCGAGTGTGTAGCATCTGCCAGTTATTGCTAAAGGAGTCACTCCCGGTGAAGGGATCTCGGTCCTTTCCTCATCGAATAAGGTGCAGGATATATCATATATACCGCTGTGCAAAGCAAGAACTGTAGCTACCTGTTTTAATTTTGAAATTCGATTCTACAACATCTTAGGTTTCTTTTATTTCATTAATCACATTAATGAAGTCCCATCATTTAAGTACCTAAACATCACAGATAAATACGACGTAAACTTATGCCATCCGCATTCGCCTCGATGTCCCCTCATGCACCGTTAGGTTAGGTAACTAACGGCAGAGCGGGGCAGGGCTAGCGCGGGTGTAAAACATAAGTAACGCCTATATAATATATCATATATACTATATACTGTATCTATCACAGAACATCACATGATCACATCACAGATATCGCAGCAGAAGAAACATATGAAATATTGGATATACTAGGACGTCCGTGTTTTCAATACGAGCCAGTATAAAACAAGGATTCTACGGTCGTGATGAATAGCCAAACCCACACCCCTAGACCCCTACGAGAGCGGCAAGCAGCCCTACCAATTCTAGAGTTAGGAGACCCGGACTCGACTCCTCGAGTTGGTCTCCCACTGGACTCCAGAACCCGGTTACTTGTGCTCTCCTCCTTGGGTCTATCCTAGTGCGGAAAAGTAAATAATATACAAACGGTGACATCTTCCGCAACCTGGAAGTGCCCCAATAAAAGAATATTACATACAAGTTTTTACATGAATGGAAATGAAAAACACTCATCTCACATAAAAAAAACCCGGCTATTCAAACACGACGATCCAATATAACATATCCAGCAACACATAACACCACATGTCATCAACGTAAGTAAATATGTCCATCCCAATTGTCGTTGACATATAGCAACGAAACCAGCGATATCACATATTACACTTACGGTCACAGAAAAGAAAGTGTAAAACTACAACAGTTGGAATCCGCAATCTGCATAGACATTGCATGCCTAATCAAATGAATACCTTAGACATCGCATGCCTAACAATTATAAACCCCGCATTTCAGTCTCATTATCGAAAACACTTTTCAATATCGAGTCGGGCAATTCAACAAGATTCCCGACAGTCTGATCGAATACTCGTCGCAAACTTTAGTAGGCGGCCGCACCCCCGATACCGTCGACGAAGTGCACCAAGGCGGAACACCGCTGCCGCGAGCACCCGAACGGATGCTTTCGGCGACGGGGTTCTCCTACAGTCACTTGGTCGGGGCTATGGAGTGAGGCTGTCTATTAAGTTTACCCGGCGAGTATCCGCGTACGCTACGTGATTGCGACGGACTTTTGATCACATCAAAATTCCGTGGCAACCGATCAAGTGAGACTAAACTGCTATGTTCATAACATTCATTCAGTTATCTCATAACTTTTGTGAATTCCAATTATTGTATCACATTCCAAATAATTAGAAAATGTTAAACTTTCCGATTGAACATTCGAACACCCAAGTTTTCCCGATACAGATCAACACATGAAATAAGTCTAACAACATTCAGTTCGTGCCTCAGTACCAACGGTCCAGCCGTAGAAGGGTCAAGCCAACGCCTCACATGTGGCACGCCGTACTGCCCCAAACCCGAAGGTTCAAAGGGCAGTTCAAGACGGTCACATAATCGAGTTAAGGTTTGTTGTCTTCTAGAGGGACCATCGCGTTACTTGCACTACTTAGAACGTCGTTAAACTACGGAAAAATCCAACACTTGGAAATTTCCCGACAGGGGAAAAATTGGGTATTTATATCCGGTCGAACTTTTTAACATATTCTAAAAATTATCCGGAAAGCCACACAGACAAAATTTGATACTCCGATCGAAACACCGAATCCCCAAAACAACCCCTGAAAATTCAACTCTTGAATAAATTTTAAAAATTTCCAGAAAATCCAAAACCTGAAGAACTAAATTACTGTGCAAATATTATATGATAATTCAATAAAGTGGCCGCGGAACCGCCGCAGAAGCAAGGCTTCTGCCGCGGTTCCGCCGCAGTGTTGACTGTTCATCAAATAATTTTTGCGCCGTAATTCATAGATTTCCCTGCTGAATTTATTGGCAATTTTTAATTCACAAAAATCCCTGTTTTTAGAAAAAGGACAGAGAGCATGTTCCGGGTTAGTTTTTCGGTTCGATCGGACTTCAAATTCCGTCTAGACTTCGTCTAAGGCTCTAGCTAGGCTCTGATACCACTGTAGGGTTCCTACGCACTCTCAAGAGGTCTCACAAGGCATCAACCATGCCAATTTCAAAAATTACGGTGCCGAGAAACCCTAGTGTACGGATCGTTGGCTAGAATTCTAGGCGAAAAGTAAACTAGTTAACACTTAACTATAAGAATACGGAAATACAACCTTTGTAGATCCGATGCTCCACCTCCACGGCTCCGCAATGAAGTCATCTCCGCTGTCCAAATCAAAATCCGGGCTCTAGCGTCGGCTTCATCGGAGAAAGAGCGGGCAAGGTCGTCGGCTTCGTGCCGAAGATGATCTACGTCGAGGCATCGCTAGATCAAGCTCCAACTTCACCAAGTGATGAAACTTGTGAAGAAAACACACTCTACTACTTGGCAAGAGGTAGAGGATGAAAAAATAGGAAGTGGGTAGACTTTAGATTTGGATTTCTCACTCATATTCATCAATCACCATTGATGAAGTGAAGGTTTTCTTCTTGAAGGAGAAGAAGAAGAAGAAGATCATTCTTATGATAAGTTAATTAAAAAGAAAAGAATAATCAAACCTTATCATAATGTTAACTATGGTAATGTGTAGAGAATCAATCATGGTTAAAGGAATGGTTAGGGTTAAGGATGAGATAAGAATGGTGGACAAAGTCAAAGCTTCATGAAGCTTCAACTAAACAACAAATAAAGCCACCATTCTTTTCTCTTTTCCATTTATTTTCCAAAATGTATAAACAAATAAATAAATGAATAAAATGAATAAGGAAATAGTAAACCCTAACCATTTCATTAACCAAGGTTTAATTCTTTACACTTAACCAAAAAGCATGTATCATCAAACATGATACAAGCATGTGCACAAAATCATATCGCATATGCAATGCGCACTTCCGAGTGAGAAAATCCATCTTAAGTGAACCGATACTAGTCAATGCAAAGTAATATATCAAATATATAATTATGCATTAAATCATTAAATCAACACTTGATTTAACGATCCGGTCATATCGCATATAACCGGCTAGTATCCTATGTATCGGCTTATCGAATCAATCTTCGATTCGATAACTAGGTTATATCGCATACAACCATTCGACACATTCATCGCGAGAATGGAATACGGTATCACATACATGTATTATTCTCGGTCCCGCACATATCTCATATGCGCTCCTATTTCGTTTCGCTTGAGCCAGGAAACCTCTGTGTAGGACTCTAAAGACTCGTCAATACGCCGGCAGCAGATGATGATCATATCAAACACCCACAAGCCGCAAGCGGTCTGCTAAACGTAACGGCCACCCGGGTATTGAGTGATCTGAAGATCGACGAGCAAGCCCGCTCACACTCCAGTGAATCCAACCAGTAACACTACCGTACAGTCCGGTCTGATCGTCTGATATGTCGCATATCTTGCCTAGGGGTGGTAAACGTCAGACCCCAATAGCTCGATAAGTCGTGTCGATATGAGGTCTATAACTGTTCGAGAAACTACTGGTAACACTTACCAGTAAATCTCAGCAACCCTGGCCAGGGATTTCCTGTTATAGCCAATCGAACACAGCGCAACATCAACCCCCAATACCGGGAGAGACGAATCCCCTCCTATCGCTCATTGCCTCCATGTGACTCGGGACTGTACCCAAAAACCACCGTTTTGCACGCCCTCTTGGACGTGGTAAGATGAAAATCAAAGCACAATGGGAACCACACAAGACTCTATGACGATCTCGGGTCAACAGACTACTCTGTACCAGTGTCACCAGAGAACTGCCATCTGACGTGAGGTATAATACCATCTGGCAGTTCTCGGCGAGTCCGTCCAGTGTACCCAGTCTCTACTGAGCACCCGTATATCATCTCTGATGTCAAACACCAATGGATATGGGATCATCCATCGCCCATCTGTATGGGTCGAGAAGGTATACGCTAGTCTACTCTGGTATATCGATGCCCCGTCTCGATACACCCTCGACTAGGGACTTTGAAGGATGTACTTATGGACTACCATGTCCCCACTAGTATGATCCGCATCATAGTCCAGGTAGTCAAGCACACATCCTAAGGGCTTTACCAACATGTAACAGAGAGACAATCAGTATACACGTTAATGTAAAGTTCAACCAGATAGCATACTATCATGTCGAGCAAGAAAGTCCTCCCTATATATGTCCCAGCATCCACTACAATATACATCCTATGTACAGTAATGGCCTCTAGGGCATACATATAACTAACATACCGCCCCCTCTCTTTTTCCCTTTCACAAAGATGGTGTAAAGTGTTCTCTAAAAATTCTTGTCCATAAGAAACGGTGAATCATTCCGAACAGAGTCCCATCTTTACACTCCAAGGCCCTCGCCAAGAGGCGCCCGTGCAACCCACTGCCCGGGTATCCTTAGTGGGCTTCTGGTAGCCCCCTGATGCTAAGGACTAGAAAGCCCTCTCAGAGGCAGTCGAGCCCGAGGATCTCTCGCTCGGCTATCCCCAGCGGGCAGCTTCCCTGCCGCAACGCCGAGGATCAAAAAGCCCTCCCAGAGGCAGTCGAGCCCGAGGATCCCTCTCTCGGCTATCCTTCAGGACAAAAGCCCTCGCCAAGAGGCACTGGGCAGTAACCATGCCCGGCCAAGGGTCCTTGGTAGGCTTCTACAGCCCCTCCCGCGCTAAGGACCAAAGTCCTCCCAGAGGCAGTCGAGTCCTTGCTCGGCTATCCCCGGCTGGTAGCTTCCTACCACAACCGACAGGGATCAAAGTCCTCGCCAAGAGGCACTGGGTAGTAACCCTGCTCGGTCCCCGTCCTGAAGGATCAAAGCCCTCGCAAGAGGCAACCGACCAGCTACCCTGCTTGGTCATCTCCGGCTGGTAGCTCCCTACCCATGACGCCAGGGATTGAAGCCCTCACAAGAGGCATCCGAGCGGTTGCCCCGCTCGGCCATCCCAGGCTGGCAGTTGCCTACCCGTGATGCCAGAGATCAAAGCCCTCGCCAAGAGGCAACCGCGCAGCGTCACTGCCCGGTCATCCTTAGTGGGCTTCCTACAGCCCCTCCAACACTAAGGATCCAAGCCCTCACCAGAGGCGACCGAGCAGCTACCCTGCTCATGTCATCTCCGGCTGGTAGCTCCCTACCCATGACGTCGAGGATCGAAGCCCTCGCAAGAAGCATCCGAGCGGCTTCCCCGCCCGGTCATCCCAGGCCGGTAGTTGCCTACCCGCGACGCCATAGATCAAAGCCCTCGCAAAGAGGAGACCGCGCAGCTTCACCGTCCGGTTATCCTTGGCGGGCTTCTTACAGCCCCACCAACGCTGAGGATCCAAGACCCCAAAAAGGGGCAACAAGTCCATCGAAGTCTAAGCGATCCCCCTCGGCTCCGGGGCCATGGAGATGCCTCCTCGGTAGCGCTTGGCAAGTGATCGAAATCAACCCGACGAACGATCGCTAGACAGATAGCTGACCCAACAGTGCATGCAAAAATATTTTACAAACATTCTTCACACACAGAAGATGAAATGTAAACCGATGAAACAAGAATTTTCTTTTATTACCAAAAGCAAAGTTTTTACAAAGGGTGTTCTGGGGCTCCCCAGCCCTACAAACTGCCCGGAGGCTTACTTCGATCCCCTCATCGCTGGCATCACGGCCTGCCCAGGGCTTTACCACCAGAGATTTCGCCACCAGGGGCGCCCCCTACTCCCCTCGCCATCTTCCACCAGAGGCCTCGACACCGGAAGCGGAACCTAAGCGCGGAGCTCGCCATCATCGAACTCGGGAAGCTGCTCCTTCATGGCGTCCAGGGCTTTATTCCACGCGACTGCAGAATACTCCCCAAGCTCGGCGTAAAACTGCTCTGACGCCTTATAATCGGCCACAGCTTTCTTAGCCCGAGCCTCGGCAACCTGGGCCTCCAGAAGCGCCGCCTCAGCATCTCCCCTGCTGGCGTCCCTCTCTTTTTCCATGGCCGCGAAGTGTTCAGCTAGATCTGCCAGCTTCCTATCGGTGACCCGGAGGGACGCACTCAGACGACGATGGACACCCCGATTCGCTGAATTGGCAAGTTCCGCAGCCTCCGCCCGGACCGCCAGGACGTCGGCCCTTGCCGTCTCCAGGCGCAGGTCACGCCGCAAAACCTCGACCTCCGAAGGAAACGCTTCTACTGGCCTCGGGGCGTGGAATGCCCCCTCGGCCTCCATACGAGCGGCAAGGGCGCGGTGTTGAAGGACCTGACGGAAAGCCGATGAGAAACCAGGAGGCCCCCGAGCCAAAGAAAGGTATACCAGAAAAACTACACGTAGAGGGGTTCATACCTGGACCGCCCCTTGGGCCATGGCCTCCAATTGAGCCCTCAGGGAGCCATGCAGAAGCTTTCCCCCACCCGACTCCTCCATCCCGGCGAGCAGGCTAGCAGCAACGGAAAGCCCAGACGGAACCGTGAAGACGGCGCCCCCCTCCTACACGGAAATTCCCTCAGGGACCCTCGACGACGACGTGCGAGAAATCGTCCTCTTCCTCTTGAGAGGGGGCCTGTCCTCGCCCTCCCCTCTGTCCCCAGTCTGGAGCTCGGATAACTGTGGACATCTCTGGCCGCCGCCGGAGAAACCACCAGGAGCCGTCAACGAGGCAGACGGCCCTATCGTCAGCAGAGGATCCGGCGTAGGGCATAAGCCAGCCAGGGGCTCGGCCGCGCCACTAGCCTCCTTCAGGCGCGGGCAGCCCAAAGAGTGGGAGCGAACCATGTATTTAAAAAGAAGAAGAACGCCGAGTAGTCACGACTTAAGAAAGAGGAAAAATGAAAGTGTAGGGGCCCTGGAGCGGGCCCCGCCCCTACTTATCGCTGCAAGCGGCCTCATCCAACGACGCCCGTCGTCTCCCGCCAAAACGACTCCTCGCGGCTCCGATCGCTCCACGTGTCGATCTACACTGGGCCGCGTCACATCAGACGCTGCGGGCCTGCTTATGTCGCGTCGGCCAATCGACGCTTGACACGTGGACCATCGCTTCAGTAGCAGAGTGCACGAACCGGTGCACCTTCCTTAAAAATGCGGAGATCTCGCCCCGATTCACTAGCAGAAAAGACAACTGACAGCCCGAGGACTCGTCCCGACAAAGCCTTAAGAAGAAGCTCACCTCGGGAGGCCTAGCAGTCCACTCCTGACCCGACCCGCTGGCTGGTCGGGAAAAGAGTGGGGGGCTAATGATGATGCTCAATATTGGCAGTTTCCAAGAGATGGACACGTGGCAGATGACGTGTCCCAAAACTCAGAAGGAAGGGCCACATGGGCCGACCACGCAACCCCTGTACCTGACCCACAAGCACAAGCCGTCCCTCCTCGGGGCCCTCTGCAAGTTGGCCTCCTCGACCCCCCAGCTCGACCCGAGCTGCCACAGGCCCAGGACTCCTCGGCCTTCTTGCCCATCTCCGAGCTCCCTAGCCAAGGCCGTCTTCCTCGGTCCCTCCGAGCAGATCCACCGCTCACAGGCGTAACCGTCGTTCTGCGAATCTCGCCATGCGCGGATTCTCCGCCGGCAACATCCCACGTTCCACGCCTCCACGATCCCCATTAATGGGCGATCCGCTCTCTACGCGGGCGTAACGTCGGGAGCGTAACTGCTGGCGAGATTCTCGCGCTTGCTGCTGTGTGCCATCACCGCTATATAAACCCCCATCACAGAGGGGTCAAGTAAGCCATTTTTTATTCCACTTAGCCGTTACTCTGCTCGAATCTAGCACTAACTTGATCGTCAGAGAGTCCTCGGTGGTACGAAACCATCCCGTGACTTCTTTGCAGGTACTCGGTGCTAAACTCTTCAAATCACCAATCTCACCCAAACCCATTGAGACCCACACACAACAGAAGATCACCACCAAAATTCACCGGGAGCTCAACGGAAGACAACATCTGACGGAGATCTGAAAAGGACCTCCATCAGGTATGAAATGGTTGAGGCTCCAAAGAATTCATAGGAGAAGAGAATTAAAAATGATGTAAAAGAACGGGGGTAAAGGGTATTAAAATCCAAATTTTAATTGAGAAAATGAATGGGCGGTTCTCTTTTTTAATTTAGGAGCTCTGAAATACAGAAATGAAGAGGCGGGAGGTAAAGGGTCGCACCAACCCGGGCGGAGCCCTTTTGGACTTGGTCCAGTTGACCAAACCGGCCCAATGATCGATCTGGTCGGATCAAGCGTGGAGGTTGGTGTCGGGGTTTGGGTATTAGGCTCATGTCAGTGTATCTAGTCCAAATTCGTATATCTTTTCGTTCACAAATTCTCATAACTCCATGCAACGTCCGTAAAACTGTCAGGATACCAAAAACGATAAAAAGAACATTAAATAAAATAATTAGGATGTAAGGAATCAAACACACGGGGTATGTAACAGTAATGTAAAGGCTTAACCGGTAAGATACAAGTAGTTTCTTACACTTATGTAACAAGAATTAAATATATGTCATAACTCGACAAGGAAACGAGCTTAGGAAAAGAAAAGAAATGAATCAAATGAGACTATTCTGGTTTGGCTTTTGGGCTTTGAAAAAATATAAAATAACCAAAATTAAATGGAGAGAAAAAATAAATAATTATATATGGTACGAAGGTATATGATTTTTAGGATCGTTAAAGTCGTAAGGTTCATGTCAATTATGATTAAATCCCGCAGTCCAATCCAATCATGCGAGTGACGTTGCTACAACGGTAAACCCTTCGTATAGGTGAGCAAGACCTGACTTATTATTCACACCCAAAAGAACATAAAAAGAAAACCAATCATATTTTCGAATCCAAAGAGAAACCCATTTGTTAAATTTCTAATCTAAACCACACTAATAATTTCAAGAGTTAGACAATCACTTTGCGCCGTGATCGGTCAAATTTATTGCATATTTGTATGGACATTTTCCCTATTATTATTAACTACTAAAAGGTATTAATTGTAAATAAAGAACATATGTGGATTTATTTGTAAAAAATTATTTTCATATATTTCTTAAATTATAATTAATATAATTAGGGAAAATATATGCATATCATATTTAAATAAAATATTCATGTTAAAATATGCATATCATATCAAATATTCTTAACTAATATTCTTAAAATATTATATCATATGGTTGGTTAGAATAATATCTCAAATAAAATAAATATTACTAACAAAATGATTTGAGATATTGTGCAGATATTATAAATAGATCAGCTCAGGTCTGAACTATAACTAGAAGATCCACAACAAATAAATTCACTAAAACAAATCGGCCGAATGTTAGGAGCAAATCGAAGAATCTCGCAACGACAGAGACTAAGAGATATATTTTCAGAATTTTTTTATCAGAATGGCCTCTAAATATCGAGAAGAAAAGGCACAAAAAATTTAGAGCCATGAACCCACCAAATGGCAGCAGAAACGCGGTCAAAATAGGTTTTTGGCGGCGGTTTAGCGGTCATTTGATGGCCGTAGGATCTGAAACTTCAAGATCATGATCGTAATTTCACACACTTCAATATGGAATTTAGGGTTTCTAGTTCTAGAACGTATAAAAGGACCGAGAGCATCTATCATCAAAACTATCTATCGAACTATCACTCGAAATATCGACCGATCTACCAAGGAAGCTAACTAGAGAAAACTAGGATTTTGTAATTTGGTTTTTTAGCGAGTAACTTTTGTAATGCAATTGTTAATCAATAAAAGTAGTTCTTTCTTTTAATTTTTGTCGCATTTACTTTCCGTATTTTGTTTCTGTACTTTACTTTCTGAATTACTTTCCGCATTACTTTCTGTCCTTACTTTCTGCGTTTTTAATTATGGGTTCCGTATTCTTCCATATTTGTGCTACTGCACTATAGTCACAAATTCGCGATTCTGGAATTATTCGGCAAGATCGAAAATTCGGATTCGATAATCGGTTGATTAGTATCTCAAGAAATATTAACGTTCGCATGAAAAATGTGAGCAAATCTATCTAAAATATCACCGACTAAAAAGTACTAAAGAATATGGACAAAGGGTATTATAGTTTGAATTTAATTCTCCAAATGTCGGGATGTCTTTTGCACACACATATGGGTATATGATTAATATTTGGAGGAAATGTAGGGATGAAGACTAAAACCGATGTTTTATTGAGGGATAACGTGATTTCCAAAAACTTTTCAAGACCATTAAGACAGGGCTCATAACAACTAAAAAGCCCGTATAGTTTAAAACTTTTCTTTTCAAGTTTTTTTTTCTTTTATATGTTTCTTATTTTTGCATATAATTTTCGTTTTCTTTCCTTTATTTTCTAAATTTTGGGATTTTGTGGGTGTAATTCGCTGAAACCCCCAAGAGACAACACTTCTCCTGTTAAAGACACCTAAAGATTTAAAAACTTGTTACACGAGCAAAGTGCAATCGTGTTGCTTACGAAAACATGCTAGTTTTTTTTATTTTTCTTTTGAAAATAAATAGTTTGCTCGGGACAATCAAAAATAAGTTTGGGGGTATTTGACCGGTCAAATTTATTGCACATTTATATGGACATTTTCCCTATTAATATTAACTTCTAAAAGGTATTAACTGTAAATGAAGAACATATGTGGATTTATTTGTAAAAAGATTATTATCAAATATTTCTTAATTTATAATTAATATAATTAGGAAAAATATATGCATATTATATTTAAATAAAATATTCATATCATATCAAATATCCTGACCAATATTTTTAAAATATCATATCATTTAATTGGTTGGAATAATATCTCAAATAAAATAAATACTACTAACAATTTGATTTTCGATATTGTATAGATCAGTTCAGGTCTGAACTACAAGTAGGAGATCCACAGCAAATCGAATTACCAAACTAAATCTGCCGAATATTAGGAGCAAATTGAAGAATATCACAATGACAGAGACTGAGAGATATATTTTCAGAATTTTTTTATCAGAAAGATCTCCAAATATCGAGAAAAAAAGCCATGAAAAATTTGAAAGCTCAATTCCACCAAATGGTGGCGGAAGCGCATTCAAATAGGGCTATAAGCGGCGATTCATTGGTCATTTGATGGCCGTAGGATCCGAAACTTCATGGTCATCATCGTAATTTCACGCATTTCAATATGGCGTTTAGAGTTTCTAGTTCTAGAGCATATGAAAGGACCGAGAGTATCCATCATCAAAACTGTCTATCGAATTATCCCTCGAAGTATAGACTGATCTACCAAACAAGTTATTTAAAGAAAATTATGGTTTTGTAATTTGGTTTTTCAGCGAGCAAAATTTGTAATGCTATAGTTAATCAATAAAGGTAGTCCTTTGTTTTAATCTTTGTCGCATTTAGTTTCCACATTAATTTCTGCACTTATTTTCTGTGTTTTTAATTATGGGTTCGTATTCTTCCACCTTTGTTTTATTACGCTAATATTCATGAGCGAGTAAATTCTTAGTTGCTAGGGTTTATAGGATATGTTAGAATAATGGATGAAAAATATCGCTTGAACTCTTTTTAAAGTTTTAATTTTTATAAATTTTAGCGAAATGAATATTAACTCTCTTATCGGGCGCGCTATCATTTCATGATAGTCACGACCACGATTTGAGATTCGTTAATAATCGTTTTGTTGAAGGCTTGAGATAAATAGAGATCAATGAAAGGACAAGAGTCAGTAGAGTGAAACTCTAATTCTCTACAAGAACTCTAATCCACATTCATCGCTATCTCTCTAGTATTAAATAATTAAAATATAAAATGTATTATTTTTAAAAGTACATCCATTAACTACTAAATTCTATAAACCCTACAAACCCTTCTATTATCAACTTTCTCAGTAATAAACGACAACAATCCCATTTTTTTTTCTATCAACTCGTCTAAAAACAAGAAAAACAGTTCACCGTTTCTCTGCGGACAATCCGTACTCATCGCGGCTAGCTATTTACGACACCGTCTTAATTACGGTTATTTGCAATATAGACACAACACTTTTTCGCATCAATCAGGCTGCTTAGAATTGCTTTTGAGCGTTTCAGGGCATTGCCACAAAACATATGTAACATGCCAAATATATTGGCCGGACAAATACATGCAATAAGCAACCGCGGTCATTAATAACCATGGGATTTTACATTGGATCTTGTCATCATTTTTCAAATCATGTACTTTGCACCAAACTTTAAGGTATACTAATCAGGTTCTGTGCTCTCAGCCCAAAACAAACCAATCATATCTTAACAAAGATAAATCTCTAATGTTCATCATGATAAACATAATCAAAGCCTTTCCCCCATTGCTAATGAAGCAAAGCTACAATTATAAATTGACAAAGTCTTGCTGCCGGCTGTTGACCTGACGCCGATCCTTTCCAAGCACGTGCCAAATTTCCAGTTTAAAAAAACCTATAATAAGAGAGAGACCTGTCAGTCATGGACGACCAGTTGACAAAGTAAAGTCTTTACTGCTACAAGTAGAAATTTCGGTGTAATTTTTCACAAGGGAAAAAGGAAAAAAAATCAACTTCGGCAAAATTTCATTGATTCGTAGCTGGAGTCATTTCATTGACAGGGTAAATATAACAAACTTTTAAATTATTACTATTCTCACCAAAAATCTTTAAATGCTCTTTAATGTTTTCTATTAAATCTAAAATACATATATATGGAATGCACGCCCAAAATTTTTCGAAATAATAAATATATCATGAAAGGCGTCGACTGAGATAACAGGAGGTTAAGGGTTATAAATAGTAAATACATTAACATAAAATATCAAAATCCGGATAAATACAGAATGGAAATATTTTAAAGAAATGAAGAAAAAAATTAATGTTTTATTCATTGTTAAGAGTGGTTCATTCATTTCATAAAAAGAGATGATGTATATTCACATAGAATATCAAAATCGGAATAAATAAAGAATGGAAATATTTTAAAGAAATGAAAAAAAATATTCATTGTTAAGAGTGGCCCATTCATTTTATAAAAAAGAAGATGTACATTCATTCATCAAAATCAATTGCAATGGATAATAAAATCTATCAAATATTTAATATGATCAACGATTTAGTTGGTTGTTTTCGGCTATAAATGTTGAGGGAAAATAGCTTATGGGGGTATTAAAACCTAATTAAGATTAATGACCACAATGAAAACAATGGGTTTGGCTCTTCTGTTGTTGTTTCTTGCAAGTCTCTCTGTTGTTAGCCAAGGTAAGTTGGTGGCTTGATGCCCTTGTTTTTTGTTGTATTTTATCTTTTCATTTGAATTTGCTTTTGTTTTTAGTTAACACTAAAATTGTTGCATATCTTCAGTTAATTAAAACCCAATATCGTTTATGATATGAGATCGATCGTTGGTACTGTTTTTATACTTTATTATTAATAAACATCATTGCATATTTAATTAAATATCGAACATGCGGAATGTTTAGAATTAAATTAAACATCGAACATGTGGGAAAACAAGAGAGTGAAAAAGTAGTAGTTAGAACTAGCAATAAATATATCATAAAATGCATGCTAATAATTAAACGGATCTATGGGTTATTAGTAGTAAAAAGAATCAACTCTCAATATCTAAACAAATATAGAGGAAAATATTTTAAGATGTGGGAAAACGTTAATGTTCTCATATTGTCAAGACTGGTGCTTTGAATGATTATCGATCAATTGCAATTTGAAACTACTATTTTAGGGAGGAGTAGATCTTTGATATTGGCTCACATTTACTACATTTACTTTAGTAAATAAAAATCAAATCGGTATTTTGATGGTAATTAAGTCTTTTTTGGTTGTTCTCACCTATATAAGTACCTAGAGAGGGAAAAAAACATGTCAAGTATTTATCAATACTATAATTCATAGCTACAATGAAAACAATGCGTTTGGTTCTTCTTTTTTTGTTTCTCACTGGTCTTTGTGCTCTTAACCAATGTAAGTTTTCTTTTTTCCTTTAACCAATGTGAGTTGATGCCGTTGGTTTTCTTTTTTCTTTTCTCTTTTTTTTTTAGGAAAAGTTTAGCTATACTTCATTTCAATAGCATATTAATATAAAAAAAAGAAGTTATTTTACATCCTATATTTTAATTACGATAAAAAAATACAAGAAAATATGAAAAATTTCAAAAACTCTTCTAAAAGACTGCAATAGTTTCGCGTAGTTCTCAATTTATCTTTAAATTTGCCAGATACATACTTTCGAGAATTTAAAACTTTTCTTCTAATTTTATGATAGAATCTTTGTTGAGTATATATTCAATTTTTATTTAAGTAATAAGCAAAAATGGGAAAATTTAACACCCCCCCCCCCCCCCCCCCAAAAAAAATCCTATAATCAAGTGTAAGCGATTGTATGGATTAAATATTGAAGCTTCAAACAAATATTTAAGGGATTCTTTTCGACTTTGTATCAATCTAATTGGATCATTGGTAAACATGATGCAAAAATGTTGAATTTTTTTCTCCCCACTTCTGAATTTTTTTCTCCTGTTGAAATTTTCATTTTTGGGTATAGAGGACATCCAATAAACTTCTAATTAAAATACGGCATCATAAAACATGGGGAAAATGGAGCTAAGTTTGGCTTCAGCTAAGTTAGCAAGGCATGTGAGAGGAGTAAACATATTCAATTAGTTATTCGCGCGCGCGCGTGTCGTCTGTATACGCACAATAAGACGACTCGCCATTTTGTAATGTCGTCATCAGAAATATATAACAATTTTGTTCTACCGGTATCCTTTTCAATGTTCCATATTAATACTATGTAATATCATATCCGTTCCTTTTATGCTATTCTTTTATAATTTTCATGGCTGATATTATAATATAATTTGGCAGCTAGGATGCTGCCGATAAATGGCACTGAAGAAGAAGAAGCCTACGGTGCGAAAATAAAATATCCTTGCTGCAATGCTGAAAATTGCAAGGGTGGAATGGCTGTCTGCCTCTTGACAAATGTTTGCTACCCCACTGTTAAAGCTTGCACTAGTGTTTGTCCACAGTGTCCTAAATAACTTTATTGATGCTCGCAAAATTTTAAGGAATAAGATTAGTTGCTGATCTGCTGGGCTTCTCTTTTCTTTTTTTTTTATCTAAACGCATGATGCGCGGCACAAAATTTCAATAAGAACTTGCTTAAGCAACAACATATATTGTATGTAGCTGATGTGCTCGGAAAAAAATTTGTTCACCAAAAAGGTAATCATGCCCGGATAATTATAAATTTCTACAACATCTCAGGTCTATCTTGAAAACTCCTAATCTTAACATGTGTCTTCGTACTTGCACAAAATAATAGCCGAAAAAATAGTTTGTCGGAAATAAAAATTAGCTATGAAGCATTTTTTTTTGAAAGGAAAATCTGGATAATTAAGCCATCCAAATTTCATTAACGAGCACTTAATGACAAAGTTGAAACCATATCACACATTCCATACCCCATGAGCCATACCAAGCCCTACCAATAAGCTACTCCAAACCTTTAATCAGACAATAGAGTTAGCACTTGACATATAAATAATCTCAAATCTATCATCAAGGATAAACTACAGGTTGAGTAGTAAGTTCATAGTTTTAACTTATTTATATGTGAACATAAAGGGGTCGAGGTTATGATCCCATCTTTTTCATACTCTTTCTTATTGGGCTGAAAATATT
The DNA here is from genome assembly GCA_030015575.1 of Agapanthus africanus. Lineage (NCBI taxonomy): Eukaryota > Viridiplantae > Streptophyta > Magnoliopsida > Asparagales > Amaryllidaceae > Agapanthus > Agapanthus africanus. The sequence goes on along the minus strand of CM057350.1, from coordinate 54,055,005 downwards.
ATATATATTCATTTCTCTCTTAATGTTAAAATACTATAAATATAATCTTTTCTATTTGAAATTACATTTTTTGGATTGAGATAGGCAACATCCATTATGACCTTCAAGTTTAATAAATTTTTAAGCATATTTCTAAAGTGCTTGATTATTTATTAATATATTTGTAAGTCGATAGAGCGGAGTCTCGATCACCATATGAGTAATTTCTTAGAAAGATGGAAAAAACTCCATCCACTTACATTTTAAATGGATAATCAATACCATTCATATTTATCTACGACTTCATATTATATATATTAAAAAAAAAACTACCATTCTTATTCATCTACATGACTTCATTTTACATATAAAAAAAATACCATTCATGTTCATCTTCATGACTTCATATTATATATAAAAAATCATTTGGTTTACAGGAATTTTTAACTTTCCCTTCTTTCCGTCCATAATTGTAAAATTTGCGGGTTTAATTTAAGAGAACATTTTATATGTCCATATGATACCAAAAAAGGTACCACCGATTTTTTTATACACTTAGGATTCAAGAACACACAAGATTATTATCCATGACGCTCGATCATCTCTTCTTCTTCTATTTCCAAAAGCCTGCGGTCTTGGAGGAGAGGTTTGACCTCTTAGCCTATGGGAACTTTCTCACATAATTGGTTGAAAAATTTTTTTGCTATTGCAAATGAGGGGTTTCCAACCCAACCTATCAAGCGGGGGAGTGTCATTGCCGTTTGAGCAAAGACTTTTTGGCCGTTTGAGCAAAGACTTTTTGGCGTGGATTACCTAATTTAAGCTAACCTTTTGACAAACAAATGAATAAGACCCTTCCAAGATAGAAGATAATCATTTTTCTCCTGTCTCAACTTTTTTTTATTTTATGAATCTTGTCATCATTAATTAATGAAAATTTTGTATGCTTTTTAAGCTATGATTTGCTACAATTTTATGCAATATATAAATAAATTTCTATGACTTTAAATTTAAGCCAACTTAATACTGTGAACAGAGAATGAAGAATACTTCGAAGAAAATTTCATTTTATATTTTTGAAGAGTGATATCCAAGAATATTTCTTTTTCGTCAAAAGAAAGAAGAGTAATATCCCCATAATTTAGGGGTTGTTTGGTTGCAAGATTCATAAGGATACTACTTGAATTCAAGAAGCCAAAAAAAGAGTGAGGATTAGCTGATTATTGTTTGGTTGTAGTATTATTTGCCGCTGTTCACGTGGGGCCCACATACTTTATGTTAATTTGCATTTGGCCATTTATTAATTTGATATCCATGTAAATTTGCATTTTGCCATTTCTTCCCTTCTCTAAATTCTGAGCAAATTTTTCACAGCCCTGTATTTTGAAAAATTTCCAATCGCCCCATTCAAGGACGTGGGGCACCTTGCTAGTATGTATGATATGCTAGCAAGTGCCCCTGCACAAGCCCTTGGTGGTGTTCAAGATAATAGTTTGTAAAGTGACTATCTGTACCCACAGAACGAGGTTTCTTTTTCTAAAGTCGGTAAATTGACTAAATAAGACAAAAGAACATTAATATTTAGGGTAAATTTTCAAAAAGACCTCGGCCCTGTCGAGAGCTGTCTAAAACCCCCTGTAATTTTCAAAGTTGTTGGGAAAGACCTACTATTCAAAATCTTTGTGAAAAAACTCTGGGCTGTTTTTCACTCAGATCTTGTATTCTTTCAACTGTCTGGATATTACATGCAACTGTTTAGATATTACATGCAACTGTTTAGATATTGCCGGTAACTGAACCCGCTTAGATATTACAGGTAACTCGCATACAGGGGTTTTGATCACCGGATCTGGGTGAAGATCAAAGATCTTGAGTTGTCTAATGGATATGACAGAGGTCTTCTAAACCTTTGGTATAGGTTCAAATCATTGGACGCAATTTTTTTCCATCTGTTTTTGAAAATGGAAGAAAACTTTTTTTGAATTTTTCGGCCGTGAGGCTTTTTAACGAGCAAAAATCTCAAGGATCTTTACACAAGTTTGAAACGGGTCGGGGGCTTTTTGACAATTTACCCTAAAACAAGAGCAAAAAGCCCCAGGGTCTTTACACAAGTTTGAAACGGGTCGGGGGCTTTTTGACAACTTACCCTAATATTTACTAAGGTTGATGAATCGGTATTCATTCGTATTTAGATTTTATATATCGATAACAATATTTTAACAGTAATATTTTTTTTGGAGTAGAAACCAGAGTTTGTATAGCTTACTAAAGGGAAACAATTTAATTTTAATAGCGTAATATATTTTAATAGTAATATATCAATACATATTTTGGTAAACAAATTTTTTTTTTTATTAACTGTCAAGTTATTTTTTATTTGGTGAACTGATATGTTGGTCCTAGTCCAGATTAAAAGTAACAATATGTTTATACTTCTCTAAAAACATCTAATATTGTTGTCATAATTTTAAATAGGTTGGAACTTTAAACCCAATAAGTTATATGTTACACATGTATATCAGCCTTCATTAATTCCATTAAAACCCGACAAAAAAATTTACGACACTTATGTGGCTTCAACCATGGAAATCAACTGACATAAATTTGGTTGCATGTTCTTCAAGAGTGAAACCATGATCATTTTTGTCTCGATAGGAATGAGTTTTCTATATGCCATTCAGTTTCATTATGTAAATAAACTATATTTTAACCCAATGTGATGTGATTTTTCTTAGCCTTAAATTTATACCGTATATACACGGTCAATCGATATAGCACTCGTGGGTCGATCCACAGAGAGGATGAGAATTCTAGTTAGATTAAAGGATTAAAAGAGAAAATTTTGGAATAAAATAATTAAACTAATTAAAAGCAATAATTGAAAGAAAGTAGTTGCAAGATTTATAAAAATTGAATAAGGAAAACTTAGGGTTTTGAATCCCCTATTTCTAATCATGTTGGGTTTAATTAAAGTGTTTTTCTTTTCTTAATTTCTACCTTTAGGATGATTATCTATCAAACATTAAAAAAATAAAACATGCGTTCATCGCCATAAACCATCAAAGTATAAGCAAGCATGATTTATACGAACTTTAAATATCCTATCCATTATCAAAGAGAGAAATAATTACTCTAAAAATTAAGTACTGATTAATTTGGACTTAGTTTGATCTAACCTTCTACGTGGATCAATTTGATTGTCAATCAAGACTCTGCTTAGCTTTATCGGCTTGTCGCATTTAATCCTAAATTAATTAGATCAATTCTAAACTATAAAACCTTCTTTTACATCCTTCCCTTAACGAGATCTCATGGTAGCCAATCATGAGATCATTAAGTTTATTGGTGATGTATTGATAAAAATAAATTGATATAATTAAAAAAGTTGTCATTAAGCATAGAAAAAAATTAAACAGTCATAACTAATCACCGATCATTGATCTAGGATCATCAAACCCTAGATGGAAAAAATACCTACCCATAGCATAAAAAAAAGGAAATAAAAAAGACATAATAAAATAAATTAAAATAAAAGTAAGTTGCTTAAAATCTTGACCTTGCTCTTAAAACCCTAGCCACTATGATGGAGGCTGTGATATCCTTCAGTCGTTATTCTCCGTCGATCCTGTGATGGCGGTCTTTGACGGTTGAGATTTAGTTTGGGAGTTGTTGAGTGTATGGATCTAAATGGGTTGGCGTTGACGCCGAGCTATCTGCAAAAGAAGTCTCGGGATGGTGACCACCGTAAGACCCTCTGACCCCCCTCTCTCTCGGACTCAATCTCTCTTTTGACTCAATATATGGTCAAGTTAGTGCCGGAGAATAAGTGCAGAGTAACGGCGTATTGGAAATGATTTCGAGTTACCTGAGTCGTCTGAGTGAGGGGTTTATATAGTGGTCGCGTGAAGTGAGCGGGTGCGAGATCGTCGCCGTCAGCTACGCTCATGCGCTTTCCTCGCATTAATGGCGGGATACGCCCATTAATGGGGGACGCGTTAGAGTGGGACGCGGAACGTGAGGAGGCGGATAGCTCGTCCTGGCGAGATACGCGGAGCCGTTGCGGGGGCGCTTGGGTTCCACTCTCTCGGTTGATCGGGAAAGCCAAGGAAGCTCGTGTAATACCCCAGGTATTATCCGGTATACCCATTTATACCAGATAAGCATGGGGACCCACCGTAAAACAATGGGGAATTTTCGGAATACATTCCGAAAGATGACAGATCTGTACTATAAATGGAATGATGCCACTCTTCAATACAGAGGCGTCTTTTAAGTGAACTGACACTACAGGAGTTTGAGAACTCCGTGGTTAAGCGTGCTTGGGCCAGGGAAGTTGTCACGCCCCGCTTCCCAAAATACGGAATACGAGGGGTTGACAAGGCCAGCCATGCTCCTACGGTCGAGGAAATATCCTTCCGTAATCACACTTCGGCTTCTACCTTTACGTGGTAATCAGTAATCAATGCACAGGTAATGAGAAATGCAGTAACTAAATCAAAACAAATACAAAGGAACTAACCAGAAGGAGATCAAGAGGGTATAGCTCTGAGTAGCTGATCGAGATGTCCGCGATATCCTCGAGGTACGTCGGGTCCTGGTCCAGGCTAGATCCACTTCTCACTCTGAGCATGCATACTCAGGTTGTCATAGCGACACGATAGCAATATATACATAGGTGCAAGTAGTAACTCGTACAGTAATAATGAATATATAACAGTAAATCGAGATAGTAACGATATGAACATGAAGTAGCCAATGCGGGTGTCTAAAAGAGCAGGTGAACAGTAAAGCAACTATTTAGATATTGCAGGTAACTGAACCTGCTTAGATACAGGTAACTCGCATACAGGGGTTTTGATCACCGGATCCGGATGAAGATCAAAGATCTTGAGTTGTCTAATGGATATGACAGAGGTCTTCTAAACCTTTGGTATAGGTTCAAATCATTGGACGCAATTTTTTCCATCTATTTTTGAAAATGGAAGAAACCTTTTTTTTGATTTTTCGGCCCGGAGGCTTTTTAAACAATTTACCCTAAAACAAGAGCAAAAAGCCCCAGGGTCTTTACACAAGTTTGAAACGGGTCGGGGGCTTTTTGACAATTTACCCTAAAACAAGAGCAAAAAGCCCCAGGATCTTTACACAAGTTTGAAACGGGTCGGGGCTTTTTGACAGCTTACCCTAATATTTAGTAAGGTTGATGAATCGATATTCATTCGTATTTAGATTTTATATATCGATAACAATATTTTAACAGTAATATTTTTTTTGGAGTAGAAACCAGAGTTTGTATAGCTTACGAAAGGGAAGCAATTTAATTTTAATAGCGTAATATAGTTTAATAGTAATATATCAATACATATTTTGGTAAACAATTTAAATTTTTTTTTATATTAACTGTCAAGTTATTTTTTATTTGGTGAACTGATATGTTGGTCCTAGTCCAGATTAAAGTAACAATATGTTTATACTTCTCTAAAACATCTAATATTGTTGTCATAATTTTAAATAGGTTGGAACTTTAAACCCAATAAGTTATATGTTACACATGTATATCAGCCTTCATTAATTCCATTTCATTAATTCCATTAAAACCCGACAAAAAAATTTACGACACTTATGTGGCTTTAACCATGGAAATCAACTGACATAAATTTGGTTGCATGTTCTCAAGAGTGAAACCATGATCATTTTTGTCTTGATAGGAATGAGTTTTCTATATGCCATTCAGTTTCATATATAAATAAACTAGATTTTAACCCAAAGTGATGTGATTTTTCTTAGCCTTAAATTTATACCTCATGTGCACGGTCAATCGATATAGCACTCGTGGGTCGATCCACAGAGAGGATGAGAATTCTAGTTAGATTAAAGTATTAAAAGAGAAATTTTTGGAATAAAATAATTAAACTAATTAAAAGCAATAATTGAAAGAAAGTAGTTGCAAGATTTATAAAAATTGAATAAGGAAAACTTAGGGTTTTGAATCCCCTATTTCTAATCATGGTGGGTTTAATTAAAGTGTTTTTCTTTTCTTAATTTCTACCTTTAAGATGATTATCTATCAAACATTAAAAAAATAAAACATGCGTTCATCGCCATAAACCATCAAAGTATAAGCAAGCATGATTTATACGAACTTTAAATATCCTATCCATTATCAAAGAGAGAAATAATTACTCTAAAAATTAAGTACTGATTAATTTGGACTTAGTTTGACCTAACCTTCTACTAGGATCACTTTGATTGTCAATCAAGACTCTGCTTAGCTTTATCGGCTTGTCGCATTTAATCCAAAATTAATTAGATCAATTCTAAACTATAAAACCTTCTTTTACATCCTTCCCTTAACGAGATCTCATGGTTGCCAATCATGAGATCATTAAGTTTATTGGTGATGTATTGATAAAAATAAATTGATATAATTAAAAAAGTTGTCATTAAGCATAGAAAAAAAATTAAACAGTCATAACTAATCAGACTTGAAGTCTTGGGGCCTTTATATAGGGCAAGTTGATTTGTTGAATCAGTTAAAGAGATCTTTCTCTGATTGATTTGGGGATATTTCCCCACCATTAGATCTTTGATTCTGGGGCTTCTGTTTTACAGAAAGTAATTTTCTTGTTTTTAACAAGATTGAAAAGATCTTTCCATAACAGAATTTTAATTCTAATTAATTAATGTTTATCATTATTATTAGATCTTTTGATCTAACGGTGGGGAATTTTATAATTCCAGCGCCAGCGCACCCGTGCTTTGCACGTGGTGCGCTGCTCAGAGCGCAGCGCAGCCTGCGCTAGCGCACTCGTATTTGACACGTGGCGCGCAACGCGTCTAGCGCTAGAGCACACATGGTGCACTGCTTACGGCGCAGCGCACCTGGCGCTAGCGCATCCGTGTTTGACACGCGGCGCGTAGTGCGCTTAGCGCTGGATCTAAAGCGTTACTTCAATTTTTGAATTTTGAATTTCAAAACAGAACTTTGCTCTGATTGGGAGAAACAAATGCCCCCCCACCGTTGCGCTCACGTGGCCCACATGTGAGTGCAACGGTGGCGACATCTGTGCTCTTAGATCAACTCAGAAGTTGAAGAGACATTTCAATGCCTATAAATAGAACCTTTGGTCTCTTAGATGATTTTCATCTTCTTCTTTGAGAACTTTTATTCAGAGCATTGCTCTTCAGTCTAAGAACTTTTCAAGAGTAAAAAAACTCTGTCAAAACTTAGGTAAAGTTTAAAACTTTTAATAAACTAGGGTTTTACCCATTAAAAGAGCCTTGTTCTTCATAGATCTTTGATTTAAAGAAAACCCTTTTAGGATTTCATTAATAGAGCTTTGCTCTCTTCAGATCATGAACCCATAGATCTAAGGAGATCTTTTCTTGGGGCTTCTTAGCCCAAGAATAGAGCTTTGCTCTTTTGAATCATGTTGATTTGTTAATCTTTGATGAAGAACTCTTAAGAGTTTTATCCATGGATATCAAATTTATTAAAAGCTTTGCTTTTAGGGTTCCTGATAGGTTACTTCATCTTCCTTGCAGAGCATGGCTCTTAGCATTCTCAGGGAATTTTATTAAATTCTTCTCATAATTGACTTTGACAGGTGTCACTCCTGTCTGCAGATCATTGCTCTCGAGGAGTTTAACTCCTAGACCCGAGGGGTCGCTTTAATAAATGATATTCCCTTTTTTTTTTAGGATTTCTCGCAAATTCCAATTTGTTAGGTGTCATAATTAGAATTTGTTTTCTCCATGGGGATATCAGGAGTCGTTTAAATCCCTGTTCCTGTTTTTCCTCATTACTAATCTTTTAATGATGTTTCTTTTCAGGCACTATGGCTGTTCATTTATATAGTCTGAACGAGTTTATCTCTTATAAGGATATTCGCGTACAGGGTCGTTTCCAGAACCAAGAGTTTACAGATGTCCAATGTGCGGAGATTATGGCTTGTGTTCCCCTCCGAAAGGTGGCCGACGCATTAAGACGTCTAGGCACGAGATTCGGGGCAGATGCTATATGGTTTTATCCGTCCACCTCTCCGAAGATACCAAGTTGATTTATGGCACCGTATACCGGAGGTTTAGACGGATGCGGCCGATGTAGCAGACTTCGTCAGATTCCCCCTCGCTTGAGGGGTTTTTGATTGTGGGGACGCTCTTCCCTGCAGGCGCAAGCCCCTGCAGTTAATTACGCTACCGCATCGCGGTAACAACTTTCTCCTTCTCCAGAATTTCACTTCGTGTCGTGTGTGTTTGTTTTGTTTGTGGTTGCCCGTGGATTGTATACGGAGACTAGGTTATGCCGTCTCCCGTAGGACGTGGATTAGTCCAAATCCGTATTTACTTAGATTTGGGTTTGGTGTTTTGGTTTAAGGACACGCTAGCCATATTGAGGCTAAGATCGACTTAAACGTTCGTTAAGGATACGTTAGTCCCGTTTGAGACTAAGATCGACTTAACATTTAATATATGGCCGTCAGGACTCGTCACCACTCTGATGTCGTTGAAGGATTACAACGATAGGTGTCAGAGGAGCTCAGAGATGTACCCTCGAACCAGAGTTGATTTGGAATTTTATGATCCATTTGAATGTTTAAGGATACATTAGCCGTATTTGAGACTAAGATCAACTTAAACGGGACCGTTTAGATCCGGCAAAAGAGCATTTGGAGGCTCTATTGTTCCAGTTTAGAGACGTAGTGGTCCGTAGGTAGTTTAAGGACGTTGCGGTCCATTGCCAGTTTAGGGACGTAGTGGTCTATGTTCCAGTTTAGAGACGTGGTGGTCCGCATTCTAGTTTAGGGACGTGGTGGTCTATATTCCAGTTTAGGAACGTGGTGGTCTATGTTCCAGTTTAGGGACATGGTGGTCCGTATTTCAGTTTAGGGAAGTGGTGGTCCATCGCCAGTTTAGGGACGTGGTGGTCCGTATTCCAGTTTAGGGACATGGTCGTCCGTATTCTAGTTTAGGGACGTGGTGGTCCAACATTAGTTTAAGGACGTTTCGGTCCACGAGTTTAACGACCCCGCAGTCCATATTGATGGGTGTGGTCGTCGGGACCCGTCACCTCTCTGACGACGTTGAATGATTACAACGACAGGTGTCAGAGGAGTTCGGAGATGTACCCTCGAACCGGATATAAATTGATTTAAGAGAGCGGCTGTGCTCAGTCAATTTAATTTGAGAACTTACGGCCAAAATTGGGCTAAGTCCAGTTGAAAATGTTCGACACTTTGTTTGCATTTGGCCTGTTAGGCCTTTGTTTGGGCTTTTCCCTTTTTAGAATAATGCATAGCATTACTTCAGGCCATTGACTGGACTCTGCCCTTTTTATTATAATGCAGAGCATTTGTTTTTGGTCCATTGGACCTCTCAATTGGGCTCTGCCCTTTAAACAATGCATAGCATTATTTTTGGTCTGTTTAGACTTTTTAATTAGGCTCTGACTTTTTAAAATAATGTGCAGTACTTTTATTTGGTCCATTTGACCTTTGATTGGGCTCTGCCCCTTAATAATGCATTGCATTTAATACTCTGACAGCGTCCCATATGGCTTGTCAGGTGCTTTGCGCAATTAAAGAGCGCAAGCGCTCGTGGAGGTGACACGTGTCACGTTCTGATGAGCGCAAATGCAACAGCGCAGTGCGCGGCGTTGTTGCACTGCTGACACGTGGCGCTTCCTGGCGGCTTGCGCAATGGTGCAGTTTTGGCGAGTGTTGGGCACTGTTCTTATTCTTTTGGATCAATTTCAGATCACAGAAAAACAAGTTTTTTCTTGTTTTTTAAAGAACCAGTGGTTCATATAAGGTGCAAGGCATTGTTATCTTGAGAATCTTTTAGATTCAGAACCCATGGTTCATAAAAGAAGTGCAAAGCACTGTTTTTATTTATTATTTTTCTTTTCATTAGAGATCCTCGATCTTGTTCTCAGATCAATGATCTGTTCATGAGAGAATTTTTCTCTTTTTTCTAAAGGTTTTTACCTTTTTCTTTGTTCTTGAGAATTCCTCTCCAATTCTTCAGAGTTCTCTCTATTTAATTTTTCACAAAAAAATGTTCCTCTCTTTGAATTGGGGTCTGGGGTCCTTTTTATAGTGCCCATAAATTAGTTAAATTTGTTAAGGAGATCTTTCTCTGAGTGATTTGGGGAATTTTCCCCACCGTTGGATTTTTGATCCAAAGGCCTCTGTTTTACAGAAGAAAATTTTCTTGTTTTAACAAGAACAGAAAAGATTTCTTTAAAATTTCAATTCTGTTTTGCGCAAACGCCTCAGCGCGTGACACGTGTCGCGCAGCGCAGCGCTTGTGCAGCTGTGCTTGCGCACTTGCGCAGACACGTGTCGTACAGCGCAGCGCTTGCGCAGCTGTGCGTGCGCAGACACGTGTCGCGCAGCGCAGCGCTTGCGCAGCTGCGCTTGCGCAACTGCGCAGACACGTGTCGCGCAGCGCAGCGCTTGCGCAACTGAAGCGTTGCTTCCTTTACTTTTATTTTTAAAGAGCCTTGCTCTGATTGGACGCACTGCCTCGGGCGCTGTGCTGACGCATCAACTTCTGACACGTGGCGCTTTGCGCGCAGCGCAGAGGATCTGAAGCGTTGCTTCATTTATTAAAACTTAGATTTTCAAGGTAGAGCTTTACTCTGATTGGGGGAATCGGAAGCGTTGCTTCACCTGAGATATCTTTTCATCTCCTTTTTTCAAGCCAAACTTGTATTTCCAAAATCTTGATTTCCCGGGTCCATTGTGCACAGAATCTTTTGTGCTCGGGTCTATATATAGTTCAAGGCCGAGCCTTTTCTCCTCTCATCTTCAGAGAACTTCTTCTATAATGGCTTGCAACCGCCCTCACGCCCGCCGTCAACCATAGGAAGTGCCGATCCGGGACATTGTTCCTCGTTTTGCTGCGCGCCTGGTGGACCCTTCTCTTACGGACGAGCAATGTGATGCTGCAATGCACGAACTTTTGACTCGTGTGGGGTCTCCTCTCCTTCCGCATTCCGTTTGGCTTCGGATGATCCTTGCCTCGGTGCTCGCCGACATTCCCCCTCCTCCGGCGGAGATGTCCTCGGCAATGCTTGATGCAGCCGAGGATAAGATCGAGAGCTTTTTCGAAGCGCTCTTGATCACTAAAGCCCTGAGGGACTGCTCTTTCCACTTGCTGAGCCAGATACGGGCTCGCCGGGTTGTCATCGCCACCTTTTCCAATGAATGTGGCGACGATCGTTGGATGTCTTCCTCTCGAGAGGATCGCCGCTTCGACGTGGTGGAGAAGACAGAAAGGGAGCTGGGGAATCTTCTTTTTATCTTTGCGAACCCTTGTCTTTCCGATCCCATATTTGGTGATCTTTTTTGAATGTAATAATAAATAAATAAATGTTTTAATTAAGTATTTTATTATCTGTTATGTGTTCCTTTTATTTTAGCTCTCCGTTGTGCTTGTGCATCGTATGATTTAATTTGCTATCATTAAGTGCATGTGATTCTTGCACGGGTAAATTGCCTTTGGTGTTCAGTCTTTTTTTTTATGAAGCAGTGCTTTACTTTTCAGTTTTAGAAGTAGAGTTTCGTTATGATTAGGGGAAACAAATGCCCCCCCACCGTTGCATTTGCATGGTTCCGAATGCGAGCGCAACGGTGGCAGAATTCCAACCGTTATGGCAACCTTTGGAACTTGAAAGGGCACTTGATGCCTATAAATAGGACCTTTGGTCCTGCACAGATGATTATTATCTTTAAAATTTTCATTTTCAGAAACGTGACGCGCAGCGCAGCGCTTGCGCAGACACGCATCGCGCGGCGTGCTTGCGCAGCTGTGCTTGCGCAGCTGTGCTTGCGCAACTGCGCAGACACGCGTCGCGCGGCGTGCTTGCGCAGCTGTGCCTGCACAGACATGTGTCGCGCAGCGCAGCGCTTGCGCAATTGGAGCGTTGCTACCTTTAATTTTTGCTTTAAATAGAGTTTTGCTCTGATTGGGTGTGCTGCTTTGGGCGCTGCGCTGATGTGTTTGCGCCTGACACGTGGCGCGTTGCGCGCAGTGCAGAGGATCTGAAGCGTTGCTTCATTTATTAAAACTTAGATTTTCAAAGTAGAGCTTTGCTCTGATTGGGGGGAAGATGAAGCGTTGCTTCATCTCCCGCTTTGGAATTTGAACAGAGCTTTGCTCTGATTGGGGTAAACAAATACCCCTCCACCGTTGCGGTAGCTTTTGGAAGTTGAAAGGGCACTTGATGCCTATAAATAGGACCTTTGGCCCTTCACAGATGATCATCATCTCAAAAAAAAAATTTATTTTCAGAGTCTCAGAGCCCTGCTCTTGTTTAAGAACTTTTAGAGCCTTGCTCTTGTTTCTTTTTAAGAACTTTCAAAGTTCAGAACCCAGCACCCTTTTAGGTAAAATTTTAAATTAAATTAAATTAAATTAAGTTTAATTAACAGAGCCTTGCTCTCATAGATCTTTTGATCTAAAGAAAATCCTTTTGGGGTTTCACCAAATAGAGCTTTGCTCTCAGGAATCTGTTTCAGGGTTTCTCAACCCATGAACAGAACCTTGCATCTTTGGCAAAACATAGATCCCTTTGATCTAAAAAAAAGAACTCTTAAGAGTGTTTCATTGATCTTAGAGTTTGAAGATGGCATTTTATTCCTCAGTGCATTATATCGTTTTGCTTAATCAGTCTTTCTGATAATTCTGTTGATCCTCTTTCACAGGAACAATGGACGCCCACATGTATGCCCTTAACGAGATCATCTCTTACGGGGACATCCGCCGACTTGGCCGCTCTCAAAATCGAGAGTTCACCAACGAGGAGTGTGCTGAAATAATGAGCCGCTTCGACGCGTACAATGGTCCACTGCTTCCCCGATGTTCCTCCCTCCTTAAGCTTATCGTGGGAGCCATCTGGGAAGCGCTTCCCTTATTCTGTTCCGGTGTGCCGCTTAGGGCGTTGGATGCCGTTGAGGATAAAGTGCACTCGGTGTACCTGTTGAACTTTATCTCGAAGAGACGGCGAGACAGTCTTATCGATCTCTTGCACGAGGTCTTTCAACAGTCCGCCATACTCGCTGCTTATCGGAGGGTGGAAGACATCAGGGGGGATCCTGACGCTTGTGCTCGCGAAAGAAAGCACACTAGGATGGTCCGCGAGGCTTGGAAAGTCATAGATAGGGTCGCTTTCGAGTTCCTCAACCCATGTCCTGGGTTCGAGGTTATTCCCTTGTAACTTTCGTTTATTGCTTTTATGATTGTAAGAACTTCTGGCAATATTAATGGAATTTTTTTTATCCCAGCTTGTCTTTATTATATATTTTTTGTTCTGAGTGTTTTGTCCATGCATGAATGAATGTGTCTTGAATGCTTGATCAAATGTAAATCGGATGCTCTTTCTGCTGCTTTACTTCTTTCTCAGCATGTTGTCACAATTAGCATATAGTAGAGTAGGCCTCTTGATTTCTTCATAAGATAGCGATGGCTTAGGCCGCAGGTTCAGATCTACTGCCTAAGACTTTTCAACTTTATGAGCCGTGAGGGTCTCATAGAGACTTTTCTCCCTACGGATCGAGAGGATCTCGTAGGTGGGTTTTTTCTCCTTAGGAATCGTGAGGATTCCTAAGTGTGTTTCCTCTTATAGGTCGTAAGGATCCTGTAAGAGTATTTTTCCCTCTTACGAATCGAGAGGACTCGTAAGCGGTTGTTTCCCTCCTTGTCGAAACTTGACTTCGGGGAGTGAGACCCGTGGATAGTATGCAAAAGACCGTTTAGATCGATTTGCAGGGTCCCATTGTTCAGGAAGCAAGTTTTTTAGTTCCTGCTGCCTGAGGCTTCATCTTGTAAGTTGAGACAAATCGGGAGGCTCTCGTCAATGATTGTTTGTTTCCTTGAGTTGAGGTGTTTGCTAGGGATTATTTGTTTCCCTAGCGCCAAGGATTATTTGTTTCCTTGGTGTTGAAACGGATCGAGAATTTCCCACGGAGGCACTGGTTGCTCTGCGAGTCGACGCGAATCAGGAGGCTCTCGTCAAGGAGTGTTTGTTTCCTTGAGTTGAGGTATTTGCTAAGAATTATTTGTTTCCCTAGCACCAAGGATTATTTGTTTCCTTGGTGTTGAAACGAGTCGAGAATTTCCCACGGAGGCACTGGTTGCTCTGCGAGTCGACGCGAATCAGGAGGCTCTCGTCAAGGAGTGTTTGTTTCCTTGAGTTGAGGTATTTGCTAGAGATTATTTGTTTCCCTAGCGCCAAGGATTATTTGTTTCCTTGGTGTTGAAACGGATCGAGAATTTCCCACGGAGGCACTGGTTGCTCTGCGAGTCGACGCGAATCAGGAGGCTCTCGTCAAGGAGTGTTTGTTTCCTTGAGTTGAGGTATTTGCTAGGGATTATTTGTTTTCCTAGCGCCAAGGATTATTTGTTTCCTTGGTGTTGAAACGGATCGAGAATTTCCTACGGAGGCACTGGTTGCTCTGCGAGTCGACGCGGATCAGGAGACTCTCGTCAAGGAGTATTTGTTTCCCTGAGTTGAGGTATTTGCTAAGGGTTATTTGTTCCCCTAGCGCCAAGGATTATTTGTTTCCTTGGTGTTGAAATGGATCGAGAATTTCCCATGGAGGCACTGGTTGCTCTGCGAGTCGACGCGGATCAGGAGGCTCTCATCAAGGATTGTTTGTTTCCCTGAGTTGAGGTATTTGCTAAGGGTTATTTGTTCCCCTAGCGCCAAGGATTATTTGTTTCCTTGGTGTTGAAACGGATCGAGAATTTTCCACGGAGGCACTGGTTGCCCTGCGAGTCGACGCGAATCAGGAGGCTCTCGTCAAGGAGTATTTGTTTCCCTGAGTTGAGGTATTTGCTAAGGGTTATTTGTTCCCCTAGCGCCAAGGATTATTTGTTTCCTTGGTGTTGAAATGGATCGAGAATTTCCCATGGAGGCACTGGTTGCTCTGCGAGTCGACGCGGATCAGGAGGCTCTCATCAAGGATTGTTTGTTTCCCTGAGTTGAGGTATTTGCTAAGGGTTATTTGTTCCCCTAGCGCCAAGGATTATTTGTTTCCTTGGTGTTGAAACGGATCGAGAATTTTCCACGGAGGCACTGGTTGCCCTGCGAGTCGACGCGAATCAGGAGGCTCTCGTCAAGGAGTGTTTGTTTCCTTGAGTTGAGGTATTTGCTAAGGGTTATTTATTCCCCTAGCGCCAAGGATTATTTGTTTCCTTGGTGTTGAAACGGATCGAGAATTTCCCACGGAGGCACTGGTTGCCCTGCGAGTCGACGCGAATCAGGAGGCTCTCGTCAAGGAGTGTTTGTTTTCTTGAGTTGAGGTATTTGCTAAGGATTATTTGTTTCCCTAGCGCCAAGGATTATTTGTTTCCTTGGTGTTGAAACGAATCGAGAATTTCCCACGGAGGCACTGGTTGCTCTGCGAGTCGACGTGAATCAGGAGGCTCTCGTCAAGGAGTGTTTGTTTCCTTGAGTTGAGGTATTTGCTAAGGATTATTTGTTTCCCTAGCGCCAAGGATTATTTGTTTCCTTGGGGTTGAAACGAATCGAGAATTTCCCACGGAGGCACTGGTTGCTCTGCGAGTCGACGCGGATCAGGAGGCTCTCATCAAGGATTGTTTGTTTCCCTGAGCTGAGGTATTTGCTAAGGATTATTTGTTTCCTTAGCGCCAAGGATTATTTGTTTCCTTGGGGTTGAAACGAGTCGAGAATTTCCCACGGAGGCACTGGTTGCTCTGCGAGTCGACGCGGATCAAGAGCCTCTCGTCAAGGATTGTTTGTTTCCCTGAGTTGAGGTATTTGCCGAAGATACTGGTTTCTTCGGAGTTGGGATGAACCGTCGAGATTTGGCTTCGTTTTCTGGCGGAGCCTGTTGGGAAAGTATGGTTCCCTCTTTGTTTACGCCCTTAGATTGTATACATGGATCGATGTGATCTTAACTGTAGGGCTAAAGTTTTATCATCATTTTTTTTGTTTTATTTCCGCGATGCTCTATCATTTCAGCTTTTATATCGCGAAGGTTGCGATTGCCCAATCATTTCGGCTATTTTTCGCGGTGCCCAATCATTTCGGCTGTTTATTTTGTTTTCACTCGCTGCTTTTTATTGCGAGTTGCCCAATCATTTCGGCTATTTTGCATGCATACATTTTACTTGCTGTTTTTTTTTGTTGCAAGTTGCCCCATCATTTCGGCTATTTCGTATGCATGTGCGGCCTACTGGCTTTTCGCCGTAAACCTGAAATTAAACACCGATTTCGGCATCAGCACCGCTACAACTGGGATATTGCCAGAAGCGAATCATCATTTGCCTCCGTCGATATTGAACAAAGGTGGCTTAGCGAACAGGGTTAAGGTCCTGTCGACTAAGGCTTTTAATTTCATGAGCCGTAAGGGTCTCACAAAGGTATTTCTCTCTACAAGTCGTGAGGATCTTGTAGGTGTATTTTCTCCTTAGGAATCGTGAGGGTTCCTAAGCGCGTTTTCTCTTATAAGTCGTAAGGATCCTACAAGAGGGTTTTCTCCTTGTAAGTCGAGAGGACCTACAAGGGTCGTTCATCATATGCATATATCCCCAGTCACGGATGGGACCTGGTTAGGGAAATGTTTATTCGCACCCGTGGATTGTATACAAGAGTCAGTATTGAACCACTTGCAGGACAATAATGGAAGTTGTGGGGTCGCTTAAGCACAGGTTTAGGTCTATGTAACTTAAGACTTTCAAATCTTATGAGCCGTGAGGGTCCCATAAGAGAGTTCTCCTTACGAGTCGTGAGGATCTCGCAAGTGTATTTTCTCCTTAGGAATCGTGAGGATCCCTAAGTGTGTTGTTCCCTTGTGAGTCGTAAGGATCTCACGCAGGTGGTTTCTCTTTACAAGGTCGAGAGGATCTTGTAAGTGTCCTTTTAACGAGGTTGCGTCCTTTCGGGTTTTCACAAACACTCGCCGGCAGTCCTGCTGTTTTTACTCACGGAGCCCTTTCGGGTTTTCATCCGTGCCCTTTTTGCTTATGGACCTACCCCTTTTATTTTATTCTTTTTTATTTTTCCTCTTTTTTTTACGAGGTCACGCCCTTTTGGGTTTTCACGAACACTCGCCGGTAGCCCTGTTGTTTTTACTCACGGAGCCCTTTCGGGTTTTCATCCGTGCCCATTTTGCTTATGGACATACCGTTTTTATCATCATTTTTTTAATTATTTTTTTTCTTTTTTTTTCTTTTTTTATTCATCTCGTCAGCCTAAAGACGCTGCGGTAGTAGTTTTAAGGACGTTCGGTCCGTCATTAAGAAGGCCGGCTATTGCTTACAAAGCTTGGGCTTAGGAAGATGGCGAGCGGACATAGTCGTCGTCATCTACTATTGACCTAGGCTACGGCTCATTAAGCGTAGTATCTCTTTAGGAAATGACCATTTATTGGCCTGAAAGGCCTTTCACCGTGCATATCTATGAGTAGATAGGCTCCACCCTGGTAGACCTTATCTATGATGTACGGGCCTTCATAGTTTGGCTCGAATTTTTCCCGCTTGGCGCGATTGGGGATCATAGGCCTTTTGACCACTAGCACGAGTTCGCCTTGGCGGAATGTCCTTGGTCGGGTCAATCTTTCATATGAGCGCGTTATCTTTGCTTTATAGGCCTCCAGATTTTGTTGCGCTATGAGTAGTTGCTTTCTGCCCCCAGCAGAACTCGACTTAAGTAGTAGAGTGCTCTTTCCTTCTCTTGATCGTTCTCTTGTGCCCATAATGCGCCTAAGGAGCCTTCGAGAGCGGTTGTATAAAGAATGAGGGGCTTTCCCTTGACCGGAGCAGTCAGAACTGGCGGGTTCTGCAGGTATTGTTTGATCTCGTCTAGCGCGCTTTGGCATTTTTGGTCCCAGACGAACGGGGTTCCCTTCTTCATCAGGTGGCTGTAAGGACGACACTTTCCTTGCCCGATTGTCTAGCGCGCTTTGGCATTTTTGGTCCCAGACCGAAGCAATCTCTATGCTGTAGAAGCACGTCCTTTAACGCAGCCACCCTTTCTTCAGATAGCAGCTCGCTGATGAATGTCGGTCGCGAGTCATCCGCCGTTCCTGACTCAATTTTCTTAAGGTTATCTGCAGTGGTATGAATTCCATCTTCTAGCTCTTTTGGCGCAGGTGGGAATTCTGAGATTACCTCGTCGTTGCTGTTTTCGAAGCACCAGGGAAGGTCATCCATGTTCTCGGGCTCTTCTTTTGATATCGTTATCACGTGACAAGTACGAATTCGCTTCCAATCCCAATGTGGAACTGGTTCTTCTTCCGTGGCCTTGGGCTCGTGCTTCTGTGGCGGCGCTACCCTCCAGTTATTGGACAGAGCGAACCTGCCAAGCTGATACTGATCTTCGACCCAATTCTTGAAGGTGAAGCAATCTTCAAGAGGGTGCCCTATCACTCGGTGATAAAAGCAATAGTCCGGGTGTGAGTCCTCGCCTGCTTGTTCAGGGTGTTTAGACTCCAGCAATGTAAGCATCTGATGTTTTAGAGCGAGGTCAAGTATCTTCTTTGTCTTGTCCTGAGGAAACGAATACGCTCGACCCATTTTCTTCATTAGGGATAGATCAATAACGCTCGACTCCCGTTTGCGTGGCTTCTTAGCCTTGTTTTGTTGCTGTTGAGCGCTTTTTTGGCCTTTCGACTTATTTCTGCCTTTGCGTCGAGCCTTCTTTATAACAGGTTGACAAGGAGCGGCATTTTCATCTTTCACGGCCTGTTGGAGAAGGCGTTGCTTCTTGGCTTTCTTGTAGATGACCATTTCGCGGTTATGGTCGTCTCGGACTTTTTGACCCGCTTCCCTTATAAGTTTGTCCATTTGTTCTTCGAACGACGGACTGGGCACTTTTGCATCTGGAACTTTCACTGTCTCATGATTAGCGTCCTCCCATTGAGCATCCGCTTCTTCATCGAAGTCATACATGACATAGCAGCTGTTTAATAGCTCTCGTTTCTTTGGCCGGATGTATCCAAGCCCATTGTCTCCATTTACCCATTGGCAGTTTGCGTTGAGTCCCGGGAACGTTCCAGACTTTGTCATAGAACTTGGCTTTTCGAACGGTCTGCTTGAAGGATATCCCCTGGCGTTTCAGCAGCTTTTTCAAACCTTCCGTATAATATCTGGGAAGACGAATAGGCTGAAACCTGTCGAGCGTAGGATCCGCGCCATGCCAGATTTCTTTTTCCACCTTGGTTTCTTCAGAGCGGTAGAACAGAATTGCTTTTTCGCTTTCTCGTCTGGGAGGGATATAGAACGTTTGCATCTCTTCTACATTGTAAATATTATGTGCATCCAGTTCTTTATGGTGTTTAAGCGGCACTATGGCGACTTGTAGACTTTGCTCTTCGTCAGCGGACATTCGTATTGAAGGTCGAGCAGAGAATACAGCATGGATCTCATCTTCCGAGTCGCTACCAAAGACCAACGTAGGAACGAACGGCCCTGGCTTGTTATGTTGGGGCGGACCTGAATAAACTATCTCCTCTTCCTCCTCGGTATCACTGCCGAAGACAGGGATGGTGGCATTTGCTTTATTCTCCGGCTTGTGACACTTCTCCGTATCTTCGAAATCCGGTAAGAAGTATTTGACATCTTCGTATTTGCGGACCTCGTTCACAGAGAACAGGTTCAGTTCTCCCGTCACGGTATACTCGAAACCATCCTTAAAATACTTCATACACTGATGTTGCGTAGAAGGGATGATGTTGTACTTGTGTAACCATGGTCGGCCGAGCAAAGCGTTGTAGCATGTCTTGGCGTCTATGACGTGGAACTTAATGTCCGTGACGAGTATCCCGAAGCGTAGCGTCAGTATTACAGACCCAAGAGTTCTTGATGACTGGGAGTCGAACCCGGAAATGGTAATCTTGTCCCGAGCAAGGTCCCGGACGCTCATGCAGATTTCTTTTAAGACCCGCACATTGAGGAGATTAACGGAGGATCCATTGTCGATCAGGATTTTGCCTATCTTTATATCGTGACAGTATCCTGAGATATAGAGGGGGCGATTGTGTTCGCACGTCCCAAGGAGAAGGTCCTCGTCGCCGAAAGTGACATCGACCGTGTGCATTTCCTCCAATTCATCCTTCATCTTTTCCTCGGCCAGGCAAGCTTGGAATTGTTCCTGATCTTGTAATGCCTTGATCAACGAATCTCTCGCCTCCTTTGATAGCAAAAGGGCGTCGAGAATGCTGAGCTGTGAGGGTAGTTTCCTCAGGTGCGCTAGAACGTTGTAATCCACCTTATTTTTCTTTGGCGGGTCCTTGGCGGCTAGTTCTTCCACCACTTGGTCATCTAAGACGATATCTTCAGAGACCTTTTCTTTCCCTTTATCTTTTCTGTTTGAGGGTCCGAGATTCTTTTCAGGCAGCGTCCGATTCCGCAGCCGAATATTTTCGCAAACCTTCGGCTCTTCTTCTTTTCCCGAAGTGGACTCTTTAAAGAGAGGGGCAAGCTCCAGCTCCTCATCAGAATCGCTCCCGAATGTAGGCATTTGTGACCCGCCGGTGCTAACCATGCGACAATCGCCGGTGGTTCTTTTAAGCTCTTCGGTCGTATTTTTCCGCTCCCGACGAGTTTTGCGCTTTTCCCGCTTAAAGCGTTGTTGATGAGCAACGTATCCTTGCCACCATCTATCGAAAGCTTTACACTCTTGAGTGGGGTGCGAAACCTTCTGATGATATAAGCAATAGGAGGGGTGCATTTCTATTTCACCAGTAATTTTTCCTTCGGAGGATGGTAGCTTCATGCCCATTGATATGGCCTTAGCGACCCTTTTCCTCATCTTGAATTGGCTTTTGTCGGTAGTGGAGGTATTTTGTTCCAGCGGGATCATTTCAGCTCTTTCATCAAGTCGTTGGCGCTTGGCCCTTTCAAAGATGGCCGTCTCGCGTTCTCGATCAGCTTTACTTTTCAACCGAGCTTCATTAAGGAATGCGTCAATTACTTCATCTGATGGCCCCAGAATTTTTGGTTCAGGATCCGCCCCCAGCGTTTCAGTACAAGAGGTCTCCTCATTGTTCGTGAGCGAATGGGAAATCACATGACAGCTCGCCACGCATTCTTCAGATTCATCTGATGAACTTTCTCCCTCACCTTTCTCTTGAAAGACGTGGTTGAGAAACTCTTGGAGTGTAATGGGAGTCCGTGCTTTCTGGTTGTATTCCTCCAGCACGTCAATTTGTTTTTGCAAGTCCGTGCGCTTGTCGCTAGGCTTCACGGGCTTCTTTGATTTCTTCTTCTTCTTTTTGGAAGATTTTGACGGCTGGTTGCGAGTGCTTGGGCCACCACTATCGGTCTTTGGAGTTGTACGTGGCTTCAACATCCCCTCAATGACCTGCGGTTCCAACGGGTTCTTCCATCTAATCGCTGGACATGTCTGAAGATCGTTTAGCATTCTTTTTGTCTTGGCTGATAATACCACCTCCCAAGGAGCTTCTTCAACGACGGAGCATGTTGCCCCCGGCGTATTCGTCCCCTTAGAGGTGTGGGGCTGTGGGGGATTCACCTTCCATTTGTCAGATAACACGAATTTGCCCTGTCGGTACTGGTTTTCAAGCCAATTTTTGAAAACGTAGCAATCCTCAATCGGATGACCCAGTACTCGATGATAAGGACAGTAGTTGGGCTCGTTGACGTCACTTGGTTGTAACGGGCGTTTCGGATCCGGCAGATTTATGAGTCGGTTGCGCAACGCCAGCTCGAATAACCTTCTCGTTTTATCGCGGGGATAAGAGTAAGAACGTTCTAGCCTCTCCTCAAGGGCTACGTACGGACGCATATTATTTTGACGAGCAACCGGTTTCGAGTCGCTTGGTTGTTGTTGAGCATTAGCGACAACGATTGCCTTTCCTTTCCCTTTGTCATTTCGGGAGTCCGGCTTTGGAAGAGGGGGTTTATGGCCCATCTGATCCATTTGCGCTAGCTTGTCAATCAAGGCCTGGAAGGTAGCCAGCTTGAAAAACATCATAAATTGCGAGATGGTTGCTTGCGGATCAAGGGTTCCCACAAACATACCCACCGCAGGAGCTTCTTCAATGCGCTGCTCACACTTCGACCATAAGTTCCGCCATCGTATAGCGTACTGAACCCACGTCTCGCCTGGCTTTACCCTGTCGTTAATCAGTGCCGTCATCGGGGTGCGTTCACTGGCGCTTGCAAAACGCTGAGTAAACAGCAGCTCCATCTCTGCGAAGGTTTTAATAGAGTCATTCGGGAGCTCAGAGTACCACTCGAACGCCGTATCTGATAAGCTTCCAACAAACTGGCGAAGCAACAGCTTGTCGTCACCGCCGGTGTTGCCGCAGAGTGCCCTGAACTGGGCAACGTGCTGGTGAGGATTGCCTGTCCCTTTATAGACATGGAACTTGGGAATTGTGTAACCCCGCGGGTACTTGATTTGATCGTACCAACTCGGATATGGCCGCCCCGTTTTCACGACCTGGCCGGCTGCTTCGGTCGCATGATGAACCCGTATTTGTTGGGCTATGTACTCGTCTAAATCAGTTTTGGAGATTGTATCCTCCTTAGCTGTTGACAAAGCTGGCGGAGGATTTGATGTCTCTCCCCTATCGTCTCCAAGGACGATTGGGGGCTCTTCAGCCGGAGGATCCTGTTGTATCATTATCCCTATCATGTCTTGGAAGAGGAGGCCCATACGCTATATGTTGCTGCTTGTTCAGCAGCCTCTTTGTCCTTCTTCTCCAATATTCGATGAAGGAATTCGGCATCGGTTTCTTCCTCCTGGCGTTCATCCGAGGACGTTTCAGGGTTTTCTTTTGGCCCAGTAAGTGCGGCCATAGCGTTCATCATCTCTTGGAGCTTCTGCTGCTGCTCTTGCGCTTTGGTCACTGATTGCGTAAGCGGTCGATGACCCGTAGATATGCAACTGTCCTCTTTACCAGACGCCACATAGACGGTATGAACTACAATGCCCCCTGACTTAGGGCATTTGGGTTCATCACCTCTGATATTCATCATCGGCGTTGGCACTTTCTCTGGCCTTCTTCTTTTATGGGCCATAGAAGTTGAGGGGGCCGTTGCTTTGGGCACCCTGGTGACTGTCATCCTTTCCTGTTTGATCGGACGGTCTTTTTCTTTTTCCACTTTCGCCTTTTTCTGTTGACAAGAGCGATCTGGGTCAATTACAGAGTCTTGAACTCTCTGCCAAACTTTATAAATTTTTTAGGACAGCCGTTGAGGGGGCTGTTCCTGCTTCGTTTCCGGAACTTTCACCGCAGGTGGAGGAGATCTTTTCAGTGTAGCGGTTGGAGAGTTCTTACGTACCCTCCTCAGCAGTTCAAAGCTGTTCCCAGTTGGAACAGCAGCGTTGACTTCCACCACTGGAGCCGGCGGAGTTAGCCCTGAGGGGGAGTTGCCCCCTGCCTTCTTCACTCGTTGCCAATGGCGACGTCGAGCACGACGAGCCGTTGGGACTGGCTCGGAGATAGAGATAGCTTCTTTTTGCCCCCTGTCTGAATGAGGCGCTGCCGGTGTTAACCTCTTAAAGACTGAAGTTGTCTTTTGAGGGATGATATTCAACCTGTCGAAGACAGATCCTCGAGCAGGGGCAAGAGCAGGAATCGTCAGTCTTTTCAAGACTGACTCTTTGTCAGGGGAAGCCGCCTTGACGACTTCTGGAGCAGCAGTTATTGCCTTCCTTGGGACAGCCAATTTAGAGTTCTGATCCAGCCTGGGGAAAACAGAGGCTGTTGGTTTGGTAGTGGGCGACCCGTTGACAGGGGCCGTCGTGGCAGTGAGCCGGTCGAAGACCGACTTCTTGTTCACTTCCGGTGCAGGTATTGGCATAGAGAAGCTTGTAGGCGGGATCATGGTCCCGAAAAACAGGCCGGTGGTGGCCTGGGTCACCTGGTCTACCGGCAGAGCGAAGGAAGCCGCTTGGGGCCCATATGCTACACCTCCTGGGGAGGTGGAGCGTCCGTTGCAGTGGCACTTCGAGCAGTTGGTGCAGTTAGAGGCCATTGATGCTTGAGTTCTGTGCCAGGCAAAAGACCAAGTCTTAGTAACTTGAAATCCGAAGGCAACCATTTAACAAACCGCGATTGGTTCGCGAGGACGACACACGAAGTGTGGAGTGGAAAGAGGAAAAGGTCCCACCGGGCGTGCCAGAATCTGTTCCCCTCCGAAAGGCGGCCGACGCATTAGGACGTCTAGGCACGAGATTCGGGGCAGATGCTATATGGTTTTATCCGTCCACCTCTCCGAAGATGCCAAGTTGATTTATGGCACCGTATACCGGAGGTTTAGACGGATGCGGCCGATGTAGCAGACTTCGTCAGATTCCCCCTCGCTTGAGGGGTTTTTGATTGTGGGGACGCTCTTCCCTGCAGGCGCAAGCCCCTGCAGTTAATTACGCTACCGCATCGCGGTAACAACTTTCTCCTTCTCCAGAATTTCACTTCGTGTCGTGTGTGTTTGTTTTGTTTGTGGTTACCCGTGGATTGTATACGGAGACTAGGTTATGCCGTCGCCCGTAGGACGTGAATTAGTTCAAATCCGTATTTACTTAGATTTGGGTTTGGTGTTTTGGTTTAAGGACACGCTAGCCATATTGAGGCTAAGATCGACTTAAACGTTCGTTAAGGATACGTTAGTCCCGTTTGAGACTAAGATCGACTTAACATTTAATATATGGCCGTCAGGATTCGTCACCTCTCTGATGTCGTTGAAGGATTACAACGATAGGTGTCAGAGGAGCTTAGAGATGTACCCTCGAACCAGAGTTGATTTGGAATTTTATGATCCATTTGAATGTTTAAGGATACGTTAGCCGTATTTGAGGCTAAGATCAACTTAAACGGGACCGTTTAGATCCGGCAAAATAGCATTTGGAGGCTCTATTGTTCCAGTTTAGAGACGTAGTGGTCCGTAGGTAGTTTAAGGACGTTGCGATCCATTGCCAGTTTAGAGACGTAGTGGTCTATATTCCAGTTTAGAGACGTGGTGGTCCGCATTCCAGTTTAGGGACGTGGTGGTCCGTATTCCAGTTTAGGGACGTGGTGGTCCAATATTAGTTTAAGGACGTTTCGGTCCACGAGTTTAAGGACCCCGCAGTCCATATTGATGGGTGTGGTCGTCGGGACCCGTCACCTCTCTGACGACGTTGAATGATTACAACGACAGGTGTCAGAGGAGTTCGAAGATGTACTCTCGAACCAGATATAAATTGATTTAAGAGAGCAGCTGTGCTCAGTCAATTTAATTTGAGGACTTACGGCCAAAATTGGGCTAAGTCCAGTTGAAAATGTTCGACACTTTGTTTGGATTTGGCCTGTTAGGCCTTTGTTTGGGCTTTCCCCTTTTTAGAATAATGCATAGCATTACTTCAGGCCATTGACTGGGCTCTGCCCTTTTTATTATAATGCAGAGCATTTGTTTTTGGTCCATTGGACCTCTCAATTGGGCTCTGCCTTTTAAACAATGCATAGCATTATTTTTGGTCTGTTTAGACTTTTTAATTAGGCTCTGACTTTTTAAATTAATGTGCAGTACTTCTATTTGGTCCATTTGACCTTTGATTGGGCTCTGCCCCTTAATAATGCATTACATTTAATACTCTGACAGTGCCCCATATGGCTTGTCAGGTGCTTTGCGCAATTAAAGAGCGCAAGCGCTCGTGGAGGTGACACGTGTCACGTTTTGATGAGCGCAAGCGCAACAGCGCAGTGCGCTGCGTTGTTGCACTGCTGACCCGTGGCGCTTCCTGGCAGCTTGCGCAATGGTGCAGTTTTGGCGAGTGCTGGGCACTGTTCTTATTCTTTTGGATCAATTTCAGATCACAGAAAAACAAGTTTTTTCTTGTTTTTTAAAGAACCAGTGGTTCATATAAGGTGCAAGGCATTGTTATCTTGAGAATCTTTTAGATTCAGAACCCATAGTTCATAAAAGAAGTGCAAGGCACTGTTTTTATTTATTATTTTTCTTTTCATTAGAGATCCTCGATCTTGTTCTCAGATCAATGATCTGTTCATGAGAGAATTTTTCTCTTTTTTCTAAAGGTTTTTACCTTTTTCTTTGTTCTTGAGGATTCCTCTCCAATTCTTCAGAGTTCTCTCTGTTTAATTTTTCACAAAAAAATGTTCCTCCCTTTGAATTGGGGTCTGGGGTCCTTTTTATAGTGCCCATAAATTAGTTAAATTTGTTAAGGAGATCTTTCTCTGAGTGATTTGGGGAATTTTTCCCACCGTTGGATCTTTGATCCAAAGGCCTCTATTTTACAGAAGAAAATCTTCTTGTTTTAACAAGAACAGAAAAGATTTCTTTAAAATTTCAATTCTGTTTTGCGCAAACGCCTCAGCGCGTGACACGTGTCGCGCAGCGCAGCGCTTGCGCAGCTGTGCTTGCGCAACTGCGCAGACACGTGTCGCGCAGCGCAGCGCTTGCGCAACTGAAGCGTTGCTTTCTTTACTTTTATTTTTAAAGAGCCTTGCTCTGATTGGACGCACTGCCTCGGGCGCTGTGCTGACGCATCAACTTCTGACACGTGGCGCTTTGCGCGCAGCGCAGAGGATCCGAAGCGTTGCTTCATTTATTAAAACTTAGATTTTCAAGGTAGAGCTTTACTCTGATTGGGGGAATCGGAAGCGTTGCTTCACCTGAGATATCTTTTCATCTTCTTTTTTCAAGCCAAACTTGTATTTCCAAAATCTTGATTTCCCGGGTCTATTGTGCACAGAATCTTTTGTGCTCGGGTCTATATATAGTTCAAGGCCGAGCCTTTTCTCCTCTCATCTTCAGAGAACTTCTTTTATCATGGCTTGCAACCGCCCTCACGCCCGCCGTCAACCATGGGAAGTGCCGATCCGGGACATTGTTCCCCGTTTTGCTGCGCGCCTGGTGGACCCTTCTCTTACGGACGAGCAATGCGATGCTGCAATGCACGAACTTTTGACTCGTGTGGGGTCTCCTCTCCCTCCGCATTCCGTTTGGCTTCGGATGATCCTTGCCTCGGTGCTCGCCGACATTCCCCCTCCTCCGGCGGAGATGTCCTCGGCAATGCTTGATGCGGCCGAGGATAAGATCGAGAGCTTTTTCGAAGCGCTCTTGATCACTAAAGTCTTGAGGGACCGCTCTTTCCACTTGCTGAGCCAGATACGGGCTCGCCGAGTTGTCATCGCCACCTTTTCCAATGAATGTGGCGATGATCGTTGGATGTCTTCCTCTCGAGAGGATCGCCGCTTCGACGTGGTGGAGAAGACAGAAAGGGAGCTGGGGAATCTTCTTTTTATCTTTGCGAACCCTTGTATTTCCGATCCCATATTTGGTGATCTTTTTTGAATGTAATATAAATAAATAAATGTTTTAATTAAGTATTTTATTATCTGTTAAGCGTTCTTTTTATTTTAGCTTTCCGTTGTGCTTGTGCATCGTATGATTTAATTTGCTATCATTAAGTGCATGTGATTCTTGCACGGGTAAATTGCCTTTTGTGTTCAGTCTCTTTTTTTTATGAAGCAGTGCTTTACTTTTCAGTTTTAGAAGTAGAGTTTCGTTGTGATTGGGGGAAACAGCTTGTTTGTATGCACACAACGGCCGACTGCTTCCTCGTCGCTCTGCTCTCTTGAAAATTGTAGTGGGAGCAATTTGGGGAGCACTTCCCGGGTTTTACGAAGCCATGCCGCTGAATGCGCTGGATGATACCGAAGATAAGGTGCATTCGGTGTACCTGTCTGGCTTGATCTCAAAGAAGCGTCGAGATAACCTCATTGATATTCTGCATCAAACTTTCCAACAGACGACGATAATCGCTTCTTATCAAAGGAAAGAGGACATTGGCGAGGATTTCAACACTCGTGAGCGCGAGAGGATGCACACGAGAATGGTCAGAAAGGCCAGAAAGATTCTAGACGGCCTTACTTTCGAATTCCTTAATCCATGCCCTGGATCTGAGGCTTTACCATTGTAATCATTTTGATGATATTTTCGTTTAATGCTTTCATGATTGTAAGAACTTTTCGAAGTATGAATGGCAAATTCCTCATTTCAACCTGTTTATTTTATGTACTAAATCTTTTGCACATGCATGAACGGGTATGCTTCGAACGCTTAACCGAATGCGAATCAAATGTTCTCCTTGTCGCTTTCTTCTCTTTTCTTTGTTGCCGGCATGTCACTTTAGTAAGCGTAGCCTGTAGATGACAGAGTGAGCATTTCGCTTTGAATTCTTGGAGAGGTAGTGATGGCTTAGAAAGCAGGTTCAGATCTGCTGCCTAAGACTTTTCAACTTCATGAGCCGTGAGGGTTTCATAAAGACTTTTCTCCCTACGAGTCGAGAGGATCTCGTAAGTGTATTTTCTCCTTAAGAACTGTGAGGATTCCTAAGCGCGTTTTCTCTTGAGAGTCGTAAGGATCTCACAAGAGAATTTTCCCTCCTACAAGTCGAGAGGACCCGTAAGTGGTTGTTTCCCTCCTTGTCGAGATTCGACTTTGGAGAGTGTGGCCCGTGAATAGTATGCAAGAATCCATTTTGGACTGACCTGCAGGGCCCCAGCGCTTAGGTAACAGGTCCTTCTCCCCATTGCCTAAGGTTTTTCAACTTTATGAGCCGAGACGATTCGAGAAGTTCCCGTAAAAACACTAATTTCCTCATGAGTCGAGACGAATCGAGCAGTTCTCGCAAGAATGTCCTAACGTCACAGTTAACCTCTGCTCTTTACGACAGAGGTCTGTTAGGGTCTGTGGCACTAGGGTTTTGTCCGTCGTACCGTCGCGTTGGCTGATGTATTTCTCGATAGGCAATCTTGCTGTTCGAGTAGCCTTGCGACTGTCGTGTCTCTGATCCCTTCGGGGGCTGGACAAGACGTCTTCAAGCAATCCTCCTAGGCAGTTTGACCGTCGGAAGAGCAAGCGTTAGGAATTTTGCCATGCCGCTTTTTACTTGAGGTTAGGCTCATTTTGGAGAGCCCCGATGAGTCATAACCACTCCGCGCTGGGGTGGGATGATCTCCGATAGTCTTTCAGGTTTTATATGAGTTGCCGTCAAGACCCTGAAGCTAGGAATTTGGCTTTCACTTCGTTTGCTGGCATTGTGTCTGCTGTATCGATATGAATGTCGCGGTTGTCTCTAGGTTGCTGGTGAACCGTCGAAGTTTGGAACTAGGGATTTTGTCGTGGCTCCGTTTGGTGATTTTGCGTCTGCTGTAACGAGACGAATGTCAAGGTGATCTCTAGGTTGTCTGTGAACCATCGAGATTTGGAACTAGGGATTTTTCCGTGGCTCCGCTGTTTGATTGTCGCGTCTGAATCCTGCTGGAGGAAGAACGCTGTAGTGACATCTCGTATGCTGTATCGAGACGAACGTCGAGGTGGTGACCACTCCGCGCTAGCGTGGGATGATCTCTAATAGTCTTTCAGGTTTTATATGAGTTGCCGTCAAGACCCTGAAACTAGGAATTTGGCCTTCGCTTCGTTTGTTTTAGCGTGTTCGAATCCTGTTGGAGGAAGAACGTTGTGATGACATCTCGTATGCTGTATCGAGACGAACGTCGAGGTGGTGACCACTCCGCGCTGGTGTGTGATGATCTCCGATAGTCTTTCAGGTTTTATATGACTTGCCGTCAAGACCCTGAAGCTAGGAATTTGGCCTTTGCTTCGTTTGCTGGCATTGCGTTTGCTGTATCGAGACGAATGTCGCGGTTGTCTCTTGGTGTTGGTGAACCGTCGATGCTTGGAACTAGGGATTTTGCCGTGGCTCCGTGTGGTGATGTTGCGTCTGCTGTAACGAGACGAATGTCAAGGTGATCTCTAGGTTGTTTGTGAACCATCGAGATTTGGAACCAGGAATTTTGCCGTGGCTCCGTTGTTTGATTGTCGCGGCTGAATCCTGCTGGAGGAAGAACGCTGTAGTGACATCTCGTATGCTGTATCGAGACGAACGTCGAGGTGGTGACCACTCCGCGCTAGCGTGGGATGATCTCTGATAGTCTTTTAGGTTTTATATGAGTTGCCGTCAAGACCCTGAAGCTAGGAATTTGGCCTTCGCTTCGTTTGTTTTAGCGTGTCCGAATCCTGTTGGAGGAAGAACCCTATGATGACATCTCGTCTGCTGTATCGAGACGAACGTCGAGGTGGTGACCACTCCGCGCTGGTGTGGGATGCTCTCCAATAGTCTTTCAGGTTTTATATGAGTTGCCATCAAGACCCTGAAGCTAGGAATTTGGCTTTTGCTTCGTTTGCTGGCATTGCGTCTGGTGTAATGAAACGAATGCTGAGGTGGAATTGGGATCTTGCCATCACTCCGCCTTGCTGACGTTGCGTCTGCTGTAACGAGATGAATGTCGAGGTGGTCTCTAGGTTGTCTGCGAACCATCGAGATTTAGAGTAGGGGCTTTGCCATAGCTCCACGGTTGATTACAGCATCTGAATCCTGCTGGAATGGGGAGGGACGCTGTTGATGATCTCTCGGCTATCCCTGAACCGTCGAGATTTGGCTTCGTTTTCTGATGAAGCCTGAGGAGGGAAGGTGTGATTCCTTCTTTGCTTGCGCCCCTGGATTGTATACAGGGATTAGTGTGATATCACCTGTAGGGCATAAATTTTATTTTTTTTGTTTCCGCGATACTCTATCATTTCAGCTTTTATATCGCGAAAGTCGCGATTGCCCAGTTATTTCGGCTATTTTTCGCGGCGCCCAATCATTTCGGTTATTTATTTTATTTTTACTCACTGCTTTTTATTGCGAGTTGCCCAATCATTTCGGCTATTTTGCATGCATACATTTTACATTCTGATTTTGTTTGCAAGTTGCCCCATCATTTCGGCTATTTCGTATGCACGTGTGGCTCGCTAGCTTCTTTGCTGCAAGCTTGGAGTTAGATACCGATTTCGGCATCAGCACCGCTACAACTGGAATATTGCCAGGAGCGAATCACCATTTGCCTCTGTCGATGTCGAACAAAGGTGGCTTAGCGAACAGGGTTAGGATCCTGTCGACTAAGGCTTTCGATTTCATGAGCCGTAAGGGTCTCATAAAGTTTTTTCTCCCTGCGAGCCGTGAGGATCTCGTAGGTGCATTTTCTCCTTAGGAATCATGAGGGTTCCTAAGTGTGTGGTCTTTTATAAGTCGAAAGGATCTTACAAGAGTGCTTTCTCCTTATAAGTCGAGAGGACTTACAAGGCCTGTTCACTGTGTAAACATATCCCTAGTTACGGATGGGACTTTGTTAGGGAAATGTTTATTCGCGCCCGTGGATTGTATATAAGGGTCAATATTGGGCCGCTTGTAGGGCAGCATTGGAGGCTGTGATGGCTGCTTAAGAACAGGTTCGGACCCCCTGTAGCTTAAGGCTTTTGAATCCTATGAGCCGTGAGGGTCTCATAGGAGGGTTCTCCTTACGAGTCGTGAGGATCTCGCAAGTGTAATTTCTCCTTAGGAATCGTGGGGATCCCTAAGTGTGTTGTTCCCTTGTGAGTCGTAAGGATCTCACGCAGGTGGTTTCTCCTCACAAGGTCGAGAGGACCTTGCAAGTGTATTTTAACGAGATTGCGCCCTTTCGGGTTTTCACAAAACTCGCCGGTAGCCCTGCTGTTTTTACTCACGGAGCCCTTTCAGGTTTTCATCCGTGCCTATCTCGCTTGTGGACGTATTGTTTTTTTACCACGTCAGCCTGAGGATGCCGCGGGTTGGTAGTAGTTTAACGATGTTTCGGTCAGCAGCCAACGTACGATTACGCAGCTAGATTTTGCCGCAAATCTTCGCATGTTTTGTGTCGGAGGTGGATTCTTTGAAGAGAGGGCTGAGGGCGATTTCTTCGTCAGAGTCACTTCCAAAGGTGATAACTTGCGATCCTTTGGTGTCGGCTATGTGACAGTTGCCAGCAGCTCTTTCGCGCTCATCTGTCGTGCTTTTCTGTTCCCGACGAGCCTTGCGCTTCACTCGTTGAACGTGTCATCGATGGGCAACATATCCCTGCCACCAGTTTTTTTTAAAGGCTATGCACTCCTCGATAGGGTGTGTAATCCTCTGATGGTATAGGCAGAAGTTAGGATGTGTGTCCGCTTTATCAAGACGTATATTGCCAGGGGAATTTCCTTTGAAAGAGGGCAACTTCATTCCTATTGCCAGGGCCCTAGCGAATCGTTTCTTTACTTTAAGATTGCTTTTGCTGGCGATAGGGATGCTTTGCTCCAGTTGGGGTGTCTCGACCTTTTCCTCCAGTCGTCGGCGTTTGGCTTTTTCGAATATAGCCAGTTCACGCTCTCGATTGGTTTTGCTTTTCTAACGGGTTTCGTTCAGTAGCAAGTCGATCATCTCGTCAGACGGTTCCAAGGGTTTTGGCCTCGATCCTGCCCCCAGCTCTTTTATGCCGTCTTCTATCGCCGAGTGCGTTTCTTCATTAGTTAATGCCAAATGAGAGATCATGTGGCAACTTGCCACATAGTCCTCAGATTCTTTTGACGAGTCATCCCTGTCGTTATCTCCGTTCTCAAGGATATTGTTGAGAAATTCTTGGAGTGTGACCGGGGTCCGCACCTTCTGGTTATATTCTTCCAGAGCGTCAATCTGTTTTTGCAGGTCTGTGCGCTTGTTATCAAGCTTCACGAGCTTTTGGGTCTTCTTCTTCTTCTTCGAAGACTTTGACGGCTGGGTGCGAGCGCTTTGACTATCACTACCAATTTTTGTAGTTGGGCACGGTTTCAGCATTCCCTCGACGATCTCGGGTTCCAGTGGATTTTTCCATCTGATTGCCGGGCACGTTAGGAGATCCTTCAGCATTCTTTTCGTCTTTGCCGAAAGAACAACTTCCCATGGGGTTTCCCTTATGAATGAGCACGATGCCCCCGGCACGTCCACTTTTTTAGGGGCGTGAGGCTGTGGCGGGTTCACCTTCCAGTTTTCGGATAATGCGAACTTGCCTTGTTGGTATTGGTCTTCAATCCAGCCTTTGAAGACGAAGCAATTTTCGATTGGATGGCTTACTGCTTGGTGGTAAGGGCAGTAATTGGGATTGTCGACATCACCTGGCTGCATCGGACGTTTTGGATCCGAAAAATTTATGAGCCTGTTGCGCACTGTCAGCTCGAACCGTCTCCTCGTTTTATCTTGAGAAAACGAGTAAGGACGTCCCAGTCTTTCCTCGAGGGATGGGCGTGGACGCATGTTGTTTTGTCGAACAACCGGCTTTAAGTTGCTCGGCTGTTGTTGAGTAGTGGCAACGAAAGTTGCTTTTCCTTTTCCCTTTTCATTCCGAGGATCCGTCTTTGAAGGAGATGGTCTATGACCCATCTGGTCCATTTGGGCCAACTTGTCAATCAAGGCCTGGAACATGGTCGTCTTGAAGAACATCATGAATTGGGAAATAGTTGCATGAGGGTCCAGAGTGCCCACGAACATGCCTACCGCAGGCGCTTCTTCGATGTGCTGCTCGCATTTCGACCACAGATTCCGCCATCGTATTGCATATTGAACCCACGTTTCACCTGGCTTCACCCTGGCATTGATCAATGCCGTTATTGGGGTGCGTTCACTAGCACTCGCGAATCGCTGGGTGAATAATAGCTCCATTTCTGCGAAAGTCTTCACGGAGTCGTTCGAGAGTTCAGAGTACCATTCGAATGCCGTTTCTGACAAGCTGCCGACGAATTGGCGAAGTAGCAATTTATCGTCACCTCCGGTGTTGCCATATAGAGCCTTGAACTGGGCGACATGCTGGTGGGGATTGCCTGTCTCCTTGTATACATGAAATTTAGGGATCGTATATCCCGGCGGGTACTTATTTGGTCATACCAGCCTGGATATGGTCGCCCAGTTTTAACAACCTGGCCGGCTGCTTCATTCTCCTGGTGAGCTCGTATTTGCTGAGCAATGTAGTCGTCCAGAGCGGCCTTGGAAATGGTTTCCTCTTTGGCTGCTGAAAGAGCCGGATGAGGGTTCAATGTCTCCCCTCTGTCGTCTTCAATGATGATTGGAGGGTCTTCAGCTAGAGGTTCTGGCTGTAACATCTTCCCGACCATGTCTTGGAAGAGAAGCGCCATTCGTTTTATATTAGCCGCTTGTTCTGCTGTTTCTCTATCCTTCTTTTCGAGGACTCTGCGGAGGAAGTCAGCATCGGTTTCTTGTTCATGACGCTGCTCTGATGACGCCTCCGGGCTTTCTTTTGGCCCGGTGAGTGCGGCCATTGCAGTCAGCATTTCCTGAAGCTTCTGTTGCTGCTCCTGGGCTTTTGTCACGGATCGGGTGAGCGGTCGGTGACCCGTCGAAGCTCGGCTTTCCCCCTTTCCGGAAGTCATATAAACAGTATGCACCATTATGCCCCCAGACTTGGGGCGTTTGAGCTCAGCGTTTTTGTGGTCTGCCGCAGTCACAGGGGCTTTCTTCGGCCACCTTCTCTTCTGAGCGGTTGACGTTGAGAGAGCCGTTGCAGTGGGCACCCAGACTGATGATGTCTTCTGTGGTACCCCAGGATGGCTCTTTTCTTGCCGAGCTTTGAGCATTTTTGATCGGCGAGAGTAGTCCTGGTCAATTACTGAGTCCGAACCTGTCGCCAGACTTTGTAAATTTTGGAGAAAAGCCGTTGAGAGGACTGCTCCAGCTTCGTTTCCGTAACATTCTCCACGGGTGGAGGAGATCTTTTTAGTACGGCGGTGGGTGAATTCCTGCGCACCCTGTTAAGCAGCTCAAAGCTGTTCCCAGTTGGAATAGCAGCATTGATTTCCACTGTTGGGGCTGATGGAGTTAGCCCAGAGGGGGAGTTGCCCCCAGCCTTCCTTATTCGACGCTAATGGCAACGTCGAGCGTGTCGAGCCGTTGGGATTATTTCAGCTTTAGGGGTGACTTCGTTATGCCCCCTGTCTTGGTGAGGCGCTGCTGATACCGGCCTCTTGAAAACCGACGTCCGTCGAGCAGCAGTATCCAATCTGTCAAAGACAGATCTTTAAGTAGGAACGGGAGCCGGAGTGGCCAGGCTCGTAAAGACCGATCCCTTAACGGGAGAAGCTTCTTTAGTGATCTCGAGAGCAGGAATGGCTATCCGCTTTGGGATGGCTGCTTCAGGTATCGTGGGCTTCTTGACGGGCCCATTGGAGTTCAGGCTTAGCCTATCGAAGACTGATACTGTTGGCTTGACATTGGACGACCCGTTGAGAGGGGCCGTGATAGTAGCGAGCCGATCAAAGACCGACTTCTTTTGCGCTTCTTGCGGCAGTGGGATGTTAATGCTCACTGGTGGGAGCATGGTCCTGAAGAACAAACCGGTGGCAGCCTTCATCACCTGCTCTATCGGCATTGTGAACAGGGAGGCCGCCTGGGGCTCGTAAGCTATACCTCCAGACGAGGCGGAACGTGAGTTGCAGCTGCAGCTGGAGCAGTTGGAGGCTATTGATGTTATGTCTTCTGCACGGGAGCAAAACCAAATCTTAGTAGCTCGGACCCAAGGGCAACCATATCAAACCGCGATTCGTTCGCGAACACGACACACGAAGTGTTGAGTGGAAAGAGGAAGAGGTCCCACCGGGCGTGCCAGAATCTGTTTACAACCGAACACAGAGACGCGACCGCGTGGGTCCGTCTTGCCTGAATTTTGGGGCAGATGCTATTTGGTGCTATCTGTCCACCTCTCCGAAGATATCAAGTTGATTTATGGCACCATGTATCGAAGGTTTAAACGGATGCGTCCGATGTAGTGGATTTCGTCAGATTCCCCCTCGTTTGAGGGGGTTTTGATTGTGGGGACGCTCTTCCCTGCAGACGCAAGCCCCTGCAGTTAATTACGCTACCGAATCGCGGTAACGACTTTCTTTTTCTCCAGATGGTCATTTCGTGTCGTGGGTGTTTGTTTTGTTTTTGATTGCCCGTGGATTGTATACAGAGACTAATTTATGTTGTCGCCCGTAGGGCGTGGATTAGTCCAAATCCGTATCTTCTTAGATTTGGGTTTGGGGGTTGGGTTTAAGGATACGTTAGCCTCATTTGAGACTAAGATCAACTTAATCGTTTGTTAAGGATACGTTAGTCTAATTTCTAGACTAAGATCAACTTAACAGGATCATTTAGATCCAACAAGAAAGCATTTGGCCTTTGTTGTTTAGTTTAGGGACATTGCGGTCGATTGTTAGTTTAATGACATTACGGTCCAATGTTAGTTTAAGGACATTACGGTCCATTGTTAGTTTAAAGACACTGCGGTCGAATGTCAGTTTAAGGACATTACGGTCCATTGTTAGTTTAAGGACATCTCAGTTCAATGTTAGTTTAAAGACATTGCGGTCGAGGTTAATGATATCGTAGTCCGTGAGTTTAAGGACCCCGCAGTCTAAGGTTAAGGACATCATAGTCTATGGGCTTAAGGACCCCACAGTCCAGTTTAAGGACATCGTAGTCCGTGGGCTTACGGATCCCACAGTCCAGGTTAAGGACATCGTAGTCCATGGGCTTAAGGACCCCACAGTCCAGGTTAAGGACATCGTAGTCCGTGAGTTTAAAGACCCCACAGTCCGGTTTAAAGACGTCATAGTTTATGGAATGTATGGTTGTCGGGACCCGTCACCTCTCTGAAGACGTTGAAGGATTACAACGACATATATCAGAGGGGTTCAGAGATGTACCCTTGAACCAATGTTGGTTGGGAGATCTATAGTCCAATTTGGGACTAAGGTCTGTTAAAAGGTTTATGAGCATATGGCTCAGTTGATATGAGTTGAGGACTTATGGCCAATCTTGGGCTAAGTCCAATCAGGTCAAAATGTTTAACATTTTTATTCTGGCTATTGAGCTTTTATTTGGGTTTGGCCCTTTTGACAACATTTTTGTCTTGTATTGAATGCAGAGCATTCATCAAAACAATGTATGTTCTGTCAGCGCAACACGTGGCACGCCAGACGCTTTGCGCTAGTCAAAGAGCGCAGTGCGCTTCTGCCA
Source organism: Agapanthus africanus (assembly GCA_030015575.1). NCBI lineage: Eukaryota > Viridiplantae > Streptophyta > Magnoliopsida > Asparagales > Amaryllidaceae > Agapanthus > Agapanthus africanus. The sequence continues at coordinate 54,018,158 of CM057350.1, read as the reverse complement.
AATAGTGCACACGAGAAGGACACGTGTCGCGCTTGGCGCTAAGCGCCAGATGATGGACGCATTGCGCTAGTTTATGAGCGTTAAGCGCTAGTCCATGAGCACATTGCGCTATCAATTCAGTGGCGCCCTCGTGAGTGTCACGTGGCGCGCTTGGCGCTGAGCGTCAGCCCATGAGCGCAGTGAGCTATTTCAGAAACGCAAAGCGCAAGTTGCATACGTGGTTGACACGTGGCACATTTTGGTGCTGAGCACCGGTCCAGAGAGCGCAGAAGCGCTGTTCAAGAGCGCAAGGCGCATTTCAATAGCGCAAAGCGCATTTGATCAATTTTTATGATCTTTATGTTCTTTTTTTTTAAAAAGAGATTTTGTCTCAAGATTCAAAAACAATAGTTCTTACTTTTAAAAGGCTTTGCCTTTATAGATCAATGATCTGTGTGAAGAATATATTCTTCTTTTATTATGTGATGAGATCTTTTGATCTTTTTTATGAAAGACTTTGGTCTTTGTAGATCTATGGTCTTTTAAGAAGATAATTCTTCTTTTTATGAAATGATTTCATCGCTGTGTTCATCATTCATCATCTTTACCTTGAAGAAATAATCTTCTTTCAAGAGCTTGCTCTCTTTCTTTTTGAGTTTTCTCAAAGTTTATAGGCGGGGAGGGTTTCTCTATTTCATACTTGAAGTCTTGGGGCCTTTATATAGGGTAAGTTGATTTGTTGAATCAGTTAAAAAGATCTTTCTTTGATTGATTTGGGGATATTTCCCCACTATTGAATCTTTGATCCTAGGACTTCTGTTTTACAGAAGGCAATCTTCTTGTTTTTAACACGATTGAAAAGATTTTTCCATAACAGAAATTTAATTCTGATTAATTAATGATTTATCATTATTATTAGATCTTTTGATCTAACGGTGGGGAATTTTATAATTGCAGCGCTAGCGCACCCGTGTTTTGCACTTGGTGCGCTGCTCAGAGTGGAGCGCACTTTGTGCTAGCGCACCCGTGTTTGACACGTGGTGCGCTGTTCAGAGCGCAGCGCAGCATGCGCTAGCGCACTCGTATTTGACACGTGGCGCACAGCGCGCCTAGCGCGAGCGCACACATGGTGCACTGCTTAGGGCGCAGCGCACCTGGCGCTAGTGCATCCGTGTTTGACACGTGGCGTGCAGCGCGCCTAGCGCTGGATCTAAAGCGTTACTTCAATTTTTGAATTTCAAAACAGAGTTTTGCTCTGATTGGGGGAAACAATTACAAGTTAAATTCTTAAAATTGAAAAAATCAAATTCAAAATTTATGAAAATTTAATTTAAAATTGAAGAAACTAATGGCAAATCAAGGAAAAATAAGCGGTCGCGAGGCTCGAGGCGGCGAGTGCGGCAGTGAGGAGCTTGATGAGTGTCGGCTGCTTGGTATCGATGCGGTCGACGAAGCTCCAGGTGAGGTGCGCGTCTGGGTCCAGCGAGGAGATGGTCATCGTCGGCGGTGGCGACGAGATGCCCGGCGGCGGCGATGAGAGGCCAGGCGGGCGATGATGACGAGAGCTAGGGCACGGGCGAATTTTCTTTTCAGGGGAGGGAAATGAAAAGGGTCGGGGAAAAAGAAGGATAAGAGGATTTATTTTCAGTGGGTTGTAGGACCCGACACATTTTTTTATTCGCAGCGGTATCAGTCGTGACCAAATCTTTTATAACCGTGACCATAAGTTAGTCACGGATAAAACTGTGACCAAATGCCCATTACTACTGGGCATATTTATAGTAGTGAATAACCATAGCATACGAGCAAACGATTTGACAATAATCAAAATATAATAGGGTGAGACCGACAAAAGCAACGTGCCATTGTACCGTCTGAATTCTAAAATTTGTCATATTCATTTTGTTAAAGTGATAGATAATGCGGTATGTGAAATATTGTGTTGTTAGTTATTGCAAGTTTGCAGCTACATGTGATGCTAATGTGTTTTTTGTTGCAATATTTAAACCCATTGTTCCATTCAAGTTTGTATTGCATCTGTTCATGCTTGATTGTTTGGTAAATTTTAGAAATGAGGAGTAACAGTGTATGAAATCTAGGACTGGATAATTTTAAAAGGGAGAAATTCTGAGAAAAGAAAATTTAGGCAAGAGAGGAACTGGAGGAAGAAGATGAAGTAATTGGAGCGGTGGGGCCAGCTATATATGTGAAGGGATTTTTAGGGGGGGGGAAGAAGAAGAAAGAATTTACAATAACCAGGTTAAGGGTAAAAATGTCTACAAAGCACGTGGAAATCCAATTGGGAATATTCCAACCGCAACTCAAGGGAAGGTAATAAACGATGGAATACTTTATGGTATTTAGATGTTCAAAGTGAAATTATAAGATATTTATTCTCCAAAAGATAAGAAATATTGTGATATTATTAAGCAATTTATCCAATTATAACTCGAGAAGCACCGTTGTGTGTAAGAGAGAGAAGAGAAAAAAAGAAGGGGACCATGATTTAAGGGGCAAGTGCAGCCTGGTCTAAAACTGAGTGGGTGTTCTAGTGAGCCCATGCTATCCATTTTGTAATCTAACCTTGATGCCAAGGCCTGGTCCAAATCTGGATTCAAATACCTCATGAGAAAATGGAATCTCAGGTTCTTCCTATCACATCGAAAAAAGTCAACACTTCATTAATTTTTTGATGATCGGCATCCACTATCTTAATCTTCATCGTAAGATGCGGATACACTAAATTTAATGAGAATCCAAATACCATTTCACTGTTAATTTTGCGATGTAAAAATATTAAGAATGATATGCTATACAAAACCGTTAATTTTATACCCACTACATTAACAGTGAAAAGATATTGGATTCTTATCAAATTTGGTATATCCATATTTTGCACGATGAAAATGAAAGTGATGAAATATCGATTGTCGAACAAATTGATGGGTGTGTTGATTTTTTTTGAAGCCGTAGAAAAAATTGCTCATGTGGCATCATCAAAGATTCCGTTTTCTCTTATTCCATAGACTTTAATCAGATATCATAAGTTTACCTAAATTTTATATTGAGGTAATTAATGGCCTAATGATCATCAAATAGCTAAGCATATAATTAAGTAATAACTAAGAATTGAGGTGGTGAAAAAGCTATTCTAGTTAGTGACTTGTTCTCATATTAAACTAACATAAATTCTTAGATTTGCACATATAAACTGTATTTGCTCTAATCCAAACAATGGGTCCAAATACTTTCATATATTGTGAAAGAGAGATCATAAAGGGACATGCATATTCTCCTAAAACCAATATTTTGTTATCTTTCAAGCACAATCTTTTAAAACCATTTTTTGTGGGCCAAAATTGGATGCTTGATCACTGTGAGTTTGAGTGTTTCTTAAATCGTTCATCTCCTAGAGTGCAATGTCAAGTAGACTTTCGATTAGGATCCCTCTTGCACCACAAAGAAAACCCATTTGTTGAATTTCTAAGAAAAAACCATTTGCTAAATTTTTAATCCAAACCACACAAATAATTTCTAGAGTTGGACAATCACTTTGCACTGCTTAGAACTGCTTTTGAGTGTTCAGGACATTGCCACAAAACATATGTAACAGGCCGAATATATGTAACAGGCCGAATATAGCCGAGCGAATAGAATAAGCAAGCCCAGTCATTAATAACCATAGGATTTTATATTGGATATTTGCATCATTTTCAAATCATGTACTTTGCACCAAACTTTACGGTATATACTAATCAGGTGCTGAGCTCTCAGCCCAAAACAAATCAATCATATCTTAACAAAGATAAATCTCTAATGTTCATCATGGTCATCATAATCAAAGCCTTTCCCCCATTGGTAATGAAGAAAATCTACAATTAAAGATTGACAAAGTCTTACTACCTGCGACCTGGCGCCAACCCTCACTAAGCACGTGTCAAATTTCCAGCTCAAAAAAACTGTAACAAGAGAGAATTGTCAGTCATAGACGACCAGTTGACAAAGTAAAGTATTTAATGCTATAACTAGAAATTTCAGTGTAATTTTTCATAAAGGAAAAAAGAAAAGGAAAAAAAAATCAACTTTGGCAAAATTTCATCGATCATTGCTGAAGTCATTTCATTGACAGAGTAAATATAACAAACTTTTAAAATATTACTATAATCACAAAAAATCTTTAAATGTGTTCTAATATTTTCTATTAAATCTAAAATACATACATATGCAATGCACGCACAAATTTTTTCGAAAGGAGTGGTCTGAGATAATAGGAGGTTAAGGGTTATAAATAGTAAATACGTTAACATAAAATATCAAAATCGGGATAAATATAGAATGGAAATATTTTAAAGAAATGAAAAAAATAATGTTTTATTCATTGTTAAGAGCGGCTCATTCATTTCATAAAAAGAGAAGATGTACATTCACATAGAATATCAAAATCAGGATAAATATAGAATTGAAACATTTTAAAGAAATGAAAAAAAAATTCATTGTTAAGAGTGGTTCATTCATTTTTTAAAAAAGAAGATGTACATTGATTCATCAAAATCAATTGCAAAGGGTAATAAAATCTATCAAATATTTAATATGATCAACGATTTAGTTGGTTGTTTTCGCCTATAAATGTTGAGGGACAATAGCTTATGGGGGTATTAAAACTTAATTAAGATTAATGGCCACAATGAAAACAATGGGTTTGGCTCTTCTGTTGTTGTTTCTTGCAAGTCTCTGTGTTGTTAACCAAGGTAAGTTGGTGGCTTGATGCCCTTGTTTTTTGTTGTATTTTATCTTTTCATTTAAATTTGCTTTTGTTTTTAGTTACACTAAAATTGTTACATATCTTCAGTTAAAAACCAACATCATTTAGTTAAAAACCAGCATCGTTTATGATAAAAATAGCTTAGTTGGTTCACTAGGAAGAGGTCCCAAGTTCGAACCCCATGAGTGGAATGCCGCGGGATTTCATCAAACTTGTAGTATTGGGGGGAGGAGGGGTTGCTAATATATATATATATATTTGGTACATAACAGTTAATGGTATGCAGCTAAGAAGAGTTATTTCTTATATTCTTTTAAAGAAATTTATATCAAATTTCCGTTTGATACGAATTTTAATTTTTCCATACCATGGATTTTTTTGCAGCTCAAATCATCTCGATAGATAGCGCAGAAGAAGAAGCCAGCTTCAAAAATGGAAGCAAAATACGTGTACCTTGTTGCAATGTCGAAAATTGCAACGGCGGAGTGGCTGTATGTATCAAAACTAATCAATGTTATCCCACCGTTAGAGCATGTGCTGATGTTTGCCCAGAATGCCGAGGATAAATTTTCCAAAATAGATGAAGCTTGATGCTAAATTTATTGTATGTGCATGAAAGTTCAAAGAATAAATAAAATTAATTGAAGACGAATATGCTTATATATTTTGGTTTATATTTTTCTTATTTTTTGATGCTTTGCATATCCAGATATAGCCGTTACGGTCGAAATTTAGGAATATCCAACGCTAAGCGTGACAATTATGGAGTAATTTCTACAAATTTTTCTATATGATTTTACTACCAATAGCCTTATTTTTTTCTAGGTTCGATCGAATTATGAACCTATTTATGCTTGCCACATGTAGACCTGCGAGCGGCGAGTGCCCTTTGGTTGTTGCGAGCCTGTCAAGACAAAAGAAAGGCTGAGGGAAGTAAAGAGCAAGAGCAGAGGATACTAATCCCTATATTTGGGCCCGAAAAAATTTTTCGAACCCTAATCAAAATGTAAAACCTTTAGCATCTCAATGAATTTTTGTTCTCTTTTCAGTCTTGGAGTTTCAAGATAGTAACAGGTTCTCATTCTATCCTACTTAAACTTGTAACACCATTGTCACATTTCTCATGCTCTAAATAGAAATGTGATAGTATGATAATCCAATTTGAAAACCATACTCTTAATAGAAATGTGATAGCTGGCATTCCGACAAATAAAAGTAGACAATGGTGTATTTTTGAACTTAGAATTCAGATCTATAAGAAATCGCCAAAAAGAAAAACCCCTAGAATCTCCCAAACAGAAAAGAAGAAGAAGAGAAGGACCGACCTCTGCGATTCGAGAGGCGAGGACGCGCGATTTCAGAACTGCGATTTGGGAGCGGATTCTCAAGAGAAGGAGGTTTGATTTCTGATTTTTGTGATTTTTGGTTTAGATCTCATCAGGGAAAATTTTGGGGGTGAAAGCCCCATAGCGAGTTGCGCGCAAAAAGAAAAGGCTGAACAGTAATTAAGCCCTCAATTATTCCTCCATTTACTCGCAACAACTGTTATGAGCGCCTGGTTTGTGTTTTTTAATCTTTTCTTTTTCGCACTTGAATTAGTTTTCTATTTTCAAAAATAACTTGGTAAAATTATTAAAAATATCACACCAGATAGAAATTAGGGGGTATTTTACGCCAAGTTCCCCTCCCTTTTTGAGCAAAAGATCAGGGGCTGAAAGACCGTCTTATAATTTCATAAATAAAAATACAGAATAGCTTATCTATTACTTATGGAAAGGAAAAAAGAAATACAAGTGGTCTATGGACTTTTGTATTTCTATCGCTACACTCCCACCATAAACCCCATGTAATCCACATAGATATAATATCCCGGTTTCTCACTATTGCTTCCCAACCCAATTTCGCCCGCCACTCTTCCCACAGATCCGAGATTGAGTTGGGTGTTGTAATGACATTGTTAATCAGACCAAAGTGCCTCCAAACTGCCTCAGCTAAGGGACAAGAGAAATACAAGCCTTCGATAGACTCTTTATATGTTTGTCCCTCAGAATGAGGGCCAATATTTTTAGGGTTTTGAAATTGGACAGGATAGAAAGGGAAAGGAGAAGTTAGGGATAAAGTTATTGAAAATACTGATGTAAATGAAATGCATAAACCTGAAGTTGACATAATCATTAACAGCATCAGGGATACTACGGTGAGGTTTTTAAGTGCATGGAAAAATACATCAGGGTATTAAAAATGCAAGAGAGATACTGAGGTAATATATTGCAGTTAACCCCCATTATACATGCACAAAAAATGTCTGAAATCAGCCATTATATGCCCATGGAGACCAAATCAACCATGTTTTGTATGATTCTCAAGTTTTTTTAAAAAAAATTTTGTTCCTGAAATTATCTAATTGGCGGTTTTTAATCTACTTCTAATGTTTACTGTATGGATTTTAATTTCTTTTATTTGTTTTTCCCCCATTTAACATGGACTACTTTTGTTCTTTGAAATTGCAGAAATGGCTGTTTTCGGAAGTCCGGGGACAGTTAGCAGCTTAACCATCAAGCTAGCACAGTTGCTCCTCTCCAGCATTTCCTTCAGATACCTCGTGATTAACCCCAGGTTCGGGGCATATTTTGCTTCGAGGTATGGTTTTCATATTAGTGTTTGGCATGTGCGGATCCGTGTAAACGTAATATTTATTATTAATTATTTTTATTTACTATGTTAGAATAATATATATTGGTTGTGAATTAGTTGTGTGCATAAGCTTGCATTTCATTGTTGGGGTCAAAAATTATATCCCGGTTGATCAAGTCAAGATCAAAATCAACTTCAAGTCAAGTGGGTCCGAGCCCAAACAAGCGGGTCCAAGCATAAAGTGGGACCAAGCCCAAATTAAGAGAGAGCATGGAAGAGGCCGGTTCCATACCAAACATGAGGTAATAAATTAGGTTAAATGCACTTTTTAGAAATAAATGTATAAAAAATGAGCAAAAAATCAAAATTTTGTAAATCTCATGATTTATGTGCAGTAAAAAAATAAGCACATAGGATATAGGGAGGCACAAGTGCCATTCGGAAAAGCCCAAGGGCTATATATAAAGTGTGTTAGCCTATAAAAAGTAAACATGATAAGAAAATCAATAATTTTCATCCTCTCATATTTTCCAGGTTTCTGTGTCTTTTTCTCTTTTCTCAAAATTTTAAATTTTCTTATTTTTTTAATTAAATCAGGAGTTTAACTTTTTTTCCAAAAGAAGGAATAGTTTTTCACCATAAAACTCTTAAAGGGAAATTCAAATCTCCCATCAAATCTCTAAAAGAGAGATTTTAAATCTCACCGTCTCTTTTTCATCAAGATCCAACAAAAGACGAGGAGTAAGAAGGAACCCATCTCAAAAGAACCAATCTTAGAGAAGTCTAAGGCTTGAAGAGGAAGAAAAGAGATCACTTTTCACCATCCATAATCTAAATCTTTAAGTAGGTTAACTCTAAATCAATTTTTGAGGAGCTCAATTCCAAGATCTAAATTCTCAAAAGAGTTTAACCCAAAATCTAGATTTTTTAGGAGTTTAACTACAAATAAAAATCATTATTTTTCTAGGAATTTAACTCCAAAATTCCTCGGAAGTTCAACTCCCAGTATAGGGGTTAAGTCCCTTTTTCTGCTAATGTCCGGGCATGTGATCCGCTGGCGTACAGCGCCCATGCTCCGCGTCGGACCTGTTGGCGTCCAGCGTCCACATGCGTGACCCGATCGAGCCCTGCGCCCACGCGCCATCTCACGCATCCTTAAGACGCTCCTCGTCCCTCTTTTTCCCACACGTTTCACACTCGAAACACTTTTCCGTTAGAAAAAATTGCTAGCCCCTTTGACCCCAGCCCGCTATCCGAGTAGCGGGGCCTCCGTAAACTCTGTGAGACCCCGATACGTCCAAAACACCTTCAAAACAAAACACACGAACACTGTACATTGAGCTCGCATAACCAGTTTTACCCGTCAATCAGAGTTTCTCTCGCTCTAAAGGCGATGGATAATTAACGACAGCTTAGTCCGCGGCTGCCGGAGATTCGGATCCTCATAATAAAAAAATCTCAGCCCATCCTAAATAGGAGAAATCTATATACGCCTGACAAGTGCCTGTATTCCTATCTCAATAAAGTAACGAAAACAACTCTACAATCATACTATTTGATGCTCGCGCCACTGAAATATCCTTGTTAAGAGTTTCTTCAATTAGTGTTGGGAATTTATAAGCAAGCTTCAAATCCCTTGCCACTTGTTCCTAAAAAACCCGACGATGGTTTTCACAGCTAAGAAGAAAATCTCCTTGGTTCTATGAATACATTGCCAAAATCCAGACATAAATTTCTGATTCTTAGGCTCCCTGGCTTAATTTGATCTTTACAATAGTTAACAACTACATTCCTCGACCATTTAGCAAGATTTTCATTATAAGCTTCCACCGCAATTTTGCAAGGAACCCTTGTATTACTTTCATATTCATAATACCTAATCCTTTATTTTCTTTTGCTTACATAATGCAAGCTAAGAGGTAATTCTATTTCTCCCTTCCACAAAGAATAATTTCTTTTTCCGTTCATTGAGCCTATGCTGTGCCTTCTCAATGACTGGCAGCCAATCGTTCCTTTTTCGTTTAGCCGGATGGATGGGCAACCCAAGGTAAGATGAGGGACAATCTCGTATACAAACATTTGTGTCTAGTCGCCACCTCCCGAATATCTTCCCCATCCCCATCGAAGATGATAACACTACTTTTATGGTAGTTAAATTTTTTCCGCCTACAATTCAAAGCCATACAGGACCCATTCAATAAAAAAAAATAGCGGCTGGCACTTACTAAATACGAGGATGTCATCTGCCTGTTACAAGTCTACCATGCAGTTGCATCTTTCTGTGGCACTTAAATCTTCGATAAGAGTATGTTTCTCATCCTATTAAGCCATCTACTAATTAAGCGGAAAGAGAGACTAAGAGAGAATGATTCGACTTGTTTTAAGTCTCGATTGGTATGAGCACTTTCTTTCTTTGGGAAAGTGTGGGTTCGAACTCCAGAAATCTCAAGAAGAGAAGTGACCACAAATTAACGTTTTCGGAGTAAATTTGTGGGTCTCATAGGGTGCGCGTGTATATTGTGTGCTTGTGTGTGGTGTGTTTGAATGTATTGTGTATTTAGGTTAGGACTTACTGGTCATTGCCACACACAAAAAAAAAATCCTCTTTACCATTTTTCCATTTACAATGATGTAGGATTTTGCAAATGTCAACCCTTATCGAGTCGTCAAATCCAGTTTTCAACAAAGCCCATCCCTACGGATTTAGCCGTAGAGGAAAACCACTGCTTCTACGGATATATCCGTAAGAACATAAAATTCCTTCATAGGTCCAAAGACCAAATGTGCAAGTTTTCGTCCTGAACATACGCCTACGGAGCAATAATTGTCCCTACGTTTTAATCCGTAGGAATATTTATTCTTACGGATTATTCCGTAGGGAAATAATCTTTATTTAATTTATCTGTTTATAAAATAAAATATTTGTCCTTACGGATTTATCCGTAAGGCCTGATAAATGCTCCTACGAAGCAGTCCACGTAGGGCCTGATAAATTCCCCTACGGTTTAAGGCCTATGTGCAACAGTTGTCCCTACGGACATTATATAGCGTTTTTTTAGAAGAGACTTCCCGTTTTTTCCCTGTCCTGTGCACAAGAATATATATATCATATAGCCAAATATAGATATATTCATAAACAACATCTCACGCATAATATATAAAAGAAATAAACAAATAGAATATGAAATCAATCTAAAATTATCGTGAACATACAAACAGCCATCAATATCGTCCAAAATAAATACAATATGTATCAAATAAGTACATACATCCTTAAAAATTATAACTAAAGCTATTTTAACTCGGTCCATCTCCTCAACCTCTGATAATCGCCGTAATCTAGCGCATCTGCTCCTCGGTGCAACCCTGAGTCGTCAAAAACCCGACTAATGATGGAGCGGACTGTGCGGAAGTCTGAGCGGGCTGTGAAGCTGTAAAAGTGGCTTGCGCAACCGCAGCCGAGATAGTAGTTTGCGGAGCCGCAGCCGAAGAAGATGCATGTGGAGCCGCAGCTGAAATAGCCTGTCGAATCTATAAATTTTTGTGTTTGTGTAATAAACGAGTAAGAATGGTATATTAGATTTTAGTCGAATTCGTATCATTATCAGATTATTGCGAAACTGCGAATTTATATATGCTTTGTTGAAATTCCACACGTTCCGTTGAAATTCATATGTTATGTAAGAGAATTTATACATCTTGAAATTCCACACATTCAGGATAATACTTTTATACCCTAGTCTAAGAATACTTAGGGACTTAGGCCTAGTTTGGAAAACCGTAGTTTATTTTAAGTGGAGGTAGAAATGATACTTACTCTAACTTGTAAGCCTGTATCTTTCCTTAATTGTTTAGTTTTGATTGAATGCTTGGTTTTGGAGTTATCTAATTTACAAAGAAATATTTTCTTCTCAAGTTTTGAATTTGGATAATCATAACTTTTTAAACTCCAAAATGAAGAAAAATGCGACATGGTTATGATTATAGAGATCAGTTTAATTAGATAGTCTTATATAAGTCTGATTAATCAAACCTAAGTCTAAAACCAAATAAGCTCAGGTTACTAATATTGCATATGTTACTATCTATAATGTGATATGATATTTTACTAATAAGTAATATACGTATCAACATCTCCTTCAACTTCTCGATGGTGATCTTCAAGGCGGCAACATCATACTCCAGACGTCACTCATAGGGAGTAGGGGAAGTAACCGTTGGAGTGGAGACCAACTTCATATGGGCCCTGCTAGGACCCAGTACCCGGCCTCTCTCCCAACCTCTGTGGTGCCCTCGGTATGGTTGTCTCGGACTGGGATAAGTAGCATCGGATTGGTCTGTTCACTAAAATCGATCCTCGATACTTCCACCTGCTCCACCACCCGCTCCTATACCTACATTAACCATTAAAATATAAGTATATCATTTAAATTTGAACTTATCAAAACAAAAAATTTATTCGAATTAGAATAAATATTAACACTTACGCAATACTCCTGAGTAGCGGTGTCGGGGAATTGAAACTCGCCCGTGACGGAATCTGTCGAGGTGCCGTGGACGGCAAGATACGCGGTCAACACGCTCGGTGTACCATCCTGCGCCAGGATTTGAGCTCTCCGCAATTCGCAAAAAATTTACGTATATTATAAAATAACTCTTAATATTGTATTATATCAAAATAGATCTATTGTAATTTACCGATACTTCCATAGCACTAGTAATGTTCCTCAAAATATCTGTGTAAGTAGGACGACCCCTCTTCACCGACTTCCTATTCTCTTTGTTTTGATCGGCCTGTTTCTGCACAACACAATCAGATTTAGTTTTTTAATTAAGCACCACAAAAAAATAAATTATATACTAAATAATGAATTACATTTAAATTACAAATCTGTTTGCGTTAAGAGTCATAATATTGGCACAAGAGAGGCTGTGTATCTATATCGATTCTTACAAAGCCCGGAGAATGTAGGAGAGCCGCTCTCTCCGTCTTGGGGGTCGCCAACCATACCAAATAGCAATCAATTTTCAGCTCGTTCCTATTATATCGGACCTTAGATTGCATATTCTTCATGATGCCTGTTCACCGCCGAAAACAGAGACGAAACCGCGTAGGTTCGTCTTGCCTGAATTTAGGGGCAGATGCTATTTGGTTTTATCCGTCCACCTCTCCGAAAATACCAAGTTGATTTATGGCACCATATATCGAAGGTTTAGACGGATGCAGCCGATATAGCAGACTTCGTCAGATTCCCCCTCATTGTGAGGGTTTTTCTTATTGTGGGGATGCTCTTCTCTGCGGGCGCAATCCCCTGTAATTAATTACGCTACAGAATCGCGGTAACCACTTTCTCTTCCTCCAGATGGTCATTTCGTGTCGTGTGTGTTTGTTTTGTTTTGGGTTGCCCGTGGATTGTATACGGAGACTAATTTATGTTGTCGCTCGTAGGGCGTGGATTAGTCCAAATCCGTATTTTCTTAGATTTTGGTTTGGTTTGAGTTTAAGGATCGTTATTCTCATTGAGATTAAGATCAACTTAAACGTTTGTTGAGGATACATTAGTCTAATTTTAGACTAAGATCTATTCAATAAGATTTTGGGATCATTTAGATCAGGCGAAAGAGTATTTGGACTCTATCGTCTTAGTTTAGGGACATTGTGGTCCAGTGGGTTTAAGGATTGTTAATCTTTTTGAGATTAAGATCAACTTAAATGTTTGTTAAGAATACGTTAGTCTAATTTTTAGACTAAGATCTACTTAATAGGGTTTGGGATCATTTATATCCAACAAAAGAGCATTTGGACTCTATTGTTTTAGTTTAGGGATATCGCGGTACGGTGGGTTTAAGAACATCATAGTCTATATCAGTTTAGAGATATCATAGTCTGTAAAATTTAAAGACATCATAGTCTATGAGTTTAAGGACCTTATAGTCCATAAATTTTAAGGACATCATAGTCCATGAGTTTAAGGACCTCATAGTCCATGGGGTTCTGGTTTAACCAGTTTGGGGATGCATCAATAGTTATTGGTTATTGGGACCCTCCATCTCTCTGAAAACGTTGAAGGATTACAACGACATGTATCAGAGGTATGAAGAGATGTACCCTTGAACCAATGTCCCGATTTTGGGAAGCGGGATGAACATCAGTTTGGATGTCATTTGTTGGGAGCTTATTAGCTGTCTTGAGATCGAATTTGGAAACCCCGAGCATGAAGGGCTCAATTGATTGTCCTCGGTTGATTTGGTCTAACTTTGGCTTATATTGGCTTTTCATAGTGTTAAACACTAGTATGTGCTCAGCACTCACGTGCTTCCACGTGAGGCGCTTGAAGTAATGTTAAACACTAGAAATTGGGGCGCTCACGTGTGGCACGTGAGGCGCTTAAAGTTGGGCGCTGCCTCTTTTATTCTTTTATTCTAGTACTAAGCACTGTTGGGTCACGTCGGATCACGTGAGGCGCCCCAGAATAGGAACTGTCTTAGGCTTATTCCCTTTTTCTCTTTTATAAGTGCTGAGCCCTTCTCAGGGGTCATGTGTGATCACGTGAGGCGCCCCAAAATAGGGCTTATTTCCCTTTTCTCATTTATAAGTGCTGAGCACTTCTCAGGGGTCACGTGGCTAGATCTCAGTCTTCCTTTTTTTGTTCTTCAAAGGTGCTCACGTGGGAACACGCGAGCTTTTATTGTGTAGTATTGAACACTAATATGCATGGAGCTCTGGATCCGAGTTTTGTGAATTTCAGGTCCCTTATTTTATAAGAATTAAATTCTTTTATAGGGTTAAACCCTAATTTTATCAGAGGAATTAAATTCCTATATCTTTTTGGTAAGAATTAAATTCTTTGAACTTAGCTCTTTCCCCTAAGTTTGGATCTATATAACAGAATCTCCCCGATGAGAATTAAATTCTCAACTTGTAGGGAGATTTGCTTCTGCAGATCCCAACCAGAGAAAGAACTAAGTTCTTTGAGAAGAGTTAAACTCTTGGTTTGAGAATTAAATTCTCTTTTGATTTTTGCTTACCAAGGGGCTTTCCTCTCTGTTTTCTGTATTTTTAAACTTGAAGTTTATGGGGGGGGTTCGTCTGTACAAGACTTGAAGTCTTGGGTCCTTTATATAGGGGAGGCTGATTTGTTGAATCAGTTAGGGAAATCTCTCATTGAGAGATTTCTGAATGATTTGGGAATGTTTCCCATCGTTGGATTTTTGATCCAAGGGCTTCTGTTTTACAGAAGTCATCTTTCTTGTTTTTAGCAAGATTGGGAAAATATTTTCCCATACAGAACTTATTCTGTATCTTGGTGATATTTAATCACCATTGGATCTTTGATCCAACGGTGCTATGATTTACAGAGCATAGTTTTTCTTGTTTGGAAAGATTTAAGGAAACATTTTCCAACTAGGGGTTTCGATTCTTCTTAATTAGAATTTAATTCTATCGGTTCAGAAGGCATATGAGTCCATCATGTGTAGCACGTGACCCATCCAAATTAAGCCTACCAAAGAACGTCACGTGCTATCACATGAGTTTTTGTTCTGGCCAATTGTTTGCTTTATTCAGGCGCCTATATATTTTGTAAATAGAGGTCACATGTCTGCACGTGAGGCCCAGTTTCAGCCTAATTTGTCAAGCGCAGCGCCTATCACGTGTAGGCACGTGATACTCCATTTGTGGACCTTTTTCTGTTGCTTTTATTTATTATTCATTTTTTATAAGGGAACAAATGCCCCCATAGCGTTGTTCTCACGTGGTTTGCACGTGAGTGCAATGCTGTCACCTTTACATTCGTTGGATTGCTTAGGGCAACTGGGAGATGAACCGCCTTTGTCACGTCTTATAAATGCGAGAGTTTAGTTTCTTATGCAGCCACTGTTTTCTTCATCTTCTTCCTCTTTCGTTTTCTTTGAGAATTTAATTCTTTTTCTCAGAGCTTAGTTCTCTGCAATTGCAATTCCAGAGTTAAACTCTGTCAAAAAGAAAACCCTTTTTAGGTAAATATCCTGCACATCATAAAAAAACTCTTCTTTTTGAACAAAAAATTTCTGGATTTTAAATCCATCATGAGAGCTTTGCTCTCCTTAGAAACCCATTCACTTAGGGATCCAAAGATGTGATCTTTGATCAGTAAACTTCCATATCTCGAACATTCACCTCTGTTTTTGAGGATTCATGGGATTTTATTTCTCATATATGTTTTTTGTGAGTTTCTGGAATTTAATTCCATCATATAAAAAAGGAATTTAATTCCTAAAGCGAAGAGCTTAGCTCTGAAAGATCAGGAGGACCCTTTGGGAATTTTATTCCCTGGTGTTCTTGAAAATCTTTTCATAGGGTTTTACCCTTATTCGCACAAATTTGAATTTGTTGGTAACTTAACAGAACTTGTTTTCCCAAGAATTGTTTGAATTCCAATGTCTGTTTACTGAGGATCTTCTTGATTCTGACAATGATTGCCCTATCTCATCATTAGCGAGCCGCCATATTGATTTTGTGGGGTCTATGTGTTTTGTAGGCAGTGGTCCCCCAAAACAGATATATTGTCGTTTCCTTTTGTTATTATATATATATGTGTGTGTGCGCGCGTGCATGGGTTTCACTAATGCTTTCTCTTTTCCTTATTTCAGGAACAATGGCTTCTCTTCCTTATTTCCCTTACACCTGCTCGGATGCCACCTTTCCACAATCGTCGTCGGATGAAGAAGCAATGGCGATGATCCGGGCCCATGACAGGGACTGTACCAGTTTGCTCTTGTGGGGAACCTTGTATGGACATATCATCCGGGGCTGCCGCAGCTTTCTTTGCGAAGTGCCAACAGAGTCTCTTCGCCCAATTTTGCCGATGGAGCGTCTGCAGACTGCTTTTGCGGTGGAGGCGGCTGATTGGACTCCTATATGCCGGCTTGAGCCGTCGACAATGGGGATACCCAGCCAACCTTTTCCGGCCATAGACATTTTGGGACATCGTATTTGTCAAGGTGAAGCCCAACCCTGGGGACAAATTTATATGATAGGGCTTACACCTCGCCACCCAACGGGCTATCTTTCCTGGGCTCGATATGTTCTGTCTGCTCATCATGCAAGATTGCAGAACGTCGGGCTCTATCAGGCAGTGTATGCGTCTCTCTTTCATTATCAGTCCCCTCATGTCTGGTGGGTTAAGGCTTTTGTGAATCAGTGGAATCTTCCCACCAACACCTTCTTGCTAGGAGATCGCGAGGTCTCTATTTCATTGGAAGAGTTTCGCGATGTTTCGGGACTACCAATCAGAGGAGAGCATTATGAAGAGTTGCTGCCTCCCGATGAGTATGTGTTTGAGATGATGCCAGTTTCGCTTGACGGCTTGATGGCTGAAAATGCCGTCCTGTATAAGCATCCTAGCTTAATCAAGGTTTTGGTTATCTTTGAGAAGTTGTTCGCGGCGTTGGAAGGGCATGGCGTCACTTTTGAGAGCTTCATTGCCTTCTTTATCCGCGAAAACGTTTTGTCCAAGACGGCTCCAAAGTTTGCGAACATTAACAACCCTTTTGGGTTTGGGCTAAATAAACTGCAGGCCAAAGAAGAAGATTTACCGCAGTTTTACATCCCGATTTTGTCGGTCGTGCCTTTCGATTCAATCGCGGCTCCCGGCATGAACGAAGAGACCTTCTTTGTCGGTTTTATCAGCCATTGGCTTAGCTGGTTCGCCATTCTAACACACCGTCACTTCATGAGAGCTTCGGTCATCTATCCTGCTCATCGTGTGGCTGAAGGGGCATGACTGGCCGTGGGCATCGCGGTGCTATCGCACTTATACCATGGGCTGAGCGCTGCGGCCAATACTTCGACCCCAGATGTAGATGTTGTGAGTTTCTCCCTCCACTACTTTACGTCGTGGATCGTGATGCATGTATTGGGGGCGTTCACATCGCATCAGAGGCCAGATTTCTATGATGCTTACACCTTCCCGTGGCTCATAAGGTTGGTGGATGCTTCTGTTCCTGATCCAACTTAGCTAGGGGCCCTTCGTGTGTTGCTTAACCCGTATGCTAATGAAGGTGGGATGGTATTCAATGACCGAGTCCTCTCTGATCCTTCGGGACCTGTTCAACAGCTATTCGATTCATCGAAAGGGGGAGCACCATCCTTAAAGCCTAAGGAAATTATGCACTTGTATTCGATTAGGCCGGGTTATTTGGTGTTCTGTTGAAATGATACGGCTCTTTTCATGCGGTATAATCCGCACCGCTTTTCTCGACAATTGGGTTATAACCAGGGTGTTCCCTTCGAAGCATTTTTGGTGGAGCCCAGCTCGTCTCTGGGAGTCGTTCGTAACATCATCCATCACTTCATGCGGCTGAACACCAGCTCTCATTTTGTGATCCCCGAGGCCGACTATATTCCGAGGTGCATGGGGTCTTATACGGGTTGGTACCGTCATCGAGTTGGTCCAATCATTACTGAGGAGAAGCGGATACTCTTCGGATATAGAGCTCCCGCCCCGATCCAAGCCACAGGCGTTCCGCCTCGACCACGGACAATGGTTCGCCCTCCATTGAGGAGTAGTAGTGCCTTACTCATCCCTGAGGCGGTGGATGCGGAGTCAACTCCTCCCACAGTTGGTATGCCAATGCGCACTAGGGCTCAAGCAAAGGCTTTTGATAAGGCGCCAGTAGTAGTTTCATCAGTTGCAGCGTCATCAATGGCAGTGTCATCATTGGTAGCACCGCTAAAGAGGATACTGGAGGCGAGGTCGGGCAGCGCCGTATCAAAGCACCAAAGGGGAAGAAACAATCCTCCTCCTCTAGTGTCAGCTCTGGCTTGAAAAGGAGGAAGAAGACGGCTACCGGTCCGCTCGACCTCTTGCTTAAACGTGAAGTTGTTGCTCAAGACGAGCCCATATCCATGCAAGAGCCGGATGATGGTCTTCTTTTTTCGGGTTCGTCTGCCGAGGAAACCGCACAATTGGCTGAGGCTATAAGGTGTTCACAAGACGAAACTGAGAATGTGGGTGTCCCGAAGAAACCTTATCCTCCCATCATATTCTACGAAGATCCCCCATCAATACGGCGAATATTTATAGGTCCCCTGGAACAGGGAGGCGAGATAGCACTCAAGCAACCTATCTCAACCGCTTCCAAAGATGAGCTGTCTTTAAAGACCGGTGGCCACGAATCTACATTTGAACCCCGACGAGCACACCTCCTCAGGAAGGAATGTCGGCTTGAAAAAGCCATACTAGAGGCATCCTGGCTTATCGGTATGCATGTTTTCTGTATTTTTCCTTTGGCAAGTAATTTGTATCGCTTTTTATGTCTTCTTATCTTTGTAAAACTTCGCAGGGACTTCAACAATGGCAGAGAATCTGAGCGCAAGTCGCGTCCTGACTGTGGACTCTGTAAATATCCCTGATGAGACACTAGTAGGTGCGGGGGAGGTCGTTACAGCTGTTATTCCTTCCGCGGAGCTTCCTTTGGTGGCCTCTGTTCCCCCGGTGTCCGTCCTCCCGAAAGAGGTACCCTTACCGGCGGTAGATTTAATGGAACTTTCCGGTGATGACCTGGAGATTGTGAATCAGGTAATTGAGACCGCCGTCCCTTAACTGGAGCCTGAAGTGGCGGCCGTTACCTCTTAACTGGAAGCTTTCACACCAGCAAATGTCTCCGGTGATGTTTCTGAGGGAATGGAGGAGGTTGCCGAAGCTGCTATCCCTCCGGCTCAAGGCGGGAAGAGTATCGAAGGTAGTCTTCTTATTTTGCTTTAATGATCTCTCTATTATCTGACTCTTTCTGTCTTTTTAGAATTGCGAGGATTGGCGGCGTCCATCATGAATTTATCTCCCAGAAAGCCCTTTCAGCGTCTGCTCGAGATGGCCGCCCCACAGGCAATATCCCCGTAAAGCATCGTCATCTTTTCTGAGCAAGGTTGGTGTTATTTGACCCCTTCATTATATTATTATTATTTCGTATAACGATACTGATATGTCTTTTGCAGTTCTGGAAGCTGATGACAAAGTTGAGATCCTCGACGGGCCTGGGGATTTGTCCAATCCTCCTTGCATGACCGTGGGTAAGTAAGGTTTTGACGTCGCTCTATATATTCTTTGGGCATAAATCTCATAGATTGTTCATGGATCTTGACAGCCTTGCCCGCTCTTATCCCACTGGAGTCTCGCATCATTATGCTACCAGGCCCTTATGCCCTACGCGCATCTGAATGGATGGCGAAGCAAAACCTTCACTCCTTGTCGGCTCTCATCGAAGATCTTCGTGCCGGTAGCTCGATCACAGCTGAAGAATTTGCTTCCGAAATCAACATTTCTCTGCCCTTTCTTGCCGCCTACCATGATGAAACATTGGTGCATGTCTGGGTTGAGTTTTGTCGTCGAGTGGAGGCTTGTTTGCATGGTTTCGAGTGCACACACCTTCCTTCTGAGGTTGTGGCTGCAAAGACGAACTTGCGGGGGCTGATTGAATGGTGCGTCGCGAATCTACAATCATGTGAGAAAAGGCTTAATCGGAAATTCTAGGAGAGAGAACTGGCCTCGAATGCTTTGGGGGAACTTCAAGCTGAGCTCACTGCTAAGTCCACCCGTGCGTACGAACTTTGGCAGGTGCTTCAAGAAGCTATCAGGGAGGTGGTGGCTATTGATAAAGCCGTTATATTTACCCGGGAGATGGTTGAAGCTCACAAAGTTGCCGGAAGGGAACTTGAGATTCGGCTCGCCTCGTATCAGGCTCAACAGTCTCAGGTCTCCTCGTGGCGATAACCAAGCTTGAAGCCAAGGCCCAGCGAAAGAGCGATGAATTGAGGAGCTTATTGTGCCGTCCGCCGGCTTAAAGAATTTTTGTAAAAAAAATTTCTTTTCTTGTATCCACTCCTGAATGAGAGGGTATTTTGTTTTCACTTTGATTCTCTTTATGATATATATCTTGTATTCACTTTGAATTCATGAATAAAAGACATATATTTTTTTATCTCGTGCTTGCATGTAGCTCTAATGGATGTAGTCCATATGTAGTTTATCTTGATCTTTTTGCAGGGTCGTGATGGCTTAGGCGACAGGGTTAGGATTTTCCACCTAAGACCTTTCAACTTTATGAGCCGTGAGGGTCTCATAAAGATTTTTCTCCCTATGAGTCGAGAGGATCTCATAGGTGCAATTTCTACTTAGGGGTTGTGAGGAATCCTAATTGCTTTTTCTTGCGGGAGTCGTAAGGGATCTCACAAGAGAACTTTCTTTTTATGTTAGGTTTATGCGTTGATTTATTTCCGAGTCGAAGCATTGCTTTACGACAAGGAGATCATGGGTTGACGTATTTCCGAGATGGAGCATTGCACCGGCAGGGGAGTTAGGAGTTGACATGTATCCGAGTCGAAGCGTTGCTTTACGATAGGGAGGTCAGGGGTTGACATGTATCCGAGTCGAAGCGTTGCTTGACGACAGGGAGGTCAGGGGTTGACATGTATCCGAGTCGAAGTGTTGCTTGACGACAAGGAGGTCAGGGGTGGACATGTATCCGAGTCGAAACGTTGCTTGACGATAGGGAGGCCAGGGGTTGACATGTATCCGTGTCGAAGCGTTGCTTGACGACAGGGAGGTCAGGGGTTGACATGTATCCGTGTCAAAGCATTGCTTTACGACAAGGAGGTCGGGGGTTGACATGTATCCGTGTCGAAGCATTGCTTTACGACAAGAAGGTCGGGGGTTGACATGTATCCGTGTCGAAGCATTGCTTTATGACAAGGAGGTCAGGGGTTGACATATATCCGTGTTGAAGCGTTGCTTGAAGACAGGGAGGTCTGGGGTTGACATGTATCCGTGTCGAAGCGTTGCTTTATGACAAGGAGGTCAGGGGTTGACATGTATCCGTGTCGAAGCGTTGCTTGACGACAGGGAGGTCAGGAGTTGATATGTATCCGAGTTGAAGCGTTGCTTGACGATAAGGAGGTCAGGGTTGACATGTATCCGAGTCGAAGCGTTACTTTATGAAAAGGAGGTCAGGAGTTGACATGTATCCGTGTCGAAGCATTGCTTGATGACAGGGAGGTCAGAGGTTGACATGTATCCGAGTCGAAGTATTGCTTGACGACAAGGAGGTCAGGGGGTTGACATGCATCCGAGTCGAAGCGTTGCTTGATGACAGGGAGGTCAGGAGTTGACATATATCCGTTTTCTACGGTGTCGGGATCGACTTTCTCCATTTTCTACGGTTTCAGGATTGACTCTAAGTTGTCTGTAAATCGTAGAGTCTTATAACTGGAGCTTTGCCGTGGCTCCAATTGGTACTGTCGCGTCCGTGTCCTACGGGCATGAGGAGGAACGTCGTTGCTGGTTTTCTGGGATGCAAATATTGCCGTTGAGACCTGACTCTCCCTTTGATGAAGTTTGTTGGGACATATAGTTCCCTTTTCGTTTATGCTTATGGATTGTATACAGGGGTCAGTATGGACTTACCTGCAGGGCAAAAAGTTTCATATCATTTTTTTATTTCTTTTTGCGATGCTCTATCATTTCAGTTTTTTATACCGCGAAAGTCGCGATTACCCGATCATTTCAGCTATTTTTCGCGGTGCCCAATCATTTCGGCTGTTTTTTTCCTTTTTACTCGCTGTTTTTTTTAATTGCGAGTTGCCCAATCATTTCGGCTATTTTTGTATGCATATATTTTACTCGCTGATTTTTATTGCGAGTTGCCCAAACATTTCAACTATTTCATATGCATTTTTTTTAGTATGGAACTCATTGTCTGATACCAATCTTGCATCAGTATCGCTGCGACTGGAATGCTGCTAGGAGCGACTCATCATTTGCCATAAAAGGACTTGGAATTTAATACCGATTTAGACATCAGCATCGCTACAACTGGGATGTTGCCAGGGATGAATCATCATCTGCTTTTGTCGGTTCAAACAAAGATAGCTTAGGAAACAGGGTTAAGATCCTGTCGACTAAGGTTTTTGACTTCATGAGCCGTAAGGGTCTCATAAAGATGTTTCTCTCTACGAGTCGTGAGGATCTCATAGGTGTCTTTTTTCCTTAGGAATCGTGAGGATTCCTAAGTGTATGTTCTCTTGTAAGTCGTAAGGATCTTGCAAGAGTGTTTTCTCCTTGTAAATCGAGAGGACCTACAAGTGTTTTTTCATCAAAAGAGGGCTTTCCTCGTCGTTGGTGGGATTTGGCAAGGAAATGATTATTTGTGCCCGTGGATTGTATACAAGGGTAAGTAGTGAACCGCTTGTAGGGCAATCTGGAAAAGGTGATGGCTTAAGAACATGTTCAGATCCCGGAAGCTTAAGGCTTTTGAATCTTATGAGCCGTGAGGGTCTCCTAAGAGGGTTCTCTTTACGAGTCGTGAGGATCTCGTAAGTGTAATTTGTCCTTAGGAATCGTGGGGATCCCTAAGTGTGTTGCTCCTTTGTGAGTCATAGGGATCTCACGCAGCTAGTTTTCTCCTTACAAGGTCGAGAGGACCTTGCAAGTGTTTTTTAACGAGATTGCGTCCGTTCGGGTTTTTACAAACTCGCTGGTACTCCTGCTGTTTTTACTCACGGAGCATTTTCGGGTTTTCATCGGTGCCTATTTGCTTGTGGACGTACCGTTTTTTTTACGAGTCTGCGTCCTTTTGGGTTTTCACAAACTCACCGGCAACCTTGCTGTGTTTACTCACGGAGCCCTTTCGGGTTTTCATCCGTGCCCATTTTGCTTATGGACGTACCGTTTCTTTTACACATCAGCCCAAGGATACTGCGGGTTTGTAGTAGTTTAAAGACGTTTCGGTCAGTAGTTAGTTTTAGGACATTTCGGTCCTTCATCTTTTCTTCGGCAAGGAAGGTTTGAAACTGCTCGGGCTCTTGTAGTGTCTTGATCAACGAATCTCTCGCCTTTTTAGATAGCAGAAGGGTATCGAGAATGCTTAGCTGCGATGGTATCTTCCTCAGGTGTGCTAGAACGTTGTAATTCACCTTGTTTTTCTTTGGCGGGTTCTTGGCTGCCAGCTCTTCGACGACTCGGTCATTAAGGGCAATATCTTCAGGGACTTTTTCTTTCCCCTTACCTTTTTTGTTCGCTCCTTTGCTTGTGGGTCGGAGATTCTTTTCGGGGAACGTGCGATTACGCAGCTGAATGTTCTCACAGGTCTTCACCTCTTTTGTTTCGGAGATGGATTCCTTGAAGAGAGGGCCAAGGGCTATTTCTTCATCAGAACACTCCCGAAGGTGAGGACTTGCGAGTCCCCGGAATCAATCTTATGACAATCGCCGACAGTTCTTTTGCGCTCCTCTGTCATGCTTCTCTGCTCTCGACGAGTTTTGCGCTTCATCCGCTTGAAATGTTGTCGATGAGCAACGTATCCCTGCTACCAATTTTTAAAGGCCACACATTCCTCGGTAGGGTGTGTGATCCTTCGATGGTATAAGCAGTAGTTTGGATGTGCATCTAGTTCGTCAGGGAACGTATTTTCTGAAGTGTCTTGTTTGAAAGGCGGCAATTTCATTCCCATCGACAGGGCTTTGGTGAACTGCTTCCTTGTCTTAAACTTGCTTTTGCTGGCGGCAGAAGTAGTTCTGTCCGGTTGGGGTACTCTATGACTTCTCAATACCAGAGCTTCTTCAACGCGACGCCAACGTTTGGCCCTTTCATATATGGCCGTTTCACGCTCTCGGTCAGATTTGCTTTTTTGAAGAGCTTCGCTCAGTAGTCTGTCAATCAATTCGTCTGATGGCTCCAGAGATTTTGGTTTTGGTTCTGGATCTACCCCCAGTTTCTCTGCATCGGGAGCTTCTTTGCCTTTTATTGATGAGCGAGAGATCATGTGGCAGCTTGTCACGTAATCCTCGGGCTCTTCTGAAGAATTGTCTCCTTCATCATCTTCATCGGCTTCATTTTCAAGAACATGCTTAAAGAATTCATCCAACGTGATTAGGGTCCGAGCCTTCTAGTTATATACTTCCAGTGCATCGATGTATTTCTGCAGACCCGTACGGCTGTCTTTGGGTTGGACGGGCTTCTTGGCCTTCTTCTTTTCTTTAAAACTTTGGAGGCTTGGCCTGAATGTTTTGTCCACCTTCACCAATTTTCAGCGTTGGGCGCGGTTTCAGCATCCCCTCAATAATCTTGGGTTCTAACGGGCTCTTCCACCTAATCGCCAGACATGCTTGGAGATCTTTCATCATTCTTTTCGTTTTGGCTGAAAGAGCGACCTCCCATGGAGCTTCTTCAATAAAAGAGTACGATGCCCCCGGCGTGTCCACCTTTTTAAGAGCGTGTGGCTGGGGCGGGCTTACCTTCCAATTCTCAAACAGCGCAAATTTGCCCTGTTGGTATTGGTCCTCAATCCAGCCTTTGAAGATGAAGCAATTTTCGATTGGATGGCCTACTGCTCGGTGGTAGGGGCAGTAATTAGGATTATTGGCGTCGCCGGGCTGCAGTGGACATCTTGGATCTGGCAGATTGATGAGCCTGTTGCGCACCGCCAGCTCGAACAGTCTCCTTGTTTTATCCCGGGAAAACGAATAAGGGCGTTTTAGCTTCTCGTTGAAGAATCGCTATCTATCGTTTTGGCGATCAGCTGGTTTTGGGCCGTTGGGTTGCTGCTGAGCATTAGCGACGAAGGTCGCTTTTCTTTTCCCTTTTTCGTTTCGAGGCTCCATTTTCGAGGAAGACGGTCTATGGCCCATTTGATCCATTTGGGCCAGCTTGTCAATCAAGGCCTGAACGGTAGTCGGCTTGAAAAACATCATGAACTGGGATATGGTCACCTGCGGATCGAGGGTACCGACGAACATGCCTACTGCAGAAGCTTCTTCGATACGTTGTTCGCATTTCGACCATAGGTTCCGCCACTAGATTGCATACTGAACCCATGTTTCTCCCTGTTTCACCCTGGCGTTAATTAGTGTAGTGATCGGGGTGCGCTCGCAAGCGCTTGCGAATTTTTGTGTAAACAGTAGCTCCATTTCTGCAAATGTCTTAATAGAGTCATTTAGGAGCTCGGAATACCACTCGAATGCTGTTTCCGACAAGCTGCCAATGAATTGGCGAAGCAGTAGCTTATCGTCACCTTTGGTGTTGCCGCATAGAGCCTTGAACTGAGCGACATGTTGATGGGGATTGCCTATCCCCTTGTATACGCGGAACTTAGGGATCGTATATCCTGACGGGTACTTTATTTGGTCGTACCAACCCGGATAGGGTCGTCCAGTCTTGACGATTTGGCCAGCCGCTTCGCTCGCCTGATGAGCTCGTATCTGTTGAGCTATATAGTCGTCAAGGGCGGCTTTCGAGATCGTCTCCTTTTTGGCTGTTGAACAAGCATGAAGAGGGTTTGACGTCTCCCCTTTGTCATCTTCAAGAATAATCGGAGGGTCTTCAGCTGGAGGATCCGGCTGTATCATCATTTCGACCATATCTTGGAATAAAAGCGCCATTTGTTTTATATTGGCCGCTTGTTCCGCGGCCTCTTTGTCTTTCGGCTCGAGCATTTTTCGGAGGAATTCGGCATTGGTTTCTTGTTCTTGGCGCTGCTCCGACGATGTCTCCGGGCTTGCTTTTGGCCCAGTGAGTGCGGCCATGGTTGCCAGCATCACCTGGAGCTTTTGCTGTTGTTGCTCCTGAGCCTTTGTCACTGATCGGGTGAGTGGTCGATGGCCCGTGGAGATTCGGCTATCCTCTTTCCCGGAAGCCATGTAAATGGTGTGCACCACCATACCTCCAGACTTGAGGCGTTTGGATTCAGTGCCTTTGAGCTTTGTCGCGGACACGGGGATTTTCTCCGGCCTGCTTCTTTTGTGGGCGGTCAAAGTCGAGGGGGCCGTTGCAGAGGGCACCCAAGTAGATGATATCTTCTGTGGTACGATAGGATGATCCTTCTCTTACCTAACCTTCATTTTCTTCGGTCGGCGGGAGTAGTCTTGGTTAATCACAGAGTCTTGGACCCTTCGCCAGACCCTATGGATTTTAGAGGACAGCCGCTATGGGGGCTGCTCTGGTTTCGCCTTTGTGATCTTTTTAGCAGGCGAAGGAAATATTTTCAACACAGCAGTTGGAGAGTTTTTGCGCACCCTCCTAAGTGATTCAAAGCTGTTCCCAGTTGGAACAGCAGCATCAATTTCCACCGTTGGAGCTGGTGGGGTAAGTCCAGAAGGGGAATTGCCCTCAGCTTTCCTCACTCGACACCAGTAGCGACGTCGAGCATGTCGAGCGGCTGGGACCACCTCTATTGTTAGGGTAGCTGCATCGTGCTTCATGCTTTGATGAGAGACCACTGTTGGTGTCGGCCTGTCAAAGACTGAAGTCCGTTGAGAAGGGATGGTCAACCTGTCGAAGGTAGACTTTCGGGCAGGGGAAGCAGCCTTGGTGACTTCGCCTGAAGCGGGAGTTGGAGCGGACAGTCTAGCGAAGACCGATCCTTTAGCAGGAGAAACCTCTCTGATGATTTCGTTTGTTGGAACAGGGATGGCTATCCGTTTCGGGATAACCCCCCTCAGGTATCGCGAGCTTCTTCATGGGCCCATTGGAGTTTTGGCCCAGTCTGTTAAAGACTAAGGCGTTGGATTTGGGCGACCCGTTGAGAGGGGCCGCGGTAGTTGCAAGCCGATCAAAGAACGACTTCTTCGGAGCTTCTTGCGACGGCAGTGGGGCGTTGAAGCTCATAGGCGGGAGCATGGTCCCAAAGAACAGCCCAGTGATGGCTTGCGTTACCTGTTCCACTGGCATTGTGAAAACGGAGGCCGCTTGAGGCCTATAGGTCATTCCTCCAGCAAGGACGGAGTGGGAGTTATTGCCGTTGTTGCAGTTGAAAGCCACTGATCTTCTGTTTTCTGCACGGAGCAAGACACCAAATCTTAGTACCTCGAATCCAGGGGCAACCATAGCAAACCGCGATTCTTTCGCAAAACACGACACACGAAGTGTGGAGTGGAAAGTGGAAAAGGTTCCATCGGGCGTGCCGGAATCTGTTCACCGCAGAAAACAGAGACGAAACCGTGTAGGTTTGTCTTGCCTGAATTTGGGGGAAGATGCTATTTGGTTTTATCCGTCCACCTCTCCGAAGATGCCAAGTTGATTTATGGCACCATGTATCGACGGCTTATACGGATGTGGCCGATGTAGCATACTTCGTCAGATTCCCCCTCATTGTGAGGGTTTTTTTTTTATTATGGGGACGCTCTTCCTTGTAGGCGCAAACCCCTGCAGTTAATTACGCTACAGCATCGCGGTAACCACTTTCTCCTTCTCCAGATGGTCACTTCGTGTCGTGTGTGTTTATTTTGTTTTGGGTTGCCCGTGGATTGTATACGGAGACTAATTTATGTCGTCGCCCGTAGGGCGTGGATTAGTCCAAATCCGTATTTTCTTAGATTTGGGTTTGGTTTGGGTTTAAGGATCGTTATTCTCATTGAGATTAAGATCAATTTAAACGTTTGTTGAGAATACGTTAGTCTAATTTTAGACTAAGATCTACTCAACAAGATTTTAGGATCATTTAGATCCAGGAAAGAGTATTTGGACTCTATCGTCTTAGTTTAGGGACATTGCGGTCCAGTCGATTTAAGGATTGTTAATCTTATTGAGATTAAGATCAACTTAAACGTTTGTTAAGGATACGTTAGTCTAATTTTTAGACTAAGATCTACTTAACAGGGTTTGGGATCATTTAGATCCAACAAAAGAGCATTTAGACTCTATTGTTTTAGTTTACGGACATCGCGGTCCGGTGGGTTTAAGGACATCATAGTCTATGTTAGTTTAGAGATATCATAGTCTGTAAAATTTAAAGATGTCATAATCTATGAGTTTAAGGACCTATAGTCCATAAAGTTTAAGGACATCATAGTACATGAGTTTAAGGACCTCATAGTCCATGGGGTTCTGGTTTAACCAGTTTGGGGATGCATCAATAGTTATTGGTTATTAGGACCCTCCATCTCTCTGAAGATGTTGAAGAATTACAACGACATGTATCAGAGGTATGAAGAGATGTACCTTTGAACCAATATCCCGATTTTGGGAAGCGGGATGAACATCAGTTTGGATGTCATTTGTTGGGAGTTTATTAGCTGTCTTAAGATCGGCTTTGGAAACCCCGAGCATGAAGGGCTCAATTGATTATCTTTAGGAGATTTGGTCTAAGTTTGGCTAATATTGGCTTTTCGTAGTGTTAAACACTAGTATGTGCTCAGCGCTCACATGCTCCCATGTGAAGCGCTTGAAGTGGTGTTATACACTAGAAATTGGGGTGCTCACGTGTAGCACGTGAGGCGCTTAAAGTTGGGCGCTGCCTCTTTTATTCTTTTATTCTAGTGCTAAGCACTGTTGGGTCACATGGGATCACGTGAGGCTCCCCAGAATAGGAACTGTCTTGGGTTTATTCCCCTTTCCTTTTTTATAAGTGCTGAGCACTTCTCAGGGGTCACGTGAGGCGCCCCAAAATAGGGCTTATTCCCCTTTTCTCGTTTATAAGTGCTGAGCACTTCTCAAAGGTCACGTGGCTAGATCTCAGTCTTCCCTTTTTTGTTTTTCAAAGGTGCTCACATAGGAACACTTGAGCTTTTATTGTGTAGTATTGAACACTAATATGCATGGAGCTCTGGATTTGAGTTTTGTGAATTTCAGGTCCCTTATTTTATAAGAATTAAATTCTTTTATAGGGTTAAACCCTAGTTTTATCAGAGGAATTAAATTCCTATATATTTTTGGTAAGAATTAAATTCTTTGAACTTATCTCTTTTCCCTAGGTTTGGATCTACATAACAGAATCTCCCTGATAAGAATTAAATTCTCAATTTGTAGGGAGATCTTCTTCTGCAGATCCCAACCAGTGGAAGAACTAAGTTCTTTGAGAAGAGTTAAACTCTTGGTTTGAGAATTAAATTCTCTTTTGGTTTTTGCTTACCAAGGGGTTTTCCTCTCTGTTTTCTATATTTTCGAACTTGAAGTTTAGGGGGGAGGGGTTTCCTCTGTACAAGACTTGAATCTTGGGTCCTTTATATAGGGGAGGCTGATTTGTTGAATCAGTTAGAGAAATCTCTCATTGAGAGATTTCTGATTGATTTGGGGAATATTTCCCATCGTTGGATCTTTGATCTAAGGGATTCTGTTTTACAGAAGTCATCTTTCTTGTTTTTAACAAGATTGGGAAAATATTTTCCCATACAGAACTTATTCTGTATCTTGGTGATGTTTAATCACCATTGGATCTTTGATCCAACGGTGCTCTGATTTACAGAGCACAATCTTTCTTGTTTGGAAATATTTAAGGAAATATTTTCCAACTAGGGGTTTTGATTCCTCTTAATTAGAATTTAATTCTATCGGTTCAGAAGGCATATGAGCCCATCACGTGTAGCACGTGACCCTACCAAATTAAGCCTACCAAAGAGCGTCACATGCTATCACGTGAGTTTTTGTTCTGGCCAATTGTTTGCTTTATTCAGGCGCCTATATACTTTGTATATAGAGGTCACGTGTCTATACGTGAGGCCCAGTTTCAGCCTAGTTTTTCAAGCGCAGCGCCTATCATGTGTGGGCACGTGATGCTCCATTTGGGGACTTTTTCCCGTTGCTTTTATTTATTATTCATTTTTTATAAAGGAACAATGCCCAGGTAAAGAGTGTGAAGATCGAGCACTCTATTAGGATGATCAGGATCGGGTATATGCTGAAAGTTGTAGTCCAACTGCAAATACAAGAAAATATTGTATTTAAATTATAAATGTTAAATAATAATAAATTTATTTGATAAGTCAAATGACATTAATATTATATCATTTTATACACACACAAACACAAATATAACAATTAATCCAAAAAAACTTACTCACTAATTTCTTCAAGACATACGCCATTGAGGAGGATAAACCAATATATCTTATTGATAAATATAGTGCCTACTCTCTTATAATCAGTTTTACCATATGGTTCGTCCTGAATTCTCTGAGGCCGGATAAGTTTCGTCTCAATGTTCTCATCCAGATAGCAAGAATAAAATGTGGTTACTTCATTTAGAAGATAACCTTGCATGATAGAACCCTCTGGTCGATTTCTATTGCGTATATAATTTTTAGAGTGTAGAGGTACCTAAAGAATAATATGTTAAATAAATAAGTACAGGTATATAGGATAACAATAATTTTACAAAATCCGTGAAATAAAAAATTCAACCTACCTTTCGACGCGATACATCTATTGATATTGTACCGGTCAGGCAAACTTAGCCTCGGTTGTAAGATTAACCGTCAGGTTTATTATGATATCGAAGAATGATGATGGGAAAATACGCTCAAACTTGCAAAGTATCAATAAAATAGAATTTTCTAGATTTTCCAACGTCAGAATATCCAAGGTTTTAGCGCACAATTCTCTAAAAAAATAACAAAAGTTATTGATTATTAGACCAACCGATTCGGGAAGGGAAGTCCTGAGGGCTAATGGGAGAATGTGCTCCATAATAATATGGTGATCATGACTTTTCAGTCTATCAATCTTACCTTTTACAATCTTTATCTTCTTGCTAAATGATCCTGAGAAACCTGTGGGAACTCTCAAATCATGCAACATCTGTAGAAACATTTTCTTCTCTGGTTGTGACATATGATACGCGGCATTGGGAAGTACAAACTTACCTGGTTTACTTGCTATCAGTTTAGAATGCAATTCACTTATAATTTCCCAGTCCTGAAGATCCATCCGAGCATGCAGGTTGTCTTTCGATTTTCCGTCTTTATAAAGAAACAAGTTAAGTACGTGCTCGGATACTCCCTTCTCTATGTGCATGACATCCAGATAATGACGCACTAAATTTTTTTACCAGTACGTAAGCTCGCAGAAAATGCTTAAATTATTCTAGTAGGGTGGTTTGACCTGTCTTGCTGGATATATCCCGAAGGTCACATTATTGTAACCATCCCACTGAGCAATCACGTCCTCTCCGGACAATGAGGCTGGAGGCCCAAGAAGCTCCTGATGACTATTAAAGTAAGCAACGTCTAATCTGTAGGAATGGTCTAGTGGCAGCAAACGCCGATGACCGCAATAACAAACCTTCCTGCTAAAATTCAACCATTTTGATATTGTATCTTGATGGCAATAAGGGCATGCATTGTGACCATGTACGGACCAACTTGATAGCATTCCATATACAGGAAATTCATTAATTGTCCACATTAAAATCGAACGCATTGTGAATCTTGTATCTGTGTTTGCATCGTAAGTCTCGAAACCATCAATGAATAATGATTTTAACTCATCAATCAGAGGTCAAAAATGGACGTCGATGTTGTTTTCCGGTGAGTTTGGTCCGTCAATAAGAAGAGCCATCATAAAGTAGGATTGATCCATAACCAACCAAGGCGACAGATTATAAACCATCATTGCAACGGGCCATGTGCTGTGGCCTCCAGCCATATAGTTGAATGGCCAGAAGCCATTACAAGCCAGTTCGAGCCTGACATGGCGAGGATCGCTACTGAATATTTAATGCTTTCTATCGAAATTCTTCCATGCCGGTAAATCTCTTAGATGACTCATTTTTCCATCTTCGTTTGGAGCAGCACGGTGATGCCAAATCATTGCCTTGGCTGTTTTCTTGCGCCTGAATAGCCTCTGCAGCCTCTGTGTTATGGGAAAATATCGTGCTATCTTAATAGGTATATAGACTTCTTATCAGATTCTTTTGGCTTATACCTGACCTCTCCACAGTTGGACACTTTTTCAAATCTGAATTCTCTTTCCGTTACAACACGCATTCTTTGGGACATGCATGAAATTTCTCGCAGTTCAGACCCAAATCAGGCATCATCTTCCGGGCTTCGTACCAGCTGTCGGGCACGTTATTTCACAGGGGCATAAAATCTTTCAGGAACTTCAGAAGTATTGTGAATGACTTGTTACTCCATCCATTTAGGCACTTAATCTGGAAAAGTTGGACGAGACATGATAGGGTGGAATACTTTGCATTCTCATAAATTGATCTTCTAGCACAATTCATGAATTTTTCATACTTATCCACATGCGGTCCTTAACCAAAAAGAATGTCATCTTCGGTAAGAATACTACCACCGAGAGCAGTCTCTACCATATCCTCCATTTTTCCTTCTGGAAAGAAGTTATCATCTTCTTCTTCTTCCGCCGCATTGCCGTCTTCTCTTTTTTCTTCTGCTGCATTACCGTCTTCTTCTTGTCATTCCTCGTGATATAGCCAAGTTATATAAAATCTAGTAAAACCATGTTTAACGATGTGAAGCTCTACGATTTCTACATTCTGCTAGAATTTATTCTCACATCTATCGTACGAATAGATAATCTTTTCTAACACGATCTTATTATGTGCGTGTGCAAATTCAATGAAAGCAGCAACACCTGTGACAAACTTAGATTGCATGCGTTGTTGCCAATCTACGAACATTCAGTCCTTAACTCTGATGTACTCATGGGCCATGTTAGACTGTATAACATATAAATTGTAAGTTATGGTGACTATATTGAGAAATCTAAGAACAAAATGGTTATTGACAAAGAAGAAAATCCGTAGAGACAAGTTTGTCGTTGAAAAGAATAAATTATCGATTAACAAAGTTAGATTTGAAAATATCCAAGTATGAGTTGTATTCTGTGTATGTGTGTTTCAATTTATGATTTCGCTTAGGTGTAGGATTGTTAGTGTGTATGTGCTTTGTGTGTGCGTTTGTTGTATATTCGTGTTGTATGTGTGTGTTTTGGCTGTCGGGGGTAAGGCTTCTATACCATTAAGAATGTATAGAGTAGACACCCATTCGCTTGTGCTTTCATCCGTTTTGAGTAAATTTCGGCAGCACCTCCATGCTGTTCTCCAAGTACACTGTAATAGAATAGATAATCATTTCAATACTGTGAAACAACGTTGAAATGAACATCTAATCTATCATTGTACACAGAGAACCAGTGGAAAAGTACCGACGAAATAACTTGAAACGAATGAAAACACAAGTGAATACAAGTGTTTGCTTTATACATTCCTAATTTATCCAAACTGGACAAATCTATCGGTTATTATACGATTGAATTTTCTAGTCACATAGACTACATGACAGTTGTTATCACCGAACGATACCGTCCGATATTTAAAAACCTTCGTATAGTTCTATGTCACGACGAACATCGAACATATATTAACCGATAGACATGAACTAAGTCACGCTTTGATTTTTACATATGAACATCGATGAGTATATGAAAATTTCATATTATCATCGATTATCATATATACACTTATTATAAGATTTAATTTGAATTGGTTTTACGTTTATATTTCAATTTCAAGGGTCTTAAGTTTTTAGTTTATCTAAAGTTTTTTAAAGTTAAGAGTTTTCTTAATCAAGTTTAAGATTTTAGATTTGGTTTTGGTGTGAAGTTTAAGATTTTGGATTTAGTTCTGGTGTTAAGTTTAAAATTAGGGTTTGGCCTTGTTTAATATTAGAGATCAACATCATCATTATCACAAACACACACACAAACACACACATATCATCATCAACATTATCTCTCTCACACATACACACATACACTTACATTAACACTAAAATACCCTAATCATAACCCTCACCCTTAACTCTAACCCTAATTATCTTAACCCTAACCCTATACCTAATTAACCCTAACTACCTTAACCCTAAACTCAATTAACTCTAACCCTAGACCTAATTACAGCGCAGCCACCACTACCCATAGCCGTCACCACCCGCCACCGCCACCGCAGTCGCTACCACCGCCGCCCACATCCTTAAACCACAGTTGTCATCGCAATCACCACCACAACCACCATGCACCCATCCACCATCGACTACCACAGCCACCACTAGAGCCACCACCCACCACCACCGACCGCTACAGCCACCATCACCCACCACCACAACCACTATAACCATCACCACTGACCACCACCCCTACGGATTTTATTATCATGCACCCAATCCTAAACCTTAATTAACCCAAATTAACCTAATTAACCCTAATTATCACCCTAACCCAAATTAAACATATTTAATTTAATTAGCCCAAATACCTCGAACTCTAAACATAATCATCACCCAAACTCAAACTCTAATTAATACAAATTACCTTAATTAATCCAAATTTACACTGATCATCACCCTAATCCAAATCTCAGCCATGAACTCCATCATCATCAACATCACCAAACAACAACCCTCACCAACAATCATCATCATCATCATCATCATCATCTACTTCTTCTGCTTCTTTTAAAAATCGATTTTTAAAAATGGAATAAAAAAGTTTTACGTACCTGGATAAGAGTTAAGGCACTGGACGGCGACGACGACGATGACTGCTCGCTGGCGATGGAAGCTAGATAGCAAAGAAGACTCGGCGATGGAACTCGAGGAGATGGAACGTGCGATGGAGCTTAAGGAGATGGAAGGGGGAGTTGGAGTTCACCGGCGATGGAAGCTAGACGGCGGGGATGGAGTTTGCGACTCGGCCACTGGAGGATCGGAGGATCTACCGGAGAAGGTCGCTGGAGGATCAGAGGAGGGCTCGAACACTGGAGGATCGAATGAGGAGGGGGAGGTCGCTGGAGGCGCTGGAGGTGGCGATCGAAGGGCTGGTGGAGGCATTGATGATTGGACGATCGGAAGAGAAGTTGATGATGGAAAGGATCGACGACGGGAAGGAAGGTGACGAGGAGGGTGGCTGCGACGATCGGCGACGACGGGAGTGCGGTGGCAACGAGAGGAGAAGCGCGGGGGTGGGGGATTTTTGAGGGAGGAAATGAATTGGGCATGGAAAACATTATCTGGTAAATTATTTTTTTTAATATATCAACCTTGACCCTACGGTGCAAACCGCAAGGATTTCTTTTGCGGCATCGTAGGGGTATTTACAAAGGTTATTTTTTATTAAATTTTTATATAAAACTGTCCCTGTGGTGGTATCCGTAGGGACATTTATTGCCCCTACGGTTAGAACTGTAGGGGCAAACTAAAATTGCCCCTACAGATGTTCCCATCCGTAGGGACAACCCATCTTCCGTAGGGGAAACCCATCTTTATACTAGTGTAATTTTAAGAACCTTTAATAGGAAATCTTACTCCATATTATCGTAGAATTTAGCAAAATATAACCTTCGCATGTATCCTCGCTACATTTGTCTTTTAGGCACAGTTTGTCAAGTTGAATTTTTGAATAGAACCGGGGTACTTGGACTGGAACTATTATGGAACTCAAAATTTTTAATGGGATTATAGAACTATAGTACTAAAACTAGAATTGAATAACTGAACTTTACCATAACTTTTATGACTTATTAACTTATGATATTTATTTGTGACCAAAATAATTTTCTGCTTTCAAATATAATAAAATAAAATAAACAATAATTTAAAATTACGAATGAGGATATTGAAAAATAATTATTAATAAAAAATTGAAATAAAATTACTTAATAATATTATTACATTAAATTAAAGTAACAATCTCTATAAATTATTTTCTTCAAAAATATTAAGCAAATTTTTTGAACGATAAATACATGAATGAACTATTAATTAAATCAAGTATGGGCTTTCATGCTCAAAAAACCGTAGCATTTCTAGTCACATTGTTATGATGATCATTGACCAAAAAAAAAGAACAAAAAAACCAACATTGAACCCCTAATGATGCATGAATTCCGTCATTCCATAGTTGCATATGCTATAGTCCCTCTATGTTCTTGCAGTTAATCGTTGTGTCTGTTGAGTATGAAGATCATCCTCATCAGAGTCATTGTTAAGAGATGCAACATTTTGTGCAGCTCTTGCGGGAGATCCGAAATATCGAATTCATCGTTTGAATTTTGTAACTTCAAAAAGCTGTGAAATCCGACACATGCAAAAACCATTTCCTTTTTAATACTATATGAAAATCCAAAAGGTTGAATTTTGAAAATACTGAATCTCGTCTAGAAAGCACAAAAAATTCATTCAATACAATTTCTGAGAGATGCATGCCGATGGTTGAACAATTCTCGTGGATTAAAAAAAAGAACTTTATCGAACTTGATAGCCAACAAGTTATAATATAAACAACATGAAAATATATTGGTTTGATTGTTTATACACATGCAAAAAAAATGTATACTTTTTTCTACTAGCTAAAAGCTAAAAATTGCATAATAATTTTTTTCATATAAACAGAAAAGATATTTGTACCTTGAGATCCTTTGGATGGAATCTAATATCAGAGTGAGAGAGAGAGAGAGAGAGAGAGAGAGTGATGATACTCATAAGTGGAGATTTTCCAGATCCCGGCACGTAGCAGATGACGTGTCGTCCCTGTAAGCCCACTAGATTCCTAAGGGCTATGGAGCGGGAATAGGTATGATGCAATGGGAACATTTATCGGCGTCTCGCCTCCGAGATAGCACCCGACCTTTTGGGGGCCTCTTCCTAGGTGCATTCCTTTTTCCACCAACCACCGGTCGATAGCTCGTCTCCGAGCTATCCTAGAGATGAGCTTCCTCAGCCCTCTTACCATCTCGACCAGCTCGAAACTGGTAGCACAAAGACCAAGCTTTCTCGGATTGAGCTTCCTCAACTTCCCTTTACCGAGATTCCTTGCTCGTCTCCGAGCCAATATATAGCTGAGATTCCTCAGCATCTCTGTTTTCCCGAGAGCATGGAGCACGAGCGTCCCTGTAACGGCTCCGTGTATCTCGCCATGACGAGATCTCTGCCTCTTCACGTCTTGCATCCCCGCCAGCGTATCTCGCCATTAATGAGCGTATCTTGCCATCAATACGGACGGGACGCATGGGCGAAATGGGCGGCGAGAATCTCGCATCGGCTCGCTCCAATGAGACCCCTATATAAACCTCTCCTCCAGACGATTCAGGTAACTGGAATTGAATCCAATATGCCGCTACTCTGCCCAATTATTCCACGGTACTTACTTGATCATCAGAGGATCCTACGGTGATTTCCCACCACAGGACTTCTTTTATAGG
Organism: Agapanthus africanus; assembly: GCA_030015575.1. Lineage (NCBI taxonomy): Eukaryota > Viridiplantae > Streptophyta > Magnoliopsida > Asparagales > Amaryllidaceae > Agapanthus > Agapanthus africanus. Next base: position 53,980,816 of record CM057350.1, on the reverse strand, counting down.
TAGCTCGGCGTTAACAATAGCCAACAAACCCATTGAGATCCATGCGTCTAACCTTCCACTACGAATCTCAACTGTTCAGCCCCGCTGGTCACAAGATTGATGGAGGATAACATCTGTGAGAGATTTCGATCTCATACAGTCAGCGATGTCTATGGGAAACAACATTTTCCATCCAAAAAATTTGATCTTCCGCCTTCGATTCGATAGCCAGGGATCATCGCAACGAAGACCCTAGCACGAACCATCTCGTCCTCAGTAACGGAGGCGGGGCCGGTTCCACTCCTCCTCCCAAAATCGTCGAAGCCTTATCGACACGGATTGAATGACCAACAATGATGGTGGACGCGCTCGCTCGTGTCCAAACTGGCAGCCACGCTCGGCAAACCGTCGCCCCTGCTTCCCAGAACGGCGGCGTGCACAAGGCGACAGAGGGACGTGTTCAGGCCCTCGGCCTCACTCGTGTCAATCCTGACACCATGGAACACCGACGTGTCGATTCTGGCAGTCGCGGCCCTTATATAAGGAATGATTTCATGACTCGTTGGGCGTCGAACAGCGCAACGCCGAGGTGTCAGGACCAACCGAACTATCGCATCAACGCTCACCGCGCTCCTCGCCCTCCGAGGCAACGTTGGTCAGGTCATCTAATTCCAGGGAAGACCGACATCACCATAACCATCAAGGTCGTACATAAGGCACCCGCCGGGAATAGTCACGAAAGGTTCATCCTGAGGACCTGAGAAACGTGATAGAGTGAAGCCGAAACCGTTCCGTCGCTCAAGCCCGAAGTAGGGATAATAGGAACTCCGATTATGGAGAATTCTCAAGATACCAGCAGCGAATCGAGGTCCTCGAGAAGAAGATCAAGAATATGCAGTTTGCTACCTGTTCGCCCAACAGGTCGGCGAAATATTCCACGGACTCTCTGTAAGTCGATGCTATGCACCCCGCGGGTTCGCAGGGAGGCGAAATTTGTAAAAAATGATAATAATTTGCTTCGTAACATCGACTAAATACTAAGATCGAAACTAAACCTTTAACTAACTACAATACTATGAGGTTTTAACTACAAGTGAGAAAGTTATACCTCAAGTAACCGGTTCTTCTTGTGCTTGCTGTTCTCTTTCTCCTGCCCGAGCTCTTTGGAGTAGTACGGATAGCGCCTCTTTGTCATCCTTCTCGAATTGAAGACGATCCACCCGAGAGTTTGTATACCAAGCTCCTACCTCAATACTGAAATAACTAGGACACCTAGTTCGCTACACTAGATGACCTAGGAGATGTAGAGAATGTTGATGGATTGGTAAGTCTCTTTAAGCTTTATGATTCTCAACACATGAGACAAGAAAAGCTTGGAGGAAGAAGAACTATATGAAGAAAGGCTAGCGAAAACTTAGCATAAGAATGAGAATGAACCTTTGGTCTAAACTGAACTCTCTCTGATTTTCATAGAATAAAACCTATTTAAAAAAATGAGAAATGTTCAATAATTACCTTAGTGAGTCATGGGGTGAAAATGCTCCATGTGTCACTAAGAGCCATGCTAAAAATAATGCATAAATCCACCTCATTTCTTCCACCTCATAAATCAACAATCATTTAACATAAATGATTAATAGATAATATGAGGATTAATCTTCTAGAAACATCTTTGAGCAAATTACAAAAATGCCCCTCTAGTTTACATACATACCTGTATCCGTATTCCGAAAAATACGAATACAAAAGAGACGAAAATAATCTATCAGTACAATACTAGGATCTGGCTTAAACCGAAGCCCACTAGTATTGTCTGTCCGAATCATCACGCGTGCACAAGTACACGCACGTGATCAAACCCTGTCGTAAACCGTACGACCTCTACATCTTTTGCTCGATGCAGGAAAACCCTCTGTGCGGGACTCTAAAAACTCGAAACTATGCTGGCAGTGGGTTTAACCACAGGCCACAAGCGGCACTAGCTGCACATAACGGCCCCCAGGTATATGTCAATAAGAAGGCCGATAAGAATAACTCATCCGAGCTTCTACTGAGCCTGTCTGTGACAATCTCCGTACAGTCTGGTCTGTTCGTCTAAAAGTATCGCATATCGGGCCTAGGGGCGGTAGCCGTCAGACCCTTAATAGCGCAATAAGTCATGCCGGGATAGAGCCCAAAACACCCTGAGAAACTACTGGAGTACCTACCAGTAAATCTCACTTGTCCTGGCCAGGGACTTTGTGTAATGGCTTTCCGATCACAGAGCGATATCGACCCCCAATACCAGGAGAGATGAATCCTATCTAACCGCCACTGCCTCCAAGTGTTTCAGAACTGTACCAAACTACTACCTGTTTCCACGACTCAATAGAGCCATGGTAGGGTAGTAATCTAAGAAGAGTGGGAACACACTCGAGACGAAGCAGCAGTGTCAAGTCAACGGACTATACTGTACTCATGTCACCTGGGAACTGCTACCTGACGATAGGTATATTACCAACCAACAGTTCCCCATGAGTCCGTCCAGTGTAACTCATAACCTAATGAGCACCTGCATACTATCTCCAGTACGGCGTACTAATGGCTGTAGGATAGACTATCTCCCCTGTTGGGAAGAGAAGCGTATACACTAGTCTACTCTGGAGTATCAATGCCCTGTCTCGATAATCCTATGACTAGGGACTAAAATAAGGATGCGCTTATAGACTACCCAGCCCCCACTAGTTTGACTACCATCACAACGCTGGTAGTCAATCAAAAGATCCTAAGGGTTCTATTAATATGTATCAACGATACGTTAATAAAAATATATACACATATTGAGATAGATACAAACCAAGTAGCAAACTACTGTATTGAGCAAGACTGTTATAAAGCCTGTGTATATCCCAAGCTTCCAAAATGTAATATACAAACTAGTATTATACAATAATGGCCTCCAAGGCATATATCACTAACAATCTCCCACTTGCACTAGGGCAATGTATTGGCATATCGCAGACCTATCATCTCGAATACCCTCTCGAATTGCGTCTGAGATATGGCCTTTGTGAGTGGATCTGCGATGCTGTTCTCTGAATCAACTCTCCGCACCTCGATCTCCCGGCGATCGACGATCTTCCTGATCAGGTGATACCGGCTCAAGATATGTCTGGACTTCTGATGGGACCTGGGTTCCTTTGCTAAAACTATAGCTCCATTGTTGTCACAATACAGAGGTATTAGATTAACAATGGACGAAACCACTTGAAGTTCAGTTAGGAACTTCCTCATCCAGAATGCTTCTTTTGCGGCGTCAGAAACAACGATATACTTCGCTTCCATCGTTGAGTCAGCAACGGTATCCTGCTTGGAACTCTTCCAACATACCGCCCCTCCATTGAGGGTAAAAACATAATCCGACATGGACTTGGATTCATCCTTATCACTCTGGAAGCTGGTGTCAGCAAAGACCTCAATCTGGAGGGCTTTTCCGCCGTACACCAAGAACATCTCCTTAGTCCTTCTCAGGTACTTGAGAATGTTCTTTACCGCTATCCAGTATTTCTCCTCTGGGTTTGACTAATACCGGCTTATCATGCTTAGTGTGTAAACAACATCTGGTCTGATACACATCGCATATATTATAGAGCCTACTGCAGAAGCGTAGGGTATAATAGACACGCGACCCCTTTCCAAATCAGTCTTGAGAGACATCTCTTTGGAGAGGGTGATTCCGTGATAAGCCGGTAGATTACCGCGCTTTGAATCTTCTATACTGAATCTTTTCAGTATGGTGTTGATATAACTGGACTGTGAAAGTCCTAACATCCTTTTTGATCTATCACGATAGATCCAGATCCTCAGAATGTAAGAGGCATCACTCAGGTATTTCATGGAGAATCTTTGTGACAAGAATCCTTTGACAGACTATAGCATATGAATGTCATTTTCTATCAAGAGAATGCCATCCACGTACAAGACGAGGAATACCACAGTTCTCCCTACAATCTTACTATATAAACATGGTTCATCTGGATTTTTGATAAAGTCAAATTCTTTGACCGTCTCATCAAAATAGATGTTCCAACTCCGCGATGCCTGCTTTAGTCTATAAATGGATTTAAGCAGGTTGCACACTTTCCCGCTGCTCCCACTCTGATTGAAACCCTCTGGTTGATCCATATAGACGCACTCTTCCAAATGTCTATTTAGGAAAGCCGTCTTTACGTTCATCTACCAGATTTCATAATCTCGGAAGGCAGCAATGGCAAGAATGATCCGAATGGATTTGAGCATAACCACTGGAGGAAAGGTTTCATCATAGTCCAAACCAGCTCTTTGACGAAAACCTTTGGCAACAAGTCTTGTAAGTGCACGGCGGCGCCCCGGCCGTCAATTCGACGGCCAAATGCGGAAGCGGTGAAAAACTTTAATTTTGCGAACTTAGCAAACCGGCACCACCGCGCACTAAACCCCGGATCGGGCCATTAAACTAGATCTAGCTAACAACAAGACGGGTTAGAGATATACCGAGTGATCCGAGTCCTCCGGTCTTCTCGTCGTCGTCCCGATCTCTCGCGGAAACTCCGGTCGTCGCCTCCTCGCCGGAAGGGCACCACATCGCCTGCATCTTTTACGGGCTCCCGCCTCAATACCGAGGCAACTCGGGCGCGAAGTTGGCTGGCCGACGCGTCCAAGATTTGCTGTAGAATGTAGTGTAGAATCATAGTCTCTTTTGGGGTGGTGAAATTGCCATGGATGGAGAAGAGAATGATTTGGAGAGAGCTTGTGAACTTTGATACAAAAATGAGAATGAGAATAATTTCCATACAACAAAGGAAAAACCATCTCTCATTTTTCCCTTCATCTAAATGTGGCCGGCCATATCTTCTTAGAATGGTGGAGGGAATGGAATTTATGCATGAAGGGAGGTGATGGTAGTAGAAAGCAAGGGGTGACCATATCCAAAAACATCAACCATGCTTAAAGCACAACAAAACCATACCCTCTCTTTAATGCAAAAGCATGGAAGAAAGATTCTAATCCTATCATAATCACTCATTTGCAAGAAACCCCTCCACAATGTGTTATTTGCAAACTTGCAAATAACCCCCTTCTATCGGAAAAGTCCGGCCGGGAAAGAACAAAGGAAAACCGGCCGGAACGGAATGCAAACTGGCAACTCCAGAAAACTGGTCCCGTAATAAATTACAGGAAAACCCCGATACTGTGCATACACACCCGCATCTGTATTCCGTCCGGATACAAATGCAAAGAGATAAAATCTACACTGTACTAAACTAGGATCCAGCTTAAACCAAAGCCGGCTAGTAATGTTCGTCCGATCCTGATCCGTGCAATACCGCACGTATCTGATCGAACCCTGCCATATATCTATACGGCCTCTAGTACAAACCGTCCGATCCTGATCCGTGCAATACCGCACGTATCTGATCGGACCCTGCCATATCTCCATACGGCCTCTACAGCGTTTCGCCCGAAAGCTGAGTAACTGAAAGTGTGGTGGACTCTAAAGACTCGTCAATCCTATGGCTGTGGATTTAACCACTAGCACGTCAGAGGTATAAGCCAATACGTAACGGGCCACCAGCTATTGACCAAAAGGGACGTCGATGAGCGAACTCATCCTGACACCCTACTGAGCCTGTCAGTGACAATATCCGTACAGTCCGGTCCGTTCGTCTATGGGCATCGCATGTCGGGCCTAGGGGGTTGGTAAAAGTCAGACCCCCAAAAGCGGTACAAGTCGTGTCGGAGTGTAGCCCAGAACACCCTGAGATACTACTGGAATACCTACCAGTAAATCTCCTGCCTTGGCCAAGGACTTCGTGTAATGGCTCTCCTAGACACAGCGCGACCTCACCCCCAATACCGGGAGAGACGAACCCCTGAAGATCCGCTCACTGCCTCCATGTGGCTCGGGACTGTACCCAACTAAAACCTGTTTGCACGACTCCTTTGAGCCGTGGTAGGGTAGTAATCAAAGCACAGTGGGAACTTACACGAGACAAATGACGATCCCCAGGTCGATGAACTAACCTGTACACATGTCACCTGGGAACTGCTATCTGACGTCAGGTATAAGACCAACTAGCATGTTCCCGACGAGTCCTGTCCGGTGTACCCATAACCCAATGAGCACCTGTATACATCTTAGGTGATCCAACTGACACCAGTGGCTTGTGAGACCGGCCACCGCCCCTCGTCGGGGTCTCGACTGTATACACTAGTCTACTCTGGAGAATCGATGCCCTGTCTCGAAACTCCCACGACTAGGGACCTTTTAAGGATGTGCTTATAGACTCCAGCTCTCACTTATATGATCGCCCTCATACTGCTGGCAGTCAAGCAAGAATCCTAGGGGCTCTATCAACGTGCAATAGCGACCTGTAAGGTCACCTGAAACAGTACACGATGATAAAGGTAAACCAGATAGCATACTATCATCTCGAGTAAGACTGTCGTACCGGGATAGGTCCTCCCTCAATCATTGCAATCACGTGCCTGTGATCCAATAATTGACTCTGAGGGCACTATCTCCAACAATCTCCCACTTGCACTCAGGGCTAATTATTGCGATGTCGCATACTCACAGCCCGTGTGATACCGAACACCCAACTCCTCTACTAGTCAGTCTCACAAAGCTCGTTTGCGAGACTATTGCGGTCGAGGAATAGCCTCAGTGAGTGGATCCGCCTTGATGTTTCTTTCTATGTCTCTCTATATCTCAAGTTCGCGGAGAAAGCCATCTCCCGAAATGAGCAATACCTGTCTTAGAATGTCTGGATGTCTGATGGGACCTAGCTCATAAATGAACTCCAAATCCAAACTTCTTAGACTGTATCGTCAACTGAACTTAATTAGTATCCTGCGCCATGCCACCCTCAGTATTGCCTTGGACCACCTGTCCAGAATACTGCCCCTCGTCAGAAGGAAAACTATAACTCTGACAACCTCCTTGTCGTCCATGTCACCTTGGAAGCCTGGAATGATAACTGTCTCCCAAATGAGGCTGTCGTTATCATATCCCTAGAACATCCACTTGTTTTCTAAAGCTGCTTCCGACTGTTTCTCCAGGATTGGATCAATATCAACTTATTGCACCTACTGCAAGAACAACATCTGGTGTGGTACTTGACATCTCATGATTGACTCAATTGCCTAAGCAAGAGATCTGTCAATCATGCACATCCCTCTCTACTTTAGTCTATAAGACACCTTTAGAGAGGGCGACTCCATTACCTGCAGGTACACTACCGTGCCAGGAGTCGTCCATTCTAAATGCTCTTAGAATGCTGTCAAAGTACCCTGATTGGGAAACCACCCAAATCCAGATCTAAAACCATAGATCTAGTAACCAGTATGTCTGATATAATGTCCAATTCCCTTGTGGAGAAACCACTGTGTGACGACCAAAGTATAACCGATCGTATTATAGGAGTTTCCTTTCCTACTCTGTGTATGTCATCCAAAACCAGGACATCACACCCTACTACCTTCTTAACAGATCCATCCCCTATTCCGATGACGTCAAAACCATGACTGTCACATCAGAAATAGATGATCTATCTCCGCTATATCTGCTTTAGTCTATAAATAGACATAAGCCAGATGTCCACCAATGCTTCCGCTGCTCCCACTGACTACGACAACCCTCTGGCAGAGTCATATAGACGTGTACTTCTAAAGCTAGTTTAGAACGACGCTATACTCATCCTCCTACCGGGTCTCGCAGCCTGGAACAACAGCAATGGCAAGTGTGGGTAAACAAGAACTTCCCTGTCACCGTCCTTGAGGCTACCGGAGTACCTCTCGGGTGCCTGAAGTTACCCACCTTATCTGCGGAGTGGCCAATGGAATATCAAATCAGATTGAATCTTTAGGTTCCTTATCAAATCTTCAGTAATCGTTTGCGGTTCTGGAATCACTTCCAGTTCTACCATACTCCCACTACTGTTTTTGAAAAAATCCATTTTTATTAAAACTGTGGCGAGTCAAGAACAATATCACTATTGATCTTTCTTATGGTAGAAAATCAACCCTCGTCATAGCCTGGGTCAACCCACAAACAGCCATTACAGAAACGTGTCTTGAGTTATCCAGAGTCTGGTTTTAATCATAAGCCGGACAACTCCCCGTACCTTAACAATGTTAAGATATGAACTGTACTATATCCAATATAGAACCAGAGGCACTGATTTAATTGAACCAGATTCAAATCATGCAGCTGTCTCCAGTGCATGTCAACTAAATGGAGAGAGGCCGATCAGCGTTACTCAACTTAGGAATGCTTCCAATTATGAGTAACCTGAAAGAGAAGCAATTTCTCTTTATCATTACTATCAACTGAATACCATACACAAGTATCTACATCTTCGATCACTTGAAGAATCCCGATACTTTCTACACCTGGTTCTCTACTCTATTCAAATACCTATAACTCCTCAAAACTTAGACCCTGTGTTTCTACGAAACACATGTCTAAGAACTAGAGAAGTTAAAAGTAAACAGAATATAGTATGAGGACCAACCCCTCCGTCCTAATGGACACTGGACAACATACAATGCTCTGTATAAGTCCGCCGAGTCTAACAACTCTTTCACTGTGTGTCGTAGGTTGAAAACTGTACTTATGGTTAAGAAGAATTACACCGCTGTTTAATGCTCCTTACCTAACCATCCACTGATATAGGTAAATGTCATCGACATAATATCAAAAGGTATATCTCACTCTATGAAAATAGACGTACAGATATATCAATTTGAAATTGGTGCACAACAGCGGATATTCAAAACCAAACATTTGCCGACCGGCAAACAGCCCAGGTGATCTCCTCAAATATCACCGATTACAACGAATCCCGATATAATGAGGATGATCACCCAATTCCCAATAACTTACTCCCACTCATCATCTGTAAAGCCATACAGATGTGAGAATCAAACCTGGTAAATACATACCCTGGAGCAAGTGTCTAATCAGGAAATCAGTTTTCTTTTAACTGTACACAGTTGAACTGAAACATTGAAATGTTTCGATGGGGTATCCTGGTATTCCTAGTAATGCCTCTACCATTATCCAGATTCACAACTATAACCGTATAATTCTTTGCCACCTCTCCAAATCCCTTTATATGTCTTTAGTCATTACCTTCTGCACACCCCTTTAGGCCAATTGGTTTTCTTCCTTCCCTACCGTTCGGCACCAGCCTAAGGTTTGGAAGAAGACTATCCAATTTGCGCAACGGGTGTACTGTCCTAATCCTAGGAGCACTCGCAATGCGAGAGAAGGTGAGGATAAAAGACAACCGAATAAACCTTATTCCTATTTCTCCTGGACCAGAATCCATCCCCGAACTGGAACAAGTTCCTTTCGAGTTCGTATATAACCATACGATGGAGTATCCAGTAAACTGTGGATCTTCGTAGTGATACGGAGTGTCCTGGAGAAATACAAAGGTGATTTAGGATTGGCGAAGAAATACTTGGTTTGGTCGTGAATATCAGTTGCAATTTACTTTGCCCTCTTACTAATCCCTTGCTTTGTCTTAATCTTAATATCTTCTGCACACCATTTAGGCTAATTGGTTTTCTTCATTCCCTACCGGTCGGCACCAGCCTAAGGTTTGGAAGAAGACTATCCAATTTGCGCAATAGGTGTACTATCTCCTAAACCAAGGAGTACTCACAACTTGAGAGAAGGTGAAAGGGAAAAGACAACTGAATAATCCTATCCGTTTTCTCCAGAACCGGAAACCATTCTCGAATTCCTTCGAGTTCGTATCTAACCATACGATGGTTTTGTCCAATGGAAGTGGACGTTCGTAGTAATACGGGGTGTCCTGGAGAAAAGGGTAAAAGTAGGAGTGGCAATGAGGTCTGCAACTCAGACAATCCAAAAGCCAGTGTTAAGAAGGTTCGGTTAACTTGGTCTCTGAGTCATAGTCTTAGGGTCGGGTCAATGGTCGCTGCCAGAGAGAGAGAGAGAAAAGAAACACTCAGCGTGCACTCTAACCTAGATCAGAATGGTTACCAATTTATCTAATCTGGAAACCTCCCACTGTACCTCAAATTCTCCTCCAAACCTAAAAGAAGAATTAGTCGGGGTCACCCGAGGAGTAAACCAACTCATCAGTGGGAATCGGGATCCAACTATCATTGCATGATAACGTGACGGAATCCGCTCACGGTGTCACACTCCAGAAGGTATGCGCATATCTGGCAAGTTTCAGTTCTTTTGAAACTCCCGATGTGATTTTTACCCCATGCTCTTATGACCTTGGCGTGAGGTCAAAATATCATAAGTCACATGTCAAGTTCTACCCATCATTGTCCAGGTTAATTTGAACCCACCCGTACATACCCTTGACGTAGGCCAAAATAGTAGTACGACTGTCCCAAACCAACGCATCTATCTATGCAACAGATAAATACCCGGCAACTACCAAACACTATGCCTTGGCGTGAGGTCAAAATACATAGCTTGAATACTACCGAATATTTAACTGAAATGATGGAGGGCTACGAATGGTTTCTGGCGAAAACCTTTAACGTAATGAACTTGATATCGTTGAAGGAACGGATAGCTTTTTAGAAAATATAGTGACGAAAACCTTTACTAAAGAGGTCACTCCCGGTGAAGGGATCTCGGCTCTTTCCCCGTAGAATGGGGTGCAGGATATTCCAAATGAATACCACGATGCAAAGCAAAAGTAATCGGCTATAATGAAGTTAATGCCCTGACGCAAAATTCTGTCCAAGGGGTCACTCCCGGTGAAGGGATCTCGGCCCTTGCCTCGTCGACTGAGGAGCAGGATATTCCAAATGAATACCACGATGCAAAACAAAAGTGAACGTCCTTGCAATAACAGCTTTTTGAAAAGTGTTCCAACAACATCAGAATAGGTTTGTTTTAACTTGCATTGATCCGAATCAACGCAGTCCCATCAATTGATCACACCACAAAGAACGAAAATATACTGACGTACGTATATGCCATCCGCATTCGCCACTGGGTCCCGTCATCACCCGTTAGGTTAGCTAACTAACGGTAGAGCGGGGACTGGACTAGCGCGGATGAAAAACATATACAACATCTACTAATATATATACCAATATATTATATTTCGCTCAAGGCGTGAATAAAATGCAACATCACAGAAATGTACAGCATCACAGAACAATACAGATATCTGGGATCCCCGGGTTTCACAGAGCCACTACTGAAACCCGACGTTCCCCTGGTCGTGTGGATAGCCTGTGCAATGAAATCCTATACCCCCTACGAGTGCGGCGAATAGCCAGCCAATCCTGGAGTGAAGCCCCTTCCGTCCCAATGCCATGAGATGCGGGCTTGTTGCCTTCTAGAACCCGGCTATCCGTGCATCCCTCCGCGGGGTAATCCTAGTACAGAAAGTAAAATATACATACACCGGGTACATCGACCGCAACCTGGTCGTGCCCCAAAAGAATAATACAAACAGGCAGTGACGGCAGTCCACATGTCGGACGCTCGTCCCGCAATATCAAATGTATATAATACAACAACACTGTACTAGCATTGCATCCAGGCTATCCCCCACGACCGATCCGCAACATCACAGCAAAAACACAGAACATCAACGTGAAAATCACGTTCGCAAATCCGTCTAACCGGGCTATAGCAGTTAGACCGGATTTACCGATCGAGTGACATTCACGGTCGCAGATATAATGTAAATACTGTGAAATAATGTGTTTAAAATATCCGATCGATCAAAAATTAACAAGTGGGCCCCCAAGCAATACTGTAGCACTCACAGAAAATCTGGGCCCAATATTAATATTCCAAAACCCCTAAAATAAGCCCAGAAACCCACTGGAGAAATTGGACACAGTGAGGACACCAATGTGCGGCGGAACCGCGGCCCAAGGGAGGGTTTGGCCGCGGTTCCGCGCTTCATTCGTCGACTGACTGTGTCGAATTTTCCTAGTAGTCTTAGAATTTCCAGTACATCAATATTTTACAACCTGAAAAATTTTTCGAGACCAAAAAATTTCAACAGAAAACTGATGTGAACAAAAATGCAAGTTTTGGAATTTTGGTCAATCGGAAATGCAAAACACATCAAACGAAGCTAGACGAAGTTAATGGCGAGGCTCTGATACCACTGTAAGTGCACGGCGGCGCCCCGGCCGTCAATTCGACGGCCAAATGCGGAAGCGGTGAAAAACTTTAATTTTGCGAACTTAGCAAACCGGCACCACCGCGCACTAAACCCCGGATCGGGCCATTAAACTAGATCTAGCTAACAACAAGACGGGTTAGAGATATACCGAGTGATCCGAGTCCTCCGGTCTTCTCATCGTCGTCCCGATCTCTCGCGGAAACTCCGGTCGTCGCCTCCTCGCCGGAAGGGCACCACATCGCCTGCATCTTTTACGGGCTCCCGCCTCAATACCGAGGCAACTCGGGCGCGAAGTTGGCTGGCCGACGCGTCCAAGATTTGCTGTAGAATGTAGTGTAGAATCATAGTCTCTTTTGGGGTGGTGAAATTGCCATGGATGGAGAAGAGAATGATTTGGAGAGAGCTTGTGAACTTTGATACAAAAATGAGAATGAGAATAATTTCCATACAACAAAGGAAAAACCATCTCTCATTTTTCCTTTCATCTAAATGTGGCCGGCCATATCTTCTTAGAATGGTGGAGGGAATGGAATTTATGCATGAAGAGAGGTGATGGTAGTAGAAAGCAAGGGGTGACCATATCCAAAAACATCAACCATGCTTAAAGCACAACAAAACCATACCCTCTCTTTAATGCAAAAGCATGGAAGAAAGATTCTAATCCTATCATAATCACTCATTTGCAAGAAACCCCTCCACAATGTGTTATTTGCAAACTTGCAAATAACCCCCTTCTATCGGAAAAGTCCGGCCGGGAAAGAACAAAGGAAAACCGGCCGGAACGGAATGCAAACTGGCAACTCCAGAAAACTGGTCCCGTAATAAATTACAGGAAAACCCCGATACTTTGCATACACACCCGCATCTGTATTCCGTCCGGATACAAATGCAAAGAGACAAAATCTACACTGTACTAAACTAGGATCCGGCTTAAACCAAAGCCGGCTAGTAATGTTCGTCCGATCCTGATCCGTGCAATACCGCACGTATCTGATCGAACCCTGCCATATATCTATACGGCCTCTAGTACAAACCGTCCGATCCTGATCCGTGCAATACCGCACGTATCTGATCGGACCCTGCCATATCTCCATACGGCCTCTACAGCGTTTCGCCCGAAAGCTGAGTAACTGAAAGTGTGGTGGACTCTAAAGACTCGTCAATCCTATGGCTGTGGATTTAACCACTAGCACGTCAGAGGTATAAGCCAATACGTAACGGGCCACCAGCTATTGACCAAAAGGGACGTCGATGAGCGAACTCATCCTGACACCCTACTGAGCCTGTCAGTGACAATATCCGTACAGTCAGGTCCGTTCGTCTATGAGCATCGCATGTCGGGCCTAGGGGGTTGGTAAAAGTCAGACCCCCAAAAGCGGTACAAGTCGTGTCGGAGTGTAGCCCAGAACACCCTGAGATACTACTGGAATACCTACCAGTAAATCTCCTGCCTTGGCCAAGGACTTCGTGTAATGGCTCTCCTAGACACAGCGCGACCTCACCCCCAATACCGGGAGAGACGAACCCCTGAAGATCCGCTCACTGCCTCCATGTGGCTCGGGACTGTACCCAACTAAAACCTGTTTGCACGACTCCTTTGAGCCGTGGTAGGGTAGTAATCAAAGCACAGTGGGAACTTACACGAGACAAATGACGATCCCTAGGTCGATGAACTAACCTGTACACATGTCACCTGGGAACTGCTATCTGACGTCAAGTATAAGACCAACTAGCATGTTCCCGACGAGTCCTGTCCGGTGTACTCATAACCCAATGAGCACCTGTATACATCTTAGGTGATCCAACTGACACCAGTGGCTTGTGAGACCGGCCACCGCCCCTCGTCGGGGTCTCGACTGTATACACCAGTCTACTCTGGAGAATCGATGCCCTGTCTCGAAACTCCCATGACTAGGGACCTTTTAAGGATGTGCTTATAGACTCCAGCTCTCACTTATATGATCGCCCTCATACTGCTGGCAGTCAAGCAAGAATCCTAGGGGCTCTATCAACGTGCAATAGCGACCTGTAAGGTCACCTGAAACAGTACACGATGATAAAGGTAAACCAGATAGCATACTATCATCTCGAGTAAGACTGTCGTACCGGGATAGGTCCTCCTTCAATCATTGCAATCACGTGCCTGTGATCCAATAATTGACTCTGAGGGCACTATCTCCAACAAGTCTAACCTTATAGAATTCGACCTGTCCATCTATACCAATCTTCTTTTTGAAGATCCATGCAGCCTACGGGTTTTACCCCTTCCGGAGCAAAGTCCAAAATCCATACTTTATTTGTGTACATGGACTTCATCTCGGCCCGCATTGCATCTAGCCATTTTACCGAGTCTCCGCTCTGAATGGCTTGCTGGAAGTTAGTCGACTCATCATTATCAATGATGCAATCTTCTTTATCCCCGTCTATGAGAAAACCGTAGTATCTCTCGGACGGATGAGACAATCTATTACTCTTGCAGAATGGCGCGGGGATGTCTTGTTCTTCTAAAACTTCTGGTTATAGCAAGCTTTCAGTAACAGCTTGTGGTTCTGGAATTTCTTCCATTCTATTGCACTCCCATTAGTTTCTTTTTCTAAAAATTGATTTTCTAAAAAGTGGGCATGACGAGAAACAAAACCTTTTGTTCCTCTGCGTAATAGAAAAGATATCCCCTGGAGTTCTTTGGGTATCCCACAAACTTGCACAGTATTGAGTGTGCCTCAAGTTTGTCCGCATGCTGCTTTTTGACAAAAGCTGGACATCCCCATATCTTTAGGTATTGAAGATAGGGTTTCTTCCCACTCCACATCTGATATGGTGTGGTAGGCACAGTCTTGGTAGGAACCTTGTTCAAAAGATATGCAGCTGATTCTAGTGCATAGCCCCAGAAAGATCGCGGTAACTCAGCGTTACTCATCATGGAACGTACCATATCCAATAGGGTTCAGTTCCGTCTCTCCGATACATCGTTGTGTTGTGGCGTGTATGGAGGAGTAAGCTGAGAGAGAATTTCATTCTCTTTTAGGTAATTCAGGAACTCGGCACTCAAGTATTCACCACCTCGATCAGATCTTAGTATCTTGATAGTTTTGCCTGTTTGTTTTTCCACTTCATTCTTATATTCCCGGAATTTCTCAAAGGCCTCGGATTCGTGCTTCATCAAGAAGACATGTCCATACCGAGAGAAATCATCCGTAAAAGTAATGAAATAGGAATAACCACTTCTTGCATTTGTAGACATTAGACCACACACGTTGTTGGGTATGAGTCCTAAGAGCTCGCTCGCTCTTACTCCGTGTCCATTGAACGGAGTCTTTGTCATCTTTATTTTGAGACATGATTGACAAGTTGCATAAGACTGATATTCGAACGGATCCAAATATCCCTCTTTATGTAACTTAGTCAACCGTGTTTCGTTGATGTGATCCAATCTACAATGCCATAAGAAATCATTATTTAATTCTGGATACATTCTTTTGTGTGTGTTCTGGACATTAAAAATTTGTAGTTGGTTTAATATGTATATACCGTTGTTTAGTGTACCTGACCCAATCAAATCATGATTCAGGTGGATATTTACGACATCGCTTACAAATGTAAAATCATAACCTTCCTTTGATAACAAAGATACTGAAATGATATTACAAGTCAAAATAGGTACACAAAAACAGTTGCGCAAAACCAAAAAATGTCCACTTGTCAATCATAAGTGATATTCCCCTACGAACACAGCATTCACGCTCGCTTCGTTTGCAACTCTGAAGGTTATATCACCTGCCTTCAAAACTATACGGCTTCTCAGTGCCTGCAAAGAATTACAGATATGAGATCCTGATCCGGTATCCAATACCCAGGAAGTAGAGTTGATTGGTAGACAGTTTTCAATTACAAACACACCTGAAGTCGAAGCCACAACTTATTTCGAATCCTGGTTCTTAGCTTTCCATCCCCTGCAATCTTTCTTCCAATATCCCTTCTTATGACGTTGAAGCGTTCATCTTTCCCTACCGTCGTCCCCCCAACTTTAGCTTTGTCCTTTCTCTCTACCTTATTGACCCCTTCTTTTGGTTTGGTGGGGGCCTTCTTTTTCTTCCCCTTGGCTTTCGTCTTGGATCTAGAAGATGAAGATCCTCCAACAAACAGAGCGGGAGTCTCTCTGGATTTCTGCAGCGTGCCCTCGACGCTCCTCAACATGTTAAGAAGCTCAGGAAGTGAAACTTCTTTACCTTGAATATTGAAATTCAGGATAAACTAGGCATATGTAGAGGAGAGGGACTGTAGAACTAAGTCTGTATATAGCTCATTCTCCAACGTGGTCCCCAGGTCCGCGAGCTCCTAAATGTAGCTGATCATTTTAAGGACGTGGTCACCTACAGATGATCCGACTGCCAACCTCGTTTGAAATAGTTTCTTCGAGGTCTTGTATCTTGCGACACGAGATTGCTCTCCATATAATTCTTTGGTATGGAGGAAGATGGAAGCAAGGTCCATTTTCCCATGCCGCCTCTGGTGTTCATTGTCCATAGAGGCTAGCATGAGACACTTGGCCTTCGCACTGTCAATATCCCAAGTCTTTCGGATCTTAATATCCGAGACACTAGATTCTGGACCTGGGACCGGGGGGGATTTCGTAGTAAGAAGATAGTCCAATTTGTCATATGTTATGGCCATCTCGACATTCCTGAGCCAATCTTTATAGTTTGGCCCTGTCAATACGTTTTTATCTAAAAGTAACTTAAAGCCGGTCATCTTGGTCGCTACAATTAGGAGAGAGAGAAGAAACACTTTAGCATGATGCTCTTGCAAGTTTATATTGGTTTTAAGTTTATCTAAACAGGATAGCTCCCACTGTTTCTCGAATCCTTCCTCAAACCATAAAAGAAGAATTAGTCAGGATTAATCTCACCGTACAATACTTGCTTAACCTTTCAGCTAGGCCGGTGTTGGTACTTCGAGGGAGGTTTTCCAACACTTTCGCAAAGTTCCTTAATTATATAACCTCTTTTCCCTGGAGGCGTAGCCCCGCTAACACCGTTCTAGACAACTAATTGGTTTATAGCATTGATCGTTTAGTGAAAAAATCTCTCGAGGAGTAGCATATACTCACAGTTGGATCGGGATCCAAATATCATTGTGTGATAAAGTCGAAGGAATCCTACTAAAATTATCACACTCCAAATGGTATGCAACATTAGTAAGTTTCAGTTTTTTTAGAAACTCCGATGTGGATTTTTGCCCCATGCTCTTATGACCTTGATGAAAGCCAACATATCATAAGTCACATGTCAAGTTCTACCTGTCATTGTCCAGCTTAATTTGAACCCACCCGTACATACTCTTGACGAAGGCCAACACAGTAGTACAACTGTCCCAAACCAACGCATCTATCTATGCAACAGATGAATATCCAGCAGCTACCAATCACTATACATTTGCGAAGGTCAAAATACATAACTTGAATACTATCGAATATTCAACTGAAATGACGGAGGGCTACGACTGGTTTTGGCGAAACTGTTAACGTAGTGAACTTGATATAATCGAAGGAACGTGATAGCTTTTACAGGAGTGGTTTAGGCTCCGCATTTTAAAAGTTTTCTTTTTTAAAAACCCGAATGGTTTTAAAAAATTGTTCCAACGATTAAGCTTTGGTTTGTTTGCTTTGTATTAATCTAATGCAGTCCCATCATTTACACCTATCATTACAGAGAAACGAAAATGCGACGTACGCTTATGACATCCGCATTCGCCACGGGGCTCCATCTTACACCGTTAGGTTACTTAACTAACGCCAGAGCTGGGGACTGGACTAGCGCGGATGCAAAACTTAAGCAATGTCTAATATATAACATATGTATATATTTATCATTCGTCTCACGCAATAAAAAGCATTCCAGATCACAGATGAACACATTAGATAAACTAGGAATTCCGTGTTTCGTTTAAGCCTGTAATGAAAGATGAATTCCACGGTCGTGATGAATAGCCAAACCCCACCCCCGACCCCTACAGGTGCGGCAAACTACCCGCCAAATTCTCGAAATGAAGCAACCCCCCTCAACAAAGTGAGTAGGCCACTCGGCACGTCAAAGAACCCGGTAGTTTATGCACCCCACCATGGGTCTATCCTAGGAGCAGAAAACAGTAAAAAGAAATAATACAACGGTGGCTACAACCTCAATCCGGATGTGCCCCGCAAAATAATATTACATCAAATTACAATTTATAACGAATGAAAGAAAAACAACTCTCTTCTCACATCCCCGGCTATTCATTCACGACAATCCAATAATGTTCATATACACAAACACATCACAGATATATGCAACTCCCACTAACCGACGTATAGCAATTAGCGGAAGATTAAAAATACATATAACAATACAGAAGAACCAATTAGCCAAGAACGATAGAAATTCGATCGATACATATTTTCCGAGTCTACCCCAAGTGCAAACCAGCACACAAAAAATTACTGGGTAGAAACCAAATATCCCTAAAAATAGAACACCACAAATTATAAATAACAGAAGAAAAAAGTGTTGAATCGGCTTTGACTCTGCGGTGGAACCGCAGCGAATCAGACCGATTCGCCGTGCTTCTGCGGCGGTCTTGCCGATTCATGCACTAATTTTTCTTCACTATTCTTACAATACCCTGCATGCATTTTTAGTTCATCTGAAATAATTTTTCTGACAGTTTCAAAAATCGACAACAAGTTAGGGTTTTGGTGTTCCGTTTTCGGTTTTTTTTTCCGACGATCGAAATTCTAACACTTGCTAATAAGCTAGTAAAGGTTTAGTTAGCTCTGATACCACTGTAATTCGATACCACATACCCCGTGGGTTCGTGGGGGAGGCGGAATGTGTAAAAAACGATAATAATTTGCTTCGTAATATCGACTAAACACGAAGATCGAAACTAAACCTTTAACTAACTACAATACTATGAGGTTTTAACTACAAGTGAGAAAGTTATACCTCAAGTAACCGGTTCTTCTTGTGCTTGCTGTCCACTTTCTCCTGCGTGAGCTCTTTAGAGTAGTACGGATAGCGCCTCCTCTTCGTCCTTCTCGAATCGAAGATGATCCACCTGAGAGTTTATATATCAAGCTCCTACCTCAATACCGAAGTAACTAGGGCACCTAGTTCGCGACACTAGATGACCTAGGTGATGTAGAGAATGTTGATGGATTGGTAAGTCTTTTTAAGCTTTATGATTCTCAACACATGAGACAAGAAAAGCTTGGAGGAAGAAGAAGAACTATACGAAGAAAGGCTAGCGAAAACTTAGATAAGAATGAGAATGAACCCTTGGTCTATACTGAACTCTTTTTCATTTTCATAGAATAAAACCTATTTACAAAAATGAGAAATGTTCCATAATTACTGTTTCCCCAATAAAAGAGCAAAGCTCTGTTCAAAACTCAAGAGGCAGCGCCTCACGTGTCCGCCACGAGAGCGCCGGCGCCAGAGTTAAAAACTCTTAAAAGAGCAAAGCTCTGTTCAAAACGCAAGAGGTAGCGTCTAACGTGTCTACCATGAGGGCGCCAGCGCCAGAGTTAAAAACACTTATTGGCGCCGCAAGTGCATAGCACGTGAGCGCCAGCGCCTAGTAAAATTAAATTCTATCCTCTGTTAAACAGAGCCGTTGGATCAAAAATCCAACAGAGATGATAAATTATCAGAATGCAGAATTAAATTCCGATTGAGGAAATATTCCTCAAATTTTTCTAAACAAGAAAGATTACTCTCTGTAAAAAAGAGTACCGTTGGATTAAAAATCCAATGGTGATTAAAGAATAACCGATCTATAGAATAAATTCTGCATAGGAAAATATTTCCCTAATCTTGTTAAGAACAAGAAAAATACCTTCTGTAAAACAGAAGCCCTTGGATCAAAGATCCAATGGTGGATAGAATCCCCAAATCAATTAAGATCTCTCAATGAGAGATTTCTTGAACTAATCAACAGACCTACCTTTACTATATAAAGGACCCAAGACTTCAAGTCTAATAGAGAGGAACCCCCTATAAGCTTTGAAAAAAAAGAGAAAGCTTTGAAAGAACCGAGAATTAAATTCTCGAGGAAGAACAACTCTCTTCTTGGAAATTTTAGATAAATAAAAGTAGATAAAGATCCTGTGGATCATTCAAAAAAAAAAGAAAGAACTCAGGAGTACTTAGCACTCAGCGGGCGGCGCTCAGCGCCCAGCGCACCATGTGTCCCTCACGTAGGCGCTATAAAATAAAGAGTGCTTAGTACTCAGTGGCTGGCGCCCAGCACCTCACGCGCCCCTCACGTAGGCGCTATAAAATAAAGAGTGTTTAGCACTCAGTGGGCGGCGCTCGGCGCCCAGCGCCCTACGCATCCCTCACGTGGGCGCTACAAAATAAGGAGTGCTTAGCACTTAGTGGCTGGCGCTCAGCGTCCAGCGCCTTACGTGCCCCTAATGTAGGCGCTATAAAATAAGGAGTGTCTAGCACTCAGTGGTTGGCATTCAACGCCCAGCGCCTTACGTGACCCTCACGTGGGCGCAACAGAACATAAAAGTGCTTGACACTCATTATTCAGTACATAGTGTCTAGCGCCTCACGTGCTTCATACGCGGGCGCCATAAAGAGTGCTCAACACTCCATATAGAGACAAAGAAAAGAGAGAGTAAAGTGTGAGCGTCAGAACTCACATGAGTGCTCAGCACTTTTTGCAAGAAAAAGGGGACTGAGCCCAAACCAGTACTTAACACTTCTTTCAAATAAAAGAAAATTGAGTGGGTCAAGTCCAAGTTCAGATCAACTGAGCCCATGAGTTCATTACTTCCCAAACATGACTCATGACATCTAAAATGATGTTCATCCCACATTTCCTAAGTTAATCTTAGTCCCCCAAAAATGGCTAATGATTCTTAGATGGTCCACCATGATCTTTTCCCTCAGACACGGGAATTGGTTTAAGGATACATCTCTCCATACCTCTGATGCATGTCGTTGTAATTCCTCCACGTCTTCAGAGAGGTGGCGGGTCCCGAAAACCAAGTGTCCTTAGGTGCACTTCCCAAGCTGACGTGCACACCTTAAACCAAACCATACCAAATGGGTGTATCCCGCATCATCGCCGTACATCCCGCCGCGTAACAAATACACGGGCAAAAAATGGTGATTTACGGACCGTAACACCCTTAAGCTAAACTCTACGGACCAAAACATCCTTAAACTAAACTCTCACCTCAAAAAGGGTGAACTACGGACCGTAACGTTCTCAAACTACTATGGACCGTAACGTCCTCAAACTAAAGCCCTCACCTCAAAAATGGTATTCTACGGACCAGACCGAAACGTTCTTAAACTAATAATGGACCGTAACGTCCTTAAACTAAAATAATGGAGCCCAAATGCTCTTTTGTTGGATCTGAATGATCCTAAAACCCCGTTAAGTGGATCTTAGTCTCAAATTGGACCAACGTATCCTTAACAAAAATTTAAGTCGATCTTGATCTCAAAACAGATTAATGATCCTTAAATCAACCTAAATCCAAATCTAAGATATAGGGATTTGGACTAATCCACGTCCTACGAGAAACAACATAAATTAGTCTCCGTATACAATCCACGTGCAACCAAAAATAAAACAAATACACACGACACAAAGTGAACCTCTGGAGCCGGAGAAAGTGGTTATTGCTACGTGGTAACGTAATTAACTGCAGGAGCTTGCGCCTGTAGGGAAGAACGTCCCCACAATCAAAAACCTCCCGCAAACGAGGGGGAATCTGATGAAGTCACGCTACAACGGCCGCATCCGTCCAAAACTTTGATATACGGTGCCATAAATTAACTTGGCATATTCGGAGAGGTGGACGAATAAATCCAAATAGCATCTGCCCCCAAATTCAGGCAAGACGACCTATCCTGGTCCGTCTCTGTTTTCAACGGTAAACAGATTCTGGCACGCCCAGTGGGGCCTTTTCCTTTTTTCACTCCATACATCGTGTGTCGTGTTCACGAACAAATCACGGTTTACGATGGTTACCCCTGGATTCGAGCTATTAAGATTTGGTGTCTTGCTCCTGTACAGAGAAAAGAAGATCACTGGCTTACAAGTGTACCTGCAACAATAGCTCCCACTCCGTCCCCACTGGAGGAGTGACATACGGGCCAAACGCGACCTGCATCTTTTCAATGCCAGTGGAACAGGTGACTCAGGCCACCATTGGATTGTTCTTCGGGACCATGCTCCCGCCAGCAAGCTTCAGCGCCCCAGTGCCATCACAGGAAGCTCCAAAGAAGTCGGTCTTCGATCGACTTGCAACTACCATGGCCCCTCTCAACGGGTCGTCCAAGTCTATCACCTCAGTTTTCAACAGGATGAGCTAAAGCTCAAGTGGGCCCGCAAAGAGGCTCGCAATACCTGAAGCGGTTATCCCGAAACGGATAGCTATTCTAGCTCCGGCAGGTGAAGTCATCAAAAGTGCTTCCCCTACCAGAAAGTCGACCTTCGAAAGATTGGCTATTCCCTCTCAACGGATGTCAGTCTTCAATAGGCTGGCACCGGCACCGGCCTATAACCAAAGCAGGGGATACGATGGAGCCACTTCCACGACTGAGGAGGTCCCATCGACGAGACATGCTTGACGTTGCCACTGGCGTCGGATGAGAAGAGCTGGGGGCAACTCCTCCTCTGGACTTACTCCACCAGCTCCAACGATGGAAGCCGACGCTGCTGTTCCAACCGGGAACAGTTTTGAACCACTAAGGAGGGTGTGGCGGAACTCCCCAACCACGTTGCTGAAGAAATCACCCCCACCTATTGAAAACATGATACGGGCGAAGCTGGAGCAGTCCCCTCAGCAGATGTCCTCCCAAATTCACAGGGTCTGGCGGGAGGTCCAAGATTCTGTGATCAATAAAGACTACTCTCGCCGACTGAAGAAAACAAAGGCTCGGAAAAAGTAAGACCATCCCTCCACCATGCAACGAGGGACTTCTTTCACGAAGGCGCCTGTTACAATGGCTCTTTCATTTTCGACTTCTCATAAAAAGAGAAGGCCGGAGAATCTCCCACCGGCTGCTGCAAATCCTAAAGGTGCTGGATCCAAACGCCCCAAGTCTTGGGGCATAATCGTGCACACGGTGTACATGGCTTCCGGAAAAGAGGAGAGCCGTACTTCCGTGGTTCATCGGTCGTTGATGAAAGCTCAGGAGAAGCAACAAAAGCTCCAGGAGATGCTGACGAAAATGGCATCACTCACCGGGTAGAAAGAAAGTCCGGAAGCAGCGTCTGAATAGCGCCAAGAGAAGGAGACGGATACGAAATTCTTGCGAAGGGTGATGGAGAGAAAGGATAAGGAGGCCGCAGAACAAGCGGCTAATATAAAATAGATGGCGCTCCTGTTCCAAGACATGGTTGGAATGATGAGCTAACCAGAACCTCCAGCCGAAGATCCACCAATAATTGTCGAGGACGACAGAGGGGAAACATCAAACCCTCTTCCGGCTTTATCAACAGCCAGGGAGGAAGCGATCTCCAAATCTGCCCTCGATGACTACATAACTCAGCAAATACGAGCTCATCAGGCAAGCGAAGCGGCTGGCCAAGTCGTCAGAACCGGGCGATCTTACCCAGGCTGGTATGATCAAATCAAGTACCCGCCAGGATATACGATCCCCAAATTCCATGTGTACAAGGGAACAGGCAACCCGCATCAACACGTCGCTCAGTTTAGAGCTTTATACGACAATACTGGAAGCGAAGACAAATTGCTGCTTCGCTAGTTTGTTGGCAGCTTGTCAGAGACGGCGTTTGAATGGTGCTCGGAGCTTCCAAATGACTCTGTCAAAACGTTCACGGAAATGGAACCGCTATTCACGTAGCGGTTCGCCAGCACAAGCGAGCGCACCCCGATCACGACATTAATCAATGCCAGGGTGTAGCCAGGAGAGACCTGGGTTCAATACACAATTCGATGGCGGGACCTATGGTCGAAATGCGAACAACGCATTGAAGAAGCTTCGGCCGTGGGCATGTTCTAGGGACCTCGATCCTCAGACGACTGTATACCAGTTTATGATGTTCTTCAAGCCGACCACCTTCCAGGCCTTGATCGACAAGCTGGCTCAAATGGACCAGATGGGCTACTGGCTGTCCTCCTCAACAATGGATCCTCGGAATGTAAAGAGTAAAGGGAAAGCAGCCTTTGTTGCTAACACTCAACAACAACCAAGTGACCTGAAACCGGTTGTTCGCCAAGGCAACGTGCGTCCGCGCCAATCCCTGGAAGAGAAGGTAGGATGTCCTTACTCGTTTCCCCGTGATAAAACGAGGAGACTGTTCGAACTGGCGATGCGCAACAAACTCATCACTCTGCCGGATCCGAGACGTCCACTGCAGCCTAGTGACGCCAACAGTCCCAATTACTGCTCCTACCACAGAGTAGTGTGCCACCCAATTGAGAATTGCTATGTTTTCAAAAACTGGGTCGAGGACCAATACCAACAAGGGAAATTTGCGCTATCCGAAAACTGGAGGGTTAACCCACCGCAGAAGCACGCTCCTAAAAAGGTGGATACGCTGGGGCATCATGCTCGTTTGTAGAAGAAGCTCCGTAGGAAGTTGTCCTTTCAGCCAAAACTAAAAGAATGCCGAAGGACCTTCAAGCATGTCCTGCGATCAGATGGAAAAGCCCGCTGGAGCCCGAGATCATTGAGGGAATGCTTAAACTGAGCCCAACACTGAAAACTACTAACGATGGGCAAGACCTCCAGGCCAAGCCTTTGAAATCTTCGAAGAAAAAGAAGAAGACCAAGAAACCCATGTAGCTCGACGACAATCGTACGGACCTGCAAAAATACATCGACGCACTGGAGGAATACAACCAGAAGACGCGGATCCCAGTCACACTCGAAGAGTTTCTCAACCACATACTTGAGAACGGAGACAGTGACATTGATGAGGGAAATGGATCATTAGAAGAACCCGAGAATTGTGTAGCGAGTTGCCACATGGTCTCTCACTTGTCGTTAAAAGATGAAGAAACTCCTTCGTTGTCGGAAAGCAACGCAAAGGAACTGGGGGCAGGACCGGCACCAGAATCCCTGGAACTATCAGAAGACCCAATTAACAGGCTGTTGAACGAAGCCCTTCAAAAGAGCAAAGCCGACCAAGAACGTGAAATGGCCATATACGAAAAGGCCAAGCGTCGGCGTCAGGATGAAGAAGCTGCGGTAAGGATGAGTCGTAAAATACTTCACCCAAGCCAAAGCATACCTGCTACAAACAAGGGCAGGATCAAAGTAGAGAAGCAGTTCGCCAAAGCCCTATCAATGGGAATGAAGCTGCCTCCTCTCGTGGAAAACACTCTCAGGAGTACGTGCCTCGACGAAGCGGATGTACGTCCGAACTACTGCTTATACCATCGGAGGGTCACACACCCCACAGAAGAGTGCAATGCCTTCAAGAAGTGGTGGCTAGGATACGTTGCTCACCGGCAACAGTTCAAGCGGATGAAGCGCAAAACCCATCGCCAACAAAAAAGCGCGACAGACGAGCATGAAGAAACGGCTGGCAACTTTCATATGGTTGATACCAGTTCGACAAAAGGAAAATCTTAAGTTCTTACATTCGGGAGTGATTCTGAGGAAGAAATAACCCTCTGCCCTCTCTCTTCAAAGAATCCACCTCTGGAAAAGAAGAAGAGGAGAAAAACTGCGAAAACACTCAGCTGTGTAACCGTACGTTCCCTGAAAAGAACCTCGGGCCTACAAATAAGGGTTCGAACAAAAGAGACAAGATGAAAGAGAAAGTCCCTGGGTAAATTGCCTTCGATGATAGAGTCGTCAAAGAGCTCACGACCAAGGACCCGTCTAAGAAAAACAAGGTGGATTACAATGTCCTAGCACATTTGAGGAAGATACCCTCACAACTGAGCATATTGGATAGTCTCCTCCTGTCCAAAGAGACACGTGATTCTATGATCAAGGCATTACAAGAGCCTAATCAATTCCAAGCTTTCTTTGCAGAAGAAAAGATGAAAGACGAGCTGGCAGAGGTTCATACAGCCGACATCACATTCGGCGATGAAGATATCCTCCTTGGAACGTGCGAGCATAACCATCCTTTATATGTCACCGGGTATTGCCATTATATTAAGATAGGAAAGATCCTGGTCGACAACGGGTCCTCCATTAACCTTCTCAACGTGAAGGTGCTGAAGGAGATTTGCAAGAACGTTCAGCACCTGGCCTGAGACAAAATTACTATCTCTGGCTTCGACTCACAGTCATCACGAACGCTTGGGTCCGTGATATTGACATTACGCTTTGGGATGCTCGTCACCGACATCAAATTTCATGTCATCGACGCCAAGACTTGCTATAACGCCCTGCTCGGCCGGCCTTGCTTACATGAGTACAACATCATCCTTTCTACACAACATCAACGTATGAAGTATTTCAAAGACGACCTCGAGTACACAGTTACAGGGGAGCTAAACCCATTCTCCATAAATGAAGTCCGCAAATATGAAGACGCCAAGTACTTCCTACCAGACTTCGAAGACACGGAAAGATGTCATAAACCAGAGAACCAAAAAAAAGCCGTCGCCACTATCCCGATCTTTGGGAGTGATACCGAGGAAGATGAAGAAGTAATCTATGCGGGGCAACCCTAAGGCAACAGGCTCGAACCATCTACCCGTATTTTGGTCCTCGGCAGTGACTCTTAGGACAAGACCAACGCAATGTTCTCTGTCCGCCCGTCAATACAGACTTTCACTGGAGCTGATCAGAGTTTACAAATTACCATGGTTCCACGGTGGCATTACAGGGAACTTGATGCACTCAATACATTCGGCGTGCAAGAGCTGCAGACCTCTTACGTCCCTCCTAGGTAAAGAGATGAAAAGGCGATCCTCTTCTACCAATCTACGGAGACTAAAGTGGAAAAAGAAGTATGGCATGGTGCCGAACTTGTGCTTGATAGACTTCAACCAATTCTTCTGTCCAGATATTACGCAGAGAGATTGAATAGATTATTAAAATGCCAATGCGTACCCTTTAAACAAACCACTCAACAAGTCTAGTTCTACAACAAGATTTGGGACATTTCCGGGACTCAGCGAAAGATGCCCAACGGGAAGATGGAGACGAATGGACTTAGATACGTTCGGTCCAAGAAACGGGAGCGACTCCATGAATGCCTTGTCATAAATAACTCTGGCGGGGAAGGGAATGCTTTTCCAGATAGCGTTGACATTGAACCAGAGCGAGATCCCGCCGTAAAAATGCCAAGCCCGTCATTCGAAGAACAGATTGACAAGCTAATAAAGGAAACGGGTCAAAAGGTTTGGGATGACCACAGCCGCGAAATGACCATTTACGAGAAAGGCAGGATGCAGCGTCTCACTCAGCAGTCTACGGAAAGAGAAGACTACGATGCCCTTCACTCTCAGCCTGCTGTACGCTCTCGTGGTAAGGAAAAAGCCCAACGCAGAGGCAACAACATGGTAAAGAACGGGAATGACGTTCAAAAACAGCGAAGCGGATCCAAGAAGCCACACGATCGAGAAAAAGTCAGCTAGAATCCATCTTTCATGAAGAAGATGGGTCGGGAATACTCTTTCCATCAAGACAAGATGAGGAAAATATTCAACCTTTTCATAAAGTATCAAATGATGATGCTCCCGGAGCCTTGGTACCCCGAACAAGTAAATGAGGTCCATCATCCGGCTTATTGCTCCTACCACCGAGCAGTAGGACATCTTCTTGAAAACTGCTTCACCTTCAAAAACTGGGTCGAAGACCGGTATCCGTAAGGCAGGTTTGCTCTATCCGACAGTTGGAGGGTAACCTCACCATGAAAACATGAGCCAAAAGTAACCTATATTGCGAGGGTAAGTCCAGATCAATATCGAGCTTAGAAACGAACTCGTACCTGCCATGTGATAACATTCTCAAAAGAGGGAGAGCACGAGAATATGTACGACTTCTCCTAGTGCTTCACATATGAGGATGAAGACGAGTTGATCTTAGAATTTCCACCGGCGCCAAAAAAGTTGGAAGATGGGATACACACCACGGCGGAAAATCTAAGGAAAATTGACTTAGGGACGGAAAACGATCTACGGCCAACGTTCGTCGGTGAGCTGTTGTCTAAAAAACAGGTGGCCACACTAAAGGATGTACTTATGCAATATAAAGACTGCTTTACATAGAACTATTCCGAGATGCCGGGACTAGATCTAGAAATAGCAGTTCATAAACTGGCTATATCGCCGGATGTTAAACCGGTGAAGCAAGCGCCAAGGAGAATGTGGCTCGAACTTGTGATGAGTATCAATGCCGAAGTCAAGAAACAAATTGACTCAGGCTTCATCCAAGAAGTTCACTATCCCGACTGGATTTCCAACATTGTTCCAGTGATGAAGAAAAATGGGACACTACGCATCTGTGTGGACTTGCGGGATCTCAACAAAGCTTGTCCGAAGGATGACTTTCCAGTGCCTGTTATCGAGCTGATGATCGATAACACGTCCACTCATGAGGTCTTCTCCTTCATTTATGGATCTTCGTGGTATAATCAAATAAAGATGCATCCCGAAGACCAAAAGCATACTGCCTTCCGGACTCCACTGGGCATATTCTGCTATAAAGTGATGCCCTTCAGTCTGAAGAACGCTGGCGCTACCTACCAGAGGGCCATGACGAATATCTTTGATGACCTCATACACGAGATTGTCGAATGTTATATCGACGACCTCATGATGAAAAGCAAATCGTATGAAGAGCACTGGAAGCATTTGAACATAGTGTTCCAGCGTCTTTGGAAGTACAATCTGAAGATGAATCCTCTGAAATGTGCGTTTGGAGTCTCCTCAGGCAAATTCCTAGGATTCATCATACGTCACCGAGGCATCAAAATAGATCTATCAAAGATCAAGGCGATTATGGAAATGCCCGCGCCAATAACTCTTAAACAACTGCGGTTTCTCCAAGAAAAGCTTGCGTATATCCGGCGGTTCATAGCCAACCTCTCCGGCAAATACTGCCCCTACAGCCATCTAATAAAGAAGGGGACCCCGTTCGTTTGGGACCGTAAATGCCAAAGTGCACTGGACGAAATTAAGCAATATCTGCAGAACCCGCCGGTACTGACCGCTTCAGTCAAGGGAAAGCCCCTCATCCTGTATACAACAGCCCTTGAAGGTTCTTTAGGCACGCTGTGGGCACATGAGAATGATCAGAGAAAGGAGATACCTATCTACTATTTAAGTCGATTCCTTCTGGGGGAAGAAAACAACTACTCCCCCATTGAAAAGCATTGCCTAGCACTGATCTTCGCGATAACGAAGCTCAGGCACTATGCCCTGGCACATGAGGTCCATCTCATATCGAAGGTGGATCCTCTCAAATATTTGATGTCAAGATCCATACAAACAGGAAGGCTTGCCAAATGGGCCTTCCTCTTAATGGAGTTCTCGATAACGTATCGACCCCTTAAAGCAGTGAAAGGTCAGGCCATCGCCGACTTTCTCGCTGAACATCCAATACCAGCCGATTCTCTCTTAAATTGCGAATTGCCAGACGAACACGCGTTCGACACAATCAAAGGGGAGAAGGAAGGAAATAATGCCCGATGGGAACTATACTTCGACGGAGCATCTTCCTTGAAGAAGCGAAAGCAAAGCACCCCCATAATCAAAGCTATGGTGGGCCTTATCTTCGTGACTCCGTAAGAAGGGATAATGCGTTTTGCCATCTCCTTAACAGGGCCAAGAAAAAAAAAACGACGCTGAATATGAAGTTTTGATAGCGGGTCTTAAAATTGATGTCGACATGGAAATCGAAAACCTCCTCATATATGGAGACTCCCAGCTAGTGTTGGATGTATATGCCCTAGAGGCCAGTATTGTATATGTATACATATGGATACTAGGGAGATGTATGTACAGAACAATCTTGCTCAGTTTTATAGTATATTATTCGACTTGTCTTTGTCAGGATATGTGTATTTATTTGTATTGTTGATATATCTCGTTTGCACATATTGATAAAGACTTGATACGGTAGTATACTATTGTGGTTTGTCTTTATCTTAACATGGCATATGTCATACTCGTTATTACATATTGCAGTTACATATTGATAAAGCCCCTAGGATCTTGCTTGACTACCTGCGTTGTGATGGCGATCATACTTGTGGGAGCAGGGTAGTCTATAAGTACATCCTTTAATGGTCCCTAGTCGCGTGAGTATCGAGAATAGGCATTGATACTCCAGAGTAGACTGGTGTATATGTTTCTACCCTGTCGGGGGATGGTTGGTTCCGCAGCCATTGGTCTGATGCATCTAAGATCGTAAACAGGTGCTCACTAGGGTGTGAGTTTACTGGACGGACTTGCCGAGAACTTCCGTGTGGTACTATACCTATCGTCAGATGGAAGTTCTCAGGTGACATGTGTACAGGTTAGTCTTTGGACCCGAGATCGGCATTTGTCTCGTGTGAGTTCCCACTGAGCTTTGATCACTACCCTACCACGGCTCTACTGAGTCGTGCAAACAGGTTTTGGTTGGGTTCAGTCCCCAGCCACATGGAGGCAGTGAGCGATTGTCGGGGATTCGTCTCTCCCGGTATAAGGAGTCGATATCGCACTGTGATTCGATTTGTCAGGACCATAAGACCTTGGCCAAGGCAGTTGGGATCTACTGATAGGCTGATCAGTAGTTTCCCGGATTGGTCCTGAACCACATCGGCACGACTTATCAGGTTATTAGGGTCTGACGTTCACCATCCCCTAGACCCGGTATGCGATACTTTTTGACGAAGAGACCGGACTGTACGGATATTGTCACGGATAGGCTCAGTAGGAGTTCGGACGAGCTTGCTCGTCGGCCTTCCTTTTCGACAGGTACCTGGGCAGCCGTTATGTACAGCTAGTACCGCTGACGTGCCTGTGGTTAAACCCACTGCCAGAGTACTGTCGAGTCTTTAGAGTCCCACACAGAGGGTTTCCCTGATCCAGTCAAAACGATGTAGTAGCCGTATTGGATACGTGCAGGGTTCGATCGATTGATGTACTTGGTACTCGGTTTTTCGATCGGACAGTTTGTAATACTAGCCGGCTCGGGTCTGAGCCGGATTATTAAGTCAAGTATTGATTTAATAATTTGCATATATGTATTTCGATATATATATATTCTAGTATTACGTTCTTCGTGTTATTCTATCGCTTTTGGGCGTTCGGATTTTTATCTGATTGCCGGTATATTTGTACAGTAGTTGGAAATCCGTATTTATTACAGTTTTCCTTCTAGAAGGTGGCCACTTCATTGTGTATTTTCCATTTATTTGATAATTGGAAATGAGGTGTAAAATGAGAGGTAAGGGAGGAATGGGAGTAACCATGCTTCAATAGTGAACAAATGAATTTATAATTCATTTTGGGTTTACTATTGAAGTATGGTTGCTAATTGTTTAATGAAAGAATTGATATACAAAACCATGGTGTATATTTTCTCTTTCATGGTTGATTCATTATTTTCCTTGAGCTCTCTTTTGCTCTCATCTCCTCTTTGCTCTCAAGTTTCCTCTACCTTCATCTTCTTCCTCTTCACTACTTTCTCATGTGTTGAGAATCAAGTGAAGAGGCAGGAAAGAGATAGCTATACACTAAGACACCCTCCACTACATCCTAGACTACTTGGTTTAGCAAACCAAGTTCTCTAGTTGCTCCTTTAGTTACATATTTAGGAGCTACAGCCATGGATCATACTCCCCGGGTGGATCATCTACGACAAAAGGAGGCCGGAGAACAAGCTCGATCCCGGAGGACCGATGGAGCAAGGAAAGAAATTCAAGCATGTTCAAGGCGCTTGCTAGGAGCTAAGGATGAAGAAAGAAGACTGAAAGACTTGGTTCATTTGGTGAGGTTTCTATCATAGTAGATAGCTCCCTAAGTGTAGCTAGTGAGTTCTATGGAAAGATCCGGTTTTAGGGTTCAGTCTAGCGCCAAGTTTCATTCGTAAGAAAATTTTTGTTCCGCATTTGGCCACGTGAGATGGCCGGGGCGCTAGGGTAACCCTTCATGGTATCAGAGCCACCCAGAAAACTTATACTAGCTAGTTCAAACGTGTTTAGAATAACAATCGACCGAAAATTCCAAAAACCACGTTTCGAAATTTTGCAGTTTCTGTCGATTTTAAAAGTGCTGGAAAAATCAATTTTTTGCTCTCAGAAAATCATGCAGGATTTTTTGAGACCACTGAAGAAAATTTACCACATGATCCTTCTAAACAGCCGCGGAACCGCCGCACAAAACCCTATTTGGCGGCGGATCCGCGGCCATTTATTGGGCCCACGTGATAAATTTTTTTCTGGGCCTCCCATTTTGAGAATTGTGGTTTCTGGAATTATTACATTTTGGGTCCAGATTTGTTACAGTGTTGATTTAATACTTGGGGCCCACTTAGAAAATTTAGTCGATCGTGATTTTAAAATACGTATTTTTATTATCAGTACATTCACTTTTATCTGCGACCGGGAATGTCACTTGATCGGTAAAACTCGTCTGATTGCTATATGTTCTTTTAGACGGGTTTTGCGAACGTGACATTCGCGTTGATGTTGTGTGCTTGTGCTGTGATTGTGGTTGGATTGTCGTGGTGGATAGCATGTGGTGAAATGTTAGAAATACAGTTTATATTCTTTTGTATATTTGTTATTGCGGGGCGAGCGTCCGACATGTGGACTGCCGTCTTTGCCGGGTTGTATATTATTTTGGGGCACGACCGGGATGAGGTCGATGTCACCGCTTGTATATATTATTTTCATTTTCTGTATTAGGATTACCCCGCGATGGGGTGCACGAATAGCCGGGTTCTAGAAGGCAACAAGCCCGCATCTCAAGGCGCAGAGACGGAAAGGGGTTTCATTCTAGAACTGGCAGGCTATTCGCCGCACTCGTAGGGGGTACAGGTTTTCATTGCACATGCTATCCACACGACCGGGAACATCGGGTTTTATTTGCGGCTCAAATGAAACCCGGGGCTCCAAGATTATCCACCATTCTGTAATGTTATCTGTGATGTTGTTTATTTTCATGCCTGGGACGAATGTGATATATACTTATATATATACTAGTAGATGTTGTATATGTTTTGCACCCGCGCTAGTCCAGCCCCCGCTCTGTTGTTAGTTAAGTAACCTAACGGGTGATGACGGGGCCCCGTGGCAAATGCGGATGGCATATACGTACATTTTATTTTCGTTCTTTTCTGGTGTGATAGGTTACAAATTTGATGGGGCCGCATTAATTTTAATTAATGCAAGATAAAAACCTAAAAAGATGTTGTTGGAACCAGATTTTAAAAACCGACATTACAGATGTTCTCTTTTGCTTTGCATAGTGGTATTCAGTTTGGAATATCCTGCACCTCATTCGATAAGGCAAGGGCCGAGATCCCTTCACCGGGAGTGACCCCTTGAGTAAAAGTTTGCGTCAGGGTAATAACTTTAATATAGTCGACTATTTTTTGCTTTGCATCGTGGTATTCAGTTTGGAATATCCTGCACCTCATTCGACGAGGAAAGAGCCGAGATCTCTTCACAGGGAGTGACCTCTTTAGCAAAGGTTTTCGCCACTATATAAATTTACAAAATAACTCAGGTTCCTTCAACAATATCAAGTTCATTACGTTAACGGGTTTTTCGCCAAAAACCCAATCGTAGCCCTCTGTCATTTCGGATAAAAACACATAGTATTCATGCGGTGTTTGTTGGCCAAAGTCAAGGCATCGTGTATGGTAGCTGTATGTTTATTATCCGTAGCATAGATAAAATGCATTGTTTTAGGACAGTCGTACCATCTTGTTGGACAAAGTCAAGGGTGTGTGCGGGTGGGTCTAAATCAATCAGGACAATGACGGGTAGAACTTGACTTGCGCGTTATGATTTGTTGGCCAAAGTCAAGGTCATAAGCGCTTGGGGCAAAAACCACATCGGGAGTTTCAAACATAAATGAAACTTGCAGATTTTAGCATACCTTCTGGAGTGTGGTGACTAGAGTGGATTCCATCTAGTGCATCACACAATGATAGTTGGATCCCGATCCCACTGATGAGTAGGATTACTCTCGGGAGATTATCACACTTAACAATCAATGCTATAAACCAAGTAGGTGTCTAGAAAGGTATTAGCGGGGCTACGCCTCCAGGGAAAAGAGGTTCTTTAATTAAGGAACTTCGCGAAAGCGTTGGAAAACCTCCCTCGAAGTACCAACACCGGCCTGGCTGAAAGGTTAAGCAAGTATTGTGACGTGCGATTAATCCTGACTAGTTCTTCTTTTAGGGTTTGAAGAAGAATTTGAGGAAACAGTGGGAGCCATCCTGGTTAGATAAATTAATAACCAATCTAATCTTGCAAGAGCACACGCTGAGTGTTTTCCCTCTCTCTCTCCAGGTAGCAACCATTTCACGCCCTAATCAAGATAATAAAATGTATCGCTTGACCGATCCGAATTCTTATTCGGGGCTGGGGAACGTCGGTTCGTCTCTAACTCATGACAACTGTCATAAGTATGAGCAAGGGAAAGAGGAAAGTTTGAATTCCTTGATAAACCCATCGAAGAAGAAACATACTGTTGGATCTTCTTCAGGTGTTCTTGTAGTTGAGAACTGCTTTTCGGTCAGTCCCACCTCCTGGGTACTAGATACCGGATCAGGATCTCATATCTGTAATTTATTGCAGGGACTGAGAAAAAGTAGGATAGTTCGACCTGGTGATATGTCCCTCAGAGTAGGGAACGGAGCACAAGTTAATGCTGCGGCCGTCGGTGAATATCACCTAGTGTTGCCAAATGGTAATACTATGATTCTGAACAATTGCTACTATGTACCTTCCATGCTTTGCAACATAATATCAGTTTCTTTACTTGATAAAGATGGATATAACTTTGTCCTTGATAGAAATATCATGAACATTTACCTTGATAAGGTACTGGTTGCAGAAGGTACACTGTGTAATGGTATCTATGTTCTAAATCAAAACACAGTTCTCAATGTACAAAACACACGCAAGAGGAAAAATTCGGATACGAACACATCCTTCTTGTGGCATTGTAGACTTGGTCATATCGGAGAGAAAAGACTAAGTAAGTTACATAAAGATGGATTCTTGAATACGTTCGAATTTTCATCTTATGAAACTTGTCAGTCTTGTCTCAAAGGAAAGATGACCAAATCTCCGTTCACCGGGCATGGAGAAAGAGCAGCAGAGCTTTTGGGACTCATACACAGTGATGTATGTGGTCCAATGTCTACACATGCAAGGGGTGGATTCTCGTACTTCATCACATTCACTGACGATCTCTCTAGGTTCGGATATGTGTATCTTATGAAACACAAATCTGAAGCTTTTGAGAAATTCAAAGAATTTAGAAACGAAGTAGAGAACCAGATTGGAAAAAGTATCAAGATCCCCCGATCTGATAGAGGGGGAGAGTACTTAAGTACGGAATTCAGGGATTTTCTAAAAGAGAATGGCATTCTCCCTCAGCTTACCCCTCCGTATACACCACAGCACAATGGCGTGTCGGAGCGGAGGAACCGTACCCTATTGGATATGGTTCGCTCCATGATGAGTAATGCCGGGTTACCTTTTTCTTTCTGGGGGCTTGCTCTTGAGTCAGCAACATTCATATTGAATAGAGCGCCATCTAAATCAGTGCCTACCACTCCATATGAAGTATGGACTGGGAAGAGACCATGTCTTGATTATATTAAGATATGGGGGTGTCCTGCTTTTGTTAAAAAGCAGAATCCAGATAAACTCGAGGCAAGGTCTGTATTGTGCAAGTTTGTGGGATACCCTAAGCATTCCAAGAGATATCTGTTCTACCACACTGAGGAACAGAAGGTGTTAGTATCTCGCCACGCTATCTTTTTAGAAAGGGAATTTCTTGCAAAAGAAATTAGTGGGAGTACGGTGGAACTAGAAAAAATTCAGGAACCACAAACTATAACAGAAGATTTGGAAGAACCCTTAGATTCAGTTATACCCGACGAACCTCAGCCACTCCACAGATCTAGTAGGATTTCTCATCCACCCGAGAGATACTACGGTTTTCTCATAGATGGGGATCGAGAGGATTTCATCTTGGAAGAAGATGATCCTACTAGTTTCAGGCAGGCCATTGTCAGTAGGGACTCTGATAAGTGGCTGGATGCTATGCAATCTGAAATGGAGTCCATGTACACCAATAAAGTGTGGACCCTGGAAGTTGCTCCACCTGGGGTAAAACCCGTTGGATGCAAATGGATCTACAAGAAAAAACTTGGTATAGATGGGCAAGTGGAAACCTATAAGGCTAGACTCGTTGCAAAAGGTTTTCGTCAAAGACCAGGAGTGGACTATGACGAAACTTTTTCTCCAGTGGCTATGCTCAAATCCATTAGGATCCTGTTTGCCATTGCTGCCTTCCATGACTATGAGATCTGGCAGATGGACGTAAAAACGGCTTTTCTAAACGGAAGTTTAGAAGAGTGCGTTTATATGGATCAACCGGAAGGTTTTGTAGGCAGTGGGAGCGGCGGGAAGGTGTGTAAGCTGCTCAAATCCATTTATGGATTGAAGCAAGCATCGCGGAGCTGGAACATCTGTTTTGATGAAACAATCAAGGACTTTGACTTCATCAAGAACGAAGATGAGCCATGTATTTATAAGAAGATTGTGGGACGAACTGTCGTGTTCCTAGTCTTGTATGTGGACGACATTCTTTTGATAGGAAATGACATTCCTATGCTACAATTGGTCAAGCTATTCTTATCACAAAGGTTCTCTATGAAAGACCTAGGTGATGCCTCGTACATTCTGGGGATCAAGATCTACAGAGATAGATCCAAGAGATTACTGGGACTTTCACAGTCCAGGTACATAGAGACCGTACTAAAGAGATTTAGTATGGAAGATTCCAAGCACGGTAACATACCCGCATTGCACGGAATCACCCTCTCCAAGGATATGTCTCCCAAGACTGACGAGGAGAGGGTTCGCATGAGCACTATACCCTACGCTTCGGCGGTAGGATCTATAATGTATGCGATGCTATGTACAAGACCAGATGTAGCTTACGCGCTAAGCGTAGTGAGCCGGTATTAGTCAGACCCAGGTGAGGACCACTGGACAGCAGTAAAGAACATTCTTAAGTACCTGAGAAGGACTAAGGAGATGTTCCTGATTTACGGTAATGGAGACCTCAGGGTCGAGTCCTTTACCGACTCAAGCTTCCAGAGTGACAAGGATGACAGCAAGTCTGTCTCGGGTTTTGTGTTTACTCTCAACGGAGGGGCGGTATGTTGGAAGAGTTCCAAACAGGATACCGTCGCAGACTCGACGATAGAGGCTGAATACATTGCTGCAAGCGATGCCGCAAAAGAGGCGGTCTGGATAAAGAAGTTCATAGCTGAACTTCAGGTGGTTCCGTCCATTGTTGATCCAATACCAGTGTATTGCGATAACAATGGGGCTATAGCTTTAGCAAAGGAACCACGGTCCCATCAGAAATCCAGGCACATCTTAAGGCGGTATCACCTGATCAGGGAGATCGTAGATCGCCAGGAGATCGAGGTCCGGAGAGTGGATACGAAGGACAACACGGCGGATCCATTTACAAAGGCCCTCCCTCAAGTACAGTTCGAGCAACTTTTTGGGATGTTGGGTATGCGATACACCAGCAGCTGGCCTTAGAGCAGACGTTGGGTATTCGGTACGCCAATCACTGGCCTTTAGTGCAAGTGGGAGATTGTTGGATGTATATGCCCTAGAGGCTAGTA
Source organism: Agapanthus africanus (assembly GCA_030015575.1). NCBI lineage: Eukaryota > Viridiplantae > Streptophyta > Magnoliopsida > Asparagales > Amaryllidaceae > Agapanthus > Agapanthus africanus. The sequence goes on along the minus strand of CM057350.1, from coordinate 53,942,847 downwards.
TTGTATATGTACACATATGGATACTAGGGAGATGTATGTACAGAACAATCTTGCTCAGTTTTATAGTATATTATTCGACTTGTCTTTGTCAGGATATGTGTATTTATTTGTATTGTTGATATATCTGGTTTGCACATATTGATAAAGACTCGATACGGTAGTATACTATTGTGGTTTGTCTTTATCTTAACATGGCATATGTCATACTCGTTATTACATATTGCGGTTACATGTTAATAAAGCCCCTAGGATCTTGCGTGACTACCTGCGTTGTGATGGCAATCATACTTGTGGGAGCAGGGTAGTCTATAAGCACATCCTTTAATGGTCCCTAGTCGCGTGAGTATCGAGAATGGGCATTGAACTCCAGAGTAGACTGGTGTATATGTTTCTACCCCATCGGGGGATGCTTGGTCCCGCAGCCATTGGTCTGATGCACCTAAGATCGTATACATGTGCTCACTAGGGTGTGAGTTTACTGGACGGACTCGCCGAGAACTTCCGTGTGGTACTATACCTATCGTCAGATGGAAGTTCTCAGGTGACATGTGTACAGGTTAGTCTTTGGACCCGAGATCGGCATTTGTCTCGTGTGAGTTCCCACTGAGCTTTGATCACTACCCTACCACGGCTCTACTGAGTCGTGCAAACAGGTTTTGGTTGGGTTCAGTCCCGAGCCACATGGAGGCAGTGAGCGATTGTCGGGGATTCGTCTCTCCCGGTATAGGGAGTCGATATCGCACTGTGATTCGATTTGTCAGGACCATAAGACCTTGGCCAAGGCAGTTGGGATCTACTGATAGGCTGATCAGTAGTTTCCCGGATTGGTCCTGAACCACATCGGCACGACTTATCAGGTTATTAGGGTCTGACGTTCACCATCCCCTAGACCCGGTATGCGATACTCTTTGACGAAGAGACCGGAATGTACGGATATTGTCACGGATAAGCTCAATAGGAGTTCGGACGAGCTTGCTCGTCGGCCTTCCTTTTCGACAGGTACCTGGGCAGCCGTTATGTACAGCTAGTACCGCTGACGTGCCTGTGGTTAAACCCACTGCCAGAGTACTGTCGAGTCTTTAGAGTCCCACACAGAGGGTTTCCCTGATCCAGGCAAAACGATGTAGTAGCCGTATTGGATACGTGCAGCGTTCGATCGATTGATGTACTTGGTACTCGGTTTTTCGATCGGACAGTTTGTAATACTAGCCGGCTCGGGTCTGAGCCAGATTATTAAGTCAAGTATTGATTTAATAATTTGCATATATGTATTTCGATATATATATATTCTAGTATTACGTTCTTCGTGTTATTCTATCTCTTTTGGGCGTTCGGATTTTTATCTGATTGCCGGTATATTTGTACAGTAGTTGGAAATCCGTATTTATTACAGTTTTCCTTCTAGAAGGTGACCACCTCATTGTGTATTTTCCATTTATTTGATAATTGGAAATGAGGTGTAAAATGAGAGGTAAGGGAGGAATGTGAGTAACCATGCTTCAATAGTGAACAAATGAATTTATAATTCATTTTGGGTTTACTATTGAAGTATGGTTGCTAATTGTTTAATGAAAGAATTGATATACAAAACCATGGTGTATATTTTCTCTTTCATGGTTGATTCATTATTTTCCTTGAGCTCTCTTTTGCTCTCATCTCCTCTTTGCTCTCAAGTTTCCTCCACCTTCATCTTCTTCCTCTTCACTACTTTCTCATGTGTTGAGAATCAAGTGAAGAGGCAAGAAAGAGATAGCTATACACTAAGACACCCTCCACTACATCCTAGACTACTTGGTTTAGCAAACCAAGTTCTCTAGTTGCTCCTTTAGTTACATATTTAGGAGCTAGAGCCATGGATCATACTCTCCGGGTGGATCATCTACGACAAAAGGAGGCCGGAGAACAAGCTCGATCCCGGAGGACCGATGGAGCAAGGAAAGAAGTTCAAGCATGTTCAAGGCGCTTGCTAGGAGCTAAGGATGAAGAAAGAAGACCGAAGGACTTGGTTCATTTGGTGAGGTTTCTATCATAGTAGATAGCTCCCTAAGTGTAGCTAGTGAGTCCTATGGAAAGATCCGGTTTTAGGGTTTAGTCTAGCGCTAAGTTTCATTCGTAAGAAAAATTTTGTTCTGCATTTGGCCACGTGAGATGGCCGGGGCGCTAGGGTAACCCTTCAGCTAGTTGTTAGTCAAGTAAATGGCGACTATCAGACGTGTAAACCGGAGTTAGTAAAATATGGCGAAAGAGTGCAGCAACTGCAGACTCAAATTCCCTCCTACATCCTGAAAAGCATACCGCGTGCGGAAAATAGCAAGACGGATGAATTAGCCAAACTCGCTAAAGAACTGGCCGACGAAAACCTTGATGACGTAAGGATCATTATGCAAAACCGCCGGATTCTTGCGCCAGTAGAAATATCTCCAGAGTTTTCTGAAAGAAAGGAAGTGACCGAACAAGCAGCTTTCCAATTAGAGTATGAAGAAAAGGCTAAGGATTGGGGAGAAGTCTTCATAGACTACTTCAAATCCCATCGAACACCCGAAAACGCATTTTTGAGACATCAACTCATGAAACGAGCTCTGTCTTTTACCTTCGTCAATGATACTCTATATAAGAGGCCGTTCGACAATTTGTGGCTAAGGTGCCTGGGACCAGGAGAACCAAAAAGATTCGTCCAAGAAACCCACGACGGACTCTGCGGTTCTCATCAAGTCGGGCCAAAAATGAAGCTGAAGATCAAGAGAATGGGTTACTATTGGACCACGATGATTTAGAACTGCCTCGAATATGCAAAGCAGTGTCACTCGTGCCAAATTCACGGGGACTTCATCCACCAACATCCAAATCCACTACACCCAATGATAGCCAGTTGGCCGTTCGAAATGTGGGGAACCGATATAATTGAGCCCATCGAACCAGCATCATTCAAAGGACACCGGTTCATACTGGCAACGACTGATTACTTTTCCAAGTGGGCAGAAGCAGTACCATTAAGGGAGGTGAAGGCGGAGAATATCCTCCATTTCTTCAATACACATGTCATTTACTGTTTCGGTACTCCGCGACGGATAATCTCGGATAATGGGCCAGCCTACAGGAGTCATAAAACCAGCCGCTTCGCAGAGCAGCATAAAATAGACTGGAGATACTCTTCAGTCTATAATCCTCATGCCAACGGTCTAGCTGAAGCTTACAACAAGACCTTGACCAAGATTATCAAGAAAACGGTGTCCAAAAACAAAAAAAGGACTGATACGAGAGACCGCGCGAAGCTCTCTAGGCGTAACGATGTTCAAAATGGCTATGAATACAAAACCATATGCATTGGTATTCGGCACTGGAGCGGTACTCCCTTTGGAAATAGAACTCCCTTCTCTCCGAGTAGCAGTTCGATACGAGCTAATAGATGATGAAAATGCCCATCTTCGGCTTGAGGAGCTCGACGCCCTCGATGAAACTCGTCGCATGGCGCAACAAAACCTGGAAGCTTACAAAGTAAGGATGAAGCACTCATACGAAAGACTAACCAGACCAAGAACATTCCGCCAAGGCGAACTCGTGTTAGTCGTAAAAAGACTTATGATCCCCAACCGTGCAAAGCGGGGAAAATTCGAGCCGAACTACGAGGGTCCGTACATCATAGACAAGGTCTATCAAGGTGGGGCTTACTTGCTCATAGATATGCATGGCGAAAGGCCATTCCGGCCAATAAACGACCAGTTCCTTAAGAAATACTACACTTGACAAGTCACGATTCAGGTTAACAATAGATGACGACGACGCTCTTGTCCACTCGTTGTCTTTCTGAGTCAAGACTCAATAAGTAGTATCCGGCAAGACTTCGCCTCGAAGCTGGCCCTGGACCGAGATGTCCCTAAACTAACAATGGACTGTAATGTCCTTAAACTAATACGTCGCCTCAAGCACGGCGATAATGGAATTCAAGTCCACAAGTCCCAACGGTGAGGATTGCAACTCAAGTCCCGCTGGTTACACAGCTGCCCCGGTGGCAAAGTCCCCTTTAAGTTCCATTAGAAAACAGAGGAGTAAAAAAATGGTATGTCCACAAGCGAAATGGGCACGGATGAAAACCCAAAAGGACGCCGTGAGTAAAAACAGCAGGGCTACTGGCGAGCTTGTGAAAACCCAAAAGGGCGCAATCTCGTAAGATTTTCACTTACGAGATCCTCTCGACTCGTAAGGAGAACTCCCCCTATGAGACCCTCACGGCTCATAGGATTCAAAGTCTTAAGTTACAGGGATCCAAACTTGTCCTTAGGCCATCATATTTCCCAAGTTGTCCTACAGACGGTCCGATATTGGCCCTTATATACAATCCACGGGCAAAAATAAATGTTTCCCTTACCAAGTTCCACCAATCATAAGGAATGTCCTCATATGGTGAACGACACTTGTAAATCCTCTCGACTTATAAGGAGAAAACACTCTTGTAAAATCCTTACGACTTATAAGAGAACACACACTTAAGAATCCCCATGATTTCTAAGAAGAATATACACCTACGAGATCCTCATGACTTGTAGGGAGAAATACCTTTATAAGACCCTTACGGCTCGTAAAGTCAAAAAGCCTTAGTCGGCAGGATCCTTACCCTATTGGCTAAGCCACCTTTTTTCTAATCAGCGAAGGCAAATGATGATTCGCTCCTGGAAACATCCCAGTGGTAGTGATGCTGAGGCCTAAATCGGTAGCAAATTCCAAGTCCTTTCACGGATAATGATGATTCGCTCCTGGCAATATTCTAGTCGCAGCGGTGCTGATGCCAAGATTGGTATCAGATATCAAGTTCCATACTCGCAACAAAAATCAGGGAGATAAAATAAATGCATATGAAACAGCCGAAATGATGCGGCAACTCGCAATAAAAATCAACGAGCAAAATATATGCATATAAAAACAGCCGAAATGTTTGGGCAGCTCGCAATAAAAAGCAGCGAGTAAAAAGAAAAGAGTAGCCAAAATGATTGGACAATCGCGACTCTCGCGATATAAAAAGCTGAAATGATAGAGCGTCGTGGAAATAAATAAAAAAATGAATGAAAATGAAACTTTTGCCCTGCAGGTGAGTCCACATCGACCCCTGTATACAATCCATGGGCACAAACGAAAATGGAACCACATTTTCTCACCAGGCTCCATCAGAAGGAGAGCCAGATCTTGACGGCGGCATCTACGGCCTAGAGATCAACAACGGAATTTCTTCTCACTCCAGCAGGATGCAGACGCAACGTCAACAAGCGACCCCAGAGTCAACAAAACGGAGCAATGGCAAAGTCCCTAGTTCGCGACGGTTCACAGATCGCGACGGTTCACAGACAGCCTAGAGATCAACAACGGCGTTTCTTCTCACTCCAGCAGGATGCAGACGCGGCGTCAACAAGCGATCCCAGGGTCAACAAAGCGGAGCCATGGCAAAGTCCTTAGTTTCAAATCTCGACGGTTCACAGACAGCCTAGAGGTCAACAACGGCGTTTCTTCTCATTCCAGCAGGATGCAGACGCGACATCAACAAGCAGCCCCTGGCTCAACAAAATGGAGCCATGACAAAATCCCTAGTTCCAAATCTCAACGGTTCACAGACAACCTCGAGATCAACAACGTCGTTTCTTCTTACTCCAGCAGGATGCAGACGTAACGTCAACAAGCGACCCTAGGGTCAACAAAACGGAGCCATGGCAAAGTCCCTAGTTCCAAATCTCGACGATTCACAAATAACCTAGAGATCGCCTCAACATTCGTCTCATTAAAGCAGACGCGGTGTCAACAAAGGAAGCGAAGACCAAATTCCTAGCTTCGGGATCTTGACGGCATCTTAAATAAAACCTGAAAAACTATTGGAGATCATCCCACACCAGCGCGGAGTGGTTATGACTCATCGGGGCTCCCAAACTGAGCCTAACCTCAAGTAAAAAGCGTTATGGAAAATTCTTAACGTTTGATCTTCCGACGGTAATATGACCTAATGAGATTACTTGAAGACGTCTTGTCTAGCCCCCGAAGGGATCAGACACACGACAATCGCGGGGCTACTCGAACAGCATCGTAAAGTCTGCATATCAGGGAATGCATCAGCCAATGCGACGGTATGACTGACAAAACCCTAGTACCACAGACCCTAACGGACCTCTGTCATAAAGAGTAGGGGTTAACTGTGACGTTAGGACATGTTTGCCTACAAAGCCTAAGAAAGGTAAACTACAAACTCCAAAATGAGTTCATATACTAGAGAATCCGGGATGAGTGAATAACTACAAACTCCGAAATGAGTATATAAACTACTTCACACTAGATCAAGATATCGAAGAAGAGAGAAATGCCAGTACGAAATAAAATATGTCTTTTATTCATGAATTCAAGTGAATACAAGATACATTTCATAAAGGAATCAAAATTAATACATGTTATTCATGAATCAGAAGTTTACAACCAGTATAAGAAAAGGGGTACAATGACCGTTATTAAGGAGGGGGCGTCTTCAACAAAATGATAAACCGCTCGTGCGCTCCCCTCAGTTCCTTCTCGTGTTCATCTATAGCGGCCAACTCCTCTTCGATTTGAGTCCGTTGCTGCGAATAGGATGAAAGCTTTTCATTGATTTCTTGCTTGGCAACATCGCAGTCCTGCGTGACTCGCTCGGTGAAGTCAAGCTTCCGCCTTAGCGTCAACCCATCCGAAATACATCGTTGGAGGTTGTCAAAAATTGTTTTTAGCTGCGCAACATTCGCTTCAACCTGGGCACGTAATTGGAAGGATTCGCCGGAAGCCTGATTGGTAGAGATTTTTACGATCAAAACTTGTATTTACCGCAATCAGAAACGGCGTCGCTTCGCAGCTAGCCGGTGAGTGCGGGTCGATCCACAGAGACGGATAAATTCCTTTAGTGTGTCTTAACGAGTTGATTCTATTTGTCGTTTTGGTTTTATAAAAATCTAGATCTAAAACTTAATTAATCTAATTTAAATTCTTGCTAGTGTTAGGCTTAGAGGAAGTTTTGGAGATTGATGTTTCCTCACCGCTTTCAATGCCGTATTTTAGATCCATTAGGTGTTATAGTAATTATCGATAAAGTGGGTACGAATCTTTTGGGAAGATATTTTCTTCCTCTAGATTCGTATCCTTCCTTTATCGTTAATTACCCTAACCCCCATGGAAAACGCGCGCAACCGGCCCTTTATACTGCGGTTCACCGTTACCTCGAGGGGTAGGGTGCCGCAGGGAGCGGTTGTGCGCGCATGCATGGAGTTCTTAATGGGTTAGTTTAATATGGCATTGAAAGGGGTGAGAGATCTCATTTCTCAACCCTTTCCCTAAGGCTAACCCTAACAAGCGAGGAGACTACTCGCTCATTAGGGGATGAATTAACATTAAAAGAATAAAAGAAAAACACTTACTAATGGTGATGGCTCCCTCCAAGCGATAAAGAACAGATCTGAATGTCACTTCCAGAATTTCTGAATTTTATTTATTGAAAAGAGGCATACAATTTTTAGATCTAAAATTACAATTTATAGGAAACTAGGAAACCTAGGGTTACAGACTCTCGCACATGCAAAATTACAGATTTGACCCCTGAAAATCCTAACATCTGCACCGACGCACCGACGCACCAAAATTCCACCGCCACGGGCTCTGTATGGCCGCGGAACCGCGGCTCCAGGCTGGGTTTGGCCGCGGTTCCGCGGCCAAAGAAAGGAATTGCGCTCTGGAATTTTTGGGCTTGGTTCAGGGGTTCTTGGGCTCTTTATTTTTATACTTCTTTTCTATCTTTGGATTCTGGGTCTTCTCCAGATTTTTAGTGAAGACTTGTATTGGGCTTTTTAACCGTTTCACTTGACTTTTTGGACCTTGCACTGTTCTTCGACTAGGCCACACTGAGATCCGTCTAATTGTTGGTCAAAAGTCCCTTTTTCTGTTGTTTTGTGTCTTTCTCACTGTATTTGCTCCAGAAACCTGTAACCTGTAATATGCAACAAATGTGCGTCAAGAGTACCTGTTTATTTATAAAAAGGATAGGAATAGGGGAATGATAAATGCAATATTATGGTCTGAACAAATACCCCCAAACTTACCTTTTGCTCGTCCTCGAGCAAACTTATTATTTTATTCTCTAAAATCCTAACCGCACTTTCGCAGGGAAACGCGATTGCACTGAGCACGTGCAACAAGCCGTTAAACCTCTAGGTGTCCCTAGTAGGAGGAGTGTTGTCTCCTGAGGGTTTTCAGCGGATTACACCCACAAAATCCTATCAATTTGGCCCATTTGACTTTTGTTCTCCAATTAAGTTTTCTAACAAGGAATTCTATTATCTTATACTTGTAAATTATCCACCCATATTCTTCACACTTCCTCATTATTTAACTTAAGATTATATATGTTATGTAGATCTACTTAGCTTTCAGCATCTCTTAAGTCTTCCTTCTAGGGTTTCATCTCTACTTAGGAATTTTCTATCAACTCCATTAAAGATACAAATTCTATCTTTCATTCCTCTCTTTTATCTAAATTCCAATCACATACCCCCACGTGTGTGTATAGATCACCCCTACACTTGAAAATTCAATTCAAGCAATCATGCCCTTGTCCATTGTCCAAAGTACTAATTAGTTGGTGAATGAAATTTGCTTACACATCCTTCATGCGACCGTTAATACTTCTTGAGGTACCAACGACCGATTACAAAATGCGTTTGCACTTTAAAGCGTGCTTCCTAGTCCTTGCAACACCCAAGGTTTTAGCAGTGACTCCCAAACCAGTTGGTCTAAGGCACTAGGTGATGAAGCACCCTCGCTAAATATTTTTTTATTTTTACAGCCTTAAGTAATCACAAAAACCAGTGTCCATTTTTTTTTTATTTTTTATTCACACTTATATATTTTTTTTCATTTTCATTGCACTAAGGACTTTAGACAAGAGCATTTCAAGGTCTCTTCTACTATTCCAAGTTTCAAGGTGCGTGAATGTGCAAATTGTAGGGTATACATTTTCAGAATCTAGACTTAAGCTAGGAACTATTTTTCAAACTTATACTTTAATTAGAACATCAATACTCTTCCCTTATTTCGACTTAGCCCAAGAAGTGAACCCAAAATTTGCCTATTTCTAAATAAACTACAAGGCATATACTTTCTACCGTTAAACTTTAAGGAATGTTATTTTTAGGGTTTTTAACTTACTAAGTCTAAGATCTAGTTGTTCCTAGCTAGTTGACCTATTTGTCAAACTCAAGTCAATTAGCCAAAATTGAATACATTTATTTTTATAATTTTTGAAATTTTTCAAATTTTTATGGGTTTTCAAATAAGTATGCAAGTGCAAAAATATGTACAAATGAATGCGAAGGAAGAAGATGTACCGAGCATACCCCCAAACTTGAACTTGACAGTGTCCTCACTGTCATGCTAAATCAAGAGGGTCAAAATACCGATACTCCCCTGTTTATTTATTTATAATTTTTTTTTTATTGTTAAGAAAAACAAAAATATATACCAAAAGACCCTCCCCCAAACTTCATTTAAACTATGTTAGACAATACTGCCAAACCTTGCATCGGCCAAAAGTCAACACCAACCAGTTGAAAAATTTATCAGTAAAGAATATTGGGTGGTGGAAAAATAAGTTGTGGTGGTCCGCAAAGAATTTGGGAAGATAGAAGTTGTGGTATGGGAGGTGTGGAGGTAAATATACAGGTGATGGTGATGCATCGATACGAGAATGTAAGTGATCAGCAATCAGTGGAGTGTTGGCATTCTCGTACCTTATTAAAAGAAATGGGGGTTTTTCAACTTCTAAGGGAGGAAGTTGGCTCACCACAATACCCCCAAGATGTTCCTGTGGGTCCTCTATTGACATGGCATCATCCATCAATTGTGTATGATATTCAATTATGAGGGAACTGATCTCCTCGATGTCCGCCATAGTCCTACCGAAAACTTGCCGTCTATCTTGTAAGACTTTTAAAATAGCGTTCTCTTGCTCGAAGGCTAGAGAGGCTGATATGATAATGGGAAAAGTCTCATTCTCACCTATGTAAGCATATCTACGGTGAGACGGCAAGGGCATGAGTTCGAATTTCTGAGGCGAAAGAACCATTGCGGAATCTACCTCGAACTCAAAGGACTCTAACACAGGTTTGAAATCACTGCAAACAACCGATTCGGATGGCTCGACTGACTCATCCAAAAATTCAAACGACTCATATTCGGGCTGTGAGTCGTCATCATCCAAAAAAGTGAAACATTCATAATCAACATCGGTTGTGTCAACAGTAGGCTCAAGGAGGGACGCACTAGTGGCGTCAAAACTGTTTTCATCAAATAGAAATCCTTCAAGCTTGCAGTCCTCCTGCGTGATTTCGTGAATAGAGCAAACTTCTCGTGTACTAGTTTTAGGCACGGGGGGCAGACTTCCCATCTTATAAATATTGAACTCACTAGACCTCTTTCCGAAGGATAGGGTCATGGAGCCATTGCGACAATTTATTACGGCATTGGAAGTGGCCAAAAATGGTCGACCGAGAATCACCGGAATTTGGTTTATTGGGTTAGCAACAGGTTGTGTATCCATAACAATAAAATCAACGGGGAATATGAACTCCCCAACTTTGATCAACACATCCTCTAGTTGACCCCTTGGATAGGTGATTGATCGATCAGCCATTTGGAGAGTGCAACGAGTGGGTTTCAACTCTCCAACCCCTAATTGTTCGTACACGGAGTAGGGAATCAGGTTAACACTAGCCCCAAGATCTAAAAGTGCTTGATTAATTTTCTTATCCCCAATTGTAATTGAAATCGTAGGACAGCCGGGGTCCTTTCGTTTTTGGGGTAAGGTTTGATGGTGGTTAATAGCATTGCTCACTGCACTAGCCACTAGCACTTTCTTGGGTACTTGAGATGCTTTTCTCTTCGAAGTGCATAATCCCTTTAAGATTTTCGCGTATGAAGGGACTTGTTGGATAGCATCCAAGAGAGGTATATTTATGCTAACCTGCTTAAAGATCTCCACAATCTTCTCCACTTGTGTATTTGGTTTATTAGGACTCAACCTGTTTGGAAATGGTGCATTTTGAAAATTAGTTGAGTCAAAAGTTTGTGGAGCAGACTGTGGATTAGGAACGAATCCCTGTGTAGATGTGTTCGTGTTGTGAGAAATGGGTCCGTTAACGCTAGAAGAAGTAGAGCCATGTGAAGGGTGGAGAATAGGCTCTAAAGAAAAAGGTGAAGAAGGAAGTGAAGAAAATGAAGAAGGGGAAGAAGAAGAAGAACCACCGGCGGGGATGTCATCACTAGTTTCCACATTATTTTGCAACTCTCTTCCGGATCTCAACGTGGTCACCGCATTTACATTGTGATTGTGATATGCGTTTTGTGCGTGACCGGGATTAGGCAATGGTTGAGATGGAAGCTTTCCCTTTTCTCTCTCGCTCAACGCAGCAGTTAATTGTGCAATTTGTGCCTCAATAGATTTGATACTTTGATCGTGTGAGGCATTGTTGTTCATTAAAGATTGCACATAATTTTCAAATCTAGCTGCGGATTCTGTAGTTTGCTTGAGAAATGCTTCAAGACTTTTCTCGAGCGAGCTAACCTTATCATCATTAGGTTGAACCAAATTGTTCGTTTGATTTGTATAAGGTTGTTGTTGGAAAGGTTGCGGGTTTTGAGTTTGTAAGGGTGCTTGTTGTTGTTGTGGAGGAGGTCTTTGAAAATTATTATTCCCTTGGACTTGTTGATTTGGGTTCCAAGCGAAATTCGGGTGACTCCTCCACCCCTGATTGTATGTCGAAGAGTAAGGATCATTTCTTTGTCGTTGCTGAAATGCAGCATTGACTTGATCCTGTCCTTGAATAGGTGCATTATAAGGACACTCTTCGGTTAAATGCGATGGGTTCGAACAACAAGCACAAACAGTTCGTGTGGGTAGAGTAGGGGCAGGAGAAGACGATGAGATTTTGGTTTCAATGGCTTCTAGCTTTTTCATAAGTGAGGCCATCTCGGCCTTCATAGCTATCGACATATTTATTTGATGTATGCCTTCCCTAGATTGACCACTGGAAGAAGATGATGTGGTCTTGGTACTCTCCCATTGAATTGTTTGCTCACTTAAGTCCTCAAGAAACTGCCAAGCTTCGTCGCTAGACTTGGAGAGGAAATGACCTTGACATATTGTTTCTAGCAACTGCTTCGTTGCTGCATTCAATCCCTCGTATAATGTTTGGCAAAGTTGCCAATTTTCTATCCCATGATGAGGGCATTGAACAAGTAGGTCCTTAAATCTCTCGAAGCACTTCCAAAATGGTTCGGAAGGAAGCTGTGAAAATTGTATGATTTCGTTTCGGATTCTAGCAGTTTTGTGGTGAGGATAGAATTTTTTTAGAAAAGCTCTTACAAACTCGTCCCAATTTCTAATGGAGTGTGATGCGGTGCTATATAGCCACTTCTCGGCTAAGTCACATAAGGTAAAAGGAATGACCCTTAGCCTTATTGCGTCATCACTTAATTGGGTTGTCTTCATCATGCTGCAAACGTTTTGGAATTTATTAATAAAAATATATGCATCTTCGGATTCCAAACCATGAAACTTAGGCAGCATATTGATGAAATGTGGTTTTATTTCAAAATTATCCCCATTCGCCGGTGGGGGTGAAAGACATGTGGGTAAAGAAGTGCGGACGGGGTAGAAGAGATCCTGGAGCGCAACTCGTGCGGGCGCTACAACAGGCGGTAGATTCGGGTTATTCGCACCTGGCGGAGGTGGAATCATTCCCGTCGTTAAGGTATCGTTGGGGTTGAATCCCGACATACCTTCGAAAGAAGAATTTGAATGTGGAGGTAAGGAAGTGGAAGGAAGATCGACGAAGGGTTCGTTGGTCGGTACCAACGAAACGCGGACTAATCGGGCGTTAGTATCCCTAGTCCAAAATGACATACACTAAAGGGTAGTGCAGTCAGAAAAAAGAGAAAAACAGAATGTGGGGGTAAGATAACGTCAGTGAGAAGAAGAGATGGTGGAAGTGAGGTGCAAGTTTTCTTAGCGGCAAGTTGCAAGTTTTTAAAAGATTTTTCTTTTTCTTTTTCTTTTATTTATGTGAAGGTTTTGCAAAGAGGTTTTAGGAAAGGGACTCATGACACCAATGTGTCAACCACACATGCACAATCAGGCCTAGATCTAGGGTTGCCTAGGTCTGCTAGACAGCTCCTAACTAGGGCTAGAAATAGACCTCAAACCGCCTCTTCACGGACAAATACGGCCAGGTAAGTGGGAAGGAACCACCACTACAGTGGGCCTAATTAATAACCACTAGCCTAGACACCGCAATGTCGGTTAGGATAAACGGCCGATGCCTACCCTAGTCCTTTTTCTATTGAGCTCGCTGTCCTTAGGTCTGAGTCTAATCTTTTTTTAATTAAAGGTGGTTGATGCAAAATGCTTAGGTGTTTTCTGGGGTCCTGAGAAGGGTGATGAAATCCCCACCCAATCTGAGTTTGGTCAAATAGCCCCTTAGAGTCCGGTTAAATTATGCAAAACAAATAAAATTTCACTCGCAATTTCAATTTTTAGCTCGGCGCAAAGAAACCTGCAGAAATCTGTTATTTAGAAGGGAGAGAAAGACTCTTTACGCAAAGAAATCCTGCAGAAAACTTTTTACAGAGAAATATATGGGAGATTGCAGAGGGAAGAAAGAGAGACAAACCCACAAAAGTTGGTGCGCTGACGTGGCACTATGAGCGCGGATCCGCGGCGGAATGCCTGTTTATGCGGCGGAAGCGCGGTCAAGGGGTGGGTTCGTGCTCTGGAAAATTTTCTGTGGTTCTGAACATTCAATTCCTCTCTGTTCTTATGTACCAAATTTTGATTTGCCCTCTGTAAAATTCCAGATCCTCAATTTTCGCTGTTCCTGCAAGATTCAAAAGATACACCCTTCAAACAGATCAAATTTGATTATTTTTTTAATATTTTTTTTTATATTTTCAGATTTTTATAATTTTTAAAATTTATATCAACCCGAAAATTCACAAAAAGAAAGATTACGCCGTCCCCGGCAACGGCGCCATTTGATTGGTAGAGATTTTTACGATCAAAACTTGTATTTACCGCAATCAGAAACGGCGTCGCTTCGCAGCTAGCCGGTGAGTGCGGGTCGATCCACAGAGACGGATAAATTCCTTTAGTGTGTCTTAACGAGTTGATTCTATTTGTCGTTTTGGTTTTATAAAAATCTAGATCTAAAACTTAATTAATCTAATTTAAATTCTTGCTAGGGTTGGGCTTAGAGAAAGTTTTGGAGATTGATGTTTCCTCACCGCTTTCAATGCCGTATTTTAGATCCATTAGGTGTTATAGTAATTATCGATAAAGTGGGTACGACTCTTTTGGGAAGATATTTTCTTCCTCTAGATTCGTATCCTTCCTTTATCGTTAATTACCCTAACCCCCATGGAAAACGCGCGCAACCGGCCCTTTATACTGCGGTTCACCGTTACCTCGAGGGGTAGGGTGCCGCAGGGAGCGGTTGTGCGCGCATGCATGGAGTTCTTAATGGGTTAGTTTAATATGGCATTGAAAGGGGTGAGAGATCTCATTTCTCAACCCTTTCCCTAAGGCTAACCCTAACAAGCGAGGAGACTACTCGCTCATTAGGGGATGAATTAACATTAAAAGAATAAAAGAAAAACACTTACTAATGGTGATGGCTCCCTCCAAGCGATAAAGAACAGATCTGAATGTCACTTCCAGAATTTCTGAATTTTATTTATTGAAAAGAGGCATACAATTTTTAGATCTAAAATTACAATTTATATGAAACTAGGAAACCTAGGGTTACAGACTCTCGCACATGCAAAATTACAGATTTGACCCCTGAAAATCCTAACATCTGCACCGACGCACCGACGCACCAAAATTCCACCGCCACGGGCTCTGTATGGCCGCGGAACCGCGGCTCCAGGCTGGGTTTGGCCGCGGTTCCGCGGCCAAAGAAAGGAATTGCGCTCTGGAATTTTTGGGCTTGGTTCAGGGGTTCTTGGGCTCTTTATTTTTATACTTCTTTTCTATCTTTGGATTCTGGGTCTTCTCCAGATTTTTAGTGAAGACTTGTATTGGGCTTTTTAACCGTTTCACTTGACTTTTTGGACCTTGCACTGTTCTTCGACTAGGCCACACTGAGATCCGTCTAATTGTTGGTCAAAAGTCCCTTTTCTGTTGTTTTGTGTCTTTCTCACTGTATTTGCTCCAGAAACCTGTAACCTGTAATATGCAACAAATGTGCGTCAAGAGTACCTGTTTATTTATAAAAAGGATAGGAATAGGGGAATGATAAATGCAATATTATGGTCTGAACAAAGCCGCCTCATGTTCCTTTCGCCTCAGGGCCGCCTCTTGTTCAAAATGGCGAATGAAAGGAACACTCTGCTCGAACCACACAGCCCACTGAGAGTAAGAGGCCAACACCTCAGGAGCGAGACGCTTAAGCTCAATCTCGTGCAGGCAAGCCTCGATCTTCCTGCAATAATCAACCTAAGAACCAACGAGATCTTCATTATGGAAGTTCACGAGCGTCGCCAGCATTGGATTGACTTCGTCGGCAAAATCCATAGCAGAAATGAAGGCCTCGGCATTGAGATCTTCGATAAACTCGCTTAACGTTCGCCGGCTATTCCCGGCGCCCCTGGAGGATGAACGTTTAGCGAAGGGCCCCACGGGAATTGGAATGAGAGACTCAAAAGGAGCTGGAGCCGGTGTAATCTTTGCAAAATGAATTACGGTCAAATTTCAACTCGGAAGACAAAGAAAACACCCGAGGGATGGAATCTATCGTACTGGCTGTCGTAGGCGGCAAAACAGGGAATACCAGAGGCATGGCTATTCTTTTGCTTCCTCCCCCGACCCGTGATACTGTGGTCAATATAAGAAAGGCTTAGCAAAAATAAGTATATTCATAAAAAGAGGGGGGAAGAAACTTTAGGTGAAGAATATATTGACCAATACCAGAAGGCGGAATGATTTCCGACTGAAAGGAAAAATGCGGATTTAACACCTGGTACAAATGGTCAAAAAGTACTCCTGCAGAGTCGCGACAATGTACAGTCAATACAAGGAGGATTGTATCTACAGTGAAGCAAATAAGTGAGAAACCCATACCTTCCAAGATTTGAGGAGGCGCAGAAGAAAGAAAAGGGACAGCGACCGTCAAAGTGGCGGCCGACGACACTTCTTTAGCCGGCACAGCCTCAGGGTTTATTGCGCCTATGCTCAAGACAAACGAAATATCATTAGAAGGGCTTAACAGGATTGAAAAACTCAAAAACAACAACCCAAGGACTACCTGATAGATCAGGGACCGAAACCGCGCCGGAAGCGTCACCAAGTGTAACGGCTTCCTCACTCTCTCTCGGGGGAATAGATTCTGCACCCATAGCTTCATCCCCTGACTCAGTGAGGTCCTTCATAATGCTTGCGACACCCTTCGATACCAAGGAGCCACAAGGAGAAAGAGCAGCAATCTGGACAGTCCCAGATTCCCGAGAAAGAGTGGCCACTTCGGGCTCTGTAATCATCGGCATTTCACCTGCCTTACCATCGTCAGGACTCGGCCCTGCTTAAAAGAAAATACGTATGTCAGAATTCAAGGACCAAGTTCTAATAAAGGACTGGGCGTTACGTTACCTTGAAGTAGCTTTTCGGTTTCTTCCCGAGCTCCACGTGCAACCTATCTATGGGCGGTAGACGGGACGAAAAGAACATCCGCCGAAAGAATGTCAGCAGGCGGAATACCGCTTGAGCCGGCGTCTGCGGACAAAACAGCATCGCGTTCCCTTGCCGCGTGCTTCCTGAGCTTCCTTTCAGTCTGAGTAGTGAGAACTGACCTCCTTCAGACTTCCGACAGGGGGACGTCATCGTCCGAACCGAGCTCTGCCTCCAGAGCCGCTACGGCGTCCATCATCGGCTGCTTCAGCAATGCCTCCTGTGGTGACTTTGGGATGGCGTCGCCATAGTAGCTGGCTCTAGAAGCTTTTTTGTATCGCCACTTGGGATTGGCACTGCACTTGGAATGGCCTGAGTTGCAGTAGTTCCTGCAATAGGGCGAAGAGAAGGGTCAGATCATGAATATAAAAAAAGTAAAGGCGTAATGAAACAAATTATACCAAGGCTCAAAGAAGCGCAGATCCTCTCTTCCTCCTCGAACGACTTGAGAGAAGCCGCGAGAGCCTCTTCGGCAGAAATATCTGTTGAAAAAGAATGCGTTAATAAAATCATAATAAAGAAAGAAGGGATAGGCGCAGAAGAATATAACTGAAGTATACCCGATTCCGCGATAGAGATCAACGCCGCTTCCTCGCGAGCCAGTCGCTCGGAAGCTGCGAGGGCAGCCTGTAGATCAGTGTCGGTCGCAGGCGTATCGAACAAACCTTCATTGGTTCCGTATTCGCACAAGCCCTCACTGTAGGGAGCATGGGGCTCCTGGCCGAATACGACATTGGCAGAGAATAAAGACTTCTTCTTTTTCTGTGAATGGACACCAGCGGACGACGATAAGAGCTTGCGCTTGACAAGCATCTTCGAGCGGCGGGTCCCGACTTCCGAACAACCGCCAGATTCCAGGGATGCCACGGTTACTGCAGTTGTGGGAACACTCGAATGAAGCTTCTCCGGAAAAGCTCATGGAACCACAGCCGTAATATCTTCTCTTAAGGAGGGACGAACGGCGGTCCGTCGCTTTAAAGGGAACGATGGATTACCAGCGGGGACTGCATCCTTGTGATCGAGCAATAGCCGCCTTTCTTCCCTGATAACAGCACCCGTCACATGCTGGTACCACGCCATGTAAGAGTTCGAAGCTTTCGGCACATAGCTTGGCTCGCTAATGAGAAAATTGGACCCCGTATTTAGTCGTATAAAATGGTGCAGCGTGCTGCGAATACCCTCCTCCATAGCATCCGGCTCGGCTAAGAATGCCTTGAGAGGAACACCCTGATTATAACCCGACCGTTGAGAAAAGCGGTGCGGGTTGTACCTCATAAACAGTACTGAGGCTTTCTGTCTAAATACTAACAATCCCGGCCTGATGGAATACAGGTGCAAGATTTCCCGAGCCCTCAACGTGGAAGCCCCGTCTTTGAAAGTGTCACACAACGGTTGCACCACCTTAGTTGATTCCTTTCCAATAGTCAAGACTCTATCGACAAAGGTCATGCTGTCCCCAACCATACGCGGGCAGAGGACCAGTCACTGAGCCTCTCGCTGCGACGGGTCTGACGTAGAAGCGTCAACCAGATACATGACCCGAGGAAAGTTGTAGCTGTCATAGAAGCGGGGTCGTTTGTGAACACCAAAAGAACCGATCACGTGCATCTCGATCCACGACGTGAAGTAGTGCAATGTAAGATGTACGGGCTTTATCCCCGGCTGAGTAGTGTCTGCCGCTAAGCTCAGGCCATAATATAGATGAGCTAGCCCTGCGATCCCAACGGCCGCATTCGTCCCTGCGATAATGCGGTGGGCCGGATAAAAGAAAGACGACCTCATATAGCGAGGATGCATCGGAAGCACAAACCAATTCAACCACAGACCGATGAACCCCAGAAAGAACGTTTCTTCGTCGACGTCTGGAGCAGCGAGCTCTGCGAAAGGGATGACTGGAACATCTGGAATGAAGAAATTCTTCAAATCCGCCTCTGCCGTCGACAAGTTATCCAAACCAAAACCGAACGGGTCATCAAGCTTAGCAAATTCCATGGCTTGTTTTGACAAGACTTTTGGGTGAAGAAATCGGGCGATGAAGTCTCCAAAGCCGACTCCGTGCCCTCCAGACTTTAAGAACAAACTCTCATAAATGTTCAACACCTTGATCAGGCTCGAGAACCAGTGTTGAACGGCATTCTCTGGAGTAAGGCCCATCACCACTGATTTGGTGGCAAAGTTATACTCATCAGGGGAAAGTATCTCCTCGTAATCTTTCCCTCTGATGGGTAAGCCGGAAATTTCCGCAAACTCCTCCAGAAAAATTGAGACCTCCCTGTCCGATAGAAGAAATGTGTGGGTTGGGATGTTCCACTGTTCCAGAAAAGTATTGACCCACTACCCATGAGGCGTGGGATATTGAAAAAGGGACGCATAGATTGTAGGATACAGCCCAAGCTTCAGCAGCAGCGACTTTTTGGCCGACAGGATATACCGAGCCCACTGCAGCTAGCCGGCTGAATGGCGAGGAGTCAACCCTATCATATAGACTTGCCCCCAAGGGCACGACTCGCCTTGGTATATGCGCCGCCCCAAAATGT
This sequence comes from Agapanthus africanus, assembly GCA_030015575.1. Taxonomy (NCBI): domain Eukaryota; kingdom Viridiplantae; phylum Streptophyta; class Magnoliopsida; order Asparagales; family Amaryllidaceae; genus Agapanthus; species Agapanthus africanus. The sequence goes on along the minus strand of CM057350.1, from coordinate 53,923,545 downwards.
CCAAAACCATCGGTGGCTGTATGGATATTGATGCCATGGAGGGCTGAAGGCAACACTTCAAGGTCCAGTTGACCTCTTCTATGGCATAAGTCACTTGAGGCGAATCAGCGTAATGAATCGCTAAAATTGGCTCTGAAGGCGCTGCATAAGAAAAACTTCGCCGACCCCGAATTATCTGATTATACCACGACTCCCACAGGTGAAGAGATTTCTGCTCCGGGTCATGATCTTTAATAAGCATGAAGACTTCTCGATCCACGGGCGCGTCGGCGAAGGTGCTCTTTGAACGTACGAAAGGCAAGGAAGAGTCGAAGGCCATTGCACCTGTACAAAAGGAGAAGGTTCAACTATTGGCGTTATGTTCAGAACTTTAACGTTCTTTGATACTTAAAAAAAAATTGTACTGCATTGCAGTGTAAAAGAAACGGACAAAGGGGTCCCACAAAATTAAGGTGACGCCCCATCATTGATAGGGCAGTCACTCATTAAGAATGGGATCCTAAAAGGATTTTCATTTAATGAATAATATCATTAGACTAAGGAGTTAAACTTCCTTGAGAGCTGTGCTCTGCAAACAGATTTTCACATCTGTCAGAAAATTAAGGAGGGAATAAAATTCCCCAAAATTTCTTAGAGCCATACTCTATAAAACAATGGGGTAATCTACCAGAACCCTCAAAAGCAATGCTTTTTAACAGGGTAAAACCCCAAGATCTTTAAGATCTGCAAGAAAAATCCTAAAAAAAACTCTAAGAGTTCTTCATGAAAGATGAGCAAAGCTCTGATTAACAGGTTAAGAAACCCTAAAACACATTTTAAGATCTACGATCTAAGAAGAGCAAAGATCTGTTAATGGGTTCGATCATAATCCTTACCAAGTTTTTGGTAAAGTTCTAACTCTAAAAGATTTTCTTTGGGCAGAGATCTAAGCTCTGGAAAGAGAATTATATTCTCAGAAAGAAGAAGTTTAGGGAAGATGAACAACAGTCATCTTAAGGGCCAAAGGCCCTACTTATAAGCACAGGGAGACGGTTCCACTTCCGAGAAGATCAAACGATGGAAAAGGTGCTACCGCTACACTCACGTGTAAGCCACGTGAGCGCAGCAGTGGGGGGCATTTTTTCCCCAATAAAAGAGTAAAACTCTGTTCAAAACTCAAGAGGCAGCGCCTCACGTGTCTGCTATGAGAGCGCCAGCGCCAGAGTTAAAAACTCTTAAAAGAGCAAAGCTCTGCTCATAACTCAAGAGGCAGCGCCTCACGTGTCTACCACGGGAGCGTCAGCGCCAGAGTTAAAAACTCTTATTGGCGCCGCACGTGCACAGCACGTGAGCATCGGCGCCTAGTAGAATTAAATTCTACTCTCTATTGAACAGAGCCGTTGGATCAAAGATCCAACGGAGATTATAAATTATCAGAATGCAAAATTAAATTCCGATTGAGGAAATATTTCTCAAATCTTTCTAAATAAGAAAGATTACTCTCTGTAAAACAGTGTACCGTTGGATTAAAAATCCAATGGTAATTAAAGAATCACCGATCTACAGAATAAATTATGTATGGGAAAATATTTCCCTAATCTTGTTAAGAACAAGAAAAATACCTTTTGTAAAACAGAAGCCCTTGGATCAAAGATCCAATGATGGGTAGAATCCCCAAATCAATTAAAATCTCTCAATGAGAGATTTCTTCAACTAATCAACAGACCTACCTTTACTATATAAAGGACCCAAGACTTCAAGTCTAACACAGAGGAACCCCCAATAAGCTTTGAAAAAAAGAGAAAGGTTTAAAAGAACAGATAATTAAATTCTCGAAGAAGAAGAACTCTCTTCTTGGAAATTTTAGGTAAATAAAAGTAGATAAAGATCCTGTGGATCATTCAAAAAAAAAAGAAAGAGAAATCAGGAGTGCTTAGCACTCAGTGGGCGGCGCCCAGCGCCCCATGTGTCTCTCACGTGGTCGTTACAAAATAAGGAGTGCTTAGTACTCAGTGGCTGGCGCTCAGCGCCTAGTGCCTCATGTGCCCCTCACATGGGTGCCATAAAATAAAGAGTGTTTAGCACTCAGTGGGTGGCGCTCGGCGCCCAGCGCCCCACGTGTCCCTCACGTGGGCGCTACAAAATAAGGAGTGCTTAGCACTCGGAGGCTGGCGCTCAACGCCCAGCGCCTCACGTGCCCATTACGTGGGCACTATAAAATAAGGAGTGCCTAGCACTCAGTAGCTGGCGCTCAGTGCCCAGCGCCTCACGTGGGCGCCACAGAACATAAAAGTGCTTGACACTCATCATTCAACGCCTAGCGCCTTACGTGCTTCATACACGGGCACCATAAAGAGTGCTTAGCACTCCATATAGAGACAAAGAAAAGAGAGAGTAAAGTGTGAGCTCCAGAACTCACATGAGTGCTCAGCACTTTTTGCAAGAAAAAGGGGACTGAGCCCAAACCAATGCTTAACACTTCTTTCAAATAAAAGAAAATAGAGTGGGTCAAGTCCAAGTTCAGATCAACTGAGCCCATGGGTTCATTACTTCCCAAACATGAATCATGACATCTAAAATGATGCTCATCTCACATTTCCTAAGTTAATCTTAGTCCCTCAAAAATGGTTAATGATTCTTATATGGTCCACCATGATCTCTTCCCTCAGACACGGGAATTGGTTCAAGGGTACATCTTTCCATACCTCTGATGCATGTCGTTGTAATTCCTCAACGTCTTCAGAGAGGAGACGGGTCCCGACAACCAAGTGCTCTTGGATGCACTTCCCAAGCTAACGTGCACACCTTAAACCAAACCATACCAAATGGGTATATCCTGCATCATCGCCATACATCCCGCCACGTAACAAATACACGGGCATAAAATGGTGATCTAGGGACCGTAACGTCCTTAAACTAAACTCTACGGACCAAAACGTGTTAAACTAAACCCTCACCTCAAACTACTACGGACTGTAACGTCCTCAAAATAAAACCCTCACCTTAAAAATGGTGATCTACGGACCGAAACATTCTTAAACTAACAACGGACTGTGACGTCTCTAAACTAAAACAATGGAGCCCAAATGCTCTTTTGTTGGATCTGAATGATCCTAAAACCCCTTTAATCAGATCTTAGTCTCAAATTGGACTAACGTATTCTTAACAAAAATTTAAGTCGATCTTAATCTCAAAACAGATTAATGATCCTTAAATCAACCCAAACCCAAATCTAAGATATACGGATTTGGATTAATCCATGCCCTATGGGCGACAATATAAACTAGTCTCCGTATACAATGCATGGGCAACCAAAAATAAAACAAACACGCACGATACAAAGTGAACCACTGGAGCCAGAGAAAGTGGTTATCGCTACGCGGTAACGTAATTAACTGCAGGGGCTTGCGCCTGTAGGGAAAAGCGTCCCCACAATAAAAAAAAAACCCTCACAAACGAGAGGGATCTGACGAAGTCACGCTACAACGGCCGCATCCGTCAAAACCTTCGATATACGGTGCCATAAATGACTTGGTATCTTCGGAGAGGTGGACGGATAAATCCAAATAGCATATGCCCCCAAATTCAGGCAAGATGACCTATCTCGGTCCGTCTCTGTTTTCGGCGGTAAACAATTACCTTAGTGAGTCATGGGGTGAAAATGCTTCATGTGTCACTAAGAGCTATGCTCAAAATAATGCATAAATCCACCTCATTTCTTCCACCTCATAAATCAATAATAATTTAACATAAATGATAAATAGATAATATGAGGATTAATCTTCTAGAAACATCTTTGAGCAAATTACAAAAGTGCCCCTCTGGTGTACATACATACCCGTATCCGTATTCCGAAAAATACGAATACAAAAAAGACGAAAATAATCCATCAGTACAATACTAGGATCCGACTTAAACTAAAGCCCACTAGTATTGTCTGTCCGAATCATCATGCATGCATAAGTACACGCACGTGATCAAACCCTATTGTAAAACCGTACGACCTCTACATCTTTTGCTCGATGCAGGGAAACCCTCTGTGTGGGACTCTAAAGACTCGACACTACGCTGACAGTGGGTTTAACCACAGGCCGCAAGAGGTACTAGCTGCACATAATGGCCTTTAGTTATATGTCGATAAGAAGGCCGATAGGAATAACTCATCTGAACTCTTACCGAGCTTGTCTGTGACAATCTCCGTACAGTCCGGTCTGTTCGTCTAAGAGTATCACATATCGGGCCTAGGGGCGGTAGCCGTCAGACCCCTAATAGCACAATAAGTCATGCCTGGGTAGAGCCCAAAACACCCTGAGAAACTATTGAAGTACCTACCAGTAAATCTCACTTGCCCTGGCCATGGACTTTGTGTAATGGCTTTCCGATCACAGCGTGATATCGACCCCAATACCGGGAGAGACGAATCCTATCTAACCGCTACTGCCTTCAAGTGCTTCGGGACTGCACCCAACTACTACCTATTTGCACGACTCAATAGAGCCGTGGTAGGGTAGTAATCTAAGAACAGTGGGAACACACTCGAGGCGAAGCAGCAGTGTCAAGTCAACGGACTATGCTGTACTCATATCACCTGAGAACTTCTACCTGACGATAGGTATATTACTGACCAACAGTTCCCCACAATTCCATTCAATGTAACTCATAACCTAATGAGCACCTGCATACTATCTCCAGTACGGCGTATTAATGGCTATAGGACAGACCATCTCCCCTGCTGGGAAGAGAAGCGTATACACTAGTCTACTCTGGAGTATCGATACCCTGTCTCGATAATCCTACGACTAGGGACCAAAATCAGGATGTGCGTATAGACTATCCAGCCCCCACTAGTGTGACTGCCATCACAACGCTGGTAATCAAGCAAAAGATCCTAAGGGGTCTATAAATATGTGTGAACGATACGTTAATAAAAACATATACACATATTGAGATAGATACAAACCAAGTAGCATACTACTATATTGAGTAAGACTGTCATAAAACCTGTGTATATCCCAAGCTTCCAAAATGTAATATACAAACTAGTATTACAATAATGGCCTCTAGGACATATATCACTAACACTCTCTCATGAAGCCCTCCACCGACCAACTACTGAGAGAGCAGGTCTCTTCCCGGAACAAGCCACCCAAAGTGGCTCTTTTCGACAGGAAGTCTGATTTGAAAGACCACTTGGTCGCGTTCACCGTGGGCATTAGCTTTCATGATAACTCGGACGCGGCTCAATACCGAGCATTTCTTACCACTTTTATTCGGGCTGGAAGAGACTGGTTCCACGGCCTGACTCTGCGCTCAATCTCAACTTTCGACGAAGTGGCCACTCAGTTCCTTAGCCATTTCGTCAGCAACCGGTGGAAAAATTGGTAGGTCAACTACCTGTTCACTATCAAGAGTGAGGAAGGGGAATCTTTCAAGGGCTATATTACCCGGTTCTACAATGCTCTTCTGGAGGTACCCGAACACCGGGATGAGATGGTCATTACTGCCCTAAAATCTGGTCTTAGACACAAAGGGTGGCTTTGCTCTTTTGCATTGGTGCAACTTAAGACCATGGCCGAGATAAAGGTCTGGATTGAGTGGGAAATCCAACTCGAGTCTGAGGTGAATGCAAATCTTCCCCGGGGAGACTTAACAGACCAAAAGAAAAGGGACCGGGATGAGAAGAAGAAGGATGATCATTCGAAACCTTATTCTCTAATCTTTCACGAGTACATGCCTCTGAACGTCTCACAAGCCGAGCGACTAGAGGAGGTGAAGAGCGAGAAATTCTTCAAGCTGCCATCGATGATACAAAGGCCGGGTAAGGGACTCCGCATTCCGTATTGTGCCTTTCATCGGTCACAGGGCACCCGATCGAGAAATGCAAACAGCTGCGCGATTACATCGAGGAGCTGATCTACTCTGGTCATTTAGCAAAACACCTGCGAGACAAACGTCAAGCAGATGGGGAGAAAGACGACCACGAGTTGATTCCTGCTCGGTTCCGAAGTTAGTAGACAGCTTCCTGCTCGTCACACCCACTCACGGTGGGTAGATTCTTACCCGACCTAACCTGTGAATATTAAGCCCTCACCATGAGGCCGGCGGACAGCTTTCTGCCCGTCGTCCCCATTCACGGCGAGTAGATTCCTACCTGGCCTAACCCGTGAATCCGAAGCCCTCGCACGATTAGACTATTGCTCAGTTCGGAGGCCGACGAATAGCTTCCTGCCCGTCGCACTCATTCACAACGGGTGGATTCCTGCCCAACATAAGTTGTGAATCTTAAGCCCTTAGCGAGTAGATTCCTGCTCGGTTATAAGGTTGGCACAGAGCTTCCTGCCCATTGCACACATTCACGGCGGGTAGATTCCTGCCCAACCAAACCTGTGAATCCTAAGCCCTCGCACGAGCAGACTCCTACCCGGTTCGGAGGCTGGCGGACAGCTTCCTACCCGTCGCACTTATTCACAGTGGATAGATTCCTGCCCAGCTTAACCCGTGAATCCTATGCCTTCACACGAGTAGGCTTCTGCTCGGTTCGGAGGTCAGCGGACAGTTTCCTTCCCATCGCATCCATTTACGGCTAATAGATTCCTGCCTAACATAAGTTGTGAATTCTAAGCCCTCACCATGAAGTCGGCCGATAGCTTCCTGCCCGTCGCACCGTTCACGGCAGGTAGATTTCTGCTCGGCGTAACTCGTAAATCCTTAGCCCTCGCCATGAGGCCGGCGGACAGCTTCCTGTCCGATGAAACGCCATGTGGACTCGGATATCAAAGAGACACAACCGCCAAACGCCATGTTGTTCCTGGACAATCCACCATGAAGAATTTTCGGCACCAAGTTGAACAGAGAAAACTGAGTAGACCACTATCGACCCGACCCATAAATAGGTCGGAACGAGAGTGGGGGGTTAATGACGATACTCATAAATAGAGGTTCCTTAGATCACGGCACGTAGCAGATGACGTGTCGTCCACATAAGCCCACTATATTCCTGGGGGATATGGAGCGGGAATATGTATGAGGCAATGGGGACATTCATCGGCGCTACGCCTCCGAGACAGCACCTGACCTTTTGGGGGACTCCCCTGGGTGTATTCCTTCTTCGACCAACCACCGGTTGATAGCTCGTCTTCAAGCTATCCTAAAATTGAGCTTCCTCAACCCTTTTACCGTCCCGACGAGTTCGGGACCGGTAGTACAAAGCCTGATCTTTCTCGGATTGAGGTTCCTCAACTCCCCTTTACCAAGCTTCTATGCTCGTCTCCGGGCTATCCTATGGATGAGATTCCTCAGCATCCATGTTTGGCCGAGAGCATGGAGCATGAGCATCCCCGTAACGGCTCCGTGTATCTTGCCACGACGAGATCTCCACCTCTCCACGTCCCGCATCCCACACTAGCATATCTTACCATTAATGAGCGTATCACGCTATCAATGCGGACGTGACGCATGGGCGAAGCGGACAGCAAGAATTTCGTATCCGCTCGCTCCAAGCGACCCCTATATAATCCATTCCTCTAGAAGATTTAGGTAACTGGAATTAATTCCGATACGCCGCTACTTTTCCCAATTATTCTACGGTACTTACTTGATCTTCGGAGGGTCCTATGGTGGTTTTCCATCCCGGGACTTCTTTTACAGGTAGTTCGGCGTCAACAACAGCCAACAAACCCATTGAGATCCACGTGTCTAACCATCCATTACGAATCTCAACCGTTCAGCTCCGTTGACCATAAGATCGACGGAGGACAATATCTGAGTGAGATTTCGACCTCCATCAGAGAGACAGAGACGCTTGGCACCAAATAGCGGGGAGAGATGGAGGGAGCGTGGAGAATGAGAGAGAAGAAAGAGAGAACGAGAGGGGAAAACGCAAGAGGGAGACGCAAATCCAAATACCAAAGTGAAAAAAAATAGGATTTAGTTCAATATATTATAAATAGTTCTACCCATATAATTGGGGTATTTTTTAGGATAGGATAGAAGGTTTTAAAATAGTAGAACTAAAAGTTGAAACTTTTAACCAATTGGTTCCAGTTCCAGTTTTATACAACAACACTATTTCAAAATTGCAGTTCCAGGTTTATTTAACTAACACTATATTTTCTAATTTCAGTCCATGTTTCATTTTATATTTTCTAATTCCAGTTCTATCTCTCAATTCCAATTGACTAACATGGCATTGGTAAATTGGATTGCTTCTTTAGCTATCGCCACACCTTTGAGAATATTATGGCCAGGGAGTAAACCAGATTGGTAATCCTTGATTATCTCTTAAAGGACATCCCTAACTCTCTCACTTAATGCCTTAGTCACTATCTTAAAAACACAACTAACAGGCTAATAGTTCATAAATATCACCACTTGTGGATAATGACTTCATGGAAGAATTATTATAGATGCATAATTCAGTCTCAACAACCACCTCAAACTTCAGATTCCTGCTCTGTTGCTCAGTAAATTCGCAAGATCGCTTTAATCTATGGGTCAGAACTTTTGATATAAAACAACAGAATATTGTTTAGTCCTGTAGCCTTATCAATCCCTTATGCAAAAACGCATGATTCTGCAGAAGATTTTTTACAGTTTAGATTGAGATTTGATAGAAGATTTGTTATGATTTTAGTTGTTTTTTATTTAGATCTAATTAGTTTAGATTAGCTTTTGAGCATTACCTTTCACTTTAAGTTAAGATTTTTATGGGTTAAGATTTCTATTCTCCTATTTAAAAGGGTGAAAGCTATAGTATTAAATTAGTTATTTTATGATTGATTGATTTGAGATTGCTTGTCACCATTGAAAGCTGTAGCTTTGTTCTTAAAGGAAAGACAATCATACATCGTTCTTGTTTATATTGGGTTTAATTTGTGCTTGTATTTTCTTCTCTTGCGGTGTATCGGGTCCTTGTTTTTATTAAGTTTTGTGTTTGTGTTTTCTGTTGAGAATTGAGAGCTCGTGCTAAGCATCTTCATGCGGCTTATGAACCGGGTGTTCTAGTTTTTTATTGATAAATCTGTTATGGTCTATTTCGATGACATTTTGGTTTATAGCCAGAATTTGGAAAAACATGTTGATCATCTTCGCTAAATTTCATGTACTATGAGAGAACAAAGATTATATGTGAATCTTAAGAAGTGCAAGTTTACCATCGACAATTTGATTTTCTCGGGAAACATAGCGGCCGAAAAGGCGAAGATGGAGCCAATTCAAGTAGAACCTATCATTACATGGCCAATGTTTACATCTATTCACGAAGTGCGTACTTTTCAAGGTTTGGCGTGGATCAATCTTCGGTCCGAACGATTTTCTAAAGGTAAATTTGGAAAGCTAAACGACTGAACTGATGGAACAATTAGAGTGCTGGAAAGAATTGATGAGAACACATATAGAATCGAACTATATGACAGTTATAGAGTTTCAGCGACCTTCAATGTTGCGGATCTAAAATCTTGTGTTGTGAAACAAGGAGAGCGAAACTTTATGCCGAGTTCTCACCAACCAGAAGAATTTGATGCAGAGGAGCAGTGAAATTTTGATAAAAGATTTGGTAAGATCCGGGAGATGATTATTACAATTTAAATTGAGATTTGATAGAAGGTTTGTTGCCGTTTTAATTGTTATTTATTTAGGTCTAATTAGTTTAGATTAGTTTTAATTTATTATCTTTCCTTTTTAGTTAAGATTTCTTTCTTTTTGTTAAGATTTATATTTTCGTATTGGATTAGTTTTTTATTATTGATCTGAGATTGCTTATTAGCATTGAAATCTGCGGTTTTGTTCTTGAAGAAGTGATGATCATACATCGTCCTTGTCTTTTTGGGTTTTGTGCTTGTGTTTTCTTTTTAGAGTTGAGAACTCATGTTGAGTATCGGGTCTTGGTAGACTCACTTCCTCTTAATTTTCTAGTGCTGAAATGAGTGTCTGAGGATAAGTTATCCCACACCGAATTAGGAGCTTGAAGGCGTAGATTATAAAATGAACCAATTAAACGTGCTCCTGTCTGTCATCTCTTTGTGGTATCTTCGTTCTCTTCCTTCGTGCCGCTAATCCGGAATGACCGAATCATGTTTCTTCTTCTAACATGCGTCGACCATTGCAGCCTTTCTTCAACTTCTTATATGCTGCATTATATGTATACTATACAATGATTTCAACTTAATAAACTTTGCTTTGGCAAACTACAATGCAATAAACCAAAGTCTAATTTTTATCTGTTGTCAATTGTAAGGGCTTTGGGAACATCCATGGTCCTTAGTATCTTATGGAGCTCCATGGCGTTCTGCCATGATGCATGGGTCTTGATGTACGACAGACATCAGGCCAGGGCCGTAGCCGTCCTTAGTATTGTCTGCTTTCTTGAGTCGGTGAGTAATATAATCTCATTAAAGCTAATTACCTAATAATTAAATTAGTGATACTAAATAGTTTATTTTCTGATTGTATTAATGTAGGTAGTGACAGTGAGTACATTTGGCGCTGCTGTCGCAGCGGGCTTCACGGTGCAGTTCTTTGCACATGATGTCCGGACTTGCCCTTTCATGCCTCGTGTTTGTGAGAGGGCTGCAGTCGCCGCCATATGTGGATTTGGAGCTTCATTGTTGTACTGCATCACTTTTTTGGCCGCTTTATGGATGCGGGTCTCTAGGTATTTTTCTTAAACTTAAGCAAGATACAAATATTTTTTCGTTAATTTATATAGTTATTAGATCTTAGAAATAACCATTTAATGGCCAATGTGCATTATAGTAACCATGAACCTTTATGTTTTGTACGATAAGTACCAACGCCCAGTGATAGGATACTGTCATAACTTGCTGTCAATGATTGCTGATCGGACACCTTCGCAGTCGGCGATTGATGACCGCCTTCCAGTCACCCCTGCCAACACTCGTCGATCGGACACCCCAGGATCAACTGTCGATGTCCCTCACCGCTAACACCCGCTGACCGAACATTGTACTGATCTATTGGGGTTTGCTAGCGTCGTGGTCATCTACCGTGGCCGATACGGAACAAAAATTGGTGTTTAAAAAACTGGCGCTAACGAACCCTTCTTAGAATCGAATCATAAACCTAAACTAACAAACTACAAAGAGTTAAACTACTGAGATAAAAGTTGTTATACCGAATGATCCGTGTCCTTCGGTCTTCTACCATCTTCCTTGTCTCCTAGAGGTCTCCTGAATCGAGCTTGATCGCCGGTCTTCCTCCGTCGAAGATGATCCACCCGAGAGATATAATCTATGGCTCTAGCTCCACACTAAGAGTCTAGTGGAGTAACTAGAGAATTTAGATTGCTAATCTAAAGTGTTTAGGATGTAGTGAAGTGTACTAAGTGTGTATCTATCTCACCTCCTCTCTTAATTCTCAACACATAAGATTGTAGAGAGGAGGTTTAAGATGGAGGTGGAGGAGCTCATTAAATCTAGCGAGGAGAATGAAACCAAATGATGAGTATGAAACTCATGTTAGAATGAACCATCTCACAACTTCATCCAACATCAAGTGAGAAAAAAAATATGATGCAAGGTTTTGTAAAACATTTTTTTCAATAAACATATTCACCCATGCTTGAATAGTTTGCATAAATGAATTGTTAATTCATTTGTGCAACACTATTGAAGCATGGTTCTCACCATACTCCCCACTCTTCCTTTATACCTCATTTTCCATTTATACTAAATGGATAAATCTAAAATGGGGTGTCCATCTTCTAGAATGTTTTCCGTATAAATACAGATTACACTCTACTGTATATACATACATGTATTCATACCAAAAGTCAAATACCCAAAAAGATAGAATAATATAAAGAACATAATACTAGAATATACATATCGAAATACATATACGTAAATTATTAAATCAATACCTGATTTAATAACCCGGCTCAATCCCGAGCCGGCTAGTATTATCAACCGTCTGATCGAAATTCCAGGTAACAAGTACAATCATTCGATCGGAATCCTACACGTATCCAATATGGCTGCTACATCATTTCGCTTGAACCAGGGAAACGCTCTGTGTGGGATTCTAAAGACTCATCAATACTCCGGCTATGGGTTTAACCACAAGTACGTCAGCGGTACCAACTGTACGTAACGGCTACCCAGGTATTGAACGAAAGGAAGGCCGACGAGTAAACTCATCAGAACCCCTACTGAGTCTGTCAGCGACAATCTTCATACAGTCCGGTCTGTTCGTCTAAGAGTATCGCATATCGGGTCTAGGGGGTGGATAAAATCAGACCCCTAATAACATAATATTTCGTGTCGGTATGAAGCCCACACCCACTGAGAAACTACTGATCCAAATCAGTAATTCTCGTCTACTTTGGCCAAGGATTTCTGGTGATGGCCACCTGTGTACAGTGCGACATTAACCCTCAATACTGGGAGAGACGAATCCCCGACGATCCGCTTACTGCCTCCATGTGGCTTGGAACTGTATCCAACTAAAACCTGTTTGCACGACTCCTTTGAGCCGTCGTAGGGTAGTAATCAAAGCACAGTGAGAACTCACACGAGACAAATAACGATCTCAAGTCGACAGACTAACCTACACTCATGTCACCTGAGAACTGCTATCTAACAATAGGTATAATACCATCTAGTATATTCCCAACGAGTCCGTCCAGGGTAACTCATAACCCAATGAGTACTTGTATACTATCTTAGGTGACTAACTAACACCAATGGCTTGTGAGACTAGCCACCGCCCCTCATCGGGATCTCGAAAAGTATACACTAGTCTATTCCGGAGTATCGATGCCCAGTCTCGATCCTCTCTCGACTAGGGACATTTAAGGATGTGCTTATAGACCACCCAGCTCCCACATATATGATCGCCATCATAATACTGGTAGTCAAGCAAGAATCCTATAGGCTCTATCAACATGTAATAGTGATCTATAATACCACATAATGCATGTACATGATGATAAAAATAAACCAGATAGCATACTATCATTTTGAGAAAGACTGTTGTACTCGTATATGTCCTCCCTCAATCATTACAATTGCATGCCTGCGATTACAATAATTGACTTGAGGGCACTATAGCCAACAATCTCCCACTTGCACTTAAGGCTAATTATTGCGGTGTCGCATACTCACAGCCTGTGTGATACCAAACACCCAACTTCTCTACTAATCAGTCTCGCAAAGCCCGTTTGTGAAACTATTGTGTTCGAGAAATAGCCTCAGTGAGTGGTTCCGCTCCAATGTTTCTATTTTTATCTTTCTATTTCTCAATTTCACGAAGAAAGACTATCTCCCGAAATGAGCAATACCGGTCTTAGAATTTGTCTGTATATCTGATGGGACCCAGTTCATAAATGAACTCTAAATCCAACAAACTTCTTAGACCATATCATCCACTGAATTTAATCAGTATCCTGCGCCCTGCCAACCTCGGTATCCGCTTAGACCATCTGTCCAACATACTGTCCCTCAGAGAAAAGGGAAAACTATAATTCTGACAGTCACTCTGTCATCCAGGTCATCTTGGAAGTCTAAAATGATAACCGCCTTCTGAAGGAGGCTGCCATTACCATATACCAAGAACATCCTCTTATGTTCATAACTGTTTCCCAATGTTTCTCCAGGATTGGATTAATATATGCTTATTGCAGCCAGTGCAAAAGCAATATCTGGGGTGGTACTTGACATCTCATGATTGACTCAATTGTCTAAGCAAGATATGTCAAGTATGCAAATCTCTCTTCTCATCGGTCTAGAAGACATCTCTTTAGAGAGGGTGACTCCATCACCTGCGGGTATACCATCATGTCAGGAGCCGTCCATTCTAAAACACTTTAGAATAGTGTCAAAGTATCCGAATTGGGACACTTCCCAAATCCAGATCTAAAACCATAGATCTAGTCACCAGAATCCCTGATAATTTATCCAGATCCTATGTGGAGAAACGCCTTGTGACAACCACAGTATAACCGATCGTAGTATAGGAATATCACTTCCTATCAATAGTATGTTATCCAAATACCAGGGCATCATTCCCTACCACCTTCTTACCAGGTCCATCTGTTATTCTGATGAAGTCAAACTCTATGACTGTCATATCAAAAATAGATGATCTATCTCCGCTATACTTACTTTAGTCTATAAATAGACATAGGCTATTTGCCCACCACTCTTCCGCTGCTCCCACTGACTATAACGATCCTCTGGCTGAGTCATATACACGTGCACTTCTAAAGCTAATTTAGAACGACATTATAGTCATCCACCTGCCAGATCACATAGTCTAGGACAGCAGTAGTAAGAAGCTAGAGTCATCAAAACCTTCCTGTCACCGTCTTTGAGGAGACCGAAGTACTTCTCGGGTAGCTGATATTACCTACCAAATCTGCGGAGTGGCTAATAGATTGTCGAAACCAATTGAATATTTAGGTTCTACAAAATTTTCAGTAATCGTTTGTGGTTCTGGAATCACTTCCAATTCTACCATACTCCCACCGATGTTTTCTGAAAAGAATTCATTTTACTAAAATGGACGGCAAGTCAAGAACAATATAACTATTGATCTTCCAAATGGTAGAATGATAACCTTCGTCAAAGCCCGGGATAATCCACAAGCTGCCATTACTGAAACATGCCTTGAGTTTATCCGGATTCTGGTTTTAAGCATAAACCAGACAACTCCTTATATCTTAACATCGTTAAGATATGAATCCATTTCTATATCTAATATAGAAATAAATGCACTAATTTAATTGGAATCAGATTCAAAATATATACAGCCATTTCCGGTGCATATCGACAAAATGGAAGAAGGCCAAGCAACATTACTCATCAATGAGCACACACACGGATGAGTAACCTGAAAGAGAAGAAAGTTCTCAAATATATTACTTACGACGGAATACCTAGCATAAGTATCTACAACTTCGATCACCTCGAAGAATCCTGATACTTGCAACATATGGTTCTCTACTTTATTCTTATACCTATAACTTCTCAAAATTTGGACCTTATATTACAATGAAATACGTGTCTAAAACTAGAGAAATCATAAGTAAACAGAATATAGTATAAGTACCAACCCCTTTGTCCTAATGGATATCAGACAATATAGAATATTTTGTATAAGTCTCCTGAGTTTAATAACTCAAACCTTGTGCGTTGTAGGTTGAAAACTGTGCCATGGTTAAGAAAAATTACACCGTTGTTGAATGCACCTTACCTAACCATCTACCGATATAGGTAAATGTTATAAACATAATTTCAAAAAGTTATATCTCACTTTATAAAATAAACATACAGATATATTAATTTAAAATTTATGCCTAACAACGGATATTCAAAACTTAATATTTGCCGTTAGGCAAAACTCAGGTGATTTCCTCAAATATCACCAATTATAAAGAATTCCGATATATTGAGAATATATTCATCCAATTCCCAATATTCTACTCCCACTCAGTATCTGTAACGCCATACAGATATGAGAATCAAGTCTGGTAAATACATACTCTGGAGTCAGAATCTAATTGGGAAAACAGTTCTCAATTAACACTGCACAGTAAAACTGAAACATGAAAATGTTTCGAAGGGGTGGTTGGGTATTCCTAGTAATGCCTCTTCCACTTTCCAGATTCATGACAGTAACCGTATATTTCCTTACCTTCACTCTAATCCCTTTATATGTCCTTACTCATTACCTTCTGTACACCACACTTAGACTAATTGGTTTTTTTCCTTCCCTACCTTACGACACCTGCCTATGGTTTGAAAGAAGACTATCTAATAAGCGTAATAAGTGTACTCTCCTAATACCAGGAGCCCTCGCAATCTGAGAGAAAGTAAAGAGAAAAGACAACTGAATAATCCTATTAAATTTCTCCAGATCGGAATCCACCCTCGAACAGAACCAAGTTTTTTCGAGTTCGTATGTAACTATACGATGGCATACCCAATCAATATAGATCTTCATAGTGATATGAAGTGTTCTGAAGAAATGCAAAGGGGATGTAGGAGTGACAATGATATATGCTACTTAATGAAAATCCAAAAGCCAAAGTGTTTTAAGAAAATTTGGTTAACTTGGTTCATGAGTTTCAGTTTAAAGTCAGGTCATAGTCGCTGCCAAAGAGAGAAAAAAAAGAAACACTCAGCATGCACTCTAACCTAAATTAGATTGGTTAATCACTTTATCTAATCAAGATGGCTCCCACTGTTTCCTCGTATTCTCTTTCAAACCCTAAAAGGAGAATTAGTCGTGTTCATCTGAAAATCATCCGAGAAGTAACACCTACTCATCAGTGGAAATCGGGATCCAACTATCATCGCATGATAACTTGATAGAACCCACTCAAGTCATCACACTCCAGAAAGTATACGCATGCCTGGCAAGCTTCCTTTATATTTGAAACTTCCGATGTGGTTTTTGCTCTTAAGATGCAAGGACCATGACGAATAATCAACAAATCAAGGATCCTAGTCAAGTTCAACCCGTCACTATCTTGATTGCGTTAAACCCACCCGCACGACCCTTGACGAATGATCAACAAATTCGTATGACTGTCCTAACCAATCCACATATCCATACGACATAAAAGCATTACAGAGCTACCGCACACTACGTCTCGGTGAATAGCAACGAAAAACGTAACACGAATACTAAGCAATACTAATCTGAAATGACGGAGGGCTACGGCTGATTTTTGGAGAAAAACCTTTAACGTAATGAACTTGATATCGTTGAAGGAACCGAGTACTTTTACAAATATATGGTGGCGTAAACTTTTACTAAAGAGGTCATTCCCTGTGAATGGATCTTGGCTCTTTTCTCATCGAATGAGGTGCAGGATATTCCTAACTAAATACCACGATACAAAGCAAAAGAATCGATTATAGTGAAGTTATTACAAATACACAAACGTTTGCCCAAGAGTTCCTTCCACATGAAGGGATCTCGGCTCTTGCCTCGTCGAATGAGGTGCTGGATATTCATAACCGAATACCGCTGTGCAAAGAAAAAAGAAACGTCTGTAATATCAGTTTTCAAAAATCGGTTTCAACAACATCATTTAGATTTATTTTTCCTTGCATTAATCAGAATTAATGCAGTCCCATCAATTAATCCATATCACACCAGAAAAGAACGAAAATACAATGTACGTATATGCCAACCGCATTCGCCACGGGGCCCCGTCATGCACCGTTAGGTTACTTAACTAACGGCAGAGCGGGGGATGGACTATCGCGGATGCAAAACATATACAATATCTACTAGTATATATATAAATATATATAACATTCGTCCCAAGCATGATATAAGCAATATCACAGAAAAGCGATAAACAACACAGAACAATGGTTAATCTAGGAGCCCCGGGTTTCATTTGAGACACAAATGAGACCCGACGTTCCCCATTCATGTGGATAGCTTGTGCAATGTATAACCAAGACCCCTACAAGTGTGGCAGGTTATCCGCCAATCCCAGAAGTGAGGCAACCCCAATCAACAAAGTGAATGGACCACCAAGCACTTCACGGAATCTGGTAACTTGAGCACCCCTCCGTGGGTCATCCTATACCCCCTGCAAGTGCGGCGAATAGCCCACCAATTCTAGAGTGAGGCCCCTCCGCCTCAACGCCATGAGATGCGGGCCCGTTGCCTTATAGAATCCGGCTATTCGAGCACTCCACCGCGGGGTAATTCTAGTACAGAAAAGAAAAGTATATATGTACAATGGCGACATCGACCTCAACCCGATCGTGCCCCAATAAAAGAATATACAATCAGGCAAAATCAGCTGTCCACATGTCGGACGCTCGTCCCGCAATAACGAATATACAAATGAATCTGAATTGTATTACTACCATTGCACCATAGGCTATCCAACATGACAATCCATCTATAATATCATCACAATACATAACATCAATGTGAATATCATGTTTGCAAACCCGTCTAGTTGAACAAATAGCAACTAGTTGGATTGTACCGCTCAATGATATTCACGGTTGCAGATATTAACACATGCACTGATAAACACGTATTCAAAATTTCGATCAACTAAAACTTTTTTAAATTGGCCCCAAATGCAAACCAGCACTGAAACAAATCTGGGCCAAAACCAAATATCCCAAAAATCATATTTCCATGAACTAAAGTGCCAGAAGAAATTTGGAGCAAAATGGCCACAAAACGACCGCAGAACTGCCGCCAATAGGCATGTAATGCGACGGTTCCACGGCCATATTGTTGGCTCACGCGTCCAAATTTCTTGTGGTGCTCTACAAATGTGTGCATGTATTTTTAAGACTATGAATAATTTTTTGAATATGTTTTAAAAACGACAGCGGGCAAAAAAAATGGAAAAACGATTCGGAAAATTTGGTCGATCGATATTTTAACCTTGTGTAAACTAGCTAGTAAGGGTTTATGGGGTGGCTCTGATACCATGGTTGGGTTTGCTAGCGCCCTGGCCATCTACCGTGCCTGATGCGGAACAAAAATTGGTGTTCAAAAAACTGGCGCTAACGAACCCGTCCTAGAATCGAACCATAAATCTAAACTAACAAACTACAAAAAGCTGACCTACTGAGATAGATGTTGTTATACCGAATGATCCGTGACCTTCGGTTTTCTACCATCTTCCTTACCTCCTAGAGGTCTCCTGGATCGAGCTTGATCGCCGGTCTTCCTCTGTCGAAGATGATCCACCCGAGAGATGTAGTTCATGGCTCTAGCTCCACACTAAGAGTTTAGTGGAATAATTAGAGATTTTAGATTGCTAATCTAAAATTTCTAGAATGTAGTGAAGTGTACTAAGTGTGTATCTATCTCACATCTTCTCTTAATTCTCAACACATGAGATTGTAGAGAGGAGGTTCAAGATGAAGATGGAGGAGCTCAAGAAATCTAGTGAGAAGAGTGAAACCAAATGGTGAGAATGAAACTCATGTAAGAATGAACCATTTTACAACTTCATCCAACATCAAGTGAGAAAAAAATATGATACAAGGTTTTGTAAAACATTTTTTTCAATAACCATACTCCCCATGCTTCAATAGTTTGGACAAATGAATTGTTAATTCATTTGTGCAACACTATTGAAGCATGGTTCTCACCATACTCCCCTCTCTTCCTTAAGACCATATTTTCCATTTATAATAAATAGATAAATCTAAAATGAGATGCCGACCTTCTAGAATGTTTTCCATATAAATACGGATTACACTCTACTGTATATACATACATGTATTCGTACCAAAATACGAATACCCAAAGAGATAGAATATCATAAAGAACATAATACTAGAATATACATATCGAACTACATATACATATATTATTAAATCAATACTTGATTTAATAATCCGGCTCAATCCTGAGCCGGTTAGTATTATCAACCGTCCGATCGAAAGTCTGGGTAACAAGTACAATCATTTGATCAGAATCCTGCACGTAACTAATACGGCTACTACATCATTTCGTCTAAACCAGGAAAACCCTCTGTGTGGGACTTTAAAGACTCGTCAATATGCTGGCAGTAGGTTTAACCACAAGTACGCCAGCAGCTCTAGCTGTACATAACGGCTACCCAGGTATTGAGCGAAATGAAGGCTGACGAGCAAACTCATACGAACCCTTACCGAGCCTGTCAGTGACAATCTCCATACCATCCGGTATATTCGTCTAAGAGTATCTCATATCGGGTTTAGGGTGGTGGATAAAATCAGACCCCTAATAACGCGATATTTCGTGTCGATGTGAAGCCCATCACCCACTAAGAAACTACTGATCCAAATCAGTAATTCTCGTCTACTTTGGCCAAGAACTTCTGGTGATGGCCACCCGTGTACAGTGCGACATCAACCCCCAATACGGGAGAGACGAATCCCAGACGAGCCGCTTACTACCTCCATGTGGCTCGGGACTGTACCCAACTAAAACCTATTTGCACGACTCCTTTGAGCCGTGGCAGGGTAGTAATCAAAGCACAATGGGAACTCACACGAGAAAAATGACGATCTTAAGTCGACAGACTAACCTATACTCATGTCACCTAAGAACTGCTATCTGACAATATGTATAATACCATCTAGCATGTTCCCGGCGAGTCCGTGCAGTGTAACTCATAACTAAATGAGTACTTGTATACTATCTTAGGTGACTAACTGACACCAATGGCTTGTGAGACCGGACACCACCCATCGTCGGGGTCTCAAAAAGTATACACCGGTCTACTCCGGAGTATCGATGTCCTGTCTCGATACTCTCTCGACTAGGGACATTTAAGCATGTGCTTATAGACCACCCAGCTCCCACGTAAATGATCGCTATCATAATGCTAGTAGTCAAGCAAGAATCATATGGGCTCTATCAATATGTAATAGTGATCTGTACTACCACATATTACATGCACATGATGATATAGACAAACCAAATAGCATACTATCATTTTGAGTAAAACTGTTCTACTCGTATAGGTCCTCCATCAATCATTACAATCGCGTGCCCGCGATTACAATAATTGATTTGAGGGCACTATAGCCAACGGCTGAGCGCTGATCACCGGCAACTGAACATCGTCACAATGCCGCCATGACCGTCTCCCGATCACCACCACTTATACCTACCAATCAACATAGATGGGATGGATCGTCGGTGCCCGCTAATCGGTCGCTGTCGCAGACAACACTGACTAGACATTGTCATGACCGGTTGTTGAAGATAGCTATTGCGACCCAAATCTACATATATAAATCTTACAAATTATTTGCGTGACACCACCTTAATCCCAACCGTTAAAACTATGAGGCCTAAAATTCATTTGATCTTCACAATAAAGATCATCTCCAAACAAAAATTTATCCATAAAAATTTCAAATTTTGAAATAACTAAAATAGACCTCTAAATACTCTAAAGAATAGACCCGCCGTCTCACTCTGAAATCTTCACGCTTGCCAGAAAAATTGTTAAATATAAGGGATGACCAAACCATAACTTAGCAAGTTAAACTACATATATTATAATTTATGTATGCGTGTTACATAATCAAAAGAAAGGTCGTCCGTGATATAGAGAGATGATATCATTAAAATAAAATGATATTAAACGGAGTTTAGAAAAGCAAGATGGGATGAGACACAAAGTAAATATCAAGAGATATACGAACGACGAGGATAAATTAAGCAACGTTATAGGTAGAGGCTATTAACCGAATCTAATTCAAATCAATCAAGATCTACAACTGATACAACAAATCTTCATAGATAGCAACAAATATCTATTGATAGCAATTGCTTCAGTCAAGATCTCCAAATTTCCATAAATAGCAACAAATACCTATAAATAGCAACTGCTCCAATCAAGATCTATAAATCTCTATATATAGCAAGTATGCGCTGAAATTGATTACTAGTATTATAAATTGATTGTAATTGATTTATATTCTTGGCTATAAATTGTAGCCTTTGTATACAACAAATTCATAAAGGAAAATACATTTATTTCTAAATCTTCTTATGGTATCAGAGTTTTGAGTCCAACCGACTTTTTGATCCTTAAAATTTCCTTCTTTACAAATTAATAGGGGTTTCCACATCCTCTTCTTCCCACACCAATCCTCCTCTTTCCTCTACTCTTCTTTCGATTGGAGTTCGTCTTAACAACAAGAACTACCTTCTATGGAAGACCCGCTTTAAACCCTTTCTTTGAGCATATCAAATGTTCGATCTTATTGATGGAATCTCACTTTCCCCTTCTTCGACCTTGCCCTCTACCGATGACAAAGCTTCACCAACACCCAACCCTGAATTCCAACCGTGTATCTTATGCGATCAAGTGGCCCTCGGTTGGATCCTCACCTCTATTGAGGGCTCTATCGTCCCTCAACTCATCGGTATCGACTCCTCTCACGTTGCCTGGACAACAATGGAACAACATTATTCTTGGCAAAACCAAACGCAAGTGATGTAACTCCACAATGAGTTCTTCCAACTCTAAAAGGGCTCCTCCTCTATGATCGAATACCACAATCACGTCAAGATGATTGTGGATAGCCTAACTGCCATTGGACATCCATTATCCAATGATAAGATCGTTTCTCATCTCATTTTTTTGGCTCGGTTCGAGTATACGCAGTGTTGGCTATAGTGCCCTCAAGGCAATTATCGTAGTCGCAGGCAGGTGATTATGATAATTGAGGGAGGATCTATACCGGTAGAACAGTCTTACTCGAAATGATAGTATGCTATCTGGTTTATCTTTATCATCACTATTGCATATTGATAGAGTCTATAGGATTCTTGCTTGACTATCAGCATTATGATGGCGATCATATATGTGGGATCTGGGGGTCTATAAGCAAGTCCTTAAATGTCCCTAGTCGTGGGAGTTTCGAGACCGGGCATCAATACTCCAGTGTAAACTAGTGTATACTGATCGAGACCTCGACGAGAGGCGGTGGCCTACTCTCACAGGCCATTGGTGTTAGTTTGTTCACCTAAGATAGTATACAGGTGCTCATTGGGTTATGAGTACACTGAACGGACTTGCCGGGAACCTGCTAGTTTGTATTATACCTATTGTCAGATAGCAGTTCTCAGGTAACATGTGTACAAGTTGGTTTGTCGACCTGAGATTGTCATTTTTCTCGTGTGAGTTCCCACTGTGATTTGATTACTACCCTACCACGGCTTAAAGGAGTCGTGTAAACAGGTTTTAGTTGGGTACAGTCTCGAGCCATATGGAGGCAGTGAGCGGATCGTCGGTGATTCGTCTCTCCCGGTATTGGGGGTTGATGTCGCGTTGTGCATGGGTGGCCATCACCAGAAATCCTCGGCCAAGGTAGTCAAGAATTACCGATCTAGGATCGATAGCTTCTCAGGTGGTGATGGTTTCATACCGACACTAAATGTCGCGTTATTAGGGGTCTAACTTTATCTACCCCCTAGACTTGATATGCGATACTCTTAGACAAACAGACCGGACTGTACGGATATTCTCACTGTCAGGCTCAGTAGGGGTTTGGATGAGTTTGCTCGTCGGCCTTTTTTTCGCTCAATACCTGGGTAGCCGTTACGTACAGCTAGTGCCGCTGACGTGCTTGTAGTTAAACCCACTGCCAGCGTATTGACGAGTCTTTAGAGTCCCACACAGAGGGTTTTCATGGTTCAGGCGATATGGTGTAGATGACGTATGTTGGTATATACAAGTGTCTGATTAAATATGTGTATAGGTTGCACAGATTTTAATCGGATGGTTGATAATACTAGCGGCTTAGGATTAAGCCGGATTATTAAATCAAGTTTTGATTTAATAATTTACATATGTATTTATATATATGTATTCTAGTATTATTGTTCCATATTCATTTTCTCTTTTGGCTATTCGTATTTTGGTACGAATACGCGTATATGTATTTTGATACGTGTACCAGTTTGCATTCCGTATTTATACGGATTAGCTTCTAGAAGATGGCTACCTCATTAATTGATTTTCTTTTTAGAAAATCAATTATGGAAATGAGGTGGAGGGTGAGTTGGCATGAGCATGGGTGATGGTATGTAGATAGGCATGGCATGCATTTGTTTATTTGTAAAATGAGATGAGATATTTTTTATGTGTGTGCATGATTGAGAGGGGGGAGGGGGCAGGGGCAGCCACTTGCTATGAATGAGCCTTGCTCATTTTCTTTTCTTGACTTGATTCATTCTCACTTGGAAAAAGACTTAGCCATTTTTCTTTAGTTTCTCATGCCACATGTTTCCTCACCTTCTCTTCATCTTCTTAAGTTGCTTTTGGAGCATTTGTGATGAGAGAAAAATTATAGAGACACATTCCTACACCTCCACTCTCCATTGCTAACAACCTTGGAGCGTCGGTTGCTTCACTTGGCGAGGCTGGAGATTGCGTCGTTTCCCTTAGGTAGATCATCGTAGATGAAGGAAGACCGGCAACCAAATTCGATCAAGGAGCCTCCAGGAGCTTGGGATGGTGGTTCAAAACCGAAGGACATGGATCAACTCGGTATAACCATCTAACTCCTAGTTTTACATATTTCTTGTATAGAGTTTAGGGTAGATCGGGGTATCGGGTCATGATAGCACCAGTTTTGTAAATTTTTGTTCCGCATTTGGCTACGGTTTGATGGCCGGGACGCTGCCGTAACCCAACATGGTATCAGAGCCAACCCGTAAACCCCTTACTAGCAGTTTTAGACAATGTTAAAGTATCGAAAGCAAAACAACTCTGAAACAACACCCCGATATATTCCAGTTTCTGTCGATTTTTCAGCCTCTTCAAAAACAATTTTAAGCAATTGCAGAAGGCTATTTTTGTGACAAATAGAACACCCTACAAAAACGAGCCCCTTTCACCGGAATTGACCCGACGAGACTTCATAAAAAAACTGGTGTCGTCGGTTTTTTAGGGGAGTTTGTATTGGATATAGTGCCCTCAGAGTCAATTATTGGATCGCAGGCACGCGATTGCAATGATTGAGGGAGGACCTATACCGGTAGAACAGTCTTACTCGAGAGGTTTGTATACTATCTGGTTTGTCTTTATCATCGTGTACATGCTTTAGGTGATATTGTAGTTCACTATTACACGTTGATAGAGAATAGTATGCTACCACGGTTTGTCTTTATCATCGTGTACTGCTTTAGGTGACCTTACAGTCGCTATTGCATACTGATAGAGCACTTAGGATTCTTGCTTGACGACCAGCAGTATGATGGCGATCATATATGTGGGAGCTGGGGTCTATAAGCACATCCTTAAAAGGTCCCTAGTCGTAGGAGTTTCGAGACTGGGCATCGATACTCCATGACTAGTGTATACAGTCGAGACCCCGACGAGGGGCGGTGGCCGGTCTCACAAGCCATTAGTGTCAGTTGGTTCACCTAAGATGTATACATGTGCTCATTGGGTTATGAGTACACCGGACAGGAATCGCCGGGAACATGCTAGTTGGTATTATACCTAGCGTCAGATAGCAGTTCCCTGGTGACATGTGTACAGGTTAGTTCATCGACCTGAGATCGTCATTTGTCTCGTGTGAGTTCCCACTGTGCTTTGATTACTACCCTACCATGGCTCAAAGGAGTCGTGCAAACAGATTTTAGTTGGGTATAGTCCCGAGCCACATGAAGGCAGTGAGTGGATCGGCAGGGGTTCGTCTCTCCCGGTATTGGGGGCGAGGTCGCGCTGTGTCTAGGAGAGCCATTACACAAAGTCCTTGACCAAGGCAGGAGATTTACTAGTAGGTATTCCAGTAGTATCTCAGGGTGTTCTGGGTTACACTCCGACACGACTTGTACCGTTTTTGGGGGTCTGTCTTTTACCAACCCCCTAGGCCCGACATGTGATGCTCATAGACAAACGGACCGGACTGTACGGATATTGTCACTGACAGGATCAGTAGGGTGTCAGGATGAGTTCACTCATCGACCTCCCTTTTGGTCAATACTTAGTAGCCCGTTACGTACGGCTAATACCTCTAACGTGCTAGTGGTTAAATCCACAGCCAAAGATTGACGAGTCTTTAGAGTCCCCCACAGACAGTTTCTTAAGTTTCGGGTGAAACGTTGTAGAGGCCGTATGATATATGGCAGGGTTCGATCTTATACGTGCGGTATTGTACGAATCTTGATCGGACGGATCATACTAGTGGGCTTTGGTTTAAGCCGGATCCTAGTATTATATTTGTTGGATTACTTTAGTCTCATCGCATTCGCATTCAGTCGGAATGCGGATGCAGGTATGTATATACAGGTGAGGGGTATCCTTGTGATCCGTCACGAATTTAGTTTAGATGTTGCCGGATCTTTTTGTTGGACCAAACATTTAGATTAATGTTTGGATGGTGGAAATAATGAGCTAGAATTCATCATGAGATGCATTAATGTGACATGGATATATACTATGACTCATGGTCTCTTTTTATGTGTATATGTCACATTATTTGATGGTTGTGTGTTGATATGATAAGAAGAGAGAGAGAGAGGGGCTGCCATGAGTGGTGTGTTTGGTCTTGTATTTTCATCACACTCTCTCATATTTTTATCATAACATCATCACAAAAAGAAAAGGAGAGAAAGCCTTCTCTTCTTCTTCTTCCTCTAGCTCATCATCTTTCTCCAATGGCAACACCTTCAACCTCCATCCAAGCAATGGATGCAAGAGATAAAGTAATCACAAACATTCTCTACAACACTTTGGACACGTCGGCTAGCACACTTCGTGTCCGAGTTGCTTCGGATGAAGTGGGAGCCCGTAAAAAGACTCATAGATGTGGTGCCCTTTCCGACGAGGAGATCGAGACCGGAGATGCCGCGAGGAGCTTGGGATGGTGACCGAAGACCGAAGGACACGGATCGATCGGTATAGCCTCTCTGACTTGAAAAAGGGGTTTCTGGAATATTTAGTTTGGGCCCAGATTATTTTGAGTGCTGCGGTTGTACTTGGGGCCCACTTCGGGAATTTTTTGTCGATCGAAAATTTTAAACATGTTAGTTCACAGTATTTATATTATATCTGCGACCGTGAATGTCATTTGATCGGTAAATCCTGTTTAATTGCTATAGTTCTTTTAGACGGATTTGCGAACGTGACATTCACGTTGATGTTCTGTGTTGTGCTGTGATATTGCAGATTTGTCGTGGTGGATAGCCTGGATGCAATGGTAGTACAGTTTGGTTGTATTTATACATTTGATATTGCGGGGCGAGCGTCCGACATGTGGACTGCCGTCACTGCCTGTTTGTATATTATTCTTTTGGGTCACGACCGGGCTGAGGTCGATGTACCCGTTGTATATATTTTACTTTCTGTACTAGGATTACCCCGCGGAGGGGTGCACGGGTAGCCGGGTTCTAGAAGGCAACGGGCCCGCATCTCATGGCTTTGAGATGGAGGGGGCTTCACTCTAGAATTGGCGGGCTATTCGCCGCACTCGTAGGGGGTATAGGTTGACCTAAGGAGTGGTGCTCAGGTTACCGGATTCCGTGAAGTGCTGGGTGGTCCATTCACGTTGTTCAAGGGGGCTGCCTCGCTTCAGGTTTTGGCGGGTAACTTGCCGTGCCCATAGGGGTCTAGGATTTCATTGCACAGGCTATCCACACGACCAGAGGAACGTAGGGTTTCAGTAGCGGCTCTATGAAACCCGGGGATCCCAGATTATCTGTATTGTTCTGTGATGCTTATTACATTTCTGTGATGTTGCATTTTATCACGCCATGAGCGAATATTATATATTGATATATATACTAGTAGATGTTGTATATGTTTTACACCCACGCTAGTCCAGTCCCCGCTCTGTCGTTAGTTAAGTAACCTAACGGGTGATGACGGGACCCAGTGGCGAATGCAGATAGCATATACGTACATCATATTTTCGTTCTTTTATGGTGTGATCAGTTGATGGGACTGCATTGATTCAGATCAATGCAAGCTAAACAAACCTATTTGACGTTGTTAGAACATTTTTCAAAAAAAAGCCGTTATTGCAAGGGCGTTCTCTTTTGTTTTGCACAGTGGTATTCGGTTATGAATATCCAGCACCTCAGTCGACGAGGCAAGGGCCGAGATCCCTTCACCGGGAGTGACCCCTTGGACAGAAGTTTGTGTCAGGGTAATAACTTCACTATAGCCGATTACTTTTTGCTTTGCATCATGGTATTCAGTTGGAATATTCTGCACCTCATTCTACGGGGAAAGAGCCGAGATCCCTTCACCGGGAATGACCTCTTTAGCAAAGGTTTTCGCCACTATATTTTTATAAAACGCTATCCGGTTCCCTCAACGATATCAAGTGCATTACGTTTAAGGTTTTTCGCAAAAAAACATTCGTAGCCCTCCGTCATTTCAGAAAGGTAGCACTTAGTATTCATGCTATGTATGTTGGCCTTCGTCAAGGCATAGTGTATGGTAGATATTTGTTACTTTTCTGCAGCATAGATAGATGCGTTGGTTTGGGACAGTCGTACTACTATTTTGGCCTTCGTCAAGAGTATGTACGGGTGGGTTCAAATTAACCTGGATAATGACGGGTAGAACTTGACATGTTACTTATGATATGTTGGCCTTCGTCAAGGTCATAAGAGCATGGGGTAAAAATCACATCGGGAGTTTCTAAAGAAACTGAAACTTGCCAGATATGCGCATACCTTCTGCAATGTGATAACGTGAGTCATTATCATGTGATGATAGTTGGATCCCGATTCCCACTGATGAGTTGGTTTATTCTTCGGGTGATCCCGACTAACTCTTCTTTTAGGTTTGGAGGAGAATTTGAGGTTACAGTGGGAGGTTTCTTGATTAGATAAAGTGATAACCATTCTGATCTTGGTTAGAGTGCACGCTGAGTGTTTCTTTTTCTCTCTCTTTGGCAGCGACCATGGCCCGACCCTTGACTATAACTCAGTGACCAAGTTAACCGAACCTTCTTAAAACACTGGCTTTTGGATTGTCAGAGTTGCATACCTCATTGCCACTCCTACTCTTACCCTTTTCTCCAGGACACCCCGTATTATTACGAACGTCCACTTCCATTGGATAAAACCATTGTATGGTTATATACGAACTCGAAGGAACTTGTTCCAGATTCGATGATGGTTTCCGGTTCTGGAGAAAACGAATAGGACTATTCAGTTGTCTTTTCCTTTTACCTTCTCTCAGGTTGCGAGTGTTCCTTGGATTAGGGGATAGTGCACCTGTTACGCTTATTGGATAGTCTTCTTCCAAACTATAGGCAGGTGCCGAACGATAGGGAATGAGGAAAACCAATTAGCCTAACGATGGTGTACAGAAGGTAATAAGTTAAGACAAATAAAGGGATTAGTAAGAGAGCAAAGTAAATTGCGACGGCTATTCATGACCAAACCAAGTATTTCTTCACCAATCCTACATCACCTTTGTATTTCTCCAGAACACTCCGTATCGCTACGAAGATCCACAGTTTATTGGATACTCCATCGTATGGTTATATACGAACTCGAAAGAACTTGTTCCAGTTCGGGGATGGATTCTGGTTCAGGAGAAATAGGAATAAAATTTATTCAGTTGTCTTTTATCTTTACCTTCTCTCGCATTGCGAGTGCTTCTAGGATTAGGATAGTACACCTATTATGCTTATTGGATAGTCTTCTTCCAAACCATAGGCTGGTGCCGAATGGTAGGGAAGGAAGAAAACCATTTAGCCTAATGAAGGTGTACAGAAGGTAACGTCTAAAGACAAATAAAGGGATTTAGAGAGATGGCAAAGAAATATACTGTTAAAGTAATGAATCTGGATAATGGAAGAGGCATTACTAGGAGTACCCGGATACCCCTTCAAAACATTTATATGTTTCAGTTTCACTGTGTACTGTTAAAAGAAAACTGATTTCCCAATTAGACACTTGCTCCAGGGTATGTATTTACCAGGTTTGATTCTCACATCTGTATGGTTTTATAGATAATGAGTGGGAGTAAGTTATTAGGAATTGGGTGATCAACCTCATTATATCGGGATTCGTTGTAATTGGTGATATTTGACGAAGTCACCTAGGTTGTTTACCGGACGGCAAATATTTGGTTTTGAATATCCGTTGTTATGCACCAATTTCAAATTGATATATCTGTACGTTCATTTTTATGAAATGAGATATAACTTTTTGAAATTATGTCTATGACATTTACCTATATCAGTGGATGGTTAGGTAAGGAGCATTAAACCGCGGTGTAATTCTTCTTAACCCTAAGTACATTTTTCAACCTACGACACACAGGGAATGAGTTATTAGACTAAGGGGACTTATACAGAGTATTGTATGTTGCCCAGTGTTCATGAGGACAGAGGAGTTGGTACTCGTACTATATTCTGTTTACTTGTGATTTCTCTAGTTCTTAGACATAAGTTTCGTAGAAATGCAAGGTCCAATGAACATCTCGCCGGTCCAAACCAGTGGGATGGGGTTGGGTTGCTTGCCACGTGTTGGTGTCGTATGGTATAACTCGGTGCACATGATGATTTTCTGTATAATTTTTCATAGCACGTGCAGTGCACGTGCAAAATTTTGAGCTTCTAAAAGTTTAAAAGAAAAATCAACAAAAATATATGTAGTCAAAAGAATTCGAACGCAAGGGCTACGTCACGCAGTGCAAGGCTTTACCAATGAGGTACAAGTATTTTCTTGCTGTTCGAAAGCAAATTAAATATTTATAGCATACACAGGATTGAAAATACTCTATTTGTATATTAATTTTTAAACAATTTTCTGTACACTGAAATAGAAATGTTACAGAAAGTTTCCACTATTAAGAAAGAATTACAACGAGAACGCCCTCTTCAATCATCGTCCAAATACAATAAAATCTCTCTCTCTACAAATCTCTCTCTCTCTCTCCTCTCTCAGCCTTGGACTTATAGCTGCCGCAGACTTCAATAACCCATCAGGATTAATTGATTATTTCCCACGGCCTTTTAAAATCCTGCCGCAGACCTCAAGCCATAATGCCTCTATTGGATTAATATTAAATTAATAGCCGCAGAACTCCTTTTCAATGTCTTGCTAATCGGCCGTTGTAATCCACTTGAAAGGCTCTGTTCATCCTTGATATATAAGCACTATATTAATTAATATATTATAAACTAATATATTTAGAGGTATCCTTGATTTTACTCTTGTGCTTTTGGGCTCTTGATCCCGGATCTTCCCCACAAACTCCGTTTGCCCACCACTAGCCTATGTCCCCACACTATATTTACAAAGTTAAGTGATATACGTACTTACTTACCTGCAGTATTTATGAAGACAACTACTAACTTGTTTTGCAGTCTTTCATCATAAAAACAATATTTATTGATCCTACCTAATTATTTTTCTTCCAGAAATAGTCAGTTCCTTCTGAAAACTTCGTTTCCCTTCTAAAACTTCTACAAGGTAAGGATTTGTTTACGGTTTAAACCGTGAACTAAAATCCTTTTGTTCACGGTTTAAACCATGACCCAAACCAACGTAAGCAAATGTTGGATCAGGGTTCTGACCGTGAACAAAATGAGAAATGTTCACGGTTAGAACCATGAACATTTCTGAGCGTGAAAAATTAAAAAGTCAGTTAGTTGGTGGGCCTTAGGTTGTCCACGCTGAACCGTGAACCAGAGCAAGTAAGCTTACCTTGAGTTGTCCACCCCGACAGTATGTTGTAGGCAGGAAAATTATTAATCGTCCACAACAAAGTAGCACGCATCTGAAAAAATTGTTTACCATCTGCGTCAAAAGTTCTCACACCAGGTTTCCACAGCAATTTTAACTCATCGATCAAGAGTTGAAAGTACACGTCGATATTTTTCCCAAGAGATGAGGGATCTTCAATTAAAAGCGCCAACGCAAAATAAGACTATATCATAGCCCTCCGTGGTAGTAGCTTATATATAGTCACCAAAACGGACAAGCACTATGAGTACGCCTGCTAAGAATTATCCCAATGGACTAAAACCGTCGCTTGCAATCCCCAGCATCATGTTATGAGGGTCCACGCTGAACGAATGTTGTTTTTCATCTAAAACTTTCCACGATATCGAATCTCTAGGATGAATCATTTTTCCCATTTCACGAGGCGCTTTATGGTGCAACTGCATTTCGGACGTCGTCTCCTCATACGTAAATAACCGTTGCAGTCTTGGTATTAACAGAAAATGACGAAGAATTTTCACGGGCACATCACTTGAACGGGCGTCTTTCTTAGGCTTGAATTGGCTTTTCCCGCACACTGGACAGCTTTTGAGTGCGGTGTGTACTTTCCGGAACAAAAAGCAGTCATTCTCGCATGCATGTATCTTGTTACACTTTAGGCCGATCTTTGTGATTATCTTTTGCGCCTCGTACCAGCTCGATGGCACTTTATTTCCGTCGGGAAAATCTTCTTTCGGCAATGCTTGGAGATTGGTGAAAGTTTGGTCACTCCATCTGTTCTTACACTTGATTTGGAAGAGACGTACGAAAAAGAATAGTATCGAAAACCCTTTACAATTTAGATATAGAGGGATTCTCGAGGAAGTCTTGTACTTCTCCAATAACATGGGTCCAGTGCTTTTCGTATCATAAGAAAGTCCAGCGGCATTTATAAGCCCATCCATATCATCGACTGACACGAACACAGCATCATCGTTTTCGACGGTTTCGTCTTCTTCAAACTGTTATTCTTTCTCTTCCTCCTCTTCTTCTACCACCCTTGCCACTCTTCGGTTTCTGCTTCAATGAATTCGCTTTTGGTCTCTTGTACGGGCCTTCCATTGTCCTTTTCTCCATGAATATCTCACTTAGTGTAATCTCTAAGGAAACCATTTTTCATGATATGTAACTCAATATCCCTTCTTCTGCAATCGCGTGTTCATAAACTTATAGCAAGGATAATAGATTTCGTGCTCTTTCGATAACCCAAGACGCGCGTAGGCAAAATCAATGAAAAAGTAAACACCGTTAAGGAAAAATCAGCGGCTCTCGAGAAAACGTCGATGTACATCCAACTCTTGTCGTGGAGGTACGTGAATGCCATATTGGAAAAAATAGAACGTAGCAAGGTTTTTATAGATAAGAGTTATGGAATTAAGATTTCATAACAGATACGAGATAGACAGATAATAAGAAGCGTCAGTGTTAGGTTTAATTGACGACTTGGTTAAGTTTGGTTTCAATTGTTAATGGATTGGGCTCTCCTCCAACTCTTATTGAGAACTTTCTCCTAATCTCCTCCAACTCCTATTTAGAACTTTCTTCTTCTAATCTCAAAACTCGAAAGTTGGATTCTTCTTCCAAGAAAGACGATGATAATATCAAATATTTTTTCATTGGATATCGAGGGTAACGGCTGTAGGGGTAAGGCAACTATCTCGTTAAGAATGTATAAAGTATACACCCATTCACTTGTGTTTTCATCCGTTTCGAGAAAATTTCGGCAGCACATTCTCGCTGTTCTCTGAGTACACTGTAATAGAAAAGATAATCGTTTCAATGTTGTAAAACACCATTGAAACGAATATCTAATCTATCGTCGTATACGGAGAACCAGCAGAAAGGTACCGACGAAATATCCCGAAACGAATGAAAACCACAAGAGAATATAGGTGTCTGCTTTATACATTCCTAACTTGTCCACACGGAACAAATCTATCAGTTATCATATGATCGAATATTGATTCTCGTCATATAGACTACGCGACGGTTGTTAGAAACCAAACAATAACGTCCAATGTTTAACAACCTTCGTGTAGTTTTGTGTCACGACGAAAACCAAACATATGTTAACTGATAGAAGGGAACTAAATCACGTTTTCTTCTTCACATATGATTAATTATCGATAAGA
This sequence comes from Agapanthus africanus, assembly GCA_030015575.1. Classification (NCBI taxonomy): domain Eukaryota; kingdom Viridiplantae; phylum Streptophyta; class Magnoliopsida; order Asparagales; family Amaryllidaceae; genus Agapanthus; species Agapanthus africanus. Next base: position 53,890,231 of record CM057350.1, on the reverse strand, counting down.
ATATGAAATTTTCATATTATCATTGAAAATCATACACTTAGTTTTTAATTTCAATTAGTTTTACGTTTACGTTTCAAACACAAGGTTTTGAAGTTCTAAGTTTAGGGTAATTTTTTTAAAAGATGAGGGTTTTCTTAATCGAGTTTAAGATTTTGGATTTAGGGTTGGTTTTAAGGTGGGATTTGACAAGAGTTTAATGTAGAGGAGAACGATGATGAATTAAGGTTCGACATTGTTTGTGTGTTCGCGTGCGCGCACACTTGTGTGTGTTTGTTTGTGTATGTGTGTGCGCATACACAGACACAAGCGTGTACACCCTCTTAAGAATTCTATTTCTTCCATTTTACTAAATTACATTAAAATACCCTTAACTATTCTTATGTTTTCACTAACCACCTTAAATTTAATAAATTATTATGAATTCCACTAAAATACCCTTAACTATTGTTGTTTTTTACTAAACTACCTTAAAAATTTAACTAAACGATTTATTTTAGTAAATTAACTAAATTACCATAGCTTTCACTAAAATATCCTTAAATTTTCTTATTTTCACTAAACTATCACTAAATTTTTTAATAAAAAACATCCATTTGATCAATGTTACTTATTTACACTAAAATACGCTTAACTATTGTTATTTTCCACTAAAATACATTTAACTATTGCTTCTTTTCACTAAATTACATATAAAAATTCGCTAAATTATCCTAACACCAACTATAAACTATTCTTAGCCCTAACCCCAATCCTAACTTTATCCTTAACCCAACCCAACCCCTAACTCTCCCCCAACACCAACAACACCATCAACAACAACGCCACCACCACCAACAATAACTTCATCAACAACAGCTACAAAAACACCATCAATACCATCAACAATAATATCATCGAAAATAAGAACAACAACATCAGCAGCAGCAGCAGGGGAAAAAAGTTGGGTAAGCTAAAAAAAAATAAAAATTAAACTAAAAAACATCTAAAATTTACCTCTTGACGACGATGACGACAAGCTTCGACGACGATGGCGACGGCCTAGGGCTTCGATTAGATACGACGAAGACCTCGAGCAAAAATTAAAATTAAAATTAAGCCAAAACAATTCAAAATTACCCTGATCCTAATCAATTTTACTTACTTCTAGACGACAACGGCGAGCTTCGATGACGAGCTTCGACGACGAGCTTGATCGGGTCTGGGCCTTCAACGACGAGTTCGACCAGGAAGGGTTAGTCTTCTAAGCGGCCGGGTCTCGACTACGGAGACTAGACGGCGCTGGCGGATAAGAAAGCGAGGAGAGTCAAGGGCAGGAGAATTGGGGGAAAATAATTTTGGGGGAGGGAAAATAAAATTATCGAGGGGGAATTTGGGGATATGTGTTTTATGGCTCCAGAGTTGAAGGGGCCGCTTTATTTTTGGTTTAGTCATGAACATAACCGTGAATATATATTTTGAAATCGTGATGCAAAATATGTCACCGCCATAACTGTGACCACTTCCTCATTAATAATAGTCATATCTGTAGTAGGGTAAATCTTATGTATTATCCTTCATTTGTGCATTATCTTTCATTTGGTCTTATTCACTCTCTTTTGTTAGTTTACTCAACATCTTTCATTCAATTTCACTCAATATCTTTCATTTGGTCTCATTCATTCTTTACTTTTCTCAACGAACAAATTTATGCACTTATTATACCCGAATCATGAACTTTATTATGTTTTGCTAGTGAAATTGAATCATGACATAATAATGTTGTTCAAAGTCATTCTCATTGTTGTAATAGTCAATTTAATTACTAGCTGTATGTGTAAACAAATGATCCAACAGATGTGTGAAAGCTACATTTTAGTGATATATATGATGTGTTTGGTCTTTGAAGTATTGAGACATGTATGTGAACCGTATGTTAAACATATGTTGAAGGTAACTGCATGTATATTACATGAATGTCCATAAATATTCAGTAAATATTCAAGGTATAGATAGTGTATAAAGTCAACTTATATTGCATGAAACTGCATAGATATTAACAAATATTCAAGATAATTAAGATAAATATTGCATGAAAGCAAACAAATATTGCATGAAACCCAAGGTTGCATGCATACAGACATGAGGACACGGACACGATATGATACGTCACAGCAATACTATAAAATCCCAAAATATAAGATACAAGGACACGGATATATATAGATATATAATTATAAGATATATAATGTCATATCATTGCAACAACATATTCAATAAAAATCTTAGTATTTTAACATTTTTTGACTGTATTTATCAAATATCAGCAAAAAACTTAGTCATTTTAGTACAACTTTAGCAATTTCTATTAAAAAAAATATGATTGTAGTATTTTCTTGCCTGTATGTAACATAATTTCAGCAATAACAATATAATTTCAGTAGTTTTCTAACTGTACGTAACATAATTTTAGCAAAATTATATGGTTTCGGTATTTTCCTAACAATTTAAACAAAAATACCTTATATGTTTCACATATAAATTATATTAAACAGCAAAATTGAGTAAAATAAAAAGAAATATCAACAGATTAAGAAAGTTATAATACTATTAGGGTTTTCTCATTTTTAATTGAAAATATAGTTGTTTTGTGTGGTGATTTTCCTAAAACGTGATTGACACATGTTGGATACGTGTCCGACACGTATCCAAATTCAAAACCGCCTTATTTCAAAACGGGACACGGAAAATATGTGTCATACAGAAAATGATAGAAAAAGGATTTAACCTAACCATTTGACATTTTGGATAGAAAAAGGATTTTGTTAAGCTGATGGTCATTTTATTCTTAAATTTGCAATTCTAATATTAGGCGAAATGTGAAAAAGTTAGCTAATACTCGGGTAAAAGGATAGTGTAGAAGTTTTGCAGAGATAAAAAGTAAGAAATTGTTATAGCTTATAAAGCATTTAACCTAACAAATTTCCAAAATTCCATTACTAAAGAAGCCTGTCTATGCTCTTCTCCAAAATATCAAAGCCTCCAAAGTCCAAACTGCGCAACTTTTCCTGCCAAGCTTGGTTCCCTACCAACATCCTATTGGGGGATAATAGGCTGATTGGTTGGCCTCTTCATCGCATCAACAAGAGGTCTTTTGATGGAGGTCGGAATCTCTCTCACATATTATCCTCCGTCGATCTTGTGGCCGGCGGGGCTGAACGATTAAGATTTGTTGTGGAAGATCAGACACGTGGATCTCAATGGTTTTGTTGGTTGTTGTTGACGCCGAACTACCTACAAAAGAAGTCTCGATGTGGGAGACCACCATACGACCCTTCGACGATCAAGTACCGTGGACTAATTTGGGCAGAGTAGCGGCGTATTAGATTCAATTCGACTTATCTGAATCGTCTGGAGGAGTGGTTTATATAGGGGTCGCATTGAAGCGAACCGATGCGAGATTTTCGCCGTCCGTTTCGCCCATGCGTCACGTTCATGTTGATTGCGGTATACGCTCATTAATGGCGAGATATGCTAGCGTAGGATGCGGGACGTGAAGCGGCAGAGATTTCGTCGTGGTGAGATATACGGATCTGTTATGGGGGCACTCGTGCTCCGTGCTCCCGGCCAACAGGAACGCTGAGGAATCTCAGCTATAAAATAGCTCGGAGACGAGAAAGGGAGTTGAGAAATCTCAGTTATAGAATAGCTTGGAGACGGGCTAAGGAGCCGAGGAAGCCCGATTCTATGATTGCTCAGAGACGAGCAAAAGGGAACGTATTTAGCGGAGACCCCCAAATAGCCAGATGCTACCTCGGAGGTAAGGCGCCGAGAAATGTCCCCTTGCATCATAGTTATTCAAGCTTCATAGTCTTTAGAAATCTAGTGGGATTTCGTGGATGACACGTCATCTGCTACATGCCGTGATCTGAGAAATCTCCATTTACGAGTATCATCATCGCTATCAGCATCTCAGGTCCTGAGAAGCAGGTAGAGGACCAAACCTGGTATGAAAAGAATTTTTCCTCCAAACCCCCCCTCATATTAGTTTGGGATCCTGAATTAGTCAGAGCTGTTGTAACTTCATGATTTAGAATAAGCATCTGAAAATACTTTAGTATAGCAAAATATGATCTTTCAAAAGAAATGAACCAAAAATTGATTGAAAAAGTAGACAAAGAGTCGATATACTGTTGATGAATTGTGCAATATTGCTATCATCTGATTATAATCGAAGGGGAAAATTTTTTTTCCCTCGGGTCAAGCTAAGAGTACAAAGTGAGGGGAAAAGATATTGGCTCTCTTTCCATAAGATGCTTTTCTTGGTTAATCCAAATGAGAGAGGTGTTGGAGAGGAGAAGAGAAAAATATATATATGTATATATGTGTGTGTGTTGTGCATGTCGGATATATTGTGTTGTTTGGTTACGTCCTTAATATTAATGACGCTGCAAAGGTTTCTCAAACAGAAATTTCAGTGACTGAACCAGTTTTTATAACATTTAGCATTTTCTGTCCCAAAATCAAATGCGGGTTGTTCTTATTAGTTAACAAACAACTTTTTAGTTAACAAACGATGTTTAGAATTGCTAGTGACATTGTTTCAGAGGTTTTTCTAACCGATCGATGGGTTCGGCCTCATTCCATATCTTTGTTGGTCTCAATTTTGTTTTGCAGATATTGGCATGGATAGCTGCAAGAGATGATGATGATGATGATGATGATGATCGAGGTCACTAACTATCTAGCTTAGTTCGAAAAACTTATATGGGTTTTTCATGTAATATTATGTTATGTTGAAGATTTGTATTACTTTATTAGTGTGTTGAGATGCTAAACAGTTATGTGGATGGAGACTTGTATTACTATATTATATTTGAAAAGCTTAACTAGACTTAGCTCTGCATTCTATGTTGAGGGGTTTATACTTATATGTGGTTTCTTGTAATTCATGATTTTGGTGCATATATGCTCCCAATAATTGTTTCGTTACATATCTCGTATTAAGAGATATGGTTTGCATTAGCTAGGCTTTAATGAAATGTTTTATCTCACCAAAACCTTTCTCATCCTATAGGGCGTTTCTTTTATTAAAAGATTAATTACGGTGGCGAAACTTTCATTTATAAATCCACACCAAAAATTATATATGAACAAAATTAAACTCAACCATATCTAGTCAACATATTATTTCATTTTTTTATGGATAATTAATTCATTTTTAACCGATTGAAATTATTGTAATTTTTTACGTCAGATGTTAGGAAAATTTTGATAGATCATAATGTTTTGATAGTAATATTTTGTTTTAATATTTTGCTCCATAGGTTGGAGGAGAGGCGGGTGAGGGGTCGCAATCGCAGGCGGAGGGGGTTCAGGACGATGGGAAGTTATATATATATATATATATATATATATATAGAGAGAGAGAGAGAGAGAGAGAGAGAGAGAGAGACGGATGGTTGCAGAGAGAAGTTATTTTTTCAATTATAAATGGGGTAGTTTAGTAAATTGAACAAACAACATAATTAAACTTATTAAATAATAGATGTTGTTGGGATTAATTTTGTCTATACATAAATTTTTATATGGATATATCAAATGAAGGTTTGGTAATATGACCACCCGATTAATTATTGGTCAAATATAATTTAAATTCACTTCTACAAATTAAATTGCTAGTATTAGGTCTTGTACAATAAGAATCAAAATGCTTATATCCTCTCTATATTAACTCCACCTCATCACTTAGATTTTCAATTAACAAGCCCACAGTTCTTCCTAATTTCCCCTGCTTTGCCCTCAAGAACCTGCACACTCCCCTGTTTCACAAGAGGATCAGCAAACTGGCTCAAAAAGCCATCTCTGTCCTTTCTCAAACCTTGGACGATTCCAGCAGTGGGTTATTTGAAGCAAGTTTCTTGATCTATCTGCATTATTCCTCTATGGTTCATGATTTGGTTGTAGTATTGGTTGTCGATGGTAAAAGATGTACCTTGCTCCACAAATACGACTGGATCTTTAGTTACAGGCGTATCTCTGCGACCGCAATGCTCAGCAAGCTTGGCTCTCAGGACAGGATCCATTGTGGGGTCGGGTTTGCGGGTATCACCGAAACCAAAGAGGCGGTCGCGGAAGAAACCGCAGTGTGCAACACCAACGGTGTGGCCTCCTAAATGGGCTACATGTTGCAATTACATATGTTTTAGTGGAAATTAAGGAAAAAAAATTGAGTTTCTTGGGTTAAAATGTTGTTTAATTAATGTATTTATTTATCCTTATATATAGAAATTTGAAAAAACTTAGCTAAAATACCTTAAAGAATAGAGCTTTTTTCAAATTTTAGAACTTCATGGTAATATTTGCAATGAACCAATTCGATGGTACTCAGGTGCAATGAACTAATTCTGTGGCATTTATCTACAAAATACATAGCGAAATTTAGCTTTTATATAATTTTTTAATTAATATCGGTCGAAAATCAATTTTCCACAGAAAAATTAAAAAATATTCAGACTACCATATCTTGTAGAGTGAGTCGTTTGGGTTGGAAGATCTCCAATGCCTCTTCGACGGTAGTTGTGGGGCCAGAGAGGTCGACATCATTGACATTTGACACTCGGTCGCGCCTGCTAGCGGGGACAACATAACGAGGACCACCAGATAGCGCGACCGTGTCACGAGTGGCGTGGGCGATTACGTCCGAGCATGAGACTAGGGAGGGGCATTCCGATTCAAGCCTGGACTTGACTTTGTCGATGAGTTTAAATCCTTAAGCTGTTAGGTTCGGGTCTTGATGATACTCATAAGTGGAAACTCCCCAGATCATGACACGTGATAGATGACGTGTCGTGGGGCTCACAGAAACAAGGACAAGCACTATACATTGGAGGCATTCCCCGGGCTTTCATCCCGAGGTTCAACTCGACCTTCGATAGCCTCCCAAAACACTCTTACGCTCGCCTCTGGGCCCTCCTGCACGCTGTGCTTCCTTAGCGCTCCCAGCTCGCCTCCGAGCTATGACAGAACCGAGCGTTCTCGGCCTCCCGCCCGTCTTAAGCCTCCCGCCGAGCTAAGACTCCTCGGTTCTACTGAGCAACCAAAAACGCAGATCCCGAGCGCATCTGCCACGACTCCGCGGATCTCGCTATACGCGAGATATCCACCACCCTCACGATCCCGCGTTCCACACCGTCGTATCCCCCTATTAACGAGCGTATCTCGTCATTAATGGGGGAATCCCGTCAATCACGCAGGCGTAACACCAGGGACATAACCGACGGCGAAGATCTCACGCCAGCTCGCTCCATACGACCGCTATAAAAGCCTTCCTCCCAGACGACTCAGGTAACGCAAGTTTTTCCAATAAGCCGCTACTCTGCCAAAATTCCTCGGCTAACTTGATCGTCGGAGGGTCCACGGTGGTACAACCACCCCGGGACTTCTTTTGCAAATAGCTCAGCTTCACCTCAAAATAAGCCCACTGAGATCCACACAATCAAAGAGACAACCCTCAACACCAATCTCAGCCGTTCATCAACGCTCACGACAGATCGACGGAGGACAACATCTGAAGGAGATCCTGACCTCCATCAGTTGGCGCCGTCTGTGGGAAAACTGACCTTGTTCCTTCCACTCATCGAAAGTTGATCTTCCGCTCTCGACTTCATGGCGAGCGAACACCGTGACGATCTAAGCACAAGCCGTCGCCTTCCTCACAACGGAGGCACGGACGGATCCACTCCTCCCCTAAACGCCATCCATGCCCTCTCGGCACGGATCGACAGGCTCGCGTCCATAGTGGATGCCCTTGTCTGCGTCCAATGGTAGGCCCAGCCCCCCAGGTCGCCGTTCCCCCATAGGGATCACAACCTCCGTAGAGGGGGAGATGACACCGCACACGCTGGCACCACTGAACAAAGCCTTGCTCACTCCGGCGACTACAGGTCCCCTACGACGACCGATTCAATGACCCGCTGGGTGCCACACGGCTCCACGCCGCGGTCTCGTGAAAGAGCCTATCGCCCTGAGGCCCATCATGTTCTCGTCCCTCCCAAGGAGGTATCGGTCGGCTCGCCTGCTCCTAGGCATGACCGGCACCCTCTCCCTCGACGGGGTCGCGCGGGCGGCACTCATCGCGAAGACTCAAGAATGACCTCGCCAGGGGACCTGAGGAATTTGATAGAATGCAACCGGAGTCGCAGCCAGGCGTGGCCATAAGCGGGTAGGGCTACTACTCCGACTACGCCGAATCTTCGGGGTACCACAGCCGTCTCGAAGCCCACGAAAGGAAAATCGAGGGTATATGTCACGCCCCGCTTCCCAGTGTACGGCGAAGTGGAAGCGACGAGGCCCGCTACGTATATACTCAGAAGTATATACGCTAAGCGTAATTAAGCAATATAAAGTAAATCACAAGAGACGAATAATATGGAAATAACAGCAACTTTTATTAATAACATTCTTTTTACAATGCAGGAAAAGAAAATACAACTGGAATGAAAAAGCAATGCCTAAACAGTGGCATAACAGGAAATAAAATAAACTGGAAAGAACAAGGTACAATTATCTAGAGCTCTGGGTCTGCCTGGAACTGCTCCAAATCTTCACCGGTAGGCTCGATCTCAACTTGGTCCAACGCACCTGACGACATTCAAAAAAGAAAGAGATAGAATGTCGTCAGCGAACAGGTCGCTCGGTAAGTCCCAAAAGAATAAGAAGAATGAGAATGATAGAGTAACAGTATTTTCTAAAGTATTATATTGTTGAATATTATGGAACATTGTGTAACGCTGTTGTTTGTAGCTTGGTACAGAAGGATGCCGGTGTATACGAGGGGGATCTCTATATGCTAGAGATCAGGGCAAAAGGAAAGTACAAGGAACCGTTATACCACGGTACAACAGCAATAGGATTCAGGTTAGGTGTCTTAATCTGACCACCTCGTGCCACCTTTAATACCTTCCGTACCAATCTACCCCTTAAACCCCGTAGTGTTTTAACAGTATTGTAGTGTTGGATTATGTAAGTTGGATGACTGACCAAAACCATGATATCAGTAAATATGTTGCAACTGTGTAATCAGGTAAATGGAATATCAGGATAATGGATGAATATCCATAGTTTGATTCAGTCAAAAAGAATATATTATTAACTGGATTCAGGGTTTCATGTATTCAAATCGTATTGGAATATAAAAGAATATAGATTGACTTGAATCATATTCAAGTCAGAAATAGTCAGACTCTAATCCGAGTCAGACTACAAGAAAATGATTTGAAGTTCAATATTTAGGGGCCTTTTAGTAATTTGTAAAACTTGAGGAGGTTTTATGTAAAAAGTACTTTTGTATATTTTTCAAAATACACCTCAAGTATTTAATAATCGTATTTATTGTTATAATGAATATGAATTTTATTTGTGTTATTCTAGTGAATATATCCTAATAAAAGTATTAATTGTTTTATCTGAAATTCATGGTATTTTAGTGTAACTTTTAATCTTGTAATTTTTAGAAAAACTGTGGAAACTTATATTATGATAAAATAGATGTTTAAATGATAATTATATATATATTAACACATGAATAATTTTATATAAATATTTTATTTAGAAAAATCTCATTTTCCCTAAATATCGTATTTTGAACCTTTCGAGACCGAATGCTCCTTGCGGAGGTCTGAATCTCGCACTATTAGCCTGCGGGTGCACGATGAACCGTACTATCCCTAACAGGTTCTCCAAAAGTGGGTTGTAGCGGCACTTTGCTTAGGTTTAACAAATACTTTTCATTTGGGAAAACGGTTTTATAAATATGGGGTATTTATTTGCAAAAGAGTACAGTTTTCCGTATTTTAGTTATTAGGGTTTCCTAAACCAAATAGCCTATTTCTAAGGTCTAAACGATGAGTCATTAGAAGCCTCAAATCGCCTCTTTACCGTCAATTGCGGCCAGGTAAGTGCCAGGTAAGTGGGAAGGAACCACAGTCGTGGGCCTAATTAAAAACCACTAGCCTTAGACACACTTGCCTAGGCACCACAAGACAGTTTAGATAAACGATCGATGTCCATGACCAATCGTGTTTTCATTTTATTAAAAGATTTTATCTAGAAAAGTTTACAACTTAAAGCTTTAAATAAAGATTAGGGTATTTTAGTGAAAAGTCCTGTAATTTCGTATTCTGTGTTTTGATATTTATCAATTAGGGTTATATTGAGTGTGTGTAGGGGTATGTCATTACCTCGTGACTTATATTAAGTTTTGGTGAAGTTTAAAGGTAAAACATGATATATTAAATTTGAAGGTATTAAAGCGCAAGAATACGGTATTTGAAAACGTTATCATTTCATGTGTGAAAATTCATTCAAATTGATTTCTACAAGTTTAATGATCAAGATAAACATATTTAGGAGTGAGGGATTTAATTAGAACAAGAAAAATAAACTTTGTGGTATTTTTATGAAAAGAATACGGTTTTGCAAAGAACTTATCATTTCATGTGAAAAAGTTTGATTAAATTGGTTTATGGGTGATTAATAGTCAACATGAATATGGGTAGATAATATGTATTAGGTGACAAGTGGAAATTTATAGAAAAACCGAATCGGAAATCGGTTTGTCCGATTTCCGTCGGGTTCCAAAAAGTCGTATTTTTATACTTATAGAAAAGAGAGATAGAGGGGATGGGACTTACGGTTTGGACAAGCTAAGGAAGCTAGAGGACGTGGTGGTTGTCAATTCGTTAAAAACGTCGCGAAGGTTCTGATCCGGTCGCCGGAATCCGTCGTCGATTTCGGCAGCACTTCGCTTCTCGCTCTTCGTACCGAGTTCTCGAGAATTTGGGAGAGTGGACTTAGAGTTGTGAAGGAAAAAGGTAGAGTATAGAGGTCTTTATATAGGGCTAGGCTAGGGTTAGGGTTAGGGTTAAAAAATATTAAAAGAAAATATAAAAAACATTAAAAATTCATTAAAAATCATTAAACCTAGGAGTAAAAGGGATTTATTGGCCAAATTAAAACCGATCCAGGTATAATAAGTGTGCAAGAGGGTTGACCAAGTCAAGAGCCAACTTTTCTCAGTTGGTGACTCGGCCGTCCGGCCAAGTCTGGTCGGCGGTGCCGGACCGAGTCGGCCGATTCGCCGGCCGGCGGAGCCGAGTCGGGCCGAGTCAGGCTTCCAGTGGCCGGGGATTTTCTGGGGGTATAATTTGGTATATTTACTTTTTGTTGTACAGTACATATTTTGGGAGTTATGGACTTTTTACCGTTGACTTCCAAAAAAAATTAAAACAAAATAAATACAAAAATAATGTGGGGCATGGGATTTGAACTCCGGTGGCTTGGTTCAGCAGTGCAAGGTATTACCAATGAGCTACAAGTTCCTTCTTGTAATTATTGTGGTTTTTAATTATTTAAACTGATAGCAGCAAGAATAAATACTCCTAGTATACATTAAATTTAAAGTAATTTCTTGTACACTAAAAATGGAGTTATTTCATTCTTGTAACTTGTAATTAAAAACAAAAATAATTACCTAAATCTTGTGCTCAGGCTTAAATACCCCTTTGTGGATTTTTAAAAAAATATTTTGAAAAAAATTGTATAGGAAAAAGTGTATAAAAAATTAGGGTTGTTACATTCTACCCTCCTTATAAAAATTTCGTCCTCGAAATTTGTAAAAGGAAAATGTAACAGTGCAAAGAAGTTTGGTGGTTGTGGTATAGATAGTGTATAAATAACAAAGAGATACAAGGGTGAAAAAGGCTTACCGGTGTTATCTTGACCTACAGTTTCGGTTTCTACGGCTGCTAATGTGAAGGTCTGTCGCGTGGTATATTCCCTCTAGCTGGAGGCACATTCTGCCTTTGGGGCCTGTTTCTCTGCCCTCTAGACATGTCCCTCATTGCCTGTTGGAATTGGCGAGCAGGCTGTGCAGGTGGTGGAGCAGGTAGTGCAAAACGAGTTGCAGGTGCCTGGATGGTTGGCCGATGCGGTTGATTGGTGTGTGTGTGAGATGAGTTGCTGTTGTAAGGACAGTTTCCAATGCCGTGGTTGGATGCACCACAAATTAGACACAGGCCTTTTGCGTGCCTACAGTCCTTCCACAAATGTCCCTTTCTATGGCAGTAATGGCAAATTTCTTCAGTCCTCCTGGGTTCAAACGATGGCCTGGAAGAGGCTCTACCTGCCATCTGGTTGGCAGGGCGCTTGACTCCTGCAGACTGAGGTCTGCCCCTCTCTTTTATCACTGCCTCATAGCTGCGGGCAGCTTCTAGGGCTTCCTCATGAGTCAAAAACTTTCCTGTGGCTAGAGCAGCCTTAATTTCTGTGTCCAAACCTTGCTGAAAACGACGGGCTCTGATCTCGTCCGTCGGTATCAGGTGTGCCGCGAATCGGCTCAACATGGTGAATTCAGCGTCGTATTCATCTACCGATTTGTCCCACATTGATCCTTGCTGTAGATGAATAAACTGCTGCTCCATGGCGAACCTGGCAGTCACAAGGAAATATTTCGCGTCGAACTTCTCGCGAAATGTCTTCCATTCAATCGGCTGTACCAGACGGGTTTCTTCCGCCTTCCACCAATTGCGAGCATTATCCGTGAGCTGTAGTTTTGCTACACGGACCCAAGCGTTGTCTGGCACTTGAGCTACTGCCAGATCGTCTTCGATGCTTTGTGCCCATTCTTCCGCTTCAAGAGGGCTTCCTTTACCGGAGAACTGCTTTGGGTGCAAAGCCCTGAATTGCTTTACTCCCGGTGCATCAGCCTCAGGACGGTTCAAAAGTTGTTGCTGTCCCTCGAGAAGACTGCGGATCGCCTCAAATAGCATCGTTTGCTCAGTGGGTGGTGCAGGAATAGCTGGTGTAAGAGGTGGTGCTGAAGGGGTGTTGTTAACGTTGGTGCTGGTGTTGTTCGGGGAATCCATAACCCTGAAGAAGAATTTGGGTTAGGACAGATTCAAATGATAAGATTCAAGGAATATGAAATTGTAAGATTCAAGGAACATGAATTGTAAAGAATGTTTTAGTTGCTGTTTCTTGTATTATATTGCTTAGGTTGTTCAAGTAGACCAGAACTGCATGACAGGGATTCATACAGCTCTGACCTGTATGGGCCACCAACAAAACCTGTCACGCCCCGCTTCCCAGTGTACGGCGAAGTGGACGCGACGAGGCCCGCTACCTATATACTCAGAAGTATATACGCTAAGCGTAACTAAGCAATATAAAGTAAATCACAAGAGACGAATAATATGGAAATAACAGCAACTTTTATTAATAACATTCTTTTTACAATGCAGGAAAAGAAAATACAACTGGAATGAAAAAGCAATGCCTAAACAGTGGCATAACAGGAAATGAAATAAATTGGAAAGAACAAGGTACGATTATCTAGAGCTCTGGGTCTGCCTGGAACTGCTCCAAATCTTCACCGGTAGGCTCGATCTCAACTTGGTCCAACGCACCTGACGACATTCAAAGAAGAAAGAGATAGAATGTCGTCAGCGAACAGGTCGCTCGGTAAATCCTAAAAGAATAAGAAGAATGAGAATGATAGAGTAACGGTATTTTCTAAAGTATTATATTGTTGAATATTATGGAACATTGTGTAACGCTGTTGTTTGTAGCTTGGTACAGAAGGATGCCGGTGTATACGAGGGGGATCTCTATATGCTAGAGATCAGGGCAAAAGGAAAGTACAAGGAACCGTTATGCCACGGTACAACAGCAATTGAATTCAGGTTAGGTGTCTTAATCTGACCACCTCGTGCCACCTTTAACACCTTCCGTACCAATCTACCCCTTAAACTCCGTAGTGTTTTAACATGTTGGGGTAAAAATTTACACCCCGGTTGACCGAGTCAAAGTCAAGGTCAACCCCCAAGTTAGGTGGACCCAAGCCCAGGTCAAGCGGGCCCATGCCCAAGTCAAGCCCGCGGCCAGCCTCCCTATGTCAACAACAAAATCATGTAATAAATAATTTTTATGTAATTTTTTATACATGAATGGATGCAAAATGGGCATAAATCCAATATTTTGTAAGCCCGTGGCTTATGTGCAACATGAGCCATGGGATGGCTAAAATGCCATTTTTGTAAAGCCCAAGGGGCTATATGTAAATATGTAAGCCTATAAAAGGCAACATGATGAATAAAAAAATGACAACTTTTTCTCTCTCTAAAAAAGGTTTTAGATCTGAGATCTTTCTTCCTTCTCCAAGGTTCCAAAACCTTCTTCTTTCTTTTGAATTAAATCAAGAGTTTTACTCTTCCTTTTTCAAAACAAATTAGTTTTTCACCACAAAACCCATAAAGGGGAACTTGGATCTGTCATCAGATCTCAAAAAGGAGAGATTTTGAGATTTCACATCTCTTGATCTCCAAGATCCAGCAAGCAACAGGAGGAAGAAGAAGAACCCCTTCCATTAACCCCAAAACACATTCAGGAGTCCAACTCCTCTCTGATTTCTCTTTTGAGAAATCTTTTTTTTTCTGAGGCTAAAAGCCTCTTATTCTCGCCGGCGCGCAGCGCTCATGCGCAAAGCGCCCGCGTGCCGACACGTGGCGCGCGCGCTTGCGCTCCACCGCGCAGCGTAAGTGCGCAAAGCGCCCGCGTGCCGACACGTGGCGCGCGCGCGCTTGCGCACCTGCGCGCAGCGCTCTTACGCAAAGCGCCCACGTGCCGACACGTGGCGCGCGCGCGCTTGCGTACCTGCGCGCAGCGCTCATGCGCAAAGCGCCCACGTGTCGACACGTGGCGCGCTTGCGCCTTAGCGCACAGCACCTAAGCGCACAGCGCTCAAGGCGCTGGCCCCATGCATCCCTTGGATGCCTTTCCCCCCTCTTTTTATGTACATACATATACATATACATATGTATGCAAATTCACACATATACATACTCCGCGACATTCTCCCCATCTAAAAAATTTTCGGGCCGGGGCGCTGCCCCGAACCCCGCAAGGGGGCTGCTAGCCCCCTTGAACCCCAGCCCGCTATCCGGGTAGCGGGACCCCCGTAAAAACTCTGCGTGGCTCCCGATATATCCAAAAACCCCCATTCAAAACAGAACACACGTACACTGCACATTGAGTTCACATGCCCTGTTTAACCCGTTAATCGGAGGTTCCCTCGCCCCAAAGGCGAGGGGTAATTAACGGCAGCTTAATCCGCGGCCGCCGGAGATTCGGATCCCCACAATCATTAAACCCCCGCCTATCCTAGGCAGGGGGAATCTGTAGTACGCCTGACAAGCGTGCGCGTATTCCCATCTCAATGGGGTGACGAAAAGCACCCTACAGGTTCTGGCACGCCCGGTGGGACCAATCTCTCCTCCCATATTTTGGGTTAAGCGTTCACGCAAACTCAATCAATATACATACCTGTATTTATACTAAAAATAATGTTTTTTCATGCAGATTTTCAAGCAATCACCTTCCGACGATGTCTCCGATGATGAACTCAGCTCTCAGCACGGCTCCCGTCTCCTACACGATGAGGATAGACTCTAGGACGGTCCTCCCGGCCAGTCTCGGGCGACAATGGGAGGAGCCGCTGCTACCATTCGGCTCTATTATGTTCATGCCAGTTGGCGCCATCCCAGCTCCTCAAGCCCCGGTGGCAGACAAACCGGTCTCGAAAGGCAGGAGACCAAATGTGGTGATCTCAAGGGCGCCCCAACCCAAACGCAAGTCGGTGTCTGAACGAATTTCCTTGGCCCCAGCTGGGGGCAAGGCCATCAACACCAATAAAGCTACAACACGTCCTGAGCAAGCTCCAGCGGTGTCCTTGACCACTGCTCGATCGGGTGTCTTCTCTAAGCTCCCCTATGATCAACTCACAATGGCTTCCCGGGTAGCAGATGCCCGCCAAGCCTTCAAAATTGAGAGGCCGAGGGAGAAAAGGCTCAGATATAGAGCCAACAAAAGGGCTAGGGCTACTGCCAGGCTAAACCTCATGAGGTTCGAAGAACAAGGTTACCCCGCCAAAGATGAGGGGATGGCTGAATGTGTTATCCACACTGTCTACGTGGTGGGCACGCGCAGCAAGAGCAAGGACGGGGCTACCACATCTCAAATCCAATCTGGCTTGAATGTGGTTGCCACTTCCCAAGAACAGCCACCTCCACTGGATGATGAAAACCCTCTCGATGAGGCTGATAGGCAAAGAGAGCCCTCAATTCATGAGGAGTCAGGCTCGGAAAGCGAAGATGAGCCAACTTTCCGTCCTAAGACCGCAGAGCAGCAACTTCTCCAAGAGCTCCGAAAACAGCTCAGAAGCAAAGATAAGGAGATGGCCAAGCTCTACTCAAAGATCGACGACTTGACAAATGTCATCTTACGGCTTACGGCCCAACTTGCCTCTCAGCCGCCCAGTCAAGCACATGGCTCAGCTCATGAACCGGGAAACGGTGTCCCGAGACAGCCGACGCCCGTTCCCTCAAATCCAAAAGTGGGCGGACCGCATGAAAATCAGTCGCATCCTATCTCAGCAAATGTCTTGGCTACCGATGACAGTAGCCCGCTAACTCAAGTTCAAATTATGGATTTGGTTGCCAGCAAAGTCAAAACACTGGTAGCCGAAGCTGAAGCGCAAAAAGATGTTAGCAGTAGCGGGAGACCATATCCTGCTCAATATGATCTGGTAGAATTTCCTAGCGGCTATGTCATCCCTAAATTCGGAAGATTTGATGGGACAGGAAATGCGAATCAGCACATCGCCCACTTCAAAGCCTCATGCGGGAATACTGGGGGCAATGATGCGCTTCTCCTTCGCCAGTTCGTTAATAGCTTGACCGATGTTGCTTTCGACTGGTACGCGAGCATACCGGATGGATCCATTACTACTTTCGTCCAAATGGAATCTTTGTTTCGACAAAGGTTCATGAGCGTCAGCGATAAGATCACCATTGCCGAGCTCGTAAGGACCAAGCCCAAGAACAACGAAAGCAGCATGGATTTTATAACCCGATGGCGCAATCTCTCCGTCAAATGCGAACCGCCGATAGAGCAGGACCAATCTGTCAGTCTCCTTGTCGGAAATCTCAACAATTGGATGGCCCCGTTTTTATGCACCGCGGGTCTCAAAACATTCCAAGAGCTGAACAGAAAAGTCCAGATGTTGGAACGCTCAAAGCAGGAGTCCTCCTCTGACTCCCAAAATAACAATAGGTCCTGGAGAAACCGAAAGGACGATAATCGCAAAGGCGGAAACTCCGATGATTCTGAATCTTTCAACACTTCGGCTAACCGAAGTAAGCAAGGGATGAGCGGGCCCAGCGCCAACCAGTCTCGGAAGCCAGTGTTCGGAGAAGGAGGAGAATCTCCACTGAAAGAGAAGCTGGATAAGGTCTATTCCTTCAGAAGGGACAAAATCCGTAAAATATTCAAAGACGCCCTGAAGAACGGTCTACAGCTGCCAGAGTCAAAAAGACCGCAGAAAGCGAATATGACCGACGACCCCAAATACTGCCCCTATCACAGAGTGATAGGTCATGCCATTGAGGACTGCTTCGTCTTCAAAGATTGGGTCGAAAAGCAATACAAGGCAGGAGAGATAGAACTGTCTAAAGGCGTGTTAACAAACAGTCAAGCTGCAACCGCCAATTTCATACAAACGGAGACCGAAGTTCTTCGTGAAACCGATTCTCTCAGGTATCTGCCTTTCTCTGAAAACAATCGACCACCCACGTCATTAAATTGGGAACAATCGACCTCTAAGTCGTTAAACTGGGAATGTAAAAAAAAAATGTAAATAAAAAAAATGTGTAAATAAAAGAAAAATAAAGAAAAGCCGAAATGATGGGGCAACTCGCAATAAAAATCAGCGAGTAAAAATAAAAATGAATATAAAGCCGAAATGATGGGGCAACCGCGAATAAATAGCCGAAAATGATAGGGCAATCGCGACCTTCCGCGATAAGAAAAGCTGAAATGATAGAGCAATCGCGGTAAAATAAAAAAAAAAAACAAAAAAAACAAAAAAAACAAGGGCGGATGATGATTGCTCCTGGCATTATTCCAGTGCAGCAATGCAGACGCCAAACAAAAAATCCAATTTCCCAAAAATTCTTTCAGCCCTACGGCCAGTCCCTAAATTGACTACCGTATACAATCCACGGGCTCAAATAATTCTCGGTATAACCCATGCCCCACCGCAACCACCAGTTACGCGGCTGGTCTCCGCCTTTGGAATTATGCTTCATCAGAAAGACCCACTCATGTGTCCTCACGATGCATGAGAAGAACAAAACCTTTGTGGGATCCTTACGACTCACAAAGGAAAAACACACTTAGGAGTCCTCACGACTCCTAAGGAGAACATACACCTGCGAGATCCTTACGACTCGCAGGGAGAAAATACCTTTATGGGACCCTCACGGCCCATGAAATTGAAAAGTTTTAGGTGATAGGGATCCAAACTTGTCTCCTAAGCCATCGCTCCCCCAATCCCCAAGTGGCGAATGACGAGTCGCTCCTGGCACCATATTCCAGTGTAGCGATGCAGACGCCAACCAAATTCCAAATCTCATACCAACGGCGAATGATGAGTCTCTCCTAGTACCATATTCCAGTGCAGCGATGCAGACGCCAACAAAGTCCTGAAATGTTTCTGGCCCTACGGTCTGGATCATACATCCTGCAAAACCGTATACAATCCACGGGCGTAAAACAATCCCAATCTCTCCCAAGTCCTCCCGGGGCAAAATGATGAGTTGCTCCTGGCATCATTCCAGTGCAGCAATACAGATGCCAAAACAAAAAAAAAATTCCCAAATCCTCCCGGGGCACATGATGAGTTGCTCCTGGCATTATTCCAGTGCAGCAATGCAGATGCCAAAACAAAACCAATCCCCAAACGCTCTCATGACAAATGATGATTCGCTCTTGGTACCATATTCCAGTGTAGCGATACTGATGTCAACCCAAATCAAATCAACCAGCAAGCTCTGCGTCGGGAATTATGCTTAGTCTCAGAATGCACCCCGTTGTCGAAATGATGCTTCGCCTCGGTGTACCTGCCTTCCCTGTCGAAATTATGCTTCGTCTCGGAATCAAGTTAGCCAACAAGTTCTGCGCCGGAATCATGCTCCGTCTCAGAATATATCCCGTGTCGAAATCAATGCTTCGCCTCGGAATATTTGCCTTCCTTGTCGGAATTATACTTCGCCTAGGAATTTACCTCTGCATCGAAATCATGCTTCGGTCAGAATGTCTGCCGCTCATCGGAATGATGCTCCGATCCTTGGAATGATGCCTCCGCACCTCGGAATGATGCTCCGATCCTTGGAATCATGCTCCGCACTTCGGAATGATGCTCCGAACCCTTGGAATTATGCTCCGCTCTTCGGAATGATGCTCCGATCCCTGGAATTATGCTCCGCCCTTCGGAATGATGCTCCGATCTTTGGATTTATGCACCGCTCATCGGAATGATGCTCCGATCCCTGGAATCATGCTCCGCAAATCGGAATGATGCTCCGATCCCTGAAATTATACTCCGCCCTTCGGAATGATGCTCCGATCTTTGGATTTATGCTCCGCTCATCGGAATGATGCTCCGATCCCCGGAATCATGCTCCGCAAATCGGAATGATGCTCCGACCCTGGAATTATGCTTCGCGCTTCGGAATGATGCTCCGATCCTTGGAATTATGCTCCGCTCTTCGGAATGATGCTCCGATCCCTGGAATTATGCTCCGCCCTTCGGAATTATGCTCCGATCTTTGGAATCATGCTCCGCTTCTTCGGAATGATGCTCCGATACCCTGGAATCATGCTCCGCCCTTCGGAATGATGCTCCGAATCCTGGAATTATGCTCCGCTCTTCGGAATGATGCTCCGATCCCCTGGAATCATGCTCCGCTCATCGGAATGATGCTCCGATCCCTGGAACTATGCTCCGCCCATCGGAATGATGCTCCGATCCCCTGGAACCATGCTCCGCTCCTCGGAATGATGCTCCGAATCCTGGAATCATGTTCCGCTCTTCAGAATGATGCTCTGAATCCTGGAATGATGCTCTGCCCCTGGAATGATGTTCTACCTCGAAGTCCAACTTCAAGATCCATCAATTTCATGCACACAACTCAAATGTGCGGTGTGCATTTATTGATGGGGGGCACTTTGTTGGGGTAAAAATTTACACCCCGGTTGACCGAGTCAAAGTCAAGGTCAACCCCCAAGCTAGGTGGGCCCAAGCCCAGGTCAAGCGGGCCCATGCCCAAGTCAAGTCCGCGGCCAGCCTCCCCATGTCAACAACAAAATCATGTAATAAATAATTTTTATGTAATTTTTTATACATGAATGTATGCAAAATGGGCATAAAGCCAATATTTTGTAAGCCCGTGGCTTATGTGCAAAAATGAAATGGCACATAAGCCATGGGATGGCTAAAATGCCATTTTTGTAAAGCCCAAGGGACTATATGTAAATATGTAAGCCTATAAAAGGCAACATGATGAATAAAAAAATGACAACTTTTTCTCTCTCTAAAAAAGGTTTTAGATCTGAGATCTTTCTTCCTTCTCCAAGATTCCAAAACCTTCTTCTTTCTTTTGAATTAAATCAAGAGTTTTACTCTTCCTTTTTCAAAACAAATTAGTTTTTCACCACAAAACCCATAAAGGGGAACTTGGATCTGTCATCAGATCTCAAAAAGGAGAGATTTTGAGATTTCACATCTCTTGATCTCCAAGATCCAGCAAGCAACAGGAGGAAGAAGAAGAACCCCTTCCATTAACCCCAAAACACATTCAGGAGTCCAATTCCTCTCTGATTTCTCTTTTGAGAAATCTTTTTTTTTCTGAGGCTAAAAGCCTCTTATTCTCGCCGGCGCGCAGCGCTCATGCGCAAAGCGCCCACGTGCCGACACGTGGTGCGCGCGCTTGCGCTCCAGCGCGCAGCGCAAGTGCGCAAAGCGCCCGCGTGCCGACACATGGCGCGCGCGCTTGCGCACCTGCGCGCAGCGCTCTTGCGCAACGCGCCCACGTGCCGACACGTGGCGCGCGTGCGCTTGCGCGCGTGCGCTTGCGCACCTGCGCGCAGCGCTCATGCGCAAAGCGCCCACGTGTCGACACGTGGCGCGCTTGCGCCTGAGCGCACAGCACCTAAGCGCACAGCGCTCAAGGCGCTGGCCCCACGCATCCCTTGGATGTCTTTCCCCCCTCTTTTTATGTACATACATATACATATACATATGTATGCAAATTCACACATATACATACTCCGCGACATTCTCCCCCCGTAAAAACTCTGCGTGGCTCCCGATATATCCAAAACCCCCCTTTCAAAACAGAACACACGTACACTGCACATTGAGTTCGCATGCCCTGTTTAACCCGTTAATCGGAGGTTCCCTCGCCCCAAAGGCGAGGGGTAATTAACGGCAGCTTAGTCCGCGGCTGCCGGAGATTCGGATCCCCACAATCATTAAACCCCCGCCTACCCTAGGCAGGGGGAATCTGTAGTACGCCTGACAAGCGTGCGCGTATTCCCATCTCAATGGGGTGACGAAAAACACCCTACATAATAGTATTGTAGTGTTGGATTATGTAAGTTGGATGACTGACCAAAACCATGATATCAGTAAACATGTTGCAACTGTGTAATCAGGTAAATGGAATATCAGGATAATGGATGAATATCCATGGTTTGATTCAGTCAAAAAGAATATATTGTTAACTGGATTCAGGGTTTCATGTATTCAAATCGTATTGGAATATAAAAGAATATAGATTGACTTGAATCATATTCAAGTCAGAAATAATCAGACTCTAACCCGAGTCAGACTACAAGAAGATGATTTGAAGTTCAATATTATTTAGGGGCCTTTTAGTAATTTGTAAAACTTGAGGAGGTTTTATGTAAAAAGTACTTTTGTATATTTTTCAAAATACACCTCAAGTATTTAATAATCGTCTTTATTGTTATAATGAATGTGAATTTTATTTGTGTTATTCTAGTGAATATATCCTAATAAAAGTATTAATTGTTTTATCTGAAATTCATGGTATTTTAGTGTAACTTTTAATCTTGTAATTTTTAGAAAAACTGTGGAAACTTATATTATGATAAAATAGATGTTTAAATGATAATTATATATATATTAACACATGAATAATTTTATATAAATATTTTATTTAGAAAAATCTCATTTTCCCTAAATATCGTATTTTGAACCTTTCGAGACCGAATGCTCCTTGCGGAGGTCTGAATCTCGCACTATTAGCCTGCGGGTGCACGATGAACCGTACTATCCCTAACAGGTTCCCCAAAAGTGGGTTGTAGCGGCACTTTGCTTAGGTTTAACAAATACTTTTCATTTGGGAAAACGGTTTTATAAATATGGGGTATTTATTTGCAAAAGAGTACAGTTTTCCGTATTTTAGTTATTAGGGTTTCCTAAACCAAATAGCCTATTTCTAAGGTCTAAACGATGAGTCATTAGAAGCCTCAAATCGCCTCTTTACCGTCAATTGCGGCCAGGTAAGTGCCAGGTAAGTGGGAAGGAACCACAGTCGTGGGCCTAATTAAAAACCACTAGCCTTAGACACACTTGCCTAGGCACTTTAGATAAACGATCGATGTCCATGACCAATCGTGTTTTCATTTTATTAAAAGATTTTATCTAGAAAAGTTTACAACTTAAAGCTTTAAATAAAGATTAGGGTATTTTAGTGAAAAGTCCTGTAATTTCGTATTCTGTGTTTTGATATTTATCAATTAGGGTTATATTGAGTGTGTGTAGGGGTAGGTCATTACCTCGTGACTTATATTAAGTTTTGGTGAAGTTTAAAGGTAAAACATGATATATTAAACTTGAAGGTATTAAAGCGCAAGAATACGGTATTTGAAAACGTTATTATTTCATGTGTGAAAATTCATTCAAATTGATTTCTACAAGTTTAGTGATCAAGATAAACATATTTAGGAGTGAGGGATTTAATTAGAACAAGAAAAATAAACTTTGTGGTATTTTTATGAAAAGAATACGGTTTTGCAAAGAACTTATCATTTCATGTGAAAAAGTTTGATTAAATTGGTTTATGGGTGATTAATAGTCAAAATGAATATGGGTAGATAATATGTATTAGGTGACAAGTGGAAATTTATAGAAAAACCGAATCGGAAATCGGTTTGTCCGATTTCCGACGGGTTCCAAAAAGTCATATTTTTATACTTATAGAAAAGAGAGATAGAGGGGATGGGACTTACGGTTTGGACAAGCTAAGGAAGCTAGAGGACGTGGTGGTTGTCGATTCGTTAAAAACGTCGCGAAGGTTCTGATCCGGTCGCCGGAATCCGTCGTCGATTTCGGCAGCACTTCGCTTCTCGCTCTTCGTACCGAGTTCTCGAGAATTTGGGAGAGTGGACTTAGAGTTGTGAAGGGAAAAGGTAGAGTATAGGGGTCTTTATATAGGGCTAGGCTAGGGTTAGGGTTAGGGTTAAAAAATATTAAAAGAAAATATAAAAAACATTAAAAATTCATTAAAAATCATTAAACCTAGGAGTAAAAGGGATTTATTGGCCAAATTAAAACCGATCCAGGTATAATAAGTGTGCAAGAGGGTTTACCAAGTCAAGAGCCAACTTTTCTCAGTTGGTGACTCGGCCGTCCGGCCAAGTCCGGCCGGCGGCGCCGGACCGAGTCGGCCGATTCGCCGGCCGGTGGCGCCGAGTCGGGCCGAGTCAGGCTTCCAGTGGCCGGGGATTTTCTGGGGGTATAATTTGGTATATTTACTTTTTGTTGTCCAGTACATATTTTGGGAGTTATGGCCTTTTTACCGTTGACTTCCAAAAAAAATTAAAACAAAATAAATACAAAAATAATGTGGGGCATGGGATTTGAACTCCGGTAGCTTGGTTCAGCAGTGCAAGATATTACCAATGAGCTACAAGCTCCTTCTTATAATTATTGTGGTTTTTAATTACTTAAACTGATAGCAGCAAGAATAAATACTCCTAGTATACATTAAATTTAAAGTAATTTCTTGTACACTAAAAATGGAGTTATTTCATTCTTGTAGCTTGTAATTAAAAACAAAAATAATTACCTAAATCTTGTGCTCAGGCTTAAATACCCCTTTGTGGATTTTTAAAAAATATTTTGAAAAAAATTGTATAGGAAAAAGTGTATAAAAAATTAGGGTTGTTACAGTATACATCGGGAGGGTCATCTATCGAGCGAGGGGGATAGGTATGCAGCCGACTCGCTTACGAAGCCCTTCACTGAAGAGCTGCTCGCTGCACACGTCTCGTCCAGAAACAAACCTCCCAAGGTGGCCCTCTTCGATGGGAAGTCCGCCCCGAAGGACTATCTAGACGCATTTACGACGGAAATGAGCTTCCAGGATAACTTCGACGCAGCCCAATGCCGAGCATTTCCCACCACTCTCATCCGGGCTGGACGAGAATGGTTTTGAGGACTCACGCCACGCTCCATCTATACCTTTGATGAGCTGGCCGCCCAGTTCCTCGGACATTTCGTCGGGAACAGACGACAGAAGCGGACTGTCGATTACCTCTTCACCATAAAGAGCAGGGACAAGGAATCCTTTAAAGGATACGTCACTCGCTTCTACAACGCTCTTCTCGAAATTCCCAAGCACCGGGATGAAACTGTCATCACCGCTCTGAAGTCGGGTCTTAGGCACAAGGAGTGGCTCTGATCCTTTGCATTAGTGCAACCTAAGACCATGGCCGAGGTAAAAGCTTAGACTGAGCGGGAAATCCAACTCGAGTGTGTGGTAAATGCAAACTTACTCCGGGGCGACTCATCCGACCAAAAGAAGACGGCAGAGAAGAGAAGAAGAAGGTCGACCGGCCAAAACTATACTCCCCGAAGTTCTAGGGGTATACTCTACTCAACATCTCTCAGACCGAGCTGTTAGAGGATGTTCCCCTCCGAACGGCGGCCTGGACTTCGCGTCCGTGTCTGAGGTTCGGGGCAGATGCTATTTGGTTTTATCCGTTTATCTCTCCGAAGATGCCAAGTTGATTTATGGCACCGTGTATCGGAGGTTTAGACGGATGCGGCCGATGTAGCAGACTTCGTCAGATTCCCCCTCAGGGTGAGGGGTTTTTTGATTGTGGGGACACTCTTCCCTGCAGGTGCAAGCCCCTGCAGTTAATTACGCTACCGCGTCGCGGTAACAACTTTCTCCTTCTCCAGAATTTCACTTCGTGTCGTATGTGTTTGTCTTGTTTGTGGTTGCCCGTGGATTGTATACGGAGACTGAGTAATGCCGTCGCCCGTAGGACGTGGATTAGTCCAAATCCGTATTTATTTAGATTTGGGTTTGGTGTTTTCAGTTTAAGGATGCAATAGTCGCGTTGCGGCTAAGATCAACTTAAATGTTCGTTAAGGATACGTTAGTCTTGTTTTAGACTAAGATCAACTTAACGTAGTGATTAATTTAATGTATGGCCATCGGGACTCGTCACCTCTCTGACGTCGTTGAAGGATTACAACGACATGTATCAGAGGAGCTCGGAGATGTACCCTCAAACCAGAGTTGATTGGGAGTTTTATAATCCATTTGAATGTTTAAGGATACGTTAGCCGCGTTGCGGCTGAGATCAACTCAAACGGGACCGTTTAGATCCGGCAAAAGAGCGTTTGGAGGCTCTATTGTTCTAGTTTAGGGACGTAGTGGTCCGCATTTCAGTTTAGGGACATGGTGGTCCGCACTCCAGTTTAGGGACGTGGTGGTCTATCATTAGTTTAGGGACGTCTCGGTCCGATATTAGTTTAGGGACGTCTCGGTCCGCGAGTTTAAGGACCCCGCAGTCCATATGGGTGTGTGGTCGTTAGGACCCATCACCTCTTTGACGTCGTTGAGGAATTACAACAATAGATGTCAAAGGAGTTCGGAGATGTACCCTCGAACCGGACGCATTTTGCTCAGTCAATTTAATTTAAGGACTTACGGCCAAAATTGGGCTAAGTCCAGTTGAAAATGTTCAATACCATCATTTTTTTTTTATTAAACCTGTGCTAGGGCTTTGCCCATACTTAAATAATGCATTGCATTGCTTCAGGCCATTTATGCCCATTTTGATTGGGATCTGCCCTTTTTATTATGATGCAGATCATTTATTTTGGTCCGTTGGACCTTTCAATTGGGCTCTGCCCTTCCAAATAATGCACAGCATTTTATTTATTAAGCTTGTTAAGCCTTTTAATTGGGCTTGGCCCTTCAGGAAGTGAAATGCATTGCATTTGTCAGGCGCTTTGCGCCAATCACTGAGCGCAAGCTCATATGGTGATGACACGTGTCATGCTCTGGGGAGCGCAAGCACAACAGTGCAGCGCGCTGCGCTGTTGCGCTGCGCTGTTGCGCTGGAGACACGTGGCGTGCTCTCAGCGAGTTGCGCTAATTCCAGAGAGCAAAGCTCTATCTTAAGGGCACTTAGCGCAAGTGGTTTTATAGCCGACACGTGGCGCTCTCTCAAGAGCGCAACGGCGCAGTTTGAAAGTGCAAAGCACTAAGAATCTTTTAGATTCAAGAAGGGAAGTGCAAAGCACTGTTTAATTTCTTGATCTGAATTAGATCAAAGAAAAATAAATTTTTCTTTATTTGAAGAACCAGAGGTTCATAAAAGTGCAAAGCACTATTATTATATTTTTTTTTATATTGTTTTTTAAAGAACCAGGGGTTCACAAGAAGTGCAAAGCACTATTTATTATGCAAAGATCATTGGTCTTGTTTTTAGACCAATGATCTATTAGAAGGAATTTCTTCTAATCCATGAAGGTTCTTTTACCTTTTTCTTGAAATCTTCTCAGAGTTCTCTCTTTTTAAAGTTCTCGAGTTCTCAAAAAAAATGTTGATGCCTTTGAATTGAGGCTTAGGGTCCTTTTTATAGTGCTCACAAATTAGTTAAATTTGTTAAAGAGATCATTCTCTGAGTGATTTGGGGAATTTTCCCCACCGTTGGATCTTTGATCCAAGGGCTTCTGCTTTACAGAAGAAAATCTTCTTGTTTTAACAAGAACAGAAAATATTTCTTAAAATCTTAATTTAGTTTGGCGCAGATGCTCCTAGTGCGTGACACGTGTCGCGCAGCGCGGACCGCGGCGCGGAGCACGGCGCGCTAGCGCATCTGCGCTGACACGTGTCGCGCAGCGCACAGCGCAGCGCTAGCGCGCTAGCGCATCTACGCTGACACGTGTCGCGCAGCGCACAGCGCGGCGCAACTGAAGCGTTGCTTCATTTATTAAAATTTAGATTTTCAAGTTAGAGCTTTGCTCTGATTGGGGGAATCGGAGGCGTTGCTTCCTCTGAGATATCTTTTCATCTCCTCTTTTCAAGTCAAACTTGTATTTCTTCGAAATTTCGATTTCCCGGGTCTTGGAAATAACTCCGCTACGCACAGAATTTTCTGTGTTTGGATCTATATATAACTCAAGGCTGAGCCTTTTCTTTCCTCACCTTCAGAGAACTTCTTTAATCATGGCTTGCAACCGTCCTCACGCCCGCCGACAACCGTGGGAAGTGCCGATCCGGGACGTCGTTCCCCGTTTTGCTGCGCGCTTGGTGGACTCCTCTTTTTCGGACGAGCAGTGCGATGCCGTAATGTACGAGCTTTCGACTCGTGTGGGGTCTCCTCTTCCCCCGGGTTCCATTTGGCTTCGGATGATCCTTGCCTCAGTGCTCGCCGATATTCCCCCTCCTCCGGCAGAGATGTCCTCGGCAATGCTTGATGTGGCCGAGGATAAGATCGAGAGCTTTTCCGAAGCACTCTTGATCACTAAAGCCCTGAGGGACTGCTCTTTCCACTTGCTGAGCCAGATACGGGCTCGCCGGGTTGTCATTGCCACCTTTTCCAAAGAATGTGGCGACGATCGTTGGATGTCTTCTTCTCGGGAGGATCGCCGCTTTGACGTGGTGGAGAAGGCAGAAAGGGAGCTGGGGAATCTCCTTTTTATTTTTGTGAACCCTTGTCTTTCCGATCCCACATTTGGTGATCTCTTTTAAATTTAATAATAAATAAATGTTTTAATTAAGTATTTTATTATCTGTTAAGTGTTCTTTTCATTTGAGCTCTTTGTTGTGCTTGTGCATCGTATTTTAATTTGTTGTTATCAAGTGCATGTAATTTTGCACGGCTAAATTGCCTTTGGCACTTGGCCCCTTTATCTGCACTAGCGCATCTGCGCTGACACGTGTCGCGCAGCGCAACTGTGCTGCCACGTGTCGCACAGCGCAGAGCGCAGCGCGGCGCTTCCTTTAACAGAGCCTTGCTCTAATTGGGCGCGCTGCGCTAATGTATCTGCGCCGGACACGTGGCGCGTCGCGCGCAGCGCAAAGGATCTGAAGCGTTGCTTCCTTTAAACAGAGCTTTGCTCTGATTGGGTGCGCCTTCTTGGGCGCTGCGCTGACGTATTAGCGCCAGACACGCGGCGCGTTGCGCCTGAGACTTGAAGCGTTGCTTCAAAATTTGAATTTTGAATTCAAACAGAGTTTTGCTCTGATTGGGCGAAACAAATGCCCCCCCACCGTTGCGCTCACGTGGCGCACACGTGAGTGCAACGGTGGCAACCCCTCCTGACCGTTGGATCGAGGGGGAATTTCAAGAGGCGCAAGCGCCTTATAAATAGGGCCTCTGGCCCTTAAAAAATTCTCCACCATTTTCTAGGTTTAGATTTTCAGAGCTCTGCTCTTGTTTAAGAATTTCAGAGCTTTGCTCTTGCTTTCAAAACTCTAGAGCTTTGCTCTCATTTCCCAAAGTTTTTAGAAAACTTTAGGTAATATTTAATTTAAAACTAAGTTAAATTAATTTAAGTCAATTTTAACCTACAGAGCTTTGCTCTCATAGATCTTTTGATCTAAAGAAATTCCCTTTGGGGTTTCATCAACAGAGCTTTGCTCTCACAGATCTATAGATCTACAGAGATCTTGTTCATGGGTTCTAACCCATGAACAGAGCTTTGCTCTTGAATCAAATGTAGATCTTTTAGATCTGAAAAAGAAAGAACTTTTTTTGTTGTAAGTTTTCATGGATTTTTCAAGATTCCAGAAATTTTAATTTTAAAATTATTTTCAAAATTTTCTTTTTGATGGAATATTACAGAGCTAAGCTCCTTTTTAGAGAATTTTACTCTTTTGAGACCAGAATTTGACAAGTGTCATTCTGTGACAGAGCTTTGCTCTGAAAGAGGAGATTTTCTCCTTGTCTCTAGGGATTCTTTCCCCCCCTTTTTTATTATGGGAATGTTCCCTCTAGGGACCAACTGACAATCTCATCCAATGATGAGTTTGTCTTATTGATTGACGTATTGTCATTTAGATTTCATGGGTCCCTCTTTGGTCTCCTACTCACTGCACTGTGGTGCGGTGTAATTAATTAGTTTTGATTTTAATTTTAATTAATGCATTTTCTTCTTTCAATGCCAAACGTTGGGATTACAACCCTAACGGCTACATTGCTCTTTTGCAGCGATCATGTCTGAAGACACTTCATTCCCGTTCGTCCGCTCGGAGGAGGGGTTTCCAGAGGCGCCCTTGGACCGTGAAGCCCTAACCATGATAAGAGAGTATGACCCTGAGTACAAGAAACTCCACCTTTGGGGGTCCTGGTATAACCAGATTATAATGGGTCGACGCAGCTTCACCTGCGCGGTGCCGTCAGAGCCTATCACGGCAATTCACTATGCCAACCCACCTCCAGTGCAGTATGCCGTGGAGATGATAGACTGGACCGCGAACAACTTTCTTCATCCTGCTATGGACGCGGTTCCGGTTCAGCGTCCTATGGTTTTGGATATCCTAGGACGCCGTATCTGTCAAGGGGAAGCACGGCCCTGGGGGCAATCATATAACCTTGGTTTGATTCCCCGTCACCCGATTGGCTATCTGCCGTGGGCCTGGTACGTCCTGTCGATGAGGAAGTCGCAGTTGATAAGACTAGGACTGTACACCGCAGTCTACGTCTCTCTCTTCCAATATCCTACGCTCCCCACCTGGTGGTTCAAGGCTTTCTTGGAGCAGTGGAATATTCCCACCCACACTTTCCTTGCCATGGATCGGGAAGTGTCTATTTCTTTGGAAGAATTCGCAGAGGTATCCGGCCTACCGGTCATGGGGGAACACTATGAAGAGCTGCTCCCGACAGATGAGTACATCTTTGGTGCTAAGCCGATGTTAAGGGGGATTACGCCGGAAAATGCCGTTCAACACCAATTCCCTAGCCTGATCAAGGTGTTGAACATCTACGAGTCCCTCTTCATCGAACACGGGAGTCGAGGAGTTAATTTTGAGGACTTCATTGCTCGTTTCCTCCGTCCGAGCGTCATTTCGCTAGGAGCCGCCAAATCTGCTATCCTGGATGATCCCTTCGGTCTAGGTTTGGATAACCTGCCGACGAAGGAGATAGATCAAAAGGCTTTCTTCCTCCCAGACTTCCCTACCATATCTTTCGCGGAAATTGCGGCCCCTGGGATGGACGAGGAGTCCTTTTTCTTAGGATTTCTCGGGCTGTGGCTGAGTTGGTTCGCGATCCCAATGCACTCTCATCACATGCGGCCCTCTGTCTTTTATCCAGCCCACCGCATGGTCATCGGGGTAAAGGTGGCCGTGGGGATTGCCGGCTTAGCGCACTTGTATCATGGTCTCAGCCGAGCCGCGGATGCCAACGAGCCCGGAGCATTGCACGTGGTCTTCCCGATGCACTACTTTATGTCATGGCTCGAGCTACATATGGCGGGTGTATTTGGAATGCATAAAAGGCCTTCATTTTTTGACAAGTGCGGTTTTCCTCGCATCTTACAGCTGATTGGCTCATCAATCGTGACCCCTTCACCACGTGACGCCAGAGCTTTACTGCTTCGCCCTCACACCGTTGGAGTTGGGATGTCCTTTATTGATAAGGTATTAACCATTGGAAAAGCGTCCACCACTGCAGTGCGACCACTACAGGACTCTTTCAAGGATGGGGTTTCAGTGTTAACAGCCCGGGAGATCCTTCATTTGTATTCTATTAGACCGGGTTTCCTAGTCTTCAGGCAGGGCGGTGCAGCAATCTTTATGAGATATAATCCGCATCGTTTTGCTCGACAACTGAGTTACGATCAAGGGGTACCTTTAGAAGCTTTCTTACTGGAACCTGCTGTAATGAAGAAGGGATGGAGAACGCGTTACACCATTTCATGCGCCTGAACACGGGTTCTCGTTTTTTCGTTAGCACGCCGGCCTGTGCTCCACGACTCCTTAATGTATATAAAGAGTGGTACAATCACGCGACGGGGGCTGTTATAAAGGAAGAGAGGCGAGTGTTGATTGACCGTAAAGAAGTACCCCCCGGTACCAATCGTAACGCTCCCTTAGCGCCAAGGCTCCTGGTGGTTCCTCCTCTAAAAGATACTGGGGGCAGACCATCACGTGCGCAAAGCCCTCCACGTGAATTGCCGCTCCCTGATATCGCGGATGTACCTCCTGTACCCCGTGCTCCGGTGGAAACAGTGGTTGTACCCTCGCCAGAGTCTGGCGTGGGTGCGGACATCGGGACCCGTCGTCCCAAAGCGGCTGCCAAGCGTAAGTCGCTTCCCCGTGAGCCTAGGGCTGGAGGGCAAAAAAGAAAGAAGTCGCTCTTCGCCGTGGACGTTGTGCTCGGCCAGGAACCCCATGCTCCTTATTCCGAGGGTCTGCTCGAATATGGGACTAACGCAGGATTAGTGATGCCGCCGCCGGACGATGCAGACTTGGAAGCTGCCCTCAGAGCTTCGGCATGGCTGGTGAAGCGTGACGCGTGGCTGGCTAAGCTTGCGCAATCAGGTAACTACTAGTCACTTTTTCTTTATTGCAACGTATTTTCTTCGTCATTTCATTATTTTTTTTGACTAACGCTTTTCTTTCTTTTCTTTCAACAGGCATCACCGATGAAGAAGCCATTGCCGCTTCTCTGAAGACTTTTCAGGAGGAGGAACGTCTCAGAGAATCTATGGGCCTTAGTAAGTTTCGACTCATCAAGTTTTTCATTTTGCTCATGTTATGGTCGATCTAACCTTTCCTTTTTAATTACAGGAACCTCAATGCCGTTCCCTCCTAGCGACGCAGATGTTCTACCAGCCGCCGACGTTCCTGCTTCTTCTGGGCCACCGCAGGAGGTTCGTCTTGAAGAGCCGATGAGAGATGCCTTAAAGGCTCTGGAGGCATCCCTGAATGAAGACGATGATGCCTTGAAGGAGGCGTCACAGAGGTCCCTCATGACCGCTCGGGAGGAGAGGAAGCGGTTGAGGCGTGAGGCGAAGGCGCGCAGGGCTGCCTTGGCTATGGGAGCGGGCCCCAGCACCGCCCCTCGAGCTGATACTCCCTCTGAAGAGGCCCCTGTCACCCTATCCACTGCCCGCAGAGAGGTGGCGCGAGCAGTTCGGAGCGCAAAAGGTAAATCCGCTTCAGGTAATATTTCTCTCAGAGTTTTTGTTATAAGGATTTTAATATCATTGGTCCTTATATCTCTTATCTTTGCAGGGCCAAGTCCGATCGAGGAAGAGGCGGAAGCCGTCGATCCTAGGGGAGCGGAGGAGGCGGTGCCTGCCGAACTCGAGCCGATAGTGGGCGATATCGTTGAGGCCATGGAGCCTGAAGTGGAGTCCGAGGGGCCTGCCGCCGAGAAGGTCATTGATGCCGAACCTGAAGCGGTGGCAGATGATATGATCATTATAACTGAGTCCAGGGTGGTGGCGACTGAGGCGCCCGAGGTCGGCGATCCCCCGGCGACGGTGGACGATACAACCGCAACTACTGAACCTGAGAGAGTAGTGGGTGAGGTGGCCATGATTCCCGAGGACGAGCCAACCGCTCCTTCTCTGGAATCTGGCAATACTCCGATCATAGCCCTTCCCGTCTATGGCCGTCCGCCGTCCCCAGGTCTTGCTAGCACGACGACGGTCCCCATCGAGTCGGGTGATGAGGCCACGGGCGGTGGTCTCATGTCGGTAGAGGAGGGAGTCGCCTCTGTTTCAGCCGGGAGCTCCTCAGGTAAACCCTAAGTGATTGCTTTTCTTTACTTTACGACCTTTTCTGACAAGTTCACCTTTTCGTAATGCAGGTGCAGCTAGTGCCGATGCCCCACTGCTCGAAGGAGCGCCTTCAACGACTGCTTTGGCGGTAGTCACCTCTCAACCTTCTGTTATTCCTTCGAAGATGTTGGAAGGTATGGGTTTATAACTTATTAATCCTATCTTTCAGATATACAGTTTATGTGCTGAAGTCATACTGTTGTATCTTTCAGGAGTGCTTTTTGATCATCTCTATCAAGTGTTGCTCCCACACTTCTCCTTCCCGTCTGAATTCGCCTTCCCGTCTGGTGGTGCTGGTGAGTACTGTTCCCGATTGGTAGCTTTTTCTTTTTAGCGGTAGAATTATTTCCAACTCTCTCTTGTTCTGACTACAGCGTTGCAAATCGAAGGGGGAGCAGAAAGATCGACTGCACCACCAGCCCTTCCGACCTTGCCACCTGTCTCCACCGGTATAATAAACCATCTTATCAATGATTTCCTTCGTATCTATTGAATCATCACCTAATCGCCTTTCGTCTTTTTCCAGTTGTCGTTCTAGTCTCGGTATCTTTTGAGTCTCGCATTACAACACCGGGCGGCCCTTCCCAGCGACGCCCGTCCTCAAAAGGTGCCGCGAATAGTTTGCGCATGCTGAGCGACTACATCGAGGAGCTCGACATCGAGGCTCCAGTATCTGCTGAGGATTTCGCCACGACGGTTAACCCGATGTTGGCGATATTTGCTACCTTCCATGACGAGGGTGCTGTCGCCTCTTGGGTTAACTATTGTCGGGAAATCGAGGCTTGCCTTCATCAGCTAGAGTCAATGCGCCTGTCCCCTGAGACTTTGGCCTCGAGCACTCAACGGGGAGCGTGGCTCGAGCAAAGCGCTTCTCATTTCCGTCATCTGGAACAAGAAGTGGTTTTGAGTCTGAAGGAGTGCCAAGAATCTTCAAGCAACACTGCTCGCCTGCGTGCTGAAGTTGAGACGAACGCCGCTGAGGTAAAGGCCGTCTTCGAGGGCCTTCTGGAGCGCATCTCAAATGGGCTGAGACTGAAGCGGGCACTCGATATTGCCGAGCGTGACATTGCAGGCCGTGAGGCTGCTCATCAGGCCGTCAGGGATCAGCTTGCCTCCGTCGCACAGCAACGGGCCCAAGTGGAGGCGGAGTTGGCAGTGGTGGCCAATCGGGAAAAGGCATGGAAGGAAGTGTGCGAGCAATTGCTGGATCTGTGCAAGACGCTTCCTTCTCAGTAATTTTCCTTGTATCGTTGGTATTTGTAACATATATGTATATCTTGTATTCTTTAGTACGATGTATCCTAAACTCAATCAAATTTTATGAATGAAAGATGCATATTTTTGTAATGTCTTGTGTCATTTCTCCGTCTTTTCTTTCTTTTATTATCAGCACACCACCTTAGCGAACATGGTTGACGGATAGTAGGGCACGCATCTTGACTTTCCTAAGAATCAGCGATGGCTTAGGTCGCAGGTTCAGATCTGCTGCCTAAGACTTTTCAATTCCATGAGCCGTGAGGGTCTCATGGAGACTTTTCTCCCTACGGATTGAGAGGATCTCGTAGGTGGGTTTTCTCCTTAGGAATCGTGAGGATTTCTAAGTGTGGTTTTCTCTTATAAGTCGTAAGGGTCCTATAAGAGAATTTTCCCTCTTACGAGTCGAGAGGATTCGTAAGTGGTTGTTTCCTTCCTTGTCGAGAATCGACTTCAGAGAGTGAGACCCGTGAATAGTATGCAAGAGACCATTTAGGATTGACTTGCAGGGTCCCATTGTTCAGGCAGCAAGTTTCTGAATCCTTACTGCCCGAGATGTGAGTCAAAAAAGCTCTCGTCACGGAGTGTTTGTATCCGTGAGTTGAGAAGTTTTGCGAGGGATTATTTGTTTCCCAAGCGCCAAGGATTATTTGTGTCCTTGGAGTTTGAAACGAGTCGAGGGTTCCCACGGAGGCGCTGGTGGCTCTGCGAGTCGACGCGGATCAGACGGCTCTCGTCAAGGAGTGTTTGTATCCGTGAGTCGAGGATTTTGCGAGGGATTATTTGTTTCCCAAGCGCCAAGGATTATTTGTGTCCTTGGGGTTTGAAACGAGTCGAGGGTTCCCACGGAGGCGCTGGTGGCTCTGCGAGTCGACGCGGATCAGACGGCTCTCGTCAAGGAGTGTTTGTATCCGTGAGTCGAGGATTTTGCGAGGGATTATTTGTTTCCCAAGCGCCAAGGATTATTTGTTTCCTTGGGGTTTGAAACGAGTCGAGGGTTCCCACGGAGGCGCTGGTGGCTCTGCGAGTCGACGCGGATCAGAAGGCTCTCGTCAAGGAGTGTTTGTATCCGTGAGTCGAGGGATTTTTTGTTGAAGTCACTGGCTTCTTCGGTTGAAATGAACCGTTGAGGTTTGGCTTCGTCGTTTGACGGAATCCGCTGGGGAAGTATGGTTCATTCTTTGTTTACGCCCTTGGATTGTATACAGGGATCGATGCGATCTTAACTGTAGGGCTAAAGTTTCATCATTTCTTCTTTTATTTTATTTTATTTCCGCGATGCTCTATCATTTCAGCTTTTATATCGCGAAGGTCGCGATTGCCCAAATATTTCGGCTATTTTTCGCGGTGCCCAAACATTTCGGCTATTTTTCGCGGTGCCCAATCATTTCGGCTATTTTTTTTATTTTTACTCGCTGGTTTTTATTGCGAGTTGCCCAATCATTTCGGCTATTTTGCATGCATACATTTTTACTTGCTGCTTTTTATTGCAAGTTGCCCTATCGTTTCGGCTATTTCGTATGCATGAGCGGCCTGCTGGCTTTCGCCGTAAACCTGAAATTGGACACCGATTTTGGCATCAGCACCTTTACAACTGGGATATTACCAGGAGCGAATCATCATTTGCCTCTGTCATTGTCGAACAAAGGAGGCTTAGTGACCAGGGTTAGGGTCCTGTCGGCTAAGGCTTTTGACTTCATGAGCCGTAAGGGTTTCGTGAAGGTATTTCTCCCTACAAGTCGTGGGGATCTTGTAGGTGTATTTTCTCCTTAGGAATCGTAAGGGTTCCAAAGTGTTTTGTTCCTCTGTAAGTCGTAAGGATCCTACAGGAGGGTTTTCTCCTTATAAATCGAGGGGATTTATAAGGGTTGTTCACCTTGCGAATGTATTCCCAATTACGGATGAAATTTGGCTAGAGAAATGTTTATTCGCGCCCGTGGATTGTATACAAGGGTCAGTATTGAGCCACTTGTAGGGCAATATTGGAAGTTGTGGGGGTTGCTTAAGCACAGGTTTAGGTCTCTGTAACTTAAGACTTTCAAATCTTATGAGCCGTGAGGGTCCCATAAGAGAGTTCTCCTCACGAGTCGTGAGGATCTCGTGAGTGTATTTTCTCCCTAGGAATCGTGAGGATCCCTAAGTTTGTTGCTCCCTTGTGAGTCGTAAGGATCTCACGCGGGTAGTTTCTCCTTACAAGGTCGAGAGGACCCTATAAGTGTTTTTTAACGAAGTTGCGCCCTTTCGGGTTTTTCACAAACATTCGCCGGTAGTCCTGCCGTTTTTACTCACGGAGCCCTTTCGGGTTTTCATCCGTGCCCATTTTGCTTATGGACATACCCTTTTTTTTCTTTTTCCTTTTTTTTTTTACGAGGTCGCGCCCTTTCGGGTTTTCACGAACACTCGCCGGCATCCCTGCTGTTTTTACTCACGGAGCCCCTTTCGGGTTTTCATCCGTGCCCTTTTCGCTTATGGACATACCGTTTTTATTTTATATATATTAGTATTATTATTATTTTTTACTCATCTCGTCAGCCTAAGGATGCTGTGGTAGTAGTTTAAAGACGTTTCGGTCTGCCATTAGTTTAAGGACATTTCGGTCCATCATTAGTTTAAGGACGTTTCGGTCCGTCATTGAGAAGGCTGGCTACTGCTTATACCGCTTGAGCTTAGGAAGATAGCGAGCGGACATAGTCGTCGTCATCTACCATTGACCTAGGCTGTGGCTCATTAAGCATAGTATTTCTTTAAGAAGCGACCGTTTATTGGTCTGAAAGGCCTTTCACCGTGCATGTCGATGAGTAGATAGGCCCCACCCTGGTAGACCTTATCATGATGTATGGGCCCTCATAGTTTGGCTCGAATTTTCCTCGCTTGGCGCGATTGGGGATCATAGGCCTTTTGACCACTAGCACGAGTTCACCTTGACGAAATGTCCTCGGTCGGGTTAGTCTTTCGTATGAGCGCGTCATCTTTGCTTTATAAGCTTCCAGATTTTGCTGTGCTAGAAGCCGGATTTCATCAAGAGCGTCAAGCTCTTCAAATCGAAGATGAGCATTGTCTTCGTCTGTCAGCTCGTAGTGGACTGCCACTCGTAGAGAGGGTAATTCTATCTCAAGAGGGAGTACTGCTTCTGTCCCAAACACCAACGCGTATGGCGTTGTGTTTGTGGCTGTCTTGAACGTGGTCCGATACGCCCAAAGAGCTTCTTGCAGTCTCTCGTACCAGTCTTTCTTATTTCGGGACACTGTTTTCTTTATGATTTTCGTCAATGTCTTGTTGAAGGCTTCAGCTAATCCATTGGCTCGCGGATTATAAACTGAGGAGTATCTCCAGTCTATATTGTGCTGCTGTGCGAAGCGGCTAATTTTATGACTTCGGTAGGCTGGCCCATTACCGGAGATGATTCGTCGCGGAGTTTCGAACCGGTATATGACATGCGTTTCGAAGAAATGGAGGATGTTCTCCGTCTTCACTTCCCTCAACGGTACCGCCTCTGCCCATTTGGAGAAGTAATCAGTCGTCGGCAGGATGAAACGATGTCCCTTTGACGATGCTGGTTCGATGGGGCCGACTATGTCAGTTCCCCACATTTCGAATGGCCAACTAGCCACTGTTGGATGCAGTGGATTGGGATGCTGATGGATGAAGTCCCCATGAATTTGACATGAATGACATTGCCTCGCGTATTCCAGGCAATCCTGCATCATCGTGGGCCAGTAGTAGCCCATCCGTTTTATCTTCAACTTCATCTTAGGGCCTGCTTGGTGGGAACCGCAGAGTCCGTCGTGAACTTCTTGGACGACCCTTCTCGCTTCGTCAGGTCCTAGGCATCTCAGCCACAGAGAATCGAATGACCTCTTGTATAGAGTATCATTGACGAAGGCGAAAGACAGGGCTCGTTTTATGAGCTGATGTTTCGTGGACGCTTCTTCAGGAATTCGGTGGAATTTGAAGTAGTCTATGAAGATTTCTCTCCAGTCCTCGGTATTTTCCCAGTCTTTTATTTGCAGGGTTGCCTCCTCGTTCGCTCCTTTTTCTTCGGATGACTTGGGAGGTATTTCTGCTGGGGCGAGCACTCGACGGCTTTGTATCACGATTCTAACGTCATCGAGGTTCTCGTCAGCCAATTC
This sequence comes from Agapanthus africanus, assembly GCA_030015575.1. Taxonomy (NCBI): domain Eukaryota; kingdom Viridiplantae; phylum Streptophyta; class Magnoliopsida; order Asparagales; family Amaryllidaceae; genus Agapanthus; species Agapanthus africanus. Next base: position 53,851,849 of record CM057350.1, on the reverse strand, counting down.
TTTAGCAAGTTTGGCCAGTGCGTCCGCTTTGCTGTTTTCCGCGCGCGGTATACTTTCTAACGTGTAGGAGGGAATTTGGGTTAGCAGTTGCTGCACCTTTTCACCGTATTTTACCAATTCTGGTTTTCATGTTTGGTAATCGCCGTTTACTTGACTGACGACCAGCTGGGAGTTTCCATATATGAGGAGGCTTTCAATTCCCATATCAATGGCGATCTCGAGGCCTGCTATCAAAGCTTCATATTCAGCCTCATTATTCGTTCTCGGCTCTGTTAAGGAGAAGGCGAAGCGCATTATTCCTCCTTGTGGAGTCACAAAGATGAGCCCTACCCCTGATTTGATCATTGGCGTATTTTGTTTGTACTTTTTCACGGAAGATGCTCCATCGAAATAGAGCTCCCACCGACTATCACCACTGTCGATTGCGTCAAACGCATGTCTGTCCGGCAAATCGCAATTTAAAGGAGAATCGGCAGGTATGGGATGCTCAGCAAGGAAGTCGGCGATGGCCTGGCCTTTCACTGCCCTGAGAGGTTGATATGTTATCGAAAATTCCATCAAGAGCAGGGCCCATTTAGCGAGTCGCCCTGTCAATATGGCTTTTGACATTAGATATTTGAGAGGGTCCACTTTTGAAATAAGACGGACTTCATGCGCCAATGCATAGTGCCTAAGCTTTGTTATTGCGAAGATCAACGCCAGGCAGTGTTTTTCAACGGGAGAGTAGTTGCTTTCTGCCCCCAGCAGAACTCGACTTAAGTAGTAGAGTGCTCTTTCTTTCCCTTGATCGTTCTCTTGTGCCCATAATGCGCCTAAGGAACCTTCGAGGGCGGTTGTATAAAGAATGAGAGGCTTCCCCTTATCCGGAGCAGCCAACACTGGCGGGTTCTGCAGGTATTGCTTGATCTCATCCAGTGCGCCTTGGCATTTTTGATCCCAAACGAATGGGGTTCCCTTCTTCATCAGGTGACTATAAGGACGGCACTTTCCTGAAAGGTTGGCTATAAATCGCCGTATGTATGTGAGTTTCCCTTGGAGAGACCGTAGCTGTTTGAGAGTCCTCGGCGGAGGCATCTCCATGATCGCTTTAATCTTTGACGGGTCTATTTCAATACCTCGGTGTCGAACAACGAATCCCAGGAATTTGCCCGAGGAAACCCCGAACGCACATTTAAGAGGATTCATCTTCAAGTTGTATTTCCGAAGGCGGTGAAATACAGTCTTCAGATGATCGAGGTGTTCTTCGTATGATTTGCTTTTAACCACGAGATCGTCGATATAGCATTCGACGATTTCGTGTATAAGTTCGTCGAAGATCTTCGTCATGGCCCTCTGATAAGTAGCACCGGCGTTCTTCAAACCGAAGGGCATCACTTTATAACAAAATATACCAAGAGGAGTCCTGAAGGCTGTGTGCTTCTGGTCTTCTGGATGCATTTTTATCTGGTTATACCCCGATAAGCCGTCCATGAAGGAAAAAACCTCATGAGTGGATGTATTGTCTATCATCAGTTCAGTGACTGGCACTGGGAAATCATCCTTCGGGCAAGCTTTATTAAGATCCCGGAAGTCTACGCATATGCGCACTGTCCCATTTTTCTTCATCACTGGGACTATGTTAGCGATCCATTCAGGGTATTGAACTTCATGGATGAAGCCGGAGTCGATTAACTTTTTGACTTCAGCGTTGATGCTCATCTCGAGCTCGAGCCGCATTCTTCTCGGTGCTTGTTTAACTGGCTTGACACCCGGGGATATTGCTAGTCTATGTACAGTAACTTCTGGATCTAGTCCTGGCATCTCGGAATAGTTCCATGCGAAGCAATCTTTATGCTGCACAAGGACGTCTTTTAACGCAGCTACCCTCTCTTCAGACAGCAGCTCGCTGACGAATGTTGGTCGCGGATCATTTACTGTCCCCAACTCGATTTTCTTGAGGTTATCTGCAGTAGTATGGATTCCATCCTCCAGTTCTTTCGGAGCTGGGGGAAATTCTGAGATTACCTCATCGCTGCTGTTTTCAAAGCACCAAGGAAGGCTGTTCATGTCCTCGGACTCTTCTTTTAATATTGTTACCACGTGGCAAGTGCGAATTTTTTGCCAATCCCAATACGGAGTTGGTTCTATCCTTGTGTTTTCGGGTTCGTGCTTTTGCGGCGGCGCTACCCTCCAGTTGTCAGACAACGCGAATTTGCCAAGCTGATATTGGTCCTCAACCCAATTCTTAAAGGTGAAGCAATCTTCAAGCGGATGTCCTACTATTCGATGGTAAGAGCAATAATTTGGGTTGAAGACTTCGCCTGCTTGCTCGGGGTGTTTAGACTCTGGCAGTGTAAGCATTTGATATTTTAGAGCAAGATCAAGTATTTTCCTTGTTTTGTTCCGAGGAAATGAGTATGCTCGACCCATTTTCTTCATGAGGGCTAGGTCAATAACGCTCGACTCTCGGATGCGTGGCTTCTTAGCTCTGCTTTGTGGTTGTCGAGCGCCTTTCTTGCCTTTCGACTTGTTTTTGCTTTCGCGTCGAACCTTTTTTGTAGCAGGTTGACAAGGAGCGGCATTTTCCTCCCTCACCGCCTGTTGAAGGAGGCGCTGTGTCTTGGCTTTCTCATAGATTGCCATTTCACGATCGTGATCATCTCGGGCTTTTTTACTCGCATCCCTTATAAGTTTGCTCATCTGGTCTTCAAACGATGGACTGGGCGGTTTTGTACCAGGAACTTTTGCTGGCTCAGGATTAGCGTCCTCCCATTGAGCGTCCGCCTCTTCATCGAAGTCATACATAACATAACAGCTGTTTACTAGCTCCCGTTTCTTTGACCGGATGTACCCAAGCCTTTTTGTTTCTACTTTCCCGTTAGGCAGTTTGCATTGAGTCCCGGGAATGTTCCAGACCTTGTCATAGAATTTGGCTTTTCTAACGGTCTGTGTGAAGGACATCCCCTGGCGTTTCAGCAGTTTCTTCAAACCTTCGGTATAATATCTGGGAAGACGGATAGGCTGAAGCCTGTCGAGCATGAGATCCGCGCCATGCCAAATTTCTTTTTCCACCTTGTTTTCTTCAGAACGGTAGAATAGGATTGCCTTCTCGCCTTTTCGTCCGGGAGGGATATAGAATGTCTGCAATTCTTCTACGCTGTTGGTGTCAAGTGCATCCAGTTCTTTGTAATGTTCAAGCGGCACCATGGTTATCTGCAGACTTCGCTCTTCATCAGCGGAAACCAGTATTGAAGGCCGAGCAGGGAATACAGCATGAACTTCATCCTCTGAATCACTACCGAAGATCAATGAAGGAACGGATGGTCCCGGCCTGGTGGATTGGGATGGACCTGAATAAATTATATCCTCCTCCTCCTCGGCGTCACTGCCGAAGATAGGGATGGTGGCGTTAGTTTTGTTCTCCGGTTTGTGACACCTTTCCGTGTCTTCGAAACTTGGTAAGAAGTATTTGGCATCTTCATACTTGCGAACTTCATTTACGGAAAACGGATTCAACTCTCCCGTCACTGTGTACTCGAGGCCATCCCTACAATACTTCATGCACTGATGCTGTGTAGAAGGGATGATATTGTACTCGTGTAGCCATGGTCGGCCGAGCAGAGCATTGTAGCATGTCTTGGCATCTATGACATGGAATTTAATATCTGTGACGAGTAGCCCGAAGCGTAACGTCAATATCACAGATCCAAGAGTTTTTGATGATTGGGAGTCGAAACCGGAGATGGTGATCTTGTCCCGGGCGAGGTGTTGGACGCTCATGCAAATTTCCTTTAACACTCGCACATTGAGTAAATTGACAGATGATCCGTTATCGACCAAGATTTTGCCTATCTTTATGTCATGGCAATATCCTGATACATAAAGGGGGCGATTGTGTTCACACGTCCCGAGGAGAAGGTCTTCATCACCAAAAGCAACGTCGGCTGTGTGCACTTCCTCTAATTCGTCTTTCATCTTTTCTTCGGCTAGGAAGGCTTGGAACTGGTCCGGCTCTTGTAGGGCCTTAATTAAAGAATCCCTCGCCTCTTTTGATAGTAATAGGGCATCGAGGATGCTGAGTTGTGAGGGTAGCTTCCTCAGATGCGCCAAGACATTGTAATCCACTTTACTCCTCTTTGGCGGGTTCTTGGCGGTTAACTCTTCCGCGACTCGGTCATCCAAAGCGATGTCTTCAGAGACCTTCTCTTTCCCTTTGTTTTTCTTGTTTAAGGGTCCGAGATTCTTTTCAGGTAGCGTCCGATTGCGTAGCTGTATATTTTCGCAAGCCTTCGGTTCTTCTTCTTTTCCCGAAATGGATTCTTTGAAGAGGGGGCCAAGCTCTAGCTCCTCATCGGAATCGCTCCCAAATGTAGGCACTTGTGACCCGGCGGCGTTAACCATGTGACAATTGTTGGCAGTTCTTTCAAGCTCTTTGGTCGTGTTTCTTTGCTCCCGACGAATTTTACGCTTTTCCCGTTTAAAGCGTTGTTGATTAGCGACGTATCCTTGCCACCACTTATCGAAAGCTTTGCAATCTTGGGTGGAATGCGAGACCTTCTGATGATATAAGCAATAAGAGGGGTGCATTTCTACCACACCAGTCATTTTTCCTTCAGAGGATGGTAGCTTCATGCCCATCGATATGGCCTTAGCAAACCTCTTTTTTATCTTGAATTGGCTTTTGTCAGCGGTGGAGGCATTTTGCTCCAGCGGGATCATCTCAGCTCTTTCCTCAAATCGCTGGCGCTTGGCTCTTTCGAATATAGCCGTCTCGCGTTCTCGATCAGCTTTGCTTTTCAACCGAGCTTAATTAAGAAATGCGCTAATCATTTCAACTGATAACCGTGGGGCTCTTGATTCGGCATTTGCCCCCAGCGTTTCAGTGCCAGAAGTCCCTTCATCGTTCGTGGTCGAATGGGAGATCATATGACAGCTCGCCATATATTCCTCAGACTCATCCGATGAACTTTCTCCCTTATCTTCTTTTTGGAAGACGTGATCAAGGAAATCTTGGAGCGTAATGGGAGTCCGCGCCCTTTGGTTGTACTCATCCAGTGCGTCGATTTGCTTTTGTAAGTCCGTGCGCTTGTCGCCAGGCTTCACGGGCTTCTTAGATTTCTTCTTCTTCTTTTTCGAAGATTTTGACGGCTGACTATGAGCGCTTGAACTACCACCATCGGTCTTCGGAATCGGTCGTGGCTTCAACATCCCCTCAATAACCTGCGGTTCCAAGGGGTTCTTCCACTTGACCGCTGGACAGGTCTGAAGATCATTTAGCATTCTCCTCGTTTTGGCTGATAATACAACCTTCCAGGGAGTTTCTTCAATAACGGAGCATGTTGCCCCCGGCGTATTCGTCCCCTTAGAGGTGTGGGGCTGCGGAGGATTCACCTTCCATTTGTCAGATAGCGCAAATTTGCCCTGACGGTACTGGTTCTCAAGCCAATTCTTGAAAACGTAGCAATCCTCAATCGGATGGCCTAGCACTCGATGATAAGGGCAGTAATTGGGCTCGTTGGCGTCGTTTGGTTGCAACGGACGTTTTGGATCTGGCAGATTTATGAGTCTGTTGCGCAGCGCCAGCTCGAATAGCCTCCTCGTTTTATCACGGGGGAAAGAGTAAGGGCGTCCCATCCTGTCCTCAAGGGGTACGTATGGGCGCGTATTGTTTGGACGAGCAACCGGCTTCGAGTCGCTCGGTTGTTGTTGGGCATTAGCGACAATGATCGCTTTTCCCTTTCCTTTATCGTTTCGGGAGTCCGGCTTCGGAAGAGGGGGTTTATGGCCCATCTGATCCATCTGCGCTAGTTTGTCGATCAAAGCCTGGAAGGTAGTCGGCTTGAAGAACATCATGAACTGCGAGATGGTTGCTTGTGGATCAAGTGTTCCAACAAACATTCCCACCGCTGGAGCTTCTTCTATGCGTTGTTCGCACTTCGACCATAGATTTCGCCACCGTATAGCGTACTGAACCCATGTCTCACCGGGTTTTACCCTGGCATTGATCAGTGCCGTCATCGGGGTACGCTCACTGGTACTTGCAAAACGTTGGGTGAAGAGCAGTTCCATCTCCACAAAGGTTTTAATAGAGTCATTGGGAAGCTCAGAATACCATTCAAACGCCGTGTCTGATAAGCTTCCAACAAACTGGCGAAGCAGCAACTTGTCGTCGCCGCCGGTATTACCGCAAAGCGCTCTGAACTGGGCAACATGTTGATGGGGATTGCCGGTCCCTTTGTAAACATGAAACTTGGGAATCGTGTAACCCGGCGGGTACTTGATTTAGTCATACCAGCCTGGATATGGCCGCCCCGTTTTCACGATCTGACCGGCTGCTTCAGTCGCCTGATGCACCCGTATTTGTTGGGCAATATATTCATCCAAATCAGCTTTTGATATGGTATCCTCTTTAGCTGCGGATAAAGCCGGTGGAGGATTCGATGTCTCTCCCCTATCATCTTCAAGAATGACCGGGGGATCCCCAGCAGGTAGATCTTGTTGAATCATCATACCCACCATATCCTGGAACAGGAGGGCCATTTTCTTTATGTTGGCTACCTGTTCCGCAGCCTCTTTATCTTTCTTCTCTAGCACGCGCCGAAGGAATTCGGCGTCCGTTTCTTGTTCTTGACGTTCTTCTGAGGATGTTTCCGGGGTTTCTTTCGGCCCAGTGAGTGCCGCCATTGTGGTCATCATCTCCTGGAGCTTTTGTTGCTGCTCCTGAGCCTTGGTCACTGATCGGGTGAGCGGTCGGTGACCCGTAGAAGTACGGCTTTCTTCCTTTCCAGAAGCTATATAAACCGTATGAACCATTATGCCCCCTGACTTGGGGCGTTTAGGTTCACCGCTTTCATACTTTGCCGCTGACGCGGGAGCTTTCCCTGGCCTCCTTCTTTTATGGGCCATCGAGGTTAAAGGAGCCGTTGGAGTGGGCATCCTAGCAACTGTCACCCCCTGCTGTTTAATAGGGTAGTTTTTGTTATTTTCCACCTTCGCCTTTTTCTGGTGACGCAAGTGGTCTGGATCGATCACGGAGTCTTGAACCCTCCGCCATACTTTATAAACTTTTGAGGATAGCCGTTGAGGGGGCTGTTCTTGTTTTATTTCTGGAACTCTCTCCGCAGGTGGAGGAGGTCTTTTCAACGTAGCAATTGGAGAGTTCTTTCTCACCTTCCTCAGCAATTCAAAGCTGTTCCCAGTTGGAACAGCAGCGTTGACCTCCACCACTGGAGCAGGTGGGGTTAGCCCTGAGGGAGAGTTGCCCCTTGCTTGTCTCACTCGTCGCCAATGGCGACGTCGCGCACGACGAGCCGTTGGGACTGGCTCAGAAATCGAGATGGTTTCTTGTTGCCCCCTGTTTGAATGTGGGGTAACTGCCGATGTCAGCCTATCGAAGACTGATGCCTTTTGACCAGCTGGGGGAGGATTGGGAGCCGTCAATCTTGTGAAGACCGACTCTCTGATGGGAGAAGACGCTTTAACGACTTCCAAAGCAGCGGCCGTTGCCCTCTTTGGGATGACCACTTTATAGTTCTGACCTAGCCTGGTAAAAACGGAGGCTGTCGGCTTAGTAGCGGGCGACCCGTTGACAGGGGTCGTGGTAGCAGTAAGCCGGTCGAATACCGACTTCTTGTTCGCTTCCGGTGCGGATATCGGCATAGAGAAGCTCGTGGGTGGGACCATGGTCCCGAAAAACAGGCCGGTGGTGGCCTGGGTCACCTGTTCTACCGGCAGTGCGAGGAACGAGGCCGCTTGGGGCCCATATGTTACACCTCTCGGTGAGGTGGAGCGTCCGTTGCAGTGGTGCTTCGCGCATTTGGTGCAGTTAGAATCCATGGATGCTTGAGTTCTGCAACAGACAAAAGACCAAATCTCAGCAACTTGAAATCCGTAGGCAACCATTTAACAAACCGCGATTGGTTCGTGAAGACGACACACGAAGTGTGGAGTGGAAAGAGGAAAAGGTCCCACCGGGCGTGCCAGAATCTGTTCCCCTCCGAACGGCGGCCTGGACTTCGCGTCCGTGTCTGAGGTTCGGGGCAGATGCTATTTGGTTTTATCCATTTATCTCTCCGAAGATGCCAAGTTGATTTATGGCACCGTGTATCGGAGGTTTAGACGGATGCGGCCGATGTAGCAGACTTCGTCAGATTCCCCCTCAGGGTGAGGGGTTTTTTGATTGTGGGGACACTCTTCCCTGCAGGCGCAAGCCCCTGCAGTTAATTACGTTACCGCATCGCGGTAACAACTTTCTCCTTCTCCAGAATTTCACTTCGTGTCGTATGTGTTTGTCTTGTTTGTGGTTGCCCGTGGATTGTATACGGAGACTGAGTAATGCCGTCGCCCGTAGGACGTGGATTAGTCTAAATCCGTATTTATTTAGATTTGGGTTTGGTGTTTTCAGTTTAAGGATGCATTAGTCGCGTTGCGGCTAAGATTAACTTAAATGTTCGTTAAGGATACGTTAGTCTTGTTTTAGACTAAGATCAACTTAACGTAGTGATTAATTTAATGTATGGCCATCGGGACTCGTCACCTCTCTGACGTCGTTGAAGGATTACAACGACATGTATCAGAGGAGCTCGGAGATGTACCCTCAAACCAGAGTTGATTGGGAGTTTTATAATCCATTTGAATGTTTAAGGATACGTTAGCCGCGTTGCGGCTGAGATCAACTCAAACGGGACCGTTTAGATCCGGCAAAAGAGCGTTTGAGGCTCTATTGTTCCAGTTTAGGGACGTAGTGGTCCGCATTTCAGTTTAGGGACGTGGTGGTCCGCACTCCAGTTTAGGGACGTGGTGGTCTATCGTCTCGGTCCGCGAGTTTAAGGACCCCGCAGTCCATATGGGTGTGTGGTCGTTGGGACCCGTCACCTCTTTGACGTCGTTGAGGAATTACAACGATAGATGTCAAAGGAGTTCGGAGATGTACCCTCAAACCGGACGCATTTTGCTCAGTCAATTTAATTTAAGGACTTACGGCCAAAATTGGGCTAAGTCCAGTTGAAAATGTTCAACACCATCATTTTTTTTATTAAACCTGTGCTAGGGCTTTGCCCATAGTTAAATAATGCATTGCATTGCTTCAGGCCATTTATGCCCATTTTGATTGGGATCTGCCCTTTTTATTATGATGCAGATCATTTATTTTGGTCCGTTGGACCTTTCAATTGGGCTCTGCCCTTCCAAATAATGCACAGCATTTTATTTATTAAGCTTGTTAAGCCTTTTAATTGGGCTTGGCCCTTCAGGAAGTGAAATGCATTGCATTTGTCAGGCGCTTTGCGCCAATCACTGAGCGCAAGCTCATATGGTGATGACACGTGTCATGCTCTGGGGAGCGCAAGCACAACAGTGCAGCGCGCTGCGCTGTTGCGCTGGAGACACGTGGCGTGCTCTCAGCGAGTTGCGCCAATTCCAGAGAGCAAAACTCTATCTTAAGGGCACTTAGCGCAAGTGGTTTTATAGCCGACACGTGGCGCTCTCTCAAGAGCGCAACGGCGCAGTTTGGAAGTGCAAAGCACTAAGAATCTTTTAGATTCAAGAAGGGAAGTGCAAAGCACTGTTTAATTTCTTGATCTGAATTAGATCAAAGAAAAATAAATTTTTCTTTATTTGAAGAACCAGAGGTTCATAAAAGTGCAAAGCACTATTATTATATATATTTTTTATTGTTTTTTAAAGAACCAGGGGTTCACAAGAAGTGCAAAGCACTGTTTATTATGCAAAGATCATTGGTCTTGTTTTTAGACCAATGATCTATTAGAAGGAATTTCTTCTAATCCATGAAGGTTCTTTTACCTTTTTCTTGAAATCTTCTCAGAGTTCTCTCTCTTTAAAGTTCTCGAGTTCTCAAAAAAAATGTTGATGCCTTTGAATTGAGGCTTAGGGTCCTTTTTCTAGTGCTCACAAATTAGTTAAATTTGTTAAAGAGATCATTCTCTGAGTGATTTGGGAAATTTTCCCCACCGTTGGATCTTTGATCCAAGGGCTTCTGCTTTGCAGAAGAAAATCTTCTTGTTTTAACAAGAACAGAAAAGATTTCTTAAAATCTTAATTTAGTTTGGCGCAGATGCTCCCAGTGCGTGACACGTGTCGCGCAGCGCGGAGCGCGGCGCAAGTGCGCTAGCGCACTAGTGCATCTGCGCTGACACGTGTCGCGCAGCGCACAGCGCAGCGCTAGCGCATCTGCGCTGACACGTGTCGCGCAGCGCACAGCGCAGCGCGACTGCGCTAGCGCATCTGCGCTGACACGTGTCGCGCAGCGCACAGTGCGGCGCAACTGAAGCGTTGCTTCATTTATTAAAATTTAGATTTTCAAGTTAGAGCTTTGCTCTGATTGGGGAAATCGGAGGCGTTGCTTCCTCTGAGATATCTTTTCATCTCTTCTTTTCAAGTCAAACTTGTATTTCTTCGAAATTTCGATTTCCCGGGTCTTGGAAATAACTCCGCTGCGCACAGAATTTTCTGTGTTTGGATCTATATATAACTCAAGGCCGAGCCTTTTCTTTCCTCACCTTCAGAGAACTTCTTTAATCATGGCTTTCAACCGTCCTCACGCCCGCCGACAACCGTGGGAAGTGCCGATCCGGGACGTCGTTCCCCGTTTTTCTACGCGCTTGGTGGACTCCTCTTTTTCGGACGAGCAGTGCGATGCCGTAATGTACGAGCTTTCGACTCGTGTGGGGTCTTCTCTTCCCCCGGGTTCCATTTGGCTTCGGATGATCCTTGCCTCAGTGCTCGCCGATATTCCCCCTCCTCCGGCAGAGATGTCCTCGGCAATGCTTGATGTGGCCGAGGATAAGATCGAGAGCTTTTCCGAAGCACTCTTGATCACTAAAGCCCTGAGGGACTGCTCTTTCTACTTGCTGAGCCAGATACGGGCTCGCCGGGTTGTCATTGCCACCTTTTCCAAAGAATGTGGCGACGATCGTTGGATGTCTTCTTCTCGGGAGGATCGCCGCTTTGACGTGGTGGAGAAGGCAGAAAGGGAGCTGGGGAATCTCCTTTTTATTTTTGTGAACCCTTGTCTTTCCGATCCCACATTTGGTGATCTCTTTTAAATTTAATAATAAATAAATGTTTTAATTAAGTATTTTATTATCTGTTAAGTGTTCTTTTCATTTGAGCTCTTTGTTGTGCTTGTGCATCGTATTTTAATTTGTTGTTATCAAGTGCATGTAATTTTGCACGGCTAAATTGCCTTTGGCACTTAGCCCCTTTATCTGCACTAGCGCATCTGCGCTGACACGTGTCGCGCAGCGCAACTGTGCTGCCACGTGTCGCACAGCGCAGAGCGCAGCGCGGCGCTTCCTTTAACAGAGCCTTGCTCTAATTGGGCGCGCTGCGCTAATGTATCTGCGCCGGACACGTGGCGCGTCGCGCGCAGCGCAAAGGATCTGAAGCGTTGCTTCCTTTAAACAGAGCTTTGCTCTGATTGGGTGCGCCTTCTTGGGCGCTGCGCTGACGTATTAGCGCCAGACACGCGGCGCGTTGCGCCTGAGACTTGAAGCGTTGCTTCAAAATTTGAATTTTGAATTCAAACAGAGCTTTGCTCTGATTGGGCGAAACAGAGGAGGTAAAGGGCGAGTGATTCTTCAAGCTCCCTCTGGTCAACAATAGAGCGGCTAAACATACCCGGGGCCCGTATTGCGCCTTCCATAGGTCACAGGGACACCCGACCGAGAACTGTAAACAACTCCATGACTATATCGAGGAGTTGATCCGTTCGGGCCACCTGGCGAAATACCCCTGGGAAAAATGACAGGCAGACAGGGAGCACGACAACCATCCCCCTCCCGGTGAATTAACGATCAGCCAAATCATGGTCGTTTCTTCTGGTTGTGCATATGGAGCCGGCGAGATTCGCCACCTCCTACCCGTCAAGGGAACAAGGGACCAGCCCCAGAAGAAATGCAAGACCGCCGAGCTGTCATCTTCACCGATGAGGACCTCCACGGTATATTCTTGCCTCACAACGATCCTCTCGTGATTACAGTACGAGTCCACCGCTACGAGGTTCAAAGGATATTGGTCGACTCAGGAAGCTCGGCAGATATCCTTTTCTATGACTGCTTCCAGCGTATAGGGCTCGGCCCATCAGACCTACGACCAACCACCTACATCCTATCGGGGTTTACCAACCACTCCATCCCGGCCGAGGGAGTGGTTACCCTCCTCCTTAACATTAGGAAAGTGGGCCATATGAGGACCGTACTGGTGGAATTCATCGTCGCCAGGATCCCCTCATCCTACAACATCTCCTTCCAGTCATGGATGGAAGAAGGAACGACCACCACAACATCCTCCTGGGACGCCCGACGCTAAACTCCCTTCGGGCTCAAATCTCAACCTACCACATCGCGATCGAGTTTCCATTGGATCAAGGGGGAATGGGCTGAGCCTATGGGAACCAGCGAATCGCCAAGATTTTCTTCACAGCGACGTCCACCACTGAAGAGCAGGGCGATGACCTCGGAAGCGCAAATAATTTCTAGGGGTCCTTAGATACTCGCGACGAACAGAAGGAAATTTGAGGGGCCCCGGTAGAGGCGCTAACAGAGGCCCCCCTCGTCGAGGGGAACAAAGAACGATCTGTCTAAATCAGATCTCTTTTAACGGGAGCCCGGCGTGAAGACTTGATCCATTTTCTCCGAGGAAACTCAGACGTGTTCGCCTGGGCGCTTGCTGACATGCCCGAGATCGACGCCAAGGTAATCTCACGCAAGCTCGGGGTCGACCCGACGGCCCGACCCGTCAGACAAAAGAAGCGAAGTTTCGCGTCGATCAAGCAAAAGGCAATTGAGGACGAAGTCGATAGGTTGCTTGCAGCCAACCTCATTCGAAATGTTTCTTACTCGGAATGGCTGGCGAATGTAGTCATGGTTAAGAAGGCGAGCGGGAAGTGGCGCATGTATGTCGACTTCACAGATTTGAACAAGGCCTGCCCAAAAGACAACTATTCCCTCCCTCGGATAGACCAGCTTGTTGATAGCTCGGCAGGCCACGAATTGCTCAGTTTCATGGATGCTTTCTCCGGCTACAACCAGATCCGTTTGAACCCGGTAGATGAAGAACTTACCGCGTTCACCATGGACCGGGGGGTATATTGCTACAAAGTGATGCCCATCGGCCTAAAAATGCCGAGGCTACATACCAGCGCTTGGTTAAAAAAATGTTCAAACCGCAGATCGGGAGGAACATGGAGGTTTACGTCGACAACATGCTCGTGAAATCAACCTCATCGGACGAGCACGCTAAGGATCTTAGCGAGACATTCGACATCCTCCGCAAGTACAAAATGAAGCTAAATCTAGCCAAGTGCGTGTTCGGAGTCATTAGCGGGAAATTCCTCGGGTTCATGGTTACTGTTGGATATGTATGCCCTAGAGGCCATACTTATTGTATAGTACTAGTTTGTATATTACATTTTGGAAGCTTGGGATATATACATGGATTTACGACAGTATTGCTCGATATAGTAGTATGCTACTTGGTTTGTATCTATCTTAATATGTGTATATGTTTTTTTTAACATATCGCTAATACATATTGATAGAGTCCTTAGCATCTTTGCTTAACTTCCAGCGTTGTGATGACAGTCACACTAGTGGGGGATGGGTTGTCTATAAGCACATCCTTATACAGGTCCCTAGTCGTAGGATTATCGAGACAGGGCATCGATACTCCAGAGTGGACTAGTGTATACGCTTCTTATCCTAGCAGGGGAGATGGTCTGTCCCACAGCCATCAGTACGTCGTACTGGAGATAATATGCAGGTGCTCATTGGGTTATGAGTTACACTGGACGGACTCGTAGGGTACTGCTGGTTGGTATTATACCTATCGTTAGGTAGCAGTTCCCAGATGACATGAATACAGCTTAGTCCGTTGACTTGACACTGCAACTTCGCCTCAAGTGTGTTCCCATTGTTCTTAGATTGCTACCCTACCACGGCTCTATTGAGTCGTGCAAACAGGTGGTAGTTGGGTGCAGTCCTGAAACACTTGGAGGCAGTGGCGGTTAGATAGGATTCGTCTCTCCCGGTATTGGGGGTTGATATCGCGCTGTGTTTGGAAAGCCATTACACAAAGTCCCTGGCCAGGGCAAGTGAGATTTACTGGTAGGTATTCCAGTAGTTTCTCAGGGTGTTCTGGGCTACACTCCGACACGACTTATACCGCTATTAGGGGTATGATGTTTACCACCCTCTAGGCCTGATATGTGATACTCTTAGATGAACAGACCGGACTGTACGGAATTGTCCCAGATAGGCTCAGTAGGAGTTTGGATGAGCTTGCTCGTCGACCTTCTTATCGACAGATACCTGGGTAGCCGTTACGCACAGCTAGTGCCACTAACGTGCTTGTGGTTAAACCCATTGCCAGAGTACTGTCGAGTCTTTATAGTCCCACACAGAGGGTTTCCCAGCTTCAGGCGAAACGAGTAGAGGTCGTATGGTTTTACGACAGGGTTCGATCACATACGTGTACTTGTGCGCGTGTGGTGTTCGAGCGGAAAATACTAGTGGGCTTTGGTTTAAGCCGGATCTTAATATTTGATTATTGGATTAGCTTCGTCTCATAGTATTCGTGTTTCTCGGAATACGGATGCGGGTATGTATATAAGGATGAGAGGAGGTATAGAAGGAGACACCTCATTAGGGTTTTGACCATTGACTTGGTCAAAAAAAAATGAGGTAAAGAAAAGTAATTGTTATTTTTGATAAATGATAATTTTGTGGTATGGCTACTTATGTTGACCACTAGACTTGGATTGACTTGTTGACCTTAGATATTTTGTGAGATATTTTTAACCTTAGATATTTTGGTGAGATATTTTCTATGCCATGCATGTGGTCATATATAAGTTATCCATTCTATTTTTTATTATCATTATCACAAATACTTTCTCTTTCCTCAAGCTTGCTCTCTCCTTCTTCCTCTCAAAACCCTAAGTGTATCATGTGTTGATAATCAAGGGTTAATGAGACTTAGCTACTCTAAATCACACTCTACTCACTCTAGTCTACTTAGATTAGCAAGCTAAGTATTCTAGTTATCTCAACTTGGAGGTTTAATTCAAGGTTGGAACTCTCGGGTGGATCATCGTTGACACAACGAGGCCGAAGTTCAAGCACGATCCATACTTCCATCGAGGAGCTTAAGGAGAGGATCGAAGACCCGAAGGACTTGGTTTCTTTAGGTATACTTTTTATCATAGTAGATAGAACCCTAACATGCTAATTAGGTTTATGGTTAAGATCCGGTTTAGGTTTATTCTAGCGCCAAGTTTATAATCGTTATAAAATTTTTGTTCCGCATTTAGCCATGGAAGTTGGCCGAGGCGCTAGCGTAACCTTTCATGGTATCAGAGCCAGCCCATAAACTCTAGACTAGAAAGTTTAAACAATGTTAAAACAACAAAACCAAAACAACTCCTTAACATCGAAACCAAACTCAAGTTTCTGTCGATTTTTCAGAGGCATCAAATTTTTTTTTAAACAAGTGCAGAATGCTATTTACACTGTGAGATGAACATTGAACAAAAACGAGTCAATTCCACCACAACTTGGCCGGCCACAACCCCTCTAAAACCGGCCTCCTCGGTTCAAGTGTGGAGAAATGGGTCGAGTTTTTTTCTGGGTTCTTATCTCAAGGAGTTTGGTTGTCTGGTGTTGCTAGTTTTTGCCCAAGTTTGATTTTCTATTGATTTTCAGTTTGGGGCAATTTGGAGTGTTTCGAAGTCATTATATTTGACACCGTTTAATAGTTTATAGTACATTCACTTTTATCTGCGACCGTGAATGTCATTTGACCAGTAAACTCGTCTGATTGCTATATGTTCTTTTAGACGGGTTTGCGAACATGACATTCGCGTTGATATTTTGTGCTTGTACTGTGATTGTGGTTGGATAGTCATGGTGGATAGCATGTGGTGTAATGTTAGTGGTATAGTTAAAGATTCATTTGTATATTCATTTTGCGGGGCGAGCGTCCAACATGTGGACTGCCGTCTTTGCCGGGTTGTATATTATTTGATTGGGGCATGACCGGGTTGAGGTCGATGTCACCATTTGTACATATTATTTTCTTTTTCTGTACTAGGATTACCCCGCGGTGGAGTGCACGAATAGCCGGGTTCTAGAAGGCAACAAGCCCGCATCTCATGGCGTTGGGACGGATGGGTCTTCATTCTAGAATTGACGGGCTATTCGCCGCACTCGTAGGGGGTATAGTTTGACCCACGGAGGGGCGCCTAAGTTACCGTATTCCGTGAAGTGCTGGGTGGCCCATTCACTTTGTTGAAGGGGGCTGCCTCACTTCTGGGATTGACGGGTAACTTGCCGTGCTCGTAGGGGTCCAGGTTCTCATTGCACAGGCTATCCACACGACCGGGAACTTCGGGTTTTATTTGCGGCTTAAATGAAACCCGAGGCTCCAAGATTATCCACCTTTCTGTATTGTTGGCTGAGATTCTGTGATGTTGATTATTATCATGCCTGGGACGAATGTTGTATATATTTATATATATACTAGTAGATATTGTATATATTTTACACCCGCGCTAGTCCAGCCCCCGCTCTGTCGTTAGTTAAGTAACCAAACGGGTGATGACGGGGCCCAGTGGCGAATGCGGATGGCATATACGTACATCATATTTTCGTTCTTTTCTGGTGTGATAGGTTAATTGATGGGACCGCATTAATTTTGATTAATGCAAGAAAATAAACCTAAAAGATGTTGTTGGAACAAATTTCGAAAAACTACAGTTATATTCTTTCGCTTTGCATAGTGGTATTCGGTCATGAATATCCAGCACCTCATTCTACGAGGCAAGAGCCAAGATCCCTTCGCGGGGAGTAACCTCTTGAGCTAAAGTCTATACTGTAGATTAATCGGTTTTTTCAAAACCAGAAATTTTCAAAAGGCGGAGCTTAAAACCACTCCTTTTCAAAATTACTTAGGTTCCTTCAACGATATCAAGTTCATTACGTTAATGGGTTTTTCGCCAAAAACCCAGCCGTGGCCCTCCGTCATTTCGGATTGGTATTGCTTAGTATTCATGCTACGTATTTCGTGCTCAGCCGAGGCGTAGTGTTCGGTAGCTATGTAATATTTTTCTGTAGCACATAATGCGATTGGTTGGGACAGTCGTGCGGTCATTTTGGCTCAGTCAAGGACTCGTACGGGTGGGTCTAATGCAATCAAGATAATGACGGGTTGAACTTGACTAGGATCCTTTGATATGTTGGCTCAGTCAAGATCACTTGGGTCTTAAGGGCAAAACCCACATCGAGAGTTTCAAATATACAGGAAACTTGCAGATTTAGCATACCTTCTGGAGTGTAGTGACTAGAGTGGATTCCATCTAGGTCATTATACAATGATAGTTGGATCCCGATCCCACTGATGAGTTGGATTACTCTCGGGAGATTATTTCACTTAACAATCAATGCTACAAACCAAGTAGGTGTCTAGAACGGTGTTAGCGGGGCTACGCCTCCAGGGAAAAGAAGTTATATAATTAAGGAACTTCGCAAAAGCGTTGGAAAACCTCCCTCGAAGTACCAACACTAGCCTAGCTGAAAGGTTAAGCAAGTATTGTGACGTGTGATTAACCCTGACTAGTTCTTCTTTTAAAGGTTTGAAGAAGAATTCGAGAAAACAGTGGGAGCCATCCTGGTTAGATAAATTAATAACCAATCTAATCTTGTAAGAGCGCATGCTGAGTGTTTATTTTCTCTCTCTCCAGGTAGCAACCATTTCACACCCTAATCAAGATAATAAAATGTATCGCTTGACCGATCCGAATTCTTAATCGGGGCTGGGGAACGTCGGTTCGGCTCTAACTTACGACAACAATCATAAGTGCGAGCAAGGAAAAGAGGATTGTATGGATTCCAAGGAGACCCCAATGAAGAAGAAGCATACTATTGCATCTACTTTAGGTGTTCTTGTAATTGAGAACTGCTTTTCTGTCAGTCCTACTTCCTGGGTACTAGATACCAGATCAGGATCTCATATCTGTAATTTATTGCAGGCACTGAGAAAAAGTAGGATAGTTGGACCTGGTGATATGTCCCTCAGGATAGGAAACGGAGCACAAGTTAATGCTGCAGCCGTCGGTGAATATCACCTAGTGTTGCCAAATGGCAATACTATGATTTTGAACAATTGCTACTATGTACCTTCCATATTTTGCAACATCATATCAGTTTCTTTACTTGATAAAGATGGATATAATAACTTTGTTCTTGATAGAAATATCATGAACATTTATCTTGATAA
This sequence comes from Agapanthus africanus, assembly GCA_030015575.1. Classification (NCBI taxonomy): domain Eukaryota; kingdom Viridiplantae; phylum Streptophyta; class Magnoliopsida; order Asparagales; family Amaryllidaceae; genus Agapanthus; species Agapanthus africanus. Next base: position 53,833,579 of record CM057350.1, on the reverse strand, counting down.
GGTACTGGTTGCAGAAGGTACACTGTGTAATGGTATCTATGTTCTAAATCAGAATATAGTTCTCAATGTACAAAACACACGCAAGAGGAAGAGTTCAGATACGAACGAATCCTACTTGTGGCATTGTAAACTTGTTCATATCGGAAAGAAAAGACTAAGTAAGTTACATAAAGTTGGACTGTTGAATACGTTCGAATTTTCATCTTATGAAACTTGTCAGTCTTGTCTCAAGGAAAGATGACCAAATCTTCGTTCACCGGACATGGAGAAAGAGCAGCAGAGCTCTTGGGACTCATATACAGTGATGTGTGTGGTCCGATGTCTATACATGCAAGGGGTGGGTTCTCGTACTCCATCACATTCACTGACGATCTCTCTAGATTCGGATATGTGTATCTTATGAAACACAAATCTGAAGCTTTTGAGAAATTCAAAGAATTCAGAAAAGAAATAAAGAACCAGACTGGCAAAAGTATCAAGATCCTCCGATCTGATAGAGGAGGAGAGTACTTAAGCACGGAATTCCTAGAATACCTAAAAGAGAATGGAATTCTCTCTCAGCTTACTCCTCTGTATATACCACAGTACAACGGTGTATCGGAGCGGAGGAACCGTACCCTATTGGACATGGTTCACTCCATGATGGGTAATGCCGAGTTGCCTCTTTCATTTTAGGGACATGTGCTTTTGACAGCGGCATATCTGTTGAATGATGTTCCGTCCAAATTCGTGCCTAAGACACCATTCGAGATATGGAATGGTAAAAGGTCGTATCTTAAACGTATTAAGATATGGGGTTGTCCGGCCTATGTAAAAGTACAAAATCCGGACAAATTGCAGGCATGTTCAGTTTTATATAAGTTTGTGGGATATCCTAAAAATTCAATAGGATATCTGTTCTACCACACCGAGGAACAGAAGGTGTTTGTATCTCGCCACACCACCTTTTTAGAGTGGCAATTTCTTGCAAAAGAAATAAGTGGGAGTTCGGTAGAACTGGAAGAAATTCACGAACCACAGACTCAAACTGAAGAATTGGTGGAATCTCAAGATTCAATAACCCCAGACGAACCTCACCCACTCCGCAGATCTGGTAGGATTTCTCATCCGCCCGAGAGATACTACGGTTTTCTCATAGACGGGGATCGAGAGGATTGCATCTTGGAAGAAGATGACCCTACCAGTTTCAGGCAGGTCATTATCAGTAGGGACTCTGATAAGTGGCTGGATGCTATCCGATCCGAAATGGAGTCCATGTACACCAATAAAGTGTGGACCTTGGATATTGCTCCACCTGGGGTAAAACCCGTTGAATACAAATGGATCTACAAAAGGAAACTTGGTGTAGATGGGCAGGTGGAAACCTATAAGGCTAGACTCATTGCAAAAGGTTTTTGTCAAAGACCTGGTGTGGACTATGACGAAACCTTTTCTCTGGTGGCTATGCTCAAATCTATTCAGATCCTACTTGCCATTGCTGCCTTCCATGACTATGAGATCTGGCAGATGGACGTAAAAACGGCTTTTCTAAATGGCAGTTTGGAAAAGTACGTTTATATGGATCAGCCAGAAGGCTTTGTAGACAGTGGGAGCAGCGGGAAGGTGTGCAAGCTGCTTAAATCCATTTATTGATTAAAGCAACCATCGCGGAGCTGGAACATCTGTTTTGATGAAACAGTCAAGGAATTGGACTTCATCAAGAACGGGGATGAGCCTTATATTTATAAGAAGATTGTAGGACGAACTGTCGTATTCCTAGTCTTGTATGTGGACGACATTCTTTTGATAGGAAATGACATTCCTATGCTACAATCGGTCAAGCTATTCTTGTCACAACGGTTCTCCACGAAGGACCTGGGTGATGCCTCGTGCATTCTGGGGATCAAGATCTACAGAGATAGATCTAAGAGATTACTGGGACTTTCGCAGTCCAGGTATATAGAGACCGTACTAAAGAGATTCGGTATGGAAGATTCCAAGCGCGGTAATATACCCGCATTGCATGGAATCACCCTCTCCAAGAAGATGTCTCCCAAGACTGACGAGGAGAGGGTTCGCATGAGCATTATACCTTATGCTTCGGCGGTAGGATCTATAATGTATGCGATGCTATGTAAAAGACCAGATGTAGCTTACGCGCTAAGCGTGGTGAGCCAGTATCATTCAGACCCAGATGAGAACCACTGGACAGCAGTGAAGAACATTCTCAGGTACCTGAGAAGGACTGAGGAGATGTTCCTGGTTTACGGTAATGGAGACCTTAGGGTCGAGTCCTTTACCGATTCAAGCTTTCAGAGTGACAAGGACGACAGCAAGTTTGTCTCGGGTTTTGTGATTACCCTTAATGGAGGGGCGATGTGTTGGAGGAGTTCCAAATAGAACACTGTCGCAGACTCGACGATGGAGGCTGAATACATTGCTGCAAGCGATGCCGCAAAAGAGGCGGTCTGGATGAAAAAATTCATTAGTGAACTTCAGGTAGTTCTATCCATTGTTGACCCAATACCTTTGTATTGTGATAACAATGGGGCTATAGTTTTAGCGAAGAAACCACGGTCCCATCAGAAATCCAAACACATCTTAAGGCGGTATCACCCGATCAGGGAGATCATTGATCGCCAGGAGATCGAGGTGAGGAGAGTGGACACTAAAGAAAACACGGCGGATCCGTTCACAAAGACCCCCCCTCAAGCACAGTTCGAATGACTTTTTGAGCTATTGGGTATGTGGTACGCCGGCAGCTAGCCTTAGTGCAGACGTTGGGTATGCGGTACACCAATTACTAGCCTTTAGTGCAAGTGGGAGATTGTTGGATATGTATGCCCTAGAGGCCATTATTGTATAGTACTAGTTTGTATATTACATTTTGGAAGCTTGGGATATATACACGGATTTATGACAGTCTTGCTCGATATAGTAGTATGCTACTTGGTTTGTATTTATCTTAATATGTGTATATGTTTCTTTTAACATATCGCTAATACATATTGATAGAGCCCTTAGGATCTTTGCTTGACTTCAAGCGTTGTGATGGCGGTCACACTAGTGGGGGATGGGTTGTCTATAAGCACATCCTTATACAGATCCCTAGTCATAGGATTATCGAGACAGGGCATCGATACTCCAGAGTAGACTAGTGTATACGCTTCTTATCCCAGCAAGGGAGATGGTCACGTCGTACTGGAGATAGTATGCAGGTGCTCATTGGGTTATGAGTTACACTGGACGGACTCGTAGGGTACTGCTGGTTGGTATTATACCTATCGTTAGGTAGCAGTTCCCAGGTGACATGAATACAGCTTAGTCCATTGACTTGACACTGCTACTTCGCCTCAAGTATGTTCCCACTGTTCTTAGATTGCTACCCTTCCACGGCTCTATTGAGTCGTGCAAACAGGTGGTAGTTGGGTGCAGTCCCGAAACACTTGGAGGCAGTGGCGGTTAGTTAGGATTCGTCTCTCCCGGTATTGGGGGTTGATGTCGTGCTGTGTTTGGAGAGCCATTACACAAAGTCCCTGGCCAGGGCAAGTGAGATTTACTGGTAGGTATTCCAGTAGTTTCTCAGGGTGTTCTGGGCTACACTCCGACACAACTTATACCGCTATTAGGGGTATGATGTTTACCACCCCCTAGGCCCGATATGCGATTCTTTTAGATGAACAGACCGGACTGTACAGAGATTGTCACAGATAGGCTCAGTAGGAGTTTGGATGAGCTTGCTCGTCGACCTTCTTATCGACAGATACCTGGGTAGCCGTTACGCACAGCTAGTGCCACTGACGTGCTTGTGGTTAAACCCACTGCCAGAGTACTGTCGAGTTTTTAGAGTCCCACACAGAGGGTTTCCCAGCTTCGGGCGAAATGAGTAGAGGTCGTATGGTTTTACGACAGGGTTTGATCACATACGTGTACTTGTGCGCGTGTGGTGTTCGAGTGGACAATACTAGTGGGCTTTGGTTTAAGCCAGATCCTAGTATTTGATTATTGGATTAGTTTCGTCTCATAGTAATCATGTTTCTCGGAACACGGATACGGGTATGTATATACGGATGAGAGGAGGTATAGAAGGAGACACCTCATTAGGGTTTTGAATATTGACTTGGTCAAAACAAAAATGGGGTAAAGAAAAGTAATTGTTATTTTTGATAAATGATAATTTTGTAGCATGGCTACTTATGTTGACCACTTGACTTCGATTGACTTGTTGACCTTAGATATTTTGTGAGATATTTTTGACCTTAGGTATTTTGGTGAGATATTTTCCATGCCATGCTTATGGTCATATAAAAGTTATCCATTCTATTTTTTATTATCATTATCACAAATACTTTCTCTTTCCTCAATCTTGCTCTCTTCTTCTTTCTCTCAAAACCCTAAGTGTATCATGTGTTGATAATCAAGGGTTAATGAGACTTAGCTACTCTAAATCACACTCTACTCACTCTAGTCTATTTAGATTAGCAATCTAAGTATTCTAGTTACCTCAATTTGGAGGTTTAGCTCATAGTTGGAACTCTCGGGTGGATCATCGTTGACACAACGAGGCCGAAGTTCAAGCACGATCCATACTTCCATCGAGAAGCTTAAGGAGAGGATCGAAGACTCGAAGGACTTGGTTTCTTTAGGTATACTTTCTATCATAGTAGATCGAACCCTAACATGCTAATTAGGTTTATGGTTAAGATCCAGTTTAGGTTTATTCTAGCGCGAAGTTTTTAATCGTTATAAAATTTTTGTTCCTCATTTGTCCACGGAAGTTGGCTGGGGCGCTAGCGTAACCCTTCAGTTACCTACCGAGGAATCGAAGCTAACCCGGAAAAGATCAGCGCCATTCTCAACATGGCCACACCGAAGAGCAACATGGAGATCATGCGACTCACGGGGAGAGTGGCCGCTCTTAGTCGCTTCATGTCAAGGTCCGGAGAAAATTGCCTCCCATTCTTCAAAGCCCTGAGAAAGATCCCAAGGTTCGAATGGTCGGAAGAATGTCAAAACGCTTTCGAGCAGCTCAAAGCACACCTGGCAACTCCCCCACTGCTCTCCCGGCCAATCGAAGGAGACGAGCTATTATTGTACCTGGCGGTCTCCGATCATGCTGCAGGCTCGATGCTCGTCTAAGAAGTCGAAGGTGTACAGAAGCTGGTCTACTACGTGAGCCATGTCTTCAAAGACGCGGAAACGAGATACCCGGCCATAGAAAAGATTGTCTTGGCGCTTATTGTCGCCTCAAGGATGCTACGGCACTATTTCTAGGCACACACCATCCCCGTCCTTACCGAGCAGCCCATAGGGGCTATTCTCGCCTCCCCCAAGTCGTATGGTCGTCTAGAGAAATGGAGGTGGGAGTTATCCCAATTCGACATCAAATACTGTCCCAGGCAATCCATCAAAGCGCAAGTCCTGACAAACTTCATTGTCGAGTGTATTATCCCCAACAAGGAAGTAGCGTCGGCACTCGTCCCCGGGTCCCGACCCTCGGTCGAGAAAGTACCCGACTCCGTCCCCGATTGGGTCCTCTATGTCGATGGATCCTCTACCGAGGAAGGGAGCAATGCCGGCCTTATCATTCAAGGCCCGAACGAGGCAGAAATGGAATACTCTTTGAAGCTCGGGTTCAGAGCGTCAAACAACGCTGCGGAATACGAGACCATGCTAGCCGGGTTACGAATCGCTTCCGCAGTGGGGCTGAAGACGATCTGAATTCACAGCGACTCCGCTTTAGTCGTCGGCCAAGTGACCGGGCGCTTCGAGGCTCGAGAGCCACTCATGGTGAAGTACTTAGCCGAGGTGATAAGACTACGAAAAAGTTTCGACGAAGTTCAAGGGGAACAGATTCCCCGGCACCTGAACGCCCAGGACGACGTCCTGAGCAAGCTAGCCTCTTCTTATACGGCCAACAATAAGAGGAATATCCTCTTTGAAGTCTTTCTACGGCCTAGAGTGGAAGACAGAGAGGCAACGCTTCAAGTATACACTATTCTGGAGAAAGGCCAGGATTGAAGGAAGCCCCTCGTAGAATTCCTGAAGGAGGGTACACTTCCAGAGGACCGAGGGAAAGAGCGTCGCCTTCGAGCTAAAGCCCGCCATTTCGTCTGGAGCAATGGAAACCTTTACAAGAAGTCATACACACAGCCCATGCTCAAGTGCATCGACCCCCGTGAAGCCGACTACGTCCTGCGTGAGATACATGAAGGAGTCGGTGGAGCGCATCAAGTGGCACGTACCTTTGTCTAGAAGACTGTCACGACCCGAAAAGTATGGAACATGACCGGCACTTAAATTACGAAACGTCTCGAGACGTACGTAATCTAAGTAAGCCAAAACCCAGAAATCAAAACCAAAAAAGCAGTAGAGTGAAGGAAAACCCAATTGAAAACAAGTAGTTTTAATCAACATAGGCCGAAATATGTATTTTTAAAATCTCAAGTATTTTCTGAAAATTTCGGCAGAGTCTCCTTTGTAAATACTGGCCCCAAACGGGATACAAAATGAATAGTATACGAAATGAATAAAAAGGCATCCCCAAACGGGAGCTAGCTCTTCGTTAATCGACGGTCACAACCACACAAGCAATATAATATACAACGCCGAAGGGCGAGGATCAAAACTCAAAAGAACAACCAAATCAGCATGAAAACCATAATAATACAACGCGCGACTCTAAGATCGAAATAATAACAGGTCTGATTTTCTATCTCTCTCAAATATACAATCTGGTTGATGGAGTTTCTAGATACAATTGAAATAATGAATAAACAATGGTGGTCCTGATACAAAGAACCCACCTGCAAAAGCAATCACCCGGAAGGAACAGTGTTCCAGCAAGCCGCAACGAAACCTGTACGGCAAAATCTGCAAGGAACTGTGGTACAACGGGGGTGAGTTGCCAACTCGTGAGAAGAAAACATCTACAAGTAGAAATCGCATGCATAACGCTATCATAGGTCATATCAGGTAATATCCTCAAATAAAAATCCTGGTCCAGCTATGTATAGTGTAATACTACCTGCTCGTGTCAGTGCCCCGGATAAACATATCAGAAACGAGTGAAGCTCGTGTAGAGAGTGAAGTCTTTTTAAGACCTTCGCGATCGGAAGGGGCCTTCGGTTCCCTTTTTGGAGGTAGACATATGATATATGAATGCATTACGAATGGAAACAGAATATATCATTAGTGAGACAACTGTTTTTTTAACCAATGAGATTTCTATATGTATGTCAATCACGTATCATCAATGAATGCAACAGAGAAATCAGTGTCCAGTATCGACACAAAACACAAGTCTCAGTATCTCAGTATCAAATCTAAATATCTCAAATCTCAAATCTCAAATATCAATATCTCAGGCATCCGTATCATCTGCGGGATCGGCCCGCGGGCTCCGGCAGAATGGATCAGCCTATAACCATCTCATGACTCCGACCGGTATCCTCCGGATAACCGACGAGTCCAAATAATATCATCGGTAGGTAGTGCTCCCCTGCCAGGCTTATCGAATACAACTCGAGCTTCTTTCCCCGGGGTACCTTACCAGGCCCACCATGTACCCGAGACGGTTCATCCAACTCCTCGAATCGGGTTTCCAAATCCAACAGGAATCATGAAAACTCATGGTGGACGACTCATACATCACGAGAAAACCGCAATTTGCATTTTAAAATGATGATACTAAGTTTTTATTAAATTCTTGCGGTTTTCCCTCAAATCCAGAAATCTCATGTAAATCTGAAATCATCAAAATCATGATACCAATAAACAGTGAATATCGGCATAAATCTCCATAATACTGCAAAACCAATGAATATATGGATGCATCTGATATCATGCAATGATTGCAATAATTAAACTAGCATATGGAAACTATAACATATTACAACTATCAGCTAGCAAGCTATATCACTGAAATAGTATTTTCTAAAGTGTACGTGACATGACAATTACCGATAAAGATGTGTGTGAACCGGCAAGTGAGTGTACGTGAAGCATACGCGTCATCGGTAATGGTGCTGGTGTCCTAACAGCATGGTTTCATAATTACTACGTACACAATATCATGCAATGAGGCGATAACAACATAATAAGGAAAATGAATAGTAAATAAAACAATAATGTGCGGAACATGAATACTAATGCGACAACAAGGAATCTACCTTACTATACATGTGTTATACTGTTTTGCCGTTTGAAATAGTACGAATCGTGGTGTTTGAAAATAAGGACTATGGTGTTTTTAAGAAAAGATGCATCATTTAAAATATCCGTAGTATCCCTTGGTATGTCTTTAAAATTCTCACGATTCGTCAGTTTTGGAAATAGGTATGACTCGGGTCCAGTATGACATCTACTAGGTAAACTACAGGTCTAACAACAACCAATCGAAAGGGGTACGGAAACCACCTACATCTGAGTCGATATATGTATCTGTGTGTGTATATATATATATATATATATATATATATATATATATATATAATAGTGGGTGATCCCGCCTCAAAAGTATCCCGTACGATACAATATCTATAATATGACATCCTCGAGTCAAGAGTGTGGATTTATCATCAATATATAGCTCGTACGGTAAATCCATCATACGACATCCCAAACTGGGTACGGGTCAATATCAAATTTATCTTATTATTTATCTGGTATCCACATAGTCACATATCGTGGATAGCGGGTACTGATCTAAGTCTAGTACACTACTAATATCATCAACATATATATAAATGCATGTGTATGAAACACATCGCCTGCCGATCCGCTATCATCATATTTCGCATCTCATAATACGATCCAAATCATATCAACGATCTCGAGGCATCAAGCACAAACTCATCGACTCATCCCTAACTATCATCCACTATCCTCATTATCCATGTATATATATATATATATATATATATATATATATATATAGTCCTATACCTATGTGCATATAAATATATACATATCCCATTTACGCACAAGTACTAAAATGCATGCAAGTGTGTGGGGGTGCGTGTATGCAAATCCTTACTCTAGGGTTTCGTGACTAAGAAATACGCTAAAGTCCTTTCTTCAATTCTCGCTAACCCTAAACCCATAAGCTCCTAAGGCTTCTCTTACTAGGTGTTCATATCTCATAATAACATATAAAAGTATATCGTTACCGCATCACCTCATTCCTCATAACTTTATGGGGGTGCTATACGCCATCCACCCGACTTCCCCCGTAGATATAAATCTACTCACCTGATCCTCGCTTGCCGAAATCGATGTCGCCACACGCTTGCTTGTCGTCTTGAAGTCCTCATGAGGGTACCTACGTATCATAACACATCGCATCGCATTAAAATCCGACTCGTGACCAAAATGACACACGAATCTCACATAGGTCAAAACCTATGGTTTGCTTTCTCAAATCAACTCAAAAACCCTCGACATCGGCGTACAAATGCCGATTGATCGAGAAAAACACCAAACTTACCAATCATGGTTTCACAAATCACTAATTATATATGAAATAAGGTTTAAATCATCAAAACATTAAAATCAATCAAATCGTTTTATTTTTCAAAAACCTAGTTGGCACAAATTCCCATTTCGGTTCAAAACTTGATATTTTACCCAAACTAAATATTTTAACGATTTTAATGGCCAAAATGCTCACTTAATATCATAATTAGGTCACACAGATATTCACTACTAATTTATCTCACCAAACTATATACATTTTAAAAACCTAGTTTGCAATTTTATCCAATTTCAACCATTTTATAGCAAAAATGCACAAACAATAATTTAGCTTGGATTTGCATGATCTTAAGTATTTAACTGCAACTTAAAATGTTAATAGTGTCATGAATAACCTAATTAGATTTTTCTCTTAATTATTTTCATAGTTCACAAAAACCTAGTTTGCTAAAAAGCTTAAATTTGGACATTTTTCAAGTAACATCTTGTAATTAGCAACTAAATTAGTTTTAACAAGTTTTAAGATGCTAGCCCACATGACACAACCATACACAATTGATCACAACCCAACTCCAAAACAAAACCCTAACTTGAATTTCTTAATCATGCAATTGAGCCCATTTAAAACCTAATTAAACACTTAATAAGCTAATTACAAGCAATTAACAACAAATTAAGCAAAAGGGTTAGAATTTATACCCAAATAATTTGAAGATCCTACAAGCACACATAGCCCTCCAAAATGCTCTCTTATCACCACAATCCATGCATGTTAGGCTAAACTAAAATGGGTAGGGCTTGGATTTTGAGTTTGCTTTGAATTTGTGTGTTTTTCTTTGGATTTTTGATGAAAAAATGGTGGAGTTTTGAGGTGGAATTGAGATGGAAAATTTGGGGAGGGCTGAAGCTGGTCTCGGCCAAGAGAAGAGAGGAGTAAGGTGTGGTGTGTGAGTGGGTGAAGTCAATGGGAGAAAAGAAGACTAAGTAAACAAAAGACCATACTCTTTTATCTATTCTCTTTCTTTTCATTTCTTTATTTTCTTTTCTTTCAAAACCCTTTTTTAAGTGGGGTAAAATTTGGGAATGGGAAGCCAAGGGGCTCGGCCAACATGACATGGGAATGGGTGTGGGTTTGTGTGGGTGAGAAAAATGATAAATATTATACCCCTGTTCTATTTACACTAATATCACTATTTAAGTCTTTTTTCTTCGATATTTTCAAAACCGTTTGACAATTTCATTTCATTTCAAAAACAATATTTTACATGTTAGTTTAGTGTGTCATGATGCACAAAATTTGTATCAACCCATTTCAATTTGTAATTTTCCCTAATTAAATGTATTAGTGACGGCTTAAAATAATATTAAAATAATTAATTTCGGAAATTTTTTCAGAAAATTAGAAATTTTACCAGTGGATCAATAAACACGAAATACTAGCAATTATATAGCTAGAATATGTATATTTAATTTTATATTAAAAGATATTTATATCCTGATTTTTACGGAAAACACCCGTTATTTTACCGATTTTCCGAAATTTCACCTAAACGATTTTCAAAACGTTACAATCTTTCCCCCTTAAAGAAATTCGGTCCCTGAATTTAAATTAAAACTCCCTCCAAATATAAAAACATTTAAGCAAGACCATCAAGTCGTCGGGGCTCCGAAATCATAATTACATAAAACACATCGTAGTGCAATACATGCGCATGAAAAACGGATATATAAACAAAATCAAAACTCCGTCAAGCATCCCGCAATCATCGGAGTTATGGGGAAGACATAAATGTCAAGATCCAATACGAAAACCAACATGATATACAACATTAAAACATCTGGAAGCAATGCATGCCAAACCTTTTTCAAATCGCCGTGCGATATTCGCAACACTGCACAGTGGCGGACTCTATTGTAAGAAAATAACTATATAGATATATATATCCTTTGTTTAACATACACGCGCCGTTTTGAAAACAATTTAGAAGGGTTTCCCTTTTAAACAGTTTCGTGTCATCATTGACACGTAGGTAAATACTGAGACTATAGCTCCTCTTTGGAAATCCCTTCGATAACTACCAATGCATGCAAAATACACTCAGGTACTGTTCTCTGACTAGTCCTGCTCAGTATTAAACCAAATAGTGAGTATCATAAAATATACTACTCCAATAGAAATCAATCCCAAATATATATATGAATGCCGCGTGCGTCTGGTGCGCACGGAAATCGAAATCCATGAATGTGCCATACATATGCACGGAAACAAAATCTGAGTGCAACAGGTGTGCACGAAAACACCTGTCAAAGGCAACGTGTATGCCTGACAGCAATCCCAGGTGCATCCGATGTGCACGAAAAATCTCGATTTAGTGCATCTGGTGTGCACCAAAATCGCCTCAAGCGCCTAAGTATGCGCAAGAACGCAAATCAAGTGCACAATGTGCACGAAAAAGAATATCGAATATCACAATCGAAATCGACGGTATACAACACATTTCAATCAAAATCCCAATCAGGTATACCGTGGTATAAAATCTCACCATCCTGTGCATCGGCGTGCACAAAAGCAAATCAAAATACTAAAAGTGCATGAAAACTATGCCGAAAGCATAAGTCAAATCATATGCATGCCCTAGGCATGAAATCAAATATCATGAAACTCGGTTATCAAAACTCAATCATGAAATAAATCACCCAAAAATACTGAAATCCAATGTGACAGGTACGTGATAGTCAATCACAAATCATAAATGCTGTCGTCGATATGTCCGTCCTTCAAAGTCGAGAAGGTGTCGGTGCATCCAATGCTAGCAGAGCAAGATATCTACCTGCCTTCTGATCATGGCATGTCGCCTAGTGCCCTTAGTCTCTCGTCTCTCACTGCAGATTGCTAAGTACATAGCTCCTCGGCTCAACGGTCCAATATAGAAACGATAACGGAATCAGTCCGCTCTGACACATCCTCTAAGGATCTCTGGCCAACTATCATGGTTACTCATAACATGTCTCGTCGACGATACCGAACTCTGACCTACTGGGTGTGCGTCATATGACCGCTCCTGGGTCCAGGTCTTCTCGTTTAGTATTTCCAGAAAGGTTCTGTCGAAGTCTCTCTCAAGTCTCGTTTCTGCCGCACTGCCCGGAAGTTATCATCCTTTTACTATATTTATTTCTTGTTCCGAACCGGTTGCATACTCATCACGACTCCTTCTGGAAGATATATTCATATACAACACCTCTGCATGCATATCACATCTCTGACGTCGGCGGAGTGGAACGTCATCTCATCAAGATCTCGTACTAACCTCTTACTCCACTTTTCTCTAATGTCGACTGCTTCGGACTCGTCTCTTTGTGGCTGCATGGACTGCGCTCCAATGGCTATACTCGTATCTGGAGTCTCCCAATCAATGCATCTCATCACCTGATATCCGAATGAAGTCGAATCATCCGATCGATTTTTCAAAACCTCATAATCCCCCAAGAGCTCAACATCTTGGGTACAGTTTAATAGTATCGAATATATGCCACAGCATCTATGGACCAATCGTAGAAGGGCAGACCCAAGCCTCACTAATGGCACCGTTAAACTGCCGCAAACCCTAAGGTTCACCGGCGTTCCTTGGTCATTAAATCGAGTTAGGGTTTCATTCTTCTAGAGGGTCCGTAAAATTGCTTGCATTGTTTTTCGAACACTTTAAACTTGGAAAATGGGTTTCTGACATTCGATCGTCTCTATCGACTCTCAACGTATCAGCGTGAAGTAGCCTCTAGCTGGAATCAATCCATCTGATGACCTCGCATCGGGGTAGGCAATAAATCATATGTCCTAGTCCTTCATCTTTGGTGACTAGCGATCTTCTATCATATCTCGAAATATAACTCATGCGGCATAGCTCCAACTTCTGGGGCGATATCTCGTCAGTCGCAGCAACATCTGAATCTTCTGTCCGCACGCTGAACAGTGCCTCAAACATCAAAACATGGTGCATTAATGGTCATCACATCCTGGCTGGCCTCTTGCAGTGGCCCTATCCTCTGGTGCTGATCTGCACGTCCGAGTAATCTCGTAAAAGCGATCCATCAAATGCTCGTGACGTGAAAACACAATGAAATGACGCCTCTATGCAATCGTATGTCCCTAGAATCACGCCCTGGTCAGCCCTCGTCCATGACGAGCTCATGCTGACCGCAACTCTAGCCGTAGCTCTCTCTGCCCGTACCACCGTGATAACAAAACCATAAACTGGTACTGATGAGGCTAGATCATTGGAATGAATATAATACTGTGCAAGAAAATGTACATCCTAAGGCTTCTTAAGCGGAGTAGCGTATCGTAAATATGCCGCGGAACATACGTACGGTACGTCACTCTACTCAAGCTACCTACTCCATCAACCAAGGGTCTTCCTACACTCCGAAGGTAAAACCTAACGCTCTGATACCAACTTTGTCACGACCCGAAAAGTATGGAACATGACCGGCATTTAAATTACGAAACGTCTCGAGGCGTACGTAATCTAAGTAAGCCAAAACCCAGAAATCAAAACCAAAGAAGCAGTAGAGTGAAGGAAAAACCAATTGAAAACAAGTAGTTTTAATCAACATAGGCCGAAGTATATATTTTTAAAATCTCAAGTATTTTCTGAAAATTTCGGCAGAGTCTCCTTTGTAAATACTGGCGCCAAACGGGATACAACATGAATAGTATACGAAATGAATAAAAAGGCATCCCCAAGCGGGAGCTAGCTCTTCGTCAATCGACGGTCATAACCACACAAGCAATATAATATACAACGCCGAAGGACGAGGATCAATACTCAAAAGAAAACCCAAATCAGCATGAAAACCATAATAATACAACATGCGACTCTAAGGTCAAAAGAATAACAGGTCTGGTTTTCTATCTCTCTCAAATATACAGTCTGGTTGATAGAGTTTCTAGATACAACTGAAATAATGAATAAACAATGGTGGTCCTGATACAAAAAACCCACCAGCCAAAGCAATCACCTGGAAGGAACAGTGTGCCAGCAAGCCGCAACGAAACCTGTACGGCAAAACCTGCAAGGAACTGTGGCACAACGGGGGTGAGTTGCCAACTCGTGAGTAGAAAATATCTACAAGTAGAAATCACATGCATAACGCTATCCTAGGTCATATCAGGTAATATCCTCAAATAAAAATCCTGGTCCAGCTATGTATAGTGTAATACCACCTGCTCGTGTCTGTGCCCCAGATAGCAACATATCAGATATGTGATGTATGAATACATTACGAATGGAAACAGAATATATCATGAGTGAGACAACTGTTTTCTTTAATCAATGAGATTTCTATATGTATGTCAATCACGTATCATCAATGAATACAACAGAGAAATCAGTGTCCAGCATCGACACAAAACATAAGTCTCAGTATCTCAGTATCAAATCTAAATATCTCAAATCTCAAATCTCAAATCTCAAATATCAATATCTCAAGCATCCGTATCATCTGCGAGATCGGCCCGCGGGCTCCGGCAGAACGGATCAGCCTATAACTATCTCATGACTCCGGCCGGTATCCTCCGGATAACCGACGAGTCTAAATAATATCACCGGTAGGTAGTGCTCCCCTGCCAGGCTCATCGAATACAACTCGAGCTTCTTATCCCGGGGTACCTTACCGGGCCCACCATGTACCCAAGACGGTTCATCCAACTCCTCAAATCGGGTTTCCAAATCCAACAGCAATCATAAAAACTCATGGTGGACGACTCATACATCATGAGAAAACCGCAATTTGCATTTTAAAATGATGATACTATGCTTTTATTAAATTCTTGCGGTTTTCCCTCAAATCCAGAAATCTCATGTAAATCCGAAATCATAAAAATCATGATACCAATAAAAAGTGAATACATGCATAAATCTCCATAATACTGCATAACCAATGAATATATGGATGCATCTGATATCATGCAATGATTGCAATAATTAAACTAGCATATGGAAACTATAATATATTACAACTATCAGCTAGCAAGCTGTCACTGAAATAGTATTTTCTAAAGTGTACGTGATATGGCAATTACCGATGAAGATGTGTGTGAGCCGGCAAGCGAGTCTACGTGGAGCATACGCGTCATCGGTAATGGTGCTGGTGTCCTAACAGTATGGTTTCATAATTACTACGTACACAATATCATGCAATGAGGCGATAACAACATAATAAGAAAAATGAATAGTAAATACAACAATAATGTGCGGAACATGAATACTAACGTGACAACAAGGAATCTACCTTACTATATATGTGATATACTGTTTTACCGTTTGAAATAGTACGAATCGTGGTGTTTGAAAATAAGGACTACGATGTTTTTAAGAAAAGATGCATCATTTAAAATATCCATAGTATCCCTTGGTATGTCTTTAAAATTCTCACGATTCGTCCGTTTTGGAAATAGGTATGACTCGAGTTCAGTCTGACATCTACTAGGTAAACTACAGGTCTAACTAACAACCAATCGAAAGGGGTACGGAAACCACCTACATCTGAGTCGATATATGTATATGTATGTGTGTGTGTATAATAGTGGGTGATCCCGCCTCAAAAGTATCCCGTACGATACAATATCTATAATATGACATTCTCGAGTCAAGACTGCGGATCTATCATCAATATATAGCTCGTACGGTAAATCCATCGTACGGCATCCCAAACTGGGTACGGGTCAATATCACATTTATCTTATTATTCATCTGGTATCCACATCATCACATATCGTGGGTAGGGGGTACTGATCTAAGTCTAGTACAATACTAATATCATCAACATATATATAAATGCGTGTGTATGAAACACATCGCCTGCCAATCCGCTATCATCACATTTCGCATCTCATAATACGATCCAAATCATATCACCGATCTCATGGCATCAAGCCCAAACTCATCGACTCATCCCCAACTATCATCCACAATCCTCATTATCCATGTATAGATATACGTATGTGTGTGTGTGTGTGTGTGTGTGTGTGTGTGTGTATAGTCTCATACCTATGTGTATATAAATATATACATATCCCATTTACGCACAAGTACTAAAATGCATGCAAGTGTGTAGGGGTGCGTATATACAAATCCTTACTCTAGGGTTTCGTGACTAAGAAATCCGCTAAAATCCTTTCTTCAATTCTCGCTAACCATAAACCCATAAGCTCATATGGCTTCCCTTACTAGGTGTTCATATCTTATAATAACATATAAAAGTATATCGTTACCATATCACCTCATTCCTCATAACTTTGCGGGGGTGCTATACGCCATCCACCCGACTTCCCCCGTAGATATAAATCTACTCACCTGATCCTCGCTTGCCGAAATCAATGTCGCCACGCGCTTGCTTGTCATCTCAAAGTCCTCATGAGGGTACCTACATATCATAACACATTGCATCACATTAAAATCTGACTCATGACCAAAACGACACATGAATCTCACATAGGTCAAATTATATGGTTTGCTTTCTCAAATCAACTCAAAAACCCTCGACATCGGCGTACAAACGCCGATTGATCGAGAAAAACACCAAACGTACCAATCATGGTTTTACAAATCACTAATTATATATGAAATAAGGTTTAAGTCATCAAAACATTAAAATCAATCAAATCGTTTTATTTTCCCAAAACCTAGTTAGTACAAATTCCCATTTCGGTTCAAAACTTGATGTTTTACCCAAACTAAATATTTTAACGATTCTAATGGCCAAAATGCTCACTTAATATCATAATTAGGTCATACAAATATTCACTACTAATTTATCTCACCAAACTATATACATTTAAAAAACCTAGTTTGCAATTTTATTCAATTTCAACCATTTTATAGCAAAAATGCACAAACAACAATTTAGCTTAGATTTGCATGATCTAAAGTATTTAACTGCAATTTAAAATGTTAATAATGTCATGAATAATCTAATTAGATTTTTCTCTTAATGATTTTCATAGTTTACAAAAACCTAGTTTGCTAAAAAGCTTAAATTTGGACATTTTTCAAGTAACAGCTTGTAATTGGCAACTAGATTAGTTTTAACAAGTTTTAAGATGCTAGCCCACCTCACACAACCATGCACAATTGATCAAAACCCAACTCCAAAACAAAACCCTAACTTGAATTTCTTAATCATGCAATTGAACCCATTTAAAACCTAATTAAACACTTAATAAGCTAACTACAAGCAATTAACAACAAATTAAGCAAAAGGGTTAGAATTTATACCCAAACAATTTGAAGATCCCACAAGCACACATAGCCCTCCAAAATGCTCTCTTGTCACCACAATCCATGCATGTTAGGTTAAACTAAAATGGGCAGGGCTTGGATTTTGAGTTTGCTTTGAATTTGTGTGTTTTTCTTTAGATTTTTGATGAAAAAATGGTGGAGTTTTGAGGTGGAATTGAGATGGAAATTTGGGGAGGGCTGAAGATGGTCTTGGCTAGGAGAGGAGGAGTGAGGTGTGGTGTGGGATTGGGTGAAGTCAAGGGGAGAAAAGAAGACCAAGTCAACAAAAGACCATACTCTTTTATCTATTCTCTTTCTTTTCATTTCTTTGTTTTCTTTTCTTTCAAAACCCTTTTTTAAGTGGGGAAAAATTTGGGAATGGGCAGCCAAGGGGCTCGGCCAGCATGACATGGGAATGGGTGTGGGTTTGTGTGGGTGAGAAAAATGATAAATGTTATATCCCAATTCTATTTACACTAATATCACTATTTAATCTCTTTTTCTTCGATATTTTCAAAACCGTTTGACAATTTCATTTCATTTCAAAAACAATATTTTACATGTTAGTTTAGTGTGTCATGATGCACAAAATTTGTATCAACCCATTCCAATTTGTAATTTTCCCTAATTAAATGTATTAGTGACAGCTTAAAATAATATTAAAATAACTAATTTCGGAAAAAATTTCAGAAAATTAGAAATTTTACCGGTGGCTCAATAAACACCAAATACTAGCAATTACATAGCTAGAATATGTATATTTAAAGATATTTATATCCTGATTTTTACGGAAAACACCCGTTATTTTACCGATTTTCCGAAATTTCACCTAAACGATTTTCAAAACGTTACAAAGACGTTGCTCCAAGGGTATTATTGGCCGACGATTCACCAAGACGCTCAAAAGTTCGTCAGAAGATGCAGAAGTTGTCAACTCCATGGCAGCATACCCCATCTTCCGGCTACCGAGCTAACGGCCCTCACCTCCCCCTGGCCGTTTGCCCAATGGGGTATGGACATGGTGGGCCAACTCCCCTCTAGTACGGGCAGGCACAAATACATTCTCGTCGCGGTAGACTATTTCACGAAGTGGATTGAGGCCGTCCCCATCAAAATACCGGACGCCACCACGACCGTCAAATTCCTGTAGAACAACGTAATCTCCAGATTCGGGATCCCAAGGTGCATCGTTACCGACTACGGGACGAATTTCGAAAACGAAAAAGTCAAAGAGTTCTGCAACGAATAACACATACTAATGAAATTTTCCGCGGTCACGCATCCTCAATGCAACGGGCAGGCCGAGGTTGCTAATCGAGACGTCATCCGAGATCTTCGAACTTGTTTAGAAGGAAGGCAGGGCAGCTGGATCGAGGAACTACCATGGGTGTTATGGGCCTTACGCACATCAAAGAAGACGCCCATAGGAGAGACCCCCTTCAGCCTCTGCTACGGTACCGAGACAATGGTCCCAACAGAGATCGGACTGCCCAGCTACTGAGTCGAACACTTCAATGACGAAGCGAACACCTCGGCGCTTCGGACTAATTTGGACATCTTGCTAGAGAAGCGGGACCGGGCACATATCAAAGCAACCGTTTATCAACAACAAACTGCTCGCTACTACAACGCATGAGTTAAGCATCGAGCCTTCAATACAGGAGATTTGGTCTTGAGGCGAAATGAATTTGTAAACCAAGGCAAGCTGCACAAGTTTTCCCCGAAGTGGGACGGCCCATTCCTCGTCTCCGAAGTATTTCCCAGTGGAGCCTATCGCTTATAAGATGCCGGAGGACGTAAGTTTCTTCGGCCCTACAACGCTGAGGAACTCAAACTATTCAAATGAATGTATTTTCTTATTTTCGAAGCAATGTAATTTTTTTTAAGTCTCCCAAGTTATAAGAGACTTCTTCCATAAATTTTGTTCTCTCTCACGGTTCCGAGATCCCTAGATTCGTTTTTGAGAAAATATGCAAAAATACTAAAGGGATAAAAAGGAGACAAAAGCACATCAGAAAAGAAGAACTTTATTCATTGAGGGGTATTATAGGCTCCTCAGCCTTACACAAAAAAATATATACAAAAATATTACAGTAAAGGGGCCGGGGGTTAAGAAAGCACTGCTGGTGATACTCCGAGGAGATTTCCACCAGTCGAGCCCTAGCTTCTGCGGCCCACTCCCTATCATGGTGCCCGCGGACCCGAGACTCCACGGATGGGCCAGAGACCTCACCCGCCGGGCAGGAGTCAGCGATCATCCTCTTTTGGAAACACTCCAGAAGAAGAGCCACCGAGCGATCCCGTCTGCTCTTCGAGATCAGGCCGAAGTGATGGAGCGTGTGTAACTTGTCAACCGCCTCGTCCTGCAGCTGCTCGGACAAGGCATTGTTCAGACCGGGGGACATTCTCCAAATCGTGTACATAAGCAATTGGAGGAGAGGGGATCGCCGAGGGAGTAGGCGGCCGAAGTGGCTCTCCACGCGCACTTGTAAGGTTACTAGGCACTATCACAAGAGTCTATAAGGCATCAACTATGCCGAATTTAAAATTTTCAAGTGCCGAACAACCTAAAGCGATGATCTTTGCTAGATAATTAGGGTTAACAAAGCATGTAAACATCTTTACATCTAACAGAAAGGGATTACAACCTTTGTAGTCCGTTCCTTCGTTTCATAAGCTCCGAGTAGTAGTCCCTTCGCTGCGATCCATGAACTTCCAGATTCTAGAGAGGCTCCACAAGCCGAATGATCCATACTTGCTTGAAGTCTTCCTTTTCTAAGATGATCTACCTTGAAGAATCTTTAATCCAAGCTTACACTTCACTAAATAACTTATTAGAGAAGTAAACACCCTAATCTAAGTGGCTAGAATAGATGAGGATGATGAAGTAGGAATTTAGCTCTCTTTTATTTTCAATTTCTCACACTAAATCATCACAAACACAAAAGCTAGTAAGCTTTTCAAGGAGGAAGAAGAATATGAAATCTTTTGTGATGAATAATGAATTATTGTTATGTTTACAAATGCATCCTTGAGTTAATAATGAAAGGCTTAACCATTGTAGAGAATAAACCATAGTAAAGGGTTTGGGTTGGGTTAAGAAATATCTTCACAAAATATCTAAACAAAATATCTAAGCTTAAAACAAAATAAAGCTTCTAGAAGCTTCATGAAAAAGCTAATCCAAATGCTAACCCAAATCAAACCCTAACTTGTTTAATCTCCACAAATCATGTTGTATTTGTAATCATAACTTGTTACAATATTATATATCACATATATAATATATATTTCGCAACAAAAGAAAATAATACAATTAACATATATCGCATATATATATCAATGTATTATCCGGTAAGAAAATGAATCAATAAAGCGAGCTAATATTAATTAACGTAATGTAATATATCACATATATAATTATACATTAAATTATCGAATCAACCCTTGATCTGACAATCCGGCTATATTGCATATATCCGACTAATATAACATGTACCAATATATCGAATCAACACTTGATCCGATGACCCGGCTATATCACATATACCCGGCCGATATCATATTCGCGAGAATAGAATACGGTATCTCATATCGTATTATTCTCGGTCCCGCACATATCACATATGTGCTCCTACTCTATTTTGCCTGAGCCAGGAAACCTCTGTGTAGGACTCTAAAGAATCATCAATACTCCGGCAGTAGGTGATGATCATATCAAACATCCACAAGCTGCAAGCGGTCAGCTAAACGTAACAGCCACCCAGGTATTAAGCGATCAGAAGATCAACAAGTAAGCATGTACTTTCTCATGTGAATCCAATCAGAAACACTCCCGTACAGTCCGGTCTCTTCGTCTGATATGTTGCATATCTAGTCTAGGGGTGGTAAACGTCAGACCCATGTTCCCCTCCGAATGGCGGCGCACAAGACTGCGATGTCCTGGCACTGAGATTCGGGGGCAGATGCTATTTGGTTTTATCCGTCTACCTCTCTGAAGATGCCAAGTTGATTTATGGCACCGTGTATCGGAGGTTTAGACGGATGCGGCCGATGTAGCAGACTTCGTCAGATTCCCCCTCGCTTGAGGGGTTTTGATTGTGGGGACGCTCTTCCCTGCAGGCGCAAGCCCCTGCAGTTAATTACGCTACCGCATCGCGGTAACAACTTTCTCCTTCTCTAGAATTTCACTTCGTGTCGTGTGTGTTTGTTTTGTTTGTGGTTGCCCGTGAATTGTATACGGAGACTGAGTAATACCGTCGCCCGTAGGACGTGGATTAGTCCAAATCCGTATTTACATAGATTTGGGTTTGGTGTTTTTAGTTTAAGGATGCATTAGTCGCGTTGCGGCTAAGATCAACTTAAACGCTCGTTAAGGATACGATAGTCCTGTTTGAGACTAAGATCAACTTAACGTGATCATTTAGATCCGACAAAAGAGCGTTTGGGCTCTATTGTTCCAGTTTGGGAGATTCATAGTCCAATTTGGGACTAAAGTCTGTTTGGAGGATACGTTAGCCATTTTTGAGGCTAAGATCGACTCAAACGTTTGTTAAGGATACGTTAGTCCAGTTTGAGACTAAGATCAACTTAACGGGATCGTTTAGATCTGACAAAAGAGCATTTGGGCTCTATTGTGCCAGTTTAGAGACGTGGTGGTCCATATTCCAGTTTAGGGACGTGGTGGTCCATATTCCAGTTTAGGGACATGGTGGTCCATATTCCAGTTTAAGAACGTTTCGGTCCGATATTAGTTTAGGGACGTTTCGGTCCGATATTAGTTTAAGGACGTTTAGGTCCACGAGTTTAAAGAGTTCCGGTCCATATTGACGTATGTGGTCGTCGGGACCCGTCACCTCTCTGACGTCGTTGAAGGATTACAACGATAAGTGTCAGAGGAGCTCGGAGATGTACTCTCGAACCGGATATAAATTAATTTAAAAGAGCAGTCGTGCTCAGTCAATTTAATTTAAGGACTTACGGCCCAAAATTGGGCTAAGTCCAATTGAAAATATTCAACATTTTATTTGCTTTTGCATTGCATTTCTTTTTTTTATTTTTATTTAGGCTTTGCCCAGAAAGGATGCAGAGCATCAATTTGTTTTGGGCTCTGTTCTTTTAGGAATGATGCAAGGCATCAATTTTATTTGGGCTCTGCCCTTGTATAAAGGATGCAAAGCATCAATTTATTTGGGCTCTGCCCATTTATTGCCTTGCAATTTATTTTGGCCTGTTAGGTCATTTTGACTTGGGCCTGGCCCTTTTAACAGAGAAAATGCATTGCATTTTCAGGCGCTTTGCGCCAATTAAAGAGCGCAAGCGCTTATGACGATGACACGTGTCAAGCAGCGCAGTGCGCTGCGCTACTGCGCTGCGCTTACGCTGCTGACACGTGGCGCGCTCTGGTGAGTTACGCCAATTTCAGAGAGCAAAACTCTATTTCAAAAGCGCGTAGCGCAACTGGTTCAGATGCTGACACGTGGCGCTCTCTGGTGGCTTGCGCCAACCCAAGAGCGCAACAGTGCAGATTTATAAGTGCAAAGCACTATTAATTTGAGAATCTTTTAGATTCAAGAACTAATGGTTCATAAAAGAAATGCAAAGCACTATTTGATTTAGATCTAAAAAAAACAAGTTTTTTCTTGTTTTTCTTATCTCAGATAACCAAAGGTTCATAAAAGTGCAAAGCACTATTAATTTAAGAACCTTTTAGATTCAAGAACCGATGGTTCATAAAAAAAGTGCAAAGCACTATTTGATTTAGATCTAAGAAAAAACAAGTTTTTTCTTATCTCAGAGAACCAAAGGTTCATAAAAGTGCAAAGCACTATTTTTTATTTATTTTTATTTTTTTCCTGTTTTAAAGAACCAGTGGTTCATAAGAAGTGCAAAGCACTATTTATTATGTGAAGATCATTGATCTTGTTTTTAGATCAATGATCTATTAGAAGAAATTTCTTCTCTCTTATAAAGGTTTTTACCTTTTTCTTGAAATTTTTCTCAGAGTTCTCCCTGTTTGAAACTCTTGATTTTTTTTTAAGAAAATGTTCCTCCCCTTTGAATTGAGGTCTAGGGTCCTTTTTATAGTGCTCATAAATTAGTTAAAATTTGTTAAAGAGATCATTCTCTGAGTGATTTGGGGAATTTTCCCCACCGTTAGATCTTTGATCCGAAGGCCTCTGTTTTACAGAGGAAAATTTTCTTGTTTTAACAAGAACAGAAAAGATTTCTCAAAATTTTAATTCTGCTCGGCGCAAATCCTCCAGAGTGTGACACGTGTCGCGCTGCGCTGACACGTGTCGCGCAGCTTTTTTTTTTTGGCGCTGCGCACAGTTGCGCTGCGCCGACACGTGTCGCGCAGCGCATAGTTGCGCTGTGCTGACAAGTGTCGCGCAGCGCACAGCGCAGCGCATCTGCGCTTGCGCAAGTTTTTTTTTGTGCGCTGCGCACAGTTGCGCTGCGCCGACACGTGTCGCGCAGCGCACAACGCAGCGCATCTGCGCTTGTGCAAGTTTTTTTTTTGTTTTGGGCGCTGCGCACAGTTGCGCTGCGCCGACACGTGTCGCGCAGCGTATCTGTGCTTGCGCAAGTGTTTTTTTTTTGGGCGCTGCGTACAGTTGCGCTGCGCCGACACGTGTCGCACAGCGCAGCGCATCTACGCTTGCGCAAGTTTTTTTTTATTTTGGCGCTGCGCACAGTTACGCTGCGCCGACACGTGTCGCGCAGCGCACAGTTGCGCTGCGCCGACACGTGTCGCGCAGCGCATCTGCGCTTGCGCAAGTTTTTTTTTTTTTTGCAGCTTTGCTCTGATGGAGTACGCTACTTTGGACGCTGCGCTCCATGCGCTAACGTGTCTGATTTTGACACGTGGCGCTCTGCGTGCAGCGCAGGAGATCTGAAACGTTACTTCATTTATTTTAACTTTAATTTTCTCTTTAATTTTCAAGACAGAGATTTACTCTGATTGGAGAAAAACAGAAGCATTGCAAATGCTTCTTTTCCCATCTTGGAATTTGAACAGAGCTTTGCTCTGATTGAGGTAAACAAATGCCTCCCACCGTTGCGCATACGTGGCCTCCTAACGTGAGCGCAGCGATGGCAGACTCCGAACCGTCGCGCCATCCCTTGGAAGCTGAAAGGGCACTTGATGCCTTTAAATAGGACCTTTGGTCCCTTAGATGATTCTCATCTCTAAAATTTTACTTTCAGAACTCAGAGCCCCGCTCTTTATTTTCAAGAACTTTAAGAGTTAAACTCTTAAAACTTTTAGGTGAAAATTTTAATTTGGATTATTAATTTTCATTGATAGAGCCTCGCTCTCAATAGATCCCTGATCTAAAGGAAACCTATTTAGGGTTTCACTTAGCAGAGCTTTGCTCTACAGGTCTTAAAAGGATCTAAAGAGAACTAAAGGGGATCCGACTAGGGTTCCATAGAGCTCTGCTCTCTGAAAGATTTTCCTTGGATTTTCTTAATTCATTAATGGAGCTTTGCTCCTCCCAAATCATATAGAAGAACTCTTAAGAATTCTTCATGGATCTTGGAACTTAAAGATGGCATTTTATTCCTCAGTGCATTATATCGTTTTGCTTAATCAGTCTTTCTGATAATTCTGTTGATCCTCTTTCACAGGAACAATGAACGCCCACATGTATGCTCTTAACGAGATCATCTCTCATGAGGGCATCCGCCGACTTGGCCGCTCTCAAAATCGGGAGTTCACAAACGAGGAGTGTGCTGAAATAATGAGTCGCTTCGACGCATACAATGGTCTACTGCTTCCCCGACGTTCCTCTTTTCTTAAACTTATCGTGGGAGCTATCTGGGAAGCGCTTCCCCTATTCTGTTCCGGCGTGCCGCTTAGGGCGTTGGATGCCGCTGAGGATAAGGTGCACTCTGTGTACCTATTGAACTTTATCTCGAAGAGACGACGAGACAGTCTTATTGAACTCTTGCACGAGATCTTTCAACAGTCTGCCATACTCGCTGCTTATCGGAGGGTGGAAGACATCGGGAGGGACCCTGACGCTTGTGCTCGCGAAAGGAAGCACACTAGGATGGTCCGCGAGGCTTGGAAAGTCAGAGATAGGGTCGCTTTTGAATTCTTCAATCCATGCCCTGGATCTGAGGTTATTCCATTGTAACTTTCGTTTATTGTTTTTATGACTGTAAGAACTTCGGGCAATATTAATGGAATTTTTTTTTTATCCCAGCTTGTCTTCATTATATATCTTTTGTCCTGAGTCTTTTTGCCCATGCATGAATGAATGTGTCTTGAACGTTTGATCAAATGTAAATCGGATGCTCTATCTGTTGCTTTTCCTCTTTCTCAGCATGTCGTCACAATTAGCAGGTAATAGAGTAAGCTTCTTGATTTCTTCACGAGATAGCGAGGGCTTAGGCCGCAGGTTCAGATCTGCTGCCTAAGACTTTTCAACTCTATAAGCCATGAGGGTCTCATAGAGACTTTTCTCCCTACGGATCGAGAGGATCTCATAGGTGGGTTTTTTCTCCTTAGGAATCGTGAGGATTCCTAAGTGTGGTTTTCTCTTGTAAGTCGTAAGGATCCTACAAGAGAATTTTTTCCTCTTACGAGTCGAGAGGACTTGTAAGCGGTTGTTTCCCTCCTTGTCGAAGTTCGATGTTGGAGGGTGAGACCCGTGGATGGTATGCAAGAGACCGTTTTGGGCCAACTTGCAGGGTCCCAGTGCTTAGGAAACAGGCTTCTTTTATGCCCACTGCCTAAGGCTTTATCTCACGAGTCGAGCCGCCTCAACAATTTTTTTCGCAAGTCGAGACGAATTGAGCGTTTCTCGCAAGAATATCTTAACGTCCCATTTAACCTCTGCTCTTTACGACAGAAGCCCATTAAGGTTGGTGGTACTTAGGGTTTTGGCCATCGTACCGTCGCATAAGCTGATATAGTCCTCGATAAGCAATCGTGCTATTCGAGTAGCCCTGCGACTGCCGTGTCTCTGATCCCTTCGGGGGCTGGACAAGACGTCTTCAAGCAATCCTCCTTGGCAGTTTGACCGTCGGAAGAACAAGCGTTAGGAATTTGCCATGTCGCTTTTTACTTGAGGTTAGGCTTATTTTGGTGAGCCCCGATGAGTCATAACCACTCCGCGCTGGTGTGGGGATGATCTCCGATAGTCTTTCGGGCTTTATGTGAGTTGCCGTCAAGACCCTGAAGCTAGGAATTTGGCTTTTGCTTCGTTTGCTGGCATTGCGTCTGCTGTATCAAGACGAATGTTGCGGTGGGAACTAGGGATTTTACCGTGGCTCCGTTTGTTTGATGACGTTGCGTCTGCTGTGTCGAGACGAACGTTGGGGTGACATCTCGTCTGCTGTATCGAGATGGACGTCGAGGTTGTCTCTAGGTTGCTGGTGAACCGCTGAGGTTTGGAACTAGGGATTTTGCCGTGGTTCCATTCGTTTAATGACGTTGCGTATGCTGTGTCGAGACGAACATTAGGGTGACATCTCGTCTGCTGTATCGAGACGGACGTCGAGGTTGTCTCTAGGTTGCTGGTGAACTGTCGAGGTTTGGAACTAGGGATTTTGCCGTGGTTCCATTCGTTTAATGACGTTGCGTATGCTGTGTCGAGACGAACATTGGGGTGACATCTCGTCTGCTGTATCAAGACGGACGTCGAGGTTGTCTCTAGGTTGCTGGTGAACCGTCGAGGTTTGGAACTAGGGATTTTGCCGTGGTTCCATTCGTTTAATGACGTTGCGTATGCTGTGTCGAGACGAACATTGGGGTGACATCTCGTCTGCTGTATTGAGACGGATGTCGAGGTGGTGACCATTCTGTGCTGGTGCGAGATGATCTCCGATTGTCTTTCCGGTTTTATATGAGTTACCGTAAAGACGTCGAAGCTAGGAATGTGGCCTTTGCTTCGTTTGCTTTGGTGTGTCCAAATCCGGTTGGAGGAAGAATGCTGGGGCTGACATTTCGTCTGCTGTATCGAGACGAACGTCAAGGTGGTGACCACTCTGTGCTGGTGCGAGATGATCTCCGATTGTCTTTCCGGTTTTATGTGAGTTATCGTAAAGACGTTGAAGCTAGGAATGTAGTCTTCGCTTCGTTTGCTTTGTCACGTCCGAATCCCCGTTGGAGGAAGAATGCTGGGGTTGACATTTCGTCTGCTGTATCGAGACGAACGTCAAGATGGTGACCACTCTGTGCTGGTGCGAGATGATCTCCGATTGTCTTTCCGGTTTTATGTGAATTACCGTAAAGACGTTGAAGCTAGGAATGTGGCCTTCGCTTCGTTTGCTTTGTCACGTCCGAATCCCTGCTGGAGGAAGAACGCTGGGGTGACAACTCGTCTGCTGTATCGAAACGAACGTCGAGGAGGTGACCACTCCATGTGAGATGATCTCCAGTGGTCTTTCAGGCCTTATATGACTTGCCGTTAAGACCTTGAAGCTAGGAATTTGGCCTTCGCTTCATTTGCTCACACTGCGTCTGGTGTATTGAGATGAATGCTGAGGTGGAGCTGGGATTTTTCCGTCACTCCACTTTGTTTCGACCATGGGGTCTTTTGTTAACTTTGCATGTACACCCTGCTGGACTTCGAAGGAACGCCGTTGTTGACATTGCGTCTGCTGTAACGAGACGCATGCTAAGGTGGAGTTGGGATTTTGCCGTTACTCCGCTTTGTTTCGACCGTGAGGTCTTTTGTTGACGTTGCATCTGCCTCCAGCTGGACCGCGGAGGAACGCCGTTGTTGACATTGCGTCTACTGTATCGAGACGAATGCGGAGGTGAAGCTGGGATTTTGCCATCGCTCCGCTTGTTTCGACCGTGAGGTCTTTTGTTAACTTTGCATGTACACCCTGCTGGATTGCGAAGGAATGCCGTTGGTGATCTCTAAGTTGTCAATGTTGACGTCGAGACCCTGAAGCTCGGGATCTTCGTTTGCTTCATTTGTTGACATCGTGTCTGTAATATTGCGACAAATGTCGAGATGGTCTCTAGGTTGTCTATGAACCGTCGAGATTTGGCTTCGCTTTCTGATGGTGCCTGTTGGGAAGGTATGGTTCCCTCCTTATCTGTGCCCCTGGATTGTATACAGAGATCGATGTGATTTTACCTGTAGGGCAAAAAGTTTCATTCTTTCATTTTTTTTATTCTTTCCGCGATGCTCTATCATTTCAGCTTTTATATCGCGAAGGTCGCGATTGCCCAATCGTTTCGGATATTTTTTGCGGTGCCTAACCGTTTCGGCTGTTTATTTTGTTTTTACTCGCTGCTTTTTATTGCGAGTTGCCAAATCATTTCGGCTGTTTATTTTATTTTTACTCGCTGTTTTTTATTGCGAGTTGCCCAATCATTTCGGCTATATATATAAATATATATATTTTTACTCGCTGTTTTTTATTGCGAGTTGCCCAATCATTTCGGCTATTTAATATGCATTTTCAGCTCGCTGATTTTTATCGCGAGCGTAGAACTTGGAATCTGGTGCCAATCTCAGCATCAGCATCGCTACAACCGGAATATTGCGAGGAGCGAATCATCATCTGCCATGAAAGAACTTGGAATTTGATACCGATTTAGGCATCCGTATCGCTACAACTGGGATATTGCCAGGAGCGAATCATCATCTGCCATGAAAGGACTTAGAATTTGATACCGATTTAGGCATCAGCATCGCTACAACTGGAATATTGCCAGGAGCGAATCATCATTTGCCTCTGTCGATGTTGAACAAAGGTGGCTTAGTAAACAGGATTAGGATCCCGTCGACTAAGCCTTTTGACTTCATGAGCCGTAAGGGTCTCATAAAGGTGTTTCTCCCTACGAGTCGTGAGGATCTCGCAGGTGCGTTTTCTCCTTAGGAATCGTGAGGATTCCTAAGTGTATGTTCTCTTATAAGTCGTAAGGATCTTACAAGAGTGTTATCTCCTTATGAGTCGAGAGGACTCATAAGGGTTGTTTACCGTGTGGACATATCCCCAGTCACGGATGGGACTTGGTTAGGGAAATGTTTATTCGCGCCCGTTGATTGTATACAAGGGCCAATATAGGACCATTTGTAGGGCAATATCGAAAGTTGTGGGGGTTGCTTAAGCATAGGTTTAGGTCTCTGTAACTTAAGACTTTCAAATCCTATGAGCCGTGAGGGTCCCATATGAGAGTTCTCCTTACGAATCGTGAGGATCTCGCAAGTGTATTTTCTCCTTAGGAATCATGGGGATCCCTGAGTGTGTTGCTCCCTTGTGAGTCGTAAGGATCTCATGTGGGTGGTTTCTCCTTACAAGGTCGAGGGGGCCCTGTAAGTGTCTTTTGACGAGGTTGCGCTCTTTCGGGTTTTCACAAACACTCGCCGGTAGTCCTGCTGTTTTTACTCACGGAGCCCTTTCGGGTTTTCATCCATGCCCATTTTGCTTATGGACATACCATTTTTTTTTCTTCTCTTTTTTTTATTAACGAGGTTGCGCCCTTTCGGGTTTTCACGAACACTCGCCGGTAGCCCTGCAGTTTTTACTCACGGAGCCCTTTCGGGTTTTCATCCGTGCCCATTTTGCTTATGGACATACCGTTTTTTTTTAATTCTTTTTATTCTTCTTATTTTTTTCTAATGAGATTGCGCCTTTTCAGGTCTTCAAAAACACTCGCCGGTAGCCCTGCTGTTTTTACTCACGGAGCCCTTTCGGGTTTTCATCCGTGCCCAGTTTGCTTATGGACATACCGTTTATTTTTTTTATTTTATTTTTTATATTCTCGTCAGCCTGAGAATGCTGCGGTAGTAGTTTAAAAACATTTCGGTCATTTGCAAGTTTTAGGACATTGCGGTCCATCATTAGTTTAAGGACATCTCGGTCCGTTGTTAGTTTAAGGACGTTTCGGTCCGTTGTCGCCGTATTTGAGGCGAATATCTGGTTTATTGACTTTTCGGTCTATGAGTCCTTCTCCATGAATGAACATGATGCCCCCGGCGTATCCATCTTCTTCGGAGCGTGCGGTTGTGGCGGACTCACCTTCCAGTTCTCAGACAGCGCAAACTTGCCCTGTTGGTATTGGTCTTCAACCCAGTTTTTTAAGACGTAGCAGTCCTCGATCAGGTGACCTACTGTTTGGTGGTAAGGGCAATAATTAGGATTATTAACATCGACTGGCCGCAACGGACGTTTTGGACCCGGCAGATTGATGAGTCTGTCGCACACTGCCAGCTCGAACAGTCCCCTTGTTTTATCTTGCGGAAACGAGTGAGGACGTTTCAACTTTTCCTGGAGGGGTTGCCGCTTGTTTCTTTGGCAAGCAACCGGTCTAGGGTCACCTGATTGTTGTTGAGCGCTAGCGACGAGGCCCTTTTTTCCTTTTCTTTTATCCTTTTTGTTCGCTCCGTTGTTTGTGGGGCCGGGATTCTTTCCGAGTAGCATGCGATTGCATGGCTGAACGTTCTCGCAGTTTCTCAATTCCTTTATTTTTGAAATAGATTCCCCGAAGGAAGAGGTGGGGATAGCTTCTTCGTCAGAGTTGCTTCCAAAGGTGATAATTTGCGATACCTTAGAGTCGGCTATATGGCAATCGTCGGCGACTCTTTTGCGCTCATATATCGCATTTTTCCGATGTCTACAAGCTTCACACTTTGTCCCGTCGATGTGTTGCTTTTGAGAGACATACCCTTGCCACCAACAGTTAAAGGATTCGCAGTCTTCGGTAGGATGTATGATCTTCTGATGATATAAACAGAAGTTAGGGTGCATCTCTGGCTCAGCGAGAGTATTTTCTTCATAGGGCGGTAGCTTCATTCCTACTGACAGAGCTTTGGCGAACCTTTTCCTCGTCTTGAATTTGTTTTTATCCGCAGTGGATGGCTTTTGATTTGACGGGAATGCCTTGGCTTTTTCCAGTATGGCCATTTCACGCTCTTGATTGGCTTTTGCTTTCAGAAGAATTTCATTTAGGAAGACATCGATCAACTCGTCCGATGGCTGTAGAATCTCCGGCTCAGGATTCGCCATTGGTTTCTCAGCGCAAGGAGCCTCTTTATCATCCATCAGTGAATGAGAAATCATATGACAAGTCGCTACGTAGTCTTCGGATTCATTCGATGAGTTTTCTCCATTGTTTTCATCTTTGACTAAAGAACAAGCTGCCCCCGGCGTGTCCGTCTTCTTTGGAGAGTGCGGCTGTGGTGGGTTTACCTTCCAGTTTTCCGACAGTGCGAACTTGCCTTGTAGGTACCGATCCTCGATCCATCCCTTAAAGACGAAACAATCCTCAATCGGGTGACTTACCGTTTGGTGGTAAGGGCAATAATTGGGATTATTAAGATCGCCTGGCTACGACAGATGCTTTGGACTCGGCAGATTAATGAGTCTGTTGCGCACGGCCAGCTCGAACAGTCTTCTCGTTTTATTCTGAGGAAACGAGTAAGGACGTCCTAGCCTCTCTTCGAGGGATGGGCGTGGACGCACGTTGTTTTGGCGAACGACCGGCTTTGAGTTGCTCGACTGTTGTTGAGCATTGGCGACGACGATCGCTTTCCCTTTTCCTTTCTCATCTCGGGAATCTGATTTTGGAGGAGACGGTCTATGGCCTATCTGGTCCATTTGGGCTAATTTGTCAATCAAGGCCTGGAAGGTGGTCGGCCTGAAGAACATCATGAATTGTGAGATGGTCGCCTGCGGATCGAGAGTACCCACAAACATGCCTACTGCAGGAGCCTCTTCTATGCGTTGTTCGCATTTCGACCATAGGTTCCGCCATCGTGTTGCGTATTGGACCCATGTTTCGCCTGACCTTATTCTGGCATTAATCAGTGCTGTTATCGGGGTGCGTCCACTAGCACTCGCGAATCTCTGTGTAAACAGCAGCTCCATCTCTGTAAATGTCTTGATAGAGTCATTTGGGAGTTCAGAGTACCACTCAAATGCCGTTTCTGACAGGCTGCCAACAAACTGGCGGAGCAGCTATTTATCATCACCTCCAGTGTTGCCGCACATGGCTCTAAATTGAGCGACGTGCTGATGCGGATTTCCCGTTCCTTTATATACGTGGAACTTAGGGATCGTATATCCCGGCGGGTAACTAATTTGGTCATACCATCCCGGGTAGGGTCGTCCGATTCTAGCAATTTGCCCAGCCGCTTCATTTTCCGGGTGAGCTCGTATTTACTGAGCTATATGGTCATCCAGTGCGGCCTTGGAAATGGTTTCTTCCTTGGCTGCTGAAAGAGCCGGAGGAGGATTCGATGTCTCTCCTTTGTCATCTTCAAGGACAATCGGAGGATCTTCAGCAGGAAGATCTTGTTGGATCATCATCCCTACCATATCTTGGAAGAGAAGCGCCATTTGTTTTATGTTAGCCGCTTGCTCTGCGGCTTCTTTGTCCTTCTTTTCGAGGACTCTGCGTAAGAAGTCAGCATCAGTTTCTTGTTCGTGACGCTGCTCTGATGATGCCTCTGGGCTTTCTTTTGGCTCGGTAAGTGCGGCCATTGTAGTCAGCATCTCTTGAAGCTTCTGCTGTTGCTGTTCTTGAGCTTTTGTCACGGATCGGGTGAGCGGTCGGTGACCCGTCGAAGCACGACTTTCCTCCTTTCCGGAAGCCATATAAACGGTGTGCAGCACCATGCCCCCAGACTTGGGGCATTTGCGCTCTGCGCTTTTACGGTTCGCCATGTTCACAGGGGCCTTTTGCGGCCTCCTTTTCTTTTGAGTGATTGACGTTGAGGGAGCCGTCGCAGTGGGTACCTGAGTAGCTGTTGCTTTTTCTGGTCTGACAGAGTAGTCTTTCTCCTGCCGAACTTTCATCTTTTTCTGTCGGCGGAGATAGTCTTGATCCATCGCGGAGTCTTGGACTTGACACCAGATCTTGTAAATTTCAGAGGATAGCCGTTGAGAGGACTGTTCTGGCTTGGCTTCTGCAACATTTCCCACCGGGGGAGGGGATCTTTTTAGTACGGCGGTAGGAGAGTTTCTGCGCACCGTGTTCAGCAATTCAAAACTGTTCCCGATTGGAACAGTAGCATCGGTCTCCACCGTTGGAGCGGGTGGAGTAAGCCCAGACGGAGAGATGCCCCCAGCCTTTCTTACTCGGTGCCAGTGACGACGTCGAGCATGTCGTGCGGATGAGATCACCTCCGTTGTTGGATAAGCTTTTTCATGCCCCCTGCTTTGAGGAGAGACTGTTATTGGTGCTAGCCTATCGAAGACTAACGCCCGTTGAGAAGCAATGTTTAATCTGTCAAAGACAGACCTTTGAGCAGGGGAAGCAGCTTTGAGGACCTCGCCTGGAGCAGCAACCGGAATGGCCAGCCTTGTAAAAACTGACTTCTTGGAAGGAGGAGCCTTTCCAATGATTTCGTCCGCTTGAGCCGGGATAGCTATCCGCTTTGGGATGACAGCTTCGGGTATCGCGGGTTTGCAGACGTTCTGGCCCAGTCTGTTGAAAACTGAGGTATTGAAGCTGGGCGACCCGTTGAGAGGGATCGCGGCAGTGGTAAGCCGATCAAAGACCGACTTCTTTGGGGCTTCTTTCAACGTCATTATGGAATTGAAGCTTAACGGTGGGAGCATGGTCCCGAAGAATAATCCAGTGGTGTCCTGAGTTACTTGCTCCACTGGCATCTTGAAAAGGGAGGCCGCTTGGGGCCCAAAAGTCACTCCTCCAGCAAGGACCGAGCGAGAGTTGCAGTTGCAGGCAGTGCAGTTCGAAGCCATTGATCTTCTGTTTTCTGCACGGAGCAAGACACCAAATCTTAGTACCTCGAATCCACAGGCAACCACAGCAAACCGCGATTCGTTCGCGAACACGACATACGAAGTGTGGAGTGGAAAGAGGAAAAGGTCCCACCGGGCGTGCCAGAACCTGTTCCCCTCCGAATGGCGGCGCACAAGACTGCGATGTCCTGGCACTGAGATTCGGGGCAGATGCTATTTGGTTTTATCCGTCTACCTCTCCGAAGATGCCAAGTTGATTTATGGCACCGTGTATCGGAGGTTTAGACGGATGCGGCCGATGTAGAAGACTTCGTCAGATTCCCTCTCGCTTGAGGGGTTTTTGATTGTGGAGACGCTCTTCCCTGCAGGCGCAAGCCCCTGCAGTTAATTACGCTACCGCATCGCGGTAACAACTTTCTCCTTCTCCAGAATTTCACTTCATGTCGTGTGTGTTTGTTTTGTTTGTGGTTGCCCGTGGATTGTATACGGAGACTGAGTAATACCGTCGCCCGTAGGACGTGGATTAGTCCAAATCCGTATTTACTTAGATTTGGGTTTGGTGTTTTTAGTTTAAGGATGCATTAGTCGCGTTGCGGCTAAGATCAACTTAAACGCTCGTTAAGGATACGATAGTCCTGTTTGAGACTAAGATCAACTTAACGTGATCGTTTAGATCCGACAAAAGAGCGTTTGGGCTCTATTGTTCCAGTTTGGCAGATTCATAGTCCAATTTGGGACTAAAGTCTGTTTGGAGGATACGTTAGCCATTTTTGAGGCTAAGATCGACTCAAACGTTTGTTAAGGATACGTTAGTCCAGTTTGAGACTAAGATCAACTTAACGGGATCGTTTAGATCTGACAAAAGAGCATTTGGGCTCTATTGTGCCAGTTTAGGGACATGGTGGTCCATATTCCAGTTTAGGGACGTGGTGGTCCATATTCCAGTTTAGGGACATGGTGGTCCATATTCCAGTTTAAGGACGTTTCGGTCCGATATTAGTTTAGGGACGTTTCGGTCCGATATTAGTTTAAGGACGTTTCGGTCCACGAGTTTAAGGACGTTTCGGTCCATATTGACGTATGTGGTCGTCGGGACCCGTTACCTCTCTGACGTCGTTGAAGGATTACAACGATAAGTGTCAGAGGAGCTCGGAGATGTACCCTCGAACCGGATATAAATTAATTTAAAAGAGCAGTCGTGCTCAGTCAATTTAATTTAAGGACTTACGGCCCAAAATTGGGCTAAGTCCAATTGAAAATATTCAACATTTTATTTGCTTTTGCATTGCATTTCTTTTTTTTATTTTTATTTAGGCTTTGCCCAGAAAGGATGCAGAGCATCAATTTGTTTTGGGCTCTGTTCTTTTAGGAATGATGCAAGGCATCAATTTTATTTGGGCTCTGCCCTTGTATAAAGGATGCAAAGCATCAATTTATTTGGGCTCTGCCCATTTATTGCCTTGCAATTTATTTTGGCCTGTTAGGTCATTTTGACTTGGGCCTGACCCTTTTAACAGAGAAAATGCATTGCATTTTCAGGCGCTTTGCGCCAATCAAAGAGCGCAAGCGCTTATGACGATGACACGTGTCAAGCAGCGCAGTGCGCTGCGCTAGTGTGTTGCGCTTACGCTGCTGACACGTGGCGCGCTCTGGTGAGTTACGCCAATTTCAGAGAGCAAATCTCTATTTCAAAAGCGCGTAGCGCAACTGGTTCAGATGCTGACACGTGGCGCTCTCTGGTGGCTTGCGCCAACTCAAGGGCGCAACAGTGCAGATTTATAAGTGCAAAGCACTATTAATTTGAGAATCTTTTAGATTCAAGAACCAATGGTTAATAATAGAAGTGCAAAGCACTATTTGATTTAGATCTAAAAAAAAACAAGTTTTTTCTTGTTTTTCTTATCTCAGAGAACCAAAAGTTCATAAAAGTGCAAAACACTATTAATTTAAGAACCTTTTAGATTCAAGAACCGATGGTTCATAAAAGAAGTGCAAAGCACTATTTGATTTAGATCTAAGAAAAAACAAGTTTTTTCTTATCTCAGAGAACCAAAGGTTCATAAAAGTGCAGAGCACTATTTTTTATTTATTTTTATTTTTTCCTGTTTTAAAGAACCAGTGGTTCATAAGAAATGCAAAGCACTATTTATTATGTGAAGATCATTGATCTTGTTTTTAGATCAATGATCTATTAGAAAAATTTCTTCTCTCTTATAAAGGTTTTTACCTTTTTCTTGAAATTTTTCTCAGAGTTCTCCCTGTTTAAAGCTCTTGATTTTTTTTAAGAAAATGTTCCTCCCCTTTGAATTGAGGTCTAGGGTCATTTTTATAGTGTCCATAAATTAGTTAAAGTTTGTTAAAGAGATCATTCTCTGAGTGATTTGGGGAATTTTCCCCACCGTTAGATCTTTGATCCGAATGCCTCTGTTTTATAGAGGAAAATCTTCTTGTTTTAACAAGAACAGAAAAGATTTCTCAAAATTTTAATTCTGCTTGGCGCAAATGCTCCAGAGCGTGACACGTGTCGTGCTGCGCAGACACGTGTCGTGCTGCGCAGACACGTGTCGTGCTGCCCAGACACGTCGCGCAGCTTTTTTTTTTTGGGCGCAGCGCACAGTTGCGCTGCGCCGGTACGTGTCGCGCAGCGCACAGCGCTTGCGCAAGTTTTTTTTTTTTTGGACGCTGCGCATAGTTGCGCTGCGCCGACACGTGTCGCGCACCGCACAGCGCATCTGCGCTTGCGCAAGTTTTTTTTTTGGGCGCTGCGCACAGTTGCGCTGCGCGGACACGTGTCGCGCAGCACACAGTTGTGCTGCGCAGACACGTGTCGCACTGCGCAGCGCGTTTGCGCTTGCGCAAGTGTTTTTTTTTTGTTTTTGGGCGCTGCGCACAGTTGCGCTGCGCTGACACGTGTCGCGCAGCGCACAGCGCAGCGCATCTGCGCTTGCGTAAGTTTTTTTTTTTTTGGCGCTGCGCACAGTTGCGCTGCGCCGACACGTGTCGCGCAGGGCACAGTTGCGCTGCGCCGACACATGTCGCGCAGCGCAGCGCATCTGCGCTTGCGCAAGTTTTTTTTTTTGCAGTTTTGCTCTGATGGAGTACGCTACTTTGGGCGCTGCGCTCCCTGCGCTAACGTGTCTGATTTTGACACGTGGCGCTCTGCGTGCAGCGCAGTGGATCTGAAGCGTTACTTCATTTATTTTAACTTTAATTTTCTCTTTAATTTTCAAGACAGAGTTTTGCTCTGATTGGAGAAAAACAGAAACATTGCAAATGCTTCTTTTCCCACCTTGGAATTTGAACAGAGCTTTGCTCTGATTGAGGTAAACAACCCCAGTAACCGATAAGTCGTGTCGATGTGAGGCTCATAACAGGTCGAGAACCTACTGATAACACTTACCAGTAGTACTCTATATCAGCCCTGGCCAGGGACTTCCAGTTATAGCCAATAGAATATAGCACAACATCAACTCCCTATACCGGGAGAGAAGAATCCCCTCCTATCTCTCATTGCTTCCATGTGATTCGGGACTGTACCCAAAAGCCACCGTTTTGCATGCCCTCTTGGACGTGGTAAGGTGGAAATCAAAGCACAGTGGGAATCACACAAGACCCTATGACGATCTTGGGTCTACATACTAACATGTACCAGTATCACCGGAGAACTGCCATCTGACGTGAGGTATAATACCATCTGGGAGTTCTCGGCGAGTCCGTTCAGTGTACCCAGTCTCCACTGAGCACCCGTACACTATCTTTGATATCAAAACACCGATGGATATGGGATCATCCATCGCCAATCATATGGGTCAAGATGCGTATACGCTAGTCTACTCTGGTGTATCGATGTCATGTCTCGATACACCCTCGACTAGGAACAGTTATAGGATGTACTCGTTGACTACCCTGGCCCCACTAGTATGATCTCATCATAGTCCCAGTAGTCGAGTACATAACTTAAGGGCTTTATCAACATGTGAGAGCAAGACAGTAAACTAATACAAGTCAACATGTTATGTACAACAAAGGCCTCTAGGGCATATATATAACTAACAATCTCCCACTTGCACTAAGGCCGGCTGTTGTAGTATCTCATACCCAACATCCCGAAGAGTCTCTCAAACTGTGTCTGGGGAATGGCCTTCGTGAGTGGACCCGCAGTGTTGTCCTTCGTATCAACTCTCCTGACCTCGATCTCCCGGCGATCAACTATCTCCCGGATCAGGTGATACCGCCTCAGAATATGTCTAGACTTCTGATGGGACTTGGGTTCCTTGGCCAAATTCACAGCTCCATTGTTATCATAATACAAAGGTATTGGATGCTCAATGGACGGAACCACACCAAGTTCAGTGATGAACTTCTTCATCTAGACAGCCTCTTTGGCAGCATTGTTGGCAGCGATGTATTCGGCCTCCATCGTCGAGTCTGCAACGGTTTCCTGTTTGGAACTCTTCCAACACACCGCCCCTCCATTGAGGGTAAAGGCAAATCTCGAGTGCGACTTAGAGTCGTCTTTATCACTTTGGAAGCTCGAATCGATAAAGGACTCCACCTGGAGTTCTCCGTTACCATACACCAAGAACATCTCCTTAGTTCGTCTCAAGTACTTGAGAATGTTCTTCACAGCTATCCAATGACTCTCTCCAGGATCTGCTTGATACCTACTCACTACACTTAGTGAGTATGCTATATCGGGTCTGGTACATACCATCGCGTACATGATAGAGCCTACTGCCGAAGCATAGGGTATCCCTTGCATACGAGCTCTCTCCAAATCAGTCTTGGGAGACATCTCTTTGGAGAGAGTGAGTCCAGAGATCGTGGGTTGGTTCCCATGCTTGGATTCTTCCATACTAAACCTCTTTAGTATGGTGTCAATATACCTGGATTGGGACAATCCCAGTATCCGTTTAGATCTATCTCTATAGATCATAATACCCAGTATGCAGGAGGCATCACCTAGATCTTTCATTGAGAATCTTTGTGATAAGAAAAGCTTGACCAATTGCAGCATAGGAACATCATTTCCTATCAAGAGTATGTCATCGACGTACAATACGAGGAAAACAACCTTACTCTCTGCAACCTTCTTATATATACAAGGTTCATCTACGTTTTTTATGAAGTCAAACTCTTTTACTACAACATCAAAGCAGATGTTCCAACTCCGTGATGTTTGCTTTAACCCGTAGATGGATTTAAGCAGCTTGCACACCTTTCCGCTGCTCCCACTGTCTACGATGCCCTCTGGCTGAGTCATGTACACGCTCTCTTCTAAATCACCATTTAGAAAGGCGGTCTTAACATCCATCTGCCAGATTTCGTAGTCATGGTATGCAGCAATGGAAAGTAGGATCCGGATGGACTTAAGCATAGCCACTGGAGAAAAGGTTTCGTCATAATCCACACCTGGTCGTTGACGAAAACCCTTTGCAATAAGTCTCAACTTTTCCATCTACACCAAGTTTCTTCTTAAAGATCCACTTGCTCCCAATGGGTTTTACCCCTTCAGGAGCAACTTCCAAAGTCCATACTTTATTGGTGCACATGGATTCCATCTCAGATCGCATTGCATCCAGCCAGTTCACAGAGTCCCCACTCGTGATGGCCTGCTCGAAGCTAGTCGGATCATCATCTTCCATGATGCAATCCTCTCCCACCATCAACGAGAAAACCGTAGTATCTC
The DNA here is from genome assembly GCA_030015575.1 of Agapanthus africanus. Taxonomy (NCBI): domain Eukaryota; kingdom Viridiplantae; phylum Streptophyta; class Magnoliopsida; order Asparagales; family Amaryllidaceae; genus Agapanthus; species Agapanthus africanus. The sequence continues at coordinate 53,793,481 of CM057350.1, read as the reverse complement.
TCAGGTGGATGAGAAACCCTATTAGATCGTCGGAGAGGCTGAGGTTCATTAGGAACTATTGAATTATCTGGTTCCACTAAATCTTCAGTTATAGTTTGTGGTGCTGGAACCTCTTCCAGCTTTACCTCTTCGCCACTAATTTATTTAACAAGAAATTCCTTTTCTAAAAAGGCGGCATATTGAGAAACAAACACTTTTTGTTCTTCAACATGGTAGAAAAAATATCCTTGTGAATTCTTAGGATATCCCACAAACTTGCAAAGAACTGATCGTGCCTCGAGTTTGTCCGGATTTTGCCTTTTGACATAGGTGATTAGTGTCAAAACTTGTATTTACCGCAATCAGAAACGGCGTCGCTTCGCAGCTAGCCGGTGAGTACGGGTCGATCCACAGAGACGGTTAAATTTCTTTTATGTGTTTTAACGAGTTGATTCAAGATGTCGTTTTGATTGGTTTATAAAAATCTATAAAACTGGATCTAATTAATCTAATTAAGAGTCTTGCTAGGGTTAGGTTTAGGGGAAGTTTTGGAGATTAACGTTTTCTTCACCGCTTTCAATGCCTTCTTTTTTGGATCTATTAGATGTTACGGTAATTGTCAATAAAGTGAATCCGAATCTTTTGGGAAGATGTTTCTTCCTCTAGATTCGCATCCTTCCTTTGTTGATAATTACCCTAACCCCTATGGAAAACACGCGCAACCGGCCCTTTATACTACGGTTCACCGTTACCTCGAGGGGTAGGATGCCGTAGGGAGCGGTTGTGCGCGTATGCATAGAGTTCTAATTCATTAGGTACATGGGACATTGAAAGGGGTGAGAGATCTCATCTCTCAACCCTTTCCCTAAGGTTAACCCTAACAAGCGAGGAGACTACTCGCTCATTAGGGGATGATAAAACATTTTAATTAAAGGAATAAAAATACTTACTAGTTCGATGGATCCCTCCAAGCAAGAAGAACAGATCTGAATATAATTCCTAGAACTTCTGAATTTTATTGATTGAAAAGAGGCATAACATTTTACAGATCTAAAATTACAATTTATAGGAAAATAGGAAACCTAGGGTTACAGATTCTCGCACATGCGCAATTACAGATTTGCCCACGAAAAATCCCAACACCTGCACCGACGCACCGACTCAGCAACTTTGCGCCGACACGGGCATTAGACGGCCGCGGAACCGCGGCTCCAGCATGGGTTTGGCCGCGGTTCCGCGGCCAAACTGAGGAGTCAGGCTCTGTACTTTTTTGTGCTTTTTCCTTGGCTCTTTGGGCTTCTGTTTCTTCACTTCTTTTCTCTGTTGGGCTTCTGGGTCTTCTCCAGATCTTCAGTGAAAACTTGTTCGTATCTTTTGACCGTTCACTTGACTTTTTGGACCTTGCACTATTCTTCGACTAGGCTTGACTATGATCCGTCTACTTGTTGGTCAAAAGTCCCTTTTCTGCATCAGCTTTCGTCTTTTTCACTGTATTTGCATCCAAGCCCTGTATCCTGTAACATGCAACAAAAGTGCATCAAGAGTACCTGTTTATTTATAAAATGGATAAGAATAGAGGAATGATAAATGCAATATTATGGTCTGAACAAATACCCCCAAACTTACCTTTTGCTCGTCCTCGAGCAAACTTATTATTTTATTCACTAAAATCCTAACCACACTTTCGCAGGGAAACGCGATTGCACTGAGCACGTGCAACAAGCCGTTAAACCTCTAGGTGTCCCTAGTAGGAGGAGTGTTGTCTCCTGAGGGTTTTCAGCGGATACTACCCACAAAATCCTATCAATTCGGCTTTTCGATTTTAGTTCTCCAATTAGGTTTTCTAACAAGGAATTCTATTATCTTTTGACTCGCAAATTATCCACCCACATTCTTCACACTTCCTCATTATTTAACTTAAGATTATATATGTTATGTAGACCTACTTAGCTTTCGGCATTTCTTAAGTTTTCCTTCTAGGGTTTCATCTTCACTTAGGAATTTCTATCAACTCTATTAAAGATACAAGTTCTATCTTTCATTCCTTTCTCTTATCTAAATTCCAATCACATACCCCTACGTGTGTGTATAGATCATCCCTACACTTGGAAATTCAAATCAAGCAATCGTACTTTCGTCCATTGTCCAAAGCACTTATTAATTCGTGAATTTTGAATTTCGCTTACACATCCTTCATGCGACTGTTAATACTTCTTGAGATACCAACAACCGATTACAAGATGCGTTAGCACATTAAAGCGTACTTCCTAGTTTTGCAACACCCAAGGCTTTAGCAGTGACTCCCAAACCAGTTGGTCTAAGGTACTAGGTGATGAAGCACCCTCGCTAAATATTTTTCTATTTTTACAGCCTTAAGTAATCACAAAAACCAGTGTCCATTTTTTTATTCACTTTTTTTTTCTTTTTTATTTTCATTGTACTAAGGACTTTAGACAAGAGCATTTCAAGGTTTCTTCTACTATTCCAAGTTTCAAGGTGCGTGAGCGTGCCAATTGTAGGGTATACATTTTCAGAATCTAGACTTAAGTTAGGAACTATTTTTCAAACTTATACTCTAATAAGAACATCAATACTCTTCTCTTGTTTCGACTTAGTCCAAGAAGTGAACCCAAAATTTGCCTATTTCTAAATAAACTACAAGGCATATACTTTCTACCGTTAACTTTAAGGAAGGTTATTTTTAGGGTTTTTAATTTACTAAGTCTAAGATCTAGTTGTTCCTAACCAGTTAACCTATTTGTCAAACTCAAGTCAATTAGCCAAAATTGAATACATTAATTTTTATAATTTTTTCAAAATTTTTCAATTTTTATTGGTTTTCAAATAAGTATGCAAATGCAAAAATATGTACAAATGAATGCGAAGGAAGAAGACGTACCGAGCATACCCCCAAACTTGAACTTGACAGTGTACTCACTGTCATGCTAAACCAAGAGGGTCAAAATACCGGCACTACCCTGTTTATTTATTTATAATTTTTTATTGTTAAGGAAAACAAATATATATACAGAAAGGCCCTCCCCCAAACTTCATTTAAACTATGTTAGACATTACTGCCAAACTTTGCATAGACCAACACCAACCAGTTGAAAAAATTTTCAGTAAAGAATATTGGTTGGTGGAAGAATAAGTTGTGGTGGTCCGCAAAGAATTGGGGAAGATAGAAGTAGTGGTATGGGAGGTGTGGAGGTAAATATGCAGGCGATGGTGATGCATGAAAACGAGAATGTAAATGATCAGCAATTAGTGGAGTGTTGGCATTCTCGTAGCTTATTAAAAGAAATGGGGGTGGTTCAACCTCTAAAGGAGGAGGTTGACTAACCACAATACCCCCAAGATGTTCCTGTGGGTCCTCTAGTGACTTGGCATCATCCATCAATTGTGTATGATATTCAATTATGAGAGAACTTATCTCCTCGATGTCCGCCATAGTCCAACCGAAAACTTGCCGCCTATCTTGTAAGACCATTAAGAGGGCGTTCTCTTGCTCGAGGGCTAGAGAGGCCGATATGATAATGGGAAAGGTCTCATTCTCACCTATGTAAGCATATCTAAGGTGAGACGGCAAGGGCGTGAGTTCGAGTTTCGGAGGCGAAAGAATCATTGCGGAATCTACCTCGAACTCAAAGGAGTCCAACACAGGTTCGAAATCACTGCAAACAACCGATTCGGATGGCTCGACTGACTCATCCAAAAATTCAAACGACTCATATTCGGGCTGTGAGTCGTCATCATCCGAAAAAGTGAAACATTCATAATCAATATCGGTTGTGTGAACGGTGGTAGGCTCAAGGAGGGACGCACTAGTGGCGTCAAAACTGTTTTCATCAAACAAGAATCTTTCAAGCTCGCAGTCCTCCTGCGTGGCTCCTTGCGTGATTTCGTGAATAGAGCAAACTTCTCGTGTACTGGTTTTAGGTACGGGGGGCAGACTTCCCATCTTATAAATATTGAACTCACTAGACATCTTTCCGAAGGATAGAGTCATGGAGCCATTGCGACAATTTATTACGGCATTGGAAGTGGCCAAAAATGGTCGACCAAGAATCACCGGAATTTGGTTTCTTGGGTTAGCAACAGGTTGTGTATCCATGACGATAAAATCAACGGGGAATATGAACTCCCCAACTTTGATCAACACATCCTCTAGCTGACCCCTTGGATGGGTGATTGATCGATCAGCCATTTGGAGAGTGCAACGAGTAGGTTTCAACTCTCCAACCCGTACACGAGAAGTTTGATCTATTCACGAAACCAGTACATGAGAAGTTTGCTCTATTCACGAAATCACGCAAGGAGCCACGCAGGAGGACTGCGAGCTTGAAAGATTCTTGTTTGATGAAAACAGTTTTGACGCCACTAGTGCATGAAGGATGTGCAAATGATAAAAGTCAAGTGAACAGTCAAAAGATTATATATAATCTGAATTTATCTCTCAGAAAGTCTGAATTTTATTGATTGAAAAGAGACATAACATTTTACAGATCTAAAATTACAATTTATAGGAAAATAGGAAACCTAGGGTTACAGATTCTCGCACATGCGCAATTACAGATTTGCCCACGAAAAATCCCAACACCCGCACCGACGCTCTGACTCAGCAACTTTGCGCCGACACGGGCATTAGACGGCCGCGGAACCGCGGCTCCAGCATGGGTTTGGCCGCGGTTCCGCGGCCAAACTGAGGAGTCAGGCTCTGTACTTTTTTGTGCTCTTTCCTTGGCTCTTTGGGCTTCTGTTTCTTCACTTCTTTTCTCTGTTGGGCTTCAGGGTCTTCTCCAGATCTTCAGTGAAAACTTGTTCGTATCTTTTGACCGTTCACTTGACTTTTTGGACCTTGCACTGTTCTTCGACTAGGCTTGACTAGGATCCGTCTACTTGTTGGTCAAAAGTCCCTTTTCTGCATCAGCTTTCGTCTTTTTCACTGTATTTGCATCCAAGCCCTGTATCCTGTAACATGCAACAAAAGTGCGTCAAGAGTACCTGTTTATTTATAAAATGGATAAGAATAGGGGAATGATAAATGCAATATTATGGTCTGAACAATAGGCCGGACAACCCCATATCTTAACTCGTTTAAGATACGGTCTCTTCCCACTCCATATCTCATATGGTGTGGTAGGTACAGATTTAGATGGAACTTGATTCAATAGGTATGCTGCTGTCTCAAGCGCATAACTCTAAAAGGAAATAGGTAACTCAGCAGTGCTCATCATAGAGCGCACCATATCTAATAGGATGCGATTCCCCCGCTCTGATACACCGTTGTGCAGTGGTGTATAAGGAGGAGTAAGCTGAGAGAGAATCCCATTCTCTTTTAGATAGTTTAGGAATTCATTGCTCAAGTATTCTCATCCTCGATCAGATCGAAGGATCTTAATACTTTTGCCCGTTTGGTTCTCTACTTCGTGCTTATATTCCCTGAATTTCTCAAAAGCTTCAGACTTGTGTTTCATCAGGAACACATGTCCGTATCTTGAGAGATCGTCAGTGAATGTAATGAAGTAGGATGAACCGTTCCTGGCATGTGTAGACATGGGACCACATACATCACTATGTATCAGCCCTAAGAGTTCTGTAACTCTTACTCCGTGTCCACTAAATGGAGTTTTGGTCATTTTGCCTTTGAGACATGACTGGCAAGTGTCATAAGATGAAAATTCGAACGGATTCAAATATCCATCCTTATGTAATTTAGCTAGCCGTGTCGCATTGATATGACCTAGTCTACAATGCTACAAGAAGGATTCGTTCATTTCTGAACTCTTCCTTTTGTATGCGTTTTGTACATTAAGTACTGTAGTTTGGTTGAGAACGTACATGCCATTATTTAACGATCCTGATCCTATCAACTTTTGATTCAGAAATATGTTCATAATATTATCATGTACTACAAAATTATATCATTCTTTATTCAATAAAGAAACTGATATAATATTGCATAACAGGATTGGAATGTAATAGCACTCGTTCAGAACCAATGTATTACCATTTGGTAACATAAGGTGATATTCGCCAACTGCTTTGGATGCAAGATCTGCACCATTCTCTACTCTTACGGAATGATCACCCATTCCCAGTTCTCTACCTTGACGTAGCCCACGTAACAAATTACATATGTGAGATCCCGATCCGGTATCTAATACCCAGGACGTAGAGTGAACTGAGAAACAGTTCTCAATAACTAACACACCCGAAGAAGATGAATCAGCATGCTTGTTCTTCGTTTGGGCGGTGTGAGAATCTAGATATTCTCCTATTTCCTGCTCAGTCTTATAACACTTATAAGAAAGAACGGGACCAACGTTCCCCTGCTCAGTATAATAAGCGGGTTCAGTCAATACATCCATATTATTATTTTGATTAAGGCCTGACATGGTCGCTACCTGGAGTGAGAGAGAAGAAAACACTTTAGCGTATGCTCTTGCAAGATTAGATTGGTTATTATCTTATCTAATCAGGATGTCTCCCACTATTTTTATCAAATCTTCCTTCAAACCCTAAAAGGTAAGACTAGACGGGATTAATTACACCTTACAAGTTCGTCGATGTTTCAGCCAGATCAGTGTTGGTACTTTGAGGGAGGTTCCCCATGCTTTCGCACGGACCTAATTAAAATAAATCTCGTTTTCCCAGAGGCATAACCCCGTTAACACCTTTCTAAACACCTACTTGATCGGCTAATTATCCTGTGTAAAATTCTCCCAGGAGTAACTCTTACTCGCAGTGGGTATCGGGATCCATCTATCTCATAGAAGGTATGCAATCTCATTGCAAATTTCAACGCTTGAAATTCCCGATAATGCTTTTGCCCCTAGCAACTTATGACCTTAACATGGTCAACAAATCATAATTGCTAGCCAAGTTCAACCCGTCATTTCCTGATTGAATTAAACCCACCTGTATGACCCTTAACATAGTCAACAAAGTCGTACAACTACCCTAATCCAATCTCATCTCATGTTTTAACAGATATGTACTAATTAGCTACCGCACACTACGCCTTAACATAGTCAACAAACGTAGCACGAATACTAAGTAGTACTTATCTGAAATGACGGAGGGCCACGCAGGTTTTTCAGAAAACCATGAGCGTAATGAGCTTGATATCGTTGTAAAAACAAGTGCTTTTGAAAAGGAGTGTTTTTGAGGCTTTTCCAGTTTTGCTAAAGAGGTCACTCCCGGTGAAGGGATCTCGGCTCTTTCCTTATTGAATAAGGTGCAGGATATTTCACAAATACCACGTGCAAAGCAAGAACTATAGAAGCAATCAAAAACTAAACCGTGAGTTTGTAGCATCTGTCAGTTTTGCTAAAGAGGTCACTCCCGGTGAAGGGATCTCGACTCTTTCCTCATCGAATAAGGTGCAGGGTATATCATATATACCGCTGTGCAAAGCAAGACTGTAGCAACCCCTTTTATAAAGTTTGATTCTACAACATCTTTTAGGTTTCTTTTCTTTTATTAATCTCATTAATAAATCCCACCAGTTATGCTTCCTAAGCATCACAGAGAAACGAAAGCAGTGATATTTATATATCATCATATATATATATAGTATAAGCATTCGTCTCAGGCAGTAATATGATCTCATCACAGAACATTGCAGCAGAAGATAACATATGAAATATTTAATATACTAGGACGTCCGTGTTTTATCTCGAGCCTGTATAAAACACGGATTTCACGGTCGCGATGAATAGCCAAACCCACATCCCTAGACCCCTACGAGAGCGGCAAGTAACACCGCCAATTCTAGGGTTAGGAGACCCGGTCTCGACTCCTCGAGATGGCCTCCCACTGGACCCTAGAACCCGGTTATTCGTGCTCCCCTCCTCGGGTCTACCTAATGCGGAAAAATAAATAATATACAATGGTGATATCAACCTCAACCCGGAATTGCCCCAATAAAAGAATATTACATACAATGAATTTTACATGAATGAAAAAGAAACCCTCATCTCACATAAAACCCCCGGCTATTCAGAACACGACGATCCAATATAACATATCACAGCAACACATAATATCTCATATCATCAACGTAAGCAAGTATGCGTATCCCGATTGTCGTTGATGTATAGCAACGAAACCGGCGATACACCACATACTACGCTTACGGTCACAGAAAAGAAAGTGTAAAACTACAACATTTGGAATCCACAATCACTTTAGACATCTTAAATCCGAAATATCACAAACTTCGCATTTCATGCCTAACTCTATGAATTCCACATATTGTATCACATTCCAGATAAATAGACAATATTAAACTTTCCGATCGAATAATCAAATAACCAAGATTTCCCAAATAGTTCAACATTTGAGTGGAGTTCAAAAATCCCAGAACATGTCACAGCCCCAATGAACCAGCAGTAGAAGGGTCAAACCAATGCCTCACATGTGGCAACGCTCACATAATCGAGTTAAGATTACGTTCTTCTAGAGGGTCCACAGATATGCTTGCATGTTTTTTCGAAAGATTCAAACTCAAGAAAAATTCAACACTTGAAAGTTTTTCGTGTCGGGAAAAAGTGAGTTATTAATATCCGTTCAAACATTTTAACACGTTCTAAATTATCCGGAAAGCTAAACAATGTTAAACTTTCCGATCGAATCAACGAATTTTAAAGATCTCCTGAAAACTCAACACTTGAGTAATATTAAAAATTCCCAGAAGCATGTAGTAACACATACGGATGTTACCTAGAAGTATCTGTCCCTAATGCCCAAGTACGGCCGCGGAACCGCCGCGCAAAGCATGGTATTGCCGCGGTTCGGCGGCGACTTAAGGGAATTAGGAGCTCGTATTTCACAGTTATCCATAGAATCACCTGATTAATTTTCTGAGTATTTTTAATACGGAAAAAACCACCTTTTTAAAAAATTTCCAGAGAAGGGGTCATTTTTGACGTTTCGGGGTTCGATCGGACTTTTAACTTCGTATACACGTCGCTTAATACTCTAGCTAGGCTCTGATACCACTGTAAGGTTATTAGGCACTATCACAAGGGTCTATAAGGCATCAACCATGCCGAATTTAAAATTTTCAAGTGCCGAACAACCTAAAGCGAGGATCTTTGCTAGATAATTAGGGTTAACAAAGTATGTAAACATCATTACATCTAAGAGAAAGGGATTACAACCTTTGTAATCCGGTCCTTCGCTTCATAAGCTCCGAGTAGTAGTCCCTTCGCCGTGATCCATAAACTTCCGGACTCTAGAGAGGCTCCACAAGCCGAATGATCCATGCTTGCTTGAAGTCTTCCTTTTCGAAGATGATCAACCTTGAAGAATCTTTAACCCAAGACTACACTTCACTAAACAATTTATTAGAGAAGTGAACACCCTAATCTAAGTGGCTAGAATAGATGAGGATGATAAAGTAGGAATTTAGATCTCTTTTATTTTCAATTTCTCACACTAAATCATCACAAACACAAAAGCTAGTAAGCTTTTCAAGGAGGAAGAAGAAGATGAAACCTTTTCTGATGAATAATGAATTATTGTTATGTTTACAAATGCAACCTTGAGTTAATAATGAAAGGCTTAACCATTGTAGAGAATAAACCATGGTAAAGGGTTTGGGTTAGGTTAAGAAATATCTTCACAAAATATCTAAACAAAATATCTAAGCTTAAAACAAAATAAAGCTTTTAGAAGCTTCATGAAAAAGCTAACCCAAATGCTAACCCAAATCAAACCTTAACTTGTTTAATCTCCACAAATCATGTTGTATTTGTAATCATAACTTGTTACAATATTATATATCACATATATAATTTATATTTTGCAAAAAAAGAAAATAATACAATTAACATATATCGCATATATTTCAATATATTATCCGGTGAGAAAAAGAATCAATAAAGCGAGCTAATATTAGTTAACGTAATGTAATATATCACATATATAATTATACATTAAATTATCGAATCAACCCTTGATCCGACAATCCGGCTATATCGCATATATCCAACTAATATAACATGTACCGATTCTTCGAATCAACACTTGATCCGATGACCCGGCTATATCACATATACCCGGTTGATATCATATCTGCGAGAAGAGAATACGGTATCTCATATCATATTATTCTCGTTCCCGCACATATCACATATGTGCTCCTACTCCGTTTTGCCTGAGCCAAGAAAGCTCTGTGTAGGACTCTAAAGAATCGTCAATACTCCGGCAGTAGGTGATGATCATATCAAACACCCACAAGCTGCAAGCGGTCAGCTAAACGTAACAGCCACCCAGGTATTGAGTGATCAGAAGATCAACAAGCAAGCCAGTACTTTCTCATGTGAATCCAATCAGTACACTCCCGTACAGTCCGGTCTCTTCGTCTGATATGTTGCATATCTAGTCTAGGGTGGTAAACGTCAGACCCCAGTAACCGATAAGTCATGTCGATGTGAGGCTCATAACAGGTCGAGAACCTACTGATAACACTTACCAGTAGTACTCTATATCAGCCATAGCCAGGGACTTCCAGTTATAGCCAATGGAACACAGCACAACATCAACTCCCTATACCAGGAGAGACGAATCCCTTCCTATCGCTCATTGCCTCCATGTGATTCGGGACTGTACCCAAAAGCCACCGTTTTTCACACCCTCTTGGACATGGTAAGGTGGAAATCAAAGCAGAGTGGGAATTACACAAGACTCTATGACGATCTCGGGTCTACAGACTAACCTGTACCAGTGTCACCGGAGAATTGCCATCTGATGTGAGGTATAATACCATCTGGGAGTTCTCGGCGAGTCTGTTCAGTGTACCCAGTCTCCACTGAGCACCCGTACACCATCTTTGATGTCAAAACACCGATGGATATGGGATCATCCATCGCCCATCATATGGGTCAAGATGCGTATATGCTAGTCTACTCTGGTGTATCGATGCCCTGTCTCGATACACCCTCGACTAGGAACAGTTATAGGATGTACTCGTTGACTACCCTGGCCCCACTAGTATGATCTCATCATAGTCCCAGTAGTCGAGTACATATCCTAAGGGCTTTATCAACATGTGAGAGCAAGACAGTAAACTAATACAAGTCAACATGTTAAGACAAAGTGAAACCAAATAGCATACTATCATGTCGAGCAAGAAAGTCCTCTCTATATATATCTAAGCATCCACTATAATATACATCATATGTAAAACAATGGTCTCTAGGGGCATATATATAACTAACAGCTCTATCACCCTTTGGTACGTCTCCTCGGTGCTTCCGGGTCATAAAGGTACACATCGTCGAAGGAAATGATCTCCTTGATGCTGTAATAAATTCGGCCATTTTTCAGAAACGCAAGGGTGGGTTTATTTAACCAAAATTCCTTCACTATTTATAGCCCCAACTGAATCCATAAAGACCGAAGTTTGCGCGCGCGACAACGCAAATCAGGGGATATTTACAAATTTCTCAATACGGAGCTGCCGCGTGGCGACCATGCCGTTCCCCATGGGCCCTCAAGCGGTCAATGGGAGTTGTAACGACGCGCACTACGGAGCGACGCTGTTTCCCCCAATCAGAGCAAAACTCTTTTCAAAATTCAAAATTTAAATTGAGGCAGTGCCTCACGTGCAAAGCACGAGTGCGCCAACGCCAAGAGTCAAAGACTCTGAGGCAGCGTCTCTCGTGCAAAGCACGAGAGTGCCAGCGCCAAGAGCGTCAGCGCCAAGAGTCAAAGACTCTGAGGCAGCACCTCACGTGCAAAGCATGAGAGTGCCAGTGCTAGAACTAAATGTTCTCCACCCTTAGATCAAAAATTCAACGAAGATGAATAAATCATCGAAATTACAGAATTTAATTCTGTTGAGGAAATACTCTTCAAATCTTTCCAAACAAGAAAGATTGCACTCTGTAAATCAGAGCACTGTTGGATCAAAGATCCGATGGTGATTAAAAATTACCAAGATACAGAATAAGTTCTGTATGGAAAAATATTTCCCCAATCTTATTAAAAACAAGAAAGATCTCTTCTGTCAAACAGAAGTCCTTGGATCAAAGATCCAACGATGGATAAAATCCTCAAATCAATTAGAGATCTCTCAATGAGAGATTTCTTTAACTGATTCAACAAATCAGCCTCCCCTATATAAAGGACCCAAGACTTCAAGTCTTGTACAGAGGAACCCCCCTAAACTTGAAGAAACTTAAAAAAAAAAAAACAAGAGCAAGCTCTAAGAAGAAGAACCTTCTTCAAAGTAAATAAAAAGAAGAGAAATCATAACATCTCCTCCATATTTGAGAGTTTAACTCTCACAAAAGAAGAACTTAGTTCTTAGATCCATGAGACAAAGTCTCTCTTCATAAAAAGAAGAACTTAGTTCTTCGGTCCATGAGACAAAGTCTCTCATAAAGAAAAACAAAAGAGATTATAGTATCTCCTCATAAAGAAGAACTCAGTTCTTAAATCCATGAGACAAAGTCTCTTATAAACGAGAATTTAATTCTCAGAGCACAGAATTAACCAGAACTGCCAAAGAAGCGCTTCGGCGCTCCAAGTCTGGCGCTCAGCACCAAGCGCTCCACATGCTCCTCATGCGGGCGTTGTTTTTATAAGGAGCGCTCTGCACTCATTGATAGGCGCCAAGCATCAAGCGCGCCACGTGCTCCTCACGTAGGCATTGTTTTAATAAGGAGCACTCTGCATTCATTGGTTGGCGCCAAGCGCGCCACGTGCTTCTCACGTGGGCGCTTCTTGACATAAAGTGCTCTACACTCATCACACAGAACCCGGCGCCAATATAAAAAGTGTTCAACACTCAATAAAAGACAAAAAGAAAAAGGGGTGTCAGAACCCAAATCAATGCTCAGCATTGTTGAATAAAAAGGGGCTGATCCCAAACAAATGTTCAACATTTTATTCAAAACTGAGTGGGCTGAGCCCAAGTTGGCCACAAGTCCCTAATTCAGATTAACCTAGCCCATGTGCTCACAATCTTTTTAATTGGTTTTAGTCCCAAACCTGACTATAGATCTCCTAACCAATATTGGTTCAAAGGTACATCTTTTCATACCTCTGATACATGTCGTTGTAATTCTTCAACGTCTTCAGAGAGGTGGAGGGTCCAATAACCAATAACTTTTGGTGCATCCCCAAACGGTTAAACCAAAACCTTACAGACTATGATGTCTTTAAACCAGACTATGATGTCTTTAAACCGTACAGACTATGATTTCTTTAAACCAGACTGTGATGTCTTTAAACCGTACAGACTATGGTGTCTTTAAATCAGACTATAATGTCTTTAAACCTCCCAGACTATGTTGTCTTTAAACCTCACAGACTATGACGTTTTTAAACCAGACTATGATGTCTCTAAACCTTACGGACTATAAGGTCCTTAAACTCATTGACTATGATGTTCTTAAACCCAATGGACCACAATGTCCTTAAACTAAAACGATAGAGTCCAAATACTCTTTCGTTGGATCTAAATGATGCTAAAACCTTGTTAAGTAGATCTTAGTCTAAAATTAGGCTAACATATTCTTAACAAGCATTTAAGTTGATCCTAATCTAAAACAAGATTAATGATCCTTAAACCAACCCAAACCCAAATCTAAGAAAATACGGATTTGGACTAATCAACGCCCTACGGGCGACTACATAAATTAGTCTCCGTATACAATCCACGGGAAACCAAAAATAAAACAAACATACGCGACACGAAGTGAACATCTGGAGAAGGAGAAAGTGGTTATCGCTACGCGGTAACGTAATTAACTGCAGGGGCTTGCGCCTGCAGGGAAGAGCGTCCCCATAATTAAAAACCCTCGTAAACGAGAGGGAATCTGACGAAGTCTGCTACATCAGCCGCATCTGTCCAAACCTCTGATAAACGGTTCCATAAATCAACTTGGCAGCTTCGGAGAGGTGGACAGATAAAACCAAATATCATCTGCCCCCAAAATTCAGGCCAGTACGTCCCAACGTCCCGGTTACGTCTTTCGGCGGTGAACAGATTCTGGCACGTCCGGTGGGACCTTTTCCTCTTTCTACTCCACACTTCGTGTGTCGTGTTTCGCGAACGAATCGTGGTTTGCTATGGTTGCCTCTGGATTCGAGATACTAAGATTTGGTGTCTTGCTCCATGCAGAAAAGAAGAGCAAATGGCCTCCAGCTGCACTAACTGCAACAGCAACTCTCACTCCGTCCTCGCTGGAGGAGTGACCTATGGGCCCCAAGCGGCCTCCATCTTCACCATGCCAGTGGAACAGGTGACTCATGCCACCACTGGACTATTCTTTGGGACCATGATCCCACCGGCAAGCTTCAGCGTCCCAATGCCGTCACAGGAAGCTCCGAAGAAGTCGGTCTTCGATCGGCTTACAACTATCACGGCCCCTCTCAACGAGCCGTCTAATTTTAAGTCTACCGCATCAGTCTTCGACAGGCTGAGCCAGAGCTCCAGTGGGCCCGTAAAGAAGCCTGCAATACTTGAAGGAGTTATCCTGAAGCGGATAGCCATTCTAACTCCGACAGACGAAATCGTAAAAGGGGCTTCTCCTGCTAAAGGATCGGTCTTCACAAGACTGTCCGTTCCAACTCCCGCTTCAGGCGAAGGCACCAAAGTTGCTTCCCCTGAACAAGGGTCAGTCTTCGACATGTTGGACGTTTCTTCTCAGCGGACGTTAGTCTTCGATAGGCTAGCATCGGCAGCAACCCTTCACCAGAACAGGGGGCATGATGAAGCTACCCCGACAACAGAGGTGATCCCATCTGCAAGACGCGCTCGACGTCGCTACTGGCACCGAGTGAGGAAAGCTGGGGGCAGTTCCCCTTCTGGACTGACTCCACCAGCTCCAATGGTGGAAATTGATGTTGTTGTTCCAACTGGGAACAGCTTTGAACCACTTAGGAGGGTGCGTAAAAACTCTCCGACTGCCGTGCTAAAAAGATCTCCTCCACCCGTGGAAAACGCTACAAAGGTAAACCCGGAACAGCTCCCTCGATGGCTATCCTCCAAAATTCACAGGGTCTGGCGAAGAGTCCAAGACTTTGTAGTTGACCAAGACTACCCCCGCCGACAGAAGAAAATGAGGGTTCGGCATGAAAAGGACTGCCCCGTCTTACCATAGAAGGTGTCGTCTTCTTGGGTGCCCGCTGCAACGGTCCCCTCAACTTCGACCACCCATAAAAGGAGAAGGTCGGAAAAAATCCCTGTGTCTGCAACGAATCTCAAGGGCACTGAACCTAAACGCCCCAAGTCTGGGGGTATGGTGGTGCACACCATTTTCATAGCTGCCGAAAAAGAGGATATCCGTATCTCCACCGGCCATCGACCACTTACCCAATCTGGGACAAAGGCTCAGGAGCAACAGCAAAAGCTCCAGGAAATGCTAACGAAAATGGCCGCACTCACTGAGCCAAAAGAAAGATCAAAGACGTTGTCGGAATAACACCAGGAGCAAGAAACCGATGCCGAATTCCTCCGGGGGATGCTCGAGAAGAAGACAAAGAGGCCACGGAACAAGCGGCTAATATAAAGCAAATGGCGCTTCTATTTCATGATATGGTCAGGTTGATGATAAAGCCCGATCCCCCAGCTGAAGACCCTCCAATAATCCTTGAAGACGACAAAGGGGAGATATCAAACCTTCTTCCGGCTTTATCAGCATCCAAAGAGGAGACCATCTCCAAAGCCGCCCTTGACGACTATATAGCTCAATAGATACAAGCTCATCAGGCGAGAGAAGCGGCTGGCCAAATTGTCAAGACTGGATGACCCTATCTGGGATGGTACGATCAAATAAAGTACCCGCCGGGATATACGATCCCCAAATTCCATGTGTATAAGGGGGCAAGCAATCCAAACCAGCACGTCGCTCAGTTCAGGGCTCTGTGCGGAAATACCGGGGGTGACGACAAACTGCTACTTTGCCAGTTTGTTGGCAACTTGTCGGAGACAGCATTCGAATGGTACTCCGAACTCCCGAATGACTCCGTCAAGACATTTGCAGAAATGGAGCTACTGTTTATACAAAGGTTCGCTAGCGCCAGCGAACGTACCCCGATCACGGCATTGATCAACGCCAGAGTAAAGCCGGGAGAGACATGGGTTCAGTATGCAATCTGGTGGCGGACCTATGGTCGAGATGCGAACAACGCATAGAGGAAGCTCCTGCCGTGGGCATGTTCGTGGGGATCCTCGATCCTCAGGCTACCATCTCCCAATTTATGATATTCTTCAAGCCTACCACCTTCCAGGCCTTGATTAACAAGCTGTCCCAGATGGATCAGATGGGCCACATGCCATCCTATTCAAGAACGGAGCTTCGAAATGAAAAGGGGAAAGGGAAAGTGACCTTCGTCGCCAAATCTCAGCAACAGCCGAGTGATCCGAAACCAGCTACCCGCCAAGGAAACAAACAGAGATTCCTCGACGAGAAATTAAGATGTCCCTACTCGTTTCCCCAGAATAAAATGAGAAGATTGTTCGAACTAGTAGTGTGCAACAGGCTCATCATCCCGCCGGATCCAAAACGCCCACTGCAGCCTGGTGACGTCAACAGTCCTAATTATTGCCCCTACCATCGAATAATGGGCCATCCAATCGAAGACTGCTTATCTTCAAGAATTAGATTGAGGACCAGTACCAGCAAGGCAAATTCGCGTTGTCTGAAAACTGGAGGGTAAACCCGCCACAACCACATGCTCCGAAAAAGATGGACACGCCGGGGCATCATGCTCATTCATAGAGGAAGCTTCATGGAAAGTTGTTCTTTCTACGAAAACTAAAAGAATGCTGAAAGATCTCCAAGAATGCCCAGCAATCAGGTGGAAAAGCCCGCTAGAGGCTGAGATCATTGAAGGGATGCTGAAACCGCGCCCAACTCCGAGAAGGGGTAACGAGGGGCAAAGCACCTGGGCCCAGCCGTCAAAGTCTTCGAAGAAAAAGAAGAAGAACAAGAAGCTCGCGCAGCCTGACGATAAGCGCATGGAGTTGAAAAAGCATATTGACGCGCTGGGAGAATATAACCAGAAGGCACGAACCCCGGTCACACTCCAGGAGTTTCTCAACCACATCCTTGAAGGCGGAGATAACGACAATGATGAAGGAGAAGACTCGTCGGAAGAACCTGAGGATTATGTGGAAATTTGCTACATGATCTCTAATTCGTCGCTAAATAACGAAGAATCTCACTCGGCGTTAAAATATAACAAAGAGGAGCTGGGGCAGGATCGGTTCCAAAATCCTTGGAACCGTCAGACGAGATGATCAACATGCTGCTGAGCGAAGCTCTTCAGAGAAGCAAAGCTGACCGAGTGCGTGAAACGGCCATATACAAAAGGGCCAAGTATCGGCGTCAAGATGAAGTAGCTCCGGTATTGAGAAGCCATAGAGTACCCCAACCGGATCGAAGCACGCCCGCGGCAGATAGAAGCAGGCTTAAGACGAGGAAACGGTTCGCTGAGGCCCTGTCGATAGGAATGAAGCTGCCGCCTTCTAAAGGAAATACTCCTGGCGGTATACACCTTGACGAAGCGAATGTACATCCTAACTACTGCTTGTACCATCGAAGGGTCACACACCCCATCGAAGTGTGCAACGCCTTTAAAAACTGGTGTCAAGGATATGTTGCCCACCGACAACACTTCAAGCGATTGAAGCGCAAGGCTTGTCGGGAACAGAGAAGCACGACAGATGAGCGTAAAAGAACTGCCAGCCACTATCACATGGTTGATACCAAGGATCGCAAGTTCTCACCTTCTGAAGTGACTTTGACGAAGAAATAGCCCTCGGCCCTCTCTTCAAGGAATCCACCTCCAACACAAAAGATATGAAGACCTGCGAGAACATTCAGCTGCGTAATCGTACGTTGCCCGAAAAGAATCTCGGACCTACGAACAAGGGGTTGAACAGAAAAGATAAGGGGAAGGAAAAGTCCTTGAGGATATCGCCCTCGATGATCGAGTCGTCAAAGAGCTTGGAGCCAAGGACCCGCTTAAGAAAAGAAAGGTGGATTATAATGTCCTAGCGCATTTGAGAAAGATACCTTCACAATTGAGTATCTTGGATGCCCTCCTCCTATCCAAAGAGGCGCGAGATTCCCTGATCAAGGCATTATAAGAGCTCGACCAGTTTCAAACCTTCCTGCCGAAGAAAAGATGAAGGACGAACTAGAAGAAGTCCACACGGCCGATATCACCTTTAGCGATGAAGATCTCCTCCTCGGAACGTGTGAGCACAACCGTCCCTTGTATGTCACCGGGTATTGCCATGACATCAAGATAGGGAAGATCCTAATTGACAACGGGTCCTCTGTCAACCTTCTCAACGTGTGGGTGCTAAAAGAAATCTGCATGAGCGTTCAGCATTTAGCCCGAGACAAAATCATTATCTCTGGGTTTGATTCGCAGTCGTCGCAGATGCTCGGGTCTGTGATACTGACATTGCGCTTTGGGCTTCTTGTCACAGACATCAAATTCCATGTCATCGACGCTAAGACTTGCTACAACGCTCTACTTGGTCGGCCTTGGTTACACGAATATAACGTCATCTCTTCTACAAAACACCCGTGTATGAAGTATTTCAAAGACGGCCTCGAGTACACCGTTACGGGAGAGCTAAACCCATTCTCTATGAACGAAGTCCGAAAATATGAGACGCCAAGTACTTCCTGCCAGACTTCGAAGACATGGAGAAGTGTCATAAGCCGGAGCTTAAACAGAAGCCCATCATTCCCATTCTTATCTTGGAAGCGACACTGAGGAGGATGAAGAAATGGTCTACTCAGGACAGCCTCAGAAGCGGAATGATAAACCCGGACCATCCGCTCCGATCTTGGTCTTTGGCAGTGACTCCAAAGATGAAACCAACGCCGTATTCTCCGTCCACCCGTCAATGCAGACCTTCGTTAGAGCAGACCAAAGTTTGCAAATCGCCATGGTTCCGCGGTAGCACTACAGAGAGCTTGATGCGCGGGAAACATATAGTGTACAAGAATTGCAGACATTATACGTCCTTCCCAGACAAAGAGGTGAAAAGGCGATCCTATTTTATCGGTCCACTAAGACTAAAGTTGAAAAAGAAGTCTGGCATGGTGCCAATCCTGCGCTCGACAGGCTCCAACCCATTCATCTGCCTAGGTACTACACGGAGAGATTGAAAAGGTTATTAAGATGACAAGGCGTACCCTTCAAACAGACTCCTCGACAAGCTCAGTTCTACCACAGGATTTGGAACGTCCCTGTTTCCTGATTTAAAATCAGGAAAGCCTACGGAAGAGGCTTCAGAAAAGGGTCACGTGCTCACACGTGACCAGCAGTCACGTGTTGGCACGTGACATCTAAAAGTATCGGCAAGGCAGATTCAGTTTTCCAACTACATCAAAGAAAAGGGCTTCAGAAAGGGTCACGTGCTCCCACGTGACCAGGGTCACGTGCTCCCACGTGACCAAGGTCACGTGTTGGCACGTGACATTTAAAAGCGGCGGCAAAAGCACAACAGTTCTCTGATTAAATCAAGAAAAAGGCTCCAGAAGAGGGTCACGTGGTGGCACGTGGCGGCTAAGCAGCGACCAGAAGGCAGAGCGCAAAAAGAAAGAAGAGGGCTCGTTCCAAGGGGGTCACATGCCCACACGTGACCAGGGGTCACGTGGCCATACGTGACCGGCTTTCAAAGCCTATATGTTAACAGAATTAAATTCTGAGAAGAGATCTCTCAAATCTTTCCAAAGGAAAATGCATATTTGGAACCGATCGAATTAAAAATTTAAAGGTGATTAAATATTACCTATCTATGGAAAAATCTCGAATTTGGAAAGATTTCCCCTTAGAATCTAACCGAAATAACAAAGGAAAATCTCTGGATTTAAAATCCAATGGTGAATAAAATTCACCTAATAATCCAAAGGTCCAAAACGAATGGTGAATACAAATTAAATCTCTCGATGAAAGATTCATCAAAAACTAATTGATTATGCTGCTTCTCCTATAAATAGGAGACAAGAGACACACAGAGAGATATATATGCAGAGGGAGAAAAAAGAGAGAGAGCCTGAATACTTTGGAGGAATTTAGATCTTCTGCAAAAGAAAACCCTAGGTAAGAAAGGGAAGGCTTTTTGAAAGAAAAGAGAATTTAATTCTCAACAGAGTTTAACTCTGATATTAAACAGAAGAACATATTTCTCTCTTTAGTGGAGGATCTGTAAAGTGCACATCTCCCCTTGAATTGAGAATTTAATTCTCATTGGGTTGAGATCCTGCCATACAGATCCAAAGCATAGAGAGGGAATGGAAGTTTGAGAATTTAATTCTCACAGAACTATAGGAATTTAATTCCTTTAAAATAAAATTAAGGTTTGACCCTATGTTATGGGAATTTAATTCCTTCAGAATGAACAGAATCAGGGTTTAACCTTAGTTAAGAACTTAGTTCTGTTAAAATAACAGGAATTTAATTCCCTTAAGAAAGATGAAATTAGGGTTTCACCCTATGACAGAATCTCATTCCTCAGAATAATTCTTTAAAAGAGAGTGGGAATTTAATTCCTTAAAGCTTTTATTAGGGTTTAACCCTATGATAGAATTCAGTTCTTCACATATATGAGAAATTTAATTCCTACAGAAAATTCAGAGTTTAACTCTAATATAAATCTTCAGAGAGAAATAGGAATTTAATTCCTCTTAAATTTATCGTTAGGGTTCAACCCTACGAAGAATTTAATTCTTAAAAAGGGGATTAACAGATCTTCTAAAAAACATACATAGGGGCAGGGTCACGTGCCACCACGTGACCCCCGAAAAGATCCACAGAAAAGGCCCTTTGAGGCAGTGCCTCACGTGACCCACGTGACCTTTGGCAGAAGCTTTAACATACAAGCATTTAAATGCCCGTCACGTGATGGCACGTGATGCTCTAAAAGATGCGATATTCTCAGCAGAACAAATGAAGGGAGGGCGCCCTCACGTGCTGCCACGTGACCCCTCTTGCCTTAGTGTTTAACACTAAATTGGAACCCCTGAATCCAGTGTTAAAACACTGTCTGGCCTTAGTGGTCAACACTAATCAAAGAACTTTATTTGCAGTGTTTAACACTGAATTTCTTAGTGTTTAACACTAATTTGAAGCCTCTGCTGCTAGTGTTTGACACTGATTTACTCTAGTGTTTAACACTAATTTGAACCCCCTGTTGCTGGTGTTTAACACCAACTGTCTTTTAAGTGTTAAAACACTAACTTGATCCCAGTGTTCAACACTGCTGAATTAACGTTAGCCCAATTGGCTAAATGGCCAGAGGCAAAGCCTCTCCTTAAATGGACCAACAGGAAGCCAATATTCCAAACATGATTGGACTTAGCCCAAGATGGCCATAAGTCCTCAATTCAGACTTAACTGGGCTAATGGGCTCATAACATAATTAATTGATCTTGATCCCAAATTGGGCCAAAGACTATTTAATTCACCCCGGTTCAAGGGTACATCTCTTCACTCCTTTGATACTTGGCATTGTAATTCCTCAACGTCTTCAAAGAGGTGACGGGTCCCGATGACCACACATTGACACGGACTGTGGGGTCCTTAAAACCGTGGACTATGAGGTCCTTAACCTTGACCGAGATGTCTTAAAACTAATATCGGACTGTGGAGTCCCTAAATCCACGGACTATGAGGTCCTTAACCTTGACCGAGATGTCTTAAAACTAACTGTGGACTGTGGAGTCCTTAAACCCATGGACTATGAGGTCCTTAATCTTGACCGAGATGTCTTAAAACTAACAACGGACTGTGGGGTCCTTAAACCCATGGACTATGACGTCCTTAACCTTGACCGCAACGTTTTAAAACTAACATTGGACGTCAATGTCCTTAAACTACCCATGGACCGCTATGTCCTTAAACTATCTAGGGACCGCAATGTCCTTAAACTATCCATGGACCGCAATGTCCTTAAGCTATCCATGGACCGCAATGTCCTTAAACTACCTACCGACCGTAATGTCACTAAACTAAACAACAGAGCCCCCCTTTTATTGCTCTCTTGTTGGATCCAAACGATCCCGTTAAGTTGATTTTAGTGTAAAAAAACTAGACTAACGTATCCTTAACAAACGTTTAAGTCGATCTTAGTCTCAAATGAGGCTAATGTATCCTTAAACCCAAACCCCAAACCCAAATCTAAGATAATACGGATTTAGACTAGTCCACGCCCTACGGGCGACGACATAACTCAGTCTCCTTATACAATCCACGGGCAACTAAATATAAAATAAATACACATGACACGAAGTGACCATCTGGAGAAGGAGAAAGTGGTTACCGCGATGCGGTAGCGTAATTAACTGCAGGGGCTTGCGCCTGCAGGGAAGAGCATCCCCACAATCAAAAACCCCTCAAGCGAGGGGGAATCTGACGAAGTCTGCTACATCGGACGTAACCGTTTAAACCTTCGATGTACGGTGCCATAAATCAACTTGGCATCTTCGGAGAGGTGGACGGATAGCACCAATTAGCATCTGCCCCGAATTTCAGGCAAGGCGCCAGTCGCGCCGTCGTTCGGAGGGGAACAGATTCTGGCACCCGGTGGGACCTTTTCCTCTTTCCACTCCACACTTCGTGTGTCGTGATTCGCGAACCAATCGCGGTTCGCTAATGGTTGCCCTTGGGTTTCAAGGTACTAAAATGGTAAGTCTTGCTTATTGCAGAAAGCAAAGAATCGATGGCTTCTACTTGTGCGAAATGCTCCAACTGCTCGGACTTCAATTGCAACCAACGCTCTGCCTCGCTAAGAGGTATAGCCTATGGACCCCAAGCTGCTTCGCTATTCACAATGCCCGTGGAACAAGTCACTCGAGCCACCACAGGATTGTTCTTTGGGACCATGCTCCCGCCGACAAGCTTCACTGCTCCGGTGCTGACAAAGGAAGCTCCCAGGAAGTCGGTCTTTGATCGTCTTACCACTGACGCGGCCCCTCTCAATGGGTCGCCTAACACCAGCGCCTCGGTCTTCTCTAGATTGGGCCAGAACTCCTGTGGACCCGCAATGGGGCCTACAATCCCAGAGAAGGCTGCTTCTAAGAAAGTGACCGGTCCTGATCCTGAAGTCGTCAAGGTGGCTTCCCCTGCCAAAAAGTCGGTCTTTACAAGATTGACGGCTCCAGCTCCCGCTCCTGCTACCCAAAGGACATCGGTCTTTGACAGGCTAACACCAGCAGCGACCCTCCACCTACACAGGGGGCAAGGCGAGACTATCGCCCTTACCAAGCCGATTCCATCAGCACGACGCGCTCGACGTCGTTACTGGCGCCGAGTGAGGAAGGCCGGAGGCAACTCCCCTTCTGGGCTAACTCCTCCAGCCCCGATGGCAGAAGTTAATGCTGCTGTTCCAACTGGGAACAGCTTTGAAATGCTAAATAAGGTGCGTAGGAATTCTCCTACCGCGGCGCTAAAGAAGGCTCCCCATCCGCTGAAAAGGGCTATAGAAGTAAAGCCAGAACAGCCCTAATCTCCTCAACGGCTGTCCTCCCGAATCTATAAAGTCTGGCGGCATGCCCGAGACTCGATGATCGATCCAAATTTCTCCCGCCAGCACAAGAAGCTGAAAATCCAACAGGAAGCCAGTCACCAGGCTAAACCACGAAAGGCTGTCTGGGTGCCCACCTCAACGGCCCCCTCAACTTTTACTGCTCATAAAAAGAGGAAGCCAGAGAAGATCCCCCAGCCTGCAACGACAGCTAAAGGCACCAAGCCCAGACGCCCTAAGTCTAGGGGCGTGATGGTCCATACCATACACATGGCATCAGGAAAGGAAGACAGCCGTGCGTCTACAGGTCATAGACCGCCTACACGGTCGGTGATCAAAGCTCAGGAGCAACAGCAAAAGCTCCAGGAAATGATGAATGCTATGGCCGCACTTACCGGGCCAAAAGAAAACCCAGAAACGTCCTCGGACGAACGCCGGGAGGAAGAAACCGACGCCGAATTCCTTCGCCGAATATTGGAGAAGAAGAACAAAGAGGCTGCTGAACAAGCAGCCAACATACAGCGTATGGGCCTTCTCTTCCAAGATATGATAGGACTGATGATCCAACAGGACCCACCCGCTGAGGATCCCCCGATCGTCCTTGAAGACGACAGGGGAGAAACGTCAAATCCACCACCGGCCCTCTCAACGGCCAAGGAGGAGACAATCTCTAAGGCTGATTTGGTCGACTATATAGCCCAGCAAATCCAGGTTCATCATGCGACTGAGGCAGCTGGTCAAGTCGTAAAAAAGGGGCGGCCATATCCAAGCTGGTACGACCAAATCAAGTACCCGCCGGGTTACACAATTCCCAAGTTCCATGTTTACAAGGGGACCGGCAATCCCCACCAACATGTCGCCCAGTTCAGGGCCCTTTGCGGTAACACCGACGGTGATGATAAACTGCTGCTTCGCCAGTTCGTGGGCAGTTTATCAGAAACAGCGTTCGAATGGTATTCAGAACTCCCGAACGATTCTATCAAGACGTTCGCTGAAATGGAGTTGCTATTCACTCAGCGATTCGCGAGCGCCAGCGAACGCACTCCAATAACGGCATTGATTAATGCCAGGGTGAAACCAGGCGAAACATGGGTCCAGTATGCTATACGCTGGCGAAATTTGTGGTCGAAATGCGAGCAACGTATTGAGGAAGCGCCCGCGATGGGCATGTTCGTGGGAACCCTAGACCCTCACGCAACTATCTCCCAGTTTATGTTATTCTTTAAGCCAACCACATTCCAGGCTCTAATCGACAAGTTGGCCCAGATGGACCAAATGGGTCATAGACCGTCTCCCCCGAAGCCCGAGCCTCGGAGTGACAAGGGTAAAAGAAAGGCGACCTTCGTCGCGAATGCTCGGCAGCAACCTAGTACCCCAAAGCTGGCGGATCAATTGGAAGAAAGACGCCGCTATTATAATGAGAAGATGAAGCGTCCCTACTCGTTCCCACGGGACAAGACGAAACGGTTATTCGAGCTGGCAGTACGCAACAGACTTATAAACCTGCTAAATCCAAGGCGACCGCCACAACCCACTGAGGTGAATAACCCTAACTACTGCCGTTACCATCAAACGGTAAGTCATCCGATTGAGGATTGTTTCGTCTTCAAAGGATGGATTGAAGATCAATACCTCCAGGGGAAGTTTGCATTGTCCGAAAAGTGGAAGGTGAACCCACCACAGCCGCATACTCCTAAGAAAGCCGATACACCGGGGGCAACCTGTTCCTTTATTGAAGAAGCTCCATGGGAGGTCGTGCTGTCAACTAAAACCAAGAGAATGCTGAGGGACCTTCATGCGTGCCCTGCGGTCAAATGGAAGGACCCGCTTGAACCTCAAATTATCGAAGGGATGTTGAAGTCGCGCCCAACTACGAAGACTCGTGGTGATGGCCCAAATACTCACGCCCAACCGTCAAAATCTTCGAAGAAAAAGAAGAAGAAATCCAAGAAGCCCGTGAAGCCTGGAGACAAGCGCACGAACTTGCAGAAGCAAATCGACGCGATGGAAGAGTACAATCAAAAGGCGCGAACTCCTGTCACGCTGCAAGAGTTCCTCAACCACATCTTTCTAGAGGAAGATGATGGAGAGAGTTCGTCGGATGAATCCGAGAGATATGTGGCGAGTTGTAACGTAATCTCCCACTCGTTTACCGATGATGAAAAAACTCCTGGCACTAAGAAACTGGGGACAGAGCCTGAACCAGAGTATGCGTGGCCAACAGATGAAATGATCGACGCCTTTCTAGATGAGACTCGTCTAAAGAGTAAAGCGGATCAGGAGCGTGAGATGGCCGCATCGGAAGGAGCCAAATGCTGGCGACTGAACGAAAGAGTTGAAGTACTCCCGTCAGATCGAAAGGCATCCGAGGCAGACAAGAAGATATTCAAGACGAGGAAAAGGTTTTCCAAAGCCATATCAATGGGAATGAAGCTACCACCCTCGGAAGAAAACACGCTCAATGGGGCGGAGAGGCACCCTAATTATTGCGCATATCATCGGAAAATTTCACACCCCACGGAGGAGTGCGACGCCTTTAGGATATGGTGGCAGGGATATGTTGCTCATCGGCAACATTTTAAGTGCATGAAACTCAAGACTCGCCGGGAACGAAGAAGTACTGCTGACGGGCACAACAGAACAACTGGAAACTGTTACTTGGTTAACGCCAGAGGGTCACAAGTTCTCACCTTTGGGAGC
The DNA here is from genome assembly GCA_030015575.1 of Agapanthus africanus. Classification (NCBI taxonomy): domain Eukaryota; kingdom Viridiplantae; phylum Streptophyta; class Magnoliopsida; order Asparagales; family Amaryllidaceae; genus Agapanthus; species Agapanthus africanus. The sequence goes on along the minus strand of CM057350.1, from coordinate 53,767,290 downwards.
GACTCTGATGAAGAAATGGCTCTGAGCCCGCTCTTTAAAGAATTCGTTTTAGGGAAAGAAGAGGAACCGGAGGCCTGTGAAAACATTCAGCTGCGCAATCGCACGCTCCCGGAAAAGAATCTCAGGCCCGCAAATAGAAAAGATAAGGGAAAGGAAAAGGTCGCTGAGGATATCACTTTAGATGACCAAGTCATGAAAGAGCTGACTACCAAGGACCCTCCCAGGAAGGGTAAGGTGGACTACAACATCCTAGCGCACCTAAGGAAGCTACCTTCTCAACTTAGCATTCTCGATGCCCTCCTATTATCAAAAGAAGCGCGAGATTCACTAATTAAGGCGTTACAAGAACTTGAGCAATTCCAAGCCTTCCTCGCCACGGAAAGGATGAAGGATGAACTGGAGGAAGTGCATACGGCCGACATCACTTTCGGTGACGAAGACCTCCTTCTCGGGACGTGCGACCACAACCGTCCCCTATATGTCTCTGGATACTGCCATGATATCAAGTTAGGCAAGATCCTGGTGGATAATGGATCCTCCGTCAATCTCCTTAACGTTCGGGTGTTAAAGGAAATCTGCATGAGTGTGCAACACCTCGCTCGTGACAAAATTACCATCTCCTGTTTCGATTCACATTCATCACGGACTCTCGGATCCGTGATACTAACATTACGCTTTGGACTACTCGTCACAGACATCAAATTCCATGTCATTGACGCCAAGACCTGCTACAACGCCTTGCTCGGTCGTCCTTGGTTACACGAGTACAACATCATCCCTTCTACACAACATCAGTGTATGAAGTACTTTAAGGACGGTTTCGAGTATACCGTAACAGGTGAGCCGAATCCATTTTCCGTGAACGAAGTCCGCAAATACGAAGATGCGAAGTACTTTTTGCCAGATTTCGAGGATACAGAAAGGTGTCGCAAGCCGGAGAACAAAGCCGCCGCCACCATCCCTGTTTTCGGGAGCGATACCGAAGAAGAAGAAGAGATAGTTTATGCTGGGCCGTCTCAACGCAACAACCCGGGGACGTCCGCCCCCATGTTGATCTTCGGAAGTGAGTCGGAAGATGAGGTTAATGTCGTGTTCTCCAATCAGCCGTCAATACAAGCATCCCCTAGCGATGATCAGAGTTTGCAAATCACCATGGTGCCGCGAGAACACTACAGGGATCTCGACACACTTCAAGCTTACAATGTGCAGGACCTGCAAACGTTTTACATCCCTCCCAGGCAAAGGGGTGAGAAGGTAATCCTATTCTACCGATCCTCAGAGACGAAAGTAGAGAAAGAGATCTGGCATAGCGCGGATGCTACACTCAACAGGCTCCAACCCATCCGTTTACCCAGATATTACACAAATGGACTAAAGAGGCTATTGAAGCGCCAAGGAGTACCCTTAAAACAGACTGTTCGACAAGCTCGGTTCTACAACAGGATTTGGGATGTCCCTGGGACTCAGCGCAAATTGCCCAACGGGAAATTGGAAACACTTGGGCTTGGATACGTGAGAGCCGGAAAATGGGAACGGGCCCACAGTAGCTACGCCATATATACCTTTGATGAAGAAGAGGACGCCCTATCAGGAAATGTCAACCCCTCATCAAAACTAGATCCCGGGATTAAAGTGCTGAGTCCGTCGTTTGAAGAACGAATGGACAAGCTTATCAGGAAAGCGGGTCAAAAAGCTCGGGAAGACCACAACCGCGAGATGGCCATCTACGAGAAGTCCAGGACGCAACGTCTGTTTCAACAGGCTGCAAAAGACAAAGATGCTCCTCTCTGTCAACCCGTTGTACAAAAGACCCGACGCAGAGGCAGAAATAAATCAAGAAGCGGAAAGAAAAACCAACAACAACGACGCAGGATTAGAGAGTTACGTGATCAGGTATTGCGCGGCTCGGATTTGTCCCTCATGAAGAAGATGAGTCGAGCGTACTCCTTCCCCCGAGACAAGACGAAGAGGTTACTCGAGCTCGCTATAAAACATCAAATGATCGCGCTTCCAGAGTCTAAGCACCCTGAGAAAGTTAACGAAGTTTCTCATCTGAGATATTGCTCTTATCACCGAGCCATAGGACTCCCTATCGAAGACTGCTTCACCTTCAAGAACTGGGTCGAGGACCAGTACCAACAGGGCAGATTTGCTTTATCCAACTGCTGGAGGGTAACGCCGCCACAAAAGCACGAACCTAAAGCCGCAAGAGCAGAACCGGATCCACCTCAGTCTTGGAAGTGGATTCGCACCTGTTACATGATTACGATATTAAAAGAAGAGCCCAAGAACATGGATGACCTTCCCTGGTGCTTTGAAAACAGCAATGATGAGGTGATCTCAAAATTTTCGCCAGCTCCGAAAGAACTGGAAGATGGCATACATACTACTGCAGATAACCTCAAGAAGATTGAGTTGGGATCTGCAGATGATCCGCGACCGACATTTGTCAGCGAGCTGCTATCTGAAGAAAGGATGGCTGCGTTAAAGAAAGTGCTTCTACAGCATAAAGACTGCTTCGCATGGAACTATTCGGAGATGCCAGGATTAGATCCGGAGATTGCTGTGTATAAACTAGCAATATCCCCGGATATCAAGCCAGTCAAGCAGGCGCCAAGAAGGATGCGGCTCGAGCTTGAGATGAGCATCAACGCCGAAGTCAAGAAGCTGATCGATTCTGGATTTATCCAAGAAGTCCAATATCCCGACTGGATCGCCAACATCGTCCCGGTAATGAAGAAAAATGGGACGGTACGCATATGCGTGGATTTCAGGGATCTCAATAAAGCCTGCCCGAAGGACGATTTCCCAGTACCGGTAACCGAGCTAATGATAGATAACACGCCCACTCATGAGGTTTTCTCCTTTATGGACGGTTCATCAGGGTACAATCAGATAAAGATGCATCCCGAAGACCAGAAGCACACCGCTTTCCGGACCCCTTTGGATATATTCTGCTACAGGGTTATGCCCTTTGGTCTAAAGAACGCCGGCGCTACCTATCAAAGGGCCATGACAAAGATCTTCGACGATCTCATACATGACATCGTCGAGTGCTATATCGATGACTTCGTAGTGAAGAGCATGTCATACGAAGAGCGTTTAAAGCATCTGGAGACTGTATTTCAACGCCTTCGGCAATATAATTTGAAGATGAATCCCCTCAAATGCGCGTTCGGAGTCTCCTCGGGTAAATTCCTGGGATTCATCATCCGACACCGAGGTATCGAAGTAGATCCATCTAAGGTCAAGGCGATCATGGAAATGCCTCCGCCAAGAACCCTCAAACAGTTGCGTTCTCTCCAAGGGAAGCTCGCATACATCCGGCGATTTATCGCCAATCTTTCAGGCAAGTGCCGTCCTTACAGCTACCTGATGAAGAAGGGAACTCCATTCGTTTGGGATCACAAATGCCAAGGTGCACTAGACGAGATCAAGCAGTACCTGCAGAACCCTCCGGTGTTGGCTGAACCGGTCAAGGAAAAACCCCTCATTCTTTACACAACCGCCCTTGAAGGTTCCTTAGGCGCGTTATGGGCACAAGAGAACAATCAAGGAAAAGAGAGAGCACTCTACTACTTAAGTCGAGTTCTGCTGGGGGCAGAAAGCAACTACTCTTCCATTGAAAAACACTGCTTGGCGTTGATCTTCGCGATAACAAAGCTCAGGCACTATGCGTTGGCGCACGAAGTCCGTCTCATCTCGAAGGTGGACCCTCTTAAATATTTGATGTCAAAGGCTATATTGACGGGTCGACTCGCTAAATAGGCTTTACTCTTGATGGACTTCTCGATAACGTATCGACCTCTCAAGGCAGTGAAAGGCCAGGCTATTGCCGACTTCCTTGCTGAGCATCCAGTACCTGCCGGTTCTCCTCTGAACTGCGATCTGCCGGACGAGCATGCATTTGATGCGATCGGCGGAGATGGTACCCGATGGGAACTCTATTTCGATGGAGCGTCCTCCGTAAAGAAGCGCAAACAAGGTATCCCAATGATCAAATCGGGGGTAGGACTCATCTTTATAACTCCACAAGGAGGGATAATGCGCTACGCGTTCTCCCTGACGGAGCCAAGGACAAACAATGAAGCCGAATATGAAGCTCTGATAGCGGGCCTCGAGATCGCCATTGACATGGGAATTGAAAACCTCCTCATATACGGGGATTCTCAACTGGTCGTTAGTCAAGTAAACAGCGACTACCAGACGTGCAAGCCAGAATTGGTAAAGTACGGCGAAAAGGTGCAACAATTGTTGACCCAAATTCCCTCTTATACTTTGGAGAACATACCGCGCGCGGAAAACAGCAAAGCAGACGCATTGGCCAAACTTGCTAAAGAATTGGCTGACGAGAACCTCGATGACGTTAGAATCGTGGTACAAAGCCGTCGAGTGCTTGCCCCAGCAGAAATATCTCCGGAATCATCCGAAAAAAAGGGAGCGAGCGAGCAGACGACCCTGCAAGTAAAAGATTGGAAAAATGCCGAGGATTGGAGAGAAGTCTTCATAGATTACTTCAAGTCCCACCGAATGCCTGAAGAAGCATCCACAAGACATCAACTCATGAAACGAGCTCTGTCTTTCGCCTTCGTCAATGATACCCTGTACAAGAGGTCATTTGATTCTCTGTGGCTGAGATGCTTAGGACCTGACGAAGCAAAAAGGGTCGTCCAGGAAGTTCACGACGGACTCTGCGGTTCTCACCAAGCGGGCCCAAAGATGAAGTTGAAAATAAAACGGATGGGCTACTACTGGCCCACGATGATTCAGGACTGCCTCGAATATGCGAAGCAATGCCACTCATGCCAAATACATGGAGACTTCATCCACCAACATCCAAATCCATTACATCCAACGGTGGCTAGCTGGCCATTCGAAATGTGGGGGACTGATATGGTCGGCCCCATCGAACCAGTATCGTCTAGAGGATATCGTTTCATCCTAGCAACGACTGACTACTTCTCTAAATGGGAAGAAGCGGTGCCACTGAGGGAAGTGAAGACGGAGAATATCATCCATTTCTTCAAGACGCACGTCATATATCTGTTTGGAACGCCAAGACGGATCATCTCCGATAACGGGCCAGCCTATAGAAGCCACAAGATCAGTCGCTTCGCGCAACAGCACAATATAGACTGGAGATATTCCTCGGTTTATAATCCGCGAGCCAATGGTCTAGCTGAAGCCTTTAACAAGACCCTGACAAAAATCATAAAGAAAACAGTGTCCCGAAATAAGAGAGACTGGCACGAAAGACTGCAAGAAGCTCTTTGGGCATATCGAACTACGTTCAAGACGGCCACGAACACAACGCCGTACGTGTTGGTGTTCGGTACAGAAGCAGTACTCCCCCTCGAGATAGAGTTACCCTCTCTACGAGTGGCAGTCCACTGTGAGCTAACGGACGAAGAAAATGCTCACCTTCGGCTTAAGGAGCTTGACGCCCTTGATGAAACCCGGCTCATAGCGCAACAAAATCTGGAAGCTTATAAAGCAAAGATGATACGCTCATATGAAAGATTGACCCGACCGAGGACATTCCGCCAAGGCAAACTCGTGCTAGTGGTTAAAAGGCCTATGATCCCCAATCGCGCCAAGCGGGGAAAATTCGAGCCGAACTATCAAGGCCCGTACATCATAGACAAGGTCTACCATGGTGGAGCCTATCTACTCATGGATATGCACGGTGAAAGGCCTTTCAGGCCAATAAACGGTCGCTTCCTAAAAAAATACTACGCTTAATGAGCCACAGCCTAGGTCAACGATAGATGACGACGACTATGTCCGCTCGCTATCTTCCTAAGCTTAAGCTTTCTAAGCAGTGGCCAGCCTTCTCCATGACGGACCGAGACGTCCTTAAACTAGTGACGGACCGAAATGTCCTTAAAACTAACAACAGACCGAAACGTCTTTAAACTAATACCGCAACATCTTTAGGCTGACGAGATGAATAAAAAATAAATAAATAAAAATATAATAAATAAAAACGGTATGTCCATAAGCAAAAATGGCACGGATGAAAACCCGAAAGGGCTCCGTGAGTAAAAACAGCAGGGCTACCGGCGAGTGTTCGTGAAAACCCGAAAGGGCGCGGCCTCGTAAAAAAAAAGGAGAAAAAGAAAATGAAAAGAATAAAAAAAACGGTATGTCCATAAGCAAAATGGGCACGGATGAAAACCCGAAAGGGCTCCGTGAGTAAAAACAGCAGGACTACCGGCGAGTGTTTGTGAAAACCCGAAAGGGCGCAACCTCGTTAAAAGACACTTATAGGGTCCTCTCGACCTTGTAAGGAGAAACCACCCACGTGAGATCCTTACAACTCACAAAGGAGCAACACACTTAGGGATCCCCATGAGGAGAAAATACACTTGCGAGATCCTCACGACTCGTAAGGAGAATTCTCTTATGGGACCCTCACGGCTCATGAGATTTGAAAGTCTTAAGTTACAGAAAGCTAAACATGTTCTTAAGCAAATCCCCCACAACCTTCGATACTGCCCTACAAGGGGCTCAATACCGACCCTTGTATACAATCCACGGGCGCGAATAAACATTTTCTCAGCAAAGTCCCACCCGTGACTAGGGATGTGTCCATATGATGAACAACCCTTGTAGGTCCTCTCGACCTAGGAGGAGAAAGCCCTCTTGTAGGATCCTTACGACCTGCAGAGGAACATACATTTAGGAATCCTCATGATTCCTAGGGAGGAAATACACCTACAAGATCCTCACGACTTGTAGAGAGAAATACCTTTGTGAGACCCTTACGGCTCATGAAGTCAAAAGCCTTGGTCGACATGGCCCTTAACCCTGTTTACTAAGCCACCTTTGTTCAACATCGACAGAGGCAAATGATGATTCGCTCCTGGCAACACCCCAGTTGCAGCGGTGCTGATGCCGAAATCGGTGTCTAAAATCCAAGCTTGCGGCGAAAAAGCTAGCAAGCCACACATGCATACGAAATAGCCGAAATGATGGGGCAACTTGCAATAAAAAGCAGCAAGTAAAAATGTATGCATAAAAAATAGCCGAAATGATGGGGCAACTCGCAATAAAAAACAGCGAGTGAAAATGAAATAAATAGCCGAAATGATTGGGCACCGCGAAAAATAGCCGAAATGATAGGGCAATCGCGACCTCCGCGATATAAAAGCTGAAATGATGGAGCATCGCGGAAAAAGAAATAAAATAAAAAAAAGTTTCAATTTATGCCCTACAGGTGATGTTCCATCACACCCTGTACACAATCCAAGGGCGTAAACAAAAAGGGATCATACTTCTCCCCCAGGTTTCGTCAGAAGAAGAAGCCAAGTCTCGACGGGCCAAAGAAGACCTGGAGATCGTTCCAACACTCGTCTCGTAACAACGAACACAACTCTAAGCTAAGCGAAACAGCGGCAACTCCCAGTTCCATGGCTCTGTGGTATACATATCGCCAACAGTCAAACCTCCATCCCGTGAAATGCGGATACAATCAGCAAAATTCCTGATTACGTGGAACGCAGATAACGTCACTCTTTGACCCCGTGGAAAACGTCAAGAGCGGATCCTGGTCCTCGCGGAGCACGGCAGTGAACCCGTGTGAAGCATCCAGAGCGGAGCCTAGTCCTCGCCGAGCACGGCAGTGAACCCGTGTGAAGCATCTAGTGCAAAATTCCTGGTTACGTGGAACGCGGATAACGTCACTCTTTGACCCCGTGGAAAACTTCCAGAGCGGATCCTGGTCCTCGCGGAGCACTGCAGTGAACCCGTGTGAAGCATCCAGAGCGGAGCCTAGTCCTCGCCGAGTACGGCAGTGAACCCGTGTGAAGCATCTAGTGCAAAATTCCTGGTTACGTGGAACGCGGATAACGTCACTCTTTGACCCCGTGGAAAACGTCCAGAGAGGATCCTGGTCCTCGCGGAGCACGGCAGTGAACCCGTGTGAAGCATCCAGAGCGGAGCCTAGTCCTCGCCGAGCACGGCAGTGAACCCGTGCGAAGCATCTAGTGCAAAATTCCTGGTTACGTGGAATGCGGATAACGTCACTCTTTGACCCTGTGGAAAACGTCCAGAGCGGATCCTGGTCCTCGCGGAGCACGGCAGTGAACCCGTGTGAAGCATCCAGAGCGGAGCCTAGTCCTCGCCGAGCACGGCAGTGAACCCGTGCGAAGCATCTAGTGCAAAATTCCTGGTTACGTGGAACGCGGATAACGTCACTCTTTGACCCCATGGAAAACATCCAGAGCAGATCCTGGTCCTCGCGGAGCACGGCAGTGAACCCGTGTGAAGCATCCAGAGCGGAGCCTAGTCCTCGCCGAGCACGGTAATGAACCCGTGTGAAGCATCTAGTGCAAAATTCCTGGTTATGTGGAACGCGGATAACGTCACTCTTTGACCCCATGGAAAACGTCCAGAGCAGATCCTGGTCCTCGCGGAGCACGGCAGTGAACCCGTGTGAAGCATCCAGAGCGGAGCCTAGTCCTCGCCGAGCACGGCAGTGAACCCGTGTGAAGCATCTAGTGCAAAATTCCTGGTTACGTGGAACGCGGATAACGTCACTCTTTGACCCCGTGGAAAACGTCCAGAGCGGATCCTGGTCCTCGCGGAGCACGGCAGTGAACCCGTGTGAAGCATCCAAAGTGGAGCTTAGTCCTCGCCGAGCACGGCAGTGAACCCGTGTGAAGCATCTAGTGCAAAACTCCTGGTTACGTGGAACGCGGATAACGTCATTCTTTGACCCCGTGGAAAACGTCCAGAGCGGATCCTGGTCTTCGCGGAGCACGGCAGTGAACCCGTGTGAAGCATCTAGTGCAAAATTCCTGGTTACGTGAAACGCGGATAACGTCACTCTTTGACCCCGTGGAAAACGTCCAGAGCGGATCCTGGTCCTCACGGAGCACGGCAGTGAACCCGTGTGAAGCATCCAGAGCGGAGCCTGGTCCTCGCCAAGCACGGCAGTGAACCCGTGTGAAGCATCTAGAGCAAACACCGGACTGTGGAGTCCCTAAAATCCACAGACTATGATGTCCTTAACCTCGACCGTAATGTCTTAAAACTAACAATCAACCACCTCGATTCCCTACGGATTCTGCCTTGGTTTAAGGGTACATCTCTTCACTCCTTTGATACCTGGCGTTGTAATTCCTCAACGTCTTCAAAGAGGTGACGGGTCCCTGCAACCTAACATCGGACTGTGGAGTCCCTAAATCCACGGACTATGAGGTCCTTAACCTTGACCGTGATGTCTTAAAACTAACATCGGACTGTGGAGTCCCTAAATCCACGGACTATGAGGTCCTTAACCTTGACCGTGATGTCTTAAAACTAACATCGGACTGTGGAGTCCCTAAATCCACGGACTATGAGGTCCTTAACCTTGACCGCGATGTCTTAAAACTAACATCGGACTGTGGAGTCCCTAAATCCACGGACTATGAGGTCCTTAAGCTTGACCGTGATGTCTTAAAACTAACATCGGACTGTGGAGTCCTTAAATCCACGGACTATGAGGTCCTTAACCTAGACCGCGATGTCTTAAAACTAACATCGGACTGTGGAGTCCTTAAATCCACGGACTATGAGGTCCTTGACCTTGACCGCGATGTCTTAAAACTAACATCGGACTATGGAGTCCCTAAATCCACGGACTATGAGGTCCTTAACCTTGACCGTGATGTCTTAAAACTAACATCGGACTGTGGAGTCCTTAAATCCACGGACTATGAGGTCCTTAACCTTGACCGTAATGTCTTAAAACTAACATCGGACTGTGGAGTCCCTAAATCCACGGACTATGAGGTCCTTAACCTTGACCGCGACGTCTTTAAACTACGATGTCTCGAGAAACCCCTGACTCAGTGAAACACGAATAAGGGTGACCACATCCAGCACTTGCAGGTCCTCACGACCTGTAAGGAAGGAAAACTCTCTTGTGAGATCCTTACGACTCTCAAGGGAAAACCCGCTTAAGAATCCTCACGATTCTTAAGAAGAACTTACACCTATGGGAACCTCTCGACTTGTAGGGAGAAAAACTCTTTATGAGACCCTCGTGGCTCATAAAATGCAAAAGTCTTAGGAAGCAGATCTTAACCCTGAATCCTAAGCCATCGCTGCCCTGCAAGGAGATCAAGATAAATTGTCCGCAAGACACATTCAACAAAAAGGAGACGCATCATTGAGAAGAAAAACGTATCTTTTATTGATAAACCAAAATGGATACAAAGTACAATTCATGAAAGAAACAAAAAGAAGATACTCTCATCCATGAGTATGTACAAAAAAAAGGGAAAAGATACAAGTCCTCAAGTCGGCGGGTGGTGTAGTAATTTTTCCAGCTCATCGTTTTGTTGCTGAGCCACGGCTTCATGATGCAAGATCTCCAGAAGACGAGCCTCCGCCTAAGCCTGCTGGGCCTGATACGAAGCAAGCCGACCTTCAAGATCTTTCTCGGTGGCCTTATGGGCCTCGACCCTTTCGCGAGTGAACGTGGCAGCTTTATCGATAGCCACCACCTTTTTGATGGACTCCTGAAGCACCCACCAGAGTTCATATGCTTTGTTGGCCTTGGCGGTAAGATTAGCTTGAAGCTCGCTCAGCGCTTTAGAAGCCAGCTCCCTCTCCGAAAATTTACGACCAAGCCCTTTTCTCGCACAACAATATATTCGCCACGTGTCGCTCTATCAGGCCACGTAAGCTCACTTTCGTGACCGCAGCCTTGGAAACAAGACATTTACAAGACCGTATAAATGGGCTTCCAGTCGACAGGAATAATCGATCTAAAATGCGCTCACATCACCTGATGTGAAAAGCAACAAGAAAGATTTCCGACGTATTTCAAGCATGCATTCGCAATCATATGAGTATTCAAAAAATAATAATAGCATTTGCAATCATATGAACATTCATAATGCCCAAAAAAGGTCTGATACGCATGAAAGTGATGATAGCATTTGCAATTAAAGAAAGTTCTCATAAGAAGAATACAAAGTTTATTTATGCAAGCGGAAACATACATACTAGTACCAAGCCTACATGGAAGTTTGGCATAAAGCATAAGAAAAAGGAGGGACTAATTTAAAAATGCTACGCTAACGGGAAAAGGTCACCAAACATGGGATCAATGGCACAAGGGTTAACAAAACAAAGAACAAGGTTCTCCATCTCTCTCTCTGCTCTCTCCAACACATCAAAGCGACGGTTCTCGCGAGGAGTCGCTCCCCATCGATTGGTGCCATATTCATCTGCAAAATCAGACATAACAGCCCGTCGGGCTCTTATTTCGCTCAAAAGATGAACTGAGCGATCTTTCAGAGCCTGAGTAATCATGCAGGCCTCGTGAAAACCTTCGAGCTTCTCTTCAGCCGCATCGAGCATCGCTAGGGTCATCTCCGCTGGGTGAGGAGGGACGTCGGCAAGCACGGTAGCAAGAATCATCCGGAGCCAGAGGGAACCCATTGGGAGGGGAGACCCTCTGTGGATCGAGAGTTCATACGCCGCCGAGTCGCATTCGTCATCGGTAAGAAGGGGATCCACCAATCGGACAGCAAAGCAAGGAATCATCTCCTCGATAGGCAGTTCCCATGGCTGTCGACGAGCGTGTGGACGGTTGCAGGCCATGACACTTAGTTCCTCTCAAATTAAATTGCGTTGAAATGGGATTAAAAGTTCTCTGTGAAGAGAGAAGGAAAGCCATTGCCTCAGATATAAAGAGGTTCATTAAGTGCTGTGCGCGGAAAATCCTGCACGATGAAGCTATTTCCAAGGCCCAAAAAAAAAGAAAGGCATCGAAAATCAAGGGGATGGAACTATTTCCAAGGCTCCTTTTCTGCATCTGATATTGTGCACTAAAGATATGGCATGGGAAAATTTTGTGAATAGTCCCATCAAATGATCCCACGTGCGGAACACGTGAGGCCCAAATTTGACGTGCACTAAAAAATGGAGTAGCACCATACATATTAAAAGCATCAGCAACAACAATAGTGAAATGATAAAATCTCACAGAAAGGCATGCAAACATACAAAGACATAATAGAACTTATCATTCATACTTCAAGAAGGTCATACAAAATAAAGAGAACATGTTTACAATGGTAAGACTTCGGACGCGGGGCACGGATTGAGAAACTCAAGTTTAACTTTGTCCAAGATCCTCCAAGCATTTCGAACCTCCCGAGTATGTTTTCTCTCACGATCACAAGCGTCAGGGTCCGCACGAATGTCCTCCACCCTCCGATAGGCGGCAAGTATGGCTGACTGCTGAAAGGCCTGATGCAAGAGATCAATAAGGTGATCTCGCCTCCTCTTTGAGATCAAGCTCATCAAATACACCGAATGTATCTTGTCCTCGGCAGCGTCCAATGCCCTGAGCGGTACACCGGCGCAAAAGAGAGGAAGCGCCTCCCAAATTGCCAGCACGATGAGTCTCAAAAAGGAAGAGCGACGGGGGAGTAGCCGATGGTTGTACTCACCAAAGCGGCTCATGATCTCGGCGCATTGAGCATTGGTGAACTCCTGGTTCTGACTACGGCCCAGTGCACGAATGTTCCCGTAGGAAATGATTTCGTCAAGGCCATACATATGAGCATCCATAATACCTGAAATAAAGGTCATGAGAATTGTTACAAGGCTTCTGTTGCATTGATTACAGAAGGATAGCTTAGGGCAAGAAAACCCTAAGAGGCCTCCATGTGAAGAAACTGAGTTCTTCATAGGAATTAAATTCCTTATTAAGAGAAGGGAATTAAATTCCCAGAAACATTTTCTTCAAACGAAATTAAATTCCTTAAAAAGAGGTAACGGATCTCATCATTCCCCCTAAAAGCATCAAGTGAACCCTAGGAGATCCATTGTTCGAAGATTAAATGGTTCTCTATCTTCGCTGATAAATTCAAACAAAAATGGGTTCGTATTAAAATAGGTAAAACCCCTAATGTGGATTTAAAATCCAGAGAGTTCTTTTAAAACAAAGGTGCTTCGATCGTTCAACACTATTACCTGAGGAAAAAGGATCCTTCAACAGAGTTAAACTCCGGAAAATGTTCGAGACAGAGAACTAAGCTCTGGAAACGAGAATTAAATTCTCAAGGGAAAAAGTTCTCAAAGGAAGAAGATGAGCAAAGTGAAGACTCTTCTGAAGAGACATGGGTATTTATAGGATGTGATGGAGACGTTTCATCTCCCCAAATCCCTAGAGGAATCCAACGGTCACAAAAGGTGACAGCGTTGCACTCACGTGCAGACACGTGAGAACAACGCTGTGGGGGCATTTGTTTCCTGATTTAAAATCAGGAAAGCCTATGGAAGAGGCTTCAAAAAAGGGTCACGTGCTCACACGTGACCAGCAGTCACGTGTTGGCACGTGACATCTAAAAGCATCGGCAAGGCAGATTCAGTTTCCCAACTACATCAAAGAAAAGGGCTTCAGAAAGGGTGGGTCACGTGCTCCCACGTGACCAGGGTCACGTGCTCCCACGTGACATTTAAAAGCAGCGGCAAAGGCACAACAGTTCTATGATTAAATCAAGAAAAAGGCTCCAGACGAGGGTCACGTGCTCACACGTGACCAGGGGTCACGTGGTGGCACGTGACGGCTAAGCAGCGACCAGAAGGCAGAGCACAAAAAGAAAGAAGAGGGCTCGTTCCAAGGGGGTCACGTACCCACACGTGACCAGAGGTCACGTGGCCACACGTGACCGGCTTTCAAAACCTATATGTTAACAGAATTAAATTCTGAGAAGAGATCTCTCAAATCTTTCCAAAGGAAAATGATTATTTGGAACCGATCGAATTAAAAATTTAAAGGTGATTAAATATTACCTATCTATGGAAAAATCTCGAATTTGGAAAGATTTCCCCTTAGAATCTAACCGAAATAACAAAGGAAAATCTCTGGATTTAAAATCCAATGGTGAATAAAATTCACCTAATAATCCAAAGGTCCAAAACGAATGGTGAATACAAATTAAATCTCTCGATGAAAGATTCATCAAAAACTAATTGATTCTGCTGCTTCTCCTATAAATAGGAGCCAAGAGACACACAGAGAGATATATATGAAGAGGGAGAAAAAAGAGAGAGAGAGCCTGAATACTTTGGAGGAATTTGGATCTTCTGCAAAAGAAAACCCTAGGTAAGAAAGGGAAGGCTTTTTGAAAGAAAAGAGAATTTAATTCTCAATAGAGTTTAACTCTGATATTAAATAGAAGAACATATTTCTCTCTTTAGTGGAGGATCTGTAAAGTGCACATCTCCCCTTGAATTGAGAATTTAATTCTCATTGGGTTGAGATCCTGCCATACAGATCCAAAGCATAGAGAGGGAATGGAAGCTTGAGAATTTAATTCTCACAGAACTATAGGAATTTAATTCCTTTAAAATAAAATTAGGGTTTGACCCTATGTTATGGGGAATTTAATTCCTTCAGAATGAACAGAATCAGGGTTTAACCCTAGTTAAGAACTTAGTTCTGTTAAAATAACAGGAATTTAATTCCCTTAAGAAAGAAGAAATTAGGGTTTCACCCTATGACAGAATCTCATTCCTTAGAATAATTCTTTAAAAGAGAGTGGGAATTTAATTCCTTAAAGCTTTTATTAGGGTTTAACCCTATGATAGAATTCAGTTCTTCACATATATGAGGAATTTAATTCCTACAGAAAATTCAGAGTTTAACTCTAATATAAATCTTCAGAGGGAAATAGGAATTTAATTCCTCTTAAATTTATCGTTAGGGTTCAACCCTACGAAGAATTTAATTCTTAAAAAGGGGATTAACAGATCTTCTAAAAAACATACATAGGGGCAGGGTCACGTGCCACCACGTGACCCCCGAAAAGATCCACAGAAAAGGCCCTTTGAGGCAGTGCCTCACGTGACCCACGTGACCTTTGGCAGAAGCTTTAATATACAAGCATTTAAATGCCCGTCACGTGATGGCACGTGATGCTCTAAAAGATGCGATATTCTCAGCAGAACAAATGAAGGGAGGGCGCCCTCACGTGCTACCACATGACCCGTCTTGCCTTAGTGTTTAACACTAAATTGGAACCCCTGAATCCAGTGTTAAAACACTGTCTGGCTTTAGTGGTCAACACTAATCAAAGAACTTTATTTGCAGTGTTTAATACTAAATTTCTTAGTGTTTAACACTAATTTGAAGCCTCTGCTGCTAGTGTTTGACACTGATTTGCTCTAGTGTTTAACACTAATTTGAACCCCCTGTTGCTGGTGTTTAACACCAACTGTCTTTTAAGTGTTAAAACACTAACTTGATCCCAGTGTTCAACACTGCTGAATTAACGTTAGCCCAATTGGCTAAATGGCCAGAGGCAAAGCCTCTCCTTCAATGGACCAACAGGAAGCCAATATTCCAAACATGATTGGACTTAGCCCAAGATGGCCATAAGTCCTCAATTCAGACTTAAGTGAGCTAATGGGCTCATAACATAATTAATTGATCTTGATCCCAAATTGGGCCAAAGACTATTTAATTCATCCCGGTTCAAGGGTACATCTCTTCACTCCTTTGATACTTGGCGTTGTAATTCCTCAACGTCTTCAAAGAGGTGACGGGTCCCGACGACCACACATTGACACGGACTGTGGGGTCCTTAAACCCGTGGACTATGAGGTCCTTAACCTTGACCGAGATGTCTTAAAACTAATATCGGACTGTGGAGTCCCTAAATCCACGGACTATGAGGTCCTTAACCTTGACCGAGATGTCTTAAAACTAACTGTGGACTGTGGAGTACTTAAACCCATGGACTATGAGGTCCTTAATCTTGACCGAGATGTCTTAAAACTAACAACGGACTGTGGGGTCCTTAAACCCATGGACTATGACGTCCTTAACCTTGACCGCAACGTCTTAAAACTAACATTGGACCGCAATGTCCTTAAACTACCCACGGACCGCAATGTCCTTAAACTACCCACGGACCGCAATGTCCTTAAACTACCTACCGACCGTAATGTCACTAAACTAAACAACAGAGCCCTCCTTTTATTGCTCTCTTGTTGGATCCAAACGATCCCGTTAAGTTGATCTTAGTCTAAAAAAACTAGACTAAGGTATCCTTAACAAACGTTTAAGTCGATCTTAGTCTCAAATGAGGCTAACGTATCCTTAAACCCAAACCCCCAAACCCAAATCTAAGATAATACGGATTTGGACTAGTCCACGCCCTACGGGCGACGACATAACTCAGTCTCCGTATACAATCCACGGGCAACTAAACATAAAATAAATACACATGACACGAAGTGACCATCTGGAGAAGGAGAAAGTGGTTACAGCGATACGGTAGCGTAATTAACTGCAGGGGGTTGCGCCTGCAGGGAAGAGCGTCCCCACAATCAAAAACCCCTCAAGCGAGGGGGAATCTGACGAAGTCTGCTACATCGGACGCATCCGTTTAAACCTTCGATGTACGGTGCCATAAATCAACTTGGTATCTTCGGAGAGGTGGACGGATAGCACCAATTAGCATCTGCCCTGAATTTCAGGCAAGACGCCAGTCGCGCCGTCGTTCAGAGGGGAACAGTCCCTGGAACTCAGCGAAAATTGCCCAACGGGAAAATAGAAACGATCGGGCTTGGATATGTCCAGTCCAAGAGACAGGAGCAATTCCATGGCTGCCATGTCGTAAAAGACCTTGATGAAGAAGGGGATGCTCTTTTAAAAGACACTGACGATGAACCAGAACGAGATCCTGCCATAAAAATGCCAAGTCCATCGTTTGAAGAACAGATGGACAAGCTAATAAGGGAAGCGAGTCAAAAGGTTCGGAACGACTACATCCGCGAAATGGCCATTTATGAGAAAGCCAAGACGCAACATCTCCTTCGGCAGGCTACGAAGGACGACAATGCCCTTCGCCGTCAGCCCCTCATGCATTCCCAAGACAAGAAAAAGGCCCGACGCAGAGGCAAAAACAAGTTAGAGAACAGAAAAAACTTTCGACAGAAGCAAAACGGATCCAAAAGGCCACGCGATCAAGAAAAGGTCAGCCGGAATCCGTCTTTAACGAAAAGATGGGTCGAGCATATTCCTTCCCTCGAGAAAAGACAAGGAAAATCTTTGATCTCGTCATGAAACATCAAATGATGACACTCCCGGAGTCTCGACATCCCGATCAACCAAACGAGGTTCATCACCCAGACTACTGCTCCTATCACCGAGCGATAGGACATTCTCTGGAAGACTGCTTCACTTTCAAAGACTGGATTGAAGACCAGTATCAGCAAGACGGGTTCGCTCTATCCGACAATTGGAGGGTAACCCAACCACAAAAACATGAACCAAAAGCAACGTATATAGCGAGAGTAGAACTAGATCAACATCGGTCTTGGAAACGGTCTCGTACCTGCCATGTGATAACGCTGTCAGAAGAAGGAGAGCGCGAGAATATGGATGACCTATCCTGGTGCTTCGAAAATAAGGATGAAGAGGAATTGATCTCAGAATTTCCACCGGCGCCAAAAGAGTTGGAGGATGGGATACACACCACTGCAGACAACCTAAGAAAGATCGACTTGGATATGGCAAACGTGTTAGTTGTATGTATGCCCTAGAGGCCATTACTGTACATTGGATGTATATTGTAGTGGATGCTGGGACATATATAGGGAGGACTTTCTTGCTCGACATGATAGTATGCTATCTGGTTACACTTTACCTTAACGTGTACACTGATTGTCTCTCTCCGATACATGTTGGTAAAGCCCTTAGGATGTGTACTTGACTATCTGGACTATGATGCAGATCATACTAGTGGGGACATGGTCGTCCATAAGTACATCCTTCAAAGTCCCTAGTCGTGGGTGTATCGAGACGAGGCATCGATATACCAGAGTAGACTAGCGTATACCTTCTCGACCCATACAGATGGGCGATGGATGATCCCATATCCATCGGTGTTTGACATCAGAGATGATATACGGGTGCTCAGTAGAGACTGGGTACACTGGACGGACTCGCCGAGAACTCCCAGATGGTATTATACCTTACGTCAGATGGCAGTTCTCTGGTGACACTGGTACAGAGTAGTCTGTTGACCCGAGATCGTCATAGAGTCTTGTGTGGTTCCCACTGTGCTTTGATTTCCATCTTACCACGTCCAAGAGGGCGTGCAAAATGGTGGTTTTTGGGTACAGTCCCGAGTCACATGGAGGCAATGAGCGATAGGAGGGGATTCGTCTCTCCCGGTATAGGGGGTTGATGTTGCGCTGTGTTCGATTGGCTATAACAGGAAATCCCTGGCCAGGGTTGCTGAGATTTACTGGTAAGTGTTACCAGTAGTTTCTCGAATTGTTATAGACCTCATATCGACACGACTTATCGAGCTATTAGGGTCTGACGTTTACCACCCCTAGGCAAGATATGCGACATATCAGTCGATCAGACCGGACTGTACGGTAGTGTTACTGGTTGGATTCACTGGAGTGTGAGCGGGCTTCCTCGTCGATCTTCTGATCGCTCAATACCCGGGTGGCCGTTACGTTTAGCAGACCGCTTGCGGCTTGTGGGTATTTGATATGATCATCATCTGCTGCCGGCGTATTGACGAGTCTTTGGAGTCCTACACAGAGGTTTCCTGGCTCAAGCGAAACGAAATAGGAGCGCATATGAGATATGTGCGGGACCGAGAATGATACCAGTATGTGATACTGTATTCGATTCTCGCGATTTGTGACATTGATCGGTTATATGCGATATAGCCGGGTTATCGGATCAAGTGTTGATTCGATAAGTTGTTACTGTTGATATTAGTCGGTTATATGCGATATGACCGGATCATTAAATCAAGTGTTGATTTAATGATTTAATGCATAATTATATATTTGATATATTACTTTGCATTAACTAGTATCGGTTCACTTTAAATGGATTTTCTCGCTCGGATGTGCACATTGTATATGTGATATACTTTTTGTGCACTTGATTGTATCATGTTTGATGATACATGCTCTCTAGGGTTTGTGTAAAGATTAAACCATGGTTGTGTAATGGTTAGGGTTTTCTTTTTCATTTATTTATTTATTTCATTTATTTTATTTTGGAAAAGAAATGGCAAAAGAAAAGAAAATGGTTGCTAGTTTTGTTTTACATTGAAAGTTCATGAAGCTTTGACTAAGTGACCATTTTGTCTTCATGCTTAACCCTAACCATTCCATTTAACCATGATTTATTCTCTACACTTGACCATGGTTGCCACATGATAAGTATTCAATTTATTTTCTATTTTGAATTAACTTATGATATTCATTCTTTCTTCTTCTTCTTCTTCATCACATGAAGAAAGCTTGCTACTACAATGGCAACTTGAGAAAACAAGTGAGAAATCCAATTCTAAAGTGAACCCACTTCCTATTTCTTCATCCTCTACCACTTGCCAAGTAGTATAGGGTGTTTTCTTCACAAGTTTTATGACTTGGTGAAGTGGGAGCTTGATCTAGTGATGCCTCGACGTAGATCATCTTCGGCATTGACATCGACGACCTAGCCCGCCCTTTTCTCCGACGAAGACGACGCTAGAGTCCGGGATTTGATATGGACAGCGAGGAGACTTCATTGCGGAGCTATGGAGGTGGAGAAACGGATCTACAAAGGTTGTATTTCCGTACTCTTAGTTAAAGTAGTTAACTAGTTTCTTTTTCGCCTAAACTTCTAGCCAACGATCCATATTAGGGTTTCTCGGCACTCTAATTTTTGAAATTGGCATGGTTGATGCCTTGTGAGACCTCTTGGGAGTGTCTAGGAACCTTTCATTAGTATCAGAGACTAGCTAGAGCTTTAGGCGAAGCGTAGACGAAGTTTGAAACCCGAACGAACCGAAACCCTAACACAATCCATGCTCTCTGGACTTTTTCTAAAAACTGGGATTTTTCCAGATTAAAAATTCTTAAAAATATCAGCAGGAAGATATAAGAATTATGGTGCAAAACGAGCTCACGATGCGTCTAAACCGCCGCGGAAACGCGGCAGAATCATGGTTTCTGCCGCGGTTCCGCCGCCTACTGTTCACAATGCGCAATATTTTTTGCACAGTAATTCCTCTTTTCTGGTGCTGAGTTTTATGGGAATTTTTAATATTTATTCAAGAGTTGAATTTTCTGGGGTTGTTTTGGGGATTCGAATGTTCGATCGGATTATCAAATTTTGTCTGTGTGGCTTTCCGGATAATTTTAGAATATGTTAAAAAGTTCGACCGGATATAAATACCCAATTTTTCCCCTGTCGGGAAATTTCCAAGTGTTGGATTTTTCCGTAGTTTAAAGACGTTCTAAGTAGTGCAAGTAACGCGATGGTCCCTCTAGAAGATAACAAACCTTAACTCGATTATGTGACCGTCTTGAACTGCCCTTTGAACCTTAGGGTTTGGGGCAGTACGGCGTGCCACATGTGAGGCGTTGGCTTGACCCTTCTACGGCTGGACCGTTGGTACTGAGGCATGAACTGAATGTTTCTAGACTTATTTCATGTGTTGAGTTATATCGGGAAAACTTGGGTGTTCGATTGTTCGATCGGAAAGTTTAACATTTTCTATTTATCTGGAATGGGATACAATACTTGGAATCCACAAGTAGTTATGAGATAACTGAATGAATGTTGTAAATCTAGCAATTTAGTCTCACTTGATCGGTTGCCACGGAATTTTGATGTGATCAAAAGTCCGTCGCAATCACGTAGCGTACGCGGATACTCGCCGGATAAACTTAATAGACAGCCTCGCTCCATAGCCCCGACCAAGTGACTGTAGGAGAACCCCGTCGCCGAGAGCATCCGTTCAGGTGCTCGCGGTAGCGGTGTTCCGCCTTGGTGCACTTCGTCGATGGCGTCGGGGGTGCGACCGCCTACTGAAGTTTGCGACGAGCATTCGATCAGGATGTCGGGAATCTTGTTGAATTGCCCGACTTGATATTGAAAAGAGTTTTCGATTTTGAGACTAAAATACGGGGTTTATAATTATTAGGCATGCGATGTCTAAAGAATTCATTTGGTCAGGCATGCGATGTCTGAGGTGATTGCGGATTCCAACTGTTGTAGTTTTACACTTTCTTTTCTGTGACCGTAAGTGTAATATGTGACATCGCCGGTTTCGTTGCTATATGTCAACGACAATTGGGATGCGCATATTTACTTACGTTGATGACATGTGATGTTATGTGTTGCTGGATATGTTATATTGGATCGTCGTCTTTGAATAGCCGGGGGTTTTTATGTGAGATGAGTGTTTTTCATTTTCATTCATGTAAAAACTTGTATGTAATATTCTTTTATTGGGGCGCTTCCAGGTTGCGGAAGTTGTCACCGTTTGTATATTATTTACTTTTCTGCACTAGGATAGACCCAAGGAGGAGGGCACAAGTAACCGGGTTCTGGAGTCCAGTGGGAGACCAACTCGAGGAGTCGAGTCCGGGTCTCCTAACTCTAGAATTGGTAGGGTTACTTGCCGCTCTCGTAGGGGTCTAGGGGTGTGGGTTTGGCTATTCATCACGACCGTGGAATCCGTGTTTTATACTGGCTCGTATTGAAAACACGGAGTCCTAGTATATCCAATATTTCTTATGTTTCTTCTGCTGCGATATCTGTGATGTGATCATGTGATGTTCTATGATAGATACAGTATATAGTATATATGATATATTATATAGACATTACTTATGTTTTACACCCGTGCTAGCCCTACCCTGCTCTGCCGTTAGTTACCTAACCTAACGGTGCACGAGGGGACATCGAGGAGAATGCGGATGGCATAAGTGTACGTCATATTTATCTGTGATGTTTAGGTACTTAAATGATGGGACTTCATTAATGTGATTAATGAAATAAAAGAAACCTAAGATGTTGTAGAATTGAATTTCAAAAATAAAACAAGTAGCTACAGTTCTTGCTTTGCACAGCGGTATATACGATATATCCTGCACCTTATTCGATGAGGAAAGGACCGAGATCCCTTCACCGGGAGTGACTCCTTTAGCAATAACTCGCATATGCTACAACCTTCGGTTTGTCTTTTGATTGCTTTTAAGTGTTTTTGCTTTGCACAGTGATATATATGATATTTCCCGCACCTCATTCGACGAGGAAAGGACCGACGATCCCTTCACCGGGAGTGACTCCTTTAGCAAAACTAGAAAAGCCTAAAAAACACTCCATTTTAAAAAATCATTTGATTCTACAACGATATCAAGT
Source organism: Agapanthus africanus (assembly GCA_030015575.1). Taxonomy (NCBI): domain Eukaryota; kingdom Viridiplantae; phylum Streptophyta; class Magnoliopsida; order Asparagales; family Amaryllidaceae; genus Agapanthus; species Agapanthus africanus. The sequence goes on along the minus strand of CM057350.1, from coordinate 53,745,104 downwards.
TCATTACGCAATAGGTTTTCAGAAAAACCTGTCGTAGCCCTCCGTCATTTCAGATAAGTGGTAGTTAGTATTCGTGCTACGTTTGTTGGCCTGCGTCAAGGCATAGTGTGCGGTAGCTAACTAGTATTTATCTGCTTATGCATATGATGCAGATTGGATTATGGTAGTCGTGCGACTTTGTTGGCCTGCGTCAAGGGTCGTGCGGGTGGGTTTAATTCAATCAGGAAATGACGGGTTGAACTTGACTAGCGCACTATGGTTTGTTGGCCTGCGTCAAGGTTATAGGACGCTAGGGGTAAAATATTATCGAGAATTTCAAGTGTTGAAATTTGCAATGAGATTGCATACCTTCTATGAGATAGTTGGATCCCGATACCCGCTGCGAGTAAGAGTTACTCCTGGGAGAGTTTTATACATTACAATTAGCCGATCAAGTGGGTGTCTAGAAAGGTATCAACGAGGTTACGCCTCTGGGAAAACGAGGTTTACATTAATTAGGTTCGTGCGAAAGCACGAGGGACCTCCCTCAAAGTACCGACACTGGCCTGGCTGAAAGATTGGCGAACTTGTAGTGTGTAATTAATCCCGGCTAGTCTTTCCTTTTTGGGTTTGAAGGAAGATTTGATAAAAAGCAGTGGGAGCCATCCTGATTAGATAAAATAATAACCAATCTATTCTTGCAAGAGCGCACGCTGAGTGTTTTCTTCTCTCTCTCTCCTGGTAGCGACCATATCACGCCTTAATCAAGATAATAATACGGATATTTGACCGAACCCGCTTGTTATACTGAGCTGGGGAACGTTGGTCCCGCTCCAACTTATAATTGTTATAAGACCGAGCAGGAAATTGGGGAATACCAGATTTCCCGTGCCGCCCAAACGAAGAGAGTGCATGCTGATGCATCATCTTCAGGTGTGTTCATTACAAAGAACTGTTTCTCTGTATCCTCTATGTCCTGGGTATGTGATACCAGATCAGGATCCCAAAAATGTAATCTGTTACATGGGGCTACAGATAGGTAGAGAACTGAGAACGGGTGATAAGTTTCATGAGGCAGAAAACGGGGCAAGAGTTGCAGCCAAGTCTGTCGGTCACTGTCACCCTGTATTACCTATACATTGATTCTGAACGAATGTTATTAGATACCGAACCTGATATACAAAATCATATCACTCTCTTTATTAGTAAAGAAATGATATAATTTTGTATTGTTGGATAATGTTTTGAACATTTCCTATATCAAAAGTTGATCGGTTCAGGCACGTTATCTAAAAGCGTTAATGTTCTAAATCAAACTACAGTTCTTAGTATACAAAACACATACAAGAGGAAGAGTTCAGAAATGAACGAATCCTTCTTGAGGTATTGTAGACTAGGTCAGATCAATGCGACCCGACTGGCTGAAGTTACATTTAGATGTATATTTAAATCAGTTTGAATTTACATCTTCTGAAACTTGCCAGTCATGTCACAAAGATAAGATGACCATAGCTCCGTTTACTGGAAATAGAGAAAGAGTTAGTGAACTCTTGGGATGATACATGTTGATGTATGTAGGTCCCCTGTCTACACATATCAGGACTGGTTCTTTATACTTCATTATATTCTCTGATAATCTCTCAAGATTCAGACATATGTTCCTGTTGAAACACAAGTCCGAACCTTTTGAGATATTCACAGAATATAAGTTAGAAGTAGAGAACCAATACGGATATAAGTATTATGTCCTATGATGAGATCAAGGAGGAGAATACTTGTGCATAGAATTTCTGGACTATTCTAAAGGAGAATGAGATTCTCTCTCAGCATTACTCCTCTGTATACACCATAGCACGATGGTATATCGGGGCGGAGCAGATACACCCTATTTGATATGGTGTGCTCTATGATGAGTACTACTGAGTTACCTATTTCCTTTTGGGAGTTATGCACTTGAGAAGCTGCATACCTATTGAATAGGGTTCAAATCAAATCAGTTGCCTACCACTTCATATTTGATATGATAAGGGAAGAGCCCATCTCTTAAGTTAGTTAAGATTTGGGGTTGTCCGGCCTATGTCTAAAAGCAAAATCCGGACAAGCTCGAGGCATGGTGTGTAATGTAGAACTGGAAAGGTTCCAGCTATGCAAACTACAGCAGATGATTTGGTAGAACCAAAGGATTCAATAGATTCCAACGAACCTCAACCTCTCCGCCGATCTAGTAGGGTTCCTCACCCACCTGAGAGATACTTCGGTTTCTCTATGACAGTGGGAGCGAGGATTGCGTCATGAGATGATGACCCAACTAGCTTCGAGCTGGCCATCAGGAGTAAGACTCTGTAAGAATGGCTGGATGTTTAGTGATCTGAGATGGAATCCTTATACACCAACAAAGTATGGACTTTGGTTGCTATATCTGAAGGGTTAAATCCCCATCAGGAGTAAGTATATCTTGAGAAGATTACTTGATGTATATGGAAAAGTTGAGACTTTCAAAGCTAGACTTGTTAAAGGTTTTCGTCATCAACCAGGCGTGGATAATGATGAAACCTTTTCCAATACCTATGCTTAAGTCCATCCAGATCCTACTTGCCACGGCTACATACCATGACTACGAAATCTGGCGGTTGGGTGTCATGACTGTTTTTCTAAATGATGTTTTAGAAGAGAACGTCTGTAAGTACACAGCCAGAGGGCCTCGTAGACAGTGGGAGCAGCGGAAACGTGAACAAGATGCTTTATAGGATAAAGCAGGCATCGCGGAGTTGGAACATCTGTTTTGATGTGGTAGTCAAAGAGTTTGACATCATCAAAATGGTAGATGAACCTTGTATAAACAAAAAGGTAGTAGGGAGTATGGTGACGATCCTCGTAGAGTACGTGGATGACATACTCTTGATAGGGAAGGAGTTTCCTATGCTACGCTCGATCAATCTCCGCTTATCACAATGATCCTCCACATAGGATCAAAATGATACCTACTAAATCCTGGATTTTGGATCTATGAAATAGATCTAATTGGATGTTAGGATACTCACTAGCTGTAGTGAGATGGTATCAATCGACCCTGGGGAGAATCACTGGAAGGGTTCCAGGGTGATAAACACGACTGAATGTCAGTCGCAGGCATTGTCTTTACCCTCAGTAAAGGGACGGTATGTTGGAAGAGTTCCAAGCTAGATACCGTGACATACTAGACGATAAAGGCTGGATACATCGCTACTTAAGATGCTACCAAAGAGGCAGTCTGGGTGTATATTGGTTCATGAGATGAACTTTGTTTTTCCCATTGTGTGACAATGGAGTTGTGGCTTATGCCAAGGAACGCAGGTCCCATCAGTGATCCAGACATATTCTAAGGCAGTATCACCTGATCATGGAGATAGTTGATCTCCAGGGAGATCGAGGTTAGGAGAACAGACTCAGAGGACAACACGGCGGATCCACTCGCGAAGGCCTATTCCCAGAGAGAGACTTTTATAGGATGGTTGAGTATGAGATACTACAACCACTGCTATCAGATGGCCCTAGTGCAAGTGGGAGATTGTTAGTTGTATGTATGCCCTAGAGGCCATTACTGTACATTGGATGTATATTGTAGTGGATGCTGGGACATATATAGGGAGGACTTTCTTGCTCGACATGATAGTATGCTATCTGGTTACACTTTACCTTAACGTGTACACTGATTGTCTCTCTCCGATACATGTTGGTAAAGCCCTTAGGATGTGTACTTGACTATCTGGACTATGATGCAGATCATACTAGTGGGGACATGGTCGTCCATAAGTACATCCTTCAAAGTCCCTAGTCGTGGGTGTATCGAGACGGGGCATCGATATATCAGAGTAGACTAGCGTATACCTTCTCGACCCATACAGATGGGCGATGGATGATCCCATATCCATCGGTGTTTGACATCAGAGATGATATACGGGTGCTCAGTAGAGACTGGGTACACTGGACGGACTCGCCGAGAACTCCCAGATGGTATTATACCTTACGTCAGATGGCAGTTCTCTGGTGACACTGGTACAGAGTAGTCTGTTGACCCGAGATCGTCATAGAGTCTTGTGTGGTTCCCACTGTGCTTTGATTTCCATCTTACCACGTCCAAGAGGGCGTGCAAAACGGTGGTTTTTGGGTATAGTCCCGAGTCACATGGAGGCAATGAGCGATAGGAGGGGATTCGTCTCTCCCGGTATAGGGGGTTGATGTTGCGCTGTGTTCGATTGGTTATAACAGGAAATCCCTGGCCAGGGTTGCTGAGATTTACTGGTAAGTGTTACCAGTAGTTTCTCGAATTGTTATAGACCTCATATCGACACGACTTATCGAGCTATTGGGGTCTGACGTTTACCACCCCTAGGCAAGATATGCGACATATCAGACGATCAGACCGGACTGTACGGTAGTGTTACTGGTTGGATTCACTGGAGTGTGAGCGGGCTTCCTCGTCGATCTTCTGATAGCTCAATACCCGGGTGGCCGTTACGTTTAGCAGACCGCTTGCGGCTTGTGGGTGTTTGATATGATCATCATCTGCTGCTGGCGTATTGACGAGTCTTTAGAGTCCTACACAGAGGTTTCCTGGCTCAAGCGAAACGAAATAGGAGCACATATGAGATATGTGCGGGACCGAGAATGATACCAGTATGTGATACTGTATTCGATTCTCACGATTTGTGACATTGATCGGTTATATGCGATATAGCCGGGTTATCGGATCAAGTGTTGATTCGATAAGTTGTTACTGTTGATATTAGTCGGTTATATGCGATATGACCGGATCATTAAATCAAGTGTTGATTTAATGATTTAATGCATAATTATATATTTGATATATTACTTTACATTAACTAGTATCGGTTCACTTTAAATGGATTTTCTCGCTCGGATGTGCAAATTGTATATGTGATATACTTTTTTTGCACTTGATTGTATCATGTTTGATGATACATGCTCTCTAGGGTTTGTGTAAAGATTAAACCATGGTTGTGTAATGGTTAGGGTTTTCTTTTTCATTTATTTATTTATTTCATTTATTTTATTTTGGAAAAGAAATGGCAAAAGAAAAGAAAATGGTTGCTAGTTTTGTTTTACATTGAAAGTTCATGAAGCTTTGACTAAGTGACCATTTTGTCTTCATGCTTAACCCTAACCATTCCATTTAACCATGATTTATTCTCTACACTTGACCATGGTTGCCACATGATAAGTATTCAATTTATTTTCTATTTTGAATTAACTTATGATATTCATTCTTTCTTCTTCTTCTTCTTCATCACATGAAGAAAGCTTGCTACTACAATGGCAACTTGAGAAAACAAGTGAGAAATCCAATTCTAAAGTGAACCCACTTCCTATTTCTTCATCCTCTACCACTTGCCAAGTAGTATAGGGTGTTTTCTTCACAAGTTTTATGACTTGGTGAAGTGGGAGCTTGATCTAGTGATGCCTCGACGTAGATCATCTTCGGCATTGACATCGACGACCTAGCCCGCCCTTTTCTCCGACGAAGCCGACGCTAGAGTTCGGGATTTGATATGGACAGCGAGGAGACTTCATTGCGGAGCTATGGAGGTGGAGAAATGGATCTACAAAGGTTGTATTTCCGTACTCTTAGTTAAAGTAGTTAACTAGTTTCTTTTTCGCCTAAACTTCTAGCCAACGATCCGTATTAGGGTTTCTCGGCACTCTAATTTTTGAAATTGGCATGGTTGATGCCTTGTGAGACCTCTTGGGAGTGCCTAGGAACCTTTCAAAACGATCCACGATCAACGTTCGTCAGTGAGCTGCTATCTGAAGAAAAGATGGTTACGCTAAAAGATGTCCTCATGCGGTATAAAGACTGCTTCGCATGGAACTACTCCGAGATGCCGGGACTAGATCCAGAGATTGTTGTGCACAAATTGGCGATATCTCCGGCCGTCAAGCCAGTCAAATAGGCACCGAGAAGAATGCGACTCGAACTTGAGATGAGCATCAACGCCGAGGTCAAGAAGCTAATCGACTCTGGCTTCATCCAAGAAGTTCAATACCCTGACTGGATCACCAACATTGTCCCAGTGATGAAGAAAAATAGGACGGTGCACATCTGCGTGGATTTTCGGGACCTCAACAAAGCATGTTTGAAGGATGACTTTCCCGTACCGGTTACCAAGCTGATGATAGATAACACGTCCACTCACGAAGTCTTCTCCTTCATGGAAGGATCATCGGGGTACAATCAAATAAAGATGCATCCTGAAGACCAGAAGCATACAGCTTTCCGGACTCCTCAAGGCATATTCTGCTACAAAGTGATGCCTTTCGGTCTGAAGAACGTCGGCGCTACCTATCAAATGGCCATGACGATGATTCAGGACTGCCTCGAATACGCGAAGCAGTGCTACTCATGCCAAGTTCATGGAGACATCATCCACCAGCATCCAAACCTGCTACACCCAATGGTGGCTAGCTGGCCATTCGAAATGTGGGGAACCGACATAATCGGGCCCATCGAACCAGCGTCATCCAAAAGACATCGGTTCATATTACCGACAACCGATTACTTTTCTAAGTGGGCGAAAGCCATACCGCTAAGAGAAGTGAAGACGGAGAATATTCTCCATTTCTTCAAGACACACGTCATCTACCGGTTCGGCACTCCGCGACGGATTATCTCTGATAACGGGCCGACCTACAGAAGTCATAAGATCAGCCGCTTCGCACAGCAGTATAATATAGACTGGAGATACTCTTCAGTCTATAATCCCCGAGCTAACGGTCTAGCTGAGACTTTCAACAAGACCTTGATGAAGATCATAAAGAAGACAGTATCCAAAAACAAGAAGGACTGGCACGAGAGACTGCATGAAGTTCTCTGGCTTACCGAACCATGTTCAAAACGGCAACAAATACCACACCATACACACTGGTGTTTGGTACGGAAGCAGTACTCCTCTTGGAGATAGAGCTGCCCTCTCTATGAGTGGCGGTTCGAGCTAACAGACGAAGAGAATGCTCATTTTCGGCTTGAGGAGCTCGATGCCCTCGGTGAAACTCGTCTCATGGCGCAACAAAACTTGGAGGCTTACAAAGCAAAGATGACGCGCTCATACGAGAGATTGACTAGGCCGAGAACATTTCACCAAGACGAACTCGTGCTAGTCGTCAAAAGACCTATGATCCCCAATCGTGCAAAACGAGGGAAGTTCGAGCCAAACTATGAAAGCCCGTACATCATAGACAAGGTCTACCAAGGTGGGGCTTACTTGCTCATGGATATGCATGGCGAAAGACCCTTCAGGCCAATAAACGACCGGTTCTTAAAAAAATACTACACCTGACGAGTCACGGCCCGAGTCAACGATAGATGACGACGCCTATGTCCGCTCGCTATCTTCCCAAGCCCAAACTCTATAAATAGTATCCAGCGAAACCGTTGTCTCCAAAATGGCAACAATGGAACGAAACGTCCCTAAAATTAATAATGGACCGTAATGTCCTAAAACTAGCTATGGACCGCAATGTCCTAAAACTAGCGACGGACTGAAACGTCTCTAAAACTACTACAAACCGCAGCATCCTTGGGCTAACGCAAAAAAAAGAAAACGGTACGTCCATAAGCAAAATGGGCACGGATGAAAACCCAAAAGTGCTCCGTGAGTAAAAACAGCAGGGCTACCGGCGAGTTTGTGAAAACCCGAAAGGGCGCAGACTCGTTAAAATTCATGCACACTTGCAAGGTCCTCTCGACCCTGTAAAGAGAAAATACCCGCGTGAGATCCTTACGACTCACAAAGGAGCAACACACTTAGGGATCCCCACGATTCCTAAGAAGAAATTATACTTACGAGATCCTCAAGACTCGTAAGGAGAACTCTCTTACGAGACCCTCACGGCTCATAAGATTCAAAAAGCCTTAAGCTACAGGGATCTGAACCTGTTCTTAAACTATCACATTCCCCAGTTTGCCCTACAAGCAGTTCAATATTGACCCTTGTATACAATCCATGGGCATAAATAAACATCTCCCCATCAAGTTCCACCAATGGTGTGAAATTCCCCTATCTGGTGAACAGCACTTTTAAGTTCTCTCGACTTATAAGGAGAAAACACTCTTATAAGAGCCTTACGACTTATAAGGGAACACGCACTTAAAGGTCCTCATGATTCTTAAGGAGAAAACGCACCTACAAGATCCTCACGACTCGTAGGGAGAAATACCTTTATAAGACCCTTACGGCTCATGAAGTCAAAAGCCTTAGTCGACAGGATCTTAACCATGTTTGCTAAGCCACCTTTGTTCGAACCGACAAAGGCAGATGATGATTCGCTCCTGGCAACGTTCCAGTAGTAGCGATGCTGATGCCTAAATAGGTATCAAATTCCAAGTCTAAACTTGCGATAAAAATCAGCGAGCCAAAAATGCATATGAAATAGCCGAAATGATGGGGCAACTTGCAACAAAATCAGCAAGTAAAATATATGCATACAAAAACAGCCGAAATGATTGGACAACTCGCAATAAAAAGCAGCGAGTAAAAAGAAAAATAGCCGAAATGATTGGGTACCGCGATAAATAGCCGAAATGATTGGGCAATCGTGACTTTCGCAATATAAAAAGCTGAAATGATAGAGCATCGCAGAAAGAAAACAAAAAAATATAATTTTTGCCCTGCAGGTAAGTCCATACTGACCCCTATATACAATCCATGGGCATGAACGAAAAGGGAACCACACGTCCCAACAAACTCTATCAAAGGGAAAGTCAGATCTCGACAGCAACTTCTGCATCCCAGAATATCAACACGGCGTTCCTTCTCAACTCCAGCAGGATGCAGACGTAACGTCAACAACCGACCTCAGGGTCGCAACGAAGCGGAGCTATGGCAAAGTCTATAGTTCCAAATCTCGACGGCCGCATCTATAACCTAGAGACCAACAACGGCGTTCCTCCTCATTCCAGCAGGATACGGACACGACATCACCGATCGGAGCCACGGCAAAGTCTCTGGTTCCAAGACTCTATGGTTCACAGATAACCTAGAGTCAACCCTGATACCGTAGAAAGCGGAGCAAGTCAACCCTGACACCATAGAAAATGGAGGAAGTCAACCCTGACACCGTTGAAAACGGAGCAAGTCAACCCTGACATCATAGAAAACGGAGGAAGTCAACCCTGACGCCGTAGAAAACGGAGGAAGTCAACCCTGACGCCGTAGAAAATGGAGCAAGTCAACCCTGACACCGCAGAAAACGGAGCAAGTCAACCCTGACACCGCAAAAACGGAGCAAGTCAACCCCGGCACGACACCGCAGAAAAGGGAGCAAGTCAACCCCGACACGACACCGCAGAAGACGGAGCATGTCAACCCCGACACCGCAAAAGATGGAGCAAGTCAACCCGACACCGCAGAAGACGGAGCAAGTCAACCCCGATACCGTAGAAGACGGAGCAAGTCAACCCTGACACCGTAGAAAACGGAACACATCTACCCTGACACCGTCGTAAGCGGAGCAAGTCAACCCTGACACTGTAGAAAACGGAGCAAGTCAACCCTGATTCCGTAGAAAATGAAACACGTCCACCCTGACACCGTCGTAAGCAGAGTAGGTCAACCCTGACACCGTCGCAAACGGAGCAGGTCAACCAACGACCTCCCCGTCGGAGCAATGCTTCGACTCGGAAACAAGTCAACTCACCAACCACTTACGAGTCCTCTCGACTTGTAAGGAGGGAAAATTCTCTTGTGAGATCCTTACGACTCTCAAGAGAAAACACGCACTTAGGAGTCCTCACGACCCATGAGGAGAAATTACACCTATAAGATCTTCTTGACTCGCAGGGAGAAAAGTCTTTATGAGACCCTCACGGCTCATAAAGTTGAAAAGTCTTAGGCAGTAGACCTGAACCTGTTTCCTAAGCCATCGCTACCCTACAAAGAGTTCAAGATGAACTGTTCTCTATCATCTGCAGGCCACACTTGCCAAAATTACATGCCTTTGAAATGAAAGTGCTACTCAAGAGTACGTAAACTATTTCGCGCCAAGTCAAAACAAAAAGGCATAATCCATGAACGTCAACCACATATTATGCAAGGCAGTAAAGAGAGCATTTGATTTACATCCAATAAAGCATTCGAAGCGTACCCACTCATGTATGTGAGAAAAGGATTAATGCATAAAATAAATGCATGGAAAGAAAAAATTTGTTATTCATACCTCAGAAAATTCTTACATTGATGAAAATAGTAAAACCAAAAACATCATTAAAATGTTTACAATGGTAAAACACTAAATCCAGGACATGGATTGAGAAATTCAGAAGTAAGGCCGTCTAAAATGCTTCTGGCCTCTCTGACCATTTTCGTGTGCATCCTCTCATGAATGCAAGCGTCAGGATCCTCACGTCAGATGGCAGTTCTCTGGTGACACCGGTACAGGTTAGTCTGTTGACCCGAGATCGTCATAGAGTCTTGTGTGGTTCCCACTGTGCTTTGATTTCCATCTTACCACGTCCAAGAGGGCGTGCAAAACGGTGGTTTTTGGGTACAGTCCCGAGTCACATGGAGGCAATGAGCGATAGGAGGGGATTCGTCTCTCCCGGTATAGGGGGTTGATGTTGCGCTGTGTTCGATTGGCTATAACAGGAAATCCCTGGCCAGGGTTGCTGAGATTTACTGGTAAGTGTTACCAGTAGTTTCTCGAACAGTTATAGACCTCATATCGACACGACTTATCGAACTATTGGGGTCTGACGTTTACCACCCCTAGGCGGGATATGCGACATATCAGACGATCAGACCGGACTGTACGGTAGTGTTACTGGTTGGATTCACTGGAGTGTGAGCGGGCTTGCTCGTCGATCTTCAGATCGCTCAATACCCGGGTGGCCGTTACGTTTAGCAGACCGCTTGCGGCTTGTGGATGTTTGATATGATCATCATCTGCTGCCGGCGTATTGACGAGTCTTTAGAGTCCTACACAAAGGTTTCCTGGCTCAAGCGAAACGAAATAGGAGCGCATATGAGATATGTGCGGGACCGAGAATAATACCAGTATGTGATACTGTATTCGATTCTCGCGATGTGACATTGATCGGTTATATGCGATATAGCCGAGTTATCGGATCAAGTGTTGATTCGATAAGTTGTTACTGAGAATACTAGTCGGTTGTGTGCGACATGACCGTATCGTTAAATCAAGTGTTGATTTAATGATTTAATGTATGATTATATATTTGATATATTACTTTGCATTAACTAGTATAGGTTCACTTTATATGGATTTTCTCACTCGATGTGCAAGTTGTATATGTGATATACTTTTGTGCATATAAATTGTATCATGTTTGATGATACATGTTGACTTGTGCTTGTGTAAAGATTAAACCATGGTTATATGAATGGTTAGGGTTTTATATACTTATTCATTTATTTATATTCATTATTCATTTAAGGAAAAGAAAAGAAAAATGGTAGCATTCTTTTGTTCATTCATGAAGCTTCATGAATATTTTGACTTAGTCACCATTTTTGTCTTCATTCCTAACCTAACCGTTCACTTAACTTGGGTTTAGTCTCTACACATAACCATGGTCATGTTATGATAAAGATTGGATTATTCTTTTCTTTCTAATTAATCTTATCATCATATCATCTTCTTCTTCTTCCATTTCTTCAAGTGAAGAAAGCTTGCCCCATCAATGGCAAGTAATGGAAATGAGTGAGAAATCCAAAACTAAAGTCTACCCACTTCCTATTTCTTCATTCTCTTCCTCTTGCCAAGTAGTAGAGTGTGTTTCCTTCACAAGTTTTCAAGACTTGGTGAAGGTAGAGCTCGATCTAGCGATGCCTCGACGTAGATCATCTTCGGCATAGACATCGATGACCTAGCTTGCCCATTCTCCGACGAAGCCGACGCTAGAGCCCGGATTTGATTTGGACAGTGGAGAGGACCTCATCTCGGAGCCGTGGAGGTGGACAAACGGATCTACAAAGGTTGTATATCCGTATCCCTTAGTTAAGTGTTAACTAGTTTGCTTTTTCGCCTAGATTTCTAGCCAACGATCCGTAGTCGGGTCTCTCGGCACCTAGATTTTTTGAAATTGACATGTTCGATGCCTTGTGAGACCTCACTAGTGTGCCTAGGAAAACTTGCAGTGGTATCAGAGCCTAGCTAGAGCTTTAGGCGAAGTCCAGACGGAATTTGAAGTCCGAACGAACCCGAAACCCCGAATCAAACTTGCTCTCTGTCCTTTTTTCAAAAATTGGGATTTTTCCATATTAAAAATATTCAGTAAAATCAGCAGGAAATTCTAAGGGATACTATAAAATTCGTGTGCCTGATTCCATCAATGCGCCGCGTTTCCGCGCCACGAGCATGGCTCGTGCGGCGGAACCGCGGCCGTTTTGTCGTTTGTGGCATCCAAATTTGTACAGTAATTCATAATATGCAGTGCTGGTTTTCCTGGGTATTTTTGATATTTTTTCAAGAGTTGAATTTTCTGCAGTTGTTTTGGGGATTCGGTGTTTCGATCGGGATATCAAATTTTGTCTGTGTGGCTTTCCGGGTAATTTTTAGAATATGTTAAAAAGTTCGACCGGATATAAATACCCAATTTTTCCCCTGTCGGGAAATTTCCAAGTGTTGGATTTTTCCGTAGTTTAACGACGTTCTAAGTAGTGCAAGTAACGCGATGGTCCCTCTAGAAGACAACAAACCTTAACTCGATTATGTGACCGTCTTGAACTGCCTTTTGAACCTTCGGGTTTGGGGTAGTACGGCGTGCCACATGTGAGGCGTTGGCTTGACCCTTCTACGGCTGGACCGTTGGTACTGAGGCACGAACTGAATGTTGTTAGACTTATTTCATGTGTTGATCTGTATCGGGAAAACTTGGGTGTTCGATTGTTCGATCGGAAAGTTTAACATTTTCTATTTATCCGGAATGGGATACAATAATTGGAATTCACAATAAGTTATGAGATAACTGAATGAATATTATAAACGTAGCAGTTTAGTCTTACCTGGTCGGTTGCCACGGAATTTTGATATGATCAAAAGTCCATCGCAATCACGTAGCGTACGCGGATACTCGCCGGGTAAACTTAATAGACAGCCTCACTCCATAGCCCCGACCAAGTGACTGTAGGAGAACCCCGTCGCCGAAAGCATCCGTTCGGGTGCTCGCGGTAGCGGTGTTCCGCCTTGGTGCACTTCGTCGACAGCATCAGGGGTGCAACCGTCTACTGAAGTTTGCGACGAGCATTCGATCTGAATGTCGGGAATCCTGTTGAATTGCCCGACTTGATATTGAAAAGAGTTTTCGATAATGAGACTAAAATGCGGGGTTTATAATTGTTAAGCATGCGATGTCTTAAGAATTCATTTGGTCAGGCATGCGATGTCTGTGGTGGTTGCGGATTCCAACTGTTGTAGTTTTACACTTTCTTTTCTGTGACCGTAAGTGTAATATGTGATATCGCCGGTCTCGTTGTTATATGTCAACGACAATTGGGATGCGCATATTTACTTACGTTGTTGACATGTGATGTTATGTGCTGCTGGATATGTTATATTGGATCGTCGTGTTTGAATAGCCGGGGTTTTTTATGTGAGTTGAGTGTTTTTCATTTTCATTCATGTAAAAACTTGTATGTAATATTCTTTTATTGGGGCGCTTCCAGGTTGCGGAAGTTGTCACCGTTGTTGTATATTATTTACTTTTCCGCACTAGGATAGACCCAAGGAGGGGAGCACAAGTAACCGGGTTCTGGGGTCCAGTGGGAGACCAACTCGAGGAGTCGAGTCCGGGTCTCCTAACTCCAGAATTGGTAGGGTTGCTTGCCGCTCTCGTAGGGGTCTAGGGGTGTGGGTTTGGCTATTCATCACGACCGTGGAATCCGTATTTTATACTGGCTCGTATTGAAAACATGGACGTCCTAGTATATCCAATATTCCATATGTTTCTTCTGCTGCGATATCTGTGATGTGATCATGTGATGTTCTGTGATAGATACTGTATATAGTATATATGATATATTATATAAACGTTACTTATGTTTTACACCCGTGCTAGCCCTGCCCCGCTCTGCCGTTAGTTACCTAACCTAACGGTGCACGAGGGGACATCGAGGCGAATGCGGATGGCATAAGTGTACGTCGTATTTATCTGTGATGTTTAGGTACTTAAATGATGGGACTTCATTAATGTGATTAATGAAATAAAAGAAACCTAAGATGTTGTAGAATCGAATTTCAAAATAAAACAGGTAGCTACAGTTCTTGCTTTGCACAGCGGTATATAAGATATATCCTGCACCTTATTCGATAAGGAAAGGACCGAGATCCCTTCACCGGGAGTGACTCCTTTAGCAATAACTGGCAGATGCTACACACTCGGTTTGTCTTTTGATAGCTTTTAAGTGTTTTTGCTTTGCACAGCGATATATATGATATATCCCGCACCTCATTCGACGAGGAAAGGACCGACGATCCCTTCACCGGGAGCGACTCCTTTAGCAAAACTAGAAAAGCCTCAAAAACACTCCATTTTAAAATTCTTTTGATTCTACAACGATATCAAGTTCATTACGCAATAGGTTTTCAGAAAAACCTGTCGTAGCCCTCCGTCATTTCAGATATGTACTGGTTAGTATTCGTGCTGCGTTTGTTGACCTCTGTCAAGGCGTAGTGTGCGGTAGCTGATTAATGCTTATCTGCATAAGCATATGATGTGATTGATTTAGGGTAGTCGTGCGACCTTGTTGACCTCTGTCAAGGGTCGTGCGGGTGGGTTTACTTCAATCAGGAAATGACGGGTTGAACTTGACTAGCAGCCTATGGTTTGTTGACCTCTGTCAAGGTCATAGGACGCTAGGGGCAAAATATTATCGGGAATTTCAAGTGTTGAAATTTGCAATGAGATTGCATACCTTCTATGAGATAGTTGGATCCCGATACCCGCTGCGAGTAAGTGTTACTCCTGGGAGAGTTTTATACATTACAATTAGCCGATCAAGTAGGTGTCTAGAAAGGTGTCAACGGGGTTACGCCTCTGGAAAAACGAGGTTTACATTAATTAGGTTCGTGCGAAAGCACGGGGGACCTCCCTCAAAGTACCGACACTGGCCTGGCTGAAAGATTGGCGAACTTGTAGTGTGTAATTAATCCCGGCTAATCTTTCCTTTTAGGGTTTGAAGGAAGATTTGATAAAAAGCAGTGGGAGCCATCCTGATTAGATAAAATTATAACCAATCTATTCTTGCAAGAGCGCACGCTGAGTGTTTTCTTCTCTCTCTCTCTCCAGGTAGCGACCATATCACGCCTTAATCAAGATAATAATACGGAATATTGACCGAACCCGCTTGTTATATTGAGCTGGGGAACGTTGGTCCCGCTCCAACTTATAATTGTTATAAGACAGAGCAGGAAATTGGGGATTACCAGAATTCCCGTGCCGCCCAAACGAAGAGAGTGCATGCTGATGCATCATCTTCGGGTGTGTTCGTTACAAAGAACTGTTTCTCTGTATCCTCTACGTCCTGGGTATGTGATACCAGATCAGGATCCCAGATATGTAATCTGTTACATAGGGCTACAGAAAGGTAGAGAACTGAGAACGGGTGATAAGTTTCATGAGGCAGAAAACGGGGCAAGAGTTGCAGCCAAGTCTGTTGGTCACTGTCACCCTGTATTACCAATACATTGATTCTGAACGAATGTTGTTAGATACCGAACCTGATATACAAAATCATATCTATCTCTTTATTAGTAAAGAAATGATAAAATTTTGTATTGTTGGATAATGTTTTGAACATTTCCTATATCAAAAGTTGATCGGTTCAGGCACGTTATCTAAAAGCATTGATGTTCTAAATCAAACTACAGTTCTTAGTATACGGAACACACACAAGAGGAAGAGTTCAGAAATGAACGAATCCTTCTTGAGGTATTGTAGACTAGGTCAGATCAATGCGACCCGACTGGCTAGAGTTACATATAGATGTATATTTAAATCAGTTTGAATTTACATCTTTTGAAACTCGCCAGTCATGTCACAAAGATAAGATGACCACAGCTCTGTTTATTGGAAACAGAGAAAGAGTTAGTAAACTCTTGGGATGATACATGTTGATGTATGTAAGGTCCCCTGTCTACACATGCCAGCACAGGTTCTTTGTACTTCATTACATTCTCTGATAATCTCTCAAGATTCAGACATACGTTCCTGTTGAAACATAAGTCCGAACCTTTTGAGATATTCACAGAATATAAGTTAGAAGTAGAGAACCACAATACGGGTATAAGTATTATGTCCTATGATGAGATCAAGGAGGAGAATACTTGAGCATGGAATTCCTGGATTGTTCTAAAGGAGAATGAGATTCTCTCTCAGCATTACTCCTCCGTATACACCATAGCACGATGGTATATCGGGGCGGAGCAATCGCACCCTATTTGATATGGTGTGCTCTATGATGAGTAATACTGAGTTACCCGTTTCCTTTTTGGGAGTTATGCGCTTGAGAAGCTGCATACCTATTGAATAGGTTCGAATCAAATCAGTTGCCTACCATTTCATATGTGATATGGAAAGGGAAGAGCCCATATCTTAAGTTGGTTAAGATTTGGGGTTGTCCGGCCTATGTCTAAAACCATAATCCGGACAAGTTCGAGGCAAGGTCTGTTATGTAGAACTGGAATAGTTCCAACTATACAAGCTACAGCAGATGATTTAGTACAACCAAAGGATTCAGTAGATACCAACGAACCTCAGCCTCTCCGCCGATCTAGTAGGGTTCCTCACCCACCTGAGAGATACTTCGGTTTCTCTATGACAGTGGGAGCGAGGATTGCATCATGAGATGATGACCCAACTAGTTTCGAGCTGGCCATCAGGAGTAAGACTCTATAAGAATGGCTGGATGCTTAGTGATCTGAGATGGAATCCTTATACACCAGCAAAGTATGGACTTTAGCTGCTATATCTGAAGGGTTAAATCCCCATCAGGAGCAAGTATATCTTGAGAAGATTACTTGGTGTACATGGAAAAGTTGAGACTTTCAAAGCTAGAAGTTTGCATCATTGACCAGGTGTGGATAATGATAAAACCTTTTCAAGTAGCTATGCTTAAGTCCATCCAGATCCTACTTGTCACGGCTACATACCATGACTACGATATCTGGTGGTTGGGTGTCATGACTGCTTTTCTAAATGAAGTTTTAGAAGAGTGCGTCTATAAGTACACAGCCAGAGGGCTTCGTAGACAGTGGGAGCAGCGGAAACGTGTGCAAGATGCTTTATAGGATAAAGCATGCATCGCAGAGTTGGAACATCTGTTTTGATGGATTAGTCAAAGAGTTTGACATCATCAAAATGGTAGATGAACCTTGTATATACAAAAAGGTAGTAGGGAGTATGGTGACGATCCTCGTAGAGTACGTGGATGACATACTCTTGATAGGGAAGGAGTTTCCTATGCTACGCTCGATCAATCTCCGCTTATCACAATGATCCTCCACATAGGATCAAAATGATACCTACTAAATCCTGGATTTTGGATCTATGAGATAGATCTAATTGGATGTTAGGATACTCACTAGCTGTAGTGAGATGGTATCAATCGACCCTGGGGAGAATCACTGGAAGGGTTCCAGGGTGATAAACACGACTGAATGTCAGTCGCAGGCATTGTCTTTACCCTCAGTAAAGGGACGGTATGTTGGAAGAGTTCCAAGCTAGATACCGTGACATACTATACGATAAAGGCTGGATACATCGCTACTTAAGATGCTACCAAAGAGGCAGTCTGGGTGTATATTGGTTCATGAGATGAACTTTGTTTTTCCCATTGTGTGACAATGGAGTTGTGGCTTATGCCAAGGAACGCAGGTCCCATCAGTGATCCAGACATATTCTAAGACAGTATCACCTGATCATGGAGATAGTTGATCTCCAGGGAGATCGAGGTTAGGAGAGTAGACTCAGAGGACAACACGGCGGATCCACTCACGAAGGCCTTTTCCCAGAGAGAGACTTTTATGGGATGGTTGAGTATGAGATACTACAACCACTGCTACAGATGGCCCTAGTGCAAGTGGGAGATTGTTAGTTATATGTATGCCCTAGAGGCCATTACTATACATAGGATGTATATTGTAGTGGATGCTGGGACATATATAGGGAGGACTTTCTTGCTCGACATGATAGTATGCTATCTGGTTGCCCTTTACCTTAACGTGTATACTGATTGTCTCTCTGTTACATGTTGGTAAAGCCCTTAGGATCTGTACTTGACTACCTGGACTATGATGCGGATCATACTAGTGGGGACATGGTAGTCCATAAGTACATCCTTCAAAGTCCCTAGTCGTGGGTGTATCGAGACGGGGCATCGATATACCAGAGTAGACTAGCGTATACCTTCTCGACCCATACAGATGGGCGATGGATGATCCCATATCCATTGGTGTTTGACATCAGAGATGATATACGGGTGCTCAGTAGAGACTGGGTACACTGGACGGACTCGCCGAGAACTCCCAGATGGTATTATACCTCACGTCAGATGGCAGTTCTCTGGTGACACTGGTACAGGTTAGTCTGTTGACCCGAGATCGTCATAGAGTCTTGTGTGGTTCCCACTGTGCTTTGATTTCCATCTTACCACGTCCAAGAGGGCGTGCAAAACGGTGGTTTTTGGGTACAGTCCCGAGTCACATGGAGGCAATGAGCGATAGGAGGGGATTCGTCTCTCCCGGTATAGGGGGTTGATGTTGCGCTGTGTTCGATTGGCTATAACAGGAAATCCCTGGCCAGGGTTGCTGAGATTTACTGGTAAGTGTTACCAGTAGTTTCTCGAACAGTTATAGACCTCATATCGACACGACTTATCGAACTATTAGGGTCTGACGTTTACCACCCCTAGGCGGGATATGCGACATATCAGACGATCAGACCGGACTGTACGGTAGTGTTACTGGTTAGATTCACTGGAGTGTGAGCGGGCTTGCTCGTCGATCTTCAGATCGCTCAATACCCGGGTGGCCGTTACGTTTAGCAGACCGCTTGCAGCTTGTGGATGTTTGATATGATCATCATCTGCTGCCGGCGTATTGACGAGTCTTTAGAGTCCTACACAAAGGTTTCCTGGCTCAAGCGAAACGAAATAGGAGCGCATATGAGATATGTGCGGGACCGAGAATAATACCAGTATGTGATACTGTATTCGATTCTCGCGATGTGACATTGATCGGTTATATGCAATATAGCCGAGTTATCGGATCAAGTGTTGATTCGATAAGTTGTTACTGAGAATACTAGTCGGTTGTGTGCGACATGACCGGATCGTTAAATCAAGTGTTGATTTAATGATTTAATGTATGATTATATATTTGATATATTACTTTGCATTAACTAGTATAGGTTCACTTTATATGGATTTTCTCACTCGATGTGCAAGTTGTATATGTGATATACTTTTGTGCATATACATTGTATCATGTTTGATGATACATGTTGACTTGTGCTTGTGTAAAGATTAAACCATGGTTATATGAATGGTTAGGGTTTTATATACTTATTCATTTATTTATATTCATTATTCATTTAAGGAAAAGAAAAGAAAAATGGTAGCATTCTTTTGTTCATTCATGAAGCTTCATGAATACTTTGACTTAGTCACCATTTTTGTCTTCATTCCTAACCTAACCATTCACTTAACTTGGGTTTAGTCTCTACACATAACCATGGTCATGTTATGATAAAGATTGGATTATTCTTTTCTTTCTAATTAATCTTATCATCATATCATCTTCTTCTTCTTCCATTTCTTCAAGTGAAGAAAGCTTGCCCCATCAATGGCAAGTAATGGAAATGAGTGAGAAATCCAAAACTAAAGTCTACCCACTTCCTATTTCTTCATCCTTTACCTCTTGCCAAGTAGTAGAGTGTGTTTCCTTCACAAGTTTTCAAGACTTGGTGAAGGTAGAGCTCGATCTAGCGATGCCTCGACGTAGATCATCTTCGGCATAGACATCGACGACCTAGCTTGCCCATTCTCCGACGAAGCCGACGCTAGAGCCCGGATTTGATTTGGACAGCGGAGAGGACCTCATCTCGGAGCCGTGGAGGTGGACAAACGGATCTACAAAGGTTGTATATCCGTATCCCTTAGTTAAGTGTTAACTAGTTTGCTTTTTCGCCTAGATTTCTAGCCAACGACCCGTAGTCGGGTCTCTCGGCACCTAGATTTTTTGAAATTGGCATGTTCGATACCTTGTGAGACCTCACTAGTGTGCCTAGGAACCCTACACACAGCAACGCGAATCACGGGATATTTACAAATTTCCCAATACGGAGCTGCCGTGTGGCGACCATGTCGTTCCCCACGGGCCATCAAGCGGTCAATGGGAGTTGTAACGCACGCACTACGGAGCGACGTTGATTCCCCCAATCAGAGCAAGGCTCTGTTCAAAATTCAAAATTTAAATTGAGGCAGCGCCTTACGTGCAAAGCATGAGAGCGCCGGCGCCAAGAGTTAAAGACTCTGAGGCAATGCCTCACGTGCAAAGCACAAGAGCGCCAGTGCTAGAATTAAATGTTCTCCACCCTTGGATCAAAGATCCAACGAAGATGAATAAATCATCAAAATTACAGAATTTAATTCTGTTGAGGAAATACTCCTCAAATCTTTCCAAACAAGAAAGATTGCGCTCTATAAATCAGAGCACCGTTGGATCAAAGATCCGATGGTGAATAAAACCACCAAGATACAGAATAAGTTCTGTATGGGAAGATATTTTCCCAATCTTATTAAAAACAAGAAAGATCTCTTCTGTAAAACAGAAGTTCTTAGATCAAAGATCCAACGGTGGATAAAATCCACAAATCAATCAGAGATCTCTCAATGAGAGATTTCTTTAACTGATTCAACAAATCAGCCTCCCCTATATAAAGGACCCAAGATTTCAAGTCTTGTACAAAGGAAACCCCCCCCCCCCATAAGCTTGAAGAAACTTCAAAAAAAAACGAGAGCAAGCTCTAAGAAGAAGAACCTTCTTCAAGGTAAATAAAAAGAAGAGAGATCATAACATCTCCTCCATATTTGAGAGTTTAACTCTTACAAAAGAAGAACTTAGTTCTTAGATCCATGAGACAAAGTCTCTCTTCATAAAAAAAAGAACTTAGTTCTTCGGTCCATGAGACAAAGTCTCTCATAAAGAAAAACAAAAAAGATCATAGTATCTTCTCATAAAGAAGAACTCGGTTCTTAAATCCATGAGACAAAGTCTCTTATAAAAGAGAATTTAATTCTCATAGCACAGAATTAACCAAAACTGCCAAAGAAGCGCTTCAGCGCTCCAAGTCTGGCGCTCAGCACCAAGCGCTCCACGTGCTCCTCACGCGGGCGTTGTTTTTATAAGGAGCGCTCTGCACTCATCAGTTGGTGCCAAGCGCGTCACGTGCTCCTCACGTGGGCGCTGTTTTTATGAGGAGCACTCTGCACTCATTGGTAAGCGCCAAGCGCGCCACGTGCTCCTCACGTGGGTGCTGTTTTAATAAGGAGCGCTCTGCATTCATTGGTTGGCGCCAAGCGCCAAGCGCGCCACGTGCTTCTTATGTGGGCACTTCTTGACATAGAGTGCTCTACACTCATCATACAGAACCCAGCACCATAATAAAAAATGTTCAACACTCAATAAAAGACAAAAATAAAAAGGGGTGTCAGAACCCAAATCAATGCTCAGCATTGTTGAATAAAAAGGGACTGAGCCCAAACAAATGTTCAACATTTTATTCAAAACTGAGTGGGATGAGCCCAAATTGGCCACAAGTCCCTAAGTCAGATTAGCCTAGCCCATGTGCTCACAATCTTTTTAATTGGTCTTAGTCCCAAACCTGACTATAGATCTCCCAACCAATATTGGTTCAAGGGTACATTTCTTCATACCTCTGATACATGTCATTGTAATTCTTCAACGTCTTCAGAGAGGTGGAGGGTCCCAATAACCAATAACTTTTGGTGCATCCTCCAAACGGTTAAACCAAAACCTTACAGACTATGATGTCTTTAAACCAGACTATGATGTCTTTAAACCGTACAGACTATGATGTCTTTAAACCAATCCGTGATGTCTTTAGACCGTACAGACTATGATGTCTTTAAACCAAACTATGATGTCTTTAAACCTCCCAGACTATGATGTCTTTAAACCTCACAGACTATGACGTCTTTAAACCAGACTATGATGTCTCTAAACCTTACGGACTATGAGGTCCTTAAACTCATGGACTATGATGTCCTTAAACCCAATGGACCGCAATGTCCCTAAACTAAAATGATAGAGTCCAAATACTCTTTCATTGGATCTAAATAATCCTAAAACCTTGTTAAGTAGATCTTAGTCTAAAATTAGGCTAACGTATCCTTAACAAGCATTTAAGTTGATCATAATCTAAAACAAGATTAATGATCCTTAAACCAACCCAAACCCAAATGTAAGAAACTACGGATTTGGACTAATCCACGCCCTACGGGTGACAACATAAATTAGTCTCCGTATACAATCCGCGGGCAACCAAAAATAAAACAAACATACGCGACACGAAATGAACATCTGGAGATAGAGAAAATGGTTATCGCTATGCGGTAACGTAATTAACTGCAGGGGTTTGCGCCTGTAAGGAAGAGCGTCCCCACAATCAAAAACCCCTCGCAAACGAGGGGGAATCTAACGAAGTCCGCTACATCGGCCGCATCTGTCCAAACCTCCGATACACGGTGCCATAAATCAACTTGGCATCTTCGGAGAGGTGGACAGATAAAACCAAATAGCATCTGCCCCCAAAATTCAGGCCAGGACGTCCCAACGTCCCGGTCGCGTCTTTCGGCGGTGAATAGACGTGTCTCACCTGTGCGCTTCTACCATGTGTTGTCCGCGACGGTCTCCCTTTCAGGTTTTATAGGTCAAGGGAGACCGACCGACGCCTCACGAGGCTACCGAGCAGCTTCCTTGCTTGGTCAGTCCTTAGCGGGTACACCTTGCCCACTGACGCTAAGGATCGAATCCCTCCTCATGAGGCCACCGAGCAGCTTCCCTGCTCGGTCAATCCTTGGCAGGTAGATTCCTACCCACTGACGCCAAGGATCGAAGCTCCCCTCATGAGGCCACCGAGCAGCTTCCTTGCTCGGTAAATCCCTAGCGGGTACATCCTGCCCACCTACTCTAAGGATCGAAGCCCTCCTCACGAGGCCACCGAGCAGCTTCCTTGCTCGGTCAATCCTTAGCGAGTATATTCCTACCCACTGATACTAAGGATCGAAGCCCTCATCAAAAGGCCACCGAGCAGCTTCCCTGCTCGATCAATTCATGGCGGATAGATTCCTACCCACTGACGCCAAGGATCGAAGCCCTCCTTACGAGGCCACCGAGCAACTTTCCTGCTCGGTCAATCCTTAGCAGGTAGATTCCTACCCACTGACGCTAAGGATCGAAGCCCTCATCAAGAGGCCACCGAGCAGCTTCCCTGCTCGGTCAATCCTTGGCGGGTAGATTCCTACCCACTAACGCCAAGGATCGAAGCCCTCCATATGAGGCCACCAAGCAGCTTCCGTGCTCGGTCAATCCTTAGTAGGTACTTTCCTACCTACATACGCTAAGGATCGAAGCCCTCCTCACGAGGCCACCGAGCAGCTTACCTGCTCGGTCAATCCTTAGCGAGTAGATTCCTACCCACTAGCGCTAAGGATTGAATCCCTCCTCACGAGGCCACCGAGCAGCTTCCCTGCTCGGTCAATCCGTACCGGCACATCCTGCCCACCTACGCTAAGGATCGAAGCCCTCTTCACGAGACCACCGAGCAGCTTCCCTGCTCGGTCAATCCCTAGTAGACACATCCTGCCCACCTATGCTAAGGATCGAAGCACTCTTCACGAGGCCACCGAGCAGCTTCCCTGCTCGGTCAATCCTTAGCGGGTAGATTCCTACCCACTGACGCTAAGGATTAAAGTCCTCATCAAGAGGCCACCGAGCAGTTTCCCTACTCGATCGATCCTTGACGGGTACACTCCTACCCACCGACGCCAAGAATCAACGCCCTGCCTAGGGGAAACCGCGCAAATCCCTGCTCGGCTAACCTCTAAGTGGTGAATTCTTACCATCCCAAGACGGAGGTTTGGGAACCGCATAAAGGGAGAACCCACCGACGCCGACGAACTCTGACTTGGCTGTTGTTCACCTAATGCTAAGAACCGACTCTAAGGAATGGTCAGATACCGACCTTCCTACTCGGACGTGTCTCCCGATGTATCCTAAGTGAACGATCGTCACCTCGACTTCGAGAGCGGGAGGACATCGGACTTCCTGTAATTAGAGACTAATTGACTTACTCGATGCGCGATCGTCATCTAAAAGGTCGGTCATTGACCTACGGCCTAATATTTGCATCGGGGAAAAGACCGACAAACTCAGGTACTCACACAAGAAAAACATTGCCACACAGAGGAAGACAAACCCAGTTTTATTTATGTTCTAAAAGCCTTTACAAGGTATTCTGGGCTCCTCAGCCTTATAAAAAGTGCCCAGAGACTTACAAAACTTGAGAAAAATAAAAGGAAACCCAAAAAAAAAAGATCTCAAGTAGCAGGCTCCGCCGGGACCTCGTGTAATGCCACATGCCCCAGTACAGATAGTATTGTCCGCTCTGGGTGAAACTGCAAGGGTTTTCCCTTTAAAGCGAACCGGACCCGACCAGGGGCCACTTCCCAGGAGATCACCCATCCCAAGACTTCCCTGGCCCGAGCACACTTAACTACGGAGTTCTCAAGCTCATGTAGTTCCGGTTCACTTAAAGGCGTCTCTGTAATTAAGGGTGGTATCATTACATTTATAATGCAGTTCGGTCCTCTTTCGGAATGTGTTCCGAAGATTCCCCATTGTTCTACAGTGGGTCCCACGGATTCAAGAGGTGGCCCCCGCCCCTTTGGCATGTCAATTGGCGTGGCACTTTGTTCCGTGTGGCACTTTGTTCCATGTGCAAGAACCGGGTCCTGACATTTTCCCCACCTTTGAACAATGGTTCGTCCTCGAACCACAGACCTACTACTGAGGGACCTGCATGGGCTACCAACAAAACCTGTCACATCCCTCTTCCCAAAAGTGTGGTAATGGCACGTGACAAGCCCGCGACGTATTTATTGTGAGAAATGACCTTCTCTAAATAAATACGTCACAAACTTGTCACATGCCGTTACCACACTTTTGGGAAGCGTGGTGTGACACCTCGCCTTGTTCGACACCGCCCTCAGGGGTTAGGGTTTCTGCTTCCGTAGCCGCCCCGCCTCCGGTGCTAGCCGCCTGCGGCGTGTCCACCGTGAGAGGGACCCGAGCACGGAGCTCACCGTCGGCAAACTCCGGTATCAACGCCTTGATAGAATCAAGGGATTCATGCCGAACGACAGCGCAGGCTTTGCCGGGTCAGCGTAGAACTAGTCTGATGTCTTGTATGTGTCCACCGACTTGCGGGCCCGAAGCTCGGCGATCTTCGCTGCCTTAAGCGCAGCCTCAGTCTCCCTCTTGCTGGCGTCCCTCACGTGTAGCTCTTACCCATCTCCTCCAACTTGCCCTCCACGGCTCGGTGGGACTCGCCCATGAGTCGGTAGGACTCCTGGCACTTGGAGATCGTGAGCTCCCTGGCAGCCAACCGGGTCTCAAGGACGGACGTCTTCTCCTTCTCTTGCCGCAGCTGAAGGCGTAGATCCTCCGCCTTCGAAGACGATTCCCCCGCCTTCCTCATGACCTGGCGATCTCCTCGGCTTCCATTTTGATGATGAGGGCGCAATGTTGGAGGGCCTAAGGGAAGCAACAGACGGATTTAGAGGTGTCCGGGCTAAGAGAGGGCAATTAAGACAACACTTAAACGAATACCGACCTGAACTGCCTCCTGAGCAATGGCGGCCACTTGAGCCTTCAGGGTCCCCCGTGGAATCTTTCCCCCGGCCGACTGCTCCATGTCCGCGAGCAAGCTGACGACGACGGAAAGCCCCGAGTAGACCACGAAGCAGACATCCCCCTCTTGTACCGGAATTCCCTCGGGGATATCAGTCGACGGCGTGCGAGAGACCGTATTTTTCCTCTTGAGGGGAACCTCGATCACGTCCTCCTCCTCCCTCGCCCGGGGTTCCGGGTCTCGCGCGTGCTTCTGGCTGCCCCCGCGACGGTCATCGGGGGCCCGGGGCTGTGCGGATGACTTCGCCCGAGGGGATGGTTTCAGGGCCGAGCTCGGGCCTGCTCGGGACAAGACCACGCCCTCGGCCTTCTTCTGGGTCGTAGCGGATATGGCAGCTAGTATCTTGAACCAGTCCATATGTCCTGCAAAAGGAGAAAGCACATAGAAGTTAGTGATGCAAGAAGGGCAAAAAGTAAATTACTCAAGTCTAAACATGTCGTCCAATCTCCTAACTTACCCACGAAGCGTGCGGGGCTGAGCCCAGCACAGCTAAGGACCTGCTCGGAAAGCAAGACGTCGGCCCGCTGGACCGGCTCCCACATAGACACCGCCCTCGCTTCGGGAGAGGACGACTGCTTTGCCCGCGGGTAGTCGGCCTTGTGCCACTGTACAGGTACGGGCCAATCCTCACCCTCAGGGGGCCCGACGAATACGAACTTCTCCTTCCAGTCATGTATGGAAGAAGGAACGACCACCACACCCTTGTGTTTTTTAAAAGAAAAATACATCCAGCTCGGCTCGCTCTTGCTAGTGCCGGGGTGTTTTTTATATCAAAGAAAAGAGGTAAGAAGGGTCAAGCTGAAGGGGATGTTCTCAACCTTCAACCAGACCAGAAACCCGAGGAGGATTCTCCACAAGTTAGGCGCTAGCTGGCCCGGTGAGAGTTGGAAACAACGAAGTATCCCACATACCTCGGTTGAAAAGGGCAGACGCATTCCCGCTTGGAATGCCTCCAAATATAGGGCAATCTCCTTCCCCTGCATCTGGTACGCCTGTTCGCCCCCTTTTGCCAAACAGAGCGAATAGTTAGAGGGGATATGGAAACGAGCCCGAATCTCGGCAAGCTTGTCCAGATCCCTCAAAATGAAGGGCGCATCACGGGCGTTCCCGATGCGCACCATAGGGGCCCTCGTCGCAGCCGGGCGGCTAGCGGCACGGGTAGCCCTGACTCTATAAGGCTGGCCCGATGATGAGGAAGCAATGAGGAAACCTTCTTGTCCGTCAGCAGCCGAAGTGGTGGAAGACTCCCTAAACTCTACCATACATATTTCTACACACTCTTTGGAAGAAGACATCTAACCTGATTCAAAGGAAGGAGTTCTTCGAGGAAAGAGCGCGTAGGATTCAATCTAAAGGATGGAGCGCCGAGCAATCTCTCGCAGCAAAGGAAAGTAGTGGTAAAAGTGTGAACCCTAGGGGGATCCCACTCCTATTTATACTGCTTGAAGGGAGCATCCTATGGCTCAGATCATTTCCCGCCAAAAAGAAACTTCACGTCTGCCAGCCGTCGAAGCCCCCACGTGTCGAACAACCATTGGAGACGTCCTTTCGGTCGCAGGAGACAGGACAGCCTGTCACGTCCGCCAATCCGCGTCGGATAAGTTGCCTATGCCTCAACTGACGTACAATCAAATCGGCGCCCCTTCTTTAATGCACGATCCTTTCCCCTGATCCGCTGACGTCATCGAAGATACGCGCAAAGATCTAAGCGTCCAGGATGCGCCACGTGGGCTCGTAGATCTAAACGACGCAACCGCCCTATGCCAAGTCGCCCTGGAAATCCACGCTGATAGATTCTTGACAACAGGCCGAGCCCGGGAAACCGATCAGACCACTCTCGACCCGACCCATAAATAGGTCGGGACGAGAGTGGGGGGCTAATGATGATACTCATAAGTGGGAACTCCCCAGATCATGACACGTGGTAGATGACGTGTTCCGGGGCTCACGGAAATAAGGGCAAGCACTATACATTGGAGGCATTCCCCGGGCTTTCGTCCCGAGGTTCAACCCGACCTTCGATAGCCTCCCAGAACACCTATGCTCGCCTCTGGGCCCTCCTGCACGCTGAGCTTCCTCATCCCTCCCAGTTCGCCTCCGAGCTATCACAGAACCGAGCTTCCTCGGCCTCCCGCTCGTCTTGAGTCTTCCGCCGAGCTAAAACTCCTCGGTTCTACCGAGCAACCTAAAACGCAGATCCCGATAGCATCCGCCACGGCTCCGCGGATCTCGCCATACGCGAGATATCCGCCACCCTAAGATCCCGCGTTCCACGCCGTCGTATCCCCCCATTAACGAGCGTATCTCGTCATTAACGGGGGGATCCCGTCATTCACGCAGGCGTAACTCCACGGGCATAACCGACGGCGAAGATCTCGCACCAGCTCGCTCCATGCGACCGCTATAAAAGCCCCCCTCTCAGATGACTCAGGTAACGCAATTTTTTTCTAATAAATCGCTACTTTGCCCAAATTTCTCGGCTAACTTGATCGTCGGAGGGTCCATGGTGGTACAACCATCCCAGGACTTCTTTTGCGAATATCTCGGCTTCATCTCAAAACAAGCCCACTGAGATCCACACGTTCAAGAATACAACTCTCAACACCAATTTCAGTCGTTCATCAACGCTCGCGACAGATAGGAGATCCTAACCTCCATCCGGCCTGCAAGCTTTTCTGTTTGTTTTGCTTTTGTTGGGTTGATGAGGATCGACGCATCACAACCCTGAAGTTAGAAAACCAAGAAAGAAAAATGTGAGGATTAAAGGTTTGAACAATAATATGAATTTGTAAAGCAATATGTGATTTCTTCGATAAAGGACTTGTCGATCATATTTAAGAACTCCATAGTCACGATTTGGAGGGGGAGGGGGAGGGGGAGGGGGGGGAAGAAGAAGCACTTTTGAACTGGTTTATATTCTGCCCACGCCTTGTACTCCAAATCAGTCACCAAATTTATAAAAATGAAAATTGATCATCCACTTTGAGAGTCAAAATCATGACTATCTCATCATTTTTTCTAACATCTTAAAAATGTGTCTGTTATATGCCTAGAAATTAATAATTGGGTATAACTAAGGACTTAATTTATTCATATATATGCTAGTCAAACTATATAATTCTATCCATTATTTTTAAAATTCCTCTTGTAACTAAAACCTTGATTAAAATTCCTCTTGTAACCAAAACCTAAAGCAATTCCAATTTTATTAATGACGGTTAATTGCAATGCTATGCCCGACTCATTATCCTTGATTACTTTATTAAGACATGGCATTACTGAATTAGTCAACAATTAATCATATCAAATTTGCCCAAAATGACAATTACCAGGTGAGATATACTTGAAGGGCGTCACAAGCAATTAATCTTATTGAAAATTTCTCATGATCAAATTTTCGTGCTTTCTTGTCTCACTTTTTAAAATAAAGCAAATCCAGCTAATTGCATATGCATGCATGCATGAAAATGTACTAATGTGGCTTGAATATATTCAAACTTACCCTAACAAAACAATCATGGAAATGCATGCGAAGCAGCGCAGCGGGAATGGATCGATCACTCTCGAAATGCGCTTGAACCACCGAACAAACGATACACTCAGCTGGGGGGAATCTGTGACCATAAAAGCCAACTTTAAGGGTAGCAGAGGCCATAGCAACAAAGAAGAGAAGGAAGAAGATATCTAGTAGCTTCATTGTATGTTGAAGAGAAATAATATAGAGCCTAAATGTTAATTAGCTTATGGTGATTTGTGTATGGAACTGAGAACTTATAAATAGAAGAGGAAATGATCGATCATGACATGAGTTATAAGTTAAGGGAAAATGTTTCCCATACCCAAAGTTTGAAAACAACTTATTCCTAAGCCCAGGTAGCTTTCCAGCAACCAAAAAAACCCTGACCTAAAACTTTTCTATAGATCCTTGCTTCCTTTATGAAAATCTATTTTGCACATTAATATCCCTTTTAGTTATTTTTTTTTAAATGCTTATGTGAATTGATATTGGAATCTTGGTAGCTAAACTCTTAAGTTGTGATGATGTAATTCATAAAAAAAAAAAAGTTTAACTGTCCGTTAACAACTCAGATGGGCCACCGTGAAGTGTTACTGAAATTACTTTTTTCATTACAACAGAAAGTCGGACGTGTTAACCTTGCTTTGAGATTTTTGTTAATATTTTCTTTTTTAGGGAAAAAGAATTGGATAGAGTCAATATGGCTCATGGCCAAATAAAATATTTCATTGAATAATGAAAATGATAAAATAGAAAATACATGCTACAACCATTTAAGCAGCTTCTAAAAAGTTCAACTATCAAAATAACCATAAATATCTACCTCACCAACAAGCATTTTTTAGTTTTATTCATCATAGAGAAGGGGCCAGTATGGGAAGCATTGGTGGTGGATGTCCTTCTTCGCCGTTTGTTTGTCTCAGCAGGTGAAAAAAATTTACACCTTTTTACCTAGGTTTTGCTTAGAATTGGATTTGGTGGTTGTTTGGTTTTTGTTTAGCAAGTGTTTGAGGAAATGTCCATGTGAAGTTTTTCTTGGGATTATATATTAGTTTTAAACTAATTATATTTTGGGATTTGGTTAAGATCATAAGAAAACTGATTTGAAAAGTAAATTGGATAGCAATGTAGGTGTGTATACACTTGAAGAATAAACTTGGACCTTGGCCTTTTGTTACTAGTCTAATGGGAACCATTGCTGCAAAGGGGAATGAAACTGTAAACTTATGTAATATGCTAATCTCTGTTGAGTGATTTGATGAAAATTTACAATGCTCACTTTAATAAAAATAGATAACCTATAAAACGAGCAGGTTTGATACTTAGCAATATTCATTAGACTGTGTCTGGTGCTTATTTCAACAAAATGAATCAAAGACTTTTGAGCAGCCATACTTCTATAGGCCTGGTAGCTCATTGTCATTTGTAATGCACAATATACAAGTTAATAGTTGCCCTTCTCTCTTCTGAGAATTTGGGAGGAAAGTTATCGTTCTTGAGTAATAGAAATTAAGTGGAATCAATATGACAGCCTGCTTCGTGTTGCATCTTTGGTGAAAATTCTTTGCATGAACCGATATTTTTCTCCCCTAATATATCATTTACATTCTGTGAAGGGAGATTGGAAGTTACACACAGTGAAAGCCTTTTTGCTATCTGAATTAAAAGATTGTCTTAACATTCTAAAGTTTGTTTAGCAATTACTAAACCCCAATAATTTTGCATCTCCTTCCAATAATATTCTACTTTGATTTTTCACAAACTTTTATGACTCCACAGGTATTTCTTATGGGTATTTGCCTGCCGATGTATGCTATTCACTCAAGCGACAAACCTTGGGATTCATGGGACTTAATCGCAACAATTGCCTGCATAACTGGAGTCACTATTGCCTATTTTGCCGACACTCAACTCTACAATTTCGTTCAGAAGAACGAACTTTTAAGAGAACTAGGAGCCCCTATTGTGCCCAACATCGACAAAGGATTATGGGGATATTCTCGCCACCCAAATTATTTTGGGGATCAGTTGTGGTGGTGGGGCCTATTCATCTTTGCATGGAATGTAGGGCAAGGACGGATGTTTGTGGGCCCACTCGTAAATAGCGTGTGCTTGGCTTATGTCACAGTTTTGGTGGAGTAATGAATGTTGAAGAAAGAATATAGAGCTGAGATATATCGGCAGTATCAGAAGAGTACGTCGGTGTGGATTCCTTCGTTTAGGTCTTCTACTGGAGGATCGAAACAGAAGAAAGGCTAAGGTTGGCAATCTTATCCCTCTTTTGATTGTTCGTTGTCATCGAGAATTTGTGATATTCGATTGAGTAATGCTTGCGTCTTATCAATCTGCATCATGTACTATCTCTGTTTACATAACGGATAATGATCTGCTTCCATGATGTCTGTGAATATATCACGCTTTTTACACATTTTAAGTTAGTGATCATATATTAGACCCGCAACAGAATCCTACAGTATAACATGGCAATGTTTTACTAATCTATTGATTTCAACATAACTTTAAGGTTTAGCAGATTGTGATGTTATAAACCGAAAAAATGCCATCTAATAAAATTGGTTAAAATAAAAGGAAAATACATTGTACATGTTGGAAAAAATCAAAATTTACATCTATGAAAGCTGTTGTAGTTAGTTAATATTATCATGCATACAGTAGTAATGATTCTGTGCATTTCATTTAGCAAAATTATAATAGCAGTGAATGGAAATATATGTATTTCATTCTGGTGCACTTCCTTCTACCATCTTTGATATTTTCCCTAAGATAATGTCGTATAATGAATGGTCGTGGAGAACGAACAATTATCGGAAGCTATTGATTGGATACTTTGAATATACATAACTACTAATTTCATGTACAAGAAATGCATCGTACATACGCTTGCAGGAAATAGAGCCGAAAATGTTAAAGCACGATGATCTGGGGACTGTAAACCTTTATAGAATCAAGGGTAAACAGTGACTTGAGGAAGATGCAAAAATTCAACTTTTCTTCAGGGCATTTCTTGGTTTTTTTTTTGTACAAGCTTAAGCACTGTTAATAGGGATTGAAATGCCTCACATGAAATAAAGAAATTTGATAGCTAAGTGAAGTGCTCTAATTTAAATATTTTCTGGACCTGGTTGACAATTGAACATTTTTTCCTTCTGGTTTAATCTCTTAGGGGTTAGGAAACATTATCTAATGAGACATGTTCTTCATTTCTCAATTTAATCATCCAAGTAAAAGATTTAGGAAATGAATGTTTGCATCGAGAAAAATCGATAGAGTGGGAAGAAAATTGCAATTCCGATTCGAAAATGTACATCAAACTTCAAATAATCACATTTCTAGTTTCCTCCCACGACAAACAAATGCACAATGTATAGTTGTTTCAGGGCACATGCTACCATCTCCCCTTTATGCCAAAATCTTATCTTCCGACCCCTTTCTATCAGCCACAACTTCGGATTCCTTTGCCTCTTCAGCCTCTGTAATCACCTCTTCCTTCTTCTCTACTGGCACCACTGGTGCATTGAGAGTGAGCTCACTGATCTCTGGAGCTAAGTCCACCACTTCGCTTCTCTCAGTCTCCTCGGGCTTTGACTCTGAGTGGTCTAGGAGTGGCTCTTCCTTGATCCCAGGCTCTGTGGCTGTTTCTGCCTTCACCTGCTGAAAAAGATCAAAGATAAAAAAGATAAGCATATAGAAATAACGCAATAGCCGTTCGTTCGTTTTTTTATTTTTATTTTCTTAATAAGTTGTATGATATGGGCGAAGCTTAGGGTTTGTTATGCAAACTTTACATTTTCCCCATTTACCATTACGTTTTAATAAGAACTTAAGAGAACTAAACCGACTCTCATTTGTGTCTCACCTTTATCAATCTCTGTTGTTTTCTGTCTCTTCCACATTCGTCTTCGACAACCACTTCGACAATGAACACTCATGGAGCGATGCCTCCTATTTTTGTTAACCAAAAACAAGAATGTTTGAAGGGGAGTTTGATGGTTACGACTAAGACAGTTTATTGATTGAATAATACGAAATGGCAAACCGAGGAGTGATTACAGCAAAACATCATTCTTTTTAAACGGAAACTGAAGGTGGGTTCACTTTTGAAGAGACCAAAGCAGAAATTATTCCTTTATCATGTAGATCCTTAATCTATTTTGGAGATCATTGAGAGAACCGTCAAACATGAATTCTTATGTTTCTTTATTAGGTATCTTTAGTTTTGCATTGCAGTGTAGCATTAGTTGCATTAATTATATTTCCTTATTAATTTATATATTACCTTCCTTATTAATTTATATATTACCTCTTGAGGCTTTGCATCGGCCTCGACAGGCTTTACGGAGACCTCAGAATCGTATTTAGGGCCATCCAGCTCCTTGGGTCTGCTCACACAGCCTCCCATCAAGCCGGATGACACGGGCTATTAGCGAAAGGAGGTGAAAAAGTTTTTGAACACAGAAAATGGTGATTCGAGGATTGTGGATTTCGAACGTTTATATCGAACTTCTTGTGAGCTCGGGCAATGGAGAGGAGGAGAAACAGGAGGAGTGCTCAAATGTAACTAAATTTAGAAGGATTTTGTATGGTGAGTAAGGATTTACGATTTTCTTAAGGTTTTGACCTCTTCAAATGGTCTGTATTCTTAGGGGTAGCTTATGGTCGAGAGTTAGCTGTTACGGTTTGAGATCTAGGGTGATGTTAGCTGTTTGTTTTGCAGGATTCAGATGCAAATACATTCTCTGTTTTTTATAAGGATGCACCTCCCCCTCACTATGACCCTGGACAGAAGAGAAAGACTTGGATTTTTCTGGCGGGCCTGTTCCGATCAAGCTAAAGGCACCAGAAGACAAGGTCCTACGCTGTTGATAAGGGGACATGATCAACAAATCCTGGATGAATCTCGGTCTAGAATACTGGCGCCCAATCCTCACCGGTTCCGAAAGGGGAGTTTGATATATGGTCATCTTTAGAGCACATGCGATCAATGCACTTCTGTGTTTACGAGCAATGATTCAATGATACATAAATAAAGTACAAAAGGAAAAAACAATCAAAAGAGAGGGTTTATTGATGCCATGATTAAGTCTGTTAAACGAGCGGATCTTTCGGTTGTTTGTGTTTATTCAATTATTTAAACGGATTTAAAATCTATTAGTCTCGGTCTGTTTATTTGTTAAACGGGCACGAGACGAGCCCTGACCGAGCCTTGCGCTGATTCTTGAGTTTTTCCCACCATATTTAAAATCTTGAAGACCAGCAATAAAAAGTTTAGAGGAGTATACCTCAATAATATATGTGACAAATTGAGGAACGAGCAATACAGCTGTTAAACAAATTCAATGATTGTTTAGAACCTGGCTCAACCCAATATTTATTATGATATGAGTCTTGGGTTAATGTCATCGGGCTTATAATTATGATCTAAATTTCAGAATGTGTAATTATTTTATTATTGCTACTTAATGCTAAATAAGATACAAACTATATGAGCCTATACGAACCTTACTCGAGCTGAGCTTGAACTCAACCTTAGCTCTAATAATTCCCAATATATTCCTAGTGTTGGGGGTCAATGGGGAGAGATCAAAATGCGGAACAATGCTTGCGGCAACATCCAAATCATGTAAACACGATTACGTAATTAAACGACGAAAAAACAATATAAATATGCGAGAATAAAATAGGAAATCAAACACAAAGAGATAAGAAATTTGTTAACGGGGTTCACCTACCGAATGGCAGGTCCCGGCAAAGCGGAATCTACAAAGTCTCTACTATAATTTTCGAATCAATTACACGAGCAAAAACCTAGGAATTTTCTCTCAAAATTCTCTAGCCCTAACCGTCACCCTTTCATACAATGTTCTCTCACAAGCTGGCTATTATTGGCCGCTTAATAATACATATGCGGGGTTCCTTATATAGGCAAACCCTAATTTCAACAATACTAAAAATAAACAAACTTTCCAAAGTAAGTTATCTTCAGAATTTGCCGCTGCCAGACGTCTGCAATTCATTTTGACAGACGTCTGCCTTCGTCTTGAATTGGGTTTCGTGCCTCCTGCGGACGTCTGTCCCGATAACTTGCAAACGTCTGCCTCCGCTCTGGATTAGGTTTCGTGGCTCATGCAAACGTCTGCCTCCGCTATGGTGTTTCTTATGTAGATACCAGACATCTGAACTTGATTTGGACAGACTTCTGAAGTGAAGATGTTTACACCTCCAGACTTCTGCCGTTGTGTCTGCTTCAGACGTCTGACCTCAAGGATGTTCCACCGTTTCTAACACCTAGGTTATGTGATCCTTGAACAATATGAACTCATTCGACCAGGTTCGTGCTATGTTTGTTAAGTTCATCAAGATTAGATTTCTGTTCGAGCTCGTTTCGTTTAGTCGTCAAACGAGCTTGGACGAAAATGCCAGAATCCTGCAATTCTAACCTTTATGTGAATCAAGCCATCTCTATAGCTTTTTCCAATATTCATTTTTTGACTAAATCTAGCTCCGGTCTCATTGTAGACAAAAGTCAAACTAAGTTCAACTGCCAGCACCAATTCGCGGGCCTCACCAAAACATTCGCAAAACCACATCAGATTCCAATTCAAAGTTCAAAATCCAACCATTTTCTCTCTGAAATTTTTAAAGAAAAACCAAAGCAAAAGCAAAGCACCAGCTTACCTTCAATCCATCAAACCCCTCCCCCTTTCCCCAAATTAGTAGGGTCAGGGTTAGGGATAGGGTTTCCAAAATCTCCCCCAAAATGCGATCCCCAAATCTCTTCCTTGTAACCCTAATCCTCACCCTCTCCCTCTCCCTCTCCTTCGCTCAATCGCAGGAAGAAGAACCCAAACAATTACAAGATCGAATCTGCCCTTCTCTCTCAGATGGATCCGGGTCGGTTTCCCTCTGCCCCGTGACCTGTTTCCGACCCGACCCGGTCTGCGGCGTCAACGGCGTCACCTACTGGTGCGGCTGCGCCGAGGCCGCCTGCGCCGGCGTCCACGTGTCCAAGCGCGGCTTCTGCCAGGTCGGCAGCGGCGGCAGCGGCCCCGTCTCCGGCCAAGCCTTTCTCCTTCTCCACATCGTCTGGCTCATTATTCTGGGCTTCTCCGTTCTCTGCGGATTCCTCTAAAATTCGTACTTTTTCTCTCCATCTCTTTGATTTGTTTTTTTTTTTTTGTGGCGAAATTCTTATAAATTCTTTGGTTGAGGGAATGTAATTGCGGTGTAAAGTTCACTATACGTTAGAAATTATGGATACATCGTTTTCTTGGCTTGGATTTATTGTGGATTATGATGTGCTAGATGTGAGTTATTTGATTTATTGTTGATGGGAAACCTAATAAAGTTGCAAACTTTTACCAAAAATAAACAACAAAAACGTATGAGTATGGTCTCATAGAGATTTATTGGCAATTAGTATGAATGAGTTGGTAAGCGTGTGCTCGATTAAACTAATGATGCGTTTTGTATTAGAAATTGTTCAAGTTACAATATAACCAAATGATAACTATTAAACCAAAGATGAATATTTATATTGATTCTATATCAAATGGATGTATACCCATATTTAAAGTTCTTGATATATAGGATCCATGATCATATTGGTTCAATCTGTTATCTTTTTTGGTTGCTATTATAGATGAATTTAGCGGGGCATTAGGAAGAGGTCGGTGTTATGCTAGTTTATTAGGGTGACATATAGGAAATAAAAGAGTTAATAGGACGTAACCTCTTTATTATAGAGGACAATTTGACAACCAATATGTATCAACTAGTTCTGAGGTTTTCCATAATTAAAAAAATCAATGTTTATTTGTGAGTCCCAATAAAGTTGAGTATCAGAGTTTCGAAGTTTTAATACTGTTTCTTACTGATGTTTGAATTTCTACATATTGTTTCCCCATGCATTTTGGCTGCAATGCTATATTTAAGAGTTAATTGCACCAAACCCACCTATAGTTTATCCTGTAAAGCACTTATACCCCTCAAGTTATTTAACATTCCCTTTGCCAATTGAGAAAAACACAGAAATTTAGCTCTAAACAACATGAATGATCGTCAAATTAACTCTAGAACCTGTGTTCTTAAAAGTAAAATTTGACTCTTCTTAAGGATTTTGGTCAATGAACAGAAAGGGCGTTTGCGCTGATAAATCACTTGAGAGGGGTACAAGGGCTGTATGGGGTAAATTGCTTTTTTTTTGTTGGGGAGGGGGGGTTCCGAGCAATTGCCAATATTTTACCATGGACATAGAAAAATTGCCATATGTAATTTAAACTAAAAGGAAGTAAATACCCCCGATTAAATGATTTTTTTTATAATGAAACTAGTGTTTGGAATAAAATAAAAAGGAAAATAAAAGTTCATCCCCAAAACATCGAGTCTGAATACACCCAAATAAAATCCTAGTGCAGAAGTAACAATGGAAATCAAGTGTTGTCCATCATAACAGGTAATTATTGTTCTGCCTTAAGATGGTCGGTTAGTCCTATTACTGTTTTGCCCTCTGAAACATCCTGGTCCAGCCAGTCCACCTCTAGAACTAGTTTGGCACGCTTCTTCACCGTCGAAGACGCTCCCCTATGTAGCCTTCTCCCCTATGTTGTCCTGTAATACCTTCATAGCCATTGCCATGGAGATGGTATCTCCTTCTGTGCATTCTTTTCGTTCTCTTTTGCTGTGAATTCATGCTCTTTCTATTCTCGCTTCCCATTGCATTCCTCCTTGGTGATACTATGAATATTGTTGTTGCTTCATCCCTCGTCTTAGTTTCCAACTTTCCATCTCTTCCTTTCATTAACTATGATCATTTGGTGGGTGAGTCTCCCCAAGAGTAGTGCCCGAGTGACAATTAGTATGGATCTTTGATGTTTGAACCTAGATGCAGTATTTACAGTAAAAAATTGGTTTAACTCTCCTTATGAGGAAGAATATGATGCGGTTACGTGTTTGCTCAGGCAGTGTAGTGCATGACACATAATCCGTTTATGGGCCCGATAATCGAATTATGCGGAATTTTACGGAATAGTGGATATACGTATAAAAGCACTACATATATGGAAAAAATCTACAGTGGTTTGCTTTCTTACTGAAACTATATAAATAAAGAATAGTACATTCCTTAGAAAATGACAATCTTGGTCAAAAATGTATTTGTAATTGAAGGAAGAGAGAACTCGATCTTAACTTGCCTTGGCAGGAGTGCTTGCTGATGATCAGTGTAAATCATAGCTTATTGTAAATCTTAGTTTTGAATTATTTTTTCCCTTTTTAGGCCAAAGTAATTTCCGTTTTGGGTTGAATTTTGATATGATGTGTTTGGTAGGCAGATCCTACGGATCAGGTTTGTCAACTCATTTTTTCCCCTTTTCATCATGAGAACAGTTTTAGTTCCAGTTCAATTTCAATCGAAGGATTGTCCAATAAGGCAACGTGCCTGCTTTCCCATTCTGTATTTCTTAAAGTATGGTTGATATAAAGTTTTGCGATCGAATGTTAAGTTTACATTATCTCTTGATTAGTTTCAATTAGTATCTATGCATCGTTTCAAGAAACATGAACAGGAGATGAGTTTGTCGATAATTTAAATGATAAGTTGGCGTGAGTATATCCGTGACCCCAATTGAATACTGATAACATGGTTTTGCAAGGATCAAACAACTACACAACTATTTTTGACAATGTGTATCTACATCCTAATTTATCTTCATCCATCATTATCATCTTCTTCTTTTTAGATTAAATAATTTTCCATGATCTGATTCATGCGGTGTTTGAACCAAGACTTCTTGTTCAATTGCAAAGAGGCCTTATTCCTGGGCTACCGTGGCATCTGCACGTCTTCTATTATTAAAGGCCAGCTTGCAATTTTTAAGTCACATTCACTATTATAACTGGGCTAGTTTAAGTAACTAAAAACACCTTTTAGCAATAGGTCAAGGATAGGTGTACATCAGATCAGCAATATTTCATTAGATCTACTGTTTAAGTCACATTCTCTATTATAACTCGGTTTCACGCCGTTGAAAACTGGATTTACAAGAGAAGAAATGCTATGTTAGACAATGAGTAAGCTTTTTCTAAGAATTTTGCAAATCCTTTACATGAAAAAACATGGGAACTATTAGGGCATGTTTGGTTGCAGGATTATGAGTTTGGATTTGGATTTTGGATTGTGGAATCCTAGGATTCCATAATTTTGTGTTTGGTTGCAGGATTTGGATTTCTAGGATTCCTTTGTTTTTTATGGGGGGCCCACCACAAAACAAGGATTCTTGAATCCTACAGATTTTCAAGGATTTGGCACTATTCATTGTACTTTTAGATGGGACCCGTGAACTTTATTTATTTAATAATCCTCTCTCTATCTCTCTCTCTCTAAAATCCTCAAATCTAA
Source organism: Agapanthus africanus (assembly GCA_030015575.1). Lineage (NCBI taxonomy): Eukaryota > Viridiplantae > Streptophyta > Magnoliopsida > Asparagales > Amaryllidaceae > Agapanthus > Agapanthus africanus. The sequence continues at coordinate 53,705,186 of CM057350.1, read as the reverse complement.
ATCCCACTTTTTTCATCAACCAAACAAAGATTACAAGGATCTACAAATCCAATACTAGGAATCCAAAACCAACCAAACAACAAATTACCAAATCCAGAAATTTCAACCGTACTATTTTGGAATCCAAATTCCATAATCCTACAAATCCAATACTAGGACCCCCCCAAATAAATCCTTTCTAAGCAAAATAAAAAACCTTTATGGTTTTTCTAAGGATTTTGCAGATCCTTTATAGGAACAACTTGGGAAATATGTCTCATCAAGAATTTGGTTTTCCAAAAATACACCCAAGCTAAGGAATGTTGTGACATTTAAATCTATAAGGGTGTTTTGGGAAACACCTGTCAAAAATAGTGTTTTGGTAAAAGACGCCATCCTATGCAAAAGATTCCTTTCTCATGACCCAACTTTCTATCAGTTAAATGATTTGGTGGTTTCATTCACTTCATTTTTCTTTACATCTCATGTGCTAACAAAAGTAATTATCAACCGAGAAAAAAGCATGATATCCCTATCGGTGTCATATCCAGTGGATGCATCCTCGCTTTATGAGAATCTCGCGAATCATGTTAGAGGACAACTACTCACTGGCCCTTGAAGATCTTTGTTATGTCTTTGCTATGATCGCTAGCTTTTGTTTTGTCCATCAAAAGTCATGCGTAAGCCCTTGTTGAATAAGAAAGGATTTCGTGAATCATGTGTGAGGCTTGGTTCAAAATACACAACACTAGAGATGGCCAATAAAAAATCCCAAGACGACATGCTAATGTTTCGGATCAGGAATGAGGAATATTGATCAGGCTGTGTACTACGAAGCCACGGTTGGTTCTGAGGATCCAGTTATCTAGTCATATAGTGCAAATTTTCTTTGTTTGAACTTGTTATTGCACATGTTAGTGTGTGAGTTTGGTGGCTAATCTAGCTTAAGGTTGATCAATCGAGGTTGAGCCATCATACAACAATATCCCTATGTTGGTCGATGTTAGATTATTTTTAGACACGTTATGTCACATGATGAGTAGTACGATAAATTAGAGTAGAGTTGTCTGATATTTAGATCAAACTGAAGCATGGCACACTAATTATGAAACCGGAAGAGTGTTATATCAAAGCATGAAGTTTATTATTAGTTAGGAAGAAAAATGCTGTGTTTAGACTACATTATTTGTAATTAAGGGGGCCTAATATTTAGCATCTTCCACATATCGTGTTAATATTGCACGTCAGTTTATGCCATGAAGGCAGAAAATTACATGAATCTTCCAGTTTTTCTCAGCTAATATTATGATAATTGTGGTATTTTATAGCATTTTTTTTCTTTTGCTTTTTGAGAAATATTGACGTCCTGATTCTCTCTATTTAGTGAGCACTGAGCGTAGAGTTGAACAATTATTTTCTTCCATCGATGACCTATGCATGTCATGAACCGTTTCTACGTCATTCAAGCAGTATTTTGTTACATATATAATAACAGCAAAGGGAAGGATCGCATTGAATATCACATATCGTTCTAGGTATTGTTGTTCAAAATGTAGTCCGGAAGTTGCTCGGTTGAAGCCATTGGAGGTAAGGATTGGATGCTTCAAGATCCTTTGAGTCAAAGCTGATAAGTGATGACAGAAAACAAACCTTGTGCAAAACTTTATCAGTCGACAAGCAGCATGGATCTTCGTTCAAACCAAATTGAAGGCTTTGACTATAAGAAGATGAAGGTTATTATTATTATTTTCTTATAACAGTGATGAGAAAGGACACTCAGGAGCCTTAAGTAGGCATCCCTTTTGATGTTGTCACCTGCTGGTGCCAACATGTCCAAACTGGTGACTCCCTGTGCTAGATAGGAAAAGATTTTGAAGAATGTGATATGGGTTTTTGGTTCAAAACAGATAACAAGCATTAAATATGGCCAATATTTTGATGGGGACATTGGATAAATTAATTTATCCAACAAATCTATACTATTTATTTTAACCGCTATTTAAAATAGCGGTTAAAATAAACAATTCGGATTTAACCGCTACTTGAAAGATATTATATTAAAATATTTAACCGCTATTTAAATCAGCCGTTCATATTATATAAAAAAGGAAACCGTCCTAACGGTTTCGGCGGTTTATGTAATACCCGGTCTTTATCTACGCCAATACCTGTATTCAAATAAAATATTTTAACCATTTTATATTTTGTATTATATTCTAATTATTTTGTTTCCTATGAACCTAACCCTAAACTCAAGTCCATATTTAAATCCCACACTTTTCCTTCAAAATTTTCTTGAGCCTAAGCCCAACAAACCAAGGTCTAAGTTTTAAACATCAGATTTCTTACCTTCTCTTTTCTTTTCAAATTCAAAAAAATATATCCTCATATAAACCCAAATCTTACACAAATAAATTTCATTAAAAACCTTATAATTATATTCCTTGTCACTCTCTCTCTCCCTTCTTTAAAATTCTTATTAATTAAAACCACCCACGTTTTTCTCTCTCTATCCCTCACCCACGTACACACACACTCTCTCTCTCACTCCCTGTTCACTCCCTCTCTTTCTCCTCTCGATCCCACGTCTTCTCTCTCCCCCTCGCGTTCCCGCTCGACCCCTCGTCTTGCCTTCAGTTGTCACTAACATCATCTCACCGGCACATCCACCGAACCCGACTCCAACAGTGCACTCCCACCGTCGCCTTCTCCTTCGTCATCGCCCTCGATCTCTCACATCGCCTCCATCTCATCGACACCACCACCATCGACGTAGGCTCCTTCTTCTTCCTCCATACCCGAGTAACCCCACACCACCACCATCACCCTCGTCGGCAACCAAACCGATACTACGATGCGACAACACCTCCCCCCCTTCTTTCCCCGACTGTACAACCCACGCTCCCGAGCTTCCCCTGCTCCGGAGCCTCATCCCCCACCGTCGATCAGCTGCGACTCCGCCCAGCAACCCGTCTCCATCGCCGAGGCCAAGCCTGAATCCTAGCCGTGTGTAGCCTTGTGCGTACCGTCGTCGTGGGTCGCTGCCATCATGGTCTTCGTTACCGTATGTCGTCGCAGGCAAGTATCTCCTACTTGCTTATCATGCTATATTTTCAACCTATGAGACAATTGAAATGGATTAGACAATTGATATTGGTATTCTTTAATTTAAATTAGATACAAATGAGACAATTGAAATTGCGCGCATGTGTGTCTGTCGTATTGTTACCAACTAGTTTTCTACTATGACCTGTAATTGTTTGGAGTTATGCGTGATCATTTGGAATCGGGTCTAAAACCCGGAGCTAAGACATGTAGGGATCGTGGGGATCAAATCCTGTTTGAATTGATTAGACGAAACTCAAAGTTCCGATCGATAGTTTCATGTGTATATTACGTTCTCGATCAAATGTCTTGAACCAAAACCTCGTTTGAAATTCCTTAAATTTACGATTAAAAGATCCATGTATTGTTATCCAGTAATGTGTATAAAACTGATGTTAAAATATTGAAGTTCCAAACATGATATGATGCACTCAGGATGCATCGTCAAAACTGAATTTTCTGATCATGCAACCTTGTTAACTTCATAATAAATTATATATAAGTCAGATCATGGTGTACTTAGGCTCGTTGTGAAGAGAACGGAATAATCTATGAATCCATGCATATGGTTACTGAATATCATGTGGTTTAAATAGTGAAAGCCGAATAGATTTATTGTTGTGGACTGCAGTCCAGAGCAGTACTGCTTGTTGATACCCGATTTGAAAGGCTCTCATGTTCCTGTGTGAAAATGGTATTATGCGAAACTCTGTATCGTAGCGAAGATAAATCTGTTATCCAGCCGTTGGAAGTGGTTTCATTCGTTTTTACCGTCGTTTACTATTTTAATTGTATTTTAAATCATTAGTACATACAACAGTCCCATATGATTTGTTGTATAATTTTTTATCCAACGTTGATTTAACCGCTATTTGAAGTATCTGTTAAATGACAACCATTAGATTTTAACCGCTTCTTAAAGAAGCGGTTAATTTTGAATGGTCCTGATTTGTTGGATAAATTTTTTTATTCAGCGTTGTATCTCGGACCGAACCCTATTTTGAAAAGAAAAATAGGTTTGATATTATTGTACTATCATGAACTTTCGGTATTTGGAATAAACTGTCCTTAACTTGCTTTATTTATTACCCATAACTTTTTTTCCTTCAGAAAACGCCCGGCCGTTTATTATTTTGTGCAAAATGCATACCTTTCATAACCTAAACCCCCTTAATAACTTAATTAATTTCATGATTCTAAACAGTATGTTTGATTTATTCTGTCTCAGTTATATAATCTAATGTTTTATTTAATTTCTTACTTTTTTTTCTCGAATTTCTAGAGGTTATTGAAGTTTATTGAATTTTATGATGAAAGGGTATAATCAACAATACAGAGTCCTGATTGCCACTATTAGGAGGTTAAGCTAAGTTCAAAAACTTCAGGTTCATTATGAGTAATAAAACAAATTGAGGGTAGTTTATAGGACAAGGCTGAAATTTATCCCAAAAAATCAAATTGATGGGGTTAAGTTTTAGATCAACGTTAGAAATTGACCGGACTGCAAATCCTCAAATATGTCACGGTCTCAATATCTAACTCTATTGTTTTGTGGTGGGACAAATTACTAATATGAGTGGTCATATTAATCAATGATTATCGTAAAGCCCAATGTAGATTGTGTTCGTCGATTTTTTTGTTAGGGAGCAAAATGGTCGACGAAATTGAAATTTCAGTTTTGAAAAACATATTTGCAAAGAAACAACGGAATTATGGCAAGTTGTTGTGCGTCCTTGAACGCTGAACTTAAAGTAAATTCGGCCTATTCCGGTACAAGGATCCAAAAGCCGAACTGCTTCTAGGAATAACTTGAGTACTGTGTGCACCAATCGGCTATTCTGAACTTTTGGGCTGCGGTAATCATATCTCCTTGATCTTTGACGTACAAATCGAGCTATCTGAATTTTGACCGATTTAACTTCAGTGTATTTCAACCACTATAATACAACCCGGTCAAAGTCCAGAAAATGATCTGGCTGCAACCGTCTCTCCTTATTATTATTTAGAAGAATTTCTTTTTCTTCGGTTGTTCTAAACAATGAGATTGAGAGGGGTATTTATAGGGTTATAAATCAGTGTGAACATACAGAAAAAGCAATTCAAAATACGGTCCGACACGGTAGCTGGTACTGCAGCAATTAATGCTGCCGATGGCTACTGCAGCGATTATGGACGCCGTCGATTACTGTAGCAATTACTGCGTATGAGAGTTACTATAGCAATTACTGTGTATGTCGGCAATTACTATAGCAATTCCGTCTGGCATTGTAGCAGTACTGTACAAAGTGCAGATCAGCCCGATTGATCCTGTTGGATATAGGTGCTCTGAAGGTAATTATTGGAATTGTATATGGACCTATATGGATAGAACGGTCTTACTCGATATGATACTATGTTATCTGCTTTGTCTTTATCATTCATATGTATATATTTTATTTGCTTTTACGTATCGCTAAGCCCATAGGATTTTTGCTTGACTGTCAGGATTATGATAGGGATCATACTAGTGGAGCCTGTATAGTCTGTAAGCACATCTTTAAATGTTCCTGGCTGTGAAAGTATCGAGACTGGGTATCGGTACTACATGATAGACTAGTGTATACGTTTCTTGACCTTGACAGGCCGATGGTTGTTCTCACAGCCATTGGTGTTTAACACTAAAGATTGTATGCATGTGCTCATTGGAGAATGAGTTTCACTAAATGGACTCACCGAGAACTCTTAAATAGTATTATACCTATTTTCAGATAGCAGTTCTCTGGTGACATGAGTACATGGTAGTCTTTTGACCTGAGATCGTCATAGAGTATTGTGTGTGTTTCCACTTTACTTTGATTACTACCCTACCACGGCTTTAAAGAGCCGTGCAAACAGGTTTTAGTTGGGTACAGTCCCGAAGCATATGGAGTCAGTGAGCAGTCGAAAGGACTCGTCTTTCTTGGTATTGGGAGTTGATATCGCGCTGTGCTTGATTGACTATAACCATAAGTCTCTGGGCAGGGCGGTTGAAATAAACTGATAAATATTATCAGTTGTATCTCAGGTGGTTATTAGTTTGACATCAAAACGACTTAACGGGTTATTGAGGGTCTGATAATTTCCTCCCCAGACCCGGTATGCGACACTCTCTGACAAAGAGACTGGACTGTACGGTGACCGTCACTGATAGATTCTAATTGCGTATGGATGAGCTTACTTGTCGACCTTTCTTTCGATTAATACCCGGGTAGCTGTTACGTGCAGTTAGTACCGCTAACGTGCTTGTGGATTAACTTGTAACGACTCTAAAATCACTGTACAGAAAATTCTTGTTATTGTATAGAAAATGGTATTACAGCCCGTGTAAGAGTTATAGGTTAGATTTGTTTAATAAAAGCAAGAAACAGCCTGTAACTCACTGGTAAAGCGTGTACACTGCTGTAACGTAGCCTGTGTGTTCGAATCTCATAAGACATAATTATTTTTCTGATTTTTCTTTTTAAATTTTTGGAAGCTCAAGAGTTGCACACGCAATACACGGGGAAATGAAAAGTTTCAGAAAAATCAAACACGCGCAATGAGGTGCACACACCCAAAAACCCACATAGCACGAATCTTGAGGCGATTACCTCAAATTCGACCGGCCAAAATGCCCTATAGGCCGGCGCCGACGGATGAGATGAGCCTAAATGGCTCCGTGCTTTGCACCCCTCCTTCGACTCCCCTTAACTTCTCTGTACTGTTTGATTTCCCAGTAATCAAACAGAGACCCTTCATTTCACCATTTAATATCTTTTTAACGCTTTTTAATCCAAAATTTTAATTCTCAAATCCTAATTCTTCACTATAAATACCATCCCATGGTTTAGCTCTTCACCATTCTGAAATTCTAGCAAAAATTCTCTCAAAAAGTTCCTAAGTGCAAGTGGAGTTAGCGACCAAGCTTGTTCTGTCGAAAATCGAAGCCATTTCCGGAGCTCCCGTGACGCCAAGAAGCCCCCTCTCTTCTTCCTTATCCTTTTTTTGATATTTCCAAACAGTAAGTCCCTCCCAACTCTATTTCTTTTTATCAAAATTTATCTCCAAATCATATATCAGTAAAGTGGAGTTATTCCCGATACCTTTCTTTTTAAAACCTAAAACTCGCTTTTCCTTTATATCTTGGTCAATATAATTTTACCATCTTACTTGTAACTTTAATTACAAATGTTTAGATTCAAGTCTAACCAAAATTCTCATGTGAAACAAATATAAACGAATTTTTTCATTAAAATACCTTGAACTTTATTATCATCTCTTTTCGATATTGTTAAAACAATACGTTTAGGAAAACTTCATGGGATAACGACCTACCCCAAACGCACACTTTGGTTTCATAGCACGATATCTACATATACATATAGTTGGTTCAAAGAATAACTTTACAATAAAATACCACATCTTTTAAAAAACGGGTTTCTTTTAATCAGTATTTTGTAATCCTTGGTGTTGAGGTCGAAATTTACACCCCGGTTGACCAAGTCAAAATCAAAGTCAACCCCAAGCCAAGCGGGCCCAAGCTCAGGTTAAGTGGGCCAATGCCCGGGTCGAGCCCGAACATGGAGCGGCCGGCCTCCCTCCATGTCAAGATAAAAATTTTGTAATAAATAATTTTGGTGTATTACTTTTATTCTATTTTATGAACGAATGTAAGAAAAATGGGCATAAAGCCAAATTTTTGTAAAGCCCATGGCTTATGTGCAAAAAGAAATCGCATATGAGCCATGGGATGGGCAAAATGCCATTTTTGTAGAGCCGAAGGGGCTATATGTAAAGTGAATAGCCTATAAAGGCAAGGATAATGAAAATATCCCAACAACTTTTTCTCTCTCCAAAAGAATCAAGATCTGTGATGTTCTCCTTCCTCAAGATTCTAAAGAAACCTTCCTCTTTCTTTTGAATTAAATCAAGAGTTCTACTCTTCCTTTTATAAAACTAAATAGTTTTTCACCACAAGACCCACAAAGGATAGCTTAGATCTCCCATCAGATCTCAAAAAGAAGAGATTTTTAAAATCTCACATTTCTTGATCTTCAAGATCCTGCCAACAGAGGAGCAAGAAGGAGACCCATCTTTAGAAACTCCACTTTGGGGAAGAACTAGGGCTCAAGGGGAGAAGCCCTTCATCGGCTTCAAAACATCCTAGGAGTTTAACTCCTCACACACACACACACAAAAAAAAAATAATAAGTGCTCCTTTCTGGGAGTACAACTCCCATTGCAGGGACCAAGTCCCTTTTGCCGCCCGAGCACCCACGTGCTAACACGTGGGGCGCTAGCGCCCTTGCGTTCAAAGCGCTAACGCCCGAGCGCCCACGTGCCGACACATGGGGCGCTAGCGCTCTTGCGCGCAGAGCGCTAGCACCCACGAGTGTCTACGTGCCGACACGTGGGGCGCTAGCGCTCTTACGCTAAGAGCGCTAGCGCCCAAAGCGCTAGTGTCCGAGACCTCACGTGCCGACACGTGGGGCGCTAGCGCTCTTGCGCTCAGAGCGTAGCGCCCACGTGCCTGGCACATGGGGCGCTAGCGCTCTTATGCTCAAAGTGCTAGCACCCAAAGCGCTGGCGCTTTTTCCCACGCATCCTTTGGATGCCTTTTTCCTTTTTTTATTTTATATATATGTATACACACACACACACATACTCTACAACACTATCCCTCTCAACGGTAGCTTAGTCCGCGGCTGCAGGAGATTCGAATCCCCACAATCAATAAACTCCAGCCTAACCTAGGCAGGGGGAATCTGTAATGCGCCTGACAAGCGCGTACGTATTCCCATCTCAATGGGGCGACGAAAAACACCCTACAGATTCTAGCACGCCCGGTGGGACCAGTCTCTCCTCCCATATTTCGGGTTAAACGTTCATGCGAGCTCAATCAATATACATGTCTATATTTATACTATAATAATGCTCTTTTATGCAGGTTTTCAAGCAACCAACTTTCAACGACAATGTCTCCCAAGATGAATTCAGCTTCTGACGCGACCCCGATCCCGTACGTGGTCAAGATCAATGCACGTATGGTTCTCCCCGCAAGCCTCAGTCGACAGTGGGAGGAACTGCCCCGCCAGTTTGGTTCCGTCATCATCTACCCTGCCGGAAGCGCTCATCTGGCAGAAATCCCAGCAAAACAGGTGGCCCAACCGGTCTCAAGGGGCAAGAGGCCGAATGTTGTGATCGCTAAGGCACCACACCAGAAGCTTAAGATGGTGTCTGAATGACTCCCTGGTGCTCCAGCTGGGGGCAAGACTTCCGGTACAAAGGGCAACACCAAACGTTGCGGACGAGCTCATGTGATGACTCCAACAAATGCACAATTAGGCGTATCTCCAAAGTCCTCCATCGCTAGGTCTACGGCGGCTCCCCGAAGAGCCGTAACCGGCCAAGTGCTCAAAACAGAAAGGCTGAGACAGAAGCGGCTCAGGTATCGAGCCAACAAGAGGGCCAGGACTCTGGCCAGGTGGAGTCGTGTGAGATTCCAAGAGCAGAGTCATCCTGCGACGACGACTGAATCGGCCGTAAAAACCAGCAATTCCTTCGAACCTCTGAAGTGGGTTCAGAAAAATGCCATGACCGCCAGAATTAAGAAGACAGCGGTCCGAACGTCGCTACAAAGAGACGTGTCCCTGCCCCAACAGAAAAAGTATGACACTGTCTCTTCAAGAGTCTATCAGGCGCTCTGTACCACACGAAAGCAGCGGGGCAAACCCAGAAAAGAAGCGCTAGCACCATTCAAGAACCTGGTCAGGCCAGCCGCCGATAATAAAAAGATGGCTGGATATATTATCCATACGGTCTTTATGGCGGGTGGGCGCCCTAGCGACAACCTTCGCAGCAAAAGCAAGGATGGGGCCATCACATCCCAAGCCCAATCTGGCTTGAATGTGGTTGCCGCTGCCCAAGAACAGCCGCCTCCACCGGATGATGAAAACCCTCTCGATGAGGACGATAGGCAGAAGGACCCTTCGGTCCAGGCAGAGTCAAGCTCGAACAGCGAGGAAGAGCCGACTTTCCGTCCCAGGACTGCGGAGCAAGAGCTGCTTCAAGAGCTTCGGAAACAGCTCAAGAGCAAAGATAAAGAGATGGCCAAGCTCTATCGAAAATTGACGACCTAACGAACGTTGTGATGCAGCTTACGGCTTAAATTGCTCGAGCGCCTCCCAATCAAGCACAAGTCGCTACTCATGAGCCGGATGATGACAATCCAAAGCGGCCGATGCCTGTCCCTTTGGGTCCAAGATTCGTCGAGCCACACGAAAGCCGGCCGCATTCCGCTTCTGGAGACGCCTTGGCCCCAGATAACACCATCCCACTAACACAAGATCGGATAATGGATTTGGTCACCAACAAGGTTAAAACATTGGTGGCCGAAGCTGAAGCTCAGAAAGAAATTGGCAGTAGCGGGCGGCCATATCCCGCACAGTACGATCTGATCGAGTTCCCGAGCGGCTGCGTCATTCATAAATTCGGAAGATTTGACGGGACGGGAAACGCAAATTAGCACGTCGCCCACTTCAAAGCATCGTGCGGAAATACAGGGGGCAATGATACACTCCTTCTTCGTCAGTTTGTCAACAGCCTGACTGGTGTTGCCTTCGACTGGTACGCGAGTATACCAGACGGGTCCGTTATTACCTTTGCCTAAATGGAGTCTCTGTTTCGACAAAAGTTCATGAGTGTCAGTGATAAAATCTCCATTGCTGACCTTGTGAGGACCAAGCCGGGGAAGAATGAAAGCAACACCGACTTTATCGCCCGATGGCGTAATCTCACAGTCAAGTGCGAACCGCCGCTGGAGCAGGACCAGTCCGTCAGCCTTCTCATTGGGAACCTCAGCAATTGGATGGTCCCATTCTTGTGTACAGCAGGCCTCAAGACGTTTTAAGAGCTAACCAAGAAAGTCCAAATGCTGGAACGCTCGAAGAAAGAGTCTACCCCGGACTCTTAGAGAGACAAAACTTGGAAAAGCAAGCGGGACGACAACCGTAGAAGCGGGAGTTCCAGCAGTACCAATGTCTTCAATGCGTCCGAGAATGAAGAAAAGTGAAGGGCGGGCGAATCCAAAACCAACCGGTCTCGAAAGCCATTGCTGGGAGGAGATGGGCCTTCCCTAGAGGAGAAAAAGAACAATGATTACTCATTCAGAAGGGACAAGGTCCGCAAGATATTTAAAGATGCCTTGAACAACGATCTACAATTGCCGGAGTCGAAAAGACCCCAAGAAGCAAAAATGACCGACAATCCCCTGTATTGCCCGTACCACCGAGTAGTGAGCCATGCGATCGAGGATTGCTATATCTTCAAGGACTGGGTCGAGAAGCAGTACAAGGTTGGAGAGATCGAGATGTCCAAAAGTGTGTTGGTGAACAATTAAGTTGCAACCACCAACTTTATACAGACAGAAGCTGAAGCCTTCTGGGAGCACACAGCCGAACCCGCTGCCGTGAGAAATGAAACGGACTCACTGCGGCCTCCGTGGAGTACGCACATATCTAATAAGACGAAGAATATGATAAAGCTACTTCGGAAAGAGCTCAGGACGGAATGGGAAGGGCAGAAGAGGCCTACCTTTCCAGCTGCCAATGCGGCTCCATCAGGCTCAAAATCCAAAAAGCTCAAGAAGAAGAAAAGTGCAGCTCGGCGCGAAAAGGAGTCTGCAGGGAGGTCGACCATTCAAAAATATATCGATTCCTTCGAAGAATATGAACAGAAGGAAAGAACTCTGATTCAATTGAAGGAGTTCCTCCCTGTACGAGCGGCTGAAATTTTGGAGGAGTTAGAAGAAGACTCCAATGAAGAGATCCCAGTAGTGACCTGCTACGCCATCCACCTTGGCAGCGACTCTGAGGAGGAGCTCTGTTTTCTCGAAGAGGACGAGGAGCTCGCCACAAAGGCCAACCAAATCCAGCTTAGAAGCGGCAGGGCTCTACCGCCAAATCAGGGCAACGCCCCAAAAGGGAAAGAAAAACAAGTCGCTAATGAAGAAGATGACATAGAACTTGCTCATGAAGATTTGAGTCCTTCCCCAGTAGACTATAATGCCTTGGCTCACCTCCGAAAGTTTCCGTCTCTCCCTAGCATCTATGATGCCTTGGTTCTATCTCAAGAGCTTAGAGATGTTCTCATTCATGCTCTGCAAAACCCTGAGCGGTATCAGGATCGCTTTGCGGAAATTAATATGAAAGAAGCTCAGTACACTTTGCAAGCCGCCGCAGTCACGTTTAAGGATGAAGACTTGCTACTGGGAACGGCTGAGCATAATCGGCCGCTTTACGTGACCGGGTACAGCGACGGAGATCGGATTAATCGCATATTGATTGATCCGGGGTCCTCAGTGAACATCATGAACTTACGAACTCTGAAGAGTTTGTCAATGGACGTCCGACACCTGTCAAGCGAAAGGATTGTCATTCAAGGCTTCAACCAAAATTGCTAGCAAGTTCTGGGGTCCATAGCTCTGCTAATCAAATTTGGGGATCTGCAAATTGAAGCTAAGATATACGTGATCGACGCTGACACGTCTTATAAAATTCTCTTGGGGCGGCCGTGGCTTTACGATTACGGTATCATTCCGTCAACTCTCCATCAATGCATGAAGTATACTAAAAATGGCGAAGAAAGAAGCATTGATGGAGACATACAGCCGTTCGGTGTGCATGAAGTCCAATATGAAGATTCTCGGTACTTCATGAACCACCAAAATGCTAAGCCACAACTGACTGAGGATAGACCGGCCCCACTCAAAAGCAAATCTGCGCCGGTTGTCACTTTCAAAAGCAAAAACGCCCAAGTGCTCCAGCGTTTTGGTAGTGACACCGATGAGTCTGACGTTGGAAGTCCGTCCTTCCGTAAAACTCGCCTTCGTTTCGGTAGCGATACGGACGAATCTGACGCTGAAGGCCTATCTAGCAGCAAAATTCGCCCTCATCTTCGCAGGGACACTGAAGAGTCGGAAGAAGAGGCCCTGCCTTGTAATAACTGCACAGATTGGACCCCCATGCAACAAGCGAAACTATGAGAGACCTTCGAAATTGCAGAAGGGCCCCTAACTGTCACAAGGGTGCCGGAGCAGATGTCCAAAGAGCTCGATGCATTGTTAGTCTCCACCGTGGACCAGCTGAAAACTTTCTACGTGCCCGGAAGGAAAAATGGATAGAAGGGCATCCTGTTTTATGGGTCAAATCCTGTTGTGCACCCGGACGATTTGTCTATCGCGTGCCTTCCCTATGAGAGAGGCATAAGAGCCGTCCTCAATCCCAGATACTATGCACCCGAGATGCGGGAATATTCCAAAAAGTGCGGGCGCCGGTTATATCAAACGGAATCCGAAGCAAAGTTTTATGAAGGGCTATGGCATCCGCCCCAGGTCCGAGCACTCATCGATGGACGAGTTCCAGATAAACGGGGCATAGGCTTCATTCAACCTGATTCCAAAGCGTGCTACATGATCCATGCTGGTGAAGCTAGTGAAAGATCAAATGATGACGACAAGATGGCTGAGCCAGAAGAAACTCCTCAGGAGCTTGAAGATGGCGGACAAGCAACCTCGACGAACTAGACGAGATTGACTTAGGAACGCCCGATAATCCAAGGCTGACCTACATCGGCTCACTCTTATCAGAGGAAATGAAATCGCAGATAATCGCCCTGATGCACGAGTTCGTCGATTGCTTCGCGTGGACGTATAAAGAAATGCTTGGACTTTCCCCTGAAGTGGCCGTGCATAAACTGGCTATATCTCCTGATGCTAAGCCAGTCAAACAAGCCCCTCGAAGAATGAAAAGGGAACTAGAAGAAAAGGTCATCGAGGAAACCAAGAAGCTCATCAATGCCGGCTTCATCAGGGAAGAGAAATAAGCGGACTGGATCGCATGCATAGTCCCAGTGAAGAAGAAAAATGGGCAGATTCAAGTTTGTGTCAATTTCAGGGACCTCAACAAGGCATGTCCTAAAGACGACTTCCCGCTACCGGTCATGGAAATGATGGTCGATGACATCTCAAATTACGAGTTGTTCACCTTTATGGATGGCTCGTCTGGGTATAATCAGATCAAGATGTCGCCTGAAGATGAGAAGCACACAGCATTTCGAACCCCGATCGGAATATACTGCTACAAAGTGATGCCGTTCGGACTGAAGAATGCAGGTGCTACATATCAAAGGGCAATGACCAATATCTTTGATGACCTAATCCATAAAATCGTCGAATGCTATGTTGATGATCTGGTCATCAAGACTAAAACCAAGGCCGATCATATCCGAGATCTTAGGACCGTTCTCACCAGACTGAGGGAATACGATCTGAAGATGAATCCTCTGAAATGCGCTTTTGGCGTGTCATCGGGAAAATTCTTGGGCTTTATAGTCCGGCATCGAGGGATCAAAGTTGACCCATCAAAGATAAATGCCATCATGGAGATGCCCCCTCCAAAGAGTCTGACGCAGCTGAGACCATTTCAAGGAAAGCTTGCTTCTATACGAAGGTTTATCTCAAATTTGTCGGGGAGATGTAGGCCCTTCTCAAAGCTCATGAAGAAAGGGGCTCCTTTTGTCTGGGACGCCGAATATCAAGAAGCGTTCGAAAGCATCAAACAGTACTTGTTGCACCCTCCAGTGCTGGCCGCTCCCGTTCCCAATAAACCGCCGATTCTCTACACTGCCGCGCTAGATGAGTCACTCGGTGTGCTCCTTACCCAGAACAACGAGGAGGGAAAAGAGAATGCCCTCTACTACCTCAGTCGAACTTTAGTCGGGGCGGAACACAACTATTCCCCGATCGAAAAGCAATGCCTGGCTCTGATATTTGCTGTGAAGAAACTGAGGCACTATCTTCTCGCTCATCGGGTTATGCTGATCTCCAAGGTCGACCCACTCAAACACTTGATGACCAAAGCAAGCCTAGCTGGCAGAATGGAAAGATGGGCTGTCATGCTGCTTGAGTTTGACATAGTTTATACTCCTCAGAAAGCAGTAAAAGGGCAAGCTCTTGCGGAATTTCTCGCTACTCATCCCATACCGGAAGGGTCACCGCTCAATTGCGAGTTACCCGATGAACAAATATTGCATCTCGAGGATAGCGAGCAATGTTGGGAGCTCTACTTCGATGAGGCCTCATCAATAAGGACCTCCAGCAAATCAAGCGTCCCGGAGATAAAAGCAGGGATAAGATTGGTGTTCATCACGCCATCGATGGGAACCCTACGGCGTTCTTTTGCTCTCACCGAGCCTCGCACAAATAATGAAGCTGAATATGAAGCTCTGATAGCCGGTTTGGAGCTTGCCATAGAAATGGAAATCCCTCGGCTATGAGTCTACGGTGATTCCCAGCTTGTCGTCAACCAAGTAAGCGGCGACTATAAGATATACAAACCCGAGTTAGCTCGATACAGAAGCCGAGTGGTGGAACTCATGAAACGGTTCACTCATATTGAGCTGATGAGAGTTCCTAGGGCGTTGAATGGAAATGCTGACATACTCGCTCGCTTAGTCAAGGAGCTGGCTGATCCTGACAGAGACGAAATTCTGATCATAGTCAGGAGCCGGCAAATTCTGCCCCCAGTCTCACTACGAGAAGAGGAAAGCGCGGAACAGAAGAGCAGTCCTACCGAAGAAGCTTCGATCGTTCAAGACGAGCCCGATTGGAGAGAACCCTTCATAGAGTACTTCCGATACGACAAGTTGCCTGAAGGAAAATCTGCGAGGGTTCAGCTGAAGAAGAGAGCTCTCCGATACGTGTTTGTAAATGACACGCTATACCGCAAGTCATATGACCAACTCTGGCTCAGGTGCCTGTCATCGGCCGAAGCCCAAAAAGTTATGAAAGAAGTTCACTCAGGCATCTGCGGGGCTCACCAGTCCGGCCCCAAAATGCGGCTTCAGATCAAACGGCTTGGGTATTACTGGCCTACCATGATACGGGATTGCGGAGAGCATGCAAAGAAATGTCATATCTGCTAAATTCACGGTGATTTCATTCACAAGCATCCCAATCAGTTGCATCCTACGGTGGCGTTTTGGCCCTTCGAAGTCTGTGGAACCGACATAGTTGGCCCAATTGATCCTCCGTCATCCAGAGGCCACCGGTTCATACTGGCCGCAACTGACTATTTCTCCAGATGGGCTGAAGTTGTCCCGCTAAAAGAAGTCAAGACAGAAGATATTCTGACATTCTTCCAGCATAATATTCTATACCGCTTCGGTACACCAAGAAGAATCATTTCTGACAACGGGCCTTCTTTCAAGAGCTTCAAAGTCTCAAGGTTCGCTACTCGGCACAAGATAGACTGGAGATATTCTTCCATCTATAATCCAAGAGCCAATGGGCTAGCCGAAGCCTTCAATAAGACTCTATGCAAGCTCCTGAGGAAAAATGCTTCAGCCAATAAGAGAGACTGGAATCTCAAACTTCACGAGGCGTTGTGGGCGTATCGTACCACGCACCGTACTTTAATTCAGTCCACTCCATACTCATTGCTCTTCGGAGTGGAGGCGGTCCTCCCCCTCGAAGTCGAAGTTCCAAGCTTAAGAATGGTCGTTCAGCACGAGTTGACGGAGGAGGAAAACGTACTCCTTCGGCTTTAAGAGCTCGACGCCCTCGAAGAAAAGAGGCTCGCTGTGCAGCAAAATCTGGAGCTATACCGATCCCAAATGTCACGGGCCTATGACAAGATAACCCGTTTCCGCGCTTTCTAGAAAGGTGAATTGGTGTGGGTCCTCAAAAGACCGATCATCCCCAATCGACATGCTAAGGGAAAATTCGAGCCAAACTGGGAAGGACCATACGTCATCGATAAAGTGTTCGACGGAGGATCCTACCAACTAATAAGTGCCGAGGGAGAAAGGCCCATTCTACCAATCAATGGCCGAAATCTCAAGAAATACTACGCGTGAATGCTCCAAGTCGCAGGCGAATTGAGCACACCGGCCCTACGGTCTGGATCATACATCCTGCAAAACCGTATACAATCCATGGGCATAAACGACCCATATCTCTCCCAAATCCTGCCGGTGAGATTACTTTTAAAGTCCCACCAGCGGCAAAAAAAACGGTATGTCCACAAGCAAAACGGGCACGGATGAAAACCCGAAAGGGTTCCGTGAGTAAAAACAGCATGACTACCGGCGAGTTTGTGAAAACCCGAAAGGGCGAAAACTCGTGAAAAGAGATGAAATACACTCGCAAAGTCCTCTCGACCTTGTGAGGAGAAAATGTAACGACCATATTGTCTAATACCTAATAAAATGTATTTATTTATATTTCTACTATCAAATAATTATTTACATGTTTCTTTTATATAATACTAATTTTTAAAGTAGTGTTAATAATTTTTAAAGCAGTAAATATGATTAAAGAAAATTTCTAAAATCTATTTATTATTTTTATAGGCTTGAAATGTTTTAGAAAGATTTTATAACACCTTAAAATAATCTACATATTTTTATTATCAATAAAAGTAATTAATTCGTAATTAAAAATATTTTAAAGATTAACTAGATATTATATAATTATTATAACTAGTTACCAATTTAGAAATAAATATACTAATTGTTTTTTTGCCCAAAACTATTTTTATATTAAAGATAATAATAAAATATATTTTCTGGAATTTTTCCATAATTTTTACTATTTTTAACAAATTTTTCAAAGCCAAATCAATATTCTGCTATTTATTTATTTATATTAATTTTTATTTAAAAATTTTAAAACCTTTTTAACCTGGACCGTTGGATCTAAGATCCAACGGCCCAGATCTCTGCGGCCGCGCCCACGTGGCGATCCGCACCCGCGGCCACGGGCCAATCGCATCGCGCCACGTGGCGACGGGGCGGCGCACTGCGGGCCGTTGGATGCAGATCCAACGGCCAGGAAGCGGCGGCGGCGGCGGCAATGATTGCGCAATCATTGCAGAAATGATTGTACGCAGATTTTTGGGATTTTTTGGATTTTCTTGTTATTTTTGACCACTATAAATAGGCACCTTCAAATCTCAATTTCTCACAACTCAGAGCTCCAAAAATTCTAAAAAAAATACCGGTGCCTTCGTATCGACGACACAGACGCTACGGCTCCATCCAATCGCAGAGGAAAAATTGGGACGCGAAGTTATTGAGAATTTAGTACGAGACTACGTTTTCAACTCTTCGGCTTTCCGACTCAAACAAAAGGTAGGATCCGCCTCTCTCTCCTTTTCCTGTCACCTTCTTCTATCTCAATTCCAATTTCTAATCATCAACCCACATTTAAAAAGTGTTATTATATTTGTACATACCCTTTTTCCTTATACCCTTAATCATGATAATGTTAACCCATATTTTTAAAACGGTGTTTAAATTTCATCTGTACAAAATTATATTGCACACCCATAATACCTGGAATCTGATATAACTCATGAATTTTCATTTCACCTCTGACATACCCATACTATAAAATGATCTCGAAATAGGTTACTTCCACAAGATACTCTCGTTTAAATATTATATTTTAAAGATATGTAAAATGAATATTTTAGATATATTTTACTTACAAATATCTTTAAAACCTCATCAACTTTTTAAGAAAGAAAATATTATTTGAATAACGATATCTTTTCAAAAGGGAATATTTAGTATCTTCTAAAAGGTAATTTTTAAAACCGATCTAAAATAAAGAAAAGGTTGTAGGCATCGATCGTTTATCTAAACCAGACTTTGTGCTGTCTAGGCAAGTGTGTTTAAGGCTAGTGGTTATTAATTAGGCCCACTACTTACATAGTGGAGTACCTTCCCACTTACCTGGCACTTACCTAGCCACAATTGGCGGTGAAGAGGCGATTTGAGGACCTCATAACTTATCCTTTTGGAATATTAGGAGCAGTCTAGATTTTCAAATAAAAACCTTTTACAAAGGATTTTCAAATAAACACCACAAACTTTTATCAAAAGATATTTTCTGTAAAACCTTATTTTTTCCCAAAATAATAAATATCCCAAATATCATGGTTTTTCTTAGAAGTAATAAAAGATATTTAAACCCTATTATTTATAACTAAGCTTTCTCTAAAGAACACGAAATACTTTACGAATTCTAGAAAATAAAACGAGTGGTTGTGGAAGGCCATATTAAATGAGATCAAATACTCTTTCTAAAATTCCAGTTTATGACAACATGACATATACAAAACATGATACGGTTAGGGTTAGAATGCGCGGACCTAGGTATGGAATACTTTATGAAGATCCCGATCTTCCGGGTGACCAGTCCAATATATGGGCGACTATATAAATATGAAGATCCCGATACTCCGGGTGACCAGTCCAATATATGGGCGACTATATAAATATGAAGATCCCGATACTCCGGGTGACCAGTCCAATATATGGGCGACTATACAATATGGAAATTCCATGCCTAGAAGTATACGCACTAACTCTAATTCGTCCGAACCTTTATACTGAACCACGGGGATGGGTAGTTTGATTAGGCAAGGATAATTCGGAACTCGGATTCCTCTACCACTCGATCATGATCCCGGGAAGTGAAACGGTACATTTCACTTCCCCAGTTGTTGTTCTGTGGCCACAACGGAATAATCTTGAGTATCCGGACCCTTATTTAACAAACTAATACAAACTATTACCTTCATCTACATATAACTTACAACATATATAACTTACTCATACTCACATATCCAATTTGTACTTAACCTTATACCTTTATACTCATGTACAACATATTCACTATACACACCTGTTCGTTTCTATACCTTTACTATCTTATGAGGCAACCCTACCCGAGTTCAACTCGCTGACGGACCTTCCTTTTCTTTCTCTATCCTTGGAATGTCCGTCAGATAAGAATGAGCATTACAGCGAAGATCAAGGTGTGAAGCCAACTTCTGAAGACAAGACAATGGAAGATTAGATAGTTTTAATTTTTATTGTTGCCCACATGTTTAGGGCTTTTTGTTTCTCCTTTGATGTAAATAAACTACTTAGTTTATTTTAACTTTCTCCTTTGGGATGTAATAAAGTTTGGTTAATGGAAATAAAATGCCTTTCGCTTTTATTATTTTTGTTTTGGTACACATCCTGCATATTAATTATTTATACGCTTAACGTAACTGTATTGAATAGACCACCTTCAATACAGTTAGGTTGCGGACCTTACCACGTCTTTCTTCTCCTTCTTTTGGGAAGCGGGGCGTGACAGGTTTTGTGGTGGCCCATGCAGGTCCTCTTGTGTACTAAAATAAAACCATTAACTGACTTATTATATTTGTGAATCTTATCCATTTATACCGATATCATCGGTTTCCCTATGTCCCTTGTTCCTTCCTTGATATTCTGTACCTTGACCATGACATTTCTCTCTGGTCATGGTAAATCTTTCCAACGAGGATGACATGTCCGATATTACTTTGAAGCTACATCTGAAGATTCAGAAGGCGAAGTCGTAGACTCTCAGGCGGTTGTCCCCGCAAGGCACCGTGGGAATGGTCATGCTTTTCTTAGATCAAGGACCTATCATCACTTGTTGAACTCCCGTAATCGAGACTAATAAGTCTTTTTTCCTTTCTTTGGCCGAAAAAAACGATGTCCTTACTTTTCGGTTGTACTCTCCATATTGAAGTTGGATAATAAAATCTTAGTTTCGAGCAATAATCTCTCTTGTGTCTCTTGCCCTTCTTAGTCTCTCCCTTGCATTAATTATTGTTCTTTTATGCAAGTTATCTTGTCTCATCTCAGCCTGTTCTGATTCAGATCATCGATGGCTGGACGACACCATCACCGCAACCGAAGGGGAAACGGAGACAATAAATCCACTGCCCATCACGCAGCGATGCTACAAATGCTGCAAGGATTACTGGAACAACAGCAGCAGCAGACGGCTGCCCTACATCAAGAGTTGCGCGAGAGTAGGCAGCAACAAGCAGAAGTTTTTAAGCAGGCACTAACCCCAGTTCCACAAGGTTCGGCGGGAGTGAAGCAGTTCAGATCACTCCACCCTAAGATTTTTCAGGGAAAGAAACTCCTTTAGAAGCTGAAGAATGGCTTAAGGGAACAGTCAATGATCTCAGTGCCGCCCAAATCCCGAAGGACGCGTGGGTGAACATTGCCAAACTACAACTTACGGATAATGCCAGGATATGGTGGGAGGCAGAGGAAAGTAGATCGAAGGAGCCCATCGACTGGGAAAGGTTCAAACAGCGTTTTGATACCCAGTACTTTCCAGTCGTGGCACACTTAAAAATGGAACGGGAGTTTATACAGTTCCAACAAGGAGGTATGTGGGATAAGTCGGTGGACGAGTATGCTTCGGAGTTCGCAAGGTTAAGTCGATTCGCGCACCATCTGGTGGCAACCCCAGAACTTTATGCCAAAAGATTCCGACAGGGATTGGACCTGAAGACACAGTCCTCCATGTCTTCTGCTACCTTATCAACTTATGATGAAATTTTAGAGGCGGCACGAAACTTTGAAGACCTTCAGAGACGGATAAGGAAGGATAACCGTTTATCTGGTATTAAGCGACCAGCCAATCAAATTCTTGAGGGATCAACTTCCAGATTCAACGGGAGATCACAACCGCAGAGACCAACAGGACCAACTATCTTCGGAAAACCAGTTGTTACATGCAACCATTGTGGTAGGACCGGACACCACATGAGAGACTGTCGCATTTTGAACAAACTTTGCATAGTCTGTGGGTCTCCGGATCATGCTATTGGGGACTGTCCTCAGAAAGGAAGACAATCAGGCCCCGTCAACAAGCCGGCTAATTATGGAGCACCAACACAAGGAAACCGGCCACTTTCCGCCACTAAAACAACCGGTCAAGGGACAACACCAAAAGGACCACCCTTGCCATCACAGGAGCGTGTTTTTCAGCAAGCGCAAAAGAATGGACCCAAACGTCAGACCTTCACCATGACGGCCGTGGAGACTGATGCCATGTGGAAAGACAACAGAGGTACTCTTCTTTTCGCAACCTTTCTTCCGATACCATTCTTATTTATCTTTCAATGCAATTCTTAGTTGGACTCACCCTAATTCCCTTAGTTTCCGTAATTTCGACTAGTTGTCTTTATATTCTAGCCCTCATATTTTCCATCAATTCATATCTTTCCTTCAACTTCTAAACTTTTCCATCCGGAATCAACTACCAATTTTATAATTTCCAATTCCTTATACCTAACCCTTCAAGACTTTCCATGCATCAAGTGATATACCAACTTGCAGGAGCAACACATGCAGCAAAGAGAATTTCTGGTAGCGTTATTGATTTCCATGCCAAGTAGTGGCTACTCCTTTGAAAATTTCAAGTATGAAATTATTCTAAGGAGGGTAGATCGTAACTATCACAACCATTCTTGCAATTCTTAGCAAACCCAGAAGTTTAAACATCCACAACGATTTTCAGAGGAGTGACTTGGTAATGTGATGTATCAGCGAGGCAATATAGTTGCATATGCGTCAAGACAACTAACAATTTATGGATGCAACTGTTCCTATCCAGAATCAGAACCGACGATAGTAAATGTTCATCTTGAAGACATAAGGAGAACATGAAAACACGGATGGTTGAAACACGTGAAGCGGATGAGAGAGGTCAAGTTTTATATGGGAGAAGTACCGATCGATTGGGAAGATCCTGAAGATGGAGAATTTGTAAGATAATAAGTAGAAAAAGGTAGAAATGGTGATACAATACAGCGAGCGAAGAAAGCTCAGCCCACGACTCCATTTTCCGTTTAACATCTTGGAAGAAAACGGTGGGTTTATATATAGCCTACTTTTGCTACTTTCGTTGGAGGGAAGCCTAGTCATACTTTTGATCATTCCGAGATAATGGAAAGGTTAGCATAACCTACAAGCAGCAACCAGTCGGAATATTAGAAGAATGAAACCTTGAGCGACAAGACAATCCAGCTGGCCAGAGCTATATGAAGGAAGAACTACTAGGCGGACATACTCGAAAGCGAGGAAACGGGATGAGAGTGCGAGATCAAAATATTTAACCGCGAAAATCTCTTCTTAGTGATTTCTTTCTTCCTTTGACCTACCTTCTGAAATTTCGAGGACGAAATTATTTTAAGGAGGGTAGATTGTAACGACCATATTTTCTAATACCTAATAAAATGTATTTATTTATATTTCTACTATCAAATAATTATTTACATGCTTCTTTTATATAATACTAATTTTTAAAGTAGTGTTAATAATTTTTAAAGCAGTAAATATGATTAAAAAAATTTTCTAAAATCTATTTATTATTTTTATAGGCTTGAAATGTTTTCGAAAGATTTTATAACACCTTAAAATAATCTACATATTTTTATTATCAATAAAAGTAATTAATTCGTAATTAAAAATATTTTAAAGATTAACTAGATATTATATAATTATTATAACTAGTTACCAATTTATAAATAAATATACTAATTGTTTTTTTGCCCAAAACTATTTTTATATTAAAGATAATAATAAAATATATTTTCTAGAATTTTTCCATAATTTTTCCGTAATTTTTACTATTTTTAACAAATTTTTCAAAGCCAAATCAATATTCTCCTATTTATTTATTTATATTAATTTTTATTTAAAAATTTTAAAAACCTTTTTAACCTGGACCGTTGGATCCAAGATCCAACGGCCCAGATCTCTGCGGCGGCGCCCACGTGGCGATCCGCACCCGCGGCCACGGGCCAATCGCATCGCGCCACGTGGCGACGGGGCGGCGCACTGCGGGCCGTTGGATGCAGATCCAACGGCCAGGAAGCGGCGGCGGCGGCAATGATTGCGCAATCATTGCAGAAATGATTGTACGCAGATTTTTGGGATTTTTTGGATTTTCTTGTTATTTTTGACCACTATAAATAGGCACCTTCAAACCTCAATTTCTCACAACTCAGAGCTCAAAAAATTCTGAAAAAAGTACCGGTGCCTTCGTATCGACGACGCAGACGCTACGGCTCCATCCAATCGCAGAGAAAAAATCGGGACTGTTTCGCCCAATCAGAGCAAAGCTCTGTTTGAATTCAAAATTTAAATTTTCGAAGCAACGCTTCAAGTCTCAAGCGCAGCGCACCCAATCAGAGCAAAGCTCTGTTTAAAGGAAGCAACGCTTCAGATCCTTTGCGCTGCGCGCTCTGCGCCACGTGTCCAGCGCAGATACATTAGCGCAGCGCACCCAATCAGAGCAAAGCTCTGTTCAAAGGAAGCAACGCTTCAGATCCTTTGCGCTAGCGCTCCGCGCCACGTGTCCAGCGCAGATACATTAGCGCAGCGCACCCAATCAGAGCAAAGCTCTGTTTAAAGCAAGCAACGCTTCAGATCCTTTGCGCTAGCGCTCTGCGCCACGTGTCCAGCGCAGATACATTAGCGCAGCGCGTCCAATTAGAGCAAGGCTCTGTTAAAGGAAGCGCCGCGCTGCGCTCTGCGCCGTGCGACACGTGGCAACACAGTTGCGCTGCACGACACGTGTCAGCGCAGATGCGCTAGTGCAGAAAAAGGGGCTAAGTGCCAAAGGCAATTTAGCCATGCAAAATTACATGCACTTGATAACAACAAATTAAAATACGATGCACAAGCACAACAAAGAGTTCAAATAAAAAGAACACTTAACAGATAATAAAATACTTAATCAAAACATTTATTTATTATTAAATTTAAAAAAGATCACCGAATACGGGATCAGAGAGACAAGGGTTCACAAAAAGGAAAAGAAAATTATTCAGCTCCCTCTCCGCCTTCTCCATCGCGTCGAAGCGGCGATCTTCCCGAGGGGTAGCCATCCAACGGTCGACGCCGCATTCCTGGGAGAAAGTGGCGATGACGACTCGACGAGCCCGTATCTGGCTCAGCAAGTGGAAAGAGCAGTCCCTCAAGGGTTTGGTGATCAAGTGCGCTTCGAGAAAGCACTCAATCTTATCTTCGGCGGCATCCAGCATTGCTGAGGACATCTCTGCTGGAGGAGGGGGAATGTCGGCAAGCGCCGAGGCAAGGATCATCCGAAGCCAAATGGAATTCGGAGGGAGAGGAGACCCCACACGAGTCAAAAGCTCGTGCATTGCAGCGTCGCATTGCTCGTCCGAGAGAGAAGGGTCCACCAGACGTGCAGCAAAACGAGGAACGATGTCCCGGATCGGCACCTCCCATGGTTGTCGGCAGGCATGAGGGCGGTTGCAAGCCATGATCGAAGAAGTTCTCTGAAAATGAGAGAAGAAAAGGCTCAGCCTTGAGTTATATATATAGACCCAAGCACAGAAAATTCTGTGCACAATGAAATCATTGCCAAGGCCCGGGAAATCAGAATTTTGGGAATACAAGTTTGACTTGAAAAGAGGAGATGAAGCGGCGCTTCTGATTCTCAAAAATTTAATAAATGAAGCAACGCTTCAGATCCTTTGCGCTGAGCGCAACGCGCCACGTGTCAGGCGCAGATGTATCAGCGCTGCGCCCAAGAAGACGCGCCCAATCAGAGCAGAGCTCTATTTGCCTGAAGCAACGCTTCAGTTGCGCTGCGCTCTGCGCTGCACGACACGTGTCAGCGCAGATGCACTAGCGCAGTTGCGCTACGCTCTGCGCTGCGCGACACGTGTCATGCGCTGGGGCATCTGCGCCAAATTAAATTAAGATTTTTAAGAAATCTTTTCTGTTCTTGTTGAAACAAGAAGATTTTCTTCTGCAAGGCAGAAGCCCTTGGATCAAAGATCCAACGGTAGGGAAAATTCCCCAAATCACTCAGAGGATGATCTCTTTAACAAATTTAACTAATTTGTGAGCACTATAAAAAGGACCTTAGGCCTCAATTCAAAGGCATCGAGTTTTTTTTTGAGAATTCAAGAACCCTAAACAGAAAGAACTCCGAGAAAATTTCAAGAAAGAGGTAAAGAACCTTCATGGATTAGAAGAAATTCCTTCTAAAAGACCATTAGTCTAAAACAAAAAAAATAAGATCAATGATCTTTATAAAAAAGAAGAAAACAGTGCTTTGCACTTCTTGTGAACCTTCGGTTCTTTAAAAACGATGTAAACAATAAAAGAATAGTGCTTTGCACTTCTGCGAACCTCTGGTTCTTCGAATAAAGAAGAAATTTATTTTTTTCTTTGATCTAATTTAGACCAAGAACTTGAACAGAGCTTTGCACTTCCTTTCTGGAATCTAAAAAGATTCTTAGTGCTTTGCACTTCCAAGTTGCGCCGCTGCGCTCTTGAGAGAGCGCCACGTGTCGGCCATAAAACACTTGCGCTAAGCGCCCTTGAGATAGAGCTTTGCTCTCCGGAATTGGCGCAACTCGCTGAGAGCGCGTCACGTGTCAGCAGCGCAACAGCGCATTGCACTGCGCTAGTGCGCTTGCGCTCATCAAAGCACGACATGTGTCATCACCATATGGACTTGCGCTCGTTACTTAGCGCAAAACGTAGATGCATTAAAAAGGGCCAAGCCCAATTAAGAGAAGGCCTAACAGGCTCAACAAAGCGCAAATGCATTATTTTAAGGGGGCAGAGCCCAAACAAGAACAAATGCTTTGCATCATTTATAAATGGGCAGAGCCCAAACAAAAATATTCAGAATGCTATGCATTTTAAAAAAAGGGGCAAAGCCCAAACGAAGTAGATACTTTGCAAATGGGCAGGACCCAAAATAAACCGATACTCTATATCTTCTGTGGGTAGAACCTAAATAAAAAAATGCAATGTTGAAATGGACTTAGCCCAATCGTGGCCATAAGTCCTTAAATTAAATTGACTGAGCAAAATGGCTCTCCTAAATCAATCCACGTCCGGTTTGAGGGTACATCTCCGAACTCCTTTGACATCTATTGTTGTAATTCCTCAACGACGTCAAAGAGGTGACGGGTCCCAACGACCATAGACTAAAAATAACGGACCGAAATGTCCTTAAACTAATAACGGACCGAAATGTCCTTAAACTAATAACGGACCGAAATGTCCTTAAACTAATAACGGACCGAAATGTCCTTAAACTAATAACGGACCGAAACGTCCCTAAACTAAAATTGGACCGAAACGTCCCTAAACTAACATCGGACCACCACGTCCCTAAACTGGCGATGGACCACCACGTCCCTAAACTGGAATATGGACCACTACGTCTTTAAACTGGCGACGGACCGAAACGTCCCTAAACTAATAATGGACCACCACGTCCCTAAAACTGGCAATGGACCGCCACGTCCTTAAACTGACGCAATAGAGCCCAAACGCTCTTTTGCCGGATCTAAACGGTCCCGTCTAAGTTGATCTTAGCCCCAAATACGGCTAACGCGTCCTTAGATATTTAAATAAATAATAAAACTCCCAAATCAACTTTGGTTCAAGGGTACATCTCTGAACTCCTCTGACGCCTGTCGTTGTAATCCCTCAACGACGTCAGAGAGGTGACGAGTCCCGACGGCCAGATAATTAAATCAATCACCGCGTCGAGTCGATCTTAGTTCAAAACAGGACTAACGTATCCTTGACAAACGTTTAAGCTGGTCTTAGCCGCAACGCGACTAATGCATCCTTAAACTAAAAAACACCAAACCCAAATCTAAGCAAATACGGATTTGGACTAATCCACGTCCTACGGGCGACGGCATTACTCAGTCTCCGTATACAATCCACGGGCAACCACAAATAAAACAAACACACACGACACGAAGTGAAATTCTGGAGAAGGAGAAAGTTGTTACCGCAAAGCGGTAGCGTAATTAACTGCAGGGGCTTGCGCCTGCAGGGAAGAGCGTCCCCACAATCAAAAACCCCTCACCCTGAGGGGGAATCTGACAAAGTCTGCTACATCGGCCGCATCCGTCTAAACCTTCGATACACGGTGCCATAAATCAACTTGGCATCTTCGGAGAGGTGGACGGATAAAAACCAAATAGCATCTGCCCCGAACCCCAGGCACGTGACGTCCCGACGTCGCAGGCCGCCGTTCGGAGGGGAACAGATTCTGGCACGCCCGGTGGGACCTTTTCCTCTTTCCACTCCACACTTCGTGTGTCGTCTTCGCGAATCAATCGCGGTTTGTTAAATGGTTGTCCTCGGATTTCAAGTTGCTAAGATTTGGTCTTTTATCTGGCGCAGAATTCGAGATTCAATGGCCTCCAATTGCACCAGCTGCTCGAGATGCCACTGCAACAAACGCTCCACTTCACCAGGAGGGGTGACGTATGGGCCCCAAGCGGCGTCTTTCCTTACTCTGCCGGTAGACCAGGTGACCCAGGCCACCACCGGCCTATTTTTCGGGACCATGGTCCCCCCTGCAAGCTTCTCTATGCCGATATCCGCACCAGAAGCGAACAAGAAGTCGGTATTCGACCGGCTCGCTGCTGCTACGACCCCTGTCAACGGGTCGCCCGCTACTAAGCTGACAGCCTCTGTTTTCACCAGGCTAGGTCAGGATCATAAAGTGGCTGTCCCAAAGAGGGCAACGGCCACAGCTTCGGAAGTCGTTGAAGCAGTTTCTCCTATCAGGAAGTCAGTCTTCACAAGATTGACGGTTCCTACTCCTCCTTCAGCTGATCAAAAAAGCATCAGTCTTTGATAGGCTGACACCGGCAGTTGCCCCACTCCCAAACAAGGGGCAACAAGAAACTGTCCCGATATCTGAGCCAGTCCCAATGGCTCGTCGTGCGCGACGTCGCCATTGGCAGCGATTAAGGAAAGCAGGAGGCAACTCCCCTTCAGGGTCAACCCCGCCTGCTCCAGTGGCGGAGGTCAACGCTGCTGTTCCAACTGGGAACAGCTTTGAATTGCTAAGGAAGGTGAGAAAGAACTCCCCGGTTGCTACATTGAAAAGGTCTCCTCCACCCATGGAAAAAGCTCCGGAGACGAAACAGGAACAGCCCCCTCAACGGCTGTCATCAAAAGTTTATAAAGTATGGCGCAGGGTTCAAAACTCTGTGATCGATCCGGACCACCTGCGTCACCAGAAGAAGGCGAAGGTGGAGAATAACAAAAGCTGCCCCATTAAACAGCAGGGGGCAACAAATGCTAGAATGCCCGCTTCGACGGCTCTTTCAACCTCAAAGGTCTACAAAAGAAGGAGGCCAGAGAAAGCTCCCGCAACGGCAGCAAGAGTTAACAATGGTGAACCTAAACGCCCCAAGTCAGGGGGCATAACAGTTCATACAATCTATATGGCCTCAGGAAAAGAAGAAAGTCGTACTTCTACGGGCCACCGACCGCTTACCCGGTCAGTGACCAGGTCTCAGGAGCAGCAACAAAAGCTCCAGGAGATGATGACTACAATGGCTGCACTCACGGGGCCAAAAGAGAATCCTGAGACGTCCTTAGATGAACGTCAAGAGGAGGAGACCGACGCTGAGTTCCTCCGCCGAATACTGGAAAAAAGAGACAAAGAGGCTGCAGAACAGGCGGCCAACATAAAGAAAATGGCCCTCCTGTTCCAGGACGTGGTGGGTATGATGATTCAACCAGATCCACCTGCTGGAGATTCCCCAATCATTCTTGAAGATGATAGGGGAGAGACATCGAATCCTCCACCGGCTCTATCCGCAGCTAAAGAGGATACCATATCAAAAGCTGATTTGGATGAATATATTGCTCAACAAATACGGGCGCATCAAGCGGTTGAAGCAGCCGGTCAGATCGTGAAAACGGGGCGGCCATATCCGGGCTGGTACGACCAAATCAAGTACCCGCCAGGTTACACAATTCCTAAGTTTCATGTCTACAAGGGGACCGGCAACCCCCATCAACATGTTGCCCAGTTCAGGGCACTGTGTGGTAACACTGGAGGCGACGACAAACTTTTGCTGCGCCAATTCGTTGGAAGCTTATCAGACACGGCTTTCGAGTGGTATTCCGAGCTCCCCAACGACTCTATTAAAACCTTTGCGGAGATGGAGCTGCTCTTCACCCAACGTTTTGCAAGCGCCAGCGAGCGTACTCCGATGACGGCGCTGATTAACGCCAGGGTAAAGCCCGGCGAGACGTGGGTTCAATACGCTATACGGTGGCGTAATCTATGGTCTAAGTGTGAACAACGCATAGAAGAAGCGCCGGCAGTGGGGATGTTTGTTGGAACGCTTGATCCGCAGGCAACCATCTCGCAGTTCATGATGTTCTTCAAACCGACTTCCTTCCAGGCTTTGATCGACAAATTAGCGCAGATGGACCAGATGGGCCATAAACCCCCTCTCCCGAAGCCGGACCCCCGAAACGATAAAGGAAAGGGAAAAGCGATCATCGTCGCCAATGCCCAACAACAACCGAGCGACTCGAAGCCGGCTGCTCGTCCAAACAATACACGCCCATACGTACCCCTTGAGGACAGGATGGGACGTGCTTACTCCTTCCCCCGTGATAAAACAAGGAGGCTATTCGAGCTGGCGTTGCGCAACAGGCTTATAAATCTGCCAGATCCAAAACGTCCGTCACAACCGAATGACGTCAACGATCCTAGTTACTGCCCTTACCACAGAGTGTTGGGACATCCAATCGAAGACTGTTACGTTTTCAAAAATTGGCTTGAGAATCAATACCGTCAGGGCAAATTTGCGCTGTCTGACAAATGGAAGGTGAACCCTCCGCAGCCCCACACCTATAAGGGGACGAATACGCCGGGGGCAACATGCTCCGTTATTGAAGAGGCTCCCTGGGAGGTTGTATTATCGGCCAAAACGAAAAGAATGCTAAATGATCTTCAAACCTGCCCAGCGGTCAAGTGGAAGAACCCCTTGGAACCGCAGGTTATTGAGGGAATGTTGAAGCCACGACCGACCCCGAAGACCGATGGTGGTAGTTCAAGCGTTCATAGCCAACCGTCAAAATCTTCGAAAAAGAAGAAGAAGAAATCTAAGAAGCCCGTGAAGCCTGGCGACAAGCGCACGGACTTACAAAAGCAAATCGATGCGCTGGATGAATATAACCAAAAGGCGCGAACTCCCATCACGCTCCAAGATTTCCTTGATCACGTCTTCCAAAAAGAAGATGAAGGAGAAAGTTCATCGGATGGATCTGACGAATATGTGGCAAGCTGTCATATGATCTCCCATTCGACCACGAACGATGAAGGAACTTCTGGCACTGAAACGCTGGGGGCAAATGCCGAATCAGGAACCCCAGGGTTACCGGTTGAAATGATTAATGCGTTTCTTAATGAAGCTCGGTTGAAAAGCAAGGCTGATCGAGAACGCGAGATGGCTATATTCGAAAGGGCTAAGCGTCAGCGACTTGAGGAAGGAGCTGAAATGATCCCGTTGGAGCAAAATGCCTCCACCACTGACAAAAGCCAATTCAAGATAAAAAAGAAATTTGCTAAGGCCATATCGATGGGCATGAAGCTACCACCCTCTGAAGAAAAAGTTACCGGCGCGGTAGAAATGCACCCCTTTTATTGCTTATACCATCAGAAGGTCTCGCATTCCACCCAAGATTGCAAAGCTTTCAATGGATGGTGGCAAGGATACGTCGCTGATCGACAACGATTTAAACGGGAAAAACGTAAAATTCGCCGAGGCCAAAGAAATACGACTAAAGAACTTGAAAGAACTGCCGGCAATTGTCACATGGTTAACACTACCGGGTCACAAGTGCCTACATTTGGGAGCGACTCCGATGAAGAGCTAGAGCTTGGCCCTCTCTTCGAAGAATCCACTTCAGGAAAAGAAAAAGAACTAAAGGCCTGCGAGAATATACAGCTGCGCAATCGAACATTACCCGAAAAGAACCTCGGACCCTTGAATAAGAAAAACAAAGGGAAAGAGAAGGTCTCTGAAGACATCGCTTTGGATGGCCAAGTTGCGGAAGAGTTAACCGCCAAGAATCCCCCAAAAAGGAATAAAGTAGATTACAATGTCTTGGCGCATCTGAGAAAGCTACCCTCACAACTCAGCATTCTCGATGCCCTATTGCTATCGAAAGAAGCGAGGGATTCTCTGATTAAGGCCCTACAAGATCCGGACCAGTTCCAGGCTTTCCTAGCCGAACAAAAGATGAAGGATGAATTGGAAGAGGTGCACACAGCCGACGTTGCTTTTGGTGATGAAGACCTTCTCCTCGGAACATGTGAGCACAATCGCCCACTTTATGTTTCAGGATACTGCCATGACATAAGGATAGGAAAAATCTTGGTCGATAACGGATCGTCTGTCAATTTACTCAATGTGCGAGTGTTAAAGGAGATTTGCATGAGTGTCCAACACCTCGCCCGGGACAAAATCACCATCTCCGGTTTCGACTCTCAATCCTCAAAGACTCTCGGATCTGTGATATTGACGCTACGCTTCGGGGTGCTCGTCACAGACATCAAATTCCATGTTATAGACGCCAAGACGTGCTACAATGCTCTGCTCGGCCGACCATGGCTACACGAATACAATATCATCCCTTCGACACAACATCAGTGCATGAAGTATTCTAGGGACGGCCTCGAGTACACAGTGGCAGGAGAGTTGAATCCATTTTCCGTGAACGAAGTTCGCAAGTATGAAGATGCCAAATACTTCTTACCGAATTTCGAAGACGCGGAAAGGTGTCACAAACCGGAGAACAAAACTAACGCAACCATCCCTATCTTCGGCAGTGACACCGAGGAGGAGGAGGATATAATTTATTCAGGTCCGTCCCGGTCCACCAGGCCAGGACCATCTGGTCCTTCATTGATCTTCGGTAGTGACTCAGAGGATGAAGTTCATGCTGTATTCCCTGCTCGGCCTTCGATACGGGCTTCTGCCGAGGAAGAGCGAAGTCTACAGATAACCTTGGTGCCGCTCGAGCATTACAAAGAATTGGATGCACTCGACACCAACAGCATAGAAGAATTGCAGACATTCTATATCCCTCCTGGACGAAAAGGCGAGAAAGCAATCCTATTCTACCGTTCTGAAGAAAACAAGGTGGAAAAGGAAATTTGGCACGGCGCGGATCCCACGCTCGACAGGCTCCAGCCTATCCGTCTTCCCAGGTATTATACCGAAGGTTTGAAGAAGCTGCTGAAACGCCAAGGGATGTCCTTCACACAGACCGTCAGAAAGGCCAAATTCTATGACAAGGTCTGGAACGTTCCCGGAACTCAATGCAAACTGCCTAACGGGAGAACGGAAACGAAAGGGCTCGGGTATATTCGCTCAAAGAAACGTGAGCTAATAAACAGCTGTTATGTCATGTATGACTTTGATGAAGAAGCAGACGCTCACTGGGAAGAAACTAATCCGGAATCAGTGAAAATTCCCTATGCAAGACCTCCTAACCCATCGTCTGAAGGCCAAATGAGCAAACCTACAAGGGATGCCAGTCGAGAATCCCGAGATGATCATGATCGTGAAATGGCAATCTATGAGAAGGCCAAGACACGGCGCCTCCTTCAGCGGGCGATGAAAGACGAAAACGCCGCCCCTTGTCAACCTACTATGAAGAAAGTTCGACTCGAAGGCGGAAATAAGTTGAAAGGCAAGAGAAGCGCTCGACAACCGCAAAGCAAAGCTAAGAAGCCACGCATCCGAGAGTCAAGCGTTGTTGACCAAGCCATCATGAAGAAAATGGGTCGAGCATACTCATTTCCTCAGAACAAAACAAGGAAAATACTTGAGCTTGCTCTGAAACATCAAATGCTTACTCTGCCAGAGTCTAAACATCCTGAGCAGGCGGGCGAAGTCT
Organism: Agapanthus africanus; assembly: GCA_030015575.1. NCBI lineage: Eukaryota > Viridiplantae > Streptophyta > Magnoliopsida > Asparagales > Amaryllidaceae > Agapanthus > Agapanthus africanus. Next base: position 53,671,466 of record CM057350.1, on the reverse strand, counting down.
CCAACCCAAAATATTGCTTTTACCATCGAGTAATAGGGCATCCACTCGAAGATTGCTTCACCTTTAAGAATTGGGCGGAGGATCAATATCAGCTTGGCAAGTTCGCATTGTCTGACAGTTGGAAGGTAGCGCCGCCGCAAAAGCACGAACCCAAAAACACAAGAACAAGACCAACCTCGCATTGGGATCAGCAGGAAACTCGCACCTGCCATGTGATAACAATATTAAAAGAAGGGTCCGAGGATATGAACAACCTCCCTTGGTGCTTTGAAAGCGGCAGCGACGAGGTGATCTCAGAATTTCCCCCAGCTCCGAAAGAACTGGAGGACGGAATCCATACCACCGCAGACAATCTTAAGAAAATTGAGTTGGGGACAGTAGATGATCCGCGACCGACATTCGTCAGCGAGCTGCTGTCTGAAGAGAGGGTGGCTGCGTTAAAAGACGTCCTTGTGCAGCATAAAGATTGCTTCGCATGGAACTATTCCGAGATGCCGGGATTAGATCCAGAAGTTGCTGTACATAGACTAGCAATATCCCCAGACGTCAAGCCAATCAAACAGGCGCCGAGAAGAATGCGACTCGAGCTTGAGATGAGCATAAACACCGAAGTCAAAAAGTTAATCGACTCTGGCTTCATTCAGGAAGTTCAGTACCCTGAATGGATTGCCAACATCGTCCCAGTAATGAAGAAAAATGGGACAGTACGCATATGCGTAGACTTTCGGGATCTTAATAAAGCCTGCCCAAAAGATGATTTCCCAGTGCCAGTTACTGAACTTATGATAGACAACACATCCACTCATGAGGTTTTCTCCTTCATGGACGGCTCGTCGGGGTATAACCAGATAAAAATGCATCCCGAAGACCAGAAGCACACAGCCTTCAGGACTCCTCTTGGTATATTTTGTTACAAAGTGATGCCCTTCGGTTTGAAGAACGCCGGTGCTACTTATCAGAGGGCCATGACAAAGATCTTCGACGACCTCATACATGAAATCGTTGAATGCTATATCGACGATCTTGTGGTTAAAAGCAAATCATATGAAGAACATCTCGAGCACTTAAAGATCGTGTTTCAACGCCTTCGGCAATACAACTTGAAGATGAACCCTCTTAAATATGCGTTTGGGGTTTCCTCGGGCAAATTCCTAGGATTCGTCGTTCGACACCGGGGTATTGAAATAGATCCGTCGAAGATTAAAGCGATCATGGAAATGCCTCCACCGAGGACTCTCAAACAGCTGCGGTCTCTCCAAGGGAAGCTCGCGTATATAAGGCGATTTATAGCTAACCTTTCAGGAAAGTGCCGTCCTTATAGTCACCTGATGAAGAAGGGAACCCCATTCGTTTGGGATCAAAAATGCCAAGGCGCGCTAGATGAGATCAAGCAATACCTGCAAAACCCGCCGGTGCTGGCTGCTCCGGTTAAGGGGAAGCCTCTCATTCTTTATACAACCGCCCTCGAAGGTTCCTTGGGCGCATTATGGGCACAAGAGAACGACCAAGGGAAAGAAAGAGCACTCTACTACCTAAGTCGAGTTCTGCTGGGGGCAGAAAGCAATTACTCTCCCATTGAAAAACACTGCCTGGCGTTGATCTTCGCACTAACAAAGCTTAGGCACTATGCGTTAGCGCACGAGGTCCGTCTGATTTCAAAAGTGGACCCTCTCAAATATTTAATGTCAAAAGCCATATTGACAGGGCGTCTCGCTAAATGGGCCCTACTCTTGATGGAATTTTCGATAACATATCAACCTCTCAGGGCAGTAAAAGGCCAGGCCATCGCCGACTTCCTTGCTGAGCATCCCATACCTGCCGATTCTCCTTTAAACTGCGATTTGCCAGACAGACATGCGTTTGACACAATCGACAGTGGTGATACCCGTTGGGAACTTTATTTCGACGGAGCATCTTCCATGAAAAAGCACAAACAAAGTACGCCAATGATCAAATCGGGGGTGGGACTCATCTTCGTGACTCCACAAGGAGGGATAATGCGCTTCGCCTTCTCCTTGACAGAACCGAGAACGAATAATGAAGCTGAATATGAGGCTCTGATAGCAGGCCTCGAGATCGCCATCGATATGGGAATTGAGAACCTCCTCATATACGGGGACTCCCAATTGGTCGTCAGTCAAGTGAACGGCGATTACCAAACATGTAAACCGGAATTAATAAAATACGGTGAAAAAGTGCAGCAACTGCTAACCCAAATTCCCTCCTACACGTTGGAAAGCATACCGCGTGCGGAAAACAGCAAAGCAGACGCACTAGCCAAACTTGCTAAAGAACTGGCTGACGAGAACTTCGACGACGTTAAAATCATAGTACAAAACCGTCGAGTGCTCGCCCCAACAGAAATATCTCCAAAATCGTCTGAAGAAAAAGAAGCGGAAGAGGAGACAACCCTGCAAACAAAAGACAGGGAAAATACCGAGGACTGGAGAGAAGTCTTCATAGATTACTTCAAGTTCCACCGAATACCTGAAGAAGCGTCCACAAGACATCAGCTCACGAAACGGGCTCTGTCTTTCGCCTTCGTCAATGATACTTTGTATAAAAGGTCATTCGACTCTCTGTGGCTAAGATGCTTAGGACCTGACGAGGCGAGAAGGGTCGTCCAAGAGGTTCACGACGGACTCTGTGGTTCCCACCAAGCAGGCCCTAAAATGAAATTAAAGATAAAGCGGATGGGCTACTACTGGCCTACGATGATGCAGGATTGCCTGGAATACGCCGGACAATGTCACTCGTGCCAAATTCATGGGGACTTTATCCATCAGCATCCTAATCCACTGCACCCAACAGTGGCTAGTTGGCCGTTCGAAATGTGGGGAACTGACATAGTCGGTCCCATCGAACCAGCATCGTCAAAAGGACATCGTTTCATCTTGGCGACGACTGGTTACTTCCCCAAATGGGCGGAGGCGGTACCGTTGAGGGAAGTGAAGACGGAGAACATTCTCCATTTCTTCAAAACGCACGTCATATACCGGTTCGGAACCCCGAGAAGGATCATCTCTGACAATGGGCCAGCCTACCGAAGTCATAAGATTAGCCGTTTCGCACAGCAGCACAATATAGACTGGAGATATTCATCAGTTTATAATCCGCGAGCTAACGGTCTAGCTGAGGCCTTCAACAAGACCTTGACGAAGATCATAAAGAAAACAGTATCCCGAAATAAAAAAGACTGGCACGAGAGGCTGCAAGAAGCTCTTTGGGCGTATCGAACTACGTTCAAGACAGCCACAAAAAACAACGCCATACGCGTTGGTATTTGGGACGGAAGCAATACTCCCCCTCGAGATAGAGTTACCCTCTCTACGAGTAGCAGTCCACCACGAGCTGACGAACGTAGAAAATGCTCACCTTCGGCTTGAGGAGCTTGACGCCCTTGAAGGAACACGGCTCATAGCGCAACAAAATCTAGAGGCTTATAAAGCAAAGATGACGCGCTCATACGAAAGATTGACCCGACCGAGAACGTTCCATCAAGGCGAACTAGTGCTAGTGGTCAAAAGGCCCATGATCCCCAATCGCGCCAAGCGGGGAAAGTTTGAGCCAAACTATGAAGGACCCTACATCATCGATAAGGTCTACCAGGGCGGGGCCTATCTACTCATGGACATGCACGGTGAAAGACCCTTCAGACCAATAAACGGTCGCTTCTTAAAGAAATACTACGCTTAATGGGCCACAGCCTAGGTCAATAGCAGATGACGACGACTATGTCCGCTCGCTGTCTTCCTAAGCCCAAGCTTTATAAGCAGTAGTCAGCCCTCTCCACATTGGACCGAAATGTCCTTAAACTAATAGCGGACCGAGATGTCCTTAAACTAATAACAGACCGAAACGTCTTTAAACTACTACCACAGCATCTTTAGGCTGACGAGAAAAAAAAAAAAAAAAAAAAAAAAAAAAAAAAAAAAGCGGTAAGTCCATAAGCAAAATGGGCACGGATGAAAACCCGAAAGGGCTCCGTGAGTAAAAACAACAGGACTACCGGCGAGTGTTTGTGAAAACCTGAAAGGGCGCAACCTCGTTGAAGACACTTATAGGGTCCTCACGACCTTATAAGGAGAAACCACCCGCGTGAGATCCTTACGACTCACAAGGGAGCAACACACTTAGGAATCCCCACGACTCCTAAGGAGAAAATACACTTGCGAGATCCTCACGACTCGTAAGGAGAACTCTCTTATGGGACCCTCACGGCTCATAAGATTTGAAAGTCTTAAGTCACAGAGACCTAAACCTGTGCTTAAGCAAACCCCCACAAACTTCCAATGCTGCCCTACAAGCGGCTCATATTGACCCTTGTATACAATCCACGGGCACAAATAAATATTTCCCTAACAAAGTCCCATCCATGACTAGGGATGTGCTTGTACAGCAAACAACACTTGTAAGTCCTCTCGACTTATAAGGAGAAAACCTTCCTGTAGGATCCTTACGACTTACAGCGGAACAATACACTTAGGAATCCTCACGATCCCTAAGGAGAAAATGCACCTATAAGATCCTCACGACTTGTAGGGAGAAATAACTTTGTGAGACCCTTACGGCTCATGAAGTCAAAAGCCTTAGTCGACGGGACCTTAACCCTGGTCGCTAAGCCTCCTTTGTTTGACAACGACAGAGGCAAATGATGATCCGCTCCTGGCAATATCCCAGTTGTAGCGGTGCTGATGCCGAAATCGGTGTCCAAATTCAGGTTTACAGCGAAAAGCCAGTAGGCCGCACATGCATACGAAATAGCCGAAATGATGGGACGACTTGCAAAAAAAAAAAAAAAAAAAAAAAAAAAAAAAAAAAAAAAAAAAAAAAAAGGGTGTATGCATGAAAAAATAGCCGAAATGATTGGGCACCGCGAAAAATTGCCGAAATGTTTGGGCAATCGCGACCTTCGCGATATAAAAGCTGAAATGATAGAGCATCGCGGAAATAAAATAAAATAAAAGAAGAAATGATAAAACTTTGGCCCTACAGTAGAGGTCACATCGATCCCTGTATACAATCCAAGGGCGTAAACAAAGAAGAAACCATACTTCCCCAGCGGATTCTGTCAAACGACGAAGCCAAACCTCAACGGCTCATTTCAACCGAAGAAGCCAGTGACTTTAACAAAATCCTTGACTCACGGACATAAACACTCCTTGACGAGAGCCTTTTGATCCGCGTCGACCTATAGAGCCACCAGAGCCTCCGTGGGAATCATCGACTCGTTTCAAACCCTAAGGACACAAATAATCCTTGGCGCTTGGGATACAAATAATCCCTAGCAAAATTTCTCGACTCACGGATACAAACACTCCTTGACGAGAGCCTTCTGATCCGCGTCGACCTGTAGAGCCACCAGAGCCTCCGTGGGAATCATCGACTCGTTTCAAACCCTAAGGACACAAATAATCCTTGGCGCTTGGGACACAAATAATCCCTAGCAAAATTCCTCGACTCACGGATACAAACACTCCTTGACGAGAGCCTTCTGATCCGCGTCGACCTGTAGAGCCACCAGAGCCTCCGTGGGAATCATCGACTCGTTTCAAACCCTAAGGACACAAATAATCCTTGGCGCTTGGGACACAAATAATCCCTAGCAAAATTCCTCGACTCACGGATACAAACACTCCTTGACGAGAGCCTTCTGATCCGCGTCGACCTGTAGAGCCACCAGAGCCTCCGTGGGAATCATCGACTCGTTTCAAACCCTAAGGACACAAATAATCCTTGGCGCTTGGGACACAAATAATCCCTAGCAAAATTTCTCGACTCACGGATACAAACACTCCTTGACGAGAGCCTTCTGATCCGCGTCGACCTGTAGAGCCACCAGAGCCTCCGTGGGAATCATCGACTCGTTTCAAACCCTAAGGACACAAATAATCCTTGGCGCTTGGGACACAAATAATCCCTAGCAAATTCCTCGACTCACGGATACAAACACTCCTTGACGAGAGCCTTCTGATCCGCGTCGACCCGCAGAGCCACCAGTGCCTCCGTAGGAACCATCGACTCGTTTCAAACCCCAAGGACACAAATAATCCTTGGCGCTGAGGAAACAAATAATCCCAGCAAACTTCTCAACTCACGGATACAAACACTCCGTGACGAGAGCTTCTTTGACTCACATCTCGGGCAGTAAGGATTCAAAAACTTGCTTCCTGAACAATGGGACCCTGCAAGTCAATCCTAAATGGTCTCTTGCATACTATTCACGGGTCTCACTCTCTGAAGTCGATTCTCGACAAAGAGGGAAACAACCGCTTACGAGTCCTCTCGACTCGTAAGAAGGAGAAATGCTCTTATAGGATCCTTACGACTTATAAGAGAAAACCACACTTAGGAATCCTCACGATTCCTAAGGAGAAAATCCACCTATGAGATCCTCTCGATCCGTAGGGAGAAAAATCTCTATGAGACCCTCACGGCTCATAGAATTGAAAAGTCTTAGGCGGCAGATCTGAACCTGCGGCCTAAGCCATCGCCGCCTCTTGGAGAAATTAAGTTGTATGCCAATCAAGTTCATCGACAACATCATGGTGTAAAGGCAGAAAACAAAAGAACATACAAGATATTGCAAAAGAAAGTGTGTATCTTTATTCATTGACCTCAATCAAATACATGGTGAATCATACAAAAGAGCGAAGAAAGGGTACACGTTACTCAGAAAAGAAATTTTTTACAAATACACTGATACAAAGGCAGCTATTGGGAAGGAAGCGTCTTAAATAGCTCTATCAGTTGTTCGTACACCTCCTTCCATGCCTTTTCCTGATTGGATGCGACTGCCAACTCCGCCTCCACCTGGGCCCGTTGCTGTGCGACGGAGGCAAGCTGATCCCTGACGGCTTGATAAGCAGCTTCACGGCCTGGAATGTCATGCTCGGCGACATCAAGTGCCCGCTTTAATCTCAGCCCATTCGACATGCGCTCCAGAAGACCCTCGAACACGGTCTTTACCTCAGCAGCGTTCGCCTCAACTTCGGCACGCAAGCGAGCAGTTCTGCTCGAAGAATCTTGGCACTCCTTCAGCCTCAAAGCCACTTCTTGTTCCAGATGACGGAAACGAGAAGCGCTTTGCTCGAGCCATGCTCCCCGTTGAGTGCTCAAGGCCAAAGTCTCGGGGGACGGGCGCATTGACTCCAACTGATGAAGGCGAGCCTCGACCTCCCGACAATAGTTAACCCAGGAGGCAACAATACCCTCGTCATGGAAGGTGGCAAATATCGCCAACATTGGGTTAACCGTCGTGGCGAAGTCCTCAGCAGATACAGGAGCCTCGATGTCGAGTTCCTCAATGTAGTCGCTCAACATGCGCAAACTATTCGCGGCACCTTTTGAGGACGGCCGTCGCTGGGAAGGGCCGCCTGGTATTGTAATGCGAGACTCGAAAGGCACCGAGACTGGAACGACGGCTGGAAAAAGACGAAATGCGATTAGATGATGATTCAATAGATATGAAGGAAGTCATTGATAAAATGGTTTACTATACCAGTGGAGACAGGTGGCAAGTCCGGAAGGACTGGTGGCACAGCCGATCTTCCTGCTCCCCCTTCGATTTGCAACGCTGCAGTCACAACAAGAGAGAGTTGGAAATAATTCTACCGCTAAAAAGACAAAGCTACCAATCGGGAACAAGTACTCACCAGCGCCACCAGACGGGGAGGCGAATTCAGATGGGAAGGAGAAGTGTGGGAGCAACACTTGATAGAGATGATCAAAAAGCACTCCTGAAAGATACAACGGTGTGACTTCAGTACATAAACTGTATATCTCAAACATAGGATTAATAAGTTATAAACCCATACCTTCCAACATCTTTGACGGTGTAAGAGAGGGCCGAGGGGTAACCATCGCCAAGGCAGTCGTGGAGGGAGCTCCCTCAAGTAGTGGGGCATCAACACTAGCTGCACCTGCATTACGAAAAATGAACTTGTCAGAAAAGATTGTAAAGCAAATAAAAAAAACAACAACTTAAGGTGTACCTGAGGAGCTCCCGGCGGAAACAGAGACGACTCCCTCCTCTATCGACATGAGACCACCGCCTGTGGCCTCATCGCCCGATTCAATAGGGACTGTCGTCGTGCTCGCAAGCCCGGGAGACGGCGGAGGACCGTAGACGGGAAGAGCTATGACTGGAGTATTGCCAGATTCCAGAGAAGGAGCGGTTGGCTCGTCTTCAGGAATCGTGGCCACCTCGCCCACTACCATCTCAGGCTCAATAGTGGCGGTTGTATCGTCCACCATCGCCGGGGGATCACCGGTCTCGAGCGCCTCATTCGCCGCCACTCTGGGCTCAGTTATAATAATCACGTCATCTGCCACCACTTCGGGTTCAGCATCCGTGACCTTATCGGCTGCAGGCCCCTCAACCTCTACCCCAAGCTCCAAAGCCACAACGACGTTGCCCACCGTTGGCTCGAGTTCGGCAGGTACTGCCCTCTCTGTCCCTTCGAGATTGACGGTTTCCGCCTCCCCCTCGATCGGACTTGGTCCTGCAAGATGAGAGACGTAAGGACAAACGACATTAAGATACTTATAACAAAAACTCCAAGAGAAACATTACCTGAGGCGGATTTACCGTTCGCGCTCCGAGCTGCACGTGCCACCCCTCTGCGGGCAGTGGACAGGGCGACAGGGGCCTCTTCAGAGGGAGTATCAGCTCGAGGAACGGTGCTAGGGCCCGCTCCCATAGCCAAGGCAGCCCTACGCGCCTTCGCCTCACGCCTCAACCGTTTCCTCTCCTCCCGAGCGGTCATGAGGGACCTCCGTGATGCCTCCTTCAAGGCATCATCATCTTCATTCAGGGATGCCTCCAGAGCCTTCAAGGCATCTCTCATCGGCTCTCCGAGATGAGCCTCCTGCGGTGTCCTAGAGGAAACAGGAACATCGGCCGCTGGTAGAACATCTGCGTCGCTAGGAGGGAGCGGCATTGAAGTCCCTGCAATTAAGATGGAAAGGTTAGGTCGACCATAACGCAAGGAAAATGAAAAATTCGATGAATCGAAACTTACTCAGACCCATAGATTCTCTGAGACGTTCCTCCTCCTGGAAAGTCTTCAGAGAAGCGGCAATGGCTTCTTCATCGGTGATGCCTGTTGAAAAAAAAAAAAAAAAAAAGAAAAGCGTTAGTTAAAAAAATATATATATATATATAATGAAATGACGAAGAAAATACGTTGCAATAAAGAAAAAGTGACTACTAGTTACTTGATTGCGCAAGCTTAGCCAGCCACGCATCACGCTTCACCAGCCATGCTGAAGCTCTGAGAGCAGCTTCCAAGTCTGTATCGTCCGGCGGCGGCATCACTAATCCCGCGTTAGTCCCATATTCGAGCAGACCCTCGGAATAAGGAGCGTGGGGTTCCTGGCCGAACGCAACGTCCGCTGCAAAGAGCGACTTCTTTTTCTTTTGCCCTCCGACCCTGGGCCCGCGAGGGATCGACTTCCGTTTAGCAGCTACTCTGGGACGACGAGTCCCGATGTCCGCACCCACGCCAGACTCCGGCGAGGGTACAACCATTGCTTCCACCTGAGCACAGGGCGCAGGAGGTACTTCCGCGATATCAGGAAGTGATAATTCACGTGGAGGACTTTGCGCACGTGATGGTCTGCCCCCGGCATCTTTTAAGGGAGCGATTACTGGGGTCCTAGGAACCAAGGGAACGGTGCGATCGGTACCTGGAGGTGCACCCTTACGATCGACCAACAGTCGCCTTTCCTCCTTTATGACTGCCCCTGTCGCATGATTGTACCAGTCTTTGTACACATTGAGGAGTCTCGGAGCGTAAGTCGGCGCATTAATAAAAAAACGAGAGGTCGTATTCACGCGCATGAAATGGTGCAAGGCGTTCTCCATCCCCTCTTCAGTGGCAGCTGGTTCCACCAAAAAGGCTTCCAAGGGGACCCCTTGATCGTAGCCCAGTTGTTGAGCAAAACGATGTGGGTTATACCTCATAAAAATTGCCACATCATTCTGCCTAAAAACTAAAAAGCCCGGTCTAATGGAATATAAGTGGAGGGTCTCCCGGGCCGTTAAAACAGAAGCTCCATCCTTAAAGATATCCTGTAATGGCCGCGTCACGGTGGTAGACACCTTTCCAACGGTCAACACCTTATCGACAAAGGACATCCCGGCTTCGACGGTATGGGGGCGAAGGAGCAAGCCCCTAGCGTTCCGTTGTGAAGGGTTTACAATTGATGCACCGATCAGTTGTATAATGCGAGGAAAACCGCTCTTGTCAAAGAACGAGGGCCTCTTGTGCATCCCGAAGACACCCGCCGTGTGTAACTCGAGCCACGACGCGAAGTAATGCATCGGGAAGACCACATGCAAAACCCCGGGCTCACTGGCATTCGCCGCTCGACTGAGACCGTGGTATAAGTGTGCCAGGCCGGCGATCCCAACAGCTACCTTCACCCCGATGACCATCCGATGTGCTGGATAAAAGACAGAGGGTCGCATTCGATGAGAGTGCATTGGGATAGCGAACCAACTCAACCATAACCCGAGAAACCCCAAGAAAAAGGTCTCCTCATCCATCCCAGGGGCCGCTACTTCTGCAAGAGACACGGTTGGAAAGTTAGGAAGAAAGAAATCCTTTTGACCTATTTCGTTCGCCGGCAGGTTATCCAAACCTAAACCGAAAGGGTCCTCGAGGGTGGCAGACTTGGCAGTGGCCGCAGAGAGGGCGTTGGGGTGAAGGAACCGAGCAATGAAATCCTCAAAGTTAACTCCTCGACTCCCATGTTCAACGAAGAGAGACTCATATATGTTCAACACGTTAATTAAGCTTGGGAACTGGTGTTGAACAGCAGTATCCGGAGTGACCCCCCTTACCATTGGCCTAGCTCCGAAAACGTACACGTCTGTTGGGAGCAGCTCCTCATAATGTTCCCCCATCACCGGTAAGCCGGATACCTCCGCAAATTCCTCCAGAGAAATTGACACTTCCCGATCCATGGCAAGGAAAGTGTGGGTGGGAATATTCCATTGCTCCAAGAAGGCCTTGAGCCACCAGGTGGGGAGCGTAGGATATTGGAAGAGAGAGACGTAGACTGCGGTGTACAATCCTAGTCTTATCAACTGTGACTTCTTCGTCGACAGGATATACCGGGCCCATGGCAGATAGCCAATCGGGTGGCGGGGAATCAAACCAAGGTTATACGATTGCCCCCAAGGCCGCGCTTCACCTTGACAGATACGACGTCCTAGGATGTCCAAAACCATAGGACGCTGGACCGGTATCGCATCTATAGCGGGATGTAGAAAACCTTTTGATGTCCAGTCTGCCAGCTCCACGGCATACTGCACCGAGGGTGGGGTAGCATAATGAATCGCCGTTATGGGTTCCGACGGCACCGCGCATGTAAAGCTCCGTCGGCCCATAATGATCTGATTGTACCACGACCCCCAGAGGTGGAGACTCTTATGCTCAGGGTCGTATGCCTTGATCATGGTCAGGACCTCACGGTCCAAAGGCGCCTCTGGGAATCCTTCCTCCGAGCGGACAAACGGGAATGAAGTGTCTTCAGACATGATCGCTGCAAAAAGAGCAATGTAGCCGTCAGTGTTGTAATCCCAACGTCTGACATTGAAAGAAGAAAATGCATTAATTAAAATCAAAATTAATTAATTACACCGCACCCCAGTGCAGTGAGTAGGGGACCAAAGAGGGACCCACAAAATCTAAATGACAATACGTCAATTAAAGAGACAAACTCATCATTGGATGAGATTGTCAGTTGGTCCTTAGGGGGAACATTCCCATAATAAAAAAGGGGGAGAGAATCCCTAGAGACAAGGAGAGAATCTCCTCTTTCAGAGCAAAGCTCTGTCACAGAGTGACACTTGTCAAATTCTGGTCTCAAAAGAATTAAAATTCCTTAAGAAAGAGCTTAGCTCTATAATACTCCATCAAAAAGCAAGTTTTTGAAAAGAAATTTAAAATTAAAATTTCTGAAATAAAAAAAAAAAGATCCACGAAAGCTTATAGAAAAATTCTTCATTTGTTTCAGATCTAAAAGATCTACATTTGATTCAAAGAGCAAAGCTCTGTTCATGGGTTAGAACCCATGAATAAGATCTCTGTAGATCTATGGATTTGTGAGAGCAAAGCTCTGTTAATGAAACCCTAAAAGGAATTTCTTCAGATCAAAAGATCCATGAGAGCAGAGCTCTATTGGTTAAAATTGATTTAAATTAACTTAACTTAATTTTAAAATTAATTATTACCTAAAAGTTTTCTAAACTTTGGGAGATAAGAGCAAAGCTCTAGAGTTCTGAAAACAAGAGCAAAGCTCTGAAATTCTTAAGCAAAGAGCAGAGCTCTGAAAATCTAAATCCAAGAAAATGGTGAGATTTTCTAAGGGTTAAAAGGCCCTATTTATAAGGCGCTTGCGCCTCTTGGAATTCCCCCTCAATCCAACGGTCAGAAGGGGTTGCCACCGTTGCACTCACGTGTGCGCCACGTGAGCGCAACGTTGGGGGGGCATTTGTTTCGCCCAATCAGAGCAAAGCTCTGTTTGAATTCAAAATTTAAATTTTCGAAGCAACGCTTCAAGTCTCAAGCGCAGCGCACCCAATCAGAGCAAAGCTCTGTTTAAAGGAAGCAACGCTTCAGATCCTTTGCGCTGCGCGCTCTGCGCCACGTGTCCAGCGCAGATACATTAGCGCAGCGCACCCAATCAGAGCAAAGCTCTGTTCAAAGGAAGCAACGCTTCAGATCCTTTGCGCTAGCGCTCCGCGCCACGTGTCCAGCGCAGATACATTAGCGCAGCGCACCCAATCAGAGCAAAGCTCTGTTTAAAGCAAGCAACGCTTCAGATCCTTTGCGCTAGCGCTCTGCGCCACGTGTCCAGCGCAGATACATTAGCGCAGCGCGTCCAATTAGAGCAAGGCTCTGTTAAAGGAAGCGCCGCGCTGCGCTCTGCGCCGTGCGACACGTGGCAACACAGTTGCGCTGCGCGACACGTGTCAGCGCAGATGCGCTAGTGCAGAAAAAGGGGCTAAGTGCCAAAGGCAATTTAGCCATGCAAAATTACATGCACTTGATAACAACAAATTAAAATACGATGCACAAGCACAACAAAGAGTTCAAATAAAAAGAACACTTAACAGATAATAAAATACTTAATCAAAACATTTATTTATTATTAAATTTAAAAAAGATCACCGAATACGGGATCAGAGAGACAAGGGTTCACAAAAAGGAAAAGAAAATTATTCAGCTCCCTCTCCGCCTTCTCCATCGCGTCGAAGCGGCGATCTTCCCGAGGGGTAGCCATCCAACGGTCGACGCCGCATTCCTGGGAGAAAGTGGCGATGACGACTCGACGAGCCCGTATCTGGCTCAGCAAGTGGAAAGAGCAGTCCCTCAAGGGTTTGGTGATCAAGTGCGCTTCGAGAAAGCACTCAATCTTATCTTCGGCGGCATCCAGCATTGCTGAGGACATCTCTGCTGGAGGAGGGGGAATGTCGGCAAGCGCCGAGGCAAGGATCATCCGAAGCCAAATGGAATTCGGAGGGAGAGGAGACCCCACACGAGTCAAAAGCTCGTGCATTGCAGCGTCGCATTGCTCGTCCGAGAGAGAAGGGTCCACCAGACGTGCAGCAAAACGAGGAACGATGTCCCGGATCGGCACCTCCCATGGTTGTCGGCAGGCATGAGGGCGGTTGCAAGCCATGATCGAAGAAGTTCTCTGAAAATGAGAGAAGAAAAGGCTCAGCCTTGAGTTATATATATAGACCCAAGCACAGAAAATTCTGTGCACAATGAAATCATTGCCAAGGCCCGGGAAATCAGAATTTTGGGAATACAAGTTTGACTTGAAAAGAGGAGATGAAGCGGCGCTTCTGATTCTCAAAAATTTAATAAATGAAGCAACGCTTCAGATCCTTTGCGCTGAGCGCAACGCGCCACGTGTCAGGCGCAGATGTATCAGCGCTGCGCCCAAGAAGACGCGCCCAATCAGAGCAGAGCTCTATTTGCCTGAAGCAACGCTTCAGTTGCGCTGCGCTCTGCGCTGCACGACACGTGTCAGCGCAGATGCACTAGCGCAGTTGCGCTACGCTCTGCGCTGCGCGACACGTGTCATGCGCTGGGGCATCTGCGCCAAATTAAATTAAGATTTTTAAGAAATCTTTTCTGTTCTTGTTGAAACAAGAAGATTTTCTTCTGCAAGGCAGAAGCCCTTGGATCAAAGATCCAACGGTAGGGAAAATTCCCCAAATCACTCAGAGGATGATCTCTTTAACAAATTTAACTAATTTGTGAGCACTATAAAAAGGACCTTAGGCCTCAATTCAAAGGCATCGAGTTTTTTTTTGAGAATTCAAGAACCCTAAACAGAAAGAACTCCGAGAAAATTTCAAGAAAGAGGTAAAGAACCTTCATGGATTAGAAGAAATTCCTTCTAAAAGACCATTAGTCTAAAACAAAAAAAATAAGATCAATGATCTTTATAAAAAAGAAGAAAACAGTGCTTTGCACTTCTTGTGAACCTTCGGTTCTTTAAAAACGATGTAAACAATAAAAGAATAGTGCTTTGCACTTCTGCGAACCTCTGGTTCTTCGAATAAAGAAGAAATTTATTTTTTTCTTTGATCTAATTTAGACCAAGAACTTGAACAGAGCTTTGCACTTCCTTTCTGGAATCTAAAAAGATTCTTAGTGCTTTGCACTTCCAAGTTGCGCCGCTGCGCTCTTGAGAGAGCGCCACGTGTCGGCCATAAAACACTTGCGCTAAGCGCCCTTGAGATAGAGCTTTGCTCTCCGGAATTGGCGCAACTCGCTGAGAGCGCGTCACGTGTCAGCAGCGCAACAGCGCATTGCACTGCGCTAGTGCGCTTGCGCTCATCAAAGCACGACATGTGTCATCACCATATGGACTTGCGCTCGTTACTTAGCGCAAAACGTAGATGCATTAAAAAGGGCCAAGCCCAATTAAGAGAAGGCCTAACAGGCTCAACAAAGCGCAAATGCATTATTTTAAGGGGGCAGAGCCCAAACAAGAACAAATGCTTTGCATCATTTATAAATGGGCAGAGCCCAAACAAAAATATTCAGAATGCTATGCATTTTAAAAAAAGGGGCAAAGCCCAAACGAAGTAGATACTTTGCAAATGGGCAGGACCCAAAATAAACCGATACTCTATATCTTCTGTGGGTAGAACCTAAATAAAAAAATGCAATGTTGAAATGGACTTAGCCCAATCGTGGCCATAAGTCCTTAAATTAAATTGACTGAGCAAAATGGCTCTCCTAAATCAATCCACGTCCGGTTTGAGGGTACATCTCCGAACTCCTTTGACATCTATTGTTGTAATTCCTCAACGACGTCAAAGAGGTGACGGGTCCCAACGACCATAGACTAAAAATAACGGACCGAAATGTCCTTAAACTAATAACGGACCGAAATGTCCTTAAACTAATAACGGACCGAAATGTCCTTAAACTAATAACGGACCGAAATGTCCTTAAACTAATAACGGACCGAAACGTCCCTAAACTAAAATTGGACCGAAACGTCCCTAAACTAACATCGGACCACCACGTCCCTAAACTGGCGATGGACCACCACGTCCCTAAACTGGAATATGGACCACTACGTCTTTAAACTGGCGACGGACCGAAACGTCCCTAAACTAATAATGGACCACCACGTCCCTAAAACTGGCAATGGACCGCCACGTCCTTAAACTGACGCAATAGAGCCCAAACGCTCTTTTGCCGGATCTAAACGGTCCCGTCTAAGTTGATCTTAGCCCCAAATACGGCTAACGCGTCCTTAGATATTTAAATAAATAATAAAACTCCCAAATCAACTTTGGTTCAAGGGTACATCTCTGAACTCCTCTGACGCCTGTCGTTGTAATCCCTCAACGACGTCAGAGAGGTGACGAGTCCCGACGGCCAGATAATTAAATCAATCACCGCGTCGAGTCGATCTTAGTTCAAAAGAGGACTAACGTATCCTTGACAAACGTTTAAGCTGGTCTTAGCCGCAACGCGACTAATGCATCCTTAAACTAAAAAACACCAAACCCAAATCTAAGCAAATACGGATTTGGACTAATCCACGTCCTACGGGCGACGGCATTACTCAGTCTCCGTATACAATCCACGGGCAACCACAAATAAAACAAACACACACGACACGAAGTGAAATTCTGGAGAAGGAGAAAGTTGTTACCGCAAAGCGGTAGCGTAATTAACTGCAGGGGCTTGCGCCTGCAGGGAAGAGCGTCCCCACAATCAAAAACCCCTCACCCTGAGGGGGAATCTGACAAAGTCTGCTACATCGGCCGCATCCGTCTAAACCTTCGATACACGGTGCCATAAATCAACTTGGCATCTTCGGAGAGGTGGACGGATAAAAACCAAAGAGCATCTGCCCCGAACCCCAGGCACGTGACGTCCCGACGTCGCAGGCCGCCGTTCGGAGGGGAACAGGGACGTGAAGTTATTGAGAATTTAGTACGAGACTACGTTTTCAACTCTTCGGCTTTCCGACTCAAACAAAAGGTAGGATCCGCCTCTCTCTCCTTTTCCTGTCACCTTCTTCTATCTCAATTCCAATTTCTAATCATCAACCCACATTTAAAAAGTGTTATTATATTTGTGCATACCCTTTTTCCTTGTACCCTTAATCATGATAATGTTAACCCATATTTTTAAAACGGTGTTTAAATTTCATCTGTACAAAATTATATTGCACACCCATAATACCTGGAATCTGATATAACTCATGAATTTTCATTTCACCTCTGACATACCCATACTATAAAATGATCTCGAAATAGGTTACTTCCACAAGATACTCTCGTTTAAATATTATATTTTAAAGATATGTAAAATGAATATTTTAGATATATTTTACTTACAAATATCTTTAAAACCTCCTCAACTTTTTAAGAAAGAAAATATTATTTGAATAACGATATCTTTTCAAAAGGGAATATTTAGTATCTTCTAAAAGGTAATTTTTAAAACCGATCTAAAATAAAGGAAAGGTTGTAGGCATCGATCGTTTATCTAAACCAGACTTTGTGCTGTCTAGGCAAGTGTGTCTAAGGCTAGTGGTTATTAATTAGGCCCACTACTTACATAGTGGAGTACCTTCCCACTTACCTGGCACTTACCTAGCCACAATTGGCGGTGAAGAGGCGATTTGAGGACCTCATAACTTATCCTTTTGGAATATTAGGAGCAGTCTAGATTTTCAAATAAAAACCTTTTACAAAGGATTTTCAAATAAACACCACAAACTTTTATCAAAAGATATTTTCTGTAAAACCTTATTTTTTTCCAAAATAATAAATATCCCAAATATCATGGTTTTTCTTAGAAGTAATAAAAGATATTTAAACCCTATTATTTATAACTAAGCTTTCTCTAAAGAACACGAAATACTTTACGAATTCTAGAAAATAAAACGAGTGGTGGTGGAAGGCCATATTAAATGAGATCAAATACTCTTTCTAAAATTCCAGTTTATGACAACATGACATATACAAAACATGATACGGTTAGGGTTAGAATGCGCGGACCTAGGTATGGAATACTTTATGAAGATCCCGATCTTCCGGGTGACCAGTCCAATATATGGGCGACTATATAAATATGAAGATCCCGATACTCCGGGTGACCAGTCCAATATATGGGCGACTATATAAATATGAAGATCCCGATACTCCGGGTGACCAGTCCAATATATGGGCGACTATACAATATGGAAATTCCATGCCTAGAAGTATACGCACTAACTCTAATTCGTCCGAACCTTTATACCGAACCACGGGGATGGGTAGTTTGATTAGGCAAGGATAATTCGGAACTCGGATTCCCCTACCACTCGATCATGATCCCGGGAAGTGAAACGGTACATTTCACTTCCCCAGTTGTTGTTCCGTGGCCACAACGGAATAATCTTGAGTATCCGGACCCTTGTTTAACAAACTAATACAAACTATTACCTTCATCTACATATAACTTACAACATATATAACTTACTCATACTCACATATCCAATTTGTACTTAACCTTATACCTTTATACTCATGTACAACATATTCACTATACACACCTGTTCGTTTCTATACCTTTACTATCTTATGAGGCAACCCTACCCGAGTTCAACTCGCTGACGGACCTTCCTTTTCTTTCTCTATCCTTGGAATGTCCGTCAGATAAGAATGAGCATTACAGCGAAGATCAAGGTGTGAAGCCAACTTCTGAAGACAAGACAATGGAAGATTAGATAGTTTTAATTTTTATTGTTGCCCACATGTTTAGGGCTTTTTTTTTCTCCTTTGATGTAAATAAACTACTTAGTTTATTTTAACTTTCTCCTTTGGGATGTAATAAAGTTTGGTTAATGGAAATAAAATGCCTTTCGCTTTTATTATTTTTGTTTTGGTACACATCCTGCATATTAATTATTTATACGCTTAACGTAACTGTATTGAATAGACCACCTTCAATACAGTTAGGTTGCGGACCTTACCACGTCTTCCTTCTCCTTCTTTTGGGAAGCGGGGCGTGACAGAAAATCCCTGCGTGAGATCCTTACGACTCACAAAGGAGCAATACACTTAGGAATCCTCATGATTCCTAAGGAGAACATACACCTGTGAGATCCTCTCGACTCGTAGCGAGAAAATGCTTTTATGAGACCTTTACGGCTCATAAAATTGAAAAGTCTTAGGTGACAGGGACCTAAACCTTTCTCCTAAGCCACCGCTCCCCAACGGGAAATGGAAAATGATGAGTCGCTCTTGGCGTTACGCTTCAGTGTTAGCGGTGCTGATGCCGATCCAAAAACCAAATCCCAAGTCCTCCCGGGGAAAATGATGAGTTACTCCTGGCATTATTCCAGTGCAGCAATGCTGATGCCAAACAAGATCCAAATTCCAAGTCCCCAAACGGCGAATGATGAGTCGCTCCTGGTACCATATTCCAGTGTAGCGATGCATTCGCCAACCAAAATCCAACTTCTCAAAATTCTCCCGGCCCTACGGTTAGCCCCCAAATTGGCTGCCGTATACAATCCACGGGCTCAAATAATTCTCAGCATACCCATGCCCCACCGCAATCACCAGTTACGCGGCTGGTCTCCGCCCTCAGAATTATGCTCCATTTGGAAAGACCCACTCATGTGTCCTCACGATACATGAGGAGAACAAACCTTCGTGGGATCCTTACGACTTACAAAGGAAAAACACACTTGGGAGTCCCTATGGCTCCTAAGGAGAAAGTGCACCTACAAGATCCTTTCGACTCGTAGGGAGAAAATGCTTTTATAGGACCCTTACGACTCATAAAATTGAAAAGCCTTAGATGATAGGGATCTACACCTGTCTTCTAAGCCATCGCTCCCCAACAGGAAAAGCCAAATGATGAATTGCTCCTGGCATATGTGCTTCAGTATTAGCAACGCTGATGCCTACCCTAACCCCAAAATTCCAAACTCCAATCCAATAGACCCCTAAGTCTTTAAATTGGGAACAGATGACCTCTAAGTCGTTAAACTGGGAGCAGATGACCCCTAAGTCGTTAAACTGGGAACGAAGGAAATTCCCTCACGGCAAATGATGATTCGCTCCTGGTACCATATTCCAGTATAGCGGTGCTGATGCCAAACCAAAACCAAGATCCCCAAATTCTGTCATGACAGATGATGATTCGCTCCTGGTACCATATTCCAGTGTAGCGGTGCTGATGTCAACCCACATCACATCAAATCAGCAAAACAACCGATGACCTCCCTGGCAGAATCAAACTCCACCTCGGAAACAAGTCAACTTCACCCCTGACACTGCAAGAAGAGGAGCAAGTCAAATCCAGAATCGACCGTCCAACTCGCAAAAATGGCAGAACCGACCGTCCAAGTCGCAAAAAAGGCAGCACCGATCGTCCACGTCGCTAAAAGGGCAGCATCGACCATCCACGTCGCTAAAAGAGCAGCACCGACCGTCCAAGTCGCAAAAAGGGTAGTACCGACCGTCCAAGTCGCAAAAAGGGCACATCGACCGTCTATGTCGCTAAAAGGGCACATCGACCGTCCACGTCGCTAAAAGGGCAGCACCGACCGTCCAAGTCGCAAAAAGGGCAGCACCGACCGTCCACGTCGCTAAAAGGGCAGCACCGACCGTCCAAGTCGCAAAAAGGGCAGCACCGACCGTCCACGTCGCTAAAAGGGCAGCATCGACCGTCCACGTCGCTAAAAGGGTAGCACCGACCGTCCAAGTCGTAAAAAGGGCAGCACCGACCGTCCACGTCGCTAAAAGGGCAGCACCGACCGTCCAAGTCGCTAAAAGGGCAGCACCGACCGTCCACGTCGCTAAAAGGGCAGTATCGACCGTCCACATCGCTAAAAGGGCAGCACCGACCGTCCAAGTCGCAAAAAGGGCAGCACCGACCGTCCAAGTCGCAAAAAGGGCAGTATCGACCGTCCACGTCGCTAAAAGGGCAGCACCGACCTTCCACGTCGCTAAAAGGGCAGCACCGACCGTCCAAGTCGCAAAAAGGGCAGTACCGACCGTCCACGTCGCTAAAAGGGCAGCACCGACCGTCCAAGTCGCAAAAAGGGCGGCACCGACCGTCCACATCGCTAAAAGGGCGGCACCGACCGTCCAAGTCGCAAAAAATGGAGCACCGACCGTCCAAGTCGCAAAAAGGGCTGTACCGACCGTCCAAGTCGCTAAAATGGCAGCATCGACCTCCACGTCGTTAAAACAGGAACCAGATCAAGTCGACCTCCACGCGAAAGAAGATCCATCAATTTCGTGCACACAACCCACATATGTGGTGTGCACTTATTGATGGGGGGCAATTTGTTGGGGTCGAAATTTACTCCCCGGTTGACCAAGTCAAAATCAAAGTCAACCCCAAACCAAGTGGGCCCAAGCTTAGGTCAAGTTGGCCAATGCCCGGGTCGAGCCCGAACATGGGCCGGCCGGCCTCCCCCTATGCCAAGATAAAAATTTTGTAATAAATAATTTTGGTGTATTACTTTTATTCTATTTTATGAATGAATGTAAGAAAAATGGGCATAAAGCCAAATTTTTGTAAAGCCCATGGCTTATGTCCAAAATGAAATGGCACATGAGCCATGGGATGGGCAAAATGCCATTTTTGTAGAGCCCAAGGGGCTATATGTAAAGTGTATAGCCTATAAAGGCAAGGATAATGAAAATATCCCAACAACTTTTTCTCTCTCCAAAAGAATCAAGATCTGTGATGTTCTCCTTCCTCAAGGTTCTAAAGAAACCTTCCTCTTTCTTTTGAATTAAATCAAGAGTTCTACTCTTCCTTTTATAAAACTAAATAGTTTTTCACCACAAAACCCACAAAGGGGAGCTTAGATCTTCCATCAGATCTTAAAAAAAAGAGATTTTTAAAATCTCACATCTCTTGATCTTCAAGATCCTGCCAACAGAGGAGGAAGAAGGAGACCCATCTTCAGAAACCCCACTTTGGGGAAGAACTAGGGCTCAAGGGGAGAAGTCCTTCATCAGCTTCAAAACATCCTAGGAGTTTAACTCCTCATACACACACACACACACAAAAAAAAAAAATAATAAGTGCTCCTTTCTGGGAGTACAACTCCCATTGCAGGGACCAAGTCCTTTATGCCGCCCGAGCGCCCACATGCTGACACGTGGGGAGCTAGCGCTCAAAGCGCTAGCGCCCTTACGCTCAAAGCGCTAGCGCCCGAGCGCCCACGTGCTGACGCGTGGGGCGCTAGCGCTCAAAGCGCTAGCGCCCTTGCGGTCAGAGCGCTAGCGCCCGAGCGCCCACGTGCTGACACGTGTGGCGCTAGCGCTCTTGCGCTCAGAGCGCTAGCGTCCAGAGCGCTAGCGCCCCGAGCGCCCACGTGGCTAGCACGTGGGGCGCTAGCGCTCTTGCGCTCAAAGCGCTTGCACCCAAAGCGCTTGCACTTTTTTCCACGCATCCTTTGGATGCCCTTTCCCTTTTTTTATTTTATATATATGTATACACACACATACAAACATGCTCTACAACACTATCCCTCTCAAAAAAATTTTGGGCTGGGGCGCTTCCCCGCACCCCGCAAAGGAGCTGCTAGCCCCCTTGACCTCCAGCCCACTATCCGGGTAGCGGTACCCCGTAAAAACTCTGCGGGGCCTCCGATATATCCAAACCCCCCTTTTAAAACACAACACACCACACTGCACATTGAGTTCGCATAACCAGTTCAACCCGTCAATTGGAGGTTCTCTCGCTCCAAATGCGAGGGATAATTAACGGTAGCTTAGTCCGCGGCTACAGGAGATTTGGATTCCCACAATCAATAAACCCCAGCCTAACCTAGGCAGGGAGAATCTGTAATGCGCCTGACAAGCGCGTGCGTATTCCCATCTCAATGGGGCGACGAAAAACACCCTACACTTGGCAAATACGCCTCTACAACCCTCGTTAGGAGACCCGCTAATGGATGGTGTGGATTATCTCACATCCTTGAGATAGTAGAGCGAGATACAGAACTCCTCACAGAGTATTCGATCTCGAAAGGAAATAAAATACGGTTTTTAAGAAATGCGACTTTTCTAAATAAAAATAATTTTTAAACTTATATAAAATTATAAATCTATATTTTTAATATGTTATGAAACTATATTTTTCTAAAAACGAAAGATAAAAAAATGTTAATAAAATACCATCAAGTTACCAAAAAGGGTCAGTTTTCAATAAAATACCACAAACTTTTAAAAACTAAGTATGTATCATTAAAATACCCAATAATTAAAATGCATGCTCATGAAAACCCTAAATAATAAAAATCACCCTCGAGGTTTTATTTTTTAAACTATATTAAAATATTTTTCATAAACCCCCCTCGAGATATACAAAACAATATTTTAAGAACTCTAGTTTACTATAGGTTTAAGCGGGATCAATTCTCTTGATCCCCAAGAAGCCGGAGAAAGTGAGTGCTTGTCTATTCAAGTTAGACAACTTAACGGAGTTATCAATAACAATTGTCTTGGAAAAAGACACAAATCCTGCCGTTCATGTGCAGCAGTTGCCGATTACTCCCGAACCTAAAAAATTCAAGAGTTAAATCCGTTCACAAGTGTCTGACTCAATCTAGCCCAAACTCAAACCTGAATCCAAAATTAAACACGAACTTGAAAACTTGATTATGAATCTGAATACTTGAATTCAAACATCAAATTCAAACTTGTATATTTGATTCGACTTGACCGAACCATAGTTATAACGTGACATGAATTTGACATGACTACTTGAACACATGATTACATCCTGAATATGAACCTGGACATTTTTATATCAATGGTTTCGGTCAAGACCTGTAATCTTAATTTATACAATACAATATGCGAGGATAAAGGAGTAGATTGGTACGGAACGTATATCGTGGTACGAGAGGTCACTTAAAAGACACTTACATGAATTCACATACTGTTGTTTCGTGGGTTATGACGGGGCCTTATACTACATGTTACCACAGTCTACGGGATAAGATGGACTCCTCTCGTATACATGAATACTTTCTTTATCAAACTAAAAATAACCACGTTAGAATAACTATCTTATACCAATGAACGATCATAAACAATTTTACCTGTTCATTTCACATTACATACTATCTTCTATTTCTTCTTTTGGGACTAACCGAGCGCTAGTTCACTGACGATATTCCTCTCTGTTTTTCTTTCTTTGGAATGTTCGTCAGGAGGATTGGACACTGAGAAGATAGAGCCGATCCGGGAGGACTTGAACCAGCTTACAACTCAGCCTAACTACTAGTTCTTCCTGTACTTATTTTCTGTATGCCATTATTTAGGTATTTCTTTGTTTATTGTATCTTTATTCTCAAACAGTTGTATGTAAAGTTGATATAAATAAAGTTGTTGTTTCATTTTATTACTTTTGTCATTCTTGTTCATTATTATATTACTTAATTACGCTTCGTATTTATTTCATAGTAAATACGTTGTGGGCTTGCCCCGTCGCCGTTTCCGTATATTGTGAAGCGGGACGTGACATAACTTGTGAGGATATTGATCTGAAGGCGTTTTAGATTCAATGGGATATGATCCTGATTTACTGCTAGCGTATTGATTGAGTCTTTAGAGTCTAACACAGAGATTTTCCTTGTTTGGACGAAACGATGTAGTGTACGTATGGTGGTACATGCGGGAGTTCGATTAAATATGTGTATTTGGTATATGTACATTAATCAGACGTTTCATAATATTAGCCGTTTTATATTTAAGCCGGATTATTAAATTAAGTGTTGATTTAATAATATAATATATATTCTAATATCATGTTCACTTTCTATTTCTCTCTCATTTGCTATTTATATAAGAAACAAATACGTGTATATGTATACAATTCATAAACTTTGTGTATAAGATACACACTTTTGATGTTATATATATATATATATATATATAGAGAGAGAGAGAGAGAGAGAGGAAAGGTGCCATAGGAGGGAATTTCCTCCTATGGCGTCGTAAAATATATACCCTATGATTTTTTCGACGATCGGCATTCATCATCATCATCTTTATTATCTATGATGTGGATACACCAAATTTCTTGTGATTCTATCACATTTTCACCATTGATTTAGTGAGTGCAAAATTAATGGTTTACCGACAATAGAACTTTTTACATTATTAATTTAACGGTGAAAAAGTGGTGGAATCACATGAAATTTGGTGTATCCATATCTTACTTGATAAAGATGATGATGATGAGTGTTGATCGTTGAAAAAAATCATGGAGGATATAGATTTTTGACGCTACCTAACGAAAAGCCTCATAGAGCCTCTTTTCACACACACACACACACACACACATTTTAGATGTTGTATGTATCTGTGTATGTGTGTGTGTGTGAGGGACACCTCATTTGTTATTAATATTAATATAGAAATGAGCCATTTCTTAACAAATGAGGTATGGTGTAAAGAGGTATGGCTTCAATTTTTAAATGAAATAGAAAAGCTTTTTCTTGAGTGAAGCATTCTCTTTCCTCCT
The DNA here is from genome assembly GCA_030015575.1 of Agapanthus africanus. Taxonomy (NCBI): domain Eukaryota; kingdom Viridiplantae; phylum Streptophyta; class Magnoliopsida; order Asparagales; family Amaryllidaceae; genus Agapanthus; species Agapanthus africanus. Next base: position 53,646,417 of record CM057350.1, on the reverse strand, counting down.
TTCCTCCTTATTCCTTAATGCATCTTCTTTCTCCTTTATTTTCTTTATAGAGAAATGAGAAACCAAGAGAAAAATTAGAGAGTGATAACTACATCTCTTCATCTCATTCTTTGGCAAATTATCACAAGATGTATTCTTTTGGTGAAGTTAAAACTTGAGTTGGGGTTTTCTTCGAACTGGATCATCTTCGGCAAGCAGGTCCGCTTGTGAGCTCATTCTTACGGCGATTGAGTCTAGCTTTGATCTTCCACAATCGGGTGGACGCGCTACAAAGGTTGTAGCATTCTAAAACCCTATATATTGCTGTCTAGAGTAGTTACAACTTGTAGTATTTGAATGATTTTGGAGTTGTGTTTGGTTCTATGTTTGTACAAATTTTTGTTCGTTATTCCGCCATGGTCCGCAATTGTTGCGATCCTAGAATCAAGCAACAATTTTAAAACAACAGTTTTGAAAACGCCTTGGTATCTGAGCCGATTTATATACTACTAGTTGTTTTAATAACCAAAAGAGTTTTAAAACAACAGTTTTGAAATACCTTGGCTGATTTTTCCAAAACAACGAGTATTTTTCCAAAAACAACCACAAAACTTAACTTTTTTGCTAGAACTCGATGCCGGGGGTTCTCATTTTAGAATGAACACTCCGCGGGACATCGAGGGGCACCCCGACTCTTGGGGAGGTGTTGGGTGGGGCCCCCAACCCGAGAGCACCCAATGGTGCTCTTGGTTTGGGGTTTGGACCTGAGAGCCCCCTCAATCTTAGGCCACCTCTAGGTGGTCTTGGGTTGGGGGCCCCCAAGCCTCATCAGGAGCTATAGGGTTGAGCCCGAGCATCCTATCGGGCACTCGGGCTCATTTCGAGTTCTCTAGAACTCGATTTTTGCAAAAAAGATAGGTTTTGGGGGGCCGGGCTACGCGTCGGATTTCGATTTTTTTAAATTTGACTCGTTCGACTTCGTGGGTTAAAATTCTAGGCTGTTAGTTATTCTTGCCAAAATTTGACGCTCGAAGCTTAAGCTTCGCTTAGAAAAGAGCTGAGGTGAAAGCGTCAAGCCGTGCTGCACATGTGCCATGCTCAAATCTTAAACTTCACCAAGAAAAGCGCTAAGGTGAAAGCGTCAAGTCGTGCTGCGCATGCGCACCATGTGCAAAGCATGTGGCGCAAGCCACCAAGCCCATGCGCAAGCGCACCACGTGCAAAGCTCATGACGCAAGCTGCATGTTCGGCTGAAGCGCATGCTTCAATCAGAGCTTAAACTCTATTTGGGAAAATATTTCCCCTATCTTTCTAAAACAGAAAGATATTTTCTTGTTAACAAGAAATCTCTACGGATCAATGATCCAACAAAACTGAAGTATTGTCTGTTGATCTTAAGATCAATTGGTGATCTCTCAACGAGATATTATCTTAACTTGATTATCAATCTCCTTTCATATAAATAAGAGAGGGGTAGATTAATCCAAGAAAAGGTGAATTCTACCAATAAGGTGAAGAAAAGATACTTAACCCTCTGCAAATTCTTCTCCTTCCTCTGACCTTAGGTAAGGAGATTAATCTTTTATTAAAACGAAGGTTAAGCTTCAATAAGAATTTAAGTTCTTTTTCTGAATCGAAGATCCTTGAGTCAAATCTTCTCCTTGTCGAGAATTTAAGTTCTTATGGAGGGATTTTCGATCTCAAGACCAAAGATCTGGAGGAAAACTTAAGTCTTTCTCCACCAAGAAACATATGATTATCAATATCTCCTTCAAACCGAAGTTTAAACTTCGCAAGACCCAAGTTTTGTCACTAAATATATATACCGTGACCAAAACACAACTCAAGATCATAAAAAAACCTTGTTGATGTTAATGGCCAAAAACCATTAAACAGAAGCTTAAGCTTCGTAAAATTCAATTTTTCTCTCTAGAAGGTTGAACTTTTTTGAAGGAAGCAGAGATTAATCTCTAAACCCTAGCCGCGCCACGCGATACACACATGCATATGCGCCAAAGCCGTGCGCTTGTGCCAAGAAAGTTGCGCCAGAGCTTAAGCTTTATGATTGGGCTGTGCCATATGAAATACACGTGCATACACCAATGCCAAGAAAGATAGGCCATGCCAGCGCCACGTGATGTGCATGTGCGCTCGAGCAACACCAAACCGATGTTACTGTGCACCACGTGATATGCACGTAGGAATGTACCAAAGCCGCGAGCCGATATTTGAGCCGTGAGCCATGCGTCAAGTATGTTTGGGTGTCAAACGGACCTAATTCTTAGCCCAAATCTGCTGGGGGAATCTCCCCTCAGGGCTAACTCCACCAATGCACATTATCGATGCAGCTGTCTCGATCAAAAACAATTTCGAGCCGCTGAAAAGGGTCAGGCGAAAATCGCTTACCGTCGTCTTAAAGAAGTCTCCACCACCTGTGGGGGTATCAAATGAGCAAAAGCCAATACTCAAGCCAAAATTTTCCTCGACAATTTACAAAGTCTGGAAAGAAGTTTGTGGCTCTGTTATCGACAACAACCCATCTCTAAAATTTAAGAAACTCAGGAATCCGCCAAAGGCCGATGACTCAGCTCTCAAGTCTGTAATGGCCCTTCCTAAACAACAAAGACCAGAAAGATCTTTCTTGCCTAGGGTAAATCCCAAAAGGCGAAATGTCAAAAGCTCCGCGCAAAAGGCCGAAGTGGTCCATACTGTGCGGATGATACACCTTAACGGAAGTGAAAATAACGCTTACACCAGTCATTGACCCAAAATTCGGTTCTTGACTCAAGCTCAAATGCAACAGTAGCTGCAAGAAATGGCAGCTCAAGCAGCAACATTCTGTTGGGATCAAAAATTATACCTCGGTTGACCAAGTCAAAGTCAGTCAACCTCCAGCCAAGCGGGCCCAAACCCAAGTCAAGACCAAGTATGGAAGGGGCCGGCTCCATGCCAAGAATGAAGCAATAAATTAGTTCAAGCAATTTTTTAGAAATAAATGTATGAAAAATGGGCAGAAAACCAAAATTTTGTAAACCCCATGGATTATATGCAAAAAGAAATAAGTACATAAGGTATGGGGTGACACAAGTACCATTTCGTAAATTCTAAGGGGCTATATGTAAAGTGTGTAGTCTATAAAAGCAAACATGATTGAAAAATCAAGAACAACTTTTATTCTCTAAAAAAAAATTAGGGTTTGTGCCTCTATCTGTTTTCTCTCAAGTTCTCTCTTTTCTTTTCATTTCCAATTAAATCAAGAGTTTAACTCTTCTTTTTCCAAAAAAAATTAGTATTTCACCATAAAACCCATAAAGGGGAGTTCAGATCTTCGATCAAATCCTTAAAAGGGAGATTTTTAATCTCACCTTCCTCTTTCTCCAAGATCCAGCAAAAGGAGAAGAGGAGGAGGAAGACCCATCTCCAAAAATCCCACTTTGGGAGGATCCGATGCTCCAGGGAGAAGAAATGAGCCCCCTTTGATCATCTCCAAAGATCTTTAAGGAGTTCAACTCCAAGATCCAAATTCTCAAAGGAGTTTAATTCTACATCCAGAGCTTTTAGGAGTTTAACTCCAAATCCAAGCCTTTTAGGAGTTTAACTCCAAATCCAATTTCTTACATAGGAGTTTAACTCCAAATCCAAATCTTTTGGGAGTTTAACTCCAAATCTATACCTGATTCCTGTTTAGGAGTTCAACTCTAAAGCCCTTCGGGAGTTCAACTCCCAGCTCAGGGGCTAAGCTCCTTTCTCCGCTGGTGTTTCTAGCGACCGCGTGCCGCGTACATGACCCGCTGGCGTCCAGCGGTCGCGTGCCATGCACGTGACGCGCTGACGTCCAGCGGTCGCGTGCCATGCACAAGACCCGCGGGCGCTTAGCATCTACGCGCCCCGCACATGACCCGCAGGCACCCAGCGCCCACGTGCCCTGCACGCGTCCTTAGGATGCTTCTCACCCCTCTTTTTGTTCTCACACTCCCTGCTAAAAATACCTCCCCCGTGGACCCCTGTAAACTCTGCGAGGTCCATGACATATCCAAAACCCTTCAAAACACAATACATGCACATGGCACATTGAGTTCGCATGACCAGTTGGACTCGTCAATCGGAGGTTCTCTCGCTCTAAAAGCGAGGGGTAATTAACGGCAGCTTAGTCCGCGGCTGCCGGAGATTCGGATCCCCACGATTAATAAACCTCGGCCTGCCTTAGGCAGGGGGAATCTGTATACGCCTGACAAGCGCGTGCATTCCCATCTCAATGGGGTGACGAAAAAAAACTTACAGATTCTGGCACGCCCGGTGGGACCGTTCTCTCCTCCCATATCTCGGGTCAAGTGTTCATGCGAACTCATTTAATATATATACTGATATTTATACTAAAATAATGCTTTTCCATGCAGCAATCAACTTTCAACAACAATGTCTTCTAAGATGAATTCAGCTTTCGACGCGACCCCGATTTCATACGTGGTCAAGATCAATGCTCGCGTGATTCTCCCCGCAAGCCTCAGTCGGCAGTGGGAGGAACCATCCCGCCAATTTGGTTCCATCATCATCTACCCTGCCAGAAATGCTCATCTGGCAGAAATCACGGCAAACCAGGTGGCCAAGCTGGTCGCAAGGGGCAAGAGGCCGAACGTTGTGATCGATAAGGCACCACAACCTAAACTTAAGACGGTGTCCGAACGACTCTCTAGTTCTCCAGTAGAGGGCAAGACTGTCGGTACAAAGGGCATTATCAAACGTCGCGGACGAGCTCAGGCGACGACTCCAACATGTGCGCAATCAAGCGTATCTCCAAAGCTCTCTATCGCTCGGTCTACGGTGGCTTTCCGAAGAGCCGAAGCCTGCCAAGTGCTCAAAACAGAAAGGTTGAGACAGAAGCAGCTCAGGTATCGAGCCAACAAGAGGGCCAGAAATCCGGCCAAGTGGAATCTTGTGAGGTTCCAAGAGCAAGGTTACCCCGTGATGATGGCTGAGTCGGCCGTAAAAATTAGCAATTCCTTCGAACCTTTGAAGTGGGTTCAGAAAAATGCCATGACCGCCAGAATCAAGAAGACAGCTGTCTGAATGATACTATAAAGAGACGTGTCCCAACCCAACAGAGAAAGTATGACACCGTTTCTTCAAGAGTCTATCAGGTGCTCTGTGCTGCGCGAAAGCAGCGGGGCAAATCCAGAAAAGAAGCGCCAGCACCACTCAAGAACTCGGTCAGGCCAGCCATCTTCAATCGATTGACCATTACCGAAACAGAAGGGCCATGACAACGGTCCACGAAATTAGCTGCCAATAATGAAAGGAAGGCTGGATATGTTATCCACATGGCCTACATGGCGGGCACGCGTCCCAGCGACAACTTTCGCAGCAAAAGCAAGGATAGAGCCACCACATCCCAAGCCCAATCTGGGTTGAATGTGATTGCCGCTTCCCAAGATCAGCCGCCTCCGCTGGATGAAAAAACCCCTCTCGATGAGGCCAATAGGCAGAAAGACCCCTCAGTCCATGTGGAGTCAAGTTCGGATAGCGAGAAAGAGCCGACTTTCCGCCCTAGGACGGCAGAGTAAGAGTTGCTTCAAGAGCATAGAAAATAACTCAGGAGAAAAGATAAACAGATGGCCATGCTCTACTAAAAATTGATGACCTGACGAATGTTGTGATGCAGCTCACGGCTCAAATTGCTCGAGCGCCTTCCAATCAAGCACATGTCTCTACTCATGAGCCGAATGATGAAAACCCAAAGCAACCATTGCATGTCCCTTTGGGTCCAAGATTGGGTAAGCCGCACGAAAGCCGGCCACATTCCTCTTCTGGGGACGCCTTGGCCCCAGATAGCACTATCCTGCTAACATAAGATCAGATAATGGATTTGGTCACCAGCAAGGTTAAAAAATTGGTGGCCGAAGCCGAAGCTCAGAAAGAAATTGCCAGTAGTGGGCGGCCATATCCCACACAGTACGATCTGATCGAGTTCCCGAGTGGCTACATCATTCCTAAGTTCGGGAAGATTTGACGGGACGGGAAACGCAAATCAGCACATCGTCCATTTTAAAGCGTTGTGTGGAAATACAGGGGGCAATGTAACAACCCTAAACTTTCTGTACAATTTTTTCAAAAATACAGAAAGGGGTACTTGAGCCTGAGCACAAGTTATAAATTTGATTTGCTTTTTAACAGCAAGAAGGAGTTTGTAGCTCATTGGTAAGACCTTGCACTGCTGAACCAAAGTACCAGAGTTCAAATCCCATCAACCACACATTCTTTTTAATTAAATTCTTTTAATCTTTTAAAAGCCCAAGAGTCTACACGTGCACTACACGTAATAGGATAAGTTATAGAATAAACAAACGTATCCACGAGGCTAGACCAAGCGTCAGGGACACGTGGCGTCAAGACAAGCCCCGACTCGCCCGACTCGGGCCAGCGAATCGGTTGACTCGGCCGGCGCCGCCGGTCCAACCCGGTCCGATACTAATTTTTCTTTAACCCCCTGCACCCTTTGGCCTACCCCACTCCCCCTGCACTGTTTAAATTCTCTGCAATTAACTAGAGAATTAAAATACCCCCATTTAATCTATTTTAATACAAATTTTTAATACACCCTTTCACTACCCTAAAAACCTAATTTTTCCTATAAATACCACCCTCAAATCACCCCTCCTCACTTCTAAATCCCTGTCCAAACTCTCAAGAAAATTTCCAAGTCTTTTGTGGGCAAGTGGAGTTAGCAAAAGGGCGAAGCTCCGACGAACTTCCAACGGCAATCCGAGAAGATTCCGAGAACGAAACGACGCACCAGCACCACCCACCTCTTCCTCCTTCTCTCTTATAGTCTAATAACCTATAAGTCCCTACTTCTCCTTCTTTTCTCTATTCTAAAAATATTTAAAACTAAAACCCGACGGAAGCGGAGTTAATCCGACTTTCGATTTGGTTTTTCCTTAAAAAGTTCTATTTTTCTTAAACACAATAATACCAAACCCTTATGTCATGACCATTAAACATTAACGAAAACAATAGAACAAGTTTGAAATCAAAATAATAACCGTAGCAAGTTTTATTCCATTTTTACATTAAAATACCTTCATGTTTCATTTCGACATACTTGAACTTTTTAAACCGTATTATCTTAGAAAAATCATGAGGTAATGACCTACCTCCTCACAACACACATATATAATATAGCACGATAAAATTTGGGAACATAGATTTGGAAAAAATGCGATTTTACACATAACTACCTCCGACTTATAAAACCTTTTTCTACAAGATATGTATTTTAATAAATCTTTGCAATTGCGCCTCTACAATCCATTTCAGGAAACCCGTTCAGTATGGTGCGAATTATCGCACATCCTCAGGCTTAGTAGTGCGAGATGCAGACCTCCACAAGGAGCATACGGTCTCGAAAGATTTAAAATATAATTTTCTTTAGAAAATATGATTTCTATTATAAATAAAACTTATATTTTTAATAAATAAATATATATGTAATTAATATCAAAATATCTATTTTTAATATTTATAATACTCCACATTTCCAAAATTCAAGAAAAACGTCTCATTTACAAGAAAATACCATACAATTCCAATATTACAAATAAATACCATATATTATGAAAAATAGGTTTTATTCACTAGAAATGTCACAATGATAAAATATACATCAATAAAAACTTTAAATACGATAATAAAATACTTGAGGTGTATTTTGAAAATTATACAAAATTATTTTTACATAAAACCCCCTCAAGTTATACTAAATTACAATAAGGACCCTAGTAAACATAGGTTTAAGCGGGACCAGTCTCTTGAGCCTCAGGGATACGGAGATATAGGTGCTTGCCTATTTAAGGTAGACAACTTAACAAACAGTGTTATCAACACGGCAATCGTGTTTGAAAAAGACACAATCCTGCCGTCCATGTGCAGCGGTTACCGATAACACCAAAACCTAATTCAGGACTTCAATTTCTTTTCTAATTGTCTGACTCAGACCGAGTCTCAATATAATCAAATCTGATTTGAATATGATTCAAGTACAACTTACAATTCAACATGAATCCATGAATCCCTATATTCAATCTATTCAATCTATACAACTAGACCAAACTGAATCATGGATATACTCCATTTACAAGTTCATCCATTATATCGGTTCCATTACTGATATCATGGTTTCGGCAAGTCATCCATCTATATACAATATACAATTTAAACAATACATCAATTACAATCAAGATATCGCGGGGTTTAAGGGGTAGATTGGTACGGAAGGTGTTAGAAGTGGCACGAGACTGCAACCATTAAGACACCTAACCTGAATTCAATTGCTGTTGTTCCGGGTATTATCACGGAGCCTTGTACTCTTGATTCCGTCCACCTTAGTCTCTGGTCTATTGAGACTCCTCTCGTATACACTGGTCTCTTCTGTACCAAGCTACAAACAACTGCGTTAACACTAAATACAACATTATAACAATATAATACCACTTTAAAAGTTACTCTCTCTCTCTGTCTATTCTACTTCTCCTTTATCTTTGGGACTTACTGAGCGATTGTTCGTTGACGACATTCATTCTCTTTCTTGTTTGGAATGTTGTCAGGTGGATCGGACCTTCAGGAGATTGATCCCACCAGCGAGGACTTGGACTAGCTAGCTTTCGACCCAGAGCTTTAGATTCCTTGTACACATTTACATTCTGTATTTTCCATTTCTGTTATGCCACTGTTTAGGCATTGCTTTCCATTCCATGTATTTATTTTTCAGATGTATTATAAAAAGAATGTTAATAAATAAAGTTGCTATTCAATTATATCTATTGTCATTGTCTCTTGTGCATTTTACTTATATTGCTTAGATACGCTTAGCATATTTACTTCAGAGTAAATACATAGCAGTCTCGTCGCGTCCTCTGCCCGTATACTGGGAAGCGGAGCGTGGCAGGCAATAATGCGTTCCTTCTTCGTCAGTTTGTCAATAGCCTGACTGGTTTCGCTTTCGAATGGTACGCAGGTATACTAGGCGGGTCCGTCATTACTTTCGCCCAAATGGAGTCTCTATTTCGACAAAGATTCATGAGCATTAGTGACAAAATCTCCATTGCTGACCTCATGAGAACCAAGCCGGGGAAAAACGAAAGCAACACGGACTTTATTGCCCGATGGCGCAACCTCACTATCAAGTGCGAACCATCGCTCGAGCAGGACCAGTCCGTCATCCTCCTCATTAGGAACCTTAGCAATTGGATGGTCCCATTCTTATGTACAGCAGGCCTCAAGGTGTTACAAGAGTTGACCAAGAGAGTGCAAATATTGGAACACTCGAAGCAAGAGTCTACCCCGGACTCTCAGGATGATAAGTCTTGGAAGAGCAGAAAAGACAACAATCGTAAAAGTGGGAGCTCCAACAAGATCAACGCCTTCAATGCGTCTGACAGTGAAGATAAGAGAAAGGCGGGCGGGTCAAAAATAGACGGGGCCCGAAAGCCAGTGCTAGGAGGAGAAGGGCCTTCCCTAGAGGAGAAAAAGAACAAAGTCTATTCTTTCAGGAGGGAAAAGGTCCGCAAGATATTCAAGGATGCCCTGAACAACGGTCTACAATTGCCGGAGTCGAAGAGACCTCATGAAACAAAAATGACTGAAAATCCCCTGTATTGCCCGTACCACAGAGTAGTAAGCCATGCGATCGAGAATTGATACATTTTCAAAGACTGGGTCGAAAAGCAATACAAGACCGGAGAGATTGATCTATCCAAGAGTGTGTTGGTGAACAACCAAGCTGCAGCCACCAACTTTATACAGACAGAAGTTGAAGCCTTTTGGGAGCAGACAACTGAATTCGTTGCCCCGAGAAATGAATCCGACTCCTCGCAACCTCCATGGAGCATGCACATGTCCAAAAAGACGAAGAAGATGCTAAAGTTACTTCAGAAAGATCCCAGAACAGAATGGGAGGAGCAGAAGGAGCCCAACGTTCCAGCTACCACTTCGACTCAATCAGGCTCAAAATCTAAAATGCTCAAGAAGAAGAAAAGTGCAGCTCGACGCGAAAAAGTGTCTGCTGGGAGATCAACCATTAAAAAATATATTGATTCTCTTGAAGACTATGAACAAAAGGAAAGAACTCTAATTCAATTGAAGGAGTTCTTCCCCGTAGAAGCGGCTGAGATTATGGAAGCGCTAGAAGAAGACTCCGATGATGAAATACCAATAGTGACCTGCTATGTTGTCCATCTTGGTAGCGAATCTGAGGAAGGACTTTGTTTTCCTGAAGAGGACGAGGAGCTCGTCATGAAAGCCAACCAAATCCAGCTCAGAAGCAGCTAAGCTCTACCGCCAAATCAAGGCAACGCCCCAAAAGGGAAGGAAAAACAAGTCGCTAATGAAGAAGATGGCAGAGAGCTTGCTCATGAAGACTCAAGTCCTTTCCCAGTGGGATATAATGTATTGGCTCATCTCCGGAAGCTTCCGCCTCTCATATGCATCTATGATGCTCTGGTCCTGTCCAAGGATCTCAGAGATATTCTCATTCATACTCTACAAAACCCAGAGTGGTACCAGGCTCGCTTTGCGGAAATTAATATGAAAGAAACCCAGTACACTCTGCATACAGTCGCGGTCACATTTAAGGATGAAGACCTGTTACTGGGAACAGCTGAGCACAACCGACCTCTTTACATGACAGGGTACAACGACGGAGATCGGATTAATCGCATATTGATTGATCCGTGGTCCTCAGTGAACATCATGAACTTGCGGACTTTAAAGAGTTTATCATTGGACGTCCGACACCTGTTAAGGGAGAGGATTTTCATCCAGGGCTTCAATCAAAACTAACAACAAGTTCTGGCATCCATAGCTTTGCCGATCAGGTTTGGAGACCTGCAAACCGAATCTAAGATATACGTGATCGGCACTGACACGTCCTATAAGATCCTCCTGGGATGACCGTGGCTTCACGATTATGGCATCGTTCCGTCAACTTTCCATCAGTGAATGAAGTATACCAAAAATGGAAAAGAAAGATGCATTGAAGGAGACATACAGCCGTTCGGTGTGCATGAAGTCTGATACGAAGATTCTCGGTACTTTGTGAACCTCCAAAGTACCGAGCCACAGCTGACCAAAGACAGAACGATCCCGAAACTCAAAAGCAAATCTGAACTGGCTGTCACTTTCAAAAGCAAAAACCCCCAGGTGCGTCCGCGTTTCGGCAGTGACACTGATGACTCCAACGCTGGAAGTCCGTCCTTCCGTAAAACTCGCCTTCATTTTGGTAGCATTACGGAAGAATATGATATTGAAGACTCATCCGACAGCAAAATTCACCCTCGTTTAGGCAGTGACACTGAAGAATCAGAAGAAGAGGATCCGTCTTATAACAGCTGTGCAAATTGGGCTCTCATGCAAAAAGTGAGGCTAAGAGAGACCTTCAAAGTTACGGAAGGGTCCCTAGCCGTCACAAGAGTGCCAGAGCAGATGTGCAAAGAGCTCGATGCATTGTCAGTCTCCACTGTGGACTAGCTGAAGACCTTTTACGTTCCCAGAAGAAAGAGTGGATAGAAGGGCATCTTGTTTTATAGGTCAAATCTTGTCATGCACCCAGACGATTTGTCTGTTACGTGCCTTCCCTATGAAAGAGGCATAAAGCCGTCCTAAACCCTAGATATTATACGCCCGAGATGCGGGAATATTTTAAAAAGTGTGTATGTCAGTTATATCAAATGGACTCCGAAGTGAAGTTTTATGAGGTGCTGTAGCATCCGCCTCAAGTTTGAGCACTCATCGATGGACGAATCCCAGATAGACGAGTCATAGGTTTCATTCAACCTGACGTTAAAGCATGCTACATGATCCATATTGGTGAAGCCAGCGAAGAGTCAAATGATGAAGGCAAGCTAGCCAAGCTAGAAGAAGCCCCTCAAGAGTTCGAAGATAGCGGACAAGGAACCTTCGAAGAGCTAACCGAGGTTGATTTGGGAACACCCGATAATCCAAGGCCGACCTATATCAGCTCACTCTTGTCGGAGAAAATGAAAGAGCAGATAATCTCCCTGTTGCATGAGTTCGCCGACTGTTCGCTTGGACGTACAAAGAAATGCCTGGTCTCTCCTCTAAAGTGGCCATGCATAAGCTGGCTATATCTCCTGATGCCAAGCTAGTCAAATAAGCTCCTCGAAGTATGAGAAGAGAACTAGAAGAAAAGGTCATCGAGGAAACCAAGAAACTCATCGATGCCGGTTTCATCAGAGAAGAGAAATATGCGGACTGTATCGCATGTATCTTCCCAGTAAAAAATAAGAATAGGCAGATCCTAGTCTGCGTTGATTTCAGAGACCTTAACAAAGCATGAACTAAAGATGATTTCCCACTACCGATCATGGAAATAATGGTCGACGATACCTCAAATTACGAGCTGTTCACTTTCATGGATGGCTAGTCTGGATATAATCAGATCAAGATGTCGTCCGAGGATAAGAAATACACAGCGTTTCGAATCCCGATCGGGATATACTGCTACAAGATGATGCCGTTCGGACTGAAGAATGTGGGCTCCACATATCAAAGGGCAATGACCAAAATCCTTGATGACTTAATTCATAAGGTCGTCGAATGTTATGTTGATGATTTGGTCGTCAAGACAAAAGCCAAGGCCAATCACATCCAAGATCTTAAGACCGTTTTCACCCGACTAAGGGAACACGATTTGAAAATAAATCCTCTGAAGTGCGCTTTTGGCGTGTCGTTGGGAAAATTCTTGGGCTTCATAGTCCGACATCGGGGGATCGAAGTTGACCTATCAAAGATACAGGCCATCATGGAGATGCCTCCTCCGAAGAATCCGATGCAGCTAAGATCCTTTCAAGGCAGACTCGCTTACATACGAAGGTTCATTTCGAATCTATCGGGGAGATGTCGACCATTTCTTAAATCTCATGAAGAAGGGAGCTCCCTTTGTCTAGGATGTCGAATGTCAAGAAGCGTTCGAAAGTATCAAACATTACCTGTTGCACCCTCCAGTGCTTGCTGCTCCTATTCCAAGTAAACCATTGATTCTTTATACTGCCATGCTAGATGAGTCAATCGGTGCGCTCCTTGCCTAGAACAACGAGGAGGGAAAAGAAAATGCCCTCTACTACCCCAGTCGAACTTTAGTCGGGGCGGAACACAACTATACCCTGATCGAAAAGCAATGCATGGCTCTGACATTCGCTGTGAAGAAACTGAGGCACTATCTGCTCGCTCATCGGGTGATGATCTCTAAGGTCGACCCGCTCAAACACTTAATGACCAAAGCAAGCCTAGCCGGTAGAATGGCAAGATGGGCTGTCATACTGCTTGAGTTCGACACAGTCTATACTCCTCAGAAAGTAGTAAAAGGGTAAGCTCTTGCCGACTTCCTCATTGCTCATCCTATACCAAAAGGGTCGCCACTCAATTGCGAGTTACCCGACAAACAAGTGCTGCATCTCGAAGATAACGAACCATGTTAGGAGCTCTACTTCGATGGAGCCTCATTAATAAGGAGCTCCAGCAAATCAAGCATCCCGTAGATAAAAGCAGGGATATGATTGGTGTTCATCACGCCATCGATGGGAACCCTACGACATTCTTTTGCTCTCACCGAGTCTCGCACGAACAACGAGGCTGAGTACGAAGCTCTGATAGCTGATGTGGAGCTCGCCATAGAAATGGAAATCCTTCGGGTTCGGGTCTATGGTGATTCCCAGCATATCGTCAACCAAGTAAGCGGTGACTATAAGATATACAAACCCGAGTTAGCTCGGTACAGAAGCCGGGTGGTGGAGCTCATGAAATAGTTCACCCACATTGAACTAATGAGAGTTCTTAGGGCGTTAAATGGAAAAGCTGACGTACTCACCCGCTTAGCCAAGGAGCTGGCTGATCCCGATATGGATGAGATTCTGATAACAGTCAGAAGCCGGCAAATTCTACCTCCAGTCTCCTTGCATGAAGAAAGAAGCGTAGAACAAGAGAATAATCCTGCCGAAAAAGCTCTGATCATTCAAGATGAGCCCGATTGGAGAGAACCCTTCACAAAGTCCTCCAATACGACAAGCTGTCCGAAGAAAAATCTACGAGGATTCAGCTGAAGAAGAGAGCTCTCCGATACGTGTTTGTAAATAATACATTATACCGTAGATCATATGACCAACTCTGGCTCAGGCATCTTTCCTCGGCCGAAGCCCAAAAGTTCATGAAAGAAATTCACTCGGGCGTCTGCGGAGCTCACCAGTCCGGCCCCAAAATGCGGCTTCAGATCAAACGGCTTGGATATTACTGGCCTATCATGTTAAGGGATTGTGAAGAGCATGCAAAGAAATGTTATCTCTGCCAAATTCACGGTGGCTTCATTAACAAGCATCCTAATCCAATGCATCCTACGGTAGCATCATGGACTTTTGAACTTTGGGGCACCGACATAGTTAGCCCAATTGATCCCCCGTCATCCAAAGGCCATCGGTTCATATTGGCCGCAACTGATTACTTCACCAGATAGGATGAACATGTCCTGCTAAAAGAATTCAAAACATAAGATATTCTGACGTTCTTCGGACATAATATTCTATGCCGCTTCGGTACACCAAAAAGGATCATTTCTGACAACGGGCTTTCTTTCAAGAGCTTCAAAATCTTAAGGTTCTCTACTCAGCACAAGATAGACTGGAGATATTCCCCAATCCATAATCCAAAGGCCAATGGGCTAGCCGAAGCCTTCAATAAAACTCTATGTCATGCCCCGCTTCCCAGTGTACGGAAGTGGTGACGTGGCAAGCCCGCAATGTATTTACTAAGAAATAAATACGTTAAGCGTAATTAAGCAATATATATATATATAATTCACAAGAATTGATAGGAGATATAAAATGAACAACAAATTTTATTAACATTCATCTTTACATTACAACTGCTTTGAAAAAGAAAGATACAATGATAATAAGCAATGCCTAAACAGTGGCATACAAACTGAAATAAGTACAAGATGAACTAGTAGTCCTGCTGGGCAGTGAGCTAGTCCACGTACTCCTGGTTAGGCTCGATCTCCTGAGAGTCCGGTCTTCCTGACGAACATTCCAAAGAAAGAAATAGACAGGAATGTCGTCAGCGAACTAGCGCTCGGTAAGTCCCAAAAGAAAAAAGGAATATAGCAAGTAATGAGAATTGAACTGGTAAGATGTACATGTATAAGATTTCTATTCTAACGTAGTTGTTTGTAGCTTGGTACAGAAGATATTTGTGTATACGAGAGAAGTCCATCTTACCCTGTGGACTATGGTAACATATAGTACAAGGTCCCGTCAAAAGCCATGGGACAACGGCACGAAAGTTCATATAGGTGTCTTTTAGTGATCATTTCGTGCAACGCTATACATTCTGTACCAATCTACCCCGTTAATCCTGTAATGTATTGTATAGATTATATTTACAAGTCTTGCCGAAACCATGGATACAAGTTGTTCAAGTAGTCAGGTTCATGATATAATCTTGTAGTCATGTCAAGTTATAGCCATGGTTCGGTCAAGTCAAGTCTTGTATTCATGTTTGATATTCAGGTTTATATTCAAGTATACATGTTAGAGTTTGGATTCATATTTTAATTGGATTCTGGTTTGAGTTTGGATTCAAGTTTGATTTAGACTCAGATTTGTGTCAGACACTTATAACTGATTTAGATCCTGAATTATATTG
This sequence comes from Agapanthus africanus, assembly GCA_030015575.1. Taxonomy (NCBI): domain Eukaryota; kingdom Viridiplantae; phylum Streptophyta; class Magnoliopsida; order Asparagales; family Amaryllidaceae; genus Agapanthus; species Agapanthus africanus. The sequence goes on along the minus strand of CM057350.1, from coordinate 53,630,730 downwards.
GGAAGTTATCGGTAACTGCTGCACATGGACGACAGGATTTATGTTTTTTTCCAAGACAATTACCATTGATAACACCGTTAAGTTTTCTACCTTAAATAGGTAAGCACTCACTTTCTCCGACTCCCTGGAGCTCAAGAGAATTGATCCCGCTTAAACCTATATTTACTCAACAACAACAACAACTGAGCCTTTTATCCCAAGCATATGGGGTAGGCTACATGAACCAACATGAGAATCACGCCGGGTCCAGCACATGAATCCTCTGTCTCCACTCACTTCTATCGAACAATATACTTTCATTGAGTCCTTCGGCAACCATATCGTTTCGTATCACCTCCATCCATGTTTTCTTCGGTCTCCCTTTTGCCCTTTTGCCATTACCCATATCGAGAGTATCTATTCGTCGAACCGGTGCTTCCATAGGTCTGCGTCGCACATGACCAAACCATCTAAGCCGGTTTTCCCGCATCTTCTCCTCCACGGGTGCTACACCAACTTTTGCACGAATATCCTCATTTCGCACCTTGTCTTTTCTAGTGTTACCGCACATCCAACGAAGCATGCGCATCTCCGCTACGTGCATCTTCTGTGTATGATGCTTCTTAGGAGCCCAGCATTCTGTACCATATAATAAGGCAGGCCGAATAGCGCTCCGATAAAACTTCCCTTTCAATTTTAACGGAAAGTTACGATCACACAAAATCCCTGTTGCACTCCTCCATTTCAACCAACCAGCTTGGATCTTTTGATTAACATCACTATCGATCTCCCCATTCCTTTGGATGATGGAACCTAGATATCTAAACTGGTCGCTCGGTGATATCTCTTGCCCTTCCAATGTTATACCAATATGGTTTTGACTTCTCTGGCTACTAAATTTGCAGTGCATATATGCTGTCTTGGACCTGCTCAATCTGAATCCCCGAGATTCCAATGTTTGTCTCCATAATTCCAATTTGGCATTAACCCCTGCTTTCGTCTCATTTACTAGAACAATATCATCAGCGAATAGCATACACCAAGGGACCTCATCTTGGATAGTTCTAGTAAGCTCATCCATCACGATGGTAAACAGGAAAGGACTTAACGCAGATCCTTGATGTAAACCAATAGTAATCGGAAAATCACTTGTTAAGCCACCGCAAGTTCTGACATTTGCCACTACTCCGTCGTACATATCCTTGATTATGTCAATATACTTGACGGGGACCCCCTTTTTCATCATTGTCCCCCATAATACCTCTCTAGGTACCTTGTCGTACGCTTTTTCTAAATCAATAAATATTATATGCAAATCTCTTCTCCTCTCTCGAAAGCGCTCGACAAGTTGACGAAGCAAATGAATCGCCTCTGTCGTCGATCGTCCAGGCATGAACCCAAATTGGTTCTCTGTTATCTTAATATCCTTCCTTAGCCTGTGTTCAATCACTCTCCCCCAAAGTTTCATGGTGTGACACATTAGTTTTATTCTACGGTAGTTTGAGCAACTTTGAATGTCACCCTTATTCTTGTAGATAGGTACAAGGATACTTTTCCTCCATTCATTTGGCATCTTTTTTGTCTGCCAAATCTTATTAAACGGATCTGTCAGCCATTTAACGCCTATTTCTCCTAAGCATCTCCAAATCTCGATAGGAATCCCGTCAGGACCAACCGCTTTTCTTAAACCCATTCTGTTCAAAGCTTCTTTAACCTCAGTAAGTCTTATTTTACGCATGAAATCACGATTTATATCTTGAGATTGAATGACAAGTCCATCCAAATTCTTAGTAAAGCTCTCATTGAACAATTTGTCAAAATAATCTCTCCATCTTTCCTTGATATCCTCATCTCGAACTAAAACCTTCTAATTTTCATTTTTGACACACTTCACCGCACATAAGTCTCTAGTCTTCCTTTCCCGCATTCGAGCAATCCGGTATATATCATTTGCAGCCTCTTTAGTGTCTAATTTCTCGTACACCTCCTTGTAGACCTTAGATTTAGCTTTCCGAACAGCTTTCTTAACTTCCTTTTTAGCCATTTTGTACTTCTCAAATCTCTCCACATCTCTACTTTTCTTCAAATCTTTATAAGAATCTCTTTTAATTTTAATAGCAGCCTTTACATCTTCATTCCACCATGATATGTCCTTAGATGGTGGAGCACCACCTCTCGACTCACCAAGTAGATCTCTAGCTACTTTCTTGATACAACTAGCCATTTTGTTCCATGTTTTGTCTGGATCATCTTCCGACTGCCAATCCGCTTCTTGTACTATACGATCTATAAAAGCCTTTTGATTACCTTCTTTCAATCGCCACCATTTAATTTTAGGCTCTACCTTACGTCTAATCTTCCTAGGTTCTCTTCTAAATCGAAAATCTAGAACTAAAAGTCTATGTTGAGTAGTTACACTCTCACCTGGCACTACCTTACAGTCGATACAACAACCTCTATCTATTCTTCTCGTCAGAAAAAAGTCTATTTGACTAGCATTTGATCCGCTCCTAAAAGTGATAAGGTGGGACTCTCTTTTCCTAAACCAGGTGTTTGCTAAGATCAAGTTATAAGATAAAGCAAAATCTAGAATCGAGTCACCTACTTCATTCGTTTGTCCGAAACCAAAACCTCCATGGATAGTATCAAACCCACTACGACTAGTACCTACATGTCCATTAAGATCACCACCAATAAATAACTTCTCTCCACTAGGTATACTTTGCACCACCTCGTCTAAATCCTCCCAGAATTGACGCTTACTAGCGTCATCAAGACCCATCTGTGGTGCATAAGCACTAATAACATTAAAGATCTCTCCACCTAGAATAAGCTTAACCAGTAAAATTCTATCACATTTTCTCCTAATCTCAACTACATCCTCAAGCAACCGTCTATCTATGATTATACCTACCCCATTACGATTTTTATCTCTACCCGTATACCAAAGTTTATAACCCCAAGGCTCTATGACTCTACTCTTTTCACCTACCCACTTAGTTTCTTGCAAACACATAATACCAACTCTCCTCCTAATCATCACCTCCACTAATTCTATTAGTCTACCCGTAAGGGAACCTATGTTCCAGGAAGCTAGACGGATCCTATGAAACCCTTGCTTATTTGTCACTACACCCGGGGTCCTATTAAACCTATATTTACTAAATTCCTTAAATATAGTTTTATATAACTCGAGGGGCTTTTATGAAAAATATTTTTTATATATAGTTTCAAAATAATCTCGAGAAATTATTTATATTATTTAGGATTTTCATGGATGTGAATTTTAGGGATTTGAGGTATTTTAGTGATAACAGCTTAGCTTGGAAAGTTCATGATATTTTATTGTAAAGGTTGACTTTTATTGGTATCTTGATCGTATTTTGATGAAACTTGTAATTTTTTAATTTGAAAAAAAAATAATGTTATTATATTTTGAAAATATATGGATTTGTAATATTTATATTATTATAAAAAATTAATTTTTATTTAAGTAGAAAATTGCGTTTTTCTTAAAAACCGTATTAAAAACCGTTCGAGACCGAATGCTCCGTGAGGAGGTCTGCATCTCGCTCTACTAGCCCAAGGATGTACAATAATCTACACCATCCAATAGCGGGTCCCCTAAAAAGGGCTGTAGAGTCTTATTTGCAAAGGAATTTTAAAATATAATTCCAAAGAAAACTGTTTTTATAGTAAATTGTATTTTGATGTAATCTTGTGTTCGTAACAAAAATATGTTCGAAGAGTATCGTGCTATGGAACCATGTGTGTATGTGAGAGGTAGGTCGTTACCTCGTGAAGTTTTCTAAAGGTATGTTTAAGCAAAACAAATAAAAAATGATATATACAAACTTCATGGTATTTTAATGTAAAAGTTAAATTAAAGTTATCTTACATGATATTTTTGATTAAAAGTTAGTTCTAAACATTGGTTTTCTATTAACAAGCATGGTGTGGGAATATGAATGAGGAATATGTAAGAAAAAATGGAATTATAGAGTTTTTAGAAGAAGATGTCTGTATTAACTTCACTTCCGACATATGTTTCGAAAATGATCTTTTAAAGAAGAAGAAGAGGGATTGAGTGGGACTTACTGGTTATTTAAGTTAAGAGAAGGTAGAAGGAGGGATGGTTGTAGTCGTGGTGCCACGGGGTCGCCAGAATTTGCTTCGATCCTCGCTAAAACTTGATTGCTTGCTAACTCCGCTTCTACTCCACTTGTACTTGAGAAATTTTGAAAATTTTGGCTATAATTTTTAGAATGATGAAGGGCTAGGGCATAGGATAGTATTTATAGTGTGAAATTATGGTTTTAGAATTAAAACGGTGAATTAAAATGCATTAAAAAGATGATAAATTGGGAATTGAAGGGTCTCTGTTTGATTGCAGAGAGCAGGGGAGTTAGGGGTAGGGGAGGGGTTTTGTGTGTAAAGCCCAAGCATCTTTTGCTACAGGCCGACCGTCGGTACCGGCCATAGGGGACATCTCGCTGGTCGTTTGAGGGAAGGGGGCCGGTAGATTTGAGCCACGTGTTCCACTCTATATTTAAATCATTGTGCACATGTTTGATTTTTCTATCTTTTCGTTTTTGTGTGCATTGCATGTGAAAACTTTTTGGCTTCCAAAAAGTTTAAAAGGAAAATAAAAAAAAATAATGTGTCTGATGGGATTCGAACACTAAGGCTACGACACAGCAGTGCAAGGCTTTACAAGTGAGCTACAAGTGGCTTCTTGCTGTTCTTAAACAAAAATATACTTATAACTTGTACTCAGGCTTGTAAACTCTTTTCTGTATATTAAACTGAAAAATTTTGTACAGTAAATTTAGCATCGTTACATTCTACCTTCCTTAAAAAAATTTCGTCCTCGAAATTTACAATTACATAAGGACTAGTTTACAAATAAGTAAGGGTATCTTGCATGCTTGCCATCTTCTCGTTCCCAAGTTGATTCTCCTTGCAAATCTTTTTTCCACATCACTCGGACCAAGTTTACTTCCTTGTTCCGCAGTGTCTTCACTTTTCGATCCAAGATTTCAACGGGTTGTTGCTCGCAAATCAGGTCGGTCTGGACTGCTTGGAATGATCAAGAATGTTGCTGGGGTCGCTCACATATTTTCGAAGCTGGGATATGTGGAACATGTTGTGCACTCCTTCCAAGGAAGGTGGAAGTGTTAGACGGTAGGCCACTTCTTCGACTCGTTCGAGAATGTTGAACGGTCCTATATATCTTGGACTGAGCTTATCCTTCTTGCCAAAGTGGATCACTCCTCGGTTTGGGGATATCTTTAAGAAAATATGGTCTCCAGGTTGGAACTCCAGGTGTATGTGCTTTGCATCTGCCCAATGCTTCTGTCTGTCTTGGGCTATGCGCATTCTTTTCCTGATCGTGCGAATTATGTCCACAGTTGCCATGATCATTTCTGGTCCTAGGAGTTCACGATCTTCAACGTCGTCCCAACTTAGTGGTGAACGCTACTTTCTTGCGTAGAGTGCTACAAATGGTGCTATTCCAATGCTCGCCTGATAGCTGTTGTTGTATGAAAACTCCACAAGATGTAGGTGATCTTCCCATGAACCTCCAAAGTCTAACATACAAGCTCTTAGCATGTCCTCCAGAATATGAATTGTTCGCTCGGACTGTCCGTCCGTTTGTGGATGGTAAGCCATGCTGAAGTTCAGACTCGTTCCCAGGCTAGCTTGCAGACTCTGCCAAAACTGTGATCGGAATCTGGTATCACGATTGAAGACGATACAAACTGGTACTCCATGTAATCTCATAATTTCCTGCACGAGTTCATGATATTAATATAGTACATTTTGAAGTTAAATCTTACTTTAGATTCATGCTTACCTCCATGTACTTCTTTGCTAACGTCTCGGTAGATTGGCCAGCTCGAAAGAGAATAAAATGAGCCGACTTGGTGAGTCGATCCACAATAACCCATACTGCGTCGTTACCCTTCGTGCTGTGAGGAAGGACGGTCACAAAGTCCATGGTAATGTGCTACCATTTCCATTCTGGGATTGGTAACGGCTGAAGTAAACCAGCAGTTTTGTGATGTTCAGCCTTTACTTGCTGACACACCAAACACTTGGCTACGCTTTTGGCTACTTCATGCTTCATTCTATACCACCAGTAGTGTTGCCGTAGATTGTAACAACTCCAATTTTAATTTGCAGAAAATTGTTTAAAAGTTAATATACAATTGGAGTATTTGCAATCCTGTGAATGCTATAAGTATTTGTTTTGATTTAGAACCGCAAGAAAGTACTTGTAGCACATTGGTAAGACCTTACACTACTGAGACATAGCACCCGGGTTCAAATCCCATCAGCCACATTATCTTTTTATTTAATTTTCTTTTAACCTTTTAGAAGCGCAAGAGTTTGCACGTGCACTACACGTAAACTGAAAAGTCACACTTAAAACAAACATGTACAAATTAGTATTCAGACCGACCAAAACAAGTGGCGAGAATCCGAGCCCCCAACCCAAGAATTCGACCGACGAGATTAATCCATAGGCCGGCGCCGCCGGTCCAACATGGACCAAATCCAAATTTTTTTTAACTCTAGACCATTGGACTCTTCCCTTAACTCCAGTATTACTTATTTACTCTGCACATTTACAGAGAATAATAAAACCCTTCAAATTCCATTTTAATGCAAAATTTTAATGCATTATTCATCACCCCCTAAACCCTAAATTGTGCTATAAATACCCACTCCATTCTACACCCCTCTCACTCAGAATTCTCTTACAAAAACTATACCAAAATCCTAAGCCTTTTAGTGTACAAGTGGAGTTAGTGAAGGGCGAAGCTCCGATGAACTTTCGAGGAGATTCCGGCGACGAATCGATGCCCCGAAGCCTTCTTTAGGACCCCCTCTCTCTTCCCTAGTCCAACAAGCCAGTAAATCCCATTTCCCTTCTCATTTTCATCTTTAAAAAGTTCTATTTCTAAAATCCGACGGAAGCGGAGTTAGTCCGACTTCCGATTCGGTTTTCTTTAAAACCCGCACTTTTCTTTAACAAGATAAAACCATATTCTCATATGTTGATTAATAAACATTAAAAAACTCAATAAAACAAGTTTTACATCAAAATAATCATTTTTGTGACATTTATCGCATTTTTACATGAAAATACCATAAACTATTCATTTCGACATTATAATCTTTATTCCTTACTATACCTATAGATAGTTCACGACATAATGACCTACCTCATCACAACACACATCTCTATCATAGACGATTAATTTTGGGACAATAGAATACGGGAAATGCGATTTTACAAATAAATACCCTAAACTTACAAAACCGTTTTGTATAAAAGGTGTATTAAATATTTCCATGCAATTGCGCCTCTACAACCCATTTTGGGGCCCCGTTCGGGATGATGAGGATTATCGCACATTCTCGGACCTAGTAGAGAGAGATGCAGACCTCCGCAAGGAGCATTCGATCTCGATGGAATTTTTATACATTTTTTTTAGAAAAATGAGATTTCTACAAGAAAATAAATAAATTATTTTCATTAAATATATATATATATATATATATATTATCAAAAGATCTATTTTAATTATATAAATATTCCAAGTTTTCTAAATCAAAGGAATCATTATTACATGAAAATACCATCCAAATACAACACAAGTACATTATTTCAAGAAACTACCATATACTATGAAACTAGGTTCTATTCACTAGAAATTTCACATTTATAAAATATACATCTATAAAAACCCTAAAAACGATAATTAAATACTTTATGTGTATTTTGAAATTATACTAAAACTATTTTTATATAAAACCCCCTCAAGTTATATTAAATTACAATAAGGACCCTAGTAAACATAGGTTTAAGCGGGACCAGTCTCTTGAGCCTCAGGGAGCCGGAGATATGGGTGCTTGCCTATTCAAGGTAGGCAATCTAATAAACGGTGTTATCAACACGGTAATTGTCTTGGAAAAAAACACAAATCCTGCCGTCCATGTGCAGCAGTTACCGATAACATCAAAACCTAATTCAGGACATCAATTTCTTTTCTAATTGTCTGACTCAGACTGAGTCTAAATATAATCAATCCGACTTGAATGTGATTCAAGTATAAAACCACAATTCAATATGAATCCATATACTCAATCTATTCAATCTGTACAACTTGACTGAACCGAACCATGGATATACTCCATTTATATGTTCATCCATTATATCCGTTCCATTACTGATATCATGGTGTCGGAAAGTCATCCATATACAATTTACAATACAAGACAATACAATCCAATCCAATTAATACAATTAAGATATCGCGGGGTTTATAAGGGGTAGATTGGTACGGAAGATGTTAAAAGTGGCACGAGACTGTAACCATAAGACACCTAACCTGAATCTCCATTGTCGTTGTACCGTAGCTGAACACTTCCTTGTACTCCGTATACTTTAGTCTCCGGGATAGTGGGACTCCTCTCGTATACACTGCATTTTCCGTACCAAGCTACAAACAACAGCGTTAACAATATAATACAACTTTAAAAGTTACATTCTCCTTCCGTCTATTCTATCTCTTCTTACTTTTGGGACTTACCGAGCGATTGTTCGCTGATGACATTCCTTTTCCTCTTTTTTTAGAATGTTGTCTGGTGGATCGGACCTTCTGGAGACAGAGCCCACCAGCGAGGATTTGGATCAGCTAGCCTTTGACCCAGAGCTCTAGTTTACTTGTACATTTCATTTTCATTTCTTTTATGCCATTGTTTAGGCATTGCTTTTAGTACATGTATTTTCATTTCAGTTGTATTGTAAAAAGAATGTTAATAAATAAAGTTGTTGTTCATTTACATCTTGTCTCTTGTGTATAGTTTATTTTATATTGCTTAGATACGCTTAGCGTGTTTACTTATGAGTAAATACGTAGCGGCCTCGTCGCGCCCTCTGCCCGTATACCGGGAAGCGGGGCGTGCCATATATCCTTATATATCTTTGTACCACCAAGGTGTACTGAGTACGGAGAGCAGTGAGCTTCTTTCACCAACTCTTCTCAAACCGAGCCGTTTGGTACACACAATCTACTTCCATATCTCAAGGATCCATTTTTGTGGATGATGAAATCAGTTTGAAGTCCATTTTCTACTTGTTCTCGGATCTTTTGTAGCTTGGCATCATTTGCTTGAGCTTCCTTGATCTGATTGATAATAGTAGACTGGACTTGTAAGTTCATCAAATACGAAGCGTTACCAGATATAACTACTTCGATTGCCAATCCGTACAATTCCTGCTGTAGTTTCTACTGAGCGGCGAGATTCATTGCTAATGACTGGCGGCTAAGTGCATCAGGAACTACATTCACCTTCCCATGATGATTTTGTAGGTTGATGTCGAAGTCCGCCATGAGTTCTAGCCATCTTCTCTGCTGCATGTTCAATTCCTTCTGAGTAAATACATATTTCAGACTCTTGTGGTCAGTGTATATATCCACTCGTTCACCCAAAAGATAATGGCGCCAAATCAAGATCATGTGTTGGATAGTTGCGCTCATGAACTTTCATCTATCTTGATGTAAAGGCTACAACTTTTCCATGCTACTGTAGAACACATCCTAATCCCTTACCGGACACATCACAATATACGACGAAACTTCCAGATTGATCCAGTATTACAAGGATAGGAGCTGAAGTTAATCTTGTTTTGAGTTCTACAAAAGCTTGTTCATATGCTTTTGACTACACGAATGCTTCATCTTTACGTGTGAGCTTGGTCATGGGTGCTACAATCTTCGAGAAACTTTCAATGAATCTTCGGTAGTATCCTGCTAATCCCAAGAAATTTCGAATATCCTTCACCGTCTTTGGTGTCGCCCATTCGCTGACAGCTAACACCTTAGCTTGATCTACTGAGATTCCTTCGCTTGAAACGATGTGTCTGAGAAATCTGACTTGATCTAGCTAAAATTCACACTTGCTGTACTTGGCATAGAGTTGATGTTGTCGCAATGTCTTCAGGACAATCCGCAAATGTTCAATGTGTTCTTTCCGATTATTTGAATACACGAAGATGTTGTCGATGAAAATAACAACAAACCTGTCTAAATACTCTCAGAAAACTTGGTTCATCAGATTCATGAATATAGTAGGTGCATTGGTCACTCCAAATGGCATCACGAGATATTCGTAATGACCATGGCGAGTCCTGAACGCAAAGGTCATCAATGCGAGGTAGCGGATACTTGTTCTTGATCGTCACTTCGTTCAGAGCTCGGTAATCTACACACATTCTGTATGAACCTTCTTTCTTCTTCACAAGCAAAACTGGAGATCCCCAACTTGAAGTACTGGGATGAATCCAACCTGTCTTCAGAAGTTCGTCTAACCGAGTACGGATCTCCTTCAATCCTTCTGGATTTAACCGGTACGGAGCTTTGCTTACCGGTTGTGCACCAGATAGTAAGTCAATGCTGAATTCAAGAGCTAGATCAGGGAGGCAAACCTGTTATATCTTCAGGAAACATATCTTCGAACTCTCGAACTACCTCTGGCTTTTCTTCTTCCGCCGATAGAGTAAACACTTCTACATTCTTTGTCTTAGCACGGAAGATTCCTGGCTCCAAAGTTCTATCTCCGCTCTTAAAGTAGAAGACTAGCGATCTGGTATCTCAAATACTACGTTCCTTTGACGGCAGTCAATCGTAGCATAGAAAACTCCCAGCCAATCCATTCCCAGCACAATATCGAAGTTTGGGATGTCCAGTACTTTGAAATTCGCGTAGAATTCTCGTCCGCAAACTACAACTGGACATTGATCAAATCCCATAATTGCCTTCAATACTCCATACCCGGAACTGACATTCCAGCTTGAAATGAGTGGCTTCACGGGAATCGCATGTATTCTCACAAATCGTTAGGACATGAAACAGTGTGACGCTCCAGTGTCGAACAATGCTAGTGCAGAAAGGATGGCTACTAGTATAGTACTTAAGTTCTGTGAGTTTGGTTTAGATACAGGAAAATATAGAGGTATACAAGGATTGAAAAGATGAAAGGATTGGGAATTACCGGTGATAACTTGGCCAGTGGCTTTGGCTTCCTCAACCGTCATTGTGAAAGCCTGACGTCTGGGTACATTCCTCCTTACTGGAGGCATATTCCTCTGTCTCTGGGGCATGTTTCTCTGCCCTTAAGGCATGTTCCTCTGTGCCTGATGGAATTGACGAGGAGGCTGTGCAGGAGGTCTTTGTGGAGGTGGAGCAGGAAGAGCAAGACGAGGTGCAGGAGCCTGAATAGCTGGCCACTGTGGAACTGTGATTGCGGGTCTAAGTGCCGAAGCTAGGTTGAGACGATATGGACAGGCTCCAATGGCGTGAGTGGATGCGCCACAAATCAAACACAAGCTATTTGCCCGCCTGCAGTCTTTCGCCAAGTGTCTGTTTTTCTTGCAGTAGAAGCAAATGTTTGGACTGAGCCGGTTAGATGATACTCCCGGTCTCCTGGTTGCAAAAGTTGGCCTGGAAGAGGCTCCTCCTGCCATTTGAGTGGCAGGGCGTTTCACACCGGCAGTCTGAGGTCTGCCCTTCTTCTTCACAACTGCCTCATAGCATCGGGCAACCTTCAGAGCAAGATCATGGGTTGGGAAATCCCCTATAGCGAGTGCAGCTTGGCTCTCCGGGTCCAACCCTTACTGAAATCTTCATGCCCGGATCTCAGCAGTCGGGATAAGGTGTGCCGCGAACCTGTTACTACCTTTTATTAGTAGTGTAATAAGTGATATCAGAAAATTGAATTCGAGACAATATCTTACCTGCTAAGCATGGTAAACTCAGTATCGTATTCATCCACGGATTTGCTCCACATGGAGCCTTGCTGTAAGTGGATGAATTGCTGTTCCATGTCGAAACGGACAGTCTCAGGGAATTACTTCACGTCGAATATATCGCGAAATGTCTTCCAATCAATCGGTTGGGCGAATCGGCTTTCTTCAGCCTTCCACCAGACTCTGGCGTTATCTGTTAGTTGCAGTTTTGCAACTCTCACCCAAGCAATCTCTGGCACTTGTGCTGCTGCCAGGTCATCTTCGATAGACTAAGCCCATTCTTCTGCCTCCAGTGGCCTCTCTTTTCCAGGGAAATGCTTCGGGTGCAGTTCCCATAATTGTTTGACTCCGGATGCCTCGACCTCTGGACGGTGCATGAGGATAGCAGTCTGCTGCTATTGACCCTCCAAGAGGCTCTTAACCGCCTCAAGCAGTACCGTTTGCTCGTTGATGGGAGATGCAACAGTAGGTGGTGGTGGTAGAGCAGGTGGTAGGGTGTTTCCATTGACATTGGTACTCGTGTTGTTGGGAGAATCCATAAACTTGATAGAAAAAGAAAGGTTAGGATAGATTCAAGGAATTAGAAATGTAAAGAATGTATAGTTGCTGATTCTTATTATTCTAGTGCTGTATTGCTTAGGATTCCATACAAAACTAACTTGCATGGGCTGCCAACAAAACCTGTCACGCCTCGCTTCCCAGTGTACGGAAGCAAAGACGTGGCGGGCCCGTAGCATATTTACTTAGAAGTAAATACGTTAAGCGTAATTAAGCAATATATGTATAAAATGCACAAGAATTGACAGGAGATATAAAATGAACAGCAACTTTTATTAACATTCATTTTTACATTACAAATGCTTTGAAAAAGAAAGATACAATGATAATAAGCAATGCCTAAACAGAGGCATACAAACTGAAATAAGTACAAGATGAACTAGTAATCCTGCTGGGAAGTGAACCGGTCCATGTACTCCTGACGAACATTCCAAAGAAATAGACAGGAATGTCGTCAGCGAACTAGCGCTCGGTAAGTCCTAAAAGAAAGAAATGAATATAGCAAGTAATGAGAATTGAACTGGTAAGATATACATTTATAAGATTGTTATTCTAACGTAGTTGTTTATAGCTTGGTATAGAAGATATTTGTGTATACAAGAGAAGTCCATCTTACCCCATGGACTATGGTAACATGTAGTACAAGGCCTCATCAAAACCCACGGGACAATGGTACGAGAGTTCATGTATGTGTCTTTTAGTGATCATCTCGTGCCACGCTATACATTCTGTACCAATCTATCCCATTAATCCCGTAATGTATTGTATAGATTATATTTACAAGTCTTGCCAAAACCATGGATACAAGTTGTTCAAGTAGTGAGGTTCAGGATATAATCTTGTAGTCATGTCAAGTTATAGCCATGGTTCGGTCAAGTCAAATCTTGTATTCAGGTTTGATATTCAAGTTCATATTCAAATATACATGTTAGAATTTGGATTCATATTTGAATTGGATTCTAGTTTGAGTTTGGCACAGACTTGAGTCAGACACTTATAACTGATTTAGATCCTGAATTATGTTTGGGAATTATCGGTAACTGCTGCACATGGGCGACAGGATTTGTGTCTTTTTCCAAGACAATTACCATTGATAACACCGTTAAGTTTTCTATCTTAAATAGGCAAGCACTCACTTTCTCCGGCTCTCTGGGGCTCAAGAGAATTGATCCCGTTTAAAGCTATATTTACTAAAGTCCTTAAATATAGTTTTATATAACTCGAGGAGATTTTATGAAAATTATTTTTAATATATAGTTTCAAAATAATCTCGAGATATTATTTATATTATTTAGGGTTTCCATGGATATGAATTTTAGGGATTTGAGGTATTTTAGTGATAATAGCTTAACTTGGAAAGTTCATAGTATTTTATTATAAAGCTTGACTTTTATTGGTATCTTGATGGTATTTTGATGAAACTTGTAATTCTTTAATTTGAAAAAAAAATAAGGTTATTATATTTTGAAAATATATGGATTTTTAATATTTATATAATTATAAAAAATTAATTTTTATTTAAGTAGAAAATTGCGTTTTTCTTAAAAACTGTATTAAAAACCTTTCGAGACCGAATGCTCTGTGAGGAGGTCTGCATCTCACTCTACTAGTCTAAAGATGTGCGATAATCCGCAGCATCCAATAGTGGGTCCCCTAAAAAGGGTTGTAGAGGCTTATTTTCAAAGGAGTTTTAAAATACAGTTCCAAAGAAAACCGGTTTTATAGTAAATGGTATTTTGATATAATCTTGTGTTCGTAACTAAAAATACGTTTTAAAAGTATCGTGCTATAGAACCATGTGTGTATGTGAAAGATAGATCGTTACCTCGTGAAGTTTTCAAAAGGTATGTTTAAGCAAAACAAATAAAAAATGATATATACAAACTTCATGGTATTTTAATGTAAAAATTAAATTAAAGTTATCTTACATGATATTTTTTTTATTAAAAGTTGGTTCTAAATATTGGTTTTATGTTAACAAGTATGGTGCAGAAATATGAATGAAGAATATGTAAGAAAAAGTGGAATTATAGAGTTTTTAGAAGAAGATGTCGGTATTAACTCCACTTCCGAAATATGTTTTGAAAATGAACTTTTAAAAAAGAAGAAGAGGGATTGGGAGGGACTTACTAGTTATTTAGGTTAAGAGAAGGTAAAGAGGGAGGGTTGTCGTCGTGGTGTCGCGGGGTCGCCGGAATTTGCTTCGACCCTCGTCGGAACTTGATACTAACTCCTCTTCTACTCCATTTGTACATGAGAGATTTTGAGAATTTTGGCTATAATTTTCAGAATGATGAAGGGATAGGGCATGTGGTGGTATTTATAGTGTGGAATTAAGGTTTTAGAATTAAAATGGTGAATTAAAATGCATTAAAAAGGTGATAAATTGGGAATTGAAGGGTCTCTGTTTGATTGCAGAGCAATCAAATAGTGCAGGGGAGTTAGGGGCAGGGGAAGGGTTTTGTGTGTAAAGCCCAGGCACCTTTTGCCACAGGCCGACTGTCGGTACCGTCCATGGGGGACATCTCGCCGGTCGTTTGAGGGGAAGGGGCCGGTGGATTTGAGCTACGTGTTCCAGTCTGTATTTAAAACATTGTGTACATGTTTGATTTTTTTGTCTTTTCGTTTTTTTGTGCATTGCACGTGTAAACTTTTGGGCTTCCAAAAATTTTAAAAAGAAAATCAAAAAAAAAATAATGTGTCTGATGGGATTCGAACACAAAGGCTACGTCACAGCAGTGCAAGGCTTTACCAGTAAGCTACAAGTGGCTTCTTACTGTTCTTAAACAAAAATATACTTATAATTTGTACTCAGGCTTATAAACTCCTTTCTATACATTAAACTGAAAAATTTTGTACAGTGAATTCAGAGTCGTTACACTCTGTCCAAGTTCCTGAGGAAAAATGCTTCAGCCAACAAGAGAGACTGGAATCTCAAATTTCATGAGGTGTTGTGGGCATATCGTACCACGCACCGCACTCCAACACAGTCCACTCCATACTCATTACTCTTTGGAGTGGAGGCAATCCTCCCTCCTCAAAATCGAAGTTCCAAGCTTCATGATGGCCGTCCAGCATAATTTGACGGAGGAGGAAAACGTTCTCCTTCGGATTAAAGAACTTGACACCCTTGAAGAAAAGAGGCTCGCAGTACACCAAAATCTGGAGCTGTACCGAGCCTAAATGTCATGGGCCAATTACAAGACGACCCGTCTACGTGCTTTTAAGAAGGGCGAATTGGTATTGGTCCTCAAAAGACCGATCATCCCTAATCGACATGCTAAGGGAAATTTCGAGCCAAATTGGGAAGGGCCATACGTCATCGAGAATGTGTTCGACGGAGGATCCTACCAACTAATAAGTGTCGAGGGAGAAATGCCCATGCCACCAATCAATGGTCGATATCTCAAGAATTACTACGCATGAATGCTCCAAGTCACAGACGAATTGAGCACACCGGCCCTATGGTTCGGATCATACATCCTGTAAAACCGTATACAATCCACAGGCATAAACGACCCCTATCTCTCCCAAGTCCTATCGGCAAGACTCCATTTAAAGTCCCACCGGCGATGAAGCTCCACCAATGTAAAAGAAAGAAAGAAAGAAAAGTATGTCCACAAGCAAATGGGTACAGATGAAAGCCCGAAAGGGCTCCATGAGTAAAAACAGCAGCACTGCCTTCGAGTTCGTGAAAACTCGAAAGAGCGCAAACTCATGAAAAGAGATGAAATACACTCACAAAGTCCTCTCGACTTTGTGAGGAGAAAATCGCCGCGTGAGATCCTTACGACTCACAAAGGAGCAACACGCTTAGGAATCCCTACGATTCCTAGGGAGAAAATACACCTGTGAGATCCTTTCGACTCGTAAGGAGAAAATGCTTTTATGAGACCCTTACAGCTCATAAAATTGAAAAGCCTTAGGTGATAGGGATCTAAACCTGTCTGCTGAGCCGTCGTTCTACAACGGGCAACGACAAATGATGAGTCGCTCCCGGCATTACGATTCAGTGTTAGCGGTGCTGATGCCGACCCAAAAACCAAATCCCAAGTCCTCCAGGGGCAAATAATGAGTCGCTCCTGGTATTATGCTTCAGTGTTAGCGGTGCTGATGTCGACCCAAAAACCAAATCCCAAGTCCTCACGGAGCAAATGATGAGTTGCTCCTGGTATTATTCCAGCCCAGCAATGCTGATACCAAACAAAATCCAAATTCCAAGTTCCACTCAAATTCAAAGTTCTGCCAAACAAAGCAGAAATCAAACAAATCAAATCCCGACACCGTAGAAAACAGAGCAATTAAAATCAAATCCTACACCGCAGAAAGCGGAGCAAGTCAACTTCAATCCTGACACCGCAAGAAGTGGAGCAAGTCAAATCAAGCCTCGACCGTCCATATCGCAAAAATGGCAGCACCGACCGTCCACATCGCTAAAAGGGCAGCACCAATTGACCACGTCGTGAAAATGGAAGCACCGACCATCCACGACCGTCCACGTCACAAAACGTGCAGCACCGACCGTCCACGTCGCTAAAAGAGCAGCACCGACCGTCCACGTCGTGGAAAGGGTAGCATCGACCGTCCACGTCGTGAAAAGGGCAGTATCGACCTCCATGTCATTAAAACGGAAACCAAATCAAGTCAAATTCCATGCAAAAGAAGATTCATTAATTTCATGCACACGACCCATATATGTAGTGTGCATTTATTGATGGGGGCACTTTGTTGAGGTCAAAAATTACACCCCGGCTGAACAAGTTAAAATCAGTCAACCCCCAGCCAAGCAGGCCCAAGTCCAAGTCAAGACCAAGCATGGAAGGGGCCGGCTCCATGCCAATAATGAAGCAATAAATTAGTTCAATGCAATTTTTTAGAAATAAATGTATGAAAAATGGGCAGAGTCTAAAATTTTGTAAACTCCATGGCTTATGTGCAAAAAGAAATAAGAACATAAGGTATGGGGTGGCACAAGTGCCATTTGGCAAAGCCCAAGGCGCTATATGTAAAGTGTGTAGTCTATAAAAGCAAACATGATGAAAAAATCAAGAACAAATTTTATTCTCTCAAAAAAATTAGGGTTTGTGCCTCCATCTCCTTTCTCTCATGTTCTCCATTTTCTTTTCATTTACAATTAAATCAAGAGTTTAACTCTCCTTTTTCCAAAAAGAAATAGTTTTTCTCCATAAAACCCTCAAAAGGGAGTTTAGATCTCCCATCAAATCTCTAAAAGGGAGATTTTTAATCTCACCTTCCTCTTTCTCCAAGATCCAGCAAAAAGAGAGGAGGAGGAAGAAGACCCACCTCCAAAAATCCTACGTTGGGAGAATTCGATGCTCCAAGGAGAAGAAATGGGCCCCCTTTGATCATCTCCGAAGATGTAAAGACTCTGAAATCACTGTACAGAAATTTTCTTGTTATTGTATAGAAAAGAGTATTACAGTCTGTGTAAGAGTTAAAAATTATTTTTGTTAAATAAAAGTAAGAATCAACTTGTAGCTCACTGGTAAAACCCCTGCACTACTGTGATATAGTCTGTGTGTTCGATTCCCATCAGACACAATTATTTTTTCAGATTTTTCTTTTTAATTTTTGGAAGCCCAAGAGTTGCATGTGCAATACACGGAGAAATAAAAAATTTCAGAAAAATCAAACAGGCGCAATGAGGTGTGCATACCCAAATCGACACGTGGCACGAATCTCGAGGCAATGCCTCAAGATCCGACCGCCTAAACCCATGATTGGGCCGGTGCCGACGGTCGAGATGAGCCTAAATTGCTCCATGCTTTGCACACACACCCCTTCGACTCCCCTTAACTCCCCTGCACTGTTTGATTTTCCTGCAATCAAACAGAAACCCTTCATTTCACCATTTAACACCTTTTAATGCTTTTTAATCCAAAATTTTAATTCCCAAACCTTAATTCTCTACTACAAATACTACCCCATGCCCTAGCTATCCTCTATTCTGAAAATTTCTAGTAAAATCATCTCAAAAGTTCCTAACTGCAAGAGGAGTCAAGTGGAGTTAGCAACCAAGCTCCTTCCGTCGAAGATCGAAGCTGTTTCCGGAGCTCCCGCGACACCACGAAGCCCCCTCCCTTCTTCTTTACCCTTTTCTCGATATTACCAAATCGTAAGACCCTCTCATCCCTCTTTCTTTTCATCTCAATTCATCTCCTAGAAAGATATCGGTAAAGTGGAGTTACCTCTAATAATTTTCTTTTTAAACTTGAAACTCTCTTTTTCTTAATACATAGTTCAAACTAGTTTTACCACTCTACTTGTAACTTTAATTACAAACGTTTAGCTTCGAGTTTAACCAAAATTTTTATGTGAAACAAACATAAACGAACTTTTTCATTAAAATACCTTGAACTTTATTATCACCTCGTTTCGATATTCGTTAAAACAATACCTTTAGGAAAACTTCACAGGGTAACAACCTATTCTACACGCACACTTTGGTTCATAACACGATATTTATATATATGTATAATTGGTTCAAAGAAATGCTTTTCATTAAAATACCACATCTTTTAAAAAAACGGGTTTCTTTTAAAACGGTATTTTGTAATACTTTTAAAAGCTAAGATTTTATCATTTAAATACCCCAATAATTAAAATGCATGCTTATGAAAACCCTAAATCTTGTAAATCACCCTCGAGGTTATTTTTAAAACTATATTAACATATTTTTCATAAAACCCTCTTGAGATATGCAAACAATTCTTTAAGGACTATAAAATTAATGTTGGTTTAAGTGGTATCATTTCTCTTGAGCCCAGGGAGCCGGAGAAAGTGAGTGCTTGCCTATTTAGGCTAGACAACTTAACGGAGTTATCAATGGTAATTGTCTTGGAAAAAAACGCAAATCCTGCCTTCCATGTGCAGCAGTTGCCGATTACTCCCGAACCTAAGAATTCAAAAGTTAAATTCGTTCACAATTGTCTGACTCAATCTGAGTCCAAACTCAAACCAGATTACAAATCAAACACAAACTTGTATACTTGATCATGAACCTGAAGACTTGAATTCAAATATCAAACTCAAACTTGCATAATTGACTCGACTTGACCGAACCATAGTTATAACTTGACATGAATACTTGAACACATGCTTGCATCCTGAACATGAACCTGAACATTTTTATATCCATGGTTTCGGCCAAGACCTGTAATCTTAATCTATACAATACAATACGCGGGGATAAAGGGATAGATTGGTATGGAATGTATATCGTGGCACGAGAGGTCACTTTAAAAGACACTTATATGAATTCACGTGCCATTGTCCCGTGGGTTATGACGGGGCCTTATACTACATGTTAACATAGTCCACGGGGGTAAGATGGACTCCTCTCGTATATATGAATACCTTCTTTATCAAACTACAAATAACCATGTTAGAATAACTATCATATACCTGTAGATGATCATATACAGTTTTACCTGTCCTTTGTTCTTTTAGTTCCTATTCACAAGATATACAATTTTCTCTTGTTTCTCTTGGGACTTACCGAGCACTAGTTCGCTGACGATATTCCTCTCTGTTTTTTTCTTTCATTGGAATGTTCGTTAGGAGGACCGGATTCTGAGGAGATAGAGCCGATCCAGGAGGACTTGGACCAGCTTACAGCTCGGCCTGACTACTAGTTCTTCCTGCACTTACTTTCTGTATGCCATTATTTAAGCATTGCTTTGTTTATTGTATCTTTTATTTTCAGACAGTTGTATGTAAACAAAGTTGTTTCATTTTATTACTTTTTTCATTCTTGTTCATGGTTATATTGCTTAATTACGGCTAACGAATTTATTTCATAGTAAATACGTTGCAGGTTTGCTACGTCACCATTTCCGTCTATTGGGAAACGGGGCATGGCACTACATCCAGACCTTTTAGGAGTTTAACTCCAATTCCAAGCCTTTTAGGAGTTTAACTCCTAATCCACGTCTAATTTCTTACATAGGAGTTTAAATCCAAATCCAAATCTTTTGGGAGTTTAACACCAAATCTATACTTGATTCATGTTTAGGAGTTCAACTCCAAAACCCCTCGGGAGTTCAACTCCCAGCGCATGGGTTAAGCCCCTTTCTCTGCTGGTGTTTCTAGCGGTTGCGTGCCGTGTACGTGAACCGTTGGCGTCCAACGGTCACGTGCCGCACGGGCGCCCAGCGGTCGCGTGCCGCGCATATGACGCGCGGGGGCCCAGCGGTCGCATGCCGCTCATGTGACGCGCGGGCACCCAACGCCAAGTGCCCCGCACCTGACCCGCGGGCGCCCAGCGCCTACGTGCTTGGCGCGTGAGGCGTGAGCACCCATCACCCATGCACCACGCATGTGTCCTTAGAACGCTTCTCACCCCTCTTTTTTTCTCACGCTTCCCACTAAAAATACCTCCCTAGCAGGATCCCCGTAAACTCTGCGAGGCCCCCGACTTATCCAAAACCCTTCAAAACACAACACACGCACACGACACATTGAGTTCGCATGACCACTTGGACCCGTCAATCGGAGGTTCCCTCGCTCTAAAAGTGAGGGGTAATTAACGGTAGCTTAGTCCGCGGCTGCCGGAGATTCGGATCCCCACGATCAATAAACCCCGGCCTACCTTAGGTAGGGGGAATCTATATACACCTGACAAACGCGCGCATTCCCATCTCAATGGGGTGATGAAAAACACCCTACACACTCGTCAGCCCACCGCCCAAGACGCGTTCAGAAGACGAACAAAAAGATCTTGAGAGACAATGGTCTGAAGTCGACTCTTTGAAACGTGCTCTCGATAAGAAAAGCTAAAATGAGGAAAATATGGCCCCCAATATGAACAAAATGGCTCTCTTCATGCAGAAGATATGTAGAATGATAGCCCAATCGTCAGAACCGCCGGTCGAAGAACTGCCAGTGGTCCCTGATAATGAGAAGGGAGGTGCCACAAGCATTCTCCAGGCCCCTTCAATCTCAAAATATGAAGAGATCTCGAAGGCTCAACTCAATGAGTACATAGCCTAACAGGTTAAACTTCTCACTGCCAGCGAAACAAACGCCAAGTTGGTTAAGGTCGGTTGTCCATATCCAGCATGGTACGACCAGAAGCAATATCCTCCGGGATATACGATCCCGAAGTTCAGCGTTTTAAAAGGAACGGGGAATCCCCACCAGCATATTGCTCAGTTCAAAGCAACGTACAGTAATACCGGAGGTGATGATAAGCCACTCCTCCGACAGTTCGTCAACAACGTGGCGGATACTGGCTTCAAATGCTACTCGGAGCTCCCAAATGACTCTGTAGAGACTTTCACAGACATGGAGCTTCTGTTTACTCAGAGGTTTGTTAGCGCAAGCAAGCGCACCACCATCTCCGCTTTGGTCAATGAATTGAGGAGATCGAATGAAACACTGGTGTTGTATGCCATTTAGTGGAGAAATCTTGCCTCAAAATGCAAGCAACCGATCGCTGAAGCTCCAGTTATTGGGATGTTCATAAGCACCCTAGATCCGCGATCGCAGGTTTATCTATTCCTGTCTTTTTCCAAGTCAAACACATATCAAGAGCTTCTTGACAAGCTAGTTCAATTGGAGCGAATCGACCACTAAGTCATTAAACTAGGACAAAAAAATAAGGTTAGTCCACAAGCAAAAAGGGTACAGATAAAAATCCAAAAGGGCTCCGTGAGTAAAAACATCAGGTGTTGGATATGTATGCCTTAAAAGCCATTATTGTATATATATAGTGGACGCTTGGACATATGTATGTAAATGACAATCTTGCTCGATAGGATTGTATGCTATTTGGTTTGTATCTATCTTAACATGTGTATATGTTTTACTTATTATTATGTATCGCTAATATATGTTGATAAAACCCATAGGATTATTGCTTGACTACCAGCATTATAATGGTGATCATACATGTGGGGGCTGTGTAGTCCAAAAGCACATCCTTAAATGTCCCTAGCCTTGGGAGTATCAAGACAAGGCATCAATATTCCGGAGTAGACTGGTGTATACGTTTCTGGACCCTGACGAGGGGTAAATCCATCTACAAGATACTCTTGACTTGTAGGGAGAAAGTGCTTTTATGAGACCTTACAGCTCATAAAAATTGAAAAACCTTAAGTGATAGGGATCTAAACCTATCTCCTAAACCATCGATGCCTACGACAGTCTCCAAATTGACTATCATATATTACCCATGGGCTCCTGGCGATAAAACCCTCGTCCAAAACAATCCATACCGGCAAATCAAGCTACTATTGTGGAAAAGACCTATTCGTGCGACCTTACGACACATGAAGGGAAAAGACATTTAGGAGTGCCCTTGAATCCTAAGGAGAAAATACACCTACGATATCCTTTCGACTCGTAGGGAAAAAATACTTTTATGAGACCCTTACGGCTTATAAAAATTGAAAAGTCTTAGGTGACAGGGATCTAAATCTATCTCCTAAGCCATCGTGTCCTATGGCCAATCTTCAAATTGACTACCGTATATAATCCATGGGCTACCCAAAGGCTAAGTTGACCCCTAAATATGTGTTGCCCTGCGACCTATCACAAAATTGACTACCGTATACAATCCATGGACGACTCGCAACGAATTTGCATCAAAACATTCTCTGTTGGCAAACCAAGCTACCGGGGAGGAAAGGACCAATTTGTGCGTCCTTATGATGTATGAAGAAAGAAAGACACTTTGGAGGCCCCACGATTCCTAAGGAGAAAATACACCTACGAGATCCTCTCGACTCGTAGAAAAAAATATTTTTATGAGATCCTAACGGTTCATAAAAATTGAAAAGTATTAGATGACATGGATCTAAACATGTCTCCTAAGCCATCATTGCCCTACGGCTAGTCTCCAAATTAACCATTGTATACAATCCACGGGCTATCCAGAGCAAAGTTGCACCTCCAAATCCCACAGGTGAACGATACTCCTTAAAAAGATCGATTGCCCTACGGCCAGTCTCCAAATTGACTACCGTATACAATCCACAGGCTATATGCGATAAAATCACTTCCAATACCTCCTCTATTGGCCAACCAAGATTCCAATGAAGAGAAAACCCACTCATGTATCCTCACGATCAATGAGAAGAACGGTGAAAAAAGGTATGTCCATAAGTAAGATGGGCACGGATGAAAACCCGAAAGGGCTCCGTGAGTAAATACAACAGGACTACCCGCGAGTTTGTGAAAACCCGAAAGGGCACAAACTCGTGAAAAAAAGAAACTGTCCCACAAGTAGTTCGATTCCGACTTTTGTATACAATCCATGGGCTCACAAAATATATGTTTCAACAAAATCCCACCAGATGCGAGCAATCCTCCCAACTTGGTGAATGACACTTGTGAGTCCTCTCGACTTGTAAGGAGAAAACACTCTTGTAAGATCCATACGATTTACAAGAGAAAACCACTTAGAAGTCTACACGATTCCTAAGGAGAAAATCCACTTATGAGATCCTCTCGACTCGTAAGGGGAAACAACTTTGTGAGATCCTTACGGCACATGAAGATTGAAAAAGTCTTAAATGACATGGATCTAAACTTGTCTTCTAAGCAACCATTATCTAACTGACAACAATAAATGATGAGTCGCTCCTTACACTATTCCAGTTGTAGTGATATTGATACCAAAATAGGTATCAAATCCCAAGCTTTCCCAGGCAGTTGATGAATTGTTCCTGACATACGTGCTTCAGTGTTAGCAAAGCTGATGCCAACCTGAAATTCAAAAATCTTGACCCCGAAGTCATTAAACTGGGAAAAAAATAGCCGAAATAATTGGACAACTCGTAATTAAAATTAGTGAGTAAAACTAAATAAAATAGCCAAAATGATTGGGCAACCGTGAATAAATAACTGAAATGATTGGGCAATCACGACTTTTGCGATAAGAAAATCTTAAATGATAGAGTAATCGCGGATATAATAAAAGAAAATAAAATTTTTATGCCCTACAAATAGTTCTATCCTAACTCATGTATACAATCCACGGGCATAAACAAATAAATAAGGAGCAATTTGTTCCGCCATGTTCGACCGAACAAAGAATGGAGTCTTAACGGCAATACATACAGCCTAGAGACTATCTGGACATCTCTCTTACTCCAGCAAGGTACAGAAGCGACGTCATGAAAGCTCAAAGGAGCCAAAGCAAAAGTGGAGTGACAGCAAATTTCGAGCTCCAAGTCTCGATAGCATTATATATATAGCCTAAAGACCAATTCAACGCCCCCGTCGTATTCCAGTGGAGTACAGATGCGGCGTCAGAAAGGTGTAGGGTGTTTTTCGTCACCCCATTGAGATGGGAATACGCGTCGCTTGTCAGGCGTACTACAGATTGCCTCTGCCTAGGGTAGGCGGGGGTTTATTGATTATGGGGATCCTAATCTCCAGCAGCCATGGACTAAGCTTCCGTTAGTTACCCCTTGTCTTTGGAGCGAAAGAACCTCCGATTGATGAGTCAAACTGGTCATGTGAACTCAATGTGCAGTGTGCGTATGTGTGTCTTGATGGGTTTTGGGTATATCGGGGGCCTCGCAGAGTTTACAGGGGTCCCGCTATCCGGATAGCGGGCTAGGAGTCAAGGAGGCTAGCAGCCCCCTTGCGGGGTGCGGGACAACGCCCTATTAGAAATTTTTTTCTAATGGGGGACGTGTTTTGAGTGTGGAGTGTATGAAAGAAAAAAGGGGGGTGATAAGCGTCCTAAGGACGCGTGAGTGGCGCGTGGGCGCCGGGCGCCAGCGGGCCACGTGTATGGCATGTGGGCGCCAGCGGGCCACATGCTTGGGCGCTGGGCGCCAGCACCTTACGCGCGCGATGCGTGAGTGCTGGATGCCCGCAGGCCACGCGCGAGGTGTGTGGGCACCAGTGCCTCACGCGCGTGGCTTGTGGGCGTTGGGCGTTCACAAGCCACGTGAGAGGCGTATGGGCGCTGGGCGTTACCGCCTCACGCGTACGGCACATGGGCGTTGAGCGCAAGTGCTTCACACGCAGCATGTGGGCGCTGAGCGCCAGCGAGACACGTGAGAGGCGCGTGGGTGCTGAGCGGCAGCGTCTCACATGCGTGGCGTGTGGGTACTGGGCGCCAGCGGGCCATGTGCGTGGCATGTGGGAGCTGGGCGCCAGTGGGCCACGTGCGTGGCGCATTGAAGATGGGCGCCAGTGGGCTATGTGAGAGGCGCATAGGTGCTGGGCGCTAGCGGGCGTGGCGCGTGGGAGCTAGGCGCGTGGGAGCTAGGCGCCAGCGGTCCACGTGCGTGGCGCGTTGGAGATGGGCGCCAGTTGGCCATGTGAGAGGCGCATAGACGCTGGGCCCCCGCAGGCCACCTGAAGGCACGTAGGCGCCAGTGCCTCACATGCTAGGCACGTGGGCGCTGGGCGCCAGTGCCTCACGTGCGTGGCACGTGGGCGCCGAGTGCCTGCGGGCCACGTGAGAGGCGTGTGGGTGTCAGCGCCTCACGCGTCCGGCACGTGGGCGCCAGCATCTCACGTGCCTGGTACGTGATCAGGAGTTAAACTCTTGCAGAAAAAGGGGCTTAGCCCTGGGATTAAGAGTTAAACTCTTGAAATGATCTTGAGGGGAGTTAAACTCACAAAAGAGTGTGATTTGTGGAGTTAAACTCCAATAGATTTTAAATGGAGTTAAACTCCTAAACAAATTTTATTTATGGAGATAAACTCCCAAAGATTTTGAAAAATGGAGTTGAACTCCCAGAAATCTTTGAAGATGATCAAAAGGGACCCCTTTCTTCTCCCCTAAGCCCTGGATCCTCTCCTGAGCCTCGAATCTTTCCCAAACTGGGATTTTTGAAGATAGGTCTCCTTTTTCCTCCTCTCTGTTGGCTGGATCATGGAGAAAAGGAGGTGAGACTTATAAATCTCACCTTTTAGAGATTTGATGAGAGATCTGAGTTCCCCTTCAAGTGTTTTATGGTGAAAAACTATTTCTTTTTGGAAAAAGAAGAGTTGAACTCTTGATTTAATTTTAAAAAGTGAAAAAAGGTTTAGAAACTTGAGGAAAGGGAAGGAGGCGCAGAAACCCTTGATTTTTAGGGGAATCAAATTCCACTTTTTATTTCATCATGTCGTCTTATATAGGCTTACAAATTTATACATAGCCCCTTGGGCTTTACAAAATTGCATTTTGCCGATCCCATGTCCCATGTGCTCATTTCTTTTGCACATGAGCTATGGGCTTTACAAAAATTTGGATTTATGCCCATTTATTTTACATTAATGCATGAAAATTACATCAAACTTATTTATTACATAATTTTCTTCTTGGCATGGGGGAGGCCAGCCGCTTCATGTTCGGGCTTGACTTGGGCATAGGCCCACTTGATCTGGGCTTGGACCTGCTTACTTAGGGTTGACTTTGACTTTGATTTGGTCAACCGGGGTATAATTTTTTACCCCAAAAAAATATCCCCCATCAATAAATGCACACCGTGTATATGAGTTGTGTGTATGAAATTGATGGATCTTGGAGTTGGACTTCGAGGTGGAACATCATTCCGGGGGCGGAGCATCATTCCGGGAGCACAATTCCGGGGATCGAAACATAATTCCGAGGATTGGAGTATAATTCCAGGATTAGAGCATTATTCTGAAGAGCAGAGCATGATTCCAGGGATCGGAGCATAATTCCGAAGAGCGGAGCATGATTCCAGGGATCGGAGCATTATTCCGGGGACCGGAGCATAATTCCGACACGGGACAGGTGTATCCTGAGACGAAACTCAGTTCCGGCACAGGGCAGACATTATGAACGAAATATAGCTCCGATGCAGAGGTTGTGTCACGCCCCGCTTCCCAAAGTACGCTAAAGTGGGCACGTGACATAGCCAACCATGCTACCTGTGGATAGGAAAAATCCTTTCACAGTCACATTACGGCTGTGGAGATATCAAGAACAGGAAAGTAAACTAACTACCTAGTACATGTCCATAAGCCAGAGTAAAAAATCAAGAGATAACAATATGCGGAAGCCAAAAGATACAATAAATGAAACACCTGGAGTGAAACTACGTACCGACAGGAACCTCACCGCTCGTCTAACAGCGGCAAAACTCCTAATCAGTCTGCAGCAAGGTAGAAGAATCTAGGCCATGCCAAACCCAGACGTCAGCGCGTCAAGTCATCAAGTAATAACATAGTAAACAGGCAATGAGAATATAAACATGAATAAAGCAAGGGTAACAATAATATAAATCAGAGCAGTACAGGGTAGTGTGCAGTGGGTAAACTGGATTGTTTTATCAGGTTCTCTGTTCTAAAGTCTTTGAAACCAAATTGATGAATCATCGATGTAACTCAATAGTATCCCGTACATACCCGGGACCACGGCCACAATATTCTCGGCTGCAGCCGAGACATGCCGCTAGGCACAAAACAGGAATGTGTACACTCGATAGTATCCCGTACATATCCAGGACCACGGCCACAATATTCTCGGCTGAAACCGAGACATGCCGCTAGGCACAAAACAGGAATGTGTACACTCAATACAGGTAGTGAACTGTCGAGTTACAAGTCAGATTTCACCTTTGATTTCCCCATACCCCCAAGTTATATGTGTATGTCAAGTCAGGTATCCAGTAATCAAGAAACTAATGCCAACACAGGATCAGGTAAACAGGTTTGTATGGATAGACAACAGGAATGGTCCATGAGGACTACATGTTATGTTTGTTGGCATTAGACACAAGATCAGGTAACAGGTAAAGCCATGGTACATCAGGTCAAGCCAGGTAATGTATAAAGGTGTCATGTCATGTCAAGGGTGTACGGTACCATGTCATGTCAAGTAGGAAGTGTAACAGGTCGTGTCAGGAAGCATAAGATGTCATGTGGGTGCTCATAATCAAACTAATATAAGCATGTGTATAAATAAACAAGCATGAGTACTATCAGAACAATAAACTGGAACATGTAATATGATATGCAAATAGATATAATTTTAAGGATATGGATGCACGGTTATCGATTAGGGTTACATTTATAGTTCCAATATTAATTAGGATGCAATTTATTAAACATGGAGTGTTAATATCACATTATTATGTAGTAATGTGATCTATGGATGCAATTATATGTATCTTAGATGCGATGGATGCAAACGGGTATCCGAAAAGTTATAAAACTATAAAATGGTAATGTGGGATGTACAACTAAGCAATATGTGATATAAATATTGATATAATAATATTAATATGGATAGCATATTCAAAGCGATTAATAACTATAAAAGTGGTATTGATTAACCATGCACAAGAAAGTTCCGTTCAGAAATTCAGCGTCACCCTAATTTGTAAAATAGCTTAAAAATAACAAACGTTCTCCAAAAGGGACGTGTCTTATACCAAAACAAAGATAATTCAATAAGTTTTTCATTTTTATAAGTATAAGCATCTCAGGTTGTCCCTAAAAAAAGTTATGAACATTCAAAGTTGAAAGTTTGCTGCTGGAATTTCCCTGGACAGCAGTTTGGAGACATTTTCATTTGCATTTTACGTTATTTAAACAATTTATTTTGCAAGTAAATATTTCATAAAGTTATATTATTCTGAGTTATCTTCGTAGTGAACTAAAGAACGTATACTAATGATTTTTCTATGATTTATAATGAATTTTATAAGGTAAGGTGTACAGTAAATTTCAGATTTGTCGTATCCGCTTTTTCAACGACGTTTCATGTGTAAACTATAATATTTTCAAATATATAATATTATAAAATGCAGATTATAAACTAATTAAAGATAATAATAAGAAATATTACGATGATATATATTTTAATTGATGTGGATGCAGTATAATGTAATCTAGTATGTCACAAGATAAGTTTTCATGATCTAGATTTAATATGATATAAATGGATGCAAACGGAATATCGAAACGTTATAAAATTAAACATGGGGCACTAGATTTAAACTATAGGTATGGTATTTATTTAAATAGGTATAAAATGAATTATATAGCATGTAGCAAGATTAACTTGCCTCGATGGGTCGCGAATCGGGAAAACGGAACGTTAACCGTCGGCGGGGAAAACTTGCGATGGGCGCACGGTTCACGGAATGAACCCAAACGACGAACAAAGGAACCACACGGGTCGGGGTACCTCGCTGGAACGTCGTGAAGCATCACCAGCACGACGGAATTCCGGCAACAAAAGAACAGTTAAAAAAAATGAGAAACGAGACATGAAGCAAGAAGAGAAAGAATGATAAAGAGAAGTACGAGAGAATATATGAGAGAGAGAGAGAGAGAAAAAGTGGAGAGAGAGAGAGAGCGAGAGGGAGAGAAGAGGGAGAGAGAGAAAGTGGAGAGATAGATAGATAGAGAGAGAGAGAAGTGGGGCCCACGGGGTTAAAGGGGAGGTTGCGATTGGCTGAGAGAATAAATTGAGGAGGATATAAAATATTGTAAAAATATTATATGGTTAACTAAATTATATATGATGGTTTAAATATATTAAAATCTGGGATTTTGGCGCAAAGTAAAACATTTCCAAATCGCGCCCGGGTCGGGTCCAAAAATTTGAAATTGAAATAATAGAATTTTAGGCGGGATCCAAAATTTAAAATGAAGTGTTTTATGATCAAAAAGCATACCCCAAAACGGACACACGTACGTGCACGTAGCCGTCCAAACTCGCCCGTTTCACTGAATGGGACGAGAACACGATGCACGGACGCTACAACAGGGTTAGGGGTGTCAAGCAGGCCAAGATGAATATTTTTAATTTTATTTTAGATGCCAAAAATTGTTATATGCAGAAATTAATTTCCGGGTAGAATTTACAATAATTAACCATCAAGCAAGATAAATGAAATAAGTGCCACACTACGTTCGAACGGTAACTGAAATTAGTAGCATTGGGCTCGGGTGTTACATTATACCCAACTATAAAAAGAATTTCGTCCTCGAAATTCCAAGAATACAAAGATAGATAACTACAAGAAAAGGTGAGGAAACTTCTGCCGGATTTCATCTTCTCGTTCCCAAGTGGACTCTCCATGCGAGTGATTACCCCAAGAAACAAGCACAAGAGGGATTAACTTGTTCTTAAGAACCTTTTCCCTTCGATCCACGATTCCAATCGGTCGCTCCACAAAAGTCAAGTCTTCTCGTACTGTTAGCTCCGAATGATCCAATACGTGTGTTTCATCTTGAACATACCTATGGAGTTGAGATACGTGAAACACATCGTGCACATTCGCCAAAAACTGCGGTAACGCCAAACAATACGCTACCTCACCAACACGCTCCAAGATCTCAAAGGGTCCAACGAATCGAGGACTAAGCTTTCCTCGACTTCCAAAACGAATCACCCCTCTAGTCGGTGATATCTTCAAGAATACCAAATCACCCACGGCGAACTCTAGAGGTCTTCTTGACGTATCTGCCCAACTCTTCTGTCGGTCATGTGCTGCCTTCATATGATTTCTGATAGGGTTAACCTTCTCAACTGTCTGCACAACCAAATCTGGTCCCAATAATCTTCGTTCACCGACATCGTCCCAACAAACAGGTGAACGGCATTTACGACCATACAAAGCTTCAAATGGAGCCATCTGAATAGTTGCCTGAAAACTGTTGTTGTAAGACAACTCCACCAAAAGTAGATGATCCTCCCAAGACCCCTTGAAGTCCAAACTGCATGCTCTCAACGTATCCTCAAGAGTTTGGATCGTTCTCTCCGACTGGCCATCAGTTTGAGGATGATAAGCTTTGCTAAACTTCAATCGAGTCCCCAAACTTTCCTGTAGACTCCGCCAAAAGTGTGATAAGAACCGAGTGTCCCGATCGGACACGATGCTCACCGGTACTCCATGCAATCTTACAATCTCTTGCATGTACCGCTCTGCCAAAGTCTCTGTTGATTGACCAACCCGAAAAGGAATAAAATGAGCTGCCTTGGTCAATCGGTCAACAATCACCCATATAGCATGGTTGCCTTTTGGACTTCGCGGTAAAGCCATCACGAAATCCATGGTTATATGTTCCCATTTCCACTGAGGAATCGGAAGTGGTTGCAATAAACCAGCAACCCTTTGATGTTCAGCCTTAACTTGCTGACACACCAAGCACTTTGCCACAAAGCGAGCAATCTCCCGTTTCATGCCTTCCCACCAGAAATGCTGTCGAATATCTCGGTACATCTTTGTGCCTCCTGGATGTACAGAATAAGCTGAACTGTGTGCCTCCTTCATAAGCTCTTCACGAATATCTCCCTTTGGCATACACAAACGGGTACCAAACCTCAACGAACCATCTTCGGGGATTAATAAATCTGTTCGTAGTCCGGCTTCAACCTGTCCTCGAAACTTTTGTAGTCTAGGGTCCTGCGATTGTGCTGCTTTAATATTCTCGATCAATGATGACTGTACCTGCAGCTGCATCAACTGTCCCGTAGAATGCGATTGCACAACCTCCAAGTCAAATCTTCGAAAATCTTCAACGATCTTCTTCTGCGTAGTTAACACCTGAATTGCTGGTAACCGACTAAGCGCATCCGGCACGACGTTAACCTTCCCCGGATGGTACTTAAGATCAAGATCGTGGTCAGCCATCAGCTCCAACCATCTACGCTGCCTCATATTAAACTCCTTCTGTGTGAACACATACTTCAAGCTCTTATGATCAGTAAAAAAAACTTCGACCCTTTCGCCCAGAAGGTAGTGTCTCCAAACCTTCAAAGCAAAAGTCACAGCCGCAAGTTCCAAGTCATGAGTTGGGTAATTCTTCTCATGGGTCTTCAACTGTCTCGATGCGTATGCCACAACCTTCCCATGCTGCATTAAAACACATCCCAATCCTTTCCCAGATGCGTCGCTGTGAATCACCAATCCTCCGGAATTATCTGGCACGGTCAGAATAGGGGCGGTTATCAACTTCTGCTTCAACGTCTCGAAAGCTAACGCACACTTATCCGTTCGTACAAAAGGTACCTCCTTGCACGTAAGCTTGGTTAACGGCTCCGCCAGACGAGCAAAGTTCTCCACAAATCTTCTGTAATACCCGGCGAGTCCAAGAAAGCTTCTTATCTCCGCAATATTCTTTGGAATCGGCCAATCACGAACTGCTGCAATCTTTTCTGGATCGACGGCAATTCCATCGCCAGACACAACATGCCCCAAAACTTTACTTCCTCCAGCCAAAACTCGCACTTGCTTATCTTCGCATATAACTTCTCCTGTCTCAACGTCCGCAGTGCGATCTTCAAATGCTCAGAATGTTCCTTAAAACTCTTCGAATAAACCAGAATATCGTCAATAAAAAACCCCATGATAAACTGGTCCAAGAACGGTGAAAAGATTCGGTTCATCAGGTCCCTGAATACTGCCGGCGCATTCGTTACTCCGAAGGGCATCACTAAGTACTCGTAATGTCCATACTGAGTTCGGAACGCCGTCTTGCAAATATCTTCTGTTTTCACTCGGACCTGATGATATCCGGATCGCAAATCCAGCTTCGAGAATACCCTCGCGCCACTAAGCTGCTCGAAAAGTTCGCCAATGCGAGGGATCGGGTACTTGTTCTTAATAGTCACCCGGTTTAATTCTCGATAGTCGATGCACATCTTTCTTGTGCCATCCTTCTTCTATACTAGAAGAACTGGAGCTCCCCAAGACGAGTTACTGCTTCGAATCCAACCTTTCTCAAGCAATTCTGCAACCTGTTTCTTGCCTTCTTCCAATTCTACTGGCGCCATTGGATAATACACTTCGGATACTGGCGCTGCCCCAGGAATAAGATCAATTGCGAACTCCACGTCTCGCTTTGGCGATAAACCCGATATATCTTCAAACACGTCCATAAAATCACGAACAACAGCCGGCTCTTCACTTTCATCACTTCCATTGATGCAAGAATATTATTTGTCGGCCTAGCCCTAAACTCGACTGGCCCGACAGAAAAACTCCCCTTCATCCCAGATAAACTCTGCTACTCTCGGCTGCCACAAGTACTTGTGAGAAAGTGGTCAAACCCAGGGAGACAATCTGCCTCTGGATGTCCACGTCCAGGCTGCGCATGAACCTCCGTGCCCTGTCTGCATCGTTGGCAACTAAAGGTCCAGCGAAACTACTGAGTCTCGTCCATTCTGCTGCATGCACATCTATGGGTGCTCCCTTCTGCTTTAGTCCGATGAACTTCTCTTCCATTTCCTCCCGTGCAGTCCGCGGGAAGAACTTCTCCAGGAAACTCTTCGAAAAATCCGCCCACTTGATCGGCTTGGGCAAACGGTTCTCTTCTACAAGCCACCATTCTCGGGCGTAATCCACTAACTGAATGCGTACCACATCAACTCTTTCTCATCTGGAATCTGTGCCGCAATAAGCAAATTCTCTGTGTCAACTAGCCACTGCTTTGTTGGCAATGGCTCCTCCAATCCAGTAAATGTATACGGACCCAAACGTCTGAAATCTGCTACTGTCCTTACTCGGTCAACTGGCTTAACTCCAACATTGTTCACAGACTGCTGAACGATCTGCAAACCTTCCTGAAACGAGTCCGCTTGCTGCTGGATCAGCTCGGTCTGTTTCTTTTGATTCTCCAGCATTCCCCTTATCACTCCAAGAATGGCGGCTTTGTCCATACGCCTTGGTACGTCTTCAAATTCTTACCGGCCATATTCCTGAACTCAAAACACCCAACATTAGCATGATGATAGATTCTGAATATAGATCAAGGCTAGAACTCCAAGATACTTAAATAGAGTGCCGCATTGTAACTATGTCGCGGTATCATAGCCACAATTACATAACTCTACCCAAGTCGCCTAAGTCCTAGAGATAACAAGGAATCAGGTTTCGAGTCGATATGCAAAGGAAGTTTGCACATCGTAAAAGATATAATCAGGAAGAATGTGATTCAAGAATGGTAAACGGTAAGGTGGCAGGACATGTTTCCTAAACACGGGTATTTTGATTCGTGTATTGGGTACAACACCCAACTATAAAAGAATCAATCCGACTATCCTATGTCTCTGATACCAAAAGAACCATGTCACGCCCCGCTTCCCAAAGTACGCTAAAGTGGGCACGTGACATAGCCAACCATGCTACCTGTGGATAGGAAAAATCCTTCCACAGTCACATTACGGCTGTGGAGATATCAAGAACAGGAAAGTAAACTAACTACCTAGTACATGTCCATAAGCCAGAGTAAAAGAATCAAGAGATAACAATATGTGGAAGCCAAAAGATACAATAAATGAAACAACTGGAGTGAAACTACGTACCGACAGGAACCTCACCGCTCGTCTAACAGCGGCAAAACTCCTAATCAGTCTGCAGCAAGGTAGAAGAATCTGGGCCATGCAAAACCCAGACGTCTGCGCGTCAAGTCATCAAGTAATAACATAGTAAACAGGCAATGCGAATATAAACATGAATAAAGCAAGGGTAACAATAATATAAATCAGAGCAGTACAAGGTAGTGTGCAGTGGGTAAACTGGATTGTTCTATCAGGTTCTCTGTTCAAAAGTCTTTGAAACCAAATTGATGAATCATCGATGTAACTCAATAGTATCCCGTACATACCCGGGACCACGGCTACAATATTCTCGGCTGCAGCCGAGATATGCCGCTAGGCACAAAACAGGAATGTGTACACTCGATAGTATCCCGTACATACCCGGGACCACGGCCACAATATTCTCGGCTGAAACTGAGACTTGCCGCTAGGCACAAAACAGGAATGTGTACACTCAATACAGGTAGTGAACTGTCGCGTTACAAGTCAGATTTCACCTTTGATTTCCCCATACCCCCAAGTTATATGCGTATGTCAAATCAGGTATCCAGTAATCAAGAAACTAATGCCAACACAGGATCAGGTAAACAGGTTTGTCTGGATAGACAACAGGAACGGTCCATGAGGACTACATGTTATGTTTGTTGGCATTAGACACAAGATCAGGTAATAGGTAAAGCCATGGTACATCAGGTCAAGCCAGGTAATGTATAAAGGTGTCATGTCATGTCAAGGGTGTACGGTACCATGTCATGTCAAGTAGGAAGTGTAACAGGGCATGTCAGGAAGCACAAGATGTCATGTGGGTGCTCATAATCAAACTAACATAAGCATGTGTATAAATAAACAAGCATGAGTACTATCAGAACAATAAACTGGAACATGTAATATGATATGCAAATAGATATAATTTCAAGGATATGGATGCACAGTTATCGATTAGGGTTACATTTATAGTTCCAATATTAATTAGGATGTAATTTATTAAACATGGAGTGTTAATATCACATTATTATGTAGTAATGTGATCTATGGATGCAATTATATGTATCTTAGATGCGATGGATGCAAACGGGTATCCGAAAAGTTATAAAACTATAAAATGGTAATGTGAGATGTACAACTAAGCAATATGTGATATAAATATTGATATAATAATATTAATATGGATAGCATATTCAAAGCGATTAATAACTATAAAAGTGGTATTGATTAACCATGCACAAGAAAGTTCCGTTCAGAAATTCAGCGTTACCCTAATTTGTAAAATAGCTTAAAAATAACAAACGTTCTCCAAAAGGGACGTGTCTTATACCAAAACAAAGATAATTCAATAAGGTTTTCAGTTTTATAAGTATAAGCATCTTAGGTTGTCCCTACAAAAAGTTATGAAAATTTGAAGTTGAAAGTTTGCTGCTGGAATTTCCCTGGACAGCAGTTTGGAGACATTTTCATTTACATTTTATGTTATTTAAACAATTTATTTTGCAAGTAAATATTTCATAGAGTTATATTATTCTGAGTTATCTTCATAACGAACTAAAGAACGTATACTAATGATTTTTCTATGATTTATAATGAATTTTATAAGGTAAGGTGTACAGTAAATTTCAGATTTGTCGTATCCGCTTTTTCAACGACGTTTCATGTGTAAACTATAATATTTTCAAATATATAATATTATAAAATGCAGATTATAAACTAATTAAAGATAATAATAAGAAATATTATGACGATATATATTTTAATTGATGTGGATGCAGTATAATGTAATCTAGTATGTCACAAGATAAGTTTTCATGATCTAGATTTAATATGATATAAACGGATGCAAACGGAATATCGAAACGTTATAAAATTAAACATGGGGCACTAGATTTAAACTATAGGTATGGTATTTATTTAAATAGGTATAAAATGAATTATATAGCATGTAGCAAGATTAACTTGCCTCGATGGGTCGCGAATCGGGAAAACGGAACGTTAACCGTCGGCGGGGAAAACTCGCGACGGGCGCACGGTTCACGGAATGAACCCAAACGACGAACAAAGGAACCACACGGGTCGGGGTACCTCGCTGGAACGTCGTGAAGCATCACCGGCACGACGGAATTCCGGCAACAAAAGAACAGTTAAAAAAAAAGAGAAACGAGACATGAAGCAAGAAGAGAAAGAATGATAAAGAGAAGTACGAGAGATTATATGAAAGAGAGAGAGAGAGAAAGTGGAGAGAGAGAGCGAGAGGGAGAGAAGAGGGAGAGAGAGAAAGTGGAGAGATAGAGAGAGAGAGAGAAGTGGGGCCCACGGGATTAAAGGGGAGGTTGCGATTGGCTGAGAGAATAAATTGAGAAGGATATAAAAGATTGTAAAAATATTATATGGTTAACTAAATTATATATGATGGTTTAACAATATTAAAATCTGGGATTTTGGCGCAAAGTAAAACATTTCCAAATCGCGCCCGGGTCGGGTCCAAAAATTTGAAATTGAAAAAATAGAATTTTAGGCGGGATCCAAAATTTAAAATGAAGTGTTTTATGATAAAAAAGCATACCCCAAAACGGACACACGTACGTGCACATAGCCGTCCAAACTCGCCCGTTTCACTGAACGGGACGAGAACACGATGCACGGACGCTACATAAGGGTTAGGGGTGTCAAGCAGGCCAAGATGAATATTTTTAATTTTATTTTAGATGCCAAAAATTGTTATATGCAGAAATTAATTTCCGGGTAGAATTTACAATAATTAACCATCAAGTAAGATAAATGAAATAAGTGACACACTACGTTCGAACGGTAACTGAAGTTAGTAGTATTGTGCTCGGGTGTTACAGGTTGATTCCGAGTCGAAGCATAATTCCGACAGGGAAGGCCGATACTCCGAGGCGAAGCATGATTTCAACACAGGGTACACTTTGAGAAGAAGCATGATTCCAACGCAGAGGTCCATTCCCAGGCGAAGCATAATTCTGACGGGGAAAGCAGGTACTCCGATGCGAAGCATGATTTCGACACGGGGTACACTTTGAGACGAAGCATGATTCCGCCGCAGAGCTTGTTGGTTGACTTGATTCTGAGTCGAAGCATAATTCCGACAGGGAAGGCCGATACTCCGAGGCGAAGCATGAATTCAACATGGTGTACACTCTAAGATGAAGTATGATTCCGACGCAGAGGTCAATTCCCATGTGAAGCATAATTCTGATGGGGAAAGCAGGTACACCAAGACGAAGCATGATTTCGACATGGGGTACACTCTGAGACGAAGCATAATTCCGTCGTAGAGGTTGTTGGTTGACTTGATTCCGAGTCGGAGCATAATTCCGACAGGGAGGTCATTAGTTGACTTAATTCCGAGACGGAGCATACTTCCGACGGGGAGTTCATTGGTTGACTTGATTCCAAATCGAAGCATAATTCCGACGGGGAGGCCATTATTGCCTTTTTTGCGACTTGGACGGTCGGTGCTTCCCTTTTTGCGACTTGGACAGTCGGTGCTGCCCTTTTTGCGACATGGATGGTCGGAGCTACCCTTTTAGTGACTTGAACGGTCGGTGCTTGATTTTACTTACTCCACTTCTTTTGCTGTCAGGGATTGGATTTGACTTACTCCTCTTTCTGCGGTGTCAGTGGTTGAAGTTGACTTTCTCCGTTTTCTACGGTGTCGAGATTCGACTTGTTTCCAAGATAGAGCTTGATTCCGCCAGGGTGGTCATTGGTTGTCTTGCTGACTTGATATGATTTGGGTTGACATCAGCATCGCTACACTGGAATATGGTACCAGGAGCGAATCATTATTTTTCATGAGAGGATTTGGGGATTTTGGTTTTGGTTTGTCATCAGCACCGCTACACTGGAATATGGTACCAGGAGCGAATTATCATCTGCCGTGAGGGGATTTCCTTCGTTCCCAGTTTAACGACTTAGGGGTCATATGTTCCCAATTTAACGACTTAGAGGTCATCTGTTCCTAGTTTAAAGACTTAGGGGTCTATTGGGTCGAAAGTTTGGAATTTTAGGGTTGGGGTCGGCATTAGCGTTGCTAACACTGAAGCACATGTGCCAGGAGAAATTCATCATTTGCATTTGCCTGTTGGGCAGCGATGGCTTAGGAGACAGGTTTAGATCCATATCACCTAAGACTTTCAATTTTATGAGCCGTAAGGGTCCTGTAAAAGCATTTTCTTCCTACGAGTCGAAAAAATCTCATAGGTGTACTTTCTCCTTAGGATTCGTGGGGACTCCCAAGTGTGTTTTTCCTTCATGAGTCGTAAGGATCCCACGAAGGTGTTTTCTTACTAGTTGAGAGGATCTCGTAAGTTTGTTCTCGTCATGTATCGTGAGGACACATGAGTAGGTCTTCCCAAATAGAGCATAATTCTAAGGGCGGAGACCGACCATGTGACTGGTGATTGTGGTGGGGTATAGGTGTGATGAGAATTATTTCAGCCCGTGGATTGTATATGGTAGTTAGTTCGGGGACCAACCGTAGGGCTGGGAGAATTTTGGGACTTTGTTGGTCTTTGCATCACTGCACTGGAATATGGTACCATGAGCGACTCATCATTCGCCATTGGGACATTCAGAGATTTGAAATTTTGGTTGGCGTCTGCATTGCAGCACTGGAATATAGTACCAAGAGCGACTCATCATTCGCTATTTGGGGATTTGGATTTTGGTCGGCGTCTGCATCGCTGCACTGGAATATGGTACCAGGAGCGACTCATCATTCACCATTTGGGGATTTAGATTTTGGTCGGCGTCTGCATCGTTGCACTGGAATATGGTACCAGGAGCGACTCATCATTCGCCTTTGGAGGGTTTTTTTTTAAAAAAAATTTACCGCGATTGCTCTATCATTTCAGCTTTTCTTATCGCGAAGGTCACGATTGCCCTATCATTTCGGCTATTCATTCGCGGTTGTCTCATCATTTCGGCGTTATTTTCATCTTTATTTTACTCGCTGATATTTATTGCGAATTGCCCCATCATTTTAGTTTTTTTAACACTTCCAGTTTAACGGCTTTGGGGTCGAATGTTCCCATTTTAACGACATGGTGGTCAACTGTTCCCAGTTTAACGATGTGGGGTCAACTGTTGGAGCCTGGGCTCGATTCTGCAGGAACCATGGGCTCCTTTGGCATAATTGCATAAGCAGGCTTTCCGTCATCTTGATCGAGCCGGTGTTGGATGGCAACAACCACGTCATCGTCATGGCTATAAGACGTAGGAGAACGTGTTCCTCTGGGCTCCATCATGTAGACCGTATGGGTTGTGTACCCATCTACCGCTTCTTCATTGGTAATATTGCTCGTTTGGCACTTAGCTTGTTTCCTTGGTCTGCTCTTCTTAGAGAAAAGCACATGTCTGAGAGAATCAGGTTCCCGAAGAGTTTCGGTCTCTGTTTATATGAAATTGGCGGTCGCATCTTGAATGTTTGTTAACACGCCTTTAGACAGTTTTATCTCTCCTGCCTTGTATTGTTTTTCGACCCAATCTTTGAGGACGAAGAAGACCTCAATGGCATGACTTATCACTCTGTAATAGGGGAAATATTTGGGGTCTTCGGTCATATTCGCTTCTTGAGGTCTTTTTGATTCCGGAAATTGTAGACCGTTTTTTAGGGCATCTTTGAATATTTTACGGACTTTGTCCCTTCTGAAGGAATAAACCTTATCTAGGTTCTCTTTCAGTAGAGATTCTCCCCCCTCTCCGAACACTGGCTTCCAAGGCCGGTTGGCATTAGGCCCGCTCATCTCATACTTATTTTGGTTAGCCGAAGTGTTAAAAGATTCAGCATCTTCGGAATTTCGGCCTTTGCGATTATCGACTTTTCGGCTTCTCCAGGACCTATTGTTATTTTGGGAATCAGAGGAGGGCTCCTGCTTTGAGGGCTCCAACATTTGAACTTTCCTGGTCAGCTCTTGGAATGTTTTGAGACCCACGGTGCATAGAAACGGGGCCATCCAATTGTTGAGATTTCCGACTAGGAGGCTGACAGATTGGTCCTGTTTTATCGGCTGTTCACATTTGACGGAGGGATTGCACCATCGGTTTATAAAATCCATGCTGCTTTCGTTGTTCTTTGGTTTGGTCCTTATGAGGTCGGCGATGGTGATCTTATCGCTGACACACATGAACCTTTGTCGAAACAGAGATTCCATTTGGACGCAAGTAGTAACAGAGCCATCCGGTATGCTTGTGTACCAGTCGAATGCGACATCAGATAATCTATTAACAAACTGGCGGAGGAGAAGCACATCATTGCCCCCAGTATTCCCGCATGAGACTTTAAAGTGAGCGATGTGCTGATTCGCATTTTCCGTCCCATCAAATCTTCCGAATTTGGGAATGACATAGCCGTTAGGAAACTCTACCAGATCATACCTAGCAGAATATGTGTCACGCCCCGCTTCCCAAAATACGGAATACGAGGGGTAGACAAGGCCAGCCATGCTCCTACGGTCAAGGAAATGTCCTGCCGTAGTCACACTTCGGCTTCTAGTTTTTCATGGTAAACAGTAAATAATGCGCAGGCAATGAGAAATGCAGTAACTGGAACAAAACAATGTAAAATGAACTGACCTGATGGGAAAACAAGAGGTATAACACTGGATAGCTAAACAAGATATCCGCGGAGTGCGTCTAGTCCTGGTCCAGGCTAAATCTTCTCCACACACTGAGCATGCATACTCAGGTCGTCAGAGCGACACAATAGCAATATAATATATATA
Source organism: Agapanthus africanus (assembly GCA_030015575.1). Classification (NCBI taxonomy): domain Eukaryota; kingdom Viridiplantae; phylum Streptophyta; class Magnoliopsida; order Asparagales; family Amaryllidaceae; genus Agapanthus; species Agapanthus africanus. Next base: position 53,589,362 of record CM057350.1, on the reverse strand, counting down.
AATCATGTGACAACTCTACAGTAGTAACAGATATGTGTAACAATAAATCAATGACAACATGGATATAAATGTGCAGTAATCAATGCAGCGGAACAGTAAAAGCAGTAGAACGATAAGCCACGTATGTCAACACAGTAAGTAAGATGTCTCAATGCCAGTATCCCTATCAGTCTCTAAGTCTCACTGTACAGGTCACTAAACCTATCGTCAGTCCAAGTGTGAGAATCAACCACTCGCGAGTGTCCTCCACCCAAGGGTAGAACCCAAGGGCAAGGGACCACGGGCCCAACATGTATATCACGGTGAATATCACATACCCTGTAAATCTCCATATATCTCCCTAAATATATAAGCCAGCATGGGACTCCCGAGATTCTGTTGAACTCACACTCAAACTACCCCACACCCCATGGTCTACATCAAACGCTAACCATAACCCTAAATACTAATCGATCCGTGACAAGTCTGCGCGAGAACTGGAGACAGGACCTCCATCAAGCACGTCCCGACTAATACCTAAGATAAATAGCAGTGTCTGGTGCCTTATTTGTGACACCCGTGCAAGCGCTTCCATAAGTGTCCCATACCACTTATAGTCACACGTACACGCATCCCACAGACGTCGACAATGTAATAGAATAATAGGGTCACTAATTGTGTACAAGTACGTATCACTTTCACTTATTCACGGATACACGAACACTGACGTACTTGCCACAATCATCACTAAAGTCTAACACTGGGTAAATGCACGATATAACTAGGTTATCACTGCAATGATATGGGTATGATATGATGCGTAAACAGTATATGAAGCATGATTAAGGTGTTATAAAATTAGTATTCTAACACTTGCACGATTTGTCATGAAACGTACGTGTATAGTTTAGTGAAACGATAAACAGGTAATAATTAGTATGTTCAGTTATCTATTCATCTAATTTAGTTTCATGCCAATCGGATTCCAGGATCATTAATTATAACCATTTCATTTAAAGCGTTCGCGGCTGGAAATCCGGTTTCAGAATCAGAAGTCCGTTTCGCAACACATTTTAATCCCAGTTGGGATCAGATTTTAGCGACGTTACAGTTGGATGAAATCTAGGGTTTTTAGTAAGGTTTTCAACTCAATAGACGGATCTTCAATCGCATCTGTATGTCAGGAGTTATACACTGTCTAATACTAGTATATCAATTCTGATTCTGTTGGGACTGTTATGCGTCCCGATCTTTTAAATTACAAATTAAATAGTAAATGATGACGGAATAGGATGAAACCACTTGTGTTGTCTATCTAACAGATTCACCTATAATATACAGCAGAGTTCCGCAACCTACGAGTTAAGGAAATATTGTGGTACCCATTACGGAACAGAAAGAATTAATTTGAGTCGCTCTGGACTGCAGTCCAGAGTCGCACTCCGATCCGAATATTAACATATTTTGAGTACAGGAATATCTGGAAACTAGTGTAGGGTTAAAGTTCGTCGGGTCTACTTCGATTTGAGCCTTCGAACGCACCATTCTAGTATGTATATGATTTATGGTGAATTTAACGGTTTTCAGGTACAATAAAATTACAGTTTTTACGATTAAACTTGGGGGTAGTTATTTTGGTCATGAACGATCAAATTATCCAACGAAATTCATGCACTAGGTTCACAGCCATACGGGCCAAACAACACCATCTAGTTCCGCCAAATTAGGAAAGGATTCTCATTGGGAACACACGTCGAACAAGTAAATAGTGTACGTTTTCAGGAATGGTAACATAGCAATTTATATGATTCGGATTGTAACATAAATAGAATAGCATGAAGCAAGTAGAGAACTTGCCTGGAAGCGTCTAGGCGATGCACGGCAGTGGTAATGGCACGAACGAGCGACGAGCTAGCACCGCGACGGCTACGGCTCCGAGTGAGCTCGGGTCTGTTCTCGGCCAGTGGGGGCTCGGGGCGTCGTCGAGGTGTCGTCGGGGTGTCTGCGGTGGTCGCAGCTCCTGATGGTGGGGCTACAGTGGGTTGGGTGATAAGAGAAAAATGGCGAGGTTTAGAGAGGGGGAGTGGGAGTGCTAGAGAGAGAGAGAGAGAAAGAAAGCAGAGTGAGGGAGAGAATTAGATAGATTGAGTGAGAAAGAGAGAGAGTGATAGTGAGAGAGAGACACAGAGATATTTAGAGGGGGAAGAGAGAAAACAGTGAGGGAAAGAGAGAGAGGCAGTGAGAGTGAGAACAGAGAGAGAGAGAGAGATCTGAGATGAGGAGGGGAAGAGAGAGAGAGAACTGAGAGAGAGACAAGAGAGAGAGAGCACAGAGGGAGAGTGAGAGAGAGCTGAGAGAAAGAGAGCACAGAGGGAGAGTGGGACAGAGGAAGAGAGAGAAACAGAGAGTGAGAAAGAGAGAGGGAGATTGCAGGGAGAGGGGAAGAGCGAGGGAGAGGGAGGAAGGCCGGAGGTGAAGGTGGTGGCTGACGCGCAGCGAAGGGCTCGGGGCAGTGGGTGAGGGTGTTTGGCGATGAAGACGACGACGACGAGCTGCATCGATGATGGTGGTCGAAGCTTGGAGGTCGATGGATGTGGGATTGTCGAGGACGAGGGTGTTGCGAAGAGGTGAGGTGAGGAGGGAGCGGGTGAGGCGGTGGTGGTGATCGGGGATGATCGACGATCGTTGGAGGTTGCAGATGAGGCCGCCGGTGAGGTGTGGGTTCTCGTCGGAGACGTGGGTTGTAGGGGAATGGAAGGAGTTTTGAGAGGAGAGAGAGAGGAATGAGGGCGACGGGGTTAGAGAGGGGAGTGCGAGGGATAACGTCGCAGCGACGTGGGCGCGAGCGCGGGCGGAGGCGTCGGCGAAGGAAGTGGGTCGCGAAGGAAAACGCGCGCGGGAAATTAGGGAGTAGCCGTTGGGGAGAAGAGGTAAGGTGTGGGCCGGGTCGGGTTGGGCGAGGGGGTGTGGGCTACTGGGCTTTTGAGAGAAAAAGAATTTAGTTTAATAAATAAAACGAAGTGGGCTGAGGAGGGTGAACGGGCTGGGCTGGGTTAAAAATAAAAATTAAAATAAAAGAGTTATAAGGGAATGGGAAAAGGAACGGGCCAGCTTTAAAATACAAATAGATTTCTTTTATAAAATTGAGGAGATGGGCTCGGGGAGTTGATATAAAATGGGGAGAAGGAAAATAGGAAAATGGGGTTTTGTTTTAAAAAAATGAAACGGGCTGAGGAAAAAGTTTGGGCTTGGTTTTAATTAAAGAAGTAGGCTTGAGATAAAGTAGGGTTTGGGAAAGTTTATAATATAAAATAGTTGTAGAATAAAATGAATAAATTTTAAGAGTAACCAAATACGGATATTGGTGTATAAAAAGAACCGGGTATTACAATATGGTCTTCCACTACTGTTGATATCTTTTTGCGCTTCGGCTTCGGCTACCGGTGTTTTGACGTTGTTGGCAACCAAATCCATGATTTGATCTTGAGTTAGCGGGTTGCTGTCATCGGTAGCCAAGACATTTCCTGAGATAGGATACGGCCGACTTTCATGCGGCTCGCCCACCATTGAATTTGAGGGAATAGATGTCGGCTGCCTCGAGACACCGTTTCCCGGTTCATGAGCAGAGCCCTGCGCTTGATTGGGCGGCTGAGAGGTAAGTTGGGCCATGAGCTGTAAGACGACGTTTGTCAAGTAATCAATCTTTGAGTGGAACTTTGCTATTGTTTCCCCCAATCAGAGCAAAGCTCTGTTTGAATTTCAAAAATTCAAAAAATTGAAGCAACGCTTCAGATTCCTTGCGCTGCGCGCAACGCGCCACGTGTCAAAAGCAGACACGCCAGCGCTGCGCCCAAGACAGCGCACCCAATCAGAGCAAGGCTCTGTTTTAAAATAAAAATAAAGGAAGCAACGCTTCAGACGACTTGCGCTCTGCATTGCGCGACACGTGTCAGCGCAAATGCGCTGTGCTCTGCGCTGCGCGACACATGTCAAGCGCAGGTACGCTTGCGCTAACTATGCCAGCATTTAAACAATAAAATTCTAGAAAGGTCTTTTTAATCTTATTAAAACAAAAAGATCATCTTCTGTAAAACAGAGGCCTTAGGATCAAAGATCCAATGGTGGGAAATATTCCCAAATCAATCGGAGAAAGATCTCTGTAACCAACCTAACAAACTAATTGGCCCTATATAAAGGCCCCTAGACTCTAAGTCTAAAAAAAAGAGATACAGAGATAGAGATATAGAGAGCTCTTCTAAAAACTTTGAGAAGAATTCAAAGAGAAAGAAAAAAAGATAAACCTTTGAATAAAAGAAGACTTTCTTCTAAAAAGATCAATGATGTAAAAACAAGATCAAGATCTTGGATTGAAAAAAAAGAAGAGGAAGAAAAAAGATCAAAAAAGATCTAATTGAAAAAAGATAAAACAGAAGTAATTTACTTCATTGATTAGATCTTTTGATCTATATAAAGGTATTGCCTTTTGATGAACCATCGGTTCTTGAATCTTGAGGTAGAACCTCTAAAAAGATTCTTCTTTGATCTAAATGTGATCAAGATACGCTCTGCGCTACTGTACAGTGCCTTGCACTTTTGATTTGCGATGTTGCGCTCCTTGGATTGGCGCAAGTCACCAGAGAGCGCCACGTGTCAATCTGCGCCTTGCGCTCCCAAAAACAGAGCGCTGCGCTCTTGGATTGGCGCACTGCACCAGAGCGCACCACGTGTCAGCAGCGCAATAGCGCAGCGCACTGCGCTTGCGCTCACCAGAGCGTGACACGTGTCACCTTCACATGCACTGGCGCCTTGCGCTCATTAATTGGCGCAAAGCGCCTGACAGGCCACGTGGCGGGCTGTCGGACCATTAAATACTCTGCATTATTAAAAAAAAAGGGACAGAGCCCAATTTAAAAGGTCCAACAGACCAAAACAAATGCTATGCATTATTAAACAAGGGCAGAGCCCAAATAAAGGCCTGACAAGCCAAACACAAAAAAAATGTTGAATATTCTCAACTGGACTTAGCCCAATTCTGGCCATAAGTTCTCAAATTAAATTGAATTGAGCATAACTGCTCTCCCAAATCAATTTACACCCGGTTCAAGGGTACATCTCTGAACTTCTATGATATTTGTCGTTGTAATCTTTCAACGTCGTCAGAGAGGTGACGGGTCCCGACAACCACACATCAATACGGACTGTGGGGTCCTTAAACTCATGGACTAATGCATCCTTAAACCAATATTCGTCCCCAAAATAGGAATGTTGAACCACCATGTCCCTAAACTGGTAATACGGACTGTGGGGTCCTTAAACTCATGGACTAATGCGTCCTTAAACCAATATTCGTCCCCAAAATGGGAATGTTGGACCACCATGTCCCTAAACTGGCAATGGACCACTATGTCCTTAAACTGGAATAATAGAGCCCAAATGCTCCTTTGTCGGATCCAAACGATCCCGTTAAGTTGATCTTAGTCTCAAATTAGACTAACGTATTCTTAACAAACGTTTAAGTTGATCTTAGCCTCAAATATGCCTAACGTATCCTTAAACCAAAACCCCAAACCCAAATCTAAGAAAATACGGATTTGGACTAATCCACGTCCTACGGGTGACGATATAAATTAGTCTCCGTATACAATCCACGGGCAACCACAAACAAAACAAACACCCACGACACGAAGTGAACATCTGGAGAAGGAGAAAGTTGTTACCGCGACGCGGTAGCGTAATTAACTGCAGGGGCTTCCGCCTGCAGGGAAGAGCGTCCCCACAATCAAAACCCCCTCAAACGAGGGGGAATCTGACGAAGTCTGCTACATCGGCCGCATCCGTCTAAACCTTCGATATACGGTGCCATAAATCAACCTGGCATTTTCGGAGAGGTGGACGGATAAAACCAAATAGCATCTGCCCCGAATCACAGGCTAGACAGTCCCTGTCGGGCCGTCTTTCGGAGGGGAACAGATTCTGGCATGCCCGGTGGGTCCTTTTCCTTTTTCCATTCCACACTTTGTGTGTCGTATTCGCGAACGAATCGCGGTTTGTTAATGGTTGCCCTCGGCTTTCAAGTTACTAAGATTTGGTCTCTTGCTTGGCGCAGAAATCAAACAGTGATGGCGTTCAACTGCTCAAACTGCTCCAAATGCAACTGCAACCGACGCTCCGCCTCACCTGGAGGCGTAGCCTACGGACCTCAGGCGGCATCATTGTTCACGATGCCGGTGGAACAAATCACCCAGGCTACTACTGGGCTATTTTTCGGGACCATGCTCCCGCCAGCGAGCTTCACCATCCCTGTGCCCGTACCGGAGGCTCCTAAGAAGTCGGTCTTCGATCGGCTTGCTACTACCACGGCCCCTCTCAACGGGTCGTCCAATTCCAACTCCTCAGTCTTTACCAGGCTGAACCCGAGCTCCAAAGGGCCTACCAAGAAGCCCATAATACCTGAAGTAGCCAGCCCAAAGAAGATGGCCATCGCTGCTCCTGATGTCGTCAAGGCGGCTTCTCCTCTCAGAGGGTCGGTCTTTGTGAAACTGACTGCTCCCGTTCCCGCTCCCGCTCAGAAATCTGTTTTTGACCAGTTGGACACGGCTTCTCAACGGACGTCAGTTTTCAAGAGGCTGACACCGGCAACAGCCCCTCACCCGAACAGGGGGCAAGACAAAGCCGTCGCTGAACCAATCCCAACAACTCGTCACGCCCGACGCCGCCACTGGCGCCGGATAAGGAAGGCTGGGGGCGACTCTCCCTCGGGGCTAACTCCACCAGCCCCAACGGTGGAAATTGGTGCTGCTGTTCCAACTGGGAACAGCTTTGAGCTGCTGAACAGGGTATGCAGGAATTCACCAACTGCTGTGCTCAAAAGATCTCTGCCACCGGTAGAGACCATCGTAGAAACAAAACCGGAGCAGTCTCCTCAACGGCTGTCTTCCAAAGTCTATAAGACTTGGCGATGAGTCCGAGAGTCGGTAATTGATCCGAATTTCTCCCATCAGCATAAGAAGTCGAAAGTCCGACAGGAGGACAATCGCCCTGTTAAGCAATGGAAGACGACGGCCACCTGGGTGCCTACAGCAACGGCCCCCTCAGCTTCGATGGCCCACAAGAGAAGAAGGCCGGAGAAAATCCCCACGCCTGCGGCAAATGTCAAAGGCAGTGAGCCTAAACGCCTAAGTCTGGGGGCATTGTGGTACATACCGTCTACATGACGTCCGGAAAAGAGGATAGCCGTATATCCACAGGTCATTGACCGCTCACGCGATCAGTGACGAAGGCTCAAGAGCAGCAGCAGAAGCTCTAAGAAATGATGACTGTGATGGCCGCACTCACTGGGCCAAAAGAAAGCCCAGAAGCATCCTCGGATCAGCGACAGGAGCAAGAAACCGACACCGAATTCCTTCGCAGGATACTTGAAAAGAAGGACAAAGAGGCTGCAGAACAAGCAGCCAATATAAAACGAATGGCCCTTCTGTTCCAGGACATGGTAGGTATGATGATCCAGCAAGATCCTCCTGCTGAAGATCCCCCGATTATTCTTGAAGATGACAGAGGAGAAACATCAAATCCACCGCCGGCTCTTTCAACAGCCAAGGAGGAGACAATTTCCAAAGCTGCATTGGATGAATATATATCTCAGCAAATACGAGTTTACCAGGCAACTGAGGCGGCTGGTCAAGTCGTTAAAACGGGGCGACCATATCCGAGCTGGTATGATCAGATCAAATACCCGCCGGGCTACACGATCCCAAAGTCCATGTCTACAAGGGGACAGGCAATCCCCATAAACATGTTGCCCAGTTCAGGGCTCTTTGTGGCAATACCGGCGGTGATGATAAACTTTTGCTTCGCCAGTTCGTCGGTAGCCTATCGGAGTCGGTGTTTGAATGGTACTCTGAGCTTCCGAATGATTCCGTTAAAACCTTCGCTGAAATGGAGTTGTTGTTTACTCAGCGATTCGCAAGCGCCGGCGAACGTACCCCAATCACAGCGTTGATCAATGCCAGAGTGAAGCCGGGCGAAACTTGGGTTCAATATGCAATCCGATGGCGGAACTTGTGGTCAAAGTGCGAACAGCGCATCAAGGAAGCGCCAGCAGTAGGCATGTTCGTGGGCACCCTAGATCCTCATGCAACTATCTCACAGTTCATGATGTTCTTTAAACCAACCACGTTCCAGTCCTTGATGGATCACAGACCGTCTCCTCCAAAGCCGGACTCTCGAAATGAAAAGGGGAAAGGGAAAGCGATTGTCGTCGCCAATGCTCAACAACAGCCGAGCAACTTGAAGCCGGTTGTCCGTCAGAACAATATGCGTCCACACCTATCCCTCGAGGAGAGGCTAGGATGGCCTTTACTCGTTTCCTCAAGATAAAACGAGAAGACTGTTTGAGCTGGCATTGCGTAACAGACTCATCAATCTGCCAGATTCAAGACGTCTGTCGCAGCCAAACGACGTCAATGATCCCAATTACTGTCCCTATCACCGAGTATTGGGTCATCCGATCGAAGATTGCTACGTCTTCAAAAACTGGATTGAAGATCAATACCAAAAAGGCAAGTTCGCGTTATCCAAAAAATGGAAGGTGAGCCCACCGCAACCTCATACCCCTAAAAAGATGAATATGCATGGGGCAGAGTGCTCCCTTGTTGAAGAAGCTCCGTGGGAGATCATGCTATCAGCCAAAACCAAAAGGATGCTGAATGATCTCCAGACATGCCCGGCGATCAAGTGGAAGAACCCGCTAGAACCCCAGATCATCGAAGGGATGCAGAAGCCGCGCCCAACTCCAAAGATCGGTGGTGATGACCCAAGCATTCATACCCAGCCATCAAAATCTTCAAAGAAGAAGAAAAAGAGGTCCAAAAAGCCCGTGAAGCCAGGCGACGAGCGCACGGACTTACAGAAACAGATTGACGCGCTGGAGGAGTATAATCATAAAGCACGGACTCCCATCACGCTCCAAGAGTTCCTCAACCACGTCTTTCAGGAGGAAGATGATGGAGAAAGCTCGTCGGATGAATCTGAGGGTTACGTAGCAAGTTGTCATATGATCTCCCACTCGTTTACAGACGATGAGAAAACTCCTTGCACTGAGAAACTGGGGGCAGATCCTAAACCGGAACTTCTGGTGCCATCAGATGAAACAATTGATGCATTCCTCAACGAAACTCTTTTAAAAAGTAAAGCTGATCAAGAATGCGAGACGGTCGTATTTGAAAGGGCCAAGCGCCGGCGACTAGACGAAAGAGTTGAGACACTCCCGTCAAATCAAAAGACACCCGTTGCGGATAAAAACAAATTCAAGATGAGGAAAAGGTTTGCTAAAGCCATATCAATGGGGATGAAGCTACCACCCTCTGAAGGAAACATTGCCGGCAAAGCAGAAATGCACCCTTCCTACTGCTTATATCATCGAAAGGTTTCGCACCCCACCGAAGAGTGCAAAGCTTTCAATAGATGGTGGCAAGGGTATGTCGATCACCGGCAACATTTTAAGCGGGAGAAACACAAAGCTCGTCGGGAGCGGAAAAGTACGACCGAGGAGCTTAGAAGAACTACCCGCGATTGTCGAATGGTTAACGCCGGGGAAGTGCAAATTCTCACGTTCGGGAGCGACTCTGACGAGGAAATGGCTCCTAGCCCTCTCTTTAAAGAGTCCACCTCGGGAAAAGAGGAAGAGCTAAAGGCCTGCGAGAATATCCAGCTGCGTAATCGTACGCTACCCGAAAAAAATCTCGGACCTTCAAACAAGAAAGATAAGGGAAAAGAAAAGATCGTCGATGATATCGCCTTAGATAACCAAGTCATGAAAGAGCTGACTGCCAAGGACCCGCCAAAGAAAAATAAGATGGACTACAACATCCTAGCACACTTGAGGAAGCTACCCTCACAACTCAGCATTCTTGATGCCCTTTTACTATCAAAAGAAGCAAGGGATTCACTGATCAAAGCGCTATAAGAGCCAGAGCAATTCCAAGCTTTTCTCGCCGAAGAAAAGATGAAAGACGGGTCGGAAGAAGTGCACACAGCCGATATCACTTTCGGTGATGAAGACCTTCTCCTTGGGACGTGCGAACACAACCGTCCCCTCTATGTACGGGTATTGAAAGAAATCCGCATGAGCGTGCAGCACCTCGCCCGGGATAAGATCACCATCTCCGGGTTCGACTCTCAATCATCACGGACTCTCGGGTCAGTGATATTGATGCTGCGCTTTGGACTACTTGTCACGGACATTAAATTCCACGTCATAGACGCCAAGACATGCTATAATGCTTTGCTCGGCCGGCCTTGGTTACATGAGTATAACATCATTCCCTCTACACAATATCAGTGTATGAAATATTTCAAGGATGGTTTTGAGTATACCATGACAGGAGAGCTGAACCCATTCTCCATAAACGAAGTCCGCAAGTACGAAAATGCAAAATACTTCTTGCCAGATTTCGAAGACACGGAGAGGTGTCACAAGCCAGAGAACAAAGCTATCGCCACCATCCCTGTCTTCAGGAGTGATACCGAGGAGGAAGAAGAGGTAGTTCACTCAGGTCCGTCTCAGTATAAAAAGCCAGGACCGTCGGCTCCCATGTTGATCTTTGGCAGCGATTCAGAAGATAGGGTACATGCTATATTTTCTGCTCGGCCTTCGGTACAAACGTTCGCTGATGAAGAGCAAAGTCTGCAAGTTGCCATGGTTCCACCCAAACATCATAAAGAACTGGACGCGCTCGATACCTACAGTGTAGAAGAGCTGTAGACGTTCTATGTCCCTCCCAGGCGAGAAGGCGAAAAGGCGATCCTATTCTACCGTTCCGGGGACACTAAAGTGGAGAAAGAAATCTGGCACGGCGCAGATTCTACACTTGACAGGCTCCAGCCCATCCGTCTACCTAGATATTACACAGACGGACTAAAGAGACTTTTGAGGCACCAAGGTGTACCCCTTAAGCAAACTGCTCGAAAATCTAAGTTCTATGACAGGATCTGGAACGTTCCCGGAACTCAGCGCAAGTTGCCCAATGGGAAAATAGAAGCAATCGGGCTTGGATATGTTCGGTCCAAGAAACGAGAGCTACTCCGCGACTGCTACGTCGTACATAATTTTGATGAAGAAGGAGATGCCCAATGGGAAGATACTAATCCTGAACCAAAAAACGTCCCCGATGCAAAAATGCCCAGTCCGTCGTTCGAAGAACAAATTGACAAGCTTATAAGCGAAGCTGGTCAAAAAGTCCGAGATGACCACAACCGTGAAATGGCTCTCTATGAGAAAGCCAGGACGCAACGCCTCCTCCAATAGGCTGTGAAAGACGAAAATGCCGCTCCCTGTCAACCTGTTGTAAAAAAGGCCCGATGCAGAGGCAGAAACAAGTCAAAGAGCGGAAAAGGCGTTAGACAGCAAGAAAGCGGGACCAAGAAGTCACGCGACCGGGAATCATGCGGTCTGGATCTATCTCTTATGAGGAAGATGAGTCGAGCATACTCTTTTCCTCAAGACAAGACAAAGAAGATACTTGACCTCGCTATAAGACACCAAATGATTACACTGCCGGATTCTAAACACCTTAAGCAAGCAGGCGAAGTTTCTCACCCGAACTATTGCTCTTATCACGGGGTAATAGGACACCCTCTCGAAGATTGCTTCACCTTCAAGAATTGGGTCGAAAATCAGTATCAGCTCGGCAAGTTCGCTCTATCCGACAATTGGAGGGTAACGCCGCCACAGAAGCATGAACCCAAAGCCACGAGAGCAGAACCAGATCCACATCGGTCTTGGAAGCGAGCTCGTACTTGTCATATGATAACGATATTAAAAGAAGAGCCTGAGAGTATGGATGAACTTCCCTGGTGCTTCGAAAATGATGGCGACGAGATAATCTCAGAATTTCCATCGGCGCCAAAAGAGCTGGAAGTTGGAATACATACCACTGCAGATAAGCTCAAGAAAATTGATCTGGGGAAGGTGAGTGACCCGCGACCGACCTTCATCAGTGAGCTATTATCTGAAGAAAGAGTGGCTGCGTTAAAAGACGTGCTTATGCAGCATAGATATTGCTTCGCCTGGAACTATTCCAAAATGCCGTGACTAGACCCAGAGATTGCCGTCCATAAACTGGCCATATCCCCGGACGTCAAGCCAATCAAACAAGCACCGAGAAGGATGCGGCTCGAGCTTGAGATGAGCATCAACGCCGAGGTCAAGAAGCTAATCGACTCTGGCTTCATCCAGGAAGTTCAATATCCTGATTGGATTGCCAACATCCTCCCGGTGATGAAGAAAAATGGGACGGTGCGCATATGCGTGGACTTCAGGGATCTCAATAAAGCGTGCCCGAAGGATGATTTCCCAGTACCGGTCACCGAGCTGATGATAGAAAACACATCCACTCACGAAGTTTTCTCCTTCATGGACGGCTCATCAGGATATAATCAGATAAAGATGCACCCTGAGGACCAGAAGCACACTGCTTTTCGGACCCCTTTGGGCATATTTTGCTATAAGGTGATGCCTTTCGGTCTAAAGAACGCCGGTGCCACCTATCAGAGGGCCATGACGAAGATCTTCGATGACCTCATACATGAAATCGTCGAATGCTATATCGACGACCTCATGGTGAAAAGCAAATCATACAAGGAACATCTTGAGCATCTGAAGACTGTGTTTCAACGCCTTCAGCAATATAATTTGAAGATGAACCCACTCAAATATGCATTCGGGGTCTCCTCAGGCAAATTCCTGGGATTCATCGTCCGACACCGAGGTATCGAGATAGATCCATCAAAGATCAAGGCGATCATGGAAATGCCTCCGCCAAGGACTCTCAAACAATTGCGGTCTCTCCAAGGAAAGCTCGCGTATATCCGGCGTTTTATAGCCAATCTCTGTGGCAAATGCCGCCCTTACAGTCACCTGATGAAGAAGGGAACCCCTTTCGTTTGGGATCACAAATGCCAGAGCGCGCTGGACGAAATCAAGCAATATCTGCACAATCCGCCAGTGTTGGCTGCTCCGGTCAAAGGAAAGCCTCTCATTCTTTATACAACCGCCCTCGAAGGTTCCTTAGGCGCATTATGGGCATAAGAGAACGACCAAGGGAAAGAAAGAGCTCTCTATTACTTAAGTCGAGTTCTCCTGGGGGCAGAAAGCAATTATTCTCCCATCGAAAAGCACTGTCTGGCGTTGATCTTCGCGATAACAAAGCTCAGGCACTATGCGTTGGCGCATGAAGTCCGTCTCATATCGAAGGTGGACCCTCTCAAATATTTGATGTCAAAGGCCATATTGACAAGTCGGCTCGCTAAATGGGCCCTGCTCTTGATGGAGTTTTCGATAACTTATCAACCTCTTAAGGCAGTGAAAGGCCAGGCCATCGCCGACTTCCTCGCTGAGCATCCGATACCGTTCGACTCCCCTTTGAATTGCGAACTGCCAGATGAACACGCGTTTGATGTGATCGATGGTGGTGGTAACCGGTGGGAACTTTACTTTGATGGAGCGTCTTCCATAAAGAAGCGCAAACAAAGCACCCCTATAATCAAATCAGGGGTAGGCCTTATCTTCGTGACTCCACAAGGAGGGATAATGCGCTTTGCTTTCTCCTTAACAGAGCCGAGGACGAACAATGAAGCCGAATACGAAGCTTTGATAGCAGGCCTCGAGATCGCCATCGACATGGGCATCGAAAACCTCCTCATATATGGAGATTCTCAACTGGTCGTCAGTCAAGTAAATGGCGACTACCAAACGTGCAAACCCGAACTGGTAAAGTATGGCGAGAGAGTACGGCAATTGCTGACTCAAATCCCTTCCTACACCTTGGAAAGCATACCGCGTGCAGAAAATAGCAAGGCGGATGCACTAGCTAAGCTCGCTAAAGAACTGGCCGACGAGAACCTCGATGACGTAAGAATCGTGGTACAAAGCCGCCGGGTGCTTGCCCCAGCAGAAATATCTCCGGAATCATCCGAAGAAAAGGGAGCGACTGAGAAAATGGCTATGCAAATAAAATACCAGGAAAAAACTGAGGATTGGAGAGAAGCCTTTATAGACTATTTCAAATCCTGTCGAACGCTTGAAGATGCATCTTCGAAACATCAGCTCATGAAGCGAGCCCTATCTTTCGCCTTCGTCAATGATACTCTATACAGGAGGTCGTTTGATTCTCTGTGGTTAAGATGCCTGGGACCTGATGAAGCGAAAAGAGTCGTTCAGGAAGTTCACGACGGAATCTGCGGTTCCCACCAAGCGGGCCCGAAGATGAAGTTGAAGATTAAACGGATGGGCTACTATTGGCCCACGATGATGCAGGACTGCCTCGAATATGCGAAGCAATGCCACTCATGCCAGATCCATGGAGACTTTATCCATCAGTATCAAATTCTCTACATCCAACAGTGGCTAGCTGGCCGTTCGAAATGTGGGGGACTGACGTAATCGGCCCCATCGAACCAGTATCGTCCAGGGGACATTGATTCATCTTGGTGACGACTGACTACTTCTCTAAATGGGCAGAAGCAGTACCGCTGAGGGAAGTGAAGACGGAGAATATCCTCCATTTCTTCAAGACGCACGTCATTTATCGGTTTAGAATTCTGCGACGGATCATCTTCGATAACGGGCCGGCCTACAGAAGCCACAAGATCAGCCGCTTCGCGCAACAACACAAAATAAACTGGAGATATTCCTCAGTTTATAATCCCCGAGCTAACGGTCTAGCTGAGGCTTTCAACAAGACCTTGACGAAGATCGTGAAGAAGACGGTGTCTCGAAATAAGAAGGACTGGCACGAGAGACTGCAAGAAGCTCTCTGGGAGTATCGACCTACGTTCAAGACGGCCACGAACACAACGCCGTACGCGTTGGTATTTGGTACAGAAGCAGTACTGCCCCTCGAGATAGAGTTACCCTCTCTACGAGTGGCAGTCCATTATGAGCTAACGGACGAAGAGAATGCTCACCTTCGCCTTGAGGAGCTCGATTCCCTTGATGAAACCCGGCTCCTGGCGCAGCAAAATCTAGAAGCTTATAAAGCAAAGATGACGCGCTCATATGAAAGATTGACCAGGCCGAGGACATTCCGCCAAGGCGAACTCGTGCTAGTGGTCAAAAGACCTATGATCCCCAATCACACCAAGCGGGGAAAATTCGAGCCAAACTATGAAGGCCCGTACATCATAGACAAGGTCTACCAGGGTGGAGCCTATCTACTCATGGACATGCATAGAGAAAGACCTTTCAGGCCAATAAACGGCCGCTTCCTGAAAAAAAATACTACGCCTAATGAGTTATGACCTAGGTCAATGATAGATGACGACGACTATGTCTGCTCGCTATCTTCCTAAGCCCAAACTCTATAAGTAGTAGCTGGTTAACGGACCGAAACGTCCTTAAACTAATGACGGACCACTATATCCTAAAACTAGCCGTTGACCGAGATATCGATAAACTACGGTGGATTGCAACATCCCAAAGCCGATACAAAAAAAAAGAATAAATAAATAATAATAAATAAATAAATAAATAAAAACGGTATGTCCATAAGCAAAATGGGCACAGATGAAAACCCGAAAGGGCTCCGTGAGTAAAAATAGCAGGACTACCGGCGAGTCTTGTGAAAACCTGAAAGGGCGCAACCTCGTTAGAAAAAAAAGAATAAAAAGAATAAAAAAAGAAGAAGGTATGTCCATAAGCTAAATGGGCATGGATGAAAACCCAAAAGGGCTCCGTGAGTAAAAACAGCAGGGCTACCGGCGAGTGTTTGTGAAAACCCGAAAGGGCGCAACCTCGTTAAAAGACACGTATAGGGTCCTCTCGACCTTGTAAGGGGAAACCACCCGTGTGAGATCCTTACGACTCACAAGGGAGCAACACACTTAGGGATCCTCACGATTCCTAAGGAGAAATTACACTTGCGAGATCCTCACGACTCGTAAGGAGAACTCTCTTATAGGACCCTCACGGCTCATAAGATTTGAAAGTCTTAAGTTACAGAGATCTGAACCTGTTCTTAAGCAACCCCCACAACCTTCAATATGGCCCTACAAGTGGCTCGTTACTGACCCTTATATACAATCCATGGGCTTGAATAAACATTTCCCCAGCAAAGTCCCACCCGTGACTAGGGATATGTCCATATGGTGAACAACTCTTGTAAGTCCTCTCGACTTATAAGGAGAAAACCCTTTTGTAAGATCCTTACGACTTACAGGGGAACATGCACTTAGGAATCCTCACGATTCCTAAGGAGAAAACACACCTACGAGATCCTCACGACTGGTAGGGAGAAATACCTTTGTGAGACCCTTACGGCTCATGAAGTCAAAAGCCTTAGTCGACAGGACCCTAACCCTGTTTACTAAGCCACCTTTGTTCGACATCGACAGAAGCAAATGATGATTCGCTCCTGCAAATATCCCAGTTATAGCGGTGCTGATGCCGAAATCGGTGTCTAATTCCAAGCTTGCAGCGAAAAGACAGCAAGCCACACATGCATACGAAATAGCCGAAATGATGGGGCAACTTGCAACAAAATCAGCAAGTAAAGAAAAAATGTATGCATGCAAAATAGCCGAAATGATTGGGCAACTCACAATAAAAAGCAGCGAGTGAAAATAAAATAAATAGCCGAAATGATTGGGCACCGCGAAAAATAGCCGAAACGGTTGGGCAATCGCGACCTTCGCGATATAAAAGCTGAAATGATAGAGCATCGCGGAAAGAAATAAATATATATATATATATATATATATATAGTGAAATTTATGCCCTACAGAAGATATCACAGCAATCCCTGTATACAATCCAGGGGCACAAACACAGAAGGAAACATATCTTCCCTCCCCTTGCTCCATCAGAGAACGGAGCCAAGTCCTGACGGTAACTCATATAAAACCTGAAGGACCACCAGAGATCATATCAACCCCAGGGAAATCAGTGTCCCTGGCAAATACCTCGATTTAGGGAAATTAGCGTCCTTGATGAGAGCATCTTGATTCACGTCGACCCGCAGAGAAACTAGTGTCTTTGCAGGAATACCTCGATTCGTTTCAACCCTAGGGAAATCGGCGTCCTTGGCAAATACCTCGATCCAGGGAAATTAGCGTTCTTGATGAGAGCATCTTGATTCGCGTCGACCCGCAGAGAAACCAGTGTCTTTGCAGGAATACCTCGATTCGTTTCAACCCTAGGGAAATCAGCGTCCTTGGCAAATACCTCGATTCAGGGAAATTAGCGTCCTTGATGAGAGCATCTTGATTCGCGTCGACCCGCAGAGAAACCAGTGTCTTTGCAGGAATACCTCGATTCGTTTCAACCCCAGAGAAATCAGCGTCCTTGGCAAATACCTCGATCCAGGGAAATTAGCGTCCTTGATGAGAGCATCTTGATTCGCGTCGACCCGCAGAGAAACCAGTGTCTTTGCAGGAATACCTCGATTCGTTTCAACCCTAGGGAAATCAGCGTCCTTGGCAAATACCTCGATTCAGGGAAATTAGCGTCCTTGATGAGAGCATCTTGATTCGCGTCGACCCGCAGAGAAACCAGTGTCTTTGCAGGAATACCTCGATTCGTTTAAACCCTAGGGAAATCAGCGTCCTTGGCAAATACCTCGATTAAGGAAAATTAGCGTCCTTGATGAGAGCATCTTGATCCGCGCCGACCCGCAGAGAAATCAGTGTCTTTGCAGGAATACCTCGATTCGTTTCAACTCCGAGGAAATCAGCGTCCTTGGCAAATACCTCGACTCAGGGAAATTAGCGTCCTTGACGAGAGCATCTTGATTCGCGTCGACCCGCAGAGAAACCAGTGTCTTTGCAGGAATACCTCGATTCGTTTCAACCCCAGGGAAATCAGCGTCCTTGGCGAGAACATCTCGATTCGTCTCGACTCGTGAGGAAATTAGTGTCTTCGCGAGAACTTCTCGATTCGTCTCGACTTCCGAGATAAAGCCTTAGGCAGCGAGGATTAAAAAACCTGTTTCCTAAGCACTGGGACCCTGCAAGTCGGTCCAAAACGGTATCTTGCATACTATCCATGGGTCACACTCTCCAAAGTCGAAGCTCGACAAGGAGGGAAATAACCGCTTACGGGTCCTCTCGACTCGTAAGAGGGAAAATTCTCTTATAAGATCCTTACGACTTATAAGAGAAAATGCACTTAGGAATCCTCATGACTCCTAAGGAGAAAACACACCTACGAGATCCTCACGACTGGTAGGGAGAAATACCTTTGTGAGACCCTCATGGCTCATAAAGTTGAAAAGTCTTAGGCAGCAGATCTGAAGCTACCTCCTAAGCCATCACTACCTCTTGAAGAAGCCAAGACAGGATGCTCGCTCTATCATCTGTCGACCATGTTTACTAAGGTAACATGCTAATAATAAAAGAAGGGAGAAAGCGCAGAGATGACACAAGACATTGCAAAAAAAAATGTGTGTATCTTTATTCATGAATTCAATTAAGTACAAGACGAATCGTATAAAAGAATGAAGAATGGATACATTTTATTCAAAGATTACAAGTGTATAATTGATACAAAAAGCAGCTACTGAGAAGGAAGCGTCTTAAATAGCCCCATCAATTGCTCACGCACTTCCATCAATGCCTTCTCCTGACCGGCCGCCATCGCCAATTCTGCTTCCACTTAAGCCCGCTGCTGCAGGAAGGATGAAAGCTGCTCCTCAACTGCCTGTTGAGCTGCTTCACGACCTTAGGCATCACGCTCAGCGGCATCGAGCTTCTGCTTCAGTGTTAGCCCATCAGAAATACTTTGCAGAAGGCCCTCGAAGATAGCCTTCACCTGGGCAGCGTTCGCATCAACCTCAGCACGCAGGCGAGCAGTCTCGCTTGAGGTCTCTTGGTATTCCCTCAGCCTTAAAGCCGCTTCTTGTTCCAAATGGCGGAAGTAAGAAGCGCTCTACTCGATCCATGCCACCCGTTGAGTACTCGTGGCCAGAACCTCGGGGGCAGGACGCATAAGCTCCAGCTGATGCAGGCGGGCCTCGATCTCCCTGCAGTGACTAACCCAAGACTCGACGACGCCTTCATTATGAAAATTTACAAGTGTCGCCAGCATCGGATTAACCTCCGCAGCGAAATCTACGGCAGATGGGGGAGCGTCTGCGTCAAGCTCTTCGACGTATCCGCTCAGCATGCCCAAACTCATCGCAGCACCCTTTGAAGATGGACGTCTTAAGAAGGGGCCTGCCGGCATTATGATGTGAGGCTCGAAGAGGGCTGGAACCAGAACGACAGCTGAAAAAACAAAACATAATCAGATGACGGTTCAAGAAATATAAGAAGGTCATCAACAAGAGAGTTTACTATACCAGCTGCAGCAGGCAGAAAAGCTGGGAGGACCGGTGGCGCAACCGATCCCTTATCTCCTCCTTCGATCTGTAGCACTGCAATCAAGGCAAGGAAAAATCAGAAATGATTCCATTATTGAAAAAAGGAAGGGTATTAATTGAAAACTATACTCACCAGCGCTACTGGAGGGAGCAAGCTTCGATCGGAAGGAGAAGTGTGGGTGCAGCACCTGGTAAAGGTGATCAAAAAGCACTCCTGCAAAGACGCAATAGTACAACATTAGTACATAAATTATGCAATAAAGATAAGACTGATGGGTCACGAATCCATACCTTCCAGCATTTACGACGGTGCGAGAGAAGGTAGAGAGGTGGCCACCGTCAAGGCAGTAGCTGACAGCGCTCCCTCGAGCGATGAGGCATCAACACTGGCCGCGCCTGCGTTAGAAACAAGATAAGCACTGTCAGAAAAGTTACAGAATAGAGAAAAGGGACGGTAACCCAAAATTTACCTGATGAGTCGCCAGCTGAAACGGCGGCGTCTCCCTCCTCCATTGATATGGGTCCACCTCCCGTTGCCTCATCGCCAGACTCTACAGGAGCCGTCGTCGTGCTTGCAAGGCCAGGAGACGGCGAAGGACCATAAACAGGGAGAGCAATGATCGGAGCATTGCCAGACTCTTGGAAGAGAGCGGCCGGCTCGTCCTCGGGAATCGTGCCTGTCTCACCCGCTACCCCCTTTGGTTCAACGGTCGCGGCCGTCTCGTCCACCAATGCCATGGGTTCATCGGTCGCAGCCGCTCCATCTGCTGCTGCCCCAGTCTCGGCCGTAGCAGCCGTCTCATCTGCCGATACCTCGGGCTCGGCATCGGCAACCTTCTCGGGCATAGTAGGCATGACTGTTTCGTCAGCCACTAGCTCAGGCCCGGCGACCACGGCTGCACCGCCTACCGTCGCCTCGGGATCAGCTGCCATCTTCTCCATCGTCCCCTCAGGCTCGACGGTTTCTGCCGCTCCTTCAGTTGGACTTGGCCCTACAGGACAAGATGTATAAGAACCGATAGTTTTACAATTCTTACAACGAAAGTCTCGAAAAACAAATTACCTGAGGTGGATGTATCGTTGGCCCCCCGAGCTGCACGCACCGCCCGCCTATGAGCAGTGGACAGGACGACCGAAGACTCTTCTGAAGGAGTAGCAGCACGAGGAACGGGGCTTGGGCCCGCTCCTACGGCCAAAGCAGCGCTACGCTCCTTCGCTGTGCGCCTCAAGCGCTTCCTCTCTTCCCGGGCCGTCATGACGGACCTCTTGGAAGCCTCCAACAAGGCGTTGTCATCCA
This sequence comes from Agapanthus africanus, assembly GCA_030015575.1. Lineage (NCBI taxonomy): Eukaryota > Viridiplantae > Streptophyta > Magnoliopsida > Asparagales > Amaryllidaceae > Agapanthus > Agapanthus africanus. Next base: position 53,568,734 of record CM057350.1, on the reverse strand, counting down.
CATTCAGAGTCGCCTCTAGAGCCTTCAAGGCATCCATCATCGACTTTTTGAGTTGGGTCTCTCGCGGCAGCCCCGAAGAGGCCGGGACATCGGTAGTTGGCCCGGGGAGAGTCCCCGCATCGGCTTGCGCAGTAGATCCCGCGGTCCCTGCAATAAGACAAAGAAAAGGTTAGGTTGACCATAAAGAAGGAGAATAAAGACTCATATAAGCAGAGACGTACCAACGCCCGCCAGAGTGCATTTCATCTCTTCCTCCTGGAAGGTTTTCAGGGAAGCAGCGATGGCTTCTTCGGTAGAAACACCTGTATAAAAAAGGAAAAGCATTAGTCAAAGACAATAATAAAAGTACGATAAAATGACGAAAGATACGACTAGTGATTACCTAATTGCGCAAGTTTAGCCAACCACGTTTCGAGCCTTGCCGATCGCTCAGAAGCCGTGATGGCGGCCGCTATATCAGTGTCTGCGGGATCTACGAAGACACCCTCGTTGCTCCCGTATTCGCTTAAGCCTTCGGTGAGAGGGGCCTGAGGCTCTAAGCCGAGGATGGCATCGAGAGAAAAAACCAACTTCTTCTTCCTCTTCTGCACGCGAGCCCCGGGTGCACCCAAGATCAACTTGCGCTTTGTGGGCACCTTTGGACGGCGAGTCCGGATGTCCGGGCCCACACCAGACTCGGGCGAAACTACGTTCACCGTCTCCACTGGAGCATGGGGCGCTGGGGGCACATCCACAGTAGAACGCACGGTGGCTCAGCTCCAGCATCTCTTAGCGGAGGGACGACAGGGATCCTTGGCCTCAAGGGAGCTTTGCGGTCGCTGCCAGGGGGCGCACCCTTGCGGTCAACCAACAACCGTTTCTCTTCCCGGATGACGGCACCCATCGCGTGCGCGTACCAAGCCACATACACGTGGAGGGCCCATGGGACGCAGCTCGCCTCGCTGATAAAGAAATGGGAGCCTGTGTTCAGCTGCATAAAATGGTGCATCGCGCTCCGTATCCCCTCCATGGTGGCCACGGGCTCTTCCAAGAACGCCTCTAGTGGGACCCCCTGGTTATACCTTAATTGTTGGGCGAACTAATGGGGGTTGTACCTTATGAAGAGCGCCATGTCGTTTTGCCTGAACACCAGGAAGCCCGGCCGGATGGAGTATAAGTGAAGAATCTCCCGGGCTTTCAATACGGAGGCCCCATCCTTGAAACTATCATGCAGCGACAACACTGCTTTGCAGGTCTTCGGGCCGATGGTCATGATTTTTTCCATGAAAGAGATTTTCGCTCCGACCATGTGCGGACGAAGAAGCAACCCCCTAGCCTCCCGCGGAGATGGATTCACAATCGAGGCGCCAATCAGCCGCATAACTCTTGGGAGTCGGCACTTCTCGAAAAACGAGGGGCTCTTATGAATGCCAAATACCCCGAGCACATGCATTTCCATCCATGAAGTGAAGTAGTGCATCGGGAAATTGGCAGGTTGCACCCCAGGTTCGTTAGCGTCCGCCGCTACGCTGAGTCCATGGTATAGGTGAGCCAGCCCGGCGATTCTGATCGACAACTGTATACCAACCACCATCCGATGCGCTGGGTAGAAGACGGACGGTCTCATGTAGCGTGGGTGCATAGGGAGCACGAACCAGCATAGCCATAATCCCATAAACCCTAGAAAGAAGGTCTCCTCATCGATACCCGGGGCGGCGATTTCTAACAAGGTCATGATGGCGGCATCAGGAAGGTAGAAACTCTTTTGGTCGTCCTCCAATACTGGTCGACGATCTAAGCCGAAGCCGAAGGGGTCGTCGAGCTTGGCGAACTTTTCACTCCGCTGCGATAGAATCTCCGGTCGAAGAAAGTGGGCGATAAAATCTGCAAAACTGACTCCCCGGACTCCCGATTCCAGATAGAGACCTTCATATATATTCAGCATCTTCACCAGGCTCGGAAACTGGAGCTGAATAGCATTCTCTGATGTTAGGCCCATTACCAGCGACTTGGTGGCGAAGACATACTCGTCAGGAGGAAGTAACTCTTCATAATGCTCCCCCTTCGCCGGCAAACCGGAGATCTCAGCAAATTCTTCCAGGGTGATGGAGACTTCCCTGTCCGTCAGAAGAAAAGTGTGGGTGAGGATGTTCTATTGCTCCACAAAAGCCTTAACCCACCACGTCGGAGGGGCAGGGTACTCAAAGAGTGAGGCGTAGACCACAGGGTACAGACCAATCTTCATCAGATGCGTCTTCTTTGCTGACAAGATATACCTAGCCCACTGCAAATACCCGGCCGATTGGCGAGGGGTCAATCCCAGGTTATAAGCCTGTCCCCAAGGGCGCGCCTCACCCTGGCATATGCGCCGCCCCAAAATGTCCATGGCTGCCGGTGGCTGCACAGGAATGGCAGCGATCGAAGGCTGGAGAAGATCCTCCGAATTCCAGTTCACGACCTCCACGGCATACTTCACCGAGGGTGCATCCGCATATAGGATCGACGAGATCGGCTCTGACGGCGTCGAGCAACCGAAGCTTCGACGGCCCTTGATGATTTCACTGTACCATCTGCCCCACAGATGAAGGTTCTTATGCTCTGGATCATGATCCTTAATCAGAGCGAGAACCTCCCGATCCATTGGCGCCTCAGGGAATCCTTCCTCTGAGCGAACAAATGGGAAAGACAGATCAGCAGACATGATTGCCTGCAAAGAAAAACGAAATTTAGCTGTCAATATCATAATTTAGTTTTAAAAGCCTGACGCTTGATACTTTAAAATTTATACCACACTGCAATGCAGTGGAAAGGGGACCAAAGAGGGACCCATAAAATCTAGATGACAATGTCTCAGTTAATAAGACAGCTCCATCATTGGATGAGACTGTCAATTAATGAGAAGATCCCCAAAAGAATATTCTCGTTAAATAAGAAATCCCTTGAGACAAGGAGAAAATCTTCCTCTTCAGAGCAAAGCTCTGTTACAGAGTGACACTTATCAAACTCTGGTCATAAGGGAATAAAATTCCTTAAAAGAGCCTAGCTGTGTAATAATGATGGAAAAATCCATCAAAGAAAATTATTAATTCCTAAAAAATTAAAAAAAATTGGGATCTTAAAGATCCATGAAGAACTCTTAAGAGATCATCAGCAGAAGATCAAAAGATCTATATTCTTTTAATGAGCAATGCTCTGTTCATGGGTTAAGAAACCCTGAAACAGATTCTTGAGAGCAAAGCTCTGTTTGTGAAAACCCCAAAGGAATTTTCTTTAGATCAAAGATCTATGAGAGCAAGGCTCTATTAATTAAAATTAATTTGATTAAGTTAGATTAATTTTTACCTAAGAGGTTTCTAGAGTTCCAGCTATGAAAATAAAGAGCAAGGCTCTGAGGTTCTGAAAATAAGAATTCTTGAAGATGATAAATATCTGAGGAGGACCAAGGGTCCTATTTATAGGCGCTTAAGCGCCCCTTCAACTCCTGAGTTGATCTGATGGTTGGGCTCTTGCCACCGCTGCACTCACGTGTGCGCTACGTGAGCGCAACGGTAGGGGGGCATTTGTTTCCCCCAATCAGAGCAAAGCTCTGTTTGAATTTCAAAAATTCAAAAAATTGAAACAACGCTTCAGATTCCTTGCGCTGCGCGCAACGCGCCACGTGTCAAAAGCAGATACGCTAGCGCTGCGCCCAAGACAGCGCACCCAATCAGAGAAAGGCTCTGTTTTAAAATAAAAATAAAGGAAGCAACGCTTCAGACGACTTGCGCTCTGCGCTGCGCGACACGTGTCAGCGCAGTTGCGCTAGCACAGTTGCGCTGCGCTCTGCGCTGCGCCACACGTATCAGCACAGTTGCGCTAGCGCAGTTGCGCTGCGCGACACGTGTCAAGCGCAGGTGCGCTTGCACCAACTGTGCCAGCATTTAAACAATAAAATTCTAGAAAGATCTTTTTAATCTTATTAAAACAAGAAGATCATCTTCTGTAAAATAGAGGCCTTAGGATCAAAGATCCAACGGTGGGAAATATTCCCAAATCATTCGGAGAAAGATCTCTGTAACCAACCTAACAAACTAATTGGCCCTATATAAAGGGCCTTAGACTCTAAGTCTAAAAAAAAAAGAGATACAGAGATAGAGATACAGAGAGCTCTTCTAAAAACTTTGAGAAGAATTCAAAGAGAAAGAAAAAAGGTAAACCTTTGAATAAAAGAAGACTTTCTTCTAAAAAGATCAATGATCTAAGAACAAGATCAAGATCTTGGATTAAAAAAAAGAAGAGGAAGAAAAAAGATCAAAAAAGATCTAATTGAAAAAAGATAAAACAGAAGTAATTTACTTCATTGATTAGATCTTTTGATCTATATAAAGGCATTGCCTTTTGATGAACCATCGGTTCTGGAATCTTGAGGTAGAACCTCTAAAAAGATTCTTCTTTGATCTAAATGTGATCAAGATATGCTCTGTGCTACTGTACAGTGCTTTGCACGTTTGATTTGCGCTATTGCGCTCCTTGGATTGGCGCAAGTCACCAGAGAGCGCCACGTGTCAATCTGCGCCTTGGGCTCCCAAAAACAGAGCGCTGCGCTCTTGGATTGGCGCACTGCACCAGAGCGCGCCACGTGTCAGCAGCGCAATAGCGCAGCGCACTGCGCTTGCGCTCACCAGAGCGTGACACGTGTCACCTCCACATGCGCTGGCGCCTTGCGCTCATTAATTGGCGCAAAGCGCCTGACAGGCCACGTGGCGCACTGTCAGACCATTAAATACACTGCATTATTAAAGAAAAGGGACAGAGCCCAATTTAAAAGGTTCAACAGACCAAAACAAATGCTATGCATTATTAAACAAGGGCAGAGCCCAAATAAAGGCCTGGCAGGCCAAACACAAAAAAAATATTGAATATTCTCAACTGGACTTAGCCCAATTCTGGCCATAAGTTCTCAAATTAAATTGAATTGAGCATAACTGCTCTCCCAAATCAATTTACACCCGGTTCAAGGGTACATCTCTGAACTTCTCTGATATTTGTCGTTGTAATCCTTCAACGTCGTCAGAGAGGTGATGGGTCCTGACAACCACACATCAATACGGACTGTGGGGTCCTTAAACTCATGGACTAATGCATCCTTAAACCAATATTCGTCCCCAAAATGGGAATGTTGGACCACCATGTCTCTAAACTGGTAATACGGACTGTGGGGTCCTTAAACTCATGGACTAATGCGTCCTTAAACCAATATTCGTCCCCAAATTGGGAATGTTGGACCACCATGTCCCTAAACTGGCAATGGACCACTATGTCCTTAAACTGGAACAATAGAGCCTAAATGCTCTTTTGTCGGATCCAAACGATCCCGTTAAGTTGATCTTAGTCTCAAATTAGACTAACGTATCCTTAACAAACGTTTAAGTTGATCTTAGCCTCAAATATGCCTAACGTATCCTTAAACCAAAACCCCAAACCCAAATCTAAGAAAATACGGATTTGGACTAATCCACGTCCTACGGGCGACGATATAAATTAGTCTCCGTATACAATCCACGGGCAACCACAAACAAAACAAACACCCACGACACGAAGTGAACATTTGGAGAAGGAGAAAGTTGTTACCGCGACGCGGTAGCGTAATTAACTGCAGGGGCTTGCGCCTGCAGGGAAGAGCGTCCCCACAATCAAAAACCCCTCAAACGAGGGGGAATCTGACGAAGTCTGCTACATCGGCCGCATCCGTCTAAACCTTCGATATACGGTGCCATAAATCAACTTGGCATTTTCGGAGAGGTGGACGGATAAAACTAAATAGCATCTGCCCCGAATCACAGGCTAGACAGTCCCTGTCGAGCCGTCTTTCGGAGGGGAACAGCTATCTCCTTGTCTTTGTTCCTAAGCTGCTTCTGGAGCTCTTGGAGAAGTTGCTGCTCTGCGGTCTTGGAATGGAAGATTGGCTCCTCTTCGCTTTCCGATCCCGACTCCTCATGTACCGAGGGATCCATCTTCTTATCATCACTGGAAGGGTTTTTATTACCTTCCAGAGAAGGCTCGTCTTGGGAAGTGGCATCCAGATTGGATTTGAGATATGGTGGCCCCGTCCTTGCTCTTGCTGCGTGTGCCCACCATATAGACAGTGTGGACCACATATCCAACCATCTCTTTATCTTTAGCGGCTGATTTTTTAGACCATCGTTGTGGCCTTTCCTCTTCTGGAAAGGACAGGCGACTGAAGACGGTTGGTCTGACTGGGTCCTTGGACGGCGCTATCCGGATCGTAGCTTTCCTGACTCTTGCGGTCATGGTATTCTTCTGGACCAATTTCAGTGGTTCAGAAGAGTTAGCGAGCTTCACAGCCAATTCAGCTGTTGTTGCGAGATAACCCTGTTCTTAGAACCTCATGAAGTTCAGCCTAGCAGGAGCCCTAACCCTTTTGTTGGCTCTGTATCTGAGCCTTTTCTGTCTTAGCTTCTCGATTTTGAGGGTGATTGATCTGTTTGAAAGTATGCAGTAGTTAACCGCAATCAATAACGGTGTCGCGTGTAGCTAGCCGAGATGAGTACGGGCCGTCCGCAGGAACGCGTGGAACTTTTAATCTTACTTTAGACGAGTTGATTAGAAGAAAAAGAATAGGGAGAATAGTTTCTAGATCTATGTTAAACACGGATATAGAATATATAAGAAGAGGGCTTGTAGGGTTCGTTAATATTTAGTAGTCATGGATGACTAATAAAGATGACTTTTTTTTAATCTTTTGATAGATTTAAAACTAGATTAATAGCGATGAATGAGGATTAGGGTTCTTGGAAGAAACTAGGATTTCCCCACTATTGACCCTTGTCCCTTCATTAATCTCTATTCATGTCTAACCTTTAACAAAATAATTGTTAATCTGATCTCAAATCGCGGTCGATACTATCAATAAATTGGTAGTGCGCCCGATTAGGATCTTAACGATTCTTTTGCTAAAGTTTCTATACTTCATAAGATTTAAAAGAAGTTAAAATATTTTCGCATCCATTGTTCTACTCTAATCCTACGAACCCTATCAAGCGGAGAATTACTTGTGCATGATGAAGATAGAAGAAGAACGGATACAGATCATAATGTAAATATAGAAAATAAATGCAATAAGAATAAAACAACTACCTTTATTAATCAATTTGATCAATTACACTTTTTGTTTCTTTAGAAAGTGGAATACAAAACCCTAGTTTGCTTCTCGATCTATCTTGAAGGAGGTAGATGAACAACTGATTGATCAACCTGGATGCGTGAGTCGACTTGGACTTCATGATCTATTCGGTTTGATGATTTCCCAAGTGAGGCTTTCGGTCCTTTATAAAGTCCCAAAACCAGAAACCCTAGATTCCATAGGTTAAGATATTCTGTTAAGATAATGATCCTGAAATATCACATCGTACGGTCACCAAAACGCAGCGGATCCGCCGCGTTTACCCCTATTTGGCCGCCCTTCCACCGCGGTTTGGTGGAGTTAGGGTTTGTGATTTTTTATAGTATTTTGTGTTGATATTTGGAGATCCTCTAGATGTCTGGATTCTGAAAATAATGCTCTGGGTCTCTGCCGTTGCTAGATCTCGTGATTTGCTTCAATATTATGGCAGATTCGATTCCGACTTCTTTATTTAACCCGGATCTCCTTGATTCCAAACCTGAGCTAATATCTGCACAATATCTCAAATCAAAGTGTTAGTAATATTTTTTGTTTTTGAGATATTATCCTAACCATTTTATATGATATTATATTTTAAGAATATTGATTAGGGATATTTGATATGATATGCATATTTAAATTACTAAAATATTATATAAATATTATATGCAAATATTTTCCTTCATAAAGTTAATTATAATATATAAACATATGACAATAGATATTTTACAGATAAACCCTCATATGTTTTATATTTATAATAAACACCTTTAATTATTTAAGAAAAGTAAGGAAAATGTTATATCAAATGTGCAATATTTTCGACTGAACAAATACTCCCAACCTTAACTTTGATCGTACCGAGCAAACTAGTTATTAAAGAGAGGGAGAAAAAGAAAAAAAGAAAAACGTACATAGCACACTTTCGTAGGCAACACGATTACACTGAGCACATGCAACAAACCGTTAAACCTCTAGATGTCCCTAGTAGGAGGAGTGTTGTCTCCTGAGGGGTTTCACCGGATTACACCCACAAAATCCCATAATAAAAGAAAGATGATGAAAGTTACATATAAAAATAAGAACTATAAAACAAAGAACTTGAAAATAAGAGTTTCCAACTATATCAGTTTTTCAGTTGCAATGAGCCCTATCTTAATGGTCGTGAAGGGATATTAGAAATCACATCATCCCTCAATAAAACATCACCTTTAGTCTTCCTCCCTACCATTCATCCAAATATCGATTATATACCCCTACGTGTGTGTAAAAGATATCCCTACATTTAGAGAATTCAATTCAAGCTATCATACTCTTGTCCATCTTCCTAAGTATTTTATAGTCGGTGAATATTTTAGATGGAATTGCTCACACATTCTTCATGTGACCGTTAATACTTCTTGAGGTACTAATCGACCGATTACCAAATGTGCCTGCTTATTTAGACGTAATTCCTCGTTTTACAACACCTAAGGCTTAGCAGTGGCTCTCAAACCAGTTGGTCTAAGGCACTAGGTGATAAAGCACCCTCGCTATATTTTTTTTATGCTGCCTTAAGCAATTACAAAACCAGTGTTCATTTTTCTTCACCATTTTTTTTCTTTATATTTTTATTTTTTTCTATACTAAGGCTTTTAGACAAGAGCATTTCAAGGTATCCTCTACTATCCCAAGTTTCGAGATGTGTGTAAGTGCGTATAGTAGGGTATCAACGTTCAAATGTTTGGACTCAAGAATAGAAACTATTTTTTAGATTTATTTTTATCCTCAAAATAGCAATTTCCTTCATCTTACTAACCCTTGGGACAACGGCTCATAACTACTTATTACTAGTTTCGTTTAAGAAAATATCTAACTTTCTTATTTTTCTTAAACTTTTCCAATCTTACATATATAAATTTTTCACTTTCAAACTTTCATTATCAAAAAAATTTTGTGCTTATATTTGTGATAATGCAAAATAATACGTGACTAAGCACAAATCTCCCCTAAACCTCTTTGCAGCAGTGTCCTTACTGATGTCATCTGTTAAGCTTAAAAAAATCTGTAGACTTGGGAAGAAAAGTTAGTAATGGGGAAATGAATAAATGACAGTGAAATCCTCCCCCAAACATATTTTTGGCTCATAATTTTGTAAAAATTTATTTTCTTTCAAGAGCCAAAATATTTTTTCTCCCTCCAAACTTGAGTAAAATAGTATTAAACGTTTAAAATTATAAAGGGGGGGTTAAAGTTATTGGTCAATATAAAGCTTTATAAAGACCAAAAGTCAACACCAACCATTCAAAAATTTTATCAATGTAGCACACTGGTTGGTAGAAGATCATGTCACCTATCGACGTGAAGAAGTGGGGAAGGGATAAGAGGTGGAATAGAATGGGTTTACATCTCGGTTTATAGAGACGAAATAATGATGGTGGATTACCCGCATTCTCGTTTTTGATAAGAAGAAGGGGTGGTGGTTCAACTTCTTTGTGTTGGGGTTGACTCATCACAACTCCCATATTTTCTAAGAATGCGAGTTCTTCAGCGAAATTTTTTTCAAAGCTTTCATCGATATCCCGAATAATAATCTCATCGGAAAGAACAGGATGATACTCGGACTCCATAAAAGGTTCATATTTAGCATTAGATGTTGACCCGGACAGCTTGATAGAAGGGTCCGTATGTGTATAATAAATAGCAGGGTCAAAAAATAACGTATTAGCAGAGTCGAGATAAGTATCGTGAAGCTTTTCAAGTTCTCCGCTGTCAGAATTTATCGTTTCGACAGAAAATACTTGAGCATAGGGTTCGGAGGGTTCACTTCCCAACTTGTAAATGTAAGCTCAATTGACATTTTCCCGAAGGATAGGGTCATAGAGCCGTTTCGAAAATTGATTATTGCGTTGGAAGTTGCAAGAAAAGGTCGACCTAAAATCAACAGAATTTGGTTTCGGGGGTTTGCTACAGGCTGTGTATCTATAACGATAAAGTTCACAGGGAATATAAATTCCCCGACTTTGATTAACACATCCTCTAGCTCACCCCTAAGTTGGGTGATCGATCGATCTGCCATCTGGAGAGTGCAGTGCGCTAGTTTTAACTCTCCGATCCCTAATTGGTCATACACAAAATACGGAAGCAAGTTAACACTAGCACCTAAATCGAGTAGAGAACGATTGATAGTTTTACCCTCAATAGAAATAGATATTGTAGGACTCCCGGGGTTCTTTCGTTTCTTGGGTAGTTGTTGTGTAAAAGCAGTACTCACATTACTTGCTAAGAAAACTTTTTTAGGTACTTGAATTTTTTTCTTCCTCATGCACAAGCCCTTTAGAATTTTCGCATAAGACGGAACTTGTTGAATAACATCTAGGAGAGAAATCTTTACGTTAACTTGCTTAAAAATTTCCACAATCTTCTCCATTTGTGGACATGGTCTGTTACCTCTTAAACTATGTGGATAAGAAGCTTTATAAATAAGGGTTGGGTCCAATATTGGAGAAGATTGTTGGGATGGAATGGATCTCAGAATTAGAGTTAGGATCATTTTAGGTTGACTCAAGGAAGTGGGCGAATGTTCGAGCCTAAGGGAAAACGGAGAATAGGCTCGGAAGAAGGTGAACCAGACGAAATAGGATTAGAAGTAGAAGAAGCCGGGGTATCATTAATATCATCAACGTCATCAACATGTTCACCCACTTGGTTTTTCAACACTCTTCCTGATCTCAACATGGTAACGGCACTCACATTATAATTTTGTGAGTGGCCAGGATTCGGTATAGGTTGAGATGGAAGTTTCCCTTTCTCTCTCACTCATCGCGGCATTTAACTGTGCAAGTTGTGCTTCTATCAATTTTATACTTTCACCGTGGGAAGCGGTGTTCTGCGTTAACTTTTGGATAGAAGATTTAAATCATCCGTCATTTGCAAGGAATGTTTAATAAACATATCCACACTTCGTTTGAGTGCGGAGAGTTTTTCGGTACCATCCGTTTGGAAAGAATCATTATTCGATGCAGAATTGTTGGTTGGATTTTGAAAAGTTTGCGATTGAAAGGGGTGCTAACTCTGTGGTGGTTGCTATTACTGTGGAGGAAGTCTTTGATAATTGCTTGAGATTTGGTTTTGATTTTGAGTTTGGTTTTGGTTCCAAACAAAATTAAGGTGATTCCTCTATCCCTGATTATATGTAGAAGAATAAGGGTTGTTTCTAGGACATTGCTGAAAAGTAGCATTTATTTGTTCTTGACCTTGAAACGGTGGACTCAAACGACATTTGTCACACCCCGCTTCCCAGAGTACGCAAGATTGGGCACGTGACACAGCCAACCATGCTACCTGTGGGTAGGATGTATCCATCCACAGTCACATTACGGTTGTAGAGATATCAAGAACAATAAAATAAACTAATCTAATACATGTCCAAATCCATAATAACACGAATCAATAAACAATAAGTGCGGAAGCAAATGATCCAATACAATAAATAGACAGTACGTCCCATAATGCGGGCTCACATCTGGAAATGAAATGAAATAAATAAACTAAACCCTAAGGAACTCACAGTTTAGCCTGCTGGCTGAAGTACTCCTGCTCGGTCGACGATAGTGGTACGGAATCTGGGCCATGCAAAACCCAGACGTCAGCGCGTCATGTCATCAAGTATATAATATAAACATGGTAATAAACAATGCGGGTATGAACATGAATAAAGTAGTACTAAGAAATAACAGAGCAGGGTAATGTGCAATGGTGACTAAACTGTCCTATCAGGTTTCTACTCTATAGTCTTTGAAATCAATTGATGAATCATCGATGTAACTCAATAGTATCCCGTGCGTGCCCGGGACCACGGTCAAGGTCCTCGGGGCTGAATCCGAGACGTGCCGCTAAGCAGTAATAGGTAGTAGGATGGATGAGTGATGTCAGCATCATCACTCCCGGACTGGCCAAGCCCGTAAGACTGATCAGAACAAGTATCGAACTGTTGAGTTACAAGTCGGTTTCACCTTTGATTTCCCTATACCCCCAAGTTATGTATGTCAGGTCAGGTATTCAGTAGTCCAGGATTAATGTCAACACAAAATCCGGTAAAAGCAGGTCTGTCTGGATAGACAGCAGGAATGGTCCAAAAGGACCCCAAGTCAGGTTTGTAGTCCAATAGGTTGAGTCGGTATGTATATGGTGTCATGTCCGGTGTATCAGTATATGTGTCAGGTGTATCAAGATCGGGTCAATATGTGATGCAATCAAATGTATGCTGATAACAGGTATAGTAACTTATAAGGAACCACAGCAGGAACAGTAATAACAATATTATTCCATATAAACACAGTGATGCTTTGTATTCTCTTATTAACAGGTTCGAGCACCCTTGGGGTGCAATAATCACAGTGTAGCGCAATATTAATAACAGCAGGCAATAAAGATATAAGTGTGCGACTATTAACCTCTAAATAGTAAAATGATTAGCAGGTAGTTGTTATAAAGGTTAGGTGGCAAAATACGATTTAGGTGGCAGTATTATAATATACATCATATTTCATCCAATGAGATAAGTAGCAATACTAGTTAATATAGCAAGTTTGTGAGTCAAGCATTTAATTAGTTTAACGTAGCATGTAGCAAGAAATCTTGCCTCGACGGTTTCGCAAACCGGAAAGCACGGATGCAGTGTCGGCAGAAAACACGAAACGGGTGCACGGATCGAACCCCAACAGCGAACAGCGGGATCACACGGACCAGGGTACTTCGCTGGAGTGTCGGGTCCAAATGACTGCACGGCCGGATTCCGGCAATAGTCATCGGCAATGAAGTTAGCAACACGATAAACGTACTAAGATCAGCGGGGGGGGATTTCGCACAAAAGGAAAGATAAGGGATGCTTACAGGAAGACACCAGGGGGCAACCACGCGGGCTCGACGGCGCTGGAACGCCGGCGAGGCAGCGACGGTGGCTGCGAAGGTTGGACAGCCTCGGGGTTCGCTGGAGAGGGTAGTGCGACGAGTAGAGGAGGGTGGTGGTCGGCTCTGGTGATCGAGGGGGAAAGGAGGTGGTCGGAGGTGGCGCGGGTGACGTCGACGAGGGTCGACGGCGCGTTTTCCGGCGAACTGCAGAGGGTGGTAGGGTTGTGGTTATGGGTTCTGTGGTCCGGCGAGGGGAGGAGGAAGGCGACGACGAGGTCGGGACGAGGAGGAAGAGAGGGAGTCTCAGGCATCGTTGGTGACGGGAGGCGGCGTCGACGGCGAGATCTGCGGCCGGGTGTTGTCGTCGGGGTTGGGTGCAGGCGCGGAAGGAGACGGAGGAAGGAGGTAGGAGGGTGCGGCTAGGCTGAGGAGGCGACGGCGAGGTCGCGGGGAGATCGACGGCGAGGGCTCGTGGTGGCTAGGGTTAGGGTTCGAGTTCTCGTGGGGTTTCTCGCGATGGTTTCCTGTAGGGGACGTGAGGAAGATAATATAGAGGGAGAGAGAGAGATTTGATGAGGAGAGAGAGAGAGATTTGATGAGAGAGAGAGATTTGATGAGGAGAGAGAGAGAGAGACGAAGAGAGAGAGAGAGATATGGAAGGCGGGGCCCACGAGAAGAAGCCTCGTGATTGGCTGATCACGAGATAGAAAAGAGTGAGAATGAGATTTGTGAATGTTTAGTGGTTAAATTTTAACAGAATTGTATATATATATAGTTTAGTATAATAAATTAAAATGGGTAAATCGGCGCTAAATGAAACATTTCCAAATCGAGCCCGGGTTGCGCCCAAATGTTCCAAATTCAAATTATAGGATTTTAAGCGAGTTCCAAATTTTGAAAAGAGGTGTTTTGTGATTAAAATGCATGCCCCCAAGTCGGACACTTGCACGCGTGCGTAGCCGTCCAAACTTGCCCGTTTAGCCGAACGGGACGAAATCTCGACACGCGGACGCTACCACGCGACTAGTGGCGACGAGTAGGCCAACATAGATATTTTAGATTTCACTTTCGGTGTTAAAATTTGTTATGTGCCAAAATGACTTAACCGGTTAAAATTTAGCAATAAACACCAAACAATCAAAATAATTGGAAAGAGCAATATAATACACTCAACTAGTATTACTGGGCTCGGGTGTTACATCATACCCAACTACAAAAGAATTTCGTCCTCGAAATTCCAAAAATGCAAAATAGCTAACTACTGGAAAAGGTGAGGGAATTTCTGCCGGATCTCGTCTTCTCGCTCCCAAGTGGATTCTCCATGCGATCGATTACCCCAAGAAACTAGCACAAGAGGGATAACCTTGTTCTTAAGAACCTTTTCTCTTCGATCCTTGATTTCAACTGGTCGCTCCTCAAAAGTTAGGTCCTCCCGCACAGTCAACTCCGAAAGATCCAAGACATGAGTCTCATCGCGAACATACCTCCGTAGTTGAGACACATGGAACACATCGTGCACTCCTGCTAATGACTGTGGTAACGCCAACCGGTACGCTACCTCTCCAACACGCTCCAATATCTCGAAGGGTCCAACGAATCGAGGACTAAGCTTTCCCCGACTCCCAAAGCGAATCACCCCTCTAGTCGGTGATATCTTCAGGAATACCAAATCACCCACGGCGAACTCTAGAGGTCTTCTTGACGTGTCAGCCCAACTTTTCTGTCTGTCTTGAGCTGCCTTCATATGCTTCCTGATTGTATTCACCTTCTCGACTGTCTGTACCACCAAATCTGGTCCTAGTAACCTTCGTTCACCCACATCATCCCAACAAACCGGTGAACGGCACTTACGACCATACAACGCTTCAAACGGAGCCATCTAAATTGTCGCTTGGAACCTATTGTTGTACGAAAACTCCACCAGGTGCAGATGATCCTCCCAAGAACCTTTGAAGTCTAACATGCAAGCCCTCAACATATCTTCAAGGGTCTGGATCGTTCTCTCCGATTGTCCATCAGTTTGAGGATGATAAGCTGTGCTAAACTTCAATCGAGTCTCCAAACTTTCTTATAAACTCCTCCAGAAGTGCGACAAGAACCGAGTGTCCCGATCGGACACGATGCTTACCGGTACTCCATGCAATCTCACAATCTCCTGCATGTACCGCTCTGCCAACGTCTCCGTCGATTGACCAATCCGAAAAGGAATAAAGTGAGCTGCTTTGGTCAACCGATCGACAATCACCCATACTGCATTGTTGCCCTTTGGACTCCGCGGTAAAGCCGTCACGAAATCCATGGTTATATGTTCCCACTTCCACTGAGGAATCGGAAGTGGTTGCAACAAACCAGCAACCCTTTGGTGTTCAGCCTTGACTTGCTGACACACCAAGCACTTAGCCACGAAGCGAGCAATTTCCCGTTTCATACCTTCCCACCAGAAGTGCTGTCGAGTATCTCGGTACATCTTTGTCCCTCCTGGATGTACGGAGTAAGCTGAACTGTGTGCCTCCTTCATAAGCTCTTCACGTATATCCCCTTTTGGCACACATACACGGCTACCATATCTCAACGAACCGTCTTCGTGGATCAGTAAATCGGTTCGTAATCCGGCTTCAACCTGCTCTCGAAACTTTTGCAGTCTAGGATCCTGCGATTGTGACGCTTTAATCTTCTCAACTAAGGACGACTGTACTTGTAACTGCATCAACTGTCCCGTAGCATGTGGTAGCAAAACCTCCAAGTCAAATCTCTGGAAATCCGCAATGATCTCCCTTTGTGCGGTCAATATCTGAATTGCTGGTAACCGACTTAGCGCATCTGGCACGACGTTAACTTTTCCCGGATGGTACTTAAGGTCAAGGTCGTAGTCGGCCATCAGCTCCAACCATCTGCGTTGCCTCATGTTCAACTCCTTCTGAGTGAACAAATACTTCAAACTCTTGTGATCAGTAAAAACTTCGACTCTCTCGCCCAAAAGGTAGTGTCTCCAAATTTTCAGGGCGAAGATCACGGCTGCAAGCTCCAAGTCATGTGTCGGATAATTCTTCTCATGAGTCTTCAGTTGTCTCGATGCGTAAGCGACGACTTTCCCATTCTGCATCAGAACACATCCCAATCCTTTTCCGGATGCGTCGCTGTGTAACACCAATCCTCCTGAATTATCTGGTACGGTCAGGATAGGGGCGGTTATCAACTTCTGTTTCAACGCCTCGAAGGCCAATGCACATCCATTCGTCCAAACAAACGGTACCTCCTTGCGCGTGAGCTTGGTTAACGGCTCAGCTAAACGAGCGAAGTTCTCCACAAATCTTCTGTAGTAACCGGCGAGTCCAAGAAAACTTCTTATCTCCGCAACATTCTTTGGAATAGGCCAATCTTGAACTGCTGCAATCTTTTCGGGATCGACGGCGATTCCATTGCCCGACACGACATGCACCAGAAACTTCACTTCTTCCAGCCAAAATTCGCACTTACTCATTTTCGCGAATAATTTCTCCTGTCTCAGCGTCTGCAGGGCGATCTTTAAATGCTCTGCATGCTCCTCCGGACTCTTCGAGTATACCAGAATATCGTCAATGAATACCACATTAAACTGGTCCAAGAATGGTGAAAAGATCCTGTTCATCAAATCCATGAATATTGCCGGCGCATTAGTCACTCCGAAGGGCATCACTAGATACTCGAAATGTCCATACCGAGTTCGAAACGCCGTCTTGCAAATGTCTCCTGCTTTCACTCGGACCTGATGATATCCTGATCGCAAATCCAGTTTCGAGAATACCCTCGTGCCACTAAGCTGCTCAAAAAGTTCTCCAATGCGAGGGATCGGGTACTTGTTCTTAATAGTCACCCGGTTCAATTCTCGATAGTCAATGCACATCCTTCTCGTGCCATCCTTCTTCTTTACTAAAAGAACTGGAGCTCCCTAAGGTGAGTTGCTGCTTCGAATCCATCCCTTCTCGAGTAATTCACCAACTTGTTTCTTAACTTCTTCCAATTCCACCGGTACCATTGGATAATAAGATTTTGATACTGGCGCTGCACCAGGAATAAGGTCAATCGCAAACTCCACATCTCGCTTCGGCGGTAAGCCTGATATATCTTCAAACACATCCATAAAGTCGCGAACAACTGCCGGCTCTTCATTACTATCCGCTTCCATTGTCGCAAGAACACTGTTCGTCGGCCTAGCCCTAAACTCAACTGGCCCGACAGAGCTGCTTCCTCCAGTGAAGGTAAACTCAGGGTGTCCGGGAATCTGGAAAATTACCTTCCTTGCCCTACAGTCAATATGGGCGTGGAAAGTGCCAAGAAAATCCATTCCCAAGACTACTTCATAACTGCCCGTATCTATCACCAAGAAATCTGCAAAAAGCTCCCGTCCGCAAACAACAACTGTACAATCTCTACATTCCTTACTAGCTATGATTTTCCCATTCCCAGTGTGTATGTCCCAGAAACTAGACAGGGTCGTGCAGGTAATCGAGTGTGTAGTTATAAATTTGGATGACATAAAACAGTGGGATACTCCGGAATCAAATAATGCAAATGCGGGAAAACCATGAACGAGTAAAGTACCTGAAACCCCTTCTCTTGATGCTTTAGCTTCCTCAGCTGTCAACGTGAACGCTCGAGCCTGATTTGGTCCTTGAGTAAGCTGTTCCTGCCCTTGGAACGGTCTCTGCGGAGGCTTCTGTATATCATCCCTTGTACGAAGCTTCGACGGACAAGCACTAACGGCGTGATCTGCCGCTCCACATCTAAAACAGAGTCCCAGCCTCCTACGACACTCCTTCCGCACATGTCCGGTTACATGGCAGTAGTTACAAATCACGCTCCCTTTCCGATCACCCACAATTGTTTTCTTCATTGGTGCTACACTGCGCCTGTTCACCGGAATACTTCTACGTACAGACGTTTGGTTCAGTGCAAATGCCGGTTCCAGCTCGGTCTGTTCCTTTAGATTCTCCAGCAATCCCCTTATCACTCTACGCCTGGCGGCTATGACCGCACGTCTTTGGTCCATCTTCAAATTCTTACCGGTCATATTCCTGAAAATCAAAGTACCCAACATTAGCATGATGATAGATTCTGAGTATAGATCGAGGCTAGAACTCCAAGATACTTAAATAGAGTACTGCATTGTAGCTATGCCGCGGTATCATAGCCGCAATTACTTAACTCCACTCAAGTCGCCTAAGTCCTAGAGATAACAAGAAATTAGGTTTTCGAGTTGACAATGCAAAGTAAGTTTGCAGGTCGACATGATCAGGAAGAATGATTCAAGGATGGTAAAACGGTCAAGGTGGCAGGACATGTTTCCTAATCACGGGTATTCTGATTCGTGTATCGGGTACAATACCCAACTACAAAAGAATCAACCCAACTAACCTATGGCTCTGATACCAAAAGAACCATGTCACGCCCCGCTTCCCAGAGTACGCAAGATTGGGCACGTGACACAGCCAACCATGCTACCTGTGGGTAGGATGTATCCATCCACAGTCACATTACGGTTGTAGAGATATCAAGAACAATAAAATAAACTAATCTAATACATGTCCAAATCCATAATAACACGAATCAATAAACAATAAGTGCGGAAGCAAATGATCCAATACAATAAATAGACAGTACGTCCCATAATGCGGGCTCACATCTGGAAATGAAATGAAATAAATAAACTAAACCCTAAGGAACTCACAGTTCAGCCTGCTGGCTGAAGTACTCCTGCTCGGTCGACGATAGTGGTACGGAATCTGGGCCATGCAAAACCCAGACGTCAGCGCGTCATGTCATCAAGTATATAATATAAACATGGTAATAAACAATGCGGGTATGAACATGAATAAAGTAGTACTAAGAAATAACAGAGCAGGGTAATGTGCAATGGTGACTAAACTGTCCTATCAGGTTTCTACTCTATAGTCTTTGAAATCAATTGATGAATCGTCGATGTAACTCAATAGTATCCCGTGCGTGCCCGGGACCACGGTTAAGGTCCTCGGGGCTGAATCCGAGACGTGCCGCTAAGCAGTAATAGGTAGTAGGATGGATGAGTGATGTCAGCATCATCACTCCCGGACTGGCCAAGCCCGTAAGACTGATCAGAACAAGTATCGAACTGTTGAGTTACAAGTCGGTTTCACCTTTGATTTCCCCATACCCCCAAGTTATGTATGTCAGGTCAGGTATTCAGTAGTCCAGGATTAATGTCAACACAAAATCCGGTAAAAGCAGGTCTGTCTGGATAGACAGCAGGAATGGTCCAAAAGGACCCCAAGTCAGGTTTGTAGTCCAATAGGTTGAGTCGGTATGTATATGGTGTCATGTCCGGTGTATCAGTATATGTGTCAGGTGTATCAAGATCGGGTCAATATGTGATGCAATCAAATGTATGCTGATAACAGGTATAGTAACGAATAAGGAACCACAGCAGGAACAGTAATAACAATATTATTCCATGTAAACACAGTGATGCTTTGTATTCTCTTATTAACAGGTTCGAGCACCCTTAGGGTGCAATAATCACAGTGTAGCGCAATATTAATAACAGCAGGCAATAAAGATATAAGTGTGCGACTATTAACCTCTAAATAGTAAAATGATTAGCAGGTAGTTGTTATAAAGGTTAGGTGGCAAAATACGATTTAGGTGGCAGTATTATAATATACATCATATTTCATCCAATGAGATAAGTAGCAATACTAGTTAATATAGCAAGTTTGTGAGTCAAGCATTTAATTAGTTTAACGTAGCATGTAGCAAGAAATCTTGCCTCGACGGTTTCGCAAACCGGAAAGCACGGATGCAGTGTCGGCAGAAAACATGAGACGGGTGCACGGATCGAGCCCCAACAGCGAACAGCGGGATCACACGGACCAGGGTACTTCGCTGGAGTGTCGGGTCCAAATGACGGCACGGCCGGATTCCGGCAAAAGTCATCGGCAACGAAGTTAGCAACACGATAAACGTACTAAGATCAGCGGGGGGGGATTTCGCACAAAAGGAAAGATAAGGGATGCTTACAGGAAGACACCAGGGGGCAACCACGCGGGCTCGACGGCGCTGGAACACCGGCGAGGCAGCGACGGTGGCTGCGAAGGTTGGACAGCCTCGGGGTTCGCTGGAGAAGGTGGTGCGACGAGTAGAGGAGGGTGGTGGTCGGCTCTGGTGATCGAGGGGGAAAGGAGGTGGTCGGAGGTGGCGCGGGTGACGTCGACGAGGGTCGACGGCGCGTTTTCCGGCGAACTGCAGAGGGTGGTAGGGTTGTGGTTATGGGTTCTGTGGTCCGGCAAGGGGAGGAGGAAGGCGACGACGAGGTCGGGACGAGGAGGAAGAGAGGGAGTCTCAGGCGTCGTTGGTGACGGGAGGCGGCGTCGACGGCGAGATCTGCGGCCGGGTGTTGTCGTCGGGGTTGGGTGCAGGCGCGGAAGGAGACGGAAGAAGGAGGTAGGAGGGTGCGGCTAGGCTGAGGAGGCGACGGCGAGGTCGCGGGGAGATCGACGGCGAGGGCTCGTGGTGGCTAGGGTTAGGGTTCGAGTTCTCGTGGGGTTTCTCACGATGGTTTCCTGTAGGGGACGTGAGGAAGATAATATAGAGGGAGAGAGAGAGATTTGATGAGGAGAGAGAGAGAGATTTGATGAGGGGAGAGAGAGAGAGACGAAGAGAGAGAGAGAGATATGGAAGGCGGGGCCCACGAGAAGAAGCCTCGTGATTGGCTGATCACGAGATAGAAAAGAGTGAGAATGAGATTTGTGAATGTTTAGTGGTTAAATTTTAACAGAATTGTATATATATATAGTTTAGTATAATAAATTAAAATGGGTAAATCAGCGCTAAATGAAACATTTCCAAATCGAGCCCGGGTTGCGCCCAAATGTTCCAAATTCAAATTATAGGATTTTAAGCGAGTTCCAAATTTTGAAAAGAGGTGTTTTGTGATTAAAATGCATGCCCCCAAGTCGGACACTTGCACGCGTGCGTAGCCGTCCAAACTTGCCCGTTTAGCCGAACGGGACGAAATCTCGACACGCGGACGCTACCACGCGACTAGTGGCGACGAGTAGGCCAACATGGACATTTTAGATTTCACTTTCGGTGTTAAAATTTGTTATGTGCCAAAATGACTTAACCGGTTAAAATTTAGCAATAAACACAAAACAATCAAAATAATTGGAAAGAGCAATATAATACACTCAACTAGTATTACTGGGCTCGGGTGTTACAACATTCTTCCGTCAAATGTGATTTGTCGGAACTGCAACCACACACAGTTTTAGGGAGCGTAACCTAGTTTAAGGAGGCAGATAAAAATTTGTTTTCCATAGCTTTGAGTTTTTTCTGTATCG
This sequence comes from Agapanthus africanus, assembly GCA_030015575.1. NCBI lineage: Eukaryota > Viridiplantae > Streptophyta > Magnoliopsida > Asparagales > Amaryllidaceae > Agapanthus > Agapanthus africanus. The sequence continues at coordinate 53,547,347 of CM057350.1, read as the reverse complement.
CTGCCATTTCGGCTTTCATTGCGATGAAAATATCGAGCTGATGGATACCTGCCCTAGATGAAGATGATGGTCTATTGTTTTCCTACTGTAAAGTTTGTTTGGTGAGATCTTCCAGAAATTGCCAAGCTTCACCATCGTCTTTAAACAGGAAATGACATTGACAAATAGTTTCAAGCATATGTTTTGTTGCAGGATCAATACCCTCATATATAAAGCGGCAAAGGTCCCATCTATTGATTTCGTGATGAGGGCATTGTAGAAGAAGATTCTTAAACCGTTCAAAGTATTTTCAGAATGGTTCACTGGGAAGTTGGGTAAATTGGTTGATCTCGCTTCGAACGCTGGCGGTCTTATAATTTGGATAAAATTTCTTAAGAAATGCTACAACGAATTCATCCCATTTGGCAATAGAATGTGCGGCAGTATTATAAAGCCATTTTCTGCTAGATCGCACAAAGTAAAAGGGAGAAGACGTAATCTCATAGCATTCACAGAAAGTTGTGACGTGCTCATCATTGCACATATGTTTTCGAATTTGTTTATAAAAACGTATGCGTCTTCGGATTCAAGCCCGTGAAATTTAGGCAACAGTTTTATGAAGTGGGGTTTAATTTCAAAATTATCCCCATTGGCTGGTGAAATAGATAGACAAGTAGGAAGGGGTCCACGCACGGGGCAGCATCTCTCTTGGAGAGAGATGTGCGGTGGATTTTGCGCACCTACAGGTGGTGGCAAGGTAGTGTTATAATCTGATGGAGAACCGTCCATCTAGGTCGATGTGGTGAGTGAGGGGAAAAAGAAGATGAAGAAATACCGACTTCGGAGTCGATAGCAGAAACGCGGACAAGACGGGCACTAGAATCCCGTGTCCAGCCGAGCATGCACTAAGCGGGTTTAGTGCACGTAGAAGCATGTGAATGATTTAAAATTGGTTTATTTTGAAAAGTGTCGGACGTGAGACAAATCACACAAAAATGCACAAACACCCCTAGAGCTAAGGTCGCCTAGGTCAAGTCAATAGACCGCTCCTAGACTTCCAAAGGACAAGTCGTAGGATAAATCCTCTACCGCCTATTTATCACTCTTGTGGCCAGGTAAGTGCCAGGTAAGTGGAAGGTATCTGCTATACGAATCATTGAAAATAGCGGGCCTAATTAAGTAACCACTTTTCTAGACACACTTGCCTAGACACAACAAAAGAAATGCGGATAAGCGATAGATTACCGACGACCGTCTTCTGTCCTAATTGAGCGCGACGGTTCTTAGAGTCTTGGTCTAGATATTTTATAATTAATGTAGGGTGATGTGGATGCTTGTTTTGTGATTTGTGGGGCCTAGGAAGGGTGATGAAATCCCCACCTAATCTGAATTTTGGTCGTGCCCCTTAAAGTCCGATTTTTTTAAAATATGCACACACAAACCAATTACAAAACATGCAAAAAGATTTTTGAGCGGCAATATTTTGCAAAGAATCCTGCAGAAAAATATATTATTGGATTTCAGAGGAGAGAGAAAAATCAGAGAAGATTACCAGAAAAAATTGGGGGCACAAGTCAACTAGACCGCCGCGGTTCTGCCGCAGAGATGAGAGTTCTTTGTTCAATTTCTTCTACAGTGCCTTCCTAGCTCCTCTGGACCTCTCTGAAAGTCTCTGAAACTTTATCTCCTCGCTACAGTGTCTCTAGATTCCCTCGCAAAAATCGCACACTAATCGTTAAATACATAATTTACTGTTTTATTTTATTTTTATGATATAGATCGAATAAGAATTCAACACGAATAGCACAAAAAAAAATTACGCACATCTCCCCGGCAACGGCGCCATTTGATTGATCTGTTTGAAAGTGTGTAGTAGTTAACTGCAATCAATAACGGTGTCACTGTAGCTAGCCGAGATGAGTAAGGGTCGTCCGCAGAGATGCGTGGAACTTTTAATCTTATTTTAGACGAGTTGATTAGAAGAAAAGAATAGGGAGAATAGTTTCTAGATCTATGTTAAACACGGATATAGAATATATAAGAAGAGGGCATGTAGGGTTCGTTAGTATTTAGTAGTCATGGATGACTAATAAAGATGACTATTTTTATCTTTTGATAGATTTAAAACTAGATTGATAGTGATGAATGAGGATTATGGTTCTTGGAAGAAACTAGGATTTCCCCACTATTGACCCTTGTCCCTTCATTGATCTCTATTCATATCTAGCCCTTAACAAAATAATTGTTAATCTGATCTCAAATCGTGGTCAAGACTATCAATAGATTGGTAGTGCGCCCGATTAGGATGCTAACGATTCTTTTGATAAAGTTTCTAAACTTCATAAGACTTAAAAGAAGTTAAAATATTTTCACATCCATTATTCTACTCTAATCCTACGAACCCTATCAAGCGGAGAATTACTCGAGCATGATGGAGATACAAGAAGAACGTATAGAGATCATAATGTAAATATAGAAAATAAATGCGATAAGAATAAAACAACTATCTTTATTAATCAACTTGATCAATTAAACTTTTTGTTCCTTTAGAAAGTGGAATACAAAACCCTAGTTTGCTTCTCGATCTATCTTGAAGGAGGTAGATGAACAGATGATTGATCAACCTGGATGCGTGGGTCGACTTGGACTTCGTGATCTCTTCGGTTTGATAATTTTCCAAGTGAGGCTCTCGGTCCTTTATCTAGTTCCAAAACCAGAAACCCTATATTTCATAGGTTAATATATTTTATTAAGATCATGATCCTGAAATCTCACATCGTATGGCCACCAAAGCGCCGCGGATCCGCCGCGTTTACCCCTATTTGGCCGCCCTTCCACCGCGGTTTGGTGGAGTTAAGGTTTGGGATTTTTTCTGATATTTTGTTTTGATATTTGGAGATCCCCTAGATGTATAGATTCTGAAAATAATGCTCTGGGTCTCTGCCGTTGCTATATCTCGTGATTCACTTCAATATTTTGGCAGATTCGATTCCGACATCTTGATTTAATCTGGATCTCCTTGATTCCAGACCTGAGATAATATCTGCACAATATCTTAAATCAAAGTGTTAGTAATATTTGGTGTTTTTGAGATATTATCCTAACCATTTTATATGATATTATATTTTAAGAATATTGATTAGGGATATTTGATATGATATGCATCTTTAAATTACTAAAATATTATATAAATATTATATGCATATATTTTCCTTCATGATGTTAATTATAATATATAAACATATGACAATAGATATTTTACAGATAAACATTCATATGTTTCATATTTATAATAAACACTTTTAAATATTTAAGAAAAGTAAGAAAAATGTTATATCAAATGTGCGATATTTTCGGCTGAACATAGGGCTTGACAGACATCCGTCATCCAGGACGCCATCATGAGTCGATTGACGGGGAGCTTAAACAAGATACCCGATTGAGCAGTTGTCAGGGGCACCGCTGGAATTTGCCCGAGATGCCTTATTACTTTATTGGTGTTGATGGCTTTGCCCCCAGCTGGAGCAACGGAGAGTCGTTCGGAAACGGATTTGTGTTTGGGATGAGGTGCCTTCGCGACCATGACATTTGGCGTCCTGCCTTTCTTGGCCGGTTTGTCTGTTACCGGAGCTTGAGGATCTGGGATGGCGTTAGCTGGCACGAAAAGAATAGAGCCAAATGGTAGCAGCGGCTCCTCCCACTGTCGCCCGAGACTGGCCGGGAGGACCGTCCTGGCGTCCATATTCATCGTGTAGAAGATGGGAGCTGTGTTGAGAGCTGAGCTTGTCCTTGAAGAGATTTTGTTGCGTCCGAAGATTGCAATTGGAAAATATTAACCTGCACAAAGAAGCATGATTTTAGTACAGGAAATTGATATATATGTTGATTGAGTTCGCATGAACGTTTAACCCGAAATATGGGAGGAAAGATATGTTCCACCAGGCGTGCCAGAATCTGTAGGGTGTTTTTCATCACCCCATTAAGATGGAAATACGCGTCACTTGTCAGGCGTACTACAGATTCCCCCTGCCTAGGATATGCGGGGGTTTATTGATTGTGGGGATTCGAATCTCCAGCAGCCACGGACTAAGCTGCCGTTAATTACCCATCGCCTTTGGAGCGAAGGAACCTCCGATTGACGGGTCAACTGGTCATGCGAATTCAATGTGCAATATGCGTATGTGTCTTGAGGGGTTTTGGGTATATCGGGAGCCTCGCAGAGTTTACGGGGGTCCCGTTACCCGTTAGAAATTTTTTTCTAATGGGGGACGTGTTTTGAATATGGAGTGTATGAAAGAAAAAAAAAGTAGGGTGAGGAGCGTCTTAAGGACGCATGAGTGGCGCGTGGGCGCTGGGCGCCAGCGGGCCATATGAGAGGCGCGTGGGCACTGGGCACCCGCGGGCCATGTGAAAGGCGTGCCTCACACGCGTGGCACGTAGGCACTGGGCGTTGGCACCTCATGCCCGCGGCACGTGATCAGGAGTTAAACTCCTGCATAAAAAGGGGCTTAGCCCCGGGATTAAGAGTTAAACTCTTGAAAGGATCTTGCGGGAAGTTAAACTCCTAAAAGAGTTTGATTTGTGGAGTTAAACTCCAAAAGATTTTAAATGGAGTTAAACATCCTAAAAGAATTTTATTTATGGAGTTAAACTCCTAAAGATTTTGAAAAATGGAGTTGAACTCCCAGAAATCTTTGAAGATGATCAAAGGGGACCCCTTTCTTCTCCCCTAAGCCCTGGATCCTCTCCTAAGACTCGGATCTTCCCCAAAGTGGGATTTTTTGAGACGAGTCTCCTTCTTCCTCCTCTCTGTTGGCTGGTTCTTAAAGAAAAGGGGGTGAGACTTAAAAATCTCCCCTTTTAAAGATTTGATGGGAGATCTGAGTTCCCCTTCAAGGGTTTTATGGTGAAAAACTATTTATTTTTGGAAAAGAATAGTTGAACTCTTGATTTAATTCAAAAAAGGGGAAGAAGATTTAGAACCTTGAGGAAGGGGAAGGAGGCACAAAAACCCTAGATTTTTAGGGAAATCAAATTCCTCTTTTTGTTTCATCATGTTGCCTTATATAGGCTTCCAAATTATACATAGCCCCATGGGCTTTATAAAATGGTATTTTGCCCATCCCATGCCCTATATGCTCTTTTCTTTTGCATATGAGCCATGGGCTTTACAAAATTTATTCTTTATGCCCATTTATTTTACATTCATGCATGAAAATTACATCAAACTTATTTATTACATAATTTTTTCTTGGCATGGGGGAGGCCGGCCGCTTCATGTTCGGACTTGACTTGGGCATGTGCCCACTTGACCTGAGCTTGGACCCACTTACTTGGGGTTGAATTTGACTTAGTCAACCGGGGTGTAATTTTTTACCCCAACAAAAGGACCAAAAGGTCAAAACAAAAGCGGAGTGACAACATTTTCCTAGCTCCAAGTTCTAACGACAATGCATACAGCATAGGGACTACCTAGACATTTATTTCACTCCAACAGAGTACAGACATTGCGTCAGCAAAGACCAAAGGGTCAAAACAAAAGTGGAGCGACGACATTCTCCTAGCTCCAAGTATTGCTGGTAATACATACAGCCTAGAGATTATTTGGATGTCCATTCTACTTCTGCAGAGTACAGTCATGGCGTCCGCAAAGCTCAAAAGAGTCGAAACAAGTGGAGTAATGGCATATTCTTAGCTCCAGATCTTGATAGCAGTGCATATATGCCTAAAGACCATTAGATGCCATCTCACCTCAGAAGGGTGTAGTTATGACTTCTTTGGGACTCAGAAGAGTCTGGCCTTAAGGTAAAGCGCCATATTGACGTCTAACACTGAATTTCTGACGGCAATATGCATATACCAGCCTAGGAAGATTACTTGAGACGTTATAGCTCGTCTCAAAAAGGATTTGAGATACAGCAAGTGTACGACTACTCGAACAACATTTTGAAGGGATGCAAATCGAGAAAAAATCAACCAATGCAACAGTGCGACGGACTACTCCTAGTACCACAAACTTATACTAACGGGGGTATGTTAACGTCAATCTGAGTTTTTCCACGCCTAAAAAGTGGATAAACTGAATGCTCCGAGATGAGTAAATAAACTAAGCTAGGTCCTGTTAGCACAAAAAGCACTACGCAAAAAAATGATGTCTTTTATTCACATGACAAAAGTGAAGAAAAGATACACCTTTATGGGATCCTTATGACTCACAAGGGGAAAAGACATTTAGGAGTCCCCACGACTCTTATGGAGAAAATACTCCTATGAGATCCTCTCAATTCATCGGAAGAAAATGCTTTTATGAGACCCTCATGGCTTATAAAATTGAAAATCCTTAAGGGACAAATCTAAATCTGTCTCTTAAGTCAATGCTCTGCAGCCTGTCACCAAATTTCTACCGTATACAAACCATGAGCTATTTGCAATGATGTTGCACCTAAACATCCTCCATAGGCTAACCAATCTACCAATGAGGATAATAAGCCATTTACGTGTCCTCTCGACTCGTAAGGAGAAAATACTCTTGTAAAATTTTATGACTTATAAGAGAAAATACACTTAGGGAATCTCAAGATTCCTAAGAAGAAAATACACCTACGAGATCCTCTCGACTCGTAGGGAGAAAACAACTTTGTGAGACTCTTACGGCTCAAGAAAATTGAAAAAGTCTTAGATGATAGGGGCCTAAACCTGTTTCCTAAGTCATCGAATCTCTAGCGGTGCATTACTTTACACTACTTAACCCATATATATATATATAGGCAAAGTAGTTGGGGGCATTTTTTCCCACCAAAATTTGACGCTCGAAACTTAAGAATCACCAAGAAAAACGTTGAGGTGAAAACGTCAAGCCGGGCTGCACATGCGCAAGACTCCAAGCCTATACACAAGCGCACCACATACAAAGTACGTAGTGCAAGCCGCTTGTGTGACATTTCAGAAATATAAAATATTATTTTTGGAAATTTAATATTAAAATAATATATTTCGCGAAAACTATTCGATTTGCGAATAGGGATTTTTCGTTAAATGGTATAAGTATATACCAATATTTAGAAATTTATCGGAGATTAAAATGATTTATTTATTATAATAATATTTATCGGATTTTTGGCCAAATACGTATTTTTACATTTTTCCATGGCTAGTACACAATGTCATGTGCATGTTGTGTTTGTATTTGTGTTTGTGTTTGTGAGTTAGTGAGAAAGAGAAAAGGAAAAGAAAGAAAAGAAAAGAGAAGAGAGTTAAGAGTGTGAAACAAAAGTGAGTGTAAAATAAAATTGATATTTTGAGAGAGAGTGAGGGTAAGAGAGAGTGAGCATGAGAGAGTGAGGGTAAGAGAGAGTGAGCATAAGAGAGGGAGAGGGAGACTTGGCTGCCCTTTATCTTTTCCCCATTGTTTTCTTCATGTTTTTCTTCATCTCCTTCACTCCCACTCTACCTCTATGCATCATCTCAATTTTCCTTTCCAAAACCTCATATCCCCTTCACAATAAATATGCAAAAACTCATTCTAAACCCTTTGAACCATTCAAGTTTGGATTTTGAAGACTTTGGGCAACGAAAGAATTTTCTTTAGTTGCAATTGAGGTAATCCATACGTTTTAAATTAGTGTTTATGTTTAAAAATCATAGTTTAGCTAGAAATCGATATAATTAGGATATGTGATCTTAGAAAATTATAAGTTGCTATTAAGTGGTTAATAGAGGTGTAGTGAGTGTTTACAAGACCTTAGAGATTGATTTACTGGCCTGAAAATGAGTTTAGAACCCGATACACGAAGTTTGAATTTTCCCGTGTCGGTTTTGTTAAACCTAAAGGCCTACAGGGTATCTAGAGCTATCTGGGGTATTTCTAAGAAAATCAAACAAGTCCACTAATCTAGATAGACCACCAGAAGACCACCACAGAAGTACGAACCCATTCTATCATGGAATGACCGGCGAGGCCGGATCTTTAGGTATTGTCGCCGGACCACCTATCTCCTATGGAGTTGTGGTTTTGCCTGTAGCTCACTTACCCTATAACCTATCCCCTGTACTTGCTTGATTAGTCCCAATTTATTTGAGCCAAAATCTGGGAAGTACTTGAGAGTATTTTGGCTATGTTTTCCGGTATGTGAATTCTTGGGTTTTATATTTGGAATGCATGGTTTTTATATTTGGATTTGATTCCGTCGTTGGACGTTTGTACGTCAACGGACGAGAGTTATTTGGTTGATTTTTCATGCGCAAGCTATAGGTTCTAACCTATAAGCAATACGTGTGCCGTATCGGTTTTCAGATATTGATTTTAATAGTATTACGATTGTGTATTGATTGTAAGTACCTTCGTGTGGATTTCTGAGACGACGAAGCACATCGACTTTGGCTAAGCGAGAAGTTTAGAAGGTGAGTAGATTTATATCTACGGGGGAAGTCGGGTGGATGGCGTATAGCACCCCCGCAAACATTGATACGGAAGATCGTTTTATAATTATATTTTGATAAAGGATATGCTACGAACTTAAAATAACATAATTATAGGATTTAGTAAAAGATGATATGATAAAAGTTGATACTAATGAATATATTAATATATGAGAATATGAAATGAGAAGTGAATCATGATAAGTATGAATTGAAAGATGACAAGTATGGGTTGATAATGATAGGATATGAGATCGAGATCGATAAATACGACATGAGATTGAGATAGAGGTGTTGTAGAATTAATAAGATATGACGTTTATACAAATGTGATTTGAGATATATGTGTATATATATATTTATGAGTATATTGAGTAAGATGACGTACGAGACTTTAGATCCATACTCTCATTATTGTATAGGTCGATAGATTCCCTATTCTGTTTGATGACCCCGTACGATGGTGTTGGATATAGTGCCCTCAATGTCAATTATTGGATCGCAGGTACGTGATTGCAATGATTGAGGGAGGACCTATACCGGTAGGACAGTCTTGCTCAAGATGATAGTATGCTATCCGGTTTGTCTCTATCATCGTATACATGCTTCAGGAGACAATACAGTTCACTGTTGCATGTTGATAGAGCCCATAGGATTCTTACTTGACTGCCAGCAGTATGATGGCGATCATATACGTGGGAGCTGGGGTCTATAAGCACATCCTTAAAGCGTCCCTAGTCGTGGGAGTTTCGAGACAGGATATCGATACTCCAGAGTAGACTAGTGTATACAGTCGAGACCCCGACGAGGGGCGGTGGCCGGTCTCACAAGCCATTGGTATCAGTTGGTTCACCTAAGATGCATACAGGTGATCATTGGGTTATGAGTACACCGGACTGGACTCGCCGGGAACATGCTAGTTGGTATTATACATATCGTCAGATAGCAGTTCCCTGGTGACATGTGTACAGGTTAGTTTGTCGATTTGAGATCGTCATTTATCTCATGTAAGTTCCCACTGTGCTTTGATTACTACCCTACCACGGCTCAAAGGAGTCGTGCAAACAGGTTTTAGTTGGGTACAGTCCCTAGCCACATGGAGGCAGTGAGCGGATCGTCGGGGATTCGTCTCTCTCGGTATTGGGGGTGAGATCGCGCTGTGTTTAGGAGAGCCATTACACGAAATCCTTGGCCAAGGTAATCGAGATTTACTGGTAGGTGTTCCAGTAGTATCTTAGGGTGTTCTGGGCTTCACTCCGACACGACTTGAACCGCTATTGGGGGTCTGAAGTTTACCAGCCCCCTAGGCCCTATATGCGATACTCATAGACGAACAGACCGGACTGTACGGATATTGTCACTGTCAGGCTCAGTAGGGTTTCAGGATGAGTTCGCTCATCAGCTTCCCCTTCTTTCAATACATAGGCAACCGTTACGTACAGTTAGTAGACGTGCTAGTGGTTATACGCAGTGCCAGTGTATTGATGAGTCATTAGAGTCACCCACAGAAAGTTTCCCAAGTTTGGGCGAAACGTTATAGAGGCCGTGTGGTTTTATGGCAGGGTTCGATCATATTCGTGCACTTGTGCACGGATCAGGATCGGACAGATAATACTAGCGGGCTTTGGTTTAAGCCGGATCCTAGTAGGACTATTTTTGTCTCATTGCATTCGTATTCGGTCGGAATACAAATGCGGGTATGTATTCACAGTTGAGGGGTAATCTCGTAATTCGTTACGCGATTACTTCCGGAGTTGCCAGTTTCCTTTTCCGTCTTAAATATCCTGATCCGTGTTTAATCATTGTGTGCTTTGACCTTTCTCTTCCATTCCTGCACGGTGCCTGGGGCTGCCCATTTCGAGAGCAATCATGTAGCATGGGGCAGCCACTGTTGGTAGCATGGGTTGCCCAACGAGGTGGCTGATTTTTGGCAGTGGGAGGTTCCTTGCAATTCTGCCAATTCTTGTGCAGGGGGTTACATGTGGTGAGTGATTGAAAGGTTTGATGGATTCTTCTTGTGTTGAGATATACACAATACCACCACTTCATTGCTTCATATGAGAAATCCCCATAGCCCATTCCTTGATGGTTGGCCGAGCCCTTTATGGTTTTTTCTTCACTTGCAAATTTCCTTGGCTTCACAAGTTTTTCTTGAGGTGCTCACATTCACTTCATCGCACATCCAAATTGGCAACTTCAGCCTTGAGATAAGATATTCTACACTTTCTCTACTTCATTCTTGGACATGTCGGCTGGCAAACTTCATGTCCGAATTGCTTCGAATCGAAGCAGGAGCCCGTATAAAGATTCCATGACGTGGTGCCACTTTGATGACCGAGATCAAGAGTGGACTTCGTCGGCGCAGCAGCGAGGAGTTTGGTGCAGAGATTGAAGACCGAAGGACACGGATCAATCGGTATAATCTTTACAAACTCCTTTTACAGATTTGCTAGTTTACGGTTAATGGAACGATCCAGGTATTTGGATTGCGGTAGCGCCGGTTCCCTAAAAAGTTTTTGTTCCACATTTGGCCTCGATTAGACGGCCGGGACGCCGCCGCATCCCAACATGGTATCAGAGCCACGCCATTAACATTTACTAGCATGTTCTAACAAGTTTAAAATATCGATCGAACAAAATTTCCGAAACCGCAATTTCAAAACTTAGGTTTCTGTCGAATTTGTAAACTGGTCTAAAAATTATTTTGTGTACGTCAGAAAATCAGGCAGGCTTTTGTAAGACCACTGTAGAAAATTGGGAAGTTGTTCCCTCAGGAACGCCGCGGAACCGCAGCCATACTCACGTATTGGCCGCGGTTCCGCCGCCGTTATGGGGATTCAATGCACCAAGTTTCTTCTGGGGGTCTTCATCTTGGAATTGGGGTTTCTGGAATTTTTATTTTTTGGCCCAGATTATTTTGAGTACTGGATTTGTACTTGGGGCCCACTTCGGAAAGTTTTGTCGATCGAGATTTTAAATGTGTTAGTTTGCAGTGCCTTACATTTCTATCTGTGACCGTGAATGTCATTTAATCGGTAAATCTTGTCTAATCGCTATAGTCCTTTTAGACGTATTTGCGAACATGACATTCACGTTGATATTCTGTATTGTGCTGTGATATTGCGGATTTGTCGTGGTGGATAGTTCCTGTGCAATGGTAGTGCTGTTTGGATTTATTTGTACATTTGATATTGCGGGGCGAGCGTCCGACATATGGACTGCCATCACTGCTTGTTTGTATATTATTCTTTTGGGGCACGACCGGTTTGAGGTCGATGTACCCGTTGTATATATTTTCTTTTCTGTACTAGGATTACCCCGCGGTGGGGTGCACAGATAGCCGGGTTCTAGAGGGCAACGGGCCCGCATCTCATGGCTTTGAGACGGAGGCGGCTTCACTCTAGAATTGGCGGGCTATTCACCGCACTCGTAGGGGGTACAGGTTGACCCAGGGAGGGGTGCTCAAGTTACCGGATTCCGTAAAGTGCTGGGTGGTCCATTCACTTTGTTGAAGGGACTGCCTCGCTTCAGGTTTTGGCGGGTAACTTGCCGCACTCGTAGGGGTCTAGGTTTCATTGCACAGGCTATCCACACGACCAGGGGAACATCGGGTTTCATTTGCGGATCTATGAAACCCGGGGATCCCAGATTATCTGTATTGTTCTGTGATGCTTATTACTTTTCTGTGATGTTGCATTTATCATACCTGGAGCGATTATTATATATTGATATATATACTAGTAGATGTTGTATATGTTTTCCACCTGCGCTAGCCCAGTCCCCGCTCTGTCGTTAGTTAAGTAACCTAACGAGTGATGACGGGACCCAGTGGCGAATGCGGATGGCATATACGTACATCATATTTTCGTTCTTTTCTGGTGTGATCAATTGATGGGACTGCGTTGATTTTTATCAATGCAAGGAAAACAAACCTATATATGATGTTGTTGGAACCAATTTTTCAAAAGGTGTTATTACAAGGGCGTTCTCTTTTGTTTTGCACAGTGGTATTCGGTTATGAATATCCAGTACCTCATTCGACGAGGCAAGGGCCGAGATCCCTTCACCGGGAGTGACCCCTTGGACAGAGGTTTGCGTCAGGGTACTAACTTCACTATAGTCGATTACTTTTTACTTTGCATCGTGGTATTCAGTTTGGAATATCCTGCACCTCATTCGATGAGGAAAGAGCCGAGATCCCTTCACCGGGAGTGACTTCTTTAGCAAAGGTTTTTGCCACTATATTTTTATAAAAAGATATTCGGTTCCTTCAACGATATCAAGTTCATTACGCTAAAGGTTTTTCGCCAAAAACCAGCCGTAGCCCTCCGTCATTTCAGACGGGTATTGCTTAGTATTCGTGCTGCGTATGTTGACCTAGTCAAGGCGTAGTGTTCGGTAGCTCTGCTGTACTTTTCTGTTGCATGGATATGCGATTGGTTAGGACAGTCGTACGGTCATGTTGACCTAGTCAAGGACTCGTACGGGTGGGTCTAATTAATCCAGGATAATGACGGGTTACACTTGACTTGCGACTTATGATATGTTGACCTAGTCAAGGTCATAAGCCGCTTGGGGTAAAAATCACATCGGGAGTTTCAAACATACAGGAAACTTGCCAGGCTTGCGCATACCTTATGGAGTGTGATGACGTGAGTGGCTTCCATCACGTTATCATGCGATGATGGTTGGATCCCGATTCCCACTGATGAGTAGTATTACTCCTCGGGTGATTCCAGCTAATTCTTCTTTCAAGTTTGGAGGAGAATTTAAGAAAACAGTGGGAGGTTTCCTGATTAGATAAAGTGATTAACCATTCTGATCTAGGTTAGAGTACACGCAGAGTGTTTCTACTCTTTCTCTTTTTGACAGCGACCATGACCCGACCCTAGCCTATGACTCAATGACCAAGTTAGCTGAACTTTCTTAAAACACTGGCTTTTGGATTGTCTGAGTTGCATACATCATTGCCACTCCTTCTCTTACCCTTTGAGTTTCTCCAGAACATCCCGTATTATTACGAACATCCACTTCCATTGGATAAATCTATCGTATGGTTATATACGAACTCGGATGAACTTCTTCGAGGATGGATTCTGGTTCTGGAGAGATTGAATAGGATTATTCAGTTGTCTTTTCCATTTACCTTCTCTCAGGTTGTGAGGGCTTCTAGGATTAGGAGAGGGTACACCTATTACGCTTATTGGATAGACTTCTGCCAAACCATAGGAAAGTGCCGAAAGGTAAGGGAATGAAGAAAACCAATTAGCCTAAGTTGGGTGTACATAAGGTAATAAGTAAAGACAAATAAAGGGATCAGAAAGAGGGCAAAGTAAATTGCGACTGTTAACATTCACGACCAAACCACGTATCTCATCGCTACTCCTAATTCACCTTTGTATTTCTCCAGAACACCCCATATCACTACGAACATCCAATTCCATTGGATAAATCCATCGTATGGTTATATACGATCTCGAAGGAACTTTTTCGAGGATGGATTCTGGTTCAGGAGAAATAGGAATAAGGTTTATTCAGTTGTCATAAATCATCACCTTCTCTCATATTGCGAGTGCTCCTAGGTTTAGGAGAGTACACCTATTATGCTTATTGGATAGTCTTCTTCTAAACCATAGGCTGGTGCCGAACGGTAGGGAAGGAAGAAAACCATTAAGCCTAACGATGGTGTACAGAAGGTAACGACTATAGACAAATAAAGGGATTTGGAGAGATGGCAACGAAATATACGATTACAGTCATGAATCTGATAATGGAAGAGGCATTACTAGGAATACCCGGATACCCCTTCGAAACATTTTTATGTTTCAGTTTCACTGTGCATTGTTAATTGAAAGTTGATTTCCCAATTAGACACTTGCTCCAGGGTATGTATTTACCAGGTATGATTCTCACATCTGTATGGTTTTATAGATGATGAGTGGGAGTAAGTTGTTGGGAATTAGGTGATCATCCTCATTATATCGGAATTCGTTGTAATTGGTGATATTTAAGGAAATCGCCTGGGTACAGTTTTCCTACGACGCACAGGGTTTTGAGTTATTCAACTCGGCGTACTTATACAAAATATTGTATGTTGTCCTGTGTCCATTAGGACAAAGGGGTTGGTCCTCGTACTATATTCTGTTTACTTGTGACTTCTCAAGTTTTAGACAAGTGTTTCGTAGAAATAAAAGGTCCAAGTTTGAGAAGTTATAGGTACAGGAATAAAGTAGAGAACTATGTGCAGCAAGTATCAGGATTCTTCAAGGTGATTGAAGATGTAGATATTTGTGTATAGTATTCAGTTGATAGTAATGGTTTTGAGAAACTTGTTTCTCTTTCAGGTTACTCATAATTGGATGCACTCCTAAGTTGAGTAATGTTGATCGTCCTCTCTACATTTAGTTGACATGCAATAGAGACAGCTGCATAATTTGAATCTGGTTCCAAATTAAATCAGTGCCTCTATCTTTATATTGTATATAGAATGGTTCATATCTTAACGTTGTTAAGGTACGGGGAGTTGTCCGGTTTATGCTTAAAACCAGACTCTGGATAACTCAAGGCACGTTTCTGTAATGGCAGTTTGTGGGTTAACTCGGGCTTTGACGAGGGTTAATTTTCTACCATCTGGAAGATCAATAGTGATATTGTTCTTGACTCGCCACAGTTTTAGTAAAATGGATTTTTTCAGAAAACAACAGTGGGAGTATGGTAGAACTGGAAGAGATTCCAGAACCGCAAACGGTTACGGAAAATTTAATAGGACCTAAAGATTCAATCAGGATTGACATTCCATTAGCCACTCCGCAGATATGGTAGGTAACCTCAGGCGCCCGAGAGGTACTCCAGTATCCTCAAGGATGGTGACAGGAAGGTTTTTGTTTACCCAGACTTACCATTGCGGCTGTTCCAGACTATGAGACCTGGCAGGAGGATGAGTATAGCGTCGTTCTAAACTAGCTTTAGAAGTGTACGTGTATATGATTCTGCCAGAGGGTTATTGTAGTCAGTGGGAGCAGTGGAAGCATAGTGGACAAGTAAGCTTGTGTCTATTTATAGACTAAAGCAGATATAGCGGAGATAGATCATCTAATTTTGTTGTGACAGTCATAGGCTTTGACTTCATCAGAATAGGAGATGGATCTGTTAAGAAGGTAGTAGGGTGTGATATCCTGGTACTTGGATGACATACATATTGTAGAAAGTGAAATTCTTATACTACGATCGGTTATACTGTGGTTGTCACACAGAGTTTCTCCACAAAGGATATGGATATAATATCAGGCATTCTGGTTACTGGATCTATGGTTTTAGATCTAGATTTGGGTAGTTTCCCAATCTGGGTACTTTGACTACATTCTAAAGTTATTTTAGAATGAATGACTCCTGGCATGGTGGTGTGCCTGCAGGTGATGGAGTCACCCTCTCTAAAGGTGTCTTACAGACTAAAGTGGAGAGGGATATCCATGATTGGCAGATCACTTGCTTAGGCAATTGAATTGATCATGAGATATCAAGTACCACACCAGATGTTGTTTTTGCACTAGATGCAATAAGTTGATATTGATCCAATCTTGGAGAAACGTTCGGAAGCAGTTTTAGAACATAAGTGGTTATTCTTGGGATTTGATAACGACAGCCTCCTTCGGGAGACAGTTATCATTCCAGGCTTCCAAGGTGACCCGGATGACAGAGTGACTGTCAGAGTTATAGTTTTCCCTCTGATGAGGGGCAGTAGTTTGGACAGGTAGTCCAGGCGGATACTGAGGAAGGCATGGCGCAGGATACTGATTAATTTCAGTTGACGATATAGTCTAAGAAGTTTCCTGGATTTGGAGTTCATTTATGAACTGGGTCCCATCAGATATCCAGACATATTCTAAGACAGGTATTGCTCATTTCGGGACATGGTTGACCCGGTGAGGTATCCCGAAGCAAGAAGACTCGTATTGTTAGGCGGTGAGCCTGGCAGGGGAGTACTACCTACCGGTGATTGTATAGAGCTCGGCAGATATTCAAAGTATACCGTTTTGGAGTTATGATATGAGAAGGATATGAGGACCGATC
This sequence comes from Agapanthus africanus, assembly GCA_030015575.1. Taxonomy (NCBI): domain Eukaryota; kingdom Viridiplantae; phylum Streptophyta; class Magnoliopsida; order Asparagales; family Amaryllidaceae; genus Agapanthus; species Agapanthus africanus. Next base: position 53,530,880 of record CM057350.1, on the reverse strand, counting down.
TGAGGATACGGCGCTTGAGATATGAGGATTTACGTGTCGATGCTGGACACGGGTTTCATGAGGTTTCGAGTGTCGGTGTTGGACACTCAGGTTCCATGATTTTGATGTGTCGTTGATAGACACACATGGTTGATATCCTCATATATATATACAGGCATATGTTTTCATAATGTTCGACTGTCAGTGTGGGACACTCAGGTTCCATGATATTGTTTGTGTCGTTGATGGACACGTGGATGATATCCACATGTATACAGGCATATGATGTCAGATATTTATTTATATATATTTCATTGCATTGATTCTATTGTTGACATATATGCATACTTGGTCACCCTAGATATTATAGTATTACCTTCAGGATATAGTGACTTAGGAAATCGTTGTTTTATTCGATTTCTACTTGCTGATGTTTTCTACTCACGAGTTGGCAACTCACCCCCGTTGTGCCACAATTCTTGCAGGTTTGGCCGCTTGAGATCAGTTGCAGTATTGCTGGCACACAGCTTCATTCAGGGTGCTTTGCTTTGGTAAGTGGGACACATGTTGGATCGTTCCCACTCTCGTACTATTATATTCTATTGTATCTAGATAAACTCCATCACATCAAATCAGATCAGAAACTAGAGATTGTATATTGGTAGATCTAGTCAGACTTGGGTATTGTGCGAGACTTAGAGCGATGGGTTTATGATCGCTTTTCTTGAGTTTTGATGTCTTGCTTCTTTATTTGTTCTTTCTTGGTTGATTCCTCACCGTTGGGCGTCGTATATATGTTATTGCGTGGTTGTGATTCCGCCTGTTGGTGAAGAGCTAGCTCCCGCTTGGGGATGTCTATATATTATTGTGTATATGTTTTTGGATCAGAATATACAAGGGAGGTGCTGCCCGAAATTTTAAAAGACAAAACAGTATTCATTATACCTTTATTTCAAAATTGCACCCCCACTATTTTCCGCAAAAGGTTTAGATTTTCTGGGCTTCGGCTTACTTGATTTACGTCACGCCTTTAGACGTTGCATAATTTAATTGCCGATCACGTGCTAACTTACGGGTTGTGACAAATTTGGTATCAGAGCATTAAGTTTAACCTTAGTTTGAGTTTGGGTTTGACTATGCGGAGTTTAGGGCATATATATTTCGGAACCTAGGCTTAACATTACGGAACTTAGACTTAACGGGAAGGGGGGTATTAGACCCGAACTTTCATTTCATAAGTTGACCTTGATTGATGGAGTAGGCAGCTTGAGTAGAGTGATGTACCGTACGTATGTTCCGCGGCATATTTACGACACGATACTCCACTTAAGAAATCTTAGGATGTTCATATCTTGAGATCTGTGATATTATTCGTTCCTATGATCATATATCCATTTGGGATCTGTTGATTTCTTTCATTCATTGATCTATTTTCTTCGATACCTGCTTGACGTTTCTATCACCATGGTTTGAGCGCAGACTGAGCTGCTGCTAGTGTTTCGGTCGGGGCGAGATCGTCATGGACGAGGACTGACCATGTTGTTTTCTGGTGACATAGGGATGTGTAGGTATAGTATGGTGTTGTGATCTCTCGTTTGAGGTGAGTGTTCGGTTTTACACCGGATGATCGGGCCATTGTTAGAGGCTGCCGAATTGAGAGGACTGTTGATGTACAGCCTACCTTAGAGATCGTGATGTTGTCTACCGTGTAGACAGATGACCCAGCTGTTGCTGAGATTGATGGGATGTCGTTTCCAGAGCTTATAAGCTGAAACTGCTGGAGCTTCCAGGCAGAGATGAGACATGAGATAGCTAGACTATCTCGAGTTGAGCGACTGATATGATTCATCAGATTTGATATGTCGATACAGGCTCAGTTGAGTTGAAAAAAATTCCAGTTGAAGGATCTTACTTGGATCTTGAGTAGATCGATCAAGATATGACGTTTTTCGTCGGATGCTCCGATGTGAGATCGGTAAGTTGACTAGTTTCAGATAGAAAGACCTCACCAGATGTGTTGTGAGTTGATCGAGAACGGACGAATAAAGTGTATTCCTCTGGTGATTTGGACGAGTTACCGAGGACGTGTTCGGCTAGATATCTTCCACAGAGTGATGAAGGTACCGAGTTTGTAATTTCGAGTTCGTGTGAGAGACTCCAGATTGACCGTAGCCAAGAATGAATTGCAATATGTAGACAACAAGAGATGACGTCGAAGTGGACGATAATAAAGACGAGTGGAACCAGAGGTTCGTGCGAGATGTTAACGAGCGATCGTTACTCTCCGTTGATGCCAGAGGATTGATATGTGTGCAGAGGCGTTAGATACAGCCAAATTTCCAGATGAATGCCGCACTGAGGACACAGCTGTCTAGTTATGAGAAAAGAGTTAAGCAAGAATGCCAACCTTTGTATAGTTCGACATAGGTGAGATCGGAAGAAGCCGTGAGAAGGTTCTTTCCAGGACACCGAAGCGATAGAGATTTGCACTCAGGGTCAGTTATAGCATGTGTATTCAGAGAGCCAGATGCCGCCGTCAGTAATATGCCGTTGTGAGTGGTCATGTTGAATTGGCCAAACGGTGATCAGAGGAGTTCCAGAGCGGGACTGTTCCGTTAGTACACCTGACCGGGCCGACGAGCAGAAGCATTGCGAGATTGGTAATCCAGAGTGGAACAAGGAACCCAGATACCAGAGATGCCAGACTATGAGCAGAAGGCAAGTAGATTATCTTGCTCAGCCAGTTTGGGCGCACCGGCATATTTTTCGACATTGTAGAAAGTGTACCTCAATGTCAGTTACTGCGATTTATGTTTCGTGATCCGAGTATCACACTTTTATCGCTTGGACTTGAGTTTCGATGATTGGGTTCGCAATTATGTTTTTGTGCGCCATGGCTGCACCTATTGGAGATTTATATTTTGTGCATAGTTATTATACTTGATTTATGTTTTATACACCTTGGTATATTCGGTGTCGTTTTTGTGAGCATTTGAGATATTGATGAGTATTTCGTGCATTGGTTGCACAGGATTTGTATTTTGTGCATTTGTTGCACCAGATTTATGTTTTCATACTCGTCTGCACTTAATGTTCATTATTGTGCATACTATTGCACTGGATATTTTATACGAACCAGATGCACTTGATTCGGATTTTCATTCGTGCATATTAGTTGCACTGGGTTGAGATTTTCGTGTACTATAGATACATTTGATATGGTTGTCGTGCACATCCATTGCACTGGACAGATGCTTTCGTGCACACCCGTTGCACTTAGTTTTGCTTTTTTGCATATTGTGGCACTTGTATTGGATTTGGTTTTCCGTGCGCACCAGACGCATGTGATGTTGGATACGCCTTTTGAGACTGATGTTATTTATGAGTATTGTGTTTTGATGATGTATACTATATTGTATAGTAGCCGAGCATGGCTGGTCTGAGGACAGTGCCTAATTACTTTTGCATGCATCAAAAGTTACCAAAGGCTTTCAAAAAGGGGCTATAGTCTCGCTATCTCCTATGTGTCCGCGAGCGACACGAAATTTTATAAAGAGAACCTTTTGGGATATTTCAAAAATGCGGGACGTATAATTTGAGCAAACCATATATAAGTATATATTTACTACTTTACAAATGATCTTCCGCCACTTGTGCCGTGAGCTACGCATAGCACAGCGATTTGGGAAAGATTTGGCATGAGTTATTCAGCTTTTAAAATGGTTTTACAAAGATGCGTGCTATATATATGTATTATGATTTTGGCTATAGTGCATTTGAATTCCAGTTGTGGAATTCGAAATTCGTATTTCCATTATAACTCCGATGATTGCGTGATACTTGACGGAGTTTGATTTTGAGTTTCGTATTCGTTTTCAGGCGCACATGATGCGCTGTGGTTTTTTTTGTATCTTCCATGATTTCAGAACCCTGTTGATTTGAGCTGATTATTGAAATGTTTTAGCAATTGGAGATTTAAATTTAAATTCGGAGACCGAATTTATTTAAGGGTTAAGACTGTAACATTTCAGAAATATAAAATATTATTTTTGGAAATTTAATATTAAAATAATATATTTCGCGAAAACTATTTGATTTGCGAATAGGGATTTTTCGTAAAATGGTATAAATATATACCAATATTTGAAAATTTATTGGAGATTAAAATGATTTATTTATTATAATGATATTTATCGGATTTTTGGCCAAATCCGTATTTTTACATTTTTCCATGGCCGGTACACCATATCATGTGTATATTGTGTTTGTATTTGTATTTGTGTTTGTGAACTAGTGAGAAAGAGAAAAGGAAAAGAAAGCAAAGAAAAGAGAAGAGAGTTAAGAGTGTGAAACAAAAGTGAGTGTAAAACAAAATTAATATTTTGAGAGAGAGTGGGGGTAAGAGAGAGTGAGCATAAGATAGGGAAAGAGAGACTTGGCTGCCCTTTATCTTTTCCCCATTGTTTTCTTCATATTTTTCGTCATCTCCTTCATTCCCACTCTACCTCCATACCTCATCTCAATTTCCTTTCCAAAACCTCATGTTCCCTTCACAATAAACATGCACAAACTCATTCTAAACCCTTTGAACCATTCAAGTTTGGATTTTGAAGACTTTGGGCAACTCAAGATTTTTCTTTAGTTGAAATTGAGGTAATCCATACACTTTAAATTAGTGTTTATATTTAAAAATCCTAGTTTAGCTAGAAATCGATATAATTAGGATATGTGATCTTAGAAAATTATAAGTTGCTGTTAAGTGGTTAATTGAGGTGTAGTGTGTGTTTACAAGACCTTAGAGATTGATTTACTGGCCTGGAAATGAGTTTAGAACCCGATACACGAAGTTAGAATTTTCCCGTGTCGGTTTTGTGAAATCTAAAAGCCTACAAGGTATCTAGAGTTATCTGGGGTATTTCTAAGAAAATCAAACAAGCCTACTAACCTAGATAGACCACCAACAGACCACCACAGAAGTACGAACCCATTCTACCTTAGTATGACCGACGAGGCCGGATTTTTAGGTATTGTCGCCGGACCACCTATCTCCTATGGAGTTGTGGTTTTGCATGTAGCTCACTTACCCTATAACATATCCCCTGTACTTGCTTGTTTAGTCCCAATTTACCTGAGCCAAAATCTGGGAAGTATTTGAGAGTGTTTTGGTTTTGTTTTTTGATATGTGAATTCTTGGGTTTTATATTTGGAATGCGTGGTTTTTATATTTGGATTTGATTCCGTCGTTGGACGTTTGTACGTCAACGGACGAGAGTTATTTGGTTGATTTTTCATTCATAAGTTATAGGTTCTAACCTATAAGCAATCCGTGTGCCATATCGGTTTTCGGATATTGGTTTTAATAGTATTGCGATTGTGTATTGATTATAGGTACCTTCGCATGGACTTCCAAGACGATGAAGCACATCGACTTTGGCTAAACGAGGAGTTTAGCAGGTGAGTAGATTTATATCTACGGGGAAAGTCGGGTGGATATCGTATAGCACCCCCGCAAACATTGATATGGAAGATCGTTTTATAATTATATTTTGATAAAGGATATGCTACGAACTTAAAATAACATAATTATAGGATTTAGTAAAATATGATATGATAAAATTTGACACTAATGAATATATTGATATATGAGAATATGAAATGAGAAGTGAATCATGATAAGTATGAATTGAAAGATGACAAGTATGGGTTGATAATGATAGGATATGAGATCGAGATCGATAAATACGACACGAGATTGAGATAGAGGTGTTGTAGAATTAATAAGATATGACGTTTATACAAATGTGATTTGAGATATATGTGTATATATATTTATGAGTATAATGAGTAAGATGACGTACGAGACTTTAGATCCGTACCCTCATTATTGTATAGGTCGATAGATTCCCTATTCTGTTTGATGGCCCCGTACGATGGATTACCGTACATGATGAGATGTACCGGATGATTGATCCGTGCTAGTGATTTGAGGATGATGATTGTCATATCGGATGTTATGAGGCGGGATCGCCAATATCAAGATTTCCACCTGAACCATACCTATTTTCAAAACGACGATGTGTATCGTTTAAAAGTGACCGTAGGATTCTTATGTAAATAGATACACCCAATTATTGTTCATGTTGTGTAGGATATTACCCCCCGTGATGTACATACCACGTGTCGGTAATTAATCCTATATGATATCAATTGCTAGTACACATGCACAATTACCGTTGATATGCATGTTACACATACACAGATTTTCCGGCTCACACATATTCTTTATCGGTAATTGCCATGCCACTTATACAGTAGAATTGCCATGTCACTTATATAGTAGAATTGTCGTGCCATTTACACAGGAAAACTTCCCTATCATGATATTAATTTTAAAAGTAAAAGTATATTCATTGTTCAGTACTATCACTTGATATGCTTACATGATATACCCGATATGCTCATTTTACTACTCTATATTGCATACATCGTACCTTATGGTTATATGCTTACATGATATACCTGATATGCTCATATTACCACTCTATGTTGCATACATCGTATTTTATGGTTATATGCATTGAGATATTGTTTTTATGAGATCTCTGGATTTTAGAACCGCGGTTTAATTTCAATGGAAATTGTGTATTGTTTTAAAAATACGGTTTCTCTTGATATGATATTTCGAGGTGTCCACCATGAGTTTTCTCGGTTCTGAGCAGTGAGTATACCCGATTTGAGGAGCGGTAGGCACCGTCTGCGGGTACATGGTGGACCCAGTGAGATACCCCGGGCAAGAAGACTCGTATTGTTAGGCGGAGCCTGGCAGGGGAGCACTACCTACCGGTGATTATATAGAGCTCGGTGGATATTCGGAGGATACCGTTTTGGATGTATGATATGAGATGGATATGAGGACCGATCTGAGGATGCAGCGCCTGAGATATGAGGATTTACGTATCGATGCTGGACACGGGTTTCATGATGTTTCGAGTGTCGGTGTTGGACACTCAGGTTTCATGATTTTAATGTGTCGTTGATAAACACACGTGATTGAAATCCTCATATATATATACAGGCATATGTTTTCATGATGTTCGAGTGTCGGTGTGGGACACTCAGGTTCCATGATATTATTTGTGTCGTTGATGGACACGTGGATGATATCCACATGCATACAGGCATATGATGTCAGATATTTATTTATATATATGTTATTGCATTGACTCGATTGTTGACATATATGCGTACTTGGTCACCCTAGATATCATAGTATTACCCTCAGGATATAATGACCTAGGAAATCGTTGTTTTATTCGATTTCTACTTGCTGATGTTTTCTACTCACGAGTTGGCAACTCACCCCCGTTGTGCCACAATTCTTGCAGGTTTGACCGCTTGGGATCAGTTGCGGTATTGCCGGCACACAGCTTCATTCCGGATGCTTTGCTTTGGTAGGTGGGACACATGTTGGATCGTGCCCACTCTCGTACTGTTATATTCACATCAAATCAGATCAGAAACTAAAGATTGTATATTGGTAGATCTAGTCAGATTTGGGTATTGGGCGAGACTTAGAGCGATGGGTTTATGATCACTTTTCTTGAGTTTTGATGTCTTGCTTCTTTATTTGTTCTTTCTAGGTTAATTCTTTGTCGTTGGGCATCGTATATATGTTATTGCGTGGTTGTGATTTCCGCCAGTTGGCAAAGAGCTAGCTCCTACTTGGGGATGCCTATATATTGTTGTGTATATGTTTTTGGATCAAAATATACAAGGGAGGTGCTGCCCAAAATTTTAAAAGACAAAACAGTATTCATTATATCTTTATTTCAAAACTGCACCCCCACTATTTTCCACTAAAGGTTTAGATTTTCTGGGCTTCAGCTTACTTGATTTACGCCACGCTTTTAGACGTTGCGTAATTTATGTGTCGGTCACGTGCTAAATTACGGGTCGTGACAGCTTGTTCTGGTGAAGCGCATGCTTCAATCAGAGCTTAAACTCTATTTAGGAAAATATTTCCTCTATTTCTAAAACAAAAAGATATTTTCTTGTTAATAAGAAATCTCTTCGGATCAATGATCTAACGAAACTTAAGCATCATCTGTTGATCTTAAGATCAATTGGAGATTTCTCAATGAGAGATTCTCTCAACTTGATTAATAATCTCCTCTCCTATAAATTGGATAGGGGAAGATTATTCTCAAGAAAAGGTGAATTCTGCCCGTAAGGTGAAGAAAAGAGATTTAAATCTCAGCAAGTTCTTCTCCTTCCTCAAACTATAGGTAAAGAGATTAATCTTCATTAAAACGAAGCTTAAGCTTCAACAAGAACTTAAGTTCTTTCTCTGGATCGAATATCCTTGAGTCAAATCTCCTTCTTGTCGAGTACTTAAGTTCCCTTGGAAGGATTTTCGAGTTCAAGATCTGAGATCTTGAGGAAAACTTAAGTCTTTCTCCACCAAGAAACATGTGATCATCAAGATATCCCTCAAACCGAAGCTTAAACTTCGCAAGGCCCAAGTTTTGTCACCAAAGATATGTATCGTGACCAAAACACAAACCAAGATCATAAAAAAACTGATCTTGTTGATGTTAATGGCCAAAAACCATTAAACAGAAGCTTAAGCTTCGTAAAATTCAATTCTTTTCTCTGGAAGGTTAACTTTCTGTGAAGAAGACTGAGATTAATATCTAAAACCCTAACCGCGCCACATGATATGCACGTGCACATGCACCAAAGCCGTGTGCTTGCACCAAGAAAGATACACCATAGCTTAAGCTTAACGATTGGGCCGTGGCACGTGAAATACACGTGTATGCGTCGGCACCAAGAAAGATGGGCCACGCCAGCGCCATGTGATATGCATGTGCACTCGAACGGCGCCAAGCCGATGCCACCATGCGCCACGTGATATGCATGTGGGCATGCGCCTGAGCCGCAAGCCAATATTTGAACCGTGAGCCATGCGCTGAGCATGTTTAGGTGTCAAACGGACCCAATTCTTATCCCCAGATCGGGTAAGTCCTGAAGCTTAAGCTTCATTGAGCCCATATGCTAAAAAACATCTACGTTGATTTTAGTCTCAAATAAGATTAACGACCCATAGATAAAACTCAAGTTTCCTATGAATGGATGGACCTCACAAATATGAGAAATGCGACATAAATTCACCCTCGTTGGCAAATCAAAACACCACCGCGGACCCCGTTAAGCAAATGTTTGACCCAAATCTAAAATACATACGGATTTGGACTAATCCGCGCCTTACAGGCGACGACAAAATTAGTCTCCGTATACAATCCAAGGGAAATAAATAAAAACCAAAAGACATGACATATAAAGGAAAAAACCTGGATTGTAGAAAGTTGTTATCGTTCGCGATAACGTAATTAACTACAGAGGTTTGCGCCTGCAGGGAAAATGCGTCCCCACAATCGACTTGTAGGGAGAAAAAATGTTTTTGAGACCCTTACGGCTCATGAAGATGAAAAATCCTTAGGCTTCCAAGCCTCGACGGTTCACCAACAACCTAGAGACTACTTCAGAGCCATGGCAAGGTCCCTAGTTCCAGGTCCTGATGGTTCGCAAACAACCTAGGGACCACCTCGACATTCGTCTCGATACAACAGATGCAATGTCACCCCGGCGTTCCTTCTTAACTCCAGCAGGATGCAGATGCAACGTCAACAACCGACCCCGGGGTCAAAACCTCGAAGCCATCGCAAAGTCCATAGTTCCAAGTCTCGATGGTTCACCAACAACCTAGAGACTATCTCGGAGCCATGGCAAAGTCCCTAGTTCCAACCCTCGATGGTTCACAGAAAACCTAGAGACAATCTCGGCATTCGTCTCGTTACAATAGACACAATATCAGCAAATGAAGCAAAGGAAAATCCTTAGCTTCAGGGTCTTGACGGCAACTTAAATAAAACCTGAAAGACTATCGGAGATCATCCCACACCAGCGCGGAGCGGTTATGACTCATCGGGGCTCCCAAACTGAGCCTAACCTCAAGTAAAAAGCAGCATGGAAAATCCCTAACCCTTGCTCTTCCGATGGTAATATAACCTGGGAGATTACTTGAAGACGTCTTGTCCAGCCCCCGAAGGAATCAGAAACACGATAGTCACGGGGCTACTCGAACAGCAAGACTGCATATCGGGGAATGCATCAGCCAACGCGATGGTACCATGGACAAAAACCCTAGTACCACAAAACCTAACGGACTTCTGTCGCAAGGAGTAGGGGTTATAACGTTAGGATATTCCTGCGAGAACTTCTGGACACGTCTCGACTCGTAGGGAAAACAATGTTCTTGCGAGAACTTCTCGATTCGTCTCGACTCGTAGGGAAAAAAACATCTTCATGAAACCCCCACGGCTTATAAAGGTGAAAAGCCTTAGGCAACGGAGATATCAACCTGTTTCCTAAGCACTGTGGCCTTACAAGCAGGTCTAAACTGACTCTTGTATACTATCCACGGGCTATATTCTCCAAAGTCGAATATCGACAAGGAGGGAAAAAAACCACTTACGAGTCATCTTGACTTATAAAGGGGAAAATTCTCTTGTGAGATCTTTACGACTCTCAAGAGAAAACGCACTTAGGAGATCCACACAACTTCTAAAGAGAAAATACACCTGCGGGATCATCTCGACTCGTAGGGAGAAAAGTCTTTATGAGACCCTCACAGTTCATAAAGTTGAATAGTCTTTGGCGGCAGATCCAAACCTGTTTTCTAAGCCATCGCTGCCCTACAAGAAGGTCCAAATTGACTCTTGTACACTATCCACGGGCCACATTTGCCAATGAAATAAAGAAGCTACTTATGGGTCCTCACGATTCGTAAGGAAAAAATACCCGAGTGGGATCCATACGACTCACAGAGGTGATGAATACTTAGAAATCCTCACGACTTCTAGGGAGAATATGAACCTATGAGATCTTCTCGACTTGTAGGGAGAAAAAACATTTTTGAGACCCTTACAGCTCATGAAGATGAAAAAGCCTTAGGCTACAAGGACCCTAAACTTGTCTCCTAAGCCCTCAATTCTATGGCCATGCATAACTCTGCACTACTTCACCCACGTACATGCTTACGTGGGCAAAATAGTGGAGGGCATTTGTTCCTACCAAAATTTTTCGACCAAGAGCTATTTATTCCCTTATAACCCTTATAAAAAAGGGAGAGAACAAAGAGGAAAAGAATTCACGGCTGGTCATCACATGCTAAACACGTGAGCGCTTATATGCAAAGCATATAAGCGCTGAAAGAAAATAACAAAAGGCCAAACAGGCCTCACGTGTTAAACACGTGAGCGCTTATATGCAAAGCATATAGGCGTTGAAAACACATAACTAAGTGCCGAACAGGCCTCATGGGTAAAACACGTGAGTGCTCATATGCAAAGCATATGGGCGCTGAACATAAATAACCAATGACCAAACATGCCTCACACGTGAGCACTCATATGCTCATATGAGCGCTGAAAATAAACAGGTTAAACCCACACTACGGGTCACGTGTTAAACACGTGAGTTCTCTTGCCGCTCACATGCAAAGCATGTGAGCGCCCTAATTTAAGATGCTCCTAAATTCTATTGGGAAATATTTTCCTGATTTTACTCAAACTAGAAAGATCTTCTCTGTTAAACAGAGGATCCTTGGATCAAAAATCCAACGATGATCATCTGGTAGAATAAAATTCTATCATAGGAAAATATTTTCCTAATCTTGTTAAACTAACAAGATATTCATATGATAAGAATAAAATTCTATGTTAAAATAACGAAATATCCATATGATAGAATTAAATTCTATGTTAAGAAAATATATTTCTGATCTTGTTAAACTAAAAAGATATGATAGAATAAAATTCTAAAACTAACTACATATTCATAATCTTGTTAAACAAACAAAAAATCTTCTCTGTTACACAGAGAGCCTTTGGATTAAACAACGGTGAATAAAATTCACCGATTGATCTAAAAGATCATGGAATCAATCATGATCTCTCAATGAGAGATTCTCTTAAAAATTGATTCTTGTTCTTCTCGTATAAATAGGAGGAGAGAGGGGAAGAAAAAGACAGAGAGAATTTAATTCTCTAAAAGGAAGAGACCACCCCATAAGCTTTCCAAAAAATGCTCCCACAAAAACAAAAGAGAATTTAATTCTCAAACAAAGGGTTTAACTTTTAAAAAAAAGAACTTAGTTCTTCCTCTGGTTGAGGTCTGCAGAAGCAGATCTTCCCATAAGTTGAGAATTTAATTCTCATTGGGGAGATTCTGTTATGCAGATTCAAAACTTAGGGGAAAAAACTAAGTTCAAAGAATTTAATTCTTACAAAAGTATATAGGAATTTAATTTCTCTGATAAAACTAGGGTTTAACCCTGTAAAAAGAATTTAATTCTTATAAAACAAGAAACTTGAAATTCTCTAAACTCAGATCACAGCATCGTTAATATGAGATCAAAATCTTCATGCACATAGAAGGAAAGACTGATGATTCATTAGTGTTCAACACTATAACGAAACCTCACGTGTTTCCCCACATGAGCACCTCCGATGAACAAAAAAGAATGGCTGAGACCGAGTCGCATGTTTCATATGCGAGCATTTAAAAAGAACAAGAAGTGCCTCCTAAAGTAGTCACGTGTTTCCCACGCGAGCGCCTAAAAGAAGAACAATAAGTGCCTCCTAAGGTAGTCACGTGTTTCCCACGCGAGCGTCTAAAAGAAGAACAATAAGTGCCTCCTAGGGCAGTCACGTGTTTTCCACGCGACCCCCAATCAAGTGCTTAGCACTTGTATGAAAAAGGGAATAGACCCAAAAACAGCGCTCACATTTTGAGGGCGCCTCACGTGTTCTTACGTGAGCACCACAGGAACCAAGTGTTTAGCACTTATATGAAAGAGGGAATAAAACCCAGAAAACAGCTCCCACTTTGGAACGCCTTCACACGTAAGCGCCTCCAAGTTCAGTGTTTAACACCGATCTAGCACCTCACATGCGATACATGTGAGTGCCGCATATACCAGTGCTTAGCACTGGGGGGTTGACTATGGAAACCCAGACCTAACCCAAATTAGCCAAGTTTCCTGAGACCAAAACCTCTGTGATCTCCAGTCAATCGAGGCCCCCGTGCTCATGCCTTTCTAGACTGATCCTAGTCGCAAACACGACTAATGATCTTCCGACGGATATTCATCCCACATCACCCCTCAATCTGGAAATTGGTTTAAAGGGTACATCTCTGTACACCTCTGATACATGTCGTTGTAATTTCTCAATATCTTCAGAGAGGTGGCGGGTCCCGATAACCAACTGCTCTTCGGTGCATCAAACCACATCCCAAGCTGGGTGTGTCTCATATCATCGTTGCTCATCCCGACACATAACAAATACACGTGCGTGCAAGATGATCTAAGGACCGTAACGTCCTTAAAATAAACTCTACGGACCGTAACGTCCTTAAACTAAACTCTACGGACCGCAACGTCCTTAAACTAAACTCTACGGACCGCAACGTCCTTAAACTAAACTCTACGGACTGTAACATCCTTAAACTAAACCCTCACCTCAAAAATGGTGATCTATGGATCGGGATGTCCCTAAGCTAACAATCGACCGAAATGTCCTTAAACTAACAACGGACCGTAACGTCCTCAAACTAAAACAATGGAGCCTAAATGCTCTTTTGTTGGATTTGAATGATCCTGAAACCCTGTTAAGTAGATCTTAGTCTCAAATTGGTCCTAAAACAATAGAGCCTAACATATCCTTAACTAAAATTTAAGTTGATCTTAATCTCAAACGAGATCAATAATCCTTAAATCAACCCAAACCCAAATCTAAGATATACGGATTTGGACTAATCCACGCCCTACGGGCGACAACATAAATTAGTCTTTGTATACAATCCATGGGCAACCAAAACACACACGACACGAAGTGAACTTCTGGAGCAGGAGAAAGTGGTTATCGCGATGCGGTAACGTAATTAACTGCAGGGGCTTGCGCCTGCAGGGAATAGCGTCCCCATAATCAAAAACCCCTCGCAAACGAGGGGGAATCTGACGAAGTCTACTACAACGGTCGCATCTATCCAAACCTCTGATATACGGTGCCATAAATCAACTTGGCATCTTCGGAGAGGTGGACGGATAAAACCAAATAGCATCTGCCCCCAAATTCAGGCAAGACGATCCATTCCGGTTCGTCTCTGTTTTCGGCGGTGAACAGATTCTGGCACGCCCGGTGGGACATTTTCCTCTTTCCACTCTACACTTCATGTGTCGTGTTCACGAACAAATCGTTGTTTACTATGGTTTCTCCTGGATTCGAGGTATTAAGATTTGGTGTCTTTCTCCTGTGCAGAAAGAAGAAGTGAACATCAATGGCTTCCAGCTGCACCAACTGCAACAGCAACTCCCGCTCCGTCCCCGCTGGAGGAGTGACATACGGGACAAATGTGGCATGCATCTTTTTAATGCCAGTGGAGCAGGTGACTCAGGCTACCACTGGATTGTTCTTCGGGACCATGCTCCCGCCAGCAAGCCTAAGCGCCCCAGTGCCATCACAGGAAGCTCCAATGAATTCGTTCTTCGATCGACTTGCAACCACCACGACCCCTCTCAACAGGTCGTCCAAGTCTTCCACCTCAGTCTTCAACGGGCTGAGCCAAAGTTCAAGTGGGCCCACAATACCCGAAGGGGTTATCCCGAAGCGGATAGCCATTCCAGTTCCGACAGGTGAAGTCATCAAAGGGGCTTCTCCTACTGAAGGATCGGTCTTTGCAAGATTGGCCGTTCCAACTCCTGCTATGGGCGAAGTCATCAAAAGAGCTTCCCCTACCAGAATGTCAGCCTTCGAAAGATTGGTCGTCCCCTCTCAACGGACGTCAGTTTTCAACAGGCTGGCACCAGCAACAGCCCTTCATCAGAGCGGGGGGCATGACGAAGCCACTACCACACCTGAGGCAATCCCGTCTGCAAGACATGCTCGACGTCGCCACTGGGACCGAGTGAGGAAAGCTGGGGGCAAATCCCCCTCTGGACTTACTCCACCAGCTCCAATGGTGGAAGTTGACGCTGCTGTTCTAACCGGGAACAACTTTGATCTGCTTAAGAGGGTGCGAAAGAACTCTCCGACCACGGTGCTGAAGAAATCTCCCCCACCTATTGAAAACATGATACAGGCGAAGACGGAGCAGCCCCCTCACCGGGTGTCCTCCTAAGTCCACAGGGTCTGGCGGAAGGTCCAAGATTCTGTGATTAATGTACACTACTCTCGCCGACTGAAGAAAACAAAGGCTCGGCAAGAGGAGGACCATCCCTCCACCATGCAGCGAGGGACTTCTTCTACGAAGGCGCCTATTACAATGGCTCCTTCAACTTTGACTTCTCACAAAAAAAGAAGGCCAGAGAATTTACCACCACCGGCGGCAAATCCCAAGGGCGATGGATCCAAATGCCCTAAATCTGGGGGCATGATCATGCACACAGTGTACATGCCTTCCGAAAAAGAGGAGAGTTGTGCTTCCATGGCTCATTGGCCGCAAACTCGGTCGTTGACGAAAGCTCAGGAGCAACAACAAAAGCTCCAAGAGATGCTAACGAAAATGGCCACACTCACTGGGCAAAAAGAAAGCCCGGAATCGACGTCTGAACAACGCCAAGAGCAAGAGATTGATACAAAATTTCTGAGAAGGGTGCTCGAAAATAAGGATAAGGAGGCCGTAGAACAGGCTGCTAATATAAAGCAGATGGCGCTTCTGTTCCAAGACATGGTTGGGATGATGGTCCAGCCGGAACCTCCAGCCGAAGACCTTCCGATAATCATCGAAGACGACAGAGGGGAAACGTCAAACCCTCCTCCGGCTTTCTCAGCAGCCAAGGAAGAAACGATCTCTATGGATGCCCTTAATGACTACATAGCTTAACAAATACGAGCTCATCAAGCGAGTGAAGTGGCCGGACAAGTCGTCAGAACTGGACGACCTTATCCAGGATGGTACGATCAAATCAAGTACCCGCCAGGATATATGATCCCTAAGTTCCATGTGTATAAGGGGACGGGCAATCCACACCAGCACGTTGCTCAATTTAGAGCTTTGTACGGTAATACTGGAGACGATGACAAACTGCTGCTTCGCCAGTTTTTTGGCAGCTTGTCAGAGACGGCGTTTGAATGGTACTCAGATCTCCCAAATGACTCCATCAAAATATTCACAGATATGGAGTTGCTATTCACGCAGCGGTTCGCAAGCGCAAGCTAACGCACCCCGATCACGGCATTAATCAATGCCAGGGTGAAGCCAGGAGAGACCTGGATTCAATACGCAATTTGATGGCGGAACCTATGGTCGAAATGTGAACAACGCATTGAAGAAGCTCCGGCCGTGGGCATGTTCGTAGGGACCCTTGATCCTCAGGCGAATATATCCCAATTTATGACGTTCTTCAAGCCAACCACCTTCCAGGCCTTGATCGACAAGCTAGCCCAAATGGACCAGATGGGCCATAGGCCGTCCTATTTAAAAATGGATCCCCAGAATGAAAAGGGCAAAGGGAAAGCGACCTTCATTGCCAACACTAACAGCAACCAATTGACCCGAAACCGGTTGCTCGCCAATGCGACACACGCCCATGCCAATCCCTCGAAGAGAAGCTAGGACGTCCTTACTCGTTTCCCCGGGATAAAACGAGGAGACTGTTCGAACTGGCAGTGCACAACAGACTTATCACTCTGCCAGACCCGAGACGTCCACTGCAGCCTAGTGACGTCAATAGTCCCAACTACTGCTCCTACCACAGAGTATTGGGCCACCCAATTGAGGATTGCTACGTCTTCAAAAATTGGGTCGAGGACCAGTACCAATAAGGCAAGTTTGCGCTGTCCGAAAACTGGAGGGTGAACCCGCCACAGAAGCACGCTCCTAAAAAGGTGGACACGCCAGGGGCTTCATGCTCGTTTGTAGAAGAAGCTCCGTGGGAAGTTGTCTTTTCAGCTAAAACTAAAAGAATGCTGAAGGATCTTCAAGCATGTCCGGCGATCAGGTGGAAAAGCCTGCTAGAGCCTGAGATCATTGAAAGGATGCTGAAACCGCGTCCCACACCGAAAACAGCTAATGACGGGCAAGACACTCAGGTCAAGCCTTCAAAGTCTTCGAAGGAAAAGAAAAAGACCAAGAAGCCCGTACAGCCTGATGACAAGCGCACGGACCTGCAAAAATACATTGACGCGCTGGAGGAGTACAACCAGAAGGCGCGAACCCCAGTCACTCTCAAAGAGTTTCTCGATCATATCCTCGAGAACGGAGACGGTGACAATGATGAGGGGGACGACTCGTCAAAAGAACATGAGGATTATGTAGCGAGTTGCCACATGGTCTCTCATTCGTCGTTAAAAAACGAAGAAGCCTTCTCGAAGTCAGAGAACGGCGCAGAGTAGCTGGGGGCAAGACCGGTGCAAAAATCCCTAGAGCCGTCAGACGACATGATTGACAGGCTGCTAAACGAAGCCATTTAAAAGAGCAAAGAAAACTGAGAGCATGAAATGGACATATACGAAAAGGCCAAGCGTCGGCATTAGGATGAAGAAGCTGCAGCGAGGAAGAATCACAAAGTACTCTAACCAGATGGAAGCACACCTGCGGCAGACAAAAGCAGGTTTAAGATGGGGAAACGGTTCGCCAAAGCCCTGTCAATGGGAATGAAGCATCCATCTTTCAAAGGAAATACTCCCGGGAGTACGTGCCTCGACGAAGCGGATGTACATCCGAACTACTGCTTATACCATCGGAGGGTCAAGCACCACACCGAAGAGTCCAATGCTTTCAAGAAGCGGTGGCAAGGATATGTTGCTCACCGACAACACTTCAAGAGGATGAAGCATGAGGCTCGTCGATAGAGAAAAAGTGCGACAGATGAGCGTGGAAAAATGACTGGCAAATGTTATATGGTTGATACCAGTTCGACAAAAGGGAAAACTCAAGTTCTCACATTCAGGAGCGATCCTGAGGAAGAAATAACCGTCGGCCCTCTCTTCAAAGAATCCACCTCTGGAAAATAAGAAGAGACGAAGAAATGCGAGAACATTCAGCTACGTAACCGCACGCTGCCTGAGAAGAAACTCGGGCCAACAAACAAAGGTTCGAGCAAAAGTGACAAGGGGAAGGAAAAAGTACCTAAGAAAATTGCCCTCGATGATGAAGTCATCAAAGTGCTTGCGACCAAGGAGCCGCCTAAGAAAAACAAGGTAGATTACAATGTTCTAGCACACTTGAGGAAGATACCCTCACAACTGAGCATATTGGATGCTCTCCTCCTGTCCAAAGAGGCACGAGATTCTCTAATCAAGGCACTGCAAGAGCCTTATCAATTCCAAGCTTTCTTTGCGGAAGAAAAGATGAAGGACGAGATGGCAGAGGTTTATACAGCTGACATCACATTCGGCGATGAAGATCTCCTCCTCGGAATGTGCGAGCACAACCATCCTCTATATGTCACCGGGTACTACCACGATATTAAGATAGGGAAGATCTTGGTCGACAACGGGTCCTCTGTAAACCTTCTCAACGTGAAGGTGTTGAAAGAGATCTGCAAGAACGTTCAACACCTGGCTCGGGATAAAATTACCATCTCCGGGTTCGACTCGCAGTCATCACGGACGCTTGGATCCATGATATTGACATTACGCTTTGGGATGCTCGTCACTGACATCAAATTTCATGTCATCGAGGCCAAGACTTGCTATAACGCCCTGCTCAGCCGGTCTTGGTTGCACGAGTACAACGTCATCTCTTCTACACAACACCAGTGTATGAAGTATTTCAAAGACAGACTCGAGTACACCGTTACGGGTGAGCTAAACCCGTTCTCCGTAAATGGAGTCCGCAAATATGAAGACGCAAAATACTTCCTATCAGACTTCAAAGATACGGAAAGATGTTATAAGCCGGAGAATAAACAAAAAGCCGTCGCCACCATCCCAGTCTTTGGGAGAGATACCGAGGAAGATGAAGAGATTGTATACTTGGGGAAACCCCAAGGCAACAGGACAGGACTATCTACTCATATTTTGGTCTTTGGCAGTGACTCTGAAGACGAGGCCAACGCCGTATTCTCCGTTCGCCCGTCAGTACAAACCATTACTGGAGCTAATCAGAGTTTACAGATCACTATGGTACCGTCACGACATTACAAAGAAATCGATGCGCTTGATACATACAGCATACAAGAGTTGCATACTTTCTATGTCCTTCCCAGGCGAAGAGGTGAAAAGGCGATCCTCTTATATCGATCTATGGAGATCAAAGTGGAAAAAGAAGTCTGGCATTGTGCCAATTTTTCGCTTAACAGGCTTCAATCGATCCGTCTTCCCAGATATTACGCAGAGTGATTAAAGAGGATATTAAAATGCCAAGGCGTACCCTTCAAACAAACCGCTCGACAAGCCCGGTTCTACAACAAGATTTGAGACGTTCCCAGGACTCAGCGAAAGATGTCCAATGGGAGGATGGAGACGGCTGGACTTGGATACGTTCGGTCCAAGAAATGGGAGCGATTCCATGGCTGCCATGTCATAAATAACTCCGGTGGAGAAGCGAATGCTTTTCCAGATAGTGCTAATATCGAACCAGAGTAAGATCTCGCCGTAAGAATGCCAAGTCCGTCATTCGAAGAACAAATTGACAAGCTAATGAGAGAAGCCGGTCAAAGGTTCGGGATAACCACAGCCGCGAAATGGCCATTTACGAGAAAGCCAGGACGCAGCGTCTCGCTCAACAGTCTGCGGAGAGAAAAGACTACAATGCTCTCCACCCTCAGCCCGCTGTGCGCTTTCGTGGCAATGGAAAAATCCGACGCAGAGGCAAAAACATGGTGGAGAACGAGAATAATGTTCTAGAACAGCGAAGTGGATCCAAGAAGCCACGCAATTGAGAGAGAGTCAGCTGGAATCTGTCCTTTATGAAGAAGATGGGTCGGGAATACTCTTTCCCCCAAGACAAGACAAGGAAAATATTTGACCTTGTCATTAAGTATCAAATGATAACGCTCCCGGAGTCTCGGTATCCCAAACAAATAAATGAGGTCCATCATCCGGCTTATTGCTCCTACCACCGAGCAGTAGGACATCCTCTTGAAGACTGCTTCACCTTCAAAGACTGGGTCAAAGACCAGTATCAGCGAGGCAGGTTTGCTCTATCCGACAGTTGGAGGGTATCCCCACCACAAAAGCATTATCCAAAAGCAACCTACACTGCAAGGGTAAGTCTAGATCAGTATCGAGCTTGGAAACGAGCTCGTACCTGCCACGTGATAACACTATCAAAAGAAGGAGAGCACGAGAATATGGACGACCTCTCCCGGTGCTTCGGAAATGAGGATGAGGATGAGGTGGTTTTAGAATTTCCACCGGCGCCAAAAGAGCTAGAAGACAGGATACACACCACAGTGGATAACCTAAGAAAAATTGACTTGGGGACAGAAAACGAGCCGAGGCCAACGTTCGTCAGTGAGCTGCTGTCTGAAAAGCAGGTGGCCACGCTAAAGGACGTGCTTATGCAGTATAAAGACTGCTTCGGGTGGAACTATTCCGAGATACCGGGACTAGATCCAGAAATAGCTGTGCATAAACTGGAGATATCACCGAACGTCAAGCCAGTCAAACATACGCCAAGAAGAATGCGGCTCAAACTCGAGATGAGCATCAATGCCGAAGTCAAGAAACTAATCGACTCCGGCTTTATCCAAGAAGTTCAATATCCTGACTGGATCGCCAACATTGTTCCAGTGATGAAGAAAAATGGGACAGTACGCATCTGCGTGGACTTCCGGGACCTTAACAAAGCTTGTCCGAAGGATGACTTCCCAGTACCTATTACCGAGATGATGATCGATAACACATCCACCCATGAAGTCTTCTCCTTCATGGATGGATCTTCAGGCTATAATCAAATAAAGATGCATCCTGAAGACCAAAAGCATACTGCCTTTCGGACTCCGCTGGGCATATTCTGCTATAATGTGATGCCTTTCGGTCTGAAGAACGCTGGCGCTACCTACCAAAGGGCCATGACGAAGATCTTCGATGACCTCATATACGAGATTGTCGAATTTTATATTGACGACCTTGTGGTGAAAAGCAAATCGTACGAGGAACACTAGGAGCATTGGAACATAGTGTTCCAGCGTCTTCGGAAGTATAATCTGAAGATGAACCCTCTGAAATGTGCGTTTGGTGTTTCCTCAGGCAAATTCCTAGGATTCACGTACGACACCGAGGCATCGAAATAGACCCATCAAAGATCAAGGCGATTACGGAAATTCCCGCGCCAAGAACTCTCAAACAACTGCGGTCTCTTCAAGGAAAGCTCGCGTATATCCGGCGGTTCATAACCAACCTCTCCAGTAAATGCCGCCTCTACAGTCATCTAATAAAGAAGGGGACCCCGTTCGTTTGGGATCGTAAATGCCCAAGTGTACTGGACGAAATCAAGCAATATCTGTAGAATCCACCGGTACCGACCGCTCTAGTCAAGGGAAAGCCCCTCATCCTGTACACGACAGCCTTTAAAGGTTCGCTAGGCGCGCTATGGGCATAGGAGAACGATCAGGGAAAAGAGATAGCTCTATACTATTTGATTTGAGTTCTCTTGGGGGCAGAAAACAACTATTCCCCCATCGAAAAGCATTGCCTGGAACTGATCTTCACGATAACGAAGCTTCGACATTATGCCTTGGCACATTAGGTCCATCTCATATCAAAAGTGGATCCTCTTAAATATTTGATGTCAAGAGCCATACTAACGGGAAGGCTTGCTAAATGGGCCATCCTCTTGATGGAGTTCTCGATAATCTATCGACCCCTCAGGGCAGTGAAGGGCCAGGCCATCGCCGACTTCCTCGCTGAACATCCAATACCAACCGACTCACCCTTAAATTGTGAATTACTGGACGAACACGCGTTCAACACAAAGGACGAAGAAAATGACTCTCAATGGGAACTTTACTTTTATGGGTCATCTTCCATGAAGAAGTGAAAGCACAACACCCCATAATCAAAGCTGGGGTAGGCCTTATCTTTGTGACCCCGCAAGGAGGGATAATGCGTTTCGCCCTTTCGTTAACAGAGCCAAAGACAAACAACGAGGATGAGTTTGAAGCTTTGATAGCGGGTCTTGTGATCGCTGTCTATATGGGAATCAAAAACCTCATCATATATGGAGATTCCCAGCTAGTCGTTAGCCAAGTAAATGGCGACTATCAGACATGCAAACCAGAGTTGGTAAAATATGGCATGAGAGTGCAGCAACTGCTGAAACAAATCCCCTCTTATATTCTGGAAGGCATACCGCGTACGGAAAATAGTAAGGCGGATGCGTTAGCCAAGCTTGCTAAAGAACTGGCTGATGAAAATCTCGACGACGTAAGGATCACTGTGCAAAGCCGTCAGATTCTTGCGCCAGCAGAAATTCTCCGGAGTCGTCTGAAGGAAAGGAAGAGACCAAACAAGCAGCCTGCCAAATAGGAGACAAAGAAAAGGCTAAGGATTGGAGAGAAGTCTTCATAGACTACTTCAAATCCCACTAAACACCTGAAGACGCATCGGCAAGACATCAGCTCATGAAATGAGCTTTATCCTTCGCCTTCGTCAATGATACTCTATATAAGAGATCGTTCTACAGTTTGTGGCTAAGATGCTTGGGACCGGAGGAAGCAAGGAGGGCCGTCCAAGAAACTCACGACGGACTCTGCGGTTCTCATCAAGCCGAACCAAAGATGAAGTTGAAGATCAAGAGAATGGGTTACTATTGGCCCACGATGATTCAAGACTGTCTCGAATATGCGAAGCAGTGTCACTCGTGCCAAATTCACGGGGACTTCATCCACTAGCATCCAAATCCGCTACACCCAACATTGGCTAGCTTGCCGTTCGAAATGTTGGGAACCGATATAATCGGGCCCATCGAACCAGCATCATCCAAGAGACATCGGTTCATATTATCAACAACCGATTACTTCTCTAAGTGGGAAGAGGAAGTACCGCTAAAGGAAGTGAAGACGGAGAACATCCTCCATTTCTTCAGGACACACGTCAACTACCGGTTCGGCACTCCGCGGCGAATCATCTCGGATAATGGGCCGGCCTATAGAAGTCATAAGATTAGCCGCTTTGCACAGCAACATAATATAGACTGGAGATACTCTTTAGTCTACAATCCCCGAGCTAATGGTCTAGTTGAAGCCTTTAATAAGACCCTGACAAAGATTATAAAGAAAACGGTGTCCAAAAACAAAAAGGACTAGCATGAGAGACTGCATGAAGCTCTCTGGGCATATCGAACCATGTTCAAAACGGCCATGAATACAATGCCATAAGCGTTGGTATTCGGCAGAGAAGCGGTACCCCCCTTGGAGATAGAGCTACCCTCTCTATGAGTGGCGATTCGTTATGAGGTAACGGACAAAGAAAATGCTCATCTTTGGCTTGAAGAGCTCGATGCCCTTGATGAAACTTGCCTCATGGCGCAGCAAAACCTGGAAGCTTACAAAGCAAGGATGAAGCGCTCATATGAAAGACTAACTAGGACAAGAACATTCCGCCAAGGCAAACTTGTACTAGTTGTCAAACGACCAATGATCCCCAATCGTGCCAAACGGGGGAAATTCGAGCCGAACTATGAGGGCCCGTACATCATAGACAAAATCTACCAAGGTGGGGCCTACTTGCTCATGGATATGCATGGCGAAAGGCCCTCTCGACCAATAAACGGCCGATTCCTCAAGAAGTTCTATGCTTGACGAGCCACGACTTAGGTCAATGATAGATGACAACGCCTATGTCCGCTCGCTATCTTCCTAAGTTAAAAATCTAAGTGGTATTCAAAAAAACGTTGCCTCCAAAATGGCAGCAATGGACCAAGACGTCCTTATTCTAACAATGGACCGAAATGTCCTTAAACTAAACGTTGCCTCCAAAATGGCAGCAATGGACCGAGATGCCCTTAAACTAACAATAGACCGAGATGTCCCTAAACTCAACACAGGACCAGAACGTCCCTAAACTAGCGCATTGCCTCTGATACGGCGATGCAACTTCTTGAGATTGCAACTCAAGCGATGAGCGGCGAAACTATTCCCCAGTGGAGTCGCCGTAAAAAAGCGGTATATCCACAAGCGAAATGATCACGGATGAAAACCCGAAAGGGCGCCGTGAGTAAAAACAGCAGGATTGCCCACGAGTTTGTGAAAACCCGGAAGGGCGCAATCTCGTTATAAAAATAATAAAAAGAAAGAAAAAACGGTACGTCCATAAGCAAAATGGGCACGGATGAAAATCCGAAAGGACGCCATGAGTAAAAACAGCAGGGCTACCGGCGTGTTTGTGAAAACCCGAAAGAGCGCAATCTCGTTTAAAAAAAGGGTATGTCCACAAGCGAAATGGGTATGGCTGAAAACCCGAAAGGGCTCCGTGAGTAAAAACAGCAAGGCTACCGGCAAGCTTAAGAAAACCCGAAAGGGCGCAATCTCATTAAAATAAAAACACATGCAAGGTCCTCTCGACATTGTGAGGAGAAAACACCTGCGTGAGATCCTTACGACTCATAAGGGAGCAACACACTTAGGGATCCCTACGATTTCTAAGGAGAAATTACACTTACGAGATCCTCACGACTCGTAAGGAGAATTCCCCCTATGAGACCCTCACGGCTCATAAGATTCAAAAGCCTTAAGATACAGGGACCTAAAGCTGTTCTTAAGCTATCACACTCCCTAAGTTGACCTACAGGCGGTCCATACTGACCCTTGTATACAATCCACGGGCACAAATAAATATCCCCCTCATCAAGTTCTACCACTGGTGGGAAGTTTACTCATATGGTGAACGGCACTTATAAGTCCTCTCGACTTGTAAGGAGAAAACACTCTTGGAAGATCCTTACAACTTACAAGAGAAGATATCACTTAGAAGTCCTCACAACTTCTAAGGAGAATTTACATCTGTGAGATCCTCACGACTCGAAGGGAGAAATAACTTTGTGAGATCCTTACGGCTCATAAAGTCAAAAAGTCTTAGTCGACAGGATCCTAACCCTGTTTGCTAAGCCATCTTTGTTCGAATCAACAAAGGCAAATGATGATTCGCTCCTGGAAATATTCCAGTCGTAGCGATGCTGATGCCTAGATTGGTATCAAATTGTTAAGTCCTTTCAAGGTAAATGATGATTCGCTTCTGATAACATTCCAGTCGTAGCGATATTGATGTCTAGATTGGTATCACATTCTCAAGTCCTTTCAAGGCAAATGATGATTCGCTCCTGGTAACATTCCAGTCGTAGTGATGCTGATTCCTAGATTGGTATCAAATTCTCAAGTCCTTTCACGGCAAATGATGATTTGCTCCTGACAATATTCCAGTCGCAACGATGTTGATGCTTAGATTGGTATCAAATTCTCAAGTCCTTTCACAGCAAATGATGATTCGCTCCTTGCAACATTCCAGTCGTAGCGATGCTGATGCCTAAATTGGTATCAAATTCTCAAGTCCTTTCACGGCAAATGATGATTCGCTCCTGGCAATATTCCAGTCGCAGCGATGTTGATGCTAAGATTGGTATCAGATCTCAAGTTCCATACTCGCAATAAAAAATCAACGAGCAGAAAATGCATATGAAATAGCCGAAATGATGGGGCAACTCGCAATAAAAATCAGCGAGCAAAATATATGCATATAAAAACAGCCAAAATGTTTGGGCAACTCGCAATAAAAAGCATCAAGTAAAAAAAAAATAGCTGAAATGATTGGGCACCGCGATAAAAAGCCGAAATGATTGGGCAATCGCGACTTTCGCGATATAAAAAAAGATGAAATGATAGAACATCGCGGAAAGAAATAAAAATAATGATGATGAAACTTTTGCCCTGCAGGTAAGTCCACATCAACCCCTATATACAATCCATAGGCATAAACGAAAAGGGAACCACATTTCCCCACCGGGCTCTGTCAAAGAGAGAGTCAGATCTCGAAGGCAACATCTGCAGCATAGAAGATCAATATGGCGTTTCTTCTCACTCCAGCAGGATGCAGACGTGACGTCAACAACAGACCCCAGGTTCAAAACAACAGAGCCATGGCAATGTCCCTAGTTCCAAGCCTCGACGGTTCACCAACAATCTAGAGACTGCCTCGACGTTTCACCAACAATCTAGAGACTACCTCGGAGCCATGGCAAAGTCCCTAATTCCAAGGTCCCGACAGTTCACAAACAACCTAGGGACCACCTCGACGTTCATCTCGATACAGCAGATGCAATGTCACCCCGACGTTCCTTCTCAACTCAAGCAGGATGCAAATGTGACGTTAACAACAAACCCCAGGGTCAAAATAACGGAGCCATGGTAAAGTCCCTAGTTCCAAGCCTCGACGGTTCACCAACAACCTAGAGACTCCCTCGGAGCCATGGCAATGTCCCTAGTTCCAGGTCCTGACGGTTCACAAACAACCTAGGGACCACCTCGACGTTTGTCTCGATACAACAGATGCAATATCACCCCGGCATTCCTTCTCAACTCCAGCAGGATACAGATGCAACGTCAACAACCGACCCCAGGGTCAAAACCTCGGAGCCATCGCAAAGTCCCTAGTTCCAAGCCTCGATGGTTCACCAACAACCTAGAGACTATCTCGGAGCCATGGCAAAGTCCCTAGTTCCAAGCCTCGACGGTTCACAGAAAACCTAGAGACAACCTCGACATTCGTCTCGTTACAACAGACACAATATCAGCAAATGAAGCAAAGGAAAATTCTTAGCTTCAGGGTCTTGACGGCAACTTAAATAAAACCTGAAAGACTATCGAAGATCATCCCACACCAGCGCGGAGTGGTTATGACTCATCGGGGCTCCCAAACTGAGCCTAACCTCAAGTAAAAAGCAGCATGGAAAATCCCTAACGCTTGCTCTTCCGATGGTAATATAACCTGGGAGATTACTTGAAGACGTCTTGTCCATCCCCCGAAGGAATCAGAAACACGATAGTCGCGGGGCTACTCAAACATCAAGACTGCATATCGGGGAATGCATCAGCCAACGCGATGGTACCATGGACAAAAACCCTAGTACCACAAAACCTAACGGACTTCTGTCGTAAGGAGTAGGGGTTATAACGTTAGGATATTCCTGCGAGAACTTCTGGACCCGTCTCGACTCGTAGGGAAAACAATATTCTTGCGAGAACTTCTCGATTCGTCTCGACTCGTAGGGAAAAAAACATCTTCAGGAAACCCCCACGGCTCATAAAGGTGAAAAGCCTTAGGCAACGGAGATATCAACCTGTTTTCTAAACACTGTGGCCCTACAAGCAGGTCCAAACTGACTCTTGTATACTATCCACGGGCTATATTCTCCAAAGTCAAATATCGACAAGGAGAAAAAAAACCACTTACAAGTCATCTTGACTTGTAAAGGGGAAAATTCTCTTTTGAGATCCTTACGACTCTCAAGAGAAAACACACTTAGGAGATCCTCACAACTTCTAAAGAGAAAATACACCTGCGGGATTGTCTCGACTCGTAGGGAGAAAAGTCTTTATGAGACCCTCACGGTTCATAAAGTTGAAAAGTCTTAGACGGCAGATCCAAACCTGTTTTCTAAGCCATCGTTGCCCTACAAGAAAGTCCAAACTGACTCTTGTACACTATCCACGGGCCACATTTGCCAATGAAATAAAGAAGCTACTTACGGGTCCTCACGATTCGTAGGAAAAAATACCCGAGTGGGATCCATACAACTCACAGAGGTGATGAATACTTAGAAATCCTCACGACTTCTAGAGAGAATATGAACCTATGAGATCTTCTCGACTTGTAGGGAGAAAAAAACCTTTTTGAGACCCTTACAGCTCATGAAGATGAAAAGGCCTTAGGCTACAAGGATCCTAAACTTGTCTCCTAAGCCCTCAATTCTATGTCCATGCATAACTCTGCACTACTTCACCCACTTACATGCTTACGTGGGCAAAGTGGTGGAGGGCATTTGCTCCTGCCAAAATTTTTCGACCAAGGAGCTATTTTTTCCCTTATAACCCTTATAAAAAAAGGAGAGAAGAAAGAGGAAAAGAATTCACGGTTGGACATCACGTGTTAAACACGTGAGCGCTTATATGCAAAGCATATAAGCGCTAAAAGAAAATAACAAAAGGCCAAATACACGTGAGCGCTTATATGCAAAGCATATAAGCGCTAAAAGAAAATAACAAAAGGCCAAACACACGTGAGCGCTTATATGCAAAGCAATAGGCGTTGAAAACACATAACTAAGGGCCGAACAGGCCTCATGGGTAAAACACGTGAGTGCTCATATGCAAAGTATATGGGCGCTGAACATAAATAAGCAATGACCAAACAGGCCTCACGTGTTAAACACGTGAGCGCTCATATGCTCATATGAGCGCTGAAAATAAACAGGTTAAACCCACAGTAGGGGTCGCGTGTTAAACACGTGAGTACTCTTGCCGCTCACATGCAAAGTATGTGAGCGCCCCAATTTAAGATGCTCCTATCAAATTCTAGAAATAAATTCTATTTGGGAAATATTTTCCTGATTTTACTCAAACTAGAAAGATCATCTCTGTTAAACAGAGGACCTTTGGATCAAAAATCCAACGGTGATCATCTGGTAGAATAAAATTCTAACATAGGAAAATATTTTCCTAATCTTGTTAAACTAACAAGATATTCATATGATAAGAATAAAATTCTATGTTAAACTAATGAGATATCCATATGATAGAATTAAATTCTATATTAAGAAAATATATTTCTGATCTTGTTAAACTAAAAAGATATAATAAAATAAAATTCTAAAACTAATAAGATATTCATAATCTTGTTAAACAAATAAGAAATCTTCTCTGTTACAATGAGAGCCTTTGGATTAAAAATCCAACGGTGAATAAAATTCACCGATTGATCTAAAAGATCATGGAATCAATCATGATCTCTCAATGAGAGATTCTCTTAACAAATTGATTCTTGTTCTTCTCGTATAAATAAGAGGAGGAGAGAGGGGAAGAAAAAGACAGAAAGAATTCAATTCTCTAAAAAGAGGAGACCACCCCATAAGCTTTCCAAAAAAAAGCTCCCACAAAAACAAAAGAGAATTTAATTCTCAAACAAAAGGTTTAACCCTTAAAAAAAAGAACTTAGTTCTTCCTCTGATTGAGATCTGCAGAAACAAATCTCCTCATAAGTTGAGAATTTAATTCTCATCGGGGAGATTCAGTTATGCAGATTCAAAATTTAGAGGAAAGAACTAAGTTCATAGAATTTAATTCTTACAAAAGTATATAGGAATTTAATTCCTCTGATAAAACTAGGGTTTAACCTTGTAAAAAGAATTTAATTATTATAAAACAAGAAACTTGAAACTCCCTAAAGATAGATCCCATCATCGTTAATATGAGATCAAAATCTTCATGCACATAGAAGGAAAGAATGGTGATTCATTAGTGTTCAACACTATAACGAAATCTCACGTGTTTCCTCACGTGAGCACCTCTGATGAACAAAAAAGAATGGCTGAGACCGAGTCACGTGTTTAACACGCAAGCATTTAAAAAGAACAAGAAGTGCCTCCTAAGGTAGTCACGTGTTTCCCACGCAAGCGCCTAAAAGAAGAGTAAGAAGTGCTTCCTAAGGTAGTCACGTGTTTCCCACGCGAGCGCCTAAAAGAATAACAAGAAATGCCTCCTAGAGCAGTCACGTGTTTTCCACGCGACCCCCAATCAAGAGCTTAGCACTTATATGAAAAAGGGAATAGACCCAAAACAACGCTCACATTTTGAGGGCGCCTCACGTGTTCGTACGTGAGCACCACAGGAATCAAGTGTTTAGCACTTATATGAAAGAGGGAATAAAACCTAGAAAACAGCTCCCACTTTAGAGCGCCTCACATGTTCACACGTGAGTGCCTCCAAAATTCAGTGTTTAACATCAATCTAGCGCCTCACGTGCGATACATGTAAATGCTGCATATACCAGTGCTTAGCACTGGAGGGTGACTATGGAAACCCAGACCTAACCCAAATTAGCCAAGTTTCTTGAGGCCGAAACCTCTGTGATCTCCAATCAATCGAGGCCCCCATGCTCATGCCTTTCAAGACTGATCCTAGTCCCAAACATGACTAATGATCTTCCGACCGATATTCATCCCACATCTCCCCTCAATCTGGAAATTGGTTCAAAGGTACATCTTTCCACACCTCTGATACATATCGTTGTAATTTTTCAACGTCTTCAGAGAGATGGCGGGTCCCGATAACCAACTTCTCTTCGGTGCATCAAACCACATCCCAAGCTGGGTGTGTCCCATATCATCGTTGCTCATCCCGACACATAACAAATACATGTGCGCGTAAGATGATCTACGGACCGTAACGTCCTTAAACTAAACTCTACGGACCGCAACGTCCTTAAACTAAACTCTACGGACAGCAACGTCCTTAAACTAAACCCTCACCTCATAAATGGTGATCTATGGACCGAGATGTCCCTAAACTAACAATGGAACGAAACGTTCTTAAACTAACAACGGACCATAACGTCCTTAAACTAAAACAATGGAGCCCAAATGCTCTTTTGTTGGATTTGAATGATCCTAAAACCCCGTTAAATAGATCTTAGTCTCAAATTGGACTAACGTATTCTTAACTAAAATTTAAGTTGATCTTAATCTTAAACGAGATTAATGATCCTTAAATCAACCCAAATCCAAATCTAAGATATACGGATTTGGACTAATCCACGCCCTACGGACGACAACATAAATTAGTCTTCGTATACAATCCACGGGCAACCAAAACACACATGACACGAAGTGAACTTCCGGAGCAGGAGAAAGTGGTTATCACGATGCGGTAACGTAATTAACTGCAGGGGCTTGCGCCTGCAGGGAAGAGCATCCCCACAATCAAAAACCTCTCACAAACGAGGGGGAATCTGACGAAATCTGCTACAACAGCCACATCTGTTCAAATCTCTGATATACGGTGTCATAAATCAACTTGGTATTTTCGGAGAGGTGAATGGATAAAACCAAATAGTATCTGCCCCCAAATTCAGTCAAGACGATTCATCCCAGTTCATCTCTGTTTTCGGTAGTGAAAAAACATTAGTTTCAAATTAACTCGATGAAGTGTTTGATCAAGTTGGTTTGATTGCATATTGTTCCCTTATAAAAAAAAGGGAAGAGGGAAAATTCCCTACTATCCAAGTCTCACGTGTTAAACACGTGAGCGCCTATATACCAAAGCATATAGGCGCTGCGAATAGGCTAAATAAGCCCCACGTGTTAAACATATGAGCGCCTATATGCAATGCATATAGGCGCTGCAAATCAAACAACTATAGGCTAAATAAGCTTCACGTGTTAAACATGTATAAATCAAACAACTATAGGCTAAATAAGCCTCAAATGTTAAACACGTGAGCGCCTATATGCAATGCATATAGGCGCTGCAAATCAAACAACTATAGGCTAAATAAGCCTCACGTGTTTAACACATGAGCGCTTATATGCAATGCATATAGGCGCTGCAAATCAAACAACTATAGGCTTAATAAGCCTCACGTGTTTAACACATGAGCGTCTATATGCAATGCATATAGGCGCTGCAAATTAAATAGCTCACAAACTAAATAAACGTCATGTGTTAAACACGTGAGGGCACCTCCCTACGTAGAATTAAATTCTACTCTATAAGGAATCGTTGGATCAAAGATCCAATGGTGATTAAGTATAGAATTAAATTCTATTAAGGAGGGACATTTTCTGTTAAATAGAAAGTTGGTGGATTAAAGATCCCATGAGATGGAAAATATTTTCCATATCTTTCTAAACAAAGAAAGATTGTGCTCTGTTAAGCTGGGCACCCTTGGATTAACAATCCAATGATGGTTTAAAAATATTACTATTTTACAGAATAAGATTCTGCATATGGGAAAATATTTCCCCAATCTTGTTAAAAATAAGAAAAATATGTTCTGTAAAACATAAACCCTTAGATCAAAGAATCAACGATGGGCAAAATTCCCCAAGTCAATTTTGAAACCAATTAAATCAATTAGGATCTCTCAATGAGAGTTTTTCTCATAATTAAACAAACTTCTCTCCACTATATAACGGACCAGAGACTTCAAGTCTCAAAAAACAGAGAGGGAAGAGAGATAGAGAGAGAGAAATAAAGAAATCCCCTCAGAAGCTTAGAAAAAGATAGAAGCTTAAGAGAAGAAGAAAGAAAAGTTTCAAAAGAAACAGAGAATTTAATTCTCACAAAGAAAGACTTGTTTCATTAAAACCTAAGTAAAGAGAAAACAAAATACAAAGATTATTTTATCTCTCCTTAGCCTCTCTAAGGGTTTAACCCTTCATATAAGAACTTAGTTCTTCCCCTGGTTGAGATCTGCAGAAGCAGATCTCCCCACAAGTTGAGAATTTAATTGTCATCGGGGAGATTCTGTCATGCAGATTCAAAACCTAGTGGAAAGAATTGAGTTCAAAAGTTTAACTCTTACACAAAAACATATGGGAATTTAATTCCTCTGAAAGCTAGGGTTCAACCCTATAAAAAGAATTTAATTCTTACGAAACAAGAGACATGAGATCCTCCGAATCCTAGGATCATTAACATGAGATCAAAATCTCCGAACACCCAGAAGGAAAAGCTGATGATTCATTAGCATCTAAACACTATAACGAGGACCGCACGTGTTTCCCATGTGAGCGCTTAAAGGAAGAACGAGAAGTGCCTCTTAGGGCAATCACGTGTTTTGCACACACTTATATAAAAGGAGGGGATAAAAAACCAAAAGGCAGAACCCAACTTTGGGACGCCTCATGTGTTTCACACGTGAGCGCCACAAGAACCAAACGCTCAGCACTTATATAAAAAAAGGGGAAATAAATGTGCAATGCCCATAATTGAATGCCTCACGTGTGCCACGTGAGTGCCACAGAACTTTAGTGTTTAAAACTATTCCAGTGCCCACATGAAATGCACGTGAGCATTGTATGCATCAGCATTTAGCACTGTTGGGTAATTATGGAGACCCAGATCTAGCCCAAATTGACCAAGTTCTTCCAAAGTCAAAACCTCTTCAATCTCCAATCAACTGAGCCCCTCTGTGCGCATCATTCCACAAATTGATCTTAATCCCAAACATGACTAATGATCTTTCAACTGATAATATCCGAAATGATGTTCATCCCACGTCTCCTAAGATAATATTAGTCTCAAAAATGACTAATGATTCTTAGATGATCCACCATGATTTTTTCCCTCAAATACGGGAATTGGTTCAAGGGTACGTCTCTTTACACTTCTGATACATGTCGTTGTAATTCCTCAGCGTCTTCAGAGAGGTGGCGGGTCCCGATAATCAACTGCTTTTTGTTGCACTTCCCAAATTGGCGTGCATATCCCAAATCAAACCACATCCCAGACTGGATGCATCCCATATCATCGTTGTTCATCCCGCCACGTAAAAAATACACGTGCATGCAAGATGGACAATGGACCGAGATGTCCCTAAACTAACAACGGACTGTAATGTCCTTAAACTAAAGATTCACCTCAAAAATGGTGATAATGGACCACTACGTTTTTAAACTAACAATGGACCGAGATGTCCCTAAAATAACAATGGACTGGAATGTCCTTAAACTAGCGTGTCGTCTCAAACACGGTGACAATGGACCGAGATGTTCCTAAACTAACAACGGACCGTAATATCCTTAAATTAAAGCTTCACCTCAAAAATGGTGATAAAGGACCACTACGTTCTTAAACTAAAACCTCACCCCCAAATGGTGATCAACGGACCATAACGTCCTTTAACTAAAACCTCACCTCCAAAATGGTGATCAACAGACCGTAACGTCCTTAAACTAAAATCTCACCTCCAAAATGGTGATCAACGGACCGTGACGTCCTTAAACTAAAACCTCACTCCCAAATGGTGATCAACGGATCATAACGTCCTTAAACTAAAATCTCACCTCCAAAATGGTGATCAACGGACCGTAACGTCCTTAAACTAAAATCTCACCTCCAAAATGGTGATCAACGAACCTACACGTTCTTAAACTAAAATCTCATCTCCAAAATGGTGATTAATAGACCGAGACGTCTTTAAACTAAAATCTCACCTCCAAAATAGTGATTAACGGACCGAGATGTCCTCAAACTAGAATTTTGTCTCCAAAATGGCGATAATGGACCGAAATGTCCTTAAACTAAAACAGTGGAGCATAAATGCTCTTTTGTTGGATCTGAAATAAAAATAATCCTGAAACCTCGTTAAGTGGATCTTAGTCTCAAACTGGAGTAATGTATCCTTAACGAAAACAAATCGAGCCCCCAAAAGATCACATACGTTTAAGTCGATCTTAATTTCAAAATAGATTAACGGTCCTTAAATAAAAAACAAACCCAAATCTAAGATATACGGATTTAGAATAATCCACATCCTACGGGCAACAACATAAATTAGTCTCCGTATACAATCCACGGGCAACCCAAACAAACAAAAAAACATACGACACGAAGTGAATTTCCGGAGCAGGAGAAAGTGGTTATCGCTATACGATAACGTAATTAACTGCAGGGGCTTGCGTCTGCAGAAAAGAGCGTCCCCAAAATCAAAAACTCCTCGCAAACGAGGAAGAATCTGACGAAGTCTGCTACAACGGCCGCATCCGTCTAAACCTCCAATATACGGTGCCATAAATCAACTTGGAATTTTCGGAGAGGTGGACGGATAAATCCAAATAGCATCTACCCCTAAAATTCAGGCCAGACATCCTAACGTTCCGGTCGTGTCTTTCGGCGGTGAACACATATGTGTTGATAAATATAGCCTAATTGATGTGTGATCAGTCAGACTAGGTTGCTCATTGTGAATATGATATTTGGTGTGTATGGTCTGGTTTTGATTGTCGTGATGAATAGCCCCTCGTGTGAATATGAATGTATACAAGTGTTGTATGTAATTCATTTATTCTGTGGATTGCCAAATGTATTATTCTTTTATGGATCACGGTCGGGTTGAGATCGTCGAGTGTGATTGTATGTATATGATACAGACTACCCTCCGATGGAGTGCCTGAGCCGCCGGGTACTAGAATGTGTTAGGTGGTCATTTTAAGGAGTTGAGACTGGGCTGCCTCGTTCTAGAATTGGTGGGTTGCTCGCTGCACTTGGAGGAGTTTAGGATTGACCCGCGGAGGAGTGCTTAAGTTGTTGGGTTCTAGAAAGCGTTGGGTGACCCCCTCATGATGTTGAGACCGGGTTGCCTCGTTTTTAGGATTGGCGGGTGGCTCGCCGAGCTTGCACGGGTCTAGGTTTGGCTATGTAAGGGCTTTTCGCATGACCGTGGAATGTTTTGTTTCGTTTACGGCTCAAATGAAACGCGGGATTCATAGGATATCCGACTATTCCGTTTTCTATGATGTTTACCGCATGCCTGTAATGTGATTACTTACCTGTGATGAGTGTGTGTGTGTGTGTGTGTGTGAAAGTATTTTTATATGTTTTACATTCGTGCTAGACCTGCATCCGCCCTGCCGTAAGTTAAGTATCCTTACGATGAAGACCCGATGTCCTGTGGCGAATGCGAATAGCATATAAAAACATTCTATTTTCATTTTTCCTATTGTGCTTGTTTGGTGTGATAGGAAACTAGATAATAATTGTTTTTATCTAAATGATATGACTACATTAATATAATTAATATAAAGAAAATAAACCCAAATTGATGTTGTATTAACCATTTTTCAAAAACAACTATGTTTTCAAAACCGTTCAGTTCCTTCAACGATATCAAGTTCATTACGTTAAATGTTTTCTTCAAAACTAGCTGTAACCCTCCGTCATTTCAGATGATTAGAGTACTTAGTATTCGTTCTGCATTTGTTGACTGTGTCAAGGCATAGTGTTCGGTAGGTAAGTGATGATTGTCTGCTGTATACGATAAGATTTGTTAGGACAATCATACGACCTTATTGACTGTGTCAAGGATTGTGCGGATGGATCTAAATTAATCACAAATTGACGGGTTGAACTTGACTAGCGAGCTATGGTTTGTTGACCATGTCAAGGTCATATACTGTTAGGGGTAAAAACCATATCGGGAGTTTCAAGTATTGAAACATGCAATGTGATTACATCTCTACAAGAAAAAAGGGTATATTCCGTCAGGTGATTTATTCTGTCGGAATAAACCTATAAACTAATGGAATAAACCCCAAATAAGCCAAATGGATTCCTCGGTATGTTTAATAATTTTATTGGGTTATTCCGTCGGCTATTACCCGACGGAATAACCCAATAAATAAAAAAGGACTCGGGATGATACTCTCCTCTGATTTTCCCCCTAAATTAAAAAAAAAAAACTAACGTCTCTCCTCCGCTCGTCCTCCTCCTCCTCTCCCGGCCACCGGCGACCGGAGCTTCTCTAAGGCCACCGACTGTAAACCCCCCTTCTCTCTCTTTCTCTCTGCCACTCGGTCTCACTCTCACTCACACTCTCTCTCTCCCTTTCGTAGGCCCAGGGCCTCCGCCGTCGAGATCGCTACCATGTCGCCCACGTCGAAGCCCTCGCCGCCTCGCCTTCCTGTTCGAGCCCGGTCCCTTAGATTAAAGCCCTACCTCCCAAAATCGAGCTCGTCGAAGCTCGCCACCGCCATCGATAAGAGCCTTAGTCCCAATCAAGCTCTGCTCTGTGGTCCTCTTTAAGAAGAGATAAGGAAAATTGGTTTAATTTTAATTTTTTTGTTTAATTTTAAATTTTTTGCTTCCGGTCAAAAATTGTGTTGCTGTTGTCGATGTTGTCGTGTTGATGATGTTGCTGTTCTTGATGGGTTTGGGTTAGGGGTTAGGGTTAAGTGTTAGTGTTAGGGTGTAGGGGCTGGGTAATTTAGCTAATTTTTCTAGGCAGTTTATTGAAAAGCAACAATATTTATGGGTATTTTAGTGAAATTGTGACAATAGCTAAGGGTATTTTAGTGAAATTTATAGTAATTTAGTTAATTTAAGAAGATGGATTGTTTCTTTAAATTTGTTAAGGAAGTTTAGTGAAAAATCAATAATAGTTAATGGTATTTTAGTGTAATTTAGTAAAATTAATGAAATGGGTTGCTTAGGAAAAAATTTAAGATAGTTTAGTGAGAAAACAACAGCAGCAAATGGTAGTTTAGAGAGAATTTTTTGATATTTTATAGTAATTTAGTAGATGTGTGTGTTTACTTTTCAACAATTTACCGTTTTATAAATTGAAAAAATAAATGAGCTTAAAAGATTACTAATATATATCAAGAGCTCTCAACATTTTTTGGGGAGAACCTCTTCTATAATCCTTTTTGTTAACGACTAAAAGTTTTGTAATATTTGTCTGCAAAATATTGTGTTTTTTATTTATTTGGAATTTACAAAATATGAGGTCGTTACATAAAGACGATAAAATCATGGTATTTTAGTGAAATTTAGATGAGGCCTTATACCTTCAAGTTGAAGGCCAGATTAAAGACAGTATTTAACAGATGGTACCAGCGATGGATTTAAACCCTATACCTCTTTACTTAAACTCATGGTATATCATGTTAAACCACAAATATTAAGATGCTAATTTTATATATATCAAGAAAATTTATAACTTATGTATGTATGTATTTGGCAAGCATCCAAATTTGAAAGATGCAGCCAATTTTGCCAAAAGTATAGGCATCAATCACTCTCGTATTAGGTGAACTTGCTTAATGATTCCAGCTAAGAGCAAAGATGTGCAACTTTTTCCAAAGGAATGAAGACACGTGAGAGTTCTAGTTTTGGCTTTTTATTGGCAACAACTCATAAAGCCGAGGTTCCTTAATATTGATAAACTATAAATAACTCATCTTAATTAATAGTCATTATTGGACAAAGAAATTGATGTGTCGATTATTAAATTAAGTAAAATTTGAGGTTTTCAAATTAGCACTTGTTCAAAGTTTATATAATATTGTTATTTCTATTTCCTTATCATCTAAAATCAAAGTCGTAGGGCCTGTTTGGATATGGAGTAATGAAAAGTGGAGTTTTTTTTCTATGTGGGGTAGAAAGTAATGTAAACTCTAGTATGTAAGATCTTACATTTGCTTAAAATTTAATTTTGATGGGTTGGTTATTTGGTTTTGGATATCTAAACCCCAAATTAAAATGGGTATTTTCTTCTTACTTTTTATAGTTTAGTCATATGCTGTCGGATTAAGTTTTCTAAACCTTGCTTATCTTAACTATTGAGTTTAAATACCTCGAGCAAAGTTGTCAAAGCGTGATACGTTTCGTATTTCGTTTTTTAGTTTTTTCGTATCGTAAGAAACAATATTTCCCATTACAATAATGAAGTAATTATGTACAGAAACCAATCATAATTTTAAAAACGATTAAATCAGCAACGTAGATCCACATACAAGTAAATTTCAAAATTACAACTGTGCAGATACATACATATAAATCACACAAACTTATGCATTTGATAATTAAATATACCAAAACAATCCAAAATATTCATCCATATGTCATAACTCATAAGCAACAAGCATGATATGCATTTTAATTGTTAAATAGCTTGTCTGGGTTAATAATTTGATGTAACCAAGCGGGTTTTAAACCCAAATATCTGACCCGCTCTGCATTCTAATGGTTAAATAGTGCATCGTGTATTTCATATCGTTTCGTATGATACAAAATGTGTATCGACCAATAAATTACAGACTTACGATTCGTATCGAATTGTCCTTATTTCTTATCGTTTCGTAAAATACATTTCGTGTTTCGTACGAAACTAACAACACTGACTGGAGTCTTCTAGACTTCTAAAGGAATGCCAAACGGTGCATGGTTTAGATTTTGAAATTAAGTTTAAATAATTTTATGACCGGTTATCTTAAGTTAACTCCAAAAAGAATGTTTATATAGGGTACAAGATGGTCAAATTTGCCACTAGTTTTACTTCCGGAATTAAGCAAGTTGCTTCAATAACACATGACTTCTAAAAATATAGTATATTTTATCTTTGTTAAAAACCTGTTATGTGTGCCTTGAGTTTTGCATGCCCCATCCACATAGTATCTAGCCCATGAAGTCGAGCTCCTGATTTGTAGGGCTTGCTGAGACTGAAGCCTCCGACCGCAGTTTGGTCCTTGTTTGAGACGCAAGTATCCTACCAGGCGTTCAACTATATGGGTCCTATATATATTTTTAATAATTATGAAATTTACTTCAAGTCAGACGTTTGCAGTTCAACAAGGAGGCAGATATCTGGACGTGTTTGAGAAGCATGTCAGAAACATCAGAGCAACGACAAACGTCTGCAGGCCAGCAAGGCAGACGCCTGTGGAAGAACGAGCTCCAATCCAGAGCGCGGGCAGACGTCTGCCCAGATGTCTATCTTAACGAGCTGAAGATTTACAGAGTCGAGACAGGCGTCTCTCAAGTGTGGATCAGACATCTGCCTTCGTGATAACTACTGCGAATCTTATTTAACCACATTGTGATTGATCTTTATTTTAGATATGATTAGGGTTTGTTTATAAACCTCTCATATAATGTTTACACTATCAAATTAAATCAAAATGAGAGACTATTGTATTGAGAGTGTGGCGGCTTAGATTTTAATAAATTTGAAAGAAATCTTCTAAGGTTTGCTCATGGTGTATTTGATTCAAGATAATAGTAAGTATTGCAGATTTCGCTCTGCCGGGAACTAGCCATATGGTGGATGAGCCTCATTAACAAATCTCTTGTCTCATTCTTATTTATTTATTCTCATATTGTTATTAATTTGTTTTTCGTTTGTTAATTGCGTGGTGGTTGTTATTGCGTGAATTGATTTGTCTCGAGCATGGTTTCGTGTATCCACTCCTCCTACCCAACATATATTTCTTGACTGTATAGGATTTATGATATCATTCAACATCAATCTCCATAGCTGCCCCTATGCAGTTCCTTTTGGGAGAGGGGTCCATATAAAAGTTAGGACTTTTCTAATCTTCATGCAACTCTATTCTCTCTGAGTTGTTGTTTATGTTTTTGATAATTGTATTTGTTACAAATTTGATCTTATGTGATTTTGTGATGAGATCAAATCCCTAACAATGTAGTATCACATCTTTGCACCTTCAAGGTCACATGGCGGATTTCTAATAACCAAACTTATTTGTTATTGTTCACATTATAATCATTATCATCATCATCATCTAAGTTTTTCCTTTCTAAAATTGAATAATTGTATGCAGCAGGGCTAGCTACAATGAATATTCCTTAGAATTTTAAAATGGATAACATAAATGATTTAAATTCTTGACCAATTTCTTAAAATCATTTTCTTTTAGTAATGACAACAATACAAAAAAGAAGGATTTCCAAATTCTTCATCTCAATTCTCATATTCAAATGATACATAATTGGAAGGCAAGAGAAAAAAGGAAGAAAAAATAAATAAATAAATACATGTGAACACTACAAACTAGAAGAGAAAATCAAAATGAGAAGAACTCTTTCTTCCTTCTTCTTCTTTCCTTCTCTTTTTAGCAAGAAAAATTGGAAAGGAGAAGAGTTTGTTTTAGGTTTATGTAAGGAAGCAAGGGAATCCTGATCCGGATCTGT
Source organism: Agapanthus africanus (assembly GCA_030015575.1). Lineage (NCBI taxonomy): Eukaryota > Viridiplantae > Streptophyta > Magnoliopsida > Asparagales > Amaryllidaceae > Agapanthus > Agapanthus africanus. The sequence continues at coordinate 53,490,187 of CM057350.1, read as the reverse complement.
GCTCTGTATTTTTCCTATGCAAATCCAACGGTCATATATATTAGGGTGAAACAGGAAGCCCATGGTTGTGCAGGGTCAGAAGAAATCCAATTGCCGGAATTTAAAGACCGGGATACAAGCAGAGTAGAGCATCCTAATCCGGTAACCTTATTATTTTATTTTATTGGGTAGAAGGGTACTAGCAGGTGCAGCACAGATAATCAAGGCAGCTATCTGTGCAGTCATAACAGCAAGAACAACTGCGAAATCAAATAAAATCACATAATAGTCACTATTTGAATAAATTATTGGCCAAAAATGAAGAAGGAAAAGGATTCAAAGATGAGAAAGGAAACAAAAGCTCTACTCACCAATCATCAATGATTTTATCCTGAGTGTCATCTGAGCTTGACATTGTTTGAGATGATGGTGGCTCCATTGCTCTCCTTATGAATTTTTTTTTTTTTGGAGCTCTCTTTCTTCTTGTTTGAGCAAGTCAATTAAAAGAGTGCATTTTTAAAGATAAGGTTCATGGATATAACAAGGAGAAAGAAAAGAAACAGATGAAAACAAAAGAAAAAGGTAAGAATAAATGGAGCAGTTATGGGAATCGATTGGCACATGGAGGTTGGCATATTTTGTTCATTTATGAGGGAGGGGGGGAGCTAAGGTAGTGAGGTGGGTCATTTCTTTCTCTCTAACTTAAAATGAGTGTAGAAAAATGGTAAGAAGACATATTTGAAAAGATGTTTGATGATTTAAAATCAAACCAAAGCACATGTCATTTTAATTCTTTACGAAGAAAAAAAGGATGTTTGATGATAAATATATCTATTTTTTATCAAAAGAATTGAAGAGGCGCGTCACTTTTTCGACTTTTTCCTCTCATCTTCTGGGCAAGAGAAAAAATAGCTCACCGTATCAAAACTTTGATTTATGATGAGATTTAAGTATAAAGTTTCATATGTTATGACTGGTTGTACCAAAATTATAAAAAATGTGATCCGTCCATTTTGAATCTGACGAACCAGAATAATAGGTCATAATGACCTAATGTAAAGTTGGATTACCCGGACGTAAAGCTAAAATTTTATACGGAGTCACATTTGCTTGACATGAATATTAAGCGTCTTCTTCTCCAACTTAAAAATTTCATAACTTTCGCATACGGTGTCATAATTAACTCAAACTTGGTTCATTAAATTAGTATTGAAATTCTCTTTCAAATCAATTTCACATATTTTGTATTGTTACTTGACAGGTGGTACTTTTATGTTTCCAAGTGGGGCTTTAAAATTTTAAGAATGGGCATGCATACACATAAAGAGAAAGAAAAGAGCATTAAATGACTCTTGTCTTGTCAATTGTGCTTGTTGAAATAGGCATAGGTTGCGTCCCGATTGGTCTAATTCGTTGTAAAACAAATCTTCAATTTAAAAATTTCATGATTTTCACATACGGTGTTAGAATTAACTCAACTTGGTTCATTGAATTCGTATTGAAATTCTCTTTCAAATGAACGCCAATTTAACATATTTTGGATCCGGTCCATATCAAAAAGTCTCATTTAGTAAGTCCCATTTAGAAAAACAAATTGTACCATCTAGAGAAATGCTCAGTGAAAAATCGAATTTTTTTATTTAGGTTATTTTATCACCATATATCAAATCGCCAATTTGACATATTCTAGATATAAATATTTGAAAAAATGGGTAGAAATCCAAAATTTTGTAAACTCCATAACTTATGTACAATAAGAAATAACTATATAAGACATGGGGTGGCACAAATACCATATGGAAAAGCCCAAGGGGATATATGTAAAGTGTGTAGCCTATACAAGGCAAACATGATGAAAAAAATCAATAACAACTTTCATTCTCTTACAAATTTTAGGGTTTGTGCCTCCATTTTCTTTTTCTCAATTAGTGAGCAATTATAGTAAGTAGGAAACAAGTATGCAATTGAGCAATTTCTAAACTAATAAGCAATATAAAGTAAGTGTCACGCCTCGCTTCTAAGTAGACGGAAATAATGACGTGGCAGGCCGCAACGTATTACTAAGAAATAAATACGTTAAGCGTAATTAAGCAATATATAAAATGAACAAAAATGACAAGAGTATTAAAATAAAACAGCAACTTTATTTACATTCATCTTTATATACAACTGTTTGAAAATGAAAAGATACAATGATATAAAGCAGTGCCTAAACAATAGCATACAAAATGAAAGTGCAGGTGAACTAGTAGTCAAGCTGAGTGGTGAGCTGGTCCAAGTCCTCCTAGCTAGGCTCGATCTCCTGAGAGTCCGGTTCTCCTGACGAACATTCCAAAGAAAGAAATAAAATAGAATGTCGTCAACGAACTAGCGCTCGGTAAGTCCCAAAAGAAGAAAGAGAATACAGTATATAAAATGAAATAAACAGGTAAATTGTATTTGATTGATTACTGTTATATGATAGTTATTCTAACGTGGTTATTTATAGCTTGGTCAAGAAGGTATTCATATATACGAGAGGAGTCTATCCTACCCCGTGGACTATGGTAACATGTAGTACAATGCCCCGTCATAACCCACGGGACATGTCACGTCCCGCTTTCCAATAGACGGAAACGGTGACGTGGCAAGCTCGCGACGTATTTATTTCGAGAAGGTCATTTCCCGCATTAAATACGCTAAGCGTAAAATAAGCAATATAAAATGACAATATAATAAATATGAGATTAAAACTTCAACAACTTTATTTACATTCAATTTGATTCATTTACAATACATGATTTTTAACTGAAAGAAAATATAAGGATTGAAACGCCTAAACAGGTGGCGTACATAAACAGAGAAAAGGTAACTGGTCTAGGCCTGGGTCTCAGTCTGATGGTGCTCTTTCTCTGCCTCTTCAGTCTCCACGGTATCTGACGAACATTCCAAGAAAATAAAGAAGGGTGGAATGTCCGTCAGCGAACTTTCGCTCGGTAAATCCCAAGGAAATGAAGTGAAGTATAAAGTGAAATGATAAGGTAAAAGTATATTATGAATAATTGATTATGAAGTATATTGTGTCAGCATGTCGTTTAATGTCAACTTGGCAAGTTTGTTTAGCATGCAGTTTTATTGTAATACATGTGAACAAGTATGGTAATGTCTGATGAGTAGATAAGCATGATAGCATGAGCATGGAAAACAAAAGTAAAATGGCCGTGTAGTGTAAGTATAGTGAATATGCAGTGAATGTAAGTGACTTATCACGTCTCTACTTGGGTAAACTAATTTAACGTAAGTTTAAGAGTGAATGTCAACCAATTTCAAGAGTATTCTCGAACCTAACAGGTTGTAATTCAGGGGTAAGGAACCACGGGACCGAATTAAGTATTAGTAACAAGACTTCAACCTAGTGTTGAAATATTCCAGACTCAACATGCTGTAATCCAGGAGTAAAGAAACATAGGCCCTCATGATAACTTGCTTGTTTTAGTAGACATGGATTCATGATCTAATGGGACTCCTGAGATTTAGTTGGATTTACGTATGAACTACCCCAACACCCCGTAGATGATAATTTACAGTTAAATTTACAGGCCTTGCTCGAATCCATGAATACATCAAGTGGCCAGATAGAGTTCATGTCGATATTGAGTATTCATGTCAAGTATTCTTGTATTCATGTCAAGTTGTATGCATGGTTCGAGTCAAGTCAAGTCATGTATTCAAACTTGATATATGTGTTTGAATTCAGGTATTCAAGTTCATATTCAAGTATGCATGCTAAACTTTGGTTTCATGTTTGAATTGAATTCTGACTTGAGTTTGGATTCAAGTTCATGTTTGGTTTTAAATTCAGGTTGAGTTTGGGTTTAGACATGAGTTAGACTCAAACTTGAGTCAGACACTTTAAAATGATTTAGATCTTGAATTAGGTTCAGCAGTTATCGGTAACTGCTACACATGGAAGGCAGAATTTGTCTTTTTCCAAGACAATTACCATTGATAACATCGTTAAGTTTTTCTATCTTAAATAGGAAAGTACTAACTTTCTCCGGCTCCCTGAAGCTCAAGAGAATTGATTCCTCTTAAACCCATATTTACTAAAGTCCTTAATAGTGTTTTATATAACTCAAGGGGATTTTATGAAAAATATTTTATATACTTTCAAAATAAATCTCGAGTATTTATTTATATTATTTAGGGTTTCCATGGAAGTGTATTTTAAGAATGCGCAGTATTTTAGTGATGATAGTTTAGCTTGGATAGTTCAAGGTATTTCAGTGTAAAACTTGACTTTGGATAACTTGAAGGTATTTTGATGAAACTTATCATTTTTTTAACGTTTAGAAAATATGGAATTTTATTATATCTTGAAAATATGTGGTTTGATAATATTTATATGTTTATAAAAATTAATTTTATTATTAAATTGAAAATCTCATTTTTCTTAAAAATCGTATTAAAAATCTTTCGAGATTGAATGCTCCGTGAGGAGGTCTGCATCTTGCTCTACTAGCCCATGGATGTGCGATAATCCACACCATCAAATAACGGGTTCCCCAAATGGGTTGTAGAGGCATAATCGCAAAGAGTTTAATAATACTATTTAAAATAAAACCATCTTTTAGTCGATGGTATTTTAATGAAATATTGTATTTACCACAAAAATATGTTCGAAAGAGTATCGTGCTATATAAACATGTGTGTATGTGAGGGGTAGGTCATTACCCCGTGATGTTTTCTAGAGGTATGTACAAACAAAGGAATAAAAAATGACGTATATAAAGTTCATGGTATTTTCATATAAAAGTGAGATTTAAGTTGTTTAACATGATGTTTTAGAGTGAAAATTGGTTCGAAACATTTATAATAGTGTTACAAATATTATGTAAAAGTTAGATGAACAATATGTAATTAAAAAGTGAGATTTTATAGTTTAGAAAATTTACATCGGTACTAACTCCACTTACCGATATTTGTTTTGAAAAGAGATTTTAGAGAAGAAGGGGGGATGGTGAGAGGAGACTTACCGTTTGATTTTGTAAAGAAAAGAGGGAGGAAGAGGTTGAGATCGCCGTAGCATCGCGGGATTGTCGGAATTCGCTTCGGTCCTCGCCGGAAGTTGATAGCTTGCTAACTCCACTTCTACCTCACTTGTACTTGAGAAAATGTGATATTTTTTGCTAGAATTTTCAGAATGAGAAGGGGCTAGGACGTGGGATAGTATTTATAGTGTGAAGTTAAGGTGTTAGAATTGAAAGAATAAATTAAAATGCATTTAAATTGGATTTAAAGATGAAATTAAAGTTTCTGTTTGATTGCAGGAAAATCAAACGGTGCAGGGGTGATGGGGGTAGGCCAAGGGTTTTGTGTGCAAAGCCCGAGGACTTTTACCCATGGGGGGCCCATCCCCGCCAGCTTAAAGATGAATCTCGCCGGCCAAGTTGTGGGTAGGGGCCGGTGGATTCTCTCCACGTGTATTCCTCTGTGTTTATATCATTTTGCACATGTTAGTTTTCTCTGACTTTTCATTTCTATGTGCAGTGCACGTGTAAGCTTTTGGGCTTCCAAAAAGTTTAAAAGAAAATCAGGAAAAATATATCATTTTGCACATGTTAGTTTTCTCTGACTTTTCATTTCTATGTGCAGTGCACGTGTAAGCTTTTGGGCTTCCAAAAAGTTTAAAAGAAAATCAGGAAAAATATAATGTGGCTAATGGGGTTCGAACACAAGGGCTACGTCACAGCAGTGCAAGGCTTTACCAATGAGCTACAAAATATTTTTTGATGTTCTTAAACAAATTTAACTTATAATTTGTACTCAGGCTAAGAAACTCCTTTCTTTACTTTAAAAAGAAAAATTTTATACAGAAAATTCAGAGTCGTTACAGGACAACGGCACATGAATTCATGTAGGTGTCTTTTAAGTGACCTCTCGTGCCACGATAAACGTTCCGTACCAATCTACCCCTTTATCCCCGCGTAATGTATTGTATAGTTTATGTTTACAAGTCTTGCCGAAACCATGGATACAAAATATTCATGTATTCGTGTTCAGGATATAATCAAGTATTCAAGTAGTCAAGTCAAGTTATAACCATGGATCAGTTAAGTTAAGTCAAGTATACATGTTTGATATTGATGTTCATGATCAAGTATTCATGCTTGATTTTGGATTTATGTTTGAATTGGACTTAGACTAAGTCAGACACTTGTAAACAGATTTAGCTCTTAAATTAAGTTCGGGAGCCATCGGCAACTGTTGCACATGGACGGCAGAATTTATGTATTTTTTCAAAACAATTACAATTAATAACTCCGTTAAGTTGTCTATCTTAAATAGGCAAGTATTCACTTTCTCCGGCTCCCTAGGGCTCAAGAGAATTGATCCCGCTTAAACCTATATTTATTAACGTCCTTAAATATTATTTTATATATTTCAAGGGGGGTTTATGAAAAATATTTTAATATAATTAAAAAGTAAATCTCGAGGGTGATTAGTATTATTTAGGGTTGTAATGAGCATGGATTTTAAATATTAGGGTATTTTAGTGATAACTACTTAGCATTTGAAAGTTCATGGTATTTTGAAAAACTTACCTTTTTGGTATCTTGATGGTATTTTATTGACATTTGTTTATCTTTCAGTTTTAGAAAAATATAGATTTATTATATTTTGAAAATAGGGATTTATAATTTTAATTTAAAAATAATTTTAGTTTATTTAGAAAATTCGTATTTCTTAAAAACGTATTTAAATCCTTTCGAGATCGAATGCCCTGTGAGAAGGTTTGCATCTCGCTCTACTAGCCCAAGAATGATAATCCACACCATCCATTAGCGGGTCCCCTAAAGAGTGTTGTAGATGCATAATCGCAAAGAAAATGAAATATCACTTTAAAAGAAATCCGGTTTTAAAATTATGTGGTATATTATTGTAATATTATTCTTCGAAACGAAAATACATACAATGAGTATTATGCTATGAAGCCAAGTGTGCATGTGGGGTAGGTCGTTACCCCGTGAAGTTTTCCTAAAAGTGTTGTTTAAAAAATTTGTCGAAAAGATGTGATAACAAAGTTCAAGATATTTTAATGTAAAAGTTCAATTATGGATGTTTCACATGAAATTCTTGATTAAAATTGATTATAAACATTTATATTTAGGGTTACAAGTATTGTGTAAAAATTAGGTTGATCAAAATATAAAAAAGAAGGAGTTTCTAGGGTTTAGAAAAAAGATATCGGTATTAACTCCACTTACCGATATAAGTTTGAAAATTGAATTTCAATGAAGAGAAGGAGAGATTGGGAGAGACTTACGGTTTTAGAAACTCAAAGAAAGAGTTAGGAATAAAGAATGATCGTCGTGGCTTCGTGGGAGCTCCGGAATTGGCTTCGATCTTCGCCGGAACCAACTTGTTCGCTAACCCCACTTTACTTCACTGGCACTAGGAACTTTTTAGAGAGTTTTGGCTTGAATTTTCAGAATGGTGCTGAGCCAAAGTATGAGGTGGTATTTATAGTGGAGAATTAGGGTTTTCGAATTAAAATTGTGGATTAAAAAGTATTAAAATTGTGATAAATTGTGAATTGAAAGGTCTCCGTTGCAGGGAAATCAAACAGTGCAAGAAAATTAGGGGTAGGTGAAGAGACGAGTGTGCAGAGCATAGGGCAATTTGGCCCTATCTTGACCGTCGGCGCCGGCTTGTAGGCATGTTTGGCCGGTCGTTTTGTGCCATCTGGTCTCGAGATTCGTGCCACTTGATCAATTTAGTATTTAAGCCATTTTCCACATGTTTGATTTTTCTGAACTTTTCATTTCCCCGTGTATTGCACGTACAATCTTTTGGGCTTCCAAAAAGTTAAAAAAAATCAGAAAAAATAATTGTGTCTGATGGGAATCGAACACAGGGGCTACATCACAGCAGTGTAAGGATTTACCAGTGAGCTACAAGTTGTTTTTTGCTGTTATTTAACAAAAGTAACTTATCACTCAAACTCGGGCTGTAAAACCCATTTCTTGTATATTAATAGAAAATTTCCATACAAAGATTTTAGAGTCGTTACAGTAAGAGAGAAATTGCAAGCGCAAACACGAATCGATTTAGAGTGGTTCGGGAGATCCTCTAGTCCACTTTGTTTAGGCGCACAAGCTCGTTCCACTAAAACATGTCTTTCTCGGAGACAAACACGTTGTTTGCAAGCAACCCACAACCCTGCTTCCGGTGGGGCCTAACAAACACGTCTCCTTAAAAGACTACACGTTGTTCATCACTATAAACAACACTTCTCGCAAGCTCTAGCCGTCTCTCTCAATACAACCACACGTGCTCACACTTGAGCACTTACTTCTCTCAACAAACTCTTCTTTCTTACAAGGCATCCTTGCACTCAAGAATCCTCTCAATGAAGAAAGAAGGCAAAATATAAGATCAAGATTACTCTCAAAGGAGTTTTACAATTGAATCACTAGTACTCAAGAAAAATGGAATATCAAAATAGAAGCCCTTGAGTGATTTTGTGTGTGAGGGTGATTTTAGGCAAGAAAATGAATATTTGATCAAACTCTCACAAGAGATGAGATATTTCTTTTGAAGATCACTTTATAATATTGGCAACTGAAATCTCTAAGTAATTGGGACTCAAAATCCAACACAATACTTTTTTATAGCCCTCAAAGAAAACTAGACGTTATGGGTCAAAGATAATAGAAAACGCTCACGGCAGACGTCTGAATAATATCGGGGCAGACGTTTGGCCTTTTAGAAAAAGTAACCCAATGGCTATATTTTAAAAAAAAATCTTCTTCAGACGTCTGTCACAATGACCTTCAGACGTCTGAAATTAAAACTATTTTTAACCGAGACTTTTGCACAAACGTTTGAAGAACAATGGGAAGACGTCTGAAGCAGAAAAAAAGTTTTGGCAAAAACATAACATCAGACGTTTGCACCGATGAGCTGCAGACGTATATGTTTATTACTGGAAAGCATAGAGCCAAAACCAGACGCCTGAAGCTCATATGGAAAGACATCTGAAGTTTAATAAATCCATTTTGAAACCCTTCATCAAACGTCTGGTCCATTGACTTTCAGACGTCTGTCTTATCTCAATATTGAAAACATATCTGAAATATCAGATATCAACAGTGCACAGACATCTGAACTTCAACGAGGCAGACGTCTGGCTAAGCACAAAAACAGTAGTTTGGGTTTCCTGAAAAATGAAATTTCAAAAACGAAAAACCCAAAGTTTGTAAAAACCTTTATGCTAAAATGTGTGAGTGTTTAAGAGCCCGGAATAATAATACCATAGTTCGATCGAGTACTTATAAAGATTTCTATGTCGGTTAACGTATTTTTCAAAATCTTGAATCTTCGTCATCTCTACTCGAGCTCTTGAAACTTTAGCGCTTCGCTTGAACTTGCGTTGGTCGATTGATCTTCAAATTGGATTCGACACTAGATGCTTCAAACTCGAACACGCCATTTCACTCACTTGAATCTTGAAGTCGATATCTTGATCTTAAAAAGGACTTTGCTTCGACTTCGATCTTTGACGCTTCAAACTTGGACTTGGCTTCTAGTTTCTTGGCTATTCATAGCATGAACTCGAATCCCTTGAACTTTGGCTACTTAGTATCATGAAGCTTGAATATGCAAATTATGAAGCACTCGTCCATATCCTCCAACCTTCATTAGATATATCGGGTATGCTTAATTTCTTCCATCCTCCATCATAGAGCTTCATTTTAAGATATCCGATAACCTGAAATGCAATCTCAAAGACCAAACTCATCATATATAGTGTTATGAAATATAAGCAAGTTAATAAACACAAGTATATGAACATTCATTATTTTTTATATCACAATCATGAATAGTATATCAATATCAAGATGTAACTCAAACTCAAAACATGAGATATTGATATATTAAATATATATACATGGTATAAGAGAAGCAAGATATAGATCACATGTATATACAAATTCATATTGTGAATTACCAAAACAATGAATGAGAGTAATATATCGATATCAAGAATATAATACAAGTATAACATGAGATATTGATATATTACTCGGTATACACAAGATATAGGATAAGCAAGCTAAACATCAAGTGTATACGGGTTTAGTTTCGATTGGATAAAGCAAGATAAACAAGTGACACTAAATGAACTATTCATGTTTAAGCTATCATCAAAACTAAATAAATGGATTATCGAAACGCATAAGCCATCAGTAGCTTATGCACTTACTGTAGTAAGAAGATATTAGTCCAATGCAGGAGAAACAAAAGATATAAGCGAAGAACATTCTCAAGTACTTGTGCAGTACTTTGGAGTTGTTCTTGGTTTTCGGTCAACGTGACCTCAAGTTGGAAGCGATTACCGATCTTAGCTTTCAAGGTGATATGGATGACAGAATGTCTGTCACGAGTTGTAAGTTTTGTTGTGTCATGCCCCGCTTCCCAGTGTACGGCGAAGGGGACGCGACCGGTCCGCTACGTATATACTCAGAAGTACATATGCTAAGCATATCTAAACAATAAAAAGAATACACAAGAGACAAGGATAATAAAAACAGCAACCTTTATTTATTAATATTCTTTTGTACAATGCATGAAAAGGAAATACAACTGAAATAAAAAGATGCCTAAACAGTGGCATAACAGGAAATGAAAAATACAAAATGAAAAAGTGTACAATGAAACTAAAGTGCTGGGTCTTTGGAAAACTGCTCCAAGTCTTTTTGAGATGACTCGATCTCTGCCGGGTCCAAAACATCTGACGACATTCAAAGAAGAAAAAAATAGAATGTCGTCAGCGAACAGGTCGCTCAGTAAGTCCCAAAGATAAGAGGATAAATAGAATAGAGAGAGAGAGAGAGTTGCTTTTACGGTTGTATTATATTGTTATATTGTTATAGTATTGTGTTAACGCTGTTGTTTGTAGTTTGGTACAGACGGATGCCAGTGTATACGAGAGGGGTCTCAGTATGCTAAAGACCGGGGCAAATGGAAGTATAAGGCTCCGTTATACAACCCGGAACAACGGCAATTGGATTCATGTTAGGTGTCTTAATCTTACCGTCTCGTGCCACCTTTAACACCTTCCGTACCAATCTACCCCTTAAACCCCGTAATGTCTTGTTTGTATTGTTATCTTGTAAATTGTATTGGTTGTATGATTGGTTGACTGACTGACCGAAAGCATGATATCAGGAAACAGTTATAACCGTAGAGTCAGGTAAATGGAATACTGAGAATCATGTAAAAGGAATATATATCCATGGTTCGGTTCAGTCAAGTTGTATAATTTGATAATTGAATTCATGGTTTCATGTGTTCATATTGAATTGGAATCTTGTAGGTTATAGATTGACTTGAACCATATTCAAGTCAGATTAATCAGACTCAAATCCGAGTCAGACAATCAGAAATGTGAATCGAAGTCTTATAATTGCTAGGGTCCTTAGGGTAATTTATAAAACTTGAGGGGGTTTTATGTAAAAATATTTTTATATACTTTTCAAAATACACCTCAAGTATTTATTGTTCGCCTTTAGAGTTGTAATGAGGGTGGATTTTATGTTGTGACATTTCTAGTGAAAATATCCTAGTTTTATAAATAAGAGTATTTATCTGTAATATTGATTATTTGAAGTTCATGGTATTTTAGTGTAAAATTTATTCTTGTGATTTTAGAAAAAAAAAGGTGGAATATTTATATTATAATAAAATAGGTATTTTAAGGATAAATATATATATATTTATACAAAAATAATTTTAATAAATATTTTATATTCCAAAAGTCTCATTTTCTTAAGATGTCGTATTTTAAACCTTTCGAGACCGAATGCTCCTTGCGGAGGTCTGAATCTCGCACTACTAAGTCCGAGGATGTGCGATAATCCGCACCATCCCGAACGGATTCCCCAAAAATGGGCTGTAGCGACGCTTTGCAAAGATTGTAAAATACTAATCGTTTAGAAAACGGTTTTATAAAGTAAAAGGTATTTATTTGCAAAAGTGTAAATTTTCCGTATTTTAGATTCTAGGGTTTCCTAAGTCAACTAGCTTATTTCTAAATGGTCTAAACGACAAGTCGTTAGATACCTCAAATCGTCTCTTCACCGCCAATTGTGGCCAGGTAAGTACAAATGAGGAAAGAAGGGATCCGCTTACGAATCACCGTGAGACGGGCCTTTTAAAGTTACCTTTTCTCACTTGCCTAGCCTAAACACCACAAAGTCAGGTTTAGATAAACGATCGATGTCCATAACTTATTTTGTTTTCCTAATAAGAGATATTTATTTAAAAGTGTATCAAAGCTAAAACTTTTAGAAATGGTTTTATTAAGAATATGGTATTTAAATGAAAGTATTGTTTTATCATATTCTAAATTTTTGATGATATCGTTTCAGGTTGTATATGCGTGTGTGTGAAGGTAGGTCATTACCTCGTGCTCTACTTTAAATGTATAGAAAAGTTAAGGGGTTAGATGTGAAATCGAAACATTGTAGTATTTAGATGAAAATACGATAAATTGGAAAGGTTATCATTTCATGCGATGAAACTTGTTCAAATTGTTTGTTAAATGTTTAATAGTCAACATAAAGATATTTAAGCATGAATGTATTGGTGAGAAGTGAAATTTTATAGAAAACCGAATCGGAAATCGGATTTGTTCCGATTCCGTCGGGTTTTGTAATTTCGTATTTTAGAGAAATAGAAAGAGTGATAGAATGGGACTTACGGGTTTCGATTAAGCAAAGGAGTGAAGGGGGGACTAAAGAGGTTGCCGAGGCGTTGCTTCGTCGCCGGTTATTCCTAAAAACGTCGCCGGAATTTCGTCGGAGTTTCGCCGCGAACTTGTTTTCAAAGTACACAACTCTTTAGAAGATTTTAAGAGAGTGAGCTTAGGGTTTTGGGATGAGAGGGTAGAGGGTAAGGGGTGTATTTATAGGGTAGGCTAGGGGTAGGAAAGGTGAAGAGTTTTTGATAAAAAAATTATAAAAATGTGGGGAAAACATTAAAAATCGTAGTAAATAGGGTATATTGAAGTCTCGGGAACCGATCCATTAATTTGGAGTATACAGGGGGTAGGGGAGACGAAGAGCCCCAACTTTCATGTTGGGGACTCGGCCGTCCGGCCGAGTCCGGCCGGCGGCGCCGGACCGAGTCGGCCGGTCCGCCGGCCGAGTCAGGTGGTCGGTGGGTGTGGGGTTCTCAGGTGAAGACTCTGGGATATTTACTTTTTCATGTGAAGTTCAAGTTTTGGAAGTTACGGTGTGTGGACTGTTGGGCTTCCTAAAAATTTAAAACAAAAACAATATAAAAATAATGTGGGGCAGGAGATTTGAACTCTTGTGGCTTGGTTCAGCAGTGCAAGGTATTATCAATGAGCTACAAACTCCTTCTTGTAATTATTGTGGTATTTAATTACTTAAAATGATAGCAGCAAGAATAAATACTCCAAGTATACATTAAATTTAAAGTAATTTCTTGTACATTAAAAAATGAGTTATTACATTCTTGTAACTTGTAATTAAAAAACAAAATAATTACTTATATCTTGTGCTCAGGCTAAAATACCCCTTTATGGATTTTGAAAAAATTAATTTAAAATATTGTATAGAAAAAGTGTATAAGAAAATTAGGGTTGTTACATTCTACCCTCCTTATAAAAATTTCGTACTCGAAATTTGTAAAAGGAAAGTGTAACAGTGCAAGGAAGTTTAGTGACTGTAGTATAAATAGTGTATAAAAGTGATACGATGGTGAAAAGGGCTTACCGGTGTTACCTTGATCTACAGTCTCGGCTTCTACGGCTTCTAATGTGAATGTATGTCGCCGTGGTACATTCCTTCTAGCTGGAGGCACATTCTGCCTTTGGGGCCTGTTTCTCTGCCCCCTAGGCATGTCCCTCATTGCTTGTTGGAATTGGCGAGTAGGCTGTGCAGGTGGTGGAGCAGGTAGTGCATAACGAGGTGCAGGAGCCTGGATGGTTGGCCACTGCGGGTAGTTGGTGGGTAGGTGAGTTGAGTTGCTATTGTAAGGACAGTTCCAAATTCCGTGGTTGGATGCGCCACAAATTGGATACAGGCCTTTTGCGCGCCTACAGTTCTTCCACAAGTGTCCCTTTCTATGGCAGTAGTGGCAAATTTCTTCAGTTCTCCTGGGTTCAAACGATGGCCTGGAAGAGGCTTCTCCTGCCATTTGAGTGGCAGGGCGTTTCAAACTGGCAGATTGGGGTCTGCCCCTCGCCTTTATCACTGCCTCATAACTGCGGGCAGCTTCTAAAGCATTTTCATGTGTCAGAAATTTCCCTGTGGCTAATACAGCCTGAATTTCCGTGTCCAGATCTTGTTGAAAGCGACGGGCTCTGATCTTGTCCGTCGGTATCAAATGTGCCGCGAATCGGCTCAGCATGGTGAATTCAGCATCGTACTCATCTACTGATTTATCCCACATCGAACATTGTTGTAGATGAATGAACTGCTGCTCCATAGCAAACCTGGCAGTCACAGGGAAGTATTTCGCGTCGAACTTCTCACGAAAAGTCTTCCATTCAATAGGCTGTACAAGACGGGTTTCTTCCGCCTTCCACCAGTTGCGAGCATTGTCCGTGAGCTGTATTTTCGCCACACTGACCCAAGCTATGTCTGGCACTTGAGCTGCTGCCAGATCATCTTCTATGCTTTGTGTTCATTCCTCAGCTTCAAGTGGGCTTCCCTTTCCGGAGAACTGCTTGGGATGTAAAGCCCTGAATTGCTTTACCCCCGGTGCGTCAGTTTCGGGATGGTTCAGGAGTTGTTGCTGTCCCTCAAGAAGGCTGCGGATCGCTTCAAGTAGCACTGTTTGCTCGGTGGGTGGCGCAGGAACAGCTGGTGTGAGAGGTAGTGCTGGAGGTGTGTTGTTGACGTTGGTACTGGTGTTATTCGTGGAATCCATAACCTTGAAGAAAAATTTGGGTTATGACAGATTCAAATACATGAAATGATAAGATTCAAGGAATTGCAAGATTCAAGAAACATGAATTGTAAAGAATGTTTTAGTTGCTGGTTCTTGTGTTATATTGCTTAGGTTGTTCACGCAGAACAGAACTGCATAATAGGGATTAATACAGCTCTGACCTGCATGGGCCACCAACAAAACCTGTCACGCCCCGCTTCCCAGTGTACGGCGAAGGGGACGCGACCGGTCCGCTACGTATATACTCAGAAGTACATATGCTAAGCGTATCTAAGCAATAAAAAGAATACGCAAGAGACAAGGATAATAAAAACAGCAGCCATTATTTATTAACATTCTTTTGTACAATGCATGAAAAGGAAATACAACTGAAATAAAAAGATGCCTAAACAGTGGCATAACAGGAAATGAAAAGTACAGAATGGAAAAGTGTACAATGAAACTAAAATGCTGGGTTTTCGGCAAACTGCTCCAAGTCTTCTTGAGATGGCTCGATCTCTGCCGGGTCCAAAACACCTAACGACATTCAAAGAAGAAAGAAATAGAATGTCGTCATCGAACAGGTCGCTCGGTAAGTCCCAAAAATAAGAGGAGAAATAGAATAGACAGAGAGAGAGAGAGTTGCTTTTACAGTTGTATTATATTGTTATATTGTTATAGTATTGTGTTAACGCTGTTGTTTGTAGCTTGGTATAGACGGATGCCAGTGTATACGAGAGGGGTCTCAGTATACTAGAGACCAGGGCAAATGGAAGTACAAGGCTCCGTTATACAACCCGGAACAACGGCAATTGGATTCATGTTAGGTGTCTTAATCTTATCGCCTCGTGCTACCTTTGACACCTTCCATACCAATGTACCCCTTAAACCCCGCGATATCTTGTTTGTATTGTTGTCTTGTAAATTGTATTGGTTATATGATTGGTTGACTGACTGACCGAAACCATGATATCAGGAAATAGTTGTAACCGTAGAGTCAGGTAAATAGAATACTGAGCATCATGTAAAAGGAATATATATCCATGGTTCGGTTCAGTCAAGTTGTATAATTTGATAATTGGATTCATGGTTTCATGTGTTCATATTGAATTGGAATCTTGTAGATTATAGATTGACTTGAATCATATTCAAGTCAGATTAATCAGACTCTAATCCAAGTCAGACAATCAGAAATGTGAATCGAAGTCTTATAATTGCTAGGGTCCTTAGGGTAATTTATAAAACTTGAGGGGGTTTTATATAAAATTACTTTTATATACTTTTCAAAATACACCTCAAGTATTTATTGTTCGTCTTTAGAGTTGTAATGAGGGTGGATTTTATATTGTGACATTTTTAGTGAAAATATTCTAGTTTTATAAATAAGGGTATTTATCTGTAATATTGATTATTTGAAGTTCATGGTATTTTAGTGTAAAATTTATTCTTGTGATTTTTAGAAAAAAAGGGTGGAATATTTATATTATAATAAATAGGTATTTTAAGGATAAATATACATATATTTATACAAAAATAATTTTAATAAATATTTTATATTCCAAAAGTCTCATTTTCTTAAGATGTCGTATTTTAAACCTTTCGAGACCGAATGCTCCTTGCGGAGGTCTGAATCTCGTACTACTAAGCCCGAGGATGTGCGATAATCCGCACCATCCTGAACGGGTTCCCCAAAAATGGGTTGTAGCGGCACTTTGCAAAGATTGTAAAATACTAATCCTTTAGAAAACGGTTTTATAAAGTAAAAGGTATTTATTTGCAAAAGTGTAAATTTTCCGTATTTTAGATTCTAGGGTTTCCTAAGTCAACTATTCTATTTCTAAATGGTCTAAACGATAAGTCGTTAGATGCCTCAAATCGCCTCTTCACCGCCAATTGTGGCCAGGTAAGTACAAATGAGGAAAGAAGGGATCCGCTCACGAATCACCGTGAGACGGGCCTTTTAAAGTTACCTTTTCTCACTTGCCTAGCCTAAACACCACAAAGTCAGGTTTAGATAAACGATCGATGTCCATAACTTATTGTGTTTTCCTAATAAGAGATATTTATTTAAAAGTGTATCAAAACTAAAACTTTTAGAAATGGTTTTATTAAGAATATGGTATTTAAATGAAAGTATTGTTTTATCGTATTCTAAATTTTTGATGATATCGTTTTAGGTTGTATATGCGTGTGTGTGGAGGTAGGTCATTACCTCGTACTCAATTTTAAATGTATAGCAAAGTTAAGGGGTTAAATGTGAAATCGAAATATTGTGGTATTTAGGTGAAAATACGATAAATTAGAAAGGCTATCATTTCATGTGATGAAACTTGTTCAAATTGTTTGTTAAATATTTAATAGTCAATATAAAGTTGTTTAAGCATGAATGTATTGGTGAGAAGTGAAATTTTATAGAAAACCGAATCAGAAATCGGATTTGTTCCGATTTCGTCGGGTTTTGTAATTTCGTATTTTAGAGAAATAGAAAGAGTGATAGAATGGAGCTTACGGGTTTCGATTAAGCAAAGGAGTGAAGGGGGGACTAAAGAGGTTGCCGAGGCGTTGCTTCGTCGCCGGTTGTTCCTAAAAACGTCGCCGGAATTTCCACCGAAATTTCGTCGGAGCTTTGCCGCGAACTTGTTTTCAAAGTACACAACTCTTGAGAAGATTTTGAGAGAGTGAGCTTAGGGTTTTGAGATGAGAGGGTAGAGGGTAAGGGGTGTATTTATAAGGTAGGCTAGGGGTAGGGTAGGTGAAGGGTTTTTGATAAAAAAAATTATAAAAATATGGGAAAAACATTAAAAATCGTAGTAAATAGGTTATATTGAAGTCTCGGGAACCGACCCATTAATTTGGAGTATACAGGAGGGTAGGGGAGACGAAGAGCCCCAACTTTCATGTTGGGTACTCGGCCGTCCGGCCGGTCCCGGCTGAGTCAGGTGGTCGGTGGGTGTGGGGTTCTCAGGTGAAGGCTCTGGTATATTTACTTTTTCAGGTGAAGTTCAAGTTTTGGAAGTTAAGGTGTGTGGACTGTTGGGCTTCCTAAAAATTTAAAACAAAAACAATATAAAAATAATGTGGGGCAGGGGATTTGAACTCTTGTGGCTTGGTTCAGCAGTGCAAGGTATTACCAATGAGCTACAAGCTCCTTCTTGTAATTATTGTGGTATTTAATTACTTAAAATGATAGCAGTAAGAATAAATACTCCAAGTATACATTAAATTTAAAGTAATTTCTTGTACACTAAAAAAAAGAGTTTTTACATTCTTATAACTTGTAATTAAAAAACAAAATAATTACTTATATGTTGTGCTCAGGCTAAAATACCCCTTTATGGATTTTGAAAAAATTAATTTAAAAATTTGTATAGAAAAAGTGTATAAGAAAATTAGGGTTGTTACAGTTTTGTTGGGTTATGCAAGCGCCCTAGCCATCAAACCGTGGCCGATTGTAGAACAATTTTTTTCTAAATCAACGCTAACACAACTCGCTACCCGGATCTACCATTAACTCTAAACTAGCAAACGATAAAGAGAGTTAAGAATGGTTATACCGAATTGATCCATGTCCTTCGGTCTTCAACCACCTTCCCAAGCTACTAGAGTCCACCATGATCTTGCTTGATCTCCGGTCTCCCTCTATCGAAGATGATCCACCTGAGAATTTGTATTCCGAGCTCCTACCTTAATAGCCGAGGTAACTAGGGTACCTAGTTCGCTAAACTAGATAACCTAGAGGATGTAAAGTGTAGTGATGGATTAATTTGTCTCCAAACACTTTAGCTTTCTCAACACATCAGACTTGAAGGGTGAAGGTAGAAGAAAAAGCTTGAGGATGAGAGTGAGGGGCAACTCAAGAAATATGGCAATGTGTTTTTGTTGTTGTGTTTTTGTGAGCAATAATTGAAGCCATCCAATAAATATCTAAAGTCTCCAAAATATCTCAAGTCAACACAAAATATCTCACAACTTCAAAATATCTCACAACAAATAAAAAAACCAAGCATGCTAGAATAGTAATCATGAGTCACTACAAAGCCATGCCAAAATAATTGTATACAACACCCCATCCTCTCCACCTCATTAACCATTTAATTCTAAATGGTTAAAACTAAATGAGGTGGAATCTTCTAGAAGCACCTTATAATAAATTACAAGAATACCCCTCATCTGTATATACATACCCGTATCCGTATTCTGAAAAATACGAATACAATGAAAAGAAAATAATCCAACAATATAATACTAAAATCCGGCTTAAACCAAAGCCACTAGTATTATCCATCCGAATCCTGATATATGCACAAGTACACGTATATAATCGAACCCTGTCTAAAACCATACGGCCTATACATCGTTTCGCCCGAAGCAGGGAAACCCTCTGTTTGGGACTCTAAAGACTCGTCAATACGCTGGCAGTGGGTTTAACCACAAACACGTCAGCGGCACTAGCTGTACGTAACGGCTACCCAGGTATTGAGCGAAAGGGGAGCCGACGAGCAAACTCATCTGAACCCCTACTGATCCTGTCCGTGAAAATATCCGTACAGTCCGGTCTGTTCGTCTAAGAGTATCGAATATCGAGTTTAGGGGGTGGATAAAGTCAGACCCCTAATAACGTGACATTTCGTGTCGGTATGAACCACATCACCAACTGATAAACTACTGATCCAAATCGGTAATTCTCGACTACCTTGGCCAAGGATTTCTGGTGATGGTCACCCATGCACTGCGCAATATCAACCCCTAATACCGGGAGAGACGACTCCCCGACGATCCGCTCACTGCCTCCATGTGGCTCGGGACTGTACCCAACTAAAACCTGTTTGCATGACTCCTTTGAGCCGTGGTAGGGTAGTAATCAAAGCACAGTGGGAACTCACACGAGACAAACGACGATCTTAGGTTGACAGACTAATCTATACATATGTCACCTAAGAACTGCTATCTGACAATAGATATACTACCAACTAGCAGGTTCCCGGCGAGTCTGTCCAATGTACTCATAACCCAATGAGCACCTGTATACTATCTTAGGTGAACAAACTAACACCAATGGCTTGTGAGACCTAGCAACCGCCCCTCGTCAGGGTCTCGATCAGTATACACTAGTCTACTCTGGAGTATCGATGCAATGTCTCGAAACTCTCACGACTAGGGACATTTAAGGATGTGCTTATAGACCACCCAGATCCCATATATATGATTGCCATCATAATACTGGTAGTCAAGTAAGAATCCTATGGGCTCTATCAACATGTAATAGTGATCTGTAATACCACATAAAACATGTACATGATGATAAAGACAAACCAGATAGCATACTATCATTTTGAGTAAGACTATTCTATCTGTATAGGTCCTCCCTCAATCATTGCAATCGCGTGCCTACGATTCAATAATTGACTTGAGAGCACTATAGCCAACAATTTTCCACTTGCACTTAAGGCTAATTATTGCGGTGTCGCATACTCACAGCTCGTGTGATACCAAACACCTAACTTCTCTACTAATCAGTTTCGCAAATCTCGTTTGTGAAACTATTGTGTTCGAGAAATAGCATCAGTGAGTGGATCTGCCCCAATGTTTCTTTCTATATCTCTCTATATCTCAACTTTGCAGAGAAGGATCATCTCCCGAAATGAGCAATACCCGTCTTAGAATTTGTCTCGATATCTGATGGGACCCAGTTCATAAATGAACTCTAAATCCAACAAACTTATTAGACTGTATCATCCACTGAATTTAATCAGTATCCTGCGCCATGCCTTCCACAGTATCCGCTTGGACCACCTGTCCAACATATTGTCCCTCAAAAGAGAGAAAACTATAACTCTGACAGCCACTCTGTCATCCAGGTCATCTTGGAAGCCTGAAATGATAACCGTCTCCCGAAGGAGGCTGACGTTACCATATCCCAAGAACATCCACTTATGTTCATAACTGCTTCTTAACGTTTCTCCAGGATTGGATTGATATATATATACTTATTGCAGCCAGTGCAAAAGCAATATCTGGTGTGGTACTTGACATCTCATGATTGACTCAATTGCCTAAACAAGTGATATGCCTATCATGCAACTCTCTCTCCCCATCAGTCTGTAAGACATCTCTTTAGAGAGGGTGACTCCATCACCTGCGGGTACACCACCACGCCAGGAGTCGTCCATTCTAAAACACCTTTAGAATAATATCAAAGTACCCAAATTGGGACACTTCCCAAATCTAGATCTAAAACCATAGATCTAGTAACCAGAATCCCTGATATTTTATCCATATCCCATGTGGAGAAACACCTTGTGACAACCACAGTATATAACCGATCGTAGTATAGGAAGATCTCTTGATATCTAGTGCATGTCATCCAAATACCTGGACATCACTCTCTACTACTTTCTTACCAGATCTATCTCTTATTCTGATGAAGTCAAACTATATGACTGTCACATCAAAAATAGATGATCTATTTCCGTTATACCTGCTTTAGTCTATAAATAGACATAAGCTACTTACCTACTATGCTTCCGCTGCTCCCACTGACTACAACAACCTTCTGCCATAGTCATATACACGTGCACTTTCTAAAACTAATTTAGAACGACGTTATACTCATCCTCCTGCTAGGTCTCATAGTCTAGAACAGTAGCAATGGCAAGTCTGGGTAAACAAAAACCTCCATGTCACCGTCTCTGAGAAGACCGAAGTACCTCTCGGGTGTCTGAGGTTACCCACCAAATCTGCGGAGTGGCTAATGGAATGTCGAATCCAATTGAATCTTTAGGTTCTACTAAATTTTCAGTAATCTTTTGTGGTTCTGGAATCACTTCCAGTTCTACCATATCTCCACTAATATTTTCTTAAAAGAATCCATTTTACTAAAACTGGTGGCGAGTTAAGAACAATATAACTATTAATCTTCCTGATGGTAGAAAGTTAATCCTCGTCAATACCCGGGATAACCCACAAACTGCCATTACTGAAACGTGTCTTGAGTTTGTCCAGATTCTGATTTTAAGCATCAGCCGGACTACTCCTTATACCTTAACATCGTTAAGATACGAATTCATTCTGTATTTCCAATATAAAAACAAAAGCACTAATTTAATTGGAACCGGATTCAAAATCATGCAGCTGTCTCCAGTGTATATCAACCAAATGGAAGGAGGACAAGTAGTATTACTCATCTAGTAGTGTATCCACATATGAGTAACCTGAAAGAGAAGTAAGTTCTCAAAACCATTACTATCAACGGAATACCTAGCACAAGTATCTGCATCTTTGATCATCTTGAAGAATCCTAATACTTTGCAACATATGGTTCTCTACTTTATTCATATAGCTATAACTTCTCAAAATTTGGACCATGTATTTCTACGAAATACTTGTCTAAAACTAGAGAAGTCAAAAGTAAACAGAATATAGTACGAGTACCAACCCCTTTGTCCTGCAACATATGGTTCTCTACTTTATTCTTATACCTATACCTTCTCAATATATGGACCTTGTATTTCAACGAAATAATTGTCTAGAACTAGAGAAGTTATGAGTAAACAGAATATAGTATGAGTACCAAACCCTTTATCCTAACAGACACCGGACAACATACAATACTTTGTATAAGTCTCATGAGTTCAATGACTCAAACCCTGTACGTCGTAGGTTGAAAAACTGTACTATGGTTAAGAAGAATTAAACCGTTATTGAATGCACCTTACCTAATCACCAACTGATATAGGTAAATGTCATAGACATAATATCAAAAAGTTATATCTCACTTTATAAAATAAACGTACAGATATATCAGTTTGAAATTGGTGCATAACAATGGATATTCAAAACCAAATATTTGTCGTCAGGAAAAACCCAGGTGATTTCCTCAAATATCACCAATTACAAATAATTATGATATACAGAGGATCTAATCACCCAATTTCCAATATCTTATTCCTACTCACCATCTGTAACATTATACAAATGTGAGAATCAAATCTGGTAAATACATACCCTGGAGTTAAAATCTAATTGGGAAAACAATTTTTACTTAATATCGCACAGAAAATCTGAAACATGAAAAATGTTTCGAAGGGGTAACTGGGTATTCATAGTAATGCCTCTTCCACTATTCTGATTCATGACAGTAACCGTATACTTCCTTGCCATCATTCTAATCCCTTTATATGTCTTTAGTTATTATCTCCTGTACACCATACTTAAGCTAATTGATTTTCTTCCTTCCCTACCCTTCGGCACTAGCCTAAGGTTTGGAAGAAGACTATCCAATAAGCGTAATAGGTGTACTCTCCTAATACCAGGAGCCTCGCAACCTGAGATAAGGTGAAGAGAAAAGACAACTGAATAATCCTATTCTATTTCTCCCGAACCAGAATCCATTCTCGAACTGGAACAAGTCCCTCCGAGTTCGTATGTAACTATACGATGGCATATCCAATAATTATGGATCTTCGTAGTGATACGAAGTGTTCTGGAGAAATTCAAAGTGGATATAGGAGTGGAAGGGGTATACACGGTTTCGTCGTGAATGATAGTAGTCGCAATTTCCTTTTGCCCTTATTCTAATCCTTTTCTATGTCTTTACTTATTACCTTTTGCACACCACACTTAGGCTAATTGGTTTCATCCCTTCCCCACCTTTCGGCACCTGCCTATGGTTTGGAAGAAAACTATTCAATAACCACAATAGGTGTACTCTCCTAATCTTAGGAGCTCTCGTAACCTGAGAGAAGTTAAAGGGAAAAGACAACCGAATAATCCTATTCAATTTCTTCTGAACCAGAATCCATCCTCGAACTGGAACAAGTTCCTTCGAGTTCGTATGTAACTATACAATGGATTATCCAAAAATATGGATCTTCGTAGTGATACGGGGTGTTCTGGAGAAATGCAAAGGTGATGTTAAAGTGGCAAAGATATATGCGACTCCATGACAATCCAAAAGCTAAAGTATTTTAAGAAAGTTCGGTTAACTTGGTTCATGAGTTTTAGTCTAGGGTCGGGCCATGGTCGCTGTCACGGCCCGAAATGGCATGTGACTGGCACTTGAATCATGTGAAATCTATAGGACCCCACCTGATTCAAGTAAGCCAAAAGCCCAGAAATCTAAACCATTTAAAAGAAGAAGTGAAGAAAAACTTAGTTTTTAAGAAGGTGGTTTTCACAAACTACAGTCGTAATAATCATTTTAAAAGCCTCAAGTATTTCCAAAAATTTCGGCAGAGTTTCTCTTGTAAAAACTGGCCCCAAACGGGTACAAACATGCATAATATACATAATGAATAAGGGCATCCCCAAGCGGGAGCTAACTCTTCGCCAATTGGCGGAAATAACCACGCAAACAATATAATATACAATGCCGAAGGGCGATGATCCAAACTCAGAAAGAAACCAACATCCTCAAGAAAACCAAAGAAGAATCATAATAATACAAGCGCACGACTCTAAGGTCGAAAGAATATACAACTGGTCTTCCAAGTCTATCAAATAATACAAGTCTGGTTGATGGAGTTTTCTAGATACAACCGAAATAAATAAAATT
Organism: Agapanthus africanus; assembly: GCA_030015575.1. NCBI lineage: Eukaryota > Viridiplantae > Streptophyta > Magnoliopsida > Asparagales > Amaryllidaceae > Agapanthus > Agapanthus africanus. The sequence continues at coordinate 53,465,709 of CM057350.1, read as the reverse complement.
ACAACGGTGGTCACGTTGCAAGTGAACTCACCTACCAAAACAATCACCCGGAAAGATGCAGTGTGTTAGCAAGCCACAACGAAATATGTACGGCCAAACCTGTAAGAAACTGTGGCACAACGGGGGTGAGTTGCCAACTCGTGAGTAGAAAACATCACCGAGAAGAAATCGCATGTATGACTCTCTCCTAGATCATACAATAATATCCTTATAATATATATAACCTGAAATATCTAATAATGGCAAAGGTAATCATCTAAACATAAGTGAAATACCAAGTGCTTGTGTCAGTGCCTCAGGTAGCAACATGTCACATATATGATGTACGAATGTATTAAGAATGAAAGTGAAATACATCTTGTACGAGAAAACTGTTTTCTTATCTCAGTGAGATTTTTGTATAAAAACCGAAGTATCATCAATGAAATCAACAAAGAATCCGTGTCAAGTATTGACACAAAACATATATCTTAATGTCTCAATAGGGCTCCAGCAATCCGGACTGGCCCTGGACTCCGGCAATCCGGACTGTCCCCATATCATCAAATCTCAATATCTCGGGCTCCGGCAATCTGGACTGGCCCATATCATCAAATCTCACGACTACGTCGGTATCCTCCAGATATCCGCCGCGTCACAAATAACCGGTCGGTAGTGCTCTCCTGCCGGGCTCAACGCCATCATCTGCGACCATCTTGTCCCGGGGTACCGCACCGGGTCCACCATGCACCCGCAGACGGTTCATCCTCCTCCTCGAATCGGGTGTATGATACCTCTCAAGAACCAAGAAAACTCATGGTGGGCACCTCTCGCATCATATCACGAGAAAATCGCAAATTTCTATCTTTTGAAATGAAAATGAGTTTATAAAATCCTTGTGGTTTCTCCAAATCCAGAAATCTCATGGAAAATCCGAAATCCCAAAATCGAGAATAGATAAACAGTGAATTGCCGGCATAAAGCCCCATAATATTGCATGACAAATGAATATATACATGTATGGGTATCTAAGTAAAGAATGCAATATCTAAACTAGCATAGTAATGATATATTGGAAATATCAGCTAGCAAATTATATCAATGAAGTACTATTTTCTAATATGTACGTGGCATGGAAATTACCGATGATGATGTGTGTGAACCGGCAAGCAAGTGTACGTGGAGCGTACGCATCATCGGTAATGGTGCTGGTGTCATGACAATATAGTTTCATAATAACAAAGAAATCACAAGTATAAGCATGCAATGCGATAAAAACAACGTGAATATATGGAAAAAAAAGATGTAGTAACCGCAACATATAAGAATATACATTTATATATACAAGTCATAAAGTTTTGGCATTTGAAATAGCACGAATCATGATTTTTAAAAAATAGGGGCTACGGTGTTTCTAAGAAAAGGTACGTCCTTTGAAAAATCCGTAGTATCACTCGGCCTGTCTTTAAAATACTCACGATTCGTTAGTTTTGAAAATAAGTATGACTCGAGCCCAGTTCAACCTCTTCCTAATCAACTAAAGGACTAAACTAAAGAACTAGTTGAAAGGGTAAGAAATCCACCTAAATTCCGAGTCGATAAATCCAGTAGTCGGCGATCCCGCCTCAATAGCATCACGTACGGTAAAATATATAATACGACATCTTCGAATCAAGAGTGCGGATCAATCATCACATTTATACCTCGTACGGTAAAATCCATCGTACGACATCCTGGAAATCGGGGTACGGGTCAAATATCATATATACCTCATTATTCATATGGTATCATCATCATAATATCCTGAATTAGGGGTACCGTTCTAAAGTCTAGAACATACCAATATCATCAAACATATATTCTCGTGTGTATAGAAACACATCGCCCAACGATCCGCTATAATATCATGTCGCATATCATATCACGACCCAAACACATATCGCAATCTCACGGTATCTTGCCCGATCATATCGACTTACCTCTAAGTATCATATACTATCCTCATCACCCGTGTATACGTATATATGTGTGTGTATATATATATATATATATGTATATGTATATGTATATATATATATGTGTGTGTGTGTGTGTGTATACCAACGCATCCACATATATATATATATATATATATATATATATATACATATAACATATACACCCATAATCATGTAGCGTGTGTGCGTGTGTGTGTGTATCAACTTTTACTCTAGGGTTTCGCGACTAAGAAAACTAAACTAAAAGCACGTCATCCAATTACACTAAATCCAACCCATAGTCTCCTAAAACCTTTCTTTCTAAGTATACACATCTTCCAAAACACATATGTGTGTGTGTGTCATAACGCGTCATACCCTACGAAATTGCGGGGGTGCTATACGCCATCCACCCGACTTCCTCCGTAGATATGCATCTACTCACCTTAATCCTTACTTTCCGAAGTCGATGTCGCCATTCTCTTCCTTGTCGTCTGAAGTCCACGTGAAGGTGCCTACATATATAAACACATAGCATCATAAACGGAAATCGCGCACGAAAACCAAGACGGCACACGAATCACACATAAGTTAAAACCTATGGTCTACGCATGCGAAAGAACCAAACAACACCCGATATCGACGTACAAACGTCAAGTGACCGATATGAAACACAAATATCAAAACTTCAAGTCATTAAAAGTCACAAACCAAAACAGCACATCAAGAAAAAGGTTCCATATTTTTGGTCAGGTGAAAGTAGGCTAAACAAGCAATGCAGTGGGGTAGTATATGGGATATGTGGGCTACAGAACCAAACTAGACACCAAAAACTACAGATGAACCGGCGAGATCACCCCCAAATCGGACCCGGCCGACCATAGATGCTTAGTTTGGGTTCGTATTCACAGGGTGGTCTTCTAGTGTTAATTCTAGATCAATAGGGTTGCTAGTTTTTCCCGTAAAGGTCTCAGATCCCTCCAGATTCTCTGTAGTCCACAATTATTCACAAAACCGACATGGAAAGTTTCTAAAATCCAAGTCTTGGGTTTTCTATGCAAAGTGTTGGTCCAGAAATACACTAACAAACTTGTGGTCACTAATTACACCTTAACAAACCATAAATCCCCTAAAAGCTCATCTTGGAAATTTCCAAGATCACTAATCCTCATTAAACCAATTCTAAACTAATCTAGAGACTATAGAAACTCAATTACTAAGCTAAGGGTGAAAGAATTACCTCATTTAGAAACTCAAGAATTTTCTTCAGTTGCCCCAAGTGCTCAAAATCTTGCCTTGATGTCTCCATAGGGTTTGTGAGGGGGTTAGGATCAATTTTTGTGAAGGCGACATGTAATTTTGATGGAAATTTAGGGGTGGTGTGAGGTGGATGAGGAGGTGAAGGAGAGAGGGTAGCCATGGAGAAGAGAAAGAGAAGAAGAAATGATGAAGATGATGAAGAAATAAACAATGAGTCATGGTCCAAGACCCCTCACCCTCTCTCTCTCTCTTTGCCCATGCTTCCACCATGCCTCCATATCACACATTCTTTATTCTTTTCTTTTCTTTTCTTTTATTTAACTTTTTGCTTTCATTTTGTAAAACAATTGAAAAACCCAAAATGAAACCATGCACAAATGAAGACTTGAAATCATGTTCAAAACAAAAATGTAACAAGTATAGCAATATGAGATGGTGCATGTCACATGCACAAAACACAATCAATGCATGATTAAATACTAATTGAGTTTAGTAATACTAACTTATATACAATTAGTTGTATACTAAGTTGTAAAATTCTCAATCTTCATAAATTCTTTTGAAAAATAATTAATATAAAATTCCAATTATTTCTCAATTTATCGGTATATAATTATACCATATCATTAAAATCAATCCTTGCACTTAATAATATTCCTGAAATTTATTATTTTAATTATTTAAATTCTAAAATAATATTTATTTCCTAAAATGTTACAGTCGCTGCCAAAGAGAGAGAGAAAAGAAACACTTAGCGTGCACTCTAACCTATATCAGAATGGTTAATCACTTTATCTAACCAGGATCGCTCCCACTGTTTTCTCGAATTCTCCTTCAAATCCTAAAAGGAGAATTAGTCGGGATCATTTAAAATCACCCGAGGAGTAATCATACTCATCAGTAGGAATCAGGATCCAACTATCATCGCATGACAACTTGATGAAAACCACTCAAGTCACCACACCAGAAAGTATGCGCATGCCTGGAAAGTTTCATGTATATTTGAAACTCCCGATGTAGTTTTTACCCCAAACCGCTTATGACCTTGACAGAGGTCAACATATCATAAGCCGCAAGTCAAGTTCAACCCGTCATTGTCCTGGATTAATTTAGACCACTCGCACGAGCCCTTGACAGAGGTCAACATGACCGTGCGACAGTCCTAAATAATCGCATATCTATGCAACAAACAAGCATTACCCAGCTACCAAGCACCGTGCCTTGACAAAGGTCAACATACGCAGCATGAATACTAAGTAATACCTGTAAGAAATGACGGAGGGCTACGACTGATTTTTGGCGAAAAACCTTTAACGTAATGAACTTGATATCATTGAAGGAATCCAAGTGGTTTTGCAAATATATATAGTGGCGAAACCTTTTTCTAAAGAGGTCACTCCCTATGAAGGGATCTTAGCTCTTTCCTCATCGAATGAGGTGCAGCATATTCCAAACTGAATACCACGATGCAAAGTAAAAGAATCGACTATAGTGAAGTTATTACGATGATGTAAACTTTTGCTCAAGAGGTCACTCCCGATGAAAGGATCTCGTCTTTTGCCTCGTCGAATGAGGTGCCGAATATTCATAACCGAATATCACTATGCAAAGCAAAAGGAAATGTCTGTAATATCTGTTTTCAAAAAACTTGGTTCCAACAATATCATATAGGTTTGTGTTCCTTGCATTGGTCAGAATCAACACAATCCTATCAATTAAACATATCACACCATAGAAAGGAACGAAAATAAAATGTATGTATATGACATCCGCATTCCCCACTGGACCCCGTCATCACCCGTTAGGTTACTTAACTAACGGCAAAGCGGGGGCTGGACTAGCGCGGGTGCAAAACATATACAACACCTACTAGTATATATATAAATATATGTAACATTCGGCATGATATAAAACAACATCACAGAATCTCAGCCAACAACACAGAGTGGTAGATAAGCCTAGAGCTTCGGGTTTTACTTGAGCCGCAAATGAGACCCGACGTTCCCTGTCGTGTGGATAGCCTGTGCAATGAAAACCTAGACCCCTACGAGTGCGGAAAGTTACCCGCCAATCTCAGAAGCGAGGCAACCCCAATCAACAACGTGAATGGGCCATCCAGCACTTCACGGAATCCGGTAACTTGAGCACCCCTCCGTGGGTCAACCTATACCCCTACGAGTGCGGCGAATAGCCCGCCAATTCTAGAGTAAGGTCCCCTACGTCTCAACGCCATGATATGCGGACCCGTTGCCTTCTAGAACCCGGCTATTCGTGCACTCCACCGCGGGGTAATCCTAGTACAGAAAAGAAAATATGTACAAGGGTGGCATCGACCTCAACCCGGTCGTATCCCAAACAAATAATATACAAAGAGGCAGAGACGACAGTCCATATGTCGGACGCTCGCCCCGCAATATCAAATGTATAAATGAAACTAAACAGTACAACTATCATTACACCACTGGCTATCCACCATGACGATCCATCCACAACCACAGCACAACACAGAACATCAACGTGAATGTCATGTTCGCAAACCCGTCTAAAAGACATATAGCAATTAGACGAGTTGTACCTCTCTAATGATATTCACGGTCGCCAATAGTAATGGATGTACTGAAAACTATTAAACAGTGTTAAAAATAGCGACTTCAAAATACCCCTATACAAAAGATAATACTATATCCAATCTGGGCAAAACAAACAATACCAAAAACCAAATTTTTCAGAGACAAGAACACACCAAAAATTCCAAGTCCCATTACCCAACATAGACCGGCCAGGCTGGGATTTTCCTTTATCTCACCGGGCCAATTTTGGCATTTGGGGCTCAGGTTTTGAGAGTGTTCTAGTTGTCACAATAATAGTCTTCTGCAATTGTTTAAATAATTTTTGAAGACCAATATGAAATCGACAGAAACTGGAAAATTACGGGTATTGTTTCGGAGTTTTTTCGGTTTCGATACTTTAAACATTGTTTAAACTTCTGGAATAGGGTTAATGGGTTGGCTCTGATACCATGTTGCGTTATGCAAGCGCCCTAGCCATCAAACCGTGGCCGATTGCGGAACAAAATTTTTCTAAACCGGCGCTAACACAACTCGCTATCCGGATCTACCATTAACCCTAAACTAGAAAACAAAAAAGAGTGTTAAGAATGGTTATACCAAATTGATCCGTGTCCTTCGGTCTTCAACCATCTTCCAAAGCTACTAGAGGCCACCATGATCTAGCTTGATCTCCGGTCTCCCTCCATCGAAGATGATCCACCTGAGGATTTGTATTCCGAGCTCCTACCTCAATAGCCGGGGTAACTAGGATACCTAGTTCGCTAAATTAGATAGCCTAGAGGATGTAGAGTATAGTGATTGATTAATTTGTCTCCAAATATCCTAGGTTTCTCAACACATGAGACTTAAAGGGTGGAGGTAAAAGAAAAGGCTTGAGGATGAGAGTGAGAGGCGACTCAAGAAAAATGGCAATGTGTTTTTGTTGTTGTGTTTTTTTGTGAGAAATAATTGAAGCCATTCAATAAATATCTCAAGTCTCCAAAATATCTCAAGTCAATACAAAATATCTCACAACTTCAAAATATCTCACAACAAACAAAAAACTAAGCATGCTAGAATAGTAACCATAAGTCACTACAAAACCATGCCATAATAATTGTATACAACACCTCATCCTCTCCACCTCATTAACCATTTAATCCTAAATGATTAAAACTAAATGAGGTGGTATCTTCTAGAAGCACCTTGTAATAAATTACAAGAATACACCTCATCCGTATATAAATACCCGTATCCGTATTCCGAAAAATACGAATACAATGAGACGAAAATAATCCAACAATATAATATTAGAATCCGGCTTAAACCAAAGCCATTAGTATTATCCGTCTGAATCCTGATACGTGCATAAGTGCACGTATATAATCGAACCCTGCCGTAAAACCATACGGCCTCTACATCGTTTCGCTCGAAGCAGGGAAACCCTATGTGTGGGACTCTAAAAACTCGTCAATACGCTGGCAGTGGGTTTAACCACAAGCATGTCAGCGGCACTAATTGTACGTAACGGCTACCCATGTATTGAGCGAAAGGGAAGCCGACGAGCAAACTCATCTGAACCCCTACTTAGCATGTCCGTGACAATATCCTTACAGTCCGGTCTGTTCGTCTAAGAGTATCATATATCGAGTCTAAGGGGGTGGATAAAGTCAGACCCCTAATAACGCGACATTTCGTATCAGTATGAAGCCCACCATCAACTGAGAAACTACTTATCCAAATAAGTAATTCTCGACTACCTAGGCCAAGAATTTTTAGTGATGGTCACCCGTGCACCGCACGACATCAACCCCCAATACCGGGAAAGACGAATTCCCGACGATCCGCTCACTGCCTCCATGTGGGTGGGACTGTACCCAACTAAAACCTATTTGCACGACTCCTTTGAGGCGTGGTAGGGTAGTAATCAAAGCACAGTGGGAACTCACACGAGACAAATAACGATCTCAGGTCGATAGACTAACCTGTACACATATCATCTAGGAACTGCTATCTGACAATAGGTATACTACCAACTAGCAGGTTCCCAGCGAGTCCGTCCAGCATACTCATAACCCAATGAGCACCTGCATACTATCTTACGTGAACAAACTAACACCAATAGCTTGTGAGACCTGGCCATCACCCTTTGTCGGGGTCTCAATCAGTATACACTAGTCTACTCTGGAGTATCGATGCCCAGTCTCGAAACTCCCACGACTAGGAACATTTAAGGATGTGCTTATAGACCACCCAGCTCCCATATATATGATCGTCATCATAATATTGGTAGTCAAGAAAGAATCATATGGGCTATATCAATATATAATAGTGATCTGTAATACCACATAAAGCATGTACATGGTGATAATGACAAACCAGATAGCATACTATTATTTTGAGTAAGATTGTTCTATCCGTATAGGTCCTCCCTCAATCATCACAATCGCGTGCCTACGATTCAATAATTGACTTGAGGGCACTATAACCAACAAGTTTACCCTCTTATGAGGAGCAATATATTAGAAGGGTTCCAAGCGGAATACTGAGGTAGACATGACGCTGGATGCTGAGTATGACACAGCAATGGATACAACTTAAGAAGTTTTTTAGATAAATAAGTTCATTTTGTAAGTTGATGTCGCACACCCTACAGGGTTTGTGGGGAGGCGGAATTAGCAAACAATAATTTTGTAGCAAGCAACATCAACCTAAACTCCAGGATCGTATCGGAAACCCTAACTAGCAAATCCAGCGAAGGTTCTAATCTACTAAGAAGTGATTTATACCTTCGTGTCCAAGTCCTTCGGGGCTTCTTATTCTCTTCTTAAGCTCCTTAAGTGTACGGATCGAGCTTGGTAATCGACCTCCTCGTGTCGAAGAAGACCCACCCGAGAGTCTATGGTTCAAGCTATAACCTCTAAAATGAGGTAAATAAAGTACCCAGTTTGCTAATCTAGATAGCTTAGGAGATATAGAGAATGTTTATGGATTAATTTGTCTCAATTACCCTAGGTTTCTCAACTCATGAGAGTGTTTAGGGTTTGAAGAAGAAGAGAGCCAAGGAGAGATGAGAGTGTTGAAGTGAGAATGATTGCTGGAATAAATAAGAGTTGATGACTATGAACCATATAATATCAATAGTAACAATCACAATAATTCAACCATGTTTCAATAGTCATCCAAAAATGAGCGAGTCACCAAAGTAGACATGTTTCAATCATGTCCTAATAACACCTCATTTCTCCATCTCATTATCCATTTAAATAAATGGATTAACCACAAATAAGGTGTCTTCTCTAGAAGCACTCTTGTGAAATTACAATAATACCCCTCACCGTATATACATACCCATATTCGTACCACGAATATCAAGAGATGAAAATAATCCAATATTATAATACTAGAATACGGCTTAATCATAAGCCCGCTAGTATTATCCGTCCGATCAAAAATACGTGTAGCCAGTACACGTATATGATCGAAATCCTGCACGTAAAACCATACGGCCTCTACATCGTTTCGCCTAAATCAGGGAAACCCTTTGTGTGGGACTCTAAAGACTCGACAGTACGTTGGCAGTGGGTTTAACCACAAGTACGTCAGTGGCACTAGCTGTACGTAACGGCTACCTAAGTACATGTCGAAAAGAAGGCCGATGAGCAAACTCGTCCGAACTCCTACTGAGCATGTCTGTAGCAATATCCTTATAGTACAGTCTGTTCATCTGAGAGTTTCGCATGCCGGGTCTAGGGGATGGAAAACATCAGACCCCTAATAACCTGACAAGTCGTGTCGATGTGGCTTAAAACCATCCAAGAATCTACTGATCTACTTTTCAGTAATTCTCAATCCGCCTTGGCCAGGGTCTTATGGTGTTGGTCAATCAAACACAGCGTGACATTGACTCCATATACCGGGAGAGACGAATCCCCGACAATTGCTCACTGCCTCCATGTGGCTCAGGACTATACCTAACTAAAACTTGTTTGCACGACTCAGTAGAGCCGTGGTAGGGTAGTAATCAAAACACAGTGGAAACTCACACGAGACAAATGACGACCTCAGGTCGACAGCTTATCTGCACTCATATCACCAGAGAACTGCTATCTGACGATTGGTATAATACCATCTAGCCGGTTCTCGGCGAGTCCGTCCAGCGTACTCACCTCCAGTGAGCACATGTATACGATCTTAGGTGCCAAAGACTAATGGCTGCGGGACCAACCTTCGCCCCTCGTCGAGGTCTCAAAACGTATACACTAGTCTACTCTGGAGTATTAATTCACAGTCTCGATAGTCCCACGGCTAGGGACATTTTAAGGATGTGCTTATCGACTACCCAGCTCCCATAAGTATGATTACCATCACAATGCTGGTAGTCAAGCAAAGATCCTACGGGCTTATCAACATGTATACAAGATATGAAATATTAAGTAAAACACATCACATGTTAAGATAAAGACAAACCAAATAGCATACTATCATATCGAGCAAGATTGTCTTGTACATATATATATGTCCAAGCATCCACATGTATACATATACAATAATGGCATCTAGGGCATACATATTCAACACATTCCTGAACTTGGTCCCATCAGCTATCCAAACAAATTCTAAGGCAGTTATCGCTCGATTCTGGAGATAGTTGATCTCCGCGAGATTGAAATAAAGAGAGATGAAATTGGAGACATTGTAGCGGATCCACTCACTGTGGCTGTTTCTCAAATACAGTTTGTGAAACTGTTACTAAAAAAGTTGGGTATGTGATACCGCAATAATTGACTTTAAGTGCAAGTGGGAGATTGTTAGATATTGGTGCCCTGAAGGCAATTATTAGAATTGTATATGGACCTACTATGGATAGAACAGTCTTGCTCGAGATGATAGTATGCTATCTGGTTTGTCTTTATCATTCATGTGTATATGTTTTACTTGCTATTATGTATCGCTAATATATGATGATAAAGCCCATAGGATCTTTGCTCAACTATCAGGATTATGATATGGATCATACTAGTGGAGTCTGGATAGTCAATAAACACATCCTTAAATGTTTCTAGTCGTGGAAGTATCGAGACTGGGTATCGGTACTGTTTCCCCCAATCAGAGCAAGGCTCTACTGAATTTTGAAAATTCAAAATTTGAAGCAACGCTTCGGTTTCCGTGCGCAGTGCGCAATTTGCCACATGGCAGAAGCCAATTCGGCAGCGTAACGCCCGAGACTGTGCGTCCCATCAGAGCAAGGCTCTTCAGAAAACATAATTAAGACTTAACTGCGCAAATGCATGGCAGGGCGACACGTGTCTGCGCCAGCGCACAGATGCATGACACGTGTCTGCGCAGTTGCGCAATCGCAACTGCGCAAGCGCACAGATGCGTGACACGTGTCTGCGCAAGCGCACAGATGTGTGACACGTGTCTGCGCAGTTGCGCAATCGCAACTGCGCAAGCGCACAGATACGCGACACGTGTCTGCGCAAGCGCACAGATGCGTGACACGTGTCTGCGCAGTTGCGCAATCGCAACTGCGCAAGCGCACGGATGCGCGACACGTGTCTGCGCAAGCGCACGGATGCGGGACACGTGTCTGCGCAGTTGCGCAATCGCAACTGCGCAAGCGCACCGATGCGCGACACGTGTCTGCGCAGTTGCGCAATCGCAACTGCGCAAGCGCCCGGATGCGCGACACGTGTCTGCGCAGTTGCGCAATCGCAACTGCGCAAGCGCCCGGATGCGCAGATGCGTGACACGTGTCACGCGCTGGTGAGTTGCGCAGCAACTGAATGAAGATTTAGATAAATCTTTTCTGTTCTCCTGTAAAACAGGAACCCTTGGATCAGAGATCCAATGGTGGGAAAATTCCCAAAATTATTCAGTAAAGATTTTGTTAACACAACAACAACAACAACTGAGCCTTTTATCCCAAGCATATGGGGTAGGCTACATGAACCAACATGAGAATCACGCCGGGTCCAGCACATGAATCCTCTGTCTCCACTCACTTCTATCGAACAATATACTTTCATTGAGTCCTTTGGCAACCATATCGTTTCGTATCACCTCCATCCATGTTTTCTTCGGTCTCCCTTTTGCCCTTTTGCCATTACCCATATCGAGAGTATCTATTCGTCGAACCGGTGCTTCCATAGGTCTGCGTCGCACATGACCAAACCATCTAAGCCGGTTTTCCCGCATCTTCTCCTCCACGGGTGCTACACCAACTTTTGCACGAATATCCTCATTTCGCACCTTGTCTTTTCTAGTGTTACCGCACATCCAACGAAGCATGCGCATCTCCGCTACGTGCATCTTCTGTGTATGATGCTTCTTAGGAGCCCAGCATTCTGTACCATATAATAAGGCAGGCCGAATAGCGCTCCGATAAAACTTCCCTTTCAATTTTAACGGAAAGTTACGATCACACAAAATCCCTGTTGCACTCCTCCATTTCAACCAACCAGCTTGGATCCTTTGATTAACATCACTATCGATCTCCCCATTCCTTTGGATGATGGAACCTAGATATCTAAACTGGTCGCTCGGTGATATCTCTTGCCCTTCCAATGTTATACCAATATGGTTTTGACTTCTCTGGCTACTAAATTTGCAGTGCATATATGCTGTCTTGGACCTGCTCAATCTGAATCCCCGAGATTCCAATGTTTGTCTCCATAATTCCAATTTTGCATTAACCCCTGCTTTCGTCTCATTTACTAGAACAATATCATCAGCGAATAGCATACACCAAGGGACCTCATCTTGGATAGTTCTAGTAAGCTCATCCATCACGATGGTAAACAGGAAAGGACTTAATGCAGATCCTTGATGTAAACCAATAGTAATCGGAAAATCACTTGTTAAGCCACCGCAAGTTCTGACATTTGCCACTACTCCGTCGTACATATCCTTGATTATGTCAATATACTTGACGGGGACCCCCTTTTTCATCATTGTCCCCCATAATACCTCTCTAGGTACCTTGTCGTACGCTTTTTCTAAATCAATAAATATCATATGCAAATCTCTTCTCCTCTCTCGAAAGCGCTCGACAAGTTGACGAAGCAAATGGATCGCCTCTGTCGTCGATCGTCCAGGCATGAAACCAAATTGGTTCTCTGTTATCTTAATATCCTTCCTTAGCCTGTGTTCAATCACTCTCTCCCAAAGTTTCATGGTGTGACACATTAGTTTTATTCCACGGTAGTTTGAGCAACTTTGAATGTCACCCTTATTCTTGTAGATAGGTACAAGGATACTTTTCCTCCATTCATTTGGCATCTTTTTTGTCTGCCAAATCTTATTAAACAGATCTGTCAGCCATTTAACGCCTATTTCTCCTAAGCATCTCCAAATCTCGATAGGAATCCCGTCAGGACCAACCGCTTTTCTTAAACCCATTCTGTTCAAAGCTTCTTTAACCTCAGTAAGTCTTATTTTACGCATGAAATCACGATTTATATCTTGAGATTGAATGACAAGTCCATCCAAATTCTTAGTAAAGCTCTCATTGAACAATTTGTCAAAATAATCTCTCCATCTTTCCTTGATATCCTCATCTCGAACTAAAACCTTCTGATTTTCATTTTTGACACACTTCACCGCACATAAGTCTCTAGTCTTCCTTTCCCGCATTCGAGCAATCCGGTATATATCATTTGCAGCCTCTTTAGTGTCTAATTTCTCGTACACCTCCTTGTAGACCTTAGATTTAGCTTCCCGAACAGCTTTCTTAACTTCCTTTTTAGCCATTTTGTACTTCTCAAATCGCTCCACATCTCTACTTTTCTTCAAATCTTTATAAGAATCTCTTTTAATTTTAATAGCAGCCTTTACATCTTCATTCCACCATGATATGTCCTTAGATGGTGGAGCACCACCTCTCGACTCACCAAGTAGATCTCTAGCTACTTTTTTGATACAACTAGCCATTTTGTTCCATGTTTTGTCTGGATCATCTTCCGACTGCCAATCCGCTTCTTGTACTACACGATCAATAAAAGCCTTTTGATTACCTTCTTTCAATCGCCACCATTTAATTTTAGGCTCTACCTTACGTCTAATCTTCCTAGGTTCTCTTCTAAATCGAAAATCTAGAACTAAAAGTCTATGTTGAGTAGTTACACTCTCACCTGGCACTACCTTACAGTCGATACAACAACCTCTATCTATTCTTCTCGTCAGAAAAAAGTCTATTTGACTAGCATTTGATCCGCTCCTAAAAGTGATAAGGTGGGACTCTCTTTTCCTAAACCAGGTGTTTGCTAAGATCAAGTCATAAGATAAAGCAAAATCTAGAATCGAGTCACCTACTTCATTCCTTTGTCCGAAACCAAAACCTCCATGGATAGTATCAAACCCACTACGACTAGTACCTACATGTCCATTAAGATCACCACCAATAAATAACTTCTCTCCACTGGGTATACTTTGCACCACCTCGTCTAAATCCTCCCAGAATAGACGCTTACTAGCGTCATCAAGACCTATCTGTGGTGCATAAGCACTAATAACATTAAAGATCTCTCCACCTAGAATAAGCTTAACCAGTAAAATTCTATCACCTTTTCTCCTAATCTCAACTACATCCTCAAGCAACCGTCTATCTATGATTATACCTACCCCATTACGATTTTTATCTCTACCCGTATACCAAAGCTTATAACCCCAAGGCTCTATGACTCTACTCTTTTCACCTACCCACTTAGTTTCTTGCAAACACATAATACCAACTCTCCTCCTAATCATCACCTCCACTAATTCTATTAGTCTACCCGTAAGGGAACCTATATTCCAGGAAGCTAGACGGATCCTATGAAACCCTTGCTTATTTGTCACTACACCCGGGGTCCGATGTAGCGCGCCGTCTCTTGACGACGACCCTTGCTTATTTGTCACTACACCCGGGGTCCGATGTAGCGCGCCGTCTGTAGACGACGACCCTTGCTTATTTGTCACTACACCCGGGGTCCGGTGTAGCGCGCCGTCTCTGGACGACGACCCTTGCTTATTTGTCACTACACCCGGGGTCCGATGTAGCGCGCCGCATCTGGACGACGACCAAGCCCTTGCATATTTAACACTACACCCGGGATCCGATGTAGCGCGTCGCTGAGTAGGGGACGCCCCAACGATATTCTGATTCTGGTTCATGTCATAGAATGTGACAAAGTTTTACGTTGGCTGTCACAAGCCTACCACAACCCTCACCCTTTCTCATCCGGACTTGGGACCGGCAACGGTGGGTTTAGTAAAGATTTTGTTAACAAATCCAACAAATTTGTGGGCACTATAAATAAGACCCCAAGCCTCATTCAAAACATAGAATCAATCATCATCAAGAGAAGGATAAACTTCTGGAAAAAAAAAGCTCTTGAAGATTAATCAAGAACAAAAGAGAAGGTAAAATTTCTGAAAAACAGAAAATTAAAAGGGAATAATAAAAGAAAAAGAAAAATAGTGCCTTGCACTTGATATGAACCCCTGGTTCTGAAAAATCAAAGAAATAATAAATAGTGCCTTGCACTTGATATGAACCCCTGGTTCTAAAAAAATCAAAGAATAATAAATAGTGCCTTGCACTTGATATGAACCCCTGGTTCTAAAAAATCAAAGAATAATAAATAGTGCCTTGCACTTGATATGAACCCCTGGTTCTAAAAAATCAAAGAATAATAAATAGTGCCTTGCACTTGATATGAACCCTTGGTTCTGTAAAATCAAGGAAAACAAGAAGAACTTGTTTTCCTTTGATCTAAATTTAGATCAAGAGTGCTATGCACTTTTTGTTCTCAAATCAAGAAAATTCTTGAATTTCTGCACAAGTGCAACTCATCATTCAAAAGGGCCTGGCCCAACTCAAAAAAATTATTGAGTTTCTGCAACTCATTATTTAAAGGGGCCTGGCCCAATTGCAGAATAATAAAAGGGCAAAGCCCTGTTCAGAAAATTCCTGAGTTTTTTGTAACTCATTATTTAAAAGGGCCTGGCCCAAATTAGATTGCAAAATAATGAAGGGGCAGAGCCCTGTTTAGGTTGATTCTTTTAATCGGGCAGAGCCTAAAATAAAAATTGGACTTAACCCAATCCTGGCTGTAAGTCCTTAAATTAAATGCCTCTCATAAACCAAGTCACGACCGGTCCGAGGGTACATCTCCGAACTCCTTTGACACCTGTCGTTGTAATTTCTCAACGACGTCAAAGAGGCAACGGGTCCCAACGACCACTAAACTAATATCGGACCGAAACGTCCCTAAACTAATATCGGACCGAAACGTCCCTAAACTAATATCGGACCACCACGTCCCCAAACTGGAACATGGACCACTACGTCTTTAAACTGGCGACGGACCGAAACGTCCCTAAACTAAAATCGGACCGAAACGTCCCTAAACTAAAAATCGGACCGAAACGTCCCTAAACTAATGACGGACCACTATGTCTCTAAACTGGCGACGGACCGAAACGTCCCTAAACTGGAATATGGACCGCCATGTCCCTAAACTGACACAATAGGGCCCAAACGCTCTTTTGTCGGATCTAAACGGTCCCGTCTAAGTTGATCTTAGCCCCAAATACGGTTAATGTGTCCTTAGATATTCAAATAAGTAATAAAATCCCAAACCAACTTTGGTTCAAGGGTACATCTCTGAACTCCTCAGACACTTGTCGTTGTAATCCCTCAACGACGTCAGAGAGGTGACGAGTCCCGACGGCCGGATAATTAAATCAATCACTACGTCAAGTCGAGCTTAGCCCAAAACAGGACTAACGTATCCTTGACGAACGTTTAAGTTGATCTTAGTCGCAACGCGACTAATGCATCCTTAAACTAAAAACACCGAACCCAAATCTAAGCAAAATACGGATTTGGACTAATCCACGTCCTACGGGCGACGATATTACTCAGTCTCCGTATACAATCCACGGGCAACCACAAATAAAACAAACACACACGACACGAAGTGAAATTCTGGAGAAGGAGAAAGTTGTTACCGCGATGCGGTAGCGTAATTAACTGCAGGGCCTTGCGCCTGCAGGGAAGAGCGTCCCCACAATCAAAAACCCCTCACCCTGAGGGGGAATCTGACGAAGTCTGCTACATCGGCCGCATCCGTCTAAACCTCCGATATACGGTGCCGTAAATCAACTCAGCATCTTCGGAGAGATAGACGGATAAAACCAAATAGCATCTGCCCCGAACTTCAGGCAAGACGTCTTCACGTCGTCGCCGTCTTTCGGAGGGGAACAGATTCTGGCACGCCCGGTGGGACCTTTTCCTCTTTCCACTCCACACTTCGTTTGTCGTCTTCGTGAACCAATCGCGGTTTGTTAAATGGTTGTCCTCGGATTTCAAGTTGCTAAGATTTGGTCTTTTGTCTGGCGCAGAACTCAAGATCCAATGGCCACCAACTGCACCAACTGCTCGAAGTGCCATTGCAGCGGACGTTCCACCTCACCGAGAGGTGTAGCATATGGGCCCCAAGCGGCTTCCTTCCTGACTCTGCCGGTAGACCAGGTGACTCAAGCCACCACCGGCTTGTTCTTCGGGACCATGGTCCCGCCTACAAGCTTCTCCATGCCGATATCCGCACCAGAAGCGAACAAGAAGTCGGTGTTCGACCGGCTCACTGCTACCATGACCCCTGTCAACGGGTCGCCCGCTACTAAGATGACAGCCTCTGTTTTCACCAGGCTAGGTCAGGATCATAAAGTGGCTGTCCTAAAGAGGGCAACGGCCACAGCTTCGGAAGTCGTTGAAGCGGCTTCTCCTATCAGAAAGTCAGTCTTCACAAGATTGACGGTTCCTACTCCTCCTTCAGCTGGTCAGAAAGCATCAGTCTTTGATAGGCTGACATTGGCAGCTGCCCCACACCCAAACAGGGGGCAACAGGAAACTATCCCGATTTCCGAGCCAATCCCAATGACTCGCCGTGCGCGACGTCGTCATTGGCAGCGAGTAAGGAAAACAGGGGGCAACTCCCCTTCAGGGCAACTCCCCTTCAGGGCTAACCCCGCCTGCTCCAGTGGCGGAGGTCAACGCTGCTGTTCCAACTGCGAACAGCTTTGAATTACTGAGGAAAGTACGGAAGAACTCCCCAATCGCCGTATTGAAAAGATCTCCTCCGCCCATGGAGGAAGCTCCGGAGGCAAAACAAGAACAACCCTCTCAACGGCTGTCGTCCAAAATTTATAAAGTCTGGCGGAGGGTTCAGGACTCCGTGATTGACTCAGACCACTTCCCTCGCCAGAAAAGGGCGAAGGTGGAAAAAGACAAGAACCGCCCCGTTAAACAGCAGGGGGCAACAAATGCTAGAATGCCCGCTTCTACGGCTCCTTCAACCTCAAAGGTCCATAAAAGGAAGAGGCCAGAAAAAGCTCCCATGACACTGACAAAGTTTAAGAGCGATGAACCTAAACGCCCCAAATCAGGGGGCATAACAGTTCATACGGTCTATATGGCTTCAGGAAAGGAAGAAAGTCGTACTTCTACGGGCCACCGACCGCTTACCCGGTCAGTGACCAAGTCTCAGGAGCAGCAACAAAAGCTCCAGGAGATGATGACTACAATGGCTGCACTCACGGGGCCAAAAGAGAATCCTGAGACGTCCTTAGATGAACGCCAAGAGGAAGAGACCGACGCTGAGTTCCTCCGCCGAACACTGGAAAAGAGAGACAAAGAGGCTGCGAAACAGGCAGCCAACATAAAGAAAATAGCCCTCCTGTTCCAGGATGTGGTGGGTATGATGATTCAACCAGATCCACCTGTTGGAGATCCCCCGATCATTCTTGAAGATGATAGGGGAGAGACATCGAATCCTCCACCGGCTCTATCCGCAGCTAAAGAGGATACCATATCAAAAGCTGATTTGGATGAATATATTGCTCAACAAATACGGGTGCATCAGGCGGCCGAAGCAGCCGGCCACGTTGTAAAAACGGGACGGCCATATCCGGGCTGGTATGACCAAATCAAGTACCCGCCAGGTTACACAATTCCTAAGTTTCATGTCTACAAGGGGACCGGCAATCCCCATCAACATGTGGCCCAATTCAGGGCTCTTTGCGGTAATACCGGCGGCGACGACAAGCTTTTGCTTCGCCAGTTTGTTGGAAGTTTATCTGATACGGCGTTTGAATGGTATTCTGAGCTTCCCAACGACTCTATAAAAACCTTTGCGGAGATGGAGCTACTCTTCACCCAACGCTTTGCAAGTGCCAGTGAGCGTACCCCGATGACGGCACTGATCAATGCCAGGGTAAAACCCGGCGAGACATGGGTTCAGTATGCTATACGGTGGCGTAATCTATGGTCTAAGTGTGAACAGCGCATAGAAGAAGCCCCTGCGGTGGGAATGTTTGTTGGAACACTCGATCCACAAGCAACCATTTCACAATTTATGATGTTCTTCAAGCCGACTTCCTTCCAGGCTTTGATCGACAAATTGGCGCAGATGGACCAGATGGGCCATAAACCCCCTCTCCCGAAGCCGGATTCCCGAAACGACAAAGGAAAGGGAAAAGCGATCGTCGTCGCTAATGCCCAACAACAACCGAACGATTCGAAGCCGGTTGCTCGTCCAAATAATACACGCCCGTACGTACCCCTTGAGGACAGGATGGGACGTGCTTACTCCTTCCCCCGTGATAAAACAAGGAGGTTATTCGAGCTGGCATTGCGCAACAGGCTCATAAATCTGCCAGATCCAAAACGTCCGTCGCAACCAAGTGACGTTAACGATCCTAATTACTGCCCTTATCATAGAGTGTTGGGACATCCAATCGAAGACTGTTACGTCTTCAAAAATTGGCTGGAGAATCAGTACCGTCAGGGCAAATTTGCGCTATCTGACAAATGGAAGGTGAACCCTCCGCAGCCCCACACCTATAAGGGGACGAATACGCCAGGGGCAACGTGCTCCGTCATTGAAGAGGCTCCCTGGGAGGTTGTATTATCAGCCAAAACGAGGAGAATGCTAAATGATCTTCAAACCTGCCCAGCGGTCAAGTGGAAGAACCCCTTGGAACCGCAGGTTATTGAGGGGATGTTGAAGCCACGACCGACTCCGAAGACCGATGGTAGTAGTTCAAGCGTTCATAGCCAGCCGTCAAAATCTTCGAAAAAGAAGAAGAAGAAATCTAAGAAGCCCGTGAAGCCTGGCGACAAGCGCACGGACTTACAAAAGCAAATCGATGCGCTGGATGAATATAACCAAAAGGCGCGAACTCCCATCACGCTCCAAGATTTCCTTGATCACGTCTTCCAAAAAGAAGATGAAGGAGAAAGTTCATCGGATGAATCTGACGAATATGTAGCAAGCTGTCATATGATCTCCCATTCGACCACGAACGATGAAGGAACTTCTGGCACTGAAACGCTGGGGGCAAATGCCGAATCAAGAACCCCAGGGTTACCAGTTGAAATGATTAGCGCGTTTCTTAATGAAGCACGGTTGAAAAGCAAGGCTGATCGAGAACGCGAGACGGCTATATTCGAAAGGGCCAAGCGTCAGCGACTTGAGGAAGGAGCCGAAATGATCCCGTTGGAGCAAAATGCCTCCACCACTGACAAAAGCCAATTCAAGATAAAAAAGAAATTTGCTAAGGCCATATCGATGGGCATGAAGCTACCACCCTCTAAAGAAAAAGTTACTGGCGCGGTAGAAATGCACCCCTCTTATTGCTTATACCATCAGAGGGTCTCACATTCCACCCAAGATTGCAAAGCTTTCAATGGATGGTGGCAAGGATACGTCGCTAATCGACAACGATTTAAACGGGAAAAACGTAAAATTCGCCGAGAGCAAAGAAATACGACTAAAGAACTTGAAAGAACTGCCGGCAATTGTCACATGGTTAACACTACCGGGTCACAAGTGCCTATATTTGGGAGCGACTCCGATGAAGAGCTAGAGCTTGGTCCCCTCTTCGAAGAATCCACTTCGGGAAAAGAAAAAGAACCAAAGGCCTGCGAGAATATACAGCTGCGCAATCGAACATTACCCGAAAAGAACCTCGGACCCTTGAATAAGAAAAACAAAGGGAAAGAGAAGGTCTCTGAAGACATCGCTTTGGATGACCAAGTTGCGGAAGAGTTAACCGCCAAGAATCCCCCAAAAAGGAATAAAGTAGATTACAATGTCTTGGCGCATCTGAGAAAGTTACCCTCACAACTCAGCATTCTCGATGCCCTATTGCTATCAAAAGAGGCGAGGGATTCTTTGATTAAGGCCCTACAGGATCCGGACCAGTTCCAAGCCTTCTTAGCCGAACAAAAGATGAAGGATGAATTGGAAGAGGTGCACACAGCCGACGTTGCTTTTAGTGATGAAGACCTTCTCCTCGGGACGTGTGAACACAATCGCCCCCTTTATGTCTCGGGATACTGCCATGACATAAAGATAGGAAAAATCTTGGTCGATAACGGATCGTCTGTCAATTTACTCAATGTGCGAGTGTTAAAGGAGATTTGCATGAGTGTCTAACACCTCGCCCGGGACAAAATCACCATCTCCGGTTTCGACTCTCAATCCTCAAAGACTCTTGGATCTGTGATATTGACGCTACGCTTCGGGGTGCTCGTCACAGACATCAAATTCCATGTTATAGACGCCAAGACGTGCTACAATGCTCTGCTCGGCCGACCATGGCTACACGAATACAATATCATCCCTTCTACACAGCATCAGTGCATGAAGTATTCTAGGGACGGCCTCGAGTACACAGTGGCAGGAGAGTTGAATCCATTTTCCGTGAACGAAGTTCGCAAGTATGAAGATGCCAAATACTTCCTACCGAGTTTCGAAGACACGGAAAGGTGTCACAAACCGGAGAACAAAACTAACGCAACCATCCCTGTCTTCGGCAGTGACACCGAGGAGGAGGAGGATATAATTTATTCAGGTCCGTCCCAGTCCACCAGGCCAGGACCATCTGTTCCTTCATTGATCTTCGGTAGTGACTCAGAGGATGAAGTTCATGCTGTATTCCCCGCTCGGCCCTCAATACAGATTTCCACTGATGAAGAGCGAAGTCTGCAGGTAACCATGGTGCCGCTTGAACATTACAAAGAACTGGATGCACTCGACACCAACAGCGTAGAAGAATTGCAGACATTCTATATCCCTCCCGGAAGAAAAGGCGAGAAGGCAATCCTATTCTACCGTTCTGAAGAAAACAAGGTGGAAAAAGAAATTTGGCATGGCGCGGATCCCACGCTCGACAAGCTTCAGCCTATCCGTCTTCCCAGATATTATACCGAAGGTTTGAAGAAACTGCTGAAACGCCAAGGGATGTCCTTCACACAGACCATCAGAAAAGCCAAATTCTATGACAAGGTCTGGAACGTTCCCGGAACTCAATGCAAACTGCCTAACGGGAGAACGGAAACAAAAGGGCTCGGGTACATCCGGCCAAAGAAACGGGAGTTAATAAACAGCTGTTATGCCATGTATGACTTTGATGAAGAAGCGGACGCTCAATGGGAAGATGCTAATCCTGAATCAGCAAGAGTTCCTGATGCAAGACCTCCCAGTCCATCGTCTGAAGACCAGATGAGCAAACTTATAAAGGATGCGAGTCAAAAAGCCCGAGATGATCACGATCGTGAAATGGCAATCTATGAGAAAGCCAAGACACAGCGTCTCCTTCGACAGGCAGTAAAGAACGAAGATGTTACCCCACGTCAGCCTGCTACAAAAAGGGTTCGACGCGAAAGCGAAAACAAGTCGAGGGGCCGAAAAGGTGCTCGACAACCACAAGACAGAGCTAAGAAGCCACGCATACGAGAGTCGAGCGTTATTGACCTAGCCCTTATGAAGAAAATGGGTCGAGCATACTCGTTTCCTCGGAACAAAACAAGGAAAATACTTGATCTTGCTCTAAAACATCAAATGCTTACTCTGCCAGAATCTAAACACCCTGAGCAAGCAGGCGAAGTCTCCAACCCAAATTATTGCTCTTACCATCGAGTAGTAGGGCATCCGCTTGAAGATTGTTTCACCTTTAAGAATTGGGTTGAGGACCAATATCAGTTAGGCAAATTCGCGCTTTCTGACAACTGGAGGGTAGCACCACCACAGAAGCACGAACCCGAGGCTGCAAAAGAAAAACCAACTCCGCATTGGGATTGGCAGAAAATTCGCACTTGCCACTTGGTAACAATATTAAAAGAAGAATCCGAGGACATGAACGACTTCCCTTGGTGCTTTGAAAACAGCAGCGATGAGGTAATCTCAGAATTTCCCCCAGCTCCGAAAGAACTGGAGGATGGAATCCACACCACTGCAGATAATCTCAAGAAAATTGAGTTGGGGACGGAAAATGACCCGCGACCAACATTCATCAGCGAGCTGTTATCTAAAGAAAGGGTGACTGCGTTGAAGGATGTGCTTCTACAACACAAAGATTGCTTCGCGTGGAACTATTCCGAAATGCCGGGACTAGATCCAGAAATTGCTGTACATAAATTGGCGATATCTCCGGACATCAAGCCCGTCAAACAAGCGCCGAGGAGAATGCGACTCGAGCTTGAGATGAGCATCAACGCCGAAGTCAAAAAGCTTATAGACTCTGGCTTCATCCAGGAAGTTCAATACCCTGAATGGATTGCCAACATTGTCCCGGTGATGAAGAAAAATGGGACGGTGCGTATATGCGTAGATTTCCGGGATCTTAATAAAGCCTGCCCAAAAGATGATTTCCCAGTACCAGTCACCGAGCTGATGATAGACAACACGTCTACTCATGAAGTTTTCTCCTTCATGGACGGCTCATCGGGGTATAATCAAATAAAAATGCATCCTGAAGATCAGAAACACACAGCTTTCAGGACCCCTCTTGGGATATTTTGTTATAAAGTGATGCCCTTCGGTTTGAAGAACGCCGGTGCTACTTATCAGAGAGCCATGACAAAAATCTTCGACGACCTCATACATGAAATCGTTGAATGCTATATCGACGATCTTGTGGTTAAAAGCAAATCATACGAGGAACATCTCGAGCATTTGAAGATCGTGTTTCAACGCCTTCGGCAATACAACTTGAAGATGAATCCTCTTAAATGTGCGTTCGGGGTTTCCTCGGGTAAATTCCTAGGATTCGTCGTTCGACACCGAGGTATTGAAATAGATCCGTCAAAGATCAAAGCGATTATGGAAATGCCTCCGCCGAGGACTCTTAAACAGTTGCGGTCTCTCCAAGGGAAACTCGCATACATACGGCGATTTATAGCCAACCTTTCAGGAAAGTGCCGCCCTTATAGTCACCTGATGAAGAAGGGAACCCCATTCGTTTGGGATCAAAAATGCCAAGGCGCACTGGATGAGATCAAGCAATACCTGCAGAACCCGCCGGTGTTGGCTGCTCCGGTTAAGGGGAAGCCTCTTATTCTTTATACAACCGCCCTCGAAGGTTCCTTAGGCGCATTATGGGCACAAGAAAACGATCAAGGGAAAGAAAGGGCGCTCTACTACTTAAGTCGAGTGCTGCTGGGGGCAGAAAGCAACTATTCTCCCATTGAAAAACACTGCCTGGCATTGATCTTCGCAATAACAAAGCTTAGGCACTATGCGTTGGCGCACGAGGTCCGTCTGATTTCAAAAGTGGACCCTCTCAAATATTTAATGTCAAAAGCCATATTGACAGGACGACTCGCTAAATGGGCCCTGCTCTTGATGGAATTTTCCATAACATATCAACCTCTCAAGGCAGTAAAAGGCCAGGCCATCGCTGACTTCCTTGCTGAGCATCCCATACCTGCCGACTCTCCTTTAAACTGCGATTTGCCAGACAGACATGCATTTGACGCAATCGACAGTGGTGATACCCGTTGGGAGCTTTACTTCGATGGAGCGTCTTCTATGAAAAAGCACAAACAAAGTACGCCAACGATCAAATCGGGGGTGGGACTCATCTTTGTGACTCCCCAAGGAGGAATAATGCGCTTCGCCTTCTCCTTAGCGGAGCCGAGGACGAATAATGAAGCTGAATATGAAGCTCTGATAGCAGGCCTTGAGATCGCCATTGATATGGGAATTGCGAGCCTCCTCATATACGGGGACTCCCAACTGGTCGTCAGTCAAGTAAACGGCGATTACCAAACATGTAAACCGGAATTGGTAAAATACGGTGAAAAAGTGCAACAACTGCTAACCCAAATTCCCTCTTACACGTTGGAAAGCATACCGCGCGCGGAAAACAGCAAAGCAGACGCACTAGCCAAACTTGCTAAAGAACTGGCTGACGAGAACCTCGACGACGTTAGAATCGTGGTGCAAAGCCGTCGAGTGCTCGCCCCAACAGAAATATCTCCGGAATCGTCTGAAGAAAAAGGAGCGAAAGAGGAGACAACCCTGCAAGTAAAAGACTGGGAAAATACCGGGGACTGGAGAGAAGTCTTCATAGATTACTTCAAGTTCCACCGAATACCTGAAGAAGCGTCCACAAGACATCAGCTCACGAAACGAGCTCTGTCTTTCGCCTTCGTCAATGATACTCTGTACAAGAGGTCATTCGATTCTCTGTGGTTGAGATGCTTAGGACCTGACGAAGCGAGAAGGGTCGTCCAAGAAGTTCACGACGGACTCTGCGGTTCCCACCAAGCAGGCCCTAAGATGAAGTTAAAGATAAAGCGGATGGGCTACTACTGGCCCACGATGATGCAGGATTGCCTAGAATACGCGAGGCAATGTCATTCATGCCAAATTCATGGAGACTTCATCCATCAGCATCCCAATCCACTGCATCCAACAGTGGCTAGTTGGCCATTTGAAATGTGGGGAACTGACATAGTCGGTCCCATCGAACCAGCATCGTCAAAGGGACATCGTTTCATCTTGGCGACGACTGATTACTTCTCCAAATGGGCAGAAGCGGTACCGTTGAGGGAAGTGAAAACGGAAAACATCCTCCATTTCTTCAAAACGCATGTCATATACCGATTTGGAACCCCAAGAAGGATCATCTCTGACAATGGGCCAGCCTACCGAAGTCATAAGATTAGCCGCTTCGCACAGCAGCACAATATAGACTGGAGATATTCCTCAGTTTATAACCCGCGAGCTAACGGTCTAGCTGAGGCCTTCAACAAGACCTTGACGAAGATCATGAAGAAAACAGTGTCACGAAATAAGAGAGATTGGCACGAAAGATTGCAAGAGGCTCTTTGGGCGTATCGAACTACATTTAAAACTGCCACAAACACAACGCCATACACGTTGGTATTTGGGACGGAAGCAGTACTCCCCCTCGAGATAGAATTACCCTCTCTACGAGTGGCAGTCCATTACGAGTTGACGGACGAAGAAAATGCTCACCTTCGGTTTGAAGAGCTTGACGCCCTTGACGAAATCCGGCTTCTAGCACAGCAAAATCTGGAAGCTTATAAAGCAAAGATGACGCGCTCATATGAAAGATTGAGCCGCCCGAGGACATTCCACCAAGGCGAACTCGTGCTAGTCGTCAAAAGGCCCATGATCCCCAATCGCGCCAAGCGGGGAAAGTTTGAGCCAAACTATGAAGGACCGTACATCATTGATAAGGTCTACCAGGGCGGGGCCTATCTACTCATGGACATGCACGGTGAAAGACCTTTCAGGCCAATAAACGGTCGCTTCCTAAAGAAATACTACGCTTAACGAGCCTTAGTTTAGGTCAATGATAGATGACGACGACTATGTCCGCTCGCTATCTTCCTAAGCTCAAGCTTTATAAGCAGTAGCCAGCCCTCTCAACGGCGGACCGAAATGTCCTTAAACTAATAGCAGACCGAAACGTCTTTAAACTACTACCGCAGCATCTTTAGGCTGACGAGATAAAAAAAAAAAACATATAAAAATAAAATAAAAAAAAACGGTATGTCCATAAGCAAAAAAGGGCACGGATGAAAACCCGAAAGGGCTCCATGAGTAAAAACAGCAGGACTACCGGCGAGTGTTCGTGAGAACCCGAAAGGGCGCGACCTCGTAAAAAAAAAAAAATATATATATATATATATATATATATAATAAATAAAAACGGTATGTCCATAAGCAAAATGGGCACGGATGAAAACCCGAAAGGGCTCCGTGAGTAAAAACAGCAGGACTACCGACGAATGTTTGTGAAAACCCGAAAGGGCGCAACTTCGTTAAAGAACCCTTACAGAGTCCTCTCGACCCTGTAAGGAGAAACCACCCGCGTGAGATCCTTACGACTCATAAGGGAACAACACACTTAGGAACCCCCACGATTCCTAAGGAGAAAATACACTTGCGAGATCCTCACGACTCGTAAGGAGAACTCTCGTATGGGACCCTCACGGCTCATGAGATTTGAAAGTCTTAAGTTACAGAAACCTAAACCTGTGCTTAAGCAAGCCCCCACAAACTTCCAATATTGCCCTACAAGTGGCTCAATATTGACCCTTGTATACAATCCACGGGCGCGAATAAACATTTCCCTCGCCAAATTTCATCCATAACTGGGAATACGTTCGCATGGTAAACAACCCTTATAAATCCCCTCGATTTATGAGGAGAAAACCCTCCTGTAGGATCCTTACGACTTACAGAAGAACAAAACACTTAGGAACCCTCACGGTTCCTAAGGAGAAAATACACCTACAAGATCCTCACGACTTGTAGGGAGAAATACCTTTATGAGACCCTTACGGCTCATGAAATCGAAAGCCTTAGTCGACAGGTCCCTAACCCTGATCGCTAAGCCCCCTTTATTCGACAATAACGGAGGCAAATGATGATTCGCTCCTGGCAATATTCCAGTTGCAGCGGTGCTGATGCCGAAATCGGTGTCCAATTTCAGGTTTATGGCGAAAGCCAGTAGGCCGCTCATGCATACAAAATAGCCGAAATGATAGGGCAACTTGCAATAAAAAGCAGCAAGTAAAATATATGCATGCAAAATAGCCGAAATGATCGGGCAACTCGTAATAAAAAGCAACGAGTAAAGATAAAATAAAAAAGCCGAAATGATTGGGCACCGCGAAAAATAGCCGAAATGATTGGGCAATCGCGACCTTCGCGATATAAAAGCTGAAATGATAGAGCATCGCGGAAATAAAATAAAACAAAAATAAGAAATGATGAAACTTCGGCCCTACAGTTAAGATCACATCGATCCCTGTATACAATCCAAGGGCGCAAACAGAGAAGAAACCATACTTCCCCAGCGGATTCCGTCAAACGACGAAGCTAAACCCCAACGGTTCATTTCAACCGAAGAAACCAACGACTTCAGCAAAACTTCTCAACTCACGGATACAAACACTCCTTGACGAGAGCCTTCTGATCCGCGTCAACTCGCAGAGCCACCAGCGCCTCCGTGGGAACCATCGACTCGTTTCAAACCCCAAGGACACAAATAATCCTTGGCGCTTGGGAAACAAATAATCCCTCGCAAAACTTCTCAACTCACGGATACAAACACTCCTTGACGAGAGCCTTCTGATCTGCGTCGACTCGCAGAGCCACCAGCGCCTCCGTGGGAACCATCGACTCGTTTCAAACCCCAAGGACACAAATAATCCTTGGCGCTTGGGAAACAAATAATCCCTCGCAAAACTTCTCAACTCACGGATACAAACACTCCTTGACGAGAGCCTTCTGATCCGCGTCGACTCGCAGAGCCACCAGCACCTCCGTGGGAACCATCGACTCGTTTCAAACCCCGAGGACACAAATAATCCTTGGCGCTTGGGAAACAAATAATCCCTCGCAAAACTTCTCAACTCACGGATACAAATACTCCTTGACGAGAGCCTTCTGATCCGCGTCGACTCGCAGAGCCACCAGCGCCTCCGTGGGAACCATCGACTCGTTTCAAACCCCAAGGACACAAATAATCCTTGGCGCTTGGGAAACAAATAATCCCTCGCAAAACTTCTCAACTCACGGATACAAACACTCCGTAACGAGAGCTTTTCTGACTCACATCTCGAGCAATAAGGATTCAAAAACTTGCTTCCTGAACAATGGGACCCTGCAAGTCAATCCTAAATGGTCTCTTGCATACTATTCACGGGTCTCACTCTCTGAAGTCGATTCTCGACAAAGAGGGAAACAACCGCTTACGAGCCCTCTCGACTCGTAAGAAGGGCAATGGGACCCTGCAAGTCAATCCTAAATGGTCTCTTGCATACTATTCACGGGTCTCACTCTCTGAAGTCGATTCTCGACAAAGAGGGAAACAACCGCTTACGAGCCCTCTCGACTCGTAAGAGGGAGAAATTCTCTCATAAGATCCTTTCGACCTATGAGAGAAAACTACACTTGGGAATCCTCACGATTCCTAAGGAGAAAATCCACTTACGAGATCATCTCGATCCGTAGGGAGAAAAGTCTCTATGAGATCCTCACGGCTCATAGAGTTGAAAAGTCTTAGGCAGCAGATCCGAACCTGCGGCCTAAGCCATCGTTATATCTTGAAGAAACCAAAATGCTTACTCTGTTACCTGTCAATCATGTTTATCAAGACAGCATGCTGATAATAAGAGAAGGGAGAAAGCAAAGAAATGATACAAGACATTGCAAAAAAAAAAAAAATGTGTATCTTTATTTATTAACTCAATCAAGTACATAGCGAATCGTATAAAACAATAAAGAATGTATACATCTTATTCAAAAAAAAAAGAAAATTACAAGTATATTGATACAATGGCAGCTACTGGGAAGGGAGCGTCTTGCACAGATGTAGCAATCGCTCGCATATCTCCTTCCACGCCTTCTCCTGCTCGGCTACCGCCGTCAACTCTGCCTCCACTTGGGCTCGTCGCCGCAAGACCAGTGCAAGCTGCTCCCTCACGCCCTGATAAGCAGCCTCCCGACTTGGGATATGGCGCTCAGCCACGTCAAGCTTCCTCTTTAAATTTAGCCCATGGGAGATGCGCTCCAAGAGACCCTCAAAGATAGTCTTCACTTGGGCAGCATTTGCCTCAACCTCAGCGCGCAGATGGGCCGTTTCATTTGAGGTCTTTTGGCATTCCCTTAGTCTCCGAGCTGCTTCTTGCTCCAAGTGGCGGGAGTGTGAAGTGCTTTGCTCGAGCCAAGTTGTGCGTTGGGCGCTCAGAGCTAAAACTTCGGGAGCAGGGCGCGTCAACTCCAGCCGGTACAAGCAAGCCTCAATCTCCCTGCAGTGATTAACCCAAGATTCAACGACGCCTTCGCTGTGAAAAGTTACGAGCGCCGCTAACATGGGGTTAACATCCACAGCGAAATCTGCAGCGGAAGGGAGAGCATCCATGCTGAGCTCGTCGATATACCCGCTCAGCATGCCTAGACTCATCACCGCACCCTTTGAAGACGGACGTCTCAAAAAGGGGCCTGCCGGTAAAAGGACGCGAGCCTCGAAGGGGACCGAAGCCGGAACAATAGCTGCAAAACAAAACAGGTTTAAACGACGGTTCAAAAGATGTTGAAGGATTACCAAAAGGAAATTTACCATACCAGGTACAGCGGACGGCAAAGCCGGGAGGGCCGGTAGCGCGACAGGGCTTGCATCCCCTCCTTCGATTTGTGGCACTGCAATAAAGAAAAGGAAAAGTCAGAAATCGTCCCATTGCTAGAAAAAAGGGGTAAACAAAGATATTACCGGCGCCACTAGAGGGAGAAGCGAGTTCGGATGGGAAAGAGAAGTGCGGGAGCAACACTTGATATAGGTGATCAAAAAGCACTCCTGCAAAGGCACAATAGTGTAACGTTAGTACAAAAGCCGCATTTTTGAAAGATTAATGCATGAGTCGTGAACCCATACCTTCCAACATCCGTGACGGTACAAGGGAAGACGGGGAGGTGACTACTGCCAAAGCAGTAGTTGACGGTGCCCCCTCGAGCAATGGAGCATCGGTACTGGCCGCACCTGCAAGAACAAGCTTGTTAGAAGAGATCACAAGATATACAAAAAAAAAAAAGGGAAACGCTGGTGACAAAAAAATTTTACCTGACGAGCTGCCAGCAGAAACTGAGGCAGTCCCTTCCTCCACTGACGGAAGACCACCGCCTGTAGCTTCATCACCCGACTCAAGGGGAACCGTTGTTATGCTCTCAAGCTCTGCAGGCGGCGGGGAACCATAGACAGGGAGGGCCAAGATAGGAACATTGCCAGATTCCTGAGAAGGAGCGCCTAGCTCGTCCTCAGGAATCATGGCCGCCTCACCTGCTGCTCCCTCAGGATCAGCGATTACAGCTGCCCCGTCCATCGGCACAACGAGGTCCCCAGCCTCAAGTACCTCGCCCTCTACCGCCTTCGGCTCGGTCGAGACAATCATCTCATCTGCCGCCACTTCGGGTACGGCATCAATGACTTTCTCCGCGGTAGGTTCCTCAATCTCGGCTCCAGGCCCCATGGCCTCGACAAAGTTGTCCACTGACGGTTCGGGTTCGGCGAGTACCGCTTCTTCCGCTCCCTTGGGTTCGACGGTCGTCTCCGCCTCCCCCTCAGTTGGACTTGACCCTGCAAGATGAGATATGTATAAGCCAATAGTTTTACAAGTCATACAACAAGGCTCTGAAAGGAGTACTACCTGAAGCGGATTTATCATTGGCGTTCCGAACCGCGCGCGCAACTTGCCGATGAGCGGTAGACAGAGCCACAGGGGGCTCTTCAGAAGGAGTACTAGCGTGAGGAACAGTGCTAGGGCCCGCTCCTACGGCCAGAGCAGCTCTGCGCGCCTTAGCTTCGCGTCTGGACCGCTTCCGCTCCTCTTGAGCCGATGAGACAGATGCCATCAGAGCTTCCTTGAGCGAAGCCTCCTCATCCGTGTAGAGGGATGCCTCCAGATTTTTCAGAGCATCCCTCGTTGTTGCATCAAGCCGAAGCTCTTGCGGCAGCTTCGACGGAGCTGGGACTTCGATGACGGGCTTGGGAAGGGTCCTTGCGCCGATTAATACAACCCCTGTAAAGAAACAAGAGAAGGTCAGGTCGACTATCATAAAAAGATAACGAACTTTCCGTATAAAAGAGAAAGGGATAAAACATACCGACGCTCGCTAGGGTACGCTTCTTCTCCTCCTCCTGGAAGGTCTTCAGAGAGGCAGCAATGGCCTCTTCAGTGGATACACCTGTTGAAAATGAGGCAAATATTAGCTAAAGATAATAATAAAAAGTGGGATAAAATGACAAATAAGGAGGCTGAGGATTACCTGACTCAGCGAGTCTGCTTAACATTGCTTCGAGCCTCGCCGATCGCTCCGAAGCTGCAATGGCGGCGGCTAGGTTGGTGTCCTCAGGGTCCACCACGAAACCCTCGTTGCTGCCATACTCACATATAGTCTCGGCAGGATGAGCCGCGGACTCTAAGTTAAGAATCGCGTCGAGGGATAAAGTGGACTTCTTCTTCTTTTGCCCGCCAGCCTTGGACCCACTGGGAGTAGCTTTGCGCTTGCCAGTTTTGGCAGTCACTTTCGGGCGGCGAGTCCCGATGTCCGCTCCTGCACCCGACTCCGGCGATGCCGCTTTAACCGTCTTTGTCGGAGCACGGGGCGCCGTCGGGGCATCCACCGTAGTAGGCAGTGGCAGTCCACGCGGAGGGGCCAACACCCGTGGTCGATCAGCTCCGGCCTCTTTCGTCGGAGGGATAACCTGAACCCTGGGCTGCAATGGAGCCTTGCGATTGCCGCCGGGAGGCGCAGCCCTACGATCGACCAATAGACGTTTCTCCATCAAGATGATTGGGCCCATCGCGTGCGCGTACCAGGCCACATACGAATTGAGTATCTTAGGGGTACAGCTGGGCTCACTGATAAAAAAGTAGGAGCCTGTATTGAGCCGGATGAAGTGATGCATCGCATTCCGTACTCCCTCTGGACCGACTGCAGGTGTTCTCAAGAAGGCTTCCAACGGGACTCCTTGGTTATAACTCGATTGCCGGGCAAATCGATGTGGGTTATACCTCATGAAGAGGGCCGTGTCATTCTGCCTAAATACCAAGTAGCCCGGCCGAATGGAATAAAGATGGAGGATTTCCCGAGCCTTCAACACGGAGACACCGCCCTTAAAGTCATCACGCAGCGGCACCACCGACTTAGTGGTCTCGGAACCCATGGTGATGACCTTATCCACAAAAGAGGTCTTCGCCCCGACTAGATGCGAACGCAGAAGCAGTCCCCTAGACTCCCGCGGAGGCGCAAACACGATGGAAGCCCCGACCAATCGCATGATTCTTGGAAATGTGAATCTCTCAAAGAAGGGAGGAGTTTTGTGGGCACCAAACACTCCTCGAACATGCAGCTCCATCCAAGAAGTGAAGTAGTGCATCGGGAAGTTAGCAGGCTGTACCCCAGGCTCATTAGCGTCCGCCGCTACGCTAAGTCCATTGTAGAGGTGAGCCAACCCGGCGATCCCCACTGATAACTGCAGACCGGCCACCATTCGATGCGCCGGGTAAAAGACAGAAGACCGCATGAGGCGTGGGTGCATGGGAAGCGCGAAGCTGCACAGCCACAGACCTAAGAACCCGATGAAGAAGGTCTCCTCATCCATGCCAGGAACGGCGATCTCTGAGAAAGGGACGCTAACAGTGCCGGGAAGGTAAAAACTTCGCTGATCAATTTCCGATGAAGGTCGGCGGTCCAGGCCGAAACCAAAAGGATCAGCAAGTTGGGCGAACTTCTCACCTTGCTCTGATAAAAATTCCGGGCGAATAAAACGAGCAATGAAGTCCGCGAAACTAACGCCTCGGTCGCCCAATTCCAAATGAAGCTCCTCGTAAATCTCCAACACCTTCACCAAGCCCGGATGCTGATGCTGGATGGCATTTTCCGGAGTCAAGTCGAGTACCACCTGCTTGGTGGCAAAGACGTACTCATCAGGAGGAAACAGCTCTTCGTAGTGCTCCCCCCTCGCCGGTAAACCTGAAAGCTCAACGAATTTCTCTAGAGAAATGGAAACTTCCCTATCCGCTGCCAGGAAAGTATGTGTGGGGATATTCCATTGTTCAATGAAGGCCTTTGTCCACCACGTTGGAGGAGTAGGATACTCGAAAAGCGAGACGTAGACGGCGGAGTATAGACCAATCTTCGTCAGGTGAGCTCTTTTCGCCGCTAAAATGTATCGGGCCCATGGCAGGTATCCAACAAGTGGCCGCGGATTCAATCCAATGTTGTAAGCCTGTCCCCAAGGGCGTGCTTCACCCTGACAGATTCGCCTTCCCAAGATATCTATGGCCGGCGGTGGCTGCACCGGAATAGCGCCGATTGCAGGCTGGAGAAGGTCGTCTGAGTTCCAATTTTTTACCTCCACGGCATACTCCACCGGGGGTTTGTCTGCATAGGGTATCGTAACTATAGGTTCGGAAGGCGAGGCGGAACTAAAACTGCGGCGGCCTTGGATAATCTGGCTGTACCACCTTCCCCATAGGTGAAGTCTCTTGCACTCAGGATCGTGATCTTTAATCAAGGCGAACACTACCCGGTCCACTGGTGCATGTGGGAACCCTCCTTCTGAGCGGACGAAGGGAAAAGACAAGTCGTCAGACATCTTTCCTGCATAAAAATATATATATCATTAGTGGCCTGACGTTTAAACCTTAAAAAAAAAATAATAAATAAAATAAAATATAATGATAAAAAAATAATAATAATAAATAAAAATCTTGCTCCACACTGCGATGCAGCGGGTAGGAGACCAAAGGGGGACCCACAAAATCAAGATGACGGCGCATCATTTAATGAGACAATCCCACCATTGGATGAGACTATCAGTCAATAAAAAAGACCCCCAAGAGAATATCCTCATGGGGGGGACCCCTAGAGACAAGGAGAAGATCTCCTCTTTTCAGAGCAAAGCTCTGTCACAGAGTGACATTTGTCAAACTCCTGTTTCAAAAGAATAAAACTTCTTAAAAAAAGAGCCTAGCTCTGTAGCAGTAATAGAAATTCATAACTCCTAAGAATTAAAATTTTGGGATCTTAAAGATCCATGGAAAGATTTAAAAAAAAAAAAAGTTTCTAGTTGATCTGTGAGCAGGGCTTTGTTCATGGGTTAAAACCTAAGAACAGAGTCTCTGCTAATTTTTGAGAGCAAGGCTCTGTGAATAAAAACCCCAGAGGGGTTTCCTTTAGATCAAAGATCTATAAGAGCAAGGCTCTGTTGAAGAAACCCCAAAGGGGTTTCCTTTAGATCAAAGATCTATAAGAGCAAGGCTCTGTTAATTAAGTCTAATTTAAATTAAATTAAATTAATTTAATTTTACCTATAATGGTTCTGAAGTTAGAACTTGGAAGTTCTTAAGGAAATCACAAGAGCAAGGCTCTGGAAGTTCTCAAGTAAGAGCAAGGCTCTGAAATTCAATTTCTTGAGAATGGTAAAAAATTACCAAGGACCAAGGGTCCTATTTATAGGCGCCTGCGCCTGTTCAGATGACCCCTAGATCCGACGGTCAGGATGTTGCCACCGCTGCACTCACGCGCGCGCCACGTGAGCGCAACGGTGGGGGGGCATCTGTTTCCCCCAATCAGAGCAAGGCTCTACTGAATTTTGAAAATTCAAAATTTGAAGCAACGCTTCGGTTTCCGTGCGCAGTGCGCAATTTGCCACATGGCAGAAGCCAATTCGGCAGCGTAACGCCCGAGACGGTGCGTCCCATCATAGCAAGGCTCTTCAGAAAACATAATTAAGACTTAACTGCGCAAATGCATGGCAGGGCGACACGTGTCTGCGCCAGCGCACAGATGCGTGACACGTGTCTGCGCAGTTGCGCAATCGCAACTGCGCAAGCGCACAGATGCGCGACACGTGTCTGCGCAAGCGCACAGATGCGTGACACGTGTCTGCGCAGTTGCGCAACCGCAACTGCGCAAGCGCACGGATGCGCGACACGTGTCTGCGCAAGCGCACGGATGCGCGACACGTGTCTGCGCAGTTGCGCAACCGCAACTGCGCAAGCGCACGGATGCGCGACACGTGTCTGCGCAGTTGCGCAAGCGCACAGATGCGTGACACGTGTCACGCGCTGGTGAGTTGCGCAGCAACTGAATGAAGATTTAGATAAATCTTTTCTGTTCTCCTGTAAAACAGGAACCCTTGGATCAGAGATCCAATGGTGGGAAAATTCCCAAAATTATTCAGTAAAGATTTTGTTAACAAATCCAACAAATTTGTGGGCACTATAAATAAGACCCCAAGCCTCATTCAAAACATAGAATCAATCATCATCAAGAGAAGGATAAACTTCTGGAAAAAAAAAGCTCTTGAAGATTAATCAAGAACAAAAGAGAAGGTAAAATTTCTGAAAAACAGAAAATTAAAAGGGAATAATAAAAGAAAAAGAAAAATAGTGCCTTGCACTTGATATGAACCCCTGGTTCTGAAAAATCAAAGAAATAATAAATAGTGCCTTGCACTTGATATGAACCCCTGGTTCTAAAAAAATCAAAGAATAATAAATAGTGCCTTGCACTTGATATGAACCCCTGATTCTAAAAAAATCAAAGAATAATAAATAGTGCCTTGCACTTGATATGAACCCCTGGTTCTAAAAAATCAAAGAATAATAAATAGTGCCTTGCACTTGATATGAACCCTTGGTTCTGTAAAATCAAGGAAAACAAGAAGAACTTGTTTTCCTTTGATCTAAATTTAGATCAAGAGTGCTATGCACTTTTTGTTCTCAAATCAAGAAAATTCTTGAATTTCTGCACAAGTGCAACTCATCATTCAAAAGGGCCTGGCCCAACTCAAAAAAATTATTGAGTTTCTGCAACTCATTATTTAAAGGGGCCTGGCCCAATTGCAGAATAATAAAAGGGCAAAGCCCTGTTCAGAAAATTCCTGAGTTTTTTGTAACTCATTATTTAAAAGGGCCTGGCCCAAATTAGATTGCAAAATAATGAAGGGGTAGAGCCCTGTTTAGGTTGATTCTTTTAATCGGGCAGAGCCTAAAATAAAAATTGGACTTAACCCAATCCTGGCTGTAAGTCCTTAAATTAAATGCCTCTCATAAACCAAGTCACGACCGGTCCGAGGGTACATCTCCGAACTCCTTTGACACCTGTCGTTGTAATTTCTCAACGACGTCAAAGAGGCAACGGGTCCCAACGACCACTAAACTAATATCGGACCGAAACGTCCCTAAACTAATATCGGACCGAAACGTCCCTAAACTAATATCGGACCACCACGTCCCCAAACTGGAACATGGACCACTACGTCTTTAAACTGGCGACGGACCGAAACGTCCCTAAACTAAAATCGGACCGAAACGTCTCTAAACTAAAAATCGGACCGAAACGTCCCTAAACTAATGACGGACCACTATGTCTCTAAACTGGCGACGGACCGAAACGTCCCTAAACTGGAATATGGACCGCCACGTCCCTAAACTGACACAATAGGGCCCAAACGCTCTTTTGTCGGATCTAAACGGTCCCGTCTAAGTTGATCTTAGCCCCAAATACGGTTAATGTGTCCTTAGATATTCAAATAAGTAATAAAATCCCAAACCAACTTTGGTTCAAGGGTACATCTCTGAACTCCTCAGACACTTGTCGTTGTAATCCCTCAACGACGTCAGAGAGGTGACGAGTCCCGACGGCCGGATAATT
The DNA here is from genome assembly GCA_030015575.1 of Agapanthus africanus. Taxonomy (NCBI): domain Eukaryota; kingdom Viridiplantae; phylum Streptophyta; class Magnoliopsida; order Asparagales; family Amaryllidaceae; genus Agapanthus; species Agapanthus africanus. The sequence continues at coordinate 53,428,407 of CM057350.1, read as the reverse complement.
AAATCAATCACTACGTCAAGTCGAGCTTAGCCCAAAACAGGACTAACGTATCCTTGACGAACGTTTAAGTTGATCTTAGTCGCAACGCGACTAATGCATCCTTAAACTAAAAACACCGAACCCAAATCTAAGCAAAATACGGATTTGGACTAATCCACGTCCTACGGGCGACGATATTACTCAGTCTCCGTATACAATCCACGGGCAACCACAAATAAAACAAACACACACGACACGAAGTGAAATTCTGGAGAAGGAGAAAGTTGTTACCGCGATGCGGTAGCGTAATTAACTGCAGGGCCTTGCGCCTGCAGGGAAGAGCGTCCCCACAATCAAAAACCCCTCACCCTGAGGGGGAATCTGACGAAGTCTGCTACATCGGCCGCATCCGTCTAAACCTCCGATATACGGTGCCGTAAATCAACTCAGCATCTTCGGAGAGATAGACGGATAAAACCAAATAGAATCTGCCCCGAACTTCAGGCAAGACGTCTTCACGTCGTCGCCGTCTTTCGGAGGGGAACAGGTACTCCAGAGTAGACTGGTGTATGCGTTTCTTGAACTTGACTGGGGCGATGGTTGATTCCACAGCCATTGGTGCTTGACACTAGATTGCATACAGGTGCTCATTGGAGAATGAGTTTAACGTAACACCTTAGAACGATCATACGGTATTTGAGTTAATAAAATGAATTGATTGATATGCTGGTTTATTAATTTTTGGCATTAGGATATTTTGAGCCAGCTCAAGATTGGGTTGAGCCTTCTCCTGCACCTAGAGAATAATAGATTGTTTGGTTAGAGTTGTGAGCCGGCTTAAAAATGTATGATTCGCCTCAAGCTGGCACTCGCGATAATATCCGTCCCATGTTTTGATATCTTATTTAAACCCTTTTGGTTTTCATGCAAACCCTATTATTCATAATTGCTACAATCAAAACCCCAGCCTTCTCTCTCTCCACCAAAACCCTAACCCTAGCAAGCATCATCTCGCAGCTAATCTTTTTCCACCATCATCTTCATCATCGTCGTCGTAGTCGCCAAGAACTCATCCAAGTCAAGATCTACGTGGGCTTTGCGTCATCTTCATCTTCCTGTTCCTGCTGCGATGATGAGATCCATCATGGCTTCATCTCTTGCTCGATTGCATCCAAGTCGAGTCCTTCATCATCTCCATCGGGATCATAAATCGAGCCAAGTATCTCTAGATACTTGCTTACATGCTAACAGCGAAATTAGATCTTTCTTAGTAGTTATATATAGTAGATATATCGATTGATTGCAAAACGTATGCATGTTTTATTATCAATACTTAATCTTTATTGATCATTGCTATTGTTTTTTATTTAATACATGGTTGACAAGATTTGTATATCTTGGTTTATTGTTATAATCCTGTGATATTAATATAGATTGATTGAAACCTAAAGTTCTAACCTAATTAACGATATATCGAGATCTAAATCGCGATATATCGGCAACTTGATCTAGTTAATATACACGACGTCGAATCTTAAAGATACTACTTTTATATTGTTAAATTGATGGTATGAAACGTAGAGGAGTTGATGTAATCATAACTGTTATCGTATGCATGAAATATAGAGTGAAACCTTAATTAAAATATCTGATCGTATCAAAAAATCGACCTTGAACCGGCTCAACATAAATCTAAGCCATCTCATGCTAACAAAGAAAATAAATATATGTTTCAGACATATTTGAACCGGCTCAACATTACCTAAGCCGTCTCAAGTTGAATGAACAGATCAATCACAGTAAAACCACCATTACTTTCTGCTCGCTAATCCGATTTTAATGTTCTTGGACTCTATGGAAAGATCTCTTTGAGATCTAAAACTTTCATGATTACCATTTATTCCAATAATAAATCTATGACCACCGGAAAGATCCCCAAAGATGAAAGTCTCTAACTCACTTGAGTCGTCTCAACCTGACATGAAACTGATATTGAACCTGATATGTTATACGATATGATAGACCACGTTACACATGATAAATACGCTATCTAACATGTATTATTATTATTATTATTATTATTATTATTATTATTATATATATTCTGATTGACGATGTTTTTCATAGCGTGCTAGAGTACAGATTGTTCATGTATTCATGTTATCTTGTTTTGATATTGATTTGTTATTGTTACCTGTATTTCTTCTTGTACGTATTCATGATACCCTTGACTTGACTCGACTCGATTTGACTAAACTTGACTAGACGTGACTTGTTACCTGCCTATTCTAGAATTATCAGTTAAAGGTTGATTACCGAAATAGACCTTCGTGTCATGGAATGATGAGCTAATATCATTCGTCCACCCGTTGCGAAAATAGACATTCAAGTCTTGGAATGATACGCCAACATCATTCGATAGTACATTGCGAAGATAGACATTCATGTCTTGAATAATGCGCCAACATCATTCGATGGTACATTGATAGGAGCATTCGTGCCTTGGAACAGTGATACTGTTATTATTCGTCCACTCGTTGCGAAAATAGACAATCGTGTCTCAGAATGATGCGCTAACATCATTCGACAGTCCATTCTTGTATATCCTGGTTATCACACTGTATTGCTTTTCCATGGGTCATAGGTTCGACCCTGACTGAACCATTGAATGATTGCCTTGATTGATCTTAAATACCTGTAGAATAGATAACTCAGACATATGGACATTTAGGATTTATACATGACATGATTGCCTTAATTATATCCTGATTGTTATACCATTCTGTATTGCTCATGTTAATATATGCTCACCTAACATTGATTTCCTGTATATGATATATTAAATCTTGGTTATATTCATGATGATATTATATTATCTATGACGCTCTGATGTATGGGTTTTGCATGTCCCAGATCTTTTGACTTTAGCACCGCGAGATCGAGATTATTTTGAGAAGATTGCCGAGCAATGAGGAGTTACTCATTTATTCAATTATTTCTGTTTTATGTTTATTTCCAATATCAAACCTTTGTTCTTGGATTTCTTTTGTCAGCCCATAAGGGACTATACTATTATTGTTCCTTATTTATCCTTGGATCTATTGATACATGATATTTCAGTTATTTGCTTCCGCTGTTGTCTTGATTTCTTCTATTATTTATTGTGGTATTGGATATACGTTTAGTGTTAGATATTTTATACTATTGTTTGATTATTGTATGACGGTCTTAATGTAAATATAGAAGGACGATTCCTTTCCGTAAGTAACATGGCCGGCCGGGTTACGTCCCGAAATTTTTTGTATTTTAGGAAGCTGGGCGTGACAAGATTTTGTGATACCAGAACCAGTCACTTAGTAGTAGGTCTTTGGTTCGAGGACGAACCATTGTTCTAAGGTGGGAGGATGTAATACCCCAGAGCAGTGCGATCTTCGGACATCCTGGTGGCTTGCTCTGTCCACACTGAATGCAGTCCATTGCGGACACCCTGGTGATCTAAGTGAGGGGGCCTTTTTAGAACAACGGAATTGGATCCTTGAAACACATTCTGAAAGAAGGTGGAATTGTATTATAAATAGAATGTTACAACATATTTAACACGGAGGCGTTTTTTGGATGAATCGGCACTCCGGAGTTTGAAGAACTCCGTAGTTAAGCGTGCTCGAACAGGGGAATTGTTAGGATGGGTGACCTCCTGGGAAGATAGCCCTTTCTCGAGTTCGGTTCACTCCAGAGGAGAAAACCGTGCGGCTTCGGTCAGAACGGACAATACCATCCATACTGGGGCGTGACAGTGCGTGGGTGTGTTTGTGTACGTGGGTGTGGTGTGAGATGGAAAATTTCATGGGTGTGGTGTGAGATGGAAAATTTTGGACACCTTTCAAGAAGTTTGATGGGGTCCCCCAAACCCTCTGCAAAAGATTTAAACGGGCTTGAAATCGTACCACAATACCCAAAAGACAAAATGGTGGGACCCACAACACCTATAATATACTTGTGCCAAACAAGTGGGCTCATAGTGTTTGTCTCTCAGATAGATTGTGGTTGGCTTGTAAGATTCCAAACTCGGTAGCTTAAGCATTTTTCTTAAACATGCCTAAATTTAATCAAATTTGAGACAAGTACGTTTGATAGTAAGAAAATTAGCCTGGAAATCTAATGAAAAATATTTATAAAAATAAAAATAAAAACCCCAGGGACTTGGACGGAGACAAGAAAAAAAAATCACAAATCTAGTCGATAGCCATGGAAAGCAACAACAATTTTTGGCGTCATGCGTGACGTCATTGACGCAGTTGTTGGTTGAATTGACCCCCACACCTTTGATTCATTCCGAAAGATTAACTTTAAAAAAATGATTAAAAAACAAATGAGTAATTAATAAAGCCATTGTATATAAGTTCTTGAGCCCTAAGAATGGAGCAAAATACTCAGTGGAGAACAACAAGAAGAGACAGAAGCACAGCCCGATCATCTTCTTATATTGCTTTATAGTAAGGTAATTAACTGCTTCTAACTGGAACGATTGTATACTTTCTCAATGAACCTTTCAATTTTTGAATTTTTTATGAAATCGGAATCAAAACTATATGGGGGTTCTTACGATTATTTTAGATTAAAGTTATTTTATTGCAGTAAAATACCTTAAAGTGCTGCTTGTGAGGGTATTTTAGTGGGAAAAATTCACTTAAAAACCATGGTTTCAAGGTATCTTACCGCAATAAAAAGAACTTTAGGGTAATCTAGTTAAAAACCATGATAGTTGAGGATAGATGATGGTTATCAGCATAAAAATTACAGTAATATGTTTTCGAGTGTTCCATGTAAACCGAAATGAAAAGGCCGTTATTTCGCCGTTATTTCTTTTTGTAACACGGCGTTTGTCATAAAAACATGCATTCAATTAACAAAAATACTTTTTCTACAGTAATTTGTCTATCCAAGAGACAAACACCATGGGCCCACCTGTTTGACACTATTAGATGGTGTGAGTCATAACATTTTATCCTTGGGTAAACCTTTGTGTAGGCAAATTACAGGATAGGAAAAGTATTGCTCTTCAGTTAAAACCGCAAAGTGGCTTGTGAAAAAAGAAATATTCAGTGTGCATGGCGAGAAAAATGCTTGCTTATTCTACATTATGGTTATGAGTGGCAAAACCCAATTGTATGAGAAAATTCTCCGATCCATTTAATCTGGATTACTAAACAGTTAGTACCTTTTTTAAAATAAAAAAAACACTTGTAGATTAGTTATGGCTGCTGAAACCGGAGGAGATTGTCTTGGATGGGCAGCAAGAGATCCATCTGGAGTTCTATCGCCTTACACATTCACTCGCAGGTGTTCTTTGAAACCTTGCGTTCTTTTAGTACTAGTATTTTGCATGTTCGATGCATGTATGTACGTTAGATTCGTGAATAAAGGTTTTTAGAAGATTGTAAAAGAATTTTTTTTGAAAGTAGAAGGTTGTAAGAAGATTTTTCGTAGAGGTTTTCAAAGATTTGAATGGCTAAAAGAAATTATAGATGCTATTTTTCTCAAAATTATGAATCAAATTATTTGAGAGTGGAGATTTGGGGGTCTCTCTCTTTCGGTTGTGATTCTACAATGTTATACTAATATCCTATATTAGTTATAAACCCTTTTGTGAGCCAAAAAAAATTTGGTTTGTACATGGTTTACTTTTTAAATAATTTTGATTGATTTTTTAAAATTAATAATAGAAGAGGAGTTGAGAATTGAATTTTTTTTTCTTTTGGATGTGATCCCTTCCGGAATCGAACTGGCAACCTCTCACTTTGAAAAGGAAAATTATACTTTGAAAAGGAAAATTATACCGGCTAAGCTAGGCCTAGTTTGTAATCTTGATTGATTGTTAAATGTACTTGCAATCTAATATAATCTAATTGGTCTTATCATTAACTTACGCTGTTACTTCAATCCACGCAGGGTCCTAGAGGATTGTGATATTTCTCTTAGAATCACGCATTGCGGAGTTTGTTATGCTGATGTTGCCTGGACAAGAAATGAATACAGAAACTCAAATTATCCCCTGGTTCCAGGGTAAGTTTTACTTTGTTAAAGTGTTTTCTTATTTTCATCAAATTTTGGAGAATCACCGGAAATTTAACAGTATTTAGGGTGCTTATTGTAACTGTAGGATGACATCTATGAAAAAGAATAGGAATTTTTTTTAAAAACTATAACGATATATAAAGGGCCTTGTGTGTCTGTGTGTGATGATAGACTAAGTTCAAAAGGAATTCACTAAAGGAACTCCAATGTATACTACCAATTGAGGTGATAATTTTCGATGGCAAATATTTTCAGGCATGAGATAGTTGGAGTTGTCACAGCAATTGGCTCCGATACCAAACGTTTCAAAGTTGGTGAACATGTTGGTGTTGGGACGTATGTAAATTCATGTAGAGATTGTGAATATTGTGACGAAAAGTTGGAAGTTCATTGCTTGAAACAACGAATTTCCACTTTCAACGCACTAGATTCAGATGGAACATTCACAAAAGGGGGATATTCGAGTTACATTGTGGTACATGAGAGGCAAGTTACTCCGCATGAGAACTAATTTCTTAATGCTCAAATTATTTTCGAGAAATAGGGCTTTCTATTTCACTATCAAAATCATATAATTTTCCTTTTTTTAACTGACAGGTACTGCTACAAGATACCCGATGGCTATCCGTTGGCCAAGGCAGCACCGTTACTATGCGCTGGAATCACGGTGTACACCCCGATGATGCGCCATAAAATGAATCAACCCGGTAAATCGCTTGGTGTCATTGGACTTGGCGGCCTTGGCCATATGGCTGTTAAGTTTGGAAAAGCTTTTGGTTTAAAAGTTACCATTTTGAGTACTAGTGAATCCAAGAAAGAGGAAGCGCTGAAATTTCTCAGAGCAGACAAATTTGTGGTCTCATCTGATGAGAAGGAGATGAAGGTAACTTATATTTTTTTTAAGGTGGTCAAGGGAATAACAGCGATGTTTAGGGTATTCTAGTGAAAATCTAGCCTTAATTTAGTTTTGAAATGATACCTCTGTTTCTAATGAAAATTTTCTTCTAATTTGGTGCATGTTTGCAACAGTCTTTAGCAAATTCCCTTGACTTCATCATCGACACTGCATCGGGTGATCACCCTTTCGATCTTTACATGTCTCTCCTCAAAATTGGTGGGGTTATGGCGCTTGTAGGCTTTCCCAGTGAGATTAAAATGAACCCTGCAAGCCTTAATATGGGTATTAGTTGTTCTTTTATCTGAACTCAGATCTTTTGAGCTATATTTTCAATGTTTAAATGCTGAATGGCTTATTTATTATTATTCTGAATCTTTATTTACCTGTAGGTTCAAGAACACTTTCGGGGAGCATAACGGGCGGTACAAAAGATACACAAGAAATGCTCGACTTTTGCGCAGCCAACAAAGTTTATCCAGATATCGAAGTCATTCAAATTCAGTACATTAACGAGGCACTCGAGAGGATGATAAAGAAAGATGTTAAGTATCGGTTTGTGATTGATATAGAAAACTCCCTCAATTGAAGTGAAGGCGAAGAAGCGGTATACATTTAGGGCTGCCTACTGCTTTGTTTTATGATTTGAAAGTGTGACCAGCAAAATAATAGGAAATAAATAAAAAGCTCCTAGTCACAACTTATGTTATCATCTGATTGCTGCAAGGTTTTTATAATCATTTGTGGAATAAATTCTGCACTGTTTCTCCGTGATGCCAGGGAAATGAACTTAGAGTAGCTAACTTGTATTTCAAACTGCTTTAGATGACAACAGAAAAATTGTTGGTTTCTCGTCTCCCAAATATTCAAAAAATTTGGCCATCCCAACTGCACAAATATATTCTTAAACTGGTGACTGCAAGAAACACCACAGGTTGTTTAGGCAACTCCGAACTTGAATTAATACTTGAAAACGAAAGGTTCAGTCGGATCAATGGTTGTAACTCTATGGAAATCCAAACGCATTAAACAATAATATCGAGATCGTGCTCAAAATATAGTTGTAATACCCAGTATCTATTATACAGTCAAATACGTATTTAAATAAATTTTATTTATTCTAATTTATTTCTTTAATTCTATCTCCAAATTTTTATAGTACTATAACCTTTGGCCCACAATAGATTTGTAGTTGTATCGTAATACCCAGTTTTCGACGTACTATTTTACATATTTGAATGAAATAATTTTCCTATATTTTTATTATACTTATGTTTTATTCCTTTATGGTAATCCCCTAAAATTTTACTGGATATTTCCAATTCCTATTTTACTATTTTAATCTAAATCCAATCTCCCCCTCTCTTGGCTTGGCCAGGCCCATCTCCTTTTCCCAATTTCTTTTCCCCATTCTCTATTCCTCGACCCAGAACATAATATAAATTAAATCCAATTAAATCCCCTTCAGCCCAAAACCACAAACTAAATATATAATAAAATCCCAGCCCAGCTTTTCCTCGGCCCAACAGAAAATATACAAATTAAAACTAAAAATATATTTATCCCGGCCCACTCCCTCTCTATCTCTATTATTTCCCCTTTTACACCGGCCCAAACCCTAGCCCGGCCCAAACCCTCACCATGCCCATACCCGACCCACTATCCTTTCTTCCTCACTTCACTCGCGTTTTCCCGCTCGATTTTCCCCTACGCTCCCACGTCTCGCGCCGCGTCCCGCTCGAGCCCACGTACCCACGACCCCACGCGCGAAAAGCCTCCCTCAACCCCGTCTCCATCTCGCTCACCTCTCCTCGTCTCTCTAACTCCCTCCCTCCTCACTCTTATTCTCTCCATCTCCATCGCCATCGTCTTCCACCGCGACGACGACGACAACAACCAACTCCGACCTCCTCCACGACACCCTGGAACCTCCGGCGACCTCACCATAGCCAACGCGTACACATCCCTGCGGCCCTATGCATCACTATTAACACCCTCAGCTCACCATCTCCACCTCACCTCTGCACGCTCACTGTCGCCGTTAACCATCACGACGAGACACCGGCTCCACCTGCAACCCCCAGCGCCGACGATCTCGTCTCACCGCCCACACTACCAGAGCCCTGATATCCCCTCCTCTCATCGACTACAACGTCTCTCTCTCCCTCTGCAACATTCTTTTCTCTCGATCCCTCTCTCACAACACCTCGCGCCACCAGCCCCTCCTTTCACCGCCGGCGAACCCTCTGAGATCCCAGCTACCCCCTCGCATCACCTACGCCACCACCTCACCTCAACCGAGCCGCAACCACCACTCCGAGCTCCGCAAACCTGACTCTAACCCCAGCATCATCCCCTGCCTCTACGACCACTGCTGGCAGCTGACACCGTCGCCGCCGCTGCATTGCCGCCGACGAGCTCCCACCTCCCCGTCTCCTACTGCAATCCCCACGAGCTTAATCTCAACCGAGAACTCTACTTCTCCATCCTCACCTGAGCTTAAGTCGAGCCCCCGGCATTCCGTCGAACACTTACGTCTATCGCCGTTCCTGCTTCTCTGATCAGCGACCTCGTCATCGAATCTATGGCCTCGCTACCTTAAGACGTCATCGTCATCAACACGCTACCCGTCGCAGCGCCAGCGCACGTCCGTCGTACCCACCGAGCCATCGAGGCCAAGAATCAAGATCCGACAAGGCTGAACCTGTGCTGCGTTCGTGACGCGATCATGCCGTTTCCGCCGCCGTACCGTCATCGACACGTCTTCAGGCAAGTTTAATACTTGCTTCATACTACTTGTTATATCACCTTTCAATTACCATTAATTCCCACATATACTTTTCGTGTATATTGTTATAAGTTAAGTGTTCGATGCACGATCCGAATGGAAACTCCCGTTAAACTGGCGGCAACATATAAAATGTGATGGCCCGAGTTGTAAGGAATGACCCTTGAGACTTTGGTTCCAATACTATGACGTTTGCTCACACAAAATGATGTCCTAGATTCCGTCGTAAAACCTGAAAACCTTCGTGCATGCCAAACTATAAAATTTATTATAAATTGTGTATAAACCGGATTTTAGCGTTCGATGGCTCGTAACGAAGATAACTGTTTAACCTACTGTAATATATTGTTGATCACTGAATTTTAATACACTATGATAGAGATAACTGCGGTGGATTACGATTCTGGACTGCAGTCCAGAATGGAAATCCAGGTTAACCCCTGTTGCTAAACCCCTGTATATCACTGTTCATATAAGAGAATGCGCGGAACCCTGTATCGTTACGTAGGAAATTGGATTATATTTCTTACTCGACTGGCTTCACTGGATTCCTCAACCGTTTGATATTTTTAATTCATTTTACCTTGTCGACATGTCTTGCTGAATTCTGCAGAAGCAGATTTTACACCTCAAACATAATCTGTCCATAACTCTCTGTTGGCATAGTATATTACTGATCCGCCAATTGCGGTGGAGACCTGACTGATAATCCTAAATATAGTTCAACTATAGCGTCGCCTAATTACGATCCCAACTGGGATTAAAATGCGTTATGAAACGGACTTTCGATTCTGAAACTGGATTTCCAGCAGTGAACGTTTAAAATGAAATGGCCATATCTAGTGATCCTGAAACCCGATTAACATGAAACTAATTTTGATTGATAGATAATTAAACATACTGTTTACCCCCTTTTTATTGTTTCGCAAAATTTTGCATGTATGGTTTATAATAAATTATGCAAGTGGTAGGGCACCGACTTATGACATCTTAATCATGCCTGAATTATCGTATTCTCATCACATTAAATATATGTTATTGCATTGGTAACCTAGCGATCGTGTGCATTACCCAGTGTTAGGTTTTAGTGTTTGATTGTGGCAAGTACGTTAGTGTTTAAGCATGAATGGATAAGTGAAAGTGACACGTACTTGTACACAATCAGTGGACCCTATTGATTTATTGCATTGTTGATGTCTGTGGGACGTGTATAAGTGTGACTATAATTGGTATGGGACAATTATGGAAGCACTTGTATGAGTGTCACAAGTAAGGCACCAAACACTGTCCATTTATCTTGGGTATCAGTCGGGACATGCTTGATAGAGATCCTATCTCCAGTTCTCGCACAGACTTGTCATGGACCGACCGGTATTTGAGCTTATGGTTGGCGTTTGATGCAAACCACGGGGGGTGGGGTAGTTTGAGTGTGAGTTCAATAGAATCTCGGGAGTCCCATGCCGGTACATATGGAGATATATGGAGATATATGGGGATATTACTGATTAAAGCGAACGACTCGGGCCCGTGTTCGCTTGTCCTTGGGTTCTACCCTTGGGTGGGGGATACTCACGAGTGGTTGACTCTCACACTTGGACTGACGATAGGTTTAGCGACCTGTACGGTGAGACTTAGAGACTGGTAGGGTTAGTGACATTGACATGTATTGCTTACTGATTCAACATCCCTGCCATGCTGTTTACTGCTTTACTGTTTGCTTGCTCTATTAGATACCTGCATTGGCTACTTTCTGTTCACGTCTTTACTCTTTTGATTATTGTTACATATTCATTATTATTACACGAGTTACTATTTGTACATATATATATATATTACTATCGTGTCGCTCTGACGTCCTGAGTATGCATGCTCAGAATGAGAAGTAGATCTAGCTTGGACCAGGACCTGACATACCTCGAGGACATCGCGGACATCTTGATTAGCTACCCAGAGCTATACTCTCTTGATCTCCATCTGGTTAGTTCTTTTGTATTTGTTTTGTTTTAGTTACTGCATTTCTCATTACCTGTACATTGATTACTGATTACCACGTAAAGCTAGAAGCCGAGGTGTGACTACGGAGAGATATTTTCTCGACCGTAGGAGCATGGCTGGCCTTGTCAACCCCTCGTATTCCGTATTTTGGGAAGCGGGGCGTGACAATAGTACCGCAAATTACTCTTGCTACCCGCTTCAACATGCTCATTCTGGGAAATTGCATTCTCCGTAGACAAGTTTTATTCTTGAAACCTCGCATTTGTATCGCAATATCCTCGATTGGTACCTGTATCTCTCATTTTCTAGTCATCTTTGAGATCTAGAAGATGCATATGAGATGGAAAACTTAGAAGCATGGGAGATAAGATGAAGTGTATGTCTCCTTTTATACTACTAGTGATGAGAGAGGACCCTCACGGACCCATAAAAGGAGATCATTGTTGTGCCATTTCGTTCGTCACATGCTGTGCAAAGACGCGCGATTGTACCAGTTATAAGATTTTGGTGAATTGTGATATTGTGTCTGGTTCAAACAAGGACACCAGAGATGGCGAATGAAAATAAAGAAAACACTGATGGGTTTAAGTTCAAGATCAACCCTAGAGAAATATCAGAGTTCGGATGCATTGATCGGCGGTAGCTAGGTTCTGAAAATCAAGACATGCATCAAAGTCTTTTTTTCCCCTCTCTCTTTTTTGCTGTTTTGAACACATCGGCCGAGTCATTTGGTATTGGTGCAAATTCAATTATGATTGTAAAAACCTCGTAGATAATGTTGTTTGAAGCTAACTTTTTGAAACATTGTGTATCTTTATTTTCTTGGTTTATAAAGTGCATTTCAATCTATTAATATCAAGATTATCCTTGACAAGTTCTTGATGTCTGAGAAATAAGTCCAGTAATCGAGGCTGAAACAATTGCTTGAATATGGAAACTTTTTATTACATTTGATAAAACTTTTTATTATATTTTAAAAATATCAATTAGAATAATACTTATGAATTGTACATTCATATTTGTGAAGTAATGGGTTTTTAACAATTTTGAAAATTCGAGGGTTTAAAATAAGCCATTTCTCAAAATTGGACCAGGTAACAATTTTTTCAGAAATTGGGTTTTCATATTGAACCCCCTAAAACTTATCTACTGGTAAATGCAACCCTTGAAACTTACAATTTCTTAATTCAACCCCTAAACCTTATAACTAAACCAAGTAAGCCCCCATAGTTCACTTCCATACATCAAACTATTACTAAAAACATTAGGGGTTATAATGACTTATTTACCCCACCTTCAGCCCTCAAACGACCGTATTATTTCGTTCTTCAAATAATCAGATTGTATGAACTAGGAAAAAATAAACCTGGACTTAATTATTAGTGAATATAAGGAAAACATGGAAATTAGCTTAAGCGCAATAAATGTGATATTTTTTAAAAAGGAACCCTAAACATGATGGTCAGCGAAGTCAAAAAGATCACAAAAATTAGATTGCTTGAATGGAGGGAAAATAATTCTAAACACGAGGGAAAGTGAAATCAAAAGAAAAAGAAATTAACTTAAATACACTTAATTTACCATAAAAAAAATCACATAATCACAAATAACAATGCATTCTTTAAAAAACCATAGCTTTAATCCATGAAGTCGCCCAATCATCATCGTCTTCTTATTATTGCTTAATACTCTGCAGGTAATTAACTTCATCTCCAACTTTATTTTATCTCTTAGTTATGAATTGGGTTCATTTTACCGTTCTGAATCTTTGATGGGTTTTGAATTTGGAACTTTAATGGTCTTTTGGATTTGGAGATGGGCTTGATACATTTGGGGGGAAATTTATAGGATTGGAGATAGATTTGTCAATGGAAAAAGAATTGAACTTTTCTCAAATTTCAACTTATTATGATGGCTACTCTGCATTGTGGTTATCAGTAGTGCTCCAATAGCTCAATCCAAAACGAACGGGGAAATTATATTTCATTGAAACTATGGAGAGAAAAAATAGGACCTTGTGTGTTTGTGTATGTGATGATAGACCAAGTTCAAAAGGAATTCACTAAAGAATGAATGGCTCTACTACTAATAGCAGTGATAGTTTTTAATGGCGAATATTTTCAGGCATGCCATTGTTGGTGTTGTCACAGCGGTTGGCTCCAATACAGAACGGTTCAAAGTTGGTGATCATGTTGGTGTTGGGACGTATGTAGATTCGTGTAGAGAATGCGAGAATTGTAACAAAAAGTAGGAAGTTCATTGCTCAAAACGGTCGACTTTCACTTTCAACGCACTAGATTCAGATGGAACAATCGCAAAAGGAGGATATTCAGGTTATATTGTAGTACATGAGAGGTGAGTAACTCCACATGAACTGCTACAAGATACCCGATGGATATCCATTGTCTAAGGCAGCGCCCTTGCTCTGCGCTGGAATTACGGTGTACACCCCGATGATGTGCCATATAATGAATCAACCTGGTAGATCTCTTGGTGTCATTAGTCTTGGTGGCCTTGGTCATATGGCAGTTGAGTTTGGGAAAGCGTTCGGTTTAAAAGTTACCATCTTGAGTACTAGTGAATCCAAGAAAGAGGAAGCGTTGAAATTTCTCGGAGCAGACAAATTTGTGGTCTCATCGAACGAGAAGGAGATGCAGGTATGACTTGCATATTATTTTTTAGCGTTTGTACTTCAATTTGGTGCAGCTTCCGATTAGTTTTCCGATCACAAAGTGCGAATTTTCTTATAGTTCATTGCTACTCATAGATTCAACGCTATTTATTCACCGTGTTAAAAGGGGCTTACTTCTGCTTCTAATGAAAATTGTCTTCTAATTTGGTGCATGTTTGCAACAGTCTTTAGCAAATTCCCTTGACTTCATCATCGATACTGCTTCGGGCGATCACCCTTTCGATCCTTACATGTCTCTCCTCAAAATTGGTGGGGTTATGGCGCCCGTGGGCTTTCCCAGTGAGATTAAAATACAGCCTGCAAGCCTTAATATCGGTATTAAATTTTATTTTCCCTGGATAAACTCAACTCTTTTGAGCTTTATTTTCGATTTTTAAGTGCTGAATGGCTTATTTATTATTATTCTCGGTATCTATTTACCTATAGCTTCAAGAACTCTTTCTGGGAGCATAACTGGCGGTACAAAAGATACACAAGAAATGCTTGGCTTTTGCGCAGCCAACAAAATTTATCCAGATATCGAAGTCATTCAGATTCAGTACATTAACGAGGCACTTGAAAGGATGATAAATAAAGATATTAAGTATCACTTTGTGATCGATATTGAGAACTCCCTCGAGTGAAGTGAAGGTGAAGAATCGGTATACATTTGAGGCTACCCACTGCGATATTTGATATTATGAATATGTGAAATGCGTAACAATAGAAAATAAATTAAAATCCCAGAGTCTGGAAAGTTTTTTTGTAACTAGTACTATCATGGGAATAATTTGAATCATCATGTTTTGGGGTTTTATTTTTGAAATTAGTCTCATTGATATATTCTTCAAAATGATAATTGAACAGATGCATTCAGTGTTGGTAAAATCTAGTCCCATTGCTGCTGTTCATAAACTGTTTTAGATACCAATAAAAAATATAAGGAACACATCATGACTTGTTTTGTAGAATGAGAATAATGGTGCTAATATAAAGAAGCATTAATGTAAAATGGGTTAATTGCTAAATAATACTTCAATATTTCACCCACTTTGTATTTATATGCCTTTGTATTTATATGCCTCGTTGATTTATAAATGCCTCGTTGATTTTGCCGCTGTACTTATATATCCTAAAGTATAAATCGACAGCACTTTACTCTCTTCAATTGACCATCAAAACCATCACTATTTCAAACAAAATCTATATAGTTTGTATTTTAGGTTAGGTTATCTAAGTGCAGCGAAAAAAATCAATAATAAATGTAAAGTACACAAAACATTGAGGTATTATTTAGCAATTAACCCATGTAAAGTAAAGCACAATAGCACCTCTAGCTGTATAGATCCAATTTCTGTACAAAAAAATAAATTGGACCAACTCAAAATCCCCAGGAGAGGTAAAAAATTATTTTAAGAACACAACCATGCATGCCACTGAGTCGCAAAATTTCACTTATTCAAACAGAGTCATTCAATATCGATAAGACTTGTACAACATTCTCATCAACATTGAAGATTGAGTTATAATAATTTCAGTCATAGACAACAAGAAACCATGCCAGGAAATTCAGCAGCTGTTGAAAGCAACAATTGAAACATGGGGCGACAAAATCCTAAACTTGGCTCCAACGACATTACTAGCAACCAACAAGTTTCTTCAAAAGCATAGCAAATCCCATCGAAGGCCATGTATTCGTGTTACTGGGGACCAATGGCACTGGTTTAGGGATGAGCCGTAAGAATGGGACTTGTTTAGGGGTAACCTCCAAGGACCTGCAACATCATAGAACAAAAACATTATACTAGGAACAGCTCAACAATGCACATCATTCACAAGTAAAGGATAAGATAAATATCGGTGCAAACATACAAAGGGAGCAAACTATCATATACTTCGCAAACCCAACAGCAACATAAGTTATGTCACGGTGTTTTGAGTGAGCATTTGTTTATACAACTGATGTGCGTCAAACGGAAGGTAAGGACAAACGCAGAAAGCTAGGTCAAGCTATTGCTAGCTTGTTTGGTTATTGAAAAAGACATTTTAGGTAGTGCAACATTGGGTGGTGGGGGGGGGGGGTGGATTACGAGTCTCATTTTATATTCCTCTTCACTGTGTTTTGACACTATTATTCTTACCCGTTTGTATGCAAATGAAACAATAATAATAGAAATTTTGGAGAATTTAGGTTTTGCATCTCCTCCACCGAAAGCAACGGGCCTTACGAAATTAAAGCCAGCGCCAACCGCTGCTAACCAAAGGCATTACTTGATATGGTTACTCATACGAGTCATGGCTCTTGATAACTGGTTTAGTGACACTAACTCATTTTTTAAACTAAATCAGAAGCATACAACCCCACGCATCATTAAATGGAAAGTTTAACAAAACTTGTTGTGGCATTTAATATTGGTTTTACCAAATATGTTTTTACTGCAGTAGTAAAAAAACTGTCCAAGCAAGAAAGGATAAAATGTAAAATACCAGGACAATTGGACACAACAACGTTAAAAAAAAGGAACACATGACTTGAAAACATACATAGGAGACAATGAGCCCTCGTAAGCAAAGGTTGCAAAGCCTTGTCGCTGCTTATGCTTAGGATTGGCACTGCATATTACATAAACCCTCCCCCGGCGTTTAACGGTCTGACAGAATTCACACATCTTCTTCACTGATGAGCGTACCTTCATGGCTAAATCAGCATATATGTGAGGTCAGATTCTCAGAACTTAAAAAAAGAAAAGAAAGAAAGAAAGAAAGGTAATGCAACCTGAAATACATTAAAATCTTATCAACTTAATGCTTTTGCAGTCCATGTCATCCACACGACCAAATAAAGTGAATTGATTCTTCAAATGACCTATTTCATATTTATAGTTTCCAATTGAATAGAGCAAGCCAAGGAACAATATTGTCATACAAACGCAAGACATTAGACAAATTGCCTCATTGCAAATACCTCGCTTTGGGAAGTTAATTTTAAGTGCAAAATAGTTCATCTTAGATTAAGACAATTATATCAAAAACGGAGTGCACTATTTAATTTCAACTTTTAGAAACAAATTATCTGAAGTTGTGTAAAGAAGATGTAGAGTTGATCACAGGTTATAATTGCTATAAAGAACATATATACGACCATGTTAGGCACGTTTCCACGAAAAACGGCATACTACTCTAGCGATTTACAATACAATTTACATCGCGATCATACCTTATGATATGAAACGGGACTAATGTACAAGAAAACTAATCGAAAAGTATGTTGTGAATAATTATTCAATATTTCAATTCCAAATTATTTTTCAAAATAATGCATCCATACATCAAACTAATTTATACAAACGCATGCAACTTGAAAGTTGAAAACGTTATCAACCTAAAAGATTCTGCAGGGGATTTAACTGCGAATTTATGAGAGCAAAAGGTCCGCATCATATATAATGATCCGAAAACAGTCCTCAAAATAATTTAAAAAGAGACATCTAGGGTTTATAAGCGATCCAACAAATGATCAAATTTCAATAGATCTATAGATTAAAGGGGCAAATGGACTAAATTGCAGCATCTCAAGTGATCGGTATATAAAAAATTTCAGTAAGATTCAAAATTTAGAGTATCAAATTAACTGCATGAAATGAAATTGAAAGAAACTGATTAAAAATTAAAAACATTGAAAAATAAAAAATAAAAAGGAGAAGAGAAGACAAAAACCTGCGATACTTGAGAGTTTTCGAGCTCGCCGATTCAAGTTGAGTAGAAGGAGAAGAAGAAACTAGGGCAATAGCGGTTTAAAATCCTATTTCTCCCCTATACCCGACCCGTTAAGCTTACTTTACCCAAATCCAATTTATAAATGGGCCGTTAGTTTTTCAGTCCAAGTGTGGCATCACTCGGTCCCCTCAAGAGAAAAACCCGAGTATACATCACTAAAAGAATGTGGTTTTTAGTTTAAATTCTGTACCAATTATTGTAGCTGGATTTGGT
Source organism: Agapanthus africanus (assembly GCA_030015575.1). Taxonomy (NCBI): domain Eukaryota; kingdom Viridiplantae; phylum Streptophyta; class Magnoliopsida; order Asparagales; family Amaryllidaceae; genus Agapanthus; species Agapanthus africanus. The sequence goes on along the minus strand of CM057350.1, from coordinate 53,410,014 downwards.
TTCATGAAATCAATAAAAGAATGTGGTTCTAATTTGTGTATCTTTTTATTCAGTTCTAATCTTATTGGGCATTTTTTTTTGATTCAAATGAAGTAAATTTGGCATGGAAATAAATTCAAAAGGATTCATTTTTGTATCGGAAAGATTTGAGACAAAAATGAAGGATCATGCCAATATAATTAAGGAAGCCCTAAACTTTGCTTGTAAGTAGTGTCATAGAAACGTAATTGTGTTCAATGCAAATTTTCTTCATATAGCATATTAGATGTTTGTAAAATTGTACAACTCAAGCTTAAAAATAGAAGTTGAGATTGTGCCTAGCAAGAAGCAAATATGAAACATATAGGGAGTAATTATCTTGGCTCAGGATCATCAACATTCTCAGGAGTTCGTTAAGACCGACCAAATAGCTAAAAATTATAGCAACTAATTTCTCTTCATGATTTGTAGAAGCGAGAACAATGTGATCAGAGCCTAAATCCTATAATGGCATTAAAATAAGCATCCAATTTTGAAAACAAAAGAAGTGATTGATCGTTTGCCTTGTCGCCAACATAAGGACGCAAGATAAATATCAAATCAGTTTAGAGAATGTCCAAGTAAGGTGGCAGGATGGAAGGGACTCTCTCTAGCGGGAAAAATGGTGCTCATCAATTCGGTCCTTTTGACCATTTCTCAATCCTTCATGTCTTGGTAATAAAGGCTTCTAAGTCTTGTTTGAGAGCGAATGTAGCCTTCTCGGCTTTAATGGCGGAATCTTGATCCAAAATGCCATCGTCCTTGAAGCAAGACCACGAATCGTCGTAGACGTCGAGCACCATATCACCGTTGCCAGAGCTTAAGCGATCGTCGGCTTTGATGGTGAATTCATAGTCCTCCACATCTTTTACTTCTAATCGTCGTTCGTCACCGATGCCGTGGCCATAAATTCATACTTATAAAACATAAGTCATATTTCAAACACCACGTAAAAGAACATTAATACAAACATAATCCAAACAACATCATCATCATCATTTAAGTATTTATACTAATATATTACAAGCGCCATTCATTAACAAAAATTTACACAACAAACATCATCATCATTCAAGCATTTCCATAAACACGTTCCAAGCACCATTCATTAACATAAAATTATTACAACAAAAACTAAACTAGTTTGACATACATAGAAGCATTCATTAGATGTTTACTAGAATTTAAACTAACTCATCCTCTCAAATACATAAATCAACACAATAATTGTATCCATGGGGAGGCCGTCGTCACGGGAAGTGATGACGAGCTTTGAGTCGATGGTAGTGGGTGATGATATCCTTGAAGGTTCCGGTTAGGATATGTCCGTAATGGGGCTTTTCCGTGGAGAAGGAAAGACCGTCGTAGATTTACTTGTGATTTAAATCAACAAACCCTTGGAAATCCATTTGGATTGGGATGTTGATCACATAACTGGGGTTGGTTGGGGGGGAAGGGGAGGAAAGATTATTGTTATAAGGAATAAGAAGCTTAAATTGGGAAGAAAAACCCAAAAGTGGCATGAGCACTTAAAATGTGAAATTAAGGCTACAGGCTAACATAATTAAAGTTTATGGGGTTTTGGACTAATGACTAAACTACACGGGGGTCTTTAGATATTAGCCCAAACCATAAAGGGTTTTGGTGAAATAACCCTTAAACTTAATTAGAGGAACTACATTGTTTTGAATGTTACGCGCAAGGGATCGAGCAAGGTTTTTTTTTTTGGCCGGGGAGGGGGGGGGGGGTGGGGCTGGGGGGGATATGACCCCTTTTTTGGGGGGATATGACCCCTATGCTTTTAAACCAACCTCTAGCTCTGAAGAGCAAAACCTATCAGATTAATTTATACAAAGAGAAAATGAGGACATTTAATCTAAATCACTCCATTGTCATTTTATCATCATCCATTAATCTAAATATCCCCTTTAATTTAATCTCCAAATTATTGATAGTTGTACACCAACAATGAAACTGCCACGTCTAGCTTAATTCAACAAGGATCCAAGCAATTCTAATTTGTCAATGGCATTATTTTGCCATGTTTAGGATTTATTTCAATGGATTCACCATCAGGATGATGCAGCAAGTGAAAACAAAACAGATTGAACCTAACAAAACTATGTGAAATAAGAACCAAAACAGAAGATTAGACCGTTAAAACATAGTTGGCAACAGAAAACCGAGTCCGCAACAACCACAACTGTAATTTGAGCAAGAATTTAATCCTGACAAAGTGGTTGATTCATAAATATCATGTTGTTATCCCTTCTGTGAAAGATGTAATTTCAATAAGTTAATATACAAACTCAAGAAGGAAGCTAACGACTTGAAAGCTTGAGTATCAGAATCAGTACAGTACATTCCAATTGTATACACCATTTCAAAGAGTGCCCTCTTAGCGATAATAGGCGACTGAGATATAGTACATCGAACCACATTGATATGCTTAGACTCAAACTGAGTCTCCATTGCCCTGCGATTAATATGGCACACCAATTAGTTACCAATTGCATGAATAATAATGGGCATTTCAAGACAAAAAAGGGAACAACTTCAGAATAAAAAGACAAGAGAAACAGAAGAAATGATATGATGATAACAATAAATGGTTAGGTATTATATGCGAGAAGGGGTGGAACCACTGCTTGCATGCCCGTCTAGGTGAGATATGGTCCCAATTTCCGCTTCGATGCTAGATTAAAATTTGCTAGCAAACATACATACCTTTTCATATATTTGTATTACATTGTGAGACTCTTTAGTGCAAGCGTGTTGGATACAAGCCAAGTCTTGCCCATAGCCCACTTTGAGAAGCAGCCATGTAGAATGACTAGGTTACTAACAGAAGCACAGATACACCATTTAAAAGTTTAAGGGGACCAACTGGTGATTCCCTCTTTCTCTTGTTATCAATAGTAAAATTAAGCCCCCCACCCACCCACCCACACATATATAGAAAGAGAGAGCTCATATACCCCCACCCCCACACACACAAAAAAGAAGAAAAAAACAACCATCACCACCACCACACACACAGAGAGAAGGGGGGGGGGATTTGGATATATTTTAACATTTGGATTTGTTTTGAGATGTGTGCTATCAATTATGACGAGAAAGCATTCATACTTCTCATTAATCACATGGTTGCTAGCTTTCAATTGTTAACATACATCTCAAATTGTTCATGATTTACAGATTTCCTTCTCTCTAAGAATATCCATATCGATGTATGTAAAATCGTATCCATTTCTTCTCCCCTTAGGCTGCAAAGGAAATCGAGAAAAATGCAAGCTTTCTAATTTCCATTGACTGTTTACAAACTGTTCTAAACATAAACATATATATATTAAAATACATATGTAGCCTCAAAAAGTTGCCTTCTTGACCGCTTTATTCTACCTAACACTATATGTTACATCATCTAAGCCATCATCAAAATTGGGTTGTAATCGAGATGTTTATATTCTTCTAATTAGTGCTAAATCTTCCTAAACAAGGAGAATGAAAAAAGGGGGAATTGCCAAAGACTACTTTGCATCCTCCAAGTCCGAATTCTTATAGGCATGGGAGTAGAGTCTAGAAGAAGAGGGGAAATGACAACTTTGCCATAGGAAGTATTTTCAGAGTAAAAGGCACCCAAACAGCCAAAGTGCAAAACTGAACACATTCCTGCAACCAAGATTACAAAATGAGCTTCATTATTAGTGTCCTATTATGCAGGATGGGAGAGGGATGGGGTTAGTCAGAAGTTTGATAGGTGTTAAACTGAGACTTAGGGCCCGGGGGAGCGGCATGAGCCGCTCCCCTGTTCGGGGGGAACGGCGATGGCCTTCCCACCGCTCATGGAGCGGTGGGGAAGAAAGGGGTGTCCCCCCTTTTAATTCTTTTTTTTTTAATTAAAGGGTTGTGAGTGTGCTGGCTTTCTTTAATTTAAAAAGGAATAAATGGTGGGTCTCCTTTTTAATACATTTTTTAATTACAATGGTGGGCCCTCACATAGTTTCATACCGCCCCCCGAACATACCTCAAAATATGGTTTGGTTTCTCAACCATAGTTTCAAAACCATGGTTTCACACCGCTAACCCGAACTAGCCCTTAGTCTTTTTTGGGGATGGAGGGAATGAACTAATTGAAACATTTTATGCTTTTATCTGGATATTCCTAAGGAAATATTTAAAGGAATTTTCAGTCAGTCTAGGAAGAAACAATAAGAAAGGGAAGGCAGCATCTTGTAGCAGTGAGCTAAATATAGATCAACTGATCAGAAAGTTCACCGATCAGTAATTAACAGCCACTGTTTTACCTAAGTATTATAGCATTTTCGTTTTATGGAGTTCTAGGCTATAATTTACAATCATATTCGATAATTGGAAATCTTCCTGTAATAGCTGAACGGAGTTTATCTTTGAGTGGAGGTAGAGGTGATGCAAACTCTAGTTTGCAAGGCCTTACATCCACTTACAAGTTAAACTTTGATGGGGGTGTTTGACTTTATAGTTATCTAAACTCTAAAATTGATGTTTTCATCACAAAATTTGGAGTTTAGAAAACTTTGGTTAGATCGTAATTTGTAAAATCAAGTTATCTTAACTTTAGAGTTTAGATGACCGGAGTTTTTAAACTCCAAAATACATGCCAAACATGGCATGGTTAGGATTTTGCAATCCAATAGATAACTTTATGTAACTACAGTTATCCTAACTTAACTTACAACCAAACACAGGACCTTAAGGTTTTGGGATTTTGTGTCCCTTCAAAAATAATATAGATTTCTAAATCCTTATAATTTAGTCTCTACATCTAATTTATCATCTTCTTCTTCATTACAAAAATTTATGTTTAATCGTCGTATTTGATTTTCCAGAAAAGACCTGAACTTTTGATGTCTTCTCTAACTATGGTCAGTGACTCGGTATCCAAGCAATGTTTAAATTGTTGTTAAACCCTGGGGCAAATCAAGCTTGGTAACTCTTCCAATCTCAAACTTTCACAAGATTTTGGCATCATCTACGTAACAAAAGAGGAATTACGTCCCTTGTCACAACACTTTTGACCTTTTTGCGGAAAGATCGTAATTCACATTATGAACAATTTTACCATGTAAAACCTTCCCTTGGCGGTCATCAAGATCAGGTTGACAGTAATTACACTTCATGTGTGAAAAGATCTTGCCTCTGCATTGGATATTTTCTTCAAGCATGTGAGATATTCAATCATCTCTTGCAAGATCCTAAGCTCAGTATGTTGAGAGGGCTAACATGTCATTTGCTAACTAACACATCTATTTAGCTCGCGTAACATGACTCATAAGTTTTAAATTATCGGATATCAGGTTGGAATTGGACAGGAGTTTCATATTTCGGATAGTACATATCAATATATTACGAAATGACACAATATTGAAAGTTGAAAGTTCATATTGAAGTCTGGACATCCTATCTGCATTCATGCATAAATATATTTCTCACTTAAGCCTGGGTGTAATGTTTGGATGTCATATATTGCATGAATATATTATAAGCTACATTGAAGGCAACTATATGTGTTTGCATATTCTGACTGAAAGGCAAAGAGGGAAGGGCAGCCGTTCATTAAAGGCATTCATAGACTCCGTGTTTGCATCACTCAACAATGTAAATCTATATGATCGAGTAGACAATTAATCATCAATCATGATAATTTATAAATGTGGTTGGTGTTCATATGGAATTGGTTCTCAAGAATCCATGCAATACAAATTGTGATAAGTAAGATGTCCAAAAAGGCATATATATATATATATATATATATATATATATATATATATATATATATATATATATATATATATAAGAAACATTTATGTCCAGAAAAAAGAGACAAGTACACCATAAGTACACCTAAGTAACTAGTCGATAATCGTCAACTGAAATCTGATTTAATATCAAGCTATCAACCATATTTATACACAAGTATATTAACAATGTAGGAAACACACTAGATATATGCATATACCAAGTTTTAAAATATAATGATGTTAACATGATATTCTACCAGACACATATACGACAAACATATGCATGTATGGACACTCCATATCACCCTGAGTATCCATGTGCATTAAAGGACATTTACACAATTTGCAACAACACAATATAGAAAGGCAATTCAATAGCAAACATGGTAAAATAACTAAGGAGATGTGCAGTCTGCTTCAGACAGTCATGGAATATGATATCAATGGCTGCCTCTAACCCAAAACTGTGTTCTGAAATCAATGACCAATGCAACCAGTTTTGTTTTATAAATTTCTTTCTAGGGGAGAATTCAAACGTATGAGAGGAATAAATTCACAGTTTTTAATCACACATGCATGCCAGACTCCTCAAATAGACTTTTTGCATCAACTGGGCACTAACATGGAAAAAAGTAAATTCGTTGCTGTTACATGACGATGCGTCAACCTGGCGAGGCCCAGTAGATAATTCCATTAGATCTTAAGAATAAGGCTAATAATGCTGGTCTGAGAAGTAATAGAAGAACCGAACACCTATGCCACTCTCTACATGCCCGATTATCATCATTTAGAACTGTTTAGATCTGAATTTTGAGATTTTTGTTCTTTCGTATGGATTAATGGAAGCTATATTGGCCTAGTTCAGGATCCTTCAGGTAAAATGTTGGGTCAAAAAATTGTTGGAAAGAATTTTAAGATACTATGGAAGCTGCATTGGCCTAGTTCAGCACATTTCAGGTAAAATGTTGGGTCGAAGAAAGAATTTTAAGATATTTGCAGTTTCCAGTAGTAGAGGCTAAGATGCAAGTAAGAAGCTGCCGCCTTTTCTCTTAAATCCTGAGAACCTTGCACTCAGAATACAACAAAAGAAGAAGTTACCATTTGTCGTCAAGTTTATGTATCAAACCCTCAGTTTTTGTTGTTGAATGATAGGTATACTTTGTTGAATTTGTAGAGGTGCAATCCTAGATCACATACGGAAAAAAGTGCTAGAAATCCCTATGTGCTCATCAAATAAGTGCTATATGGAGATCAAGTATAGTCATGGAGCATTTCAGCTACAATCTAGATTTTGCATGAATTTGGTCCTCCCTAGACAATTACAATACCCCATTTGTCAAATTGGACTTTGAGGTCTCACACCCGCCATAACGAAGTTCCTGCAACATTCACAAGGAAGAGCACAATCTACAGTTCAGCACCCAAATTTTGGTTAAAGGAATGATAACTGAAACTTTTGTTTCCATATAGTCAACAGAAAGAGTAGTCAATTAAAAGCCAAATTCCAATTATCCAAGCTTCCATAACTAAGCAAGCAACTTTATGCAGCACTACAAAAAGTTCAATTCTAAAATTAAATCCTATGTCTTCGCAAAGCCATGAAATTAGGAAACAAATTCGACTATAAAATCCAAGCAAACATAGCACTGCAATTTACCTCAAGCTCAGCTCATGTTCTGCAGCAATTATATCCCCATGAATCAATACCCAAGGTAACTTCGGTCACCAACATACTCAGCAATCTGATCAAGCCACACTCTGATCATTTCATGGGAGTCTGCGTCCTCTACCACTCCCGTCTCCTTCTTCATATCCTTCTGTACTAAACTCCCATAAACCCCCTTATGCTTCCCGTAGAGCACAAGCACTGGACCCCCAAGCTTCGGCAACGCCGACTCCAAAAACTCCTGATCAACCCCTTGCACGAGCTCCCTGCTCCCATCTATCGATATATCGCACGTCGTGGGCCCAACCACATCCACCACCTTCCCCTTCTTCAGATACCACCTCCCTCCTTTAAGGTCCTCGCTAATAACCCTAACCCTAATGTGGCTTGTGAGCCATCGAACCATGCTCTTCTCTCTACCCTCTCTACCCTCCCTATGGCTACTATGGCTATGGCTTTTCCTATCTTTTTTCTCTCTCCTCTCCTCCCTCTTTTCCCTCACTTCCCTCTTCTCCTTCTTGGCCTCCGCCTCCGAATCCTTGCTCTTGTTCACAACATACACCATCTCCTTCCCCTTCTTCACCTTCACGATGCTACCATTCACCGAAGGCTCATACCCCAGTCCTTGAGTCCCCGCCCTTCGATCATACTGAACAACCTTCGTGTCGGCCTTACTGTTCCTCCCAATCCCTTTCCCTTCAGTCCAACCGTACCCCGCGAGGATCGCCGCCCCGAAACCCTCGATCGGAACATCCTTAAACTCGTCAAAGCCGCGATCTTCCGGCAAATTCTTCATGTCCTCTTTGAATCTCCTTAGGGTCAAGTCTTCTTCTTGCTGCTGAGGCTTGGAATCGCCGTCGCCGGCAGCGCCGTTAGATCTGAGGGTGAGGCCGTAGGAGATGTTGTCGGAAGGGGCTGAGGAGTTGGCTTCGACGACGAATTGCTGCTCTTGGTGGTGAGGGGCAGAGGGGACGTCGAGGTTCTTCATCCTCTTGGTGCTGGCTTGGCGGAAATCGGAGTTGGGGATGGGGGCAATGACGAGGTTAGGGGAGGTGGTTAGGGTTTGGGAGGGGTCGAAGACGGTGACGAATTGGTTGGTGATGGTGGTTGGGGAGGAGGAGGCGGAGGATTCTTCGAAGGGTGAGGGGCGTTTGAGGTTAGGGCGAGAGGAGGAAAAAGAGGACTTGGAGGCGAAAGAGATGGAGAGCTTCTTGTCGTTGGCCATGGCGATTAAGGGGAAGAGAGAGAGAGATTTTTGGGATCGATCGAGGAGAAGACGAAAATAATAACCGAATAAATTACTAGGCGATTAGGTTTTAAAGTAGAGTTTGGGTCGGGTTTCGATCAACCGTTTGGGCGGCTCCATTATGATTTACTAGTATATTGCAGGTGCTTATAAAAATATTAAGCTTATGTTATGGGTTTTTTACTTTAAGCCCCAAAACCAAGCTATTTACTAAAAATCCCCCAAACTTGATAATTACTTATTATCCAAATCGTTTAAATTGCATCATTTTACCCCCTACTAGCCCTTTCACGTTTAGGGTTATCAAACCCCCAAACCATTGCATTTAGTTGGATATATCCCTTGGCGATGTTCCTTTGGCATTTCTTTGGTAGCTGATGCGACTATTGCCAAGAGATATATCATCCACAATGTTTTCCTCGTTATGTTTTAGCCTAACTGAAATTACGCTTTTTATGCTTTCCCCCGTAATAATGTATTTCTTCCCCATTATAAACAGATAATTGCCCAACTGAATTCACGCTTTTTTATACTAAGTATTGACATTAAGTCTTTATCACTTTGTATTAATTATAGATAAACTTACTAGACATATTGAGAATGATGTGCCATGGGGTATATTGTTTGCTGATGATATTGCTTTAATTGATGAATCTAAGTAAAAGATAATTACTAAAGTAGAAAAATGAAGAAAAACGTAAAAATCTAAAGCTTTTAGAATTAGCAGAATAAAAATTGTATATATGAAATGTAATTTCAGCACGACATTACGAAGGAAAGCACGTTTGGTGCATATTGATTGCCATGAAATATCGAGAAATATCCATGTTCGTTGTTTATGATCTATAATTAATATGATAGAAAGATTGCGGAGGATATAACTCATAGGATTAATGCGGGATGATTAATTGAAATGAATAACGTATCTTTGAAATTGAAAGAAAATTTTTATAAGACGGCGATAAGACCTGTACTTCTTTATGGATCCAAATGTTGGACAATTAAGAAACAAGTCAAAAAAATAAGTGTGGATAAAATGAGAATGTTAAGATGGATGAACGATAATACACAAAAAGATAGGATAAGAAATGATTGTACTCGTAAAAAGGCAGAGGTAGTTACCATGAATGATAAGAATTGAGAAAATCAATTACGATGGTTTGGACATGTGCAATGAAGACTAATTGATGCTCCTTTAGAAAGGTGACAAACTTGTAGTTTATGGTATAACTATAGATGTGGGTAGATATAAACGAGTATGGATAGAGATAATTAAGAATGACATGTTGATTGTTAATTTAATAGAGGAGATGACCTTTGACTGATCATAATGGAAAAGAAGGGTTCATATGCCTGACCTTAAAATTTTGAAATGAAGACTTGTTGTTGTTGTGTATTTGGGGTTTAGGTTTTCTGATGAAGGTCCTTTTCGGATCTCCGTCAGATGTTGTCTTCCGTCGATCTCCCGGTGGATTTGGAGGTGATCTCCTGCTGCGTGTGGGTCTCAATGGGTTTTGAGGAGACTGGTGGTTTGAGGAGTTTGCGCCGAGTACCTGCAAGGAAGTCTCGGGGTGGTTTGGTACCACCGAGGATCCTCCGACGATCAAGTTAGCACGAGATCCGAGCAGAGTAACGGCTAAGTGGGGTGAAAAATGCTTACTTGACCCCTCTCTGATGGGGGTTTATATAGTGGCGGCGGCACGCAGCAGCAGGCGCGAGAATCTCTATCACGTCCTGCTTCCCAGTATACGGCGAAGGGGGCGCGACGAGGCCGCTACGTATTTACTCTGAAGTAAATACGCTAAGCGTATCTAAGCAATATAAAAGCAAGCACAAGAGATATAAACTGAACAACAACTTTATTTATTAGCATTCTTTTATACAATACATGAAAAGTAAATACAACTGAAATAAAAACGATGCCTAAACAATGGCATAACAGAAATGAAAAAGTATGAAAATGGAAAGTGTACAATGAACTAGAGCTCGGGGTCTTCACTGAATTGGTCCAAGTCTTCAGCAGTGGGCTCGATCTGACGTGTCCAGATCACCTGACGACATTCAAAGAAGAAAGAAAGAGAATATCGTCAGCGAACAGGTCGCTCGGTAAGTCCCAAAAATAAAAGGAGAAATAGAAGAGAAGAAAGAGAGTGTGTAGCTCTTAAACTTGTATTATATCGTTATAATGTTAATGCTGTTATTATCGTAAATTCAAGGATGAATGTCAACTAATCTCAAGAGTGTTCTCAAACCCAACAGGCCACAGTCCAGGGGTAGGGAACCACGGGCCCAAATGATATGTTAGTAGCGGGACTTCGACCGCTGTCGAAATATTCCAAACTCAACAGGCCACAGTCCAGGAGCATGGAAACACGGGCCCTCATGATTGCTTGCTTGTGTTAGTAGACATGGATTCATGATCTAAGAGGACTCTTGAGATTATATTGGATTCACGAATGAACTATCCCAATATCCCGTGTAATTATTGTATTGATAGTATAATATTGCATTGTAATGTCTTGTAAATTGAATTGTATAATTGGATGACTTGCCGAAACCATGATATCAGTAAACGGATGTAACTGTAGAATCATGTAAACTGGATGATCATGTAAATGGAATGTATATCCATGGTTCGGTTTGGTCAAGTTGTATAGATTGATAGATTGAATATATAGAATAATGGATTCATGGATTCGTGTTGAATTGTAATATTGTAGATTGTAGATTGTACTTGAATCATATTCAAGTCAGATATAATCAGACTCAAACCCGAGTCAAACAATTAGAAATGTAAATTGAAGTCTTGATTATTTCTTAAACCTATATTTACTAGGCTCCTTAGGGTAATTTATAAAACTTGAGGGGGTTTTATGTAAAAATATTTTTATATACTTTTCAAGATACACCTCCAGTATTTATTAATCGTCTTTAGAGTTGTAATGAATGTAGATTTTATATTGTGATATTTCTAGTGAAAATATCATATTTCCATAATAAAAGGTGTTTATTTATAATATTGGTATTGTATGGAATTCATGGTATTTTAGTGTAAAATTGATTCTTGTGATATTGTAAAAAGTGGAATATTTATAATACTTCAAAAATAGATATGTTTATGTTACATATACATATATTTATATGAAAATAATTTTTTGTATATATTTATAATATTCTAGAAATCTCGTTTTCTTAAGATGTCGTATTTTAAATCTTTCGAGACCGAATGCTCCTTACGGAGGTCTGAATCTCGCACTACTAAGCCCGAGGATGTGCGATAATCTGCACCATCCCGAACGGGTTCCCTAAATGGGTTGTAGCGGCGCTTTGCAAAGATTTGTATAAATACTAATCATTAAGAAAAACGGTTTTATTAATTATGGTATTTAAATGAAAAAGTGTCGTTTTCCGTATTCTATGTTTCAGGGTCTCCTAAGTCAACTAGACTGCTCCTAACTGGTACAAAGCGACAAGTTGTGAGATACCTCAAATCGCCTCTTCACCGCCAATTGCGGCCAGATAAGTACAAGTGAAGAAAGGAGGGATCCGCAAACGAATCACCGTGAGACGGGCCTTTTAAAGTTACATTTCTCACTTGCCTAGCCTAGACACCACAAAGTCAGGTTTAGATAAACGACTGATGTCCACAACCTATCCCATTTTTTATAATACGTGGTATTTATTTATAAAGATGTATCAATACTAAATCTTTTAAAAATGGTTTTATTAAGTAAAGGGTATTTAAATGAAAATGTTTGTTTTCTCGTATTCTAGGTTCTCGAGGGTATCCTATTATGTTGCATATGAGTGTGTGAGGAGGTAGGTCGTTACCTCATGATCTATTTAAAGATATAGCAAGTTTAATGGGGTTAAATGTAGAATTGAAACAATGTGGTATTTAAGTGAAAAATACGATAAATTGAAATAGCCATCATTTTATGAAATAAATCTTGATCAATTTGGTTGATTAGTGTTTAATAGTCAACATGAGAGAGTTTAATCATAATTGTATTGGTGGGAAGTGGAATTTTATAGGAAAACGAATCGGAAATCGGATTTGTTCCGATTCCGTCGGGTTTTGTAATTCCGTATTTTTAGAAAAAGAATAGAGAAGAGGGATGGGGACTTACGGGTTTTAGATCACACAAGAGAGTGAGAGGGAAGTAGAGAAATCGCCGATGTGATGCGTCGTCGCCGGTAGTTCCTAAAATGATCGCCGGAAGTTCCGCCGGGAATTCGTCGGAGCTTCGCCTCGAGCTCGTTTTCAAAGTGCACAAGATTCTTGAAATTTTGAGAGAGTGGGCTCAGGATTTTAGGGTGAGAGGGTAGAGGGTAGGGGTGTATTTATAGGGTGAGGCTAGGTGTCACGCCCTGCTTCCCAGAGTACGCTAATATAGGCACGTGACATAGCCAACCATGCTACCTGTGGATAGGAAAAATCCTTCCACAGTCACATTACGGCTGTAGAGATATCAAAAACAGGAAAGTAAACTAAACTATCTAGTACATGTTCATGAGCCAGAATAAATGAGTCAAGAAATGATAATATGCGGAAGCAAAGGATACAATAAATGAAACACCTGGAAAGTAAAACTGCATACCAACAGGATCTTCACCGCTCGGTCTAACAGCGGCAATACTCCTGATCAGTCTGCAACAAAGGTAGAAGAATCTGGGCCATGCAAAACCCAGACGTCAGCGCGGCATAACATCAAGCAATAATAAAACAGGGGTAGCAATACATGCAAGTATGAGTATAAATGGTAAAACAAGCATAACAGTGATATACGTAAGGACAGTGGGGTAATGTGTAGTGAGTTATCTAAATAGGTCTATTGGGTTAGCTACTCTCAAGTCTTTGAAATCAATTTGATGAATCATCGATATAACTCAATAGTGTCCCGTGCGTGCCCAGGACCACGGTCAAGATTCTCGGGCTGAATCCGAGACGTGCCGCTAGGCAGTAAAATGTAGTATGTAAAGATGAGTGATGTCAGCATCATCACCCCGGGGCTGGCCTAGCCCGTAAGACTGATCAGAACAGGTATAGAACTGTCGAGTTACAAGTCAGGTTTCATCATTGATTTCCCCATACCCCCAAGTCAAAAGTGTTCAAGTCAGGTATTAAGTGATCTAAAGCTAATGCCAACACGGGATCAGGCAGGTACATGTTTGTCTGGATAGACAACAGAAACGGTCCGTAAGGACAACAGGTAAAGTCTGTTGGCATTAGTAACCAGATCAGGTAACAGGTAAAGCCATGGTATATCAAGTCAAGTCGAGTATTGTATAAATGTGCCATGTCATGTCAAGAGGTGCACAGTACCATGTCGGGTCGGGTAGTAGGGTAACAAGTCATGTCAGGGTGTACAAGATATCATGTGGGTGCTCATAATCAACTAGCATAAGCATGTGTATACAAAACAAGCATGGGTACTAATAGAACAACAAACTGGAATATGTAATATGATATGCAAATAGGTACAGACTAAACTATATGGATGTACAGTCATCAATTAGAGTCAGGGTTATAGTTCCAACATGAAGTATCATATCTTAAATGAACATAGAATATTAAAATCACACTATCATGTATTAAAAGACCGCTTGATGCAAGTATATATAAAAGGGTTAAATGGATGCAATAGTATGTATAAAACAGGTTAGATGGATGCAAACAGGTATCCGAAAAGTTATAAAACTATAAGATGGTAATGTGGGATGTACAACTAAGTAATATGTGATATAAATATTGATATAATAATATTAATATGGATAGCATATTCAAAGCGATTAATAACTATAAAAGTGGTATTGATTAACCATGCACAAGAAAGTTCCGTTCAGAAATTCAGCGTCACCCTGATTTGTAAAATAACTTAAAAATAACAAACGTTCTCCAAAAGGGACGTGTCTTATACCAAAACAAAGATAATTAAATAAGGTTTTCATTTTTATAAGTATAAGCATCTCAGGTTGTCCCTACAAAAATATATGAACATTCGAAATTGAAAGTTTGCTGCTGGAATTTCCCTGGACAGCAGTTTAGAGACATTTTCATTTGCATTTTACGTTATTTAAACAATTTATTTTGCAAGTAAATATTTCACAGAGTTATAGTATTCTGAGTTAGCTTCGTAACGAACTAAAGAACGTATACTAATGATTTTTTTATGATTTATAATGAAATTTAGAAGGTAAGGTGTACAGTAAATTTCAGATTTGTCGTATCCGCTTTTTCAACGATGTTTCATGTGTAAACTATAATATTTTCAAATTTATAATATTATAAAATGCAGATTATAAACTAATTAAAGATAATAATAAGAAATATTACGACGATATATATTTTAAATGATATGGATGCGGCATAATGTAATCTAGTATGTCACAAGATAAGTTTTCATGATCTAGATTTAAAATGATATAAACGGATGCAAACGGAACATCGAAACGTTATAAAATTAAATATGGGGTACTAGATTTAAACTATAGGTATGGTATTTATTTAAATAGGTATAAAATGAATTATATAGCATGTAGCAAGATTAACTTGCCTAGACGGAACAAGAACGGATGTGTACGGAACGTCCTTCGTCGGCGAAATATCGCGACGCGCGCACGGTACACGGAACGGTTCCAAACAACGCACGAGAGTGATCACGCAAGTCAGGTACGTTCACTGGATCACTCGGATCGTCAGCGACGAGCACGGCTCCGGTGGTGATCACCGGAATCAAAAAAACAAGATCAAGAAAAAGAAAGAAAAAAAGAAGAAGAAGTAAGAAGAAGAGGCTGTGAATTAAATAAGGAAAGAAAAACTTAAATAAATAAAAAATATATATAAATATATATATATGCAGAGGAGAGAGAGAGAGAAAGGGGTTGTTAGTTTGTTGGAAAATTAGATTTAAAATTTTAAAAGATTTTTAGATTTAAAATTTTAGATAAGAGGTTTCAGTTTGTTAAAGAAATCGTATGAAAATATTTAAACTAAAATTTAAAATTAAATAAATTGAATTTTTCCGGTATACAAAAATATTTCAAAACGCGCCCGGGTCGAGTCTAAAAATTCAGATTTAAAATATGAAAAAATATGTGCGACTTTCAAAATTCAAAATGAATGCTCAGATAACGAAAATGCATACCCCCAAGAACGGATGCACGTACGTGCGCGTAGCCATCCAAACACGTCCGTTTCACAGAACGGGACGAGAACAAGATGCGCGGATGCTACAACGGGGTTAGGGTTATCATGCAGGCCATGCAATATATTTTTAAAATATTTTATGTGACTTAAAATGTTATATTGTAAAAATGCAAATGCCAGATAAAATGTCAGTATGCACTAAACATGAAAATGCACCAGTCTACGCAACAAATCAGGATAATTCATAAGTATGAATCAAATAAGTTCAAGCAAGCGGGTCGGGTCGAATGCAATGTATAATGTAAAAAATACCATTCGCACCCAAAATACGATAAATCAAGAAAATACCACGAATAAAGAAATACGAGGACTAGAATTGGTATAAATGAACTAGGTTGTTACACTAGGGTTAGGGTAGGTGAAAAGTTAAATTGAAAAAATGTAAAAATATATAAAATGTATTAAAAATTGGAGTAAATGGGGCTTTCTGACTTCTCTGGAATCGATCTAGGAATTTAAAGTATGCAGGGGGGTATAGAATGCCAAGAGCCACATTTCCCAAGTTGAAGACTCGGCGGTCAGGCCGAGTCCGGCCGGCGGCGCAGGCCCGAGTCGGCCGGTCCGCCGGCCGACTCGGTCGATCCCGGCCGAGTCGAGGGGTCGAGGGATGGCTCGTCGATTGGGGTGCTCACTGGTATATTTAGTTTTGTGGGTGTAGTGGGGTTTTGTGAGAAATGCACGTGTAAACCTTTGGTATTCTAAAAATACAAGATAAAACAATGTTAAAAAATAATGTGGGTATGGGATTTGAACTCTGGTGGCTTGGTTCAACAGTGCAAGGTATTACCAATAAGCCACAAGCTCCTTCTTGTAATTATGGAGTTATTTAATTACTTAAAGTAGTTACAGAAAATGTAAATACCCCAAGTATACATTAATTTTTAAGCAAATTTTTGTACGCTAAAAATGGAGTTGTTATATTCTTTTAACTTGTAATTAAAAAGCAAAATAATTACTTATAATTTGTGCTCAGGTTAAAATACCCCTTTATGAATTTTTGAAAAAATATTTTGAAAAATTTGTTTAGGAAATTTGGGGTTGTTACAATCTCGCCGGCAGTTACGCTCCCGACGTCACGCCCGCGTAATGAGCGGATCGCCCGTTAATGGGGATCGTGATGGCATGGAACGTGGGATGTTGCCGGCAAAGAATTTGCGCATGGCAAGATTTGCGGAGCGTCGGTTACGCTTGTGAGTGGTAGAGTTGGTCGGTCGGAGGGACCGAGGAAGGTGGCCTCAGCAGGGGAGAGCTCGGGGACGAGCGGGAGGGCCGAGGCATCTTGGTCCTGTGGCAGCTCGGGGCGAGCTGAGGGGCCAAGGAGGCCAATTTGCAGGGGCTCTGAGGAGAGCCAGCTTGTACTTGCAGGTCGGGTACAGAGGTGGCCTGGTCGACCCCTGCGGGCCCTTTCTTCTAAGTTCTGGGACACGTCATCTGCCACGTGTCCTGATCTTGGAGATCACCAATATTGAGCATCATCATTAGCCCCCCACTCTTGTCCCGACCAGCTGGCGGGTTGGGTCAAGAGTGGACTGCCGGGCCACCCGGGGTGAGCTCCCTCTTAAAATTTCGTCGGGACGCGTTCCCGGGCTGTCAGCTGTCTTTTCTGCCAGCGAATCAGAGCGAGATCTCTGCATTTAAGGAAGGTGCGCCGGTTCGTGCATCCTGTCACTGAAACGGCGGTCCGCGTGTCAAGCGTCGATTGGCCGACGCGACGTGCGCAGACCTGCGGCGTCTGATGGGATGCGGCCCAGTGTGGGAACGACAAGTAGAGCGATTGGGGCCGTTGGGCGCGAGGAGGCGTTTTGGCGGGAGATGAAGGGCGCCGTTGGATGAGAGCGATTGCAGTGATAAATAGGGGTGGGGCCCCACTCCAGGGCCCCTACTCCTTCATATTTCCTCGCGCTAAGTCCTGGTTGCTCGGCGCTCGTCTTCTTTCTTCTGCTTTCGTTTCCCGAGGATCTCTTTTCTTCAGGTTAGATGTCTTCTTTCGTAGAATCTGTAGATGCCATAGGAGTAGGTTCTAGGGACCTTCTAGCTGAGCCTGAGTCTTCCCAAGGAGCAGGGGTCAGATCCTCTTCCCGGGATCGTGCTGCGAGGGCTGCCTCCAGGGAGGAGGCGGCAGATGCTACCCCCGGCGCATCGTGTTGGGTGAGGCATGAGGACGAGCTTGCCAACGCTCGGGCTCGCTTCCATATCCCCTCAAGTTATACGCTTCGCCTGGCCAAGCAGGGAGAGAGGGTGGATCAAGTACGGGGTAGAGTGATCGCCCTATATTTGGAAGTTTTTTGGGGTGGAATGCGCCTGCCCTTCTCTCCCGAGGTCTTCGAAGCGCTGGACTTCTTCGGGCTAGCCCCTGGCCAGTTAGTGCCGAACTCGTGGAGGATTCTCCTCGGCTTCCTGATCCGCATGAAGTTACAGGCGGTTCCCTTCAGCCTCTCCATCCTTGATTCTTCCCTTGTCTTTAAAAACCATCCTGGGGGTCGAGCGAGCGACCCGAGGTAGGTCTACCTCTCTTTTAGAAAGCGATAGGGGGGCGCCGCCGGGACAGGGGTTGTTGCCCTGCCTTCTTCCATTCACGACTGGAAGAAGAAGTTTTTCTTCGTCGCGCCGCCAGAGGGCGAGGACTGGCCCGTGCCCACCAACTGGTCGAGGGAAAAATGCTTGCCGGGGAACCAGTCCAATGACCCCGCCGCGGTGAGAGTGGTGTTGTGGGAGCCCGTCCCCCAATTTGACGTGTTGCTGTCTGAAAGGGTCATGAGTTGGGCCGGACTCAGCCCTGTCGGGTTCGTCAGTAAGTTAAGCTTGCTTTCTGGCTTGTATATTGCATGTGTCGCTAACTTCTTTGCCTTTGGTTTTGTGCAGGACCCATGGATAAGGACAAGCTCCAAGCCTCTATGTGCCAGCCGAGGAAGGTCACGAAGGCTGGAGGCGCCAGCTCTTCCCGTTCGAAGCCTGCCCCGGCTCCTTCGGCCTCCGTCCCAGCGCCTCCGGTGGCCACGTCCCTTGAGCGTTCAGGGGCAGATCCCGCCCCGGGGCCTAGCAGAGCGCCGGGCTAGAAGCGGGCTCGAATTCTGGAGGACCCGGTCTCAGAGGAGGAGACCGGCTCTCCATCGGAGCCACTCAAGAGGGGTTCTCGGAGGCCTCCTCAGGGCCCGTCTTCGCCGATCATGGTGGAAGAGGGCCTCCGGTTCGCGATTCCCTCGGGGCTATCCATCGCGGATAGCCTGCTGCACGAAATAGAGAGGTCGGCAGAGGGCAGGGTCCCCGGGGGAACCTTCAGGGCCCAGATGGCGTCCATCGCCCAGGAGTCCGTGCAGGTGAGTGCTCGGTTGCTCGTGAGATTTGGTGCTTCCTACGTCTTCCTGACCTCTTTCTTATTTTTTTAGGTCCTCCAGCACGTCGCCCTTGCCTTACGCATGGAGGCCGAGGTGATAGCCCCGGCGATGGAGGCCGCGGACCGGCTTGCCATGTGGAAGAGAGCTCCAAGCGGGAGCTGGAGGCGGCGATGGCGAGGGTTTCCGCCCTGGAGGGCGAGGTGGAGGCTGGGAAATGGGAGGCTGCCCGGCACCGCGAGGCCACCGTGGCCGCCGACGTCAAGCTTGAGGACGCTCAGGCGCTCCCCAGCAACCTAAAGAAGACGGTAATGACCTTCCGGAAGGAGCTGGGGGCGGCAGTCAAGGCGGCGGAGCAGGCCGATCTCTCGGTGGCGAAGGCGGTGGAGGGCTACAAGAAGTCGAAGGACTTCTACAATGACTTGACCGTGGCCACCACCCGCATCTGGCACGAGGCCCTTGACGCCGTTAAGGCCCGGATGCCAGAGTTCGCCGATGAAGAGCTCTGGGACGAATACCCCCTCACGGACGCCGATGAACAGAGGGAAGAGATTCCTGACGAGGAGTTGGCCGAGGACCCTGCTCAACTCGTGGTAGATATCGAGGACCCCGAGGTCGTGCCTGGCCCCTAAGCCTAAAGCCCCCGTCTTCCTCCTCATTTTATTTTGCCGCTTCTGGAATTTTTGTAAGCCTCCGGGAAGTCTGTAAGGCTGGGGAGCCCAAAATACCCTTTGTAAAGCCTTCGCTTTTTGGTAGTAAAACCTTTTTTGTTTCATCAGTTTGCACTTTATCTTTTGTTTATGAAGAATTCTTGTGAAATATCTTTGCTTGCACTGTTGGGCTTCCATATCAGGTCGGCTATCTGTCTAGCTCGTCCGTCAAGTCGATCGATCACTTGCCAAGTGTGCCAAGCGCTGCTGAGAAGGAGGCATCTCCATGGTTCCGAAGTCGATGGGGGATCGCTCAGACTTGGATAGACCCGATGTCCTTTGTTGGGGCCTCGAATCCGCTACATGTGATGGGCAGAGGGATGTCCGCCATAGTTGTGCCGAGCATGAATGGGCTCAGAGGCCTCGTTATGAGGGCTACATGCCCGCAGCGTCTGTTGGGCAGGAGGACGCCTGCTGGGTATGACCGAGCAAGGAAGCTACTCGGTTGCCTCTTGGCGAGGGGTTTGATTTCTGGCGTTGCGAGCAGGAAACCACTGGCTGGGGATGGCCGAGCGAGGGTCGGGCTCGACTGCCTCTGGGAGGACTTTTATCCTTAGCGTTGGAGGGGCCGTTGAAGACCTGCTAAGGATAACCGGGCAGCGAAGCTGCGCGGTTGCCTCTTGGCGAGGGCTTCGATCCGTGGCATTGCGGGTAGGGAAGCTACTGGCCGGGGATAGCCGAGCAGGGTAGACACTCGGCTGCCTCTGATGAGGACTTCGATCCTTAGTGTTGGAGGGGCTGTAAGAAGTCCACTAAGGATGACCGGGCAGTGAAGCTGCGCGGTTGCCTTTTGGCGAGGGCTTTGATCTCTAGCGTCATGGGTAAGCAACTACCAGCCTGGGATGACCGAGTGGGATAGCCGTCCGGAGGCCTCTTGCGAGGGCTTTGATCCCTAGCGTCATGGGTAGGGAGCTACCAGCCGGAAATGACCGAGCAATGGTCGGGTTCGGTTGCCTCTTGCGAGGGCTTTTGATCCTTCAGGACGGGGACTGAGCAAGGTTACTACCCAGTGCCTCTTGGCGAGAACTTTGATCCCTGTCGGTTGAGGTAGGAAGCTACCAGCCGGGGATAGCCGAGCAAGGGTCGGGCTCGACCGCCTCAAAGGAGGACTTTGGTCCTTAGCGCGGGAGGGACTGTAAGAAGCCTACCAAGGACCCTTGGCCGAGCAGGGTTACTGCCCGGTGCCTCTTGGCGAGGGCTTTTGTCCTGAAGGATGGCCGAGCGAGGGTCAGGCTCGACTGCCTCTGGGAGGGCTTTTGATCCTTGTCGGTCGTGGTAGGAAGTTACCAGCCGGGGATGGCCGAGCAGGGTAGCCGTTGGGCTGCCTCTAAGGAGGACTTTGGTCCTTAGCGTTGGAGAGGCCGTAGGAGGCCTGCTAAGGATAACCGGGCAGTGAAGCTGCACGGTTGCCTCTTGGCGAGGGCTTTGATCCCTGGCGTTGCAAGTGGGGAAGCCACTGGCCGGGGATAGCCGAGCAAGGTAGCTGCTCGGCTGCCTCTAAGGAGGACTTTGATCCTTAGCGTTAGAGAGGCCGTAGGAGGCCTGCTAAGGATAACCGGGCAGTGAAGCTGCACGGTTGCCTCTTGGTGAGGTCTTTGATCCCTGGCGTTGCGAGTGGGAAAGCCACTGGCCGGGGATAGCCGAGCAGGGTAGCTGCTCGGCTGCCTCTAAGGAGGACTTTGATCCTCAGCGTTGGAGAGGCCGTAGGAGGCCTGCTAAGGATAACCGGGTAGTGAAGCTGCGCGGTTGCCTCTTGACGAGGGCTTTGATCCCCGGCGTTGCGTATAGGGAAGCTAACGGCCAGGGGTAGCTGAGCATGGTAGATGCTTGGCCGATTCTTCATGAGGTTTCACCCGACCATCCAGTTGCAGGTATGGGGAACAGGGACGGTCGCGGCGACGTGCGCGTAGTATTTGTTTCCTGATTTAAAATCAGGAAAGTCTACGGAAGAGGCTTCAGAAAAGGGTCACGTGCTCACACGTGACCAGTAGTAACGTGTTGGCACGTGACATCTAAAAGCATCGGCAAGGCAGATTCAGTTTCCCGACTACATCAAAGGAAGGGGCTTCAGAAAGGGTCACGTGCTCCCACGTGACCAGAGTCACGTGTTGGCACGTGACATTTAAAAACGACTTCAAAGGCACATCAGTTCCTTGATTAAATCGAAGAAAAGGCTTCAGAAAGGGTCACGTGCTCATACGTGACCGGGGGTCACGTGTTGGCACGTGATGGTTGAACAGCGGCCAGAAGACAAAACGCAGAAAGAAGAAGAAGGCTCGTTCCAAGGGGTCACATGCCTACACATGACCAGGGGTCACGTGCTGACACGTGACCAGGAGTCACGTGGCCACACGTGACCGGCTTTCAAAGCCTATTTATTTAACAGAATCAAATTCTGAAGAGATCATTCAAATCTTTCCAAAAGAAAATGATTATTTGGAACCGATTGGACTAAAGATTTAAAGGTGATTAAATATCATCTATCTATGGAAAAATCTTGAACTTGGAAAGATTTCCCCTTAAAATCTAACCGAAACAACAGAAGAATATCTTTGGATTTAAAATCCAATGGTGAATAAAATTCACCTAATAATCCAAAGGTCCAAACGAATGGTGAATACAAATTAAATCTCCAAAACTAATTGATTCTGCTTCTTCTCCTATAAATAGGAGCCAAGGGACATATACAGAGGGGGAGATAGAGAAAAAAAAAAGAGAGCCTTGATACTTTGAGAGGAATCTAGATCTTCTGCAAAAGAAAACCCTAAGTAAGAAAGGGAAGGCTTTTTGAAAGAAAAAAGAGAATTTAATTCTCAACAGAGTTTAACTCTGATATTAAAAAGAAGAACTTAGTTCTCTCTTTAGCAGAGGATCTGCAAAGTGCACATCTCCCCATGAATTGAGAATTTAATTCTCATTGGGTTGAGATCCTGCCATGCAAATCCAAAGCATAGAGAGGGAATGGATGTTTGAGAATTTAATTCTCATAGAACTATAGGAATTTAATTCCTGTGAATTAAAATTAGGGTTTAACCCTATGTCATAGGAATTTAATTCCTTTAAAATGAATAGAACCAGGGTTAACCCAAATTAAGAACTCAAATCTATCAAAATAACAGGAATTTAATTCCTCTAAAGTTTATTGCTAGGGTTTAACCCTATGAAGAATTTGATTCTTAAAAAGATAAACACATTTTCAAACAGGCAGGGTCACATGCTACCACGTGACCCTTGTAAAGAGCCACCGCTAAAACTTTGAGGCAACGCCTCACGTGCTTCACGTGACCCCTAAAGCGCGCAAAGAAAAAGCAAAGGAAAAGAAGCTCTGGGGCGCCCTCACGTGTCACCACGTGACCCCTAATGAATATTCTAACAGATCAAAGCGCAAGCCCCCATCACGTGCCCACACGTGATGACTTTTAGAATTAAAAGTGTTAAACACTTATCTGTAGAACAAAATAAAGGGAAACAGGGCGCTATCACATGCTACCACGTAACCCCTTGGCTGAAGCTTTAACGGATAAGCACCAAAATACCCATCACGTGACAGCACGTGATGCTCCAAAGTATTCAATACTTTTGACAGAATAGAAGGAAGGGAGGGCGCCCTCACGTGCTACCACGTGACCCCTCTTGCCTTAGTGTTTAACACTAAATTGGAATCCCGGAATCCAGTGTTAAACACTGTTTGGCCTTAGTGTTCAACACTAATCAAAGAACTTTATTTGCAGTGTTTAACACTGATTATTCTTAGTGTTTAACACTAATCTGAAATCCTGCTGTTAGTGTTTGACATTGATTTGCTCTAGTGTTTAACACTAAATTGAACCCCCTGTTGCTGGTGTTTAACACCAACTGCCTTTTAGTGTTAAAACACTAACTTGTTCCCAGTGTTCAACACTGCTGATCTTTAGTGTTTAACACTAACTTCAGCCCAGTTGATTAAATGGCCATAGGGAAAGCTTCTCCTTCAATGGACCAACAGAAAGCCAGTATTCTAAACATGATGGTACTTAGCCCAAGATGGCTATAAGTCCTCAATTCAAACTTAACTGGGCTAATGGGCTCATAACACAATTAATTGGTGTTGATCCCAAATTGGGCCAAAGACTGTTTAATCCACCCCGGTCCAAGGGTACATCTCTTCACTCCTTTGATACTTGGCGTTGTAATTCCTCAACGTTTTCAAAGAGGTGACGGGTCCCGGTGACCACACATTGACACGGACTGTGGGGTCCTTAAACTCATGGACTATGAGGTCCTTAACCTTGACCGAGATGTCTTAAAACTAACAACGGATTGTGGGGGTCCTTAAATTCATGGACTATGAGGTCCTTAACCTTGACCGAGATGTCTTAAAACTAACAACGGACTGTGGGGTCCTTAAACCCATGGACTATGACGTCCTTAACCTTGACCGCAATGTCTTAAAACTAACATTGGACCGCAATGTCCTTAAACTACCCATGGACCGCAATGTCCTTAAACTACCTATTGACCGCAATATCATTAAACTAAACAACAGAGCCCCCCCTTTTTATTGCTCTCTTGTTGGATCTAAACGATCCCGTTAAGTTGATCTTAGCCTAAAAACTAGACTAACGTATCCTTAACAAACGTTTAAGTCGATCTTAGTCTCAAAGGAGGCTAACGTATCCTTAAACCCAAACCCCCAAACCCAAATCTAAGATAATGCGGATTTGGACTAGTCCACGTCCTACGGGCGACGACATAACTCAGTCTCCGTATACAATCCACGGGAAACCAAACACAAAATAAATACACACGACACGAAGTGACCATCTGGAGAAAGAGAAAGTGGTTACCGCGATGCGGTAGCGTAATTAACTGCAGGGGCTTGCGCCTGCAGGGAAAAGCGTCCCCACAATCAAAAACCCCTCAAGCGAGGAGGAATCTGACGAAGTCTGCTACATCGGACGCATCCATTTAAACCTTCGATATACGGTGCCATAAATCAACTTGGCATCTTCGGAGAGGTGGACGGATAGCACCAATTAGCATCTGTCCCGAACCTCAGGCGAGACGTCCAGTTGCGCCGTCATTCGGAGGGGAACAGATTCTGGCACACCCGGTGGGACCTTTTCCTCTTTCCACTCCACACTTCGTGTGTCGTGATTCACGAACCAATCACGGTTCGCTAATGGTTGCCCTTGGGTTTCAAGATACTAAGACTTGGCGTCTTGCTTATTGTAGAAAGCAAAGAATCGATGGCTTCTACTTGTGTGAAATGCTCCAACTGCTCGGACTGCAATTGCAACCAACGTTCTGCCTCGCCGGGAGGTATAGCCTACGGACCCCAAGCTGCTTCGCTATTCGCAATGCCCGTGGAACAAGTCACTCGAGCCACCACAGGATTGTTTTTTGGGACCATGCTCCCGCCGACAAGCTTCACCGCTCCGGTGCTGACAAAGGAGGCTCCCAAAAAGTCGGTCTTTGATCGCCTTACCCCTGCCGCGGCCCCATTCAACGAGTCGCCCAACACCAGCGCCTCGGTCTTCTCTAGATTGGGCCAGAACTCCTGTGGACCCACAATGGGGCCTACAATCCCAGAGAAGGCTGCTTCTAAGAAAGTGATCGGTCCTGCTCCTGAAGTCGCCAAGGCGGCTTCCCCTACCAAAAAGTCGGTCTTTACAAGATTGGCGGCTCCAGCTCCCGCTCCTGCTACCCAAAGGACATCGGTCTTTAACAGGCTAACACCAGCAACGACCCCCCACCTACACAGGGGGCAAGACGAAGCCATCCTCACCGCTGAACCAGCGCCGTCCGCTCGACACGCTCGACGTCGCCATTGGTACCGAGTAAGGAAGGCTGGGGGCAACTCCCCCTCTAGGCTAACTCCATCAGCCTCAACGGTGGAAGTCAATGCTGCCGTTCCAACTGGGAACAGCTTCGAGATGCTAAATAAGGTGCGAAGGAATTCTCCTACCGCGGTGCTAAAGAGGTCTCCTCCTCCACTAAAAAAGGTTGCGGAAATAGACCCAGAACAGCCCCGATCCCCTCAACGGCTGTCTTCCAAAATCTATAAGGTTTGGCGGCAGGCCCGAGACTCGATGATCGATCCAAACTTCTCCCGCCAGCACAAGAAGCTGAAAATCCAACAGGAAGCCAGTCACTAGGCTAAACCACGAAAGGCTGGCTGGGTGCCCACCTCAACGGCCCCCTCAACTTCCATTGCTCATAAAAGGAGGAAGCCAGAGAAGATCCCCCAGCCTGCAACGACAGCTAAAGGCACTAAGCCCAGACGCCCTAAGTCTGGGGGCATGATGGTCCATACCATATACATGGCGTCAGGAAAGGAAGACAGCCGTGCGTCTACAGGTCATAGACCGCTTACACGGTCAGTGACCAAAGCTCAGGAGCAACAGCAAAAGCTCCAGGAAATGATGAATGCTATGGACGCACTTACCGGGCCAAAAGAAAACCCAGAAACGTTCTCGGACGAACGCCAGGAGGAAGAAACCGACGCTGAGTTCCTTCGCCGAATATTGGAGAAGAAGGACAAAGAGGCTGCTGAACAAGCAGCCAACATACAGCGTATGGGCCTTCTCTTCCAAGATATGATAGGAATGATGATCCAACAGGACCCACCCGCTGAGGATCCCCAATCGTTCTTGAAGACGACCGGGGAGAAACGTCAAATCCACCGCCGGCCCTCTCAACGGCCAAGGAGGAGACAATCTCTAAGGCTGATTTGGTCGACTATATAGACCAGCAAATCCGGGTTCATCATGCGACTGAGGCAGCTGGTCAAGTCGTAAAAACAGGGCGGCCATATCCAAGCTGGTACGACCAAATCAAGTACCCTCCGGGTTACACAATTCCCAAGTTCCATGTTTACAAGGGGACCGGCAATCCCACCAACATGTCGCCCAGTTCAGGGCCCTTTGCGGTAACACCGGCGGTGATGATAAACTGTTGCTTTGCCAGTTCGTGGGCAGCTTATCAGAAACATCGTTCGAATGGTATTCGGAACTCCCGAACGATTCTATCAAGACGTTCGCTGAAATGGAGTTGCTATTCACTCAGCGATTCGCGAGCGCCAGCGAACGCACTCCAATAACGGCATTGATTAACGCCAGGGTAAAACCGGGCGAAACTTGGGTCTAGTATGCTATACGCTGGCGGAATTTGTGGTCGAAATGCGAGCAACGCATTGAGGAAGCGCCCGCGGTGGGCATGTTCGTGGGAACCCTAGACCCTCACACAACTATCTCCCAGTTTTTGATGTTCTTTAAGCCAACCACATTCCAGGCTCTAATCAACAAGCTGGCCCAGATGGACCAAATGGGTCATAGACCGTCTCCCCCGAAGCCCGAGCCTCGGAGTGACAAGGGTAAAGGAAAAGCAACCTTCGTCGCGAATGCCCAGCAGCAACCCAATGCCCCAAAGCTGACGGATCAACTGGAAGAAAGACGCCGGTATTATAATGAGAAAATGAAGCGTCCCTACTCGTTCCCACGGGACAAGACGAAACGGTTATTCGAGTCGGCAGTACGCAACAAACTTATAAACTTGCCAAATCCAAGGCGACCGCCACAACCCACTGAGGTGAATAACCCTAACTATTGCCCTTACCATCAAACGGTAAGTCATCCGATTGAGGATTGCTTCGTTTTCAAAGGATGGATTGAAGATCAATACCTCCAGGGAAAGTTTGCGCTGTCCGAAAAGTGGAAGGTGAACCCGCCACAGCCGCATACTCCCAAGAAAGCAGATACACCGGGGGCAACCTGTTCCTTTATTGAGGAAGCTCCATGGGAAGTCATGCTGTCAACTAAAACCAAAAGAATGTTGAAGGACCTTCATGCGTGCCCGGCGGTCGAATGGAAAGACCCGCTGGGACCCCAGATCATTGAAGGAATGCTGAGGCCGTGCCCAACTACAAAGAGCGGTGGTGATGGCCCAAGTACTCATGCCCTACCGTCAAAATCTCTGAAGAAAAAGAAGAAGAAATCTAAGAAGCCCGTGAAACCTGGAGGCAAGCGCACGAACTTGCAGAAGCAAATCGACGTGATGGAAGAGTACAATCAAAAGGCGCGAACTCCTGTCACGCTGCAAGAGTTCCTCAACCACATCTTTCAGGTGGAAGATGACGGAGAAAGCTCGTCGGATGAATCCGAGGGATATGTGGCGAGTTGTAATGTAATCTCCCACTCGTTTACCGACGATGGAAAAACTCCTGGCACTAAGAAACTGGGGACAGAGCCTGAACCGGAGCTTGTGTGGCCAACAGATGAAATGATCGACGCCTTTCTAGACGAGATTCGTCTAAAGAGTAAAGCGGATCAGGAGCGTGAGATGGCCGCATCGGAAGGAGCCAAATGCAGGCGACTGAACGAAAGAGTTGAAGTACTCCTGCCAGATCGAAAGGCACCCGAGGCAGACAAGAAGATATTCAAGACGAGGAAAAGGTTTGCCAAAGCCATGTCAATGGGAATGAAGCTACCACCCTCGGAAGAAAACACGCTCAATGGGGCGGAGAGGCACCCTGATTATTGCGCATATCATCGGAAAATTTCACACCCCACGGAGGAGTGCGACGCTTTTAGGATATGGTGGCAGGGATATGTTGCTCATCGACAACATTTTAAGCGCATGAAACGCAAGACCCGTCGGGAACGAAGAAGTACTGCCGACGGGCACAACAGAACCACTGGCAACTGTTACATGGTTAACGCCGGAGGGTCACAAGTTCTCACCTTTGGGAGCGACTCTGATGAAGAAATGGCTCTGGGCCCTCTCTTTAAAGAATCCGTTTTAGGGAAAGAGGAGGAACCGGAGGCCTGCGAAAACATTCAGCTGCGCAATCGCACGCTCCCGGAAAAGAATCTCGGGCCCGCAAGTAGAAAAGATAAGGGAAAGGAAAAGGTCACTGAGGATATCACTTTAGATGACCAAGTTATGAAAGAGCTGACTACCAAAGACCCTCCCAGGAAGGGTAAGGTGGACTACAACATCCTGGCGCACCTAAGGAAACTACCTTCTCAACTTAGCATTCTCGATGCCCTCCTATTATCAAAAGAAGCGCGAGATTCACTAATTAAGGCGTTACAAGAACCCGAACAATTCCAAGCCTTTCTCGCCACGGAAAGGATGAAGGATGAACAAGAGGAAGTGCATACGGCCGACATCACTTTCGGGGACGAAGACCTCCTTCTTGGGACGTGCGACCACAACCGTCTCCTATACGTCTCTGGATACTGCCATGATATCAAGATAGGCAAGATCCTAGTGGATAATGGATCCTCCGTCAATCTCCTTAACGTTCGGGTGTTAAAGGAAATCTGCATGAGTGTGCAACACCTCGCTCGTGACAAAATTACCATCTCCGGTTTCGATTCACAATCGTCACGGACTCTCGGATCCGTGATACTAACATTACGCTTCGGACTACTCGTCACGGACATCAAATTCCATGTCATTGACGCCAAGACCTGCTACAACGCCTTGCTCGGTCGCCCTTGGTTACACGAGTACAACATCATCCTTTCTACACAACATCAGTGTATGAAGTACTTTAAGGATGGTTTCGAGCATACCGTAACAGGTGAGCTAAACCCATTTTCCGTGAATGAAGTCCGCAAATACGAAGATGCGAAGTACTTTTTGCCAGATTTCGAGGATACAGAAAGGTGCCGCAAGCCGGAGAACAAATCCGCCGCCACCATCCCTGTTTTCGGGAGCGATACCGAAGAAGAAGAAGAGATAGTTTATGCTAGGCCATCTCAACGCAACAACCCGGGGATGCCCGCCCCCATGTTGGTCTTCGGAAGTGACTCGGAAGATGAGGTTAATGCCGTGTTCTCCAATCGGCTGTCAATACAAGCACCCCCTAGCGATGATCAGAGTTTGCAAATCACCATGGTGCCGCGAGAACACTACAAGGATCTCGACACACTTCAAGCTTACAATGTGCAGGACCTGCAAACGTTTTACATCCCTCCCAGGCAAAGGGGTGAGAAGGCAATCCTATTCTACTGATCCTCAGAGACGAAAGTAGAGAAGGAGATCTGGCATGGCGCCGATGCTACACTCGACAGGCTCCAACCCATCCGTTTGCCCAGATACTATACAAATGGACTAAAGAGACTATTGAAGCGCCAAGGAGTACCCTTAGAACAGACTGTTCGACAAGCTCGGTTCTACAACAGGATTTGGGATGTCCCTGGGACTCAACGCAAATTGCCCAACGGGAAAATGGAGACACTTGGGCTTGGATACGTGAGAGCCGGAAAACGGGAACGAGCCCACAGTAGCTTAGCCATATATACCTTTGATGAAGAAGAGGACGCCCTGTTAGGAAATGCCAACCCCTCATCAAAACTAGATCCCGCGATTGAAGGGCCGAGTCCGTCATTTGAAGAACAAATGGTCAAGCTTATCAGGAAAGCGGGTCAAAAAGCTCGGGAAGACCACAACCGCGAGATGGCCATCTACGAGAAAACCAGGACGCAGTGTCTGTTTCAACAGGCTGCAAAAGACGAAGATGCTCATCCCTGTCAACCCGTTGTACGAAAGGCCCGACGCAGAGGCAGAAATAAATCAAGAAGCGGAAAGAGGAGCCGACAACAACGACGCAGGATTAGAGAGTCGTGTGATCGGGCGTTGCGTGGTTCGGATTTGTCCCTCATGAAGAAGATGAGTCGAGCGTATTCCTTCCCTCGAGACAAGACGGAGAGGTTACTCGAGCTCGCTATAAAACATCAAATGATCGCGCTTCCAGAGTCTAGACACCCTGAGCAAGCTAACAAGGCTTCTCATCTGAGCTATTGCTCTTATCACCGAGCCATAGAACATCCTACCGAAGACTGCTTCACCTTCAAGAACTGGGTCGAGGACCAGTACCAACAGGGCAGATTCGCTTTATCCAACGGCTGGAGGGTAACGCCGCCACAAAAGCACGAACCCAAAGCCGCAAGAGCAGAACCGGATCCACCTCAGTCCTGAAAGCGGATTCGCACCTGTTACATGATTACGATATTAAAAGAAGAGCCCAAGGACATGGATGACCTTCCCTGGTGCTTTGAGAACAACAATGATGAGGTGATCTCAGAATTTCCGCCAGCTCCGAAAGAACTGGAAGATGGCATACATACTACTGCAGATAACCTCAAGAAGATTGAGTTGGGATCGGCAGATGATCCGTGACCGACATTTGTCAGCGAGCTGCTATCTGAAGAAAGGGTGGCTGCGTTAAAGAACGTGCTCCTACAGCATAAAGACTGCTTCGCGTGGAACTATTCCGAGATGCCAGGATTAGATCCGGAGATTACTGTACATAAATTAACGATATCCCCGAATATCAAGCCAGTCAAGCAGGCGCCGAGAAGGATGCGACTCGAGCTTGAGATGAGCATCAACGCCGAAGTCAAGAAGCTGATCGATTCTGGATTCATCCAAGAAGTCCAATATCCCGACTGGATCGCCAACATCGTCCCGGTAATGAAGAAAAATGGGACGGTACGCATATGCGTGGATTTCAGGGATCTCAATAAAGCTTGCCTGAAGGACGATTTCCCAGTACCGGTAACCGAGCTAATGATAGATAACACGTCCACTCATGAGGTTTTCTTCTTTATGGACGGTTCATCAGGGTACAATCAGATAAAGATGCATCCCGAAGACCAGAAGCACACCGCTTTCCGAACCCCTTTGGGTATATTCTGCTACAGGGTTATGCCCTTTGGTCTAAAGAACGCCGGCGCTACCTATCAAAGGGCCATGACAAAGATCTTCGACGATCTCATACATGACATCGTCGAGTGCTATATTGATGACCTCGTGGTGAAGAGCATGTCATACGAAGAGCACTTAGCGCATCTGAAGACTGTATTTCAACGCCTTCGGCAATATAATTTGAAGATGAATCCCCTCAAATGTGCGTTCGGAGTCTCCTTGGGTAAATTCCTGGGATTCATCATCCGACACCGAGGTATCGAAATAGATCCATCTAAGATCAAGGAGATCATAGAAATGCCTCCGCCAAGAACCCTCAAACAGTTGCGGTCCCTCCAAGGGAAGCTCGCATACATCCGGCGGTTTATCGCCAATCTTTCAGGCAAGTGCCGTCCTTACAGCCACCTGATGAAGAAAGGAACTCCATTTGTCTGGGATCAAAAATGCCATGGAGCGTTGGACGAAATTAAACAATACCTGCAAAACCCACCGGTGTTGGCTGCTCCGGATAAGGGAAAACCCCTCATTCTTTATACAACCGCCCTCGAAGGTTCCTTAGGCGCATTATGGGCACAAGAGAACGATCAAGGAAAAGAAAGAGCACTCTACTACTTAAGTCGAGTTCTGCTGGGGGCAGAAAGCAACTACTCTCCCATTGAAAAACACTGCCTGGTGTTGATCTTCGCGATAACAAAGCTTAGAAACTATGTGTTGGCGCACGATGTCCGTCTCATCTCGAAGGTGGACCCCCTTAAATATTTGATGTCAAAGGCTATATTGACGGGTCGACTCGCTAAATGGGCTCTGCTCTTGATGGAGTTCTCGATAACGTATCGACCTCTTAAGGCAGTGAAAGGCCAGGCCATCGCCGACTTTCTCGCTGAACATCCGATACCGGCTGATTCTCCTCTGAATTGCGATTTGCCAGACGAACATGCGTTTGACGCGATCGACAGCGGTGGTACCCGATGGGAACTCTATTTCGATGGAGCGTCCTTCATAAAGAAGCGCAAACAAAGTACCCCTATAGTCAAGTCGGGAGTAGGCCTTATCTTTGTAACCCCACAAGGAGGGATAATGCGCTTTGCTTTCTCCTTAACGGAATCGAGGACGAACAATGAAGCCGAATACGAAGCTTTAATAGCGGGCCTCGAGATCGCCATCGACATGGGAATTGAAGACCTCATTATATACGGGGATTCTCAACTGGTCGTTAGTCAAGTAAATGGTGACTACCAAACGTGCAAACCAGAGTTGGTGAAGTACGGCGAAAAGGTGCGACAACTGTTGACCCAAATTCCCTCCTATACTTTGGAAAGCATACCACGTGTGGAAAATAGCAAAGCGGACGCGTTAGCTAAGCTCGCCAAAGAATTGGCTGACGAGAACCTCGATGACGTTAAAATCATGGTACAAAACCGTCGAGTGCTCGCCCCAGCAGAAATATCTCCGGAATCATGCGAAGAAAAGGGAGCGACTGAGCAGACGACCCTACAGATAAAAGACCGTGAGAAGGCTGAGGACTGGAGGGAAGTCTTCATAGACTACTTTAAGTCCCACCGAATGCCCGAAGAAGCGTCCTCAAGATATCAGCTCATGAAACGAGCTCTATCTTTCGCTTTCGTCAATGATACTCTGTATAACTGGTCGTTTGATTCTCTGTGGCTGAGATGCTTAGGACCGGACGAAGCAGAAAGAGTCGTTCAAGAGGTTCATGATGGAATCTGTGGTTCTCATCAAGCAAGCCCGAAGATGAAGTTAAAAATTAAACGGATGGGTTACTACTGGCCCACGATGATCCAAGACTGTCTCGAGTATGCGAAGCAATGTCACTCGTGCCAAATCCACGGGGATTTCATCCACCAGCACCCGAATCCACTACATCCAACGGTGGCTAGCTGGCCATTCGAAATGTGGGGGACTGACATAGTCGGCCCCATCGAACCAGCATCGTTCCGGGGACATCGTTTCATCCTGGCGACAACTGATTACTTCTCCAAATGGGCAGAAGCAGTACCGTTGAGGGAAGTGAAGACAGAGAATATCCTCTACTTCTTCAAGACGCACGTCATCTATCAGTTTGGGACACTACAGCGGATTATCTCCGATAACGAGCCGGCCTACAGAAGCCATAAGATTAGCCGCTTCGCGCAGCAGCACAATATAGACTGGAGATATTCTTCAGTTTACAATCCACGAGCTAACGGTCTGGCCGAGGCCTTCAACAAGACCTTGACGAAGATCATGAAGAAAACGGTGTCACGAAATAAGAAAGACTGGCATGAAAGACTGCAAGAAGCTCTCTGGGCCGATCGAACTACGTTCAAGACGGCCACGAACACAACGCCGTACGCGTTGGTATTGGGACGGAAGCAGTGCTCCCCCTCGAGGTAGAGTTACCCTCTCTACGAGTAGCAGTCTACCACGAGCTGACGGACGAAGAAAATGCTCACCTTCGGCTTGAGGAGCTTGATGCCCTCGATGAAACCCGGCTCATAGCGCAACAAAATCTAGAGGCCTACAAAGCAAAGATGACGCGCTCGTACGAAAGATTGACCAGGCCGAGAACATTCCGCCAAGGCGAACCCGTGCTAGTGGTCAAAAGACCTATGATCCCCAATCGCGCCAAGCGGGGAAAATTCGAGCCAAACTATGAAGGCCCGTACATCATAGATAAGGTCTACCAGGATGGGGCCTATCTACTCATGGACATGCATGGTGAAAGGCCTTTCAGGCCAATAAACGGCCGCTTCCTAAAGAAATACTATGCTTAATGAGCCACGGCCTAGGTCAATGATAGACGACGACGACTATGTCCGCTCGCTATCTTCCTAAAGCTCAAAGCTCTATAAGTAGTAGCCGGCTCTCTCCACGACGGACCGAAATGTCCTTAAACTAACGACGGACCGAAATGTCCTTAAACTAACGACGGACCGAAATGTCCTTAAACTAATAGCGGACCGAAACGTCCTTAAACTAATACCGCAGCATCCTTAGGCTGACGAGATAAAAAAAAATAATAAATAAAAAAATATAATAAATAAAAACAGTATGTCCATAAGCAAAAAGGGCACGGATGAAAACCCGAAAGGGCTCCGTGAGTAAAAACAGCAGGGCTATCGGCGAGTGTTCGTGAAAACCCGAAAGGGCACGACCTCGTAAAAAAAATAATAATAAGAATAAAAAAAACGGTATGTCCATAAGCAAGAAGGGCACGGATGAAAACCCGAAAGGGCTCCGTGAGTAAAAACAGCAGGGCTACCGGCGAGTGTTTGTGAAAACCCGAAAGGGCGCAATCTCGTTAAAGGACACTTGCGGGATCCCCACGACCTTGCAAGGAGAAACCACCCGCGTGAGATCCTTACGACTCACAAGGGAGCAACACACTTAGGAATCCCCACGATTCCTAAGGAGAAAATACACTTGCGAGATCCTCACGACTCGTAAGGAGAACGCTCTTATGGGACCCTCACGGCTCATAAGATTTGAAAGTCTTAAGTCATAGAGACCTAAACCTGTGCTTAACCAAAATCCCCTATACCCTTCGACACTGCCCTACAAGTGGTCCAGTACCGACCCTTGTATACAATCCACGGGCACGAACAAATATTTCCCTAACAAAGTCCCATCCGTGACTAGGGATATGTCCATATGGTGAGCAACCCTTGTAAGTCCTCTCGACCTATAAGGAGAAAGCCCTCTTGTAGGATCCTTACGACTTGCAGAGGAACATACACTTAGGAATCCTCACGATTCCTAGGGAGAAAATACACCTGCGAGATCCTCACGACTTGTAGGGAGAAATACCTTCGTGAGACCCTTACGGCTCATGAAGTCAAAAGCCTTAGTCGACGGGACCCTGACCCTGTTTGCTAAGCCATCTTTGTTCAACATCGACAGAGGCAGATGATGATTCGCTCCTGGTCATATCCCAGTTGTAGCGATGTTGATGCCGAAATCTGTGTCTAATTTCAGGTTTATGGTGAAAAGCCAGTAGGCCGCACGTGCATACGAGATAGCCGAAATGATGGGGCAACCTGCAATAAAAAGCAGCAGGTAAAAATGTATGCACGCAAAATAGCCGAAATGATGGGGCAACTCGCAATAATAAAAAAAAGAGCGAGTGAAAATGAAATAAATAGCCGAAATGATTGGGCACCGCGAAAAATAGCCGAAATGATGGGGCAATCGCGACCTTCGTGATATAAAAGCTGAAATGATAGAGCATCGCGGAAATAAAATAAAATAAAAAGTTTTAATTTATGCCCTACAGGTGATGTTCCATCACACCCTGTACACAATCCAAGGGCGTAAACAAAAAAGGGGTCATACTTCTCCCCAGGTTTCATCAGAAGAAGAAGCCAAATCTCGACGGGCCAAAGGAGACCTAGAGATCGTTTCAACACTCGTCTCGTAACAACGGACATAAATCTAAGCTAAGCGGAACAGCGGCAACTCCCAGTTCCATAGCTCGATGGTATACATATCGCCAACAGTCAAACCTCCATCCCGTGAAATGCGGATACAATCAGCAAAATTCCTGGTTACGTGAAACGCGGATAACGTCACTCTTTGACCCCGTGGAAAACGTCCAGAGCGGATCCTGGTACTCGCAGAGCACGGCAGTGAACCCGTGTGAAGCATCCAGAGCGGAGCCTAGTCCTCGCTGAGCACGGCAGTGAACCCGTGTGAAGCATCTAGTGCAAAATTCCTGGTTACGTGGAACGCGGATAACGTCACTCTTTGACCCCGTGGAAAACATCCAGAGCGGATCCTGGTCCTCGCAGAGCACGGCAGTGAACCCGTGTGAAGCATCTAGTGCAAAATTCCTGGTTACGTGGAACGCGGATAACGTCACTCTTTGACCCCGTGGAAAACGTCCAGAGCGGATCCTGGTCCTCGCGGAGCACGGCAGTGAACCCGTGTGAAGCATCCAGAGCGGAGCCTAGTCCTCGCCGAGCACGGCAGTAAACCCGTGTGAAGCATCTAGTGCAAAATTCCTGGTTACGTGGAACGCGGATAACGTCACTCTTTGACCCCGTGGAAAACGTCCAGAGCGGATCCTGGTCCTCACGGAGCACGGCAGTGAACCCGTGTGAAGCATCCAGAGCGGAGCCTAGTCCTCGCCGAGCACGGCAGTGAACCCGTGTGAAGTATCTAGTGCAAAATTCCTGGTTACGTGGAACGCAGATAACGTCACTCTTTGACCCCGCGGAAAACGCCCAGAGCGGAGCCTGGTCCTCGCCAAGCACGGCAGTGAACCCGTGTGAAGCATCCAGAGCAAACACCGGACTGTGGAGTCCTTAAAATCCACGGACTATGATGTCCTTACCTCGACCGTAATGTCTTAAAACTAACGATCAACCGCACCGATTCCCTACGGATTCTACCTTGGTTTAAGGGGTACATCTCTTCACTCCTTTGATACCTGGCGTTGTAATTCCTCAACATCTTCAAAGAGGTGACGGGTCCCTGCAACCAAACATCGGACTGTGGAGTCCCTAAATCCACGGACTATGAGGTCCTTAATCTTGACCGTGATGTCTTAAAACTAACATCGGACTGTGGAGTCCCTAAATCCACGGACTATGAGGTCCTTAACCTTGACCGAGATGTCTTAAAACTAATATCGGACTGTGGAGTCCTTAAATCCACGGACTATGATGTCATTAACCTTGACCGCGATGTCTTTAAACTACGATGCTTTGAGCAACCCCTGACCCCGTGAAACACGAATAAGGGTGACTACATCCAGCACTTGCAGGTCCTCACGACCTGTAAGGAAGAAAAACTCTCTGGTGAGATCCTTACGACTCTCAAGGGAAAACCCGCTTAAGAATCCTTATGATTCTTAAGAAGAACTTACACCTATGGGATCCTCTCGACCCATGGGGAGAAAAACTCTTTATGAGACCCTCGTGGCTCATAAGGCGCAAAAGTCTTAGGAAGCAGATCTTAACCCTGAATCCTAAGCCACCGATGCCCTGCAAGGAGATCGAGATAAATTGTCCGCAAACGCATTCAATGAAAAGAGACACGCCGTTGAGAAGAAAAATGTATCTTTTATTTCATAAACCAAAATGGATACAACGTACAATTCATGAAAGAAACAAAAAGAAGATACTCTCATCCATGAGTATGTACAAAAAAAGGGAAAAGATACAAGTCCTCAAGCCGGCGGGCGGTGTAGTAATTTTACCAGCTCATCGTTTTGTTGCTGAGCCACGACTTCATGACGCAAGATCTCCAGGAGACGAGCCTCCGCCTGAGCTTGCTGAGCCTGATACGAAGCAAGCCGAGCTTCAAGCTCTTTCTCGGTGGCTTTATGAGCCTCGACCCTTTCACGAGTGAAGTGGCAGCTTTGTCGAGAGCCACCACCTCTTTGATGGACTCCTGAAGCACCCGCCAGAGTTCATACGCTTTGTTGACCTTGGCGGTAAGAGTGGCGCGAAGATCACTCAGCGCCTTGGAAGCTAGCTCCCTTTCCAAGAGTTTGTGGCCAAGCCTCTTCTCGCATGACGTCATATTGGCCGCGCATCGTGCTATCAGACCCCGCAACTCCGCTTTTGTAGCCACGGCTTCCGAGGAAAGGCGAGAACATTCAAGGGCGTGCAAGCGAGCCTCCACTTGCCGACAGAACTCCACCCAGACTCGCACCACTTCTTCGCTATGGTAGGTGGCAAGAAAAGGAAGAGAACCGTTAGCTTCGGCGGCAAACGCTTCAGTGGTGGTCGCGCTGCCAGCACGGAGCTCCTCAATCAAAGATGATAATGAGACAAGGCTTAATTGAGCCAAGCGTTCTGAAGCCTGCAAGGCATAAGGGCCGGGCGGCATCACGATGCGCGACTCCAACGCCGTGGAGACTGGCAGAGCTGTTCAAATTTGGAAGATGTCAGTAAAATTCTTAAGCAAAGAACGAATGAGAGTATGATGAAATGTCGCTTACCGACAGTCGTGCAAGTAGGAGCTGAAGGTTCCCCCGGCCCTTCGAGAACCTCGACCTCATCATCAGCCTCCAAAACTGTAGAAAACATCAATGTCAATACGCAAAATAACAACGATGCTATGAGAAGTGATGGACGACACCAACCTTGCCCGGATGAGAGGACGATGCGTTGGGGGGATATCGCTTGTGGAGCTGCCATCTCCAGCAGACGCTGAAAGGATTGCCGGGAAGACAGATCGGCAATAGAGGCCGCCAGCTCGCGTAATTCTGAGAAAAACAAAAGAGTTCATACAACGGAAAGGCTGCTAATTTAAAATTCAGAAGGTTACCTTCAACACTTCTCCCGTTCTGAGTCGGGGGGATAGCAGCCTCGACAGCCTCTGCCGGAACCTCAGGCTCCAACAGAGGGAGGGTAGTCCCCACTACCTCCATCTCAGCCTCCGGGCCGCCTTTGGGAAGAGCTGTTGGGGCAGCAACCTCCAAAGGAGCCTCCCCCAAAGGGGCAAGCACTCCCTGATTAAGAACCGCCGCTGGAGGCTCTACCATAAGAGGAGCAGCCTCATCAGCCCCCCCACATCGGGCAATGCTTCATCGGGAATTTCGGCAGGCTTTAGCTTCAATGAGCCCGTAGGGAGCTCCCCCAGCGTCGAAGATTCTGCACAATTCAAATAAGAATAAGGATACACATATACAGGCGGGAATAATCTGAAGAACTACAAAAAGAACAACAACGTACCGATGCGCAAAGAAGCCCTCAATATGGCTTCTTCAAGCCGCTGCTCCTTCTTAAGGAGGCGTGCTCGCCGGGGTTCAAGGGTGGACTCATGGCCGCCGGTCCATAAAGAAAGCACGTCCGCCGCGTCCTCTGAAACAGCCTGCTTCAGGGCCCTTTCCCCCCATTCCTCCAAAGGACCGATAAACCGCCGCCGAATCCACGAAGGGTCTTCGTAAAAGATTACAGCGGGATAAGACTTCTTCGGAACCCTGGCGTTATGAGACACGTCTTTGGAACGCCGTATGGCCTCAGCCAACTGTACGGCCTCCTCATCGGCCGAACTCGGGAAAGGAAGTCCAGCGTCTGACTTTTGCAGGGCCAACGGTTCGTCTTCAAGAGTAGGCTCAGACTCCGCCAAAGAGTCGAGCAAATTGGTGGCCGCTTTCCTCCGCCGCTTAGACCCAGAGCCGGTCGCCGAGGATGACCGCTTCCTCCCCCGCGAATCCTTAGGGCGGCGCTGACCCACATCGCCTTCGATGCCCTCATCCCTATTACCCTCGCCTGGTGCCACGACCGAGGATGACACTGCCATTGTCGATGCCACGGGGGGCGGTGCTGCCACAGGCGGTGGTGCTACTACTGGGGCCCTTCCACCTCGCGAGCGGGAACCCAGGGGCATACCAGCCGTTGGAGTAAGGTTTACCTCCGATTCTCCTGGGATGAGCACAGTGCCGGTATCCCTTAGAGGGAAGCGGACCGGAGCCCTCGGTCGCAGCTTAGCGCCTGGAACCAGAGGAGGGGCGTCGTGGCCAAGAAGCACCCTCCTTTCCTCAAGAATGATTGGGTTGACCCGATGAAGATACCAACCCGTAAACGCGCCCACGCACCGGGGCAGGTATTCGGCTTCAGGGACCATGAAGTGGCCGGTGTTTAGCCTCATGAAATGATGAGCGGCATCGTGAACGGCATCGAGCGAAGGGATCGGGGCGACTATAAAAGCCTCGAAAGGAACACCCTGGTCGTATCCAAGCTGTCGGGCGAATCGATGCGGATTGTACCGCATGAAAAGAGCTGCACTGTCCTGGCGAAACACCAAGTAGCCCGGTCTAATAGTGTACAAGTGCGCGGCCTCCCGAGGCTTCAAAGAAGGTGCGTTGTCTTTTGACAGGTCCCAGAGTTGTTGAACTGGACCTGAGGGAGTAGACAAGCCCCGATCATTAAAAACCATCCCGCCAGCGGCAGCGTAAGGAGAAATCAGCACCCAAATAGCCCCGAGCTGAGTTGGGTCGGCGGCAGAAGCATCCACCAATCGCATAAGTCGCAGGAAGGGATAGGCGTCGTAAAACGCGGGCCTCTGATGCATAGCGAAAGCCCCCAGCACATGCATTTCGACCCAGGACGTGAAATAATGAAACGAAAAGTTTACTACATCCACGCCGGGAGTAGAGGTATTAGCTACGGTGCCCAACCCGTGATAAAGATGCGCCAACGCCGGGATACCGACGGCCAACCGCGTCCCCTCAGCTATACAATGATCCGGATAGATAACCGAAACCCTCATAAAACGACGATGCATGGGGATGACAAACCAACTAAGCCAGACACTGACAAACCCCACGAAGAACGTCTCCTCGTCAATATCGGGTGCTGCAATGGACTCAAAAGACATCGGCGACATGATGGGGATATAGTATTGAGGTAGATCCGATTCAGTGGTCGGCAGCTTCTTCGGACCAAACCCAAAGGGGTCTTTAATGTTGGCGAACTTCGGAGCTGTCTTCGACACGACGTCCTCACGAAGGAAACAAGCAATGAAGCTCTTGAAAGTAACACCCTGCTCTTCGGATTCGGTGAACAATCGGTCGAAGATACCTAGCGCCTTGATCAAACTGGGACGCTTGTGGCGAATGGCGTTCTCAACAGACAAGCCGTCAGCCGGTGCAGACTCGGGCTCGCAGACATACTCGTCAGGAGGCAACAACTCCTCATACAGTGCACCCCTGATTGGCAATCCCGAGATTTCATAAAATTCTGCCAGAGAGATCGAGACCTCGCGATCTCCTAGAATTAAAGCGTTGGTGGGAAGATTCCATTGGTTCAAAAACGCCTTAACCCACCAGACATGCGGGGACTTATAATGGAAGAGTGACGCGTATATTGCCTGATAAAGCCCGACCTTCTGCAGCCGCGCACGATGGGTGGCAAGGATGTAGCGAGCCCAGAGAAGGTAGCCCGTAGGGTGTCGGGGAGTGAGCCCTATCTTATAGATCTGCCCCCACAGGTGGGCCTCACCCTGGCAAATACGCCGCCCCAAGATATCTATGGCCGGGATCGGATGGTTCGGAATACCGGTCGTTGAAGGCTCGAGCCTCCCCGTTGGAGTCCAGTTGGGCATTTCCACAGCAAAAACCGTTCTCAGAGGGTCCATCGGCAAGAATGGGAAAATAGGCTCTGTCGGTACTGCACAGAGGAAACTCCGGCGACCCCGGATAATATGGCTATACCAAGTTCCCCATAGAAGCAAGTTGGTGCAGTTCGGGTCATGAGCCCGGATCATCGCCATCACTTCCTCATCGGATGGTGATTAAGGAAAAGCGGCCTCCGAACGAGTAAAGGGAAAACACGGAGCAGAAGCCATCGCACCTGAAATCGAATGAAAGAAGACCGTTAAAAGCAAAGTCAGCGATATATATCCATGCATGAATATGAAGACTAGTTAAAGAAAGCAACAGTATATTTTTCTGGGACCATTGGCTACAAAACACATAGGCCCCACAGAATCAAGATGACGGCTCATTAATAATGAAACCGAGCAGTTGTAATAAGACAAAGGGGATACCCTCATTAAATAAAAAAATGAGTTTCAAGTGGCTCTACACATTCTCCTAAAGAACAAATCTACCTTGGGCTCTACAACAAATCAAACAAGACCAGGAGAATTAAATTCCCACAAAAGACATCATTGCAACCGTCTTCTTCACTAAATGCAGAAGGACAACCTCGGGCCAAAAGACCCTAAGGAGCCTCCATGCGAAGAAACTGAGTTCTTCATAGGAATTAAATTCCTTATTAAGAGAAGGGAATTAAATTCCCAAAAGCATTTTTTCTGTAAACGGAGTTAAACTCCATGGATCATCGTCTAAGCCCTAAGAGATCTACTTTTGAAGGCTAAAATGGTTTCATACTTTGGTTAAAAAGCTCGAAGAAAAATGGGTTCTTTGTTAAAAAAGGGGTAAAAACCCTTGTTTTGGATTTAAAATCCAGAGGAACGTGAAAGTTCACTGTTTGTCCAAGAACATTACCTGAGGAAAATGGTCACTTGAACAGAGTTAAACTCTGAAGATGGTTTCAAGACAAAGAACTAAGCTCTGGAAGAAGAGAATTAAATTCTCAGAAAAAGTTTGCAAGGAGGAAGACAAGCAAAGTGGAGGCGTCTCTGAAATGACCCCAATATTTATACGAGGTGATGGGAACGCTTCATCTCCCCAAATCCCTAGAGAAATCCAACGGTCACAAAAGTGACAGCGTTGCACTCACGTGCAGACACGTGAGAACAATGCTGTGGGGGCATTTGTTTCCTGATTTAAAATCAGGAAAGCCTACGGAAGAGGCTTCAGAAAAGGGTCATGTGCTCACACGCGACCAGTAGTCACGTGTTGGCACGTGACATCTAAAAGTATCGGCAAGGCAGATTCAGTTTCCCGACTACATCAAAGGAAGGGGCTTCAGAAAGGGTCACGTGCTCCCACGTGACCAGGGTCACGTGTTGGCACGTGACATTTAAAAATAGCTTCAAAGGCACATCAGTTCCCTGATTAAATCGAAGAAAAGGCTTCAAAAAGGGTCACGTGCTCACACGTGACCGGGGGTCACGTGTTGGCACGTGACGGTTGAACAGTGGCCAGAAGACAGAACGCAGAAGAAGAAGAAGGCTCGTTCCAAGGGGTCACGTGCCTACACGTGACCAGGGGTCACGTGGCCGCACGTGACCGGCTTTCAAAGCCTATTTATTTAACAGAATCAAATTCTGAAGAGATCATTCAAATCTTTCCAAAGGAAAATGATTATTTGGAACCGATTGGACTAAAGATTTAAAGGTGATTAAATATCATCTATCTATGGAAAAATCTTGAACTTGGAAAGATTTCCCCTTAAAATCTAACCGAAACAACAGAAGAATATCTTTGGATTTAAAATCCAATGGTGAATAAAATTCACCTAATAATCCAAAGGTCCAAACGAATGGTGAATACAAATTAAATCTCTCAATGAAAGGTTCACCAAAACTAATTGATTCTGCTTCTTCTCCTATAAATAGGAGCCAAGGGACATATACAGAGGGGGAGATAGAGAAAAAAAGAGAGCCTTGATACTTTGAGAGGAATCTGGATCTTCTGCAAAAGAAAACCCTAAGTAAGAAAGGGAAGGCTTTATGAAAGAAAAAAGAGAATTTAATTCTCAACAGAGTTTAACTCTGATATTAAAAAGAAGAACTTAGTTCTCTCTTTAGCAGAGGATCTGCAAAGTGCACATCTCCCCATGAATTGAGAATTTAATTCTCATTGGGTTGAGATCCTGCCATGCAGATCCAAAGCATAGAGAGGGAATGGATGTTTAAGAATTTAATTCTCATAGAACTATAGGAATTTAATTCCTGTGAATTAAAATTAGGGTTTAACCCTATGTCATAGGAATTTAATTCCTTTAAAATGAATAGAACCAGGGTTAACCCAAGTTAAGAACTCAAATCTATCAAAATAACAGGAATTTAATTCCTCTAAAGTTTATTGCTAGGGTTTAACCCTATGAAGAATTTGATTCTTAAAAAGATAAACACATCTTCAAACAGGCAGGGTCACGTGCTACCACATGACCCCTGTAAAGAGCCACCGCTAAAACTTTGAGGCAACTCCTAACGTGCTTCACGTGACCCCCAAAGCGCGCAAAGAAAAAGCAAAGGAAAAGAAGCTCTGGGGCGCCCTCACGTGTCACCACGTGAACCCTAATGAATATTCTAACAGATCAAAGCGCAAGCCCCCATCACGTGCCCACACGTGATGGCTTTTAGAATTAAAAGTGTAAACACTTATCTGTAGAACAAAATAAAGGGAAACAGGGCGCTATCACATGCTACCACGTGACCCCTTGGCTGAAGCTTTAACGGATAAGCACCAAAATACCCATCACGTGACAGCACGTGATGCTCCAAAGTATTCAATACTTTTGACAGAATAGAAGGAAGGGAGGGCGCCCTCACGTGCTACCACGTGACCCCTCTTGCCTTAGTGTTTAACACTAAATTGGAATCCCGGAATCCAGTGTTAAACACTGTTTGGCCTTAGTGTTCAACACTAATCAAAGAACTTTATTTGCAGTGTTTAACACTGATTATTCTTAGTGTTTAACACTAATATGAAATCCCTGCTGCTAGTGTTTGACATTGATTTGCTCTAGTGTTTAACACTAATTTGAACCCCCTGTTGCTGGTGTTTAACACCAACTGCTTTTTAGTGTTAAAATACTAACTTGTTCCCAGTGTTCAACACTGCTGATCTTTAGTGTTTAACACTAACTTCAGCCCAGTTGATTAAATGGCCAGAGGCAAAGCTTCTCCTTCAATGGACCAACAGAAAGCCAGTATTCTAAACATGATGGGATTTAGCCCAA
This sequence comes from Agapanthus africanus, assembly GCA_030015575.1. Lineage (NCBI taxonomy): Eukaryota > Viridiplantae > Streptophyta > Magnoliopsida > Asparagales > Amaryllidaceae > Agapanthus > Agapanthus africanus. The sequence continues at coordinate 53,365,027 of CM057350.1, read as the reverse complement.
GATGACCATAAGTCCTCAATTCAAACTTAACTGGGCTAATGGGCTCATAACACAATTAATTGGTCTTGATCCCAAATTGGGCCAAAGACTGTTTAATCCACCCCGGTCCAAGGGTACATCTCTTCACTCCTTTGATACTTGGCGTTGTAATTCCTCAACGTCTTCAAAGAGGTGACGGGTCCCGATGACCACACATTGACACGGACTGTGGGGTCCTTAAACTCATGGACTATGAGGTCCTTAACCTTGACCGAGATGTCTTAAAACTAACAACGGACTGTGGGGTCCTTAAACTCATGGACTATGAGGTCCTTAACCTTAACCGAGATGTCTTAAAACTAACAACGGACTGTGGGGTCCTTAAACCTATGGACTATGACGTCCTTAACCTTGACCGCAATGTCTTAAAACTAACATTGGACTGCAATGTCCTTAAACTATCCATGGACCGCAATGTCCTTAAACTACCTATTGACCGCAATGTCATTAAACTAAACAACAGAGCCCCCCTTTTTATTGCTCTCTTGTTGGATCTAAACGATCCCGTTAAGTTGATCTTAGTCTAAAAACTAGACTAACGTATCCTTAACAAACATTTAAGTCGATCTTAGTCTCAAAGGAGGCTAACGTATCCTTAAACCCAAACCCCCAAACCCAAATCTAAGATAATGCGGATTTGGACTAGTCCACGCCCTACGGGCGACGACATAACTCAGTCTCCGTATACAATCCACGGGCAACCAAACACAAAATAAATACACACGACACGAAGTGACCATCTGGAGAAGGATAAAGTGGTTACCGCGATGCGGTAGCGTAATTAACTGCAGGGGCTTGTGCCTGCTGGGAAAAGCGTCCCCACAATCAAAAACCCCTCAAGCGAGGGGGAATCTGACGAAGTCTGCTACATCGGACGCATCCGTTTAAACCTTCGATATACGGTGCCATAAATCAACTTGGTATCTTCGGAGAGGTGGACGGATAGCACCAATTAGCATCTGCCCCGAACCTCAGGCGAGACGTCCAGTCGCGCCGTCATTCGGAGGGGAACAGTATGCGCATTGAATGTGTGGGGAGGCGAAGCGTCAGAGTCGCGTCGTTTCGATTCCGCCAGAGAAGGCTCAATGATTGCCACGTGGCAGCGATTTTTGGACGAAAACGGGTGACTGTTGAGTCCCGTTGGAGTGCAGTGGGCTATATAAAGCTGAAGGAGCGCTGGTCCTTCTTTTCTTCGTAAACAGATCATCGAGAATGGAAGACTTCCCCTTTACCATCCCCGATATCATCCACTTCGAAGACGTATACCTCTATGACCAGAACTGCACCGAGGACACGGTGCAGTTGGTCTACGGAAGCCTCGAAGACCACTTCGGTCGGCTGCTCCCCCGGCGCTCCCCCCTGCTGCAGCTGCTGATATACTCCATCTGGAAAGCGTCGCCGAGGCTTTACAACCCCTTGTCCAAACAGCTTTATGATGAGGCCGTGGGCAAGCTGCAGTCTCTGAGGCGCTTCAGCATAACTATACTCCTGCATACTATATGCTTAGCATAACTATATCAGGTAGAATATCTTCTTGGTATAGTTATGTCGCGGGTCTCATCGCTTTTCCGCTTCCGTATTTTGGGAAGCGAGGCGTGACACATCCAGGGGAGATAGAAGGAGAGAAGATTTCCGTCAGCGAGTTATACTCGGATAGGATATCTTATACAAAATAAGTAAGAGTAAGGTAACAAGGTGTGGTCCATGCAAGATGTCATATGTGTGTAGTGTTAAGGAACATCAGGTATCTACCATGTGTTGTACACATTTCAGTTTGTTAGGCAAAGGTACCGGGCTTTCGTGATTATTTCGTTGGGGCCACAGAATAACAGCAATCAAGAGTGAATAATACTTTGTTTCACTCCCCGAACCATGGTTAATCAAAGGGGTATCCGAAACCCTTAATACAGCCTCGCCTGTCCAAACTACCCCGCCTTGGTTGGTATGGGAGTACAAGTCGGTATTAGCACGCGGCACTGTTCTCCTCCGAAACACAGAGACGCGACCGCGTAGGTCCGTCTTGCCTGAATTTGGGGGCAGATACTATTTGGTGCTATCCGTCCACCTCTCCGAAGATGCCAAGTTGATTTATGACACCATATATCGAAGGTTTAAGCGGATGCGACTGATGTAGCAGACTTCGTCAGATTCCCCCTCATTGTGAGGGGGTTTTGATTGTGGGGACGCTCTTCCCTGCAGGCACAAGCCCTTGCAGTTAATTACGCTATCGCATCGCGGTAACCACTTTCTCCTTCTTCAGATGGTCACTACGTGTCGTGTATGTTTGTTTTATTTTTGGTTGCCCGTGGATTGTATACGGAGACTAATTTATGTTGTCGCCCGTAGGGCGTGGATTAGTCCAAATCCGTATCTTCTTAGATTCGGGTTTGGGGGTTGGGTTTAAGGATACGTTAGCCTCATTTGGGACTAAGATCAACTTAAACGTATGTTAAGGATACGTTAGTCTAATTTTAGACTAAGATCAACTTAACGGGATCGTTTAGACCCAACAAAAGAGCAATTGGGCTCTGTTGTTTAGTTTAGGGACATTGCGGTCGATTACCAGTTTAAGGACATGGTGGTCCAGCGTTAGTTTAAGGACATCTCAGTCCAAGATTAAGGACATCATAGTCTGTGAGTTTAAAGACCTCACAGTCGAGGTTAAGGACATCATAGTCCGTGAGTTTAAAGACCTCACAGTCAAGATTAAGGACATCATAATCCGTGAGTTTAAAGACCTCACAGTCAAGGTTAAGGACATCATAGTCCGTGGGCTTGAGGACCCCACAGTCCGTGAAATGTGTGGTTGTCGGAACCCGTCACATCTCTGAAGACATTGAAGGATTACAACGACAAATATCAGAGGAGTAAAGAGATGTACTCTCGAACCGATGTGGGTTGGTTCAAAGATCTGCAGTCCAATTTGGGGCTAAGATCTGTTAAAATATTTATGAGCAGATGGACTCAATTAATATAAGTTGAGGGCTTATGGCCAATATTGGGCTAAGTCCGGTCAGGTTAAAAATTTTAACATTTTTATTTTGGGCTGTTGAGCCTTTATTTGGACTTGGCCCCTTTAACAATGCTGAGCATTATATCTTGACAAAAATTTTTGTCTTGTATTGAATGCAGAGCATTCATCAGAGCTCTGGCTTATTAAAGAAAAATTTATGTTCTGTCAGCGCAACACGTGGCGTGCCGGGCGCTTTACGCCAGTCAAAAAGCACAGTGCGCTACTGCCAAGTAGCGCACATGTAAGGGATACGTGTCGCACTCAGCGCTAGGCGCTAGATGATGAGCGCATGATGCCAGTTTATGAGCGCTGAGCGCTAGTCCATGAGCGCATTGCGCTTTAAATTTAGTGGCGCACACGTGAGTGACACGTGGTGCGCTTGGCGCTGAGTGCCAGCCCATGAGCGCAGTGCACTACTTCAGAAGCGCAAAGCGCAAGTTGTTAAGTGGAGCATACGTAATTGACACGTGGCGCATTTGGCGCCGAACGCCGATCCAGAGGGCGCAGAAGCGCAAGGCGCATTTCAAGCGCGCAAAGTGCATCTGATCAATTTTATGATCTGGGAACAAATTTATGTTCTTTTTAAAAGAGTCTTTGTCTCAAGATCTAAGAACAACAGTTCTTATTTTGCAGGAGAGATTTCCAATCTCTTATATTGATGAAAATGGTTTTGCCTTTATAGATCCATGATCTGTGAGAAGAATTATGTTCTTCTTCTTTTATTTAATGGTGAGATTTTTTGATCTCTTTGTAAAAGACTTTTTGTCTTGTAGATCTATAATCTGTTTTTGAAGAAATAAATTTTTCTTTCTATGAGATAATTTCATCTCTTTGTTCATCATCCATCATCTTTACCTTGAAAAAATATCTTCTTGCAAGAGCTTGCTTTTTATTTTTTAGTTTCTCAAAGTTTAGGGGGGGTTTCTATCTAAGACTTGAAGTCTTGGGGCCTTTATATAGGGCAAGCTGATTTGTTGAATCAGTTAAAGAGATCTTTCTCTGATTGATTTGGGAATGTTTCCCATCATTGGATCTTTGATCCTAGGGCTTCTGTTTTACAGAAGGCATTTTTCTTGTTTTTAACAAGATTGGAAAATCTTTCCATAACAGAATTTTAATTTTGATTAATTAGATATTTTGATCTAACGGTGGGGAGTTTTTTTAATTCCAGCGCTAGCGCACCCATGCTTTGTACGTGGTGCGCTGCTTAGAGCGCAGCGCACATTGCGCTAGCGCACCTGTGTTTGACACGTGGTGCGCTACTCGGAGCGCAGCCCACCCTATGCTAGCACACCCGTGTTTGACACGTGACACGCTGCTTAGAGCGCAGCGTGCCTAGCGCTAGCGCACACATGGTGCGCTGCCTAGGGCGCAGCGCACTTGGCGCTGCATCTAAAGCGTTGCTTCAATTTTGAAATTTGAATTTCAAACAGAGCTTTTCTCTGATTGGGGGAAACAAATGCCCCCCACCGTTGCGCTCACATGGCCGAAATGTGAGTGCAGCGGTGGCAGCATCTGCGCCCTTGGATCAACTCAGAAGTTGAAAAGGCATTTCAATGCCTATAAATAGGACCTTTGGTCGTTTAGATGATTCTGTTCATCTTCTTCCTTATTTTCTGAGAATTTTTATTCTCTCACAGAGCATGGATCTCCATCTTAAGAATTTTCATAAGGACAAAAACTTTGTCAAAATTTAGGTAAAGATTAAATCTTTTAATAATCTAGGGTTTTACCCATTAACAGAGCCTTGCTCTCCATAGATCTTTGATCTAAAGAAAACCCTTTTAGGGTTTCATTAACAGAGCTTTGCTCTCTTCAAATCATGTAGATTTATTAATCTCTTATGAAGAACTTTTAAGAGTTTGTTCATGGATCTTGAAGATCTTTTAATTCTTGTATAAAAAATTGATTTCAATTTTTTCTGATGGATTATTTCATCATTTTCTTCCAGAGCAAGGCTCTTAGCATTCTCGGGGAATTTCTTTAAATTCCCCTCATAATTGACTTTGACAGGTGTCACTCCTGTCTGCAGAGCATTGCTCTCGAGGAGTTTAACTCCCTGACCTGAGGGGTCGCTCATTAAATGAGATTCCTTTTTTAGGATTTCTCGCAAATTTGAATTTGTTAGTTGTCATAATTAGAATTTGTTTTCTCCATGGGGATATCAAGGGTCGTTTAAATCCCTGTACCTGTTTTTAATAAGAATTTTCTTAATTAGTCTGTCCGCTAACTCTTGCTGATTTTCTTTTTCAGGAGTTATGGATGCTCATATGTATGACCTTGATGAGATTATCTCTTATGGCGACATTCGCGTACTCGGTCGTTCTCAAAACCGAGAATTCGCAAACGCTCAGTGTGCCGAAAGCATGGGTCTCTTTGACGAATACAATGGTCGACTGCTTCCTCGACGTTCCTCTCTCTTGAAGCTTATTGTGGGAGCGATCTGGGGAGCACTTCCTCTATTCTATGCCGGCATGCCACTTAAAGCATTGGATGATACCGAAGATAAGGTGCACTCGGTGTATCTAATGGGCCTAATCTCAAAGAAAAGGTGAGACAATCTTGTTGATCTTCTGCATCAGGCTTTTCAACAGGCGGCAATACTCGCTGCCTATCGGAGGGTGGAGGACATCAGTGAGGACCCCGACGCTTGTGATCGCGAGAGGAAGCATATTAGGATGGTTTGAAAGGCCTGGAACATTTTAGATGGCCTTACTTTTGAGTTTCTCAATCCATGCCCTGGATTTGATGTCGTGCCTTTGTAAACATTCCAATTATGCTTTTATTTGTTGTTTTCCTCAATGTAGGCATTTTCTGAAGTATGAATAGCAAGTCTTTTCATTTCTATGTGTTTATTTTATACATCAAACTTTTTCGCACATGCATGAATGGATATGCCTTGAACGCTTAACTGAATGTGAATGAAATGTTCTCCTCACTGTCGCTTTCTACTCTTTTCTTTGTTGCCGGCATGTCACTTTAGTAAGCATAGCCTGCAGATTATAGAGTGAGCATTCCGTTTTGAATTTTTCGAGAGGTAGTGATGGCTTAGAAAGCAGGTTCAGATCTGTTGCCTAAGACTTTTCAACTTCATGAGCCGTGAGGGTCTCATAAAGACTTTTCTCCCTACGATTCGAGAGGATCTCGTAGGTGTATTTTCTCTTTAGGAATCGTGAGGATTCCTAAGTGCGTTTTCTCTTATAAGTCGTAAGAATCTTACAAGAGAGTTTTCTTCCTTACGGGTCGAGAGGACCCGTAAGTGATTGATGGTGTTGCCATTATCCGCATTTCACGGAGTCAGGAGTTACTCTGGGCGTTTCCCATGGGGTCAAGATTGACTTTAGCCGTGTTCCACGGGACCAGAATTTGCTCTGGATGCTTCCCACAGAGTCATAGCCGTATTCTGCGAGGACCAGGCTCGATGCTTCCCACGGGGTCATAGCCGTGTTCTGTAAGGACCAGGATCCGCTCTGGACGTTTCTCACGGGGTCAGGATTGACATAAGTCGCGTTCCACGTAACCAGGAATTTGCTCTGGATGCTTCCCACGGGGTCATAGCCGTGTTCTGCGAGGACCAGGCTCCGCTCTGGACGCTTCCCACGGGGTCATAGCCGTGTTCTGCGGGACCAGGATCCGCTCTGGACGTTTCCCACGAGGTCAGGATTGACATAAGCCGCGTTCTATGTGACCAGGAATTTTCTCTGGATGCTTCCCACGGGGTCATAGCGTGTTCTGCGAGGACCAGGCTCCGCTCTGGACGTTTCCCACGGGGTTAGGATTGACATAAGCCGCGTTCCACATGACCAGAAATTTGCTCTGGATGCTTCCCACGGGGTCATAGCCGTGTTCTGCGAGGACCAGGCTCCGCTCTGGACGTTTCCCACGGGGTCAGGATTGACATAAGACGTGTTCTGCGAGGACCAGGATCCGCTCTGGACGTTTCCCACGGGGTCAGGATTGACGTAAGCCGCGTTCCACGTGACCAGGAATTTTGCTCTGGATGCTTCCCACGGGGTTATAGCCGTGTTCTACGAGGACCAGGCTCCGCTCTAGATAATTTCTACGAGGTCATAGCCGTGTTCTGTGAGAACCAGGATCCGCTCTGGACGTTTCCCACGGGGTTAGGATTGACATAAGCCGTGTTCCACATTGTAAATCCCCGTTTCCATCAATAGAATTTTTCTATTTTTCCCAAGTTCCCCGAATGTTTTCTCTTTCCTCGTAACTTTGTGTAAAATTGGTTGCCTAAGTTTTTGGTATTTAATTTTCCAAAACAGTATAAAAAAAAAAATCAAAGCCCAAAACAAACATTTTAATTAAATAAATTCCCTCAAAACCCAAAACCAGCCCAACAGAATAAAACCAATTTTAAATAAACATATAATTAAATCACCAACTACTTTCCCCTTAGCCGGCCCAGCCCATTCCCTAGCCCGCGCCCATACCCAAACTCCCTCTCCAAACCTGACCCGACCCGCTCAAGTCTTCTTCCCCATTAAAATTTTTCCCCCTCCTTTTATTCTGCGTCCCCACGTCGTCCCCACGTCGCCCCACACCCGCGTCGCCGATCCACGTTCTCGCTCCTCAAGACCACGACCGCGTGTGCGCTCACGAGCTCCTCAACCCCCGCCTCGTCTCTAACTCTCTCCACTTTCTTTCTTTCTTCTCCCCTCACTCCATCTTCCACCAAACCCCCTGCTTCACCCCTGCAACCGCTGAACAACGACGACGACGACAATCACCTCGTCATTCTTCTTTCGCTTTCCTCTCCAGAACTCAAGCCCCACTACACTGCCTCACTCCCCTCGCCTGCGAACCCAACCTACTCGCGAGCCTCCCCTGCGCAGCCTCCTCACCGACGAGCTCCCCGCTGCCCCTGAACCACCTCGTCGACTCCTCTGCATCCTCTGCATCACCATCACCTCCAAAACCCGAGCCTCCACTACCTCACTCCCTCACTGCAACCCACACCAAACTCCAAGCACCCGAGCCTCGAACCCCGCTGCATCCATTGCCGGAGCGACCACCGCCGACCTCAGCACACTCCCAGGAGATCTACAACACCCCACTCCGCCTCCAGTGATCGCGAGCCATCCCCCGGGCAACACCGACGACGAACCCGAATTCGAGCCCAGGCCGTGAACCCAAACCGTGCCGTTTTTTGCACGTTCGTGCCGCTGCCGTGCGCCGCCAATGCGTCTCCAGGCAAGTTACCTACTTGCTTCATGCTATTTGTTTGATTAAAGTATGAAATACCATTAAATTCCATATAAACACTCCGTGCAACTTAATATAGGGTATGTGTTCGACATAGAACCCGAACGAAAACTTTCCATTAAACTGACGGAACTTGATCATATATTCTAGCCCATGTGACGATGAACATTGTGTTAAAATTTGACTGGAAAATATAATCGTTACTGACTTGAACGATCACCCCCAATTACATCCGTTAAAACTGAAAATTTCCCGCGTCCGAAACTTGTAAAAATCATAATTAATTGTGTACATATTGAAATGATGAGTTCGAGGGCTCAAATCGAAGAAGACTCGACGACCTGGAACCACATATAATCTTTAAATTGTTTCTACACTGAAAATATGACAGAAACTAGTTCGGAGAGCGGCTCTAGACTGCAGTCCAGAGCAGCTCTGGCTGTTGATTTCTATCTCGTAATGCTTACCCCTTTGCTTCCTGAACTTGTACATTGCGGAACCCTATACTTTAGTAAATATGAAACAGTTAGAAAAATAATGAAAGTGGTTTCACCCTTTTTTACCGTTGTTTACTATTTAAACTGTAATTTAAACGAACAGGACGTATAGCAGTCCCAAACAGAAACAGAACTGATACCCTATCGTTGAACAGTGCATAACATCTGATGTAGAAATACGATTGAGAATCTGTCTGGTGCGTTGGAAACCCTATTGAAAAACCTAAATTTCATTCAACTATAACTTTGCTAAATTCTGATCCCAACAAGGTGAAAATTGTGTCGCGAAACGGACGTTCAGTTCAGAAACTGAATTTCCTGCAGCGAGCACTTAAAATGAAACGGCTGTAACTTGCAAACCCGAAATCCGATTGCACTGAAACAAATTCTTCTGAACTTTCGACAGAGTATAATTGTTACCGTCTTTGTATCGTTTCACTGAATTCTAAACATATGATTTACTGCAATTTTTATAAGCTCATGAGGTGCATACTAGTTCATATTACACATGACTTTTTAACTGCATAAATGCACATATATTACCCGATTGCCATACACATAGTGATAGTGCGCGTTATTATTCAGTGTACAATACATTATCATGCGTGAACGGTATTGGTTTAGGAGTGTCAAGTACGCCAATGGAAAAGTGAATGATTCGTGACAGTGAATAATACAGTGAACAGTGACAAAACCGTGTTATTGGTGCATACTTATACACGACTAGACCATACTCGTCAATAGTGTAAACCTGGGGAAAAAGGGGAAATCGAAGTGGAAAGAGCATTGTATTTAGCGAGGACAGTGATTTAGAGGATGATCATTCGAACAGCGACTCTTATATATATTAGGTAGGATCTAGCGATCCGGCTGACAGGGTTATATCCCGGGCGTGTGGGCCGTAATCTCGGGTATGTACGGGACCCTCGTTAAACATGATCCTCCTTTCCACAACTCGATTTCAAACATGACTTAGAGACTGATAGGGACACAGATCATACTTTGCATCAGTTAGTGACATAGTGATTACCTTCATTTTACTTCCATTGTTATTACCTTATTTATCTGTTTCATGTCACTATTATCAAATTGCTATTAATTTGCTCTGACGACCTGAGTATGCATGCTCAGACCTCGAGGAAGAACCAGTGCAGGAGTCGGACTTACCCTTCGAGCTAGCGGAGATTTAGTCAGGAGTACCTCTTTCATCTTTTCTGCTTTTCCTAAAAGAGGCCTTGTATTCGAACTTGGTTAGTGGTTCTTTTCTTGTTTATTTGTAAATTGTGAACAATGAAATTTGATGTAATAATTTAGTGATGTATTTCCTTTACTTCTGTGCTTTGTTTACTGATTACCATGTAATACTAGAAGCCGAAGTGTGACTACGGCGGGATTATTCCTTGACCGTAGAAGCATGGCTGGCCTAGTCATCCCTCGTTTTTCATATTTTGGGAAGCGGGGCGTGATATGGTTTTGTTGGTATCAGAGCCGCGTTTAGTAGTAAGGGATAACATTAACTACATTGTGTTACATTATTTTCGCTTCACTATCCCTGACTTCCATCCTTGTATCTAATCATATCCTTTTAAATATCTTCCAGCGATATGACGTCCCCGAACGACCACTCCTCGGACTCAAGTTCTCAGGATCGCACGGAGAGGATACTTAGTGCACTGACCTCTCTCGCAGAAGCACAGGAGAGAAAAACGGACCTACTCACCGAGGGACTCAGGGCTATTACCGCTGTAGGGGGACCCTCCGCCCTTATTACCGCCCCCGAGGGCACTGCTCCACCGGCTCTTTCTGCCAGGGCCGGCACCGTGTCAGACTTCCAGAGGTTACATCCTGCTGCATTTATGGGACTAGCCGAACCACTTGAGGCCGAGCAATGGCTGGTTAATATGGAGAACTTACCGACGGCCGCCAGGGTACCAGAGGAAGACAAAGTGAATGTGATAAAGATCCAGTTGGAAGATGAAGCCCGTACATGGTGGTCAGTGGAAGAAAGCAGACTAGAAAGGCCGATCGAATGGAGCAAATTCAAGGAGTGCTTCTTAGACCACTATTTCCCTTCCACCGCCAAGGCAGAGATGGAAGAAAGATTCATCCTACTGAAGCAGAATGGCCGTCCCGTAGACGTATACACGGCAGAATTCAACCATCTGAGCCGATTTGCTCCGTACATGGTCGCTTCAGAGGCCACCAGGGCCATACGCTTCTTACAGGGACTCGATTTCGAGCTGCAGCAGTTGATTGCGTCACTCGAGTTGCAGACTTTTACACAGGTACTCAACGCGGCGCGAATTCAGGAGAAACTGATCAACAAATTCAGGAAGCCCCCAGTTGTTCCAGCACGCACCCATGCACCGACTCGAGGAGTCATACCAGTTCACAGGCCCAGAACGACACAGATGAAGCGTCCATTCGTGCCCCAGCATCGCCCCCAGAGCAAGAACGTAGTTTGTGGCTACTGCAACAGAGATGGGCATACCCAGAAGGACTGTCGCCGCGCCAAGGGACAGTGTTTGATTTGCGGATCCAGCCAGCACAGAGTTAGCGGTTGCCCCGAGCGGACAGAGTTACAGGGAGGATCTGGACCACAGCAGCAGAGATCACAGGAGCAGAGGCAACCCTACACAGGCCGCGGTCAGGGACGGGCTTTCACCTTGACCGCCGAGCAGGCAGAGACTTCAGGCGAAGTTGTCACAGGTATTCTACTCGTACATTCCATGCCAGCTAGAGTACTATTTGATTCTGGAGCATCGCACTGTTTCATATCTGCGCATTTCTTTGATACACACTTCATACCACATGAACCATTAACTAAGGGCTGGGAAATACATACGGGTAATGGTGTTATAGTATCTAGTCGAGAATGTAGATCATGTCCGGTTGTAGTGTGTGGCAGGGAATTCTACGCGAATTTCCTTTTGATCAGGACAGGCAGCTATGACGCAATTCTCGGGATGGATTGGATGAGTACCTTCCATGCAGTTATTGATTGCCGAGCAAGGAATGTGATCTTCCACATTCCCAATCACCCGGAGTTTATTTTCGAAGGCGGAAGCGAATCTTTGGAGCCAGCCAAGTATAGAGCCAAGCCAAAGGAGTTGTCAGCTATGGAGATTGATGAGAGCCCAGCCCAGAGATTGTTCGGGACTTTCTGGACGTGTTTCCTGAAGATTTACCAGGTCTACCACCTCCACGAGTCTTGGAATTCTCGATCGATTTGACTCCAGGTACAGCACCAGTTTCCAAGGCCCCGTACAGAATGGCACCGGTTGAGTTGGCAGAATTGAAGAACTCCTGGAGAAGGGATTTATTCGGCCAAGCGTTTCACCGTGGGGTGCACCAGTTCTGTTGGTGAAGAAGAAGGATGGATCGCTGCGGATATGTATAGACTATCGAGAGCTGAACAAAGTCAGAATAAAGAACAAGTACCCAATTCCGCGCATCGACGACTTATTCGATCAGTTAAGTGGGGCCAAGGTATTTTCGAAGTTGGATCTCCATTCTGGATATCATCAGATCAGAGTAGCAGCCGAGGATATATGCAAGACGGCTTTCAGGACCCGATACGGACATTATGAGTTCCTTATGATGTCGTTCGGTGTTACCAATGCTCCAGCGATATTCATGGATTTGATGAACAGGGTGTTTTCAAAGTACTTGGACATATTTATCGACGACATACTAGTCTACTCGAAGACCCGAGAGGAGCATATCGAGCATTTGCGCACGGTTCTATAAATTCTTCGGGAAGAGAAGTTGTACGCGAAATTGAGCAAGTGTAAGTTCTGGCTCGACAAGGTTCAGTTCTTGGGACACATTGTTTCGGGCGAAGGCTTCTCGGTGGACCCGGCAAAGATAGAATCTGTCAGAGATTGGCCAACACCGAAGTCAGTGGCCGAGATCAGAAGCTTTCTGGGACTGGCAGGATATTATCGGCGATTCGTCCAAGACTTTTCAAGAATCGCTGAACCGTTGACGAGGCTGACAAGGAAGGAGGTACCGTTTGTGTGGACAGAGCAGTGTACCCGGGCATTTGAGACACTAAAGCAGAAGTTAACCACGACGCCCATTCTTACAGTACCATATGATTCCGGTGGGTTGGTGATACATAGTGATGCCTCAAGGAAGGGCTTAGGCTGTGTTCTGATGCAGCATGGCTGGGTGGTTGCTTACGCCTCTCGACAGCTGAGAAATCACGAGAGGAACTATTCTACGCATGACTTGGAGTTAGCTGCAGTGGTTTTTGCGTTGAAGATTTGGAGGCACTATCTGTTGGGCGAGAAAGTGGAGGTGTACACGGATCATAAAAGTCTGAAGTACGTCTTCACTCAGAAAGAACTAAACATGAGGCAGCGCAGATGGCTAGAACTGATGGCGGATTACGACTTGGACCTTCAGTATCATCCGGGAAAGTAAATGTTGTACCAGATGCTCTCAGTCGCAAGACAGCGGTCATGATGTCGACCAGTCAGAGGAGCATCATTGAGGATTTCTAGAGACTCGAGCTTGAAGTCGTCACACCGAGCACAATCAGTCAATTTTGGCAACTACAGGTGCAGTCTTCCCTTGTGGATCGCATCAAGGCTACACAAGCGAATGATCCTCGATTGCAAAAGTTCAGAGCGCAAGTAGAAACCGGGCTGAGAACGAACTTAATCTTACATGAAGACGGTTCTTTGAGATTCAGTAGCAGGCTCTGCATACCCAAGGGGAATGTTCGAGAAGAGGTACTGACTGAGGCACATAGTTCAGCTTATTCTGTGCATCCGGAAGGTACGAAGATGTATCGAGATCTAAAGCAGAATTTTTGGTAGAACAGGATGAAGCGGGAAATTGCGCCGTTTGTATCCAGGTGCTTGGTATGCCAACAGGTGAAGGCGGAACAACAGAGGACAGCAGGATTGTTACAACCACTTCCGATACCAGAATGGAAGTGGGAGCAAATTACTATGGATTTCGTGACGGCCTTACCATGGAGTCCTAGGGGTAACAACGCCATTTGGGTTATCGTCGACAGCCTCACGAAAGCTGCACACTTCTTACCATTCCGAGTGGGACAGTCGACAGAGTCACTGGCAGAGAGATACATGCAGGAGGTAATGCGACTTCACGGAGTTCCAGTCAGCATTGTGTCAGATCGAGACACCAGATTTGTTTTGCACTTCTGGAGGAGCTTACAGGAGAGTTTGGGTACCCGCCTCAAGTTCAGCACAGCTTATCACCCGCAGACGGATGGACAATCCGAGCATACGATTCAGACGCTCGAGGATATGTTGAGGGCCTGCATGTTGGATTTTCAGGGTTCCTGGGAAGATCATCTGCATCTAGTCAAATTTTCTTATAACAACAGTTATCAGGCTAGCATCCAAATGGCTCCTTTAGAAGCACCTTACGGGCGGAAATGTCGATCCCCAGTTTGTTGGGATGATGTAGGAGAACGAAGATTACTGGGTCCCAAGCTCATTGTTCAGACAGTCGACAAGGTTCAAATGATCAGGCAGCGCATTAAGACGGCTCAGGATCGACAGAAGAGCTGGGCGGATACCAGCAGGAGAGCACTAGAATTTGACGTCGGAGATCACGTATTCCTGAAGATTTTCCCTACTCGTGGAGTTATCAGGTTCGGAGGTCGCGGGAAACTCAGTCCCCGCTTCTTCGGACCTTTTGAGGTGCTAGAGCGTGTAGGATAGGTGGCCTATCGATTTGCCTTGCCTCCATCACTAGCCGGTGTGCACAATACCTTCCACGTGTCTCAGTTGCAGAGTTACGTTCGGGATGAGAGCCATGTTCTGGACTATTCGGAGTTAGCTTTGGGTACCGATCTATCTTACGAGGAGTAGCCCACCACCATCCTCGATCGCAGGGAGAAAGTGCTGAAGAATAAGGTCATTCCGTTAGTCCGAGTGTCTTGGGGCGGCCGTTCCCCAGGAGAATCTACCTGGGAGCGTGAGGAAGATATCCGTGCACGTTTTCCACATCTCTTTGTTTAGTACTGTTGCTCGTTGTTCTCTTTTAAATTTCGAGGATGAAATTTTTGTAAGGGGGGTATGATGTAGATCCCCGTTTCCATCAATAGAATTTTTCTATTTTTCCCAAGTTCCCCGAATGTTATCTCTTTCCTCGTAACTTTGTGTAAAATTGGTTGCCTAAGTTTTTGGTATTTAATTTTCCAAAACAGTAAAAAAAATAAAAAAATCAAAGCCCAAAACAAACATTTTAATTAAATAAATTCCCTCAAAACCCAAAACCAGCCCAACAGAATAAAACCAATTTTAAATAAACATATAATTAAATCCCCAACTCCTTTCCCCTTAGCCGGCCCAGCCCATTCCCTAGCCTGCGCCCATACCCAAACTCTCTCTCCAAACCCGACCCGACCCGCTCAAGTCTTCTTCCCCATTAAAATTTTTCCCGCTCCTTTTATTCTGCGTCCCCACGTCGCCCCACGCCCGCGTCGCCGACTCATGTTCTCGCTCCTCAAGACCACGACCGCGTGCGCGCTCACGAGCTCCTCAACCCCCGCCTCGTCTCTAACTCTCTCCACTTTCTTCCTTTCTTCTCCCCTCACTCCATCTTCCACCAAACCCCCTGCTTCACCCCTGCAACCGCTGAACGACGACGACGACGACAATCACCTCGTCATTCCTCCCTCGCTTCCCTCTCCAGAACTCAAGCCCCACTACATTGCCTCACTCCCCTCGCCTGTGAACCCAACCTACTCGCGAGCCACCCCTGCACAGCCTCCTTGCCGACGAGCTCCCCGCTGCCCCTGAACCACCTCGTTGACTCCTCTGCATCCTCTGCATCACCATCACCTCCAAAACCCGAGCCTCCACTACCTCACTCCCTCACTGCAACCCACACCAAACTCCAAGCACCCGAGCCTCGAACCCCGCTGCACCCATCGCCGGAGCGACCATCGCCGACCTCAGCACACTACCAGGAGATCTACAGCACCCCACTCCGCCTCCAGTGATCGTGAGCCATCCCCCGGGCAACACCGACGACGAACCCGAATTCGAGCCTAAGCCGTGAACCCAAACCGTGCCGTTCTTTGCGCGTTCGTGCCGCTGCCGTGCGCCGCCAACGCGTCTCCAGGCAAGTTACCTACTTGCTTCATGCTATTTGTTTGATTAAAGTATGAAATACCATTAAATTCCATATAAACACTCCGTGCAACTTAATATAGGGTATGTGTTCGACATAGAACCCGAACGAAAAATTTCCATTAAACTGACGAAACTTGATCATATATTCTAGCCCGTGTGGCGATGAATATTGTGTTAAAATTTGACTGGAAAATATAATCGTTACTGACTTGAACGATCACCCCCAATTACACCCGTTAAAACTGAAAATTTCCCACGTCTGAAACTTGTAAAAATCATAATTAATTATGTACACATTGAAATGATACGTTCAAGGGCTCAAATAGAAGCCGACTCGACGACCTGGAACTACATACAAACTTTAAATTTTTTCTACACTGAAAATATGATGGAAACTAGTTCGGAGAGCGGATCTGGACTGCAGTCCAGAGCAGCTCTGGCTGTTGATTTCTATCTCGTAATGCTTACCCCTTTGCTGCCTGAACTTGTACATTGCGGAACCCTATACTTTAGTAAATATGAAACAGTTATAAAAATAATGAAAGTGGTTTCACCCCTTTTTACCGTCGTTTACTATTTAAACTGTAATTTAAACGAACAGGACGTATAGCAGTCCCAAACAGAAACAGAACTGATATCCTATCGTTGAACAGTGCATAACTTCTGATGTAGAGATGCGATTGAGAATCCATTTGGTGAGTTGGAAACTCTATTGAAAAACCTAAATTTCATTCAACTATAGCATCGTTAAATTCTGATCCCAACAGGGTGAAAATTATGTCGCGAAACGGACGTTCAGTTCAGAAACTGAATTTCCTGCAGCGAGCACTTAAAATGAAACGGCTGTAACTTGCAAACCCAAAATCCGATTGCACTGAAACAAATTCTTCTGAACTGCCGACGGAGTATACTTGTTACCGTATTTGTATCATTTCACTGAATTCTGAACGTATGATTTACTGCAATTTTTATAAGCTCACGAGGTGCATACTAGTTCATATTACACATGACTTGTTAACTGTATAAATGCACATATATTACCCAATTGCCATACACATAGTGATAGTGCGCGTTATTATTCAGTGTACAATGCATTATCATGCATGAACGGTATTGGTTTAGGAGTGTCAAGTACGCCAATGGAAAAGTGAATGATTCGTGACAGTGAATAATACAGTGAACAGTGACAAAACCGTGTTATTGGTGCATACTTGTACACGACTAGACCATACTCGTCAATAGTGTAAACCTGGGGAAAAAAGGGAAATCGAAGTGGAAAGAGTATCGTATTTAGCGAGGACAGTGATTTAGAGGATGATCATTCGAACAGCGACTCTTATATATATTAGGTAGGATCTAGCGATCCGGCTGACAGGGTTATGTCCCGGGCGTGTGGGCCGTAGTCTCGGGTATGTACGAGACCCTCGTTAAATATGATCCTCCTTTCCACAACTCAATTTCAAACATGACTTAGAGACTGATAGGGACACAGATCATACTTTGCATCAGTTAGTGACATAGTGATTACCTACATTTTACTTCCACTGTTATTACCTTATTTATCTGTTTCATATCACTATTATCAAATTGCTATTACGTCGCTCTGACGACCTGAGTATGCATGCTCAGACCTCGAGGAAGAACCAGCGCAGGAGTCGGACTTATCCTTCGAGCTAGCGGAGATTTAGTCAGGAGTACCTCTTTCATCTTTTCTGCTTTTTCTAAAAGAGACCTTGTATTCGAACTTGGTTAGTAGTTCTTTTCTTGTTTATTTGTAAATTGTGAACAATGAAATTTGATGTAATAATTTAGTGATGTATTTCCTTTACTTCTGTACTTTGTTTACTGATTACCATGTAATGCTAGAAGCCGAAGTGTGACTACGGCGGGATTATTCCTTGACCGTAGGAGCATGGCTGACCTAGTCATCCCTCATTTTCCGTATTTTGGAAAGCTGGGCGTGACACACGTGACCAGGAATTTTGCTCTGGATGCTTCCCACGGGGTCATAGCCGTGTTCTGCGAGGACCAGGCTCCGCTCTGGACGTTTCCCACGGGGTCAGGATTGACATAAGCCGCGTTCCACGTAATCAGGAATTTTGCTCTGGATGCTACCCACGGGGTCATAGCCGTGTTCTGCGAGGACCAGGCTCTGCTCTGGATGCTTCCCTCGGGGTCATGATTGACATAAGCTGTGTTCTGCGAGGACCAGGATCCGCTCTGGACGTTTCCCACGGGGTCAGGATTGACGTAAGCCGTGTTCCACGTGACTAGGAATTTTGCTCTGGATGCTTCCCACGGGGTCATAGCCGTATTCTGCGAGGACCAGGCTCCACTCTGGATGCTTCCCACGGGGTCATAGCCGTGTTCTGCGAGGACCAGGATCCGCTCTGGACGTTTCCCACGGGGTCAGGATTGACATAAGCCGGGTTCCACGTGACCAGGAATTTGCTCTGGATGCTTCCCACGGGGTCATAGCCGTGTTCTGCGAGGACCAGGCTCTGCTCTGGACATTTCCCACGGGGTCAGGATTGACATAAGCCGCGTTCCACGTAACCGAGATTTTGCTCTGGATGCTTCCCACGGGGTCATAGCCGTGTTCTGCGAGGACCAGACTCCGCTCTGGATGCTTCCCACGGGGTCATAGCCGTGTTCTGCGAGGACCAGGATCCGCTCTGGACGTTTCCCACGGGGTCAGGATTGACATAAGCCGCGTTCCACGTGACCAGGAATTTGCTCTGGATGCTTCCCACGGGGTCATAGCCGTGTTCTGTGAAGACCAGGCTCCGCTCTGGATGCTTCCCACGGGGTCATAGCCGTGTTCTGCGAGGACCAGGATCCGCTCTGGACGTTTCCCAGGGGGTCGGGATTGACATAAGCCGCGTTCCACATGACCAGGAATTTGCTCTGGATGCTTCCCATGGGGTCATAGCCGTGTTCTGCGAGGACCAGGCTCCGCTCTGGATACTTCCCACGGGGTCATAGTCGTGTTCTGCGAGGACCAGGATCCGCTCTGGACGTTTCCCACGGGGTCAGGATTGACATAAGCCGCGTTCCACGTGACCAGGAAGGGTTGGCTTTATCCGCATTTCACGGAGTCGGGGTTTGACTCTCAGTCATCTGCGCACCGCCGAGTCATGGAACTGGGAATTGCCAAGGTTCTGCTTTGCTTGATGTTGCGTCTGTTGTAATGAGATGCATGTTGAGATGATCTCCAGGCTGTCTGTGAATCGTTGAGATTTAGCTTCTTCTTCTGATGGAGCCTGGGGAAGGAAGGTGTGATTCGCTCTTTGTTTGTGCCCCTGGATTGTATGCAGGGATCTGTATGATATCACCTGTAGGGCAAAAATTTTATTTTTCATCATTTTTTTTTCTTTCCGCGATGCTCTATCATTTCTGCTTTTATATCGCGAAGGTTGCGACTGCCCAATCATTTCGGCTATTTTTCGCGGTGCCCAATCATTTCGGCTATTTGTTTTATTTTTACTCGCTGCTTTTTATTACGAGTTGCCCAATCATTTCGGCTATTTTGCATGCATACATTTTTACTTGCTTATTTTGTTGCAAGTTGCCCCATCATTTCGGCTATTTCGTATGCACGTGTGGCTCACTGGCTTTTCGCTGCAAGCTTGGAATTAGACACCGATTTCGGCATCAGCATTGCTACAACTGGGATATTACCAGGAGCGAACCATCATTTGCCTCTGTCGATATCGAACAAAGATGGCTTAGCAAACAGGGTTAAGATCCTGTCGACTAAGGCTTTTGACTTTATGAGCCGTACGAGTCTCATAAAGGTATTTCTCCCTGCAAGTCGTGAGGATCTCGTAGGTGCGTTTTCTCCTTAGGAATCGTGAGGATTCCTAAGTGTATGGTCTCTTATAAGTCGTAAGGATCTTACAAGAGTGTTTTCTCTTTATAAATCGAGAGGACTTACAAGGGTTATTCGCTGTGCAAACATACCCCTAGTCACGGATAAGACTTTGTTAGGGAAATGTTTATTCGCGCCCGTGGATTGAGGGTCAATATTGAGCCGCTTGTAGGGCAGCATTGGAGGTTGTGGTGTCCGCTTAAGAACAGGTTCAGATCCCTCTAGCTTAAGACTTTTGAATCTTATGAACCGTGAGGGTCTCATAAGAGGGTTCTCCTTACGAGTCGTGAGGATCTCGCAAGTGTAATTTCTCCTTAGGAATCGTGGGGATCCCTAAGTGTGTTGCTCCCTTGTGAGTCGTAAGGATCTCACGCAGGTGGTTTCTCCTCACAAGGTCGAGAGGACCTTGCAAGTGTCTTTTAATGAGGTTGCGCACTTTCGGGTTTTCACAAAAACTCGCCGGTAGCCCTGCTGTTTTTACTCACGGAGCCCTTTCGGGTTTTCAACCGTGCCCATTTTGCTTATGGACATACCGTTTTTTTTCTTTCTTTCCTTTTTTTTGTGTCAGCCTTGTGATGCTGCAGTCCACAGTAGTTTATCGACGTCTCGGTCAACAGCTAGTTTTAGGACATAGTGGTTCATCGTTAGTTTAAGGACGTTTCGGTCCGTTGTTAGTTTAAGGACGTTTCGGTCCGTTAACCGGCTACTACTTATAGAGTTTGGGCTCAGGAAGATAGCGAGCGGACATAGTCATCGTCATCTATCGTTGACCTAAGCCGTGACTCGCCAGGCATAGTATTTCTTTAGGAAGCGACCGTTTATTGGCCTGAAAGGTCTTTCACCATGCATGTCCATGAGTAGGTAGGCTCCACCCTGGTAAACTTTGTCTATGATATACGGGCCTTCATAGTTCGGCTCGAATTTTTCCTGTTTGGCACGATTAGGGATCATAGGTCTTTTGACCACTAGCACAAGTTCGCCTTGGCGGAATGTTCTCAGCCTAGTCAATTTTTCATATGAGTGCATCATCTTTGCTTTATAAGCCTCCAGATTTTGCTGCACCATGAGCCGGGTTTAATCAAGGGCATCGAGCTCCTCAAGCCGAAGGTGAGCATTCTCTTCGTCCGTTAGCTCGTAACGAACCGCCACTCGTAGAGAGGGCAACTCTATCTCAAGAGGGAGTACTGCTTCCGTACCGAATGCCAACGCATACGGCGTTGTGTTCGTGGCCATTTTGAACGTAGTTCGATACGCCCAGAAAGCTTCATGCAGTCTCTCGTGCCAGTCTCTCTTATTTCGAGACACCGTCTTTTCACGATCTTCGTCAAGGTCTTGTTGAAAGCCTCAGCTAGACCGTTAGCTCGGGGATTATAGACCGAAGAGTATCTCCAGTCTATGTTATGCCGTTGTGCGAAGCGGCTGATCTTGTGGTTTCTATAGGCCGGCCCATTATCGGAGATGATCCGTCACCGAGTTCCAAACCGATAAATGACATGCGTTTTGAAGAAATGGAGGATATTCTCCGTCTTCACTTCCCTCAGCGGTACTGCTTCTGCCCACTTGGAGAAGTAATCGGTTGTCACCAAAATGAACCGATGTCCTCTGGACGATACCGGTTCGATGGGCCCAATTATGTCAGTTCCCCATATTTTGAATGGCCAGCTAGCCACCGTTGGATGCTATGGATTAGGATGCTGATGGATAAAGTCCCCATGGATCTGGCACGAGTGGTATTGCTTCGCATACTCGAGGCAATCCTGAATCATCGTGGGCCAATAGTAGCCCATCCTTTTGATCTTCAACTTCATCTTCGGCCCGGCTTGGTGAGAACCACAGAGTCCGTCGTGAGTTTCTTGGACGACTCTCTTTGCCTCTTCAGGTCCCAGGCATCTTAACCATAGAGAATCAAATGATCTCTTATACAGAGTATCATTGACGAAGGCGAAAGACAGAGCTCGTTTTATAAGCTGATGTCTTGAAGACGCATCTTTAGGTGTTCGACGGGATTTGAAGTAGTCTATAAAGACTTCTCTCCAATCCATAGCCTTTTCCTGGTCTTTTATTTGCAGAGCCATTTTCTCGGTCACTTCCTTTTCTTCAGACAACTCCGGAGATATTTCTTCCGGTGCAAGAACCCGACGGCTTTGCACAATGATCCTCACGTCATCGAGGCTCTCGTCAGCCAGTTCTTTAGCAAGCTTGGCTAACGCATCCGCTTTGCTATTTTCCGCACGCGGTATGCTTTCCAAGGTGTATGAAGGAATTTGAGTCAGCAGTTGTTGCACTCTCTCGCCGTATTTCACTAGCTCAGGCTTGCACGTCTGATAGTTGCCATTTACTTGACTAACGACCAGTTGGGAGTCTCCGTATATGAGAAGATTTTCGATTCCCATGTCGATAGCGATCTCGAGACCTGCTATCAAAGCTTCATATTCGGCTTCAGTGTTTGTCCTCAGCTCCGTTAAGGAGAAGGCAAAGCACATTATCCCTCCTTGTGGAGTCACGAAGATGAGGCCTACCCCTGATTTGATTACGGAGATGCTTTATTTGCGCCTCTTCATGGAAGATGCTCCATCAAAATAGAGTTCCCACTGGGTATCATTCTCCCTTCTTTCCCCATCGATTGTGTCAAACGCGTGTTCGTCTGGCAATTCGCAGTTCAAGGGAGAGTCGGCAGGTATCGGATGCTCAGCGAGGAAGTCGGCGATGGCCTGGCCTTTCACTGCCTTAAGAGGCCGATAAGTTATCGAGAACTCCATTAAGAGCAGGGCCTATTTAGCAAGCCGCCCCGTCAATATGGCCTTTGACATCAAATACTTGAGAGGATCTATCTTTGATACGAGATGGACCTCATGTGCCAATGCATAGTGTCTGAGCTTCGTTATCGCGAAGATCAATGCCAGGCAGTGTTTTTCGATGGGGGAATAGTTTCTTTCTGGCCCCAGTAGAACTCGACTCAGATAGTAGAAAGCTCTTTCTTTTCCTTGGTCGTTTTCTTGTGCCCACAGCGCACCTAAAGAACCTTCTAGGGCTGTTGTATACAGAATGAGAGGCTTTCCCTTGACCGGAGCGGTCAGCACCGGCGGATTCTGCAGGTATTGCTTAATTTCATCCAGTGTGCCTTGGAATTTGCGATCCCAGACGAAAGGGGTCCCCTTTTTCATTAGGTGACTGTAAGGACGGCACTTGCTGGAAAGATTGGCTATGAACCGCCGTATTTACGCGAGCTTTCCTTGGAGAGACAGCAGTTGCTTGAAAGTCCTTGGCGAAGGCATTTCCATAATCGCCTTGATCTTTGACGGGTCTATCTCGATGCCCCGGTGCCGTATGATGAATCCTAGGAATTTGCCCGAGGAAACTTCGAACGCGCATTTGAGAGGGTTCATCTTCAAGTTGTATTTCCGAAGGCGTTGAAACACGATCTTCTGATGCTCTAGATGTTCTTCATATGATTTACTTTTCACCACAAGGTTGTCGATATAGCATTCGACGATTTCATGTATGATGTCATCGAAAATCTTCGTCATGGCCCTCTGATAGGTGGCACCGGCGTTCTTTAGACCGAAAGGCATCACCTTATAGCAGAATATGCCCAAAGGGGTCCGGAAAGCGGTATGCTTCTGGTCCTCGAGATGCATCTTTATCTGATTGTATCCTGACGAGCCGTCCATGAAGGAGAAAACTTCATGAGTGAACATATTATCTATCATCAGCTCAATGACTGGTACTGGGAAGTCGTCTTTCGGGCAGGCTTTATTGAGATCCCGAAAGTCCACACATATGCGCACTGTCCCATTTTTCTTCATGACCGGGACGATATTGGCGATCCAGTCAGGGTACTGAACCTCCTGGATGAAGCCGGAATCGATTAGCTTCTTGACCTCGGCGTTAATGCTCATCTCAAGCTCGAGCCGCATTCTTCTCGGTGCTTGTTTGACTGGCTTGACGTCCGTAGATATCGCCAATTTATGCACCGCAATCTCTGGATCTAGTCCCGGCATCTCGGAATAGTTCCATGCGAAATAGTCTTTATACTGCATGAGCACATCTTTGAGCGTAGCCACCCTTTCTTCAGACAACAGCTCACTGACGAACGTCGGTCGTGAGTCACTTGTTGTCCCCAAGTCGATTTTCTTGAGGTTATCTGCAATAGTATGTATCCCATCTTCCAGCTCCTTCGGCGCCGGTGGAAATTCTGAGATCACCTCGTCATCATCGTTTTCGAAGCACTAGGGGAGTTCATCCATATGCTCGCGTACTCCTTCTCTATTCTTTCTCCAGGTGCGTCTTCTGGATTTGTCTTAGACGATGGATTAGCGAGTAATGCCGCCTGGGCAAGCATCTCCTGCAGTTTTTCATGTTGCAGTTGAACTTTTGTTAAGGACCGAGTTTGAGGCCGGTGACTAGTAGAAGCTCGAACTTCGTCTTTGGAATTCACCACATAGACTATGTGAACTACCATGCCCCCAGGCTTGGGGTGTTTGGAGTTTTTGGCCTTTGAAGTTTGCTTCGGGCACTTGAGCTTTATTGGGCCTCCTTTTTTTTGTGAAAAACCGCTTTGGTTTTGGGATGAACCGCTTCACTTGCTTCCGCACTTTATATGTAGATGAGGAAAGTTGCTTTAAGGAGCGAACTGGTTTCTGCTCTCGTGGGATCTCCATGGGCTGCGGAGACATCTTCAATATTGCGGTAGAAGAATTTTGTCTAACCCTTCACAACAATTTGAAGCTGTTCCCAGTTGAAACAACAACATTCACCGCTGGGGTTGAAATAGGACCATACAGAGAACTGCCCCCAGCTCCTTTTGTATGACGCCGATATCGACGTCGACCATTTCTTACGGCCGGAATTTGATTAGCTTCAGAATTCTGCCGAGCCTACCCCCTGTTTCCTTTAAGAGTTTGAATATTCTGCCCCTTGCGTCGACCTTGGTCCTTGGCATGTGCCACTTGTTTGAGGACTGATTCCGTCCGCAAAGCTGCTGCTTGGGGAGCCCGCCTGTGGACGACAAACTTCCTCTGGGCTTCCTCCATCGGCGTTGAGGCACCGAGGGTGGAAGGTGGAAGCATCAACCCAAAGAGAAGCCCGTTGATTTCTTGAAGAGCCAGATTGCAGATATTTGAGCCTGCAGGTGGCCCGCACTTGACTCCACCAGATATGACAGAGGCTTCCAATCTCTTATGTTGATGAAAAAGGCTTTGCCTTTATAGATCCATGATCTGTGAGAAGAATTATGTTCTTCTTCTTTTATTTTATGGTGAGATTTTTTTATCTCTTTGTGAAAAAATTTTTGTCTTGTAGATCTATGATCTGTTTTTGAAGAAATAAAATTTTCTTTCTATGAGATGATTTCATCTCTTTGTTCATCATCCATCATCTTGACCTTGAAGAAATATCTTCTTGCAAGAGCTTGCTCTTTATCTTTGAGTTTCTCAAAGTTTAGGGGGGGTTCTATCTAAGAATTGAAGTCTTGGGGCTTTTATATAGGGCAAGCTGATTTGTTGAATCGGCTAAAGAGATCTTTCTCTGATTGATTTGGGAATGTTTCCCACCATTGGATCTTTGATCCTAGGGCTTC
The DNA here is from genome assembly GCA_030015575.1 of Agapanthus africanus. Taxonomy (NCBI): domain Eukaryota; kingdom Viridiplantae; phylum Streptophyta; class Magnoliopsida; order Asparagales; family Amaryllidaceae; genus Agapanthus; species Agapanthus africanus. The sequence continues at coordinate 53,339,691 of CM057350.1, read as the reverse complement.
TGTTTTACAGAAGGCAATCTTCTTGTTTTTAACAAGATTGGAAAATCTTTCCATAACAGAATTTTAATTCTGATTAATTAGATCTTTTGATCTAACGGTGGGGAGTTTTTTAATTCCAGAGCTAGCGCACCCGTGCTTTACACGTGGTGCGCTGTTTAAAGCGCAGCGCACCCTGCGCTAGCGCACCCGTGTTTGACACGTGGCACGCTGCTCGGAGCGCAGCCGTCCTGCGCTAGCGCACACATGGTACGCTGCATAGGGCGCAGCGCACTTGGCGCTGCATCTGAAGCGTTGCTTCAATTTTGAAATTTGAATTTCAAACAGAGCTTTACTCTGATTGGGGGAAACAGGCACTACTAAACGGTGTCATAAAACAGGGATCCCATCATGTCATCCGTATAAATGGAATCTACTCTTTCCATATTCACGTCATCCGTATAAACGGAATCTACAGGTCATCCGTAAAGCCAGAATCTTCACTTTCCATATCCAGATCATCCGTAAAGACAGAATCTTGACTTTCCATATTCATGAACCCCAAGCCTACGTGCTCGCATATAACCCTAACTGTACTAGATAACATGTCATGTGGATTTTCATATACAACAGGTTAAGTATCGCATTTAAGTTGTAAAGGGTCAAGTATAACATTCAAATTAGGCGGAGTTGCATTATCATGTGAAAGGGGGCATGTTTAGGTATGCCCTGGTATTGATGTTTATTGTAGTTGAGGTTATATCAGAAAAAGTTATAACTTTAGAAAAGTTTATGGTATTTTAGTGAAATTATAACTTAGAAAAGTTTATTCGTTTTAGTGAAACAAGATTTTCAAGTTTCAAGATGTCATTGTGAAAGAAGTTATAAAAGTTAGGGTATACAGATGAAAGAGGGGTTATATCAGTTTAGGGAATTTATTTAAATATACCACTTTAAGAAGTCAGGGTATTATTTTTTTTAAAATACGACTTTAAGTCGAGGTATTATTTTTTTAAAAATACGACTTTGGAGAGTCGAGATGTTATTTTAAAAACGCGACTTTAGAAAGTCGAGTTATTATTTAAAAACACACGACTTTAGAAAGTTGAGATATTATTTTAAAATACAACTTTAGAAAGTCGAGGTATTTTAATGAAATACTAGCTTTGGGAAGTTCAAGGTATTTTAGTGGAAGGATATGGTTTTAGGAAACTTTAGGGTATTTTAGTGAAATATGGGTTTAGGAAACTTTAGGGTATTTTAGTGAAAATACTACTTTAGAAAACCTATGGAATTTTTATGAAATTATGCATCGGGTTTTTAGGGTATTAAAGTGACAAGAGTTTAATTCCAATTTTGGCAGCACTTCAACTTATAATAGGTGTTCTATCATTTTACAAGCGAGCAGCATAACGGCGTAAGAGGATTTATGAGCCTAACATTGAAAAGGGGTTGAGATAGGTCATTATCCCAATCTTAATAGGTGTAAGGTTCTAGCATGATTATAGTTAAAATATAAGTCAAAGTAAAACATCCTTAGGGTTTATCTCACATTAAATTAGTTGCAAGATGGATCAAGATATAAAATCTTTGTTAAAATTGTGAGCAAGTAAGATTTATCCAAGAAGAGAAAGTTCAAATAAGGCGACTTGACGAAAAGAGAGGGGATAGAGATCCTACCGGGGGATTTGTCGACTTCGGAAAATGGACTTTGATCTCTAGGGAGCTCTCTCTCCCCCTACCCTCCCTCCCTCCTCTGATTTTTCCCAAGATGAGACCAGATCCATTGCGAATAGGATCGAACGAGGAATCCGATGCAAATTTTCTTATAATTTTCAGAGTTCGGAGTTGGCCGAAAAGGGCAAAAGAGTGAGCGGATGTATTTATAGATTTCCTGATTTTTTTCGTTTTTTTAAAATAAAACCAGACCAAATGGGAACCGGCCTGACCAGATCCCCTGCTCCGGGCACGCAGCGTCTCTCGCAGACACGTGTCTGCCTGCTACGTGCCCACGCCTTTTTCTTTTCTTTTCTTTTTATTATTTTTTTAAAAAACGTTTTAACTCTTTTTCTTAATAAAAAATACTTTTAAATCCAAAAAAGTCCAAATAAATTCTAGAAAATTTTGTATAATATTTTTCTCATTTTTAATAATTTTTATTTCAAAAAATAATTTCTTTTTCATAAATCGGCTTTTTAAAATAAATCTTTTCCTTAATTAAAAAATGCTTTAAAAATAATTTTAAATGTCGAAAAAATCAAAATAAATTCTAGAAAATTCTAAATAATCATTTTTTCATTTTCTAAAAATTATTCCTAAAAATAATTTGCTTTTTCATTATTAAAAATATTTCATAAACCTTTTTCTTTTCCAAAATACAAATTATTTCCTTAAAAATTCCAAAAAAAATATATTAATTGGTTTAAAAATAAAATAACCTTTTTAAAGCTTTTTCTATCAAAAAAAGAAGTACCAAAATAAATACAATGACATAAGGAAAAATATTTAAAAGGCTTCTATTAAAGTATACACAAAACACAGTCGTTACACTGTCCGTACAGTATATTTGATGAGAATGACCGATCAGTCCTAAGCGTATTTGCTGCGAAATGAAAACTTGAGTAAACGTCCCTTTTGCCATCACTCCTTGAATGAGCCGTTGTGAAGTGCATTTAAGCACTTAGACATTACATGCAACTAGTATAAAGCAGAGGGGATTTTACATAGTTTTGAAGCGGGCGGGGTTTGACAATTTACCCTGTTTCAATTTGTTCGTGTATTAGTGAAAATGATGGAGAAAGCCCATCGCACTCCAAGTGAAATGCACTTGGTAAGAATTTAAAGGCATGAAATACGCAACGCACAAGTAAAAATCCAAAACGGTCAACCTTCCCATGCACTTGCGTCCGTATCTTAAAAAATAATAATGATAGAGAGGCGTTTTTTAATGGTATATTAAGAAGGAACAAAACTACTCAAATAAAAAGATAGAGACATACTCTTGAAATTGGAGAATTTGTATTAACCCTCTTAAAATCTTTTGTTGTCTTATAAATTTTACCGATGATTGCTCAAATCATCTAAAAAATACATGAGCAATTGTTACACGTCGTCGTCGTAATATGACTGTTTTACCCAAAAATCTTTAGAAGTCATTTTATACATATGTTGTATAACATACCACATGTACAACACACTTGCAAAAAATCTAGTAAATCATAACCAGCGATGCAAGACATCCAAAAACTCCACATGCCATAATAAGCATTTGTACAAAGTTCAATAACTCTATAATTTAAAATCTAAATCCGAGTTCACAACCAATAAGGCTTAATTTTTAAATCCAGATCAGAGGGGCTATCGGAAATGACTTAAGTTTCGTGGGTGCTCTTTGAGAAAAGCCCACAATAAGATATTTGCCTCCCTCACATTTCTCATTCAATCTATGAAACCCTGACCCTAGCGACTGAGGAATAGAATGTAGAGTAGAAAGTGAGAAATTGGCTCACTTTATTGCTCTGCTTATCTGGGTGCTTAAAAAAAATGAAAATACTTTCTATAATTTTTGTCTCATATTTGATTTTTCCGCTTTCTGACCAAATCTTAAGAAAATGGATGGAAAGTAGGAATGAGAAAATATTATATAGTTATTTTATTATATTTTAATTCTACTTTCTTTTTTCTTAGTCACTTTCTTATTTTATATGGATTCAACCCAAACAACCTAATCTCATTTTATATTGCCACATAAGCGTCAACTCGGTTTCTTTTCCACTTTCTATTTAACAAAATAAACAATAATTAGTACATTCTTTTCAATTTCTTTCTATAGAAATTTCTCACGCACACACTGACCTTCATGGTGAAAGAGAAAAATGATCAGGCGTCTTGCATATTGATCGTTACAGAGTTCATCGATCCACTCGTTGTTTTCGATTTAAACGTGACGGCATTCATTGCTAGCTGATGATGATGATGATGATGATGATTGTGCAGTTGGTTTTTGCAGATTGTTTTGCATTTTGCATGTAACTTTGCTGTCTTCGTCAAAGTCTTCGCTTTTCCCCCAAAGTACGGTATAAAGTCCCAAGATTATGACGATAGCACTAACCAAGCTACAGAAAGATGGAATTGTGAGATAGAGATCCGTTGTAGAAAAGCATGTGTACAGCAATTAATTGTCATTCGGTTGTTTAACAGAAGGCGGTAAATCGAAAATCCTTGTGTGGCTTGTGTAGTTGTAGTTGTACGAGTTTCTGCATCTTACCCGTTCGGGGTCTTAAAATTTGACATATAATAAAACAGGCAATTATATATAACGTAACAATGTACTGAGAGGAAGCGTGGATTTATTGAAGGGGCCACATTTTACTCACAGAATACAGAACATGAAGAAAGAGAGATGCCAAAGCTGAGAGACAGAGAAGAGGAGAGAGGGAAAAATAAAACAACAACAAAGAACATGAAGACAGAGAAGAGGAGAGAATACAGAACATGAAGACAGAGAAGAGGAGAGAGGGAAAAAAATTATATTATAACACAACAACATCAAAGTTATATAGAAATTTAAAAATAAAACAGAGTAAAAGAAAAATAAAACTTGTCGGGTTAGCTAGGTTTATGTCATCAAAATTCTGGTTGAGAGTTAGGTTGTTGCTAAAATTTCTCAGCAGGACTTAGGGTTGGCCCTGTGGATCACTAGGTCCAGAGGGTACAGGAACAGGATACAACCGGTGACACCAAACCCTAGCTAGGGGTAGGATTAGTTGATTGGATAATTTTTATGTACAATTTTGCTCGATATCAATTGTTAGACAAGAACCAATTAGGCAAGCTTTTGTCTATGGTACTGGTTTCGTGACAAGCATTAGAGAACTAGGTTTCAAGAGATCCTGGACCCTCATTGTCGGCAATCTTAAACGTGTTTATAATTCCAAATTATTCTCATTTTCAGTCGTTTCATGTTTGCATGTGTGGAAGTGCTAGATGTTTGCTTTGCTTATATATTTATTTGTTCTCCACGAAGCATGGGAACTTCTATTTGCATGTCGTGTTCGTGTTCGTGTTTGTGTTTGTGTTTGTATCTGATACGAACCGGACACTCGGACATGTCCGAGACATTTAGGCCATGTCTTCCCATATTGGGCGTGTCTCGCTCTTCTACATAGAGTAAGGGGTAGAGAAATAAGAATGTATATATGTGGACAATTTTGATACCTTCGAGAATACATGAATCTTGATTATTTCAAATCTCTCTCATGACAGACGGCTGTTAGTAGTAGTGAAGATCCAAATTGATGCAAATGATGAGGTCATGCCTATAAAAATTGCCTCCAAATAAAAATGGTTAATAATATTTTATTTGTTTTAATTCTTAGAGATTGTATTCCTATGTGTTTTACTTTTAGTTTTAAATAGATATTTGTTTTGCTAAAAAACCATATGGTATTGAATGAATATTATATCCTTGATTTTACTTTTATTCATTTATTCTACTTCTATATTTATACCAGGACATGTTTCTTTTCGTAATTTATTATATTTTGGTATGTATGTATGTATGTATGCGTGCTTGCCTGCGTGCGTGCGTTATAGGGTTAATTTCACTAAAATACCATGAATTCTTAGTGTTTTTTTAGTAAACTACCTAGTTTTATTACTCATAACTATCCTGAAGTATCCCATATTGTTTCAGAAAACTCCCAGCCTTTAGTTCTCTATTAAAGATACCTATTTCGTGCAAAAGATGTTCTTTTTATGACCTATATACATAGTACAAAGCCAATTAATCGATGCTTAAATGTTTTCGGCCAACGACCACATCAAATAGGTTTGAAAGGCTGGATGGCCACATAATTAGTCCTATGCGAAACATATACACACGGCCATTTAATTAACCATGTGTATTATGTACATAACCTATCCAGTCTCCAAAATCGACCCATCAAACTCAGTATCCACTTAATAAAGGCTCAGTTCTTTTGCTTTTACCCCCTCCCCCCCACCCCCTGTCAACTTTTCTTTCCTAATTTTGGGATTTTTTTAAATAATTGTATTTATGTGATTATATATGCAAATCTCTTTTTATGCAATTCCACATAATCCATTTATGCGTGGCTGAATAGAGAATGCATACATGTCTTACAACACTGGTAAGTAAACAATGGAATGACTATACTGAAATTACTAAATTCCATTATGTAAAATTATTTCCAAAAAAACATTACTATATATAGTTTACCTCGTATAGCACCTATACCTCCTCAAGTTATTTATTAAGCACCTACGCCCATTCTGTTCGCCAACCTAAACCCTTAAAAAAATACCCAAATTCAGATCTAGATAACACAAACAAGTTCAAGAGATAAATTAGAATCATTTGAGTATTTCAGTGTTGTTAAATGTTTTGATCGTTGACGTGAGGTGGTGTTAACACTAATAAATTACTTGAGGAAATATAGATGCTATAAGGTGTACACAACCGGGAAGGCTCTGCAATTAAGTCTTAATTTCTTTTATAAGATAAACAGGTTCTCATGCTTAGTTATTTACATAGGATTCAATAGCATCATCATGTGAACCTTTTCCCATCAAAAAAGGTTGTTAAATGTTTTGATTGGTGCCATGTGAATTCTTAAATTTGGAGTATTTATATGAGCTAATTTTTACATGTTTATATTAACCTAGCTAACTTATTTGATGAATTATTGGTTAGCGTCATTTTAAATTTTTTTTCTCTCAACACCTGAGGATGGATATAAACTAACCTTGACAAAACTGCCAATGAGAAAGTAAGAGCAGGAATTACACAACTGAAAGCACTATAGCCACAGTCGGAGATGTGTAATCAAGGCCAGCATAGAAAACATTTTGATGGATCGTCGTTCCAAACAACGCAAGCATGAAGATCTTCATAACAATTGGCAATGGAAGGGGTGGCCTTTGTTTCCTACACATACAACAGGTGCTTCATTCTCTTTATAATTTATCTAGATTTTGTAGGTTAAATTGCAGGAAATACCGCTTTTGACCATTTAGTCATAATTAATCTAAAATTTTATGGGCTAAATTGCAGGAAATACCCCTCACTCATGACCGTATAGCTGGAAATAACCCTCCCTTTTCAAAACCTGCACTTTGCCTCCACAGAATTACCTTTGATTCAAATTTTTACTCTCAAAAATATCCCTGGACTTGTATCAATTTTTGTTTCATAAAAGGCTAGCTTGTGATTAATATTCTTACCAAAGGGTACTTTGGGAGTGAGCATTTTATTATAGAAAAAGCCGACGGTCGTTAAAATATAAGTTAGAGGGCAGGTGTTGAGAAAAGAGGGTTATTTCCTGCTATACGGTCAAACGTAAGGGGTATTTCTAGCAATTTAGCCTAAATGGATTTTTAGAGGACACTGTATAAAGAAGCTAAATCTCTTTTGCTCTGTTAGCATGAAACCACTTAAAGAAACATGTACTTTGCCTACTGTTTTAACCGCCATTAACTTTTTGAGATTCTTATTCCCAAAATATCTCTATGTTAAAATAATATTTACATCCGCTAGATGAAACAATAGAAGAAAATGACCTGAAAAACGACCATTTTAGAGGAGAGATGAAGAATCTAACAACTTCCTCTGGTTTCTGGAAAGGAGTATATAAGGGCAAAAATATAGTCCTCTCGAGAATTACATTCACAATTGGAGATGGAAATAAAATTAATTTTTGGAAAGATATTTGGTGTGGAGAGGTTTCAATGTGCTTTAAGTTTCCAAAACTTTATGGCTTAGCGAGAGATAGATACGTGAAGGTTGTGAATGTTTGAAATGGATGGGAGTGCCAAGCGACTTTCAGGAACGCTCTGGCTGCTTGAGAAAGAAAGGAGTCAAGGGAACTCTGTTGAGTTGTGACTCGTATTAGTCACACATCGGGAATTTAAAGGAAGTTGATGTGTATATAATATAACTTGGACCTCTACCTAACAGCTCGGGCTTTTGGGTTAGAATGGACACCCAAGTTGTGTTGCGTACGCGTCCCTTGCGGGCTCCGCCCCCCAACAAATTGTATCAGAGCCTGGTTTGTTTGGGAGAGGGGTGAAGCGAAAAAAAATATTATGTGGATGGGTTGTGAGTGCTTGTGGTAAACACCAATGTTGTAAATCACTGAAGAAAGGTTGTGAGTACAACGGTCATCACTTGGTGTTGAAGCGCCTGTAAGCCTGTATACCGCCGATGTTGTATGCCACCTACAACGGTGCAGGCGGGTATGTACGATACGAGTCAAGCTCGGATTGTTGAGTTGTGACTCGTATTAGTCACACATCGGGAATTTAAAGGAAGTTGATGTGTATATAGTATAACTTGGAGATCTAACTAACAGCTCGGGCTTTTGGGTTAGAATGCGAGCTCCGCCCCCAACAAACTCGTGATATTCTTGAACGATTGGCGTCCGAACAACCAGAGAAGGAATCGACCGAAATGGAGATGGAATTACAATAGAAAGTTCTCTGCCAAGTCACTCTACAAGATCATCAATGGAGGGGGGGGGGCTGGAGGATATATTCGATCCATATAGAAGGCTAAGGTACCGTGCAAGATAAAAGTTTTCAACTGGTTGGTTACTAAATGGGCGGTGTTAACAAGAGACAACTTGATTATACGGAAGTGGAAATGTCCATCCGTCTGCGAGCTCTGCAAAACTTCCAAGGAAACTGTGGATCACCTCTTCTTCACTTGCCCCTTTGCTAAAAATGTGTGGTCAAACTTCTACGCTAAGAATAATATTCTTCACCTGCCTGCATCGATCATTGATGTCCGGAGAAATTGGAGAAAAAATTTAGGGGGACCAATAGGAGGAATCGGGATATTATTATTATGAGAGTTATTTGGGGTATATGGAGAGAACGAAATGAAGAATTTTAGGGAAAAAATAATTATATAAGCAATATTGTCTATCATATATCTTCCATACTTCTCAGCTGATCAAATTTGCTTACATATAAATTAAGGCTAAAGATTAGAAAGATGGTATCCGAGACAGTTGAAAATGAGGAGGATGAATCGGCTAGAACGGGGGAGGAGGGCGACGACGAGGAGACTGATGGTGGCGTCTGAGTTGAGAGCTTGGATATGGAGAGGTTGAGGATGTGGAATTTTTTGTGTTTTGTGTATCTCGTATATGAGGCATTTGGTCTACTTTCGCTTGTTGGCATGTATAACTAAGTTTTATTGTTTTGGAGAATATTTGCATGTCTGTTCGAGTTAGCGTTGTATCCATTAAATTTTTTTTAATGCAACGGAATGGATTATTATCCAACTTTTTCTAAAAATTAAAAAAAAATGGTAGAAAAATGATAGAAATACAAGGGCATTTCAGAAATAACCAATGGAAATAATTACACCCTAAAGGTCCAAAAACTGAGGGGGGTTTCTTGCAATTCAAGGAAGAAATTTTCTGGAAAACACTGAGCATCAACGTCATCATATTCACGAGCTCTCTCTATCTTTTAAATTTTATTTATTTTTATACAAAAAAGGCACCATTTTTTTTGGTGCTGCTCACTGCAACCTCGTGCTCGAACGAGAAGGCTCGCAAGAATCTGCAAGCAATCGTCGATGACTCTCGGAGGAGCTTCCGCTGGATCGAGCGTCGTAGGTTCGATGATCCTTTCCCCTTTTCATCCATTTGTGATTTTATTATTTTCCTACTAAATTTTGATTCTCGCTGCTAAAAATTTTGTGCAACAAGGAAAGAATTTCAATCTCTTCATATCTGAATTCAAAGATTGGTCTTTTAGCGCGTAATCGACAACTGAATTAGGGTTTAGACCAAATTGAGAGATGTTTTTGAGAAATTTTCGTTTAATTGGCGTATTATTGCTATAGATGGCTACACTCATAAGCGTATTTTTCTTGTTGATTACTCAAATAACTACTCGTTATGGTTGCCGCAAAGCTCAAAATTTTCATTTGCATCATACTACTGTTTTGGGTAAATTTCATAGATCACCGTCGAACATTCGGAGTTTTCGAGATATCACCATTCAACTTAAACAAATGCCATGAAACCCCCTTGAACTAGAAAGGTCGTTTGAAAATGCTAGCTTTGTTAACTGGTATAAGGCATGGATGGACTGAATAACCCTGCAATGACCTTGTACATGGACTAAATAGCCCCAAGTTGAACTGAATATGGTATTTTTGGGACGAAAATACCCTTCAATTTTTTTTCACAAAAATACCTATATGGAGGGTTCATGACATTTTAAAAGTTCAATGGTGCTATCCCAGAAACCCTAAAAGATCGATGGTGCTTTATAAGATTTACCCTACTTTTTCCCACTTTTTTTAGCTTCTACAGAGAACTCAATACATAGTATAACCACATGATATACTGCAATACCCCAAATCATTTAAAACAGCTTCATTATTCTTTCATTCAGCATTGTTCTGTTGAGGGACATCTTCTTTGTCAACTTAACAAGCTATACACTTTTGTACAATGTTTTTTTGTCTATACAAAAACATATATGATCCTCTTAAGTTAGTAACTTATGCAAATATGTGACAATTCATATTAGATATTTTGACTACTTACTTTCTCCATTTTAGGGATTGGTTATTTGTAATAGATAAACCTGCACATTGAATTGCTCTCTGTCCTGATGGTATTATTCTCATGGCTTTGTTTGCAGTTCCCCGGAACTTCAGATTGCTAGAAGAACTTGAACGAGGAGAAAAGGGCATTGGAGATGGTACTGTTAGTTATGGGATGGATGATGGCGATGACATCTACATGCGCTCGTGGACTGGAACAATAATTGGCCCATACAATGTACCAAAAAGCATTTCGATAATATTATCAGCATCTCGACTCTTATGTTACTGCATTACTCATATTTTACTGTTGTATCCCTTGCAGTCTGTTCATGAGGGTCGTATCTATCAGCTGAAGTTGTTTTGTGACAAGGACTATCCTGAGAAACCACCAAGTGTTCGGTTCCATTCATGCATAAACATGACATGTGTTAATCCTGACATAGGAGTGGTAAGATAAGTAACATCTCTTTGTAACCCTCGGCATAACATCGGAGTTTGATGTAGCGGCCCGAATGTTTATCCCTAAACCCTCAGCATAACTTTACGGTTTTGATGTTGTGGTAGGGACATTTAATATGTTATCGGAGCAACATGGGTTCAAATTCCCACAGGATGTTTATTTAAAGAGGATTAATGGGAAAAGGAAAAAAACCGCTTCTGTGCAAAAGCCCGGGTTTCAGTCGGCATAAATTGTGCTCAATCTATCTGGGCAGGTTGGAATATAAAATCATCTCTTATCGCTCATCATAACTTTGGAGTTTTGGTGCAGATGTTGAGACATTAACATTCTCACAACAGTCACATCACGCGTAACATTGAAGGAAAAGATATGACTACATCATTATGATTTCCTTTGATGGGGTTACATAAATTGCCAACTGAAGTTTGATTGGACTGATGCAGGTAGAACCGGAGAAGTTTGGGATACTGGCTAATTGGCAAAGGGATAATACAATGGAGGACATATTAACACGTTTGAAGAAGGAAATGGCAGCACCTCATAATCGGAAGCAAACCCAGCCCCCAGAAGGAACTTTCTTCTAGATTGGTTGGCTGTATTTGGTGTATCTTTCAATATAAGCTGATTATGTGTCGAACAATGCTTTCATGACTTGCTGAGAGTTTCATGATTGATTAGGCTGAAGAAAGAGTGAAACATTCTGTGGCATGATAGCAATCTAACTATATTAATATTAATGCAATTCCTTTATGTGGGTTGTGAAAGATGCTCCTGAATACATTATACGTACGATCTTATTGGCTCTATCTTTCCTATGCATGTGCTTATATCATAATCAACATTTGTTTGAAACAGTGCCATCAATCTGTAATGAGATTTCTGGTTAATTGTCCAAGGTTCCCCATCCGATGAGAGCTTGCTGGACAATAATACCTTATTGTTGTTCTCTTGAAACTACTAAGGTTAGCTTTAGCTTACACTCGAAGAAAAGCTGTTTTCACTGGTCTTGTTCTTCTGATGAATTATATCATGCATGCTGATTTAATTTTCACTCGATGCATGGTTATGTGATGCCGATACCAAGCTATTGGTGTTGCCAGAGATGAGGACTTCTGATGGTCCTCTCATCCTTATTTCATGGTACATATCTGAACAAATTTCCCTTTGAACAAAATTGCAACTTGAATTATCTTTCCTATGATTGTTAGCGGACATGCATAGAGTTCAGATAGTTAATTATTTATTTATTGGTGAAATCTTCTTCACAGTGTCTTAGGCTTCTGTTTATTTTTTCTTTATTAACGGGGATATTGAGTTTTTGTTCTTTTGCCAGAGATTATATACGTTTAGTCTTTACTGGAGTTCCACATTGATAATTAACAAATTAAAGGAAATGAATATTGCAATAATAAATTCACCTGTTAATTAAGAAAAAAAATGACCTGTTAATTTCACTGTAGAATTAAACAATCTCACGGCACGAACCATCCTTCCTTTGAAAATGAAAATTATCTGCTATCCACACCAAGAAACCTTGTCCCTTTCTCAACACATTGAGGAATAGAAGAACACAAATCTCTCCATAAACCATTGCATTAAGAACAGCAGTTTCCCTTGGGACGGTAATCATAAGATAAACAACATCACTTGCAATGAAAATCCAACTCAGCCCCTCAGACAACAATTTCATTTTAATCACTAAATTCAGCTTCTCCTCCCCAAATATCCTGAGCACCATTCTCAAAAACAGAGTAACAATAACTACCATCGTCGTCTTAGACTGCCCTCTATTGGAAACAATCCCCCCTCCAACCACCAAAGCCTCGGTACGACAGACAAAAGTTGCACAATCACCGGAAAATGTTGACTTTGTCAAAGTTTCTAGCCCTGTATAATAAGGCATTATTATAGAATCTAGATACAAGCTTGCATGTAAAATACCAGAAACGGTTGAATCCTCAAGAACGGCATACTTCACACTTCTCTCTGCTGAGTCATATTCAAAGGTGAGAGCGGAAATATGGACAAGGTGGTTGAGAGCAGGACACACGGCTGTGAGAGGAGACAACGTGTTGATTCTTGAACCTTTAGCAAGGATCAGGAGTATTAGAGGAAGTGCAATGGGGCCCGATGGCAATAGATACCTTCTCTTCGAGTTTCCAATATTAATATCTTGTCTTGTAATAGTGAGAATAGTGAAAAATACGGGCGAGAAGTAGGAAAAAAGTGTGAAGATGAGCACTGATAAATCAACAAGAGGAGAGTAGTTTCCTGGGTAAGTTGAGTCGCAAAAATAGTGGTAGCTCGTTCTCTTCTACTAGCCATCTCATGCATTTGAATAAGCTCGTCTTGATGTTTTCAGAAACAAATTCATGAGGAATTGCTGCACCCACTAAGGCTGAACGGGTTGTCTGCTCTTTTTCGACTTGCTCATTCTGTGTGCTTTGAGCTTCTCTTTGTTGGTTGGGATGGTGCTTTAACTTGATGCCTTTAAAGGGACTCAAGATGGAGAATGCCCAACTGAGTTTTTATTATATTGTAGACATAACTGCCCTTTCCTATTCTAGTGATGAAGGTGCCGAGATGGGGATATAATGGTCTTAAGGGCAATGGTTGCGCTATGGGGGGCCAAGTAATTAGAAAACAAGAAGTTTATAGTATAAGCATTCAAGGTGGTTGGTAGAGAAGTGGATGTTATACTAAACTCTTCCTAACCTTTAATTTGACCTGATGCAAGTCCAAGGTTATGAAAAATATGTAGCATAAAAAATGACGTTTTGGGCAGTTAGAAACTTATAATGGATGTTAGTCTCAGAATATTATTAATTGTTGGTGTGGTGTCCCGTTCTGCTACCTGATTCTATGAGGTTTGGAGTCAACATGATGGCAATATGTCATTTGTATCGTTATTATGCCATCAACTAAAAGCATATAATAGACAGGAATCAACAATATCGTCCCCCCAAGTTGATATGGAAACAAGTTGAATTTTCGTCCGTCTAGGGTTCGATTCGTAACCATCCTGAGTTCATGAGGTTGGTTTCATATAGTTACAAACCCCGAAGAAGCTATACAGATTATATATATTTTTCTCTTTGATAAGTATTTAAATTAAGAACCGGTAAACTAACTTCCAAAAGCATTTTCTGCGGACACAAGAGTTGTGTCGATAGATTATATATATTTTTCTCTTAGGAAAGGGAGGCATGAATGAATACAGGGAAGATGCAACTTGGGAACAACTGGCAAAGAAAAGAACAAGATAAAGTATTGGATTCCAGTTGTTACAATAGATGTTTTCTGTTATGGTCGAGCATTACCATCCAAAACCAAACAAGAAAAGGATTGGCCTGGTACTCAAATCCCTGCTTATTTCTCTGAATTCACTGTGAAATATATTTACTATGGTGTTTGGTATTATGACCCGTAACTAAGAAATTTTCCTTTTCCTTTTTGATTTTCACATATGCATCCCTAATTATATTTAGTCAACATATTTTGAAGTTTAGAATTGTTTCCATCTTTAGATTATGTGTGTCCTAATTCAACAAGCTTTGAAGTGCAAGACTCATTAAAATTCATTTGGACCTGATGGAAAACTAGCATCTTGAAATTCTCTCTAATTTTGACAGGCAATGACTATTTCCTTCAAAAGTGTCATGAATCATCACAATCACAGCAGCTAGCAAATTATCTTCTTCATTCATTCTGAATTCAACCTTTTTTTGCCCCTTTTTATGTTGGGATTTTAAGAGATTGATTTATGCTATCTTGTGTACATTTCACTGATATTGTGCTTTCATGCTGAAAGCTCTTGTTTTTAATTGATCATCTTGCATATCTCAATGTCACCAAAGCTTTAATTTAATGCCATGCAAAATTTTGGAATATCCTAGAATTGTGCATTTTTGTGGTGCATAGAGGGAACTAAAACCTTTTGAGTAAATTCTTTAGCTGTGTCCACATATATCTCATGAAATGAATGACTATATAGAGGCCAAAGAAATATCCGAATTATTTGCTCCACTGATATAAATTTCTGAACGTGCGCTGGGAATGAGAACTATGTCATCAGTTTCATGTGATTTTTCTATTTTAGTTGACAAGTTGCTTTCATAAGTTCACATCTTTCACACAAAATACAAATCATCATCTTTTGCTCCTTTTTCACCAATATACTCTTTCATTGCAAAGATTTTTTTGAAGATGCTATTATTTGAACAATATAAATTGACCTTTGCAACCCCATCTCTTTAATTGTGAAGGCTTAATGTTAATTTAATCGAGAAGAATAGCATTTAATCGAGAAGAATAGCAGGGCAAAACGAAGAAACAGATTCATATAACTGATCTCAAACATTAAAGGCTTGTTATTGATGATGATGATCAATTTAATTAACCTCCTCTTATATAACTCCCAGAAACAATTTCCTTATTTTCCAAAATGAAGCACCAATATGTTCCACATGTTCAACGTTGGATGCCTCTGTGCAACAAATTATTCAGGGAAAAACAAATGTAGGGGAGTTTGATGCACACAATTGCGTGAAGCATCCTTCCTCTTCCCCTCCCATCATACCAAGATTTAATCAATAATTAGGTCTTCAAATTGACATTTTACCTCAATATACAGAGAACTTGTGCATGTATAATAAAAGGCCATATCAAGATTTAATCAACAAAGTAACATAGTAAACGGTTTGCAAGTCAACTATAAATCTCATAATTAGCAACCAAATCTCAGATAAAAAAACATTTACAAAGGAGCAAAAACAAGGCTCCCTAAACAAACTGATATATCATTTATATTTATTGCTCACATATTATATCTCCCAATTGATCAGTAATCATGGAAAATTTTCTTTCACTAGACCTACCTATTTCACTCTCAAAACTATACATCAAAAAGGCATGATGCTAAAATTTTGTACACCCCCGTCCTCGATTATCACCAAAATTATCAGATTGGTTGAGAGCAAGGCATTCTTACGGGTGAAAACACTACCGTGAGCGGTGCATGATCGGAAAGAGAGTAATTATCGGGCCATGTTCCTTTTTCTACTTCTGGAGGAAAAAGAACCGCATTCTTCACGTTGAAGCCAAAAGCTTGGCCCTCAATGCTTCTTTGCTTCATCTCATGATCGCTATCCTCAACTTCAGGATCTTCGCTCGGTCTCTCTAACAAAGTAGGGTTCCATATGCGACACTGCATGAATCATTCAAACAATGTAAGTGAGTGTTGCAATAATTAAAGATATAGGAAATAGAGCCACATCGTTAGGTTTGTGCAACACAACTAATATATTAATGTAATGAAGGGTTTTTAGGGATAAAGAAAGAGGGGGAGAGTGGGAATATCAATGCAATGAGAGCATAGTCTCTCCTAAAAATGAAATATAGCATAGTCGCTAGCTAATCTTCCTGTTAACCATGATTTAAAGCTAGATTGATTATTATGATAAAATTCAATGACCAAGATATCTCAACCTTCACACCCATTATTAAGAGCTCTTACTAAACATTTCATAGCATAAATTGATGGTTTGACCAACTCTACATGACTTGGTCGATCCCTAAATTTAGCAGTGAAAAGAAAATTAAAATATAACCTATTAAAACCTTTTATTCTGCCTTTAAGATAAAATAATTCCAACCAGTTTCTCCCTTAAACAGCTCTTGTAAATAAATGGAGGGGTGGTCTCCTGTCACCTCTTTCCTTTTTGTTGGTTGTTGCATGAAAAATATATAAATTCTTTTGACATTTTACACGTTTTTCTGAAGTTTTACCACTAATGCATGAGCAAGAAAATGATCATAACATTAGCTGAAGCTGTAGAAAATAAAATAAAATTGCTTACCTGAAATTCTTTGTAGTTGACAACTCCGTCTCTGTCGACGTCAACGTGAGCCCATAACTCCTCCAACTCTTTTGCACTAAGGCACTGAGAGTGCTTTCCTAGCTGTAGTGATTAATGGTTAGCAAAAATACTTGTAAAAAATGTCTGAAACTCTTTTTTCCTATGAGTGAAGTAACAAGTACCTCACAGAGTGCTTGGCAAAATCCTGAGAAGGATATATAATCACCAGGACTATCTCCTTTAAGAAAGGCAAATGCATTTTCCTCTGAGAACGAAGCTACACAGAGCATATACTGAAATAAAGAAATAAAATAAAAATATGGTTAAAAACACCTCAAATTTTTTTGGCAAGTATAACAATGTCTCCAGAATTCTGCACAGAACATGAAACGAGCAGAAATAGTATGAATGCACACAAATTCAAAACTACTTAAACCAAGACAACAAATTTAAGTGAACAGATTCACAAGCAAAAATGCAGAACTATGAGTTAAAATCTCTTATAAGAATTTTGAAAGGAAAAAAAACATTTATCCTATGTTCACTAAAATATAGTCTGAAGTTCAAATCGCGCATTCACCGCAAATATTAATTGCAACTTATTTAATTTCTTGATGTATCTAGATTATCGATTCAAGACCACGATTAAAATTATCACTAGACAGCCAAAATAATTTTTATAAATCCTTCAGAACTAGTAAAGAATGGTTCCTCACCTTAACGATCCCAAGCACAGCTTCGTTCCAACTAGTCTTAAGGGGCTTCTGATGGATATCAGGATTGCGAAGCCATATGAAGTCAACTCCACATATATTCCCGCGATGATTGCGATGGCTGACCCACTGCCCCAAATTAAAAAGAAGAAAAAATAAGAGATATTACAAAAATATTAGCATTGAAAAATATGCCATTAGCCAGACAAAACATTGAGTCTATATAAGATAAAGATCATTACCTTGTGCGCATCTGCATCGCTGTCAGTATATTGATGGGCAGTATCGTATGATGACACAAACCCCTGAGACCTAAGAAATTTATAGACATGTCCTCGTTTACTTCCATTCCAATCTCTGCAAAATAGTAAAAACATTGAGAAATATTTGAGTTGAATCACAAATTTAAAACTTGTGGTCGTAGAAACTAACCCACAAAGTATGATAGGCATAGGATTGAGTTTGTTTTCTTTTTGATAACATTCTACATACTGAAGGATTTTGTATACCTATCACCACAAAGCAAGATGTAAGTAACCTTCGAAAAATAATGAGAAAGGAAAGGAAAATAAGTAAAATTTTGCAAATCAGCGTGTTATATTACCTGATGCAAGCGAACTATACAAAGGCTGTAGTTATGAGGAAATATCAAATGGGTATTCACAATAAGCATCTGTTGCTGAATGTTTCCATTCCGACTTTGCCAGAAAGGGACTACTGATTCTACGTATAACAACTGAGCTACTCGATCTCCGAAGTCATTAAAGAGCAGCTCTCTATAGTTTAGAACCCTAAAGTAATCTCTGTGTACAGCAGTCAGGAGACCTGTTAACAGGAAAAACACAAATTTAGCTATAATGTAGTCACAGTTTGGCAAATGTAAATTTTTCAAAAAAGTGTGCTTTCAGAATCACTTAGCAACATGCATCAATTAAAAACCAGCCAAACTAGAAATTTTTTACTACATTAATATGTTTGGTTACATAAGATTGTTGGAAAGAACAATTTAGATTGAGGAGAACATACAATACAATGTTGTTGCATTTTAAGTTCTGCACTCTGTTTCCGCAAATGTCTCTATTTACAACGTACAAGGCATTAACTTTGTGATACCTTTGGTTAGTAGCTAGGGAGTTGAAAACATGCAACTTGTTTCTTTTTATAGAAAAAGGAACAAAATTTCCCTAATTATATTGGACTTTAAAAAAATATAGTTTATGAACACAACCACCAAGAGTTTTGATCATTACTGTGGCACATGAAGACACGGTAGTAGTCTAGTAGTTGCAACATCCAAAATAAATATAATAAATTGGAGGAAAATGTCTATGCAATCTAGGCATCTACCACATTAAGAAACAACCGACAGTTTGAGAACCCCACTATTAAAAATAATAATTGATAATCAATTAGAACAATAAAAAAATAATGCTTTAAGAAACATTAACAAACAAAACACAAATTATACATAGTAAATTAGAAACCAAAGTACAATGCCCATTAACATCAAAACACTGATTTTGGTTTCAATGCAACAATCATAGAACAAAGCTACAGTTCAAAAATCGACATACCATCGCCTCGATTATTCGTTCGGGCGAGCTTCAAATTAATATAGCCAGCATCTCCCAGCCTCTTCTCATACATATCGACCAATTCCTCATTCCCCAACCAAACCTCCTAAATACAATAAGAAAACAAATTCATCAAAACAACGAACCCTAAAAATTGCATCTTTAATCAAAGCAAAAGGCCAAATGGA
Organism: Agapanthus africanus; assembly: GCA_030015575.1. Taxonomy (NCBI): domain Eukaryota; kingdom Viridiplantae; phylum Streptophyta; class Magnoliopsida; order Asparagales; family Amaryllidaceae; genus Agapanthus; species Agapanthus africanus. The sequence goes on along the minus strand of CM057350.1, from coordinate 53,320,331 downwards.
TCCAAACCTGAAGACAAATGATCGAGGATCGCTCGACGAGCAATCGATCGATGATGCTCTGATTCCTGCTCAGCCAATAACTCCTATATTGGCTCTCTCTACAGCTCTGATCCTATTGAGCGGAAAAAAAAAACGAAAAAAAAATCAAAACAATCACCCAAAAAAAATAATAAAAAACAAATTTTGATCTATGAAATCTCTACCTCGCTATCGAGCCTTTTGTAGATTGGCGCGAGGATGTTGAAAGTGGTGCAAGAAACGCAAGGGTCCGAAATGGATCCATAACCCAAAGGCCTCTTCGAGACCCGAACCTTGCTCTCCTTCTTCTTCTTCGTCATCGGCGATTGCTGATTCTTCTTCTGCTCATTGAGGGACAGTTGAATGAATCTAGGGCTCATAATTTTTGCACCCATAAATAAAATAAATAAATAAGAAAATAAAATAAATATGAGGAGATGATTACCATTGTTATGAATAGAATTGCAAAAAAAAATTGTTTTCTGTTGCCGTGGATTGCAATATCTAAATTTGAATTTTAATAATTTGTGGGTTTTGTTGTTGGTTTTTTTCACAAATGAGAGAAAGAGATGAGAGAGGATTTATAGAGGATGAGAGAGGAGCGCCTGGGGGTCACCGGCCGGGCCCGTTCATGTTTCCTTGTGAGTTCTGGGTTACCGGCTATTGTAGGTTATACTTTAATCCCTCACCGGTGTCGGCCTATATAAATTTGTTCCTATTCGTTGCCATTGTTTGTCTTTATTTTCATGGGGCTTAAAATAGATATATGATGGTTTGATTTTCACTATGATGCTCGTTGCCCGTTGGTTTGATGGTGAAAAAACGTTTTGTGACAGTTAAAATATTAAACTTACAACTATCAGATGCCCTATGTTTAGAGCAAGAAAATCAGAAAGAATGGTATTGTTTGATTGACAATGTCAGGCTTTGACTGAATTAGGAGAGGAAGCTCCTCTTACAAATATCCTTTTAATAGCAAATTTTAATCTTTTCTGCGGAAAATATCGGAGAAAAAACATATAACACATGTTATGGCTTGATTAATCTTCAACATGCACATGCAATGTTTTGTGAAGTTTTAGTTTAGTAGAACCATAGAAGTCCTATGATCCCTAAACTTTTAAGGTCAGCTTTAGTGTCCAATGAAATGAAGGAAAGTATATTCCTATCCGTATCTATATTTGTATCCATATCTATTTATCTATATCTAAATCTATATATCCATATAAAGTATATACGTATTCCAAAAACCGAATTCAAGTAATATTTTTCATTCTGTCCTTCATGTTATGCCGAAAAGGTTAAACTAAAATAGCACAATCATAAACTGAGTCAATCTTTAAGTTTCGCCAATATTTCTTAAGAACGAAAAGCGAACTATAATCTATATCTATCTATTTACAGCGCTCTTAAAGAACAAATTTGAATAAGTTTTTCTTGCCCACCAACATTTTTGGTGTAAATTAAAATTCCACGGCCTGTGATTTAGATATTTAGGATTTAGAATAAAATTGTATAAATACCTTTTGAGATTAAAAGGGAAGGTTTGGATAACAGTGTCTAAAAGTATGGTGGTTTGAATTTTGATTTTAAAAGAAACATTAAAAAACTTAATTGTGATGGATATATTGATGTGAGTATAGATTGGTAAATTTTTCTTAAAATTTTAGGTCTTGTACTAAAATATTGGCCATCAAACATATCCACACCCATGAAATATACATTATATAGTAGGGATATTTTCTAAGGTGATTTGTGCCGCAGATTTTTTTATAGCACGAGTGCATGTGATTATATGTTATCATCATAGACAAAATATCTGAAAAGATTCTTAAAGACTTTTAGCTAAGATAATAGATTTTTAGTATAAACAAAACTTGTGTAGCTCCGTGTATATAAACGACTTGGTATATTTGATTTGTCTAGATCAATTAAAGTCTAGGGTCTATTGCAGGACACGATTTTGTGGCTTCAATAGAGAATAATGTGTGAAAAGAGACTTGATCCATAACATACGATGTGAGTTTAATTATATATTTGGCGACTGTGCATGCTTTGTCTTGGTGCATTGCATGCCCCCCCCGCACCCACCTTTCATTTACTCTTTTCTTTTCGATTTTGGGTGAATAAAATTAAATTCTCATGGTAAAACAAATTGGAGGCTCCTAGCTAGTAGATTGCGGAGACTTAATCTATTTATTCAACTAAATCTCTATTTGGGTTACTAAAATAATAAAAGCTTTGATCCTATCATTCATGTCTTGGATGAGATCTTGCAAATGATAGGTCATATCCGTTATTATATAATAAGCTGAGGATATAGAAAAGGAAAATTGAAATGTCTTATTACAGCTCCACACCAGCTCCGCAATTCAGTGACTCCAGTCATCCTTAGCAAACCGGCCGGAAACGATATCAACTTAGTGCCGGTATCATTTGGACATTCTGGATGACGTTATCAGCTCCATGATACAATTCTTCTCTTTTAATCTTAGCCGGATACATGCAGCTGACACACTGCATCCATCAGCTCCAATACCAATGATAATCTATTATCCAATCCAAGTGTGAAAACTTGAAAGCGGGCTTGAAATGCAATGAGAAATGGTTTTATGGACTTAAATGTAAAGGAGTCCTTTTTAAGGATGAGTGATGACACGAAAACAGTTGGCGGGTATTGGATCTCATGGGAGCCGCTGGTTTCTTACTCGAATCCGAATCGCTTCGTGGTCCGACATCCGACACGTGGCACCACCGCTGTGGTCGGTGAGTGGGGCCAGCAAGTTGCTGAAAAGCACCGCCCTCTGCCTCTCTCTCTCTCTCTGCGATGCGTTGTCTCCCCCCTTGACTTTCTCGTAATAATGGAGACAATTTGATAATTTAAAGGACTCTATTTCAAGCTGTAATGTACATAAAATGTACATAAAGAGAGATTACATTTTATATTCTTTTCAAAATATCTTAGGCCTAGTTGGAAAAGATTCTTAAATCATAGACCCATTTGAAGTAAAAAAGGGCGTAAATAAGTGTCGCATGTGGGGGCCGGACCCACCCCACCTCTTGTTGAGAGAGGATTCACTGATCATGTGAACGATTCATAGGACCCTATTCCTCCAATCCAATCGATGGATACTTGTTTCTAGTCTATAATTCAATTAATTTCAATTGTAAATTTTTACTCATATTACATCTGTCTCTTTATTCCACGTGTTCAAACCATTATGACTACTTCCTTCTTATTCCACTTTATTTATATATATATATGTCATCCCTAGTTTATTATTAAGGATAACTTGCCAAAAAGCCCCAGGTCCATTCCGGAGTTGTCAAAAACATCTTGTAATCTTCAAAATTGATGGGAAGGGTTTACTGTTCAAAATCTTTGTGAAAACCCCCTTAGGCTTGATTTCATTTAGGCCCGTATATCCCTCACACCATTTAAATGTTACAGGCAACCGCTTAGATATTACAGGCAACTGTCTAGTTATTACAGGCAATTGGTATACCAAGGGTTTATGATGGGTCTAAGCCCAAGGACTTTAACACAGGTTATGAACGTGCCGAGGGCTTTTTGACAATTTACCATATAATTAACGGTAAAAGGATCACTACAGCCTAGCGGTGAAGGATTTTTTCAGTTGAGCAAGAGGTTCGAGTTTTAAATCCAGCTTATAGCAGTTTGACTCCTATTAGTTCCAAAACATATGCATGTCTTGTGTTCTTACTTAACTTACAAAGAATGATTGTTCATCCATCTTCACAATCTCGGGCATGCCGTATGATGAATATCACGCATGCCATCGTGTCAAGAGCTAGTATCATATAAAACAAGCAGGAAGAACTTCCATGTTTCAAAGTGTTTTGAAACATACGGCGTGTCGAATAAATTCTTTCCATCCTACCATAAAAAGAGGAAGAACGAGAGGGGAATATGGCAAAGGGGAGTTAGGGTTCAGCTTACAAGCAACGCGAGGCAAACCGAAAGTGACAGGAACCTAAAATATAGCTTTATCTTGATGTATACCCCCTAAATTTTGCTTGTTTATTTTCTGTATATATGCACCATCCTTTTGATGCTCTCAGTCAATAATAGAGAATAATTGTGGGACTGTGTGACTTCCTATATGCAGCATCCTTTTACTCGTTTATCACTTTGCTAGTGATTGTGGGACTTGATATGCTTGCAGAGGGTTATAACCCATATTTGGATTCGGTTGTTTAATGCTTCTATTTTGGGTTTTTTCTTCCTTTTCTCTTTTCGATGTAATTTTTTATATCGTCTTTAATTAGGCATTTTTGCTTTCGTTTAATCCAAGAAAAAATAATAATAGAGAATAATTACGGATTAAGTGGGCCATATGAATAAAAAGAGAAAGCAATATATTTCTCATTTAAGCTGCCTACTTTATTACAGTCATCCAAAATTGAAATGATCCGATTCATATCTATGGATCCACGTGTCCTACTGAATCATACTCATTCTAGAGTTTCACTTTATTTGTGTTCATCTAAATGCAAATATTCCTTAAGTTTTGGTGCCGCATATGGCTTGCTGGGATTACTAAAGAAAACCCATACATTATATTCGGTAAACCACACTCCTTTGACCGTTAGTTTCTTCATTTTTAGTACCCAAATTGCCCCCTCTTCCTATATCATCATATGTAAGTGGTTAAAAATTCGCGAGTAATTGAGTCAATTCATGTAAAAACTGGTGGTCAGGGATATTGTTTAAAAAGATAACGTCGAAGGTTTCGACACGACGGGATTTAACCCTAAAAGTTTTTGAACAAGTCAGATAAGCCAGGGAATGATTTGGATGAAATGATCAATTTCATAAACAAATCACGTGATTCATTTTGCCATGTGTATAGAAGTAAATATCGAGAAAAGGCTTGTTTTTATTTCTCCTTTTGCTTTCTTTGGCCCACGTATATAAATTAATAATGTTATCTCTACAAAAATATTCGAATGAATTCGTTTGTTTATCGTAAGCAACAAGTGGCCCAAGCTACACGTGTTCGTGCCTTATCTATATGGTATATTTGTCTCTTGCTATTCAACATGCTAAGTTTATTCTTGTTCTTTTGTGGGTTTGGCTTTTTTAAAAACAAAACCAAATTCTAATCCACTACCCTGTTTTTTTGTCCTAAATGAAATAAATTGATAGAACTTGTATTTTCTCCCATGTCCATGTACAATTTTATTGTTGCTTCTTCTTCTTTTTTTCTCTCTGTAACAAAAGAATTATATACATCCGAAACCTAATATATTGAAAAAGAATAAATATTTATCCGTAATGCCTGAAAAAAAAGGAAACAAGTTTTCCATTTAAGGAACTTAGGCCGGAAAATTTCATCTTCTCGCCCGTTGCTCAGTCGCTCATAGTCAACATCCGAATTTCGTACAAAAGAACTACAAATGATCTTGAATCGCAACTTCACACCATTATGAATTATGCAAAAACAAGAAGGATTTTCTATGTAAAATATAATAACATCTCTCTCCATGTCACTTGTGTTGCCTACTTTATGGTTTGGGTATTTACTTTATGGTTTGGGTATTTAGCAGCAGTTCTACTGACAGAAATTAATATTTTATTTCTATATATTTTGTCATTCATTTTCTTTTTAATTCTTAAAAAGGAGGAAATTACGAGACAGGGTTGATACTGTGCCTGCAACCACATGTTGAAAGTTTAATAGGCCCGAATAACCAATCAGGTATCTGATTATTAATGCATCAATCAGATAATCACCTGAAACTAGGCATAATGCAAGAACACAACAGAAAAAAATAGTTGACTTTGCAGTGACTTCGGATAATTTGAGCTTAGATACAAGAACAACAGCTTCTATACTTGGAGAATGAACAAGATGATGCGACAATTTGACACCAATGATGTTGCTTATGAGGCAAACTATCACATGAATCGGATGAAAACACGACGACGAAATGAAAATGGTATTTCTTTTCTTTATAATAAGGCGCGCGCGTGCACACACACAATTATAATTACACGGTACGGTGGTGCCCAGGGTTTATAGGCATGTCTAGTCTTTGTGCATGTCTTCTTGATCCCCACTCCTGGCAACACTCCATTGCGAGTCGAAACGCCGTAACTAGTCCCAACACAATGAGCACACCTGCACGGCGAAAAAAATTCTAGAATGAAATTATGTACATAATTAAGTGTTTTAATCGAAAGCTTATGGGAACGGTTATGAGTTTATAGTCGATGATACTATTAAAGCATCCAACGAAATGACAGTGGAATCTTGTGATTAAATATGTAAAAACAACAAATTTTTATCCATTCAATCGAGTTTTAAGTTAAATGCTACATTTTTAACAGGATTTCGAGTACTCGCTACGTATGCCTTTGCTCCAAAGGCATCCTACTCCATAATTCTCCGAAATTATGTCAATCCAGCTTATGAAAAGTTGCTCTCTTTTATGCACGGACACATGGATGAACAGTGAGGGGGAGATGGCCTAACACCAGAGCGTATAATAAAAATGCTGGGCGCCAACTTCCTTCTTCTTCTTCTCTGAATCTTAAGCCGTAGGCTAATGCAAGCGGGATTTGAACCCTAGATCTCTTACTTGCAAAAAAGTCTTTACCACTAGGCTAGAGTGGTATGTGCGCCAACTTGATCAACATAAAAGATAGAAGGAAGAGGTTACTTCAAGGTATGGATGGCAGCATACCTCTGTTTAAAATACAAGTTATCGCTACATGATAGCAATATCATTAAAACTGTCTAACTGAGGGGCAAGATAAACTTCTAGGCCACAAATTTAGGACCCCCTTGGTTTGACTTAGGATGCAGGAGCTACTTCATCTTTTTACACTCTCTTTTCTTTTTACATTTCTTCAGCTTCTCTAAAGCAAAACAAAGAAAGTGGAGAATTGGAAAGTCAAATAAGCTTTCACGTCACCACTTACTAATTTTAGTTGACAATTTCTGTATCGTAAGAGTTCTAGGTCTAGAAAGCGAACCCTAAACCATTTCTTGAGATGAGATGTTAGATAGGATAACTGGTTTTAATTAATAATTACTCTATCTAAACAAGTCAACCAACTAGCCCATTTTTAGAGAGCAATATCTTCCATGAGTCAACAAAGCCGAAATTAAACTATTACTTAAGCAATGGAAAGAAAAGCATTTAGAAATAAGGGACAAATGAAGAAGGCATGTTTCTTAAAAGAATTTAAAGAATGAAGAAAGTGAGAGTTTGGGAAGATCTTATGCTATTCACGAGATGCGTTTCAATAAAACTTTAACTTCATGTCAAAAAACAAATCAAGCCATTGTACCCATACAAAAGCTAGGGAAGGTCACTTTTGTGAAGGATATCTTCAAGACAAGAGAAAGAGAAACACGAGAAAATTAAAAAAAGATTATTCACCAACTAAACAAGAGCAGTGACCGAGAATGCTAGTTCAGAAAATTGGATAACTTGAATCTTAAGGCTCAAAACTATAGAGGGGGGAAATGTGAACATGGTTACTTACCGTCCAGAAAACTTCGAGTCTTTTACTTAGTAGGGTATTAAAACAGATAGTGATGAAGATCATATTATTTAAGTTCAGTTGCATGAGTACTTAATCAGTTCAGCTCACTTAAAAGTCCACTATCAAATTAGCAACTGCTGTATTAATTCTTTCTTACTGCCAGGAAACATGTTAGTTTGGTCTTAACCCTCATCTTGCTTACTTCAACGCATCTCATCACACTTCCGAACTTGCATGCTCATCCATCTCCATTAATATTACTGAAAAAGTAACCTTTCATCTTTGAAGTTTTTTTTTTTTGACAACCTTTAAGCTTTAACTGGTTACACATATTTTTCATATTTTATTCTTTTATAGCATCTCATGCATCTCTAAGATCTCACTTCACAAATATCACCTCCCTCTCTCCATTCATCACCAAAATTTCTCAAAGTGTGACTTAATGCTCTTTGACGTATTATCTTCAGAGAATAAGCATGATTCAATATTTCACATCATATCATCTGACTTCTTGCTTTATTTTTTGTGGGTTAGGGGAATTTGGAGGCTAGAATTTTGAGATTAAACTACACACTAGAAAGGGTTGGTGGGTGTAACTACAAGATTAAACGACCTAACAATCTCGCTCATAAAAAGCTTTTCAACAAATTAGGAAAGATTTCATGCAAGGTTTTCTATTCTTTTGTGGAGTTTGCTTCACCTCAAGTTTCCTTCACTTGTCAACCCCATTTTGGCATTTTCCCATTTTGTTTGGAGAAGGCTTGAATGATGATGGTGTTGCTAATGATGTCAAAAAAAGAAGTTCTCAACACAAAGTTCAGCATTGGTCTCAAGGGATGGGACGGTTGGTTGGGGCATAAGAATTGTCACATGAAGATCAAAAGTTCCAAGGCATGCAACCATCATAAGGAGAGGAGACCAACCCAATTTATGGGGGAGGGGTGGATCCCATATGACATGCACGCACGCACGCACTCATACACTAAGTTCAGCCTTTGACATGCTCATGAAGCATACACCACTCTATCACCAATAAAGGTACCCTTTTGATATTGTGCACTGGATAACTGCTTCAATAAATAGTAAAGGGTAGGGGATATGACTAAGAAGGAAAGCGTTGTGGTGGTGAATTTACTGAAAGATTAAGCAAAACTGGATTCTTATCATTTACATTTATTTTCATAATTCAAGTCTCCGTTAAGGCGTCAATATTTGCTCACAATTGACAAATTGGTGAATAGGTTTTTAGACTGTACCCACTCCACCTGTGTCCATTAGATTCTCATCGTTTTCCAATGCAATGGAAACTTCCCTGTCAAAGTATTTATTACAAGAGAGTGTAACATGGGTTCTGGAAAGAGGAGAGAGGGAGAGGGAGAGAGGGGAGGGGGGAAGGGGAAGAGAGGAACATACCAATAATAATATTCACAGGTAGTGCAGAAACGCCAAGGGAAACAGATATCAACACATCCAACAGAAGCCCTCCAATTAAGATGGCAAATGCAACCCAGAGTGGGCTAATACAACCCTGTTATGACCCCCCACCCCCACCCCCAAAAAGAGTAAGAAAAAGAAACAACAGCATGAAATGAGCCAAGCAAGTGGTAGCGCAATTGTAATGATGACAACATGATGATAGGCTTTGGAAACGACCATACAATGATAAATGAAAGGATATATAATTTGATGAAATAAGCAGTAGGCTTATAGTGGCTCAGCCATAGTAGCATAAATACGCTTGCACGGCGACCTCTTCCAACATTTGCCCCTCCATGAGCTGAGTCGACCCTCCACACCCAATAATTCGTCTGTTCCAATAAATGGGAAACACATTTTTACTAGATAGGTGAACAGCTACACTTCTGTGCATTTTCAATTGTTTGTTGCATTATATAGTTATATTTTTTATCACTGAATTGAAGTTTTTAACATTATTTCACATTTTCCATCACCAATCTAGATATTGCAACGAGATAGCAGAGAAGTTTCTAGTTAAGCAAGTGTACTTTGCAATTCCTTTCTTCCTTTATTGATCTTATTAAAATCATTATAGCTAAGCAAACAGAATGAGTGCAATAATGAATGAAAGATAATATGTAAATGCACTGCGTAACAATTTTAAGAGAGTCAATTGCACAGAAGAAAAAAAACTATTGTTTACTCATACAGCACTCAAGTGACTTATTGGGGGCATACAGCCCCTCTGCTTATTGATCAAAACCCTTAAAATCACTCCGAATCAACTTTAAACAACAGAACGAAGTTCTAGAGTTGAAATTAGACAATCCTTTTGAATTGTTTAAAGTTGAATTTGAGTGTTTTTAAGGTTTTTGGTCAATGAGCAGAGGTGGTTGTTTGTGCTAACAACTCACTTGAGGGGTTATAGAAGTGCGATAAAAGGCAAACTACAAGGCGGTTTTGTGCAATTAATTAAATATAGTATCATCATTTGATTCAGGTGTTGTTAAATAGGAAGATCCCTACATTATAGAAAACCTACACTTGGTTGCGAATCTGGAGATGGCACATTTGCAGCCACTTGCCTAAATAGAAAGGATTAGCTTTTTAGATCAATTAGAGCCCCTTGAGAAAATATATTATGAAAGTCAGGAATACATACTGGCATATTTCACATTTATTGGAACCTCTCGTTTGGAACCAATGGTCTATGCAGGAACGGTGAGCTTTGGCAAGCTCGCCTCTGCATCTGCATCCTAGATCTATTATTGGCTCTTCTGCTTGTTGCTGACAAATTCTGGTCAAGTTTCCAACATGAAACAATTATATCAGTATCTTGGCAGTTATTACACAGGAATGATTCATGCAGGCGAAAAACGGAAATGAACTTGCAGTGATTAGGTTATACAAGCAAAGATGAGCCACGAAATTAACATGATATGCTTAGGTATTGGTCATGACGTCAAGATGAGATAGATGTTTAGGACATTTAAATAACAAATTGATAAAGAAAACGCTACAGATGAAGTTCATTATTGACTATAAACCCAAGCAGGGGGAAAACGAGCTACCAACAAAGACGTGGAAAGTCTTTTGTCTAAATCATCAATATATTGTTTTACATCTATGTCTCAACTTTTTGCGTTTTGGAAATCATGCACCAAGTCCAAGGAAATTGCAACCATTCAATCATGGATCCTTTTTTTGGTTGGCAAATTTGAAATCAAAGATGCTCATTCAGATATAAAGCCACAAAGATGTCAGAATTGACAATAATTTATCATGTCCTGCATGTATAAGAAGCTTGGCAACCCTTAGTACCTTGTCCCGAAATGAATTCTCCTATGCAGAAGAATAAGATAGGCTTATCCTTGAAGATTTGGGAATCAAAATAGAGTTTATTAATATTGTAAAACTCGGTTTGGGCCCACAACACAGGGGCTTTTAATATAGTGGGACTCCATCCAAAAACCTCAAGGCTTATGAAGGTTTGTCCCATCTTATATCTTATATCCATATGCATCCCACAATTTTCCCGATGTGGGACTATGTTAACCACATTCTCAACAAATATCAATTGTATCCTTACAAAGTGGGAGCTGCATCATATAAGCTTAATGTAGCTGGCTCAATAATCAGGATGCAAGATACACATTTGTAAGTGCAATATTAAGGAATGATAGGCAAATTATGTTCGTTCTGGTTTCTATTATGGCAGGGTTGGTATTTTTCATGCAGAAGCCAAGGCTATGGATGCCGACATACTACAATGTGCTCACTTAGGCATTAGAAACTTTGTGATAGACACATTGTAAGCGGCTATCACATGTGCTTAAGGGAGTGATTTATATTCCATGGAGAAGTTATTTAGCTATTTTTACATTTATAACAAATGTAAAGCCACATGGTACATTATTACTGCAGAACAATTCTATAGCAGAACTACTGGCATCAAAAGTGGTTTGGACAATGTGCTCTTTCACATTTCCAAGATTTGCAGTACCTTCAAACATATTGAAGCTTTCTGCCTCTGATATATCTAATATTCCAAGAATTAAAATGAGAATATAAGGCTATAGTTTATTTGGTTTTTTCCATCCATATTGTTTTAGGAGTAGTGCTCCTTAAAATGGGCTAGTCATGGGGCAAGGCATCATGTCCCCCTCATGGATCATGGTATGGAATAAATTCTCCAGATTAATAAGATGTAGGGTCTGGCCTAGGATCCCACCAGGAAATCGGGATTTTTATAAAATAAAATAAAATAATTCATATGCGATTTGGCAAGCAGCTTCTAGGCTTCTCAATCTGAAGAGGTAGCTTTCGTTCACGGTTTCACCTTCCTCTATAAATTTAATGTCCATCTCTCCTCTCTATGATTTGGTAAATCTTTCTATAGCCGCGTTACCAAACAGGAGCTCTCTGGTTCAAGGTTAACGATTGATAGAACATTTATTTCTGGAAAACAGACTCTCCCCTAAAAGTGGTAAATCACTCCAACCAACATGTCTCTTTCGGAATCACATGGCATTTGCAATTCAACTAAGCAAGCTTGTTTCTGTGAATAAAGTAAACTTTGTGAAGGTCCAATGAAATTATGATCATCTTGTATTTTCTAGTGGGTCAAATGATGTATTTTCTAGAAGATCAAATACCTTTTTTGGAAGTCTAATGCATACTCCTAGGAAGTTTAAGTTTCATTTTATTGATCTTGGAAGTGTAAGTCTTTTAGGAAAGCTAAGAGTCATCTATCCATCTATAACAGTGGTGTGGTAGAATCATTTTATGTAAGCAACAACAAAGTATAGTAAGCTCCACTATTCTATCTTATAAAGTATTGAAGATTCTTCCTCCACCAATTTCAGTTGTTCGTTCTTCTTCTTTGGTTGTGTGGTCTTGGGCGTGGCATCTTATGCGCTACTTTCTTTTTTTTTAAGTTCTTTTTTCACATGGCATCAGAGCCACAAGTGTGGTGCCGGTATTCTTTCTAGACCCACTTGGTGAAGAAGACAACCGCTTATCATTCTTCGGCAATGGAGTCTATTGGTCGTGTTGGTGGGCTCAGCATGAAGCTTCTTACTCTCTCCAACTACAAGATTTGGAGGACTTGCATGGAGTCTTGCCCCGTTGGTGAAGACTTGTGGGAAGCTGTTGCCAGAAACTCAAGAACGAACCTTGAGGCTACTCAAGCCAACGCGGTCAGCGATGCAACAACGACATCGGTGGTTCCTCAAACGAATGCGGATGCCGTGAAGAGATGGAAGACTTTTAACGTGAAGGCCGAGTTTGTGCTAAAGAGGTCCATCTCTCATGATATTTTCGAGTACATTATCGGTTGCAAGTCGACCTCGGAGATTTGGGCTACTCTTGAAACTTTTCTCAACAAGAAGAATACTGCACGGCTTCAATTCTTAGAGATGAGTTGGCCAATACGGTGCAAGGTGATCTCTCTATCGCTCAATATTTCTTGAAGATTAAAAATCTTCGTTTGGAGATTTCTTCCTTAGAGCTGGACGAAGCTATTTCGGATGTCCGAATGAAGCGTTATATCATTCGGGGGCTACAAAAGGAGTATATATACCTTTTGTAACTTTAATACAAGGATGGGCGCAACCACCGTTCTTGACAGAGTTCGAGAATCTTTTTGCTTCTTAAGAATCTTTGGTTCGACAAATGGCAGGATGTTCCTTTTCCAAAGATGAAGACACGATTTTGTTCTCTAGAAAGAAGAAACTCCATGACAAGGAAAATGATAAGAAAGAGCTTAACAAGAAGGAAGAGTTTTCTTCCAATGATTACGGCAACCGGAAGAAGTTAATATGCAACCAGTGTGGCAAATTTGGACACATCAAGAAGTATTGCCGCGTCAAGCTTAAGGGTGGAAATTTCGCTGACAAGAAATATGATTCACATGAAAATGAAGATTGGGACAAGTGCTTTGCGGCGGAGACCACTACGGTTGGAGCCACGACTTCTATCAACTAAAAAGATGATTGGATTGTCGACTCCGGTTGCGGCCATCATCTCACCGATGACAAATCTAAGTTCTCAAATCTTCATTTTTATAGTGGCAATGAGGCCTTTATCATGGCGGATATACGATCCACCCCGTCCAAAGGAGGGCACCATTACTTTTCAAGGAGAGCATAGTGGAACTATTACTCTTAAGAGTGTGTATCATGTGCCCGGCGTGAAGAATCTCTTCTCAGTGGCTAATGCGGTAGACACCGGTCACTATGTTCTCTTTGGCCCATGGACGTGAAGTTTTTTCGGAACATCAAAAGGGTAAAGGCGGACATCGTTCATATTGGTAAAAGAGTCAATGATTTATTTGTTCTCTCGGTCTCTAACTCATATGTTGACAAGATGAGCACAAATGATGGCGCTTCTATTTGGCATGCTTGACTTGGCCATGTTCATATGAACAGGTTGAAAGCTATGGTAATCAAGAACCTTGTTCTTGGGCTTCCAAATCTCACTACATTCGGCTCTAATGATGTATGTGGGGGTTGTCAATTTGGGAAGGCACATCGAAGACCATTTAAGATCTCTCTCTCAAGGTGCGAGAATCCTTTAGAGCTTATTTATGGAGATTTGATGGGCCTACACAAACTTCTTCCTACTCCGTTCTCGCTACATGTTGGTGCTTATTGATGAATTCACAAAATTCACTTGGGTGTACTTTTTGAAGGAAAAGTTGGAAGTCTACTTTAAATTTCAAGGGTTCAAGGAGACCGTTGAAGGTGTTCTTAAGAAGAAGATCAAGAAGTTCCGCATCGATGACGGAGGAGAGTTCACTTTTACGGAGTTCTTTTCTTTTTGCCGAAAGTATGGAATCAAGATGGAGCTCTCGTGTGTTTATATGCCACAACAAAATGGCGCAGCGGAGCGAAAGATACATCATCTTGTGGAGACTTGCAAAAGTTGGCTTTATGCAAAGAACTTGTCCAAAGACTTATGAGCGGAAGGTATGGCGTGTGCGGCATACGTGATTAATCGGGTGTCTTTTAGCCTGAATAATATGAAGTCTCCATATGAGCTTATGTTCGAGGAGAAACCGAATGTGAAGTATTTCAAAGTGTTCGGTTGTCCATGCTACGTTTATATCACGGCATCGAAAAGAAGAAAGCTCGATGCTAATGTCATGCAGTGCATCTTCATTGGCTACGATGAAAGGAAGATAGGGTGGAAGTGCATGGATCCCAAAACTCATAAGTTTGTGGTTTTTAGGGATGTCGTTTTCGATGAAGCTTCTTTTTTCTTCTCTCCTCAAGATGTCTTCGTTGATATTGATTATAAAGATCAAGGTGAAGCATCTTAAGATCCGGTAGTTGAATTACCAATTTCTTCTAAGGCTCCCGCATCTTCGAATTCTTCTTCTTCTTCTTCTACCTCAGCAGTGGAGCAAGAAGAAAAGGAGAGCAATGAGGTGCAACAAGAACTTTCCATCGCTCAAGGAAGGCCAAGGAGAAATATTGTCAGGCCATTTCGTTATCGAGATGGAAACTTGGTAAACACTTGTTCTTGCTTCTTCTTTGGCCTACTTGATGATCTCGTACTCTCTTGTTTTGATGAAGTAAAAGGTGTCAAGAAATGGACGGATGCTATGAATGAAAAGATGCATGCCTTTTTAAAAATGAGACATGAGATCTTGTGCCAAAACCGAAGAATGTAGATCCGGTTACTTGCAAATGGATGTACAAGTTGAAGCACAAGATGGATGAAAACATTCATCGCTACAAGGCGAAGCTTGTTGTAAGGGCTTCTCTCAAAAGTATGGAGATGGTTATAAGGAAACCTTTAGTCCCGTGGAAAAATGACTTCCGATCAAGTGGTAATATCTCTTTGGCAGCTAGTCTTGGATGGAAGTTTTGGCAACTTGATGTGAAGAATACCTTCTTGTATGACGAGATTGACAAAGATATTTACATGGAGCAACCACCGGGATATGTTTCAAGTGCTCATCCCGATCATGTGTGAAAGCTCAAGAAGGCCCTTTATGGGTTAAAGCAAGCGCCAAGAGTATGGCATGGCAAGATTGCTCAATACTTGCATTTTTGCGGTTATCTTTCTTCACATTCGGATCATAACTTGTTTATTAAGAAACAAGGAGATTTTCATACTCTTGTTCTCTTATATGTGGATGACATGATCATCATCGGGAATGACGAATGGGACGTTTCAAGGCTTCGAGGCGAACTCTCTCTTTGGTTTGAAATGAAAGATTTGGGGGAGCTTAATGAATTTCTTGACTTGGAGGTGGAGAGGTTAAAGACGGTCTTCTTTTTTCTCAAAAAATTTATGCGGAGAAACTTGTTGAAAGGTTTGGAATAAAAGAAAGTAAGAAATGTTCTACTCATCTTGATCCTAATGTCAAGCTAAGGCGTGATGATGGTAAAGCTCTTTCCGATCCTCGACCATTTCGTGCTCTTGTTGGTAGTCTCATCTATTTGACTACCACAAGGCCGGATATTGTATTCTCGGTTAGACTTATAAGTCGCTTCATGCAAAGTCTAAGGAAATCTCATCTTGATGCAGCTAAAAGAATTTTAAAGTATGTGAATTCTACAATTGATTTTGGCCTACTTTACATAAGGATGCCGAATTTATTTTGCATGGATACACAGACGCCAACTTGGGTGGTGATTTGGATGATCGGAAATCTACTTCCGGTTATGTGTTCTTTTGTGGTTCCGTTTGCGTTTCTTAGTGTAGCAAGAAACAAGATTCGGTTTCACTTTTTATCACCGAGGCCGAATACAAGACGTCCACTCTTGCCGTTCAAGAATGCATTTGGCTAAGGTGCTTCGTCGAGGATATTTATTTACAAAATCACAAACCAACCACTCTCTTTGATAACAACAAAAGTGTGCTCAAACTATTTACCAATCCGGTTTGTTATGCAAGAACTAAACACATTGAGCTCGAACATGACTTCGTTCATGAAAAAATGCTTGAAGGGCTCATTGAGGTCATGGAGGTGCGGAACAAGGACAACATCGCCGATATCTTTACAAAATCGCTCTCCAAAGGACCGTTTCATCGTCTTCGGATCAAATTTGGTCTCATCTCCAAAAGTTCACTTTAAGGAGGGGTGAAAAATTTAAAGTGAACCTTGTGGAGGTCCAATGAAATTATGATCATCTTGTATTTTCTAGATGGTCGAATGTTGTATTTTCTAGAAGGTTAAATACTTTTCTTGGAAGTCTAATGCATGCTCTTAAGAAGTTTAAGTTTCATTTTATTGTTTTTGGAAGTGTAAGTCTTTTAGGGTGGCTAAGAGTCATCTACCTATCTATAAATAATGGTATGGTAGAGTCATTTTGTGTAAGCAACAACAAAGCATTGTAAGCTCCACTATTCTATCTTATAAAGTATTGAATGTTCTTCCTCCACCAAATTCGGTTGTTTCTTCTTCTTCTTCGTTGTGTGGTCTTGGACGTGGCACCTTGTATGCCACTTTCTTTTCTTTCTCTTTTTAAGGTTCTTTTTTCACAGTTTCCAAGGGTCATAGATATCTCGTGCTACTAGCAGCAAAGAACTGTAGCATAAAAAAAGCAGGGATGATAACAATTGCTCAAGTCCAGGTATCGATTTATTCAGATCCAAGTATAAAGTATGTGAACTGCTCGAAGCATAAAACTGTCACCATGTATTGAGACATAACCTAATCCAGTCAACATCCATCCTTGATCTTTTATTCCCATGGTAAAGCACTCAATTCGCTAAGAGCATCAAAACATAACTCATAAGCCTAAGATCATCCACAATCCTCTTCATCTCGCTGCATATGTGCTCATGGACAGTCTATTCGGGTATCAGATATAAGAATATAAATACGTGAATCCTACAACCCTTTATGTTATTTTTTATCGTGTCAGCATTAAACTGCAATAGGCCTAACGAATTGATTCATTCGCATGAGTTCTCCATCTTAACACTAAATTATGTGCATCTTCCTACAAAATTGATCTTATGCAACTTAAATTTGGTTCTTTTACAAGTGCTTAGATTAAAACATTTCTGATTCCTATCTGATAAATAAAATTTCTGTCAAAAATCACAAGGAGCTGACCCATAACAATTTGGGGGGGAAAGATTCGATTTTTATACCTGCACTGCTCATGGTAGCTCTCATCTCGTGGCAAGAAACCCGTGTTGGCGGCGGCGACGGCGGCTTTATCCTCTAACGGCGACGCTATCACGATGTTGATCAAAGCAGCGGCCGGCTCTCCTGCACCAATCGGGTCAGGTCGAGGACCCGAATTGGATTCGGATCCCTCCGCCGCTCCCTGCTGCCGCTCTCCGCCGCCGTCGTTCGCCATTGAGACTGTCGAGTTATTTACGGTTATGCCACTCTGCTGCAGCTGCTGCTCGATCTTCATGAACCTAAAAATGGATGAAGATAGAAATTGGGTTGGTATTTATAATTGTTGTATTTTTTTTAAGGATAAAATTAGAAATTCGTAAAAAGCAAAAAGTAATTAGTTGCATGTTCGAGTGTTGTGAGGAATGAGAACATGCTAGGATAGGGTAAGTTCATGTGAGCGGTGTTGAACCACTGTTTTGTAACCAAATCATATTTGAGATGTGTTTCATGGAGCAGTGTGAAACCATATACAGAATACAACATTATAATTAAAAAAGAATTAAAAGAAAGGACCCACCATTGCTTCCTTTTGTAATTTAAGAAAAAAACAACACACTCAGCACTTTAATTTTATAAAAAAGAATTGAAGGAGAGCCCACCCTTTTCTTCCCCACTGCTCAAATCGAGCGGTGGGAACTATCGCCGCTCTTCCGAACAGGTCTTATTCTTTGATTTTTTTTATTTATCAAATAGAAAATTAGATGACAAAAAATTGAAAATTACAATACCTTGCGTTAGGTTGTCGGGTGTGGCGGCGGACCATTCAGCTCACCAGTCAGTTTTTTCTCTCTCCAAATTACAGTGTCTTGTTATATGATTAAAAATAAAATAAAATTGGAGTTTGCATAAAAATGCTTAACCAACGGACATTACGCTGTTTGCAGAAAGGATTGTCTAAACAAAATGCCCTTTTCTCCATCCTCTCTAATGACATGTCCATAGCGGTAGACTTGATTAAAGTCATATCTGACAAACATGTGGTAATTTAAATTGTGTTTGCAACCGAAAGGATGGTTTGATGAAATTCAATATCATCTTTAGATAATGTTTTATATACTTTACACCGAAAATAACCATTAGGCCTCATGTGTAAACAATTGGAAAGAACTTAAATGATGTGGTGGTTATAGTTAATTTTAAAATATTCTCTCATATTTAGTAACTATTTTTACATTTCTCATGTCTTACGGTTTTGCATTATGGTTGATCATTATAAATTGAGTAATGGATATTAATCTAACAATATTTTGTCAATGCGCAATAAATGCTGCTATGCCAGATAATGATTTGATTATTTGATCGTATGAGAAATTATATGGACCGTTTCAGCATTTTTCTTTTATTCTAAATTAAATACAGTGTTTTAGTTTTGGATGATGCCCTTTTCATGACTTATAACCCTATGAGCTGAAATAATCAAAGTTTTCACATCAATTAATCCATTAAGTCTACATCAAATGAAGCATTTGGATGAAAAAGGCGGTATGAAAAATAACTTTAAAGCTAACACATAAAAAAAGAAAAATTGGGAAACAAAAGTAGAAAATGCTTTTACCTAAAGAATTGACAACTATAAGTACGTAATGTCTATTTATGATGTGCAATCGCATTAATAGGCAGTTAAGATTTGAAAGAGACACACACGTACACAAAAAGGAAGAAGCATGGAATTATTTGTAGCCAAGACATTATAAACCAAAACACAATAGTGGTCCAATTATTTTTTTAACCTAATATAAGCACAGGACATAAAACCTTGATCCATCACTGACATTGGGCCCACCAATTAATTAATGGCTTAATTTGCTAAAGCGATGTATTAACTAACAAGTCATTTTCTTGGCCTTTCTTCACAATACGGCGCCAAAGATGTTTCAATCATAATCGATTTAGAATAAAACGTCATTATACAGTTGGTGAACGTTGCTTGTACGGGTGTATATGTGTATATACATATATGTTAGTATTTTGTGAAGAATGAATGAATGCACATTCCTATGTTAAATTATACAAGTAAAACATTTGTATTTAACATTCCGATACTTTTTCATGCTTGCACATACCAATCATTCCTTTTTTTAATTGGGCAAAATCTTAGGGAAGATTTTCTTCTTTCCTGCAAATGTTAATTTTACGTATTTCTTATCTCTGTTATATTTTCGTTTTGCGAATTAGCAACAACAATTGTTGTTTGTCATTTTCTTCTTACATTTTCTGGCCGAGTTGTATATTTTAATTTCTCCATATCTCATATTGTTCTAATATTTTTTAGATTAAAATATATCCGATCTATCTGAAGTTTGTCCATTTGAAATCAATTGTATATATGACACAGATTGTCATGTAAAAAGAAATCATTTTTTAGAAGGTTATTGAAATGAAAATGCATCAAAGGGTTATTCACATATGCTTTTATGTTGAAAGGAAAAACAAGACAAGATGTCCTAATCAAATACGTGTAGGAAAAAAATATTTACAGATACATCAACATTCGAGCAAACGAAATAGTACGATATATGAACAAATTGAAAACGCTGTTTGTAATCTACCATTTTTACCATATGTATTGAAATGGGGAACGGACCAGATATCACGATCCGGTGCTGGCGGACAGTAAATTTGCTTCCAAACACTCTTTTTTGGGGGTGGGTTTTTTTGGGGGGAGGAGGGAGAGGGGGGTGTTTGGGTTGGATAGGAGTCCTCTTTTTCGTTAAAAATTTAATCACACGGAAGAGCCTTGATGTGTTGACCAACAGCAAATTCAGACTAGATTAATATATTCTACTATATTAATGGCAAATGAGGGATGCATGTGGCACGTACAAAAGAAACCATTCTAATTTTTGCCATATCAGTAATGCTGATGTGTCAAAAATTGATAATTTTGATTTATATTATAATTAAAATAAAAAATAAAATATAAAGGTTTTTGGATTATTGTTACTATTCACCCATAACAAACTCACCGTAACTGAAAGATTTTAGCTTCTAATTATCTCTGTAACTCTTGTCATTCCCATGTTCCCATTTCTTCAACTAATTCTTTAAAAATCTTTTTAAATCTTTGTAATGTCAAAATATACAAACGTGCATCGCACGTGCAACATATTGTTTAGGTGGCATTGAGCAAAGCATTTGGTTGATGGGTTATGTTGGGATCGAAAATTGCACTGTATTGCCAAATCCCAAACACCCGAGCTTTAGTAAGTTGGGCCCACAGCCGAACCCAAGTCGTGTCCATTCCTGAACCCAAGCCCAAGCCAAGATTGGTTGAACTCAAGCATGGGGCTAGCCCCCATGCCAAGAAAAAAGAGAAAATGTAATAAATAGATTTAACGTGTAAATATGTAAAGTAATAAGCAAAAAGGCAATTTTGTAAAGCTTAATGGCTAATATGTAATTGTGTAAAGGGTATTTAAATCCACCATATGATGAAATGAATAAGTTTTTCCCTTCCCATAAAATTTGCTAGGGTTTTGAGCCTCCATCAAAGAAAGAGGCAAGTCTCTTTCTTCTTCATCTTTTTCCTCAAAGAGAGCGAGAGCCCCAAAAAGAAAGAAAGATCTTTTTGGGTCTCTCATCTCCTTCATTTCTCTTCCTCAATACAACTCATCAAAAGAGAACTCATCTCGTTTGGAAAACTACTTCTCAAGATCTAATACCAAAACCAAAGAAAGGAGCAACGTTTCTTTATCAAACTTGAAGAACACGAGAGAAAAACTCTCAGGGTTAAAACCCATGGCTTTCATCCCGAGCAAACATATTTGAACAAAATGAATTCGGTGAAAGTCCTTGGCTTTCACCACTCCGACATCTCCCGTGAGATACATGGAAACATGGATCGCAATCCATGTTCTCCCTTTCAAATCACGAACACGGGATACACCCGTGTTCAACCTCGGGATCCCCTTTGGGACCCCTGTTTTGGGACCCCCTAAAAGGGGTTCCCGTCTTCGGAACCCCCTAAAAGAGGCTCCAAACGTCGCGACCCCCTGTCACGACCTGAAGGTGGAGCGTGACTGGCACTTAAATCATGCAACGTCTAAAAACGTAACGTAATTCAAGTAAGCTAAAATTCCAGAAATCTAAATCATGAAATAAAATAGAGTGATAAAATACTTGTATAAAAAGGTTAATCTAAATATGCAAGAGTTGTGTCAAAAATCTTTTGAAGACTCAAGTTTTATGAAAATTTCGGCAGTATTTCCTTTGTAAAAACAGATCCTAAAATCGATACATAACATGAACATATATATTCAACCATAATAGGCATTCCCAAATGGGAGCTAGCTCTTCGCCGAATTGGCAGAACACAACACAAGCAAGAGTATATCATCACAGTGCAAAAACAATAAAGAAGCAAGAAAAGAAAGCATCGCCCACAAAGAAAACATAAAAGTCAGCTCACACGAGCTTTACACCATATATCAATATAATACAAGTCTCACAGTCTCGCCTCTAGGTCATATATACAAGTGGTAGATGGAGTGTACTAGATACAAAAGTAAATATATATGGTGGAAGACAAAAGAATATCCTCACAACCCACCTACAAGTATCGTGCCCAAAAGTCGAAGCAAAAGGAATAGCAGAAGAAGTAGTAGTGCGTCCGCCGCGACTATGCTGACGGGTCGGTCCTACATGACACTATGGCACAACGGGGGTGAGTTTCCAGCTCGTGAGTAATAAGTAATATCATATGAGACAATCGCAAGTATGCACGTAAATGCGTCAGATCCTAAGTATGAACTATGATGCGATGTACTAGTATAAATGTGACATGAATAAGTGATCAAGTATGAAATCTGGGTATATCTGCTATGCGAAAACCGAGTTTTATCTTAATAGATTTTAGTATGGTAAAACCGAAGTATCATCAATAGAAACAACATAATTGTCACGACCCGAAAGTACGGAACATGACCGGCACTTAAACTACGAACGTCTCGAGGCGTACGTAATCTAAGTAAACCGAAAACCCAGAAATCCAAACCAAGAAAAGTAGTAGAGTGCAGGAAAACCAACTTAAAGCAAGTAGTTTCAATAGCATAAGCCGAATTATGCGGTTTTTAAAACATCAAAAATTTACTAAAAATTTCGGCAGAGTCTCCTTTACAAATACTGCCCCCCAATCGGGATACGACATGAATAGTATACGAAATCAAAAAAAGGGCATCCCCAAGCGGGAGCTAGCTCTTCGTCAATCGACGGTCACAACCACACAAGCAATATAATATACAACGCCAAGGGCGAGGATCAAAACTCAAATGGAAACTCAAAACAACAAGAAATCCACAGAAATACAGCGCGCGACTCTAAGGTAAAAAGAATAAACATCACTGGTCTCTATCTCAAATAAATACATGTTTGGTTGATGGAACTTCTAGATACAACAGAGTAATAATATACAAGTTATATAATGGGGGGGGTACGATACAAGTAAACCCACCTACTAGCAAATCACCCGAAGGAAACTATGCCCGCAAGCCGTAATGAAACCTGTACGGCAAACCTGCAAGAAACTGAGGCACAACGGGGGTGAGTTGCCAACTCGTGAATAGAAAAACATTTACGAATAGAAATCGCATAAATAACGCAACCTAGGTCACTGATCATAATATATCCTCAATTATATATATAACATACAACCTATAACAAGGCTAGGGTAAATATCTAACCCGAGTGTACTCTCATGTGCCCGTGTCAGTGCCTCAGGTAGCAATATATCATATGAATGAGGTATGAATGCATGAAAACAGAATACATGTAAATGAAGAACTGTTTTCATAATTTAGTGAGATTTCCTTTGTATTTTTAAAATGAGATATCATAATGAAATCAGCATAAAACAGTGCCTAGCATCGGCATAAAACGTAATCCCAATATCTCAATATCTCTGTATCACAGTCTCTGTACCTCAATATCTCGAAATCTCAATGTCTCAATCACAATATCTAGGGCGCCGTCAGTCCAGACCGGCCCTTACCATCCATCTCAAGACTACGACGGTATCCTCCGGATATCCGACGCGTCGGGTAAAATCACCGGTAGGTAGTGCTCCCCTGCCAGGCTCACATCGTCATCATCACGTGCTTCTTGCCCCGGGGTACCTTACCGGGTCCACCATGTACCCGAAACGGTTCATCCGTATCCTCGAATCGGGTCTCGAAATCCATCAGCAAACTCATGGTGGATGACTCATACATCATGGGAAAACCGCGCGTTTTATTTTAAAAAAAGAGAAAAGGTTTATTTATGTTTTTGCGGTTTTCCTCCAAATCCAGAAAATCTCGTGGAACTCCGAATCCAAAACCTCAATAACACGTAAAATAGTGAATATATGCATGAGAATCCATGAATGCGGCATAATAATGAATAACAGTATGCATGAAGTAGCAGGCAATAACTACAATGTCTAAACTATTAGCTAATAGGCTATGTCAAGCAATAATATTTTCTAAGGTGTACGTGACATGGCAATTACCGATGAAGATGTGTGTGAGCCGGCAAGTAAGTGTACGTGGTACATACGCATTATCGGTAATGGTGCTGGTGTCCTAACAGCATGATATCAATAATGGAATATGCAGCAAAATAAGTATGCGAGGCAGAGCGAACAGCAATAATGTGCGGGAGCTGAATACTAGACACAACGGTAACTAATCTGTAATAATCTACTATAAGTCCTACAAATGGTGCCTTTTGAAATAACACGAATCATGGGGTTTTGAAAATAGGGGCTACGGTGTTTTTATGAAAAGATACGTCTTTTGAAATATCCGTAGGATCCCTTGGGCTGTCTTTTAAAATACCCACGATTCGTTAGTTTTTGAAATAGGTAAGAATCGAATCTAATCTAACTAAACTAAACTAAAGGGCTAAGCTAACAAGCTGAACTACAGGTAAGGAAACCGCCTATCATCTGAGTCGATACATATACCTACCTGTATATGTATAGTCGGTGATCCCGCCTCAATAATATCATAGCCGATACCATATCTATAATCAGGCATCCCAAGTCAAGAGTGCGGATCAATCATCAATATAGCTCGTACGTAAATCCGTCGTACGGCATCCCAAATCTGGGTACGGGTCAATATCATATTCATCATACTATTCACCTGGTATCCTCTTTATCAAATATCATGATCGCGGTACTGATCTACGTCTGGTACCATATTGATACTGCCTACGTATGCATGGACGTGTGTGAAACACTACGTTAAGGACCCGCTACAACGTCATGTCGTATCTAAGATACGAACCCTGCTATATCACCGATCTCACGGCCTCAAATCAAATCTCATCGACTCAGCTCAATCCCAAGTATCATCCTCAATCCGTATGTGAACACATAGTCCTATACCCATGTGAACACATAACCATAAAGAATCCCATGAGCACATAACAATAGGAAAGTATGCAAGTATGTATGTGTGTATGTGTAGTGCAACACTACCCTAGGGTTCGCAACACTAAAGTAATCCAACACACCAATATCCATCCTAAGCATCGTTATTAATCCCAAATAACATATAATAATTGTTGGTGTGTATACGCATCCGTATACACCACCACGGACTGCAGGGGTGCAATACGCCATCCACCCGACTTCTCCCCGTAGATATAAATCTACTCACCTGGTCCTCGCTAGCCGGTGCCGACGTCGCCACGCTTTTGCTTGTCGTCTCGAAGTCCACATGGGGGTACCTACATATCATAACGCACCATATCGCATTAAAATTAAATTCGAAATCGAAACGGCGTACGAAAATCAAATCGGCACGCGTATCACGCATAGGTCCAAACCTATCGTCTACGCATACAAGAATAGTCAAACCAACCCTCGATGTCGATGTACAAACGTCAAACCATCGAGAAAAATCCAATCACACTCATTTGCACATTCATGAACACTAATTTTAATATAAACTAGTTTAAAACTCACAAAAACCCCAATTTTACTTAAAAAGTCATTTTTCCGAAAATCTAGCAAGCACAATTCGCCGTTTTTGTACAAAACAGGATGTTTAAATGAATGTAGCGGCCAATATATTTATTAAATATCTTAAATAAGTCATATAAACAATTCCCGGAATTTAATCTCATTAAATTCCAAAAACCCTAATATTCTAGTTTACAAAATACCTAAAATTTAACAATTTTAAAGCAAAAATGCACAAACTACAATCTACCTTAGATTTGCATGATCTAGAGCATTAAACCATACTTAATAAAGTTAATAAAGTCATGAAAGACCTAAACACATTTTTAATCCCAAGTATTTAACCAATTTCAAAAACCTAGTAAGCAAATTAGCAATTAACACAATTTTTAAACTAACCATTAGCACAAGCTACTAATCTTGTATTAACATGACAAAAAAAAACCTAAATATAACACACAACCATACACCAATTTTATAAAACCCTAACTTGCATTCAAATTCATAACTTGAATTCCAAAACTTGCAACTTAAGCCTAATTAACACTTAAGTAGTTTAGCTTTAAGAAATTAGTAACAAATTAAGCAAAAATGTTTTAGAATTATACCCAAAAATATTTGAAGATCCACAAGCATCCATGGCCTCCCAAAATGCTCTCTTTTCACAAAGATCCATGCTATACGGGCTAAGCTAAAATGGGTAGGAGTCGGATTTGGGTTTTGGGATTTTTTTTGATGGATTTGAGGCAATTTTTGATGAAGTTTGAAGAGAAAAGAGAAGGGAAATGGGGGGGGGGGGCTGTTGCTGCTGTAGAAGGGGGGGTCGGCTAGAATGGGAGTGGGAGAGGAGAGAGAGGGAGGTAGAGAAAGTGGGGGGAGAAATCAAAGTCAATTCAAGGTCAAAGGTCCACCTCATTTCTCCATTTTCTTTTCTTTTCTTTCATTTCTTTCCTTCGAAATTCAAGTGGGGTAAAAAAATGGGGGCTGCTGAATTCTTCAAGGGGAGAAGTAAATGGGAGTGTGTGGATGTGGGTACGGGTGTGGGGTGATGAAAAATGATAAATATAATACCCCAAACATCCATTTACGCTAAAAAAAGCCTTTTTTTCTTCAATAATTTCTAAACCGTTTTGGCAAATGATTTCGTTCCAAAAACCACATGATAAAATTTTATTTAATGTTTTAAGATGCACAAAATTTGTTTCAACTCATTTCAATTTGTAATTTTCCCTAATTAAATGTATTAGTGATGGCTTAAATAATAATAAAATAATATTTTTTTCAGAAAATTTGAAATTTCACCAGCGGCTCAATAAACACCAAATAATAGCAATTACATAGCTAGAATATGTATATTTAATTTTTATAATAAGATATTTGTATTTTGACTTTTTACAGAAAACCCCCTTATTTTACCGATTTTTCGAAATTTCACCGAAACGATTTTCAAAACGTTACAATCTTCCCCCCTTAAAGAAATTCGGTCCCTGAATTTAAATTCAAACTCCCCCAAATACTAAAACATCTAAGAAAACCCATCAAGTCGTCGGGGCTCCGAAATTGTAAATACATAAAACAAATCGTAGCGCAGCGCATGCGCTTGAAAAATGAGCATATAACTCAAATCAAAACTCCGTCAAGTATCCCGCAATCATCGGAGTCATGGAGAAGACATCAATGCCAAATCTAAATCAAACCAATGTGATATAACTCGAAACTATACATGTAAACATCGAATCTATATCTGTAAGTATCTGAAGGAAATGCATGCCAAATCTCTTTAAGTCGCTGTGCAACGCGTATAACACTGCACAGTGGCGGACGTCTATCATAAGAAAATAACTATATACATATATACCTTTGTTTTAAATGTACGTTCCGCCGTTTTGGAAACAATTTAGAAGGGTTTCCTTGTTTTAAACATTTCGTGTCATATCAGACACGTAGGTAAATACTGAGGCTATAGCTCGCTTTTTGGAAATCCCTTCAAAAACTATCAATGCATGCAAAATATATTCAGGTACTGTCCTCTGACTAGTCCTGCTCAGTACGAAAATACATAGCAATATCATAAAAACGTACTGCTCTATACGAAATCAATCCCAAAATATGCACATGAATGCTACGTGCGTCTGGTGCGCACGGAAATCAAAATCCATGAATGTGCTATACATGCGCACAGAAACAATATCTAAGTGCATCGGGTGTGCACGAAACATCTGTCGTAGGCAACATGTGTGCCTGACAGCAAAATCAGGTGCATCTATCGTGCACGAAATCATGAAATCCAATATCAAGCGCCGAACGTGCGCAAAATCAATCAGGTGCACAAGGTGCACAAAACAAATATCGGGTATCACAATCGAAATCGAAGTCCAGTGCATCTAAGTGCACAAAGGCGTATCACTGCACTGCAAGCATATATAAACTATACCGAGTGCAGGAACGAAATCGTGTGCATGCATACGCACAAAACCAACTCAACTGTTTAAAATCGTAAAATCACAAACATGTGAAACTGAAGCACGAAAACGATATCAAGTGCAACACTGTGCAAAGATCGTAAATCCTCAATCATCAAAATCAAATCATATGAATAAATCACCCAAAACATCGTAATCAATAATGGCGGAATAGTACTGCTCAAGCGCATCCTCTAAGAATCTCGGCCAACTGTCGCGGTCACTAATGGGATGTCTCGTCAATGATCATGAACTCTGGCCTGCTGGTGTGCGTAACAATGACCACTCCTGGGTCAAGGTCTTCACTGTGAATTACCAATCTCTCGGTCCATTGGCTCATCGGCCCTGTCAGTGTGCTAACGGGGATGATCCCATTCTGGCACTTCTCTGGTCATCTCTCGGTCAATCATCGCGACCACTCGTAAGACAGCATATCACTGGCGTCGGCCTCTGGCTCTCTGAATGTACGTGACACATCTGATCCTGGGTGCAAGTATCATTGCAGCAGTGTCCTGGAAGGAATCCTACTCACGGTCTCTTCCATGTCTCGTCTCTGCCAACTGTCCGGAAGTCATCGTCCTTTCCTATATCTGCATCTTGCTCCGGAATGGCTGCATACCCATCGCGACTCCTTCTGGATGGTATATCCAGTACTCTGCCTCGGCATGTGTATGGCATCTCTGATGTCGGCGGAGTGGAACGTCGTCTTATCCAGATCTTGTACGGATCTCTTTACTCCACTTTCTCTAATGTCGACTGCTTCGGACTCGTCTCATCGTGGCTACATGGACTGAGCTCCAACGGCTATCCTCGTATCGGGAGTCTCCCAAGAAATGCATCTCACCACCTAGCATCCGAATTAAGTCGAGCCATCCGATCGAGTCGTCAAAACCTCATAATCCCCCAAGAGCTCAACATCTTGGGCACAGTTTAATAGTATCGAGTACATACCACAGCATCGGTGGTCCAGCCGTAGAAGGGCAAACCCAAGCCTCACTAATGGCGCCGCGGAACTGCCGCAAACCCTAAGGTTCAAAGGCTTTCACACGGTCATTAAGTCGAGTTAGGGTTTCATTCTTCTAGAGGGACCATAGAATTGCCTGCATGTCTTTCCGACTACTTTAAACTTGGAATAATAGGTTTCTGACATTCGATCGTCTCTGTCGACTCTCAACGTCTCCGCGTGAAGTCGTCTCTTGCTGGAATCAATCTATCTGATGACCTCTCATCGGTTAGGCGAACGAACCACATGTCCTAGTCATTCATCCTCGGGTGACTAGCGACCTTCTATCATCTCTTAGTACAACTTGTACTGCAATAGCTCCAACATATGGGGCGATATCTCGTCGCTCACAGCAACAACTGGCTCACTCGTCTGCACGCTGAACAGTGCCTCAATCATCATGAGTAAGCAATACACCAACGGTCATCAAAATCTGGCTGGCCTCTATCATTGGCTCAATTCTCTAGTGTCGATCAGCGCCTCCGAGTAACCTCATAAAGGCGATCCGCCAAACACTCGTGGCGCGGAAACACAGTAAAAAGATACATCTCTACAATCGTGTGTCGCCGGAATTTCGCCCTGGTCAGTCCTCGTTCGTGACGAGCTTGTGCTGACCGCAACTCTAGCCGTAGCTCTCCCTGCCCGTAACCGTAGCAGCAAAACCATAACTGATACTGATGAGGCTAGATCGGAATGAATATAATACTGAACAAGGAAATGTACATCCTAAGGCTTCATAAGTGGAGTGGCGTGTTGTAAATATGCCGCGGAACATACCAACGGTACGTCACTCTACTTTAGTCACCTATTCCATCAACCAAGGGTCATCCTACGCTCCGAAGGTTAAAACCTAACGCTCTGATACCAACTTTGTCACGACCCGAAAGTACGGAACATGACCGGCACTTAAACTACGAACGTCTCGAGGCGTACGTAATCTAAGTAAACCGAAAACCCAGAAATCCAAACCAAGAAAAGTAGTAGAGTGCAGGAAAACCAACTTAAAGCAAATAGTTTCAATAGCATAAGACGAATTATGCGGTTTTTAAAACATCAAAAATTTACTAAAAATTTCGGCAGAGTCTCCTTTGCAAATACTGCCCCCCAATCGGGATACAACATGAATAGTATACGAAATCAAAAAAAGGGCATCCCCAAGCGGGAGCTAGCTCTTCGTCAATCGACGGTCACAACCACACAAGCAATATAATATACAATGCCAAGGGCGAGGATCAAAACTCAAATGGAAACTCAAAACAACAAGAAATCCACAGAAATACAACGCGCGACTCTAAGGTCAAAAGAATAAACATCACTGGTCTCTATCTCAAATAAATACATGTTTGGTTGATGGAACTTCTAGATACAACAGAGTAATAATATACAAGTTATATAATGGGGGGTACGATACAAGTAAACCCACCTACTAGCAAATCACCCGAAGGAAACTATGCCCGCAAGCCGTAATGAAACCTGTACGGCAAACCTGCAAGAAACTGGGGCACAACGGGGGTGAGTTGCCAACTCGTGAATAGAAAAATATCTACGAATAGAAATCGCATAAATAACGCAACCTAGGTCACTGATCATAATATATCCTCAATTATATATATAACATACAACCTATAACAAGGCTAGGGTAAATATCTAACCCGAGTGTACTCTCATGTGCCCGTGTCAGTGCCTCAGGTAGCAATATATCATATGAATGAGGTATGAATGCATGAAAACAGAATACATGTAAATGAAGAACTATTTTCATAATTTAGTGAGATTTCCTTTGTATTTTTAAAATGAGATATCATAATGAAATCAGCATAAAACAGTGCCTAGCATCGGCACAAAACGTAATCCCAATATCTCAATATCTCTGTATCACAGTCTCTATACCTCAATATCTCGAAATCTCAATGTCTCAATCACAATATCTAGGGCGCCGTCAGTCCAGACCGGCCCTTACCATCCATCTCAAGACTACGACGGTATCCTCCGGATATCCGACGCGTCGGGTAAAATCACCGGTAGGTAGTGCTCCCCTGCCAGGCTCACATCGTCATCATCACGCGCTTCTTGCCCCGGGGTACCTTACCGGGTCCACCATGTACCCGAAACGGTTCATCCGTCTCCTCGAATCGGGTCTCGAAATCCATCAGCAAACTCATGGTGGACGACTCATACATCATGGGAAAACCGCGCGTTTTATTTTAAAAAAAGAGAAAAGGTTTATTTATATTTTTGCGGTTTTCCTCCAAATCCAGAAAATCTCGTGGAACTCCGAATCCAAAACCTCAATAACACGTAAAATAGTGAATATATGCATGAGAATCCATGAATGCGGCATAATAATGAATAACAGTATGCATGAAGTAGCAGGCAATAACTACAATGTCTAAACTATTAGCTAACAGGCTATGTCAAGCAATAATATTTTCTAAGGTGTACGTGACATGGCAATTACCGATGAAGATGTGTGTGAGCCGGCAAGTAAGTGTACGTGGTACATACGCATCAGTGGTAATGGTGCTGGTGTCCTAACAGCATGATATCAATAATGGAATATGCAGC
Organism: Agapanthus africanus; assembly: GCA_030015575.1. NCBI lineage: Eukaryota > Viridiplantae > Streptophyta > Magnoliopsida > Asparagales > Amaryllidaceae > Agapanthus > Agapanthus africanus. The sequence goes on along the minus strand of CM057350.1, from coordinate 53,288,711 downwards.
AAAATAAGTATGCGAGGCAGAGCGAACAGCAATAATGTGTGGGAGCTGAATACTAGACACAACGGTAACTAATCTGTAATAATCTACTATAAGTCCTACAAATGGTGTCTTTTGAAATAACACGAATCATGGGGTTTTGAAAATAGGGGCTACGGTGTTTTTATGAAAAGATACGTCTTTTGAAATATCCGTAGGATCCCTTGGGCTGTCTTTTAAAATACCCAAGATTCGTTAGTTTTTGAAATAGGTAAGAATCGAATCTAATCTAACAACTAAACTAAACTAAAGGGCTAAGCTAACAAGCTGAACTACAGGTAAGGAAACCGCCTATCATCTGAGTCGATACATATACCTACCTGTATATGTATAGTCGGTGATCCCGCCTCAATAATATCATAGCCGATACCATATCTATAATCAGGCATCCCAAGTCAAGAGTGCGGATCAATCATCAATATAGCTCGTACGTAAATCCGTCGTACGGCATCCCAAATCTGGGTACGGGTCAATATCACATTCATCATACTATTCACCCGGTATCCTCTTTATCAAATATCATGATCGCGGTACTGATCTACGTCTAGTACCATACTGATACCGCCTACGTATGCATGGACGTGTGTGAAACACTACGTCAAGGACCCGCTACAACGTCATGTCGTATCTAAGATACGAACCCTGCTATATCACCGATCTCACGGCCTCAAATCAAATCTCATCGACTCAGCTCAATCCCAAGTATCATCCTCAATCCGTATGTGAACACATAGTCCTATACCCATGTGAACACATAACCATAAAGAATCCCATGAGCACATAACAATAGGAAAGTATGCAAGTATGTATGTGTGTATGTGTAGTGCAACACTACCCTAGGGTTCGCAACACTAAAGTAATCCAACACACCAATATCCATCCTAAGCATCGTTATTAATCCCAAATAACATATAATAATTTTTGGTGTGTATACGCATCCGTATACACCACCACGGACTGCGGGGGTGCAATACGCCATCCACCCGATTTCTCCCCGTAGATATAAATCTACTCACCTGGTCCTCGCTAGCCGGTGTCGACGTCGCCACGCGCTTGTTTGTCGTCTCGAAGTCCATATGGGGGTACCTACATATCATAACGCACCATATCGCATTAAAACTAAATTCGAAATCGAAACGGCATACGAAAATCAAATCGGCACGCGTATCACGCATAGGTCCAAACCTATCGCCTACGCATGCAAGAATAGTTAAACCAACTCTCGATGTCGATGTACAAACGTCAAACCATCGAGAAAAATCCAATCACACTCATTTGCACATTCATGAACACTAATTTTAATATAAACTAGTTTAAAACTCACAAAAACCCCAATTTTACTTAAAAAGTCATTTTTCCGAAAATCTAGCAAGCACAATTCGCCGTTTTTGTACAAAACAGGATGTTTAAATGAATGTAGCGGCCAATATATTTATTAAATATCTTAAATAAGTCATATAAACAATTCCCGGAATTTAATCTCATTAAATTCCAAAAACCCTAATATTCTAGTTTACAAAATACCTAAAATTTAACAATTTTAAAGCAAAAATGCACAAACTACAATCTACCTTAGATTTGCATGATCTAGAGCATTAAACCACACTTAATAAAGTTAATGAAGTCATGAAAGACATAAACTCATTTTTAATCCCAAGTATTTAACCAATTTCAAAAACCTAGTAAGCAAATTAGCAATTAACACAAATTTTAAACTAACCATTAGCACAAGCTACTAATCTTGTATTAACATGACAAAAAAAAAACCTAAATATAACACACAACCATACACCAATTTTATAAAACCCTAACTTGTATTCAAATTCATAACTCGAATTCCAAAACTTGCAACTTAAGCCTAATTAACACTTAAGTAGTTTAGCTTTAAGAAATTAGTAACAAATTAAGCAAAAATGTTTTAGAATTATACCCAAAATTATTTGAAGATCCACAAGCATCCATGGCCTCCCAAAATGCTCTCTTTTCACAAAGATCCATGCTATACGGGCTAAGCTAAAATGGGTAGGAGTCGGATTTGGGTTTTGGGATTTTTTTTGATGGATTTGAGGCAATTTTTGATGAAGTTTGAAGAGAAAAGAGAAGGGACATGGGGGGGGGGGCTGTTGCTGCTGTAGGAGGGGGGGTCGGCTGGAATGGGAGTGGGAGAGGAGAGAGAGGGAGGTAGAGAAAGTGGGGGGAGAAGTCAAAGTCAATTCAAGGTCAAAGGTCCACCTCATTTCTCCATTTTCTTTTCTTTTCTTTCATTTCTTTCCTTTGAAATTCAAGTGGGGTAAAAAAATGGGGGCTGCTGAATTCTTCAAGGGGAGAAGTAAATGGGAGTGTGTGGATGTGGGTACGGGTGTGGGGTGATGAAAAATGATAAATATAATACCCCAAACATCCATTTACGCTAAAAAAAGCCTTTTTTTCTTCAATAATTTCTAAACCGTTTTGGCAAATGATTTCATTTCAAAAACCACATGATAAAATTTTATTTAATGTTTTAAGATGCACAAAATTTGTTTCAACTCATTCCAATTTGTAATTTTCCCTAATTAAATGTATTAGTGACGGCTTAAATAATAATAAAATAATATTTTTTTCAGAAAATTTGAAATTTCACCAGCGGCTCAATAAACACCAAATAATAGCAATTACATAGCTAGAATATGTATATTTAATTTTTATAATAAGACATTTGTATTTTGACTTTTTACAGAAAACCCCCTTATTTTACCGATTTTTCGAAATTTCACCGAAACGATTTTCAAAACGTTACAATAATCCTGTGTCAAGCATCGACACTCAATATCTTGATATCTCGGGTGCCGTCACTCATATCGGCCCTCAAATCCATCTGAATCGTACGACTCCGGTCGGTATCATATCCGCCGGGCCAACAATCACCAGTAGGTATTGTTCCCTTGCCAGGCTCAACGTCTCTCTATACGGCCTTCTTGCTCTGGGGTACCTTACCGGGCCCACCATATACTCGCAGACGGTGCCTCCTCTTTTCTCGAATCGGGTATATACATAACTCCAGAACTGAGAAAACTCATGGTGGACGCCACACTTCATATCATGAGAAACCGCATTTTCCTTTTAAAATGATCGTAAGTTTATACAATTCACTTGCAGGTCCCCAAATCCAGAAATCTCATGAAAACGGAAATCTCCAAGAAAATCATAATACATGAATATGTCGATGATGGCGAATGTCCATGATATCAATATGATGCAACTAGATGAATGACTCGATGATTTATATGTCATAATGATGAAAATGAAAACATGTAAGTTATCAAGCAAATTCTATAGTGTACGTGACATAGCAATTACCAATGACGTGTGTGTACATACAGAATAGTGCACATGCGGCATGAACCATTGGTAATGGTGCAAGTGTCCTAGTGTGATAATATCAAGGTGCATGATAATGCGTATGCAATATGGATATGGGTATACGCATATGAATACAAGAATCGTAATTAAATTCTAACTATCGGGCGCTTTACGCCATCCGAACTATTCCCCCATAGATGCCAAATCTACTCACCAGAACGTCTCGGCTAATCGAATCCGACCACCGTCTTTTCTTTCCTAGCCGCGTCCGACGTCTCCACAACCGATCTTAAAATCGCACAAACTTAGCACATGAGGCTAGAAATCCGAGATAACGTGAAATCAAATACTATACGAAGGAACTAACTCTCACAAGTTAAACACGTGTAAACTTGGTGCGCTAAACGTGAGCAACAACGTCTAAGACCACCCCTAAGGACTGTTTTCCAAAGAAAACGCCAAAACTAGAATCGAAACATTCGTATCGTACATTAACAAAACGCTTAATTTAAGATAAAACGGTCCCATATTTTTATAGGGGTACAAATAGAGAAAGTTGCATACACGACCTAAATAGAGCAACAGAGACCCCTCGACCAAGACCCACCACCTGACCCCCTAACCTGGCTGCAAATTGCGTCCAGAACTAATAAAATTGCGGCCACAAAGTTGATATGGGGGCTCGGGTTTTGAGGGTGAATTCCTGGTGCAAAAACTATCTTACAGTAATTGCAACTTCTCATAAAAGTGTCTGGGTTGATAGCAGATCCCGTAAAAACCCTAATCTTTAACTAAAATGATATTTAACACTAATTTGAAACATTAAGGTGTTTTAGTGCAAACTTGGTAGTGTAACAAGACTATTAGACATTAAATTACTCTTAACTACCCTAATATGAGTCATGATTATCCTAGAAGTCATTAAAACCCTAAACTTGACTTAACCCTCTCTTGAAACTTAAGATTTGCTTTTATCATCACCCTAAAACCTAATTAAGACAAGTATGACAAGAGATTTGCAAAACATGAAGTAAACTTGACTCATACCTTACCAAGAGATGAAGAAGACCCTAACTTGATAAGATAGCCACCAAAATGAAAACTTGCTTGAAGGAAACTTTTGAAGAGATTTGGATTAGGATTTTGGAAAGGTCTAATGAAAGATTTATGGTGATTTGGATAGGGTTTTAAGTAAGGTAGAGAAGGATTTTTGTTCTAAGAAGAGAGAAGATGAAGAAGAGAAGAAGAAATATCTAGAGAGTGAGAGAGCTCAAGCCATGGCACACCCCTCACCCCTCATTTAATGCACCCTGCCTCTTATTCAATTTTATTTTTATTTTTATTTTTCACAAAAATCTAGAACCATCCATAATTTTTAAATGAATAAGCATGTTTAAAAAAATATGTTTTGGTTGTCATGGTTGCAAAAACTTGTTTTAACCTATACTAATCGTAACACTAGATTAGTGTGTAAGTGCATTTAAAATATAATTTTTTAATAAATAAACAAATAATTAAATAAATAACTAATTAAATAAATAACTAATTAAATACATAATTAATAAATAATTACATAAGAAAATAGATATATTTATGTCTATGTGGAAATAATTATTAACTAGGTTTTATTGAAAAACTCATGTTATACCACTAATTAATCTATAATTATTCTAACGATTATTAAAACGTTACACCCCCCCAAATGAGGGTTTATGCCTTCGGGACCCCCAAAGGGTCTATTGTTTTCGGGACCCCCAAAGAGGGTCTCCCGCTGTCGGGACCCCCTAAAGGGGTTCATTGTTTTTTGGGATCCCTCTGAAGGGGGTCTCCCGCTGTCAGGACCCCCTAAAAGGGTCCCCTTGCTTCAGGACCCCTCTCCTTCGAAACCCCCTTTTAAGGGGTTCCCGTCTGTCATGTCCCACTTCCCAAAAGACGAGAAACGAGAGTGGACGAGACCCGCAACGTATTCACACCTACAAGAACTCCTTCTTGACATAAATACGCTAAGCGTAATTACAACCAGAAAGATAATAAATACAAGAATTTAAAATAGTAACAATGTCCAAAAACATCTATTACAGTCCCAAAAATAATAACTGAACACAGTTTTAAAAATTTAATGAACTAGGAATAAAAAGAAAAGCCTTGAACAAAAGAAGTGTAAGGACCGTAGTGCTCACGCCGCAAGACTCGCAGCGAAGGCGTAAGCGAAAAAAAAACTTTTAAGCAAGCATCATTGACCAATACCCTAAAATCGATTCCACACTAAACTAGATATCATACATACAGGGTTAAGGGGTTTGGCTACATTTGTAGCGTGTCCGTCCAATTGCGAAAGACCCGTACACCACTTTAAGGACTCTAGTAAGGCTCCGAAGTCGCCTTGCATGCCGATTTTCCATGCCGAAAATGATCCATCTGAGAGAATCCGAATTCAAGCTTTAGCTTCACACCAAAGTATCAAGTGAAGCAACTCACTAACTTAGCTTGATAAGAAAAGACGGTGAGATTGATGTAGTGGTGAAACTCTCAGGTTTTTTTTCTCTTTGCCAGCTTTTCCTTTTAGAAGCTAACATAAAGAGAAGAAAGAAGAAAGGAAACGAGTAAAGAATAAATCTCAATCCTAGCATAATTCTTCTCTTTCTCTTTTGTTCTCAAATGTTGCAAAGTGGGTGGATGAGTGAGTCACCCCAATGACTCACCCATCCACACTCTTCAACAAGCTTTTAAGGTGAGTGGAATGTGTATGTGTACATACATACACACACACACACACATACAACCAAATATGTATCCAAGTACATATACCCATATTCGTATAAAAATACAAATACCGTATTCGTATTGAGATAAAAATACCCGTATTCTTATTAAAATATAAATACACATATTTATACAAATACTCATATTCGTATTAAAATACAAATACACTATTCGTATAAAAATACGAATACCAAAAGAAAGAAACTGAGAGATATAATTGTTCGCGCCTATTTAAGTGCGCATCAATATCAAGTGCGCACTTGAAGGAAAGACGACTCTGATGACATGCACACTTATACACGTGCTGTCACGCTCGGCTTTCTAAAAACGAGAAACGAGAGCAATAAGCCCGCAATGTATTCATATCGAGAAACACTCTTTCTCGACATGAATACGTTAACCGTTTATATAAGCAGTGAAGAAAATTATAGTACAAGAATTTTAAACTTATAAAATATCCAACAATATTTATATTAGTCCCAAAATCGATAATTGAACACAGTTCGAAAATTCAAGAAATTAGGAATGAAAAATAGTTTTGAACAAAGGACATGCTTACTGAAAAGGAAAATTAGTGCTCGGCCTGACTTGAAAGATATTGATTGTTCTCGGTTGGTACCACCTCGTACTTAGTCTCGTCACTTATTCCAAAGTCGTCTGACGACATCCCCAAGTAAAAAACATGAAAACAGGAATGCCGTCATCGAATTAAAGTTCGGTAAGTCCCCATTTTATTAGAAAACAATATTTTTCTATGTTAACAATTTTTACAATGAAACATGATATTTTGGCTATAATTAATTTAGTTATTAATATTTATAATCTAATAGGTTTAACACATGGTTTCAATCAGTTGGAACAAATGCAATACAATAATAATGTTTGCTTAATTTATAGAAAATAATAATAATAAAGTTTTGTAATTTAGAAATAACAATATGTATAGAGTTGCTATTAACATCATCAAAAGGTAATAAGGTATAAAAATTCATGATTATAAAAATATATAAGTTATATGTTATTTTAGAGTTATTTGATAATAAATTAGTTTAGTAAAACATCATGTCATACTAATAAGAATGTAATGTAGAATTATTTTTGGTATACCAGTTAAATTATGGTGTATTAATATAATCATTAAACGATATTTCACACAAAATATGATATACATATTAATATGCAGAAGAATAACTATGTACAGTAAACTGTAATATGCATGTCAAATAAGTAACACATATTAATAAGTGCAAAGTAACTAGAGTATCATGACATTTGGTATTTCAGTGCTATTTACTATAAGAATAAGAATAAGTATAAGTATAAGTATAAATATAAACATAACCATAAGCATAAGCATAAGCATATGCACAAGTATAAATATAAGTATAAATATAAGCTCGATTGTGCGAGTTGTATTTATGTAACCAGGATATTCCGTAATATCACGGAACAATAGCAACACGAGATTCACGAGATTATATACACACACACGCACATTATGCAATGTACCTTTTTTTCCGGTACCACAAGAAACAAGATGATCCTCCGTTACACATAAATACCTCCATTTTCAAGTTACCCAATCCCATGATATATATATATTTATATAGTATATATATATCCAATAAATAGTGTACATGTCATGTTTATGAGATTCACGAGATTCAAGATAATCATTAGATTCACGATATTCAAATGGTTCATGTCGGGTTTATAGTATAATCTACCGCAGGAGTACAGACCCAAGGCTATCACTCAGAGGTAAGGAAACACGGGTCTATCCATGAGTTAGTAATGAGACTCCTGAGAATACATGTCAAGTCTTAGATACAATTCTAAGTCTCTATGTATATAGAACAAGCAGGTAATACTAATTGAATTTTAGGCTAGAAATAAGCATAAGTTCGCATGATAAAATCTATGGTTTTGGTTTAGAAATAGGGATTCTTATAAAAGGAATAAATTGTAGTTCCGAGAGTCGTGTAAATAACGAGACTGAGTTTGCCTCGATCGGGTTTCTGATGAGAGAGGAACAAAAGTTTTCGTAACACTGCGTAGAACAGTCCGGTGCAGATTTAAGAATTCGTACAGTGATAATATTTTACATTTTTGATAGATTTAGTCTAGATTCTGGTTTTCCCTATTAGACAGAAAATTTAGCGTCTATGATTCATGCATGATTCTCAATAAGAAAATACAGATTACGATAAACGAGTAGAGAGTTATGCCTATTTTACTACAACCGCGCAGATAATTTCTGCTACCGTCCAGATTCGTCACGTTTTGTTAGGATTCTATTTTCATAAACTTCTATAACTTTTCAGGTAAATTAACCTAGAAATAAAATGTAGCTAACTTTCTGTAAATATTCTAGCAACTTGAGTTTGCTCAAATTGGAATCTGGGTTAGAAGATATGTCTATTCTAAGGAAGGTGTAATCAGTTTCAGTATATCCAGAAATTTACATTTCATACATAAAACAGTAAAACAATACAGCCATACGAATTAACTTAAACTATGGATTTCGTACCGACCACGGGGAGACGTAATCGCTCGTAGGTTAGGTAACTACGACAGAGCCGCCGCTAGATTATTATGAAACCAAAATTATAGTTAAGTCTTTCCTATATGGAAATAAAAGGTGTGTGTGTGTGTGTAGTATGAGTAACATGTAACACGGCTTTGTATGTATATAGTTTTAAAAGAGGGGAAAATTCATATGAACGGTAAATATAGGGAAATTGAATATTGAGTATACCACTATATATTAAGAGTATTATAGCTACTAGCAGTTATTTAATAAGGTAGTACCTAAAATAGGCATGACGACAAGATCACAAGAATATAAAAATGTATGGTTTTATAAGTGGTAAGTTTTATAATGATAGGTGTTAAGTAAGTTAGTGTAAAGTAGTAATAGTATGTGTATTATACGTAAAAGTCCATACAGTTACCAACTATATTTGTAATTGTGTTTGGAGATAAAGGGCAGTAAAATCACATTGTGATGTGAAGAGAATTGATTTAGATTAAATAGTAATTTAGTAAATAATGTGCATAGTGCAAGCATTAGAAATCACCATGGATGGTACAGTTAGGAGCAGAGTCAGTAAATCTTATCAATTGGCAGGGTAGATTATTAATATGTAGTATAGTAGTATCCAATTAAGTTACTGCGATATGCATTAACGATTATTGTACTATACCAATTTATATATAAAACTAGTCGGTAGCATTATATAAATTGTATGGAAATTGATTACATATAAATATAAGAGCAAGAATATTATTATAAATTATGTTTATGCAATTTTGACAACAATATTATATTTTAAAGTAGTTATATGAATTAGGATTTTTCAGATAAAACATAATCCTTCCAATATATCAAAAACCGCTTTCCCAAAATAAATAAAATATACAAACCAAAACTGACCATGATTAAAGATGTCAAGTTTCTACTGAACTTAATATGACATATAAGGTTACAATACTATATGTTTGATACTTTTTCTAGAATTAATGTAGTAATCGTAACTTTTAATATAAATAAATTCTTATAAACTTGTCATTGAATAAAATCATTATTAAAATAAAAAAAATTGAACTTTGACGATGAAGAATGATGGGGAAAAAAAGAGGGGACTTACAAACAAAGGAACGATCTAAGATCGTTCTTTGACATGCGAAAAATGCCTCGATTAGATCGAGGCGAGGGGGTGAGTCTTTCTCTCCGTTCGTTCGATTCTCTCGTCGTCGGGTTTCAGATCGGAGATAATAGAAAGGGCATAGGAGAAGAATCTTTAGAGTCCCAGTATTTTTTCTTTCTTTTTGAGTTAATGGGTTAGAATTTATTAAAATCTTGTCAATCCTCCAAAATTAAAACAATAAAAAAACAGTCAAAATAAATGTTTCAAACTAACAAAAAATTAAATTTTATGTTTAATTAAAAGAAAAACCCTCTTCTTTTAAAATACAACATATTAAAATAATAAACGAATAAATTAAAACAACAAATAAATTTATATTTTAACTAAGAGAAAAACTTTTATCTTTTTTTATAAATAATAATACAAATAACATAATGAATAACAATCATATGTTTATATTTATGAAACAACCAATATACCATTTGCAGCCTATAACCGTCACCAATAAAATATCCCCTAAACATGTGATTTGTGAATTTGCAATCACAAACATGCTAGTAGTCACCGATCATTTTACTATATGTAAACAACAACAAAACAATATTGAAAAAACAAATCAGAAGCTGAATGAAAAAAAAAAACAAAACAAAATAGTAATCAATAACAATTAAGACCTACATAAACTATACAAACTAATTATTAATGTTAACATATACAAATGATATTAACATAATCAATAATCATTACAAATTCAATAAAACTTAAATAGACCGTTTAGATTATTTTATATTTTTTTCTTTTGAAAAAAATCAAAATCTAAAAACAAAATTCTTTTTCTTCTTTTTAGAAACAAAAATTTATAATGCAAAAAAATTAAAATAAAGAAATAAATAACTTGGGGTGGCTGGACTTTGAACTTGAGACTTATGAGATGGTATTACAGCGTCTCAACGAATAGAATACAAGAAATGTTCATACATATATTCAAATAGAAATGATTATACACCAAGTTTAAAAGATATTATCTTATTATAAAGAAAATAGTACTTGGATTTTGCGGTCGTTACACGTGCGCATATGATGGCTAATGCAGGACATAGGCAACGACATGTGTGCATCCTCGCCATGCGCACTTGGAAAAAATCACTAAGTGCCATGCGCATGTGCAAAACACGTGCGCGTATGCTAAATCTTTAAGATACACACATGCTAACGGAGCGCACATACTAAGGACTCGTGTGATAAAATAGGGTATGTATGAGCCTAAGGGTAAACTGAAAACTCCGAAACGAGTAAATAAACTAAGCAAGGCCAATTACAACATGACAAAGATGTGCGAATATAAAAGGAAAAATCTGCGCTCCATTAATATGTCGAAAGGTGGATTACAAACTACCAGCCCGATACAAACTTCACAAAACAAAAGAAAAATACGAATCCTAATTCATTCAATAGTTACGGTAAGGGTAATAGATCGTCATTGGTACATTGGTTATGAAAATCAAAAACAAGATTTTGCAAGGCCTCCCAAGCAGCAGCCTCCTTCTCCTAGAGGTTTCGTTCACGAACACGAGCGCCAGGGTTGTCACCAACATCTTCAACTCTAGCATACGAGGATACGATTGCCTTTTGCTGGTAGATCTGATGCAAGATATTGACAAAACGATTCCTACGGTTCTTGGAGATTAAGCCCATTAGATAGGCCGAATGTACTTTATCCGCAGCCTGATCCAATACACGTTGCGGCATCACCCTAAAAAGCCCGGGTGTGGCCCTCCAGATCGCATGAAAGAGCAGTTGCAAAAGAGAAGACCGATATTGGAGCAATCGCCCGCAGTAACCCTCCAAACGACGGAGTATAGCTCTGCGTTGAGTTGCGGAATAGCTGGGCTCGTACCAGTACACATCATCATGAGAAACAATATCTCTGACGTCATACAAATAACCAGCCATTGTACCTAAAAGAAAAGAAACGGGAAAGACGTCATTCCGCAAATTTGAGAAGTCGTATAAAGGGTTGGAATATCTAACTTCGGAGCTAAAGGATAAAATTGATTGATTAAAACCAAACTTAAGTCACATGTTTGAAGTTAAAGAATTTTTTAAAAAGCTATCTTAAGTTAAGTCAAGTGCGCAACCCAAACGGTGCGCAAACTTAAGTTAAGTCAGCTGCGCAACCTAAGGGTATGCATTCATAAAAATGCATAGGTGCGCATGCGCACTTACCAAATTAATAAAAAAAGTAAGGGTTTCTAACAGGAAGTAAGGGCTTCAGAAAGAGTGCAGCTCTAAAATAAATTAAGAGAGAGAGAAAGGGAATGCGCAAATGAAATGAAGGAGATGACCTTTATTTATAGGGTTTAAAAAGTCGGTTCGTATCCCCACAGATTTCGAGGCAAAGTGCGCACCTATACAGATGCATATTTGGTAAAATCGCTGGCTGCCAAGCGCATGTGCAAAGTACGTGCGCATATGCTAGATGCGCACATGGCGTCTTCGCAAGTGGCAAAGACCTATCTTCGAGACACGTGACACGTGCAATGCACGTGCGCATGCACGTGCGCATGTGCAGTCGATCCCATAATAATAATAATGATAAAATCAAATTAAATAAATTTGGGATAAAAAATCCAACGATGTGCATGCATCACCGATAGTGCGCATGCGCACCCTATGAAACAAATGCTTTTAATAAGAAATAAATCTTGTTAGTAAGAATTTAAATTTTTATTTAACAGAAAAATCTTCTGTTGGTTAAAATATCTTAACAAACAGATTCATGAATTCTAATCCAACGGTGCGCATGTCACCCTTAATTGATAAGAATCAATTAATTCAATCTAAAATCAGATTGAGATCAAAACAAATCCAACAAACCCTAAATTTTCCCTCTCCTACAAATAGGAGCCTCATTCACAGAAATCGCATACCGCAGATCTCTCCATAAGCTCGAGGAAAAAGAGAAATCCCATCTTCTTCCTCCCTAAACAAGGTAAAAAGAAGAAGAAGAAGACTTCTCCTATCTCAAAAAAGATATAGTTTTTATATAAAATAATAAAGTTTTTGCTTTACACAGAAACCATTGTTTCTTCTTGAAAGCCTTTGCTTTCTGTTCAAGACATGTGCACCCCAAAACCAAGAGCGTACTTGATAAAAATCATACAGACTTGCACATCACGTGATACACACGTGCACACATGGGAAAATAATGACCCTGGAGATATGCACATCACATGATATGCACGTGTACGCACTTGATGCATACTGCCTATAAAGGCATGCACGTTACGTGATATCCATGTAAGCGTAGACGAAAATGCTACCTAATGAACACATATGCGTGATGTGACAAGCACATGCGTGCAAGTCAAAGACGTTGATTTAGTCAGACGCGCACATATATACATGTGCACTTAGAAGTTTGACCCGACAATAAGTGTGCGTCAAGTGATACACATGTGCACACCCTTTTCAAAAGAATAAATATACATGCGCATCCTATTCGTGCCTGCGCACTTGAAACAACAAGTTATTGCTTAATCACTTAGTCAAAAATAAACTAAGTACATAAGTTTTTGCTTCTCATGTATGATCTATTGATCAATACATCAATAATTATAAACTCTTAGTCTCAAAAATGACTAACGGTCCTTATATCGATATTTTTTAAGTTGATGTTAGTCTTAAATAAGATTAACGATTCTTAAACCTTTGAACCGATGGCAGAAAATATCTAAATTCATCCCAAATCTGAGATTTACGGATTTGGACTAATCCGCGCCCTACGAGCGACTAAGTTAGTCTATGTATACAATCTAAAGGCAACCCCAAAATAAATAACATACAACACGACACGAAGTGATATTCATGGAGCAGGAGAAAGTTGTTATCGCTTTGCGATAACGTAATTAACTGCAGGGGTTTGCGTTTGCAGGAAAAAGCGTCTCCATAATAAAAAAAAACCTTACATACGAGGGGGAATCTGATAAGTCTGCTACATCGGTCGCATTTGTCCAAATCTCCGATAAACGGTGCCATAAATCAACTTGGTATCTTTGGAGAGATAGACGGATAAGTTCCATATAGTATCTGCACCTAAATTCAGGCAAGACGTTCTATCCCAGTTCGTATATGTTTTCGGCGGTAAACAATAATACTAGCTCACAAATAAAATCCGACTATCTTTCAAATCCACTAGTATTAACAAAACGCCCAATTAAAATACGTGTATAAACTATATGTATTTAATCGAGCCTGGGTACGTATCAAAATATGCACACACTATATCGTTTCGCCTGAACCGGGAAACCCTCTGTGTGGGACTCTAAGAAGTAGACAATACGCTGGCAGTAGGTTTAACCACAAACACGTTAGTGACACTAGCTGTATGTAACAGCTACCCAGGTATTGAACGAAAGGAAGGTCGACGAGCAAACTCATCCGTATCCTTACAGAGCCTGTAAGTGACAATCTTCGTACAGTCCGGCCTCTTCGTCTAAAAGTATCGCATACTGAGTTTAGGGGAGTGGATAACGTCAGACCCATAATAACCCGATAAGTCGTGTCGGTGTCAAGCTCATCATCCACCGAGAAACTACTGATCTACAATCAGTAAATCTCATTCATCCTGACCAGAGATTTATTGTGATAGCTAACCGAACACAGTAGGGCGATGGTAGGGTTGTAATCTAAGTACAGTGAGAACTCACACGAGGCAAATGACTATCTCAGGTCAACAGACCACTTGTATTCATGTCACCAGAGAACTACTATCTGACGATAGGTATAGTACCATCTAGAAGTTCTCGGCGAGTCTGTTCGGTGTACTCACCTTCAGTGAGCACATGTATATAATCTTAGGTGTAGCTCAACAATGGCTTTGAGACTTGCCCCACCCCTCGCCGGGGTCCAGAAACGTATACACTAGTCTACTCAGAAATATGTTGCTCAGTCTCGATACTCCCATAAATAGGGACATTTAAGGTTGTGCTTATGCACTATCCATCCCTCACAAGTATGATCGCCATCATAACTCTGATAGTCAAGCAAGAATCCTACGGGCTTTATCATTATATATTAGTGACATGTAATATCAAGTAAAACGTGTACATATTAATGATAAAGACAAACCAGATAGCATACTATTATCTCGAGTAAGACTGTTCTATCTGTATAGGTTCTCCTTCAATTATCATAATCGTCTACCAGCAATTACAATAATTGCCTTGATGGCACTATAGCCAACAATCTCTCACTTGCACTTAAGACTAATTATTGCGGTATCGTATACCCACTGCTCGTGTGCTACCGAATATCCAACTTCTCTACTAACAGCTCGTGTGTTCAAGAAATAGCCTTGGTAAGTGGATCCATTATAATGTTTCTAATTTTATCTCTCCATTTCTCAACTTTGCAGAGATCAACAATCTCCTGAACTGAGCGATACCTTGCCTCAGAATTTGTCTGGATACCTGATAGGACCAAGTTCATAAATGAACGACTTTATCCAACAAGCTTCTTGGGTTGTATCCTCCGCCGATCATAATCAACAACCTGCGCAATGTCTATCTCAATATTCCGCTTGGAACCCTTTCCAATATACTTCACCTCAGAAGAGAGTAAAAATATAACTCTGAAAGCCATTTTGTCATTCAGGTCACCTTGGAAGCTATAACCGGTAACCACCTCCCGTAGGAGACTGCCATTACCACAAACCTAGAAAATTTTCATTTGTTCTTTACTGCTTCCCTCTGTTTCTCCAGGATTGGATTAATATCTGCTTACTACACTAAGTGCAAAAGCAACTTCTGGTCTGGTACTTGACATCGCATGATTGATCTAAATTACCAAAGCAATTGAAATGATATTCATGCAAGTCTCTTTTCTCATCAGTCTAGAAGACATATTTTTAGTTAGGGCGACTCCTTCACCTGCAGGCACTCCGCCACGCTAGGAGTTGTTCATTCTAAATCCTCTTTATAATAGTTTCCAAGTACCCAGATTGAGACACTTCCCAAATCTAGATAAATCTAGTCACCAGAATCCCTGATACATTATCCAAATCCTATGTGGAGAAATATTTATGACAACCACAGTTTGACCGATTGTAATGTAGGAACATCACTTCCTATCAGGATTATGTCATCCAAATACTAGGACAGTATTCCTACATCCTTCTTACTAGGTTCATCTGTTCTTTTGATGAAGTCAAACACCTTGACTTTCACATCAAAACAGATGATCTGTCTCTGCTATGCCCGCTTTAGTCTATGAATAGACACAAGCAACTTGCACACCTTCTGCCGTTCCTACTGACTACAACAACCTTCTGGCAGAGTCATATACACGTGCACTTCTAAATTCTCATTTAGAAAGATGTTATAGTCATCCACCTGTCAGATTTCATAGTCATGAATTGCAGTAGTGGCAAGTAATATCCGTATGGACTTCAACACAAACATTGAAGAAAAAGTTTCATCACAATCCACAGCGGGTATTTGATGAAAACTCTTTAGTACAAGTCTAGCCTTATTAGATTACTATCTTTCCACCTGCACTAATCACGAAAGATCTACTTGCTCCTAATGGGTTTTACCCCTTCAAGAGCACCCGGCAAATTCCATAATTTGTTGAATTGCGTGGAGTCCAACTTAGATATCTGGCATCTGGTGATTATTCGGAAGTCACCACTTCCCAATAGCCAGCTGATAACTAGTAGGTCCATCATCATCACCATGATGCAAACCTCCATGTCACCGTCTACGAGAAAACCTAAGTACCTCTCGGACGGCTGAGATTACCTACTAAAATCCGTGGAGTGGTTAAGATTTGTCTAATCCAAATGAATCCTTAGATTCAACTAAATTTTTAGTAACCGTTTGTGGTTCTGTAATCACTTCCAGTTCTACCATATTTCCACTAATTTCTTTACAAAAAGAAGTCATTTTTATAAAAAGGTGACGAGTCAGGAACAATACAACTATGGATCTTGCAAATGGAAGAAATTAAACCCTTACGAAAACTTGGGATAACCCACAAACTGCCATTACTGAAGTATGCTTTGAGTTCGTCCAGATTCTACTTTTAAACAAAAACCGGATAACTCCATATCTTTACAACCATAAGATATACTACCATTGTATGTCCATATAGAATCAACGACACTAATTTAGATGGAACCGAATCCAAAAAGTTATGCAACTGTGTCCAGCGCATATCCCCTAAATTGAAAAAGGTCATACAACATTACTCATCAAGGAGCGCACCGACGGATGAATAACCTGTGAGAAAAATAATATTCTCATTATTACTATGGCAGAATACCTAGTATAAGTATCTACATCTTCGATTACTTTGAAGAATCTTGATACTTCCAACGTATAGCTCTCTAATTTATTCTTATACCTATAAAGTTCTCTACTTTATACTTATACCTATGAAGTTCTCAAAATATTTAGACTTTGCATTTCAACGAACGCGTGTCTAACACAAAAGAACTCATAGGTAAACCAGAATGAAGTAAGAGTACTAACCCCTTGTCCTAAAAGATATCGGACAACATATATTACTATGTATAAGTCCCAATAGTATACTAACTCAAACTTCGTGTGTTGTAAGTTGAAAACTGTATTTTGGTTAAAAACGTATATACCGTTATTCAATGCACCTTACCTTATTATCGACTGATAAAGGTAAATGTCTAAGACACAATTTTCAAAAATTTATATCCCATTTTATAAAATAAAGATACGGATATATTATCTTAAAAATTGATGCATAACAACAGTTATTCAAAACCCAATATTAGTCGTTAGGCAAAATCAGATGATTTACCCCAATATCACTAATTTCTATGAATTCCGATATTGAAGATCAAGTCACCCATTCCCAATAATCTACTTCTTTTCGGCATCTGTAATGCTATATAGATGTGAGATACTTATCCGGTATATACATACGCTGGAGTCAGAATTAATTGAGAAAAACAGTTTTCAATTAAAACCATACAGGAAAAACTGAAACATGAAAATGTTTTTTCGGGTTGGCCGGGTATTCTAAGTAATACCTTTTACAATACCCAGATTTACGACAGTAGTGGAAATTTCCTTTGCTCTCGCTTCAATCCCATTATATGTCTCCGCATCTTACCTTCTGTACACCATACTTAAACTAGTTGGTTTTCTTCCTTCCCTATCTGTCGGCACCTGACTAAGATTTGGAAGAAGACCATCCAACAAGCGTAATGGATGTACTCTCCAAATGCAAGGACCCATCAACTTAAGAGAAGGTGAAGAAGGAGAGACAACCGAATTATACAATTCAATTTCTCCAGAACTCGTGGCTATCATCGACTGAAACAATTTCTTCGAGTTCGTATGTAATTATACGAGATGGTCATTCCAAGCAATATGGATCTCTGTAGTGATACAGAGTGTTCTGGAGAAGGTAAAGGGTAAAGTAGGAGTGGCGAGAATATATGCGACTTTGTCGTGAATCATAACAATCTAAAACCAAAGTTTGTAAAAAGGTTCGGTTAACTTGGTTTACGAGTTTTAGTTTAATGTCGGTCATGGTCACAAACTAGAAAGAGAAAAGAAACACTCAGCGTGCACTCCATCAAGATTAGATTGGTTAATTAATATAACTAATCAGGATCTCTCCCACTGTTTTCTTGAATTCTCCTTCAAACCCTAAAAGGAGAACGAGTCAGGATTATGTATACCTTACAAGTTCGCTAACCGTTCAGCCAGGCTAGTGTTAGTACTCCGAGGGAGGCTCTCCATACTTTCGCATTGACCTAATTAAATAACCCCGTTTCTGCAGAGGCATAACCCCGTTAACACCTTTCTAGACACCTAATGAGTTAGCTACTTATGAAGTGAAAATCTCCCAAAGAGTAATACCAGCTCACAGTGGGAATCGGGACCCAACTATCATTGTCTGAGAATCTTGACGGAAGTCGACCAAAGTTACCACACTCCAGAAGGTATGCACATACTTGGTAAGTTTCCCTTATATTTAAAACTCCCGATATAGTGTTTACCCCTAATGGCTTATGAAATTAGCGAAGTCAACAAATCATAAGTCGCTATTCCCTTATAAAAAATTTGAAGGGCAGTCCCCACGTGTTAAACACATGAGCACTTACATGCAAAGCATGTGAGTACTGGCTTCATATAAGATTAAATCCTATGACAGCGCTCATGTGTTAAACACGTGAGCACTCACATGCAAAGTATGTGAGTACCGGCTTCAGATAAGATTAAATCCTATAAAATTCCCCACGTGTTAAACACGTGAGTGCTCATGTACAAGGTACGTGAGTACCCTGGCCATATATGTATAGGGCAACACCCATGCAAAAAGCACATGAGCGTATCAGCTTGAAACGCTGGCTTCTAGTAGAATTAAATTTTATATGATAGAATTAAATTCTATATGGGAAATATTGTCCGTAATCTTTCTAATATAGAAAGATTTTCTCTGTTAAACAGAGAGCGTTTGGATTTAAAATCCAACGGTAATTTTAATATCACCGATCAAATCAGATGATAGAATAAAATTCTATATTAGGAAAACATTTTCCTAATCTTGTTAAAACTAACAAGAAATATCTTTTGTTAATCAGAAAGTGACCGGATCAAAGATCCAACGGTGAATAAAATTCCCAGGTGATCTTTAAGATCAATTAAATCAATTGATATCTCTCAATGAAAGATTCTCTCAAACTAATTGATAGTTTTTTCTCTTCTATATAAAGGACCTGAGATTTCAAGTCTCATATACATAATTCCCTCTATAAGCTTCCACAAAAACAACCGAGAATTTAATTATTTCTTGAAAAAGATCATCTCCCTGTTCCAACACTAGCTAAAAACAAGGATAAATTATCTCCCTTCTACCCTCATATATGGTATAAGGGTTTAATCCTTTAAAAGAATTTAGTTTTTTCTCGGGATCTGAAATCCACAAGACAGATCTTCCATAAAAAAAGGATTTAATTCTCACCAGGAAGATCTTATTCTTCAGACTCAAGATCCTGGGAAAAACTATGATATTTCATCACTTCATATGAATAAAAGAAAAGAACATGAAAGAAAGAAAAAGTTGGAATTTATATTTCAGGAACTTAGTTCCTTCAAGATACAATTTTACTTAAAAGATAGGGTTTTTATCCTATTAAAAACTTAGTTCTCACATAAAAAAAGAACTTAGTTTTTGTAGTTGATCTCTGCATGAATATGGCAGAGTCTCATGTGAAAGACACGTGAATATCCTAGAGAACAAAGGCTCACGTGAAAGGCACATGAAAACCTAGGAAACAACGTTTCACGTGATATCCACGTGAGCATCCAAAGAAACAACGTATTACATGAAAGCACGTGAGCTCTTAAAAGAAAACATGAAACATCGTTTTACGTGATATCCACGTGAGCGCTCAGAATAAGCCATGAAACAGCGTCGCACGTGATATCCACGTGAGCGCTTGAAGCCAAAGACATGTGCGTCATGTGATATCCATGTGAGTGCTTGAAGCTAAAACGAAAGTGCGCATCAAGTGAAAAGCACGCAAGGGCCTGAAGCTAAACAAAGAGTGCGCATCACGTGATATCCACGTGAGCGTTGTATGAATGAGTGCTTAGCACTACTCACATGAAATGCACGTGAACACCAAGAGGTATAGTTACTCACGTGATAGCACAGGAGTGCCAAAGAAACCAAAGTACTCACGTGATATCACGTGAACACTGAAGCGGGAATGATATTATATCCTATGATGAGGCTTAAGCTTCTGGGCCTAATGTTTAACACTGTTGGGTTATGTAAAGCCCAAAATAAAATGTACGGCCTAGTGCTTAGCACTGTTGGGTAACACAAAGCCCAATATTTAGTCTAAAAATAGACTAAGTCCCTAAAGTTTTTAACTTCTTTGATTGTAAAAATCAATCTCATATAATTATATATTTTAAATCAATCTTAATCTAAAACAAGATTAACAGTTCTTAACTATATTTTAAGTCGATCTTAATCTAGAACAAGATTAACGATCCTTAAATCCTTGAATTGATGGCAGAAAGTATCCGAGTTCATCCCAAATCAGAGATTTACGGATTTGGACTAATCCGTGCCCTACGGGCGACGACAAATTAGTCTCCGTATACAATCTAAGGACAACCCCAAAATAAACAATATATATAACATGACATGAAGTGATGCACATGGAAAAGGAGAAAGTTGGTATCGCATTGCGATAACGTAATTAACTGCAAGGGCTTGTGCTTGCAGGAAAAAGCGTCACCACAATAAAAAAAACCCTCACAAATAAGGAGAAATCTGATAAGTCTGCTAAAACGGTCACATCTATCTAAACCTCCGATAGACAGTGCTATAAATTAACTTGGTATCTTCGTAGAGATAGATGGATATGTTCCATATACCATATGCCCCAAAATTCAGGCAAGACATCCAAACCCGGTTCGTCTCCGTTTCCGGCGGTAAACAGTCACTAATCAAGTTCAACCCGTCATCATCCTTGATTACATTAGATCCACCAGCATAAGCACTTAACGAAGTCAACAAAGCTATGCGGTTGTCCTAACTAATCGCATATCCATGCGATAGAAAAATATCACCTAGCTACCGTACACTACGCCTTAACGAAGTCAACAAACGCAACACGAATACTATGCAATATTAATCTGAAATGACGGAGGGCTACGGCTGATTTTTGGTGAATAACCTTTAACGTAATGAACTTGATATCATTGAAGGAACTCGAGTGGCTTTGAAAATGAGTAGTTTAGGCTCCGCTTTTAAAACAATTGGTTTTATAGAAAACTGAGTGGTTTTGAAGAAAACCGAGTAGTTTTGAAATTTGTTTCCGACAAAATCAATTAGCTTTGTTTTCCTTACATTAAACATATAATGCGATCACATCATTTAAGTTTCTAGCCACAACAGAAACATCCAAAATAGCATACTTTTATATGCCATCTGCATTCTCCACGGGGTTCCGGATTTTCACCATAAGATTACTTAACTTACGGCAGGGCGGGAACAAGGCTAGAATGGATGTAAAACATATAAAAACGTCTAATGATATATATATATATATATATATATATATATATCATTATCACATGCAAGTAATGAATATCACAGGAATGCGATAAACAATAAATAAGATGGAATAGCGGATAAGTTAGAAGTCCCGTGTTTCGTTTGAGTTGCAAACGAAAACCAACGTTCCCCGGTCGTGTGGATAGCCAGTACAAACTTGAACCAAGACCCCTACGAGCGCTGCAAGCTACCTTCTAATCCTAGAAATGGGATACCCCTCTCTCAATATCATGAGTGGGCTACCCGACACTTTCTAGAATCTGATAACTTGAGCACTCCACCGTAGGTCAGAGATACACCCCCTATAAGTGCAGCGAGAATCCCGCCAATCTGATAATGAGATGGCACGGTCTCGACTCCACGATATGGTCACCAGCTACATTCTTGAATCGGGCTACCCGAGCATTCTGTTACGGGGTATCCTAGTACATGTAATGAAATATATATAATAGTGACAAAGCCCGCAACCTGGACGTGTCCCAAAAAGAATATACATCAAGCGACAACGACGGCCACAATCCGGCTGCTCGTCCCAAATAAACGAATACAAATATCAAAATTGTACAAGCAAGTCACACGAGGAGCTATCCATTCACGACAATCCGGCTAAACCATCACAAGATATATATATCCAAACCAACATAATAAGTAACCAGTGTGCAACCCCGTCTAATCGAATATAGCAATTAGACGACGTTTAACAACATACAAACAAAAATACGGATCATAAACGATGCATTAGTTTCGACCGAAAAGTTTCCCAAATTTTCCCAAATACAAAGATATGCTTGACTGAAATCTGGAGCAAAAAGAAGTAAGCTAAAAATCAAATTTCCCAATTTCCAAGCCACCACAAAAACCAAGAGACCTAATTCAAATTTTGGGGCGTAAAAAGCGGCCAAAAGAAATAAATAGGTGGCCAAATTTTTGACTGAGGTCATCGAGTTTCGTGCCTTGTTTTCTTGCTCAAATATTAGTCCTCTGCAATAGTTTAAAAAAATTTTAGAGACCATTTTGAAAAATGACAGAAACTTGGAATTTCAAAACTCGATACGGTTAAAATTTTGGTTTCTTAACGTAAGTATCATCTACAACTAGTTTACATGTTTAGTTTGGCTCTGATACCACTGTAAGGACCCAAGTGCTTGCGCCACAAGACTCGCTAACTTAGCTTTAGCTTCACACCAAAGTATCAAGTGAAGCAACCCACGAACTTAGCTTGCTAAGAAAAGATGGTGAAATTGATGTAGTGGTGAAACTCTCAAGTTTTCTCTCTTTACCAATTTTTTCTTTTAGAAGCTAACATAAAGAGAAGAGAGAAAAAAGGAAACGAGTAAAGAATAAACCCTAATACTAGCATAATTCTTCTTTTTCTATTTTGTTCTCAAATGTTGTAGAATGTGAGTAGATGAGTGAGTCACCCAAATGACTCACCCATCCACACTCTTCAACAAGCTTATAAGGTGAGTGGAATGTATATGCGTACACACACACACACATACAACCCAATGTGTATTAAAAAACATATACCCGTATTCGTATCAAAATATGAATACATTATTCGTATAAAAATACAAATACAGTATTCGTATAAAAATACGAATACTCGTATTCGTATGGAGATAAAAATACCAGTATTCGTATTATGATACAAATACTCATATTCATATAAATATTGTATTCGTATCAAAATACAAATACCATATTCGCATAAAAATATGAATACCAAAAGAGAGAAAATGAGAAATATAATATTAGCTCACAAATAAAATCCGGCTATCTTTCAAACCCGCTAGTATTAACAAAACGTCCGGTTAAATTACGTGTATAAACTACACGTATTTAATCGAGCCTGAGTACGTGTCAAAATACGCACACACTACATCGTTTTGCCTGAACCGGGAAACCCTCTATGTAGGATATTAAAGACCCGACAATACGCTGGCAATGGGTTTAACCACAAGCATGTCAGTGGCACTAGCTGTACTTAACGTCTATCCAGGTATTGAACGAAAGGAAGGTCGACGAGTAAACTCGTATGTATCTATACAGAGCCTGTAAGTTACAATCTCTGTACAGTACGGTCTTTTGTCTAAGAGTCGCATACCGGGTCTAGGGGTGGATAACGTCATACCCCTAATAACCTGATAAATCGTGTCGGTGTTAAGTTCATCACCCACCGAGAAACTACTGATCTACAATCAGTAAATTTCATCCACCCTGGCCAGGGATTTATGGTGATAGCCAACCAAACACAGTACGACATCGACTCTCTATACCGGGAGAGACGAATCCCTGACGATCGCTCACTGCCTCCATGTGGCTCGGGACTGTACCCAACTAAAAGCTGTTTGCACGACTCAGTAGAGCCATGGTAAGGTAATAATCTAAGTACAATGGGAACTCACACGAGAAAAATGACGATCTCATGTCAACAAACTGCCTATACTCATGTCACCAGAGAATTGTTATCTGACGATAGATATAATACCATTTAGAAGTTCTTGGCAAGTCCGTCCTGTGTACTCACCTCCACTGAGTACCTGTATACAATCTTAAGTGTAACTCACCAATGGTTTTGAGATCTACGACCGCCCCTCTTCGGGGTCCAGAGACGTATACACTGGTCTACTCTGGAATATCGATACCCAGTCTCGATACTCCAATGAATAGGGTCATTTAAGGATGTGCGTATGGATGATCGCCATCATAACTCTACGGGCTTTATCTGTTGGATATAGTGTATTGGGGGTCAAAATTTACACCCTACGGTCGAGGTCAACAAGTCAAAGCCAAAGCCCGAAAAGTGAGCCCGGGACCAAGAACGAATCCAAGTCAAGTGGGTTCAAGCCCGAACCCAAGTCTAAATAAGCGGGCCCAAGCCCAGGTCAAGTGGGCCCACACCCAAGTCGAGCCCGAACATAAAGAGGCCCCTCCCCCATGCCAAGAAGAAAATTATGTAATAAATAATTTTAATGTAATTTTTATGAATAAATGTAAGGAAAATGGGCATAACACCAAATTTTTATAAAGCTCATGGCTCATATGCAAATGAAATAAGCACATAAGGTATGAAATTGGCAAGATACCATTTTGTAAAGCCCAAGAGAGTATGTGTAAACTTGTAAGCCTATATAAGTCAACATGATGATGAAATGAAAAATAATTCATTCCCCCAAAAAAATATTAGGGTTTTGTGGCTCCTTCTCCTTCCTCAAGGTTCTAAACCTTCTTCCTTTTTTTAAAATTAAATCAAGAGTTTAACCCTTCTTTTTCTAAAAAAGAAATAGTTTTTCACTATAAAACCCTCGACGGGGAGCGCAAATCTCCCATCAAATCTCTTAAAGGGAGACTTTTAATCTCAACGCCTCTATTTTCTCCAAAATCCAATAAAAAAAGAGGAGGAAGAAGGAACCCATCTCAGAAGAACCCATTTTAGGAAAGTCTAAGGCTCGAAGAGGACGAAAAGGGACCTCCTTTCATCATCCAAGATCTAAATCTTTTAGGAGTTTATCTCCAAATCAATTTTTGATGAGTTCAACTCCAAGATCTAAATCCTCAAAGGAGTTTAACTCCAAATCTAGACCTTTTAGGAGTTTAACTCCAAATTCAGACCTCTTAGGAGTTTAGCTCCAAATCCAAATGTCTTAGGAGTTTAATTCTAAATCCAAGTCTATTGGGAGTTTAACTCCAAATCCACATCCAATTTCTTCCCTAGGTGTTTAACTCCAAAGCCCCTCGGTAGTTTAACTCCCAGCCCAGGGGCTAAGCCCCTTCTTCTGCTGGTGTTTCCAGCGGTCGCGTGCTGTGCACGTGACCCACTGACGCCCAGCGGCCACAAGCAGGGCGTGTGACCTGCTGACGTCCAGTGACCACATGTTGTCTCACACATCCTTAGGACGCTCCTCACCCCTCTTTTTTCCATACGTTCCCCTCTAAAAATACTTTTCTCGTTAGGAAAAATTTCTAATGGGGCTCTGCCCCGCACCCCATAAGGGTGCTGCTAGCCCTCCTGATCCCCAGCCCATTATCCGGGTAGCGGGAACCTCGTAAACTCTGCGAGGCCCCCGATACATCCAAAACACAACCTACACACACTGCACATTGAGTTCACATGACTAGTTTGACCCATCAATCGGAGGTTCCCTCGCTTCAGATGCGAGGGATAATTAACGACAGCTTAGTCCGCGGTTGCAGAAGATTTGGATCCCCATAATTAATAAACCCCAGCCTACCCTAGGCAGGGTGAATCTATATAATCCTGACAAGCGTGCGTATTCCTATCTCAATAGAGTGACGAAAAACACTCTACAGATTCTGGCACGCCCGGTGGGACCTTTTCTCTCCTCCCATATTTCGGGTTAAACATTCATGCAAACTCAATCAACATATATATCGATTGCCTGTACTGAAATCATGCTTCTTTTTGCAGGTTAACAGCTTTCAATTGCAATCTTGAACTCAGCAATCATGTCTCCCAAGACAAACTTCGTTTCTGACATAACTCCGGTGACTTACCTGGTCAAGACAAATGCCCATGTGATCCTCCCGGTGTGTCTTATGACTCATTGGGAGGAGCCTCCAAGCCAATTTAGTTCCATCATCGTCTATCCCGCCGGAAGTGCTCATCTGGTGGAAACCCCGGCAAACCAAGTGGCTAAACTGACCTTAAGGGGCAGGAGGCCGAATGTGGTGATCGCAAGGGCACTACAACTCAAGCGCAAGTCGGTGTTTGAACGGCTTTTCGTGGCTCCATCTGGGGGAAAAGCTCTCGAAACAAAAGAGGTCGCCAGACGCCGCGGGCAAGCTCAGGCTATGCTTTCGACGGAAGCGCGAGCAGATGTCTTCTCAAGGCTCCCCATCACTCGGCCTACGACAGCTTCCCGAAGAGCAAAAGCCTGCCAGGCATTCAAAAAATAGAAGTTGAGGTAGAAGCGGCTCAGATATAGAGCAAACAAAAGAGCTAGGGCTCTAGCCAAGTTGAATTTTATGAAGTTCTAAAGCCTGGACTGCTCCGCAATCATAGTCGTGTCAGTCGTGAAAACCCACAATTCTTTCGAACCCTTAAAGTGGGTCCAGAAGAATGCAATGTCTGCCAAGATTAAGAAGGCCGCAATTCAAATGTGCTACGAAGAGATGTGTCCATACTCCAGCACAAAAGGCGTGACATCCTTTCTTCAAGAATTTACTAAGCACTTCGTGCAGCACGAAAGCAGTAGTGCAAAGCCAGAAAAGAAGCGCCAGGGCCATCCAAGGACCCATTCAGGACAACCGTTTTCAGTCGCTTGTCCTTTCCTAAAGAGGAAGGGCCACAACGGCGGTCCAATAAATTAGCCGCCAAAGATAAAGAGATAGCCGGATATGTGTTCCACACTGTCTATATGGTCGGCACGCGGAGTAAGAGCAAGGACGGGGCCATTATATCTCAAACCCAATCTGGCTTGAATGTGGCAGTCACTTCCTAAGATCAGCCTCCTCCGCAGGATTATGAAAACTACCCCAATGAGGCCGATAAGCAGAATAACCCCTCTGTCCATGTGGAATCAAGCTCGGACAGCGATGGAGAGCCGACTTTCCGTCCAGGACCGCAGAACAGGAGCTCCTCCAAGAGCTCCGAAAACAGCTCAGAAGTAAACACAAGGAGATTGCCAAACTTTACTCCAAAATTGACGACTTGACGAATGTCGTGATGCAGCTCACGGCTCAGGTTGCCCGGACGCCTTCTAATCAAGCGCAAGTCTCTACTCATGAACCGTGTGACAACGATCCAAAGCAGCCAATGCCTGCCCCTTTAGGTCCAAGTATGGGCGAGCCATATGAAAACCAGCTGCATTCCGCTTCTGGGGATGCCTTTGCCCCAGATGGCGTCATTCTGTTAACGCAAGAGCGGATTATGAATTTGGTCACCAACAAAGTCAAAGCATTGGTAACTGAAGTCGAAGCGCAAAAAGATATCAGCAGTAGTGAGAGACCATATCCTGCTCGGTATGATCTGGTAGAGTTTCCTAGTGGCTATGTCATCCCCAAATTCAGAAGATTCGATGTGACGGGAAATGCAAATCAGCACATCGTCCACTTTAAAAGCTCATGAAGAAATACTGGGGGCAATGATGCGCTTCTCCTTCGCCAGTTCGTTAATAGCTTAACCAATATCGGTTTCGACTGGTACACGAGCATACCAGATGGATCCGTTATTACTTTCGTCCAAATAGAATCTCTGTTTCGGTAAAGCTTCATGAGTGTCAGCGATAAGATCACCATTGCCGAGCTCGTAAGGACCAAGCCAAAGAATAATGAAAGCAACACAGATTTTATAATCCGATGGCGCAATCTCTCTGTAAAATGTGAGCTACCGTTGGAACAAGCTCAATCCGTCAATCTTCTCATCGGAAATCTCGGCACCTGGATGAATCCTTTTTTATGCACCGCGAGTCTCAAGACGTTCTAAGAATTGACCAAGAAAGTTCAAATGTTGGAGCGTTCAAAGCAGGAATCTTTCTCGGATTCCCAAAATAGCAATAAATCTTGAAGAGACCGAAAGGACTATAATCGCAACGGCGGAACTTCTGACGATACTGAATCTTTTAACATTTCGGCTAACCGAAATAAGCGAGGGATGAGCAGGCTTAATGCCAACCAGTCTCGAAAGCCAGTGTTGGATGAAGGAGGAGGATCTCCACTGAAAGAGAAGCCAGATAAATTCCATTCCTTCAAAATGGACAAAGTCCGTAAAATATTCAAAAACGTCCTAAGAAACGGTCTACAATTGCCATAATGAAAGAGATCGTAAGAAGCGAATATGACCGGCGACTCCAAATATTGCCCTTATCATAGAGTGATAAGTCATGATATTGAAGACTGCTTTGCCTTTAAAAATTGGGTCGAAAAACAATACATGGCAGAAGAGATAGAACTGTCTAAAATCGTGCTAACAAACAGTCAAGCAGCGACCACCAATTTCATACAAACAGAAACCGAAGCTCTTCGGGAACCTTCTTCTCTCAGTCGTCTGCCCTTCTCTAAAAAGAGCGGACCAAGGCAACAATCCAAAAGTCAAATGAGAAATATTGCCAATGAAGAAGCACTAGACGAGTACACAACCCATACAGTCTACATGGTGGAGCCCAAAAGAACAAGTCCTCCTACGCCTTATACCCATACAGTCTACATGGTGGAGCCCAAAAGAACAAGTCCTCCTACGCCTTATATCCATGACAATGACGTGGTTTTTTCCATCCAAAACCAGCTCGATCCAGATGATGAAGAGCCCGTTCAGGCCATTACACAAAAGGAGGCCGTGGTTCCTACAGAATCAAGCTCAGGCAGTATGGATGACCCGGTTGTCATATGCAGAACTATTGAACAAGCATTATTCCAATGGATTCAAAAGCAACTTCAGGATAGGGATGAGAAGTTGGCCAAGTTCCAATCTAAAGTTGACGAGCTGACAAACGTCATAGCAGATCTCACGGCTCAAGTCGCCCGATTGCAATTACAGCAAAATCAAAATTTGGTTCATGAGTCAGGGATTGATATCCTGAAACAGCCAACCGATACTCACTCCAGCCTAAGAGCAGAACACTTTTGCAAAAAACGGTCGCGATCAGCTTCCAGTCCCTTCGATACATACACTTAACGGGGTAAGCAGACAACAGGCGAACCAAAGACCGATCGGCCTTGAGGACCGGCATCAGGAAATGCACCGACTCTAATGGAGAGAAAGAAGAAAGTATACTCGTTCAGGAGGGACGAAGTCCGCAAAATATTCAAGGACGCCTTGAACAACGGTCTACAGCTGTCTATTCGAAAAAGACCACATGAAATGAACATGACCGGCAATCTCATATACTGTCCATATCATAGGATGGTGAGTCATTGTTCAGTTGATAAAACTGCACATTTGTTATTACATTTTTCCTACCATTTTCATATTAAAAAATGTCTTTATTATAATATATCATACATATGAGGGTTTATCTGTAAAAATAATATTTTTCATGTGTTGATATATTATAATTAGCATTTGGTAAGAAAATATATGCAAATAATATCATTGACCAAATCCTAGTAGAACAAAGTCTACCAAATATTATTTGAGTTGTTGTGCAGAATTTTTCCAAGTTGTGCAGAATTTTTCAAGACTAAAATCAAGAAAATCAAGTTGTTAAAGAAAACTTGCCTAATTAAGAAAGCAAAACTTGGAGACCAAGTCTGGCAGCAACTATGAGAAGATTTCCATGATACAAAGGTTCCAAAGATCGCCAAATGTCACAAGGACAGAGCCCCTGAAGTTTGATGAAGGGACGAGATTAAATGGCCGCGGATCCGCGGCCATACCCCTCCTTGGGCCGCGGATCCGCAGCAGTATTGTGGAGATAGAGGCTACGCAAATTTTGGATGAATCTTTACAGCTATTTCCCTAATTTGGAAGCAAAGGTTTCTGGCTTTGGACTATAAATAGGGACCGAGAGCCTCTTGGAAAATTCATCAAGTCGACAAGATCACGAAGTCCAAGACGGCTCACACATCCAGACTGATCATCAACTGTTCGTCTACCTCCTTGGAAGAGATCGAGAAGCAAACTAGTCTTTGTAATCATTTTCTAAGGAATCAAAGTGTAATGAATATTGTTGATTAATAAAGTTAGCTTTCTTTTTCTTATTCTATTTCTTCGTAGTTTAATTATGCATTTTCTCTCCATCTCTTTTTCTTCCAACATGCGTGAGTAATTTTCCGCTTGTTAGGGTTCGTAGGATTAGGGTAGGCTAATGGATGATGAACATCCCTAAACCCTTTTTAAGTCCTATAAAGTTTATGAACTTTATCAAAAGAATCATTAACATCCTAATCGGGCACGCTAACAATTCTTTATTAGTTCCGACCGCGATTAGAGATTAGATTAATAATTATTTTGGTAAAGGCTAGATATGAACGGAGTTCCGTATTGAGATAAGGGTTAAGAGTGGGATTCTTTTTCCCTCCAGAAACCCTAATCTACACGCATCACCGTCGTTCTAGTTTTAAATCTATTAAAAGATAAAAATGGTAGCTTTTAATTAATCGTCCATAACTACTAAATCCTAACGAACCCTACAAGCCCCCTTATTATATTAACTACATCCCTAAAATAATCTAGATCTATATTTTTGCATTCTTGCTTAACGTAGATCTAGAAACCATTCTTCAAAATTCTTTATCCCTCCTCTCTTTCTCAACACATCTAAAGTAAGAGTAAAAGATTCAACGTTTCCCTGAGGACGACCCGTACTCACCTCGGTCTAGCTACGCGCGACACCGTTCTGATTGCGGTTATTTTCTACAGACACTCGTACGAACTAATCAGTCATACCATTGAAAACCGCTATATTTTCAAAGATTGGGTAGAGAACCAATACAAGACTGGGAAAAACCTACCGTCCTCAGATATACCGGCAAACCACAAAGTTACGGTCATCAACTCAACCCCGCCAAGATCAAAATTCTAGAAGCTCGGATAAGCAAACACAGTTGACCACCACGTCGTTAAACAGGGAACAGTTGACCGCCACGTCGTTAAACTGGGAACAATAGACCTCTAAGTTATTAAACTAGGAGTGTAAAAAAATTTTTGTTAATAAATAAATAAAAACCGAAATGATAGGGCAACTCGCA
This sequence comes from Agapanthus africanus, assembly GCA_030015575.1. Lineage (NCBI taxonomy): Eukaryota > Viridiplantae > Streptophyta > Magnoliopsida > Asparagales > Amaryllidaceae > Agapanthus > Agapanthus africanus. The sequence continues at coordinate 53,257,149 of CM057350.1, read as the reverse complement.
ATAAAAATCAGTAAGTAAAAAAATGAAAATGAAAATAAAGCCGAAATGATGATGCAACCACGAATAAATAGCCAAAATGATAAGGCAATCGCGACTTTCATGATAAGAAAAGCTGAAATGATGGAGCAATTGCGGTAAAAAAATGTATATACATAAATATTTCAACCCCCTCTAAAGGCGAACGATGAGTCGTTCCTGAAACCATACTTCAGTGTTAGCGATGCAGATGTCGACAAAATTTCAAATTCCTGAATATCCCAACGGCGCATGATGAGTCACTCCTGATACCATTTCAGTGTTAGCGATGCAGACGCCAACAAAATTCGAAATCCCCCAAATTCTCCCAGCCCTATGGTCGGTCCCCAAACTGACCACCGTATACAATCCACGAGCACAAATGATCCCCATCTCAACCAAATTCCACTACACCAGCCTTACGGCCTGTCCCCAAATTGACTACTGTATACAATCCACGAGCATAAACTAGCTAAACCACACCTATGCCCTACTGCAATCACTAGCCCCGTAGCCGGTCTCCGTCATCGGAATTATGCTCTATTTAGGAAGACCCACTCATGTGTCCTCACGATACATGAGGAGAACAAAGCTTACGAGATCCTCTCGACACGTAAGAAAACACCTTTGTGGGATCCTTACGACTCACAAAGGAAAAACACACTTGGGGATCCCTAAGATTCCTAAGAAGAAAATACACCTACGAGATCCTTTTGAGTCGTAAGGAGAAAATACTTTTATGGGACCCTTAAGGCTCATAAAATTGAAAATCCTTAGGTGATAGGGACCTAAACCCGTCTCCTAAGCTATCGCTCCCCAACAGGCAAAGGCAAATGATGAGTTACTCCTAGCACTTGTGCTCCAGTGTTAGTAACGCTGATGCCGCTCCTAACCCCAAATTCTAAACTTTCAATCCAATAGACCCCTAAGTCGTTAAACTGGGAACAGATGACCTCTAAGTCGTTAAACTGAGAACGGATGAAACTTAAGTCTATAACTGGGAACGGGGAAAATCCTCTCATGATAAATGATGATTCGCTCATGGTACCATATTCCAATGTAGCGATGCTGATGCCGAACTAAAACCAAAATCCTCAAATCCTCTCATGGCAAATGATGATTCGCTCCTGGTACCATATTTCAGTATAGCGATGCTGATGCCAAACCAAAACCCAAATCCTATGTTCTCCACGGAAAATGATGATTCTCTCCTGGTACCATATTCCAGTGTAGCGATGCTGACGTCAAATAAAAACTCAAATTCCAAGTCCCAGGCTCAAAAGCCCCGCTGGACCGATAAGAAACTCCCAAATCAAATCAAATCGACAAGTCAACCAATGACCTTCCCGTCGGAATCAAGCTCCGCCTCGGAAACAAGTCAACCAACAATCTCTGCATCGGAACCATGCTTCGTCTCAGAATATATGCCCCGTGTCGGAATCATGCTTCACCTTGGAGTATCTGCCTTCCCTGTCGGAATTATGTTTTGCCTTGGAATCAACTTCTGCATCGAAACTATACTTCGTTCAGAATGTCCACCTCTGCGTCTGAATCATGCTTCGTCTCAGAATGTACTTCGTGTTGAAATCATGCTTCGCCATGAAGTATTTTCCTTCCCTGTCGGAATTATACTTCGTCCAGGAATCAACCTTTGCATCGGAACAATATTTCGTTCAGAATGTCTGCCTTGCGCTGGAATTACGCTTTGTTTCAGGATACACCTGTCCCGTGTCGAAATTATGCTTCGTCCCGGAACTATGCTTCGGAATTATGTTTCGTCTCAGAATATACTTATACTGTGTCGGAATTATGTTTCATCCTGGAACCCTGTGTCGGAATTATACTTCATCTAAGGATATGCTTGTCCCGTGTCGGAATTATGTTTCGTTCCAGAACCCTGCGTCGGAATTATGTTTCATTCTGGAGCCCTGCGTCGGAATTATACTTCATCTCAGGATACACCTGTCCTGTGTCGGAATTATATTTCATCCTGGAACCCTGCGTCGGAATCATATTTCGTCTCCGAATATAACTGTTCCGTGTCAGAATTATGCTTCGTCCCGGAACCACGCGTCGGAATTATACTTCACACCTTGAAATGATGCTCCGATCCCCGGAATTATGCTTCGCACCTTGGAATGATGTTTCGATCCCCGGAACCCCGCGTCGGAATTATGCTTCGTCTCAGGATATATCCGACCCTCGGAATTATGCTTCGGAATGATGGTCCGCCCCCGGAATGATGTTCCACCTTGAATTCAATCTCCCTACGGAAGAAAATCCATCAATTTCATGCACACGACCCATGTACGCAATGTGCATTCATTGATGGGGGCACTTTGTTGGGGTCAAAATTTACACCTAACAGTCGAGGTCAACAAGTCAAAGTCAAACCCCGAAATGTGAGTTCGGGCCCAAGCCCGAATCCAAGTCAAGTGGGCCCAAGCCCGAACCCAAGTCCAAGCAAGCGTGCTCAAGCCCAGGTCAAGTGGGCCCATGTCTAAGTCGAGCACGAACATGAAGAGGCCGACTCTCCCCCATGCCAAGAAGAAAATTATGCAATAAATAATTTTGATATATTTTTTTATGAATAAATGTAAGGAAAATGGGCATAAAGCCAAATTTTTGTAAAGCCCATGGCTTATGTGCAAAAGAAATAAGCATATGAGGTATGAGATAGGTAAAATGCCATTTTGTAAATCCCAAGAGGCTATGTGTAAACTTGTAAACCTATATAAAGCAACATGATGATGAAATGAAAAATAATTCATTCCCCTAAAAAAATATTAAGGTTCTGTACCTCCTCCTTCCTCAAGGTTCTAAATCTTCTAATTTTTTTTTGAATTAAATCAAGAGTTTAACTCTTCTTTTCCCAAAAAGGAATAGTTTATCACCATAAAACCCTTGAAGGGGAGCTCAGATCTCCCATCAAATCTCTGAAAGGGAGACTTTTAATCTCAATGCCCCTCCTTTTCTCCAAAATCCAACAAAAGGAGAGGAGAAAGAAGGAACCCATCTCAGAAGAACTCATTTTAGGAAAGTTCAAGGTTCGAAGAGAACGAAAAGAGACCTCCTTTCATCATCCAAGATCTAAATTATTTAGGAGTTTAACTCCAAATCAATTTTTTTGGAGTTAAACTCCAAGATCCAAATCCTCAAGGGAGTTTAACTCCAAATCCAGACCTTTTAGGAGTTTAACTTCAAATCCAAGCCATTGGGGAGTTTAACTCCAAATCTATAACCAATTTCTTCCCTAGGAGTTTAACTCTAAGACCTCTCGGGAGTTTAACTCCCAGCCCAGGAGCTAAACCCCTTCTTCCGTTAGTGTTTCCAGTGGTCGCGTGCCACCCACGTGACCCGCTAGCGCCCAGCGGCCACGCGCAGAGCACATGACCCCCTGGCCCCAGCGGTCGCATGCCGCGTGCGTGACCCGCTAGCGTCCAACGCCCACACGCCTGGCACATGACCCGTTGGCGCCTAGCGCCCATGCGCCAGGGACGTGACCCGCTGGAGCCTAGCGGTTACATGTTGTCTCATGCGTCTTGGGGACGCTCTTCACACTTCTTTTTCCTAGACGTTTCCCACTAAAAATACTTCCCCCGTTAGGAAAAATTTCCAACGGGGCACTGCCCCGCACCCTGCAAGGGGGCTGCTAGTCCTCTTGACCCCTAGCTAATTATCTGGGTAGCGGGGCCCCCGTAAACTCTACGAGACCCCAGATATGTCCAAAACACAACATACGCACATTGAACATTGAGTTCGCATGACTAGTTTGACCCGTCAATCGGAGGTTCTCTCGCTTCAGATGTGAAGGGTAATTAACGGTAGTTTAGTCTGCGGCTACCGAAGATTTGGATCCCTAAAATTAATAAACCCTAGCCTATCCTGAACAGGGGGAATCTGTATACACCTGACAAGCGTGCGTATTCCTATCTCAATAGGGTGATGAAAAACACTCTAGATAGTGTCCTCAAGGCAATTGTTGTAATTGCAAATAGGCGGTTATGATAATTGAAAGAGGATCTATACAGGTAGATCAGTTTGACTCGAGATGATAGTATGCTATCTGATTTGTCTTTATCATTGTGTGTATATGTTTTACTCGTTATTACGTGTGGGTAATATATAATGATCAGGCCCGTAGGATCATTGCTTGACTACCGACATTATGATAGTGATCATATAAATGGGAGTTGGGTGGTCCATAAGCACATCCTTAAATGTCCCTAGTCGGAGCGTATCGAGACTGGGCATCGATACTCCGGAGTAGATTAGTGTATATGTTTCAAGAACCCGACGAGGGGCGGTGGCCGGTCTTACAAACCATTGGTGTTGAGTCAGCTAAGATAGTATACATGTGCTTATTGGAGGTGAGTACACTGGATGAACTCGCTGAGAACTTCTAGATGGTTTTATACATATCGTCAGATGGAAGTTCTCTTGTGGCATGTGCACAGATTAGTCCTTTGACCTGAGATTTTCATTTGTCTCATGTGAGTTCCTACTGTACTTAGATTACTACCCTACCAAGGCTCAAAGGAGTCGTGCAAATATATTTTAGTTGGGTACAGTTCTGAGCCACATGGAGTGTAACGACTTTAAAATCATTGTACAAAATTTTCCTGTTAATATACAAGAAAAGAGTATTGCAGCCTGAGTTTGAGTTATAAGTTACTTTTGTTAAATAAAAGCAAGAAGCTACTTATAGCTCACTGATAAAGCCTTTGCACTGCTGTGACATAGCCTGTGTGTTCGATTCCTATCAGACACAATTTTTTTTTCTGATTTTTCTTTTTAACTTTTTGGAAGCCCAAAAGATTTCACATGCAATACACAGGGAAATGAAAAGTTCAAAAAAATCAAATATGTGGAAAATGGTGTAAATACTAATTTAATCTGGTGGCACGAATCTCGAGGCAAATGCCTCAAGATCGACCGGCGGAATTGAGGATGGGGCCGGCAGGGACGGTCAGGATATGGCCAAATTGCCTCGTGCTTTGCACACTCTTCTCTTCAGCAACCCATAACTCCTCTGTACTGTTTGATTTCCCTGCAATCAAACAGATACCTTTCATTTCACAATTTAACACCATTTTAATACTTTTTAATCCATATTTTTAATTTCCAAACCATAATTCTCCACTATAAATATCACCCCATGCCCTAGCTCTTCACCATTCTGTAAATTCTAGCAAAAAACTTGTAACAACCCTAATTTTCCTATAAAAAATTTTTCAAATATTTTTTCAAAATGTATAAAGGGGTATTTTAGCCTTAGCACAAGATATAAGTAGTTATTTTGCTTTTTAATTACAAGTTAAAAGAATGTAACAACTCTATTTTTAGTGTACAAAATTTGCTTAAAAATTAATATATACTTGGGATATTTACATTTACTGTTATTACTTTAAGTAATTAATTAGCTCCATAATTACAAGAAGGAGATTGTAGCTCATTGGTAATATCTTTCACTGCTGAACCAAGCCACCAGACTTCAAATCCCATACCCCACATTAATTTTAATATTGATTTTTTTTAAAACCTTTAGAATACCAAGGGTTTACACGTGCATATCTCACAAAAACCCCATTACACCCAAAAATGCAACATTACCAGAGGTTAGATGAACCGTCGGGGGGGGAGGGGGATCCCAGCCGGAATCGGCCTCGACTCGGCCGACTCAGTCCTCCGACCGAGTCACGGCCGAGTCGACGGATTCCGGCGACGACCCCAACATGAAAATTGTGTCTTTTCACATTCCCTATGCACCTGCAAAATTTTAGCCTTAGACCATCTCTAGAGCTCTTTTAAAACCCCAATTACTCCACTGTTAATATATTTTTAATACATTTTATCACATTTTTCCTTTTAACTTTTCACCTATCCTAACCCTAGCCTAACCCTATAAATACCATCCCTACCCTCTACCCTCTCACCCCAAACTCTGAGCCAACTCTCTAAAATTCTCAAGAACTCTTGTGTGCAATCGAATTGAGCGAAAGGCGAAGCTCCAGCGAATTCTTCGGCGGAATTTCCGGCAACGACCGTAGGAACTCCCGAAGACGAAAACGACACACCGGCGACTCCTCCCGATCCACCTTCCTTTTATCTTTGATCAAAACCCGTAAGTCCCATTTCTAACTTTCTTTTCCATTCTAAAAATATGGATTTACAAAACTCAACGGAATTGGAACAAATCCGATTTCCGATTCGGTTTTCTTATAAAACTTCACTTCTCGTTAATACAATTATGCTTAAACTCTCTCATGTTGACTATTAAACACTAATCAACCAAATTGATCAAGTTTCATTTCATAAAATGATGGCTATTTCACTTTATCGTATTTTTCATTTAAATACCACATTGTTTCAATTATACATTTAAATCATTAAACTTGTTATACCTTTAAGTATATCACGAGGTAACGATCTAGCTCCTCACACACTCAGATGCAATATAGCACGATACCTTCGGGAACATAGAATAAGGGAAATCTAAATCTTTACAAATAAATAAGATTTGAGCTAATAATAAAAAAATCTTGACTCAGCCAATTAAGGACTGTCACGCTCATTAGGACAGAGGAAGGTTGTGGACATTCAGTCGTTTATCTAAACCTGACTTTGTGGTGCCTAGGCTAGACAAGTAAGAAAGGTAACTTTAAAAGGCCCGTCTCACGGTAATTCGTGAGCGGATCCCTCCTTTCTTCACTTATACTTATCTGGCCACAATTGGCGGTGAAGAGTCGATTTGAGGTATCTCACAACTTGTTACTTTGGACCAGTTAGGAGCAGTCTAGTTGACTTAGGAGACCCTAGAACATAGAATACGGGAAATCGACATCTTTACAAAGAAATACCATAATTAATAAAACCGTTTTTCCTTAATGATTAGTATTTATACAAATCTTTGTAAAGCACCGCTACAACCCATTTGGGGAACCCGTTCAGGATGGTGCGGATTATCGCACATCCTCGGGCTTAGTAGTGCGAGATTCAGACCTCCGTAAGGAGCATTCGGTCTCGAAAGATTTAAAATACGATATCTTAAGAAAACGAGATTTCTAGAATATTATATATATACTAAAATTATTTTCATATAAATATATGTATATGTAATACAAAAATATCTATTTTGAAGTATTATAAACATTCCACCTTTTCTAAAAATCACAAGAATCAATTTTACACTAAAATACCATGAATTCCATACAAATCCAATATTACAAATAAATACCACTTATTATGAAAATAGGATACTTTCACAAGAAATATTACAATATAAAATCTACATTCATTACAACTGTAAAGACGATTAATAAATACTTGGGGTGTATTTTGAAAACTATACAAGAGTATTTTTACATAAAACCCCCTTAAGTTCTATAATTATCCTAAGGAACCTAGTAAATGTAGGTTTAAGCGGGACCAATCTCTTGAGCCTCAGGGAGCCGATGAAGTGGGTGCTTGCTTATCTAAGGTAGAAAACTTAATAACGGTGTTATCAATACGGTAATCGTCTTTGAAAAAGACACAAATCCTACCGCCCATGTGCAGCGGTTACCGATAACATCAAAACAATCAGGACTTCAATTCACTTTTCTAATTGTCTGACTCAAGTTTGAGTCTCATTATAATCTGACTTGAATATGATTCAAGTACAATCTACAATCTACAATCTACAATATTCCAATTCAACACGAATCCATGAATCCATTATTCCATATATTCAATCTATCAATCTATACAACTTGACTGAACCGAACCATGGATATACATTCTATTTACATGATCATCCAGTTTACATGATTCTTCAGTTACATACATGATTCTACAGTTACATCCGTTTACTGATATCATGGTTTCGGTCAGTCATCCAATTATACAATCAATACAATTTACAAAACAAACAAAACAAACAAGACATCTCGGGGTTTAAGGGGTAGATTGGTACGGAAGGTGTTAAAAGTGGCACGAGACTGCAAGATTAAGACACCTAACATGAATCCAATTGCCGTTGTTCCGGGTTGTATAACGGAGCCTTGTACTTCCATTTGCCTCTAGTCTGTGGCATATAGAGACTCCTCTCGTATACACTGGCATCCTTCTGTACCAAGCTATAAATAACAGCGTTAACACTAAATACAATATTATAACAATATAATACAATTTTAAAAGCTACACTCTTTCTCTTTCTGTCTATTCTATTTCTCCCTTGTCTTTAGGACTTACCGAGCGACCTGTTCGCTGACGACATTCCCTTTCTTTCTTTTTTGAATGTCGTCAGGTGATTTGGACCCGTTACAGATCAAGCCCACTGCTGAAGACTTGGACCAGTTCAATGAAGACCCCGAGCTCTAGTCATTGTACACTTTCCATTCAGTACTTTACATTCCTATTATGCCATTGTTTAGGCATCGCTTTTATTTCAGTTGTATTTACTTTTCATGCATTGTACAAAAGAATGTTAATAAATAAAGTTGCTGTTCAGTTTATATATCTTGTCTCTTGTGTATTTAATTTTATATTGCTTAGATACGTTTAGCGTATTTACTTCAGAGTAAATACGTAGCGGACCAGTCCCGTCCTCTTCACCGTATACCGGGAAGCGGGGCGTGACAAACTTTCTCAAAAGTTGCTAAGTGCAAGTGGAGTAAAGTGGAGTTAGCGAGTAAGCTTCTTCCGTCGAAGATTGAAGCCAATTCTGTAGTACCCACGACGCCACGAAGCTCATCCCCTCTTCTTCAATCTCTCCTTGAAATTTCTAAACCGTTAAGTCCCTCCCAAACCCTGCTCTTCCTTGAATTTCATCTTTAAAACTTATATCGGTAAATGGAGTTATTACCGATATTCTTTTTCTAAACCCTAGAAACTCTTTCTCCTTTATACTTTGTTCTACCTAATTTTTACACAATATTTGTAACCCTAAATACCAATGTTTTGAATCAATTTTAACCAAGAATCTAATGTGAAACATCCATAATTGAATTTTTTCATTAAAATACCATAAACTTTGATATCACTTCTTTTAGTTTTGTTAAAACTATACCTTTAGGAAAAACTTCACGGGGTAACGACCTACATGAACTTTGATATCACTTCTTTTAGTTTTGTTAAAACTATAACTTTAGGAAAAATTTCACGGGGTAACGACCTACTCCTCACGTACACTTTGGTTTTATAGCATGATACTAATTTGTATGAATATTTGTTTCGAAGTATAAGCTTTACAATAAAATACCACTAACTTTAAAATCGGGTTTCTCTTAAACAGTATTTCGTATTCGTTTGCAATTATGCATCTACAACACTTGTTAGGGGACCCGCTAATAGATGGTGCGGATTATCGCATATCCTGAGGATAGTAGAGCGAGATGCAGACCTCCTCACGGAGCATTCTGCTGGGTTCGCTTAGCATCTCGACACGGTTTCGGCAAGCATCAAGTATGCAACTTTAAAAATTTAGGGTGTCGAGCGAGCCCGAACCAAAGATCTAACTAGAGAATTAGGGTTTTTAAAACATGTAAGCAAACTTTACACTAAGTGATATAGGAATACAACCTTTGTAGACCGGTCCATCACTTCTAAAGCTCCGTGTAGTACCCTTTGCACCAAGTAGTGGTCTCCCGGACTCTCCTTAGGCTCCACTGGGCGAAAGGAACGAGCTTGTTCAAAAATCTTCGAGGCCGAAAATGATCTACGTCGAAGAATCACTAACTCAAGCTATCTCTTCACTAATTGATGGATTAGTGAAGTAAACAACATATACTACATGGCTAGTTTGGTATAGGTAGAGTAGGAATTTTGCTCACTTTAGAATTATTTTTCTCTCTTTCTTTATCTTCTCACTAGAAAGGTAGAAAGCAATGAAGGAAATGAAGAAGTGATCAAGTGATGAACCATAGGTGAGAAAATATCATATATGATATTTGTAGAGGCTTAACCATGGCTAAAGATAATAATTATGTTAATAAATATCTAGAGTAAAACAAAATTAGTGAATTAAATCAAGATTTCCACAAGCTTCTAAAAGCATCTTAAACCATGGCTTTTTTCACCTAATTTTATTTTTATTAATAATTAAATCCCTAAATTATCTTAAGTATGGTATGAGTTTCATACACCCATGTCCAATGTATCATCAAGCATGACACGAAAATAAATACATTAGCATATATCACATATATATTAAATGTATAAGTAGAAAAGAAATTCTTAAGCGAACTAATATTAGTTAATATATATTAATATATCAAATATATAATTATATATTAAATTATTAAATCAACACTTGATTTAATAATCCGGCTATATCACATACAACCAACTAATATCATATATCGCGAGATTAGAATACGGTATCACATACACGTATTAATTTCGGTCCCGCACATTTCACATATGTGCCCTACTTCGTTTCGCATGAGCTAGGAAACCACTGTGTAGGACTCTAAAGACTCGTCAATACGCCGGCAGTAGGTGATGATCATATCAGTCATCCACAAGCCGTCAGCGGTACTAGCTGGACGTAACGGCTACCTGAGTATTGAGCGATCAGAAGATCAACAAGCAAGCTTGTTCATACTTCCGTGAATCCAACGAGTAACACTACCGAACTATCCGGTCTCTTCGTCTGATATGTCGCATATCGAGTCTGGATGTGGTAAACGTTAGACCCCAATAATTTGATAAGTCGTGCCGATGTGAGGCTAATAATGGATCGAGAAACTACTGATAACACTTACCAGTAAATCTCAGTTTCCGCCCTGGCTAGGGACTTCCTGTTATGGGTAATCGAGCACAGCGCAACATCAACCTCCAATACCGGGAGAGACGAAATCCCCTCCTATCTCTCATTGCCTCCATGTGACTCGGGACTGTACCCCAAAACCACCGTTTTGCACGCTCTCTTGAACGTGGTAAGGTGGAAATCAAAGCACGGTGGGAATCACACAAGACTCTATGACGATCTCGGATTTACAGACTAACCTGTACCAGTGTCACCAGAGAACTGCTATCTGACGTTAGGTATAATACCATCTAGGAGTTCTCGACGAGTCCTGTTCAGTATACCCAGTCTCCACTGAGCACCCGTATACCATCTTTGATGTCAAACACCAATGGATATGGGATCATCCATTGCCCATCAAATAGGTTAAGAAGCGTATACGCTAGTCTACTCTGGAATATCGATACCCCGTCTCGATACACCCTCGACTAAGAACAATTAAAGGATGAACTTGTGGACTACCCTGGCCCCACTAGTATGATCTGCATCATAATCCTAGTAGTCAAGTACACATCCTAAGTGCTTTACCAACATGTGAGAGCAAGACAATATCACAATACTAGTCTACATGTTAAGATAAAGAGTAACCAGATAGCATACTATCATGTCGAGCAATAAATTCCTCCCTATATATGTCCAAGCATCCATTATAATATAAAATCATGTACAATAATGACATCTAGGGCATACATACAACTAACACATTCGATCTCGAAAGGATATAAATACGGTTTTTAAGAAAAACAAATTTTTTCTAAAATAAAACTAAAATTTTAAAATTAAAATTTTATAAAATTATAAATCCATATTTTCATTATATTATGAAACTATATTTTTATAAAAATGAAAGATTAAAATATGTCAATAAAATACCATCAAGTTACTAAAAAGACTAGTTTTCAATAAAATACCATAAACTTTCAAAAGCTAGGTATTCATCATTAAATTATCTTAATACTTAAAACACATGCTCATGAAAACCCTAAGTAATATAAAACCCCCTTGAGATTTTATTTTTATCTATATTAATAATTTTTTCATAAAACCCCCTCGAGATATACAAAACAATATTTTAAGGACTTTAATAAATATGGGTTTAAGCGTGATCAATTCTCTTGAGCCTCAGGGAGCCGGAGAAAGTGAGTGCTTGCCTATTCTGGTTAGAAAACTTAACATGAGTTATCAATGGCAATTGTCTTGAAAAAAGACACAAATCCTGCCGTCCATGTGCAGCAGTTGCCGATGACTCCCGAACCTAAGAATTCAAGAGTTAAATCCATTTACAAGTGTCTGACCCAGTCTAAGTCCAACCTAAAACTTAAATCCAAAAGCCAATATGAATACTTGATCATGAACAGGAATACTCGAATTCAAATATCAAATTCAAACATGTATACTTGAATTGACTTGATCGAACCATGGTTAAAATTGGACATGAACTTAACATGGATACCAGAACATAATGGTTGCTATTGAAACTGACTTGACTCGAACCATGAATAAAACTTGACATGAATACATGAACTCTGGACACGAACTTGATATTGACATGAACTCAATCTTGCCACTTGATGTATTCATGGATTCGAGCAAGGCCTGTAATTTTATCTATAACGTAGAATACACGGGGTGTTGGGGTAGTTCATGTGTGAATCCAACGAAATCTCAGGAGTCCCCCTAGGTCATGAATCCATGTCTACTAAGCAAGCTATCATGAGGGCTCGTGTTTCCTAGCTCTTGAATTATAGCCTGTTGAATTTGGAATATTTCAACACTAGGTTGAAGTCCCGTTACTGACACTTGATTCGGGCCCGTGGTTTTTTACCCTGAATTAGCCTATTGGGTTCGAGAACACTCTTGAGATTGTTTGACATACACTCTTGAACTTACGTTACATTTAGTTTACTTATGTACAGACCTTTTAGGACACTTACATTCACTTCATGTCCACTGCACCTACTCTACATGGCCCTGCTATATTATGCTCATGTTATTTTGCTATGATATATATATATATATATATATATATATATATATATATATATATATATAACTGCATGTTATATAGAATTGCTATACTTTAACACCATATCTCCTAGTCCATTGCTTTATGATATACATTTTCTTTATCATTTTACTTTTATACTTCACACCCATTTCTTGGGGGCTTACCGAGCAAAAGTTCGCTGACGGGCATTCCACCCATCTTTGTTTCTTGGAATGTTCGTCAGATACTGTGGAGATTGAGAAGATGGACACTACCGAGGAGGAGCACGATCAGATCACGACTCAGGCCTAGACTAATTATCCTCTCTTTCAATTTATGTATGCCACCTGTTTAGGCATTTCTCTTCTTGTATTTTCTTTCAGTTGAATTCATGTATTATAATTGTATCAAGTGGAATGTAAATAAAGTTGTTGAAGTTTAAATCTCATGTTAATTTCTTGTTATTTTATATTGTTTATTTTACGCTTAGCGTATTTATTCCAGAAAATGACCTTCTTGAAATAAATATGTCGCGGGCTTGCTATGTCACCGTTTCTGTCTATTGGGAAGCGGGGCGTGACAATTTTTTTGGCGGCCCATGCAGGTCCCTTCTGCATGAAGTCGTAAGCAATATATCATAAGAAATATGAAATTCAACGACTTTACATTCCATGCAATTCAATATCCATTGAATCTATCCTAATTTTTCTTCTTTATCTAAGATGATGTATTCTCCCAACAACTCTAGCACCAACGTCAATGGAAATACACCACCACAACCTACCCTTACCGTTTTACCACCTCCACCTACCGTAGCCACTCCACTCACAGAACAGATGATGCTTTTGGAGGCTATCAAAAACCTACTTGAGGGTCAGCAGGCTCAAAACACGATTTTGCAGGAGCAGACTGCCCTCCTTCAACAGAGTTTCATCCGCTCTGAAGCAGAAGCACCGGGAGTGAAACAATTTCGAGTATTACACCCGAAAAACTTCTCAAGGAAAGAGAAACTGCTTGAAGCCGAGAAATGGGCTCAAAGAATAGAAGATGACCTAGCCGCAGCCCAAGTTCCAGGAGTGGCTTGGGTCAGAGTAGCAAAACTCCAGCTTACTAACAATGCCAGAGTCTGGTGGAAAGTCGAAGAGAGCCGTCTTGAGCAACTGATCGAGTGGAAGACTTTCCGTGATCTCTTTGAAACCAAGTATTTTGCTGAAACCGCACACTTCGAGATGGAACAAAAGTTCATTCACCTGCAACAAGGATCCATGTTGGATAAGTCGGTGGATGAGTATGATGCATAATTCACCATGCTCGGCAGATTCGCCACCAATCTAATTCCTACTGCCGAAATTAGAGCCAGGCGCTTCCAGCAAGGATTAGAGCCTGAGATCCAGGCTGCTCTAGTAACAGGAGAATACCTAACACATTAAGCAGCTTTGAAGTCAGCCCGTCGCTATGAAGCTGTCATTAAGAAGAAAGGAAGGCCACAGTCGATCGGTATGAAACGTCCTGCCAACCAGATTACTAGAGGAGTTTCTTCTAGGACAACTCTCCCAGCGCCAGCTATGAGGCATGGAGGATCATTTTTCGAGACTGAACCAAACTTCTGTATCTATTATAAGAGGACCGGACATCAAGTTAAGGATTTCCGTCGAACGAATGGTCTTTGTCTGATATGTCGATCACCCTCACACACCATAGGAACTTGCCCAGCTCCCGCAGCTAGACCAGCAATTCAAGCTCCACCTACTCATTTAGCCCTTCCTGCACCACCTCCGCACGGACCATCTTTACCTCGTCAGCCATCGATGTACTAACGTGCACAGAGAGATGTGTAGAGATGTCAGGTTTTCACTTTGGCGGCCATAGAGGTCGAAACTATAGGTTAAGATAACACTGGTAAATCTCCTCCCATCTTTTTCAGCCTTTTCAAATTCTTGCATACTTTCGTTCTTTCATCTACCTAAACATTTTCATGCACTTTCGATACAATATCAATAGTTCCTTCACCACTGCTTTAATCAAATTTTTCTTGAATCTGTTACAACATCCTTATATAAATTTCGAGGACGAAATTTTTATGAGGATAGAATGTAACGACTCTAAAATCTTTATACAGAATTTTCCTGTTAATATACAAGAAAAGAGTATTACAGCCTTAGTTTGAGTTATAAGTTACTTTTATTAAATAAAAGCAAAAAACACTTGTAGCTCACTGGTAAAGCCTTTGCACTGCTGTGACGTAGCCTGTGTGTTCGATTCCCATCAGACACAATTTTTTTCTGATTTTTCTTTTTAACTTTTTAGAAGCCCAAAAGATTTCACATGCAATACACGGGGAAATGAAAAGTTCAGAAATATCAAACATGTGGAAAATGGTGTAAATACTGATTTAATCTGGTGGCACGAATCTCGAGGCAAATGCCTCAAGATCGACCGGCGAAATTGAGTATGGGGCCGGCGGGAACGGTCAGGGTGTGGCCAAATTGCCCCGTGCTTTGCATACTCGTCTCTTCAGCTACCCTTAACTCCTTTGCACTGTTTGATTTCCCTGCAATCAAACAGAGACCTTTCATTTCACAATTTAACACCATTATAATGCTTTTTAATCCATATTTTTAATTCCCAAACCCTAATTTTCCACTATAAATACCACCCCATGTCCTAGCTCTTCACCATTCTGTAAATTCTAGCAAAAACTCTCTCAAAAGTTGCTAAGTGCAAGTGGAGTAAAGTGGAGTTAGCGAGCAGGCTTCTTCCGTCGAACATCGAAGTCGATTCCGGAGCTCCCGCGGCGCCACGAAGCTCATCCCCTCTTCTTCAACCTCTCCTTGAAATTTCTAAACCGTAAGTGCCTCCCAAACCCTTTTTCTCTTCCTTGAATTTCATCTTTAAAACTTATATCGGTAAGTGGAGTTATTACCGATATTCTTTTTCTAAACCCTAGAAACTCCTTCTCCTTTATACTTTGTTCTACCTAATTTTTACATAATATTTGTAACCCTAAATACCAATGTTTAGAATTAATTTTAACTAAGAGTCTAATGTGAAACATCCATAATTGAACTTTATCATTAAAATAACATGAACTTTATATCACTTCTTTTAATTTTGTTAAAACTATACCTTTAGAAAAAACTTCACGGGGTAACAACCTATCCCTCACATACACTTTGGTTTCATAGCACGATACTAATTTGTATGAATATTTGTTTTGGAGTATAAGCTTTACAATAAAATACCACTAATTTTAAAACCGGGTTTCTTTTAAACAGTATTTTGTATTCTTTTACAATTATGCATCTACAACCTTTATTAGGGGACTTGTTAATGGATGGTGCGGATTATCGCACTTCGTGGGGATAGTAGAGAGAGATGCAGACCTCCTTACGGAGCATTCAATCTCGAAAGGATATAAATACGGTTTTTAAGAAAAACGAATTTTTCTAAAATAAAACAAAAATTTTAAAATTAAAATTATATAGAATTATAAATCCTTATTTTCATTATATTATGAAACTATGTTTTTATAAAAATGAAAGATTAAAAAATGTCAATAAAATACCATCAAGTTACTAAAAAGACTAGTTTTCAATAAAATACCATAAACTTTCAAAAGCTAGGTATTCATCGTTAAAATATCTCAATACTTAAAATACATGCTCAAGAAAAACCTAAGTAATATAAAACCCCCTCGAGGTTTTATTTTTATCTATATTAATATATTTTTTTCCATAAAACCCCATCGAGATATACAAAACAATATTTTAAGGACTTTAGTAAATATGGGTTTAAGCGGGATCAATTCTCTTGAGCCCCAAAGAGCCGGAGAAAGCTAATGCTTGCATATTCAAGTTAGAAAACTTAACAGGAGCTATCAATGGCAATTGTCTTGGAAAAGACGAAAATCCTGCCGTTCATGTGCAGCAGTTGCCGATAACTCCCGAACTTAAGAATTCAAGAGTTAAATCCGTTTACAAGTGTCTGACTCAGTCTGAGTCCAACCTAAAACTTGAATCCAAAAGCCAATACGAATATTTGATCATGAACAGGAATACTCGAATTCAAACATCAAATTCAAACATGTATACTTGACTTGACTTGACCGAACCATGATTAAAATTGGATATGAATTTAACATGAATACCAGAACACAATGGTTGCTATTGAAACTGACTTGAATTGAACCATGAATACAACTTGACATAAATACATGAACTCTGGACTCAAATACTTGATATTGACGTAAACTCAATCTTGCCACTTGATGTATTCATGGATTCGAGCAAGGCTTGTAATTTTATCTGTAACGTAGAATACACGGAGTGTTGAGGTAGTTCATGTGTGAATCCAACGAAATCTCAGGAGTCCCCCTAAATCATGAATCTATGTCTACTAACACAAGTAAGCTATCATGAGGGCCCGTGTTTCCTAGCTCCTGAATTATAGCATGTTGAGTTTGGAATACTTCAACACTAGGTTGAAGTTCCGTTACTAATACTTAATTCGGGTCCGTGGTTCTTTACCCGTGAATTATAGCCTGTTGGGTTCGAGAACACTCTTGAGATTTGTTGACATTCACTTTTGAACTTACGTTACATTTAGTTTACAGATGTACATACCTTTTAGGACACTTACATTCACTTCATGTCCACTGCACCTACTCTACACGGCCATGATATATTATGCTCATGTTATTTTGCCATGATATATATATATATATATATATATATATATATATATATATATATATATATATATATATATATATAACTGCATGTTATATAGAATAGCCATACTTCAACACTATATCTCCTAGTCAATTGCTTCATGATATACATTTTCTTTATTATTATACATTTATACTTCACGCCCATTTCTTGGGGAGTTACCGAGTGAAAGTTCGTTGACGGGCATTCCACTCATCTTTCTTTCTTGGAATGTTCGTCTGATACTATAGAGACCGAGGAAGTGGACACTACCGAGAAAGAGCATGATTAGATCGCGACTCAGGCCTAGACTAATTATCCTCTCTTTCAGTTTATGTATGTCACCTGTTTAGGCATCTCTTATTGTATTTTCTTTCAGTTGAACTCATGTATTGTAATTGTATCAAGTGGAATGTAAATAAAGTTGTTGAAATTTAAATCTCATGTTAATTTCTTGTCATTTTATATTGCTTATTTTACGCTTAGCATATTTATTCTGGGAAATGACCTCCTCGAAATAAATATGTCGCGGGCTTACCACGTCACCGTTTTCGTCTATTGGGAAGCAGGGCGTGACATGTAGGCAGTGAACAATCGTCAGGGATTCCTCTCTCCCGGTATTGGGAATCGATATCGCGCTTTGTTAGGTCAGCTGTCACCATAAAATTCTTGGCCAAGCTGGATGAAATTTACTGATGTGATATCAGTAGTTTCTCAGTAGGTGATGAGCATCAGACATGCACGACTTATCGGGTTAGTAGGGGTCTGACGTTATCCATCCTTAGACACGGTATGCGATTATCTCAGACGAAAAGACCGGACTGTACGGAGATTGTCATAGACAGGATCAGTAGAAGTACGGATGGGTTTGCTCGTCGGCCTTCTTTTCGCTCAATACCTGAATAGCCGTTATGTACAGTCAGTGCCGCTGACGTGCTTGTGGTTAAATCCATTGCCAGCGTATTAACGAGTTTTTAGAGTTCGACACAGAGGGTTTTTTCTGGTTCAGGCAAAATTATGTAGTGACCGTATATTAATACGTGCAGGGTCCCGATTTGATATGTGTGCTAGCCACACGAATTTTGATCGGACGGATGATAATATTAGCCGGCTTAAGATTAAATCGGATTATTAAATCAAGTTTTGATTTAACAATTTACATATATATATTTCGATATGTATATTCTAGTATTATGTTCATTGTATTTTTCTATTTCTTGGGTATTCGTATTGTGATATGAATACGGGCATGTATTTGCGTGGACGTATTCTTGTATTCATATAAGAATACTTCTAGAAGGAAGACACCTCATTTTTAGGATTTTCTTTTTAAAGAAATTATGAAATGAGGCGGATGAGAGAAATGGTGGAGGGTATCGGCAAATGAATTATTAATTTATTTGTTTATACCAAGTATGGTTGCAATTTTAAAATGGTAAAATTGTTTTAACAAAAGAAAAATTGCATGCTTGAATTTGTGATGATTTTTTTATTCAACCGTTTAGCTTCTCTTTACTTTAATGGCTTCTCCTCCTCCTTCTTCTTAAGAGCTTGCTAGAGTCCAACCCAAATGGAACGAATGAAGATGCTACAAAGGTTGTGATTTTTACCTTATATGGGTTATTAGTATTCTAGTTTGATATTCTAGCCATGGTCCTTTATTGATTGACTTGGAGCTCTCTTGATTTTTGAAAATGCCATGCATGCTTACTTGTAAAATATGGTAGAGAGCCCTAGGTCCAACAATATTATCATTATGTATTAGCGACTTGTAATATCAAGTAAAACGTGTACATATTAATGATAAAGACAAATCAGATTGCATACTATTCTCTCGAGTAAGATTATATAAGTTCTCCTTCAATTATCATAATTGCCTATCTGTAATTACAATAATTTCCTTGAGTGCGATATAGCCAACAAGAAGATATATGGAAACCTCAAGAAATAACCACCTAGAGCTACGCTTCGGTAGAAAATTGATCAAAGTCCTCTGCCAGTTCTGTCTTGGACATAGCCTCGTCGCCTGCTTCAGTGTAGTCTAACGACATTCCCCAGAAAAGAAAAGCAAAAAACAGGAATGTCGTCAGTGAACTAAAGTTCGATAAGTCTCCATTTTATAAAAAATGGTATTTGAAACAAAACATGGTATACATGATACTGGGCATGAAAATAACTGTGAACATTAAACTGTAGTATGCATGTCAAATAAGTAACATGTGTTAATCGGTGCAAGGTAATTAGAGTATCACGATATTCGATATTTCAGTGTTATTAATTATAAATATAAGCTCGATTTGTGGGAGTTTTATTATGTAACTAGAATATTCCATAATTCCCACAGAACAACAACACGAGATTCAAGATTTATATGTAATGTAATATATCGTATTTTTCGGTACTACGGAGAACAAGTATGATTCCCTGTTACACATAAATTACCCCATTCTTCGAGCTACCTCATCCCCATTATATATAACACACACACACACTCTAGTGTCTACCAAACATGTTATGTTCACGAGATTCACGAGATTTAAGATTTGTAATTCATGAAATTCATGGTAAACATATGGCAACAATGATACATCAATGCTTTGCTAAAATTGATGCCATAATATCTATCGTGTGACTTAAATACATTGTGATTTACTATACCAATTAACAACTGTAATATATCCCATGGTACTTAACCTACTTGTTTTTATCGCTTATCATTTTTGAAAAGTAATAATTAAAAGTAACTTGCTTTCTATGATATTCTTTACTATATTTATTATAACTAATACAAAACCTGAACAAGTAATAAACTATGTGTGATTTAATGTTACTGTGATAATATAATACACATACAGTACTACATGTGATTCAATGTTAAAATTATTGTATGAGCTATTATTTGATATTGTCAAATATAAAACTAATTAGTTGAGCAGTATAATTAAGTTAGTATAGTGTGAGCATAATAGCAGTAGCATAACAAGTAGTAAATCAATGTCAAGTTATTATAATACACAATCAGCAAGTACAAGCCATATTAGTGTTAAGAAGATAACACACAAGTAAAAGCAGGAAAGATTAAGCATTATTAGAATCAGTAAAAACAAAATCAATAACATAGAAAGTAGGTTTTGAAAAAAATACACATAGTGACAGAAAAAGTATAGGGATATTAGGAATGGTCAGTAGGATTAAAATTGATAGTTATAAAAGACATAACAAGATGTTATAAGTAGATAGATAAGACTTTATTGGTAGTGATTATAATTGCAACGATAATTAGTCAGATACCTAACATATATTAATTGAGGAGTAGCTATATTGGTTAATGATGAAATTAAAAATGATAATACAATATAAAATTGAATATTAAATTTTGACGATGAGGATCGACGGGGGAAAAAGAAGACGGGACTTACGAAGATAGAACGATTTACGGTCGTTCTAAAGCGTGTAAAGATAGTCTCGAAGTGATCGAGACTCGTACGTGATCGGGATCGTCTTCCTTCTTCACTTGGTGTCTTAGGTTAGGGTTTGCAGACAGAAGAAGGAGAAGGCAGTGGAGAAGAAAAGAAAATTAAGGTTTGTGGAGGTCTGGGATTTATATATAGAACTAGGGATTAGGGTTTTAAAGATCAAGAGTTAGGATTTAATTGGGTTAGATCAAACGGCTTAGAAAAGATTTTAACTTTAGGTAAAAATTTAAATTATAAAAATATTTAAAATAAATATTCATATTAACATAAACTTTTAAATTTCAAACTAATTTCTTAAAAATAAATTAAACCTTTTTTAACCAAAACTATATTAAATAAATAAAAATTTGCTCCTTAAAGGGTCAATCTTATGAGTTCTAGAACAACGTCTCAACAGGTTAACCAAATGGATACAACTAATGAACATACATAAAATCGAAAAGAAATGATTATATATAGAATTTCAAAAGAAAATAGTACATAGATTTTATAGTCGTTACACCGTCTTCAGGACCGCCCTCAAGAGGTCCCATGCTTCTCACTCTCGGTCTCTTTCATACACTCCCTTTCCCCGAGAAGCCCTCCGACACATTCAAGTCGTCTTCCTCTAAGAGAATTTTTGTTTCAGGGCGCTGTAGCGAGTCCTGTAAGGGGGCTAGCAGCCCCCTTGATCTTTAGCCCGCTGACCGGGCGTCGGGATCTTGTGCGATGGCTCCTGATATGTTCAAAGAGATCTAAAGTTGTCTTCAAGCACAACGCATATATCAAAGAATGAGTTCGCATGATACGCATGACCCGTCGATCGAAGTTTCTCTCGCGTCAAAGTAAGGGGTAATTAACGACAGTTTTGTCTGCGGCTGCCGGAGATTAAAATTTCTATAATTAATAAACCCCTGTCTACCATCGAGTAGGAAGAATCTGTACAAGTCCGAAACATAAAGAGACAAAAAACGCTCTACAGCTTAGATGGCATCCAAAAGGTTCCATCCAAAAGGGACATATTACATGAATTTCTTTTACAAATTACATCCCATGTCACAAAAAATAAAATAAAAACATCAGTAATATATTTTCTTGTGCTAATTAAGGCCCTTGAGAATTTGTTCTTAGAGAATAAGCAATCATTAATAAAACAAAATATTTCTTACCTGATTACATTAATTAAGTGTTTCTTTATGTGCATTGTATGATGCACTAGAACGATACCTCAATGCTTAATGTCGCATGATTTTATCAATGGGCTTGATATTTTTGTTGCATCTCATCCAAATTTCAGTTAACCTTTCGTTGAAGTTGTTGTCCTTATTTATCTCTTTATTATCTATGATTGATTTAAGAATTGTCCAAAGTTTTAGGACTTGCAACTTAAATAGCATTTTACATGGCAACAAAATGGCCAATTTCCTTCCCAGCAACCCCCCACCTCCACCCCCCACGCCACCCAACTTCAAAGACACACAAGGAGAACTATATTCTATTTAATTACGAGAAAAAAGCATTCAGTTGCGCACCTGCAAAGCCCTTTGTGAAAGAGGGACTATGTCATGACCTGAATACAGAACGCGTCCAGCACTTAAATCACGTGATGTCTAAACGCGTAAAGCAATTCAAGTAAACAAAAACCCAAAATCTAAACCACTTTTAAAAGAAACAGTGGAGGTGGGGTTTTGAAAAGTTTTGAAAAAGTAAAACTTGTTTTGAAATATTGTTTGAAAAACGAACATCACCTTCTTTGTAAATTTTAAATAAAATGAATACATTGCAAGTAAATATAGAAGTATCTCACATACGGGAGCTAAATCAACACCCACTCGGTGGAATCACAACCACGCAGTAATATACGATGCTCAAAAGCGAAAGATCACAAGAAACTATAAATAACTGCATAAGTAAGACTAATAGTCGACTCCACATGAGTTCGACTCAAAAGAATATACATCATGACTCAACTCGATCTAAATTAAATAATAATACATGTCCTGGTCGATGGAGTAACACTAAATACAAGGAAAATAGATAATACACAAGAAGCGATTACGGTGCTTGTAACCCTCCTAGCAAAATACGCGAAAAAACCTCAAAAGATGCGTGCCGACGAGCCGCTAACTATCCTAAACGGTCAATCCTGCAAGGAGCTAAGGCACAACGAGAGTGAGTTGCCAACTCAGTGAATAGAAATAACATAACAAGATATATGTATATACTATATAATAAGCATGGTGAATAAAAGTGAGCGCAATGAAATCAACATCACTTATAAAATCATCACGAAATCCGTGTCAATCCTCGCTAACCAGAATCTCATTATATCACACCGGTGTATCTGAATCGGTCTCTCCCCACTTCCCATATTACCGGATCACACCAAACATATTTCATATCGGTGTATCCGAATCGGTCTCCCCCCTTCCTCGATTACCGGATGACACCATACAAACCACACAAGAAAAGCTGTGATATCTGTACTGGTCTCCCCCAATGCGACGGTACAATGGACCTAAATCTAGTACCACAAACATAACAGACCCCTGTCATAAAAGAGTGGGAGTTATCTACATTTTACGTTAGGATACACCCGCGAGATTCTCTCGACTCGTCTCGATTCGTAGGAAGAATTATCTTTATGAGACCCTCACGGCTCATAAAGGCGAAAAGCCTTAGGCGACGGAGATATCAACCTATTTTCTAAGTATTGTTGTCCTACAAGGAGGTCAAGACCGACTCTTGTATACTATCCACGGGCCGCATTCGACAAAATTGGTAGAAGACACCACCATTAAAACAGAAAGGTGCAACTCACCGGCCTCAGACTTTAGAACTATATTTCTTAAGAATTGAAATTTGAGTCAATGATAGATGACGGCACCGGTGCCTTCTCGCTATTCTTCTCAGATTGAAATTCTAAAATTTATGTATGATACACCAGGCCAAATCCAGCCGTATGCTATGCATTACTCTACACTACTTCACTCACGTATATGTTGGATATATGTATGCCCCAGAGGCCATTATATGTATAGTGGATGCTTGGACATGTGTGTGTATGTGTGTGTGTGTGTGTGTGTGTGTGTGTATACAGATGACTTTCTTGCACGACATGATAGTATGCTATCTGGTTTACTTTATCGTGACATGTTCATTTGATCATGCATCTTATTCATTTGTTACATGTTGATAAAGCCCATAAGATATTTGCTTGACTACTACGACTATGATGCGGATGATACTAATGGGACACGTGTAGTTTATGAGCATATCCTTGAACTATTCCTAGTCGAGGGTGTATCGAGACGGGGCATCGATATTCCAGAGTAGACTAGCGTATACCATTCTTGTCCTATATGATGGGCGATGGATGATCCCATATCCATCTGGTGTGGTGACACCAAAGATTGTATGCGGGTGCTCAGTGGAGACTGGGTACACTGAACGGACTCGCCAAGAACTCCTATGTGGTATTATATCTATCGTCGGATAGCAGTTCTCAGGTGACACTGGTACATATTAGTCTGTAGACCCAAGATCGTTATAGAGTCATGTGTGTCCTCCCAATGCACTTTGATCTCCACCCTACCACAGCTCTACTGAGTCGTGCACACAGGTGGATTTTGGGTACAGTCCCGAGGCACATAGAGGCAATGAGCGATAGGATGGGTTTCGTCTCTCCCGGTATTGGGGGTTGATGTTGTGTTATGCTCGATTGGCTATAACAGGAAGTCCCTGGCCAGGGCTGCTGAGATTTACTGATAAGTGTTATCAGTAGTTTCTCGATCTGTTATGAGCCATACACCGGCATGACTTATTGAGTTATTGGGGTTTACGATACCATCCATAGACTCGATATGCAGCATATTTGACGAAGAGACCGGACTGTACGGTAAGTGTTGCCAGTTGGCTTGATGGGAGTTTTGACAGCTTCACTGGTTTTCTTCTGATCGCTCAATATCCGGGTGGCCGTTACGTTTAGCTGACCGCTTACGGCTTATAGGTGTTTGATATGATCATCACCTACTGCCGGCATATTGACGAGTCTTATAGTCCCACACAGGAGTTTCCTAGCTCAGGCGAAATGATCTGGTGTGTATATTAGATATGCGCGGGGACCTGATTAAATGGGTGTATGTGATACTGTATATTAATTGGGCATTTTTCTATTGGTCGGGTCGTATGTGATATGACCGGTTTGTTAAATCAAGTGTTGATTTAACATAGACTTTTAGCTTATTTCTTTATTAAATCCTTTTCTATTTGTATGCATGCATGTATGCATATGTTTATGTTGATGCACATGATGATGTGCATGCATACATACATGCATACATTCTTGTATGTCATGGTTGATGATACACAAGTGGTGGCAATGCAAGACTCACATGGGAATAAATATGCATATATATTTATTTTAGAATTAAAGAAATAGAAAATCAATTCATGGTGGATAATTCTCCTTGACTCTTCATTTGACCTTAGCTTCCACCATGAGTTAATTTTCTATGGTTCATATTACTCCTAAATAAATATCTAGATATTTATTAACCCATGATTAAGGATGAGAGTGAGAAATTATATATAATTTCTATTCTCATTTTAAATATATGATGATCATTATCTTTTGAGCTCTTGAGTTGCCATCTTCTTCTTCCTCATTCTCTTGCTCTCTTGAGATTTCCATAGAGTGAGCTAGTAAAAAAGAAATGGTTTTGAATAGAGAAAACAAACCACATCATCATTCTACATTTCTCTAGCCCATTTGTGTATAGTGTTTGCTCCACTTCTTTCAAAGTTCAAGTGAAGCAAGGAGATTTGTGCAAAGAGATTTCGGGTGGATCATCGTGGACTAGGAAGGCCTTTAGCGATCCGTTTCAAACTTACAAAGGTCTGAGGAGTCACCAAGGGAAGTCTACAAAGGTTGTAATTTCTTCACTTAGTGTTAAATAGCTTCTTGCATGTGATGCTTATTTACTGTTACCATAAAATTCTAGTTAAAATCCTAGGTTAGTTTACTTAGCACCTCATAAAATTTAATTATAGCATATGTGATGCTTTCAAAACCCTAGATAAGGTGCTAAGGAAACCCAACAATGGTACCAGAGCCAAGCTAGAGTTTTAGAGTAACCTAGACGACGTTAAAAAGCTCGAACGAACGAAGACACCTGGAAAATGCTCCCTCGAAATTTTTCAAAAAGTTGGATTTTTCCACATTAAAATTACTCAGAAAATCGTGCAGGGTATTGTATGGGCCCACAAGAAGAACGAAGCCCTAACTCGACTTAATGACCGCGGAACCGCGGCCGAAAGGCTCTTTTTGCGGCGGTTCCGCGGCGCCGTTAGTGAGACTTGGACCGTGCCTTCTTGTGCTGGCCCGTATGTGCTAATAGCAGTCTCTGGTATATTTTAAAACTGCTTAAGTGTTGAACTTTCTGAGAATGCATTGGGTGATTGATCGTTCGATCGAACGTTTTAACTGCGCCTAGTATATGAGAATGTGATACAATAATTGGAATCTACAAATTTGTTTGTTGCGTATAAATCTAACATTTCGGTCTCGGGTGTAATCGGAAATCTTGTTGAATTATCCGACTAATTTTGAAAAGGTGTATTCATGGGAGAGACCTAAATGCGAGGTTTACATTGTTAGGCATGAAATCTTGGATATGTGATATCCTGGGTTTGTGTTGTCTATGAGCAGTTACGATTCCAATTGTTGTAGTTTTTCATTTTTCTTTTATGAGACCGTAAGTGTAGTATGTGGTGTATCGCCAGTTTCGTTGCTATACATCAACGACAATCGGGATACGTATACTTACTTACGTTGATGATATGTGATATTATGTGTTGCTGAGATATGATGTGCAGGATTGTCGTGATTGAATAGCCGGTTTTTTTTTGTGAGATGAGAGTCTTTATTTTCATTCATGTAAAAATCAATTGTATGTAATATTCTTTTATTTGGGGCACTTCCGGGTTGAGGATGATGTCACCATTATTGTATATTATTTACTTTTCCGCATTCGGATAAACCCAAGGAGGGGAGCACAAGTGACCGGGTTCTAGGGTTCAGTGGGAGGCCATCTCAAGGAGTCGAGACCGAGTCTCCTAAACTCTAGAATTGGTAGGGTCACTTGCCGCTCTCGTAGGGGTCTAGGGGTGTGAGCTTGGCTATTCATCGCGACCATGGAATCCGTATTTTCTATTGTTGGCTAAATACAAAATACGGACCTCCTGGATATCCTTTATTTTCATATGTGCTTCTGCTGTTGATATTCTGTGACGTGATTACTTAGTATCTGAGACGAATGGATTATTATTATATATATATGATATATAATAAACGTTGCTTATATTTTACACCCATGCTAGTCCCGCCCTGCTATGCCGTTAGTTAAGTAGCCTAACGGTGTATAACGGGACACTGTGGCGAATGCGGATGGTATAAGTATACGTTCTATTTTCGTTTCTTTTCCATGATGGCTTAGGAACTTAAATGATGGGACTACATTAATAAGATTAATGTAAAGAAAAAGAAACTTAAAGATGTTGTAGAATCGGATTTGAAACACACTCGGCCTTTTTATGAAAAATGCAAGTTTCAAAAAATGCGGAGCTTAAGCCACTCCTTTTCTAAACTATTTTGATTCTACATCGAGATCAAGTTCAAAGCATTAAAGGTTTTCATAAAAACCATCTGCAACCCTCCGTCATTTTAGGAAGTATAGTACTTAGTATTCGTGCTATCTATGTTGATTATAGTCAAGACGTAGTGTACGGTAGCTAAATGATGTTTTCCTACAAAGCATATGATGCGATCAGTTAGGACATTCATGTGATTATGTTGATCATAGTCAAGGGTCATATGGGTGGGTCTAGTTAATCTCGAAATGACGGGTAGAACTTGACTAGTGCTTATGATATGTTGACCATAGCCAAAGTCATAAGTAGCTAGGGGTAAAAACCATATCGGGAGTTTCAAGAGTTGAAATTTGCAATGAGATTGCATACCTTCTATATGATAGATGGATCCTGATCCCACTGTGAGTAAGTGTTACTCCCAGGAGAGTTTTGCACTTTACAATTAGCTAATCCAGTAGGTGTCTAGAAAGATGTCAATGGGGTTTGACCTCTGGGAAAATGAGGTTTATTTTAATTAGGTCCGTGCGAAAGTACGGGGAACCTCCCTCAAACTACCGACACTGGCCTGGCTGACCGGTTAGCGAAACTGTAGAATGTAATTAATCCTGGCTAGTTTTCTTTTAAGGTTTTGAAAGAAAATTTGATAAAAGCAGTGGAAGACATCGATTAGATAAGATAATAACCAATCTAATTCTTTGCAAGGGCATTTCGCTGAGTGTATTCTTTTCTCTCTCCTAATGGCAGATACCTGATGACGGGACTTAAGCTTCTTTTAGAGAAAAACAAACTGACAAGACCGAATTATAAAGAATGGTTGAGGAACTTGAATATTGCACTCACATATGATAAAGTATTATATGTCCTCACTACCAAAGCCCCACCCGTCCCAGGTCCTGAATCATCTGTTTCGGATAGAGAGATCCGAAAAACATGGGATATTGGTTGTAACACGGCCAAGTGCCTCACGCTTGCTTCTATGGACAGTATACATCAGAAGCAGCACGAGAAGATGGATGTTCAATCCATCTTTCTTCATACAAAGGAGTTGTATGAAGAGCAATCTCGGACTTTACGATACGAGACATCTTGAAAGTTGTTTCAGATGTGGATGCATCAGTAGGAGAACATGTTCTTAAGATGATTGGTCTTATAGAAGAACTTGAGGAACTGGGATGGACCATGGATAATGAGCAATATACAGATATTGTTCTATAGTCTCTCCCCCCGCCTTTGCTCCGTTCATTGTGAATTTCAATATGAACGATTTGGAGAAATCATTACCTGAACTTCTCAATATGTTGAGAAGTGCAGAGAGCACGCTTATGACAACGAAAACTCCCGCTCTGCTTGCTGGGCCATCTTCCTCTTCCATCCCAAAAGCCAAGGCCAAGGGAAAGAAGAAGAAGAAACCCACCAAACCGAGAGGTGGAGTTCAAAAGGCGAATGGGAAAGACAAATCCGGGGCCGCAGGAAGTGGAAAAGGAGAATGTTTTTACTGCCACAAGTCAGGACATTAAAAACGCAAATGTGCTCTGTATCTTGCAGATTTCAAGAAGAAGAAGCATTCTGATGCTTCCACTTCAGGTGTGTTTATAACTGAAAACTGTTTTTCTATAAACTCTGCATCTTGGGTATTAAATACCGGTTCTGGTTCTCACATCTGCAATTGTATGCAGGGATTGAGAAACAGTAGTGTTTTGTAGACTGGTGACCATACTCTGCGAGTTGGAAATGGTTCCAATGTACATGTTGTATCCGTAGGAGAGTATCATCTGGGATTGCCTTCAGATTGTATTTTGGTTTTGAACCCTTGTTATTTTATACCTAGTTTGTTATGTAATATAATATCCGTTTCTTTGTTAGATAATGAAGGATATCATTTTGTGTTGCAGAATAATGTTATGAACATTAACTTGAATCAACAGTTGATTGGGTATGGTACACTAAATAACGGTATTTACGTCCTGAACCAACACACAGTTTTCAATATACAACATACAAATAAAAGAAATTTTTTAGATATAAATGAATCTTTTCTTTGGCATTGTAGACTTGGTCATATTAATGAAACAAGACTAAACAAGCTATATAAAGATGGATATTTAAATCCTTTTGAATATAAATCTTATGCGACTTATCAGTCCTGTATCAAAGGTAAAATGACCAAAACTCCGTTTACTGGACACGGAGAAAGAGCTGTGGATATATTAAGCCTCATACATAGTGATGTATACGGACCAATGTCTACACATGCTAGAGCCAGTTTTTCATACTTCCTTACTTTTACTGATGATTTCTCAAGATTCGGACACTTGTTTTTATTAAAGCACAACTCCGAAACTTTCGAGAAATTCAAGTATTACAAACTTGAAGTAGAAAAATAAACAGGCTTGAGCATCAAGAAACTTCGATCAGATCGATCTGGAGAGTATTTGAGTACAGAGTTTTCAGACTTCTTAAAAGAGAATGGGATTCTCTCTCAGCTCACTCCCCCTTACACACCACAGCACAATAGTGTGTCGCAACGGAGGAATCGTACCCTATTAGATATGGTACGGTCCATGATAAGTGATGCTGAGTTACCGCTTTTCTTTTGGGGACATGCATTGGAGACATCAATGTATCTGTTAAACAGGGTTCCAACCAAGACCGTGTCTACCACTCCATATGAGATATGGTGTGGAAATAGACCATCTCTTAAAAGAGTTAGGATATGGGGTTGTCCGGCTTTTGTCAAAAAGCAGAATCCGGATAAACTCAAGACACGATCGGTCATGTGTAAATTTGTGAGATATCCAAAACATTCATATGGATATCTATTCTACCACAAGGAGGAACAAAATGTGTTTGTTTCTCAACATGCCATATTTTTAGAAAATGAAAATTTTCAAATAGTACTGATAGCAATGCGGTAGAACTAGAAAAGGTTCTAGAGACACAAATTGCACATGACGAATTGGTTGAAACTGATGTTACAATAGAACTTCAAGAACTTCAGCCGCTCCGGAGATATAGTAGAACTTCTCACCCACCAGATAGATACTATGGGTTTCTCCTAGATGGTGATAGAGAAGATTGCATCATGGATGATGATGACCCTACTAGTTTTCAGCAAGCTATCATGAGTGGTGACTCGGTGAAGTGGCTGGATGCCATGAGATCTGAAATGGTGTCCATGTACACCAACAAAGTATGGACTTTGGACATTGTACCTCCTGGGATAAAACCCGTAGGGTGCAAATGGGTCTTTAAGAGAAAGATTGGTGTAGATGGACAGGTAGAGACCTTTAAAGCAAGGCTTGTAGCGAAAGGTTTTCGTCAAAGATCAGGATTGGACTATGAAGAAACTTTCTCTCCAGTAGCAATGCTTAAATCCATTCGGATCCTTCTTGCTATTGCTGCTCACTACGATTATGAAATCTGGCAGATGGACGTTAAAACTGCATTTCTAAATGGTGATTTAGAAGAATGCGTTTATATGGATCAGCCAGAGGGCTTCATTAACAGTGGGAGCAGCGGAAAGGTATGTAGGTTGCTTAAATCCATTTATGGATTAAAGCAGGCTTCACGGAGCTGGAACATATGCTTTGATGATACAATCAAAGAGTTTGATTTTGTCAAAAATATAGATGAACCATGCATTTATACGAAAATTGTAGGGAGTACTGTCACATTCCTCGTATTGTACGTAGATGACATACTCTTGATAGGAAATGATATTCCTATGCTACAACCGGTCAAACTATTCTTATCGCAAAGGTTCTCCATGAAGGACCTGGGTGATGCCTCGTGCATTTTGGGCATAAGGATCTATAGAGATATATCCAAGAGGTTATTGGGATTGTTCCAATCAAAGTATATTGACACCATCCTAAAAAGGTTTAGTATGGAAGATTCTAAGCGTGGTGCCTTGCCCGCTTGTCATGGAATCACTCTCTCCAAGGACTTTTGTCCGAAGACTGATGAAGAGAGAGCTCGCATAAGCATTATACCCTACGCTTCAGCCGTAGGATCTATAATGTATGCGATGTTGTATACACGCCCTGATGTAGCTTATGCACTAGTTGTGGTAAGCAGGTATCAATCCAACCCAGGCGAGAAACATTGGATAGCAGTGAAAAACATTCTTAAGTACTTGCGAAAGACTAAAGAATTGTTCTTGGTGTATGGTAATGGGGATCTCCAAATGGAGGCCTTTACCGATTCCAGCTTCCAAAGTGATAAGGATAACAGCAAATCTATCTCAGGGTTTGTATTTACCCTCAATGGAGGGACGGTTAGTTGGAAGAGTTCCAAACAGGATACCGTTGCAGACTCTACGATGGAAGCTGAGTATATTGTTGCAAATGATGCTGCCAAGGAAGCCGTCTGGATGAAGAAGCTTGTCACGGAACTTGGAGTAGTTCCAATCATTGTTGATCTAATACCATTGTATTGTGATAATAATGGGGCTATGGCATTAGCCAAAGAACCCAGGTCCCATCAGAAGTCAAGACACATACTAAGGCGATATCATTTGATCCGGAAGATAGTAGATCGTCACGAGATCGAGATTCAGAGAGAAGATACAAAGAATAAAACCACGGACCCATTCACCAAGGCCCTTCCACAGCCGCAGCATGAACGACTTTTTGAGATGTTGGGTATGCGATACGCCAATAATTGGCCTTAGTGCAAGTGGGAGATTGTTGGATATATGTATGCCCTAGAGGCCATTATATGTATAGTGGATGCTTGGACATGTATACACACACACAGATGACTTTCTTGCTCGACATGATAGTATGCTATCTGGTTTACTTTATCTTGACATGTTCATTTGATCATGCATCTTATTCATTTGGTACATGTTGATAAAGCCCATAGGATATTTGCTTGACTACTGCGACTATGATGCAGATCATACTAGTGGGACACGTGTAGTTTATGAGCATATCCTTGAACTGTTCCAAGTCGAGGGTGTATCGAGACGGGGCATCGATATTCCAGAGTAGACTAGCATATACCATTCTTGTCCCATATGATGGGCGATGGATGATCATATATCCATCTGGTGTGGTGACACTAAATATTGTATGCGGGTGCTCAGTGGAGACTGGGTACACTGAACGGACTTGCCAATAACTCCTATGTGGTATTATATCTATCGTCGGATAGCAGTTCTCAGGTGACACTGGTACAGGTTAGTCTGTAGACCCAAGATCGTCACAGAGTCTTGTGTGTCCTCCCACTGTACTTTGATCTCCACCTTACCACGGCTCTACTGAGTCGTGCAAACAGGTGGATTTTGGGTACAGTCCCGAGGCATATGGAGGCAATGAGCGATATGATGGGTTTCTTCTCTCCCGGTATTGGGGGTTGATGTTGTGCTATGCTCGATTGGCTATAACAGGAAGTCCCTGGCCATGGCTGCTGAGATTTACTGATAAGTGTTATCAGTGTTTTCTCGATCTGTTATGAGCCATATACCGGCATGACTTATTGAGTTATTGGGGTCGACGATACCATCCCTAGACTCGATATGTAGCATATCTGATGAAGAGACCGGACTGTACGGTAAGTATTGCCAGTTGGCTCGACGGGAGTTTTGACAACTTTGCTGGTTTTCTTCTGATCGCTCAATACCCGGGTGGCCATTACGTTTAGCTGACCGCTTGCGGCTTGTAGGTGTTTGATATGATCATCATCTACTGCCGGCGTATTGATGAGCCTTAGAGTCCCACACAGGAGTTTCCTAGCTCAGGCGAAACGATGTGGTGTGCATATGAGATATGCGCGGGGACCCGATTAAATGGGTATGTGATACCGTATATTAATCGGGCATTTTTCTATTGGTCGGGTCGTATGTGATATGACCGGTTTGTTAAATCAACTGTTTATTTAACATAGACTTTTAGCTTATTTCTTTATTAAACCCTTTTCTATTTGTATGCATGCATGTATGCATATGTTTATGTTGATGCACATGATGATGTGCATGCACACACATGCATACATTCTTGTGTGTCATGGTTGATGATACACAAGTGGTGGCAATGCAAGACTCACATGGGAATAAATATGCATATATATTTATTTTTGGAATTAAAGAAATAGAAAATCAATTCATGGTGGATAATTCTCCTTGACTCTTCATCTGACCTTAGCTTCCACCATGAGTTAATTTTCTATGGTTCATATTACTCCTAAATAAATATCTAGATATTTATTAACCCACGGTTAAGGATGAGAGTGAGAAATTATATATAATTTATATTCTCATTTTTAATATATGATGATCATTAACTCTTGAGCTCTTGAGTCGCCATCTTCTTCTTCCTCATTCTCTTGCTTTCTTGAGATTTCCATAGAGTGAGCTAGTAAAAAAGAAAGGGTTTTGAATAGAGAAAACAAACCACATCATCATTCTACACTTCTCTAGCCCATTTGTGTAGGGTGTTTGCCCCACTTCTTTCAAAGTTCAAGTGAAGCAAGGAGCTTTATGCAAAGAGACTTCGGGTAGATCATCGTGGGCTAGGAAGGCCTCTAGCGATCCGTTTCAAACTTACAAAGGTCCAAGGAGTCACCAAGGGAAGTCTGCAAAGGTTGTAATTTCCTCACTTAGTGTTAAATAGCTTCTTGCATGTGATGCTTATTTACTGTTACCCTAAAATTCTAGTTAAGATCCTAGGTTAGTTTACTTAGCACCTCATAAAATTTAATTGTAGCATATGTGATGCTTCCAAAACCCTAGATAAGGTGCCGAGAAAACCCAACAGTATATACCTCCGTGAGCAAACTAGTGGGGGCATTTGTTCACACCTGTTTGAGCGTTCAATTACAAATATATGCGTGTTTAGATGAGAAATAGCGTTGAAAACATGCTGATTTATATACGCCTGTGGAAGGTTAGCGCGTGACACATGCACACGTGCAGTATGCATATATGTTTAAACGATACAATCAGAGGAAGAACATGTGTTGGAAATGAAGTATTCGGCAGTCAACGATAAAAGAAATGCATTTAAATAAACATTTTATTTTATGGGGAAGAGATCACCAAACATAGGATCGAAACTACGAGGGTTTACAAAACAATAAACAAAGTTTTTTAAAGCCCTCTCAGCCTTCTCCACCATATCGAAACGGCAATCCTCACGAAGAGTCGCTCCCCATCGATCAATACTGTGCTCATTGGCGAAAGCAAACATGATGGCCCGTTGAGCCCGTATCTGACTTAGTAAATGAACGGAGCGATCTCTCAGAGGCTTGGTAATTAAGCATGCCTGATGAACGCAGTCGATCTTGTCCTCCACTGTGTCGAGTATCGCCAGAGTCATCTCCGTTGGATGAGGAGTAATATCATCGAGCATGGCTAAGAAGATCACCCGGAGCCAAATAGAGCCGATGGGAGAAGAGATCCCCTATGGGTTAGAAGCTTATACATCACCGTGTCGCATTGATCGTCTATGAGAGCGGGATTAGCTAGACGGGCGACAAAGCGAGGAATGATATCCCCAATAGGTACCGCCCACGGCTGTCCAGGAGCATACAGACGATTGCAAGCCATGATTCTTTCTCTGTCAAAGTGATTCCTTCTTTGTGAAGGAGGAGATGAGCATTGCTTCAAATTATAAAGAGAAGTATTTAAATCTCGGCCCAGAAAATTTCGTGCATGGTGGAACTATTTCCAAGCTCTAATTAAAAGAAGACGTTAAAAAAGGTGGGTTGACTCCGAAAAAGAAGAGAAAGAATGTGAAATGATTCCCTCATAAAATGAGGCAGCGCCTCACGTGTTCCCCACGTGAGCGCCAACGCTAGCCTTTGGTAGGATTAAATCATGTAATAGCGCCTCACATGAAACACACATGGGTGCCGACTAAACCTCTGACGGTGCCTCACGAGAAACATACGAGAGCACCGGCGTGCAAGGCACATGAGCGCCTGTTTATGTAAGAATTAAATTCTTAGACGGCGCCTGCTTATCCGGACTCTATCATTTTAGTTTAGGGACGTTGCGGTCCATAAGTTTAAGGACATCATAGTCCATGGAGTTTAAAGACATCATAGTCTGTAAAGTTTAAAGACGTCACAGTCTATGAGTTTAAGGACCTCACAGTCCATAAAGTTTAAGGACCTCACAGTCCATAAAGTTTAAGGACATCATAGTCCATAGAGTTTAGTTTAGGGACATTGCGGTCCATAAAGTTTAAGGACATCATATTCCATAGAGTTTAGTTTAGGGACATTGCGGTCCATAAGTTCAAGGATATCATAGTCCGTGGCAGTTTAGAGACATCATAGTCTGTGGGGTTTAGTTTAGGGACGTTGTGCTCCATAAGTTAAAAGGCATCATAGTCTATGAGTTTAAGGACCTCACAGTCCATAAAGTTTAAGGACATTATAGTCCATGAGTTTAAGGACCTCACAGTCCATAAAGTTTAAGGACATCATAGTCCATGAGTTTAAGGACCCCACAGTCCGTAAAGTTTAAGAACATCATAGTCCATAAGTTTAAGGATCTCATAGTCCATAAAATTTAAGGACATCATAGTCCATGGAATGTCTGGTTGTCGGGACCCGCCACCTCTCTGAAAACGTTGAATAATTACAATGACACATATCAGAGGAATGAAGAGATGTATCCTTGAACCAATGTCGGTTGGGAGTTCTGTAGTCAGGTTTAGGACTAAGACCAATTAGGGAAATTATGAGCACATGGGCTTGGTTGGTCTGAGCTTGGGACTTATGGCCAACTTGGGCTCAGCCCACTCAGTTTAAATAAAATGTTGAACATTTATTTGAGTGTTGAACGTTTGTTTGGGCTTAGCCTCTTTTGTTCAATAATGCTGAGTATTAATTTGAGTGTTGAGCACTCCTTATGGCTCTGGGGCTTTATTTAAAGAACACTTTGTGTTCCCTCAGCGCCCATGTGAGGAGCACGTGGTGCGCTTGGCGCTGAGCGCCAGACTTGGAGCGCTAATACGCTTCTTATGAAATAGCGCACACGTGAGGAGCACGTGGTGCGCTTGGCGCTGAGTGCCAGACTTGGAGCGCTAATGCGCTTCTTGTGAAATAGCACACACATGAGGAGCACGTGGCGCGCTTGGCGCTGAGCGCCAGACTTGGAGCGCTGATGCGCTTCTTATAAAATAACGCACACGTGAGGAGCATGTGGTGCGCTTGGCGCTGAGCGCCAGACTTGGAGCACTCCGGCGCTTCTTTCGAAATAGCGCACACGTGAGGAGCACGTGGCGCTCTTGGCGCTGATCGCCAGATTTGGAGCGCTAAGGCGCTTCTTATGAAGTAGCGCACACGTAAGGAGCACGTGGCGCGCTTGGCGCTGAGCGTCAGATTTGGGTGCAAAGCGCTCTTTATCAATTCTGTGCTCTGAGAATTAAGTTCTCGTTTATAAGAGATTTTGTCTCGTGGATCTAAGAACAAAGTTCTTATTTTATAGGAGCTGCTACGATCTCTTCTGTTTTTTGTAAAAAAAACTTTGTTTTATAGATCTGTGATGTAAAGAGAACTAAGTTCTTCTCCCTCCCTTTTTATGATGAGATGCTCCGATCTCTTTTTCTTTTATGAAAGACTTCTGTCTTTGTAGATCTATGATCTAGAAAAAGAACTAAGTTCTTCTTTTTTGATGAGATGCTTTGATCTCTCTGTTTTATTTACCTTGAAGAAGTTCTTCTTTTCAGAACTTGCTCTTCTCTTTTTCTTTTCTTTTTTTGAGAACTCGAAGTTTATAGGGGGTTCTTCTTTTTAAGACTTGAAGTCTTGATGCCTTTATATAGTGGAGGCTGATTAGTTGAGGAAATCTTTCTCTGATTGATTTTGGGATGTTTCCCCACCGTTGGATATTTGATCTTAGGGTTTCTGTTTTACAGAAGACAATCTACTTGTTTTTAAAAAGATTGGAAAATATTTTCCCATATAGAACTTATTATGTATCTTGGTGATTTTTAATCACCATTGGATCTTTGATCCAACGGTGCTCTGATTTATAGAGCACAATCGTTCCTGTTTGGAAAGATTTTGAGGAGTATTCCCTCAACAGAATTTAATTCTTTACTTTGGTGATTTTTAATCATCTCCGTTGGATCTTTGATCCAACGGTAAAGAACTTTTAGTTCTGGCGCCAGTGCGCTCGTGCTTTGCACGTGAGGCGCTGCCTCAGAGTCTTTGACTCTTAGCGCTTAGCGCTCTTGGCGCAAGCGCTTTCGTGCTTTGCACGTGAGGTGCTGCCTTAGAGTCTTTGACTCTTAGCGCTGGCGCTGCTAGCGCTCTCGTGCTTTGCACGTGAGGAGCTGCCTCAGTTCAAATTTCAAATTTTGAACAGAGCTTTGCTCTGATTGGGGGAAACAAATGACCCCCACCGTTGCGCTCACGTGGCCCACACATGAGTGCAGCGGTGGCAGCCTTTCTACCGTTGGATTGTTCTTGAAAGTCGGATCGACTTCCAACGCCTATAAATAGGACCTTTGTCCCTTTTGAGATGACCTCTGTTCATCTTCTTGTTCTCTTATTCTTAAGAATTTTATTCTCTTTCAGAGCCAAGCTCTCTGCCCTTAAGAAATTTCTCAGAGTCGAAACTCTGCCCAAATTCGGTATGAATTGAACTTATTAACAGAGCTTTGCTCTTCTTAGATCACAGATCTTAAATTTTTTTAGGGTTTTACCCATTAATAGAGCCTTGCTCTTCTCAGATCATAGATCTGTTCATCTTCCATGAATAACCCTTTAGAGTTTGTTCATAGATCTTGAAGATCTTGGAGTTTTTAACTTAGTAAAAGCTTTGCTCTTTAGGGTTTTTGATGGATTACTCCATCATCTTCACAGAGCATAGCTCTTCAGAATTTTTGGGGGAATTTTTATTCCCTCATAATTAGAGTTGACAGATATTACTCATATCTGCAGAGCGTTGC
Source organism: Agapanthus africanus (assembly GCA_030015575.1). NCBI lineage: Eukaryota > Viridiplantae > Streptophyta > Magnoliopsida > Asparagales > Amaryllidaceae > Agapanthus > Agapanthus africanus. The sequence continues at coordinate 53,218,636 of CM057350.1, read as the reverse complement.
TCTCGAGGAGTCTAACTCCCTGGCCTGAGAAGTCTCTCATTAAATGAGAATCCTTTTAGGATTCCCTCCTTAATTGCACAAATTTGAATTTGTTGGGTGTCTTAATCAGCACTTGTTTTCTTCATGCGGATATCAAGAGTTGTTTAAATCCCCATGTCTTGATCAGTCTGTCCACTAAACTCTCACTGATTTTCATTTTCAGGCGCTATGGCCGCTCATCTGTACTGTCTTGACGAAATCATTTCTTATGAGGACATTCGCGCACAAGGCCGTTGTCAAAATCAGGAGTTTACAAAAGCCCAATGCGCTGAAATTATGAATCGTTTCAATGCACACAATAGTCGACTACTTTCTCGTTGCACCGCTCTCTTGAAGATTATAGTGAGAGCAATTTGGGGAGCACTTCCTGGATTTTATGAAGCCATGCCGCTTAATGCACTGGATGACGCTGAAAATAAGGTGCACTCAGTGTATCTGATGGGTTTGATCTCGAAGAAGCGGCGAGATAATCTCATTGATATTTTGCATCAAACTTTCTAACAGACGACGATAATCGCTGCTTATCAGAGGGTGGAGGACATCAGCGAATATCCTGACGCGTGCGATCGTGAGAGGATGCACACGAGAATGGTCAAAGAGGCCAGAAACATTTTAGACGGCCTCACTTTCGAATTTCTTAATCCGTGTCCCGGATTCAATGTTTTGCCATTGTAAACATTTTAATGATGCTTTTGTTTACTGTTTTCATCAATGTAAGAGCTTTCTGAGGTATGAATAACAAATTTTTCCTTTCCATGCATTTATTTTATCCTTTTCGCACATACATGAATGGGTACGCTTCGGACGCTCAATTGGATGTAAATCAAATGTTCTCCTTATTGCCTTGCATAATATGCGATTGACGTTCGTGGGTTATGCCTTTTTGTTTTGCCTTAGTGCAAAGCAGTTTACGTACTCTTGAGCAGCACCTCGATGAGCGTCTTTCGCTCCACGGCGAAAGCCTGTTCATTCGATGGCATGTAATTTTGGTAAGTGTGGCTTGTAGATAATAAGTAACAGTTCGTCTTGAACTCTTTGTAGGGTAGCGATGGCTTAGGAAACAGGTTCAGATCTGCCGCCTAAGACTTTTCAATTTTATGAGCCGTGAGGGTCTCATAAGGATTTTTCTCCCTACGAGTCGTGAGGATCTCGTAGGTATATTTTCTCCTTAGGAATCGTGAGGATTCCTAAGTGTGCTTTCTCTTGAGAGTCGTAAGGATCTCGCAAGAGAATTTTCTCCCTTACAAGTCGAGAGGACTCGTAAGTGGTTGATGAGTTGACTTGCTCCCGAATCGAAGCATTGCTTTACGACAGGGAGGTCAGGGGTTGGCATGTATCCGAGTCGAAGCATTGCTTTACGACAAGGAGGTCAGGAGTTGACATGTATCTGAGTCGAAGCGTTGCTTTACGACAAGGAGGTCAGGGTTTGACATGTATCCGAGTCGAAGCGTTGCTTGACGACAGGGAGGTCAGGTTTTGACATGTATCCGGGTCGAAGCATTGATTTATGACAAGGAGGTCAGGAGTTGACATGTATCCGAGTCGAAGCGTTGCTTGACGACAGGGAGGTCAAGGATTGACATGTATCCATGTCGAAGCATTGCTTTACGACAAGGAGTTCAGGAGTTGACATGTATCCGAGTCGAAGCGTTGCTTTACGACAGGGAGGTCAGGGTTTGATATGTATCCATGTCGAAGCGTTGCTTGACGACAGGGAGGTCAAGGGTTGACATGTATCCGATTCAAAGTGTTGCTTTACGACAAGGAGGTCAGGGTTTGACATGTATCCATGTCGAAGCATTGCTTTACGACAAGGAGGTCAGGAGTTGACAAGTATCCGAGTCGAAGCGTTGCTTTACGACAGGGAGGTCAAGGCTTGACATGTATCCGAGTCGAAGCGTTGCTTGACGACAGGGAGGTCAAGGGTTGACATGTATCCGTGTCGAAGCGTTGCTTTACGACAAGGAGGTCAGGAGTTGACATGTATCCGAGTCGAAGCGTTGCTTTACGACAAGGAGGTCAGGAGTTGACATGTATCTGAGTCGAAGCGTTGCTTTGCGACAGGGAGGTCAGGGGTTGACATCGGGTTGACTCTAGGTTGTCTGTGAACCGTAGAGTCTTGGAACTGGGGATTTTGCCGTGGTTCCGCTTGATGGTGTCGCGTCCATGCTCTGCTGGCATGAGGAGGAACGCCGTGTTGATCTTCTGAGAAGCAGATGTTGCTATCAAGATCTGACTTTCCCTTTGACCGAGTTTGTTGGGACATGTGGTTCCCTTTTTATTTATGCCCATGGATCGTATACAGAGGTCAATATGGACTTACCTATAGGGCAAAAAAAAGTTTCATTCTTTCATTTTTTTTCTTTCCGCGGTGCTCTATCATTTCAGCTTTTTGTATCGCGAAAATCGCGATTGCCCAATCATTTCAGCTATTTTTCGCGGTGCCCAATCATTTCGGCTATTTTTCCTTTTACTCGCTACTTTTTATTGCGAGTTGCCCAATCATTTCGGCTATTTTTGTATGCATATATTTTACTTGCTGATTTTGTTGCAAGTTGCCCCATCATTTCGGCTATTTTATATGCATTTTTGGGTCGCTGATTTTTATTGCGAGTTTAGACTTGGAATTTGATACCGATTTAGGCATCAGTATCGCTACAACTAGGATATGGTCAGGAGCGAATCATCATTTGCCTTTATCGGTCCGAACAAAGGTGGCTTAGCAAACAGGGTTAGGATCCTGTCGACTAAGACTTTTGGCTTCATGAGCCGTAAGGGTCTCATAAAGGTGTTTCTCCCTACGAGTCGTGAGGATCTCGTAGGTGCGATTTCTCCTTAGGAATCGTGAGAATTCTTAAGTGTATGTTCTCTTGTAAGTCGTAAGGATCTTGCAAGAGTGTTTTCCCCTTATAAGTCGAGAGGACTTACAAGGGTCGTTCACCATGTGATGATATCACTTATTGCTGGTGGGACTCTGTTGGGGAAATGTTTATTCGCGCCCGTGGATTATATACAAGGGTCAATATTGAAATGCTTGTAGGGCAATCGGGGGATATGACGGCTTAAGAACAGGTTCAGATCCCTGTAGCTTAAGGCTTTTGAATCATACGAGCCGTGAGGGTCTCATAAGAGGGTTCTCCTTACGAGTCGTGAGGATCTCATAAGTGTAATTTCTCCTTAAGAATTGTGAGGATTCTTAAGTGTGTTGCTCCCTTGTGAGTCGTAAGGATCTCACGCAGGTATTTTCTCCTTACAAGGTCGAGAGGACCTTGCAAGTGTCTTCTAACGAGATTGCGCCCTTTCGGGTTTTCACAAACTCGCCGGTAGCCCTGCTGTTTTTACTCATGGAGCCCTTTCGGGTTTTCATCCGTGCCCATTTCGCTTATGGACGTACCGTTTTTTTCCCTTCCTTTTTCTTTTTCTTTTTTTTGTTTTGCCGCATCAGCCTAAGGATGCTGCGGTTTGTAGTAGTTTAGAGACGTTTCGGACAGGAGATAGTTTCAAGACATTACGGTCCATAGTTAGTTTAAGAACATTACGGTCCATTGTTGTTTAAGAACATTACGGTCCGTAGTTAGTTTAAGGACATTACGGTCCATAGTTAGTTTTAGGACATCTCGGTCTGCTGTTAGTTTAGGGACGTTTCGGTCCGTCATTGCCATATTTGAGGCGAATTTTTAGTTTACGGACTTTTCGGTCCATAGTAGCTTTGAGGCGAAGTTTCGCCGGATACTCTATGAACAAGTAGGTTTCCTCTTGATAGACCTTGTCACATAATCCAAGGATTTTGGCACTGCTCCTGCCCCCAGCTCCTCCATATTATCTTCTAACGCCGAGTGAGCTTCTTTGTTATTTAGCGACGAATGAGAGATCATGTGGCAACTTGCCACATAATCTTCGGGTTCCTCTGACGAGTCATCTCCCTTATCATTGTCGTTATCTTCACTTTCAAGGATGCGATTGAGAAACCCTTGAAGCGTGACTGGGGTTCGCGCCTTCTGGTTGTATTTCTCTGGCGCGTCAATATGCTTTTGCAGATCCGTGCGCTTGTCGTCACACTGCGCGGGATTTTTGGTCTTCTTCTTTTTCTTTGAAGACTTTCACGGCTGGGCCTGGGTGTTTTGCCCATCGCTACTAACTCCCAATGTTGGGCGTGGTTTCAGCATCCCCTCGATGATCTCTGGCTCTAGCGGGCTTTTCCACCTGATCGCCGGACAAATTTGAAGATCTTTCAGTATTCTTTTATTTTTTGCCGAAAGAACAACTTCCCATGGAGCTTCCTCTATGAATGAGCACAATGCCCTTGGCATGTCCATCTTTTTCGGAGCATGTGGTTGTGGCGGGTTCACCTTCCAGTTTTCAGACAACGCGAATTTGCCTTGCTGGTATTGGTCTTCAACCCAGTTTTTGAAGACGCAGCAATCTTCAAGTGGGTGACCCATTACTCTGTGGTAGGGACAATAGTTAGGATGGTTAACGTTTCCAGGTTGCGACAGATGTCTTGGATCCGGCAGAGTGATGGGCCCGTTGCGCACTGCCAGTTCGAACAGTCTCCTTATTTTATCCTGAGGAAATGAGTAAGGACGTCTTAACTCCTAATCGAGGGATCGCGGCTTGTTGCTTTGACGAAAAACCGGTCTCGGGTTACTCGGCTGTTGCCGAGCGTTGGCGACGAAGGTCGCTTTCCCTTTCCGCTTTTCATTCCGCGGCTCTGACTTTGAAGGGAAAGGCCTATAGCCCATCTGGTCCATTTGGGCTAGCTTATCAATCAAGGCCTGGAAGGTGGTTGGCTTGAAGAACATCATGAATTGGGAGATAGTCGACTGAGGGTCAAGGGTCCATATGAACATGCCCACGGCAGGAGCTTCTTCTATGCGTTGTTCGCATCTCAACCATAGGTTCCTCCACCGGATTGCATACTGCACCCATGTCTCTCCCGGCTTCACTCTGGCGTTGATCAATGTCGTGATTGGGGTGCGTTTGCTGGCGCTTGTGAACCGCTGAGTGAATAGCAAATCCATCTCTATAAACGTTTTGACGGAGTCATTCGGCAGCTCTGAATACCATTCAAAGGCCGTCTCCGCCAAGCTGCCGATGAACTGGCGAACTAGCAATTTGTCGTCACCTCCGGTATTGCCGCAGAGAGCCCTGAAATGAGCGACATGCTGATGTGGATTACCCGTCCCCTTATACACATGGAATTTGGGGATTGTATATCCTGGCGGGTACTTAATCTGATCGTACCAGCCCGGATAGGGTCTCCCAGTTCTGACGACTTGGCCAGTTGCTTCATTCGCTTGATGAGCTCGTATCTGTTGAGCTATATAATCATCGAGCCCAGATTTCGATATTGTTTCCTCCTTTGTCGCTGAAGAGGCCGGAAGGGGGTTTGATGTCTCCCCTCTATTGTCTTCAAGGATTATTGGAGGGTCTTCAGCTGGAGGATCCGGCTGTATCATCATCCTGACCATATCTTAGAATAGTAGAGCCATTTGTTTTATGTTAGCCGCTTGTTTCGCGGCCTCTTTGTCTTTCCTCTCAAGCATTCTTCGGAGGAATTCGGCATCAGTTTCCTACTCTTGACGCTGCTCCAACGATGTCTCCGGGCTTGCTTTTAGCCCAGTGAGTGCGGCCATGGCTGTCAGCATCTCTTGGAGCTTTTATTGTTGTTGCTCCTGAGCCTTAGTTATTGACCGCGTGAGTGGTCGATGGCCTGTGGAGATACGGATATCCTCTTTCCCGAAAGCCATGTAAATGGTGTGCACCACCATGTCCCCAGACTTGGGGCGTTTGGATTCAGTGCCTTTGAGATTCATCGCAGACACGGGGATTTTCTCCGGCCTTTTTCTTTTGTGGGCGGTCGAAGTTGAGGGGGCCGTTGTAGCGGACACCCAAGTAGACGACACCTTATGTAGTACGACAGGGAAGTCCTTCTCTTGCCGAACTTTCATCTTCTTCGGTCGGCGGGAGTAGTCTTGGTTAACCACAGTGTCTTGGACCCTTCGCCAGACTTTGTGAATTTTGGAAGACAACCGCTGAGGGGACTGCTCTAGCTTTGCCTTTGTAGCGTTCTCTACAGGTGGAGGAGATCTTTTCAATACAGCAGTTGGAGAGTTTTTGCGCACTCTTCTAAGTGGCTCAAAGTTGTTCCCAGTTGGAACAACAGCATCGACTTCCACAATTGGAGCTGGCGGATTCAGTCCAGAAGGGGAACTGCCCCCAACTTTCCTCACTAGGCGCCAGTGGCGACGTCGAGCATGTCGAGCGGCTGGGGCTGTTTCCTGATTTAAAATCAAGAAAGGTTACGAAGGAGGCATCACGTGCTAGCACGTGACCAGCAGTCACGTGTTGGCACGTGACATTTAAAAGCATCGGCAAGGCAGATTCAGCTTCCCGTGTACATCAAAGAAAAGGGCTTCAGAAAGGGTCACGTGTTGGCACGTGACATTTAAAAGCGCCTTCAAAGGCAAACCGGTTCCCTGAACTACATCAAAGAAAAGGGCTTCAGAAAGGGTCACGTGCTCCCACGTGACCAGGGTCACGTGTTGGCACGTGACACTCAAAAGCAGCAGACTCAATTCCCTGATTAAATCAAGAAAAAGGCGCCATACGAGGGTCACGTGCTCACACGTGACCAGGGGTCACGTGGTGGCACGTGACGGCTAAGCGGCAGCCAGAAGGCAGAGCGCAAAAAGGAAGAAGAGGTCTCGTTCCAAGGAGGTCACGTGCCCACACGTGACCAAGGGTCACGTGGCCACACGTGACCGGCTTTCAAAGCCTATCTGTTAACAGAATTAAATTCTGAGAAAAGGCCTCTCAAATCTTTCCAAAGGAACCGATTGAATTAAAGATTTAAAGATTCTTAAATATCACCTATCTATGGAAAAAGCCTGAACTTGGAAAGATTTCCCCTTAAAATCTAACCGAAATAACAAAGGAGAATCTCTGGATTTAAAATCCAATGGTGATTAAAATTCACATAATAATCCAAAGGTCCAAAATGAATGGTGAATACAAATTAAATCTCTCAATGAAAGATTCACCAAAACTAATTGATTCGGCTGCTTCTCCTATAAATAGGAGCCAAGAGACACACAGAAAGATATAGGCAGAGGGATCGACATAAAAAAAGAGGAGAGCCTTGATACTTTGGAGGAATTTGGATCTTCTGCAAAAGAAAACCCTAGGTAAGAAAGGGAAGGCTTTTTGAAAGGAAAGGAGAATTTAATTCTCAACAGAGTTTAACTCTGATATAAAACAGAAGAACATAGTTCTCTCTTTGGTGGAGGATCTGTAAAGTGCACATCTCCCCTTGAGTTGAGAATTTAATTCTCAAAGGGTTGAGATCCTGCCATGCAGATCCAAAGCATAGAGAGGGAATGGAAGCTTGAGAATTTAATTCTCACAGAACTATAGGAATTTAATTCCTTCAAAATAGAATTAGGGTTTGACCCTATGTTATGGGAATTTAATTCCTTCAGAATAAACAGATCCAGGGTTTAACCCTAATTAAGAACTTAGTTCTGTTAAAATAACAGGAATTTAATTCCCTTAAGAAAGAAGAGATTAGGGTTTCACCCTATGACGGAATCTCATTCCCTAGAATAATTCTTTAACAGAGAGTGGGAGTTTAATTCCTTAAAGCTTTTATTAGGGTTTAACCCTATGATAGAATTCAGTTCTTCGCATACATGAGGAATTTAATTCCTACAGAAAATCCAGAGTTCAACTCTATCCCAGAATATAAATCTTCAAAAGGAAATAGGAATTTAATTCCTCTAAAATTATTGTTAGGGTTCAACCCTATGAGGAATTTAATTCCTGAGAGGGATTGACAGATCTTCTAAAAAAAACATACATAGAGGCAGGGTCACGTGTCACCACGTGACCCCCAAAAAAAAAGATCTACAGAAAAGGCCCTTTGAGGCAGTGCCTCACGTGACCCACGTGACCCTTGGCAGAGGCTTTAACATACATGCATTTAAATGCCCATCACGTGATGGCACGTGATGCTCCAAAGTACTCAATACTCTCGGCAGAACAAATAAAGAGAGAGAGGGCGCTCTCACGTGCTACCACGTGACCCCTCTTGCTTTAGTGTTTAACACTAAGTTGGAACCTCTGAATCCAGTGTTCAGCACTGATTTACCTCAGTGTTCAACAATAATTGAAGAACTTCATTTGCAGTGTTTAACACTGAATTGCTTAGTGTTAACATTAAATTAAACCTCTGTTTAATTTTAATTTTCTTAGTGTTCAACACTAAATTAAAATCTCTGTCACCAGTGTTCAACACTGATTACCTTAGTGTTTAACACTAATTTGAGATCTCTGTTGCCAGTGTTTAACACTGATTTGTTTTAGTGTTTAACACTAATTTGAAAGCCTTGTTGCTGGTGTTTAACACCAACTATCTTTTAGTGTTAAACACTAACTTGTCAATCTCATTCCCAGTGTTCAACACTGATTGGTCTTTAGTGTTTAACACTAGGCTTCAGCCCAATTGGCTAAGTTCTAGAGGCAAAGCCTCTCCTTCAATGGGCCAACAGGAAACCAATATTCCAAACATGATTGGACTTAGCCCAAGATGGCCATAAGGCCTCAATTCAGACTTAACTGGGCTAATGGACTTATAACATAATTAATTGGTCTTGATCCCAAATCGGGCCGAAGACTATTTAATCCACCCCGGTTCAAGGGTACATCTCTTCACTCCTTTGATACTTGGCGTTATAATCCCTCAACGTCTTCAAAGAGGTGACGGGTCCCGATGACCACACATTGATACGGACTGTAGGGTCCTTAAACCCATGGACTATGAGGTCCTTAACCTTGACCGAGATGTCTTAAAACTAACAACAGACTGTGGGGTCCTTAAACCCATGGACTATGAGGTCCTTAACCTTGACCGAGATGTCTTAAAACTAACAACGGACTGTGGGGTCCTTAAACCCATGGACTATGACGTCCTTAACCTCGACCGAGATGTCTTAAAACTAACATTGGACCGCAATGTCCCTAAGCTATCCATGGACCGCAATGTCCTTAAACTACCTACCGACCGCGACGTCACTAAACTAAACAACAGAGCCCCCTTTTACTGCTCTTTTGTCGGATCTAAACGATCCCGTTAAGTCGATCTTAGTCTAAAAACTAGACTAACGTATCCTTAACAAACGTTTAAGTCGATCTTAGGCTCAAATGAGGCTAACGTATCCTTAAACCCCAAACCCCCAAACCCAAATCTAAGATAATACGGATTTGGACTAGTCCACGCCCTACGGGCGACGACATAACTCAGTCTCCGTATACAATCCACGGGCAACAAAACACAAAACAAACACACACAACACGAAGTGACCATCTGGAGAAGGAGAAAGTTGTTACCGCAATGCGGTAGCGTAATTAACTGCAGGGGCTTGCGCCTGCAGGGAAGAGCGTCCCCACAATCAAAAAAACCCCTCAAGCGAGGGGGAATGTGACGAAGTCTGCTACATCGGACGCATCCGTTCAAACTTTCGATACATGGTGCCATAAATCAACTTGGCATCTTCGGAGAGGTGGACGGATAGCACCAATTAGCATCTGCCCCGAATCTCAGGCGAGACGCCCGCGTCTCGGCTGCCGTTCGGAGGGGAACAGATTCTGGCATGCCCGGTGGGACCTTTTCCTCTTTCCACTCCACACTTCGTGTGTCGTGACTCGCGAACCAAACACGGTTCGCTAATGGTTGCCCTTGGGTTACAAGGTACTAAGATTTGGCGTTTTGCTTATTGCAGAAAGCAAAAGGATCAATGGCATCTACTTGTGTGAAGTATTCCAACTGCAACTGCAACTCACGCTCCGCCTCATCTGGAGGCATAGCCTACGGGCCCCAAGCGGCTTCCTTGTTCACGATGCCGGTGGACCAGGTGACTCAGGCCACTACCGGATTGTTCTTTGGGACTATGCTCCCACCGATGAGTTTCAGCACCTCTGTACCAACACCAGAAGCTCCCAAGAAGTCGGTCTTTGATCGGCTTGCTACTACCGCATCCCCTCTCAACGGGTCGTCCAGCTCCAGCTCCTTGGTCTTTGCCAGACTGGGCCAAAGTTCATGTGGGCCCGTGATGAAGCCTGCAATCCCAGAGAAGGTTGTTCCGAAAAGGATAGCCATCCCTGCTCATAAAGTCGTCAAAGCGGCTTCTCCTGCCAAAAAATCGGTCTTTACGAGATTGAATGTTCTAGCTCCCGCTCCTGCTACCTAAAGGACATCAGTCTTTAACAGGCTAACACCAGCAGTGACCCCCACCTACACAGGGGGCAAGACGAAGCCATCCTCACCGCTGAACCAACGCCGTCCGCTCGACACGCTCGACGTCGCCACTGGCGCCGAGTAAGGAAGGCTGGGGGCAACTCCCCCTCTGGGCTAACTCCACCAGCCCCGATGGCAGAAGTTAATGCTGCTGTTCCAACTGGGAACAGCTTTGAGATACTAAATAGGGTGTGTAGGAATTCTCCTACCGCGGCGCTAAAGAAATCTCCCCATCCGCTGAAAAGAGCTATAGAAGTAAAAATAGAACAGCCCCAATCTCCTCAACGGCTGTCCTCCCGAATTTATAAAGTCTGGCGGCAGGCCCGAGACTTGATGATCGATCCAAACTTCTCCCGCCAGCACAAGAAGCTGAAAATCCAACAGGAAGCCAGTCACCAGGCTAAGCCACGAAAAGCTGTCTGGGTGCCCACCCCAACGGCCCCCTCAGCTTCCACTGCTCATAAAAAGAGGAGGCCGGAGAAGATCCCCGGGCCTGCAACGAGAGCTAAAAGCGCTGAACCCAGACGCCCTAAGGTTGGGGGCAGGATGGTCCATACTGTATACATGGCGTCGGGGAAGGAAGACAGCCGTGCGTCTACAGGCCATAGACCGCTTACACGGTCAGTGACCAAAGTTCAGGAGCAACAGCAAAAGCTCCAGGAAATGATGAATGCTATGGCCGCACTTACCGGGCCAAAAGAAAACCCAGAAACGTCTTCGGACGAGCGCTAGGAGGAAGAAACCGACGCCGAATTCCTTCGCCGAATATTGGAGAAGAAGGACAAAGAGGCTGCTGAACAAGCTGCCAACATACAGCGTATGGGCCTCCTCTTCCAAGATATGATAGGAATGATGATCCAACAGGATCCACCCGCTGAGGATCCTCCGATCGTCCTTGAAGACGACAGGGGAGAAACGTCAAATCCACCACCGGCCCTCTCAACGGCCAAGGAGGAGACAATCTCTAAGGCTGACTTGGTCGACTATATAGCCCAGCAAATCCGGGTTCATCATGCGACTGAGGCAGCTGGTCAAGTCGTAAAAACGGGGCGGCAATATCCAAGCTGGTACGACCAAATCAAGTACCCGCCAGGTTACACAATTCCCAAGTTCCATGTTTACAAGGGGACCGGCAATCCCCACCAACATGTCGCCCAGTTCAGGGCCCTTTGCGGTAACACCGGCGGAGATGATAAACTGTTGCTTCGCCAGTTCGTGGGCAGCTTATCAGAAACAGTGTTCGAATGGTATTCGGAACTCCCGAACGATTCTATCAAGACGTTCGCTGAAATGAAGTTGCTATTCACTCAGCGATTCGCAAGCGCCAGCGAACGCACTCCAATAACGGCATTGATTAACGCCAGGGTAAAACCAGGCGAAACTTGGGTCCAGTATGCTATACGATGGCGGAATTTGTGGTCGAAATGCGAGCAACGCATTGAGGAAGCGCCCGCGGTGGGCATGTTCGTGGGAACCCTAGACCCTCATGCAACTATCTCCCAGTTTATGATGTTCTTTAAGCCAACCACATTCCAGGCTTTAATCGACAAGTTGGCTCAGATGGACCAGATGGGTCATAGACCACCTCCCCCGAAGCCAGAACCTCGGAATGACAAGGGTAAGGAAAATGCCACCTTCGTCGCGAATGCTCAACAGCAACCCAGTGCCTCAAAGCTGGCGGATCAGTTGGAAGAAAGACGGCGGTATTATAATGAGAAGATGAAGCGTCCCTACTCGTTCCCACGGGACAAGATGAAACGGTTATTCGAGCTGGCAGTACGCAATAGACTTATAAACTTGCCAAATCCAAGGCGACCGCCACAACCCACTGAGGTGAATAACCCCAACTATTGCCCTTACCATCAAACGGTAAGCCATCCGATTGAGGATTGCTTCGTTTTCAAAGGATGGATTGAAGATCAATACCTCCAGGGAAAGTTTGCACTGTCTGAAAAGTGGAAGGTGAACCCGCCACAGCCGCATACTCCTAAGAAGACGGACGCACCGGGGGCGACTTGTTCCTTTATTGAAGAAGCACCATAGGAAATCGTGCTATCAGCTATAACCAAAAGGATGCTGAGTGACCTTCATGCGTGCCCAGCGGTTGATTGGAAGAACCCGCTTGAACCTCAAATCATCGAAGGGATGTTGAAGCCGCGCCCAACTACAAAGATTCATGGTGATGGCCCAAGTACTCACACCCAACCGTCAAAATCTTCGAAGAAAAAGAAGAGGAAATCCAAAAAGCCCGTGAAGCCTGGAGACAAGCGCACGGATTTGCAGAAACAGATTGACGCGCTGGAGGAGTACAATCAAAAGGCACGGACTCCTGTCACACTGCAAGAGTTTCTCAACCACGTCTTTCAGTAGGAAGATGAGGAAGAGAGCTCATCGGATGAATCCGAGGGATATGTGGCGAGTTGTCATGTGATTTCCCACTCGGAAGATGAGAAAACTCCTGGCACCGAGAAACTGGGGGCACACCATGAGCCAGGACTTGTGTGGCCAACAGATGAAATGATCGACGCCTTTCTAGATGAGATTCGTGTAAAGAGTAAAGCAGATCAGGAGCGTGAGATGGCCGCATCGGAAGGAGCCGAACGCAGGCGACTAAACGAAAGAGTTGAAGTACTCCCGCCAGATCGAAAGGCATCCGAGGTAGATAAGAAGATATTCAAGACGAGGAAAAGGTTTGCCAAAGCCATGTCAATAGGAATGAAGCTACCACCCTCGGAAGAAAACACGCTCAATGGGGCGGAGAGGCACCCTGATTATTGCGCATATCATCGGAAAATTTCACACCCTACGGAGGAGTGCGACGCTTTTAGGATATGGTGGCAGGGATATGTTGCTCATCGGCAACATTTTAAGCACATGAAACGCAAGACTCGTCAGAAATGAAGAAGTACTGCCGACGGGCACAACAGAACCACTGGCAACTGTTACGTGGTTAACGCCGGAGGGTCACAAGTTCTCACCTTTGGGAGCGACTCTGATGAAGAAATGGCTCTGGGCCCTCTCTTTAAAGAATCTGTTTTAGGGAAAGAGGAGGAATCGGAGGCCTGCGAAAACATTCAGCTGCGCAATCGTACGCTCCCGGAAAAGAATCTCGGGCCCGCAAATAGAAAAGATAAGGGAAAGGAAAAGGTCACTGAGGATATCACTTTAGATGACCAAGTTATGAAAGAGCTGACTACCAAGGACCCTCCCAGGAAGGGTAAGGTGGACTACAACATCCTAGCGCACCTAAGGAAGCTACCTTCTCAACTTAGCATTCTCGATGCCTTCCTATTATCAAAAGAAGCGCGAGATTCATTAATCAAGGCGTTACAAGAACCTGAGCAATTCCAAGCCTTCCTTGCTGCGGAAAGGATGAAGGATGAACTGGAGGAAGTGCATACGGCCGACATCACTTTCGGTGACGAAGACCTCCTTCTCGGGACGTGCGACCACAACCGTCCCCTATATGTCTCTGGATACTGTCATGATATCAAGATAGGCAAGATCCTAGTGGATAATGGATCCTCCGTCAATCTCCTTAACGTTTGGGTGTTAAAGGAAATCTGCATGAGTGTGCAACACTTCGCTCGTGACAAAATTACCATCTCCGGTTTCGACTCCCAATCGTCACGGACTCTCGGATCCGTAATACTAACATTACGCTTTGGACTACTCGTCACAGACATCAAGTTCCATGTCATTGACGCCAAGACCTGCTACAACGCCTTGCTCGGTCGCCCTTGGTTGCACGAGTACAATATCATCCCTTCTACACAACATCAGTGTATGAAGTACTTTAAGGATGGTTTCGAGTATACCTTAACAGGTGAGCTGAACCCATTTTCCGTGAACGAAGTCCTCAAATACGAAGATACGAAGTACTTTTTTCCAGATTTCGAGGATACAGAAAGGTGTCGCAAGCTGGAGAACAAAGCCGCCGCCGCCATCCCTATTTTCGGGAGCGATACCGAAGGAGAAGAAGAGATAGTTTATGCTGGGCCGTCTCAACGCAACAACCCGGGGACGTCCGCCCCCATGTTGGTCTTCGGAAGTGACTCGGAAGATGAGGTTAATGCCGTGTTCTCCAGTCGGCCGTCAATACAAGCATCCCCTGGCGATGATCAAAGTTTGCAAATCACCATGGTGCCGCAGAAACACTACAAGGATCTTGACGCACTTCAAGCTCACAATGTGCAGGACCTGCAAACATTTTACGTCCCTCCCATGCAAAGGGGTGAGAAGGTAATCCTATTCTACCGATCCTCAGAGTCGATAGTCGAGAAAGAGATCTGGCATGGCGCGGATGCTACACTCGACAGGCTCCAACCCATCCGTTTTCCCAGATACTACACAAATGGACTAAAGAGGCTATTGAAGCGCCAAGAGGTACCCTTAAAACAGACTGTTCGACAAGCTCGGTTCTACAACAGGATTTGGGATGTCCCTGGGACCCAACGCAAATTGCCCAACGGGAAAATGGAAACACTTGGGCTTGGATACGCGAGAATCGGAAAACGGGAACGGGCCCACAGTAACTACGCCATATATACCTTTGATGAAGAAGAGGACGCCCTGTCGGGAAATGCCAACCCCTCATCAAAACCAGATCCCGCGATCGAAGTGCCGAGTCCGTCGTTTGAAGAACGAATGGACAAGCTTATCAGGAAAGCAGGTCAAAAAGCTCCGGAAAACCACAACCGCGAGATGGCCATCTACGAGAAGGCCAGGACGCAACGTCTGTTTCAACAGGCTGCAAAAGACAAAGATGCTCATCCCTGTCAACCCGTTGTCCGAAAGGCCCAACGCAGAGGCAGAAATAAATCAAGAAGCGGAAAGAGGAGCCGACAACAATGACGCAGGATTAGAGAGTCACGTGAGCGGGCATTGCGCGGTCTGGATTTGTCCCTCACGAAGAAGATGAGTCGAGCGTATTCCTTCCCTCGAGACAAGACGGAGAAGTTACTCGAGCTCGCTATAAAACATCAAATGATCGCGCTTCCAGAGTCTAAGCACCCTGAGCGAGCTAACAAGGCTTATCATCTGAGCTATTGCTCTTATCACCGAGCCATAGGACATCCTACCGAAGACTGCTTCACCTTCAAGAACTGGGTCGAGGACCAGTACCAACAGGGCAGATTCGCTTTATCCAACGGCTGGAGGGTAACGCCGCCACAAAAGCACGAACCCAAAGCCGCAAAAGCGGGACCAGATCCACCTCAGTCTTGGAAGCGGATTCGCACCTGTTACACGATTACGATATTAAAAGAAGAGCCCGAGAACATGGATGACCTTCCCTGGTGCTTTGAGAACAGCAATGATGAGGTGATCTCAGAATTTCCGCCAGCTCCGAAAGAACTGGAAGATGGCATACATACTACTGCAGATAACCTTAAGAAGATTGAGCTGGGATCGGCAGATGATCCGCGACCGACATTCGTCAGCGAGCTGCTATCTGAAGAAAGGGTGGCCGCGTTAAAGAACGTGCTTCTACAGCATAAAGACTGCTTCGCGTGGAACTATTCCGAGATGCCAGGATTAGATCCGGAGATTGCTGTGCATAAATTAGCAATATCCCCAGATATCAAGCCAGTCAAGCATGCGCCGAGAAGGATGCGACTCGAGCTTGAAATGAGCATCAACGCCGAAGTTAAGAAGCTGATCGATTCTGGATTTATCCAAGAAGTCCAATATCTCGACTGGATCGCCAATATCGTCCCGGTAATGAAGAAAAATGGGACGGTACGCATATGCGTGGATTTCAGGGATCTCAATAAAGCCTGTCCGAATGACGATTTCCCAGTGCCGGTAACCGAGCTAATGATAGATAACACGTCCACTCACGAGGTTTTCTCCTTTATGGACGGTTCATCAGGGTACAATCAGATAAAGATGCATCCCGAAGACCAGAAGCATACCGCTTTCCGGACCCCTTTGGGTATATTCTGCTACAGGGTTATGCCCTTTGGTCTAAAGAACGCCGGCGCTACCTATCAAAGGGCCATGACAAAGATCTTCGACGACCTCATACATGACATCGTCGAGTGCTATATCGATGACCTTGTAGTAAAGAGCATGTCATACGAAGAGCATTTAAAGCATCTGGAGACTGTATTTCAACGCCTTCGGCAGTATAATTTGAAGATGAATCCCCTCAAATGCGCGTTTGGAGTCTCCTCGGGTAAATTCCTGGGATTCATCATCCGACACCGAGGTATCGAAGTGGATCCATCTAAGATCAAGGTGATCATGGAAATGCCTCCGCCAAGAACCCTCAAATAGTTGCGGTCTCTCCAAGGGAAGCTCGCATACATCCGGCGATTCATCGCCAATCTTTCAGGCAAGTGCCGTCCTTACAGCCACCTGATGAAGAAGGGAACTCCATTCGTTTGGGATCACAAATGCCAAGGCGCACTAGACGAGATCAAGCAGTACTTACAGAACCCTCCGGTGTTGGCTGCGCCGGTCAAGGGAAAACCCCTCATTCTTTATACGACCGCCCTCGAAGGTTCCTTAGGCGCATTATGGGCACAAGAGAACGATCAAGGAAAGGAGAGAGCACTCTACTACTTAAGTCGAGTTCTGCTCCGGGCAGAAAGCAACTACTCTCCCATTGAAAAACACTGCTTGGCGTTGATCTTCGCGATAACAAAGCTCAGGCACTATGCGTTGGCGCACGAAGTCCGTCTCATTTTGAAGGTGGACCCTCTTAAATATTTGATGTCAAAGGCTATATTGACGGGTCGACTCGCTAAATGGGCTCTACTCCTGATGGAGTTCTCGATAACGTATCGACCTCTTAAGGCAGTGAAAGGCCAGGCTATTGCCGATTTCCTTGCTGAGCATCCAGTACCTGCCGGTTCTCCTCTGAACTGCGATCTGCCGGACGAGCATGCATTCGATGCGATCGGCGGCGGTAGTACCCGATGGGAACTCTATTTCGAAGGAGTGTCTTCCGTAAAGAAGCGCAAACAGGGTATCCCAATGATCAAATCAGGGGTAGGCCTCATCTTCGTAACTCCACAAGGAAGGATAATGCGCTTCGCCTTCTCCTTAACAGAGCCGAGGACAAACAATGAAGCCGAATACGAAACTCTGATAGCAGGCCTCGAGATCGCCATCGACATGGGAATTGAAGACCTCCTTATATACGGGGATTCTCAACTGGTCGTTAGTCAAGTAAATGGTGACTACCAAACGTGCAAACCGGAGTTGGTGAAGTACGGCGAAAAGGTGCAACAACTGTTGACCCAAATTCCTTCCTATACTTTGGAAAGCATACCACGCGCGGAAAATAGCAAAGCAGACGCGTTAGCAAAGCTCGCTAAAGAATTGGCTAACGAGAACCTCGATGACGTTAAAATCATGGTACAAAGCCGTCGAGTGCTTGCCCTAGCAGAAATATCTTCGGAATCATATGAAGAAAAAGGAGCGACTGAGCAGACCGCCCTACAAATAAAAGACCGTGAGAAGGCTGAGGATTGGAGGGAAGTCTTCATAGACTACTTTAAGTCCCACCGAATGCCCGAAGAAGCGTCCTCAAGACATCAGCTCATGAAACGAGCTCTATCTTTCGCTTTCGTCAATAATACTCTGTATAAGAGGTCGTTTGATTCTCTGTGGCTGAGATGTTTAGGACCTGACGAAGCAGAAAGAGTCGTTCAAGAGGTTCATGACGGAATCTGTGGTTCTCATCAAGCAGGCCCAAAGATGAAGTTAAAAATTAAACGGATGGGTTACTACTGGCCCACGATGATCCAGGACTGCCTCGAATATGCGAAGCAGTGCCACTCGTGCCAAATCCATGGGGATTTCATCCACCAGCATCCGAATCCACTACATCCGACGGTGGCTAGCTGGCCATTCGAAATGTGGGGGACTGACATAGTCGGCCCCATCGAACCAGCATCGTCCCGGGGACATTGTTTCATCCTGGCGACAACTGATTACTTCTCCAAATGGGAAGACGCAGTACCGCCGAGGGAAGTGAAGACGGAGAATATCCTCCACTTCTTCAAGACGCACGTCATCTATCGGTTTGGAACTCCACGGCGGATTATCTCCGATAACGGGCCAGCCTACAGAAGCCATAAAATTAGCCGTTTCGCGCAGCATCATAATATAGACTGGAGATATTCCTCAGTTTACAATCCGCGAGCTAATGGTCTAGCCGAGGCCTTCAATAAGACCTTGACAAAAATCATGAAAAATACGGTGTCCCGAAATAAGAAAGACTGGCACGAGAGGCTGCAAGAGGCCCTTTGGGCCTATCGAACTACGTTCAAGACGGCCACGAACACAACGCCGTACGCACTGGTATTCGGTACGGAAGCGTTACTCCCCCTCGAAATAGAGCTACCCTCTCTACGGATGGCAGTCCAATACGAACTGACGAACGAAGAAAATGCTAGCCTCCGGCTCGAGGAGCTTGATGCTCTTGAAGAAACACGACTCATAGCGCAACAAAATCTAGAAGCTTATAAAGCAAAGATGACGCGCTCATACGAAAGATTGACCCGACCGAGGACATTCCGCCAAGGCGAACTCGTACTAGTGGTCAAAAGACCTATGATCCCCAATCGCGTCAAGCGGGGAAAATTCGAGCCAAACTATGAAGGCCCGTACATCATAGATAAGGTCTACCAGGATGGAGCCTACCTACTCATGGACATGCATGGTGAAAGGCCTTTCAGGCCAATAAACGTCCGCTTCCTAAAGAAATACCACGCTTAATGAGCCACAGCCCAGGTCAATGATAGAGGACGACGACTATGTCCGCTCGCTATCTTCCTAAAGCTCAAAGCTCTATAAGTAGTAGCTGGCCCTTTCCTCGACAGACCGAAATGTCCTTAAACTAATAACGGACCGAAACGTCCTTAAACTAATAACGGACCGAAACGTCCTTAAACTAACGACGGACCGAAACGTCCTTAAACTATCGACGGACCGAAATGTCCTTAAACTAACGACGGACCGAAATGTCCCTAAAACTACTACCGCAGCATCCTTAGGCTGACGAGATAAAAAAAAAGAGAGAGAAAGAAAAAAGAAAAAATAATAATAATAAAAAAAACGGTATGTCCATAAGCAAAATGGGCACGGATGAAAACCCGAAAGGGCTCCGTGAGTAAAAACACCAGGGCTACCGACGAGTGTTCGTAAAAACCCGAAAGGGCGTGACCTTGTAAAAAAAGAGAGAGAAAAAGAATAAAAAAAACGGTATGTCCACAAGCAAGAAGGGCACGGATGAAAACCCGAAAGGGCTCCGTGAGTAAAAACAGCAGGACTACCGGCGAGTGTTTGTGAAAACCTGAAAGAGCGCAACCTCGTTAAAAGACACTTACAGGGTCCTCTCGACCTTGTAAGGAGAAACCACCCGCGTGAGATCCTTACGACTCACAAAGGAGCAACACACTTAGGGATCCTCACGATTCCTAAGGAGAAAATACACTTGCGAGATCCTTACGACTCGTAAGGAGAATTCTCTTATGGGACCCTCACGGCTCATGAGATTTGAAAGTCTTAAGTTACAGAAACCTAAACCTGTTCTTAAGCAAATCCCCCACAACCTTCGATGCTGCCCTACAAGTGGCTCAATACTGACCCTTGTATACAATCCACGGGCGCGAATAAACATTTCCCCAGCAAAGTCACATCCGTGACTAGGGACATGCCCATATGGTGAACAACCCTTATAATTCCTCTCGACTTATAAGGAGAAAACCCTCCTGTAGGATCCTTACGACTTACAGAGGAACATACACTTAGGAATCCTCACGATCCCTAAGGAGAAAATACACCTGCAAGATCCTCACGACTTGTAGGGAGAAATACCTTTGTGAGACCCTTACGGCTTATGAAGTCAAAAGCCTTGGTCGACAGGACCCTTAACCCTGTTTACTAAGCCACCTTTGTTCAACATCGACAGAGGCAGATGATGATTCGCTCCTGGCCATATCCCAGTTGTAGCGGTGCTGATGCCGAAATCTGTGTCTAATCTCAGGTTTATGGCGAAAAGCCAGTAGGCCGCACGTGCATACGGGATAGCCGAAATGATGGGGCAACCTGCAATAAAAAGCAGCAGGCAAAATTGTATGCACGCAAAATAGCCGAAATGATGGGGCAACTCGCAATAATAAAAAAAAACAGCGAGTGAAAATGAAATAAATAGCCGAAATGATTGGGCACCGCGAAAAATAGCTGAAATGATAGGGCAATCGCGACCTCCGCGATATAAAAGCTGAAATGATAGAGCATCGCGGAAAAAGAAATAAAATAAAAAAAAGTTTCAATTTATGCCCTACAGGTGATGTTCCATCACACCCTGTACACAATCCAAGGGCGTAAACAAAAAGGGATCATACTTCTCCCCGAGGTTTCATCAGAAGAAGCAGCCAAGTCTCGACGGGCCAAAGGAGACCCGGAGATCGTTTCAACACTCGTCTCGTAACAACGGACACAACTCTAAGCTAAGCGGAATAGCGGCAACTCCCAGTTCCATGGCTCGGTGGTATACATATCGCCAATAGTCAAACCTCCATCCTGTGAAATGCGGATACAATCAGCAAAATTCCTGGTTACGTGGAACGCGGATAACGTCACTCTTTGACCCCGTGGAAAACGTCCAGAGCGGATTCTGGTCCTCGCGGAGCACGGCAGTGAACCCGTGTGAAGCATCCAGAGCGGAGCCTAGTCCTCGCCGAGCACGGCAGTGAACCCGTGTGAAGCATCTAGTGCAAAATTCCTGGTTACGTGGAACGCGGATAACATCACACTTTGACCCCGTGGAAAACGTCCAGAGCGGATCCTGGTCCTCGCGGAGCACGGCAGTGAACCCGTGTGAAGCATCCAGAGCGGAGCCTAGTCCTCGCCGAGCACGGCAGTGAACCCGTGTGAAGCATCTAGTGCAAAATTCCTGGTTACGTGGAACGCGGATAACGTCACTCTTTGACCCCGTGGAAAACGTCCAGAGCGGATCCTGGTCCTTGCGGAGCACGGCAGTGAACCCGTGTGAAGCATCCAGAGCGGAGCCTAGTCCTCGCTAAGCACGGCAGTGAACCCGTGTGAAGCGTCTAGTGCAAAATTCCTGGTTACGTGGAACGCGGATAACGTCACTCTTTGACCCCGTGGAAAACGTCCAGAGCGGATCTTGGTCCTCGCGGAGCACGGCAGTGAACCCGTGTGAAGCATCCAGAGCGGAGCCTAGTCCTCGCCAAGCACGGCAGTGAACCCGTGTGAAGCATCTAGTGCAAAATTCCTGGTTACGTGGAACGCGGATAACGTCACTCTTTGACCCCGTGGAAAACGTCCAGAGCGGATCCTGGTCCTCGCGGAGCACGGCAGTGAACCCGTGTGAAGCATCCAGAGCGGAGCCTAGTCCTCGCCGAGCACGGCAGTGAACCCGTGTGAAGCATCTAGTGCAAAATTCCTGGTTACGTGGAACGCGGATAACGTCACTCTTTGACCCCGTGGAAAACGTCCAGAGCGGATCCTGGTCCTCGCGGAGCACGGCAGTGAACCCGTGTGAAGCATCCAGAGAGGAGCCTAGTCCTCGCCAAGCACGGCAGTGAACCCGTATGAAGCAATAGTGCAAAATTCCTGGTTATGTGGAACACGGATAACGTCACTCTTTGACCCCGTGGAAAACGTCCAGAGCGGATCCTGGTCCTCGCAGAGCACGGCAGTGAACCCGTGTGAAGAATCCAGAGCGGAGCCTAGTCCTCGCCGAGCACGGCAGTGAACCCGTGTGAAGAATCTAGTGCAAAATTCCTGGTTACGTGGAACGCGGATAACGTCACTCTTTGACCCTGTGGAAAACGTCCAGAGCGGATCCTGGTCATCGCAGAGCACGACAGTGAACCCGTGTGAAGCATCCAGAGCGGAGCCTGGTCCTCGCCAAGCACGGCAGTAAACCCGTGTGAAGCATCCAAAGCAAACACCGGACTGTGGAGTCCTTAAAATCCACGGACTATGATGTCCTTAACCTCGACCGTAATGTCTTAAAACTAACAATTAACCACCTCGATTCCCTACGGATTCTGCCTTGGTTTAAGGGTACATCTCTTCACTCCTTTGATACCTGGCGTTGTAATTCCTCAACGTCATCAAAGAGGTGACGGGTCCCTGCAACCTAACATCGGACTGTGGAGTCCCTAAATCCACAGACTATAAGGTCCTTAACCTTGACCGTGATGTCTTAAAACTAACATCGGACTGTGGAGTCCCTAAATCCACGGACTATGAGGTCCTTAACCTTGACCGTGATGTCTTAAAACTAACATCGGACTGTAGAGTCCCTGAATCCACGGACTATGAGGTCCTTAACCTTGACCGTGATGTCTTAAAACTAATATCGGACTGTGGAGTCCTTAAACCCACGGACTATGATGTCCTTAACCTTGACCGCGACGTCTTTAAACTACGATACCTGGAGCAACCCCTGACCCCGTGAAACACGGATAAGGGCGACCACATCCAGCACTTGCAGGTCCTCACGACCTGTAAGGAAGAAAACTCTCTTGTGAGATCCTTACGACTCTCAAGGGAAAACCCGCTTAAGAATCCTCACGATTCTTAAGAAGGACTTACGCCTATGGGATCCTCTCGACCTATGGGGAAAAAAAAACTCTTTATGAGACCCTCGTGGCTCATAAAATGCAAAAGTCTTAGGAAGCAGATCTTAACTCTGAATCCTAAGCCATCGCTGTCCTGCAAGGAGATCAAGATAAATCGTCCGCAAACGCATTCAATGAAAAGAGACACGTCATTGAGAAGAAAAATGTATCTTTTATTCATAAATTAAAATGGATACAAAGAAACGAAAAGAAGATACTCTCATTCATGAGTATATACAAAAAAAAGGGAAAAAAATACAAGCCCTCAAGCCGGCAGGCGGTGTAGTAATTTTACCAGCTCATCGTTTTGTTGCTGAGCCACGGCTTCATGACGCAAGATCTCCAGAAGACGAGCCTCCGCCTGAGCTTGCTGAGCCTGATACGAAGCAAGCCGAGCTTCGAGTTCTTTCTCGGTGGTTTTATAAGCCTTGACCCTCTCACGAGTGAACGTGGCAGTTTTATTGAGAGCCACCACCTCTTTTATGGACTCTTGAAGCACCCGCCAGAGTTCGTATGCTTTGTTGGCTTTGGCTGTGAGGCTGGCCTGAAGCTCGCTCAGCGCCTTAGAAGCCAACTCCCTCTCCGAGAATTGGCGGCCAAGCCTCTTCTCGCTTGACGTCATGTTGGCCGCGCATCGTGCTATCAGACCCCGCAACTCCGCTTTTGCAGCCACGGCTTCCGAGGAAAGGCGAGAACATTCAAGGGCGTGCAAACAAGCCTCCACCTTCCTACAGAACTCCACCCAGACTCGCACCACCTCCTCACTATGATAGGTGGCAAGAAAAGGAAGAGAGCCGTTAGCTTCAGCGGCAAACGCTTCAGCTGTGGTCGCGCTACCAGCACGGAGCTCCTCGACGAAAGATGATAGGGAGACAAGGCTCAATTGGGCCAGGCGTTCTGAAGCCCGCAAAGCATAAGGGCCGGGCGGCATCATGATGCGCGATTCCAACGCCATGGAGACTGGCAGGGCTGTTCAAATTTGACAGATGTTAATAAAATTCTTAAGCACAGAACGAACGGGATTATAATAAAATGTCACTCACCGACAGTCATACAAGTAGGAGCTGAAGGTTCCCCTGGCCCTTCAACAACCTCGACCTCATCGTCAGCTTCCAAAACTATAAGAGACATCAACGTCATTTCACAAAATAGTAACAATGCTATGGTAAAAGAAAAAATGGCGAATGACACTAACCTTGCCCGGAGGAAAGGACAATACGCTGAGGGGAGATCGCCTGCGGAGCTGCCATCTCCAATAAACGCTGAAATGACTGTCGAGGCGACAGATCAGCGATAGTGGCCGCCAAACCACGCAATTCTGGGAAAGATAAAAGAGTTTATACCATGGAAGGGTTTCTAATTTAAAACGCAGAGGGTTGCCTTCAACGCTCCTCCCATTCTGAGCCGGGGGGATAGCAGCTTCAACGGCCTCCGCCGTGACCTCAGGCTCCAACAAAGGAAGAGTAGTCCCGACTACCTCTCTTCCAGCCTCTGGGCCGCCCTCAGTAAGAGTCATTGGGGCGGCGACCTCCAAAGAAGCCTCCCCCAAAGGGGCAAGCACTCCCTGATCAAGAACCGCCGCTGGAGGCTCTACCATGAGAGGAGCAGCCTCATCAGCCCCCTCCACATCAAGCAAGGCTTCATCGAGAATCTCGGCGGGCTTTAGCTTTAATGGGCCCGTAGGGAGCACCCCCAGCGTCGAAGATTTTGCACGATTCAAATAAGAATAAGGATACATATGCACGGGCATAAATAGTCGGAAGAACTACAAAAGAACTATAACGTACCGATACGCAAAGAAGCCCTCAATATGGCTTCTTCAAGCCGCTGCTCCTTCTCAAGGAGGTGGGCTCGTCGGGGTTCAAGGGTAGACTCATGGCCGCCGGTCCATAAATAAAGTGCGTCCGCTGCGTCCTCTGAAGCGGCCTGCTTCAGAGCCCTTCCCCCCATTCCTCCAAAGGACCGATAAACCGCCGCCGAATCCACGATGGATCTTCGTAAAAAATTACAGCGGGATAGGACTTCTTCGGAACCTTGGCGTTATGAGACACGTCTTTGGAACGCCGTATGGCCTCAGCCAACTGTACGGCCTCCTCATCGGCCGAACTCGGGAAGAGAAGTCCAACGTCTGACTCTTGCAGGGCCAATAATTCGTCTTCAAGGATAGGCTCAGACTCAGCCAAAGAATCGAGTAGATTGGTGTCCGCTTTCCTCCGCCGCTTAGACCTAGAGACGGTCGCCGAGGATGACCGCTTCCTTCCCCGCGAAGCCTTAGGGCGGTGCCGACCCACATCGCCCTCGACACCCTCATCCCTATTACTCTCGCTCGGTGCCACAACCGAGGATGACACCGCCATTGTCGACGCCACGGGGGCGGTACTGACACCGGCGGTGGTGCTACTACTGGGGCCTGTCTATCCCGCGATCGGGAACCCAGGGGAATACCAGCTGTTGGAGTAAGGTCTACCCCTGACTCCCCCGGAATGAGCGTGGTGCCAATCTCCCTCAGAGGGAAGCGGACCGGAGCCTTCGGTCGCAGCTTAGCTCCTAAAGCCTGAGGAGGGGCATCATGACCAAGAAGCACCCTTCTTTCCTCAAGAATAATCGGGTTCATCCGATGGAGATACCATCCCGTAAACGCCCCCACGCACCGGGGCGTATGCTCAGCTTCAGGGATCATAAAATTGGAGCCGGTGTTCAACCTCATGAAATGATGTGCGGCATCGCGAACGGCGTCAAGTGAAGGGACCGGCGCAACGATGAAAGCCTCAAAGGGAACGCCCTGGTCGTATCCAAGCTGTCGGGCGAATCGATGCGGGTTGTACCGCATGAAAAGAGCTGCACTGTCCTGGCGAAACACCAAGTAGCCCGGTCTAATTGTATATAAGTGCGCGGCCTTCCGGAGCTTCAAAGAAGGTGTGTTGTCTTTCAGCTGGTCCCAGAGTTGCTGAACCGGTCCTGAGGGAGTAGACAAGACCCGATCATTAAAAACCAGCCCGCCAGCGGCAGCGTAAGGAGAAATCAGCACCTGAATAGCCCCAAATTGGGTCGGGTCGGCGGCAGAAGCATCCACTAATCGCATAAGTCTTGGGAAGGGGTAGGCATCATAAAATGAGGGCCTCTGATGCATGGCAAAAGCCCCCAACACGTGCATTTCGATCCAAGACGTGAAATAATGAAGCGAAAAGTTCACTACATCCATGCCGGGAGTAGAGGTATTAGCTGCGGTGCCCAACCCATGATAAAGATGCGCCAGCGCCGGGATGCCGATAGCCAATCGCGTCCCCTCAGCAATACGATGAGCCGGGTAGATAACCGAGGCTCTCATGAAGCGGCGATGCATGGGGATAACGAACCAACTGAGCCAGATGCTAACAAACCCCACGAAGAACGTCTCCTCATCCATGCCAGGAGCTGCGATGGATTCGAAAGATGTCGGCGACATTATGGGAATGTAGTATTGCGGCAGATCCGATTCATTAGTCGGCAGTTTCTTCGGGCCAAACCCAAAGGGGTCTTTGATGTTTGCAAACTTCGGGGCTGTCTTCGATAAGGCGTCCTCGCGAAGGAAACGAGCAATGAAGCTCTTGAAAGTAAAACCATGCTCTTCGGATTCGGTGAATAATCGGTCGAAGATACCTAGCGCCTTGATTAAACTGGGACGCTTATGGCGAACGACATTCTCAGCAGACAGGCCGTCAATTGGGGCGGGCTCGGGTTCAAAAATGTACTCGTCAGAAGGCAGCAACTCCTCATACAGACTACCCCTGATTGGCAACCCCGAAATGTCATAAAATTCTGCCAGAGAGATCGAGACCTCGCGATCTCCTAGAATGAAAGTGTTGGTGGGAAGATTCCATTGGTTCAAAAATGCCTTGACCCACCAGACATGCGGGGACTTATAATGGAAGAATGACGCGTATATTGCCTGATAAAGCCCGACTTTCTGCAGCCGCGCACGATGGGCAGAAAGGATGTAGCGAGCCCAGAGAAGGTAGCCCGTAGGGTGTCGAGGAGTGAGCCCTATCTTATAAATTTGCCCCCACGGGTGGGCCTCACCTTGGTAAATACGCCGCCCCAAGATATCTATGGCCGGGATCGGATGGTTCGGAATACCGGTCATCGAAGGCTCGAGCCTCCCCGTTGGAGTCCAGTTGGGTATTTCCACAGCAAAAACCGTTCTCGGAGGGTCCATCGGTAAGAATGGGAAGGTGGGCTCTGTCGGTACCGCGCAAAGGAAACTCCGACGACCCTGAATAATATGACTATACCAAGATCCCCATTGAAGTAGGTTGGTGCAATTCGGGTCATGTGCCCGGATCATCGCCATCGCTTCCTCATCAGATGGTGACTGAGGAAAAGCAGCCTCCGAGCGAGAAAAGGGAAAGCATGGAACAGAAGCCATCGCACCTGAAATCCAATAAAAGAAGACCGTTAAAAGCAAAGTCAGCGATATATATATATATCCATGCACGAACATGAAGACTAGTTAAAGAAAGCAACAGTAGATTTTTCTGGGACCATTGGCTACAAAACACATGGGCCCCACAGAATCAAGATGACGGCTCATTAATAATGAGACCAAGCAGTTATAATAAAACAGAGGGAATATCCTCATTAAATAAAGAATGGGTTTCAAGTAACCCTATACATTCCCCCTAGAAGACAAATCTGTCTCGGGCTCTACAACGGATCCAACAGGATCAAAGGAATTAAATTCCAACAGAAGACATCATTACAAAGTTTCTGTTTCATTAATTACAGAATGACAACCTAAGGTAAGGAGACCCTAAGGAGCCTCCATGGGAAGAAATTGAGTTCTTCACAGGAATTAAATTCCTTATTAAGAAAAGGGAATTAAATTCCCCAAAAAGCCTTTTCTGTGAACAGAGTTAAACTCCATGGATCATCATATGAACCCTAAGAAATCTACTGTTGGAGGTTAAAATGGTTTCGTATTTTGGTTAAGAAACTCGAAGAAAAATGGGTTCTTTGTTAATAAAAGGTAAAAACCCTTGTTTTGGATTTAAAATCCAGAGGAATGTGAAAGTTCATCGTTCGTTCAAGGACATTACCTGAGGAAAAGAGTTCTTTTCGAACAGAGTTAAACTCTGAAAATTGTTTCAAGGCAGAGAACTAAGCTCTGGAAGAAGAGAATTAAATTCTCAAAAAAAAAAGTTTGCAAGGAAGAAGATGAGCAAAGTGGAGGCGTCTCTGAAATGACCCCAATATTTATAGGAGGTGATGGAAACGTTTCATCTCCCCAAATCCCTAGAGGAATCCAACGGTCACAAAAAGTGACAGCGTTGCACTCACGTGCAAACACGTGAGAACAACGCTGTGGGGGCATTTGTTTCCTGATTTAAAATCAGGAAAGGTTACGAAGGAGGCATCACATGCTAGCACGTGACCAGCAGTCACGTGTTGGCACGTGACATTTAAAAGCATCGGCAAGGCAGATTCAGCTTCCCGTGTATATCAAAGAAAAGGGCTTCAGAAAGGGTCACGTGCTCCCACGTGACCTGGGTCACGTGTTGGCACGTGACATTTAAAAGCGCCTTCAAAGGCAAACCGTTTCCCTGAACTACATCAAAGAAAAGGGCTTCAGAAAGGGTCACGTGCTCCCACGTGACCAGGGTCACGTGTTGGCACGTGACACTCAAAAGCAGCAGACTCAATTCCCTGATTAAATCAAGAAAAAGGCGCCATACGAGGGTCACATGCTCACACGTGACCAGGGGTCACGTGGTGGCACGTGACGGCTAAGCGGCAGCCAGAAGGCAGAGCGCAAAAAGGAAGAAGAGGTCTCGTTCCAAGGGGGTCACGTGCCCACACGTGACCAAGGGTCACGTGGCCACACGTGACCGGCTTTCAAAGCCTATCTGTTAACAGAATTAAATTCTGAGAAAAGGCCTCTCAAATCTTTCCAAAGGAATCGATTGAATTAAAGATTTAAAGATTCTTAAATATCACCTATCTATGGAAAAAGCCTGAACTTGGAAAGATTTCCCCTTAAAATCTAACCGAAATAACAAAGGAGAATCTCTGGATTTAAAATCCAATGGTGATTAAAATTCACATAATAATCCAAAGGTCCAAAACGAATGGTGAATACAAATTAAATCTCTCAATGAAAGATTCACCAAAACTAATTGATTCGGCTGCTTCTCCTATAAATAGGAGCCAAGAGACACACAGAAAGATATAGGCAGAGGGATCGACATAAAAAAAGAGGAGAGCCTTGATACTTTGGAGGAATTTGGATCTTCTGCAAAAGAAAACCCTAGGTAAGAAAGAGAAGGCTTTTTGAAAGGAAAGGAGAATTTAATTCTCAACAGAGTTTAACTCTGATATAAAACAGAAGAACATAGTTCTCTCTTTGGTGGAGGATCTGTAAATTGCACATCTCCCATTGAGTTGAGAATTTAATTCTCAATGGGTTGAGATCCTGCCATGCAGATCCAAAGCATAAAGAGGGAATGGAAGCTTGAGAATTTAATTCTCACAGAACTATAGGAATTTAATTCCTTCAAAATAGAATTAGGGTTTGACCCTATGTTATGGGAATTTAATTCCTTCAGAATAAACAGATCCAGGGTTTAACCCTAATTAAGAACTTAGTTCTGTTAAAATAACAGAAATTTAATTCCCTTAAGAAAGAAGAGATTAGGGTTTCACCCTATGACGGAATCTCATTCCCCAGAATAATTCTTTAACAGAGAGTGGGAGTTTAATTCCTTAAAGCTTTTATTAGGGTTTAACCCTATGATAGAATTCAGTTCTTCGCATATATGAGGAATTTAATTCCTACAGAAAATCCAGAGTTCAACTCTATCCCAGAATATAAATCTTCAAAAGGAAATAGGAATTTAATTCCTCTAAAATTATTGTTAGGGTTCAACCCTACGAGGAATTTAATTCCTGAGAGGGATTGACAGATCTTCTAAAAAAAATATACATAGAGGCAGGGTCACGTGTCACCACGTGACCCCCCAAAAAAAAAGATCTACAGAAAAGGCCCTTTGAGGCAGTGCCTCACGTGACCCACGTGACCCTTGGCACAGGCTTTAACATACATGCATTTAAATGCCCATCACGTGATGGCACGTGATGCTCCAAAGTACTCAATACTCTCGGCAGAACAAATAAAGAGAGAGAGGGCGCTCTCACGTGCTACCACGTGACCCCTTTTGCTTTAGTGTTTAACACTAAGTTGGAACCTCTGAATCCAGTGTTCAGCACTGATTTACCTCAGTGTTCAACAATAATTGAAGAACTTCATTTGCAGTGTTTAACACTGAATTGCTTAGTGTTAACATTAAATTAAACCTCTGTTTAATTTTAATTTTCTTAGTGTTCAACACTAAATTAAAATCTCTGTCACCAGTGTTCAACACTGATTACCTTAGTGTTTAACACTAATTTGAGATCTCTGTTGCCAGTGTTTAACACTGATTTGTTTTAGTGTTTAACACTAATTTGAAAGCCTTGTTGCTGATGTTTAACACCAACTATCTTTTAGTGTTAAACACTAACTTGTCAATCTCATTCCCAGTGTTCAACACTGATTGGTCTTTAGTGTTTAACACTAGGCTTCAGCCCAATTGGCTAAGTTCTAGAGGCAAAGCCTCTCCTTCAATGGGCCAACAGGAAACCAATATTCCAAACATGATTGGACTTAGCCCAAGATGGCCATAAGGCCTCAATTCAGACTTAACTGGGCTAATGGACTCATAACATAATTAATTTGTCTTGATCCCAAATCGGGCCGAAGACTATTTAATCCACCCCGGTTCAAGGGTACATCTCTTCACTCCTTTAATACTTGGCGTTGTAATCCCTCAACATCTTCAAAGAGGTGACGGGTCCCGATGACCACACATTGATACGGACTGTAGGGTCCTTAAACCCATGGACTATGAGGTCCTTAACCTTGACCGAGATGTCTTAAAACTAACAACGGACTGTGGGGTCCTTAAACCCATGGACTATGAGGTCCTTAACCTTGACCGAGATGTCTTAAAACTAACAACGGACTGTGGGGTCCTTAAACCCATGGACCATGACGTCCTTAACCTCGACCGAGATGTCTTAAAACTAACATTGGACCGCAATGTCCCTAAACTACCCATGGACCGCAATGTCCTTAAACTACCTACCGACCGTGACGTCACTAAACTAAACAACATAGCCCCCTTTTACTGCTCTCTTGTCGGATCTAAACGATCTCGTTAAGTCGATCTTAGTCTAAAAACTAGACTAACGTATCCTTAACAAACGTTTAAGTCGATCTTAGGCTCAAATGAGGCTAACGTATCCTTAAATCCCAAATCCCCAAACCCAAATCTAAGATAATACGGATTTGGACTAGTCCACGCCCTACGGGCGAGGACATAACTCAGTCTCCGTATATAATCCACGGGCAACAAAACACAAAACAAACACACACGACACGAAGTGACAATCTGGAGAAGGAGAAAGTTGTTACCGCAATGCGGTAGCGTAATTAACTGCAGGGGCTTGCGCCTGCAGGGAAGAGCGTCCCCACAATTAAAAAAACCCCTCAAGCGAGGGGGAATCTGACGAAGTCTGCTACATCGGACGCATCCGTTCAAACCTTCGATACATGGTGCCATAAATCAACTTGGCATCTTCGGAGAGGTGGACGGATAGCACTAATTAGCATCTGCCCCGAATCTCAGGCGAGACGCCCGCGTCTCGGCCGCCGTTCGGAGGGGAACAGGGACCACCTCTGCTGTTGGGGTAGTTGCATGGTGCTTCATGCTTTGATGAGAAACTGTTGTTGGTGTCAGCCTGTTAAAGGCTGACGTCCGTTGGGAGGGGATGGCCAACCTGTCGAAGGCAGACTTTCGAGCAGGGGAAGCAGCCTTGGTGACTTCGCCTGGAGCGGGAGTTGGAATGGCCAGCCTTATGATGATTGACCCATTAGTAGGAGAAGCCTCTCTGATGACTTCATTTACTGGAGCAGGGATGGCTATCCGTTTCGGGATAACCCCTTCAGGTATTGCGGGCTTCTTCACGGGCCCACCTGAGGTTTGGCCCAGTCTGTTGAGGCATTGGATTTGGGCGACTCGTTGAGAGGGGCCGCAGTAGTTGTAAGACGATCAAAGACCGACTTCTTCGGACCTTCTTGCGACGGCCTTGGGGTTTTGAAGCTCATTGGTGGGAGCATGGTACTAAAGAACAACCCAGTGGTGGCTTGTGATCAGTCAAAAATATTGCATTCTTAACACATCAATTTCCCTATTCTTTGCAATCATCTAAAGGTGTTTGGTATAAATATAGCATATATTAGCAATTTGTCTGCGAAATATCAAATAACATGTGTTATACATTATAACCGGTATTATGAGGGAAATTGTGTGTTTATTATTACACGCATGATCTTTGTATATCAAAAACTTGTCTCGAGATTGTGTGCAGGAAATTCTCCAGGTAAAAGAGCCGGAACTGCTAAAAGTGCTGATAAAACGCATCAAGTCCAAGATTTGTGATCTGGCAGTAAACAAGAAAGTATAAAAATATTCCAAACATCAGGAAAGTGCCATAAAGCCAACACAAATCAGCACTGGAAATTTAATGCAGTAACTCCATCAAACAACCGCGGATCCACGGTCGAGTCAGGCCGATCTGCCGTGGATCCATGGCCGAGTCGACTCGTCGGTGGTTGGTATTTGTTTCAGAGGCTTCCTTTCAACTGCAAAACTTCTTCAAGACGTTTGAGTTCCTCGAATTCTCCAGAAGCTTCCCTCCAACAACAAGTCTTCTCTTGTGAGCTAGCTAACTACCTTAATCTAGAAACTTCTCATAACAACCAAGCTTCCAAGGGAAGATAGACCTAGCTTCTAGGGGAAGCTAAAGGGAAAACTATAAAAGGGCACCTAGGGCTTCATTGAAAAGGTTGTTCATGAATTGAGTTGTTAAACATTGAGCAAAATTTCCGCAAGTTGAGTGACACAACTTGCAACTCAAAACCCTAACCCAAATTAAAATCCAAAGCCAAATCAAGATTCATCGAGTACCGATTCAAGCAAGCCTTCAACGAGCCTTTGGAGCAACGCCGATCTTCATCCGAGCAAGAGATCCACGACAATCCGCGACTCAAGAAGACCGAAGCGAAGCTAGTTTCGACGATTTAGTTCCTCCTCAAATCTTGTAATTTTTGAGTGAATTGTACCTAAGCGTTGATTAATAAAAGGTGAAAATTCTAAATCTTGCTTTTCTTTACATTCGTGCATTATGAAGAGTTATAGATTCTTGATTCTTTTCTTTCTCATGATGTTTGAGTGAAATCTCCGCTTATAGCGGAATCGAGAGAATAGGTAGATGATGTTGATGAAATTCTTGAACGATTCTTAAGTCTTATGAGTTTTGTAAACTTTAGGAAATTGAATCATCGAAAACCTAATTTGAGCAAGATCGCTTTCTTCGCTCCAAATTAGAGATCAACGATCGGTGATTTAATTTGCTAGAGGCTAGAATTTGAATGATAAACAATGAAAGGACAAAGGATGATGATGAAGAAACCCTAGTTTTTTCAATAGATCCCTAAACCTCATTGATTGTCATCGATCTAGCAATAAATCTTCAATAGATAAGAATTAGTAATCATTAGTATTCATCATCACTATCAAGTTGATCGATTCCTACAAGCTACTTTACAAATCTTGATAATTCAATCGATTTGGACAATTTCTTGATCTTTATTAATTCTTAATTTTAGATCTATTTTTTTTATAATTCTTGAAACTAAAATCTCATGAATATTGAATCATTTTGTTTTATCTTTTCTTTTCAACTCAAATAAAACGATTTCGAACAAATCATACTTTCTCAGTGGACGATCCGCTCTCGCTTACGAAACTACAATAGACACCGTTATTGATTGCGGTATAAATTTCTTTGGTTGTGAAACATTTCCAAATACACACGAAGATTATGATCAATCAAATGGCGCCGTTGCCGGGGATCGTGTGCTAATTTGTTCGTTTTTTGTAATTTGAGTTGGAAAATTTATTATTCCATCAGAATTTTTAGATCAAAATTCGCAACAAGCACTTAACGATTTGTTGTGATTTGTTGCAAGGAGATCTGGAATCTGTGGAGTGAGAAGAAATTTTTTTAGAGCATCTTAGGGAGATAAGTGAGGCAACAGAAGCATCTGTACTAATTTTTGTATAGGGATCTCTTCATAAGACCGCGCATCTGCGGTGGTTAGGGCCATATTGCGGCGGTTCCGCGGTATTTTAGAGGTTTCAGTGCACCAAATTTTCTAGGTGAATCTCTGTCTTTCTTATCTCCTCCCTGCTCTGCTCCATTAACCAATTTCTGCAGGATTCTTTGAAAAAATCGCAGCGCCGCAAAAAGGAAAATTGTTGCGTGTTTGATCTTGGTTGTTTGCATTTTTAATACGGAAATTAAGGGGCAAAGACCAAATTCAGATTAGGTGAGTAGTTCATTACCCTTCCTAAGCCCCAAAAATCACAAACTTGCATCCACATCATCCTCATTAACTAAAAAAAATATCTAGACAAGACTCTAAGGACCGTCGCGCTCATTTAGGACAGAAGGAGGTCGTGGGTAATCTATTGCTTATCCGCGTTTCTTTTGTGGTGTCTAAGACAAGTGTGTCTAAGGCAAGTGGTTACTTAATTAGGCCCACTACTTACGTAATGGAGAACCTCCCACTTACCTGGCACTTACCTGACCACAGAAGGGGAAAAGAGACAGTAGAGGATCTATCTTGCGACTTGTCTTCTAGAAGTCTAGGAGCGGTCTAGAGACTTGACCTAGGTAACCACTAGATTTAGGGTTGCTTGTGCATTGTTTGTGTGAATTTTTTAAAAATCCGTCTTTTTCAAAACAAACACCAATCCAAACTTTTCTCTAATTATCACAACGCTGCCACTTGTGCTAAACCATTTAGTGCATGCTAGGCTGGACACGGAATTCTAGTGCCCGTCTTGTCCGCATTTCTCCTATCGACTCTGAAGTAGGTATTTCTATGTCTACTTTTTCTTCACCCATCACCACACCCACTTTGATAGACGGTTCTCCATCGAACTTCTTTAACACTACTCTGCCACCGTCCACAGGTACGCAGAATCCACCCCGCATCTCTCTCCAAGAGAGATGCTACCCTATGCGAGGTCCTCTTTCGACCTGTCTCACCATTCCACCAGCCAATGGGGAAAATTATAAAATCAAATCACAATACATCAATCTTTTACCAAAATATCACGGTCTCGAGTCTGAAGATGCATATGTCTTTATTACCAAATTTGAAAATGTATGCGCTATGATGGGTACTTCACAGCTTTCTGTGGATGCTATGAGATTACGTCTTCTCTCATTCACTCTGTGCGATAAAGCCGAGAAGTGGATTTATAACACAGCCGCACATTCTATTTTGAACTGGGGAGAATTCGTAACAGCTTTCCTAAAGAAATTCTACCCTAATCATAAGACAGCTCGAGTCCGTAGCGAAATAAATCAATTTACCCAGCTTCCCAATGAACCATTCTCGAAGTGTTTTGAACGCTTCAAGGATCTGTTAGTTCAATATTCTCATCACGGAATTCCTAGATGGGATCTGTACAGAATCATATATGAGGGCATTAATCCTACAACAAAACAGACCATTGAATCCATGTGTCAAGGCACCTTCATGAATAAAGATGATGGTGAAGCCTGGAGATTTTTAGAAGATTTCGCTGAAAGAACTTTACAGTGGAAGAGTGTAAACCAGTCATCGTCTAGGGGTGGCATTCACCAGCTTGATATTTCCATAGGAATTAGAACTGAAATGGCAGTAATGCAAAAGAAACTCGAAACTATGGAGCATAAATTTTTAGCAACCTCCCTAAATCAGATGTCACTTTTCAAAACTGTCTGTGGATACTGTTCTGATCCATCTCATCTTACGAAAGAATGTCCTTTAAATTCTCCGTTTCAAGGTCAAGAGCATACCAATGCTGCTTTCCAATAAAGACCTAGAAACGATCCATATTCTTCCACTTATAATCAGGGTTGGAGGAAGCACCCTAACTTTGCTTGGAACCAATCACAAACTTAAAACACGGTTCCAAATCAAAACAATTTCCAAAGGGGTCCTCCACCACAACCACAACCACAACCACTTCAAATAAGTCAGCACCCCTACCAATCACAAAACTTTCAAAATCCGGTCAACACACCTGCACCGTATAATCCTTTGCAGTTGACCGGTACTGATAATTCCTCTTCACTTGAACGGACTTTTGAAATATTTATGAAACAGTCCATTCAAATGTCGGCTGAATTTAAGTCTTCCCTCGATAAGATCCAGAAAAACTCTGACTCCCAAAGTGAGAGTATTAAATCGATGGAAGCACAAATTGCACAATTAAAAGCCGAGATGAGTGCTAGAGAGAAATGAAAACTTCCGTCTCAACCCCTACCGAATCCTGGACATTCACAACACTATAATGTGAATGCAATTACAACGTTGAGATCTGGAAGAGTGCTGAATAATCCAGTTGGGGAAGAGATTGATAATCATGAAGAATTAATCAATAACACTTTTCCTTCCACATCCACTTTTCCTTCCACATCCACTTCTACTTCTAATCCTACTTTATCCACCCCACCATTTTCTTGTGAGCCTATTCTTCGTTTTCCTCAAGGCTCGAACCCTTGGCATACCTCTTCTAGTCCACCAAAGACAATCCCCACTCCTATTCTGGGATCAGTTCCACACACACCACCCTCTCCAATGATGGACCCAGCTATTATTGCTAAAGCTCCTTATCCGAATCGGTTAAGGGATAACAAATCGAGTCCACATATGGAGAAGATTATGGAAATGTTCAAACAGGTTAACATCAACATCCCTCTTCTAGATGCTATTCAACAAGTCCCCGCTTATGCGAAAATTCTTAAAGACTTGTGCACTAGAAAGAGGAAGACTCAAGTGCCCAAAAAGGTCTTCATGACTAATAATGTTAGCACTGCTTTTACCCCACAGTTACCAAAGAAACGTAAGGACCCTGGATGTCCTACGATCTCGATTTCTATTAGGGGTAAAAACATTAATCGTGCTCTACTTGACCTTGGCGCAAGTGTTAACCTGTTTCCATATTCGGTTTACGAGCAGTTAGGGATTGGAGAGTTGAAACCAGCTCATTGCACTCTCCAAATGGCAGACCGTTCAATCACCAAACCTAGGGGTGAACTGGAGGATGTGTTGATAAAAGTCGGGGAATTTATATTCCCTGTGGACTTTATTGTTCTCGATACACAACTTGTAGCAAATCCACAGAACCAAATTCCGGTGATTTTGGGTCGACCATTCCTTGCCACTTCTAATGCTGTCATTAATTGTCGAAACGGTTCAATGAACCTATCTTTTGGAAAAATGACAATTGAACTGAACATCTATAAAATTGGAAGTCAGCCGTCTGAACCCTCTGCTCACATACTTGATGTCTGTTCTGTCCACGAGATTGCTCCCGAAAGCTTCGAAGTTGATGAACTTTGTTTTGAAGATCTCTACGACACTAGCACATCAATGTTTGATCTTGCACATCTTAGTGAGGACACGTTTCCCACTCCTGAGTCTGACACTCTTGACTCTTCATGTTCCGAATCTGTATCTTTTACAGGCTATGAGCTTCTTTGTGACTCTGAATATCATTCTGTAAGTCCACGTTACCCACCCCGGTGCTTATGGGGAGGCGGAATAGGTAAAAAATAGATTTTTAACATAAGGTAACATGGACTAAAATTAGAGGATCTTTGCTAAACAAAAACTAACAAACTAACTAAATGTTTTAGCTACTAGGTTAGATGGTTATAACTAGATCTTGAACTCCTTCTCTTCTTGTTGTGGTCCTCCTTCTTGCTTGCTCCTTGGAGTGGTGTAGACGGCTCCTCCTCTTCGTCTTCTCTTTGCCGAAGAAAGATCCACCCGAAGGCCTCTACCTTGAGCTCCTACCTCAATCAAGAGGTAACTAGAGTGCTTGGCTTGCTAGACTAAGAACTCTAGAATGAGTAGAGAGTTGTCTTGATGGTTTTATCTCACAAAGCTCATGTTTTTCAACACATGAAAGAAGAGAGCTTTGAGAGAGGAAGAGGGAGAGCTTTGCATGAGAGAGAAAGAGCAAGAGAGAATGAAAGAAAAATCACAACCATGCTCTCATATGAGAGAATATGAGAATAATAATAATAACTAAAGAAAATTGTGATGGTTAGTTGAAGTGACCATTATCATTTCACATTTAAAGCTAATTGCAAGCTTCAAGAAGCATCTTGCAAAAGAAATGATCATGGTCAAATGGTCAACAAAAGTCAAATGGTCAACCCAACCTCAACCATGGCACAATTATCCTTAATTAATATTATTAATCATATTTCTCGTTCTCATTAGGGTTTAGAAAAAGTCAACGGTCAACAACCCTAATGAGGTTCCTCTGCCTCTGTCAACTGTGCATACACACCCGCATCCGTGTTCCGAGAAACACGAATACAATGAGACAAAACCAATCCCAAAACAAATACTAGGATCTGGTTTAAACCAAAGCCCGCTAGTAAAAACTGCCCGGACACCAAACGTGCACAAGTGCGCGTATGTGAACGAACCCTGTCGCAAAACCATGCGACCTCTACTCTGTTTTGCCCAAATGCGAACAACCCTCTGTGTGGGACTCTAAAGACTCGACACTACGCTGGCAGTGGGTTTAACCACAGGCCGCAAGCGGTACTAGATGTACGTAACGGTCCCCAGGTAGATGCCGATAAGAAGACCGATGAGGTGAACCCATCCGAACTCCTATTGAGCCTGAATGTGACAATCTCTGTACGGTCCGGTCTGTTTGTCTGAGAGTATCGCATGTCGGGCCTAGGGGGGCGGTAAACGTCAGTCCCCTAATAGCGGTACAAGTCGTGTCGGAGTGTAGCCCAGAACACCCTGAGAAGCTACTGGAAACACTACTAGCAAATCTCGCTTGCCCTGGCCAGGGACTTTGTGTAATGGCTCTCCTAGACACAGCGCGATATCAACTCCCAATACCGGGAGAGGCGAATCCTGTCTAACCGTCACTGCCTCCAAGTGCTTCGGGACTGCACCCAACTACTACCTGTTTGCACGACTCATTTGAGCCGTGGTAGGGTAGTAATCTAAGAACAGTGGGACACACTCGAGGCGAAGTGACGGTGTCAAGTCAACGGACTAAGCTGTACTCATGTCACCTGGGAACTGATAACTAACGATAGGTATAATACCAACCAACAGTTCCCAGCGAGTCATGTCCAGTGTACTCGTAACCTAACGAGCATCCGCATACTATCTCCAGTACGACGTACTAATGGCTGTGGGACAGACCATCTCCCCTGCTGGGATGAGAAGCGCATACGCTAGTCTACTCCGGAGTATCGATGCCCCGTCTCGATAATCCTACGACTAGGGACCTGTATAAGGATGTGCTTGTAGATTACCCATCCCCTACTAGTGTGACTGCCATCACAACGCTGGCAATCAAGCAAAGATCCTAAGGGCTCCACTAATATGCATAGGCGATATGCTAAAAGAAACACATGCACATATTAAAGTAGAAACAAACCAAGTAGCATACTACCATTTTGAGCAAGATTGTCTATACAACTGTGAATATCCTAAGCTTCGATTAAGTAATATACAAACTAGTATGATACAGTAATGGCCTCTAGGGCATATACACTAACACATTCGCTGACCCCACCTTCTATAGTTTCTCCGCCAGCATTAGATCTTAAAATTTTACCTTCTCATCTTAAATATGCATATTTATGTGAGAATGAGTTTTTACCAATGATCATATTCGCTTCTCTAGCCTCAGAGCAATAGAATGCGCTTTTGACGGTATTGAGATCTAATAGGCAGGCGTTTTGTTGGACTATGGCTGACATCAAAGTGATTAGTCCCTTGATTGTTGAACATCATATACATCTGATGGATGAAGCCAAGCCAACCCGAGAACCACAGAGACGATTGAACCCCGTCATGAAGGATGCGGTGAAGAAAGAAATCGTCAAATGCCTTGACAGTGGTATCATTTACCCAATCTTCGATAGCCAATGGGTAAGTCCAATTCATATCGTCCCTAAGAAATATGGCATTACGGTCATAACAAATAAGGCAGATGAGTTAATCCAGACACGGGCTCAAACTGGGTGGCATGTATGTATTGATTATAGAAAACTCAATGCCGCAACGAGGAAAGACCACTTTCCTCTACCTTTCATTGACCAGATGTTAGAACGCTTAGCTGGACGTGAATATTACTGCTTCATGGACGGATACTATGGCTATAACCAGGTCCCTATTGCCAAAAAGGATTAAGATAAAACCACATTTACTTGTCCTTTTGGTACTTTTGCTTGTAGACGCATGCTCTTTGGGTTATGCAATGCTTCCGCTACATTTCAGCGGTGTATGATGGGGATATTCTCGGACATGGTCGAGAATTTTCTGGAGATTTTCATGGACGATTTCTCGATATTCGGAGATTCTTTTGTTGACTGCCTATCTCATCTTGATGCAGTTCTTACTCGTTGTAAAGAGAAGAACTTAACCTCGAATTGGGAAAAATGCCATTTCATGGTCCAAGAGGGAATTGTGCTTGGATATGTTATTTCACGAAAAGGTATTGAGGTTGACAAAGCTAAAATAGATGTCATTCAAAACCTTTCTCATCCCAAATGCATCAAAAATATACGATCTTTTCTTGGCCATGCAGGCTTTTACAGGAGATTCATTAAGGATTTTAGCAAAATTGCTAGACCCTTAACTCTTCTCTTGGCCAAGGACACAAGCTTTCACTTTGACTCGGATTGTGGGGTAGCATTTGACTCACTCAAACACTCTCTCACTACAGCCCCCGTTCTATCATCTCCAGATTGGAACCACCCTTTTGAGCTTATGTGTGATACATCAGATTTTGCAGTTGGTGCAGTCTTAGGACAACACATTGAAAAGATGCCACACGTGATCTATTATGCAAGTAAGACTATGAATGATGCTCAAATTAACTATACAACTACTGAAAAAGAACTTTTGGCGGTTGTATTTGCATTAGAAAAATTCAGGCCTTACTTGATTGGCTCACCAATTGTTGTGTACACTGACCATTCCGCCTTGAAACATGTTTTGGCGAAGAAGGATGCTAAAGGTAGGCTAATATGTTGGGTCCTTCTATTATAAGAATTTGATCTTGTTATTAAAGATAAGAAAGGACGTGAAAACGTTGTAGCCGACTATCTTTCACGCATCTCTTTTTCACCTGTGACCCTGCCGATCAATGATTCTTTTCCAGACGAACAACTCTTGAAAGTATCCACTGAACTTTGGTTCGGGGATACTGTGAATTATCTTGCTACGGGACTTATTCCTCGCGAATGGTCGAAACAGGACAAACATTGATTTCTATCCCAAGTAAAACACTTTTACTGGGATGAACCCTATCTGTTTAAGAATTGTCCGGACCAGATCATTCGAAGATGTGTCCCCAACGATGAATTCAAGAGTGTTCTATCTTTTTGTCATGATCAGGCATGTGGGGGTCACTTTGGTCCTCGAAAGATGGCGGAAAAGGTTTTGCAATGCAGTTTCTATCGGCCGATTTTGTTCAAAGATGCATTTGATCATTGCAAAACCTGTGCACAGTGTCAACATACGGGTAGGATTTCCCGGAGAAATAAGATGCCACTTCAACCCATCTTGGTGGTTGAATTTTTTGATGTTTGGGGTATTGACTTTATGAGTCCTTTTCCCAACTCCTTTGGGAATCTGTATATATTGCTTGCGGTTGATTACGTCTCGAAATGGGTGGAAGCTATTCCTTGTCGCACTAATGACAAAAAGGTTGTCATTAGGTTCCTTAAAGAGAACATCTTTTCGCAATTTGGACACCCACGCGCTATCAGTTGCGATAACTGGACACATTTCTGTAATCGGTCTTTCGAGACTTTGATGCGGAAATATGCAATCAACCACAAACTTTCCACACCCTATCATCCCCAAACGAGCATGCAAGCTGAGGTTTCAAACAGACAAATCAAACAAATTTTGGAGAAAACTGTTTCTAAAATTCGAAAAGATTGGTCAACCAAATTGACGGATGCTCTTTGGGCGTTTCGAACCGCATATAAAACCGATTTAGGTATGTCTCCTTACAGACTATTGTTTGGAAAGGCTTGTCCCCTTCCGGTCGAGATTGAACACAAAGCAATGTGGGCCATTAGAGAACTTAACTTTGACTTAAATCAAGCTTGCAACTTTCGGAAGCTGCAATTAAACAAGCTAAGCGAACTCCGCGATGAAGCTTACGATAATGCTGTAATTGTAAAGAACCGGACTAAGCTATTTCACGATAAAAACATTTTGAGAAAAACTTTTACACCTAGTCAACAAGTCCTTCTTTATGATTCACGTCTCCATCTTCATGCGGGTAAACTAAAATCTCGGTGGAAAGGACCTTTTGTTGTAGGGTATGTATACCCGCACGGGGCAGTTGAGGTTGAAAATGTTGAAAACAGTACAATTTTCAATGTAAATGGACATAGATTAAAACCGTATTTTTCCACTGACCCCACGGAGGGGCTCCTGTTTTTACAGGAGCTACTTTATCTTGCTTAAAAATTCCTCCGTCTCACATCCATGTCTTGTAAAGTACTGTATTATGTTTAGAATGGAGGTGAGTGAAAAGAATAAGTTTGGAGGAGATTTCACGATCATATATTATTTCCCCCATTAATAAATTTCCTCCCAAGCTTACAGGTTTTTGAGATCTAGCAGAAGACAACAGTGAGGACACTGTTGAAAACAAGTTTGGGGGAGGTTTGTGCTTATTTACGCATCACTTTGCATCATACTTTGCATAAGCACAAAGCATATAAAACATATAAAAATTTTAAATTTTTTAAAAAGATAAAAATATTTAATATTTAATTTGATAATAAAATATTAGATAGTGAAAAATTACATCCAAAAGATTAGAAAAATTTAAGAAAACCAAGAAAGTTAGATGTTTTCTTAAACGAACTAGTAATAAGCAGTTATGAGTCGTTGTCCCAAGAGTTAGTAAGATGAAAGAAGTCACTAATCTGAGGATAAAAATAAGTCTGAAAAATAGTTCATATTCTGGAAGCCAAACATTTGAACGTTGATACCCTACTATATGCACATACACATGTCTTGAAACTCGGGATAGTAGAGAATACCTTGAAATGCTCTTGTCTAAAAGCCATAGTATGAAGGGGATTATAAATGAAGAAAATATAAAATGGTATAGAAAAATGAACACTGGTTTTGTTATCACCAAGGCAGCAATAAAAAAAAATATAGCGAAGGTGCTTCATCACCTGGTGCCTTAGACCAACTGGTTTAGGAGTCACTGCTAAGCCTTAGGTGTTGCAAGACGAGGAAAATACTACTTACGCCTAATCAGCAAGCACATGAGTAATCGGTCGGTTAGTACCTCAAGAAGTATTAACGGTCGCATGAAGAATGTGTGAGCAAATTCATCTAAATATTCATCAATTAAAAAGTACTGAGGCAGATGGACAAGAGTATGATAGCTTGAATTGAATTCTCCGAGTGTAGGGATGTCTTTTACACACACGTAGGGGTATATGATCGATGTTTGGAAGAAAGGTAGGAATGAAGAATAAAGGCGATGTTTTATTGAGGGATGATGTGATTTCTAACATCTTTTCATGACTATTAAGATAGGGCTCATGACAACTG
Organism: Agapanthus africanus; assembly: GCA_030015575.1. Taxonomy (NCBI): domain Eukaryota; kingdom Viridiplantae; phylum Streptophyta; class Magnoliopsida; order Asparagales; family Amaryllidaceae; genus Agapanthus; species Agapanthus africanus. The sequence goes on along the minus strand of CM057350.1, from coordinate 53,174,910 downwards.
AAAAGCTAGTATAGTTGGAAACTCTAATTTTCAAAGTCTTTCTTGTACGTTTTTTTATCTTTTGCATGTAACTTTCACGGTCTTCCTTTTATTATGGGATTTTGTGGGTGCAATCCGCTGAAAACCCTCAGGAGACAACACTCCTCCTACTAGGGACACCTAGAGGTTTAAAGGCTTGTTGCACGTGCTCAGTGCAATCGTGTTGCCTACGAAAATGTGCTAGTTAGTTTTTCTTTTCTTTATTTTCTCCTTCTCTTAAATAAAACATGTTTGCTCGAGACGGCCAAAATTAAGTTTGGGGGAATTTGATCAGTCGAAAATATTGCATTCTTAACACATCAATTTCCCTATTCTTTGCAATCATCTAAAGGTGTTTGGTATAAATATAGCATATATTAGCAATTCGTCTGCGAAATATCAAATAACATGTGTTATACATTATAATCGGCATTATGAGGGAAATTGTGTGTTTATTATTACACGCATGATCTTTGTATATCAAAAACTTGTCTCGAGATTGTGTGCAGGAAATTCTCCAGGTAAAAGAGCCGGAACTGCTAAAAGTACTGATAAAACGCATCAAGTCCAAGACTTGTGATCTGGCAGTAAACAAGAAAGTATAAAAATATTCCAGACATCAGGAAAGTGCCATAAAGCCAACATAAATCAGCACTGGAAATTTAATGCAGTAACTCCATCAAACGGCCGTGGATCCGCGGCCGAGTCAGGCCGATCCGCCGTGGATCCGCGGCCGAGTCGACTCGTCGGCGGTTGGTATTTGTTTCAGAGGCTTCCTTTCAACTGCAAAACTTCTTCAAGACGCTTCAGTTCCTCGAATTCTCTAGAAGCTTCCCTCCAACAGCAAGTCATCTCTTGTGAGTTAGCTAACTACCTTAATCTAGAAACTTCTCATAACAACCAAGCTTCCAAGGGAAGATAGACCTAACTTCTAGGGGAAGCTAAAGGGAAAACTATAAAAGGGCACCTAGGGCTTCATTGAAAAGGTTGTTCATGAATTGAGTTGTTAAACATTGAGCAAAATTTCCGCAAGTTGAGTGACACAACTTGCAACTCAAAACCCTAACCCAAATTAAAATCCAAAGCCAAATCAAGATTCATCGAGTACCGATTCAAGCAAACCTTCAACGAGCCATTGGAGCAACGCCGATCTTCATCCGAGCAAGAGATCCACGACGATCCGCGACTCAAGAAGACCGAACCGAAGCTAGTTTCGACGATTTAGTTCCTCCTCAAATCTTGTAACCTCAGAGTCTTTGACTCTTAGCGCTGGTGCTGCTAGCGTTCTCATGCTTTGTACGTGAGGCGCCGCCTCAGTTCAAATTTCAAATTTTGAACAGTGCTTTGCTCTGATCGGGAGAAACAACGTCCACATGCATAATACGTGAGCATCATTGCCTAAATTAAAGAGGGTAGAATTAAATTCTACATGGGGAATATTTCCCCAAAAATCGGGGACATTCTCTGTTAAACAGAGCACCCTTAGATTAAAAATCCGATGGTGATTAAAATCACCGTTTGACAGAATTAAATTCTAAATATGGGAAAATATTTCCCTAATCTTGTTAAAAACAAGAATATATATTCTGTAAAATAGAAATTCACTCGATCAAAAATCCAACGGTGGATAAAATCCCCCGAACATTTTTTGAGGCCAATCAAATCAATTGGTATCTCTCAAATGAGAGATTTTCTCAAACTAATTAACAATTTGTCTCTCCTATATAAAGGATCCAAGACTTCAAGTCTCGGATAAAGAATTGACCCTATAAACTTCTCTACAAAAGAAAACCGAGAATTCAATTCTTCTCTCAAAGAAGAAGATCATCGCTCATTCCAAACCCTAGGTAAAGAAAAGCAGAGATTAACAATCTCCTTTACCTAGTATAAAGTAAAAAAAAACAAGGGTTTAACCCTTCACAAAAAAACTTAGTTCTTCCTATGATCTGAGATCTGTAAAACAGATCTTCCCACAAGTTGAGAATTTAATTCTCATTGAAGAGATTCTGTTCCTCAGACTCAGAGTCTTAGGGAAAGAACTAGATTAAAAAAAGAAAAGAAAAATGACATAAGTTCTAGAAATTTAATTTCTCTAAAATTTGGGTTTAACCCTACACAAAAGAGCTTAGTTCTTATTAAAAGAATAGAAGAATTTAGTTCTCCAATAAAATCGATCTCAGATCTTCAAAACAGAGATCTTGGTGATCATTAAGGGCTAAAACGTTATTAACGGAGATTAAATCTCTAAAAGAAAGAGCTCAACGCCTCATGTGCTTCCCACGAGAGCGCCCTAAACAAACCGCTCAGCGCCTCACGTGCTTCCTATGTGGGCACTCAAAGCAGAATGCTCAACGCCTCACGTGCTTCCTACGTGGGCGCTAAAAGCATAACGCTCAGCGCTTCACGTGCTTCCTACGTGAGCGCCCAAAACAGAAGACTCAGCGCCTCATTTGAAACACACGTGAGCGCTGTATAAAAGTGCTGAGCACTATAAATTTAGTCAAAATGACTAAGTGCCTAGCACTGATTAGGCAGCGCTCATGTCTGAGCGCCTCACGTGCTTCCCACGTGAGCGCCAGAGCAGCAAATAAGTGCTTAACACTTCTGAATAAGGGAAAAAGCCTAAGACCGAGCAGACTGAGCCCAAATTGGCTAAGTTCTTCTGAAGTTATTTTGCAGCTGAGCCCAAATGCTCTATTGTTGGATCTTAATAAAATGATCCTGAAAATATTGCTAAGTTGATCTTAGTCTCAAATTAGACTAACGTATCCTTTGTTAAAATAAATTGAGCCAAAATGCTCATATATTTAAATTGATCTTAATCTAAAAACATATTAACAGTACTTAAATAAAACAAAATATTCTTTGAACTAAAGGAACATATAATTTAAGTTCAAAACCCAAATTCATAAATATACGAATTTGGACCGATCCACGCTCTACGGGCGACGACATAAATTAGTCTCCGTATACAATCCACGGGCAATCTTAACAAACAAAATAACACACAATACGAAATGAACTACTAGAGCACATCATACAAATCCTGTGCTAATCATCAACACTCGAAATCCCAAAATATAATGATGCAAAGTGTATGCATTATGGGATGAAAGTGTGAAACTCAGTTAACTGGAACTCCAACACACGCTTCTAGGACCATATCAGCTACGATACAACGTGTGATGCATGAAAACAAAATCAAATGCAATGTATGTACACGAAAACAATATCAAGTGCATCGAGTGTGCATAAAACAAAACTTAAGTGCAACTGGTGTGCACGAAAATGAAAGTGATACTCCGATCACCGAGACATCAAGGCTAAGACAAAGGGTGATATCCATATCACCAAAAACACAATCAACTAACTGACATTGAAGCGTACCTGCTTCAGCGTTGACAAGTGCCTGAGCACCCGGAGCAGTCAGAGCTAGAACTCTTGCTTGCCCACTGCTCACGGCCTCCAAAGGAGAAATCCTATCAGAATACGGAGGATCAACTTGTCCCACTCTCACCGGAGTACCGTCCTGGTCAGTCCTCATCTCAGACGAGTCTATCCTAACCTCATCTCTAACTGCAGCTCTCTCGGCTTGCACAGTCTCTGACGGCACTGTTCCTCTCCGAAAGGCGGCGCACAGGACCCCGATGTCCTGACGCTGGGATTCGGGACAGATGCTATTTGGTTTTATCCGTCTATCTCTCCGAAGATGCCAAGTTGATTTATGGCACCGTGTATCGGAGGTTTAGACGGATGCGACCGATGTAGCAGACTTCGTCAGATTCCCCCTCAGGGTGAGGGGTTTTTGATTGTGGGGACGCTCTTCCCTGCAGGCGCAAGCCCCTGCAGTTAATTACGCTACCGCATCGCGGTAACAACTTTCTCCTTCTCCAGAATTTCACTTCGTGTCGTGTGTGTTTGTTTTGTTTGTGGTTGCCCGTGGATTGTATACGGAGACTGAGTAATGCCGTCGCCCGTAGGACGTGGATTAGTCCAAATCCGTATTTACTTAGATTTGGGTTTGGTGTTTTTAGTTTAAGGATACGTTAGTCGCGTTGCGGCTAAGATCAACTTAAACGTTCGTTAAGGATACGTTAGTCCTGTTTGAGACTAAGATCAACTTAACGGGACCATTTAGGTCCGACAAAAGAGCATTTGGGCTCTATTGTTCCAGTTTGGGAGATTCATAGTCCAATTTGGGACTAAAGTCTGTTTGGAGGATACGTTAGCCATTTTTGAGTCTAAGATCGACTCAAACGTTTGTTAAGGATACGTTAGTCCAGTTTGAGACTAAGATCAACTTAACGGGACCATTTAGGTCCGACAAAAGAGCATTTGGGCTCTATTGTGCCAGTTTAGGGACGTGGTGGTCCATATTCCGGTTTAGGGACGTTTCGGTCCGATATTAGTTTAGGGACGTTTCGGTCCAATATTAGTTTAGGGACGTTTCGGTCCACGAGTTTAAGGACCCCGCAGTCCATATCGATGTGTGGTCGTTGGGACCCGTCACCTCTTTGACGTCGTTGAGGAATTACAACGACGAATGTCAAAGGAGTTCGGAGATGTACCCTCGAACCGGATGTAAATTGATTTAGAAGAGCAATTTTGCTCAGTCAATTTAATTTAAGGACTTATGGCCAAAATTGGGCTAAGTCCAGTTGAAATGTTCAACATTTTATTTGCTTTTGCATTGCATTTCTTTTTTTTATTTTTATTTGGGCCTTGCCCAGAAAGGATGCATAGCATCAATTTGTTTTGGGCTCTGCCCTTTTAGGAATGATGCAAGGCATCAATTTTATTTGGGCTCTGCCCTTGTATAAAGGATGCAAAGCATCAATTTATTTGGGCTCTGCCCATTTATTGCCTTGCAATTTATTTTGGCCTGTCGGGTCATTTTGATTTGGGCCTGGCCCTTTAATTAATGCATTGCATTTGTGCAAAATACTGTTAATTTGAGAATCTTTTATATTCAAGAACAGATGGTTCATAAAACAAGTGCAAGGCACTATTTTTTTAGATCTAAGAAAAAACAAGTTTTTTTCTTGTTTTTCTTATCTTAGAGAACCAAAGGTTCATGAAAGTGCAAAGCACTATTAATTTAAGAACCTTTTAGGTTCAAGAACCGATGGTTCATAAAACAAGTGCAAGGCACTATTTTTATTTATTTATTTATTTATCGTTAAATATCTATGATCTTGTTCATAAGAGAATTTTCTCTTCTTTAAAAGGTTTTTACCTTTTTTTTTTATTCTTCAAGAGTTCTCTTCTCTTTTTTTTTAGCAAGATGTTGATGCCTTTGAATTGAGGTCTAGGGTCCTTTTTATAGTGCCCATAAATTAGGTAAAGTTTGTTAAAGAGATTATTCTCTAAGTGATTTGGGGAATTTTCCCCACCGTCGGATCTTTAATCCAAAGGTCTCTGTTTTACAGAAGAAATCTTATTGTTTTAACAAAAACAGAAAAGATTTTCTCAAATCTTTATTCTGTTTTTGCAATAAAAATTTTTATTTTTTTTTTAATTTTTTAATTTTTAATTTTTTTATTTTTTGCTTGCGCAACTGCGCGTTGACACGTGTCGCGCAACTGTGCAGATGCGCAGTTGCGCACTGCGCAGCTGCGTGACACGTGTCGCGCAACTGCGCACTTGCGCACTGCGCAGCTGCGTGACACGTGTCGCGCAACTGCGCACTTGCGCAGTTGCGCACTTTTTTTTTTTTTTTTTAGCTTTGCTCTTATTGGAGAAAGAACAGAAGCATTGCTTCTTTTTCCACTTTGGTATTTAAACAGAGCTTTGCTCTGATTGGGATAAACAAATGCCCCCCCACCGTTGCGCTTACGTGGCCTCCTAACGTGAGCGCAGCGGTGGCAGACTCCGAACCGTCGCGCCATCTCTTGGAAGCTGAAAGAGCACTTGATGCCTATAAATAGGACTTTTGGTCCCTTAGATGATTCTCATCTCTAAAATTTTACTTTCAGAACTCAGAGCCCTGCTATCTTATTTAAACACTTTTAAAAGTTCAAACTTTTAGAGAATTTTAGGTAAAAATATTAATTTTAATTAAATTAAATCAATTTTGAGAGCATTGCTCTAAATAGATCCCAGATCTAAAGAAGACCCATTTAGGGTTTCACTTAGTAGAGCTTTGCTCTAAGAGGGTCTATAGAAGACTAAGGAGAGCCCTATTAGAGTTCCATTAATAGAGCTTTGCTCTCTAAAAGATTTTCCCTGTATTTTCTCATTTCATTAATGGAGCTTTGCTCCTCCCAAATCATATAGAAGAACTCTTAAGAATTCTTCATGGATCTTGGAAGTTAAAGATGACATTTTATTCCTCAGTGCATTATATCATTTTACTTAATTAGTCTTTCTGATAATTTTGTTGATCCTCTTTCACAGGAACAATGAACGTCCACATGTATGCTCTTAACGAGATCATCTCTCATGAGGGCATCCGCCGATTTGGCCGCTCTTAAAATCGGGAGTTCACAAACGAGGAGTGTGCTGAAATAATGAGTCGCTTCGACGCATACAACGGTCCACTGCTTCCCCGACGTTACTTTCTTCTTAAACTTATCATGGGAGCTATCTGGGAAGCGCTTCCCCTATTCTGTTCCGGTGTGCCGCTTAAGGCGTTGGATACCGCTGAGGACAAGGTGCATTCTGTGTACCTATTGAACTTTATCTCGAAGAGATGGCGAGACAGTCTTATTGACCTCTTGCACGAGATCTTTCAACAGTCTGCCATACTCGCTGCTTATCGGAGGGTGGAAGACATCGGGAGGGACCCTGACGCTTGTGCTCGCGAAAGGAAGCACACTAGGATGGTCTGCAAGGCTTGGAAAGTCATAGATAGGATCGCTTTTGAATTCCTCAATCCATGCCCTGGATCTGAGGTTATTCCATTGTAATTTTCGTTTATTGTTTTTATGACTGTAAGAACTTCGGGCAATATTAATGAATTTTTTTTTTTATATCCCAGCTTGTCTTTATTATATATCTTTTGTCCTGAGTCTTTTTGCCCATGCATGAATGATTGTGTCTTGAACGCTTGATCAAATGTAAATCGGATGTTCTTTCTGTTGCTTTTCCTCTTTCTCAGCATGTCGTAACAATTAGCAGGTAATAGAGTAAGCTTCTTGATTTCTTCACGAGATAGCGAGGGCTTAGGCCGCAGGTTCAGATCTGCTGCCTAAGACTTTTCAACTCTATGAGCCGTGAGGGTCTCATAGAGACTTTTCTCCCTACGGATCGAGAGGATCTCGTAGGTGGGTTTTCTCCTTAGGAATCGTGAGGATTCCTAAGTGTGGTTTTCTCTTATAAGTCGTAAGATCCTACAAGAGAATTTTTCCCTCTTACGAGTCGAGAGGACTTGTAAGCGGTTGTTTCCCTCCTTGTCGAAGTTCGATGTTGGAGAGTGAGACCCGTGGATGGTATGCAAGAGACCGTTTTGGGCCAACTTGCAGGGTCCCAGTACTTAGGAAACAGACTTCTTTTATGCCCATTGCCTAAGGCTTTATCTCACGAGTCGAGCCGCCTCGACAATTTTTCACAAGTCGAGCCGAATCGAACGTTTCTCGCAAGAACATCTTAACGTCGCATTTAACCTCTGCTCTTTACGACAGAAGCCCGTTAAGGTCGGTGGTACTTAGGGTTTTGGCCATCGTACCGTCGCATAAGCTGATATAGTCCTCGATAGGCAATCGTGCTGTTCGAGTAGCCCCGCGACTGCCGTGTCTCTGATCCCTTCGGGGGCTGGACAAGACGTCTTCAAGCAATCCTCCTTGGCAGTTTGACCGTCGGAAGAGCAAGCGCTAGGAATTTGCCATGCCGCTTTTTACTTGAGGTTAGGCTCATTTTGGAGAGCCCCGATGAGTCATAACCACTCCGCGTTGGTGTGGGATGATCTCCGATAGTCTTTCAGGCTTTATATGACTTGCCATTAAGACCCTGAAGCTAGGAATTTGGCCTTTGCTTCGTTTGCTGGCATTGCGTCCTCTGTATCGAGACGAATGTCATGGTGGGAACTAGGGATTTTGCCGTGGCTCCATTTGTTTGATGACGTTGCGTCTGCTGTGTCGAGACGAACGTTGGGGCGACATCTCGTCTGCTGTATCGAGACGGACGTCGAGGTTGTCTTTAGGTTGCTGGTGAACCGTCGAGGTTTGGAACTAGGGATTTTGCCGTGGCTCCATTTTTTTAATGACGTTGCGTCTGTTGTGTCGAGACGAACATTGGGATGACATCTCGTCTATTGTATCGAGACGGACGTCGAAGTAGTGACCACTCTGTGTTGGTGCAAGATGATCTACGGTTGTCTTTCCGGTTTTATATGAGTTACCGTCAAGACGTCGAAGCTAGGAATGTGGCCTTCGCTTCGTTTGCTTTGGTGTGTCCAAATCCTGTTGGAGGACGAACGCTGGGGTTAACATTTCGTCTGCTGTATCGAGACGAACGTCAAGGTGGTGACCACTCTGTGCTGATGCGAGATGATCTCCGATTGTCTTTCCGGTTTCATGTGAGTTACCGTAAAGACGTTGAAGCTAGGAATGTGGCCTTCGCTTCATTTGCCTTGTCATGTCTGAATCCCTGCTGGAGGAAGAACGCTGGGGTCGACATCTCGTCTGCTGTATCGAGACGGACGTCGAGGTGGTGACCACTCTGTGCTGGTGCGAGATGATCTCCGGTTGTCTTTCTGGTTTTATATGAGTTACCGTAAAGACGTTGAAGCTAGGAATATGGCCTTCGCTTCATTTGCTTTATCATGTCTGAATCCCTGCTGGAGGAAGAACGCTGAGGTTGACATTTCGTCTACTGTATCGAGACGAACGTCAAGGAGGTGACCACTTCATGTGAGATGGTCTCCGATTGACTTTCCGGTTTTATGTGAGTTACCGTAAAGACGTTGAAGCTAGGAATGTGGCCTTCGCTTCATTTGCTTACACTGCGTCTGGTGTATTGAGACGAATGCTGAGGTGGAGCTGGGATTTTGCCATCACTCCGCTTTGTTTCGACCGTGAGGTCTTTTGTTGACGTTGCATCTGCCTCCAGCTGGACTGCGGAGGAACGCTGTTGTTGACATTGCGTCTACTGTATCGAGACGAATGCTGAGGTGAAGCTGGGATTTTGCCATCGCTCCGCTTGATGGTGTAACATCTGTGTCCTGTTGGAATGAGGAGGCACACTGTTGTTGGTCTCTAGGCTGTAGACGTTGACGTCGAGACCCTGAAGCTCGGGATCTTCGTTTGCTTCATTTGTTGACCTCGTGTCTGTAATATTGCGACAAATGTCGAGAAGGTCTCTAGGTTATCTATGAACCGTCGAGATTTGGCTTCGCTTTCTGGTGGAGCCTGTTGGGAAGGTATTGTTCCCTTTTTATCTGTGCCCCTGGGTTGTATACAGGGATCGATGTGATTTCACCTGTAGGGCAAAAAGTTTCATTCTTTCATTTTTTTTATTCTTTGCGCGATGCTCTATCATTTCAGCTTTTATATCGCGAAGGTCGCGATTGCCCAATCATTTCGGCTATTTTTTCTTTTTACTCGCTGCTTTTTATTGCGAGTTGCCTAATCATTTTGGCTATTTATTTTATTTTTACTCGCTGTTTTTTATTGCGAGTTGCCCAATCATTTCGGCTATTTTGCATGCATACATTTTTACTTGCTGATTTTGTTTGCAAGTTGCCCCATCATTTCGGCTATTTCGTATGCATTTTTTTTTTTTTTTGGCGAGTAGGGGATTTGGGATCTGATACCGATCTTGGCATCAGCATCGCTGCGACCGGAATATTTCCAGGAGCGAATCATCATTTGCCTTGAAAGGACTTGGAATTTGATACCGGTTTAGGCATCAGCATCGCTACCACTGGGATATTGCCAGGAGCGAATCATCATTTGCCTCTGTCGATGTAGAACAAAGGTGGCTTAGCGACCAGGGTTAAGGTCCTGTCGACTAAGACTTTTGACTTTATGAGCCGTAAGGGTCTCACAAAGCTATTTCTCCCTACAAGTCGTGAGGATCTTATAGGTGTATTTTCTCCTTAGGAATCGTGAGGGTTCCTAAGTGTATTGTTCCTCTGTAAGTCGTAAGGATCCTACAGGAGGGTTTTCTCCTTGTAAGTCGAGAGGATTTACAAGGGTTGTTTTCCATGCAAACACATCCCTAGTCTCAGATGGGACTTAGTTAGGGAAATGTTTATTCGCGCCCGTGGATTGTATACAAGGGTCAATATAGGACCACTTGTAGGGCAATGTCGAAAGTTGTGGGGGTTGCTTAAGCACAGGTTTAGGCCTCTGTAACTTAAGGCTTTCAAATCTTACGAGCCGTGAGGGTCCCATAAGAGCCTTCTCCTCACGAGTCGTGAGGATCTCGCAAGTGTATTTTCTCCTTAGGAATCGTGGGGATTCCTAAGTGTGTTGTTCCCTTGTGAGTCGTAAGGATCTCACGCAGGTGGTTTCTCCTTACAGGGTCGAGAGGACCCTATAAGTGTTTCTTAACGAGGTTGCGCCCTTTCGGGTTTTCACAAACACTCGTCGGTAGTCCTGCTGTTTTTACTCACGGAGCCCTTTCAGGTTTCCATCCGTGCCCATTTTGCTTATGGACTTACCCTTTTTTTTAATTCTTTTTATTACTTTTATTTTTTTATTTTTTTTTTCTTTCTCTTTTTTTTTACGAGGTCGCGCCCTTTCGGGTTTTCACGAACACTCGCCGGTAGCCCTGCTGTTTTTACTCACGGAGCCCTTTCGGGTTTTCCTCCATGCCCATTTTGCTTATGGACATACCTTTTTTTTTTCTTCTTTTTTTTTGTTTTTTTTATCTTGTCAGCCTAAGGATGCTGCGGTATTAGTTTAAAAACATTTCAGTCATTTGCAAGTTTTAGGACATTGCGGTCCATCATTAGTTTAAGGACATCTCAGTCCATTGTTAGTTTAAGGACGTTTCGGTCCGTTATCCAGTTTTAGGACGTAGTGGTCCGTTAGGCTTTCTCTATGAATGAGCATGATGCCCCCGGCGTGTCCATATTTTTCAGAGCATGCGGTTGTGGCGGGTTCACCTTCCAAATTTCGGACAACGCGAACTTGCCCTGTTGGTATTGGTCTTCAACCCAGTTCTTGAAGACGTAGCAATCCTCGATCAGATGACCTACCATTTGGTGGTAAGGGCAATAATTAGGATTATTAATATCGCCTGGCCGCAATGGACGTTTTGGACTCGGCAGATTGATGAGTCTGTCGCACACTGCCAGCTCGAACAGTCCCCTTGTTTTATCTTGCGGAAACGAGTAAGGACGTTTCAGCTTTTCCTGGAGGGATTGCCGCTTGTTGCTTTGGCAAGCAACCGGTCTAGGGTCACCTGATTGTTGTTGAGCGCTGGCGACGAGGGCCTTTTTTCCTTTTCCTTTATTCTTTTTGCTCGGTCCCTTGTTTACGGGGCCAAGATTTTTTTCGAATAGCGTGCGATTACATGGCTGAACGTTCTCGCAGCTTCTCAATTCCTTTATTTTCGAAATAGATTCCCCGAGGGAAAAGTTGGGGATAGCTTCTTCGTCAGAGTCGCTTCCAAAGGTGACAATTTGTGATCCCTTGAAGTCGGCTATATGACAGTTTGCGGCGGCTCCTTTGCGCTCATATATCGCATTTTTCCGATGTCCACAAGCTTCACACTTTGTCCTGTCGAAGTGTTGCTTTTGAGCGACATACCCTTGCCACCAACAGTTAAAGGACTCGCAGTCTTCGGTAGGATGTATGATCTTCTGATGATATAAACAGAAGTTAGGGTACATCTCTACCTCAGAGAAAGAATTTTCTTCAGAGGGCGGTAGCTTCATTCCTACTGATAGAGCTTTGGCGAACCGTTTCCTCGTCTTGAATTTGTTTTTACCCGCAGTGTATGGCTTTTGATTTGACGGGAATACTTTGGTTCTTTCTAGTATGGCCATTTCACGTTCTTGATTGGCTTTTGCTTTCAGACGAATTTCACTTAGGAAGACATCGATCAACTCGTCTGATGGCTGTAGAATCTCCGGCTCAGGATTCGCCATTGGTTTCTCAGCGCAAGGAGCCTCTTTATCATCCGTCAGTGAATGAGAAATCATATGACAAGTCGCTGCGTAGTCTTCGGATTCATCCGATGAGTTTTCTCCATTGTTTTCATCCTTGACTAAAGAACAAGCTGCCCCCGGCGTGTCCATTTTCTTTGGAGAGTGCGGCTGTGGTGGGTTTACCTTCCAGCTTTCAGACAGCGCGAACTTGCCTTGCAGGTATTGATCCTCGATCCATCCCTTAAAGACGAAACAATCCTCAATTGGGTGACTTACCGTTTGGTGGTAAGGGCAATAATTGGGATTATTAAGATCGCCTGGCTGCGACAGACGCTTTGGACTTGGCAGATTAATAAGTCTGTTGCGCACTGCCAGCTCAAACAGTCTTCTCGTTTTATTCTGCGGAAACGAGTAAGGACGTCCCAGCCTCTCTTCGAGGGATGGGCGTAGACGCACGTTGTTTTGGCGAGCGAACGGCTTTGAGTTGCTCGACTGTTGCTGAGCGTTGGCGACGATGATCGCTTTTCCTTTCTCATTTCGGGGATCGGGTCTTGGAGGAGACGGTCTATGGCCCATCTGGTCCATTTGGGCTAATTTGTCGATCAAGGCCTGGAAGGTGGTCGGCCTGAAGAACATCATGAATTGCGAGATGGTCGCCTGCGGATCGAGAGTGCCCACAAACATGCCTACCGCAGGTGCCTCTTCTATGCGTTGTTCGCATTTCGACCATAGGTTTCGCCATCGTGTTGCGTATTGGACCCACGTTTCGCCGGGCCTTATCCTGGCATTTATCAGTGCTGTAATCGGGGTGCGTTCACTAGCACTTGCGAATCTTTGTGTAAACAGCAGTTCCATCTCTGCAAATGTTTTGACAGAGTCGTTAGGTAGCTCCGAATACCATTCAAAGGCTGTTTCTGCTAAGCTGCCGACGAATTGACGTAGCAACAATTTGTCATTGCCTCCAGTGTTGCCGCAGAGCGCTCTGAACTGGGCAACATGCTGATGAGGATTGCCCGTCCCCTTGTAGACATGGAACTTAGGAATTTTATAGCCTGTCGAGTACTTAATCTGATCGTACCAACCCGGATATGGCCGCCCCGTCTTTACGACCTGACCGGCTGCTTCAGTCGCCTGATGCACCCGTATTTGCTGGGCGATGTATTCATCTAGGTCAACTTTGGAGATTGCCTCCTCCTTGGCTGTTGATAAAGCCGGCGGAGGATTTGACGTTTCTCCCCTGTCGTCTTCAAGGACGATCGGAGGATCTTCAGCAGGAAGGTCCGGCTGTAACATCATCCCTACCATATCTTGGAAGAGGAGCGCCATATGCTTTATGTTAGCCGCTTGCTCTGCAGCTTCTTTGTCCCTCTTTTCGAGGACTCTGCGTAAAAAGTCAGCGTCGGTTTTTTGTTCTTGACGCTCATCCGAAGACGTTTCAGAGCTTTCTTTTGGCTCAGTGAGTGCAGCCATTGTAGTCATCATTTCCTGAAGCTTTTGTTGTTGCTCCTGGGCTTTCGTCACGGATCGGGTGAGCGGTCGGTGGCCCGTAGAAGTGCGGCTTTCCTCCTTTCCAGAAGCCATATAAACAGTATGCACCACCATGCCCCCAGACTTGGGGCGTTTGTGTTCGGTGTCTTTGCGATTTGCCGAAGACACAGGGGCTTTTTGCGGCCTCCTTTTTTGAGTGATTGGAGTTAAGGGAGCCGTTGTAGTGGGCACCCGAGTAGCTTTTGCTTCTTGTGGTTTGACAGAGTAATCCTTCCCCTGCCGAACCTTCATATTTTTCTGTCGTCGGAGGCAGTCTCGATCGATCACCGACTCTTGGACCTGTCGCCAGACTTTGTAAATTTTAGAGGACAGCCGTTGAGGGGGCTGCTCTAGCTTCTTCTCTGGAGTATTCTCCACAGGTGAAGGAGTTTGTTTCAACATCGCAGTAGGAGAGTTTCTGCGCACCTTGTTGAGCAGTTCAAAGCTGTTCTTAGTTGGAACAGCAGCATCGATTCTCACCATCGGAGTTGGAGGAGTAAGTCCAGAGGGGGAGTTGCCCCCAGCCTTCCTCACTCGGTGCCAGTAGCGACGTCGGGCATGTCGTGCTGATGGAGTTGTTTCAGCTATAGGGGTGACCTCCTCATGCCCCCTGTGTTGGTCAGAATATACTGGTACCAGCTTTTTAAAGATCGACGTCCGTTGAACGGGGACGGCCAACTTGTCAGAAGCGGACTTCTGAACATGGGAAGCAACCTTGGTGATTTTTCCAGGAACGTGAGTTGGAATGGCTATTCGCTTCGGGATAACGCCTTCTGGTATGGCAGGCTTCTTCATGGGCCCGATGGAGCACTGGCCTAATTCATTAAAACCTGAAGCAGTGGAGTTGGACGACCTATTGAAAGGGGTCGCTGCAGTGGTAAGTCGATTGAAGACCGACTTCTTTGGAGCTTCTTGCAATGTCATTGGGGCGTTGAAGCTCATTGGTGGGAGCATGGTCCCAAAAAATAGTCCAGTGGTGGTTTGAGCCACCTGCTCCACCGGCATTTTGAAAAGGGAGGCCGCTTGGGGCCCATAAGTCACTCCTCCAGTAATGACGGAGCGAGAGCTATTGCTGCAGGCGATGCAGTTCGAAGCCATTGATCTTCTGTTTTCTGCACGGAGCAAGACACCAAATCTTAGTACCTTGAATCCACAGGCAATCACAGCAAACCGCGATTTGTTTGCGAACACGACACACGAAGTGTGGAGTGGAAAGAGGAAGAGGTCCCACCGGGCGTCCAGAATCTGTTCCCCTCCGAAAGGCGGCGCACAGGACCCCGATGTCCTGACGCTGGGATTCGGGGCAGATGCTATTTGGTTTTATCCGTCTATCTCTCCGAAGATGCCAAGTTGATTTATGGCACCGTGTATCGGAGGTTTAGACGGATGCGACCGATGTAGCAGACTTCGTCAGATTCCCCCTCAGGGTGAGGGGTTTTTGATTGTGGGGACGCTCTTCCCTGCAGGCGCAAGCCCCTGCAGTTAATTACGCTACCGCATCGCGGTAACAACTTTCTCATTCTCCAGAATTTCACTTCGTGTCGTGTGTGTTTGTTTTGTTTGTGGTTGCCCGTGGATTGTATACGGAGACTGAGTAATGCCGTCGCCCGTAGGACGTGGATTAGTCCAAATCCGTATTTACTTAGATTTGGGTTTGGTGTTTTTAGTTTAAGGATACGTTAGTCGCGTTGCGGCTAAGATCAACTTAAACGTTCGTTAAGGATACGTTAGTCCTGTTTGAGACTAAGATCAACTTAACGGGACCATTTAGGTCCGACAAAAGAGCATTTGGGCTCTATTGTTCCAGTTTGGGAGATTCATAGTCCAATTTGGGACTAAAGTCTGTTTGGAGGATACGTTAGCCATTTTTGAGGCTAAGATCGACTCAAACGTTTGTTAAGGATACGTTAGTCCAGTTTGAGACTAAGACCAACTTAACGGGACCATTTAGGTCCGACAAAAGAGCATTTGGGCTCTATTGTGCCAGTTTAGGGACGTGGTGGTCCATATTCCAGTTTAGGGACGTTTCGGTCCGGTATTAGTTTAGGGACGTTTCGGTCCGATATTAGTTTAGGGACGTTTCGGTCCAATATTAGTTTAGGGACGTTTCGGTCCACGAGTTTAAGGACCCCGCAGTCCATATCGATGTGTGGTCGTTGGGACCCGTCACCTCTTTGACGTCGTTGAGGAATTACAACGACGAATGTCAAAGGAGTTCGGAGATGTACCCTCGAACCGGATGTAAATTGATTTAGAAGAGCAATTTTGCTCAGTCAATTTAATTTAAGGACTTATGGCCAAAATTGGGCTAAGTCCAGTTGAAATGTTCAACATTTTATTTGCTTTTGCATTGCATTTCTTTTTTTTATTTTTATTTGGGCCTTGCCCAGAAAGGATGCATAGCATCAATTTGTTTTGGGCTCTGCCCTTTTAGGAATGATGCAAGGCATCAATTTTATTTGGGCTCTGCCCTTGTATAAAGGATGCAAAGCATCAATTTATTTGGGCTCTGCCCATTTATTGCCTTGCAATTTATTTTGGCCTGTCGGGTCATTTTGATTTGGGTCTGGTCCTTTAATTAATGCATTGCATTTGTGCAAAATACTGTTAATTTGAGAATCTTTTAGATTCAAGAACAGATGGTTCATAAAACAAGTGCAAGGCACTATTTTTTTAGATCTAAGAAAAAACAAGTTTTTTTCTTGTTTTTCTTATCTTAGAGAACCAAAGGTTCATGAAAGTGCAAAGCACTATTAATTTAAGAACCTTTTAGGTTCAAGAACCGATGGTTCATAAAACAAGTGCAAGGCACTATTTTTATTTATTTATTTATTTATCGTTAAAGATCTATGATCTTGTTCATAAGAGAATTTTCTCTTCTTTAAAAGGTTTTTACCTTTTTTTTTATTCTTCAAGAGTTCTCTTCTCTTTTTTTTTAGCAAGATGTTGATGCCTTTGAATTGAGGTCTAGGGTCCTTTTTATAGTGCCCATAAATTAGTTAAAGTTTGTTAAAGAGATTATTCTCTAAGTGATTTGGGGAATTTTCCCCACCGTCGGATCTTTAATCCAAAGGTCTCTGTTTTACAGAAGAAATCTTATTGTTTTAACAAAAACAGAAAAGATTTTCTCAAATCTTTATTCTGTTTTTGCAATAAAAAATTTTATTTTTTTTTAAATTTTTTTATTTTTTATTTTTTTATTTTTTGCTTGCGCAACTGCGCGTTGACACGTGTCGCGCAACTGCGCAGCTGCGTGACACGTGTCGCGCAACTGCGCACTTGCGCACTGCGCAGCTGCGTGACACGTGTCGCGCAACTGCGCACTTTTTTTTTTTTTTTTTTTAGCTTTGCTCTTATTGGAGAAAGAACAGAAGTATTGCTTCTTTTTCCACTTTGGTATTTAAACAGAGCTTTGCTCTGATTGGGATAAACAGGCACAACGAAATAGTATCGCGGTGCTAATAAATCGGGAAAGAAGCGAAGAGAATCACGAAAGAATTTGAAATAAATCATAAGGTTACTTAAAAGGAGTGTCGTATCGTAAATATACCGCGGAACATATATATGGTACATAACTCTACTTGGTCCACCTTCTCCATCATACCAAGGGTAGCCTATGTAACGAAAGTTCGGGCCTAATACCCCCAAACTAAAGTCTAAGTTCCGCAAGGTTAAGCCTAGGATTCGAGAATTCATACCCTAGACTCCACATAGTCAAACCTAACTCAACAAAGGTTAAACCTATGTTCTGATACCAACTTTGTCACGACCCGAATACGGAACGTGATTGATACTTAAATCGCGTGATGTTTAAAGGCGTAACGTAATACAAGTAAGCCAAAACACAGAATCTAAACCATTTTTGTAATACCCAGTTCTTTGTGTACACCACTAACCATATTCTTCATATTAATTATTTAGAAAATTTATGTATTTTATTTATAATTATTTTATTTCCGTTAAACCCCCTTTAAACACCAAACCCAAACTCTATTTCATCGTATTTTTACCTCCCATTTTTCCAAGCCCGTTTCCCTTTTAATCCAACTCCAGCCCCTGCTCCTAACCCAAACCCAAACCTTATCTCTTTTATTCCCTTAGCCCGTGCCCTAATTTTCTCAGCCCAGCCGAATAAGGAAAACACAATTCATTAACTATTCTCCCCAAATTAGTTCCCCAAGCCCAACTGAAAGTTGGAACTAAATATTGATAAAAACCCAGCCCAACATCCTTTATTCCCAAATGAATTAATCTTAACAATACCCCAGCCCATCCACTTTGTTTCCCATTTTTATTGTAATACAAGACCCAACCCATCTTCTTTATTCCTCTTTTTCACTCGGCCCAGCACAAATAAAAAAAAAGAATCAATTAAACCCTCACTCTCCCCCGGCCCAATCTCTCTTCAGCCCGCACCCACAACACAACCCGACCCGACCCGCTAAGGATCCCTTCTTCCCCACGTCGCCATTTTCCCGCTCCTTTCAGTTCGCTGTGCCCCTACGCCACCTCTCCCTCACCCACGACGCGCACGTCCCCAAGCCCCCTCATCGCGATCTCACGCGCGCGCTCGTATTTTCCTCTCCCCCTCACACCCTCAACCTCTCCTCTTCTCTCTCCCTCGCACTCTCCAACTCACTCTCTTCTCTATCTCTCGAAAACTGCTGAGCCCTCGCCTCCCCGACGACGACGACGACAACTTACTCGTCGACTCCCTCACTCCCTCTCACAAACCCGAACCACCCCATCTCCCCTCACTGCCTCACTACGTCTCCCCTGCACCTTCAAACCCACCGAGCTCCCTCTTCGCTCCCTCCTCACTGCAACCGCCGCCCGGCGACCCCATCTCCCTCTACCTCAACCACACGCTGCCGTCCACCTCCCTGCACCCACTACGGACGGCACAGCACCACCCAGCCTCCTCGTCATCAACCCCTTCCACCGAGCTTCCCCACTGCACCCATCTCGCCACCACCGAACACACCCCGGCACCCTTGACGCCGGCGAGCCTCCACTGACCTGAACCACCTCGTCGACACCCTTCGCCCTCAGCATCATCATCGCCATCACCTACAACCGAGCCTACTACCCACTACCTCTCTCTCTCTCTCTCACTGCAACTCCTTTCTCTCTCTCTCTCTCTGCAACTCCTCTCTCTCTCTCTCTCCCTCTGCAATCCCTCTCCATCGGCCTCGACAGCACCAGCGACCCCCATCCTCGGCACCCCCTCACTGCATCCCTAGCCGCCGCGGTCGAGCCCCGGCATTTCTTCGAACACCTACAGCGATCGCCGTTGCCGCTATTCGGGTCACCGACTTCGCCATCAAATCTGTGGCCTCGGTCCCTTAAGCCGTCATCATCACCAACACGCCGTTCGTCGCAACTCCCGTCGCACCCACCGAGCCGTCAAGTACAAGAAGCAAAGACCCGACGAGGCTAAACCTGTGCTGCGTTCGTAACGCGATCGTGCCATTGCCGCTGCCGTGCATCGCCAAAGCGTCTCCAGGCAAGTACCCCACTTGCTACATTCTATATTATTTCAGTTATAAATTCAAACCGCATTAATTCCCTGTTTGCGATTCATGAAAACCTGTTATAGCATAAGTGTTCGACGCAAGATCTGAATGAAAACCTTTCCTTAATTCGATGGAACTTAATTACATATGCTGGCCCGTGTGATAATGAACCTAGTATAGAAGTTTCACTGAAAAATATGACTGTTAACGACTTAAACGAACACCCCCAATTACACCCGTAAAAACTGAATATTTCTTGCACCTGAAAATCGTTAAAATCACAATAAATTATGTACATATTGAAATGAGGCATTCGAGGGCTCAAATCGAAGACGACTCGACGAAATATAACCCTATGCAAGTTCTAATGGTTTATGTACTGGAATTGTGACGATAATTGGGTCGGAGTGCGGCTCTGGACTGTAGTCCAGAGCGACTTTGGTTACTGTTTGCTGTCCCGTAATGGGTACCACCTTGTTTCCTGAACTCGTAGGTTGCGTAACTCTTTAGTGTATTAAAGGTGAATCTGTTAGCTAAATAACATAAGTGGTTCCTTTCCGTTTTATCATCGTTTGCTATTTAATCTGCAATTTAAAAGATCGGGACGTATAGCAGTCCCAAACAGAACCAGAACGGACACCCAATGTTGAATAGTGCATAACTCCTGACGTACAGACGCGATTGAGAATCTGTCTATTGCGTTGAAAACCTTACTTAAAACCCTAGATTTCATTCAACTGTATCATTGCTGAATCCTGATCCCAACTGGGATTAAAATGCATTGTAAAACGGACTTCTGATTCTGAAACCGGATTTCCAGCAGTGAGCGCTTAGAATGAAATGGCCATATCTAGTGATCCCGAGACCCGATTGACGTGAAATAAATTTTTTTGGATAGATAATAAAATATACTACTTATCCCCTGTTCATTGTTTCGCTAAATTTTGGCATATATTATTTATGATGAATTATGCAAGTGGTAGGATACCGACATATGACATCTTAATCAGGCCTTACATACCGTTTTCTCATCACATCATATATATGTCATTGCGTTGGTAACCTAGTGATCATGTGCATTACCCAGTGTTAGGTTTTAGTGGTGATTGTGGCAAGTACGTTAGTGTTCGTGCATGAGTGGATAAGTAAAAGTGACACGTACTTGTACACAATCAGTAGACCCTATTATTTTATTGCATTGTCGACGTCTGTGGGACGTGTATAAGTGTGACTATAAGTGGTATGGGACACTTACGGAAGCACTTGTATGGGTGTCACAGGTAAGGCACCAAATACTGTCCATTTATCTTGGGTATCAGTTGGGACGTGCTTGATGGGGATCCTGTCTCCAGTTCTCGCGCAGACTTGTCATGGACCGACCGGTATTTGAGGTTATGGATGGCGTTTGATGTAGACCATGGGGTGTGGGGTAGTTTGAGTGTGAGTTCAACAGAATCTCGGGAGTCCCATGCCGGCTTATATATATGGAGATATATGGAGATTTACAGGGTACATGATTATTACCGTGCATTATATTTTGGGCTCGTGGTCCCTTGCCCTTGGGTTCTACCCTTGGGTGGATGACACTCGCGAGTGGTTGACTCTCACACTTGGACTGACGATAGGCTTAGCGACCTGTACAGTGAGAATTAGAGACTGATAGGTATAGTGACATTGACATGCATCACTTACTGTATTGACACACCTGACATACTATTTTACTGCTTTACTGTTCACCTGCTCCTTTAGACACCCGCATTGGCTACTTCATGTTCACATCTTTACTGTCTTGGTTTACTGTTATACATCCATTATTACTGTACGAGTTACCACCTGCATCTATATATATATATATTGCTATCGTGTCGCTCCGACGACCTGAGTATGCATGCTCAGAGTGAGGAGTGGATCTAGCCTGGACCAGGACTAGATGTGCATCACGGATATCTTGATCAGCTATCCGGAGCTATACTCTTTTGATCTCCATCAGGTTAGTTCCGTGTATCTGTTTTGTCTCAGTTACTGCATTTCTCATTACCTGTGCGTTGTTTACTGATTATCACGTAAAGCTAGAAGCCGAAGTGTGATTACGGCAGGATATTTTCTTGACCGTAGGAGCATGGCTGGCCTTGTCAGCCCCTCGTATTCCGTATTTTGGGAAGCGGGGCGTGACATGGTTTTGTTGGTATCAGAGCCAGGTTTTGCTTCGATTGGGATTGCAGTTTCCGTCTAGAGCTTGACAATCTAAGACATCCTTCGGTCTAGATTGTAAACTTGTGATTCTTGATCTTGATTCACATAGTGTATGCTACCATCCATCCGCTAGAGTTTCGGGTAACTTGGCAGAGTTACGTGGTTGTAATTGTGAACTGCATCACAGTCACAATACGGCACCCTGTTTGAGTGACTTAGAGTTCTACAGTTGATTTCCACTTGTTTGAATCTCATCACACCCGATATTCTTGATTCCTTGCCTAATCCATATTATGTTTTGATTCTTATAGCTTGTGCCGTATATCGTCCTCAAAATTGTTGTTTCAGGACCATGTCTTCCAACGACCCTTCCTCTATCTCCACTCCCCAGAATCAGACTGTAGAGATCCTGAATGCACTGCAAAGTCTGAAGGAAGGCCAGGAGCGAACAAACGACCTGTTAGCTGAAGGACTAAGAAGGCAGATGACTCAGGCACCAGCGGAAGCCTCCAATCGTAAAGGGATCCCCGTTAGACGAGGAAACGAGGTGAAGATGAAGCGCCCATTTGTTCCCCCGCGACAGAAGCAGTAGAAGACCCAACGTTGTGGGTACTGCAAGAAGCCAGGACACCTTCAGAGGGACTGTCGCCGCGCCAAAGGGAAATGCCTGATTTGCGGATCCAGCGAACACTTTATCAATAGTTGCCCTGAAAGGAAGGAGCTACAAGGAGGTAGTTTGTCCACGCTCTCCACTTCTGCCAAGTGATGGTTATTTCGTAGTTCGAATTTCGAGGATAGCTCGGACCCAGTGCAGGATTCAACTCGCGTGACGAGAACGCAGCTGTCTAGTAATCAAAGAAAGAGTTATCACGTTTTCTGCTTTTAATAAAATGTTGTCACTTCCTTGTAAATATTTCTCTTTTCGTTTGAGATCCTGTATCCGTTAAACTGTTGGCTGAATGTAATAAAATTCTGAGTTGTGATGTATGTATCGTTCCCTTCCCACTCACTTTACTTATACTATTCGTTGCATCAGTATTCTAGATTTTGTTTTTCAGTCCTTGCCTACCGCATATTTTCCTTGTACTCTGTATCCTTGATTATTTTTCTTAATATGTTCCACTGTCTGATCATGACTCTTTCTTTTCAGGCCATGGCCTACCCTGGAGCAGCATCGCATCTAGACGAGGATGCACAGTCATGCGTTTCCTTAGACCGCATGCTTGTGAGTTCGGATGACGAGATCAACGGCCCGCAGGTCATTTTCGGAAACAGCGATTCCAAGGACGAAGGAGCCGCCGCCCCAGAAGTTGACATAGTCGGTGATTCCGACGAGGAGAAAGGAGACCCTGGAGAGAACCCGATAGAGGAAGATCCCGAAGAGGGCCCGATAGAAGAAAAATCCAGTGGAGGAGAATCCCATGGAAGAGGATCCAGAAGAAGAGAATCACATGGAAGCAGACATCGATGAAGAAGCTCTAGCCGAGGAAGAAGGACCGGAAGAACAAGACCCTGCGGCGGGAGAACTCCCAATGGCAATCCCTGCGAGGCGATATGGGAATGGACGCCCCTATCTGAGCGCGCAAGCTTACCATAACCTGCTGGACCTCCACGATCACGACTGACATGTTTGAGCTTCCGTCTCCTCTAGCCGAATGAAATCTATGTATAGTTTAGGACTATCTTTTAGTCATCGTGGATGCCTTGTTCGGACTTTTCTGAAATGAAATAAATTGCTGAGTTCGCTGGTCTTCTGATCTTTTGGTTCACTCGATGCTTGACTGTTTCCCCTATACATCTGCTTTCCTCCTGAGATCCCTAACTGTCCACCCCTTCACCTTGTACCGTTTTGACCCTCGCTTGGATTAAAAAGTACCGCACCCCAATCTTTTGAGTGGGCCACCCTTCATCCTTCGTATATGCCTCGTTTGAGATCCTTCTGGAAGGGAAATTGATAGTGAAATTTCCGAGTTAGCCGACCCTTCGGATTTTTGATTCACATGATGTATCGACCGTTTCCTTCCCATACATCCCTTTTCCCCTGTGGTCCTTTGCTGCTCACCCTTACTCCCCGCACTATCCGACCCCAATCTTTTTGACCTTCAGTCTAAAGCCGTCATATTCCGACCTTTTGAGCGAGCCATACTCCATTGTAACCCCTACCCTAGCTAGCCCTATACATTTTTGTGCTATTTTCCTATTACCCTAACTGTATTTAGGGATATCGTTATTCGAAAGTTTAGTTTTCAATATTTTATGTCCATCGAAAAGTGCATGTTATTAACTATTTCCATTTTATGCATTTTAAGTACACTACTAATCTCCCATTATTTTCGACAGCACAACCATATATTACACATATTATTTTATGCTATATTTCTTATTTGCACCATGTGGATTTTCTAAGTTACTTTAAGATTTGTTTTTCATTTTTTTGATCGATACATTACACTAGGGTGTTTTAACCTATCGACAAATCCTTCACCATTTTAATATTGTTACTTTAGTTTTCTCGGGTATTATACTTATAGATTGCTATTATAGATGGTTATGTCTGATGCTATTATCTTAGCTGCACTGGTTCGATATACATATGTATACATACATTTTGGGTTTCGATTTTATCAAGCACGCCTCGAATAGTATTGTTCATTATTGTTATTTTTATTCTCGTATACATGTAGTTTTCCCCTATGATTGAGTCTTCCTACTTACTTAGATCTACCCTTTGTTACGTTAGTTTTATATACATACATACACACACACACATATATATATATATATATATAGATATATATAGACCTTCAAAATTCTTCTATCTGACCTTTTTGTAAACTACTATGCACTAGTGTTCGATGTAGTAGCTTTTCGTTTATGATTTTATAGCTTATCGTTTCTTTTAAATTTCGAGAACGAAATTTTTGTAAGGGTGGTATGATATAATACCCAGTTATTTGTGTACACCACTAACCATATTCTTCATATTAATTATTTAGAAAATTTATGTATTTTATTTATAATTATTTTATTTCCGTTAAACCCCCTTTAAACACCAAACCCAAACTCTATTTCATCGTATTTTTACCTCCCATTTTTCCAAGCCCTTTTCCCTTTTAACCCAACTCCAGCCCCTGCTCCTAACCCAAACCCAAACCTTATCTCTTTTATTCCCTTAGCCCATGCCCCAATTTTCACAGCCCAGCCGAATAAGGAAAACACAATTCATTAACTATTCTCCCTAAATTAGTTCCCCAAGCCCAACTGAAAGTTAGAACTAAATATTGATACAAACCCAGCCCAACATCCTTTATTCCCAAATGAATTAATCTTAACAATACCCCAGCCCATCCTCTTTGTTTCCCATTTTTATTGTAATACTCGACCCAACCCATCTTCTTTATTCCCCTTTTTCACTCGGCCCAGCACAAACAAAAAAAAAGAATCAATTAAACCATCACTCTCCCCCGGCCCAATCTCTCTTCAGTCCGCACCCACAACACAACCCGACCCGACCCGCTAAGGATCCCTTCTTCCCCACGTCGCCATTTTCCCGTTCCTTTCAGTTCGCTGCGCCTCCACGCCACCGCTCCCTCACCTACGACGCGCACGTCCCCACGCCCCCTCGTCGCGATCTCACGCGTGCGCTCGTATTTTCCTCTCCCCCTCGCACCCTCAACCTCTCCTCTTCTCTCTCCCTCGCACTTTCCAACTCACTTTCTTCTCTATCTCTCGAAAACTGCTGAGCCCTCGCCTCCCCGAAGACGATGACGACGAAGGCAACCTCCTCGTCGACTTCCTCACTCCCTCTCACAAACCCGAACCACCTCATCTCCCCTCACCGCCTCACCACGTCTCCCCTGCACCTTCAAACCTACCGAGCTCCCTCTTCGCTCCCTCCTCACTGCAGCCGCCGCCCGGCGACCCCATCTCCCTCTACCTTAACCACACGCCGCCGTCCTCCTCCCTGCACCCACTACGGACGGCACAGCACCACCCAGCCTCCTCGTCATCAACCCCTTCCACCGAGCTTCCCCACTGCACCCATCTTGCCACCACCGAACCCCCCCGGCACTCTCGACGCCGGCGAGCCTCCACTGACCTGAACCACCTCGTCGTCACCCTTCGCCCTCAGCATCATCATCGCCATCACCTACAACCGAGCCCACTACCCACTACCTCTCTCTCACTCTCACTGCAACTCCTTTCTCTCTCTCTCTCTCTCTCTGTAACTCCTCTCTCTCTCTCTCTCTCTCTCTCCCCCTCTACAATCCCTCTCCATCGGCCTCGACAGCACCAACGAGCCCCAGCCCCGGCACCCCCTCACTGCATCCCTAGCCGCCGCGGTTGAGCCCCGGCATTTCGTCGAACACCTACAGCGATCGCCGTTGCCGCTATTCGGGTCACCGACTTCGCCATCAAATCCGTGGCCTCGGTCCCTTAAGCCGTCATCACCACCAACACGCCGTTCGTCGCAACACTCGTCGCACCCACCGAGCCGTCAAGTACAAGAAGCAAAGACCCGACGAGGCTAAACCTGTGCTGCGTTCGTGACGCGATCGTGCCATTGCCGCTGCCGTGCATTGCCAAAGCGTCTCCAGGCAAGTACCCCACTTGCTACATGCTATATTATTTCAGCTATAAATTCAAACCGCATTAATTCCCTGTTTGCGATTCATGAAAACCTGTTATAGCATAAGTGTTCGACGCAAGATCTGAATGAAAACCTTTCCTTAATTTGACGGAACTTAATTACATATGCTGGCCCGTGTGATAATGAACCTAGCATAGAAGTTTTACTGAAAAATATGACTGTTAACGACTTAAACGAACACCCCCAATTACACCCGTAAAAACTGAATATTTCCTGCACCTGAAAATCGTTAAAATCACAATAAATAATGTACATATTGAAATGAGGCGTTCAAGGGCTCAAATCGAATACGACTCGACGAACTGTAACCCTATGCAAGTTCTAATGGTTTCTGTACTGGAATTGTGACGATAATTGGGTCGGAGTGCGGCTCTGGACTGCAGTCCAGAGCGACTCTGGTTATTGTTTGCTGTCCCGTAATGGGTACCACCTTGTTTCCTGAACTCGTAGGTTGTGGAACTCTATATTGTATTAAAGGTGAATCTGTTAGATAAATAACGCAAGTGGTTCCTTTCCATTTTATCGTCGTTTGCTATTTAATCTGCAATTTAAAATATCGGGACGTATAGCAGTCCCAAACAGAACCAGAACGGACACCCTATGTTGAATAGTGCATAACTCCTGACGTACAGATGTGATTGAGAATCCGTCTATTGCGTTGAAAACCTTACTGAAAACCCTAGATTTCATTCAACTATAGCATCTCTGAATCCTGATCCCAACTAGGATTAAAATGCGTTGCGAAACGGACTTCCGATTCTAAAACCGGATTTCCAGCAGTGAGCGCTTAAAATGAAATGACCATATCTAGTGATCCTGAGACCCGATTGACGTGAAATCAAATTTTCTGGATAGATAATCAAATATAATACTTATCCCCTGTTCATTGTTTCGCTAAATTTTGGCATATATTATTTATGATGAATTATGCAAGTGGTAGGATACCGACATATGACATTTTAATCAGGCTTTACATACTGTTTTCTCATCACATCATATATGTCATTGCATTGGTAACCTAGTGATCATGTGCATTACCCAGTGTTAGGTTTTAGTGGTGATTGTGGTAAGTACGTTAGTGTTCGTGCATGAGTGGATAAGTGAAAGTGACACGTACTTGTACACAATCAGTAGACCCTATTATTCTATTGCATTGTCGACGTCTGTGGGACGTGTATAAGTGTGACTATAAGTGGTATGGGACACTTATGGAATCACTTGTATGGGTGTTACAGGTAAGGCACCAAATACTGTCCATTTATCTTGGGTATCAGTTGGGACTTTCTTGATGGGGATCCTGTCTCCAGTTCTCGCGCAGACTTGTCATGGACCGATCGGTATTTGAGGTTATAGATGGCGTTTGATGTAGACCACGGGGTGTGAGGTAGTTTGAGTGTGATTTCAATAGAATCTTGGGAGTCCCATGTCGGCTTATATATATGGAGATATATGGAGATTTACAGGGTACATGATTATTACCGTGAGTTATATTTTGGGCCTGTGGTCCCTTACCCTTAGGTCCTACCCTTGGGTGGAGAACACTCGCGAATGGTTGACTCTCACACTTGGACTGACGATAAGCTTAGCGACCTGTACAGTGAGACTTAGAGACAGATAGGGATAGTGACATTGACATGCAATTTTTAAAAGAAACAGTGGAGGTGGGATTTTGAAAAGTTTTGTAAAAAGTAAAGCTTGTTTTGAAATATTGTTTGAAAAACGGACAGCACCTCCTTTGTAAATTTTGAATAAAATAAATCCAATGATAGTAAATATAGAAGCATCCTACATACGGGAGCTAAATTAATGTTCACTCGGTGAAATCACAACCACGCAGTAATATACGACGCTTAAAGGCGAAGGATCGCATGCAACGATAAATAACTGCATAAGTAAAGCTAATAGTCGACTCTACATCTGTTCAACCCAAAAGAATATACATCGTGACTCGAATCGATCTAAGTAAAATAATAATACATGTCCTGATCGACCGAGTAACACTAGATACAATGAAAATAGATAATACACAAGAGGTGATTACGGTACTTGTAACCCACCTAGCAAAATATGCGAAGAAACTGTTGGATATAGATGCCCTCAAGACAATTATTGCAATTGAAGAATGGCCTATACGAGAGAACAATCTTACTCGAGATGATAGTATGTTATCTGGTTTGTCTTTATCTTTCATGTGATGCATTTTATTCATTATTACGTATCATTTAGAGATGAGATAAAACCCTAGGATTTTGCTTGAATGCCAGGACGATGATGGGGATCATACTAGTGGGGCCTGGGTAGTCGATAAGCACATTCTTAAATGTCCATAGTCGTAGGAGTATCGAGACAGGGCATCGGTACTCCAGTTCAGACTAGTGTTTACGTTTTCTGATCCTATTGGAGGGCGATAGCTGCTCCTGTTGCTATTGGTATTTGACATCGAGTATTGTATATAGGTGCTCATTGAATAAGTTACACTGGACGGACTCACCGAGAGTTCCTAGTTGGTAATATACCAATGGCAGTTAGCAGTTCTTTGGTGATATGAGAACAGGGTAGTCCTTAGGACCTGAGATCGCCATAGTGTCTTATGTGTGTTTCCACTATACTCAGACTTTTACCCTACCATAGCTCAAAGGAGTATGCAAACAGGTTTTTGTTTGGTATAGTCCCAAAGCACGTGGAGGCAGTGAGCGGTCAAGGGGATTCGTCTCTCCCGGTATAGGGAGTTGATGTCGTGTTGTGCAGGACATGAATACAACCACAAGTCGATGGCCATCTGTAACAACCCTAAACTTTCTGTACAATTTTTTTCAAAAATACAGAAAGGGATATTTTTGCCTGAGCACAAGTTATAAATTTGTTTTGCTTTTTAATAGCAAGAAAGAGCTTGTAGCTCACTGGTAAGACCTTGCACTGCTGAACTATAGCACCAGAGTTCAAATCTCATCACCCACATTATTTTTTATATTGATTTCTTTTAATATTTTTAGAATCCTAAGAGTCCACACGTGCTAAACCCGTAAAACCAAAAGTCACAAATAAAACAAACTGACCCAGGAGCTTCACCATGCGACGGGGACACATGGCAGCGAGCCCCGGCCCGACTCGGCCGAATCGGCCGGCGCCGCCGGCCGATTCCGTGCCAACTCCATTTTTCCCTTCATGAGAATTGTGCCTCTTGGTCTTCTTAAAACCCCTGTACACTTTAAATATTCTGCACATTAACAGAGACATTAAAAAACCCCATTAATCCATTTTTTAATACAATTTTTAATACATTTTCTCACATCCTTTCACCTACCCTAACCCTAATATTTTTCTATAAATACCACACCTAAACACACCCCCTCACTCACAGATTCTGTCCAAACTCTCAAGAAAACTCTCTAGAAATTTTGTGTACAAGTGGAGTTAGCGAAGGGCGAAGCTCCGGCAAACTTCCGACGACAACCCTAGGAGCTCTCGGCGATGAAACGACGCACCGGAACCTACTTCCACTCCCTCTTTCTCTCCTCTAAACTAAAAGCCAGTAAGTCCCTCCTCCCTGTTATCTTTTCTATTCTAAAATCTTGTATTTCTAAAACCCGACGGAAGCGGAGTTAATCCGACTTCCGATTCGGTTTTTCTTAAAAATTCCATCTTTTCTTAAATACAAACACACTACACCCTCATATCTTGACTATTAATCATTAACAAAATATCATGAACAAGTTCCATAACAAAATATTTCATATTGCAATTTTTATCATACTTTTTCACTAAAATACTATGTAGTTTAGTTTCGACAATAAAATATCATAATTCTTACTATACCTTTAGATAGATCATGAGGTAATGACTTACCTCTTCATAACACTCATATGAAATATAACACGGTACCTTTTGAGAAATATAGATTCGGGAAAATACCGTTTTACACAAAACTACCTTTAACTTATGAAAACCATTTTCACAAGATTATGTATTTTAAACAAGTCTTTGCAAAGCGCCGCTACAACCCATTTGGGGACTCCGTTCGGGATGGTGCGGATTATCGCACATCCTCGGGCTTAGTAGTGCGAGATGCAGACCTCCACAAGGAGCATTCGGTCTCGAAAGATTTAAAATACAAATATCTTTAGAAAATGAGATTTCTAGAAAAATTATAAAATTAAAATTATTATATATATATATATATCATCAAAATATCTAATTTTGATATAATATAAATATTCCAACTTTTCTAAATCAAAATAATCACTTTACATGAGAATACCATGTAATTCCATACGAGTCCAAAATTACAATTAAATACCATATATTATGAAATTAGGTTTTATTCACTAGAAATGTCACATATATAAAATATACATCTATGACAACTCTAAAGACGATAATTAAATACTTGAGGTGTATTTTGAAAATTATACAAAAGTATTTTTACATATAACCCCCTCAAGTTCTATAAATTACCCTAAGGACCCTAGTAAACATAGGTTTAAGCGGGACCAATCTCTTGATCCTCAGGGAGCCGGAGAAGTGGGTGCTTGCCTATTTAAGGTAGACAACTTAACAAACGGTGTTATTAACACGGTGATCGTCTTTAAAAAAGACACAAATCCTACCGTCCATGTGCAGCGGTTACCGATAACACCAAGACCTAATTTAGGATTCAATTTCTTTTCTAATTGTTCTGAGTTGGACTGAGTCTCATCATAAATAATCTGACTTGAATATGATTCAAGTACAAACCATAATTCAATATGAATCCATGAATCCATATATTCAATCTA
The DNA here is from genome assembly GCA_030015575.1 of Agapanthus africanus. Taxonomy (NCBI): domain Eukaryota; kingdom Viridiplantae; phylum Streptophyta; class Magnoliopsida; order Asparagales; family Amaryllidaceae; genus Agapanthus; species Agapanthus africanus. The sequence continues at coordinate 53,144,193 of CM057350.1, read as the reverse complement.
TACAACTTGACTGAACCGAACCATGGATATACATCCATCTACATGATTATCCAGTACATCCATTTCCATTTATACGATATCATGGTTTCGGCAAATCTTCTATTTACAACACAAGGCATCCATCTATATACAATATACAATTCAAACAATACAAACAAGACATCGCAGGGTTTATAAAGGGATAGATTTGTACATAATATGTTAAAGGTGGCACGAGGTGGTCACTTAAGACGTAATTACATCCATGCCATAATTCCGTGGTATTATCGACGGAGCCTTGTATTCCATTTGCCTTTAGTCTCTGGCATATAGAGACTCCTCTTGTATACACTGGCATCCTTCTGTACCAAGCTACAAACAACAACGTTAACAATAAATACAACTTTAAAAGCTACACACTCTCTCTCTATCTCTGTCTATTTTACTTCTCCCTTATCTTTGGGACTTACGGAGCGATTGTTCGCTGACGACATTCCTTCTCTTTCTTTTTTGGAATGTTGTCAGGTGATTCGGTTCTTCAGGAGATCGAGCCCACCAGTGAGGATTTGGATCAGTTAGCCTACGACCCAGAGCTTTAGATTCATTGTACACATTTCATTTCAGTACTTTAATTTTCTGTTATGCCACTGTTTAGGCATTGCTTTCATTCAGATGTATTTACTTTTCCATGTACTGTAAAAGAATGTTAATAAATAAAGTTGATGTTCAATTATACCTATTGTCTTTGTCTCTTGTGCATTTTTTATTTATATTGCTTAGTTACGCTTAGTGTATGTACTTCAGAGTAAATACTTAGCGGCCTCGTCGCGTCCCCTTCGCCGTACACCGGGAAGCGGGGCGTGACAGTATTCTGTGACGCCCCACCCCCAATACAGAGAGTATTGTCCGCTCTGGACAAAGCCTCTCGGTTTTTTCCTTCGGGGCGAACCGGACCCGACCAGGGGCCACTTCCCAGGAGGTCACCCATCCCAGAACTTCCTTGGCTCGAGCACGTTTAACTACGCAGTTCTCAAGCTCCTGTAGTGCCGGTTCACTTAAAGGCGCCTCTGTAATTGAAGGTGGTATCATTACACTTATAATGCAGTTCGGTCCTCTTTCGGAATGTATTCCAAAGATTCCCTATTGTTCTACAGTGGGTCCCACAGACTCAAGAGGTGGCCCTTACGGATTCAATAGGTGGCTCCGTCCACTTAACATGACACTTGGCGTGGTACTTTGTTTTGTGTGGCACTTTTCTCGGTGAGCAAGAACCGGGTCCCGACATTCTCCCCACCTTTGAACAATGGTTCTTCCTCGAACTACAGACCTACTATTGAGGGACCAGCTTTAATACCATTCTGTCACGCCCCCATCCCCAATACAGAGAGTATTGTCCGCTCTGGCTAAAGCCGCACGGTTCTGTCCTTCGGGGCGAACCGGACCCGATCAGGGACCACTTCCCAGGAGGTCACACATCCCAGAACTTCCCTGGCTCGAGCACTCTTCACTACGGAGTTCTCAAGCTCCTGTAGTACCGGTTCACTTAAAAGGCGCCTCTGTAATTGAGGGAGGTATCATTACATTTATAATGCAATTCGGTCCTCTTTCGGAATGTATTCCAAAGATTCCCCATTGTTCTACAGTGGGTCCCACAGACTCAAGAGGTGGCCCCCATGGATTCAAAAGGTGGCCACTGCCCACTTAACATAACACTTAGCGTGGAACTTTGCTCCGTGAGCGAGAACCGGGTCCTGACACCATCGCAGTGGAGATAAACTGTTAAGTGTTTACAGTTGTATCTCCGGTTGGTTATGAGTCCTCTGTTGCACGACTTATCGAGTTATTGGAGTCTGACAGATTCCAAACCCTAGACCCGATATGCGACACTCTTAAACGAAGAGACCGGACTGTACAATAATGTCACTGATAGACTTTGTATGGTTCAGATGAGCTTGCTCATTGACCTTCTTTCGATCAATACATGGGTAGCCGTTACTTGCAGCTAGTACCGCTGACGTGTTTGTAGGCTATGGAGATGATCTTAATCTACTGCCAGCGTATTATCGAGTCTTTAGAGTCTCACACAGAGATTTCCCAGCATATGCGAAATGATGTAGGACACGTATAGGGATACGTACAGGAGTTCGATTAAACACGTGTATTTATACATGTAGTTTAATCGGGTGTTTATTGATATTAGCCGATATATATATATGATATTTACCGGATTATTAAATCAAGTGTTGATTTAATAATTAAATATATATTTATATATTGATATATTTATATATTAACTAATATCATGCTCACTTTATTATTTTCTTCTCTTTAATAATTTATATTTGATATAAATATTATGACATGTATGTTGATATATAAGTGATGGGAGTATGAGAATTATATGGAAGAATGAGAATGAGTCATGGATTTAAGATGGTTGTAGAATTCATTAGGTGTATTTTTGATGACTTATTAGTTATGACTCATTCTTATTTTGTTCTCATTTTTTTTAGCCATGCTTATCTTCTTCATACTCCCATCTCCTCCATGGTTCTTTTCTTCCTCTTGATTTTCTTCAAGTGAGGAATGAAAAAAGAAAAAAGAAAAATTAGATAAGCTAATTATTCTACATATCCAACTAATTATCCTTAGCAAGTTTAATTAATGGGTTATTTTATTTTGATAAGATCAATTTGAAGCTAAACCTTGTGTTGGAGTAATCTCAAGGTGGATCATTTTTTGCAAGGAGATCATCGAGCAAGTATGTTCTGGGCTTCGTAGAGACTAGCCGGAGTCCATGGAGAGGTGGCTAACGCGCTACAAAGGTTGAAGTTCGCCAACTCTCGTTTTTTAGCTTACTTGTTTAGTTGCAAGTTTAGCCTTTTGATTTGATTCTTAGATTGGGGTGCTATTGCTCTTTAGTTTTTTAAAATTTCTGCTTCCACCGAGTTTTAAACCCTACTAGAGGAGCCTAGCATCCTAATGGTGGTATTAGAGCTATACCAAAAGATTACAACTTGTTTTGGCCAACTTGAAATCCAAAATATTGAGTCAATGTGAATTGTTCACTTGTTTTCAAACATAGACTTAAATCGATTCTTTTCTGCTCTAATTTGTCGTGCCCGGGCTGCTTAGAATTGTTCTAAATGGTGTTAAGACGATGGGAAGAGGGTAGTAGGGGACCAACCCCACCCGGGAGCACCAAAGTGTGCTCTTTGGGGAGGTTGATCAGCATCCCAACCCTCCCTATGCTCCTCTTATGCGACATTAATTTTTGCCCTGAGGTCCACATGAAGTTTGGGCGTGTTTCGAGTCCTTTTCGACACATTTCCGAGCCAAAAAGTGCCGATTTAGTGTCGAGGTGAATAGTGTTTTCAATTTTTGAAATCTTCGCTTCAACATAGAAAGTTGTTTGATCCGTTAGTTATTTGCGCTGGTATACACTAGAATAAAGTGTTTAACGTAGTTGTATCTTCGGCGTATGCGGTACGCTTGAATTAACGGTTTTTCTATATCAGAGTGAATTGTGTTTTTTCAAGTTTTGAATTAACAGTTTTTGCCTCGACGTTTTTGTGATTTGTTGGCCCTGGGTGATGAGTTAAGGAGATTAAATTGTTTAGTTGGTTTAACGCGTCGGCGTATGCGATACGCGGTGAGTCTGAGATGTTGCTGTGTATGGTTTGGTTTCAGATTGTCACGAAATGAATAGCCCCCGTGTAGAAGTGTGATGTTGCGATAAGTGTTATTTTCATTCATACTTGTAACCATCTTGTATATTCATTTTTTCGAGACTGTTCATACCTGTTTGAGCGTTCACTTACAAATATATGCGTACTTAGATGAGAAATAGCGTTGAAAGCATGCTGATTTATATACGTGTATGGAAGGTTAGCGCATGACATGTGCACACGTGCAGGATGCATTTATGTTTAAAAGATACAATGGGAGAAGAACATGTGTCGGAAATGAAGCATTCAGCAGTTAACAATAAAAGGAATCCATTTAAATAAACATTTTATTTTATGGGGAAGAGATCACCAAATATGGGATCAAAACTACAAGGGTTTACAAAACAATAAACAAAGTTTTCTAAAGCCCTCTCAGCCTTCTCCACCATATCGAAGCGGCGATCCTCACGAAGAGTCTCTCCTTATCGATCAATGCTGTGCTCATCGGCGAAAGCAGACATGATGGTCCACTGAGTCCGTATCTGGCTCAGCAAATGAACAGAGCGATCTCTCAGAGGCTTAGTAATCAAGCATGCCACATGAATGCAGTCAATCTTTTCCTCCGTTGCATCGAGTATCGCCAAAGTCATCTCCGTTGGATGAAGAGGAATATCATTGAGCACGGCTAGGAAAATCACCCGGAGCTAAATAGAGCTTACGGGGAGAGGCGATCCCTTATGGGTCAGGAGCTCGTACATCACCGTGTCACATTGATCATCTGTGAGTGCGGGATTAGCCAGACGGGCGGCAAAGCGAGGAATGATATCCCCAATGGGCACCTCCCATGGCTGTCAAAGAACATGCGGGCGATTGCAAGCCATGATTATTTCTATGTCAAAGTGATTCCTTCTTTGTGAAGGAAGAGATGAACACCGTTTCAAATTATAAAGAGAAGCATTTAATGTTGGATATGTATGCCTTAGAGGCCATTATTGTATATGTATACATGTGGATGCTGGGGATATGTATGTACAGGACAATCTTGCTCAGTTATATATATAGTATATTATTTGAGTTGTCTTTATCTTGATATGTGTATTTGTTTCGACTGATGATTTATTCTGCTTGGACATATTGATAAAGACCTGATACAGTAGTATACTATTATGGTTTGACTTTATCTTAACGCGTGCATATGTTATACTCGTATTACATATAGCTGTTACATGTTGATAAAGCCCGTAGGATCTTGCTTGACTACCAGCGTTATGATGGCGATCATACTTATAGGAGCTGGGTAGTCCATAAGCACATCCTTAAATGGTCCCTAGTCGCGTGAGTATCGAGACTGGGTATTGATGCTCCAGAGTAGACTATTGTATACGTTTCTAGACCCCGATGAGGGCGATGGTTGGTCCCGCGGCCATTGGTCTGATGCACCTAAGATTGTATACAGGTGCTCACTGAGTGTGAGTACACTGGACGGACTCGTCGAGAACTTCCAGATGGCACTATACCTATCGTCAGATGGAAGTTCTCAGGTGACATGTGTACAGGTAGTCTACGGACCTGAGATCGTCATTTGTCTCGTGTGAGTTCCCACTGTGCTTTGATCACTACCCTACCACGACTCTATTGAGTCATGCAAACAGGTTTTGGTTGGATACAGTCCCGAGCCACATTGAGGAAGTGAGTGATTGTTGGGGATCCGTCTCTCCCGGTATTGAGAGTTGATATCGCATTGTGTTCGATTGGTCAGGACCATAAGACCTTGGTCAAAGAAGTTGCGATTTACTGATAAGTTGATCAGTAGTTTCCCGGATTGGTCCTGAGCCGCATCAGCACGAATTATCGGGTTATTAGGGTCTGACGTTTACCACTCCCAAGACCCAGTATGCGATACTCTTATACGAAGAGACCGGACTATATGAAGATTGTCACGGATATGCTCAGTAGGAGTTCGGACGAGTTTGCTCATCGGCATTCCTTTTCGATAGGTACCTGGGTAGCCATTACGTGCAGCTAGTACCGCTGACATGCTTATGGTTAAACCCACTGCCAGTGTACTGTTGAGTCTTTAGAGTCCCACACAGAGGGTTTCCCTGCTTCGGGCGAAACGATGTAAAGGCCGTATGGTTTTACGGCAGGGTTCGATCACATACGTATACTTGTGCACGTATGATGTTCGGGAGGATAATACTAGCGGGCTTTGGTTTAAGCCAGATTCTAGTATTATATTCTTGGATTAATTTTGTCTCTTTGTATTCGTATTTTTCGGAATACGAATACGTGTATGTATATACGGTGAGGGGTATTCTTATAATTGTGCAAGATGCTTCTAGAAGAAGACGCCTCATTATAGTTTTTATCATTTTGATTAAATGATTGATAAGGTTGAGGTATGAGGTGTTAGTTTGTATTAAATGAAGCATGGCTACTTGGTGACTCATGTAGTGACTCATGGTTTACTATTGAGGCAAGGTGGCTTCAAGATATTTTGGTGAATTATTGGATGCTTGATAATTCACAAGACTTAGCCATTCTTCATTTCTATGCTCACTACCACACTCTCATCTCCTCCAAGCTCTCTTCTTCTACCTCAAACCTTAACAGTCTCATGTGTTGAGAAACCTAGGGTTCTTGAGACAAATCAATCCATCATCACTCTCTACATCTTCTAGGCTACTTAGATTAGCATACTAAGTAACCTAGTTACCTCAGTTTAGAGGTAGGATCTCAAAGTAGACACTCTCGAGTGGATCATCTTTGACGCGAGGAGGCCGACGATCAAGCGCGATCCGTACACTCTTCAAGGAGCTAAAGGAGAGGAGTGTAGAACCGAAGGGCTTGAGCCTTTAGGTATAAATTTCTATTATCGTAGATAGAACCCTTTAGCTTGCTAGTTAGGTTTATGGTAGATCCGGTGTTAATGAGTTATTCTAGCGCTAGTTTAAATCGTTATAAAAAATTTTGTTCCGCAAATGGCCACGGATGATGGCCAGGGCATTAGTGTAACCCAACATTTAAATCTCGGCCCAGAAAATATCGTGCATAGTTGAACTATTTATAAACTTTGATTAAAAGAAGGCGTTAAAAAAGGGGGGTTGACTCAGATAAAGAAGAGAAAGAAGGTGAAACGATTCCCTCATAAAATGAAGCAGCGCCTCACATGTTCCCCACATGAACGCCAACGCCAACCTTTGGAAGAATTAAATCCTGTAATAGCACCTCACTTGAAACATACGTGGGCTCTGGCTAATCCTCTGACGGCGCCTTACGAGAAACACATGTGAGAAACGGCGTGGAAGGCATATGATGTTCGGGTTTGTCTAGCACCATGTCTAGGGTTTGGCTTGCATCAAACATGCTACAATAAAATTTTAGGGGTGCTAAGCAAAACTAACCATGAATCGAACTAGAAATTTAGGGTAACAAAGGCAAGTATCATATACTAGCAAGTGTTTAACACTAAGAGGGGAGAATTACAACCTTTGTAGACCTCCCTATTGGCTCCTTGGATCAACTTGGAGTTTGAACCGGTTCGCTTGAGTCCTTCAAAGTCTTAGACGATCCACCATGGAGTCCCTTTGCACAAGCTCTTAACTTCACTTGATCACGATGGAAGTGAAGCAAACAATCTACACTAGTAGGCTAGACTAACATAGATTGGTGATGTGGGTTGTGATCTCACTTAAAAACCTTTTCCTTTTCTTTTCTTCACTCACTTTTTAAAACCTAGAGTGCATAAAGGAGGAAGAAGAGGAAGGAGATGGCTAAGCTGAACTCTTGTGTTAATAATCTCAATTATCTCAAGTAATAATAGAGAGAGAGGGTCATCTCACAATCAACCATGGTTACAAAATATCTAGATATTTTGATATTGAGTTAACTAAAACCATGGGCAATAAAACCATGGTTTTGACTTTGGTCGACTAAAGAAGAGTGTAGAAACCCAACCATGATTTTATTTCCATTTTGTTTTTCTCAATAGTCAAAATATATAAATATTTCTCCATGTGAGTCTTGCATTTCCATCACCAATGTATCATCAACCATGACACATGTATGTATGCATGTGTGCATTCATATCAATATATATAAATACATACACCCATGCATACATCATAAAGAATTAGGTTTTAATAAATGAGCTAATGGTCATTAATATTAAATCAACACTTGATTTAATAATCCGGTCATATCACATACGACCCGACCAATAGAAAATGCTAGATTAAAATGCGGTATCATATACTCGCATTTAATCAAGCTCCCGCGCATATCTCCATATGCACCCCATATCGTTTCGCCTGAGCCAGGAGACCCTTTTATGGTACTCTAAGACTCGTCAATACTCTAGCAGTAAGTAGTGATCATATCACATACCCACAAGACGTCAGCGACACTAGCTGTACGTAACGGCTCCCAGGTATTGAGCGATCAGAAGGAAAACAAGCGAACCTGTCAAAACTCTCGTCGAGCCAACTGGCAACACTTACCATACAGTCCGGTCTCTTCGTCAGATATGCTGCATATCGAGTCTAGGGATGGTATCGTCGACCCCAATAACTCAATAAGTCATGCCGGTATAAGGCCTATAACAGATCGAGAAACTACTGATAACGCTTATCAGTAAATCTCATCAGCCATGGCTAGGGACTTCCTGTTATAGCCAATCGAGCATAGCAGAACATCAATCCCCAATACCGGGAGAGACGAAACCCCTCCTATCGCTCATTTCCTCCATGTGCCTCGGGACTGTACCTAAAATCCACCTGTTTGCATGACTCAATAGATCCGTGGTAGGGTGGAGATCAAAGTACAGTGGGAGCACACACAAGACTCTATGACGATCTCGGGTCTACAGACTAACCTGTACCAGTGTCACCTGAGAACTGCTATTCGACGATAGGTATAATACCACATAGGAGTTCTCGGCGAGTCTGTTCAGTGCATCCAGTCTCCACTGAGCACCCGAATACAATCTTTGGTGTCACCACACCAATGGATATGGGATCATCCATCGCCCATCATATGGGTCAAGAAACGTATACGCTAGTCTACTCTGGAATATCGATGCCCCGTCTCGATACACCCACGACTAGAAACATTTTAAGGATGTGCTTATAAACTACACATGTCCCACTAGTATGATCTGCATCATAATCCCAGTAGTCAAGCAAATATCCTAAGGGCTTTATCAACATGTACCAAATGAGTAATATGCATGATTAAGTGAACATGTCAAGATAAAGAATAACCAGATAACATACTATCATGTCGAGCAAGAATTTCCTCTAAATATATATATACACATATCCATACATCCACTATCAAATAATGGCCTCTAGGGCATACATATATCCAACAATCTCTCACTTGCACTAAGGCCAATTATTGGCGTATCTCAAAAAGTCGCTCATGCTGCGGCTAAGGGAGGGCCTTGGTGAGTGGATCCGCAGTATTATTCTTTGTATCTACTCTCCGAATCTCAATCTCGCGGCGATCAACTATCTCCCGGATCAAATGATATCGCCTCAAGATGTGTCTGGACCTCTGATGGGACGTGCGCTATTTGGCCAACGCCATAGCCCCATTATTATCACAATACAATGGTATTGGATTAAAAATGGTTGGAACTACTACTAGTTCCGAGACGAGCTTCTTCATCCAGACGGCTTCCTTGGCAGCATCATTTGCAGCAATATACTAAGCTCCCATCGTGGAGTCTGCAACTGTATCCTGTTTGGAACTCTTCCAACACACCGCCCCTCCATTGAGGGTAAATACAAACCCTGAGATGGATTTTCTATCATCCTTATCACTCTGGAAGCTCGAATCAGTAAAGGCCTCTATTTGGAGATCCCCGTTACCATACACCAAGAACATTTCTTTAGTCCCTCGCAAGTACTTAAGAATTTTCTTCACTGCTTTCCAGTGATTCTCCCATGGGTTGGATTGATATCTGCTTACTACACCCAGTGCATAAGCTACATCTGGGCGAGTACATAAAATCACATACATTATAGATCCTACGGCTGTAGCGTAGGGTACAATGCTCATGCGAGCTCTCTCTTCATCATTCTTTAGGCAAAAGTCCTTGGAGAGAGTGGCTCCATGACAAGCGGGTAAGGCACTCCGCTTGGAGTCTTCTATACTAAACCTCTTTAGAATGGTGTTAATGTATCTGGTTTGGGACAATCCCAACAACCTCTTAGATCTATCTCTATAGATCTTCATGCCCAATATGTACGAGACATCACCCAGGTCCTTCATGAAGAACCTTTGTCATAAGAACAATTTGACCGATTGTAGCATAGGAACATCGTTTCCTATCAGAAGAATGTCATCCACGTACAATACGAGGAATGTGACAGTACTCCCTACAATCTTCTTATAAACACAAGGTTCATCTGGATTTTTGACGAAATCAAACTCTTTGATCGCGTCATCAAAATAAATGTTCCAACTCCGTGATGCCTGCTTTAATCCATAAATGGATTTAAGCAACCTACATGCTTTCCCGCTGCTCCCACTATCAACGAAGCCTTCTGGCTGATCCATATAAACGCATTCTTCTAAATCACTATTTAGAAATGCAGTTTTAACGTCTATCTACCAGATTTCATAGTCGTAGTGAGCAACAATAGCAAATAGGATCTGAATAGATTTAAGCATGGCTACAGGAGAAAAGGTTTCGTCATAGTCCAGTCCTGGTCTTTGACGAAATCCTTTCGCCACAAGCCTTACCTTAAAGGTCTTTACCTGCCCATCTACACCGATCTTTCTCTTAAAGATCCATTTGCATCCCACGGGTTTTACCCCAGAAGGTACAACTTTCAAAGTCCACACTTTGTTGGTGTACATAGACTCCATTTCAGATCTCATGGCATCCATCCACTTCACAGAGTCACCACTCGTGATAGCTTGCTGAAAACTAGTAGAGTCATCATCATCTATGATGCAATCTTCTCTATCATCAATGAGGAAACCGTAGTATCTCTCCGGTGGGTTAGAAGTCCTACTAGATCTATGGAGTGGCCGAGGTTCATAAGTTTCTGTTGCAACATCAGGTTCAACCAAGTCGTCATTTGTAACTTGTGTCTCTAGAACTTCTTCTAGTTCTACCGCATTGCCATCAGTATCATTTGAAAAAATCTCATTTTCTAAAAATATGGCATACTGAGAAACAAACACTTTTTGTTCCTCCTTATGGTAGAAAAAAATATCTAAATGAATGTTTTGGATATCCCATAAATATACACTTAACCGATCGTGTCTCGAGTTTGTCTGGATTCTGCTTTTTGACAAAAATCGGACAACCCTAAATCTTAACTCGTTTAAGAGATGGTCTCTTCCCATACCATATCTCATATGGAGTGGTAGACACGGTCTTGGTTGGAACCCTGTTCAACAGATATGTTGCAGTCTCCAATGCATGCCCCAAAAGGAGAGAGGTAACTCAGCATCACTCATCATGGATCTCACCATATCTAATATAGTACGATTCCGCCGCTCTGACACACTGTTATGCTGTGGTGTGTAGGGGGGAGTGAGCTGAGAGAGAATCCCATTCTCTTTTAGGAAGTCTGAAAACTCTGTATTGAGATACTCTCCACCTCGATCTGATCGAAGTTTCTTGATGCTCATGCCTGTTTGTTTTTCTACTTCAAGTTTGTACTCTTTGAATTTCTCAAAAGCTTCAGACTTATGCTTTAATAAAAACACATGACTGAATCTTGAGAAATCGTTAGTAAAAGTTATGAAGTAGGAAAAACCGCCTCTAGCATGTGTAGACATTGGCCCACATACATCACTATGTATGAGGCCTAAGAGTTCTGTAGCTCTTTCTCCATGTCCAGTAAACGGAGTTTTGCTCATCTTACCTTTGATACATGACTGACAAGTCGCATAAGATTTATATTCAAAAGGATTTAAATATCCATCTTTATGAAACTTGTTTAGTCTTATTTCGTTAATATGACCAAGTCTACAATGCCAAAGAAAAGCTTCATTTATGTCTGAAAATTTTCTTTTATTTGTGTGTTGTATGTTGAAAATTGTGTGTTGATTTAGGACGTATATCCCATTATTAAGTGTACCATATCCAATCAACTCTTGATTCAGTTTAATGTTCATAACATTATTTTGCAATGCAAAATGATATCCTTCATTGTCTAACAAAGAAACATATATTATATTACAAAGTATACTAGGTACATAATAACATGGGTTCAAAACCAATATACAACCCGATGGCAACCCCAGGTGATACTCTTCCACTGATACTGGATGTACATTAGAACCATTTCCAACTCGGAGAGTGTGATCACCAGTCTTCGAAACTCTGCTATTTCTTAGTTCCTGCACACAATTACAGATGTGAGAACCTGAACCGGTATCCAATACCCAGGAATTAGAGTTTATAGAAAAACAGTTTTCAGTCACAAACACACCTGAAACGGAAGCATCGCCATGCTTCTTTTTCCTGAGATCAACAATATACTCAATACAGTTTCGCTTCCAGTGTCATGATTTCTTGCAATAGAAACATTCTCCTTTTCCCGACTTCTCAGCCTTGGATTTATCTCTCCCTTGTGACTTTTTGATTCCACCTATCGGTTTGGTGGGTTTCTTCTTATTCCTTCCTTTGGCTTTGGCTTTTGGGACGGAAGAGGAAGATTGCCCAACAATCAGAGAGGGAGACTTTTCCTTGAGCGTGCTCTTCGCACTTCTCAACATATTGAGAAGTTCAGGTAGTGACTTCTCCATGTTGTGCATGTTGAAGTTTACTATGAATGGAGCAAAGGCATGGGGAAGAGACTGTAGAACAATATCAACATACTGTTCGTTCTCTATTGTCCATCCGATGCCCTCCAGCTCTTCAACAAGTGCTATCATCTTCAAGACATAGTCACTTACTGGTGTGCCAGGAGCCATCCGCATTTGAAACAACTTTCGAGACGCTTCGTATGATAGGGTACGAGATTGCTCTCTATACAAATCCTTTGTATGGAGAAAGATGGATTGAACATCCATCTGCTCATGCTGCTTTTGATGTGTATTGTCCATCGATACAAGCGTGATGCATTTGGCAGTGGCACGGTCAATATCCCATGTTTTGCGGATCTCCCTATCTGCAACAGAAGGTTCAGGGCCCGGGCTGGGAGGGGCTGAGTCAGTGAGGACATAAGATACCTTATCATATGTAAGGGCTATGTTTATGTTCCTCAGCCAATCTTTATAGTTGGGTCCAGTCAGTTTATTTTTTTCTAACAGAAGCTTATGTCCAGTCATGGGTATCTGCCATTAGAAGAGAGAAAAGAATACACTCAGTAAAAGCTTTTACAAATATTAGATTGGTTATTATCTTATCTAATCGATGTCTCCCACTGCTTTTATCAAATTTTCCTTCAAACCTTAAAAAGAAAATTATCCAGGATTAATTACATTCTACAATTTCGCTAACCGTTCAGCCAGGTCAGTGTCGGTACTTTGAGGGAGGTTCCCCGTGTTTTCGAATGGACCTAATTAAAGTAAACCTCGTTTTCCCAGAGGCATAACCTCGTTGACACCTTTCTAGACACCTAATAGGTTAGCTAATTGTAAAGTGCAAAACTCTCCTGGGAGTAACTTTTACTCACAGTGGGATCGGGATCCAACTATCACATAGAAGGTATGCAATCTCATCGTAAATTTCAACTCTTGAAACTCCCGATATTGTTTTTACCCCTAGTACTTATGATCTTAACTATGATCAACATATCATAAGCACTAGTTAAGTTCTACCCATCATTTCGTGATTAATTAGACCCACTCATATGACCCTTAACTATAATCAACATAATCATATGAATGTCCTAACTAGTCGCATCATATGTTTTATAGGAAGACATCACTTAGCTACCGTACACTACGCCTTAACTATAGTCAAAATACGTAGCACGAATACTAAATACTCTACTTCCTAAAATGACGGAGGTTGCGGATGGTTTTTAAGAACACCTTTTAACGCTTTGAACTTGATATCGTTGCAAAATCAAATAGTTTTCAAAAGGAGTGGCTTAAGCTCCGCATTTTGAAACTTGCTTTTTCATAAAAAGGACGAGTGGGTTTCAAATCCGATTCTACAACATCTTTTAGGTTTCTTTTTCTTTACATTAATCTCATTAATATAGTACCATCATTTAAGTCCTTAAGCCATCACAGAAAAAGAAACGAAAATAGAACGTACACTTATGCCATCTGCATTCGCCACAGTGTCCCGTTATGCACCGTTAGGTTACTTAACTAACGGCATAGCGGGGCGGGACTAGCGCGGATGCAAAACATAAGCAACGTTTATTATATATCATATATATAATACCCCATTTGTCTTAGCATATAAAGTGATCACATCACAAAATATCAACAGCAGAAGCACATATATGAAAATATAGGATATACTAGGAGGTTCGTATTTTGTATTTAGCCAACAATAGAAAATACGGATTCCACAATCGCGATGAATAGCCAAGCCCACACCTCTAGACCCCTACGAGAACGACAAGTGACCCTACCAATTCTAGAGTTAGGAGACCCGGTCTCGACTCCTCGAGATGGCCTCCCACTGGACTTTAGAACCCGGTCACTTGTATTCCCCACCTTGTGTCTATCTTAATGCGGAAAAGTAAATAATATATATCAATGGTGACATCATCCTCAACCCGGAAGTGCCCCAATAAAAGAATATTACATACAATGAATTTTACATGAATGAAAAGAAAAACTCTCATCTCACATAAAACCCCCGGCCATTCAATCACGACGATCCTATACATCATATCTCAGCAACACATAACATCACATGTCATCAACGTAAGTAAGTATGCGTACCCTAATTGTCGTTGATGTATAGCAACGAAACCGGCGATACACCACATACTACACTTACGGTCGCAGAAAAAAAATTGAAAAACTACAACAATTGGAATCATCACTGCCTTTAGACATCATAAACCTGGAATATCACATATTCTGGATTTCATGCCTAACAATGCAAATCTTACATTTGGGTCTCATATATGAAAACACATTTTCAAAGGAAGTCGGGTAATTCAACAAGATTCCCGATTCCTCCCGAGACCGAAATGTTAAATTTATACACAACTAATTACTTTTCACAAAACTAATTAGTGTAGATTCCAATTATTATATCACATTCACAAATATCCAGACGATGTTAAACGTTTCGATCGAATCAACAAACACCCACATTTCTCAGAGAGCTCAACACTTGAGCAAAGTTAAAATACCCAAAATATGCCACAGTGCCTATGGACCAACCGTAGAAGGGTCAACCTTTGCCTCACCTATGGCGCCTCGGAACTACGACAAACTCTAGGATTTGGCCATGGTTCCGTGGTCATAGAATCGTGTTAGGGCTTTGTTCTTCTAGAGGGTCCATAAAATTACCTGCATGATTTTTTGAAAATATTTAACTTGGAAAATTCCAACTTTTTGGAAAATTTCCAGAGGGGGTCATGAGGTGGTGTTTGATGTTCGTTCGAACTATTAAACTTCGTCTAGGTTACCTAAAACGATGTTAAAATACGACTACGAAACACTCCGAATAGCCTTTACAGAAAGATAACATCACATGCAATCTTAGTAAAAACAAACAATACCTGAAACACCAAACCCCAGAGACCAGAGCACCAAACAAAAACAAAGCGTTTTGGACATGGAAAAACCGGCCAGGCTGGTTTTACAGAGCATTTCGCCGGGTCAAATCCGGTGGAATGGCCTCGTTTTCGTTTGGTGTTCATATTACATGATATGTAATATTCTGCAACTGTTTAAAAAAAATTTTAAAGGCTCTGAAAAATTCGAAAGAGACTGGGGTTTAGTTTCGAGGTTTCGGAGTTGTTTCGGTTTCATAATTTATCTAACATCGTCTAAGTTTCTAGCTTGGCTCTGATACCACTGTAGGGGTTTGGCTAGCACCATGCCTAGGGTTTAGCTTGCATCAAACATGCTACAATAAAATTTTAGGGGTGCTAAGCAAAACCAACCATGAATCGAACTAGAAATTTAGGGTAACAAAGGCAAGTATCATATACTAGCAAATGTCTAACACTAAGAGGGGAGAATTACAACCTTTGTAGACCTCCCTCTTGGCTCCTTGGATCAACTTGGAGTTTGAACCGGTTCGCTTGAGTCCTTCGAAGTCCACGACGATCCACCACGGAGTCCCTTTGCACAAGCTCCTAGCTTCACTTGATCAAGATGGAAGTGAAGTAAACAATCTACACTAGTGGGCTAGACTAACATAGATTGATGATGTGGGTTGTGATCTCACTTAAAAATCTTTTCCTTTTCTTTTCTTCACTCACTTTTTAAAACCTAGAGAGCATGAAGGAGTAAGAAGAGGAAGGAGATGGCTAAGCTAAACTCTTGTGTTAATAATCTCAATTATCTCAAGTAATAAGAGAGAGAGAGGGGGAGGGGGTCATCTCACAATCAACCATGGTTACAAAATATCTAGATATTTTGATATTGAGTTAACTAAAACCATGGGCAATAAAACCATGGTTTTGACTTTGGTCAACTAAAGAAGAGTGTAGAAATCCAACCATGATTTTATTTCCATTTTGTTTTTTTCAATAATCAAAATATATAAATATTTCTCCATGTGAGTCTTACATTTCCATCATCAATGTATCATCAACCATGACACATGTATGTATGCATGTGTGCATTCATATCAATATATATACATACATACACCCATGCATACATCATAAAGAATTAGGTTTTAATAAATGAGCTAATGGTCATTAATATTAAATCAACACTTGATTTAATAATCCGGTCATATCACATACGACCCGACCAATAGAAAATGCTAGATTAAAATGTGGTATCATATACTCGCATTTAATCAAGCTCCCGCGCATATCTCCATATGCACCCCCACATCGTTTCGCCTGAGCCAGGAGACCCCTTTGTAGGACTCTAAGACTCGTCAATACTCTAGCAGTAGGAAGTGATCATATCACATACCCACAAGACGTCAGCGGCACTAGCTATACGTAACGGCTCCCAGGTATTGAGCGATCAGAAGAAAAACAAGCGAACCTATCAAAACTCCCGTCGAGCCAACTGGCAACACTTACCGTACAGTCCGGTCTTTTCGTCGGATATGCTGCATATCGAGTCCACTGAGCACCCGTATACAATCTTTGGTGTCACCGCACCAATAGATATGGGATCATCCATCGCCCATCATATGGGTCAAGAAACGTATACGCTAGTCTACTCTAGAATATCGATGCCCCGTCTTGATACACCCACGACTAGGAACATTTTAAGGATATGCTTATAAACTACACATCTCTCACTAGTATGATCTGCATCATAATCTCAGTAGTCAAGCAAATATCCTAAGGGCTTTATCAATATGTACCAAATGAGTAATATGCATGATCAAGTGAACATGTCAAGATAAAGAATAACCAGATAGCATACTATCATGTCGAGCAAGAATGTCCTCTGAATATATATATATACACATACCGATACATCCACTACAAATAATGGCCTCTAGGGCATACATATATCCAACACATGAGCGCCTGTTCATGTAAGAATTAAATTCTTAAGTGGCGCCCACGTGCATAACACGCGAGTGTCAGCGCCAAAATTAAAGAGGGTAGAATTAAATTCTATATGAGGAATATTTCCTCAAACACTGAGGACATTCTCTGCTAAACAGAGCACCCTTGGATTAAATCCGATGGTGATTAAAATCACGGTTTGACAGAATTAAATTCTGAATATGGTAAAATATTTCCCTAATCTTGTTAAAAACAAGAATATATATTCTGTAAAACAGAAATTCACTATATCAAAAATCCAACGGTGGATAAAATCCCCCGAACAATTTTTGAGGCCAATTAAATCAATTGGTATCTCTTAAATGAGAGATTTTCTCAAACTAATTAAAAATTTGGCTCTCCTATATAAAGGATCCGAGACTTCAAGTCTCAGATAGAGAATTGATCCTATAAGCTTTTCTACAAAAAAAAACCGAGAATTTAATTCTCCTCTCAAAGAAGAATATTCTCTCTCATTCCAAACCTAAGGTAAAGAAAAGCAGAGATTAACAATCTTCTTTACCTAGTATAAAGTAAAAAAAACAAGAGTTTAACCCTTCACAAAAAAACTTAGTTCTTCCTATGATCTGAGATCTGCAAAGCAGATCTTCCCACAAGTTGAGAATTTAATTCTCATCGGGGAGATTCTATTCCTCAGACTCAGAGTCTTAGGGAAAGAACTAGATTAAAAAAGAAAAGAAAAAGAATATAAGTTCTAGAATTTAATTTCTCTAAAAACAGGGTTTAACCCTACACAAAAGAATTTAGTTCTTATTAAAAGAACAAAAGAACTTAGTTCTCCAATAAAATTGATCCCAGATCGTCAAAATAGAGATCTTGGTGATCATTAAGGGCCAAAACGCCATTAACAGAGATTAAATCTCTAAAAGAAAGAAGCTCAGCGCCTCACGTGCTTCCACGTGGGAGCTCAAAGCAGAACGCTCAACGCCTCACGTGCTTCCCACGTGGACGCTCAAAGTAGAATGCTCAGCGCCTCACGTGCTTCCCACATGAGCGCCCAAAACCGAAGACTCGGCGCCTCACGTGAAACACACGTGAGCGCTGTATAAAAGTGTCGAGTACTATAAATTTAGTCAAAATGACTAAGCGCCTAGCACTGATTGGGCAACGCCCATGTTTGAGCGTCTCACGTGCTTCCCATATGAGCGCCAGAGTAGAAAATAAGTGCTTAGCACTTCTGAATAAGGAATAAAGCCCAAGACCGAGCAGACTGAGCCCAAATTGGCTAAGTCTCTCTGAAGTTCTTTTGCAGCTGAGTCCAAATGTTCTGTTGTTGGATTTTAATAAAATGATCCTAAAAATGTTGCTAAGTTGATCTTAGTCTAAAATAAGATTAACGTATCCTTAGTTAAAATAAATTGATCCCAAATGCTCATATATTTAAATTGATCTTAATCTAAAAACAGATTAACGGTTCTTAAATAAAATAAAATATTGTTTGAACTAAAGGAACATATAGCCTAAGTTCAAAACCTAAATTCATAAATATACAGATTTGGACCGATCCTCGCCCTACGGGCGACAACATAAATTAGTCTCCGTATATAATCCACGAGCAACCTTAACAAATAAAATAACACACGGCACGAAGTAAACTACTGGAGAAGGAGAAAGTGGTTAACGAAACACGATAACGTAATTAACTGCAGGGGCTTGCGCCTACAGGGAAGAGCGTCCTTACATTCAAAAACCCTTCACAAATGAGGGGGAATCTGATAATGCCTGCTACATCGCTCGCATCTATCAAAACTTTCGATATACTGTGCTATAAATCAACTTGGTATTTTCGGAGAGGTGGGTGGATATGTCCAAATAGTATTTGCCTCCAAATTCAGGCAAGATGTTCAATCCCAGTTCGTCTCTGTTTCCGTCGGTAAACAGATTTTGGCATACCCGGTGGGACCTCTTCCTCTTTCCTCTCCACACTTCGTATATCATGATCACGAACAAAATCATAGTTCTCTATATTTATAGTTGCCCCTGAATTCAAGATACTAAAACTATGTGCTTCGCTGGAGTGGGGTGACTTGTTGACCTTAGTCAAGCTTACCACGCCATGATAGTTTGGATCATGATTCCCACTGTGAGTAATAGTTACTCTCGGGAGATTTTTCTATAAATGATCTTGGCTAGTTCTCCTTTTAGGGTTTGAAGGTGAATTCGACAAAACAGTGGGAGACCAGATTAGATTAATCAACTAATTTTGATAGAGCGCACAATGAGTGTTTCTTTTCTCTCTCGAGCAACGACCTAAGACTGGCTTTAAATTAAAACTCGTAAACCAAGTTAACCGAACCTTTTTTACAATCTATGGCTTTGGAATGTCATGATTGCCCAATTTCATGACATAGTCGCATATGTCCTTACCCCTCCCACTTCTCCTTTTGCTTCTTTCAGAACACTCTGTACCTGATACAGATATCCGTATTGGTTGGAAGGCCATTGTATATTTAGATACGAACTCGAAAAAATTGTTTCAGTTGAGAATGGCCGCAGGTTCTGGGGAAAGTGAACTGTATATGATACAATTTATTTGTCTCTCCTCTTCACCTTATTTTAAGTTTGAGAGCTCCTTAAATAAGAGAAATATACCAGTTATGCTTGTTGGATAGTCTTCTTCCAATCCCGATACTGGAGCTGAAAGGAAGGGTAAGAAGAAAACCAACTAGCGTAAATCCGGTATAAACAAGGTAAGAAATAGAGGCAACAATAGAGGACGAAGTGAGTAGAAAGGAAAATGCAACTACTGTTATGACCCTGGGCAATGAAAGAGGCATTACTTGGAATACTCGGCCACCCCTTGAAATATTATGATGTTTCATATTTTCTATATGATTGTAATCGTAAACTGTTTTCCAATTAATTCTGACTTCTGAATATATAGATACTGGATTAACATCGCACATCTGTAAGTTGTTACAGATACTGAGAAGGATTAGGTTATTGGAAAGGTGATTTGATCTTATATATCGGATATCGGAGCAATTGTTGCTATTGGGGAAATCACCTGGCATTTGGCAAACTTTTGGGTTTGAATATCCGTTATTATACACCAAATTTTAAAAACCGATATATCCATTTTTTTATTTGTTAAAATGGGATATAAATTTTCAAAAATTATGTTATGAACATTTGTCTTTATCGTTTGATGATTGGGTAAGGTACATTGAACAACAGAATATACATTCTTAACCAAAATACAGTTTTCAAATTACAACACATAGAGTATGAGTTAGTAAACTCATAGGGCTTAAACATGATAATGTATGTTGTCCGGTGTCCGCATGGACAAGGGGTTGGTACTCGTACTTCATTCCGTTTTCCTATGAGTTCTCTGGTTTTAGACACGCGTTCTTATTGAAATGCAAAGTCCAAAGATTTTGAAAAGTTCATAACATATGAGAATAAAATAGAGAACCAAATGATGGAATTATCAAGATTCTTCGAAGTGTTCGAAGATATGAATACTAATTCTAGGTATTCCATAGTAATAAAATCGAGAATTTGACTCTCTCTTAGATTACTCATCCGTGGGTGCACTCCATGATGAGTAAGATGAATTGTCTTTTTCAATTAAAGGATACACTATAAATAGATGCATATCGATTGATATTGGTTCCACCTAAATCAGTGTCTCAAATTCTATATGTGATTTAGAATGAGTTATCATCTTAACATTGTTATGATATTGAGTTGTCCGGTTTATGCTTAAAATCAGAATCTGGATAAACTCAAAACACGTTTCAGTAATGACAGTTTGTGGGTTATCCCGGGCATTGACGAGGGATTAACTTTCTACCATTTTCGGCATCAAAAGTTGTTTTGTTCTCGACATGCCACCTTTTTAGAAAATGAATTTCTTCCAAAAGAAATTGGTAGGAGTATGGTAGAATTGGAATTAATTCCAGAACCACAAACGGTTACTGAAAATTTAGTAGAACTTGAAGATTCAATTGACCCTGACAAACCTTAACCTACTCCGCAGATTTGGTAGGTGATCTCAGCCACGTGAGAGATACTTCGGTTCCCTTGTAAATGGTGACAGGAAAGCTTGCATTATGTGATGATGACCCTACTATATCGGCAGGCCATGGGAAGTGGGGACTTCCGACTGATGGTTGGATGCCAAGTTATCCTAGTTTGACTCCATGCACTGCAACAAAGTGTGGACTTTGTTGGATACTCCTAAAGGGATAAAAACCATTAGGAGCAAGTAAATCTTTCAAGATTGGTGCAAATGGAAAGGTACTGACCTAATAAGGCTAGACTTGTAGTAAATGGTTTTCATCAAATACCCGTTGTGGATTGTGATGAAACTGTTACTTCAGTGTCTGTGCTGAAGTCCATACAGATAAAATTTGCAAATGTTGTCTTTCATGACTATAATATCTGGCATGTGGATGAATATAACGTCTTTCTAAATTGGATTTAGAAATGTACATGTATATGACTCTGCCAGAGGGTTATCTTAGTCAGTGGGAGTAGCGGTAAGCGTGCAAGTTGCTTAGGTCTATCTTTAGACTAAAGCAGGCAGAACGGAGAAGGATCATCTATTTTGATGATACGGTCAAAGCGTTTGACTTCATCAAAATGAGAGATGAACCTGGTTTTTGTAAGAAGGTAGTAGGGAGTGTTGTCAGATTTCTCATATGGTATGTGGATGACATACTCATGATAGGAAGTGATGTTTCTATACTGCAAATCGGTAAATCAATGGCGGTCACATGTGTTCTCCACATAGGATATGGATATCAGTCTAATCCTGAAGAAACATAGGGTAGCAGTGAAGAGCATTTGATGTTCTTCGTGTTTGGTAATGGCAGCTTCCTAAAGGATGTGGTTACCGATTCTAGCTTCCCAGAAAATATGGGCGATAGAGTTTCCGTCGTGAATTATATAGTTTACCCTCTTTTAAGGAGTAGAATATTGGAAAGAGTTTCAAGTGGGAACTGAAGTAGTTGTGGCGCTAGATGCTGATTGTGAATTAGCAAAAGATATCGCTTGAGAATTTGCTAGATATAATTGTTCATTTATGAACATGATCCCATTGTCTGTTGAGGCAAATACTAAGGCAGGTATCGCTCAATTCGGGAGATATTTGATCTCCCTGAAATTGAGATTCAGGGAGAAATAGAGAGATGAGCTATGTCGGGTCCACTCATTGAGGCTAGTTCTCGAACACAGTTTGTGAAACTGTTAATACAGAAATTGGGTATGAGATACCGAAATAATTGGCCTTAAGTGCAATTGGGAGATTGTTGGATATAGGTGTTTACCGCCGAAAATAGAGACGAACTGGGATTGAACGTCTTTCCTGAATTTGAGAGCATATGCTATCCATCCACCTCTCTGAAAATACCAAGTTGATTTATGGCATCATTTATCGGAGGTTTGGACAGATGCGATCGATGTAGCGGACTTCATCAGATTCCCTTCATTTTGTGAGGTATTTTTGATTATGGGGATGCTCTTTCCTGCAGACAAAATCCCCTGCAGTTAATTACGTTATCGCGTTTCGATAGCCACTTTCTTCTGTTCCGGTAGTTCACTTCGTGTCATTTTTTTTAAGGTTGCCCGTAGATTGTATACTGAGACTAGTTTATGTCGTCGTCTGTAGGGCACAGATTAGTCCAAATCCGTACAGATATTTTCATGATTTGGGTTTGGGTCAAGGATTTGCTTGACAGGGTCCACGTTGGTATCTTGGTTTGCCAACGGGAGTGAACTTAGGATGCATTTCTCACATTTGTGAGGTCCATCCGTTCACGGGATATCTGGGTTTTGATCTATGGATCGTTAGTCATGTTTGAGATGAAGATCAGCTTATAAACAATGAGCATATGAGCTCAACTGATCATTGGATTATATATGAATAGCCCATAGATAGTATATGGTCATCAGTATGGAAACAATCCGTAGGGCAAAACATATTAATTTAAAGACGTCACGATCCAACATTCTCTGTTTGGGATGAATGTTAGTTTAAGGACATTTCGGTCCAACATTCCCATTTTGGGGACGAGTATTAGTTTAAGGACATTTCGGTCCAACATTCCCATTTTGCGGACGAATAAGTGTTGGTTGTTGGGACCCGCCACCTCTCTGAAAATGTTGAGAAATTACAATGACATATTTTAGAGGTGTGGAAAGATGTAATCTTGAACCAAATCCCGCATTTGAGGGAAAAGATCATGGTAGATCTAAGAATCGTTAGTCTTATAAGAGACTAAGATAAAGATCATTAGTCATATATTGGACTAAGATCAACTTAGATATCATTGATGAAAGATCATTAGTCATATATGGGACTAAGATCAAATTGGGTATCACGAGCATATGAGCTCAGTTGTTTTAAAATTAAAGAGGAAGCTTAAGCTTCACAGACTTAGCCAATTTAGCCTAGGATTGGGTTTTTATAAAACCCAGCAGTGTTAAGCACTCGGTCACAAGTAGCGCTCACGTGTATTTCACGTGAGGCGCTGTGTTCTTGGCGTTCACATGTTATCACGTGAAGCATTACAATAGTGCTCAACACTAATCTTTTCTGGCGCTCACGTGTGTTTCACGTGAGACGCTGAAATAGTGGTAAGCACTAGTCTTTTCTGGGGCTCACATGTATTTCACTCTGGGCATCTTAGAGATTTAATCTTTGTACATGTTTTTAGAGAAGTTTAACTTCTGTTAAAGGTATTTTGACCATTAATAATCACCAAGATCACTATTTTGAGGATCTGGGAACAGGTTCTTTAAGAACTAGGTTCTTGTTTTATGAGAGAACTAAGTTCCTGGAGTATAAACTTCATTTTCATCATGTCCTTTCTTCCATTGTTCCCCTTTGCTGATTTTCAAGAACAAGATCTCCCTGATGAGAATTAAATTCTCAACTTGTGGGAGATTTGTCTTACGGAGCTCAGATCCTGAGAAAGAACTATGTTTTTTTAAAGGGTTAAACCCTTAGATATGATATGATAAATAAAGGAGATATTTTGATCTTTTCTTTTTTCTTTACTTAGGGTTTTGAGGCGGAATATTTTCATTATTGAGAATTAAATTCTCTATTGTTTATAAAACCTTTTGAGAGATTTCTGTATTTTTACAGAAGCTTATAGGGGGGGTCTCCTCTCTCTATTATATCAAGTCCCTCCCTCCTTATCTATTTGCTCCTATTTATAGGAGAAGGAAAATAATCAATTTGTTGAGAAAATCTCTTATTGAGAGATCATGATTGAATTCATAATCAGTTAAATTGATCTTTTGGATCAGCCGGTGAATTTTGTTTACCGTTGTATTTTTAATTTAAAGGCTCTCGATTTAACAGAGAAGATTTCTTGTTTATTTTAATAAGATTAGGAAGATATTTTATTAAAATAGAATTTAATTCTATCCATAGGATTTTATTCTATTTAACGGAGATGACAATTGAGTTTGGGAAGATGACAATTGAGTTTAACATCTACAAGCTAGGAAGTCAACCCTCTGAACCCTATGCTCAGATAGTTGATGTATGTTCTGTCGAAAAGATAGCTTCCGACTGTTGCGAATTTGACGAGCTTCACGATACTGATCTCGACGCCACTAGTGCGTTATGGTTTGATCTTACTGTTTATTATACAAGTGAAGACCCTTCTGTCGACAAGTCCACACCTAAATCCGAACCCTTTGACCTGTCGAATGATTTAGTCGAGCTATCCGAGTATCATAATTTCCTTTCCGATGAGATTATCATTCAGAATATTGATGAAAGTTTTGAAGTCATTTTTGCCAAAGAACTCGCATTCCTAGAAGACATGGAAGTTGTGATGAATCAACCCCCACCAAAAGAAGTTGAACCGCCACCCCATCTTCTTATCAAGTACGAGAATGCGAGTAGTGCATCATCACTGTTTTGTCTCTACCAACCGAGACGAAAACCCGATCGATTATGCCTCTTATCTCCTCACTTCTTCATATCTATGATCTTCTACCAACCATAGTGTTACATTGATAAAATATTCGAACGGTTGGTGTTGACTTTTGGTCTTTGTAAAGCTTTGCATAGACCAATAACTTTATCCCTCCTCTTATAATTTTAAATGCATAATACCGTTTCACTCAAGTTTGGGGGAAAGAAATATATTTTGTCTCTTGAAAGAAAAACAAAATTTTTACAAAATTGTGAGCCAAAAATAAGTTTGGGAAGGATTTCACTGACATTAATTCTTGTCCCATTTACTAACTTTTCCTCCTAAGTCTACAGGTTTTAAGCTTAAACGATGACATTAGTGAGGACATTACTGCAAATAGGTTTGGGGGAGGTTTGTGCTTATTCACGCATCATTTTGCATTATACTAAATA
Source organism: Agapanthus africanus (assembly GCA_030015575.1). Lineage (NCBI taxonomy): Eukaryota > Viridiplantae > Streptophyta > Magnoliopsida > Asparagales > Amaryllidaceae > Agapanthus > Agapanthus africanus. Next base: position 53,118,553 of record CM057350.1, on the reverse strand, counting down.
CTAGCACAAAAAGTTTTAATTTTTTTTGATAATAAAAGTTAGGATGTGAAAAAATACATATGAAAGATAGAAAGAGATTCAAGAAAAGCATGAAAATTTGATGTTTTATAACGAAACTAGTAATAGGGAGTCATGAGCTGTTGTTCCAAGGGTTAGTATGATGAAGGAAATCATTAATCTGAGAATAGAAATAAGTCTGAAAAATAGTCCATATTCTTGAGTCCAAACATCTGAACGTTGATACCTTACTATACGCACATGCACACATCTTGGAACTTGGGATAGTAGAGGATACCTTGAAATGCTCTTGTCTAAAAGCCTTATGTTTCCCCAATAAAAGAGAAAAACTTTGTTTAAAAATTAATGAGGCAGCACCTCACGTGCTTCCCACGAGGGCGCCAGCGCTAAGACCAATCTGATAGGAATTAATCCTATGGTGGCGCCTCACGTGCTCCTCACGCGGACGCCAATGTGCAAAGCACATGAATATCCATTATAAGAATTAAAACCTTGAGTAGGGTCCACGTGCACAACAGGTGAGCGCCAGCGCCTAGATAGAATTAAATTCTACTCTCTGTTAAACAGAGCCGTTGGATAAAAAATCCAACGGAGATGATAAATCATCAAAAATACAGAATTAAATTCTGTCGGAAGAAAACATCCCCCAAATTGGATTATAGAATAAAATTTTAGTTTGGGATATATTCCCTCAATCTTTCTAAAACAAGAAAAATTTCCCTCTGTAAAACAGAAAACCAGTGGATTAAAAATCCAACGGTAATTAAAAAATTACCGTTTTACAGAATAAATTCTGTGTAAGGGAAAATATTTCCCAAATCTTGTTAGAAACAAGTGTAAAACAGAAACCCTTGGATCAAAAATCAAATGGTGGGTAAAAATCCCCAAATCAATTAGGATCTCTTAATGAGAGATTTCTTCAGAGTTAATTAACAAATTTCTTCTACTATATAAAGGAACCAAGACTTTAAGTCTAAAAAGAAGAAACCCCCCCTCCATAAGCTTCTAAAAACCGAAGCATAAAGCTTCAAAAGAGAATAGAAAAGAAGATCTCCTTCCTCAAAAACACTAGGTAAATAAAAAGTATAGAGATCAAAACATCTCGTTTACAGATCTAAAGGTTTAACCCTTTTACAAAAAAGAACTTTGTTCTTGCTCTGGATCTGAGATCCACAAGACAAGTCTCCCATAAGTTGAGAATTTAATTCTCATCGGGAAGAATTTGTTCTTGAGAATCGAAGATTAGGAAAAGGACTAGGAATTGAATTCCTTGAAACGAAATATATAAGAGACACTTGGTTCTCATAAAAGAACTTGGTTCTTAAAAAACGAAAGCTTGATCATTAATGGGCGCCACAGAAGAAAAGAGTGCTTAGCACTCACTGGGCAGTGCCCAACGCCTCACGTTTCCCTCATGTGGGCACCACAGAAGAAAAGAGTGCTTAGCGCTCACTGGGCAGCGCCCGGTGCCACACGTGGGCGCCACAGAAGAAAAGAGTGCTTAACACTCACTGAGCAGCGCCTAGCGCCTTACGTGCTTCGCACGTGGACTCCATAAAGGCCGCCTAGCACTCCATATAAAGACAAAAGGAGCAAAAGTGTTTTACACTTATTGGGTAATCCCCCTTGACTTCTCGGTCCTTTGCCAGTTTAAGGACGTAGTGGTCCATTGCCGGTTTAAGGACGTAGTGGTCCATTGCCGGTTTAAGGACGTAGTGGTCCATTATGTTCATCTTGCGCGAACGTGTATTTGTTACGTGACGGAATGAACAAGGGCGATATGGAATGCACCCAGTATGGGGTGCGGTCTAATTTGAGGTGTGCACGTCGGTTTGGACGGTTTGGGAATGCACTGAAGAATTGTTGGTTGTCGGGACCCGCCACCTCTTTGATGACGTTGAAGAATTACAACGATGTGTATTAGAGGTGTAGAGAGATGTACCCTTAAATCAAATCCGGTATCTGAGGAAAAAGGGGGGGTTGTTGTGGAGGCCCTAGGAATCGTTAGTCATATTTTGAGACTATGATTACCTTAGGAGATATGGGATGAATATCATTTGGATATCATCAATTAAAAGATCAATAGTCATATGTGAGACTGAGATCGGTTTGGGAAATCATGAGTATATGGGCTCGGTTGATTTGAATCAAGGTGGTTATATCCTCAGAGGACCTAGCCAATTTGGGCTTGATCTTCTCAGTGGTCTCTCTTTTTTTTATTGAAAAACAGGAATGCTAAGCACTTGCTTGGGCTCTGTTTAATCTGTTCCCCTTTTATGCAAAAAGTGTTGAGCACTTATATAAGTTTTGACGCCCACAGATGATCATGTGGAGCTTTCATTCATGGGGGATTACCTAATAAGTGTAAAACAAATCGAGCCCAAATGTCCCTAAACCAATATTCGATTCCAAAACGGCGATAATGGACCCAAATGTCCCTAAACTAATATTCGCCTCCAAAATTGCGATAATGGACCGAAACGTCCTTAAACTAAAACAATAGAGCCCAAATGCTCTTTTGTTGGATCTGAAATAAAAATGATCCTGAAACCTCGTTAAGTGGATCTTAGTCTCAAATTGGACTTATGTATCCTTAACAGAAACAAATCAAGCCCTCAAATGCTCACATACATTTAAGTCGATCGTAATCTCAAAATAGATTAACGATCTTTAAATAAAAAAAACCCAAATTTAAGAAATACGGATTTGGACTAATCCACGCCCTACGGGCGACAACATAAATTAGTCTCCGTATACAATCCACGGGCAACCAAAACAAAAAAAAGTATACACGACACGAAGTGAACTTCTGGAGCAGGAGAAGTGGTTATCGCGATGCGGAAACGTAATTAACTACAAGGACTTGCGCCTGCAGTGAAGAGCGTCCCCACAATAAAAAAACCTTCACAGAACGAGGGGGAATCTGACGAAGTCACACTACAATGGCCGCATACTTCCAAACCTCCGATATACGGTACCATAAATCAACTTAGTATCTTCAGAGAGATGGACGGATAAATCCAAATAGCATCTGCCCCCAAATTCAGGCAGGACGATCCATCCCGGTTTCGTCCCCGTTTTCGGTGGTGAACAGATTCTGGCATGCCCGGTGGGACCTTTTCCTCTTTTCACTCCACACTTCGTGTGTCGTGTTTGCGAATAGAATCGTGGTTTGCTATGGTTTCCTTTAGATTCGAGGTACTAAGATTTGGTGTTTTGTTCCTGTGCAGAAAGAAGAAGAAAAAAGATCAATGGCTTCAAGCTGCACAAACTGTAGCAGCAACTCCCGCTCCGCCTCAACTGGAGGAGTGACATATGGGCCCAATGCGGCCTCCATATTTTCAATGCCGGTGGGGTAGGTGACTCAAGCCACCACTGGATTGTTCTTTGGCTCAATGCTCCTGCCAGCGAGTTTCAGCGCCCAGTGCCACCACAGGAAGCCCCCAAGAAGTCGGTCTTCGATCGACTTACAAACACCACGGCCCCTCTTAACGGGTCGTCTAAGTCCGCCACCTCAGTCTTCAACAGGCTGATCTGAAGCTCAAGTGGGCCCGCAAAGAGGCTCGTGATACCTGAAGGGGCTATCCCAAAATGGACAATCCTCCCAACTCCTCCGACGGGTGAAGTCGTCAATGGTGCTTCGCCTACAAAAAGATCGGTCTTTGACAGATTGGCCGTTTCAACTCTTGCTGTGGGTGAAGCATCAAAAGTACTTCCCCTACCAGAAAATCGGCCTTCGAAAGATTGGCCATTCCCTCTTAACGGACGTCAGTCTTCGACGGGCTAGCACCAGCAGCTGCCCCTCACCAATGCCGGGGGCACGACGGAGCCGCTTCTACAACTGAAGTAGTCACATCTGCAAGGCACGCTCAACGTTGCCACTGGCGCCGAGTGAGAAGAGCTGGGGGCAACTCCCCCTCCGGACTCACCCTACCAGCTCCAATGGTGGAAATTGATGCTGCTGTTCAAACCGGGAACAACTTGGATCTGCTTAGGTGGGTACGAAAGAACTCTCCAACTATAGTGCTGAAGAAATCTCCCCTACCTGCTGAAAACACGACGCAAGCAAAGCTGGAACAGCCCCCTCAGCGGCTCTCTTCCCAAATCCACAGGGTCTGACGGAAAGTCTAAGATTCTGTGATCAACAAAGACTACTCTCGCCGACTGAAGAAAATGAAGGCTCGGCAAGAGGAGGACCATCCCTCCATCATACATAGAGGGACGTCTTCAACATGGGTGCCTGTTACAATGGCTCCTTCAACTTCGACCTTCCATAAAAGGGTGAGGCTGGAGAATCTCCCACCGCCGGCGGCAAATTCCAAAGGCGATGGACCCAAACGCCCCAAGTCCGGGGCATGATCATACACACGGTTTACATGGCTTCTGGGAAAGAGGAAATTCATGCTTCCTTGGGTCATCGGCCGCAAACTCGGTCGTTGACAAAAGCTCAGGATCAACAACAGAAGCTCCAGGAGATGCTGACGAAAATGGCAGCACTCACCAGACAGAAAGAAAGTCCGGAATCAGCAAGTGAACAGCGCCAAGAGCAGGAAACTGATACAGAGTTCCTGCGAAGGGTGCTAGAAAGAAAAGACAAGGAGGCCACGGAATAAGCTGCTAATATAAAGCAGATGGTGCTACTGTTCCAGGATATGGTTTGAATGATGATTCAGCCAGAACCTCCAGCCGAAGATCCACCGATAATCGTTGAAGACGACATATGGGAAACATTGAACCCTCTTCCGGCTCTATCAATGGCCAGGGAGGAAACGATCTCTAAACCTGCCCCTGACGATTACATAGCTCAACAAATACGATCTCATCAAGCCAACGAAGTGGCTGGCCAAGTCGTCAGAACCGGGCGACCGTACCTAGGCTGGTACGATCAAATCAAGTATCTGTCGGGATATACAATCCCCAAGTTCCATGTGTATAAAGGGATAGGCAATCCTCATCAGCACATTGCTCAGTTCAGAGCTTTATGCGGCAATACGGCAGGCGACGACAAATTGCTGCATCGCCAGTTCGTTGGCAGGCTGTTGGAAACAACATTCAAAAGGTACTCAGAGCTCCCAAATGACTCCGTCAAAACATTCACAAAAATGGAATTGCTGTTCACACAGCGGTTCGCAAGTGCAAGCGAACGCACCTCGATCACAGCATTAATCAATGCCAGGGTAAAGTCAGGAGAGACCTGGGTCTAATACGCGATCCGGTGGCAGAATCTATGGTCAAAATGTGAACAACGCATCGAAGAATCTCCTGCCGTGGGCATGTTTATCAGGACCCTTGATCCTCAAGCGACCGTGTCCCAGTTCATGACGTTCTTCAAGCCGACCACCTTCCAGGCGCTGATCGATAAGCTGGCCCAAATGGACCAGATGGCCACGGGCCTTCCTCCTCAAAAATGGACCCTCGAAATGCCAAGGGTAAAGGGAAAGGAGTCTTCGTTCCCAACACTTAACAATAGCTGAGTAACCCGAAGCCAGTTACTCGCCAAAATAACATGCGTCCACGTATATCCCTAGAAGAAAGGCTAGGACATTCTTACTCGTTTCCCCATGATAAGATGAGGAGACTGTTCGAGTTGGTAGTGTGCAACAAACTTATCACGTTACCGGACCCATGACGTCCATCGCAACTTGGCACATCAATAACCCCAACTATTGCTCCTATCACAAGATGGTGAGCTACCCAATTGAGAATTGCTACGTATTCAAAAACTGGGTTGGAAATCAATACCAACAAAGGAAGTTTGCGTTATCGGAGAACTGGAGGTTCAACCCACCATAAAAGCACGCTCCTAAGAAAGTAGACATGCCGAGGGCATCATGCTCGCTCGTGGAAGAAGCTCCTTGGGAAGTTGTCCTTTCAACTAAAACCAAAAGAATGCTGAAAGATCTTCAGGCGTGTCCGACGATCAGATGGAAAAGCCCGCTGGAGCCCGAGATCATTGAAGGAATGTTGAAAGAACGTTCCGCACCGAAAACAGTTGATAAGGGGCAAAACCCCCAAGTCAAGCCTTCAAAGTCTTCGAAGAAAAAGAAGAAGACCAAGAAGCCTGTGCAGTCTGCCGGGTATGACGACAAGCGCACGGACCTGCAAAAGTATATCGACGCGCTGGAGGAGTACAACCAGAAAGCGCGAACCCCAGTTACTCTCGAAGAGTTTCTGAATCATATCCTTGAGAACGGATATACTGATGATGATGAAGAAATGACCCATCAGAAGAAACCTAGGACTATGTAGCAAGTTGCCACATGGTCTCCCATTCGTCGTCAAATGTCGAAGAAGCTCACTCAGCGTCGGAAAGCAACGCAGAGGAACTGGGGACAGGAGCGGCACTAAAATCCCTGGAATAGTCAGAAGACCCAATCGATAAGCTATTAAACGAAGCCTTTCGAAAAAGCAAAGCTGACCGAGAACGCGAAACAACCATATACAAAAAGGATAAGCGTCAGCGTCAGGATTAAGAAGCTGCGGCAAGGAGGAGTCATAAAGAACTCTGACCAAACCAATGCACACATGCGGCAAACAAGAGCAGGATTAAGACAGAGAAACGGCTCACTAAAGCCCTATCAGTAGGAATGAAGCTGCCTCCTCTCAAAGTAAACACGCCCGGGGTCATAAGCCTCAGAGTGGATTCACATCCGAACTACTGCTTATACTATCGGAGGGTCACTCACCCTACCGGAGAATGTTGTGCCTTCAAGAAGTGGTGGTATGGATACATTGCCCATCAACAACACTTCAAGAGAATGAAACACGAAGCTCATCGACAGCAAAGAAGTTCGACAAGTGCGCGTGAGAAAATGACTGGCAACTGTCATATGGTTGATACCAGTCGGGAAAGCGAAAAACCCCAAATTCTTACCTTCGGGAGCGATTCTGAGGAAGAAATGACCTTCGGCCCTCTCTTCAAGAATTCCACCTCCAAAAAGAAGAGGGGGAGAAGAACTGCGAGAACATTCAACTGCATAACGGCACGCTGCCTGAAAAGAATCTCGGACCTGCAAATAAAGGTTTGAGTAAAAGAGACAAGGGGAAAGAAAAAGTCCCTGGGGAGATCACCCTTGATGATGGAGTCGTTAAAGAGCTCGCAGTCAAGGACCAGGTTTATCGCCGAAAATGGAGACGAAACCGCGTACGTCATCTTGCCTGAATTTAGGGGCAGATGCTATTTGGATTTATCCGTCCACCTCTCCGAAGATACCAAGTTGATTTATGGCATCGTATATAGGAGGTCTGGACAGATGCGGTCGTTGTAGCAGACTTCGTCAGATTCCCCCTCATTTACGAGGGTTTTTTTCATTGTGGGGACGCTCTTCCCTGCAGGCGCAAGCCCCTGCAGTTAATTACGTTACCGCATCGCGGTAACCACTTTCGCCTGCTCCAGAAGTTCACTTCGTGTCGTGTGTATTTGTTTTATTTTTGGTTGCCCATGGATTGTATTCGGAGACTAATTTATGTTGTCGCCCGTAGGGCGTGGATTAATCTAAATCCGTATATCTTAGATTTGGGTTTGGGTTAATTTAAGGATCATTAATCACGTTTGAGATTAAGATCAACTTAAATTTTTGTTAAGAATACGTTAGTCCAATTTGAAACAAAGATCTACTTAACTGGGTTTTAGGATCATTCAGATCCAACAAAAGAGCATTTGGGCTCAATTGTTTTAGCTTAAGGACGTTACGGTCTGTTGTTAGTTTAAGGACGTTTCGATCCGTAGATCACCATTTTTGAGGAGAGGGCTTTAGTTTAAGGACGTTATGGTCCGTAGGGTTTAGTTTAAGGACGTTACGGTCATAAAGTTTAGTTTAAGGACGTTACGGTCCGTAGATCACGATTTTATGCTCGTGTATTTGTTACGTGACGGGATGCATGGCGATGATGTGGGATACACCTATTTGGGGTGTGGTTTGGTTTAAGGTGTGCACGTCAACTTAGGAAGTGCACCCAAAAAACAGTTGGTTGTCGGGACCTGCCACCTCTCTGAAGACGCTAAGGAATTACAACGACATGCATCAGAGGTATGGAGAGATGTACCCTTGAACCAATTCTCGTGCCTGAGGGAAGAGATCATGGTGGGCCATCTAAGAATCATTAACCATTTTTTCGGACTTAGATTAACATAGGAAATATGGGATGAACATCATTTTGGATGTCATGAGTCATGTTTGGGAAGCAATGAACCCACGGGTTCAGTTGATCCGAATTAGGGACCCAACCAACTTGGGCTTGACCCACTCAATTTTCTTTTATTTGAAAGAAGTGCTGAGCACTGTCTTAGGCTCAGTCCCCTTTTTCTTGCAAGAAGTGCTGATCACTGTCTTAGGCTCAGTCCCCTTTTTCTTGCAAGAAGTGCTGAGCACTCATGTGAGTTCTGACGCTCACACTTTACTCTCTCTTTTCTTTTGTCTCTATATGGAGTGTTGAGCACTCTTTATGGCGCCCACGTGTTAAACACATGAGGCGCTAGGCGCTGCTTGGTGAGTGTCAAACACTTTATGTTCTGTGGCACCCACATGAGGGTCACGTGAGGCGCTGGGCGCCAGCCACTGAGTGCTAAGCACTCTTTATTTTATAGCGCCCATGTGAAGGGCACGTGAAGCGCTGGGCGCCAGCCGCTGAGCGCCAGCCACTGAGTGTTAAGCACTATTTATTTTATAGCGCCCACATGAGGGGCACGTGAAGCGCTGGGCGCCAGCCACTGAGTGCTAAGCACTCTTTATTTGATAGCGCCCACGTGAGGGGCACGTGAAGCGCTGGGCGCTGCCCATTGAATGCCAAGCACTCTTTATTTTATGGCGCCCATGTGAGGGGCATGTGGGGCGCTGGGCGCTGAGTGCCGCCCACTGAGTGCTAAGCACTCTGAGTTCTCTCTCTCTTCTTCTTTTTTTTTGAATGATCCACAGGATCTTTATCTAATTTTTATTTACCTAAAATTTCCAAGAAGAGAGTTCTTCTTTCTCGAGAATTTAATTCTTTATTCTTTCAAAGCTTTCTCCTTTTTTTAATCTTATGGGGGGTTCCTCTGTGTTAAACTTGAAGTTTTGGGGGCCTTTATATAGTAGAGGAAAGTCTGTTGATTAGTTGAAGAAATCTCTCATTGAGAGATCCTAATTGATTTGGGGATTTTTCCCACCGTTGGATCTTTGATCAAAGGACTTCTATTTTATAGAAAATATTTTTCTTGTTTTTAACAAGATCAGGGAAATATTTTTCCATACAAAATTCATTCTGTAGCTCGGTGATTCTTTAATCACCATTGAATTTTTAATCCAACGGTACTCTGTTTTACAGAGAGTAATCTTTCTTGTTTAGAAAGATTTGAGGAATATTTCCTCAACAGAATTTAATTCTGCACTCTGATGATTTATCATCTTCGTTGGATTTTTGATCCAACGGCTCTGTTTAACAGAGAGTAGAATTTAATTCTACCAGGCGTCGGCACTCACGTGCTGTGCACGTGCGGCACCAATAAGAGTTTTTTAACTCTGGCGCTGGCGCCCTTATGGTAAACAGGTGAGGCGCTGCCTGTTTAGTTTTGAATAGAGCTTTGCTCTGTTAAGAGTTTTTAACTCTGGCGCCGGCGCCCTCATGGCAAGCACGTGAGGCGCTACCACTTAAGTTTTGAACAGAGTTTTGCTCTTTTATTGGGAAAACAATTGCCCCCCACTGTTGCGCTTACGTGGCTCACACGTCAGTGCAGCGGTGGCATCCTTTCTACCATTGGATCTCTTCGAAAGTGGAACCATCTCCTTGTGCCTATAAGTAGGGCCTATGGCCCTTAAGATGTCTGTTGTTCATCTTCCTAAACTTCTTCTTTCTAAGAATATAATTCTCTTTCCAGAGCTTAGATCTCTGCCCAAAGAAATTCTTTTAGAGTTAGAACTTTGCCAGAAAAAACTTGGTAAGGATTACAATCGAACCCATTAACAGAGCTTTGCTCCTCTTAGATCGTAGATCTTTAAAATGTATTTTAGGGTTTCTTAACCCGTTAATTAGAGTTTTGATCATCTTTCATGAAGAACTCTTAGAGTTTCTAGGACTTTTCTTGGAGATCTTGAAGATCTTGGGGTTTTACCCTGTTGAAAAGCTTTGCTTTTGAGAGTTCTGGTAGATTACCCCATTGTTTTACAGAGCATGGCTCTAAGAAATTCTAGGGGAATTTTATTCCCTTCTTAATTTTTTGACAGATATGAAATCTGTTTGCAGAGCACAGCTCTCGAGGGAGTTTAACTCCTTAGTCCAATGATATTTCTCATTAAATGAGAATCCTTTTAGGATTCTATTCTTAATGAGTGACTGCACCATCAATGATGGGGCGTCACCTTAATTGTGTGGGCTCCCCTTTTTCCCACTGCAATACCGTACAAATTTTTTTAAGTATCAAAGAACGTTAAAGTTCTGAAACATAACGCCAATAGCTGAACCTTCTCTTTTTGTGCAGGTGCAATGGCCTTCGACTCTTCCTTCCCTTTCATACGTTCAGAGAACGCCTTTGCCGACGCGCCTGTGGATCGAAAAGTCTTCGCACTTATTAAAGATCATGACCGGGAGCAGAAGTCTCATCACTTGTGGGGGTCATGGTATAATTAAATCATTCGGGGTCGGCGCAGTTTTTCTTGTGCAGCGCCTTCAGAGCCAATTTCAGCGATTCATTACGCCGATTAGCCTCAAGTGATTTATGCCGTAGAAGAGGTCAACTGGACTGAGGGTCGCCTTCAGCCCTCTATAGCATCACTACCCGTACAGCCACCGATGGCTTTGGATATTTAGGGCGGAGCACATGCCAAGGCGAGTCACGCCTTTAGGGGCAAGTCTATATGATAGGGTTGACTCCTCGCCAATCAGCCGGCTACCTGCAGTGGGCTCGGTATATCTTATCGGCTAAGAAGTCGCTACCGTTGAAACTTAGGCTGTATCGTGCATATATGCGTCCCTTTTCCAATATCCCGCGCCTCATGTATGGTGGCTTAAGGCTTTTCTGGAATAGTGGAACATCCCAAGCCACACATTTCTTCTATCGGACCGGGAGGTCTCAATTTCCTTGGAGGTGTTTGCGGAAATCTCCGGCTTACCCGTCAGAGGAGAACATTATGAGGAGATACTTCCCCCTGACGAGTACATCTTTGCCACCAAATCAGTGGTGATGGGCCTTACTCCAGAGAATTCTATTCAACACCGGTTCCCAAGCCTAATCAAGGTGTTGAACATTTATAAGAGTTTGTTCTTAGAGTCTGGAGGGCACGGAGTTGGCTTTGAAGACTTCATCATCCGCTTTCTTCGCCCAGACGTCTTGTAGAAACAAGCCACGAAATTTGCTAAGCTTGATGACCCGTTCGGTTTTGGTTTGGATAACTTGCCGATGGCAGAGGCGGATCTGAGGAATTTCTTCATTCCAGACATTCCGGTCATCCCTTTCACAGAGCTCGCTGCTCTAGACGTCGATGAAGAGACGTTCTTTCTGGGGTTCATCGGCCTGTGGTTGAATTGTTTGTGCTTCTGACGCATCCTCGCTATATGAGGCCGTCCGTCTTTTATCCGGCCCACCGCATGATTGCAGGGACGCGTGTGGCCATTGGGATCGCAGGGCTGGCTCATCTATATCATGGCTTGAGCTTAGCGGCAGATACTGCTCAGTCGGGGGTAAATCCCGTACATCTTTCGTTGCACTACTTCACGTTGTGGATCGAGATGCACGTGCTAGGCGCTTTCGGTGTTCAAAAATGACCCCGCTTCTATGACGGCTACAACTTTCCTCGGGTCATGTATCTGGTTGATGCTTCAGCGTCAGACACGTCGTAGCGAGAGGCTCGGCGACTAGTCCTCCACCCGTGCATGGTTCGGGACAGCATGACCTTTGTCGATAGAGTCTTAACTATCGGCAAGGAATCTACTAAGGTGGTGCAACCGCTGTGTGACACTTTCAAAGACGGGGCTTCTACATTGAAGGCTCAGGAAATCTTGCACTTGTATTCTATTAGGCCGGGCTTTTTAGTATTCAGACAGAACGCCTCGGCACTATTCATGAGGTAAAACCCACACTGCTTTGCCCAACAGTCAGGTCATAATCAGGGTGTTCCTCTCGAGGCATTCTTAGCCGAGCCGGCTGCTACGGAGGAGGGTATTCGCAGCGCGCTGCACCACTTTATGTGATTAAATATGGGGTCCAATTTTCTCATTAGCGAGCCGAGCTATGTGCCGAAAGCTTCAAACGCTTACGTGGCGTGGTACCGGCATGCGACGGGTGCTATTATTAGGGACGAAAGGCGGTTATTGCTTGATCACAAGGATGCAGTCCCCACTTGTAATCCATCTGTCCCCTTAAAGCGATGGACTGCCGTTCATCTCTCCTTAAGAGAAGATATTACGGCTGTGGTCCCATGATCTTTCCCTGCGAAGCTTCAATCGGGTGTTCCCACAACTGCAGTAGCCGTGGCATCCCCGGAATCTGGCGCTGGTGTGGAAATCGGGACCCGCCGCCCGAAAATGCCTGCCAAGTGCAAGCTCTTGTCATCGGCCGCTGGTGTCCATTCGCAGAAAAAGAAGAAGTCTCTATTTTCTGCCGATGTCATATTCGGCCAGGAGCCACATGCTCCCTACAGTGATGGCTTGTGCGAATACAGCACCAATGAGGGTTTGTTCGACACGCCTGTGACCGATACTGATCTACAGGCTGCCTTCACGGCTTCCGAGCGACTGGCTCGCGAGGAAGCGGTGTTGATCTCTATCGCGAAGTCAGGTATACTTCAGTTATATTCTTCTGCGGCTATCCCTTTTCTCTTTATTATGCTTCTATTAACGCTTTCTTCTTCAACAAGTATTTCTGCCGAAGAGGCTCTCACGGCTTCCCTCAAGACGTTCGACGAGGAAGAGAGGCTCCGCACTTCTTTGGGCCTTGGTATAATTCATTTCATTACGCCTTTACTATTTTTTTATTCATGATCTGACCCTTCTCTTTGCCCTGTTGCAGGAACTACCGCAACTCTGGTCATTCCAAGTGCAGTGCCAATCCCAAGTGGCGATGCAGCAAAGTGTCTAGAGCCAGCTACTATGGCCACGACCATCCCAAAGTCACCACAGGAGGCGTTGCTGAAGTAGTCGATGATGGACGCCGTAGTGGCTTCGGAGGCAGAGCTCAGTTCGGACGATGACGTCCCCCTGTCGGAGGTCTTAAGGAGGTTAGTTCTCACTTCTCGGACTGAAAGGAAGCGCTGGAAGCACGCAGCGAGGGAACACGATGCTATTTTGGCCGCAGATGCAGGCTCAAGCAGTATTCCGCCTGCTGACATTCCTTCGGCGGATATTCCTTCCACCCTGTCTACCGCCCATAGACAGGTTGCACGTGCAGCTCGGGAAGAAACTGAAAAGCTATTACAAGGTAACGTAACGCCTAGTCCTTTATTAGAACTTGGTCCTCGAATTCTGACATACGTATTTCCTTTTAAGCACGGCCGAGTCCTGACGATGGTATAGCGGGTGAAACGCCAATGATTATAGAGACCGAAGTGGCCACTCTTTCTCGGGACTGGGACTGTCCAGACTGCTTCTCTTTCTCCTTGTGGCTCCTTTGTATCGGCAGGTGTCGCAAGCATTACGACGGCCCTCGTCGAGTCAGGGGAAGAAGCTATGGGTGCAGAAACTAGTCCCCCCAAAGAGAGTGAGGAAGCCGTTACACTTGGTGACGCTTCCGGTGCGGTTTCGGTCCCTGATCTGTCAGGTAGTCCTTAGGTTGTTGTTTTTGAGTTTTTTTTAATCCTGTTAAGCCCTTCTAATGATATTTCATTTGTCTTGAGCATAGGCATGGTAAACCCTGAAGCTGTGCCGGCTGAAGAAGTGTCACCGGCCTCTATTTTGATGGTCGTTGTCCCTTCGCTTCCTTCTGCACCTCCTCAAATCTTGGAAGGTATGGGTTTCTCACTTATTTGTTTTACTGTTGATACAATCCTCCTTGAATTAACTGTATATTGGCGCAACTCTGCAGGAGTACTTTTCGACCATTTGTACCAGGTGTTAAACCCACACTTTTCCTTTCAATCGGAAATCATTCCACCTTCTGGTATTGGTCAGTATATTCTTCACCTAATGTTTCTCCCCCCTTTTTTTATGAGTAGACTTATTGTTGCTAAGCCTTCCTTCTATTGACCACAGTATCACGGGTCGGAGGAGGAAGCGAAAGAATAGCCGCGCCTCCGGTCCTCCCTATTCTGCCGCCTGCCATAGTCGGTACGATAGATTCCATCCCTCAGGTGTTTTTCTTTGTCTCCCAAGTTGAAATTTGACCGTAATTCATTTTGCAGCGATTACACCGGCTCCAGCTCCTTTTGAGTCTCGCATTCCAATCCCGCGGGGCCCTTCGCTAAACGTACATCTTCCAGAGGCGCCGCGAATAGCCGGCGAACGTTAAGCGAGTTTATCGAAGATCTCAATGCTGAGGCCCTCACTTCTGCTACGTATTTTGCCGTCGAAGTCAATCCAATGCTGGCGACACTTGTGAACTTCCATAATGAAGATCTCGCCGGTTCTTGGGTTGATTATTGCAGGAAGATCGAGGCTTGCCTGTACGAGATTGAGCTTAAGCGTCTCGCTCCTGAGGTTTTGGCCTCGAACTCTCAGCGGGCTGAGATTGAACTTCCTTTCATTCGCCATTTTGAACAAGAGGCGGCCCTGAGACGAAAGGAACATGAGGCGGCTTCCAGCGAATCCGTCCAATTGCGCGCCCAGGTTGAAGCGAATGCTGCGCAGCTAAAAGCTATTTTCGACAACCTCCAGCGATGTATTTCGGATGGGTTGACGCTAAGGCAGAAGCTTGACTTCACTGAGCGGATCACGCAAGACTGCGAAGCTGCCAAGCTAGAAATCGATGAAAATCTTTCATCCTGTTTGCACCAACGGACTCAAATTGAAGCAGAGTTGGTCGTTGTAGCTGACCACGAGAAATAATTGAGAGGAGCGTGCGAGCGGCTGGTCAATTTATTGAAAATGCCTCCTCCTTAATAGCTGTCGTTGTACCCTCTTCAGTGTACTGACTGTAAACTTATAATTTACGAATAACATGTATTCATTTCGATTCTTGTATGAAATGTATCTTGCATTCGCTTGAATTCATGAATAAAAGACATATTTTATTTTATACTGGCATTTTTCTTTTCTTTGATGTCGTGATCTGGTGTGAAGTAGTTTATATACTCATTTCAGAGTTTGTAGCTTACCTTCCTTGGGCTTGTAGGCAAACTTGTCCTAACGTCACAGTTAACCCCTGCTCTTTACGATAGAGGTCCGTTAGGGTCTGTGGTACTAGGGTTTTTTGTCTGTCGTACCCTCGCGTTGGCTGATGCATTCCCCGATATGCAGACTTTACGCTGTTGTTCGAATAGCCCCGCGACTGTCATGTCTCTGATCCTTTCGGGGGCTGGACAAGACGTCTTCAAGTAATTTTCTTAGGTCATATTACCGTCGGAAGAGCAAACGTTAGGAATTTTCCCTAATGCTTTTTACTTGAGGTTAGGCTCCGTTTAGGAGCCCCGATGAGTCATAACCACTCCGCGCTGGTGTGGGATGATCTCTGATAGTCTTTCAGGTTTATTTGAGTTGTCGTCAAGACCCTGAAGCTAGAAATTTGGCCTTCGCTTCCTTTGTTGATACCGCGTCTGCTGTAATGAGACGAATGTCGAGGTGTTGAACCGTCGAGGCTTGGAACCAGGGACTTTGCCGTGGCTCCGCTTTTTTGATATTGTGTCTGCTGTAACGAGACGAATTTCGAGGTGGTCTCTAGGTTGTCTGTGAACCGTCGAGATTTGGAACTATGGACTTTACCATGGCTTCGTTTTGTTGACCATGGGGTCGCTTGTTGACGTCGCGTCTGCATCCTGTTGGAGTGAGAAGAAACGCCTTTGTTGATCTCTAGGTTGTCTGTGAACCATCGAGATTCGGAACTAGGGATTTTGCCATGGCTCCGTTTTGTTGATGTAGCGTCTGGTGTAATGAGACGAATGTCGAGATGGTTTCTAGGTTGTCTGTGAACCGTCGAGATTTGGAACTAGGGACTTTGCCATGGCTTTGTTTTGTTGACCATGGAGTCACTTGTTGACGTCACGTCTGCATCTTGTTGGAGTGAGAAAAAACGTCGTTGTTGATCTCTAGGTTGTCTGTGAACCGTCGAGGCTTGGAACTAGGGACTTTGCCATGGCTCCGTTTTGTTGACGTAGCGTCTACTGTAATGAGACGAATGTCGAGATGGTCTCTAGGTTGTCTGTGAACCGTCGAGATTTGGAACTAGGGATTTTCCATGGCTCTGTTTTGTTGACCCTGGGGTCGCTTGTTGATGTCGCGTCTGCATCCTGTTGGAGTGAGAAGAAACACCGTTGTTGATCTCTAGGCTGTCTGTGAACCATCGAGGCTTGGAACTAGGGACTTTGCCATGGCTCTGTTTTGTTGACGTTGCGTCTGCATCCTGTTGGAGTGAGAAGAAGAGCTATTGTCATGACCCGAAAATAGGAGCTCATGACCGGCACTTGAATCACGCCACGTCTAAAGGCGTAACGTAAATCAAGTAAGCCGAAACCCAGAAATCTAAACCTTTTTAAGAAAACAAAGAGGTGAAGTTTTGAAATAAAGGTATGGTGAAAATCATAAGTTTTCTTAAATACATAAATGATGGAATATGAAAATGCAAGTAAATTTTACTAGTTGAAAACATGTTTCGTCTTTTTTAAAAATTTGGGCAGCACCTCCTTCGTATATTTTGATCCAAAACCACAAATATATGAGATAATATAAAGGCGTCCCCAAGTGGGAGCTAGCTCTTCGTCAATCGGGGGATCACAACTACGCAAGAAAGAATATATGTATAAGACGCCCAACGGTGAAGATCACCACAAAAGAATAAAGAAAAGCAAGACATTAACCCACTAGTAGCGAACATAACCCATCGCTCAAAGTCTTGCAACTACAAGTCTTGCTAAGTCTTACTACATATACAATTACTAGTTTTGATTGATGGAGTGACTAGATACAATAGAAATAATAATACAAGAGGGGTACGATCCGACATGTACCACCTACCAAAGCAAAACACCTGAATCCAGCTATGTGCCAGCGATGCCGCTACTGATCCATGCGGTCAACCTGCAAGAACTGGGGCACAACGGGAGTGAGTTGCCAACTTGTGAGTAGAAAACATTTACGAGTAGAAATCGAATAAACAATAATTCCTAGGTTAATTATGTCATAAAGGTAATACTGTGATTTCTAGGATGACTGTAACTGCATATGTGCCAACAATATAATCAATGCCAATCTGCATGTGGCCCACATCCAACCATATAACCAAAGCCTGTATGCATGTGGATCTCGTCCACGTGTCAATCAATGACACAATAACATCATGCATGTAAATATCATAAAAGCGCATGCATGAAGGTATGAGGATATAAATCAACGTGTGTCCCTCGCGACACATCAAAATCATGGAACCTGAGTGTCCAGCATCGACACTCGAAACATCATGAAACCCGTGTCCAATATCGACACATAAATCCTCATATATCTCGGGCTCTGTCAGTCCGGATCGGCCCACGGGCTCCATCTGCGGGATCGGCCCTCGGGCTCCGGCAGAACGGGTCGGCCTATATCCATCTCTCGACTCCGGTCGGTATCCTCCGGATAACCGCCAGGTCCAACCAATCACCGGTAGGTAGTCTACTGCACAACATCCCTTTCTTTTCCCGGGGTACCATACCGGGTCCACCATGAACCCGCAAACGGATCATCCAACTCCTCGAATCGGGTTTCACATATCACACGTCTCAGAACCAAGAAAACGCATGGTGGACGCACTGAAATATCATATCAAGAGAAACCGGGGTTCTAAAACAATACATACTTTCTTTTGAAATAGCCACAGTTCTCAAATCCAGAAATCTCATGAAAACAGCATATCTCAATGTGTATAATCGTAAAGCATGATGTATGTGACATGATACGGAATGTAAGCATATTCGTATATCATGCAGCATGGAACAGTGATGTGAGCATAGCAACATAATAGCAGGATGTAGCAATTCTACTGTGTGAGTGACCTAGCAATTATCGATGATGAAGTGTGTGAGCCGGCTAATCTGTGTAAGTGTAACATATGCATCATCGATAATGGTGTAGGTATACTAGCACAGGTGTATGAAATGCAATGAGAGTGACATGACCGTAGCATAAAGTAAATCGTATGCAAATGCTGACAGGTATACGTATCTAACATGGCCGAGTCGGTGAATCAATCAATCGGCATCCAGCCCCACTCATCACGTACGGTATAATCCATCGTATGGCATCCTCTAGTCAAGGGTATGGATCAATTATCATAAAATTCATCACGTACAGTAAATCATCGTACGACGGCATTAAACCATTAAGGATCCTATCAACCTATATGACAATGAGGGTACGGACCCAACGTCACGTACGGCCTATCATTCATGATTCACCACAACACACACACACACACACACACACACACACACACACACACATATATACCTATATCCCAGGTCTCATCCATAACAATCTCATATCGGGGGACCGGTAAAGGTATCAATCATCTCAATCGACTCACATCCGTATACCGACATATCAATCAAGTCATCATATCACATCGTATGTTCTTTTCATCACATTAAGTCATCTCTATGTATACATTCTATCTTATACATCTAATGTCATGCTACCCTAAAACTCATACTTATTCTAGTACAACTACATATCTTCAAGTCGTGATTCACATTCACTTTTCATATCCTTATAGCCTTCATCTCATATCACAATACATAAATTCGATCATTCATCTCATCTCTAACTATCTTTTAAACCATATCCCTAGTTTTCAACTCTAGGTTTCTACGACTGTATCCTATAGATCGGTTTCCATCCAAAATTTGCGGGGGTGCTATACGCCATCCACCCGACTTCCCCCGTAGATATAAATCTACTCATCTTGATCCTTGCTTGCCAAAGTCGATGACGCCATGCTCCGTCGTCTCGGAATCCACGCGAAAGTACCTACAATATCAACACATATCGCAATACCATTAAAATCGAGTTCGGAAAACCAATACGGCACATGGTGCGCTCATAGGTTAGAATCTATAGCCTACGCATGCAAAACAATCAAACAACCTTTGTTGTTGACGTACAAATGCCCAACAACCAAATATAAATCCAAACATCAAAACCAAGCATTCCAAAATACGGAAAATATAACCAAAAACACCCCAATGTGCTCCCAGATTTCACCCTAGGCCAAACTAGGGAATTTTACATATAGGGTTGCTCTAGATATCACCTAAGGGACTCACCAACCAAAATTCATCGAATTCCACCAAAATATGGCCGCAATTTGCGGCCACAATGAATAAATCTGCGGCCGGATTACTGCATTAGAGGCTAGGATTTCAGGTGGGGCTTCTAGGTTGCCTGCTCGTATTACTGTCAAGGGAACTTTATTTACAATGGTCTCGAGTCATCCTTGATCTCTAAATACCATCACTAAATCCACAAAAACCCGATATCGACAAATCTAAAGTTCGTATCTTGGTTTCTAATCCGGGTATTAGCCAGTAAAAATAGCACTAAGGGTCCTACAACAGTCACTTCCATCACCACAACACAATTCAAACCATAAGCTCAACTTGGAAAATTCCAAGATCACTAATCCACACTAAATTACATTCTAAACTAAACTAGAATATTAGGAAACTTAAACTAAACTAAATGAAAAGAGATATACCTCACTTAGGCAACTCAAGAAAAACCCTAGCTTCCCAAAGTCTTCAAAATCCAACTTTGTTTGGTCCAATATGTTGAGGATGAGGAGGGGATCAACTTTTATGAAGGGGGTATAGGATTTTGACAGGATTTTTGAGATGGATCTTGGGGTTGAAGGTGGAAGGAGATGAGGAGGAAGAAGATGAATTAAAATGATGGGGGATAAGGAACTGGCAGCCCCCCCTCTATCTCTTATTCTCACCCTCTCTCAATTATCACATGTCACATGTGATCCCCCCTCTCTCCCCAATAATTCATTCTCTTCTCTTTTCTTTTCCTTTCCTCACAAATAACACCAACACAATAAAAACAACATATAACTAAAATGTAACATGACATGGTGCACTAACCATGGAAAACTGTAAAAATACGGATTTGGCTTAATCGCGATTAGAAGTGCACTAATCGGGTTAAATTTTAAACTACATATAATTAATTATAAAAATGCCAAATCCAATAAATATATTTTTAAATGAATAAATCAAATAATTTCCAATTATCTCACAATTATTGGTATATATTTATACCATTTTACGAAAACCCCAATTTCGCAAATCGGATAGTTTTCGCAAAATATATTATTTTAATATTAAATTCCAAAAATAATATTTTATATTTTCTGAAATGTTACAGCCATTATTGGTCTCTAGGCCGTAGATGTTGTCGTCGAGACCTGGCTCTCCTTCTGATGGAGCCTGGTGGGAAAATGTGGTTCCCTTTTCGTTTGTGCCCATAGATTGTTTACAGGGGTCGATGTGGACTCACCTGCAGGGAAAAAGTTTCATTTTCATTCATTTTTTTTCTTTCCGCGATATTCTATCATTTCAGCTTTTTATATCGCGAAAGTCGCGATTGCCCAATCATTTCGGCTTTTTATCACGGTGCCTAATCATTTCAGCTATTTTTCATTTTACGTGCTGCTTTTTATTGCGAGTTGCCCAAACATTTCGGCTTTTTTTATATGCATATTTTTTGCTCGCTGATTTTTATTGCGAGTTGCCCCATCATTTCGGCTGTTTCATATGTGTTTATTTTTGTTCGCTGATTTTTTTTTGCGAGTATGGAACTTGAGATCTGATACAAATCTTGGCATCAGCACCGCTGTGACTGGGATGTTGCCAGGAGCAAATCATCATTTGCCGTGAAAGGACTCGGAATTTGATACTGATTTAGGCATCGGTATCGCTACAACTGGGATATTGCCAGGAGCGAATCATCATTTGCTTTTGTCGTTTTGAACAAAGGTGGCTTAGCAAGGATCCTATCGACTAAGGCTTTTTGACTTACGATCCGTAAGGGTCTCATAAAGATATTTCTCCCTACGAGTTATGAGGATCTCGTAGGCGTATTTTCTCCTTAGGAATCGTGGGGATTCTTAAGTGTGTGTTCTCTTATAAGTCGTAAGGATCTTACAAGATTTTTTCTCCTTATAAGTCGAGAGGACTTACAAGTGTCGTTCACCATATGAGGACATTCCTCGTGATTGGTGGAACTTGAGGGGAAGCGTTTATTTGTGCCCATGGATTGTATACAAGGGCCAATATCGGAACGCCTGTAGGGCAACTTAGGGAATATGATGGCTTAAGGACAGGTTTAGATCCCTGTAACTTAAGACTTTGAATCCTATTAGCCGTGAGGGTCTCACAGGGGGAGTTCTTCTTACAAGTCAAGAGGATCTCGTAAGTGAAAATTTTATGAGATTGCGCCCTTTCGGTTTTTCACAACCTCGCCGGTTGCCCTGCTGTTTTTATTCACGGCGCCCTTTCGGATTTTCATCCGTGCCCATTTCGCTTGTGGACGTATTATTTTTTTTAACAACGAGATTGCGCCCTTTCAGCTTTTCACAAACCCGCCGGTAGCCCTGTTGTTTTTACTCACGGAGCCCTTTCGGGTTTTCATCCGTGCCCATTTCGCTAGTGGACGTACCATTTTTTTAACCCCTCTGTTCGACAATAGAACTTATGGGGGACTTCATCATCGGGGCAGCTGTGCAGCCAGCGGGACTTGAATTGCAGTCCTTGCCGCTGGGACTTGTGGACTTGAATTCCACTATCGCCGTATTTGAGACGACGTACTTAGTTTAAGGACATTCCGGTCCAGGTCCAGCTTCGAGGCAAAGTTTTGCCTGATACTACCTATGGAGTCTTGACTCGGGAAGACAGCGAGCGGATTCGAGCGTCATCATCTATCATTAACCTAGGTTGTGACCTGTCAAGCATAGTATTTCTTAAGGAACCGGCCGTTTATTGGCCGAAAGGGTCTTTCGCCATGCATATCCATAAGCAGGTAAGCCCCACCTTGGTAGACCTTGTCTATAATGTATGGGCCCTCATAGTTCGGCTCGAATTACCTATGCTTTGCACGGTTGGGGATCATAGGTCTTTTTACGACTAACATGAGTTCGTCTTGGCGGAATGTTCTTGGTCTGGTTGGTCTTTCGTATGAGCGCGTCATTCGTGCTTTGTAAGCTTCCAGGTTTTGGTATGCCATGAAACGAGTTTCATCGAGGGCATCGAGCTCCTCAAGCTGAAGATGGGCATTTTCTTCATCCGTCAGCTCATATCGAACTACCACTCGTAGAGAAGGTAGCTCTATCTCCAAGGGAAGTACCGCTACCGTGCCGAATACCAACACGAATGGCGTTGTATTCATAGCCGTTTTGAACGTGGTTTGATATGCCCAGAGAGCTTCATGCAGTCTTTCCTGCCAGTCCTTTTTATTTCTAGACACTGTTTTCTTTATGATCTTCGTCAAGATCTTGTTGAAAGCCTCAGCTAGACCGTTATCTCGGGGATTATAGACCAAAGAGTATCTCCAATCTGTATTATGCTGCTGTGCAAAACGGCTAATCTTATGGCTTCTGTAGGCCGGCCCATTATTCGAGATGATCCGTCGCGGAGTGCCGAACCAGTAGATGACGTGTGTCCTGAAGAAATGGAGGATGTTCTCCGTCTTCACTTCCTTTAGCGGTACTGCCTCTGCCCACTTAGAGAAGTAATCGGTTGTTGCAATTTGAACCGGTGTCCTTTGGATGATGCTGGTTCGATGGGGCCAATTATGTCAGTTCCCCACATTTCGAACGGCCAGCTGGTTACCGTTGGTTGTAGCGGATTTGGATGTTGGTGAATGAAGTCTCCATGAATTTGGCACAAGAGACACCGCTTCGCATATTTGAGACAGTCCTGAATCATTGTGGGCCAGTAGTAACCCATTCTTTTGATCTTCTGCTTCATCTTTGGCCCGGCATGATGAGAACCGCAGAGTCCATCGTGAGTTTCTTGGATGACCCTCTTTTCTTCTTCCGGCCCCAAGCACCTTAGCCACAGACAGTTAATCGGCCTCTTGTATAGAGTATTATTAATGAAGGCGAAAGACAGAGCCCGTTTCATGAGCTGATGTCTTGATGACGCATTTTCAGGCGTTCGATGGGATTTGAAGTAGTCTATAAAGACTTCCCTCCAATCCTTGACCTTTTCTTCGTCTTCTATTCGGAGGACCACTTGTTTGGTCGTTTCTTCTCCTTCAGACGACTTCGCAGATATTTCTGCTGGCGTGAGAATCCGGCGGCTTTGCTCAAATGATCCTTACGTCATCGAGGTTTTCGTCGGCCAGTTCTTTAGCGAGCTTGGCTAACGCATCCGCTTTGCTATTTTCCGCCCACGGTATTCTTTCCAGGATGTATGAAGGAATTTGAGTCAGCAGTTGCTGCACTCTTTCACCATATTTTACCAACTCCGGTTTACACGTCTGATAGTCGCCAATTACTTGGCTAACGACTAGCTGGGAGTCTCCATATATGAGGAGGTTTTCAATTCCCATGTCGACAGCAATCTCAAGACCCGCTATCAAAGCTTCATATTCAGCCTCGTTGTTTATCCTTGGTTCTGTTAAGGAAATGGCGAAACGCATTATCCCTCCTTGCGGAGTCATGAAGATAAGGCCCACCCCAGCTTTGATTATGGAGGCGCTTTGCTTTCGCTTCTTGTTCATAACATAATATTGCATTTTGTATGCCCCATTTTTATGCATTTAAGAATAAAAACAGGTGCTTTTGACCCATGTCTGCTACATGTTACAGGTTACAGGTTGTTAGAGCAAAAACAGTGAAAAACACAAAAGAAGACACAAAAGAAGGATTTTGACCAACAAATAGGAAGATCTTAGTAAAGCTCAGCAGAAGAACGGTTCACCATCAACAAGACAACAAAAGATCCAAATTTACAAGAAAGACGGTTACAAGATCCATTGCAAAGTGTTCGTTGAAAATCTGGTATCACTGTAGAAGCCCAAATGATAACCTGAATACAGAACCAAGAAGACCAGAAGAACCCCAAGAAGCCCAAGAAAAATCCAAAGATGACCTCATCATTGCGCCGCGCTTCCGCGGCCCAAAGCCCATATACGCGGCGCTTCCGCGGCGGAAAGAAGCCCTAGTGCGTTTAAATTTTTCCATATTTTGTGACGGCTCTGGAGAGATCTTTTTAGGGGTATAATTGTAACTTTAGACATGCGGTGCAATCTGTAGCCCTAGGGTTTCTATGTCCTATAAATAGAACCCAAGACCTTGTATTTTCTCATGCCTCTTCTCATGAAATAAAATTCTGTTTTTCTTGAAATAAGAGTGCATCAAAAGTAAGTAGATTATTTTCTTTGCAATAATTTTAGTTTTTCATATCTGTTCTTATTTTCTCGCCTTAGTTTAGTTTTTATTAACTTGCAATCGATGTCTTCTTTCTTTAATAAATTCTTGTTTTCTTTCATCCCCTCAATGAGCGAGTAGTTTCCTCGCTTGTTAGGGTTAGGAATAGGGAAGGATTTGAGAGATGAAGATCTCTCATCTCTTTTCATCGCTAAACTTTTATGAACATTAGAACTCCATGCATACCTTCTTATTCCGCTCCCTACGGCACTCTACCCTCGAGGTAACGGTGATTCCGTAGTCTAAAGGCCCGGATCTTAAGGTTTTCCATGGAGGTTAGGGTGAAGATTAAGAAAGGGAGGACAAGGATCTAGAGGAAGAATCAATCTTCCCAATCATCCTAATCACCTTTGTTAATATTTACCATAACTCTAATATGATTGATTTAATTGATGGCAATGGAAAGAGATGTAAATCTTTATTAACCAGATTTTCCCCAAACCTAATCCTAGCAAGTTTCTAATTCTACCTTCATACAACTTCGATTTTTAGATTTAATTAAACTTCCAAACACCATTTGGAATTAACTCGTAAGAACTTAAAGAAGATTTACACATCCCTGTGGACCGACCCGTATTCACCGGCTAGCTTCAAGCGACGCCGTTCTTGATTGCGGTAATTATTTTTGATCGACAAAACTTCTATCAATCACTTCTTCAAGGTAGATGCTTCGTCAAAGTACAGTTCCCATCGGGCATTATTTCCTTCCTTCTCCCCTTCGATTGTGTTGAACGCGTGTTCGTCTGGCAATTCGTAATTTAAGAGAGAGTCCGCTGGTATCGGATGCTCTGCGAGAAAGTCGGCGATGGCCTGGCCTTTCACTGCCTTGAGGGGTCGATATGTTATGAGAATTCCATCAAGAGGATGGCCCATTTGGCAAGCCTTCCTGTTAGTTTGGCCCTTGACATCAGATATTTGAGAAGATCTACCTTCGATATGAGATGGACCTCATGTGCCAAGGCATAATGTTGAAGCTTCGTTATCGTGAAGATCAGTGTCAGGCAATGCTTTTCAATAGGGGAGTAGTTGCTTTCTGCTCCAAGAAGAACTCGACTCAAATAGTAGAGAGCTCTCTCCTTCCGCTGGTTGTTCTCCTGTGCCCATAGTGCGCCTAGGGAACCTTCAAGTGTTGTTGTGTACAGGATGAGAGGCTTTCTCCTGACCGGAGCGGTCAGTACTGGCGGGTTCTGCAGATATTGCTTGATTTCGTCTAGTGCATTTTGGCATTTACGATCCTAAACGAACGGGGTCCCCTTCTTCATTAGATGGTTGTAGGGGCGGCATTTGCCGGAGAGGTTAGCTATGAACCGTCGGATATATGCGAGCTTTCCTTGGAGAGACCGCAGTTGCTTGAGAGTTCTTGGCGAGGGTATTTCTATAATCGCCTTGATCTTTGATAGGTCTATTTCGATACCTCGGTGTCGTATGATGAATCTTAGGAATTTTTCTGAGGAGACTCCAACGCGCATTTCAGAGGGTTCATCTTTAGATTATATTTCCGAAGACGTTGGAACACTATTTTTAAATGCTCCCTGTGCTCCTCGTACGATTTTCTTTTCACCACGAGGTTTTCAATATAACATTCGACAATCTCATGTATGAGGTCATCGAAGATTTTCATCATGGCCCTCTGGTAGGTAGCGCCAGCGTTCTTCAGACCGAAGGGCATCACTTTATGGCAAAATATGCCTAGCGGAGTCCGGAAGGCGGTATGCTTTTAGTATTCGGGGTGCATCTTTATTCGATTATAGCCTGAAGATCCATCTAAGAAGGAGAAGACTTCATGGGTGGATGTGTTATCGATCATCAGCTCGGTAACCGATACTAGGAAGTCATCCTTCGGACAAGCTTTGTAAAGGTCCCGGAAGTCCACGCAGATGCGTACTGTCCCATTTTTCTTGATTACCGGAATGATATTGGCGATCCAGTCAGGATATTGAATTTCTTGGATGAAATCGGAGTCAATTAGTTTCTTGACTTCGGCGTTGATACTCATCTCGAGCTCAAGCCGCATTCTTCTTGGCGCTTGCTTGACTGGCTTAACGTCCGGCGATATAGCCAGTTTATGTACTGCTATTTCTGGATCTAGTCCCGGCATCTCGGAATAATTCCATGCGAAGTAGTCTTTATATTTCATAAGCACATCCTTTAGTGTGGCCACCTTCTTTTTAGACAGCAGCTCACTGACGAACGTTGGCCTTGGATCGTTTTCTGTCCCTAAGTCAATTTTCCTTAAATTTTCCACCGTGGTGTGTATCCCGTCTTCCAGCTCTTTTGGCGCCGGTGGAAATTCTGAGATCACCTCATCCTCATCCTCATCTGCAAAGCAGTAGGAAAGATAGTCCATATTCTCGTGCTCCCCCTCCTTTGAGAATGTTGTCACGTGACACGTACGAGTTCGTTTCCAAGCTCGATGTTGATCTGAACTTACCCTCGCAATATAGGTTGCTTTTGGCTCATGCTTTCGTGGTGGGGTTACCCTCCAACTGTCGGATAGAGAAAACCTGCTTTGCTGATACTGGTCTTCAACCCAGTCTTTGAAGGTGAAACAGTCTTCAAGAGGATGTCATATTGCTCGGTGGTAGGAGCAATAATCCGGGTGATAGACCTCGTTTATTTGTTCGGGATGCCGAGACTCTGGGAGCTTCATCATTTGATGTTTAATGACAAGGTCGAATATTTTCCTTGTCTTGTCTCGAGGGAAAGAATATTTCCGACCCATCTTCTTCATAAAAGAAGGGTTCCAGCTGACTTTTTCTCGATCGTGTGGCTTCTTGGATCCGTTTTGCTGTTTTTTAACGCCATTCTCATTCTTCACATTATTGTTGCCTCTGCGTCGGACTTTTTCCTTGCCACGAGAGCGCACAGCAGGCTGAGGGTGAAGGTCATCGTAGTCTTCTTTTTCCGTAGACGGATGAGTGAGACGTTGCGTCCTAGCTTTCTCATAAATGGCCATTTCACGGCTGTGGTCATCCCGGACCTTTTGACCTGCTTTCCTTATTAGCTTGTCAATTTGTTCTTTGAATGACGGACTTGGTATTCTTACGGCGGGATTTCGCTCTGGTTCAATATCGGCGCTATCTGGAAGAGCATTCCCTTATCCACCGGAGTTATTTATGACACGGCAGCCATAGTGTCGCTCCCGTTTCTTGGACCGAACGTATCTAAGTCCAGTCGTCTCCATCTTCATGTTGGGCATGTTTCGCTAAGTCCTGGAGATGTCCCAAATCTTGTTATAGA
Organism: Agapanthus africanus; assembly: GCA_030015575.1. Taxonomy (NCBI): domain Eukaryota; kingdom Viridiplantae; phylum Streptophyta; class Magnoliopsida; order Asparagales; family Amaryllidaceae; genus Agapanthus; species Agapanthus africanus. The sequence continues at coordinate 53,090,772 of CM057350.1, read as the reverse complement.
ACTGGACTTGTCGCGCGGTTTGCTTGAAGGGTATGCCTTAGCATCTTAATAGCCTTTTCAATCCCTCTGCGTAATATCTGGGCAAACGGATTGGTTGGAGCCCGTCAAGCACAAGTTCGGAACCGTGCCAGACTTCTTTCTCCTCTTTAGTCTCCGTAGATTGGTAGAAGAGGATCGCCTTTTCACCTTTCTGCCTAGGAAGGACATAGAAGGTCTACAGCTCTTGCACGCCGTATGTATCGAGCGCATCAAGTTCCCCGTAATGCCGTTGCAGAACCATGGTAATTTGTAAACCCTGATCAGCTCCCGTGAAGGTCTGCATTGACGGGCGGACGGAGAACACTGCATTGGCCTCGTCCTCAGAGTCACTGCCGAGGACCAAAATCGGGGTAGATGGTCCGGGCCTGTTGCCTTGGAATTGCCCCGAGTAGACTATCTCTTCATCTTCCTCGGTATCACTCCCAAAGACTGGGATAGTGGCGACGGCTTTTTGTCGGTTCTCCGGTTTACGATATCTTTCCGTGTCTTCGAAGTCTAGTAGGAAGTACTTGGCGTCTTCATATTTGCGGACTTCATTTACGGAGAATGGGTTTAGCTCCCCTGTAACTGTGTACTCGATGTCATCTTTGAAGTACTTCATGCACTGATGTTGTGTAGAAGGGATGATGTTGTACTCATGTAACCAAGGTCGGCCGAGCAGAGCGTTATAGCAAGTCTTGGCGTCGATGACATGAAATTTGATGTCGGTGACGAGCATCCCAAAGCGTAATGTCAATATTATGGACCCCAGCGTCCGTGATGACTGCGAGTCGAAGCCGGAGATTGTAATTTTGTCTTGAGCCAGGTTGCTGAACGTTCATGCAAATCTCCTTCAGCACCTTTATGTTGAGAAGGTTGACGGAGGACCCGTTGTCGACCAGGATCTTCCCTATCTTGATGTCGTGGTAGTACCCGGTGACACATAGAGGACGGTTGTGCTCGCACGTTCCGAGGAGGGGATCTTCATTGCCGAATGTGATGTCAGCTGTATGAACCTCTGCCAGCTCATCCTTCATCTTTTCTTCTGGAAGGAAAGCTTGGAACTGATCAGGCTCTTGCAATGCCTTGATCAGAGAATCTTGTGCCTCTTTGGACAGGAGGAGTGCATCCAGTATGCACAGTTGTGAGGGTATTTTTCTCAAATGTGCCAGGACATTGTAATCCACCTTGTCCTTCTTAAGCGGGTCCTTAGCTGCGAGCTCTTTGACGACTCTATCATCGAGGGCAATTTCCTCAGGGACTTTTTCCTTTCCCATATCTCTTTTGCTCGAACCTTTTTTGTAGGCCCGAGGTTCTTTTTAGGCAACGTACGGTTACGCAGCTGAATGTTCTTGCAGTTCTTCTCCTCTTCTTTTCCGGAGATGGATTCTTTGAAAAGAGGGCCGAGAGTTATTTCTTCCTCAGAATCGCTCCCGAATGTAAGAACTTAGGATTTTCCTTTTGTCGGGCTGGTATCAACCATATGACAGTTGCTAGTCGTTCCTTCATGCTCGTCTGTTGCGCTCCTTTATTGTCTACGGGTTTTGTGCTTCTTCCGCTTGAAGTATTGCCGGTGAGCAACGTATCCTTGCCACCACTTCTTGAATCTATTGCACTCTTCGGTGGGGTGTGTGACCCTTCGATGGTATAAGCAGTAGTTCAGATGTATATCCGTTTCGTCGAGGCGCGTACTCCTGGGAGTGTTTTTCATGAGAGGAGGCATCTTCATTCCTATTGACAGGGCTTTGGAGAACTGCTTCTCTGCTTTGATCCTGCCCTTATTTGTAGCAGGTGTGCTTTGGCTTGGGTGGAGTATTTTATGACTCATCCTTACCGCAGCTTCTTCATCCAAACGCCGACGCTTGGCCTTTTCGTATATGGCCGTTTCACATTCTCGGTCAGCTTTGCTCTTTTGAAGGGCTTCGTTTAGTAGCCTGTCAATTGAGTCTTCTTATAGTCCTAGGGATTCTGACGCCAGTCCTGTCCCAGTTCCTCTGCGTTGCTTTCCGATGCCGAGGGAGTTTCTTCGTCTTTTAACGATGAGTGAGATACCATGTGGCAACTCGCTACATAATCCTCGGGTTCTTCTGACGAGTCGTTTCCTTCATCAATGTCACTTTCTCCGTTCTCAAGGATATGGTTTAGAAACTCTTCAAGAGTAACTGGGGTCCGCACCTTCTGATTGTACTCCTCCAGCGCATCGATGTATTTTTGTAGATTCGTGCGCTTATCGTCGTACTCGGCAGGCTGCATAGGCTTCTTGGTTTTCTTCTTTTTCTTCGAAGACTTTGAAGGCTTGACCTGGGTGTTTTGCCCATCGTTACCAGCTTTTGGTGTTGAGCGCGGTTTAAGCATCCCCTCAATGATCTCGGGCTCCACCAGGCTTTTCCACCTGATCACCGAACATGCTTCAAGGTCCTTCAGCATTGTTTTAGTTTTAGCTGAAAGAACAAATTACCACGGAGCTTCTTCTACAAACGAGCATGATGCCCCCGGCGTGTCCACCTTTTTAGGAGCGTGCTTCTGTGGCGGGTTCACCCTCTAGTTTTCGGACAGCGCAAACTTCCCTTGTTGGTATTGATCCTCGGCCCAGTTTTTGAAGATGTAGAAATGCTCAAATGGGTGGCCCATTACTCTATGGTAGGAGCAGTAGTTGGGACTGTTGGCTTCACCAGGCTACAGTGGACGTCTCGGATTCAGCAGAGTGATAAGCATGTTGCGCATCGCCGGTTCGAACAGTCTTCTCGTTTTATCATGGGAAAACGAGTAAGTACGCCCTAGTTTCTCCTCGAGGGATTGGCGCAAGTGCACGTTGATTTGGCGAACAATCGGTTTCAAGTTGCTCGGTTGTTGTTGAGTGTTAGCAACGAATGCCGCTTTCCCTTTGCCCTTTTCATTCCAGGGATCCGTTTTTGAAGAGGACGGCCTGTGGCCCATCTGGTCCATTTGGGCCAGCTTGTCGATCAAGTCCTGGAAGGTGGTCGGCTTGAAGAACATCATAAATTGGGATACCGTCGCCGGAGGATCGAGGGTCCCTATGAATATGCCCACAGCCAGAGCTTCTTCTATGCGTTGTTCATATTTTGATCATAGGTTCTGTAACAACCCTAAATTTCCAATACAAGTTTTTACAAAAAAAATTCAAACTCCATAAAAGGGTAATTTAGCCCGAGCATAAGATATAAGTAATTATTTTGCTTTTTAATTACAAGTTAAAAGATTGTAACAACTCCATTTTTAGTGTACAAAAATTTGCTTTAAAATTAATGTATACTTGGAGTATTTAATGTTGCTGTTACCACTTTAAGTATTTATCTCACACCATAATTACAAGAAGGAGCTTGTAGCTCATTGGTAATACCTTGCACAGCTGAACCAAGTCATCAGAGTTCAAATCCCATGCCCATATTATTTTTTATATTTATTTGTTTTAAATTTTAGAGAAGCCCAACAGTCCACACGAGATAACTCCCAAACTTTCTACTGAACCTGAAAAACTAAATATACCAGAGGCTACACTAGATGACCCCCCACCTCCCTATACCCTGACTCGGCTCGACTCGGCCGAGTCGGCCGGCAGACCGGCCAACTCGGGCCGGCGCCGCCGGCCGGACTCGGCCGGACAACCGAGTTCCCTTCTTCAATGTTGTGTCTCTTCCTCTTCTCAACCCCCCTGCATGCTTCAATTACTGAGATCATTTCCAGAGAGCTCATTATACCCTATTTACTCCATTTTATTACAATTTATCACATTATTTTTATATTTTTTTAATTTAACTCTTCATCTACCCTAGCCCTAGCCTAACCCTATAAATACCACCTCTACCCTCTACCCTCTCACCCCAAAACTCTGAGCTCTCTAAAATTCTCAAGAGATCTTGTGTACTTTGAAAATGAGCACGAAGCGAAGCTACGGCGAACTTCGGCGATCGTTCTAGGAGCTCTCGGCGACGAAGCGACGCACCGACGATCCCTCTCCTTCCATCTCACTCTCATTATTTTCCAAAACCCGTAAGTCCCCATTTCTATCTTTCTTTTCTTTCTAAAAAATACGGAATTACAAAACCAGACAGAATCGGAACAAATCCGATTTCCGATTCGGTTTCTTTATAAAACTTCACTTCTCGTTAATACAGTTACGCTTAAACTCTCTCATGTTGACTATTAAACATTAATCAACCAAATTGGTCAAGTTTCATATCATAAAATAATGGTTATTTCATTTTACCGTATTTTCATTTAAATACCACATAGTTTCGATTCTACATTCAATATCACAAAACATGTTATACCTTTAAGTAGATCACGAGGTAACGATCTACCTCCTCACACACTCATATGCAACATAACACGATACTCTCGAGAACTTAGAATACGGGAAAAAAACATTTTCATTTAAATACCCTTTACTTAATAAAACCATTTCTAAAAGATTTAGTATTGATACATCTTTACAAATAAATAACCTTTGAGCTAATAAAAAATATCTAAACTCGGCCAATTAAGGACTGTCGCACTCATTAGGACAGAGGAAAGTTGTGGGCATTCAGGCGTTTATCTAAACCTGACTTTGTGGTGTCTAGGCTAGACAAGTGAGAAAGGTAACTTTAAAAGGCCCATCTCACGGTGATTCGTGAGGGGATTCCTCCTTTCTTCACTTGTACTTACCTGGCCACAATTGGCGGTGAAGAGGCGCCTTTTAACTGAACCGGAACTACAGGAGTTTGAGAACTCCGTAGTTAAGCGTGCTCGGGCCAGGAAATTCATAGGATGGGTGACCTCCTGGGAAGTGGCCCCTGGTCGGGTCCGGTTCGCTCTAAAGGGAAAAACCCTGCGGTTTCGGCCAAAGTAGACAATACTATCTGTACTGGGGCGTGGGACATTACATTTATGGTGGCCCATGCAGATCCGAGTTGTATGGAACACTACCATGCAATTCTGTTCTGCGTGAACAACCTAAGCAATATAACATAAGAACCAGCAACTAAAACATTCTTTACAATCATGTTCCTTGAATCTTACAATTTCATATTTCTTGAATCATATACTTTGAATCTGTCCCGGCCTAAATTTTTCTCACCTCTTTTATAATCTTACCAAAACCTTCGCATTCTTTCATTCTTTCACACATTTTTCACATTTTTTAAAAACCCTTGCACCATCTTTCTATACACTATCTATACTCCAGTCACTAAACTTTTCTTGAATTTGTTACACTTTCCTTTTACAAATTTCGAGGACGAAATTTTTATAAGGAGGGTGGAATGTAACAACCCTAAATTTCCAATACAAGTTTTTACAAAAAAATTTCAAAATCCATAAAGGGTTATTTTAGCCTGAGCACAACATATAAGTAATTATTTTGCTTTTTAATTACAACTTAAAAGAAAGTAACAACTCCATTTTTAGTGACAAAAATTTGCTTTAAAATTAATGTATACTTTGAGTATTTAATGTTGCTGTTACCAGTTTAAGTATTTATCTCACACCATAATTATAAGAAGGAGCTTGTAGCTCATTGGTAATACCTTGCACTGCTGAACCAAGCCACCAGAGTTCAAATCCCATGCCCCCACATTATTTTTTATATTTATTTGTTTTAAATTTTAGAGAAGCTTAACAGTCCACACAAGATAACTCCCAAACTTTCTACTGAATCTGAAAAACTAAATATACCAGAGGCTACACTAGACGACCCTCCACCTCCCCATGCCCTGAGTCGACTTGCAGACCGGCCGACTCGGGCCGGCGCCGCCGGCCGGACGGCCGAGTTCCCTTCTTCAATGTTGTGTCTCTTCCTCTTCTCAACCCCCTTCATGCTTCAATTACTGAGATCGTTTCCAGAGAGCTCATTATACCCCATTTACACCATTTTATTACAATTTATCACATTATTTTTACATTTTTTCAATTTAACTCTTCATCTACCCTAACCCTAGCCTAACCCTATAAATACCACACCTACCCTCTACCCTCTCACCCCAAAACTCTGAGCCAGCTCTCTAAAATTCTCAAGAGATCTTGTGTAGTTTGAAAACGAGCACGAAGCGAGGCTACGGCGAAATTCCCGGCGAACTTCCGGCGATCGTTCTAAGAGCTCTCGGCGACGAAGCGACGCACCGGCGATCCCTCTCCTTCCATCTCACTCTCATTATTTTCCAAAACCCGTAAGTCCCCATTTCTATCTTTCTTTTCTTTCTAAAAAATACAGAATTACAAAACCCAACGGAATCAGAACAAATCCGATTTCCGATTCGGTTTCTTTATAAAACTTCACTTTTCGTTAATACAGTTACGCTTAAACTCTCTCATGTTGACTATTAAACACTAATCAACCAAATTGATCAAGTTTCATATCATAAAATAATGGCTATTTCATTTTACCGTATTTTCATTTAAATACACATAGTTTCGATTCTACATTCAATATCACAAAACATGCTATACCTTTAAGTAGATCACGAGGTAATGACCCACCTCCTCACACACTCATATGCAACATAACATGATACTCTCGAGAACTTAGAATACGGGAAAACAAATATTTTCATTTAAATACCCTTTACTTAATAAAACCATTTCTAAAAGATTTTGTATTGATACATCTTTACAAATAAATAACCTTTGAGCTAATAAAAAATATCTAGACTCGGCCAATTAAGGACTGTCGCACTCATTAGGACAGAGGAAAGTTGTGGGCATTTAGGCGTTTATCTAAATCTGATTTTGTGGTGTCTAGGCTAGACAAGTGAGAAAGGTAACTTTAAAAGGCCCGTCTCACGGTGATTCGTGAGCGGATCCCTCCTTTCTTCACTTGTACTTACCTGGCCATAATTGGCGATGAAGAGGCGCCTTTTAAGTGAACCGGAACTACAGGAGCTTGAGAACTTTGTCGTTAAGTATGCTCGGGCTAGGGAAGTCTTGGGATGGGTGACCTCCTGGGAAGTGGCCCCTGGTCGGGTCCGGTTCGCTCTAAAGGGAAAAACCGTGCGGTTTCGGCTAAAGCGGACAATACTATCTGTACTGGGGCGTGTGACGTTACAGGTTCCACCACCGGATCGCGTATTGAATCCAAATCTCTCTTGGCTTTACCCTGGCATTGATTAATGCTGTGATCGGGGTGCGCTCGCTTGCGCTTAAAAACCACTGTGTGAATAGAAGCTCCATTTCTGTGAATGTTTTGACGGAGTCATTTGGGTGCTCCGAGTACCATTCAAATGCCGTCTCCGACAAGCTGCCGACGAACTGGCGAAGCAGCAATTTGTCGTCACCTCCAGTATTGCCGCTAAAGCTCTGAACTGAGCGACATGCTGGTGCGGGTTGCCTGTCCCCTTATACACATGGAACTTGGGGGGTGGTATATCCCGGTGGGTATTTGATCTGATCATACCTTCCTGGGTAAGGTCTCCAGGTTCTGACGACTTGGCCAACTGCTTCGCTTGCCTAATGAGCTCGTATTTGCTGAGCTATGTAGTCATCAAGAGAAGCTTTGGAGATTGTTTCCTCCCTGGCCACTGATAGAGCCGGGAGAAGGTTCGATGTTTCCCCTCTGTCGTCCTCGATGATTATCGGCGGGTCGTCCGCTGGAGGTTCTGGCTGGATCATCATTCCAACCATATCTTAGAACAGGAGCGCCATCTGCTTTATATTAGCAGTCTGTTCCGCAGCTTCTTTGTCTTTTCTCTCCAGCACCCTTCGCAAGAACTCCGTATCTGTCTCCTGCTCTTAGCGCTGCTTAGTTGCTGATTCCGGACTTTCTATTTGTCCGGTGAGTGCTGATGTTTTTGTCAGCATCTCCTGGAGCTTTTGTTGATGCTCCTGAGCCTTTGTCAATGACCGAGTTTGCGGCCGATGACCCACGGAAGCATGACTTTTCTTTTTTCCGGAAACCATATAAACCGTGTGCACGATCATGCCCCTAGACTTGGGGTGTTTGGATCCATCACCTTTGGGATTTGCCGCCGGTGGTGGTTGATCCTCTGGCCTTCTCTTTTTGTAAGAAGTCAAAGTCGAAGGAGCCATTGTAACAGGTGCTTTCGTGAAAGAAGTCCATCGCTGCATGGTGGAGTGATGGTCCTCCTCTTGCCGAGCCTTTGTTTTCTTCATTCGGCGAGAGTAGTCTTTATTGATCACAGAATCTTAGACCTTCCGCCAGACCCTGTGGACTTGGGAGGACAGCCGCTGAGGGGGCTGCTCCGGCTTTGCCTGTATCATGTCTTCAATAGGTGGGGGCGATTTCTTTAGCATCGCGGTCGGAGAGTTCTTGCGCACCCTCTTAAATAGATCAAAGTTGTTCCCGGTTGGAACAGCAGCGTCAATTTCCACCATTGGAGCTGGTGGGATGATTTCAGAGGGGGAGTTGCCCCCAGCTCTTCTCACTCAGCGCCAGTGGCGACGTCGAGCATGCCTTACTGATGGGGTTGCCTCCATTGTGGGAGTAGCTTCGGCATGCCCCTGCTTTGGTGAACGGCTACTGCTGGTGCCAGCCTGTTGAAGACCGACGTCCGTTGAGAGGGGACGGTCAATCTTTCGAAGGCCGACCTTCTGGTAGGGAAGCAGTCTTGATGACTTCACCAGAAGCAGGAGTTGGAACGTCCAATCTTGCGAAGACCGATCCTTTAGTAGGAGAAGCCTCTTTGACGACTTCACCCGCCGGAGCCGGAACGGCTATCCATTTCGGGATAACCCCGTCAGGTATTGTGAGCCTTTTTGCAGGCCCAATGGAGCTTTGGCTCAGTGTGTTGAAGACTGAACTGGAAGACTTGGATGACCCATTGAGAGGGGCCGTGGTGGATACAAGTCGATCGAAGACTGACTTCTTTGGAGCTTCCTGTGATGGCACCGGGGCACTAAAGCTTGTCGATGGGAGCATGGTCCCGAAGAACAATCCAGTGGTGGCCTGAGTCACCTGTTCCACTGGCATTGAGAAGATGCAGGCCACATTTGGCCCGTACGTCACTCCTCCAGCGGGGACGGAGTGGGGTTGCTGTTGCAGGTATACTTGTAAGCCATTGATTCTTCTTTTCTCTGCACAGGAGCAAGACACCAAATCTTAGTATCTCGAATCTAGGGGCAACCATAGTAAACTGCGATTTGTTCGCGAACACGACACACGAAGTGTGGAGTGGAAAGAGGAAAAGGTCCCACCGGGCATGCCAGAATCTGTTTACCGCCGAAAACGGAGAAGAAACCGCGTAGGTCGTCTTGCCTGAATTTGGGGGCAAATGCTATTTGGATTTATCCGTCCACCTCTCCGAAGATACCAAGTTGATTTATGACACCGTATATCAGAGGTCTGCACAGTTGCGGCCGTTGTAGCAGACTTCGTCAGATTCCCTCAAGTTTGCGAGGGGGTTTTTGATTGTGGGGACGCTCTTCCCTGCATGCGCAAGCCCCCGTAGTTAATTACGATACCGCATCGCGGTAACCACTTTCTCCTGCTCCAGAAGTTCACTTCGTGTCTTGTGTGTCTGTTTTATTTTTGGTTGCCCGTGGATTGTATACGGAGACTAATTTATGTTGTCGCCCGTAGGGTGTGGATTAGTCCAAATCTGTATATCTTAGATTTGGGTTGATTTAAGGATCATTAATCAAGTTTGAGATTAAGATCAACTTAAATTTTTGTTAAGGATACGTTAGTCCAATTTGAGACTAAGATCTACTTAACAGGGTTTTAAGATCATTCAGATCCAACAAAAGAGCATTTGGATTCTATTATTTTAGCTTAAGGACGTTACGGTCCGTTGTTAGTTTAAGGACGTTTCGGTCCGTAGATCACCATTTTTGAGGTGAGGGCTTTAGTTTAAGGACGTTAAGGTTCGTAGGGTTTAGTTTAAGGACATTACGGTCCATAGAGTTTGAGGACGTTACGGTCCGTAGGTTTAGTTTAAGGACGTTACGGTCCATAGAGTTTAGTTTAAGGACGTTATGGTTCGTAGATCACCAATTTATGCTCGTGTATTTGTTACGTGACGGGATGCATGGCGATGATGTGGGATACACTTATTTGGGGTGTGGTTTGGTTTAAAGTGTGCACGTTAACTTAGGAAGTGCACCCAAAAAACAGTTGGTTGTCGGGACCCGCTACCTCTCTGAAGAAGCTGAGGAATTACAACGACATGCATCAGAGGTATGGAGAGATGTACCCTTGAACCAATTCCCGTGTCTGAGGAAAGTGATCATGGTGGGCCATCTAAGAATCATTAGCCATTTTTTTGGGACTAAGATTAACTTAGGAAATATGGGATGAACATCATTTTGGATGTCATGAGTCAAGTTTGGGAAGTAATGAACCCATGGGCTCAGTTGATCCGAATTAGGGACCCAACCAACTAGGGCTTGACCCACTCAATTTTCTTTTATTTGAAAGAAGTGCTGAGCACTGTCTTGGGCTCAGTCCCCTTTTTCTTGCAAAAAGTGATGAGCACTCATGTGAGTTCTGACACTCAAACTTTACTCTCTCTTTTCTTTTGTCTCTATATGGAGTGTTGAGCACTCTTTATGGCGCCCACGTGTTAAACACATGAGGCGCTAGGCGCTGCCTGGTGAGTGTCAAACACTGTATGTTCTGTGGCGCCCACATGAGGGTCCCGTGAGGCGCTGGGTGCCAGCCACTGAGTGCTAAGCACTCTTTATTTTATAGCGCCCACGTGAGGGGCATGTGAAGCGCTGGGCGCTGAGCGCCAGCCACTGAGTGCTAAGCACTCTTTATTTTATAGCGCCCATGTGAGGGGCATGTGAAGCACTCGGCGCTGAGCGCCAGCCACTGAGTGCTAAGCACTTTTTACTTTATAGCGCCCACATGAAGGCCACGTGAAGCGCTGGACGCTGAGCGCCGCCCACTGAGTGCTAAGAACTCTTTATTTTATGGCGCCCACATGAGGGGCACGTGGGGCGCTGAACACCGAGCGCCACCCACTGAGTGCTAAGCACTCCTGAGTTCTCTATCTTCTTCTTCTTTTTGAATGATTCACAGGATCTTTATCTAATTTTTATTTACCTAAAATTTCCAAGAAGAGGGTTCTTCTGCATCGAGAATTTAATTCTCTGTTCTTTCAAAGCTTTCTCCTTTTTTTTAAAGCTTATAGGGGGTTCCTCTGTGTTAGACTTGAAGTCTTGGGGACTTTATATAGTAGAGGTAGGTCTGTTGATTAGTTGAAGAAATCTCTCATTGAGAGATCCTAATTGATTTGGGGATTTTTCCCACCGTTGGATTTTTGATCCAAGGACTTCTGTTTTACAGAAGATATTTTTCTTGTTTTTAACAAGATTAGGGAAATATTTTCCCACACAGAATTTATTCTGTAGCTCGGTGATTCTTTAATCACCATTGGATTTTTTAATCCAACGGTACTCTGTTTTACAGAGAGTAATCTTTCTTATTTAGAAAGATTTAAGGAATATTTCCGCAATAGAATTTAATTCTGCACTATGATAACTTATCAACTCCGTTGGATCTTTGATCCAACGGCTCTGTTTAACAGAGAGTAAAATTTAATTCTACCAGACGCCGGCGCTCACGTGCTGTGCACGTGCGGCACCAATAAGAGTTTTTTAACTCTGGCACCGGCGCCCTCATGGAAAACGCGTGAGGTGCTGCCTCTTGAGTTTTGAACAGAGCTTTGCTCTTTTAAGAGTTTTTAACTCTGGCGCTGGCGCCCTCATGGAAAGCACGTGAGGCGCTGCATCTTGTGTTTTGAACAGAGCTTTGCTCTTTTATTGGGGAAACAGACCCACCTAGGAAAAACTAGGTGGATTACAATGTCCTAGCGCATCTAAGGAAAATGCCTTCACTGTAGGGTTCCTAGGCACTCTAAGGAGGTCTCACAAGGCATCAACCATGCCAATTTCAAATTTTTCCGGTGCCGAGAAACCCTAACTAGATCGTTAACTAGAGATTAGGCGATAACAAATGCGAGCAAACAACTTTACTCTAAAGTGAACGGAAAATACAAGCTTTGTAGATCCGGTCCTCCACCTCCATAGCTCTGCGTTGGCGTCCCTCCGTTGCGATCATCGGATCCCGGACTCTAGCGATCGTATCGTCGAAGAAATGATCGGGTTAGGTCGTCGACTTCGATGCCGAAAATGATCTACGTCGAGGCAACTCAAGATCAAGCTCCAACTTCACCAAGTCATGAAACTTGTGAAGAAAACACCCTATACTACTTGGCAAGTGGTAGAGGATGAAGAAATAGGAAGTGGGTTCACTTTAGAATTGGATTTCTCACTCATCTTCTCAAGTCACCATTGAAGCTAGCAAGCTTCTTTCTTCTTGAAGAAGAAGAAGAAGAAGAAAAAGAATATGATAAGAATATTTAAAAAAGAAAATAAAGTCATTCTTATCATATTAGCAACCATGGTTAAGTGTAGAGAATAAACTAAGGTTAAGTAAATGGTTAGGGTTAAAGAAAGAAACAAAATGGTCAAAGTCTTTCAAAGCTTCAAGAAGCTTCAAAGAAAATCCAAAGTTTGCCACCATTTTATTTCTTTCTCAAATGAATAAATAAATAAATGAATAAGTAAATGAAGCAAATGAAACCCTAACCATTGACCAACCATGGTTTAAACCAAACATACACCCAAGTTTGCATGTATCATCAAACATGATACAAACTTGTGCACAAAAATATATCACATATACAATGTGCACAACAAGTGAGAAAATTCATCTTAAGTGAACCAATACTAGTTAATGCAAAGTAATATATCAAATATATAATTATACATCAAATCATTAAATTAACACTTGATTTAACGATCCGGTCATATCGCATATGACCGACTAATATCCAATGTATCGACTTATCGAATCAATCCTCGATTCGATAACTAGGTTATATCGCATACAACCAATCGATACATTCATCACGAGAATAGAATACGGTATCACATACACGCATTATTCTTGGTCCCGCACATATCTCATATGCGCTCCTATTTCGTTTCGCTTGAGCCAGGAAACCTCTGTGTAGGACTCTAAAGACTCGTCAATACGCCGGCAGCAGGTGATGATCATATCAAACACCCACAAGCCGCAAGCGGTCTGCTAAACGTAACGGCCACCCGGGTATTGAGCGATAAGAAGATCGACGAGCAAGCCCGCTCACACTCTTGTGAATCCAACCAGTAACACTTACCGTACAGTCCGGTCTCGTCGTTTGATATGTCGCATATCTTGCCTAGGGGTGGTAAACGTCAGACCCCAATAGCTCGATAAGTCGTGTCGATATGAGGTCTATAACAGTTTGAGAAACTACTGGTAACACTTACCAGTAAATCTCAGCAACCCTGGCCAGGGATTTCCGGTTATAGCCAATCGAACACAGTGCAACATCAACTCCCTATACCGGGAGAGACGAATCCCCTCCTATCGCTCATTGCCTCAATGTGATTCGGGACTATACCCAAAAGCCACCGTTTTGCACGCCCTCTTGGACATGGTAAGGTAGAAATCAAAGCACAGTGGGAATCACACAAGACTCTATGACGATCTCGGGTCTACAGACTAACCTGTACCAGTGTCACCAGAGAACTGTCATCTGACGTAAGGTATAATACCATCTGGGAGTTCTCGGCGAGTCCGTCCAGTGTACCCAGTCTCCACAGAGCACCCGTATATCATCTCTGATGTCAAACACCAATGGATATGGGATCATCCATCGCCTATTTGTATGGGTCGAGAAGGTATACGCTAGTCTACTCTGGTATATCGATGTTCTGTCTCGATACACCCACGACTAGGGACCTTGAAGGATGTACTTATGGACTACCATGTCCCCACTAGTATGATCCGCATCATAGTCCAGGTAGTCAAGTACACATCCTAAAGGCTTTACCAACATGTAACAGAGAGACAATCAGTGTACACGTTAAGGTAAAGAGCAACCAGATAGCATACTATCATGTCGAGCAAGAAAGTCCTCCTTATATATGTCCCAGCATCCACTACAATATACATCCTATGTACAGTAATGGCCTCTAGGGCATACATATAACTAATAATCTCCCACTTGCACTAGGGCCATCTGTAGCAGTGGTTGTAGTATCTCATACTCAACCATCCCATAAAAGTCTCTCTCTGGGAATAGGCCTTTATGAGTGGATCCGCCGTGTTGTCCTCTGAGTCTACTCTCCTAACCTCGATCACCTTGGAGATCAGCCATCTCCATGATCAGGTGATACTGCCTTAGAATATGTCTGGATCACTGATGGGACAGGCGTTCCTAGGCATAAGCCACAACTCCATTGTCTCACAATGGGAGGAACGAAGTTCATCTCATGAACAAATATACATCCAGACTGCCTCTTTAGTAATATCTTAAGTAGCGATGTATCCAGCCTTTATCGTCTAATATGCCACGGTATCTAGCTTGGAACTCTTCCAACATACCATCCTTTTACTGAGGGTAAAGACAATGCCTGCGACTGACATTCAGTCGTCTTTATCACCCTGGAACTTTTTCAGTGATTCTCCCCAGGATCAATTGATACCATCTCACTACAACTAGTGAGTATCCTAACATCCAATTAGATCTATCTCATAGATCCAAAACCTAGGATTTAGTAGGTATTACTTTGATCCTTTATGGAGAATCATTGTGATAAGCGGAGATTGACCGAGCGTAGCATAGGAAACTCCTTCCCTATCAAGAGTATGTCATCCACGTACTCTACGAGGATCACCACCATACTCCCTACTACCTTTTTGTATATACAAGGTTCATCTACCATTTTGATGATGTCAAACTCTTTGACTAACACATCAAAACAGACGTTCCAACTCCGCGATACCTGCTTTATCACATAAAATATCTTGCACACGTTTCCGCTGCTCCCACTGTTTACGAAACCCTCTGGCTGTGTACTTATAGACATTCTCTTCTAAAACATCATTTAGAAAAGCAGTCATGGCACCCAACCGCCAGATATCATAGTCATGGTATGTAGCCGTGGCAAGTAAGATCTGGATGGACTTAAGCATAGCCGCTGGAAAAAGGTTTCATCATTATCTACGCCTGGTCGATGACGAAAGCCTTTAACAAGTCTAGCTTTGAAAGTCTCAACTTTTCCATCTACACCAAGTAATCTTCTCAAGATATACTTGCTCCTGATGGGAATTTAACCCTTCAGATATAGCAACCAAAGTCTATACTTTGTTGGTGTATTAGGATTCCATCTCAGATCGATAAACATCCAGCCATTCTTACAGAGTCCCACTCCTGATGGCCAGTTCGAAACTAGTTGGGTCATCATCTCATAATACAATCCTCGCTCCCACTGTCATAGAGAAACCAAAGTATCTCTCAGGTGGGTGAGGAACCCTACTAGATCGGCAGAGAGGCTGAGGTTCGTTGGTTACTATTGAATCCATCGGTTCTACCAATCATGAGCTGCAGTTTGTATAGCTGGAACATTTCCAGTTCTACATAACAGATCTTGCCTCGAGTTTGTCCGGATTTTTCTTTTCAGACTAGGCTGGACAACCCTAAATCTTAACTAACTTAAAATATGGGCTCTTCCCTTTCCATATCACATATGAAGTGGTAGGCAACTGATTTGATTTGAACCCTATTCAATAGGTATGCAGCTTCTCAAGTGCATAAATCCCAAAAGGAAATAGGAAACTCAGTAGTACTCATCATAGAGCACACCATATCATATAGGGTGTGATTGCTCCGCCCCGATATACCATCGTGCTATGGTGTATACGGAGGAGTAATGCTGAGAGAGAATCTCGTTCTCCTTTAGAATAGTCCAGGAATTCTATGCACAAGTATTCTCCTCGCTGATCTTATCATAGGACATAATACTTATACCCGGTGTTTGGTTCTCTACTTCTAATTTATATTCTGCGAATATCTCAAAAGGTTCGGACTTGTGTTTCAACAGGAACATATGACTGAATCTTGAGAGATCATCAGAGAATGTAATGAAGTACAAAGAACCGGTCTTGGCATGTGTAGACTGGGGACCTTACATATATCAACATGTATCAATCCCAAGAGTTTACTAACTCTTTCTCTGTTTCCAGTAAACGGAGCTATGGTCATCTTATCTTTGTGACATGACTGGCAAGTTTCACAAGATGTAAATTCAAACTGATTTAAATATGCATCTATATGTAACTTCAGCTAGTCGGGTCGCATTGATATAACCTAGTCTACAATACCTCAAGAAGGATTCGTTCATTTCTGAACTCTTCCTCTTGTGTGTGTTCTATATACTAAGAACTGTAGTTTGATTTAGAACATCAATGCTTTTAGATAACGTGCCTGAACCGATCAACTTTTGATATAGGAAATGTACAAAACATTATCCAACAATACAAAATTTTATCATTTCTTTACTAATAAAGAGACTGATATGATTTTGTATATCAGGTTCGGTATCTAATAACATTCGTTTAGAATCAATGTATTTGGAATACAGGGTGACAGTGACCAACAGACTTGGCTGCAACACTTGCACCATTTTCTGTCTCATAAAACTTATCACCCGATCTCAGTTCTCTACCTTTCTGTAGCCCTATGTAACAGATTACATATCTGGGATCCTGATCCGGTATCAAATACCCAGGACGTAGAGGATACAGAGAAACAGTTCTATGTAATGAACACACCCGAAGGAGATGCATCATATGCACTTTCTTCGTTTGGGCGGCACGGGAATTCTGGCATTCCACAATTTCCTGCTCTGTCTTATAACAATTATAAGTTGGAGCGGGACCAACGTTCCCCAGCTCAATATAACAAGCGGGTTCGGTCAATATATCCATTTTATTATCTTGATTAAGGCGTGACATGGTCGCTACCTGGAGAGAGAGAGAAGAAAACACTCAGCGTATGCTCTTGCAAGATCAGATTGGTTATTATTTTATCTAATCAGGATGGCTCCCACTGTTTTTATCAAATCTTTCTTCAAACCCTAAAAGGAAAGACTAGCCGGGATTAATTACACACTACAAGTTCGTCAATCTTTCAGCCAGGCCAGTGTCGGTACTTTGAGGGAGGTCCCCCGTGCTTTCGCACGAACCTAATTAATGTAAACCTCGTTTTCCCAGAGGCGTAACCCCGTTAACACCTTTCTAGACACCTATTAGATCGGCTAATTATAATGTGTAAAACTCTCCCAGGAGTAACAATTACTCGCAGCGGGTATCGGGATCCAACTATTTCATAGAAGGTATGCAATCTCATTGCAAATTTCAACACTAGAAATTCCCGATAATTTTGCCCCTAGCACCCTATGACCTTGACGGAGGTCAACAAACCATAGGCTACTAGTCAAGTTCAACCCGTCATTTCTTGATTGAATCAAACCCACCCGCACGACCCTTGACGGAGGTCAACAAGGTCGCACGACTACCCTAATCCAATCTGCATCATATGCATAAGCAGATAAATACTAGTTAGCTACCGCACACTACGCTTTGACGGAGGTCAACAAACGTAGCACGAATACTAAGTAGGACTTATCTGAAATGACGGAGGGCTACGACAGGTTTTTCAGAAAACCTATTGCGTAATGAACTTGATATCGTTGTAGAATCAAACGATTTTAAAATGGAGTGTTTTTTAGGCTTTTCTAGTTTTGCTAAATGGGTCACTCCCGGTGAAGGGATCGCGACCCTTTCCTCATCGAATAAGGTGCGGGATATATCATATATATCACTGTGCAAAGCAGAAACTATAGAAGCAATCAAAAGACAAACCGAGAGTTGTAGCATCTGCCAGTTATTGCTAAAGGAGTCACTCCCGGTGAAGGGATCTCGGTCCTTTCCTTATCGAATAAGGTGCAGGATGTTCTACAAGGAACACCGCGATGCAAAGCAAGAACTGTAGCTACCTGGTTTTGAAAATTCGATTCCACAACATCTTTAGGTTTCTTTTTCTTTCATTAATCACATTAATGAAGTCCCATCATTTAAGTACCTAAACATCATAGATAAATACGACGTACACTTATGCCATCCGCATTCGCCTCGATGTCCCTTCGTGCACCGTTAGGTTAGGTAACTAACGGCAGAGTAGGGCAGGGCTAGCGCGGGTGTAAAACATAAGTAACATCTATATAATATATCATACATACTATATACAGTATTTATCACAGAACATATCAAATGATCACATCACAGATATCGCAGCAGAAGAAACATATGAAACATTGGATATACTAGGACGTCCGTGTTTTCAATACGAACCAATATAAAACACGGATTCCACGGTCGCGATGAATAGCCAAACCCACACCCCTATACCCCTACGAGAGCGGCAAGCAACCCTACCAATTCTAGAGTTAGAAGACCCAGACTCGACTCCTCGAGTTGGTCTCCCACTGGACTCCAGAACCCGGTTACTTGTGCCCTCCTCCTTGGGTCTATCCTAGTGCGGAAAAGTAAATAATATACAAAAGGTGACATCTTCCGCAACTTGGAAGTGCCCCAATAAAAGAATATTACATACAAGTTTTTACATGAATGAAAATGAAAAACACTCATCTCACATAAAAAAAACCCCGGCTATTCAAACACGACGATCCAATATAACATATCCAGCAACACATAACATCACATGTCATCAATGTAAGTAAACATGCGTATCCCAATTGTCGTTGACATATAGCAACGAAACCGGCGATATCACATATTACACTTACGGTCACAGAAAAGAAAGTGTAAAACTACAACAGTTGGAATCCGCAACCTCTTTAGACATCGCATGCCTAATCAAATGAATTACTTAGACATCGCATGCCTAACAATTATAAACCCAGCATTTTAGTCTCAATATCGAAAACACTTTTCAATATCTAGTCGGGCAATTCAACAAGATTCCCGATAAACTGATCGAATGCTCGTCGCGAACTTTAGTAGACGGCCGTACCCCCGGATGTCGTCGACGAAGTGCACTAAGGCGGAACACCGCTGCCGCGAGCACCCGAACGGATGCTTTCGGCGACTGGGTTCTCCTACAGTCACTTGGTCGGGGCTATAGGGCGTGGCTGTCTATTAAGTTTACCGGCGAGTATCCGCGTACGCTACGTGATTGCGACGGACTTTTGATCACATCAAAATTCCGTGGCAACCGATCAAGTGAGACTAAAGTGCTATGTTTATAACATCCAAATCAGTTATCTCATAACTACTTGTGGATTCCAAATATTGTATCACATTCCGGATAAATAGAAAATGTCAAACTTTCCGATCGAACAATCGAACACCCAAGTTTTCCCGAAACAGCTCAACACATGAAATAAGTTTAAAAACATTCACTTCATGCGTCAGTACCAACGGTCCAGCCGTAGAAGGGTCAAGCCAACGCCTCACATGTGGCACGCCGTACTGCCCCAAACCCTAAGGTTCAAAAGGCAGTTCAAGACGGTCACATAATCGAGTTAAGGTTTGTTGTCTTCTAGAGGGACCATCGAGTTACTTGCACTACTTAGAACGTGATTAAACTACGGAAAAATCCAACAATTGGAAATTTCCCGGCAGGGGAAAAAGTGGGTATTTATATCCGGTCGAACTTTTTAACATATTCTATAAATATCCGGAAAAACACATAGACAAAGTCTGATAATCCGATCGAATCTACGAACTCCCAATACAACCCAGAAAACTCAACTCTTGAGTAAACATTAAAAATTCCCATAAAATACAGCAATAAAATATAGGAATTACTGTGCAAATTTCAAAACGTGATGCGACAGAATGGCCGCGGAACCGTCGCATGAGGCATGCTCGTGCCGCTGTTCCGCCGCGCTTTAGATGAATTGGCCACTCGAATTTCACAGTAACTCCTAGAAACGCCTGCTAATTTTTCTGCATATTTTTAATTCACAAAAAACCACAATTTTCAAAAATGTACAGAGAGTGGATTTTGCATTAGGGTTTCGGTTCGATCGGACTTATAACTCCGTCTACACATCGCCTAAGGCTCTAGCTAGGCTCTGATACCACTGTAAGGTTCCTAGGCAATCTAAGGAGGTCTCACAAGACATCAACCATGCCATTTTCAAATTTTTCCGGTGCCGAGAAACCCTAACTAGATCATTAACTAGAGATTAGGCGATAACAAATGCGAGCAAACAACTTTACTCTAAAGTGAACGGAAAATACAACCTTTGTAGATCCGGTCCTCCACCCCTATAGCTCCGCGTTGACGTCCCTCCGCTCCGATCATCGGATCCCGGACTCTAGCGATGGTATCGTCGAAGAAATGATAAGGCTAGGTCGTCGACTTCGATGCCGAAGATGATCTACGTCGAGGCAACTCAAGATCAAGCTCCAACTTCACCAAGTCATGAAACTTGTGAAGAAAACACCCTATACTACTTGGCAAGTGGTAGAGGATGAAGAAATAGGAAGTGGGTTCACTTTAGAATTGGATTTCTCACTCATCTTCTCAAGTCACCATTGAAGCTAGTAAGCTTCTTTCTTCTTGAAAAAGAAGAAGAAGAAGAAAAAGAATATGATAAGAATATTTAAAAAAGAAAATAAAGTCATTCTTATCATATTAGCAACCATGGTTAAGTGTAGAGAATAAACTAAGGTTAAGTAAATGGTTAGGGTTAAAGAAAGAAACAAAATGGTCAAAGTCTTTTAAAGCTTCAAGAAGCTTCAAAGAAAATCCAAAGTTTGCCACCATTTTATTTCTTTCTCAAATGAATAAATAAATAAATGAATAAGTAAATGAAGCAAATGAAACCCTAACCATTGACCAACCATGGTTTAAACCAAACATACACCCAAGTTTGCATGTATCATCAAACATGATACAAACTTGTGCACAAAAATATATCACATATACAATGTGCACAACAAGTGAGAAAATCCATCTTAAGTGAACCAATACTAGTTAATGCAAAGTAATATATCAAATATATAATTATATATCAAATCATTAAATTAACACTTGATTTAACGATCCGGTCATATCGCATATGACCGACTAATATCCAATGTATCGACTTATCGAATCAATCCTCGATTCGATAACTAGGTTATATCGCATACAACCAATCGATACATTCATCGCGATAATAGAATACGGTATCACATACACGCATTATTCTCGGTCCCGCACATATCTCATATGCGCTCCTATTTCGTTTCGCTTGAGCCAGGAAACCTCTGTGTAGGACTCTAAACACTCGTCAATACGCCGGCAGCAGATGATGATCATATCAAACACCCACAAGCCGCAAGCGGTCTGCTAAACGTAACGGCCACCCGGGTATTGAACGATCAGAAGATCAACGAGCAAGCCCGCTCACACTCCTGTGAATCTAACCAGTAACACTTACCGTACAGTCCGGTCTCGTCGTCTGATATGTCGCATATCTTGCCTAGGGGTGGTAAACGTCAGACCCCAATAGCTTGATAAGTCGTGTCGATATGAGGTCTATAACAGTTCGAGAAACTACTGGTAACACTTACCAGTAAATCTCAGCAACCCTGACTAGGGATTTCCGGTTATAGCCAATCGAACACAGTGCAACATCAACTCCCTATACTGGGAGAGACGAATCCCCTCCTATCGCTCATTGCCTCTATGTGATTCGGGACTATACCCAAAAGCCACCATTTTGCATGCCCTCTTGGACGTGGTAAGGTAGAAATCAAAGCACAGTGGGAATCACACAAGACTCTATGACGATCTCGGGTCTACAGACTGACCTGTACCAGTGTCACCAGAGAACTGTCATCTGACGTAAGGTATAATACCATCTGGGAGTTCTCGGCGAGTCCGTCCAGTGTACCCAGTCTCCACTGTGCACCCGTATATCATCTCTGATGTCAAACACCAATGGATATGGGATCATCCATCGCCCATTTGTATGGGTCGAGAAGGTATACGCTAGTCTACTCTGGTATATCGATGCCCTGTCTCGATACACCCACGACTAGAGACCTTGAAGGATGTACTTATGGACTACCATGTCCCCACTAGTATGATCTGCATCATAGTCCAGGTAGTCAAGTACACATCCTAAGGGCTTTACCAACATGTAACAGAGAGACAATCAGTGTACACGTTAAGGTAAAGAGCAACCAGATAGCATACTATCATGTCGAGCAAGAAAGTCCTCCCTATATATGTCCCAGCATCCACTACAATATACATCCTATGTACAGTAATGGCCTCTAGGGCATACATATAACTAATATTCACAACTAAGCATTGTGGATGCTCTCCTCCTGTCCAAAGAAGCTCGAGATTCTTCGATTAACGCATTACAAGTGCCTGATCAGTTTCAAGCTTTCCTTGTGGAAGAAAGGATGAAGGACGAGTTAGCAGAGGTTCACACGGCTGACATCACATTCAGCGCTGAAGATCTCCTCCTTGGAACGCGTAACCATAACCGCCCGTTATACGTCACTGGGTACTGCCATGACATCAAGATAGGCAAAATCCTTGTCAACAATGGATCTTCTGTTAACCTCCTCAACGTAAAGGTGCTGAAAGAGATTTGCATAAACGTTCAGCACCTAGCCCGAGATAAAATTACCATCTCCGGTTTCGATTCACGATCATCATGGACGCTCGGGTCCGTAATGCCGATGTTACACTTCGTGCTTCTTGTCACTGATATCAAATTTCACGTCATTGATGCCAAGACTTGCTACAACGCTCTGCTCGGCAGGTCTTGGTTACACGAGTACAACATCATCCCTTCTACACAACACCAGTGTATGAAGTATTTCAAAGACGGCCTCAAGTATATCATGACGAGGGAGCTAAATCCATTCTCCGTAAACGAAATCCAAAAATATGAAGACACAAAATACTTCCTACCAGATACGGAATGATGTCATAAGCCGGAGGGTAAACGGAAGTCCGTTGTCACCATCTCGGCCTTTGGGAGTGACACCGAGGAAGATGAGGAAATAGTCTACTCAGGGCAACCCCAATGCAACAGGCCCAGACCATCTACTCCTATTTTGGTCTTTGGCAGTGACTCTGAGGACAAGGCCAACGCCGTGTTCTCCACTCGCCCGTCAACACAAACCATTACTGGAGCTGATCAGAGTTTACAAATCACCATGGTTCCGCCATGGCATTACAAAGAACTTGATGCATTTGATACATACAGCGTACAAGAGATGCAGACTTTTTACGTCCCTTCCAGGCGAATAGGTGAAAAGGCGATCCTCTTCTATCAATCTACGGACACCAAAGTGGAGAAAAAAATTCTGGCATGGTGCCGAGCCTGCGCTTGACAGGCTTCAACCAATCCGTCTGCCCAGATATTACGCAGAGGGATTGAAAAGGCTATTAAGATGCCAAGACGTATCTTTCAAACAAACCATTCGACAAGCCCAGTTCTACAACAAGATCTAGGACGTTCCCGGGACTCAGTGAAAGATGCCAACAGAAGGATGGAGACGACTGGGCTTGGATATGTTCGGTCAAATAAAAATGAGCGATTCCACAACTGCCGCGTCATAAATAACTCCGGTGGAGAAAAGAATGCTTTTCCAGATAGCTGTGACGTTGAAAATAAGCAAAATCTCGTTATAAGAACGTCAAGTCCGTCGTTCGAAGAGCAAGTTGACAAGCTAATAAGAGAAGCCGGTCAAAAGGTTTGAGAGGATCACAACCGCGAAATGGCTATTTACGAAAAGGTCAGGACGCATCGTCTCAATCAGCAGTCTGCGGAAAGAGAAGATTATGATGCCCTTCACCCTCAGGCCGCTGTACGTTCTCGTGATAAGAGAAAAGCCCGAAACAGAGGCAAAAACAAAGTGAAGAATGAGAATGACATTCGGAAATAGCGAAGCGGATCCAAGAAGCCACGCAATCAAGAAAAAGTCAGCTGGAATCCGTCTTTTATGAAAAAGATGGGACGGGAATACTCTTTCCCTCAAGACAAGACATGGAAAATATTCAACCTTGTCATGAAGCATCAAATGATGACGCTCCCGGAGCCTCGGTACCCCGAACAGATAAATGAGATCCATCACCCGGATTATTGCTCCTATCATCGAGCAATAGGACATTCTCTTAAAGACTGCTTGACCTTTAAAGACCGGGTCAAAGACCAATATCAACAGGGCAGGTTCGCTTTATCCAGCAGCTGGAGGGTGACCCCACCATAAAAGCATGAACCAAAGAGAACTTATATCGCGAAGGTGATACCAGCTCAACACCAAGAATAGAAGCGAACTCGTACTTGCCACATGATAACACTCTCAAAGGAGGGAAAGCATGAGAATATGGGTGACTGCTTCAATTGCTTCGGAAATAAGGATGAGGAGGAGGTGATCTCAGAGTTTCCACCAGCACCAAAAGAGTTGGAAGATGGGATACATACCACGGCGGACAACCTAAGAAAAATTGACCTAGGGACAGAAACGAACCGAGGCCCACGTTCGTCAGTGAGATGTTGTCTAAAAAACAGGTAGCCACACTAAAGGACGTGCTTACGCAATATAAAGACTTCTTTCGCATGGAACTATTCCGAGATGCCGGGACTAGATCCAAAAATAGCGGTGCATAAACTGGCTATATCGCCAGACGTCAAGCCAGTCAAACAGGCGCCAAGAAGAATGCGGCTCGAAGTCGAGATGAGTATCAATGTCGAAGTCAAGAAACTAATTGACTCCGGCTTCATCTAAGAAGTTCAATATCCTGACTGGATTGCCAACATTGTTCCAGTAATGAAGAAAAATGGGACGGTGCGCATCTGCGTAGACTTTCGGAACTTCAACAAAGCTTGCCCAAAAGATGACTTCCCAATACCAGTTACGGAACTGATGATAGATAACACGTCTACCCATGAGGACTTCTCCTTCATTGATGGATCTTCAGGGTACAATCAAATAAAAATGCATCCTGAAGACCAAAAGCATACCGCCTTCCGGACTCCGCTGGGCAAATTCTGCTACAAGGTAATGCCTTTCGGTCTGAAGAACGCTGGCGTTACCTACCAAAGGGCCATGACGAAAATCTTCGATGACCTCATTCATGAGGTTGTTGAGTGCTACATTGACGACCTTGTGATGAAGAGCAAATCTTATGAGGAACACTGGGAGCATCTAGACATGGTGTTCCAACGTCTTCGGAAATGTAATATGAAGATGAATCCTCTCAAATGTGCGTTTAGAGTCTCCTCAGGCGAATTCCTGGGATGCATCATATGGCACCGGGGTATCGAAATTGACCCTTCAAAGATTAAGGCGATTTATAGAGATGCCCTCACTGAGAACCCTCAAACAACTGCAGTCTCTCCAAGGAAAGCTCGCGTATATCCGGCGGTTCATAGCCAACCTCTCCGGAAAATGTCGTCCCTACAGTCATCTAATGAAGAAGGGAACCCCGTTCGTCTGGGATCATAAGTGCCAGAATGCACTAGACGAGATTAAAAAGTACCTGCAAAATCCACCAGTACTGACCGCACCAGTTAGAGGAAGGCCCCTCATCCTATATACAATGACCCTTGAAGGTTCTTTGGGTGCGCTATGGGCATAGAAGAATGACCGGGGAAGGAGAGAGCTCTATACTATTTGGGTCGAGTTCTCCTGGGGGCTGAAATAACTACTCCCCCATCGAAAAGCATTGCCTGGCACTGAACTTCGCGATAACGAAGCTCAGACACTACGCCTTGGCACATGAAGTCCATCTCATATCAAAGGTGGATCCTCTCAAATATTTAATGTCAAGAGCCATACTAACAGGAAGGGTTGCCAAATGGGCCTTCCTCTTGATGGAATTCTCGATAACGTATCGACCCCTCAAAGCAGTGAAAGGCCAGGCCATCGCCGACTTTCTCGTTGAGCATCTGATACCAGCCGATTCTCCCTTAAATTGCAAATTGCCAGACGAACACGCGTTCAACACAATCGAAGGGGAGAAGGAAGAAAATAATGTCCAATTCGAACTCTACTTCGATGGAGCATCTTCCATGAAAAAGCAGAAGCATAACACTCCTATAATCAAAGCCGGGGTAAACCTCATCTTCGTGACTACGCAAGAAGGGATAATGCATTTTGCCCTTTCCTTAATAGAGCAAAGAACAAACAACGAGGCTGAATATGAAGCTTTAATAGCGGGTCTTAAGATCACTATCGATTTGGGAATCGAAAACCCTCTCATATATGGAGACTCCCAGCTAGTCGTTAGCTAAGTAAATGGTGATTATCAGACGTGCAAACCAGAGTTGATAAAATATGGCAGGAGAGTGCAGCAACTGCTGACACCCTACATTGTCACGCCCCGCTCCGCTTCCCAGTGTACGGCGAAGGGGACGCGACGAGGTCCGCTACGTATATACTCAGAAGTACATACGCTAACCGTATCTAAGCAATATAAAATAAATACACAAGAGACAAGAGATAATAAAAACAACAACTTTTATTTATTAACATTCTTTTGTACAATGCATGATAAGGAAATACAACTGAAATAAAAAGATGCCTAAACAGTGGCATAACAGAAAATGAAAAGTACAGAAAGGAAAAGTGTACAATGAAACTAAAGTGCAGGGTCTTCGGCAAACTGATCCAAGTCTTCTTGAGATGGCTCGATATCTGCCGGGTCCAAATCACCTGACGACATTCAAAGAAGAAAGAAATAGAATGTCGTCATCGAACAGGTCGTTCGGTAAGTCCCAAAGGTAAGAGGAAAGTAAAATAGACAGAATAAGAAGATATCTTTTAAAGTTGTATACTATTGTTGTAATGTTGTGTTAACTCTGTTGTTTGTTGCTTGGTACAGAAGGATGCCAGTGTATACGAGGGGGGTCTCTATATGCTAGAGACCAGGGCAAACGGAATGTACAAGGAACCGTTAAGCCACGGTACAACAGCAACGGAATATAGGTTAGGTGTCTTAATCTGACCACCCCGTGCCACCTTTAACACCTTCCGTACCAATCCACCCCTTAAACCCCGCGATGTCTTGTTTGTATTGTTATCTTGTAAATTGTATTGATTGTAAGATTGATTGACTGACTGACCGAAACTATGATATCAGGAAACGGTTGTAACCGTAGGGTCATGTAAATGGAATAATTGAGAATCATATAAAACGAATATATCCATGGTTCGGTTCAGTCAAGTTGTATCAATTGATAATTGGATTCATGGATTCATGTGTTCATATTGAATTGGAATCTTATAGATTATAGATTGACTTGAGTCATATTCAAGTCAGATTAATCAGACTCAAGCCTGAGTCAGACAATCAGAAATGTGAATCGAAATCTTATAATTGCTAGGGTCCTTAGGGTAATTTATAAAACTTGAGGGGGTTTTACGTAAAAATACTTTGTATAGTTTTCAAAATATAACTAAAGTATTTAATTATCATCTTTATGTGCATACAACAATTTAATGATCAAGATAAATATGTATACATGTTTGAATAGTATGAAATGAGTCAAGTATATTATTCGAGTAACTATAATAAACAATGCTGTAAACAAATATTATGTACGACTAATTAATCAACTCGAACGAATGCGGAATATAAACGAAAACATAGAATTAAGTGTTATGCACACGTGAGTTCTTGTCTTGCCTAAATACGCCTACCGGTTTTGGAGATATACTCATTTTCGTATCGTCGAGCAAAACAGATCAGAATCTGTTCAACACCGTCACATATTTTTAAAACGCAGTTTAAGTTAATTTCCATCGGGTTTCAGGTTACGAAGATTATTATAAAATTGTAGGTATTTTGAATTACTTATCCAAAACACCAAGATTCATACGATTTGGATTTCTGAAGCTCTATTTATGATCATTTTAATATCAGCGTTTAAAACAGAAATTCAGATTTCTGGACAGCAACTATATATTGTATTGCAAAGCCTATATCGGGGTGTTTCATGAATTTATAAGTAATCAAGTATACATAAAATTATAGTTATATTAATATTGCATCTACACATCTAAATTTTGTCACGAACGGACATCAGGAGTTTGAGTTATGTCTAATTTAAAAACAGTGTGCGAATCAGGACAGATTCTGTCCAGATCCGTCACTTAATATTGTAACACGGTTTTCTTTATCTTCGATGGGTTTTCAGTAAAACTATAAAACTAAGAAAATCTATATCATTCGATGTAGATATCAAAAACACCTGAGTTTGCTCAATTTGGATACCGGTATACCAAGTTATGTGTCCTAGAAGTTGACCGATAACTGCAGTTTTCTGTTTTACGATCAGTGAAAAAAACCATGTAATTCCTAAACCGTTATGCGGTTCAATCTAAAATTTTTACAGCGTGTACGAAATAATATATTCTATCATATGTAAATTTCCTGAAATTTTCAGAATTAAAAATTAATTTATAAAAATTATTTTAAAACTAAAGGTATTGATATGTCATATGTGAGAAATGAGAAAACCATGGTATTTATTCGTAACTTCATTTTTTTTTTACAAACTTTAAATAAAGTGATTTAAAATAAAACAACAAACATGCAATCCTAATTGGTCACTATGAAATCTTAACATGTGAATTGAGAGTAATGAAAAAGACTTTACAAACTATATATGTGTGTATGTTTGTGTGTTTATTATTTATATATGTATCCATTTAATTAATTATTTAGGAACTATGATATATGTCAAGGGAAGTTTTTCATGGCAATATAAAACAAGAGAAATATAAAGAGAAAAAGAAAGAGATGGAGGGAAGGAAAGAGAGAAGGGACTTACATGCACAAGCCGGTATTGTCACCGGGCTTGTCTATCCGCCGATAGCCTCGCTTTACTAGCGAGACCTTCTTGAAGACTTCTTCATGTTCTTCTTCTTGGACTCTAGGTGAAGAGGGAGAATTGAGAGATAGAAAAATATGAGGAAGGAAAAGATAGAGGAGGACAATAAAGATGGTGTAATTGTGAATTATGTATAATAATATATGCATTCAACATGAGAATTAAAAGAGAAATGAAATGTCACCATTCATTTTCGAAATGAAAGGTCTCATTTGTAGGTTATGAGAAGAATAAAAAATGATAAAAAATAATTGCAAGAATGAGAATTTGAACATGTGACTTATGGAATAACAATGCAAGGACTTAACCAATATGTTACTAGGTTGTTAATGCACATATTTAATTAGAATTAAATATATGTTGTTGCTTAAAAAGAAAGTGGGCTTTCCAGATGGGCTGTAGAGAATAAGAATAATGGATTTGGGTTAAATATTTATGAAAGAAAAAATAAGAATGAGAAGTTAAAAATTTAAATATAAGAAAAAGAAATTGTACCTAGAAAAATATACATAGTAGATTGAGGAATAAAATAATAATAAATTTAGGAGAAAACGGAAAATACCAAGTACAAATAAATATGGTATATTATTGAAAAGGGATAATACAAATGTTTAAAGATTTTGGGGTCGTTACATACATCCTGAAAATCATACCGCGTGCGGAAAATAGCAAGACGGATGCATTAGCTAAGCTTGCTAAGGAACTGGCTGACGAAAACCTCGATGACGTAAGGATCGTTGTGCAAAGCCGCCGGGTTCTCGCGCCAGCAGAAATATCTTCGGGGGATTTAAGAGAGACGTCTGAAGGAAAGGAAGCAACTAAACAAGCAGTCTTCCAAATAGAGAACAAAGAAAAGGCTAAGGATTGGAGAGAAGTCTTCATAGACTACTTCAAATCCCATCGAATGCCCAAAGATGCATCGTTAAGACATCAGCTCATGAAACGAGCTTTGCCCTTCACCTTCGTCAATGATAATCTATAAAAGAGATCATTCGACTGTCTGTGGCTGAGATGCTTAGGACCAGAAGAATCAAAAAGAGTCGTTCAAGAAACTCACGACGAACTCTGAGATTCTCATCAGGCCGGGCCAAAGATGAAGCTGAAGATCAAAAGGATTGGCTATTATTGGCCCACAATGATTCAGGACTGCCTCAAATATGCGAAGCAGTGTCACTTGTGGAAAATTCATGGAGACTTCATCCACAATATCCAAATCCGCTACACCCAACGGTACCTAGCTGGCCATTCGAAATGTAGGGAACCGACATAATTGGCCCCATCAAACCAGCATCACTCAAAGGACACCGGTTCATACTGCCAACGACCAACTTCTTTTCTAAGTGGGTGGAAGCGGTACCACTAAGAGAGGTGAAGACGGAGAATATTCTACATTTCTTCAAGACACATACCATATACCGGTTCAGCACTCCGCGACGGATAATCTCGGATAATGGACCAGCCTACAGGGGCTATAAAATCAGCCACTTCGCAGAACATAATAAAATAGATTGGAGATACTCTTCCGTCTATAATCCCCGAGCTAACGGTCTAGCTAAACCTTTCAATAAGACCTTGACAAAGATTATAAAGAAAATGGTGTCGGGAAGCAAAAAAGATTGGCACGAAAGGCTACACGAAGCTCTCTGGGCGTACCGAACGATGTTCAAAACAACCACGAATACGACCCCATATGCGTTAGTATTTGGCATTGATTAGTCCAAAAATTTGTATTTACCGCAATCAGAAACGGCGTCGCTTTGCAGCTAGCCGGTGAGTACGGGTCGATCCACAGAGATGGGTAACTTCCTTTTTGTGTTATCACGAGTTGATTCCAAATGTTGTTTGGATTGATTAAATCTAAAAACTAGATCTATTACTAAACTAAATTAATCTAAATTAAAGTCTTGCTAGGGTTAGGTTTAGGGAAAGTTTGGAGATTAAAGGTTTCCTCACCGCTTTCATTGCCCTATTTTTGATCTATTAGATGTTGGTGTAATTATCAATAAAGTGGATTAGAATCTTTTGGGAAGATGTTTCTTCCTCTAGATTCTTATCCTTCCTTTATCGATAATTATCCTAACCCCCATGGAAAACACGTGCAACCGGGCCTTTATACTACGGTGTCACCGTTACCTCGAGGGGTAGGGTGCCGTAGGGAGCGGTTGCGCGTGTATGCATGGAGTTCTAATTCTTGTGAAGGGGCATGAAAGGGGTGAGAGATCTCATCTCTCAAACCTTTCCCTAAGGCTAACCCTAACAAGCGAGGAGATTATTTGCTCATTAGGGGATGAAAAAACATTTTAATTAAAGAGAATTAAAAGCACAGAAATAAAGTTACTTACTAATTTGATGGCTCCCCCCAAGCAAGAATACAGAACAGATCTGAATTTTATTTATTGAAAAGAGGCATAGGGTTTTACAATTTTTTATTACAATTTATAAGCAAACAGGAGAATTAGGGTTTCAGAGTCTCGTGCATGTGCAATTACAGATATGCCCACGAAAAATCCCAACCCCTGCACCGACGCACCGACAGAAGAAGTCTGCGCCGACACGGGCATTATACGGCCGCGGAACCGCGGCAATAGGGCGCTTGGGCAGCGGTTCCGCGGCCCTTTGGTGAGCTTAGCTCACCCAACTTCTGGGCTTAGTTCAGGACTTCTTGGGCTTCCTATTTTTATACTTCTTTTCTCTGTTGGGCTTCTTAGTCTTCTCCAGATCTTCAGTGAAAACTTGTAAGGATCTTTTGACCGTTTCACTTTCGTCTTTTTGGACCTTGCACTGTTCTTCGTTTCGGCTTGAGTAAGATCCGTCTGCTTGTTGGTCAAAATTCCCTTTTCTGTATCAACTTTCGTCTTTTTCACTGTATTCGCTCCAAGAGCCTGTATCCTGTAATATGCAACAAACGTGTGTCAAGAGTACCTGTTTATATATAAAAAGGATAAGAATAGGGGAATGAAAAATGCAATATTATGGTCTGAACAAATACCCCCAAACTTATCTTTTGCTCGTCCTCGAGCAAACTTATTATTTTATTCACTAAAATCCTAACCACACTTTCGCAGGGAAATGCGATTGCACTGAGCACGTGCAACAAGCCGTTAAACCTCTAGGAGTCCCTAGTAGGAGGAGTGTTGTCTCCTGAGGGTTTTCAGCGGATACTACCCACAAAATCCTATCAATTCGGCTTTTCGACTTTAATTCTCCAATTAGGGTTTCTAACAAGGAATTCTATTATCGTTGACTCGTAAATTGTCCACCCATATTCTTCACACTTCCTTATCATCTAACTTAAGATTATATATGTTATGTAGACCTACTCAGCTTTCGGCATCTCTTAAGTCTTCCTTCTAGGGTTTCATCTCTACTTAGGAATTTCTATCAAATCTATTAAAGATACAAGTTCTATCTTTCATACCTCTCTCTTATCTAAATTCCAATCACATACCCCTATGTGTGTGTATAAATCACCCCTACACTTGGAAATTCAAATCAAGCAATCATACCCTTTGTCCATTGTCCAAAGTACTAATTAGTTGGTGAATTTAATTGAATTTTGCTCACACATCCTTCATGCGACTGTTAATACTTCTTGAGGTACCAACAACCGATTACAAGATGCGTTTTCACTTTAAAACGTACTTCCTAGTCTTGCAACACCCAAGGCTTTAGCAGTGACTCCCAAACCAATTGGTCTAAGGCACTAGGTGATGAAGCACCCTCGCTAAATATTTTTCTATTTTTGCAGCCTTAAGTAATCACAAAAACCAATGTCCATTTTTTTTTATTCACACATATATATATTTTTTTTTCATTTTCATTGTACTAGGACTTTAGACAAGAGCATTTCAAGGTCTCTTCTACTATTCCAAGTTTTAAGGTGCGTGATTGTGCAAATTGTAAGGTATACGTTTTCAGAATCTAGACTTAAGCTAGGAACTATTTTTCAAATTTATACTCTAATAAAAGCATCAATACTCTTCCCTTATTTTGACTTAGCCCAAGAAGTGAACCAAAAATTTTCCTATTTCTAAATAAACTACAAAGGAATATACTTTCTACCGTTAAACTTTAAGGAAGGTTATCTTTAGGGTTTTTAATTTACTACGTTAAAGATCTAGTTGTTCCTAACCAGTTAACCTATCTGTCAAACTCTAGTCAATTAGCCAAAATTGAATACATTAATTTTTATAATTTTTACATTAATTTTTATAATTTTTATAATTTTTAAAATTTTTATGGGTTTTCAAATAAGTATGCAAATGCAAAAATATGTACAAATGAATGCGAAGGAAGAAGACGTACCGAGCATACCCCCAAACTTGAACTTGACAGTGTCCTCACTGTCATACTAAACCAAGAGGGTCAAAATACCGGCACTTCCCTGTTTATTTATTTATAATTTTTTTTATTGTTAAGAAAAACAAATATATACAGAAAGGCCCTCCCCTAAACTTCATTTAAACTATGTTAGACATTACTGCCAAACCTTGCATAGACCAAACGTTAACACCAACCAGTTGAAAAATTTATCAGTAAAGAGTATTGGTTGGTGGAAGAATAAGTTGTGGCGGTCCAAAAAGAATTGGGGAAGATAGAAGTGGTGATATGGAAGGTATGGAGGTGAATAGACAGGAGGTGGTGATGCATCTAAACGAGAATGTGAAAGATCAGCAATCAGTGGAATATTGGCATTCTCGTAGCTTATTAAAAGAAATGGGGGTGGCTCAACTTCTAAAGGAGGAGGTTGACTAACCACAATACCCCTAAAATGTTCCTGTGGGTCCTCTATTGACTTGGCATCATCCATTAATTGCATATGATATTCAATTATAAGGGAACTGATCTCCTCGATGTCCGCCACAGTCTAACCGACAACTTGCCGCCTATCTTGTAAGACCATCTAAAGGGCGTTCTCTTGCTCAAGGGCTAGAGAAGCTGATATTATAATGGGAAAGGTCTCATTCTCACCTAGGTAAGCATATTTAAGGTGAGGCGGTAAGGACATGAGTTCGAGTTTCGGAGGCGAAAGATTTATTGCGGAATCTACCTCGAACTCAAAGGATTCCAACACAGGTTCGAAATCACTGCAAACAACCGATTCGGAAGGTTCAACTAACTCATCCACAAATTCAAAAGACTCATATTCAGGTTGTGAGTCGTCATCATCCAAAAAAGTGAAACATTCATAATCCATATCGGTTGTGTCAACGGTGGTAGGCTCAAGGAGGGACGCACTAGTGGCGTCAAAACTGTTTTCATCAAATAGAAATCTTTCAAGCTCGCAGTCCTCCTGCGTGATTTCGTGAATAGAGCAAACTTCTCGTGTACTAGTTTTAGGCACGGGGGGCAGACTTCCCATCTTATAGATATTGAACTCACTAGACATCTTCCCAGAGGATAGAGTCATGGAGCCATTGCGACAGTTTATTACAGCATTGGAAGTGGCCAAAAATGGTCGAACAAGAATCACCAGAATTTGGTTTCTTGGGTTAGCAACAGATTGTGTATCCATAACAATAAAATCAACGGGGAATATGAACTTCCCAACTTTGATCAACACATCCTCTAGCTGACCCCTTGGATGGGTGATTGATCGATCAGCCATTTGGAGAGTACATCGAGTGGGTTTCAACTCTCCAACCCCTAATTGTTCATACACGGAGTAGGGAATCAGGTTAACACTAGACCCAAGATCTAAAAGTGCTCGATTAATTTTCTTATCCCCAATTGTGATTGAAATCGTAGGACAACTGTTCATATCAGATTTTTGCATTTTCATACCGCCCAATTTTTATCACATTGCATATCGGTAGATACTCTTGAGCCGTGTTTGCTAGTCAATTGCAGGATACAGGTTCTCGGCTCTAAACGGTGAAATTCAAGGAAAAACATGACAAAACCCGGGTTCCTGCCAACCACAGATAAAACACGGATCTCCGCCCTTTATCCGTCTGTTGCCACACACCAGTTTAAGAGACAAAATGGCAAATCAATGTCGTTTTCATGCACAAGGCTCAATGGCAGCACAAGATCCAAGAAATCTACACGGAGCTCGAGGAAATCATGACAAAAAGATCCACATCAAATCACCTTTCGCTCAACAGAAATTCTGAAAATTCATGAAGCAAATCTGAGAAAAGATATATACCAGAATAAAGGGCCCACAGAACCAGGGAGCACCACCAAATTTGAAGGCACAAAGCCTCTAAACGGCCGCGGAACCGCGGCATAAGCAGGCTTAGGCCGCGGTTCCGCGGCCGTACGGCCTTGTCGGCTGAAGATCTTTCGGGGGCAGATTGGTCATTTCATGTTAGTTCTGCTTGTTGCCCTAGGTTTTCATTTTCCAGCCTATAAATAGCCCAGAACCTTGTGAAGCCAAGGGGTGCATAATCTTGTATTTTTTTAGGTTTAGAATACTTGTTTCTTCTTCCTCTTCTCATCTCTTCTCCATTGAAAATCTTGTAGTGAGCTTTTGTGAGTGAAGAATGATGAATAAAGAAGAACTGTTTACTTATCATGCTTGTCTTGTTCTTTAGTTAACTTGTTAATTGTTGTAATTTTCATTTGTTAACTTAATTGTTGTTATTTCTTGTTGTTTCTTTCTTCTCTCTTTTTCTTTATCCTTAAAACAATCATGATGCTTACGCTTGATCCTTGCCAAGGCAAGATCGCAAATAGCTAGTTGTTATCGTCTAATCTCTTTCTTTCTATCTTCCTCTTTTGTTTTGTTTCCTTTTCATTATGATGTGTGAGTAGTTTCATACTTGTTAGGGTAGGATAAGGGAAGTTTGAGAGAAGGAAATCACTCTCACTCTTTCCTTGCCCAACATCTTAAAATCAACTCCCGTTAATTGAACCACAATCCGCTCCTTACGGCACCCTATCCTACATGATAGTGGTGATTCCATAGTGAGACCGGTTGTGGTTGAATTAACCGGAGGATATGGCTAAGAGCCAAGAACGGACGGACAAGCACCAAAAGGAAGAACTTAAGCGTTGGAAAGCCTAGCTTATACTCGCAAGTTCCTTCCTAGTCGTGCTAATCCCCGTTGTTGCCGATTACCGTAACACCGATATTAAGAGTGGCAACGAAAGAAGTGAGCGACTCCTAACTCAAACTAACTTAATCCTAACCCTAACAAGCTCTCTTTACATATCATTTTACCACTTAGATAATCACAAACAAAATCTGGACCTTCGGACTTAACTCGTTAAAACACATAGAAAAATATTCCCATCTCCCTGCGGACGACCCGTACTCAACCGGCTAGCTACAAACGAAACCGTCTTTATTGCGGTAATTAACTAAAACTTGAACACGCATAATCTCTACCAATCAAATGGTGCCGTTGCCGGGGAGACGGTAGTTTATTTCTTTGTGTAATTTCGGGTTAACTTGTGAATATAAAAACAACCGAAAAACAAAACAAAGAAAAATATACTTTGTAAAAAAAATAATCTTGTTATTTTTTATTAGTTTTTGTGCAAGTGTGCAGGATAATACGGAGTTCAAGTTCAGTGCCAAAGACGTGGGAAGATAGACCCATATTTCGCGGCTACACCGCGACGGATCAAAACGAAAAAGACGGTCTATTGAAAAA
Source organism: Agapanthus africanus (assembly GCA_030015575.1). Lineage (NCBI taxonomy): Eukaryota > Viridiplantae > Streptophyta > Magnoliopsida > Asparagales > Amaryllidaceae > Agapanthus > Agapanthus africanus. Next base: position 53,054,419 of record CM057350.1, on the reverse strand, counting down.
TTCTGGAGCAGATACAGTGAACAATTCAAGATTCAGGACATCCAGACAACAAGAGGACACCCAACTGAGCATAACCCAGAAAAAGGAAGATCCAATCCCACCATATTGCCGCGGTTCCGCGGCATAAGCTAGCTTAGGCCGCGGTTCCGCGGCCGTTTGGTGGCCTCAGGGCTCCAATTTCCCTGTAAGTGTTTCTCTCCTCCTCCTCACTCCTCTGGACTCCAATAAATTGTGTTTTCTGCAGCATTCTTTGCGCAAACTCTCTTCCCCCTTCCAATAAACTGTTCTTGTGCAGGATTCTTTGCGCCGCGCTCAAAATAAAAATTGTTTGCAGTTGATTTGTTATCACTTTGCATTCATTAATACGGACTTAAGGGGCTTGAAACCAATTCAGATTGGGTGGGGATTTCATCACCCTTCCCAGGACCCCAGAAATCACAAAAAGTATATGCATTAACCATTATTAATTAAAAAATACTAGACTCAGCCCTAAGGACTTCGCGCTCAATAGGACAGAGGACTAATTACAGGCATCGGCCGTTTATCCTATCCTGACTTTGCGGTGTCTAGGCAAGTGTGATGAAGGCAAGTGGTTATTTAATTAAGGAACTTCGCGAAAGCGTTGGACAACCTCCCACTTACCTGGCACTTATCTGGCCGCAATTGGCGGAGAAGAGGCGGTTTGAGGTCCTGTTTCTAGTTCTTTGGAACAGTTAGGAGCTGTCTAGTTGACCTAGGTGACCACTAGATCTAGGTGTGATTGTGCATATCTTGTTTGTGATTGCTTAAAGCCGTAAGTCCGTACATATTTCTGTAAAGCTCTTTCTAAAAAAAAAGGAAAAAATCAAAAACTTTTATAAAAACTTGCCCTTTGTCGCCAAAATCCATTTTTCACCCACCACCCATCGCCTTTCTCTATTGACGTTTTCTTACCCTCACCTTCTCCGCTTTGACTATACTAAACTCGTTTAGTGTATGTCCGCTTGGACTCGGGACACTAGCGCCCGCCTAGTCCGCGTTACGTTTGTCGCTACCGACTACGCGATCGACTCAGACGTCGAAACTCCGTCCACTCCTCTTTCACCTTTACCTTTGCCGGCCAACTCCGACGTTGACCGGAATTCTGTTCATACATCTTCACCTTCACCATCACCAACCTCTTCTTCCGCGATGTCAGGATTTAATCCGAACATCTCTTTGACTACCCCTGGATTGGCTCCACCTCCTACGGAGACCAATAACCCACCACCACCGCCTGTTGTAGCGCCGCAGCGAATCGTGCTCCAGGATCGTTTCTATCCCACCCGTTCTGCACTTCCCACCTGCCTTTCTCTTCCACCGGCCAATGGGGATAATTTTGAAATTAAGCCCCACTTCATCAACATGCTTCCACGATTTCATGGGCTTGAATCTGAAGATGCCTATATCTTCATCAATAAATTTCAAAACGTTTGTGCCATGATGAAAACCACCCAACTGTCGGACGATGCTATACGTCTACGGGTCATTCCGTTCACTTTATGCGATCTTGCTGAAAAATGGCTGTATAGCACCGCTTCCCACTCCATAACCAGTTGGGACGAGTTTGTTAAAGCGTTTCTCAAAAAGTTCTATCCGAATCATAAAACCGCAAGGATTCGCAATGAAATCAACCAATTCTCTCAGCTTCCTTCTGAACCCTTCTGGAAGTGCTTTGGCCGGTACAAAGACCTTCTTGTTCAGTGTCCTCACCATGGTATCGAGAGATGGCAATTTTGCCAAACCTTATACGAGGGCCTGAACCCAGCAACGAAGCAGTTGTTGGAAACCATCTGTCAGGGCCACTTCCTATCGAAATCTGACGAGGAAGCGTGGCAATTTTTTGACGACCTTGCGGAGCAAACGCTACAATGGGAGAGCACCAGACCGACTTCTTCTACCTCCATTTCTACCGGTCAGTCTAGGGTAGGAATTCACCAACTTGATGTCTCTATTGCGATGAAAGCTGAAATGGCTGCAATAACAAGAAAGCTTGAAGCGATAGAGAGCAAATTTTCTTCTCCTGCTCCTACCCCTGTTCTCCCCCTTCGTACCATCTGCGCTTGTTGTTCCGATCCTTCTCACTTAACCGAAGAGTGTCCTTACAATCCACCATCGCAAGGACAGGATCAGGTTAATGCTGCATTCCAGCAAAGGCCGAGGAATGATCCATACTCTTCCACCTACAATCCCGGTTAGAGGAACCACCCCAATTTCGCCTGGAATCAGAATCAGAATCAATTCCAAGGCAACAATTTCCAAAGGCCCCCTCCGCCGTAACAACAAGCGCAACAACAAACTCAACAGCAATTTCAGCAGCCCTTCCAACCCCAACCTTTCCAAAATCAGACGAACAACTTTGCTCATAACAATTCTTTTCCACCAAACAACTTTGTTCTGTCAAACAACGATAAGGTTTCCTCGCTTGAACGAAGTCTGGAGGCGTTCGTCAAACAATCGACTCAATCCACCGCAAACATCCAGTCTTCCATTCAGTCCTTAGTGCAACACACTGCCGCTCACGGGCAAAGCATCAAAACCATCGAGGCCCAGATTGCACAGCTGAATGCGGCCTTAAGCGAGCGAGAGAAGGGGAAGCTCCCGTCCCAGCCATTCCCAAATCCCGGTCACCTACATAATGTACATGTTGCTCTTGAACAACAGAATCATAATGTGAGTGCCGTGATCACATTGAGATCGGGAAGGATGCTGCAAAACAATATTAGCACACGGATCAACGATGACACCCCGGCCGCTTCTTTTTCTTCTTCTTCTTCGTCTCCTGCTTCTTCGTCTTCTGAGCCTATTCTCCGTTCTTCACAAGGCTCTCCTTCCTCTTCTTCTGCTTTGAATGGACCCACTTCTCACTCCACGAAAACACCTGTTCTGGGATCCGTTCCTACTCCACAATCTCCTCCACAAGTATTAGACTCAACCAATTTTAAAAACGTCCCATTTCCAAACCGGTTGAGGTCTAATAAACAAAATCCTCAAATGGAGAAGATTCTGGAGTTATTTAAGCAGGTTAACATTAACATTCCTCTTTTAGATGCCGTCCAACAAGTCCCATCCTACGCGAAAATCTTAAAGGACTTGTGCACGAAAAAGAGGAAGTCTCAGGTACCAAAGAAAGTTTTCTTGGCTAGTGTTGTGAGTGATGCCCTTACCCAATCTTTACCACAAAAACGGAAGGACCCTGGCTGTCCTACGATTTCTATTACCATTGGGGATAAGAACAACAACCGCGCACTATTAGATCTTGGTGCCAGTGTTAACCTGCTTCCGTACTCAGTATACGAGCAATTAGGCGTAGGAGAGCTGAAACCCACACACTGTACTCTCCAAATGGCCGACCGATCGATCACCCATCCTAGGGGTGAGCTAGAGGATGTGTTAATCAAAGTCGGGGACTTCATATTCCCCGTTGACTTCATTGTATTAGACACACAGCATGTAGCTAACCCCCGGAATCAAATTCCGGTGATACTCGGTCGCCCATTCCTTGCAACCTCAAATGATGTGATCAATTGTCGCAATGGTTCGATGAACCTCTCTTTTGGAAACATGACAATTGAAATCAACATTTTTAGGTTGGGGAATCAGCCCTCCGAACCTAATGCTCATATACTGGACGTCTGCTCGATCCAGGAGATCACCCCAGAAGAATGTGAATTCGAGGAGTTTCTGTTTGATCACGATAATCTTGACGCCACTAGTGCGTTCCTCCTCGAACCTGCTGCTGTTTCTGCGCCCGACAACGACTACGAGTGTTTCACATTCTCGAACGATCTTAGCCGCTCGCAAGCCGAGTTTGAATCCTTCGAATTTCCGGATGAGTTACCTGAACCATCCAACTCGGTCGCCTACACTCATTTTGAACCTTTGCTGGAATCTTTTGAGTTCGAGACCGTTTCACCAATCTTGCCTTCCATCATTTCACCTCCAACGCTCGAACTCAAGCCTTTGCCGTCTCACCTTAAGTACGCTTACTTAGGTGCGAACGAGACCCTCCCTGTAATCATCTCGGCTTCTCTAGCTCCAGAGCAAGAGAAAGCCCTTCTCACGGTCTTGCACAGCAACAGGCAAGCTTTTGGCTGGTCCATAGCGGACATCAAGGGGATTAGTCCCCTGATCGTTGAACATCACATTCATCTGATGGATGATGCCAAACCAGCCCGGGATCCACAAAGACGTCTCAATCCAGTCATGAAAGAGGCTGTGAAGAAGGAGATCGTAAAATGTCTAGATAGTGGTATCATTTACCCTATCTCTGATAGCCAGTGGGTTAGCCCCATTCATGTTGTCCCCAAGAAGTCGGGCATCACGGTCATAACCAACGAGGCGAACGAGTTAATCCCTACTCGCACCCAAACTGGGTGGCGAGTATGCATCGATTACAGAAAACTCAACGCCGCAACGCGGAAAGACCACTTTCCGCTACCTTTCATTGACCAAATGCTCGAACGATTGGCCGGACACGAGTACTACTGCTTTCTTGATGGCTACTCCGGCTATAATCAAATTCCCATCGCCGAAAAAGACCAAGACAAGACCACTTTCACTTGTCCTTTCGGCACGTTTGCATATCGACGCATGCCCTTTGGGTTATGCAATGCGCCCGCTACCTTCCAGCGGTGTATGATGGGAATCTTCTCAGACATGGTGGAAAAATTTCTGGAGATTTTCATGGATGATTTCTCCATCTTCGGCGATTCCTTCAACGAGTGTTTGCTGCATCTTGACGCTGTCCTTACCCGATGTAAGGACAAGAATCTCACTTTGAATTGGGAGAAGTGCCACTTCATGGTGCGCGAAGGTATTGTCTTAGGACATATCATCTCGCAAAATGGCATAGAGGTTGACAAAGCAAAGATTGAGGTCATTTCCAATCTACCTCCTCCCCGATGCGTCAGAGATAGCCGAGCCTTCCTTGGCCATGCCGGTTTCTATAGACGGTTCATCAAGGACTTTAGCAAGATTGCTAGGCCCTTGACTCTTTTGCTGGCCAAGGATACGCCATTCGACTTCAACTCGAGCTGTGTGACTGCATTCGAGTCATTGAAAAGCTCACTCACTTCTGCTCCCGTTCTTTCTTCGCCTGACTGGACGCACCCATTTGAGATTATGTGCGATGCATCCGACTTTGCCATTGGTGCTGTCCTTGGCCAACACATCAACAAGATGCCGCACGTAATCTATTATGCGAGCCGAACCCTGAACGACGCCCAACTCAATTATACAACAACTGAGAAGGAATTCTTGGCTGTTGTATTTGCTTTAGAAAAGTTCAGGCCCTACCTCATCGGCTCTCCAGTCATTGTCTACACAGACCATTCTGCTCTGCGCCATCTTTTTGCGAAGAAAGATGCAAAATCTCGGCTAATACGTTGGATCCTCTTGCTTCAAGAGTTTGACCTTGTCATTAAGGACAAACGAGGATGTGAAAACGTAGTTGCCGACCATCTCTCACGACTTCCTTCTTCGCCTTCGCTTCCAATTCCGATCAACGACGTTTTCCCGGATGAACAGCTCTTGACAGTATCTTGCGAACCCTGGTTCGCAGATATTGTGAACTATTTGGCCACGGGATTACTACCAACTGAATGGTCAAGTCAGGACAGACTTCGCTTCTTATCCCAAGTATAACACTTTTACTGGGACGAACCCTATTTGTTCAAGTACTGTCCCGACCAGATTATTCGTCGGTGTGTCCCTGACGAGGAATTCAAGAGTGTGCTGTCATTTTGCCACGATCAAGCATGTGGCGGGCATTTTGGCCCCAGAAAGACAGTTGAGAAGATCTTGCAATGTGGTTTCTACTGGCCACAACTCTTCAAAGACGCTCATGACTATTGCAAGACTTGCTCCCGGTACCAACACTTGGGCTGGATATCCCGGAGGAACGAAATGCCGCTCCAACCGATCTTGGTTGTGGAGATTTTCGACGTTTGGGGGATAGATTTCATGGGGCCGTTTCCCAGCTCTTTTGGGAACTTGTACATCCTTCTCGTTGTTGATTACGTCTCTAAATGGGTCGAGGCTGTGCCCAGCCGGACTAACGACAACAAGGTTGTCGTTAGGTTTTTTAAGGAAAACATTTTCTCCCGTTTTGGGCACCCCCGAGCAATCATTAGCGACAATGGAAGTCATTTCTGCAATAAGACTTTTGAGGCCTTGATGCGGAAATATTCCATTAATCATAAGCTCTCTACGCCCTACCACCCCCAAACCTGCGGGCAGGCCGAAGTTTCAAATCGGCAAATCAAGCAGATACTGGAGAAGACGGTTTCCAAGAACCGTAAGGATTGGTCGCTGAAACTCACTGATGCCCTTTGGGCATTTCGAACCGCTTATAAGACCGACCTTGGCATGTCTCCCTATCGGCTTGTGTATGGAAAAGCCTGCCACCTACCTGTCGAAATAGAGCATCGCGCATTTTGGACGATAAAGGAGCTGAATCTGTCTCTCGAAGATGCGGGCAGCCATCGGAAGCTGCAGTTGAATGAATTGAGCGAGCTTAGGGATGAGGCTTACGATAACGCGGTTGTCGTTAAGAACCGAACGAAGGTGTTTCACGATAAACACCTTTTGCGCAAAACTTTCGTACCTGGTCAGCAGGTACTGCTTTACGACACCCGACTTCACTTCCATCCAGGAAAGCTCAGATCTCGCTGGAAAGGGCCGTATTTTGTACGGAATGTGTATCCGCATGGCGCTGTGGATTTGGAAAATCAAAAGGACGGTTCATTTTTCAAAGTGAACGGACACCGACTTAAACCGTACCTTAGCGCCGAACCAACAGAGGAGCTCCTATTCTTACAGGAGCCGGTTTACCCTGCATAATCTTCCTCTGCATACCACCTAACTTCGGTTATCCAGCCAAGAACAGTGGACACTGTTCCAAATAAGTTTGGGGGTATGTATATACCATTTTGTACATATTTGTGGATATTCTTTTTCTTTTTTCTTTTCTTTAAAAACCAAAAAAATAAAAAAAATAAAAAAATTTTGTGTATATCTAACCGACAATTTTGACCCTTCAAATGATCTCTTCATGCAATGACAGTGAGGACACTGTCCAGTTTAAGTTTGGGGATACGCTCGGTACGCATTTCTTACCTTCGCATTCATATGTATATTTTGCATCTGCATATTAAAATCCATAAAAATTAGAAAATTTTCTAAAAACATAAAAACTTTTTGTCAAGTTACCTAGTGGGAAAATTCTGATTCAACATTTCGACGGTTTTGTTTGATAAAATAAGAATAACTAAATCATATGTTTAGATTTTGAAAACCGGAAAGATAACACTCCTTTGAAGTTAACTATAGCTGATATACGTCTTTACATCACACTACACGTGCCGTGAGTTTTTGGGAATTAGATGACAAGTCTTTTATGTCGAAAAACTTTTAAATGGATAAATGATTTTCTGAGGATCAAATAGGTTTGTTCTGAAATAAGTAATATCAAGAATAGTTTATGAAGTGAAGTGAATATGAAGGGATATTATTGACGCCTTAATTGGAACTAAGTCTGAAAAATAACCCATCTGAAACTTGATTGGAATGATTACACACCGAAACCACTAAACACGTCTTTTATCCAAAAAATATTGAACTGCCGGTTATATCTCCGTTCGTATTAAATCATCATGATTTTCACGCCAAACTGTCTTTTGTTTTTGGACCTAGGTAACTTGAGTAATTAAGTCCGCTGGGGTGTTTCTACACCTAATACCCTAAAACCAACTGGTTTGGGTGCATTGGCCCAAAGCTCGCTAAGAAGCCTAGAAAGTCCAGTTTAAAACAAAGTCAAGCAAGTGTTCCCTCCAAGTTAAAATTCCTAACGGTTCTTTGTGTGAGAATAATCTTGATAAAAGACAGGCTTTTATAAAAATTTTAGCGGAGATATGAAGGTTTTATTCTATGATAAAGACTATTGCACGTTCACAGAGGTGTGTATGAAATGAAAACAAGAAAAAGGTGGAGTGAAATATAAGACTAGTTTCCTGTTAAGGAAGATAGAAATTCTAAAGTTGAAACTTTACTGGAAAACGAAACTTGAAAAATGCTTAACTCTTTATAAAACTTATGTGATCCTTTCAAAATTTTTATCTGGGCTTTATTGTGTGACATAATGACGTAAATCGATCCTTCTGGAATCTTAACAACACTATTTTGCACTGCACGTAAAGACATATAAAATCTGTAGTTAAATAAGAAGCGAGGTGTGAAAAATAAAGGTTCGATAGTCTAGACTTAGGATAATAGAATTGTTATTTTCTGAAACAAAACTTTAGGGTTTGAATCTTAGTTATTTTACAAAACTAGCTTGACCGGATTTTGTGGGTAGTATCCGCTGAAAACCCTCAGGAGACAACACTCCTCCTACTAGGGACACCTAGAGGTTTAACAGCTTGTTGCACATGCTCAGTGCAATTGCGTTCCCTGCGAAAGTGAGGTTAGGAAAATTTTTGTGAATAAATTAGCTTTGCTCGGGACGAGCAAATGATAAGTTTGGGGGTATTTGTTCATATCAGATTTTTGCATTTTCATACCGCCCAATTTTTATCACATTGCATATCGGTAGATACTCTTGAGCCGTGTTTGCTAGTCAATTGCAGGATACAGGTTCTCGGCTCTAAACGGTGAAATTCATGGAAAAACATGACAAAACCCGGGTTCCTGCCAACCACAGATAAAACACGGATCTCCGCCCTTTATCCGTCTGTTGCCACACACCAGTTTAAGAGACAAAATGGCAAATCAATATCGTTTTCATGCACAAGGCTTAATGGCAGCACAAGATCCAAGAAATCTACACGGAGCTCGAGGAAATCATGACAAAAAGATCCACATCAAATCACCTTTCGCTCAACAGAAATTCTGGAAAAATCGTGAAGCAAATCTGAGAAAAGATATATACCAGAATAAAGGGCCCACAGAACCAGGGAGCACCACCAAATTTGAAGGCACAAAGCCTCTAAACGGCCGCGGAACCGCGGCATAAGCAGGCTTAGGCCGCGGTTCCGCGGCCGTACGGCCTTGTTGGCTGAAGATCTTTCGGGGGCAGATTGGTCATTTCATGTTAGTTCTGCTAGTTGCCCTAGGTTTTCATTTTCCAGCCTATAAATAGCCCAGAACGTTGTGAAGCCAAGGGGTGCATAATCTTGTATTTTTCTAGGTTTAGAATACTTGTTTCTTCTTCCTCTTCTCATCTCTTCTCCATTTGAAAATCTTGTAGTGAGCTTTTGTGAGTGAAGAATGATGAATAAAGAAGAACCGTTTACTTATCATGCTTGTCTTATTCTTTAGTTAACTTGTTAATTGTTGTAATTTTCATTTGTTAACTTAGTTGTTGTTATTTCTTGTTGTTTCTTTCTTCTCTCTTTTTCTTTATCCTTAAAACAACCATGATGCTTACGCTTGATCCTTGCCAAGGCGAGGTCGCAAATAGCTAGTTGTTATCGTCTAATCTCTTTCTTTCTATCTTCCTCTTTTGTTTTGTTTCCTTTTCATTATGATGTGTGAGTAGTTTCATACTTGTTAGGGTAGGATAAGGGAAGTTTGAGAGAAGGAAATCTCTCTCACTCTTTCCTTGCCCAACATCTTAAAATCAGCTCCCGTTAATTGAACCACAATCCGCTCCTTACGGCACCCTATCCTACATGATAGTGGTGATTCCGTAGTGAGACCGGCTGTGGTTGAATTAACCGGAGGATATGGCTAAGAGCCAAGAACGGACGGACAAGCACCAAAAGGAAGAACTTAAGCGTTGGAAAGCCTAGCTTATACTCGCAAGTTCCTTCCTAGTCGTGCTAATCCCCGTTGTTGCCGATTACCGTAACACCGATATTAAGAGTGGCAACGAAAGAAGTGAGCGACTCCTAACTCAAACTAACCTAATCCTAACCCTAACAAGCTCTCTTTACATATCATTTTACCACTTAGATAATCACAAACAAAATCTGGACCTTCGGAATTAACTCGTTAAAACACATAGAAAAAGATTTCCATCTCCCTGCGGACGACCCGTACTCAACCGGCTAGCTACAAGCGAAACCGTCTTGATTGCGGTAATTAACTAAAACTTGAACACGCAGAATCTCTACCAATCAACAGCCGGGGTCCTTTCGTTTTTGGGGTAAGGTTTGAGGGTGGTTAATAGCATTGCTCACTGCACTAGCCACTAGCACTTTCTTGGGTACTTGAGATGCCTTTCTCTTCGAGGTGCATAAGCCCTTTAAGATTTTCGCGTATGAAGGGACTTGTTGGATAGTATCCAAGAGAGCTATATTTATGCTAACCTGCTTAAATAATTCCACAATCTTCTCCACTTGTGCAGTTGGTTTATTGGGACTCAACCTGTTTGGGAATGGAGCATTTTGAAAATTTGTTGAGTCAAAAGTCTGTGGAGTAGAATGTGGAGTAGGAACGGATCCCAGTGTGGATGTGTTCATGTTGTGAGAAGTGGGTCCGTTCGAGTCAGAAGAAGTAGAGCCGTGTGAAGGGTGGAGAATAGGCTCTAAAGAAAAAGGTGAAGAAGAAAGTGAAGAAAATGAAGAAGGGGAAGATGACGATGGAGAAAAAGAAGAAGAAGAAGAAGAAGAACCACCGGCGGGGATGTCATCACTAGTTCCCACATTATTTTGGAACTCTCTTCCGGATCTCAACGTGGTCACCGCATTTACATTGTGATTGGGATATGCGTTTTGTGTGTGACCGGGATTGGACAATGGTTGAGATAGAAGCTTTCCCTTTTCTCTCTCACTCAATGCAGCAGTTAATTGTGCAATTTGTGCCTCAATAGATTTGATACTTTGATCGTGTGAAGCATTGTTAGTCATCAAAGATTGAACATAATTTTCAAATCTTGTTGCGGATTCTGTAGATTGCTTGAGAAATGCATCTAGACTTTTTTCGAGCGAGATAACCTTATCATCATTTGGTTGAACCAAATTGTTCGTTTGATTTGTATAAGGTTGTTGTTGGAAAGATTGCTGGTTTTGAGTTTGTGAAGGTGCTTGTTGTTGTTGTGGAGGAGGTCTTTGAAAATTGTTATTTCCTTGGACTTGTTGATTTTGGTTCCAAGCGAAATTTGGATGACTCCTCCACCCCTGATTGTATGTCGAAGAGTACGGATCGTTTCTTTGCCGTTGCTGAAATACAGCATTGACTTGATCTTGTCCTTGAATAGGTGCATTATAAGGACACTCTTCGGTTAGATGCGATGGATTCGAACAACAAGCACAAACAGTTCGTGTGGGTAAAACAGGGGCAGGAGAAGACGATGAGATTTTGGTCTCAATGGCTTCTAGCTTTTTCATAAGTGCGGCCATCTCGGCCTTCATAGCAATCGACATATCTACTTGATGTATGCCTGCCCTAGATTGACCAACAGAAGAAGATGATGTGGTTTTGGTACTCTCCCACTGAATTGTTTGCTCACTAAGATCCTCAAGAAACTGCCACGCTTCGTCGCTAGACTTGGAAAGAAAATGACCTCGACATATAGTTTCTAGCAACTGCTTCGTTGCCGAGTTCAATCGCTCGTATAATGTTTGGCAAAGTTGCCAACTTTCGATCCCATGATGAGGGCATTGAACAAGTAGGTCTTTAAATCTCTCGAAGCACTTCCAAAATGGTTCGGAAGGAAGCTGTGAAAATTGTATAATCTCGTTACGGATTCTAGCAGTTTTGTGATGAGGATAGAACTTTTTCAGAAAAGCTCTCACAAACTCGTCCCAATTTCTAATGGAATGTGATGCGGTGCTATATAGCCACTTCTCGGCTAGGTCACATAAGGTGAAAGGAATGACCCTTAGCCTTATCGCGTCATCACTTAATTGGGTTGTTTTCATCATAGCGCACACATTTTGGAATTTATTGATAAAGATATATGCATCTTCGGATTCCAAACCATGAAATTTTGGCAGCATATTGATGAAATGTGGTTTTATTTCAAAGTTGTCCCCATTTGCCGGTGGGGGTGAAAGACATGTAGGTAAAGAAGTGCGGACGGGGTAAAAGAGATCCTGGAGCGCAACTCGTGCGAGCGCTACAACAGGCGGAAGATTCGGGTTATTCGCACCTAACGGAGGTGGAATCATTCCCGTCGGTAAGGTATTGTTGGGGTTGTGTCCCGGCATACCTTCGAAAGAAGAATTTGAAGGTGGAGGTAAGGAAATGGACGGAATGTCGACGAAGGGTTCGTCGGTCGGTACCAACGAAACACGGACTAATCGGGCGTTAGTATCCCTAGTCCAAAGTGACATACACTAAAGGAGTAGTGTAGTCAGAAAAAAATAGAAAAACAGAATGTGGGGGTAAGATAACGTCAATGGAGGGAACTGATGGAAGTGAGTTGCAAGTTTTCTTAGCGACAAGTTGCAAGTTTTGAAAAGATTTTTTCTCTTTTTTTTATGTGAGAGTCTTGCAAAGAAGTTTTGAAAAGAGACTCGTGACACAAATGTATCAACCACACATGCACAATCAGGCTTAAATCTAGGGTCACCTAGGTCTGCTAGACAGCTCCTAACTAGGGCTAGAAATAGGACCTCAAACCGCCTCTTCACCGACAAGTACGGCCAGGTAAGTGGGAAGGAACCACAGTAGTGGGCCTAATTAAAAGCCACTTGCCTAGACACCGCAAAGTCAGTTAGGATAAACGGTCGATGCCTATACTAGTCCTTTCCCTATTGAGCTCGATGTCCTTAGGTCTAAGTCTAGTATTTTTTTAATCAATTGTGGTCAATGCACATGCTTTAGGTGTTTTCTGGGGTCCTGGGAAGGGTGATGAAATCCCCACCCAATCTGAGTTTGGTCAATTAGCCCCTTAAAGTCCGATTAAATTATGCAAAACAATAAAATTCACTTGCAATCAATTTTTATCGCGGCGCAAAGAAACCTGCAGAAAATCTGTTATTTAGAAGGGGAGAGAAGATTTTTAGCGCAAAGAATTCCTGCAGAAAATTTCACAAAAGATATATTGAGGTAGGAAGAGAAAGGGTTTAGAAAAAAAACAGAGCAGTTTTTGCGCAACGAGGCCACGTGGCCGCAGCGAAACCGCGGTCTGGGGGGCGGTTTTGCCGCGGAAGGGCGGTCGGTTGAGGGAGTCAGGCTCTGGAAAAATTGGTACTCTCTGTTATGATAATTGCTCTCTGTTCTGATATACAACTTTCTGTTTTCCTCTCTGTAAATTTCCAGATCCTAGAATCCTCGCTATTCCTGCAAGATTCAAAAGATACACCCTTCAAACAGATCAAAATTGATAATTTTTTATTTTTTTTATTTTCAGATTTTTATAATTTTTAAAATTTATATCAATACGAAATTACACAAAAGAATTTTTACGCCATCCCCGGCAACGGCGCCATTTGATTAGTCCAAAAATTTGTATTTACCGCAATCAGAAACGGCGTCGCTTTGCAGCTAGCCGGTGAGTACGGGTCGATCCACAGAGATGGGTAACTTCATTTTTGTGTTATCACGAGTTGATTCCAAATGTTATTTGGATTGATTAAATCTAAAAACTAGATCTATCACTAAACTAAATTAATCTAAATTAAAGTCTTGCTAGGGTTAGGTTTAGGGGAAGTATGGAGATTAAAGGTTTCCCCACCGCTTTCATTGCCCTATTTTTGATCTATTAGATGTTGGTATAATTATCAATAAAGTGGATTAGAATCTTTTGGGAAGATGTTTCTTCCTCTAGATTCTTATCCTTCCTTTATCGATAATTACCCTAACCCCCATGGAAAACACGCGCAACCGGGCCTTTATACTACGGTGTCACCGTTACCTCGAGGGGTAGGGTGCCGTAGGGAGCGGTTGTGCGTGTATGCATGGAGTTCTAATTCTTGTGAAGTGGCATGAAAGGGGTGAGAGATCTCATCTCTCAAACCTTTCCCTAAGGCTAACCCTAACAAGCGAGGAGATTACTCGCTCATCAGGGGATAAAAAAACATTTTAATTAAAGAGAATTAAAAGCACAGAAATAAAGTTACTTACTAATTTGATGGCTCCCCCCAAGCAAGAATACAGAACAGATCTGAATTTTATTTATTGAAAAGAGGCATAGGGTTTTACAATTTTTGATTACAATTTATAAGCAAATAGGAGAATTAGGGTTTCAGAGTTTCGCGCATGTGCAATTACACATATGCCCACGAAAAATCCCAACCCCTGCACCGACGCACCGACAGAAGAAGTCTGCGCCGACACGGGCATTATACGGCCGCGGAACCATGGCAATAGGGCGCTTGGGCCGCGGTTCCGCGTTCCTTTGGTGAGCTTAGCTCACCCAACTTCTGGGCTTGGTTCAGGACTTCTTGGGCTTCCTATTTTTATACTTCTTTTCTCTGTTGGGCTTCTTAGTCTTCTACAGATCTTCAGTGAAAACTTGTAAGGATCTTTTGACCGTTTCACTTTCGTATTTTTGGACCTTGCACTGTTCTTCGTTTCGGCTTGAGTAAGATCCGTCTGCTTGTTGGTCAAAAGTCCCTTTTCTGTATCAACTTTCGTCTTTTTCACTGTATTCGCTCCAAGAGCCTGTATCCTGTAATATGCAACAAACGTGCGTCAAGAGTACCTGTTTATTTATAAAAAGGATAAGAATAGGGGAATGAAAAATGCAATATTATGGTCTGAACAGGCATGGAAGCAGTGCTTCCTCTAGAAATAGAACTCCCTTCTCTTCGAGTAGCGGTTCGAAATGAGCTGACAGATGAAGAAAACAGTTGGGTTTCCCTTGCACCTAGTCTAGGGTTTGGTAGCATCACTCATGCCACTTTAAAAATTAGAGAGATGCAAAGCAAACAAACCATGAATCTTTGCTAGAATTATTAGGGTAACAAGTTTGTATCACATACAAAGAAGTATCTATCACATAGAGTTTATGATTAAAACCTTTGTAGTCCGTTCCTTCGCTTCATAAGCTCCGTGTTGAGGTCCCCTCGCTGCAATCATCAAGAACTCCGACTCTCGAGAGGCTCCATGAGGTTAATTATCATCTTGCTTGAAGTCTTCTTGATCTAAGATGATCTACCTTGAAGAATCTCTAACCCAAGCTTGCACTTCACTAATGAAGTTATTAGAGAGGTGAACACCTTAATCTAAGTGGCTAGAATAGATGAGGATGGTGAAGTAGGAATTTTACTCTCTTTTTTTTTCAATTTCTCACTTAGAATCATCACACACAAAAAGCTAGTGAAGCTTTTTCAAGAGCAAGAAGAAGAAGAAAGCTTTTGTGAGGAATAATGAAATTATTATTGTGGTTACAATTGCAACCATGGGTTAAGAATGAGATCCCTAACCCATGTAGAGAATAAACCATGGGTAGAGGTTTGGGTTGGGTTAATAAGATGACAAAGTCAAAGTTTCAGGAAGTTTCTTCAAAGCTCATCCAAATACTTAACCCTAATCCAAACCCTAACTTGGTTAAACCTCTAAATCTTTGTTGCATTTGTAACCATAACATGTTACAATAATATATATCACATATATAATATATAATATAACAAAAGAAAATAATACAATTAACATATATCGCATATACATCAATGTATTATCCAGTGAGAAAAAGAATCAATAAAGCGAGCTTATATTAGTTAATGTAACGTAATATATCACATATATAATTATACATTAAATTATCGAATCAACACTTGATCCGATAATCCGGCTATATTATATATAACCGACTAGTATAACATGTACCATTTCATCGAATCAACACTTGATCCGATGACCCGGCTATATCACATATACCCGGCCGATATCACATATCGCGATAATAGAATACGGTATCTTATATCGTATTATTCTCGGTCCCCCACATATCACATATTTGCTCCTACTCCGTTTTGCCTGAACCAGGAAACCTCTGTGTAGGACTGTAAAGAATCGTCAATACACCGGCAGTAGGTGATGATCATATCAAACACCTACAAGCTGCAAGCGGTCAGCTAAACGTAATAGCCACCCAGGTATTGAGCGATCAGAAGATCAACAAGCAAGCCTGTACATTCTCCTGTGAATCTAATTAGTAACACTGCCGTACAGTCCGGTCTCTTCGTCTCATATGTCGCATATCCAGTCTAGGGGTGGTAAACGTCAGACCCCAGTAACCGATAAGTCATGTCGATGTGAGGCTCATAACGGGTCGAGAAACTACTGATAACTCTTACCAGTAGCACTCCATATCAGCCCTGGCCAGGGACTTCCAGTTATAGCCAATCGAACACAGCGCAACATCAACTCCCAATACCGGGAGAGACGAAACCCCTCCTATCGCTCATTGCCTCCATGTGATTCGGGACTGTACCTAAAAGCCACCGTTTTGCACGCCCTCTTGGACGTGGTAAGGTGGAAATCAAAGCACAGTGGGAATCACACAAGACTCTATGACGATCTCGGGTCTACAGACTAACCTGTACCAGTGTCACCGGAGAACTGCTATCTGACGATAGGTATAATACCATCTAGGAGTTCTCGGCGAGTCCGTTTAGTGTACCCAGTCTCCATTGAGCACCCGTACACCATTTTTGATGTCAAATACCGATGGATATAGGATCATCCATCGCCCATCATATTGGTCAAAATGTGTATACACTAGTCTGCTCTGGAGTATCGATGCCCTGTCTCGATACTCCTTCGACTAGGAACAGTTATAGGATGTACTTATTGAGTACCCTGGCCCCACTAGTATAATCTCATCATAGTCCTAATAGCCAAGCACATATCCCAAGGGCTTTATCAACATGTGAGAGCAAGACAGTAAACCAATACAAGTCAACATGTTAAGACAAAGTGAAACCAGATAGCATACTATCATATCGAGCAAGAAAGTCCTCTCTATATATATCCAAGCATCCACTATAATATACATCATATGTACAACAATGGCCACTTGGGCATATATATAACTAACAATCTCCCACTTGCACTAAGGCCAGCTGTTGTAGTATCTCATACCAACATCCCGAAGAGTCTCTCAAATTGTATCTGGGGAATGGCCTTCGTGAGTGGGTCCGTAGTGTTGTCCTTCGTGTCAACTCTCCTGACCTCGATCTCACGGCGATCAACTATCTTCCGGATCAGGTGATACCGTCTCAGAATATGTCTGGACTTCTGATGGGATCTGGGTTCCTTGGCCAAATCCACAGCTCCATTGTTATCACAATACAATGGTATTGGATGCTCAATGGACAGAACCACTCCAAGTTCAGTTTTGAACTTCTTCATCCAGACAACCTCTTTGGCAGCATCGTTAGCAGCGATATATTCAGCCTCCATCATCGAGTCTGCCACGGTTTCTTTCTTGGAACTCTTCCAACAAACCGTCCATCCTTTTAGGGTAAAGACAAATCCCGAGTGCAACTTAGAGTCGTCCTTATCACTTTGGAAGCTTGAATCGGTAAAGGACTCCACTTGGAGTTCTCCGTTACCATACACCAAGAACATCTTCTTAGTCCTTCTCAAGTACTTGAGAATGTTCTTCACAGCTGTCCAGTGATTCTCCCATGGATATGCTTGATACCTACTCACTACACTTAGTGAGTATGCTATATCGGGTCTGGTACATAGCATCGCGTACATGATAGAGCCTACTGGCGAAGCATAGGGTATCCCTTGCATGCGAGTTCTCTCTAAATCAGTCTTAGGAGACATCTCTTTGGAGAGAGTGAGTCCAGAGATCATGGGTTAGTTCCCACGCTTGGATTCTTCCATACTAAACCTCTTTAGTATGGTGTCAATGTACCTGGATTGGGACAATCCCAATATCCGTTTAGATCTATCTCTATAGATCTTGATTCCCAAAATTCAGGAGGCATCACCTAGATCTTTCATTGAGAATCAATGTGATAAGAAGAGCTTGACCGAGTGCAGCATAGGAACATCATTTCCTATCAAGAGTATGCCATCCACGTACAATACGAGGAAGACGACCTTACTCTTTGCAACCTTCTTGTATATACAAGGTTCATCTACGTTCTTGATGAAGTCAAACTCTTTGACTACAACATCAAAATAGATGTTCCAACTCCGCGATGCCTGCTTTAACTCGTAGATGGATTTAAGCAGCCTGCACACCTTTCCGGTGCTCCCACTATCTATGAAGCCCTCTGGCTGAGTCGTGTACACGCACTCCTCTAAATCACCATTTAGAAAGGCGGTCTTAACATCCATTTGCCAGATTTCATAGTCATGGTATGCAGCAATGGAAAGCAGGATCCTGATCAACTTAAGCATAGCCACTGGAGAAAAGGTTTCGTCATAGTCCACACCTGGTCGTTGACGAAAACCCTTTGCAACAAGTCTAGCTTTGTAAGTCTCAACTTTTCCATCTACACCAAATTTCTTCTTAAAGATCCACTTGCTCATAATAGGTTTTACCCCTTCAGGAGCAACTTCCAAAGTCCATATTTTGTTGGTGTACATGGATTCCATCTCAGATCGCATTGCATCCAGCCACTTCACAAAGTCCCCACTCGTGATGGCGTGCTTGAAGCTAGTTGGGTCATCATCTTCCATGATGCAATCCTCGCTCTCATCATCGATAAGAAAACCGTAGTATCTCTCAGGTGGATGAGGAACCCTACTAGATCGGCGGAGCGGCTGAGGTTCGTCTTGAACTACTGAGTCCTCTGGTTCCAATAAATCATCAGTCATAGTTTGTGTTGCTGGAACTTCTTTTAGCTCTACCTCTTCGCCACTAATTTCTTTTACAAGAAATTTCTTTTCTAAAAAGGTGGCATATTGAGAAACAAACACCTTTTGTTCCTCACCGTGGTAGAAGATATATCCATAGAAATCTTTTGAATATCCCACAAACTTACATAGACCTGATCTTACCTCGAGCTTGTCCGGATTTTGCTTTTTAACATAGGCCGGACAACCCCATATCTTAACTCATTTAAGAGATGGTCTCTTCCCATTCCATATCTCATATGGAGTGGTAGGCATTGATTTAGTTGGAACTCTATTCAATAGGTATGCGGTCGTCTCCAGCGCATAACCCCAAAAGGAAATAAGTAACTCAGCGGTGCTCATCATAGAGCGCACCATATCCAATAGGGTGTGTTTCCTCCGCTCCGATACACCGTAGTGCTGTGGTGTATAGGGAGGAGTAAGCTGAGAGAGAATCTCATTCTCTTTTAGATAGTCCCAGAACTCATTGCTCAAGTATTCTCCTCCTCGATCTGATCGAAGGATCTTAATACTTTTACCCGTTTGGTTCTCTACTTTGTTCTTATAATCTCTGAATTTCTCAAAAGCTTCAGACTTGTGTTTCATCAGGAACACATGTCCGTATCTTGAGAGATCGTCAGTGAACATAATGAAGTACGAAGAACCATTCCTGGCATGTGTAGACATGGGACCAGATACATCACTATGTATCAGTCCCAAGAGTTCTGTAACTCTTTCTCCGTGTACACTAAACGGAGTTTCGGTCATTTTGCCTTTGAGACATGACTGGCAAGTGTCATAAGATGAAAATTCGAACGGATTCAAATATCCATCCTTATGTAATTTAGCCAGTCGTGTCACATTGATGTGACCAAGTCTACAATGCCACAAGAAGGATTCGTTCATTTCTGAACTCTTCCTCTTGTGTGTGTTTTGTACATTAAGGACTGTAGTTTGATTCAGAACGTATATGCCATTATTTAACGAGCCTGATCCAATCAACTTTTGATTCGGGAAGATGTTCATAACATTATCCTGTACTACAAAATTATATCCTTCTTTACTCAATAAAGAAACTGATATAAGATTGTATATCAGGGTCAGAATGTAATAGCATTCATTCAGAATCAATGTATTACCATTTGGTAACACAAGGTGATATTCGCCAACTGCTTTGGCTGCAACATTTGCTCCATTCCCAACTCTTATGGAATGATCACCTATTCCCAGTTCCCTACCTTTCTTTAGCCTATGTAACATATTACATATGTGGGATCCCAATCCGGTATTTAATACCCAGGATATAGAGTGAACTGAGAAACAGTTCTCGATAACTAACACACCCGAAGAAGATGTATCAGCATGCTTATTCTTCGTTTGGGCTACGTGAGAATCTGGATATTCTCCTATTCCCTGCTCGGACTTATAACAATTATAAGTTGGAGCGGGACCAACGTTCCCCTGCTCAGTATAATAAGCAGGTTCGGCCAATACACCCATATTATTATCTTGATTAAGACCTGACATGGTCGCTACCTGGAGAGAGAGAGAAGAAAACACTTTAGTGTATGCTCATGCAAGATTAGATTGGTTATTTTCTTATCTAATCAGGATGGCTCCCACTGCTTTTTATCAAATCTTCCTTAAAACCCTAAAAGGTAAGACTAGCCGGGATTAATTATACTTTACAAGTTTGCCAATCTTTCAGCCAGGTCAGTGTTGGTACTTTGAGGGAGGTTCTTCGTGCTTTCGCACGGACCTAATTAAAATAAACCTTGTTTTCCCAGAGGCATAACCCCGTTAACACGTTTCTAGACACCTACTTGATCGGCTAATTGTCATGTGTAAAACTCTCCCAGAAGTAACTCTTACTCGCAGTAGGTATCAGATCCAACTATCTCATAGAAGTTATGCAATCTCATTGCAAATTTCAACACTTGAAATTCCCGATAATGCCTTTACCCCTAGTGACTTATGACCTTAACTATGGTCAACAAATCATAAGCACTAGTCAAGTTCTACCCGTCATTTCTTGATTTAATTAGACCCACCCGCATGACCCTTAACTATGGTCAACAAAGTCATATGACTGTCCTAATTAATCACATCATATGTTATATAGGAAAACATCACTCAGTTACCGTACACTGCGCCTTAACTATGGTCAACAAACGCAGCACGAATACTAAGTACTCTATTTCCTAAAATGACGGAGGGTTACGACAGGTTTTTCAGAAAACCTTTTGCGTAATGAACTTGATATCGTTGTAGAAACAAGTGATTTTGAAAATGAGTGTTTTTGAGGCTTTTCTAGTTTCGCTAAAAAGGTCACTCCCGGTGAAAGGATCTCGGCTCTTTCCTTATCGAATAAGGTGCAGGATATTTCATATATACCGCTGTGCAAAGCAAGAACTATAGAAGCAATCAAAAACTAAACCGTGAGTTTATAGCATCTGCCAGTTTTGCTAAAGAGGTCACTCCCGGTGAAGAGATCTCGGCTCTTTCCTCATTGAATAAGGTGCAGGGTATATCACATATACCACTATGCAAAGCAAAAAACTGTAGCTACTCTTTTTGAAAATTTGATTCTACAACATCTTTTAGGTTTCTTTTCTTTTATTAATCTCATTAATAAATCCCATCATTTATGCTTCCTAAGTATCACAGAAGAAACGAAAATACAACGTACGTTTATGCCATCCGCATTCGCCACAATGTTCCGTTATGCACCGTTAGGTTACTTAACTAACGGCATACCGGGACGGGACTAGCACGGGTGTAAAACATAAGCAACGTTTATTATATATCATGTATACAATAATAAAGCATTCGTCTCACGCATATAATATGATCACACCACAGTATATCAGCAGCAGAAGAAACATATGAAATATTGGATATACTAGAAGGTCCGTGTTTTATTTCGAGCCTGTATAAAACACGGATTCCACGGTCGCGATGAATAGCCAAACCCGCATCCCTAGACCCCTACGAGAGCGGCAAGTAACTCCGCCAATCCTAAGGTTAGGAGACCCGGTATCGACTCCTCGAGATAGCCTCCCACTGGACCCTAGAATCCGGTTACTCGTGCTCCCCTCCTTGGGTCTACCTAATGCGGAAAAGTAAATAATATACAATGGTGACATCAACCTCATCCCGGAAGTGCCCCAATAAAAGAATATTACATACAATTGAATTTTACATGAATGAAAATAAAAACCCTCATCTCATATAAAACCCTCGGTTATTCAGAACACGTCGATCCAATATAACATATCACAGCAACACATAATATCTCATATCATCAACTTAAGCAAGTATGCGTATCCCGATTGTCGTTGATGTATAGCAACGAAGCCGGCAATACCCCACATACTACACTTATGGTCGTAGAAAAGAAAAGTGAAAAACTACAACATTTGGAATCCACAATCACCTTAGACATCGTAAACCCAAAATATCACATATTATGGATTTCATGCCTAATTATATGAATTCCACATATTGTATCACATTCACAATAATCAAGATAATGTTCAACATTTTGATCGAATCAACATACACTCACAAATTACCCCCGTGAGCTCAACACTTGAGCAAAATTAAAACTCTCAAAAACCGTGCCACGGTGTCTATGGACCAGCCGTAGAAGGAGTTAACCAATGTCTCACCTATGACACCACGGAACTACGGCAAACCCTAGGGTTCGATCGCAGTTCTGTGGACATAGAATCAAGTTAAGGTTAGTATAGTCTTCTAGGGGGTCCATAGGGGTACTTGCACGATTTTACGAATATAATCAACTTCGGAAAATTACAACACTTGGAAATTTCAGCGGGGTACAAAATGTGGTGTTTGAAGTTCGATCGAACTGCTAAATACAGTCAAGGTTACCATTATAGTGTTAAATTATACGACTACGAAACACTACGAATTAGCCCCAGGTCAAAATAATCATCAAATGAAAATTGGGCTAAGCAAACAATACTAGAAACCCCAAAATGAAGACAATAGAGCACAGGAGAAATACGGGGAGCAGAAGAGTCTAGGGGGCCAGCCAGGCCGGAATCCCTAGCTTGGTGCTCAGCCAAAATCCGAGCACCATCCCCCGTATTTCACCCATGTTCATATCTTGTCCCATTCAACATTCTGCACCTGTTTGAAAAATTTTTAAAGGACTTTTTACAAAATTTACAGAGAGCAAAATATGGGTTTCAAAATACCGTATTTCGGAATCGATTTCTTTTTCGTAATTGTTTTAACACCATGTCTAAAATTCTAGCTTGGGTCTGATACCACTGTTGGGTTTCCCTTGCACCTAGTCTAGGGTTTGGTAGCATCACTCATGCCACTTTAAAAATTAGAGAGGTGCAAAGCAAACAAACCATGAATCTTTGCAAGAATTATTAGGGTAACAAGTTTGTATCACATACAAAGAAGTATATATTATATAGAGTTTAGGATTACAACCTTTGTAGTCCGTTCCTTCGCTTCATAACCTCCGTGTTGAGGTCCCTTCGCTGCGATCATCAAGAACTCCGACTCTCGAGAGGCTCCATGAGGTGAATAATGCATCTTGCTTGAAGTCTTCTTGATATAAGATGATCTACCTTGAAGAATCTCTAACCCAACCTTGCACTTCACTAATGAAGTTATTAAAGAAGTGAACACCCTAATCTAAGTGGCTAGAATAGATGAAGGTGATGAAGTAGGAATTTTACTCTCTTTTTTTTTCAATTTCTCACTTAGAATCATCACACACAAAAAGCTAGTGAAGCTTTTTCAAGAGCAAGAAGAAGAAGAAAGCTTTTGTGATGAATAATGAAATTATTATTGTGGTTACAATTACAACCATGGGTTAAGAATGAGATCCCTAACTCTTGTAGAGAATAAACCATGGATAAAGGTTTGGGTTGGGTTAACAAATATCTCCACAAAATATCAAAGAAAGATAACAAAGTCAAAGCTTCAAGAAGCTTCTTCAAAGCTCATCCAAATACTTAACCCTAATCCAAACCCTAACTTGGTTAAACCTCTAAATCTTTGTTGCATTTATAACCATAACATGTTACAATAATATATATCACATATATAATATATAATGTAACAAAAGAAAATAATACAATTAACATATATCGCATATGCATCAATGTATTATCCAGTGAGAAAAAGAATCAATAAAGCGAGCTTATATTAGTTAATGTAACGTAATATATCATATATATAATTATACATTAAATTATCGAATCAACACTTGATCCGATAATCCGGCTATATTATATATAACCGACTAATATAACATGTACCATTTCATCGAATCAACACTTGATCCGATGACCCGGCTATATCACATATCCCCGGCCGATATCACATATCGCAAGAATAGAATACGGTATCTCATATCGTATTATTCTTGGTCCCGCACATATTACATATGTGCTCTTACTCCGTTTTGCCTGAGCCAGGAAACCTCTGTGTAGGACTGTAAAGAATCGTCAATACACCAGCAGTAGGTGATGATCATATCAAACACCCACAAGCTGCAAGCGGTCAGCTAAACGTAACAGCCACCCAGGTATTGAGCGATCAGAAGATCAACAAGCAAGCCTGTATATTCTCTTGTGAATCCAATCAGTAACACTATCGTACAGTCCGGTCTCTTCGTCTCATATGTCGCATATCCAGTCTAGGGGTGGTAAACGTTAGAACCCAGTAACCGATAAATCGTGTCGATGTGAGGCTCATAACGGGTCGAGAAACTACTGATAACTCTTACCAGTAGCACTCCATATCAGCCCTGGCCAGGGAATTTCTGTTATAGCCAATCGAACACAACGCAACATCAACTCCCAATACCGGGAGAGACGAAACCCCTCCTATCGCTCATTGCCTCCATGTGATTCGGGACTGTACCTAAAAGCCACCATTTTGCACGCCCTCTTGGACGTGGTAAGGTGGAAATCAAAGCACAATGGGAATCACACAAGACTCTATGACGATCTCGGGTCTACAGACTAACCTATACCAGTGTCACCGGAGAACTGCTATCTGACGATAGGTATAATACCATCTAGGAGTTCTCGGCGAGTCCGTTCAGTGTACCCAGTCTCCACTGAGCACTCGTACACCATCTTTGATGTCAAACACCGATGGATATGGGATCATCCATCGCCCATCATATTGGTCAAGATGCTTATACGCTAGTCTACTCTGGAGTATCGATGCCCTGTCTCGATACTCCTTCGACTAGGAACAGTTATACGATGTACTTGTTGACTACCCTGGCCCCACTAGTATGATCTCATCATAGTCCTAGTAGTCAAGTACATATCCCAAGGGCTTTATCAACATGTGAGAGCAAGACAGTAAACCAATACAAGTTAACATGTTAAGACAAAGTGAAACCAGATAGCATACTATCATATCGAGCAAGAAAGTCCTCTCTTTATATATCCAAGCATCCACTATAATATACACCATATGTACAACAATGGCCTTTAGGGCATATATATAACTAACAAAAACACTCATCTCTGGCTTGAGGAGCTCGACACCCTCGACGAAACTCGCCTTATAGCACAACAGAACCTGGAGGCTTATAAGGCAAAGATGACGCGTTCATATGAAAAGCTGACCAGGCTGAGAACATTCCTCCAAGGCGAACTCATGCTAGTCATCAAAAGACCGATGATCCCGAATCGTGCGAAACAGGGGAAATTCAAGCCGAACAATGAGGGCTCGTACATCATAAACAAGGTTTACCAGGGTGGGGCCTACCTGCTTATGGATATGCATGGCGAAAGACCCTTCCGACCAATAAATGGCCGATTCCTCAAAAGATACTATGTCTAACGGGTTACGATTCAGATCAATGATAGATGACGACGCCTGTGTCCGCTCTCTATCTTCCTGAGTCAGAACCCTGAAAGTAGTATCCAGAAGATCGGTTGCTTCGAAAATGGTGCCATGGACCACTACGTCCTTAAACTGGCCATGGACCGAGATGTCCCTAAACTAACAATAAACCGGAATGTCCTTAAACTAGTGCGTCGCCTCAAACGTAGCGCATCACCCCCAAATACGGCGATATCCACCCTTGAGATCTGTGTTGCAATCGAAGTCTCAACAGCAGAAGTTGCAACTCAAGTCCCACTTGCTACCCAGCTACTCCAGCGGTGAAGTTACCCCTAAGTCCCATTGGCAAACAGATGGGTAAAAAAAAGGTATGTCCCCAAGTAAGATGGGCACGGATGAAAACCCGAAAGGGTGCCGTGAGTAAAAACAACAGGGCTACCGGCGAGTTTGTGAAAACCCGGAAGGGCGCAATCTCGTTAAAAAAAGGTATGTCCACAAGCAAAATGGGCACGAATGAAAACCTAAAAGGGCACCGTGAGTAAAAACAGCAGGGCTACTGACGAGTTTGTGAAAACCCGGAAGGGCGCAATCTCGTAAAATTTTCACTTACAAAATCCTATCGACTCGTAAGGAAAACTCCCCCTATGAGACCCTCACGGCTCATAGGATTCAAAAGCCTTAAGCTACAGGCACTTAAACATGTTCTTAAGCCATCATATCCCCTAGTTGCCCTACAGGCGGTCCAATATTAGCCCTTGTATACAATCCACGGGCATAAATAAACGATCTCCCCGCCAAGTCCCACCAATGATGAGAAATGTCCTCATATGGTGAACGACACTTGTAAGTCCTCTTGACTTATAACGAGAAAACACTCTTATAAGATCCTTACGACTTGCAAGGGAGAGCACACACTTAGGAATCCCCATGATTCCTAAGGAGAAAATAAACCTATGAGATCCTCACAACTCGCAGGGAGAAATAACTTTATGAGACCCTTACGAATCATAAAGTTGAAAAGTCTTAGTCGACAGGATCCTAACCCTGTTTACTAAGCCATCTTTGTTCAAATCAACAAAGGTGAATGATGATTCGCTCCTGGCAATATTTCAGTCGCAGCGATGCTGATGCCCGAACAGGTGTCAAACTTCAAGTTCTTTCAAGGCAAATGATGATTCGCTCCTGGAAATATTCCAATCGTTGCGATGCTTATGCCCCAGGTTGGTATCAGGTTCCAAACTCGCAATAAAAATCAGCGAGCAAAAAATATATGCGTATGAAACAGCCGAAATGTTTGGGCAACTCGCAATAAAAATCAGCGAGCAAAAAATAGCATAAGAAACAACCAAAATGTTTGGGCAACTCGCAACAAAAAAATCAGCGAGCAAAAAATATGCATATAAAAATAGTCGAAATGATGGGGCAACTCGGAATAAAAATCAGCGAGCAAAAATATATGCATATGAAACAGCCGAAATGTTTGGGCAACTCGCAATAAAAAGCAGCGAGTAAAAAATATACAAAAAATAGCCGAAATGATTGGGCAATCGTCACTTTCGCGATATGAAAAGCTGAAAAGATAGAGTATCGCGGAAATAAAAAAATAAAATAGAATTTCCTCTTCCCTGAAGGTGAGTCTACACCGACCCCTGTATACAATCCATGGGCATAAATGAAAAAGGGAACCATATTTTCCCACCAGGCTCTGTCAATGGGAGAGCCAGATCTCGACGGAAACAACCACAGTCTAGAGATCAGTTCGCCGTTCCTTCTCACTCCAGCAGAATGCAAACATCGAAACAAAACGGAGCCATGGAAAATTCCTAGCTCCAAGTCTTGACGGTTCACATACGACCAAAAGACTACCCCGGCGTTCCTTCTCACTCCAGCAGGATGCAGACGCAACGTCAACAAAAGACCCCAGGGTTGAAACAAAACGGAGCCATGGCAAATTCCTAGCTCCAAGTCTTGACGGTTCACATACAACCAAAAGACTACCCCACCGTACCTTCTCCTCATTCCATCAGGGTATAGACGCGATGTCAACAGAGGCTTCAAATAGCCGAACCAAAAAGGAGTGACGGAAGAATCCCAGCTCTAGCTCAACATTCTTCTCATTACAGCAGACGCAATATCAACAAAGGCTCCAAATAGCCAAACCAAAAAGGAGTGACGGCAAAATCCCAACTCCAGCTCGACATTCTTCTCGTTACAGCAAACGCAATGTCAACAAAGGCTCCAAATAGCCAAACCAAAAAGGAGTGACGACAAAATCCCAGCTCCAACTCGACATTCTTCTCGTTACAGTAGACCCAATGTCAACAAAAGATCCAAATAGCCAAATCAAATTGAAGCAACGGCATATTCCCAGCTTCAGAGTCTCGACGGCAAGTCATGTAAAGCCTAAGAAACTATCGGAGATCATCCCACACCAGTGCGGAGTGGTTATGACTCATCGGGGCTCCAAACTGAGCCTAACCTCAAGTAAAAAACGACATGGCAAATTCCTAACGCTTGCTCTTCCAACGGTCATATAGCCTAAGGAGATTACTTGAAGACGTCTTGTCCAGCTCCCGAATAGATCAGAGACACGACAGTCGTGGGGCTACTCGAACAGCAGCGTAAAGACTGCATATCGGGGAATACATCAGCCAACGCGACGATACCACAGACTAAAACCCTAGTACCACAAAACCTAACGAACTTCTGTCGCAAAGAGCAGGGTTATCTATAACGTTAGGATAAGTTTGCCTATAAGCCCAAGGAAGGTAAACTAAACAAACTCCGAAATGAGTCCGTAAACTAGAGACTCCGGAATGAGTGAATAAACTACAAACTCCGAAATGAGTCCATAAAGTAGAGACTCCGGAATGAGTGAATAAACTACAGGCTCCGAAGCGAGCGCATAAACTACAAACTCCGAAACGAGTATGTAAACTAATTAGCACCACATTAAGGCATCAGAACACGGATAAGCACATAAAAAATGTATATTCTTATTCATGAATCAAAATGTTTAAGAGATACAATTAATGCAAAAAGGGAAATACGGTTACAATTAGGAAGGAGGGGCTTTCAACAAATTGGCGACCCGCACACGTGCTCCCCACAACTCCTCCTCGCGTTCAGCTGTTGTGGCCAGCCCCGCTTCGATTTGAGCCCGTTGTTGCAAGCAGGATAAAAGCTTATCAGCGATTTCCTGCTTCGCAATTTTGCGTCACCCGCTCAGTAAAGTCGAGCTTCTGCCTCAGTGCCAGCCCATCAGATATACATTGTTGGAGTTTTTCAAAAATAGCTTTCAGCTATGTAGCATTCACTTCGATTTGGGCGCGCAATTGAATGGATTCACCAGAAGCCGTCGCATGCTCCTTTCGCTTCAGGGTCAGCTTTTGTTTGAAATGTTGAATGAAGTCGGCCCTTTGCTTGATCCACACGACCCGCTGGGCCTTCAAGGTCAATACTTCAAGAGCGAGACGCTTGAGCTCGATCTCATGCAAACAAGCCTCGATCTTCTTACAATGATCGACCTAAAAGCGAACGAAATCTTCATTATGGAAATTCGCAAGCGTCGTCAGCATAGGGTTGACTTCGTTAGCGAAATCCACAGCAGAGGTGAGAGCCTCGGCATCAAGATCTTCGATAAATTGGCTTAACATCCGCTTGCTAGTCACCGCGCCCCTGGAAGATTAACGTTTAGCAAAAGGCCCCGTAGGCATGAGAATGCGAGACTTAAAATGAAGCGAAGCTGGTATAATTGCTGCAAAATAAACCACGCACAAATAAGGGTCAAATTTCAACTTGAAAGATAAAGAAGGAAGCTGATGGACAAGAGCTACCGTACCAGCATTTGAAAGTGGCAAGACAGGGAGCACTATAGGCTTGGCTATTCCTTCGCTCCCTCTTTCGAGCCGTGATACCGTGGTCAATATGAGGAAAGCTTAGCAACAGAAGGTCTACTCATTAAAAGGAGAAACACCAAGCGAAGAATATACTGACCAATACCGGAAGGGGGAAAGAATTCCGATTGGAAGGGAAAATGTGGGTTTAGCACTTGGTATAAATGGTCAAAGAGCACTCCTACAAGGTTGCGACAATATATGGTTAATGCAAAAAATGGTATCTACAGTGAAGCAAATAAATGAGAAGTCTTTACCTTCCGAAATTCAGGGAGACTCAGAAGAGGGAGAAGGAACCGTGACTGTCAAGGCAACGGCCGACGGTAATTCTTCAGCCAGTACAGCTTCAGGGTTTACTGCGGCTATGCTCAGGACAAAGGAAATATCATCAGAGATGCTTAGCAGGATTAAAAGCTCAAAGATAATAACCTAAGGAGTACCTGACAGGTCGAAAACTGAAACCATGCCCGAAGCGTTACCGGTTGTGACGGCTTCCTCGGTTTCCATTGGGAGAATAGATTCGGCACCCACGACTTCATCCCCTGACTCGACAAGGGCCGTCGTAACACTTGTGTCACCCACAGATATCAAGGATCCACAGGGAGAAAGAGCGGCAGTTGTAACGGCCCCAGATTCCAGAGAAAGATTGGCCACTTCAGGCTCTTTAATTGCTGGCACTACAACTGTCACGTCGTCACCCAAATCTGGCTCTGTAAATAAAAAATGCGTATGTTATGATATAAAAAAGCGGGAGGGTTGTTACTAAGAGTCGTGCGTTGTTCTACCTTGAAGTAGCCGTTCGCCCTTTTCCCGAGCTGCACGCACAACCTGTCTATGGATAATAGACAGGGCAGAAGGAACGTCCACCGGAGGAATGTCAGCAGGTGGAACATTACTCGAACCTGCACTCGCGGCCAAGATAGCTTCGCGTTCCCTCGCAGCATGCTTTCTACGCTTCCTCTCTGTCTGGACTATGTGAACCGATCTCCTTAAAACTTCCGATTGGGGGATGTCGTCATCCGAACCGAACTCAGCCTCCGGAGCCGCTATGGCATCCATCATCAGCTGCTTCAGCCATGTCTCCTGTGGTGGCCTTGGGAGGGCCTCGGCCGTAGTCGGTGGCTCTAAAAGCTTTCCTGCATCACCACCTGGGATTGGCACTACACTCGGAACAACCTGGGTTTTGGTGGTCCATGTAATAGGATAAAGAAAAAGAGTCAGACCATGAATAAAAGGAATTAAAAGAGTAAAGGTGTAATGAAACGAATTATACCAAGGTCCAAAGAGGCGCAAAGGCTCTCTTCCTCCTCAAACGTCTTAAGGGAAGCCGTGAGAGCATCTTCAGTAGAGATACCTGTTAAGGATGAGAGCGTTAATAAAGCATAATAAGGAGGGAGGGGATATATGCAAAAAAGTGTAAATGAAGTATAGCGGACTCCACAATAGAGACCAACGCTGCTTCTTCACGGGCCAGTCATTTGGAAGCGTCAATGGTAGCCTGAAGGTCGGTATCGGTCACAGGCGCATCAAATAAACCCTCGTTGTTACCATATTCGCACAAGCCCTCTCTATAAGGGGTGTGAGGCTCCTGGCCGAATACGACGTCAGCAGAAAATAGGGACTTCTTCCTTTTCTGCGAAACGACGCCCGCCGCCGACGATAAGAGCTTTCGCTTAACAGGCTTTTTCGAACGACGGGTCTCGATCTCTAAACCAATGCCCTAGTCTGGAGACGCCACTGTTACCGCGGTGGTGGTAACATCCAGTCGAGGCCTACTAGGAAAAGCGCACGGGACTATAACCAGGGCGGTATCTTTCAAAAAAGGGAGCACGGCTGCTCATCGCTTCAAAGGGACCGCTGGATTACCGGCTAGGACGGCATCCTTATGTCGAGTAGAAACCGCCTCTCCTCCCTGATAACAGCACCTATCACATGCTGGTACCACGCGACATAAGCATTCGAAGCTTTTGGCAATGGCTCGGCTCGCAGAAAAAGAAATAGGGCCCCGTATTTAATCGCATAAAATGATGCATTGCGCTGCGAATACCCTCCTCCGTACCAACCGGCTCAATTAAGAACTCCTCAAGAGGAACATCTTGGTTATAACCCAATTGTTGGGCAAAACGATGCGAGTTGTACCTCATAAACAGCATCGAGGCGTTCTTTTTAAATACTAGGAAGCCCGGCCTGATAGAATACATGTGCATAACCTTCTGAGCCCTCAACGCAGATGCCCCGTCCTTGAAAGTATCATGCAACGGTTGGACCACCTTGGAAGATTCTTTGCTGATACTCAGGACTCTATCGACAAAGGTTATAATGTCCCCAACCTTGCATGGGCGAAGGAGCAATCGCCGAGCCTCTCGCTGTGATGGGTCTGGAGCGAAAGCGTCAACTAGATACATGACCCGGGGGAAGTTGTAGCCTTCGTAGAATCGAGGTTGTTTATGAACACCAAAGGCGTCCAGCACGTGCATCTCGATTCATGAAGTGAAGTGGTGCAATGGCAGATACACGGGCTTTACCTCCGATTGAGTGGTGTCAGCTCCTAAGTTCGAGCCATGAAATAAATGAGCCAACCCCACCATCCCAACGGCCACGCACATCCCCGCGACGATGCGATGAGCCGGATAAAAAACAGATGGCCTCATGTAGCGGGGGTGCGTCAAAAGTGCAAACCAACTTAGCCACAAGCCAATAAACCGCAGAAAGAACGTCTCTTCGTCAACATCCGTGGTAGCAATCTCTGCAAAAGGGACGACTGGGGTATCCGGAATAAAGAATTTCTTTAAATCCGCCTCTGCGGTCGGCAAGCTATCCAAACCAAACCCGAACGGGTCATCAAGTTTGGCGAATTTCGCAGCCTGTTTAGACAGAACTTCCGGACGAAGAAAGCGGGCGATGAAATCTGCGAAGCCAACTCAATGCCCGCCAGACTCCAGGAATAAACTCTCGTACATGTTCAACACCTTAATCAAGCTTGGGAACTGATGTTGAACGGCGTTTTTCGGAATAAGGCCCATTACCACTGATTTGGTAGCGAAGACATACTCATCAGGGGGAAGTATCTCCTCATAGTGCTCCGCTCTTACAGGTAAGCCGGATATTTCCGTAAACTGCTCCGATGAAATCGATACCTCCCAATCTGATAAAAGAAAGGTATGAGTCGGGATGTTCCATTTTTCCAAGAAAGATTTGACCCACCACACATGAGGCGCGGGGTTGCGAAAGAGGGACGCGTAGATTGCGGGATACAGCCCGATCTTTAACAGCATCAACTTCTTGGCCGACAGGATATATCGGGCCCATTGTAGATAGTCGGCCGAATGACGGGGATTTAATCCTAGCATGTAAACTTGCCCCCAAGGACGCGATTCTCCTTGGCATATGCGTCGCCCTAAAATGTCCAAGGCCATCGGTGGCTGCACGGGTATCGCCGCCAAGGAAGGCTGAAGACGACCTTCCGAGGTCCAGTTGACCTCTTCTACGACATTACTCACTTGAGGCGGGTCAGCATAATGGACCGCTGGGATTGGCTCCGAAGGCACTGCGCAAGAAAAACTGCGCCAACCCCTAATAATCTGACTATACCATGACCCCCACAGATAAAGAGATTTTTGCTCTGGGACATGATCCTTAATAAGTGCGAAGACTTCCCGATCTACGGGTGCGTCGGAAAAAGCGCTCTCCGAACGTACGAAGGGAAAAGAGGAATCAAAAGCCATAGTACCTGCACAAAAGGGGAAGGGTTAGCTATCGACATAATGTTCAAGGCTTTAACATTCTAAAATTGTACTGCACCACAGTTCAAAAAGAAAGGGACAGGGGGTCTCACAAAATCAAGATAACGCCCCATCAATGATGGAGCAGCCACTCATTAAAAATAAAATCCAAAAGGATTCTCACTTAATGAGAAAACATCATTAAACTCTGGAGTTAAACTCCCTCAAGAATTGTGTTCTGCAAACAGATTTCAAATCTGTCAAGAAAATTAGGAAGGGAATAAAATTCCTAGAAGAATTTCTTTAAAAGAAACTTTTCAGAGCCAAGCTCTGTAGAACAATGGGATAACATCCCAGAACTTCGCTCAAGAAAGGGAATTAAATTCCAAATAATCTTCAAAAAACAAAGTTTCTAACATGGTAAAACCCTAAAAGATCTTTAAGATCTACGATCTATTCAAGTAAAAAAAAATTAGATCTTTAAGAGATCATTGCAAAAGAAGAGCAAACCTCTGTTATTGGGTTAAAAAAAACCCTAAAACATGAAGAGATTCCTTCGAGAGTTTCCTTAGACATTAAGACATGGTCATGATTCTTACCAAATTTTGACAGAGTTTTGACTCTAAAAGAGTTTCTTTGAACAGAGATCTGAGCTCTGAAAGGAGAATTAAATTCTTAAGAAAAGAAGAAGGCTAAAAAGAAGATGAACAGCAGCCATCTTAAGGGCCAAAGGCCCTATTTATAAAAATTTAAGGGACGGTTCAACTCCCCAGGAGATCGAATGGTGGAAAAGATGCCACCGCTACACTCACGTGCGAGCCACGTGAGCGCAACAGTGGGGGGAATTTGTTTCCCCAATAAAATAGCAAAGCTATGCTTAAAAATTAATGAGGCGGCGCCTCACATGCTTCCCATGAGGGCGCCAGCGCCAAGGCCAATCTGATAGGAATTAATTCTATGGTGGCGCCTCACGTGCTCCTCACGCGGGCGCCAATGTGCAAAGCACATGAATACCCATTATAAGAATTAAAAGCTTGAGTAGCGCCCACGTGCACAACACGTGAGTGCCAGTGCCCAGATAGAATTAAATTCTACTCTCTGTTAAATAGAGCCGTTGGATCAAAGATCCAACGGAGATGATAAATCATCAAAAATACAGAATTAAATTCTGTCGGGAGAAAACATCCCCCAAATTGGATTATAGAATAAAATTCTAGTTTGGGATATATTCTTTCAATCTTTCTAAAATAAGAAAGATTGCTCTCTGTAAAACAGAGAACCAGTAGATTAAAAATCCAACGGTGATTAAAAAATCACCGTTTTATAAAATAAATTCCGTGTAAGGGAAAATATTTCCCAAATCTTGTTAGAAACAAGAAAATATGTTCTGTAAAACAGAAACCCTTGGATCAAAGATCCAATGGTGGGTAAAAATCCCCAAATCAATTGGGATCTCTTAATGAGAGATTTCTTCAGAGTTAATTAACAAATTGCCTCTACTATATAAAAGACCCAAGACTTCAAGTCTAAATAGGAGACCCCCCCATAAGCTTCTAAAAACCGAAGCAGAAAGCTTCAAAAGGGAACAGAGAAGAAGATCTCCCTCCTCAAAAACTCTAGGTAAATAAAAAGAATAGAGATCAAAACATCTCGTTTATAGATCTAAGGGTTTAACCCTTTAAAAAAAAGAACTTAGTTTTTGCTCTGGATCTGAGATCCACAAGACAAGTCTCTCATAAGATGAGAATTTAATTCTCATCGGGAAGAATTTGTTCT
Source organism: Agapanthus africanus (assembly GCA_030015575.1). Lineage (NCBI taxonomy): Eukaryota > Viridiplantae > Streptophyta > Magnoliopsida > Asparagales > Amaryllidaceae > Agapanthus > Agapanthus africanus. The sequence continues at coordinate 53,019,459 of CM057350.1, read as the reverse complement.
TGAGAACCGAAGATTCGGAAAAGGACTAGGAATTGAATTCCTTGAAACGAAGCATATAAGAGAAACCTGGTTCTCGTAAAAGAACTTGGATCTTAAAAAACGAAAGCTTGATCATTAATAGGCGCCACAGAAGAAAAGAGTGCTTAGCACTCACTGGGCAGCACCCAGCACCTCATGTGTCCCTCACGTGGGCGCCACAGAAGAAAAGAGTGCTTAGCACTCACTGGGCAGCGCCTAGCGCCGCACGTACTTCGCACGTGGACATCATAAAGGGCGCCTAGCACACCATATAAAGAAAAAAGGAGTAAAAGTATTTTACACTTATTGGGTAATCCCTTCTGACTGAAAGCTCCATATGATCATATATGGGCGTCAGAACTTATATAAGTGCTCAGCACTTTTTGCATAAAATGGGGACTGATTAAACAGAGCCCAAGCAAGTGCTTAGCACTCCTATTTTTTAATAAAAAAAAGAGGGACCACTGAGCAGATCAAGCCTAAATTGGCTAGGTCCTCTGAGGATAGAACCACCTTGATTCAAATCAACCGAGCCCATATACTCATGATTGCCCAAACTGATCTCAGTCTCACATATGACTATTGATCTTTCAATTGATGATATCCAAATGATATTCATCCCATATCTCCTAAGGTAATCTTAGTCGCAAAATATGACTAATGATTCCTAGGGCCTCTACAGCAGTCCCCTCTCTTTTTTCCTCAAATACGGGATTTGGTTTAAGGGTACATCTCTCCACACCTCTGATACACATCGTTGTAATTCTTCAACATTTTCAGAGAGGTGGCGGGTCCCGACAACCAACAATTCTTTAGTGCATTCCCAAACCATCCAAACCGACGTGCACACCTCAAATTAGACCGCACCCTATACTGGGTGCATTCCATATCGCCCTTATTCATTCCGTCATGTAACAAATACACGTGTGCGTAAGATGAACATAATGGACCACTACGTCCTTAAACTGACAATGGACCACTACGTTCTTAAACTGGCACAGGACCGAGAAGTCCCTAAACTAATATTCGCCTCCAAAATGTCGATAATGAACCGAAACGTTCTTAGACTAATATTCGCCTCCAAAATGGAGATAACGGACCGAAACGTCCTTACACTAATATTCGCCTCCAAAATGGCGATAATCGACCGAAACGTCCTTAAACTAAAAAAATAGAGCCCAAATGCTCTTTTGTTGGATCTGAAATAAGAACGATCCTGAAACCTCATTAATTGGATCTCAGTCTCAAATTGGACTAATGTATCCTTAACAAAAACAAATCGAGCCCCCAAATGCTCGCATACATTTAAGTCGATCTTAATCTCAAAATAGATTAGCAATCCTTAAATAAAAAACCCCCAAATCTAAGAAATACGGATTTGGACTAATCCACGCCCTACGGACGACAACATAAATTAGTCTCCGTAGACAATCCACGGGCAACAAAAACGAACAAAAACACACAAGACACGAAGTGAACTTCCGGAGCAGGAGAAAGTGGTTATCGCGATGCGGTAACGTAATTAACTGCAGGGGCTTGCACATGCAAAGAAGAGAGTCCCTACAATCAAAAACCCCTCGCAGAACGAGGGGGAATCTGACGAAGTCATGCTACAACAGCCGCATCCGTCAAAACCTTCGATATACAGTGCCATAAATCAACTTGGCATTTTCGGAGAGGTGAACGGATAAATCCAAATAGCATCTGCCCCGAAATTCAGGCTGGACGATCTATCCCGGTTTCGTCCCCTTTTTCGGCGGTGAACACCTTAGTATGAAGAAAAAATATAAATGAAAAAATGGTGAAGAAAAATGAACACTGTTTTTGTAATTACTTAAGACAGCATAAAAAAAATATTGCATGGATGCCTTATCATCTAATGCCTTAGACCAACTGTTTGTGAGCCACTACTAAGCCTTAGGTGTTGCAAGACTAGAATATTGCTAATTACGCCTAAAAGAGTGAGCACATTTGGAAATCGGTTGGTTAGTATCTCAAGAAGTATTAACGGTCGCATAAAAAATGTGTGAGCAATTCCATCTGAAAACATTCACCGACTAAAAAGTACTAAGAAAAATAGACAAGAGTATGATAGCTTGAATTGAATTCTCTAAGTGTAGAGATGTTTTTCACACACACATAGGGGTATATGATCGATGTTTGGAAGAAAGGTAAGGAGGAAGACTAAAGGCGATATTTTATTGAGGGATGACGTGATTTCTGACATCTTTTCAGGACCATTAAGATAGGGCTCATAGCTACTAAAAAGCTAGTGTAGTTTGAAACTCTTATTTTCAAGTTTTTTCTTTTTTATGTTCTTTATCTTTGTATGTAACTTTCATCATCTTTCTTTTATTATGGGATTTTGTGGATGTAATCCGCTGAAAACCCTCAGGAGACAACACTCCTCCCACTAGGGACACCTAGAGGTTTAAAGGGTTATTGCACGTGCTAAGTGCAATCGTTTTGCCTACGAAAGTGTGCTAGGTTTTTCTTTTTCTTTTTTCTCTCTTTAATAACTAGTTTGCTCGGGACGATCAAAGTTAAGTTTGGGGGTATTTGATTAGTCTAAAATATTGCACATTTGAATGAATATTTTCCCTATTATTTTTAAGTACTAAAATGTGTTTATTGTAACTATAGAACATATGTGGGTTTATGTGTAAAAAGTTTATTATCATATGTTTCTACATTATAATTAACATAATGAGGAAAAATACATGCATATAATATTTATATGAAATATTGTAATTAAAATATTCATATCATATCAAATATTTCTAATCAATATTCTTAAGATTTAATATCATATAAAATGGTTAGGATAATAACTCAAAAATACCAAATACTACTAACACTATGATTTGAGATATTGTGCAGATTAGCTCAAGTCTGGAATCCAAGAGATCCGAATTAAATCGGGATGTCAGAATCAAATCTGCCAAAATATTGAAGCAAATCGTAAGATCTAGCAACGGCAGAGACTCAGTGCGTTATTCTCATAATCCAGACATCGAAAGGATCTCTAAATATCAAAACAAAACAGCAGAAAAAAATCCCTAATCTTAATTCCACAATGTTGCGGCAGAAGGGCAGCAAAAGGAGGGTATCCGCGGTGGATCCGCAGCGGATTGGTAGCCGTAGGATTTGAGATTTTGTGGTTTGGATCTTAACTGTATACCCTCACTTATGCAATCTAGGGTTTCTAGTTTCTGGGACTATATATAGGACCGAGAGCTTCATATTAAAAATCATCACCGAAGAGATCAAGAGATCCAAAGCGATCCACGAATCCGAGTGATCATCAACTAGTCATCTTCTTCCAATAAGATAGAGATTTAGAGCAACTAAGGTTCTTGTACTACTTTCAAAAGTTGTATACAATAGTTGATTAATAAAGGTAGTGTTTTTATTGTCCTTTTTGTAATTAATTTCCGCACTTACTTTTTGCACTTACTTTCTGCATCTTAATCATGTGTTCACTCTTCTTCATCCTTTCTTCTATTTTAAACATGAGCGAGTAATTCCTAACTTGCTAGGGTTCGTAGGATAAGGGAGATAAATGGATGATAAAATCTTTTAACATCTTTTATATTTTTAAAGTCTATAAACATTAGCAAAATAAATGTTAACATGCTTATCGGGCGCGCTACTAATTTATTGATAGTCACAACCACAATTCGAGATTGGTTTAACACTTGTTTTGTTAAGGGCTAGACATGAATAGAGATCAATGTAAGGACAAACGTTACTAGTGGGGGTACCCTAGTTTCTTTCAAAAGAACCCTAATCTACATTCATCACTATCGATCTAGTTTTAAACTATTAAAAGATAAAAGGAGTCATTTTTAATTATTCATCCATTACTACTAAGTCCTATGAACCCTACAAGCCTTCTCTTCATAAATCTTATATCCGTAACGACAAACAATCACCCTTCTTCAATCAACTCGTCTAAAGCAAGAAAAAGATTCACGTTTCCCTGTGGACAACCCGTACTCATCGCGGCTAGCTACTAGCGACACCGTCTTGATTGCGGTTATTTAAAACACACTTTTTCGGCAAAAAGATCAATCAATGATTCTCCCAGCAAATCATTTCTCCACATCACTCGGACCAAGTTCACTTCCTTGTTCCACAATGTCTTCATCTTTCGGTCTAGAATATCAACTGGTTGCTACTCGCAAGTTAGATCGGTATGTACCGTGAGCTCTGAGTGATCAAGTATATGGCTGGGGTCTCTAATATATCGTCATAGTTGGGATGTGTGGAACACGTTGTGCACTTTTTCCAATGAGGGTGGTAGTGCCAGATGGTAGTGTCATGACCCGAAAATATTGTTCGTGACCGGCACTTAAACCATGCCACGTCTAAAGACGTAACGTAATTCAAGTAAGCCGAAGCCCAGAAATCTAAACCTTTTTAAGAAAATAAAAGAGGTGAAGTTTTGAAATAAAGGTATGATGAAATCAAATATTTTCTTAAATGCGTGGATAAAGGAACATAAAAAAATACAAGTGGATTTACTAGTTGAAAAACATGTTTCGTCTTTTAAAAATTTGGGCAGCACCCCCTTTGTATATTTTGATCCGAAACCACAAATACATGATAAAATAAAAGGCATCCCCAAGCGGGAGCTAGCTCTTCGCCAATCGGCGGAATCACAACCACGCAAGTCACAATATAAGTATACAACGCCCAACGGCGAAGATCAACACAAAAAGTAATGAATAAAGCAAGATATCAACCCACCAAGCGAACATATAACCCATCGCTCTAAGTCTCACAACTACCAGTCTTGCTAAGTCTTACTACAAATACAAATACTAGTTTCTGATTGATGGAGTTGACTAGATACAACAGGAATAATAAGTATAAGAGGGGTATGATCCAACATGTACCACCTACCAAAGCAAGTCACCCGAATGCAAGTTGTGTACTAGCGATGCCGCTACTGATCCATGCGGTCAACCAGCAAGAACTGTGGCACAACGGGGGTGAGTTGCCAACTCGTGAGTAGAAAACATCATCAGGTAGAAATCGAATAAAACAACGATTCCTAGGTCAACTATATCATAAAAGCAATACGATGATATCTAGGGTGACTGTATCTGCCTATGTGCCAACAGCATAATCAATGCCTATCAGCATGTGTATAGCATCCACGTGTCCATCCATGATACAACAACATCATGCATGTAAATATCATGAAATCATATGCATGAAAATATGAGGATATAAATCAACGTGTGTCCATTAATGACACATCAAAATCATGGAACCTGAGTGTCCAGCATCGACACTCAAAACATCATGAAATTCGTGTCCAGCATCGACACGTAAATCCTCATATCTTAGGCTCCGTCAGTCCGGATCGGCCCACGGGCTCCGTCTGTCCAGATCGGCCCTCGGGCTCCGGCAGAACGGATCGGCCCATATCCATCTCTCGACTCCGGTCGGTATCCTCCGGATAACAGCCGAGCCCAAATGCTATCACTGGTAGGTAGTGTTCCCTCTGCCAGGCTCATCGGCTAATCTATCAACATACCTTTCTTGCCCCGGGGTACCATACCGGGTCCACCATGTACCCACAAACGGCCTCATCCAGCTTCTCGAATCGGGTCTCACATATCAATCTCAGAACCGAGAAAACACATGGTGGACGTCTCGAAATATCATATCAAGAGAAACCGAGTTTTTAAAACAATACATACTTTCTTTTGAAATAACCACGGTTCTCAAATCCAGAAATCTCATGAAAACAACATCTCAGTGCATATAATCGTAAAGCATGATATATGCAAACATATAACAGAAATGTAAGCATATCCATACATCATGCAACATGAAACAGTGATGTGACAATATCAGTATATTATGCGACATATCATAATGATGTAACAAATCTACTGTGTAAGTGGCATAGCAATTATCGATGATGAAGTGTGTGAGCCGGCCAATCGGTGTAAGTGTAACATACGCATCATCGATAATGGTGTAGGTGTACTAGCACAGGTATATGTAATGCAATGAGAGTGACATGAACGTAGCATAAGGTAAATAGTGAGCGCAATGCTACAAGGTATACGTCTCTATAATATATCCGAGTCGGTGAATCTATCAATCGGCATCCAGCCTCATAACATCACGTACGGTACAATCCATCGTACGGCATCCTCTAGTCAAGGGTATGGATCAATCATCAAGTAAAACTCATCACGTACGGTAATCCATCGTACGGCGGCATTAAACAATTAGGGGTCCTATCAGCCTATATGACAATGAGGGTACGGACCTAACGTCTCGTACTACATATCACTCATGATTCACAACATTATATATATCTATATACCCATATCCCAGGTCACATCCGTATCAATCTCATATCGCGGGACCGACAAGGTATCAACTATTTCATATCGACTCGTATCCATATAACGACATATCACACCAAGTCATCATATCTCATCGTATACTCTTTTCATCACAACAATATCTCACATCAAGTCATTTTACATATACATTCTCTCTAATAAATCTCATGTTATGCTACTCTAAATCTCATACTAATCTCGTGCAACTACATATCAATATATCGTGATTCACATTCACTTTACATATCAATTCTAGACATCATTTCTATCATATCATGTCAAAAAGTCATATCCCTATAGCTTTCATCTCATATCTCGATATATATATATATATATATATATATATATATATATATATATATATATATTCAATCATTCATATCATCTCTAACTATCTTTTTAATTATATCCATAGTTTTCTAATATAGGTTTCTACGACTGCATCCTATAGATCGGTTTCCATTCAAAATTTGTAGGGGTGCTATACGCCATCCACCCGACTTCCCCCGTAGATATAAATCTACTCACCTGCAAAACTCCTTGTTCAGCCGTAGTCGATGTGCTTCGTCGTCTCGGAATCCACGCGAAGGTACCTACAATATATACACAGTCGCAATGCTATTAAAATCAAGTCCGGAAAACCAATACGGCACACGGTGCGCTCATAGGTTGGAACCTATAGCCTACGCATGCAAAAACCACCAAGCAACTCTCGTCGTTGACGTACAAATATCAAACGACCCACTACAATATCAAATACCAAAACACGAATTCGTAAATCACAAATTCCATATTCAGCAACCTAGGAAAATGGTCCCAGATTTTACCCTAGGTCAAACCAGAACATTTTGCATATAGGGTTCGTCTAATTAGAAGATATAGAATCTATGGACCAAGCATCACACAGTTTCACCATGACCAGGCCGCAATTTGCGGCCTGGGGGAATTTATTTGCGGCCAGATAAAGAGGGGAGGGGCTCAGGTTTTAAGGGGTGATTCAAGTTTGCCTGCTCGTCTCACTGTCAAGGGAACTTAATTTATAGTGGTCTCGGGTCATTCCAGATTCCCATATACCATCACAATCTATCACAAATACGACGTCGGGAAATCCTAAGTCCGTGTATTGGCTCTAATCCCGGGTGTAGGCCAGTAAAACACCACTAGGGTCTTAAGTAAACCCCCACTACAGATTATAAGTCCACATAATCACCCAACCCTTCATTTGAATTTTCCAAACATCACATACCCTAACCAAATCATATTCTAAACTAAACTAGGGTGCAAGAAACTAAAACTAAGCTAAATGAAAGAAGATATACCTCATTTGGGCAACTCAAGAAAAACCCTAGCTTCTCAATGTCTCCAAAATCCGAACTTGCAAGGTCCAATGTGTTGAGGATGAAGTGGGGGTCATTTTTAATGAAGAAGGTGTAGCGTTTTAATGAAAATTTGGAGATGATATTTGAAGGTGGAGGTGGAGGTGGAGGGAGATGAGGAGGAAGAAGATGAAGGAACCATGAAAGATGAATGAGGGCAGCCCCTCTCTCTCTCCTACCCTCACTCTCTCTTATTCTCACCCTCTCAATCACTTAAGCTATGCCCCACTCTCTCTCTCTCTCTCCAATAATTCACTTTTCTCTTCTTTTCTTTTCTTAAAACCAAATATCACAAATGCAAATGAAACAACAAGTAACATGTCATGGTGCACTAATCATGGAAAATGTAGAAACATGTATTTGGCTTAATCGCGATTAGTAGTGCACTAATCAAGTTAAATTTTAAATCTGCATATAATTAATTATAAAAATGCCAAATCCAATAAATATATTTTTAAATGAATAAATCATTTTAATCTCCAATTATTTCACAAATATTGGTATATATTTATACCATTTTACGAAAACCCCAAATTCGTAAATCGGGTAGTTTTCGCGAAATATATTATTTTAATATTAAATTCCAAAAATAATATTTTATATTTTCTGAAATGTTACAGGTAGCCACTTCTCCAACTCATTTGAATATGTCGAACGGTCCTATATACCTTGTACTGAGTTTACCCTTCTTGCCAAAACGTATCACTCCTCTATTTGGAGAGATCTTCAAGAATACATGCTCTCCGGGTTGAAACTCCAGATGTCGTCGTTTTGCATCTGCCCAATGCTTCTGTCGGTCCTGGGCTATACGCATCTTTTCCCTGATCATGCGAACCACATCTAAAGTTGCCACGATCATCTCTGGTCCAAGGAGTTCACGATCTCCAACGTCGTCCTAACTCAGCGGAGAACGACATTTCCGTCTGTAGAGTGTTGTGAATAGTGTCATCCCAATGCTTTCCTGGTAGCTGTTGTTATATGAGAACTCCACAAGGTGCAGGTGATCATCCCATGAACCTCCGAAGTCTAACATACAGGCTCTCAGCATATTTTCTAATATCTGAACTGTTTGCTCGGACTGTCCGTCCGTTTGTGAATGATATGTCGTGCTGAAATTCAGACTCGTTCTCAGGCTAAATTGTAGACTCTGCCAGAACTGTGATCGGAATCTCGTATCACGATCGAAGACGATGCAAACAGGTACCCCATGTAATTTCATGATCTCCTGCATGAGTTTATAAGTATCAAGACAAGTATGGTATATCTTGAAAGTTTAAATCTTACTTTAGATTTTTTTACTCAAATGCTCATATATTTAAGTTGATCTTAATCTAAAAACAGATTAACAGTCCTTAAATAAAACAAAATATTCTTTGAACTAAAAGAACATATAACCTAAGTTCAAAATCTAAATTCATAAATATGCGGATTTGGACTGATCCGCGCCTTACGGGCGACGACATAAATTAGTCTCCATATACAACCCACGGGCAACCTTAACAAACAAAATAGCACACGATACGAAGTGAACTACTGGAGCACATCATACAAATCCTGTACCAATCATCAACACTCGAAATCCCAAAATATAATGATTCAAAGTGTATGCATGTGGGATGAAAGTGTGAAACTCAGATAACTGGAACTCCAATACACGCTTCGAGGACCACATCAACTATGATACAACGTGTGGTGCATGAAAACAAAATCAAATGCAACGTATGTACACAAAAACAACACTCAAGTGCAACCGGTGTGCACGAAAACGAGAGTGACACTCCGATCACCGAGACATCAAGGCCAAGACAAAGGGTGATATCCATATCACCAAAAACTGGGGACACTGTTAAACAGAGTACACTTAAATTAAAAATCGGATGGTGATTAAAAATCACCGTTTGACAAAATTAAATTCTGAATATGGAAAAATATTTTCCTAATCTTATTAAAAACAAGAATATATATTCTGTAAAATAGAAATTCACTGGATCAAAGATCCAACGGTGGATAAATTCCCCCGAACAATTTTTGAGGCCAATCAAATCAATTAGTATCTCTCAAATGTGAGATTTTCTTAAACTAATTAACAATTTGCCTCTCCTATATAAAGGATCCGAGACTTCAAGTCTCAGATAGAGAATTGAACCCATATGCTTCTCTACAAAAGAAAACCGAGAATTCAATTCTCCTCTCAAAGAAGAAGATTCTCGCCCATTCCAAACCCTAGGTAAAGAAAAGCTGAGATTAACAGTCTCCTTTGTTTAATATAAAGTAAAAAAACATGGGTTTAACCCTTCACAAAAAGAACTTAGTTCTTCCTCTGATTTGAGATCTGCAAAGCAGATCACCCCACAAGTTGAGAATTTAATTCTCATCGGAGAGATTCTATTCCTCAGACTCAGAGTCTAGGGGAAAGAACTAGATTAGAAAAAGAAAAAGAAAAAGAACATAAGTTCTAGGAATATAATTCCTCTAAAAATAGGGTTTAAACCTACACACAAGAACATAGTTCTTATTAAAAGAACAGAATAACTTAGTTCTCCAATAAAATTGATCACAGATCTTCAAAACAGAGATCTTGGTGATCATTAAGGGCCAAAACGCCATTAACAGAGATTAAATCTCTAAAAGAAAGGAGCTCAGCGCCTCACGTACTTTCCACATGGGCGCTCAAAGAAAAACACTTAGCGCCTCACGTGCTTCCCACGTGGGCACTCAAAGCAGAACGCTCAGCGCCTCACGTGCTTCCCACGTGAGCGTCCAAAACCGAAGACTCGGCGCCTCACGTGGAACACACGTGAGCGCTGTATAAAAGTGTTGAGCACTATAAATTTAGTCAAAATGAGTAAGTGCCTAGCACTGATTGGGTAGCGCCCATGTTTGAGCACCTCACGTGCTTCCCACGTGAGCGACAGAGCAGAAAATAAGTGCTTAGCACTTCTGAATAAGGGAAAAAGCCCAAAACCGGGCTGACTGAGCCTAAATTGGTTAAGTCCCTCTGAAGTTCTTTTGCAGCTGAGTCCAAATGCTCTGTTGTTGGATTTTAATACAATGATCCTGAAAATGTTTCTAAGTTGATCTTAGTCTAAAATAAGATTAACGTATTCTTAGTTAAAATAAATTGATCCCAAATGCTCATATATTTAACTTGATCTTAATCTGAAAACAGATTAACGGTTCTTAAATAAAATAAAATATTGTTTGAACTAAAGGAATATATAGCTTAAGTTCAAAACCCAAATTCGTAAATATACAGATTTGGAATGATCCGCGCCCTACGGGTGATGACATAAATTAGTCTCCGTTTACAATCCACGGGCAACCTTAACAAATAAAATAACACACGACAAGAAGTGAACTACTGGAGCAGGAGAAAGTGGTTATCGCAAAACAATAACGTAATTAACTGCAGGGGGTTGCGCCTGCAGGGAAGAGCATCCCCACAATCAAAAACCCCTCACAAATGAAGGGGATTCTGATAATATCTGCTACATCGCTCGCATCTATCAAAACTTCCGATATACGATGATATAAATCAACTTGGTATTTTCGGTGATGTGGGTGGATATGTCCAAATAGTATTTGCCTCCAAATTCAGGCAAGACGTTCAATCCCAGTTCGTCTCTGTTTTCGGCGGTAAACATATTCTGGCATGCCCGGTGGGACCTCTTCTTCTTTCCTCTCCACACTTCGTGTGTTGTGATCACGAAAAAAATCATAGTTCGCCATATTTATAGTTGCCCCTGAATTCAAGATGCTAAAACTAGGTGCTTCGCTGGAGTGGGGTGACTTGTTGACCTTAGTCAAGGTTACCACGCCATGATAGTTTGGATCCTGATTCCCACTGTGAGTAATAGTTACTCTCGGGAGATTTTTCTATAAATGATCTAGGCTAGTTCTCCTTTTAGGGTTTGAAGGTGAATTCGACAAAACAGTGGGAGACCAGATTAGATAAATCAACTAATCTAATTTTGATAGAGTGCACGACGAGTGTTTCTTTTCTCTCTCTCTCTCGGGCAACGACCTAAGACTGACCTTAAATTAAAACTCGTAAACCAAATTAACCAAACTTTTTTTACAATCTATAGCTTTGGAATGTCATGATTACCCTATTTCACGACATAGTCGCATATGTCCTTACCCCTCCCACTTCTCCTTTTGCTTCTTTCACAACACTCTGTATCTGATACAGAGATCCATATTGGTTGGAAGGTCATTGTATATTTAGATACGAACTCAAAAAAAAATTCAGTCGAGAATGGCCGCAGGTTCTAGAGAAAATGAACTGTATATGATACAATTTATTTGTTTCTCCTCTCCACCTTATTTTAAGTTTAAGAGCTCCTTAAATAAGAGGAATATACCAATTACGCTTGTTGGATAGTCTTCTTTCAATCCCAATACTGGAGCTGAAAGGAAGGGTGAGAAGAAAACCAACTAGCATAAATCCAGTATAAACAAGGTAAGAAATAGAGACAACAATAGAGGACGAACTGAGTACAAAGGAAAATGTAATTGCTGTTATGACCCTGAGAAATGAAAGAGGCATTACTTGGAATACCCGGCCACCCCTTGAAACATTATGATGTTTCATATTTTCTATATGATTGTAGTCGAAAACTGTTTTCCAATTAATTCTGACTTCTGAATATATAGATACTGGATTAACATCCCACATCTGTAAGTTGTTACAGATACTGCGAAGGATTAGGTTATTGGAAAGGTGATTTGATCATATATATCGGATATCGGAGCAATTGTTGCTATTGGGGAAATCACCTAGTTTTTGGCAAACTTTTGGGTTTGAATATCCATTATTATGCACCAAATTTTAAAAACCGATATATCCGTTTTTTATTTGTTAAAGTGGAATATAAATTTTCAAAAATTATGTTATGAACATTTTCCTTTATCGTTTGATGATTGGGTAAGGTACTTTGAACAAAAGAATATACATTCTTAACCAAAATATAGTTTTCAAATTACAACACACAGAGTATGAGTTAGTAAACTCATAGGGCTTAAACATGATAATGTATGTTGTCCGGTGTCCGTACGGACAAGGGATTGGTACTCGTACTTCATTCCGTTTTCCCATGAGTTCTCTGGTTTCAAACACGCGTTCTTGTTGAAAAGCAAAGTCCAAAGATTTTGAAAAGTTCATAACATATAAGAATAAAATAGAGAACCAAATGATGGAAGTATCAAGATTCCTCGAAGTGTTCGAAAATATGAATACTAATGCTAGGTATTCTGTAGTAATAAAATCGAAAATTTGACTCTCTCTTAGATTACTCATTCGTGGGTATGCTCCATGATGAGTAAGATGAATCGCCTTTTTCAATTAAAGGATACACTAGAAATAGATGCATATCGATTGATATTGGTTCTACCTAAATCAGTGTCTCAAATTCTCTATGTGATTTAGAATGAGTTATCGTCTTAATATTGTTAAGATGTTGAGTTGTCCTGTTTATGCTTAAAACCAGAATCCGGATAAACTCAAGGCACGTTTCAGTAATGACAGTTTGTAGGTTATCCCGGGCATTGAAGAGGGATTAACTTTCTACCATTTTCAGGATCAAAAGTTATTTTGTTCTCGACATGCCACCTTTTTAGAAAATGAATTTCTTGCAAAAGAAATTAGTGGGAGTATGATAGAACTGGAAGTAATTCTAGAACCACAAACAGTTTCTGAAAATTTAGTAGAACCTGAAGATTCAATTGACCCTGACAAACCTTAACCTACTCCGATGATTTGGTAGGTGATCTCAGCCACCTGAGAGATACTTCGGTTCCCTTGTAAACGGTGACAGGAAGGCTTGCATCATGTGATGATGACCCTACTATATCAGCAGGCCATGGAAAGTGGGGACTTCCGACTGATGGCTGGATGTCGAGTTATCCTAGTGTGACTCCATGCACTGCAACAAAGTGTGGACTTTGTTGGATACTCCTAAAGGGATAAAAACCATTAGGAGCAAGTAGATCTTTCAAGATTGGTGCAAATAAAAAGGTACTGACCTAATAAGGCTAGACTTATAGTAAATGGTTTTCATCAAATACCCGTTGTGGATTGTGATGAAACTGTTACTTCAGTGTCTATGCTGAAGTCCATACAGATAAAATTTGCAAATGTTGTCTTTCATGAATATGATATCTGGCATGTGGATGAATATAACGTCTTTCTAAATTGGATTTAGAAATGTACGTGTATATGCCTCTGCCAGAGGATTATCTTAGTCAGTGGGAGTAGCGGTAAGCGTGCAAGTTGCTTAGGTCTATCTTTAGACTAAAGCAGGCAGAATGGAGAAGGATCATCTGTTTTGATGAAACAGTCAAAGCGTTTTACTTCATCAAAATGAGAGATGAATCTGGTTTTTGTAAGAAGGTAGTAGAGAGTGTTGTCAAATTTCTCATATGGTATATGGATGACATACTCATGATAGGAAGTGATATTCCTATACTGCAAATCGGTAAATCGATGGAGGTCATATGTGTTTCTCCACATAGGATATGGATATCAGTCCAATCCTGGAGAAACATAGGGTAGCAGTGAAGAGCATTTTGATGTTCTTGGTGTTTGGTAATGGCAGCCTCCTAAAAGATGTGGTTACCGATTCTAGCTTCCCAGAAAATATGGGCGACATAGTTTCCGTCGCGAGTTATACAATTTACCCTCTTTTGAGGAGTGGTATATTGAAAAGAGTTCCAAGTGGGATACTGAGGTAGTTATGGCGCTAGATGCTGATTATGGATTAGTAAAAGATACCGCCTGAGAATTCGCTAGATATAATTGTTCATATATGAACATGATCCCGTTGTCTGTCCAGGCAAATACTAAGGTATCGCTCAGTTTGGAAGATATTTGATCATCGTGAAATTGAGATTCAAGGAGAAATAGAGAAATGGGCTATGTCGGGTCCATTCATTGAGCCTAGTTCTCGAACACAGTTTATGAAACTGTTAATACAGAAATTGCGTATGAGATACCGAAATAATTGGCCTTAAGTGCAAGTGGAACATTGTTGGATATAGGTGTTTACCGCCGAAATATAGACGGGCTAGGATTGAACGTCTTGCCTGAATTTGAGAGCATATGCTATCCATCCACCTCTCTGAAGATACCAAGTTGATTTATGGCATCGTTTATCAGAGGTTTGGATAGATGCGATCGATGTAGCAGACTTCATCAGATTCCTCTCATTTTGTGAGGGATTTTTGATTGTGGGGACGCTCTTTCCTGCAGACACAAGCCCCTGCAGTTAATTACATTATCGCGTTGCGATAACCACTTTCTTCTGCTCCGGTAGTTCACTTCGTGTCGTGTGTTTTTTTTTTTTGTTAAGGTTGCCCATGGATTGTATACGGAGACTAGTTTATGTCGTCGTCCGTAGGGCACGGATTAGTCCAAATCCATACATATATTTTCATGATTTGGGTTTGGGTCAAGGATTTGCTTGACGGGGTCCACGTTGGTATCTTGGTTTGCCAATGGAAGTGAACTTAGGATGCATTTCTCACATTTGTGAGGTTCATCCGTTCATAGGATATTTGGGTTTTGATCTATGGATCGTTAGTCATGTTTGAGATTAAGATCAGCTTATGAACAATGAGCATATGAGCTCAATTTATCATTGGATCATATATGAATAGCCCATGGATAGTATACGGTAGTCAGTTTGGAGACAATCCGTGGGGCAAAACATATTAGTCTAAAGACGTCGCGGTCCAACATTCCATGTTTGGGACGAATGTTAGTTTAAGAACATTTCGGTCCAACATTGCTATTTTGGGGACGAGTATTTGTTTAAGGACATTTCGGTCCAACATTCCCATTTTGGGGACGAATAGGTGTTGGTTGTTGTGACTCGCCACCTCTCTGAAAATGTTGAGGAATTACAACGATATATTTCAGAGGTGTGGAAAGATGTAATCTTGAACCAAATCCCGCATTTGAGGGAAAAAATCTTGGTGGATCTAAGAATCGTTAGTCTTATATGAGACTAAGATAAAGATCATTAGTCATATGTTGGACTAAGATCAACTTAGATATCATTGATGAAAGATCATTAGTCATATATGGGACTAAGATCAAATAGGGTATCACAAGCATATGAGCTCAGTTGTTTTAAAATTAAAGAGGAAGCTTAAGCTTCACAGACTTAGCCAATTTGGGCTAGGATTGGGTTTCTATAAAACCAAGCAGTTCTAAGCACTTGGTCACAAGTAGCGCTCACGTGTGTTTCACGTGAGGCGCTGAGTTCTTGGCGTTCACATATTATCACGTGAGATGTTACAATAGTGCTCAGCACTAATCTTTTCTGGCGCGCACGTGTGTTTCACGTGAGGCGCTGAAATAGTGGTAAGCACTAGTCTTTTCTGACGCTCACATGTATTTCATTCTGGGCATCTTAGAGATTTAATCTTTGTTCATGTTTTTAGAGAAGTTTAACTTCTGTTAATGGTATTTTCACCATTAATGATCGCCAAGATCACTATTTTGAGGACCTGGGAACAGATTCTTGTTTTATGAGAGAACTAAGTTCCTGGAGTATAAACTTCATTTTCATCATGTCCTTTCTTCCATTGTTCTCTCTTAAATATTTGATTCTCAAGAACAAGATCTCCCCGATGAGAATTAAATTTTCAACTTGTGGGAGATTTGTCTTACGGAACTCAAATACAGAGAAAAAACTAAGTTTTTTTAAAGGTTTAAACCCTTAGATATGATATGATAAATAAAGGGGATATTTTGATCTTTTCTTTTTTCTTTACTTAGGGTTTTGAGGAGGAAGATCTTCATTATTGAGAATTAAATTCTCTATTGTTTATGAAACCTTTTGAGAGATTTCTGTATTTTTACATAAACTTATAGGGGGTCTCCTCTCTCTTTTATATCGAGTCCCTCCCTCCTTATCTATTTGCTCCTATTTATAGGAGAAGGAAAATAATCAATTTGTTGAGAAAATCACTTATTGAGAGATCATGATTGATTGCATAATCAGTCAAATTGATCTTTTAGATCAGCCGGTGAATTTTATTTACCGTTGTATTTTTAATCTAAAGGCTCTATATTTAACAGTGAAGATTTCTTGTTTATTTTAATAAGATTAGGAAGATATTTTTTTAAGATAGAATTTAATTCTATCTATAGGATTTTATTCTGTTTAACGGAGAAAATCTTTTCATATTAGAAAGATCAAGGAAAATATGTCACGCACCGCTTCCCAGTAGATGGAAACAGTGACGTGGAAAGCCCGTGGCATATTTATCCAAAGAAGGTCATTCCATAAATAAATATACTAAGTATATTAAAACAATAATACACAATGCAAGAATAAATGGAGACTTTAAAATTTTTCAACAAATATTTTTATTTACATTCAACTTCCAATATTTACATGTACATGAGTTTCAACGGGAAAGTAAATACAATAAAGGAAAATGCCTAAACATATGGCATACATAAGCTGAATAAAAAGTAAAGCTAAGCTAATGCTAAGGAGCAATCCGATTGTAGTCTTCCTCTGTGACCTCCACTTCCTCCGTCTCGACTGTATCTGACGAACATTCTAAGAAAACAAAGGTGGGTGGAATGCCCGTCGGCGAACTAGCACACGGTAAGTCCCAAGAATAATGTAAGAGAAAGAATGATAAGTATAGAATATATATATGACGAGTAAAAGTGTATGATTATGGGTAAATATGTACTATAGATTTCTATACGGTCCCTATGTTAACGTTAAGTTCCAAGTGTGAATGTCAACGCAGCCGTAGAAGTATTCATGAGCTCAAGAGTGAGGCCCCAAGAGCAAGGAAATACGGGCCCATTTCATGTGTTAGTATCGGGGCTCTAGGCTGTAGATGAGTCGACCCGACTGATATTCGAGTAAAATAAAAAAGAGATTAATACGGGACTTCTGAAACTCCGTTGGATTCACATAAGAAACTATCCCAAGCACCCTAAGTATAAATAGTCTATAACTGTATAATATACTTAATTAAATCGATTGATTATAACATGTCTTGATCGAAACCATAGATTGCAAAAGATGTAGAATGAAGTCGAATGAAATGCGAGTAAAATGCGAGTCGTGTCAATTGCAATCTTGGTTCGAGTCAAGTTAGTTCGAGAAGACTGGATTTGAGTTCATGTTTAAGTTTAGATTCGAGTTTGGATTCGAGTTCAGGTCTTTTTCATATGAATTGATTTAAACTGTTAAAAATCTTATGTTCGGGAGAAATCGGCAACTGCTGCACATGGAAGGCAGGATTTGTGTCTTTTTCCAAGACAATTGTCATTGATAACTCCGTTAAGTTGTCTAACCTGAATAGGCAAGCACTCACTTTCTTCGGCTCTCCGGGGCTCAAGAGAAATGATACCGCTTAAACCTATATTAATTTAGAGTCCTTAAATATTGTTTGCATATTTCGAGGGGATTTTATGAAAAATATTTTAATATTGTTTAAAAAATAAGTCTCGAGGGTGTTTATAATGTTTAGGGTTTTTATAAACATGTATTTTAATTATTGTGGTGTTTTAGTGATAAAACCTAGCTTTTTGAAAGTTTATGGTGGTTTTATAAAAACTACTATTTTTGGAAACTTGTTGGTATTTTATTAAAAATTTTAATCTTTCATTTTAAAAATATAGTTTCATAATTTGTTTTTATAGAAAATACGGATTCATAGTTTTATATAATTTTTTTCAAAGTTTGTTTTGTTTAGAAAAGTAGTATTTCTTAAAAACCGTATTTTTATTTCCTTTCGAGACCGAATACTCCGTGAGGAGTTCTATATCTCGCTCTACTATCCCAAGGATGTGCGATAATCCACACCATCTATTAGCGGGTCTCCTAACGAGATTTGTAGAGGCGCAATTGCTAAGAATTTAAAAATATCGATTAAAAGAAACCCGTTTTGAAAAAATATGGTATTTTAATGTAAAACCTATTCTTTAAATAAACCCTATGTTTAAGATCTCGTGCTATGAAACCATAGTGTGCGTGTGGGGTAGGTCATTACCCCGTGAATGATCTAAAGGTATATACTCTAGTTATCGAAAATATGGTTATTTTAAAGTTCATGTTATTTTTATGAAAAAATCGTTTTATGATTATTTCACATGAAAATTTTATTAAACTATAAGCTAAATGATTGTAAATAAGGTTACGAGTAGTGTGAGGATATTAGTTTGACCTATTTTGCTTATAAAATGGAGTACAATTGTTAAAAATAACAATATACCGGAGCTAACTCCACTTTGTCGATATATTTTTAGAAGACAGTTCGAGATGAAAGAAATGGAGAGAGAAGGGAAACTTTCGGGTTTAGCTTGTTAACAAGGGAGAGGGGAAGCCTTCGGGGGTCGTGGTCTCGTCGGAGATGCTCCGGTCGTCGAGCTTGGCTTGCTACTCCTCTTGGGTGCTTAACTCTACTTGGTACTTAGAGAGTTTGAGAGAATTTTTTATAGAAATTTCGAAATGGGAGAGAGCTAGGGATGGGGTGCTATTTATAGTGAAGAATTTAAGGTTTAGGAATTAAAAATTAGATTAAAAGAATTAAATTTGATGTTAAATGGTGAATTGAATAGTCATTTTTTAATTGCAGGGAAATCAAACAGTGCAGAGGATTAGAGAGGAGTCGAAGGGCCTTGTGTGCAAAGCACGGAGGCAAACGGAGAATTTTGGACCGTCGGTAGCGGCCGAAGCGATGAAACGGGCAGTCGGATTTTCGCTAATTGCCTCGAGATTCGTACCGCGTGCTTTAATCAGTGTTTACTCCTTATTTCGCATGTTTGATTTTTCTGAAACTTTTCGTTTCTCCGGGAATTGCATGTGCAACTCTTGGGCTTCTGAAAATTAAAAAGAAAAATCTTAAAAAATAATTGGGACTGATGGGAATCGAACACGCATGCTATGTCACAGCAGTGTAGAGGCTTTACCAGTGAGCTGTATGTTGCTTCTTGCTTTTATTGAACAAAAAAAACTTATAACTCTTACACATGCTGAAATACCCTTTTCTATACATTTAAACAAATAATTCTGTATAAGAATTTCAGAGTCGTTACATTCTACCTTCCTTATAAGAATTTCGTCCTTGAAATTTACATTTATAAAGAGACTAATTTTTCAAAAAGGTAAGGATATCGTGCATGCATATCTTCTTCTCTTTCCCAAGATGATTGATTAGTCTAAAATATTGCACATTTGAATGAACATTTTCCCTATTATTGTTAAGTACTAAAAGGTATTTATTGTAATTATAGAACATATGAGGGTTTATGTGTAAAAAGTTTATTATCATATGTTTCTAGATTATAATTAACCTAATGAGGGAAAATACATGCATATAATATTTATATGAAATATTGTAATTAAAATATGCATATGCATATCAAATATTTATAATCAATATTCTTAAGATTTAATATCATATAAAATGGTTAGGATAATATCTCAAAAATACCAAATACTACTAACACTTTGATTTGAGATATTATGCAGATTAGCTCAGGTCTGGAATCCAAGAGATCCGAATTAAATCGGAATGTCGGAATCACATCTGCCAAAATATTGAAGCAAATCGTAAGATCTAGAAACGACAGAGATTCAGTGCATTATTCTCAGAATCCATACATCGAAAGGATCTCTAAATATCAAAACAAAACAGCAGAAAAAAAATCCATAATCCTAATTCCACAATATTGCGGCGGAAGGGGGGTATTCGCGGCGGATCCGCGGCGGCTTGGTTGCCGTAGGATTTGAGATTTTGTGGTTTGGATCTTAATTGTATACCCTCACTTATGGAATCTAAGGTTTCTACTTTCTGGGACTATATATAGGACCGAGAGCTTCACATTAAAAATCATCACCGAAAAGATCAAGAGGTCCAAAGCGATCCACGCATCTAAGTGATCATCAACTAGTCATTTACTTCCAATAAGATAGTGATTTAGAGAAACTAGGGTTCTTGTACTCTACATTCAAAAGTTGTATGCAATAGTTGATTAATAAAGGTAGTGTTTTTATTGTTCTTTTTGCAATTAGTTTCCGCACTTACTTTCTGCATTTTAATCATGTTTTCACTCTTCTTCATCCTTTCTTCTACTTTAAACATGAGCGAGGAATTCCTAGCTTGCTAGGGTTCATAGGATAGGGTAGATCAATGGATGATAAAGTCTTTTATACATTTTAAAGTCTATAAATTTTAGCAAAATAAATGATAACATCCTTATCGGGCGCACTACCAATTTATTGATAGTCACGACCACGATTCGAGATTGGTTTAACACTTGTTTTGTTAAGGGCTAGGTATGAATAGAAATCAATGCAAGGTCAAGGGTTAGCAGTGGGGAAACCCTAGTTTTTTTCAAAAGAACCATAATCTACATGCATCACTATCGATCTAGTTTTAAACTATTAAATGATAAAAGGAGTCATTTTTAATTATTCATCAATTACTATTAAGTCCTATGAACCCTACAAGCCTTCTCTTCATAAATCTTATATCTGTAACGACAAACAATCACCCTTCTTTAATCAACTCATCTAAAACAAAAAAAAAGATTCGCATTTCCCTACGGACGACCCATACTCATCGCGGCTGGCTACTAGCGACACCGTCTTAATTGCGGTTATTTACAACACACTTTTTCAGCAAAAAGATCAATCAAATGGCGCCGTTGCCGGGGATCGAACCCGGGTTACCCGTGTGACAGGCGGGAATACTCATCCTTCAAAATCATAATGTGGATGCCATAACCACGTTGAGATCGTGAATAGTGCAGAACAATAAAGTTGGTAAAAAAAGTTGAAGTTGATGACATTGATGAAACCCCGGCTACTACTTCTACTCCTACTTTGTTTAATCCAACATCTTCTTCCGAGCCTATTCTCCATTTTCCACTAAGCTCGAACCCTCAGCCCATTTCCTTGAAGGAATTACCATCTACGACCATCCCAAATCCAATTTTGGGATCCATTCCATCCCCACAAACTTCTCCACAAAAGTTGGACCCAACCCTTATTGATATAGCTCTTTTCCACACAGATTGAGGGCCAACAGACTAAGTCCCCAAATGGAGAAGATTGTGGAAATTTTTAAATAAGTTAACATGAATATTCCTCTCCTAGATGTTATCAAACAAGTTCCTTCCTATGCGAAAATTTTAAAAGATTTGTACACCAGGAAAAGAAAAAATCAAGTGCCTATAAAAGTTTTCTTAGCGAGTAATATGAGCAATTCTCTTACTCAATTGGTACCTACGAAACGTAAGGATCCCGGTTGTCCTACAATATCTATAACTATTGGGGGTAAAAATATCAATCGTGCTCTACTCAATTTAGGTGCTAGTGTTAATTTTCTGCCGTATTCTGTTTATAAGCTATTAGGCATAGGAAAGTTGAAACCTACGCATTGAACTCTCCAGATGACCGATCGATCTATCACCCAACCTCGGGGTGAGCTAGAGGATATGTTAATCAAAGTTGGGAAACTTATATTCCATGTGGACTTTATAGTTATAGATACACAGCCTCCGGCGAACCCACGGAACTAAATTCCAGTGATTCTAGGTCGACCTTTCCTAGCAACTTCAAATGCGATAATCAATTGTTGTAACGGTTCAATGAACCTGTCCGTTGGGAAGATGACAATTGAGTTTAATATCTACAAGCTAGGAAGTCAACCCTCCGAACCTTATGCTCAGATAGTTGATGTATGTTCTGTCGAAAAGATAGATTCCGACAGTTGCGAATTTGAGGAGCTTAACGATACTGATCTCGACGCTACTAGTGCGTTATGGTTTGATCTTACTATTTATTATACAAGTGAAGACCCTTCTGTCGACAAGTCCACACCTAAGTCCAAACCCTTTGACCTGTCGAATGATTTAGTCGAGCTATCCGAGTTTCATAATTTCCTGTCTGATGAGATTATCATTCGGAATATCGATGAACGTTTTGAAAACATTTTTGCCGAAGAACTCGCATTCCTAGAAGACATGGGAGTTGTGATGAATCAACCCCCACCCAAAAAAGTTGAACCGCTACCCCTTCTTCTTATCAAGAACGAAAATACAAGTAGTGCACCATCACTGTTTCGTCTCTACCAACCGAGATGAAAACCCGATCGATTACGCCTCTTATCTCCCCACTTCTTCATATCTATGATCTTCTACCAACCATGGTGTTATATTGATAAAATATTCGAATGGTTGGTGTTGACTTTTGATCTTTGTAAAGCTTTGCATAGGCCAATAACTTTACCCCTCCTCTTATAATTTTAAATGCTTAATACTGTTTCACTCAAGTTTGGGGGGGAGAAAAATATTTTGGCTCTTGAAAGAAAAAACAAATTTTTTACAAAATTATGAGCCAAAATAAGTTTGGGGAGGATTTCGCTGACATTAATTCTTGTCCCCTTTACTAACTTTTCCTCCCAAGTCTACAGGTTTTAAGCTTAACAGATGACTTCAATGAAGACACTGCTGCAAATAGGTTTAGGGGAGGTTTGTGTTTATTCACGCATCATTTTGTATTATACTAAATAATAACACAAAAAGTTTTTTAAAAAAATTGATAATAAAAGTTAGGATGTGAAAAAATACATATGAAAGATAGGAAGAGATTCAAGAAAAGTATGAAAATTAGATGTTTTATAACGAAGCTAGTAATAGGGAGTCATGAGTTATTGTCCTAAGGGTTAGTAAAATGAAGCAAATCACTAATCTGAGAATAGAAATAAGTCTGAAAAATAGTCCCTATTCTTGAGTCCAAACATCTAAACGTTGATACCCTACTATACGCACTTGTACACATCTTTAAACTTAGGATATTAGAGGATACCTTGAAATGCTCTTGTCTAAAAGCCTTAGTATGAAGAAAAAAATATAAATGAAAAAATGGTGAAGAAAAATGAACACTGGTTTTGTAATTACTTAAGGCGGCTTAAAAAAATATAGCATGGGTGCCTTATCACCTAATGCCTTAGACCAACTAGTTTGGAAGCCACTATTAAGCCTTAGGTGTTGCAAAACTAGGATATTGCTAATTACGCCTACAAGAGTGGGCACATTTGGTAATCGGTTGGTTAGTACCTCAAGAAGTATTAACGGTCGCATAAAGAATGTGTGAGCAATTCCATCTGAAAATATTCACCGACTAAAAAGTACTATGGAAGATGGACAAGAGTATGATAGCTTGAATTGAATTCTCTAAGTGTAGCGATGTTTTTCACACACACGTATGGGTATATGATCGATGTTTGGAAAAATGGTAGGGAGGAAGACTAAAAGCGATGTTTTATTGAGAGATGGCGTGATTTCTAATATCTTTTCATGACCATTAAGATAGGGCTCATGACTACTAAAAAGCTAGTGTAGTTTGAAACTCTTATTTTCAAGTTCTTTCTTTTATATGTTTTTTTATCTTTGTATGTAACTTTCATCATCTTTCTTTTATTATGGGATTTTATGGATATAATCCGCTGAAAACCCTCAGGAGACAACACTCCTCCCACTAAGGACACCTAGAGGTTTAAAGGGTTGTTGCATGTGCTAAGTGCAATCGTGTTGCTTATAAAAGTGTGCTAGGTTTTTCTTTTTCTTTTTCTTTTTTTCTCTCTTTAATAACTAGTTTGCTCGGGACGATCAAAGTTAAGTTTGGGGGTATTTGATTAGTCTAAAATATTGCACATTTGAATGAACATTTTCTCTATTATTGTTAAGTACTAAAAGGTGTTTATTGTAACTATGGAACATATGAGGGTTTATGTGTAAAAAGTTTATTATCATATGTTTCGACATTATAATTAACATAATGAGGGAAAATACATGCATATAATATTTATATGAAATGTTGTAATTAAAATATGCATATCATATCAAATATTTCTAATCAATATTCTTAAGATTTAATATCATATAAAATGGTTAGGATAATATCTCAAAAATACCAAATACTACTAACATTTAGATTTGAGATATTGTGCAGATTAGCTCAGGTCTGGAATCCAAGAGATTCGAATTAAATTGGGATGTCGGAATCAAATCTGCCAAAATATTGAAGCAAATTGTAAGATCTAGCAACGGCAGAGACTTAGTGTATTATTCTCAGAATCCAGACATCGAAAGGATCTCTAAATATCAAAACAAAACAGCAGGAAAAAATCCCTAAACCTAATTCCACAATGTTGCGGCGGAAGGGCGGCAAAAGGAGGGTATCCGCGGTGGATCCGCAGCGGCTTGGTAGCCGTAGTATTTGAGATTTTGTGGTTTGGATCTTAACTGTATACCCTCACTTATTGAATTTAGGGTTTCTAGTTTCTAAGACTATATATAGGACTGAGAGGTTCACATTAAAAATCATCACCGAAAAGATCAAGAGGTCCAAAGCGATCCACGCATCCGAGTGATCATCAACTAGTCATCTACTTCCAATTAGATGGAGATTTAGAGCAACTAGGGTTCTTTTACTCTACTTTCAAAAGTTGTATGCAATACTTGATCAATAAAGGTAGTGTTTTTATTGTTCTTTTTGCACTTACTTTCTGCACTTACTTTATGCATCTTAATCAAGTTTTCACTCTTCTTCATCCTTTCTTCTACTTTAAATATGAGCGAGTAATTCCTAGCTTACTAGGGTTTGTAGGATAGGGTAGATCAATGGATTATAAAATATTTTAACATCTTTTATATATTTCAAAGTCTATAAACTTTAGCAAAATAAATTTTAACATCCTTATCGGGCGCGCTACCAATTTATTGATAGTCACAACCACGATTAGAGATTGGTTTAACACTTGTTTTGTTAAGGGCTAGACATGAATAGAGATCAATATAAGGATAAGGGTTAGTAGTGGGGAAACCCTAGTTTCTTCCAAAAGAACCCTAATCTACATCCATCATTATCGATCTAGTTTTAAACTATTAAAAGATAAAAGAAGTCATTTTTTATTATTCATCCATTACTACTAAGTCCTATGAACCCTACAAGCCTTCTCTTCATAAATCTTATATCCGTAACGACAAACAATCACCCTTCTTCAATCAACTCGTCTAAAACAAGTAAAAGATTCACGTTTCCATGCGGACAACCCGTACTCATCGCGGCTAGCTACTAGCGACACCGTCTTGATTGCGGTTATTTACAACACACTTTTTCGGCAAAAAGATCAATCGATGATTCTCCCGGCGAATCCTTTCTCCACATCACTCAGACCAAGTTCACTTCCTTGTTCCACAATGTCTTCACCTTTCGGTCTAGAATTTCAACTAGTTGCTGCTCGCAAGTTAGATCAGTCATTATCGTGAGCTCTGAGTGATCAAGTATATGGCTGGGGTCGCTCACATATCGTCGCAGTTGGGATATATGGAACACGTTGTGCACTCCTTCCAATGAGGGTGGTAGTGCCTGGTGGTACGCTACTTCTCCAACTCGTTCGAATATGTCAAACGGTCCTATGTATTTTGGACTGAGTTTACCGTTCTTTCCAAAATGTATCACTCCTCTATTTGCAGAGATCTTCAAGAATACATGCTCTCCGGGTTGAAACTCCAGATGTCGTCGTTTTGCATCTTCCCAATGCTTCTGTCGGTCCTGGGCTATGCGCATCTTTTCTCTGATCGTGCGAACCACATCTAAAGTTGCCACGATCATCTCTGGTCCAAGGAGTTCACAATCTCCAACGTCGTCCCAACTCAGCGGGGAACGACATTTCCATCCGTAGAGTGCTGTGAATGGTGGCATCCCAATACTTGCCTGGTAGCTGTTGCTATATGAGAACTCCACAAGGTGTAGGTGGTCTTCCTATGAACCTCCGAAGTCTAACAACAGGATCTCAGCATATCTTCTAATATCTGAATTGTTCGCTCGGACTGTCCATCCGTTTGTGGATAACATGTCGTACTGAAATTCAGACTCGTTCTTAGGCTAGCTTGTAGACTGTGCCAGAACTGTGATCGTAATCTCATATCACGATCGGAGACGATGCATACAGGTACCCCATGTAATCTCACGATCTCCTGCATGAGTTTATTGGTATCAAGACAAGTATGGTATATCTTGAAAGTTTAAATCTTACTTTAGATTATTTTTTACTCACTTCCATATACTTCCTTGCCAACATCTCAGTTGACTGGCCAACTCTGAATGGAATAAAGTGAGCCGACTTAGTAAGTCGATTCACAATAACCCAAATTACGTAGTTGCCCTTCGTGCTGCGAGGGAGAGCAGTCATGAAGTCCATGGTAATGTGCTGCCATTTCCATTCTGGGAATGGTAACAGCTGAAGTAGACCAGCAGTTCTGTGATGTTCAACCTTCACTTGCTAACACACCAAACACTTGGCTACGCTCCTTACTACTTCGCACTTCATTCCATTCCACCAGTAGTGTTGTCGTAGATCCTTGTACATCTTCGTGCCACCGCGGTGTACAGAATAAGGAGAGCTGTGAGCTTCTTTCATCAACTCTTCTCGAACAGGTCCGACTGGTACACATAAACGGCTTCCAGATCACAAGGATCCATCTTCGTGGATGATGAAGTCAGTTTGAAGTCCACTTTCTACTTATTCTTGGATCTTTTGTAGCTTGATATCATTTGCTTAAGCTGCTATGATCTGATTTATAAGAGTGGACTGGACTTGTAAGTTCATTAAAGATGAAGTGTTACCTGGCATAACTACTTCGGTCTTCAATCCGTGCAATTCTTTCTGTAGCTTCCATTGAGCGGTGGCGTTCATTGCTAATGGTTGGCAACTAAGTGCATCAGGAACTACGTTCACCTTCCAAGGATGATACTGTAGGTTGATGTCGAAGTCTGACATGAGTTCTAGCCATCTTCTCTGCCGCATATTTTGTTCCTTCTGAGTAAATGCATACTTAATACTTTTGTGTTCAATGTATATATCCACTCATTCTCCAAAAAGGTAGTGACGACAAATCTTGAGTGCGAAAACTACTGCTGCCAGTTCCAGATCATGTGTTGGATAGTTGTGTTCATGAACTTTTAATTGCCTTGATGCAAAATACACAACTTTTCCATGCTGGTATAGAACACATCCTAATCCTTTACCGGACGCATCACAATACACATCGAATCCGCTAGATTGATCCGGTATTACGAGAATAAGAGCAGAGATTAACCTCGACTTGAGTTCTACAAAAGCCTTTTCATATGCTTTTGACCACACGAATGCTTCGTCTTTACGTGTGAGATTGGTCAGAGGTGCTACGATCTTTGAGAATCCTTCAATGAATCGACTATAGTATCCTGCTAAGCCCAAGAAATTTCTTATATCTTTCACCGTCTTTGGTGTCGGTCACTCACTGACAGCTGACGCCTTAGCTGGATCCACAGAGATTCCTTCATCGGAAACGATATGTCCGAGAAATTCGACTTGATCTAGCCAAAATTCACACGTGTTATACTTGGCGTAGAGCTGATGTTGTCGTAATGTCTCCAGGACAATCCGTAAGTACTCGGCATGCTCTTTTTGATTCTTTGAATACACCAGGATGTCGTCGATGAAGATAATAACAAACCTGTCTAAGTACTCTCGGGAAACCTTGGTTCATCAAGTTCATAAAGATGGCAGGTGCATTGGTCACTCCAAATGGCATTACGAGATATTCATAATGACCATAATGAATCCTAAATGCTGTCTTCGGAATGTCGGACTCCTTGACCTTCACCTGATGATATCCTGAACGAAGATCTAACTTTGAAAAGACACAAGATCCACATAACTGATCAAAAAGGTCATCGATGTGAGCTAGCGGATACTTGTTTTTAATTGTCACCCCGTTCAGAGCTCGATAATCCACGCACATCTTGTAGGTACCTTCCTTCTTCTTCACCAGTAGCACCGGAGATCCCCAACTTGAAGTACTGGGTCGGATCCAACCTTTCTGCAGGAGTTCGTCCAACTGAATACGGATCTCCTTCAATCCCTCCGGACTTAATGGGTATGAAGCTTTTATTATTGGTTGTGCGCCGGGTTGCAAATCAATGTTGAATTCAAGAGCTCGATTAGGAGGCAAACATGATATATCTTCCGGGAATACATCCTCGAACTCTCGAACTAGCTCTGGCTTCGATCCTTCCGCTTGCAACACTGTAATCTCTGCCTTATTTGATTTTGCTCGGTAGATGCTAGGCTCCAAGGTCTGGTCTCCACTTTTAAATTAGAAGACTGGATGATCTGGTATTTCGAACACTACCCTCCGTTGGCAACAGTCGATGGTAGCGTAGAAAGTTCCCAGCAAGTCCATTCCCAAGACTACGTCAAAATTCGGTATGTCCAGCACCTTGAAGTCTACATAGAATTCTCGACTGCAAATGACCACTAGACACAGATCGTATCCCAAGGTTGTTTTTAGAACACCATTACCTGAACTAACGTTCCTGCTGGATACGAGCGGCTTAACTGGGATCACATGAGTTCTTACAAACCGTTGCGACATAAAACAGTATGATGCCCCAGTGTCGAAGAGCGCAAGTGTAGGTAGGGAGGCTACTAAGATTGTACCTAAGTCACGTGTGATATGTTTAGGTATAACAGATATAAGATGGCTATGAATTGAAAGGACTTGAAAGGAAATAGGGCAAGGATTTACCAGTGATAACCTGACCCGTAGTTTCGGCCTCTTCGACCGACATAGTGAATGCTTGGCGTCATAACACTTTTCTCTGTGCCTGGTTAAACACTCGGCGTTGGAGTTGAGCGGTCTGGGTACGGGAAGCTAGAGCTGGTAGAACTAACCGGGTAGGAGGAGCTTGGATCGCCGGTCTAGCTGGAGGGTTGTTGGGTCCTCGGTTCTGGGGGCATGCTCCGATGGCATAAGTAGAAGACCACAGATCAGGCACAAGTTGTTCGCCCTGCAACAGTTCTTCATAAGGTGCCCTATTCTCTTGCCTTAGATGCAAAAGTCTGGCCTGTTGTTGGCGAACAAACCTACTGGCCTCCGAGATGGTCCATTGAAAGCTGGCCTGGAAGGGCACCCTCTCGTGATCTGGTGCACAGGGCGTTTCACACCGACAGTCTGTAGCCTTCCCTTCTTCTTCACAACTGCCTCATAGCGTTGGGCGGCCTTCAAAGCAAGTTCATGAGTTAGGAAATCCCCTATAGCGAGTGCAGCTTGGATTTCAGGGTCCAAGCCTTGCTAAAATCGTCGTGCCCAGATCCCAGCAGTAGGAATAAGGTGTGCAGCGAACCTGTTACGACCTTGTGTTAGCAGTATTGTAAGTGAGATAAGAAAATTGAATTTGAGACTATATCTTACCTGCCGAGCATGGTAAACTCAGCATCATATTCTTCCACTGATTTGACCCACATCAAGCCTTGTTGTAAATGGATGAATTGGTGCTCCATATCAAAGTGGGCAATCTCTGGGAAGTACTTGGTATCGAAAAAGTATCGAAATGTTCTCCGTTCTATCGGTTGCGCAAGACGGCTCTCCTCAGCTTTCCACCAAACTCTGGCATTATCGGTCAGTTGCAACTTAGCAGCTCTTATCCAAGCTATTTCTGGGACTTGAGCCGCTGCCAGATCATCCTCGATCGCTTGATCCCATTCTTCTGCTTCAAGCGGGCTCTCCTTACCCGAGAAGTTCTTTGGGTGCTTAACTCTGGGTGCTTCGGTTTCAGGGCAGTGCATAAGGATAGCAGTCTGCTACTGCTGACCCTCCAATAGGCTCTTAATAGCCTCAAGAAATACCATTTTCTCATTAATAAGAGCTGCAACGGTAGGTGGTGGTGGTAGTATAGGCTGTGGAGTATTCCCGTTGACGTTTGTGCCGGTATTGTTCGGAGAATCCATCACCTTGATATAAAAGATGGGTTAGGATAGATTCAAGAAATTTGAAATGCTGAGAATATAAATGTTTGTTGAACCCATTAATTCTTATGGTATATTGTTTACGACTTCATGTAGAACTGACCTGTATGGGCCACCAATAAAACATGTCACGCCCTGCTTCCCAGTAAATGGAAACGGTGATGTGGGAAGCCCGCGGCATATTTATCCAGAGAAGGTCATTCCTTAAATAAATATACTAAGCGTATTGAAACAATAATACACAATGCAAGAATAAATGGAGACTGTAAAAATTTTCAACAGACATCTATATTTAGATTCAACTTCCAATATTTACAAGTACATGAGTTTCAACTGGAAAGTAAATACAATAAAGGAAAATGCCTAAACATGTGGCATACATAAACTGAATAAAAAGTGAAGCTAAGCTAATCCTGAGGAGCAATCCAATTGTATTCTTCCTCTGAGACCTCCACTTCTACTGTCTCGACCGTATCTGACGAACATTCCAAGAAAACAAGGGTTGGTGGAATGCCCTTCAGCGAACTAGCTCATGGTAAGTCCCAAGAATAAAGTAAGAATAAAACAATGACAAGTATAGAATATATATATATATATGACAAGTAAAAGTATATGATCATGGGTAAATATGTACTATAAGTCTCTGTATAGTCATTATGTTAACGTTAAGTTCCAAGTGTGAATGTCAACGCAGCCGTAGAAGTATTCACGAGCTCAAGAGTGGGGCCCCAGGAGAAAGGAAACATGGGCCCATTTCATGTGTTAGTATCAGGGCTCTAAGCTGTGGATGAATCGACCCGACTGATATTCGAGTAAAATAAAAAAAGAGGTTAATACGGGACTCCTGAACCTCCGTTGGATTCACACAAGAAACTAACCCAAATAGCCTAAGTATAAATAGTCTATAACAGTATAACATACTTAATTAAATTGATTGATTATAACTTGTCTTGATCGAAACCATAGATTACAAAAGATGTAGAATGAAGTCGAGTGAAATGCGAGTCATGTCAATTGCAATCTTTGTTTGAGTCAAGTTAGTTCGAGGAGACTAGATTCGAGTTCATGTTCAAGTTTAGATTCGAGTTTGGATTCAAGTTCAGGTTTTTTCATATGAATTAATTTAAACTGTTAAAAATCTTATGTTCGGGAGAAATCGGCAACTGCTGCACATGGACGATAGGATTTGTGTCTTTTTCTAAGACAATTACCATTGATAACTTCGTTAAGTTTTCTAACCTGAATAGGCAAGCACTCACTTTCTTCGGCTTTCCGTGGTTCAAGAGAAATGATACCGCTTAAATCTATATTAATCTAAAGTTCTTAAATATTGTTTGCATATCTCAAGGGGGTTTTATGAAAAATATATTAATATTGTTTAAAAAATAAGCCTCAAGGGTGATTTATAATGTTTAGGGTTTTTATGAACATGTATTTTAATTGTTGTAGTGTTTTAGTGATAAAATCTAGCTTTTTGAAAGTTTATGGTACTTTTATGAAAACTACTACTTTGGAAACTTGTTAGTATTTTATTAAAAATTCTAATATTTCATTTTTAAAATATAGTTTTATAATTTGTTTTTATTGAAAATACGGATTCATAGTTATATTTTTTTTCAAAGTTTGTTTTGTTTAAAAAAGTCGTATTTCTTAAAATCCGTATTTTTTTCTTCCTTTCGAGACCGAATACTCCGTGAGGAGTTCTTCATCTCGCTCTATTATCCCAAGGATGTGCGATAATCCGCATCATCCATTAGCGAGTCCCCTAACGAGGGTTGTAGAGGCGCAATTGCCAAGGATTTAAAAATATCGATTAAAAGAAACCCGTTTTGAAAAAATGTGGTATTTTAATGTAAAACTCATTCTTTAAATAAACCCTATGTTTAGAATCTCGTGCTATGAAACCATAGTGTGCGTGTGGGGTAGTCATTACCCCATGAATGATCTAAAGGTATATACTCTAGTTATCGAAAACAGTTATTTTAAAGTTCATGGTATTTTTATGAAAACTTCGTTTTATGATTATTTCACATGGAAAATTTTATTAAACTAAAATCTAAATGATTGTAAATAAGGTTACGAGTGGTTGAGGA
The DNA here is from genome assembly GCA_030015575.1 of Agapanthus africanus. Lineage (NCBI taxonomy): Eukaryota > Viridiplantae > Streptophyta > Magnoliopsida > Asparagales > Amaryllidaceae > Agapanthus > Agapanthus africanus. The sequence continues at coordinate 52,986,756 of CM057350.1, read as the reverse complement.
TGTTAGTTTGACCTATTTTACTTATAAAGTGGAGTACAATTGTTAAAAATAACAATATATTGGAGCTAACTTCACTTTGTCGATATGTTTTTAGAAGACGATTCGAGATGAAAGAAATGGAAAGAAAAGGGAAAGTTACGGATTTAGCTTGTTAATAAGGGAGAGGGGAAACCTTCGGGAGTCGTGGTCTCGTCGGAGATGCTCCGGTCGTCGAGCTTGGCTTGCTACTTCTCTTGGGTTCTTAACTCTATTTGGTACTTAGAGAGTTTGAGAGAATTTTTTATAGAAATTTCAGAATGGGAGAGAGCGAGAGATGGGGTGCTATTTATAGTGAAGAATTTAGGGTTTGGGAATTAAAAATTGGATTAAAAGAATTAAATTTGATATTAAATGGTGAATTGAATAGTCATTGTTTAATTGCAGGGAAATCAAACAGTGCAGAGGAGTAGAGAGGAGTCAAAGGGCCTTGTGTGCAAAGCACAGAAGCAAACAGAGCATTTTGGACCGTCGGTAGCGGCCAAAGCGATGAAACGGGCGGTCGGATTTTCGATAATTGCCTCGAGATTCGTGCCGCGTGCTTTAATCAGTGTTTACTCCTTATTGCGCATGTTTGATTTTTCTGAAATTTTTCGTTTCTCCGTGAATTGCACGTGCAACTCTTGGGCTTCCGAAAAATTAAAAAGAAAAATCTTAAAAAATAATTAGGACTCATGGGAATCGAACACACAGGCTATATCACAGCAGTGTAGAAACTTTACCAGTGAGCTGTATGTTGCTTTTTGCTTTTATTGAACAAAAATAACTTATAGCTCCTACACATGCTGAAATACCCTTTTCTATACATTTAAACAGATAATTTTGTACAGGGATTTCAGAGTCGTTACAAAATATTTCCCAAATATAATTTAATTCTATCACATAGAATTTAATTCTATCAAATGGTTTAATTGGTGATTTTATCACCATTGGATTTTAAATCCAAGATTCTCTGTTAGAGAAAGATCTTTCCATATTAGAAAGATCAGGGAAAATATTTCCTAAATAGAATTTATTTCTATCACATAAAATTTAATTCTATTAGATGGTTTAATTGGTGATTTTATCACTATTGGATTTTAAATCCAAGATTCTCTATTAGAGAAAGATTTTTCCATATTAGAAAGATCGGGGAAAATATTTCCTAAATAGATTTTAATTTTATCACATAGAATTTAATTCTATCATATGAGAGCATTTTAAATTGGGACGCTCACGTGTTATCACGTGAGCGCTGCCAAAAGAATACAGCAAGGGAACTCACGTGGGTGCTCACGTGCTTAACACGTGAGGGCTATCATAGGATTTAATCCTATCTGAAACCGGTACTCACATAGTTTGCATATGAATGCTCATGTGTTTAAGGCGTGGGTGCTGCTGCGCTGCTATAGGATTTAATCATATCTGCAGTAGGTACTTGCGTGTTTTGCATGTGTGTGCTCACATGCTTTGCATATGGGGCGCTGCTCTCTATTTTTATAAAAGGAACAGCAAGCTTTGGCCAAAATTTTTTTCGGTAACAATAGGTGCTCTCAAGGCAATTATTGTAATTGAAGGAGGACCTATACGAGAGAACAATCTTACTCGAGATAATAGTATGCTATTTGGTTTGTCTTTATCTTTCATGTGATGTGTTTTATTCATTATTACGTATCATTTAAACATGAGATAAAACCCTTGGATTTTTCTTGACTGGCAGGACGATAATGGAGATCATACTAGTGGGGCATGGGTAGTCGATAAGCACATCCTTAAAAAATTTCAGAAAGGGGTAATTTTGCCTCAGCACAAGTTATAAGCCTGTTTTGCTTTTTAATTACAAGAAGAAGCTTGTAGCTCATTGGTAATACCTTGCACCGCTGAACCAAGCCACCAGAGTTCAAATCCCATACCCCATATTATTTTTAATAATGTTTTATTTTGAATTTTTAGAATACCAAGGGTTTACACGTGCATAACTCACAAAAACCCCACTACACTAGAAAACCTAACTGTACCAGGGGACTAATGAAGCGACGGCGAGAGCTCCGGCCGCCTGACTCGGCCGGACTCGGCCGGACCGCCGAGTCACCAACTGAAGAGTTGTGACTTTTCATCTCCCCTGTACTCCTATATAGTTTAAATGTGCAGACCAGTAACATAGACCCTTTAAAAACCGTAATTACTCCATTTTATTACATTTTATTATATTTTATTACATTTTTTCAATTAAACCTTTCACTTACCCTAACCCTAGCCTTACCCTATAAATACAACCTCTACACACACACCCTCTCTCCAAAATTCTGAACAAAACTCTCAAGAAAATTCCTAGAAGCTTAGTGTACTTTTGGAGTAGCGAAGGGCGAAAGCTTCGGCGATTTTCCGACGACGACCCTAGGAGCTCCCGGCGACGAAACGACGCACCGGAAGCTACGTTCACTTCTTCTTCATCATCCCTAACTTCTAAGCCAGTAATTCCCCCTCCCTCTTCTCTAATCTTGTTCTAAAAATACGAAATTTCAAAACCCGACAGAATCGGAGTTAAACCGATTTCCGATTCGGTTCTTCCTAAAACTCTCACTTTTCTTTAATACAATCATGTTAAACCATTACATGTTGACTATTAAATATTAACATACATGTTGAACAATTTTCATGACAATATATTTCATTTTGTAACTTTTACCGCTCTTTTTCATTAAAATACCATGTAGTTTCATTTCGACATTTAAACCTCACAAACTTGCTATACTTTTAAGTAGATCACGAGATAATGACCTACCTCCTTACAGCACTCATATGCAATATAGCACAATACCTTTCGGAAACATAGAATACGGGAAAACGAAACATTTCAAATAAATACCATGAATTAATAAAACCGTTTTCTAAAGGATTAAGTATTTTAATAAATCTTTGCAAAGTGCCGCTACAACCCATTTTGGGGAACCCGACTGGGATGGTACAGATTATCGCACATCCCTGGGCTTAGTAGTGTGAGATGCAGACCTCCGCAAGGAGCATTCGGTCTCGAGAGATTTAAAATACGAAAATCTTAAGAAAATGAGATTTCTAGAAATATAATATATATTAAAATTATTTTTATAAATATATATATGTATGTATGTAATATCAAGATATCTATTTTTGTTATAATATAAATATTCCAATTTTTCCAAATAAAAGAATCACCTTACATTAAAATACCATGAATTCCATACAAATTCAATATTACAATTTAATACCATATATTATGAAAATTAGGTTATTCTTACTAGAAATGTCACATATATAAACAACTATGAAAACTCTAAAGACGATAATTAAATAGTTGGGGTGTATTTTAAAAATTATACAAAAGTATTTTTACATAAAACCCCCTCAAGTTCTGTAAATTACCCTACGGACCCTAGTAAACATAGGTTTAAGAGGGACCAGTCTCTTGAGCCTCAGGGAGTCGGAGATATGGGTGTTTGCCTATCTAAGGTAGACAACTTAACAACGGTGTTATCAATACGGTAATCGTCTTTGAAAAAGACACAAATCATGCCGCCCATGTGCAGCGGTTACCGATAATATCAAAACAATCAGGACTTCAATTTCTTTTCTAATTGTTCTGACTCAGACTGAGTCTCATTAATAATCTGACTTGAATATGATTCAAGTATCCAAACTACAATTCAACGTGAATCCATGAATCCATATATTCAATCTATACAATCTATACAACTTGACTGAACCGAACCATGGATATACTTCCATTTACATGATTCTCCAGTTACATCCATGATTCTCCAGTTACATCTATTTACTGATATCATGGTTTCGGCAAGTCATCTATACAATTCAATTTTCAAGACAATACAATACAATATAATATCATCAGTATAATCATTACTATCAATAAAATAAATACACGGGGTATTGAGGTAGTTCATACGTGAATCCAACAGAATCTCAAGAGTCCCCCTAAATCATGAATCCATATTTACTAACACAAGCAAGCTATCATGAGGGCCCGTGTTTCCATGCTCCTGGATTACAGCCTGTTGAGTTTGGAATACTTCGACGACAGTCGAAGTCCCGTTACTAACATTTGATTCGGGCCCGTGGTTCCTTACCCCTGGATTACGGCCTGTTGGGTTCGAGAACACTCTTGAGATTGGTTGACATTCACCCTTGAACTTACGATAACAACAGCTTTAACACTAAATACAACAATATAACAAAATAATACAACTTTAAAAGCTACACTCTCTTTCTCTCTGTCTATTCTACTTCTCCATTATCTTTGGGACTTACCGAGCGATTTTTTCGCTGACGACATTCTCTTTCTTTCTTCTTGAATGTCGTCAGGTGATATGGATCTTCCAGAGATCGAGCCTTGGACCAGGTTGCATACGATCCAGAGCTCGAGCCTACTAGCGAGGACTTGGACCAGGTTGCATACGATCCAGAGCTCTAGCTATATTGTACACTTTTACTTCAGTACTTTTCCTTTTCTGTTATGCCACTGTTTAGGCATTGCTTTCTTTCAGATGCTAGATACTTTTCCATGCATTGTACAAAAAGAATGTGAATAAATAAAGCTGTTGTTTTATTATAACTTGTCTCTTGTGCATTTATTTTTATATTGCTTAGATACGTTTAGCGTATTTACTTCAGAGTAAATACGTAGCGGCCCCGTCGCGTCCTCTGCCCGTACACCGGAAAGCGGGGCGTGACAGGTTTTGTTGGTGGCCCATGCAGGTCCCGCTTCCCAGTATACGGGCAGAGGACGCGACGAGGCCGCTACGTATTTACTCTGAAGTAAATACGCTACGCGTATCTAAGCAATATAAAAATAAATGCACAAGAGACAAGATATAATAAAACAGCAACTTTATTTATTCACATTCTTTTTGTACAATGCATGGAAAAGTAAATATATCTGAAAGAAAGCAATGCCTAAACAGTGGCATAACAGAAAAGGAAAAGTACTGAAGTAAAAGTGTACAATGAAGCTAGAGCTCTGGATCGTATGCAAGCTGGTCCAAGTCCTCGCTAGTAGGCTCGGTCTCTGGAAGATCCGTATCACCTGACGACATTTAAGAAGAAAGAAAGAGAATGTCGTCAGCGAACAAATCGCTCGGTAAGTTCCAAAGATAAGGGAGAAGTAGAATAGACAGAGAGAAAGAGAGTGTAGCTTTTAAAGTTGTATTATTTTGTTATATTGTTGTATTTAGTGTTAAAGCTGTTGTTATCGTAAGTTCAAGGGTGAATGTCAACCAATCTCAAGAGTGTTCTCGAACCCAACAGGCTGTAATCCAGGGGTAAGGAACCACGGGCCCGAATCAAATGTTAGTAACGGGACTTCGACCGTCGTCAAAATATTCCAAACTCAACAGGCTGTAATACAGGAGCATGGAAACACGGGCCCTCTGATAGCTTGTTTGTGTTAGTAGACATGGATTCATGATTTAGGGGTACTCTTGAGATTCTGTTGGATTCACGCATGAACTACTCCATACCCCGTGTATTTATTGTATTGATAGTAATGATTATACTGATGATATTGTATTGTATTGTATTGTCTTGAAAATTGAATTGTATAGATGACTTGCCGAAACCATGATATCAGTAAATGGATGTAACTGGAGAATCATGGATGTAACTGGAGAATCATGTAAATGGAAGTATATCCATGGTTCGGTTCAGTCAAGTTGTATAGATTGTATAAATTGAATAGTTTGAATATATGGATTCATGGATTCACGTTAAATTGTAGTTTGGATATTTGAATCATATTCAAGTCAGATTATTAATGAGACTCAGTCTGAGTCAGAACAATTAGAAAAGAAATTGAAGTCCTGATTGTTTTGATGTTATCGGTAACCGCTGCACATGGGCGGCAGGATTTGTGTCTTTTTCAAAAACGATTACCGTATTGATAACACCGCTGTTAAGTTTTCTACCTTAGATAGGCAAGAACTCATATCTCCGGCTCCCTGAGGCTCAAGAGACTGGTCCCTCTTAAACCTATGTTTACTAGGGTCCTTAGGGTAATTTACAGAACTTGAGGGGGTTTTATGTAAAAATACTTTTGTATAATTTTCAAAATACACCCCAAGTATTTAATTATCGTCTTTAGAGTTTTCATAGTTATAGATTTTATATATGTGGCATTTCTAGTGAGAATAACCTAATTTTCATAATATATGGTATTAAATTATAATATTGAATTTGTATAGAATTCATGGTATTTTAATGTAAGATGATTCTTTGATTTGGAAAAATTGGAATATTTATATTATAACAAAAATAGATATCTTGATATTGCATATATATATATATATATATATATATATATATATATATATATATAATTTTAATATATATTATATTTTAAAAATCTCATTTTCTTAAGATTTTCGTATTTTAAATCTCTCGAGACCGAATGCTCCTTGCGGAGGTTTCGCACTACTAAGCCTAGGGATGTGCGCTAATCCGCACCATCCCAGTCGGGTTCCCCAAAATGGGTTGTAGTGGCACTTTACAAAGATTTATAAAAATACTTAATCCTTTAGAAAACGGTTTTATTAATTCATGGTATTTATTTGAAATGTTTCGTTTTCCCGTATTCTATGTTTCCGAAAGGTATTGTGCTATGTTGCATATGAGTATTGTGAGGAGGTAGGTCATTACCTCGTGATCTACTTAAAAGTATAGCAAGTTTGTGAGGTTTAAATGTCGAAATGAAACTACATGGTATTTTAATGAAAAAGAGCGGTAAAAGTTACAAAATGAAATATATTGTCATGAAAATTGTTCAACATGTATGTTAATGTTTAATAGTCAACATGTAATGGTTTAACATGATTGTATTAAAGAAAAGTGAGAGTTTTAGGAAGAACCGAATCGGAAATCGGTTTAACTCCGATTCCGTCGGGTTTTGAAATTTCGTATTTTTAGAACAAGATTAGAGAAGAGGGAGGGGGACTTACTGGCTTAGAAATTAGGGATGAGTAAGAAGAAGTGAACATAGTTTCCGGTGCGTCGTTTCGTCGCCGGGAGCTCCTAGGGTCGTCGTCGGAAAATCGCCAAAGCTTTCGCCCTTCGCTACTCCAAAAGTACACTAAGCTTCTAGGAATTTTCTTGAGAGTTTTGTTCAGAATTTTGGAGTGAGGGTGTGTGTAGGGGTTGTATTTATAGGGTTAGGGTTAGGGTGAGGGTGTGTGTAAGGCTAGGGTTAGGGTAGGTGAAAAGTTTAATTGAAAAAAATGTAATAAAATATAATAAAATTGAGTAATTAGGATTTTTAAAGGGTCTCTGTTACTGGTCTGCACATTTAAACTATACAGGAGTACGGGGGAGATGAATGTTCCCCTCCGAAAGACGGCGCGACGCAGGGACATCTTGCCTGAAATTCGGGGCAGATGCTAATTGGTGCTATCCGTTTACCTCTCCGAAGATGCCAAGTTGATTTATGGCACAATGTATCGAAGGTTTAAACGGATGCGTCCGATATAGCAGACTTCGTCAGATTCTCCCTCGCTTGATGGGTTTTTTGATTATGGGGACGCTTTTCCCTGCAAGCGCAAGCCCCTGCAGTTAATTACGCTACCGCATTGCGGTAACAACTTTCTCCTTCTCCAGATGATCACTTCGTGTCGTGTGTGTTTATTTTGTGTTTGGTTGCCCATGGATTGTATACGGAGACTGAGTTATGCCGTCGCCCGTAGGGCGTGGACTAGTCCAAATCCGTATTATCTTAGATTTGGGTTTGTGGGTTGTGTATAAGGATACGTTAGCCTCATTTGAGACTAAGATTGATTTAAACGTTTGTTAAGGATACGTTAGTCTAGTTTTAGACTAAGATCAACTTAACGGGATCGTTTAGATCCGACAAGAGAGCAATTAAGAGAGCCCTGTTGTTTAGTTTAGTGACATTGTGGTCAATAGGTAGTTAAGGACATTGAGGTACAATGTTAGTTTTAAGACATTGCGGTCAAGGTTAAGGACATCATAGTCCGAGGATTTAAGGACTCCACAGTCCGGCGTTAGTTTTAAGACATCACGGTCAAGGTTAAGGACGTCATAGTCCGTTGTTAGTTTTAAGACATCCCGGTCAAGGTTAAGGACATCATAGTCCATGGGTTTAAGGACCCCACAGTCCGGCGTTAGTTTTAAGACATCCCGGTCAAGGTTAAAGACATTATAGTCCATGGGTTTAAGGACCCCACAGTCCGGCGTTAGTTTTAAGACATCCCGGTCAAGGTTAAGGACCTCATAGTCCATGAGTTTAAGGACCCCACAGTCCGGCGTTAGTTTTAAGACATCCCGGTCAAGGTTAAGGACCTCATAGTCCATGAGTTTAAGGACCCCACAGTCCGTATCAATGTGTGGTCATCGGGACCCATCGCCTCTTTGAAGACGTTGAGGAATTACAACGCCAAGTATCAAAGGAGTGAAGAGATGTACCCTTAAACCAAGGTAGATTATATGATCTTTGGCCCAATTTGGAGCCAAGACCAATTAATTATATTATGATCCCATCAGCCCAGTTAAGTTTGAATTGAGGACTTATGGCCAGCTTGGGCTAAGTCCAATATTGGCCCTCTGTTGGCTCATTGAAGGAGAGGCTTTGCCTCTAAAAACTTAGCCAATTGGGCTAAAACTAGTGTTAAACACTAGAGATCAACAGTGTTGAACGCTGGGAATAAGATTAGCAAGTTAATGTTAAACACTAAAAGATAATCAGTGTTAAACACTAGCAACAGGTATTTTAAATTAGTGTTAAACACTAAAGCAAATCAGTGTTAAACACTGTAAATAGAGATTTCAAATTAGTGTTTAACACTAAAGCAAATCAGTGTTAAACACCAGGAATAGAGATTTCAAATTAGTGTTAAACACTAAAAAAAACCATTGTTAAACACTGCAAATAGAGTTTTTCAAATTAGTGTTTGAACACTAGAGCAAATCAGTGTTCACACTGGATACATAGATTTTAAATTTAGTGTTTAAACACTAAGGCAAGAGGGGTCACGTGGTAGCACGTGAGAGTGCCCTGCTTCCCTTTATTTTGTTCTGCCAAAAGCATTGAATACTTTGGAGCATCACGTGCTGTCACGTAATGGGAATTTGGGTGTTTTTCTGTCAGAGCTTCAGCCGAGGGGTCACGTGATAGCACGTGAGAGCGCCCTACAGCTCTTTTCTGTTTCTTTTGCCTTTTTCTCTGTGTGCCCCAGAGGTCACTTGGGGCACGTGAGGCGTTGCCTTAAAGCTCTTTTCTGTGGATCTTTGCAGGGGTCACATGGTAGCACGTGACTCTGACTCTTTGCATATTTTAAAGATCTGTTCATCTTTTAAGAATTAAATTCTTCATAGGGTCAAACCCTAGCAATAAATTTTAGAGGGATTAAATTCCTGTTTTCTTCTGAAGAATCATATTCTTAGATAGGGTTAAACCCTAATTTCTTTTCTGTAAGAATTAAATTCCCCATATATGTAAAGAATTAAATTCAGGCATAGGGTGAAACCCTAATTTCTTTTTCAAGGGAATTAAATTCCTGTAAATTTTAGAGAATCAAGTTTTCAATTAGGGTTAAACCCTGGTTCTGTTCATTTTTAAGGAATTAAATTCCTATAATATAGGGTTAAACCCTAACTTTATCTCAAAGGAATTAAATTCCTATAATTCTGTGAGAATTAAATTCTCAAAACTCAATTCCTCCTCTATGTTTTAGATCTGCATGGCAGGATCTCAACCCAATGAGAATTAAATTCTCAATTCATGGGGAGATGTGCACTTTGCAGATCCTCAACCAGAGAAAGAACTAAGTTCTTTTCTTTATATAAGAGTTAAACTCTTCTGAGAATTAAATTCACTTTTGAGGCCTCTCTTTTCTTACCTAGGGTTTTTTGCAGAGAATCAAATTCTTCCTTCTGAATTTTCAAGATTCCAAGGCTCTCTCTCTCTCTCTCTCTCTCTCTCTCTCTCTGTGTGTATATATGTCCCAAACTCTCTCTTTTGGCTCCTATTTATAGGAGAAGGAAAAGAATCAATCTGTTTTAGTGAATCTTTCATTGAAAGATTTGATTTGTTTATTGAGAGATTTGATTTATCTTCATCATTAATCTGGGCCTTTAGATTATTAGGTGAATTTTATTCACCATTGGATTTTAAATCCAAAGATATCTCTTTGTTATTTCGGTTAGATTTAAGGGAAAATCTTTCCAAGTCCAAGATTTTTCCATAAATTGGTGATATTTAATCACCTTTAGATTTTTAATCCAACGGTTTCAGATAATCCCTTTTCATTTTGGGAAGATTTGAAAGATCTTTCCTCAGAATTTAATTTTGTCAAAGAATAAGGCTTTTAAAGCCGGTCACGTGTGGCCACGTGACCGCTGGTCACGTGTGGGTACGTGACCCCTGGAATGGGCTTCTCTTCTTTTGCGCTCTTTTCTCTGGCCGCTGCTTAACCATCACGTGCCAACACGTGACCACTGGTCACGTGTGAGCACGTGATGCCTCTTCTGAAGCTTCTTCCTGACTTTTAATTAGAGAACAAATATGCTATGTGCCGCAGCTTAACCATCACGTGCCAACACGTGACCACTGGTCACGTGTGAGCACGTGATGCCTCTTCTGAATCTTTTCCTGATTTTTAATCAGGGAAAAATGCCCCCACAGCGTTGCTCTCACGTGTCTGCACGTGAATGCGACGCTGTCACTTTTGTGACCATTGGATCTGCCTTGGGAGTAGGGTAGATGAAACGTTTTCTATCCCATCCTATAAATGCCCATGTCTTTTCAGAAGCGCATCCACTTTGCTCATCTTCCTCCTTGCATACTTTTCTTTCTGAGAATTTAATTCTCCTTTCCAAAGCTTAGTTCTCTGTTCCAAAAATTTTCCAGAGTTTAACTCTGTTGACTGATTCCTTTTCCTCAGGTAATCATCTTGAGCGAACGAAGAACTTTCATATATAAAACTCTTTGGATTTTAAATCCACATCAAGGGTTTCACCCTTTTAACATGAACCCATTTTCTTCAAGTTCATCAACAAAAATAGAAAACCATTTAATCTTCGAACAGTAGATCTCTTAGGGTTCATATGATCTTTAGGGAAATGATGGTGACGGTTCAAATCCATGGAATTTAACTCCATCCCAAAAAAAATGTTTCTGGGAATTTAATTCCCCTTTTTAAAAGGAATTTAATTCCTACGAAGAACTAAGTTCTTCCCATGGAGGCTTCTTAGGGTTTTCTTGCCTTGGGTTGTCCTTCTGTAATCGATGAAGGAGAAGCTTGTAATGGTGTCTTTTCTAGGAATTTAATTCCCTTGATTCTGTTTGGTTTGTTGCAGAGTCCAAGATGGATTTCTCTTAGGGGAGTGTGTAGGGTCACTTGAAGTCCACTGTTTATTTAATTAGAATATCCCCTTTGTCTCATTATGGTTGCTGTGTCTCATCATTAGCCATCCGTCATCTTGATTTCATGGGACCCACATGTTTTGTAACTAATGGTCCTACCAAACAAGTTCTCTGTCACTTTCTTCAACTGTCTTCATATATTTATGTTCATATATATATATACATATATACACACACACACACACACACATATATATATGTGTGTGTGTGTGTGTGTGTGTTCCTGGCTTCACTTTTGACAGTTTTCCTTTACTTTGTTTCAGGTGCGATGGCTTATGTTCCGTGCTTTCCCTTCACTCGTTCGGAGGCCGCTTTTCCTCAATCACCATCTGACGAGGAAGCGATGGCGATGATCCGGGCTCATGATCCGAACTGCACTAGCTTACTTCTATGGGGAACTTGGTACAGCCATATCATCCGGGGTCGCCGGAGTTTCCTCTGTGAAGTGCCGACAGAGCCCACTTTCCCGTTCTTGCCGATGGACCCTCCGAGGACGGTTTTCGCTATGGAGATGCCAAATTGGACTCCAACGGGACGGCTCGAGCCTTCAACAACCGGTATCCTGAACCATCCGATCCCCGCTATAGATATCCTGGGACGACGCATTTTCCAGGGTGAGGCCCACCTATAGGGACAAATTTATAAGATAGGGCTCACTCCTCTACACACAACGGGCTACCTCCTCTGGGCTCGCTATATCCTTGCTACCCATCGTTCGCGGCTGCAGAAGGTCGGGCTTTACCAGGAAATATACGCGTCGCTCTTTCATTATCAATCCCCGCATGTCTGGTGGGTTAAGGCGTTCTTGAATCAATGGAATCTCCCCACCAACACTTTTCTTCTGGGGGACAGAGAGGTTTCGATCTCTTTGGGGGAATTTTATGAGATCTCGGGGCTGCCAATTCGAGGGACACTTTATGAGGAGTTGCTGCCCTCTGATGAATACGTCTTTGAACCCGAGCCCGCGCCGCTTGACGGCTTGTCTGCTGAGAACGCTGTCCGCCACAAGCGTCCCAGCTTGATTAAGGTGCTAGGTATCTTTGATCGATTGTTCACCGAATCTGAGGAGCAGGGCGTTACTTTTAAGAGCTTCATTTCCTGTTTCCTTCGTGAGGGCATCTTGTCGAAGACAGCTCCGAAGTTCGCAAATATTAAAGACCCGTTTGGGTTTGGTCCGAAGAATCTGCCGACCAATGAATCGGATCTACCGCAGTACTACATTCCCATAATGTCGCCGACGTCTTTCGAATCCATTGCAGCTCCCGGCTTGGATGAGGAGATGTTCTTCGTTGGGTTTATTAGTGTCTGGCTCAGCTGGTTTGTCATCCCTATGCATTGCCGCTTTATGAGAGTTTCGGTCATCTATCCGGCTCACCGTATAGCTGAGGGAACGCGGCTGGCAGTTGGCATCCCGGCATTGGCGCATCTCTATCATGGATTGGGCGCTACAGCTAATACTTCCACCCCTGGCGTAGATGTGATAAATTTCTCGCTTCACTACTTTACGTCTTGGATCGAAATGCACATCTTGGGTGCTTTTGCCATGCATCAAAGGCCCGCATTCTACGACTCTTATACCTTCCCAAGGCTTATGCGATTGGTGGATGCTTCTGCCGCTGACCCGACTCAATTCGGGGCTATTCGGGCGTTGATTTCTCCTTATGCTACTGCCGACGGGTTGGTTTTTAATGATCGGGTCTTATCTTCTTTCGTGGGTTCAGCCCAGCCGCTTTGGGACCGGTCGATAGATAACGCGCCCTCTTTGAAGCCCCGGGAGGCCGCGCACTTATATGCAATCAGACCGGGTTACCTGGTATTCCGTCAGGATAGCGCGGCCCTCTTTATGCGGTACAATCCGCATCGCTTTGCCCGGCAGTTTGGCTACGATCAGGGTGTCCTGTTTGAGGCTTTCACAGTCGCGCCGGTTCCTTCTCTTGAGGCCGTTCGAGATGCCGCCCATCACTTTGTGAGGCCGATCACTGGTTCCCAGTTCATGATCCCCGATGGTGATTACATGCCCCGATGCGTGGGGTCGTTCACGGGCTGGTATCTCCATCGGTTCAATCCGATTGTTATTGAGGAAAGAAGGGTACTTCTCGGCCACGGTGCCCCTACTCAGGTTCTGACTACGGGAGTTACGCTGCGACCGCGCGCCCCAGTCCGCTTTCCTCTGAGGGATACCGGCACCGCGCTTATTCTGGGAGAGTCGGGAGTGGATCTTACCCCAACAGCCGGTATGCCCTTGGGTACTCGGTCGCGGGGTAAACGGGCTCCGGTAACAGCGCCACCACCCGAGGCAGCACCGCCCCCTGCTGCATCGACAATGGCGGTGTCATCCTCGGTTGTGGCACCGGGTGAGGGTGACAGGGATGAGGGTGTTGAGGGTGTTGAGGGCGACGTGGGCTGACGCCGCACTAAGGCTTTGGGGGGGAAGAAACGGTCATCTTCGGCGGCCGGTTCTGGATCTAGGAGGCGGAGGAGGGTGGCCACCAACTTACTTGATTCTTTAACGGAGTCTGAGCCCATACTTCCAGATGAGCCATTGGTCGTGCAAGAGTCGGACGCTGGTCTTCTCTTCCCGGGCTCGGCTGCCGAGGAAGCCGCACAATTGGCTGAGGCCATAAGACATTCTAAAGATGAGTCTCAGAACGCAAGGGTTCTGAAGAAACCCTATCCTGCCGTGATCTTCTATGAAGACCCCTCATAGATCCGGCGGCTGTTTATTGGCCCTTTGAAGGAATGAGGAGAACGGGCCCTGAAGCAGGCTGCTTCGGAGGATGCCGCGGATGCACTTTCCTTATGGATCGGCGGCCACGAGTCCACCCTCGAACCCCGGCGAGCACGCCTCCTTGAGAAGGAGCATCAGCTTGAAAGAGCCATATTGAAGGCTTCGCTATGCATTGGTATGTTTTTATACTTCTTTGTAGCATTTCAGATTGTTTATCCCTACATGTATCCTTATTCTTGCGTGAATTGTGCAGAGTCTTCAGCGATGGGGGAGGTCCCTACGGGCTTGCTGAAGATAAAGCCTGTTGACGTCCCCAATGAAGCATTGCTCGATGTGGAGGGGGTCGATGATGCTGCGCTTCTCACGATAGAGCCTCATGTGGCGGTTGTTGATCCTGGAGCACTTACTCCTTTGGGGAGGCACCCTTGGTAGTCGCCGTCCCACCGGCTCTTCCCGAGGGCGACCCCAAGGCTGGGGTGGAAGTAGTCAGGACCATCCTCCCTTCGTTAGAACCCGAGGCCACGGCGGAGGCCGCTGAAGCTGCTATCCCCCCAGCTCAGAATAGGAGGAGTGTCGAAGGTAACCTTCTATATTCTAAATTAGCGATCTTTCTGTTATCTGAACTCTTTTGTTTTTTCAGAATTGCGCGGGCTGGCACCCTCTATCGCTGATTTGTCTCCCGGGCAATCGTTTCAGCGTCTATTGGAGATGGCAGCTCCGTAGGCGATCTCCCCTCAACGCATCGTCCTCTCATCTGGACAAGGTCAGTGTCGTTCGCCATTTCTTATGGTATCGCTGTTATTTTGCGTATTGACATTGATGTTCTCTACAGTTTTGGAGGCCGATGACGAGGTCGAGGTCCTCGAAGGGCCAGGGGCACCTTCGGCTCCTAGTTGCATGTCCGTAGGTAAGTGGTATTTCAATACAGTCCCACTTGTTCTTTTGCTTAAGAGTTTTACTGACATTTTTCAAATCTGAACAGCTTTGCCAGCCCCCGTAGCGCTGGACTCGCGCATTGCCATGCCGCCCGGCCCCTATGCTTTGCGAGCCTCAGAGCGCTTGGCCCAATTAAGCCTTGTCTCCTTGTCGTCTTTGATCGAGGAGCTTCGCGCTGGCAGCGCCACCACAGCTGAAGCATTTGCCGCCGAAGCTAACGGTTCTCTTCCTTTTCTTGCCACCTACCATAGCGAACAGATGGTGCGAGTCTGGGTGGAGTTCTGTCGGCAGGTGGAGGCTTGCTTGCAAGCCCTTAAGTGTTCCCGCCTTTTCTCGGAGGCCGTGGCTGCAAAGGCGGACTTGCGGGGGCTGATAGCGCGGTGCGCGGCAAATATGGCATCATGCGAGAAGAGGCTCGGCCGCAAATTCTCGGAAAGAGAGCTGGCCTCTAAGGCATTGAGCGAGCTTCAAACCAGCCTCACAGCCAAAGCCAATAACGCGTATGAACTCTGGCGGGTACTTCAAGAGTCTATCAGAGAGGTGGTGGCTCTTGATAAAGCTGCCGTGTTCACTGGCGAAAGGGTCGAGGCTTACAAGGTCACTGAGAAAGAGCTCGAAGGCCAGCTCGCCTCGTATCAGGCCCAGCAGGCTCAGGCGGAGGCCCGTCTTCTGGCGATCCTGAATCATGAAGCTGTGGCCCAGCAAAAACAGGATGAGCTAGCAAAATTGCTAAATCGCCCGCCGGCTTGAAAACTTGTATCTTTTCCTTTCTTCTTATACATACTCCTGAATGAGAGTATTTTCTTTTTGTTCTTTCATGAATTGTACTTTGTACCCATTTTGGTTTATGAATAAAGACATATTTTTCTTCTCAATGGTGTGTCTCCTTTTTATTGAATGTGTTCTGCGGACAATTCATCTAGGTCTCCTTGCAGGGCAGCGATGGCTTAGGATTCAGGATTAAGATCTGCCTCCTAAGACTTTTGAGCTTTATGAGCCGTGAGGGTCTCATAAAGAGTTTTTCTCCCTACAGGTCGAGAGGATCCCATAGGTGTAAGTTCTTCTTAAGAATCGTGGGGATTCTTAAGCGGGTTTTCCCTTGGGAGTCGTAAGGATCTCACAAGAGAGTTTTCTTCCTTACGGGTCGTGAGGACCCTCAAGTGCTGGGTGCGGTCGCCCTTATCCGTATTTCACAGAGTTAGGGGTTGCTTTGGGATGTTTTTCAAGGTACCATAGTTTAAAGACATCGCGGTCAAGGTTAAGGACATCATAGTCCATGGATTTAAGGACTCCACAGTCCAATGTTAGTTTTAAGACATCACGGTCAAGGTTAAGGACATCATAGTCCGTGGATTTAAGGACTCCACAGTCCAATGTTAGTTTTAAGACATCACGGTCAAGGTTAAGGACGTCATAGTCCGTGGTTTTAAGGACTCCACGATCCGATGTTAGTTTTAAGACATCACGGTCAAGGTTAAGGACCTCATAGTCCGTGGATTTAAGGACTCCACAGTCCGATACGTGGTTACTGGGAACCGTCACCTCTTTGAAGACGTTGAGAAATTACAACGCCAAATATCATAGGAATGACGAGATGTACCCTTGAACAAAGATAAAAATCAATCTAGAATCATCGTGGTTGATCGTTAGTTTTAAGACATTACGGTCAAGGTTAAGGACATCATAGTCCGTGGATTTTATGGACTCCACAGTCCGATGTTTGCTCTGGATGCTTCACACAGGTTCACTGCCGTGCTCTGCGAGGACCAGGCTCCACTCTGGGCGTTTTCCGCGGGGTCAAAGAGTGACGTTATCCACGTTCCACGTGACCAGGAATTTTGCGCTAGATGCTTCACACGGGTTCACTGCCGTGTTCGGCGAGGACTAGGCTCCGCTCTGGATGCTTCCCACGAGTTCACTGCCGTGTTCGGCGAGGACTAGGCTCCGCTCTGGACGTTTTCCATGGGGTCAAAGAATGACGTTATCCGCGTTCCACGTGACCAGGAATTTTGCTCTGAATGCTTCCCACGGGTTCACTGCCGTGTTCTGGGAGGACCAGGCTCCGCTCTGGGCGTTTTCCGCGGGGTCAAAGAGTGACGTTATCCGCGTTCCACGTGACCAGGAATTTTGCACTAGATGCTTCCCACGGGTTCACTGCCGTGTTCTGCGAGGACCAGGCTCCGCTCTGGGCGTTTTCCGCGGGGTCAAAGAGTGACGTTATCCGTGTTCCACATGACCAGGAATTTTGCACTAGATGCTTCACATGGGTTCACTGCCGTGTTTGGCAAGGACTAGGCTCCGCTCTGGACGTTTTCCATGGGGTCAAAGAGTGACGTTATCCGCGTTCCACGTGACCAGGAATTTTGCTCTGGATGCTTCCCACGGGTTCACTGCCGTGTTCTGCGAGGACCAGGCTCCGCTCTGGACGTTTTCCACGGGGTCAAGGAGTGACGTTATCCGCGTTCCACGTGACCAGGAATTTTGCTCTGGATGCTTCCCACGGGTTCACTACCGTGTTCTGCGAGGACCAGGCTCCGCTCTGGGCATTTTCCGCGGGGTCAAAGAGTGACGTTATCCGCGTTCCACGTGACCAGGAATTTTGTACTAGATGCTTCACATGGGTTTACTGCCGTGTTCGGCGAGGACTAGGCTCTGCTCTGGATGCTTCACACGGGTTCACTGCCATGCTCCGCGGGGACCAGGATCCGCTCTGGACGTTTTCCACGGGGTCAAAGAGTGACGTTATCCGCTTTCCACGTGACCAGGAATTTTGCTGATTGTATCCGCATTTCACGGAATGAGGGTTTGACTCTTGGTGATCTGTATATCGCCGAGTCATGGAACTGGGAGTTGCCGCTGTTCCGCTTCGCTTGAAGTTGTGTCCGTCGTTACGAGACGAGTGTTGAGACGATCTTTGTGGCTCGTCGAGATTTGGCTTCTTCTTATGATGAAACCTGTGGGGAAGAGTATGACCCCTTCTTTGTTTGTGCCCCTGGATTGTATACAGAGATTGATGTAACATCACCTGTAGGGCATAAATTTCATTTTTTTGTTTTATTTCTTTTTCCGCGATGCTCTATCATTTCAGCTTTTACATCGCAAAGGTCGTGATTGCCCCATCATTTCGGCTATTTTTCGCGGTGCCCAATCATTTCGGCTATTTGTATTATTTTTACTCGCTGCTTTTTATTGCGAGTTGTCCAATCATTTCGGCTATCATGCATACATTTTTACTTGTTGATTTTGTTGCAAGTTGCCCCATCATTTCGGCTATCATGCATACATTCTTACTTGCTGATTTTGTTGCAAGTTGCTCCATCATTTCGGCTATTTCGTATGCATGTATGGCTTGCTAGCTTTTTGCCGCAAGCTTGGGATTAGACACCGATTTCGGCATCAGCACCGCTACTACTGGAATATTGCCAGGAGCGAATCATCATTTGCCTCTGTCGATATCAAACAAAGGTGGCTTAGCGAACAGGGTTAGGATCATGTCGACTAAGGCTTTTGACTTCATGAGCCGTAAGGGTCTCACAAAGGGATTTCTCCCTACAAGTCATGAGGATCTCGTAGGTGTGTTTTCTCCTTACGAATCGTGAGGACTCCTAAGTGTATGGCCTCTTGTAAGTCGTAAGGATCTTACAAGAGAGTTTTCCCCTTATAAGTCGAGAGGACTGTTCAGACCATAATATTGCATTTATCATTCCCCTATTCTTATCCTTTTTATAAATAAACAGGTACTCTTGACGCGTGTTTGTTGCATATTACAAGATACAGGTTTCTGGAGCAAATACAGTGAAAAAGACACAAAACAACAGAAAAGGGACTTGTGACCAACAATTACACGAATCCTAGTCGAGCCCAGTTCACATAGGTGCAAGGCAACGAATGTCAATGTGAAACGGTTAAAAAGCCCAATACAAGTCTTCACTGAAGATCTGGAGAAGAGTGAGAAGCCAACAGAGAAAATACATATAAAAATACAGAGCCCCAGAACTCCTGAAGAAAGCCCAAAAGACTGGCGGCCCAAGATCACCAAAGGGCCGCGGATCCGCGGCCCAAGCCAGCATTTGCCGCGGATCCGCGGCCGTCTAATGCCCGGGTCGGTGGAGATTTCTTCTGTTGCCGCGACGTTGTGGGTGTTGGGATTTTTCGTGGGCAAATCTGTAATTGCGCATGCGCGAGAGTCTGTAACCCTAGGTTTCCTATTTTCCTATAAATTGTAATTTGAAATCTGAAAAATGTATGCCTCTTTTCAATAAATAAAATTCAGAATTTCTGGAAGTGACATTCAGATCTATTCTGTCTTCTACTTGGAGGGAGCCATCAAATCTGTAGGTAATTTATTTTCTTGCTTTTATTTTCTAGTATAATTTATCATCCCCTAATGAGCGAGTAGTCTCCTCGCTTGTTAGGGTTAGCCTTAGCGAAAGGGTTGAGAGATGAGATCTCTCACCCCTTTCAATGCCATCTTCACTTTAGAGTTAGAACTCCATGCATACGCACACATCCGCTCCCTACGGCACCCTACCCCTCGAGGTAACGGTGAACCGTAGTATAAAGGGCCGGTTGCGCGCGTTTTCCATGGGGGTTAGGGTAATTATCAACAAAGGAAGGATACAAATCTAGAGGAAGAAACATCTTCCCAAAAGATTCGTATCCACTTTATTGATAATTAACGTAACATCTAATAGATCTAAAAAAGAAGGCATTGAAAGCGGTGAAGGAAACATTAATCTCCAAAACTTCCCCTAAGCCTAACCCTAGCAGGACTCTTAATTAGATTAATTAGATCTAGTTTTTATAGATTTTTATAAACCAATCAAAACGACAAATAAAATCAACTCGTTAAAACACATAAAAGGAATTTACCCGTCTCTGTGGATCAACCCGCACTCACCGGCTAGCTGCGAAGCGACGCCGTTTCTGATTGCGGTAAATACAGTTTTTGACATCAATCAAATGGCGCCGTTGCCGGGGACGGCGTAAATTTTTCTTTTTGTGAATTTTCGGGTTGATATAAATTTTAAAAATTATAAAAATCTGAAAATATAAAAAAATACAAAAATTATCTACTTTGATCTGTTTGAAGGGTTTGCTATTTGAATCTTGCAGGAACAGCGAAGAATCGTGGATCTGGAATTTTACAGAGGGAAAAACAGAAAAGTACATATAAGAACAGAGAGGAACTAAAGGCACAGAACAACAGAATTTTTTCCAGAGGCCAATCCCTCTGGTCGACCGCGCTTCCGCCGCATTTGTAGGCCCCAAGCCGCGGATCCACGCTCCTAGTGCCATGTCAGCGCACCAAATTTTGCTGGTTTGATTTCTCTTTTCTTCCCCTCTGCAACCTACAATACATCTCTCTGTAAAAAGTTTTCTGCAGGGTTCTTTGCGTAAAGAGTCTTTTCTCCCCCTTCTAAATAACAGATTTCTGCAGGTTTCTTTGCGCCGCGCTAAAAATTTTGATTGCAAGTGAAATTTTATCTGTTTTGCATAATTTAACCGGACTCTAAGGGGCTATTTGACCAAACTCAGATTGGGTGGGGATTTCATCACCCTTCCCAGGACCCCAGAAAACACCTAAAGCATTTTGCATCGACCACAATTAATTAAAAAAGATTAGACTCAGACCTAAGGACAGCGAGCTCAATAGGAAAAGGACTAGGGTAGGCATCGGCCGTTTATCCTAACCGACATTGCGGTGTCTAGGCTAGTGGTTATTAATTAGGCCCACTGTAGTGGTGGTTCCTTCCCACTTACCTGGCCGTATTTGTCCGTGAAGAGGCGGTTTGAGGTCTATTTCTAGCCCTAGTTAGGAGCTGTCTAGCAGACCTAGGCGACCCTAGATCTAGGCCTGATTGTGCATGTGTGGTTGATTCAGTTGTGTCACGAGTCCATTTTCTAAAACCTTATTGCAAAACTCTGCAATAAAAAAAATAAAGAAAAATCTTTTAAAAACTTGCAAAAATTTTGTCGCTAAGAAATCCTTGCACTCTTCTATCATGGGTACCCCACATCATAAATCACTTGCCGAATTTTGGTATCCCGAACCTAACTTTGCGTCGTTCGTCAATTGTTTCGGTCAATTTAAAAACGATCCCTCCTTGCCAAAAATTTCGTTGAAAGATCAAATAGAGGCGTCTAGGAGAAATAGTTTGACTTTTCAACCCATTTCGTATCAACCGAGTCAACCTTTACAACCTACATATGTTGATACCACTTCTTCAAGTCCTTCTGTCACTCCTAGGCCGATGTCCATTGCTGAGCATATTGCTCAATCTCGCAGTCGATCTTTCACCCCTCTCCACTCATCTAGTTTTAGGGATCCGCACGATTATTCACCTTCTTATCCATATGTTGACCCTACTCCTGTCTTACCACCCACTTCCTACCAGTCATACCCGACCTTCCCACCTTCACTAGACGCTGTTTCGACACAGCCATTAAGGAGTTTCACATACCCAACTAATTTTGAATCTTTTACTGAAACCCCCTCACCACCTAAGTCTAGTTTGGAAGAGTCGTTGGAAGCATATATTGCTGCAACAAATAAAATGATGAGGAATGTGGAAGCATCCATGGCCGCCCTTATGCAGCCTAGTGAACCGGTAGCTAGTGTCCCGCTAGCTCCGAATTTTTCAATGTATAAGGCGGCAGTTGGACAGAGTGAGAATGAGAGAGGATTTTCAAATCAAACCTACCCTGACCCAATTGAAGCCCACAACTCCGGTTTTCCATCGATTGTTCCAAATGATTCACCAGTTGAAAATAAAAATGAGTTGTGCGATTTTGTAGTGTTTGATTTGCCAAATTGTGAGGAACCCCTTTCGAGTGAAACCGCACCTAATCCTTTCGATCTTTACACCTCCACTCTAGAACCTACATTGATAAATATCCATGCTGTGGATGAAGTGTCTAAAGAAATTGATTTTCACTTGATTGAGGATATAGACGCCGGGAATATTTCGGATGATGAACCTGTCGATTTGCTTAAAATTTTATGTTCAAATCATCATCCTGAGTTATTAAATGTTTCTCCCGAATCTCATATGCGTCTAGATTTTGATGATAATGGCATGGATGAGTTGAATATTGAGGATAGTATTGAGGAGAGTCTTGAGGATAATATCGAGGTTGAACCATTTTTAATTGATGTGTCGGATTTTCCAATTCAGCCTCCTGAACCTTTGACTGTTATATCACCCTCCCTCCTTCCTATTGTTCCGACCGAACAAATGACCGTTACGCTTTCATCTCCTATACCAAGTTCGGCGTACCCATGTTTTCTTGCGAATCTTGAGGGATTTGACCCCATTGCACGACGAGTTGATAGGTTAGCGCAATCGCTTTTAACACATCGGTCATCACAAATTGCGCTAATTTATTCACTCAATTTACACCCTCATGATCCCACTCCACATCTTTCTTCTTTCCGTCTTTCTTCTCCCCCACCGAGACCAGATTCCACCATTCTTCTTTCCACACGATCTCGCGTGCTTTTCATCTCTTTTCTTTCCATCCCATTCTTGCACCAACTCTACCATTACCATGATAAGATTTTTGAATGGTTGGTGCTAACATTTGGCTTGTGTAAGGCCAAGCTTAACTTTGGGGGGAATCTTGTTGTATATATGTATATATCCTTTTGTTTTCTTTTTCTATAAAAAAAAAAAATTCAAAACATAAAAAAAAAAATTATTATAAATAAATAAACAGGGGAGTATCGGTATTTTGACCATCTTGGTTTAGCATGACAGTGAGGACACTGTCAAGTTCAAGTTTGGGGGTATGCTCGGTACATCTTCTTCCTTCGCATTCATTTGTACATATTTTTGCATTTGCATACTTATTTGAAAACCCATAAAAATTTGAAAAAATTTAAAATTATAAAAATTAATGTATTCAATTTTGGCTAATTGACTAGAGTTTGACAAATAAGTTAACTGGTTAGGAACAACTAGATCTTAGACTTAGTGAATTAAAAACCCTAAAAATAACATTCCTTAAAGTTTAACGGTAGAAAATATATGCCTTGTAGTTTATTTAGAAATAGGCAAATTTTGGGTTCACTTCTTGGGCTAAGTCGAAACAAGGGAAGAGTATTGATGTTCTAATTAAAGTATAAGTTTGAAAGATAGTTCCTGGCTTAAGTCTAGATTCTGAAAATGTATACCCTACAAAATTGCATAATCACGCACCTTGAAACTTGGAATAGTAGAAGAGACCTTGAAATGCTCTTGTCTAAAGTCCTTAGTACAATGAAAATAAAAAGAAAAAAAAGGTGAATAAAGAAAAAATGGACACTGGTTTTTGTGATTACTTAAGGCTGTAAAAATAGAAAAATATTTAGCGAGGGTGCTTCATCACCTAGTGCCTTAGACCAACTGGTTTGGGAGTCACTGCTAAAGCCTTGGGTGTTGCAAAGACTAGGAAGTACGCTTTAAAGTGCAAACGCATTTTGTAATCGGTCGTTTGGTACCTCAAGAAGTATTAACGGTCGCATGAAGGATGTGTAAGCAAATTTCATTCACCAACTAATTAGTACTTTGGACAACGGACAAGGGCATGATTGCTTGAATTGAATTTTCAAGTGTAAGGGTGATCTATACACACACGTAGGGGTATGTGATTGGAATTTAGATAAGAGAGAGGAATGAAAGATAAAATTTGTATCTTTAATGGAGTTGATAGAAAATTCCTAAGTAGAGATCAAACCCTAGAAGGAAGACGTAAGAGATGCCGAAAGCTAAGTAGGTCTACATAACATATATAATCTTAAGTTAAATAATGAGGAAGTGTGAAGAATATGGGTGGATAATTTGCGAGTCAAAAGGTAATAGAATTCCTTATTAGAAAACTTAATTGGAGAACAAAAGTCAAATGGGCCAAGTTGATAGGATTTTGTGGGTGTAATCCGCTGAAAACCCTCAGGAGACAACACTCCTCCTACTAGGGACACCTAGAGGTTTAACGGCTTGTTGCACGTGCTCAGTGTAATCGCGTTTCCCTGCGAAAGTGTGGTTAGGATTTTAGTGAATAATTAATAAGTTTGCTCGAGGACGAGCAAAAGGTAAGTTTGGGGGTATTCACCACACTTTTATTTTTTGATAATTTGCGAGTCAAAAGGTAAGCAAAAGGTGTAATCCGCTGAAAGTCCTAAGTGTATGGCCTCTTGTAAGTCGTAAGGATCTTACAAGAGAGTTTTCCCCTTATAAGTCGAGAGGACTCACAAGAGTTGTTCACCGTGCGAACATATCCCTAGTCACGGGTGGGACTTTGTTAGAAAAATGTTTATTCGCGTTCGTGGATTGTATACAAGGGTCAGTATTGAGCCACTTGTAGGGCATAAATTGAAGGTTGTGGGGGTTGCTTAAGCACAGGTTTAGGTCTCTGTGACTTAAGACTTTCAAATCTTATGAACCGTGAGGGTCCCATAAGAGAGTTCTCCTTACGAGTCGTGGGGATCTCGCAAGTGTAATTTCTCCTTAGGAATCGTGAGGACTCCTAAGTGTGTTACTCCCTTGTGAGTCGTAAGGATCTCACGCGGGTGGTTTCTCTTTACAAGGTCGTGAGGACCTTGCAAGTGTCCTTTAACGAGGTTGCGCCCTTTCGGGTTTTCACAAACACTTGCCGGTAGCTCTGCTGTTTTTACTCACGGAGCCCTTTCGGGTTTTCATCCGTGCCCATTTTGCTTATGGACATACCGTTTTTATTTTTTATTTATTTTTTATTTTTTTTATATCAGCTTTGAGATACTGCAATCTACTGTAGTTTATCGACATCTCGGTCAACAGCCAATTTTAGGACATAGTGGTCCATTGTTAGTTTAAGGACGTTTCGGTCCGTTATTAGTTTAAGGACGTTTCGGTCCGTCGTTAGTTTAAGGACATTTCGGTCCGACATTGAAGAAGGTCGGTTACTACTTAGAGTTCGGGCTTAGGAAGATAGCGAGCGGACATAGTCGTCGTCATCTATCATTGACCTAGGCCTTAACCCGTTAAGCGTAGTATTTCTTCAGAAAGCGACCGTTTACTGGCCTGAAAGATCTTTCACCGTGCATATCCATGAGTAGATACGCTCCATCCTGGTAGACCTTGTCTATGATGTACGGGCCTTCATAGTTTGGCTCGAATTTTCCCCGTTTGGCGCGATTGGGGATCATAGGTCTTTTGACCACTAGCACGAGTTCGCCTTGGCGGAATGTCCTCGGCCTGGTCAATCTTTCGTATGAGCGCGTCATCTTTGCTTTGTAAGCCTCCAGATTTTGTTGCGCTATGAGCCGGGTCTCATCAAGGGCATCAAGCTCCTCAAGCCGAAGGTGAGCATTTTCTTCGTCCGTCAGCTCGTAGTGGACCTCCACTCGTAGAGAGGGTAACTCTATCTCGAGGGGGAGTACTGCTTCTGTACCGAATACCAATGCGTATGACGTTGTGTTTGTGGCTGTCTTGAACGTAGTTCGATACGCCCAAAGAGCTTCTTGCAGTCTCTCGTGCCAGTCCTTTTTGTTTCGGGACACCGTCTTCTTCACGATCTTTGTCAAGGTTTTGTTGAAAGCCTCGGCCAGACCGTTAGCTCGGGGATTATAAACTGAGGAATATCTCCAGTCTATATTATGCTGTTGCGCAAAGCGACTGATCTTGTGGCTTCTGCAGGCTGGCCCATTATCGGAGATGATCCGTCGCGGAGTTCCGAACCGATAAATGACGTGCGCCTTGAAGAAATGGAGGATATTCTCCGTCTTCACTTCCCTCAGCGGTACTGCTTCTGCCCATTTGGAGAAGTAATCAGTCGTCGCCAGGATGAAACGATGTCCCCTGGACGATGCTGGTTCGATAGGGCCGACTATGTCAGTTCCCCACATTTCGAACGGCCAGCTAGCCATCGTTAGATGTAGAGGATTTGGATGCTGGTGGATGAAGTCCCCATGGATTTGGCATGAGTGGCATTGCTTCGCATATTCGAGGCAGTCCTGAATCATCGTGGGCCAGTAGTAACCCATCCGTTTAATCTTCAACTTCATCTTTGGGCCTGCTTGGTGAGAACCACAGAGTCCGTCATGAACTTCCTGAACGACTCTTTTCGCTTCGTCAGGTCATAGGCATCTCAACCACAAAGAATCAAACGACCTCTTGTACAGAGTATCATTGATGAAGGCGAAAGACAGAGCTCGTTTCATAAGCTGATGTCTTGAGGACGCATCTTCGGGCGTTCGACGGCATTTGAAGTAATCTATAAAGACTTCTCTCCAATCCTCAGCCTTTCCCCGGTTATTTATTTGCATAGCCATTTGCTCAGTCGCTCCCTTTTCTTCGGATGATTCCGGAGATATTTCTGCTGGGGCAAGCACCCGACGGCTTTGTACCACGATTCTGACGTCATCGAGGTTCTCGTCAGCCAGTTCTTTAGCGAGTTTGGCCAACGCGTCCGCTTTGCTGTTTTCCGTGCGCGGTATGTTTTCCAAAGTGTAGAAAGGGATTTGAGTCAGCAGTTGTTGTACTCTCTCTCCATACTTCACCAGCTCTGGCTTGCATGTCTAGTAGTCGCCGTTTACTTGACTAACGACCAGTTGGGAATCTCCGTATATGAGGAGGTTTTCGATTCCCATGTCGATGGCGATCTCGAGGCCTGCTATCAAAGCTTCGTACTTGGCTTCATTGTTCGTCCTCGGCTCTGTTAAGGAGAAAGCAAAGCGCATTATCCCTCCCTGTGGAGTTACGAAGATAAGGCCTACCCCCGATTTGATTATAGGGGTGCTTTGTTTGCGCTTCTTCACGGATGATGCTCCATCGAAATAAAGCTCCCATCGGATATTACCACCATCGATCGTGTCAAACACATGTTCGTCTGGAAGTTCGCAATTCAAAGGGGAATCGGCCGGTATCGGATGCTCAGCGAGGAAGTCGGCGATGGCTTGGCCTTTCACTGCCTTAAGAGGCTGATAGGTTATTGAAAACTCCATCAAGAGCAGGGCCCATTTAGCGAGTCGACCGGTCAATATGGCCTTCGAAATTAAATATTTAAGGGGGTCCACCTTTGATATAAGACGGACTTCATGCGCCAACGCATAATGCCGGAGTTTCGTTATCGCGAAGATCAACGCCAGGCAGTGTTTTTCGATGAGGGAGTAATTGCCTTCTGCCCCCAGAAGAACTCGACTTAAATAGTAGAGCGCTCTCTCTTTCTCTTGGTCGTTCTCTTGTGCCCATAATGCGCCTAAGGAACCTTCGAGGGTTGTTGTATAAAGAATAAGAGGCTTTCCCTTGACTGGAGCAGCTAACACCGGCGGGTTTTGTAGGTACTGCTTGATCTCGTCCAGTGCGCCTTGGCATTTGTGATCCCAGACGAACGGGGTTCCTTTCTTCATCAGGTGGCTGTAAGGGCAGCACTTGCCTGAAAGGTTGGCTATAAATCACCGAATGTACGTGAGCTTCCCTTGGAGAGACCGCAATTGTTTGAGAGTCCTTGGCGGTGGCATTTCCATAATCGCCTTGATCTTCGACGGATCTATCTCAATGCCTCGGTGCCGGATAATGAATCCTAGGAATTTGCCTGTGGACACCCCGAACGCGCATTTGAGGGGGTTCATCTTCAAGTTGTATTGCCGTAGGCGTTGAAATACAGTCTTCAGATGCTCTAAATGCTCTTCGTATGACATGCTCTTGACCACGAGGTCATCGATATAGCATTCGACGATTTCATGTATGAGGTCATCGAAGATCTTTGTCATGGCCCTCTGATAGGTGGCACCGGCGTTCTTTAGACCGAAGGGCATCACCTTGTAGCAGAATATACTCAAAGGAGTCCAAAAAGCGGTATGCTTCTGGTCTTCGGGATGCATCTTTATCTGATTATACCCTGATGGGCCGTCCATAAAAGAGAAAACCTTATGAGTGGACGTGTTATCTATCATCAGCTCGGTTACCGGTACTGGGAAATCGTCCTTCGGGTAAGCTTTATTGAGATCCCGGAAGTCCACGCATATGCTCACTGTCCCATTTTTCTTCATTACCGGGACGATGTTG
Organism: Agapanthus africanus; assembly: GCA_030015575.1. NCBI lineage: Eukaryota > Viridiplantae > Streptophyta > Magnoliopsida > Asparagales > Amaryllidaceae > Agapanthus > Agapanthus africanus. The sequence goes on along the minus strand of CM057350.1, from coordinate 52,958,630 downwards.
GCGATCCAGTCAGGATATTGAACTTCTTGGATAAACCCAGAATCGATCAGCTTCTTGACTTCGGCGTTGATGCTCATCTCAAGGTCAAGCCGCATTCTTCTCGGCGCTTGTTTGACTGGCTTGATGTCCGGGGATATCGCCAATTTATGTACAGCAATTTCTGGATCTAGTCCTGGCATTTCAGAATAGTTCCATGCGAAGCAATCTCTATGCTGCATAAGCACGTCTTTTAATGCAGCCACCCTTTCTTCAGATAGCAGCTCGCTGACGAATGTCGGTCGCGGGTCGTTCATCGTTCCCAACTCAATTTTCCTGAGGTTATCTGCAGTAGTATGTATGCCATCTTCCAGCTCTTTTGGTGCTGGCGGAAATTCTGAGATTACCTCGTCGTCATTGTTGTTTTCAAAGCACCAGGGAAGGTCGTTCATGTTCCCGGGCTCTTCTTTTGATACCGTTATCATATGACAGGTACGAGCTCACTTCCAAGACCGATGTGGATCTGGTTCTGCTCTTATGGCTTTGGGTTCGTGCTTTTGTGGCGGCGTTACCCTCCAGCTGCTGAATAGAGCAAACCTGCCTTACTGGTATTGGTCTTCGACCCAGTTCTTGAACGTGAAGCAGTCTTCGATAGGGTGTCCTATGGCTCGGTGATAAGAGCAATAGTTCGGGTGTAAGACTTCGCCTGCTTGCTCAGGGTTTTTAGACTCCGGAAGTGTAATCATTCGACGTTTTAAAGCGAGATCAAGTATCTTCTTCGTCTTATCTTGAGGGAAAGAATACGCTCGACTCATATTCTTCATGAGGGACAAATCTGGACCGCCCAATTCCCGATCACATGACTCTTTGATCCCGCATTGTCGTTATCGAATCCCTTTTCTGCTCTTCGACTTATTTATGCCTCCGCTTCGAGCCTTCTGCACAGCAGGTCGACAGGGAGGAGCATTTTTGTCTTTTACAGCCCGTTGAAGAAGACGTTGCGTCCTGGCTTTCTCGTAGAAGGCCATTTCGCGATTATGGTCGTCCCGAGCTTTCTGACCCGCTTTCCTGATAAACTTGTCCATTCGCTCTTCAAATGACGGACTCGGCACTTTGATTGTGGGATCTAGTTTTGATAAGGGGTCGGCGTTTCCCGACAGGGCGTCCTCTTCTTCATCGAAGTTATATATGGCGTAGCTACCGTGGACTCGTTCCCGTTTCCTAGATCTCACATATCCAAGCCCAAGTGTTTCCATTCTCCCATTGGGCAATTTACGCTGAGTCCCAGGGACATCCCAAATCCTGTTATAGAATCGAGCTTGTCAAATAGCCTATTTTAAGGGTACCCCTTGGCGCTTCAATAGCCTTTTTAGTATGTTTGTGTAATATCTGGGCAAACGGATGGGTTGGAGCCTGTCAAGTGTAGAATCCGCGCCATGCCAGATTTCTTTCTCTACTCTTGTTTCCATGGACCGGTAGAACAGGATCGCCTTTTCACCCTTTCGCTTGGGAGGGACGTAAAACGTCTGCAGGTCCTGCACATTGTAAGTTTCAAGTGCATCAAGGTCTTTGTAGTGCTCCCGCGGAATCATGGTAATTTGCAAACTCCGATCATCGCCAGGGGATGCTTGTATTGACGGCCGACTGGAGAATACGGCATTAACTTCATCTTCCGAGTCACTTCCGAAGATCAGTATGGGGGCGGACGGTCCCGGGTTGTTGCGTCGAGACGGCCCAGCGTAAACTATCTCTTCTTCTTCTTCGGTATCACTCCCGAAAACAGGAATGGTGGCGGCGGCTTTGTTCTCCGGTTTTCGACACCTCTCTGTGTCCTCGAAATCTGGCAAAAAGTACTTTGCATCTTCGTACTTGCGGACTTCGTTTACGGAGAACGGGTTCAGCTCTCCCGTTACGATATACTCAAGACCATCCTTGAAATACTTCATACACTGATGTTGCGTAGAAGGGATGATGTTGTACTCGTGCAACCAAGGACGACCGAGCAAGGCGTTGTAACAGGTCTTGGCGTCAATGACGTGGAACTTAATATCCGTGATGAGTAGTCCGAAGCGTAATGTTAGTATTACAGATCCGAGAGTCCCTGATGACTGGGAGTCGAAACCGGAGATGGTAATTTTGTCCCGAGCGAGGTGCTGAACGCTCATGCAGATTTTCTTCAACACCCGAACATTAAGAAGATTGACAGAGGACCCATTATCCACCAGGATTTTGCCTATCTTGATATCGTGGCAGTATCCAGAGACATATAGGGGACGGTTGTGGTCGCACGTCCCAAGGAGCAGGTCTTCGTCACCGAAAGTGATATCGGCCGTATGCACTTCTTCCAGTTCATCTTTCATCCTCTCTTCGGCGAGGAAGGCTTGGAATTGCTCGGGCTCTTGTAGCGCCTTGATTAATGAATCCCTCGCTTCTTTTGATAATAAGAGGGCGTCGAGAATGCTGAGCTGCGAAGGTAGCTTCCTCAGGTGCGCTAGGATGTTGTAGTCCACCTTACTCTTCTTGGGCGGTTCCTTGGCAGTCAGCTCTTTCATAATTTGGTCATCTAAGGCGATATCCTCGGCGACCTTTTCCTTTCCCTTATCTTTTCTAGTTGCGGGTCCGAGATTCTTTTCCGGGAGCGTGCGATTGCGTAGCTGAATGTTTTCGCAGGCCTCCGGCTCTTCCTCTTTCCCTAAGACGGATTCTTTAAAGAGAGGGCCCAGAGCCATTTCCTCCTCAGAGTCGCTCCCAAAGGTGAGAACTTATGATCCTCCGGCGTTGACCATGTAACAGTTACCGGTAGTTTTTTTATGCCCTTCGGTCGTACCTCTCTGCTCCCGAGGAGTTCTGCGTTTCATTCGCTTAAAATGTTGCCGGTGAGCAACATATCTCTGCCACCATCTCTTAAAAGCGTCGCACTCCTCAGTAGGGTGTGAAATCTTCCGATGATATGAGCAGTAATTAAGGTGCCTCTCCGCCTCATTGAGCGTGTTTTCTTCCGAGGGTGGTAGCTTCATTCCCATCGACATGGCTTTGGCAAACCTTTTCCTCGTCTTGAATATGTTTTTATCTGCATCGGATATCTTTTGATCTGGTGGGAGTGCTTCGACTCTTTCGTTTAGTCGCCTGCGTTTAGCTCCTTTTGATGCGGCCATCTCACGCTCCCGATCGGCTTTACTTTTCAAACGAATCTCGTCTAGAAAGGCGTCGATCATTTCGTCTGTCGGCCACACAAGCTCCGGTTCAAGCTCTACCCCCAGTTTCTCAGTGCCAGGGGTTGTTTCATCGTCCGTAAACGAGTAGGAGATCACATGACAACTCGCCACATATCCCTCGAATTCATCCGACGAGCTTTCTCCGTTATCTTCCTCCTGAAAGACGTGGTTGAGGAATTCTTGGAGTGTAATGGAAGTCCGCGCCTTTTGATTGTACTCTTCCAGCGCGCCAATCTGCTTCTGCAAGTCCGTGCGCTTGTCTCCAGGCCTCACGGGTTTCTTGGATTTCTTCTTCTTCTCCTTTGAAGATTTTGACGGTTGGGTGTGAGTATTGGGGCCATCACCACTGATCCTTGGAGTTGGGCGCGGCTTCAGCATCCCTTCAATGATCTGAAGCTCAAGCGAGTTCTTCCATCTGACCGCCGGACACGCATGAAGATCACTCAGCATCCTTTTGGTTTTGGCTGATAGCACGACCTCCCATGGAGCTTCTTCAATGAAAGAACAGGTTGCCTCCGGTGTGTCCGCCTTCTTAGGAGTGTGCGGTTGTGGCGGGTTCACCTTCCACTTCTCGGACAGCGCAAACTTGCCCTGTAGGTATTGATCTTCAATCCATCCTTTGAAAACGAAGCAATCCTCAATCGGATGGCTTACCGTTTGATGGTAAGGGCAATAACTGGGGTTATTCACCTCGCTAGGTTGCAGGGGTCGCCTTAGATTTGGTAAGTTGATAAGTCTGTTGCGTACCGCCAGCTCGAACAGCCTTTTCATTTTATCCCGCGGGAACGAGTAGGGGCGCTTCATTTTCTCATTATAATACCGCCGTCTTTCTTCCAGTTGGTCTGCCAACTTTGGGGCACTGGGTTGCTGCTGAGCATTCGCAACGATGGTTGCCTTCCCCTTACCCTTGTCATTCCGAGGTTCCGGTTTCGGGGGAGACGGTCTATGACCCATCTGGTCCATCTGGGCCAGCTTGTCGATTAAAGCCTGGAACGTGGTCGGTTTGAAGAACATCATGAACTGTGAAATAGTTGCATGAGGGTCTAGAGTGCCCACGAACATGCCTACCGCCAGCGCTTCTTCGATGCGCTGTTCGTATTTCGACCATAAGTTTCGCCAGCGTATAGCGTACTGGACCCACGTCTCACCCGGTTTCACCCTGGCATTAATCAGTGCCGTTATCGGGGTGCGTTCGCTGGCACTCGCGAATCGCTGCGTAAACAGCAGCTCCATCTCCGCAAATGTTTTGACGGAGTCGTTCGGGAGTTCAGAGTACCACTCGAACGCCGTTTCTGACAAGCTACCGACAAACTGACGAAGCAACAATTTATCATCACCACTGGTGTTGCCGCAAAGCGCCCTGAACTGGGCAACATGCTGGTGGGGATTGCCCGCCCCCTTATAGACATGAAATTTCGGTATTGTATAGCCCGGCGGGTACTTGATCTGATCATACCAGCTTGGATATGGTCGCCCCGTTTTTACGACCTGACCGGCTGCCTCACTCGCCTGATGAACCCGTATCTGCTGAGCTATATATTCGTCCAAGTCAGCTTTGGAGATTGTCTCCTCCTTGGCTGTTGACAGAGCCGGTGGAGGATTTGACGTTTCTCCCCTGTCGTCTTCAAGGATGATCGGAGAATCTTCAGCAGGAGGATCTTGTTGGTTCATCATACCCACCATGTCCTGGAACAGGAGGGCCATTCGCTTTATATTGGCTGCTTGTTCCGTAGCCTCTTTATCCTTCTTTTCCAGTATCCTGCGAAGGAACTCAGCGTCAGTTTCCTGCACCTGGCGTTGATCCAAGGATGCTTCAGGGCTTTCTTTTGGCCCAGTGAGTGCCGCCATCGCATTCCTCATTTCTTGGAGCTTCTGCTGTTGCTCCTGAGCCTTAGTCACCGATCGCGTTAGCGGTCGATGACCTGTAGATGTACGGCTGTCCTCCTTTCCGGACGCCATGTAAACGGTATGCACCACCATGCCCCCAGACTTAGGGCGTTTAAGCTTACTGTCTTTGACATTTGCTGTAGGCGTGGGGACTTTCTCCGGCCTTCTTCTCTTTTGAGTAGTCGACGTGGCGGGAGCCGTTGCAGCGGGCACCCAAGTGGTTGTCGTCCTTTGTTGTTTGACAGGACAGTTCTTTTCTTCTCGAACCTTCACCCTCTTCTGCCGGCGAGAGTGATCTTGGTCGATTACTGAGTCCTGAACCTGTCGCCAGACCTTATAAATTTTGGAGGACAGTCGTTGAGGAGGCTGCTCCGACTTCGCTTCTGTAACACTCTCCGCAGGTGGAAGAGATCTTTTTAGCGTAGCAGTCGGAGAGTTCTTACGTACCCTCCTTAGTGGTTCAAAGCTGTTCCCAGTTGGAACAACAGCGTTAACTTCCACCACTGGAGCAGGCGGAGTTAGCCCTGAAGGGGAGTTGCCCTCGGCTTTCCTTATTCGGCGCCAGTGGCGACGTCGAGCATGTCAAGCTGTCGGGACTGGCTCGGCGATAGGGATAATTTCGTTTTGCCCCCTGTCCGGATGAGGCGCCGCTGGTGCCAGCCTCTTAAAGACCGATGTTGTCCTTTGAGTGACGATGTTCAATCTGTCAAAGACAGATCCTTGAGTAGGAGCAGGAGCCGGGATGGTCAACATTGAAAAGACTGACTCTTTAACAGGAGAAGCCGCCTTAACGACTTCAGGAGCAGGGGTGGCTGTCTTCCTCGGGACAGCCATTTCAGGGTTCATGGGCTTCTTGGTGGGCCCATCAGGGTTCTGGTTCAGCCTGGCAAAGACAGAGGCTACCGGTTTGATATTGGACGACCCGTTGGAGGGGGCTGTTGTAGCAGTGAGCCGATCGAAGACCGACTTCTTGTTCGCTTCCGGTGCGGGCACTGGCATGGTGAAGCTTGCAGCCGGGAGCATGGTCCCGAAAAACAGACCGGTGGTGGCCTGAGTTACCTGTTCCACTGGCATGGCAAGGATGGAGGCCGCTTGAGGCCCATAGGTTACACCTCCAGGTGAGGCGGAGCGTCTGTTGCACTTGCATTTCGAGCAGCTCGAGCAGTTAGATGCCATTGATGCTTGATTTCTGCGCCGGGCAAAAGTCCAAATCTTAGTAACTTGAAACACAAAGGCAACCATTAACAAACCGTGATTCGTTCGCGAAGACGACACACGAAGTGTGGAGTGGAAAGAGGAAAAGGTCCCACCGGGCGTGCCAGAATCTGTTCCCCTCCGAAAGACGGCGCGACGCAGGGACATCTTGCCTGAAATTCGGGGCAGATGCTAATTGGTGCTATCCGTTTACCTCTCCGAAGATGCCAAGTTGATTTATGGCACCATGTATCGAAGGTTTAAACGGATGCGTCCGATGTAGCAGACTTCATCAGATTCCCCCTCGCTTGAGGGGTTTTTTGATTGTGGGGACGCTCTTCCCTGCAGGCGCAAGCCCCTGCAGTTAATTATGCTACCGCATTGCGGTAACAACTTTCTCCTTCTCCAGATGATCACTTCATGTCGTGTGTGTTTATTTTGTGTTTGGTTGCCTGTGGATTATATACAGAGACTGAGTTATGCCGTCGCCCGTAGGGCGTGGACTAGTCCAAATCCGTATTATCTTAGATTTGGGTTTGGGGGTTGTGTTTAAGGATACGTTAGCCTCATTTGAGACTAAGATCGACTTAAACATTTGTTAAGAATATGTTGGTCTAGTTTTAGACTAAGATCAACTTAACGGGATCGTTTAGATCCGACAAGAGAGCAATTAAGGGAGCCCTGTTGTTTAGTTTAGTGATATTGCGGTCAATAGGTAGTTTAAGGACATTGTGGTCCAATGTTAGTTTTAAGACATTGCGGTCAAGGTTAAGGACATCATAGTCCGAGGATTTAAGGACTCCCGGCGTTAGTTTTAAGACATCACGGTCAAGGTTAAGGACGTCATAGTCCGTTGTTAGTTTTAAGACATCCCGGTCAAGGTTAAGGACATCATAGTCCATGGGTTTAAGGACCCTACAGTCCGGCGTTAGTTTTAAGACATCCCGGTCAAGGTTAAGGACATCATAATCCATGGGTTTAAGGACCCCACAGTCCGGCGTTAGTTTTAAGACATCCCGGTCAAGGTTAAGGACCTCATAGTCCATGAGTTTAAGGACCCCACAGTCCGGCGTTAGTTTTAAGACATCCCGGTCAAGGTTAAGGACCCCATAGTCCATGAGTTTAAGGACCCCACAGTCCGTATCAATGTGTGGTCATCGGGACCCATCACCTCTTTGAAGACGTTGAGGAATTACAACGCCAAGTATCAAAGGAGTGAAGAGATGTACCCTTAAACCAAGGTAGATTATATGATCTTTGGCCCAATTTGGAGCCAAGACCAATTAATTATATTATGAGCCCATTAGCCCAGTTAAGTTTGAATTGAGGACTTATGGCCAGTCCGGGCTAAGTCCAATATTGGCCCTCTGTTGGCTCATTGAAGGAGAGGCTTTGTCTCTAGAAACTTAGCCAATTGGGCTAAAGCTAGTGTTAAACACTAGAGATCAACAGTGTTGAACATTGGGAATAAGATTAGCCAATTAGTGTTAAACACTAAAAGATAATCAGTGTTAAACACTAGCAACAGGGCTTTTAAATTAGTGTTAAACACTAAAGCAAATCAGTGTTAAACACTGTAAATAGAGATTTCAAATTAGTGTTTAACACTAAAGCAAATCAGTGTTAAACACCGGGAATAGAGATTTCAAATTAGTGTTAAACACTAAAAAAATCAGTGTTAAACACTGCAAATAGAGTTTTTCAAATTAGTGTTTGAACACTAGAGCAAATCAGTGTTAACACTGGATACAGAGATTTTAAATTTAGTGTTTAAACACTAAGGCAAGAGGAGTCACGTAGTAGCACGTGAGAGCGCCCTACTTCCCTTTATTTTGTTCTGCCAAAAGCATTGAATACTTTGGAGCATCACGTGCTGTCACGTGATGGGAATTTGGGTGTTTTTCTGTCAGAGCTTCAGCCGAGGGGTCACGTGGTAGCACGTGAGAGCGCCCTACAGCTCTTTTCTGTTTCTTTTGCCTTTTTCTCTGTGTGCCCCAGAGGTCACGTGAGGCACGTGAGGCGTTGCCTTAAAGCTCTTTTCTGTGGATCTTTGCAGGGGTCACGTGATAGCATGTGACTCTGACTCTTTGCATGTTTTAAAGATCTGTTCATCTTTTAAGAATTAAATTCTTCATAGGGTCAAACCCTAGCAATAAACTTTAGAGGAATTAAATTCCTGTTTTCTTCTGAAGAATCATATTCTTAGATAGGGTTAAACCCTAATTTCTTTTCTGTAGGAATTAAATTCCCCATATATGTAAAGAATTAAATTCTGGCATAGGGTGAAACCCTAATTTCTTTTTTAAGGGAATTAAATTCCTGTAAATTTTAGGGAATCAAGTTTTCAATTAGGGTTAAACCCTGGTTCTGTTCATTTTTAAGGAATTAAATTCCTATAATATAGGGTTAAACCCTAACTTTATCTCAAAGGAATTAAATTCCTATAATTCTGTGAGAATTAAATTCTCAAAACTCAATTCCTCCTCTATATTTTAGATCTGCATGGCAGAATCTCAACCCAATGAGAATTAAATTCTCAATTCATGGGGAGATGTGCACTTTGCAGATCCTCAACCAGATAAAGAACTAAGTTCTTTTCTTTATATAAGAGTTAAACTCTTCTGAGAATTAAATTCTCTTTTGAGGCCTCTCTTTTCTTACCTAGGGTTTTTTGCAGAGAATCAAATTCTTCCTTCTGAATTTTCAAGATTCCAAGGCTCTATCTCTCTCTCTGTATATATGTCCCAAACTCCCTTTTTTGGCTCCTATTTATAAGAGAAGGAAAAGAATCAATCTATTTTAGTGAATCTTTCATTGAAAGATTTGATTTGTTTATTGAGAGATTTGATTTATCTTCATCATTAATCTGGGCCTTTAGATTATTAGGTGAATTTTATTCACCATTGGATTTTAAATCCAAAGATATCTCTTTGTTATTTCGGTTACATTTAGGGGGAAATCTTTCCAAGTCCAAGATTTTTCCATAAATTGGTGATATTTAATCACCTTTAGATTTTTAATCCAACGGTTTCAGATAATCCCTTTTCATTTTGGGAAGATTTGAAAGATCTTTCCTCAGAATTTAATTCTGTCATAGAATAAGGCTTTTAAAGCCTGGTCATGTGTGGCCACGTGATCGCTGGTCACGTGTGGACACGTGACCCCTGGTCACGTGTAAGCACGTGACCTCTGGAATGGGCTTCTCTTCTTCTGCGCTCTGTTCTCTGGTCGCTGCTTAACCATCACGTGCCAACACGTGACCACTGGTCACGTGTTAGCACGTGATGCCTGTTCTGAAGCTTCTTCCTGACTTTTAATTAGAGAACAAATATGCTCTGTGCCGCAGCTTAACCATCACGTGCCAACACGTGACCACTGGTCACATGTGAGCATGTGATGCCACTTCTGAATCTTTTCCTGATTTTTAATCAGGGATTAATGAAAAGCCACAACTCTTCAGTTGGTGACTCGACGGTCCGGCCGAGTCCGGCCGGCGGCGGCGGCCCGAGTCGGCCGAGTCCGGCCGAGTCAGGTGGCCGGAGCTATCGTTGTCGCTTCATTAGTCCCCTGGTACAGTTAGGTTTTCTAGTGTAGTGGGATTTTTGTGAGTTATGCACGTGTAAACTGAAGGGTTAGCCTAGCACCTCATCTAGGGTTTGGTAGCATCACATATGCCATAATCAAAATTTTATAGGTGCTAAGTTAACTCGACAAGAATCGAAACTAGAAGTTTTAGGGATTCATACAAATAAGCATCACATGCAAATGTAAAACTATCACTAAGAGTAGAGATTACAACCTTTGTAGATCTCCCTCGGTGACTCCTTGGCACTATGAGAGTTTGGAACGGATCGATGGAAGCCTTCCTTGTCCACGATGATCCACCCGAAGTCCCTTTGCCCAAAGCTCCTTGCCTTACTTGTTTCGCAAACGAAGTAGAGCAAACACCCTACACAAATCGGCTAGATGTGTGTAGTATGATGATATGGTTTATATTCAACAATTAAAACCCTTTCTTTTATCAACTTCACTCAAGAGAGAAATCAAGAGAGGAAGAAGAAGATAATGGTGGCTAAGCTTGAGTTTTCTATCATATCACATATGATAACTTGTTTTTCTTCACACCCTTGCACTAATTGTACATATTGTTGTTCTTCTTAATTGTACATATTGTTGTTCTTCTTAATTCATATCACATATGAAGCCTTATATAGTGATGAAAAGGAATAATCATCATTATTCCATCCCCACTATAATTATGGGTGGAAATTCTTTTCATAAAGAATTAAGCATAGGTGGAAAATCTTTTCATTAAGTTAAATAAAGCTTACCCACTAAAGAATAAAGGAGCATGAGTGGGTTTTCTTTACATTAACTTAAAATGATAAATATAAATAAAAGCTTCAATATAAGTCTTGCATTGCCACCATTCTTGTATCATCAACCATGATACTATGTATGCATGTATGTGTCCATGCACATCATCATGTGCATACATGCATGCATACAAAAGGATTTAATTAAAGAATTAATCTAAATGTAATTTGTTAAATCAACACTTGATTTAGCAAACCGGTCATATCACATACGACCCGATCAGTAGAAAATGCCCGATTAATATACGTTATCACATAACTGTATTTAATCGGGTCCCGCGCATATCTCATATGGACACCACATCTTTTTGCCTGAGCCAGGAAACTTCATTGTGGGACTTTAAGACTCGTCAATACGCCGGCAGTAGATGATGATCATATCAAACATCTACAAGCCGCAAAAGGTCAGCTAAACGTAACGGCCACCCGGGTATTGAAACGATCAGAAGAAAACCAGCGAAGCTGTAAAAACTCCCGTCGAGCCAACTGGCAACACTTACCGTACAGTCCGGTCTCTTCATCAGATATACTGCATATCGAGTCCAGGGATGGAATCGTCGACCCCAGTAACTCAATAAGTCATGCTGGTGTATGGCTCATAACAGATCGAGAAACTACTGATAACTCTTATCAGTAAATCTCAGCAGCCCTGGCCAGGGACTTCATGTTATAGCCAATCGAGTATAGCACAACATCAACTCCCAATACCGGGAGAGACGAAACCCCTCCCATCGCTCATTGCCTCCATGTGCCTCGAGACTGTACCCAAAGACCACCTGTTTGCACGACTCAGTAGAGCCGTGGTAGGGTGGAGATCAAAGTATAGTGGGAGGACACACAAGACTCTATGACGATCTCGGGTCTACAGACTAACCTGTACCAGTGTTCCCTGAGAACTGCTATCCGACGATAGATATAATACCACATAGGAGTTCTCGGCGAGTCCGTTCAGTGTACCCAGTCTCCACTGAGCACCCGCATACAATCTTTGGTGTCTCCTCACCAGATGGATATGGGATCATCCATCGCCCATCATATGGGACAAGAATGGTATACGCTAGTCTACTCTGGAATATCGATGCCCTGTCTCGATACGCTCTCGACTAGGAACAGTTCAAGGATATGCTTATAGACTACATGTGCCCCACTAGTATGATCCGCATCATAATCACAGTAGTCAAGCAAATATCCTTTGGGCTTTATCAACATGTTTAAATGATTAAATCTACATGTCCAGATAAAATAAACCAGATAGCGTACTATCATGTTGAGCAAGAAAGTCATCTATCTCCATAGATTATATGTCCAAGTTTCCACTATCCATATAATGGCCTTTAGGGCATACATATTACTAACAATCTCCCACTTGCACTGAGGCCAGTTATTGGCGTATCTCATACCCAACATTTCAAACAGTCGCTCATGCTGCGGCTGTGGAAGTGCCTTGGTGAATGGATCCGCTGTGTTATCCTTTATATCTACTCTCCGAATCTCGATCTCCTGGCGATCTACTATCTCCCGGATCAGATGATATCGCCTTAGGATGTGTCTGGACTTCTGATGGGACCTTGGTTCTTTGGCTAATGCTATAGCTCCATTATTATCACAATACAATGGTATTGGATCAACAATGGTTGGAACTACTCCTAGTTCCGCAATGAACTTCTTCATACAGACGGCTGCCATAGCAGCATCACTTGCAGCAATATATTCAGCTTCCATCGTGGAGTCTGCAACGATGTCCTGTTTGGAACTCTTCCAACTAACCGCTCCTCCATTTAGGGTAAATACAAACCCTGAGATAGATTTGCTGTCATCTTTATCACTTTGGAAGCTGGAATCGGTAAAGGCCTCCATTTGGAGATCCCCATTACTATACACCAAGAACAATTCTTTAGTCCTTCGCAAGTACTTTAGAATGTTCTTCACTGCTATCCAATGTTTCTCCCCTGGGTTGCATTGATACCTGCTTACTACAGCCAGTGCATAAGCCACATAAGGGCGAGTACATAACATCGCATACATTATAGATCCTACAGCTGAAGCATAGGGTATAATGCTCATGCGAGCTCTCTCTTCATCAGTCTTCGGACAGAAGTCCTTGGAGAGAGAGATTCCATGACTAGCAGGCAAGACACCACGCTTGGAATCTTTCATACTAAACCTTTTTAGAATGGTGTCTATATACTTTGATTGGGACAGTCCCAACAACCTCTTGGATCTATCTCTATAGATCCTAATGCCCAAAATGCGCGAGGCATCACCCAGGTCCTTCATGGAGAACCTTTGTGATAAGAATAGTTTGACCGATTGTAGTATAGGAATATCATTTCCTATCAGGAGAATGTCGTCTACGTACAATACGAGGAATGTGACAGTACTCCCTACAATCTTCTTATAAATACATGGTTCATCTTCATTACTGATAAAATCAAACTCTTTGATTGTATCATCAAAGCAGATGTTCCAGCTCCTTGAGGCCTGCTTTAATCCATAAATGGATTTAAGCAATCTACATGCTTTCCCGCTGCTCCCACTATCAATGAAGCCCTCTGGCTGATCCATAAAAACGCATTCTTCTAAATCACTATTTAGAAATGCAGTTTTCACGTCCATCTGCCATATTTCATAATCATAGTGAGCAGCAATAGCAAGTAGGATCCTAATGGATTTAAGCATTGCTACTGGAGAGAAAGTTTCATCATAGTCCAAGCCTGGTCTTCGACGAAAACCTTTCGCTACAAGCCTTGCTTTATAGGTCTCCACCTGTCCATCTACACCAATCTTTCTCTTAAAGATCCATTTGCACCAAACGGGTTTTATCCCAGGAGGCGCAACGTCCAAAATCCATACTTTGTTGGTGTACATTGACTCCATTTCGGATCTCATTGCTTCCAGCCATTTCACTGAGTCACCACTCGTGATAGCTTGCTGAAAACTAGTAGGGTCATCATCATCCATGATGCAATCTTCTCTATCACCATCTATGAGAAACCCATAGTATCTTTCTGGTAGGCGAGAAGTTCTACTAGACCTCCTGAGCGGCTGAGGTTCTTAAAGTTCTACTGCAACATCAGTTTCAACCAATTCCTCCTGAGTAATTTGTGTCTCTAGAACCTCTTCTAGTTCTACCACATTGCCATTAGTACTTTCCATAAAGATCTCATTTTCCAAAAATGTGGCATGCTGAGCAACAAACACCTTTTGTTCCTCTTTGTGGTAGAATAGATATCCATACGAATGTTTTGGATACCCCACAAATTTACACATGACCGATCGTGTCTCGAGTTTGTCTGGATTCTGCTTTTTAACAAAAGCCGGACAACCCCAAATCCTAAACCTTTTAAGAGATGGTCTCTTTCCATTCCACATCTCATATGGAGTGGTGGACACGGTCTTGGTTGGAACCCTGTTCAAAAGATACATTGTTGTCTCCAATGCATGTCCCCAAAAGGAAAGCGGTAACTCAGCATCACACATCATGGATCGTACCATATCCAATAGGGTACGATTCCTCCGTTCTGACACACCATTGTGCTGTGGTGTGTAAGGAGGAGTGAGCTGAGAGAGAATCCCATTCTCTTTTAAGAAGTCTAGAAACTCTGTACTTAAATATTCTCCACCTCGATCCGATCGAAGTTTCTTGATGCTCAAGCCTGTTTGCTTCTCTACTTCAAGTTTATACTCCTTGAATTTCTCAAAGGCTTCAGATTTGTGCTTTATCAAAAACACGTGGAATCTTGAGAAATCATCAGTAAAAGTGATGAAGTATGAAAAACCATCTCTTGCAAGTGTAGACATTGGTCCGCATACATCACTATGTATGAGGCTTAAGAGTTCACCAGCTCTCTCTCCGTGTCCACTAAACGGAGTTTTGGTCATTTTACCTTTGATACAAGACTGGCAAGTCGCATAAGATTTATATTCAAACGGATTTAAATATCCATCTTTATGTAGCTTGTTTAGTCTTGTTTCATTAATATGACCAAGTCTACAATACCAAAGAAAAGCTTCATTTATATCTAAAAACTTTCTTTTACTAGTATGTTGTATATTGAAAACTGTGTGTTGGTTCAGGACGTAAATACCGTTATTTAATGTACCATACCCAATCAACTCTTGATTCAGGTTAATGTTCATAACATTATTTTGCAATATAAAATGATATCCTTCATTGTCCAACAAAGAAACGGATATTATGTTACACAGCATACTTGGTACTAAATAACACGGGTTCAAAACCAAAATACTTCCCGAAGGCAACCCTAGATGATACTCTCCCACGGATACAGCATGTATATTGGAACCATTTCCAACCCGCAGAGTATGATCTCCAATCTTTAAAACTCTACTATTTCTCAATCCCTGCATACAATTGCAGATGTGAGAACCAGAACCGGTATCCAATACCCAGGATGCAGAGTTTAAAGAAAAACGGTTTTCAGTTACAAACACACCTGAAGTGGAAGCATCAGCATGCTTCTTCTTCTTGAGATCAGCAAGATATTCAGCACAGTTGCGTTTCCAATGTCCTGACTTTTTACAGTAAAAACATTCTCCTTTCCTGCTTCCCACAGCCCCGGCTTTGTCTTTCCCCTTTGCCTTTCTAACTCCACCTTTCTGTTTGATGGACTTCTTTCTTTTTCTTTCCCTTGGCCTTAGCTTTTGGGAATGGAGAGGAAGATAGCCCAGTAAGCAGAGCGGGAGTCCTTGCCGTTTTCAATGTGTTCTCTGCACTTCTCAACATATTGAGAAGTTCAGGAAATGATTTCCCCAAATCATTCATATTGAAATTTACTATGAACGGAGCAAAGGCAGGGGGGAGAGACTGTAGAACAATATTCGTATATTGCTCATTATCCATAGTCCATCCCAGTTCCTCAAGTTCTTCAATAAGACCAATCATTTTCAAAACATAGTCTCCTACTGATGCACCAGGGGCCATTCGCATCTCAAACAGCTTTCTAGATGCCCCGTATCTCAAAGTACGAGATTGCTCTTCATACAACTCCTTTGTGTGAAGAAAGATGGATTGCACATCCATATTCTCGTGTTGCTTCTGATGGACATTGTCCATAGAAGCGAGCGCGAGCTACTTGGCCGTGTTGCAGTCATTTTCCCAAGTTTTTTGGATCTCCCTATCCGAGACAGATGATTCAGGTCCTGGGACGGGTGGGGCTTCGGTATTGAGGACATATGATACCTTATCATATGAAAGTGCAATGTTTAAGTTCCTCAAGCATTCTTTATAATTTGGTCCTGTCAGTTTATTTTTCTCAAGTAGTAGCTTAAGTCCTGACATCTGTAACTGCCATTTGGAGAAAGAAAAGGATACACTTAGCGAAATGCTCTAGCAAAGAATTAGATTGGTTATTATTTTATCTAATCGATGTCTCCCACTGATTTTATCAAATTTTCTTTCAAAACCTGAAAAGAAAACTAGCCAGGAATAATTACATTCTACAGTTTCGCTAACCGGTCAGCTATTCTAGACACCCACTGTATTAGCTAATTGTAAAGTGCAAAACTCTCCTGGAAGTAACACTTACTCACAGTGAGATCGAGATCCAACGATCATATAGATGGTATGCAATCTCATTGCAAATTTCAACTCTTGAAATTCCCGATATGGTTTTTACCCCTAGTCACTTATGACCTTGGCTATGGTCAACATATCATAAGTACTAGTCAAGTTCTACCCGTCATTTCGTGATTAACTAGACCCACCCATATGACCCTTGACTATGATCAACATAATCACATGAATGTCCTAACTAATCACATCATATGCTTTGTAGGAAGACATCACTTAGCTACCGTACACTACGCCTTGACTATAATCAACATACGCAGCACGAATACTAAGTACTCTGCTTCCTAAAATGATGGAGGGTTGCGGATGGTTTTTAAGAAAACCTTTAACGCTTTGAACTTGATCTCGTTGTAGAATCAAAACAGTTAAGAAAAGGAGTAGCTTAAGCTCCGCATCCTTTTGAAACTTGCATTTTTCATAAAAAGCCGAGTTTGTTTCAAATCCGATTCTACAACATCATTGGGTTTCTTTTCTTTACATTAATCTCATTAATGTGATCACATCATTTAAGTTCCTAAGCCATCCCAGAATAGAACGTATACTTATACCATCCGCATTCGCCACAGTGTCCCGTTATGCACTGTTAGGTTACTTAACTAACGGCATAGCGGGGCGGGACTAGCGCGGGTGTAAAATATAAGCAACATTTATTATATATCATATATATAATAATAATCCATTCGTCTCAGATACTAAGTAATCACATTACAGAATATCAATAGCAGAAGCACATAAAAGGATATCTAGGATGTCCGTATTTTGTATCGAGCCAACAATAGAAAATACGGATTCCACGGTCGTGATGAATAGCCAAGCCCACACCCCTAAACCCCTACGAGAGCGGCAAGTGATCCCGCCAATTCTAGAGTTTAGGAGACCCGGTCTCGACTCCTCGAGATGGCCTCCCACTGAACCCTAGAACCCGGTCATTTGTACTCCCCTCCTTGGGTCTATCCTAATGCGGAAAAGTAAACAATATACAATTGATTTATACATGAATGAAAATAAAACTCTCATCTCAAATAAAAACCCCCGGCTATTCATTCGTGACAATCCTACTCATCATATCTCAGCAACACATAATATCTCATATCATCAACGTAAGCAAGTATGCGTATCCCGATTGTCGTTGACGTATAGCAACGAAAACGGCGATACACCATATACTACACTTACGGTCGCAGAAAATAAAATGAAAAACTACAACATTTGGAATCCACAATCACTTTAGACATCATAAATTCGAAATATCACATACTTCGTATTTCATGCCTAACTATATGAATTCCACATATTGTATCACATTCCAGATAAAATAGACAATGTTAAACTTTTCGATCGAATAAACAAACACCATAGATTTCCCTAATTGCACAACACTTGAGCCGAGTTCAAAAATTTCTAGAACATGTCACAGCCCCTTATGGACCAACCGTAGAAGGGTCAAACCAACGCCTCACATGTGGCAACGCTAAACTACCACAAACCCTAAGGTTCAGTGACAGTTTTGACGGTCACATAATCGAGTTAAGGTTATGTTCTTCTAGAGTGTCCACAGATACTGTAACGTTTTAAAAATAATTAAATAAATAATTAAATAAATAAAATTGTTTAAGTGAATTTTATGAATTTCGGTAAAGTAAAATGTATTTTTCGTAAAATTAAACCGTGATTGTTTTTCATTATAATTTCAAAAATACCTATTTTAATTATGTAATTACTAGTAAATGGTGTTTATTTAGCCACTTATAAATTTTTAGTTCAATTAAATATTTTTCCTAAATTAAATATTTTAAATATTAACATAAGCTTTATTTTTTATTTAAATTAGTGTAAATTACAAATTTGAATGGTTTTAATTTGTAAAAATGAGCCATGGTATATTAGAATCAAGTGTGTAATATGCAAAATCTTTTCCAAAATCTCCCCATGGTTCTAGAAATTTCGAGGAAAAGGGTTAAATTGAAAAAATTAGATAATAAAGGGTTTAAGTGAAAAAAATGCATTATTTATGAACTTTCTACACAATACCACACATTTTTTCTCTCTCTCCACCCTCCTCCCTCTCCATGGCCGGCCTCCCCTCCATGGGTAGCCCCAAAAATTTTTCCACCATCATTTTTGCATTAAAAATCATCAAAATTCATCAAAAATTCCAAAAATAAATCTCAAAAATCAACATTCAACCTCTACCATTTTCCTTTGACCTATTTAGCATGGATTTTGGAGATGGAAAGCATGCATTTTGGAGGCTTATTTCATGTTTGGGTTTCATATTTTGGAGGTATAAATTTCCTTCTTTTGATTTATTGTTATTAGATGTTCATTTAAGCATAATTAGATTAATTAGATTAATTCTAGTTGCAAATTCTAAAATTCAAGTTAGGTTTGTAAATTCAAGTTATGATTTTTATTAATTAATTAGGGTTATAATAGTTAGTTTAACACTTTTAGAATTGGAAAATCTTGCATGTTTGTTGAATTGTAAATTTTTTCATTTAAAATTGTTTAAATGAAGCTTTTTAGCTAACTAGTTTTTGTAAAATATATATGTGGGTGATATAAAATTCCAATTAAGGTGGCTATCATTAGATTGTAGTTTTAGTGAGAACTTTAGCATGTTAATGGAAAGAAAAACTTAGTTTGATTGCTAGTTTCTATTGATAATTGATAAATTGTGATAAAAATTGCTATTTTGTAAACTAGATTTTAGAAATTTCTAAATAAATGTGATTAAAAATATAATTAATGGTTTCATTAAATCATTATCATTATGAATTATGGTTTAATACATTAATTCATGAAAAATCACGTTTTGTGGTGGAATTGTGGTATTTTGCTTGAAAAATGTTAAAAATTGTTAAAAGTTGCAAACTAGAAATTTCAAATAAATGCAAAATTGTGTAATAAAAATAAAGTAAGGGGTTGTATAGTCTAGTTATGCTATTTAATGAGTTTTATAACCATTGGTTTCATTTAAATGTCAAGTTTTGATGAAAAACGGTAAATTGGTATTTTCGGGTTTTATGAAATCGGGCGATTTGATGGATTTTAGGGTTTCGATGGATTTAATCATGTTTTATAATATAAGTAATGTGTTTTAAAACTACGAGTTAATTGTTGATGTTTATCTCGATCCATCGGAGTTTGTATGCCGATATCGAGCGATATTTGGTTCTTTTGCGTGGACGGGACATAGGTTTTAACCTATGCTTGTTCCTTGTATCGTTTGACGTTCGCATGTGATTCAGTTTACGATGCTATTTATATGTTTGCGTCTAGGTACCCCTCACGTGGACTGCGGGCGATGAAGAGGAGGATGGCGACACTGTCTTCGGCAGACATAGACCAGGTGAGTAGATGCATATCTACGGGGGGAAGTCGGGTGGATGGCGTTTAGCACCCCCGCAACGTAGAATAGGAATAGTACTTATTGACATTAGGAAACAAGATGTGACCCTAGTAGGACCCTAGTATTGACCCTAGGCTGGACTAGACTGATTTAGGAAAACCATATCAGAGGATGAGTACCTTGGAAAAGATTCGTAGGTTTCAGATAGAAACACACCCACGCACACACTGAAACTCGACATGGGGTATATGTGTATGTGTATATATATAGAACTAGGTATAGGTATATACATATATATATACAACACGTATATGTGATTCATTGATGTGATATGATATCCGAGATATGATGAAATAGTGTAACTGGGCTTGATGCCGTGATTCTTGGCTATACAGTCGTATTAAGTGTTAGCGGATCATTAGAGAATGAGATAATGAACATGTATATTTAAATTATAAGGGGTAGTGATGATATTGAGGTACATGGGACTCTAAAATAGTACCCGGACTATAACTTGTGATTGATCACGATATGGGATATGTATGACTTGATTACGATATGATACATATGACATGATATTTCTGAGGATAAACTAATGATGCATATTATGAGGGCAATGATATATGATTGATGTAGGCGATTACAGTTTAGTACCTTGATCATGAGATGTGTTGGTGATGACATTATACGAATGATGAGACACCTAGGAGATACTTGACCCGTACTCCGATATTGGGATGCCGTACGATGGATTTTACCGTACGGGGCATAAATATGATGATTGATCCGCACTCTTGATTCGAGGGAGCCGTACTACGTACGTGACGCTATTGAGGCCGGATCGCCGACTATTCGAGATATTGATTCAGACCTTAGGTAGACTCTTGTTTCTTATTGACTAGTTTCTTAGGTTAAGTTCTTTAGGAGGTTAGATGGACACTAGTTTAGGTTCGATTCATATAGTGGTAGTGATAATTGTTTATCAAATGAGTGGATAATGCACATCTGTCTTTGCATTCATACTGTAATCATCATAGTGCATGTTCTTTCATATGTTGCTATAATCAGTATAAACTTTACCTGTTAGGACACCAGCACCATTACCGATGATGCGCATATTCCACGCACACTTATTTGCCGGCTCACACACATCATCATCGGTAATTGCTATGTCACGTACACTTTAGATTATATTATCTTTTATTGATAGAATCAGTTAACAACTAGACCGATATAATATCGTGATTACTCTCTGATGTTAGTATAGACATGATATCTATTACTTGACATTCATGCATTCATATTTTCATGTTATACAGTATCATGGGCATATGCCGACACTTATCATATACTTACTCATGATTTTAAGATTTGGATCTCTATGAGATTTCTGGATTTTGGGGAAAACCGCAAGAAATTATAAAACCTTCTCTCTCTCTCCTCCTCTCTTTTTAAAATAAGATGCGGTTTTCTCGTGATGTATGTGTCGTCCACCATGAGATTTCATGTTTTCTGTTGGATTTCGAGACCCGATTCGAGGAGTGGATGAACCGTCTCGGGTACATGGTGGGCCCGGTATGGTACCCCGGGGCAAGAAGATCGAGTTGTAGACGATGAGCCTGGCAGGGGAAGACTACCTACCGGTGATATCTGGCGCGGCGGATATCCGGAGGATACCGACCGTTGTCGTGAGATTTGATGATATGGGCCGATCCGGACTGACGGAGCCCGAGATATTGAGACTTGAGATTACATGTGTTGTGTCGACGCTTGACACGGATTTCCATGGATTTCATTGTTGAGATTTCAGATTCTTATACACATTTTACTATGATAACAGCTAAACATTTCTTATACATATATATCTGGATTTCAGGATTTGTTACTTTACATTCATGGTGCATGCATTTCATTTCATATGACATAGTATTATATGAGGCACTGACACAAGCACGGAGTATCTGCACTTACACGTAGTTTTACCCTGCTATTACTAAATGATTGGGATATTATAGTGTATTATTATGACCTAGGATAGCGTCGTGCATTCGATTTCTTTTCGTAGATGTCTTCTACTCACAAGTTGGCAACTCACCCCCGTTGTGCCAAATTTTTTAACAGGTCGGTGTACAGGTTTCCCTGGCAGCTTGCTGGCACATCTATTCTTTCAGGGTGATTTGCACGGTAGGTTGGTTCACTTGTATCCGAACCACCATTGTACTTTTATTCATTCATTTGTATCTAGTAAGCTCCATCAACCATACTTGTATTACTTGATAAGTTTATTGGACCAGTCTTTTATTTCGACCTTAGAGTCGCGCATGTATTATTCTGATCTGGTGGTTTTGTTTTTCTTTTGAGTTTTGAGCCTCGCCCTTTGGCGTTGTATATTATTGTGTTTGTTGTGGTTGTTTCCGCCTGTTGGCGTTGAGCTAGCACCCGTTTGGGGATGCTTTTTATTGTTTATTTATATTATACTTGTTGTACCCGTTTGGGGGCCAATTTTTACAGAGGAGACTCTGCCGAAATTTGTGAGAAAATTTGCTGATGCTTTTAAACTTGTTTTCTTTTTCTTCTTCTTCTTTTTCATGGTTTAGATTTCTGGGTTTCGGCTTACTTAGGTTACGTGGCGCTTCTAGACGCTTCGTAATCTAAGTGCCGATCACGTTCCGTACTTTCGGGTCGTGACAGATACGCTTGCATGTTTTTCGAAAGTTTCGAACTCGGGATAAATCCAACACTTGGAATTTTTCCAATACGGGAAAAAATGTGTTTCTAATATTCGTTCAAACATTTTAACACGTTCTAAATAATCTGAAAATCTGAACGAAGTTAAACTTTCCGATCGAATCACCAAAAACAATATATCTCCAGAAAACTCAACACTTGAGTAAGTTTAAAATATCTCAGAGGCATGTACTATTACATACGGGTCTACTGTAGAAAACACTATTCCTAATTCCCACAAACGGCCGCGGAACCGCCGCAAAAAGCATGGTAAGGCCGCGGTTCCGCGGCGCTTTAGTGAGATCATTAAAAAAATTTTAAACAGTAATTCATAAAAAAGCCTGCTGAATTTTTTAAGAACTTTTAATTTGGAAAAATCCAATTTTCAAAAAATTTCCAGAGAGCGGTCCAAATTGGTGTTTCGTGGTTCGATCGGACTTTTAATATCGCCTACGCATCGCCTAAAGCTCTAACCTGGCTCTGATACCACTGAAGGGTTAGCCTAGCACTTCATCTAGGGTTTGGTAGCATCACATATGCCATAATCAAAATTTTAGAGGTGTTAAGTTAACTCGACAAGAATCGAAACTAGAAGTTTTAGGGATTCATACAAATAAGCATCACATGCAAATGTAAAACTATCACTAAGAGTAGAGATTACAACCTTTGTAGATCTCCCTCGGTGACTCCTTGGCACTATGAGAGTTTGGAACGGATCGATGGAAGCCTTCCTTGTCCACGATGATCCACCCGAAGTCCCTTTGCCCAAAGCTCCTTGCCTTACTTGTTTCGCAAACGAAGTAGACCAAACACCCTACACAAATCGGCTAGATGTGTGTAGTATGATGATGTGGTTTATATTCAACAATTAAAACCCTTTCTTTTATCAACTTCACTCAAGAGAGAAATCAAGAGAGGAAGAAGAAGATAATGGTGGCTAAGCTTGAGCTTTCTATCATATCACATATGATAACTTGTTTTTCTTCACACCCTTGCACTAATTGTACATATTATTGTTCTTCTTAATTGTACATATTGTTGTTCTTCTTAATTCATATCACATATGAAGCCTTATATAGTGATGAGAAGGAATAATCATCATTATTCCATCCCCACAATAATTATGGGTGGAAATTCTTTTCATAAAGAATTAAGCGTGGGTGGAAAATCTTTTCATTAAGTTAAATAAAGCTTACCCACTAAAGAATAAAGAAGCATGAGTGGGTTTTCTTTACATTAACTTAAAATGATAAATATAAATAAAAGCTTCAATATAAGTCTTGCATTGCCACCATTCTTGTATCATCAACCATGATACTATGTATGCATGTATGTGTCCATGCACATCATCATGTGTATACATGCATGCATACAAAAGGATTTAATTAAAGAATTAATCTAAATGTAATTTGTTAAATCAACACTTGATTTAGCAAACCGGTCATATCACATACGACCCGATCAGTAGAAAATGCCCGATTAATATACGTTATCACATAACTGTATTTAATCGGGTCCCGCGCATATCTCATATGCACACCACATCTTTTTGCCTGAGCCAGGAAACTTCATTGTGGGACTCTAAGACTCGTCAATACGCCGGCAGTAGATGATGATCATATCAAACATCTACAAGCCGCAAGAGGTCAGCTAAACGTAACGGCCACCCGGGTATTGAAACGATCAGAAGAAAACCAGCGAAGCTGTAAAAACTCCCGTCGAGCCAACTGGCAACACTAACCGTACAGTCCGGTCTCTTCGTCAGATATGCTGCATATCGAGTCCAGGGATGGAATCGTCGACCCCAGTAACTCAATAAGTCATGCTGGTGTATGGCTCATAACAGATCGAGAAACTACTGATAACTCTTATCAGTAAATCTCAGCAGCCCTGGCCAGGGACTTCATGTTATAGCCAATCGAGTATAGCACAACATCAACTCCCAATACCGGGAGAGACGAAACCCCTCCCATCGCTCATTGCCTCCATGTGCCTCGAGACTGTACCCAAAGACCACCTGTTTGCACGACTCAGTAAAGCCGTGGTAGGGTGGAGATCAAAGTATAGTGGGAGGACACACAAGACTCTATGACGATCTCGGGTCTACAGACTAACCTGTACCAGTGTTCCCTGAGAACTGCTATCCGACGATAGATATAATACCACATAGGAGTTCTCGGTGAGTCCGTTCAGTGTACCCAGTCTCCACTGAGCACCCGCATACAATCTTTGGTGTCTCCTCACCAGATGGATATGGGATCATCCATCGCCCATCATATGGGACAAGAATGGTATACGCTAGTCTACTCTGGAATATCGATGCCCTGTCTCGATACACTCTCGACTAGGAACAGTTCAAGGATATGCTTATAGACTACATGTGCCCCACTAGTATGATCCGCATCATAATCACAGTAGTCAAGCAAATATCCTTTGGGCTTTATCAACATGTTTAAATGTTTAAATCTACATGTCCAGATAAAATAAACCAGATAGCGTACTATCATGTTGAGCAAGAAAGTCATCTATCTCCATAGATTATATGTCCAAGTTTCCACTATCCATATAATGGCCTTTAGGGCATACATATTACTAACAATCTCCCACTTGCACTAAGGCCAGTTATTGGCGTATCTCATACCCAACATTTCAAACAGTCGCTCATGCTGCGGCTGTGGAAGTGCCTTGGTGAATGGATCCGCTGTGTTATCCTTTATATCTACTCTCCGAATCTCGATCTCCTGGCGATCTACTGTCTCCCGGATCAGATGATATCGCCTTAGGATGTGTCTGGACTTCTGATGGGACCTTGGTTCTTTGGCTAATGCTATAGCTCCATTATTATCACAATACAATGGTATTGGATCAACAATGGTTGGAACTACTCCTAGTTCCGCAATGAACTTCTTCATCCAGACGGCTTCCTTAGCAGCATCACTTGCAGCAATATATTCAGCTTCCATCGTGGAGTCTGCAACGGTGTCCTGTTTGGAACTCTTCCAACTAACCGCTCCTCCATTTAGGGTAAATACAAACCCTGAGATAGATTTGTTGTCATCTTTATCACTTTGGAAGCTGGAATCGGTAAAGGCCTCCATTTGGAGATCCCCATTACCATACACCAAGAACAATTCTTTAGTCCTTCGCAAGTACTTTAGAATGTTCTTCACTGCTATCCAATGTTTCTCCCCTGGGTTGGATTGATACCTGCATACTACAGCCAGTGCATAGCCACATCTGGGCGAGTACACAACATCGCATACATTATAGATCCTACAGCTGAAGCGTAGGGTATAACGCTCATGCGAGCTCTCTCTTCATCAGTCTTCGGACAGAAGTCCTTGGAGAGAGAGATTCCATGACTAGCAGGCAAGACACCACGCTTGGAATCTTTCATACTAAACATTTTTAGAATGGTGTCTATGTACTTTGATTGGGACAGTCCCAACAACCTCTTGGATCTATCTCTATAGATCCTAATGCCCAAAATGCGCGAGGCATCACCCAGGTCCTTCATGGAGAACCTTTGTGATAAGAATAGTTTGACCGATTGTAGCATAGGAACATCATTTCCTATCAGGAGAATGTCGTCTACGTACAATACGAGGAATGTGACAGTACTCCCTACAATCTTCTTATAAATACATGGTTCATCTTTATTACTGATAAAATCAAACTCTTTGATTGTATCATCAAAGCAGATGTTCCAGCTCCTTGAGGCCTGCTTTAATCCATAAATGGATTTAAGCAATCTACATGCTTTCCCGCTGCTCCCACTATCAATGAAGCCCTCTGGCTGATCCATAAAAACGCATTCTTCTAAATCACTATTTAGAAATGCAGTTTTCACGTCCATCTGCCATATTTCATAATCATAGTGAGCAGCAATAGCAAGTAGGATCCTAATGGATTTAAGCATTGCTACTGGAGAGAAAGTTTCATCATAGTCCAAGCCTGGTCTTTGACGAAAACCTTTCGCTACAAGCCTTGCTTTATAGGTCTCCACCTGTCCATCTACACCAATCTTTCTCTTAAAGATCCATTTGCACCCAACGGGTTTTATCCCAGGAGGCGCAACGTCCAAAGTCCATACTTTGTTGGTGTACATTGACTCCATTTCGGATCTCATTGCTTCCAGCCATTTCACTGAGTCACCACTCGTGATAGCTTGCTGAAAACTAGTAGGGTCATAATCATCCATGATGCAATCTTCTCTATCACCATCTATGAGAAACCCATAGTATCTCTCTGGTAGGCGAGAAGTTCTACTAGACCTCCTGAGCGGCTGAGGTTCTTGAAGTTCTACTGCAACATCAGTTTCAACCAATTCCTCCTGAGTAATTTGTGTCTCTAGAACCTCTTCTAGTTCTACCACATTGCCATTAGTACTTTCCATAAAGATCTCATTTTCCAAAAATGTGGCAT
The DNA here is from genome assembly GCA_030015575.1 of Agapanthus africanus. NCBI lineage: Eukaryota > Viridiplantae > Streptophyta > Magnoliopsida > Asparagales > Amaryllidaceae > Agapanthus > Agapanthus africanus. Next base: position 52,931,885 of record CM057350.1, on the reverse strand, counting down.
GCTGAGCAACAAACACTTTTTGTTCCTCTTTGTGGTAGAATAGATATCCATACGAATGTTTTGGATACCCCACAAATTTACACATGACCGATCGTGTCTCGAGTTTGTCTGGATTCTGCTTTTTAACAAAAGCCGGACAACCCCAAATCCTAAACCTTTTAAGAGATGGTCTCTTTCCATTCCACATCTCATATGGAGTGGTGGACACGGTCTTGGTTGGAACCCTGTTCAAAAGATACATTGTTGTCTCCAATGCATGTCCCCAAAAGGAAAGCGGTAACTCAGCATCACACATCATGGATCGTACCATATCCAATAGGGTACGATTCCTTCGTTCTGACACACCATTGTGCTGTGGTGTGTAAGGAGGAGTGAGCTGAGAGAGAATCCCATTCTCTTTTAAGAAGTCTAGAAACTCTGTACTTAAATATTCTCCACCTCGATCCGATCGAAGTTTCTTGATGCTCAAGCCTGTTTGCTTCTCTACTTCAAGTTTATACTCCTTGAATTTCTCAAAGGCTTCAGATTTGTGCTTTATCAAAAACACGTGGAATCTTGAGAAATCATCAGTAAAAGTGATGAAGTATGAAAAACCATCTCTTGCAAGTGTAGACATTGGTCCGCATACATCACTATGTATGAGGCTTAAGAGTTCACCAGCTCTCTCTCCGTGTCCACTAAACGGAGTTTTGGTCATTTTACCTTTGATACAAGACTGGCAAGTCGCATAAGATTTATATTCAAACGGATTTAAATATCCATCTTTATGTAGCTTGTTTAGTCTTGTTTCATTAATATGACCAAGTCTACAATACCAAAGAAAAGCTTCATTTATATCTAAAAACTTTCTTTTACTAGTATGTTGTATATTGAAAACTGTGTGTTGGTTCAGGACGTAAATACCGTTATTTAATGTACCATACCCAATCAACTCTTGATTCAGGTTAATGTTCATAACATTATTTTGCAATATAAAATGATATCCTTCATTGTCCAACAAAGAAACGGATATTATGTTACACAGCATACTTGGTACTAAATAACACGGGTTCAAAACCAAAATACTTCCCGAAGGCAACCCTAGATGATACTCTCCCACGGATACAGCATGTATATTGGAACCATTTCCAACCCGCAGAGTATGATCTCCAATCTTTAAAACTCTACTATTTCTCAATCCCTGCATACAATTGCAGATGTGAGAACCAGAACCGGTATCCAATACCCAGGATGCAGAGTTTAAAGAAAAACGGTTTTCAGTTACAAACACACCTGAAGTGGAAGCATCAGCATGCTTCTTCTTCTTGAGATCAGCAAGATATTCAGCACAGTTGCGTTTCCAATGTCCTGACTTTTTACAGTAAAAACATTCTCCTTTCCTGCTTCCCACAGCCCTGGCTTTGTCTTTCCCCTTTGCCTTTCTAACTCCACCTTTCTGTTTGATGGACTTCTTCTTTTTGTTTCCCTTGGCCTTAGCTTTTGGGAATGAAGAGGAAGATGGCCCAGTAAGCAGAGCGGGAGTCCTTGCCGTTTTCCATGTGTTCTCTGTACTTCTCAACATATTGAGAAGTTCAGGCAATGATTTCTCCAAATCATTCATATTGAAATTTACTATGAACGGAGCAAAGGCAGGGGGGAGAGACTGTAGAACAATATCCGTATATTGCTCATTATCCATAGTCCATCCCAGTTCCTCAAGTTCTTCAATAAGACCAATCATTTTCAAAACATAGTCTCCTACTGATGCACCAGGGGCCATTCGCATCTCAAACAGCTTTCTAGATGCCTCGTATCTCAAAGTACGAGATTGCTCTTCATACAACTCCTTTGTGTGAAGAAAGATGGATTGCACATCCATATTCTCGTGTTGCTTCTGATGGACATTGTCCATAGAAGCGAGCGCGAGCTACTTGGCCGTGTTGCAGTCATTTTCCCAAGTTTTTCGGATCTCCCTATCCGAGACAGATGATTCAGGTCCTGGGACGGGTGGGGCTTCGGTATTGAGGACATATGATACCTTATCATATGAAAGTGCAATGTTTAAGTTCCTCAAGCATTCCTTATAATTTGGTCCTGTCAGTTTATTTTTCTCAAGTAGTAGCTTAAGTCCTGACATCTGTAACTGCCATTTGGAGAGAGAAAAGGATACACTTAGCGAAATGCTCTAGCAAAGAATTAGATTGGTTATTATTTTATCTAATCGATGTCTCCCACTGATTTTATCAAATTTTCTTTCAAAACCTGAAAAGAAAACTAGCCAGGAATAATTACATTCTACAGTTTCGCTAACCGGTCAGCTATTCTAGACACCCACTGGATTAGCTAATTGTAAAGTACAAAACTCTCCTGGAAGTAACACTTACTCACAGTGATATCGAGATCCAACTATCATATAGATGGTATGCAATCTCATTGCAAATTTCAACTCTTGAAATTCCCGATATGGTTTTTACCCCTAGTCACTTATGACCTTGGCTATGGTCAACATATCATAAGTATTAGTCAAGTTCTACCCGTCATTTCGTGATTAACTAGACCCACCCATATGACCCTTGACTATGATCAACATAATCACATGAATGTCCTAACTAATCACATCATATGCTTTGTAGGAAGACATCACTTAGCTACCGTACACTACGCCTTGACTATAATCAACATACGCAGCACGAATACTAAGTACTCTGCTTCCTAAAATGATGGAGGGTTGCGGATGGTTTTTAAGAAAACCTTTAACGCTTTGAACTTGATCTCGTTGTAGAATCAAAACAGTTAAGAAAAGGAGTGGCTTAAGCTCCGCATCCTTTTGAAACTTGCATTTTTCATAAAAAGCCGAGTTTGTTTCAAATCTGATTCTACAACATCATTAGGTTTCTTTTCTTTACATTAATCTCATTAATGTGATCCCATCATTTAAGTTCCTAAGCCATCACAGAATAGAACGTATACTTATACCATCCGCATTCGCCACAGTGTCCCGTTATGCACCGTTAGGTTACTTAACTAACGGCATAGCGGGGCGGGACTAGCGCGGGTGTAAAATATAAGCAACGTTTATTATATATCATATATATAATAATAATCCATTCGTCTCATATACTAAGTAATCATATTACAGAATATCAATAGCAGAAGCACATAAAAGGATATCTAGGATGTCCGTATTTTGTATCGAGCCAACAATAGAAAATACGGATTCCACGGTCGTGATGAATAGCCAAGCCCACACCCCTAGACCCCTACGAGAGCGGCAAGTGATCCCGCCAATTCTAGAGTTTAAGAGACCCGGTCTCGACTCCTCGAGATGGCCTCCCACTGAACCCTAGAACCCGGTCACTTGTACTCCTCTCCTTGGGTCTATCCTAATGCGGAAAAGTAAATAATATACAATTGATTTATACATGAATGAAAATAAAACTCTCATCTCAAATAAAAAACCCCGGCTATTAATTCGTGACAATCCTACTCATCATATCTCAGCAACACATAATATCTCATATCATCAACGTAAGCAAGTATGCGTATCCCGATTGTCGTTGACGTATAGCAACGAAAACGGCGATACACCATATACTACACTTACGGTCGCAGAAAATAAAATGAAAAACTACAACATTAGGAATCCACAATCACTTTAGACATCATAAATTCGAAATATCACATACTTCGTATTTCATGCCTAACTATATGAATTCCACATATTGTATCACATTCCAGATAAAATAGATAATGTTAAACTTTTCGATCGAATAAACAAACACCCTAGATTTCCCTAATTGCACAACACTTGAGCCGAGTTCAAAAATTTCTAGAACATTTCACAACCCCTTATGGACCAACCGTAGAAGGGTCAAACCAACGCCTCACATGTGGCAACGCTAAACTACCACAAACCCTAAGGTTCAGTGACAGTTTTGACGGTCACATAATCGAGTTAAGGTTATGTTCTTCTAGTGTGCCCACAGATACGCTTGCATGTTTTTCGAAAGTTTCGAACTCGGGAAAAATCCAACACTTGAAATTTTTCCAATACGGGAAAAAATGTGTTTCTAATATTCGTTCAAACATTTTAACACGTTCTAAATAATCTGAAAATCTGAACGAAGTTAAACTTTCCGATCGAATCACCAAAAACAATATATCTCCAGAAAACTCAACACTTGAGTAAGTTTAAAATATCTCAGAGGCATGTACTATTACATACGGGTCTACTGTAGAAAACAATATTCCTAATTCCCACAAACGGCCGCGGAACTGCCGCAAAAAGCATGGTAAAGCCGCGGTTCCGCGGCGCTTTAGTGAGATCATTAAAAAAAATTTAAACAGTAATTCATAAAAAAGCCTGCTGAATTTTTTAAGAACTTTTAATTTGGAAAAATCCAATTTTCAAAAAATTTCCAGAGAGCGGTCCAAATTGGTGTTTCGTGGTTCGATCGGACTTTTAACATCGCCTAAAGCTCTAGCCTGGCTCTGATACCACTGAAGGGTTAGCCTAGCACCTCATCTAGGGTTTGGCAGCATCACATATGCCATAATCAAAATTTTAGAGGTGCTAAGTTAACTCGACAAGAATCGAAACTAGAAGTTTTAGGGATTCATACAAATAAGCATCACATGCAAATGTAAAACTATCACTAAGAGTAGAGATTACAACCTTTGTAGATCTCCCTTTGTGACTCCTTGGCACTATGAGAGTTTGGAACGGATCGATGGAAGCCTTCCTTGTCCACGATGATCCATCCGAAGTCCCTTTGCCCAAAGCTCCTTGCCTTACTTGTTTCGCAAACGAAGTAGAGCAAACACCCTAAACAAATCGGCTAGATGTGTGTAGTATGATGATGTGGTTTATATTCAACAATTAAAACCCTTTCTTTTATCAACTTCACTCAAGAGAGAAATCAAGAGAGGAAGAAGAAGATAATGGTGGCTAAGCTTGAGCTTTCTATCATATCACATATGATAACTTGTTTTTCTTCACACCCTTGCACTAATTGTACATATTGTTGTTCTTCTTAATTGTACATATTGTTGTTCTTCTTAATTCATATCACATATGAAGCCTTATATAGTGATGAGAAGAAATAATCATCATTATTCCATCCCCACTATAATTATGGGTGGAAATTCTTTTCATAAAGAATTAAGCATGGGTGGAAAATCTTTTCATTAAGTTAAATAAAGCTTACCCACTAAAGAATAAAGGAGCATGAGTGGGTTTTCTTTACATTAACTTAAAATGATAAATATAAATAAAAGCTTCAATATAAGTCTTGCATTGCCACCATTCTTGTATCATCAACCATGATACTATGTATGCATGTATGTGTCCATGCACATCATCATGTGCATACATGCATGCATACAAAAGGATTTAATTAAAGAATTAATCTAAATGTAATTTGTTAAATCAACACTTGATTTAGCAAACCGATCATATCACATACGACCCGATCAGTAGAAAATGCCCGATTAATATACGTTATCACATAACTGTATTTAATCGGGTCCCGCGCATATCTCATATGCACACCACATCTTTTTGCCTGAGCCAGGAAACTTCATTGTGGGACTCTAAGACTCGTCAATACGCCGGCAGTAGATGATGATCATATCAAACATCTACAAGCCGCAAGAGGTCAGCTAAACGTAACGGCCACCCGGGTATTGAAACGATCAGAAGAAAACCAGCGAAGCTGTAAAAACTCCCGTCGAGCCAACTGGCAACACTTACCGTACAGTCCGGTCTCTTCTTCAGATATGCTGCATATCGAGTCCAGGGATGGAATCGTCGACCCCAGTAACTCAATAAGTCATGCTGGTGTATGGCTCATAACAGATCGAGAAACTACTGATAACTCTTATCAGTAAATCTCAGCAGCCCTGGCCAGGGACTTCATGTTATAGCCAATCGAGCATAGCACAACATCAACTCCCAATACCGGGAGAGACGAAACCCCTCCTATCGCTCATTGCCTCCATGTGCCTCGAGACTGTACCCAAAGACCACCTGTTTGCACGACTCAGTAGAGCCATGGTAGGGTGGAGATCAAAGTATAGTGGGAGGACACACAAGACTCTATGACGATCTCGGGTCTACAGACTAACCTGTACCAGTGTTCCCTGAGAACTGCTATCCGACGATAGATATAATACCACATAGGAGTTCTCGGCGAGTCCGTTCAGTGTACCCAGTCTCCACTGAGCACCCGCATACAATCTTTGGTGTCTCCTCACCAGATGGATATGGGATCATCCATCGCCCATCATATAGGACAAGAATGGTATACGCTAGTCTACTCTGGAATATCGATGCCCTGTCTCGATACACCCTCGACTAGGAACAGTTCAAGGATATGCTTATAGACTACATGTGCCCCACTAGTATGATCCGCATCATAATCACTGTAGTCAAGCAAATATCCTTTGGGCTTTATCAACATGTTTAAATGATTAAATCTACATGTCCAGATAAAATAAACCAGATAGCGTACTATCATGTTGAGCAAGAAAGTCATCTATCTCCATAGATTATATGTCCAAGTTTCCACTATCCATATAATGGCCTTTAGGGCATACATATTACTAACATAAACCCTTGGTATTCTAAAAATTCAAAATAAAACAATATTAAAAATAATGTGGGGTATGGGATTTGAACTCTGGTGGTTTGGTTCAGCGGTGCAAGGTATTACCAATGAGCTACAAGCTCCTTCTTGTAATTAAAAGGCAAAACAGGCTTATAACTTGTGCTCAGGCAAAAACACCCCTTTCTGAAATTTTGAAAAAATTCTACTGAAAGTTGTACATGAAATTTAGGGTTGTTACACTTAAATGTCCCTAGTCGTAAGAGTATCAAGACTGAGTATCGGTACTCCAGTTTAGACTAGTGTGTACGTTTTCTGACCCGGTTGGAGGGCGATAGCTGATCCTATAGTTATTGATGTTTTACATCGAAAATTGTATACAGGTACTCATTGGAAGGGTTACGCTGGACGGACTCACCGACAAATCCTAGTTAGTAATATACCAATATCAGGCAGCAGTTCTCTGGTGACATAAATACAAAATAGTACCTAGGACCTGAGATCGCTATAGTGTCTCATGTGTGTTCCTATTATACTTAGACTTCTACCCTACCACGGCTCAAAAGAGTCGTGCAAACAAGTTTTTGTTGGGTATAGTCTTGAAGCACGTAGAGGCAGTGAGCGGTCGAGGGGATTCGTCTCTCCCGGTATAGGGAGTTGATGTCGCACTGTGCAGGACATGACTACTACCACAAGTCGATGGCCATCACAGTGGAGATAAACTGATAAGTATTATCAGTTGTATCTCTGATTGGTTATGAGTCTTTTGTCGCACGACTTATTGAGTTATTAGGGTCTGACAGATTCCAAACCCTAGTACCGATATGCGATACTCTTAGACGAAGAGACCGGACTATACTGTAATGCCATTGATAGACTTTGCAGGGTTCGGATGAGCTTGCTCTTTGATCTTCTTTCAATCAACATCTGGATAGCCGTTACGTGTAGCTAGTACCGCTAACATGCTTGTGCGCTATGGATATGACTCTAACCTACTGCCAACGTATTGTCAAGTCTTTAGAGTCCTACAGAGAGCTTTCCCAGCACATGCGAAATGATTTAGGATACGTATAGGAATACGTGCAGGAGTTTGATTAAAAACGTGTATTTGATATACGTATTTTAACCAGGTGTTTATTGATATTAGCCGGTATATATATATGATATAGCCAGATTATTAAATCAAGTATTGATTTAATAATCAAATGTATATTTATATATTTATATATTTATATATTAACTAATATCATGCTCACTTTATTATTATTTTTTTTAATAATATTTATATTTGATATAAATATTATGACATGTATGTCGATACATAAATGATAGAAGTATGAGAATTATATGGAAGAATGAGAATGAGTCATGAATTTAAGATGGTTGTAGAATTCATTAGGAGTATTTTGACGACTCATTAGTTATGACCCGTTCTTATTTTGTTCTCATTTTTTTAGCCATGCTTATCTTCTTCATACTCTTATCTCCTTCATGGTTCTTTTCTTTCTCTTGATTTTCTTCACGTGAGAAATGAAAAAATAAAAGAGAAAAATTAAGTGAGCTAATTATTCTACATCCGATACTAATCATCCTTAGCAATTTTAATTAGTGGGTTACTTCATTTTGATAAGATCAATTTGAAGCTAAAGGTTATGTTGGAGTTATCTCAAGATGGATCATTTTCGGCAAGGAGATCATCGAGCAAGCTTATTTTGGGCTTCGTGGAGACTATCCGAAGTCCAAGGAAATGCGACTAACGCGCTACAAAAGTTGTAGTTCGCCAACTCTAGCTTTTTATCTAACCAGTGTAGTTGCAAGTTTAGTCTTTTGGTTTAATTCTTGGATTGGAGTGCTATTGCTCTCTAGTTTTTTAAAATTACTACTTCCGCCGCGCTTTAAACCCTACTAGAGGAGCCTAGCATCCTAACAGAAACCCTAAAAGATGCGTGCCGACGAGCCGCTAACTATCCTAAACGGTCTATCCTACAAGGAGCTAAGGCACAACGAACGTGAGTTGCCAACTCAGTGAATAGAAATAACATCACAAGATATAGGTATATACTATATAATAAGAATGGCGAATAAAAGTGAGCATAATGAAATCAACATCTTCTATAAAACCATCAAGAAATCCGTGTCAATCCTCGCTAACCAGAATCTCATCATATCACACCGGTGTATCCGAATCGGTCTTTCCCCCTTCCTCGATTACCGGATCACACCAACCATATCTCACACCAATGTATCTGAATCGGTCTTTCCCCCTTTCTCGATTACCGGATCACACCAAACATATTTCACGCCGGTATATCCGAATCCGTCTCTCCCCCTTCCTCGATTACCGGATCACACCATACAAATCACACAAGAAAAACCATGATATTCGTACCGATCTCTCCCCCTTCCTCGATATCCGGATATCATCGCATACAAACAAGCTTTATAATTATTATACAATAATAATTACATATATATATAGAAAGAGAATAATGGAGAAAAGAGGCCATAGGAGGGAATTTCCTCCTATGGCGTCGAAAAAACACCCCCTCCATCGTGTTTTCCGACGATCGGAATGCATCAACTTCATCGTTATCATCTAAGATGTGAGTACACCAAATTTCATGTGATTCTACAACCTTTTCACTGTTGATTTAGCAATGTAAAAAGTTCTATTGTCGATAAACCGTTAATTTTGAACCCACTAATTCAACGGTGAAAAAGTTGTAGAATCATATGAAATTTGGTGTATCCATATCTTAGATGATAACGATGAAGATGGTGCATTCCGATCGTCGGAAAACACGATGAAGGGTGTGTTTTTTCGACGCCATAGGAGGAAATTCCCTCCTATGGCATCTTTCCTCCATTATTCTCATATATATATATATATATATATATATATATATATATATATATATATATTGGTGTCCCATACCACTGATGTATATCATCATTGATAAAGGCCGCAATCTCACAAGATCAACCATATATAACGCATAACGAAAATATGGTAAGCAACAATTAATACTTACTAATAGTATGGAGATAATCTAATACTAATAACATAGCAGTTTCTAAGTGTCATGGCAGTACCAACGATGTGTAGTGTAGTATACGCGTCTGTGATTTTGCAACATGGAAATTATTGGCATTTGTGCGGTGTTCTATCAAGTGTGTACATATAATCAGGGAAATTAGAATATAAGAGTTGAAATTTAATCATGAAACATGGTATTTACTAAGTATCAATAGCATACGGCAATGCAAGCAAGTATAGATATGGAACATGGTATGGTAATCAATACAATACTAATAGAATAGTAATGCAGTCAAGTGTCGCAGGTAGGGTTTTGTCACGCCCCGCTTCCTAAAATACGGAAAACGATGGATGACTAGGCCAGCTATGCTCCTACGGTCAAGGAATAATCCCGCCGTAGTCATACTTCGGCTTCTAGCATTACATGGTAATCAGTAAACAAAGCACAGAAGTAAAGGAAATACATCACTAAATTATTACATCAACTTTCATTGTTCACAATTTACAATAAAACAAGAAAAGAACTACTAACCAAGTTCGAATACAAGGTCTCTTTAGGGAAAGCAGAAAAAGTGAATGAGGTACTCTCGACTAAATCTCCGCAAGCTCGAAGGGCAAGTCCGACTCCTGCGCTGGTTCTTCCTCGAGGTCTGAGCATGCATACTCAGGTCGTCAGAGCGACGTAATAGCAATATTATAATAGTGACAAGTAACAAGCACAGAAGGTAATAACAGTGGAGGTAAAATGCAGGTAATCAATATGTCACTAACTGATGCAAAGTATGATCTGTGTCCCTATCAGTCTCTAAGTCATCTTTAAAATCGAGTTGTGGAAAGGAGGATCATGTTTAACGAGGGTCTCGTACATACCCGATACCACGGCCTGCTATCGCCCGGGATATAACCCTGTCAGCCGGACCGCTAGGCCTAACCTAATATATATAAGAGTCGTTGTTCGAATGATCATCCTCTAAATCACTGTCCTCGCTAAATATGATGCTCTTTCCACTTCGATTTCCCCCTTTTTCCCCAGGTTTACACTATTGATGAGTATGGTCTAGTCGTGTACAAGTATGCACCAATAACACGGTTTTGTCACTGTTCACTGTATTATTCACTGTCACAAATCATTCACTTTTCCATTGGCGTACTTGACACTCCTAAACCAATACCATTCAAGCACGATAATGCAATGTATACTGAATATTAACGCGCACTATCACTAGGTGTATGGCAATCGGGTAAGATATGTGCATTTATGCAGTTAACATGTCATGTGTAATACGAACTATTATGCACCTTATGAACTTATAAAAATTGCAGTAAATCATACATTCCAAATTAAGTGAAATGATACAAAGGAGGTAGCAAGTATACTCAGTCGGAAGTTCAGCAAAATTCATTTCAGTGCAATCGGATTTCGGGTTTTCAAGTTACAGCCGTTTCATTTTAAGTGTTCGCTGCTGGAAATTCAGTTCCTGAACTGAACGTCCGTTTCGCAACACAATTTTCATCCTGTTGAGATCACAATTTAGCGACGTTATAGTTGAATGAAATTTAGGTTTATCAATAAGGTTTCCAACGCACTATACGGATTCTCAATCGCACCTCTACATCAGAAGTTATGTAATGTACAACAATAGGGTATTAGTTCTGTTTCTGTTTGGGACTGCTATACGTCCTGTTCTTTTAAATTACAGTTTAAATAGTAAACGACGGTAAAAAGGGGTGAAATCACTTTCTTTATTTATATAACTATTTCATATTCACTAAACTATAGGGTTCCACAATATACAAGTTCAAGCAGCAAAGGGGTAAGCATTACGAGATAGAAATCAACAACCAGAGCTGCTCTGGACTGCAGTCCAGAGCCGCTCTCCGAACCAGTTTCCGTCGTATTTTCAGTATAGAAACAATTTAAAACTTTTATGGGGTTCCAGGTCGTCGAGTCGGCTTCGATTTGAGCCCTCAAATGCATCATTCCAATTTTCAAACAATTAATTATGATTTTTACAAGTTTCAGACGCGGGAAATTTTCAGTTTTAACGGGTGTAATTGGGGATGATCGTTCAAGTCAGTACAGATTATATTTTTCAGTCAAATTTTAGCACAATGTTCATTACCACATGGGCCAGCTTATATGATCAATTTCCGTCAGTTTAATGGAAGGTTTTCATTCGGGTTTTGCATCAAACACTTATATCATATAAATTTTCACGAATTGTAAACATGGAATTAATAGGATTTTGAATTGTAACGGAATAATCTAGCATGTAGCAAGTAGGGTACTTGCCTGGAGATGACGATGGCACGGTAGCGGTCTATGAACGATGGCAAGGGATCGACGCACGCGCGGCTACGGCACGAACGCGACGGCGACTGCTTGTGTTCGGCTACGCTCGACAGCGGCTCGTGACCGCTGGAGGCGGAGTGGGGTGCTGTGGATCTCCTGGGAGTGTGCTGGGGTCGGTGGTGGTTGGCGGAGGTAGCTCCGGCGATGGGTGCAGCGATGGAGAGTTCGGGTGCTTGGAGCTTGGTGTGGGGTTTGGTGAAAGATGGAGTGAGGTAGTGGAGGGGCTCGGGTTTTGGAGGAGGTGATGTTGAGGATGCAGAGGGGTCGACGAGGTGACTGAGGTGATCGTCGTCGTCGTTGTCGTCGTGGTTCAGCGGGGGCAGGGGATGAAGCTGGGAGTTTTTTGGAGAGAGGAGAGGAGGAGGGAGAACGAGAGTGAGGAGGAGAGAGAGTTAGAGAGGGGCGCGCAAGTTCTTAGTCGGGGTCGTGGGTTCGTGGTCGCGAAGACGGGGCGTCCGCGAGGCGACGTGGGCACGTAAGGAAGCGGGGACGTGGGCTTGCGGTGAAAGAAAGGAGCGGGAAAGGTGAAACGAAGTAGGGAAGAGGATGGAGTCGGGTCGGGTCGGGTCAGCGTGGGTATGGGTTTGGGCGCGGGCTTGGGTCGGCTTAGGGAATTATTTGTTTAATTCATTTTGTAAAGGAAAAGAAATGGAAGTGGGCCAGGCTTGGTGGTTTTTATTTATATATTTTGTTTTCTTGTTTTTTTTTATTCTGTTGGGCTGGGGATTTGTATATATATTTTGTTTTTATTTTGTTTTGGGCTCTGATTTTAATTGTGGATTTATGTATATTGAGTTTTTATTTTATTTTGGAAAATTTAAATATTAAAACCTAAGCAACTAATTTTAACACAAAATAATACGAGAAAAATAGGATAACATTCGGGGGACTAGGAAAATATAGAAAGATTTTATTGATGGAAACGGGGATATACATCATACACCCCTTACAAAAATTTCGTCCTCGAAATTCAAAAAGAGACAACGAAACAACAGTATTAAACAAAGAGATGTAGAAAACGTGCACGGATATCTTCCTCACGCTCCTAGGTAAATTCTCCTGGGGAACGACCGCCCCAAGACACTCGGACTAACGGAATGACCTTATTCTTCAGCACTTTCTCCCTGCGGTCGAGGATGGTGGTGGGCTGCTCCTCGTAAGATAGATCGGTACCCAAAACTAACTCCGAATAGTCCAGAACATGACTCTCATCCCGAACATAACGCCGCAACTGAGATACGTGGAAGGTATTGTGCACACCAGCTAGCGATGGAGGCAAGGCAAGTCGATAGGCCACCTTTCCTACACGGTCTAGCACCTCGAAAGGTCGGATGAAACGGGGACTGAGTTTCCCGCGACCTCCAAACCTGATAACTCCGCAGGTAGGGGAAATCTTCAGGAAAACATGATCTCCGACTTCAAATTCTAGTGCTCTCCCGCTGGTATCTGCCCAACTCTTCTGTCGATCCTGAACCGTCTTAATGCGCTGCCTGATCATCTGGACCTTGTCGACTGTCTGAACAATAAGCTCGGGACCCAGAAATCTTCGTTCTCCCACATCGTCCCAATAAACTGGGGATCGACACTTACGCCCGTAAAGTGCTTCGAAGGGAGCCATCTGGATGCTAGCCTGGTAACTGTTGTTAAAAAAAACTCGACTAGATGCAGATGATCTTCCCAGGAACCCTGAAAATCCAACATGCAGGCTCTCAACATATCCTCGAGCGTCTGAATCGTACGCTCAGATTGTCCGTCTTTCTGCGGATGATAAGCTGTGCTGAACTTGAGACGGGTACCCAAACTCTCCTGTAAGCTCCTCCAAAAGTGCGAAACAAATCTGCTATCTCGATCTGATACATTGCTGACCGGAACTCCGTGAAGTCGTACTATCTCCTGCATGTATCTCTCTGCCAGTGACTCTGTTGACTGTACCACTCGGAATGGTAAGAAGTGTGCAGCTTTCGTGAGGCGGTCGACGATAACCCAAATGGCGTTGTTGCCCCTAGGGCTCCGTGGTAAGGCCGTCACGAAATCCATAGTAATGTGCTCCCACTTCCATTCTGATATCGGAAGCGGTTGTAACAATCCTACTGTCCTCTGATGTTCCGCCTTCACCTGTTGGCATACCAAGCACCTGGATACAAACCGCGTAATTTCTCGCTTCATCCCGTTCCACCAAAAATGCTGCTTTAGATCTCGATACATCTTCGTACCTCCCGGATGCACAGAATAAGCTGAACTATGAGCCTCAGCTAGTACCTCTTCTCGAACATCCCCCTTGGGTACGCAGAGTCTGCTATCGAATCTCAGAGAACCGTCTTCATGTATGAGTAAGTACGTTCGCAGCCCGGCTTCTACTTGCGCTCTGACCTTTTGCAATCGAGGATCATCCGCTTGTGCAGCCTTGATACGATCCACAAGAGAAGACTGCACCTGTAGTTGCCAAAACCGCCTGATTGCGCTCGGTGTAACGACTTCAAGCTCGAATCTCTGAAAGTCCTCAATGATGCTTCTATGACTGGTCAACATCATGACCGCTGGCTTGCGACTGAAAGCATCTGGTACAACATTTACTTTTCCTGGGTGATACTGAAGATCCAAGTCGTATCCGCCATCAGTTCTACCCATCGGCGTTGCCTCATATTTAGTTCTTTCTGAGTGAAGACGTACTTCAGACTTTTGTGATCCGTGTACACCTCCACCTTCTCGCCCAATAGGTAATGCCTCCAGATTTTCAATGCAAAAACCACTGCGGCTAACTCCAAGTCAAGCGTAGGGTAGTTCCTCTTGTGATTTCTCAGCTGTCGAGAGGCGTAAGCAACCATCCGACCGTGCTGCATCAGAACACGGCCTAAGCCCTTCCCTGAGGCATCACTATGTATCACCAAACCACCGGAATCATCTGGTACTGTAAGAATGGATGCCGTGGTTAACTTCTGCTTCAGTATCTCAAATGCCCAGATACACTCCTCTGTCCACACAAACGGTACCTTTTAACTAAAAGATAAATGAATTATCTGCAATTTTGTAGTTTTAAACTTTAGCTAATTATCGACAAAGAGTCATAAAAAAAATTTGAAACTCCTGTCAAGTCATTGATTTTTCCAGCCTAAACTTAATAGAACTTGATCTTAACTGAACATTTAGTGTTCTCATGGCAAGTAATTGATAAAACTCAAGTAAAGATCGTATAATATACCTCTTGATTGAGATTATGGGAAGTTCCAAGCTCGCAAAGTGGCCTCAAGTTGAAGTCTTGGCCTCTACTTAAAGTTTTATAAAGAAAATGGTATGATTTGTGTAGTGATTGGTATGAGTGTGTGTATGAATCTTGAGAGTTAGGAAATATGAGGAGAAGATGTAGAAGAAGAAGAAGAAGAAGAGATAGGAAAATTATGATATGAATGGCAAGGGCCATCCCCGCCCCCCCCCCCCCCCCCCAGAAGAAGAAGAAGAAGAAGAGATAGGAAAATTATGATATGAATGGCAAGGCCCCCCCTCCCCCTCAACATTTCTCACTCTCCCATTCTCAATATTAAATTATCCTCCATCCTCACGCCATGCCTCTTTGTTTTACTCTCCCAAGATATTTTGTAAAACAAATTAGAAACTAAAAGAGAAGATTAACTTGTCATGGCAACTAAATCTTAAGTTAAGGTTTAAACATATTTTTATACTTAAGAGACTTAATTAATTGTATATGTGTGCGCAATTAAATAAAAGAAAACCAATTTAATTAAATGCCCTCTACTTGAAATAAAACTAAATATATCATTAATTATAAAAACCCAATTTATTTAATTGTTCTCATTTATAAAAAGTTCATTTTATTAATAAAAAATTCCAAATTAAACATTAAAATTTTCGAAATGTTACAGACCGACAGCCGGGTCCCACTTTACCCTGATTCAAGAGGCATCCGCTGCCCCCCCTACCTCCTTAACTATAGGCGCATGTATCGAATATGAAGTGTAGCAAATAAGTAGTGCCCCGAAAAGAAAAAAGTGTAAAAAATAAGAAGCCATGGCTTTTTGTACAAGCGGATAATCATTTGTTGGAACAGCCTCAATGTTACTTTAGCTCTTTGTCAAAACTTTGGTGCCCATCATTGTCAAAACTTTGGTGCCCATCAATGTTACTTTATCTCTTCTGCTTAGATCCATACCCACTATAAACTATCAAAACGTCACATTAAATTATGGGTAAATTGTCAAAAAGCCCCTGGCCCACTTCAAACTTGAATAAAAAAACTCATGCTTTTTGCTCTTGTTAAAAAAAACCTAGGTCGAATCAAAACCCCGTATATACTAGTTGTCTATAATATCTAAATAGTTGCATGTAATATCTAAGCAGCTGCAATTCCCTGTAATATCTAAACGGCTGTCTGTAATATCTAGACAGTTGCATATAATATCCAAGCATTCGAGAGAATACAACACCTAAATGAAATATAGCCCAGGTGTTTTTTCATAAAGATTTTTAACAGTAGCTCTTTTCCAACAATTTCAAAAGCTACAGGAGTTTTTAGACGACTCTCAAGTGTGTCGGGGGCTTTTTGACAATTTACCCTCAAATTATTACTGCCCAAGTGCAATTAACAAATGCACCCTACTATCCATCCATATTTGCCAAAAAGCCATTATTATCTACATGTATTCTTGTCCCAACGACCCTCTCGCACACAGAACATAAGATCATCGTTTCATGTTATCTTAAATACAATTAAAAGAAGAAAATTAATTTCGAAATAAAATATGCACGAGCTGACCAGAATGTTCAACAGAATATAATTTAAGAGCCCATCTTTTCCTTATATGGGGAGTGTTGTCTAAAGCCCATACAAAATAAAAACTAAAATTCAAATCAGGCCCCATAGAAAAGCCCACAGCTGACTCTCAAACCCTAATCTCATCCCATCCCCTATATATTTCTGTCATCCGCCTCCTCTCTCAAAACCCTATCGCGCCGCTAGCAGTGGCAAGCACCAAACCCTAACCTACGCCGCCGATCGTCGTCGTCAGCAGAGCTCAGCCATGGGTCGCGTCCGCACGAAGACGGTGAAGAAATCATCGCGCCAGGTGATCGAGCGCTACTACTCGCGCATGACCCTCGATTTCCACACGAACAAGAAGATCCTCGAAGAGGTGGCCATCATCCCCTCGAAGCGCCTCCGCAACAAGATCGCCGGATTCTCCACCCACCTCATGCGCAGGATCCAGCGCGGCCCCGTGCGCGGCATCTCCCTCAAGCTGCAGGAGGAGGAGCGTGAGCGCCGCATGGACTTCGTCCCCGACGAATCGGCGATCAAGGTGGATCAGATTGAGGTCGATAAGGAGACCATGGAGATGCTGGCGGCCATTGGGATGGGGGATCTCCCCGGTGTCGAGAAGCAGGCCGAGGCCGCGGCGGCGCCGGTGTACGGAGGGCGAGGCGGGTACGCTGGTGGTCGGAGGAACTGAAAGCTGGGATCTTGAGTTGGATCGATAGTTAATGGTGAGATCTTTTTTAGATTTTGATTTGTTGGTATATTTTATGTTTGATTAAATGCCTGTTTGAACATTGGAGTTTGGCATGAAGTTTCATTTTGATGATTACGTTTGTTTTTTGTTATCGAGAATCTTATGCAAGGTTTTTTTATGGTTTCTTTTAGTTTGGGTTGTCATGTGGCATTCAATAATAACGAATGTGGCAATTTCTTGTGTAATTTGTAGGCATTGGGTACATAGATTGCATGATTTTAATTACTCTTGGTGCTACAATAATTCTAAATTATTTTATAACTGAATTGTTAATACCATATTTTTTATAGTCTTCTTAAGCATTAAGTAAATGAGTTGAGAATTCCGAACTGTTGCCTAGTAGTAGTTGTTGTTGGGTTTTGTTAGCAGTTGTCATTCTCTAATTCGAAAGAGAAGTATGTTAGATTTGAACAATCATATCTGATTTTTATGTTATTACTTGTAGCATTGCCCATATCCTGTGTGTAGAACACATATACAAGTGATTAATATTATACCTATACATTTGTTCTTAGAAAACAGTGTTGTACTCATTTTTCATCGAATGTGTTATGCCCCTTTGCTTATTGTTTTCATCACTTGCTGCATTTATCTGAACGTTTTGATTTTGGCCGTAGTTGGTTTATTTGCTATGTTTGTTGCTTCCATAATGTGAAATTTGGGATATAGTTGGTAATTATCTTGTTATTTTCTTCTATTATGTTTTTGTTGGTGATATCATCTCTGTTATGTTTGGCATTGTGTGGATATGCATGACATGTGAACAAATAATGTTGATTTCTTTCCGGCCGTTATTAGTTTTTATATATACAAATGTTAAATTCAAAGTTTACACCTTTCATTCGGGGACTTTGATTATTACTCCTCTTGCTTGCTTTCTAAAGCAATAGGTCTTTATATCATTGTTTAAATGACCATTGTATTATGAGCACAAAGTAGCCAATTTTTTGAATGCGATATCTTTGGGAATCGGATCGGCGGCCTCACTTTAGAGAACATATTCTTACTGTATGAACTGGTGCCCAATTGGTTGTTTTAATGCACTTGCTCATTCTTCAATAAGAAATTTTGAGTTTTCTTTTACTATTGCGGCTTTATATTCTAGATAATTTTTTAACCCTTCATTATCTTGAGTTCAAGATGGATTTATGTCATTCTTCTTACTGTGTTGCTGATCGAGTAACATATGATATATTTTCACTTTTCCCTTGAGTTTTTAGGCAGTCTCGTTCTATCAAGCTATTGATTATATTTTGGTTTTGGGTGATTTATTTTTTATTGCTGATATTTGTTTGGTTTATCTAAAATTGCTTCTTTATCTGCTTTGAACTGGCTAGGGTTTAAACCAGGTTTGATTGAAGAAAAATTGTTTTGTTTTATTATTTTTGTAATTAATCTGCCATGTAAGTGGTAGCTTCAACATGTTTGATTAGTTGTGTGTTTGTTTGAAGCTATAATCAGCATCTGTCTTGCATTTTTCCCCTTGTCTCTTAAAAATTTCATGTCGTTAAGGATATCTTAATTTTTCCTCTATAAATTACGTGAGTAATTTATGATATGCTAATTTCTTTAGTTTTGATGAAGGGTTCATCCAACATGATTATTATTTGCTGTTTGTTACCATTAGATTTTTCGATTTAGGAATTTTTGCACTCGGAATGAAAATGATTTTAGATTTTTGAGAGAGAGAAAGAGAGTTAAATGAGCAAAACAGTAGGTAAATCTTTACCAATTTTGTAAGAATCATTCAATTGATGTACAAAGATTTTTGATAAAATAAATTTATTTTGGCAGCTAAACAAATAGTATTTTTACCCCATTTTTGGATGCAACCCTCGAATCAAACCATTGAAATCTTATTTTTAAGTCCTGCGGCAAGTGTGTCATTTTGAAGTTAACAACATTCTGAATTAGCCTCGTCAAGTTCGACTATGAACTTTGGCAAAAAATTTCATCTGCATGAAGATCTACCCTCCTCCAACGCTCCATCTGCCATTGGTGCAAACTCCTCACATTTTCCAGTTGAAACCTTTTTCGGTCTATTTTACCTCCACTCCTCCCCAATCAATCTCTCTACGGCTGTGGCTATCACCTCTTGCACTGGTGCCATCGTTGTCAGCTTCATCACCCCTAGCTTCATCACCCCTAACGGTAACTCCAGTCTACAGCACCTCCGTCACCAATTTCTCATGTCGTCAGCTTCATCACCCCTAACGGTAACTCCAGTCTTCAGCACCTCCGTCACCAATTTCTCATTCGAGAACCGCTATTCAAACATTGACCATGTCCACACACACCTTCTAGAACCGAGTTCCGTCCACAGTGCATAATGAATCCTCCCAAGGCTATGTGCTACAGAATCATCCTCCGACCTGGACTCATCCTGTCATCAGTGCATAATGAATCCCTCCCAATGCTGTGTTCGACAGAATCATCCTCGCGCCTGGACTCGTCGGAGAATTTCGCCCTCAGCGAACCATTCTGTTTCTGAATTTTCAACTGGGTTGTTTTTTTTTGGGTGGGGATACTACTTGTTTGTTGATTACCCATATGAAAGGCTTGTTTGAAACAAGCCATCCTGAGCCAAATGAGTTGAGATGACCAAAAATTGCCCATGCTAAAACAAACATAGACCACTGACTTTGGGTTCATTGGATCAAGCCTTCTCTTGCATTGGAGCTCATCGATTGGAGCTTTTGTTGCCCCTATCAGGCTAATTTTTTCTACCGTTGTTAAAAAGTTGAAGCTGGCCCAATCATCCAAGTATATTTTTTCCCAGTAGATTTCTTTTAACACTTCACTATATCCTCATCGGAGCTATTGATCAGTATGCCATCAGCACCCACTTCAGAATCTCGGATCTCATCGAAAATCCACCGCAGGCTCTAATCCTGAAAATGCTTCAGCGGCTGTAGCCTATCTACCTCTTGTAGCAAGCCCGGAAGCACGAAAGTTTCGGAGTCCGATACTGATTTTTCATGAGTCTTGTGTATGGACAAGTTATTAAGACACTAGATCGCAAGGCAACTGAAGCCATGGAAAACGATTGGTTTTTTTTTTGAAATAGTACCAATTAAAAAATTTATTATTAAAATAGGAGGGTTGGGTTTAAAATTCTCAAAATAGGGCGGTTTCGTCCCACCTCCACCCCACAACCCCAACCCCGAATAGAGGGCGGGTTCCCAGAACCCGCCCTCTATACTAATGTATAGGGGGCGGGTTCTAGGAACCCGCCCCTATATTAATAATTTTATAATTATAATTAGATAATTATAAATATAATTTTAATTATATAATTATAATTATAATTATGATTATAATTATTTTTAAAAAATAAATAAACGTAAAAAATATTTGAATAAAATAATAAAATTTTATTATATCAATATTTTTTACAGAATGAATCCGTCAAAATTTACAATACAAAAAAATCCTATCCGATTTCTATCTCGACAGTCAAATTTATAATATCAAAATGAATCCGTCAAATTTACAATATAAAAAAATCCTATCTGTTTGTAAAATGTAAATAACTATCGTTTTCCTTTTCCCTTTCCCTTATGAAATCCGAGGAGGCTTGACATAAGCCTATGCCTCCTGGGATGACTGGAGGACTCACCCGTTTCTTGGGTAGATGGCGGCGGCGGCGTCTGCTCTTCTGCTTCGGGTTCGGCTTCGGCTTCAGCAGCGTCTTGGACAGGCTGTTGTTCCGCAAATCCTGAACCTGAATGTGGGACAGGTGTCGGATATGTGCTGCCTCCCAACAACTGTATGTAGGACGATAAATCCGTGTCCCAACTGAGCAGTTGTAGCGAAGAACCTGTCCCGGTTTCATGCGGCTGCTGTTGCACAAAACCTTGGCCCCATGGCTGCACAAATCCTGACCCCCAAGATTGCTGTTGTTGCGCAAAACCTGACCCCCCAGACGGCTGTTCTGCAAAACCTGACCCCCCAGACGGCTGTTCTGCAAAACCTGACCCCCAAGACTGGTGTTGTTGCGCTTGTCCGGTATGCCAGGGTTGCTGCTGACGGTATGGTGATCCAAACCACTGATCCTGCTGCGCTGGATCTTCGTGATGCCGCGGCTCTGGTGCCGGCTCATGCTGCGGCTCTGGTGCCGGTTCATACTGCGGCTCCGGTGCTGGCTGATACTGCTGCTCTGGTGCCGGCGATAAATGTTGAAGAATATTATATGAATCGAATACACCACCAATTAATTGGTCTGCACTTGAAAATAGAGCCTGAGTTGCCAGACCAGCATCAGTCGGGTATGGTTCATGCACCATTATTTGTATAAGATGCAACCCACGAGCATGTCGTTATATTAGAAATAAGAAATAAGTATTGACTCATACCGCCGGATGTTAAAAAGTAATATAATATAAAGAATTCAACTTACCAAATCTCGTTCCACGTGGCCTCTAGGCTCGTACCGCGAGATGTTTGGGAAGTTGTTAGGGGGAGCAGAAAGATATCTTATGGTGACACGCTTATACCACTGTAGATATGCTTTGGTAGCGTCGGTGGCTGTTTGGTCACCTATTTGCTGTAAGGCAATATTACGCTGCCTATCCTCCCTTCTCAGCAAATATTGATGATGATGCTCCTTCCAATCACGCTCCGCCTTTCCTCAGCGCATGTCTCCCTCTATTGTCATAGGCGAAGGCGGCGGGACAGGAATATATTGTGATCTATTAAACTGTCGCAACACCCGGTCCGGGAGGTGCATGACAACGACATTAATGCAGAGGAGTGGGCATCGAGCCCGCCAAACCGGCTCTCCTTCGATACAGATGCCGGCTAATCTTTGCAGACGATCTGCTGTATAAAGCGTCCACATGAACTGCGCAAATAACATAGTACAAAAATTGTGATGAAGGTATTTCAAAATTTTAAAACAAACTTAATTACCTAAGTTATGGTTGCCTGAGTCACCTCCATGCGATCCAACTCATCTCTATAGTACATAAGTACTCGACGAGGAGCCTTATACGCTTTCTTTCCATTCCACCAACAGCCGAGCGGCTTTCCAGGGGTATCCAAGCCAGTTATTTTAACTCGATCCGGTCTTCCCATATACATATGCTCCCATGACCAGATCTATAAATAAAGTTTCAGATGATAAGAGAGAAAACCAATATTATAATTTTGCAAATTTCTAGCTGTGAAAAACAAGGAATTTACCTGAAGTAATGTAATGCATCCACAAATTTTATCCTTCGTTGGTGCACATGCCTTATCGAGTTCCTTGTAAAGAAAGACCAGGACCCCTGCTCCCCAAGCATATTGGCCACACACATCAAAATCCGTAAGGAAGCCAAGTATAACGGATGGACATGCGTTGCCGATTGGTCCGGTATCAATCAAGAACCGATCATGTACAGAATGTAGGCACGCGTATGTCTATCCAAGACTTCATCGGTGGCTTCATCAGGGATATTACTAAATGTATCTTTTAGCCAGTTTAAACTGATCTTATACCCCTTACTGTAGCCTCCTGGTGCCTGATATTAGCATTTTTTGTGAAATATTAAAACTAGAAATAATGTACAACATGCAATAGGTACACTAAATAGGGGAATCAAAATGAAATTTTTTACCTGTCCGAGAACAGACTCGGCATATGTATCCCAGTATGGGTGGTCGGTATCTGGACCAACAATTTTTCCTTCGACCAATCTAAGCCCATTGGCCCGTAAACCGAGTAAGAGGCCAATATCCTGGAGTGTGATAGTGGTCTCACCCCATCATAGATGAAAAGTGTGGGTCTCTTTTCTCCAGCGCTCAACTAGAGAGGTAACGAGGGCGTGATCGATTTGGATATGACGAAGCAATGAAGCTTCATAAAATCCGGCCCGTCGAAACCGCTGGGTTATTCGCTGGTCAGTAACTATCCACTTGTCTGAACTATGGGTGACGACGGTGAGATTATCTCCATCCTGCAAAATTAAATAATGTTATTTTCAACTATTAAAATTAAAAGAAAGGGGTAATTAAAAAAAATTACGAAGTTTAGAATATTTCCTCTCCGTGTAATATATTAAAATATCTGTGTTCGTTTTGATGAACGAGCAGAGATTTGTCGAATGGTTGATTCTCCATTGAGACGACTTGAGATATGAGAAGGGACAGAATTAATTTGAAGAAAGAGTTAATTTGATAAAAGTTTGATGAAAGACACACCGGAGGGTGGGGAGGGTGGGTTTTATAGGGAAAGGAGGGCGGGTTCCTGAGACCCGTCCTCTTTAACGATTAGTCAAATCAGTTTTTTGTGCTTGTGTTTGCAGAAGGAAGAGGGCGGGTTCCAGGAACCCGCCCTCTTCAATAATTATATTTAGTATGTTTGTGATATCAAATCAGCTTTTTATATATTTTTTATATATTTTTTAATATTGTGTTTATTAAAACAAAGAGGGCAGGTTATTAGAACCCGCCCTCTTCAATAATTATATGATATTTTGTTGTGTCACATCACTTTTTTATCTGTTGTCCCATCATTTGCAGAACTAAGAGGGCGGGTTCTAATAATCGCTCTCTTCAATAATTATATTTCTGTTATATATTTTTTAATATTGTGTTGTCTGTTTGTCAAATCAGTTTTTATATATTTTTTAATATTGTGTTGTGTGTTTGTCGTGTGTTATTAAAGAGGGCGGGTTATTAGAACCCGCCCTCTTCAATAATTATATGATATTCCGTTGTGTCACATCACTTTTTTTTTGTCTGTGTGTTGTCCCATCATTTTTGGTTTGTGCAGAAGGAAGATGGCGGGTTATTAAAAACCGCCCTCTTCAATAATTATATTTCCGTCCGTATTATTAAAACAAAGATAGCGGGTTATTAGAACCCGCTCTCTTCAATAATTATATGATATTCTGTTGTGTCACATCATTTTTTTTTGTTTGTTGTCCCATCATTGTTTGCAGAAGGAAGAGGGCGGGTTCTAATAACCCGCCCTCTTCAATAATTATATTTCTGTGGTGTCAAATCAGTTTTTATATATTTTTTAATATTGTGTTGTCTGTTTGTCGTGTGTTATTAAAGAGGGCGGGTTATAAGAACCCGCCGTCTTCAATAATTATATGATATTCCGTTGTGTCACATCATTTTTTTTTTGTCTGTGTATTGTCCTATCATTTTTTGTTTGTGCAGAAGGAAGAGGGCGGGTTATTAAAAACCGCCCTCTTCAATAATTATATTTCCGTCCGTGTTATTAAAACAAAGAGGGCGGGTTATTAGAACCCGCCCTCTTCAATAATCATATGATATTCCGTTGTCACATCACTTTTTTTTGTCTGTGTGTTGTCCCATCATTTTTTGTCGTGTTTGCAGAAGGAAGAGGGCGGGTTATTAGAACCCACCCTCTTCAATAATTATATGAGGGCGTGTTTCAGGAACCCGCCCTCATATTCTATAAATACCTCTCTGCTATACAACAACTATCCATTTACGCTCTATCCTATACACAACCATCCACTTAAGCTCTATCCTATACACAACTATCCAATTATAAGTGTGGAGTTTAGGAAGAAGGTTCGGTACCATAGTCGGGAGGGAGGAGCTGATGGATAGGATCAAGACGGAACAGTTCACAAAGTATTGGAGGTAAACCAATCTTTTCAAGCATCTTCCCAATTATATATACTAGGATCCTTGAGAGAAAGATCACTAAAAGAATTATAAATTAAAATTTAATGTCCTTCCAATACATGTTCGGCAAATTGATGTTTTCAATAGCTTAATCTCTAGAAGGATTAGTTGAAACTGATATATAATGTCATAACCAATAATTATTTGAAGACTACAATAATCCAAAGTGACCTTTGAAGGATGTTCTTATTAATCTCACTACCAACAAAATTCTTGATTGGCATAAAAAAATACATGTGATGGCTAATGTTCTGTTAACATCAATCTGAACAATCTTAAATATTACGCCTTGAGCTGTTAAAAAAACGATGATAGAACTGGTAATTTAATGTCCTTCTAATTAGAAAGCATATGGCACTATACAACTACCTTAATAAGTTCCCCCAGTCCATCCCTCTTTCAACTATTTCATTTTACCGTAAATTTATCCTGCTTATTTGAAGTATATCAAGAGGAGCAACCTGCTGCAACATATACTGCCATCTTGGTATCCTAGCTTTTGAATTTTAAAAGCATTCGAGGAAAAATTCATCTTGGCCTGCTCTAACACACCAACTTATTGCGATTTTAAGTTTAATCTTAAAAAAATCAATTAAAAACCTAAAATGAGCTCAGGATCTAAAAACTAAAAAAATCAAAAATCAAAAGAAACAAAGTCTTGTTTCTAATGCTTAGAATTCCAACACACAACCGATTTCAATTTGGTCAAGAATATCCAGTTACGAATAATAACATCCATTATATTTTCTATATGTACTAATATCTTGTTCAGTTTGATATTTATTATTTTGTACTATAAAATGATTTTGTCGACACAACATAAAAAATATAGTTCGTAAAACTGAATATATATAAGTCAATGCAAACTTATTGCAAGTTTCTTCTTTGCGCAAACTCTCTATCTCTCTCCAACAAAACTGTTTTTGTGCAGGATTCTTTGCGCCGCCGCCAAATAAGTTGTTTGCAAGTGTTTTCGATTTATGTTTATTACTGTTTTGTATAAATAATACGGACTTTAAGGGGCTATAACACCAATTCAGATTGGGTGGGGATTTCATCACCCTTTCTAAGACCCCAAAAATCACTAAAAGCATACGCATTACCCTCGAGTTTAATTAAAAAAATATCTAGACTCAGCCAACTAAAGACTGGCGTGCTCAATAGGACAGAGAAAGGTTGTGGGCATTCGATCGTTTATCTAAACTTGACTTTGTGGTGCCTATGCTAGACAAGTGAGAAAGGTAACTTTAAAAGGCCCGTCTCACGGTGATTCGTGAGCGGATCCCTCCTTTCCTCATTTGTGCTTACCTGGCCACAATTGGCAGTGAAGAAGCGATTTGAGGGTTATCTCACAACTTGTCACTTTGGAACAGTTAGGAGCAGTCTGGTGGACTTTGAAAACCATAGCTCTAGGTATGATTGTGCATGGTTTGACTGTGATTGTATGAAGTTGTTAACGCTTTTTTTATTGTTGGCCTGATATTGTTTGATGCAGATTATGGCATGTTCAAGTTTATTTGTTGTATGTAAATACGATGGCCGGATTATCACAAGTGCACAAGGTCCCGAGTATATGGGCGGGTCCGTAAGAATCATGCGATTAGAACCATCAACGACTTTTAATGAACTAGAGAATAAAGTGTTCAAAATCACGAAATACGATCCCCATGAAATTATGGTTAGATTAAGTTGTATATGGCCTATGTTTAGTGGAAATACATTGGTTGAAATTATAGACGATGCATCAATATCTTCGATGATAGATTTCGGTCTGTCAAACACCCAGCATTCTTTTGAACTTTTGGTTCAGAAGGAGCAATTGGAAGTATCAGATGTCCCTCCAACGGGTAATTTTGATGGTAATGCTGGAGATAGTTCCTGGGGGTACGGTCACATGGTTAACGATGATACCGTCAGTCTCGGTAGATATGACTATACACAACATTATTCAAATCTTCAAACTTATGGGTAAACATTTTATAAATTCATGTTCAAACATTTTAGTAATACCAAGGTACTAATATTCAAACATTTTATAAATCCATAAATTCAGGTTCTCCCAGTCGACTGCTGCAGTTACAAGCACCCCAGAAGAACAACAAGGATTACCATACACAACATTTTAGTAATACCAAGATACTAATATTCAAACATTTTATAAATCCGTAAATCCAGGTTCTCCCAGTCGACTGCTGCAGTTACATGCACCCCAAAAGAACAACAAGGATTACCATACACAACCTTCCACAGGTAAATAAATCTGAAACAAGTGATGATTTATTTACGAAAATATTAAGGAATAATATTATAATAACAATTTATATACTAAACGCAGATTTTCCCACACCTCCGCATCATTCCAACACGATCCAAATAGCGCATTCCAAGCATGTCCGTCCACATCTTTCCGGTCTTCTCATTCCGAACCATCCATATTATACCGACCACAACCATCATATATTGCACCCGAGCCTTATGTTGTTACGGGTGACATTGATATGTGTGGCAGTGATGATGATGAAATCGGTGAAGGTCGTCAGGGGGAGGATAGCGTGGAATATGCCGCTGGATTGAATGAGGTAGTATTCTTTGATGGTATTGTTGCAAATAATGATTTTGTCGAACTAGAAGATCCCGGTCTCGATCCGCTGGAAGATGATAGTTGGGTAGACTTAGCCGTGGCAGAAGTAAATACGACACCCTATTTGGAAGCGACAACAGCAAGCGAAGATTGCGTCAGTGTCGGGGATTTGTTTCAGGAAAAAGGAGATCTTATTTGTAAGCTGAAGTCGTGGTCTATTCAGCAAAACGTTACATTTAAAACCGAAGAGTCAAATAAGACGTATTATACGGTGGTATGTACGGAAGCTCCTGAATGTAAGTGGAGATTGCATGCATGGTGTTCCAAAAGAGCCAAAGCTTGGAAGGTCACGAAATATAACCAAGAACATACTTGCATCAATTCTACTATGTTACAAGATCAACGGAATTGCACTTCATCTTACATTTGCTCGCTAATCATGCCACTAATCCGTACAGATGTGGCGATGACTCCCCGAGAGATACGGCTCTTGGTTAGCGGAGAGAATAAAATTCAGATTTCGTATGTGAAGGCATGGGATGCTCGTAGAAAGGCTTTATGCAAGATATTTGGGGACTGGAAAAGCTCGTACAACTCACTAGTCCCTTTTATGGAAGCCATGAAAGCATCAAATCCGGGGACCGTATACCGGTTAAAAACCACAGAAACAGATGTCGAAAGCTCTGTCAGGTTTCAAAGAATTTTCTGGTGCTTTGGTCCATGTGCAGCTGGTTTCACACACTATCGGCCGGTATTGTGCGTTGATGATACGTATCTATACGGTAAGTACAGAGGCTGCATGTTAATTGCTACAGGTGTTGATGCTAATAACAGTATATTTCCGTTGGGATTTTCTATTGTCGAGGGTGAAAATACATCATCCTGGTCATGGTTTTTCCGTCAACTCAAAAATATCCCATCTGTTATTGATAAAATAGATTTATGCATCATATCTGATAGACATCTGGGAATACTAGCTGCAATGAGATCTGTATTTTCGACGACCCCACATAGGTTTTGCTTACGACACTTCAGGCAAAATTTTGATAGAAAATTTAAAAATTCGGATCTACATAAGCTTATGTACAAATCCGGTGAAACGCCTGACCCTAATGTTCATGACATGTACATGAAAATTGGGGAGATGAGTCAAGCCGCGAAAGCGTGGTTAGATGAGTATTCAGTACGCATGTGGTCACAAGCACATGATGATGGGTGCAGACATCTACTAATGACGACTAATATATCTGAAAGCTTCAACAGGGTCCTTAAAGGCGTTAGAGGCTTACCGATACAGGGGTTGATTGTTCGAACCTTTTTCTGGATGAATACTTACTTTGTGCACAGAAGAGAAAAGTCCTTGGCGATGGAGACTCCGCTCACCGCGTATTACGAAGATATATTCCGGAAAAGAGAGCGCATAGCACAATACTACAGATCCGAAAGGTTTGACACGACGGAGTTTCAAGTAACGGGCAGTAATAGGAATCAATATACCGTGAACTTTAGAGATGAAGGGCTCTCTTCGTGTATATGCGGTCTTTTCCAGCAACAACATTTATCTTGTGCCTACGCAATTGCTGCTGCGAGCAGCATATATAACTCACATTACAATTTTGCTTCCCATTACTATACAGTTTCCAATTACCAAGACGCATACGATCCAAAATTTCATCCTATACCGGACAGTCGCTATTGGCACTATTATACTGCGAACAGACAAACACCGACTGTATTACCGCCGGAAAAAAATATAAGGCCCGGAAGACCTAAGGTGCGTCGAGATCGAATGACAATGGATGTTGATCCTCAGCAAAGGCACGCCAGATGTAGCCTATGCAAACAACCAGGCCATTATAGGACCAGATGTCCAGGACAGTTATCAGGGGCGGGACCTTCGGGATCGTGACAAGTGCACCGGAAGATTTTTTTGTATTATAAATTTGACGGACTCATTTTGTTATTATAAATTTGACCGTCGATATAGAATTTACATTTTACAAACAGATAGGATTTTTTTATATTGTAAATTTGACGGATTCATTTTGATATTATAAATTTGACCGTCGAGATAGAAATCGGATAGGATTTTTTTGTATTGTAAATTTTGACGGATTCATTCGGTAAAAAACATTGATATAATAAAATTTTATTATTTTATTCAAATATTTTTTACGTTTATTTATATTTTAAATTTTTTTAAAATAATTATAATTATAATTATAATCATAATTATATAATTATATAATTAAAATTATATTTATAATTGTATAATTATAATTATAAAATTATTAAAATAGGGGCGGGTTCCTAGAACCCGCCCCCTATACATTAGTATAGAGGGCGGGTTCTGGGAACCCGCCCCTATACATTAGGGTTCCGGGAACCCGCCCTCTATACTAATGTATAGGGGGCGGGTTTTCAGAACCCGCCCTCTATTCTGGGTTGGGGGTGGGATGGGAGGGTGGGGGGCGAAACCGTCCTATTTTGAGAATTTTAAACCCAACCCCCTATTTTAATAATAAATTTTTTAATTGGTAATATTTCAAAAAAAAACCCAAAACGATTCACTGCACTCTGGATTCGCTCGTGATGTCTTTCGCCCACAAATTGCAGAAATGGGTAGTCAAGAGTGGAATCTTCGGATCGCAAAGGTGTTCGAGAAGTGAAATTTTTAGCATCTTCGAAATGTTGTAGAAGTCAAGCAGGACGGAGTTTGAAGCGAGCGAATCAAGATTTTCGCAGACGTAAGGGAGGCCGAATTTGGATGAAGGGAAGGGAAGCGAGATGAAGTCGATCAGGAGTTTGGATTCGGGGATTCAGTAGAAAGCGGAAGTGATTTGGGAAAAGTTGGACAGGTTGATGATTTGGGAGACGACAATGTAATGGTTGGCGAGGGGTTGGCGAGGAGTTCGGGCGATGTCGAGCATTGGGATTGATCAGTGGCCTTGTGTTAGCCATGGAACGAGAACAAAGTGTTGTTGGTCATTGATAGTATTCATTTTGTCGAGGTTGAGAAAGTAATAAGCAAAATTAATTAATATATACTTCAACACATGTTTATTTATCTCATCAAACTACTTAGAACTCCAAAATACTCAAAACTTTCATTTTGCATTATTTTATTTGGAAAATATAAATAAAAAATGTTTGGTTTCTTTGAATTTATATCTTAACAATCGAGCCTAATATTGTTAGTATAGAAAAAGATAAGCATACTAGTTTAAAACGGTCTTACAAAAACATTTAGTACTATTATTCAATATAAGTATACTTTTATGTCAGAAAATATGTTTGTACTCGAATTCCCTAAAAAGAAATTTGGTGTTTGGTTGTCATTTGAGCTATGAGAAAAGGTAAAAGAGGTAAAAAGGGGAAAAAGGAAAGAGAAAAAGAAAAAAAGAAAAAAAAATGCTTAATGGATCTGACAAGTAGTTTACCTCTGGATCCAAAGTCCAAACAGCCGAACGGGTTACGGATCCAAGTATCTAAAACCGCTTTTGCCCTATTATCACTTCCTCCAACTCTCGCTCTCACCATCTCACAAACGAGAAACGAAATGGAAGTCGAGTTCCACGAAAATCCTCCGAAGACCCAAACCCAAGCCTCATCCTCGATCCCTCTATCATCCCTGACCTCCGCCCTCGATCTCGCCTCTCAATCCACCAAATTCATCTCCAGCAACGACAAAACCCTAACCCTAACCGCCCTCTCCTCTCTCAGCACCGCCTATGAACTTATCGGATCCTTCCTCTCCCAGTTCGAACCCGATAAGGCCCTGCAGTATGACGGCGATGAGCCGATGCGCGATCAGCAGGAGGAAGAGTCGAAGATCATCGAAGAGGTTGAAGAAGGGATGAGGGAGTGCGTGCTGCAGAGCAAGCGGAGGAAGCGGCGGATCTCGCCGTCGTGGCGGATGGGGAGGGATGCGGATCGAGGGGAGGAGTTGGCGTTTGTGGATCCGATGGATCGGAGGCGATCGGCCCTTGATCTTGTGTTCCAGTTCTATGCTTGAGATGTGAAAAAGGTACGTGCTTTTTCCACTATTTGAAGGAATTATGGAAAAAGGAGAAGATTTAGAATGAGGAAGAGAATGAAAAGTTACTTTGTGATTATAATATAGTGTTTTAATCCACTAGAACATGCAATATACCGCATTTGGAATTTTAAAAGAGAGTAAATGTTAGTGTATGTGGAGAAATTGTTGGTAACATGAGATGTGTAAATGTGAAGGACAATTTTTTCGAAATATTTAGCAAAATGGTGTTCCCCAAAAAATATTTAGCAGAATGATGTTGTGCTGGACGTATTCTTAACTAAAACCACATTTTAAAAGTGCAGTTTTAAGATTAAAAAAAACTTGTAAAACCCATAAACTTTGTTGGTTGGAGGGGATCTTTGTTGGTTGTGGAGGGGAACTTAAACCCGCAGTTTCAATGTGGCGGTTCTTAACTTATAAGATTTTTGTGAAGATTTTAGCTTAAAACCGTACTTTAAAGTGCAGTTTTAGTTAACAACAACTAAACCGGGCTAATCACGAGCCCAACACCATTCTCCTAAATATTTTTGGGGGAACATCATTGTGCTAAATATTTTGAAAATTGCTAATTCCCAATGGTTGCGAACTACTTCTTACTAAAGAACTTTCGTTTTTCATTATAAATTAGAGAGACTTGCGGTTTGGCGCCTGATAAGGAAAATAGTGAGCTTATTCTAATGCAATTACTAAGCATGGTATTATTGATATCTGAGTTAGTGATTTGTCGAGCTAAGTGTTCAAGTGAAGCTAGTAATCAAGTGAGTTTAACAAGTCACCCTACCAAATGGGACACATTTGGTTGATTTTAGCCTTGGTAGTTGTAGACGGAACTTATTGAAAGGGATCATTAGGCTATTCTTAAAGTTGCAAATTTATGTTCCTCGTGAAGCTGTATATATCGATTATGTCGCGTATGAATTGAAATTGATCTAGAACCGAGCCAATCAAAGCGTTTGTGAAACTGATTTCCATTGGTGGATGCTCACTTATCTGATAATATTTGACAGTGGCTGGCTAATTGGGAAGCCAGGGTATAAGTTAGTCTTGACCAAGGATATTGTTCGATGCCCTTTTGCATCCATTTGTCAATCTCAAATAAGGTGAACGGCTAATTCGCCCAAGGCGAGGGCAAAATGCTTAAATTTTACATACATTAAAATAAAACATAGTCGTATTTAAGGGTTGGATAGTTGATTGGGAGTGAATTATGAGAGGATAGTTTGGTAAGTTTTTGACCTGAAATGGGAGCTTATTAATGAAGACTCTACAATTTTTCAATCCACAATGAATTGTAAGTTCCAAGCTTAACTATTCATGATTTCATTGGCATTATTTGGCTTTGGTCCGTTGTTTTATTTATTTGAACATTTATTAGTTTAAAACTCGTTGAAGTCAGGAAATTACCCTCGAAAAATCTGGAAAGTGAAATAAAGCATTTCAGTTTATATGTTAATACATAAAATGTGTTTATTTCTCCTTGCTCTGATTCTCAACCATTTCTAAAGCTTGATAATTTCTTCATAACAAATCCTTTAATTCCTCATTTTTAATAACAGAATGAAAAATCAGGAGAAAGATTAATGAGATGCAGGGAGTATAGCAGCAACCAGTTCTTGTGTAACGGTCTGGAAAATTGGATACATTTGAAATGAGTTGCATTTGCATTTTGATTTCTGTTGTTGATCCACTACCTTCCTTGTCCATGCTTTTCTAGGATACATGCTAAGGCATCTCCCTTCAAAACATTAGGATGCCTTGCAATTTTGGTTTAACATGAAAGTATGCCTCTTATCCAGTGTTTTAAAAAGCGGCCGAGCGGGTTTCGCTGCTCCGCTTTATCCCGATTAAGCGGGTGATATTGCATAACCTATTTTATTGATGTTACAACTCATAA
The DNA here is from genome assembly GCA_030015575.1 of Agapanthus africanus. NCBI lineage: Eukaryota > Viridiplantae > Streptophyta > Magnoliopsida > Asparagales > Amaryllidaceae > Agapanthus > Agapanthus africanus. Next base: position 52,898,228 of record CM057350.1, on the reverse strand, counting down.
TTGTTATAAAGGATATGTAAGTATTGTTATTGGAGTAAGAATACACAAATTCCAATTAATACAATATTCCATCTTTTCTTTTTCTCTTTTTCCACTTTTCTATTTTTCGTGCTCGACTCGATAAATCCCACGGAGCTGGCTTTGAGACGCTTCAAGATTTGGATTTCAAAACTCCAAAATTTTAGTTTTATCAACTTCAAAAAGTCGAGATCTAAATCGATTTCGAGCAATCCTTGAGTTTTCTATTTCTATTTCGAGTAGTTTTTGAATTTCGATCTTGAAATTCCAATTCTATTTTGACTCCATCTGGTTTCGAGCTACACTCTTTTAGATATTTTTAAAAAATAATTTGGTAAGTATTTTTACTGATTTGAGCTATGATGCTGGGCATTGAAAAGCTTATAATCACTATATAAGCTAATAAATTCTAAGAAAATTTCAATTTTGCATTGAATTATTTGAGCATATTTTAGCAAATAACATATTGTCTAAGCAACTTTGTTAACTTTTGGATTAAATTTTGACAATTGCTAGTACAAAAGCAACATAAAAATAGTTAGAACGTAATGAGAATCATTATTTATCGACAAGAAAAGGAATATTGATGAAACACGTTCTGATTTTTGAACGGCATGTGCGGCCGCTTAAGCCTTTTGGCTTCTCGACCGCTCCGCTTTTCTTTTCCGCTTTTAAAACACTGTACTTATCTTTATGTGCATGAGTTAGCCTTCATTGTCAACTTACGTGAAAAGAGAGTTATGTTTGTTAAACCCATGTAAATTAAATCGTTAAGTTAGCCTTTTATAATAAGGATTAAATCCTCATACTTCTTTTGGATGTGCTCTCTCTCTCTCTCTCTCCTCTCTCTCTCTCTCTCTCGCGTGCCTATTTGTGCTTATCATGTGAAGGGCGGGTTAAATTCTTTTTACCTGTGGATCAAGGAATACTTGAGATTAATATTCACATATGGGATAAGGTAAAAGGACTTTAAAGTTTAAACTAAATGCAACTGGATGTAGATTGATGCTATTACTGGAACCAGGAAATATTTGACAAATGTAGTGCATAAAGGCTCACTGCTTTGAACCATAGTAATCTTGAGCATCAAACTAAAATCTCAGTGGAATACGAAAAATAATATCAGGAATAAGCAGAGTGGCGTTGACAAATGTAGCAAGTATGAGGAAATGTGTAGAAGGCTGATTATTTTGAAGGATGGTGGTTCTTGGCACCAATATAAAATATCATCAGCATAGAAAAGATGATGTTGGAAAAAGCAGTGGACTTAAGTACTTAACATCATACTTTTATTCGTCGAGTTTAGCATTATTAACATCACCGAGCAATCAATCACTTCATAATGCCAAATTATTGTGAGAGGAGAGTATATGCTCTTTCAACACTTAAGGTCTGGATCAACGGAACAAGAGTTTGTACTTGCATGTTTTTTTACAGAAAGAATATCTCATCTTATATCTTTGTCTAGCTGTCTGGATTTGCTTAATCTTGGAGAAAATTTGAGGCTAGATGCTTATTACCTACCAGTCAAACCGACCATCAAGGTTCCATGCCGTGGTCTTCTCTTGGCCGTATTGTCCATGTATTAGCTAGAACACCAAGACAATAAGAGTGCACTTCAGATTTCAATTATTAAATGGTTAGATTCTTTTATGGAGTTTTCTTGACCTATTAATGATGCTCTATAGCCAATTCTGATTGTCCGTGAAAAATAGTATCTCTCCCCTAGGCATTATTATCCCTGTTGTCAAACAGGGCATTAGTAAGGAGTTGATGTAGTCTGAGGAACTATGTTGGTAAAGTCCTCCAAAAACCATTGTAATTGAATGGAATTTTCCTCTTAAGGGTCTACAGTGATCTTGGTGTGTTCGTTGGTTAGGTGCAAGTGCAATCCATGTTGACGTCTCTCTTTAATTGTATTCCATATAAAACTTTTGAATGATAGGAGTTTTTTTTAATCAACCCCCTTCAGGGACCGAACTTGCGCCTCTCACATTGGAGAGGAAATTGGTACCAACTGCGCTAAGCCCAGTTGGTTGAATGATGGGAATTGATGGTATGTAAAACAGCTGATGGATTTTGATAACCACCAAGGCTGTGTTTGGTTGGAGAAAAAAATGAGCTGATAGAAAAAATGAAAAGAAAGAAAAATGGTAAGGTACTAACACACTATAAGAAGGGAAAGTTATTTTTCTTGTTTGGAATGAAAAATAGTCGGACAAAAATCTAGAGAAACTCATTCTCAGACATACGAAAGCATGTCTTTGGCATTTCAGTTTCCTGTTTTAACTCAGCTGGAAACTTAGCTGTACAATTCATGCTATTGTGTGGATCATTGTCATCTTTTTTCATTCATTTACATAAATTCTCTACTACTTTTCTCACTCATTTATAGTATTTTTGGATATTTTTTTCTATTTGGGGTAAACTCTCCAAGTTCTCATTTTCTTGTATTGTTTTAACGGCAGGGCAAACTAATGATATCGAGGATAAGCTTTCTATTGGGCATTTGTTTCTCCTGGTTCACCTTGGCCAGGATATCAGATACATACCCGTATGCGACCCGCCATGGATGTGTATGAAACAGCTATAGCTGTTTATATATCATGTTGCAAACTTGTAGCAATGCAGAATTATTAATATTGTGTGATATTATATTTATTTCTGGGGACACCTTGCAGTGTTTTGGACGTAAAAAATGTGCGCTGGTCTGTGATTAAGAGTCTTTGCATTGTCTGGACATTAAAATTTGTTCTGTTAATATGAACAATTGACGAAGAGAACAAGCATGTTTCTGTTGTTTCTAAGAAAATGTTTGCTTGCTGCCCGCAGATGAAGTTTCATGTATTATTAATTCCATTGTGGCTTGAATAATTTTGATTAGTTATGTTTGATATTGAATCCGTGGCTCGACCCATGTATGTACTGCCAGCAATTTTTATCATAGTAGAACTGTTCAGGTACTCTGGGTTAGGGGAAAATGGGTTCGATTCTAGGCTCGAAAGTCAATAGGAAAAACTCCACGGCAAAAAATCCTATGAAAAACTTTCAAGATCCAAAAAGTTATAGGCTGTCCATAGTACAATCAATCAAATTTTACATTTTAATATTCCCACAACGTCCTTGTTGAATTCGTAGATAACTGCTACATTTAGTAGGTAAATTGCTACACTTAACTGATGACTACTATATTTATCAGATGTAGCAGTTTATATTAACTGCTACATTTATCAGATGTAGCAGTTTACATTAACTGCTACATTTAGCAAATAACTACTACATTTATCGGATGTAGTAGTTTATCTGCTAAATATAGCAGTCATTTGTTAGAAGTTGAAAAGAGTATTATGAGAATATTAAAAAGTTAGCTGCCAGAAGTTTACAAAGTATCGTAGGAATATTAAAAGGTCATCAAAATGGCTGGTTGTACTATAAAGACATACACCTATAATTTTCTGGATCTAAAGAGGTTTTTATGAGCTTTTTTTTCCGGGAGGTTTTCCTATTGCTTTTGAGGCGTAAGGAGTTGGACCCATTTTTCTATATTTTATATCGAGCAGAATTTTCAACTTATTATATTAAAAGTGCACAAAAGCTAAAACTACATTGCTGCTCCGACTTAGCAAGGCAATGCTATAAGTATAATGCATGTTTTCCCTCAAACTATAAGAAATCTGATAATGCTCGATATTGGCCACCTCTAAGATCAGGACGCGTGGCAGATGATGTGTCCCGAGACTCGGAAGAAGGGGCCCACAGGGGCTGATCAGGCCACCCTGTGCCCAACCTGCAAACCCGAGCTGACCCTCCTCGGGGCCCCCTACAAATTAGCTTCCTCGGCCCTTCGGGTCGCCCCGAGCTGCCGCAGGACCAAGACTCCTCGGCCTCCTCGCTCGTCCCCGACTCCCGGCCGAGGCCGTCTTCTTCGGCCCTCCGACCAACTCCACCGCTCACAAGCATAACCGCCACTCCACGAATCTCGCCGTGCGCAGATTCTACGCCAACAACATCCCACGTTCCACGCCATCACGATCCCCGTTAATGGACGATCCGCTCATTACGCGGGCGTGACGTCTGGAGCGTAACTGCCGGCGAGATTCTCGCGCCTGCTGCTGTGCGCTGCCGCCACTATATAAGCACCCATCACAGAGAGGTCAAGTAAGCCATTCTTTACACTTTACGCCGTTCTTTGCTTGGATCTTGTCATTGACTTGAGCGTTGGAGGGTCCTCGGTGGTACCAAACCACCCCGGGACTTCTTTGCAGGTATACGGCGGCAGCCTTCTCATCACGCCCTGTCCTCTCAAAACCTATTGAGACCCACACGTAACGAAGGACAATCAACCCAGTTCACCTCGAGATCAACGGAAGACAACATCTGACGGAGGCCCGAAAAGGAGCTCCATCAGTTGGCGCCGTCTGTGGGAACTTAAGTTCCACAAAATACAAAGTTGACCTTCCTATCTCCTCTCTCATGGCAAACGACCATCATGGGGATCCCAGTACCAGCCGCCGCCTTCCGCTCACCGAAGGCGGGTATGAACCTCCCCCCATGACCGTCATCAACGCCCTCGCAGGCAGGATAGATCGCCTGCAATCCCTCGTGGAGGCCCTCGTCCGCGTCCAAACGACCGCGCCCGGGCCCCCGATCGCTGCTCCTCCGCCACCAGAAGACTTTGTCCCTGCTTGGACGGCCAACCACCAGCAGGCTGCTTCCCCTCGCCACCGGTCCCTCGAACCGGTGCTCCCCGAGGCCCGCTGGGCGCCCCAGGGCTCCACGTCGAGATCCGCCGCCAGGGAGCCTCACCCCGAGCCTCCTCGCGACCCTTACCTTCCTGAGGAAATGTCGGTCACCTCTCCTATCCACGAGCGTGGCCGGCCCCACCATGGTCAGCGGGAACACACAGAAGAGACTCAAGAGCTACCCCGTCTCGGGACCTGAGGCACCTTATCGAGAGAAACCGGGGCCGCTCCCAGACGCAGTCCACCAGCAGCGGGGCCCGGGAATCCCGAGGCACCGATTCCTTAAGGTACCACGGTCGGCTCGACGCCCTCGAGAAGAAGATCGAGGGCATGCGCCGAGAAGCTCACCTCTCGAGCGGCGGGGCTAAGTACGCCTCCGACTCGCTCACGAAACCGTTCACGGAGGAACTGTTCGCCATGCGCGTCTCCTCGCATAATAAGCCCCCGAAGGTCTCTCTGTTCGACGGGAAAACCGACCCGAAGGACCACTTGGACGCTTTCACCACAGGAACGAGCTTCCAAGATCACTCCGACGCCGCCCAGTGCAGGGCCTTCCCGGCCACCCTCATCCGCGTGGGTCGGGACTGGTTCAGGCGGCTCGATCCCCGCTCAATTTCAACCTTCGACGAGCTGGCCACCCAGTTCCTCGGCCACTTCGTGGGGAACCGTCGACAGAAGCGCACGGTCGACTACCTCTTCACGGTTAAAAGCGGGGAGAAGGAAACGTTCAAGGCCTATATTGCCCGCTTCTACAACGCCCTCCTCGAGGTGCCCGAGCACCGGGACGAGACCGTCATAACGGCACTCAGATCCGGTCTGAGGCACAAAGAATGGTTGCGTTCCTTCGCGCTGGCTCAACCTAAGACCATGGCCGAAGTCAAAGCGTGAACCGAGCGCGAGGTCCAGCTGGAATCCGAAGTGAATGCCAACCTTCCCCGGGCGGATCGGCCCGACCAGAAGAAAAGGATTCGGGAGGACAGGCGGGAGCGTCAGCAGCCCTACCACCCGAAGTTCCAAGAGTATACCCCCCTCAACGTCTCCCTCGCAGTGTTGCTGGAGGAGGCCCAGAATGAGGGGTTCTTCAAGTTCCCTCCGGTCCCACGTCAGGCCGCTAAGCGAACCCGGGGCCCCTACTGCGCTTTCCACCGGGTACTGGGCCACACCACGGAGGACTGCAAACAATTGAGGGACTACGTCGAGAAGCCCATCCGGTCTGGGCACCTCGCCACCTACCTAAGGGACAAACGGCAGGCCGACCGCGAGCAAGAGCAGTCTCGCCCTTCCACCGACCTGACCATCGGCCAGATCATGCTTGTTTCAGCAGACAGCCGCCCCGGGGCTCAGGGAGCCCCACGCCCTACACCAACCATGGGGGCCGACAGTCCTTAAGGGAGCTCGGCCCAAGCCGACCAAGTCATCCTGTAACCTGTACCTGTCCTTTTTCTTTCCTTTTTCTAAAAGCAATGTAAATTCTTCCTAGGATCTACTGTTGACTAAATAAAGATCAATGGAACATTGCGAAAAGAAAGGAAATCTTTGTTCATTCAAAGGGTATTATGGGCTCCCCAGCCATACATGCAAAAAAAGAAAAAAAAGAAGAAAAAAAAGGGTTACAATAGCGGGGGTAAGGGGTGCAGCGAGCACTGCTCGTGGTATCGGCGAAGACCTCAGCCAACTGGGGCCGCGCGTGTTCCAGCCTCTGTTCCATGTTCCCCCCGCGGGCATCAACCCCGAGCCTCAGCTCGTAGCATTCCCGGACGAGCGCCTCCGAGCGCGCTAGCCGGTTTACGGAGATCAAGCCGAAGTGCCTCAAGGACCGCAGCTTGCCCACGGCCTCGTCGAAGAGCTGCTCCGACAAGGGATTGTAAAGCCCCGGCGATGCCCTCCAGATGGAGTACATCAGTGGCTGCAGCAGGGAGGAGCGCCTAGGGAGCAGCCGACCAAAGTGCTCCTCAATGCGAGCAACCACCAACTGCACCGTGTCCTCGGTGCGGTCGCGGTCATAAAGGTACACATCTGCATAACTGATGATTTCGGGGATAGTGAATGGGAAATCCTCCATTTTCGACGGCCTATCTGCGAAGGGGGAAGAACCAGTACCCCTTATATAGCCCGCTGTGCAGCCCAACGGCCGCCACGCGGTGTCCATCGAGCGTCACCCGGCCGAAACGAAGCGACGCGCCACGCGGCGTCCATCGAACGTTACCCGGTGAAAACGCAACGACGCGTCCCTATCGCTTCACCTCCCCCGGCATTCAATGCACTGGATGCACGCGCCGTTTCCCCGACCGTTCCCATTCCCCGGCACCTATAGCCGAACGACTTGGCCGCGCCTCGTCAAAGATTCAACCCAGCAGCCACCCTGCCCAAACATCCCCGGCCGGCAGCTCCCTTGCCACAACGTCGGGGATCAAAAAGCCCTCCCAGAGGCAGTCGAGGCTAGAGGTCCCCTCGCTCGGCTATCCCCCGCGGGCAGCTTCCCTGCCACAACGCCGAGGATCAAAAAAGCCCTCCCAGAGGCAGTCGAGGCCCGAGGTTCCCTCGCTCGGCTATCCCCCACGGGCAGCTTCCCTGCCACAACGTCGGGGATCAAAAAAGCCCTTCCAGAGGCAGTCGAGTTCCGAGGATCCCTCGCTCGGCTATCCCCCGCGGGCAGCTTCCCTGCCACAACGTCGGGGATCAAAAAGCCCTCCCAGAGACAGTCGAGGCACGAGGTTCCCTCACTCGGCTATCTTTCAGGACAAAAGCCCTCGCCAAGAGGCACCGGGCAGTAACCCTTCCCGGCCAAGGGTCCTTGGTGGCTTCCTACAGCCTTATAGCTTTCCTCGCTCCAAGGGCCAAAGTCCTCCCAGAGGCAGTCGGGTCCTTGCCCGGCTATCCCCGGCTGGTAGCTTCCTACCACAGCCGACAGGGATCAAAGTCCTCACCAAGAGGCACTGGGCAGCAACCCTGCTCGGTCCCCGTCCTGAAGGATCAAAAAGCCCTCTGTAACGTTTTGAAAATCGTTTCGGTGAAATTTCGAAAAATCGGTAAAATAAGGGGGTTTTCTGTAAAAAGTCAAAATACAAATATCTTATTATAAAAATTAAATATACATATTCTAGCTATGTAATTGCTATTATTTGGTGTTTATTGAGCCGCTGGTGAAATTTCAAATTTTCTGAAAAAAAATATTATTTTATTATTATTTAAGCCGTCACTAATACATTTAATTAGGGAAAATTACAAATTGGAATGAGTTGAAACAAATTTTGTGCATCCTAAAACATTAAATAAAATTTTATCATGTGGTTTTTGGAACGAAATCATTTGCCAAAACGGTTTAGAAATTATTGAAGAAAAAAGGCTTTTTTTTAGCGTAAATGGATGTTTGGGGTATTATATTTATCATTTTTCATCACCCCACACCCGTACCCACATCCACACACTCCCATTTACTTCTCCCCTTGAAGAATTCAGCAGCCCCCATTTTTTTTCCCCACTTGAATTTCAAAGGAAAGAAATGAAAGAAAAGAAAAGAAAATGGAGAAATGAGGTGGACCTTTGACCTTGAATTGACTTTGACTTCTCCCACCACTTTCTCTACCTCCCTCTCTCTCCTCTCCCACTCCCATTCCAGCAGTCCCCCCTCCTACAGCAGCAGCAGCCCCCCCCCCCCATTTCCCTTCTCTTTTCTCTTCAAACTTCATCAAAAATTGCCTCAAATCCATCAAAAAAAAATCCCAAAACCCAAATCCGACTCCTACCCATTTTAGCTTAGCCCGTATAGCATGGATCTTTGTGAAAAGAGAGCATTTTGGGAGTCCATGGATGCTTGTGGATCTTCAAATGTTTTTGGGTATAATTCTAAAACATTTTTGCTTAATTTGTTACTAATTTCTTAAAGCTAAACTACTTAAGTGTTAATTAGGCTTAAGTTGCAAGTTTTGGAATTTAAGTTATGAATTTGAATGCAAGTTAGGGTTTTATAAAATTGGTGTATGGTTGTGTGTTATATTTAGGTTTTTTGTCATGTTAATACAAGATTAGTAGCTTGTGCTAATGGTTAGTTTAAAATTTGTGTTAATTTGCTAATTTGCTTACTAGGTTTTTGAAATTGGTTAAATACTTGGGATTAAAAATGTGTTTAGGTTTTTCATGACTTCATTAACTTTATTAAGTGTGGTTTAATGCTTTAGATCATGCAAATCTAAGCTAGATTGTAGTTTGTGCATTTTTGCTTTGAAATTGTTAAATTTTAGGTATTTTGTAAACTAGAATATTAGGGTTTTTGGAATTTAATGAGATTAAATTCCGGGAATTGTTTATATGACTTATTTAAGATATTTAATAAATATATTGGCCGCTACATTCATTTAAACATCCTGTTTTGTACAAAAACGGCGAATTGTGCTTGCTAGATTTTCGGAAAAATGACTTTTTAAGTGAAATTGGGGTTTTTGTGAGTTTTAACCTAGTTCATATTAAAATTAGTGTTCGTGAATGTGCAAATGAGTGTGATTGGATTTTTCTCGATGGTTTGACGTTTGTACATCGACATCGAGGGTTGGTTTGACTATTCTTGCATGCGTAGGCGATAGGTTTGGACCTACACGTGATACGCGTGCCGATTTGATTTTCGTATGCCGTTTCGATTTCGAATTTAGTTTTAATGCGATACGGTGCGTTATGATATGTAGGTACCCCATGTGGACTTCGAGACGACAAGCAAGCGCGTGGCGACGTCGGCACCGGCTAGCGAGGACCAGGTGAGTAGATTTATATCTACGGGGAGAAGTCGGGTGGATGGCGTATAGCACCCCCGCAGTCTGTGGTGATGTATACGGATGCGTATACACACCAACAATTTATGATATGTTGTTAGGATTTATTATTGATGATTTTAGATGGATATTGGTGTTGGATTGGTGCATGGTTACGAAACCTTAGGTAGTGGGTGCACTACACTTACACATACACATATATACATACTTGCATACATTCCTTATTTCATATGTGCGTGTATGGGAATATATATTTATGTGTTCACATGGGTATGGGACTATGTGTTCATATACTGGATTTGAGGATAGTATTTGGAATTTGAGATGAGTCGATGAGATTGGGCTTGAGGCCAGGAGATCGGTGATGTGATATGGTTCGTATTGAGATACGACATGATGTTTTAGCGGGTCTTCTGACGTAGTAATTCTTACACCCGCATGCATACATAGATGGCATCAATATTGTACTAGACGTAGGACATTATTCCGGATCATGATATTTGATAAAGAAGATACCAAATGAATAGTGTGATTGATGTGACTTTGACCCGTACCCAGATTTGGGGATGCCGTACGACGGATTTACGTACGAGCTATATATTGATGATTGACCCGCACTCTTGACTTGGAATGTCTGATTATAGATATGGTATCGGATATGATATTATTGAGGCGGGATCACCGACTAATATATATACAGGTATGTATATACATCGACTCAGATGTTAGGCGGTTTCCTTACCTGTAGTCCAGCTGGTTAGCTTAGCCCTTTAGTTTAGTTTAGTTGTTAGATTAGATTCGATTCTTACCTATTTCAAAAACTAACGAATCGTGGGTATTTTAAAAGACAGCCCAAGGGATCCTACGGAGATTTCAAAAGACGTATCTTTTCATAAAAACACCGTAGCCCCTATTTTCAAAACCCCATGATTCGTGTTATTTCAAAAGGCACCATTTGTAGGACTTATATTAGATTAATGCAGATTAGTTATAGTTGCGTCTAGTTTTCAGCTTCCGCTCATTATTGTGGTTCGCTTCGCATCGCATGCTTATATTATGTTTCGTACTACATTATTGATATCATGTTGTTAGGACACCAGCACCATTACCGATGATGCGTATGTACCACGTACACTTACTTGCCGGCTCACACACATCTTCATCGGTAATTGTCATGCCACGTACACTTTAGAAATACTATTGCATTGACATAGGTTGTTAGCTAATAATTTAGACATGATATTAGTGTACTCGCCTTATATGCTAGATTAGACATTGTAGATATTACTTGTTACTTCATGCATGTTAATATTCATTGTTATGCCACATTCATGGATTTTTATGCCGATATGCACTGTTTACATGCTATTGAGGATTGGATTCGGATTTCTATGAGATTTTCTGGTTTTGGGGGAAAACCGCAAAACTTATATAAGCTTCTTTCTCTCTTTAAAATAAAAAGTGCGGTTTTCCCATGCTGTATGAGTCGTCCACCATGAGTTTGCTGATAGATTTCGAGACCCGATTCGAGGAGGCGGATGAACCGTTTCGGGTACATGGTGGACCCGGTAAGGTACCCCGGGGCAAGAAGCGCGTGATGATGACGATGTGAGCCTGGCAGGGGAGCACTACCTACCGGTGATTTTACCCGACGCGTCGGATATCCGGAGGATACCGTCGTGGTCTTGAGATGGATGGTAGGGGCCGGTCTGGACTGACGGCGCCCTAGATATTATGATTGAGACATTGAGATTTCGAGATATTGAGGTACAGAGACTGTGATACAGAGATATCGAGATATTGGGATTACGTTTTGTGCCGATGCTAGGCACTGTTTTATGCTGATTTCATTATGATACCTCATTTTAAAAATACAAAGGAAATCTCACTAATTTATGAAAACAGTTCTTCATTTACATGTATTCTGTTTTCATGCATTCATACCTCATTCATATGATATATTGCTACCTAAGGCACTGACACGGGCACATGAGTTTACACTCGGGTTAGATACTACCCTAGCCATTGTTATAGGCTGCATGTTATATACATTTTTGAGGATATATATTATGATCATTGACCTAGGATTGCGTTATTTATGCGATTTCTGTGCGTAGATGTTTTTCTATTCACGAGTTGGCAACTCACCCCCGTTGTGCCCCAGTTTCTTGCAGGTTTTGCCGTACAGGTTTAATTACGGCTTTGCGGCATAGTTTCGTTCGGGTGATTTGCTAGTAGGTGGGTTTACTTGTATCGTACCCCCATTATATATCTTGTATATAATTATTTTGTTGTATCTAGAAGTTCCATCAACCAAACATGTATTTATTGAGATAGAAACCAGTGTTGTTTATTCTTTCGACCTTAGAGTCGCTCGTTATATTTCTGGTGGTTTTGAGTTTCCTTTTGAGTTTTGATCCTCGCCGTTGGCGTTGTTTATTATATTGCTTGTGTGGTTGTGACCGTCGATTGACGAAGAGCTAGCTCCCGCTTGGGGATGCCTTTTTATTGATTTCGTATACTATTCATGTTGTATCCCGTTTGGGAGCCAGTATTTACAAAGGAGACTCTGCCGAAATTTTCAGTAAATTTTGATGTTCTTAAAAACCGCATAATTCGGCTTATGCTATTAAAACTACTTGTTTTAAATTGGTTTTCCTTCACTCTACTTCTTTTCTTGGTTTGGATTTCTGGGTTTTCGGTTTACTTAGATTACGTACGCCTCGAGACGTTTCGTAGTTTAAGTGCCGGTCATGTTCCGTACTTTCGGGACGTGACACCCTCCCAGAGGCAGTCGAGGCCCGAGGTTCCCTCGCTCGGCTATCCCCCGCGGGCAGCTCCCCTGCCATAACACCGGGGATCAAAAAGCCCTCATACTGAGGCACCCGAGCAGCTACCTTGCTCGGTCAAACAACGGCTCCTACCCTCTACGCCAGGGATCAAAAGACCTCACAAGAAGCATCGGAACAGCTACCCCGCCCAACCCCCTAAGGCTGGTAGTCGCCTACACACAACTTTAACGAACCAAGCCTTTGAAAGAAACGACCGATCAGCTACCCTGCTCGGCCACCCTTGGCGAGTAACCCCCCTAACGCCGAAACAGATGCATGAAGCCTTAGCAGGAGATGACGGCGCAGCTACCCTGCCCGGTCACCCTCAGATGACGGCCGATACTCTAATTAGAAATAGAGGTCAGGGCTGTCCAAATCCAAACGATCTCCCCTAGACTCCGGGGCCCAGAGAGATACCTCCTCGGAAACGCTCGTCGGCAAGCGATTGCAGTCAACTCGACGGACGATCGTTAGACAGAGGGTCAACCTGACAGAAAAGCACGACGGCGCAAGATAAATATCCCAAAATGAGTATCCGTCGCAAACAGATGGCAAAAAGAAAAACTTTATTACTATTGCCAAACATAAGTTTTTTACAAAGGTATTCTCTGGCTCCTCAGCCTTACAAAATTCAAAAGAAAAACAAGATGAAGACAGGAGAGCGGGGGCTCTACGCCTCGGGCCCGGGCACGGCCTCGAGGTCCTCAACCTCTACCACTGGGGGCGCTGGGTCCTCGGCCCCCTCCCCGCCAGGAGCCTCTCCCCCTTGCTCGTCGACACCCGCGAGGGGGAACTCGGCTCGCAGATCCGCGTCATCGAACTCCGGCAACCTCGACTTGACGGCATCAAGGGCGTCGTGCCAAATGCGAGTCGTGGCCACGGCCAGGTCGTCATAAAAGTCCCTTGACCCCTTGTAGCTCTCCACGGCCCTCAATTCCGCCGACTTACAGGCCTCGGCCGCCGCTTCCAGCTCCCTCCGAAGGGTCTTCACCGTCTTCTTGAGCTTGCCGGCGAGCACCTGGGAGTCCTCGAACTTGCCCTCGGCGATTGTGGCGGCCTCGCGATGCCGGGCGACCTCTCTCTTCCCGGCATCCACATCGCCCTCCAGGGCGGCGATCCTCGCCGACATCGCCTCCTGCTCCCGTCTGGAGCTCTCTTGCAATGCGGCGAGCTGGCTCGCGGCCTCCACCGCCGATGCTACCACCTCGGTCTCCATGTGAAAGGCAAAAGCCACGTGCTGAAGAGTCTGGGAAGACATAAAAAGGGGAGGGATAAGAAATATGAAGGAAAACACTATATCTTGCCGTGCGCTGGGGGCTTACCTGCACGGCTTCCTGGGCGATCGATGCCAGCTGAGCCTTGAAGGTTCCCCCGTGAATCCGACCCCCGGCCGAGGTCTCTATCTCGTGGAGGAGGCTGTCCGCGACCGACAGCCCGGATGGCACCGTAAACCAGAGCCCCCCTTCCTCCACCACGGTCGGCGAAGACCGGCCCCGGGAAACTCTCCGGGAACTCCTCCTAAGCGGCTCCGAGGGGGAGCCGATCTCCTCTTCCGAGGCCGTGTCCTCTACAATCAGGGCCCGCTTTCAGCCCGACACTCTGCTGGGGCCCGGGGCAGGATCCGCCACCGAGCGTCCTCGGGGCACCGCCACCGGGGCGGCGGGAGCGGGGGCAGCCTGCGCCAGGGAAGAGCTGGCGCCCCCGGCCCTAACAGGCTGCCTCGGTTGGCGCATAGCGTTTCGGAGAACGCCGAAGTCCATAGATCCTGCATAAAACAAACACCCCACTTATCAGCAACGCGAGTAAAGCATAAACCCAGAAACGCAAGCCTAACTTACCAACGAACTCTACGGGGCTAAGCCCGGCCCAGCTTAGAACCCTCTCGGACAGCAACATGTCGTATCGAGGGATAGGTTCCCACGACGCCACTCTCACCGCGGCGGGGTCATCGGACAGGTTCCCCGGCAGACTCTTCTCCCTCGACCACTTTGTCACGCCCCGCTTCCCAGAGTATGATAAGATAGGCACGTGACATAGCCAACCATGCTACCTGTAGATAGGAAAAATCATTCCACGGTCACATTACGGCTGTAGAGATATCAAGAACAGGAAAGTAAACTAAACTATCTAGTACATGTCCATAAGCCAGAGTAAATGAGTCAAGAAATAATATAATATACGGAAGCAATAGATCCAATAAACAAACACCTGGAACAGTAAATCTGGATACCAACAGGGTCCTCACCGCTCGGTCTAACAGCGGCAGTACTCCTGATCAGTCTGCAACAAAGATAGAGGATCTGGGCCATGCAAAACCCAGACGTCAGTGCGTCATAATATCAAGCAATACTATAAACAGGGGTAGCAAGACATACAGGTATGTGCATGAACAGTAAAACAGGTATAACAGTAATATAAATGAGGACAGTAAGGGTAATGTGTAGTGAGTAATCTAAACTGGTCTATTGGGTTAACTACTCTCAAGTCTTTGAAATCAATTTGATGAATCATCGATGTAACTCAATAATATCCCGTGCATGCCCGGGATCACGGTCTATGACTCTCGGACTGAATCCGAGACGTGCCGCAAGGCAGTAAAGGGTAGTAAGTAATGACGAGTGATGTCAGCAGCATCACCCCGGGGCTGGCCTAGCCCGTAAGACTGATCAGAAAAGATATCGAACTGTCGAGTTACAAGTCAAGTTTCATCATTGATTTCCCTATACCCCCAAGTTATGTGTTCAAGTCAGGTATTAATAAATCTGGAGTTAATGCCAACACAGGATCAAGCAGGTACAGGTTTGTCTGGATAGACAACAGGAAATGTCCGTAGGGACAACATGTCAAGATTGTTGGCATTAGTAACAAGATCAGGTAACAGGTCAAGCTATGGTACATCAGGTCAAGTCAGGTAGTGTACATATATCAAGTCATGTCAAGTAGTGGTGTATCAGGTATTAAGTCATGTCAAGTAGTGGTGTATCAGGTATCAAGTCAAGCAGTGGTATATCAGGTCATAACAGGTAGTGCACATGTGTCAAGCGGATGCTCATACTAAAACTGTAGCAAGTACGGATGCACGGTAAAGCATGGATGCACAAATATTTATCAGAGATTACATCATGACTATGTAGGATGCACAAGATCAAGTATGGGATACTAATGTAACATTAAAATGAAATAATATGGTCTAGGCGTGCAACTAGATATGTAATAAACCGTACGAATACAGACGGATACTATAAAACTGTAAATCGGTAAAATTTGTTGAATATTAAAACACAAGCACTATTATTTATTAAATAGATATTGATATAATAATATTAACATGGATAACATATTCAAGCGATTAATAATTATAAAAGTGGTATTGATTAACCATGCACAAGAAAGTTCCGTTCAGAAATTCAGCGTCACCTTGATTTGTAAAATAACTTAAAAATAACAAACGCTCTCCAAAAGGGACGTGTCTTATACCAAAACAAAGACAATTCAATAAGGTTTTTATTTTTATAAGTATAAGCATCTCAGGTTGTCCCTACAAAAAGTTATGAACATTCGAAATTGAAAGTTTGCTGCTGTAATTTCCCTGGACAGCAGTTTAGAGATATTTTCATTTTCATTTTACATTATTTAAACAATTTATTTTCCAAATAAATATTTCATAGAGTTATAGTATTCTGAGTTAGCTTCATAACGAACTAAAGAACGTATACTAATAATTTTTCTATGACTTATAATGAATTTTATAAGATAAGATGTACAGTAACTTTCAGATTTGTCGTGCCCGCTTTTCAACGACGTTTCATGTGTAAACTATAATATTTTCAAATGTATAACATTATTGTTGGGGTAAAAATTTACACCCCGGTTGACCAAGTCAAAATCCAAGTCAACCTCAAGCCAAGTGGGCCCAAGCCCAGACCCAGTGGGCCCAGGCCCGGGTCGAGCCCGAACATGAAGCGGTCGGCCTCCCCCACGCCAAGATAAAAATTTTGTAATAAACAATTTTGTTGTATTTCTTTTGTTTTATTCTATGGATAAACGTAAGAAAAATAGGCATAAAGCCAAATTTTTGTGAAGCCCATGGCTTATGTGCAAAAAGAAATGGCACATGAGCCATGGGATAGGCAAAATGCCATTTTCTGAAGCCCAAGGGGCTATGTGTAAAGTGTGTAGCCTATAAAGGCAAGGATAATGAAATATCTCAACAACTTTTTTTCTCTCTCTCAAAATTTTCTTCAGATCTGAGATCTTTTCTCCTTCTTCAAGGTTCCAAAACCTTCCTTTTTCTCTTGAATTAAACCAAGAGTTTTACTCTTCTTTTTATAAAACAAATTAGCTTTTCACCACAAAACCCATAAAGGGGAACTCAGATCTTCCATTAGATCTCAAAAAGGAGAGATTTTTAGAAATCCCATATCTCTTGATCTTCAAGATCCAGCTAACAGAGGAGGAGGAAGAAGAACAACGTTCACTAAACCAAAAAAAAAACACACACACACACTCAGGAGTCCAACTCCTCTCTGATTTCTCTTTTGAGAAATTTTTTTAGGCTAAAAGCCTCTTTTTCTCGCCGGCGCTCAAGCGCAGAGCGCCCGCGTGCCGACACGTGGCGCGCTTGCGCTCGAGCGCAAGTCGCCCCCGTGCCGACACGTGGCGCGCTTGCGCTCCAACGCAAGCACTCTAGCGCCTGAGCGCACAGCACCTAGGCGCACAACGCCCAAGGTGCTGCCCCCACACATCCTTTGGATGCCTTTTCCCCCTTTCTTTCTTTTATATATATACATATATACATATATATACACATATGTATACATATTTGCACACACACGTGCTCCACGACACTGTCCCTGTTAGAAAAAAATTTCTAACGGGGCGCTGCCCCGCACCCCGCAAGGGGGCTGCTAGCCCCCTTGACCCCCAGCCCGCTATCCGGGTAGCGGGACCCCCATAAAAACTCTGTGTGGCTCCCGATATATCCAAACCCCCCCTTTCAAAACACAACACACGTACACTGCACATTGAGTTCGCATGACCAGTTTAACCCGTTAATCGGAGGTTCCCTCGCCCCAAAGGCGAGGGGTAATTAACGGCAGCTTAGTCCGCGGCTGCCGGAGATTCGGATCCCCACAATCAATAAACCCCGGCCTACCCTAGGCAGGGGAATCTGTAGTACGCCTGACAAGCGCGCGCGTATTCCCATCTCAATGGGGTGACGAAAAACACCCTACAGATTCTGGCACGCCCGGTGGGACCAATCTCTCCTCCCATATTTCGGGTTAAACGTTCATACGAACTCAATCAATATACATATCGATTGCCTATACTGAAATGATGTTCTTCTTTCCATGCAGCAATCAACCTTCGATTACAATGTCTCCCCAGACGAATTCAGCTTCCAACATGACCCCGATTCCGTACGCGGTCAAGATCAACGCTCGTGCGGTTCTCCCCGCGAGCCTCAGTCGACAGTGGGAGGAACCGCCCTGCCAGTTTGGCTCCGTCATCATCTACCCTGCCGGAAGCGCTCATCTGGCGGAGAACCCAGCGGAACAAGTGGCCAAGCCTGTCTCAAGGGGTAAGAGGCCGAATGTCGTGATCGCCAAGGCACCACAACCGAAACTTAAGACGGTATCTGAACGATTCTCTGGTGCTCCAGCGGGGTGCAAGAACTTCGGTACAAAGGGCAAAATCAAATGTTGCGGACGATCTCAGACGATGACTCCAACAAATGCACAATCGAGCGTATCTCCAAGGCCCTCCATCGCCCGGTCTGCGGCATCTTCCCAAAGAGCCGAAGTCTGCCAGGTGCTTAGAACAGAAAAGTTAAGGCAGAAGCGGCTCAGGTATCAAGCCAACAAGAGGGCCAAGGCTTCGGCCAAATGGAATCATGTGAAGTTCCAAGTGCAGGGTTTCCCCGCGACGACAGCTGAGTCGGACGTAAGAATCAGCAATTCCTTCGAGCCTCTGAAGTGGGTTCAGAAAAATGCCATGACCGCCAGAATCAAGAAGACAGCGATCCGAATAGTGCCACAAAGAGACGTGTCCCGGCCCCAACAGAAGAAGTATGACACTGTCTCTTCAAGAGTCTATCAAGCACTCTGTGCCGCACGAAAGCAGTGGGGCAAACCCAGAAAAGAAGCGCCAGCACCATTCAAGAACCTGGTTAGGCCAGCCGCCTTCAATCGACTACCAGCTACCGAAACAAGGGGGTCAAGACAGCGATCCGTGAAATCAGCTGCCAATGATAGAAAGACGGCTGGATATATCATCCATACGGTCTATATGGCGGGCGGGCGCCCCAGCGACAACCTTCTCAGCAAAAGCAAGGATGGGGCCACCACATCCCAAGCCCAATCTAGCCTGAATGTGGTTGCCGCTGCCCAAGAACAGCCGCCCCCGCTGGATGAAGAAAACCCTCTCGATGAGGATGATAGGCAGAAAGACCCCTCGGTCCATACAGAGTCAAGCTCGGACAGCGAGGAAGAGCCGACTTTCCGCCCCAGGACTGCGGAGCAAGAGCTGCTTCAAGAGCTTCGAAAACAGCTCAGGAGCAAAGATAAAGAGATGGCCAAGCTCTATTCGAAGATTGACGACTTAACGAACGTGGTGATGCAGCTTACGGCTCAAATCGCTCGAGCGCCTCCCAATCAAGCACAAGCCACTACTAATCAGCTGGGTGATGACAATCCGAGGCAGCCAATGCCTGTTCCTTTGGGACCAAGACTGGTCGAGCCGCATGAAAGCCGGCCACATTCCGCTTCTGGGGACGCCTTGGCCCCAGATAATACTATCCCGCTAACACAGGATCGGATAATGGATTTGGTCACCAGCAAGGTTAAAACATTGGTGGCCGAAGCTGAAGCTCAAAGAGAAATCGGCAGTAGCGGGCAGCCATATCCCGCGCAATACGATCTGATTGAGTTCCCAAGCGGCTATGTTATTCCTAAGTTCGGAAGATTTGATGGAACGGGGAATGCAAATCAGCACGTCGCCCACTTCAAACCATCGTGCGGAAATACAGGGGGCAATGACGCGCTCCTTCTTCGTCAGTTTGTCAATAGCCTGACCGGCGTCGCCTTCGACTGGTATGCGAGTATACCGAACGGGTCCGTCATTACTTTTGCCCAAATGGAGTCCCTGTTTCGGCAAAGGTTCATGAGTGTCAGTGATAAAATCTCCATTGCCGACCTTGTGAGGACCAAGCCGGGGAAGAATGAAAGCAACACCGACTTTATTGCCCGATGGCGTAATCTCACGGTCAAGTGCGAACCGCCGCTGGAGCAGGACCAGTCCGTCAGCCTTCTCATTGGGAACCTCAGCAATTGGATGGTCCCATTCTTGTGTACAGCAGGCCTCAAGATGTTTCAAGAGCTAACCAAGAAAGTCCAAATGCTGGAACGCTCGAAGCAAGAGTCCCCGCCGGACTCTCAGAGAGACAAAACTTGGAAAAGCAAGCGGGACGACAGCCGTAGAAGCGGGAGTTCCAGCAGTACCAATGTCTTCAATGCGTCCGACAATGAAGAAAAGCGAAGGGCGGACGAATCCAAAACTAACCGGTCTCGAAAGCCATTGTTGGGAGGAGATGGGCCTTCCCTAGAGGAGAAAAAGAACAAGGTTTACTCTTTCAGAAGGGACAAAGTCCGCAAGATATTTAAAGATGCCTTGAACAACGGCCTCCAATTGCCGGAGTCGAAAAGACCCCAAGAAGCAAAAATGACCGACAATCCTCTGTATTGCCCGTACCACCGAGTAGTGAGCCATGCGATCGAGGATTGCTATATCTTCAAAGATTGGGTCGAGAAGCAGTACAAGGCTGGAGAGATCGAACTGTCCAAAAGTGTGTTGGTGAACAATCAAGTTGCAACCATCAACTTTATACAGACAGAAACTGAAGCCTTCTGGGAGCAGACAGCCGAACCCGCTGTCCTGAGAAATGAAACGGACTCATCGCGGCCTCCGTGGAGTACGCACATATCTAATAAGACGAAGAAGATGATAAAGCTACTTCGGAAGGAACCCAGGACGGAATGGGAAGGGCAGAAGAAGCCTACCGGTCCAGCTGCCAGTGCGGCTCCATCAGGCTCAAAATCCAAGAAGCTCAAGAAGAAGAAAAGTGCAGCTCGGCGCGAAAAAGAGTCTGCAGGGAGATCGACCATTCAAAAATATATCGATTCCCTCGAAGAATATGAACAAAGGGAAAGAACATTGATTCAACTGAAGGAGTTCTTCCCTGTACAAGCGGCTGAAATTCTGGAAGAGTTAGAAGAAGACTCCAATGAAGAGATCCCAGTAGTGACCTGCTACGCCATCCATCTTGGCAGCGACTCCGAGGATGAGCTCTGTTTTCCCGAAGAGGACGAGGAGCTCACCACAAAGGCCAATCAAATCCAGCTCAGAAGCGGCAGGGCTCTACCGCCAAATCAGGGCAACGCCCCAAAAGGGAAGGAAAAACAAGTCGCTAATGAAGAAGATGGCAGAGAACTGGTTGATGAAAACATAAGTCCTTCCTCGGTGGACTATAATGTCTTGGCACATCTCCGGAAGCTTCCGTCTCTCCTGAGCATCTACGACGCCTTGGTCCTATCTAAGGAGCTTAGAGATGTTCTCATTCACGCTCTACAAAACCCCGAGCGGTATCAGGCTCACTTTGCTGAAATTAATATGAAAGAAGCCCAGCACGCTTTGCATGCCGCCGCAGTCACATTTAAGGATGAAGACTTGCTACTGGGAACGGCTGAGTATAATCGGCCGCTTTACGTGACCGGGTACAGCGACGGAGATCGAATTAATCGCATATTGATTGATCCGGGGTCCTCAGTGAACATCATGAACTTGCGAACTCTGAAGAGTTTGTCAATGGACGTCCGACACCTGTCAAGGGAAAGGATTGTCATTCAAGGCTTCAACCAAAATTGCCAGCAAGTTCTGGGGTTTATAGCTTTGCCAATCAAATTTGGGGATTTGCAAACTGAAGCTAAGATATATGTGATCGACGCCGACACATCTTATAAGATTCTCTTGGGGCGGCCGTGGCTCCACGATTACGGCATCATTCCGTCAACTCTCCATCAATGCATGAAGTATACTAAAAATGGCGAAGAAAGACGCATTAACCGAGACATCCAGCCGTTCGGTATGCATGAAGTCCGATATGAAGATTCTCGGTACTTTATGAACCACCAAAATGCTAAGCCACAACTGACTAAGGATAGATCGGCCCCAAGACTCAAAAGCAAATCTGAGCCGGCTATCACTTTCAAAAGCAAAAACGTCCAAGTTCGCCCCCGTTTTGGTAGCGACACTGATGAGTCCGATGCTGGAAGCCCGTCCTTCCATAAAACTCGCCCTCATTTCGGCAGCGATATGGACGAATCTGTTACTGAAGGCCCATCTAGCAGCAAAGTCCGCCCTCATCTTGGCAGTGACACTGAAGAGTCAGAAGAAGAGGACCTGCCGTGCAACAGCTGTGCAGATTGGCCCCCCATGCAGCAAGCGAAACTATGAGAGACCTTCGAAGTCGCAGAAGGGTCCCTAGCCGTCACAAGGGTGCCGGACCAGATGTGCAAAGAGCTCGATGCGTTTTCAGTCTCCACCGTGGACCAGCTGAAAACTTTCTACGTTCCCGGGAGGAAAAATGGACAGAAGGGCATCCTGTTTTACGGGTCAACCCCCATTGTGCACCCGGACGATCTTTCTGTCGCGTGCCTTCCCTATGAGAGAGGCATAAGAGCCGTCCTCAATCCCAGATACTATGCGCCCGAGATGCTGGAATACTTTAAGAAGTGCGGATGCCGGTTATATCAAACGGAGTCCGAAGCAAAGTTTTACGAAGGGCTATGGTATCCGCCCCAGGTCCGAGCACTCATCGATGGACGAATTCCAGATAGACGGGGCATAGGCTACATTCAACCTGATTCCAAAGCGTGCTACATGATCCATGTTGATGAGGCCAGCGAAAGATCAAATGAGGATGACGAGATAGCCGAGCCAGAAGAAGCTCCTCAAGAGCTCGAAGATGGCGGACAAGCAACCTTTGATGAGCTAACCGAGATTGACTTAGGAACGCCCGATAATCCAAGGCCGACCTATATCAGCTCACTCTTGTCGGAGGAAATGAAAGAGTAGATAATTGCCCTGCTGCATGAGTTCGTCGACTGTTTCGCGTGGACGTACAAAGAAATGCCTGGCCTTTCCCCTGAAGTGGCCGTACATAAGTTGGCTATATCTCCTGATGCTAAGCCAGTCAAACAAGCTCCTCAAAGAATGAGAAGGGAACTAGAAGAAAAGGTCATCGAGGAAACTAAGAAGCTCATCGATGCCGGCTTCATCAGGGAAGAGAAATATGCATACTGGATCGCATGCATAGTCCCAGTGAAGAAGAAAAATGGGCAGATCCGAGTTTGTGTTGATTTCAGGGACCTCAACAAGGCATGTCCTAAAGACGACTTCCCGCTACCGGTCATGGAAATGATGGTCGATGACATCTTAAATTACGAACTGTTCACCTTTATGGATGGCTCGTCTGAATATAATCAGATCAAGATGTCGCCTGAGGATGAGAAACACACAGCATTTCGAACCACGATCGGAATATATTGCTACAAGGTAATGCCATTCGGGCTGAAGAACGCAGGTGCTACATATCAAAGGGCAATGACCAATATCTTCGATGACCTAATTCATAAAGTCGTCGAATGTTATGTTGATGATCTGGTCGTTAAGACTAAAACCAAGGCCGATCATATCCAAGATCTTAAGACCGTTCTCACCAGACTGAGAGAATACGATCTGAAGATGAATCCTTTGAAATGCGCTTTTGGCGTGTCATCGGGAAAATTCCTGGGTTTTATAGTCCGACATCGAGGGATCGAAGTTGACCCATCAAAGATAAAGGCCATCATGGAGATGCCCCTCCGAAGAGTCTGACGCAGCTAAGATCTTTTCAAGGCAAGCTTGCTTATATACGGAGGTTTATCTCAAATTTATCGGGGAGATGTAAGCCCTTCTCGAAGCTCATGAAGAAAGGAGCTCCTTTTATCTGGGATGCTGAATGTCAAGCAGCGTTCGAAAGCATCAAACAGTACTTGTTGCACCCTCCAGTGCTGGCCGCTCCCATTCCAAATAAACCGCTGATTCTCTATACTGCCGCGCTGGATGAGTCACTCGGTGCGCTCCTTGCCCAGAATAACGAAGAGGGAAAAGAAAATGCCCTCTACTACCTCAGTCGAACTCTAGTCGGGGCGGAACACAACTATTCCCCAATCGAGAAGCAATGCCTGGCTCTGATATTTGCTGTGAAGAAGCTGAGGCACTATCTGCTTGCTCATCGGGTTATGCTGATCTCCAAGGTCGACCCGCTTAAACACTTGATTACCAGAGCGAGCCTAGCCGGCAGAATGGCAAGATGGGCTGTTATGCTACTCGAGTTTGACATAGTTTATACTCCCCAGAAAGCAGTAAAAGGGCAAGCTCTTGCAGACTTTCTCGCTGCTCATCCCATACCAGAAGGGTCGCCGCTAAATTGTGAGTTACCCGATGAACAAGTGCTGCACCTCAAGAGAGATGAGCCATGTTGGGAGCTCTACTTCGATGGGGCCTCATCGATAAGGACCTCCAGTAAATCAAGCGTCCCGGAGATAAAAGCAGGGATAGGATTGGTGTTCATCACACCATCAATGGGAACCCTACGGCGTTCTTTCGCTCTCACCGAGCCTCGGACAAACAATGAAGCTGAGTATGAAGCTCTGATAGCTGGTTTGGAGCTCGCCATAGAAATGGAAATCCGTCGGCTACGAGTTTACGGTGACTCCCAGCTCGTCGTCAACCAAGTAAGCGGTGATTATAAAATATACAAACCCGAGTTAGCTCGGTACAGAGGCCGAGTGGTGGAACTCATGAAACGGTTCACTCACATTGAACTAATGAGAGTCCCTAGAGCGTTGAATAGAAAGGCTGACGTACTCGCTCGCTTAGCCAAGGAGCTGGCTGATCCTGACATGGACGAAATTCTGATCACAGTCAGGAGCCGACAAATTCTACCCCCAGTCTCTCTATGAGAAGAGGAAAGCGCGGAACAGAAGAGCAGTCCTGCCGAAGAAGCTTCGATCATCCAAGACGAGCCCGATTGGAGAGAACCCTTCATAGAGTACCTCCGATACGACAGGCTGCCCGAAGAAAAATCTGCGAGGATTCAGTTGAAGAAGAGAACTCTCCGATACGTGTTTGTAAATGATACGTTATACCGCAGGTCATATGACCAACTCTGGCTCAGGTGCCTGTCATCGGCCGAAGCCCAAAAAGTCATGAAAGAAGTTCACTCAGGCGTTTGCGGTGCTCACCAATCTGGCCCCAAGATGCGACTGCAGATTAAACGGCTTGGGTATTACTGGCCCACCATGATACGGGATTGCGGAGAGCATGCAAAGAAATGTTATATCTGCCAAATTCACGGTGATTTAATTCACAAGCATCCCAATCCATTGCATCCTACGGTGGCGTCGTGGCCCTTCGAAGTCTGGGGCACCGACATTGTTGGCCCAATTGATCCTCCGTCATCCAAAGGCCATCGGTTCATACTGGCCGCGACAGACTACTTCTCCAGATGGGCTGAAGCTGTCCCGCTAAAAGAAGTCAAAACAAAAGATATTCTGACATTCTTCCAGCATAATATTCTATACCGCTTCGGTACACCAAGAAGAATCATTTCTGACAACGGGCCTTCTTTCAAGAGCTTCAATGTCTCAAGGTTCGCTACTCAACACAAGATAGACTGGAGATATTCCTCCATCTATAATCCAAGAGCCAACGGGCTAGCCGAAGCCTTCAATAAGACTCTATGCAAGCTCCTGAGGAAAAATGCTTCAGCCAACAAGAGAGACTGGAATCTCAAACTTCACGAGGCGTTGTGGGCATATCGTACCACGCACCGTACTCCAACTCAGTCCACTCCATACTCATTGCTCTTCGGAGTGGAGGCGGTCCTCCCTCTCGAAGTCGAAGTTCCAAGCTTAAGAATGGCCGTTCAGCACGAGTTGACGGAGGAGGAAAACGCGCTCCTTCGACTTGAAGAGCTCGATGCCCTTGAAGAAAAGAGGCTCGCGGTGCAGCAAAATCTGGAGCTATACCGAGCCCAAATGTCACGGGCCTATGACAAGATAACCCGTCTCCGCGCTTTCAAGAAAGGTGAATTGGTGTTGGTCCTCAAAAGACCGATCATCCCCAATCGACATGCCAAGGGAAAATTCGAGCCAAACTGGGAAGGGCCATACGTCATTGAGAAAGTATTCGACGGAGGATCCTACCAACTGATAAGTGCCGAGGGAGAAAGGCCCATGCCACCCATCAATGGCCGATATCTCAAGAAATACTACACGTGAATGCTCCAAGTCGCAGGCGAATTGAGCACATTAGCCCTACGGTCTGGATCATACATCCTGCAAAACCGTATACAATCCACGGGCGTAAAAGACCCCTATCTCTCCCAAATCCTGCCGGTGAGACTACTTTTAAAGTCCCACCAGCGGCAAAAAAAAAGAAGAAAAGAAAAAAAAGGGAAAGAAATAAAAAAATAATAATAAACGGTATGTCCACAAGCAAAACGGGCACGGATGAAAACCCGAAAGGGCTCCGTGAGTAAAAACAGCAGGACTACTGGCGAGTCTGTGAAAACCCGAAAGAGTGC
The DNA here is from genome assembly GCA_030015575.1 of Agapanthus africanus. Classification (NCBI taxonomy): domain Eukaryota; kingdom Viridiplantae; phylum Streptophyta; class Magnoliopsida; order Asparagales; family Amaryllidaceae; genus Agapanthus; species Agapanthus africanus. The sequence continues at coordinate 52,872,187 of CM057350.1, read as the reverse complement.
AAACTCGTGAAAAGAGATGAAATACACTCGCAAAGTCCTCTCGACCTTATGAGGAGAAAACCCCTGCGTGAGATCCTTACGACTCACAAAGGAGCAACACACTTAAAAATCCTCACGATTCCTAAGGAGAAAATACACCTGCGGGATCCTTACGACTCGTAGGGAGAAAATGCTTTTATGGGACCCTCACGGCCCATAAAATTGAAAAGCCTTAGGTGATAGGGACCCAAACCTGTCTCCTAAGCCATCGTTCCCCAACGGGCAACGGCAAATGATGAGTCTCTCCTGGCATTTCGCTTCAGTGTTAGCGGTGCTGATGCCGACCAAAAACCCAAATCCCAAGTCCTCCCAAGGTAAATGATGAGTTGCTCCTGGCATTATTCCAGTGCAGCAATGCTGATGCTAAACAAGATCCAAATTCCAAGTCCCCAAACGGCGAATGATGAGTCGCTCCTGATACCATATTCCAGTGTAGCGATGCAGACGCCAACCAAAATCCAATTTCTCAAAGTTCTCCGGCCCTACGTTGGGTCCCCAAGTTGACCATCGTATACAATCCACGGGCTTAAATAATTCTCATCATACCCATGCCCCACCGTAATCACCAGTTACGCGGCTGGTCTCCGCTTTGGGAACGATGCTCCATTGATAAGACCCACTCATGTGTCCTCACGATATATGAGGAGAACAAACCTTTGTGGGATCCTTACGACTCATAAAGGAAAAACACACTTAGGAGTCCTCACGACTCCTAAGGAGAAAATACACCTGCGGGATCCTTACGACTCGTGGGGAGAAAATGCTTTTATGGGACCCTCATGGCCCATAAAATTGAAAAGCCTTAGGCGATAGGGATCTAAACCTGTCTCCTAAGCCATCGCTCCCCAATCCCCAAATGGTGAATGATGAGTCGCTCCTGGCACCATACTCCAGTGCAGCGATGCAGACGCCAATCAAATTCTAAATCCCATACCCCAACGGCGAATGATGAGTCGCTCCTGGTACCATATTCCCGTGCAGCGATGCAGACGCCGACAAAGTTCCGAAATTTTTCCGGCCCTACGGTCTGGATCATACATCCTGCAAAACCGTATACAATCCACGGGCGTAAAACAATCCCAACCTCTCCCAAGTCCTACCGGTGAGACCACATTCAAAGTCCCCAAAAAAAAAAAAACAAACAAAAAAACAAAAACAACAACAAAAAAAAAAACCAATTCCCAAATGCTCCCGGGGCAAATGATGAGTTGCTCCTGGCATTGTTCCAGTGCAGCAATGCAGATGCCAAACAAAAACCAAAATCCCAAAATCCTCTCAATGACAGATGATGACTCGCTCCTGGTACCATGTTCCAGTATAGCGATGATGATGTCAACCCAAATCAAAATCAACAAGTCAACTTCCACTCCGACACCGCAGAAAGCGGAGCAAGTCAGAATCCAATCTCGACACCGTAAGAAGCGGAGCAAGTCAAGTCTACCCCCGACACTGCAAGAAGCAGAGCAAGTCAAATCAAGCACCGACCGTCCAAGTCGCTAAAAGGGCAGCATCGACCGTCCAAGTCGCAAAAAGGGCAGAACCGACCGTCCAAGTCGCTAAAAGGGCAGCATCGACCGTCCAAGTCGCAAAAAGGGCAGAACCGACCGTCCACGTCGCTAAAATGGCAGCATCGACCGTCCAAGTCGCAAAAAGGGCAGCATCGATCGTCCAAGTAGCAAAAAGGGCAGCACCGACCGTCCAAGTCGCAAAAAGGGCAGCAACGACCGTCCAAGTCGCAAAAAGGGCAGCATCGACCGTCCACGTCGCAAAAAGGGCAGCATCGACCGTCCATGTCACTAAAATGGCAGCACCGACCGTCCATGTCGCAAAAAGGGCAGCACCGACCGTCCACGTCGCTAAAATGGCAGCACCGACCGTCCACGTCGGTAAAATGGCAGAACCGACCGCCCACGTCGCTAAAATGGCAGCATCGACCGTCCACGTCGCTAAAAGGGCAACACCGACCGTCCAAGTCGCAAAAAAGGCAGCACAGGATTTCTAGAAAGCAGGAATCAGATCGCTCCGGGCCAGGGAAACGTCTATCACGGACATTCCGTCTCGGAGACATGTCAAGCGATGACCGTCCATGTCATAAAAAAGGCAGCGCCGGCTTCCCAAAAAGTGGGAACCAAATCAGGTCGCCTCCAAGTAAAAGAAGATCCATCAATTTCATGCATACAACCCACATATGTGGTGTGCATTTATTGATGGGGGGCAATTTGTTGGGGTAAAAATTTACACCCCGGTTGACCAAGTCAAAATCCAAGTCAACCTCAAGCCAAGTGGGCCCAAGCCCAGACCCAGTGGGCCCAGGCCCGGGTCGAGCCCGAACATGAAGCGGTCGGCCTCCCCCACGCCAAGATAAAAAATTTGTAATAAACAATTTTTTTGTATTTCTTTTGTTTTATTCTATGGATAAATGTAAAAAAAATAGGCATAAAGCCAAATTTTTGTGAAGCCCATGGCTTATGTGCAAAAAGAAATGGCACATGAGCCATGGGATAGGCAAAATGCCATTTTCTGAAGCCCAAGGGGCTATGTGTAAAGTGTGTAGCCTATAAAGGCAAGGATAATGAAATATCTCAACAACTTTTTTCTCTCTCTCAAAATTTTCTTCAGATCTGAGATCTTTTCTCCTTCTTCAAGGTTCCAAAACCTTCCTTTTTCTCTTGAATTAAACCAAGAGTTTTACTCTTCTTTTTATAAAACAAATTAGCTTTTCACCACAAAACCCATAAAGGGGAACTCAGATCTTCCATTAGATCTCAAAAAGGAGAGATTTTTAGAAATCTCATATCTCTTGATCTTCAAGATCCAGCTAACAGAGGAGGAGGAAGAAGAACAACGTTCACTAAGCCAAAAAAAAAAAACACACTCAGGAGTCCAACTCCTCTCTGATTTCTCTTCTGAGAAATTTTTTTAGGCTAAAAGCCTCTTTTTCTCGCCGGCGCTCAAGCACAGAGCGCCCGCGTGCCGAAACATGGCGCGCTTGCGCTCGAGCGCAAGTCGCCTCCGTGCCGACACGTGGCGCGCTTGCGCTTCAGCGCAAGCGCTCGAGCGCAAGTCACCCCCGTGCCGACACGTGGCGCGCTTGCGCTCCAGCGCCCAGCGCTCAAGCGCAGAGCGCCCACGTGCCGACACGTGGCACTCTAGCGCCTGAGCGCACGGCACCTAGACGCACAGCGCCCAAGATGCTGCCCCCCACATCCTTTGGATGCCTTTTCCCCTTTCTTTCTTTTATATATATACACATATGTATACATATATATACACATATGTATACATATTTGCACACACACGTGCTCCACGACACTGTCCCTGTTAGAAAAAAATTTCTAACGGGGCGCTGCCCCGCACCCCGCAAGGGGGCTGCTAGCCCCCTTGACTCCCAGCCCGCTATCCGGGTAGCGGGACCCCCGTAAAAACTCTGCGTGGCTCCCGATATATCCAAACCCCCCTTTCAAAACACAACACACGTACACTGCACATTGAGTTCGCATGACCAGTTTAACCCGTTAATCGGAGGTTCGCTCGCCCCAAAGGCGAGGGGTAATTAACGGCAGCTTAGTCCACGGCTGCCAGAGATTCGGATCCCCACAATCAATAAACCCCGGCCTACCCTAGGCAGGGGGAATCTGTAGTATGCCTGACAAGCGCGCGCGTATTCCCATCTCAATGGGGTGACGAAAAACACCCTACAATTATAAAATGCAGATTAAACAATAATTAAAGATAATAATAAGAAATATTACGACGATATATATTTTGAATGATATGGATGCAAACGGGTATCACATAATCGTAAAATGATAAACTAACAAGTGCGGAACATATAACTAAGCAATATGAAATGTAACTATTAAATTTGATGCAGTATATGATAGTATAGTATGTAATAAGATAAGTTTTCATGACCTAGATCTGAAATGATATGAATGGATGCAAACGGAACATCGAAAAGCTATAAAACTAAACATGAGGTGCATGATTTTAAATACAAGTATTCCATTTGTTAAAATAGATGCGTCTAAAGTAATGTAGCATGTAATTAAGATTAGTTTGCATGCCCTAGATCTGAAATGCACTATACAAATGTAAACGGAAGTCGAAAGGCTGTAATATGAAATATGAGATGCTTGATTTAAAATACAGGTGTGATATTTATTTAAATAGGTATATAATGAGTTATATAGCATGTAGCAAGATTAACTTGCCTAGACGGAACAAGAATGGATGTGTACGGAACGTTCTTCATCGGCGAAATGTCGTGACACACGCACGGTACACGGAACGGTTCCAAACAACGCACGAGGGTGATCACGCAAGTCATGTACGTTCACTGAATCACTCGGATCGTCAGCGACGAGCACGGCTCCGGCGGTGATCACCGGAATCAAGAAACAAGATCAAGAAAAAGAAAGAAGAAAAAAAAAGAAGTAGGAAGAAGAGATTGTGTATTAAATAAGGAAAGAAAAATTAAATAAATAAAATATATATAAATATATTTATGCAGAGGGGGGGGGAAGAGAGAGAGAGAGAGAAAAGGGTTGTTAGTTTGTTAGGAAATTAGATTTAAAATTTTAAAAAAAATTTAGATTTAAAATTTTAGATAAGAGGTTTCAGTTTGTTAAAGAAATCGTATGAAAATATTTAAACTAAATTTTAAAATTAAATAAATTGAATTTTGGCGGGATACAAAAATATTTCAAAACGCGCCCGGGTCGGGTCTAAAAATTCAGATTTAAAATACGAAAAATATGTGCGACTTTCAAAATTCAAAATGAATATTCATGTAACAAAAATGCATACCCCCAAGAACGGATGCATGTACATGCGCGTAGCCATCCAAACACGTCCGTTTCACTGAACGGGACGAGAAAAAGATGCGCGTATGCTACCACGGGGTTAGGGGTATCATGCAGGCTATGAAATGCAATTTTAAATTATTTTACATGACCTAAAATGTTATATGGTAAAAGATGCAATGCCAGGTAAAATGCCAGTATGCAGTATACATGAGATGCACGTGTCTATGTAACAAGTCAGGGTAATCTATAAATATGAATCAAACAGGTTCAAGCAAGCGGGTCGGGTCGAATGCAATGTAAAATGTAAAAATACCATTCGCACCCAAAACCCGTTAAATCAAGAAAATACCACAGATAAGTAAATACGGGAACTGGAATTGGTATAAATGAAATCGGTTGTTACATTATACCCAACTACAAAAAGAATTTTGTCCTCGAAATTCCAAGAACAAGAAAGGATAAACAATCAAGAAACTACAAGAATGGATATGAAAACTTCTGCCGGATTTCATCTTCTCGTTCCCAGGTTGATTCTCCATGCGAGCGATTTCCCTAAGAAACAAGTATAAGAGGGATAACCTTGTTCTTAAGAACCTTTTCCCTTCGATCCACAATCGACATCGGTCGCTCCTCAAAAGTCAAATCTTCTCGTACAGTCAGCTCCGAATGATCCAGCACGTGTGTTTCATCTCGAACATATTTACGGAGTTGAGATACGTCAAACACGTCATGAACATTCGCCAAGGATTGCGGTAACGCCAATCGATATGCTACTTCTCCAACACGCTCCAAAATCTCAAAAGGTCCAACGAATCGAGGACTAAGCTTTCCTCGACTTCCGAAACAAATCACTCCTTTAGTCGGTGATATCTTCAAGAATACCAAATCACCAACGGCGAACTCTAGAGGTCTTCTCGATATGTCTGCCCAACTCTTTTGTCGGTCCTGTGCTACTTTCATATAATTCCGGATAGTGTTAACCTTCTCAACTGTTTGCACGATCAAATCCGGTCCCAACAATCTTCGTTCTCTAACATCGTCCAGCAAACAGGTGAACAGCACTTGCGACCGTATAAAGCTTTGAATGGAGCCATCTGAATAGTCGCCTGAAAACTGTTGTTGTAAGAAAACTCCACCAAATGTAGATGATCCTCCCATGAACCTTTGAAATCCAGCATGCAAGCTCTCAACATATCTTCAAGAGTTTGGATCGTTCTCTCTGACTGGCCATCTGTCTGGGGATGATAAGCTGTACTAAACTTCAATCGAGTCCCCGAACTTTCCTGTAGGCTCCTCCAAAAGTGTGATAAGAAACGAGTGTCACGTTCGGACACGATACTCACCGGTACTCCATGCAATCTTACTATCTCCTGCATGTACCGCTCTGCTAAAGCTTCTGTTGATCGACCAACTCGAAATGGTATGAAATGAGCTGCCTTGGTCAATCGATCAACAATAATCCAAACTGCATTGTTTCCCTTTGGACTCCACGGTAGAGCTATAACGAAATCCATGGTTATATGTTCCCACTTCCATTGAGGGATCGGAAGTGGTTGCAATAAAACAGCAACCCGTTGATATTCAGCCTTAACTTGCTGACACACCAAACACTTTGCCACAAAACGGCAATATCCCGTTTCATGCCTTCCCACCAGAAATGTTGTCGTATATCTCGGTACATCTTCGTGCCTCCTGGATGTATGGAATATGCTGAACTGTGCGCCTCCTACATAAGTTCTTTGCGAATGTCTCCTTTTGGCACACACAAACGGCTACCATATCGCAACGAACCATCTTCATGAATTAACAAGTCCGTTCGAAGTCCAGCTTCAACCTGTTCTCGAATCCTTTGCAATCTTGGGTTTTTTTACTGCGCTGCTTTAATACTCTCGATCAATGACGACTGTACTTGCAGCGACATCAACTGTCCTGAACAATGCGGTAGCACGATCTCCAACTCGAATCTCCGAAAGTCTTCAATAAGTTCCTTTTTGTACAGTCAACATCCGAATTGCTGGTAACCGACTAAGCGCATCCAGCACAACATTAACTTCCCCTGATGGTACTTAAGATCAAGATCGTAGTCAGCCATCAGCTTCAACCATCTACGCTGCCTCATATTATGCCCCTTCTGTGTGAACACGTACTTTAGGCTTTTGTGATCGGTGAAAACTTCGCCCCTTTCGCCCAATAAGTAGTGTCTCCAAATCTTCAAAGCGAAAATCACCGCTGCTAGCTCCAAGTCATGAGTTGGGTAATTCTTCTCATGGGTCTTCAACTGTCTCGATGCGTAAGCTATAACCTTCTCATGCTGCATCAAAACACATCCCAATCCTTTCCCAGATGCGTCGCTGTGAATCACCAATCCTCCAGAACTGTCTGGCACGGTTAAAATAGGAGCAGTTATCAATCTCTGCTTCAATACCTCAAAATCTGACGCACACTTATCCGTCCATACAAACGGTACTTCCTTGCGCGTAAGCTTGGTCAAGGCTCAGCCAAACGAGCAAAATTCTCCACGAACCTTCTGTAGTATCCTGCAAGTTCAAGAAAACTTCTGATTTCTACAACGTTCTTCGGAATCGGCCAGTCTTGAACTGCTGCAATCTTCCCTGGATAAACGGCGATTCCATCTCCAGCTACGATATGCCCCAAAACTCCACTTCTTCAAGCCAAAACTCGCACTTGCTCATCTTTGCATACAATCTTACTTGCCTCAATGTCTGCAGTGCGATCTTCAAGTGTTCTGCATGCTCTTCAATACTCTTTTGAGTGGACCAAAATATTATCAATGAATACCACTATAAATTGGTCCAAGAATGGTGAAAAGATTCGGCTCATCAAGTCCATAAATATCGCCGGTGCATTCGTTACTCCGAAGGGCATCACTAATACTCGTAACGTCCATACCGAGTTCGGAACACAGTCTTGCAAATATCTTCTGGTTTAACTCGGACCTGATGATGTCCGGACCGCAAATCCAGCTTCGAGAATACCCTCGCGCCACTAAGCTGCTCGAACAATTCGCCAATGCGAGGGATTGGGTACTTGTTCTTAATAGTCACCCGGTTTAATTCTCGATAATCGATGCACATCCTCCTTGTGCCATCTTTCTTCTTTACTAGAAGAACTAGAGTTTCCCAAGGCGAGTTACTGCTGCGAATCCAACCCTTCTCAAGTAATTTAGTAACCTGCTTCTTGACTTCTTCCAACTCCACTGGTGCCATCGGATAGTACGCCTTTGAGATTGGCGCTGCACCAGGAATAAGATCGATCGCGAACTCCACATCTCATTTTGGCGGTAAAACCGATATGTCCTCGAACACGTCCATGAACTCTCAAACTACAGCTGGCGCTTCCTTCTTATCATCTTCCATTGACGAAAGAACATTGCTTGTCGGCCTAGCCCTAAACTCGACTAGCTCGACAGAACTGCTTCCTCCAGCAAAACAAACTCCGGATGTCCGGGAATCTGTAAAATCACTTTCCTTTCCTTACAATCAATATGAGCGTGCAAAGTGCCGAGAAAATCCATTCCCAAGACGACAACAACAAAGGGATGCACCAGAATTGAATAAATCTAATGCGGGGAAAACATGAACAAGTAAGATACCGAGATGACTTCATCTGAAGTCAAGATACTTAAGAGGATTAAGCACGGTAAACACGATTCAAGCTGGCGATAAAACAATAACTGGTAAGCAATGAAACCGAGAGAAGCAAGGTAATATAACGATCATAAAACAAGGAAATGAATCAAAACTAGAATTTCAAGTTACTTAAATAGAGTACCGCATTGTAACCATGCTGCAGTTCATAATTACAATCACATAACTCCACTCAAGTCGCCCAAATCCTAGTATCAGAATCAAGAAATAGGGAGAAACAATAGAGAACCAAAAGGTTTCAAATCGAGATGCAAAGTGGTTTGCATATTGTCAAGGCAAAGGATAAGAGAAAGATATGATTCAAGAATCACGATAATAAGGTGGCAGGACACATACCTAATCATGAGTATTCTGATTCGTGTATTAGGTCCAATACCCAACTACAAAATAATCAAACTCGATTAACCTATATCCTATGGCTCTGATACCAAACAAACCATGTCACGCCCCGCTTTTCAGAGTACGCTAAGATAGGCACGTGACATAGCCAACCATGCTACCTGTGGATAGGAAAAATCCTTCCACAGTCACATTACGGCTGTAGAGATATCAAGAACAGGAAAGTAAACTAAACTATCTAGTACATGTCCATAAGCCAGAGTAAATGAGTCAAGAAATAATATAATATACGGAAGCAATAGATCCAATAAACAAACACCTGGAACAGTAAATCTGGATACTAACAGGGTCCTCACCGCTCGGTCTAACAGCGGCAGTACTCCTGATCAGTCTGCAACAAAGGTAGAGAATCTGGGCCATGCAAAACCCAGACGTCAGTGCGTCATAATATCAAGCAATACTATAAACAGGGGTAGCAAGACATACAGGTATGTGCATGAACAGTAAAACATGTATAACAGTAATATAAATGAGGACAGTGAGGGTAATGTGTAGTGAGTAATATAAACTGGTCTATTGGGTTAACTACTCTCAAGACTTTGAAATCAACTTGATGAATCATCGATGTAACTCAATAATATCCCGTGCATGCCCGGGATCACGGTCTATGACTCTCGGGCTGAATCCGAGACGTGCCGCAAGGCAGTAAAGGGTAGTAGGTAATGACGGGTGATGTCAGCAGCATTAAACCGGGCTGGCCTAGCCCGTAAGACTGATCAGAAAAGGTATCGAACCGTCGAGTTACAAGTCAGGTTTCATCATTAATTTCCCCATACCCCCAAGTTATGTGTTCAAGTCAGGTATTAATAAATCTGGAGTTAATGCCAACACAGGATCAAGCAGGTACATGTTTGTCTGTATAGACAACAGGAAATGTCCGTAGGGACAACATGTCAAGGTTGTTGGCATTAGTAACAAGATCAGGTAACAGGTCAAGCTATGGTACATCAGGTCAAGTCAGGTAGTGTATATATATCAAGTCATGTCAAGTAGTGGTGTATCAGGTATCAAGTCAAGCAGTGGTATATCAGGTCATAACAAGTAGTGCACACGTGTCAAGCGGATGCTCATACTAAAACTGTAGGAAGTACGGATGCACGGTAAAGCATGGATGCATAAATATTTATCAGGGATTACATCATGACTATGTAGGATGCACAAGATCAAGTATGAGATACTAATGTAACATTAAAATGAAATAATATGGTCTCGGCGTGCAACTAGATATGTAATAAACCGTACGGATAAAACTGTAAATCGGTAAAATTTGCTGAATATTAAAACATAAGCACTATTATTTATTAAATAGATATTGATATAATAATATTAACATGGATAAAATATTCAAGCCGATTAATAACTATAAAAGTGGTATTGATTAACCATGCACAAGAAAGTTCCGTTCAGAAATTCAGCGTCACCCTGATTTGTAAAATAGCTTAAAAATAACAAACGTTCTCCAAAAGGGACATGTCTTATACCAAAACAAAGATAATTCAATAATGTTTTCATTTTTATAAGTATAAGCATCTCAAGTTGTCCCTACAAAAAGTTATGAACATTCGAAATTGAAAGTTTGCTGCTGTAATTTCCCTGGACAGCAGTTTAGAGATATTTTCATTTGCATTTTACATTATTTAAACAATTTATTTTTCAAGTAAATATTTCATATAGTTATAGCATTCTGAGTTAGCTTCATAACGAACTAAAGAACGTATACTAATGATTTTTTTATGATTTATAATGAATTTTATAAGGTAAGGTGTACAGTAACTTTCAGATTTGTCGTGTCCGCTTTTCAACGACGTTTCATGTGTAAACTATAATATTTTCAAATGTATAATATTATAAAATGCAGATTATACAATAATTAAAGATAATAATAAGAAATATTACGAAGATATATATTTTAAATGATATGGATGCAAACGGGTATCACATAATCGTAAAATGATAAACTAACAAGTGCGGAACATATAACTAAGCAATATGAAATGTAACTATTCAATTTGATGCAGTATATGATAATATAGTATGTAACAAGATAAGTTTTCATGACCTAGATCTGAAATGATATGAATGGATGCAAACGGAACATCGGAAAGCTATAAAACTAAACGTGGGGTGCATGATTTTAAATACAGGTATTCCATTTATTAAAATAGATGCGTCTAAAGTAATGTAGAATGTAATTAAGATTGGTTTGCATGCTCTAAATCTGAAATGCACTATACAAATGTAAACGGAATGTCGAAAGGCTGTAATATGAAACATGAGATACTTGATTTAAAATACAGGTGTGATATTTATTTAAATAGGTATATAATGAGTTATATAGCATGTAACAAGATTAATTTGCCTAGACGGAACAAGAACGGATGTGTACGGGACGTCCTTCGTCTGTGAAATGTCGTGACGCACGCACGGTACACGGAATGGTTCCAAACAACGCACGAGGGTGATCACGCAAGTCAGGTACGTTCACTGAATCACTCGGATCGTTAGCGACGAGAACGGCTCCGGCGGTGATCACCGGAATCAAGAAACAAGATCAAGAAAAAGAAAGAAGAAAGAAAAAAGAAGAAAGAAGACGAAGAAGTAAGAAGAAGAGGTTGTGTATTAAATAAGGAAAGAAAAAATAAATAAATAAAATATATATAAATATATTTATACAGAGGAGAGAGAGAGAGAAAGGGGTTGTTAGTTTGTTAGGAATTTAGATTTAAAATTTTAAAAGATTTTTATATTTAAAATTTTAGATAAGAGGTTTCAGTTTGTTAAAAGAATCGTATGAAAATATTTAAACTAAATTTTAAAATTAAATAAATTGAATTTTGGCGGGATACAAAAATATTTCAAAACGCGCCCGGGTCGGGTCTAAAAAATCATATTTAAAATACGAAAAATATGTGCGACTTTCAAAATTCAAAATGAATGCTCAGGTAACGAAAATGCATACCCCAAGAACGGATGCATGTACATGCGCGTGTTCCCGCCAAAAATTTCTGCGCAAAAGAGTCCAAGGTATCAAATGGCAGCGATACGCTTAAGAAAATGCGAACCAGTATCTTCCGGCCTGTATTTTGATAAACTCCCCAATGAGGAACTATTAAATTATGATGGGATTGAAAACATCTCGAAAAAACCTTCAATTTGATATATTATGGGCCTCATAATTCATCCGGGATCAAAAGTTATGAACAAATGTCTATGCACATGTGATATAAGAAAGAAGATGTGAACCGGTATTTTCCTAGCTGTATTTTGACAAACTCCGGAATGAGAAACAGCAAAATTCTGATGGTATTGAAAGCATCTTGAAAAGATCTTCAATTTGATATATTATGGGCCTCATAATTCATCCGGGATCAAAAGTTATGAGCAAATGTCTATGCACATGTGATCTAAGGAAGAAGATGCGAACCAGTATTTTCCGAGCTGTATTTTGACAAACTCCGGAACGCGAAACGGCTAAATTCTGATGGTATTGAAAGCATCTCGAAAAGACTTTCGATTTGATATATTATGGGCTTCATAATTCATCCGAGATCAAAAGTTATGAGCAAATGTGTTATGCACGTGTAATCTAAAGTAATACTCTACTACATGGGGAATGCATTTTTTAGTCCCACATCGGAAAAAGGAGAGATGGCTTCTCTACCACTCGCATATAAATAAGAGGGGGTACCTCTTAGAAAGGGTAGAGTAAAATCCTCAAAGGATTCAATACTCAAAGGAGCTTAGTTCTCCAAGATAGGAGCATGCTCCTCCCCATAATGCGCATATGTGCAAGCGCCATGTGCGCTACGTGCAACGCACGTGTGCCCGCCATGCGGCACCATGTGCAACGCACGTGCGCACCATATGAGAATATTTAATAATATTAAAAGGAGCTTAGTTCTCCATATATAGAAGCCCTGCTTCTCCTCATAATGCGCATGTGCGCTACGTGCAACGCACGTGTGCTCACCACGCGCGCACCACGTCCAACGCACGTGCGCACCATATGAGAACATTTAATAATATTAAAAGGAGCCTAGTTCTCCATATATAGAAGCCCTGCTTCTCCTCATAATCCGCATGTGCGCTCCGTGCAACGCACGTGTGCCCGCTACACGCGCACCACGTGTAACGCACGTGCGCACCACATGAGAACATTTAATAATATTAAAAGAAGCCTAGTTCTCCATATATAGAAGCCCTGCTTCTTCTTATTATGCGCTACGTGCAACGCACGTGTGCCTGCCACGCGCGCACCACGTGCAACGCACGTGCGCACCACATGAGAACATTTAATAATATTAAAAGGAGCCTAGTTCTCCATATATAGAAGCCCTGCTTCTCCTCATAATGCGCATGTGCGCCACGTGCAACGCACGTGTGCCCGCCACGCGCGCACCATATGCAACGCACGTGCGCACCACATGAGAATATTCAATTAAAAGGAGACTCGTTCTCCATAGGAGCTTGCTCCCCCATAATGCGCATATGCGCAAGCTCCATGTGCGCTACGTGCAAATATGAACGCCCAACACGTGCGACGCACGTGCGCGAACGCAAAGAGAAGCATTTTTCAGCAGCGAGAAGCTTAAGCTCCAGCATGATCTTCCCCCATAACGAGTGAGACATGGTTCAAAGGGTACATCCCTCCACACCTTCGATATATGGCACTGTAATCTCTCAGTGTCATCGGAGAGGTGGTGGGTCCCAACGACCAATGATCCTTCTTTCTAAAATAAAAAAAAGAAGAAGAGAGAACATTGACAGAGAAACAGAGAAAGAATTCAGAGAACTCCTAAAAAGAAAGTTTGAGAAGAAATCAGAAAGAAAAGAAGGTAAACCTTTGAAAAGAAGAATTTTTTCTGAATAGATCATTGATCTAAGAACAAGATCAACGATCTTCAATAAAAAAAAAATAACAACAGTGTCTTGCACTTTTTTTTTATGAACCATTGGTTCTGGAATCTAAAAGATTCTTTTCTTGAATCCAAAGTTGGATCAATTTATCGAAACAGTGCCTTGCACTTGTAAAAACTGCACTGTTGCGCTCCTGGGTTGGCGCAAGCCACTAGAGAGCGCCACCTGTCAGCACCATAACCACTTGCGTTATGCGCTTTTAAAAATAGAGCATTGCTCTTTAAGGTTGGCGCAACTCACCAAAGCGCGCCACGTGTCAGCAGGGCAACAGCGCAGCGCACTGCGCCTGCGCTTACCAGAGCGTGACACGTGTCACCTCTACATGCGCTTGCGCTCAATAATTGGCGCAAAGCGCCTGACAAGCCACTGTCAAATAATTAATGCACTGCATTATTTACAGAAGGGTCAAGCCCAATTAAAAAAGGCCTAACATGCCAAATTAAATGCAATGCATTATTTTAAAGAAGGGCAGAGCCCAAACAGATGCTCTGCATCATTTATAAAGGGACATAGCCCAAATCAAAAAGGCCTAGCAGGCCAGAATAAAATGCAGTGCATTATTAAGCAGGGGCAAAGCCCTAACACAGGCCTAATAGGAAAAAGATAAAGATAAAAACGTTGAATATTCTTAACTGGACTTAGCCCAATCATGGCCGTAAGTCCTCAAATTAAATTGACTGAGCAAGACTGCTTTCTTAAATCAATTTACATCCGGTTCAAGGGTACATCTCCGAACTCCTCTGACACCTATCGTTGTAATCCTTTAACGACGTCAGCAAGGTGATGGGTCCCGACAACCACACATCGACACGAACTGTGGGGTCCTTAAACTCATGGACTTATGCGTCCTTAAACCAAGATACGGACTGTGGGGTCCTTAAACCCACGGACTTATGCGTCCTTAAACTAATGGACTAATGCGTCCTTAAACACAACCATACGGACTGTGGGGTCCTTAAACCCATGGACTTATGCGTCCTTAACCTAATATCCGTCCCCCAAATGGGAACAATGGACCACCATGTCCCTAAACTGGAACATGGACCCCTATGTCCCTAAACTAGCAATGGACCGCAATGTCCTTAAACTACTTTTGGACCACTACGTCTCTAAACTGGAACAATAGAGCCCTCAAATGCTCTCTTGTCGGATCTAAACGATCCCGTTTAAGTTGATCTTAGCCTCAAATATAGCTAACGTATCCTTAAACATTCAAACAGACTTTAGTCCCAAATTGGACTATAAAACTCCCAATCAACTCTGGTTCAAGGGTACATCTCTGAACTCTTCTGATACTTATCGTTGTAATCCTTCAACGTCGTCAGAGAGGTGACGGGTCCCGATGGCCATATACATTAAACGGACCACTACGTCCCTAAACTGGAACAATAGAGCCCCTAAATGCTCTTTCCGTTAAGTTGATCTTAGTCTCAAATCAGACTAACATATCCTTAACGAGCGTTTAAGTTGATCTTAGCCTCAATATGGCTAATGTATCCTTAAACTAAAATACCAAACCTAAATCTAAGTAAATACGGATTTGGACCAATCCACGTCCTACGGGCAACGGCATAACTTAGTCTCCGTATACAATCCACGGGCATCCACAGACAAACAAACACACACGACACGAAGTGAAATTTCTGGAAAAGGAGAAAGTGGTTACCGCGATGCGGTAGCGTAATAAACTGCAGAGGCTTACGCCTGCAGGTAAGAGCGTCCCCACAATCAAAAACCCCTCAAGCGAGGGCGAATCTGACGAAGTCTGCTACATCGGCCGCATCCGTCTAAACCTCCGATGCATGGTGCCATAAATCAACTTGGCATCTTCGGAGAGGTAGACGGATAAAACCAATTAGTATCTGCCCCGAATCTCAGGCAAGACGTCCTCACGTCGTCTTAGCCGCCGTTCGGAGGGGAACAGCGCGTAGCCATCCAAACACGTCCGTTTCACTGAACGGGACGAGAACAAGATGCGCGGATGCTACCACGGGGTTAGGTATATCATGCAGGCTATGAAATGCAATTTTAAATTATTTTATATGACCTAAAATGTTATATGGTAAAACATGCAATGCCGGGTAAAATGCCAGTATGTAGTATACATGAGATGCACGTGTCTATGTAACAAATCAGGGTAATCTATAAATATGAATCAAAAAGGTTCAAGCAAGCGGGTCGAATGCAATGTAAAATGTAAAAATAACATTCGCACCCAAAACCCGTTAAATCAAGAAAATACCACAGATAAGTAAATACGGGAATTGGAATTAGTATAGATGAACCCGGTTATTACACACTTGGTGGGCACCGGCCAGTCCTCTCCCTCGGGAAGGGAGACGAAGAAAAACTTCTTCTTCCAGTCGTGAATGGAGAAGGGCAAGGCCACGACCCCAGCCCCGGCAGCGACCCCGGGCCGCTTCCTAAAGGTAATATAAACCCGGCTCGGGTCGCCGGGATGACTCTTAATAGCAAGAGAGGAATCGAGAAGGGAAAGGCTGAAAGGGACCGCCTGCAGCTTCAAGCGGATCAGGAACCCAAGGAAGATCCTCCACGCGTTCGGCATTAACTGGCCGGGGGCCAAGCCGAAGAAATTCAGAGCGGCGACGACCTCAGGAGAGAAGGGTAAGCGCATTCCACCCCAAAAGCTTCCAAATACAAGACAATCTCCCTGCCCTGTACCTGGTCTGCCCTCTCTCCTTCCTCGGACAGACGAAGCGCGTAATGCGGGGGAATGTGAAAGCGAGCTCGAGCATTGGCGAGCTCGTCCTCGTGCCTCACCCAGCACAGGGTGCTGGGGGCTACATTTACCTCCTCCTCCCTGGAGGCGGCCCCCGTCTCATGGCCTCGGGGAGAGGGCCCAGCCCCAGCTCCCCGAGGGGACTTGAACACATCTAAAAGAACCCTAACATCTACTCCTACGATGTGTACTGATTCTACAGAGGAAGACATCTAACTTGGGAAGGAAACTCTTCAAGGGTTGGGAATGAGAGACGGGAGACGAGCGCCGAGCAGCCGGGGCTTGAGTATGAGGAATATGAGAGAGTAAGGGCCCCAGGGCGGGCCCCACCCGTATTTATTACCGCATACGGCCTGATCCAATGGCGCTTATCGTCTCTCGACGAAACGTCCCCTTGCGCCCAGCGGCTCCAATCGCTCCACGTGGTAGCCCAACGATTGCCCGCGTCCCGTCAGACGCCGCAGGCCTGCGCACGTCACATCAGCCGGTTGGCGCTCGACACGTGGACCGTCGCTTCAACTGCAGAGTGCACGAACCCGCGCACCCTCCTTAAATGCAAAGATCTCGCCTCGATTCGCTAGCGGAAAAGACAACCGACGGCTCGAGGACTCATCCCGACATAACCCTGAGAAGGAGCTCACCTCAGGAGGCCCGGCAGTCCACTCCTGACCCGACCACTAGCTAGTCGGGACAAGAGTGAGGGGCTAATGATAATGCTTGATATTGGCCACCTCCAAGATCAGGACGCGTGGCAGATGACGTGTCCTAAGACTCGGAAGAAGGGGCTTACAGGGGCTGACCAGGCCACCCTGTGCCCGACCTGCAAACCCGAGCTGACCCTCCTCGGGGCCCCCTGCAAATTAGCTTCCTCGGCCCCTCGGGTCGCCCCGAGCTGCCGCAGGACCAAGACTCCTCGGCTTCTTCGCTTGTCCCCGACTCCCGTCCGAGGCCGTCTTCTTCGGCCCTCTGACCAACTCCACCGCCCACAAGCGTAACCGCCACTCCGCGAATCTCGCCGTGCGCAGATTCTACGCCAACAACATCCCACGTTCCACGCCATCACGATCCCCGTTAATGGACGATCCGCTCATTACGCGGGCGTGACGTCGGGAGCGTAACTGCCGGCGAGATTCTCGCGCCTGCTGCTGCGCGCTGCCGCCACTATATAAGCACCCATCACAGAGGGGTCAAGTAAGCCATTCTTTACACTTTACGCCGTTACTCTGCTCGGATCTTGTCACTGACTTGAGCGTCGGAGGGTTCTCGGTGGTACCAAACCACTCCGGGACTTCTTTGCAGGTATATGGCGGCAGCCTTCTCATCACGCCCTGTTCTCTCAAAATCCATTGAGACCCACACGCAACGAAGGACAATCAACCTAGTTCATCTCGAGATCAACGGAAGACTACATCTGACGGAGGCTTGAAAAGGAGCTCCATCAAAATCATTTATACGGCATTTCAATTCATTTTTAATTACATATATAATCTTGAGCTTTGTCGATGGTACTCGGTTTAATTTTGCAATTCAAGTCCTAAGAATCCAATATCTTAGGTTCTCGAGCTCACACTGATTGGCCCACCGACTAAACAAGCGTTCCCAAGTCCCACCTTTACCCTTTTCAAAAAGTTCCCATCAACAAATCTCACCCATTCAATCCCAATCCAACGGCCACCACTCTCCCGTTGACGTGGCAACACAAATCCTCTCCCGCTTCATATAAAATGCCAAGACCATCCCATTTCTCTCTCTTTCTAGTCAACCCAAACATGAGCCAAACGCCGTCGATTCCGTTATCGCAGCTGCCGTTAGGGTTCCGTTTCCGCCCAACCGATGAGGAGCTCATCAACCACTACCTCAAACGAAAGATCAACGGCAGGATCAACCCCTGCGACGCCGCCGTGGTCCCCGAGATCGATGTCTGCAAGTTCGAGCCTTGGGATCTCCCCGACAAATCACCGATCAATTCGAGCGATCCCGAGTGGTTCTTCTTCGCGGCGGTTGACCGGAAGTACCCGTCGGGCAATCGGTCGAACCGGGCGACCGAGGCTGGGTATTGGAAGGCCACCGGAACCGACCGGCAGATCCGGTCGCGGATTGCCGGCGGCGGAGGCAGAGCTGTGGTGGTAGGAATGAAGAAGACGCTGGTGTTTCATCGGGGACGAGCCCCGAAGGGGGCGAGGACGAATTGGATCATGCATGAGTATAGGACTGTGGAGCCTGAATTTGATTCTGGTGGCGATCAGGTTAGTTTCTTGATTTTTTAAGTTTCTTGATTTTTTAAGTTTTTTTATTTAATTTTTTAGTGTAATTGAAGTTAGTATTGAGTTGGGATGTGAGTAGGTGTTGAATTGGATGTATAATTGTTCGGAAATGGGGGTGTTTTAGAGATCAATTTTGAGCATTACGTTGAAGAAATCTATTTTGAAGGCTTATCTTGCTGAAAAGCTGAATTCTTTGACCCTATTTTCCCCCCTTATTAAAAATCCCATTTTTCCAAGACCTGGGTTTAGTAATTAGATTTCGGTGTCTGAGTGAGGAAGGAAGATGAATGGACTGGAAATGTCGGGTGCGCATCCTCTCTGTGTTCAGTATACATAATTTACTAGAGTTCGAATCGGGCCGGAACTGTTAATTGCATGGAATTTGATTATTTTCAAACAATTTCAGGATTTGTTTAGATTTTTTTACTAATTATCAGTTGAGACGAGCTGGTCTGGTCTGCTTTGGTCTATACCGGTATATGATATATTGTATGCAATGTATCTGCTTGATGTGTTGAATGGAATATGAATTGTACAAACTGTCCTACCTAAATCAAATGGAATTGTTGATCTTGGTTTCTCTAGTTAAAACATAGATTGTACACAAATGGTGGACTCAGTTTACATGTATCATGTGAATGAGTTTTTGCCTGTAATACCCCCTCCCCCAATATTCAGGGCTAAAGACTCATTGTTGTTGAAGTTGTTGCGGTAAAAGATAGTCTTGAGTGGGTCGGTAAATCTGACTGGAGTTAGACCAAGTCAAATAAATAAGAGCCAAAACGATATGATGCAGACTACGCCACGTGCTGAAAAGAAATCTTGTGGGCAGATGAATATATTCATGCTGATTCATGAGAACAGCCAGCCACATAATTGCTACCCTAGAAACACATTTCATACACATACGCACATGCGCGCGCACGCGGTGCATCATAGTTCATTTTACACTTCCATCACTTGTTTTGTAGCTAGCATCGTGGTGTAGGTGGAAACAGGAGATAAGCACCACCACTTATATCATAGAGTCATGCACATACCGGACATCAGGACATGATGCTTCTTGGATATTTCTATGTACTTATATTACATGTCGTCAATTGATTCATTTTTCATCCACATACACTCAATTTCATCATATACGTTTAGTTTCGTCATTCTCTTACTTGGATATTGTTAACTAGAAACTCTTTTGACATTTTATGCACGTGCTTTGATATTATCAACCGGGATGACAATTGGGTTAGGGCAGGCCAAATTTGAATTAGGTAAGTTATGACCACCCCTATATGGATGATCCCGACCTGTCCTACTTACTAAATGGTCAATTGTGCATAAATGGTCAATTGAGCATAAATGTAACCAACTCTTTTATAAATGTGACCATAAACGTAAGGCTATAAAAAGTGCTACTAGTACTTGGTGCTCAGTGATTGGGTTACCACTTAGCCCCTAGATGCCTAGGCGCTTTTTGTATTTTAAATTAAATATATTTGAATGATGGATAGATAGCGTTTTCCGATGAGAAGAATGATGTATTTGGATATATATACTTTTGTTTGGGGTGGCTTTTTAGTTAGAGGATAAAAAGAAAATCAATTTTTTTCCATTTGCAATAATATTAAGTCAGCTGATTGAGCAGTTGGACCGTCAAGGCGGTCCAACTCGCTTAAGCGCTGAAACCACTTAATTATACCGATTAAACGAATATCGGAGCGGTGTTGTGCTGCTTCCGCCTTGCCACTTCTTACAACAATGCCCCCATTAACCCATCTTTTAGCTTTGTGAGAACGTTTTGGTTTAATAATTGGTTGCAAGATGACATTATATTCAAACTTGTCTTAATAAGTATTGATTAAAAGTATTTACTGGAATTGAACCTACCATTTACAACAGATTTACTGCTCAAAGCCTCCCACCATTGTTTCTGAACAAAGTGATAATATTCATTGAAAAATTATATGTACCATTTCAAGAGAAATGGGTTCCACTGGGATCATAACCCTTGAAAAGTTGCACTTTAGATCTAGTTCGAGTCATCCTGGGTAAGGTGTGTCAAAAGGCCAGACCCATACCCGATCCATTTATTATATGGGTCCATCCACAAGGTGTCACGCCCGCTTCCCCAAAAAAGGTAACGGTCACGTGACAAGCCCGCAACAATTTATTCCGAGAATGTCTTTTCTCGAAACAAATACGTCAAGCGTTTATAAGTAATATAAAATATGACAAGAATAAACATGATAATGAAAATCCCAACAACTAGCTATTACATTCAAGTTCCACAAATGTTCAAAACAGATATACAATATCTGAAACAAATACGATAATAATGATAGGTTTTAAACAGGAGACATACAGAAAATAGAAAAGTTGAAAAGAACTAAAAGTCCGCTTGCGATGCAAGTTGAATGTACTTCTCTTCTGACGGTTATATCACCTACGTCCCTAAATCACCTGACGAACATTCTAAGAAAAGAAGAAACATGGTGGAATGCCCATCGGCGAACTTGTAAGTCCCCCCAAAAGGTGTGAATTATATAATAAAGTGCAAGGTGATATGTAATATAGCATGAGTGAAAATCATGAACATGTGAGCAAGTATAACATGGTAATGTACATGTCAATTATATGATACATGAGTATGACAACTTAGTATAGCAAGTGTTAGTCAAAATAAACGTGTAATAAGTATGTATTGGTGAACATGAAGTGAATGTTAATGTGTTCTAAAAGGTCTCTATAAGATCATCTAACTTAACGACAGTTCAAGTGTGAATATCAATCAATCTCAAAAGTTTTTTCAAACCCGAGGCTGTAATTTAGGGGTAAGAAAGTACGGACCCAAATCAAGTGTTAGTAACGGGACTTCAATCATCATTGAAGTATTCACAAACCCAAGTGTGGGACGCCAGGGGCAAGAAAACACATGCTCTCATGATTGTAAATTGTGTTAGTATTCATGGATTTATGTTCTAGGGAGCTCCTGAGATTTTATTGGATTCACACTCAAACCACCCAACACCCCGCGTATTTTAATTTACAATTAATGTCACATGCCTAACTTGAAACCATGAATACATAAGAAAGAGTATAAGTTCATATTTCAAATTGAGTTCATGTCGAGTCTCAAGTATTCATGTAAAGTGATATTCATGGTTCGAGTTGAGTCGAGTGAAGCATGTACTAGATTTTGTTCACATAAAACATGTAGGTTCAACAATAAAGAGTATATAGCATGAGATGAGACATGCATGGTTTAATAAAACAAGCAATGTAGATGTATTTCGAATTAAATCACATGTCAGATATTGATTCAGTTTGGATACCAGTTTGAAACGGCTCAAGGCTGCTTGAGACGGCTCACAAGTCTTTTACAATCATGATTTGGTTCTCTGGGTGTAAAAGAAGGCTTAAAATGTTTTGAGACGGCTCGACTCCCAATATGAGACGGTTCAATATTTATTGAGACGGCTCAAATAATGTTTAAGAAGCCATAATTTTCTCTCTATTTTCTTGAGACGACTCAATATTATGTTGAGCCGGCTCAACCATGACTTGAGACGTCTTAAGTCCAAACTTAAGCCTGCTCATGCTATGTCTAAAGGTATTTTTTTCTTCCCAGGTTGTATGAGACAGCTTATAATATTTTGAGCTGGCTCAAACAATCAGGTTTTAAGTTCAATTATATTTTCGTATCGATGCAACTTTTGTTTATACTCATTCCATAGTATCAATTATGTGTATTTTCAATATCTATGGCATGCATGAGTTGTGGTTATCATGATAGGCAACATTTGATTATAGATTTGAACGAGAATAACGATTGAATTAACATAAACCATATACTATAATTTTACGTATACAAGGGTTGGCATTAACATGGAGAATTATCAGTGGGCATGGGTTCATAAGAAATAACAATTAAGTTTAACTATACAAGTGAATCTAAATTCACGCATTTAAAACAATATTTTATAGGGGATTTCTACGGGACAAGAACAACGGTTTTGCGGAGGAGACAAGACTGGGGAAAGAGAGAGGACGAGATGAAGGGAGGGAGATTGAGGAGATGATGGAAAGAGGACTTACTCGTGTTACGATTCAATATAACAACTAAACCGCCGTTTGAAAGAGAGGAACTTGATCGAAGCCACGACGTCTGGATGCAGGAATCTTCGATTGGATTGTGTTGATTCTTTGAGGAGGATTTCAAAGAGAATGTTTTCATAGGTTTTTCAGAGGAGAATTGGGTTTTGGTAGCTATGGGGAAAAAATGAAAGTGATAATTTTAAGATTGAGGAATTAAAAGAGATTTAAGGGCCATTAAAAGCCATTAATGGGGAATTAATGGGTCGGGGTTATCAGAATTTAATTGGCGATTTTGAGGAGGAAAGGAACGGCCACGAGATGAAGAAACTCATCGATTGGGTGTTTGGAACGTTTCAGGTTCGAACGATGCATGAGCCGGCTCAAGAGTAGCTTGATCCGTCTTATGCAGACAAAAAATAAAACAGCGTCTCAGGGAAGGGTTGAGACGGCTCAAGGTTGATTTGAGTCGGCTCAAGGGGACAGAGGAAGCATGATTATTGGAACTGATCCATGAGCCGGCTTACACTTTTGTGAGCCGTCTCACATCAAGTTTTCAAGTGTTTAAATATGATTTAGTACTTGAAAAGAAACGGCATTTTATTAGTCATGGTATACAAAAGAGTACACGAAATTTAGGGTCGTTACACAAAGTCTATCAGTTAAACCCGTTTATGACCGAATTAAGTTCAACCCAGAGTCGCTTCTAGGTAGAATCATATTGCCAGTTACTTATCAAATACTTTCTTTATATGCAGTATAATATTAATCATCATCTTCGTCGTCATTATTTTTCCATTTTCATGTTAAATTATTCTTTTGTTAAAAATGTATTATGACAAGTGACTTGATTGTGCTTGAGATAAGACATAAGATGCATGATATTCCCCCTTTTAACAATAAGAAGAAACCAAGACTTGGAAGCCAATATTTCTTGGCTGTTCCAAATATATTAAAATGGTGCAACTTAAGAGGCATAAATAAGTAATTGTTGGAGGAAATATTTTTTTGATAAAAGTCAGTTATGAAACATCTGAGATATTGTATCCTTCAGATGTACAGATGCTACTGTTCCAACTTTCGAGATAATACCAATGGCCAAATTGCCAGATCAAGTTCAAAAGCTTTGAACAGGAGACATCTGTCTTTGATTTATTTAATATAACGATTTTTGGGCACAATATCTGTTAACAGTATCTATATGATTCCCGTAACTTTCATCTTCATTAAAAATATCCTTTATCTTGTACCTACATAATATCCTTTTTGGTAGTGTCAGTTGTATCTTTCTATTTCTGTGGGATGAAACCTAAGGTGAATGAATCTACTTAAATGATGCACTAATTAAGTCTACTTCCTTGCATGCATTATGTCAGGTTACTGTGCAAGTGTGCAACTTGTGCTGGGTTTGGTTACTTGAACCTAAATAAAATATAATGACCCGTATTTCTTGGAGCGAGCTTGGTCTACCTATTGGCTTGGAGCTCCTCGCCCAATTTAATCTACTTAGTGGGTCAGGTGGCCTGAGCCACTTGCTTGCGTTTAAAACCATTTTGTTTGTGAGCTATAGGTTTTTGGGAGTATCAATTATTGACAGGCATCAAGCACAGCTAGAAGGAAGTTTATTTAGCCTAATAAAGTCGTCAGTGATGCACACAAAGTACATTATTGCCATGATTTATGTACTAAGGCTGAGTGGGCAGTTAGCAAATCATGATAGGTGGGCACAGTCATATACTTGGTTAGTGCAAAACAAATGTACATTTGACATCTATTTCTTGTTTATGTTTGAGTATCTGTAGACGATGAACTTTTACGTAAATAAGCGTATGCATTTAAAAGAACCTCAGAGCATAAAATGAGACAACTCTTAATTTCCTTTATATTTTCAATTAAAGAAGGAATATCACAATTATTTTATGCATAGCCTTTAGGACAATATTTTAGACAGATTCAGAAGTGCACAAGCATCAGAAATAGTGGATGACTCATTCCTCTTGATAGGTTTGTTGAGGTGTTATTTTAATATTCTTTGAGGTCCTCTCACAGATTCTGACTTTTGTATGGTTATTCATCTCTTTTACAGGGCGCCTTTTTTCTTTGCCGTCTATTTAGAAAGCCTGAAGAGACGGTGTCTGGTATAATTAATGATGAGACGGAGAATGTTTCCTCCTCTGTTACCCCTAGTTGGTCTTCTCCTGCTAGCACACTCCATATAGAAAATGTCTTGAAAGAAGAATTAGCAACACCACTGAACCAACAACAACCACCCGAGTCAGTCCTGCAAAAAGGTATACATCCTTTGCCCGATGCCATTAACAGTCAATCAGCCGACAGCAAGCTAGCCAATGAAGCATATTGCTCGATTCCTTATCCCTTGAATTCAGAGGAAAGCCATTGCAGCAGCAGCAATATGCCTACAGATGCAGGTGATCAAGTGCCTGAAACAGCTGTAGAAGAGGTGAGAACAACTGCATTTGTTAAATTAGATACATTTCAAATTTGCAATAAATTTATAGTTGTGATATCTATCAGAATGATTGTTCCTGTAATAAATTCAGGGCGCTCCTTTGTATGATGATTTGAAAGGGTTCCTAGGACAAGGGTTTGAGCATCTATTTTCTGATGAGTTCCCCGGTGCCGTTGGCTCATTTAATTATGATTTCTATGAAGGACATACCCAGTTACAATATCCGAAGCTCGAGCAGGACTCTGTGACCGAGGTATTAGATGCCATGCTTAGTACTCCAGAACATTTTTTTGCAGACGTGTCAAGTTATCAGACAGGTCCAGCTACAAAGCTTTCCCCTCTGGATCAAACATTTATGTTTGAACAGGGTTCAGCCTCCAATTCAGTTATGAGCAGGGATGTTGATTCTGAAGCACTATTGCAGCAGGTGATAAAGCTTGTCTTAGAGTTTTATTTCTGTTAACCACACAATCTTTCACAAGCTAATTCGTTATGCTGTGTATCTATTTCACGATCGTAGCGTGCAAAGCCTGCGTTGCTAATTGGATCAAGCGGTTCTTTACAGAGAGGCAATTCTGACCAAAACGATGTAATTGATCCCTCTATGGAAGTTAATCTTTGTAACGTCATGATGCGTACTGCTCCAGTAAAGGTCACTGGTACTGAAATCAACGCCAGGCCTCAATATCCGATAAATTCGGAAAATCAACTCGACTTCTCTACACAGCAGGGCACAGCAGATAGAAGGGTTCGATTGCAGAGTCTGGATAGCGAGGAGAGAACACACGAACGAGCAAGGAGGGAAACTTTATTGGGTTCTGTTGCCACAATAGTTGAGGTGAGATATTTCCTACAAGCTGTTAAATTTTAAAGGCTTATGATCGAACTTACAATTCTATGCCTGCAGGCTACTGAGGACCTAATTGGTGAAATGAGAGATGTTTCGGAGATTCCTTTTCTTGAGCCGCCTCCTCTGGATGATTACGAGCTTTTCTCTACTGATAACGGTAATTTAGATTTCATAAATATTTTTCTTTACCAACGGCTTTTAGTTTTGGCTGATTTTAACCATTTCCTTGCTAACGTAGGTGGTGCAGAATTTATACCTGCCGTTTCTTCGAAAGGACTGAGGTTGAGACTGAGAACTAGACAGACCAATGAAGATGATATTAAACAGGAAAGCTCTTCTTCGCTTCACGAGAATCCTAAAGTGAGACCAATCTCTACCCGTAAAATCGGCGTTGCTGTGTTGGTGATTGTATCAGTGCTATGTGCCGGAACACTTTGGTTCTTTAACTCTTGGAATGGATGAGTAGTAGATTGTTCGTGTTTTACTTTGTTTGTTAGTTAGATTATTGTATATAGCTCTGTGAAAATACCAAAACAGAGAAAGAACGAATTTTTATGAGTTTATCCTCCTTCCAAGCATTCAATTCTTTTTTGAATGTGATCTGAATTGTTTTTGGATGGTTCAGTAAATCTTTTTCTCTTGTAGTATACGACATATGACTATATTGCTCTTACAAGTATGAAAACCAAATAAAAGTTTTAGGGTGGAGGATGTGGTGGCGGATGGTCCGAGGAAGTTGAGTCAGTTGGGAGGAAGGTGGAGGGAGAAGAACAATGTTTGTGTTGATGGTCATGGTAGATTTTAGGCTTTGGGATTTTGCGGAAATTAGGGTTTGAAGGCGGAGGAGGAGGATGCGGAGAAAACGGAGATGGTTTGAGGATGCTAGGAGATGAAAATTTTCAGTTGTCCGTGTGTTAACTGTTGCCTACTTCAATTATTGTGCGAAAAAAATGTGTTATGCAACGGAACCCAAAATCTACAAGTTATGCTCTGAGTACAGGTTTTTTAAACTAGGAAAAGTGCAATTTAGCCATTTTATTGACTTATATAATTAACTTGCATTTCCATTATAATTTCCTTTGTATATTAAAAATAAAAAAGTGCATACAGTTAAGCCAAGTCCAGTGGATTCGTAGTGCCTGTTTGATGGAGGTTAGGATCTTTTTCAGATATTGTCCTTCGTCGATCTTGCTACAAGTGTTTCTGAACGGTTGAGATTGAAAGTGAAAATTGGACGTGTGGATCTCAATGGATTGGTGTTGACGCTGAGCTACCTGCAAGGGAAGTCTCGGGATGGGTGACCACCGTAGGATCCTCCGACGATCAAGTAAGTACCGGGCATAAAGGCAGGGTAGCGGCATATTGGAATTGATTTTTTTGCTTACCTGGACCGTCTGGAAGAGGGGGTTTATATAGCGGTCGTGTGGGAGCGATCCGGCGCGAGATTCCCGCCGTCCGTTATGCCCTTATGACACGTTCGCGTTGATGGTGGGATATGCCCATTAATGGCGGGATATGCGGGATGCGGGGGATGCGAGGGATACGCTCGTTAACGGAATAACATGCCAGCCTGGGATGCGGGACGTGGAGCGACAGGAATCTCGTTCTGGCGGGATACGCGGAGCCTGTTACGGAGGCGCTTGGGCTCCGTGCCCCGGATTTGACAGGGAGGCCGAGGAGTCTCAGCTCGGTAGATAGCTCAAAGTCGAGCGAGGAGGCCGGGGAGTCTCAGCTCGGTAGATACCTCAGAGTCGAGCGAGGAGGCCGAGGAGTCTCGGCTGCCTCAGCGCATATGGAGGGTACTCCAGGGAGGATTTTCCAAAAGGTCGGGTACCAACTCGTCACGGGGTCTCGAGGAAGACTCGTAATGTGTCACCCTGATTCTCCGTCGTAGCCGTCAGGGGTCCAGAGGGTATGTGTTGACTACACGTCATCTCCCACGTGTCTCAATCTGAGGTGTTCCCGTTCATGAGCCTCATCATTAGCCACCCACTCTCGCCCTGATCTATTCATGGGTCAGGGTTGAGAGTGGTAAGCCCGGCTTTTCATGGCTCAGCCGAAGATTTCCCTGTGAGGGGCTACCCGACGACGGCGAGACGTTTGGCGGCAGCTCTTCTTGGGTCGCTGGGTCCATGTAGCGGCTTATGAAACGCCTTAGTTCCCGCGTGTATCTTTGGTGATGTCAGCGGATCAGCCAAATGATTGCGTATTTAAAGTGGAGGCGCCGCTTCATTTGCCCGCCGGTTGGATTACGCGCTACGTATCGCCGCTGGGTGGCGGAACGTGATGAGTCGTCATTGAATCCTGCCGTGAGGAGACGTGTCCAATGGACGGTCGCCACGTGGAGCCCTGATGTCTGCTAGGCGCGACGCTTCGTTTTGGCGGGAATTGATTTGGGCCGTTGGATGCCTCTTCGTGGAGTGTATAAATAGGAGTGGCTTCCTATGGCCGACACTTTGCCCTAGTCGACTCTCTTTGCCTGAAGATTGATCGGCGCCCCTCTGGTTATGTCGGAACTTCAATCAAAATTTTCCTTGGCAAGTCCTTTCTTGAATCAGGTTAGATGTCTTCTTTCGAAGTATCTGTTGACGTAATAGGGATCGAGTCGGGCGATGAGGCTTCAGTTTCTGAAGCCGACTTCAGTGGGTCTTCTTCCTCCTCGGCTTTCGATAGTCGGGAGAGTTCCTCCTCCTCCTCTTCTTCTTCTTCATATTCTGAGGGGGTGTCGCTCTTGTCTCACGTCGTCGGGGGGCGACAAGGGCCCCCAAGGTGCGCATCGGGAATATCCGCGACGCACTCTCGGTCTTGAACCGTCCGGATGAGCTTTTTGACATCCGGGTTCGATTTCATATCCCCTCCGGCTATTCATTTTGTTTGTCCAAGGAGGGTGAACGGGCAGACCAGGTAAAGAGACTGCTCTGTACCTGGAAGCATTCCGGGCAGGGATGCGTCTGCCTTTCCCGCCTGAAATTTGCGCCATGCTTCATTATTTCCACCTTGCCTTGGGCCAGCTAACCCCGAATTCGTGGAGAATCCTCCTCGGATTTCTGGTCCGGCTGAAAATTAATCGGATCCCTTTTGATTTGCGTATCCTTCTTTCCTTCCTTTGTTATAAAAACCACCCCGGCACCAGTAAGGAAGAACCGAGCTGGGTGTATCTTTCGTTTAAAAAACATAAGGGTAGGGCGGCCGGGTCGGGGGTAGTGGTTGTCCCTTTCTCTATCCATGAATGGAAGGAAAAATTTGTCTTCGTCAGGCCACCGAAAGGTGAGGATTGGCCGGTGCCCATCCAGTGGCACATGGCCGATTGTCTTAGGGTTAGGCGGTCGAACACCCCTGAGGCAAGGGTGGTGTCGCAGTGGGAACCGATCCAGCGGGCTGATGTCCTGCTTTCCGAGTAAGCTCTAAGCTGGGCTGGGTTCAGTCCCGCGTGCTTTGTGGGTAAGTCAGGGCCTTCATCAATCTATTTAGACTTTGCCAAAATTTTGTTGCTGATCTTTTTCTTTATGTGTTCCTCGCAGAGCCTATGGATTGTCAGAAAATTATGGCTGCCATGGCCGCCAAGGCCCAGGGGAGGAAGAGTGGCGGCTCCAGCTCGGCCCGGCCAGCTCCAAGTACGGCTCCTTGGTGAGCTCCTCCTGCCAAGGCTTCTGCAGCGCCCTCAGTCCCAGAGGAACGCCGTGGGGGAGGTCATAAGCATGCGCAGGATGCGGCGCCCCGAGCTAGGATGGAGGCACCGCCTGCACCCGAATCCCCCCTCAAGAGGCAGAAGAGGGTGGTTTCTCGGCCGCCTTCGACCGGGATTCAGGTGTAGGAATGTGAGTTCTGCATTTAGGTGCCCCCGGGGCTCTCCGTGGCTGACAGTCTACTAGTGGACATGGAGAAGGCGGCTGTAACAACTCCAATTTCAATGTACAGAAAATTGTTTAAAAGTTAATGTACAATTGGGCTATTTGCAAATCCTGTATACACTGTAAGTATTTGTTTTACTCTAGAACAACAAGAAAGTACTTGTAGCACATTGGTAAAGCCTTGCACTGCTGTGACGTAGCCCCTGCGATCGAATCCCCCTAGCCACATTATCTTTTTATTTAATTTTCTTTTAATCTTATAGAAGCCCAAGAGTTTGCGCGTGCACTACACGTAATATGATAAGTTACAGAATAAATAAACATGTGCACGAGGGTATGTGAAGCGTAAGGGACACGTGGCGACGATCCAACCCCGTTCCACCGGATTTTGACCGGCGAAATCAACAAAAAGCCCGGTACCGCCGGTTCCCCCATAGGTAATGCTCTGATATTTTTTCCCGAGCATCCCTTGGCCTACCCCACTACCCCCATGTTGTTTGTTTACTCTGCATTCATCCAGAGAACAATAAAATGCCCTTTAAATCAATTTTTAATGCAAATTTTAATGCATTATTTAACCCTCTAAACCCTAATTTTTCCTATAAATATCACACTCCATTTCACACATCCTCACTAAGAAATTCCCTGTCAAAACTCTCAAAAATTCTCAAGTCCTTTTAGTGTGCAAGTGGAGTTAGCGAAGGGTGAAGTTCCGGCGACGTTCCAAGGAGATTCCGGAGATGAAATAACGCCCCGACACTTCCCTAGCCTTCCCCTCTCCCTTCTTTTGTTCCCTAGCCAATAATTCCCTTCTCCCCCTCTCTTCTACTATCTTAAAAACTTTCATTTCTAAAACCCGACGGAAACGGAGTTAATTCGATTTCCGATTCGGTTTTTCTTTAAAAAGGTTATTTTTCTTAAACAATCAATACCATACTCATATAATGTTTAACAAACATTAAAAAACACTTTAAAACAAGTTTCATCTCAAAACAATCTTTTATGCAATTTTTATTGTATTTTTATAGTAAAATACCACATACTTTAGTTTCGACATAAAACAACATAATACTTGTATTACCTTTAGATAACTCATAAGGTAATGACCTACCTTATCACAACACACAACTTTGACATAACATGATGAGAATTTGGGAATATATTCATGGGATAATACGACATTACAAATAAATACCATTAACTTGCAAAACCATTTCTTTAAAAAGCGTATTAAACAATTTCTTGCAATTGCGCCTCTACAACCCACTTTTGGGGACCCCATTCAGGATGGTGTGGATTATCGTACATCCTCGGACCTAGTAGAGCGAGATGTAGACCTCCGAAAGAAGCATTCAATCTCGATGGAATTTTAATGCATTTTTCTTTAAAATTGAGATTTCTACAAGAAAATAAATACAATTTATTTTTATTATATATATATATATTATCAAAATATCTATTTTAATTATATATATATAAATATTCCAAGTTTTCTAAAAGAATCACCATTACATGAAAAATACCATCCAAATACAAAACAATACCGATATTTCAATAAAATACCATATACTAGGAAAACTAGGTTCTACTCACTAGAAATTTCACATTTATAAAATATACATTTATGAAAACCCTAAAGACGACAATTAAATACTTGAGGTGTATTTTGAAATTATACCAAAATTATTTTTACATAAAA
This sequence comes from Agapanthus africanus, assembly GCA_030015575.1. Classification (NCBI taxonomy): domain Eukaryota; kingdom Viridiplantae; phylum Streptophyta; class Magnoliopsida; order Asparagales; family Amaryllidaceae; genus Agapanthus; species Agapanthus africanus. Next base: position 52,840,393 of record CM057350.1, on the reverse strand, counting down.
CCCCCTCAAGTTATACTAAATTACAATAAGGACCCTAGCAAACATAGGTTTAAGCGGGACCAATTCTCTTGAGCCTCAGAGAGCCGGAGAATATGGGTGCTTGTCTATCTAAGGTAGAAAATCTAAGAATGGTGTTATCAACACAGTAATTGTCTTGGAAAAAGACACAAATCCTGTCGTCCATATGGCAGCAGTTACCGATAACATCAAAACTAATTCAGGATTTCAATTTCTTTTCAAAGTGTCTGACCCAGACTGAGTCTCAATCTAATCAATCTGATTTGAATGTGATTCAAGTATAAACTACAATACAATATGAATCCATGAATCCGTCTATTCAATCTATATTGACCGAACCGAACCATGGATATACTCCATCTACATGACTCTCTATTTATATCCATTCCATTTACTGATATCATAGTTTCGGCAAGTCATCCATCTATATAACAAAACAATACAATCAATACAAAAGACATCGCGAGGTTTTATAAGGGGTAGATTGGTACGGAAGGGTGAGAAGTAGCACGAGACTGTAACTATAATACACCTAACCTGAATATCCATTGCCGTTGTACCGTGTCTGAACGGTTCCTTATGCTCCGTATACCTTAGTCTCCGGAATAATGGGACTCCTCTCGTATATACTGGTATTTTCTGTACCAAGCTATAAACAACAGTGTTAACAATATAATCAAACATTATAAGTTATATTCTCTTTCTGTCTATTCTATCTCTACTCATCTTTGGGACTTACCGAGAGATTGCTCGCTGACGACATTCCTTTTCTTCTTTCTTTGGAATGTTTTCAGGTGTTTCGAACTCATTGGAGATCGAGCCCAGCAGTGAAGATTTAGAGCAGATACCATTTGACCCAGAGCTGTAGGCACTTGTACATATTTATTTCTTTTTAATTATGTCATTGTTTAGGCATCGCTTTCTACTCATGTATTTACATTTCAGTTGTACCTGTAAAAGAATATTTAATAAATAAAGTTGTTGTTCATTTATATTCGTGTCTTTTGTGTACTTTACTTTATATTGCTTAGTTACGCTTAGTGTATTTATTTCTGAGTAAATACGTAGCGGGTCTCGCCGTGTCCTTTTGCCGTACAGTGGGAAGTGGGGCGTGACAGCGGCGGGGGCCAAGATTCCCCAAGGCACGATGAAGGCCCAGGTGGCCGCGATAGATCAGGAGGCTGTTCGGGTCGGAAGCTCTTTCCAAGAGTTTCTCAAGTGTTTTTTACTCGGTTTTTAGCTTTTAACATGGTTCCTGTTTTCCTCAGGTCCTCCAGCACTGCGCCCTTCTTGCTGCAATGGAGTCTGAGGAAGTGGCTCCGGCCATGAAAAAGGCGGGCGAATCTTTCTCACGGGGGGAGGAGCTCTTTGCCCGGCTGCAACAGGCGGAGGAGAAGGCGGCCCTCCTCGACTCTAGGCTGGTCGCGGAGAGTTTGACAGTCGCCAAGCTGAAGGAGTCCCATCGGCTCTTGACCGAATCCAACCGGGCTATCCAGGCCCAGATTGGGGAGGTCAACGGGCTCTTTGATGCCATGGAGAGGTAGAGGGACTCATTCAAGCGGGATGCCCGGGCAGCCGTGAGGCGGTGAAGCTTGCGAAGGGGAGAGCGGAAAGGGCCGTGGAGGAGTATAAGATCTCCGACCAGTTTTACCTCGATCTCGCCGATTCTGCGGCTGTTGGGTAGCATAATGCCCTCGACGCCGTTAAGGAGGCTGTGCCCGGGTTCGACGATCGGGAACTTCACGCCCGGTATCCCTTAGCCGGGGAAGCGCCACTGGGCAAAGGTGCCGAACCGGTCGGATAGCAGGCGGCGGCGGTCATGGACGCCAAGCCGGAGGTCGCTATTATAGCCCCCGATGGAAGCGCCGAGCCAGGAAGAGGATCGGCCGAGCAGGCGACCTGAACTATCTCTGCTTTAGTTATTAATTTTGTACGCCTCCGGGCATTTTTGTAAGACTGGGGAGCCCATAATACTTTGTACATAATTTTGAAATGTGAATAAAGAATTTTTAGCTCGTAACTGTTTTTGCCTCCAAAGCCTTTTTCTTCAATAAGCCTTTTTATTTCGCAAGTGTTTTTAGCTCGTTAAGTGTTTTTGTCTCCGAAGCCTTTTTATCTCGCAAGTGCTTTTAGCTCGCAAGCGTTTTTATCTCGCAAGTGTTTTTAGCTTGTCTTCGTAGTGCTTCTATTTTCACAAGCGTTGGGTGAGCGCGACATAAGAGCTAAGCCAAGCATAGGCAGACCGGCGTTCACCCTTTCCCCGGAGTCGAGGCGACGATCGTGCATCGAGTATGAATCGAGCGATAGCCAAGGGTAGGCAGACCGGTGCTCTCCTTTTCCCCAGAGTCGAGGCGATGATCGTACATCGAGTATGAATCGAGCGATAGCCAAAGGTAGACAGACCGGTGCCCTCTATATCTAGGTCTTGAGCGGGATGAACAAGGAACTAATCGGCCACTTCTTAACGAGGGCTTTGGATCCACGGATTTGCCGAGCAGTAATCTGTCCTCAGCGGATGAACCAAGCAGGAAGCTACTCGGATGCCTCTTGTCTAGGGCTTTGGATCGGCAGATTTTCCGGGCTGGAAGTTGCCCTCAGCAGATGAACCGAGCAGGAACCTACTCGGATGCCTCTTGTCGAGGGATTTGGATCCGCGGATTTGCCGGGCAGGAAGCTGCCCTCAGCGGATGAAACGATCAGGAAGCTACTTGGATGCCTCTTGTCGAGGTCTTTAGATCCGCGGATTTGCCGGGCAGGAAGCTGCCCTCAGCGGATGAACCGAGCAGGAAGCTACTCGGATGCCTCTTGTCAAGGGCTTTGGATCCGTGGATTTGCCGGGCAGGAAGCTTCCCTCAGCGGATGAACCGAGCAAGAAGCTACTCGGAAGCCTCTTGTCAAGGGCTTTAGATCCGACAGTTATTCTTTTGAATGTCGTTCAACCTTCCTTGACCCGTATAGAGGGGAATGGTCACCATCACGAATGACACGTGGCCGTTCCTTATCGGGAGGGTGCGATATTCCGTGATTTGCGTTGTTGCGCGAGTAGATCTCGGCCGTTGGAAGAATTTTGTTGAGGCTATAAATATCGAAGGTATTGTCTCACCTTCGAATTCTCATATAGGCTTCTTCCTAGTTGTGTGTTTCTCGAAGATGACCGGTCGCGTATACACTATCAGGGAGATCGTTTCTCGGTACGATGTGTACTTTTATAATCTCGATCGTTCCGAAGAGACGTACGGGGCGGTGATAGGCCGCTTGGAGGGCCACTGCGGGTGCCTACTTCTCTGACGATCTCCTCTCCTTCAAGTGCTAATCTACGCGATATGGAGGTCTTCCCTGGGTCTGTACAACACCCTATCTCCGCAGTTGATGGACGAGGCGTTTTATAAAATGTATATGGTCTACGAGTTTGGTCTGATCTCGAAGAGCAGGCGGGACCGCTCGGTGGACCTTCTTCTTGAGTGTTTCTAGCAAAAGTTGGTCATTGCATCTTGCTCGGTGGATAGAAACCCCGGCGAGTCCGTGGCTTCTAGGGTCTATGGGTACCGTCAGAGGGAGAGGGCGGAGGTTGTCTGGGCTCGACTAGAGGAGCTTTCTTCCGAGTATCATCGCCAATGTTATCTTAATCCTCATCCTACTTTGCTGTAATAGTTGTAAGGCTGGGGAGCCCATAATACCTCCGAATAAATAAATTTGTTATGGTGTATTCTCTTTCTTCCTTTCCATACCCTTTTTGGCCTCCTCCGACCCCAAGCTCGGGGCCGAGGAAAGTAATGAAGGTCTCGAGCCCCGGGGTGGTGCAGAAGTCTATTCTGTGAGAGGACTTAGTTTGGGAAACTTAGTCAACATGGAAAGGAATTGCATTATTCAAAAGATGGTACATGTTTATCTATACAACTTAAGCTTTTCGGCGTTATACGGCCGGGGAAAATTACACCCTCCGGAGTCCTGGAGGCGGTAGGCTCCACCAGGCAATACTTCCGTTATGAGAAACGGTCTGTCCCACTTCGGGGAGAACTTATGGAGCCTCCCTTGGTCTACGAACTCATTTCTCCGCAAGACCAGGTCTCGTGTCTTGAAGGTTTGATACTTAACTCGGGCCTTGTAGTAGCGGGCGGTTTATTCTTGGATGAGACACGTTCGGCTAGGAGTCGCTCAGTAAACGGTGTAATGCCCCAACGCCCCAGTACAGATGGTATTGTCCGCTCTGGCCGAAACCGCACAGTTTTGCCTTAGGGCAAACCGGACCCGACCAGGGGCCACTTCCCAGGCGGTCACCCATCCTAGGACTTCCCTAGCCCGAGCATGCTTAACTACGGAGTTCTCAAGCTCCTGTAGTGCCGGTTCACCTAAAAGGCGCCTCTGTAATTAAGGTTGGTATCATTACATTTATAATGCAGTTCGGTCCTCTTTCAGAATGTGTTCCAAACATTCCCCATTGTTCTACAGTGGGTCCCACAGACTCAATAGGTGGCCCCCATGGATTCAAGAGGTGGCCCCCGCCCCATTGGCATGACAATTGGCATGGTACTTTGTTCCATGTGGCACTTTGTTCTGTAAGCAAGAACCGAGTCCCGACATTCTCCCTACCTTTGAACAATGATTCGTTCTCGAACCACAGACCTACTACTGAGAGACCTGCATGGGCCACCATAAATGTAACGCCCATGCCCCAGTACATATGGTATTGTCCGCTCTGGCCGAAACCGCACGGTTTTGCCCTTTAGGGTGATTCGGACCCGACCAAGGGCCACTTCCCAGGCGGTCACCCATCCCAGGACTTCCCTGGCTCGAGCATTCTTAACTACGGAGTTCTCAAGCTCCTGTAGTGCCGGTTCACGTAAAAGGCCCCTCTGTAATTGTAAAGACTCTGTTTATAATGTACAAAATTTGTTTAAAATTAAAGTACTAAATGGAGTATTTGCAACCATGTGTATGCTATAAGTACTTAATTTGTTTTAGAATAGCAAGAAACACCTTGTAACTCATTGGTAAAGCCTTGTACTGCTATGACATAGCCCCTGTGTTTGAATCCCATCAGCTACATATTATTTTTAATGATTTTTCTTTTAAACTTTTTGAAAGCCCAAAAGTTTACACGTGCAACACATGTAGAAATGAAAAGTCTCAGAAATCAAACATGTGGAAAATTTTAATTGAACAGACTCCGACACATAGCACAAATCGCACCACACCCCTCACTTGATCGACCGGCGAGAACCCACTTTGGGCCTGCGCCGCCGGGCCTCCCGTACCTAATGCTCTCAAATTTTGCCCTAACATCCTTTGGCCCCCCTACCCCAGTTCTGTTTGTTTATCCTGCATATTAACAAACAATTAAAAATGAGCATTAATCCAAAATTTTAATGCATTTTTAATTCATTTCTTCAATCCTCAAAACCCTAATTTTTCGTATAAATACCACATCATACCTAGCCCTCTCCATTCTGAAATCTAGCATCAAAACTCTCAAAATTTTCCAAGTTAAATAAGATGTACAAGTGGAGTTAGCACAAGGTCATCTTCCGGCGACGATTTATGACAAATCCGATGACACCGCGTCTCCGCGACACTTTCAAACCATTCCTACACCTCCCCTCTCTCTTCTCAACCAGTAAGTTCCCTCTCCTCTCCTCTCTTTCTATTCTAAAACGATCTTTTATCAAGACGCGTCGGAAGCGGAGTTATTCTGACTTCCGATTCTAATTTCATTAAAAACCTAACTTTTCTTAACAACAAATCAACCATTTCATTATATCTTATTTAGAAACCATAAAACAACATTTAGAACAAGTTTCAATTCAAAATAAAATGCTATGGAACTTGTATTATACTTTTTCGTTTAAACACAACAAAATTTACCTACGACATTACTTCATCATATTGCTCATATCACCTTTAGAAAACTCACAAGGTAATGACCTACCTCATCACAACACTCATCATGACATAGCACGATGGCTTGAAAACAATATTTTTGTGGCGAAGACGAATTTACAGTTAAACACCATAAACTATCAAAACCATATTTCCTTTAATTATTTTAATCAAATTCCATACGATTATGTCCTTACAACCCATTTTGGGGAATCTGATTTGGTTGGTGCGGGTTATCGCACATCTATCGGACTAGTAGGGCGAGATGCAGACCTCCTCACAGAGCATACGATCTCAGTGGAATTTTTATTATTACAATTTTTAAGAAAACATGATTTCTATTAATAAATAAATTCTATTTTTAATAAATATATATATGTAAATATTATCAAAATATCTATTTTAAATATATAATATATTCCATGTTTTTCTAAATCAAAAGAAAAGAACTACAAAAGTTTATGAAAATACCATCAAGAAATCAATACAAGTCAATTTACATAAAAATACCATATACTATTCAATTTAGGTTCATATCCTGTCACGCCCCGCTTCCCAGAGTGCGCTAAGATAGGCACGTGACAGAGCCAACCATGCTACCCGTGGATAGGAAAAATCCCTCCACAGTCACATTACGGCTGTAGAGATATCAAGAACAGGAAAGTAAATAAACTATCTAGTACATGTCCATGAGCCAGAATAAACGAGTCAAGAAATAATATGCGGAAGCAATAAATCCAAGTAACAATAACATCTGGAAAGTAAAGAAATAACTAACTAGATACTAACAGGATCCTCACTGCTCGGCCTGACGGCGGAAATACTCTTGATCAGCCTGCGACAAAGGTAGAGGATCTAGGCCATGCAAAACCCAGATGTCAGTGTGTCATAATATCAACAATAATATAATCAGGGGGTAACAAGTCATGCAGGCATGAGTATGAACAGTAACAAGTCATCAATAACAAGTAACAATAACATGAATATAAATCAGTGAACAGGATATAAACAGGTGAAGTGCAGTGAGTAGTCTAAACTGTGCTATAGGTTGATCTACTCTAAAGTTATTCGAAATCAATGAATGTAATCCTCATCGTAACCCATCGGTCTATGCCCCGTTCATTCCCAATGATGTAATAGACTGTGAGTCTATGTCCCGTTCATTCCCCACGGGACCACGGTAAAATGATATAATAGCCCTCTAAGTTACGTTCAGCTACATTCTTGATTTTCCCATACCCCCAAGTTATGTGTGTAAGTCAGGTATTTATAAATCTGAGACTAATGCCAACACAGGATCAAGCAGGAACATGTTTGTCTGTACAGACAACAGGATATGTCCATCGGGACAACATGTCAGGATTGTCGGCATTAGAAACAGGATCATTTAACATGTCAAGTAGCGATATATCAGGTCATGTTAGGTAGTGGTGTATCAGGTATTAAGTCAAGCAGTAATATATCAGGTCATGACAGGTAGTGCACATGTGTCAAGCGGATGCTCATACTAAAACTGTAGCAAGTACGGATGTACGGTAAAGCATGGATGCACAAATATTTTGTCAGGGGTTACATCATGACTATGTAGGATGCACAATTATCAAATATGGTGCACTAATACAACAGTAACATGAAATAATATGGTCTCGGCGTGCAACTAGATATGTAATAAACCGTACGGATACAGACGGAAACTATAAAACTGTAAATCGGTAAAATTTGCTGAATATTAAAACACAAGCATTATTATTTATTAAATAGATATTGATATAATAATATTAACATGGATAACATATTTAAACCGATTAATAACTATAAAAGTGGTATTGATTAACCATGCACAAGAAAGTTCCGTTCAGAAATTCAGCGTCACCCTGATTTGTAAAATAGCTTAAAAATAATAAACGTTCTCCAAAAGGGACTTGTTTTATACCAAAACAAAGATAATTCAATAAGGTTTTCATTTTTATAAGTATAAGCATCTCAGGTTGTCCCTACAAAAATCTATGAACATTTGAAATTGAAAGTTTGCTGCTGGAATTTCCCTGGACAGCAGTTTAGAGACATTTTCATTTGCATTTTACGTTACTTAAACAATTTATTTTGCAAGTAAATATTTCATATAATTATAGTATTCTGAGTTAGATTCGTAACGAACTAAAGAACGTATACTAATGATTTTTCTATGATTTATAATGAATTTTATAAGGTAAGATGTACAGTAAATTTCAGATTTGTCGTATCCGCTTTGCAACGACGTTTCATGCGTAAACTATAATATTTTTCAAATGTATAAAATTATAAAATGCAGATTATAAACTAATTAAAGATGATAATAAGAAATATTATGACGATATATATTTTAAATGATATGGATGCAAACGGGTACCACATAATCGTAAAACGATAAACTAACAAGTGCGGAACATATAACTAAGCAATATGAAATGTAACTATTCAATTTGATGCAGTATATGATAGTATAGTATGTAACAAGATAAGTTTTCATGACCTACATCTGAAATGATATGAATGGATGCAAACGGAACATCGAAAAGTTATAAAACTAAACATGGGGTGCATGATTTTAAGTACAGGTATTCCATTTGTTAAAATAGATGCGTCTAAAGTAATGTAGCATGTAATTAAGATTGGTTTGCATGCCCTAGATCTGCAATGCACTATACAAATGTAAACGGAACGTCGAAAGGCTGTAATATGAAACATGGGATGCTTGATTTAAAATACAGATATGATATTTATTTAAATAGGTATATAATGAGTTATATAGCATGCAGCAAGATTAACTTGCCTAGACGGAACAAGAACGGATGTGTACGGAACGTCCTTCGTCGGCTAAATGTCGCAACGCGCGCACGGTACATGGAACGGTTCCAAACAACGCATAAGGTTGATCACGCAAGTCAGGTACGTTCTCTGGGTCACTCGGATCGTCAGCGACGAGCACGGCTCCGGCGGTGATCACCGGAATCAAGAAACAAGATCAAGAAAAAGAAAGAAGAAAGAAGAAGAAGAAGTAAGAAGAAGAGGCTGTGTATGTTCCCCTCCGAAAGACGGCTGAGACTGAACGTCTTGCCTGAGATTCGGGGCAGATGCTATTTGGTTTTATCTGTCCACCTCTCCGAAGATGCCAAGTTGATTTATGGCACCGTGTATCGGAGGTTTAGACGGATGCGGCCGATGTAGCAGACTTCGTCAGATTCCCCCTCGCTTGAGGGGTTTTTGATTGTGGGGACGCTCTTCCCTGCAGGCGCAAGCCCCTGCAGTTAATTACGCTACAACATCGCGGTAGCCACTTTCTCGTTCTCCAGATGTTCACTTCGTGTCGTGGGTGTTTGTTTTGTTTGTGGTTGCCCATGGATTGTATACGGAGACTAAGTGATGCCGTCGCCCGTAGGACGTGGATTATTCCAAATCCGTATTTACTTAGATTTGGGTTTGGTGTTTTAGTTTAAGGATACGTTTGCCATATTGAGGCTAAGATCAACTTAAACTTTTGTTAAGGATACGTTAGCCTAATCTCCAGACTAAGATCAACTTAACGGGATCGTTTAGATCCGACAAGAGAGCAATTGGCTCTATTATTTAGTTTAATGACGTTGCGGTCGATTTTTAGTTTAGGGACATGGTGGTCCATTGCCATTTTAGGGACATAGTGGTCCATTGCCAGTTTAGGGACATGGGGGTCCATTGAATTTGTGGCCGTCGGGACCCGTCACCTCTCTGACGTCGTTGAAGGATTACAATGATAGGTGTCAGAGGAGTTCGGAGATGTACCCTCGAATCGGATGTAAATTGATTTAGGAGAGCAGCCGTGCTCGGTCAATTTAATTTGAGGACTTACGGCCATGATTGGGCTAAGTCCAGTTGAAAAATGTTCGACGCTTTTATCTGTCTTTGGCCTATTAGGCCTGTGCTAGGGCTTTGCCCCTTTTTAAATAATGCATTGCATTTTTTTATTTTGTTTGGGCTCTGCCCATTTATAAATGATGCAGAGCATCAATTTTGTCTGGGCTCTGCCATTTTATTGCGTTTTATTTTGTTTGGGCTTTGCCCTTTTATAAATGATGCAGAGCATTAGTTTTATTTGGGCTCTACTCCTTTTATTGCATTGCAATTTATTTTGGCCTACTAGGCCTTTTTGACTTGGGCCTGGCCCTTCAGTAAACAATGTAGTGCATTTTTCTGGCGCTTTGCGCCAATCACTGAGCGCAAGCGCTTGTGGTGGTGACACGTGTCACGCAAGCACAGTGCGCTGCGCCAGTGCGCTGCGCTGTTGCGCTGCTGACACGTGGCGCGCTCTGGTGAGTTTGCGTCAATTTCAGAGAGCAATGCTCTATCTTAAAAGCACATAGCGTAGGTGGTTCTGGTGCTGACACGTGGCGCTCTCTGGTGGCTTGCGCCAACCCAAGAGCGCAACAGTGCAGTTTTGCAAGTGCAAGGCACTGTTTCAAAATCTTGATCCAATTTTGGATTCAAGAAAAAAATCTTTAAGATTCCAGAACCAATGGTTCATAAAAAAGTGCAAGGCACTATTATTATTTGTTTTTTATTGAAGATCATTGATCTTGTTCTTAGATCAATGATCTATTCAGAAGAAATTCTTCTTCTTTATAAAGGTTTTTACCTTTTTCTTGAATTTTCTTCAAAGTTCTCTCTGTTTTGATGTTCTTGATCTCTCACAATGTTGATCATCATTTGAATTGGGGTCTAGGGGTCTTTATATAGTGCCCTTAGCTTTGTTAAGTTTGTTAAAGAGATCATTCTCTGAGTGATTTGGGGAATTTTCCCCACTGTTGGATCTTTGATCTAAGGGCTTCTGTTTTACAGAAGACAATTTTCTTGTTTTAACAAGAATAGAAGGATCTTTCTAGAATTTAATTCTGTTTGGCGCAAACGCCCCAGCGCGTGACACGTGTCACGCAGCGCAGAGCGCAGCGCAACTGCGCTGACACGTGTCGCGCAGCGCAGCGCTTGCGCCACTGCGCTTGCGCAACTGAAGTGTTGCTTCCTTTAATTTTTATTTTAAATAGAGCCTTGCTCTGATTGGGCGTGCTGTTTTGGGCGCTGTGCTGACGTATCAGCTTTTGACACGTGGCGCGCTGCGCGCAGCGCAAGGAATTTGAAGCGCTGCTTCATTTATTAAAGTTTAAATTTTCAAAGTAGAGCTTTGCTCTGATTGGGGGAAGATGAAGCGTTGCTTCATCTCCCGCCTTGGAATTTGAACAGAGTTTTGCTCTGATTGGGATAAACAAATGCCCCCCCACCGTTGCGCTTACGTAGCCTCAAACGCGAGCGCAACGGTGGCAGAATTCCAACCGTTGCGGCAACTTTTGGAAGTTGAAAGGGCATTCGATGCGTATAAATAGGACCTTTGGTCCTTCACAGATGATCATCATCTCTGAAAATTTCATTTTCAGAATCTCAGAGCCCTGCTCTTTTGTTTAAACACTTTTAAAAGTTCAAACTTTAGAGAATTTTAGGTAAAATTTAACTTAAATAAATTAAATTAATTTTAATCAACAGAGCCTTGCTCTCATAGATCTTTGATCTAAAGAAAACCCCTTTAGGGTTTCATTTAGCAGAGTTTTGCTCTAAAGGGGCCTAAAGAGGACTAAGGAGAACCCTATTAGGATTCTATTAATAGAGCTCTGCTCTCTAAAAGATTTTCCTTGGATTTTCTTAATTCATTAATGGAGCTTTGCTCCTTCTAAATCATATAGAAGAACTCTTAAGAATTCTTCATGGATCTTGGAAGTTAAAGATGGAATTTTATATTATTATTATTATTATATCATCTTTTCAGAGCAAAACTCTCAATGTTCTTAGGGGATTTTCCTCAAATTCTCCTCATTACTGATTTTGACAGGTGTCACTCCTGTCTGCAGAGCATTGCTCTCGAGGAGTTTTTAACTCCCTATGCTTTTTCCTCATTGCTAATCTTACAATGATGTTTCCTTCAGGAATTATGGCTGTGCGTCTATACAGTCTGCATGAATTCATCACCTACGAGGATATCCGTGTACAGGGCCGTCAACAAAACCAAGAGTTTACGGATGCCCAGTGTGCGGAGGTCATGGGTCGTCTGAACGCACGTGTTGGTTGGCTGCTCCCCCGCCACTCTGCCCTCTTGAAAGTCGTGCTGGGAGCAATTTGGAGAGCACTCCCGGGGTTCCACGAGGCCCTACCACTCAATACGCTGGATGATGCCGAAGACAAGGTGCATTCAGTGTACCTGTCGGGGCTGATCTCGAAGAAACGGCGGGATAGTCTCATCGATATCCTGCATCAAATTTTCCAGCAGACGACGATAGTTGCTGCTTATCGAAGGCTGGGGGGCCTCGCCGAGGATCTTGACACATAGGAGCGCGAGAGGCTGCGCACGAGAATAATCAAAAAGGCCAGAAGAACTCTGGATGACCTTACCTTTGAATTTCTCAATCCATGCCCCGGATCTGAGGTTATACCATTGTAATAATTTGAAGAATGTTTTTATTTCATTTCTTTATATTGTAAGGACCCTTTTCAATATGAATGGAAACTTTTTATTCCAGCTTGTCTTATTTTCTCGTCCTGAGTCTTCTGCCAATGCACGAATGAGTGTGTCTCGAACGCTTAATCAAATGCACATTGGATGTTCTTTCTGTCGCTTTCTTCTTTCTCTTATTATCAGCATGATGTCTTAGTAAACATGGTTGACAGATAATAGAGTAAGCATCGTGGTTTCTTCAAGAGATAGCGATGGCTTAGGCCGCAGGTTCAGATCTGCTGCCTAAGACTTTACAACTCTATGAGCCGTGGGGGTCTCACAGAGACTTTTCTCCCTACGGATCGAGAGGATCTTGTAGGTGGATTTTCTCCTTAGGAATCATGAGGATTCCTAAGTGTGTTTTCTCTTATAAGTCGTAAGGATCTTATAAGAGAATTTTCTCCCTTACAAGTCGAGAGGACTCGTAAGTGGTTGGTGAGTTGACTTGTTTCCGAGTCGAAGTATTGCTCCGACGGGGAGGTCGTCGGCTGACTTGTTTCCGGGTCGGAGCGTTGTTCCGACGAGGAGGTCATTGGCTGATTTGTTTCCGCAACGGAGGTCATTGGCTGACTTGTTTCCGAGACGGAGGTCATTGGCTGACTTGTTTCCAAGACGGAGGTCATTGGCTGACTTGTTTCCGAGATGGAGGTCACTGGCTGACTTGTTTCCGAGACGGAGGTCTTTGGCTGACTTGTTTCCGAGACGGAGGTCATTGGATGACTTGTTTCCGCGACGGAGGTCATTTGCTGACTTGTTTCCGAGACGGAGGTCATTGACTGACTTGTTTCCGAGACGGAGGTCATTGGCTGACTTGTTTCGGCGACGGAGGTCATTGGCTGACTTGTTTCCGAAACGGAGGTCATTGACTGACTTGTTTCCGAGACGGAGGTCATTGACTGACTTGTTTCCGAGACGGAGGTCATTGGATGACTTGTTTCCGCGACGGAGGTCATTTGCTGACTTGTTTCCGAGACGGAGGTCATTGACTGACTTGTTTCCGAGACGGAGGTCCTTGACTGACTTGTTTCCATGACGGAGGTCATTGGCTGACTTGTTTCCGAGATGGAGGTCATTGGCTGACTTGTTTCCGAGACGGAGGTCATTTGCTGACTCTAGGTTGTCTGTGAACCGTAGAGTCTTGGAACTGGGGACTTTGCCGTGGTTCCGATTGGTGATGTCACGTCCGTGTCCTGCTGGAATGAGGAGGAACACCGTTGTTGGTCTCCAGGCTGTAGATGTGGTCGTCGAGTTCTGACTTCCCTTTGACGCAGCCTGGTGGGGAAATGTAGTGCCTTTTCCTTTTTTTTTTTTGTTTATGCCCATGGATTGTATACAGGGGTCATTATGGACTTACCTGCAGGGAAAAAGTTTCATTCTTTCATTTTTTTTACTTCTTTCTGCGATGCTCTATCATTTCAGCTTTTTACATCGTGAAAGTCGCGATTGCCCAATCATTTCGGCTATTTTTCGCGGTGCCCAATCATTTCGGCTATTTATTTTATTTTTACTCGCTGCTTTTTATTGCGAGTTGCCCAATCATTTCGGCTGTTTTGTATGCATACGTTTCTTTACTTGCTGCTTTTTATTGCAAGCTGCCCCATCATTTCGGCTATTTCGTATGCACGTGCAGCCTACCGGCCTTTCACCGTAAACTTGAAATCAGACACCGATTTTGGTATCAACACCGCTACAACTGGGATATTGCCAGGAGCGAATCATCATTTGCCTCCGTCGATATCGAACAAAGGTGGCTTAGCGAACAGGGTTAAGGTCCTGTCGACTAAGGCTTTTAACTTCATGAGCCGTAAGGGTCTCACAAAGGTGTTTCTCCCTACAAGTCGTGAGGATCTTGTAGGTGTATTTCTCCTTAGGAATCATGAGGATTCCTAAGTGTATGTTCCTCTGTAAGTCGTAAGGATCCTATAAGAGGGTTTTCTCCTTGTAAGTCGAGAGGACTTATAAGAGTTGTTTATCATGCGTACATATCCCCAGTCACGGATGGGACTTGGTTAGGGAAATGTTTATTCGCGCCCGTGGATTGTGTACAAGGGTCAGTATTGAACCACTTGTTTGGCAATATCGAAGATTGTGGGGGTTGCTTAAGCACAGGTTTAGGTCTCTGTAACTTAAGACTTTCAAATCTTATAAGCCGTGAGGGTCCCATAAGAAAGTTCTCCTTACGAGTCGTGAGGATCTCGCAAGTGTATTTTCTCCTTAGGAATCGTGGGGATCCCTAAGCGTGTTACTCCTTTGTGAGTCGTAAGGATCTCACATGGGTGGTTTCTCCATACAAGGTCGAGAGGACCCTGTAAGTGTCCTTTAACGAGGTTGCGCCCTTTCGGGTTTTCACAAACACTCACCGATAGTCCTGCTGTTTTTACTCACGGGGCCCTTTCGGGTTTTCATCTGTGCCCATTTTGCTTATGGACGTACCGTTTTTTTTAATAAAAAAAACGAGGTCGCGCCCTTTCGGGTTTTCACGAACACTCGCCGGTAGCCCTGCTATTTTTACTCACGGAGCCCTTTCGGGTTTTCATCCGTGCCCATTTCGCTTATGGACATACCGTTTTTTTAAAACGAGGTCGCGCCCTTTCGGGTTTTCACGAACACTCGCCGGTAGCCCTGCTGTTTTTACTCACGGAGCCCTTTCGGGTTTTCATCTGTGCCCATTTCGCTTATGGACATACCGTTTTTATTATTATTATTATTATTTTTTTATTCTTTATATTTTTTTTATCTCGTTCGCTTGAGAATGCTGCGGTAGTAATTTAAAGACGTTTCGGTCGTTTGCAAGTTTTAGGACATTGCGGTCTATCATTAGTTTAAGGACGTTTCGGTCCGACGTCGCCGTATTTGAGACGAATATCTAGTTTATTGACTTTTCGGTCTATGGGGCTTTCTTTATGACTGAGCATGATGCCCCTGGTATATCCATCTTTTTTGGAGCATGTGGTTGTGGAGGGCTCACCTTCCAGTTTTCGGACAGCGCGAGTTTGCCTTGTTGGTATTGGTCTTCAACCCAGTTTTTGAAGACGAAGCAATTTTCGATCGGATGATTTACTGCTCGATGGTAGGGGCAGTAATTAGGATTGTTGACATCTCCTGGCTGTAGCGGACGTTTTGAATTCGGTAGATTGACGAATCCATTGCGCACTGCCAGTTCAAACAGTTTCCTCATTTTATCCTGGGGAAACGAGTAATAACATCCCAGTCTTTCCTCGAGTGATGGGCGTGGACGCATGTTGTTTTGGCGAACAATCGATTTTGAGTTGCTCGGCTGTTGTTGAGTGTTGGCGATGAAGGTCATTTTTCCCTTTCCTTTATCCTTTTTGTTCGCTCCGTCGTTCGCGGGTCCGAGATTCTTTCCGGGTAATATGCCCTTGCACGGATGAACGTTCTCATAATTCTTCAATTCTTCAGAGATGGATTCCTTGAAGAGAGGG
The DNA here is from genome assembly GCA_030015575.1 of Agapanthus africanus. Taxonomy (NCBI): domain Eukaryota; kingdom Viridiplantae; phylum Streptophyta; class Magnoliopsida; order Asparagales; family Amaryllidaceae; genus Agapanthus; species Agapanthus africanus. Next base: position 52,824,505 of record CM057350.1, on the reverse strand, counting down.
TTGAAGGCTGTTTCTTCATCGGGGTCGTTCCCAATGGTGAGAACTCGTGATCCCCCGGGCTCGTCCCTGTGGCAATTGCCGGCAACTTTTTTATGCTCATCTATCGTTATTTTTCGTTGTCTACGAGCTTCCCGCTTTGTTCTGTTGACGTAATGCCTGTGAGTGACATACCCTTACCACCAACACTTAAAGGAGTCGCAGTCTTCAGTAGCGTGTGCGATCTTCTGATGATATAGGCAATAATTAGGATACATCTCTATTCTACCGAGAGTGTTTTCTTCAGAGGGTGGTAGCTTCATTCCCATTGATATGGCTTTAGAAAACCTTTCCTCGTCTTGAATTTGTTTTCATCGGCAGCGGATGTCTTTTGATTTGATGGGAATGCCTCGACTCTTTCGTCCAGTCGGCGGTGTTTGGCTCTTTCCAGTATGGCCATCTCACGCTCTTTATTGGCTTTAACTTCCAGACGAATCTCATTCAGGAAGGCATCGATCATCTCATCTGACGGCCGTAGAATTTCCGATTCAGGGTCCGCCCCCAGCTTCTCAGCGCAAGGAATTTCCTCATTGTCTATAAACGAATGGGAAATCATATGACAGCTTACCACGTTTTCCTCGGATTCATCCGACGAACTCTCTCCCTCATCTTCCTCTTGAAAGACGTGGTTGAGGAACTTCTGGAGCGTGATGGGAGTCCGTGCTTTCTGGTTGTATTCCTTCAGCGCGTCAATTTGTTTTTGTAAGTCTGTACGCTTGTCGCCAGGCTTCACAGGCTTCTTGGATTTCTTCTTTTTCTTCTTCGAAGATTTTGACGGCTGGTTGTGAGTGCTTGGGCCACCACCATCGATCTTTGGAGTTGGACGCAGCTTCAACATCCCCTCAATGATCTGAGGTTCCAACGGGTTCTTCCACCTAATCGCTGGGCATGTTTGAAGATCTTTTAGCATCCTCTTCGTCTTAGCTGACAGCACAACCTCCCATAGGGCTTCTTCGACGAGAGAGCACGCTGCCCCCGGCATATTCATCATTTTAGAGGCGTGAGGTTGCGGCGGATTCACCTTCCATCTGTCGGATAACGCGAACTTGCCCTGTTGGTACCGGTCTTCAAGCCAATTTTTGAAGACGTAGCAATCTTCGATCGGATGACCCAGTACTCGGTGATAGGGACAGTAGTTGGGCTCATTGACATCATTTGGTTGCGACGGACGTTTTGGATTCGGCAGACTTATGAGTCGGTTGCGCAATGCCAGCTCGAATAATCTTCTCGTTTTATCTCGGGGAAACGAGTAAGGACGTCCTAGCCTCTCCTCAAGGGGTACGTGTGGACGCATATTATTTTGACGGACAACCGGCTTCGAGTTGCTCGGCTGTTGTTGAGCATTAGCGACAACGATCGCTTTCCCCTTCCTCTTTTCATTTCGGGAGTCGGGCTTTGGAAGAGGGGGTCTATGGCCCATCTGATCCATTTGCGCTAGCTTGTCGATCAGGGCCTGGAAGGTAGTCGGCTTGAAGAACATCATAAATTGCGAGATGGTTGCTTGCGGATCAAGGGTTCCCACAAACATACCCACTGCAGGAGTTTCTTCAATGCGTTGCTCGCATTTTGACCATAAGTTTCGCCACCGTATAGCATATTGGACCCATGTCTCGCCTGGCTTCATCCTGGCGTTAATCACTGCCGTCATCGGGGTGTGTTCGCTGGCGCTTGCAAAACGCTGGGTAAACAACAGTTCCACCTCCGCGAAGGTCTTGATAGAGTCGTTCGGGAGGTCAGAATACCACTCGAACGCTGTATCTAATAAGCTGCCAACGAACTGGCAAAGCAACAGTTTGTCATCACCGCCGGTGTTGCCGCAGAGTGCCCTGACTGGGCAACATGCTGGTGGGGATTGCCTGTCCCCTTGTAGACATGGAATTTGGGTATGGTATAGCCTGGCGGATACTTGATTTGATCGTACCAACTCGGATATGGTCGTCCTGTTTTTACGACCTGACCGTCTGCTTCAGTCGCATGATGAACCCGTATTTGTTGGGCTATTTACTCGTCCAAGTCAGCTTTGGAGATTGTCTCCTCCCTAGCTGTTGACAGAGCTGGCGGAGGATTCGACGTTTCTCCCCTATCGTCTTCAAGGACGATCGGGGGATCTTCGGTCGGAGGATCTTGTTGGATTATCATCCCCACCATGTCTTGGAACAGGAGGCCCATTCGCTTTATGTTGGCTGCTTGTTCAGCAGCCTCTTTATCCTTCTTCTCCAATATCCGACGAAGGAATTCGGCGTCAGTTTCTTGCTCCTGGCGTTCATCCAAGGACGTTTCAGAGCTTTCTTTTGGCCCAGTAAGTGCGGTCATCGCGGTCATCATTTCTTGGAGCTTCTGCTGTTGCTCCTGTGCTTTGGTCACCGATCGCGTGAGCGGTCTATGACCTGTGGATATGCGGCTGTCCTCTTTACCAGACGCCATATAGACGGTATGAACTACGATGCCCCCGGACTTAGGGCGTTTGGGTTCACCACCTTTGATATTCGCCGTCAGCGTGAGGACTTTCTCCGGCCTTCTTCTCTTATGGGCCGTTGAAGTTGAGGGGGCCGTTGCTTTGGGCACCCAAGTGGTCGTCGCCTTTCGTTGCTTGACAGGGGGATTTTCTTCCTGCCGACCTTTCGACTTCTTGTGTTGGCGAGAGATATTAGGATCAATCACAGATTCTCGGACTCGTCGCCATGTCTTGTAGATCCTGGAGGACAGCGATTGAGGAGACTGCTCCGGCTTTTCTGCTTCCACGGCGATCTCTACCGGTGGAGGAGATCTTTTGAGCACCGCAGTTAGCGAGTTTCTGCGTACCCGGTTCAGCTGCTCAAAGTTGTTCCCAGTTGGAACAGCAGCATTAACTTCCACCGTTGGAGCCGGTGGAGTTATCCCAGAGGGGGAGTTGCCCCTAGTCTTCCTTATCCGGCGCCAGTGGCGTCGTCGGGCGCGACGAGTTGTCGGTATTGGTTCAGAGACAGCTTCTTCTTACCCCCTGTTCAGGCGAGGGACTATTGCCGGTGTCAGCCTCTTGAAGACTGACGTCCGTTGAGGAGTTGTGTCCAAGCGGTCAAAACCTGATTTCTGAGCGAGAGTGGGAATAGTCAGCCTTGCAAAGACTGACTCTTTGACAGGAGAAGCCGCCTTGGTGACTTCAGGAGCAGCCGTCTTCTTTGGGATGACCGCCTCAGGTGTTATGGGCTTCTTGATAGGCCCTTTGGTGCTCGGGCTCAGCCTGGTGAAGACTGAAGAATTGGACGACCCGTTGAGAGGGGCCATGGGAGTAGCAAGTCGATCGAAGACCAACTTTCTTGAAGCTTCCGGTGCGGGCAAAGGGAAGGTGAATCTTGCTGGCGGGATCATGGTCCCGAAGAACAGGCCAGTGGTAGCCTGAATCACTTGCTCCACAGGCATAGTAAGGACGGAGGCCGCTCGAGGCCCATATGCTACGCCTCCAGGTGAGGCGGAGCGCCGATTGCATTGGCACTTTGAGCAGTTCGAACAATTTGAGGCCATTTGTAACACCTTAGGATGTGTTTAGTGACTTTTATATTTAAATAAAGGGTTTTTAATAAAAAGTTTACCAAATTGTGTTTCAAATATTTTTCCTAATTTAATAAATATTTTTCTAAAATTTTCTTAGGCTTGCACATACATGTGCATGTAAACTAGGGTTTTTAAATGAGTTATTACCATGATTAGTAACCATGGTGGGTTAATCATGGGGATTAAGTCTTTTGGGTTTTAATTAGGTTTAAATTAGTTAATTAATAGTTGCTTTAATTTGAATTCCCTTGGGGGTTGACTTGGTGAGAGAGAGTGCATCATGGCTTAAGCCATGCTTGCAATTAATGAAGAGAGAGAGAGAGGAGGGGTTGACATTGGGTTATGATTTCCTCTCATTTGTTTTGTTTCCTTTCTCTTAACCTCACTCTCTCACACATACACACACTTACCTTTTCACACACAGCAGCAGAAGCAAGCAGCACAGCAGCAGCAAGCAGCAGAAATCAGCAGCAGCAACAGTGCAATCAGCAGCAGCAGTGAGCAGCAGCAGCAACAACTTCGACTGCAGCCCCTTCCCTTCACTTCTTCTTCTTCCTTCAGCTCCCTAGGGTCGAGTGTGGGGTATATTTCCTAAACTTACTCCCTAGTTTGCTTGTTTAGTGTAGTTTTGCTTCGGTTAGTGGTTATTGATGCGATTTAGTGCGATATGAGGTGTTTAGCGGGAACCTTATGCAAGTGATGTGTGAATTGGTTTCTGTAGGTTGATAGAGTATTGTTAAGACCATTGTAACCCAGCTTAAACCCCAATTGCACTAAAATACCACCAGATCTCTTTTTAGGCAGATTCGTCGTTTTAAAGCAAAATTTGAGTTTCTGGAAACTGCTATCGACCCGATGAGTTCAGATTAATTTTGAGAGGACTGCAGTATACTTGTTAGGTGCTGATACCCTAGGTAGAACCCGACCCCCAAACTCCGTACAGTGGCCGCCGAAATATTCGATCTGGCCGCAATTTACTGCCAGATAGGTAGGGTTTGGGTTGGGGTTTGGTCCTATAGGTGTCTGTTGCAACCCTTAGACTCCTGGCATGTGCAATTTTGTTTGGTTCTTACTGCAGAAAAATCTGGGGCTTAATACCTGTTTTTCCGTATTTCTAAACCTTCGCGACACGCGTGATACGTATGTGAGTTTGGGGTTTCTGCGTATCGCGACGCGTCGGGATAGTTTCAGGCGCGTGATCACACGTTTTAGCGTATCGCGCACACGCGCGATTGGTTTGCGACACGGGTTTCTAGTTGGACCGTAATATCACGTTTTTGTGAAATTGAGCTTATGTGTGATATATGTTATGTGATTCTAGGTTCGCAGGCGAGTGAGACGGACGCTGCGAAGAAGGGCAAGCAAGTCGTCGGCTACACTTAGCGCGAGACTTCGGTGAGTAGATTTAACATCTACGGGGATATCGCCCGCATGGCGTTATGCGTCAGGGCTGATAGGACCTTATTATTATATGTTGCATTTACATCATGGACTGTCATTGCATATTGCATTCCCTGCTGTATGTATGCTTAGAATTGATAGAACACCGCACTATTTCTAACGGTTCATGTTGCACGAGCACTAATCTGCATGCTACACACACACCGTTAGTAATTGCCATGACACACTCACTGTAGAACTGCCATGATTATATTGCTGTAGTTCATTTCATATATTATTCGATATGACTTTCATGGAAATTGGGAGCCGCATGATATCTTTAAAAACGGAAACTAATTTTAAAAGCGGTTTTCCCTTATACCTATATCATGGATTGATGTACATAGCACATCGCATTGGATTTACTTCTTGGTGTTGGATTTTCATGTGATTTCTGGTTTTGAGGACCGTGGGATTTTAAGAAAAGATGCACTATTTGAAAACCCGGTTCCTCGTGATATGATATTTTGGTGCGTCCACCACGCGTTTTCTCGGTGCTGAGACGTGTGCTTAAAACCCGATTCGAGGAGATGGATGATCCGTTTGCGGGTTCGTGGTGGACCCGGTATGGTTCCCCGGGGCGAGAAATGTTTTTCGTGGAGTAGACGATGAGCCTGGTAGGGTGGCGAGTACCTATCGGTGATTGGTTGGACCTGGCGGTTATCCGGAGGATACCGACCAGAGTCGAGAGATGGATACGGGATGATCCGTACTGCCGGGGCCGAGGGCCGATACCGCAGGCGGAGCCCGTGGGCTGATCCGGACTGACGGAGCCCGATATATGAGGATTTGCGTGTCGATGCTGGACACGAATAATTTATGATATTTTGGGTGCCGATGTTGTGCACTCGTGATTTCTCAGAGATTTACAGGATTTGAGGGCCGATGGGTGTGCCGGCGCCTGAGTTATTTGGGAATTGGGTGCAGTTGTGGGCACCGATTGTTTTCCACGTTGATATTCCGTGTAGATGTTGTTTATCCCATGCTCAGCATTGATTACCATATATCTCATCCTGTAGTTATTTTACCTGACAGAGCATCTGCATGATTATTGCACATACTGCTTATCACGCATTGATATCATCTGCTAGCATTTGTTAGAGTAGCACAGTACGTGCATGCTCGCGATTACCTTTATATGTTATCTCTATTCACGAGTTGGCAACTCACCCCCGTTGTGCCACAGTATTTGCAGGTTGCCCTCAGCATAGTCGCGGCAGGCTGTCTTTTGCATCTTTTGGCTACAGATACCACTACAGTTGCGGCGAGAGCTGTTTTGCATTTAGGTGGGTTGTGGTATCTGATTACTTTTATTGTATCCCTTTTTTGTATCTAGTACTCTCCATCTACCATTTATGTGCTGGACTTAGATAATGTGTGAGGACGATGATGTATATTTTGTATTCTGGTGTCGAGCTCGTGGGAGTCGACTGTTTTCATATGCAGTTTATATTCTGTGATGTCTACTTATTGCTTATTCTTTGCTACGGCGTCGTATATTACTCTTGTGATGATGGTTTCCGCCGTTGGGCGTGATTGCTCCCGTTTGGAGATGTTTCATTTCATTATATTTCATTTTTCACTCATATCCTGTTTTGTACCCGGTCTCGGGCTACTTTTACAAAGGAAATGCTGCCAAAATTATTTAAATGATTAAGTAACTTTAAAAGGAACTTATTGAATTATTTAAGGTTTTCTAAATGCTTTAACTAAATGTTTTCAACACTCACTATTTTTTTAAAGGGTTTTGATTTCTGGGTTCGACTTACTTAGTCGCGTTACGTCTGTAGACGAAGCGTGGTTAAGTGCCGGTCACGAGTCGAAATACTCGGGTCATGACAAAGTTGGTATCAGAGCGTAGGTTTTACCTTCGGAGTGTAGGATGACCCTGGTATGATGGAGTAGGTAGCTGTAGCAGAGTGGCGTAGCGTGTGTATGTTCCGCGGCATGCTCACGATACGGTACTCCGCCTAAGCGACCGTAGGACTTATTGATTTAATTCCTTCTTGAGTATATATATTCTCGTGATTCGATTTCCGTATTCTTATCGAATCCTAATTTCCTTTCAGCCATTATGCCGCCAAAAACTACGAGGGCGCAGAGAGCGGCCGCGAGGGCCGAGATTCGAGTTGACTCGTCCGAGACAAGGACTGATCCGGGCAGTACACCGGTTGTGCCCGATCAGGCTGTTCCTGCAGTGACAGATCAGATTGCCACACTAGGGGCTGGTGTGCAGGAGATACGCCAGACCGTGGGATCCAGCATGCAGGAGATACGCCAGATGATAGGATCGCTAGTTGAGACGCTTCGAGCACAGCGACCAGAGGTAGCTCCACCCGTTCCATAGACCGCGATGGTACCTACCGCACAGCCAGTTGCCCCTGCAGCCACGGAGGTGATTACAGTATCGCTATCAGAGTTCATGAGGCTGAAGCCTCCGGTTTTCACAGGCACCGATACAGCCGAGGACCCACAGTCTTTCATCGACAGGATGGCCCGGATATGCCGTTCCCTCAGATGCGCAGATACGAGATGGGTTGAGTTCGCGAGCTTTCACCTGGAAGGTCTTGCACAGAAGTGGTGTGATTCAGTTGAGAAGGGCAGAGCAGCAGGTCTTCCTCCTATGACCTGGACGGAGTTCGTGACAGTATTTCTAGCCCGTTTCCTTCCCCAGAGTGTTAGGGATGCCCGAGCACGCAGATTTGAGTCCTTGCGCCGGACGCCAGGGATGACAGTGGCAGAGTATGACGTGCTGTTTACAGAGCTAGCAGTCTATGCCCCATATTTAGTGGCTACAGAGGAGTTTCGAGCCAAGAGATTTGTTCGAGGCTTGCTTACACCACTGTTCCTTGCGATCAACGCGCAGTACTACGAGACCTATGCAGCAGCTGTAGACGCAGCCCTATTAGTCGAGGAGCACCTTGCTGAGACTTCGGTAGTTCCAGAGCGAAAAGAGTTCGTACCAGTATATCCGCACGGAGGCAGTCATTCAGACGCCGCGACAGGTATCGTTCTGGTACGAGGAGTAGCAGAGATTCGGGACAAGGCCAGATGTTTAGTTCGTATCCCCAGGAGAGTCAGCAGTCGCCGCGGGGTTGCTTTAGATGCGGCAGTCTACTTCACCTCATTAGAGATTGTCCTGAGATACACCGGAGGGAGGCGGCAGTACCGCATGTTACCTTACCACCTTCACCACCCCAGAGGGCGTTGCCTGTTATACCTACCGTTGCTCCGCTCCAGACTCATACGCAGAGAGGACGTGGGCGTGGAGGAGTTGCTCAGAGAGGACGGGATGACCGAGGTAGAGGGCAGTCAGTCGCAGGTGGTGGACAGGCACGGGTTTTTGCTTTGACGCATCAGGACGCGCAGGCGTCTAATGCGGTGGTTTTAGGTATCCTTCCAGTATGTTCAGTTGATGCACACGTTTTGTTCGATCCCGGATCCACGCACTCGTACGTATCCACACACTTCGTGCCGAGTTTGGGTAGAGAGTCCGGTTTGCTTGATCAGCCGCTTGTTGTGACCACTCCTGTGGGAGAGTCGTTTGTTGCTAGGCATGTGTTCCGATCCTGTACCGTCTGTATTGGCGAGAGGGAGTTGCCTGTCGACTTGATCCTTCTTGAGATGTTGGACTTCGACGTTCTTTTGGGCATGGATTGGTTAGCCACGTGCTATGCTTCTGTGGACTGCCGTGAGAAAATAGTTAGATTTTGTTTTCCCGGCGAGTCGGTTTTTGTTGTGTTGGGGGACCGTGGTGCCGTCCCTCACAGTGTGATTTCTTCTTTTCGCGCTGGACAGCTTTTGAGGAAAGGATGTCAGGGATTTCTCGCCTATGTTTGCGATGCTAGTGCTACACAGGTTCCTTTGGATCGGGTTCCGGTTGTTAGAGAGTTCCCTGATGTGTTCCCTGACGAGCTTCCTGGGCTACCGCCCGAGCGCGACATTTCTTTCTGTATTGATTTGGTTCCTGGCACGGGGCCTATTTCCATACCGTCTTATCGGATGGCCCCAGCGGAACTTCGAGAGTTGAAGGGATAGTTGCAAGATTTGCTGGATAAGGGACTTATTCGACCCAGTGTTTCTCCTTAGGGAGCTCCAGTCCTGTTCGTCAAGAAGAAGAACGGCAGTTTGCGTCTGTGTATCGACTACCGCCAGCTGAACAGGGTGACAGTGCGGAACAGGTATCCTTTGCCGCGCATCGACGATTTGTTCGACCAGCTTCAGGGGGCAGGGTGCTTTTTAAGGATCGATTTACGATCGGGCTATCATCAGCTGCGGGTTAGACAGGAGGACATTCCCAGGACAACTTTCCGTACGCTCTACGGCCATTATGAGTTTTTGGTGATGTCGTTCGGACTCACCAATGCGCCAGCAGCATTCATGGACTTGATGAACCGTATTTTCCGGCCATATTTGGATCTATTCATTATAGTGTTCATTGACGATATCTTGGTGTATTCCCGGAGTAGTGAGGAGCACGAGCAGCATCTGTGGATTACACTGCAGACTTTGAGGGAGCACCAGCTTTATACGAAATTCTCCAAGTGTGCTTTTTGGCTGGACAGCGTAGACTTCTTGGGGCATGTGATTTCACGAGACGGTATATGTGTAGACCCGAGGAAGATCGAGGCCGTTCAGCGTTGGCCCAGACCCACATCGGTTACGGAGATTCGCAGCTTTTTGGGGTTGGCCGGTTACTACAGGCGATTTGTGCAGGACTTCTCCAGTATTGCTACCCCTTTGACCGGGTTGACCCGGAAGGGAGTCCCTTTCGATTGGACGGAGGAGTGCGAGCACAGTTTTCAGCAGCTACGGACTCGGCTGACGACGGCACCGGTGTTATCTTTGCCTTCAGGCTCAGGCGGATTTGTGGTCTATTGCGATGCCTCTCGAGTGGGGCTAGGGTCCGTTTTGATGCAGCATGACAGGGTGATCGCGTATGCTTCGCGACAATTGAAGAAACATGAACAGAACTACCCCACTCATGACTTGGAGATGGCTGCAGTGGTCTTTGCACTTAAGATCTGGCGACATTACCTATACGGCGAGTCGTGCCAGATATTCACGGATCATAAGAGTCTAAAATATATATTTCAGCAGCGGGACCTGAACCTTAGACAGCGCCGATGGATGGAGTTAGTGAAGGATTACGACTGTGAGATCTTGTATCACCCGGGCAAGGCAAATGTGGTGGCGGATGCTTTGAGCAGGAGGCCCGGGGGTAGTCTAGCTTGTTTGAGCGCAGTACAGGGGCAGTCGTCGGCAGATTGGCAGATATTATGCGACAGCCGAGTACAGTTCGAGTTCACGCCCATTGGAGGATAGATCGCGCATGTTCGTGCACGCCCACAGTTGATCGACCGTATACATGAGGCACAGCGCAGTGATGACCGATGTTCAGAGATCATGCACAGATTGGACAGGGCAGATTTTCCGAGTTCGTGATCGATGATCAGGGGGTACTACGATTTGGAGTTAGACTGTGCGTACCAGATGCTGAGGGACTACGGCGAGAGATTCTTGAGGAGGCACATCGATCGGTGTACAGTGTTCATCCCGGTTCCACCAAGATGTACCATGATATGAGAGGTGTTTACTGGTGGGACGGAATGAAAAGAGACATCACAGATTTTGTGTCGAGATGCCTGACTTATTAGCAAGTCAAGGCTGAGCACCAGAGGCCCGCGGGAGAGCTACAACCGTTACCCATTCCGGAGTGGAAATGGGAGCAGATTTCGATGGATTTCGTTGTGGGTCTACCCAGGACTAGTCGAGGGTATGACTCCATTTGGGTGATCGTGGATCGTTTGACGAAGGCGGCTCACTTCCTACCAGTGAAGACGACTTTCGGATTTACTCAGTATGCCCAGATCTACATCGACGAGATTGTGCGACTACACGGAGTCTCGACATGTATCGTGTCCGAAAGAGGCACCCAGTTTACCAGCCGATTATGGCAGAGGCTTCAGGAGGCTTTGGGCACTCGCTTGAGTTTCAGCACAGCATTTCATCCGCAGACCGACGGACAGTCAGAGCGGACTATTCAGACTCTCGAGGACATGCTCAGAGCGTGTGTATTAGATTTCGGAGGTAGCTGGGATCATCACTTACCCTTGGTAGAGTTCTCCTACAATAACAGCTACCAGGAGACCATTCAGATGGCACCGTTTGAGGCTCTCTATGGGAGGAGATGCAGATCGCCCGCCTGTTGGACATAGCTCAGTGAGAGCAGTATCTTAGGGCCACAGATTGTTGAGGAGACGACCGCGAAGATCCAGTTGATTCGCGATAGGATGAGAGCAGTCCAGAGTAGGCAGAGATCTTATGCGGACCGTCGGCGACGCAGACTTGAGTTTTCTGTTGGTGATCATGTTTTCTTGAGGGTCTCCCCAATGAAAGGTGTGATGAGGTTTGGGAAGAAGGGGAAGCTCAGTCCCAGATATGTGGGCCCCTTCGAGATCCTCGAGCGTGTTGGTGCAGTTGCATACCGATTAGCCCTTCCGCCCAGTTTTCCAGATGTGCACCCCGTATTTCACGTTTCGATGCTCCGTAGATATCTTCATGATCCTTCGCATGCGATTCAGCACCCGACGATCCAGCTTGAGCACGACCTTTCCTATGCGGAACAGCCGGTGATGATCTTGGATCGGCAAGTGAAGAAGTTAAGATCGAAGGACATCCCATCAGTTAAGGTACTTTGGCGTGGTCAGAACCGTGAGGAGGTCACTTGGGAGACCGAAAGCGAGATGATGAAGACGTATCCCCATCTTTTCAAAGGTACGTGTAGTTAGATTTTGAAATTCGGGGACGAATTTCTTTAAGGGGGAGAGATTGTAACACCTTAGGATGTGTTTAGTGACTTTTATATTTAAATAAAGGGTTTTTAATAAAAAGTTTACCAAATTGTGTTTCAAATATTTTTCCTAATTTAATAAATATTTTTCTAAAATTTTCCTAGGCTTGCACACACATGTGCATGTAAACTAGGGTTTTTAAATGAGTTATTACCATGATTAGTAACCATGGTGGGTTAATCATGGGGATTAAGTCTTTTGGGTTTTAATTAGGTTTAAATTAGTTAATTAATAGTTGCTTTAATCTGAATTCCCTTGGGGGTTGACTTGGTGAGAGAGAGTGCATCATGGCTTAAGCCATGCTTGCAATTAATGAAGAGAGAGAGAGAGGAGGGGTTGACATTGGGTTATGATTTCCTCTCATTTGTTTTGTTTCCTTTCTCTCAACCTCACTCTCTCACACATACACACACTTACCTCTTCACACAGCAGCAGCAGAAGCAAGCAGCACAGCAGCAGCCAGCAACACAGCAGCAGCAAGCAGCAGAAATCAGCAGCAGCAACAGTGCAATCAGCAGCAGCAGTGAGCAGCAGCAGCAACAACTTCGACTGCAGCCCCTTCCCTTCACTTCTTCTTCTTCCTCCAGCTCCCTAGGGTCGAGTGTGGGGTATATTTCCTAAACTTACTCCCTAGTTTGCTTGTTTAGTGTAGTTTTGCTTCGGTTAGTGGTTATTGATGCGATTTAGTGCGATATGAGGTGTTTAGCGGGAACCTTATGCAAGTGATGTGTGAATTGGTTTCTGTAGGTTGATAGAGTATTGTTAAGGCCATTGTAACCCATCTTAAACCCTAATTGCACTAAAATACCACCAGATCTCTTTTTAGGCAGATTCGTCGTTTTAAAGCAAAATTTGAGTTTCTGGAAACTGCTATCGACCCGATGAGTTCAGATTAATTTTGAGAGGACTGCAGTATACTTGTTAGGTGCTGATACCCTAGGTAGAACCCGACCCCCAAACTCCGTACAGTGGCCGCCGAAATATTCGATCTGGCCGCAATTTACTGCCAGATAGGTAGGGTTTGGGTTGGGGTTTGGTCCTATAGGTGTCTGTTGCAACCCTTAGACTCCTGGCATGTGCAATTTTGTTTGGTTCTTACTGCAGAAAAATCTGGGGCTTAATACCTGTTTTTCCGTATTTCTAAACCTTCGCGACACGCGTGATACGTATGTGAGTTTGGGGTTTCTGCGTATCGCGACGCATCGGGATAGTTTCAGGCGCGTGATCACACGTTTTTGCGTATCGCGCACACGCGCGATTGGTTTGCGACACGGGTTTCTAGTTGGACCGTAATATCACGTTTTTGTGAAATTGAGCTTATGTGTGATATATGTTATGTGATTCTAGGTTCGCAGGCGAGTGAGACGGACGCTGCGAAGAAGGGCAAGCAAGTCGTCGGCTACACTTAGCGCGAGACTTCGGTGAGTAGATTTAACATCTACGGGGATATCGCCCGCATGGCGTTATGCGTCAGGGCTGATAGGACCTTATTATTATATGTTGCATTTACATCATGGACTGTCATTGCATATTGCATTCCCTGCTGTATGTATGCTTAGAATTGATAGAACACCGCACTATTTCTAACGGTTCATGTTGCACGAGCACTAATCTGCATGCTACACACACACCGTTAGTAATTGCCATGACACACTCACTGTAGAACTGCCATGATTATATTGCTGTAGTTCATTTCATATATTATTCGATATGACTTTCATGGAAATTGGGAGCCGCATGATATCTTTAAAAACGGAAACTAATTTTAAAAGCGGTTTTCCCTTATACCTATATCATGGATTGATGTACATAGCACATCGCATTGGATTTACTTCTTGGTGTTGGATTTTCATGCGATTTTTGGTTTTGAGGACCGTGGGATTTTTAAGAAAAGGTGCACTATTTGAAAACCCGGTTCCTCGTGATATGATATTTTGGTGCGTCCACCACGCGTTTTCTCGGTGCTGAGACGTGTGCTTGAAACCCGATTCGAGGAGATGGATGATCCGTTTGCGGGTTCGTGGTGGACCCGGTATGGTTCCCCGGGGCGAGAAATGTTTTTCGTGGAGTAGACGATGAGCCTGGCAGGGTGGCGAGTACCTACCGGTGATTGGTTGGACCTGGCGGTTATCCGGAGGATACCGACCAGAGTCGAGAGATGGATGCGGGATGATCCGTACTGCCGAGGCCGAGGGCCGATACCGCAGTCGGAGCTCGTGGGCTGATCCGGACTGACGGAGCCCGATATATGAGGATTTGCGTGTCGATGCTGAACACGAGTAATTTATGATATTTTGGGTGCCGATGTTGGGCACTCGTGATTTCTCAGAGATTTACAGGATTTGAGGGCCGATGGGTGTGCCGACGCCTGAGTTATTTGGGAATTGGGTGCAGTTGTGGGCACCGATTGTTTTCCACGTTGATATTCCGTGTAGATGTTGTTTATCCCATGCTCAGCATTGATTACCATATATCTCATCCTGTAGTTATTTTACCTGACAGAGCATCTGCATGACTATTGCACATACTGCTTATCACGCATTGATATCATCTGCTGGCATTTGTTAGAGTAGCGCAGTACGTGCATGCTCGCGATTACGTTTATATGTTATTTCTATTCACGAGTTGGCAACTCACCCCCGTTGTGCCACAGTATTTGCAGGTTGCCCTCAGCATAGTCGCGACAGGCTGTCTTTTGCATCTTTTGGCTACAGATACCACTACAGTTGCGGCGAGAGCTGTTTTGCATTTAGGTGGGTTGTGGTATCTGATTACTTTTATTGTATCCCTTTTTTTGTATCTAGTACTCTCCATCTACCATATATGTACTGGACTTAGATAATGTGTGAGGACGATGATGTATATTTTGTATTCTGGTGTCGAGCTCGTGGAAGTCGACTGTTTTCATATGCAGTTTATATTCTGTGATGTCTACTTATTGCTTATTCTTCGCTACGGCGTCGTATATTACTCTTGTGATGATGGTTTCCGCCGTTGGGCGTGATTGCTCCCGTTTGGGGATGTTTCATTTCATTATATTTCATTTTTCACTCATATCCTGTTTTGTACCCGGTCTCGGGCTACTTTTACAAAGGAAATGCTGCCAAAATTATTTAAATGATTAAGTAACTTTAAAAGGAACTTATTGAATTATTTAAGGTTTTCTAAATGCTTTAACTAAATGTTTTCAACACTCACTATTTTTTTAAAGGGTTTTGATTTCTGGGTTCGGCTTACTTAGTCGCGTTACGTCTGTAGGCGAAGCGTGGTTAAGTGCCGGTCACGAGTCGAAATACTCGGGTCGTGACAAAGTTGGTATCAGAGCGTAGGTTTTACCTTCGGAGTGTAGGATGACCCTGGTATGATGGAGTAGGTAGCTGCAGCAGAGTGGCGTAGCGTGTGTATGTTCCGCGGCATGCTCACGATACGGTACTCCGCCTAAGCGACCGTAGGACTTATTGATTTAATTCCTTCTTGAGTATATATATTCTTGTGATTTGATTTCCGTATTCTTATCGAATCCTAATTTCCTTTCAGCCATTATGCCGCCAAAGACTACGAGGGCGCAGAGAGCGGCCGCGAGGGAACCGGAATTGGTATAAATGAACTAGGTTATTACATATCCACTAGAATATCTCATCTTATAAAAATTACATCTATGAAAACCCTAAAGATGATAAATAAATACTTGAAATTTATTTTGAAAATATATCAAAACTATTTTTCATAAAACCCCCTCAAATTATATTAATTTACAATAAGGACTGTAGTAAATATTGGTTTAAGCGGGACCAATTCTCTTGAGCCTCAGGGAGCCGGAGAAAGCAGGTGCTTGCCTATTTAAGCTAGACAACTAAAAACGGGGTTATCAATACGGTAATTGTCTTGGAAAAAGACATAAATCATGCCATCCATATGCAGCAGTTACCGATAACTCTAAAATCTAATTCAGAATTTCAATTCTGTTAAGTGTCTGACTCAGTCAGAGTCTCAGTCTAATCTGAAATCAATCCATCCATGAATATAATTCAAACATAACTCCAATACAACATGAATCCATTTATACCAGAATACTATCTATATCAACATGACTTGATTTGACTGATCCATGGATATATATTGACTTGTCTACATGACTATCCGTTTATATCTTTATTCGTTTACATGAACAATTGATATCATGGTTTCGGCAAGTCTTATATCTGCAAATCATCTATAAAACAACACAATAAACATTACGGGGTTCATAACGGGGTAGATTGGTACGGAATGTATTAGAAGTGGCACGAGACTGTAACCATAATACACCTAACCTGAATATCCGTGTTGTTGTTCCGTGTCTTAACGGTTCTTTGTGCTCCGTATACCTTAGTCCACGGGAAAAGTTGGAATCTGTTCCCCTCCGAAAGACGGCGACGACGTGAGGACGTCTAGCCTGAGATTCGGGGCAGATACTATATGGTTTTATCCGTCTACCTCTCCGAAGATGCCAAGTTGATTTATGGCACCGTGTATCGGAGGTTTAGACGGATACGGCCGATGTAGCAGACTTCGTCAGATTCCTCCTCGCTTGAGGGGTTTTTGATTATGGGGACGCTCTTCCCTGCAGGCGTAAGCCCCTGCAGTTAATTACGCTACCGCATCGCGGTAACAACTTTCTCCTTCTCCAGATTTTCACTTCGTGTCGTGGGTGTTTGTTTTGTTTGTGGTTGCCCGTGGATTGTATACGGAGACTGAGTAATGCCGTCGCCCGTAGGACGTGTATTAGTCCAAATCCGTATTTACTTAGATTTGGGTTTGGTGTTTTTAGTTTAAGGATACGTTAGCCGCATTTGAGATTAAGATCAACTTAAACGTTCGTTAATGATACGTTAGTCTGATTTGAGACTAAGATCAACTTAACGGGATCGTCTAGATCCATTTCCAGTTTAAGGACGTAGTGGTCCATTTAATATATGGCCGTCGGGACCCGTCATCTCTCTGACGACGTTGAAGGATTACAACGACATGTGTCAGAGGAGTTCGGAGATGTACCCTTGAACAAAAGTTGATTGGGGGTCTTATAGTCCAATTTGGGACTAAAGTCTGTTTGAATGTTTAAGAATACGTTAGCCATATTTGAGCCTAAGATCAACTTAAACGGGATCGTTTAGATCAGAAAAAAGAGCATTTGGGAGCTCTATTGTTCCAGTTTAGGGACGTAGTGGTCCATAGGTAGTTTAGGGACATTGCAGTCCATTGGTAGTTTAAGGACGTTGCGGTCCATATTCCAGTTTAGGGACATGGTGGTCCATAGGTAGTTTAAGGACGCTTAAGTCCATGGGTTTAAGGACCCCACAGTCCGTGTTTTAGTTTAAGGACGCATAAGTCCGCGGGTTTAAGGACCCCACAGTCCGTGTTTTAGTTTAAGGACACATAAGTCCGCGGGTTTAAAGACCCCACAGTCCGTATTTTAGTTTAAGGACGCATGAGTCCATGAGTTTAAGGACCCCACAGTCCGTGTTGATGTATGGTTGTCGGGACCCGTCGCCTCTCTGACGTCGTTGAAGGATTACAACGATAGGTGTCAGAGGAGTTCGGAGATGTACCCTTGAACCGGATGTAAATTGATTTAGGAGAGCAGTCTTGCTCAGTCAATTTAATTTGAGGACTTACGGCCATGATTGGGCTAAGTCCAGTTGAGAATATTCAACATTTTTTATCTTTGGCCTATTAGGCATGTGCTAGGGCCTTGCCCCTGTTTAATAATGCACTGTATTTTATTTTGGCCTGCTAGGCCTTTCTGATTTGGGCTCTGTCCCTTTATAAATGATGCAGAGCATCTGTTTGGACTATGCCCTTCTTTAAAATAATGCATTGCATTTAATTTGGCCTGTTAAGCCTTTTGCGCTAATTAATGAGCGTAAGCGCATGTGGAGGTGACACGTGGCGCTCTCTGGTGGCTTGCGCCAACCCAAGAGCACAACAGTACAGATTTACAAGTGTGAGGCACCGTTTTAATATCTTCATCCAATTTTGGATTCAAGAAAAGAATCTTTTTAAGATTCCAGAACCAGTGGTTCATCAAAAGGCAATGCCTTTGTGTAGTTCAAATGATCTAATAAAGAAGTATATTACTTCTTATTTTATTCTTATTATTTGATCTTTTCTTTTTATTTTAAGATCTTGATCTTGTTCTTAGATCATTGATTTTTTCAGAAGAAATTCTTCTTTTCAAAAGTTTACCTTCTTTTCTTTCTGATTTCTTCTCAAACTTTCTTTTTAGGAGTTCTCTGAATTCTTTCCCTGTTTCTCTGTCAATGTTCTCTCTTCTTCTCTTTTTTTTTATTTTAGAAAGAACGATCATTGGTCGTTGGGACCCACCACCTCTCCGACGACACTGAGAGATTACAGTGCCATATATCGAAGGTGTGGAGGGATGTACCCTTTGAACCATGTCTCAATCATTGGGGGGGGAAGAACAGGCTGGAGCTTAAGCTTCTCGCTGCTGAAAAAGGTTTCTTTACGTTCGCGCACGTGCGTCGCACGTGTTGGACGCACATGCGTCGCACGTGTTGGGCGCTCATATTTGCACGTAGCGCACATGCGCATTATGAGAAGAAGCATAGCTTCTATATATGGAGAACAAGCTCCTTTTTAATATTATTAAATGTTCTCATATGGTGCGCACGTGCGTTGCACGTGGTGCGCGCGTGGCGAGCACACGTGCGTTGCACGTAGCGCACATGCGCATTATGAGGAGAAGCAGAGCTTTTATATATGGAGAACAAGCTCCTTTTAATATTATTAAATGTTCTCATATGGTGCGCACGTGCGTTGCATATGGTGCCGCATGGCGGGCACACGTGCGTTGCACGTAGCGCACATGCGCATTATGAGGAGAAGCAGAGCTTCTATATATGGAGAACAAGCTCCTTTTAATATTATTAAATGTTCTCATGTGGTGCGCACGTGTGTTGCACGTGACGCGCGCGTGGCGGGCACACGTGCGTTGCACGTGACGCGCGCGTGGCGGGCACACGTGCGTTGCACGTGACGCGCGCTTGGCGAGCACATGTGGTGCGCACATGCGCATTATGCGCATTATGAGGAGAAGCAGGGCTTCTATATATGGAGAACAAGCTCCTTTTAATATTATTAAATGTTCTCATATGGTGCGCACGTGCGTTGCACGTGGTGCCGCATGGCGGGCACACTTGTATTGCATGTAGCGCACATGGCGCTTGCGCATATGCGCATTATGGAGGAGCATGCTCCTATCTTGGAGAACTAAGCTCCTTTGGAGAACTAAGCTCCTTTGAGTATTGAATCCTTTGAGAATTTAACTCTACCCTTTCTAAGAGGTATCCCCTCTTATTTATATGGGAGTGGTAGAGAAGCCATCTCTCCTTTTCCCGATGTGGGACTAAAAAATGCATTCCCCATGTAGTAGCGCATTACTTTAGATTACACGTGCATAACACATTTGCTCATAACTTTTGATCTCGGATGAATTATGAGGCCCATAATATATCAAATCGAAGGTCTTTTCGAGATGCTTTCAATATCATCAGAATTTAGCTGTTTTTCATTCCGGAGTTTGTCAAAATACAGCTCGGAAAATACTGGTTCGCATCTTCTTCCTTAGATCACATGTGCATAGACATTTGCTCATAACTTTTGATCCCGGATGAATTATGAGGCCGGAAGATACTGGTTCCTCATTGGGGAGTTTATCAAAATACAGGCCGGAAGATACTGGTTCGCATTTTCTTAAGCGTATCGCTGCCATTTGATACCTTGGACTCTTTTGCGCAGAAATTTTTGGCGGGAACAAATGCCCCCCACTACTTTGCCCACGTAAGTATATATGTGGGTGAAGTAGTGCAGAGTAATGCATAGCATATGACCAGTTTCGGGTTGGTATATAACTTTCAGAATCTTGATCTGAGAAGATAACGAGCGGACACAAACGTCGTCATTTATCATTGACTCAAATCTCGACTCTTAGAAGATATAGTTCCAAACTCTTAATTCCATGAGCCCCACCCTTCTATTTCTTTATGTTTCACTCTAGTGTGAAGTAGTTTATATGCTCATGAGTAATTTCTCCATTTCAGTGGCATGTAGCTTTAGCAAGTGTGGCTCGTAGATGGTCCATCTTAATCTCTTTGTAGGGCAGTAATGGCTTAGAAGACAGGGGTAGGATCTGCCACCTAAGACTTTTCAACTTTATGAGCCGTGAGGGTCTCATAAAGACTTTTCTCCCTACGGATCGAGAGGATCTCGTAGTTGTATTTTCTCCTTAGTAATCGTGAGGATTTCTAAGTGCGTTTTCTCTTATAAGTCGTAAGGATCTTATAAGAGAATTTTCTCCCTTACAAGTCGAGAGGACTCGTAAGTGGTTGGTGAGTTGACTTGTTTCCGAGTTGAAGTATTGCTCCGACGGGGAGATCGTTGGCTGATTTGTTTCCGCGACGGAGGTCATTGGCTGACTTGTTTCCGAGACGGAGGTTCTTGGCCGTGAGTACTCAACGGGTAGCATGGCTCGAGCAAAGCACTTCTCATTTCCACCATTTGGAACAAGAAGCAGCTTTAAGGCTGAAGGAGCGTCAGGAGTCTTCAAGCGAAACTGCTCGCCTACGTGCTGAAGTTGAGGTGAACGCTGCCGAGGTGAAGGCTGTCTTCGAGGGCCTTCTGGAGCGTATCTCACATGGGCTAAACTTGAAGCGAAAGCTTGATGTTGCCGAGCATGACACTCTAGGCCGTGAAGCCGCTCATCAGGCCGTTAAGGAGCAGCTTGCATCTGTCTTGCAGCAGCGGGCTCAAGTAGAGGCAGAACTGGCGGTGGTAGCCGATCGGGAAAAAGGCATGGAAGGAAGTGTGCAAATAACTGATAAAGCTACTTAAGACGCTTCCTTCCCAGTAGCTGCCTTTGTATCAATGTATTTGTAAAATTTTCCTTTTAAATAATATGTATCCATTCTTTATTCTTTTGTACGATTCATCTTGTATTTGATTGAAGTCAATGAATAAAGATACACATTTTCTTTTGCAATATCTTGTATGCTCTTTTGCTTTCTGCCTTCTCTTATTATCAGCATGTTGTCTTTGATAAACATAATTGGCAGATAACTTAGTTTTTTAAAGAGATAGCGATGGTTTAAGCCGCAGGTTCAGATCTGCTGCCTAAGACTTTTCAACTCTATGAGCCGTGAGGGTCTCATAGAGATTTTTCTCCCTGCGGATCGAGAGGATCTCATAGGTGGATTTTCTCCTTAGGAATCGTGAGGATTCCTAAGTGTGTTTTCTCTTACAAGTCGTAAGGATCCTATAGTAGAATTTTTCCCTCTTACGAGTCGAGAGGACTCGTAAGCGGTTGTTTCCCTCCTTGTCGAAACTCGACTTTGGAGAGTGAGACCCATGAATAGTATGCAAGAGACCATTTTAGACCAACTTGCAGGGTCCCATTGTTCAGGAAACAAGTTTTTTAATCCCTGCTGCCTGAGGCTTCATCTTGCAAGTTGAGACGAATCGGGAATTTCCCACGGAGACACTGGTTTCTTTGCGAGCCGATGCGAATCAGGAGGTTCTCATCAAGGACGCTGGTTTCCCTGAATTGAAGTATTTGCCAAGGATTATTTGTTTCCCTGGTGTTGAAACGAATCGAGAATTTCCCACGGAGACACTGGTTTCTCTGCGAGTCATCAAGGACGCTAGTTTCCCTGAATTGAAGTATTTGCCAAGGATTATTTGTTTCCCTGGTGTTGAAACGAATCGAGAATTTCCCACGGAGACACTGGTTTCTCTGCGAGTCGACGCGAATCAGGAGGCTCTCATCAAGGACGCTAGTTTCCCTGAATTGAGGTATTTGCCAAGGATTATTTGTTTCCCTGGTGTTGAAACGGATCGAGAATTTCCCGCGGAGACACTGGTTTCTCTGCTAGTCGACGCGAATCAGGAGGCTCTCATCAAGGATGCTAGTTTCCCTGAATTGAGGTATTTGCCAAGGATTATTTGTTTCCCTGGTGTTGAAACGAATCGAGAATTTCCCGCGGAGACACTGGTTTCTCTGCGAGTCGACGCGAATCAGGAGGCTCTCATAAAGGACGCTAGTTTCCCTGAATTGAGGTATTTGCCAAGGATTATTTGTTTCCCTGGTGTTGAAACGGATCGAGAATTTCCCGCGGAGACACTGGTTTCTCTGCGAGTCGACACGAATCAGGAGGCTCTCATCAAGGACGCTAGTTTCCCTGAATTGAGGTATTTCCCAAGGATTATTTGTTTCCCTGGTGTTGAAACGGATCGAGAATTTCCTATGGAGACACTGGTTTCTCTGCGAGTCGACGCGAATCAGGAGGCTCTCATCAAAGACGCTAGTTTCCCTGAATTGAGGTATTTGCCAAGGATTATTTGTTTCCCTGGTGTTGAAACGGATCGGGAATTTCCCGCGGGAGACACTGGTTTCTCTGCGAGTCGACGCAAATCAGGATTTTCTTCGTCAAGGATGCTTGTTTTCTCGAGTCGAAGGATTTTGCCGAAGACACTGGTTTCTTCGGAGTTGAGACGAACCGTCGAGATTTGGCTTCGTTTTCTGGCGGAGCCTGTTGGGAAAGTATGGTTCCCTCTTCGTTTGCGCCCTTGGATTGTATACAGGGATCGATGTGATCTCAACTGTAGGGCCAAAGTTTTATCATCATTTTTTTTGTTTTATTTCCGCGATGCTCTATCATTTCAGCTTTTATATCGCGAAGGTCGCGATTGCCCAATCATTTCGGCTATTTTTCGCGGTGCCCAATCATTTCGGCTGTTTATTTTATTTTTACTCGCTGCTTTTTATTGCGAGTTGCCCAATTATTTCGGCTATTTTGCATGCATACATTTTTACTTACTGCTTTTTATTGCAAGTTGCCCCATCATTTCGGCTATTTCATATGCATGTGCGGCCTAGGCTTTTCGCCGTAAACCCGAAATTAAACACCGATTTTGGCATCAGCACCGCTACAACTGGGATATTGCCAGGAGCGAATCATCATCTGCCTCTGTCGATGTCGAACAAGGGTGGCTTAGCGAACGGGGTTAAGGTCCTGTTGACTTAGGCTTTTGACTTCATGAGCCGTAAGGGTCTCACAAAGGTATTTCTCCCTACAAGTCGTGAGGATCTTGTAGGTGTATTTTCTGCTTAGGAATCGTGAGGATTCCTAAGTGTATGTTCCTCTGTAAGTCGTAAGGATCCTACAAGAGGGCTTTCTCCTTGTAAGTCGAGAGAACTTATAAGGGTTGTTCATCATATGCATATATCCCCAGTCACGGATGAAATTTGGTTAGGGGAATGTTTATTCGCGCCCGTGGATTGCATACAAGGGTCAGTATTGAGCCACTTGTAGGGCATAAATTGAAGGTTGTGGGGGTTGCTTAAGCACAGGTTTAGGTCTCTGTGACTTAAGACTTTCAAATCTTATAAGCCGTGAGGGTCCCATAAGAGAGTTCTCCTTACGAGTCGTGAGGATCTCGTAAGTGTATTTTCTCCTTAGGAATCGTGAGGATCTCTAAGTGTGTTGCTCCCTTGTGAGCCGTAAGGATCTCACACAGGTGATTTCTCCTTACAAGGTCGAGAGGATCTTGTAAGTGTCCTTTAACGAGGTTGCGCCCTTTCGGGTTTTCACAAACACTCGCCGGTAGTCCTGCTGTTTTTACTCACGGAGCCCTTTCGGGTTTTCATCCGTGCCCTTTTTGCTTATGGACATACCCCCCTTTTTTATTCTTTTTATTTTTATTTACTTTTTTTTACGAGGTCGCGCCTTTTCGGGTTTTCACGAACACTCGCCGGTAGCCCTGCTGTTTTTACTCACGGAGCCCTTTCGGGTTTTCATCCGTGCCCTTTTTGCTTATGGACATACCGTTTTTTTTATCATTCATTTTTTTATTATTTTCTTTTTCTTTTTTTTATTCATCTCGTCAGCCTAAGGATGCTGCGGTAGTAGTTTAAAGACGTTTCGGTCCTTCATTAGTTTAAGGACGTTTCGGTCCGTCATTAGTTTAAGGACGTTTCGGTCCGTCATGGAGAAGGCTGGCTACCGCTTATAAAGTTTGAGCTTAGGAAGATAGCGAGCGGACATAGTCGTCGTCATCTACCATTGAACTGGGCAATAACTCGCTAAGCGTAGTATTTCTTTAGGAATCGACCATTTATTGGCCTGTAAGGCCTTTCACCGTGCATATCCATGAGTAGATAAGCTCCACCTTGGTAGACCTTGTCTATGATGTACAGGCCTTCATAGTTTGGCTCGAATTTTCCCCGCTTGGCGCGATTGGGAATCATAGGCCTTTTGACCACTAGCACGAGTTCGCCTTGGCGGAATGTTCTCGGCCGAGTCAATCTTTCATATGAGCGCGTCATCTTTGCTTTATAGGATTCCAAATTTTGTTGCGCTATAAGCCGGGTTTCGTCAAGGGCATTAAGCTCCTCAAGCCGAAGGTGGGCATTTTCTTCGTCCGTCAGCTCGTAATGGACTGACACTCGTAGAGAGGGTAACTCTATCTCGAGGGGGAGTACCGCTTCTGTGCCGAACACCAACGCATATGGCGTTGTGTTTGTGGTCGTCTTGAACGTAGTCCGATATGCCCAAAGAGCTTCTTGCAGTCTCTCATGCCAGTCCTTCTTATTTCGGGACACCATTTTCTTCATGATCTTTGTCAAGGTCTTGTTGAAGGCCTCTGCTAGACCGTTAGCTCCCGGATTATAAACCGAGGAATATCTCCAGTCTATATTATGCTGTTGTGCGAAGCGACTGATTTTGTGGCTTCTATAAGCTGGCCCGTTATCGGAGATGATCCGTTGCGGAGTTCCAAACCGATATATGACGTGCGTCTTGAAGAAGTGGAGGATATTCTCCGTCTTCACTTCCCTCAGCGGTACTGCCTCTGCCCATTTGGAGAATTAGTCGGTCGTCGCCAGGATAAAACGATATCCCCTGGACGACGCTGGTTCGATGGGGCCGACTATGTCAGTTCCCCACATTTCGAATGGCCAGCTAGCCACTGTCGGGTGTAGCGGATTTGGATGCTGATGGATGAAGTCCCCATGGATTTGGCATGAGTGGCATTGCTTCGCATATTCGAGGCAATCCTGAATCATCGTGGGCCAGTAGTAGCCCATCAGTTTGATCTTCAACCTCATCTTTGGGCCTGCTTGGTGAGAACCGCAGATCCCGTCATGAACTTCCTGGACGACTCTTTTCGCTTCGTCGGGTCCCAGACATCTCAACCACAAAGAATTAAATGATCTCTTGTACAGAGTATCATTGACGAAGGCGAAAGACAGAGCTCGTTTCATAAGCTGATGTCTCGAGGACGCATCTTCGGGCATTCGATGGGACTTAAAGTAGTCTATGAAGACTTCCCTCCAATCCTCGGTATTTTCCCGATCTTTTATTTGCAGGGTCGTCTGCTCACTCGCTCCTTTTTCTTCGGATGATTCCGGAGATATTTCTGCTGGGGCAAGCACCCGACGGCTTTGTACCACGATTCTTACGTCATCGAGGTTCTCCTCAGCCAGTTCCTTAGCGAGCTTGGCCAACGTGTCTGCTTTGCTGTTTTCTGCGCGCGGTATGTTTTCCAAAGTATAGGAAGGAATTTAGGTCAACAGTTGCTGCACCTTTTCGCCGTACTTCACCAACTCTGGTTTGCACGTTTGGTAGTCACCGTTTACTTGACTAACGACCAGCTGGGAGTCTCCATATATGAGGAGGTTTTCAATTCCCATGTCGATGGTGATCTCGAGGCCTGCTATCAAAGCTTCATATTCGGCTTCATTGTTTGTCCTTGGCTCTGTTAGGGAGAAAGCAAAACGCATTATCCCTCCCTGTGGAGTTACAAAGATGAGTCCTACCCCCGATTTGATTATAGGGGTACTTTGTTTGCGCTTCTTTACGGAAGATGCTCCATCGAAATAAAGCTCCCATGGTGTATCACCACCGTCAATCGCGTCAAACGCATGTTCGTCTGGAAGATCTCAATTTAGAGGAGAATCGGCGGCGATCGGATGCTCAGCGAGGAAATCGGTGATGGCCTGGCCTTTTACTGTCTTGAGAGGCTGATAGGTTATCGAGAACTCCATCAAGAGCAGGGCCCATTTAGCGAGTCGTCCCGTTAATTTGGCCTTTGACATTAAATATTTAAGAGGGTCCACCTTCGAAATGAGACGGACCTCATGCGCCAACGCATAGTGCCTGAGCTTTGTTATCGCGAAGATTAACGCCAGGCAGTGTTTTTCAATGGGAGAGTAGTTGCTTTCTGCCCCCAGCAGAACTCGACTTAAATAGTAGAGTGCTCTTTCTTTCCCTTGGTCATTCTCTTGCGCCCATAATGCGCCTAAAGAACCTTCGAGGGCGGTTGTATAAAGAATGAGAGGCTTTCCCTTAACCGGAGCAGCCAACACTGGCGGGTTCTGCAGGTACTGTTTAATTTCGTCCAGCGCGCCCTGGCATTTTTGATCCCAGACGAATGGAGTTCCCTTCTTCATCAGGTGACTGTAAGGACGACACTTGCCCGAAAGGTTGGCTATAAATCGCCGTATATACGCGAGCTTCCCGTGGAGAGACCGCAGTTGTTTGAGAGTCCTTGGCGGGGGAATTTCCATGATCGCCTTGATCTTTGACGGATCTATTTCGATACCTCGGTGTCGGACGATGAATCCTAGGAATTTTCCTGAGGAAACCCCGAATGCACACTTGAGAGGGTTCATCTTCAAGTTGTATTGTCGAAGGCGTTGAAATACGGTCTTCAGATGCTCGAGATGTTCCTCGTACGATTTGCTTTTAACCACGAGATCGTCGATATAACATTCGACGATTTCGTGTATAAGGTCATCGAAGATCTTCGTCATGGCCCTCTGGTAGGTGGCACCAGCGTTCTTTAAACCGAAGGGCGTTACTTTATAACAGAATATTCCCAAAGTAGTCCGAAAAGCGGTGTGCTTCTGGTCTTCGGGATGCATCTTTATTTGATTATACCCTGATGAGCCGTCCATGAAGGAGAAAACCTCATGAGTGGACGTATTGTGTATCATCAGTTCGGTGACTGGCACTGGGAAATCATCTTTCGGGTAAGCTTTATTGAGATCCCGGAAGTCTACGCATATGCGCACTGTTTCATTTTTCTTCATCACCGGGACGATGTTGGCAATCCATTCAGGGTATTGAACTTCCTGGATGAAGCCAGAGTTGATCAGCTTCTTGACCTCAGTGTTGATACTCATCTCAAGCTCGAGCCGCATTCTTCTTGGTGCTTGTTTGACCGGCTTGGCGTCCGGGGATATCACCAATTTGTGCACAGCAATTTCTGGATCTAGTCCCGGCATTTCGGAATAGTTCCATGCGAAGCAATCTTTGTGCTGCATAAGCAGGTCTTTTAATGAATCCACCTTCTCTTTAGATAGCAGCTCACTAATGAATGTCGGTCGCGGATTATTCGCCGTTCCCAAGGTTATCTGCCGTGGTATGGATTCCATCTTCCAGCTTTTTTGGCGCTGGTGGGAATTCTGAGATTACCTCATCGTTGCTGTTTTCAAAGCACCAAGGAAGGTCATCCATGTTCTCGGGCTGTTCTTTTGATATTGTTATCACGTGATAAGTACGAATTCGCTTCCAATCCCAATGTGGCACTGGTTCTTCTTTCGTGGCCTTGGGTTCGTGCTTTTGTGGCGGCGTTACCCTCCACTTGTCAGACAGAGCGAACTTGCCAAGCTGATACTGATCTTCAACCCAATTCTTGAAGGTGAAGCAGTCTTCGAGAGGATGCCCTACCACTCGGTGATAAAAGCAATAGTCTGGGTGTGAGACTTCGTCTGCTTGTTCGGGGTGTTTAGACTCCGGTAGTGTAAGCATTTGATGTTTTAGAGTGAGGTCAAGTATTTTCTTGGTCTTGTCCCGAGGAAAAGAGTATGCCCGACCCATTTTTCTCATAAGGGATAGATCGGAACCACTCGATTTTCGCTTGAGTGGCCTCTTAGCCCCGCTTTGTTGCTGTTGAGCGCCTTTTTCGCATTTCGACTTGTTTATGCCTCTGCGTCGAGCCTTCTTTATAATAGGTTGACAAGGAGCGGCATTTTCATCTTTCACGGCCTGTTGGAGGAGACGTTGCATTTTGGCTTTCTCGTAGATGGTCATTTCACGGTTATGGTCGTCTCGGACTTTTTGACCAGCTTCCCTTATAAGCTTGTCCATTTTTTCTTCGAATGACGGACTGGGCACTTTTGCATCTGGAACTTTTACTGGTTCAGGATTAGCGTCCTCCCATTGAGCATCCGCTTCTTCATCGAAGTCATACAGCCGTGTAGTAACTCTCGTTTCTTTGACCGGATGTATCCAAGCCTTTTTGTTTCCATTCTCCCATTAGGCAGCTTGCGTTGAGTCCCGGGAACGTTCCAGACTTTGTCATAGAACTTGGCTTTTCGAACGGTCTGCTTGAAGGATATCCCCTGGCGTTTCAGTAACCTTTTCAAGCCTTCTGTATAATATCTGGGGAGACGGATGGGCTGAAGCCTATCAAGCGTATGATCCGCACCATGCCAGATTTCTTTCTCCACTCTGGTTTCTTCAGAGCGGTAGAATAGAATTGCTTTTTCGCTTTCTTGCCTGGAAGGGATATAGAACGTTTGCAGCTCTTCTACATTGTAAATATCAAGTGCATCCAGTTCTTTACGGTGTTTAAGCGGCACCATGGCGACTTGTAGACTTTGCTCTTCGTCAGCGGACGTTTGTATTGAAGGTTGAGCAGAGAATACAGCATGGACTTCATCTTCCGAGTCGCTACCAAAGATTAACGTAGGAGCAGATGGTCCCGACTTGTTGTATTGGGGCGGACCCGAATAATCTATTTCTTCTTCCTCCTCGGTATCACTGCCGAAGACAGGGATGGTGGCATTAGCTTTGTTCTCCGGCTTGTGACACCTCTCTGTATCTTTGAAATACGGTAAGAAGTATTTGGCATCTTCATATTTGCGGACCTCATTCACAGAGAACGGGTTCAGTTCTCCCGCTACGGTATACTCGAGACCATTCTTAGAATACTTCATACACTGATGTTGTGTAGAAGGGATGATGTTGTACTCGTATAACCACGGTCGGCCGAGCAGAGCGTTATAGCATGTCTTGGCGTCTATGACGTGGAACTTAATGTCTGTGACGAGTAGTCCGAAGCGTAGCGTCAGTATCACAGACCCAAGAGTTCTTGATGACTGGGAGTCAAACCCGGAGATAGTGATCTTGTCCCGAGCAAGATGCTGGACGCTCATGCAGATTTCTTTTAACACCCGCACATTGAGAAGGTTAACGGAGGATCCATTATCGATCAGGATTTTGCCTATTTTTATATCGTGACAGTATCCTGAGACATAAAGGGGGCGATTATGTTCGCACGTCCCAAGGAGAAGGTCTTCATCACCAAAAGCGACATCGGCCGTGTGCACTTCCTCCAATTCATCTCTCATCTTTTCCTCGGCCAGGAAATCTTGGAATTGCTCCGGATCTTGTAGTGCCTTGATTAATGAATCTTTCGCCTCCTTTGACAACAAA
Organism: Agapanthus africanus; assembly: GCA_030015575.1. Lineage (NCBI taxonomy): Eukaryota > Viridiplantae > Streptophyta > Magnoliopsida > Asparagales > Amaryllidaceae > Agapanthus > Agapanthus africanus. Next base: position 52,795,089 of record CM057350.1, on the reverse strand, counting down.
AGGGCGTCAAGAATGCTGAGCTGTGAGGGTAGCTTCTTCAGATGCGCTAAGACATTGTAATCCACCTTACTTCTCTTCGGTGGGTCCTTGGCACTTAGCTCCTCCACAACTTGGTCATCTAAGACGATATCTTCATGGACCTTCTCTTTTCCCTTATCTTTTTTATTTGAGGGCCCGAGATTCTTTTCGGGGAGCGTGCGATTACGTAGCCGAATATTTTCGCAGACCTTCGGCTCTTCTTCTTTTCCCGAGATGGACTCTTTAAAGAGAGGAGCAAGCTCCAGCTCCTCATCAGAATCGCTCCCGAATGTAGGCACCTGTGATCCCCCGGCGTTAACCATGCGACAATCACCGGTAGTTCTGTTAAACCCTTCGGTCATATTTTTCCGCTCCCGACGAGTTTTACGTTTCTCCCACTTAAAATGTTGTCGATGAGCAACATATCCTTGCCACCATCTATCGAAATCTTTGCACTCTTGAGTGGGGTGCGAAACCTTCTGATGATATAAGCAATAGGAGGGGTGCATTTCCATTTCACCAGTAATGTTTCCTTCAGAGGATAGTAGTTTCATGCCCATTGATATGGCTTTAGCAAACCTCTTCCTCATCTTGAATTTGATTTTATCCGTAGTGGGTGTGCTTTGTTCCAGCGGGAGTATCTCAATTCTTTCGTCCAGGCGCTGGCGTTTGGCCCTTTCGAATATAACCGCCTCGTGCTCCCGATCAGCTTTACTTTTTAAGAGAGCTTCATTGAGGAATGCGTCAATTACTTCATCCGATGGCCCCAGAATTTTTGGTTCAGGATCTTCCCCTAGCGTTTCAGCACAAGGAGTCTCCTCATCGTCCATGAACAAATGGGAAATCACATGACAGCTCGCCACGTATTTTTAAGATTCATCAGATGAACTTTCTCCCTCATCTTCCTCTTGAAAGACGTGATTGAGGAACTCTTGGAATGTAATGGGAGTCCGTGCCTTCTGGTTGTATTCCTCCAGCGCGTCAATTTGTTTTTGCAAGTCCATGCGCTTGTCGCCAGGCTTCACGGGCTTCTTTGATTTCTTTTTCTTCTTCTTTGAAGATTTCGATGGCTGGTTGTGAATGCTTGGGCCACTTCCATTGATCATTTGCGTTGGACGCGGCTTCAACATTCCTTCAATGATTTGAGGTTCCAACGGGTTCTTCCATTTAATCGCTGGGCATGTTTGAAGATCGTTTAGCATCCTCTTTGTCTTGGCTGATAATACAACCTCCTAAGGAGCTTCTTTAACGACAGAGCATGTTGCCCCCGGCGTATTCATCCCCTTAGAGGTGTGGGGCTGCGGGGGATTCACCTTCCATTTGTCAGATAACGCGAACTTGCCCTGTCGGTACTGGTCTTCAAGCCAATTTTTGAAGACGTAGCAACCTTCGATCGGGTGACCCAGTACTCGATGATAAGGACAGTAGTTGGGCTCATTAACATCACTTGGTTGCGACAGACGTTTTGGCTCCGGCAAATTTATGAGTCGGTTGCGCAACGCCAGCTCGAATAACCTTCTCGTTTTATCTCGGGGAAATGATTTAGGACGTCCTAGCCTTTCCTCAAGGGCTACGTACGGGCGTATATTATTTTGACGAACAACCGGCTTCGAGTTGCTCGGTTGTTGTTGAGCATTAGCGACCACGATCGCTTTTCCCTTCCCTTTATCATTTCGGGAGTCCAGCTTTGGAAGAGGGGGTCTATGGCCCATCTGATCCATTTGCGCTAGCTTGTCAATCAAGGCCTGGAAGGTAGTCGGCTTGAAAAACATCATAAATTGCGAGATGGTTACTTGCGGATCAAGGGTTCCCACAAACATACCCACCGCGGGAGCTTCTTCAATGCGCCGCTCGCACTTTGACCATAGGTTTCTCCACCGTATAGCATATTGGACCCATGTCTCGCCTGGCTTTACCCTGGCGTTAATCAGTGCCGTCATCGGGGTACGTTCACTGGCGCTTGCAAAACGCTGGGTAAACAACAGCTCCATCTCTGCGAAGGTCTTGATAGAGTCGTTCGGGAGCTCAGAGTAGCACTCGAACGCTGTATCTGATAAGCTTCCAACGAACTGGCGAAGCAATAGTTTGTCATCACCGCCGGTGTTGCCGCAGAGTGCCCTGAACTGGGCAACATGCTGATGAGGATTGCCCGTCCCCTTGTAGACATGGAACTTAGGAATTGTGTAACCGGGCGGGTACTTGATTTGATCGTACCAACTTAGATATGGCCGCCCTGTTTTTACGACCTGGCCAGCTGCTTCAGTCACATGATGAACCCGTATTTGTTGGGCTATGTACTCGTCTAAGTCAGCTTTGGAGATTGTCTCCTCCTTAGCTGTTGACAGAGCTGGCAGAGGATTTGACGTCTCTCCCCTATCGTCTTCAAGGACGATCGGGGGATCTTCGGCCGGAGGATTTTGTTGGATCATCATCCCCACCATGTCTTGGAACAGGAGGTCCATACGCTTTATGTTGGTTACTTGTTCAGCAGCCTCTTTGTCTTTCTTTTCCAATATTCGACGAAGGAATTCATCGCTGGTTTCTTGCTCTTGGCGTTCATCCGAGAATGTTTCAGGGTTTTCTTTTGGCCCAGTAAGTGCGGCCATAGCGTTCATCATCTCTTGGAGCTTCTGCTGCTGCTCCTGCGCTTTGGTCACTGATCGCGTAAGCAGTCGATGACCCGTAGATATGAGACTGTCCTCTTTACTAGACGCCACGTAGACGGTATGAACTATAATGCCCCCTGACCTAGGGCGTTTGGGTTCACCACCTTTGATATTCATTACCGGCGTTGGCACTTTCTCCGGCCTTCTTCTTTTATGGGCCGTAGAAGTTGAGGGGGTCGTTGCTTTGGGCACCCAAGCGGTCGTCACCTTTCGTTGCTTGACCGGGGGATTTTCTTCTTGCCGACCTTTCGACTTCTTCTGTTGGCGAGAGAGGTTAGGATCAATAACAGATTCTCGGACTCGTCGCCATGTCTTATAGATCCTGGAGGACAGCGATTGAGGAGGCTGCTTCAGCTTTTCTGTTTCCACGGCAGTCTCTACCGGTGGAGGAGATCTTCTGAGCACCACAGTTGGTGAGTTCATGCGTACCCTATTCAGCAGCTCAAAGCTGTTCCCAGTTGGAACAGCAGCATTGACTTCCGCCGTTGGAGCTGGTGGAGTTATCCCAGAAGGGGAGTTGCCCCCAGTCTTCCTTCCCCGGCGCCAGTGGCGTCGTCGGGCGCGACGAGTCGTCGGTATTGGTTCAGAGACAGAAACAGTTTCTTCTTGCCCCATGTTCAGGTGTGGGGCTGTTGCTGGCGTCAGCCTGTTGAAGACTGATGTCTTTTGAGCAGCAAGAGCAGGAGTGGGAGTTGGGACGGTCAATCTTGTAAAGACCGATCTCTTAGCAGGAGAAGCCGCCTTGACGACTTCAGGAGCAGGTTTGGCTATTCTTTTTAGAATAACCTTTTCCGGGACTGCAAGCTTCATTGTGGGCCCGCAGGAGTTTTGGCCCAGCCTGGAGAAGACCGAGGCACTGGTGTTGGGCGACCCGTTGAGAGGGTCCGCAGTAACTAAAAGTCGATCGAAGACCAACTTCTTAGGAGCTTCTTGTATAGGCACGGGGGTGCTGAAGCTTGTTGGCGGAAGCATAGTTCCGAAAAACAACCCCGTGGTGGCTTAAGTAATTTGCTCCACGGGCATGGTGAACAAAGAGGCCGCTTGGGGCCCGTAGGTTATGCCCCCAGTTGAGGCCGGACGCGAGCTGCAGCTGCAATTGGAGCACTTCGAACAGGTAGAGGTCATCGATGCTTGATTTCTTTTTCTGCGCCAAGCAAAAGACCAAATCTTAGTAACTTGAAACCCAAAGGCAACGATTAACAAACCGTGATTCGTTCGCGAAGACGACACATGAAGTGTGGAGTGGAAAGAGGAAAAGGTCCCACCGGGCGTGCCAGAATCTGTTCCCCTCCGAACGGCGGCGACGACGTGAGGACGTCTAGTCTGAGATTCGGGGCAGATGCTATATGGTTTTATCCGTCTACCTCTCCGAAGATGCCAAGTTGATTTATGGCACCGTGTATCGGAGGTTTAGACGGATGCGGCCGATGTAGCAGACTTCCTCAGATTCCCCCTCGCTTGAGGGGTTTTTGATTGTGGGGACGCTTTTCCCTGCAGGCGCAAGCCCCTGCAGTTAATTACGTTACCGCGTCGCGATAACAACTTTCTCCTTCTCCAGAATTTCACTTCATGTCGTGGGTGTTTGTTTTGTTTGTGGTTGCCCGTGGATTGTATACGGAGACTGAGTAATGCCGTCGCCCGTAGGACGTGGATTAGTCCAAATCCGTATTTACTTAGATTTGGGTTTGGTGTTTTTAGTTTAAGGATACGTTAGCCGCATTTGAGACTAAGATCAACTTAAACGTTTGTTAAGGATACGTTAGTCTGATTTGAGACTAAGATCAACTTAACGGGATCGTTTAGATCCATTTCCAGTTTAAGGACGTAGTGGTCCATTTAATATATGGCCGTCGGGACCCGTCATCTCTCTGACGACGTTGAAGGATTACAACGACATGTGTCAGAGGAGTTCGGAGATGTACCCTTGAACAAAAGTTGATTGGGGGTCTTATAGTCCAATTTGGGACTAAAGTCTGTTTGAATGTTTAAGAATACGTTAGCCATATTTGAGCCTAAGATCAACTTAAACGGGATCGTTTAGATCAGAAAAAAGAGCATTTGGGAGCTCTATTGTTCCAGTTTAGGGACGTAGTGGTCCATAGGTAGTTTAGGGACATTGCGGTCCATTGGTAGTTTAAGGACGTTGCGGTCCATATTCCAGTTTAGGGACATGGTGGTCCATAGGTAGTTTAAGGACGCTTAAGTCCATGGGTTTAAGGACCCCACAGTCCGTGTTTTAGTTTAAGGACGCATAAGTCCGCGGGTTTAAGGACCCCACAGTCCGTGTTTTAGTTTAAGGACACATAAGTCCGCGGGTTTAAAGACCCCACAGTCCGTGTTTTAGTTTAAGGACGCATGAGTCCATGAGTTTAAGGACCCCACAGTCCGTGTTGATGTATGGTTGTCGGGACCCGTCGCCTCTCTGACGTCGTTGAAGGATTACAACGATAGGTGTCAGAGGAGTTCGGAGATGTACCCTTGAACCGGATGTAAATTGATTTAGGAGAGCAGTCTTGCTCAGTCAATTTAATTTGAGGACTTACGGCCATGATTGGGCTAAGTCCAGTTGAGAATATTCAACATTTTTTTATCTTTGGCCTATTAGGCATGTGCTAGGGCCTTGCCCCTGTTTAATAATGCACTGTATTTTATTTTGGCCTGCTAGGCCTTTCTGATTTGGGCTCTGTCCCTTTATAAATGATGCAGAGCATCTGTTTGGACTATGCCCTTCTTTAAAATAATGCATTGCATTTAATTTGGCCTGTTAAGCCTTTTGCGCTAATTAATGAGCGTAAGCGCATGTGGAGGTGACACGTGGCGCTCTCTGGTGGCTTGCGCCAACCCAAGAGCACAACAGTACAGATTTACAAGTGTGAGGCACCGTTTTAATATCTTCATCCAATTTTGGATTCAAGAAAAGAATCTTTTTAAGATTCCAGAACCAGTGGTTCATCAAAAGGCAATGCCTTTGTGTAGATCAAATGATCTAATAAAGAAGTATATTACTTCTTATTTTATTCTTATTATTTGATCTTTTCTTTTTATTTTAAGATCTTGATCTTGTTCTTAGATCATTGATTTTTTCAGAAGAAATTCTTCTTTTCAAAAGTTTACCTTCTTTTCTTTCTGATTTCTTCTCAAACTTTCTTTTTAGGAGTTCTCTGAATTCTTTCCCTGTTTCTCTGTCAATGTTCTCTCTTCTTCTCTTTTTTTTTATTTTAGAAAGAACGATCATTGGTCGTTGGGACCCACCACCTCTCCGACGACACTAAGAGATTACAGTGCCATATATCGAAGGTGTGGAGGGATGTACCCTTTGAACCATGTCTCAATCATTGGGGGGGAAGAACAGACTGGAGATTAAGCTTCTCGCTGCTGAAAAAGGCTTCTTTGCGTTCACGCACGTGCGTCGCACGTGTTGCCCAACACGTGCGTCTCACGTGTTGGGCGCACGTGCGTCGCACGTGTTGGGCGCTCATATTTGCACGTAGCGCACATGTGCATTATGAGGAGAAGCATAGCTTCTATATATGTAGAACAAGCTCCTTTTAATATTATTAAATGTTCTCATATGGTGCGCACGTGCGTTGCACGTGGTGCGCGCGTGGCGAGCACACGTGCGTTGCACGTAGCACACATGCGCATTATGAGGAGAAGCAGAGCTTCTATATATGGAGAACAAGCTCCTTTTAATATTATTAAATGTTCTCATGTGGTGCGCACGTGCGTTGCACGTGGCGCGCGCGTAGCGGGCACACCTGCGTTGCACGTGACGCGCGCGTGGCGGGCACACGTGCGTTGCACGTAGCGCACATGCACATTATGAGGAGAAGCAGGGCTTCTATATATGGAGAACAAGCTCCTTTTAATATTATTAAATGTTCTCATGTGGCGCGCACGTGCGTTGCACATGGTGCCGCATGGCGGGCACACGTGCGTTGCACGTAGCGCATATGGCGCTTGCGCATATGCGCATTATGGAGGAGCATGCTCCTATCTTGGAGAACTAAGCTCATTTGGAGAACTAAACTCCTTTGAGTATTGAATCCTTTGAGAATTTAACTCTACCCTTTCTAAGAGGTATCCCTCTTATTTATATGGGAGTGGTAGAGAAGCCATCTCTCATTTTCCCGATGTGGGACTAAAAAAATGCATTCCCCATATAGTAGAGCATTACTTTAGATTACACGTGCATAACACATTTGCTCATAACTTTTGATCTCGGATGAATTATGAGGCCCATAATATATCAAATCGAAGGTCTTTTCGAGATGCTTTCAATATCATCAGAATTTAGCTGTTTTTTGTTCCGGAGTTTGTCAAAATACAGCTCGGAAAATACTAGTTCGCATCTTCTTCCTTAGATCACATGTGCATAGACATTTCCTCATAACTTTTGATCCCGGATGAATTATGAGGCCAGAAGATACTGGTTCATCATTGGGGAGTTTATCAAAATACAGTCCGGAAGATACTGGTTCGCATTTTCTTAAGCGTATCGCTGCCATTTGATACCTTGGACTCTTTTGCGCAGAAATTTTTGGCGGGAACAGACTCCTCTCGTATACGCTGATGCATTCTGTACCAAGCTACAAAAAACTGCGTTAATATAATAATCATACATTATACCAGATATATTCTCTTTACTTGTTCAGTCTATTTCTATCTCTCTTTAGGATTTACCGAGCGATTGTTCGCTGACGACATTCCTTTTCTATTCTTTCTTTGGAATGTTGTCAGGACGACCCGACCCTTTGGAGATCAAGCCCAACTCAAAAGATTTGGAGCAGTTCGCAGAAGACCCAGAGCTTTAGTCACTTGTATATACCTTTACTTTCAGTTCATGCCATTGTTTATGCATTACTTTCCATATTGTATTTACTTTTCAATTGCATTGTAAAGAATTTTTAATAAATAAAAAGTTGATGTTTATTTATATCTCATGTCTTTCTTGTGTGCTTTTACATTATATTGCTTATCTACGCTTAGCTTGTTTACTTCTAAGTAAATACATCGCGTGACCCGTTACATCTCCTTACCGTACTCTGGGAAGCGGGGCGTGACAGGTTTTTGTTGGTGGCTCATGCAGGTCAGTTCTGCATAAAAACCTAAGCAATATAACATAAGAATTATAAGACTCAGCAACTAAACATTCTTTACATTTCATATTTTTTGAATCTATCATAACCCTATTTTTCTTTCAAGATTATGGATTCTCCCAACAACACGAGTACAAACGTCAACAACACACCACCACCTCTTGCACTTACACCTACCGTTGTAGCTCCGATCAACGAGAGGATGGTACTGCTCGAGGCAATTAAGAGCCTTCTGGAAGGACAGCAGCAACAGACTGCCATATTAATGAACTACCCAGAAACGGAAGCACCTGGAGTGAAGCAATTCCGGGCACTGCATCCGAAGCAATTTTCTAGAAAAGAGAGCCCTTTGGAAGCTGAAGAATGGGCTCAATCAATTAAGGACGATCTGGCAGCAGCACAAGTTCCAGACATTGCCTGGGTAAGGGTTGCGAAGCTGCAATTTACTGATAATGCCCGAGTATGGTGGAAGGCGGAAGAAAGCCGTCTTACCCAACTGATCCAATAGAAGACATTTCGCGACATGTTCGACACGAAGTATTTTCCAGAGACTGCTCGATTTGACATGGAGCAACAATTTATCCACTTACAACAAGGCTCTATGTGGAGCAAATCTGTGGATGAGTATGATACCGAGTTCACTATGTTGAGCAGGTTCGCAGCAATCCTCATACCGACTGCTGAGATCAGGGCCAGACGATTTCAGCGAGGGTTGGACCAGGAGATCCAAGCTGCTCTAGCTACAGGAGATTTCCCAACCCATGATTTGGCTCTGAAAGCTGCCCGTCGATATGAGAGAGTAGTGAAGAAGAAAGGTAGACCTCAATCTGCCGGTATGAAGCGCCCTGCTACTCAGATAGCAAGAGGAGATTCTTCCAGGCCACCGTTTGTACCAAGAAAACCAGAAGTAACTTTTAACCGGTCCAGTCCAAATTTTTGCACATACTGCAAGAGAAATGGACATTTGGTGAAAAATTGCAGGCTTGCAAATGGCATGTGCTTAGTCTGTGGTTCATCCACTCATGATATTGGTGCATGTCCCCGTAGACTCAACCCGAATCCAGCATACAGACCAGCAATCACCTATCCGCAGCGGCCAGCTATCCAGGAACCTGCTCCTCGTCTTGCTCTCTCAGCTCCACCTCCTCGTAGACCTACTGCACCTCCTCCTCGTCAGTTCCATCAAGCACAAGAGAACCCACCTCAAGGACAGAGAAATGGACAGAGGAATGCTCCTCCAGTAAGGAGGAATGTACCGAGGCGACATGCTTTCACAATGACTGTGGAAGAAGCTGAAGTCTGTGGTTCATCCACTCATGATATTGGTGCATGGAATGTACCGAGGCGGCAGGCGTGCAAACGGCATGTGCTTAGTCTGTGGTTCATCCACTCATGATATTGGTGCATGTCCCCGTAGACTCAACCCGAATCCAGCATACAGACCAGCAATCACCTATCCGTAGAGGCCAGCTATCCAGGCACCTGCTCCTCGTCTTGCTCTCTCAGCTCCACCTCCTCGTAGACCTACTGCACCTCCTCCTCGTCAGTTCCATCAAGCACAAGAGAACCTACCTCAAGGACAGAGAAATGGACAGAGGAATGCTCCTCCAGTAAGGAGGAATGTACCGAGGCGACAGGCTTTCATAATGACTGTGGAAGAAGCTGAAGCCACTGGCCAAGTCATCACTGGTAACTTTCCATCTTTCAAATCTGTTCAATACTTGTTTATATCCATATATCTTTTCCTATACCTAAACTTATCCCACGTAACTTAGGTACGATCTTAGTAGCCTCAATTCCTGCACTAGCACTCTTCGATACTGGAGCATCTCATTGCTTTATGTCGCAACAGTTCGTCCGAATTCATGTGATTCCGGTCAAACCGCTCGTATCCAGCTGGAATGTCAGTTTAGGGAACGACGTTCTAATAGTAACAATGGGATACGACTTGTGTCCAGTAGTCGTCTACAGCAGAGAATTCTATGCAGACTTTAAGGTGCTGGACACACCGAACTTCGATGTAGTTTTGGGTATGGATTGGTTAGGAACTTTCTATACTACCACCGACTGTCGTCAAAGGGGGTAGTGTTCGAGATTCCAGAGCATCCGGAATTTTATTTCAAAAGTGGAGACCGTACCCTGGAGCCTAGCACATACAAGGCAAAACCGAAGAAGGCAGTGATTGCAACTCTACAGGCAGAAGAAGACAAGCCAGAGGTAGTTCGAGAGTCCAATGATGTATTTCCTAAAGACATATCAGGTTTGCCTCCTGATCGAGCTGTTGAATTTGGAATTGATTTAGTATCTGGAGCTCAACCGGTGATCAAAGCACCATACCGATTAAGTCTTGAAGGTTTGAAGGATGTCCGTACTCAACTGGACGAACTTCTGCAGAAAGGATGGATTAGTCTCAGTACTTCAAGTTGGGGATCTCCAGTATTGCTTGTGAAGGAGAAGGAAGGTTCATACAGAATGTGCATTGATTATAGAACTTTGAACGAAATCACGATAAAGAACAAGTATCCACTACCGCGAATCGACGATCTGTTCGATCAGCTAAGTGGGTCTTGCGTTTTCTCTAAATTAGATTTTCGTTCCCGTTATCATCAGGTGAAGGTCAAAGAGTCTGATATTCCGAAGACGGCATTCAGGACTCGCTATGGTCATTATGAGTTTCTCGTGATGCTATTTGGAGTGACCAATGCACCAGCCATATTCATGAATCTGATGAATCAAGTTTTCCGAGAATACCTAGACAGTTTTGTTGTCATATTCACCGACGACATCCTGGTGTATTCGAAGAATCGGAAAGAGCACGCTGAACATTTATGAATTGTCCTGGAGACTTTGTGACAACATCAACTCTATGCCAAGTAAAACAAGTGCGAGTTTTGGCTAGAACAAGTCAGATTTCTTGGATATATCGTTTTAGGTGACGGAATTTCTGTAGATCCAGCTAAAATATCCGTAGTAAGCGAATGTCCGACACCAAAGAAAGTGAAGGATATTCGAAGTTTCTTAGGATTAGCGGGATACTACCGAAAATTTATTGAAGGCTTTTCGAAGATTGCAACACCCATGACCAAACTCACATGTAAAGATGAAGAATTCGGGTGGTCAGAAGCATGCGAACAAACTTTCGTAGGACTCAAGTCAAGATTGACAATAGCGCCTATTCTAGTAATACCGGACCAATCTGGAGGTTTCGTGGTGCATTGCGATGCATCCGGTAAGAGATTAGAATGTGTTCTACATCAGCACGGTAAAGTTGTAGCTTATGCATCAAGACAGCTGAAGGTTCATGAGCGCAACTATCCAACGCATGATCTAGAGTTGGCAGCCGTTATCTTTGCACTCAAGATTTGGTATCATTATCTTCTTGGAGAACGAGTAGATATTTACATAGACCATAAAAGTCTGAAGTATGTGTTTACTCAGAAAGAGTTGAATATGCGGCAGAGAAGATGGTTAGAACTTATGGCGGACTTCGACATCAATTTACAATATCATCCAGGGAAGGTGAATGTAGTACCTGATGCACTTAGTCTCTAACCACTATCAATGAATCTCACCAACTACAGCAAAATTTGCATCAGATGAAGATAGAAGTGATCATGCCAGGTAACGCTTCAAGTTTGATGAACTTACAAGTTCAGTCTATAATTATCAATCAGATCAAAGCAGCTCAAGCAAGTGATGCCAAGTTGCAAAAGATCAGAGAACAAGTAAAAAGTGGTCTTCGAACAGACTTCATCATCCATGGAGACGGATTTTTGAGATACAAAAGCGGATTGTGTGTACCACAAGATCCTGTTCGGGAAGAGTTGATGAAAGAAGCTCACAACTCCCCATATTCAGTACATCCTGGTGGTATAAAGATGTACAAAGATCTGCGGCAACATTACTGGTGGCATGGAATGAGCGTGAAATAGCCAGAAGCGTCGCCAAATGTTTAGTGTGTCAGCAAGTGAAAGCTGAACATCACAGGACTGCTGGTTTGCTTCAACCGTTACCTATCCCAGAATGGAAGTGGAAACATATTACCATGGATTTTGTGAATGCTCTTCCTCGCAGCACAAAAGGTAACGATGCGGTATGAGTTATTGTGGATCAACTCACAAAGTCGGCTCACTTCATCCCATTTCGAGTTGGTCAATTTACTGAGACACTAGCAAAGAAGTACATGGAGGTAAGTTTGAATCTAAATAAGATTTAACTCTTCATAGGGTACTATTTCTGATACCTATGAACTCATGCAGGAGATCGTGAGATTACATGGAGTACCGATTTTTATTGTCTCCGATCATGACACCAGATTCCGATCGCAATTTTGGCAGAGTCTGCAAGCTAGCTTGGGAACGAGTCTGAACTTTAGCACAGCTTACCATCCACAAACAGATGGACAGTCTGAGCGAACGATTCAGATCCTTGAAGATATGATAAGAGCCTGTATGTTAGACTTCGGAGGATCGCGGGAAGATCACCTACATCTTGTGGAGTTTTCATACAACAACAGCTACCAAGCGAGTATTGGAATGACACCCTTTGCAGCTCTATATGGAAGGGAGTGTCGATCACCATTAAGTTAGGACGACATCGGAGATAGGGAACTCCTTGGACCTGAGATGATAGTGGCGACTGTAGATGTAGTTCGCACTATCAGGGAAAGAATGCGCATAGCCCAAGATTGACAGAAGCACTAGGCTGATGCAAAACGCCGACACTTGGAGTTCCAATCGGGAGATCATGTCTTTTTGAAAATCTCTCCCAACTGTGGAGTGATTCGCTTTAGAAAGCAGGATAAGTTAAGTCCGAGGTATATTGGACCGTTCGACATACTCGAACGAGTCGGAGAAGTGGCATATCGTTTGGCACTTCCACCCTCATTGGAAGGAGTGCACAACGTATTCCACATATCCCAACTTCGAAGATACGTGAGCGACCCCAGCCATATCCTTGATCACTCCGAGCTCACTGTACAGACAAATTTATTTTGTGAGCAACAACCCGTTGAAATCCTGGACAGAAAGGTGAAGTCACTTCAGAACAAGGAAGTAAACTTTGTTCGAGTGATGTGGAGAAAAGACTCATCAGGAGAATCAACGTGGGAAAGAGAAGACGACATGCGTGCAAGATACCCTCACTTGTTTGTAGATTAGTCCTTAAATAATTGTAAATTTTGAGGACGGAATTTTTTGTAAGAAGGGTAGAATGTAACGACTCTATTTATAATGTACAAAATTTGTTTAAAATTAAAGTACTAAATGGTGTATTTGCAATCCTGTGTATGCTATAAGTACTTAATTTTTTTTAAAACAACTTGTAGCTCATTGGTAAAGCCTTGCACTGCTGTGACATAGCCCCTGTGTTCGAATCCCATCAGCCACATATTATTTCTAATGATTTTTCTTTTGAATTTTTTGGAAGCCCAAAAGTTTACACGTGCAACACACGTAGAAATGAAAAGTTTCAGAAATCAAACATGTGGAAATTGTTAATTGAACAGACCTGACACATGGCACAAATCCCACTACACCCCTCACTTGATCGACCGACGAGAACCCACTTTGGGCCGATGCCGCCGGGCCCTCCCGTACCTAATGCTTTCAAATTTTGCCCTAACACCCTTTGGCCTCCCCCCATTACCCTAGTTCTGTTTGTTTTTCCTGCACATTAACAGAGAATTAAAAATGAGCATTAATCCAAAATTTTAATGCATTTTAATTCATTTCTTCAATTCTCAAAACCCTAATTTCTCCTATAAATACAATATCATACCTAGCCCTCTCCATTCTGAAATCTAGCATCAAAACTCTCAAAATTTTCCAAGTCAAATAAGGTATACAAGTGGAGTTAGCCCAAGGTCATCTTCCGGCGATGATTCGGGACAAATCCGGCGACACCGCGATACTTTCAAACCATTCCTACACCTCCCCTCTCTCTTCTCAACCAGTAAGTTCCCTCTCCTCTCCTTTCTTTCTATTCTAAAACGATTTTTTATTAAAACCCGTCGGAAGCGGAGTTATTCCGACTTCCGATTCTAATTTCATTAAAAACCCAACTTTTCTTAACAACAAATCAACCATTTATTTATATCTTATTTAGCAAACATAAAACAACATTTAGAACAAGTTTCAATTCAAAATAAAACGCTATGCAGCTTGTATCACACTTTTTCGTTTAAACACCACAAGATTTACCTACAACATTACTTCATCATATTACTCATATTACCTTTAGAAAACTCATGAGGTAATGACCTATCTCATCACAACACTCATCATGATATAGCACGATGGCTTGAAAATAATATTTTTGTGGCTAAGACGAATTTACAGTTGAACACCATAAACTATCAAAACCGTATTTCCTTTAATTATTTTAATCAAATTCCATACGATTATGTCTTTACAATCCATTTTGGGAAATCCGATTTGGTTGGTGCGGGTTATCGCACATCCATCAGACTAGTAGGGCGAGATGCAGACCTCCCCACGGAGCATACGATCTCGATGGAATTTTTATTATTACAATTTTTAAGAAAACGTGATTTCTATTAATAAATAAATTCTATCTTTAATAAAAATATATATATATGTGAATATTATCAAAATATCTATTTTAAATATATAATATATTTCATGTTTTTCTAAATCAAAAGAAAAGAACTACAAAAGTTCATGAAAATACCATCAAGAAATCAATACAAGTCAATTTACATGAAAATACCATATACTATTCAATTTAGGTTCATATCCACTAGAATATTTCATCTTATAAAAATTACATCTATGAAAACCCTAATGATGATAAATAAATACTTGAGGTTTATTTTGAAAATATATCAAAACTATTTTTCATACAACCCCCTCAAGTTATATTAATTTACAATAAGGACCCTAGTAAATATAGGTTTAAGCGGGACCAATTCTCTTAAGCCCCAGGGAGCCGGAGAAAGTGGGTGCTTATCTATTTAAGATAGACAACTAAAAACGGGATTATCGATACAGTAATTGTCTTGGAAAAGGACATAGATCCTGCCGTCCATGTGCAGCAGTTACTGATAACTCCAAAACCTAATTCAAGATTTCAATTCTGTCAAGTGTCTAACTCAGTCAGAGTCTCAGTCTAATATGAAATCAATCCATCCATGAATACAATTCAAATATAACTCTAATACAACATGAATCTATTTATACCAGAATACTATCTATATCAACGTGATTTGATTTGACCGATCCATGGATATACATTGACTTGTCTACATGACTATCCGTTTATATCTTTATCCGTTTATATGAACAATTGATATCATGGTTTCGGTAAGTCTTATATCTACAAATCATCTATAAAACAACACAATAAACATTACGGGGTTCATAACGGGGTAGATTGGTACGGAATGTATTAGAAGTGGCACGAGACTGTAACCATAATACACCTAACCTGAATATCCGTGTTGTTGTTCCGCGGCTTAACGGTTCCTTGTGCTCCGTATACCTTAGTCTATGGGGAAAGTTGGACTCCTCTCATATACACTGATGCATTCTGTACTAAGATACAAATAACTGCGTTAACATAATAATCATACATTATACTGGATATATTCTCTTTACTTGTTCAGTCTATTTCTATCTCTCTTTGGGACTTACCGAGCGTATTGTTTGCTGACGAAATTCCTTTTCTATTTTTTCTTTGGAATGTTGTCAGCAGGACCCGACTCTCTGGAGATCGAGCCCAACTTAGAAGATTTGGAGCAGTTCGCAGAAGACCTAGAGCTTTAGTCACCTGTATATACCTTTACTTTCAGTTCATGCCATTGTTTAGACATTGCTTTCCATATTGTATTTACTTTTCAATTGCATTGTAAAGAATGTTTAATAAATAAAAAGTTGATGTTCATTTACATCTCATGTCTTTCTTGTGTACTTTTACATTATATTGCTTATCTACACTTAGCGTGTTTACTTCTGAGTAAATACGTCGCGTGACCTGTCACGTTTCCTTACCGTACTCTGGGAAGCGGGGCGTGACAATAATTAAGGGTGGTATCATTACATTTATAATACAGTTCGGTCCTCTTTCGGAATATGTTCCATAGATTCCTTATTGTTCTACAGTGGGTCCTGTTGGATATATGTATGCCCTAGAGGCCATTGTATGATAGTGGGTGTATCGGTATGTGTGTATATATATATTCAGAGGACATTCTTGTTCGACATGATAGTATGCTATCTGGTTGTACTTTATCTTGACATGTTCACTTGATCATGCATCTTATTCTTTTGGTACATGTTGATAAAGCCCTTAGGATATTTGCTTGACTATTGGGATTATGATGCAGATCATACTAGTGGGACACGTGTAGTTTATAAGCATACCTTAAAATGTTCCTAGTCGTAGGTGTATCGAGACGGGGCATCGATATTCCAGAGTAGACTAGCGTATACCATTCTTGTCTCATATGATGGGTGACGGATGACATCATATCCATTTGGTGTGATGACACCAAAGATTGTATACGGGTGCTTAGTGGAGACTGGGTACACTGAACGGACTCGCTGAGAACTCCTAAGTAGTATTATATCTATCGTTGGATAGCAGTTCTCAGGTGACACTGGTACATGTTAGTCTGTAGATCCGAGATCATCATAGAGTCTTGTGTGTCCTCCCACTGTACTTTGATCTCCACCCTACCACGGCTCTACTGAGTTATGCAAACAGGTGGATTTTGGGTACAGTCCCGAGGCACATGGAGGCAATGAGCGATAGGAGGGGTTTCGTCTCTCCCAGTATTGAGAGTTGATGTTGTGCTATGCTCAATTCACTACTACAAATAAGGGTTGCCCCTACGGATTTATTCGTAGGGGCAAACCACTGCCCCTACGGATATAGCCGTAGGGACAAGAAAATAACCTGTAGGTACAAATGCCGTAGGTGCAAGTTGAAGCCTTGAACTTGCCCCTACAGACAAAAACTTGCCCCTACGGAGTTCTGTGTAGGTCCCGTTTCACCTACGGAGTAGGCCGTAGGGGCTAAAAAATTATTTTATTTACGGTTTTTTAAAATATATTACTTGTACCTACGGATGACTCCGTAGGGCCAAGCAATAGCCCCTACGGATACATGCATAGGTACATATCCGTAGGGGCAAAATATTAGAAATCCTGATATTTTGCCCTTACGGATAACTCCGTATGGGCTTTTGTTTGCCCTTACGGATAACTCCGTAGGGGCACTCCCAACCCCCCGATACTGAGATCACAGGGGAAAATATCAGTTATTCTGATATTTTGCCTCTACGGTTTAATTCGTAGGGGCAACAGGTGTACCTACGGATTAATCCGTAGGTACATATTATCAGTTTTTTTTAAAAAGGGCTGTCTGATTTTTTCTCGCCCTGTGCACAATAATATATACATCAATCAAATATAAAATTAATCATCACACAACATATATCGCAGTATTCATAATCACATCTCACGCATATAGTATACAAAAGAAACCAAAAAACAGAATATGATATAAATATAAACACCGTAGGACCACCAATACCAATATCGTCCAAAATGTATACAGTATGTATCATATAAATAAATACATGTTTCAAAAAATAAGAATAAAAAAGCTACCCTAGCTCGGTCCAGCTCCACCTCTGATAAACGCTAGAATCTGGCGCGTCTGCTCCTTGGTCAATAAATCATGCAATTCGGCGCGTGCGGGAGTCTGAGCGGGCTGTGGAGCTGGCGATGTGGTCTGCGCAACCACCGTCGAGGTAGTGGCTTGCGGAGCCATGGCTGCGGGAGTCTGAGCGGGCGGTGGAGCTATAGGAGCTGTCTGCGGAACCGCAGCCGATGTAGTGGCTTGCGGAGCCGCAGCCGAAGGAGATGCATGTGGAGGCTCGGCCGATGTACCCTGTCGCGTCTGGACCTAACGTGTGTAATAAGCTTTTAAGAACTATGTATTATTCGAATTCGTATCATTATCAAGTTATTTCGAAACCCCATTTGAATATCTAGTTTGGGAAACCGTAGTTTATTTTAATTAGATATGTATGTATAATTAATCAAAACTAAGTCTACAGCCAAATAAGCTCAGGCTACGTACTAATATTGGATATGCTGATATCTATAATATGACATGATATTTTACTATTAAGTAGTATACATACCAGCATCTCCTTCAACTCCTGAACGGTGTCCTTCAAGCTCTCCAGTTCCTGCTGGACACGTCGCTCACTGGAGACGGAGGAAGTAACCGCCGGGGTGGAGTCCAACCTCATATGAGCCCTGCTAGGGCCTAGTCCCCGACACTCTCCCAACCTCCGTGGTGCCCTCCGTGTACGGCGTTCAGGACTGGGGTCAGCAGCCTCGGATTGCTATGTCCGGTAAAATCGATCCCCGAGACCTCGGCCTGCTCAACCACCCGCTCCTACACCCATATTAAGCAGTAAAGTATAAGTATAAAATTTAAATTTGAACCTTCCAAAACTAAAATTTCAAATATGGGTTGAATAAATATTAACACTTACACAATACTCCTGGGTAGCGACGTCGGGATATCGAAGCTCGCCCATGACGGGATCTGTCGAGGTGCCGTGGACGGCAAGATATGCGGACAGCACGCTCGATGTACCACCTTGCGCCACGGTCTGAGCTGTCTGCAATATTAGAAAATAACTCTTAATATTAGATATATTAGAAAATAACTCTTAATATTGCATTATATCACAAAGGCCGGTCTATTGTAATTTACCGATAACTCCATGGCTCGAGTAATATTCCTCGAGCCACCTGTGTAAGTGGGGCGACCCCTCTTCGCCGATTTCATATTCTTTGTATTTTGAGCGGCCTGTTTCTGCACAACGCATTCACATTTAGTTTTCTAATTAAGGAACACAAAAAAATAAATTATATCCTAAACAATGAATTACATTTAAAATACATACATGTTTGCGTTGAGAGTCGAAATATTCGTACAATAGAGGCCATGTCTCTACGTCGACTCTCGCAAACGCGGAGTAGATAGGAGGGCCGCTCTCTCTGCCTCGGGGGTCGCCATCCACAGGGAGTAGCAGTCGGCCTTCAGCTCATTCCTGTTGTATCGGACCTTGGTCTGCATGTTCTTCATCAGGCCATTGTACAGAGCATGAAGGTCGAGCACCCTCCCAGGGTGATCAGGGTCGGGTACAGGCTGAAAATCGTAATCCGACTGAAAATACAAAAAAAACATTGTTATTAGATTGCAAGTGTTAATAATAAATATATTGGATAAATCAAATGAAAATATGTATTAATACGTACCCGAGCCTGATCAAAGAAGAGGGCGAATGAGCGCCGGTGCTGCTCGCCCCACTCAACGTGAAGTGGATAGTTCTTCACGAGCCGGATCTCTTCCCCCATATACCGGCCGAACCTCTCGGCATGAGGACCGGTATAGCGATAGTCAAGGGTAAAAAAGAGGGGGAATGCTTCCTTCCCCCTAGCTCTATCAGGCCTCAGTTTATGGGACTGATTCGGGCCTCAAGTCCCCCTCTGGGGATGGGAAGGCCCTGCGTCTGCAAGAAATATCAAGACAATCAATATTAAGACAAAGTTGTATTAAGAAATCAAGGTTAAACGAAAATTGAAGTGTGATATATAACAATTAATCCAAAAAAACTTACTCTCTAATTTGTTCAAGACATGCGCAATTAAGCAAGATAAACCGGTATATCTTGTTGATAAACATAGTGTCTACCCTCTTATACTCGGCTTTACCATATGGCCCGTCTTGAATTCTTCGAGGCCGGTTAAGTCTTGTCTCAATGTTCTCGTCCAGATAGCGGGAACAAAATGTGGTTGCTTCATCAAGAAGATAATCTTGCATGATAGAACCCTCTGGTCGATTTTTATTGCGTATATACTTTTTAAGAGTGTAGAGGTACCTAATGAAAATATGTTGAATAAATAAATACGGGCATACAGGACAACAATAAATTTATAAATTGCGCGAAACGAAAAATTACACGTACGTCTCGACGGGATCCATCGATATTGTACCGGTCCGGCTAACTTAGTCTCAGTTGCAAGATGAACCGTCAAGTGTATTATGATATCGAAGAATGGCGGTGGGAAAATACGCTCAAACTTGCAAAGTATCAACGCAATAGAATTTTCTAGTTTATCCAGCGTCACAACCTCCAGTGTTTTAGCACACAACTCTCTGAAAAAACAACATAGGTCGTTGATTACTAGACCAACCGATTCGGGGAGAGAAGTCCTGAGGGCTAATGAAAGAAGGTGCTCCAAGATAACATGGTGATCATGACTTTTCAGCCCATCAATCTTGCCTTTCACAATTTTTATTTTCTTGCTGAATGATACTGAGAAACCTGTGCGAACTTTCAAATCATGCAACACCTGCAGGAATCTTTTCTTCTCCGGTTGTGACATATAATAAGTGGCATTGGGAAGTACAAACTTGCCCGGTTTACCCGCTACCGGTCTAGGGTGCAATTCACTTCTTATTTCCCACTCCTGTAGATCCATCTGAGCATTCACGTTGTCTTTCGATTTCCCGTCTTTACAAATAAGCAAGTTAAGTATGCGCTCTGATACTCCCTTCTCTATATGCATGACGTCCAGACAATGACGCACTAAATTTGTTGACCTGTACGGAACCTCGAAGAAAATGCTTAACTTGTTCCAAAATAGTGGTTTGACCTGTTTCGTCGGATCCATCCCGAAGGTCACATTATTGTAACCATCCCATTGAGCAGTCACGTCCTCTCCGGACAATGGGGATGGAGGTCCAAGAAGCTCCTGATGATCATCAAAGTGAACAGTGTCTAACCTATAGGGGTGGTCTGGAGGCAGGAAACGTCGATAGCCGCAATAACAAACCTTCCTGCTAAAATTCAAGAATTTCGATATTGTGTGTTCATGGCAATAAGGACATGCTTTGTGGCCATGTACGAACCAACCTGATAGCATTCCATACGCAGGAAAGTCATTAATTGTCCACATTAAAGCCGCACGCAGTATGAAGGTTGTATTTGTTTTTGCATCATATGTCTCTACACCATCAATGAACAAAGATTTCAACTCCTCGATCAGAGGTCGGAGATAGACGTCGATATTGTTCCCCGGTGAGTTTGGTCCGTCGATAAGAAGAGGCATCATAAAGTATGATTGGTCCATAGCCAACCAAGGCGACAGATTATAAATTATCATTACAACGGGCCATGTGCTATGACTTCCAGCTATATAGTTGAATGGGCAGAAGCCATCAGTAGCCAGTCCGAGCCGGACATTGCGAGGATCGCTACTGAATATTGCGTGCCTCCTATCGAAATCCTTCCATGCCTGTCACGCCCCGCTTCCCAGTGTACGGCGAAGGGGACGCGACGAGGTCCACTACGTATATACTCAGAAGTACATACACTAAGCGCATCTAAGCAATATAAAGTAAATACACAAGAGATAAGAAATAAAAAGAACAACTTTTATTTATTAACATTCTTTGTACAATGCATGAAAGGAAATACAACTGAAATAAAAAGATGCCTAATGATTTCGATCGTCTCGAGTGAATGTTTTATTAAAAAGAGAAGGAGAAAATAAAGAAAGAGAAAAACTAACTAGCACACTTTCGTAGGCAACACGATTGCACTGAGCATGTGCAACAAGCCTTTAAACCTCTAGGTGTCCCTAGTAGGAGGAGTGTTGTCTCCTGAGGGTTTTCAGCGGATTGCACCCACAAAATCCAATAATAAAAGGAAGATCATGAATATTACATTTAAAGACAAGAATTGTAAAAGAAAAGCCTTGAAAATTAGGGTTTTCAACTAAGCTAGCTTTTCGGTTGTCATGAGCCCTATCTTAATGGTCATGAAAAAATGTTAGAAATCACGTCCTCCCTCAATAAAACATCGTCTTATTCGTCATTCCTATCTTTCTTCCAAACATCGATCATATCACCCTGCGTGTGTGTAAGGACATCCCTACACCCGGAGAATTCAATTCAAGCTATCGTACTCTTGCCCATCAGCCTCAGTACTTTTTAATTAATGAATATTTAGATGAGATTGCTCACACACTTTCATGCGACCGTTAATACTTCTTGAGGTACTAACCGACCGATTACTTATGTGCTTGCTTACTTGGTGTATTTTCCTCGTCTTGCACCACCTCAGGCATAGCAGTGACTCCCAGACCAGTTGGCCTTAGGGCACTAGGTGAAGAAGCACCCTTGCTATACATTTTTTTATTGCCCTCGGTGATAACAAAACCAGTGTCCATTTTTCTCACCACTTTATATTTTTTTATTCATTTTTTTTTCTTTTTATTTCCTTCATACTTTTGGCTTTAAGACAAGAGCATTTCAAGGTATCCTCTACTATCCCAGGCTTTAAGACGTGTGTAAGTGCGAATAGCAGGGTAGCAACGTTCAAAATGTTTGGCTTCCAGAATAGAAACTATTTTTCAGACTTATTTTTATCCTCAGATTAGTGACGTCTTTCATCTTACTAACCCTTGGGACAACGGCTCATAACTACTTATTACTAGTTCGTATAAGAAAACTTCTAATTTTCTTAGTTTTCTTAAATTTTTCTAATCTCATGGATGTAACTGTTCACTATCTAATCTTTCATTATCTTATTTATATACAAAAAGTGTAAATATTAAAATTATTTTTATATTTTGAAAATTTTTAAATTTTTATGGGTTTTGAAAATTTTTAAATTTTTATAGATTTTTAAAAGAAATGTTTTGTGCTTATGCAGATGATATACAGATGATGCAAAAATAAGCACAAACCTCCCCCAAACTTGTTTTCAACAGTGTCCTCACTGTTGCCAACAGCTATATCTGAGAAACCTGTAAGTCTGGGAGGGATTATTAGTGGGGGCAAAATATATAAGTGAAGAACTTCCCCCAAACTTATTCTTTTCACCCACCTTCATTCAAAAGATGATGCAATGATATACTAGACATGAAGGTGAGACGGAGGAATTTTAATCCAAATAAACTGGCTCTTATAAGAACAAGAGCTCCTCCGTGGGGTCAGTGGAAAAATACGGCTTTAGTCTATGTCCATTTACTTTGAAAAAGGTGCCGTTTTTAACATTTTCTATTTCTACTGCCCCGTGCGGGTATACAGACCGCACAACGAAAGGTCCCTTCCATCGAGATCGGAGCTTACCCGCGTGAAGGTGTAATCGTGAATCATAAAGAAGGACTTGTTGACCAGGTGAAAATGTTTTCCTCAAAATGTTTTTATCGTGAAAAACCTTAGTCCTATTCTTTGTGATTACATCGTTATCATAAGCTTCATCGCGGAGTTCGCTTAGCTCATTTATTTGCAGCTTCCGAAAGTTGCAAGCAAGGTTTAGATCAAAATTTATTTCTTTTATAGCCCACAATGCTTTATGCTCTATCTCGACGGGTAAATGACATGCTTTTCCGAACACTATCCTATATGGAGACATTCCTAGGTCGGTTTTATATGCAGTTCGGAATGCCCAAAGAGCATCCGTCAATTTGGTCGACCAGTCTTTTCTATTTTTAGCAACAGTCTTCTCCAGGATAAGTTTGATTTGTCTGTTTGAGATTTCAGCCTGCCCGCTTGTTTGGGGATGATAGGGTGTAGAAAGTCGGTGGTTGATTGAGTATTTTCGCATCAGAGTCTCGAAAGACCTGTTGCAGAAGTGTGTCCCATTATCGCTAATAATAGCGCGTGGGTGTCCAAATCGCGAGAAGATATTCTCTTTTAAGAACTTAATGACAACTTTCTTGTCATTAGTGCGACATGGAATGGCTTCTACCCACTTGGAGACATAATCAACCGCCAGCAAAATGTACAAATTCCCAAAGGAGTTGGGAAAAGGACCCATAAAATCAATGCCCCAGACATCGAATATTTCAACAACCAAGATGGGTTGCTGAGGCATTTCATTCCTCTGAGATATTCTACCCGTATACTGACATTGTGTACAGGTTTTGCAATACTCAAATGCGTCCTTGAATAAGGTCGGCCAATAAAATCCACATTGCAAAACCTTTTCCGCTGTCTTTCTAGGACCAAAGTGACCCCCACAGGCCTGATCATGACAAAATGAAAGAACACTCTTGAACTCTTCATTCGGGATACACCGGCGAATGATCTGATCAGGACAATATTTAAACAAATAGGGCTCGTCCTAGTAAAAGTGTTTTACTTGGGAAAGAAAACGATATTTGTCCTGTTTTGACCAATCGCACGGTATTAGTCCTGTGGCATGATAGTTCACAATATCCCTGAACCATGGTTCAGCGGATATGCTCAAGAGTTGTTCGTCAGGGAATGAATCATTGATCGGCAGGGTCACAGGGGAAGAAATGATGCGTGAAAGGTGGTCAGCTACTACGTTTTCACATCCTTTCTTATCTTTGATAACAAGATCGAATTCTTGTAAAAGAAGGATCCAACGTATTAGTCGACCTTTTGCATCTTTCTTCGCCAAAAGATGTTTTAAAGCGGAATGGTCAGTATACACAACTATAGGTGAGCTAATTAAGTAAGGCCTGAATTTTTCTAATGCAAATACAACCGCTAAAAGTTCCTTTTTAGTGGTTGTATAATTGATTTGCGCATCATTCAGGGTCTTACTTGCATAGTATATCACGTGTGGCATCTTTTCAATGTGCTGTCCTAAGACTGCACCTACTGCAAAATCATATGCGTCACACATCAGCTCAAAGGGGTAGTCCTAGTTTGGTGATGATAGCACGGGGGCTGAAGTGAGTGAGTGTTTAAGTGAGTCGAAAGCTGTCTCGCAATCCGAGTCAAAATGGAAGGTCGTATCCTTGGCCAGGAGAAGAGTTAAAGGTCTAACAATTTTGCTAAAATCCTTAATGAATCTTCTATAAAAGCCCGCATGGCCAAGGAAGGAGCGAATATCTTTGACGCTTTTGGGATGAGGTAGGTTTTGACTGACATCTATTTTAGCTCTGTCAACCTCAATGCCTTTCTGTGAAATGACATGTCCAAGGACTATTCCTTCTTGGACCATAAAATGGCATTTTTCCCAGTTCAAAGTCAAGTTCTTCTCTTTGCAACGAGTAAGAACAGCGTCAAGATTCGCAAGGCAATCAGAAAAAGAGTCTCCAAAAATCGAGAAATCGTCCATAAAGATCTCCAGAAAATTCTCTACCATATCAGAGAATATCCCCATCATACACCGCTGAAAGGTAGCGGGAGCATTGCATAACCTAAAGGGCATGCGACTGTAAGCAAAGGTACCAAAAGGACAAGTAAAAGTGGTTTTATCTTGATCCTTTTTGGCGATGGGGACCTGATTGTAGCCTGAGTATTCCCGCCTGTCACGCGAGAGACCCGGGTTCAAGTCCCGACAACGGCGCCATTTTGATTGGAACGATTTTCCTGTTGTGTAGTATGAATCAATTCAAAAGGTCCCCTAAAATGGCACCATTTGATCGAAACTGTTTCTTGTGTCGGTATTCAGAAAATTTATAAAGAACTTCACAACCAAAAAATATTTTGACCGCAATCAAACTACGGTGTCAATTGTAGTTCATGAGTGAGTGCGGATCGTCCACAGGGATTGCACGATTCATTTATATTTTTGATATGTTTGAATTAAAAAGTTAAGTAACGATAAAAGAAAACATGATTCAAGAATGATTCATATCAAGTGTCACTATTCTTATTCAAGAATCAAGAAAATGATAAACAATCAAGAATCGGTGTTTCGATAATATTTCCAATTAACTGTCAAGAATCTAAAAGAGGCTCGTAGGAATCGATCGGGTCTATAGACGTGATGTAATCTCAAGATTTCGTGTTCTTGTCCTTCGAAGGATTGATACTAGATCGATGATCATCGACGAGAGTTAGGGCTTTCTTGATGAAACTAGGGTTCATCTTTTAACCCTTGTTCTTTCGTCGATATCATTCCTTTTCTAGCCTCTACCAAATTCAAGAAACGATTGTAACTCCCCAATTTCGAACGATATCAATCAAGAAAGCATCGAAACGAAATGGGTCGTCGTTTCTTGAACTTGCTAGGGTTTTCAAAACACGTAGGACTCAAGAATCGATTAAAGCTATGTTACATCATCATTCTATTGACCGTCTCGACTCCTCAACGAGCGGAGTTTTATTCACACATCACCACACAGAAAATATTCACGAATTGTAAAGATATCATGATGCAGAATTTAAAGAAAACAAGATAAAAGAATATCACCTTTATTTATCTCAACAAATTTGATTACATTCGCTCAAGAACTACAAGAGGAAAAATCTAAATCGTTGATAGGGCGTCGCTCGGCTCCGTGAGTCGTGGATCGGCTTGGATCGCTTGCTCCGTTGGAGATCGGCTCCGCTCATAAAGGTTGTAGGGCTTCTTGCTTAATGGGTACTCGGGATCTTGATTTTAATTGGAATTAGGGTTAGGGTTTCCCAAAAGCCCTCTCACTAGACTTGTGGAGGAAGGGGATGAAGAAAGAGATTGGCTAAAAATGAACTAAAAATGAATCACACCCTCTCTTGGATGTATGATATATGATGATCTAAGATGATCTCTATTCCTTGAGTCTAGGGTCTTATTTATAGAACTCCCAAACCCTAGGTTTAGGTTTGAAATGGTAGTTCCCTTCAAAAGTTTGTTGAGTCTTCTAGAAGATAGTTTGTTAGGAGCTAGCTTAGGGTTTAAGCTAGGTTTAATTAGGCTTGGAAACCCAAGTTTGCTGATCTGGCAGAAACCCCTGGAGTCTTCTGGAAACTGAGATGTTTTTCTGGAGTGTGGGCCCTGAGTGAAGCATTTTGGACTAAATTTTAGGAGCTGATTCCCTGGGCCCACCGCGGATCCGCGGCACAAGCAAGCCATTGCCGCGGATCCGCGACTCTTTGATGAGCTTGGACTTTGGGTCTTCTGGTGTGGCCTCGTACTGTATTTTAGGGCTTCTTCTGATATATTGATTTGTGATTGCTCCTTTGGATTGATACCAGATTTGAAATTAGTGAGTTGACGTAACTTTTGAGCGGTGTAAATTTGAGCGGGCTTCTCCTTTTCCTGCACAGACTTCGAAACACGGGTTGCGACATATATAAATATTGCGATGCCATGCAATGCAGTCAATTTTCCTAGAAATGCCGGTTTTAAGGTCTAATACATGTAATCTGATAATCTGTGATAGATTTGATAATATGTGAAATACGGATACCGAACACTTCTATATGAATGCAAATGATGAGGAAATTGCCGGCTCAAATATGCAATATTTTCGACTAATCACCTAAACAGTGGCATAACAGGAAATGAAAAGTACAAAAAGGACAGTGTACAATGAACTAAAGTGCAGAGTCTTCGGCAAACTGCTCTAAGTCTTCCTGCGATGGCTCGATCTCTGCCGGGTACAAATCACCTGACGACATTCAAAGAAGAAAGAAATAGAATGTCGTCAGCGAACAAGTCGCTCGGTAAGTCCCAAAGGTAAGAGGAAAGTAGAAAAGAAAGAATAAGAAGATATCTTTTAAAATTGTATACTATTGTTGTAATGTTATGTCAACGCTGTTGTTTGTAGCTTGGTACAGAAGAATGCCAGTGTATACGAGAGGGGTCTCTATATGCTAGAGACCAGGGCAAACTGAATATAGAGTACAAGGCTCCGTTAGAAGGCCCGGAACAACGGCAATTGGATTCATGTTAGGTGTCTTAAATCTGACCGTCTCGTGCCACTTTTAACATCTTCCGTACCAATCTACCCCTTAAACCCCGCGATGTCTTGTTTGTATTGCTGTCTTGTAAATTGTATTGGTTGTATGATTGGTTGACTGACCGACCGAAACCATGATATCAGGAAACGGTTGTAACCGTAGAGCCATGTAAATGGAATACTGAGAATCATGTAAAAAGAATGTATATCCATGGTTCGGTTCAGTCAAGTTGTATAAATTGATAATTGTATTCATGGATTCATGTGTTCATATTGAATTGGAATCTTGTAGATTATAGATTGACTTGAATCATATTCAAGTCAGATTAATCAGACTCAAACCCGAGTCAGACAATCAAAAATGTGAATCGAGGTCTTATAATTGTTAGGGTTCTTAGGGTAATTTATAAAACTTGAGGGGATTTTATGTAAAAATACTTTTATATACTTTTCAAAATACACCTCAAGTATTCATTATTCGTCTTTAGAGTTGTAATTAGGGTGGATTTTATGTTGTGATATTTCTAGTGAAAATATCCTAGTTTTATAAAGGTATTTATCTGTAATATTGATTATTTGAAGTTCATGGTATTTTAGTGTAAAATATATTCTTGTGATTTTTTAGGAAAAGGTGGAAAATTTATATTATAATAAAATAGATATTTAAATGATAAATATACATATCTTTATACAAAAATAATTTTAATAAATATTTTATATTCCAAAAATCTCATTTTCTTAAGATGTCGTATTTTAAACCTTTCGAGACCGAATGCTCCTTGCGGAGGTCTGAGTCTCGCACTACTAGCCTGAGGGTGCGCGATAAACCGCACGATCCCGAACGGGTTCCCCAAAGATGGGTTATAGCGGCGCTTTGCAAAGATTGTAAAATACTAATCCTTTAGAAAGCGGTTTTATAAAGTAAAAGGTATTTATTTGCAAAGTGTAATTTTCCGTATTTTAGATTCTAGGGTTTCCTAAGCCAACTACCCTATTTCTAAATGGTCTAAACGACAAGTCGTTAGAAGCCTCAAATCTCCTCTTCACCGCCAATTGTGGCCAGGTAAGTAATTGAGGAAGGAGGGATCTGCTCACGAATCGTGAGACGGGCCTTTTAAAGTTACCTAAACTCACTTGCCTAGCCTAGACACCACAAAGTCAGGTTTCGATAAACGATCGATATTCACAACTTATCGTGTTTTCCTAATAAGAAGCATTTATTTAAAAGTGTATCAAATCTAAAACTTTTAAGAATGGTTTTATTAAGAATATGGTATTTTAATGAAAGTTTCGTTTTATCGTATTCTAAGTTTTGATGATGTCAGTTTAGGGTTGTATTTGCTTGTGTGTAGAGGTAGGTCATTACCTCGTGCTCTACTTTAAATGTATAGTAAGATTAAGGGTTAAATGTGAAATCGAAACATGATGGTATTAAAGTGAAAAAATACGGTAAATTGGAAAGGTTATCATTTCATGTGAGAAAACTTGTTCAAATTGATTTTTAAAAGTTTAATAGTCAAGATAAATATGTTTAGGCATGAATGTATTGGTTAGAAGTGAGATTTTATAGAAAACCGAGTCGGAAATCGGATTTGTTCCGATTCCGTCGGGTTTCGTAATTTCGTATTTTAGAGAGATGGAAATGGGGATAGAATGGGACTTACGGGTTTCGATCTATACTAAGGAGTGAGGGGGGACTAAAGGAGTTGCCGAGGCGTTGCTTCATCGCCGGTTGTTTCTAAAAACATCGCCGGAATTCCCGCCGGAATTTCGTCGGAGCTTCACCGCGAACTTGTTTTCAAAGCACACACTTCTTGGAAAATTTTGAGAGAGTGAGCCTAGGGTTTTGGGATGAGGGGGTAGAGGGTAGGGGGTGTATTTATAGGGTTAGGGTAGATGAAGAGTTAAAAATAAAAATGTGATAAAATATAATAAAAATGTATTAAAAGTGGGGTAATTGGGGTTTTTAAAGAGCTATGGAAGTGGTCTGAGGCTGAAATTTTTCAGGTCCATAGGGAATATGAAAAGACACAACTTTCATGTTGGGGCCGTCGCCGGAATCGGCCGACTCGGGGGTGACTCGGCCGTGACTCGGTTGGAGCACTGAGTCGGCCGAGTCGAGGCCGAGTTGGCCGATTCCCGGCCGAGTCCGGCGGCCAGGATCCCCCCCGACGGTTCATCTAACTCCTGCAAGTGTTACATTTTTTGGTGTAGTGGGGTTTTTGTGAGATTTGCACGTGTAAACTCTTGGTATTCTAAAGGTTTTAAAAAAAATCAATATAAAAAATAATGTGGTGTATGGGATTTGAACCCTGGTGGCTTGATTCAGCAGTGCAAGGCTTTACCAGTGAGCTAGAAGCTCTTTCTTGTAATTATTGTGGGAAAATAAATACTTAAAGTGGTAACATCAACATTAAATACCCCAAGTATACTTAAATTTTTAAATCAATTTTATGTATACAAAAAAAATGGAGTTATTTAAAAACAAAATAATTACATATATATTGTGCTCAGGTTAAAATACTCTTTTATGGATTTTGAAAAAAAAAATTGTACAGAAAAGTGTATAGGAAAATTAGGGTTGTTACATTCTACCCTCCTTATAAAAATTTCGTCCTCGAAATTTGTAAAAGGAAAGTGTAACAGTTTCAAGGAAAGTCTGGTGACTGTAGTATAGATAGTGTATAAAAATAACAAAGTGATACAAGAGTGAAAAAGGCTTACCGGTGTTACCTTGACCCACAATCATGGCTTCTACGGCTTCTAATGTGAATGTCTGTCGCCGTGGTACATTCCTTCTAGCTGGAGGCATATTCTGCCTTTGGGGCCTGTTTCTCTGCCCTCTAGGCATGTTCCTCATTACTTGTTGGAATTGGCGAGTAGGCTGTGCAGGTGGTGGAGCAGGTAGTGCATAACTAGGTGCAGGAGCCTGGATAGTTGTCCACTGCGGGTAGTTGGTGGGTGTGTGAGTTGAGTTGCTATTGTAAGGAAAATTCCCAATTCCGTGGTTGGATGCGCCACAAATTAGACACAACTCTTTTGCGCGCCTACAGTCCTTCCACAAGTGTCCCTATCTTCTGCAGTAGTAGTAGAAATCTGAACTTGACTGGTTATTGGTTTCTTCTGATCTCCTGGGTTCAAAGGATGGTCTTGGAGAGGCTCCTACTGCTATTTGAGTGGCAGGGCGTTTCAAATCGGCATAACGGGGTCTGCCCCTTGCCTTTATCACTGCCTCATAACTGCGGGCAGCTTCCAAATCATCTTCATGTGTCAGAAATTTTCCTGTGGCTAGAGCAGTATGAATCTCCGTGTCCAGTCCTTGTTGAAAGCGACGGGCTCTGATCTCGTCCGTCGGTATCAAATGTGCCGCGAATCGGCTCAACATGATGAATTCAGTGTCATATTCATCTACCGATTTGTCCCACATCGATCCTTGTTGTAGATGAATGAACTGCTGCTCCATGGAAAACCTGGCAGTCACAGGGAAGTATTTCGCGTCGAACTTCTCGCGAAAAGTCTTCCATTTAATAGGCTGTGCAAGACGGCTTTCTTTCGCCTTCCACCAGTTGAGAGCATTATCCGTGAGCTGTTGTTTCGCCACACGGACCCAAGCTATATCTGGCACTTGTGCTGCTGCCAGATGATCTTCTATGCTTTGTGCCCATTCTTCAGCTTCAAGAGGGCTTCCTTTTCCGGAGAACTGCTTCGGATGTAAAGCCCTGAATTGCTTTACCCCAGGAGCATCAGTATCAGGACGGTTCAGGAGTTGTTGCTGTCCCTCGAGAAGGCTACGGATCGCCTCAAGTAGCACTGTTTGCTCAGTAGGTGGCACAGGAACAGCTGGTGTGAGAAGTAGTGCTGGAGGTGTGTTGTTGACGTTGGTGCTGGTGTTTTTCGGGGAATCCATAACCTTGAAGAAAAATTTGGGTTAGGACAGATTCAAGTACATGAAATGAGAATATTCAAGGAATATGAAATTGCAAGATTCAAAGAACATGAATTGTAAAGAATGTTTTAGTTGCTGGTTCTTGTGTTTTATATTGCTTAGGTTGTTCACGCAGAACAGAACTGCATGATAGGGATTCATATAGCTCTGACTTACATGGGCCACCAACAAAACCCGTCACGCCCCGCTTCCCAGTGTATGGTGAAAGGGACGCGACGAGGTCCGCTACGTATTACTCAGAAGTACATACGCTAAGCGTATCTAAGCAATATAAAGTAAATACACAAGAGATAAGAAATTAAAAGAACAACAACTTTTATTTATTAACATTCTTTGTACAATGCATGAAAGGAAATACAACTGAAATAAAAAGATGCCTAAACAGTGGCATAACAGGAAATGAAAAGTACAGAAAGGACAGTGTACAATGAACTAAAGTGCAGAGCATTCGGCAAGCTGCTCCAAGTCTTCCTGCGATGGCTCGATCTCCGCCGGGTCCAAATCACCTGACGACATTCAAAGAAGAAAGAAATAGAATGTCGTCAGCGAACAAGTCGCTCGGTAAGTCCCAAAGGTAAGAGGAAAGTAGAAAAGAAAGAATAAGAAGATATCTTTTAAAATTGTATACTATTATTGTAATGTTATGTCAACGCTGTTGTTTGTAGCTTGGTACAGAAGAATGCCAGTATATACGAGAGGGGTCTCTATATGCTAGAGACCAGGGCAAACGGAATATAGAGTACAAGGCCCCGTTAGAAGGCCCGGAACAACGGCAATTGGATTCATGTTAGGTGTCTTAAATCTGACCGTCTCGTGCCACTTTTAACATCTTCCGTACCAATCTATCTCTTAAACCCCGCGATGTCTTGTTTGTATTGCTGTCTTGTAAATTGTATTGGTTGTATGATTGGTTGACTGACCGACCAAAACCATGATATCAGGAAACGGTTGTAACCGTAGAGCCATGTAAATGGAATACTGAGAATCATGTAAAAGGAATATATATCCATGGTTCGGTTCATTCAAGTTGTATAAATTGATAATTGTATTCATGGATTCATGTGTTCATATTGAATTGGAATCTTGTAGATTATAGATTGACTTGAATCATATTCAAGTCAGATTAATCAGACTCAAACCCGAGTCAGACAATAAGAAATGTGAATCGAGGAAATATAATTGCTAGGGTCCTTAGGGTAATTTATAAAACTTGAGGGGGTTTTATGTAAAAATACTTTTATATACTTTTCAAAATACACCTCAAGTATTCATTATTCGTCTTTAGAGTTGTAATGAGGGTGGATTTTATGTTGTGATATTTCTAGTGAAAATATCCTAGTTTTATAAAGGTATTTATCTGTAATATTGATTATTTGAAGTTCATGTTATTTTAGTGTAAAATATATTCTTGTGATTTTTTAGGAAAATGTGGAAAATTTATATTACAATAAAATAGATATTTAAATGATAAATATACATATGTTTATACAAAAATAATTTTAATAAATATTTTATATTCCAAAACTCTCATTTTCTTAAGATGTCGTATTTTAAACCTTTCAAGACCGAATGCTCCTTGCGAAGGTCTGAATCTCGCACTACTAGCCCGAGGGTGCGCGATAAACCGCACGATCCCGAACGGGTTCCCCAAAGATGGGTTGTAGCGGCGCTTTGCAAAGATTGTAAAATACTAATCCTTTAGAAAGCGGTTTTATAAAATAAAAGGTATTTATTTGCAAAGTGTAATTTTCCGTATTTTAGATTCTAGGGTTTTCTAAGCCAACTAGCCTATTTCTAAATGGTCTAAACGACAAGTTGTTAGAAGCCTCAAATCGCCTCTTCACCGCCAATTGTGGCCAGGTAAGTACAAGTGAGGAAGGAGGGATCCGCTCACGAATCGTGAGACGGGCATTTTAAAGTTATCTAAGCTCACTTGCCTAGCCTAGACACCACAAAGTCAGGTTTAGATAAACGATCGATGTTCACAACTTATCGTGTTTTCCTAATAAGAAGCATTTATTTAAAAGTGTATCAAATCTAAAACTTTTAAGAATGGTTTTATTAAGAATATGGTATTTTAATGAAAGTTTTGTTTTATCGTATTCTAAGTTTTGATGATGTCGTTTTAGGGTTATATTTGCGTGTGTGTGGAGGTAGGCCATTATCTCGTGCTCTACTTTAAATGTATAGTAAGATTAAGGGTTAAATGTGAAATCGAAACATGATGGTATTAAAGTGAAAAATACGGTAAATTGGAAAGGTTATCATTTCATGTGAGAAAACTTATTCAAATTGATTTTTAAAAGTTTAATAGTCAAGATAAAGATGTTTAGGCATAAATGTATTGGTTAGAAGTGAGATTTTATAGAAAACCGAGTCGGAAATCGGATTTGTTCCGATTCCGTCGGGTTTCGTAATTTCGTATTTTAGAGAGATAGAAAGAGGGATAGAATGTGACTTACGGGTTTCGATCTATACTAAGGAGTGAGGGGGGACTAAAGGAGTTGCTGAGGCATTGCTTCGTCGCCGGTTGTTTCTAAAAACGTCGCCGGAATTCCCGCCGGAATTTCGTCGGAGCTTCGCCGCGAACTTGTTTTCAAAGCACACACTTCTTGGAAAATTTTGAGAGAGTGAGCCCAGGGTTTTGGGATAAGAGGGTAGAGGGTAGGGGGTGTATTTATAGGGTTAGGCTAGGGTTAGGGTAGATGAAAAGTTAAAAATAAAAATGTGATAAAATGTAATAAAAATGTATTAAAAGTGGAGTAATTGGAGTTTTTAAAGAGCTATAGAAGTGGTCTGAGGCTGAAATTTTGCAGGTGCATAGGGAATATAAAAAGACACAACTTTCATGTTGGGGCCATCGCCGGAATCGGCCGACTCGGGGGTGACTCGGCCGTTACTCGGTCGGAGCACTGAGTCGGCCGAGTCGAGGCCGAGTTCGCCGATTCCCGGCAGAGTCCGGCGGCCAGGATCCCCCACGACGGTTCATCTAACTCCTGCAAGTGTTACATCTTTGGGTGTAGTGGGGGTTTTGTGAGATATGCACGTGTAAACTCTTGGTATTCTAAAGGTTTTAAAAAATTCAATATAAAAAATAATGTGGTGTATGAGATTTGAACTCTGGTGGCTTGGTTCAGTAGTGCAAGGCTTTACCAGTGAGCTAGAAGCTCTTTCTTGTAATTATTGTGGGAAAATAAATACTTAAAGTGGTAACAGCAACATTAAATACCCCAAGTATACTTAAATTTTTAAATTAGTTTTATGTATAAAAAAATGGAGTTATTTAAAAACAAAATAATTACATATATATTGTGCTCAGGTTAAAATACTCTTTTATGGATTTTGAAAAAAAAATTGTATAGAAAAGTGTATAGGAAAATTAGGGTTGTTACAATGCCGGTGAATCTCTTGGATGGCTCATTTTTCCATCTTCACTTGGAGGAGCATGGTGATGCCAAATCATTGCCACGGCTGTTTTCTTGCACCTGAATAGCCTCTGTAGCCTATGTGTTATGGGAAAGTATCGTACTATCTTGACAGGTATATCAGGCTTCTTATCAGAATCTTTCGGCTTATACCTGGCCTCTCCGCATGTTGGACACTCTTTCAAATCTGAATTCTCTTTCCGGTACAACACGCAATTTTTAGGACATGCTTGAATCTTCTCGCACTTTAGACCCAAATCAGACATCATCTTCTGGGCTCCGTACCAGCTATCGGGTACGTTATTTCCCGGGGGCATAGAATCTTTCAAGAACGAAAAAAGTATTGTGAATGACTTGTTGCTCCATCCATTTAGGCACTTAATCTAGAAAAGTTGGACGAACCATGAGAGGGTGGAATATTTCGCATTCTCATAAATTGGTTTTCTAGCATCATTCATGAAATTTTCATATTTATCCGCACGCGGTCCTTGACCGGAAGGAATGTCATCTTCGGTACGAATAGATTCACCTAGGGCAGCCTCTACCATATCCTTCATTTCTTCTGATGGAAATAAATTACCATCTTCTCCTTTTGCCGCATTACCGAATTCTTCTTCTTCTCCTGCCGCATTATCGTGTTCTCCTTCTTCTTCTACCGTATTACTGCATTCTTCTCCTTCCCCGTGATATTTCCAAGTTGTATAAAGTCTAGTAAACCGATATTTTACAATATGAAGCTCTGCCAATTCTACTTTCTGCCAGTACTTATTGCCACATCTATTGCACGGACAGAGAATCTTCTCTATTATGATCTTATTATGTGCTCGTGCAAATTCAATGAAAGCAGCAACTCCTGCGACAAACTTAGGTTGCATACGTTGTTGCCAATCCACATACATCCAGTTCTTAACTCTGACGTACTCATGGGCCATGTTAGACTGTATAACATATAAATTGTAGGTTATAGTGACTATATTGAGAAATATAAGAACGGGATAGTTACTGACAAAGGAGAAAATCCGTGTATATGCTTTGTGTGTGCGTTTGTCATTGAAAAGAATAAATTATCGAACGTATGTTAACCGATAGACGGGGAATAAGTGGCGCTTTTAGTTTCATATATGAGTATCGATGAGAATATGAAGGTTTCATATTATCATCGAGTATCATATATTGGTTTTAACTTGAACATCTCGAATCACTCTCTAATTATGTGTTTGTTATGTATTCTTGTTGTATGTGTGTGTTCCGGCTGTCGGGGGTAAGGCTTCTATCCCATTAAGAATGTATAGAGCGAACACCCATCACTTGTGCTTTCAACCGTTTCGAATAAATTTCGGCAGCACCTACCCGCTTTTCTCCGAGTACACTGTAATAGAATAGATAATCATTTCAAAACTGTGAAACAACGTTGAATTGAACATCTAATCTATCTTTGTACATGGAGAACCAGCGGAAAGATACCGACGAAATATCTCGAAACGGATGAAAACACAAGTGAATGAAGGTGTTTGCTTTATATATTCCTAACTTGTCCACACGGGATAAATCTATCGGTTACCATACGATTGAATTTTCTCGTCGCATAGACTATACGACGGTTGTTAGTATCGAGCTATATCATCCGATATTTAACAACCTTCGTATAGTTCTATGTCAGGACGAACATCGCACGTATGTTAACCGATAGACGGGGACTAAGTGGCGCTTTTAGTTTCATATATGAGTATCGATGAGAATATAAAGGTTTCATATTATCATCGAGTATCATATATTGGTTTTAACTTGAACATCTCAAATCACTCTCTAATTAT
The DNA here is from genome assembly GCA_030015575.1 of Agapanthus africanus. Taxonomy (NCBI): domain Eukaryota; kingdom Viridiplantae; phylum Streptophyta; class Magnoliopsida; order Asparagales; family Amaryllidaceae; genus Agapanthus; species Agapanthus africanus. The sequence continues at coordinate 52,758,418 of CM057350.1, read as the reverse complement.
GCGTTTGTTGTGTATTCTTGTTATATGTGTGTATTCCGGCTGTCAGGGGTAAGGCTTCTATCTCATTAAGAATGTATAGAGCGAACACCCATCACTTGTGCTTTCAACCGTTTCGAGTAAATTTCGGCAACACCTCCCCGCTGTTCTCCGAGTACACTGTAATAGAATAGATAATCATTTCAAAGCTGTGAAACAACGTTGAAATGAACATCTAATCTATCTTTGTACACGGAGAACCAGCGGAAAGGTACCGACGAAATATCTCGAAACGGATGAAAACACAAGTGAATGAAGGTGTTTGCTTTATACATTCCTAACTTGTCTACACGGGAAAAATCTATCGGTTACCATACGATTGAATTTTCTCGTCGCATAGACTATACGACTGTTGTTAGTATCGAGCTATACCGTCCGATATTTAACAACATTCGTATAGTTCTATGTCATGGCGAACATCGCACGTATGTTAACCGATAGACGGGGACTAAGTGGCGCTTTTAGTTTCATATATGAGTATCGATGAGAATATGAAGGTTTCATATTATCATCGAGTATCATATATTGGTTTTAACTTAAACATCTCGAATCACTCTCTAATTATGTGTTTGTTGTGTATTCTTGTTGTATGTGTGTGTTCCGGCTGTCGGGGGTAGGCTTCTATCCCATTAAGAATATATAGAGCGAACACCCATCACTTGTGTTTTCAACCGTTTCGAGTAAATTTCGACAGCACCTCCCCGCTGTTCTCCGAGTACACTATAATAGAATAGATAATCATTTCAAAGCTGTGAAACAACGTTGAAATGAACATCTAATCTATCTTTGTACACGGAGAACCAGCGGAAAGATACCGACGAAATATCTCGAAGCGGATGAAAACACAAGTGAATGAAGGTGTTTGCTTTATACATTCCTAACTTGTCCACACGGGACAAATCTATCGGTTACCATACGATTGAATTTTCTCGTCGTATAGACTATACGACGGTTGTTAGTATCGAACTATACCGTCCGATATTTAACAACCTTCATATAGTTCTATGTCACGACGAACATCGCACGTATGTTAACCGATAGACGGGGACTAAGTGGCGCTTTTAGTTTCATATATGAGTATCGATGAGAATATGAAGGTTTCATATTATCATCGAGTATCATATATTGGTTTTAACTTGAACATCTTGAATCACTCTCTAATTATGCGTTTGTTGTGCATTCGTATTGTATGTGTATCATGATTTTAAACCATTGAGATCAAGATTGATAGAACTGATCATCCTACATTGCAATGGCATTCATCTACCAAATACTATTATTGCAATGGCATTCGTCTATAACAATCAACAATTAAAACTATAAATGTAGGATACTGATATCATAAAGAGTTTACGCAACATATGAATTCACATGACTGAAACATGCATCAAAAAAACATGTTCATCCAAAAGAAAGGCCACCGTCAACAAATATAGACAAATACGTCATAAAAACAGTAACCAATTAACAAGTTGATTAGCATCTGGATCAAGAAAATGATAGGAAAAACAATTGACTATGATCTATAATGACAAGTCTATTACCATGACTCTCGACTAATAAAGGTGGCTTTTCGTCCTCGGTAGCTTGATAATTAATGGAGGATATAAACTTTTGACTCCACCTAACAAAAAGTGGACCCTCTTTTCTTCATTAATTCACTCCCTGTGTGTGTGTTTGTTTTTTTTGAATTAAAGGTCATTGATTTTAGAAAGACCTGATAATATATATGTTGAATATATATAGGGTGATATGCATGATCACAAGAGCTTGGTGGAGGCAATAAAGAAAGTTGATGTGGTGATCTCTATGCTGGGCTACAAATATCATGAGCAGTTGGTTGATCAAGTTAAAATCATAGAGGCTATTAAAGAAGCTGGGAATGTCAAGGTAATCAAAAAATATATATTTATATTAGGATAAGAAAAAGGAGAAATTTGGATTGGATAGTTGTAATATTACATATAGTTATTTTTTCATATCTTTCTTGTTTTCTGTTAATTGCACAAAACCCCCTTTTAGTTTATCCCATATAGCAATATCCCCAGCCCCACCCCAACCGAACCCTAGCCCCAGCCCCAGCCCAGCCCCAACCCCAACCGAACCCCAGCTCAGCCCCACCCTAACCGAACCCTAGCCCCAGCCCCAGCCTTGGCCCAGCCCCAGCCCCAGCCCCAACCCCAACCCCAACCCCAACCGAACCCCACAACCGAACCCTAACCCTAACCCTAACCCTAACCGAACCCGATGCCGACGCCGATGCCAAACCCTCACCCTTACCCGAACCTGGCGTGAACCCTAGACTACATCATCAAAATTAAAAATTATTTGAGATTTAATTACAAACTGTGCATGCGGTGGAGGAGACGGTAGAAATCGGTGGTCGACGATGATCGATGAAGGTGGCGACGAGGCGCGGGAAGTCGACGAAGGTGTGGGAACGACCGACGAAGGTGGCGACGAGGCGTGGAGCGCGGTGGCGACAAGGCGTGGGAACAGGTGATGAGAGGCGCGGGAGTGAGGGAGAGAAATTTTAGGAATGATGAAAGCGCCCAGCGCCCAGCGCCTTGCGCTCAAAGTGCCCGCACCCACGTGCCGGATACGTGGAGCACCTGGCGCTCGAGCGCCTGGCACTCAAGCGCCCAGCGCCTACATGCCGGGCACGTGGTGCGCTTGCGTTCAAGTGCCCAGCGCCCATGTGCCGGGCACGTGGTGCGCTAGCGCTCAAGCGCCCTGCGCCCACGTGCCGGGCACATGGTGCGCCAGCGCCTAAGCACCCAGCGCCCACGTGTTAGACACGCGATGCGCTGCCCCCCCACGCATCCTTTGGATGCCCTTTGTAGGGTTCCTAGGCACACTCAAGAGGTTCCACAAGGCATCAACCAGGCCAAATTCAAAATTTTCCGGTGCCGAGAAACCCTAAACTAGATCGATTACTGGAGGTAAAGGCGAAACAACAACAAGTTAACAACTTAACTACTAAGTGAATGGAAATACAACATTTGTAGATCCGGTCCTCCACTTCCTTAGCTCCGTGACACGGATCCCGGACTCTAACGTTGGTTTCATCGGAGAAATGGTCGGGCTAGGTCGTTGACTTCGATGCCGAAGATGATCTACGTCGAGGCGACTCAAACTCAAGCTCCATCTTCACTTGGTCATCAACCTTGTGAAGAAAACACCCTATACAACATGGCAAGTGGTAGAGAATGAAGAAATAGGAAGTGGGTTCACTTTGGATTTGGATTTCTCACTTGGATTCATCACTTGAAAATTTCTAGCAAAGGTTTTCTTTCTTCATCAAGAAGAAGAAGAAGAAAGAAATGGAAAAATGAATTAATTAAAATAGAAAATCAAGTGACCCTTATCATATTGCAACCATGGGTGAGCTAACAAGTATGGAGAATAAACTAGGGTTCAGGCAAATGGTTAGGTTAAGGAAAAAACAAAATGGTTTGAACTTTTCAAAGCTTCATGAAACTTCAAATAAAAACAAAGAACGCCACCATTTTATTTTTGCCAAAATAAATAAATAAATAAATAAAAACCCTAACCATTAACCTAAACATGGTTTAAAGTAAACACACACCCAAGTTTGCATGTCATCAAACATGATACAAACTAGTGCACAAAAATATATCATATATACAATGTGCACAAACAAGTGAGAAAATAATCTTAAGTGAACCAATACTAGTTAATGTAAAGTAATATATCAAATATATAATTATACATTAAATCATTAAATCAAAACTTGATTTAATGATCCGGTCATAATGCATATAACCGACTAATATCAAGTGTATCAATGTATCGAATCAACACTTGATTCGGTAACCCGGCTATATCTCATATAACCGTCCAATGATACAAATCGCGAGAATAGAATACAGTATCACATACTGGTATTATTCTCGGTCCCGCACATATCTCATATGCGCTTCTATTTCGTTTCGCTTGAGCCAGGAAACCTCTGTGTAGGACTCTAAAGACTCGTCAATACGCCGGCAGCAGGTGATGATCATATCAAACACCCACAAGCCGCAAGCGGTCTGCTAAACGTAACGGCCACCCGGGTATTGAGCGATCAGAAGATCAACGAGCAAGCCCGCTCACACTCCTGTGAATCCAACCAGCAACACTTACCGTACAGTCCGATCTATTCGTCTGATATGTTGCATATCTCGCCTAGGGGTGGTAAACGTCAGACCTCATTAGCTCGATAAGTCGTGTCGATATGAGGTCTATAACAGTTCGAGAAACTTCTGGTAACACTTACCAGTAAAACTCAGCAACCCTGGCCAGGGATTTCCGGTTATAGCCAATCGAACACAGCGCAACATCAACTCGCTATACCGGGAGAGACGAATCCTCTCCTATCGATCATTGCCTCCATGTGATTCGGGACTGTACCCAAAAACCACTATTTTGCACGCCCTCTTGGACGTGGTAAGGTGGAAATCAAAGCACGGTGGGAATCACAAAAGACTCTATGACGATCTCGGGTCAACAGACTACTCTGTACCAGTGTCACCAGAGAACTGCCATCTGACGTAAGGTATAATACCATCTGGGAGTTCTCAGCGAGTCCGTCCAGTGTACCCAGTCTCCATTGAGCACCCGTATATCATCTCTGATGTCAAACACCAATGGATATGGGATCATCCATCGCCCATCTGTATGGGTCGAGAAGGTATACGCTAGTCTACTCTGGTATATCGATGCCCCGTCTCGATACACCCACGACTAGGGACCTTGAAGGATGTACTTATGGACTACCATGTCCCCACTAGTATGATCCGCATCATAGTCCAGATAGTCAAGTACACATCCTAAGGGCTTTACCAACATGTAACAGAGAGACAATCGGTGTACACGTTAAGATAAAGAGCAACCAGATAGCATACTATCATGTCGAGCAAGAAAGTCCTACCTATATATGTCCCAGCATCCACTATAATATACATCCAATGTACAGTAATGGCCTCTAGGGTATACATATAACTAACAATCTCCCACTTGCACTAGGGCCATCTGTAGCAGTGGTTGTAGTATCTAATACTCAACCATCCCATATAAGTCTCTCTCTGGGAAAAAGCCTTTGTGAGTGGATCCGCCGTGTTGTCCTCTGAGTCTACTTTCCTAACCTCGATCACCCTGGAGATCAACTATCTCCATGATTAGGTGATGCTGCCTCAGAATATGTCTGGGTCACTGATGGGACCAGGGTTCCTGGGCCAAACCCACACTTCCATTGTCATACAATGGTAGGAACCTAGTTCATCTCATGAACCAATATACACCCAAACTGCCTCTTTGGTAGTATCTTTAATAGCGATGTTACCAGCCTTTATCGTCTAGTCTGCCACGGTATCTAGCTTGGAACTCTTCCAACATACCGTCCCTTTACTGAGGGTAAAGACAATGCCTGCGACTGACATTCAGTCGTCCTTATCACCCTGGAACCTTTCCAGTGATTCTCCCCAGGATCGATTGATACCATCTCACTAAAGCTAGTGAGAAGCCTAACATCCATTTAGATCTATCTCATAGATCCAAAAGCCAGGATTTAGGAGGTATCACTTTGATCCTGTATGGAGAATCCTTGTGATAAGCAGAGATTGACCGAGCGTAGCATAGGAAACTCTTTTCCTATCAAGAGTATGTCATCCACGTACTCTACGAGGATCATTACCATACTCCATACTACCTTTTTGTACATTCAAGGTTCATATACCATTTTGATGAAGTCAAACTCTTTGACTACCACATCAAAACAGACGTTCCATCTCCGCGATGCCTGCTTTATCTTGTAAAGCAACTTGCACATGTTTCCGCTGCTCCCACTGTTTACGAAGCTCTCGGCTGTGTACTTATAGACGTTCTCTTCTAAATCAGTATTTAGAAAAGCAGTCATGGCACCCAACCACCAGATATCGTAGTCATGGTATGTAGCAATGTTAAGCAGGATCCGGATGGACTTAAGCATAGCCACTTGGAAAAGGTTTCATCATTATCTACGCCTGGTCGATGATGAAAACCTTTAACATGTCTAGCTTTGAAAGTCTCAACTTTTCCATCTACACCAAGTAATCTTCTCAAGATATACTTGCTCCTGATGGGGATTTATGCCTTCAGATATAGCAGCCAAAGTCCATACTTTGCTGGTGTACATGGATTCCATCTCAGATTGCTAAGCATCCAGCCATTCTTACAGAGTCCCTACTCTTGATGGCCTGCTCGAAACTAGTTGGGTCATCATCTCATGATGCAATTCTCGCTCTCACTGTCATAGAGAAACCGAAGTATCTCTCAGGTGGGTGAGGAACCCTATTAGATCGGCGGAGAGGCTGAGGTTCGTTGGTATCTACTGAATCCTTTGGTTCTACCAAATCATCTGCTGTAGTTTGTATAGCTGGAACCTTTCCAGTTCTACATAACAGACCTTGCCTCGAGCTTGTCCGGATTTTGCTTTTAGACATATGCCGGACAACCCTAAATCTTAACTAGCTTAAGAAATGGGCTCTTCCCTTTCCATATCACATATGAAGTGGTAGGAAACGATTTGATTCGAACCTATTCAATAGGTATGCAACTTCATAAGTGCATAACTCCCAAAAGGAAATAGGAAACTCAATTGTACTCATCATAGAGCACACCATATCACATAGGGTGCTATTGCTCCACCTCGATATACCACCGTGCTATGGTGTATACGGAGGAGTAATGCTGAGAGAGAATCTCATTCTCCTTTAGAATAGTCCAGGAATTCCGTGCTCAAGTATTCTCCTCCTTGATCTCATCAAAAGACATAATACTTATACCCATATTGGTTCTCTACTTCTAACTTATATTCTGTGAATATCTCAAAAGGTTCGGACTTGTGTTTCAACAGGAACATATGACTGAATCTTGAGAGATCATCAGAGAATGTAATGAAGTACAAAGAACCGGTCTTGGTATGTATAGACAGGGGACCTTCATACATCAGTATGTATCAATCCCAAGAGTACACTAACTCTTTCTCTGCTTCCAATAAACAGAGCTATGGTCATCTTATCTTTGTGACATGACCGACAAGTTTTCACAAGATGTAAATTCAAACAGATTTAAATATGCATCTATGTGCAACTTAGCTAGTCGGGTCACATTGATATGACCTAGTCTACAATACCTCAAGAAGGATCCGTTCATTTCTGAACTCTTCCTCTTGTGTGTGTTCCGTATACTAAGAACTGTAGTTTGATTTAGAACATCAATGCTTTTAGATAACGTGCCTGAACCGATCAACTTTTGATATAGGAAATGTTCAAAACATTATCCAACAATACAAAATTATATCCTTCTTTACTAATAAAGAGACTGATATGATTTTGTATATCAGGTTCGGTATCTAATAACATTTCTTTCAGAATCAATGTATTCTAGTAATACAGGGTGACAGTGACCAACAGACTTGGCTGCAACACTTGCACCGTTTTCTGCCTCATAAAACTTATCACTCGTACTCAGTTCTCTACCTTTCTGTAGCCCTATGTAACAGATTACATATCTGGGATCCTTATCCGGTATCAAATACCCAGGACGTAGAGGATACAGAGAAATGGTTCTTTGTAATGAACACACCCGAAGGAGATGCATCATATGCACTTTCTTCGTTTGGGCGGCATAGGAATTCTGGTATTCCTCTATTTCCTGCTCTATCTTATAACAATTATAAGTTGGAGCGGGACCAACGTTCCCCAGCTCAGTATAACAAGCGGGTTCGGTCAATACATCCGTATTATTATCTTGATTAAGGCGTGATATGGTCGCTACCTGGAGAGAGAGAGAAGAAAACAATCTGCGTGCGCTCTTGCAAGATTAGATTGGTTATTTATTTTATCTAATCAGGATGGCTCCCACTGTTTTTATCAAATCTTCCTTCAAACCCTAAAAGGAAAGACTAGCCGGGATTAATTACACGCTATAAGTTCGCCAATCTTTCAGCCAGGCCAGTGTCGGTACTTTGAGGGAGGTCCCCCGTGCTTTAGCACGAACTTAATTAATGTAAACCTCGTTTTCCCAAAGGCGTAACCCCGTTGACACCTTTCTAGACACCTACTTGATCAGCTAACTGTAATGTGTAAAACTCTCCCAGGAGTAACTCTTACTCGCAGCGGGTATCAGGATCCAACTATCTCATAGAAGGTATGCAATCTCATTGCAAATTTCAACACTTGAAATTCCCGATAATTTTGCCCCTGACGTGCTATGACCTTGACGAAAGCCAACAAACCATAGCCCGCTAGTCAAGTTCAACCCGTCATTTCTTGATTGAATTAAACCCACCCGCACGACCCTTGACGAAAGCCAACAAAGCCGTACGACTACCCTAATCTAATCGCATCATATGCAGCAGATAAGCAGCATATAGCTACCGCACACTGCACCTTGAGGAAAGCCAACAAATGCAGCACGAATACTATATACAACTTATCTGAAATGACGGAGGGCTACGACAGGTTTTTCTGAAAACCTATTGCGTAATGAACTTGATATCGTTGTAGAATCAAATGATTTTAAAATGGAGTGTTTTTGAGGCTTTTCTAGTTTTGCTAAAGGGGTCACTCCCGGTGAAGGGATCGTCGGCCCTTTCCTCATCGAATAAGGTGCATGATATATCATATATACCGCTGTGCAAAGCAAGAACTAGAGAAGCAATCAAAAGACAAACCGAGAGTTGTAGCATCTGCCAGTTATTGCTAAAGGAGTCACTCCCGGTGAAGGGATCTCGGTCCTTTCCTTATCGAATAAGGTGCAGGATGTTCTACAAGGAACACCGCGATGCAAAGCAAGAACTGTAGCTACCTGTTTTTGAAAATTCGATTCCACAACATCTTTAGGTTTCTTTTCTTTCATTAATCACATTAATGAAGTCCCATCATTTAAGCACCTAAACATCACAGATAAATACGACGTACACTTATGCCATCCGCATTCGCCTCGATGTCCCCTTGTGCACCGTTGGTTAGGTAACTAACGACAGAGCGGGGCAAGGCTAGCGCGGGTATAAAACATAAGTAACGTCTATATAATATATCATATATACTATATATAATATCTATCCGAACAAATCACATGATCACATCACAGATAACGCGGCAGAAAATATCATATGAAATATTGGATATACTAGGATGTCCGTGTTTTTAATACGAGCCAGTATAAAACACGGATTCCACGGTAGCGATGAATAGCCAAACCCACACCCCTAGACCCCTATGAGAGCGGCAATCAACCCTACCAATTCTAGGGTTAGGAGACCCATACTCGACTCCTCGAGATGGTCTCCCACTGGACCCTAGAACCCGGTTACTTGTGCTCCCCTTCTTGGGTCTATCCTAGTGCGGAAAAGTAAATAATATACAAAAGGTGACATCTTCCGCAACCTGGAAGTGCCCCAATAAAAGAATATTACATACAAGTTTTTACATGAATGAAAATGAAAAAACACTCATCTCACATAAAAACCCCCCGGCTATTCAAACACGACGATCCAATATAACATATCCAGCAACGCATAACATCACATGTCATCAGCGTAAGTAAATATGCCCACCCCAATTATCGTTGACATATAGCAACGAAACCGGTGATATCACATATTACACTTACGGTCACAGAAAAGAAAGTGTAAAACTACAACAGTTGGAATCCGCAAACTCTTTAGACATCGCATGCCTAATCAAATGAATTCCTTAGACATCGCATGCCTAACAATTATAAACCCCGCATTTTAGTCTCATTATCGAAAACTCTTTTCAATATCAAGTCGGGCAATTCAACAAGATTCCCGACATCCTGATCGAATGCTCGTCGCAAACTTTAGTAGGCGGCCGCACCCCCGACGCCGTCGACGAAGTGCACCAAGGCGGAACACCGCTGCCGCGAGCACCCGAACGGATGCTTTCGGCGACGGGGTTCTCCTACAGTCACTTGGTCGGGGCTATGGGGTGAGGCTGTCTATTAAGTTTACCCGGCGAGTATCCGCGTACGCTACGTGATTGCGACGGATTTTTGATCACATCAAAATTCCGTGGCAACCGATCAAGTGAGACTAAAGTACTTGATTTATAACATCCAAATCAGTTATCTCATAACTGCTTGTGGATTCCAAATATTGTATCACATTCCAGATAAGATAGAAAATGTTAAACTTTCCGATCGAACAATCAAACACCCAAGTTTTCCCGAAACAGCTCAACACATGAAATAAGTTCAAAAAACATTCACTTCATGCCTCAGTACCAACGGTCCAGCCGTAGAAGGGTCAAGCCAACGCCTCACATGTGGCACGCCGTACTGCTCCAAACCCTAAGGTTCAAAGGGTAGTTCAAGACGGTCACATAATTGAGTTAAGGTTTGTTGTTTTCTAGAGGGACCATCGCGTTACTTGCACTACTTAGAACGTTCTTAAACCACGGAAAAATCCAACACTTGGAAATTTTCCGGCAGGAGAAAAAGTGGGTATTTATATCCGGTCGAACTTTTTAACATGCTCTAAAAATACCCGGAAGACAAAGTAAACAAAGTTAAATAATCCGATCGAATCATCGAGTCCCAATACAACCCCAGAATACTCAACTCTTGAGTCATAATAAAAATACCCATAAAATATAAATCACAGAAATAGGAATTATGGTGGAAAAATGATGGCCTATCTCTTCTGTACGGCCGCGGAACCGCGGCCCAAGCAGGGTATTGCCGCGGTTCCGCGGTGGAATGTACGGATTCGGCTGTCGTTTTTCACCACAATTCTTATATTTCCCTGCTGAATTTTTCAGGTATTTTTAATTCAGAAAAAACCACAATTTCAGAAAATGTACAGAGAAGGGTTTTGGATTAGGGTTTCGGGTTCGATCGGGTTTCTAACTTCGTCTACGCATCGCCAAAGGCTCTAGCTAGGCTCTGATACCACTGTAGGGTTCCTAGGCACACTCAAGAGGTTCCACAAGGCATCAACCATGCCAAATTCAAAAATTTTCGGTGCCGAGAAACCCTAAACTAGATCGATTACTAGAGGTAAAGGCGAAACAACAACAAGTTAACAACTTAACTACTAAGTGAATGGAAATACAACCTTTGTAGATCCGGTCCTCCACTTCCTTAGCTCCGTGACGATGTCCCTTCGCTGCGATCATCGGATCCTGGACTCTAGCGTTGGTTTCATCGGAGAAATGGTCGGGCTAGGTCGTTGACTTCGATGCCGAAGATGATCTACGTCGAGGCGACTCAAACTCAAGCTCCATCTTCACTTGATCATCAACCTTGTGAAGAAAACACCCTATACAACATGGCAAGTGGTAGAGGATGAAGAAATAGGAAGTGGGTTCACTTTGGATTTGGATTTCTCACTTGGATTCATCACTTGAAAATTTCTAGCAAAGGTTTTCTTTCTTCATCAAGAAGAAGAAGAAGAAAAAAATGGAAAAATGAATTAATTAAAATAGAAAATCAAGTGACCCTTATCATATTGCAACCATGGTTGAGTTAACAAGTGTAGAGAATAAACTAAGGTTCAGGCAAATGGTTAGGTTAAGGAAAAAACAAAATGGTTTGAACTTTTCAAAGCTTCATGAAGCTTCAAATAAAAACAAAGAATGCCACCATTTTATTTTTGCCAAAATGAATGAATAAATAAATAAATAAATAAAAACCCTAACCATTAACCTAAACATGGTTTAAAGTAAACACACACCCAAGTTTGCATGTATCATTAAATATGATACAAACTAGTGCACAAAAATATATCATATATACAATGTGCACAAACAAGTGAGAAAATAATCTTAAGTGAACCAATACTAGTTAATGTAAAGTAATATATCAAATATATAATTATACATTAAATCATTAAATCAACACTTGATTTAATGATCCAGTCATAATGCATATAACCGACTAATATCAAGTGTATCAATGTATCGAATCAACACTTGATTCGGTAACCCGGTTATATCTCATATAACCGTCCAATGATACAAATCGCGAGAATAGAATACAGTATCAAATACTGGTATTATTCTCGGTCCCGCACATATCTCATATGCGCTTCTATTTCGTTTCGCTTGAGCCAGGAAATCTCTGTGTAGGACTCTAAAGAACTCGTCAATACACCGGCAGCAGGTGATGATCATATCAAACACCCACAAGCCGCAAGCGGTCTGCTAAACGTAACGGCCACCCGGGTATTGAGCGATCAGAAGATCAATGAGCAAGCCCGCTCACACTCCTGTGAATCCAACCAGCAACACTTACCGTACAGTCCGGTCTGTTCGTCTGATATGTTGCATATCTCGCCTAGGGGTTGTAAACGTCAGACTCCAGTAGCTCGATAAGTCGTGTCGATATGAGGTCTATAACAGTTCGAGAAACTGCTGGTAACACTTACCAGTAAAACTCAGCAACCCTGGCCAGGGATTTCCGGTTATAGCCAATCGAACACAGCGCAACATCAACTCCCTATACCGGGAGAGACGAATCCCCTCCTATCGCTCATTGCTTCCATGTGATTCGGGACTGTACCCAAAAACCACCGTTTTGCACGCCCTCTTGGACGTGGTAAGGTGGAAATCAAAGCACAGTGGGAATCACACAAGACTCTATGATGATCTCGGGTCAACAGACTACTATGTACCAGTGTCACTAGAGAACTGCCATCTGACGTAAGGTATAATACCATCTGGGAGTTCTCGGCGAGTCCGTCCAGTATACCCAGTCTCCACTGAGCACCCATATATCATCTCTGATGTCAAACACCAATGGATATGGGATCATCCATCGCATATCTGTATGGGTCGAGAAGGTATACGCTAGTCTACTCTGGTATATCGATGCCCCGTCTCGATACACCCACGACTAGGGACCTTGAAGGATGTACTTATGGACTACCATGTCCCCACTAGTATGATCCGCATCATAGTCCAGGTAGTCAAGTACACATCCTAAGGGCTTTACCAACATGTAACAGAGAGACAATCAGTGTACACGTTAAGATAAAGAGCAACCAGATAGCATACTATCATGTCGAGCAAGAAAGTCCTACCTATATATGTCCCAGCATCCACTACAATATACATCCAATGTACAGTAATGGCCTCTACGGCATACATATAACTAACACCCTTTCCCTTACACACACACACACACACACACACACACACACACACATACTCTAGAACACTGTCCCTCTCAAAAAAATTTGGGTCGGGACGCTGCCCCGCATCCCGTAAGGGGGCTGCTAGCCCCCTTGACCCCCAGCCCGCTATCCGGGTAGCGGGACCCCCGTAAAAACTCTGCGAGGCCCCCGATACATCCAAAACCCTTTCAAAACATGACACTACACATTGAGTTCGCATGACCAGTTTAACCCGTTAATCGGAGGTTCTCTCGCTCCAAAGACGAGGGGTAATTAACGGCAGCTTAGTCCGCGGCTGCCGGAGATTCGGATCCCCACAATCATTAAACCTCGGCCAACCCTAGGCAGGGGGAATCTGTAATGCGCTTGACAAGCGCGCGTGTATTCCCATCTCAATGGGGTGACGAAAAACACCCTATAGATTCTGGCATGCCCGGTGGGACATTTCTTTCCTCCCATATTTCGGGTTAAACGTTTATGCGAACTCAATCAATATACATATCGACTGCATGTACTTAAATCATGCTTCTTTGTGCAGGTTAACAAATTTCAAATTGCAATCTCCGGTCGCAGCAAAAATGTCTCCAAGGACAAGCTCAGCTCTCGACATAGCTCCCATCTCCTACACGATGAAGATGGACGCCAGGACGGTCCTTCCGGCCAGTCTCGGGCGACAATGGGAAAAGCCGCCGCTACAATTCGGCTCTATCCTGTTCGTGTCAGCTAACGCCATCCCAGCTCCTCAAGCCCCGGTGGCAGACAAACCGGTCTCGAAAGGCAAGAGGCCAAATATGGTGGTCTCGAAGGCGCCCCAATTCAAATGCAAGTCGGTGTTTGAATGACTCTCCTTGGCCCCAGCTGGGGGCAAGGTCATTAACACCAACAAAGCAACAAGGCATCTCAAGCAAGCTCCGGCGGTGCCCCTGACAACTGCTCGATCGGGTGCCTTCTCTAAGCTCCCCGCTAATCGACTCACGGTGGCTTCCAGGAAACAGATGCCCGCCAAGCCCTTAAAATTGAGAAGTTAAGGCAGAAAAGGCTCAGATATAGAGCCAACCAAAGGGCTAGGGCTCCTGCTAGGCTGAACCTCATGAGGTTCGAAGAACAGGGTTACCCCGCCGAAGATGAGGAAATGGCTGGATATATGGTCCACACTGTCTACACGGTGGGCACGCGCAGCAAGTACAAGGACAGGGCCACCACATCTCAAATCCAATCTGGCTTGAATGTGGTTGCCGCTTCCCAAGAACAGCCACCTCCGCTAGATGATGAAAACCCTCTCGACGAGGATGATAGGCAGAAAGACCCCTCAGTCCATGTAGAGTTAAGCTCGGACAGCGAGGAAGAGCCGACTTTCCGCCACAGGACCGCAGAGCAAGGGCTGCTTCAAGAGCTCCGAAAGCAGCTCAGGAACAAAGACAAGGAAATGGCCAAACTCCACTCCAAAATTAACAACTTGACGAATGTCGTGATGCAGCTCACGGCCCGACTTGCCTCTCAGCTGCCCAATCAAGCGCAGGGTTCTGCTCGTGAACCAGGAAACGGTGTCCCAAAGCAGCCGACGCCTATTCCCTCAAATCCAAAAGTGGGCAAACCGCATGAAAATCAGTCGCATCCTATCTCGGGAAATGCCTTAGCTACCGATGACAGTAGCCCGCTAACTCAAGATCAAATCATGGATTTGGTTGCCAGCAAAGTCAAAACATTGGTGGCAGAAGCCGAAGCGTAAAAAGATATCAGCAGTAGTGGGAGACCATATCCTGCTCAGTATGATCTAGTAGAATTTCCTAGCGGCTATGTCATCCCCAAATTCGGAAGATTCGATTGGACGGGAAATGCGAATCAGCACATCGCCCACTTTAAAGCCTCATGCGGGAATACTGGGGGCAATGACGTGCTTCTCCTTCACCAGTTCGTTAATAGCTTGGCCGATGTTGCTTTCGACTGGTACGCGAGCATACCGGATGGCTCCGTCACAACTTTCGTCCAAATGGAGTCTCTGTTTCGGCAGAGGTTCATGAGCGTTAGCGATAAGATCACCATCGCCGACCTCGTAAGGACCAAGCCAAAGAACAACGATAGCAGTACGGATTTTATAACCCGATGGCGCAATCTCTCTGTCAAATGTGAACCGCCGATAGAGCAGGACCAATCTGTCAGTCTCCTTGTCGGAAATCTCAACAATTGGATGGCCCCGTTTCTATGCACCGCGGGTCTTAAAACATTCCAAGAGCTGACCAGGAAAGTTTAGATACTGGAGCGCTCAAAGCAGGAGTCCTCCTCGGATTCCCAGAATAACAATAGGTCCTGGAGAAACCGAAAGGACGAAAATCGCAAAGGCGGAAACTCCGATGATTCTGAATCTTTCAACATCTCGGCTGACCGAAATAAGCAAGGGATGAGCGGGCCTAATGCCAACCGGCCTCGGAAGCCAGTGTTCGGAGAAGGAGGAGAATCCCCGCTGAAAGAGAAGCTGGATAAGGTCTATTCTTCAGAAGGGACAAAATCCGTAAAATATTCAAAGACGCCTTGAGGAACGGTCTACAACTGCCAGAATCAAAAAGACCGCAGGAAGCGAATATGACCGACGACCCTAAATACTGCCCCTATCATAGAGTGATAGGTCATGCCATTGAGGACTGCTTCGTCTTCAAAGATTGGGTCGAAAAGCAATACAAGGCAGGAGAGATAGAACTGTCTAAAGGCGTGTTAACAAACAGTCCAGCTGCGACCGCCAATTTCATACAAACGAAGACCGAAGTTCTTCGTGAAACTGATTCTCTCAGACATCTGCCTTTCTCTGAAAACAATCGACCACCACGTTATTAAACTGGGAACAGTCGACCACCACGTCATTAAACTGGGAACAGTTGATCACCATGTCATTAAACTAGAAATAATCGACCTCTAAGTCGTTAAACTGGGAATGTAAAAAAATGTGTAAATAAAAAAAAGGAATGTGTAAATAAATAAATAAAAAGAAAAGCCGAAATGATGGGGCAACTCATAATAAAATCAGCAAGTAAATAAAGATGAAAATAAAGCCGAAATGATGGGGCAACCGCGAATAAATCCGAAATGATAGGGCAATCGTGATCTTCGCGATAAGAAAAACTAAAATGATAAAGCAATCGCGGTAAAACAAAAAAAACAAAACAACGGCGAATGATGAGTCGTTCCTGGTACCATATTCCAGTGCATCGATGCAGACGCCAATAAAAATCCAATTTCCCAAAATTCTTCCAGCCCTACGGCCAGTCCCTAAATTGACTACCGTATACAATCCACGGGCTCAAATAATTCTCATCACACTCATGCCCCACCGCAATCACCAGTCCAGCGGCCGGTCTCCGTCCTTGGAATTATGCTCCACTGGGAAGACCCACTCATGTGTCCTCACGATACATGAGGAGAACAAACCTTCGTGGGATCCTTATGACTCACGAAGGAAAAACACACTTAGGAGTCCTCACGACTCTTAAGGAGAAAATACACCTGTAGGATCCTTATGACTCGTAGGGAGAAAATGCTTTTATGGGACCCTCACGGCCCATAAAATTGAAAAGCCTTAGGTAATAGGGACCTAAACCTGTCTCCTAAGCCATCGCTCCCCAACAGGAAATGGCGAATGATGAGTCGCTCCTGGTACCATATTCCAGTGCAGCGATGCAGACGCCAACCAAATTCCAAATCTCATACCCAAACGGCGAATGATGAGTCGCTCCTGGTACCATATTCCAGTGCAGCGATGCAGACGCCAACCAAATTCCAAATCCCATACCCCAACGGCAAATGATGAGTCGCTCCTGGTACTATATTCTAGTGCAGCAATGCAGACGCCAACAAAGTCCCGAAATTTTTCCGGCCCTACGGTCTAGATCATGCATCCTGCAAAACCGTATACAATCCACGGGCGTAAAACGATCCCAATCTCTCCCAAGTCTTACCAGGGGGACCACATTCAAAGTCCCACCGGCGATGAATATTCCAAAAAAAACGGTATGTCCACAAGCAAAATGGGCACGGATGAAAACCCGAAAGGGCTCCGTGAGTAAAAACAGCAGGACTGTCGGCGAGTTTATGAAAACCCGAAAGGGCGCAAAATCGTAAAAAAAAGAGAGATGAAATGCACTCGCAAAGTCCTCTCGACTTTGTGAGGAGAAAATTCCCGCGCGAGATCCCTATGACTCACAAAAGAGAAATACACTTAGGTGTCCCCACGACTCCTAAGGAGAAAATACACCTACGAGATCCTTTCGACTAGTAGGGAGAAATGCTTTTATGGGACCCTTACGGCCCATAAAATTGAAAAGCCTTAGGTGATAGGGATCTAAACCTGTCTCCTAAGCCACCAATTCCCAAATCCTTCTGGGGCAAATGATGAGTTGCTCCTGGTATTATTCCAGTGCAGCAATGCAGATGCCAAACCAAAACCAAATCCTCAAATCCACTCATGGTAAATGATAACTCGCTTCTGGTACCATATTCCAGTATAGCGATACTGATGTCAACCCAAATCAAATCAAACCAACAACCTCTGCGGCGGAATCATGCTCCGTCCCAGAATTTACCCCGTGTCGAAATCATGCTTTGCCTCGGTGAATCTGCCTACCCTATCAGAATTATGCTTCGGCTCGGAATCAACCAAAAAGCTCTGTGTCGGAATCATGTTTCGTCTTAGAGTGTCCCCCGCGTCGAAATCAAACTTCGCCTCGGTGTATCTGCCTTCCCTGTAGAAATTATGCTTCGTCTCGGAATCAAGTCTGCCAACAAGATCTGTGCCGGAATCATGCTTCGTCTTAGAGTGTACACCGTGTCGAAATCATGCTTCGCCTCGGCTTATCTGCCTTCCCTGTCGGAATTATGCTCCGCCATGGAATCAAGTCAACCAGCAAGCTCTGAGTCGGAATCATGCTTCGTCTCAGAATGTGCACCCCATGTCGAAATCAAGCTTCGCCTCAGATTATCTGCTTTCCCCATCGGAATTATGCTTCGTCTAGGAATAAACCTCTGCATCGAAATTATGCTTCGGTTAGAATGTATGCCGCTCTTCGGAATGATGCTCCGATCTTTGGAATCATGCTCCACTCTTCGGAATGATGCTCCGATCTTTGGAATCATGCTCCACTTCGGAATGATGCTCCGATCCCTGGAATCATGCTCCGCTCTTCGGAATGATGCTCCGATCTTCGGAATGATGCTCCGATCTTTGGAATCATGCTCCGTTTCAGAATGATGCTCCGATCCCTGGAATCATGCTCCGCTCTTCGGAATGATGCTCTGATCCCTAGAATCATGCTCCGCGCTTCGGAATGATGCTCCGATCTTTGGAATCATGCTCCGCTCTTCGGAATGATGCTCTGATCCTTGGAATCATGCTCCGCTTCGGAATGATGCTCCGATCTTTGGAATCATGCTCCGCTTCGGAATGATGCTCCGATCCTTGGAATTATGCTCCGCAAATTGGAATGATGCTCCGATCCCCGGGAATCATGCTCCCCGGGATGATGCTCCGCCCCTGGAATGATGCTCTGCCTCGAAGTCCAACTTCAAGATCTATCAATTTCGTGCACACAAATCATGCATACGGTGTGCATTCATTGAAGGGGGGCACTTTGTTGGGGTCAAAATTTGCACCCCGGTTGACCGAGTCAAAGTCAAGGTCAACCCCAAGCCAGGTGGGCCCAAGCCCAGGTCAAGCGGGCCCATGCCCAAGTTGAGCCCGCGGCCAGCCTCCCCATGCCAACAATAAAATCATATAATAAATAATTTGAATATAATTTTTTATGCATGAATGGGCATAAAGCCAAATTTTTGCAAAGCCCATTGTTCCCCGCCGAACACGGAGACGCGACCGCGTAGGTCTGTCTTTCCTGAATTCGGGGCAGATGCTAATTGGTGCTATCCGTCCACCTCTCCGAAAATGCCAAGTTGATTTATGGCACCGTGTATCGAAGGTTTAAACGGATGCGGCCGATATAGCAGACTTCGTCAGATTCCCCCTCGTTGAGGGGTTTTTGATTGTGGGGATGCTCTTCCCTGCAGGCGCAAGCCCCTGCAATTAATTACGCTACCGCATCGCGGTAACCACTTTCTCCTTCTCCAGATGGTCACTTCGTGTCGTGTGTGTTTGTTTTGTTTTTTGGTTGCCCGTGGATTGTATACGAAGACTAATTTATGTTGTCGCCCGTAGGGCGTGGATTAGTCCATATCCGTATTTTCTTATATTTGGTTTTAGGTTTTGGGTTTAAGGATACTTTAGTCTCATTTGAGACTAAGATCAACTTAAACGCTTGTTAAGGATACGTTAGTCTAATTTTAGACTAAGATCAACTTAACGGGTCGTTTAGATCCCACAAGAGAGCATTTGGACTCTATTGTTAGTTTAGGGACATTACGGTCGATTACCAGTTTAAGGACATGGTGGTCCATTACCAGTTTAAGGACATGGTGGTCCAAGGTTAAGGACATCATAGTCCGTAGGTTTAAAGGGACCCCACAGTCCGAGGTTAAGGACATCATAGTCCGTGGGTTTAAAGGGACCCCACAGTCCGAGGTTAAGGACATCATAGTCCGTGGGTTTAAGGACCCCACAGCCCAAGGTTAAGGACATCATAGTCCGTGGGTTTAAGGACCCCACAGTCCAGTTTAAAGACGTCATAGTTTGTGGAATGTATGATTGTCAGGACCCGTCACCTCTCTGAAGACGTTGAAGAATTACAACGACAAATATCAGAGGAGTAAAGAAATGCACCCTTGAACCTATATGGGTTGAGCGACCTATAGTCTAATTGGGACTAAGATCTTTGATTTATGAGCATATGAACTCAATTAATCTGAATTGAGGACTTATGGCCAATTTGGGCTAAGTCCATTCAATTACAATGTTCAACATTTGTTTTTGAGTTGTTAGATATTTGTTTGAACCCAATCCCTTAAAAATGCTAAGCATTGGTTTGGTCTCTGACAATGTTTTGTCTTTAGTTGAATGCTGCGCATTTGTCATAGCTCCAGGCTTATTCAAAGAACAGTTTATGTTCTGTCCAAGCACACATAGAAGCATGTGGCGCGCTTGACACTAGCGCCAGTCGATGAGCGCAGTGCGCTATGGTTAAAGCGCTAATACGCTTAGCGCCAGATGTGAAGCGCTAATGCACTTAGCGCTTTGCGCTAAATGAAGAGCGCTGATGCGTTTAGCCCTTTGCGCTAGATGTAGAGCGCTGATGCGCTATAGTTGAGGCTTTGAGGCGTTCGGCGCTGGTGCCATATAATGAGCGCAAAGCGCTTTAATAATGCGGCGCACATGTAAGGAGCACGTGGCGTGCTTAGCGCTAAGCGCTAGCCAATGAGCGCAGTGCACTAAGTTTGAAGTGCTATGGCACTGCAGCGCTTTGCGCCAGATGAGGAGCGCTAAGGCACTTTTAAATTAGGAGCTCTAAGGCTCTTCTTAGATTAGGAGCACTAGGGCTCTTCTTAGGTTAACTTTGCGCTCTGAAGATTATCTTCTCTTTGATAAGAGACTTTGTCTCAAGATTCTAAAAACAAAGTTCTTAGTTTATAGGAGATATTTCAATCTCTTTTTAATGAAAGGCTTTGCCTTTATGGATCCGTGATCCTAAGAGAATTGAATAATTCTTCCCCCCTTCCTTTATAATGAAATGTTCATAATCTCTTTTGTGAAAGACAATTTGTCTTATAGATCTATGATCTGTGAAAGAAGTAAATACTTCTTTTTATATTGAGATGATTTTGTCTTTCTATTCTTTTTTTTTACCTTGAAAAGAATTGTTTTCTTTTGCCGAGAGTTTCTTCTTCTTCTTGAGATTTTCTCAAAGTGTATGGAGGGGGTTCCCCCCTCTAAGACTTGAAGTCTTGGGTCCTTTATATAGGGAAGGCTGATTTGTTGAATCAGTTAAAGAGATTTATTCTCTAATTGATTTGGGAATTTCCCCACCGTCGGATCTTTGATCCAAGAGCTTCTGATTTACAGAAGATAATCTTCTTGTTTTAACAAGATTGAGAAATTTTTCCCCCTTACAGAATTTGTTCTGTATTTTAGTGATTTTTAATCACCATTGGATCATTGATCCAACGGTGTTTCAAATTCAGAGCACAATCTTTTCTGTTTGGAAAGATTCAACAGAATTTCATTCTTGTTAATTGATGATTTAATCATATCCGTTGAATATTTGATCCAACGGTAAGGAACATTTAGTTCCAGTGCTAGCGCTTATGCGCTCTGCCCATGGTGTGCTACTTGGAGTGCAACGCTCTTAGCGCCAGCGCACACGTGCTTTGCACGTGGTGCGCTACTTGGAGAGCAGCGCATCTAGCGCTAGAGCATATGCGCTTTGCACGGGGTGCGCTAGTTGTAGCGCAGCGCTTTTATAAAAGCACAGCTTTAATTCAAATTTTGAATTCTAAACAGAGCTTTGCTCTAATTGGGGAAACAAATGCCCCCCCACCGTTGCGGTTACGGCGCCCACACGTGGGTGCAGCGGTGGCAGCATCTCGACTCTTGGATCAACCGAGGAATTGAAACAGTGCTTAGTGCCTATAAATAGGACCCTTGTCCCTTGAGATGACCTCTATTCATCTTCAATTCTTCTTGAAAAATTATTTTCTCCTTCAGAGCGCAGCTCTTCCTCTTAAGAATTTTCTTAAGGACAGAACTCTGTCAGATCTTTTCTTTTTGGTAAGATTCGAATTCGTTATCAGAGCTTTACTCTATTTGGATCATGGATCCGAAAAAGAAAACCTTTTTAGGGTTTCTTGATAGATCATTTCATCTTCTCTACAGAGCATTGCTCTTTAGAGTCTTCGAGGAATTTTACTCCCCTATTAATTATGGCAGTTGTCATTTCTGCTGAAGAGCATTGCTCTGAAGGGAGATTTACTCCTTGGCTTGAGGGGCTTAAATGGGAGTCTTTTGAGGGTTTTCTTTCTTAATCGC
Source organism: Agapanthus africanus (assembly GCA_030015575.1). Classification (NCBI taxonomy): domain Eukaryota; kingdom Viridiplantae; phylum Streptophyta; class Magnoliopsida; order Asparagales; family Amaryllidaceae; genus Agapanthus; species Agapanthus africanus. Next base: position 52,736,249 of record CM057350.1, on the reverse strand, counting down.
ACAAATTTGAATTTGTTTGTCGCTTGACAGAACTTGTCTTCCCGAGAACTTGTTCAAATCTTCATGTCTGTCTCGATAAGCTTTTTCTTGATCAGTCTGTCTACTAACTCTCACTGATTTTCTTTTTTAAGTGTTATGGCTGCTCATTTATATGATCTCGATGAGATTATCTTTTATGGAGACATCCGCTCACTCGGTCATTCCCAAAACCTAGAATTCACAAATGCCCAGTATGCTGAAATTATGGGTCGCTTCGGTGCGTATAACGGTCGACTGCTTCCTTGTCGTTCCTCTCTTTTGAAGCTCATCGTGAGAGCGATCTGGGAAGCATTTCCTTTATTCTATCAAGGCATGCCGCTCAAGGCATTGTATGATGCCAAAGGTAAGGTGCATTCGGTATATCTGATGGGCCTAATCTCAAAAAAATGGCGGGACAACCTTGTTGATATTTTGCATCAAGCTTTTCAACAGGCGGAAATAATCGCTGCTTATCGGAGGGCGGAAGACATCAGTGGGGATCCTGACGCTTATGATCGTGAATGGATGCACACGAAGATGGTCCGAGAGGCCCAAAAAATTTTGGACGGCCTTATTCTTGAATTTCTCAATCCATGTCCTGGATTTGATGTTTTGCCATTGTAATCATTTTGATGATGTTTTTGTTTACTGCTTTCATTGTTGTAGGAACCTTTTTGAAGTATGAAATAGCAAATTCTTCGTTTTCGTGTGCTTATTTTATGCACTAAATCTTTTGCACATGCCTGAATGGGTACGCTTTGAACGCTTAACTGAATGTGCATCAAATGTTCTTCTTACTGTCGCTTTCTTCTCTTTTCTTTGTTGCCAGCATGTTACTCTAGCAAGCGTAGCCTATAGATGATAGAGAGCATTTTGTCTTGAACTCTTCGAAAGGTGGTGATGGCTTAGGAAGCAGGTTCAGATCTGCTGCCTAAGGCTTTTCAACTTTATGAGCTGTGAGGGTCTCATAAAGACTTTGCTCCCTACGAGTCGAAAGGATCTCGTAGGTGTACTTTCTCCTTAGGATTCGTGAGGATTCCTAAGTGTGTTTTCTCTTGGGAGTCATAAGGATCTCACAAGAGAGTTTTCTTCCTTAGGAGTCGAGAGGACCTGTAAGTGATTGATGAAGTTGACATTATTCGCATTTCACGGAGTCAAAAGTTGCTCTGGGCGTTTCCCACGGGGTCGAGATTGACTCTAGCCGTGTTTCACGGGACCGGGATTTGCTCTGGATGCTTCCCACGGGGTCAGGATTGACATAAGCCGTGTTCCGCAAGGACCAGGATCCGCTCTGTACGTTTCCCACGGGATCACTGGATGACGTATTTCCGAGACGGGGTCATTTGGATGACGTATTTCCGCGATGGGGTCATGTTGATGACGTGTTTCCGCGATTGGGTCATTTGATGACGTGTTTCCGCGATGGGGTCATGTTGATGATGTGTTTCCGCGACGGGGTCATGTTGATGACGTATTTCCGCGATGGGATCATTTGGATGATGTATTTCCGCGACGGGATCATATGGATGACATATTTCCACGATGGGGTCATGTGGATGATGTATTTCCGAGACGGGGTCATTTGATGACGTGTTTCCGTGACGGGGTCATTGGCTGACGTGTTTCCGAGACGGGGTCATTTGGATGACGTATTTCCGAGACGGGGTCATGTTGATGACGTATTTCCGAGACGGGGTCATTTGATGACGTGTTTCCACGACGGGGTCATTGGTTGACGTGTTTCCGAGACGGGGTCATTTGGATGACGTATTTCCGCGACGGGGTCATTTGGATGGCGTATTTTCGAGACGGGGTCATGTGGTTGATGTATTTCCGAGACGGGGTCATTTGATGACGTGTTTCCGTGACGGGGTCATTTGGATGACATATTTCCGCGACGAGGTCATTTGGATGATCTATTTCCGCGACGGGGTCATTTGGATGACGTATTTCCGTGACGGGGTCATTTGGATGACGTGGCGTCTGTTGTAATGAGACGAATATGGAAGTGGTCTCTAGGTTGTCTGTGAACCATCGAGATTTGGAGTAGGGACTTTGCTATGGTTCCAAGGTTGATTGTAGCGTTTGAATTCTACTGGAATGAGGAGGAACGTTGTTGATGATCTCTAGGCTGTCCGTGAACCGTTGAGATTCGGCTTCGTTTTTCTGATGGAGCCTGGGGGGAAGGTGTGGTTCCCTCTTTGTTTGTGCCCCTGAATTGTATACAGGGATCGATGTGATCTAACCTGTAGGGCAAAAAGTTTCATTTTATATATTTTTCTTTCCGCGATGCTCTATCATTTCAGCTTTTATATCGCGAGAGTCGCGATTGCCCAATCATTTCGGCTATTTTTTGCGGTGCCCAATCATTTCGGCTATTTTGCATGCATACATTTTTACTTGCTGATTTTGTTGCAAGTTGCCCCATCATTTCGGCTATTTCATATGCATTTGTGGCTCGCTGACTTTTCACTGCGAGTTTGGGATTTGATACCGATTTAGGCATCAACATCGCTATAACTGGGATATTACCAGGAGCGAATCATCATTTGCCTCTGTCGATGACGAACAAAGGTGGCTTAGCGAACAAGATAAGATCCTGTCGACTAAGGCTTTTGACTTTATGAGCCGTAAGGGTCTCGTAAAGGTATTTCTCCCTACGAGTCGTGAGGATCTCGTAAGTGCGTTTTCTCCTTGAAGATCATGAGGATCTCATGTGTATGGTCCCTTATAAGTCGTAAGGATCTTACAAGAGTGGTTTCTCCTTATAAGCCGAGAGGACTTACAAGTGTCTTTTGCCATATGAGCATATCCACGGTCTCTGGTGAGACTTTATTGGGAAAATGTTTATTTGTGCCCGTGGATTGTATACAAGGGTCATTACTGAACCGCTTGTATGGCAGCATTGGAGGTTGTGATGGCTTAAGAACAGGTTCAGACCTCTGTAGCTTAAGGCTTTTGAATCCTATGAGCCGTGAAGGTCTCAAAGGAGGGTTCTCCTTACGAGTCGTGAGGATCTCTCAAGTGTAATTTCTCCTTAGGAATCGTGGGGATCCCTAAGTGTGTTGCTCCCTTGTGAGTCGTAAGGATCTCACGCAGGTGGTTTCTCCTTACAGGGTCGAGAGGACCTTGCAAGTGTCTTTTAACGAGGTCGCGCCCTTTCGGGTTTTCACAAAACTCGCCGGTAGCCCTGCTGTTTTTACTCATGGAACCCTCTCGGGTTTTCATCCGTGCCCAATTTGCTTATGGACATACCGTTTTCCTTTTCTTTTGTGTCAGCCTTGGGATGCTGCGGTCCGTAGTAGTTTATAGATATCTCGGTCAATAGCCAGTTTTAGGACATAGTGGTCCATCGTTAGTTTAAGGACGTTTCGGTCCGATAGCCGGCTACTACTTGCAGAGTTTGGGCTCAGGAAGATAGCGAGCGGACATAGGCGTTGTCATCTATCGTTGACCTAGGCTGTGACTCGTCAGGCATAGTATTTCTTCAGGAAGCGACCGTTTATTGGCCTAAAAGGTCTTTCACCATGCATGTCCATGAGTAGATAGGCTCCACCCTGGTAAACTTTGTCTATGATGTATGGGCCTTCATAATTCGGATCGAATTTTCCCTGTTTGGCATGATTGGGGATTATAGGTCTCTTGACCACTAGTATGAGTTCGCCTTGGCGGAATGTCCTCGGCCTAGTTAATCTCTCATATGAGCGTGTCATCTTTGCTTTATAAGCCTCCAGATTTTGTTGCGCCATGAGCCGGGTTTCATCAAGGGCGTCGAGCTCCTCAAGCCGAAGGTGAGCATTTTCTTCGTCTGTTGGCTCATATTGAACCGCCACTCGTAGAGAGGGTAACTCTATCTCGAGAGGGAGTACCGCTTCTGTGCCAAATACCAATCCATACGGCGTTGTATTCGTGGCCGTTTTGAACGTAGTTTGATACGCCCAGAGAGCTTTATGCAGTCTTTCGTGCCAGTCCCTCTTATTTCGAGACACCGTCTTTTTCACGATCTTTGTCAAGGTCTTGTTGAAAGCCTCAACTAGATCGTTAGCTCGGGGATTATAGACTGAAGAGTATCTCCAATCTATATTATGCTGTTGTGCGAAGCGGCTGATTTTATAGCTTCTATTGGCTGGCCAGTTATCGGAGATAATCCGTCGCGGAGTGCCGAACCGGTAAATGACGTGTGTCTTGAAGAAATGGAGGATATTCTCCATCTTCACTTCTCTTAGCGGTATTGCTTCTGCCCACTTAGAAAAGTAATCGGTCGTCGCCAATATGAACCGATGTCCTCTGGATGATGCTGGCTCAATGTGTTTGATTATGTCAGTTCCCCACATTTCGAACGGCCAGCTAGCCACCGTTGGATATAGTGGATTTGGATGCTGATGGATGAAGTCCCCGTGAATCTGGCACGAGTGGCACTGCTTCGCATATTCGAGGCAGTCTTGGATCATTGTGGGCCAATAATAGCCCATCCTTTTGATCTTCAGTTTCATCTTTGGCTTGGCTTGGTGAGAACTGCAGAGTCCATCACGAATTTCTTGGACGACTCTCTTTGGCTCTTCAGGTCCCAGGCATCTTATCCATAAAGAATCAAATGATCTCTTATACAGAGTATCATTAACAAAGGCAGAATATAGAGCTCGTTTCATGAGCTGATGTCTTGAAGACGTATCTTCAGGCATTCGACGGGATTTGAAGTAGTCTATAAAGACTTCTCTCCAATCCTTAGCCCTTTCCTGGTCTTTTATTTGTAGGGCCGTTTGCTCGGTAACTCCCTTTTCTTCGGACGACTCCGGAGATATTTCTGCTGGCGCAAGAACCCGACGGCTTTACACAACGATCCTCACGTCATCGAGATTCTCGTCGGCCAGTTCTTTAGCGAGTTTGGCCAGTGCATCCGCTTTGCTATTGTCCGCACGCGGTATGCTTTCTAGGGTGTATAAGGGAATTTGAGTCAGCAGTTGCTGCACTCTCTCGCCATACTTTACCAACTCTGGTTTGCATGTTTGATAGTCGCCGTTTACTTGGCTAACGACCAGTTGGGAGTCTCCGTATATGAGGAGGTTTTCGATTCCCATGTCGACAGCGATCTCAAGACCTGCTATCAAAGTTTCATACTCGGTTTCATTGTTTGTCCTCGGCTTGTTAAGGAGAAGGCGAAGCGCATTATCCCCCTTTGTAGAGTTATGAAGATGAGGATTACCCCAGATTTGATTATGGGGATGTTTTGTTTGCGCTTCTTCATGGAAGATGCTCCATCGAAGTAGAGTTCCCACCGGGTATCATTCTCTCTTCTCTCCCCGTCGATTGTGTCAAACGCGTGTTCGTCTGGAAATCCGCAGTTCAAGGGAGAGTCGGCAGGTATCGGATGCTCAGCGAGAAAGTCGACGATAGCCTGGCCTTTCACTGCCTTGAGGGGACGATAAGTTATCGAGAACTCCATCAAGAGCAGGGCCCATTTAGCGAGTCGTCCTGTTAGTATGGCTCTTGACATCAAATACTTGAGAGGATCCACTTTTGATATGAGATGGACCTCGTGTGCCAACGCGTAATGTCTAAGCTTCGTTATTGCGAAGATCAACGCCAGGCAGTGTTTTTCGATGGGGGAGTAGTTGCTTTCTGCCCCAAGGAGAACTCGACTCAAATAGTAAAGGGCTCTCTCCTTCCCTTGGTCATTCTCTTGTGCCCACAGCGCGCCTAAAGAACCTTCGAGGGCTGTTGTATACGGGATGAAGGGTTTTCCCTTAACCGGAACAGTTAGTACCGGTGGGTTCTGCATGTATTGTTTAATTTCGTCCAGTGCGCTTTGGCATTTGCAATCCCAAACGAAAGGGGTTCCTTTCTTCATCAGGTGACTGTAGGGGCGGCATTTACCAGAGATGTTAGCTATGAACCGACGGATATACGCGAGCTTTCCTTGGAGAAACCGCAGCTATTTGAGATTCCTTGGTGGAGGCATTTCCATGATCGCCTTAATTTTCGACGGGTCTATCTTGATGCTTTGGTGTCGGACGACGAATCCTAGAAACTTGCCCGAGAAAACTCCGAATGCACATTTTAAAGGGTTCATCTTCAAATTGTATTTCCGAAAGCGCTGAAACACGATCTTCAGATGTTCTAAATGTTCCTCATATGATTTGCTTTTAACCACGAGATCGTCAATATAGCATTCGACGATTTCATGTATGAGGTCATCGAAAATCTTCGTCATGGCCCTCTGATAGGTGGCACCGGCGTTCTTTAGACCGAAGGGCATCACCTTGTAGCAGAATATGCCCAAAGTAGTCCGGAAAGCGGTATGCTTCTGGTCTTCGAGATGCATCCTTATCTGATTGTATCCTGATGAGCCGTCCATGAAGGAGAAGACTTCGTGGGTGGACGTATTGTCGATCATCAGCTCAGTGACCGATACTGGAAAGTCGTCCTTCGAGCAAGCTTTATTGAGGTCCCGAAAGTCTACGCAGGTGCGCACCGTCCCATTTTTCTTCATCACTGGGACGATGTTGGCAATTCAGTCAGGATACTGAAACTCTTGGATGAAGCCGGAGTCGATTAGCTTCTTGACCTCGGCGTTGATGCTTATTTCAAGTTCGAGCCGCATTCTTCTTGGTGCTTGCTTGACTGGCTTGACGTCAGGAGATATCGCCAATTTATGCTCCGCTATTTCCGGATCTAGCCCCGGCGTCTCGGAGTAGTTCCATATGAAGCAGTCTTTATATTGCATGAGCACGTCTTTTAGCGTAGCCACCTGTTCTTTAAATAGTAGCTCACTGACGAACGTTGGCTGCGGGTCGTTTTCCGTCCCCAGGTCGATTTTCCTTAGGTTGTGGACTATCGTTTGCCGCCGCCTGAGCGAGCATCTCCTGCAGCTTTTCACGTTGCAGTCAAACTTTTGTCAGGGACCGAGTTTGAGGTCGGTGACTAGTAGAAGCTCGAACTTCGTCTTTGGAATTCACCACATAGACTATGTGAACTACCATGCCCCCAGGCTTGGGGTGTTTGGAGTTTTGGCCTTTGGAGTTTTCTCCGGGCACTTAATCTTTATTAGGCCTCTCTTTTTTTTATGAAAAGCCGCTTTGGTTTTGGGAGGAACCGCTGTATCAGGATCCGTCTTAGGATGAGTCCCCTTCACTTACTTCCACACCTTATATATAGATGAGGAAAGTTGTTTTAGGGAGCGAACTTGTCTCTGCTGTCGTGGGATCTCCATAGGCTGCAGAGATTTCTCAAATATTGCGGTAGGAAAATTTTATCTGATCCTTCGCACCAATTTGAAGCTGTTCCTGGTTGGAACAACATTCACCACTGAGGTTGAAACAGAACCATACAGAGAACTGTACCCAGCTCATTTTGTATGATGCCAATATCGTCGTCGACCATTTCTTACGGCCGGGATTTGATTAGCTTCAGGATTTTGCCGAGCCAGCCCCCTGTTTCCTTTGAGAGTTTGAATATTCTGCCCCCTGCGTCGACCTTGGTCCTTGGCATGTGCCAGTTGTTTGAGGACTGATTCTGTCGGCAAAGCTGCTTCTTGGGGAGCCCGCCTGTGGAAGACAGACTTCCTCTGGGCTTCCTCTATCGGCGTTGAGGCACCGAGAGTGGGAGGTGGGAGCATCGACCCAAAGAGAAGCCCGTTGATTTCTTGAAGAGACGGATTGCAGAAATTTAAGGCTGCAAGTGACCCATACTTGACTCCACCGGATATGACAGAGCCTGAGTTGCTAGGATGGGAGCAAACGCTATTCTTCATAGAGAAGAAATGCTGACTTCAGTATCCACTTCCCTAAGGGCAACCAAAAACATACACACCGCGATTATTTGATCGCGGGAAAAACACGACACACGAAGTGTGAAGTGGAAAGAGGAAAAGGTCCCACCGGACGTGCCAGAATCTGTTCCACGCCGAACACGGAGACGCGACCGTGTAGGTCCGTCTTTCCTGAATTCGGGGCAGATGCTAATTGGTGCTATCCGTCCACCTCTCCGAAGATGCCAAGTTGATTTATGGCACCGTGTATCGAAGGTTTAAATGGATGCGACCGATATAGAAGACTTCGTCAGATTCCCTCTCGTTGAGGGGTTTTTGATTGTGGGGACGCTCTTCCCTGCAGGCGCAAGCCCCTGCAGTTAAATATGCTACCGCATCGCGGTAATCACTTTCTCCTTCTCCAGATGGTCACTTCGTGTCGTGTGTGTTTGTTTTGTTTTTTGGTTGCTCGTGGATTGTATACGGAGACTAATTTATGTTGTCGCCTGTAGGGCGTGGATTAGTCCAAATCCGTATTTTCTTAGATTTGGTTTTGGGTTTTGGGTTTAAGGATACGTTAGTCTCATTTGAGACTAAAATCAACTTAAACGTTTGTTAAGGATACGTTAGTCTAATTTTAGACTAAGATCAACTTAACGGGATCGTTTAGATCCCACAAGAGAGCATTTGGACTCTATTGTTAGTTTAGGAACATTACGGTCGATTACCAGTTTAAGGACATGGTGGTCCATTACCAGTTTAAGGACATGGTGGTCCAAGGTTAAGGACATCATAGTCCATGGGTTTAAAGGGACCCCACAGCCTGAGATTAAGGACATCATAGTCCGTGGGTTTAAGGACCCCACAGTCTAAGATTAAGGACATCATAGTTCGTGGGTTTAAGGACCCCACAGTCCAGTTTAAAGACGTCATAGTCTGTGGAATGTATGGTTGTCGGGACCCGTCACCTCTCTGAAGACGTTGAAGGATTACAACGACAAATATCAGAGAAGTAAAGAGATGTACCCTTGAACCTATGTGGGTTGAGAGACCTATAGTCCAATTGGGACTAAGATCTATGATTTATGAGCATATGAACTCAATTAATCTGAATTGAGGACTTATGGCCAATTTGGGCTAAGTCCATTCAATTACAATGTTAAACATTTGTTTTTGAGTTGTTAGATGTTTGTTTGAGCCCAATCCCTTAAAAATGTTAAGCATTGGTTTGGTCTCTGACAATATTTTGTCTTTAGTTGAATGCTGCGCATTTGTCATAGCTCCAGGCTTATTCAAAGAACAGTTTATGTTCTTTCCAAGCGCACATAAAAGCATGTGGCGCGCTTGACACTAGCGCCAGTCGATGAGCGCAGTGCACAATGGTTAAAGCGCTAATGCGCTTAGCGCCAGATGTGAAGCGCTAATGCGCTTAGCTCTTTGCGCTAAATGAAGAGCGCCGATGCGCTAGATGTAGAGCGCTGATGCGCTATAGTTGAAGCGTTGAGGCGTTCGGTGCTGATGCCATATAATGAGCGCAAAGTGCTTTAGTAATGCGGCGCACACATAAGGAGCACGTGGCGCGCTTAGCGCTGAGCGCTAGCCAATGAGCTCAGTGTGCTAAGTTTGAAGTGCTATGGCACTGCAGCGCTTTGCGCCAGATGAGAAGCGCTAAGGCACTTTTAAATTAGGAGCGCTAAGTCTCTTCTTAGATTAGGAGCACTAGGGCTCTTCTTAGGTTAAATTTGCGCTCTGAAGATTATATTCTCTTTGATAAGAGACTTTGTCTCAAGATTCTAAAAACAAAGTTCTTAGTTTATAGGAGATATTTCAATCTCTTTTTGATGAAAGGCTTTGCCTTTATGGATCTGTGATCCTAAGCCCCCCTTTATAATGAGATGTTCATAATCTCTTTTGTGGAAGACAATTTGTCTTATAGATCTATGATCCGTGAAAGAAGTAAATACTTCTTTTTATATTGAGATGATTTCGTCTTTCTATTCATTTTTTTTTACCTTGAAAAGAATTGTCTTCTTTTGCCGAAAGCTTCTTCTTCTTCTTGAGATTTTCTTAAAGTTTATGGGGGGTTCCCCCCTCTAAGACTTGAACTCTTGGGTCCTTTATATAGGGGATGCTGATTGTTGAATCAGTTAAAGAGATTTATTCTCTAATTGATTTGGGAATTTCCCCACCGTCGGATCTTTGATCCAAGGGCTTCTGGTTTACAGAAGATAATCTTCTTGTTTTAACAAGATTAAGAAATCTTTCCCCCTTACAGAATTTGTTCTTTATTTTAGTGATTTTTAATCACTATTGGATCATTGATCCAACGGTGTTCCAAATTCAGAGCACAATCTTTTCTGTTTGGAAAGATTCAACAGAATTTATTCTTGTTAATTAATGATTTAATCATATCTGTTGGATATTTGATCCAACGGTGAGGAACATTTAGTTCCAGTGCTAGCGCTTATGCGCTCTGCGCATGGTGAGCTACTTGGAGCGCAGCGCTCTTAGCGCCAGCGCACACGTGCTTTGCACGTGGTGCGCTACTTGGAGCGCAGCGCATCTAGCGCTAGCGCCTATGCGCTTTGCACGGGGTGCGCTAGTTGTAGCGCAGCGCTTTTATAAAAGCACAGCTTTAATTCAAATTTTGAATTCTAAACAGAGCTTTGCACTAATTGGGGAAACACCCATGGCTTATGTGCAAAAAAAAATGGCACATGAGCTATATGATGGGCAAAATGCCATTTTGTAAAGCCCAAGGGGCTATGTGTAAATGTGTAAGTCTATAAGAGGCAACATGATGAAAATATCTAATATACTTTTTCATTCCCCTCAAAATCTAGGGTTTGTGCCTCTTTCCCCTTTCTGAAGGTTCTAAACCTTCTTCTTTCTTTTGAATTAAATCAAGAGTTTTACTCTTTCTTTTCCAAAACTAAATAGTTTTCACCACAAAATCCACAAAGGGGTGCTTAGATCTCCCATCAGAACTCAAAAAGAAGAGATTTTTAAAATCTCACATTTCTTGATCTTCAAGATCCTGCCGACAGAGGAGGAAGAAGGAGGCCCCTCTCCGAAAACCCCATTTTTGGGAAGACCCAGGGCTCCAAAGAAGAACCCCTTTCATCAACTCCAAAACCTCTCAGGAGTTTAACTCCACTTTAAATCCTCTTTTGGGATTCTAAATCCTATTTCTGGGACTAAAAACCTCCTTTTCCTCGCCGACGCCCGAGCGCTCAAGCGTCCAGCACCCACGTGCCAGGCACGTGGTGCGCCCGCGCTCGAGCGCTCAAGCGACCAGCGCCCACGTGCCGGGCACGTGGTGCGCTAGCGCTCGAGCGCCTTGCACTCAGAGCGCCCAGCGCCCACGTGCCGGACATGTGGTGCGCCCGGCGCCCAAGCGCCCGGCACGTGGTGCGCTAGCTCTCGAGCGCCCTGCGCCCACGTGCCGGGCACATGGTGCGCCAGTGCCTAAGCGTCCAGCGCTCGCGTATTAGATACACGGAGCGCTGCCCCCCCGGTATCCTTTGGATGCCCTTTCCCTTATATATATATACATACACACAGACACACACATACTCTAGAACACTGTCCCTCTCAAAAAAATTTAGGCCGGGTGCTGCCCCGCACCTCGCAAGGGGGCTGCTAGCCCCCTTGACCCACAGCCCGCTATCCGGGTAGCAGGACCCCCGTAAAAACTCTGCGGGGCCCCCGATACATCCAAAAATCCTTCAAAACACGACACTGCACATTGAGTTCGCATGACCAGTTTAACCCGTTAATCGGAGGTTCTCTCGCTCCAAAGGCGAGGGGTAATTAACGGCAGCTTAGTCCGCGGCTGCCGGAGATTCGGATCCCCACAATCGTTAAACCCGGCCTACCCTAGGCAGGGGGAATCTGTAATGCGCCTGACAAGCGCGCGCATATTCCCATCTCAATGGGGTGACGAAAAACACCCTACAGGGTTGTATGTGATATGACCGGTTTATTAAATCAAGTGTTGATTTAATATTGACTTTTAGCTCATTTATTTAAACCTTTTCTATTTGGATGTGTGCATGAATGTATGTATGTATATTTACATGTTGATATGGATGCACATATACATGCATACATGTGTCATGGTTGTTGATACATTGAAGATGGAACTGCAAGACTCACATGGTGTGTGTGTGTGTGTGTTTGTTATTGAGTAAAAGAAAACGATTAAATCATGGTTGAATATTCTTCTACACTATTCTTTACTTGACCTAAGTTTTGACCATGGTTTAATTCTCTTTTGTTCTTTAACTCATTAACAAAATATCTAGATATTTATTAACCATGGTTCTATATGAGTGTGACTCATATATTTATTTTTTTTCTTTCTCATTTATCTTGAGAATTATCACAAATAGAGCTCAAGCTTTGACATCTCCTTCTTCTTCCTCCTTCATGCTCTCTTGCTTTTTCTAGTGAGTGAAGAAAAGAAAAAGGTAAGGTTTTTAAGTGAGAATACAAACCACATCACTAATCTATACTAGTCTAGACCATTAGTGTAGGTTGTTTGCTCCACTTCTTCATAGATCAAGTGAAGCTATAAGTTTGAGCCAAGAGACTCCGGGTGGATCGTTGTGGACTTGGAAGGATTCTAGCGAGCCGGTTCAAACCATTGTTGATCTATGGAGTCACAAGAGGAGGTCTACAAAGGTTGTATTTCTCCCCACTTATTCTTAAACACTACATATTATGTGATACTTTATGTTGTTACCCTAGATTTCTAGTTCGATTCATGGTTGGTATTACTTAGCACCCCCTAAATTTTTAATATAGCATGTATGATGCAACCCTAACCCTAGGCATGGTGCTAAGGAATCCCTACAGTGGTATCGGAGCAAAGCTAGAAATTTAGATGATATTAAATATTACGAAACCGAAACAACTCCGAAAAATACGATATTCTAAAACCCTAGAATGAACTCTCTGTCGATTTTAAAACAGTCTTTAAAAATTATTTTAGTAACTGCAGAAGCTTACATGTGATGCATATAGAACACAGAAGAAAATTGAGGCCGTTCCATCAGATTTCACCTGATGAGAACCCATGAAAAACCGAGCAGGCCGACCCAATGTGCCCCATTTCGCCTCGGTTTTCTTCTCTGCTCTGGTCTGTAGGTTTTGGGGTTTCAGGTATTGTTTGTTTAGCCCAAAATTTCATGTGATGTTTATTTTGTTTAGGGGCTAATTCCTACTATTTCGTAGTCGTAATTTTAACAATATTTTGGTAACTTGGACGATATTTAACAGTTCGAACGAATATCACACACCACCTCATTACTCTCGCTGGAAATTTTCAAGTGTTGGAATTTCCCAAGTTGAACATATTCGGAAGATCGTGCAAGTATCCCTATGGACCCTCTAGAAGAACGTAACCCTAACTCGATCCTATAACCATGGAACCACGGCCAAACCTTAGGGTTTGCCGTAGTTCCGTGGCGCCATAAGTGAGGCAAGAGTTGACCCTTCTACGGTTGGTCCATAGACACTGTGGCACGTTTTGGGTATTTTAACTTTGCTCAAGTGTTGAGCTCTCGGGGTAATTTTTGGTGTTTGTTGATTCGATCGAAACGTTTAATATCGTCTAGATATATGTGAAAGTGATGATTCCAATTGTTGTTGTTTTTCACTTTCTTTTCTATGACCGTAAGTGTAGTATGTGGTATATCGCCGGTTTCGTTGCTATACATCAACGACAATTGGGGTACGCATACTTACTTACGTTGATGACATGTGATGTTATGTGTTGCTGAGATATGATGTACAGGATCGTCGTGATTGAATGGTCGGGGGTTTATGTGAGATGAGAGTTTTTATTTTCATTCATGTAAAATTAATTGTATGTAATATTCTTTTATTGGGGCACTTCCGGGTTGAGGATGATGTCACCATTGCTGTATATTATTTACTTTTCCGCATTAGGATAGACCCAAGGAGGGGAGCACAAGTGACCGGGCTCTAGGGTTCAGTGGGAGGCCATTTCGAAGAGTCGAGACCGGGTCTTCTAAACTCTAGAATTGGTAGGGTCACTTGCCGCTCTTGTAGAGGTCTAGGGGTGTGGGCTTGGCTATCCATCGCGACCGTGGAATCCGTATTTTCTATTGTTGGCTAAATACAAAATACGGTCCTCCTAGCATATCCTATACTTTCATATATGTGCTTCTGCTGTTGATATTCTGTGATATGATCACTTTATATGATGAGATGAATGGTGTATTATATATATGATATATAATAAACGTTGCTTATGTTTTGCATCCGCGCTAGTCCCGCCCCTCTATGCCGTTAGTTAAGTAACCTAACGGTACATAACGGGACATTGTGGCGAATGCGGATGGCATAAGTGTACGTTCTATTTTAATTTCTTTTCTGTGATGGCTTAAGGACTTAAATGATGGGACTACATTGATGAGATTAATGTAAAGAAAAATGAACCTAAAAGATGTTGTAGAATAGGATTTGAAACCTACTCGGATTTTTATGAAAATGCAAGTTTTCAAAGTGCGGAGCTTAAGCCACTCCTTTTTAAGCCCATTTAATTCTACAACGATATCAAGTTCAAAGCGTTAAAAGTTTTCTTAAAAACTATTCACAGCCATCCATCATTTTAGGAAGTAGAGTACTTAGTATTCGTGCTACCTATGTTGACTATAGCCAAGGCGTAGTGTACGGTAGCTAAGTGATGTCTTCCTACACAGCATATGATGCGATTAATTAGGACAGCCACATGATTATGTTGACCATAGCCAATGGTCATGTGGGTGGGTCTAATTAATCATGAAATGACGGGTAGAACTTGACTAGTGCTTATGATATGTTGACCATAGCCAAGGTCATGAGTTCTAGGGGTAAAAACCAAATCGGGAGTTTCAAGAGTTGAAATTTGCAATGAGATTGCATACCTTCTATGTGATAGTAGGACCCTGATCCCACTGTGAGCAAGAGTTGCTCCCAGGAGAATTTTGCACTTTACAATTAGTTAACCCATTAGGTGTCTAGAAAGGTGTCAACGGGGCTACGCCTCTGGGAAAATGAGGTTTATTTTAATTAGGTCCGTGTGAAAGTACGGGAAACCTCCCTCAAAGTACCGGCACTGGCCTGGCTGAACGGTTAGCGAAGTTGTAGAATGTAATTAATCCTGGCTAGTTTTCTATTTAAGGTTTGAAGAAAAATTTGATAAAAGCACTGGGAGATATCGATTAGATAAGATAATAACCAATCTGATCTTTGTAAGAACTTTCGCTGAGTGTATTCTTTTCTCTCTCCTAATGGCAGATAACCATGACTGGACTTAAGCTACTGTCAGAGAAAAATAAGCTAACCGGGCCGAACTATAAAGACTGGCTGAGGAACATTAACATTGCTCTTACATATGATAAAGTATCATATGTCCTCACTGCCTCAGCCCCACCCAGCCCAGGTCCTGGATCTTCTGTTGCGAGTAAGGAGATCCGCAAAACGTGGGATATTGACTGTGCTACTGCCAAATGCTTCGCGCTTGCATCGATGGACAATACACATCAAAAGCAGCACGAGCAGATGGATGTTTATTCCATCTTTCTCCATACAAAAGAGTTGTATGGGGAACAATCTCGGACCCTGAGATACGAAGCATCTCGAAAGTTGTTTCAGATGCGGATGTCTCCTGGCACACCAGTAGGCGATCACGTTTTGAAGATGATAGCTCTTATTGAAGACTTGAGGACCTTAGATGGACAATGAAGAACGAACAGTATATTGATATTGTTCTTCAGTCTCTTCCCCCTGTCTTTGCTCAATTCATAGTAAACTTCAACATGCATAACATGGAGAAGTCACTACCCGAACTTCTCAATATGTTGAGAAGTGCGGAGAGCACGCTTAAAGCGAAGTCTCCCTCTCTGATTGTTAGACAATCATCCTCTTCCATCCCAAAAGCTAAGGCCAAGGGAAGGAATAAGAAGAAATCCACCAAACCGAGAGGTGGAATCAAGAAGGTACCAGGAAGAGACAAATCCAAGGTTGAGAAGTCAGGAAAAGGAGAATGTTTTCACTACAAGAAAATGAGACACTGGAAGCGGAACTGTACGAAGTACCTTGATCTCAAGAAAAGGAAGCATAGTGATGCTTCAGCTTCAGGTATGTTCGTAACTGAAAATTGTTTTTCTATAAACTCTGCTTCCTGAGTATTGGATACCGGTTCGGGTTCTCATATCTGCAATTCTGTGCAGGCGTTGAGAAATAGTAGAGTTTTGAAGACCGGTGATCACACTCTCCGAGTTTAATGGTTCCAATGTACATGCAGTTTCAGTGGGAGAGTATTACCTAGGGTTGCCGTTGGGTTGTATATTGGTTTTGAAGCCATGTTATTTGTACCAAGCATGCTTTGTAATATAATATCTGTTTCTTTGTTAGACAATGAAAGATATCATTTTTTATTGCAGCACAATGTTATGAACATTAAACTAAATTAAGGGTTGATTGGTTGTGGTACACTTAATAACGGGATATACAACCTTAATCAACACACAGTTTTTAACATACAACACACAAATAAAAGAAAATTTTCAGATATAAATGAACCTTTTCTTTGGCATTGTAGACTTGGTCATATTAATGAAACAAGACTAAACAAACTTCATAAATATGGATATTTAAATCATTTTGAGTATAAATCTTATGCGATTTGTCAGTCATGTATCAAAGGGAAAATGACCAAAACTCTGTTTACTTGACACGGAGAAAGAGCTACAGAGCTCTTGGGCCTCATACATAGTGATGTATGTGGGCCAATGTCTACACATGCGAGAGGCGGTTTTTCTTACTTCATAACTTTTACTGATGATTTCTCAAGATTCGGTCATGTGTTTTTATTAAAGCATAAGTCTGAAGCTTTTGAGAAATTCAAGGAGTACAAACTTGAAGTAGAAAAACAAATAGGAATGAGCATCAAAATACTTCGATCAGATCGAGGTGGAGAGTATCTTAGTACAGAGTTTTCGAACTTCCTAAAAGAGAATGGGATTCTCTCTCAGCTCACTTCCCCTTACACACCACAGCACAACGGTGTGTCAGAGCGGCGGAATCATACCCTATTAGATATGGTACGATCCATGATGAGTGATACTGAGTTACCTCTCTCCTTTTGGGGGCATGTATTAGAGACTGTAGATTTTTTGTTGAACAAAGTTCCAACCAAGACCGTGTCTACCACTCCATATGAGATATGGTATGGGAAGAGACCATCTCTTAAACGAGTTAAGATTTGGGGTTGTCCGGCTTTTGTCAAAAAAAAGAATCCAGACAAACTCGAGACACGATCGGTCAAATGTATATTTGTGGGATATCCAAAACATTCATTTGGATATCTTTTCTACCACAAGGAGGAACAAAAGGTGTTTGTTTCTCAACATACCACATTTTTAGAAAATGAGATTTTTCCAAATGATACTAATGGCAATGTGGTAGATCTAGAAGAGGTTCTAGAAACACAAGTTACAAATGAAGACTTGGTTGTACCTGATGTTGCAACAGAATCTTATGAACCTCAGCCACTCCGTAGATCTGGTAGGACTTCTCGCCCACCGGAGAGATACTATGGTTTTCTCATTGATGGTGATAGAGAAGATTGCATCATGGATGATAATGACCCTACCAGTTTTCAACAAGTTATCACGAGTGGTGACTCTGTGAAGTGGCTGGATGCCATGAGATCTGAAATGGAGTCTATGTACACCAACAAAGTATGGACTTTGGATGTTGTACCCTATGGGGTAAAACCCGTAGGGTGCAAATGGATCTTTAAGAAAATGATCGGTGTTCTCCTCCGAATACAGAGACGGGACCGTGTAGGTTCGTCTTGCCTGAATTTTGGGGCAGATGCTAACTGGTGCTATCCGTCCACCTCTCCGAAGATACTAAGTTGATTTATGGTACCGTGTATCGAAGGTTTAAACGGATGCGGCCGATGTAGCGGACTTCGTCAGATTCCCCCTCATTTGAGGGGTTTTTGATTGTGGGGACGCTCTTCCCTGCAGGCGCAAGCCCCTGCAGTTAATTACGCTACCGCATAGCGGAAACCACTTTCTCCTTCTCCAGATGGTCACTTCGTGTCGTGGGTATTTGTTTTGTTTTTGGTTGCCCGTGGATTGTATACGGAGACTAATTTATGTCGTCACCCGTAGGGCGTGGATTGGTCCAAATCCGTATTTTCTTAGATTTGGGTTTGCGGGGTTGGGTTTAAGGATACGTTAGTCTCATTTGAGACTAAGATCAACTTAAACGTTTGTTAAGGATACGTTAGTCTAATTTTAGACAAAGATCAACTTAACGGGATCGTTTAGATTTGACAAAAGAGCATTTAGGCTCTATTGTTTAGTTTAGGTACATTGCGGTCGATTACCAGTTTAAGAACATGGTGGTCCAATGTTAGTTTAAGAACATCTCGGTCCAATGTTAGTTTAAGGACATCTCGGTCCAGTTTAAAAACATCATGGTCTGTAAAAGTTAAGGACATCATACTCCATAGGTTTAAGGACCCCACAGTCCGAGGTTAAAGACATCATAGTGCATGGGCTTAAGGACCCCACAGTCCGTAGTTTAAAGACGTCATAGTCTATAAAGTTTAAGGAAATCATAGTCCATGAGTTTAAGGACCCCACGGTCCATGGAATGATTGGTTATCGGGACCCGTCACCTCTCTGAAGACGCTGAGGATTACAACGACAAATATCAAAGGAGTGAAGAGATGTACCCTTGAACCAAAGTTGTTTGGGAAATCTGTAGTCCAATTTAGGACTAAGATCAATTAATTAGATTATGAGCACATGGGCTCAGTTAAATCTGAATTAAGGACTTATGGCCAACTTGGGCTAAGTCCAATTAGGTTTAAAATATTGGACCTTTGTTTGGACTGTTAAACATTTGTCTGGGTTCAGCCTCCCCATTATTTAGCAATGCTAAACATGGGTTTGGGGTTCTGACAACATTTTTTCTTTATCAAGTGCTGAGCACTTATATATCATATGAGACGATCAATCTTAGAAGACAAGAGTGTATTTGAAGCTCAGTCAAAGGGGAGTCTGCCTTTAGCCAATGTGGGCTAAGTATGTTTTGAATATAGTGTTAAACACTAGCACATATTCTGCTATCACGTGCTCCCACGTGATGCATCAAAACATAGTGTTAAACACTAAGGCTGAAATGCTCACGTGGGATCATGTGAGGCGTCTGATGATTGGGCCCTGCCTTTATTTATTCTCAGAATATTCACATAAGTGTTAAACACTTTTAATCTTCAGGCCATCACGTGTGGGCACGTGATGGATATCTATGTATTGATTATTAAAGTGTTTATTAGGGGTCACGTAGGGACACGTGAGGGCGCCCAAAGTCTATTCTGCCTTTGGCTTTGTTCCCTTTATTTTGAGGGTCACGTGTGAGCACGTGAGGCATTGCCTCCAAGCTTTTCTTTCTCATTTTAAGGGATCTGTTTTAGGGGTCACATGGGGCATGTGACCTAGTTTTGTTCTTTCATTTCTGATCATTGAGGATAGGGGTCACGTGCTACCACGTGACCAAGTTCTTTACGTGCATGGAGAGCTTTAAGTCTCTCGTTTTAAGAATTAAATTCTCTGTAGGGTTAAACCCTAATTCTGTTTTAGAGGAATTAAATTCCTATGTATATGGTAGAATTAAATTCTTATGTAGGGTTAAACTCTAGTTCTGTTCTGGAGGAATTAAATTCCTATGAGTTTGGGAGAATTAAATTCTCATATATGGTTAAACCCTAGTTTTATCTTGGAGGAATTAAATTCCTGTGAATTTGGGAGAATTAAATTCTCAAAACTCAATTCTCCCTCTAAGTTTTGGATCTGCATGGCCGAATCTCCCCGATGAGAATTAAATTCTCAATCTGTGGGGAGATTTGCTTCTGCAGATCTTCAACCAGAGGAAGAACTAAGTTCTTTTGCAGAAGAGTTAAACTCTTAGATTAAGAATTAAATTCTCTTTTTGTTTTATGAAAAGCTTGGATCCCTTTCCCCTTTCTCACCTAGGGTTTCTTTTCTTGAGAATTAAATTCTCTTTTCTTTTCTCTCTGCTATTTGCCTTGGGAAAATTTCAAGATCCCAAAATTCTATATCCCTCTTCTCTTCTTGGCTTCTATTTACAGGAGAAAGAAAAGAATCAGTTTGTTTAGTGAATTTTTTATTGAAAGATTTTGTTTGTTTTTGTAACTAACATGATCTCAGTGAATTTTATTCACCATTAGATTTTTAATCCAAAAGATATTCTGTTTGTTATTTTTGATGAATTTTAGGGTAATCTCTCCTTGTATAAAATCTTTCCATAAATTTGTAATTTTTAATCACCATTGGATTTTTTAATCCAACGGTGCTCCATTTTACAGAGCATAATCCTTTTTTGTTTGGGAAGATTTAAAGAAATACTTTCCCAGTTAGGGTCTTTGATCTCCCTTAATTAGAATTTGATTCTATTAATTCAGAAGGCTTTTAAAGCCCATCACGTATTGGCACGTGATCCAAATGGAAATAGCATTTAATTCTGTCAATTAAAGAGCTGGAGGACCTGGCACGTGTTGGCACGTGATCCTCTTTTATTCAGAATTTAATTCTGTCTTTTAACTGGGCTAAAGGACCATCACATGTCAGCACGTGACCCTTGGTCACGTGTGAGCACGTGATGCCCCATTGGGGTCTTTCCTTAGCTGTTTTGTTTACACTTTTGTTTGATTTTAGAATTTAATTCTATAGAGTGGAGACCACAGGAAACTATCACGTGTCAACACGTAACCCTTGGTCACGTGTGAGCACGTGATACCTCATTGAGGTATTCCCTGATTTTTATCAGGGAACAAATGCCCCCACAGCGTTGTTCTCACGTGCCTGCACGTGAGTGCAACGCTGTCACCTTTGTGACCGTTGGATCTGTCTAAGGAATAGGGGAGATGAAACGTTTCCCATCACATTCTATAAATGTCAGCGTCCCTTCAGAAGCGCCTCCACCTTGCTCATCTTCTTCCTTGCTTACTTTTTCCCTTTGAGAATTTAATTCTCTTTTCTCAGAGCTTAATTCTTTGTCTCGAAAATTTCTAGAGTTTAACTCTGTTGAAAGATTCCCTTTTCTCAGGTAATGATCTTGAACGACTGAAGAACTTTTGCAGAAATCTTCGTTGGATTTTAAATCCATACCAAGGGTTTTTCCCTTTAACAAGAACCCATTTTTTTTCTTAAGTTCTTTAAAAAGAAAACCACTCAATCTTTAAATAATAGACCTTGTTAGAGTTTCTCTGGTCTTCGGGGATCAATGGCGATGCTTGTCCTTTCTGTGGAATTTAATTCCACATTAAAGAGCTTTGGCTCTGAAAAAATATTTCTGGGAATTTAATTCCCTTTGTTCAAAAGGAATTTAATTCCTATGAAGAACTTAGTTCTTCCCAGAGAACCTCTTGGGGTTTTCTTGCCCTGAGTTGTTTCTTTGCAGCAAACAGAAAAGATTTGGAGTAGGGTTTTCTGGGAATTTAATTCCCTTACTCCGCTTGATTTTTGCAGAGTCCAAGATGGGTTTCTTTTTAGGGAATGTGTAGGGTCATTTGAAATCCAGTGTTCATTCATTGAGAATCTTCTTTTTGTCTCATAGTAATTGCTTTGCCTCATCATTAGCAAACCGCCATCTTAATTTTATGGGACCCAAGCATTTTGTAACCAATGGTCCCATAAAATAAGTCCTTTGTCGCTTTCTTCCACTGTCTTTTTATAAATGCATTTATAAACACGTGTTAGCTTTGCTTAACAGTTTCCCTTTATTTATTTTAGGCGCAATGACTTCTGTTCCATATTTCCCTTTCACTCGCTCGGAGGTTGCTTTTACTCAGTCACCGTCTGTCGAGGAAGTGATGGCGATGATCAGGGCTCATGACCCGAATCGCACCAACTTGTTGTTATGGGGGACCTGGTACGGTCACATCATCCGCAGTCGCCGCAGTTTTCTTTGCGAGATACCGACGGAGCCTACTTATCCATTCCTGCCGATGGATCCTCCATGGACTACCTTTGCTGTAGAGATGCCGAATTGGACCCTATGGGACGGCTTGAGCCTTCAACAACTGGTATTCCGAACCATCCGGTACCGGCTGTAGATATTTTAGGGCGCTGCATTTGCCAGGGCATAGCCCAGCCATGGGGACAGATTTACAAGACAGGGCTTACCCCTCAACACCCCACGGGTTACCTTCTCTGGGCTCGTTACATCCTGTCCGCCCATCGCGCGCGACTGCAGAGGGTTGGACTTTATCAGGCGATATATGCATCCCTTTTCCACTACCAATCTCCCCATGTCTGGTGGGTTAAGGCCTTCTTGATCCAATGGAATCTTCCTACCAACACCTTCCTTCTAGGGGACCGTGAAGTTTCAATTTCTCTGGAGGAATTTCGTGAGATCTCAGGGCTGCCGGTCAGGGGGACACTTTATGAAGAATTACTGCCTCCCGATGAGTATGTCTTCGAAACTGAGCCTGCCATACTTGACGGCCTGTCTACCGAGAACGCCGTCTACCACAAGCGTCCGAGTTTGATTAAGACCCTGAGTATTTTTGACAAACTGTTCACAGAGTCAGAGGAGCAGGGCGTCACTTTTAAAAGTTTTATCGCTTGCTTCCTATCAAAGACGGCTACGAAGTTTGTGAACATTAACGACCCCTTTGGGTTTGGTTTAAACAAGCGGCCGACTAAAGAAGAGGACTTGCCGCAGTATTACATTCCTATCATGTCAGCGGTACCTTTTGAGTCGATTGCAGCTCCTGGCATGGATGAGGAGACTTTCTTTGTGGGCTTCATCAGCGTTTGGCTTAGCTGGTTCGTCATTCCAATGCATCGCCGTTTCATGAGAGTCTCGGTTATTTACCCTGCTCATCGCATTGCTGAAGGAACGCGACTAGCTGTAGGCATTCCAGGGCTAGCGCATTTATATCATGGGTTAGGCGCCGCGGCTAATACCTCAACTCTAGGTGTAGATATGGTAAATTTCTCTCTTCATTACTTCACGTCCTGGATTGAGATGCACGTGTTAGGGGCCTTTGCTGCGCACCAAAGACCCAAATTTTATGACGCCTACACCTTTCCGCAACTCATGCGGCTGGTGGACGCTTCGGCTCCTAACCCGACTCAGTCTGGGGCTATTCGTGTGCTAATCGCTCCCTATGCTAATACGGGCGGAATAGTTTTCATCGATCGAGTCCTATCTGCTCCCTCAGGACTGATTCAACAGCTCCACGACTTGTCCAAAGAAGGGGTACCTTCTCTGAAGCCTAAGGAAGCCATACACCTATACGCGATCAGACCAGGTTATCTAGTATTTCGTCAGAACGGTGCGGCCCTTTTTATGCGGTACAACCCATACCGCTTTGCCCGGAAACTTGGATATGATCAGGGCATTCCCTTCGAAGCATTTACAGTGGCACCTAGCCCATCGCCTGAAGTTGTTCGTGACGCCGCTCATCACTTCGTGCGGTTGAACACTGGTTCTCGCTTCATGATTCCTAAATCTGATCATACTCCTCGATGTGTGGGGTCTTTCATGGGCTGGTACCTCTACCGGGTCAGTCCAATTATTGCCGAGGAGAAGAGGGTGCTTCTCGGATACAACGCTCCCATTCCAATTCAAGCCATGGGAGTTCCGCCGCAACCGCGTGCAACGGTTCGCTTTCCCCTGAGGGATACCAGTGTCGTGCTTATTCCGGAGGCGGCGGAAGTGGACTTAACTCCCACAGCTGGTATGCCACTGCGTACTCGGGCTCAATCAAAGGCTAATAGGGAACCGGTAGCAGTATCATCGTCCGCGGCGTCTACAATGGCCGTGTCGTCCTCGGTAGCAACGCCGAGCGAGGACATTGAAGGTGAAGTGGGTCAACGCCGTGCCAAAGCTCCACGGGGAAGGAAACGATCATCTTCGGCGGTTAGTTCTGGATCCAAGAGGTGGAGGAATATGGTTACCAATCTGCTCGACTCTTTAATAGAGTCCGAGCCTATTCTTCAAGATGAACCACTAGCTATGCAAGAATCAGATGGTGGCTTACTTTTCCCGGGTTCTTCTGCCGAGGAAGCCACATAATTGGCTGAGGCAATAAGACGCTCACAAGATGAATCTGAGAACGTAAGGATCCCGAAGAAGCCTTACCCTGCCGTCATCTTTTACGAAGACCCTCTGTGGATACGGCGGCGATTCATAGGCCCTTTGGAAGAATGGGGTGAAAGGGCCCTTAAACAGATTGTTTCGGCCGACGCTGAGGACGCGCTTTCATTGTGGACCGGTGGCCACGAGTCTACCCTCGGACCTCGTCGAGCACATCTCCTCAGGAAGGAGCGCCAGCTTGAACAAGCCATACCAGAAGCTCCCTTGCGCATCGGTTTGTTCATGTATCTCTTTGTAATATTTTGTATTGCTTGCATACATATATATGTATCCTTATCCTCATTCAAACTTTGCAGGGACTTCGGTGGGGGCGGAGGCTCTGAGTCGCGCTTTGACTGTAGATTCTGCTGATATTCGCAGTGAAACACCAATCAGTGTGGAGGGGGTCGATTCGACCGTTGCTCTTGCGATAGAGTCTCCCTCGGTGGTTCCCACTCCCGAAGCGCTTGCTCCCTCGGGGGAGTCATCTTTGTTGGTCTCTGATCCAATAGATCTTCCTGAGGGCGACCCGAAGATTAGGGTACAGGTAGTCGAGGCTACCGTCCTTCCGTTGGAGGCTGCAGTGGCAGCTGTTGCTCCTCGCTCGGAAGCCGTTACACTGGTCCGCGTCTCTGATGATGTGCCTGAGGTCACGGAGGAGGCCGCCGAAGCTGCTATCCTTCCAGCCCAAAATGGGAGAAGCATTGAAGGTAACCTTCTATATTTTACATTAACAATCTCTCCATTGTCTGAACCCTTCTGTCTTTTCAGAATTGCGTGGATTGGCGACATCTATTGCCGATCTGTCTTCCAGGCAGTCCTTTCAGTGCCTGTTGGAGATGGCTGCTCCGCAGGCGATATCTCCTCAACGCATCATCCTCTCTTCCGGGCAAGGTTAGTGTCATTTGCCCTCTTCTCACAGCATTATCACTATTTCATATAATGACATTGATGTCTTTTACAGTTCTGGAAGCCGATGACGAGGTTAAGATTCTTGACGAGCCTGAGGAGCCTTCAGATCCCTCTTGCATGACTGTGGGTAAGTAAAGTCTCAACGTCGTTCCATTTGTTCTTTGCTTACAAGTCTCGCTGACTGTTTATAAATCTGAACAGCTCTGCCAGTTCTCACCACGCTGGAGTCTCGCATCGCCATGCCACTAGGCCCCTATGCTCTACATGCCTCGGAACGGATGGCAAAGCTAATCCTTCACTCCCTATCAGCTCTAATTGAAGACCTTCGCGCTGGCAGTCTGATCACGGCCGAAGCGTTTGCCGCTGAAGCTAACGGCTCTCTTCCCTTTCTTGCCACCTACCATAGCGAAACATTGGTGCAAGTCTGGGTTGAGTTTTGTCGACAGGTGGAGGCTTGCTTGCACGTTCTTGAATGTACACGCCTTCCTTCAGAGGTTGTTGCCGCGAAGGTGAGCTTACAGGGGCTGATTAAGCAGTGTGCTGCGAACATGATATCATGTGAGAAAAGGCTCAGCCGCAAGTTTTCGGAGAGGGAGCTAGCTTCCAAAGCGCTGAGGGAGCTTCAAGCCAACCTTACGGCCAAGGCCACTAAAGCATATGAACTTTGGTGAGTGCTTCAAGAGGCTATCAAGGAGGTGGTAGCTATTGATAAGGCCGCTGTGTTTACTCATGAAATGGTCGAAGCCCATAAGACAACTGAAAAAGAGCTTGAAGGCCAGCTTGCCTCATACCATGCCCAACAGGCTCAAGCAGAGGCCCATCTTTTGACGATACTAAATCATGAAGCCGAGGCCCAGCGAAAAAGGGATGAACTGGCAAATCTACTAAATCGCCCGCGACTTGAAGAATTGTATATACACATTTTCTTTATTCTTCTTTTGTACATACTCCTGAATGAGAGTATATTTTTTGTTCTTTCATGAATTGTACTTTGTATTCATTTTGGTTCATGAATAAAAGATATATTTTTTTTATGATGGCGTGTTCCTTTTAGCAAGTGTATTCTGCAGATAGTCTATTTCGATTTCTTTGCAGGACAATGATGGCTTAGGATTCGGGGTTGAGATCTGCCTCATAAGACTTTTCAACTTTATGAGCCGTGAGGGTCTCATAAAGAATTTTCTCCCTACAGGTCGAGAGGATCCCGTAGGTGTAATTTCTCCTTAAGAATCGTGAGAATTCCTAAGTGTGTTTCTCTTGAAAGTTGTAAGGATCTCACAAGAGAATTTGCTCCCTTACGAGTCGTGAGGACCCGTAAGTGATGGGTGAGGTTACCATTATCCGCATTTCACGGAGTCAGGAGTTGCTCTAGATGCTTCCCATGGGGTCAGGGTCGACATAGCCGTGTTCTGCGAGGACCAGGATCTGCTCTGGACGTTTCCCACGGGGTCAGGATTGACATAAGCCGCGTTCCACGTAACCAGGAATTTTGCTCTGGATGCTTCCCACGGGGTCATTGTCGTGTTCTGCGAGGACCAGGCTCCGCTCTGGATGCTTCACACGGGGTCATTGCCATACTCTGCGAGGACCAGAATCCGCTCTGGACGTTTCCCACAGGGTCAGGGTTGACTTAAGCTATGTTCCACGTGACCAAGAATTTTGCTCCGGATGCTTCCCACGTGGACATTGTCGTGTTCTGCGAGGACCATGCTCCGCTCTGGATGCTTCACACAGAGTAATTGCCGTGCTCTGCGAGGACCAGGATCCTCTCTGGACGTTTCCCATGGGGTCAAGGTTGACTTAAGCCGCGTTCCACGTGACCAGGAATTTTGCTCTGGATGCTTCCCACGGGGTCATTGCCGTGTTCTACGAGGACCAGGCTCTGCTCTGGATGCTTCACACGGGGTCATTGCCATGCTCTGCGAGGACCAGGATCTGCTCTGGACGTTTCCCACGGGGTCAGGGTTGACTTAAGCCGTGTTCCACGTAACCATGAATTTTGCTCTGAATGCTTCCCACAGGGTCATTGCCATGTTCTGTGAGGACCAGGCTCCGCTCTGGATGCTTCATACGGGGTCATTGCCGTGCTCTGGGAGGACCAGGATCCGCTCTGGACGTTTCCCACTGGGTCAGGGTTGACTTAAGCCGCGTTCCACGTGACCAGGAATTTTGCTCTGGATGCTTCCCATGGGGTCATTGCCGTATTCTATGAGGACCAGGCTCCGCTCTGGATGCTTCACACGGGGTCATTGCCGTGCTCTGCGAGGACCAGGATCCGCTCTGGACGTTTCCCACGGGGTCAGGGTTGACTTAAGCCGCGTTCCACGTGACCAGGAATTTTGCTCTGGATTCTTCCCACGGGGTCATTGCCGTGTTCTGCGAGGACCAGGCTCCGCTATGGATGCTTCACACGGGGTCATTGCCATGCTCTGCGAGGACCAGGATCCGCTCTGGACGTTTCCCACGGGGTCAGGGTTGACTTAAGTCGCGTTCCATGGAGTCGGGATTTGACTCTCGGTCATCTGTGCACCGCCGAGTCATGGAACTGGGAGTTGCCGCTTTTCCGCTTTGCTTGATGTCGTGTTTGTTGTAATAAGACGAATGTTGAGATGATCTCCAGGCTATCTGTGAACCGTCGAGATTTGGCTTCTTCTTCTGATGAAGCCTGGGAAGGGAAGGCGTGATTCCTTCTTTGTTTGCGCCCCTAGATTGTATACAGGGATTGATGTGATATCACTTGTAGGGCAAAAATTTCATCATTTTTTAATTTCTTTCCATGATGCTCTATCATTTCAGCTTTTTATATCGCGAAAATCGCGATTGCCCAATCATTTCGGCTATTTTTCGCGGTGCCCAATCATTTCGGCCATTTTTATTTTTACTCGCTGCTTTTTATTGCGAGTTGCCCAATCATTTCAACTATTTTGCATGCATATATTTTTACTTGCTGATTTTGTTGCAAGTTGCCCCATCATTTCGGCTATTTCGTATGCATGTGTTGCTCGCTGGATTTTTGCTGCAAGCTTGGAGTTAGACACCGATTTCGGCATCAGCACCGCTACAACTGGGATATTGCCAGGAGCGAATCATCATTTGCCTCTGTCGATGTCGAACAAAGGAGGCTTAGCAAATAGAGTTAAGATCCTGTCGACTAAGGCTTTTGACTTCATGAGCCGTAAGGGTCTCATAAAGGTATTTCTCCCTACAAGTCGTGAGGATCTTGTAGGTGCGTTTTCTCCTTAAAAATCGTGAGGATTTCTAAGTGTGTAGTCTCTTATAAGTCGTAAGGATCTTACAAGAGTATTTTCTCCTTGCAAGTCGAGAGGACCTACAAGTGTTTATTCACCGTGTGAACATATCCCTAGTCGCGGACGGGACTTTGTTAGGGAAATGTTTATTCGCGCCCGTGGATTGTATACAAGGGTCAGCATTGAACCGCTTGTAAGGCAACATTGGAGGTTGGGATGGCTGCTTAAGGACAGGTTCAGATCCCTGTAGCTTAAGACTTTTGAATCTTATGAGCCGTGAGGGTCTCATAAGAGGGTTCTCCTTACGAGTCGTGAGGATCTCGCAAGTGTAATTTCTCCTTAGGAATCGTGGGGATTCCTAAGTGTGTTGCTCCCTTATGAGTCTTAAGGATCTCACGCAGGTATTTTCTCCTCACAAGGTCGAGAGGACCTTGCAAGTGTCTTTTAACGAGGTTGCGCCCTTTTGGATTTTCACAAACACTCGCCGGTAGCCCTGCTGTTTTTACTCACGGAGCCCTTTCGGGTTTTCATCCGTGCCCTTTTTGCTTGTGGACAAACCATTTTCTTTTTTTTTCCTTTTTTTTATATCAGCCTTAGGATGCTGCAATCCACAGTAGTTTATCGACGTCTCGGTCAACGGCCAGCTCTAGGACACAATGATCCATTGTTAGTTTTAAGGACGTTTCGGTCCGTTGTTAGTTTAAGAACATTTCGGTCCATTGTCGGTTACTACTTATAGAGTTTGGGCTTAGGAAGATAGCGAGCGGACATAGGCGTCGTCATCTATCGTTAACCTAGGCCGTGACTCGTCAGGCGTAGTATTTCTTTAGGAATTGACCGTTTATTGGCCGGAAAGGTCTTTCACCGTGCATGTCCATGAGTAGATAGGCTCTACCCTGGTAGACTTTGTCTATGATATACGGGCCTTCATAGTTCGGCTCGAATTTTCCCCGCTTGGCGCGATTGGGGATCATAGGTCTTTTGACCACTAGCACGAGTTCGCCTTGGCGGAATGTTCTCGGCCTAGTCAATCTCTCATATGAACGCGTCATCTTTTCTTTATAAGTCTCCAGATTTTGTTGCGCCATGAGCCGGGTTTCATCAAGGGCGTCGAGTTCTTCAAGCCGAAGGTGAGCATTCTCTTCGTCCGTTAGCTCATAATGAAATGCCACTCGTAGAGAGAGTAGCTCTATCTCGAGGGGGTACCGCCTCTGTACCGAATACTAATGCGTACGGCGTTGTGTTCGTGGCCGTTTTGAACGTAGTTCGATACACCCAGAGAGCTTCATACAGTCTTTCATGTTAGTCCTTCTTATTTCGAGACACCGTCTTTTTCACGATCTTCGTCAAGGTCTTGTTGAAAGCCTCAGCTAGACCATTAGCTCGGGAATTATAGACCGAAGAGCATCTCCAGCCTATGTTATGCTGTTGTGCGAAGCGGCTGATCTTGTGGCTTCTATAGGCCGGCCCGTTATCGGAGATGATCCGTCGCGGAGTTCCAAATCGATAGATGACGTGCGTCTTGAAGAAATGGAGGATATTCTCCGTCTTCACTTCCCTCAGTGGTACTGCTTCGGCCCATTTGGAGAAGTAATCAGTTGTCGTCAAAATGAATCGATGTCCTCTGGACGATGCTGGCTCAATGGGTCCGATTATGTCAGTTCCCCACATTTCAAACGGCCAGCTAGCCACCATTGGATATAGCGGATTCGGATGTTGATGGATAAAGTCCCCGTGAATTTGGCACGAGTGGCACTGCTTCGCGTATTCAAGGCAGTCCTGGATCATCGTGGGCCAATAGTAGCCCATCCTTTTGATCTTCAGCTTCATTTTCGGGCCGGCTTGGTGAGAACCGCAGAGTCCGTCGTGAGTTTCTTGGACAACTCTTTTTGTTTCTTCAGGTCCCAGGCATCTTAACCACAGAGAATCAAATGACCTCTTGTACATAGTATCATTGACGATGGCAAAAGATAGGGCTCGCTTCATGAGCTGATGTTTTGAGGACGCATCTTCAGGTGTCCGACGGGATTTGAAGTAATCTATAAAGACCTCCCTCCAATCCTCAATCTTTTCTTGGTCTTTTATTTGCAGAGTCATTTACTCAGTCGCTCCTTTCTCTTCGGACGATTCCAGAGATATTTCTGTCGGTGCAAGAACCCGACGGCTTTGTAAAATGATCCTCATGTTATCGAGGTTCTCGTCAGCCAGTTCCTTAGTGAGTTTGGCTAATGCATCCGCCTTGCTATTTTTCGCACGCGGTATGCTTTCCAAGGTGTAGGAAGGAATTTGAGTCGGCAGCTGCTGTACTCTCTCTCCGTACTTCACCAACTCCGGCTTGCACGTTTGATAGTCGCCGTTTATTTGACTAACGACCAGCTGGGAGTCTCCGTATATAAGCAGGTTTTCAATTCCCATGTCGATGGCGATCTCGAGACCCACTATCAAAGCTCCGTATTCGGCTTCATTGTTCGTTCTCGGCTCTGTCAAGGATAAGGCGAAGCGCATTATCCCTCCTTGTCGAGTTACGAAGATGAGGCATACCCCCGATTTGATTATAGGGGTGCTTTGTTTGCGCTTCTTCATGGAAGACGCTCCATCAAAATAAAGTTCCTACCGGGTATCACCCCCGTCGATCGTGTCAAACGCATGTTCGTCTAGCAATTCGCGGTTCAAAGGAGAGTCGGCAGGTATCGGATGCTCAGCGAGGAAGTCGGCGATGGCCTGGCCTTTCACTGCCTTAAGAGGACGATAAGTTATCGAGAACTCAATCAAGAGGAGGGCCGATTTAGCGAGCCGTCCTATTAATATGGCCTTTGACATTAAATACTTGAGAGGATCCACTTTTGATATGAGACGGACCTCATACGCCAACGCGTAGTGTCTAAGCTTCGTTATCGCGAAAATCAACGCCAGGCAGTGTTTTTCGATGGGAGAATACTTGCTTTCTGCCCCCAGTAGAACTCGACTCAGATAGTAGAGAGCTCTTTCTTTCCTTTGGTCGTTCTCTTGTGCCCATAATGCGCCTAGCGAACCTTCGAGGGCTGTGGTGTACAGGACGAGAGGTTTTACTTTAATGGGAGCGGTTAGCACTGGCGGATTCTGCAGGTATTGCTTGATTTCATCCAGTGTGCTTTGGCATTTATGGTCCTAAACGAAAGGGGTCCCTTTCTTCATTAGGTGACTATAAGGACGGCACTTGCCGGAGAGATTGGCTGTGAATCGCTGGATATACGCGAGCTTCCCTTGGAGAGACCGCAGTTGCTTGAGAGTCTTTGGCGGAGGCATTTCTATAATCTCCTTGATCTTTGACAGATCTATCTCGATGCCTCAGTGTCGGACGATGAACCCTAGGAATTTGCCTGAGGACACTCCGAACGCACATTTGAGAGGGTTCATCTTCAAATTGTATTTCCGAAGGCGCTGAAATACGATCTTCAGATGCTCTAAATGTTCCTTGTATGATATGCTTTTAACTACGAGGTCTTCGATATAGCATTCAACGATTTCATGTATGAGGTCGTCGAAAATCTTCGTCATGGCCCTCTGATAGGTGGCACCGGCGTTCTTTAGACCGAAAGGCATCACCTTGTAGCAAAATATACCCAGAGGGGTCCGGAAAGCGGTGTGCTTCTGGTCTTCTGGATGCATCTTTATCTGATTGTATCCTGATGATCCGTCCATGAAGGAGAAGACTTCATGGGTGGACGTGTTATCTATCATCAGCTCAATGACCGGTACTGGAAAGTCGTCTTTTGGACAAGCTTTGTTGAGATCCCGGAAGTCTACACATATGCGCACCGTCCCATTTTTCTTCATTACTGGAACAATGTTGGCGATCTAGTCGGGATACTGAATCTCTTGGATGAAGCCAGAGTCGATTAGGTTTTTGACCTCGGCGTTGATGCTCATCTCAAGCTCGAGCGGCATTCTTCTTGGTGCTTATTTGATCGGCTTGACGTCTGGAGATATCGCCAATTTGTGTACAACAATCTTTGGATCCAATCCTGGCATCTCGAAATAATTCCATACGAAGCAATCTCTATGCTGCATAAGCACGTCCTTTACCGCAGCCACCCTTTCTTCAGACAATAGCTCACTGACGAATGTCGGTCGCGGGTCACTTGCCATTTCCAAATCAATTTTCTTGAGGTTATCTGCAGTAGTATGTATCCCGTCTTCCGGCTCTTTTGGCGCCGGCGGAAACTCTGAGATCACCTCGTCATCATCGTTTTCGAAGCACCAGGAGAGGTCATCCATATTCTCGGGCTCTTCTTCTGACTGCGTTATCACGTGGCAGGTACGAGATCGTTTCTAAGACCGATATTGATCCGGTTCTACTCTTTCTATACACGTCGCTTTTGGTTCATGCTTCTGTGGCGGGCTTACCCTCTAGCTGCGGGATAGAGCGAACCTGCCTTTTTGACATTGGTCTTCAACCCAGTTCTTGAAGGTGAAGCAGTCTTCGAGAGGATGCCCTATTGCTTGGTGGTAAGAGCAATAGTCTTGGTGAGAGACCTCGTCTGCTTGCTCGGGATGCTTGGACTTCGGGAGTGTCATCATCCGATGTTTCATGACAAGATCGAATATCTTCTTCGTCTTGTCCTGGGGAAAAGAATATTCTCAACACATCTTCTTTATAAGGGACGGATCCCGGCTGCTCGACTCTTACTCGCATGGCTTCTTAGACCCGCTTGGCTGCTGTCGAATATTTTTTCCGTTCTTTGGTTTATTTTTGCCTCTGCGCCGGGTCTTTTGTATGACGGGCTGGCGACGAGGAGCATTGTCATTCTCCACGGCCTGCTGAAGAAGGCGCTGCGTCCTGGCTTTCTCGTAAATGGCCATTTCACGGTTATGGTCATCCCGGATCTTTTGACCCGCTTCCCTGATAAGCTTGTCCATTCATTCTTCAAACGACGGACTCGACATTTTGATGGTAGGATCTCGCTTTGGTTCAGGGTCAGCGTTTTCTAACAGGGCGTCCCCTTCTTCATCGAAATTATATATGACGTAGCTACCATGGACGCGTTCCCGTTTCTTGGATTGGACATATCCAAGCCCGACCCTTTCCATTCTCCCGTTGGGCAACTTTCGCTGAGTTCCGGGGACGTCCCAAATCCTATTGTAGAATCGAGCTTGTCGAGTAATCTGTTTGAAGGGTACCCCTTGGCGCTTCAATAGCCTTTTCAAGCCTTTCGTGTAATATCTAGGTAGACGGATGGGTTGGAGCCTGTCGAGTGCAGAATCAGCGCCATGCCAGATTTCTTTCTCCACTTTGGTTTCCCCAGATCGGTAGAATAGGATCGCCTCTTTACCCTTTCGCCTGGGAGGGACGTAGAATGTCTGCAGTTCTTCCACTCTGTAGGTATCAAGCACGTCTAGCTCTTTATGATGCTTTGGCGGAACTATGGCAACTTGCAAACTTTGATCTTCATCAGCGAAGGCTTGTATTGATGGCCGAGCAGAGAATACAGTATTGACCTCATCTTCCAAGTCGCTGCCGAAAATCAACATAGGGGTGGACGGTCCTGGGTTATTGCGTTGGGGTGGCCCTGAATAAACTATCTCTTCTTCTTCCTCGGTATCACTCCCGAAGACCGGAATAGTGGTGATATCTTTGTTCTTCTTTTTGTAACATCTTTCCGTGTCCTCGAAATCCGGTAAGAAGTATTTCGCATCTTCGTACTTTCGGACTTCGTTCAAGGAGAATGGGTTCAGTTCCCCTGTTACAGTGTACTCGAGACCATCTTTGAAATACTTCATACACTGGTATTGTGTAGAAGGGATGATGTTGTACTCGTGTAACCAAGGCCGGCCAAGCAAAGCATTGTAGCAAGTCTTGGTGTCAGTAACATGAAATTTAATATCCGTGACGAGTAGCCCGAAGCGCAGCGTCAGTATCACAGACCCGAGAGTCCGTGATGACTGGGAGTCGAAATTGGAGATGATGATTTTATCACGAGCGAGGTGCTGAACGCTCATGCAGATTTCTTTCAACACTCTCATGTTGAGAAGATTGATGGAAGACCTATTGCCAACCAGGATTTTGCCTATCTTGATATCGTGACAGTATCCGGAGACATAAAGGGGATGGTTGTGCTCGCACGTCCCAGGGAGGAGATCTTCATCGCCGAAGGTGATATCGGCTGTGTGCACTTCTTCCAGGTCGTCCTTCGTCTTTTCTTCGGTGAGGAAAGCTTGGAATTGCTCTGGCTCTTGTAGCGCCTTGATCAATGAATCTCTTGCCTCTTTGGATAACAGAAGGGCGTCGAGAATGCTGAGCTGCGATGGTAGCTTCCTCAAGTGTGCCAGAATGTTGTAGTCCACCTTGTTTTTCTTTGGCGGGTCCTTGGCGGTCAGCTCTTTGATGACTTGGTCATCTAGGGCGATATCCTCAGAGACTTTTTCTTTTCCCTTATCTTTCCTATTCATGGGTCCGAGATTCTTTTCGGGCAGCTTGCGATTGCGCAGCTGAATATTTTCACAGGTCTTCGGTTCTTCCTCTTTTCCTGAGATGGATTCTTTAAAGAGAGGGCCAAGAGTCATTTCTTCGTCAGAGTCGCTCCCGAAGGTGAGAACTTGCGATTCCCCAGCGTCGACCATGTGACAGTTGCCGGTAGTTTTTTTACGCTCCTCGGTTGTATTTCTTTGTTCCTGACGAATTTTGCGTCTCATCCGGTTGAAATGTTGTTGGTGAGCAACATACCCCCGCCACCATCTTTTAAAAGCGTTGCACTCTTCGGTGGGGTGCGAATCTTTCGATGATATAAGCAGTAGCTAGGATGTATTTCTGCTTTACCAGGAATGTTTTCTTCGGAGGGTGGAAGCTTCATTCCCATCGACATGGGTTTGGCGAACCTCTTCCTCGTTTTGAACCTGCTTTTATTTGTGGCGGATGCACTTTGATTTGGCTGGAGCGTTTCAACCCTTTCGTCCAGTCACCGGCGCTTGGCCTTTTCAAATATGGCTATCTCACGCTCTCGAGCAGCTTTGCTTTTAAGAAGCGCTTCATTCAGGAAAGCATCAATCATTTCGTTTGATGGACCTGGAAGTTCCAGCTCAGGACCTGCCCCCAGTTTCTGTGTGTAAGGAGCTTCTTCATCGTTTATTGACAAGTGAGAGATCACATGGCAACTTGCCACATAATCTTCAGACTCATCTGACGAGTCTTCTCCATTGTCATCTCCTTCGTCCTCAAGGACGTGACTGAGAAATTCTTGGAGTGTGATTGGAGTCCGCGCCTTCTGGTTGTACTCTTCCAGCGTGTCAATCTGCTTTTGCAGGTCCGTGTATTTGTCACCAGGCTTCACGGGCTTTTTGGTCTTCTTTTTCTTCTTCGAAGATTTTGACGGCTGAGTGTGAGTGTTTTGAATATCACCGCCAATTTTTGGAGTTGGGCGCGGTTTCAGCATTCTCTTGATAATCTCGGGTTCCAGCGGATTCTTCCATTTGATTGCCGGGCATGTGTGGAGATCCTTCAGTATTCTTTTTGTTTTGGCTGAAAGAGCGATTTCCCACGGAGCTTCTTCAATAAAAGAGCACGATGCCCCCGGTGTGTCCGTCTTCTTTGGAGTGTGCGGTTACGGTGGGCTTACTTTCCACTTCTCAGACAGCGCAAACTTGCCTTGTTGGTATTGGTCCTCGATCCAACCCTTAAAGACGAAGCAATCTTCAATTGGATGGCTTACCGTTTGATGGTAAGGGCAATAATTGGGACTATTAGTCTCGCTAAGTTGCAGTGGTCGTTTTGGATTCGGCAGATTGATGAGCCTATTGCGCATCGCCAGTTCGAATAGTCTCTTCGTTTTGTCCCGAGGGAACGAATAAGGACGCTTCATTTTCTCATTATAGTATCGCCGTCTCTCTTCCAGTTGATTCGATTTTTGGGGCACTAGGCTGCTGTTGAGTATTCGCAACGAATATCGCCTTCCCTTTACCCTTTTCGTTCCGCGGCTCCGGCTTCGAAGGAAACGGTCTATGACCCATCTGGTCCATCTGGGCCAGCTTGTCGATCAAGGCTTGGAACGTGGTCGGCTTAAAGAACATCATGAATTGGGAAATAGTTGCCTGAGGGTCCAGAGTTCCCACGAACATGCCCACTGCCAGCGATTCCTCGATGCGCTGCTCACATTTTGACCATAAATTTCGCCACCGTATTGCGTATTGTACCCAAGTTTCGCCTGGCTTCACCCTGGCGTTAATTAATGTGGTAATCAGGATATGCTCGCTAGCGCTCGCGAATCTCTGCGTAAACAGCAGTTCCATCTCTGCAAAAGTCTTGACTGAGTCGTTTGGAAGTTCAAAATACAATTGGAATGTCGTCTCCGACAAGCTGCCAACAAACTGGCGGAGTAGAAGTTTATCATCACCTCCGGTGTTGCCACACAAGCCTCTGAATTGAGCGACGTGCTGATGCGGATTTCCCGTCCCTTTATATATATGAAATTTAGGAATCGTATATCCCGGCGGGTACTTTATTTGGTCATACCAGCCTGGATATGGTCGCCCAGTTTTAACAACTTGGCCGGACGCTTCATTCGCCTGGTGAGCTCGTATTTGCTGAGCAATGTAGTCATTCAGAGCGGCCTTGGAAATGGTTTCCTCTTTAGCTGCTGAAAGAGCCGGAGGAGGGTTCGATGTCTCCCCTCTGTCGTCTTCAATGATGATAGGAGGGTGTTCAGCTGGAGGTTCTGGCTGTAACATCATCCCGACCATGTCTTGGAAGAGAAGCGACATTCATTTTATATTAGACGCTTATTCTGCTGCTTCTCTGTCCTTCTTTTCGAGGACTCTGCGGAGGAAGTCAGCATCGGTTTCTTGTTCATGACGCTGCTCCGATGACGCCTCAGGGCTTTCTTTTGGCCCGGTGAGTGCGGCCATTTGCGTAAGCATTTCCTGAAGCTTATGTTGCTCCTCCTGGGCTTTTGTCACGGATCGGGTGAGCGGTCGGTGACCCGTCAAACCGCGGCTTTCCTCCTTTCTAGAAGCCATATAAACAGTATGAACTATTATGCCCCCAGACTTGGGGCGTTTAGGCTCAGCGTCTTTGTGGTCTGCCGTAGTCACGTTCACAGGGGCTTTCTCTGGCCTCCTTCTCTTTTGAGCAGTTGAAGTCGAGGGGGCCGTTGCAGCGGGCACCCAGGTAGCTATCGTCTTTCGTGGCTTGACAGGACGGTTCTCTTCCTGTTGGATCTTCGCCTTTTTCTGTCGGCGAGAGTAATCTTGATCAATTACTGAGTCATGAACCTGTCGCCAGACCTTGTAAATTTTGGAAGACAGCCGCTGAGGGGACTGTTCCGGCTTTGTTTCCGTAACATTCTCCAGGGGCGGAGGAGATCTTTTCAGTACGGCGGTAGGTGAATTCCTGCGCACCCTATTAAGCAGCTCGAAGCTGTTCCCAGTTGGAACAGCAGCATTAACTTCCACCGTTGGGGCTGGTAGAGTTAACCCAGAGGGGGGGTTGCCCCCAGCCTTCCTTACTCGGCGCCAGTGGCGACGTCGAGCGTGTCGAGCCATTGGAATTATTTCAGCTTTAGGGGTGACTTCGTCATGCCCCATGTTCTGGTGAGACGCTGCTGGTACCAGCCTCTTGAAGACCGACGTCCGTTGAGTAGCAGTATCCAATCTGTCAAAGACAGACTTTTGAGCGGGAACGGGAGCCGGGGTGGCCAACCTCGTAAAGACCGATCCCTTGACGGGAGAAGCTTCTTTAGTGACCTCGAGAGCAGGAATGGCTATCCGTTTTGGGATGGCCGCTTCAGGTATCGTGGGCTTCTTGACAGGCCCATTGGAGTTCAGGCTCAGCCTGTTGAAGACTAACGCTGTTAGCTTGATATCGGATGACCCGTTGAGAGGGGTCGTGGTGGTAGTGAGCCGATCAAAGACCGACTTCTTTTACGCTTCTTACGGCAATGGGATGTTAATGTTCACTGGTGGGAGCATGGTCCCGAAGAACAAACCGGTGGTAGCCTGCGTCACCTGCTCTATCGGCATTGTGAACAGGGAGGACGCATGGGGCCCGTAAGCTATACCTCCAGATGAGGCGGAACGTACGTTGCAGTTGCAGCTAGAACACTTCATGCAAGTAGACGCCATTGATCCTTTGCTTTCTACACGGAGCAAGGCACCAAATTTTAGTACCTCGAATCCAAGGGCAACCATATCAAACCGCGATTAGTTCAAGAACACGACACACGAAGTGTGGAGTGGAAAGAGGAAAAAGTCCCACCGGGCATGCCAGAATCTGTTCCCCTCCGAAAACACGGAGACGCGACCGCGTAGGTCCGTCTATCCTGAATTTGGGGGCAGATGCTAACTGGTGCTATCCGTCCACCTCTCCGAAGATGTTAAGTTGATTTATGGCACCGTGTATCGAAGGTTTAAACGGATGCGGCCGATGTAGCAGACTTCATCAGATCCCCCCTCATTTGAGGGGTTTTTGATGTGGGGACGCTCTTCCCAGCAGGCGCAAGCCCCTGCAGTTAATTACGCTACCGCATAGCGGTAACCACTTTCTCCTTTTCTAGATAGTCACTTAGTGTCGTGAGTGTTTGTTTTGTTTTTGGTTGCCCGTGGATTGTATACGGAGACTAATTTATATCGTCGCCCGTAGGGCGTGGATTAGTCCAAATCCGTATTTTCTTAGATTTGGGTTTGGGGGTTGGGTTTAAAGATACGTTTGAGACTAAGATCAACTTAAACGTTTGTTAATGATACGTTAGTCTAATTTTAGACTAAGATCAACTTAACGGGATCGTTTAGATCCGACAAAAGAGCATTTAGGCTCTATTGTTTAGTTTAGGGACATTGCGGTCGATTACCAGTTTAAGGACATGGTGGTCCAATATTAGTTTAAGGACATCTCGGTCCAATGTTAGTTTAAGGACATCTCAGTCTAATTTAAAGACATCATAGTCTGTAAAGGTTAAGGACATCATAGTCCATGGGCTTAAGGACCCCACAATCCGAGGTTAAAGACATCATAATCCATGGGCTTAAGGACCCCACAGTCCGTAGTTTAAAGACGTCATAGTCTATAAAGTTTAAGGACATCATAGTCCATGAGTTTAAGGAACCCACAGTTTATGGAATGATTGGTTATCGGGACCCGTCACCTCTCTGAAGACGCTGAAGGATTACAACGACAAATATCAAAGGAGTGAAGAGATGTACCCTTAAACCAAAGTTGTTTGGGAAATCTGTAGTCCAATTTTGGACTAAGATCAATTAATTAGATTATGAGCACATGGGCTCAGTTAAATCTGAATTAAGGACTTATGGCCAACTTGGGCTAAGTCCAATTAGGTTTAAAATGTTGGACCTTTGTTTGGACTGTTAAACATTTATCTGGGTTCAGCCTCCCCATTATTTAGCAATGCTAAACATGGGTTTGGGGTTCTGACAACATTTTGTCTTTATCGAGTGCTGAGCACTTATATATCATATGAGACGATCAATCTTAGAAGACAAGGGTGTATTTGAGGCTCAGTCAAAGGGGAGTCTGCCTTTAGCCAATGTGGGCTAAGTCTGTTTTGAATATAGTGTTAAACACTAGCACATATTCTGCTATCACGTGCTCCCACGTGATGCATCAAAAATATAGTGTTAAACACTAAGGCTGAAACGCTTACGTGGGGTCATGTGAGGCGGCTGATGATTGGGCCCTGCCTTTATTTATTCTCAGAATATTCACATAAGTGTTAAACACTTTTAATTTTCAGGCCATCACATGTGGGCACGTGATGGGTATCTATGTATTGATTATTAAAGTGTTTATTAGAGGCCACGCGGGGACACGTGAGGCGTCCAAAGTCTATTCTGCCTTTGGCTTTGTTCCCTTTATTTTGAGGGTCACGTGTGAGCACGTGAGGCATTACCTCCAAGCTTTTCTTTCTCATTTTAAGGGATCTGTTTTAGGGGTCACGTGGGGCACGTAACCTAGTTTTGTTCTTTCATTTCTGATCATTGAGGATAGGGGTCACGTGTTACCACGTGACCAAGTTCTTTACGTGCATGGAGAGCTTTAAGTCTCTCGTTTTAAGAATTAAATTCTCTGTAGGGTTAAACCCTAATTCTGTTTTAGAGGAATTAAATTCCTGTGTATATGAAAGAATTAAATTCTTTTGTAGGGTTAAACTCTAATTCTGTTCTGGAGGAATTAAATTCCTATGAGTTTGTGAGAATTAAATTCTCATATAGGGTTAAACCCTAGTTTTATCTTGGAAGAATTAAATTCCTGTGAATTTGGGAGAATTAAATTCTCAAAACTCAATTCTCCCTCTAAGTTTTGGATCTGCATGGCAGAATCTCCCCGATAAGAATTAAATTCTCAACCTGTGGGGAGATTTGCTTCTGCAGATCTTCAACCAGAGGAAGAACTAAGTTCTTTTGCAGAAGAGTTAAACTCTTAGATTGAGAATTAAATTCTCTTTTTGTTTTATGAAAAGCTTTGATCCCTTTCCCCTTTCTCACCTAGGATTTCTTTTCTTGAGAATTAAATTCTCCTTTCTTTTCTTTCTGCTATTTGCCTTTGGAAAATTTCAAGATCCCAAAATTCTATATCCCTCATCTCTTCTTGGCTTCTATTTATAGGAGAAAGAAAAGAATCAGTTTATTTAGTGAATCTTTCATTGAAAGATTTTGTTTGTTTTTGTAACTAACACGATCTCAGTGAATTTTATTCACCATTGAATTTTTAATCCAAAAGATATTCTGTTTGTTATTTTTGGTGAATTTTAGGGTAATCTTTCCTTGTATAAAATCTTTCCATAAATTGGTGATTTTTAATCACCATTGGATTTTTTAATCCAACGGTGCTCCACTTTACAGAGCATAATCCTTTTTTGTTTGGGAAGATTTAAAGAAATACTTTTCCAGTTAGGGTCTTTCATCTCCCTTAATTAGAATTTGATTCTATTAATTCAGAAGGCTTTTAAAGCCCATCACGTGTTGGCACGTGATCCAAATGGAAATAGCATTTAATTCTGTCAATTAAAGAGCTGGGGGACCTGTCACGTGACCCTCTTTCATTCAGAATTTAATTTTGTCTTTTAACTGGGTTAAAGGACCATCACGTGTCAGCACGTGACCCTTGGTCACGTGTGAGCACGTGATGCCCCATTGGGGTCTTTCCTTATCTGTTTTGTTTACACTTTTGTTTGATTTTAGAATTTAATTCTATAAAGTGGAGACTACAGGAAACTATAACGTGTCAACACATGACCCTTGGTCACGTGTGAGCACGTGATACCTCATTAAAGTATTCCCTGATTTTTATCAGGGAACAATCGGTGTAGATGGGCAGGTGGAGACCTATAAGGCAAGGCTTGTGGCGAAAGGATTTCGTCGAAGACCAGGTCTGGACTATGACGAAACCTTTTCTTCTGTAACCATGTTTAAATCCATTCGGATCCTACTTGCTATTGTTGCTCACTATGACTATGAAATCTGGCAGATGGACGTTAAAACGGCTTTTCTAAATGGTGCTTTAGAAGATTGCGTTTATATGGATCAGCCAGAGGACTTCATTGATAGTGGGAGCAGCGGGAAAGCATGTAGGTTGCTTAAATCCATTTATGAATTAAAGCAGGCATCATGGAGTTGGAACATCTGTTTTAATGATGTTATCAAAGAATTTGATTTCATCAAAAATCCAGATGAACCTTGTGTTTATAAGAAGATTGTAGGAAGTACTGTCACATTCCTCGTATTGTACGTGGATGCCATTCTTCTGATAGGAAATGATGTTCCTATGCTACAATCGGTCAAACTGTTCTTATCACAAAGGTTCTCCATGAAGGACCTGGGTGATACCTCGTACACATTGGGCATGAAGATCTATAGGGATAGATCTAAAAGGTTGTTGGGATTGTCCCAAACCAGGTACATTAACACCATCCTAAAGAGGTTTAGTATGGAAGACTCCAAACGGGGTGCCTTACCCGCTAGTCATGGAGTCACTCTCTCCAAGGACTTTTGCCCAAAGACTGATGAAGAGAAAGAGCTTGCATGAGCATTATACCCTACGCTTCTGCTGTAGGATCTATAATGTATGCGATGTTATGTACACGCCCTGATGTAACTTATGCATTGGGTGTAGTAAGCAGGTATCAATCCAACCCAGGGAAGAATCACTGGACAGCTGTGAAGAACATTCTTAAGTACTTGCGAAGGACTAAAAAAATACTTGGTGTATGGTAATGGGGATCTCCAAATGGAGGCCTTTACCGATTCGAGCTTTCAGAATGATAAGGATGACAGTAAATCTATCTCAGGGTTTGTATTTACCCTCAATGGAGGGGCGGTATGTTGGAAGAGTTCTAAACATGATACCGTTGCAGACTCCACGATGGAAGCTGAGTATATTGCTGCAAATGATGCTGCCAAGGAAGCCGTCTGGATGAGGAAGTTCATCTCGGAGCTAGGAGTAGTTCCAGCCATTATTGATCCAATACCATTGTATTGTGATATTAATGGGGCTATGGCATTGGCCAAAGAGCCCAGCTACCATCAGCGATCTAGACACATCCTCAGACAATATCATTTGATCCGGGAGATAGTTGATTGCCGCGAGATCGAGATTCAGAGAGCAGATACAAAGAATAACACCATGGATCTGTAAGTCAATGTACTACACCCCACGACTTGCGGGGAGGCGGAAATATGAAAAACGATCTTGTTCTATGCAAAAACATCGACTAACCGCAAGAATCTTTGCTAAACAATAACTAACAAAAGCATAGGAGTTCTAAACTACTATGTGAAGTGATTATACCTAATGAACCGTATCCTTCTCCTTTTCATTATCCACGACCTTCTCGGCCTCCTCCACATAATAGATGATCCACCCGAGAGCTATACTCCAAGCTTCACCTCTAACTTGAGGTAACTAGGTTTCTTAAAGTGCTAATCTAAGTAACCTAGGTGATATAGAGAAGTGTTATGGATTAAATAGTCTTTTCTAATCCTTGATCTCAACACATGAGAGGGGAGGATTAGAGTTTGAAGCGAGAGAGCTTAAGGAGAGAGAAGGTGAGCAAGAGAATGATAATGAGATAACGATCTCTCTTGATATATATGAAGCATTATCTTTATCAAATAAATAAAATAAAGGATTTAATAACCATGCTTCATAAATACAAATGAGTGATTCATCCACATGAGTCATTAAGCATTTATGATGCATTAATGACAAGGATGAATCACACAAATGAGTCACTAATCTCATTTAATGTTTATGCCACCTAAACCCCCAAGTCACCATCCTTCTAGAAGCTTCTCGTGAAATTACGAGAACGCCACTCCTATCCGTGAAAACACGGAAAAACTTTAGACTGTATAAATCCAATATCCCGATACTAGAATCTGGCTTAAACCAAAGCCGGCTAGTAAAAACTGTCCGAAAGTCGTACGTGCGTAAACACACGTATGCGTCCGAACCCTTGTCGTAAAACCATACGACCTCTATATCGTTTCGCCTGGAGCAGGGAAACTCTCTGTGTGGGACTCTAATGACTCGACTACTACGCTGGCAGTGGATTTAACCGCAAGCGGCACTAGCTGTACGTAACAGTCCCCAGGTAGATGTCGATAAGAAGGCCGATGAGGAAACCCATCCGAACTCCTACTGAGCCTGCTGTGACA
This sequence comes from Agapanthus africanus, assembly GCA_030015575.1. Classification (NCBI taxonomy): domain Eukaryota; kingdom Viridiplantae; phylum Streptophyta; class Magnoliopsida; order Asparagales; family Amaryllidaceae; genus Agapanthus; species Agapanthus africanus. Next base: position 52,692,485 of record CM057350.1, on the reverse strand, counting down.
ATCTCCGTACAGTCCGGTCTGTTCGTCTAAGACTATCGCATATCGGGTCTAGGGGGCGGCAAGCGTCAGTCCCCTAATAGCGGTATAAGTCGTGTCGGAGTGAAGCCCATTACACCCTGAGAAACTACTGGAACCTACCAGCAAATCTCGCTTGCCCTGGCCAGGGACTTTGCGTAATGGCTCTCTGACACGGCGCGATATCAACTCCTAATACCGGGAGAGACGAATCCTGTCTAACTGCCACTGTCTCCAAGTGCTCGGGACTGCACCCAACTGCTACCTGTTTGCACGACTCCTTTGAGCTGTGGTAAGGTAGCAATCTAAGAACAGTGGGACACACTCGAGGCGAAGTAGCAGTGTCAAGTCTGCGGACTATGCTGTACTCATGTCACCTGGGAACTGTTAACCGACGACTGGTATAAAACCAACCTACAGTTCCCTGCGAGTCCTGTCCGGTGTACCCATAACCCAACGAGCACCTGTATACTATCTCCAGTACGACGTACTGACGGCTGTGGGACAGATCATCTTCCCAACTGGGATGAGAAGCGTACACACTAGTCTACTCCGGAGTATCGATGCCCTGTCTCGATAATCCTACGACTAGGGACCTGAATAAGGATGTGCTTGTAGACTATCCAGCCCCCACTAGTGTGACTGCCATCGCAACGCTGGTAGTCAAGCAAGATCCTGAGAGCTCTATCAATACGTATACTCACATATTAAGATAGAAAAACCAAGTAGCATACTACCATGTTTAGCAAGACTGTTATATACATGTGAATATCCCAAGCTTCCATTAAGTAATATACAAACTAGTATGATACAATAATGGCCCCTAGGGCATATAAACTAACAATCTCCCACTTGCACTAGGGCCATGTACTGGCATATCGATGACCGATGATCTCGAGTAGCCTCTCGAACTGAATCTGAGGTAGGGCCTTCGTGAATGGATCAGCAATGTTCTCTTCAGTAGCAACTCTCCGAACCTCGATCTCCCGACAATCAATGATCTCCCTGATCAGGTGATACCGCCTTAAGATGTGTCTAGACTTCTGATGGGACATTGGTTCCTTCGCTAAAGCTATAGCTCCGTTGTTGTCGCAATACAGAGGTATTGGATCAACTATAGTAGGAACCACCTGATGTTCTGTTAGGAACTTCTTCATCCAGACCGCTTCTTTTGCAGCATCGCAAGCAGCAATATACTCCGCTTCCATAGTCGAGTCAGCAACGGTGTCCTGCTTGGAGCTCTTCCAGCACACCGCCCCTCCATTGAGGGTAAAGACATAACCCGACATGGACTTGGAATCGTCCTTGTCACTCTGGAAGCCGGAATCAGCAAAGGCCTCCATCTTGAGGTCTTTTCCGCCGTAAACCAAGAACATCTCCTTAGTCCTTCTCAGATACTTGAGAATATTCTTTACTGCTATCCAGTGCTTCTTCCCTGGGTCTGACTGATACCGGCTTACAACGCTCAATGCGTATGATACATCCGGTCTGGTACATAACATTGCATACATTATAGAGCCTACCGCAGAAGCGTAGGGTATAATCGACATGCGATCCCTTTCCAAATCAGTCTTGGGAGACATCTCTTTGGAGAGGGTGATTCCGTGACAAGCCGGTAGGTTACCGCGCTTAGAATCTTCCATACTGAATCTTTTCAATATGGTGTCTATGTACCTGGACTGCGAAAGTCCCAACATCCTCTTTGATCTATCACGATAGATCTGGATCCCCAGAAAGTAGGTGGCATCACCCAGGTCCTTCATGGAGAACTTCTGTGACAAGAATCTTTTGACTGACTGTAGCATAGGAATATCATTTCCTATTAGGAGAATGCCATCCACGTACAATACGAGGAATACGACAACTCTCCCTACAATCTTACTGTATATGCATGGTTCATCTGGATTTTTGATAAAGTCGAATTCTTTGACAGTATCATCAAAACAGATGTTCCAACTCCGCGATGCTCGCTTTAGTCCATAAATGGACTTAAGCAGCTTGCACACTTTACCGCTGCTCCCACTCTGAATGAATCCCTCTGGCTGATCCATATAGACGCACTCTTCCAAATTACCATTTAGAAAGGTCGTCTTTACGTCCATCTGCCAGATCTCATAATCGTGGAAGGCAGCAATAGCAAGAAGGACCCGAATGGATTTGAGCATAGCCACTGGAGAAAAGGTTTCGTCATAGTCCAAACCAGGTCTTTGACGAAAACCCTTTGCAACAAGTCTAGCCTTATAGGTTTCAACATGTCCATCTACACAAATCTTCTTTCTGAAGATCCATTTGCATCCTACGGGTTTTACCCCATCTGGAGCAATGTCCAAAGTCCATACTTTGTTAGTGTACATGGACTCCATTTCGGTCCGCATTGCATCCGGCCATTTTACCGAGTCGCCGCTCTGAATGGCTTGCTGGAAGCTAGTAGGGTCGTCATTATCAATGACGCAATCTTCTCGATTCCCGTCTATGAGAAAATCATAGTATCTCTCGGGCGGATGGGACCGCCTACTACTTCTATGGATAGGCGCTGGTATGTCCCTTTCTTCCGAAACCTCTGGTTCTACCATACTTTCAGTAACAGCTTGTGGTTCTGGAATTTCTTCCAGTTCTACTGCGCTCCCACTCTTCTGATTTTCTAAAAATTCAGTTTCTAAGAAGTGGGCATGACAAGAAACAAAAACCTTTTGTTCCTCTACGTAATAGAAATAATATCCCTTGGAGTGCTTTGGATATCCCGCAAACTTACACTGTACTGAGCGTGCTTCGAGCTTGTCCGCATGCTGCTTTTTTACAAAAGCTGGACATCCCCATGTCTTAAAATGTTTAAGACAGGGTTTCTTCCCACTCCATATCTGATATGGTGTGGTAGGCACAGTCTTGGTAGGAACTTGGTTCAAAAGATATGCAGCTGATTCTAATGCATAACCCCAGAAAGATCGCGGTAACTCAGCCTTACTCATCATGGAACGAACCATATCCAATAGGGTTCGATTCCTCCATTCCGATACACCATTGTGTTGTGGTGTGTATGGAGGAGTAAGCTGAGAGAGAATTCCTTTCTCTTTTAGGTAACCTAGGAACTCAGCACTTAAGTATTCACCACCTAGATCAGATCTTAGTGTCTTGATACTTTTGCCGGTTTGGTTTTCTACTTCATTCTTATACACCTGGAATTTTTCAAAAGCCTCGGATTTATGTTTCATCAGATAAATGAATCCGTACCTTGAATAATCATCCGTAAAAGTAATGAAATAGGAAAAACCATCTCTTGCATATGTAGACATTGGACCGCATACATCGCTGTGTACGAGTCCTAAGAGCTCGCTCGCTCTTACTCCATGTCCAGTGAATGGAGTCTTTGTCATCTTTCCTTTGAGACATGATTCACAAGTGGCATAAGTTTGATATTCGAACGAGTCCAAATATCCTTCTCTATGTAACTTAGTTAACCTTGTCTCATTGATGTGACCTAGTCTACAATGCCATAAGAACGCCTTATTTAAATCTGGAGACTTTCTTTTTAGTGTGTTCTGGACATTGAAAATCTGGGCTTGACTCAATACGTATATACCGTCATCTAATGTACCGGACCCAATCAGAACTTGATTTAGGTGGATGTGAACTACATCGCTTACGAATGTAAAATCATATCCCTCTTTTGAAAGTAAGGACACTGATATGATATTACAAGTCAAACTAGGTACATACAAACAGTTACGTAGAATCAATATCTGCCCACTTGTCAAACCTAGACGATATTCTCCCACGGATTCAGCGTCCACGCTCATTCCGTTTACAACTCTGAGAGACAAATCACCTACCCTTATAACTCTGCGGTTTCTCAAAGTATGTAATGAATTACAGATATGAGATCCTGCTCCGGTATCTAGTACCCAGGAAGTAGAGTTAATTGACAAACAGTTCTCAATTACAAACACACTTAAGGCCGAAGCCACAACATGCTTCGTATCCTGGCTACTGGCTTCCAAAGCCCTGCAATCCTTCTGCCAATGTCCATTCTCATAACAATAGGAACATCCCTTATTACCTACACCAAGTCCCGAAACTTTTGCTCTTCCCTTTCCTCCTACTTTACTGACACCGTATATCGGCTTTGTAGAGGTCTTCTTCTTTTCACCCTTTGCTTTCGCCCTGGATATAGAAGAAGAAGGTCCCCCATTAAGCAGAGCTTGTGTCTCCCTGGTTTCTTTCAGGGTGTAAGTAGAGGGTAGGGACTGTGGAAATAAATCAGTATATGACCTGTTTCCCAACGTGGTCTCCAGGTCCTTGAGCTCACCAATATAGCTAGTCATTGTAAGGATGTTGTCCCCTACAGATGACCCGACAGCCAACCTCATTTGAATTAATTCGTTCGAGGTATCATATCTTGCGATATGAGATTGCTCTCCATATAAATCTTTGTTATGGAGAAAGATGGAAACTGAGTCCATCTTCTCGTGCTGCTTCTGGTATACACCATCAACTGAAGCCAACACGGGGCACTTGGCTTTCGTTTTATCCTTTTTCCTTGTCTGACGGATATCCATATCCGCGACGGTGGAAACTGGACCTGGGACGGCGGGATCTTGAGTAGTAAAAGGGTGGTCCAGCTTGTCATAGGTAATGGACATCTGGATAGACCTTTGCCGGTCATATAAGTCAGATTCAGTCAAATTGTTATCTAGATGTAACCTAGTCATGGTCACAAGGTCGCTGCAATGAGAGAGAGAGAAGAAAACACTTTAGCATGATGCTCTTGCAAGTTTAGAGTGGTTTTTAATTTATCTAAACTGGATGGCTCCCACTGTTTCTCGAATCCTTCCTCAAACCATAAAAGAAGAATTAGCCAGGACTATTCTCACCGTACAATACTTGCTTAACCGTTCAGCCAGGCTAGTGTCGATAATTCGAGGGAGGTTTTCCAACGCTTTCGCGAAGTTCCTTAATTAAAGAACCTCTTTTCTCTGGGGGCGTAGCCCCGCTGACACCTTTCTCGGCACCTACTTGGTTTATAGCATTGATCGTTAAGTGACGAATCTCCTGTTAAGTAGAATATACTCACAGTAGGATCAGGATCCAAATATCATCGTATGATAATGTTGAAGAAATCCTACCAATATTCATCAAACTCCAAATGGTATGCAACACTAGCAAGTTTCAGTTTCTTTAGAAACTCCCGATGTGGATTTTTGCCCCATGTTCTTATGACCTTGACGAAAACCAAAAAATCATAAGTCGCATGTCAAGTTCTGCGCATCATTATCTTGTTAATTTGAACCCACCCGTACATACCCTTTACGAAAGCCAACAAGGTAATACGACTGTCCAAAACCAACTCATCTATCTGTGCAACAAATGAAAACCCCAGCAGCTACCAAACACTATGCCTTGACGAAAGCCAACAAACATAGCTTGAATACTACTGACCATCCATAAGAAATAACGGAGGGCTACGACTGGTTTTGGCGAAACCGTGAACGTAGTGAACTTGATATAATCGAAGGAACCTGATAGTTTTTTAAAAGGAGTGGTTAAAGCTCCGCAATTAAAAAATTCTGCTTTTTTAAAATAACCGAGTGGTTTCTTTTAAATTTGTTCCAATGATTCAACTTTGGTTTATTTTCTTTGCATTAAAATAATGCGTCCCATCATTTAACCTATCATTGCAGAAAACAACGAAAATACAACGTCCTCTTATGCCATCCGCATTTTTCTCTGGGTCCCGTCATCACCCGTTAGGCTACTTAACTAATGGCAGAGCGGGGGCTGGGCTAGCGCGGGTGTAAAACATAAGTGACGTCTAAATAGCTATCATATATAGATATTGTACATTCGTCAGACGCAATAATAGGCATTCCAGATCTCATATGAACATTATTGGATATACAAGCAATCCGTGTTTGCTTTGAGCCTGCAACAAAAGACGGATTACACAGTTGTGATGAATAGCCATTACCCCACCCTAGGGTACGGCAAACTACCCGCCAAGTATCCGAAGTGAAGCGGTCTCCCTCAACAAAGTGAGTGTTAGTGTATATGCCCTAGAGGCCATTACTGTATCATACTAGTTTGTATATTACTTAATGGATGCTTGGGATATTCACCTTGTATATACAATCTTGCTCAAAATAGTAGTATGCTACTTGGTTTGTTTCTACTTCAATGTGTACTTGTGTTTATTTCAGTATATCACTTATACGCATTAGTGGAGCCCTTAGGATCTTTGCTTGATTACCAGCGTTGTGATGGCAGTCACACTAGTGGGGGCTGGGTAATCTATAAGCACATCCTTATACAGGTCCCTAGTCGCAGGACTATCGAGACAGAGCATCGATACTCCGGAGTAGACTAGCGTATGCGCTTCTCATCCCAGTGTGGGAGATGGTCTGTCCCATAGCCATCAGTACGTCGTACTGGAGATAGTATACGGGTGCTCGTTGGGTTACGAGTACACTGGACAGGACTCGTCGGGAACTGACAGGTTGGTATTATACCTATCGTCAGTTATCAGTTCCCAGGTGACATGAGTACAGCTTAGTCCGCTGACTTGACACTGGCACTTCGCCTCAAGTGTGTTCCCACTGCACTTTGATCACTACCCTACCACGGCTCAAAGGAGTCGTGCAAACAGGTGGTGGTTGGGTGCAGTCCCGAAGCACTTGGAGGCAGTGACGGTTAGACAGGATTCGTCTCTCCCGGTATTGGGGGTTGACATCGCGCTGTGTCTAGGAGAGCCATTACACGAGTAGTCCCTGGCCAGGGCAAACGAGATATACTGGTAGGTTTCCAGTGTTATCTCAGGGTGTTTTGGGCTTCGCTCCGGCACGACTTGTACCGCTATTGGGGGACTGACGTTTACCACCCCCTAGGCCCGCCATGCGATGTATCAGACGAACAGACCGGACTGTACGGAGACTGTCACATTCAGACTCAGTAGGAGTACAGATGGGGTTTCACCTCGTCAGCCTTCTTGTCGACATCTACCTGGGGACCGTTACGCACAGCTAGTGCCGCTTGCGGTCTGTGGTTAAACCCACTGCCAGCGTAGTGTCGAGTCTTTAGAGTCCCACACAGAGGGTATTCGCCTCTGGGCAAAACAGAGTAGAGGTCGCATGGTTTTGCGACAGGGTTCGTTCTCATCCGCGCACTTGTGCACGTTTGGAGTCCGGACGGATTATACTGGCAGGCTCTGGTTTGAGCCTGATACTGGTATATATGTTTTGGGGTTGCTTTTATATCTCGGTATTCTTGTTCCTCGGAACGAGAATGCAGGTGTGTATGCACAGTTGCTTGAGGCGGAGGATGAGTTTTTCCATTAGGGTTTCGGAACGGGTGCGTATGCACAGTTGACAGTTATCATTTTCCAAACCTTAATAGATTTATGGATTATCTATTTATAATAGTAATTAAATGAGAATTTTGTTATGGTTGATTTTGTTGACTTGTTGACCATGGTTGACTTGTTGACCATGGTTGAATGTTGACCACCATCATGCTTTAAAAAGTCTTCCTTGATTTATGCTTACATTTTTAAATGAAGCATGGTAGTGGTCATTCCAAATTACCATCAACTATTCTCATTTTCAATTATTATTATTAGATAATTCTTTTCTTTTGCATTATGGTTGCAAGAAAGAATAGAATAGCTCATTCTATCATATTCATTCTCTCTCCTCTCTTCATCTTCTTCTTCCTCTAGCAAAGAGAAACCTTCTCATGTGTTGAGAATCCTTCTCTTTAAAAAGAAAAGCAAACCCTAGTCACTCTCTACTCACTCTAGGATCAAAGGATTAGCAAGCCGGAGATTCTAGTTCACTCCAAGTCCGAGAAAGAGCCCAAGGTCGAACCCTCGAGGTGGATCCATCTTCGACGGAAGAAGGCGACGAAAAAGAACCATCAACCTCTACAAAGTTTGAAGAAGAAGGAGTTCAAGTTTAGGTATAACCATCTTCATCCGAGTAGCTAACTTCTTTTAGCGTATTTGCTAGTTTAGTTTAGACACGATCCCGACCTTGTTTAGTCCATGTTGCCTCTTGCGATAAAAATTTGTTTTTTATACCGTTTCCGCCTCCCCGTAAGCACCGGGGGTCGCAATATGGACTTACAGTGGTATCAGAGCCTAACTAAACTTAAACTAGCTTGGTAGTGAAGTGTAACAAAGTTCGGAACCGAAAAATCGCAAAACCGGAAAAACAAAACCCTAAGTTTCTGTTGAAATTTTTTCTGCTCAAAATGAAAAACTTTATACTTGTAAATTCGTCTCAGGGTTTTCTAAGAACACCCACCAAAAACGATAGCATGATTCCTCCAAAGCGCCGCCCTTCCGCGGCCTCACCTCTTCATCTGGCCGCGGAACCGCCGCTGTTTGGTGTCATCTCTGCATCGTTTTTTGTGCAGTGTTCTTCTGTGTTGGTTTTGGGATTTTTAAGATATATTATATGTACCCAGATTTTCCAGAACTGAAATTCACTTTTGGGGTCCTATAATTCCGTATTTTTCCGAACTTCACTGCACTTTGGCTATGTTGGTTATATCTGTGTTGTTTGCATGTATTGAACGTCGGCTAATCGCTATAAGACGATTAGTCGGGGTTGTACATGATCTGTAATGTGCTGGAATGTGTATATGAATGTGTTGGACTGTCGCGGGTGAATAGCCGGGGTGGATGGGAGATGAGCTTTTGTTTTTCTTTCATTCATTGTAAATGTAAATTGATGTAATAATATTATTTGTTTGGCCGCACAACCGGGTCGGGGTTGTAGCCGTCATTGTATAATTCTTTTTACTGTTTTTGCTCCTAGGATAGACCCATGGAGGGGTGCACAAACTACCGAGGACTTGGCGGGTAGTTTGCCGCACCCGTAGGGGTCTTGGGTGGGGTATTTGGCTATTCACCGCGACCGTGTTATCCGCTTTTCGTTCAAGGCTCGAAAGGATTGCGGATTGCTAGTATATCCAATGTATTCATCTGTGATCTGTAATGTCTATCATTGCTTTCTATTTAGGCGTTGCTTATGTTTTACAGCCGCGCTAGCCCAGCCCCCGCTCTGTCGTTAGTTAAGTAACCTAACGGGTAATGACGGGGCCCCGTGGCGAATGCGAATGGCATAAGCGTACGTCATATTTTGGTTGTTTTCTGCAATGGTAGGATTAAATGATGGGACGCATTAAAAGTACTAATGCAAGAATATCACGCATTAAAAGAACTAATGCAAGATAATAAACCAAGTTAAAGTCGTTGGAACACTTTCGAAAAACCACTCGGTTCTTTTCAAAAACAACTTTTAAATGCGGAGCTTGAGCCACTCCTTTTAAAAGCTATCTCGTTCCATCGACCAAATCAAGTTCACTACGTTCACGGTTTTGCCAAAACCATTCGTAGCCCTCCGTCGTTTCGTATGAATATTCAATAGTATTCAAGCTGTGTTTGTTGACCTTCGTCAAGGCATAGTGATTGGTAGCTATTGGGTGTTCATATGTAGCATAGATAGATGCGTTGGTTTGGGACACTCGCATTACCTTGTTGACCTTCGTCAAGGGTATATACGGGTGGATTCAAATTAACCTGGATAATGACGGGCAGAACTTGACATGTGACTTATGATTTGTTGACCTTCGTCAAGGTCATAAGAGCATGGGGCAAAAATCCACATCGGGAGTTTCATAAGTACTGAAACTTGCTAGATTTGCATACCATTTGGAGTGTGATGATTCTGGTAGGATTCCTTCAGTTTCGTCACGCGATGATATTTGGATCCCGATCCTACTGTGAGTATATGCTACTCCTCGGGAAATTTCTCACTAAACGATCAATGCTATAAACCTAGTAGGTGCCTAGAAAGGTGTTAGCGGGGTTACACCCCCAGGGAAAAGAGGTTATTTAATTAAGGAACTTCGCGAAAGCGTTGGAAAACCTCCCTCGAAGTACCAACACTGGCCTGGCTGAACGGTTAAGCAAGTATTGTACGGTGGGATTGATCCTGACTAATTCTTCCTTTATGGTTTGAGGAGGGATTCGAGAAACAGTGGGAGCCATCCTGTTTAGACAAACTAAAAACCACTCTAAACTTGCAAGAGCATCATGCTGAGTGTTTCTTCTTCTCTCTCCTAATTGCAGCGACCAATCAACATGACTGGACTTAAGTTACTCCTAGATAAAAACAAACTGACAGGGCCAAACTACAAAGATTGGCTCAGGAATGTCAAGATAGCAATCACTTATGACAAGCTGGGGTATCTTCTTACCACCAAAGCTCCCCCTGTCCCTGGTCCAACTTCCAGTGTCGCGGATAAGGAAATCCGCAAGACTTGGGAGATTGATAGCGCGAAGGCCAAGTGCCTCCTGCTTGCCTCGATGGACAACGAACATCAGAGGAGGCATGAGAATATGGACATGGAGTCCATATTGCTCCATACAAAAGAACTGTATGGAGAGCAATCACGTATCGCAAGATACGAAGCGTCGAAAAAGTTGTTTTCGACAAGAATGGCCGTCGGATCATCAGTAGCCGAGCACGTGCTAAAGATGATCGGCTACATTGAGGAGCTCGCTGACCTAGGGATCACATTGGAGAGTGAGCTATATACGGATATAGTTCTCCAGTCCCTTCCTTCCACTTACGCCCAGTTTATACTGAACTTCAACCTACAAGAAAAAGAGGTTGAACTATCAGAGCTCCTCAACATGCTGAGGAGCGCAGAGGGCACCCTACAGAAAAGTAGGGATACATCCACTTTGTTTGTAGGAGGATCATCTTCTTCTAGGTCCAAGGCGAAAGCCAAGGGAAAGAAGAAGAAGGCCCCCGCCAAACCAAGGGACGGTGTTAGTAAAATGGATACGAAGGGAAAAGGGAAAGCAACAAAGATAGCGGGGAAGCTTGTGGATAAGGAAGAATGCTTCTTTTGTCATAAGAAAGGACACTGGAAGAATGATTGCAGGGCCTGGAAGGCCAGAACACAGGAATTGAAGCAGGTTGCAGTTTCAGCTTCAGGTGTGTATGTTATTGAAAACTGTCTTTCAATAAACTCTACTTCCTGGGTATTGGATACCGGATCAGGATCTCATATCTGTAATTCTTTGCAGGCGTTGAGAAACCGTAGGGATTTGAAGGCAGGTGACATGACCCTCAGAGTTGCGAACGGAGCTAGCATGGATGCTAAAGCCGTGGGGGACTATCACCTAGGAATGTCAGATGGACATGTTTTGGTTTTGCGTAATTGCTTTTTTGTACCCAACGCAACTTGTAATATCATTTCTGTATCTTTAGTTTCTAAAGAAGGTTATGAATTTGCGTTTGTAAGTAATGTTGTAAACATTCACCTTAATCAAGTTCTGATTGGGTCAGGTACATTGAGTAATGGTATATACGTGTTAAACCAACCACAGATTTTTAATGTCCAGAATACACACAAAAGAAAGTCTCCAGAAATAAATCAGACTTTCTTATGGCATTGTAGATTGGGTCACATCAATGAGAGAAGGTTGACTAAGTTGCATACAGAAGGATATTTGAATGCGTTCGAATATCAATCATATGCCACTTGTCAATCTTGTCTCAAAGGAAAGATGACAAAGACTCCGTTTACTGGACATGGAGTAAGAGCGAGCGAGCTCTTAGGACTCGTACACAGTGACGTGTGCGGTCCAATGTCTACACATGCCCGAAGCGGACATTCTTACTTCATTACTTTTACGGATGACTTCTCAAGGTACGGTTATGTCTTCTTAATGAAACATAAGTCCGAGGCCTTTGGAAAATTCCAGGAGTATAAGAATGAAGTAGAGAAACAGACCGGCAAAAGTATTAAGATTCTAAGATCGGATCGAGGTGGAGAATACTTAAGTGCCGAGTTCCTGGACTATTTAAAAGAGAACGGAATTCTCTCTCAGCTTACTCCTCCATACACCCCGCAACATAACGGTGTATCGGAGAGACGGAACCGCACCCTATTGGATATGGTGCGGTCCATGATGAGTAACGCTGAGTTACCGCGATCATTCTGGGGATATGCACTAGAAGCAGCTGCGTATCTCTTGAACAAGGCTCCTACCAAGACTGTGCCCACCACCCCATATGAGATGTGGACTGGGAAGAAACCCTGTCTTAATTATCTCAAGGTATGGGGATGTCCAGCTTTTGTAAAAAAGCAGCATGCGGACAAGCTTGAGGCACGTTCAGTACAGTGTAAGTTTGTGGGATACCCAAGGAACTCCAGGGGGTATCTTTTCTATTCCGCTGAGGAACAAAAGGTTTTTGTTTCTCAGCATGCCCGCTTCTTGGAAACTGAGTTTTTGGAAACCCAGATAAGTGGGAACACAATAGAACTGGAAGAAATTCCAGAACCACAGACTGTTACTGAAAGCTTAGTGGAACCAGAGGGTTCAACAGAACAGGACATTCCTACGCCGCTCCGCAGGAGTAGTAGGCAGTCTCATCCGCCCGAGAGATACTGCGGTTTTCTCATAGACGGGGATAGAGAGGATTGCATCATAGATTATGATGAGCCTACTAGCTTCCAGCAGGCCGTTCAGAGCGTTGACTCAGTGAAATGGCTGGATGCAATGCGGACCGAAATGGAGTCCATGTACACCAACAAGGTATGGACGTTGGACATTGCTCCAGACGGGGTAAAACCCGTAGGATGCAAGTGGATCTTCAAAAGGAAGATTGGTGTAGATGGACAGGTTGAGACCTATAAAGCTAGGCTGGTAGCAAAGGGTTTTCGTCAAAGACCTGGCTTGGACTACGACGAAACCTTTTCTCCAGTAGCCATGCTGAAATCCATTCGGATCCTTCTTGCCATTGCTGCCTTCCACGATTATGAGATCTGGCAAATGGACGTAAAGACAGCTTTTCTAAATGGAAATTTAGAGGAGTGTGTCTATATGGACCAGCCAGAGGGTTTCATTCAGAGTGGGAGCAGCGGAAAGGTGTGCAAGTTGCTTAAGTCCATCTATGGACTAAAGCAGGCATCGCGGAGTTGGAACATCTGCTTTGATGAGACAGTCAAAGAATTTGGCTTTATCAAAAATCCAGATGAACCATGCATCTATAGTAGATTTGTAGCGAGAACTGTAGTATTCCTCGTTTTATACGTGGATGACATTCTCTTGATAGGAAATGACATTCCAATGCTACAATCTGTCAAGGGGTTCTTGTCACAAAGGTTCTCCATGAAAGACCTGGGTGATGCCTCATACATCCTGGGGATCCGGATCCATCGTGATAGATCCAAGAGGATATTGGGACTTTCTCAGTCCAGGTACATCGACACCATAGTGAAAAGATTCAGTATGGAAGATTCCAAGCGCGGTAACCTACCGGCTTGTCACGGGATCACCCTCTCTAAAGAGATGTCTCCCAAGACTGATTTGGAGAGGGATCGCATGTCTATTATACCCTACGCTTCTGCGGTAGGCTCTATAATGTATGCGATGTTGTGTACCAGACCGGATGTAGCTTATGCACTGAGTGTGGTAAGCCGGTATCAGTCTAACCCTGGGGAGAAACACTGGATAGCAGTAAAGAACATTCTCAAGTACCTGAGAAGGACTAAGGAGATGTTCTTGGTGTATGGCGGAAAAGACCTCCAGATCGAGGCCTTTGCTGACTCCAGCTTCCAGAGTGACAAGGATGATTCCAAGTCCATGTCGGGTTTTGTCTTCACCCTCAATGGAGGGGCGGTGTGTTGGAAGAGTTCCAAACAGGAAACCGTTGCAGACTCGACGATGGAAGCGGAATACATCGCTGCATCTGATGCCGCAAAAGAAGCTGTCTGGATGAGGAAGTTCTTGAAAGAACTTCAGGTGGTTCCGTCCATTGTTGACCCAATACCTCTGTATTGCGACAACAACGGGGCTATAGCTTTAGCGAAGGAACCCAGGTCCCATCAGAGATCCAGGCACATCTTGAGGCGGTATCACCTGATCAGGGAGATCGTGGATCGCCAGGAGATCGAGGTTCGGAGAGTCGCTTCAGAAGACAACACTGCAGATCCATTCACCAAGGCCTTGCCCCAGACTCAGTTCGAGCGGCTGATCGAGATGATAGGTCTTCGATACGCCAGTACATGGCCTTAGTGCAAGTGGGAGATTGTTAGTGTATATGCCCTAGAGGCCATTACTGTATCATACTAGTTTGTATATTACTTAATGGATGCTTGGGATATTCACCTTGTATATACAATCTTGCTCAAAATAGTAGTATGCTACTTGGTTTGTTTCTACTTCAATGTGTACTTGTGTTTATTTCAGTATATCACTTATACGCATTAGTGGAGCCCTTAGGATCTTTGCTTGATTACCAGCGTTGTGATGGCAGTCACACTAGTGGGGGCTGGGTAATCTATAAGCACATCCTTATACAGGTCCCTAGTCGCAGGACTATCGAGACAGGGCATCGATACTCCGGAGTAGACTAGCGTATGCGCTTCTCATCCCAGTGTGGGAGATGGTCTGTCCCACAGCCATCAGTACGTCGTACTGGAGATAGTATACGGGTGCTCGTTGGGTTACGAGTACACTGGACAGGACTCGTCGGGAACTGACAGGTTGGTATTATACCTATCGTCAGTTATCAGTTCCCAGGTGACATGAGTACAGCTTAGTCCGCTGACTTGACACTGGCACTTCGCCTCAAGTGTGTTCCCACTGCACTTTGATCACTACCCTACCACGGCTCAAAGGAGTCGTGCAAACAGGTGGTGGTTGGGTGCAGTCCCGAAGCACTTGGAGGCAGTGACGGTTAGACAGGATTCGTCTCTCCCGGTATTGGGGGTTGACATCGCGCTGTGTCTAGGAGAGCCATTACACGAGTAGTCCCTGGCCAGGGCAAACGAGATATACTGGTAGGTTTCCAGTGTTATCTCAGGGTGTTTTGGGCTTCGCTCCGGCACGACTTGTACCGCTATTGGGGGACTGACGTTTACCACCCCCTAGGCCCGCCATGCGATGTATCAGACGAACAGACCGGACTGTACGGAGACTGTCACATTCAGACTCAGTAGGAGTACAGATGGGGTTTCACCTCGTCAGCCTTCTTGTCGACATCTACCTGGGGACCGTTACGCACAGCTAGTGCCGCTTGCGGTCTGTGGTTAAACCCACTGCCAGCGTAGTGTCGAGTCTTTAGAGTCCCACACAGAGGGTATTCGCCTCTGGGCAAAACAGAGTAGAGGTCGCATGGTTTTGCGACAGGGTTCGTTCTCATCCGCGCACTTGTGCACGTTTGGAGTCCGGACGGATTATACTGGCAGGCTCTGGTTTGAGCCTGATACTGGTATATATGTTTTGGGGTTGCTTTTATATCTCGGTATTCTTGTTCCTCGGAACGAGAATGCAGGTGTGTATGCACAGTTGCTTGAGGCGGAGGATGAGTTTTTCCATTAGGGTTTCGGAATGGGTGCGTATGCACAGTTGACAGTTATCATTTTCCAAACCCTAATAGATTTATGGATTATCTATTTATAATAGTAATTAAATGAGAATTTTGTTATGGTTGATTTTGTTGACTTGTTGACCATGGTTGACTTGTTGACCATGGTTGAATGTTGACCACCATCATGCTTTAAAAAGTCTTCCTTGATTTATGCTTACATTTTTAAATGAAGCATGGTAGTGGTCATTCCAAATTACCATCAACTATTCTCATTTTCAATTATTATTATTAGATAATTCTTTTCTTTTGCATTATGGTTGCAAGAAAGAATAGAATAGCTCATTCTATCATATTCATTCTCTCTCCTCTCTTCATCTTCTTCTTCCTCTAGCAAAGAGAAACCTTCTCATGTGTTGAGAATCCTTCTCTTTAAAAAGAAAAGCAAACCCTAGTCACTCTCTACTCACTCTAGGATCAAAGGATTAGCAAGCCGGAGATTCTAGTTCACTCCAAGTCCGAGAAAGAGCCCAAGGTCGAACCCTCGAGGTGGATCCATCTTCGACGGAAGAAGGCGACGAAAAAGAACCATCAACCTCTACAAAGTTTGAAGAAGAAGGAGTTCAAGTTTAGGTATAACCATCTTCATCCGAGTAGCTAACTTCTTTTAGCGTATTTGCTAGTTTAGTTTAGACACGATCCCGACCTTGTTTAGTCCATGTTGCCTCTTACGATAAAAATTTGTTTTTTATACCGTTTCCGCCTCCCCGTAAGCACCGGGGGTCGCAATATGGACTTACAGTGAGTAGGCCACTAAACACTTCAAAGTACCCGGTAGTTTGTGCACCCCACCTTGGGTCTGTCCTACGAGCAAAAACAGTAAAATGAAATAATACAACGGTGGCTACAACCGCAACCTGGATGCGCCCCGCAAAATAATATTACAACATATTACAATTACATTGAATGAATTAAAATAATAACCCATCACAAAACCCCGGCTAATCATCACAACAATCCAATACAGTTCATAATCACAAACAGTAAAATCCATTACAGAAATGTGCAACCCCCTGCCAACCGACATACTAGCAGTTAGAGGAGGCTTACGAACACATTATACAATCACAGATATAATCAAATTAGCAAACATCGTATAATTTCGATCGAGCAAACATATCAGATTCTACTCCCAAAACTTCTCTGTGCACCTGAGACTTGAGCAGAAAATAAACACCGAAGCAAGCTGTGGCTTCGACTTCAGGTGTGTTTGTAATTGAGAATTGTTTGTCAATCAACTCTACTTCCTGGGTATTAGATATCGGATCAGGATCTCATATATGCAATTCATTGCAGGCACTGAGAAACCGTAGAGTGCTGAAGGAAGGTGATATGACCCTAAAGGTTGCTAACGGAGCTAGCGTGGGAGCTGTGTCCGTCGGGGATTATCACCTGGGATTGACGAGTGGACATATTTTGGTTTTACATAACTGTTTTTGTGTACCTAGTTTAACGTGTAATATCATATCAGTTTCCTTGTTATCAAATAAAGGTTATGATTTCACGTTTGTAAGCGATGTTGTTAACATCCACCTTAATCATAGTTTGATTGGGTCCGGTACACTGAATAACGGTATATATGTCTTAAACCAACTCCAGATTTTCAATGTCCAGAACACACTAAAAAGAAAGTCTCCAGATTTAAATAAGGCTTTCTTATGGCATTGTAGACTAGGTCACATCAATGAGACAAGGTTAACTAAGTTATATAGAGAAGGATATTTGGACTCGTTCGAATATCAAACTTATGCCACTTGTGAATCATGTCTCAAAGGAAAGATGACAAAGACTCCATTCACTGGACATGGAGTAAGAGCGGGCGAGCTCTTAGGACTCGTACACAGCGATGTATGCGGTCCAATGTCTACACATGCAAGAGGTGGTTTTTCCTATTTCATTACTTTTACGGATGATTATTCAAGGTACGGATTCATTTATCTGATGAAACATAAATCCGAAGCTTTTGAAAAATTCCAGGAGTATAAGAATGAAGTAGAAAACCAAACCAGCAAAAGTATCAAGACACTAAGATCTGATCGAGGTGGTGAATACTTAAGTGCCGAGTTCCTAGGTTACCTAAAAGAGAAAGGAATTCTCTCTCAGCTTACTCCTCCATACACTCCACAGCATAATGGTGTATCGGAGAGACGGAATCGAACCCTATTGGATATGGTACGATCCATGATGAGTAATGCTGAGTTACCGCGATCTTTCTGGGGTTATGCGCTAGAATCAGCGGCATATCTTTTGAACATGGTTCCTACAAAGACTGTGCCTACCACGCCATATCAGATATGGAGTAGGAAGAAACCCCATCTTCAATATGTAAAGATATGGGGATGTCCAGCTTTTGTTAAAAAGCAGCATGTGGACAAGCTCGAGGCACGATCAGTAAAATGTCAGTTTGTGGGATATCCAAAGAACTCCAAGGGATATCTATTCTATTACGCAGAGGAACAAAAGGTTTTTGTTTCTCGTAATGCCCATTTTCTAGAACATCAGCTTTTAGAAAAGGAAACAAGTGGGAGCGAAATAGAACTGGAAGAAATTCCAGAACCACAAACTACTACTGAAAGTTTGGTAGAACCAGTAGTTCAAGAAGAATAGGACATTCCCGCACCCCTCCGCCGAAGTAGTAGGCCGTCTCATCCGCCTGAGAGATACTACGGTTTTCTCATAGATGGAGATAGAGAGGATTGCATCATTGATGATGATGAACCTACTAGCTTCAAGCAGGCCATCCAGAGCGGCGACTCGGTACGATGGCTAGATGCAATGCGGACCGAAATGGAGTCCATGTACACCAACAAAGTATGGACTTTGGACTTTGCTCCAGATGGGGTAAAACTCATAGGATGCAAATGGATCTTCAAAAAAAAGATTGGTGTAGATGGACATGTGGAAACCTATAAGTCTAGTCTTGTTGCAAAGGGTTTTCGTTAAAGACCTGGTTTGGACTATGACGAAACTTTTTCTCCAGTGGCTATACTCAAATCCATTCGGATCCTTCTTGCTATTGCTGCCTTCCATGATTATGAAATCTGGCAGATGGACGTAAAGACGGCTTTTCTGAATGATAATTTAGAAGAGTGCGTCTATATGGATCAGCCAGAAGGTTTCAATCAGAGTGGGAGCAGCGAAAAAGTATGCAAGTTGCTTAAGTCCATTTATGGACTAAAGCAAGCATCGCGGAGTTGGAACATCTGTTTTGATGAAACAGTCAAAGAATATGACTTTATCAAAAATCCAGATGAACCATGTATATATAGTAAAGTTGTAGCCAGAAGTGTCGTATTCCTCGTCTTGTACGTGGATGACATTCTATTGATAGGAAATGACATTCCTATGCTACAATCTGTCAAAGGATTCTTGTCACACAGGTTCTCCATGAAAGACTTGGGTGATGCCTCTTACATTCTGGGGATCCGGATCTATCGTGATAGATCCAAGAGGATGTTGGGACTTTCGCAGTCCAGGTATATCAACACTATACTGAAAAGATTCAGTATGGAAGAGTCTAAGCGCGGTAATCTACCGGCTTGTCACGGAAACACCCTCTCCAAAGAGATGTATCCCAAGACTGATTTGGAAAGGGAACGCATGTCTATTATACCCTACACTTCTGCGGTAGGCTCTATAATGTATGCGATGTTATGCACCAGACCAGATGTAGCTTACGCACTCAGCGTGGTAAGCCGGTATCAGTCAGACCCAGGGGAGAATCACTGGATAGCAGTAAAGAACCTTCTCAAGTACCTGAGAAGGACTAAGGAGATGTTCTTGGTATACGGCGGAAAAGACCTCGAGTTAGAGGCCTTTACTGATTCCGGCTTCCAGAGTGATAAGGACGATTCCAAGTCCATGTCGGGTTATGTCTTTACCCTCAATGGAGGGGCGGTGTGCTGGAAGAGTTCCAAGGAGGACACCGTTGCTGACTCGACGATGGAAGCGGAGTATATTGCTGCTTGCGATGCCGGAAAAGAAGCGGTCTGGATGAAGAAGTTCCTAACAGAACTTCAGGTGCTTCCTACCATTGTTGATCCAATACCTCTGTACTGCGACAACAACGGAGCTATAGTTTTAGCGAAGGAACCAAGGTCCCATCAGAAGTCCAGACACATCTTAAGGCGGTATCACCTGATCAGGGAGATCATTGATCGTCGGGAGATCGAGGTTCGGAGAGTTGCTACTGAAGAGAACATTGCTGATCCATTCATAAAGGCCCTACCTCAGATTCAGTTCGAGAGGCTACTCGAGATCATCGGTCTTCGATATGCCAGTACATGGCCCTAGTGCAAGTGGGAGATTGTTAGTGTATATGCCCTAGGGGCCATTATTGTATCATACTAGTTTGTATATTACTTAATGGAAGCTTGGGATATTCACATGTATATAACAGTCTTGCTAAACATGGTAGTATGCTACTTGGTTTTTCTATCTTAATATGTGTATATACATATTGATAGAGCTCTTAGGATCTTGCTTGACTACCAGCGTTGTGATGGCAGTCACACTAGTGGGGGCTGGGTAGTCTACAAGCACATTCTTATTCAGGTCCCTAGTCGTAGGATTATCGAGACAGGGCATCGATACTCCGGAGTAGACTAGTGTGTACGCTTCTCATCCCAGTTGGGGAGATGCTCTGTCCCACAGCCGTCAGTACGTCGTACTGGAGATAGTATACAGGTGCTCGTTGGGTTACGGGTAACCGGACAGGACTCGTAGGGAACTGTAGGTTGGTTTTATACCAGTCGTCAGTTAACAGTTCCCAGGTGACATGAGTACAGCATAGTCCGCAGACTTGACACTGCTACTTCGCCTCGAGTGTGTCCCACTGTTCTTAGATTGCTACCCTACCATGGCTCAAAGGAGTCGTGCAAACAGGTAGTAGTTGGGTGCAGTCCCGAGCACATAGAGACAGTGGCAGTTAGACAGGATTCGTCTCTCCCGGTATTAGGAGTTGATATCGCGCTGTGTCAGAGAGCCATTACGCAAAGTCCCTGGCCAGGGAAAGCGAGATTTGCTGGTAGGTTCCAGTAGTTTCTCAGCGTGTAATGGGCTTCACTCCGACACGACTTATACCGCTATTAGGGGACTGATGCTTGCCGCCCCCCTAGGCCTGATATGCGATAGTCTTAGACGAACAGACCGGACTGTACGGAGATTGTCACATCAGGCTCAGTAGGAGTTCGGATGAGTTTCCTCATCGGCCTTCTTATCGACATCTACCTGGGGTCCGTTACGTACAGCTAGTGCCGCTTGCGGTCTGTGGTTAAACCCACAGCCAGCGTAGTAGTCGAGTCTTTAGAGTCCCACACAGAGAGTTTTCCTGCTCCAGGCGAAACGATATAGAGGTCGTATGGTTTTACGACAAGGGTTCGGACGCATACGTGTTTAAACGCACGTACGTCGTTCGGACAGTTTTTACTAGTCGGTTTTGGTTTAAGCCAGATTCTAGTATCGGGTTATTGGATTTATACAGTCTAAAGTTTTTCCGTGTTTTCACGGATAGGAGGGGCGTTCTCGTAATTTCGCGAGAAGCTTCTAGAAGGATGGTGACTTGGGGGTTTAGGTGGCATAAGCATTAAATGAGATTAGTGACTCATTTGTGTGATTCATCCTTGTCATTAATGCATCATAAATGCTTAATGACTCATCTAGATGAATCACTCATTTGTATTTATGAAGCATGGTTGTTAAATCCTTTATTTTATTTATTTGATAAAGATAATGCTTCATATATATCATGAGAGATCATTATCTCATTATCATCCTCATGCTCACCTTCTCTCTCCTCATGCTCTCTCTCTTCAAACCCTAATACTCCCCTCTCATGTGTTAAGATCAAGGATTAGAATAGACTATTTAATCCATAACACTTCTCTATATCACCTAGGTTACTTAGATTAGCATTTTAAGAAACCTAGTTACCTCAAGTTAGAGGTGAAGCTTGGAGTATAGCTCTCGGGTGGATCATCTATTATGTGGAGGAGGCTGAGAAGGACGTGGATAACGAAAAGGAGAAGGACACGGTTCATTAGGTATAATCACTTCACATAGTAGTTTAGAACTCCTATGCTTTTGTTAGTTATTGTTTAGCAACGATTCTTGCGGTTAGTCGATGTTATTGCATAGAACAAGATCGTTTTTCATATTTCCGCCTTCCCGCGAGTCGTGGGGTGTTTATTGTTTAGCGAGGCTTTGATACCACTGTAAGTCGATGTACTACACCCCACGACTTGCGGGGAGGCGGAAATATGAAAAACGATCTTGTTCCATGTAATAACATCGACTAACCGCAAGAATCTTTGCTAAACAATAACTAACAAAACCATAGGAGTTCTAAACTACTATGTGAAGTGATTATACCTAATGAACCGTGTCCTTCTCCTTTTCGTTATCCACGTCCTTCTTGGCCTCCTCCACGTAATAGATGATCCACCCGAGAGCTATACTCCAAGATTCACCTCTAACTTGAGGTAACTAGGTTTCTTAAAGTGCTAATCTAAGTAACCTAGGTGATATAGAGAAGTGTTATGGATTAAATAGTCTTTTCTAATCCTTGATCTCAACACATGAGAGGGGAGTGTTCCCCTCCGAATGGCGGCGACGACGTGAGGACGTATTGCCTGAGATTCGGGGCAGATGCTATTTGGTTTTATCCGTCCACCTCTCCGAAAATACCAAGTTGATTTATGGCACCGTGTATCGGAGGTTTAGACGGATGCGGCCGATGTAGCAGACTTCGTCAGATTCCCCCTCGCTTGATGGGTTTTTGATTGTGGGGATGCTCTTCCCTGCAGGCGCAAGCCCCTATAGTTAATTACGCTACCGCATCGCGGTAACAACTTTCTCCTTTTCCAGAATTTCACTTCGTATCGTGGGTGTTTGTTTTGTTTGTGGTTGACCGTAGATTGTATACGGAGACTATCTATTTCGTCGCCCGTAGGACGTGGATTAGTCCAAATCCGTACTTTCTTAGATTTGGGTTTTGGGTTTTGGTTTAAGGATACGTTAGCTATATTTGAGGCTAAGATCAACTTAAATGTTTGTTAAGGATACGTTAGTCTAATTTCCAGACTAAGATCTACTTAACGGGATCGTCTAGATCCATTTAATATATGGCCGTCAGGACTCATCACCTCTCTGACGTCGTTGAAGGATTACAACGATAGGTGTCAGAGGAGTTCAGAGATGTACCCTTGAAACAAAGTCGATTTGGAGTTTTATAGTCCATTTAAATGTTTAAGGATACGTTAGCCGTGTTTGGGGCTAAGATCAACTTAAACGGGATCGTTTAGATCCGGCAAAAGAGCATTTGGAGGCTCTATTGTTCCAGTTTAGGGACGTAGTGGTCCATGTTCCAGTTTAGGGACGTGGCGGTCCATCATTAGTTTAAGGACGTTTCGGTCCATCATTATTTTAAGGATGTTTCGGTCCGACATTAGTTTAAGGACGTTTCGGTCCACGAGTTTAAGAACCCCACGGTCCGTATTGATGTGTGGTCGTCGGCACCCGTCACCTCTCTGACGTCGTTGAAGGATTAAAACGATAGATGTCAGAGGAGTTCGGAGATGTACCCTCGAACCGGAGGTAAATTGATTTAGGAGAACAATCTTGCTCGGTCAATTTAGTTTGAGGACTTACGGCCATGACTGGGCTAAGTCCTGTTGAAAATGTTCACATTTTGTTTGCATTTGGCCTATTAGGCCTTTGTTTGGGCTTTCCCCTTTTTAAAATAATGCATAGCATTATTTCAGGCCATTTATGCCTTTTTTGACTGGGCTCTGCCATTTTTATTATAATGCAGAGCATTTGTTTTGGTCCATTGGACCTCTCAATTGGGCTCTGCCCTTTAAATAATGCATAGCATTATTTTTGGTCTGTTTAGACTTTTTAATTGGGCTCTGCCTTTTTAAAATAATGTGCAGTACTTTTATTTGTTCCATTAGACCTTTGATTGGGCTCTGCCCTTTAATAATGCATTGCATTTAATACTCTGACAGTGCCCCACGTGGCTTGTCAGGCGCTTTGCGCCAATTGAGGAGCGCAAGGCGTAAACTCATATGGTGGTGACACGTGTCACGATTTGAGGAGCGCAAGCGCAACAGCGCAGTGCGCTGTGTCAATGCGCTACGCTGTTGTGCTGCTGACACGTGGCGCTCCCTGGTGGCTTGCGCCAACACAGGAGCGCAACAGTGCAATTTTTCAAGTGCAAAGCACTGTTTTATGTTTTGATCAATTTTAAATCAAAGAAAACAAGTTCTTCTTGTTTTCAAAGAACCAATGGTTTATAAGAAAGTGCAAAGCACTATTATCATTATTTTTTTCTTTTTATTGAAGATCATTGATCTTCTTCTCAGATCAATGATCTGTTTATAAGAGAATTTTCTCTTTTTTCTAAAGGTTTTTACCTTTTTTGTTCTTGAGGAATTCTCTCCAATTCTTCAGAGTTCTCAATGATAATCTTGATGATTTTGAATTGAGCTCTAGGGTCCTTTATATAGTACCCATAAATTAGTTAAATTTGTTAAAGAGATCTTTCTCTGAGTGATTTGGGGAATTTTCCCTACCGTTGGATCTTTGATCCAAGGGCTTCTGTTTTACAGAAGAAAATCTTCTTGTTTTAACAAGAACAGAAAGATTTCTTTAAAATCTAAATTTTGTTTGGCGCAAATGCCCCAGCGCGTGACGCGTGTCACGCAGCGCACAGCGCAGCGCAACTGCGCTGACACGTGTCGCGCAGCGAACAGTGCAGCGTAACAGCGCTTGCGCAACTGCGCTGACACGTGTCGCGCAGCGCACAGCGCAGCGCAAAAGCGACTGCGCTGACACGTGTCGCGCAGCGCAGCGCTTGCGCAAAAGCGACTGCGCTGACACGTGTCGCGCAGCGCAGCGCTTGCGCAACTGAAGTTTTGCTTCTTTAATTTTGTTTTTTAATAGAGCTTTGCTCTGATTGGGCGCACTGCTTTGGACGCTGCGCTGACATATCAGCTTCTGACACGTGGCGCGTTGCGCGCAGCGCACGGGATTTGAAGCGTTGCTTCATTTATTTTAATTTTAATTTTCAATACAGAGCTTTGCTCTGATTGGGGGAAACAGAAGCGTTGCTTCGTTTCCCGTCTTGGAATTTGAACAGAGTTTTGCTCTGATTGGGGTAAACAAATGCCCCCCCCCCCCCGCCGTTGTGCTTACGTGGCCTTCCAAACGTGAACGCAGCGGTGGCAGAATTCCAACTATCGCGGCAACTCTTGGAAGTTGAAAGGGCATTTGATGCCTATAAATAGGACCTTTGGTCCCTTAGATGATTTTCATCTTCAAAATTTTACTTTCAGAACTCAGAGCCCTGCTCTTGCCTTTAAGAACTCCAAGAGTTAGAATTTCTTAAAACCTTTGAGGTAAAAATTTTAATTTAATTTGAATTAAATCAAGTTAATTTTGGTTAACAGAGCTTTGCTCTCAATAGATCCCTGATCTAAAGAAAACTCATTTAGGGTTTTACTTAGCAGAGCTTTGCTCTATAGATCTAAAAGGATCTAAAGAGAACTAAAGGGGACCCTATTAGGGTTCCAATAATAGTGCTCTGCTCTCTAAAAGAATCACCTTGTATTTTCTTAGTTCCTTAATGGAGCTTTGCTCCTTCCAAATCATATAGAAGAACTCTTAAGAGTTCTTCGTGGATCTTGGAAGTTAAAGATGGCATTTTATATTACCATTATTATTATATCATCTTTTCAGAGCAAAGCTCTCAATGTTCTTAGGGGATTTTCTTTAAATTCTCCTCATGACTGATCACTCCTGTCTGCAGAGCATTGCTCCCGAGGAGTTTCAACTTTCTGTGTCCCTCCTTTTTTTTATATTTTTTTTGTCGCTAATCTTGCATTGATATTTCCTTCAGGCGTTATGGATGTTCATCTATACAGTCTGCACGAATTCATCACCTACGAGGATATCCGTGTACAGGGCCGTCAACAAAAACAAGAGTTTACAGACGACCAATGTGCGGAGGTTATGGGTCGCCTTAACGCAAGCGTTGGTTGGTTGCTTCCTCGTCGTTCGGCTCTCTTGAAAGTCGTGCTGGGAGCAATATGGAGAGCACTTCCGGGGTTTCACGAGGCCCTACCGCTCAATGCGCTGGATGGCGCCGAAGACAAGGTGCATTCAGTGTACCTGTCGGGGCTGATCTCGAAGAAACGGCGGGATAGCCTCATCGACATCCTGCATCAAATTTTCCAGCAGACGACGATAGTCGCTGCTTATCGAAGGCTGGGAGGGCTTGCCGAGGATCTTGACACACAGGAGCGCGAGAGGCTGCGCACAAGAATAATCAGAAAGGCCAGAAGAACTCTGGATGGCCTTACTTTTGACTTCCTCAATCCGTGCCCTAGATCTGAGGTTATTCCATTGTAATAATATTTCTCGTTTATTGCTTTATGATTGTAAGAATTTTTGGCAATATTAATGGAAAAGATTTATCCCAGCTTGTCTTATTTTTCGTTCTGAGTCTTTTTCCTATGCATGAATGAGTGTGTCTCGAACGCTTGTAAATCGGATGTTCTTTTGTCGCTTTCTTCTTTCTTTTATTATCAGCACGTTGACTTGATAAACATAATTGGCAGATAACTTAGTTTTTTTTCAAGAGATATCGATGGTTTAGGCCGCAGGTTCAGATCTGCCGCCTAAGACTTTTCAACTCTATGAGCCGTAAGGGTCTCATAGAGACTTTTCTCCCTACGGATCGAGAGGATCTCGTAGGTGGGTTTTCTCCTTAGGAATCGTGAGGATTCCTAAGTGTGTTTTCTCTTATAAGTTGTAAGGATCCTATAAGAGAATTTTTCCCTCTTACAGTCAAGAGAACCCGTAAGCGGTTGTTTCCCTCCTTGTCGAAACTCGACTTTGGAGAGTGAGACCCGTGAATAGTATGCAAGAGACCGTTTTAGACCAACTTGCAGGGTCCCATTGTTCAGGAAATAAGTTTTTTAATCCCTGCTGCCTGAGGCTTCATCTTGCAAGTTGAAACGAATCGGGAATTTCCCGCAGGGACACTGGTTTCTCTGCGAGCCGACGCGAATCAGGTAGCTCTCATCAAGGACGCTAGTTTCCCTGAATTGAGGTATTTGCCAAGGATTATTTGTTTCCCTGGTGTTGAAACGAATCGAGAATTTCCCATGGAGACACTGGTTGCTCTGCGAGTCGACGCGAATCAGGAGGCTCTCATCAAGGACGCTAGTCTCCTTGAATTGAGGTATTTGCCAAGGATTATTTGTTTCCCTGGTGTTGAAACGAATCGAGAATTTTCCACGGAGACACTGGTTGCTCTGCGAGTCGACGCGAATCAGGAGGCTCTCATCAAGGACGCTAGCTTCCTTGAATTGAGGTATTTTCCAAGGATTATTTGTTTCCCTGGTGTTGAAACGAATCGAGAATTTCCCACGGAGACACTGGTTGCTCTGCGAGTCGACGCGAATCAGGAGGCTCTCATCAAGGACGCTAGTTTCCTTGAATTGAGGTATTTGCCAAGGATTATTTGTTTCCCTGGTGTTGAAACGAATCGAGAATTTCCTACGGAGACACTGGTTGCTCTGTGAGTCGACGCGAATCAGGAGGCTCTCATCAAGGATGCTAGTTTCCTTAAATTGAGGTATTTGCCAAGGATTATTTGTTTCCCTGGTGTTGAAACGAATCGAGAATTTCCCACGGAGACACTGGTTGCTCTGCGAGTCGACGCGAATCAGGAGGCTCTCATCAAGGACGCTAGTTTTCTTGAATTGAGGTATTTGTCAAGGATTATTTGTTTCCCTGGTGTTGAAACGAATCGAGAATTTCCCACGGAGACACTGGTTGCTCTGCGAGTCGACGCGAATCAGGAGGCTCTCATCAAGGACGCTAGTTTCCTTGAATTGAGGTATTTGCCAAGGATTATTTGTTTCCCTGGTGTTGAAACGAATCGAGAATTTCCCATGGAGACACTGGTTGCTCTGCGAGTCGACGCGAATCAGGAGGCTCTCATCAAGGACGCTAGTTTCCTTGAATTGAGGTATTTTCCAAGGATTATTTGTTTCCCTGGTGTTGAAACGAATCGAGAATTTCCCACGGAGACACTGGTTGCTCTGCGAGTCGACGCGAATCAGGAGGCTCTCATCAAGGACGCTAGTTTCCTTGAATTGAGGTATTTGCCAAGGATTATTTGTTTCCCTGGTGTTGAAACGAATCGAGAATTTCCCACGGAGACACTGGCTGCTCTGCGAGTCGACGCGAATCAGGATTTTCTTCGTCAAGGACACTTATTTCCTCGAGCCGAAGGATTTTGCCGAAGACACTGGTTTCTTCGGGGTTGGGATGAACCGTCGAGATTTGGCTTCATTTTCTGGCGGAGCCTGTTGGGAAAGTATGGTTCCCTCTTCGTTTGCGCCCTTGGATTGTATACAGGGATCGATGTGATCTCAACTGTAGGGCCAAAGTTTTATCATCATTTTTTTTATTTCCGCGATGCTCTATCATTTCAGCTTTTATATCGCGAAGGTCACGATTGCCCAATCATTTCGGCTATCTTTCGCGGTGCTCAATCATTTCGGCTGTTTATTTTATTTTTACTCGCTGCTTTTTATTGCGAGTTGCCCAATCTTTTCGGCTATTTCGTGTGCATACGTTTTTGCTTGTTGCTTTTTATTGCAAGTTTCCCCATCATTTCGGCTATTTAGTACGCATTTTCAGCTCGCTAATTTTTATCGCGAGTGTAGAACTTGGAATCTGGTGCTAATCTCAGCATCAGCATCGCTACAACCGGAATATTGCCAGGAGCGAATCATCATCTGCCATGAAAGGACTTGGAATTTGATACCGATTTAGGCATCAGCATCGCTACAACTGGGATATTTCCAGGAGCGAATCATCATTTGCCTCTGTCGATGTTGAACAAAGGTGGCTTAGTAAACAGGGTTAGGATTCTGTCGACTAAGGCTTTTGACTTCATGAGCCGTAAGGGTCTCACAAAGGTATTTCTCACTACAAGTCGTGAGGATCTTGTAGGTGTATTTTCTCCTTGGGAATCGTGAGGATTCCTAAGTGTTTGTTCCTCTGTAAGTCGTAAGGATCCTACAAGAGGGTTTTCTCTTTGTAAGTCGAGAGGACCTACAAGGGTCATGCGAACATATCCCCAGTCACGGACGGGGCTTGGTTAGGGAAATGTTTATTCGCGCCCGTGGATTGTATACAAGGGCCAGTACTGAGCCACTTGTAGGGCAATATCGGAAGTTGTGGGGGTTGCTTAAGCACAGGTTTAGGCCTCTGTAACTTAAGACTTTCAAATCTTATGAGCCGTGAGGGTCTCATAAGAGAGTTCTCCTTACGAGTCGTGAGGATCTCGCAAGTGTATTTTCTCCTTAGGAATCGTGGGGCTCCCTAAGTGTGTTGCTCCCTTGTGAGTCGTAAGGATCTCACGTGGGAGGTTTCTCCTTACAAGGTCGAGAGGACCCTGTAAGTGTCCTTTAACGAGGTTGCGCCCTTTCAGGTTTTCATAAACACTCGTTGGTAGTCCTGCTGTTTTTACTCACGGAGCCCTTTCGGGTTTTCATCCGTGCCCTTTTTGCTTATGGACATACCCCTTTTTTTATTCTTTTTATTTATATATATATATATATATTTTACGAGGTCGCGCCCTTTCGGGTTTTCACGATCATTCGCCGGTAGCCCTGCTGTTTTTACTCACGGAGCTCTTTCGGGTTTTCATCCGTGCCCTTTTTGCTTATGGACATACCGTTATTATTTATTATATTTTTCTTCTCTTTTTTTTTATCTCGTCAGCCTACGGATGCTGCGGTATTAGTTTAAGGACGTTTTGGTCTGCTATTAGTTTAAGGACGTTTCGGTCCGTCGTGGAGAAGGCTGGCTACTGCTTGTAAAGCTTGAGCTTAGGAAGATAGCGAGCTGACACGGTCGTCGTCATCTATCATTGACCTAGGCTGTGGCTCATTAAGCATAATATTTCTTTAGGAAGCGACCGTTTATCGGCCTGAAAGGCCTTTCACCGTGCATGTCCATGAGTAGATAGGCCCCACCCTGGTAGACCTTATCTATGATTTACGGGCCTTCATAGTTTGGCTCGAATTTTCCCCGCTTGGCACGATTGGGGATCATAGGCCTTTTGACCACTAGCACGAGTTCGCCTTGGCGGAATGTCCTCGGTCGGGTCAATCTTTCATATGAGCGCGTCATCTTTGCTTTATAAGCTTCCAGATTTTGTTGCGCTATGAGCCGTGTTTCTTCAAGGGCATCAAGCTCCTCAAGCCGAAGGTTAGCATTTTCTTCGTTCGTCAACTCGTAGTGGACCGCCACTCGCAGAGAGGGTAACTCTATCTCGAGGGGGAGTACTGCTTCCGTCCCAAATACCAACGCATATGGCGTTGTGTTCGTGGCCGTCTTGAACGTAGTTCGATACGCCCAAAGAGCCTCTTACAGTCTCTCATGCCAGTCCTTCTTATTTCGGGACACCGTCTTTTTCATGATCTTCGTCAAGGTTTTGTTGAAGACCTCAGCTAGACCGTTAGCTCACGGATTATAAACCGAGGAATATCTCCAGTCTATATTATGCTGCTGCGCGAAGCGACTGATCTTGTGGCTTCTGTAGGCTGGACCGTTATCGGAAATGATCCGTCTCAGCGTTCCAAACCGGTAAATGACGTGCGTTTTGAAGAAATGGAGGATATTCTCCGTCTTCACTTCTCTCAGCGGTACCGCTTCTGCCCATTTGGAGAAGTAATCAGTCGTCGCCAGGATGAAACGATGTCCTCTGGACGATGCTGGTTCGATAGGGCCGACTATGTCAGTTCCCCACATCTCGAACGACCAGCTAGCCACTGTTGGATGTAATGGATTTGGATGTTGGTGGACGAAGTCCCCATGGATTTGACATGAGTGGCATTGCTTCGCATATTCGAGGCAATCCTGAATCATCGTGGGCCAGTAGTAGCCCATCCGTTTGATCTTCAACTTCATCTTCGGGCCCGCTTGGTGAGAACCACAGATTCCGTCATAAACTTCCTGAACGACTCTTTTCGCTTCGTCAGGTCCCAGGCATCTCAGCCACAGAGAATCAAACGACCTCTTGTACAAAGTATCATTGACGAAGGCGAAAGATAGAGCTCGTTTTATAAGCTGATGTTTTGAGGACGCATCTTCGGACGTTCGACGGTATTTGAAGCAGTCTATAAAGACTTCTCTCCAATCCTCAGCCTTTTCCCGGTCTTTTATTTGCAAGGTCGTCTGCTCAGTCACTCCCTTTTCTTCGGGTGATTCCGGAGATATTTCTGCTGGGGCAAGCACCCGACGGCTTTGTACCACGATTCTAACGTCATTGAGGTTCTCGTCAGCCAGTTCTTTAGCAAGCTTAGCCAACGCGTCTGCTTTGCTGTTTTCCGCGCGCGGTATGCTTTCCAAAGTATAGGAAGGAATTTGGGTCAACAGTTGTTGCACCTTTTCACCGTACTTCACCAACTCCGGTTTGCACGTTTAGTAGTCGCCGTTTACTTGACTAACGACCAGTTGAGAATCTCCGTATATGAGGAGGTTTTCAATTCCCATGTCGATGGCGATATCGAGACCTGCTATCAAGGCTTCATATTTGGCTTCGTTATTTGTCCTCGGCTCTGTTAAGGAGAAAGCGAAGCGCATTATTCCTCCTCGTGGGGTCACGAAGATGAGGCCTACCCCCGATTTGATCATTGGCGTACTTTGTTTGCGCTTCTTCATGGAAGACGCTCCATCAAAATAGAGTTCCCATCGGGTATCGTTCCCATTGATAGCGTCAAACGTATGTTCGTCTGGCAACTCGCAATTCAGAGGAGAATTGGCCGGTATCGGATGCTCAGCAAGGAAGTCGGCGATGGCCTGGCCTTTCACTGCCTTGAGAGGTTAATACGTTATCGAGAACTCCATCAAGAGCAGAGCCCATTTAGCGAGTCGACCTGTCAATATGGCCTTCGACATTAAATATTTAAGAGGGTCCACCTTCGAGATGAGACGGACTTCATGTGCCAATGCATAGTGCCTGAGTTTTGTTATCGCAAAGATCAACGCCAGGCAGTGTTTTTCAATGGGAGAGTAGTTGCTTTCTGCCCCCAGAAGAACTCGACTTAAATAGTAGAGTGCTCTTTCTTTCCCCTGGTCATTCTCTTGCGCCCATAATGCGCCTAAAGAACCTTCGAGGGCGGTTGTATAAAGAATGAGGGGCTTTCCCTTGACCGGAGCAGCCAACACTGGCGGGTTCTGCAGGTACTGTTTAATCTCGTCCAGCGCGCCCTGGCATTTTTGATCCCAGACGAATGGAGTTCCCTTCTTCATCAGGTGGCTGTAAGGACGGCATTTGCCAGAAAGATTGGCTATAAATCGCCGTATGTATGCGAGCTTCCCTTGGAGAGACCGCAACTGTTTGAGGGTTCTCGGCGGAGGCATTTCCATGATCGTCTTGATCTTTGACGGATCTATCTCAATACCTCGGTGTCGGACGATGAATCCCAGGAATTTGCTCGAGGAAACTCCGAATGCACACTTGAGCGGGTTCATCTTCAAGTTGTATTGTCGAAGGCGTTGAAACACGGTCTTCAAATGCTCGAGATGTTTCTTGGATGATTTGCTCTTAACCACGAGGTCGTCGATATAGCACTCGACGATTTCATGTATAAGGTCATCGAAGATCTTCGTCATGGCCCTCTGATAGGTGGCACCGGCGTTCTTTAGACCGAAGGTGTCACGCCCCGCTTCCCAAAAATATGGAATACGGGAAGCGACGAAAGCCAGCCATGCTACCTACGGTGAGGAAAAGTCCTTCCATAGTCACATAAGGCTGTCTAGATTAACCTGTCAATATAAAATCCAAGAGCAAAAGAAATAATACTAATAATCATGCTGCAATGAAAACACAAGAATTCCTAAAAATGGGTCCACTAGATAATTGATGCAATTAAAGATCCAAAACAAAAGATTCGGAATAAAATAAGATCCGAAAGAGATACAAAAGTCCTAATGTCCCATAAGGGCGCACAAGCTAAAAGCTAAAAGTAAAGGAGAATAAACCTACGATTACTGATCTTCAACAAGGTCCTGGTAGCCGCTCTGATCCTGCTCAGCCTGCAGATCTGACTCTAAACCTGAGATGGCAAATCTCAGGGATGTCAGAACATCCCAGCAAGTACTCAACGTATAAAGAGTGTGTAGCATAAAAACAAGAATATATAAAAGTGAAGCCCGGTGCACAAGAAAGCATGTATATAAGTAATTAAATGCATTAACACTATGAAACATGTATGTAAGGGATCAGGTCATAACCTAACCGGCCACTAAAGGGTAAACTATCCTATCGTAAGCTTGAGTGTGTACGTCAACCTCTGCAGGAGTATTTCTAACCCAAGAGTGGTGCCCAGGGGCTAGGAAACACGGGCCCAACTGTGGAATGAACAAGAGATCGCTATAGCCCGGTATGAGCTGTAATCATGTGACCGCTATAGCCCGGTACAAGCTGTAATCATGTGACCGCTATAGCCCGGTACGAGCTGTAATCATGTGACCGCTATAGCCCGGTACGAGCTGTAATCATGTGACCGCTATAGCCCGGTACGAGCTGCCGGCATGGGACTCCTGAGATCCTGTTGTACAACGCACACTCAAACTACCCCAACACCCACGTATGTATAGTTGCTATGGTAAATATTAAAATCACTAATTAAGAATGCTGAAAAGACAGGAACTTGCAGTATAGTAAAAGTATGGAATTAAAACTGGTGAATAGTGGTGTCATGGCATGTAGTCCAGCATTCTAATTAATGATTTCACAAAAAAATAAATAATAAAGATCATGAATAAGCATGTCAAATCAAGGTGTTCTATACATGTAATCAACATGAGTCTCGAATGTGTATAAAGCATGTAAAAGGATTCATGTGCATAATATTCATGTCATAGCATTACATAAAGAAAAAGCAAGCAGCAGTCAGCAATGTATATTAGCAAGTGTTCCGATAAGGACAGATGATAAGACTGTGAAAGAAAGCTCTTTCCTCTAATATCCAAACTTATATAGGCTAAGAACTAATTTAGATAATTGTCGATATTGCATCGACAGAAAGAAAAGAGCAAGGGTACTTGCCTGAGGATAGCGATCACGAAAACGATGTACGAAAATGCAGGCTCGATCTCAGCTAAGGTGCGACTTTGGATCTGAGTTATATGATCGGCCTAGATAAATTTCATCGATTTAAATTATAAGTATCTACATACAAAATTGTCACACAAAAATATTTCAATTTAGGGTTTGATACAAATTTTCCCTATTCAATTGCTCGCTGATTTCATACCATTTTATTCATTTATTCATTTTTTTCCTCTCTTTTTTTTTCAGAACAGAACAGAACAGGGATCAAGAGTGCTTACAGGGGGAAATCGTCGCAGTTGCTAGGGTTCGGATGGTCCAAGGTCGAGTCGAGAGCACCCAGATCTGGAGATGGGAGCGGCCGCGAGGCGAAGACGGGGCTGCGTCGCTGTGAGGTCTTACGGTGTTGCTGCAGGGAAGTGATGATGAGGCTGAAGGAGATCTGCGTGATGGTGTCGTCGAAAGAGGGAGATTTCCAGCGAGGGAGCGACGAGGGCTTGCGTTGGGTTCGGGGAGATGGGTTGTTGCGGTCGGGGCTCGGGGTTGCAGTCGGGGTGGAGAAGAGAGAGAAGGAGGAGGAGGGGAGTGAAGATCGAGGTCGGGGATAAAGCGGCGACGGCGCGGCGCGGCGAAGGTTAGGGTTAGGGTTTCGTGGGTGAGGGACGAGCGGCGGAGGAAAGAAAGAGAGAGAGATGCGGGTATGAGAGAGGGAGAGAGAAAGATTAAGTTGTGTGTGTGTGTGTGTATATAAATTATTTTATAAATAAAGATAGATATCTTTAATTGGTTGCATTTAGAGATTCGGTGCAGATTTTCTCGTTCTCATTTTAACAGTAAACAGATATGAAAAATATTATTTTGCTGTCGCTAAGAAAATATTATTTATATAATATAAAAACTGAATATTTTCCATATCAAAATCGTTTACAGAGAAAAAATCTAAATTAAATATTTTAGCGGCCAAATAAAAATTCAAAAATTTGGGGAAAGAATCTTGGTAAACTTTTGATTTAAGCCTTCAAATAGGGTTGTTACATCCTACCCACCTTACAAAAAAATTTCGTCCTCGAAATTGGAAGGACGACTACAAGATCAAGAAAACAGGTGTGGATACTTTTGACGAATCGTGTCCTCGCGCTCCCAGGTAGATTCCCCGTGAGAACGTCCGCCCCAAGATACAAGAACTAAAGGGATGATCTTGTTTCTCAATACCTTCTCCTTACGGTCGACAATAGCTGTAGGTTGCTCTTCATACGAGAGATCGGTGCTCAAGGTTAATTCAGAGTGATCGAGAACATGACTGTCATCGCGAACGTACCGACGCAACTGTGATACATGGAATACGTCGTGCACACCAGCCAAAGAAGGTGGTAAGGCCAATCTGTAAGCCACTGCTCCAACGCGTTCCACAATCTCGAATGGTCCAATAAATCGGGGACTGAGTTTCCCACGACTACCGAATCTAATCACTCCTCGAGTCGGCGAAATCTTAAGGAAGGCATGATCCCCTACTCCAAACTCAAGAAGTCTTCGACTAGTATCTGCCCAGCTCTTCTGACGATCCTGTTCTGCCTTAATACGGTCCCTGATCAACTGGACCTTCTCAACTGTTTGGGTTACGAGCTCCGGTCCCAATAATCTTCGCTCACCCACATCATCCCAGCAAAGTGGAGAACGACATTTACGTCCGTAAAGTGCCTCGAACGGTGCCATCTGGATACTCGCCTGATCGCTGTTATTGTACGAAAATTCCACCAAGTGAAGATGATCCTCCCATGATCCCTTGAAATCTAGCATACAGGCTCTCAACATATCTTCTAGTATCTGTATCGTACGTTCAGACTGTCCGTCAGTCTGGGGATGGTAAGCTGTGCTGTAGCGAAGACTAGTGCCTAAACTCTCTTGTAAGCTTCTCCAGAAATGTGAGAGGAATCTCGTGTCTCGGTCCGATACTATAGTGATAGGCACCCCATGCAACCGTACGATCTCTTACATATACTTCTCTGCCAATGTCTCCGTCGATTGTCCCACTCGAAAGGGTAGAAAATGGGCCGCCTTTGTGAGACGGTCGACGATGACCCAAATAGCATTATTGCCCTTAGGACTCCGTGGTAAAGCCGTCACGAAGTCCATAGTGATGTGTTCCCACTTCCACTGAGGAATGGGAAGTGGTTGCAATAGGCCGGCCACTCGCTGATGTTCGGCCTTCACCTGCTGGCACACTAAGCATTTCGACACATAGCGGGCAATCTCTCTCTTCATGCCATTCCACCAAAAGTGTTGTTTAACGTCCCTATACATCTTGGTACCACCCGGGTGCACCGAATAAGCTGAACTGTGTGCTTCCTTCAACACTTCCTCTCGAACGTCGCCCTTTGGCACGCATAATCGACTGCCGAATCTTAAAGAGCCATCTTCGTGTATCAATAGGTCTGTTCTCAATCCTGCCTCTACTAACCCGCGGAGTTTCTGCAATTGCGGGTCCCCAGTCTGTGCAGCTTTAATACGATCAACTAACGAAGACTGCACCTGTAGTTGCCAATATTGTCCGGGCGTCCCCTGCTCTACCACTTCTAGATTGAGCCTTCGAAATTCATCAATGAGTTCCTTCTGGCCAGTCAACCACATCGCTGTTGGTCTCCGACTGAGAGCATCCGGTACCACATTTACTTTCCCGGGATGATATTTCAAATCGATATCATAATCAGCCATGAACTCCAACCACCTACGCTGTCTCATATTTAGCTCCTTCTGCGTGAATACATATTTCAAGCTCTTATGGTCCGTAAAAATTTCCACTCGTTCTCCCAAAAGATAATGCCTCCAAATTTTCAAAGCAAAGATTACAGCGGCCAACTCTAAATCGTGAGTTGGGTAATTCTTCTCGTGCGTCCTCAGTTGACGCGAGGTATAAGCGACAACACTCCCATGTTGCATCAAGACACAGCCTAGCCCCTTACCGGAAGCGTCGCTATGAATCACCAGTCCTTCTGTCCCATCTGGTACGGTCAATATGGATGCGGTTGTGAGTTTC
Organism: Agapanthus africanus; assembly: GCA_030015575.1. Lineage (NCBI taxonomy): Eukaryota > Viridiplantae > Streptophyta > Magnoliopsida > Asparagales > Amaryllidaceae > Agapanthus > Agapanthus africanus. The sequence goes on along the minus strand of CM057350.1, from coordinate 52,655,854 downwards.
TCCTTCAATAATTCGAACGCTCGGTTGCACTCTTCTGACCATACGAATGGTATCCCCTTTCGAGTAAGTCTTGTCAATGGCTCAGTCGCTCGTGCAAAATCTTTAACAAATCTGCGGTAGTAGCCTGCGAGTCCCAAGAAACTTCTAATCTCTGCTACTGACTTCGGTGCTGGCCAATCCTTCACTGCTTCAGTCTTCGCCGGATCTACTGATATACCGTCTCCAGAAACGATGTGGCCCAAAAATTGAACTTGTTCAAGCCAAAACTCGCATTTACTAAGCTTGGCGTAAAACTTTTCTTGTCTCAGTATCTGCAACACGATCCTCAAATGCTTGGCATGCTCCTCCTTGCTTTTGGAGTACACAAGAATGTCGTCGATGAAAACTACGACAAACTGATCAAGGTACTGGGAGAAAACTCGGTTCATTAAATCCATGAACATGGCTGGGGCATTAGTAACACCGAATGGCATTACCAAGAATTCATAATAACCGTATCGAGTTCTGAAGGCTGTCTTGCATACATCCTCCGCTTTAACACGAACTTGATGGTACCCCGACCGAAGGTCCAACTTAGAGAACACTCGAGCACCACACAATTGATCGAACAAATCATCGATCCGAGGTATAGGGTACTTGTTTTTAATCGTAACCCGGTTCACCTCTCAGTAGTCGATGCACATGCGTAACGAGCCGTCCTTCTTCTTTACTAGTAAAACTGGAGCGCCCCACGGAGAAGTACTCGGGCGAATGAATCCTTTGCTGAGGAGGTCTTCTATCTGCTTCTTCAATTCCGCTAATTCAACTGGTGCCATCCTGTAGGGTGACTTAGAAATTGGTGCCGTTCCTGGCAATAATTCTATCGAAAACCCTAAAGCACGAGGCGGGGGTAAGCCGGGTAAGTCCTCAGGAAAGACGTCCAAAAATTCCCGAACTACGACCGGTGCCGAACTCATATCAACCTCCATTGATGCCAGCATGTCGCACGTCGGCTTTGCTCTAAACTTTATGGGTCCCAGAGATTTGCTCCCTCCAATGAACACGAACTCTGGGTGGTTAGGAATGCGAAAGTTTACAGTTTTGGCCCGACAATCAATATGTGCGTGAAAGGTGCCCAACCAATCCATTCCTAAGACGACATCATAACTACCGGTCCCAATCAACAGGAAATCTGCGAAAAGCACTCTGCCGCAAATCACAACTGGACAAAGCTTGCACTCTAGGTTGGTGGTAACTACCCCATTTCCAGTGTGAATGTCCCAACCTCTAGTCAGTGTTTTGTGTGCAATAGAATGTGTTGTGGCAAAATCCAAAGACATAAAACAATGCGAAGCTCCGGAATCGAAAAGTGCTCTAGCAGGAACAGAACAAATTAGAACGGTACCTGAAACGACATCCTCCGATGCTTCCGCCTGCTCAGCTGTCAGTGTAAAGGCCCGTCCCTGTCCACGACCTGTGTTTCCTCGCCTCTGATCAAAAAGTTGCTCCTGAGGGACAAGTCCTTTCTGAGGTTGGTTGCGCTCTGCTCTCCTTGGACAACTCCCAATCTGATGGTCACTAGCACCACAAATCAGACATAGACCCTTAGCGCGGCGGCAATTTCTCTCGACGTGTCCCGGTATCCGACAGTATCCACAAACCGTAGATTCCCGTTGTGTGGGGTTGCGGTACGCTTCATCTGAACTCCTCCATGCTGTCTAACCGGAATCCTCCCTGAAATTTGATTCACGGGCCGTTTGAATCTTCCACTCTGAAGTTTCTTCCTCTTATCCATAACTGTCTCAATTCTGCGGGCCGCATTTAATACCTCTGAATAAGTTCTCAGATCATGTGAAGCTAACTTCTCCTGTATTTCTAGAGTGAGACACTGTAAGAATCTTCTAGCCCTATCCTCTTCCTGGGCTACCATTGAAGGAGCAAAACGACTGAGTCGGATAAACTCGGCCGCTACCTCGTCCACTGTGCGATCTCTCTGACGAAGATTGATAAATTGCTGTTCCATTTCGATCCTGGCCGATTTAAGGAAGAATTTCTCAAGAAAAGCCGTAGAGAAATCAGTCCATGTAATCGGTTTCTCCAACCTGTTCTCCTCTGCGAGCCACCAAATTCTAGCAATATCCTGCAGTTGAATCTTGACTATATCTACTCTGTCCTCTTCAGAAATCCGGGCGGCTGACAGCAAATTCCCCATGTCGATAACCCACTGCTCGGCATCCAGTGGTCCGCCTGCGCCAGTGAAAACTGCCGGCTGTAGTCTCCTGAAATCGGCGACGCTGCCCGGACGTCTACCTTCACGAACCTCAGCCACCTTGTTCAAGGCCGCAGTAGCGGTCTGCTGAGAAGCAAGTAGGCCCCCTTGTAGCAATTCGGTCTGCTGTTGTTGGCTCTCCAGCATGCCACGTATAACTCCAAGCAGTGCAGTATTGTTGTCACGTCTCCCATATACTCGCAAATTTTCTTCGGCCATGATTCTGAAGTCAAAACGAACGACGAGATTTAGCAACGAAAACGAGGTTTAAATTCAAAATATTAAAACTGAGTGAAGCAAAGAGATAATGAAATAATCAACTCAAGGAATACAGATCAAGTGTAGGACTCTAAGTTACTCATACAGAATACCGTATTGTATCCATGCCGCGGTACATGAGCACAATATCGTAACTCTATATAAGTCGCCCGAATCCTACGGTCAGAGTCAACGGAATCATGACATACTGGGGAAAACCTAGACATGTGTTTCTAACCTAAAAGGTCGGTAAAACCAAGACTAACTTTAAAGTCAGCCTGGGCTCCGATACCAACAAAACCTTGTCACGCCCCACTTCCCAAAAATATGGAATACGGGAAGCGACGAAGGCCAGCCATACTACCTACGGTAAGGAAAAGTCCTTCCATAGTCACATAAGGCTGTCTAGATTAACCTGTCAATATAAAATCCAAGAGCAAAAGAAATAATACTAATAATCATGCTGCAATGAAAACACAAGAATTCCTAAAAATGGGTCCACTAGATAATTGATACAATTAAAGATCCAAAACAAAAGATTCGGAATAAAATAAGATCCGAAAGAGATACAAAAGTCCTAATGTCCCATAAGGACGCACAAGCTAAAAGCTAAAAGTAAAGGAGAATAAACTTACGATTACTGATCTTTAGCAAGGTCCTGGTAGTCGCCCTGATCCTGCTCAGCCTGCAGATCTGACTCTAAACCTGAGATGGCAAATCTCAGGGATGTCAGAACATCCCAGCAAGTACTCAACATATAAAGAGTGTGTAGCATAAAAACAAGAATATATAAAAGTGAAGCCCGGTGCACAAGAAAGCATGTATATAAGTAATTAAATGCATTAACACTATGAAACATGTATGTAAGGGATCAGGTCATAACCTAACCGGCCACTAAAGGGTAAACTATCCTATCGTAAGCTTGAGTGTGTACGTCAACCTCTGCAGGAGTATTTCTAACCCAAGAGTGGTGCCCAGGGGCTAGGAAACACGGGCCCAACTGTGGAATGAACAAGAGATCGCTATAGCCCGGTATGAGCTGTAATCATGTGACCGCTATAGCCCGGTACGAGCTGTAATCATGTGACCGCTATAGCCCGGTACGAGCTGTAATCATGTGACCGCTATAGCCCAGTACGAGCTGCCGGCATGGGACTCCTAAGATCCTGTTGTACAACGCACACTCAAACTACCCCAACACCCACGTATGTATAGTTGCTATGGTAAATATTAAAATCACTAATTAAGAATGCTGAAAAGACAGGAACTTGCAGTATAGTAAAAGTATGGAATTAAAACTTGTGAATAGTGGTGTCATGGCATGTAGTCCAGCATTCTAATTAATGATTTCACAAAAAAATAAATAATAAAGATCATGAATAAGCATGTCAAATCAAGGTGTTCTATACATGTAATCAACATGAGTCTCGAATGTGTATAAAGCATGTAAAAGGATTCATGTGCATAATATTCATGTCATAGCATTACATAAAGAAAAAGCAAGCAGCAGTCAGCAATGTATATTAGCAAGTGTTCCGATAAGGACAGATGATAAGACTGTGAAAGAAACCTCTTTCCTCTAATATCCAAACTTATACAAGCTAAGAACTAATTTAGATAATTGTCGATATTGCATCGACAGAAAAAAAAGAGCAAGGGTACTTGCCTGAGGATAGCGATCACGAAAACGATGTACGAAAATGCAGGCACGATCTCAGCTAAGGTGCGACTTTGGATCTGAGTTATATGATCGGCCTAGATAAATTTCATCGATTTAAATTATAAGTATCTACATACAAAATTGTCACACAAAAATATTTCAATTTAGGGTTTGATACAAATTTTCCCTATTCAATTGCTCGCTGATTTCATACCATTTTATTCATTTATTCATTTTTTTTCCTCTTTTTTTTTAGAACAGAATAGAACAGGGATCAAGAGTGCTTACATGGGGAAATCGTCGCAGTTGCTAGGGTTCGGATGGTCCAAGGTCGAGTCGAGAGCACCCAGATCTGGAGATGGGAGCGGCCGCGAGGCGAAGACGGGGCTGCGTCGCTGTGAGGTCTTACGGTGTTGCTGCAGGGAAGTGATGATGAGGCTGAAGGAGATCTGCGTGATGGTGTCGTCGAAAGAGGGAGATTTCCAGCGAGGGAGCGACGAGGGCTTGCGTTGGGTTCGGGGAGATGGGTTGTTGCGGTCGGGGCTCGGGGTTGCAGTCGGGGTGGAGAAGAGAGAGAAGGAGGAGGAGGGGAGTGAAGATCGAGGTCGGGGATAAAGCGGCGACGGCGCGGCGCGGCGAAGGTTAGGTTTAGGGTTTCGTGGGTGAGGGACGAGCGGCGGGGGAAAGAAAGAGAGAGAGAGATGCGGGTATGAGAGAGGGAGAGAGAGAGATTAAGTTGTGTGTGTGTGTGTGTGTATATAAATTATTTTATAAATAAAGATAGATATCTTTAATTGGTTGCATTTAGAGATTCGGTGCAGATTTTCTCGTTCTCATTTTAACAGTAAACAGATACGAAAAATATTATTTTGCTGTCGCTAAGAAAATATTATTTATATAATATAAAAACTGAATATTTTCCATATCAAAATTGTTTACAGAGAAAAAATCTAAATTAAATATTTTAGCGGCCAAATAAAAATTCAAAAATTTGGGGAAAGAATCTTGGTAAACTTTTGATTTAAGCCTTCAAATAGGGTTGTTACAGAAGGGCATCACCTTGTAGCAGAATATTCCCAGAGGAGTCCGGAAAGTGGTGTGCTTCTGGTCTTCGGGATGCATCTTTATCTGATTATACCCTGATGAGCCGTTCATGAAGGAGAAAACCTCATGAGTGGATGTATTGTTTATCATCAGTTCGGTGACTGGCACTGGGAAATCGTCTTTCGGGCAAGCTTTATTGAGATCCCGGAAGTCTACGCATATGCGCACTGTCCCATTTTTCTTCATCACCGGGACGATGTTGGCGATCCATTCAGGATATTGAACCTCCTGGATAAAGCCAGAGTCGATTAGCTTCTTGATCTCGGCATTGATGCTCATCTCATGCTCGAGCCGCATTCTCCTCGGCGCCTATTTGACTGGCTTGACGTCCGGGGATATCGCCAATTTGTGCACAGCATTTTCTGGATCTAGTCCCGGCATTTCGGAATAGTTCCATGCGAAGCAATCTCTATGCTGCACAAGCACGTCTTTTAACGCAGTCATCCTTTCTTCAGATAGTAGCTCACTGACGAACATCGGCCGTGGGTCACTTGCCGTGGGCACCCAAGTAGCTATCGCCTTTTGTGGATTGATAGGACGGTCCTCTTCCCGCTGAACTTTCACCTTTTTCTGTCGGCGAGGATAATCTTGATCAATTACCGAGTCTTGGATTTGACGCCAGACCTTGTAGATTTTAGAGGACAGCCGTTGAGGGGGCTTTTTCGGCTTCACCTTTGTAGCGCTCTCCATAGGTGGAGGAGATCTTTTCAGCACAGCGGTCGAAGAGTTATTGTGGACCTTCCTAAGTGGTTCAAAGCTGTTTCCAGTTGGAACAGCAACATCAATTTCCGCCGATGGAGTCGGCGGAGTCAGTTCAGAAGGAGAGTTGCCCCCGGTCTTCCTTACTCGGCGCCAGTGGTATATCCCTAGTAGGAGGGGTGTTGTCTCCTGAGGGTTTTCAGCGGATTACACCCACAAAATTGTCTAATAAAAGAGAGATGGTGAAAGTTATATAAAGATAAGAACTATAAAAGAAAGAACTTGAAAATAAGAGTTTTCAACTCTACCAGCTTTTCAGTTGCTATGAGCCCTATCTTAATAGTCATGAAAAGATATTAGAAATCACATCATCCCTCAATAAAACATCGCCTTTAGTTTTCATTCCTACCTTTCTTCCAAACATTGATCATATACCCCTATGTGTGTGAACTGGACATCCCTACACTCAGAGAATTCAATTCAAGCAATCATACTCTTGTCCATCTACCTCAGTACTTTTTAATAGATATTTAGATGGAATTTGCTCACACATTCTTCATGCGACCGTTAATATTTCTTGAGGTACTAACCGATCGATTACTCATGTGCTTGCTAATTAGGTATTTTTCCTCATCTTGCAACACCTAAGGTTTAGCAGTGGCTCCCAAACCAGTTGGTCTAAGGCACTAGGTGATAAAGCACCCTCGCTATATTTTTTTATTGCTGCCTCGGTAATAACAAAACCAGTGTTCATTTTTCTTTTCACCATTTTATCTTTTATTCTCCACTTTTATTTTCTTCATACTTTGGCTTCTAGACAAGAGCATTTCAAGGTATCCTCTACTATCCCGAGTTTTAAGATGTGTGTACGTGCGTATAGTAGGGTTTCAACGTTCAAATATTTGGCTTCCAGAATAGGAACTATTTTTCAGGCTTATTTTTATTCTCAGATTAGTAATTTCCTTCATCTTACTTACCTTTGGGACAACAGCTTATAACCACTTATTACTAGTTTCATTTAAGAAAACATCTAACTTTCTTATTTTTCTTAAACTATTCCTATCTTTTAAATATAATTTCTCACTTTCTACTCTTTTATTATCACATTTTTTTGTGTGTGGTTATATACAGTATAATGCAAAGTAAGGCGTAAATAAGCACAGGAGCGCTGAAAAACGACTTCTTGGGAGCTTCTTGAGATGGTACAGAAGCGCTGAAGCTCATTGGCGGGAGCATGGTCCCGAAGAAGAGCCCAGTGGTGGCTTGAATTACCTGCTCCACTGGCATAGTGAAAAGGGAGGCCGCTTGGGGCCCGTAGGTTACTCCTCCAGATGGGACGGAGCGAGAGTTGCTGTTGCAGTTAGTGCAATTTGAAGCCATTGATTTCTTGAATAGCTTGAATATTCTGCCCCCTGCGTCGACCTTGGTCTTTGGCATGTGCCAGCTGTTTGAGGACTGATTCCGTCGGCAAGGCTGCTGCTTGGGGAGCCTGTCTGTGGGCGACAGACATCCTCTGGGCTTCCTCCATCGGCGTTGAGGCACCGAGGGTGGGAGGTGGGAGCATCGACCCAAAAAGAAGCCCGTTAATTTCTTGAAAAGCCGGATTGCAGAGATTTGAGGCTGCAAGTGACCCATACTTGACTCCACCGGGTATGACAAAGCCTGAGTTGCTAGGGTGGGAGCAAATGCCATTCTTCATAGAGACGAAATGCCGGCTTCAATATCCACTCCCCTAAGGGCAACCAAAAACATACACACCGCGATTATTTGATCGCGGGGAAAACACGACACACGAAGTGTGAAGTGGAAAGAGGAAAAGGTCTCACCGGGCGTGTCAGAATCTGTTCCCCTCCGAATGGCGGCGACGACGTGAGGACGTCTTGCCTGAGATTCGGGGCAGATGCTATTTGGTTTTATCCATCCACCTCTCCGAAGATGCCAAGTTGATTTATGGCACCGTGTATCGGAGGTTTAGACGGATGCGGCCGATGTAGCAAACTTCGTCAGATTCCCCCTCGCTTGAGGGGTTTTTGATTGTGGGGACGCTCTTCCTTGCAGGCGCAAGCCCCTGCAGTTAATTACGCTACCGCATCGCGGTAACAACTTTCTCCTTCTCCAGAATTTCACTTCGTGTCGTGGGTGTTTGTTTTGTTTGTGGTTGCCCGTGGATTGTATACGGAGACTATTTATTTCGTCGCCCGTAGGACGTGGATTAGTCCAAATCCGTACTTTCTTAGATTTGGGTTTTGGGTTTTGGTTTAAGGATACGTTAGCCATATTTGAGGCTAAGATCAACTTAAACGTTTGTTAAGGATACGTTAGTCTAATTTCCAGACTAAGATCTACTTAACGGGATCGTCTAGATCCATTTAATATATGGCCGTCAGGACTCATCACCTCTCTGACGTCGTTGAAGGATTACAACGATAGGTGTCAGAGGAGTTCAGAGATGTACCCTTGAAACAAAGTCGATTTGGAGTTTTATAGTCCATTTAAATGTTTAAGGATACGTTAGCCGTGTTTGGGGCTAAGATCAACTTAAACGGGATCGTTTAGATCCGGCAAAAGAGCATTTGGAGGCTCTATTGTTCCAGTTTAGGGACGTAGTGGTCCATGTTCCAGTTTAGGGACGTGGTGGTCCATCATTAGTTTAAGGACGTTTCGTTCCATCATTAGTTTAAGGACGTTTCGGTCCGATATTAGTTTAAGGACGTTTCGGTCCAACATTAGTTTAAGGACGTTTCGGTCCACGAGTTTAAAGACCCCGCAGTCCGTATTGATGTGAGGTCGTCGGGACCCGTCACCTCTCTGACGTCGTTGAAGGATTACAACGATAGGTGTCAGAGGAGTTCGGAGATGTACCCTCGAACCGGAGGTAAATTGATTTAGGAGAGCAATCTTGCTCGGTCAATTTAGTTTGAGAACTTACGGCCATGACTGGGCTAAGTCCAGTTGAAAATGTTCACATTTTGTTTGCATTTGGCCTATTAGGCCTTTGTTTGGGCTTCCCCTTTTTAAAATAATGCATAGCATTATTTCAGGCCATTTATGCCTTTTTTGACTGGGCTCTGCCCTTTTTATTATAATGCAGAGCATTTGTTTTGGTCCATTAAACCTCTCAAATGGGCTCTGCCCTTTAAATAATGCATAGCATTATTTAAAGGTCTGTTTAAACTTTTTAATTGGGCTCTGCCTTTTTAAAATAATGTGCAGTACTTTTATTTGGTCCATTAGACCTTTGATTGGGCTCTGCCCTTTAATAATGCATTGCATTTAATACTCTGACAGTGCCCCACGTGGCTTGTCAGGCGCTTTGCGCCAATTGAAGAGCGCAAGGCGTAAACTCATATGGTGGTGACACGTGTCATGATTTGAGGAGCGTAAGCGCAATAGCTCAGTGCGCTGTGTCAATGCGCTGCGCTGTTGCGCTGCTGACACGTGGCGCTCCCTGGTGGCTTGCGCCAACACAGGAGCGCAACAGTGCAATTTTTCAAGTGCAAAGCACTGTTTTATATTTTGATCAGTTTTAAATCAAAGAAAACAAGTTTTTCTTGTTTTCAAAGAACCAATAGTTCATAAGAAAGTGCAAAGCACTATTATCATTATTTTTTTTCTTTTTATTGAAGATCACTGATCTTCTTCTCATATCAATGATTTGTTTATAAGAGAATTTTCTCTTTTTTCTAAAGGTTTTTACCTTTTTTGTTCTTGAGGAATTCTCTCCAATTCTTCAGAGTTCTCAATGATAATCTTGATGATTTTGAATTGAGCTCTAGGGTCCTTTATATAGTGCCCATAAATTAGTTAAATTTGTTAAAGAGATCTTTCTCCGAGTGATTTGGGGAATTTTCCCCACCGTTGGATCTTTGATCCAAGGGCTTCTGTTTTACAGAAGAAAATCTTCTTGTTTTAAGAAGAACGGAAAGATTTCTTTAAAATCTTAATTCTGTTTGCTGCAAATGCCCCAGCGCGTGACACGTGTCGCGCAGCGCACAGCGCAGCGCATCTGCGCTGACACGTGTCGCGCAGCGCAGCGCTTGCGCTGACACGTTTCGCGCAGCGCAGCGCTTGCGCAACTGAAGATTTGCTTCTTTAATTTTATTTTTTAATAGAGTTTTGCTCTGATTGAGCGCACTGCTTTAGGCGGTGCGCTGACGTATCAGCTTCTGACACGTGGCGCGTTGCGCGCAGCGCACGGGATTTGAAGCGTTGCTTCATTTATTTTAATTTTAATTTTCAATACAGAGCTTTGCTCTGATTGGGGGAAACAGAAGCGTTGCTTCGTTTCCCGCCTTGGAATTTGAACAGAGCTTTGCTCTGATTGGGGTAAACAGGGAGGATTAAGGTTTGAAGAGAGAGAGAGCTTGAGGAGAGAGAAGGTGAGCAAAAGAATGATAATGAGATAATGATCTCTCATGATATATATGAAGCATTATCTTTATCAAATAAATAAAATAAAGGATTTAACAACCGTGCTTCATAAATACAAATGAGTGATTCATCTACATGAGTCATTAAGCATTTATGATGCATTAATGTCAAGGATGAATCACACAAATGAGTCACTAATCTCATTTAATGCTTATGCCACCTAAACCCCCAAGTCACCATCCTTCTAAAAGTTTCTCGTGAAATTACGAGAACGCCCCTCCTATCCATGAAAACATGGAAAAACTTTAGACTGTATAAATCCAATATCCCGATACTAGAATCTGGCTTAAACCAAAGCCGGCTAGTAAAAACTGTCCGAAAGTCGTACGTGCGTAAACACATGTATGCGTCCAAACCCTTGTCGTAAAACCATACGACCTATATATCGTTTCGCCTGGAGCAGGGAAACTCTCTGTGTTGGACTCTAATGACTCGACTACTACGCTGGCAGTGGGTTTAACCACAAACCGCAAGCGGCACTAGCTGTACGTAACGGTCCCCAGGTAGATGTCGATAAGAAGGCCGATGAGGAAATCCATCCGAACTCCTACTGAGCCTGCTGTGACAATCTCCGTACAGTCCGGTTTGTTCGTCTAAGACTATCGCATATCGGGCCTAGGGGGCGGCAAGCGTCAGTCCCCTAATAGCGGTATAAGTCGTGTCGGAGTGAAGCCCATTACACCCTGAGAAACTACTGGAACCTACCAGCAAATCTCGCTTGCCCTGGCCAGGGACTTTGCGTAATGGCTCTCTGACACAGCGCGATATCAACTCCCAATACCGGGAGAGACGAATCCTGTCTAACTGCCACTGCCCCCAAGTGCTCGGGACTGCACCCAACTGCTACCTGTTTGCACGACTCCTTTGAGCCGTGGTAGGGTAGCAATCTAAGAACAGTGGGACACACTCAAGGCGAAGTAGCAGTGTCAAGTCTGCGGACTATGCTGTACTCATGTCACTTGGGAACTGTTAACTGACGACTGGTATAAAACCAACCTACAGTCCCCTGCGAGTCCTGTCCGGTGTACCCGTAACCCAACGAGCACCTGTATACTATCTCCAGTACGACGTACTGACGGCTGTGGGACAGACCATCTCCCCAACTGGGATGAGAAGCGTACACACTAGTCTACTCCGGAGTATCGATGCCCTGTCTCGATAATCCTACGACTAGGGACCTGAATAAGGATGTGCTTGTAGACTACCCAGCCCCCGCTAGTGTGACTGCCATCACAACGCTAGTAGTCAAGCAAGATCCTAAGAGCTCTATCAATACGTATACTCACATATAAAGATAGAAAAACCAAGTAGCATACTACCATATTTAGCAAGACTGTTATATACATGTGAATATCCCAAGCTTCCATTAAGTAATATACAAATTAGTATGATACAATAATGGCCCCTAGGGCATATACACTAACAGGATCCACTCACCAAGGCCTCCCTCTGCCGCAGCATGAGCGACTTTTTGAGATGTTGGGTATGAGATACGCCAATAATTGGCCTTAGTGCAAGTGGGAGATTTTTCTCGATCTGTTATGAGCCATATACCGGCATGACTTATTGAGTTATTGGGGTTGACGATACCATCCCTAAACTCGATATGCAGCATATCTGACGAAGAGACCGGACTGTACGGTAAGTGTTGCCAGTTGGCTCGACGGGAGTTTTGACAGGTTCGCTTGTTTTTCTTCTGATCGCTCAATACCTGAGAGCCGTTACGTACAGCTAGTGTCGCTGACGGTTTGTGGGTATGTGATATGATCACTGCCTACTACCAGCGTATTGACGAGTCTTAGAGTCCCACAGAGGGGTTACCTAGCTCAGGCGAAATGACGTGGGGTGCATATGGGATATGCACGGGAGCTCGATTAAATGCGTGTATATGATACCGTATTTTAATCGGGCGTTTTCTATTGGTCGAGTCGTATGTGATATGATCGGTTTATTAAATCAAGTGTTGATTTAATATTGACTTTTAGCTCATTTATTTAAACCTTTTCTATTTGGATGTGTGCATGAATGTATGTATGTATATTTACATGTTGATATGAATGCATACATACATGTATACATGTGTCATGGTTGTTGATACATTGGAGATGACAACGCAAGACTCACATGGTGTGTGCGCGCGTGCGTGCGTGTGTGTATTTGTTATTGAGAAAAAGAAAATGATTAAATCATGGTTGAATATTCTTCTACACCATTCTTTACTTGACCTAAGTTTTGACCATGGTTTAATTCTCTTTTGTTCTTTAACTTATTAACAAAATATCTAGATATTTATTAACCATGGTTCTATGTGAGCGTGACTCATATATTTATTTTTTTCCTTTCTCATTTATCTTGAGAATTATCACAAATAGAGCTCAAGCTTTGCCATCTCCTTCTTCTTCCTCCTTCATGCTCTCTTACTTTTTCTAGTGAGTGAAGAAAAGAAAAAGGAAAGGTTTTTAAGTGAGAATACAAACCACATCACTAATCTATACTAGTCTAGCCTATTAGTGTAGGTTGTTTGCTCCACTTCTTCATAGATCAAGCGAAGCTATAAGTTTGAGCCAAGGGACTCCGGGTGGATCGTCGTGGACTTGGAAGGATTCTAGTGAGCCGGTTCAAACCATTGTTGATTCAAGGAGTCACAAGAGGAGGTCTACAAAGGTTGTATTTCTCCCCACTTAGTGTTAGACACTACATAGTATGTGATACTTTATGTTGTTACCCTAAATTTCTAGTTCGATTCATTATTGGTATTACTTAGCACCCCCTAAATTTTTAATATAGCATGTGTGATGCAACCCTAACCCTAGGCATGGTGCTAAGGAATCCCTACAGGTCCCACCGACTCAAGAGGTGGCCCCTATGGATTCAAGAGGTGGCCCCCGCCCCCTTGGCATGACAATTGGCGTGGCACTTTGTTTCGTGTGGCACTTTGTTCCGTGAGCAAGAACCGCGTCCCGATAAACGGTCTTATGAGTGAATCAGCGGAGTACTTCGCCCCTTCACCGGCCGTGTGATCGTCCTGTCGTATGTCCTCAATCTTCTTTTCCAGGGCCTCGATCCGTTGGTGGTACCCCAAGGATTCTCTATAGTCGGAGCACCGGCTATCTCTGCTCTGAATTTGCACGACGGTGCGGCTTCGGTTTCGCTCTATCACATTTCTTAAATCCTCGGGCGCGACCCTTCTTGAGTAGTCTCGACGTTCGCCGTTTGCGCGGCCTCGACAGGAGCGGGGGCGTCGGCCGTGCCTGGAAGCAGACGAACTGACCGACACCTCCTCTGGGGGTGAGAGCACGCGGCGGGCGGCGGAACGACGGCCCGGTCTCCCCTGAGATCGGGGCGTTGAACTGTCCGGCGCCCATCGAGTCATTGAATCATTCCCCGCTTGTAGGTTGTAATTGCCAGAATCGGCGCGCCGGGGTTCGTTAACATCAGGGTGAGCGCGATTGAGGTCAAGGACCTGAGTGTGCGTACCCGCCGGCATGCGTACATCCCCATCCCGGGAAAGAGGAACTGTGGTTTGGTGGGCATGGCCGGCCGCTTGAACGCGAGCGAGCGCGTCCACCATTGCCGTGAGCCTGTCGATCTTAGTGGATAAGGTGTTGATGACGTTAGGAGGGGGAGTAGGACCGCTCCCGCCTCCGTTATGGGGGGTAGGACGGCTCATGCTGGGATCGTCGTGGTCGTCGCTTGCCGTTGAATTGAAGGGAGGGATCAACTTTTGTGGTGGAAAAGTCTTTCGATTTCCCACAGACGGCGCCAACTGATGGAGGTTGGGATCTCTCTCAGAGTTGTCCTTCGTCGATTTTGCTGCAAGCGTTCCTGAACGGTTGAAATTGAGAGTGAAAATTAGACGTGTGGATCTCGATGGGTTGGTGTTGACACCGAGCTACCTGCAAGGAAAGTCCCGGGGTGGGTGACCACCGTAGGACCCTCTGACGATCAAATAAATACCGGGGTATAAAGGCAGGGTAGTGGCGTATTGGAATTGATTTTTTTGCTTACCTGGACCGTCTGGAAGAGGGAGTTTATATAACGGTCGTGTGGGAGCGATCCGGCATGAGATTCCCTCCGTCCGTTACGCCCTTATGATACGTTCACGTTGATGGCGGGATATGCCCATTAATGACAAGATACGCTCGTTAACGGAAAAACGTACCAGCGTGGGATGCGGGACGTGGAGCGGCGGGAATCTCGTTCTGGCGGGATACGCAGAACTTGTTACGGGGGCGCTTGGGCTCCGTGCCCCGGATTTGACAGGGAGGCCGAGGAGTCTCAGTTCGGAGTCTCGCGAGGAAGTCGAGGAGTCTCAGCTCGGTAGATACCTCGGAGTCGAGCGAGGAGGCCGAGGAGTCTCGGTTGCTTCAGCGTATATGGGGGTACTCCGGGGAGGCTTTTCCGAAAGGTCGGATACCACCTCGTCACGGGGTCCCAAGGAAGACTCGTAATGTGTCATCCTGATTCCTCGTTGTAGCTCTCAAGGGTCCAGAGGTCATGTGTTGACGACACGTCATCTCGCACGTGTCGCAATCTGAGGTGTTTCCGTTCATGAGCCTCATCACTGTTACTTTCGAAAACCGAACCGGCAACTTATCACTTTGGAGAGAAAAGTTATAGCAACTCCGGATTGGTATTCATGATGTATATAGCATGGAAAATAGCCGACACTAATAGCAGGGATTCCCAGCACAAGACCAGCAGCCAGTGGATCCCCTCATCCTAGGCGACTCCATCAGATCAGAACCGAACGTTTTTTTTAAAAAATCTGAAAAAATCTAATAATTTTTATATATTTTCGAGCTCCAACTATTTACCAAAGCAACCCAGCCTCCCCTTCACCTTTCAAAAAGATCCCATCATCACATATCAACCATCCGATCTCAATCCAACTGCCATTATCCCCCTCAGCGTGTCAGTATAAAAAAAACCCTTCTCGGTTTCAATGAACCCACTGCCGAAATGGGGAAAAGTGAAACGCCGCCGATTCCGTTCTCGCAGCAGCCGTTAGGATTCCGTTTCCACCCAACCGACGAGGAGCTCATCAACCACTACCTCAAGCGGAAGATCGCCGGAACCATCGACCCCCGTGACGCCGCTGCCGTCCCCGAGATCGACGTCTGCAAGTTCGAGCCTTGGGATCTCCCCGACAAATCGCAAATCAACTCCAACGATGTAGAGTGGTTCTTCTTCGCGCAGATTGACCGGAAATACCAGTCGGGAAACCAGTCGAACAGGGCGACCGAGGCCGGGTCATGGAAGGACACCGGCACTGACCGGCGGATCCGGTCGCGGAGCGGCGGCGGAGGAGCTGTGGTGGTAGGGATGAAGAAGGCGCTGGTGTTTCATCGGGGACGAGCGCCGAAAGGGACGAGGACGAAACGAATTGGATCATGCATGAGTATCGGACCGTGGAGCCTGAGCTCGATTCTTGTGGTGATCAGGTAAAATTTTTATTTCTTTCGCTTTGGTTTTAGTTAAATTATGCTTAGATGAATTGGGTATGTGATTATTATAAAATGGGGCTGATTTAGGAATCAATTTAGCCGTTATGGTGTATTGAACCTCTTGAAGCTAGTAACTAAGCATCTGAATGCTCAGTTTAATGTAACCATATTCTTACCTTGCATTATTGAGAATGCCATTTACCACCATCTAGTTACAGGGAATGGACCAACGTAATTGGCTTTAGATACTGCTAGTCGTAAGGAAATCCTAGGAAATTGTATGTTTGAATTGATATTTTGTGCATTATTTCCTAAGAACGGCTCATTCCCTGGCGATAGAAAAATTAGGCATTACCCATATTTTCTAATCCGAGTTTTATTTTCGTTTTAAGGATTTTAACTTAAAAGGAACGTAAGCGCATATTGAAAGATCCCAGATTTGTATTAGTTAAATCAGATAAGATTGTACTAAGCTTTGTTAATGACTTTCTTGAGACTTACCGGAGTCCTAAAATTTCCAAGGTTTTTTTGGACAAAAAATACCTAAGAGGGAGAAGGAAAGGGTCAGGTGTGCATCCCTCTCTCAGTTATGTGTCTAGTATGTTGCGGGGTTAGAATTAGGTTAGAGTTATTTAGTTGTTATTTGGTTTTCTTTTTTTATTTAATGATTTGTCAAGATGCTTTGCTATTTCCAGGTGAGAATAATATAGACTTGTTTAATTTGGTCTCTACAAATATATGAAATTTTGCATGGGATGGTTGTAATTCTTGATTTTACCTGAGTAATATGCTAATGACAACTAGCTAACATATTTAGTTAATTATCTTTGCTTTTAGATCCGTTTGGACAAAAATTTAACTATGGTTGATCCATCTACTAAAATATGACTTGAAGGACTCTGGCTTTTGAGCACTGGACCAAGATCAAGTAGAATGTTTGAACAGTTTTTTTTAAATTGTAAGTTTGTAACATAGATTATACACAGATGATGAACTCAGGTATCATGTATTACTTGAATGAGTTTATGCTTATAATATTCCACCTCCAAAAATTAAATTAAAAAAATAGAAAAATAAAAATAAACCCCAAAACATTGGCTAGAAGCTTTGTTTTTCTTGTTGTTGATAACCAAAGTTTCTGTTACAACAAAGCATGAAGTAACACGAAAATGATAGAGGAACAAAATCCAAAAACACATATTAATGAGGTTCGACCAAATCAACCTATGTCCTCGTGTGAAGGAGAAGCAATCTACTAATATCATAAATTGCGAGGTTACAATTATGGTGGAGGAACTCTCAAACCCTAATCCCAAACAAACCCCAATCTCACACAAAAGGTGGCTGCTTTATTCTCTCTCTCTCGGTGATTTTACAAAATTCCACACCAAAACCCTACACTTTTCAAAACATGTAGTCTTCAAAGTTCAAAATACTTGCACCTCAAGAAAGGTCCTTCAGAAACTTGCATTTCAAATGATGTCCGACCCTTTGTCCACGGCATTGCCTCACCCTATGGGCGCGGCATCAAACAGGGATCAAATAACTCCATAGGACAAACCATAGAGCTAGGTAGGAGCTCGGTAAGTAGATCAACAAGGTTTGATTATAAGTAATGCAGATACATGTCTCATAATTCAAGGAACTGTTAAACATGAAAGGTTCTTTTTTCCTCTTAAAATGAGTAATTAAAGGTTTATGAGTCGCTGGATAACTAACTTGATTGGAATTCAATCCAGTGATAAGAACCAAAATGATTTGATACAAAATTGACCCAATTTTGGTATGCAATCTGTGGTTAGATGAATGTGCACGCAGCACACTGATTCATAACCCCCGCCACATGTCTCCTCCCCTACACACATTTACATCCCCTCCGTATGCCTACTAGTCAAGGGTACATTATCCATCACTTGTTTTGTAATTAGCATTGTGGCATAGATGGAAATAGGAGATGTGCACAAGCACTTTATCATAAAGTCATATCCCTATCCTGCAAGCATTCGACATGATACTTATTGGATAGTTTGCATTGTCATTATTAGGCCTTGTAGTTTGAATCTCTTGGTTGTGAGGTATAAAGAATCTGGATGATTGATTTCGAGTGAATATGTGCTGAAAAACCGTATTTTTTGCGCTATTTTGAGTGAAAAAAGTGGTTTTGAGCTCTTTGAAATGGAGATGTATTTAGTGCAAAGCAACAACCCCGGCATGAGCGGAAGGGGGAATGTGTGAACGAGAGTGAAGTGAGGGGTAAAGATTGGGGCCATGTCACCTATCATAATTTTTCTAGAATTTTATACGCGTCATAAATTTTAGACCGTGATGGATAGGTATGAGATTTTTTTTGTAGATTTCATTAATGTGCAGGTAGGCTATGTGTTGTAGTCTCCTTGGTATAGGGGATTGTGACAGGCTGACAATACCCGTCTCGGGCATGATAATTTCAGGTTAGGCGAGCTTTGACCCACCCCTATATGGCTGGCCCATATATGTCCCACTTACTGAAAGGTCAGGTGACCAGTATACATAACTAACCGTCCCATTATTGGGACCTGACCCTGACCTGAGAACCTGTTTGTTAGCTAGGTGTGTTTCAAAAGAACATTTCAGTTTTAGAAACGGTTTTATGTCGGCACTTATTTCTTCCTTTTTCTGTGAGGAATTGATCTAAGATGCACCTGAAAATAAATGCGCTTCAACACATGATATGCTAACTAATCCTTTCATTCACAGATGTCTTGTGTCAGTTTACTGTGCATTCGGTTCGGTTACTTGAACCTTATTATATAATGATCCGTATTTCTGGCAGCATAGTCCAATTTAATCTATTTAGGAGGTGAGCTTGCCTGAACTTTGCATGTGTTTATAACCAATAAGTTCATTTACTATAGTCTACTGGTTTTAGGGAGAGTATCAGTTATTGACATGCATCAAGACCAGCTACAGTGAGATCATTTATCAAATTAAAGGCATCAGATATGCACTCAACTACTCTTTTGCTATAATTTATGGACCAGGGCTTATTTGTGCCTTCAAGAGGGCAGTTAATCAAATCTAGATACGAGTACAGCCGTATACATGTTTATTACAACATATGTTCGTTTAACATTACAGTTGGTTTATGTTTGAGTATGTATTTTAGATGAACGGACCTGTTCTTACGTAAGCATATACATGTAAAGAACTGCAAAGCATAAGTTGAAAATGCCTTAATTTTCGTTAAATATTCTTTGAGATTCTCCCTCAAATTCACTTTTGCGGGGAGGGTTTGTTCTTTGCCGTCTATTTAGAAAGCCTGAAGAGAACATGAGCACATTCCTTGAAGACGGCTTGGAAAAGGAATATACTACACCACCAAACCAACAATCACCAGAGCTGGTCCTGCTAGAAAACTCACATCCTTTACCTGATGCCATCATCAAACCGCCGACGGGCATCGAACTTGTTGGTAAAGCACATACCTTGACGCCTTCTAAGTTGAAACCAGAGGAAAGCCATTCCAAGAGAAATAACTCTGAAATAGCTGTAGAAGAGGTGACCATATCTGCATATGATAAATTAATGATCAATTTATATCTAAGTTATGATATTGGATCTCGGTATGCTTCTGTTATAACTTCAGGGTCATATGTATGACGATTTGAGAGGCTTCTTAGGACGAGACTTTGAGCATTTTTTGGCTGACGAGTTCTCCAAATTAGACTTGCTGACCCTACCTAATACTGATTACACATCTAATCATGATGTCGAGCAAGACTCCATCACTGATTTATTAGATGCTATGCTCAGTACTCAAGAAGAATATTCTGCTGACGTGTCAAATTATCAGACAAGTTCAACTACACAGGTTGTCCCTCAGGATCAATTTGTTTTGATTGGACATAGTTCAGCCTCAAATTCAGTTGGTATGAGCAGTGATAATGATAGGGAAGCTATATTGGCACAGGTGCGAGTGTTTTAGAGTTGTTTGTTGCATCAACTGTAAAATTTCGGATACTAAGTCTTTATATATGCTTGTGTATACAGGAAACACTTCAATGTAAATCAAGAGATTCTCTAAATACAGACAGTTATAACAAATACAATGAAAGTCTTCCCTCAACGGAAGTTATTGGTAAGCGTAGGAGGGGACCCAGGAGTAGAAAATCAATCTGTGAGCTGACACCTGTAGAGGCTCAGGAATTGGGTGGTCCTGAAATTAACGTCAGGCCTCAATATCCAGAAAAACCAGAAACTGCTGTTGATTTTGTTGCACAGCAAGTGATATTAGAGAGAAGGAATCGGTTGTGAGGTCCAACACGTAGATTACACAAAGGATTAAGTATGGAACATTTTGGGTACTCATTCATGGCAATATCCGGGGTGAGATATATTGTACCAAGCTGTTTAAATTGAATTATTTAGGTGATAAAAAAATGCCTCTTAGGTTGAACTGACAATTGGATGTCTGCAGGGAGACAAATCTACTAAGAACCAGACTAATGTAAATGGAAAAGTTTCGGGGCCTGATCGTATTGATGATTACAAGCTTCTCTCCACTGATAACGGTAATTAGATTTAATGTATATGGTTTCTTATCACACGTTGTAGCTGATTTTTAACTATATCCTCGCGATTGTAGGTGGTGCAGAGTTCGTATCTGGTCTTTCTTCAGAAGAACCTCAAGGAACATGTCTGAGATCGAGAACTAGACATATCGATGATAGTAAACTGGAAAACTCATCTCTGCTCCAAGAGATAACTAGAGTGAGTCCATTCCCTAGCTGTAGAATTGGTGTAGCTGTGTTGGTTATTGTATTGGTGCTATGTGCCGGAACAGTTTGGTTCTTAAACGCTTAGAATGGATGGGTAGTAGATTGTTTATGCACATTTTGTTTGTTAATATACGGAATTTGTATATAACTTTGTGAAAATGCCAAAACAGATAATAATAATAATAATAATAATAATAATAATAATAATAATAATAATAGGATTTGTCCCCTTTGCATGTTGCATATTATTGTCATCAAGCATTTGATTGCATGCAAACTGTGGTGTTTTTTGGATGGTCTCAATAAATTATCTCCTCTTGTTATTGTCGACAATATGACAATTTTGCTAGAGAATCAAGGCTTATGTGACAGGTGTTAACATTAATATGCTGATGTGGCACATTTAATCATTGTGTTTTTTTCCATAATTTCAAACCGTTTGGTAATTTCTTGCTAAACACCCAATGTAGATTTGGAAAGCAGCCTTAAAAATCATGCCAGAAGATGAAAAATTGACAATAAGAAAGAGTTGAGTTCAAGTGTCCGGAGTGTTGTTAAAAAATTAATGTTGCATGCTTCAATTTATAGTGCTAAAGCATTGTGTTTGCATTTAGCGATTTTGGATCCCAAACTTCCAAAATTTGATCAAATCTTCACAAGAGCAGGTTTTTCAAACCAAGGGTGATTTTCTGCTATTTGGGCAGACGGCCGAAAATTTCCTTTTTTTAACTCAGAACTCACAAAAGTGCATACAGTTAAAATCCAAGATCAGCGGGTCCCATCTCCTAGTTGACTCCAATTAGCAAATGGACGTTTTTGCAATTTTTTTTATATAAAAAAATCAATTTTATTAACTTGACATCGATTAATAAGGGGAAAATGGATCTAAGTCCTTAACGAAAAGCAATAGATTTAGGTTCCTGACCCGAAAAAAGTTGTAAAAAACTCTCTAAACTTAAAAATTCTTGTGTTTTAATCTCTATAGTACATTTAATATTGTTTTATGCCAACATTATCCTTTTAGGTAAACTACTACATTTACCTTTTGAAATACTATAGCTATCTTTCATACTACTATATTTATGTTATAAAGTACTATATTTATATTGAAATATGTCAAATATAATAGATATAGCAATTTTACTAAAAAAATGCAACAGTTTCATGTCAAATGTAATATTTTAACACAAATATAATACTTTATAACATAAATGTAGTACTTTGAAAGATAATTATAGTATTTTAAGAAGTAAATGTAGTAGTTAACCTAAAAGGGCAGTGTTGGCATAAAACAATAGTAAATGTACTATAGGGACTAAAACACAAGAATCTTTAAATTTAGGCTTTCACAACTTCATTTGGAAGATCTAAGCCTATTGATTTTCAAAGCTAGGGACTTGACCTGTTTTTCCCTTAAAACAATGCACCCCGCTACCTTTAAAAAAATATCCTATCAAATGTCATCCATCCGATCTCAATCCAACGGCCAGTATTCCCCGTTGACATGTCCATTCAAATCCTCTCCCGCTAAACCTCAGTGCATATAAATTCAAGATGCTCCCATTTCCCTCCCAAATTCTCAAATCGAATCTAAGATGATTTCGTTCTCACAGCTGCCATTAGGGATTCTGTTTCCACCCAACCGACGAGGAGCTCATCAACCACTACCTCAAGCAGAAGATCACTGGCACCATCAACCCCATGACGCCACCGCCGTCCCGGAGATCGACGTCTGCAAGTTCGAGCCTTGGGACCACCCCGACAAATCTCCGATCAACTCAAGGGATCCTGAGTGGTTCTTCTTCGTGCCAAAACACTGGAAGTACCCATCGGGGAACCAGTCAAACCGAGCGACGACCGGCAGATCCGGTCGAGCACCGCCGGCAGCATCGTGGCTGTTGGGATGAAGAAGTCATTGGTGTTTCATCGGGGATGAGCCCCGAATGGGGTGAAGACGAATTGGGTCATCCACGAGTATCGGACAGTAGAGCCCAAGTTTGATTCTTTTGGTGATCAGGTGAGTATATGATGCATGAAATATTACTAGATTTTTTTGATGTGTCATTTTAACATTTTTGAGGCTCTCCAGCAGATCTGACTTCCGTACCGTTTTCATCTATTTCAGGGTGGCTTTGTTCTTTGCTGCATGTTCAAAAAGCCTGAAGCGACACTGCCTGTGCCATGTATAATTAGCTCACTCCATTCAGATGGCTCGGGTAAAGAATTTACTACTACACCAAATATAAATTACCAGAATCGGCCCCCCAAAAGGCACTTCTTTTACCATACGCCGTTAACAAACCACGAACAGACATCAAGCTCGTCAGTAAAGCACATAGCGCGATACCTTTACACTTGAAACCAGAAGGAAGTCATACTAACAGCAATAAACCTGAAATAGCCGCGCAAATGGTGAGCATGTCTGCAATCTGCATATGATAAATTAATCTCAGGATACAATTTTCTTATATCGAAGTAGTGATATTGGATCTCGGTATGCTTCGGTTATAATTTCAGGGTCCTCATGTGGAGGATGATTTGGGAGGTTCCTAGAAATAGAACATGTTTCCGGCGAGTTTTCCCAGATCAACTCGCCGACGCTGCACAGTATCGACTACACATGTAATTATAATGTCGAGCAAGACTCCCTCTCTCAGTTCTTAGGCTCTAAGCTTAGTGTTCCAGAAGATATCCAGCCGACGTGTCAAATTATCGGAGAAGTTCAGCTACAAAGGCTGTATGTACGTCAGGGTCGATTTTCTATGGTAGAGCACCATTCAGCCTCGCTTACGGACAAGGATAGTGATACAAGAAGGGATGTAGACATTGAAGCTCTATTGGCACAGGTAAAGTCCCTTTGAGGGTATCATGCACCTATCAAATTAATTACAAGGTTTCACACACTAGACCTTTACGATCTTTTTTATTTGTGATTGTAGAATGAAAACCCAAGGTTGATATATGGATCAAGTGGTTATTTACGAAGAGACAATTCTAACTGAGCCGACGTTATTATTCGTGAAAGTAGCAGGAGAAGCACGAGGAGAAAATTATTTGGCAAGTCGGAACCTCTAGAGGCTCGCGATTTGAGTGGTCCTGAAATCAGTGTCAAGTTGGAATGTTCAAATAGAAAGTTTGTCCCTCAAGATCAAACATTTATGATCGAGGAAGGTTCAGCCTCAAGCTCAGGTTCCAGCTCGGATGCTGATTCTGAAGCCGATTCACCACGGGCGAGGAATCTTGTTCGAGAGTTGATTGTGTGTCTAACTAAGAAGTTTCATACACTAATTCATCTTGCTGCATGTTTCTTTTTTCTCTCTCCATGATTGCAGTGTGTAGGGCAACCGCAGCAATTTGGATCAAGTATTTCTTTACAAAAAGACAATTCTAACCGATGAGCTGAAATTGATCCTATATGGAAGTTATTCGTCTTAATAAGTTTAGAAGGAGTTCTCCAGCCAATTTCCTTGCTACTGAAAACGTCAGGCCTCAATACCCCAATACACCAGGGAGTTCAACTGACTTCACTGCACAGCAAGGCTTAGCAGATCGAGATGAGTGAATACACGAAGGAACGAGGAGGGGAAATTTATTGTCTTCTGTTACCACAATAGCTGAGGTGAGATATTTCTTAGCAAGCCGATAAAATTTAATGCGTACAGCGACCTTACAATCTACTGTCTGCAGGCTACTAAGGGCCTGATAGGTGAAATCGATCTTTTGGAGATTCTTTTTCTTGAGCCTCATTCTCTTGATGTTGATGAGCTTTTCTCTAGGTAAATTTAGATATAAGCAATACAGTTTCTTAACAAACAACTTTTGGTTTTAGCTGAGAATATTAGCTCACTTCATTCAGGTGGCCTGGACAAAGAATTTACTGCACCACCGAATCGAAAGTCGCCAGAATCGGCCCCTTAGAAAAGTCACTTCTTTTACATGACGCCATTAACAAGCCACCAGCGGACATCAACCTTGTCGATAAAGCACATAGCGAGATTATACCTTTACACTTGAAACCAGAGGGAAGTCATTCCAATAGCAATAGATCTGAAATAGCTGCAATAAGAGCGAGTATCTGTATATCATAACTTAATCGCAGGTTACATTTCATTATTTTAATCAATTTATATCCAAGTTGTGATATTGGATCTCGATATGCCTCTGTTATAAATTCAGGGTTCTCATACAATCGATGACTTGAGATGGTTATGAGGACTAGGATCTGAGAGTCTATTTTCTGACGAGTTTTCCCAGCACAGTATCATCCTTCGCTCTGTGGAATTTCTTGATGGTGCGACATGCAACACTCACATAGAAAGGCCAAGAGTTCAGCCTCAATCTTCAAAGATCAGACAGATAACGCGACAACGGTTGCCCCACAGGATGAATTTTCCATGGCTGAGCAGAGTTCAGCGTCGAATTCAGTTGGTATGAGCAGGGATATTGATTCTGAATCTATGCCGGCACAGGTGAGAAAGCTTGTTTGGGTGTCAATTGTACAGTTAACTATAAAGTTTCAGATACCAAATCGTTATTCTGCGTATCTTTCTTTTTCATGATTGTAGCATGCAAAGACAACGCTGTTAATTGAATCAAGTGGTTCTTTACTGTCACGACCCGAAAGTACGGAACGTGACCGGCACTTAGATTACGAAGCGTCTAGAGGCGCCACGTAACCTAAGTAAGCCGAAGCCCAGAAATCTAAACCACACAAAAGAAGAAGAAGTAAAAGAAAACATGAAGAAAACAAGTTTAAATACATCAGCAAATTTTCCCAAAAATTTCGGCAGAGTCTCCTCTGTAAAAACTGGCCCCAAACGGGTACAACAAGTATAATATACATAAACAATAAAAAGCATCCCCAAACGGGAGCTAGCTCAACGCCAACAGGCGGAAACAACCACAACAAGCACAATAATATACAACGCCAAAGGGCGAGGCTCAAAACTCAAAAGAAAACAAAACCACCAGATCAGAATAATACATGCGCGACTCTAAGGTCGAAATAAAAGACTGGTCCAAAAAACTTATCAAATAATACAAGTTTGGTTGATGGAGCTTTCTAGATACAAATGAAAGAATGAAAATACAATGGTGGTTTAGATACAAGTGAACCAACCTACCGTGCAAATCACCCTGAAGAAAAGATGTGCCGGTAAGCTGCCAGGGAAACCTGTACATCGAACCTGTAATAAAATTTGGCACAACGGGGGTGAGTTGCCAACTCGTGAGTAGAAATCTACGAAAAGAAATCGAATGCACGACGCTATCCTAGGTCATAATAATACACTATAATATCCTAATCATCTAGTAATAGCAGGGTATAACTACGTGTAAATGCAGATACTCCATGCTCGTGTCAGTGCCTCATATAATACTATGTCATATGAATGGATATGCATGCACCATGAATATAAAATAATCAATCCTGGAATCCAGATATCTGTATAAGAAATCTTTAGCTGTTATCATAGTAAAATGTGTATAGAAATATGAAATCTCAACAATGAAATCCATGGAAATCCGTGTCAAGCATCGACACTAACATGTAAATCTCAAGTCTCATAGTCTCAATACCTCGGGCTCCGTCAGTCCGGATCGGCCCATATCATCAAATCTCACGACAACGGTCGGTATCCTCCGGATATCCGCCGCGCCAGACATCACCGGTAAGTAGCCTTCCCCTGCCAGGCTCATCGTCTACAACTCGATCTTCTTGCCCCGGGGTACCATACCGGGCCCACCATGTACCCGAGACGGTTCATCCACTCCTCGAATCGGGTCTCGAAATCCATCAGAAAACATGAAATCTCATGGTGGATGACATATACATCACGAGAAAACCGCATCTTATATTTTAAAAAGAGAGGATGAGAGAGAGAAGTTTTTATATATTCTTGCGGTTTTTCCCAAAATCCAGAAATCTCATAGAAATCCAAATCTCAAAATCATGAGTAAGTAAATGATAAGTGTCGGCATATGCCCATAATACTGCATGATAACATGAAAATATGAATGCATGAATGTCTAAGTAATAAATATCATGTCTATACTAACATCAGAGAATAATCACAATATTATATCGGTATAGTTGTTAACTGATTCTATCCATAAAAGACAATATGATATAAAGTGTACGTGACATAGCAATTACCGATGATGTGTGTGAGCCGGCAAATAAGTGTACGTGGAATATGCGCATCATCGTTAATGGTGCTGGTGTCCTAACAGGTATGGTTTATACTGATTATAGCAACATATATAAGAACATGCACCATGATGATTACAGTATGAATGTAAAGACAGATGTGCATTATCCACTCCTCTGCGATATACGAGTACAACTACCACTATATGAATCAAATCTACACTAGTGTCCATCTAACCTCCTAAGGAACTAAACCTAAGAAACTAGTCAATAAGAAACAAGAGTATACCTAAGGTCTGAATCAATATTTCTAATAGTCGGCGATCCAGCCTCAATAGCGTCACGTACGTAGTACGGCTTCCTCGAATCAAGAGTGCGGATCAATCATCCTATCTATGCCTCGTACGGTAAAATCCATCGTACGGCATCCCAATATCGGGGAACGGGTCAAGTATCTCCTAGGTGTCTCATCATTCGTATAATGTCACCGTCAACACATCTCATGATCAAGGTGCTAAACTGTAATCGCATACATCAATCATATATCATTGCCATCATAAAATACATCATTAGTTTATCCTCAGAAATATCATGTCATATGTATCATATTGTGATTAAGTCATACTGATATCATATTGTCATCAAGTCACACCTATATGATATCGACATCAGGTCACACCTATATGATATCGAAATCAAGTCATACATATCCCATATCGTGATCAATCACAAGTTACAGCCCGGGTACTATTTTAGAGTCCCAGTACCTCAATATCATCACCACCCATTATAATTTATGTACGTGTTCATTATCTCATTCTCTAATGATCCGCTAACACGACTGTATAGCCAAGAATCACGGCATCAAGCCCAGTTATACTATTTCATCATATCTCAGATATCATATCACATCAATGAATCCTATATACGTGCTGAATATATATATATATATATCTATACCTAGTCCTATATATATACATACATACACGTATATACCATGTCGAGTTTCAGTGTGTGCAGGTGTGTGTTTCTATCTGAAACCTACAAACCTCTTCCAAGATATTCATCCTCTGATATGGTCTTCCTAAATCAGTCTAATCCAGCCTAGGTCATTACTAGGGTCCTACACATTAAGAATCTAGGGTCACATCTGGTTTCCTAATGACAATACGTACTATCCCTATTCTACGTTGCGGGGGTGCTAAACGCCATCCACCCAACTTCCTCACGTAGATACGCATCTACTCACCTGGTCCATGTCTGCCGAAGACGGTGTCGCCATCCTCTTCATCGCCCGCAGTCCACGTGAGGGGTACCTAAACGCAAACATATAAATAGCATCATAAACTGAATCACATACAAAAGTCAAAACGACGCAATGAACTAGCATAGGTTAAAACCTATGTCCCGTCCACGCAAAAGAACCAAATATCGCTCGATATCGGCGTACAAACTCCGATGGATCGAGATAAACATCAACAAATAACTCGTAGTTTTAAAACACATTACTTATATTATAAAACATGATTAAATCCATCGAAACCCTAAAATCCATCAAACCGTCCAATTTCGTAAAACCCGAAAATGCCAATTTACCGCTTTTCATCAAAACTTGACATTTAAATGAAACCAATAGTTATAAAACTCATTAAATAGCATAACTAGACTATACAAACCATTACTATATTTTTATTACACAAATTTGTATTAATTTGAAATTTCTAGTTTGCAACCTTTAACAATTTTCAACATTTTTCAAGCAAAATACCACAATTCCACCACAAAACATGATTTTGCATGAATTAATGTATTAAACTACAATTCATGATGATAATGATTTAATGAAACCATAAATTATATTTTTAATCTCATTTATTTAGGAATTTCTAAAATCTAGTTTACAAAATAGCAATTTTTATCACAATTTATCAATTATCAATAGAAACTAGCAATCAATTTAAGTTTCCATTCCACCAACAAGTTAATACCCTTATTAAGACCACAATCTAGTGTTACAAATATTAATTAAAATTTTATTTCACCAAAAATTATGTTTTATAGAAACCTAGTTAGCAAAATTCCTAATTTAAACAATTTTAAATGAAAAATTTACAATTCAACAACCATGCAAGATTTTCCAATTCTAAAAGTGTTAAACTAACTATTATAACCCTAATTAATTAATAAAAATCATAACTTGAATTTACAAACCCTAACTTGAATTTTAAAAAATTGAACATAGAATTAATTCATTAAATCTAAACATGCTTAAAAGAAATATCTAATAATAAATAAACAAAAGAAGGAAATTTATACCTCCAAAATATGAAATCCAAACAAGAAAATGAGCCTCCAAAATGCATGCTTTCCATCTCCAAATTCCATATAAAAATGACCAAGGAATAAAAGGTATGAAATAAATAGGATTTTGTGGATTTTTATTGAATTTTAAAAGGATTTTTGATGAATTTTGGAGCAAAATAAAATGAGGAAAATGGGGGCTACCATGGGGGGTGAGGCCGGCCATTTTTTTGGAGGTGAGGGAGAGAAAGAAGAGGGTGAGAAAATGTGTAGAAGTCTCCACCAAAATATCACTTCATTATGTCTTTTCATGCATTATTTTATTTTATTTTATTTCTTTACTATAGCAACTCAAGAAAGCTCTAGAAAAATGGAAAAATTTGCAAATAAATTTTTCATGATACACACTAAATTCTAATATGCCATGGTTCATTTTTGCAAATTAAAATCATTCAAATTTGTAATATACACTAATTTAGTGTAAAAATAAAGCTTATGTTAATATTTAAAATAATTAATTTAGGAAAAATATTTAATTAAACTAAAAATTTATAAGTGGCTAAATAAACACCATTTACTAGTAATTACATAATTAAAATAGGTATTTTTGAAATTATAATGAAAAACAATCACGGTTTAATTTTACGAAAAATACATTTTACTTTACCGAAATTCATAAAATTCACTTAAACAATTTTATTCATTTAATTATTTATTTAATTATTTTTAAAACGTTACAATCTTCCCCCCTTTAAGAAATTCGGTCCCCGAATTTAAATTAAAACCCCCCCTCCAAATATTAAAATATTTAGAAAACACTCAAATCGTCGGGGCTCCGAAATCATCAATACATAACTAAAATCAACTCCGTCAAGCATAACGCAATCATCGGAGTTATGGCGAGAATAAAATATCAAAACCCAGTATGAAAACCATCATAATATACATCAACGTATGACTTATATATAGTTCGCATCCTAGTAAAATCGCCTAAACATCATAATAAAGAAGCATACAAAAACCCCTCTTGAAAATCGCCGTGCAATGCACGTGTCACGGCATAAGTAGCGGACGTTTACTTTTTAAAAAAAATAGCTATATATATATATATCTTTTATTTAACATACACGTCCCGCCTGGTTACTAAATCAAATAATAATGATTATGAAAACATACTGCTCAAACTGAAATCAATCCCAATCACATCAATAAAATATCATGTGCGTCCGGTGCGCATTGAAATCGAAACAAAATACAGATACCACGAATACACACAACAACAAAACTAAGTGCAATAGGTGTGCACCAAAAACATCTGTCAAGTGCAACGGGCGTGCACGACTCAATATCAGGTGCATCTAATCTGCACAAAACCCCGATTTAGTGCATCTGGTGTGCACAAAATCGCATCAAGTGCGCCAAGTATGCGCAAGAATCCTAATCAGGTGCACATGGTGCATGAAAACATACATCGAATATCAAAATCGAAATCACAGCACAAAAATGCATGAAAACTAGGTCGAAACATATGTCAAAATCATGTGTAACCCCTATGCACGAAATCAAATCAAAAATCTCAAAATATATAAAACCAAATTAAGTGTACTGGGTGTGTACTAAACAACATCAATACAACTGATATATGAAACACAAATAGAATGAAATGAAGGTACACACATGAAATACCAATCGTAGAACAAAGTCCTCAAAATACCAAAATCCAATCAACGAAAATATGAAATTCAAATCACTAAATCACAATCGTAAACACTATCGTCAATGTCCGCCTCTTTC
Organism: Agapanthus africanus; assembly: GCA_030015575.1. Classification (NCBI taxonomy): domain Eukaryota; kingdom Viridiplantae; phylum Streptophyta; class Magnoliopsida; order Asparagales; family Amaryllidaceae; genus Agapanthus; species Agapanthus africanus. The sequence goes on along the minus strand of CM057350.1, from coordinate 52,625,007 downwards.
CTCTGATGTCGATTGCTTCGAACTCGTCTCTTCGTAGCTGTGCTGACTGTGCTACCCACGGCAATACTCATATCTAGAGTCTCCCACGTAGTCGATCCTTTCACTTGACATCCGGACTACATTAAACTTTTCGATCGATCCATCAAAATCCCATAATTTCCCGAGAGCTCAACACTCAAGTACAGTTTAAAAATATCCGGTACATACCCCAGTATCGATGATCCAGCCGTAGAAGGGCAAACCCAAGCCTCACTAATGGCACCGCGGAACTGCCGTAAACCCTAAGGTTCAAGGGCGTTCTCGTGGTCATTATGTCGAGTTAGGGTTTCATTCTTCTAGAGGGTCCATCGAAATACCTGCATGTTCTTCCGAATACCTTAAACTTGGGAACATGGTTTTCTGATAATCGTTCGAACCCTTTAACTTCATCCGGACGGCATGTGAATACCCTTCATCCACACGCTAAACAATGCTTCAATCCTCAAGAATAACCAATACTCTAATGGTTATCGCATTCGAGCCGCAGCTCCCTCTGCCTGTGGTAACAGAACCACCATCCGACATCGACGAAGATAGATCAAAGGAACGAATGAAATACGGTGCAAACAATGTACATCCTAAGGCTTCTTAAGCAGAGTAGCGTATCATAAGTATGCCGCGGACCATACCCACGGTACGTTACTCTACCTAAATCGCCTACTCCATCAACCAAGGGTCACCTAGACTTATACAAGGTTAAACCTAGCGCTCTGATACCAACTTTGTCACGACCCGAAAGTACGAAACGTGACCGGCACTTAGATTACGAAGCGTCTAGAGGCGCCACGTAATCTAAGTAAGCCGAAGCCCAGAAATCTAAACCACACAAAAGAAGAAGTAAAAGAAAACATGAAGAAAACAAGTTTAACTGCATCAGCAAATTTTCCCAAAAATTTCGGCAGAGTCTCCTCTGTTAAAACTGGCCCCAAACGGGTACAACAAGTATAATATACATAAACAATAAAAAGCATCCCCAAACGGGAGCTAGCTCAACGCCAACAGGCAGAAACAACCACAACAAGCACAATAATATACAACGCCAAAGGGCGAGGCTCAAAACTCAAAAGAAAATAAAACCACCAGATCAGAATAATACATGCGCGACTCTAAGGTCGAAATAAAAGACTGGTCCAAAAAACTTATCAAATAATACAAGTTTGGTTGATGGAGCTTTCTAGATACAAATGAAAGAATGAAAATACAATGGTGGTTCAGATACAAGTGAACCAATCTACCGTGCAAATCACCCTGAAGAAAAGATGTGCCGGTAAGCTGCCAGGAAAACCTGTACATCGAACCTGTAATAAAATTTGGCACAACGGGGGTGAGTTGCCAACTCGTGAGTAGAAGATATCTACGAAAAGAAATCGAATGCACGACGCTATCCTAGGTCATAATAATACACTATAATATCCTAATCATCTAGTAATAGCAGGGTATAACTACGTGTAAATGCAGATACTCCGTGCTCGTATCAGTGCCTCATATAATACTATGTCATATGAATGGATATGCATGCACCATGAATATAAAATAATCAATCCTGAAATCCAGATATCTGTATAAGAAATCTTTAGCTGTTATCATAGTAAAATGTGTATAGAAATATGAAATCTCAATAATGAAATCCATGGAAATCCGTGTCAAGCATCGACACTAACATGTAAATCTCAAGTCTCATAGTCTCAATACCTCGGGCTCCGTCAGTCCGGATCGGCCCATATCATCAAATCTCACGACAACGGTCGGTATCCTCCGGATATCCGCCGCGCCAGACATCACCGGTAGGTAGCCTTCCCCTGCCAGGCTCATCGTCTACAACTCGATCTTCTTGCCCCGGGGTACCATACCGGGCCCACCATGTACCCGAGACGGTTCATCCACTCCTCGAATCGGGTCTCGAAATCCATCAGAAAACATGAAATCTCATGGTGGACGACACATACATCACGAGAAAACTGCATCTTATATTTTAAAAAGAGAGGATGAGAGAGAGAAGTTTTTATATATTCTTGCGGTTTTCCCCAAAATCCAGAAATCTCATAGAAATCCAAATCTCAAAATCATGAGTAAATAAATGATAAGTGTCGGCATATGCCCATAATACTGCATGATAACATGAAAATATGAATGCATGAATGTCTAAGTAATAAATATCATGTCTATACTAACATCAGAGAATAATCACAATATTATATCGGTCTAGTTGTTAACTGATTCTATCCATAAAAGACAATATGATATAAAGTGTACGTGACATAGCAATTACCGATGATGATGTGTGTGAGCCGGCAAATAAGTGTGCTTGGAATATGCGCATCATCGGTAATGGTGCTGGTGTCCTAACTGGTATGGTTTATACTGATTATAGCAACATATATAAGAACATGCACCATGATGATTACAGTATGAATGTAAAGACAGATGTGCATTATCCACTCCTCTGCGATATACGAGTACAACTACCACTATATGAATCAAACCTACACTAGTGTCCATCTAACCTCCTAAGGAACTAAACCTAAGAAACTAGTCAATAAGAAACAAGAGTCTACCTAAGGTCTGAATCAATATTTCTAATAGTCGGTGATCCAGCCTCAATAGCGTCACGTACGTAGTACGGCTTCCTCGAATCAAAAGTGCGGATCAATCATCCTATCTATGCCTCGTACGGTAAAATCCATCGTACGGCATCCCAATATCGGGGAACGGGTCAAGTATCTCCTAGGTGTCTCATCATTCGTATAATGTCATCGTCAACACATCTCATGATCAAGGTGCTAAACTGTAATCGCATACATCAATCATATATCATTGCCATCATAAAATACATCATTAGTTTATCCTCAGAAATATCATGTCATATGTATCATATTGTGATTAAGTCATACTGATATCATATTGTCATCAAGTCACACCTATATGATATCGACATCAGGTCACACCTATATGATATCGAAATCAAGTCATACATATCCCATATCGTGATCAATCACAAGTTACAGTCCGGGTACTATTTTAGAGTCCCATGTACCTCAATATCATCACCACCCATTATAATTTATGTACGTGTTCATTATCTCATTCTCTAATGATCCGCTAACACTTAATACGACTGTATAGCCAAGAATCACGGCATCAAGCCCAGTTATACTATTTCATCATACCTCAGATATCATATCACATCAATGAATCCTATATACGTGCTGTATATATATATATCTATACCTAGTCCTATATATATATACACATACACGTATATACCATGTCGAGTTTCAGTGTGTGCAGGTGTGTGTTTCTATCTGAAACCTACGAACCTCTTCCAAGATATTCATCCTCTGATATGGTCTTCCTAAATCAGTCTAATCCAGCCTAGGTCATTACTAGGGTCCTACACATTAAGAATCTAGGGTCACATCTGGTTTCCTAATGACAATACGTACTATCCCTATTCTACGTTGCGGGAGTGCTAAACGCCATCCACCCGACTTCCCTCCGTAGATACGCATCTACTCACCTGGTCCATGTCTGCCGAAGACGGTGTCGCCATCCTCCTCTTCATCGCCCGCAGTCTACGTGAGGGGTACCTAAACGCAAACATATAAATAGTATCATAAACTGAATCACATACAAAAGTCAAAACGACGCAATGAACTAGCATAGGTTAAAACCTATGTCCCGTCCACGCAAAAGAACCAAATATCGCTCGATATCGGCGTACAAACTCCGATGGATCGAGATAAATATCAACAAATAACTCGTAGTTTTAAAACACATTATTTATATTATAAAACACGATTAAATCCATCGAAACCCTAAAATCCATCAAACCGTCCAATTTCGTAAAACCCGAAAATGCCAATTTACCGTTTTTCATCAAAACTTGACATTTAAATGAAACCAATGGTTATAAAACTCATTAAATAGCATAACTAGACTATACAAACCATTACTATATTTTTATTACACAAATTTGTATTAATTTGAAATTTCTAGTTTGCAACCTTTAACAATTTTCAATATTTTTCAAGCAAAATACCACAATTCCACCACAAAACATGATTTTGCATGAATTAATGTATTAAACCACAATTCATGATGATAATGATTTAATGAAACCATAAATTATATTTTTAATCTCATTTATTTAGGAATTTCTAAAATCTAGTTTACAAAATAGCAATTTTTATCACAATTTATCAATTATCAATAGAAACTAGCAATCAATTTAAGTTTCCATTCCACCAACAAGTTAATACCCTTATTAAGACCACAATCTAGTGTTACAAATATTAATTGAAATTTTATTTCACCAAAAATTATGTTTTATAGAAACCTAGTTAGCAAAATTCCTAATTTAAACAATTTTAAATGAAAAATTTACAATTCAACAACCATGCAAGATTTTCCAATTCTAAAAGTGTTAAACTAACTATTATAACCCTAATTAATTAATAAAAATCATAACTTGAATTTACAAAGCCTAACTTGAATTTTAAAAAATTGAACATAGAATTAATTCATTAAATCTAAACATGCTTAAAAGAAACATCTAATAATAAATAAACAAAAGAAGGAAATTTATACTTCCAAAATATGAAATCCAAACAAGAAAATGAGCCTCCAAAATGCATGCTTTCCATTTCCAAATTCCATATAAAAATGAGCAAGGAATAAAAGGTATGAAATAAATAGGATTTTGTGGATTTTTATTGAATTTTAAAAGGATTTTTGATGAATTATGGAGCAAAATAAAATGAGGAAAATGGGGGCTACCATGGGGGGTGAGCCCGGCCATTTTTTTTGGAGGTGAGGGAGAGAAAGAAGAGGGTGAGAAAATGTGTAGAAGTTTCCACCAAAATATCACTTCATTATGTCTTTTCATGCATTTCTTTATTTTATTTTATTTCTTTACTATAGCAACTCAAGAAAGCTCTAGAAAAATGGAAAAATTTGCAAATAAATTTTTCATGATACACACTAAATTCTAATATGCCATGGTTCATTTTTGCAAATTAAAATCATTCAAATTTGTAATATACACTAATTTAGTGTAAAAATAAAGCTTATGTTAATATTTAAAATAATTAATTTAGGAAAAATATTTAATTAAACTAAAAATTTATAAGTGGCTAAATAAACACCATTTACTAGTAATTACATAATTAAAATAGGTATTTTTGAAATCATAATGAAAAACAATCACGGTTTAATTTTACGAAAAATACATTTTACTTTACCGAAATTCATAAAATTCACTTAAACAATTTTATTCATTTAATTATTTATTTAATTATTTTTAAAACGTTACATTTATGGGGAAAGAATTCTAACCGGAACGATGAAATTGATTCCTGTATTGATGTTATCCATCGTCGTAGCATGATGGATATGAGGATATCAAGTGCTCCAGCCAAGTCCATTGGTACTGAAACCAACATCAGGCAACGATCTCCCAAAGGACTGAAAACTCAAATCGACTGCAGCATGCAGCAATGCTCAGCAGAGAGAAGGATTCGATTGCAGTCCAAATCGCGATAAGAGGATACGCGCCGCACAAGGAACGTATAGAGGTTCTTGGTGTTGTGCTAGCTGGGCAGTAGCCGAGGTGAGATATTTCATAAAAAAATAGTTAAAATTGAAATGATTGGGTGATGAAATTTATTAAATAATAATAATAAAAAATCCTCCTATAGGTGAATGAACTAATAATCTTTGATATCTGCAGGGCAACAGACCTACTGAGAACCATGCTGGTGAAAAATTAGTATTTGAGCCTCCTGAAGAACCAACTTTAAGATTGAGAAATAGACAGACCGGTGAAGCTAATATGAAACTGGAAAGCTCTTCTATGCTTCAAGAAACACCTAAAGTGAGTTTAGCCTCTATCCGTAAATTTGGTGTCGCTGTGTTGCTGATCGTATCGGTGCTATGCACTGTAACGATTTGGTTCTTGAACTCTTGAAATGGATGAGGTATAAATTGTTTATGAATTATTTTGTTTGTTATTATAATTATGCGCTGGAACAATTTGGTTTTTAAATTGTGGTGATTTTGGATGGTCCCAAGAAATCTTTTTCTCAACAATATGACTAGTTTGGTCCCAAAAAATTCTATTCAGTAAATTCTGAATTTCCGCAACAGATTTTCAGCATCAAACAAAGAGTTTTCAACCATTCATATCTATAGAAGGCGATAAACATATGCATGTAAAAGAACTTAAAAGCATAACTTGAGAAATCTCTTACTTTTCCTTTATGTTTTCAATAAAAGAAGGAATACACTTAATTTCATGCATAACCTTTAGAATAATGACAGGTTGAGAAGCTCCGCATATTATAGATCTTTTGATGCGTCGCTTTAATACTCTTCGGGGGCTCTCCTGCAGATCTAACTTTGTTAGGTTATTCATCTCTTACAGGGTGGCTTTGTTCTTTGCGGTCTGTTCAGAAAGCCTGAAACAACAGTGCATGTGCCTCGTGTGGTTATTGAAGAACCGGAGAATATCAGTTCACTCCATAGTGATGGCTCGAATAAAGAATTTACTGCACCGTCGAATCTAAAATCGCCAGAATCGGTCCCCCAAGAAAAGTCACATCTTTTACCAGACCCCATTAACATGCCACCAGCAGACATCAACTTCGTCAATAAAGCACGTAGCCTGATACCTTTTCACTTAGAACCAGAGGAAAGTCGTTCCAATAGCAATATATCTGAAATAGCCGCAAGAAGGGTGAGCATATATGCTTATGATAAATTAATCTCATGATACGTTTCATCATTTTTTAATATCAAAGGTGTGTTATTGGATCTCGGTATGCTTCTGTTATAAATTCAGGGTCCTCGTATGGAGGATGATTTGAGATGGTTCCTAGCACTAGAACATGAGCATCTATTTTCTGACGAGTTTTCCCGGCACAGTAGCATTGATCCCTTTCCGAAATTTCGTCGTGGTAGTGGCATGCATCACTCACATAGAAAGGCCGAGATTGGGAAATTGAGTTCAGCCTCAATTTTTAAAGATCAGATAGATAATGGAAACGATGAAATTGATTCCCCTGTGGATGCTATTCGTGGTTATAGCATGATGCGTAGGAGGAGGATATCGAGTGCTCCAGCCAAGTCCATTCTTACTGAAACCGACGTCAGGTGTCGATCTCCCAAAGGATTGAAAATTCAAATCGACTGCAGCATACAACAAGGTTTCACAGAGAGAACAATTCGATTGCTGTCTCCAAACCGCGATGAGAGGATACACGCCACACGAGCAAAGTATAGATCAGGTTCTTTGTGTTCTGCTACCTGAGCAATAGCCGAGGCAGGATGTTTCATACAAGCTGTTAAAATCGAAATGATCGGGTGAATGAACTAACAAACTTAATATCCACAGGGCGACAAACTGAGAACCAGGCTGGCGAAAAATTAGTATTTGAGCCTCTTGAAGAACCAACTTTAAGATTGAGAAATAGACAGATTGATGAAGCTGATATGAAACTGGAAAGCTCTTCTTTGCTTCAAGCGACGCCTAGAGTTCATTTTCTACCCGTAAACTGGGTGTCGCAGTGTTGGTGACCGTATCGGTGCTATGCGCCGGAACAATTAGGTTCTTAAACTCTTGAAATGGATGAGTTGTAGATTGTTTATGTATAATTTTGTTTGTTATTAAAATTCCTGTATGTAGCTTTGTGAAAATGCTAAAACAAAATAATAATAATAATAATAATAATAATAATAATAATAAGTCTTAAATCGACAAAACTATCAAATAGTTTCACGGTTCAGTAACAAATTATCAAATACTTTTAAAATTATGAATAATTACCAAACTTAACGGTGACATGTTAGCACCGATATCGCGATGTCTGCCCCACATTAGTATGTTTGCCATATCATTACAATTTTAATTTTTTCCCCCAAAAACATCCTTCTTCCTCAACACCTGACCTAGCCTTAACTATAACCCTAGCCTGAATCCTAACCAGTGCCTCCACTCGCTCACGGACGGCCTTCTCCGGCATCCCCTACCGAAGAGAGGGCTTGAGGGATAAGCCGGTGTCAAGGGAGAAGGAGGAGGCGACATCAGTGCTGCCTTTCGCCGCCTCCATTGCCGCTATCTCGACCTCCCCATAGTTGTCGTTGTCATGGTCACCCTCACCGTCGTTTCCCTAATCGTCTCGCGTCGCTGTCGGCTTCTTAGCCTTCTCGTGGCATCTCATTTATCTTCTTGTTCTCTAAATCAAATTTTCATCTGATCGTAACCCTAACTCTAACTTCCCGCCACCCGTCCTTCTCCTTCCCTGCCGACGCTTCCTAGTTGCCTTGCCGCTGCATCTCTCAACTAGTACGTCATCACCATCAATCATCGTCATCATCTTCATCTTCTTCTTGCATTTGCTAACCGAAACCCTAACCCTAGTTCTATACCCTAACCACCATCAACCACCTCTCCTTCATCGGCTGCGATCGTCCACCACCTTCATCGGCCGGTGCCGGTGAGCATATTATTTGATTAACAATTATAAATAAAATAATTAACAGTTATCTAATTAATTAATTAAATTAATAAAAAGGGTAAAATGGTGATTTTACATACAATTAACACACCGTTAGGCATTGACCGTTAAGTTTGATAGTTATTTATAATTTTGAAAGTATTTGATAGTTAGTTGCTAATTTGTAAAACTATTGTTAGTTTTGTGTATTGATGTCTGATAATAATTTTTTTTCCCAATGGTTTTATCCTCCAACCCAGGATACATATTATCTTTATCAACATTTATCTTAAAGTAAACTTTGGTGTCTTTGGATGGTCCTAAGAATTCTTTTTCTCTGCGTTAATATGGCCGGTTTACTCCTGAGAATAAATAAATGCGAAAAAGAAAACCGAAAAACGTAAGGTCAAAGTAGTGAACGGCACCGGTCTGGTACAAAAGAGTGCACGTATGTGCAAGAGAGCACTAGGCCCGAAGGAGGAAGAATGTTTGTGATGGTGGCTGATCGAAGGAAAAAGTGGAGGGGGGTGGGAGGCGGCGGAGATGAGAACGGTGTCGACGCAGCACTGCAAGCCATGCTAGTTTAAGACTATTTTTTTTGTAACTTTTAAAACCTTTGATGGTTTCACCTAAACTTTCAAACCTTTTGGTCGTTTTTTCAACAAAGCCCAAATCTTTTGGTAGCTTTTGGGAATCAATCAATCCAAAAAAAAAATGTGCCGGAAAATGAAAATTTGAATAATTGTGTTTTATTCACCGATTTTGGATCCTAAACCAACAAATGCAATTAAGTCCGAATCCGCAAGTTACTTATGACTCAAAGTGTTGTGAGGGTCCCAATCTCATAGGCGACTCCGATCGATTATCAACTTTCAAATTATTATAAAAAAAAAATCAAATCTATTAAATTTGACAGCTGTCCTAGGTTCTCGAGCTCCATCGATTAAACCGAAGCTCTACCATCCTTTTTACCTCTTTCCAAACAAAATGATCCAATCGACGTCTCATTATAAATTCCTCTCCCGCTTCGTATACTAGAATGCAAGACCCTCCCTTTTTTCTCTCACCCTCTTTCTTCAATCCAAACAAAAATGAGCCAAACGCCGTGGCCGTTAGGGTTCCGTTTCCATCCAACCGACGAGGAGATTATCAACCACTACCTCAAGCGGAAGATCGCCGGCACCATCGACCCCCGCGACGCCGCGGTTGTCCCCGAGATCGACGTCTGCAGGTTCGAGCCTTGGGATCTCCCCGACAAATCGCCGATCGAGTCGAGCGATCCCGAGTGGTTCTTCTTTGCGCCGGTTGACCGGAAGTACCCGTCGGGCAACCGGTCGAACCGGGCGACCAAGGCAGGCTTCTGGAAGGCCACCGGGCCTCACCGGCAGATCCGGTCGCGGATCGGCGGCGAACCGGTGGTGGTTGGGATGAAGAAGTCGCTGGTGTTTCATCGTGGGAGATCACCGAATGGGGTCAGAACGAATTGGGTCATGCACGAGTATCTGATGGTGGAGCCTGAGTCTGGGTCTGATCAGGTGAATGCTTCTTGGATTTTTTTTCTTTTGTTTGTTTGATTTAATTTGAGTGTAATTGAAGTATTATCGAGTTGGAATGCGCTTAGAATGGAATTGGGTTTTGTGATTTCTTAATTATGGAAGTTATTGATTATAGAAACATAAGGCCTTATTTAGGAATGGAGTTAAAGTTCAGATAACCAATGTTTGGTAAAATTATCTAATCCGAACTCCAAACTGTTTGGGAATGGAGTTAAGTTTCCTAAACTGTAGTTTCATAAAGTTAGCAAACCCAAACTTCAAAATGCTAACTTTGGCTTGTTTGGCTACCTTTTTGGAGTTGGGATAACTAACTCTAATCTGATCAAAGTTTCGTAAACTCCAAAATTGGAGTTTGGGGCTTGAAAACCAAAGTTTGCATCCTTCGACCTCCACTTAAAAATAAACTACAGTTTGGAATATCCAAACAGGGCCTAATTATAACATATTCGGCATGAATTTTGGAGTTTATAATACTCTCGTTATTCTACGAAGGTGTCCCACAAAATTTTACTTTTTTCATGCATCATTTAAATATTCTTTGAGTGTCTCCCGCAAACTCTAAGTTTTGTGCTGTTTGCATCCCTTACAGGGGGGCTTTGTACTTTGCCGCTTATTCAGAAAGCCTGAAGAGAGAGTGTCTGGTGTAGTGAGAAATGAACCGGAGAATAGTAGAGGAATCCATAGAGCAGATGATGTGGAAGAAGGATTTGTGATGCAACCAAACCAACAATCGCCACAATCAGAGCTGCAAGTAGAATCTCATCCTTTGCCCGATACCATTAACAAACAACCAGCAGACATCAAGCTCACCGATGAAACACAATCAGATAGCTCGATACCTTTTCCTTTGATACCAGAGGAAAGCCATAACAACAGCAACATGTCTACAAAGGCAGGAATACCTGTAGAAGAGGTAACATATCTGCGAACGATAATTTAAGCTCTTGATACTTTTCAATTTTGCGACCAATTTATATTTCAGTTGATCTATTCGACCATTTAAAAATGGCTCTCTTATGTATAATCAAGGATTTAGAAATCGCTAGATGGTGCTAGTCAAATAAGATATTGGTTAGTACCTAGCCGCCTAGGCGGTGTTTAGTCTAGGCGGTTTTAGTATTTTTTTTTAATGAAAACACACACACACACACACACACACACAAAAGATAGAAATTGCAGAAGAATTATGAAAAATGTCTTTAAGAATATAGTGAATTTACATATTTTTATCAACATTATCAAATTATGTGACATAATATGTAAACCTTTGTAGGCTGGGCTCTATGAAGCACAGACAAGACACAAATGCAGACTCAAACACGAATATGAGACAAAAGAAATTTATAAAAAGGAGGACACAAGAACATGACTGTATTACTTATTTATTATTATACATATTGAACATAATTTATTAAAATATGAAAAGAAACATGTACACAACTTTTTTTTAACACAATTTAATAAAATTAAGGTCATAACTTCATCCAAAATCTTAAGTTTTTTAGTACAAACAAATACAAACAAGAGGACAATCCATTATAGCTAAAATGAATTAAATATTGATTTTTTTAATTAGATCTGATTTCCAGAGATCTGGCTTCATCAAAGTTGTCCACACATATATTCCATATTCTTATTTCTCAATCCCCTATACTATCTAGAAGTGTGGAAAGAAGTATTGGACATGTCCAATATGGGCGGACACAGCCAAGTATGTCGGACACGTGTCAGAGTGCCCAAGTGTCCAAGTGTCTTATACATGTCGGCACAAACACGGCGAGCAAATAGAAGTGTCCGTGCTTCCTAGGCTGGGTTACTTTGTCAGGGATGGAGCTAGGATTCCAAGATCCGCTGGAGAGCTAAACTAAAAGAAATCCCAGAAAAATTATACAATTAAAATAAAACTTACATGGCTAAAGGAAAATTTCTTCTCTTTATTTGAGAAGTTATGCATACATCATTACCCTGGCTATATTATAATATACACCACTTGGGCATAGCTCAAGTGGTAAGAATTTCCTCCCCAAAGTGAACGGTCCCAGGTCCCGATGGGGTCGTATCCACAAAAAAAAAAAATTTACTGATGGTATACAAAATCGTAGATTTGTACAAGCAGAGATACCTAACAATAGCTCTAATTCATATATGAACAATTTTTAAGCAACCACACTATATGTAGTAAAGATATAACAAGAAAATATAAGCATACGAATAAAAAGATAACGTTCCTTCTATCATAAAGAAAGAAGAATATACATATTCTTTACAAATACAAGAAAATTCGGACTTTTGAATATAAGAAATAAGTTGTAATGTGAGGAAAGAAAAAACAACTTTAGGACTTATAGAAATTGTAGATTACAGAAACGATTTGTTTAATAAAGATTTTGAAATCTAGAGGTTACTGATACTGATGGTATAAAAAACTTTAGGCACGGAGTTCTTTATCTCTGCACTTGTGTTTAGCTGGCCACCTAGGAGCCTGGCCGCTTAATTAAACTGTTTACATTGGAAAAATAGAACCGTGGGGCTACGCTTGCATCTAGTTGATCATGCTAGCCACTTCTTACAACATTATGTATGATTAACCGAGTGATCCTAACCAAAGTTTGTTTCTGTCATACACTCAGGGTTTGTATGATAATTTAGAAGACTTCCTAGGATCAGGATTTGAGCATCTATTTTACGAAGAGTTTCCTCAAATCAACCCGCGGACTCTAGCCAGTGCTGATGACACATTTAATTACGGTTCCCATGATGGAACACATACCCAGATTCAATTTCCGATGCTCGAGCGAGACTCTGACACCAAAGTATTAGATGGTGTGCTTAGTATGCTAGAGGAATATCCTGCTGCCGTGTCAAATTATCAGTCAGGTTCAGGAGTTAATGTTATCCCTCAGGATCACATATTTATGAGCGAACAAGGATCAACCTCAGACTCAACTATGAACGAGGATATTGGTTTCGAAGCTCCGTTGGCACAGGTGAGAATGCTAGTTTGTTAGTTATTTGTGCGGTTTAACTATAAAGATTAACATGCTAATTATTTATGCCGTGCTTTTATTTTTTGTTAAATGATTATAGCATGAACAAGAAACAATATCACATGGATGTGGATCTTTACACATAGACAATTCTAGTAGATACAATGAAACCGATCCTTCTTTGGAAGTTGTTCGTAGTAGAAGCATGAATAAATTTCTATTTAGAAGAAAGGCGAGATTGTTGAAGAATGAGGAATTGAGTGGTCTAGCCAATTCCATTGGTACTGGAATCAGCATCCAGAATAGGAATCCAACGAATTTGGAAAGTTCAATCGACTTCACCACACAGCAAGGCTCAACAGAGAGAAGTATTCGATTGCAAAGTTCAAAGCACAGGGAGATAATACGGGAACGTGCAAGGATGAGAATTTTTTATTGCCCTCCTCCTTGTCGTTGTTTGCCCTGGGCAAAAAGCTTGGTGAGATGATCCATACCAAGCTGTTCAAATTGAATCATTATGTGCAAAAATGCTTGTTAGTGAACTGGCATTAATCTGATGTCTGCAGGGTGCAAAACCTACCGATAATAATCCAATTGATGATTTTGAGCTTATCTCCACTGATAACGGTAATTACATCTGATATTTATGGTTTTATTAACACAACTTTGGTTTTTAGCTGATTTCTAACTATATACACTCTAACGGTAGGTGGTGCCGCCAAAGAACCTGAAGAAACAAATTTGAGATTGAGAACCAGACACAAGGATGAAGCTGATGGTAAACTGGAAAACTCCTCTTTGCTTCAAGAGGAACCTAGAGCTAGTTCAGTCTCTACCCCTAAAATTGGTGTCGCAATGATGGTGATTGCATCGGTGCTATGTGCCGGAACAATATGGTTCTTGAACTCTTAGAATGGATGATAATATATTGTTTATGTCATAATTTTGTTTGTTAATAAGATTATATATCTTTATGAAAAATGCCAAAACAGTAAAAAGGGAGAAAAACGAAATATATTTATGAGGAGTTAATGCTCCTTCCAATGCTGCTTATTATATTTATCAAGCATTTGTTTGAATGTAAACTGTGGTGATTTTGGATGGTCCCAATAAAACTTTTTCTCAAGTACTGATCAACAATATGACTATATTGCTTTTAAAATAAATAAATTTAAAAACTCTCGGAAAAATTTGAATAACAGAATGTTTGTGAATGGAGATGGATGGGAGGAGCTGGATGAGGAAGGAGATTAAATACTTGATTACATTCTGAATATGATTACTTGAACATCTTGTATCTATGGTTTCGGTAAGACTTGTAATTATAATCTATACAACACATTATGCGGGGATAACGGGGTAGATTGGTACGGAACGTATATCGTGGTACGAGATATCACTTAAAAGATATCTACATGAATTCATGTGCCGTTGTCCCGTGGGTTGTGACGGGGTCTTGTACTACATGTTACCGTAGTCACGGGGTAAGACAGACTCCTCTTGTATACACGAATACTTTCTGTATCAAGCTACAAAAAACCACGTTAGAATAACAATTTTATACCTGTGCTGTAGGGTTCCTAGGCACTCTTGTGAGGGTTCATAAGACATCAAATATGCCCGAATAAAAATTTAGACTTGCCGAACAACCCAAAGCCGGAATCTTTGCTAGATTATTAGGGTTACACATGCAAGTAAATATCTTTACAACTAAAAGTGAGGGATTACAACCTTTGTAGTCCGTTCCTTCGCTTCATAAGCTCCGAGTAGAAGTCCCTTCGCTGCGATCCACGATCTCCCGGACTCAAGAGAGGCTCCACGACTCGAACGATCCATGCTAGCTTGTAGTGTTCCGTTTCTCCGATGATCTACGTCGAAATTGCTATAACTCAAGCTCTCTCACTCTAATGAGGTGAACACCCTAATCTAATGTGCTAGATTAGATGAGAATGATGGAGTAGTGTTTTTGCTTTCTTTTTATATCATATTCTCAAAAGAAATCATCACAAAAAGGAAAATCTAGCGAGTTTTCTCAAAGCTCAAGAGAGAAGAAGATGATGATAAAAGAGTTAATCCTTTTGTGATGAATAATATAAAAGAATATATGATTGATCATGGAACCATGGTCAAGAATGACAAGGTTAAACTTTGTAGAGAATAAACTAGGGCTAGGGATTGGTTAAGTTAAAGAATGAGTCATAAGATAATATCAACCATAATATCTTACACTTGACAAAAGGAAAGCTTCTAGATGGTGCAAGAAGGAGCTAACCCTAATCAAACCCTAACCTTGCTTAATCTCGACTAAACATGTTCCATTATTAATTATGTCATGTTACTATAATATATATCATATATATATTATATATTTATAACAAAAGAAAATAATACAATTAACATATATCGCATATATATCATTGTATTATCCGGTGAGAAAATGAAATAATAAAGCGAGCCAATATTAGATAATGTAATACAATATATCATATATATTATTATACATTAAATCATCGAATCAACAATTGATCCGACAATCCGGCTATATCGAATATAACCGACTAATATATCATGTACCGATTCATCGAATCAACACTTGATCCGATGTCCCGGTTCAAATCTAAATATCGCGAGAATATAATACGGTATCTCATATTGCATTATCCTCGGACCTGCGCATATCACATATGTGCCTCTACTCCGTTTTGCCTGAGCCAAGAAACCTCTGTGTAGTACTCTAAAGAATCGTCAATACGCCGGTAGCAGGTGATGATCATATCAAACACCCACAAGCTGCAAACGGTCAGCTAAACGTAACTGTTGGGGTAAAAATTTACACCCCGGTTGACCAAGTCAAAATCCAAGTCAACCTCAAGCCAAGTGGGCCCAAGCCCAGACCCAGTGAGCCCATGCCCGGGTCGAGCCCGAACATGAAGCGGCCGGCCTCCCCCACGCCAAGATAAAAATTTTGTAATAAACAATTTTGTTGTATTTCTTTTGTTTTATTCTATGGATAAATGTAAGAAAAATAGGCATAAAGCCAAATTTTTGTGAAGCCCATGGCTTATGTGCAAAAAGAAATGGCATATGAGCCATTGGATAGGCAAAATGCCATTTTGTGAAGCCCAAGGGGCTATGTGTAAAGTGTATAGCCTATAAAGGCAAAGATAATGAAATATCTCAACAACTTTTCTCTCTCCAAAAAAAGGTTTCAGATCTGAGATCTTTCTCCTTCTTCAAGGTTCCAAAACCTTCTTCTTTCTCTTGAATTAAATCAAGAGTTCTACTATCCTTTTTATAAAACAAATTAGTTTTTCACCACAAAACCCATCAAGGGGAACTCAAATCTTCCATTAGATCTCAAAAAGGAGTGATTTTTAAAATCCCTTATCTCTTGATCTTCAAGATCCAGCTAACAAAGGAGGAAGAAGAAGAACCCCTCCCATTAACCCAAAAAAAAAAAAAAACACACGCAGGAGTCCAACTCCTTTCTAATTTCTCTTCCGGGAGTTTCTGGGGTCAAAAGCCCTCTTTTCCTCGCCGGCGCGCCTGCGCGCGAGTGCAAAGCGCCTACGTGCCGACACGTGGCGCGCGCGCTTGCGCTCCGGCGCACTGCGCCCGAGCGCAAAGCGCCCACGTGCCGACACGTGGCGCGCGCGCTTGCGCTCCGGCGCACTGCGCCCGAGCGCAAAGCGCCCACGTGCCGACACGTGGCGCGCTTGCGCTCAAGCGCACTGCGCCCGAGCGCAAAGCGCCCACGTGCCGACACGTGGCGCGCGCGCTTGCGCTCCAGCGCCTTGCGCACAGCACCTAAGCGCACAGCGCTCAAGGCGCTGGCCCCACGCATCCTTTGGATGTCTTTTCCCCCCTTTTTGTTTATATATACATGTATATATATATTTGGGCAACATTCTCCCTTCCAAAAAATTTTTTGGGCCGGGGCGCTGCCCCGAACCCCGCAAGGGGGTTGCTAGCCCCCTTGACCCCTAGCCCGCTATCCGGGTAGCGGGACCCCCGTAAAAACTTTGCGTGGCTCCCGATATATCCAAAGCCCCCTTTCAAAACAAAACACACGTACACTGCACATTGAGTTCGCATGACCAGTTTAACCCGTTAATCGGAGGTTCCCTTGCCCCAAAGGCAAGGGGTAATTAACGGCAGCTTAGTCCGCGGCTGCCGAAGATTCGGATCCCCACAATCATTAAACCCCGGCCTACCCTAGGCAGGGGGAATCTGTAGTACGCCTGAGAAGCGTGCGCGTATTCCCATCTCAATGGGGTGACGAAAAACACCCTACAGACTCTGGCACGCCCGGTGGGACCAATCTCTCCTCCCATATTTCGGGTTAAACGTTCATGCGAACTCAATCAATATACATACCTGTATTTATACTAAAAATAATGCTTTTTCATGCAGATTTTCAAGCAATCAACCTTCGACGACAATGTCTCCCCAGACGAATTCAGCTTCCAACGTGACCCCGATTCCGTACGTGGTCAAGATCAACGCTCGTGTGGTTCTCCCCGCAAGCCTCAGTCGACAGTGGGAGGAACCGCCCCGCCAGTTCGGCTCCGTCATCATCTACCCTGCCGGAAGCGCTCATCTGGCAGAGGTCCCGGCGGAACAGGTGGCCAAGCCGGTCTTAAGGGGCAAGAGGCCGAATGTCGTGATCGCCAAGGCACCACAACCGAAACTTAAGACGCTATCTGAACGATTCTCTGGTGCTCCAGCGGGGGGCAAGAACTTCGGTACAAAGGGCAAAATCAAATGTTGCGGACGAGCTCAGGAGATGATTCCAACAAATGCACAATTGAGCGTGTCTCCAAGGCCCTCCATCGCCCGGTCTGCAGCGTCTTCCCAAAGAGCCGAAGTCTGTCAGGTGCTTAGAACAGAAAAGTTAAGGCAGAAGCGGCTCAGATATCGAGCCAACAAAAGGGCCAAGGCTTCGGCCAAATGGAATCTTATGAAGTTCCAAGTGCAGGATTGCCCAGCGACGACGGCTGAGTCGGACGTAAGAATCAGCAATTCCTTCGAGCCTCTGAAGTGGGTTCAGAAAAATGCCATGACCGCCAGAATCAAGAAGACAGCGGTCCGAATAGTGCCACAAAGAGACGTGTCCCGGCCCCAACAGAAGAAGTATGACACTGTCTCTTCAAGAGTCTATCAAGCACTCTGTGCCGCACGAAAGCAGCGGGGCAAACCCGGAAAAGAAGCGCCAGCACCATTCAAGAACCTGGTTAGGCCAGCCGCCTTCATTCGACTGCCAGCTACCGAAACAAGGGGGTCAAGACAGCAATCCATGAAATCAGCTGCCAATGATAGAAAGACGGCTGGATATATCATCCATACGGTCTATATGGCGGGCGGTCGCCCCAGCAACAACCTTCGCAGCAAAAGCAAGGATGGGGCCACCACATCCCAAGCTCAATCTAGCCTGAATGTGGTTGCCGCTGCCCAAGAACAGCCGCCCCCGCTGGATGAAGAAAACCCTCTCGATGAGGATGATAGGCAGAAAGACCCCTCGGTCCACGCAGAGTCAAGCTCGGACAGCGAGGAAGAGCCGACTTTCCGCCCCAGGACTGCGGAGCAAGAGCTGCTTCAAGAGCTTCGAAAACAGCTCAAGAGCAAAGATAAAGGGATGGCCAAGCTCTATTCGAAGATTGACGACTTAACGAATGTGGTGATGCAGCTTACCGATCAAATTGCTCGAGCGCCTCCCAATCAAGCACAAGCCGCTACTAATCAGCCGGGTGATGACAATCTGAGGCAGCCAATGCCTGTTCCTTTGGGACCAAGACTGGTCGAGCCGCATGAAAGCCGGCCACATTCCGCTTCTGGGGACGCCTTGGCCCCAGATGACACTATCCCGCTAACACAGGATCGGATAATGGATTTGGTCACCAGCAAGGTTCAAACATTGGTGGTCGAAGCTGAAGCTCAGAAAGAAATCGGCAGTAGCGGGCGGCCATATCCCGCGCAGTACATCTGATTGAGTTCCCAAGCGGCTACGTTATTCCTAAGTTCGGAAGATTTGATGGAAAGGGGAATGCAAATCAGCACGTCGCCCACTTCAAAGCATCGTGCGGAAATACAGGGGGCAATGACGCGCTCCTTCTTCGTCAGTTTGTCAACAGCCTGACCGGCGTCGCCTTCGACTGGTATGCGAGTATACCGGACGGGTCCGTCATTACCTTTGCCCAAATGGAGTCCCTGTTTCGGCAAAGGTTCGTGAGTGTCAGTGATAAAATCTCCATTGCCGACCTTGTGAGGACCAAGCCGGGGAAGAATGAAAGCAACACCGACTTTATCGCTCGATGGCGTAATCTCACAGTCAAGTGCGAACCGCCGCTGGAGCAGGACCAGTCCGTCGGCCTTCTCATTGGGAACCTCAGCAATTGGATGGTCCCATTCTTGTGTACAGCGGACCTCAAGACATTTCAGGAGCTAACCAAGAAAGTCCAAATGCTGGAACGCTAGAAGCAAGAGTCCCCGCCGGACTCTCAGAGAGACAAAACTTGGAAAAGCAAGCGGGACGACAGCCGTAGAAGCGGGAGTTCCAGCAGTACCAATGTCTTCAATGCGTCCGACAATGAAGAAAAGCGAAGGGCGGCCGAATCCAAAACTAACCGGTCTCGAAAGCCATTGTTGGGAGGAGATGGGCCTTCCCTAGAGGAGAAAAAGAACAAGGTTTACTCTTTCAGAAGGGACAAAGTCCGCAAGATATTTAAAGATGCCTTGAACAACGGCCTCCAATTGCCGGAGTCGAAAAGACCCCAAGAAGCAAAAATGACCGACAATCATCTGTATTGCCCGTACCACCGAGTAATGAGCCATGCGATCGAGGATTGCTATATCTTCAAAGATTGGGTCGAGAAGTAGTACAAGGCTGGAGAGATCGAACTGTCCAAAAGTGTGTTGGTGAACAATCAAGTTGCAGCCACCAACTTTATACAGACAGAAACTGAAGCCTTCTGGGAGCAGACAGCCGAACCCGCTGCCCTGAGAAATGAAACGGACTCATCGCGGCCTCCGTGGAGTACGCACATATCTAATAAGACGAAGAAGATGATAAAGCTACTTCGGAAGGAACCCAGGACGGAATGGGGAGGGCAGAAGAAGCCTACCAGTCCAGCTGCCAATGCGGCTCCATCAGGCTCAAAATCCAAGAAGCTCAAGAAGAAGAAAAGTGCAGCTCGGCGCGAAAAAGAGTCTGCAGGGAGATCGACCATTCAAAAATATATCGATTCCCTCGAAGAATATGAACAAAGGGAAAGAACATTGATTCAATTGAAGGAGTTCTTCCCTGTACAAGCGGCTGAAATTCTGGAGGAGTTAGAAGAAGACTCCAATGAAGAGATCCCAGTAGTGACCTGCTACGCCATCCATCTTGGCAGCGACTCTGAGGATGAGCTCTGTTTTCCCGAAGAGGACGAGGAGCTCACCACAAAGGCCAATCAAATCCAGCTCAGAAGCGGCAGGGCTCTACCGCCAAATCAGGGTAACGCCCCAAAAGGGAAGGAAAAACAAGTCGCTAATGATGAAGATGGCAGAGAATTGGTTGATGAAAACATAGGTCCTTCCTCGGTGGACTATAATGTCTTGGTACATCTCCGGAAGCTTCCGTCTCTCCTGAGCATCTACGACGCCTTGGTCCTATCTAAGGAGCTTAGAGATGTTCTCATTCATGCTCTACAAAACCCCGAGCGGTATCAGGCTCACTTTGCTGAAATTAATATGAAAGAAGCCCAGCACGCTTTGCATGCCGCCGCAGTCACATTTAAGGATGAAGACTTGCTACTAGGAACGGCTGAGCATAATCGGCCGCTTTACGTGACTGGGTACAGCGACGGAGATCGAATTAATCGCATATTGATTGATCCGGGGTCCTCAGTGAACATCATGAACTTGCGGACGCTGAAGAGTTTGTCAATGGACGTCCGACACCTGTCAAGGGAGAGGATTGTCATTCAAGGCTTCAACCAAAATTGCCAGTAAGTTCTGGGGTCTATAGCTTTGTTAATCAAATTCGGGGATCTGCAAACTGAAGCTAAGATATACGTGATCGACGCAGACACGTCTTATAAGATTCTCTTGGGGCGGCCGTGGCTCCACGATTACGGCATCATTCCGTCAACTCTCCATCAATGTATGAAGTATACTAAAAATGGCGAAGAAAGACGCATTGACGGAGACATCCAGCCGTTCGGTGTGCATGAAGTCCGCTATGAAGATTCTCAATACTTTATGAACCACCAAAATGCTAAGCCATAACTGACTGAAGATAGACCGGCCCCAAGACCCAAAAGCAAATCTGCGCCGGTTGTCACTTTCAAAAGTAAAAACGCCCAAGTGCGCCCACATTTCGGTAGCGATACTGATGAGTCTGACGCTGGAAGCCCGTCCTTCCGTAAAACCCGCCCTCGTTTCGGCAGCGATATGGATGAATCTGTTACTGAAGATCCATCTAGCAGCAAAGTCCGCCCTCGTCTTGGCAGTGACACTGAAGAGTCAGAAGAAGAGGACCTGCCGTGCAACAGCTGTGCAGATTGGACCCCTATGCAGCAAGCGAAACTACGAGAGACCTTCGAAGTCGCAGAAGGGTCCCTAGCCGTCACAAGGGTGCCGGACCAGATGTGCAAAGAGCTCGATGCGTTGTCAGTCTCCACCGTGGACCAGCTGAAAACTTTCTACGTCCCCGGGAGGAAAAATGGACAAAAGGGCATCCTGTTTTACGGGTCAACCCCCGTTGTGCACCCGGACGATCTTTCTGTCGCGTGCCTTCCCTATGAGAGAGGCATAAGAGCCGTCCTCAATCCCAGATACTATGCGCCCGAGATGCAGGAATACTTCAAAAAGTGCGGATGCCGGTTATATCAAACGGAGTCTGAAGCAAAGTTTTACGAAGGGCTATGGCATCCACCCCAGGTCCGAGCGCTCATCGATGGACGAATTCCAGATAGACGGGGCATAGGCTACATTCAACCTGATTCCAAAGCGTGCTACATGATCCATGTTGGTGAGGCCAGCGAAAGATCAAATGATGATGACGAGATAGCCGAGCCAGAAGAAGCTCCTCAAGAGCTCGAAGATGGTGGACAAGCAACCTTTGACGAGCTCACCGAGATTGACTTAGGAACGCCCGATAATCTAAGGCCAACCTACATCAGCTCGCTCTTGTCAGAGGAAATGAAAGCACAGACAATTGCCCTACTGCATGAGTTCGTCGATTGCTTCGCGTGGACATACAAAGAAATGCCAGGCCTTTCCCCTGAAGTGGTTGTGCATAAGCTGGCTATATCTCCTGATGCTAAGCCAGTCAAACAAGCCCCTCGAAGAATGAGAAGGGAACTAGAAGAAAAAGTCATCGAGGAAACCAAGAAGCTCATCGATGCCGGCTTCATCAGGGAAGAGAAATATGCGGACTGGATCGCATGCATAGTCCCAGTGAAGAAGAAAAATGGCCAGATCCGAGTTTGTGTCGACTTCAGGGACCTCAACAAGGCATGTCCTAAAGACGACTTTCTGCTACCGGTCATGGAAATGATAGTCGATGACACCTCAAATTACGAGCTGTTCACCTTTATGGATGGCTCGTCTGGATACAATCAGATCAAGATGTCGCCTAAGGATGAGAAGCACACAGCATTTCGAACCCCGATCGGAATATATTGCTACAAGGTGATGCCGTTCGGATTGAAGAACGCAGGCGCTACATATCAAAGGGCAATGACTAATATCTTTGATGACCTAATCCATAAAGTCGTCGAATGTTATGTTGATGATCTGGTCGTCAAAACTGAAGCCAAGGCCGACCACATCCAAGATCTTAGGACCGTTCTCACCAGACTGAGGGAATTTGACCTGAAGATGAATCCTCTGAAATGCGCTTTTGGCGTGTCATCGGGAAAATTCCTGGGCTTTATAGTCCGGCATCGAGGGATCGAAATTGACCAATCAAAGATAAAGGCCATCATGGAGTGCCCCCTCCAAAGAGTCTGACGCAGCTGAGGTCTTTCCAAGGCAAGCTTGCTTATATACGGAGGTTTATCTCAAATTTGTCGGGGAGATGTAGGCCCTTCTCAAAGCTTATGAAGAAAGGAGCTCCTTTCATCTGGGATGCCGAATGTCAAGCGGCGTTCGAAAGCATCAAACAATACTTGTTGCACCCGCCAGTGCTGGCCGCTCCCATTCCAAATAAACCGCTGATTCTCTACACTGCCGCGCTGGATGAGTCACTCGGTGCGCTCCTTGCCCAGAATAACGAGGAGGGAAAAGAAAATGCCCTCTACTACCTCAATCGAACTCTAGTCGGGGCAGAACACAACTACTCCCCAATCGAAAAACAATGCCTGGCTCTAATATTTGCTGTGAAGAAGCTGAGGCACTATTTGCTCGCTCATCGGGTTATGCTGATCTCCAAGGTCGACCCGCTCAAGCACTTGATGACCAAAGCAAGCCTAGCCGGCAGAATGGCGAGATGGGCTGTCATGCTACTTGAGTTTGACATAGTTTATGCTCCTCAGAAAGCAGTAAAAGGGCAAGCTCTTGCAGACTTTCACGCTGCTCATCCCATACCAGAAGGATCGCCGCTAAATTGTGAGTTACCCGACGAACAAGTGCTGCACCTCGAGAAAGACGAGCCATATTGGGAGCTCTACTTCGATGGGGCCTCATCAATAAGGAGCTCCGGCAGATCAAACGTCCCGGAGATAAAAGCAGGGATAGGATTGGTGTTTATCACGCCATCAATGGGAACCTTACGGCGTTCTTTCGCTCTCACCGAGCCTCGAACAAACAATGAAGCTGAGTATGAAGCTCTGATAGCTGGTTTGGAGCTCGCCATAGAAATGGAAATTCTTCGGCTACGGGTTTACGGTGACTCCCATCTTGTCGTCAACCAAGTAAGCGGCACCTATAAGATATACAAACCCGAGTTAGCTCGGTACAGAAGCCGGGTGGTGGAACTCATGAAACGGTTCACTCACATTGAACTAACAAGGGTCCCTAGAGCATTGAACGGAAAAGCCGACATACTCGCTCGCCTAGCCAAGGAGCTGGCTGATCCTGACTTGGACGAAATTCTGATCACAGTCAGGAGCCGACAAATTCTACCCCCAGTCTCTCTACGAGAAGAGGAAAGCGCGGAACAGGAGAGCAGTTTTGCCGAAGAAGCTTCGATCATCCAAGACGAGCCCGATTGGAGAGAACCCTTCATAGAGTACCTCCGATACGACAAGCTGCTCGAAGAAAAATCTACGAGGATTCAGCTGAAGAAAAGAGCTCTCCGATACGTGTTTGTAAATGACACGTTATACCGCAGATCATATGACCAACTCTGGCTCAGGTGCCTGTCATCGGCCGAAGCCCAAAAGGTCATGAAAGATGGTCACTCGGGCGTTTGCGGTGCTCACCAATCTGGCCCCAAGATGCGACTTCAAATCAAATGGCTTGGGTATTACTGGCCCACCATGATACGGGATTGCGGGGAGCATGCAAAGAAATGTCAGATCTGCCAAATCCATGGTGATTTCATTCACAAGCATCCCAATCCGTTGCATCCTACGGTGGCGTCGTGGCCCTTCGAAGTCTGGGGCACCGACATTGTTGGCCCAATTGATCCTCCATCATCCAAAGGCCACCGGTTCATACTGGCTGCGACAGACTACTTCTCCAGATGGGCTGAAGCTGTCCCGCTAAAAGTGTTGGAGATAGTGCCCTCAGAGTCAATTATTGGATCACAGGCACGTGATTGCAATGATTGAGGGAGAACCTATCCCGGTAGGACAGTCTTACTCGAGATGATAGTATGCTATCTGGTTTACCTTTATCATCGTGTACTGCTTCAGGTGACCTTACAGGTCGCTATTACACGCTGATAGAGCCCCTAGGATTCTTGCTTGACTGCCAGCAGTATGATGGCGATCATATACGTGAGAGCTGGTGGTCTATAAGCACATCCTTAAATGGTCCCTAGTCGTTGGAGTTTTGAGACAGGGCATCGATTCTCCAGAGTAGACTAGTGTATACAGTCGAGACCTCAACGAGGGGCGGTGTCCGGTCTCACAAGCCACTGGTGTCAGTTGGTTCACCTAAGATGTATACAGGTGCTCATTGGGTTATGAGTACACCGGACAGGACTCGCCGGGAATATGCTAGTTGGTCTTATACCTGACGTCAGATAGCAGTTCCCTGGTGACATGTGTACAGGTTAGTTCCTCGACCTGAGATCGTCATTTGTCTCGTGTGAGTTCCTACTGTACTTTGATTACTACCCTACCACGGCTCAAATGAGTCGTGCAAACAGGTTTTAGTTGGGTACAGTCCCGAGCCACATGGAGGCAGTGAGCGGATCTTCAGGGGTTCGTCTCTCCCGGTATTGGGGGTGAGGTCGCGCTGTGTCTAGGAGAGCCATTACACAAAGCCCTCGGCCGAGGCAGGAGATTTACTGGTAGGTATTCCAGTAGTATCTCAGGGTGTTCTGGGCTACACTCCGACACGACTTGTACCGCTTTTGGGGGTCTGACTTTTACCAACCCCCTAGGCCCGACATGCGATGCTCATAGACGAACGGACCGGACTGTACGGATATTGTCACTGACAGGCTCAGTAGGGTGTCAGGATGAGTTCGCTCATCGACGTCCCTTTTGGTCAATAGCTGGTGGCCCGTCACGTATTGGCTTATACCTCTGACGTGCTGGTGGTTAAATCCACAACCATAGTATTGACGAGTCTTTAGAGTCCACCACACTTTAAGTTACTCAAGTTTTCGGGCGAAACGCTGTAGAGGCCGTATGGAGATATGGCAGGGTCCGATCAGATACGTGCGGTATTGCACGGATCAGGATCGGACGGTTTGTACTAATGGCCGTATGGTTATATGGCAGGGTTCGATCTGATACGTGCGGTATTGCACGGATCAGGGTCGGACGGATATTACTAGCCGGCTTTGGTTTAAGCCGGATCCTAGTTTAGTACAGTGTAGATTTTGTCTCATTGCATTTGTATCCGGTCGGAATACAGATGCGGGTGTGTATGCACAGTTTCGGGGTTTTCCTGTAATTTATTACGGGACCAGCTTTCTGGAGTTGCCAGTTTGCATTCCGTTCCGGCCGGTTTTCTTTTGTTCTTTCCCGGCCGGACTTTTCCGATGGAGGGGGTTATTTGCAAGTTTGCAAATAACACATAGTGGAGGGGTTTCTTGCAAATGCTTTGATTATGATGGCATCTTTTCTTTTCCACCATCACTTGCATTAATTAAGATTTGAAAGGATATGGGTTTGATGTGAATTTGTAATGATGATGTTTGGATATGGTCACCCTTTCTCTTTTCCTATCATCACCTCCCTTCATGCTACACATTCTTTCCTCCACCATTTGTTAAAGAGGGGGCCGGCCACTTCTTGGAAAAGGAGAATGGTTCATTTCATTTTTGGTGTGGGAAATTTATCATCCATATCATTTTAGCTTGCCACCAAAAATCCCCAAGTTGACATCTTGTTGATTCCTCCATCAAGGCAACTTCACAAACCCTATGAGGCAAAGTGATTCTACACTACTTCTACAGCAAATCTTGGGCGCGTCGACTAGCCAACTTCGCGCCCGAGTTGCCTCGGTATTGAGGTGGGAGCCCGTAAAAGATGCAGACGATGTGGTGCCCTTCCGGCAACGAGGCGACGACCGGAGTTTCCGCGGGAGATCGGGACGATGACGAGAAGACCGGAGGACTCGGATCACTCGGTATATCTCTCACCCTTTCTCTTGTTTGCTAGTATCGGTTAATGGTTACGATCCGGGTATATTGTCCGCGGTAGCGCCTGTTTAAAATTAAAAAAATTTTGATTCCGCATTTTGGCCTCGGATAGACGGCCGGGGCGCTGCCGTGGCGCAACATGGTATCAGAGCCACGCCATTAACCTTGCCTAGCTTGTTCTAATGTGTTTTACTTATCCGATCGACCAAAATTCCAAAATCCGCGTTTTGCATGCATCAGTTTTCTGTCGATTTTTTCCGGGCTCGAAAATTTTTTCAGGTTATTGCAGAATGATGTACAGGGAATCCTAAGAACACTGAAAAAATTTGGTAACCCAATTCTTCCGTACGACCGCGGAACAGCGGCTTTAACCCCTCTTTGGCCGCGGTTCCGCCGCAAGAAGTTGGGATCACTTCGCCATATTTTTACAGTGGGCTTGTGGGCTGAAAATAAGGGTCTTGGTATATTTTGTTCGATCGGATATTTTAAACTTGCTAGTTCACAGTATTTACATTATATCTGCGACCGTGAATGTCACTCGATCGGTAAATCCTGTCTAAATGCTATAGCCCGGTTAGACGGATTTGCGAACGTGACATTCACGTTGATGTTCTGTGTTTATGCTGTGTTGTTGCGGATCGGTCGTGGGGGATAGCCTGGATGCAATGCTAGTACAGTTTTGTTGTATTATGTACATTTGATATTGCGGGGCGAGCGTCCGACATGTGGACTGCCGTCACTGCCTGTTTGTATTATTCTTTTGGGGCACGACCTGGTTGCGGTCGATGTACCCGTTGTATGTATTTTTTACTTTCTGTACTAGGATTACCCCGCGGAGGGGTGCACGGATAGCCGGGTTCTAGAGGGCAACGGGCCCGCATCTCATGGCATTGAGACGGAGGGGGCTTCACTCTAGGATTAGCGGGCTATTTGCCGCACTCGTAGGGGGTACAGGTTGACCCAGGAGGGGTGCCCAAGTTACCGGATTCCATGAAGTGCTGGGTGGTCCATTCACGGCGCTGAAGGGGGCTGCCTCGCTTCAGGTTTTGGCGGGTGACTTGCCGCGCCCGTAGGGGTCTAGGTTTTCATTGCACAGGCTATCCACACGACCAGGGGAACGTCGGGTTTCAGCAGCGGCTCTATGAAACCCGGGGCTTCCAGATATCTGTATTGTTCTGTGATGCTGCATATTTCTGTGATGTTGCATTTTATCACGCCTTGAGCGAAAATTATATATTGGTATATATATTAGTAGATGTTGTATATATTTTGCATCCGCGCTAGTCCAGTCCCCGCTCTGTCATTAGTTAGCTAACCTAACGGGTAATGACGGGACCCAGTGGCGAATGCGGATGGCATATACGTACATCAGTATATTTTCGTTCTTTGTGGTGTGATCAATTGATGGGACTGCGTTGATTCGGATCAATGCAAGATAAACAAACCTATTCTGATGTTGTTGGAACACTTTTCAAAAAGCTGTTATTGTAAGGACGTTCACTTTTGTTTTGCATCGTGGTATTCATTTGGAATATCCTGCTCCTCAGTCGACGAGGCAAGGGCCGAGATCCCTTCACCGGGAGTGACCCCTTGGACAGAAGTTTGCGTCAGGGCATTAACTTCACTATAGCCGATTACTTTTGCTTTGCATCGTGGTATTTAGTTGGAATATCCTGCACCTCATTCTACGGGGAAAGAGCCGAGATCCCTTCACCGGGAGTGACCTCTTTAGTAAAGGTTTTCGTCACTATATTTTTATAAAAGGCTATGCAGTTCCTTCAACGATATCAAGTTCATTACGTTAAAGGTTTTTTCGCCAAAAACCAGTCGTAGTCCTCCGTCATTTCCTATGGGTATTATTTAGTATTCGTGCTGCGTTTGTTGACTCCGTCAAGGCGTAGTGTACGGTAGCTAAGTGATGCTTGTTTGTTGCATAAATGGGATTGGTTAGGACAGTCGTGCGGCCTTGTTGACTCCGTCAAGGGCACGTACTGGTGGGTTTAATGCAATCCAGATAATGACGGGTTGAACTTGACTAGGACTCTTTGATTTGTTGACTCCGTCAAGGTCACTTGAGTCCTAGGGGTAAAAACACACATCGGGAGTTTCAAAAGAACTGAAACTTGCCAGGCATGCGCATACCTTCTGGAGTGTGATACCGTGAGCGGATTCCGTCACGTTATCATGCGATGATAGTTGGATCCCGATTCCCACTGATGAGTTGGTTTACTCTTCGGGTGACCCCGACTAATTCTTCTTTCAGGTTTGGGGAAGAATTTGAGGTTACAGTGGGAGGTTTCCAGATTAGATAAAGTGATAACCATTCTGATCTAGGTTAGAGTGCACGCTGAGTGTTTCTTTTCTCTCTCTCTTTGGCAGCGACCATTGACCCGACCCTGGACTATGACTCAGTGACCAAGTTGACCGAACCTTCTTAACACTGGCTTTTGGATTGTCAGAGTTGCAAACCTCATTGCCACTCCTACTTTTACCCTTTTCTCCAGGACACCCCGTATTACTACGAACGTCCACTTCCATTGGACAAAACCATCGTATGGTTATATACGAACTCGAAAGACTTCGAGGATGGGTTCTGGTTCTGGAGAAAACGAATAGGATTATTCAGTTGTCTTTTCTTTTCACCTTCTCTCATTGCGAGTACTCCTTGGTTTAGGAGATAGTACACCTATTACGCAAATTGGATAGTCTTCTTCCAAATCTTAGGCAGGTGCCGAACGGTGGGGAATGAAGAAAACCAATTAGCATAACGATGGTGTACAGAAGGTATTAAGTTAAGACAAAGCAAGGGATTAGTAAGAGGGCAAAGTAAATTGCGACTGCTATTCACGACCGAACCAAGTATTTCTTCGCCAATCCTAAATCACCTTTGTATTTCTCCAGGACACTCCGTATCACTACGAAAATCCCAAGTTTATTGGATAATCCATCGTATGGTTATATACGAACTCGAAAGGAACTTGTTCCAGTTCGGGGATGGATTCTGGTTCAGGAGAAATAGGAATAAGGTTTATTCGGTTGTCTTTTATCTTCACCTTCTCTCGCTTTGCGAGTGCTCCTAGGATTAGGACAGTACACCTTTTATGCTTATTGGATAGTCTTCTTCCAAACCATAGGCTGGTGCCGAACGGTAGGGAAGGAAGAAAACCATTTGGCCTAAAGGGGTGTGCATACGGTAATGACTAAAGACATATAAAGGGATTTGGGCAGATGGCAAAGAGATATACGGTTACAGTTGTGAATCTGGATAATGGTAGAGGCATTACTAGGAATACCAGGATACCCTATCGAAACATTTCAATGTTTCAGTTCAACTGTGTACTGTTAAAAGAAAACTGATTTCCTGATTAGACACTTGCTCCAGTGTATGTATTTACCAGGTTTGATTCTCACATCTGTATGGTTTTACAGATGATGAGTGGGAGTAAGTTATTGGGAATAGGGTGATCATCCTCATTATATCGGGATTCGTTGTAATCGGTGATATTTGAGGAGATCACCTGGGCTGTTTGCCGGTCGGCAAATATTTGGTTTTGAATATCCGCTGTTGTGCACCAATTTCAAATTGATATATCTGTACGTCTATTTTCATAGAGTGAGATATACCTTTTGATATTATGTCGATGACATTTACCTATATCAGTGGATGGTTAGGTAAGGAGCATCAAACAGCGGTGTAATTCTTCTTAACCATAAGTACAGTTTTAAACTTACGACGCACAGTGAAAGAGTTGTTAGACTCAGCGGACTTATACAGAGTATTGTATGTTGTCCAGTGTCCATTAGGACAGAGGGGTTGGTCCTCATACTATATTCTGTTTACTTTTAACTTCTCTAGTTCTTAGACATGTGTTTCGTAGAAACACAGGGTCTAAGTTTTGAGGAGTTATAGGTATTTGAATAGAGTAGAGTACCAGGTGTAGCAAGTATCGGGATTCTTCAAAGTGATCGAAGATGTAGATACTTGTGTATGGTATTCAGTTGATAGTAATGATAACGAGAAATTTCTTCTCTTTCAGGTTACTCATAATTGGAAGCATTCCTAAGTTGAGTAACGCTGATCGGGCTCCTTCCATTTAGTTGACATGCACTGGAGATAGCTGCATGATTTGAATCTGGTTCATTTAAATCAGTGCCTCTGGTTCTATATTGGATATAGAACAGTTCATATCTTAACGATGTTAAGGTACGGGGAGTTGTCCGGCTTATGATTAAAACCAGACACTGGACAACTCAAGGCACGTTTCTGTAATGGCTGTTTGTGGGTTGACCCATGCTATGACGAGGGTTGACTTTCTACCATCTGGAAGATCAATAGTGATATTGTTCTTAACTCGCCACATTTTAAAAAGAAATGGTTATTTTTCAGAAAACAGTAGTGGGAGTATGGTAGAACTGGAAGCGATTCCAGAACCGCAAACGATTACTGAAGATTTGATAAGGAACCTAAAGATTCAATCTGATTTGACATTCCATTGGCCACTCCGCAGATAAGGTGGGTAACTTCAGGCACCCGAGAGGTACTCCGGTAGCCTCAAGGACGGTGACAGGGAAGTTCTTGTTTACCCACACTTGCCATTGTTGTTGTTCCAGGCTGCGAGACCCGGCAGGAGGATGAGTATAGCGTCGTTCTAAACTAGCTTTAGAAGTGCACGTCTATATGACTCTGCCAGAGGGTTGTCGTAGTCAGTGGGAGCAGCGGAAGCATTGGTGGACATCAGGCTTATGTCTATAGACTAAAGCAGATATAGCGGAGATAAATCATCTATTTCTGATGTGACAGTCATAGGTTTGACATCATCAGAATAGGGGATGGATCTGTTAAGCAGGTAGTAGGGTGTGATGTCCTGGTTTTGGATGACATACACAGAGTAGGAAAGGAAACTCCTATAATACGATCGGTTATACTTTGGTTGTCACACAGTGGTTTCTCCACAAAGGACTTGGACATTATATCAGACATACTGGTTACTAGATCTATGGTTTTAGATCTAGATTTGGGTGGTTTCCTAATCTGGGTACCTTGACAGCATTCTATGAGTATTTAGAATGGACGACTCCTGGCATGGTAGTGTACCTGCAGGTGATGGAGTCACCCTCTCTAAAGGTGTCTTACAGACTAAAGGGGAGAGGGATACGCATGATTGACAGATCACCTGCTTAGGCAATTGAGTCAATCATGAGATGTCAAGTACCACACCAGATGTTGTTCTCGCAGTAGGTGCAATAAGTTGATATTAATCCAATCCTGGAGAAACAGTCGGGAAGCAGTTTTAGAACATAAGTTGATATTCTAGGGATGTGATAACGACAGCCTCTTTTAGGAGACGGTTATCATTCCAGGCTTCCAAGGTGACATGGATGGCAGAGTGGCTGTCAAAGTTATAGTTTCTCCTTCTGACGAGGGGCAGTATTTTGGACAGGTGGTCCAAGTCAATACTGAGGGAGGTATGGCGCTGGATACTGATTAAGTTCAGTTATCGATACAGTCTAAGAAGTTTGGATTTGGAGTTCATTTATGAGCTAGGTCCCATCAGATATCCAGACATACTCTAAGACAGGTATTGCTCATTTCGGGAGATGGCTTTCTCTGCGAACTTGAGATATAGAGAGACATAGAAAGAAACATCACAGCGGATCCACTCACTGAGGCTATTCCTCGAACGCAATAGTTTCGCAAACGAGCTTTGTGAGACTGACTAGTAGAGGAGTTGGGTGTTCGGTATCACACGGGCTGTGAGTACGCGACATCGCAATAATTAGCCTTGAGTGCAAGTGGGAGATTGTTGGAGATAGTGCTCTCAGAGTCAATTATTGGATCACAGGCACGTGATTGCAATGATTGAGGGAGGACCTATCCCGGTAGGACAGTCTTACTCGAGATGATAGTATGCTATCTGGTTTACCTTTATCATCGTGTACTGCTTCAGGTGACCTTAGAGGTCGCTATTACACGCTGATAGAGCCCCTAGGATTCTTGCTTGACTGCCAGCAGTATGATGGCGATCATATACGTGAGAGCTGGTGGTCTATAAGCACATCCTTAAATGGTCCCTAGTCGTTGGAGTTTCGAGACAGGGCATCGATTCTCCAGAGTAGACTAGTGTATACAGTCGAGACCCCAACGAGGGGCGGTGGCCGGTCTCACAAGCCACTGGTGTCAGTTGGTTCACCTAAGATGTATACAGGTGCTCATTGGGTTATGAGTACACCGGACAGGACTCGCCGGGAACATGCTAGTTGGTCTTATACCTGACGTCAGATAGCAGTTCCCTGGTGACATGTGTACAGGTTAGTTCCTCGACCTGAGATCGTCATTTGTCTCATGTGAGTTCCTACTGTACTTTGATTACTACCCTACCACGGCTCAAATGAGTTGTGCAAACAGGTTTTAGTTGGGTACAGTCCCGAGCCATATGGAGGCAGTGAGCGGATCTTCAGGGGTTCGTCTCTCCCGGTATTGGGGGTGAGGTCGCGCTGTGTCTAGGAGAGCCATTACACAAAGCCCTCGGCCGAGGCAGGAGATTTACTGGTAGGTATTCCAGTAGTATCTCAGGGTGTTCTGGGCTACACTCCGACACGACTTGTACCGCTTCTGGGGGTCTGACTTTTACCACCCCCTAGGCCCGACATGCGATGCTCATAGACGAACGGACCGGACTGTACGGATATTGTCACTGACAGGCTCAGTAGGGTGTCAGGATGAGTTCGCTCATCGACGTCCCTTTTGGTCAATAGCTGGTGGCCCGTCACGTATTGGCTTATACCTCTGACGTGCTGGTGGTTAAATCCACAACCATAGTATTGACGAGTCTTTAGAGTCCACCACACTTTAAGTTACTCAAGTTTTCGGGTGAAACGCTGTAGAGGCCGTATGGAGATATGGCAGGGTCCGATCAGATACGTGCGGTATTGCACGGATCAGGATCGGACGGTTTGTACTAATGGCCGTATGGTTATATGGCAGGGTTCGATCTGATACGTGCGGTATTGTACGGATCAGGGTCGGACGGATATTACTAGCCGGCTTTGGTTTAAGCCGGATCCTAGTTTAGTACAGTGTAGATTTTGTCTCATTGCATTTGTATCCGGTCGGAATACAGATGCGGGTGTGTATGCACAGTTTCGGGGTTTTCCTGTAATTTATTACGGGACCAGCTTTCTGGAGTTGCCAGTTTGCATTCCGTTCCGGCCGGTTTTCCTTTGTTCTTTCCCGGCCGGACTTTTCCGATGGAGGGGGTTATTTGCAAGTTTGCAAATAACACATAGTGGAGGGGTTTCTTGCAAATGCTTTGATTATG
The DNA here is from genome assembly GCA_030015575.1 of Agapanthus africanus. Classification (NCBI taxonomy): domain Eukaryota; kingdom Viridiplantae; phylum Streptophyta; class Magnoliopsida; order Asparagales; family Amaryllidaceae; genus Agapanthus; species Agapanthus africanus. The sequence goes on along the minus strand of CM057350.1, from coordinate 52,590,867 downwards.
ATGGCATCTTTTCTTTTCCACCATCACTTGCATTAATTAAGATTTGAAAGGATATGGGTTTGATGTGAATTTGTAATGATAATGTTTGGATATGGTCACCCTTTCTCTTTTCCTACCATCACCTCCCTTCATGCTACACATTCTTTCCTCCACCATTTGTTAAAGAGGGGGCCGGCCACTTCTTGGAAAAGGAGAATGGTTCATTTCATTTTTGGTGTGGGAAATTTATCATCCATATCATTTTAGCTTGCCACCAAAAATCCCCAAGTTGACATCTTGTTGATTCCTCCATCAAGGCAACTTCACAAACCCTATGAGGCAAAGTGATTCTACACTACTTCTACAGCAAATCTTGGGCGCGTCGGCTAGCCAACTTCGCGCCCGAGTTGCCTCGGTATTGAGGTGGGAGCCCGTAAAAGATGCATACGATGTGGTGCCCTTCCGGCAACGAGGCGACGACCGGAGTTTCCGCGGGAGATCGGGACGATGACGAGAAGACCGGAGGACTCGGATCACTCGGTATATCTCTCACCCTTTCTCTTGTTTGCTAGTATCGGTTAATGGTTACGATCCGGGTATATTGTCCGCGGTAGCGCCAGTTTAAAATTAAGAAAATTTTGATTCCGCATTTCGGCCTCGGATAGACGGCCGGGGCGCTGCCGTGGCGCAACAAAAAGAAGTCAAGACGAAAGATATTCTGACATTCTTCCAGCATAATATTCTATACCGCTTTGGTACACCAAGAAGAATCATTTCTGACAACGGGCCTTCTTTCAAGAGCTTCAATGTCTCAAGGTTCGCTACTCAGCACAAGATAGACTGGAGATATTCCTCCATCTATAATCCAAGAGCCAACGGGCTAGCCGAAGCCTTCAATAAGACTCTATGCAAGCTCCTGAGGAAAAATGCTTCAGCCAACAAGAGAGACTGGAATCTCAAACTTCACGAGGTGTTGTGGGCATATTGTACCACGCACCGTACTCCAACATAGTCCACTCCATACTCATTGCTCTTCGGAGTGGAGACGGTCCTCCCCCTCGAAGTCGAAGTCCCAAGCTTAAGAATGGCCGTTCAGCACGAGTTGACGGAGGAGGAAAACGTGCTCCTTCGACTTGAAGAGCTCGATGCCCTCGAAGAAAAGAGGCTCGCGGTACAGCAAAATCTGGAGCTATACCGAGCCCAAATGTCACGGGCCTATGACAAGATAACCCGTCTCCGCGCTTTCAAGAAAGGTGAATTGGTGTTGGTCCTCAAAAGACCGATTATCCTCAATCGATATGCCAAGGGAAAATTCGAGCCAAACTGGGAAGGACCATACGTCATCGAGAAAGTGTTCGACGGAGGATCCTACCAACTAATAAGTGCCGAGGGAGAAAGGCCCATACCACCGATATCTCAAGAAATACTACATGTGAATGCTCCAAGTCGCAGGCGAATTGAGCACATCAGCCTTACGGTCTGGGTCATACATCCTGCAAAACCGTATACAATCCACGGGCGTAAATGACCCCTATCTCTCCCAAATCCTGCCGGGGTGACTACTTTTAAAGTCCCACCAGCGGCAAAAAAAATAAAAATAAAAAATAAATAAATAAAAAAAATAAACGGTATGTCCACAAGCAAAATGGGCACGGATGAAAACCCGAAAGGGCTCCGTGAGTAAAAACAGCAGGACTACCGGCGAGTCTGTGAAAACCCGAAAGGACGCAAACTCGTGAAAGGAGATGAAATACACTCGCAAAGTCCTCTCGACCTTGTGAGGAGAAAACCCTGCGTGAGATCCTTACGACTCACAAAGGAGCAACACACTTAGGAATCCTCACGATTCCTAAGGAGAAAATACACCTGCGGGATCCTTACGACTCGCAGGGAGAAAATGCTTTTATGGGACCCTCACGGCCCATAAAATTGAAAAGCCTTAGGTGATAGGGACCCAAACCTGTCTCCTAAGCCATCGTTCCCCAACGGGCAACGGCAAATGATGAGTCGCTCCTGGCATTTCGCTTCAGTGTTAGCGGTGCTGATGCCGACCAAAAACCCAAATCCCAAGTCCTCCCAAGGCGAATGATGAGTTGCTCATGGCATTATTCCAGTGCAGCAATGATGATGCCAAACAAGATCCAAATTCCAAGTCCCCAAACGGCGAATGATGAGTCGCTCCTGGTACCACATTCCAGTGCAGCGATGCAGACGCCAACCAAAATCCAATTTCTCAAAATTCTCCCGGCCCTACGGTGGGTCCCCAAGTTGACCATCGTATACAATCCACGGGCTCAAATAATTCTCATCATACCCATGCCCCACTGTAATCACCAGTTACGCGGCTGGTCTTCGCTTTGGGAATGATGCTCCATTGATAAGACCCACTCATGTGTCCTCACGATATATGAGGAGAACAAACCTTTGTGGGATCCTTACGACTCATAAAGGAAAAACACACTTAGGAGTCCTCCCGACTCCTAAGGAGAAAATACACCTGCGGGATCCTTACGACTCGTAGGGAGAAAATGCTTTTATGGGACCCTCACGGCCCATGAAATTGAAAAGCCTTAGGTGATAGGGATCTAAACCTGTCTCCTAAGCCATCGCTTCCCAATCCCCAAATGGCGAATGATGAGTCGCTCCTGGTACCATATTCCAGTGCAGCGATGCAGACGCTAACCAAATTCCAAATCCCATACCCCAACGGCGAATTATGAGTCGCTCCTGGTACCATATTCCAGTGCAGCGATGCAGACGCCGACAAAGTCCCGAAATTTTTCCGGCCCTACGGTCTGGATCATACATCCTGCAAAACCGTATACAATCCACGGGCGTAAAACAATCCCAACCTCTCCCAAGTCCTACCGGTGAGACCACATTCAAAGTCCCACCAAAAAAATAAAAAAATAATAATAAAAAAAAACAATTCCAAAATCCTCCCGGGGCAAATGATGAGTTGCTCCTGGCATTGTTCCAGTGCAGCAATGCAGATGCCAAACAAAAACCAAAATCCCAAAATCCTCTCAATGACAGATGATGATTCGCTCCTGGTACCATATTCCAGTATAGCGATGCTGATGTCAACCCAAATCAGAATCAACAAATCAACTTCCACTCCGACACCGCAGAAAGCGGAGCAAGTCAGAATCCAATCTCGACACCGCAAGAAGCGGAGTAAGTCAAGTCTACCCCTGACACTGCAAGAAGCAGAGCAAGTCAAATCAAGAACCGACCGTCCACGTCGCTAAAAGGGCAGCACCGACCGTCCACGTCGCTAAAAGGGCAACACCGACCGTCCAAGTCGCAAAAAAGGCAGAACCGACTGTCCAAGTCGCAAAAAGGACAGCATCGACCGTCCACGTCGCGAAAAGGGCAGCATCGACCGTCCAAGTCGCAAAAATGGCAGAACCGACCGTCCACGTCTCTAAAATGGCAGCACCGACCGTCCAAGTCGCAAAAAAGGGCAGAACCGACCGTCCACGTCGCTAAAATGGCAGCACCGACCGTCCAAGTCGCTAAAATGGCAGCACCGACAGTCCAAGTCGCAAAAAGGGCAGCGCGGGATTCCTACAAAGCGGGAACCAGATCACTCCGGGCCAGGGAAAACGTCTATCACGGACACTCCGTCTCGGAGACATGTCAAGCAACGACCGTCCATGTCGTAAAAAGGGCAGTTCCAGCTTCCCAAAAAGCGGGAACCAAATCAGGTCGCCTCCAAGTAAAAGAAGATCCATCAATTTCATGCACACGACCCACATATGTGGTGTGCATTTATTGATGGGGGGCAATTTGTTGGGGTAAAAATTTACACCCCGATTAACCAAGTCAAAATCCAAGTCAACCTCAAGCCAAGTGGGCCCAAGCCCAGACCCAGTGGGCCCATGCCCGGGTCGAGCCCGAACATGAAGCGGCCGGCCTCCCCCACGCCAAGATAAAAATTTTGTAATAAACAATTTTGTTGTATTTCTTTTGTTTTATTCTATGGATAAATGTAAGAAAAATAGGCATAAAGCCAAATTTTTGTGAAGCCCATGGCTTATGTGCAAAAAGAAATGGCACATGAGCCATGGGATAGGCAAAATGCCATTTTGTGAAGCCCAAGGGGCTATGTGTAAAGTGTATAGCCTATAAAGGCAAAGATAATGAAATATCTCAACAACTTTTCTCTCTCCAAAAAAAGGTTTCAGATCTGAGATCTTTCTCCTTCTTCAAGGTTCCAAAACCTTCTTCTTTCTCTTGAATTAAATCAAGAGTTCTACTATCCTTTTTATAAAACAAATTAGTTTTTCACCACAAAACCCATCAAGGGGAACTCAGATCTTCCATTAGATCTCAAAAAGGAGTGATTTTTAAAATCCCTTATCTCTTGATCTTCAAGATCCAGCTAACAAAGGAGGAAGAAGAAGAACCCCTCCCATTAACCCAAAAAAAAACAAACACACACACAGGAGTCCAACTCCTTTCTAATTTCTCTTCCGGGAGTTTCTGGGGTCAAAAGCCCTCTTTTCCTCGCCGGCGCGCTAGCGCTCGAGCGCAAAGCACCTACGTGCCGACACGTGGCGCGTTTGCGCTCCGGCGCACTGCGCCCGAGCGCAAAGCGCCCACGTGCCGACACGTGGCGCGCGCGCTTGCGATCCAGCGCACGACACGTGGCGCGCGCGCTTGCGCTCCAGCGCCTTGCGCACAGCACCTAAGCGCACAGCGCTCAAGGCGCTGGCCCCACGCATCCTTTGGATGTCTTTTCCCCCCTTTTTGTTTATATATACATGTATATATATATGTATACATATGTACACATACACATATTCCGCAACATTCTTCCCTCCAAAAAAATTTTTGGGCCGGGGTGCTGCCCCGAACCCCGCAAGGGGGCTGCTAGCCCCCTTGACCCCCAGCACGCTATCCGGGTAGCGGGACCCCCGTAAAAAATCTGCGTGGCTCCCGATATATCCAAAGCCCCCTTTCAAAACAAAACACATGTACACTGCATATTGAGTTCGCATGACCAGTTTAACCCGTTAATCGGAGGTTCCCTCGCCCCAAAGGCGAGGGGTAATTAACGGCAGCTTAGTCCGCGGCTGCAGGAGATTCGGATCCCCACAATCATTAAACCCCGGCCTACCCTAGGCAGGGGGAATCTGTAGTACGCCTGAGAAGCGTGCGCGTATTCCCATCTCAATGGGGTGACGAAAAACACCCTACAGTAACAGCTACCCAGGTATTGAGCGATCAGAAGATCAACAAGCTAGCCTGTTCGTTCCCCTGTGAATCCAATCAGTAACACTCCCGTACAGTCCGGTCTGTTCGTCTGATATGTTGTATATCAAGTGTAGGGGTGGTATACGTCAGACCCCAGTAACCGATAAGTCGTGTCGATGTGAGGCTCATAACGGGTCGAGAAACTGCTGGTAATACTTACCAGTAAATCTCTATATCAGCCCTGGCCAGGGACTTCCAGTTATAGCCAATCGAACACAGCACAACATCAACTCCCTATACCAGGAGAGACGAATCCTCTCCTATCGCTCATTGCCTCCATATGATTCGGGACTGTACCCAAAAGCCACCGTTTTGCACGCCCTTTTGGACGTGGTAAGGTGGAAATCAAAACACAGTGGGAATCACACAAGACTCTTTGACGATCTCGGGTCTACAGACTACCCTGTACCAGTGTCACCGGAGAACTGCCATCTGACGTGTGGTATATCACCATCTGGGAGTTCTCGACGAGTCCGTCCAGTGTACCTAGTCTCCACTGAGCACCCATACACCATCCCTGATGTCCAACACCGATGGATATGGGATCATCCATCACCCATCGTATGGGTCAAGATGTGTATACGCTAGTCTACTCTGGTGTATCGATGCCCTGTCTCGATATACCCTCGACTAGGAACAGTTATAGGATGTACTCATCGACTACCATGGCCCCACTAGTATGATCTCATCATAGTCCCAGTAGTCGAGTACAGATTCTAAGGGCTTTATCAACATGTGAGAGAAATACAGTAAACCAATACAAGTCAACATGTTAAGATAAAGTGAAACCAAATAGCATACTATCATGACGAGCAAGAAAGTCCTCTCTATATATATCCAAGCATCCATTATAATATACATCATATGTACAACAATGGCCTCTAGGGCATATACATAACTAACAATCTCCCACTTGCACTAAGGCCAGCTGCTGTAGTATCTCATATCTAGCATCTCGAATAATCTCTCAAACTGTATCTGGAGAATGGCCTTCGTGAGTGGATCCGCAGTGTTGTCCTTCGTATCTACTCTCCTGACCTCGATCTCCTGACGATCAACTATCTCCCTGATCAGGTGATACCGCCTCAGAATATGTCTGGACTTTTGATAGGACCTGGGTTCCTTGGCCAACGCCACAGCTCCATTGTTATCGCAATACAGAGGTATTGGATGTTCAATGGATGGAACCACACCAAGTTCACTAATGAACTTCTTCATCCAGACAGCCTCTTTGGCAGCATCGTTGGCAGCGATGTATTCAGCCTCCATCGTCGAGTCTGCAACGGTATCCTGTTTGGAACTCTTTCAACATACCGCCCCTCCATTGAGGGTAAAGACAAATCCCGAGTGCGACTTAGAGTCGTCCTTATCACTTTGGAAGCTGGAATCGGTAAAGGACTCCACCCGGAGTTCTCCGTTACCATACACCAAGAACATCTCTCTAGTCCTTCGTAAGTACTTGAGAATGTTCTTCACAGCTGTCCAGTGACTCTCTCCAGGATCTGCTTTATACCGACTCACTACACTTAGTGAGTATGTTACATCGGGTCTGGTACATAGCATCACATACATGATAGAGCCTACTGCCGAAGCATAGGGTATCCCTTGCATGTGAGCTCTCTCCAAATCAGTCTTGGGAGACATCTCTTTGGAGAGAGTGAGTCCAGAGATCGTGGGTTGGTTCCCACGCTTGGATTCTTCCATACTAAACCTCTTTAGTATGGTGTCAATATACCTGGATTGGGACAATCCCAGTATCCTCTTAGATCTATCTCTATAGATCCTGATTCCCAATATGCAGGAGGCATCACCTAGATGTTTCATTGAGAATCTTTGTGATAAGAAGAGCTTGACTGATTGCAGCATAGGAATATCATTTCCTATCAAGAGTATGTCATCCACGTACAATACGAGGAAGACAACCTTACTCTCTGCTACATTCTTATAGATACAAGGTTCATCTATATTTTTGATGAAGTCAAACTCTTTGACTACAACATCAAAACAGATGTTCTAACTCCGCGATGCTTGCTTCAACCCATAAATGGATTTAAGCAGCTTGCACACCTTTCCGCTGCTCCCACTATCTATGAAGCCCTCTGGCTGAGTCATTTACACGCACTCTTCTAAATCACCGTTTAGAAAGGCGGTCTTAACATCCATTTGCCAGATTTCGTAGTCATGGTATGCAGCAATGGCAAGTAAGATCCGGATGGACTTAAGCATAGCCACTGGTGAAAAGGTTTCGTCATAATCCACATCTGGTCGTTGATGAAAACCCTTTGCAACAAGTCTAGCTTTGAAAGTCTCAACCTTTCTATCTACACCAAATTTCTTTTTAAAGATCCACTTGCTCCCAATGGGTTTTACCCCTTCATGAGCATTTTCTAAAGTCCATACTTTGTTGGTGTACATGGATTCCATCTCAGATCGCATTGCATCCAGCCATTTCACAGAGTCACCACTCGTGATGGCCTGCTCGAAACTAGTCGGGTCATCATCTTCCATGATGCAATCCTCGCTTCCACCATCAATGAGAAAACCGTAGTATCTCTCAGGTGGACGAGAAACCCTACTAGATCGGCGGAGAGGCAGGGGTTCGTCGGGTACTACTGAATCCTCTGGTTCCACTAAATCTTCAGTTGCAGTTTGTGTTGCTGGAACTTCTTCCAGTTCTACCTCAGAACCACTAATCTCTTTTGCAAGAAATTCCTTTTCTAAAAGGGTGGCATGTTGAGCAACAAACATCCTTTGTTCCTCACTGTGGTAGAAAAAATATCCATAAGAATTCTTCGGATATCCTACAAACTTGCAAAGAACTGATCGTGCCTCGAGTTTGTCCGGATTTTGCCTTTTGACATAGGCCGGACAACCCCATATCTTAACTCGTTTAAGATACGGTCTCTTCCCACTCCATATCTCATATGGTGTGATAGGTACAGATTTAGACGGAACTTGATTCAATAGGTATGCTGCTGTCTCAAGCGCATAACTCCAGAAGGAAATAGGTAACTCAGCTGTACTCATCATCGAGCGCACCATATCTAATAGGATGCGATTCCTCCGTTCCGATACACCGTTGTGCTGTGGTGTATAAGGAGGAGTAAGCTAAGAGAGAATCCCATTCTCTTTTAGATAATCTAGGAACTCATTGCTTAAGTATTCACCTCCTCGATCAGATCGAAGAATCTTAATATTTTTGCCCGTTTGGTTCTCTACTTCGTGTTTATATTCCCTGAATTTCTCAAAAGCTTCAGACTTGTGTTTCATCAGGAACACATGTCCGTATCTAGAGAGATCGTCAGTGAATGTAATGAAGTGCGAAGAACCGTTCCTGGCATGCGTAGACATGGGACCGCATACATCACTATGTACCAGTCCTAAGAGTTCTGTAACTCTTTCCCCGTGTCCACTAAACGGAGCTTTGGTCATTTTTCCTTTGAGACATGAATGGCAAGTATCATAAGATGATAATTCGAACGGATTCAAATATCCATCCTTATGCAACTTAGCTAGTCGTGTCGCATTGATATGACCAAGTCTACAATACCACAAGAAGGATTCGTTCATTTCTGAACTCTTCCTCTTGTGTGTGTTTTGTATGTTGAGGATTGTGTTTTGATTGAGAATGAATATGCCATTATGTAACGAGCCTGATGCAATCAACTTTTGATCTAGGAATATGTTCATAAAATTATCCTTTACTACAAAATTATATCCTTCTTTACTTAATAAAGAAACTGATATAATGTTGCACATCATGTTCGGTATATAATAGCATTCATTAAGAATCAGTGTATTACGACTTGACAATACCAGGTGATATTCGCCAACTGCTTTGGCTGCAATACTTGCACCATTCCCTACTTGAACGGAATGATCACCTTTTCCCAGTTCTCTACCTTTACGTAGCCCATGTAACAAGTTACATATGTGAGATCCTGATCCGGTATCTAATACCCAGGACGTAGGGTGAACTGAGAAACAGTTCTCAATAACTAACACACCCGAAGAAGTTGTATCAGCATGCATGTTCTTTTGGGCCGCTTGAGAATCCAGATATTCTCCTGTTTCATGTTCAGTCTTATAACTCTTATAAGAAAGAACGGGACCAACGTTCCCCTGCTCAGTATAATAAGCCGGTTCAGTCAATACATCCATATTATTATCTTGATTATGGCCTGACATGGTCGCTACCTGGAGAGAGAGAGAAGAAAACACTTTAGCGTATGCTCTTGCAAGATTAGATTGGTTATTATTTTATCTAATCAGGATGTCTCCCACTGTTTTTATCAAATCTTCTTTCAAACCCTAAAAGGTAAGATTAGCCGGGATTAATTACACCCTACAATTTCGTCAATCTTTCAGCCAGATCAGTGTCGGTACTTGAGGGAGGTTCCCCGTGCTTTCGCACGGACCTAATTAAAGTAAACCTCGTTTTCCCAGAGGCATAACCCCGTCAACACTTTTCTAGACACCTACTTGATCGGCTAATTGTCCTGTGTAAAACTCTCCCAGGAGTAACACTTACTCATAGTGGGTATCGGGATCCAACTATCTCATAGGAGGTATGCAATCTCATTGCAAATTTCAACACTTGAAATTCCCGATAATATTTTGCCCCTAGCGATCTATGACCTCGACAAGGTCAACAAACCATAAATCGCAAGTCAAGTTCAACCCGTCATTTCCTGATTGAATTAAACCCACTCATATGACCCTTGATAAGGTCAACAAGGCCGTACGAATACCCTAATCCAATCACATGTCATGTTTTAGCAGATAAACACTAATTAGCTATCGTACACTGTGCCTTGACAAGGTCAACAAACGCAGCACGAATACTAAGTAGGATTTATCTGAAATGACGGAGGGCTGCGTCAGGTTTTTCTGAAAACCTATTGCGTAATGACTTTGATATCGTCGTAGAATTGAGTGAATTTTGGAAAGGAGTGTTTTTGAGGTTTTTCTAGTTTCGCTAAAGAGGTCACTCCCGGTGAAGGGATCTCGGCTCTTTCCTCATCGAATAAGGTGCAGGGTATATCATATATACTGCTGTGCAAAGCAAGAACTATAGAAGCTGTCAAAAACTAAACCGCGAGTTTGTAGTATCTGCCAGTTTCGCTAAAAAGGTCACTCCCGGTGAAGGGATCTCGGCTCTTTCCTCATCGAATAAGGTGCAGGGTATATCATATATACCGCTATGCAAAGCAAAACTGTAGCTACTCTTTTTATAAAGTTTTGATTCTACAACATCTTTTAGGTTTCTTTTCTTTTATTAATCTCATTAATAAATCCCATCAGCTTATGCTTCCTAAGCATCACAGAAGAAACGAAAGCAGTAATATTTATATATCAGCATATATATAGTATAAGCATTCGTCTCAGGAAGTAATATGATCTCATCACAGAACATTGCAGCAGAAGAACATATATGAAATATTGGATATACTGGGATGTCCGTGTTTTTAATACGAGCCGGTATAAAACACGGATTCCACGGTCGCGATGAATAGCCAAACCCACATCCCTAGACCCCTACGAGAGCGGCAAGTAACACTGCCAATTCTAGGGTTAGGAGACCTGATCTCGACTCCTCGAGATGGCCTCCCACTGGACCCCAGAACTCGGTTACTTGTGCTCCCCTCCTTGGGTCTACATAATGCGGAAAAATAAATAATATACACTGGTGACATCAACCTCATCCCGGAAGTGCCCCAATAAAAGAATATTACATACAAATGAATTTTACATGAATGAAAATAAAAACCCTCATCTCACATAAAACCCCCGGCTATTCAGAACACGACGATCCAATATAATATATCACAGCAACACATAATATCACATATCATCAACGTAAGTAAGTATGCATACACCGATCTTCGTTGATGTATAGCAACGAAGACCGGCAATACAACTACATACTACACTTACGGCCACAGAAAAGAAATTGTAAAATTACAACATTTGGAATCCACAATCACTTTAGACATCGTAAATCCGAAATATCACATACTTCGCATTTCATGCCTAACTATATGAATTCCACATATTGTATTACATTCCAGATAAATAGACAGTATTAAACTTTCCGAACAGATAATCAAATACCCAAAATTTCCTAAATAGCTCAACACTTGAGCGGAGTTTAAATAATCCCAGAATCTGTCACAGTACCGATGATCCAGCTGTAAAAAGGTCAAGCCAACGCCTCACATGTGGCACGCCGTACTGCCCGAAACCCTAAGGTTTAGAGGCAGTTCAAGACGGTCACATAATCGAGTTAAGGTTTGTGTTCTTCTAGAGGGTCCACCGCATTATTTGCACAGTTTTCCGAAAGATTTAAAGCCGATAAAAATTCAACACTTGAAAGTTTTTCGTGTCGGGAAAAAGTGAGTTTAATGATATCCGTTCGAACATTTTAACAGTTTCTAAATATCCGGAAATAATGACGAATTTAAATATTCCGATCGAATCTACGATTACAAAATAAACCCCAGAATACTCAACACTTGAGTCATATAAAAAATACCCATAAATTATCACTAACAGAGACGGTCATAACCCTGCAAAACAAAAAGCCAAACTTCACTGTACGGCCGCGGATCCGCGGCCCAAGCAAGGATTAGCCGCGGTTCCGCGGCAGTACATACGGTTTAGGCTGTCGTATTTCACTGTTATTCTTATAATTCTCTGCTGTTATTTTTAGGTATTTTTAATACAGAAAAATCACAGTTTTTAGAAAAAGTCCAGAGAGGGGTTCAAATCGTCGTATCGGAGTTCGTTCGGAGTTTTAACTTCGTAAACACGTCGCCTAATGCTCTAGCTAGGCTCTGATACCACTGTAGGGTTCCTAGGCACTCCTGTGAGGGTTCATAAGGCATCAAATATGCCCGAATAAAAATTTAGACGTACCGAACAACCCAAATCCGGAATCTTTGCTAAATTATTAGGGTTACACATGCAAGTAAACATCTTTACAACTAGAAGTGAGGGATTACAACCTTTGTAGTCCGCTCCTTCGCTTCATAAGCTCCAAGTAGAAGTCCCTTCGCCGCGATCCACGATCTCCCGAACTCAAGAGAGGCTCCACGACTCGAACGATCCATGCTAGCTTGTAGTGTTCCGTTTCTCCGATGATCTACGTCGAAATTGCTATAACTCAAGCTCTCTCACTCTAATGAGGTGAACACCCTAATCTAATGGGCTAGATTAGATGAGAATGATGGAGTAGTGTTTTTGCTTTCTTTTTATATCATATTCTCACAAGAAATCATCACAAAAAGGAAAATCTAGCAAGCTTTCTCAAAGCTCAAGAGAGAAGAAGATGATGATAAAAGAGTTAATCCTTTTGTGATGAATAATAGAAAAGAATATATGATTGATCATGGAACCATGATCAAGGATGACAAGGTTAACCTTTGTAGAGAATAAACTAGCGCTAGGGTTTGGTTAGGTTAAAAAATGAGTCATAAGATAATATCAACCATAATATCTTACACTTGATAAAAGGAAAGCTTCTAGATGGTGCAAGAAGTAGCTAACCATAATCAAACCCTAACCTTGCTTAATCTCTACTAAACATGTTCCATTATTAATCATATCATGTTACTATAATATATATCACATATATATTATATATTTATAACAAAAGAAAATAATACAATTAACATATATCGCGTATATATTAATGTATTATCCGGTGAGAAAATGAAATAATAAAGCGAGCCAATATTAGATAATGTAATACAATATATCATATATATTATTATATATTAAATCATCGAATCAACATTTGATCCGACAATCCGGCTATATCGAATATAACCGACTAATATATCATGCACCGATTCATCGAATCAACACTTGATCCGACAATCCGGCTATATCGAATATAACCGACTAATATATCATGTACCGATTCATCGAATCAACACTTGATCCGATGTCCCGGTTCAAATCTAAATATCGCGAGAATATAATACGGTATCTTATATCGCATTATCCTCGGTCCTGCGCATATCACATATGTGCCTCTACTCCGTTTTGCCTGAGCCAAGAAACCTCTGTGTAGGACTCTAAAGAATCGTCAATACGCCGGTAGCAGGTGATGATCATATCAAACACCCACAAGCTGCAAGTGGTCAGCTAAACGTAACAGCCACCCAGGTATTGAGCGATCAGAAGATCAACAAGCTAGCCTATTCGTTCCCCTGTGAATCCAATCAGTAACACTCCCGTACAGTCCGGTCTGTTCGTCTGATATGTCGCATATCAAGTTTAGGGGTGGTATACGTCAGACCCCAGTAACCGATAAGTCGTGTCGATGTGAGGCTCATAACGGGTCGAGAAATTACTGGTAACACTTACCAGTAAATCTCTATATCAGCCCTAGCCAGGGACTTCCAGTTATAGCCAATCGAACACAGCACAAAATCAACTCCCTATAACGGGAGAGACGAATCCCCTTCTATCGCTCATTGCCTCCATGTGATTCGGAACTGTACCCAAAAGCCACCGTTTTGCACGCCCTTTTGGACGTGGTAAGGTGGAAATCAAAACACAGTAGGAATCACACAAGACTCTATGACGATCTCAGGTCTACAGACTACCCTGTACCAGTGTCACCGGAGAACTGCCATCTGACGTGTGGTATATCACCATCTGGGAGTTCTCGGCGAGTCCGTCCAGTGTACCCAGTCTCCACTGAGCACCCATACACCATCCCTGATGTCCAACACCGATGGATATGGGATCATCCATCGCCCATCATATGGGTCAAGATGCGTATACACTAGTCTACTCTGGTGTATCGATGCCCTGTCTCGATATACCCTCGACTAGGAACAGTTATAGGATGTACCCATCGACTACCATGGCCCCACTAGTATGATCTCATCATAGTCCCAGTAGTCGAGTACAGATCCTAAGGGCTTTATCAACATGTGAGAGAAAAACAGTAAACCAATATAAGTCAACATGTTAAGATAAAGTGAAACCAAATAACATACCATCATATCGAGCAAGAAAGTCCTCTCTATATATATCCAAGCATCCATTATAATATACATCATATGTACAACAATGGCCTCTAGGGCATATACATAACTAACATGTGCAAATTACCAGTTCATTTCTCATTACTTGTTATATTCCATTTCTTCTTTTGGGACTTACTGAGCGCTAGTTCGCTTACGACATTCCTTCTATTTTTTCCTTTGAAATGTTCGTCAGGAAGACCGGACCCTTAGGAGATTAAGCCTAGCCAGGAGGACTTGGAACAGCTCGCGACACAGTCTGACTTCTAGTTCCTTATACTTACTTTCTGTTTGTATGCCACTGTTTAGACACTGCTTATTTCATTGTATCTTTCCTTTTCAAAACAGTTGTATGTAAAGATGAATGTAAATAAAAGTTGTTGTTTATTTTATATCACTTGTCATTTTTGTACATTTTTATATATTGCTTAATTATGCTTAACTTATTTATTTCTTAGTAAATACGTTACGGCTTGCCACGTCACCGTTTCCATCTACTGGGAAGCGGTGCATGACAGGTTTTGTTGGCGGCCCATGCAGGTCAGTTCTGCATGAAATCTTAAGCAATATATCACAAGAATTTTAAGAATCAGTAACTATACATTCCTTACATTATGGAGTATCAATGCCCGATCTCGATACTCCTACGATTTGGGACTTTTAAGGTTGTGCTTATGGACTACCCAGCTCTCACAAGTATGATCGCTATCATAACGCTGGTAGTCAAGAAAGATCCTATGGGCTTTATCAACATGTATAAATGATACGTAAGAAAAACATATGCACATGTTAAGATAAAGACAAACCAGATAACATACTATCATATCGAACAAGATTATCATGTACATATATATGTCCAAGCATCCACATGTATACATATACAATAATGGCCTCTAAGGCATACATATCCAACATTCAGCACCCGCCATTTTTTTAGGGCCTTCGCATTTTCTTCACTAGCTGCAGGAGCCACCCGATTATTACCTCCAACAATCCCCCACAATTCCTCACCCATAAGCTAAGACTCCAAGCACGTCCTCCATATCTTGTAATTAGAATTATTAAGAATCCCGATGCCGAGACCATCGAAACCTTCACGACTACTTGAATCCATTTTCGATACAACACTCTTCTTCGCCAAGGGAATCTTGCAACCTACCGCTACAATCGTTGTAGCTCTGATACCATGTAAAGAAATAAGGGTCTGAAACCACCGTAATCTGATTTTTACAATAGTGGAACAAAGTTCACACTAGTTTAAGACTCACAACACACAGTAGAAGAAGAATATCGTAAATCAGGGAAAATAGAGAATAAATTTCATTAATAATTCATGAGCATATAAAATAATGAAGCTTAGAGAACTTGCACAATGTAGGAGCAATGGAGATTTTGGCGTTGTGGTTTCATGAAGAAGAAGAAGTTATTATAATTTGGCATAGGTTTAATAATTGGTCAAACATTTTTCTTGAAAAAAAAAACATGAAATTGAAGTAATTAATGGTTTTAAAAAGGAAGAATTGGATGGATTAATTAAGCCAAATTCAAGATTACTCATGCAAGTATGATAGTGGAAAATGTATAGAGATGAGTGAAGGATGGATGGATTGGATAGATGTGACATATGTCTCTCAAACATTTGCAAGTTCCAAAATACAAAATCAACTCTCAACATAATATCCTCACTACATCCCATATAAAATAGAAAATAAAAATAAAGATAAAATGCTACTTGATAATTTTTCAAAAATTTTATCAAATTTAACAGTTGTGTGTTGCAAAAGTCAGCCTAAGAATAAGAAATGAGGCCTCAAATCTCATAGGATCGGCTTTATATATATATATATATATATATATATATATATATATATATATATAACACCACTCTAGACATCACCGGTTGCTAAAAATTTTGCCGAATTGTTTACAGTTACTTCTTCTATTCATTAAAAAGATTTACAATAAATTCTTTCTGCGAACATATAAAATCCAAAATTTTCGATAAGTTGATACGCCGAAATGGCCAAGACCGATCCCAAAAGTGATCATCCGGTACTGACATCAATACCGAGATTTTAAACCTTGGTTGA
Organism: Agapanthus africanus; assembly: GCA_030015575.1. Classification (NCBI taxonomy): domain Eukaryota; kingdom Viridiplantae; phylum Streptophyta; class Magnoliopsida; order Asparagales; family Amaryllidaceae; genus Agapanthus; species Agapanthus africanus. The sequence goes on along the minus strand of CM057350.1, from coordinate 52,574,495 downwards.
AATATGTTTTGGTGTTGATTCTAAAATGGGGGTAGTGTAGAAATCAAATTTAGGCATTGGGTGGGAAAAGCATGAGATACGATCAATTGACTTGAAGATAACACCAAGACGTTTTGTAGTGACTGTTTGAAAGCTTGTCTTGGTGTCCGCATGTTTTTACTTTGCATTACTGAATACCTGAACCCATCCTTCCCAAGGCCCTATATTCTACCACGATCCGGTTGTAATAATTAAATCTCAATGTTATTGGCTTATGATAGAAGGAGACGAGACAAAGTGATGGAGCTCCTTTTCGGGCTTCCGTCAGATGTTGTCTTCCGTTGATCTCGAGGTGAACTTGGTTGATTGTCTTTCGTTGCGTGTGGGTCTCAATGGGTTTTGAGAGGAGAAGGTGGGGTGAGGAGATTGTTGCCGAGTACCTGTAAAGAAGTCCCGGGGTGGTTTGGTACCACCGAGGACCCTCCGACGCTCAAGTCAGTGATAAGATCCGAGCAGAGTAACGGCGTAAGTATAAAGAATGGCTTACTTGACCCCTCTGTGATGGGGGTTTATATAGCGGTGGCGGCATGCGGTAGCAGGCGCGAGAATCTCGCCGGCAGTTACGCTCTCGACGTCACGCCCGCGTAAAGAGTGGATGGCCCATTAATGGGATTGTGATGGCGTGGAACGTGGGATGCTGCTGGCAGAGAATCCGCACATGGCGAGATTTGCGGAACGGCGGTTACGCCTGTAAGTGGTGGAGTTGGTCGGAGGACTGAGGAAGACTGCCTCGGCAGGGGGCTCGAAGACGAGCGAAGAGGCCGAGGAGTCTTGGTCTTGTGGTAGCTCGGGGTGAGCTGAGTGGCCGAGGAGGCATATTCGCAGGCCCCCCCCGAGGTGGGCCAGTTTGCGCTTGCAAGTCGGGTACCGGGTGGCCTGGTCGGCCCCTGTGGGCCCTTTCTTCTGAGCCTTTGGACACGTCATCTGCCACGTGTCCTGATCTTGGAGGTCGCCAATATCGAGCATTATCATTAGCCCCCCACTTTTGTCCCGACCAGCTAGTGGACGGGTCAGGAGTGGACTGCCGGGCCTTCTGAGGTGAGATCCCTCCTATGGTTTCGTCGGGCGTGCTTCGGTCCATTGGTCGTCTTTTCTGCTAACCAAGGCGAGGTCTCCGCACCTTAAAGGGGGTGTGCCGGTTCGAGCACTATGTAACTGAAGCAATGGTCCACGTGTCAAAGGGCGACTGGTCGGTGTGACGTACGCGGGCCTACAGCGCCCGATTGGGTGCAATCCAGTACATGACCGACACGTGGAGCGATCGGGACCGCTGGTCGTGAGGAGTCGTTTCGGCGGGAGTTGACGGACGCCGTTGGATGCGGTGATAAAACGGTGGCGGGGCCTGCCCTAGGGCCCCCACCAACCTTTCATCTCCCTTCTTCCTCGAGTCACTATCGCTTGGCGTTCTTTCTCCTTCGTGAGACATAGTTCGCTTCCATTTTTCGGGCGGCTCGCGCCGGGGGGAAGCTAGTGGCGTAGCCAAGCCCCCGGCTAACTTACGCCCTCCGCCTGATTCTCCGCCGACGGCAGGGCCGTCCATATCGTCGGTGGCATCTGGGAGCTTCTCTGGCGGCGGCCGGAGTCGTCAGCCATTACCCGAGTCCCAGACTGGTGACGGGAGGAAGGGCTAGGGCCGACCCCTTCCTAAGAGGAAAAGGACGGTTTCTCGTGCGCCGCCATCGAAGGCCCCCGAAGGGATTCCCGTGCAGGAAGGGGGCTCTGTCTTCACTGTGCCGTCTGGGCTTTCCGTTGCCACTGGTCTGCTCTCCGGGATGGAGGAATCGGCTGGGGGAAAGCTCCCGTGTGGCTCCTTGAGGGATCAATTGGAGGCCATGGCCCAAGGAGCGGTCCAGGTACGAATCCTTCTACGCGCATTTGCCTTAGTATGCCTTTCCTTGGTTCGGATGCTTCCTGGTTTCTCATCGGCTTTCTGTCAGGTTCTTCAACACTGCGCCCTCGCCGTTCGCATGGAGGCCGAGGGGGCGTTCCACGCCCCGAGGCCAGTGGAGGCGTTTCCTTCGGAGGCCGGGATCTTGCGACGCGACCTATGCCTGGAGAGGGACAAGGCCGGCGTCGTGGCTGGCCGGGCGGAAGCTGCGGAGCTCGCCAACTCGGCGACTTAGGGTGCCCTTCGCCGTCTGAACGCGTCTCTCCGGGTTGCCGATAGGAAGCTGGCGGACCTGGCCGTACGCTTTGCGGCACTGGAGAAGGAGAGGGACGCGAGCAGGGGGAATGCTGAGGCAGCGCTGCTGAAGGCCCAGGTTGCCGAGGCTCGGGCTAAGAAAGCTGTGGCTAAGTACAAGGCATCAGAGCAGTTTTACGCCGAGCTCGGGGAGTATTCTGCCGTTACGTGGAATAAGGCTTTGGACGCCGTGAAGGAACAGCTTCCCGAGTTCGACGATGGTGAACTCCGCGCTCAGGTTCCGCTTCCGGCGACGAGGTCTCCGGCGAGGGATGACGAGGGAAGCCGGGCACGCCCTTGGTGGCAAAGTCTTCGATGGTAGGGCCTTGGGCTGTGACGCCGACGATGAAGTGGCCGAAGTAAGCCTCCGGGCAGTTTGTAGGGCTGGGCCCCCCCAGAGTACCCTTTGTAAAGATCTTGATTTTGGCAATAAAAGAAAAAGAAGAACCCTTGATTCGTTGGTTTGTGTTTTTTTTCTCTTCTCTTTTTTTTTTTTGTGTGAAGGACGTTCGTCGGATGTCCTTGTTTGTGTTGTTGTGTTTCCGTGTAAGATTGGCTATATGTCCGGCGATCTCCTGTCGAGTTTGCCAGCCGGCGAGGGTGCCAAGCGCTGCCGTAGAGGTATCCTCATGTACCGCCCTAGGTTGATGGGAGATCGTTCAGATTCGGATGAACCGGCCATCCTTCCGGGTGTCTTAGATCCTTAAACGCGGCCACAGGGCAGCCGCCGGGCCGTCGTTTGGTTGCCGCTTGGTGAAGGATCTGATCTCTGGCGTCGTGGGTAGGTAACTACCAGCCGGAGTTTTTGACGAGCAGGGTAGCTGCTCGGTTGCCTCTTGCGAGGGTCTTTAACCCTTCAAGACGGTGGTAGGAAGCTACCAGCCACCGATGGTTAGGCAAGGACCCGACCGCTTCGGGGAGGAATTTTGATCCTCGGCGTATGGCAGGGAAGCTACTCGCTGGGGATAGCCGAGCGAGGGAACCTCGGGCTCGGCTGCCTCTGGGAGGGCTTTCAGATCTTTCAGGATGGGGACCGAGCAGGGTTACTGCCCAGTGCCTCTTGGCGAGGACTTTGATCCCTGTCGGTTGTGGCTACCAGCCGGGGATAGCCGGGCAAGGACCCGACTGCCTCTGGGAGGACTTTGGCCCTTGGCGCGAGGAAAGCTATAAGGCTGTAGGAAGCCTACCAAGGATGCTTGGCCGGACAGGGTTACTCCCCGGTGCCTCTTGGCGAGGGCTTTTGTCCTGAAAGATAGCCGAGCGAGGGAACCTCTGGCCTCGACTGCTTCTGGGAGGGCTTTTTGATCCCCGGCGTTGTGGCAGGGGAGCTGCTCGCGGGGGATAGCCGAGCGAGGGAACCTCTGGTCTCGACTGCCTCTGGGAGGGCTTTTCGATCCCCGGCGTTGTGGCAGGGAAGCTGCCCCGCGGGGGATAGCCGAGCAAGAAAACCTCGGGCCTCGACTGCCTCTGGGGGGGCTTTTCGATCCCCGGCGTTGTGGCAAGGAAGCTGCCCGTGGAGGATAGCCGAGCAAGGGAACCTCGGGTTCGGCTGCCTCTGAGAGGGCTTTTAACTCCTGGCGCCGTGGCAGGGAAGCTGCCCGTGGGGGATAGCCGAGCGAGGGAACCTCGGGCCCGACCATCTCTGGGAGATCCTTCTCGTTGTACAGGGGGAACCCTACCGGGAAAGAAGGTTCGAAAGTTTCTTTATTCGTATGGATAGGAATTTTAGACAACGCTATATACCATCATTTCAAAGGGAGATTTTGAGCGGTAGCCGGGGTACGGCGCTTTGCTAGTTTTGACTTCATAGGTATAGCTTGAGCTTCTCCACGTTGTAAGGCCGAGGTAGCTTCTGTCCGTCCGCATCTTGCAGGCGGTAGGCTCCGCCGGGGAGCACTTCGAAGACGAGGAAGGGACCTTCCCACTTTGGGGAGAACTTATGAATCCTACCTTGGTCGATGAACTCGTTCCGCCGCATGACTAGGTCCCCGGCCTTGAAGGATCGGTGCTTTACCTGAGCGTTGTAGTACCGGGCCGTTTGCTATTGGTAGGTGGCGGCTCTGATCTGGGCCCGATCCCTTTTCTCCAACAATACGTCGAGGTTGGTTCGTAGTGCCATGGTGTTTGCTTCATCGTCAAAGTGCTCGACTCGGTGGCTGGGTAGCCCGATCTCTGCTGGGACCATTGCTTCGGTCCCGTAGCAGAGGCTGAAAGAGGTCTCCCCGGTAGAAGTCTTTTTTGACGTGCGCAGGGCCCATAAGACCCGGGGTAGTTTCTCGACCCAACTGCCTTGCCTCCCTTCCAGGCGGGTTCGGAGGCCCCTGAGGACGTCCCGGTTACCGACCTCGGCCTGCCCGTTACATTGGGGGTGCACGACCGCGGCAAACTTCATGAGGATGTGGTATTCTTTGCAGAAGTCCCTTACTTTCTCATTCTCGAAGTTCGTCCCGTGGTCGGTGATGATGCACCTTGGGATCCCGAACCGGTGAATCAGGTTGTTTTGGAGGAACTTGATGGTTGTGGCGGCGTCCGGCTTCCTGATGGGAACGGCCTCGATCTATTTGGTGAAATAGTCCACCGCGACGAGGACGTACTTATATCCGCTAGTCCCTGTGGGAAACTGGCCGATCATATCCAATCCCCATTGGGCAAATGGTCACGGGGACGTCAGGGCCGTTAGCTCGGTAGCCGAGAGGCGGGGGATACTGCCGTGGAGCTGGCAGCTCTTACACCTCCTGACCAGCTTCAGGGCGTCTTCGTGCATGGTGGGCCAATAGTACCCCTGAAGTAGTGCCTTTTGGGTCAAGGTTCGAGCCTCCTGGTGTGCGCCGCCACCCCTTCATGGATCGGTCGCCATGCGGGCGGAGATCGGAAGGCCAACTTTGTATTTTGTGGAGTTATTGTTCCCACAGACGGCGCCAACTGATGGAGCTTCTTTTCGGGCTTCCGTCAGATGTTGTCTTCCGTTGATCTCGAGATGAACTTGGTTGATTGTCCTTCGTTGCGTGTGGGTCTCAATGGGTTTTGAGAGGAGAATGTTGGGTGAGGAGGTTGTCGCCGAGTACCTGCAAAGAAGTCCCGGGATGGTTTGGTACCACCGAGGACCCTCCGACGCTCAAGTCAGTGATAAGATCCGAGCAGAGTAACGGCGTAAGTGTAAAGAATGGCTTCCTTGACCCCTCTGTGATGGGGGTTTATATAGCGGTGGTGGTATGCAGCAGCAGGCGTGAGAATCTTGCCGGCAGTTACGCTCCCGACGTCACGTCCGCGTAAAGAGTGGATCGCCCATTAATGGGGATTGTGATGGCGTGGAACGTGGGATGCTGCTCGCGGAGAATCCGCGCATGGCGAGATTTGCGGAACGACGGTTACGCCTGTGAGTGGTGGAGTTGGTCGGAGGACCGAGGAAGACGGCCTCGGCAGGGGGCTCGAGGACGAGTGAGGAGACCGAGAAGTCTTGGTCTTGTGGTAGCTCGGGACGAGCTGAGTGGCCGAGGAGGCATATTCGCAGGGGCCCCCGAGGTGGGCCAGTTTGCGCTTGCAGGTCGGGCACCGGGTGGCCTGGTCGGTCCCTGTGGGCCCTTTCTTCTGAGCCTTGGGACACTTCATCTGCCACGTGTCCTGATCTTGGAGGTCGCCAATATCGAGCATTATCACAAAGCTTTAGAAAGGGTCAGGTGTGCATCCCTATATGTGTTCTCGGTTGATTTAGAATCAGGTTAAAGCTGGAAATTGGGCGGTATTTGAAGGCGCTTCACGATATTTTTTGAATTATGGCTTGATCTGAATTGGTTTTGATTTGATCTCGACAAATATATGGAATATTGCATGGAATGGTGAAATTCTCAATTTCAGCCGAGTACTTTGGGTATGAGAGTGAGAACTAGAGATTAAGTGAAAGAGGAGGGATGGTCCTTGTTATTCTCCTTATGGGTCCAGAATGATGAATATTGAGTAGGACTTGATTGAGAAATGGGGCCGGCATGATATATGTGATCTATGGTAACCCTACTGAAGCTATACTTGCAAATGCCTTTGCCAAGCGATTCCCCACACTTCATACTCAGAAGCGGTGCATCTGTCACTGCTGGCAAAATGGCTTCGTGATCAATTTGTTGAATCCATTTGCTGTTTCTAAATAAGGGTTTTTATTAATTATTAATTTATTTATAATTAAATTAGTCAATGGTATTAATCCCAAAAAACATCAAAGTAGATGGATGCATTTATGCAATTTAACCTATTTAATATTTACGATTCCTTGACCCACAGCTTTGGTTTAGCTGATTTCTAACTATATATATCCTCACGATTGTAATTAAGCGTTACCCATCTGAAACGACGGAGGGCTACGGTTGGTTCTTGGCGAAAAACCTTTAACGTAACTGAAGAACCTGAAAAAACGAATTCAAGACTGAGAACTAGACAGATCAATGAAGTTGATACCAAACTGGAAAGCTCTTCTCTGCTTAAAGAGACCCTCGAGTGAGATCAATCCCTTATCCCTACCCGTAAAATTAGTAAATTGCCGTGTTGGTAATCATATTGGTGCTGCATGCCGAAACCAAATCTTAATTAATGTATAGTCTAGTTTGAAATAAAAATGGAAGAAAATAAATATAAAAGGATTTTTCTTAGGAGTTTATCTGAACGTGAGCATTTGGGTGGTCCCAATGAGTCTTCTTCACTTGTAAAAGTCGACAAATATATGATAATGTTTTGCATGGGTTGTTTCATTAGAAATGTAGCAAGGTATCAAAAGCATATGCATGTGGGCAAAGGTCTCTATGAGCTTTTGTCCACGTCAGTTAACAGTTGTAAAGGGACTTGGCCACCTTCACCTGACCATTTCTTTCTGCTACTCACGACAAAATCTCTATTCACCAAAACCATGTGAATCCCACACCCCTGAATTCTATCATTAATAGTTAATATACATGCACAGAATGTTTATATCATCAATTATTATTATACTCATAATTGATAGTCCTCATTATACAAATACAGATAAGATACACTCATGAGATGCAGCACGCATTAGGGTTCTCGTCGCTGAACAGCTGCGGCGGCGGCGGCGGCCGTTGGATCACATAAACCGGCATCGGCATCATTGGAGTCCAGGGCACGCCTGGCACGACCGTCTGATTACCGTAATAATCCTGATGTTCTCCCATATAATTATAATAACTGTTATGGTTATTGTTATTCCAATACATCATTCTCTTAATCATGTCTTGATCGGGACCAATGTACTGCATGTTGTCCTGCCCTTCTTTCTTCGCCTCTTCGCCGCCGCCTTCCTTCTTCTCTTCTTCCTTTTTCTCTTCCGATGGCGGTGATTTCTCCTCTTCTTTCTTCTCCTCAGCTGGCTTTTCTTCTTTTTTCTCATCCGCTGGTTTCTCTTCCGGCTTTTCGTCCTTTTTCTCTTCTTCTGGCGGCGGCGGCAGAGGTGGAGGAGGAATGACTTTCGCGAGCTTCCCGGTTCGTCTGTATATATAATCAGCGAGTTTTTCGCCTGTCATTGTTCCGGTTACCATTACCTTCCCACTGCTTAAATCTGTTTCTGCTGCTTGCACCCCTGAAATAAATGGTTTGTTAATCATTTATCACCATGTTAATTAATGATGATCTAAATGATCTAAAATGAAAATATTGTGCTACCTCTTAGCTTTAGGATCCTTTTCCTGAGCTGCTGAGCGCAGGCCTCACAGTGCATGTTGACATGTAATTCCACTGTTGTGATCCCACTTACCTGCATTGAAATCCCAAACAATTTAGGTTAGGTCAGTTATTACTTTCACAAAAGAAAGAAGCTTTAGCTTTACATGTATTGCTGATGTGGAAAAAATGAAAATGAAAATTGTAGCATTATCTAAAAATTACATTAAATGATGAATTAAAGCGGGGCTCACTTTGTCCAAAATATGCTAGCAGGTAAAAAAAAAATTATAAATTGACCCGTAAGCCTGACCCATGCATACAACAAGCACATTCAGAAAGCCCACGAATTTGCCCCGAAAGCGTTAGATTGTGGCCACGTTCCCTCTTGGAATCAAACCCCGCACTCTCTCCGGGAGGGAAAAAGGGCTACACATGTAAATGCATTTGAGCCATGACAGATTGTATTGAGATCTGACCTGGGATGCAACCACTTGTGGGGTGGCTGAGTCAGGAGCAGCATCAGGTGGGGGTAAAGGGGAGATCACTTTGGCACTTCTCATTGTTTTCTTTTGGATCCTTGAACACAAAGCTTGGGGATCCACTACCCCTTTGATCTTCACTTGATTTTGCCCCATGTCACTCTCTACCTCTTCCACTCCTGCATTCAAGCATTAAAAAATACTCTTCATTTTCCAATTTTTATATAATAGCTTCGGAGTTTTCATGCAATAACACAAACGCTAACATGGTGTTCACTGAATGCGTATCGCAAAAGAATTTGCGAGATAGCTGAAATTGATCTATGTTGTTTCACATCACAACTTCAGGGTACTGGTGTGGTGACAAAAACATAGAGGTTGAATATGCGACTAACCTTTGCATTTGAGGAGGCATCTCTCAATCTTCTTTGCACATCCAACACAGTGCAAGTCCACAAACAATATCACAACTGGAGGTGGAGGTGGAGGCTTGGCTTCTTCTTCCTTCTTCTCTTCTTCTTTCTTCTCTTCTTTCTTTTCTTCTTCTTTCTTCTCCTCTACTTTCTCTTCCTTTTTCTCTTCTGCTTTAACCTCTGGCTTAGCTTCTTCCTGCAAACAATTAACCCAAACATATTAATTAATCATAAGATCGATGCAACGCCCCCATAAAAATTATAATCAAACATGATGCATTTGGTTAATTAATTGCCTGTTTAGCTTCTTCACCCATTGAAACCTTGTTAGTGTCTCAGCAAGAAAATATGAAGGCAAGAGGAGGGGGAAGGACTCAACTGAGCACCACAACTCCTTATATATATAGCTGCAAATTAATTAATTTTTAAAATAAAAAGGTAACATAAATATAATGGACTCATTAGGAGAAACAAATAAAAAAAAAGATTAACATAAAGACTGAATGATTCCAAGGCACATGGAAGGCCCTTCAGCCAAGAGATCTATGCAATGGAATCTTAATCTTACCTTACTCTTAGCCCTTAGTTATAGTAATACTTAATCTAAAGCAATAATCAAATTATATTTCTATTAAATTAGGTGAAAGGAGAAGAGGGGAATGAGGCAGAGGAGAGCAGGGGAATTTATAGGGCTAATAGGTGGAGGCAAAAAAGATATATTGGGACTTGAGGAAAGGATTAAATTAGTAAAAAGTTGGTATATTGAGAACTCTACAACACTTCAATAATTGGCATATAAAATTAGGTTTGTTTGGTCATCAATCAATGTTAATGAAACTGTATTTACTTATGGCAAGTGAGATGGATGTTAGAAATTTGTGGTGCCGTTTGAAAACGGTATATACATAAGATAATGCAAGGCCAAAAATATGATCTTAATAAATGTCAAAATGATAAGATTAGCACCATTAATGACCCTCTAATTAATATCTTTGTAGGCTTAGTACCCATTAATTGATATATAATCAAATCGGTTTACTAGCGGACGAAATTATGTTAGAAATATTGTGTCATATATATAGACTATCCTTATACTAGTTAGGTTAGTCGGGTTTGGTTCTGATAATCCGATATCTCATACGCAATACGTGCGCTCGACTTTTGATCAAGAAAATTTACCAGCTATAGGATTTGATCAACCATAATACGGTCGAGCTTAAAGTTGACCCAACTCAACCCTGTACAAATGCTACAACAAAATGAAAACATGTCAATTTTTCCTTTAAAATATAGGGGTGACGAGCGTGGCCGGCTAAACTTAAGCCACTTAAAGTACTCTACGATAGTACATCAAGTTTTTCTTTTCCCTTTTTTCCCAAATATTCAAATAAAAAGGTATGTTTTATTCTAATATACAGTTAAATTTATATTTTATCAATTTTATATATATACGTGTGTGTGGTTTTAAAAGACAATCGTCTATCTTTCACGAATATATATGAGTGCAAATTTACATCAGGAAACGATGTTCCGATATGTGCTTGTCTTCGAAAAAGTTCCGGTTTTTCATAAATTCATACCATGCGAAATTCCGACTGTTTGCCAAAAGTGTAAAATGAACAAAAACATCTATAAAAGTAGTAGTGTATAATTTCTACACCAAGAAAAAGATATTTAATAAAAGCCAAAACCTTTTCAACCTCCTTTTTTCTCCCCTCTCTTATGTTACTCATCCTTTTTAGGAGGAGAAAGAAAGGGGGGCATTGGGGCTCATGACTTCTCACAACAATGATGAGGATTTTGGTGGGGATGAGTAGATCCAAGCATCACGAAGTGAAAAGATGTCACATGGGGTGGTGGTTTGGTTGAGACTTTGGAAACCCTACCCTCACCTTATCTTTAATTAGCTTGCTCTCTTTAAGGTAAAGATTCCTTCATGCAGAGCATTTACTTACTTGGAAAAGCTGAATATTACTTTCTAAAACTATATGGAAATCACGTATCAATGTCATTCTAGAGATATCTTTCATAATCTCATCAAGGTCTTACCATGTTACATTAATACATGATGATGGGGAATTTTCAACCCTAAGGAATCATTTTTGGGTGTTGTGTGACCTTGGTCTATGTCGTTGTTTTCCTTTTCTTGCTAGAGACGACATTGGGCTTTTGGTTTGAAAGATGTAATGTGTAACTCGCTTTAGATATTATTTCTTGAACCCTTAAGTTACCATTTCTCTAGAAGGTTCCTTGTATCATCATAATTTCTAATTTTTCCTTCTTTTGATACATAACTTGTTGAAAAAGCCAGGTAAATTTTTGATATATACTGGCCAGGAGAGAGATCTTAGGCTTGTTCAATTATAGAAGATTAGATGATAATCTTTCAATCACAATCTTGATGCATTAAAATATGAATAAAAGTATAGTCGTAAGGACTATGAATCTTGAGAAAAATGAGAAAATGACGTGAATATTCCTAGAAAAAAATAGCAATTCTTTTTTTTTTTTTTTTTGGTGAGGAAAAAATGAAAAGGAAGGCAATTCTTTCAAATTTTTGTTAGTAAGAAACAAAGTCCATAGTATTTAGTTAAAAAAACAAAGACCGTGGTATTTATTTGAAAATTGGTTAAAGCGCTGTATTTATTTGCCAAAAAAATTAAATCCATGGCATTTATCTTAAGCGTGTCGTATTTTCTGTAATAAACAAAGTTCATGATATTTATTTGTAATAAAGAAAGCCTATAGCATTTATCTGGAAAACATTGAAAGTTTGTGGTTTTTAATTTGTTAAAAAAAACATAGTACTTATATGAAAAACATTAAAAGTTCTCCCTATTTTTTTGTATCAAGAAAATCCCATAGTATTTATGTGAAAAATATTGGAAATTCATGGTAATTATTTGAAATTAAAATAGGCCATGGTATCTATTAAAAGAACTTTAGGAAGTTCATGGTATCTATTTGAAAATAAGCCATGGTACCTATTTGAAGTTCATGATATTTATTTGTAATAAAAAGTCTCATGGTATTTATATAGAAATTTATTTAAGAAATGATGAAATTTCATGGTATTCTAGTGAAAACCTAGTGGGTTTTCACTTGATGGCATCTCCGCAAAAGGAGAAGGCAAACTTTTGCCATGGAATTTCCAAATATATCCCTAAATCTTCACAAAAAGTAATAATATTGCTAACTTGCTGATTTTCCCCATAAACCCAAACCAATAAAAAGTGGGGGGCAAAAGTGAAAATTTCAAAATTTCCATTTTTGATACCAATTTCTATTAGTGTATGTATAGATAGAAAAAAATGAACAAGGCCCCTATATTTTTTTTCCCAAAATACTTTTCATAACAAACACAATTTTTTTGAGTTTTTTCTTTTTCTACACAGAATGTTGTGTTTCGTTAACTATGCACTCGGACAATTATCACAACAAACGAAAGGAACATGCAAGCTGACTTCTTGTCTCAATGCTAATTAATAAACGGAATTAATTGTGAAGTCACCAGCTAAATCCATAATTGCAAAAAGTTTCTAAAAATTATGAAAGATACATTCTTGTGTTGTAACAAACAAAATTCTTGTGTTGTAACAAACAAAAATGCTTTGCAATATAGAATATCTTTGTCGATGAGAAGGTTATCTATCTATCTTAAACTTGTGGACAGTCGTCTTGAGGCGAATCGACCATCTTGAATTTGACGAAGAAAAAACCAATATATTCATAGCTGTTGGATTTGTGTTCAGCATCACTTAATTAATTATAAAAACATCAAGTGACTAATGGAGTTAAAATTTAGTTAAGCATTGCAATAATAAACATAATGAACAAATAAACACTGACGAGTATAGAGTGACACAGCAGAAGATACAAGCTGAAAGGTCGGAGAAAGTTAAGAATTTGTTTGACATCGATGATAGAATGAGAGTATCATTGTTTAATAAATGAATGAGATTCAAGACAAGTTGTTAACCGATACATCAATCTAGAAATCGGGATAGATAAGACGGTCCAGAGAAGGATGAAGGAATGTTCAAAGAGATTTTTTTTCCTTGTGGGTTGCCTAATAAACCCTTTAACAAATTAACAAAATAGTGTGTGTGTCTATATATATATAGATAGATAGATAAATAGATAGATAGATACAAGAATCATTTAGTTGTTAAACTTCTTAATAAGCTCAAGATACCTTGATCCATTGAGCTCAAATCTCAATAGACCCACATAGATCACAATAAAGATCATGATGCAATAACTTTAGCATTACAACGATTAATGAGCTGGTACATTAATTTTTGGTGGTGACCCATGAATCAAATCAATAATTCTAATAAAATAAGAACCAATAGCAAGTTTAAGGTATTGGGTTTGCCTAGATACCGAGAATTGGAATAAAGTTTGAAGGGGACAGAAGAATTGGGGAAGGTATTTTGTGAGTAGTTTATTCAATAGGGAAATGTATTTAATTCACCATTAAATTCCTTGTCTTGCTACTTTTTATAGTTAATGTGGACTTAATTTGAAGTAATTTGAACTGTCTCCTTGGCTTTTATTAGTCTTTTGGAGAAAGAAAGGGTGCTGTTACCAATCAGGGCTTAATTATAGTTTAAATTTTCAGTTGTTTAATGATCAATGAGTGTATTCCTAACTACTTTTGCAAATATATAGCTCATCATACTTTAAACATATATTCCTTATTTATATAATTACAAACTTTGAAGCTTGTCTTGTGGAAAAATGACAAGGTCTAGTTAAAATTTGTTTATGACATTGGCTGTCAAGAAGAATACAAGAAAGAATAATCATCAAGCATGTTCCTATCAAAAATCAAATGAAGTCGGCCATAGGGAAAACCTCTTGTAAATATCCGATAAAGTTTTACAATCAGTTGTCAACCTGTCGTTATTCTTTTAAAAAATAAGTGTCAACAACCTAGTTTAGAATAAGATGACAAAAAAATAGGCTTGTCATGGTCTCTTAAATGATAGATTGGCATCATCCAAATACTTCTACGAAGAAATCTTTTGAATTATATGTCTAAATATTTAAGACACAAATATAGGCAAAGCAAAGCTTAAAAAATTTCCAAAAGAATATGAGAAAGAAGATTCCTGTAATTTTGACATAATCACAAACTCGTCACTGTATCAATGTTTTGTGCCAGCATGGTTTAAATTATCTTGCAATGAAGCACATTAAAAAGAGGTTGAACAATATTTTACTTTTTCCATTTTTCTTTCAAAGTTGTTATCCTTCTCCATATTGCAACATTACTTGTATAGTTAAGTTTGATTAGTTCACACATTTTTGAGCTGAAAGCTAATTCATTTCATTATCAAACCTTTTGGTTGCTAAAATGTTGAAGACAAAAATTGCAGCAAGTCATAAAGAAGCTTCAACGATGAGTCCACACTCCACAGTAATTGAAAACGCCATCACACCAAATCAAACGGGGGTTTAGACCCCATGAGAAAGCAATGCCATGTGACAATGTATGTTTCACCCATCCTTTGTGTCAAGGAGTACGTCGTTATATTTGAAGATGGGATATGTCGGGCTTTGTTTGAAAGTATTTAGATATGTGATGTATGGTATGGAATATCATGACACGGGAAATAATAGCAAAAAATCTCGATCCATTTCGTCATAACATGTGATATCAAAAAATGCTGATTAGAAACTCTTAAAAGATTGAAAAAAATAGCGGACCAGATGTGAGAATTGTATCAAGCATAAGCTCACTGGTTCACACAATTAATCAACATGAGAAGAGAAAAGATCTACTCTTGGGCTGGTTAGTCTTTTCATAATGGACTTTTACAAAATATATATTTATATTTATCCTTTCAATTAGCAAACTGCAATCTACATAATTTATATAAAGCTATACTGGAAAATGTTTCTTAGAATATTCCTTTATACAGCTTCGACTTTGATGAAAAATTGTTCCTGACCCCTATTTAATTCTCTTATTGTATTTGGGTCACGGAAAATTTTTTATTGGCTCACTACTCAATTGCTTATCACTTTTTTATTCAATACAGATAGGTTTATATGATGGAAAAATTCTGATAAGTCTCTTCTTTAAACCCTTTTCTATTTTTTCTATCACTACTTAGAATTTACAGGAAAATTATTTAAAATTTTCATGATTTTTGTGTAATGTATATGTAATACCCTAGCACGATCGTATGACATTTTATTATTATATTATATAAATGTGTGGGCAGTTTAATTATTATTGCTTTTGTGATATGAATTGGTGTTTGGATGGTTATGCATGTTTATCATGTTTGTACCCGACCCGCATATATGTTAACCGATATTATTTAAAGTAAATATTCTATCAAAAATTTTAAATTAATTTCTACTAAGAATTGTGAAAGCTTTTATTTACTTTAATATTTTGTTAGTATTTATGTCAAGTTTGCTGATCTAATAGTATTTTTGTAAGCATATGATTTAATTGTCTAACATTATTTTTTAACCAAATATATTATGATTATCTAAATTAGTTAAGTATATGGCATTTAACATTTAAAGTTTTGGTTGCTAACTTAGTAATATCTTAATTAATATGTATATAAAATTTTATAACGATTAGATACGATAACCATATATATTCATTTGTATACACATACATTCGTATTCACATACATATATACATACATTATCTAAGTTATTTAAGTATATAGGATTTGGAATTTTGTTGGCATCTGCATTGTTTCGCTAACACTGAAGTATGGTTTCAAAAGTGACTCATCATTCGTCTTTGAAGGGGTTTGAAATATTCATTTGTATACATATACATTTCCAGTTTAACGACTTCGGGATCAAGATTTTTTTTACCGTAATCGTTCTATCATTTCAGTTTTTTCTATCGTGAAAGTTGCGATTGCCCTATCATTTCAGCTTTTTATTCGCGATTGTCCCATCATTTCGGCTTTTTATGCGCGATTGCCCCATCATTTCGGCTATTTATTTATTTCTACACATTTTTTTACACTCACAATTTAACGACTTAGGAGTCGACTGTTACCAGTTTAATGACTTAGGGGTCGTCTGTTCCCAGTTTAACGATATAGAGGTCAATTGTTCCCAGTTTAACGACGTAAAAATCATAGATGTTTGCTTATTCAAGCTTCTCGATTTTTTATCTTCGCGGAGTTGAATTGATAACCGTAACTTGGTAGTTTGCCGGTATATCCGAGGACAGTAAGGCTTTTCCAACCTTGTATTGGTTCTCCACTCAATCTTTGAAAATATAGCAGTTTTCGATGGTATGACTCACCATCCTATAATATGGGCAGTATATGGGGTTGTCAGTCGTGTTTATTTCGTATGGCCTCTTTGGAATATGCAGCTGCAGATCGTTGTTCAAGGCGTTCTCGAATATTTTGCGGGCTTCGTCCCTCCTGAAGGACTATACTTTCTTCCTTCTCTCCATTAGAGTCGGTACCTTTCCTGATGCTGGTCTTCGAGACCGATCGGTCTTTCGTTCACCTGTTGTCCGCTTATCCCCTTCAGTGTATGTATCGGAGGGATTGGAGGCCGATCGTGGCCGTTTTTTGCAAAGGTGTTCTGCTCTTGGGCTGGAAGGAGTATTGGTTGGCTGTTTCAGTATATCAATACCTGACTCGTGAACCAAATTTTGATTTTGCTGTTATTGTAATCGGGTGACTTGGGTCGTGAGATCTGCCACGGCGTTTGCCGGCTCGTCGAATTTAGAACAGACCTTGGCCAACTTCTTATCCCTGTCATAAAATTGCTTTTGAACCCATTAGAATAATACTTTCTCTATGGCTCTGGGTATAATAACCAGGTTATCCTAACTGCCTGAGTTTGATTCTGCAGGGACCACATGCTCCTTTTGCATAATGGCCTAAGCGGGCTTTTCATCATTTAGACCGAGCCGATATTAGGTAGAAACAACCACGTCATTGTCATGGCTATGAGACGTAGGAGGACATGTTCTTCTGGGCTCCAACATGTAGACTGTATGAGTTGTGTACCCATCTACTGCCTCTTCATTGGCAATGTTGCTCGTTGGGCTTTTGGCTTGTTGCCTTGGTCTGATCCTTTTAGAGAAAGGCGAGTGACTGAGAGAAACAGGTTCCAGAAAGGTTTCGGCCTCTATTTGTATAAAATTAGCAATCGCAGCTTGATTGTCTTCTAACACGCCTTTAGACAGTTCTATCTCTTCTGCTTTATATTATTTTTTGACCCAATCATTAAAGACAAAGCAGTCCTCAATAGCATGACCTGTCACTCTGTGATAGAAGCAATATTTGGATGAGAGCAAGAGATAATGTCATTTGACTTAAGAAAAATCAAGATGAAATGAGTCATCCATCTTCTAAACATTTCTAAAGAATGGGTCATTTTTCTTTTTCAAAAAATCAAATGATAAATTATTTGTTCTCATCCTATCCTATGTGATTTTTATACACACAACTCTTGTGTATAAGCAATCATGACAAATTAATATATAATATTTATATCATATATAAATACTATATATAAAGAGAAGCGAAAAATAAAGTGCGCTAAATATTAGTTAATGTGTGTGTGTGTGTCAAATCATTAAATCAATACTTGATTTAATACTCCAGTTATATCATATATAATCCGGCTAATATTAAAAAACGCTTGATTATAATACGGTATCATATATTCGTATTTAATTAAACTTCCGCATATACCACTATACATGCCCTATATCATTTCCCTTGTGCTACGAAACCTTTGTTTGAGACTCTAAAATCTCATCAATACTCTAGCAGTAGGTAGTGATCATATCAAACACCTACAAGCACGTCAGCGGTATTAGCTGCATATAACGTCTACCCAGGTATTGAGTGAATAGAAAGATCGACAAGCTGGCTCGTCCGTAGTCCAACAGAGCATAAAAGTGACAGTCTCCGTATAGTCCGGTCTCTTCATCTGAGAGTGTCGCATATCAAATTTGAAGGGTGGTATCCGTCAGACCCCAATAACATGATAAGTCGTGCCAATCAGTAACCTGTAACCATAATAGATACAACCGATAACACTTATTAGTTTATCTCATCCGCCCTGACCAGGGACTTATAGTTATAGTCGATCAGACACAGCACGATATCAACTCCCTATATCGGGAGAGACGAAACCCTTCTGATCGCTCATTGTCTCCATGTGCTTCGGGACTGTACCCAACTAAAACTTGTTTGCACGGCTCTTTAAAGCCGTGGTAGGGTAATAATCAAAGCACAGTGAGAAACACACAAGACACTATGACGATCTTAGGTCTACAGAGTACCATGTTCTCATGTCGCCAGAGAACTACTATTTGATGGTAGATATAATACCGTATAGAAGTATTCAGCGAGTCCGTTCGGTGTACTCATTCTCTAATGAGCATCTGTATACAATCTTTGGTGTCAAACACCAATGTTTGTGGGAACAGCCATTGCTCCGGTCGGGGTCAAGAAACATATACACTAGTCTATTCTGGAGTATCGATGCCCAGTCTCGATAATTCCACGACTAAGAATATTTAAGGATGTGCTTATGGACTACCCAGGTCCCACTAGTACGATCTCTATCATAATTTTAGTAGTCAAGCAAAGATCCTACGGGCTTTATCAACATGTATTAGCGATAGTAATATCAAGTAAAACTATATACATGAATGATAAAGACAAACCGAATAGCATACTATCATATCGAACAAGACTGTCATGTACATACATATATCCAAGTATCCACTATAATATATAATAATGGTCTCTAAGGCATACATATCTAATAATCTCCCACTTGCACTAAGGCCAGTTGTTGTAGTATCGCATACCCAATATCTAAAAAAGTCTCTCGAACTGTATCTAAGGGAGAGCCTTGGTGAGTGGATCCGTCGTGTTCTCCTTCGTGTCTACTCTCCGGATCTCGATCTCTTGGCGATTAACTATCTTCCGGATCAGGTGATATCGCCTTAGAATATGTCTGGAACGTTGATGGTACCTAGGTTCCTTGGCTAATGCCGTAGACCCACTGTTATCACAATATAAGGGTATTGGATCAACAATAGTTGGAACCACTCCAAACTCAGTAATGAACTTCCTCATCTAGACAACCTCTTTGGCAGCATCGTTGGCAGCAATGTACTCAGCCTCCATCATTGAGTCTGTTGTGGTATCCTGTTTGGAACTCTTCCAATAGACCGTCCCTCCATTGAGGGTAAACACATGACCCGAGATAGACTTGTTGTCATCTATGTTTCTTTGGAAGCTTAATTCGGTAAAGACCTCCATTTGGAGATCGTCATTACCATACACCAAGAACAATTCTTTAGTTCTTCACAGGTGCTTAAGAATATTCTTCACAACTGTCCAATACTTCTCTCCTGGATTTGATTGATACCCACTTACCACACTATGTGCATAAGGTACATCTGGCCTGGTACATAACATCGCATACATGATAGACACGACCGCCGAAGCGTAGGGTATATCATTCATGCGAGCCCTCTCCTCATCATTCGTAGGAGATATCTTTTTGTAGAGGGTGATTCTGTGACAAGCAGGTAAATTACCACATTTGGAATCTTTCATACTAAACTTCTTTAGTATGGTGTCTATGTACCTAGATTAGGACAATCCCAACATCGTTTTAGATCTATCTCTATAATATCTAATTCTTAAAATGTAGGAGGCATCATCCAGGTATTTCATGGAGAACTTTTATGATAAGAAAAGTTTGACCGATTATAGCATAAGAACATCATTTTCCTATCAGAAGAATGCCATCCACATTCAATATGAGGAATATGACCACACTTCCTGTAACCTTCTTATAAACACAAGGTTCATCTATATTGTTGATGAAGTCAAACCCTTTGACTACAACATCAAAACAGATGTTCCAACTCCGTAACGTATGTTTTAATCCATAAATGGATTTAAGCAACTTGCACACTTTTCCGCTGCTCCCACTATCTACGAAGCCTTCTGACTGTGTCATATACATGCTCTCGTCTAAATCACCATTTAGAAAGGCGGTCTTGACATCCATTTGCCAGATTTTATAGTCATGGAAGGCAGTAATGACAGGTAGGATCCGGATAGACTTAAGCATAGCCACTTGACGAAAACCTTTTGCTACAAGTCTAACTTTGAAGGTCTCAAGCTTTTCATCTATACTGATCTTCTTTTTGAAGATCTATTTGCTCCCAATGGGTTTTACCCCTTAAGGAGCAATCTCCAAAGTCCATATTTTGTTGGTGTACATAGATTCCATCTCAGATTGCATAGCGTCCAGCCATTTCACAGAGTCATCTTCTATGATGCAATCCTCATTCCCACCATTTATGATAAAACCATAGTATCTCTCGGATAGATAAGAAAGCCTACTAGATCTGCGGAGTGGTTGAGGTTCGTCCGAGACTATCGAAATTTGTGGTTCTATCAAATCTTCAGTTGCAGTTTATGCTTCTGAAATTTCTTCCAGCTCTACTGTGCTCCAACTAATTTCTTTTGAAAAAAAATCCTTTTCCAAAAAGGTAGCGTAACGAGCAACAAACACCTTATGTTTTTCACTGTGGTAGAATATATATCCTAGAGATTTCTTTGGATATCCTACAAACTTGCATAGTACCAATTGTGCCTCGAGTTTGTCCGGATTTTGCTTCTTAACATAAGTCGGACAACTCCATATCTTAAACCATTTAAGATATGGTTTCTTACCACTTCATATCTCATACAGAGTCTTAGGCACGAATTTAGATGGAACGTGATTCCAAAGATACGTCGTTGTCTCAAGCGTAAGTCTCCAGAAAGAAAGAGGTAATTCAGCACTACTCATCATAGAGTGCACCATATCTAATAGGGTGTGATTTCTCCATTCCGATACACCGTTTTGTTGTGGGTATATGGAGGTGAAAGCTGAGAGAAAATCTCATTCTCTTTTAGATAGTTTTGGAATTCCGTGCTTAAGTATTCTCCTACTCAATCAGATCGAAAGGTTTTAACACATTTTCATAATTGGTTCTCTATTTCGTTCTTATATTTCTTGAATTTCTCAAAAACTTCGAATTTGCGATTCAACAGAAATACATATTCGAACTTAGGGAGATCATCGGTGAATGTAATGAAGTAGGAGTACCCACCCATTGCATGTGTAAAAATTGGACCACATACATCAGTGTGTATGAGTCCCAAAAGCTTTGTAACTCTTTCTTCATGTCCCGTAAATGGAATTTTGGTCATTTTTCTTTTAAAACGGGACAAACAAGTTTCATAAGATGTAAATTCAAATGGATCCAAATATCCATTCTTATGTAACTTAGCTAGTCTGGTCTTATTTATATGACCAAATCTATAATACCACAAGAAAGTTACGTTCATTTCTAAACGCTTCCTCTTATGTGTGTTGTGTATATTGAGAATTGTATTTTGATTTAGAACATATACACCGTTACATAATATACCAAACCCAATCAACTGTTGATTTAGAAAAATGTTCATAACATTTTTCTCTAAAGTAAAGTTATATTCATCTTTATCTAATTAAGAAACGAATATTATATTGCATAGCATAAACGGTACATAGTAACAATTGTTCAAAATCAATATATTTCCATTTGGCAATACCAGGTGATATTCGCCGACAGTATCAGCAACAACAATTGCTCGGTTCCTTACTCTAAGGGACATATCACCCTTTCCTAGTGCTCTACTTCTCTTTAACTCTTGTTGTACTGTAACAACCCTAATTTTCATATACACTTTTCTGTACAAATTTTTAAAATTTTTTAAAACCATAAAGAAGTATTTTAATCCGAGCACATGATATATATAATTAATTATTTTGTTTTTAAATAATTTCATTTTTAGTGTACATTAAATTGTTTTTAAATTTAAAGTGTACTTTGATATTTAATGCTGCTGATATCATTTTAAGTAACTATTTTTCTACAATAATTACAAGAAAGAGCTTGTAGCTCATTGGTAATACCTTGCATTGCTGAACCAAGCCACCAGAGTTCGAATCCCATACCCCACATTATTTTTAATATGGATTTTTTAGAAAACCTTTAGAATACCAAGAGTTTACACGTGCATATCTCACAAAAACCCCACTACACCCAAAGATGTAACACTTGCAGAGGGTAGATGAACCGTCGGGAGAGATCCAGGTCACCGGACTCGGTCGGGAATCGGCCAACTCGGCCTTGACTCGGCCGACTCAGTGATCCGACCGAGTCACGGCCGAGTCACCCCCTTTTAGGCCGATTCCGGCAAGGGTCACAACATGAAAGTTGTGTCTTTTGGTATTACCTACTCACCTGCAAAGTTTCAGCCCAATACCACTTCCAGAGATCTTTAAAACCCCCAATTACTCCACTTTTAATACATTTTTATTACATTTTATCACATTTTTATTTTTTAACTTTTCATCTACCCTAACCCTAACCCTAGCCCAGCCCTATATAAAGGCCCCTACCCTCTACCTTTTTCCCTCACAACTCTAAGCATACTCTCTAAAACTCTTGAGAACTTGGTGCAAAGAGCGAGAAGCGAAGCGCTGCCGAAACCGACGACGGATTCCGGCGACCGGATCAAGACCGACGTGACGTTTCCGACGAATCGGCAACCACCACACCTTTTAGAACGCTTAGCTTGTCCAAACCCGTAAGTCCCAACCTTCTACCTCTCTTTTCTATATTTGCAAAATACGACTTTTTGAAACCCGACGGAAATCGGACAAACCGATTTCCGATTTGGTTTTTCTTAAAAATTCCACTTGTCACCTAATACATATTATCAACCCTCTTGCATGTTGACTATTAATCACCCTTAAATCAAATTTAATTGTACTTTTCCACATGAAATGACAAGTTCTTTAGAAAACCGTATTTCTTGCATAAAAATACCATCAAGTTAAATTTTAATGTTCTATTTAGATACCCCACTCCTAATCATGTTTATTTTGATAACAAAACTTGTTTCATTCAATTTGGATGAAATTTCACACATGAAATGATAACGTTTATGGAAACCGTATTCTTGCACTTTAATACCCTTAACTTTAACATAACTCATTTCACCTTGAAACTTCACCAAAACTTAATATAAGTCACGGGGTAATGACCTACCCTTACACACACTCATTATAACCCTAATTGCTGAATAACAAAATACAGAATACGATATTATAGGACTTTTTCACTAAAATACCATAATCTTTATAACTTTTAGTTTAATCTTTAAATTGTAAATTCTTTTTAAATAAAACTTATACAAAATGAAAGCACGATTGGGCATGGACATCGATCGTTTATCTAAACTGTCTTGTGGGTCTAGGCAAGTGTGTCTAAGGCTAGTGGTTTTTAATTAGGCCCACGACTGTGGTTCCTTCCCACTTACCTGGCACTTACCTGGCTGCATTCGACGGTGAAGAGGCGATTTGAGGCTTCTAATGACTCATCGTTTAGACCATAGAATATAGGTTAGATGGTCTAGGAAACCCTAACAACTAAAATATGGAGAACTATATACTTTTACAAATAAATACCCTATATTTAGAAAACCTTTTCCCTAAATTAAAAGTATTTATAAAAACCTGAGCAAAATGCCATTACAACCCATCTTTGGGGAACCTGTTAGGGATAGCACGGTTCATCGTGCACCCGCAGGCTAGTAGTGCGAGATTCAGACCTCCGCAAGGAACATTCGGTCTCGAAAGGTTTAAAATACGATATTTAAAGAAAGTGATATTTTTGTAAATAAAATATTCATTTAAAAATTATTTATGTGTTTAATTATATATAATTATCATTTAAACATTTATTTTGTTATAATATAAAATTTCCACTTTTTCCTAAAATTCAAAGATTAAAAGTTACATTAAAATAACACGAATTTCAAATAAACAATTAATACTTTTATTAGGATATATTCACTAGAATAACACAAATAAAATTCACATCCATTACAATAATAAAGACGATTATTAAATACTTGAGGTATATTTTGAAAACTATACAAAAGTACTTTTTACATAAAACCCCCTCAAGTTTCACAAATTACAATAAGGCCCCTAGCTAATATTGAACTTCAAATTATCTTTCTTTTAGTCTGACTCGGGTTAGAGTCTGACTAATTCTGACTTGAATATAATTCAAGTCAATCTATATTTCAATCATATTCCAACACAACTTGAAATCATGAATCCCTGAATACAGTTAACAATATATTCATTTTTTGACTGAATCAAACCATGGATATTCATTCCATTATCCTGATATTCCATTTACCTGATTATACAGTTGCAACATGTTTACTGATATCATGGTTTTGGTCAGTCACTCAATTTACATATTCCATTACTACAACACTGTTAAAACATTACGGGGTTTAAAGGGGTAGATTGGTACGGAAGATGTTAAAAGTGGAATGAGGTGGTCAGATTAAGACACCTAACATGAATACTGTTGCTGTTGTACCATGGCATAACGGTTCCTTGTACTCTCCGTTTGCACTGATCTCTAGCATATAGAGATCCCCCTCGTATACACTGGCATTCTTCTGTACCAAGCTACAAACAACTGCGTTAAACAATATTCCATAATATTCTACAACATAATACTCTAGAAAATACTGTTACTCTGCCATTCTCACTCCACTTTTCTTTGGGACTTACCGAGCGACCTGTTCTCTGACGACATTCTATTTCTTTCTTCTTTGAATGTCGTCAGGTGCGTTGGACCAAGTTGAGACCGAGCCAACAACTGAAGATTTGGAGCAGTTCCAAGAAGATCCAGAGCTCTAGACTTTGTACTTGTTCTTTCCAGTATTTCCTTTTATTATTATGCCACTGTTTAGGCATTGCTTTCTTTTTTTCATTCCAGTTGTATTTTCATTTCATGCATTGTATAAAGAATGTTATTAATAAAAGTTGCTGTTATCTCAATCTTATTTGTCTCTTGTGATTATTCTATATTGCTTAGTTACGCTTAGCGTATGTACTTCTGAGTACATACGTAGCGGGCCTCGTCACGACCACTTCGCCGTATATTGGGAAGCGGGGCGTGACAGGTTTTGTTGGCGGCCCATGCAGGTCAGAGCTGTGTGAATCCCTGTCATGCAGTTCTGGTCTGCGTGAACAACCTAAGCAATATAACACAAGAACCAGCAACTAAAACATTCTTTACAATCATGTTCCTTGAATCTTACCATTTCATATTCCTTGAATCTTATCATTTCATATCCGTTGAATCTATCCTAACCCTATTCTTTCACTCACAATCACCAAATTGTTTTGAAACTGTTACACTTTCCTTTTACAAATTTCGAGGACGAAATTTTTATAAGGAGGGTAGAATGTAACAACCCTAATTTTCATATACACTTTTCTGTACAAATTTTTAAAATTTTTTTAAAACCATAAAGAAGTATTTTAATCCGAGCACATGATATATATAATTAATTATTTTGTTTTTAAATAATTTCATTTTTAGTGTACATTAAATTGTTTTTAAATTTAAAGTGTACTTTGATATTTAATGCTGCTGATATCATTTTAAGTAACTATTTTTCTACAATAATTACAAGAAAGAGCTTGTAGCTCATTGGTAATACCTTGCATTGCTGAACCAAGCCACCAGAGTTCGAATCCCATACCCCACATTATTTTTAATATGGATTTTTTAGAAAACCTTTAGAATACCAAGAGTTTACACGTGCATATCTCACAAAAACCCCACTACACCCAAAGATGTAACACTTGCAGAGGGTAGATGAACCGTCGGGGGAGATCCAGGTCACCGGACTCGGTCGGGAATCGGCCAACTCGGCCTTGACTCGGCCGACTCAGTGATCCGACCGAGTCACGGCCGAGTCACCCCCTTTTAGGCCGATTCCGGCAAGGGTCACAACATGAAAGTTGTGTCTTTTGGTATTACCTACTCACCTGCAAAGTTTCAGCCCAATACCACTTCCAGAGATCTTTAAAACCCCCAATTACTCCACTTTTAATACATTTTTATTACATTTTATCACATTTTTATTTTTTAACTTTTCATCTACCCTAATCCTAACCCTAGCCCAGCCCTATATAAAGGCCCCTACCCTCTACCTTTTCCCCTCACAACTCTAAGCATACTCTCTAAAACTCTTGAGAACTTGGTGCAAAGAGCGAGAAGCGAAGCGCTGCCGAAACCGACGACGGATTCCGGCGACCGGATCAAGACCGACGTGACGTTTCCGACGAATCGGCAACCACCACACCTTTTAGAACGCTTAGCTTGTCCAAACCCGTAAGTCCCAACCTTCTACCTCTCTTTTCTATATTTGCAAAATACGACTTTTTGAAACCCGACGGAAATCGGACAAACCGATTTCCGATTTGGTTTTTCTTAAAAATTCCACTTGTCACCTAATACATATTATCAACCCTCTTGCATGTTGACTATTAATCACCCTTAAATCAAATTTAATTGTACTTTTCCACATGAAATGACAAGTTCTTTAGAAAACCGTATTTCTTGCATAAAAATACCATCAAGTTAAATTTTAATGTTCTATTTAGATACCCCACTCCTAATCATGTTTATTTTGATAACAAAACTTGTTTCATTCAATTTGGATGAAATTTCACACATGAAATGATAACGTTTATGGAAACCGTATTCTTGCACTTTAATACCCTTAACTTTAACATAACTCATTTCACCTTGAAACTTCACCAAAACTTAATATAAGTCACGGGGTAATGACCTACCCTTACACACACTCATTATAACCCTAATTGCTGAATAACAAAATACAGAATACGATATTATAGGACTTTTTCACTAAAATACCATAATCTTTATAACTTTTAGTTTAATCTTTAAATTGTAAATTCTTTTTAAATAAAACTTATATAAAATGAAAGCACGATTGGGCATGGACATCGATCGTTTATCTAAACTGTCTTGTGGGTCTAGGCAAGTGTGTCTAAGGCTAGTGGTTTTTAATTAGGCCCACGACTGTGGTTCCTTCCCACTTACCTGGCACTTACCTGGCTGCATTCGACGGTGAAGAGGCGATTTGAGGCTTCTAATGACTCATCGTTTAGACCATAGAATATAGGTTAGATGGTCTAGGAAACCCTAACAACTAAAATATGGAGAACTATATACTTTTACAAATAAATACCCTATATTTAGAAAACCTTTTCCCTAAATTAAAAGTATTTATAAAAACCTGAGCAAAATGCCATTACAATCCATCTTTGGGGAACCTGTTAGGGATAGCACGGTTCATCGTGCACCCGCAGGCTAGTAGTGCGAGATTCAGACCTCCGCAAGGAGCATTCGGTCTCGAAAGGTTTAAAATACGATATTTAAAGAAAGTGATATTTTTGTAAATAAAATATTCATTTAAAAATTATTTATGTGTTTAATTATATATAATTATCATTTAAACATTTATTTTGTTATAATATAAAATTTCCACTTTTTCCTAAAATTCAAAGATTAAAAGTTACATTAAAATAACACGAATTTCAAATAAACAATTAATACTTTTATTAGGATATATTCACTAGAATAACACAAATAAAATTCACATCCATTACAATAATAAAGACGATTATTAAATACTTGAGGTATATTTTGAAAACTATACAAAAGTACTTTTTACATAAAACCCCCTCAAGTTTCACAAATTACAATAAGGCCCCTAGCTAATATTGAACTTCAAATTATCTTTCTTTTAGTCTGACTCGGGTTAGAGTCTGACTAATTCTGACTTGAATATAATTCAAGTCAATCTATATTTCAATCATATTCCAACACAACTTGAAATCATGAATCCCTGAATACAGTTAACAATATATTCATTTTTTGACTGAATCAAACCATGGATATTCATTCCATTATCCTGATATTCCATTTACCTGATTATACAGTTGCAACATGTTTACTGATATCATGGTTTTGGTCAGTCACTCAATTTACATATTCCATTACTACAACACTGTTAAAACATTACGGGGTTTAAAGGGGTAGATTGGTACGGAAGATGTTAAAAGTGGAATGAGGTGGTCAGATTAAGACACCTAACATGAATACTGTTGCTGTTGTACCGTGGCATAACGGTTCCTTGTACTCTCCGTTTGCACTGATCTCTAGCATATAGAGATCCCCCTCGTATACACTGGCATTCTTCTGTACCAAGCTACAAACAACTGCGTTAAACAATATTCCATAATATTCTACAACATAATACTCTAGAAAATACTGTTACTCTGCCATTCTCACTCCACTTTTCTTTGGGACTTACCGAGCGACCTGTTCGCTGACGACATTCTATTTCTTTCTTCTTTGAATGTCGTCAGGTGCGTTGGACCAAGTTGAGACCGAGCCAACAACTGAAGATTTGGAGCAGTTCCAAGAAGATCCAGAGCTCTAGACTTTGTACTTGTTCTTTCCAGTATTTCCTTTTATTATTATGCCACTGTTTAGGCATTGCTTTCTTTTTTTCATTCCAGTTGTATTTTCATTTCATGCATTGTATAAAGAATGTTATTAATAAAAGTTGTTGTTATCTCAATCTTATTTGTCTCTTGTGATTATTCTATATTGCTTAGTTACGCTTAGCGTATGTACTTCTGAGTACATACGTAGCGGGCCTCGTCACGACCACTTCGCCGTATATTGGGAAGCGGGGCGTGACATGTACATTATATATGTAGGATCCTGATCCGGTATCCAATACCCAGGACATATAGCAAACTGAGAAGCAGTTATCAATTGTTAGGAATATGTATGCCCTAGAGGCCATTATTGTATGATATAGTGGAAGCTTGGACATATATAGAGGACTTTCTTGCTCGATATGATAGTATGCTATCTGGTTGCTCTTTATCTTAACATGTACACTTGTATTATTATACTGACTCTCTGATACATGTTGATAAAGCCCTTAGGATGTGGACTTGACTACCAAGACTAGGATGCAGATCATACTAGTGGGGCCTGGATAGTCCACAAGCACATCCTTTAATAGTTCTTAGTCGAGGGGATATCGAGACAGGGCATCAATATTCCAGAGTAGACTAGTGTGTACGTTTCTTGACCCTGTATGGGGCGATGGTTGATCCCACAACTATTGGTGTTTGACATCAAAGATTGTACACAGGTACTCATTAGAGAATGGATACACCGAACAGGACTCGCCGAGAACTCCTAGATGGTACCATACCTATCGTCAGATAGCGGTTCTCTGGTGACAATGGTACAGGTTAGTCTGTAGACCCGAGATCGTCATAATGTCTTGTGTAGTTCCTACTGTGCTTTGATTTCCTCCCTACCACGGCTCCAAAGAGTTGTGCAAACATGTTGATTTTGGGTACTGATTGATGATGTTTTGAGAGTTGTATTGTAACCGCAATCAATAATGGTGTCGCGTATAGGTAGACCGAGATGAGTACGGGTCGTCCTCAAGGAAACGTTGAATCTTTTAATCTTACTTTAGATGTGTTAATTAGGAAAGGAGGAAGAATAATGAATAGTGAAGAATGGTTGTAAATTCTAGATCTACGTCAAACGCGGATGTAGGATATAGATTTAGATTAACTACGTATGTAGGTTTTATATTAGAAGGGGGCTTGTAGGGTTCGTTACGATTTAGTAGTCATGGATGATTAATTAAACATTACTCCTTTTATCCTTTAATAGATTTAAAACTAGATCGACAGTGATGCATATAGATTAAAGTTTCTGGAGGGAAAGAGTTCCCACTCTTAACCCCTATCTTGACATGGATCTCCGTTCATGTCTAGCCTTTACCAAAACAATTGTTAATCTAATCTCTAATCGTGGTCGTGAATATCAATGAATTGATAGCGCGCCCGATTAGGATGTTAACTATTCTTTTGATAAAGTTTATAAACTTTATAGGACATAAAAGGAGTTAAAGGATTTTAATCATCTATTGATCTATCATAATCCTACGAACCTTATTAAGCGGAGAATTACTCGCGCATGATGGAGATAAAAGAAAAGATAGAAATCATGAAGAAAATAAAATGCAATAGAATAAAACTACCTTTATTAATCAACAAGATCAAGTACACTTTGTTTCTTTAGAAAATGATTACAAAACCCTAGTTTGCTTCTCGATCTCTGCATAAGGAGGTAGATGAACTGTCGATGATCAACCAGGATTCTTGAGCCGTCGTGGACTTCGTGATCGCGTCGATTTTTATTATTTTTCCAAGAGACTCTTGATCCTTATTTATAGTCACAGAGCCAGAACCCTAGTTTCCTAATATGGTAACTAGTTGTTAGGATCCCAACCTGAAAATCCCAAGCCCTAGATATTCAGACGTGCGGCAGAACCGCGGCCATTTGGTGGGTTTGGACGCGGATCCGCGGTGGATTAGGAGGGCCTTGATTTTATATTTCTGTTTCCCTCTTCTGGTGACATATGTAGACTGTTTTGATATCTGGAATCTTGAAATCATCTCGTAGTCTCTGTCAGAATATCTTTCTTCGATTTACTTGAATATTTCGACAGATTTGATCTCGCCAACTCGAATTTCCTTGATTTCGGTCCTGATATAATTTCTGCACAATAACTCAATAAATAATGTTAATAGAATTTGTTTTTATTGAGGTATTATCTTAACCATTTGACATGATATTATAGTTTTAGAAAATTGGTTAAAGATATTTGATAAGGTAAGCATATTTAAATGGACTAAATATTATATAGATATTATATGCTTACATTTTCCTTCATAATATTAATTATAATATATAAACACATAAAAATAGTATTTTTACAGATAAACCCTCATATGTGTCATATTTATAATAAACACCTTTTATTATATAGAAATAGTAAGGAAAATGTCATATCAAATGCACAATATTTTCGACTGAACAAATACCTCTAAACTTAACTTTGATCGTCCCGAGAAAACTAGTTATTCAAGAGAGGGAGAAAAAGAATAAGAAAAATCTAAGCAGCACACTTTCGTAGGCGACACGATTGCACTGAGCACGTGCAACAAGCCGTTAAACCTCTAGGTGTCCCGAGTAGGATAAGTGTTGTCTCCTGAGGGTTTTCAGCGGATTACACCCACAAAATGCTATAAAAAAATATAGTGAAAGTTACATATAAAGATAAGAATTATAAACGAAAGAACTTGAAAATAAGAGTTTCCAACTATACTAGCTTTTCAGTTGTTATGAGCCATATCTTAATGGTCATGAAAAATGTTAGAAATCACACCATCTCTCAATAAAATATCGCCTTTAGTCTTCCTCCCTATCTTTTTTTCCAAACATTGATCATATACCCCTACGTGTGTGTAAAAGATATCTCTACACTTAGAGAATTCAATTCAAGCTATCATACTCTTGTCCATTTTCCAAAGTATTTTATAGTTGGTGAATATTGTTCCCCGCCGAAAGACGCGGCGAACGTCTGGCCTAAATTTCGGGGCAGATGCTAATTGGTGCTATCCGTCCACCTCTCCGAAGATGCCAAGTTGATTTATGGCACCGTGCATCGAAGGTTTAAACAGATGCGGCCGATGTAGCAGACTCCATCAGATTCCCCCTCGTTTGAGGGGTTTTTAATTGTGGGGACGCTCTTCCCTGCAGGCGCAAGCCCCTGCAGTTAATTATGCTACCGCATCGCTGTAACAACTTTCTCCTTCTCCATATGGTCACTTCATGTCGTGGGTGTTTGTTTTGTGTTTGGTTGCCTGTGGATTGTATTCGGAGACTAAGTTATGTTGTCGTCCGTAGGGCGTGGATTAGTCCAAATCCGTATCTTTCTTAGATTTGGGTTTGGGAGGTTTGGGTTTAAGGATACGTTAGCCTCATTTGAGACTAAGATCAACTTAAACGTTTGTTAAGGATACGTTAGTCTAATTTTAGACTAAGATCGATTTAACGGGATCGTTTAGATCCAACAAGAGAGCAATTGGGCTCTATTGTTTAGTTTAGTGACATTGCGGTCGATAATTAGTTTAAGGACATTACAGTCCATTGTTAGTTTAAGGACATCTTGGTCCATTGTTAGTTTAAGGACATCACGGTCGAGGTTAAGGACATCATAGTACGTGGGTTTAAGGACTCCACAGTCCGATGTTAGTTTTAAGATATCACGGTCGAGATTAAGGATATCATAGTCCGTGAGTTTAAGGACCTCACAATCCGATGTTAGTTTTAAGACATCACGGTCGAGGTTAAGGACATCATAGTCCATGAGTTTAAGGACCTCACGGTCCGATGTTATTTTTAAGACATCACGGTCGAGGTTAAGGACATCATAGTCCGTTGTTAGTTTTAAGACATCACGGTCGAGGTTAAGGACATCACAGTCCATGAGTTTAAGGACCCCACAGTCCGTGAAATGTGTGGTTGTCGGGACCCATCACCTCTTTGAAGACGTTGAGGAATTACAACAACAAATATCAAAGGAGTGAAGAGATGTACCCTTGAACCAGGGTGGATTAAGTGATCTGTAGTCCAATTTGGAACTAAGATCAATTAATTTTATTATGAGCACATTGGCTCAGTTGAGTCTGAATGGAGGACTTATGGCCTACTTGGGCTAAGTCCAATTAAGTTTGAAGTGTTGGCCCTCTGTTGGACCATTAGACATTTGTCTGGGTTCAAGTCCACATTATTTAGCAATACTAAACAAGAGTTTGAGGGCTCTGGCAACATTTTTATCTTTGATTTTCTCAATTTTGAGATTCATTTGGAGGAGGGACTTTTGCCTCTGGAAAATTAGCCAATTTGGCTAAAAGTAGTGTTAAACACTAAAGAACAACAGTGTTAAACGCTGGAGACAAAACTCCCAAATTAGTGTTAAACACTAAAAGACCATCAGTGTTAAACACTGGAAATATAGAATCCCAAATTAGTGTTAAACACTAGAAAATAACAGTGTTAAATACTAGAAATAAGGTTTTCAAATTAGTGTTAAACACTAAAAAATAATCAATGTTAAACACTGGGAATAAAGCTCTCGAATTAGTGTTAAACACTAAAGAAAAAGGATTCACGTGTGGACACGTGAGGGCGCCCAAAGGTGGGACTAGATTCCTTTTCTTCGTTCTGCAATTAAGTGTTAAACACTTTTTATATTTTTATTTTGAGCATCACGTGTTGACACGTGATGGGGATTTATGCGCTGACTGTTAAAGCATTTACCAAGGGGTCACGTGGTAACACGTGAGAGTGCCCAAAGCCTTCATTTCCTTTGCTTTTTCTTTCTGCGTTTTGGAAGTCACGTGGGAGCACGTGAGGCATTGCCTCAAAGCTTCTTTTCTTCAGGGATCTTTTCAAGGGTCACGTGGGGACACGTGACCTTGGTTCTTTGCATGCATGGAGATCTTTTAAGTCTCCTTATTTTTTAAGAATTGAATTCTCTGTAGGGTTAAACCCTGATTACGACTTTGGAGGAATTAAATTCCCATTTTTGAAAGAATTAAATTCTTGTGTAGGGTTAAACCCTAGTTTCATTTTAGAGGAATTAAATTCCTATATATGTTAAAGAATTAAATTCTTGTATAGGGTGAAACCCTAGTTCTGTCTTGGAGGAATTAAATTCCTATAAATTTAGGAGAATTAAATTCTCAATTAGGGTTAAACCCTAGTTTTTGTCCATCTTGAAGGAATTAAATTCCTATAATTGTAGGAGAATTAAATTCTCATATAGGGTTAAGCCCTAATTTCATCTTGGAGAAATTAAATTCCTATAAATTTAGGAGAATTAAATTCTCTGAACTCAATCCTCCCTCTAAGTCTTGGATCTGCATGGCAAAATCTCAACCCGATGAGAATTAAATTCTCAACCTATGGGGAGATTTGCTTCTGCAGATCTTCAACCAGAGGAAGAACTAAGTTCTTTTTGCAGAAGAGTTAAACTCTTAGATTTTGAGAATTAAATTCTCTTTTTGAAGTTTTTATCCCCTTTCTTTTCTCACCTAGGGTTTTCTTTGCTGAGAATTAAATTCTCCTTTCTTTTCTCTCTGAATTTTCAAGATATCAAAATTCTATATCTTTCTTCTCCTCTTGGCTCCTATTTATAGAAGAAGGAAAAGAATCAATTTGTTTAATAAATCTTTCATTGTAAGATTTTGTTTGTTTTCATAACTAATATGATCCTTTAGATCACTCAGTGAATTTTATTCCCCATTAGATTTTCAATCCAAAAGCTATTCTGTTTGTTATTTTTGGTGAAATTTAGGGAAATCTTTCCTTGTCTAAAAACTTTCCATAAATTGGTAATTTTTAATCACCCTTGGATTTTTAATCCAACAGTGCTCCATTTTACAAAGCACCATCTTTTCTGTTTGGAAAGATTTAGAGAAATATTTTTCCAGTTAGGGTTTTTGATTCTCTCTTAATTAGAATTTAATTCTATTAATTCATAAATCTTTAGGAACCCATCACGTGTTGGCACGTGACCCCCTGATTAAGCATTTGACCAGAATTTGATTCTGTTGTTTTAAAAAACTCATGAATTATCACGTGTCAGCATGTGACCCTTGGTCACGTGTTGGCACGTGATGCCCCATTGGGGTTTTTCCTTATTATTTTATTATACCTTTAATTCTTTCAGTGGGTTTAAAGGCCCATCACGTGTGGGCACGTGACCTATTTGACTAAGATTCAATTCTTATCATTTCAGAGCCTTCTGGAAGCCATCACGTGTCGGCACGTGACCCCCGATCACGTGTACGCACGTGATGCCTCATAACTTTTGATCTCGGATGAATTATGAGGCCCATAATATATCAAATCGAAGGATTTTTCGAGACACTTTCGATTCCATCAGAATTTAGCTGTTTCTCATTCGGGAGATTTTCAAAATGCAGCCCGGAAAATACTGGTTCGCGTTTTCTTTCTTAGATTACACGTGCATAGCATATTTGCTCATAACTTTTGATCCCGGATGAATTATGAAGCCCATAATATATCAAATCGAATGCCTTTTCAAGACGCTTTCGATGCCATTAGAATTTAGTTGTTTCTCATTCGGGAGTCTGTCAAAATACAGCCCGAAAAATACTGGCTCACATTTTCTTAAACGTATCGTTGCCATTTGATACCTTGGACTTTTTTGCGCAGAATTTTTTTTTTTGGCGGGAACAAATATTTTGATGAAATTGCTCACGCATCCTTCA
The DNA here is from genome assembly GCA_030015575.1 of Agapanthus africanus. NCBI lineage: Eukaryota > Viridiplantae > Streptophyta > Magnoliopsida > Asparagales > Amaryllidaceae > Agapanthus > Agapanthus africanus. The sequence goes on along the minus strand of CM057350.1, from coordinate 52,539,537 downwards.
TGCGACCGTTAATACTTCTTAAGGTACTAACCGACCGATTACAAAATATGCTTACGCATTTAAGCGTAATTCCTCGTTTCGCAATACCTAAGGCTTAGCAGTGGCTCCCAAACCAGTTGGTCTAAGACACTGGGTGATAAAGCACCCTCACTATATTTTAATATGCTGCCTTGATAATTACAAAACCAATGTCCATTTTTTTTCTTCACCATTTATACTTTTTTTTATACCAAGGCGTTTAGATAAGAGCATTGCAAGGTATCCTCTACTATCCCGAGTTTCAAGATGTGTGTAAGTGCGTATAGTAGGGTATCAACGTTCAAATGTTTGGCGTCAAGAATAAGGACTATTTTTCAGACTTAATTTTATTCTCAGATTAGTAATTTTCTTCATCTTACTAACTCTTGAGACAACGGCTCATAACTACTTATTACTAGTTTCATTTAAGAAAAAATCTAACTTTCTTGCTTTTCTTAAATTTTTCCTATCTTTCATATATAATTTTTCACTTCTACTCTTTTATTATATAAAAAAAATTTGTATAGGGCCAAGTGTCAAAAGATAGTTTAGTGAATACAAACCGTCCCCCAAACTTGTTTTCAGCAGTGTTCTCACTAATGTCTTTTTTTTAATGCATCGACCTGTAAACTTAGAGAGAGAAATTAAGAGAGGTAAAATAATAGTCAAATGAAAACTATCCCCAAACTTGTATTTTGGCACGCACAGATATTCAGTGAAGTCTTTTATCACTCACCTCCATTCTTAAAATGAGACAATGTTACCGAAACATGGAGGTGAGGCGGAGAAAATTTAGTTATGATAAAGTGGCTCCTTTAAAAACAGGAGCTCCTCTGCTGGGTCAGCAGAAAAAATACGGTTTTAATCTATGCCCATTTACTTTAAAAATTGAACCGTTTTTTATATTTTCAACTTCTACTGTCCCGTGCGGGTATACATATTGCACCACAAAAGGTCCTTTCCAATGAGATTTAAGCTTACCCGGATGAAGATGGAGACGGGAATCGTAAAGAATGACTTCTTGTCCCGGTGTGAAAGTTTTCCTAAAAAGGTTTTTATCGTGAAATACTTTAGTCCGGTTCTTTACTATCACCGCATTATCATAAACTTCATCACGGAGTTCGCTTAGCTCATTCAATTGCAACTTCCGATAGCTGCTGCCTTGATCAAAATCGAAGTTTAGCTCTTTGATAGCCAACATTGCTTTATGTTCGATCTCGACAGGAAGGTGGCATGCCTTCCCAAACACATGGCGGTATAGAGGCATACCATGATCGGTCTTATAAGCGGTACGAAATGCCCAAAGAGTATCCGTCAATTTGGTTAACCAATCTTTACGGTTTTTAGAAACCGTCTTCTCCAAAATTTGCTTGATCTGCATATTTGAGATTTCAGCTTGCCCGCTTGTTTGGGGATGATAGGGCGTACAAAGTTTATGGTTAATTGCATATTTCCGCATCAAAGTCTCGAAAAACCGATTACAGAAATGCGTCATCGCGAAAAGATATTTTCTTTAAGGAACTTAATAACAACTTCGTTGTCATTAGTGCGACACGGTATTACTTCCACCCATTTTGAGACATAATCAACCGCCAACAAGATATATAAATTCCCAAAAGAGTTGGGAAAAGGGCCCATAAAATCAATACCCCAAACGTCGAATATCTCCACAACCAAGATAGGTTGGAGCGGCATCTCATTTCTACGTGAAATCTGACCCAAGTGTTGACACCGCAGGGAAGTTTTGCAATGATCATATGCATCTTTAAATAATGTTGACCAATAAAAGCCACATTGCAAAACTTTCTCCGCTGTTTTTCGAGGACCAAAGTGACCGCCGCATGCCTGATCATGACAAAATGATAACACACTCTTGAACTCATCGTTAGGGACATATCTGCGAATGATTTAATCGGAACAATACTTAAACAAATAAGGTTCATCCCAGTAAAAGTGTTTTACTTGTGATAGAAATCGAAGTTTGTCTTGTTTCGACCAATTGCTAGGAATAAGTCTCGTCGCTAGATAATTCACAATATCGACGAACTAAGATTCACAAGATACGGTCAAGAGCTGTTCGTCAGGAAATGAGTCATTTATCGGCACGGTCAACGTTGGTGAAGAAGAGATGCGTGAAAGATGGTCAGCTACTACGTTTTCACATCCACTCTTGTCTCGGATGACAAGATCAAATTCTTGTAACAACAAGATCCAACGTATTAGCATGTCCTTAGCATCCTTCTTCGATAAAAGGTGTCGTAGGGCGGAGTGATCAGTGTAAACCACTATTAGCGAGCCAATCAAGTAGGGCCTGAATTTTTCTAATGCAAATACAACTGCCAAGAGTTCTTTCTCGATAGTTGTGTAATTAATTTATGCATCGTTCAAGGTCCTACTTGCATAGTAAATTACATATGGCATCTTATCAATGTGTTGTTCTAAGATTGCACCAATAGCAAAATCTGATGCATCACACATAAGCTCAAACGGGTGATTTCAATCCGGAGATGATAGAACGGGGGCTATAGTGAGAGATCTTTTAAGCGATTCAAAGCAGCCCCACAATCCGAATCGAAGTGAAATGTAGTATTCTTGGCCAAAAGAAGAGTTAAGGGTCTAGCAATTTTGCTAAGGTCCTTAATGAATCTCGTATAAAATCCTGCATGACCAAGAAAGGATCATATATCTTTGACGCATTTGGGACGAGAGAGGTTATGGATGACATTTATTTTAGTTTTGTCTACCTTAATGCCTTTTCGTGAAATTATATGTCCAAGGACAATACTTTCTTGGACCATGAAATGACATTTTTCCCAATTCAAAGTTAAGTTCTTATCCTTACAGCGGGTAAGAACCGCGTCAAGATGACGAAGACAGTCCTCAAAGGAGTCCCCGAATATGGAGAAATCTTCCATAAATATCTCCAGAAAATTCTCAACCATGTCTGAGAATATCCCCATCATACACCGCTGAAATGTAGCGGGAGCGTTGCATAACCCAAATGGCATGCGTCTATAAGCAAAAGTACCGAAAGGACAAGTAAATATGGTTTTATCTTGATCCTTTTCGGCGATGGGGACCTGGTTATAGCCAGAGTATCCGTCCAAGAAACAATAGTATTCATGTCCAGCTAATCGTTCTAACATCTGGTCAATGAAAGGTAGAGAGGAGTGATCTTTTCTCGTTGCGGCATTGAGTTTCCTATAATCAATACATATGCGCCACCCAGTTTGGGTGCGTGTTTAGATTAACTCATTAGCCTCATTAGTTATGACCATGATAACAGACTTTTTAGGGACTACATGAATAGGACTTACCCATTGGCTATCAGATATTGGGTAAATTATACCACTATCTAAACACTTGACGATTTCTTTCTTTACCGCCTCCTTCATGACGGGGTTTAACCGTCTTTGTGGGTCTCGGGTTGGTTTGGCTTCATCCATCAAATGTATATGATGTTCAACAATTAATGGACTAATCCCTTTGATGTCAGCCATTGTCCAACCAAATGCTTGCCGATTCGATCTCAATACCGTCAAAAGATCGTTCTCTTGCTCTAAAGCTAGAGAAGCAGATATTATTACGGGTAAAGACTTATTCTCACCTAAATATGCATATTTCAGATGAGAAGGTAGCAGTTTGAGATCTAGAGTCGACGGAGAGACGATAGAAGGAGGGGTAAGGGAATGATATTCGGACTCCCCAAGAGGTTCATAACTTGCATAGGATATTGACTCGGAAAGCGTTACTGACTTTTGCGACAAGTCAAAAGATTCGAACTCGGGGGTGGACTCGTCAAAAGTATCCTCACTATAATGATTTCCCAGATCAAACAATGTCGCACTAGTGTTGTCGAGATCATCATAGCAAAGTACTTCAGCTTCGCAGCTGTCGGAAGCTATCTCGTTGATGGAACAGACATCGATTAAATGAGCAGAAGGTTCAGATGGTTGACTTCCTAGCTTGTAAATATTAAGCTCAATTGTCATCTTCCCGAAAGATAAGTTCATAGAACCGTTACGACAATTAATGACAGCTTTGGAAGTTGCTAGGAAAGGTCGACCGAGTATCACAAGGATTTGGTTGCGTGGGTTCGCCACAGGCTGTATATCTAAAACATTAAAGTCCACAGGGAATATGAATTCCCCGACTTTGATTAACACATCCTCTAATTCACCCCTAGGTTGGGCGATAGATCGATCTGCCATCTGGAGAGTGCAGTGGGCAGGTTTCAACTCTCCTATACCTAACTGCTTATAGACGGATTATGGAAGCAAGTTAACACTATCACCGAGGTCAAGTAGAGCACGATTGATACTTTTACCCCCAATAGTTATAGATATTGTAGGACAACCGGGGTCCTTACATTTCTTAGGCAATTGATGGGTAAAAGCTATGCTCACGTTACTTGTCATGAATACCTTTTTCGGCACTTGAGTTTTTCTTTTCCTATTGCACAAGTCCTTAAGGATTTTCGCATAAGACGTAACTTGTTGAATAGTATCTAGGAGAGAGATATTTATGTTAACTTGCTTAAACATTTCCACAACTTTCTCCATTTGTGCGTTAGGTTTGTTGGCCCTCAACCTGTTTGGAAAAAAAGCTTTATCAATAAGTCTTGGGTCCAACATTTGTGGAGAAACTTGTGGCGATGGAATCGATCCCAGAACTGGAGTAGAGATCGTTTTAGGTAGATTCAAGAAAGTGGGCGGAGTGTTCGAGCCTTGGGGAAAACGGAGAATAGGCTCGGAAGAAAGTGGGAGACTAGACGAATTAGGGGAAGAAGTAGAAGCCGGGGTATCATTAATATCACCGACGTGTTCATTAACATGTTCACCCACTTGGTTATCTAGCACTCTTCCCAATCTCAACGTGGTGACGGCACTCACACTATGATTTTGTGAGTGGCCAGGATTCGGTAGGGGTTGAGATGGAAGTTTCCTTTTTTCTCTTGCACATATCGCGGCATTTATTTGTGCAAGTTGTGCTTCTATCGATTTTATACTCTCACCGTGGGAGTTGGTGGTCTGTGTTAAAGATCGGATAGAAGACTTTATTTCGTCCGTCGATTGCATGGATTGTTTAATAAACATATCCACGCTTCGTTCGAGTGCAGATGAGTTTTCATTCTCGGCCATTTGGAAAGAATTATTGGCTGGGTTTTGAAAAGGTTGCGATTGAAAAGGGTGCTGACTCTGTGGTGGTAGTTGTTGTTGCTGTGGATGAGGTGTTTGATAATTGCTTTGGAACTGGTTTTGATTTTGGTTTTGGTTTTGGTTCCAAGTAAATTTAGGATGATTCCTCCACCCATGATTGTATGTAGAAGAATAAGGATCGTTTCTAGGTCGCTGCTGAAAAGTAGCATTAGTGTGTTCTTGACCTTGAAATGGTGCATTTGAAGGACATTCTTCCATCAGATGTGATAGATCGGAACAGCAACCACATACAGTCTTAAGAAGCGTAACCTGGTTTAGGGAGATTGATGAGAATTTGTTCTCCATAGCCTCGAGTTTCTTTTGTATTGCTGACATTTCGGCCTTTACGGCTATGAAAATATCGAGCTGATGGATACCTCCCCTAGAAGGTGGTCTAACGCTTTCCCACTGCAAAGTGTTTTCAGCGAGATCTTCCAGATATTTTGTGGCTTCACCAACATCTTTGGACATGAAATTGCATTGACACATGGTTTTAAGCATCTGCTTTGTCGCTGGATTAATGCTCTCGTATATAATTCGGTACAGATCCTATCTATGTATTCTATGATGTGGATATTGGACAAGCAAATTCTTGAACCGTTCAAAGCACTTCCAAAATGGATCATTGGGAAGCTGGGTAAACTGGTTGATTCCGCTCCTAACACGGGCGGTCTTATGATTAGGGTAAAAAAATTTAAGGAACGCTATCACGAATTCATTCCAATTGGTAATAGAATGTACGGCAGTATTATAAAGCCATTTTTCTGCCAAGTCGCGCAAAGTGAACGGGAGAAGACACAAGCCAATAGCATACACGGACAGTTGTGAAGTACCCATCATTGCGCATACGTTTTCGAATTTGGTGATAAAAACGTATGCGTCTTCAGACTCGAGCCCGTGAAATTTGGCCAACAGGTTGATGTAGTGGGGTTTAATTTCAAGATTATCCCTGTTGGCTGGTGGAATGGATAGACGGGTAGGAAGTGGATCGCGTATAGGATAGAATCTCTCTTGGAGAGAAATGCGCGGTGGATTCTACGTACCTACGGGCGGTGGCAGGGTGGTGTTATAATCTGATGGAGTACCGTCCATCTCGGTCGATGTGGTGGGTGGTGGGGAAAAAGAAAATGAAGAAGTACCGACTTCGGAGTCGATAGCCGAAACGTGGACAAGACGGGCACTAGAATCCCGTGTCCAGCTAAGCATACACTATACGGTTTTAGCGCAAATGGCAGCGTGTGCGTGATTTAAAATTAATTTGCTTTTTAAAAAGTGGGATTTAAGAAAAATCACACAAAAATGCACAAACAACCCTAGAACTAAGGTTACTTAGGTCAAGTCTCTAGACCGCTCCTAGACTTCCAAAGGATAAGTGATTGATGATGTTTTTAGAGTTGTGTTGTAACCGCAATCAATAACGGTGTCGTGTGTAGCTAGACCGAGATGAGTACGAGTCGTCCTCAGGGAAACGTTGAATCTTTTAATCTTACTTTAGACGCGTTGATTAGGAAAGGAGGAAGAATAATGAATAGTGAAGAATGGTTGTAAATTCTAGATCCACGCCAAACACAGATGCAGGATGTAGATCTAGATTAACTACGGATGTAGGTTTTATTTTAGAAGGGGGCTTGTAGGGTTCGTTAAGATTTAGTAGTCATGGATGATTAATTAAAAATTACTCCTCTTATCTTTTAATAGATTTAAAACTAGATCGACAATGATGCATGTAGATTAGGGTTTCTGGAAGAAAAAGGGTTCCCACTCTTAACCCCTACCTTGACTTGGATCTACGTTCATGTCTAGCCTTTACCAAAACAATTGTTAATCTAATCTCTAATCGTGGTCGTAACTATCAATGAATTGATAGCGCGCTCGATTAGGATATTAACTATTCTTTTGATAAAGTTTATAAACTTTATAGGACGTAAAAAGAGTTTAAGGATCTTCATCATCCATTGATCTACCCTAACCCTACGAACCCTAACAAGCGGAGAATTACTCGCGCATGTTGGGAAAAAAAAAGATAGAAATCATGAAGAAAATAAAATGCAATAGAATAAAACTACCTGTTCCCCCAATCAGAGCAAGGCTCTGTTTGAATTTTAAAATTCAAATCTTTGAAGAAACGCTTCAAATTCCATGCGTTGCGCGCAATGCGCCACGTGTCAAAAGTTGACACGCCAGCACAACGCCCAAGACAGCGCGTCCAATCAGAGCAAGGCGCTTTAGAAAACAAAAGTAACGCTCAGTTGCGCAAGCGCTGCGCAGTTGCGCAAACACCGCTGCGCGACACGTGTCTGCGCAGTCGCGCAAACACTGTTGCGCGAGCGCACCTCTGCGCGACACGTGTCTGCGCTGTTGCGCTGCGCGACACGTGTCTGCGCAGTTGTGTTTGCGCAACTGCGCAGCGCTTGCGCAACTGAGCGTGCGCAAGCGCTTCGCTGCGCGACACGTGTCTGCGCAGCTGCGCAAGCGCTTCGCTGCGCAACACGTGTCTGCGCACTGCGGATTCTTGCGCAAAACAGAATAAATCTTGTTAAAATAAGAAGATTTTTTTGTATAAGACAGGGGCCTTTTGATCAAAGATCCAACGGTGGGGAAAATTCCGCAAATCACTCAGAAAAAGATCTATGTAACAAATTTAACTAATTAATGGGCACTATAAAAAGGACCCCAGACCTTAATTCAAAAGAATGAAGATCTTGCTAAAAAAAAAAGAGAAGAAAACTCTTGAGAACTTTTGAAGAATACAAAAAAAGGTAAAACCTTTAAAAGAAGAGAAAATTCTCTTAGAAACAGATCATTGATCTAAGAACAAGATCATGGATCTTCAACAACAAATAAATAAGTAAATAAATAAAAAATAAATAGTGCCTTGCACTTGTTATGAACCCTTGGTTCTCTGGGATAAAGAAAAACAAGAAAAGAAAAACTTGTTTTTCTTTGATCTAAATTTAGATCAGAAGATTAAAAAGTGCCTTGCACTTCTGTTCTTGAATCTAAAAAAAAAAGATTCTTAGTACTCTGCACAAATGCAGTGCATTACTTGAAGGGCCAGGCCCAAATCAGAAAGACCTAACAGGCCAAAATAAATTGCAAAGCAATAAAGGGCAGAGCCCAAATGAAATTGATGCTCTGCATCATTATAAAGGGCAGGGCCCAAATCAAAACTGATGCTCTGCATCCTTTCTGGGCAAGGCCCAAATAAAAATAAAAAGAAATGCTATGCAAAAGCAGATAAAACGTTGGATATTCTCAACTGGACTTAGCCCAATGTTGGCCATAAGTCCTTAAATTAAATTGACTGAGCAAGATTGCTCTCTTAAATCAATTTACTACCGGTTCAAGGGTACATCTCCGAACTCCTCTGGCACATGTCGTTGTAATCCTTCAACGACATCAGAGAGGTGACGGGTCCCGACGACCACATATGAATATGGACCGAAACGTCCCTAAACTAATAGTGGACCGAAACGTCCCTAAACTAATATTGGACCGAAACGTCCCTAAACTGGAATATGGACCACCACGTCCCTAAACTGGCGATAGATCACTACGTCCCTAAACTGGAACAATAGAGCCTCCAAATGCTCTTTTGCTGGATCTAAACGATCCTGTTTAAGTTGATCTTAGCCCCAAACACGGTTAACGTATCCTTAAACATTCAAATGGACTACAAAATTCCAAATCAACTCTGGTTCGAGGGTACATCTCCGAGCTCCTCTGACACATGTCGTTGTAATCCTTTAACGACGTCAGAGAGGTGACGAGTCCTGACGGCCATAAATTAAATGAATCACTACGTTAAGTTGATCTCAGTCTCAAACAGGACTGACGTATCCTTAACGAACGTTTAAGTTGATCTTAGTCGCAACGCGACTAATGCATCCTTAAACTAAAAACACTAAACCCAAATCTAAGTAAATACGGATTTGGACTAATCCACGTCCTACGGGCGACGGCATTACTCAGTCTCCGTATACAATCCACGGGCAACCACAAATAAAACAAACACACACGACACGAAGTGAAATTCTGGAGAAGGAGAAAGTTGTTACCGCGATGCGGTAGCATGATTAACTGCAGGGGCTTGCGCCTGCAGGGAAGAGCGTCCCCACAATCAAAAACCCCTCAAGCGAGGGGGAATCTGACGAAGTCTGCTACATCGGCCGCATCCGTATAAACCTCCGATACACGGTGCCATAAATCAACTTGGCATCTTCGGAGAGGTGGACGAATAAAACCAAATAGCATCTGCCTCGAATCTCAGCGTCAGGACATCGCGGTCCTGTGCGCCGTCCTTTCGGAGGGGAACAGATTCTGGCACGCCCGGTGGGACCTCTTCCTCTTTCCACTCCACGCTTCATGTGTCGTCTTCGCGAACCATTCGCGGTTTGTTAATGGTTGCCTTCGGATTTCAAGTTACTAAGATTTGGTCTTTTGCCTGGCGCAGAACTCAAGATTCAATGGCCTCTAACTGCACCAACTGCTCGAAGTGCCACTGCAACGGACGCTCCACCTCACCGGAAGGTGTAGCATATGGGCCCCAAGCGGCTTCCTTCCTCACTCTGCCGGTAGATCAGGTGACCCAAGCCACCACTGGTCTGTTCTTTGGGACCATGATCCCACCTACAAGCTTCCCTATACCAATACCTGCACCGGAAGTGAACAAGAAGTCGGTCTTCGATCGGCTTACTGCTACGACGGCCCCTGTCAACGGGTCTCCCACTACCAAACCGACAGCCTCTGTTTTCACCAGGATAAATCAGAACTCTAAATTGGCTGTCTCAAGGAAAGCAATAACTGCTGCTCCAGAAGTCGTCAAGGCGGCTTCCCCTGTCAAATCGTCAGTCTTTTCAAGACTGACGATTCCTACTCCTGCCCCTGCTCAAGGATCCGTCTTCGGCAGGTTGAATATCACCTCTCAAAAGACAACCTCAGTCTTTGAAAGGTTAACACCAGCGACGCCTCACTCAGGCAGGGGGAAAAAAGAAGCTGTCTCTATCTCCGAGCCAGTTCCAATGGCTCGTCATGCTCGACGTCGCCATTGGCGACGAGTGAGGAAGGCAGGGGGCAACTCCCCCTCAGGGCTAGCTCCACCGGCTCCAGTGGTGGAAGTCAACGCTGCTGTTCCAACTGGGAACAGCTTTGAACCACTGAGGAGGGTGCGTAAGAACTCTCCAATCGCTACCTTGAAGAGATCTCCTCCACCAGCGGAGAGAGTTATGAAAATGAAACAAGAACAGCCCCCTCAACGGCTATCTTTGAAAGTTTATAAAGTCTGGCGAAGGGTTCAAAACTCTGTGATTGATCCAGACCAATTTCGTCGCCAGAAAAAGGCGAAAGTGGAAAAAGACAAGGACCGCCCCTTTAAACAGCAGGGGACAGCAGTTGCTAGGATGCCCACTTCAACGGCTCCTTCAACCCCAACGGCCCACAAAAGAAGGAGGCCGGAGAAAGCTCCCGCGTCAGCAGCAAAGGTTAAAAATGGTGAACCTAAACGCCCCAAGTCAGGGGGCATAACAGTTCATACGGTTTACATGGCATCGGGAAAAGAAGACAGCCGTGCATCAACGGGTCATAGACAGCTTACACGGTCAGTGACCAAGGCTCAGGAGCAGCAACAAAAGCTCCAGGAGATGATGAATGCTATGGCCGCACTTACAGGGCCGAAAGAAAACCACGAAACGTCCTCTGATGAACGTCAGGAACAAGAGACCGACGCCGAGTTCCTTTGCCGAATATTAGAGAAAAAGGACAAAGAGGCCGCCAAACAAGCAGCCAACATACAGCGTATGGGCCTCCTCTTCCAAGACATGATCGGGATGATGATACAACAAGATCCTCCAGCCGAAGAGCCCCCGGTCGTCCTTGGAGATGATAGGGGAGAGACATCAAATCCTCTGCCAGCTTTGTCAACGGCTAAAGAGGATACAATTTCTAAAACTGACTTGGACGAATATATAGCCCAACAAATACGGGTTCATCATGCGGCTGAGGCAGCCGGCCAGGTCGTAAAAACGGGGCGGCCATATCCAAGTTGGTACGATCAAATCAAATACCCGCCAGGTTATACGATTCCCAAGTTCCATGTCTACAAGGGGACGGGCAATCCTCACCAGCATGTTGCCCAGTTCAGGGCACTCTGCGGCAATACCGGTGGAGATGACAAGCTTTTACTTCGCCAGTTTGTTGGAAGCTTATCGGATACGGCGTTCGAATGGTACTCTGAGCTCCCGAACGACTCTATTAAAACCTTCGCGGAGATGGAGCTGTTGTTTACTCAGCGTTTTTCAAGCGCTAGTGAACGTACCCCGATGACAGCACTGATTAACGCCAGGGTAAAAGCCGGCGAGACGTGGGTTCAGTACGCTATACGATGGCGGAACTTATGGTCAAAGTGTGAGCAGCGCATTGAAGAAGCTCCCGCGGTGGGTATGTTTGTGGGAACACTCGATCCACAAGCAACCATCTCGCAATTCATGATGTTCTTCAAGCCGACAACCTTCCAGGCTTTGATTGACAAACTAGCGCAGATGGACCAGATGGGCCATAAACCCCCTCTCCCAAAGCCAGACTCCCGAAATGATAAAGGGAAGGGAAAAGCGATCGTTGTCGCTAATACCCAACAACAGCCGAATAATGCGAAGCCGGTTGTGCGTCAAGGTAATACGCGTCCATACGTAGACCTTAAGGAGAGACTAGGGCGTCCTTACTCCTTTCCCCGTGATAAAACGAAGAGGTTATTCGAGCTGGCGTTACGCAACAGACTCATAAACCTGCCAGATCCAAAACGTTCGTTGCAACCAAGTGACGTCAACGAGCCCAACTACTGTCCTTATCATCGAGTACTAGGCCATCCGATCGAAGATTGCTACGTCTTCAAGAATTGGCTTGAAAACCAGTACCGACAAGGCAAGTTCGCGTTATCTGACAAATGGAAGGTGAATCCCCCGCAGCCCCACACCTCTAAAGGGACGAATTCACCGGGGGCAACATGCTCCGTCATTGAAGAAGCTCCTTGGGAGGTCGTATTATCAGCCAAGACAAAGAGGATGCTAAACGATCTTCAGACATGTCCAGCGGTCAAGTGGAAGAATCCGTTGGAACCGCAGGTCATTGAAGGGATGTTGAAGCCACGTCCAACTCTAAGGACCGATGGTGGCGGTTTAAGCACTTGCAGCCAGCCATCAAAATCTTCGAAAAAGAAGAAGAAGAAATCTAAGAAGCCCGTGAAGCCTGGTGGCAAACACACGGACTTACAAAAGCAAATTGACGCGTTGGAAGAATACAACCAAAAGGCGCGGACTCCCATTACGCTCCAAGAATTCCTCAACCACGTCTTTCAAGAGGAAGGTGAGGGAGAAAGTTCGTCAGATGAAGCTGAAGAATGCGTGGCGAGCTGTCATATGATTTCCCATTCGAACGATGAGGAGACCCCTTGTACTGAAACGCTGGGGGCAGATTCTGAACCAAAAGTTCTGGGGCCATCAGATGAAGTAATTAACACATTCCTTAATGAGGCTCGGTTGAAAAGTAAAGCTGATCGGGAGCGCGAGGCGGTTATATTTGAAAGGGCCAAGCGCCTGCGACTTGATGAAGGAGCTGAGACGATCCCGTTGGAGCTGAACATCTCCGTTACCAACAAAAGCCAATTCAAGATAAAAAAAAAGTTTGCTAAGGCCATGTCAATGGGTATGAAGCTACCATCCTCCGAAGAAGAAATTACCGGTGAAGCGAAAATGCACCCGTCTTATTGCTTGTATCATCAAAAGATTTCGCACCCCACTCAAGAGTGCAAAGCTTTCGATAGATGGTGGCAAGGATACGTTGCTCACTGACAACACTTTAAGCGGGAAAAGCGTAAAGCTCGTCGAGAGTAAAGAAATATGACCGAAAGGCTTAAAAGAACTGCTGGCGATTGTTGCGTGGTTAACACCGGTGGATCACAAGTGCCTACATTCGGAAGTGATTCTGATGAAGAACTAGAACTTGCCCCTCTCTTCAAAGAGTCCGCTTCGAGAACAGAAGAAGAACCAAAGGTTTGCGAAAATATCCGGCTACGTAATCGCACGCTGCCCGAAAAGAACCTCGGACCCTCGAACAGAAAAGATAAAGGGAAAGAAAAGGTCTCTGAAGATATCATCTTAGATGACCAAGTGGCGGAAGAGTTAAACGCCAAGAACCCGCCGAAGAGAAATAAGGTAGACTACAACGTTTTGGCGCATCTGAGGAAGCTGCCCTCACAGCTCAGCATTCTTGACGCCCTTTTGCTATCAAAAAAGGTGAGAGATTCGTTGATTAAGGCGCTCCAAGACCCGGAACAATTCCAAGCATGCCTGGCCGAGGAAAAGATGAAGGATGAATTAGAGGAAGTGCACACGGCTGATGTTACTTTTGGCGATGAAGACCTTCTACTTGGGACGTGCGAACACAATCGCCCTCTCTATATGTCTCGGGATACTGCCATGATATAAGGATAGGCAAAATCCTGATCGATAACGGGTCGTCTGTTAACCTACTCAACGTGCGGGTGTTGAAGGAAATCTGCATGAGCGTCCAGCACCTTGCTCGGGACAAGATCACCATCTCCGGGTTCGACTCCCAATCGTCAAGGACTCTTGGATCTGTGATACTGACGCTACGCTTCGGGCTACTCGTCACGGACATTAAGTTCCACGTCATAGACGCCAAGACATGCTACAACGCTTTGCTCGGCCGACCATGGTTACACGAGTACAACATCATCCCTTCTACACTGTAAGTCGATGTTCAACACCCCAATACTTGTGGGGAGGCGGAAATATGAATAACAATCAAGTTCTATGATCAAACATCGATTAACCGTATGAATCGTTTGCTATACAAGTTTTAACAAAAGCTTTAGAGTTTTAATCTACTATGCGAAGAGATTATACCAAACGGTTCTAGTCCTTCGTCTTGATGTTGTCTACGGCCTCTTTGGATCTCCACGTCCTCTTCGGCTTTCTCCCGTGATAGACGATCCACCCGAGAACCCTAATCCATGCTATAACCTCTAAACTTGAGGTTACTTAGTTTCTCTAGTTGCTAAATAGAGTAGCTAAGGTGATGTAGAGATAGGTTATGGAGTAATTAGTCTTTCCTAATCCTTGTTCTCAACTCATGAGGGGTAGGATTAGGGTTTGGTGAAGGAGAGAGAGCTTGAAGAGAGAGAGTGAGAAGATGATAATGATATTATTATAATGAATAAAGCTTCTCACTTGATATATATGAAACATAATGAGTTTAAAAGAAATGAATAATAAGTGAATATTCATCATGTTTCATTTAATCAAGTGGGTGATTCATCATGTGAGTCATTAAGCAATAAATGATGCATTAATGATATGATGAATCACTCACAATGAGTCACTTAATCATTAAATGAAAATGCCACCTCTCTCTTTATGTCACATCCTTCTAGAAGCTTCCCCGAAAATTACGAGAACGCCCCTCTCATCCGTGAAAACACGGAAAAACTTTAGACTGTATAAATCCAATAACCTGATACTAGAATCTGGCTTAAACCAAAGCCGGCTAGTAAAAACTGTCCGAATGTCGTACGTGCGTTTAAACACGTATGCGTCCGAACCTTTGTCGTAAAACCATACGACCTCTATATCTTTTCGCCTGGGTTTGGGAAATCTCTGTGTGGGACTCTAAAGACTCGACTACTACGCTGGCAGTGGGTTTAACCACAGACCGCAAGCGGCACTAGCTGTACGTAACGGTCCCCAGGTAGTTGTCGATAAGAAAGCTGATGAGGTAACCCATCTGAAATCCTACTGAGCCTGTCTGTGACAATATCCGCGCAGTCCGGTCTGTTCGTCTAAGAGTATCACATGTACGGTCTAGGGAGGTGGTGGACGTCAGACCCCTAATAACCATACAAGTCGTGTCGGTATGGCTTTATCACCATCCGAGAATCTACTGATCAACCTATCAGTAATTCTCAATCAGCCCTGGCCAGGGACTTATGGTAATGACCAAACGACCACAGTGTGATATCAACTCCCTATACCGGGAGAGACGAATCCCTAACAGTCGCTCGCTGCCTCCATGTGGCTCGGGACTGTGCCCAACTGAAACCTGTTTGCACGACTCCTTTGAGCCGTGGTAGGGTAACAATCAAAGCACAGTGGGAACTCACACGAGACAAATGATGAACTTAAGTCAACGGACTTGTCACGACCCGAAAGTACGGAACGTGACTGGCACTTAGATTACGAGACGTCTAAAGGCGTACCGTAACCTAAGTCAGCCAAAGCCCAGAAATATAACCCAAAATCAAAAGAGAGTGAAGGAAAACCTTAAATGAAAACGGTTTTGAAATCAATTAAGTTGCATAGAATCCAAAAAAAGAACATCAAAAATTTCTGAAAATTTCGGCAGAGTCTCCCCTGTATTTTCTATCCCCCAAAATGGGTACAACAAGATAATAAACCTGTAATCATAAAAATGGCATCCCCAAGCGGGAGCTAGCTCTTCGCCCAAGGCGGATCACAACCACATGCAATATAATAGTAATATCAAGAAAAAGAGCATAAAAGAGATGCAAATACCAGAAAACACACGTCGGCTCAAGGGAGCTCGACCCAAAAGAAACCACAAATATACAAATCTCTCAGTCTCATCACTAGGTCGCATATACAATACAAGTGGTAGATGGAGAATACTGGATACAATGATAAAGCAAAAAGAAATAAAGTATACTCGCAACCCACCTACGGGCGATGTCGCGAGTCTGAGCAAAAGGAACTGATGACAAGATAGCCCGCCGCTACAAGACTGACGGGTCCGACCTGCAAGACACTGTGGCACAACGGGGGTGAGTTGCCAGCTCGTGAGTAAATATAACATCTAATAAGGCAATCGTAAGAATGCACGCAATGCACCACAACATGCATGTCCATATGTGCTATGATATCTCTAGTATGCATGCACAGGTATGCAATGTCATTATTAAGTCTTTAAGTGTTTTAACTACTAAGGTTATTGAATTCTTAACTTTAGAGCATGAATATCTGTATAATAGCTAAATATCATCAAGAAATCATCTGAAAACCCGTGTCAAGCATCGACACCAAAAAGGAATCATATCTGTCTCAATATCGGGCTCCGTCAGTCCGGATCGGCCCATATCATAAATCTCACGACAACGGTCGGTATCCTCCGGATATCCGCCGCGCCAGACATCACCGGTAGGTAGTCTTCCCCTGCCAGGCTCATCGTCTACAACTCGATCTTCTTGCCTCGGGGTACCATACCGGGCCCACCATGTACCCGAGACGGTTCATCCACTCCTCGAATCGGGTCTCGAAATCCAACAGAAAACATGAAAACTCATGGTGGACAACACATACATCACGAGAAAACCGCAACTTTGTTTTAAAAATGATAAATATAAGCTTTTGTTAAATTCTTGCGGTTTTCCCCAAAAATCCAGAAATCGCAGCAAAACTGAAATCCTCAAGAAAATCATAATGTCCACATGTTATATATATGACAAATGTCTATGATATCAATGTGTATGATGTAAATTTTGCTAGAGTTCTATGTAAATATGATGCTGATGCGAGATATGTGCATGCGATGCAGTTTCATATATCAAGTATGAATGCAGGTGATGATATTAAAATAAACAGGTTCTATCGTGCACGTGGCATGTCAATTACCAAGGCGTGTGTGTCACATGAATAGTGCGCGTGCAACATATGCCAATGGTAAGGTGTTCGTGTCCTACGAAATGATATCGCATAGGTAGAGATGAATGTCCATGCAATTTAACATACTGTTCGCTATAAGGGTATGCAGTGTACATGAATGGATAAGCTAACTAACAATATAATCTTGTAAAAAGTAGGGTAATCCTAACTAGGGGGGCGCCTCGCGCCATCCAGACGATTCCCCCATAGATGAATATATCTACTCACCAGAAATCCCCGCTAATCTGATCCGGCCACCGCTTTGCCTTTACGCGCCGTGTCCGATGTTTCTCTGACCGATCCTAAATTTGCACAACACCAAGTATAAGATTACATAACCCTAAACGATGCAAGTCACATTATACAAATATCGACACTCACGAATTAATCATAGCATGCACTCGGTGCGCGGAAAAACGCACGAAAATCGCAATCCTTTAACTAAAATCGTCATTTCGGGGAAATCGACAAAACTACCACCCGACTAGACGAAACACCGCGTTTGCGCATTCTAATAATCCTATACGAAGCTAATAATATTGCTAACCTAACGCGAATTGACCGCATTCTATTTTCTACAAAAATCTAGTAAGCGAATTTCTAGCCGATTTGATACAAACATCGAAATTTGTCGGTTTAGCAAGCATATAATTTCACCATTAACCATTCTAATCAATTAGACAACCATCCCTAACATAATCCAACCATTATTCTACAAACCCTAATTTATAAAAATCCAAAACCTTCTCTTGATTTTTCATGAACAAGGATTTACACTAAATTAATACTTTAAACATCTAATTTAGCATAAACAAACTACCAATTTGCAACTAGTTTAGAATTTTCACCTCTCAAGCTTGAACCCTAGCTTGATCAAGTCACCAAGAAGCCTCCTTTCATCATGTTTTCAAACAAATTAGGGTTGAAGAGAGAAAGGATTAGGGTTTGGGTTTGAATGGAGGTGGAAATTTGTGAATTTAAATGGATTTTTAGCAAGAAAAGAAGCAAGATAAAGTGATGAAGTGGGGAAAACCTGCAGGAAGAGGGGTCGGCTGCAGGTATGAGGAGCGAGTTTGGGAAATTTGGAGAAGATTCTAGGTCTAAAACACCCCCACATTATTATTTAATGCTTTCATGTCAACCTTTTTTCAAAAAAACCCATGTTTACCTCATTTTTTCACAAATTTTCCCACCCTAAAACTAAAAGTTTGCAAGACATGATATAATTTTATTAACACCATATTTTAGCTTATAAAGACTCCTAATTAAGAAATTTACCTAATTAAATTTGTATTTATCCCTAATTAAATGTATTTAAAAAGGCTTAAAATAATAAAAAAATTAATTAATTACGAAAAAAAATTTATTTGACTAGAAAATTATAAGTGACATTTTAGTGACAAAATTATAGTAATATCTTATCTAAATTTTGTATAATTAGGTCTACAATGAAAAATACCCATTTTGACTTTTTACGGAAAAAGCCGAAAAATTTGCCGATTACCGAAAAACTGCCTAACGATTTTCGAAGGGTTACAGGACTATCTGCACACATGTCACCTGAGAACTGCTATCTGACGTTAGGTATAATACCATCCAGTCAGTTCTCGGCGAGTCCTGTCCGGTGTACTCACACCCAGTGAGCATCTGTATACAATCTTAGGTGAACACCACCAATGGTTGCGGGACCAATCCATTGCCCCTCGTCAGGGTCTAGATATGTATACACTAGTCTACTCCGGAGTATCGATGCCCAATCTCGATACTCCTGCGACCAGGGACATCTAAGGGTGTGCCTATTGACTATCCAGCTCCCACTAGTATGACTGCCATCACAACGCCGGTAGTCAGACAAACACCCTATGGGCTTTATCAACATATATATATGAATACCAAGTAAAATATATTATACGTTAAGACAAAGTCAAACCAAATAGCGTACTATCATATCAAGCAAGACTGTCATGTACATACATATCCCAAGCATCCTATACTATGTAGGCCTCTAGGGCATATATATCCAACAATCTCCCACTTGCACTAAGGCCTATAATTGGTGCAATGAGTACCCACTGTCTCTACCAGATCCAGTTGCTTGCGTACCGTATGCCCAATATCTCAAAAAGCCTCTCGAACTGTACTTGAGGAATGGCCTTGGTGAATGGATCTGCCGTGTTGTCTTTTGTGTCTACTCTCCGTATCTCGATCTCCCGACGATCCACGATCTCCCTGATCAGGTGAAACCGCCTTAAGATATGTCTGGATTTCTGATGGGACCTTGGTTCCTTCGCTAAAGCTACAGCACCATTGTTATCGCAATACAAAGGTATTGGATTGGCAATGGACGGAACCACCTAAAGTTCAGAAATGAACTTCCTTATCCAGACAGCCTCTTTTGCGGCTTCACTGGCAGCTATATACTCAGCCTCCATAGTTGAGTCTGCGACGGTATCTTGTTTGGAACTCTTCCAACTTACCGCCCCTCCATTGAGGGTAAACACAAAACCCGAAATAGATTTAGAATCATCCTTGTCACTTTGGAAGCCGGAGTCGGTAAAAGCCTCTACCTGGAGGTCCTTATTGCCGTAAATCAAGAACATCTCCTTAGTCCTTCTCAGGTACTTGAGAATGTTCTTCACCGCTATCCAATGTTTCTCACCTGGGTCCGATTGATACCTGCTTACCACACTAAGTGCGTAAGCTACATCTGGTCTGGTACATAATATCGCATACATTATTGATCCTACCGCCGAAGCGTAGGGTATAATGCCCATGCGAGCCCTCTCTTCATCAGTCTTTGGAGACATCTCTTTGGAGAGGATGATTCCGTGACAAGCGGGCATATTGCCGCGCTTGGAATCTTCCATACTAAATCTCTTTAGTATAGTATCTATATACCTGGACTGTGAAAGTCCCAATATTCTATTAGATCTATCTCGATAGATCTTAATGCCCAGAATGTATGATGCATCTCCCAAGTCTTTCATAGAGAATTTCTGTGACAAGAAGAGCTTTACTGATTGTAGTATAGGGATATCATTCCCTATCAGTAATATGTCGTCGACGTACAAAACGAGGAAGACTACTGCTCCTTCTACAATCTTCCTATAAACACATGGTTCATCTACATTTTTGATAAAGTCAAATTCCTTGACTGTTTCATCAAAGCAGATGTTCCAACTCCGCGATGCTTGCTTTAACCCATAAATGGATTTAAGCAATTTGCACACTCTTCCGCTGCTCCCACTGTCTAAGAAACCTTCTGGTTGATCCATGTAAACACTCTCTTCTAGATGTCCATTTAGAAAAGCTGTTTTTACATCCATTTGCCAGATTTCATAGTCATGGAAGGCAGCAATGGCAAGCATGATCCGAATGGATTTAAGCATAGCTACTGGCGAAAAAGTTTCATCATAGTCCAATCCTGGTCTTTGAAGAAAACCTTTTGCTACTAGTCTAGCTTTGTACGTTTCCACTTGTCCAAATGTACCAATCTTCTTTTTGAAGATCCATTTGCACCCAACTGGTTTTACCCCAGGAGGAGCAACTTCTAAAGTCCATACTTTATTGGTATACATGGATTCCATTTCGGATCTCATTGCATCCAGCCACTTTACTGAGTTGCTACTTGTGATAGCCTGCTGAAAACTAGTAGGCTCATCATCATCGATGATGCAATCCTCTCGATCCCCATCAAGAAGAAAACCATAGTATCTTTCAGGAGGATGAGAAAGCTTACTAGATCTGCGGAGTGGCGTTGGTTCGTCATGTTCTATTGAAATCTGAGATTCTTCTAAGTCCTCGGTTGCAGTTTGAGGTTCTGGAATTTCTTCCAGTTCTACCGCGCTCCCACTAATTTCTTTTGCAAGAAATTCGCTTTCTAAGAAGACAATGTGACGAGCGACAAACACCTTTTGTTCTTCAGTGTGGTAGACCATGTACCCCCTTGAATGCTTGGGGTATCCTACAAACTTGCACAAAACCGATCGTGCCTCGAGCTTGTCCGGATTATGCTTTTTAACATATACTGGACACCCCCATATCTTGATATACTTGAGATATGGTCTCTTCCCACACCACATTTCATATGGAGTGGTAGGTACAGACTTAGTTGG
This sequence comes from Agapanthus africanus, assembly GCA_030015575.1. NCBI lineage: Eukaryota > Viridiplantae > Streptophyta > Magnoliopsida > Asparagales > Amaryllidaceae > Agapanthus > Agapanthus africanus. The sequence goes on along the minus strand of CM057350.1, from coordinate 52,518,480 downwards.
AACTCTATTTAATAGATATGCGGCTGATTCTAGAGCAAATCCCCAGAAGGAAAGTGGCAACTCAGCACTACTCATCATTGATCGCACCATATCTAATAGCGTGCGATTCCTTCTTTCTGATACACCATTATGCTGAGGTGTATAAGGTGGAGTAAGCTGAGAGAGTATTCCATTTGCTTTCAAGTATTCAAGGAAACTGGTACTTAAGTATTCTCCACCTCGATCAGATCGAAGTGTCTTGATGCTTTTACCAGTTTGTTTCTCTACTTCATTTTTATACTCCTTAAACTTCTCAAAAGCCTCGGATTTATGTTTTATTAAGAACACATGTCCATACCTAGAGAAGTCATCAGTAAAAGTGATGAAGTAGGAGTGACCACTTCGTGCATGTATAGACATCGGACCACATACATCACTGTGTACTAGTCCTAAGAGTTCGGTGGCTCTTTCTCCGTGTCCAGTGAACGGAGATTTGATCATCTTTCCTTTGATACATGATTGACAAGTTGCATATGATGAATATTCAAACGAATCTAAATATCCATCTTTATGTAACTTAGTCAACCTTGTTTCATTTATATGACCAAGTCTACAATGCCATAGGAAGGCTTGATTCGAATCTAGAGCCTTTCTTTTACGCGTGTTTTGAATATTGAAAATTTGTGGTTGATTAAGTATGTATATGCCGTTTTCCAGTGTGCCAAACCCAATCAGTTCTTGATTTAGGAGAATGTTCATGACATTTCTTTCAAGCACAAAATTATATCCTTTATTAGACAATAAAGACACTGATATAATATTACACAACATACTGGGAATACAAAAACAGTTATACAATACCAAAATGTTTCCACTATTCAACCCTAGGTGATATTCCCCTATTGCAACTGCATCTACATGCATTCCATTGCCCATCCGGAGAGTCATATCACCTGCCCCCAGTACTCTACTATTTCTCAGATCCTGCAAAGAATTACAGATGTGAGAACCAGAACCGGTATCAAGTACCCATGAAGTAGAGTTAACTGAAAGACAATTTTCGATTACGAACACACCTGAAGTAGAAGCAACAACTTGCTTCATGTCCTTGGCTTTGAAGGCCTGACAATCCTTCTTCCAGTGCCCCTGCTTGTGACAATAGAAACACTCGTTCTTTTCTGCCTTCACCCTTCCTGCCTTGTTCGTTCCCTGCACCTTCTTGACCCCACCCTTCGGTTTGGTGGCTTTCATCTTCTTCTTCCCTTTTGCTTTCGCTTTAGATTTAGGAGAAGATGATTGGCCAACATACAGAACGGGGGTCTTCTCCTTTTTCAAGGAGGTCTCTGCTACCCTCAACATATTGAGGAGCTTTGGAAGATCCGCTTCCATTTCGTGCATGTTGAAGTTCAGCACGAACTGAGAGAAGGTGTGGGGAAGGGACTGCAAAATCAAGTCGATATACAAATCATTCTCTAGCACGCATCCCAGGTTTGCGAGTTCCTCAATGAGGGTGATCATTTTGAGGACGTGCTCTCCAACAGGCGATCCTGGAGCTAACCTCATCTGGAAGAGTTTCCTTGAGGTTTCGTACCTCGCGATACGGGAGTGTTCACCATACAATTCCTTGCAATGGAGGAATATGGATGCAATATCCATACTCTCGTGCTGTTTCTGGAGTTCATTATTCATGGACGCCAGCACGATACACTTAGCTCGCTCACAGTCTAGATCCCAGGTTTTACGAACTTCCTTGTCCGCAACTGAGGAATCTGGTCCTGGGATAAGGGGAGGAACAGCGGTGGTAACATATGCAACTTTGTCATAAGTCAGCGCAATATTGACGTTTCTTAGCCAGTCTTTATAGTTCTGCCCGGTTAGTATATTCTTTTCAAGTAATAGTTTTAGTCCAGTCATGGTAGCTGCCAGAGAGAGAGAAAAGAAAACACTCAGCATATGCTCTTGCAAGTTTAGATTGGTTTATTAATTTATCTAAACAGGATGGCTCCCACTGTTTCCTCAAATCCTTCTTCAAAACCTAAAAGAAGAACTAGTCAGGATTTAATCACACGTCATAATACTTGCTTAACCTTTCAGCCAGGCTGGTGTTGGTACTTCGAGGGAGGTTTTCCAACGCTTTCGCGAAGTTCCTTAATTGAAGAACCTCTTTTCCCTGGAGGCGTAGCCCCTCTAACACCTTTCTAGGCACCTACTTGGTTTATAGCATTGATTGTTTAAGTGAGAGAAATTCCCGAGAGTAATCCTACTCATCAGTGGGATCGGGATCCAACTATCATTGTATGATGCCCTAGATGGAAGCCACTCTAGTCACCACACTCCAGAAGGTAAGCTAAATCTGCAAGTTTCCTTTATGTTTGAAACTCCCGATGTGATTTTTACCCCAAGCTCTTATAGACCTTGACGTAGGCCAACAAGTCATAAGACGCAAGTCAAGTTCTACCCGTCGTTGTCCTGATCAATTTAAATACATCGTACAAGCCCTTGACGTAGGCCAACAAGGTGTATGTCTGTATTAAACTAATGCATCTATCTATGCAACAAATAGGCACACACACTGCTACCATACACTATGCCTTGACGTAGGCCAACAAGCATAGCATGAATACGATGTGCTGTCTATCTGAAACGACGGAGGGTTACGGCTGGTTTTTGGCAAAAAACCGTTAACGTAATGAACTTGATTTGATCGAAGGAACTAAGATAGCTTTTATTAAAAAGGAGTGGTTTAAGCTCCGCATTTAAAATTTGCTTTTTTAAGAAAACCGAGTGATTTTTAGAAATTGTTCCAACGATTCTGTTTAGGTTTTATTTTCTTTGCATTAATAATAATGCGTCCCATCTTTAACCTATCATTACAGATAACAACGAAAATATGACGTCCTCTTATGCCATCCGCATTCGCCACTGGGTCCCGTCATCACCCGTTAGGTTACTTAACTAACGACAGAGCGGGGGCTGGGCTAGCGCGGGTGAAAAACATAAGCGACGTCTAAATAGCTATCATATATATAGATATTTTACATTCGTCTGACGCAATGATATACATTCCAGAACACAGATAAACAATATTGGATTTGCAAGCAATCTGTATTTCTTTTGAGCCTGCAAGAAAAGACAGATTACACAGTTGTGATGAACAGCCATTACCCCACCCACGACCCCTACGGGTGCGGCAAACTACCCACCCGGCAGTTTGTGCACCCCACCTTGGGTCTGTCCTAGGAGCAAAAACAGTAAAAAGAAATAATACAACGGTGGCTACAACCGCAACCTGGATGTGTCCCGCAAAATAATATTACAACTTGTTACAATTACATCAAATGAATTAATACAATAACCCATCACAAAACCCGGCTAATCACCACAACAGTCCAATACAGTTTATATGCACAAACAGTTAAAATCCATTACAGAAATGTGCAACCCCCTGCCAACCGACATACTAGCAGTTAGGGGAGGTTTACGAACACATTATACAATCACAGATATAATCCAATATGCAAATACTGTACAATTTCGATCGATTAAACATCTTTAATATTGCTCCAAAAACTGCTCTGTAAAACTGAAACCTGAGCAAAATTAAAAATTACCAGAGAATCCCAAATATTACAGAGAACCCACCCAAGAAATTTGGGTTCATGATTCGCCAAATCGGCGGCGGAACCGCGGCGGCTCCTATGGGAGCCGCCGCTGATCCGCGGCCGTTTGGTCGAATCATGACCCCAATTTTCTTGGGTGTTCTTCTGGTGTCATTACAAGCTTTCTGAACATGCCTGAAAAATTTTTGGACTTCATTTAAATTTCGACAGAAACTTGATGTTTTTGGGGTTTTCCGGCTTCGTTTTTCCGTTCGAAATTCGTACAAATTTGCGATTAAGTTAAATCTTGTTTAGCTAGGCTCTGATACCACTGTAAGTCGATGTTCAACACCCCAATACTTGTGGGGAGGCGGAAATATGAATAACAATCAAGTTCTATGATCAAACATCGATTAACCGTATGAATCGTTTGCTATACAAGTTTTAACAAAAGCTTTAGAGTTTTAATCTACTATGCGAAGAGATTATACCAAACGGTTCTAGTCCTTCGTCTTGATGTTGTCTACGGCCTCTTTGGATCTCCACGTCCTCTTCGGCTTTCTCCCGTGATAGACGATCCACCCGAGAACCCTAATCCATGCTATAACCTCTAAACTTGAGGTTACTTAGTTTCTCTAGTTGCTAAATAGAGTAGCTAAGGTGATGTAGAGATAGGTTATGGAGTAATTAGTCTTTCCTAATCCTTGTTCTCAACTCATGAGGGGTAGGATTAGGGTTTGGTGAAGGAGAGAGAGCTTGAAGAGAGAGAGTGAGAAGATGATAATGATATTATTATAATGAATAAAGCTTCTCACTTGATATATATGAAACATAATGAGTTTAAAAGAAATGAATAATAAGTGAATATTCATCATGTTTCATTTAATCAAGTGGGTGATTCATCATGTGAGTCATTAAGCAATAAATGATGCATTAATGATATGATGAATCACTCACAATGAGTCACTTAATCATTAAATGAAAATGCCACCTCTCTCTTTATGTCACATCCTTCTAGAAGCTTCCCCGAAAATTACGAGAACGCCCCTCTCATCCGTGAAAACACGGAAAAACTTTAGACTGTATAAATCCAATAACCTGATACTAGAATCTGGCTTAAACCAAAGCCGGCTAGTAAAAACTGTCCGAATGTCGTACGTGCGTTTAAACACGTATGCGTCCGAACCTTTGTCGTAAAACCATACGACCTCTATATCTTTTCGCCTGGGTTTAGGAAATCTCTGTGTGGGACTCTAAAGACTCGACTACTACGCTGGCAGTGGGTTTAACCACAGACCGCAAGCGGCACTAGCTGTACGTAACGGTCCCCAGGTAGTTGTCGATAAGAAAGCTGATGAGGTAACCCATCTGAAATCCTACTGAGCCTGTCTGTGACAATATCCGCGCAGTCCGGTCTGTTCGTCTAAGAGTATCACATGTACGGTCTAGGGAGGTGGTGGACGTCAGACCCCTAATAACCATACAAGTCGTGTCGGTATGGCTTTATCACCATCCGAGAATCTACTGATCAACCTATCAGTAATTCTCAATCAGCCCTGGCCAGGGACTTATGGTAATGACCAAACGACCACAGTGTGATATCAACTCCCTATACCGGGAGAGACGAATCCCTAACAGTCGCTCGCTGCCTCCATGTGGCTCGGGACTGTGCCCAACTGAAACCTGTTTGCACGACTCCTTTGAGCCGTGGTAGGGTAACAATCAAAGCACAGTGGGAACTCACACGAGACAAATGATGAACTTAAGTCAACGGACTATCTGCACACATGTCACCTGAGAACTGCTATCTGACGTTAGGTATAATACCATCCAGTCAGTTCTCGGCGAGTCCTGTCCGGTGTACTCACACCCAGTGAGCATCTGTATACAATCTTAGGTGAACACCACCAATGGTTGCGGGACCAATCCATTGCCCCTCGTCAGGGTCTAGATATGTATACACTAGTCTACTCCGGAGTATCGATGCCCAATCTCGATACTCCTGCGACCAGGGACATCTAAGGGTGTGCCTATTGACTATCCAGCTCCCACTAGTATGACTGCCATCACAACGCCGGTAGTCAGACAAACACCTTATGGGCTTTATCAACATATATATATGAATACCAAGTAAAATATATTATACGTTAAGACAAAGTCAAACCAAATAGCGTACTATCATATCAAGCAAGACTGTCATGTACATACATATCCCAAGCATCCTATACAATGTAGGCCTCTAGGGCATATATATCCAACATACACAACATCAGTGTATGAAGTATTTTAAGGATGGTTTTGAGTATACCGTGACGGGAGAACTGAACCCGTTCTCTGTGAACGAGGTCCGCAAATACGAAGATGCCAAATACTTCTTGCCGGATTTCGAAGACACGGAAAAGTGTCACAAGCCGGAGAATAAAACTAACGCCACCATCCCTGTCTTCGGCAGTGATACCGAGGAGGAAGAGGAGATCGTTTATTCGGGTCCGCCCCAACATAACAAGCCAGGACCGTCCACTCCTACATTGGTCTTTGGTAGCGATTCGGAGGATGAGGTCCATGTCGTATTCTCTGCTCGACCTTCAATACAAGCTTCCCCTGATGAAGAGCAAAGTTTGCAAGTCGCCATGGTACCGCCTAAACATCATAAAGAACTGGACGCACTTAATATCTACAGTGTAGAAGAGCTGCGGACATTCTATATCCCTCCCAGGCGAGAAAACGAGAAAGCAATTCTGTTTTACCGCTCTGAAGAAACCAATGTGAAAAAAGAAATCTGGCATGGCGCAGATCCTGCGCTCGACAGGCTTCAGCCTATCCGTCTTCCCAGATATTATACAGAGGGTTTGAAGAAGCTGCTGAAACGCCAGGGGATATCCTTCAAACAGACCGTTAGAGAGGCCAAATTCTATGACAGGGTCTGGAACATTCCCAGGACCCAACGCAAACTGCCTAACGGGAGAATGGAAACAAGAGGGCTTGGATACATTCGGTCAAAGAAACGAGAGTTACTACCCGGCTGCTACGTCGTGTATGACCTTGATGAAGAAGCGGATACTCAATGGGAGGACACTAATCCTAAGCCAGTGAAAGTTCCAGATGCAAAAGAGCCCAGTCCGTCGTTCGAGGAACAAATGGACAGACTTATAAAGAAAGCTGGTCAAAAAGTCCGAGATGATCACAACCGTGAAACGGCCATCTACGAGAAAGCCAAGACGCAACGCCTTCTCCAACAGGCCGTAAAGGATGAAAATGCCGCTCCTTGTCAACCCGTTATAAAGAAGGCTCAGCTCAAAAGCAGAAATAAGTCGAAAGGCCAAAAAGGCACTCAACAACAACAAAGCAGGGCTAAGAAGCCACGCAAACGGGAGTCGAGCGTTATTGATCTATCCCTTATGAAGAAAATGGGGCGAGCATACTCGTTTCCTCGGGACAAGACGAAGAAAATACTTGATCTCGCCCTGAAACATCAAATGCTTACATTGCCGGAGTCTAAACGTCCTGAACAAGCAGGTGAAGCCTCACACCCGGACTATTGCTCTTACCATCGAGTAGTAGGTCATCCTCTTGAAGATTGCTTCACCTTCAAGAATTGGGTCGAAGATCAATATCAGCTTGGTAAATTCGCTCTGTCCAACAACTGGAGGGTAGCACCACCACAAAAGCACGAGCCTAAGGCCACGAAAGAAAAACCAGTTCCACATTGGGATTGGAAGCGAATTCGTACCTGTCACATGATAACAATACTACAAGAAGAATCCGAGAACATGGACAGCCTTCCCTGGTGCTTCGAAAACAGCAGCGACGAGATAATCTCAGAATTCCCACCAGCGCCAAAAGAGCTGGAGGATGGAATCCATACCACTGCAGATAACCTCAAGAAGATTGAGTTGGGGACGGCAAACGATCCACGACCGACATTCATCAGCGAATTACTATCTGAAGAAAGGATGGCTACGTTAAAGGATGTGCTTCTACAGCATAAAGATTGCTTCGTGTGGAGCTATTCTGAAATGCTGGGACTAGATCCAGAAATTGCTGTACACAGATTGGCGATATCCCCAAACATCAAGCCAGTCAAACAGGCGCCGAGAAGAATGCGACTCGAGCTTGAAATGAGCATCAACGCCGAGGTCAAAAAGCTGATCGACTCTGGCTTCATCCAGGAAGTTCAATACCCTGAATGGATCACCAACATCGTCCCAGTGATGAAGAAAAATGGGACGGTGCGCATATGCGTGGACTTTCGGGATCTCAACAAAGCCAGCCCGAAGGATGATTTCCCAGTACCAGTCACCGAACTGATGATAGACAATACGTCTACGCATGAGATTTTCTCATTCATGGACGGCTCATCAGGATATAATCAAATAAAAATGCATCCTGAAGACCAGAAAAATACGGCTTTCCGGACTCCTTTGGGAATATTTCGTTACAAGGTGATGCCCTTCGGTTTAAAGAACGCCGGTGCCACCTACCAAAGGGCCATGACGAAGATCTTCGATGACCTTATACACAAAATCGTCGAATGCTATATCGACGACCTCGTTGTTAAAAGCAAATCATATAAGGAACATCTCGAGCATCTGAAGACCGTATTTCAACGTCTTCGGCAATACAACTTGAAGATGAATCCGCTCAAGTGTGCATTCGGAGTTTTCTCAGGAAAATTCCTGGGATTCATAGTTCGACACCGGGGTATCGAAATAGATCCGTCCAAGATCAAGGCAATCATGGAAATGCCTCCGCCGAGGACTCTCAAACAGTTGCGGTCTCTTCAAGGGAAGCTCGCATACATACGGCGATTTATAGCCAATCTTTCAGGCAAGTACCGTCCCTATAGCCACCTGATGAAGAAGGGAACCCCATTCGTCTGGGATCAAAGATGCCAAAGCGCGCTAGACGAGATCAAGCAATACCTGCAGAACCCGCCAGTGTTGGCTGCTCCGGTTAAGCGAAAGCCTCTCATTCTTTATACAACTGCTCTCGAAGGTTCTTTAGGCGCGTTATGGGCGCGGGAGAATGACCAGGGAAAAGAAAGAGCACTCTACTACTTAAGTCGAGTTCTGCTGGGGGCAGAAAGCAACTACTCCCCCATTGAAAAACACTGCTTAGCGTTGATCTTCGCAATAACAAAGCTTAGACATTACGCATTAGCACATGAAGTCCATCTCATTTCAAAGGTGGACCCTCTCAAATACCTAATGTCAAAGGCCATATTGACGGGACGACTCGCTAAATAGGCCCTGCTCTTAATGGAGTTCTCGATAACGTACCGACCTCTCAAGGCAGTGAAAGGCCAGGCCATCGCCGACTTCCTTGCTGAGCACCCGATACCTGCCGATTCTCCCCTAAAGTACGATTTGCCAGACAAACATGCGTTTGACGCAGTCGACAGTGGTGATACCCGTTGGGAGCTTTATTTCGATGGAGCATCTTCCATGAAAAAGCACAAACAAAGTACGCCAATGATCAAATCGGGAGTAGGCCTTATCTTCGTGACCCCACAAGGAGGAATAATGCGCTTCGCTTTCTCCTTAACAGAACCGAGAACAAATAATGAAGCTGAATATGAAGCTTTGATAACAGGTCTCGAGATCGCCATTGACATGGGAATTGAAAGCCTCCTCATATATGGGGACTCCCAGCTAGTCGTCAGTCAAGTGAACGGCGATTACCAAACATGCAAACCGGAATTGGTAAAATACGGGGAAAAGGTGCAACAACTGCTGACCCAAATTCCCTCCTATACTTTGGAAAGTATACCACGCGCAGAAAATAGCAAAGCGGACGCGTTAGCTAAGCTCGCTAAAGAACTGGCTGACGAGAACCTCGATGAGGTTAGAATCATGGTACAAAGTCGTCGGGTGCTCGCCCCCGCAGAAATACCTCCGGGATCACCCGAAGAGAAGGGAGTGACTGAACAAGCGACCTTACAAATAAAAGACCATGAGAAGGTTGAGGATTGGAGGGAGGTCTTTATAGACTACTTCAAATCCCACCAAATGCCCGAAGATGCTTCTGCACGACACCAGCTCATGAAACGAGCTCTGTCTTTCGCCTTCGTCAATGATACTCTATACAAGAGGTCATTCGATTCTCTGTGGCTGAGGTGCTTAGGACCGGACGAAGCGGAAAGAGTCGTTCAAGAGGTTCATGACGGAATCTGCGGTTCTCACCAAGCAGGCCCAAAGATGAAGTTAAAGATCAAACGGATGGGCTACTACTGGCCCACGATGATTCAGGACTGTCTCGAATATGCGAAGCAATGTCACTCATGCCAAATTCATGGGGACTTCATCCATCAGCATCCCAATCCGCTACATCCAACAGTGGCTAGCTGGCCGTTCGAAATGTGGGGAACTGACATAGTCGGCCCCATCGAACCAGCATCGTCTAGGGGACATCGTTTCATCCTGGCGACGACTGACTACTTCTCCAAATGGGCAGAAGCAGTACCGTTGAGAGAAGTAAAGACGGAGAATATCCTCCATTTCTTCAAAACGCACGTCATATATCGGTTTGGAACTCCGAGGCGGATCATCTCCGATAACGGGCCAGCCTACCGAAGTCATAAAATCAGCCGCTTCGCACAGCAACATAACATAGACTGGAGATATTCCTCAGTCTATAATCCACGAGCTAACGGTCTCGCCGAGGCCTTTAACAAGACCTTGACGAAAATTATAAAGAAAACAGTGTCCCGAAATAAGAAAGACTGGCATGAGAGACTGCAAGAAGCTCTTTGGGCGTATCGAACCACGTTCAAGACAGCCACAAACACAACGCCATATGCGTTGGTGTTCGGTACGGAAGCAGTACTCCTCCTCGAGATAGAATTACCCTCTCTGCGAGTGGCAGTTCACTACGAGCTAACGGATGAAGAAAATGCTCACCTTCGGCTTGAGGAGCTTGACGCCCTTGATGAAACCCGGCTCATAGCGCAACAAAATCTGGAAGCTTATAAAGCAAAGATGACGCGCTCATATGAAAGATTAACCCGACCGAGGACATTCCGCCAAGGCGAACTTGTGCTGGTGGTCAAAAGGCCTATGATCCCCAATTGCGCCAAACGGGGAAAATTCGAGCCAAACTACGAAGGCCCGTACATCGTAGATAAGGTCTACCAGGGTGGGGCCTATCTACTCATGGACATGCACGCTGAAAGGCCTTTCGATCCGTAGGGAGAAAAGTCTCTATGAGACCCTCACGGCTCATAGAGTTGAAAAGTCTTAGGCGGCAGATCTGAACCTGCGGCCTAAGCCATCGCTATCTCTCGGAGAAGTTAAAATCATCCGCCAATCAGGTTCATCGAAAACATCTTAATGAAAAAGGAGAAGGCAAAGAAATAGTACCAGACATTGCAAGAAGGAATGTGTATCTTTATTCATAAATTCAATCAAAATACAAGGCGGATCGTATAAAGAACAAAGAATGCGTATATACCATATACAAATTACAGGTGTGTAAATGATACAAAAATATTCAGGGAGAAGGAATCTTCTTGAACAGCTCTATCAATTGCTCGCGTACTTCCTTCCATGCCTTCTCCTGACCAGCTGCCACCGCCAGTTCGGCCTCTACTTGAGCCCGCTACTGCGTGAAGGATGCGAGCTGTTCCCCAACGACCTGCTGGGCTGCTTCTTGACCTTGGGCATCACGCTCAGCGGCATCAAGCTTCCGCTTCAGTGCTAGCCCATTAAAGATACGCTCCAGAAGGCCTTCAAAGACGTCTTTCACTTCAGCAGCATTCGTCCTAACTTCAGCGCGCAGGCGAGCGGTTGCGTTTGAAGATTCCTGACGCTCCTTCAACCGTAAAGCTACTTCCTGCTCCAAATGGCGGAGATAAGAAGCGCTTTGCTCGAGCCAGGCTGTCCGTTGGGCGCTCATGGCCAAAACTTCGGGAGAAGGGCGCGTCGACTCCAACCGATGCAGGCAGGCCTCAATCTCTCTGCAGTGGTTAACCCAAGATTCAACGACGCCTTCGTTGTGAAAGTTTATGAGCGCCGCCAACATCGGGTTAACCTCCATGGCGAAATCCACGACAGAAGGGAGAGCGTCCATATTAAGCTCTTCGATATACCCGCTCAGCATGCCCAAACTCATCACAGCACCCTTTGAAGATGGAAGTTTCAAGAAAGGGCCTGCCGGTGAAAGGACGCAAGACTCAAGAGGGACCGAAGCCGGAACAATAGCTGCAAAACAAAACATGGTTAAACGATGGTTCAAGAGATGTTAAAGGGTTATCAAAAAGGCAATTTACTATACCAGCTGCAACAGATGGTAAAGCTGGAAGGGCCGGTGGCGTGGCAGGTCTTGCATCCCCTCTTTCAATTCGTGGCACTACAATAAGGAAGAGGAAAGGTCAGAAATCACCCTATTGCTAAAAGAGGGGAAATAAAGTCATCAAAGTGAAAGTATACTCACCGGCACCACTAGAGGGAGAAGCGAGTTCGGATAGGAAGGAGAAGTGTGGAAGCAACACTTGATATAGATGATCAAAGAGCGCTCCTGAAAAGACACAGTGGTACGGCGTTAGTACATAAGTTATGCGGTTAAAAGATAAACTAATGAATCGCAAATCCATACCTTCCAACATCCGTGATGGCACAAGGGAAGGCTGGGAGGTGACCACCGCCAAGGCAGTAATTGACGGTGCTCCTTCGAGCAATGGAGCATCGGCGTTGGCCGCGCCTGCGTTAAAAACAAAGACAGAACTGTTAGAAAAGATCGCAAGATATGTAAAAAAAAAGGGGAATGATGGTAACTCGAAGTTTACCCGATGAGCTGCCAGCCGAAACTGAGGCAATTCCCTCCTCCATCGACATGAGGCCACCACCCGTAACCTTATCACCCGACTCAATAGGGACCGTCGTCGTGCTCGCGCGACCAGGAGACGGCAGAAGATCGTAGACGGGGAGGGCAATGATGGGAGCGTTGCCGGACTCTTGGAAGGAAGCGGCTGACTCTTCCCCAAGAGTCGTACCCATCTCACCCGCTACTTCCTCGGGCTCCGCTATCCCCATCGGCTCATCTACCGTCACCACGAGGTCGCCAGCCTCAAGTGCCTCGTCCTCCATCACCCCGGACTCAGTTGTAATGATCGTTTCATCTGCCGCCACTTCAGGCTCGGCATCAACGACCTTCTCAGCTATAGGTCCCTCAACCTCCGCACCAGGCTCCATGGCTTCAACGATGTTGCCCGCTGTCGGCTCGAGTTCGGCGGGAGCCGCCTCCTCTATTCCCCTAGGTTCAACGGTCTCCGCCTCACCCTCGGTCGGACTTGGCCCTGCAAAATAATAGATATAAGAACCGTCGACATTATAACTCTCACAATAAGAATTCTGAAAGAAATGTTACCTGAAGTGGACTTATCATTCGCGCTTCGAACGGCGCGCGCCACTTGTCGGCGAGCAGTGGATAGGGCGACAGGGGCCTCTCCGGAAGGGGTATCTGCCCGAGGGACGGTGCTTGGGCCCGCTCCCATAGCCAAAGCAGTCCGACGCGCCTTCGCCTCGCGCCTCAGCCGTTTTCTCTCCTCCTGGGCCATTGAGACGGACCTCACCAGAGCCTCTCTCATTGAAGCGTCTTCGTCCGTGAGTAGGGATGCCTCCAAATGTTTCAAGGCATCCCTCGTCGTTTTGTCAAGTCGAGGCTCTTGCAGCAACCCCGACGAGACCGGGACGTCAATAATAGACTTGGGAAGGATCCCCGCATTAACTGAGATAGCCCCTACAAAGAAACAAAGGAAGAAGGTTAAGTTGACCATCAGAAGAGATAACAAATTTTTCTGATGAAAGAAAAGGGGGTGGAACGTACCAATGCCTGCTAGAGCACGTTTCTCCTCCTCCTCTTGGAAGGTTTTCAAAGAGGCAGCAATAGCTTCTTCGGTAGAGACACCTGTTGAAAATGGGAAAAGTATTAGTCAAGAATAATGATAAAAAAATGCGATGAAATGATGAGGAAAGCGGCTAAGGATCACCTGACTCCGTGAGTTTGCTTAACATCGCTTCGAGCTTTGCTGATCGCTCAGAAGCTGCAATAGCGGCCGCCAAATTGGTGTCTGCAGGGTCTACCAAGAAGCCCTTATTGCTGCCATATTCACTTATTCCTTTGGTAAGAGGGGCCTCAGGCTCTAAATTCAGGATCGCGTCGAGAGAAAGGATCGACTTCTTCTTCTTTTGCCCGCCAGCTCTAGATGCACCTGGAATTGATTTGCGCTTGGCAGGCGCCTTGGGGCGGCGGGTCCCGATATCCGCTCCTACGCCGGACTCTGGCGATATTACACTAACCGTCTTCGTAGGAACACGGGGCGCCTGTGGTGCATTCACGGTAGCAGACAGCGGCAATCCACGCGGGGGGCTCAACACGCGTGGTCGGTCGACTCCGGCATCTTTCAACGGAGGAATGACCGGGATCCTTGGTTGCAAGGGGGCCTTGCGATCACCGCCAGGAGGCGCACCCCTACGGTCAACCAGTATACGCTTCTCCGTTAAGATAATTGGGCCCATCGCATGCGCATACCAAGCCACGTACGTGTTGAGCATCTTAGGGACACAGCTGGGTTCACTGATGAAGAAATAGGAACCCGTGTTAAGCCGTGTGAAATGGTGCATTGCATTCTTCATCCCCTCTCGGCTGACCACAGGCTTTTCCAAGAAAGCTTCCAGCGGGATCCCTTGGTTGTAGCTCGATTGCTGAGCAAACCGGTGTGGGTTGTACCTCATGAAAAGTGCGGTCTCGTTCTGCCTAAACACTAGATAGCCCGGCCGAATGGAGTAGAGGTGGAGGATTTCGCGAGCCTTCAATACGGAAGCCCCGTCCTTGAAATCATCGCGCAGTGGCACTACTGACTTAGCAGTCTCTGAGCCTATGGTTATAACCTTATCCACAAAGGAAATCTTCACTCCGACCAGATGTGGACGAAGGAGCAGCCCCCTAGACTCCCGCGGGGGTGCAAACACAATTGAAGCGCCGACCAACCGCATGACTCTCAGGAGTCTGCATTTCTTAAAGAACGGAGGGATCTTATGGACACCGAACACCCCTTGCACGTGCATTTCCATCCAGGAGGTGAAATAATGCGTCAGAAAGTTAGCGGGCTGCACCCCCGGCTCACTAGCGTCCGCCGCTACGCTAAGTCCTTTATAAAGGTAGGCCAGCCCGGCGATCCCTACCGATAACTGTAAACCAGCCACCATCCGATGCGCTGGGTAAAAGACGGAGGGCCGCATGTGACGCGGGTGCATGGGGAGCGCAAAGCTGCACAGCCACAAACCCAAGAACCCAATAAAAAAGGTCTCCTCATCCATGCCCGGGACGGCGATTTCTGAGAAAAGGACGACGGCGGCGCCGGGGATATAAAAGTCCTTGTGGTCATCCTCCAATGTGGGTCGGCGGTCTAAGCCGAAGCCGAAAGGGTCATCGAGCTGGGCAAACTTCTCACTCCGCTCTGATAGGAGCTCCGGGCGAATGAAGCGGGCAATAAAATCTGCGAAACTGACGCCCCGGTCACCCAATTCCAGATGGAGTCCTTCGTAGATCTCCAGCATCTTCACCAGGCCCGGATACTGATGCTGGACGGCGTTTTCCGGAGTTAGGTCAAACACCAGCGGCTTGGTGACAAAAACGTATTCGTCAGGAGGTAGCAACTCCTCGTAATGTTCCCCCCTCATCGGTAAACCCGAAAGCTCGGCAAACTCCTCCAAGGAAATTGAGACCTCCCTATCTGCCATCAAGAAAGTGTGGGTGGGGATATTCCATTGTTCGATAAAGGCTTTGATCCACCACGTTGGAGGAGAAGGATACTCGAAGAGTGAGACGTATATGGCCGAATACAACCCAATCTTCATTAGATGAGTCCTTTTCGCCGATAAGATGTATCGGGCCCACTGCAAGTATCCGGCGGGCGGTCGCGGCACTAACCCAATATTATAGGCCTGTCCCCAAAGGCGTGCTTCACCCTGACAGATTCGCCTTCCTAAAATATCTATTGCCGGCGGCGGTTGCACGGGAATAGCACCAATTGCGGGTTGAAGGAGGTCATCCGAATTCCAATTTTTAACCTCCACGGCATACTTCGCTGGAGGTTCGTCGGCATAGGGGATTGGAGTTATGGGTTCAGACGGCGTGGCAAAACTGAAACTGCGGCGACCCTGGATAATCTGGCTGTACCACCTCCCCCACAGGTGGAGTTTTTTGCACTCGGGGTCATGATCCTTAATAAGAGCGAGCGCCACCCGGTCCACTGGCGAATGAGGGAACCCTCCTTCCGAGCGAACAAAGGGGAAAGACAAGTCGTCAGACATGTTTCCTGTGGAAAGACAAAAATAACCGTTTAGTGTTCTAACGCTTGGCATTTTAAAATCTTACTCCACACTGTGATACAGTGGGTAGGGGACCAAAGGGGGACCCACAAAATCTGGATGACGGTGCATCATTTAATAAGACAATCCCATCATTAGATGAGACTGTCAATTCATGGAAAAAGATCCACAAAGAATATCCTCATTGATAGGAAATCCCTAGAGACAAGGAGAAAATCTCCTCTTTTAGAGCAAAGCTCTGTCACAGAGTGACATTTGTCAAACTCTGGTCTCAGGGGAACAAGATTCCTCAAAAGAGCATAGCTCTTTGGTAATAATGGAAAGGTCCATCAAATTTTGTTAACACACTTAAAAGAATTAAAATTTTGGAATATTGAAGAATCCATGGAAACTTATGAAAAATTCTTCATTTTTTCAGATCTAAAAAGATCTACAGTGGATCCAAGAGCAAAGCTCTGTTCATGGGTTAAAACCCATGGACCAGATCTCTGTAAATCTGTGAGTTTTTGAGAGCAAGGCACTGTTGATGAAACCCCAGAGGGGTTCTTTTTAGATCAAAGATCTATGAGAGCAAGGCTCCTTTAATTTAATTTAATTTAATTTAATTTTATTAAATACCTACGATGGTTATTAACTCTGGAGTTCTTGGGAAAAAAAAACCAAGAGCAAGGCTCTGAAAATTCTTAAGCAAGAGCAAGGCTCTGAAAATTCTTAAGCAAGAGTAAGGCTCTGAGTCAAAGTTCTTGAAACGGTAAAGAATTAACAAGGACCAAGGGTCCTACTTATAGGCGCCTGCGCCCCTTCAACTGACCCCCTTGATCCAACGGCTAGGATCTTGCCACCGCTGCACTCACGTGCGCGCCACGTGAGCGCAACGGTGGGGGGGCATTTGTTCCCCCAATCAGAGCAAGGCTCTGTTTGAATTTTAAAATTCAAATCTTTGAAGCAACGCTTCAAATTCCATGCGTTGCGCGCAATGCGCCACGTGTCAAAAGTTGACACGCCAGCACAACGCCCAAGGCAGTGCGTCCAATCAGAGCAAGGCTCTTTAAAAAACAAAAGTAACGCTCAGTTGCGCAAGCGCTGCGCTGCGTGACACGTGTCTGCGCAGTCGCGCAAACACAACTGCGCGAGCGCCGCGCAGTTGCGCACACACTGTTGCGCAAGCACAACTGTGCGACACGTGTCTGAACACTGTTGCGCAAGCGCACCTCTGCGCGACACGTGTCTGCACAGTTGCGCAAACGCTGATGCGCAAGCGCTGCGCTGCGCGACACGTGTCTGCGCAGCTGCGCACGCGCAGCTGCGCAAGCGCTTCACTGCGCGAGACGTGTCTGCGCAGGTGCGCAAGCGCTTCACTGTGCGACACGCGTCACGCACTGGGGATTCTTGCGCAAAACAGAATAAATCTTGTTAAAACAAGAAGATTTTCTTGTATAAGGCAGGGGCCTTTGGATCAAAGATCCAACGGTGGGGAAAATTCCCCAAATTACTCAGAAAAAGATCTATGTAAGAAATTTAACTAATTAATGGGCACTATAAAAAGAACTCCAGACCTTAATTCAAAAGAATGAAGATCTTGCTAAAAAAAAAAGAGAGAAGAAAACTCTTGCGAACTTTTGAAGAATACAAAAAAAAGATAAAATCTTTAAAAGAAGAGAAAATTCTCTTAGAAACAGATCATTGATCTAAGAACAAGATCATGGATCTTCAACAACAAATAAATAAGTAAATAAATAAAAGAAATAAAAAATAAATAGTGCCTTGCACTTGTTATGAACCCTTGGTTCTCTGGGATAAAGAAAAATAAGAAAAGAAAAACTTGTTTTTCTTTGATCTAAATTTAGATCAGAAGATTAAAAAGTGCCTTGCACTTCTATTCTTGAATCTAAAAAAAAAAGATTCTTAGTGCTCTGCACAAATGCAATGCATTACTTGAAGGGCCAGGCCCAAATCAGAAAGACCTAACAGGCCAAAATAAATTGCAAAGCAATAAAGGGCAGAGCCCAAATGAAATTGATACTCTGCATCATTATAAAGGGCAGGGCCCAAAACAAAACTGATGCTCTACATCCTTCCTGGGCAAGGCCCAAATAAAAATAAAAAGAAATGCTATGCAAAAGCAGATAAAACGTTGGATATTCTCAACTGGACTTAGCCCAATGTTGGCCATAAGTCCTTAAATTAAATTTACTGAGCAAGATTGCTCTCTTAAATCAATTTACTACCGGTTCAAGGGTACATCTCCGAACTCCTCTGGCACCTGTCGTTGTAATCCTTCAACGACATCAGAGAGGTGACGGGTCCCGACGACCACATATGAATATGGACCGAAACGTCCCTAAACTAATATTGGACCGAAACGTCCCTAAACTAATATTGGACCGAAACGTCCCTAAACTGGAATATGGACCACCACGTCCCTAAACTGGCGATAGATCACTACGTCCCTAAACTGGAACAATAGAGCCTCCAAATGCTCTTTTGCTGGATCTAAACGATCCTGTTTAAGTTGATCTTAGCCCCAAACACGGTTAACGTATCCTTAAACATTCAAATGGACTACAAAATTCCAAATCAACTCTGGTTCGAGGGTACATCTCCGAGCTCCTCTGACACATGTCGTTGTAATCCTTCAACGACGTCAGAGAGGTGACGAGTCCTGACGGCCATAGATTAAATGAATCACTACGTTAAGTTGATCTCAGTCTCAAACAGGACTGACGTATCCTTAACGAACGTTTAAGTTGATCTTAGTCGCAACGCGACTAATGCATCCTTAAACTAAAAACACTAAACCCAAATCTAAGTAAATACGGATTTGGACTAATCCACGTCCTACGGGCGACTGCATTACTCAGTCTCCGTATACAATCCACGGGCAACCACAAATAAAACAAACACACACGACACGAAGTGAAATTCTGGAGAAGGAGAAAGTTGTTACCGCGATGCGGTAGCGTGATTAACTGCAGGGGATTGCGCATGCAGGGAAGAGCGTCCCCACAATCAAAAACCCCTCAAGCGAGGGGGAATCTGACGAAATCTGCTACATCGGCCGCATCCGTCTAAACCTCCGATACACGGTGCCATAAATCAACTTGGCATCTTCGGAGAGGTGGACGGATAAAACCAAATAGCATCTGCCCTGAATCTCAGCGTCAGGACATCGCGGTCCTATGCGCCGTCCTTTCGGAGGGGAACACTACCTTTATTAATCAACAAGATCAAGTACACTTTGTTCCTTTAGAAAATGATTACAAAACCCTAGTTTGTTTCTCGATCGCTTCTTAAGAAGGTAGATGAACTGTCGATGATCAACCAGGATTCTTAAGCCGTCGTGGACTTCATGATCGCGTCGGTTTGATGATTTTTCTAAGAGGCTCTCGGTCCTTATTTATAGTTACAGAGCCAGAACCCTAGTTTCCTTATATGGTAACTAGTTGTTAGGATCCCAACCTGAAAATCCCAAGCCCTAAATCTTCAGACTTGCGACGGAACCGCGGCCATTTAGTGGGTTTGGCCGCGGCTCCGTGGTGGATTAGGAGGGTCTTGATTTTATATTTCTGTTGGCCTCTTCTGGTGACATATGTAGACTATTTTGATATCTGAAATCTTGAAATCATCTCGTAGTCTCAGCCAGAATATCTTTCTTCGATTTACTTGAATATTTCGGCAGATTTGATCTCGCCAACTCGAATTTCCTTGATTTCAATCCTGATATAATTTATGCACAATAACTCAATAAATAATGTTAGTAGAATTTATTTTTATTGAGATATTATCTTAACCATTTGACATGATATTATAGTTTTAGAAAATTGGTTAAAGATATTTGATAAGGTAAGCATATTTGAATGGACTAAATATTATATAGATATTATATGCTTACATTTTCCTTCATAATGTTAATTATAATATATAAACACATGAAAATAGTATTTTTACAGATAAACCCTCATATGTGTCATATTTATAATAAACACCTTTTATTATATAGAAATAGTAAGGAAAATGTCATATCAAATGCATAATATTTTCGACTGAACAACAAGTCGCAGGATCAATCCTCTACCACCTCTTTACTACTCTTGTGGCCAGGTAAGTGGGAGACATCCTCTATACGAATCACCGAAAATAGTGGGCCTAATTAAATAACCACTTGTCTTAGACATACTTGCTTAGACACCATAAAAGTAATACGGATAAGCGATAGATTACCCACGACCTTCCTCTGTCTTATTGAGCGCGACAGTCCTTAGAGTCTTGTGTAGATTTTTTTTTAAATTAATGTAGGGTTGATGCGAATACTCGTTTTGTGATTTGTGGGGCCTAGGAAGGGTGATGAAATCCCCACCTAATCTGAATTTGGTGTTTGCCCCTTAATGTCCGTTTTAAAATATACAAAAACAAACCGCAAAATAAAACTTGCAAAAAGATTTTTGCGCAGCGATATTTTGCAAAGAATTTTGCAGAAAAAATATTTTATTGGATTTTAGAGGAGAAAAGGAATTGAGAAATATACCAGAAAAGTTTGAAATCCTAGTTCCCTAAATGCACCGCGCTTCCGCCGCTATTTAGCCTTACTGCCGTGGTTCCGCCGTCGAAAGGAGGGGTCTGGTGAAGATTTTTTCTACGTGGCCTCCCTTTGCTCCTCTGGATCCTGATGAATGTCTCTGACTCTCTGTTTCCTCAAGTCTGTGACTCCAGGTCCCCTTGCAAAATTCACACAATAATCGTTAAATATACAATTTGCAGTTTTGTTTTATTTATGATATTGATCGAATAAGAATTCAACACAAATAGTAAGAATAAAAAATTACGCATGTATCCCCGGCAACGGCTCCATTTGATTGATGATGTTTTTAGAGTTGTGTTGTAACCGTAATCAATAACGGTGTCGCGTGTAGCTAGACCGAGATGAGTACGGGTCGTCCTCAAGAAAACATTGAATCTTTTAATCTTACTTTAGACGTGTTAATTAGAAAAAGAGGAAGAATAATGAATAGTGAAGAATGGTTGTAAATTCTAGATCTACGTTAAACGCGAACGTAGAATATAGATCTAGATTAACTACGGATATAGGTTTTATATTAGAAGGGGGCTTGTAGGGTTCGTTATGATTTAGTAGTCATGGATGATTAATTAAAGATTACTCATTTTATCTTTTAATAGATTTAAAACTAGATCGATAGTGATGCATGTAGATTAGGGTTTCTGCAGGGAAAAGGGTTCTCTCTCTTAACCCCTATCTTGACATGGATCTCTGTTCATGTCTAGCCTTTACCAAAACAATTGTTAATCTAATCTCTAATCGTGATCATGAATATCAATGAATTGATAGCGCGCCCGATTAGAATGTTAACTATTCTTTTGATAAATTTTATAAACTTTATAGGACGTAAAAGGAGTTAAAGGATTTTAATCATCCATTGATCTACCATAATCCTACGAACCCTATCAACCGGCACATGATGGAGATAAAAGAAAAGATAGAAATCATGAAGAAAATAAAATGCAATAGAATAAAACTACCTTTATTAATCAACAAGATCAAGTACACTTTGTTCCTTTAGAAAATGATTACAAAACCCTAGTTTGCTTTTCGATTTCTTCTTAAGGAGGTAGATGAACTGTCGATAATCAACTAGGATTCTTGAGCCGTCGTGGACTTCGTGATCGCGTCGGTTTTTATTATTTTTCCAAGAGGCTCTCGGTCTTTATTTATAGTCACAGAGGCAGAACCCTAGTTTCCTAATATAGTAACTAGTTGTTAGGATTCCAACCTGAAAATCCCAAGCCCTAGATCTTCAGATGTGCGGCGGAACCGCGGCCATTTGGTGGGTTTGGTCGCGGATCCGCGGTGAATTAGAAGGGTCTTGATTTTATATTTCTGTTGGTCTCTTCTAGTGACATATGTAGACTGTTTTGATATCTGGAATCTTGAAATCATCTCGTAGTCTCTGCCAGAATATCTTTCTTCGATTTACTTGAATATTTCGACAGATTTGATCTCGCCAACTCGAATTTCCTTAATTTTAGTCCTGATATAATTTCTGCACAATAACTCAATAAATAATGTTAGTAAAATTTGTTTTTATTGAGATATTATCTTAACCATTTGACATGATATTATAGTTTTAGAAAATTGGTTTAAAATATTTGATAAGGTAAGTATATTTAAATGGACTAAATATTATATAGATATTATATGCTTACATTTTCCTTCATAATGTTAATTATAATATATAAACACATGAAATTAGTATTTTTACAGATAAACTCTCATATGTGTCATATTTATAATAAACACCTTTTATTATATAGAAATAGTAAGGAAAATGCCATATCAAATGCACAATATTTTCGATTGAACAGGTACAGTCCCGAGTCACATGGAGGCAGTGAGCGATAGGAAGGGTTTTGTCTCTCCCGGTATAGGGAGTTGATGTTGCGCTATGCTCGATTGGTTATAACAATAAGTCCTTGGTCAGGGCTGATGAGATTTACTGGTAGGTGCTATCATTAGTTTCTCGAACCGTTATGAGTCACACATCGGCATGACTTATCAAGTTACTGGGGTCTGACGATTCTACCCCTAGACTTGATATGCGATATATCAGATGAAGAGATCGGACTGTACGGTAAGTGTTGCTTATAAGCTTCATGGGAGTTTGGATAAGTTTGCTTGTTGATCTTCTATTCACTCAATACCTGAGTAGCCGTTACATCCAGCTAGTACCGCTGACGGCTTATGGGTAACTGATGTGATCATTACCTACTGCTGGCGTATTGACAAGTCTTTAGAGTCCCACACAAAGATTTCCTAGCTCAAGCGAAACGAAGTAGGGCACATATGTTGATATGTGTCTGATTAAATACGAGTATGTGATACCGTATTCTAATCTGGAGATATTTGTTATCGGTTAGGTTATATGTGATATAACCGGATTATTGAATCAAGTGTTGATTTGATAATATGATATACAGATAAATGATATTAGTCGGTTATATATGATATAACCGGATTATTAAATCAAGTGTTGATTTAATAATTTAATATATATTTATATTTGATATATTTATATATTAACTAATATTAATTCTCACTAATTATTTTCTTCTCTTCTTTTTATATATAATTATATATGTATATGATATGTATATATTTATATATATAATGGTTTGTATGAACATGGATTGATCTATTTTGATAAATAGATTAAAAAGGTGGAAAATGGGGAGATATTTATGGCATAGTATGAAGCATGGCTCATACATTTTTTTTATTGGTTTGTGAACACTATTGAAGCATAGTTGATGATTTATTATTGAAAAATATACATGCTTCAATAAGTGAACTCTTAGAGCCATTCTTCACTTGCTCTCATGACCTAGCTCATTTTTCCACAACCACACCCCTATTCATCTTCTTCCTCTTCTTAAGAGCTCACTAGGGTTTTCTTGAGTTGGATATTAAAAAGAGAAATAAATTTCTAAATGAGCTAAAACTCTTACTTTATCAATCTACTCTAAACTAACCCTTTAGATTAGGTTGTTTCCTTTATTAATACTTGATTAGTGAAAATGTAGCTTGACCTAGAGAGACTTCAAGGTGGATCATCTTCAGCCTCGAAGATCGCAAAGCAAGCTCGATCTTTTTTTCAAGTGGAGCCAAGAGGAGATTTAGGACTACTACTCGGAGCTTTAGAAGAGAAGGACATGGTCTACAAAGGTTGTAATCTCTTTCACTTAGAGTAGAACTTGCTTTATTATCACTTAAACCCTAATACTCTAGTTAAATTCTAGGTTAGTGTACCTTAGCACCCCAAGATTTTTTTAAATTGCATACTTGATGCTGGTATTAACCTAGTGGTGGTGTTAAAATACACTTTCATTAATAACTAACACACCTGAAGAAAATGCATCAAAATGCTTCTTCTTCATTAGGCTTTCATGGAAATCTTGGCATTCCTCTATTCCATGCCCATACTCATGACGATTGTCACAAGTTGGAGTGGATCCAACGTTTCCCGGCCCAGTATAATAAGCGGGTTCGGTCAAGTCATACATCTTATTATCTTCATTAAGACATGACATGGTTGCTACCTGGAAAGAGAGAGAGAAAAAGCACTCAGCGTGCGCTCTTGCAAGATTAGATTGGTTTATTAATTTATCTAATCAAGATGGCTCCCGTTGTTTCATCGAATTCTCCTTCAAACCCTTAAAAGGAGAACTAGCCGGGATTATTTACACCATACAAGTTCGCTAACCGTTCAGCCAGTCCAGTTTTGGTACTCCGAGGGAGACTCCCCGTGCTTTCGCACAAACCTAATTAAATAACCTCGTTTTCACAGAGGTATAACCCCGTTAACACCTTTCTACACACCTAATGGGTTAGCTAGTTATGAAGTGAAAAAATATCCCGGAAATAACTCTTACTCACAGTAGGAATCGGGACCCAACTATCACATAGAAAGTATGCAATCTCATTGCAAATTTCAACACTTGAAACTTCCGATATGGTTTTTAGCTCTAATGGCTTATGACCTTGACAGAGTCAACAAACCATAAGTCGCAAATCAAGTTCAACCTGTCATTTATTGATTAATTTAGATCCGCCTGCTTGACCCTTGACAAAATCAACAAGGTCACACAACTGTCCTAACCAATCGCATCTCATGCTATAAACAGGCATCACTTAGTTACCATACGCTATGCCTTGACAGAGTCAACAAACATAGCACGAATACTAAGTACTTTACTCGTAGGAAATTGTAACGACCATGTACTCTAGATACGTAATAAAAACGTTTTATAATTATTCTCGAGGTCAAAACAATTATTTTACTGCTTCTATTGGTAGAAAACACTTTAAAAATATTTTTCCATGATTAAAATGAATTAATATGATTTTTAGGAATTTTTGGGAATTTTTAAGAATTTAGATGGATTTTATTATCGAAAGGAAAAGTTTTTAAAACCGACAAGGAGATCTATTTTGGAGCAAATTTGGTTGCAAAGGATAGTAAACATCAAAATACATTTTTTACAATTTTCCCAGAATTTTATAATATTTTTAACTATTTTAAAATAATTTTTAGAAGCCAAAAACAATTTTTAAAAACATTTTTAAATATTAGAAACAAATTTTATTATTTTTTTAGAGCGGGAATGAATCTGGACCATCAAATCTGAAAACCAACGGTCCAGATTCAGCCGACAATTCAATTAAAAGAAAAAAGAATAATATATATATATATATACGCTTTTGATCTGGACCGTTGGATCAACGATCCAACGGTCAAGGATCGCCAGTGCCAACCCGAGCCGGGGCCCACGCCAGCTCACGCGTGATGGGATGTGGCTCATTAGATCTGGTTGAGCGACGGTCCGGATCTTGTCGGCTCGTGGGGTCGGCTCCTGTAGCGGCTGGGGAAAAAATAGGGATTTTTAATCCAAGAAAATTCCTATAAATAGTCCTGAGCTTCTAAAATCCCCTAAAAATCTCAAAATATTTCCAAAGATTTTTCTTTGAGTCTTCTATATTCTGGAAAACACCCAAAGGCAAAAAAAATTCTCAGTTTCAAGAAATACCTTTTCTTATACAATCTGATGCTCACCGACTTTTACTTTTCTAGCTCATTTTAGGTAGGATCTCTCAATACTTGACCCCATGTTTCTGTTATCTTCATTATGAAAATATCTATCTGTGAAAAAAATTTCAGGAACTAATTATGATGTTTTAACTGCATTATCTATTTTACGGGGTTTGACGATTAAAAACGATATTAAACCCTAATAATATATTGAACTTTTAGCAGTTATCCTTGACGATAAAATCACGGGATAACGGACAACTCCAGATTCATACTTGGACATATGAAACTAAGTCGTAAAGTGACTATCATGACCGGGACAATTTTTGCAGGAATAAATGTAATTATTCTACGGTGTTAAATAAAGGTTATCGATAATTAGTTCCTTAATTATTAAAACATGGAAAAATTATAGTAAATTTTTATATATTAATTATTTTTAAAATAAAATTGATGGTAAACATGTGAAACCATATTTTCGCTAATTTGGGTATTTCACAAAAATACCATCAACGCCTAAGAATTTATATTTTCATTAAAATAGCACGAACTTTGGAAAAATAGTGTTTTCCTTAAAATACCCTAAATCTTTCCAAGTGATTTTTTATTAAAATACCACGAAATTTTCTGAATCGTAATCTTTTTTACGAAAATACCATGAACTTGGTAGAGTAATTAGTTTTATTAAAATATCCTAAACTTTTAAAAGTTAGGGTTTTCTTGTAAAAATTAATAATAATTCCAAAACTAGATTTTTACTAAACACTTTTAAGAAATAAAACCTTACAAAAAATACCCCTAATTTCGAAAGTTAAGTTTTTAGAATTTCACTAAAATACTCTTACCATTTTATAAAGGAGGTTATTTTTATTAAAATACCATAACCTTTATAATAAAAGATAATTTACGTTAATATACCATTGTTTTTATATAAACAATAATTACGATAAAATACCATAGTCCATTATAAACTAAGGTTTCTATAAAATACTATGTTTACCTTACAACTATAATGGAACGGGATATAACCCAGGACTGTGGAAGTCCTTATCGACTCATCTACTTAAATCCAACTTTTGATATATCACACGACATGACCTACGATACGGTTAGGGTTAGATTGTGCGAACCTAGGTATGGAATACTATTATAAATGAAAATCCCTGCAGGCAGGGTGAACAGCCTTAACATGGACGACTACTACAAATGAATTAAACAGTCCCAAAATGGACGACTGCTACAAATGAATTGAACAGTCCAAACACGGACAAATGATATTCCATACTTAAATGATATACGCACTAACTCTAATTCGCAAAACCTTCACACTGAATAAAACAGGGCTGGGTAGTTTGATTTGATAAGATAGTATATGGACTCGGATTCTCCTATTACTCGATCAGATCCGGAAAAATGGAACAGTACATTTCACCTTCCCCAACCGTGTTCCGTGGTTAGAACGGAATAATCTCGAGAACCTGAAAGTGTTTCCTAGCACCACCATAAGGTCAATACAAGCATCAAGTATTATAACGTTTCAGAAATCGTTTTGCGAATTTTTCCGTTTTAGGGCAAAATAGTCGGTATTTTCCGTTTTAACCCGATTTCGATCAAACTTCCGTAGAAACATACCGGCACCTATTCTAGCTAAAATAAATCTTGTGCGCGAACTTTGGGGGTATATGGAAGGTTTTGGTTTAGATAGAATTTTTCCCAAATAAAATATTATTTTAAGCGGTATTTTGTGCACGTAAATCGGGAAAAATTTTCTCTTGAAAATAAATTAATTTTTTTCACTACAAAATTTTGGAAACTTATTTTTTTAAATATCTAGATATTTTTGGAGTGCAAAAGGATTTATTTTTAAAAAGAAAAGAAAAGGTGTAATGGTGGCATATAGCATTTATTAGCATTTATTACTCTTTTCCCTAGCAATTTCTTCACAAAAAATTTACAAAAATACCCCCTCACTTCCCTTGGCTGGCCCTTCCCTTCCCCTTGCTGCCCTCCATCATTTCCACCCATTTTTAACTCATTTTTGCATCAAATAAATCATGAAAAATCCAAATTAATTCATAGAAACTCAAATATATTCATTTTCCTTCATTCTTGAAATCAAAGCTATCTTGGATCTTCATTCAAAACATCATTTTGGAGGAAAAGATGATGAGTTTGGTTTCTTGGTTTTGATCTTTTGTGGAGGTATAAAACCCTAACCCTAATCCTTTTTGTTGTTTCTAAATTTCTAATTAGCATATTAATTGTTTATTTAAGCTTTTAATTTCATGTTTGAAATTCAAGACTTGATTTTTATGATAATCTAGTTAGGGTAAAACTTGATTTATGTGTTTAATGTTTTAGTGAAGTGTTAATTTGTGATTAGGAAAAATTTGACCTAATAGAAAATGATAATTATTGATAATGAATACTTGTTTAATTATGCAATTTTGCTTACTAGGTTTTTGCTAAAATTTAATTAGCAAGTGTTAAAAATTTAGAAATGGTTTTGATAGCTTAGTTAAGCAATTATATGGTGTTTGTAATCGCTAGATATGCGTTAGCTTGAAACTAGTGCGAAATATTGCGATAAGCTGCTTACTAGGTTTCGGGGTTTTTCCGACGTGGGTTCGATTGGTCGTTGCGAGATAATATCTATTTTATTTCTCGTAATTGTTTGTGTTGTGTTGCGCGATCGGGACGATCGGGGTCTAGACTTGGTGTTTTGTAGTTTAGCGACCCCAGTTAGGGTTTTTGGCCGATGTTGTGCGCGATAGATGCGCTAAGTGCACAGTACAATTTTCAGGACGTTATTCTTACGTTTCGATGTCTTTTCGTCGATGTAGGATATTTGCTTATGTGATATGTTTATGAAATTTTAGGTTCGCAAGCGGGGACTTCGGACGCTACGACAAGGGAAAACAGGTGGTAGGCTTCACTTAGCCAGGAGCGTTAGTAGGTAGATTTAACATTTACAGGGGAATCGCCCGAATGGCGTTATGCGTCTGGGCTAGAGATGTTACTTTTGTCGCATATTCTATGTCAGATTTAGGATTTGCGCATTTACCCTACTGCTTAGTTATTGTTGTGCTTGGACTAGTATCCTTAGGACACTGCACATATTATTGACGATTCATGTTGCACGAGCACTGATTGTATGCTACACACACCGTCAATAATTGCCATGTCACGCACAACCCACATATAGTAATGCTATTGTTGGTTAGGAACATTGAGACAATGATTCATATTTCTTATCGCATATGACATTTAGCATACCTGTATATCCATATGCTTACACATATGCATTCACATACTTACGTGTTAGATACATGTATACCTATAGAGTATCGTACCATTAGTGATAGGTACATACACACTTTATGTCATAACTACAGGTATACCTTGCACACATATTTCACTTATACCCAGGGGGTATACTACATCATTACTCATAGGTAGATATATATATCTTGCTATACCTTTATGTTTTCACATACATCTGTTTATAGCTACATGTTTACCTTTACTTGATATTATTTAGAATTGGAGAAAATAGAAACCGCATGATTTTTATATTAAGTTATTGCAGTTAATTAGCGGCTTTTCCTTATATGCTTACATTTCAGTTTTATGTTGCATATATTATATTCATGGATTTTCGCATTGCGATATGGATTTTTCATGATGTTTTCTGGATTTAGGGACCGTGTGAGTTCATGAAATTATGCATTATTTGAAAAACCCGGTTTCCCTTGATATGATATTTCAGCATCCACCATAAGATTTATCAGTTCTGATTATATACTCCATACGAGGAGTGGGTGCCGTATGAGGGTACATGGTGGGGCCCGGTACGGTTCCCCTCGGCAAGAATGATCGATGTCCATGCCGATTGAGCCTGGAAGGTGGGCAAGTAGCTACCGGTGACATTACCAATGACTCGGCGGTTATCATGTGGATACCGACGGGAGTCATGTACGTATAGATACATCGAAAGGCGAGGGTCAGAGCTAGACACTCGAGTTTTCGGTATAGCGTATTATACGTACCTATCAGGGTGCCAGTCTTGGTGACAACACCTGATAGATCAGCATTTCTGTGTCGATGCTTGACACATTGGTTTCATGATATTTCTTTTTACTCCTTTGTATATAACGGGATTAGGACGCTGTTATACATGCCCTTACACCAATATTAGTGGAATGGGACGCTAATATATGTGTATTGACTTTTTTACTTCTTTGTATATATAACAGTGGGTTAGGACGCTGTTATATATGCCCTTACACCAATATTAGTGGAATGGGATGCTAATATATGTGTATTGACACTATTTTATATGCATCATCATATTAATTCATGCAAATATATTTAGGGTGTTAGAAATATATTTAGGGTGTTAGAATTTTTACTTGACATTGGATTTGGGATATAGGTGATTCATTTGATATTGGATACAGGATATATATATGAGGATGCCTGTCACAACCCGCAGGGTACGGACGTGACTGGCACTTAAGTTTACGAAACGTCTCAAGACGTCCGTAAAATAAGTAAGCCAAAACCCAGAAACCAAAACCAAAAAGCAAAAGAGTGAAGAAAAATCAATCAATTGAAAGCGAGTTTATCAAATAAGTCATATGAAACCTTTTTTAAAAACAATATCAATTTTTCCGAAAATTTCGGCAGAGTCTCCTTTGTAAATACTGGCCCCCAAAATGGGTACAACAAGAATATATATAAATCCAACAAATAAGGCATCCCCAAGCGGGAGCTAGCTCTTCGCCACAAGGCGGTCACAAATCCCACGCAATAAAAAACAACAACATGCAAAATAATCATAAAGAAGCATGAGAAAAACAGCATGTCGACTCAAGTGAGCTCGACCCCAAAATACAGCATAAAAAGTCCATAAATCTCACAGTCTCATCTCTAGGTCAATATACAACAATACTGGTAGGTACAGTAGATGGAGTACACTAGATACAAGAATATACAAGATGGTACAAAAATAATAATACAACCCACCTAAGAGCAAAACCTCGAGTCCAGGCAAAAGAGGCAAAAGAAGCAAGTGCGCCGCCGCTACTGTACTGACGGAGCGGACCTGAAAAAGGCTGTGACACAACGGGGGTGGGTTGCCAACTCGTGAGTAATAAATAACATCTATAGAGTCTATCGCAAGTATGCACACAAGCATCCTAGCATCTATAATACAGGTATGGCAGGTCATAATAGCAGGTATGTATGCAATATGAATATAATAGCAGGTATGAATGCAATGTGAATCAACTCATGATCTGAATGTGTAAGTATAAGAATCATGTTTTCCTTTAGGAATCTCTTTTGAAATACCAGCACAATACCAATAGAATCAACAAGAACCTGTGTCCAGCAACGACACCTCAAAACTATCACAAATCTCATATATCCATGTCATAGTATCTCTGGCCTCAGCCATCCGGCTGACCCATCTCAATATCAGTATCTCAACATCTCGCGGCCACGGTCGGTATCCTCTGGATATCCGCCGTCCCAAACAGTTACCGGTAGGTAATCCATCCCCTGCCAGGCTCATCGTCAGCAACACGAGCTTCTTGCCCCGGGATACCTTACCGGGCCCACCATGTACCCGAGACGGTTCATCCAACTCCTCGAAACGGGTCTCGAAAACCACAGCAAAACTCATGGTGGACGACACTTACATCACTAGAAAACCGCAATTTACATATTTTAAAAATATAATAAGTTTAGAAATTTTGCGGCTTTCCCCCGAAATCCAGAATATCATAAAATCTCAAGAAATCCTCATAAATGCATATGCTAATGATAATGAATGCATATGGTGTCAATAATCAAGTTGCGATGTATGATTGATAGACTAGGCATGAACAAATAACATGATGAGGTGCATGCACATGATTAGCAATCTTATGATTTCATTTTAAGGAATTAAAGGCAATAACACAGGTTTAAGCATCAATTATAGTAAAAGGTTTCAAATTATAGGTTATCTAGTGTGGTGGCATGGCAATTACCAGGACGTGTGTGTAAGCATGAATAGTGCTCGTGCTGCATATAAAAACCCTGGCAATGGTGCAGGTGTCCTATAGAATGGGTTCGCATATGCAGGTCAAATAAGGTATGGATGTAGTTACTAATATCACTAAAAGCTTAACTACTTAAACTATCGGGAGACTTGCGCCATCCAAACGATAGTCCCCCGTAGATGTTAAATCTACTCACCGGAATCCCTAGCTAGCCACGTCCAATCACCGCTTTCCCCTTTCGTGCCGCGTCTGACGTCTCCGCGACCGAACCTGGAATTTACATCAATACCAAACATAGGTTACATATCAAGAACGACGCAAATCCCAAACAAAAATACTAACGTTCACAAGCTAGGTACAACGTGCACAAGGTGCGCGGAACACACGCGAAAATCGCAAAAACTAACTAAAATCGTCGATTTGGTCGCCCGTCAAAGCTAAAACAACGATCACTCAAAAATCCGCACTCACACATCCTAAATGTCATAGGATATGCCAAAAATATCATCAAGATATCGCAAATAATTCATCACGATATTTTTATAAAAATCTAGTAAGCCAGAAATTTGCAATTTGGTGCAAACATCGAAAATTAGCGATAAAGTTAACACAATCCAACACAAACATCCAAACTAACCCACTAGATAGCCATTACACTAATTTTAAACCATTTACAAAGCATCAAACCATAATTCCAACACAACAATCATGCTTCAATCTATTTCCATACACAAACCCCTTTCTTGATTTTTTGTAATTAGCAATAACAATGAAAATTTCACACAAGATTAACTTAGATTAGCATAATATGAAACCACTTAAGCAAAGTAACCTCATAGATTAGGTTAGCAAAACAACTAGATAACAAAATAGATTTAATTAACCTACTAAAAATTTCTAAAACCCTAGTTTAATTTCAAACCATGAACTAGAAAAAAACTAGATTAGGATTTAGCTAAGCTTTTAACACTAAAACCATTTAATTAAAGGAATTTAACCAAAAGAAATTAACTTGGTGGAAATTATACCTCAAGATCTATGGATCTAGCATGAACAAGATGCCTCCAAAGATGGCTTCATAGCACCATGATCCAAGCAAGAGAGGCTAAGGAGAAAGGGATGAAGGATGAGGGTTAATTTGTGAGGTTTAAATTGGAATTTTGGAGCAAACTTGATGAATTTTTGAAGAAAATGAAAAGAAAAAATGATGAAGGGGGGGGGCTGCAGCTTTCTCGGCCATAGGAGGTAAGGGGAATGGTGTGGGTGGTGTTGGAAAAGTCAAGGTCAACCATACCAATCAACTAAAGACCCATACCCAATTAATAAATCAAAATCCTTATAAAAACACCTCATTTCAACACATAATAAAAAGTCAAAGGAGGCAAGGGATTTTTTTCCTTGTGCTGCTGAAGTGGGCCGGCCTAGGGGTGAGGGAAGAGTGAATGGGGTTTTACAAAATAAAAATTTATGCAAAAAGACCCTTTACAAGTCCAAAATTGCAAGTTTTAGCTTAAATTCAATAAATTTCGTTTTCCATAATAAAAATTAGTTAAAACTTAAAATAAAATACTAA
Source organism: Agapanthus africanus (assembly GCA_030015575.1). Classification (NCBI taxonomy): domain Eukaryota; kingdom Viridiplantae; phylum Streptophyta; class Magnoliopsida; order Asparagales; family Amaryllidaceae; genus Agapanthus; species Agapanthus africanus. Next base: position 52,485,351 of record CM057350.1, on the reverse strand, counting down.
AAATTTATGTTACAACTAGATTTTAATTAATATGATTTTAAAGCTTAAATTTAGCCCATTTAAATTTGTATTTATCGCTAATTTAATATATTTTCTTACCGGCTTAAAATAATATTAAAAATTGAAAAATTAGGGAAAAATTTTAAACGACCAGAATTTCATAAGTAACTCATTTGCTACTAAAAACTAGCAATTACCTATCCAAATTAGGTATAATTAGTCCTAAACTGCAAAATAACAAAAAAGACGGTTTACGGAAAAATACCGAATTTTCACCGATTTTCAGGAAAACACCAAAACGACTTTTCAAGGTGCTACAATCTTCCCCACTTAAATAAATTCGGTCCCCGAATTTAAAAATATAGCTACGCGTACCTTCAAAGAGATGGGGATATTTCTTCCTCATCTCGCCCTCGGTCTCCCAGGTGACCTCCTCGCTGCTCGGGCCACGCCAAAGGACCTTGACGGTCGGTATAACTTTCGATCTCAACTTCTTCACCTGCCGATCCAGGATGGCCACCGGCTGCTCTGCAAAAGAAAGGTCACGCTCTAGCTGGACTGTCGGGTGCTGAATCGCATGCGAAGGGTCGTGAAGGTACTTGCGGAGCATCAAAACATGGAAGACGGGGTGAACATCGGGAAAGCTAGGTGGAAGAGCCAAACGATATGCAACAGCGCCGACACGCTCGAGGATCTCGAAGGGACCTACGAATCTAGGGCTAAGCTTCCCCTTTCGCCCAAAACGCATCACGCCCTTCATCGGAGAGACTCTCAGAAAAACATGGTCGCCAACTGTGAACTCTAATCTGCGACGGCGCCTGTCCGTATAAGATTTCTGCCTGCTCTGAGCCGCTCTCATCCGATCTCGGATCAACTATATCTTCGCCGTCGTCTCCTCAACAAGCTGCGGCCCCAAAATACTGCTCTCGCTGAGCTCTGTCCAACAGACGGACGATCTGCATCTCCTCCCATACAATGCCTCGAAAGGTGCCATCTGAATAGTATCCTGGAAGCTGTTGTTGTAGGAGAACTCCACTAGAGGTAAATGACGATCCTAGCTACCGCCGAAGTCTAAAACGCACGCTCTGAGCATGTCCTCGAGAGTCTGAATGGTCCGCTCTGACTGTCCGTCGGTCTGCGGATGAAACGCTGTGCTGAAGCTCAAACGAGTGCCCAAAGCCTCCTGAAGTCTCTGCCAAAGTCGGCTGGTGAACTGGGTGTCTCGATCTGACACGATACAAGTCGGTACGCCATGCAACCGCACGATCTCGTCGATGTAAAGCTGGGCATACTGAGCGAAGCTGAAAGTCGTCTTCACTGGCAGGAAGTGAGCCGCTTTCGTCAATCGATCTACGATCACCCAGATGGAGTTATACCCTCGACTGGTCCTGGGTAGACCCACAACGAAGTCCATCGAAATCTGCTCCCATTTCCACTCCGGAATGGGTAACGGCTGTAGCTCTCCTGCGGGCCTCTGGTGCTCGGCCTTGACTTGCTGACAAGTCAGGTATCTCGATACAAACTCCGCGATGTCCCTCCTCATTCCGTCCCACCAATAGGTCTCTCTCATATCATGGTACATCTTGGTGGAACCGGGATGGACACTAAACACTGATCGGTGTGCCTCCTCAAGAATGTCGCGCCGCAATCCATCAGCATCTGGTACGCACAGTCTAGATCCATATCGTAAAATCCCCTGATCGTCAATCACGAACTCGGAAAATCTGCCCTGTCCCATCTGTGCCATGATCTCTGAGCAACGGTCGTCACTGCGCTGTGCCTCATATATACAATCAAGCAACTGTGGGCGTGCACGAACATGCGCGAGCTGTCCCCCTGTCTGAGTGAACTCGAACTCAACTCGGCTGTCGCATAAAATCTGCCAATCTGCTGACGACTGCCTCTGCACTGCGCGCAAATAGGATAGACTACCCCCGGGCCTCCTGCTCAAAGCATCTGCCACTACATTCGCCTTGCCTGGGTGATATAAGATCTCGCAGTCGTAGTCTTTCACCAACTCCATCCAACGACGCTGTCTGAGGTTCAGGTCTCGCTGCTGAAATATGTATTTTAAGCTCTTGTGGTCTGTGAATATTTGGCACGACTCGCCATATAGGTAATGTCGCTAAATCTTCAGTGCAAAGACCACTGCAGCCATCTCCAAATCGTGAGTGGGGTAGTTCTGTTCATGCTTCTTCAACTGCCGAGAAGCATAGGCGATCACCCAGCCATACTGCATCAATACGCATCCTAACCCCACTCGCGAAGCATCACAGTAGACCACAAATCCGCCTGATCCTGAAGGCAAAGATAATACCGGCGCCGTAGTCAAACGAGTCCGTAGCTGCTGAAAACTGTGCTCGCACTCCTCCGTCCAAACGAAAGGAACTCCCTTCCGGGTCAAACCGGTCAAAGGTGCAGCTATACGGGAGAAGTCCTGAACAAAACGCCTGTAGTAGCCCTCCAGGCCTAGAAAACTACGGATCTCAGTAACCGATGTAGGTCGGGGCCACTGCTGAACAGCCTCAATCTTCTTCGGGTCCACACATATGTCGTCTCTCGTAATCACGTGACCCAAGAATCCGACGCTGTCCAGCCAGAATGCACACTTGGAGAACTTCGCGAACAGCTGGTGCTCCCTCAGAGTCTGTAACGTAATCCGCAGGTGCTGCTCGTGCTCCTCTCTGCTCCGGGAGTACATCAAAATATCGTCGATAAACTCGATGATGAACAAGTCGAGATATGGCCTGAATGTACGGTTCATCAAATCCATGAATGCTGCTGGGGCGTTGGTGAGTCCGAACGACATCACCAAAAACTCATAGTGGCCGTAGCGCGTGCAGAAAGCTGTCCTCGGTATATCCTCCTGTCGAACTCGCAGCTGATGGTATCCTGATCGCAAGTCGATCCTCGAAAAATACCCCGCACCCTGAAGCTGGTCGAACAAATCATCAATGCGTGGCAACGGATATCTGTTCCGCACGGTAACCTTGTTCAGCTGGCGGTAGTCGATACATAAGCGCAAACTTCCGTCCTTCTTCTTGACAAACAGAACCGGAGCACCCCACGGAGAAACACTAGGTCGAATAAGCCCCTTATCTAACAAATCCTGCAACTGATCCTTCAGCTCTCGAAGCTCTGCCGGGGCCATCCGATAAGGCAGTATAGAAATAGGCCCCGAGCCGGGAATCAAATCGATGTAGAACTCAACGTCGCGCTCAGGTGGTAGCCCAGGTAGCTCATCAGGGAAAACATCAGGGAACTCACAAACAACCGGGACCCGGTCCAACGGAACCTCTGCAGCTCGAGTATCACCAATATACGCTAAGAATCCCTGACATCCCTTCCGCAAGAGCTGACCAGCGCGAAGAGACGAAATCAAGCTGGGAAGGGTGACGCTGCGGTCTCCCTGAATAACAAGGACTGGCTCTCCCGGAAAGCTAAATCTGACTGCCTTCTCACGGCAGTCCACCGAAGCATAACAAGTGGCTAGCCAATCCATGCCCAGAAGCACATCAAAGTCCAACATATCGAGGAGAATCAAATCAACCGATGAATCCCTCTCCCCGATACGAACGGAACACAAACGAAATACAAAACGAGCGACAAACGACTCGCCTACCGGGGTAATAACAACAAGCGGCTGATCTAACGACGACGACTCACGGCCCAACATCGGTGCAAAATGTGTAGAGACGTACGAATGTGTGGAACCTGGGTCGAATAATACCCGTGCGTCGAAAGAGCAAACTGGTAAGGTACCTGTCACAACGGCATTGGATTCCTGCGCATCCTGCGGTGTCAAAGCAAATACTCGGGCCTGTCCTCCACCGATAGCGGGCTGACCTCGACCTCGGCCTCGGCCTCCTCGTCCTCTCTGAACAGGGCCGCCACGTCCACGGCCTCTGGGTGCACCTAACTGGCGTGGAGCATCGCCTGTGGTAGGAAGTAGGGCTCTCTGGGGAGGGGGTAGTGATGGTGGTAGGGTCACATGCGGAACGGTCGCCGCTCCCTGTCGTCTTGCCGGACAGTCTCTGACAAGATGGTGCGGACTCCCGCACCCAAAACACCCTGACGACGGCTGCTGTCCCTGGGGATATGAACCATATAACTGACCCCGTCCAAATCCTCTGCCGGGCCCATCCCTCGGAAAGAATCTGGCACGCTGCCTCTGAGACGGCACCTCGGTGTGAATCCTCTTCGGCCCAGAAATGGCCGAAGTCTGTGATATGCGTGCCTCCATCCGTAATGCTATATCCATAGCAGCTGAATAAGTGTCGTAGTGCTGGGCGCCAATGGCAAGATATAGCTGGGCATCAAGTCCCTGTACGAACCTCTTCACTATCTTCTCTTCGGTATCCACCAAATACGGAGCATATCGGGACAACTGTGTAAACTGGACGTCATACTCAGACACCGTCATCCCAGGTGTCTTGACCAAAGCCTCGAAGCTACGAGCTCTGGCGTCACGAACGCTCTCTGGGAGGAAACGAGCTAGAAAGACCGCTGTAAATTCGGCCCAAGTCATAGGCGGTAGACCTGCAGCTCGACCTCTCAAGACTGACTCCCACCATATCTGCGCGAGACCCTCTAGACGGAAACTCGCAAGCTCCACCCATCGATCATCCGAACATCTCAGCGAACGGCAGATCCTGGCTAAACTGTCAAGGAACGTCTGTGGGTCCTCCACTGCCTCGGTGCCGGTGAATACTGGAGGTCTGAGCCTCATGAAATCCTGTAGTGAAACCGGGATGGTCACGGCGGTAGTAGTAGGAGCAGGTATCATAGTAGTCTGGGATGTAGTAGGTGCGTCATCCGGCCTCGGTGTACGACTGGCTGCAACTAGGGATCCTACCATCTGACGTAGCTCCTGCATACTCCCCATCATCTGTCGCAACTCCTCCATACCAGTCTCAAGCCTATCCATACGGCCTGGGGAAGGTGGATCGGTCTGTCCCTGTGGCGTAGGCATACCACCCTGCTCAGTCCTAGTCTCGGACGAGCCAGCTCGAATCTCGTCTCGGGCGGCAGCCCTCTGTGCTCTCGTAGCCTTCGGCGGCATAGTGGATGGTACAGGAAAAAGGATAATAAGAACAGTGCAATAGAATCATAGGATACACGGAATTAAAGAAGAAATTTCAAGCAAGTATATCCTAAAGTCACTTAGGCGGAGTACCGTATCGCAAGTATGCCGCGGACATACACACGCTACGTTACCCTGCTTAAGTCACTTACTCCATCTACCAAGGGCAATCCTACACACAAAAAGGTAAAACCTATCGCTCTGATACCAACTTTGTCACGACCCGCAGGGTACGGACATGACTGGCACTTAAGTTTACGAAACGTCTCAAGACGTCCGTAAAATAAGTAAGCCAAAGCCCAGAAACCAAAACCAAAAAGCAAAAGAGTGAAGAAAAACCAATCAATTGAAAGCGAGTTTATCAAATAAGTCATATCAAACCTTTTTTAAAAACAATATCAATTTTTCCGAAAATTTCGGCAGAGTCTCCTTTGTAAATACTGGCCCCCAAAATGGGTACAACAAGAATATATATAAATCCAACAAATAAGGCATCCCCAAGCGGGAGCTAGCTCTTCGCCACAAGGCGGTCACAAATCCCACGCAATAAAAAACAACAACATGCAAAATAATCATAAAGAAGCATGAGAAAAACAGCATGTCGACTCAAGTGAGCTCGACCCCAAAATACAGCATAAAAAGTCCACAAATCTCACAGTCTCATCTCTAGGTCAATATACAACAATACTGGTAGGTACAGTAGATGGAGTACACTAGATACAAGAATATACAAGATGGTACAAAAATAATAATACAACCCACCTAAGAGCAAAACCTCGAGTCCAGGCAAAAGAGGCAAAAGAAGCAAGTGCGCCGCCGCTACTGTACTGACGGAGCGGACCTGAAAAAGGCTGTGACACAACGGGGGTGGGTTGCCAACTCGTGAGTAATAAATAACATCTATAGAGTCTATCGCAAGTATGCACACAAGCATCCTAGCATCTATAATACAGGTATGGCAGGTCATAATAGCAGGTATGTATGCAATATGAATATAATAGCAGGTATGAATGCAATGTGAATCAACTCATGATCTGAATGTGTAAGTATAAGAATCATGTTTTCCTTTAGGAATCTCTTTTGAAATACCAGCACAATACCAATAGAATCAACAAGAACCTGTGTCCAGCAACGACACCTCAAAACTATCACAAATCTCATATATCCATGTCATAGTATCTCTGGCCTCAGCAATCCGGCTGACCCATCTCAATATCAGTATCTCAACATCTCGCGGCCACGGTCGGTATCCTCTGGATATCCGCCGTCCCAAACAGTCACCGGTAGGTAATCCATCCCCTGCCAGGCTCATCGTCAGCAACACGAGCTTCTTGCCCCGGGATACCTTACCGGGCCCACCATGTACCCGAGACGGTTCATCCAACTCCTCGAAACGGGTCTCGAAAACCACAGCAAAACTCATGGTGGACGACACTTACATCACTAGAAAACCGCAATTTACATATTTTAAAAATATAATAAGTTTAGAAATTTTGCGGCTTTCCCCCGAAATCCAGAATATCATAAAATCTCAAGAAATCCTCATAAATGCATATGCTAATGATAATGAATGCATATGGTGTCAATAATCAAGTTGCGATGTATGATTGATAGACTAGGCATGAACAAATAACATGATGAGGTGCATGCACATGATTAGCAATCTTATGATTTCATTTTAAGGAATTAAAGGCAATAACACAGGTTTAAGCATCAATTATAGTAAAAGGTTTCAAATTATAGGTTATCTAGTGTGGTGGCATGGCAATTACCAGGACGTGTGTGTAAGCATGAATAGTGCTCGTGCTGCATATAAAAACCCTGGCAATGGTGCAGGTGTCCTATAGAATGGGTTCGCATATGCAGGTCAAATAAGGTATGGATGTAGTTACTCATATCACTAAAAGCTTAACTACTTAAACTATCGGGAGACTTGCGCCATCCAAACGATAGTCCCCCGTAGATGTTAAATCTACTCACCGGAATCCCTAGCTAGCCACGTCCAATCACCGCTTTCCCCTTTCGTGCCGCGTCTGACGTCTCCGCGACCGAACCTGGAATTTACATCAATACCAAACATAGGTTACATATCAAGAACGACGCAAATCCCAAACGAAAATACTAACGTTCACAAGCTAGGTACAACGTGCACAAGGTGCGGGAACACACGCGAAAATCGCAAAAACTAACTAAAATCGTCGATTTGGTCGCCCGTCAAAGCTAAAACAACGATCACTCAAAAATCCGCACTCACACATCCTAAATGTCATAGGATATGCCAAAAATATCATCAAGATATCGCAAATAATTCATCACAATATTTTTATAAAAATCTAGTAAGCCAGAAATTTGCAATTTGGTGCAAACATCGAAAATTAGCGATAAAGTTAACACAATCCAACACAAACATCCAAACTAACCCACTAGATAGCCATTACACTAATTTTAAACCATTTACAAAGCATCAAACCATAATTCCAACACAACAATCATGCTTCAATCTATTTCCATACACAAACCCCTTTCTTGATTTTTTGTAATTAGCAATAACAATGAAAATTTCACACAAGATTAACTTAGATTAGCATAATATGAAACCACTTAAGCAAAATAACCACATAGATTAGGTTAGCAAAACAACTAGATACCAAAATAGATTTAATTAACCTACTAAAGATTTCTAAAACCCTAGTTTAATTTCAAACCATGAACTAGAAAAAAACTAGATTAGGATTTAGCTAAGCTTTTAACACTAAAACCATTTAATTAAAGGAATTTAACCAAAAGAAATTAACTTGGTGGAAATTATACCTCAAGATCTATGGATCTAGCATGAACAAGATGCCTCCAAAGATGGCTTCATAGCACCATGATCCAAGCAAGAGAGGCTAAGGAGAAAGGGATGAAGGATGAGGGTTAATTTGTGAGGTTTAAATTGGAATTTTGGAGCAAACTTGATGAATTTTTGAAGGAAATGAAAAGAAAAAATGATGAAGGGGGGGCTGCAGCTTTCTCGGCCAGAGGAGGTAAGGGGAATGGTGTGGGTGGTGTTGGAAAAGTCAAGGTCAACCATACCAATCAACTAAAGACCCATACCCAATTAATAAATCAAAATCCTTATAAAAACACCTCATTTCAACACATAATAAAAAGTCAAAGGAGGCAAGGGATTTTTTTCCTTGTGCTGCTGAAGTGGGCCGGCCTAGGGGTGAGGGTAGAGTGAATGGGGTTTTACCAAAAAAAAATTTATGCAAAAAGACCCCCTACAAGTCCAAAATTGCAAGTTTTAGCTTAAATTCAATAAATTTCGTTTTCCATAATAAAACTTAGTTAAAACTTAAAATAAAATACTAAAAATTTATGTTACAACTAGATTTTAATTAATATGATTTTAAAGCTTAAATTTAGCCAATTTAAATTTGTATTTATCGCTAATTTAATGTATTTTCTTACCGGCTTAAAATAATATTAAAAATTGAAAAATTAGGGAAAAATTTTAAACGACCAGAATTTCATAAGTAACTCATTTGCTACTAAAAACTAGCAATTACCTATCCAAATTAGGTATAATTAGTCCTAAACTGCAAAATAACAAAAAAGACGGTTTACGGAAAAATACCGAATTTTCACCGATTTTCAGGAAAACACCAAAACGACTTTTCAAGGTGCTACAATCTTCCCCACTTAAAGAAATTCGGTCCCCGAATTTAAAAATATAGCTACGCGTACCTTCAAAGAGATGGGGATATTTCTTCCTCATCTCGCCCTCGGTCTCCCAGGTGACCTCCTCGCTGCTCGGGCCACGCCAAAGGACCTTGACGGTCGGTATAACTTTCGATCTCAACTTCTTCACCTGCCGATCCAGGATGGCCACCGGCTGCTCTGCAAAAGAAAGGTCGCGCTCTAGCTGGACTGTCGGGTGCTGAATCGCATGCAAAGGGTCGTGAAGGTACTTGCGGAGCATCGAAACATGGAAGACGGGGTGAACATCGGGAAAGCTAGGTGGAAGAGCCAAACGATATACAACAGCGCCGACACGCTCGAGGATCTCGAAGGGACCTACGAATCTAGGGCTAAGCTTCCCCTTTCGCCCAAAACGCATCACGCCCTTCATCGGAGAGACTCTCAGAAAAACATGGTCGCCAACTATGAACTCTAATCTGTGACGGCGCCTGTCCGCATAAGATTTCTGCCTGCTCTGAGCCGCTCTCATCCGGTCTCGGATCAACTGTATCTTCGCTGTCGTCTCCTCAACAAGCTGCGACCCCAAAATACTGCTCTCGCTGAGCTCTGTCCAACAGACGGGCGATCTGCATCTCCTCCCATACAATGCCTCGAAAGGTGCCATCTGAATAGTATCCTGGAAGCTGTTGTTGTAGGAGAACTCCAATAGAGGTAAATGACGATCCTAGCTACCGCCGAAGTCTAAAACGCACGCTCTGAGCATGTCCTCGAGAGTCTGAATGGTCCGCTCTGACTGTCCGTCGGTCTGCGGATGAAACGCTGTGCTGAAGCTCAAACGAGTGCCCAAAGCCTCCTGAAGTCTCTGCCAAAGTCGGCTGGTGAACTGGGTGCCTCGATCTGACACGATACAAGTCGGTACGGCATGCAACCGCACGATCTCGTCGATGTAAAGCTGGGCATACTGAGCGAAGCTGAAAGTCGTCTTCACTGGCAGGAAGTGAGCCGCTTTCGTCAATCGATCTACGATCACCCAGATGGAGTCATACCCTCGACTGGTCCTGGGTAGAACCACAACGAAGTCCATCGAAATCTACTCCCATTTCCATTCCGGAATGGGTAACGGCTGTAGCTCTCCTGCGGGCCTCTGGTGCTCGGCCTTGACTTGCTAACAAGTCAGGTATCTCGATACAAACTCCACGATGTCCCTCCTCATTCCGTCCCACCAATAGGTCTCTCTCATATCATGGTACATCTTGGTGGAACCGGGATGGACACTAAACACTGATCGGTGTGCCTCCTCAAGAATGTCGCGCCGCAATCCATCAGCATCTGGTACGCACAGTCTAGATCCATATCGTAAAATCCCCTGATCGTCAATCACGAACTCGGAAAATCTGCCCTGTCCCATCTGTGCCATGATCTCTGAGCAACGGTCGTCACTGCACTGGGGCTAGGTTTTTACCTTTCGGAGTGTAGGATGACCTTGGTATGATGGAGTAGGTAGCTTAAGCAGAGTAACGTACTGTGTGTATGTCTGCAGCATACTCACGATACGGTACTCCGTCTAAAGTGACCTAAGTACATTGCTTGAAATTCCTTCCTTGATGATTCGATTTCCGTGTTCATATCGAATCCTATCTCCATTTATAGCCTTTGCCGCCGACGACTATGGGGACTCAGTGAGGTGCAGCGAGGGCCGAGGTCAGATTTGACTCGGGTAGGACGAGGACTGACCAGGATGGCACGCTCGTTGCACAGGTGCAGACGGATCCGCTTTCGACAGATAGTATTGCTAGGCTTGTGACAGAGATGCAGGACTTGCGCCAGACGATGAGTTCATTGCTTGAGGTCGTTCGAGCGCAGCGACAGGAGGTTGTCACCCCCATTACCCAGTTGTTCCTTGTGGTCAGTACACAGCATTCCGTCACCTACATAGCGCCAGTAGAGGCAGCCCCTGTTTACGAGACACGTATTCCAGAGACTTTGAGAGTTCCGGAACAGTGGAGGACTCGTACCGGTGTGCCAGCCCAGAGACAGAGGCTTAGTCGTCGAGACAGCTTTCGTGACCATCGCGGGAGTAGCTGAGGTTTGGGACGAGGAGAGTCATGTTAGCTAGATCAGCCGTTTGTTGTGTTAATTTCTGTCAGCGATTCTTTTGTTGCGCGACACGTATTTCCGTCGTGTGCCAATCGCTTAGGAGAGTCATCCGTCACTTGATCCTTCTAAAGATGTTGGATTTGACGTTCTTCTGGGCACGGACTGGTTAGCTACATGCTATGCGTCTGTGGACTACCGTGTGAAAACATTCAGGTTTTGTTTTTCCGGCGAGTCAGTTCTTGTTGTGCAGGTGGATAGTTGTGCCACCTCTCACGGCTCAAACTCAGCCTTTTTCGCTAGTCGGCTTTTGAGGAGAGGATGTCGTGGATTCTTGGTGTTCATTCGTGGTACCGGAGCCACAGTTGGTTTGTTGGACCGGGTTCCTTTCGTGCGAGAGTTATCCGACGTTGTTCCAGATGAGCGGGCGGAGCTTAGGGAGTTTAAGGATCAGCTGCAGAGTTGTTTGTTGGGGGATTGTGCGTCTGAGCGTTTCGCATTGGGGAGCTCCTATTTCTGTTCGTCAAGGAGGAAGACGACAGTTTGAGATTGTGTATTGATGGATAGTCAATTGAACCGGCTTACGGTGCGGACAGGTATCCTTTACCTCGCATTGACGATTTCTTCGATCAGCTCCTAAGTGCGAGACATTTTTTTCTAAGTTTATTTTGGATCAGGTCATCATTGTTGCAGGTTCGGATTGATGACATTCCGAAGACTGCCTTGTGTGTGCTACGGGCTTTGTATGTGCTGGTGTGTCATTGGACTCACCAATGCCCTAGCAGCATTCGTAGATGTGATGAACCGGATTTCTTCAGGCCGTTCCTCGACCAGTTATTGTTGTGTTATTTACGACATTCTGGTCTATTTAATGTGTCTTGAGGGACAGGAGCAGCACTTGAGGATTTGTTTTGCAGATACTGGGAGAACCCCAGCGGTTTGCTAGATTCTCGGAGTATTCCTTCAGACTGGTTGTGTTGACTCCTAGGTCTTAAGGTTACGGAAGACTGTTTTGTATGGTTCCGAGGAAGATCGTGGCCGTACAGCTTAGGCCCAGACTTGTGTGCTGGATGGAGGTCCGCAGATTTTTGGGCTTAGCAGGTTTTTACCGCCGTTTCGTGCAGGATTGCTAGTGTAGTGCTGCACCGTTGACTGAATTGACCGGAATGGAGGTTTCTTTTCTTTGGACTCAGGCATGTGTGCGGAGTTTTCGGCAGTTGAAGATTCGATTAACAACTGCATCAGTTATTTCTTTGCTTTCTGGTTCGGGCGACTTTGTTGTGTAACTGTGATATTTCGCGAGTGGGGCTCGATTTTGCGCTTATGCGGCACTATAGAGTTATCGCTTTTGCTTCCCTACATTTGGAGGAAGTACTAGCAGGATATTCCACTCACGATCTAGAGATGGCCGCGGTGGTCGTGCGTTGGAGATTTGGAGACACTACTTGTTCGAGAGTCGTGTCAGATTTTCATGGACTACTAGAGCTTAATGTACATCTTCCTACAGCGGATTTTGATTGTTGAGATAGTCTTCTGCAGATTCACAGGTCTTGTGCGATCGTTGAGTACAGCTTAAGTTCGCCTCTACTGAGGGGATAGCTTGCTCATGTCCGCGCCCGACCACTTTTCCTTGCTTTCGCAAGACACTGCCCGCCGATACTCGTTCGTCAGAAATACTTGAGCATACTCGGCTGGGTAATGATTCGGAGTCCTTGATTTGTGACAAGGGTGTGCTGAGTTTAGGGATGCGTTTGTGTACCTGATACTATTGGGTAGAGACGTGAAATCCTAGAGCAGGCACATTTGTCAACTCTCTGTACTCATTCAAGTTCCATCAGCATTTGACGTGACTTGTGAGATAGTTACGGGTGGGCAAGGATGTAAAGAGAAGTTTCGGATTTCGTTTCAAGGTGTTGTCTTGTTGTGTGTTTTGGTTGAGCATCTGAGACCGGCTAGAGAGTTGCAACCTTAAACCGTTCCGAAGTGGGAATGGGAGCAGATTTCCATGAATATTCGTTGTGGTGTATACCCAGGTTTAGTCAGGGTGTGACTCCATTCGGATGCTTGTTGTCCGGTTATACTCAGTTTGCTCAGTTGTTCTTTATTAAGTTTGTGTGTTGCACGGAGTTCCTTCATGGGTCGTATCCAATGAAGGCACCCTGTTCGCTTGCCGTCTTGGGCAGGAGCTTCAGGAAGCCTTGGGTACTGGTTGAGCTTTTGCTCCGTCTTTCCATCCGCAGGATGATGGTTTTGTGAGAGCGGGCTATACCGACTCTAGAGGTTATACTCGTACATACGTACTAATTGTTGTCGGCAGTTGGGATCGTCACTTGCCATTGTTAGGACTCTCCTTCGATAGCAGTTATCAGGAGACATTCCAATTGGCAACATTTAAGTATTGCTTGTTAGGTGGTGTCGATCTCCAGTCTATTTTTCTGACTCTGCGTAATAGTATTTTTGGACCCCAGCTAGTCTAGAGACTTCGGAAATGATCCAGCTGTTTCAGGTGAGGATGATGACAGTCCTATGCGGACAGAGGTCTTATGCCTACCATGGTGATCGCAGGCTCGAGTTTGCAGTGGGAGATCATGTATTCCTACGGATTTTTCCGATGAATGACGTGTTGAGTTTTGGGAAGCTTACCAAGAATTGTAGGTCCTTTCGAGATCCTTAAAGCGAGTTAGTTCCGTTGCCTTTAATTTGGCACTTCCGTCCAGATTATTGAGTATTCACCCCGTATTCCTTGTGTCGATACTTTGCAATTACCTTCATGAACTTTCTCACATGATTCAGCACCAGACCATTTAGCTTGGACGCGATCTTTCGTTCACCAGCAGCCAATTGTGTTAATGGCTAGGCGGGTGGAGAAACTTCAGTCAAGAGTCTTGCCATCTGTGAAGGGTTATTCTTAGGCGGGTGGAGAAGCTTAATCCATGGGAAGCAAATTAAGTTAATAATTCGCTAGGAGGAGAATCCTATGGTATAAGTTTGACAAGTCAATTGGGGATTAATAATCACTAATTCAATGTTCGATAACAACGATTAGCTTAGCCAACCCATAATCATTCATATTCAAACCAAAAGGCAAACGATATTCAAATGACTTGAAATTTTGTGTGGAGCGTCATCTAAACAAGTTATGAAGACCCATTAAGAAAAATTGGTAATTTAACCCTCGTGAATACACCATATTATTTTAATGATAAAATAATAAAAGGACTTTGGCTTATCTGGTAAACGTTGTCGATTTCAGTTGAAATTTTTATGGTATGTCCTCATAAATATACTAAGATGATCTGAAAGGTTTAACATCATTTGGCTCAAAGAATTATGAGATAAAAAAATTGAAACCGTTAATGGTGATTAGGGAAATTAACGGGTTCCAGATGAAATTGCCCATCAGATATGGTCCCAATTGATATAACATAGTCAAATGTGACGATCACATCATGAAAATACTCATCAATTGGTTGGGAGTGATTTTCGGGCAATTCGTGAAAGTTCGAGGGGGTTTAATGCAACTCTCAAGAAATTTGGTAAGTCTATTTGAATTTTATACTTCGGTAATTTATGATAAATCATTAAAAACAGCTACAAAAACTCTCGTAACAAGCCGTGCAAGAAATCATTGAATATGTATTTTTGAGCGTCTCAAAAAGGGTATTCCGGTAATTTGAATGAATTTTGAGCCATGCACTTAAGTTGCCTACATGTGTACTAAGATTTTATTTTTATGCAAAAAATGATATGAATGACATGATGCAGATGTACTGACATGATGAGAATGCAAGGTTATTGTTGAGTTACACTAACGCCCTGGCCATCATCCGTGACCGTTTGTGGAACAAAATTTTTTCAACGGTTTAAAACTGGCGCTAGAATAACTCATATACCGGATCTACCATAAACCTAACTAGCAAACAAAGGAGTTCTATCTACTATGATAGAAGTTTATACCTAAAGGCTCAAGTCCTTCGGGTCTTCACTCCTCTCCTTTAGCTCCTCAAAGAGTGTACGAATCGCGCTTGATCGTCGGCCTCCTCGCGTCAAAAATGATCCACCTGAGAGTGTGTATTTTGATCTCCTACCTCTAAACCGAGATAATTAGGGTACTTAGTATACTAATCTAAGTAGCCTAGAGCATGTAGAGAGTGATGATAGATTGATTTGTCTCAATATACCTTAGGTTTCTCAACACATGAGACATTTAGGGTTGAGGAAGAAGAAGGAAGCTTGAGATCAAGAGAGAGTGTTGTGATGATAGAACGAAGAATGGCTAAGTGTTGTGAATCATTGAAGCATATCAATAATTCACCAAACAATGAATCAAGTATACTACAATAGTAAACTATGAGTCACTAAGTGAGTCACCGAGTAGCCATGCTTCCTTAAATGCATAAACAACACCTGATACGTCCACCTCATTAACCATTTAAGAAAAATGGTTAAACAAATAATGAGGTGTCTTCTTCTAGAAACACCCTTGTAAAATTACAAGAATACCCATCACCGTATATACATACCCGTATACGTATTCCGAAAAATATGAATACAAAGAGACGAAAATAATCCAACAATATAATACTAGGATCCGGATTAAACCAAAGTCCACTAGTATTATCCGTCAGAATCATGATCCGTGTAGTTAGTACACGTATATAATCGAACCCCTGTCGTAAAACCATACGGCCTCTACATCATTTCGCCCGAAGCAGGGAAATTCTCTGTGTGGGACTCTAAAAACTCAACAGTACGCTGGCAGTGGGTTTAACCACAAGTACTCAGCGGTACTAGCTGCACGTAACGGCTACCCATGTACCTGTCGAAAAGAAGGCCGACGAGCAAACTCGTCGGAACTCCTACTGAGCCTATCCGTGACAATCTCCGTACAGTCCGGTCTCTTCGTCTAAGAGTATCACATACCGGATGTAGGGGTGGTAAATGTCAGACCCTAATAACCCGATAATTCGTGCAGATGCGGCTCAGGACCAATCCGGGAAACTACTGATCAACCTATCAGTGAATCCCAACTGCCTTGGCCAAGGATTTATGGTCCTGGCCAATCGAACACAGTGCGATATCGACTCCCAATACCGGGAGAGACGAATCCATGACAATCACTTACTGCCTCCATATGGTTCGGGACTGTACCCAACCAAAACTTGTTTGTACGCCTCAGTAGAGCCGTGGTAGGGTAGTGATCAAAGTACAGTGGGAACTCACACGAGACAAATGGCGATCTCAGGTCCGAAGACTAACCTGTACATATGTCACCTAAGATGTAATATTTCAAAAATATAAAATATTACTTTTTGAATTTAAATAATAAAATAATATATTTCACGAAAACTATTCGATTTGCGAATTGGGGTTTTCGTAAAATGGTATAATTATATACCGATAATTTGGAAAATATTTGGAAAATTAATAAGAATTGTTGATTTTGAAAGAAATTATGTGAATTGAGCATTTATAGATTATTATATAATTATTTGTATACAATGTTAATGTTAAACTTGATTAATTTCACTAATCATACATTAATCTTACTTATGTATATGGCATGCAACAAAACATGTTGAAAAACACTTGTTGCATTTTATTATTAACCATGGCTTTTTCCTTTTCTAAAATGATTTTGGTTTTTTTTAAAACAAAAGAAAAAGAAAAGCAAGAGAGAGGACAAGGAGGCATGGTCATGGGGTATGGGCAAGAGATAGGGGGGAGAGAGAGTGGGGGATATTTCTAGCCATGGCTCTTCTTCACTTCATCCTCTTCTTCATCTTTCTTCTCCACCTCCTTCTCCTTCATCCCTCCACCTCCTCATCCACCATACACCACTCTCTACACCATCCCAAAACACCATACTTCCTTCATGAAAAAAGATCTCAACCTCACTACAAACCCTATGAAGGAATCAAGTTGGAACTTTGAGGTTTTGGGGCAACTCAAGAATTTTCTTCAGTTGCAAATGAGGTATAATCCTACACTTCTAGTAGTGTTATTAGTTTTCCTTATGTCCTATATTAGTTTAGAGTTAAACCGATATGGTTTGATGATCTTAGAATTTCTAAGATGAAGTTTAGGGAATGCTTTGAGTTGAGAATGTGTAATTGAGATTTAGTAGTGGCCACAAACCCTTTTAATTCTAGAATTCTGGTCTGTACCTGAGCAAGAACCCCATATATGAAAACTGAAATATTCCAATGTCGGTTTTGTGGAATTCTTGAGGATTAAATGGAATCTGGAGCAATTTGGGATATTTATAAGAAAAACAAACAGCTACATTGACCTAGATAGACCACCACAGGAGAACGAGACCCAATTTCTTTGTTGAGGCCGGCGACGCCGGATATTTTAGCCATCTCGCCGGGCAAGTTTTGGTGTCTGGTGTTGGGTTTTGGTCTGTAGCTCACACTCCTTATAACCTAGCTACTGTATTGGTTGTTTTGTCCTAGTCTACCTATGCTAAAATCTGGGAGCATCTTGAGTTGGTTTTGACAATGTTTTCCGATATATGAAACTTGGATTTATGAATTTCTTGACGTGATTTGGTCGTTGGACGTTTGTACGTCAATGACAAGGGTTATTTGGTTTTTTTATATACGTAGGCTATAGGTTCTAATCTACGAGCACTTTGTGTACTGTATCGGTTTTCGGACTTGGTTTTAATAACGTTACGATATGTGTTGATTTGTATGTATCTTCGCGTGGACTTCCGAGACGACGAAGCACATCGACTTCGGCTAAGCGAGGAGTTTTGCAGGTGGGTAGATTTATATCTACAGGGAAAGTCGGGTGAATGGCGTATAGCACCCCCCGCAACCATTGATATGGAAAATCGATATATAAATTATATTTGGAGAAAAGATATGCAACGAACTTACGGATATGATTAAAGGTTTTAGTATGAGATGATATGATAAAAGATGACATTAGTTGATATGTTGGCTTGAGAATGCAAGGCAATGTACATGTTATATCCATATGCCAATAGATGGTGTGAGATTACACATACATACAACTGAAAATATGATATATATTTATACACACACACACAAGATGACTTGATGTGGGACATTGATACGATGAAAAGAGAATGTGATGAAATAAGATGACTTAGCTCAATATGTCGATATACGGATGTGAGACGATATGAGAATATAGATAATTTTGCCAAGACATGATATGAGTTTGATATAGATGTGACTTGAGTTATATGTGTACATATATATATATATATGAGAATAAAAAGTGATATGTTGTACGTGACTTTAGATCCGTACCCTTGTTTATGATATCGTACGACGGATCATACCGTACGAATTATGATATATGATATTTGACCCGTACCCTCGATTTTGAGGAGGCCGTACGACGGACTATACCATACGAGATGTATATATGATGATTGATCCGTACTTTTGACTCAGGATTAGTTTAGCCTTTTAGTCTTTTAATTACTTAAGTAAATGTTAGAATAGGGTTCGAGTCATACCTATTTTCAAAACTAACGAATCGTGTACATTCAAAGGATAAACCGAGGGACGCTACGGATTTCAAAGGTATTGCTTTTCTTTAAGAACACCGTAGTCCCTAATTTTCTAAAAATAAAGATTCGTGCTATTTTAGATACGAAAATTGTATGGCTCGTATATCGAGGTATATCTTAGCTTGTTGCGTTACTATTTACCTTTCTGCTACATTCATTTTGCTCTCATTATATATATATATACATGTACTTTCATTTGTTGTTATGATATCCTCTGCCAGTGCAGTTGCACAATTATCAATGATGCGCACGATACATTTACACAGATTTGCCGGCTCACACACAATCATCATCGGTAATTGCTATGACACTTACACAGTAGAATTGCTATATCATGATATTATTCATAACCGTAAAGTACATTTATTGTTCAGTACTATCACTTGACATACTTGCATGATATACTTGATATGCTCATATTACTATTCTATGTTTGCATACATCGTACTTATGGCTATATGCATTGAGATGCTATTTTCATGAGATTTCTGGATTTGAAAACCGCGGTTATATTTCAAAGGAAATTATGAATTATTTTAAAAACGCTGTTTCTCTCGATATGTGATTTTGAGGCGTCCACCATGAGTTTTCTCGATTCTGAGCTTGTTTTCGAGACCCGGCTCGAGGAGTTGGATGAACTATCTGCGGGTATATGGTGGACCCGGTAAGGTACCCCGGGGCAAGAAGATCGTGGGGATGACGATGAGCTTGGTAGGAGGGAGCACTACCTACCAGTGATAGTTTGGACCCGGCGGTTATCCGGAGGATACCGACCGGAGTCGTGAGATGGATATGGGCCGATCCGGACTGACGGAGCCCATGGGCCGATCCGGACTAACAGAACCCGGGATATGAGGATTTACATGTCGATACTGGACACGGGTTTCATGATGTTTCGAGTGTCGGTGTTGGACACTCAGGTTCTATGATTTTGATGTGTCGTTGATAGACACACGTTGGTTGATATCCTCATACATACAGGCATATGTTTTTATGATGATTCGAGTGTCGATATTGGACACTCAGGTTCCATGATATTGATTGTGTCGTTGATGGACACATGTGGATGATATCCACATGCATACAGGCATATGATTTCATATGCTTATTTGTATATGCCATTGGCTTTAACTCTATTGTTGACATATATGCATACATGGTCACCCTAGAGATCATAGTATTACCTTCATGATACAGTATGACCTAAGAATCATTGTTTATTCGATTTCTACCTGCTGATATTTTCTACATGAGTTGGCAACTCACCCCCGTTGTGCCACAGCTTTCTTGCAGGTTTGACCGTTTGGATCAGTAGCGGTATTGCTGGCACACAGTTCCTTCTGGGTGTTTTGCTTTGATAGGTGGGACGCACGCTGGATCATGACCACTGTTGTACCCTTCATATTCTATTGTATCTAGATAAATTCCATCAGTTAGAAATTAGAATTTGTATATTGGTAGATCCAGTCAGACTTGTATTTGCAAGACTTAGAGCAATGGGTATATGTTCGCTTCTTTGAAATGATGATGTCTTGCCTTATTTATTCTTTCTGTGTTTGATCTTCGCTGTAGGGCGTCATATATATGTTTATTTCGTGGTTGTGATTCCGCCAATTGGAGAAGAGCTAGCTCCCGCTAGGAGATGCCTATATATATTGCTTGTATGTGGTTTTGGATCAAAATATATAAGGGAGGTGCTGCCCAAATTTTTAAAGACGAAAAATGTTTTCAACTATAGTATAATCCACTTGCATTTTCATATATCATTACCTATGCATTTTAAAGGAAAACTCGATTTCATTATACCTTTAATTTAAAAACTTCACCTCAATTATTTCCCTAAAAATGTTTAGGTTTCTGGCTTTGGCTTACTTGAATTAGATGGAGTCCTATAGACTTTACATGATTCAAGTACCAGTCACGTGCCTTTTTCCGGGTCGTGATATGAGAACTTCCATCTGACGATAGGTATAGTTCCATCTAGAAGTTCTCGGCGAGTCTGTCCAGTGTACTCACACCCAGTGAGCACCTGTATACGATCTTAGGCGCATCAGACCAATGGCCGTGGGATCAACCATCCCCCTCATCGGGGTCTAGAAACGTATTCACCAATCTACTCCGAAATATTGATGCTCGGTCTCGATACTCACACGACTAGGGACTTTTTAAGGATGTGCTTATGGACTACCCAGCTCTCACGAGTATGATCGCCATCATAACGCTGGTAGTCAAGCAAGATCCTACGAGTTTTATCAACATGTAACTGCCATATGTAATAACGAGTATAACATATGCACATGTTAAGATAAAGACAAACCATAATAGTATACTACTGTATCAAGTCTTTATCAATATGTGCAAGCAGGATAAAGCATCAAAAGAAAGGAATACACATATCATGATAAAGACAACTCAAATAATATACTATATATAACTGAGCAAGATTGTCCTGTACATACATATGTCCAAGCATCCACATGTATACATATACAATAATGGCCTTTAGGGCATACATATCCAACAATCTCCCACTTGCACTAAGGCCATATATTGGCGTACCGAGTACCCAACGTCGGCTCTAGGGCCAACTGTTGGCGTATCGCATACCCAATATCTTAAAAGTCGCTCGAACTGTGCTTAAGGGAGGCCTTCGTGAATGGATCTGCCGTGTTGTCTTTTGTGTCCACTCTTCACACCTCGATCTCCTGACGATCAATGATCTCCCTGATCAGGTGATACCGCCTTAAGATGTGTCTAGATTTCTGATGGGACTGTGGTTCCTTCGCTAGAGCTATAGCCCCATTGTTATCACAATACAGAGGTATTGGATCAACAATGGATGGAACTACCTAAAGATCAGTAATGAACTTCTTCCTCCAGACCACTTCTTTTATGGCATCGTTCGCAGCAATGTATTCAGCCTCTATCGTCGAGTCTACGACGGTGTCCTGTTTAGAGCTCTTCCAACACCTGCCCCTCTATTGAGGGTAAACACAAAACCCGAGACAGACTTGCTATCATCCTTGTCACTCTGGAAGCTTGAATCGGTAAAGGACTCGACCTTAAGGTCTCCATTGCCGTAAACCAAGAACATCTCCCATTTTGAGCTGGACGCGAATCAGCACTTACTGATGCAAGAATGAAACCGGGCTCACTTCAATGCCTAGTCCTTCTTAGGTACTTGAGAATGTTCTTCACTGTTGTCCAGTGGTTCTCACCTGGGTTTGACTGATACCGGCTCACCACGCTAAGTGCATAAACTATATCTGGTCTTGTACATAGTATCGCATACATTATAGATCCTACCACCAAAGCGTAGGGTACAGTGCTCATGCGAACCCTCTCATCATCAGTCTTGGGAGGCATCTCTTTGGAGAGGGTGATTCCGTGAAATGCGGGTATATTACCGCGCTTGGAATTTTCCATACTAAATCTCTTTAGTACGGTCTCTATGTACCTGGACTGCGAAAATCCCAATAATCTCTTGGATCTATCTCTATAGATCTTGATCCCCAGAATGTATGAGGCATCACCCAGGTCCTACATGGAGAACCTTTGTGATAAGAACAGCTTGACCGATTGTAGCATAAGAATATATTTCCTATCAAAAGAATATCGTTCGTCCTACAATCTTCTTATATATACAAGGCTCGTCCTCGTTCTTGATGAAGTCAAATTCCTTGACTGTTTCATCAAAACAGATGTTCCATCTCCGCGATGCCTTGCTTTAATTCATAAATGGATTTAAGTTGCTTTAATCCATAAATGGATTTAAGTAACTTGCACACCTTCCCACTGCTCCCACTGTCTACAAAACCTTCTGGCTGATCCATATAAACGCACTCTTCCAAACCTCCATTTAGAAAATCTGTTTTTACGTCCATATGTCATATTTCATAGCCATGGAAGAAAGTAATGGCAAGTAGGATCCGAATGGATTTGAGCATAGCTACTGAAGAAAAGGTTTCGTCATAGTCCACTCCTGGTCTTTGACGAAAACCTTTTGCAACAAGTCTAGCCTTATAAGTTTCCACCTGTCCATCTACACCAATTTTCTTTTTGTAGATCCATTTGCATCCAACGGGTTTTACCCCAGGTGGAGAAATTTCTAAGGTCCACACTTTATTGGCGTACATGGACTCCATTTCGGATTGCATAGCATCCAGCCACTTATCAAAGTCCGTACTGATAATGGCCTGCCTGAAACTAGTAGGATCATCTTCTTCCAAAATGCAATCCTCTCGATCCCCGTCTATGAGAAGACCGTAGAATCTCTCGGGCGAATGAGAAATCCTACTAGATCTTCGGAGCGGCTGAGGTTCGTCTGAGACTACTGAATCTAGCAGTTCCACCAAATTTTTAGTTACATTTTGTGGTTTAGAAGTTTCTTTCAGTTCTACCGTACTTCCACTAACTTCTTTTGCAAGAAATTTCCTTTCTAAAAGGGTGGCATAGCGAGATACAAACACCTTCTGTTCCTCAGTGTAGTAGAACAGATATCCTAGTGAATCCTTAGGATATCCCATAAATTTACATAGAACTGATCGTACCTCTAGTTTGTCCGGTTTCTGTCTTTTCACATAGGCCAGACAGCCCCATATCTTAAACAACTTAAGATATGGATTCCGTCCACTCCATATTTCATATGGAGTCTTAGGCACAGACTTGGATGGAATATAGTTCGGTAAGTATGCTGCTGTCTGAAGCGTATGTCCCCAAAATGAAAGAGGCAACTCAGCATTACTCATCATGGAGCAAACCATATCTAAAAGGGTACGATTCCTCCGCTTCGATACACCGTTGTGTTGTGGTGTATACGGAGGAGTAAGCTGAAAGAGAATTCCATTCTCTTTTAGGTATTCAAGGAATTCCCTGCTTAAGTACTCCCCTCCTCTATCAGATCGGAGGATCTTGATACTTTTACCAGTCTGGTTCTCTACTTTGTTTCTGTATTCTTTGAATTTCTCAAAAGCTTCAGATTTGTGTTTCATAAGATACACATATCCGAACCTGAAGAGATCGTCAGTGAATGTGATGAAGTACGAGAACCCACCCCTTGCATGTATAGACATTGGATCACATACATCACTGTGTATGAGTCCCAAGAGCTCTGCTGCTTTTTCTCCGTGTCCGGGGAATGGAGATTTGGTCATCTTTCCCTTGAGACAAGACTAACAAGTTTCATAAGATGAAAATTCGAATGTATTCAAATATCCATCTTTATGCAGTTTACTCAGTCTTTTCTCTCCGATATGACCAAGTCTACAATGCCACAAGTAGGATTCGTTCTCTTCTGAACTCTTCCTCTTGCGTGTATTTTGTATATTGAAAACTGTGTTTTGATTTAGAACATAGATACCATTACACAGTATATCTTCTGCAACCAATACCTTATCAAGGTAAATATTCATGATATTTCTATCAAGAAAAAAGTTATATCGATCTTTATCAAGTAAAGAAACTGATATGATGTTGCAAACCATAGAAGGTACATAGTAGCAATTATTCAAAATCATAGTATTGCCACTTGGCAATGCTAGGTGATATTCACCGACGGCAGAAGCATCAACTTGTGCTCCGTTCCCTACTCTGAGGGACATATCACCAGGTCCAACCATCCTACTTTTTCTCAGTCCCTATAATAAATTACATATATGAGATCTTGATCCGGTATCTAGTATCCAGGAGGTAAGACTGACCGAAAAATAGTTCTCAATAACAAGAACACCTGAAGGAGATGCAATAGTATACTTCTTCTTCGTTGGGGTCATCAAGGAATTCATGCAATCCTCTTTCCTCTGCTCATACTCATGACTACTGTTATAAGTTAGAGCCAAACCGACGTTCCCCAGCCCCGAATAAGAATTCGGATCGGTCAAGCGATACATTTTATTATCTTGATTAGGGCGTAAAATGGTTGTTACCTGGAAAGAGAGAAAAGAAACACTCAGCGTGCGCTCTTGCAAGATTAGATTGGTTATTAGTTTATCTAATCAGGATGGCTTCCACTGTTTCCTCGAATTCTCCATCAAACCTTAAAAGGAGAACTGATCAGGATTAATCGCGCGTTACAATACTTGCTTAACCTTTCGGCCAGGCTAGTGTCGGTACTTCGAGGGAGGTTTTCCAACGGTTTCGCGAAGTTACTTAATTATATAATCTCGTTTCTCTGGAGGCATAGCCCCGCTAACACCGTTCTAGACACCTACTTGATTTATAGTATTGATTGTTAAGTGAAAAAATCTCCCAAGAGTAATCCTACTCATCAGTGGGATCGGGATCCAACTATCATCGAGTGATAACCTAAATGGAAACCACTCTAGTCACCACACTCCAGAAGGTATGCAACACTAGCAAGTTTCCTGTATGTTTGAAACTCCCGATATGGTTTTTGCCTTTAGGACCCTAGTGATCTTGACGGAGTCAACAAATTAAAGAGTTCTAGTCAAGTTCAACCCGTCGTTATCTTGATTGCATTAAACCCACCTGCATAACCTTTGATGGAGTCAACAAGGTTACACGACTGTCCTAACCAATCGCATCTAATGCTACAAACAAGCACCACTTAGCTACCGTACACTATGTCTTGACGGGGTCAACAAACGTAGCACGAATACTAAGTACTACTCGTAGGAAATGACGGAGGGCTACGGCTGGTTTTTGGCAAAAAACCTTCACGTAATGAACTTGATATCGTTGAAGGAACCGAGTAGTTTTGAAAAGGAGTGGTTTAGGCTCCGCTTTTACAAACTAGTGGCTTTGAAGAAAACCGAGTAATCTATAGTATAAACTTTCGCTCAAGAGGTCATTTCCCGTGAAGAG
Organism: Agapanthus africanus; assembly: GCA_030015575.1. NCBI lineage: Eukaryota > Viridiplantae > Streptophyta > Magnoliopsida > Asparagales > Amaryllidaceae > Agapanthus > Agapanthus africanus. The sequence goes on along the minus strand of CM057350.1, from coordinate 52,460,116 downwards.
ATCTAGGCCCTTGCCTTCTAGAATGAGGTGATGGATGTTCATGACCGAACACCACTATGCAAAGCAAAAGATTATGACTATAGCTTTTCGAAATTTGTTTCAACAACATTTTTTTAGGTTTCTTATCTTGCATTAATCAAAATTAATGTGGTCCCATCAATTAATCCTATCACACCAGAAAAGAATGAAAATACAATGTACGTATATGCCATCCGCATTTGCCACGGGGCCCCGTCATGCACCATTAGGTTACTTAACTAACGGCAGAGCGGGGGCTAGACTAGCATGGGTGCAAAACATATACAATATCTATTAGTATATATATAACATTTGTCCCAAGCATGATATAAGCAACATCGCAGAATCTCAGCAAGCAACATAGAATGGTGGATAATCTTGGAGCCTCGGGTTTCATTTAAGCCGCAAATAAAACCCGACGTTCCCAGTCGTGTGGATAGCCCGTGCAATGAAAACCTGGACCCCTACGAGGGCAGCAAGTTATCCGCCAATTCTAGAAGTAAAGCAACCCCAATCAACAAAGTAAATGGGCCACCCAGCATTTCACTGGATCCGGTAACTTGAGCGCCCCTCCATAGGTCATCCTCTACCGCCTACGAGTGCGGCGAATAGCCCGCTAATTCTAGAGTGAAGCCCCTCCATCTCAACACCATGAGATGCGGGCTTGTTGCCCTCTAGAACCCGGCTATTCGAGCACTCCACCGCGGGGTAAACCTAGTACAGAAAATGAAAATATATGTACAATGGTGACAACGACCTCAACCCAGTCGTGCCCCAATTAAATAATATACATCACGGCAGAAACGGCTGTCCACATGTCGGACGCTCGTCCCGCAATAACAAATGTACAAATGAATCTTAACTGTACTATTACCATTGCACCTAAAGCTATCCATCACGACAATCCAACCACAACACAAACACAGAATATCAACGTGAATGTCATGCTCGTAAACCCGTCTAATAAAACATATAGCAGTTAGACGGGTTATACCGCTTAAATGACATTCACGGTCACAGATAGTAATGTATGCACTGAAACACACGTATTTAAAATTTCGATCGACTAAACTTTTCCGAATAGGCCCCAAGTGCTAACCGGTACTCAAACAAATCTGGGCCAGAAATATACATCCCAAATATCACAATTCCATAAATAGAACCCCAGAAGAATTTTTGAGCACTGAAGCCCCACTTCGGCCGCGAAACCACCGCAAACATGCATGTTTCGCGGCGCTTCCGCGATGAAATGAAGAGCTTACATGTTCAAATTTCTTGTGGCTCTATAATATACCCTGCATGTATTTTTAAGACACTCTAAATAATTTTTTGAACACTTTTAAAATTTGACAGAAAGTATAAGAATGGAATTGCGGTTTTGAAAAAATTTTGTCGATTGATATTTTGAACACGTCTAAACTAGCTGGTATGGATTTATGGGGTGGCTCTGATATTATGTTAGGTTACACTAATGCCCTGGCCATTATCCATGGCCGTTTGCGGAATAAAAAATTTTCAACGATTTAAAACTGGTGCTAGAATAACTCATATACCGGATCTACCATAAACCTAACTAGCAAACAAAGGAGTTCTATCTACTATGATAGAAGTTTATACCTAAAGGCTCAAGTCCTTTAGGTCTTCACTTCTCTCTTTTAGCTCCTTGAAGAGTGTACGGATCGCGCTTGATCGTCGGCCTCCTCGCATCAAAGATCATCCCCCCGAGAGTGTGTACTTTGAGCTCCTACCTCTAAACCGAGATAACTAGGGTACTTAGTATGCTAATCTAAGTAGCCTAGAGGATGTAGAGAATGATGATGGATTGATTTGTCTCAATATACCTTAGGTTTCTCAACACATGAGACATTTAGGATTGAGGAAGAAGAAGGAAGCTTGAGGTCAAGAGAGAGTGTTGTGATGATAGAATGAAGAATGGCTAAGTATTGTGAATCATTGAAGCATATCAATAATTCACCAAACAATCAATCAAGCATACTACAATAGTAAACCATGAGTCACTAAGTGAGTCACCAAGTAACCATTCTTCATTAAATGCATAAACAACACCTCATACCTCCACCTCATTAACCATTTAAGAAAAATAGTTAAACAAATAATGAGGTGTCTTCTTCTATAAGCACCCTTGTAAAATTATAAAAATACCCCTCACCGTATATACATACCCGTATTCGTATTCCGTAAAATACAAATACAAAGAGACGAAAATAATCCAACAATATAATACTAGGATCCGATTTAAACCAAAGCCCACTAGTATTATCCGTCCGAATCATGATCCGTGTAGCTAGTACACGTATATGATCGAACCCCTGCCGTAAAACCATACGGCATCTACATCATTTCGTCCGAAGCAGTGAAACCCTCTGTGTGGGACTCTAAAGACTCGACAGTACGCTGGCAGTGGGTTTAACCACAAGCACGTCAGCGGTACTAGCTGCACGTAATGGCTACCCAGGTACCTGTCGAAAAGAAGGCCGACGAGCAAACTCGTCCAAACTCCTACTGATCCTATCCGTGACAATCTCCGTACAGTCCGGTCTCTTCGTCTGAGAGTATCGCATATCGGATCTTAGGATGGTAAACGTCAGACCCTAATAACCCGATAATTCGTGCAGATGCGGCTCAGGACCAATCTGGGAAACTACTGATCAACCTATCAGTAAATCCCAACTGCCTTGGCCAAGGTCTTATAGTCTTGGCCAATCGAACACAGTGCGATATCGACTCTGAATACCGAAAGAGATGAATCCCTGACAATCACTCACTGCCTCCATATGGCTCGGACTGTACCCAACCAAAACCTGTTTGCACGACTCAGTAGAGCCGTGGTAGGGTAGTGATTAAAGTACAGTAGGAACTCACACGAGATTAATGACGATCTCAGGTCTAAAGACTAACATGTACACATGTCACCTTAGAACTTCCATCTGACGATCGGTATAGTACCATCTAGAAGTTCTCGGCGAGTCCGTCCAGTGTACTCACACCCAGTGAGCATATGTATACGATCTTAGGCGCATCAGACCAATGGTTGCGGGACCAACCATCCCCCTCGTCGGCGTCTAGAAACGTATACACCAGTCTACTCCGTAATATCGATACCCAGTCTCGATACTCACACGACTAGGGACCTTTTAAGGATGTGCTTATGGACTACCCAGCTCCCATGAGTATGATCGTCATCATAACGCTGGTAGTCAAGCAAAATCCTACGGGCTTTATCAACATGTAACTGTCATATGTAATAACGAATATAACATATGCACACGTTAAGATAAAAACAAACCATAATAGTTTACTACTGTATCAAGTCTTTATCAATATGTGCAAGCAGGATAAAGTATCAAAAGAAAGGAATACACATATCATGATAAAGACAGATCAAATAATATACTATATATAACTGAGCAAGATTGTCCTGTACATACATATGTCCAAATATCCACATGTATACATATACAATAATGGCCTCTAGGGCATACATATACAACAAAAATGATGCAGGGATAAAAATGGTAAATTTGCGACCCGCTGCTTCGATAAGGTGTCTACAAGAAACAAACGGAAAATTTTGATATTTTTGAAAAGCTAGCGATCTTTGTATGACATATTGAGATTTTTTAAAATCTCACGCTTTTCACATGAAAAATATTGAAATTTAAAGAAAGCAGGATTTTTTTGAATTTTAAACAACTCGAAATTTTGCAAAATATTAAAAATTTAAAGTAAAAAAGATAATTTTGGGATTTTTAAAGATTGCGATTTTGATATGATATAGAAAGCAAAATCTTTAAAAACCTAAGAGCGGTGAAAATTTTGAGATTTTTTTATAATTTCGTAATTTTCGTATGCTAATATGTAAAATATTAATATATTGAATTAAATCGAAAAATTTTGATATTTTGAAAGCTCTGAGATATTTTTTTAAAAAAATCATGATATTCGTTTTCTATGTATCATTCAAAAAATTGTAAAACAAAAGATTACAAAAAAAATTGAGGTTTTTTAGAATTTAGCGATTTTCGTGAGCTATAAGAAGCAAAATATTGAAAAGCAGAAGCAACAAGAAAATTTCAATATTTTTGAAAAGTTTTCGATATTCATGTGATAACATTAAGGTTTTTGAAAACCTCACGATTTTCATATGAAATATATTGAAATTTGAAGGATGCGGAAAATTTTTGAATTTCAAAAAAATTGCTATTTTTATATGTTATATATAACATGCAAAATATTGAAAATTTAAAGCCAAAAGAAAATTTTGGGATTTTTGAAAATATCACGATTTTCGTATGTTATAGCAAGTAAAATATTGAAAAACCGAATACAAAGAAAATTTTGAGATTTATTAAAACTTCATGATTTTCGTTTGCTAACATACAAAATATTGAAAAAACAAAGTAAATCGAAATTTTTTGAGATGAAATGTTTCGCTATTTTCGTATGTTATAAGCAAAATATTGAAATATCGAAAATAACAACAGAGAAAAAACGGAAAATTTTGAGATTTTTAAAAATTTCACGATTTTCATCTGCTTATATTTCATATAAAAAATTGTAAAATAAAATATTACAATTTTTTTTTGAGATTTTTAGGAATTTAGCGATTTTCATGAGCTATAAACTATAAGAAGCTAAATATTGAAAAACGGAAGCAAACAAAAATTTTGTCGAAAAGCCGGCGATCTTTGTATGATATATTAAGATTTTTGAAGGGAAAAATGTTGAAATTTAAAGAAAGTAGAATTTTTTTTGAATTTAAAAAAAATCGTGATTTTCATGTACTATAACATGCAAAATATTGACAATCTGAAGCAAAATAAAATTTTAGGATTTTTGATGATATCGCGATTTTCATATTGTGTAGCAAACAAAATAATTAAAAACCAAACAGCATAGGAAATTTTGAGATTTTGAAAATTTTGCGATTTTCGTGTGTTATAAGAAAAATATTAAAATATAGATAACTAATTAGTATGGAATTTTTTAAAATTTGATGATTTTCGTGTGCCGTATATCATACAAAAAATTATAAAACAGAAGATTACAAAAAAAAAATTAAGGTTTTTTACAAACCATTTTCGTGAGCTATAAGAAGCAAAATATTGAAAACGGAAAGCAAATGGAAAATTTTGATATTTTTTAAGAGTTCGCGGTCTTTGTGTAATATATTGAGATTTTTAAAATCTCGTGATTTTCACATGAAAATTATTAAAAATTTAAAGAAAGCGGAAAAAAATTTAATCTTAAAAAATTTGTGAAGTTCATGGGCTATATAGCATGCAAAATATTGAAATTTTGAAGCAAAAAGGAAATTTTGAGATTTTTGAAGATATCGTGCATTTGCAAGTAAACTGCTGAAAAACCGAAGACCATAGAGAATTTTGAAAATTTTTTAACATTGTGATTTTCGTATGCTAACATGCAAAATATTGAAATATCGAAATAAATCAAAAATTTTGTGTTATAAACAAAATATTGAAATATCAAGGATAATAGAAAAGTTTGAGATTTTTGAAAATTTCATGATTTTCGTGCGGTGGCATGCAAAATATTGTAAAAGAAAACAAATAATTTTGGGATATTTATAAATTTCATGATTGTCGCGTGCTAGTATTCAAAATATTGGAAAAATTTAAGATTTTTGAAAATGTCATGATTTCCATATGTTTTAAGCATGCGTAATATGGGAAAATGAAAAAAAATAGAAAATTTTATGATTTTCATGTGTTATATCATAGAAATTTTGAAAAACCAAAGAAAGCAAAAAATATTTGATTTTCAAAATTTTTTTGATTTTCTTGTACTACGGCACGCAAAATATCGAAAAAGACAAGGTACAAAATGTTGAAAATTGGAAGGAAAAAAAAATTTGCAATTTTTTTTATTGATTCTCGTGTTATAACAACCAAAATATTGAAAAACCAAAAAAAAACTATAAAACTTTTAAAAATTTTGCGATTTTTATATGCTATAGTAAGAAAAATATTGAAAATCTTTTAAAATACCAAAATAATTTTAAGTTAATCCTTCATATATTTTACTTATGAAGTTAATAAACATTTGATATTACAACTAATAAATTATACAACAATAAACTCCAAGATTAATATTATTATTATTTTAATTTTGGACCTTGTAACTGAGCATTGCACGGGAGCATATAGACATGACATCTAAATGATAATTTATGCTTGCAAGAAATTCTACATAAATTTAGTGAAAGCAATGTACAATGTTCTATGGACCTAGTCCCGTCAGCACCTTTCATATGAAACATGAAAAATGAAAATGCTTGAAGTGAAGAAGAAAGATAGTGTCGTATCAGCTAAAATTTCCATGAAGTATGTGATTGATTTTGAAAACTGTGCTTGTGCCCACTGCTTGTGCCCACTGCTGTAGTCGAATTGGGGCACAAGAGGGAGACATTTAGATTTCAATTAAATGTAGGCACTCAATAAAAGCTTCCTTATTCTCTCTGTGTATTTCTTCTCTCTACAAGATTAGTGATATCATACATATGACATTGACATGTATATGATTAATGGGTACAAGGGTTTCGCGACGTATATATTTTAATGAGAAAATAGTATATATTTTAGATATATTATAATGAGAAAATAAACATGTATTTAAACATCCAGTAGGACTTGTGTGGCTATGAAGTCTCTGTTCTCAAGATCAGGCTTCATCTTGGGGTGGGGTTTGGGGGGGGGGGGGGGGGGGGACACTCTAAATTGCATTAAACCATGGACTTAAAAACCTTTTGATACATAAACGCTCCAAGTGAATTTTCGAAAAGCATCAACTTGAAACCATATTGCCAAACGACATTTTGACTTGACTGAAACCATGTGTTACAGACATCGTAGTTTACCTACAAATTTCATCTTCAGGTTTAACTTAACTGAAGCCATGTTGCCAAACGAAGAATAGTACCGAATGATCATTTGAGAATAATGCAGGATAAATGGCCTATGAGGAAAACCTTCCTATGTCTGCGGTCAGAATCAATCCTACATCATTTGCTTTTTTTAGCGATTGACACCAATCATCTTCATTTGCATCGCCTAAAATATAGGTATATCAAGTTTCATGTGATTCTAATACGTTTTAACGAGTTAAAATAAACATCGGAAAACCAATGATTTTGTTCCCACTAAATCATATTAAAATAACACGAAAATTATTGTATGTAAAGTTTAGAAGATGAAGATGAAAATGATCATGATCGGTTCGAATCATCAAAAAAATCAAAATGGTATAGGATTGACTTTGACCGCCAACACAAGAGGATTTTCTTTATAGGCCCTTTATCCTCCATTATTATCTAAATATTAAACAGTATAATTTAATGAACTCAACAGAAAATTTTGATGTAGCTTAAATCCTAGGGTTAGGCACCTGTCACGGCGATATAACTTTCAACAAATGCATCTAAAAAGTAGGCAAAAATCAACCCCAAACCCAAACATATCACATAATTAATCAACATAGTTGGCAAATGAGAACAAATTAGGTGCGAAGTGAAGGGCCTGTTGCCTAATCAAAGGACATGTGCTCCTTAATTAGTCATGCCTTTACACGCCAGCATCAACAGTAAGTGAAATAGGAAGAGACACTATATAATGAGAGAAGATGCATATATGAGCAAAACATTGGAAGCTTATTAAATTATTGGACCCTAAATAATGCATGCAACGAAGACAAACAGATATGGCTCACAGTAGAAACAAAGCATATATGGCAGGTGATGAGAGTGAGCATGGGGACATGCACTGCTCTGCTCTGCTTTCGGTGGCTTAATTTTCATGGGATGATTTATGAAAAGACAAAAGGAATAATTATAAATATGGGAAGATACAGGACATGAACATTTAGTAGATTCATTCATGTCTAGAATTGACAATGGATACAAAAATGATTTAATTTATTTATGGCTTTAATGATAGTGAGAGACATCAGTTATATTACCTGTATCTATGGCAAACTCTTTAGATATGATTGAGGATGATATAGTGCAAAATTTGGAAGCTTACCTGCAAAGAACTCCGAGAATATTCGATTTTTATAAAGATGAAAAGATTAAGAAGTCACAAAAAGAGTACAGCATGGGTCTTGTTAGAGTTAATGACTTTGTAACATTCTCATTTATTTAGTCCTGCAACCTTCTTCTATGTAGTCATCTATCTCCTGGATCTCAAAAATTGCTACACTAGAGGTTTGTATCTCAGACTCGGATATGATTGCGCCATCGCCCGCAGAGAAATAGCAGAGTTCCTGTAGATAAAAACAGACAGAAACTTTAACATGTAAGATCACGCACACTAATATTCTGAATATCGAAATGATGCAACTTAAATATGAATACAAGGAATCATGTTAGCTAAATATGTGAATAAGATGCTAATCTGATTACAGCTTTACAAGTTAAATATTGACTCAAAGAGAATGACATGCGGCACAAATCTCAATCCGGGATGTTTGTTACACAAGGCCCATGCCAGTGATTTTTCAAGTTTTGGATCAATTTGAATCTCGGAGTTAGACTTATTGGCATAACTCGTGAATCCCTTTTCTATGATATTTCCAGTTTGGATCAGCAAGAGGGAAAGGATAGTTACACTTTAAACATAGGCGAGGCTCTGATAGTGTGCTTCACTCAGGGTCTCAGAAATCAAAATCTAATAGATATAATATTTGTTATTGTGAGAAATATGGATGGGGTCAAGGTCATCTCACCAAACATAACATTTCAATGAAATGATGAAACGAGACAGAGTTATTGAGTGTTACTTAGAGGATATATAGTGAGGATCCGCAAAATAAAATATATATAAAAAAAAGGCCATCCATACAAAAATAAGCAAAATGCTATATAGAAAACCCAACAACAAGCTTCATTCGTCAACTTTCTGCAGGAGTCTATTCTATATCTTGCAGAAGAGATCTTTCTTTTCAGCATAGTTGTCCATACCTCCAACAAAAGTATTTATTTATGTGTAAAAACACCCAAAACGAAGATTTTCTTATTTCTGTGAAAGACTAGCATAATAGCATTTCTTTCAGCCCAAACACGGTACCAAATTTTCATTGAAGAACGAAGTTGTCGAAATTTAACGGTAGTATACTAATATTATTAACCCAAATTCAGACCCATCTTCTATCGGAAAAATATTATTCACAGAATGACTAAAGTGTTTCCAAATTAAATATCTATAGCAATTGCATCTTTAGCAAATTACTACCGACTTTTCTTGATATGTGAGTGAGAAAGAAAGATTCAGAAGAATAAATTGACTGATACAACTTCTTGCAGATGCAGCAGAAATCAAAATTGAGCACTCTCAAGAGACACATGTCGAGGTTAAGCAAACGGCATGGTTAGGACTTGAGCATAACATAGAATATATTCTTAACTTTAGGAGCATTAAATTCATACGGCATGAATATAGATACTACTCAACAATTAAACAAGAAGTGATAGTGCCATAACTTCATTGGGTACATTTAAACCTAAACGGAAATAAAAGGACTGTATAGATATTGTATCTTTCTCATAATAAGAGAAAATAAAGGCAATACGTTTATTTAATGAAAACAAGCAGAGATAAACAAGATGGGCTTAATACGCTATTCCATTGTCAAATTGTTATCGAGCAAAAACAATCTATAATCGTGTTCCTGTGATATAACTATCAATATTCAATACAGACAATTTCAACATCTAGTAGCAGCTCACCAAGGAACTGTTGGGTTTGGGTCATTCAATAGTGTGATCAAAAAGTACAAGTAAAGATAAATGGTTGGGTGGTGTAATTCATCTAAGCATTGGTAAGGAGTTCATGCATGAGCAATTGAGCGTAGTCCACCAATTAAAAGATGAGAACTTATGAAGAACTGACATGTGATTGGCCCAAAAACCTATGTCTATGGCACCTAGCACATAGTAAGAGCTTTTGGGGTGAAGCCGTGAAGGTGGTCTTTTAGATGCAGAGTATGATACACAAGTAGAAGTCGACGGTCGCAAGAATACTTGCTAGATCTCCAGGTTGTTTTTGCCCGTAATGTAAAAGCCAGAATGGCTCAAGACTTTAAGCCTTTGGTTACTTTATGACTTTTGTTAAATATCTACCTAAACATGCTACTCGATAACTACTTCCTCTTTTAGGTACTTGGTGACTAGTGAATACCAAAATTGTCTGAATTCAAGCATTCAAGTTTCTTTAACGTGTACTAAACTGGCATTCATTGATTGATTTATAATAACTTTACAACATTTTCATGGAGATTCCAACATCATGACAATAAGCTGAAGACTTAGGACTTCCTTTTAGGTTGTAATTTTGCCATCCTGCATCATTGAATTGAAGTAGGACTTCCTTTTAAGTTGTGATGTTGACATCCTACACTATTGAAACTGTGGGGGTACAACCACCTTGAGAAGTTAATATCTGGTGTTACATAACACTGACGCTGAGGTTTCCTCCATCTGAAGTGGCTAGCAAGGGCCCCCGTGCAATGCGCGGATACGGAGTCCAATGTCAAAAAAATAATCTTGCTTTAAAAGTTTAGCGTTAAATGATTTTTAAATTGTAATATCTAACATTTATGAACTTCATATGTAAATATATGAAACGTTAACTTGAAAATACTTCGGAATTTTTTTCAACTTTTCAATAATTACTTTGCTATATATAGCATACGAAAATCGCAAAATTTTTTAAAAATCGCAAAATTTTCGTTTTTCCTTCGGGTTTAAATATTTTGCTTGTTATATAGCATACAAGAATCATGAAATATACCCCAAAAAAATCCCAAAAATTTTTTTTTCTTCAAATTTTCAACATTTTGCACGTTATAGCACATAAATCTGGCAAAATTTTAAAATCTCAAAAATTCTATTTTTTTAAAATTTTCCAAAATTTTGATTGCTATAGCACAAGAAAATCATGAAATTTTCAAATCAATATATTTTTGTTTTTTCGGTTTTCAATATTTTCCTTTATTGCACATGAAATCCGTAAAATTTTCAAAAATCACAAAATATTTAGGGTTTTTCTTTTTTTTAATATTATGCATGTGAACATGAAAATCATAAAATTTTCAAAAATCTTAAGTTTTCTGTTTTTTCGGTTTTTAAATATTTTGAATGCTATATAGCACACGACAATCTTGAGATTTTTCAAAAACCCCAAAATTATTTGTTTTCTTCAAATTTACAATAATTTGCACGCGAATACACGAAAATTGAGAAATTTTCAAAATATCAAATTTTTCTGTTTTCTTTGATTTTTCAAAATTTTGCTTGTTATGGCACATGAAATTCACGAAATTTTCGAAAATGTATAAAATTTTCAATTTTTCATTTTCAATATTTTACATGCCAACACATGAAAATCACGAAATTTTTAAAAATCTCAAAATTTTCATCTTTGAATTTTTAGCATTTCGCTTGCTCACACGCAAATCACGATATCTTCAAAACCCCAAAATTTTATAATTCCTGTAGAGTGTTTTTCGTCATTCATTGAGATAGATGTTCTCTTTATTCTTTCTCTTTTCTTTGGATTTTGAAGATAAAGATGAAAGATCCAAGTGACTCTTTTACGTGAATTTGATGGAGAAAAGAGGATCCTTTAATGGGTATGAGGGATTCTTTCTTTTCTTTATGAAAAAATGGCTTTCTTTTTATTTTTGGGGAAGAAAATGAACCTTGACGAAAGTGGAGGCAAAAACCCTAGTATTTTGTGGGAAGGGAAGAAACTTATCATTTTATAATATGTTGGGGTTTAAATACCTCTTACATATTTGCATATTAGCCCTTGGGGTTTAAATACCTCTTACATATTTGCATATTAGCCCTTGGGATTTACAATTTTTGCTTTTGCCTCATTCTTTGCATCCATGTCCACACATTTTGCACTTTAGCCATGGACTCTACATAATTTGCCTTTTTGCCTATTTTCATTACATTTTTCTACTTATTTATATATAAAATCTGCTTATTACAATTTTCTCTTCTTTTCTTTCTCTCCTCTTGATGATCGGCCGGCTTCACTTGGGCTCGAGGCAGTTTAAGCTTGAGCCCACTTGCTTGGTCTTGAGCCCGGGTTGGTTAGGCTTGGACCCACTTGTTAGGCGTTGACTTTGACTTTTTGACTGACTTTTGACTATTCAATTTTGGCAACGGAGTGTAATTTTTTACCACGACAATTGCTTCAAAATTTCAATATTTTGCATGCTATATATAGTACACGAAAACCGCGAAATTTTCAGAAAACTATATTTTCTATTTCATTCGGTGTTTCAATATCTAGCTTGCTATATAGCACACAAAGATCGTGAACTTTTTAAAATTTCAAAATTTTCTGTTTTCTTTCGTTTTTTCAATAGTTTGCTTAGGACATGAAAATCGCTAAATTTTAGACTCCAAAAATTTGGTTTCTTCGGATTTACAATTTCGTGTATGCTATATATATCACATGAATAACGTGAAATTTTCAAAAATGTCAAAAAAATTCATGTTTTCTTCAGATTTTTTTTATTTTTCTTGCTACATAAAGCATGAAAATTGCAATATTCTTAAAATTTTCTGTTTTCTTCGATTTTTCAACATTTTGCTTCCTGTAACAAACGAAAATCGCAAAAAAAATATGTTTTCTTCACTTTTTTATATATTTTGTGTGATATAGCATATGAAAATTGCACAATTTTTAAAAATCTCAAAAAAATCCGTTTCCTTCTTTGTTTTCATTATTTTGCACACAAAAAATCATGAAATTTTAAAATTATGAAATTTCATATTTTTTCAGTTTTCCAATATTTTACTTGCTCATACTTCTATAAAATTTCAAATATCAAGAAGACAAAACTAGATGAAATATAGGGAAAAAATATCACATTGCTACTAAGAACCTAACATATGAAGAAAATTTGGTCCGGATGACTCAAGACTTAGGAACCTCTGGCAATATGGGAAAATCCTAAAAAAATTGTTTATTCAAATTTCCAATATTTTGCACGTTTACAGCACATGAAAATCGCGAAGTTTTCAAAAATCTCAAAAATTTCCGTTTTCTTTGGTTTTACAATATTTTGCTTGTTTATAGCATACGAAAATCGAAAAATCTTCAAAAATCTCAAGGATGTTCTGTTTTGTTTTTCAATATTTTTTGTTTGCTGCATGCATGCAAAAATCATGAAATTTTCAAAAGTCTCAATATTTTATATTTTCTTTTGTTTTTCTATATTTTTACTTAGTGATAGTACAAGCAAATCGTAAAATTTTCTGTTTTCTTCTTTTTTCAATATTATGCATGCTACATAGAACACGGCGATCATGAGATTCTCAAAAATATAAAATATTCTATTTCCTTCAAAATTTTAATATTTTACATGCTATAGCATATGAAAATAGCATTTTTTTCAAAAATATCAAAATTTTCTGTTCTATTTGGTTTTTTCTATTTTTTTGCAACACAAAACAAAAATCCCGAATTTTTTTTTGAAATTTTGCATGTTATATCCAAAATACTTTTCAACTACTTCCTGTTTTATTTCCATCGGCGCTTGTTAATTTTAAGGGGTTTTAGCTGTTCTTTTTTACTTCATGTTCTTATCTCTTAACTGTTGTCATTCGAAACTTGACTCATACCCAACATCGGACCTGCAACCTTAAAAGACAGCTTGAAGGAAAAAATATATGGACGAAAATTGTATTAACAAGAGGTGTCTTGCATGATTGTGTATACTTAGATGAATTACCATTGTGTAGGAATATATTTTATTTCGTTCTTTGCTATATTTGTGCTTTAAAATTGAACAAGATTACATAAAATAAATATAGCATCTTTTCCTCTTCCTTCAGACTTTTCCATAGTCTAAGAATTTGAGGATACTATATGGTCATTTAGTAATATGACAACACCACTTTTGCCATAGTTTTTTTAATCAGGAATGTGGCACTTATTTGGAGAGAGTTGATATCAGGTCGACAACCGATCATAAAACTTTGTCAGTTGGAGCTTTACTTCATAGCCGACCTCATTTGGATGGGAAAAGACTTTGATGATTATGATAATGGGTGTGTTCACCCTCATATAGCATATTCTTTTGAATGATATGCCGTAATAGCCTTAACTTATATTTGAAATACCTATTGTTGCCTTTATTTCAGTTCACAATCTAGCTAAAATAATTAAAAGAGTGACATAGGAAATTTTGAGAATTTTAGTGGGGCTACAGAAGAGACTCTTCTTGCATCCAACTTTATTAAGTATATATGACTGTAACCAATATTTGAATATGCTCAACTATGTCATCAGTGTATACCATATCCAATATTTATATCACATATATTGTGCAACATTGGATGGTTCGGTTTTATAGAGTGTTGATCGCCACTAGATAGATGGTAAACCAACATAGATATCATTCACTTGATAGATGACAAGCCAACACAGATATCATTTGATACATACAAAGAAATGCTAGCTTAATGCAAATAACATAAGATGGAGTTGCTTTGTAAATAAACCAGAGTGTGAAATCTAATAAATTTACAGTTTAATACAGTAGCAAGTGGTAGCCTACAAGTAACAGTAACCACTCAATAGTTAGCGCAACAAATTGATCAATCCTATTTACTCATTTACTAATTAATTTTAACTCACAACATCCCATTATTAGGATGATACAATTTTTAATTGTTATATCAAGTTAGTTAATTAGACACCTCTTTATGCCAATTCAGTTCAAAATCCTGAAACTCAGCTCTTAATTTAAAGCAAGCGCTCTTCGAATAACTAACTGCCACAAGCATTAGAGCAATATTTAAACAACTGCAACTCAAAAATAAAATTAAAAAATTCCTTTCAGCACTAATAAAAATATAAAAGAATTTTCTATATTGATGAATGGCATTACTGTACGACTGTGAATCTACATAAAACCCTAATCATCAATTGCAAGGTTGAGGAAATAATATGCATCGGCTTTGATATGCTTCCAAATAGGCTCTTGTGTTGTGATATTTGACTTCATACCAAACTTACAAAATCAAAATAAAAGCATTAGAGGACAGAAAATTGTACCTCAATTTAAGTTTTCCACTCCAGTTATATCTCTAGGGAAGAGCTTAGAATTGGAAAAAAGCATCCAGCTACTCACTATGGTGTACCCCATAGCCATGAAGAACACATGTATCAGCTATGACATTTCGAGCTTCATTGCACAATACATCCACGTTCTTGCCTATGATAGGCTTGTGAATAATCACTTTCACAGAGCCTGAGTTCAATATACCCTCCATTCTTGCGGGCATCAGATTTCCAGTTCCCATAAGAGTAATCGGCACAACAGGCACTTCAGTTTTTGCAGCAATGCTAAATGCCCCTTTCTACATACACATGGATTTATAAATATTTTAGACAAACAGGAAGTGAAGTCCAAGACCTATTACGCATTGTAATATACAAATTCTTCAAGTAATGTTCCTCGCCTTAAACATGCCCAATTTCCCATCCTTGCTCCGAGTTCCCTCTGGAAAGAAAAATACAGATGCCCCTTTCTTCACTAAATCCATACAGCGCTTAAGGCAATCCTGGGGGTCAATAAAACAACATATTTAAGGGAAAAGATTAGAGTGTAAATTAAAACATATAAGGATACTATATGTATTTTTATGCAACAAGAAATCAGAGACAATTGAACATATTTTCTTCAATGTCCCTTTGTGAAGTCTATCCGTACTAAAAAAAAGCATTGATAGAATACATTAAAAAGCCGGGTACTTTGTTCTCGTTCTTGACCAAGCGGATAATCAAAAGGATTAGGCGAAATAATAGGGATATCTATAAATGTTCGTCATGGTTTTCAATTGGTGATTTAGGTTGAATGAAATGACGAGATCTATCAAGCTAAATAATATTTTTCTTTAGTTGCGCTTTGTATTATCAACATTTGCTACAGTTTTGGAGACGTGCTTAAAGGAGAAATAATACTTCTGTTGCATGATATCCATCCATATTAATGTTGTCATTTGAGGAAGGGATCTTGCACTTGGATCTATACCTTGCAGGGATGAATTCTTGAATATGCGTAAAATATCTATCTATACTGGGTTTTTTTCTTCATATTTTAAATGCAATGATTTATCTGTCTTGATGATCTAAGAAAATCCAATTGCCAATGGTCGAGGATTTTTCTAACACAAAATAATATAAGCTTAAGTTTTTCAATGCATCCTACTCTCTATATTGATTCTAATACCCACCCACCCAAAATTAAAGATTATATGCAAAAATGAGCAAAGACAAATCCATACCATCTGACTCCTACTATCCATTCGCCTTAAAGGAATTACTCCCATAAGAAACATCGCCCACCCAATGATCGGAATCAGAAAAATACCCCTCTTGCTAATGAACTTGAAGCTCCTCCCAAGTGTCAAAAGTGTATATATATCCAAAAAGCTCAAATGATTAGAAACATAAACCGCAGGAACATCTGAAGACGGCAAATTCTCCAATCCCTGAAGCTCAATCCTATAAAGCGGCGCAATTGTAACGGAAGCCCAAACCTTAGCAATCAAATGGTGGGCGCTTCTTCGATACCGATCAAAAAGCAACACAAAAGGGTGCACCAAAACCATCACAACAAACAAAGGGATCGCAGTAATCGCAGTTAATGTGTAGAAGCAAATCGCCCTGATTCTCGAACCCAGTTTCAATTCTGTAAAGAAAAAAAAATTGAAAAATTAAGCTCAAACGAAGATTTCAAAAGATGGGTTTTTTAAGGGAAGCACCTGTGATTGAGAAAGGCCTGTTTTCATGGGAGCCTGCAGTTGCGATTTCCGATCTCACGATGGTGTTTCTTCGAATTTTATGCACTTTTTGGGCATGAATCGAGTGGTTCAATCGACAAAATTCAAACTTTTTACTTGCAAACTTCAAGAAAATCGCTGAAAATGGGGGAAATTTATTAGAAAATGAATGAAATCGTCAAAAAAGAAAGATGGTGAAAGAGAAAGAACAAGTTACCGTTGTTTTTGGTGGAGATTGCCCAAGGGGAGCTCGATTTGAGAGGGGTGATAGGGAGAGGGCTATAGGGTTTAAGCCTCGAAAGAGTTTCCATTGCTGCTGCTGATGATGATTCGTCTCTTTATTCTCGCCTTTAATTCTTCAATCTGTTTATTAATGAAGAGAGAGGGAGAGGATCGCGGGAATTAAAGAAGCAAAAGGATGAGAGAGACGAGTCTGTTTATGTGATGAGACTCTTTGGACGCTGTGGCTTTTGGTTTGATGAAAAATTAGGGCACATATAGTTGGTTAAGCCCCAAATTGAAATCATCAAGGTTAGAATTTTCTAATTCTAATTTGTCTAATTTATTTTAGCAAAACTTAAATGGCCGTTGCCATGGCAAAAATAACAATAAAAATTCATCAACTATTTGATCAGACTATACACCAGTCGTTATGGTTACAATAAAAATAAAATCATCGATCATGATCGAATATATCGGTCAACATGACCACACATTTCCACAAAACCCACTCGTTATATAGTTCCATTCATTGTAAGCAATCATACAAGGGCAATTGGTCGCATATGCTTGTTCTCACTTTTCAGTACTAGTTTGGCAACAAGGTTTTTGCAAAACACTGTTTTGTTTAACTGAAAACAAAACCGCAGTTTGCATATATGCTGCAAACCGCAATCCTGTAAAAATGTGATTTCTGCTGGGTTTAAGGTCTTAAAGCAGCATATTCTAGAAGACTCATTCTAGAAACCTATATTTCATATAAAGATAAGGTTCGCAAAAGACTTGAAATTTTGCAAGACAACTGTAATTTTGAAGTTCTGAGAAATGGGGTTGGAAAGCTCGGAATCTTTTCATATCGCGGTTTAGGAAATTGCAAATTCTATTTTGGTTGGCAAATGGGGGGTTTGGTTATAATTTTGAGTCCGGCTAAGGTGCAGCAAGGGAGTAATTGCAAAACAGGCCTAGAGAAGATCTCCGTCGTCGGCTGTGATATTCAATTCCACGCAACCGGTTTGAAGAAAATTTGGCCGGTTAGCCAATGAATGCTTGCCGCGTGTCTGTTGTTTGGTCCCTAATTTCACCGGACTGGGCAAACCCCCAAAAAGGAAAACAAGGTGGGTTACTGCACCCTAGCCTGGCCCTTAATCGTCGGTGAAAAATCCCATCCCTTGTCCCTCACCTCGCCATATCAAATTGTATGAAATATCGATAAAACCCTTCCCAAGCCATCATCGTCTCAATATCTGTTACGGAGAGCCAAAAGAAGAAGCTTGTAGGTGGCGGGCAGAAGAAGAAGTTTTTCGGTGGCAAATACGGAAATAAGTTCCCCTAATAATCCCCACTTAAATTTTCAAATCGTATGATAAGCCAGGGTTCCAAAATCAATCCAACAAAATGATTTCAATCCATTTGCCAAATTTAAGGTTTAACAACCATTTGCATAATCAATAATAAAGATTGGTTAATACATAATAAGCTAGGGTTTCAAAATTAAACGAAGAAACATGATTTCAATCCACAGGAAAAGACCCCAAATCACATAAGAGACCCTAACAAAAATCACCCAAATATTAACAAATCATATAATAATTAAAGTAAATTAATTACCTGATGAGATCGATCCACAAATGAAGAGAATTCCAGCGAGCATCGCAGTTCAAATCACTGCAACAATTGCCTTTGATTTTGATCCATATCCCTTAAACCGCTGAAACAGTACTGAAGTTGTTCAAGTGGTGTGTCTTTTTATTAAATGGTAACGCTAGTTAAAGAAGCGGTTTAATGTAAACCGTTCGATTTTAACAGCTAGTTAAAGTAGAGGTTGAAATTAACGGCTCAAATTTGTTGGATAAATCAATGTTTATTTTGACCGCTTGTTAGAGTAACGGTTAAATCTGAGCCGTTCGATTTTAACCTCTACTTTAACTAGCTATTAAAGTTAACAGATCGAATTTCTTAGATTAATCATTGGATTTTAACCTCTACTTTAACTAGCTGTTAAAGTTAACGGATCAGATTTCTTGGATTAATCATTGTATGAACATGTGAGATGGCTCAAATCATTTATGAGCCGGCTCAAGCATGCACAAGAAACGCTACACGAATCTCGAGGGATCGAAGGCCGTGGGGCTGGGGAAACAGGTGTAAATAAACCCATTTAGATTAAGTCGGCCATACCGACAAGTGGCAACTACTAAGTGGCTCAACGGTTTGGAAGGTCTCTTGGCGGCGCATGACTCCCAAAGCAAAAAAAGATGCCGATCCGATGGTCCAAATCTGCTGTTGGGAAATATTTGCAATTGGCACCCTATTGCACGGTAGCAAGAACCTATAATTTTTTAAGCTTAGCCTCAAAACCCCATGAACCTATGATTCCGGAAACAATAACCGTCTTGCCATACAGAGGCCTCTCACTTCAGATGAGGAAGGTTATACGGCATGAAGGTGATTTGGGCAGTTCTCAACCCTTGATGCATGGCTAAAGGGCAATATGACAAGGAAAAGTACAAGCGGATAAGAGATTGGGATATGATTAGAATTTTCTCTGCAATGGTTTCTGCTTGGAAACACGTGTTGAAAGCTACAGGTCCATCTCTCACGGTAAGCATCGTTAGCTTACTCAACACTAAACAGACACAAAATAATGTGAGATGAGAATAAATAAAACTGTATAATCTCAAGAAGATTTACTTTGCCATCATCTCAAAGTAAAACTATCATTCTTAATATAAACAGGTACATGATTATCATATCGAAGGATATGATAAAAAAAGCGAGTGAAAGAAAAAGATGGAGCTAATACTTAGGAGAAATCATTCTTATAAAGTCACATTACACTATTACAAACATTTTTAAATTAACCGTTTAGCGTGCCACCCTTTGCACTCTCCACATCAATAAACCATGGCATTACTTGGTTTCGCGTTGCTCTTTTCTTTCTTTTAACTTCACAGATAGCAACACAGGCTGCTTCAGACCTTTTCAAGTTGCTCTTTTCTTTCTTTTAACTTCGCAGATGGCAACACAGGATGCTTCAGACCTTTTCAAATCATCGCCGCATCCCCTGATTTGTTCAGAACTAAACAAATAATTATCACCTCTCCCATGATTCCAAAGCATAACTGCATAAGCCAAAAGGAGTTGAGGGTTAATAAAAGGAATTGAAAGCGCAGGGAGGCTTTGTGAAAAATCATAGGAAGTTTGGGAGAGTTGGGCGTAATAGAACAGTTCAGAGTAGTTTAGTGAAAATGGCTTAAATTTTATGGCAGGTAAGTTACTTGCTGTTAAATTGGATCGGCTGCTATTCTGGAGCACCCACCATGCACATCGAACTAATGCCTAAGACATAAGGTGGCTCAATTAGTTCTTCAGACTCCTGAAGAATTACAAAAATAATGCCAGAAATTGCTGCAAAATATAAGTTTAGGAAATAATGATATAAAGCACCCACACTTGAAACTACTGGAGTAAATATCACTGGGGTTCAGGGTGTACGCTGTCGAGTTGTATGAGCAATAAGTAGATCAACTAACAAATATTTGGAGTACCTGAAACCTAAGGTATGAATGCAGTACATTCAGCTGTCACAATTTTCTTACCCTATGCGTATTAATATCTTCAATTATTGTGTATGCATTAGTATTCTTAGTGACTATACACATAATTGAGTACTAGTTGCAGATTTCACTTCAAGAAAATACCAGCATAATGTGAAAAATGAAGGATGGTTTGGAAATCTGAAGGGAACATTGTGCTGTAATTATCGGTGGTATAAGAGAAGTCACATACTCACTAATTGATCCTTATCAGCAGAACTCTTTATGCTAATTTCTTCATTGTTTCAACCATCTCCACTATGACAACAAATTTATTTTAAATCGGAATACTGCTATTCAAACATGAGTCTCGCCAAGCCTAGCATCAATATTGAAATTGATGTGTTTTAGTTCTTATTTTAAGAAAGCATAAAAGCTTGCTTAAAATAACAAATGATAAATTCATTATCATTCAAGCCTGGTGAAAATTGAAAAATATCTGCAAACTATTCCAAGAATTGCAGCATGTGTGTTAGCGCTGATTTTGAGCATCATCTACGAGCTTCTTCATTCTAGTCATCACAATATTAAATCCTGCATCATCTTTAAGGCTTAATCAGGCTGTAATTTATAGCATGCGTAGAAATGTCACTAAAAGGATATAGAACGGAAAATAAAGTAGAAAGCTTATCTATCAATCTACTTTTGTTTATGATGCTCTTCCCAGCCCCAAAAACTACATTTATGGGTGATATTATTAAAAATCCATTCCACCCACGCACCCCCCACACACCAAAAAAAAAAAACCAATGACGCGTGCGGGCACGGGTGCACGCGCACACGGACGGATGCACACGCGCGCGCTCACAGAGACAGAGACAGAGAGAGAGAGAGAGAGAGAGAGAGAGAGAGATGGTCCAAGGCACAGCCTTATCCACAATGGACCCAAGGTCAATCTCTATATAAACTGTCACCAAGCAAGATAGATAGGTATACTCGCTAGAATTTATTACATCCACCCTCATAACTAAGATGTTTAGACAGATACAAAGAATAGAGAACAAAAAACCAACTTTTGAAATTGTGAGTGTTCAAACAGATGACTACCAATGAAAATGACGGTGTCCACATCACTCAAGCCTATTGATTGGCTTTAACTACTGCATGCAACACTTTTTTAATAATTAAACGATCAAATTTCTAATCAAGTGCAAGAAACCTGCCACTAAGAATAATCTCCCTATCTACCATAGCCCTGTAATATGCATTGCAAATTCAAAATAGTCTCTACCCTCTTCGACCGCCTCCCCGTGACCCAAAGGCGTGCCACAATTATCAACTGGCGTGGAGCCTACTTGCTTGTCCCTTGGATAAAAAGACAGATATAGTCAAGAGCCTGTATAGGTATGGGAAATGTCGCTCTAATCTTTACATGTGCAACCATAAAAGCTCCATTAGAGATAATTGTCTATTTATTGATTTGTTTTTTCCCCAGAAAAATATAATAAATCATGATCAGACAAGCAGGTTGCTGGACAACCAACCCATCTTAATATCATGTGTATACCAACCTCATCTTAATGGTATGAATAAGAATATGAGATGCATAAACTCTCTATAAGGAACTCGGCGATATATAGGCTGCTCCTACCGACGCTGATAATACTTACTACACAGTTCTCTCCTCTTTCTAGATCATACTAGGTCCATAAATCCCTGCCTCTTTTACTCGATATACTAATTTTCCAAGTATAACAATATGACACTCTCGATCCCCACAGCAATACTGCTCTCCATCCTCTTCTTTCTCCTTCCACTCCTACTCCACCGCCAAAAATCCGAGCCAAAATCAAAATCTGACTTACTGTCCGGACCTCGACAGGCCCCTATCATGGGAAACCTCCACCAACTGGGCCCAATCGTGCACCGCTCCCTCTACCAGCTATCAAAACTTCACGGCCCTATCTTCAGGCTAAGTCTCGGCCAAGTGCCCGCAATTGTAATTTCTTCCCCTTCCCTTGCCGAACAAGTCCTCAAAACTCATGATCTTGCCTTCTGCTCTCGCCCTCCTATTCTCTCCTTTCAAGAATACTCCTACAATGGCTGCGACGTTGCTACAGCCCCCTACGGCGATCAGTGGAGGAACCTACGTAAAATATTCTTGCTCGAACTGCTGAGCTCGAAGAAGCTCTCTTCTTTTAAGTCGGTTCGAGAAGAAGAAACTGAAAGAGTGATTAGTTGGATAAAATCCCGCTCTGAGATGAACTCGGCTATTAATATCACTGAGTTGATGGTGCATACGACTTTCAATGTTGTATGCAGGGTTGCTTTTGGTTATAGAGAAGAAGGGGAGCATGAGGAGAAGAGCCGGTTTCAAAGGTTTGCTGAAGAAGGCAATGCGATCGTAGCCAGTTTTTTTGCTGCTGATTTTTTTCCGGGATTTGGGTGGATCGATAAGTTGACGAGGCAGCTAAGGAAGCTCAAAAGGAATGCAAAGGAGATTGATGAATTTTATCAAGAGGTGACCGATGTTACACTTGAAAAGTGAAAGGAGAGGTTGCCTTGAGGATATTGTTGATGTTTTGTTAAGGTTATGGAAAGAAGGACAAATTTCTATAAATCATGTAAAGGAGGATCACATGGTATGTAGAACTTTTCTTCCTGTGATTTTTCGTTTCTAAGTTAGGGTTGTTTTGTTGCATGAAATAAGGATAAGAATACTATTTTCTCTGGAACAACAAAATAGTCTACAATTTTTTGAAAGGAGAATACTTATTAACGACCAAGTATTATCTGATCATAAATTGGAAATATGCATAATTAAAAAAAACTTAAAGAGCTAAATGCAACATCTTTTATACTTATGAACTGAGAATTGCATAGTGAAGCTTTACATACAAATATCGCGACCATACTTTACAAGCCAAAAAAAAGTATAATTATACTTCTATGATTATATTTTTGTAGAATATATTTGTTGCCGGAACAGACACATCTTCAGTAACCACAGTATGGGCAATGGCTGAGTTAGCAAAAAACCCAAGCACAATGAAGAAAGCGCAAGATGAAATGAGGAGCATGGTAGGAAACAAAGGAAAGGTTGAAGAAAGCGATCTCTTGCAGCTTCAATATCTCAAATGTCTAGTGTCTGAGACTTCGAGGTTACACCCTCCGCTTCCTTTGTTGATGCCAAGAAAAACCATACATCATTGCAAGATAAATGGCTACAATGTCGAGCCCAAGACTAGAGTTTTTGTTGAATGCACGGGCGATAGGAAGAGATGAAGATGCTTGGGAAAACCCAGAAGAATTCAATCCTGATAGGTTTATTAGCAACTCAATTGACTACAAGGGACAAGATTTCAAATTCATACCTTTTGGCGCAGGCTGAAGGGTTTGCCCTGGGATACAACTGGGAATCGTAAGCGTGGAACTTGCGCTTGCAAATCTGCTTTATGCTTTTAATTGGGAGTTACCGCCAGGAATGGGGAAGGAAGATATCGACATGCAGGAAGCACCCAGCCTTATAACACACAAGAAAATAGCTCTGAGCCTTGTGGCCAGTAATTACCATGTATAGAATAGAAGGTACATTGTTAATAATCATGCTACCATATGCAATTCTAGTTTCACATGTTCACCAGAAGGAATGTAAAAGGGACTTTTTACTGCTCAATGTTCAATCTATTGTTATTATGTAATTGTATACTTGTATTTCTTTTTTTAATATTAGGCTGCAAAGAATTTTAACAGAACAATGACAATTTTGATCCAACTCAGGCTTAGCAATATTTATTCCGCCTGCTCTTTGATGCGTTTGGAATAGGCAATGAGTTTAAGTCAATTGTCTAACTAAGGGCTTCTTTGGTAGCATACGGTTGGATTTAATTGCTAGAACAATCGTTAGGTTAAGTGTAGCTAATAATTGGATATGCATGGAGGCCCTGTATGGAAGAGAGCAGATAAAATTTCATGGTTTCCAGCTATTGCAGTTGATATTGCGCAGTTGTGCCACATATCTAGCACAGCACAATGACTCTTAACTAGAATATTTTAAAACAAATTGTTGTTCCAACTACAAAAATGGAATCTAAAAGTAGGGAACTAAGGATCCACCCACTAGATATTCGCATAATTGGGACCAAACGCAGCTCCAACTACACGAAACCAAACAAGCCCTTAATCTGTCCTAGTAAGTTTAAGTCCAGATGAAATTTGGTCTGTGGGCCCCAATACTGTTCTTTTCTCTCGATTTTATACTAGTCACGGTGATTAAAGAAACTTATGCTCAAGAAGATTGCAATTAAGAATTCCATTGATGTCACCTAGTTATTGGTTGATTTTAGGTAAGGACTTGTTCTTTGATGCCGGCCTCGTAATGCTATGAGAGCTGCAGGTTCGCATATTAAGGATGAATTCACATTACCCTCTTTGTCTTAATGAACAATGACATATACTTTTCCAAATTTCAAAATAAGTACAATCTAAAACTCTAATAAGAACAAAATCTAAAGAGATACAAGAACAAGGAACATTTACTCAAGAAAACAGCAGCTTCCCGTTCTTCAGCTCAAAAAATATCAAAATCAAAGGAGATGAAATTATCACCAGTGAACCCTGGAGCAAACGATTGAAGGGCCGAATTGGGATCCAGATCCTCTGCTATTTCTTCTTTGCTTGCCAAATCCAACAGCAGGCAGCGGGGATAAAACAGGGGAGCCCAAGGGTTTGTGGGCTCAAGGAGGAGACCGGACAGCTGCAGGAGGGGAATAGCAGGGTTCTTGGCTTTTCCCGCAAGCAGAGGGTCCTAATCCGCCGACAAATTGATGTCCTCGATGATCTTTCTGCTTCAAATTGAGAATCGGTGATCTCCCGGCCTTCGACAATAGAATTTTTCGATTGAAACCCTAACCTTAATTTTAGCTCTAGGATTTGAGGATTTAAGAAGAAAACCACTTGGATTGCACCATTGACGAGTGCAGGGAGCGAGACTGCTCGTTGAACAGAAAAATCACTTATTTTGGGCCGTGCTAGGCTTGGCCCGGTCATAGAATTTAATGCAGGAAAAAAACCCTCATTTTTGTTGGCAAACCATCCTAAGCTTCAAAAACCTGCACTTCACGCGTTTGTTAACAATAATTAGCATTTTCCTTTTTATTAAATTTTATTCCAGAAAATAATACATGTCAGTTAAAAAAATGATAGAAATTCATAGCTTTGTCAAAATAATTCGTTAGGGTTAAGAGGTTAAATGCATGTTTTAAGACTAAGATTTATTTAATATCAAAGTAAATAGTTAGTTAGACACCTCTTTATGCCAATTCAGTTCAAAATCCTGAAACTCAACTCCTAATTTAAAGCGAGCACTCTTCAAATATGAGCAATTTTTAAACAATTGCAACTCAAAAATAAGGAAATTCCTTCCAGCAGTAAAAAAATATAAGAGAATTTTCCATATAGATGAATGGCATTATTAAATGATTGTGAATCTACAGAAAACCCTAATAATCAATAGCAAGATTGAGGATATAATATGCATCAGCTTTGATATACTTCCAAATATGCACTTGTGGTGTGATATTTGACTTCATGCTAAGCTTACAAAAATCAAAAGACAAGTATTAGAGGACAGAAAATTGTACCTCAATTTAAGTTTTCCACTCCAGCTATATCTCTAAGGAAAAGAGCTTAGAATGGAAAAAAATCATCCAGCTACTCACTACGGTGTACCCCATAGCCATGAACAACAAGTGTATCAGCTATGACATTCCGAGCTTCATTGCACAATACATCCGCGTTCTTGCCTGTGATAGGTTTGTGAATTATCACTTTCACAGAGCATGTGTTCAATATACCCTCCATTCTTGCAGGCATCAGATTTCCAGTTCCCATTAGAGTAATCGGCACAACAGGTATTTCAGTTTTTGCTGCAATACTAAATGCACCTTTCAACATACACATGAATTTATAAAGATTTTGGAGAAAAAGGAAGTGAAGTTCCATGAGCTATTGCGCATTGTAAGATATAAAGTCATCAACTCATGTTCCTCACCTTAAACAAGCCCGATTTTCCATCCTTGCTCCGAGTTCCCTCTGGAAAGAAAAATACAGATGCCCCTTTCTTCACTAAATACATGCAGTGCTTAATAAAACAACATTTTTAAGGGAAAAGAATAGAGTGTAAACTAGAACATACAAGGAGACTGTTTGTATTTTATACAACAAGAAATGAGAGACAATTGAGCATATTTTCTTCAATGTACCTAGTCTGTCAGCACTAATAAAAGCATTAATAGAATTTAATTAAAAGCTGGCTACTTTGTTCTCATTCTTGACCAAGTTGGATAATCAAAAGGATACGGAGATACAATAGGGATATTTAGAAATGTTCGTCATGGTTATCAATTGGTGATTTAGATTGAATGAAATGACAAGATCTTTCATGCTAAATAATCTTCTTCTTTGGTTGCTCTTTGTACTATCAACATTTGCTACAATTTTGGACAAGTGCTTAAAGGATAAACAATACTTCTGTGATATGATATCCATCCATATTAATGTTGTTATTTGATGAAGGGATCTTGTACCCGGATCGCAAATATAGCTATTTTTATCTATACCTTGCAGGGGTGAATGTTCTTTGAAGATGCATATAATATCACTCTATACTAGTATTATTTACACATCTAATTCATATTTAAAATGCAATGCTTTATCTGGCTAGATGATATAAGAAAATCCAATTAACAATGGTCAAGGATTTTTCTAACACGAAATAATATAAACTTAACTTTTTCAATGAATCCTACTCTCTATATCAATTCTAATACCCAACCCCCAGCCCCGCCCCCAGGTTAAAGATTGTAAGCGAGAATGAGCAAAGACAAATCCATACCATCTGACACCTACTATCCATTCGCCTTAAAGGAATCACTCTCATAAGAAACATCGCCCACCCAATGATCGGAAACAGAAAAATGACCCTCTTGTTAATGAACTTGAAGCTCCTCCCAAGTGTCAAAAGTGTATATGTATCCAAAAAGCTCAAATGATTAGAAACATAAACCGCAGGAACATCCAAAGACGGCAAATTAACCAATCCCTGAAGCTCGATCCTAAAAAACGGAACAATGGTAGCCAAAGCCCAAACCTTAGCAATTAAATGCTGGGCGCTTCTTCGGTTCCGCTCAAAAAGCAACACAAAAGGGTGTACCAAAACCATCACAACAAATAAAGGGATCGCAGTAACTGCGGTTAACGTGTAGAAGCAAATCGCCCTGATTCTCGAACCCAATTTTAATTCTGTAAAGAAAAAATTGAAAAATTAAACTCAAACGAAGATTTCAAAAGATGGGATTTTTTACGGCAAGCACCTGTGATTGAGTAAGGCCAGTTTTCAGAGGAGCCTGCAGTTGCGATTTCCGATCTCACGATGGTGTTTCTTCGAATTTTATGCACTTTTTGGGCATGAATCGATCGGTTCAATCGGCAAAATTCAACTTTTGCGTCTGCTTAGTTGCAAACCTCGAGAAAATCACGGAAAATGGGGGAAATTTATCAGAAAATGGAACAAATCATCAAAAAAGAGAAAAGGGCAAAGAGAAAGAACAAGGTACCGTTGTTTTTGGTGGAGATTGCCCAAGGGGAGGTCGATTTGAGAGGGGTGAAAGGGAGAGGGCTATAGGGTTTAAGCCTCGAGAGAGTTTCCGTTGCTGCTGATGATGATTCGTCTCTTTAATCTCGCCTTTAATTCTTCAATCGTTAATGAAGAGAGAGAGGATCGCGGGAATGAAAGAAGCAAAAGGATGAGAGAGATGAGTTTGTTTATGTGAGGAGACTCTTTGAATGCTGTGGCGTTTTGATTTTGGTGAAGAATCAGGACAGATTTAGTTTGGCTGGATTGTGAAATTTGGATTTCTAAGTACAAATCAAAAAAATCAGGATTAGCTAATTTTGTGTTTGGTTGGTATTAAATTTCTTGTATTGGATTTATAAATCCTTATAATTCTTGTTTAGTTGAAAAAAGTAAATGAGATTTGGATTTGACGACTAAAGAGACAGATGGAGAGATGGAGAGTTTTTTAATAACTAAAGTACAAGCGGAGACCACCAAATAGTGAGAATCCTTAAGAATCCTGTCAATTTTAAAGGATTTTGGAATCTATTTTTTTTGTGGGCCCCATCACATAATCCATTCAAATCCATGTTTGTAATTCAAGCTAACCAAACACAAACTTTGTGAACCCAAGGATTCTCAAATCCAAAACTCAAGAATCCTACAAAATTCATCAACCATACAGGCCCTTAGGGCAGGGCGAGTGAGAGGAGGAAGTTCAGTCTTGTACAGCACGGGGTTGGTTTTCTCTTTTATCCGCATGTATAAAGCCCGCGTATAGAATAATTTTGCCGAATAATTTTCCCCGAATTGGAATTATCGAAGTTAAAATTTTCTAATTATTATTTCTCCAATATATTTTAGCATAACCAATGTGGCAGGTGTCGTGGCAACAATAACAATAATAACTCGTCAACTATTTGATCGGATACACCCATCGTCACGGTAACAATAAAAATAGTCATCGATCATGATCGAATGTATCGGTTAACATGACCACACATTTCCACAAAATCCAATCCTTATATGCTGTCATCCATTGTAAACTATCATACAAGGGCACATTGGCTAGTTTGGCAACAAGGTTTTCAAAACCTCGGTTTTGTTCAAGTTAAAACAAAATCGGAATTTGCATGTATAAGTAACAATCATAGTAAACAACTATACAAGGGAGGTTTCATTTAAAAGCAAGGTGTATAAGAAAGAAAGACAGGCTTGAAATTTTGCAATACTTCAGTCTTTAAGTCTTTCTGGAATTTTACAAAATGAGGTTTGGATCCCTCATAACATTTTTAGATTGCGGTTTGGGAGATTCAATTTTGCTTGCCAAACAGGCTTGGTTACAATTTTAGGAGTTGAGCATCCAAATCCGACAAAATCATGATTTCGTAAGCCATAACCATATCCCCAGACGAGGTCTTAATTCTTGACCGGCCGACCCCCCCTCCCAGGTCTTAATTCTTGACCGGCCGACCCCCCCTCCCGCTGAATGCAAGCTTTTTGGGAATCGAATATGTGACCTCCCACTTGGTGAAGAAGGTACAACCTCAAGAGCTATGACTTCGGGTAGTTCTCCACCCTTTGTGCATGGCTAAAGGGCAGTATGAAAAAGATGAGTTCAGGTAGATAAGATATCGGGATATTGTTAGAATTTTCACAGCAATGGTTTCTGCTTGGAAACAGGTGTTGAAAGCTACAGGTCCAGCTCTCATTGTAAGCATTGTATAAGTTCGCCTACTCAACACTAAACGTAGACACTGAATAATGTGATATGGGAGTAAATAAAACTGTACAGTTTAAACAAGATTTACATCGCAATCACATCAAAATAAAACAATCATTCTTATACAAACAGGTACAGGATTGCTATATAAAACGGTTATGACAGAGACAACGAGTGAGAGAGAAGGATGGAGCTAATACTTGGAGAAATCATTCTTATAAACAGGCACATTATATATACCATATAACATTTTAAATTAGCCTTTTAGTGTGCTCCCCTTTGCATTCTTACTTGGTTTCACCTTGCTCTTTTCTTCCTTTTAGTTTCTCAGCTAACAACGGAGGCTGCTTCAGACCTATTTCAAAACATCGTGACATCCCCTGTTTTGTTCGGAACTCACCACAAATTATTATCACCTTTTTCCTTGATTCCAAAGCATAACTGCACAAGCCAAAAATAATTAAGGGCCAATAAAGGGAATTGAAAGCTCAGGGTGGCTTTGTGAAAAAAATCATAGGAAGTTCAGGAGAGTTGCACATAATAGAACAGTTTGGAGTAGTTAAGTGAAAACAGCTTAAATTTTATGGTAGGTAAGTGAGATTGGTTCATGCCATACTTGCTATTGAATTGAATGGGCTGCTATTCTGAAGTCACTCACCATGGCACATCCTACTAATGCCCAAGACATAGGGCATTAGGGCGGACTTAAATAAGTCCTTCAGCCTCCTGAAGAATCAAAAAAAAATAAACTCAGCACCTTGCTGCAAAATATAAGTCTAACAAATAATGATAAAAAGCATTCCTTTTACGCACACTTGAACTACTGGAGCAAAGATCACATGGGACGAGGGTGTGTGATGTCGTGTAGTATGAGTAATAAGTAGATCCACTGACAAATATTTGGAGCACCTGCTGCCTAAGGTATGAATGCAGTACATTCAGCTATCACAGTTTTCTTACCCTATTCACATTTTTATCTTCAATTATTGCGTATGCATTAGTATTAATAATGATTATACATAATTGAGTACTTTTTACAGATTTTACTTCAAAACAATACTAGCACATACGTGAAAATGAAGGATTGTTTGGAAATCTGAGGGGGACATTGTGCTGTAATTATCGGTGGTATAAAATAAGTCACATAATCACTAATTGATCCTTAGCAGGAAACTCTTTATGCTAATTTCTTCATTGTTTCAACCATCTCCACTATGGCAGCAAATTTATTTTTTGCTTCCAGAAAAAATGAACTGATTGCGAATAAGGGACTGTTTCTTTGTGTGATTCCCATCTTAAATGTAGATAAGCTCACAAGCCTCGACTTCTTTCCCCTATTTCGAGAAAGAAGAGCAAAATTCTCAGATACTGAATTAACAGATGTATAGTAACTAATTACCAAGTTATTTGAGTAAGTTGAATTCCAACAACAAAGCAGTTATTCCTTTATAAATTCTTTCTCAATGGATGCAAAATAGGCTTAATTCCAAAAAACTACCCAATACTTTGGCCTAATTACGTAAAACTACCATAAAACTTTCAAAAACTACGGAATACTACCATAAATAAGGTACCACATCAGCAATAATTGCAAGAAACTACCACAAAACTTTCAAAGCATGGTACTTTCTCGTAATTTTGAGAGAATTTGGTAGTTTCTCGCAACCGAGGCAAAGAATTTGATAGTTTTTTGGAATTAAGCCTACAAAATAAACTATGGTTTCAACTTTCCAACTAGCTCTAGAGCAATCCAAATAAAAAATTTCTTATTCAGGATACAGAATTTAAATCATTAATATAGAAATGCCACCTGGTGAAGTGGGATGTTGTTTGTAGGACGAAAGAGGAAGGGGGTCTGGGTATCAAGAACCTCACAGACATGAACAAGTCATTACTAGGAAAATGGTGGTGGCGATGGGTGACACAAAAGGAGACTGGCTGGGTTAAGTCTATCGGAGCTGGTTACTCTAACAGGTCGGGGGCACTAAATGCGGCATGTAAGAACTATTGGTGTGGGGATATAACATGAAAGAGGCGTTAAGTCTATCGGAGCTGCTTACTCTAACTGGTCGGGTTTTTGGAGGGGAACTGAATCCGTGAAAGAGGTGTTCTTCAAAGTTGGAAGTTTTACATTGGGCGATGGCAGGCGTATAAACTTCTGGCAGGACTATTGGTGTGGGGATATAACGCTCCAGAATAAGTATCCACACCTATATTCGCTAGTTAAGAATATGAATGTCTCAGTGGCACAACAATGGAGGTCTACTAAATGGTGGCCTACTTTTAAAAAAGCACTCTCATCAACAGAAAGGAAGGAGCGCAAAAATCTGATTCACTTTCTACAAGATTGGAAGCCAGTAGCAGAAGATTCAAGGGATCAGATGAGGTGAAGATGGAGGTCAGACAATGCCTTATCGATTAACTCCTTTTATCGAGTGATCAGCTTTGGAGGGTTGATGAGTAAACTTGCCTCCATACTTTGGAAGATTAAGATCCCTTTAAAAGTCCAGGCGTTCTTATGGCTTGCTTACAAAATTGTGATACTAACCAGGGGCAACCTGCAAAAGAGAAAATGGATAGAACCTTCTTGTTGCCCTCTTTGTGGGATTAGTGATGAAACTGTAGATCTTTTTCTTGTGTGCCCAATTGCCGTTTTGATTTGGGCTAGGACCCGTAGAGTCTTGGGCTGTGGCAGACGCTGCCGAATACCTTCCATGACCTTTGGGGTCTTGGAGGGCGCAGTCTATAGGGGATGTAGACTTGGTTTTTGGGATATTTGGACATCAACTAGCTACTGTTGGTTGATATGGAAAGAAAGAAACGAAATAATTTTTAATTGCAAGTCTAAAACTATTTGTGGGATTGGTAAATGGATTGACTCAGTAACTATATTTTGGACAGGAGTAGCTCCCAAGGGCACACGAAAGAGAGCTAGGTTGCATGTTACAGAGGCCGTGGACACGATAGGTTCTACTAGGCAGGATGAGCGAGATGACTTAGCAAAGCGGGACGATGAGATGTAGATGGAAGCGGCTTGCTGGGACTTGATTTTGGTTAACTCGTTCTAATGAGTTTGCTTGTCCTAGCATGTACCTATAATCGTTGAGGCTGCTTGATGGTTTTTGTACGGATCATGAGATCCTGACCTTTTGGTCCTTTTCAATGGGGTTTGTCCCCCGATTTTGGTTTGTACGGGGTTTGTCCCCTTTGTGGCTGTACTTGTTTCGTTTCCACTTTTTTTTTTTCTTTCTTCTTCTTTTCTTGTTGTTTGTTTCGTTAAAACTGCTTTAATGAAGCGCGGGGTCCCACAAGCTTTCGTTTTAACTCAAAAAAATATAGAAATGCCAAAACCCAGCATTACTCAGCCAGCCACAGTAAGCATGCATGCCCTGAGAATTGCAAAGTAAGATTACTAAACGAGGTCTAAAAACATTTCTCTTAAATCGGAATACAGCTTTTCAAACACGAGTTTCGCCTAGCCTAGCATCAATATTGGAATTAATGTGTTTTAGTTTTTATTTCAAGAAAGCATAAAAGTTTGCTTAAAATAAAAAAAAGTTAAGTTCAAGCCTGGTGAGTAAATACCTGCAAATTATTCCATGAATTGCAGCATGTGTGTCGGCGCTGATTTTGAGCATCATCTACAAGCTTCTTCATTCTAGTCATCACATTAATAAATCTTGCATCATCTTGAGGCTTAGTAATAGCTGTAATTTATAGCATGCAAAGAAATGTCATTAAAAGGATTTAGAACACAACACAAAGTAGGAAGCTCACCTATCAATCTACTTTTGTTTATCATGCTCCTCCCAGTCCCAGCTCTAAAAACTTCGTTTATGAGTGATATTTATTAAAAATCTAATATGGACCCACCCACCACCCACCCCTCCCAAAACAAAAAAAATAAATGAATAAATAAAACACACAAAGCGCACCCCCACAGGTGCACGCTTACACACACACACACACAGAGAGAGAGAGAGAGAGAGAGAGAGAGAGAGAGAGAGAGATGGTCCTAGGCACAGCCTGCAGATAGGTACATATATTATTACGTCCACCCTCATAATTAAGATGTTTAGACAGATCACAAGAATAGAGAAAACAAAAAAAACCAACTTTTGAAATTACGAGTGTTCAAAACGATGAAATTATGGTGTCTACATCACTCAAGCCAATTGATTAGCTTTAACTAGCGCATGTGACACTTTTTCTAAAAATGTAACAATAAAATCTCTAATCGCGTGGAGAAAAACCGTCTGCTTAGAATAATATCCCTATCTACCATAGCTCTGTAATTAAGCACACTAAATTCAAAATGGTTTCACTGCCCTCTTTAACAATCTCTGCATCCAAGAGACCACGAGATTGACCCAAATACGTGTCACAATGATCAACTGGTGTGGATCCTACTCGCTCGTCTCTTGGATAAAAAGACAGATATAGTAAAGAGCCTGTATAGGTAAGGGAAATATTGCTCTAATTTTTGCATGTGCAACCATAAAAGCACCCTGAGATCTCTAACAATCTTCTATTTATTGATTTGTTTTTTTCCCCAGAAAGACATACTAAATTATGTCCACACAGGCAGGTTGCTGGACAACCAACCTCATCTTAATGGGAAAAGGCCATTGTCATGAATAAGACATATGAGACGCATAAACTTTCTCTAAGGAACTCGGTAAAATAGTCCCCTCCTACCGACATTGATAAAACTTACTACGCAGTGATCTGCTCTTTCTAGATCATACTAGGTCCATATATCCTTGCCTCTTCTACTCAATATACTAATTTTCCATGTATAACAACATGACTCTCTCGATCCCCACAGCAATACTACTCTCCATCCTCTTCTTTCTCCTTCCACTCCTAATCCACCGCCAAAAAAACAAACCAAAATCAAAATCTAACTTACTGCCCGGACCTCGTCAAGCCCCAATCATCGGAAACCTCCACCAACTGGGCTCCATTGTGCACCGCTCCCTCTACCAACTATCAAAACTTCACGGCCCTATCTTCAGGCTATGTCTCGACCGAGTGCCCGCAATTGTGATTTCTTCCCCTTCCCTTGCCGAACAAGTCCTCAAAATCCACGATCTTTCCTTCTACTCTCGCCCTCCTATATTCTCCTTTCAAGAATACTCCTACAATGGCTGCGACGTTGCTGCAGCCACCTACAGCGACCACTGGAGGAACCTACGTAAAATCTTCTTGCTTGAACTGCCGAGCTTGAAGAAGCTCTCTTCTTTTAAGTCGGTCCGGGAAGAAGAGACTGAAAGGGTGATTAGTTGGATAAAATCCCACTCCGACATGAACTCGGCTGTTAATATCACTAAGTTGATGGTGTGTATGATTAACAATGGTATATGCAGGATTTCTTTTGGTTATAGAGATTAAGGGGAGTATGGGGAGAAGAGTCGGTGTCAAAGGCTTCTTGAAGCAAGCAATGCGATTGTAGCCAGCTTTTATGCTGCCGATTTTTTTCCGGGATTTGGGTGGATCGATAAGTTGACGGGGCAGCTAAGGAAACTGAAAAGGAATGCGACGATGAATTTTATCAAGAGGTGATTGATATACACTTGAATGGGTGAAAGGAAGAGAGGTTGCCATGAGG
Organism: Agapanthus africanus; assembly: GCA_030015575.1. Classification (NCBI taxonomy): domain Eukaryota; kingdom Viridiplantae; phylum Streptophyta; class Magnoliopsida; order Asparagales; family Amaryllidaceae; genus Agapanthus; species Agapanthus africanus. The sequence goes on along the minus strand of CM057350.1, from coordinate 52,424,548 downwards.
ATATTGTTGATGTATTGTTAAGGTTATGGAAAGAAGAACAAATTTCTATGGATCACGTAAAGGGGGCTCTCATGGTATGTGAGCACTTTTCTTCCCATGATTTTTCGTTTATCAATTACGGTTGTTTTGTTGCATGAAATACAGATAAGAATATTACATCAATAGAACAACAAAATAGTCACAAAAAAAATTAATAAAAATGAGAAGACCTATTAACTGAAAGAAAATTAGGAAATTTTTCCCAATTTCCCTGACCAAGTATTATCTGATCATAAATTGAGGTTAGAAAAATGAAAAGAAAAATACCTATTTATTAAATAGAAAACATAATAAGGAACTCCTTTTAACTTGGATAATCTTTCACTGCAGAGCGAAAAAACGCAGTGGTTAATCTGAGTAACCTATTGCTACAATATCTTTCTAATGTTCGTTATCTTATAAGAGTAAGAAAATTAGTACCATTGTACCATGTGGGAACCTCTTGCAGTCATGTGCAAGATCTAGACTTTGAATCCTGCTTATAACATATTACAGCCTACTGAAAAGGGCGAAAAAGATTATATGGTTAGAAATGTAATAGTCATAAATACGAACATCAGTTTCTTTCTTAACAGAACTTAGAAGAAGGGTGTATATTTGATATCAATCTACTTCACAAGCATACCATATTTGACTTCACTATGTATCGATCAATGATTCAATGTCTACACGACATCAAACAACCTTCAATATGTATGATGACAAACCAAGTGCAGGATATAACTCCCTCATTTAAATCAAACTATTTAATTTAGACAAGGATATTTACTGCAAAAGTTTTAGTCTGTTGCAAATTCTAATACTAATTTTCCTTCTTCAAGAAATCGGTCTAGTATCATGTCTGCAATATAAAGAAATTTGCAGTCCTTGTATTGAACTCAATTACATCCTGCATCTTAAATTTTATGTCCACATCATACCTTTGATGGAAACTTTTCCTTTCAACAAAGCTTGATTGCTAGATTGCATTCTAGTCCTAGATCACCTAGCAGTCAAACTCCTAAGCTAGAACGAGGTTTATTATACTTAGAATCGAGTATAAAACTTCTTGATAAATTTTTGAAGAGGATAACAGGATGTAGCAACGTTTAGACTTTACACTTACTCCTAATTCTTGCAAGTGCATGAATAGCTTTATAAACCCTCGGCCAGTGAATTTTATGCGCATACAGCAAATATGCATTGATTCAAAACAAAACAAAAAAAAGCGCTTACTAAATGCAACGTTTTTTTTACTTGTGAATTGAGAAATGCACAGGGCAGCTTTGCATACAAATATTGTGACCACACTTTATAAACCATAAAAAGTATAACTATTCTTCTATGATTATATCTTTGTAGAATATATTTGTTGCCGGAACAGACACATCTTCAGCAACCATAATATGGGCAATGGCTGAGTTAGCAAAAAACCCAAGCACAAGGAAGGAAGCACAAGATGAAGTAAGGAGCATGGTAGGAAAGAAAGGAAAGGTTGAAGAAAGCGATCTATTGCAACTTCTATATCTCAAATGTGTAGTGTCTGAGACTTTGAGGTTACACCCTCCGCTTCCTTTGCTGATACCAAGAGAAACCATGCAGCATTGCAAGATAAATGGCTACAATGTTGAGCCGAAGACTAGAGCTTTTGTGAATGCATGGGCGATAGGAAGAGATGAAGATGCTTGGGAAAACTGAGAAGAATTCAATCCTGATAGGTTTATTAGCAGCTCAATTGACTACAAGGGACAAGATTTAAAATTCATACCTTTTGGCGCAGGCCGAAGGGTTTGCCCTGGGATACAACTGGGAAACGTAAGCGTGGAACTTGCGCTTGCAAATCTGCTTTGTGCTTTTAATTGGGAGTTACCACCAGGAATGGGAAGGAAGATATCGACATGCATGAAGCACCCGGCCTAACAACACGCAAGAAAATAGCTCTGAGCCTTGTGGCCAGTAATTACCATGTATAGAATATCATTAATAATCGTGCTACTATATGTAATTCTAGTTTCACATATTCACCAGAAGGAATGTAATAAGGATTTCTACTATAAAATCTATTGTCTTCATGGAATTGTAATCTTGTATTTTTTTTAATATTAGGCTGCAAAGAATTTTAACAGAACAATGACAATTTTAATCCAACTCGGGCTTAGCAATATTTATTCCACCTACTCTTTGATGTGTTTGGAAATGGCAATGAGTTTTAAGTCAATTGTCTAACTAAGGGCTTTTTTGGTAGCATACGGTTGGATTTAATTGCTAGAACAATTGTTAGGTTAAGTGTATCTAATAATTGGATATGCATGGAGGGGCGAATGGCAGAGAGCATGTAAAATTGCATGGTTTCCAGCTATTGCAGTTGATGTTGCACCACATTTCTAGTGCAGTCCAATGACTCTTAGAATATTTTTAAAACAAATTGTTATTCCAACTACAAAGATGGAATCTAGAAGTAGGGAACTGAGGATCCACCAACTTGATTTTCGCGTGGTTGGAACCAAATGCAGCTCCAACTACACGAAACCAAACAAGCCCTTAATCTGCCATGGTAAGTTTAACTCCAGATGAAATTTGGTCTGTGGGTCCCAATGTTGTTCTTTTCTCTCAATTTTATATAGGTCCCGGTGATTGAAGTAGCTTTTACTCAAGAAGATTGCAATTAAGAATTCCATTAATGTCACCATGTTATTGATTTTAGGTAAGGACGTGTTCCTTAACGTCGGCCTCTTAACGCTATGAGAGTTGCTATCCCAACTACACAGATGTCCAGTCCAATGACTCTAACTACAATACCTGTAATACAAATTGCTATTCCAACAACACAAATGCAATCCAAAAGTAGGGAACTAGGAATCCACCCCGCTTGATTTTCACATAGTTGGAACCACATGTAGCTCCAACTACACAAAACAAAACAAAACAAAACAAAACAAAACAATCCCTTAATCTGTCCTATTAAGTTTAGCAGCTCCAGATGAAATTTGGCCTGCGGGTCCCAATATTGTTCTTTCTCTCTATTTTATCCAGCTAATCTTGAATGAGTCGATCAAGCTTATATGGATGAATGTCTTAAACTTCGATCGGGATTAACAGACATACCTTCCGAGATACTCTGGTCACTTGCAGTCGCAATAATAACATAACGACATACATCCTACAACTATATAGGTCACGATGATTTATGGAACTTTTACTCGAGAGAAAATGCAATTAAGAATTCCACTAATTTCACCTAGATATCAGTTAATTCTCGGTAATGCCGGCCTATAGGTCCTATAAGAGCTGCAGGTTTAACATATCAAGGATGGATTCACATGTACATCTACTTTCCCAAAATTGAAAATTCAAATAAGAACAGATAACAGCAATATGGAAGGGATCGGATCATCACCTGCGAATCCCGCAGCGAACCATCGAAGGGTTGAATTGATGTCCAAGGCGATCTTTCTGCCTCAATTTGAAGATTGGTGATCTCGCGGCCTTCAAGAATTGAATTTTGAGAAATTGAAGCCCTGACCCTAAATTGTAGGAGTCGTCTAAGAGGTATTTTAAAAATTGTTGGGAAGACTTCTTATTGTTCAAAATCATGGAAATAAACTCAACACGCAAATCATGCACGTGCTTAAATATTATAAGCAAATATTTGGCGCGACTCTTGCGCCGGCTTAGATATTACACGTGGTACTTGGATATTACGGACAACTGGTTAGATACTACAGGCAAATGCGCCGATACTACAAGCAACGGGTTAGATATGTCGGACAACTACTTAGATATTACATGATGGTAGAAATATATTTTAGAGTCTTATGGCGGGAAATTAGATTTTTGGCTGGAAAAAAATATATATTTGGAACGAAAAATGAAAACACGGTAGATATTACAGACAAATCTTTAGATATTACATGTATGTTTGTCTCTAGGTATTAGAAACAACCCTTCTGTACTACAGCTGTCAGCCTACATGGGCCATGGGCATTTTTATAGGAAAATACAACTGGAGAGCTGTATACCAGCAGCTTTTATTGGGCCCAACAGTTTTAACAGGGCCCAAAAGTGCAAATCTTGAGCGGGCTGGAGGCTTTTAAAATCAATTATTTTGGGCTGGGCAGGGTTTGGCTTGCGTGGGCTGAGCCCGGTGATAGAATTTGTTCGCACAAACGCACGAATGTAGACTTACCAATTCGGATTCAAATAATTAAATTTCACTTGGAACTAATTAAATTTGGACCTCACAAATTAAAATTAACACAAGGATAAGCAACAGCCAAGTTTTCACCCTAGATCAAACATGTCACAAATCAAGCTGGTTCTTGAATAAATTTCTTACTTTAATTTCCATTTTTATAAGTGTAAATTTTACTAAACCCCATCCCGTTTTTGAAGTTTTTAAGATAACTCTATTGAACTTTAAAAATACTATAAAACCACACTGAACTACCAATATTGTATAAAATCGTTAGTTTGATTAACTAGTGCAAGCTATAATTGAACTGAATAACCCCAGATGTCTTAAGAATAGATTGAATAGACTCAAAATGAACAGAATATAAATTTTTTTGCCAAAAAACCCTTTCAAAATTTTTACGAAAATAACCTACAGTAGGGTTTTATAGCATTTTGTAAATTTCAATGGGTTATCTCCAAAACTTCAAAAGTCCGTTCAGTAAAATTGACCCTTTTATTATATAAAAATGGTAAATTGTCAAAAGCCCTTAGCCCGCTCGGGAGCTGCCTAAAAACCCCTAGTATTTTCAAAATTGTTGGAAAGGCCTACTGTTCAAAATCTTCGTTAAAATTTGGTTATATTTCATTTAGATCATGTATTCTATTTTAAATGCAATTACAAAAATGTCCCTCCCTCCCCTGGGCGATGCTTAGATATTAGACTTAAATATTACATGCAACTGCTTAGACATTACATTCAAGTTATTACAGGCAAATGCTTAAATAGCAGGTAGCTAGTTAGATATTACTGGCAACCACTTAAATATTGCATGAAAGTAGAAAGATATTTTAGATACTTTTGGCGGCAAAAAAATATATTTGACAGGAAATTAGATTCTGATGGGGAAAAATCATATTTGGAGGGAAAAATAAAAACAGAATAGATATTACAAGCAAGTCTTCAGATATTACAAGGAACTCTCCTGTTCATCCAGCTGTAAAAGATTGTCAGCCCACAAATACAACTAAGGAATTGTATACCAGAGGGTTTTTATTGGGCCCGTGCTTTCTTTTAACAAGGCCGAAAAGCCAGGGATTCTTACACATGTTCTTAGCGGGACGGGGGCTTTTTGACAATTTACCCTAAAAATGCATATTTAATATATAAAAAACTGTCCTATTCATTTTCTATGATGCGCAGCCTCTTTATATTCAAGGAATCAATACCGAATAATCTTGTCAAGAATCCTTTGGTACACAACTTAGCAGAGTTCAGTGTGTGGTTGCATAAAATTCTTCCCCTCCTCTCAATTAATTCTCTTGTTCATCTTTTTTATAGGGTTTTTTCCCGAAATAGGTTGAAAATATATTAAAATTATTAAAATAATATAATTAATTAAAATTAGTAGAATAGTACAGTTTATTGAAGGCGAGATCCGATAACCGGCACTCTAAACCCCCACCCATCCCCATCAAACCCGCCCTCTTCACGGAAGGCCCTCCATTGTTAAAATTTTTAAAAAATAAAATAAATAAAATATTAAATTTAAAAAAGATTTTTAAAATCGTCGGTTAAAAAACCCTTTCTTCCCATGAAAAAAGTATAAGATTGTTGTTATTGTTTCGGACGTCCTGACAAGTGTTATCACTGTTTATATAGAAGTAATTCAATATTTAGATCATACTATAAATATGAATTTTTTATACACTTTATTAACAAAATGAATACATTAAAAGAATTGGACACTTTGACATCCATCTGAAAAAGTATACAATTATCGCTTTCCCTTTCTCTTTCTCTTTCCCTTTCCCAATCCGAGGAGGCTTGACATAAACCTATGCCTCTTGGGGCGACTGGACGACTCTCACGTTTCTTCGGTATATGGCGGCGGCGGCGTCTGCTATTCTATTTCGTTTTCAGTATCGTTTTGGACAAGCTGTTGTTCCGCAAATCCTGAATGTGGGACAGGTGTTGGACATATGCAGCCTCCCAACAACTGTATGTAGAACAAAAAATCCGTCTCCCAACTGGGCTGTTGTTGCGAAGAACCTATCCCGGTTTTATGCTGCTGCTGTTGCACAAAACCTGGCCGCTAAAGCTGTGCAAAACCTATTCCCCAAGACCGCTGTTGTTGCGCAAAACCTGACCCCCAAGCCTGCTGTTGTTGCGCAAAACTTGACTCCCAAGACTGTTGTTGCTCCGGTTGTTGCGCTTGTTCAATATGCCAGGGTTGCTGCTGACAGTATGGTGCTCCGAACCACTGATCCCGTTATTCTGGATTTCCCTGATGCTGCGGCTCTGGTTCCGGCTCATGCTGCTACTCTGGTGCCGGCTCATGCTGCGGCTCTGGTGCCGGCTCATGCTGCTGCTCAAGCGATGGCGATAAATGTGGAAGCATATTATATGAACTGAATATACCACCAATATATGAGTCTACAGCAAAAAATAAAGACTGAGTATCTGGACCAGCATCAGTCGGATATGAATCCTGTATTAATGATTGTATATGATGCAGCTCACGAGCCTGTCGTTACATTAAAAATAAGATATAATTATTGACTTATACCGCCGGATGTTAAAAACTAATTTAATTTTAAAAAAATTATTTACCATTTCTCGTTCCACGTGGCCTCTAGGCTCATACTGCCGGATGTTTTGAAAGTCATTAGGGGGAGCAGAAAGATATCTTACACCGACACGCTTATACCATTGTAGATATGTTTCTGTAACGTCGGTGGTAGTTTGGTCACCTATTTGCTGTAAGGCAATATTACGTTGTCTATCCTCCCATCCTAGCAAATATTGATGATGATGCTCTCTCCAATCACGCTCCGCCTTTCCTCCTCGCATGTCTCTCTCTCTATTGTCATAGGCACAGGCGGTAGAACATGAATATGTTGCAATCTATTAAACTGTCGCAACACCCGGTCCGGTAGGTGCATGACCACGATATTAATGCATAGTAGTGGGCATCGAGCCCGCCAAACCGGCTCTCCTTCGATACAGATGCCGGGTAATCCTTGCAGACGATCTGTTGTATAAGGTTTCCATGTGAACTGCGCAAATAACATAGTACAAAAATTGTAATGAAGCTAATTTAAAATTTTTAAACAAAATTAATTACCTAATGTATGGTTACCTGAGTCGCCTCCATGCGATCCAACTCATCTTTATAATACTTAAGTACTCGATAAGGAGCTTTATAAGATTTCTTGCCACTCCACCAAGAGCCGAGAGGCTTTCCAGGGCATCCGAGCCTTATGTTGCTACGGGTGATATTGATATGGGTGGCAGTGATAATGATGAAACCGGTGAAGGTCATCAAGGGGAGAATAGCGTAGATTATGCCGCTGGATTGAATGAAGTAGTATTGATTGATGACATGGCTGCGAATAATGATTTTGTTGAATTAGAAGATCCCGGCCTCGATCCGCAGGAAGATGATAGTTGGGTAGACTTAGCCACGGCAGAAGTAAATGATATACCCTATTTGGAAGTGATTGTAGCAAGCGAAGATTGCGTCACTGTTGAAGATATGTTTCAGGAAAAATGAGATCTTATTTGTAAACTGAAGTCGTGGGCTATTCAAAAAAATGTTACATTTAAAACCGAAGAGTTAAATAAGACGTACTATACAGTGGTATGTATGAAAGCTCCTGAATTTAAGTAGAGATTGCATCCATGTTGTTCCAAAAGAGCCAAACCTTGGAAGGTCACGAAATACAACCAAGAACATACTTGTATCAATTCTATTATATTAAAAGATCACAGGAATTGCACTTCATCTTACATTTGCTCACTAATCATGCCACTAATCCGTACAGATGTGGCGATGACTCCCCGAGAGATACGGCTCTACAAAAGCGGAGAGCACAAAATTCATTCGTACGTGAAGGCATGAGATGTTCATAGAAAGGTATTATGCAAGATATTTGGGGATTGGGAAAGCTCATACAACTCACTAGTCCCTTTTATGGAAGCCATGAAAGCATCAAATCCGGGATTCGTATATCGATTAAAAACCACAGAACAGATGTCGATGACTGTGTCAGGTTTCAAATAATTTTCTGGTGCTTTGCTCCTTGTGCGGCTGTTTCACAAACTGTCGGCCGGCATTGTGTGTGGATGAGACGTATCTATATGGTAAGTACAGAGATTGCATGTTAATTGCTACAGGTGTTGATGCTAATAACGGTATATTTTCGTTGGGATTTTCTATTGTCGAGCTTGAAAATACATCATCCTGGTCATGGTTTTTTCGTAAACTCAAAAGTATATCATCTGTTATTGATAAAACAGATTTATGCATCATATCTGATAGACATCTAGGAATACTAGCTGCAATGAGAGCTGTATTTCCGACGACACCACATAGGTTTTACCTGCGGCACTTCAGACAGAATTTTGATAGAAAATTAAAATATTCAGATCTACATAAACTTATGTACAAACCCAGTGAAGCGTCTGACTCTAATGTTCATGACATGTACATGACGAAAATTGGAGGGATGAGTCAAGCAGCGAAAGCGTGGTTAGATGAGTATCCAGTACACATGCGGACACAAGCACATGATAATGGATGCAGATACCTACTAATGACCACTAATATGTCTGAAAGCTTCAACGGGATCCTTAAAAGTGTTAGAGGCTTACTGGTACAGGGGTTGATTGTTCGAATCTTTTTCAAAGTGAATATTTACTTTGTACAAAGAAGGGAAAAGTCTTTGGCGATGGAGACTCCACTCACCGCGTATTACGAAGATACATTCCGGAAAAGAGAGCACAGATCACAATATTACAGATCTGAAAGGTTTGACACAGCGGAATTTCAAGTTACGAGATGTAATGAGAATCAATATACCGTAAATTTTAGAGATGAAAGGCTCTTTTCATGCACATGCGGTGTTTTCCAGCAACAACATTTACCTTGTGCCCACGCAATTGCAGCTGCGAGCAGTATGCATAAATCACATTACAATTTTGCTTCCCGTTACTATACAGTTTCCAATTACCAAGACGCATACGATCCAAAATTTCATCCTATACCAGACAGTCGCTATTGGCACTATTATACTGGGAACAGACAAACACCGACTGTATTACCGCCGGACAAAAATATAGGACCCGGAAGATCTAATGTGCGTCGAGATCGAATGATAATGGATACTGATCCTCATTAAAACACGGCATATGTAGCCTATGCAAACAACCAGGTCATTATAGGACCAGATGTCCGGGACAGTCAACAGGGACGGGACTTTTCGAGATCATGAGAAAGCAACGAAAGGAAAATCAATTAGCGCTTGTAAAGAAACTTGTACAATTTACATTTTAGTATGATATGATCTTTTCGCATTATTCTTTTAAGGCTAAGTTAATGTAAACTAGCGTTACAATTGTAAGATGTAAATTGAGTAGCGAATAATAACACTTGAATTTACTCGTTTTCAACTGAAATAGCTTCTGTCGTATACTGATTTTCTACTATAGTGCTACAAGTTTTTGCTACGACACATATATCAATTAAATGTTATACAATAATATTATAGAAATAGATGCCAGAACTTAACACTAAATTTTGAGACATAACTTTAAACTAAATTTTGCTGAGCTTTGCTTGAGCAACCCTTACCCGAAATTTTTTTATCTCGGTTAAATCTTATCCAATATTTTTAGAAAAAGCGGATTTTTGGAAATCACGTGCGATTTAAAAAATCTTTTTTAAATTTAATATTTGATTTATTTTATCTTTTTAAAATTTTAACAATGGGCGGGTTCTAGGAACTCGCTCTAGAACCCGCCCTCTCCTTTGATGGGGGCGGGGTGGGGGATGGGGGTTTAGAGAATGGGTTATCGGATCCCGCCTTCTATAAACCGTCCTATTCTATTAATTTTAATTTTAATTATATTATTTTAATAATTTTAATATATATACGACCTATTTCGAAAAAAAACCTATTTCGCTTTTTTGATGAAAAGTTAAGCCCACCCCTCAATAGCATATTAAAAATAGAAAGTCTAATAACATAAAACCAACTATCTTGGTTGATCAAGGAGCAATAACCCCGGTTTGTACGGTGCTTCTCCTCATGGGAAGAGTGCGTGTTCGAACCCCAGAAGGGGGCATGGCCACAAACTAATGCTTTTGGGTCAAATTCGTTGGTCCTCTTGGCGTATATGTGTTGTGTGCATGGATGATGTGTGTGTTTGGATGAGGCCGGTAAAAAAATATATCTTGGTTGAGAATGAAAGCACAATACAAGAGAACATAAAAAATCCCTAAACTTATCGGGTAGAGTGCAATAACTCTTTGTTTTTCTCAAGTTGCCGTTAAATTTTGTTAGTAGCCGCAGCTGCCCACAACTTGAAAAAAAACCTATTATTTAACGGTTTATCGCACAAGGAAAAATCTTTATTATTGAAGATATTTTAGTTTCTTCTGTGCCACGAGCAAACGGATAATTATCTTTCAAATTATCCAAATAGAAAAAAGCCTCTGAGTTTAGTAGTATCAGTCAAGAGATATTTCCTCAATTACATCATGCAACACTTTTAGCATTATAGTCCAAAGCTCGACACTCAAAGTACGGTGCAGAAAGAAAGCAGGGTAAAAGAAAATATAAAAAATTCCAAAACTCATCTAGTAGAGTGCGGTTTCTTTTTCTTCTTCTTTTCTGATGTAATGGTTAGGCCAGTAGTATTATGCTAGAATGGCTATTAATCTAGCACCATTGTTTTTCTGAACAAGACAGAATAAATCCCCTTGTCCTGCCATTTTCACATATTATTTTTCTACTTGCTCCTATCATCAATCCATTGATTCCAAAAAACATATTATTCTCTATAATTAATATCATGGGACCATTATCTAAATTCTCTCATGAAACAACTTGGGTACTCTCTCTCTCTCTCTCTCTCTCTCTCTCTGCATCATCTTTTGATAATAGCCTTAAATGTTAGCATATGCTACAAGGTTGAGTATATTTTGCATGGTAATAATCCCAATGACATATTGATTGATATTAACAAACTTTTTCCAGAAATATGCTCTTATCTCTCCAACTTGGTTTATAGTTGCCTCCTCATGGAAGAGCAAACAAGAACCTCAGCATCTAATGCCAAATTGATGAAGAGAATTGAATGAGTGGTTGGTTGTATGAATTATTGAATTATATAAAATGTCGTAAAGTTCAAATAAAGAAATTTCATCGGCACTCTCGATATCGGATAAGATAAGCTAGCTAGAGCTCTATATTGGTTAGGATAAGGAAATATATATTTGTAAATCAAATGATAGTCATCCTCCTCTAAAAAAAGAAATGGTATGATATTCATAATAATCATCATAGATGGACCCCTGTAGTGATTGGACTAAAACCGAAATTCATTGATTCAGGATGATTTAGGTCATATATGCACCAATTCATATTATACTTTCCATAAGATAAAGATATATATAGTTATAACTTATGCATAAATATTAAGCAATGATGTGCTTTTCTGGCCTGAAACTTGATATATATACACACGCGCGCGCGCGAGGTTAATGGAGGAAATGTGCGATAGGAGGGGATTTCCTCCTATGGCGTCGGAAAAATGCACCCTCCGTGATTTTTTTCGACGATCGGCATACATCACATCCATCTTTATCATCTAAGATGTGGATACACCAAATTTCATGTGACTATACCATTTTTTTACCGTTGATTTAGTTGGTGCGAAATTAATGGTTTACCGACAATAGAACTTTTTACATTGCTAATTCAATGGTGAAAATGTAGCGGAATCACATGAAATTTGGTATATGCACATCTTAGATGATAACGATGATGATGATGAATACCGATCTTCGGAAAAAATGGTGGGGGCTATATTTGTGAATTCAATTATGTTATGTATTCAATTATGTTATGTTTGGTAATAAATAATAGCTTCTATTCATAATTGTTTGATGAAAAAATGAGAAGGATTTGTTTCCAAATCCTTCCGATAGGATTCTAGTCGAAATATATATATATATATATGTGTGTGTGTGTGTGTGTGTGTGTGTGTGTGTGTTCTCTCTCTCCTTGTTTCTTATACTCTTATTTTGACATTCTTTGATCAAGTTATTTTAAGCAAGCATTTGCAAATACTGTCATATTTCTGTCATTAGCTGCAAAAATTGTTTTTTGTCCTGTAAATTATCTGGCAAACACAAAATTTTAGACATATCTTTGTTCTCCTCAAGCTACTCTAGCTTTATGACAAGCTGGCTTAGTTTTCCTCTCCAAGGCGGGAGGTTGCTGGTTCGATTTTCGAAGGTGTAATCCAGAATAGAGGAATTAAATAGCTAGGTATTAGTTGTACTAATGACCTGAGAACCTGCAAGGCAAAAGCGAAATTGCAAAATGAAGCCAACAAATTGTTCGAAAAAAGCCTCAATCCTTCCAACATATATCGATTTCCGTCTTCACTACACTTTACATAAACATATAAACACCTCCAACTGTATTTAAGCCATTCAATTATGCATAGTTTATTTCTTTCATACACATTGAGAAAATAGACTACAGAAACGACACTATATGAAGTTTCTACGGTGGCGGGGCACAATGCAATAACACATCGCCTTTTCCATGTGATATCAATACAGATTCTCGCATGTTTTATCAATATGGCATTGCCATGTGTCCATCCGCCGCACAAAAATTGTACAGTACCATTCCGTATTCAGTTCTCTCTTTAATTTACATGATCGCACAAGCATGTACATTCTCATCATCAAACAAGGCGATCACATAATCATCGATCTGTGGGTATGCGGCATCAGCAAAGTACCCGTGCACGTTCGAGGTGTACCCATGCTGATAATAGTTATATGACGACGCATATGTTGAATCCTCTAAATACTGAAGGGCAAAAGGGTAATATTCTGAATCATAAGGGTACGGCCAAAACTCAGCTTTTCTTCCCGTTCTTCTAACTGCCTTGAGAACCTTACGCTGATCGATGTATCCGGTGACTGTCACCTTCTGATTGTCCATGTCTATCTCGACACTATCAACTCCTAAGAATCAAAAAGGAAGAAAAATTAGAATCAATACGTACAAGAAATAAAAATTGTAGCCCATGGAGGAGACCCGGGATCGAGTCGGGGTCTCCAATTTATGAGGGGTGGCTAATTTATCCCACCTATTATCTCAAAAAAAAATAAAAAATAAAAATTGTGGATCTTTGTGTATCTTGATCGTACCATCTAACTTCTTGATTGCTTTCCGTACTCTTTTTTCACAGCCGTCGCAGTCCATGTGGACGCTGAGCTCCACAATCTATCTCCAATTATACATGAGAAAAGAAATATCGTAGAAGAGAATATTAAGGCATGGTTAAGAAAAGGAAGCTAATATATTTCAGCGTTCTGGTACTTACAGACATGGAATCGGGTATAGATTTCTTAGAGCCGAGAAATCTAAACATGATTTTTTTTCGTTAGAGCTTGGAAGGAATGAAGAACAGCTGTTTTATATAGAGAGACAAGGGGGAAGAAGGGGATACATAGCTTATATATATAGATTGATCAATCTTTAAGAAAGTGCAAGGGGAACTTTTGGTCCCTTGTGTGACATAATATCCATGATGAAGGAAACTAACAGTGGATTAATTAGTGGGTCAGAGATAGAAAAGCATGAAAGCCTTTTTCACAAGATTAAAAAGAAGGCTTAAAAGGGGAGATTAAGGGCAATAAAAGGATTCATTGTATAGTAACAGGAGAAAAGGAAGATATATGTTTGGATTTGTGTCGCATATATAGTTGAGCATTCAAGTAATAGGAATGGTTTAAATTAAATTAGAATGATTACCCTTTTGGACACAAAAATAATCTTAGTGTATTATACTGATGCCCTTAACGATCTTCCTAATTGTCTGTCTCTCTAATCAGCTTGCTGACTCGAACTGCATCGTTTCTTGTCACTTGTTGCAGCTAGGACTACCAAAAAAACCCAAATTGATGTGAAGAAAAAGTATTATTTTCTGCCCCAAAGGAAGGTATGCTTCTCGAAAACCCTTTTATCATAATGAACCTCGAATTTAGATAGTGGGTATTTAATCAACTTTTACTAGCATCAGCATTAATCTTGATTATAAACTCATCGTCATTGGAGCTAATTGTTACAATGAAAGGAATTTGGGGATACATAATACAAAAATAAATTGAATGCTAATAAGGATTTCACTATAAATATGTAGCAACCAGCAACTTTATAAAATTAAATTGACAGGATAATTGTTAGCTACCACACATTCCTTCATTTGCTATTAGCTAGAATTAGAACAAGTTGTGTGATGTTACAAGGGAATACATTCTGTTCCTGTAAACTTAAAGGATATATTGTCTACTTGGCTAATGCATGCGCAAGTGCGGGCAAGAAATGGAGAATAAGCTACTCTAACTATTTATCCTTCTGTTTTGAATGAATTATCAGTGAATGAATTATCATAAAAGCTCGCTTACTTTGATTGGGGAAGGCGAGAAGGATCAATTGAATTTAACCAAATATATTGGAAATACCTGGGCCTTCCGCTTCGACCGGGTAAATTGAAAAACTCTGATTGGATGCCGGTTATTGATAGACTGACCAAAAAACTGAAAGGCTGGAAGGGAAGACTGCAGTCTATTGGTGGACGGGTAATTCTGCTAAACGTTGTTCTAACTGCAATACCATTGTATTATCTTGCTGTGCATGAATTGCCAGTCAAAATTGAGAAGCGCATTGATAAAATACGAAGAAAGTTCCCATGGAGAGAGGGAAACAAAGATACTGGCTACTCTTTGGTTAGATGGTCGGAGGTATGCAAGCCTTAGAAGCTAGGAGGATTGGGGGTATTAAACTTGAGAGACATGAATCAGGTTCTACTTGCTAAGCGGTGGTGGAAATTATACGAGGATGACTCGAGCAGATGGAAGTGCTTCATTCAGGACAACTACTTGAGAAACGACCTCTTTAGGGATAAAATTAAGAACGCGGCCGCTTGTTCTGCTTTTTGGAAAGGAGTTTACAAGAGTAAAAAGATGTTCCTTTCAGGGATTACATTCACGATTCGAAACAATAATAAAATTAACTTTTGGAAGGATGTGTAGTGTGGAGAGGCGTCTTTGCACTTCAAGTTTCCAAAACTTTATGGCTTGGTGAGAAATAAGAACGTGAAGGTGGCAAAAGCCTGGAATGGAAGGGAGTGACGACCAACTTTCAGAAGAACTCTCGTAGTAAGGGAAAGGCAAGAGGCGAGAGAACTTATATTATTCTTGAACGACTGACGACCAAACAACCTAAAAAGTGACCGACCAAAATGGCGATGGAATACCAGTTCAAAGTTCTCGGTCAAATCGTCGTACAAGATGATCAATGGAAGGGAAACAGGAGGCAACATACGACCAATATGAAAGGCGAAGGTACCAAGCAAAGCGAAAGTTTTCAATTGGCTGGGGTCTAAGAAGGCAGTGTTAACAAGGGATAACTTGCTTAAACGGAAGTGGCAAGGCCCTTTTGTTTGCGAACTCTGCAAGTTGTTTGAAGAAACCGGGGATCACCTTTTCTTCAATTGTCCTTTTGCTAAAGACGTACAGTCATACTTCAAGGCGTCTAACAGGCCGGGCCGCCCGCGGGCCGGCTCGAAAAATGGCCCGGCTCGGCAATGGCTTGAGCTCGGTCTGGCCAAATTCAATTTGAATTTGGCCTTAGGGGGTTTTTTGGGATAGGGGCCGGTCAAATTCTAAGGATGTTTTTTTTTTAATGGGATGGGTTTTTTTAATAAAGGGAGAATTTGAATTAAGATGGGGTTGTAAAATTATCTAAAACCCTCTCACTCAAAATTATACATTTCTATACCCTAATCCAAAACTCTATAAATACCTATCTACACTTCTTATTCTTCTCACAATCCACAACAACAAAATTTTCAATTTTCCAATCATTCTCTTTTATTTCCGAGAAGTTTACAGTTAAAATTAGAATCATGCAATTTTTATTTCCGCAGTCTCAATCTTCACTTCAGTTTCACTAATTTGATTCTGCTATTTGGAATCAGGTTTTTTTGTATTGATTATATATTTTTCTCGTATATTTCTTATCATCTCTCTTTCTCTGTTACTAATATTTTTAATTAAGAATATCATGTTCATCTTTACAAGGTAACAGAGGTGCTTTATCTTCATGGAAACGTTCATTTCAAATCGATATAAATTCACAAGAGAGACAGAGATTAACCAATATACTGCAAACTAATTTTGATTCTTATTCTCCTAACTACGAATATTCTAATTATGAGATCTCTGCTGCTTCATAAAGTAATGTCCTTGAAAAAGTTCATGCTTCTACCGTTCTTGAAACAAGAAGTTCTGTCCCAAATAATAAAAGAGCTAAAATTTCTGATATTTGGAAATATTTTGTAGTACAGACAGTTGCAGGTAAAGGCGAACAGGCAGTTTGCATTCATTGCCAAGCAGGTTTTACTAGTGCCACTTCAGGTGGAACTATCTACCTAAAAAGACATTTAATTTAAGTATGTCGTCTAACTCTTTAACTAATTTTTCTTATTTGCAAGATACTAATAAAAGAGAATTTGTAAGATATGTCATACATGCTGAACAACCATTTGGTTTTGCAGAAAACGAAATATTTGATAGATTGATAAAAAATACATATAATCCAGCATTTCAAAGAGTACCCAGAACAACACTTAGAAGTGATGTTTTAAAAAAATTTCATGATTGTAAAGACAATTTGATTGATATTTTTGTAAATCTTAAAGTAAAATTGCATTAACTTCTGATATTTGGACTACAAAATAAGGTATGAGTTATATTTGTGTTACTGCACATTTTATTGATAATGATTGTTTTTTTATATAAAAGAATTATTGGTTTTTAAAAAATAAAGCATCCACATAGTGGAAATAATATAAGTACGTGAATATAATATTCAAAATAAAATATTTTCTGTTAATTTTGATAATGCTACTAATAATAATTCTACTATAGCGATTTTAAAAAATAATTTAAATCATGTTTTGAATGGAGAATTATTTCATCAAAAATGCGCATGCCATGTTTTAAATTTAATTGTACATGACGGTCTTACTATAATTGATCCTCATTTAGCGAAACTTAAATATGCAGTGTTGTTTATTGAAACCTCTGGACCCTGAAAACAAATTTTAAAGTAAACTTGTACCCAGTTAAATTTAAAATTTAGATCTTTTAAATTCAACATTCCAATTAGGTGGAATTCTACTTATGAGATGTTGAAATATGTTTTAAAATATCGGGAGCCCATTATTTTATTTTATGAGGAACAAATGCCCAATAATAATTTAGAGAATTATGATTAGTTTGTTTGTGAATATGTTTGAAAATTTTTAGAAATATTTTACAATGCAACTAAATATTTATCTGGTGTTTATTATCCTACTATATGTTTAGCAGTAAAACCATTATTTATATTAGTAAGATTATTAATGACCATGTAATTGACCCTGAAAGTGCATTTGCTGGAATATTACATAATATGCTTACGAAATTGAATAAATATTGGTGAAAAGTTCCTGCATTGTTTTGTTTAGATTCTGTTTTTTATCCTAGACTAAAAAAAGATAATTTATTTTTTTATTAGATGGATACCTTAAAAACGTAGGTGCTGATATAGAAGATTATAAAAATATTTTAGATTCTTATTTGCATGAATTGTATGTCATATATGATGCATAATACGGTCAAACCAGAACTTCTTCTTTATCTTCCTGTTCATAGCAAACTTCCAAAAAATGAATATTTCAGTTTTTGCAGCAGAAAAAACAAAGAACAACTGTTTCTACTTCTTCTACTTATAATGAGCTTACAATGTATTTGCAAACCGATTTCAGTAATTTTTTCACCGTGGATCAAATAGATAATCTTGATATTTAGGAGTGGTAGAAAACACATGGACGCATATATCCCGTGCTTTCTGCCATGGCTCGTGATTTACTAACTCCGGTATCCACAGTAGTTTCGGAGTCTGCTTTTAGTACATGTAACTAGGTTCTGAGCAACAAGAGAGCGAGGCTATCAGATGACGCATTGAAGATTGCAGTGTGCCAAAAAAATTGATTCGATGCAGAAACTAGACATGTTAAGAGCATTGAAAACTTCGACACCGAAGAAGAGTAAAGACCCATAGTAGCTAATTAGTTAGTTTTTTTTTATTGAATTGTATTTTTTATTTTTTTTGGTAATTGTATGATAAATAAGGTTTGCCAACTTATGTCCTCCTCAAAATATTTTTTAATTAATAAAATATCTAAGTATGCCCCGGGACCTACATGAAGTTCGAGTTAAAAAAAATTTCAAATTTTTTTCATAAAAATAAAATTTTACTTTAATTTTTTTTTAAAAATTCAATTTTTTTGAACGAACCAGCCCAACGGCTCAGCCTGACCTAAGCCGGGCCACGGACCGGGCTGGGTTCGGGTTTGGGGGCTTCGGGCTGGGCCTAAGTCCGGCCCGAAGACCGCCTAGCCCTGCGAGCTCCGAGCTGGGCCAGCCCGACCCGATAGACATCTGAGTCATACTTTTGCGCTAAGAGTAATATTCTTCTGTTACACACATCAATCACTGATGTTTGAAAGAACAAGAGAAAGAATTTAGGAAAGGGAACCGGTAGAAGGAATTGAGACATTATAATTATGGGTATTACTTGGGGGATATGAAGAGCAAGAAACACGAGAATTTTTAGGGGAAAATCTAATGGTATAACCTGTGTTGTCTTTCAAATATCTATAGTACTTCTCAACTGGTCAAACCTGCTAGTATAACACTCAAAGCTTAAAGCAAAGAAGGTTGGTATCTGAGATTCGGGACGAGGAGGGAGATGATCCGGAAAGTGGGGAAAGGATAATGGAAGAGACGCGACTGATGGTGAGGACTGAATGGAAGCCTAGGTCAACGGAGCAGGAGGTGCGCTCTTTTGGGTTTTCGAGCTACTCGGATGTGAGGCACTTGTACTTTTGTACTTTTGTTGCGGGTTGTACGCCTTAGATGTTTATGGCTATAGGTTTTATTGGCCTCAACGACATATCGATATAATCATTAAAAACTTTTTAATGCAATGGGGTTATGGAATGACTAATTATCCACTTTTTTCTCCAAAAATTATTAGTGTTTTGTAATTATATACCTCTTATTTGTATCATATCGGTTCTGAAAAATAATTAACGACTGCTAATACAAATAGTTATGACATTAGCCATATACAATAAATATTGAAAAATGTAAATATATCTGAACAAATTATTATGTTTTGTTAATAAATCCTGCTTTCCTTCTTGTGACTCTGGTAGTAAAGCAAACCCTACTAGCTATTGATATATAGATGGAGTCAAATTTTTCTTGCAGGGAGGAGATATAATATCATTGCTTAATTCTATGTATACCCTACAGAAGAATTTGCTTAATTATTCAATACAAAAAGGATATGGATATGTCTCCCCGACGAATCCATGCAACATGGTGTACATGCGGTACATAAATAAGTTTCTTTCTTTCAAAAAAGATATAAATTTTGTTCTGTTAAGATTCGTCTTCTCGGTTGGTTATATCGATCCTTTATTTTCAGTGTTGGCTATATCAATCGGTTGTACTGTTCATCAGGTACTATTCACGCACGATCTTTACTTCGTGACGGCTTCCGCTTAAGATGAGGCGATTCACTCGATTTCTTTTTCCTTCACTATTTCTTGTACCGCTCGATCCTGTGAGAAGATGATCCTTTATTTACTGATTGTTCAGGCGTTTGTTGTGATGTGGTGATTTGTTATTTACAAAACGATGGGTGATAAAGATACCAAGACCCTTGTTTCTACGAAAATTCATCATGGTAAAATCACAGAATAGAAATTAAACGGTGATAACTATCTTGAATGGCATGATATGGTCGAGATGTATTTAATCTCTCGTAGGAAGGACAAGCACCTGTCTTCGAAGGGAACAGATCCAATGACAGATGAATGGAAGACCGACGATGCTCATATATGTCATCAGATGTTCTTGAGCATGTAGCATTCAGTTTATTCGTTGGTTCGACATGAGCGTACTGTGTATGGTGTATAGACGTATTTGAAGACACTGTTCTCTGGCAAGAATCAGTTGATGCGGGCATTTGATCTGACACATAGCATATATACGGAGCAGCGATGCTCTAAATCCTGCAACCGTTCTTTGCGGAGTTTATAAGTTGATGGGAGGAGCTTGGTGAGATGTTTCCAATCACTGCCGATATTGAGGAGATAACAGCGTTATCGTGAGAAGATGGGGTATTGGCCTTTCTTCGTGCCTTAGGTCCTGAGTATGAAGGGGCACATCGCAGATTTTAGAAAGGGCATGCAGCTTCTCATTGGCCGATACATATCATATGTTGTAGTAGACATACTCTAGCTCATCTACTGGAGATGATATGTAGAGATCTGCTCTCCTTACTCAACCCAGAGTTGCTCCCGATATGTTCAAGCATCCTCAAAAATCATTTTCAAACATGACTCCACATACACAAAATGCATATTACACATTGAGTTCGCATGATCCGTATAACCCGTTAATTGGTGGTTTTCTCGTTTCAAAATGAGAAGTAATTAACGGTATCTTTGTCCGTGGCTGTCGGAGATTAGAATCTCATGATCAATTTACCCTTGTCCACCATCAAGCAGGAGGAATTTGTACACGCCTGAAACACGTGCGCATCCTATCTCAATAGGATGACGAAAAACACTACACTATGCAGATAATCATTCTCAGCCTGATTTCAATGAATATTTTTCTTTGGAGAATTCAGATATCATTTTGACCATCAAGAAGGTGATGCTTGATAAGGCTACAAAGATATATACTCATCAAAGAGATGGGACTACTCCTTCAGATCCAGTGTCAATCCATTCTACCGTTACAAATCCAGTAAGCTCAGCTCCTTCCTCCTCTGCTCTTAATCTTCACATAGCCTTGCGGAAAGGTACCCGATCATACACCTCTCATCCTATTACTCATTTTGTTTCATATGATCATTTGTCTCATTCCTATCGAACTTTCATTTCTGCTGTTGAATTTTATCCTCTATCCAAGTCTTTGTCAGATGCACTGTCTCATCCAGATTGGAAAGCGGCTATGATTGAGGAGATGTCAGGTTTAGAGGCGGATGATACATAGGAGTTAATAACTCTAACTATTGAAAAGAAAACAGTAGGATGTCACTGGGTGTATACTATCACGCCCCGCTTCCCAAAAGACGGTAGCAGGAACGTGACGATGCCCGTGACGTATTTATTCCGAGAAAGTCATTTCTCGCAACAAATACGTTAAGCGTATTGCAAGCAATATAAATATAACAAGAAAACACTAGTGCAAGAAAATCCAACTACTATATATTTACATTCCAAAACCACAAAGTTTCAAGCTGATACAAGAAATCTGAACAAGAAGCATAAACATAAAAAGTCTAAACAGATGGCATACAAAAATGATAAGCTGAAATAGAGAAACTGGTAGTCGGCCTGTGAAGCTGGCTGAGAATACTTCTCTTCAGTCGGTTTCACCTTCTTTGTCCCTAAGTCATCTGACAAACATTCCAAAAAAACAAAAAATAGGGTGGAATACCCGTCAGCGAACTTGCGCTCAGCAAGTCTCCAAGAAAGGTAGGATTATGACATAAGTGTATAACGACTAGTTATGTAAGTGGAAATGAAAATCATGAAGCAGTGAACGAGTGTGATATGTAATTAAACATGACAATTAATATAAGCATGTCAATTTTTATATAACATGGCAATATAATATAACATATATTGGTCAACGTGAGCATGCAATCAGTGAAAATGCTGAACATGAATAGAAATGGCGATGTGTCCTAATGGGTCTCTACAGGGTAAACTATTCTAATGACAGTTCAAGTGTGAATGTCAACCAATCTTAAGAGTGTTCTCGGCCCTAATAGGTTGTAATCCAGAGGTAAGGAACCACATGCCCGAATCAAATGATAGTAATGGGATTTCAACCGTCGTTGAAGTATTCCAAACCCAACAGGCTATAATTCAGGATAAGAAAACACATGCCGTCATGATATAATACATGTGTTAGTATTCATGGATTCATGTACAGGGGGAATCCTGAGATTTCGTTGGATTCATACTCACATTAGCCAAACACCCCACCTATCTAATTTATAGTTAATGTCGCAAGTCTTGCCCGAAACCATGAATACATAAGAGAGAGTACGAGTTCAAGTTTCAAGTCGAGTTTATATAAAGTTCAAGTATTCATGTCAAGTCATTACGTATTCATGGTTCGGGTAAAGTTCAAGTAAAACATATAATATCTAATCATGTCATGATATACATGCAACAATTTAGAGATCAAGAAACAAAAGTACACGTGTTTGTATGGCATGAAATGAGACAAATATGATATTCGAGTAATAACCAGAAACAGTACTGTAAAGAAGTGATATGAATTACTAATTACTTAGGTCAATTGGGTTCAAAGTATAAACGGAAAACATAGCCCCAGGTGTTATGCAAACGTGAGTTCAAGTCTCGCTTAATTACGACCCGTGGTTTGGGAGATATACCCGTTTTCGTATTGTAGCGCAGAACAAGTCAGAATCAATTCAGCCTCGACACATATTTTTAAAACACAGTTTGAGTTGATTTCCGTCAGTTTTCGGGTTTCGAAAATTATTTGAAACTTGTAGCTCGCAATTTGGATTCCTGAAACTCTAACTACGGTCATTTTAACGTCAGGGTTTAAAACAGAAATTCTGATTTTTAGACAGCTACTGTGGGGTGTATTACCGGGCATATATCGGATCATTCTATACATTCCTGGGTCACCGAGTATATAGTAAAGTTTGAGGTCTGTCAATTGTGCATCTATATATCTAAAATATGTCCCGAACTGACATCGGAAGCTCAAGATATGTCATATTTAAAAACAATATATGGATCAGGACAGTTTCTATCCGGAATCGTCTCTTAAGTTTATAACGCGGTTTTCTATTAATTACATCGATTTCAGGAATTCAGTATAATTAAGAAAATATCTAAAACATTTGAAAACACTTAATTTGGATTACCTATGACAGAGTTATGGTTTCTCGAAGAACACCCTTAAAAGCAGTTTTCTGGTTTAAAAAACAGGGAATAAAAACTACATAACTCTTAAACCGTTATTCGATCCACTCTGAATTTTTTTACTGTAGATATGAAATTCTATCTAATATTTATCCTAATATTCCTAGAATTTCTAGAAATCAAGATTGATTTTTAGAATTTATTTCGAATATAAAGGTATTTTAAGGTCGTATGTGTGAATAACAAATTTATGGTATTTATTCGTAACTTCATTTTCTTTTACAAAAAATTAAATAAAGTAATTTAAAATACAGCGACAAATGATGTAATCCTAATTGGTCTCCGAAATTTTAACATATGAATTGCGAATAACGACAAAACTGATACAAAACTTATTTTCCTAAGAACTTATTTATAGATATATATCATGCCATGTCATTTTCTTTTAGGTTCATGGTGTTATTAATTAGGGTAAATCTATATGTAAGACATGGAGAAATGTTATAATAACACAAGTAAACGATAAACATAACTTGAACAAGAGGTAATCACAAGTCTAATCGAAATTAGATAACTATATATGTGTGTGTTTTGTTGTGTTTTTAATATTTACATATGCAACCATATTATTATTCATTTAAGGACTACGGTATGATGAGGACAGCGGTTCATGGCAACACGACAAGAGGAGGTAGAAGAGATAAATGGGGTGAGAGAGAAAAGACTTACGGGTTGTGTGAGTCGGTATAATAACCGGCTAACCGTATTTTTTACTCCAACGGCGGCAAGCAAATTCGGCACATCCACGACTCGAGAGAAAGGAAAAGCAAAAAAGAAAGGAGAGTTTTTGAGTTTGTGGAGGAAGAACGAGGAGGGAGAGTATAAATAAAAGATTATTTATGGTCATAAAAACTATTCATAACCATCAAATTGATTTTGGGAGTTAAAAGGAAAGAAAATGAAAGGTCATTTATAGGTTATGAAAAGGGTTTTAAAAAATAGATAAAATAATTAAAAGACAAAAGGTTTGAACCTATAACCTATAGACTAGTAATGCAATGACTTAACCAATAAGATTCATGTTTACTATTGCATATAATTAAATAGAAACAAATATATACCGAGTTTCAAAAAAGAATAAATTAAAAGATAAATGGAATAAATCATTTTCTTAAACTAATTTTTTTCATTCAATAAAACAAATTCTCTTTTCAAATTTTTCCTTTTCAAACAAAATCAAATAAATTCTTTATATTAAAAGAAATTAAAATAAATCTTTAAAAAAAATTCTTTCAAAACTTTTTCTGTTTACAAAACGAATTATTTCGAAACTAATATATATTTTTATTTATTGAAAAGCATTATAGCAAAAACAGGAATGTTACATATACTGTGAAGTTGAATCCCGATGGCTTTCCCTCGCCTGAAAGCCTGGTTGGTGGCTAAAAATTATTCTCAGGTTTATGGCACAGATTTTGAGGAGACATTCTCTCATGTTGCTAAAATGATTTCAGTCTGTCTTCTACTATCTCTTACTGCATCTCATCATTGGCCCCTCTACCAGTTAGATATCAAGAACGTTTTTCTTCATGGTTGCCTGTCCGAGAAAGTTTATATATAGCAATATTCAGGTTTTGTTGCTCAGGAGGAGTCTGAGAAGATATGCAAGATGAAGAGATCCTTGTATGGATTGAAGCAATTCCTTAGAGCGTGGTTTGGACGTGTCACGTCCCGCTTCCCAAAATACGGAATACGAGGGGTTGACAAGGCCAGCCATACTCCTACGGTCAAGGGAATATCCTGTCGTAGTCACACTTCGGCTTCTAGCTTTACATGGTAATCAGTAAATAATGCGCAGGTAATGAGAAATGCAGTAACTGGAACGAAACACTATAAAGAACTGACCTGATGGGAAACAAAATGGTATAACTCTGGATAGCTAATCAAGATGTCCGTGATGTGCGTCTGGTCCTGGTCCCGGCTAAATCTACTCCTCACACTGAGCATGCATACTCAGGTCGTCAGAGCGACACAATAGCAATATAATATATATATACAAGTGACAACTCAAACAGTGATAATAAATATATATAACAGTAAATCAGAACGGTATAGATATGAACAAGCAGTAATCAATGAAGTGTCTAATGGATCAGGTGAACAGTAAAACAGTAATATAATATGCCAGGTATGTCAACAACGGTAAGTAATGTATATCAATGCCATTATCCCTATCAGTCTCTAAGTCTCACTGTACAGATCACTAAGCCTATCGTCAGTCCAAGTGTGAGAGTCAACCACTCGCGAGTGTCCTCTACCCAAGGGTAGGACCCAAGGGCAAAGGACCACGGGCCCAACATGTAACTCACGGTAATAATCATGTACCATGTAAATCTCCATATATCTCCATATATATAAGCCGGCAAGGGACTCCCGAGATTCTGTTGAACTCACACTCAAACTACCCCACTCTCCGTGGTCTACATCAAACGCTAACCACAACCTCAAAAACCAATCAGTCTGTGACAAGTCTGTGCGAGAACTGGAGACAGGATCTCCATCAAGCACGTCCCGACTAATACTCAAGATAAA
The DNA here is from genome assembly GCA_030015575.1 of Agapanthus africanus. Taxonomy (NCBI): domain Eukaryota; kingdom Viridiplantae; phylum Streptophyta; class Magnoliopsida; order Asparagales; family Amaryllidaceae; genus Agapanthus; species Agapanthus africanus. The sequence continues at coordinate 52,398,633 of CM057350.1, read as the reverse complement.
TGGCAATGTCTGGTGCCTTATCTGTGATACCCATGCAAGAGCTTCCATAAATGTCCCATACCACTTATAGTCATACGTACACGCATCTCACAGACGTTGACAATGCAATAGAATAATAATGTTCACTGATTGTGTACAAATACGTGTCACTTTCACTTATTCACTTATGCACGAACACTAACGTACTTGCCACAATCATCACTAATACCTAACATTGGGTAATGCACATGATCACTAGGTTATCAATGCAGTCACATATGTATAATATGATAAGGAGACAGTATGTAAAGCATGATTAAGATGTCATAAGACAGTATTCTACCACTTGCACAATTTATCATAAGTCATACGGGTACAGTTTAGCGAAACAATGAATGGGGAATAATTAGGATGTTCAATTATCTATCCAGCGAATTTAGTTTCACGTCAATCGGGTTTCAGAATCACTAGTTATGGCCATTTCATTTTAAGCGTTCACGGCTGGAAATCCGATTTCAGAATCGGAAGTCCGTTTCACAACGCATATTCATCCCAATTGGGATCAGATTTTCGCGACGCTACAGTTGAATGAAATCTAGGGTTTTCAGTAAGGTTTTCAACGCAACAGACGGATTCTCAATCGCGTCTGTACGTCAGGAGATATACACTGTTCAATACTAGTATGTCAATTCTGATTCTGTTGGGACTGTTATGCGTCCCCATCTTTTAAATTACAGATTAAATAACAAACGATAACGAAACAGAATGAAACCACTTGTGTTGTCTAGCTAACAGATTCATCTTTAATAAACAGCGGAGTTCTGCAACCTACGAGTTAAGGAAACAGTGTGGTACCCATTACGGGACAGTAACCAACAACTAGAGTCGCTCTGGACTGCAGTCCAGAGTCGCACTCCGATCCAAGTATCGTCACAATTGAAGTACATAAATCATTAGAAAATTTCATAGGGTTATAGTTCGTCGAGTCGGCTTCGATTTAAGCCCTCGAACGCATCATTCCAGTATGTAATTAATTTATGGTGATTTTAACGGTTTTCAGGTACCAGAAAATTCCAGTTTTACAGGTATACTTGGGGGTAGTCGTTTTAGTCGTTAATAGTCGTATTTTCCAGCGAAATTTGTACAAGATATTCATCACTGCACGGGCCAATATAAACAAACCAGTTCCGTCAAATTAGGTGAGTATTTTCATTGGGATCATGTATCAAACATGTACGTCATATAATTTATCGGGAAAAATGACTACGGAATCTATACGATTTTAGTTTGTAACAAATATAATTTAGCATGTAGCAAGTAGAGAACTTGCCTGGAGACGTTCCGGTGATGCACGGCAGCGGCAACGGCGGCAACGACACGGCGATGACAACACGCGACAAGTCTCGGCTTGGCTAGGGGTTTGGCTCAGCTTGGGTTCGAATATAAAGGGCACGGCTGCAGCTTGGGCTTGTTTGGAGAGATGAGAAGCTTGGCTGCGGCGATGCAAGGAGGAGCTGAAGGTCTCCGGTGGAAGCTCAGATGGTAGCACGACGGAGCTCCGGTGGTGGAGTTGTGGACGTGGGGCTTAAGCTCGTTGGCTGGAACTAGACGAGGAGATGAGGGGGAGGGGTTGTCGTTGATGGAGGAGGGTCGTCGGTGCTCAGGGTAGGATTGAGGGCTCGGTGGATGCAGAGCTCGAAGGAGGAGATGGAGACTGGAGCTTGGAGTCGGGTAGGGTGCAGCCGGGGCTTCGGGTAGGCGATGGGAGGAGGTGAGGGAGGTGAGGATGACGACGATGATGGCGGCGTCGAGAGCAAGGAGGTGGTGGTCGGTCGGTGATAAGCTAGGAGGTGAGGTGCGGAGTTGAGGGCGATACCGAGGGGGACCGACGTGGTGGCCGGCGGCGTGGGGTGATGGCGACAGAGGAGGGAAAGTGATGATGGAAGTGTGCTCGGGGAGTGAGAAGTTCGTCGGCGGTGCTGGCGAAGTGATGGGTGCGACGTGGGCTGGGGACGAGGGTGAAGGCGGCGAGGTGGGGGCGAGCGACGTGAGTCAGGTGAGTTGGAGGCGAGTGACGTGAGGGGACGGCGGCGAGCGCGACGCGCTGGCGTGAGCGTGGGTTCGAGGGAGAAGCGGGAAAAATGGAGGAGAGAGAGACGTGTGTGTGTGAGGGGGAGAGAAGAGAGAGAGAAGGAGAGAAAAGGAGAGAACGAGAGGAGAGAGAGAGAAACGTGTGAGAGGGGGAGAGAGAGAGTAACGTGCGCAGTTAAGAAATTTAGGAGGAGAGAGAGAAGAATTATGAGAAGAGAGAGAAAGAATCGTGAGAAATTAATAAAAGGAAAAATTAAAGGAAAAAGAAAAAGAGAATGTGGAAATATAAAAATTAATACGGAAAATAATGGAGAGATTAAATGTTAATGGAAATTTATGGGGGGAAAATTAAGAGGTGTTATTGGAAATTTATTTTAGAATTAAAGGTAATTTAAGAGGGAATAATATAAGGAGATTTGAAATGAAGGAGGGAAAATGAGGAGCTTGGGCCGGGCTTTTGACGGGCTGCTGGGCTGGGCTAAGGGAAAAGTTAATTAATTTATTAGAGAAAAAGGATGGGCCGAGGATTATAATAAAAAGAATTGTGAGGAATTGGGAATGAGGGCCGGGCCTTTGGAGAAAAGAATTCAAATGGGGAAAAGAAAGAAGCGGGCCGGGTTGGTTTAAATCCTATTTTAATTTACATGGGCTAGGGAAAAATATAGGTTATGGACTGAGTAAAATATGGTATGGGGTTTAGTAGGAATAAAATTAAATAAATTAAATAAAATTCAAGAATAACAAAAATACAGATATTGGTATAAAAAGGGGCTGGGTATTACATCATACCACCCTTACAAAAATTTCGTCCTCGAAATTTAAATGAAACAACACGCTATAAAATAATAAGCGAAAAGTTATCACATCGAACACTAATGCATAATGATTTACTTAAAACGGTGGATAAAATTTTGAAGGTATATATATATATATATATATATATATATATATATATATATATATATATATATATATATATGTAAGAACAACATACAAAAGATATGTCTAAATAGGTATAAGACAGGAACAACTATAAGGACAGCTACATGTATACGAGAATTTAGATAACAATAGCGAATAATAATAATCAAGGCGTGTTCGATAAAATCGAACCCAAATATGTGCACATATAATTATATCCAAAAGTAGTACAGCAGAAACAAAAGTATAAGACATAACCATTGATAATAGTAACCATAGGCACAATATCCGAAAATAAAGTAATGACAATAAAGTAGTGAAAGATTAGTCGGTAGGTTAAAACATTTTAGGATGATGTATCGATCAAATAACGTAGAAAACTCGCATAGTGAAAATAAGAAACATGGAACGAAAATATGCGCGATGTAAGGTTGCGCTATCGAAAATAATGGGTAAGCTAGTAACGGAATACTGGAAATGCGTAAAACGGGGATAGTCGATAAAACGCACTCTTCGATAAATACAAAATAATGAAAACCAAATTTTCGAATAATAATGTCCCTAAATATATTTAGGGTAATAGGAAAACAAAAAAATGTATAGGGCTAGCTAGGGTAAGGATTACAAGGAAGTGTGGCTCATTCAAAGGTCGGAGTGTGGCGGCTTTAAGCTGAAGGTCAAGAAGATTGGAATCGGGTCAGCACAGGAAGTAAGGGTGAGCAACAAAGGACTACAAGGGAAAAGTATGGGAAGGATAACGGTCGGTACATCATATGAATCAAAAATTTGAAGGTTTAGCGAACTCGGAAATTTTCACAAAAATTTTTCTCCTCCCAGAAGGATCTCAAACGAGGCACAGACAAAGGATGAAGGGTGGACCTCTAAAAAGATTGAGTGCGGTACTGGTTAATCTGAGTGAGGGTCGAAACAGCACAAGGTATAGGTGTGGACAGTAAGGGGTCTCAGGAGGAAAACGGTAAAGGGAAAAATCAAAGTATCGAGTGAACCAGTAAATAAAAGATTTGCGAACTCAGAAGATTTATTTTATTCAAGAAAATTCGAAACAAAGCACCTTCGAAAAACGAAGGTGGCCCTAAACTATACATAACTTTATTTGGCCAGAGAAGATATCTAAAAGAAATCCCGTCAGTCGCGGTTGTGGAGATTCAGCAGGTTGCGGTAGGCTCGCGCACTCAGGTAGGGACGTCCATTTCCATAGCGCCTCGCGGGGACCGCCATTGGGAGTTCTTCCACAGCAGGGTCTTGTTCTTCTGGTCCTTCTTCCTCGGCTGGAGCTCCTTCATCAGGACCTGCTTCCATATGATTCTCTTCTTCTGGATTCTCTTCCATGGGATTTTCTTCCACTGGATTTTCTTCTATCGGGTCTCCCTCGGGATCTTCCTCTATCGGGTTCTTTTCAGGGTCTCCTTCCTCTTCGTCGGAATCGCCTATCATGCCAAACTCTGGGGCGGCTGCTCCTTCGTTCTCTGAATCGCTGTTTTCGAAAATGACCTGGGGACCGTTGATCTCATCGTCAGAACTCATCAGCGTGCGGTCTAAGAAAACGCATGACTGTGCATCCTCATCCAGATGCGGCGCTGCTCCAGGATGGGCCATGGCCTGAAAAGGAAAAGTCATGATTAGACAGTGGAACACATCAAGAAAACAGTTAAGGATTCGGAGTACAGGAAAAATATGCGATAGGCAGGAACTGAAAAATCAAAATTAGAAATGCTGTGGTAATGAATAGTATAAGTACGAAAAAGCAAGAGGGTGATACATACATGACGATTCAAAGTTTTATTGCATTCAACTAAAAGTTCGACGGATACAAGATTTCAAACGAAAAGAAGTATTTATAATAGGATGACAACATTACTACTGAAGGTGGAAAACATGAAAAATTCTTCTTTGACTACTAGACCGCTGCATTCTCGTCACGCGAGTTGAATCCTGAGCTGGGTCCGCCTTATTCTCGAAGTTCGAACTACACAATAATCATCACTTGGCAGAAGTGGAGAGTGTGGATGAGTCTCCTCCCTGTAGCTCTTTTCTTCTTGGGCAACTGTTGATGAGATGTTCGCTGGATCCTCAAATCAGGCATTTCCCTTGGACGCGGCGACAATCCCTCTGAAGATGTCCTGGCCTTCTACAGTACCCACAACATTGGGTCTTATGCTGCTTTTGTCGCGGGGAAACAAATGAGCGCTTCATCTTCTTCTCTTTTCCTCGCCTAACAGGGATCCCTTTACGATTGGAAACTCCCGCTGGTGTCTGATTCGTCTTCCTTCTCAGTCCGTCAGCTAACAAGTCGTTCATTCGCTCCCGGGCTTCCTTCAGACCTTGCAGTACACTCAGAATCTCAACGGTCTGATTCTGGGGAGTGGAGATAGAGAAAGAGTCGTTGGAAGACATGATCCTGAAACAATAATTTTGAGGATGATATAAGGCACAAGCTATAAGAATCAAGATATAATATGGATTGGACAAAGATTCAAGAATATCAGATGTGATGAAATTCATTGCAATTGGAAAATCAACTGTATGACTCTAAATCACTTAAACAGAGTATGGTAGTGTAACTGTGATGTAGTTCATAATTACAACCACGTAACTTTGCCAAGTCATCTGAAACCCTAGCGAATGGATAGCTGAACACACAATGTGAATATGGATCAAGAATAACAAGTTTACAACCTAAACCGAGGGATGTCTTAGATTGTCAAGCTATACACGGAAAACTGCAATCCCAATCGAAGCAAAACCTGGCTTTGATACCAACTAAACCATGTCACGCCCCGCTTCCCAAAATACGGAATACGAGAGGTTGACAAGGCCAGCCATGCTCCTACGGTCAAGGGAATATCCTGTCGTAGTCACACTTCGGCTTCTAGCTTTACATGGAAATCAGTAAATAATGCGCAGGTAATGAGAAATGCAGTAACGGGAACGAAACACTATAAAGAACTGACCTGATGGGAAACAAAAGGGTATAACTCTGGATAGCTAATCAAGATGTCCGTGATGTGCGTCTGGTCCTGGTCCCGGCTAAATCTACTCCTCACACTGAGCATGCATACTCAGGTCGTCAGAGCGACACAATAGCAATATAATATATATATACAAGTGACAACTCGAACAGTGATAATAGATATATATAACAGTAAATCAGAACGGTATAGATATGAACAAGCAGTAATCAATGAAGTGTCTAATGGATCAGGTGAACAGTAAAACAGTAATATAATATGCCAGTTATGTCAACAACGGTAAGTAATGTATATCAATGCCATTATTCCTATCAGTCTCTAAGTCTCACTGTACAGATCACTAAGCCTATCGTCAGTCCAAGTGTGAGAGTCAACCACTCGCGAGTGTCCTCTACCCAAGGGTAGGACCCAAGGGTAAGGGACCACGGGCCCAACATGTAACTCACGGTAATAATCATGTACCCTGTCAATCTCCATATATATAAGCCGGCAAGGGACTCCCGAGATTCTGTTGAACTCACACTCAAACTACCCCACACCCCGTGATCTACATCAAACACTAACCACAACCTCAAATACCAATCGGTCTGTGACAAGTCGGCGCGAGAACTGGAGACAGGATCTCCATCAAGCACGTCCCGACTAATACTCAAGATAAATGGCAATGTCTGGTGCCTTATCTGTGACACCCATGCAAGAGCTTCCATAAGTGTCACATACCACTTATAGTCATACGTACACGCGTCTCACAGACGTTGACAATGCAATAGAATAATAAGGTTCACTGATTGTGTACAAGTACATGTCACTTTCACTTATTCACTTATGCACGAACACTAACGTACTTGCCACAATCATCACTAATACCTAACACTGGGTAATGCACATGATCACTAGGTTATCAATGCAGTCACATATGTATAATATGATAAGGAGACAGTATGTAAAGCATGATTAAGATGTCATAAGACAGTATTCTACCACTTGCACAATTTATCATAAGTCATACGGGTACAGTTTAGCGAAACAATGAATGGGGAATAATTAGGATGTTCAATTATCTATCCAGGGAATTTAGTTTCACGTCAATTGGGTTTCAGAATCACTAGTTATGGCCATTTCATTTTAAGCGTTCACGGCTGGAAATCTGATTTCAGAATCGGAAGTCCGTTTCGCAACGCATTTTCATCCCAATTGGGATCAGATTTTCGCGACGCTACAGTTGAATGAAATCTAGGGTTTTCAGTAAGGTTTTCAACGCAATAGACGGATTCTCAATCGCGTCTGTACATCAGGAGATATACACTGTTCAATACTAGTATGTCAATTCTGATTCTGTTGGGACTGTTATGCGTCCCCATCTTTTAAATTACAGATTAAATAAAAAACGATAACGAAACAGAATGAAACCACTTGTGTTGTCTAGCTAACAGATTCATCTTTAATAAACAGCGGAGTTCCGCAACCTACGAGTTAAGGAAACAGTGTGGTACCCATTACGGGACAGTAACCAACAACTAGAGTCGCTCTGGACTGCAGTCCAGAGTCGCACTCCGATCCAAGTATCGTCACAATTGAAGTACATAAATCATTAGAAAATTTCATAGGGTTATAGTTCGTCGAGTCGGCTTCGATTTAAGCCCTCGAACGCATCATTCCAGTATGTAATTAATTTATGATGATTTTAACGGTTTTCAGGTACCAGAAAATTCTAGTTCTACAGGTATACTTGGGGGTAGTCGTTTTAGTCGTTAATAGTAGTATTTTCCAGCGAAATTTGTACAAGATATTCATCACTGCACGGGCCAATATAAACAAACCAGTTCCGTCAAATTAGGTGAGTATTTTTATTGGGATCATGTATCGAACAGGTACGTCATATAATTTATCGGGAAAAGTGACTACGGAATCTATACGATTTTAGTTGTAACAAATATAATTTAGCATGTAGCAAGTAGAGAACTTGCCTGGAGACGTTCCGGTGATGCACGGCAGCGGCAACGGCGGCAACGACAACACGCGACAAGTCTTGGCTTGGCTAGGGGTTTGGCTCAGCTTGGGTTCGAAATAAAGGGCACGGCTGCAGCTTGGGCTTGTTTGGAGAGATGAGAAGCTTGGCTGCGGCGATGCAAGGAGGAGCTGAAGGTCTCCGGTGGAAGATCAGATGGTAGCACGACGGAGCTCCGGTGGTGGAGTTGTGGACGTGGGGCTTAGGCTCGTTGGCTGGAACTAGGCGAGGAGATGAGGGGAAGGGGTCGTCGTTGATGGAGGAGGGTCGTCGGTGCTCAGGGTAGGATTGAGGGCCCGGTGGATGCAGAGCTTGAAGGAGGAGATGGAGACTGGAGCTTGGAGTCGGGTAAGGTACAGCCGGGGCTTTGGATAGGCGATGGGAGAAGGTGAGGGAGGTGAGGATGACGACGATGATGGCGGCGTCGAGAGCAAGAAGGCGGTGGTCGGTCGGTGATAAGCTAGGAGATGAGGTGCGGAGTTGAGGACGATGCCGAGAGGGACCGACGTGGTGGCCGGCGGCGTAGGGTGATGGCGACAAAGGAGAGAAGGTGATGATGGAAGTGTGCTCGGGGAGTGAGGAGTTCGTCGGTGGTGCTGGCGAAGTGATGGGTGCGACGTGGGCTGGGGACGAGGGTGAAGGCGGCGAGGTGGGGGCGAGCGACGTGAGTCAGGTGAGTTGGAGGCGAGCGACGTGAGGGGACGGCGGCGAGCGCGGCGCGCTGGCGTGAGCGTGGGTTCGAGGGAGAAGCGAGAAAAATGGAGGAGAGAGAGAGACGTGTGTGTGTGAGGGGGAGAGAAGAGAGAGAAAAGGAGAGAAAAGGAGAAACGTGTGAGGGAGAGAGAGAGAGTAACGTGCGCAGTTAAGAAATTTAGGAGGAGAGAGAGAAGAATTATGAGAGGAGAGAGAAAGAATCGTGAGAAATTAATAAAAGGAAAAATTAAAGGAAAAAGAAAAAGAGAATGTGGAAATATAAAAATTAATACGGAAAATAATGGAGGGATTAAATGAGTGTTAATGGAAATTTATGAGGGAAAAATTAAGAGGTGTTATTGGAAATTTATTTTAGAATTAAAGGTAATTTAAGAGGGAATAATATAAGGAGATTTGAAATGAAGGAGGGAAAAGGAGGAGCTTGGGCCGGGATTTTGACGGGCTGCTGGACTGGGCTAAGAGAAAAGTTAATTAATTTATTAGAGAAAAGGGATGGGCCGAGGATTATAATAAAAAGAATTATGAGGAATTGGGAATGAGGGCCGGGCCTTTGGAGAAAAGAATTCAAATGGGGAAAAGAAAGAAGCGGGCCGGGTTGGTTTAAATCCTATTTTAATTTACATGGGCTAGGGAAAAATATAGGTTATGGACTGAGTAAAATATGGTATGGGGTTTAGTAGGAATAAAATTAAATAAATTAAATAAAATTCAAGAATAACAAAAATACAGATATTGGTATAAAAAGGGGCTGGGTATTCTATGATATTATGAAGTCTTTTATGCTTGCTCTGTGTGATGGTGATCATTTTTTGTTCTACCGTAATCATCAAGGTAGACGCATTCTCTTGGTTGTGTATGTGGATGACATCGTGATTACAGAAAATGATGAAAAGGGTATTATAGAGCTGAAGACTTATCTTTAGAGACATTTCAGACCAAGGATTTAGGGAGTTTGAAGTGCTTTCTAGGTATAGAGGTTGCAAGGCCTAAATAAAAACCAAGTATCTAAACAAACAGTTCTTTTCCAAAAAATATAATAAAATAAAATAAAAACAATTTTGTTTATTCTCTTTTAAAACAAGATTTTATAATGCAAAATAATTAAAATAAAGAAATAAATAATTTATAGAGGCTGGGGTTTGTTGAACTCGAGACCTATGGGATAGCAATACAGTGTGATAACCAATAGATATAAGAATTGACCATGCATATAAATAAAAAAGAAATAAATTTATATACACTTGAAACAAAAGGGGCTTTATTAAAGAAAGGAAAATACAATGAAAAGTACGCGGATTTTACGGTCGTTACAGCATAAGTAATGAAAATGGTTTTTCTTAAATATTTCATTGTCATCAGTTTGCACCGTATGCCCATTATTTGCAGTATTTTGTTTAAATTACATTCTATATATTCAATTTTTGTTTTGCTAATTTTAAATCTTTTAGATTCGACCTCTACTCATTTTTACTTTAGAAATTATCTTTTGTTTAGATTCATTTGCTAAAACAATATCATCAGCAAATGCCATATACCATGGCACGACAACATTCTGAATATGTCTAGTAAGTTCATTCATAACTAATGCAAAGAGATGGAAACTTATTGTGGATCCTTTGTATAAACCTATGGTTATGGGAAATTAACAGCATTATATAATTTAACAAGGATTCAAATATTAATATGTTTCAACTTTATCAGATTAAATTGAGAGGATGGCTGCTAGCTGCTAAATATTCCTTCATTTCCTACTATAGAATTTTCAGGTCTTAATGTAAGTCTAAAGAAATTGTTCTACGAGATGTTATCTCAGATGCTTTCATTAGCACAACTAAATTTTTGGGTACTAAGGATTTTGGCAGTGGAGTGATTGCTCGAAATCAGAGTGCATTAGCTCCCTTTTATGTGTTTGATCTTGAGCTATTGTCTTCTAATAGCTTTTGATCTCGTTTTATGGAACTTAATTTCATTTTATAACTATATTTATTTTAATATATAAAAATATAAGTTGGGTGATACTACAAGGGAATATTGCTGCTCCTGTAAACTTTAAGAACATAAGTTTCTCCTGCAAGGGAATATAATCCGCGCGCAAGTGCAAGCAAGAAGTCATAGGTATCTAAAAATGAAGTATTATTAACTGTTTCTCCTTTTGTTTAAAGAGAAATAATTTCAACTAGATCGTGGGCTACTGTTCTTTACTATACCCTTTCCTATCACATTATTTCTCAAATATAATTAGCGATTATTGATTACCAGGACAAATCATTACGACATTAACTAAATATAATAGATATTTAATATTTAAAATATATGAGAACAAACCATCATAATTTGTTAATAAATCAGTAAACCTGACCCAACTGGCTATCGTTATATTATCGTTATATTATGATGGACTATGATGGATGGAGTCAGAAGCTTTTTCTTGAAGGAGCCAAATATAATATCATTGCTTAACTATGTAAATACCCCCACAAGAGTCTCACATGTATCTTAAACAGAAATTTCCAAATTATTAAGGATCCTTGCTCCCAAAAAACCTAAAAGCAAGTATTCACAGGAAAAGGCACATCTAACTATGACTTGCACGGCATCCCCCATAAACTAAGTTGCATTGGATATTCGCAAGCAACCTTCAAAATGAAGTATTTCCCAGATGTGGGACAAAATTTCCAAGCCTGGTCAGTTGAAATTGGACTTATAACGTCAAGGCTTTTGGCCCAAGTGCCGAGTAATTCCTTTCCTGTAAGCTAATAGGTCCAATACGACCGAGTCCTTAGAAATTGGATTCATATTGGTTGGGCCCAGAAATGGCACAAGACACAAAAGAAGTATAACCATGTAACGAAACTTTCCTCCCTAAAACGAGAAGTCCAAGGTTCAATTCGTATAAGAGTCTCACAAAAAAATGATAATATTAGAAGCAGCGGAAGCTGTTAGATATGATGCTATGAGAAATACAGCCCAGAGTTTGAAGAAAGGGAAGCGGCGCTCGATGAATCCAAAGCCTAAACAAACCTCAACATGTCATATTTGTACCTGACAAATCGAACTCCAGAAAGCTACACTATACTAGTACACAAGAACTCAACAAAGGTAGCCACCAACTAGAAGTCTCTCTGGCTAAGTTTGTTCAAGAAAATGTTGTGACCACAGCATGTGGATATGATACTTATTTGCAAATCCAAAGAAATTAACATGTGGGTTCCCCCTTAATCTAAACTTTATTAAAAGGTCTGCTATCTTTACACAACAGCTCACATGGCCGCCGAATGCTTTTTCCTCTTCACAAAGCTAATGTAATGGTGACCTAAACAAGTTACTGAGTGCTGATGACACATCTCACATTCAATTCAAATTAATCTAACATCACAAGAATATGCCAAACCAACAAATCTTAACTAACAAACATGCAATATTATGCTTTAAGGGTTGCTGAAGGTTGATAAATACCTGAAGAGGATGTTGAGGCTTCTTCAGACTTGAAAGCCGTTTCACAGTTTCGACACTGATGGCAAGCTTGCAAATAGTCCCTGCCAGCAAGAACGTCGAGGCTCAGCACGTCGAGATGATGGTGCCCCTCTATTCATATGGCTGCGAGAAGAAGGTTAAGAAGGCTTTATCACATCTCAGAGGTACATAATGATCATTCATCCATATTGTAGGATAAATGGAATACATATAACTTTTCTTTGAAAAGCCCCATGCACGACACAGTGTATAATTTTAAACATTTCACATTTTCTCATGCATGACATGGTCGAATTGTTGTGCAGGGATACATTCAGTAGATGTCGACTACAAACTTCAGAAGGTGACCGTATGGGGGATATGCAACAAGTATGATGTGCTTGCCACCATAAGGAAGAAGAGACGTGAAGCTCGATTCTGGACTCAAACAGAGGATGAATCCCTCGAAACAGAGAATGGATCCGAAACAAAGGTCATGGAAGAGAGTGAAGAGAACAAAGTTTCATACCCTGAAAATTTTAATTACAAGTCTAGCAAGTCATGGAAGAAGAAACTGTTCCCGTTGATGCTGTACTTGAATTAATATCTGTGTCTACAATGTATATATTGCAATTAAATTTATGGCACCTGCACAGATGTGTTCTCTATTATTGTTCAGCTCAGCCGTAAGCAAAAAAACAAAAACAAAAAAAACAAAAAATAACAAAAGACATTGATTATTTATAAAAGATCACCTCCCCAAATTAACAAGCAATATATCTCTTTCCCCAGAAAAAAGATACAGTTTCGCTTGGCACAATCTCACTATGAACCCAGATGACAATTGGCTTATATATACCGATGAATACAATAAGTATGCCAAATTATGAAAATTGGCAACCGTTGGCAGTAAATTGCAACACCTCGATCATGATATAGAAGATCATTCAGAGAGGAAGAGAAAATATTGCACGTGTCTCGATACAAACATAGGATCATAAGCAACTAACGTATGTCTCGAGTATCGTAACCTAACCATAATTACGAGTTTCCGATTAAGCAATCAATCAGACATACAAATTATTCACAATAACAAAAGCATATATAAAGTCAAAAGAGATCTTACCTTTGGCGCTTGGTTTGGCCTTCTAATATAACTCTAACAGCCGGAAACTTTGCAATATCTGATTTCGGCATTGAAGCAAACACGTAGCGTGCACTGTAATGGCAGTTGAGAGATCATTGTCAATAGGTCTCATTTCAGTTTCAAAGTGTAAATAGCACTTTAAACTCTTAAATCATCATATCTCAGATATTCCTCAAATCATTTAAGCAAAACTATGAGCTTAAATTTCAGAAAGAAAATATATACATGTAGAGAAATAAATAGTAACAGAATCTACCTTTTATTTCATAATTCATGAATGGAACTTTCAAGAACCCAACTATGCTCCATTCAGAAAATGGACCACAGACAACTACACATGGAGCCTGTTGCCAAAATTTTGAGCTGATCCAAAACGAAACATAAAGCCATGCATGTTTCTGATCTCAAACAAAATACCTTAGTAATCCTTCACTTAGTCAGTTGGTATCAATTTACTTTCTAATATGAATGTTGGAAGTTGATTACCCAAGGGGATCGATTCAAAAAAAGTAAAATAATACTTGCTTTGTCAACTTCATATTTCCCCAAAACAGCTATGAGTTAGTTGACAAGTTTTGAACCCGTAAAAAAGGTGTCATAAGACAGTTGTGTTCCATCTAAATTTCCTCATGCCTAATTTGGTATTGTTGGAGCAAATGCATTAAGAGAAGTTTCCAACTTCTCACGGTCGGTGGGATTTAGTTCCATATTACCCTAGTTCCATATTAACCCCGTCAAGAAATAGAAAGGTGTTTATATAACATTTCTAACTTTAAATCCATTGAGTCTAATGAAAGAGATATGGTGGAAGCACATGTGTAGCTGTGTGTTATGGAGAGAGCCATCTGTTGATGCACCTTCAACTTCAAACATGAATGCCGTTTTGATTCCGGATTTTAGTGTCTTAAGTTTAATGTTCATATATATTTTTAAAAAATATTTGTGCTATATTTTTTGAATGGTTTTTGGCAAACGGCAGTATTTTAGTGTCTCAAGTTTAATGTTCATAGAAAATTATGTCCATATATATTTTTAAAAAATAAGTGTACTATATTTTTTGAATGGTTTTCGGGGAATGCCTCTTTGATTCCGGATTTTAGTGTCTTAAGTTTAATGTTCATAGAAAATTATGTTCATATATATTTTTAAAAAATATTTGTGCCATATTTTTTGAATGCAAACGGCAGTATTTTAGTGTCTTAAGTTTAATGTTCATAGAAAATTAAGTTCATATATATTTTTAAAAAACATCTGTACTATATTTTTTGAATGGTTTTTTGCGAACGGACGCGACCGTTTCAAGTTGAATGGTTACGACCGTTGAAAGTTGACCGTTACAAATTGAAGGGTTGCGATCGTTGCGGATCGAGCGGTTGCGAACCGTTTCGGAGGCTATAAAAATCCATTCCATAAAGGCTTTGAAACATTCCCCGAAAACCAAAGATCAGAGCACACAAATTCTTTCTCTTCTTCTCCTTCACCGCATTCACAACATCTAAGCATCTAACTGCGAAACAGAAAAGTGTACTAACACTATTTCGACGACTTGTGCAAGCCGGAATACCAAAAGGACTGGAGGAGTTGTATTTTGGGATTGAATCGCTGCTGTAAATCTGTCAAGAGAGAGGCGATATTTTTCTTAGGCCAGTGCACTCAAGTGCATGCCTTTTTCTCATAAACTTCATTTTAACAAGATCAGAAAGATCTTTCTGGAATTTTAATTCTGTTTTAGTGTTGATACAGTAGGCGCAAGCGCACCTGCGCTTGATACGTGTCGCGCAGCGCAGAGCGCAGCGCGACTGCGCTGATACGTGTCGCGCTGCGCTGACACGTGTCGCGCTGCGCAGAGCGCAAGTTGCCTGAAGCGTTGCTTCTTTTATTTTAAAATTTGAATTTTATTATCTTTTTGAAACAGAGCCTTACTCTGATTGGGGGAAACAGAAGCGTTGCTTCATTTCCCGTCTTGGGATTTGAACAGAGATTTGCTCTGAAAGGGAGATTTTCTCCTTTTATTATTATTATTATTATTATTAATTAATTAATTTATTTATTTTCTTTTATTGTTATTATTTTATACGGAACGGGTTTTGAGCCAAAATTTTGGCGGGAACAATGAGTTTGTTGCGCACTGCCAATTCGAACAATCTCCTTGTTTTATCACAGGGAAACAAGTAAGCACGTCCTAACTTCTCTTCTAGGGATTGGCACGGGCGCGTGTTGTTTTGGCGAGCAACCGGTTTCGGCTTCGGTTGTTGTTGAGTATTGGCAACGAAGGCCGATTTTCCTTTACCCTCTGCATTCCGAGGGTCCATTTTTGAAGAGGAAGGCCCGTGGCCTAGTTGGTCCATTTGGACCAACTTGTCGATCAGAGCCTGAAAGGTGGTCGGCTTAAAAAACGTCATAAACTGGGATACAATCGCCTGATCCAGAGTCCCTACGAACATGCCCACGGCAGGAGCTTCTTCGATGCGTTGTTCACATTTTGACCATAGGTTCCGCCACCGGATTGCGTATTGAACCCAGGTCTCTCCTGGCTTTACCCTGGCGTTGATTAACGCCGTGATCGGGGTGCACTCGCTTGCGCTGGCGAATCGCTGCGTGAACAACAATTCCATTTCCGTGAATGTTTTGACGGAGTCATTTGGGAGCTCCAAGTACCATTCAAACGCCGTTTCTGACAGGCTGCCAACGAACCGGCGAAGCAGCAATTTGTCGTCGCCTCCAGAGAGAAAGAGAAACAAAGAATTCCTCTGAAAACTTTGAGAAATAACTCAAAAAGAAAAGAAGGTAAACCTTTAAAAAAAGAAGAAGATAATCTTCTTCATTTAAAGAATTTAATTCTTAGAATTAAACAAAAAAGAAGAACTTTTTCTAAAAAGACCAAAAAGATCCAATCACAAAAAGATAAAAAGAAGTATTACTTCACAGATCACTTGATCTACATAAAGGTATTGCCTTTTGATGAACCATTGGTTCTGAAATCTTAAAAGATTCTTTTCTTTGATCCAAAATTGGATTAAGATGCGCTCTGCGCTATGGAACAGTGCTTTGCACTTTTGAGTCTGCACTGTTGCGCTCCTTGGATTGGCGCAAGCCACCAGGGAGCGCCACGTGTCGGCCCCAGAATAACTGCGCTATGCGCTTCTAAAACAGAGCACTGCTCTCTTAAATCGGCGCAAGTCATTAGAGCGCGCCACGTGTCAGCAGCGCGCTAGCGCAGCGTACTGCGCTAACAGACTTGCGCTCACCAGAGCGTGACACATGTCACACCCACATGAGTTTGCGCCTTGCGCTCCTCAATTGGCGCAAGGCGTCTGACAGGCCACGTGGTGCGCTGTCAGACCATTGAATGTTCTGCATTATTAAAAAGAAGGGCAGAGCCCAATTAAAAGGGTCTAACAGGCCTAATAAAATGCAATGCATTATTAAAAAAGGGGCAGAGCCCAAATAAAGGTCTAATACACCAAACAAAAATGCCATGCATTATTAAACAGGGGCAGAGCCCTAGTAAAGGCCTAACAGGCCAAATGCAAATAAAATGTTAAACATTTTCAAATGGACTTAACCCAATTCTGGCCGTAAGTCCTCAAATTAAATTGAACTGAGAACGACTGCTCTCTCAAATCAATTTACATCCGGTTCAAGGGTACATCTCTGAACTCCTCTGATATCTGTCGTTGTAATCCTTCAACGTCGTCAGAGAGGTGATGGGTCCCGACGCCATACATGCAATGGACCACCATGTCCCTAAACTGGCAATGGATCACTATATCCCTAAACTGGAACAATATAGCCCAAATGCTCTTTTGTCGGATCTAAACGATCCTGTTAAGTTGATCTTAGTCTCAAATCAGACTAACGTATCCTTAACAAACGTCTAAGTTGATCTTAGCCTCAAATATGGCTAACGTATCCTTAAACCAAAACTTTCAAAACAGACTTTAGTCCCAAATTGGACTATAGATCTTCTAACCAATTTTGGTTCAAGGGTACATCTCTGAACTCCTCTGACATCTGTCGTTGTAATCCTTCAACGTCGTCAGAGAGGTGATGGGTCCCGACGACCATACATGCAATGGACCACCATGTCCCTAAACTGGCAATGGACCACTATGTCCCTAAACTGGAACAATAGAGCCCAAATGCTCTTTTGTCGGATCTAAACGATCCTGTTAAGTTGATCTTAGTCTCAAATAAGACTAACGTATCCTTAACAAACGTTTAAGTTGATCTTAGCCTCAAATATGGCTAACGTATTCTTAAACCAAAACTTTCAAAACAGACTTTAGTCCCAAATTGGACTATAGATCTCCTAACCAACTTTGGTTCAAGGGTACATCTCTGAACTCCTCTGACATCTGTCGTTGTAATCTTTCAACGTCGTCAGAGAGGTGATGGGTCCCGACGGCCATACATGCAATGGACCACCATGTCTCTAAACTGGCAATGGACCACTATGTCCCTAAACTGGAACAATAGAGCCCCCAAATGCTCTTTTGTCGGATCTAAACGATCCCATTAAGTTGATCTTAGTCTGGAAATTAGACTAACGCATCCTTAACAAACGTTTAAGTTGATCTTAGTCTCAAATATGGCTAACATATCTTTAAACCAAAACCCCAAAACCAAATCTAAGAAAATACAGATTTGGACTAATCCACGTCCTACAGGCGACGACATAAATTAGTCCCCATACACAATCCACGGGCAACCACAAACAAAACAAACACCCACGACAAGAAGTGAAATTCTGGAGAAGGAGAAAGTTGTTACCGCGATGCGGTAGCGTAATTAACTGCAGGGGCTTGCGCCTGCAGGGAAGAGCGTCCCCACAATCAAAAAACCCCTCAAGCGAGGGGGAATCTGGCAAAGTCTGCTATATCGTCCGCATCCGTCTAAACCTTCGATATACGGTGCCATAAATCAATTTGGCATCTTCGGAGAGGTGGACGGATAAAACCAAATAGCATCTGCCCCGAATCTCAGGCAAGACGTCTCTCTGTCGTCGCGCCGCCATTCGGAGGGGAACACTCATCACTCTGCCGGATCTAAAACGTCCACCGCTGCCCGGTGAAGTCAACAATCCCAATTACTGCTTCAATCACCGAATGGTGAGCCACCCCATTGAGGATTGCTATGTCTTCAAAAATTGGATCGAAGACCAGTATAAATGGGGGAAATTTGCGCTTTCTGAGAACTGGAGGGTGAAACCACCACAGAGGCACGCTCCTAAAAAGGTGGATACACCGGGGACAACATATTCCTTTGTGGAAGAAGCACCATGGGAAATCGTCCTTTCAGCTAAAACCAAAAGAATGCTGAAAGATCTTTAAGCATGTCCGGCGATCAGGTGGAAAAGCCCGCTGGAGCCCGAGATCATTGAGGGGATGCTGAAAGCGTGTCCCACACCGAAAACTGCTAACGATGGGCAAAACACCCGAATCAAGCCTTCAAAGTCTTCGAAAGGAAAGAAGAAGACCAAGAAGCCCGTTCAGCCTGAAGATAAGCACATGGACCTACAAAAGTACATCGACGTGCTGGAAGAATACAACCAAAAAGCGCGGACACCAGTCACCCTCGAAGAGTTTCTCAACCATATACTTGAGAACGGAGATAGTGACGATGATGAGGGAAATGGCTCGTCGGGAGAAATCAAAGATTATGTAGCAAGTTGCCAAATGGTTTCTAATTCGACGTTAAATAATGAAGAAACTCCCTAGGCGTCGGAAAGCAACACAGAGGAACTGGGGCAGGGTCGGTGCCAAAATCCCCGGAGCTGCCAGAAGGCCTAATTGACAGCTAAACGAAGCTTTTCAAAAGAGCAGAGCTGACCGAGAACGTGAAACGGGCATACGAAAAGGCCAAACATCAACGTCAGGATGAAGAAGCCGCGGTAAGGATGAGTCGTAAAGCACTCCAACCAAGCCAAAGCACACCTGCTATAAACAAGAGCAGGATCAAAACAGAGAAGTGGTTCGCCAAAGCCCTGTCAATGGGAATGAAGCCGCCCCCTCATGGAAAACGCTCCCGGGGCCACATGCTTCAACGGAGAGATTTCACATCCGAACTATTGCCTATATCATCGGAGGGCCACCCACCCCACCGAGGAGTGCAATGCCTTCAAGAAGTGGTGGTAATGATACGTTTCTCACCGACAACACTTCAAGCGGATGAAGCGCAAAACTCATCGACAGCAAAGAAGCACGATAGACAGGCGTGAAGGAACGGCTGGCAACTGTCATATGGTTGATATCAGTTCGACAAAAGGAAAATCCCAAGTTCTTACATTCGGGAGCGATTCTGAGGAAGAAATAACCCTCGGCCCTCTCTTCAAAGAATCCACCTCCGGAAAAGAAGAAGAGGAGAAGAACCGCGAGAATATTCAGCTGCGTAACCGCACGCTGCCTGAAAAGAACCTCGGGCCTACAAACAAAGGTTCAAGAAAAAGAGACAAGGGGAAGGAAAAAGTCCCTGAGGAAATATCCCTCGATGATAGAGTCATCAAAGAGCTCGCAGCCAAGGACCCACCTAAGAAAAACAAGATGGATTACAATATCCTGGCACATCTGAGGAAGATACCCTTGTAGGGTGTTTTTCGTCACCCTATTGAGATGGGAATACTGTTAGTTATATGTATGCCCTAGAGGCCATTATTGTACATGATTGTATATTATAATGGATGCTTAGACATATATAGGGAGGCCTTTCTTGCTCGACATGATAGTATGCTATCTGGTTGCTCTTTATCTTAACATGTAGACTAGTATTGTGATACTGTCTTGCTCTCACATATTGGTAAAGCCCTTAGGATGTACTTGACTACCAGGATTATGATGCAGATCATACTAGTGGGGCCAGGGTAGTCCACAAGTTCATCCTTTAATTGTTCCTAGTCGTGGGTGTATCGAGACGGGGCATCGATATTCCAGAGTAGACTAGCGTATACGTTTCTTCATCTATATGATGGGCGATGGATGATCCCATATCCATTGGTGTTTGACATCAAAGATTGTATACGGGTGCTCAGTGGAGACTGGGTACACTGAACAGGACTCGCCGAGAACTCCTAGATGGTATTATACCTAACGTCAGATAGTAGTTCTCTGGTAACACTGGTACATGTTAGTCTGTAGACCCGAGATCGTCATAGAGTCTTATGTGATTCCCACTGTGCTTTGATTTCCACCTTACCACGTTCAAGAGAGCGTAGAAAACGGTGGTTTTGGGTACAGTTTCGAGTCATTGTTCATATCATAATATTGCGTTATTATATTCCCCATTCTTATTCATTTTATAAATAAACAGGTGCTTTTGACCCATGTCTGCTACATAGTTGCAGGTTATAGGTTCTCAGAACAAAAACAGTGAAAAAGATGAAAAGACGATACAAAAGTGAGACTACGACCAACAAATGGAAGAATCTTGATCAAGCCTACAGTTTGGAGAATAAACGAAGATCAATAAACAGTTCACAAAGCACAAAGGCAGCGCAAGGTTCAAGACTTCGACACGAAGCAAACGGTAAAGTCTGCGACATTATTCACTGTGGAAATCTGGAAGAGAACTAGAAGATATTCTGAAGAACCAACTGAAGAAAACAGAGGACAACAGAAACAAACAAAAGCCATAGAAAATTGAGCCCATAAGCCTTCTATTTGGCCGCGGAACCGCGGCCAAACATGGGTTTTGGCCGCGGATCCACGGCCATGAAGGACACGTGTCGGTGGGAAATGTAACGGCATGGCGGCGCATTGACTAGTCTTCTTAGGGGCTGTTCCCGCCAAAAATTTCTGCGCAAAAGAGTCCAAGGTATCAAATGGCAGCGATACGCTTAAGGAAATGCGAACCAGTATCTTCCGGCCTGTATTTTGATAAACTACCGAAGGAGGAACTATTAAATTCTGATGGTATCGAAAGTATCTCGAAAAATCCTTCGATATGATATATTATGGGCATCATAATTCATCCAGGATCAAAAGTTATGAGCAAATATGCTATGCACTGTTCCCTGATTAAAAATCAGGAATTAACTCAATGAGGTATCACGTGCTCACACGTGATCAATGGTCACGTGTTGACACGTGATAGTTAAAATAGAAATAAAAAACAAACGGCTGAAGAATGACCCAATTGGGGGTCACGTGCTCACACGTGACCAATGGTCACGTGTTGACACGTGATAGTTAAAACAGAAATAAAAACAAATGGCTGAAGGAAATACCTCAATGAGGTATCACGTGCTCACACGTGACCAATGGTCACGTGTTGACACGTGATGGTTAAAACTGAAGCATAAATAAACGCTGAGAAAAGAATCAATTGGGGGTCACGTGCTCACACGTGACCAAGGGTCACGTGCCAGCACGTGACAGGCTTTGAAAGCCTTACAGTTTAATAAAATTAAAATTCTAAATTTCTCTAAATCTTTCCAAATAGAATTAAAATTCTAAATTTCTCTAAATATTTCCAAATGGAAAAGGATTATGGGGACCGTTGGATTAAAGATCCAAGGGTGATTAAAAATCACCAATTTATAGAAAGATTTTAGACAAGGAAAGATTTCCCTAAAAATCTCACCAGAAATAACAAACATAATATCTTTGGATTTAAAATCCAACGGTGAATAAAATTCACTGTGTGATCTAAAGAATCATACTAATTATGAAAACAAGCAAAATCTTTCAATGAAAGATTTGCTAAACAAATTGATTTTTTCCTCCTCCTATAAATAGGAGCCAAGAGAAGAGAAGGGGGAGAGAATTTGGAGAGAGAAAACTAGGGAGAATTTCTGGGATCTTGAAATTGCAGAGAGAAAAGAAAGGAGAATTTAATTCTCAACAGAGGAAAACCCTAGGTGAGAAAAGAAAGGGGATCAAAATTTCAAACAGAGAATTTAATTCTCAAAGATCTAAGAGTTTAACTCTTTTGCAAGGAACTTAGTTCTTTCTCTTGTTGAAGATCTGCAAATCTCCCCATAAATTGAGAATTTCATTCTCATTGGGTTGAGATCCTGCCATGCAGATCTAAAACATAGAGGAGGAATTGAGCTTTGAGAATTTAATTCTCACAGAGTTATAGGAGTTTAATTCCTCTTAAAATGAAATTAGGGTTTAACCCTACATAAGAATTTAATTCTTTTATATATATGGGAATTCAATTCCTTTAAAAGAAATTAGGGTTTTACCCCACATAAGAATTTAATTCTTAATCCTACAGAGAATTTAATTCTCAAAATAAAATGAAGAGACTTAAAAGTTCTCCATGCATGCAAAGGACTAAAGTCACGTGTCCCCACGTGACCCCCTGAAAAGATCACCAAAAATGAGAAGGAAAGAGCTCAGAGGCAACGCTTCACGTGCTCCACGTGACCCCCGAAACACAGAAACGAAAAGTAAAAGAAATAAAGGCCTTGGGCGCTCTCACGTGCTCCCACGTGACCTCTTGGCTGATGCTCTAACAATCAGCGCACTAATCCTCCTCACGTGTCAGCACGTGATGCTCTAAAGAAAACATAAAAAGTGTTTAACACTTAATTGCAGAACGAAGAAAAGGGATCTGGTCCCACTTTTGGGCTCTCTCACGTGTCCACACGTGACCCCTCTTACTTTAGTGTTCAACACTAATTTGGGGATTATATTTCCAGTATTTAACACTGACTGTTTCTAGTGTTTAACACTAAATTGAAGATTATATTTCCAGTGTTTAACACTGATTGTCTTTTAATGTTTAACACTAATTTGAGAGTTCTACCTCCAGTATTTAACATTGTTGTTCTCTAGTGTTTAACACTACTTTTAGCCAAATTGGCTAATTTTCCAGAGGCAAAAGACCCTCCTCCAAATGAATATCAAAATTGAGGAAATCAAAGACAAAATGTTGTCAGAGCCTCCAAACCTCTGTTTAGCACTGTCGAATGATGAGGGGGTGAACCTAGGCAAATGTCTAATGGTCCAAAGGGCCAATATTTCAAACATAACTGGACTTAACCCAATTCTGGCCATAAGTTCTCAAATTAAATTGAATCGAGCACAACTGCTCTCCCAAATCAATTTACATCCGGTTCGAGGGTACATCTCTGAACTCCTCTGATATTTGTCGTTGTAATCCTTCAACGTCGTCAGAGAGGTGACGGGTCCCAACAACCACACATTGCTACGGACTGTGGGGTCCTTAAACTCATGTACTAATGCGTCCTTAAACCAATATTCGTCCCCAAAACGGGAATGTTGGACTAATGCGTCCTTAAACCGATATTCGTCCCCAAAATGGGAATGTTGGACCACCACGTCCCTAAACTGGCAATGGACCACCACGTACCTAAACTGGCAATGGACCACCATGTCCCTAAACTGGAAATGGACCACTATGTCCCTAAACTGGAACAATTGAGCTCAAATGCTCTTTTGTCGGATCTAAACGATCCCGTTAAGTTGATCTTAGTCTCAAATTATACTAGCGTATCCTTAACAAATGTTTAAATTGATCTTAGCCTCAAATAGGGCTAACGTATCTTTAAACCCCCCAAACAGACTTTAGTCCCAAATTGGACTATAGATCCCCCAATCAACTCTGGCTCAAGGGTACATCTCTGAACTCCTCTGACATCTGTCGTTGTAATCCTTCAACGTCGTCAGAGAGGTGATGGGTCCCGACGGCCATACATTCAATGGACCACCATGTCTCTAAACTGGCAATCGATCGCAATGTCATTAAACTAAACAATAGAGCCCCCAAATGCTCTTTTGTCGGATCTAAATGATCCAGTTAAGTTGATCTTAGTCTCAAATAGGACTAACGTATCCTTAACAAATGTTTAAGTTGATCTTAGCCTCAAATATGGCTAACGTATCCTTAAACCAAAACCCCAAAACCAAATCTAAGAAAATACGGATTTGGACTAATCCACGTCCTACGGGTGACGACATAAATTAGTCTCCGTATACAATCCACGGGCAACCATAAACAAAACAAACACCCACGACACGAAGTGAAATTCTGGAGAAGGAGAAAGTTGTTACCGCGAAGCGGTAGCGTAATTAACTGCAGGGGTTTGCGCCTGCAGGGAAGAGCGTCCCTACAATCAAAAACCCCTCAAACGAGGGGGAATCTGACGAAGTCTGCTATATCGGACGCATCCGTCTAAACCTCCGATACACGGTGCCATAAATCAACTTGGCATCTTTGGAGAGGTGGACGGATACACCAATTAGCATCTGCCCCGAATCACAGGCGAGACGCCCATATCTCAGCCGCCATTCGGAGGGGAACAGATTCTGGCACGCCCGGTGGGACCTTTTCCTCTTTCCACTCCACACTTCGTGTGTCGTGTTCGTGAACGAAAAGTTTGCTGTGGTTGCCTGTGGATTCGAGGTACTAAGATTTGGTGTCTTGCTCCGTGCAGAAAACAGAAGATCAATGGCTTCAAACTGCACTACCTGCAACTGCGACTCTCGCTCCGTCCTTACTGGAGGAGTCACTTATGGGCCCCAAGCGGCCTCCCTTTTCAAGATGCCAGTGGAGCAGGTAACTTAAGCCACCGCTGGACTATTCTTCGGGACCCTGCTCCCACCGATGAGCTTCAATGCCTCAATGACATCGCAAGAAGCTCCAAAAAAGTTGGTCTTTGATCGGCTTGCTACTGCCGCGGCCCCTCTCAACGGGTCACCCAACTTCAATACCTCAGTTTCCAACAGACTGGGCCAGAACGTCTACAAGCCCGTGATACCCGAAGCTGCCATCCCAAAGCGGATAGCCATCTCGGCTCAAGCGGACGAAATCATTGGAAAGGCTCCTCCTTCCAAGAAGTCAGCTTTTACAAGGCTGGCCATTCCGGTTGCTGCTCCAGGCGAGGTCCTCAAAGCTGCTTCCCCTGTCCAGAGGGGGCACGACGAAGTCACCCTTATAGCTGAAACAACTCTATCCGCACGATACGCTCGACGTCGCCACTGGTGCCGAGTGAGGAAGGCTGGGGGCAACTCCCCCTCTGGGATAACTCCGCCAGCTCCAACGGTGGGGATCGATGCTGCTGTTCCAACCGGGAACAACTTTGAATTACTGAACATGGTTCGTAGAAACTCTCCTACTACGGTGCTGAAGAAAACTCCTTCACCTGTGGAGAATACTCCAGAGAAGAAGCTGGAGCAGCCCCCTCAACGGCTGTCCTCTAAAATTTACAAGGTCTGGCGACAGGTCCAGGAGTCGGTGATTGATCAAGACTATCTCCGCCGATAGAAAAAAATGAAGGTTCGGCAGGAGAAAAACTACTCTGTCAAGTCAGAAAAAGCAACAGCTACTTGGGTGCCCACTACAACGGCCCCCTCAACTTCGACCGCTCACAGAAGAAGGAGGACGGAGAATATCCCTGTGTCTTTGGCAAAACGCAAAGACACTGAATCTAAACGCCCCAAGTCTGGGGGCATGGTGGTGCACACTGTCTATATAGCATCTAGGAAAGAGGACAGCCGCGCTACGACGGGTCACCGACCGCTCACCTGATCCGTGACAAAAGCCCAGGAGCAACAACAGAAGCTTCAGGAGATTATGACCGCAATGGCCGCACTTACCGGGATAAAAGAAAGCTCGGAGGCATCATCAGAGCAGTATCATGAACAAGAGACCGATGCTGACTTCTTACGCAGAGTCCTCGAAAAGAAGGACAAAGAAGCCGCAGAGCAAGCGGCTAATATAAAACAAATGGCGCTCCTCTTCCAAGATATGGTAGGGATGATGTTACAGCCGGCCCCTCCAGCTAAAAACCCTCCAATCATTGTTGGAGACGACGGAGGGGAAACATCTAATCCTCCTCCGGCTCTTTCAGCAGCCATGGAGGAAACCATTTCCAAGAACGTTCTGGACGACTACATAGCTCAACAGTTACGAGCTCACCAGGCAAATGAAGCGGCTCGCCAGAAAATTGTTAAAACTGGACGGCCCTATCCGAGCTGGTATGACCAAATCAGTTACCCGCCGGGATATACGATCCCTAAGTTTCATGTCTATAAGGGGACAGGGAATCCACATCAGCATGTCGCTCAATTCAGGGCCTTATGCGGCAACACTGGAGGCGATGACAAACTGTTGCTTCGCCAATTCGTCGGCAGCTTAGCAGAAACGGCCTTTGAATGGTATTCGGAGCTACCTAACGACTCTGTCAAAACATTCGCGGAGATGGAGCTATTGTTTACACAAAGATTCGCGAGTGCTAGTGAACGCACCCCGATAACAGCACTGATTAATGCCAGGGTGAAGCCAGGCGAGACGTGGGTCCAATACGCAATCCGATGGCGGAACTTATGGTCGAAGTGCGAACAACGCATCGAAGAAGCACCTGCGGTAGGCATGTTCGTAGGCACTCTTGATCCGCAGGCGACCATCTCGCAATTCATGATGTTCTTCAAGTCGACCACCTTCCAGGCTTTGATTGACAAGCGGCCCAAATGGATCAGATGGGACATAAACCGTCTCCTCCAAAGCCAGACTCTCGAAATGAGAAAGGGAAAGTGATCGTCGTTGCCAATGCTCAACAACAGCTGAATAACTCAAAGCCGGTTGTTCGCCAAACAACGTGCGTCCACGCCCATCCCTCGAGGAGAGACTGAGACGTCCCTACTCGTTTCCTCAGAATAAAACGAGAAGACTGTTCGAGATGGCAGTGCGCAACAGACTCATCAATCTGCCGAGTCCAAAACGTTCGTTGCAGCCAGGCGATATTAACGATCTTAATTACCGTCCTTACCACCAAACGGTAAGCCATCCAATCGAAGATTGCTTCGTTTTCAAAGGCTGGATTGAGGACCAATACCAACAAGGCAAGTTCGCATTATCCAAAAACTGGAAGGTGAACCCGCCACGATCTCATACTCCGAGAAAGATGGATATGCCTGGGGCATCATGCTCATTCATAGGGAAAGCCCCATAGACCGAAAAGTCAGTAAACTAAAGATTTGCCTCAAATACGGCGACGGTGGACCGCAATGTCCTAAAACTTGCAAATGACCGAAACGTCGTTAAACTACTACCAACCCGCGGCATCCCCCAGGCTGACGTGGTGTTAAAAAAAAACAAAAAAAAGGTATGTCCATAAGCAAAGTGGGCACGGATGAAAACCCGAAAGGGCTCCGTGAGTAAAAACAGCAGGGCTACCGGCGAGTATTTGTGAAAACCTGAAAGGGCGCAATCTCATTAGAAAAAAAAGAATAAAAAAGAATAAAAAAAACGGTATGTCCATAAGCAAAATGGGCACGGATGAAAACCCGAAATGGCTCCGTGGGTAAAAACAGCAGGGCTACCGGCGAGTGTTTGTGAAAACCCGAAAGGGCGCAACCTCGTTAAAAGACACTTACAGGGTCCTCTCGACCGTGTAAGGAGAAACCACCCGCGTGAGATCCTTACGACTCACAAGGGAGCAACACACTTAGGGATCCTCACGATTCCTAAGGAGAAATTACACTTGCGGGATCCTCACGACTCGTAAGGAGAATTCTCTTATGGGACCCTCACGGCTCATAAGATTTGAAAGTCTTAAGTTACAGAGACCTGAACCTGTTCTTAAGCAACCCCCATAACCTCCGATACTGCCCTACAAGCGGCTCAATACTGGCCCTTGTATACAATCCACGGGCGCGAATAAACATTTCCCTAACAAAGTCCCACCCGTGACTGGGGATATGTCCATATGGTGAACAACCCTTGTAAGTTCTCTCGACTTATAAGAAGAAAACCCTTTTGTAAGATCTTTACGACTTACAGGGGAACATACACTTAGGAATCCTCATGATCCCTAAGGAGAAAACACACCTACGAGATCCTCACGACTTGTAGGGAGAAATACCTTTGTGAGACCCTTACGGTTCATGAAGTCAAAAGCCTTAGTCGACGGGATCCTAACCCTGTCCGCTAAGCCACCTTTGTTCGACATTGACAGAGGCAAATGATGATTCGCTCCTGGCAAAATTCCAGTTGTAGCGATGCTGATGCCTAAACCGGTATCAAATTCCAAGTCCTTTCATGGCAAATGATGATTCGCTCCTGGCAATATTCCAGTTGTAGCGATGCTGATGCTGAGATCGGCACCAGATTCCAAGTTCCACACTCATGATAAAAAAAATCAGCGAGCTAAAAATGCATATGAAATAGTCGAAATGATGGGGCAACTTGCAACAAAATCAGCAAGTAAAAATATATGCATGCAAAATAGCCGAAATGATGGGGCAACTCGCAATAAAAAGCAGCGAGTAAAGATAAAATAAATAGCCGAAATGATTGGGCAACTCGTAATAAAAAGCAGCGAGTAAAAATAAGACAAATAGACGAAATGATTGGGCACCGCGAAAAATAGCCGAAATGATTGGGCACCGCGAAAAATAGCCGAAATGATTGGGCAATCGCGACCTTCGCGATATAAAAGCTGAAATGTTAGAGCATCGCGGAAAGAATAAAAGAAATGATGAAAGAATGAAACTTTTTGTCCTACAGGCGATTCACATCAATCCCTGTATACAATCCAAGGGCACAAACAAAGAGAGAACCATACCTTCCCACCAGGCTCCATCAGGAAGCGAAGCCAAATCTCGACGGTTCATAGACAACCTAGAGACAATCTCGACATTCGTCACAATATTGCAGTCACAGTGTCAACAAACTAAGTGAAGGAAGATCCCTAGCTTCAGGGCCTCGACGTCAATATCGAAAACTTATAGATCACCAACGGCGTTTCTCCTCACTCCAACCAGATGCAGACATGACGTCAACAACCGACCTCAGAGTTGCAACGAAACAGAGCTATGGCAAAGTCCCTAGTTCCAAATCTCAATGGCCACATCTACAGCCTGGAGACCAACAACGGTGTGCCTTTTCATTCCAGCAGGACACAGATATTACACCATCAAACGGAGCCACGACATAGTCCTTAGTTCCAAATCTCGATGGTTCACAGACAACCTAGAGACCATCTCAGCATTCGTCTCGTTACAACAGACGAGATGTCAACGACGACGTTCCTCCGCAGTCCAGCAGGATGCAGATGCAACGTCAACGAAAGACCCCATGGTCGAAACAAAGTGAAGTGACGGCAAAATCCCAGCTCCACCTCAGCATTCATCTCGATACAGCAGACGAGATGTCAACGACGGCATTCCTCGCAATCCAGCAGGATGCAGACGCAACGTCAACAAAAGACCTCACGGTCGAAACAAAGCGGAGCGACGGCAAAATCCCAGCTCCACCTCAGCATTCGTCTCGATACAGCAGACGCAATGTCAACAACGACGTTCCTTCTCAGTCCAGCAGGATGCAGATGCAACGTCAACAAAAGACCTCATGGTCAAAACAAAGCGAAGTGACGGCAAAATCTCAACTCCATCTCAGTCGTCTCGCTACAGCAGACAAAATGTCAACAACGGTGTTCCTTCGCAGTCTAGCATGATGCAGGTACAACGTCAACAAAAGACCTCACGGTCAAAACAAATGGAGCTACGACAAAGCCCCTACTCCAAATCTCGATGGTTCCCAGACAACCTAGAGACCACCTCAGCATTCGTCTCGCTACAGCAGACAAAATGTCAACAACGGCGTTCCTTCGCAGTCCAGCATGATGCAGGTACAACGACAAAAAAAGACCTCACGGTCAAAACAAATGGAGCTACGGCAAAGCCCCTACTCCAAATCTCGGTGGTTCCAAGACAACCTAGAGACCATCTCGACATTCGTCTCGATACAGCAGACGATATGTCACCACAGCGTCCTTCCTCCAACAGGATCCAGACATGCCAAAGTAAACGAAGCAAAGGCCAAATTCCTAACTTCAGGGTCTTGACGGTAACTCATATAAAACCTGAAAGACAATCGGAGATCATCCCACACCAGCACGGAGTGGTCACCACCTCGACGTTCGTCTCGATACAGCAGACGAGATGTCACCACAGCGTCCTTCCTCCAACAGGATCCGGACATGCCAAAGCAAACGAAGCGAAGGCCAAATTCCTAGCTTCAGGGTCTTAACGGCAAGTCATATAAAGCCTGAAAGACAATCGAAGATCATCTCGCACCAGTACGGAGTGGTCACCACCTCGACGTTCGTCTCAACACAGCAGATGCAATGCCAGCAAACGAAGCGAAGGCTAAATTCCTAGCTTCAGGGTCTTAACGGCAAGTCATATAAAGCCTGAAAGACAATCGGAGATCATCTCGCATCAGTGCGGAGTGATCATCACCTCGACGTTCGTCTCGATACAACAGACGAAATTTCACTACAGCATCCTTCCTCCAACAGGATTCGGACACACCAAAGCAAACGAAGCGAAGGCCAAATTCCTAGCTTCAGGGTCTTGACGGTAACTCATATAAAACCAGAAAGACCACCGAAGATCATCTCACACCAGCATGGAGTGATCACCACCTCGACGTTCGTCTCGATACAGTAGACGAGATGTCACCACAGCGTTCTTCCCCAGCAGGATTCAGACGCGACAATCAAACAAACGGAGCCACGGCAAATTCCCCAGTTCCAAACCTCGACAGTTCACCAGCAACCTAGAGACAACCGCGACATTCGTATCAATACAGCAGACGCAATGCCAGCGAAACGAAGCGAAGGCCATACTCCTAGCTTCATGGTCTTGACGGCAACTCATATAAAACCGGAAAGACCACAAGAGATCATCTCGCACCAGTGCGGAGTGGTCACCACCTCGACGTTCGTCTCGATACAGCAGACGAGATATCACCACAGCGTTCTTCCTCCAGCAGGGTTCAGACGCGACAACAACAACGGAGCCACGGAAAAATCCCTAGTTCCAAACCTCGACGGTTCACCAGCAACCCAGAGACAACCGCGACATTCGTCTCGATACAGCAGACGCAATGCCAGCAAACAAAGCGAAGGCCAAATTCCTAGCTTCAGGGTCTTAACGGCAAGTCATATAAAGCCTGAAAGATAATCGGAGATCATCTCGCACAAGCGCGGAGTGATCACCACCTCGACGTTCGTCTCGATACAGCAGACGCAACACTACCAAAAGGAGCCACGGCGAAATCCCCAGTTCCAAACCTCGACAGTTCACCAGCAACCCAGAGACAACCGCGACATTCGTCTCGATACAGCAGACGCAATGCTAGCAAACGAAGCGAAGACCAAATTCCTAGCTTCAGGGTCTTAATGGCAAGTTATATAAAGCCTGAAAGATGATCAGAGATCACCTCGCACAAGCGTGGAGTGATCACCACCTCGACATTCGTCTCGATACAGCAGACGCAATGCCAGCAAACGAAGCAAAGGCTAAATTCCTAGCTTCAGGGTCTTAACGGCAAGTCATATAAAACCTGAAAGACTATCGGAGATCATCCCACACCAGCGCGGAATGGTTATGACTCATCGGGGATCTCCAAAATGAGCCTAACCTCAAGTAAAAAGCGGCATGGCAAAATTCCTAACGCTTGCTCTTCCGACGGTCAAACTGCCTAGGAGGATTGCTTGAAGACGTCTTGTCCAGCCCCCGAAGGGATCAGAGACACGGCAGTCGCATGGCTACTCGAATAGCACGATTGCCTATCGAGAGATACATCAGCCAATGCGACGGTATGACGGGCAAAACCTTAGTACCACAGACCCTAACGGACCTCTGTCGTAAAGAGCAGAGGTTAACTGTGACGTTAGGATATGCTTGCGAGAACTGCTCGATTCGTCTCGACTCGTGAGGAAATTGATGTCTTTGCTAGAACTTCTCGATTCGTCTCGACTCGTGAGATAAATTCTTAGGCAGTAGGGATTAAAAAACCTATTTCCTAAGCACTGGGACTCTGCAAGTCGGCCCAAAACGGTCTCTTGCATACTATTCACGGGTCACACTCTCCAAAGTCGAATCTCGACAAGGAGGGAAACAACCGCTTACGGGTCCTCTTGACTCGTAAGGGGGAAAAATTCTCTTATAAGATCCTTACGACTTATAAGAGAAAACGCACTTAGGAATCCTCACGATTCCTAAGGAGAAAATACACCTACGAGATCCTCTCGATCTGTAGGGAGAAAACTCTTTATGAGACCCTCACGGCTCGTAAAGTTGAAATGTCTTAGGTGGCAGATCCTACCCCTGTCTCCTAAGCCATTACTGTCCTGCAAAGAGGTCAAGATGGACCATCTATGAGCCACACTTGCCAAAGCTACATGCCACTGAAATGGAGAAGTTACTCATGAGCATATAAACTACTTCACGCTAGAGTAAGACATAAAGAAATAGAAGGGTGCGGCTCATGGAGTTGAGAGTTTGGAACTATATCTCTTAAGAGTCGAGATTTGAGTCAATAATAAATGACGACGCTTGTGTCCGCTCGTTATCTTCTCAGATCAAGATTCTGAAAGTTATATACCAACCCGAAACTGGTCATAGTCTATGCATTACTCTGCACTACTTCACCCACGTATATACTTACGTGGGCAAAGTACTGGGGGGCATTTGTTCCCGCCAAAATTTCTGCACAAAAGAGTCCAAGGTATCAAATGGCAGCGATACGCTTAAGGAAATGCGAACCAGTATCTTCCGGCCTGTATTTTGATAAACTCCCGAAGGAGGAACTATTAAATTCTGATGGTATCAAAAGCATCTCGAAAACTCCTTCGATTTGATATATTATGAGCTTCATAATTCATCCGGGATCAAAAGTTATGAGCAAATATGCTATGCACTGTTCCCTGATTAAAAATCATGAATTAACTCAATGAGGTATCACGTGCTCACACGTGATCAATGGTCACGTGTTGACACGTGATAGTTAAAATAGAAATAAAAAACAAACGGCTGAAGAAGGACCCAATTGGGGGTCACGTGCTCACACGTGACCAATGGTCACGTGTTGACACGTGATAGTTAAAACAGAAATAAAAACAAATGGCTGAAGGAAATACCTCAATGAGGTATCATGTGGTCACACGTGACCAATGGTCACGTGTTGACACGTGACCAATGGTCACGTGTTGACACGTGACCAATGGTCACGTGTTGACACGTGACCAATGGTTAAAATTGAAACATAAATAAACGCTGAGAAAGGAACCAATTGGGGGTCATGTGCTCACACGTGACCAAGGGTCACGTGCCAGCACATGACAGGCTTTGAAAGCCTTACAGTTTAATAGAATTAAAATTCTAAATTTCTCTAAATCTTTCCAAATAGAATTAAAATTCTAAATTTCTCTAAATCTTTCCAAATGGAAAAGGATTATGGGGACCGTTGGATTAAAGAACCAAGGGTGATTAAAAATCACCAATTTATGGAAAGATTTTAGACAAGGAAAGATTTCCCTAAAAATCTCACCAGAAATAACAAACATAATATCTTTGGATTTAAAATCCAACGGTGAATAAAATTCACTGTGTGATCTAAAGGATCATACTAATTATGAAAACAAGCAAAATCTTTCAATGAAAGATTTGCTAAACAAATTAATTCTTTTCCTCCTCCTATAAATAGGAGCCAAGAGAAGAGGAGGGGGGAGAGAATTTGGAGAGAGAAAACTAGGGAGAGAATTTCTGGGATCTTGAAATTGCAGAGAGAAAAGAAAGGAGAATTTAATTCTCGATAGAGGAAAACCCTAGGTGAGAAAAGAAAGGGGATCAAAATTTCAAACATAGAATTTAATTCTCAAAGATCTAAGAGTTTAACTCTTTTGCAAGGAACTTAGTTCTTTCTCTGGTTGAAGATCTGCAAAGTGCACATCTCCCCATAAATTGAGAATTTAATTCTCATTGGGTTGAGATCCTGCCATGCAGATCTAAAATATAGAGGAGGAATTGAGCTTTGAGAATTTAATTCTCACAGAGTTATAGGAATTTAATTCCTCTTAAAATGAAATTAGGGTTTAACCCTACATAAGAATTTAATTCTTTTACATATATGGGAATTCAATTCCTTTAAAAGAAATTAGGGTTTTACCCCACATAAGAATTTAATTCTTAATCCTACAGAGAATTTAATTCTCAAAATAAAATGAAGAGATTTAAAAGATCTCCATGCATGCAAAGGACTAAAGTCACGTGTCCCCACGTGACCCCTGAAAAGATCACCAAAAATGAGAAGGAAAGAGCTCAGAGGCAACGCCTCATGTGCTCCACGTGACCCCCGAAACACAGAAAGGAAAAGTAAAAGAAATAAAGGCCTTGGGCGCTCTCACGTGCTCCCACGTGACCCCTTGGCTGATGCTCTAACAATCAACGCACTAATCCTTCTCACGTGTCAGCACGTGATGCTCTAAAGAAAACATAAAAAGTGTTTAACACTTAATTGCAGAACGAAGAAAAGGGATCTGGTCCCACTTTTGGGCTCTCTCACGTGTCCACACGTGACCCCTCTTACTTTAGTGTTCAACACTAATTTGGGGATTATATTTCCAGTGTTTAACACTGAATGTTTCTAGTGTTTAACACTAAATTGAAGATTATATTTCCAGTGTTTAACACTGATTGTCTTTTAGTGTTTAACACTAATTTGAGAGTTCTACCTCCAGTATTTAACACTGTTGTTCTCTAGTGTTTAACACTACTTTTAGCCAAATTGGCTAATTTTCCAGAGGCAAAAGACCCTCCTCCAAATGAATCTCAAAATTGAGGAAATCAAAGACAAAATGTTGTCAGAGCCCCCAAACCTCTGTTTAGCACTGCCGAATGATGAGGGGGTGAACCTAGACAAATGTCTAATGGTCCAAAGGGCCAATATTTCAAACATAACTGGACTTAACCCAATTCTGGCCATAAGTCCTCAAATTAAATTGAATCGAGCACAACTGCTCTCCCAAATCAATTTACATCCGGTTCGAGGGTACATCTCTGAACTCCTCTGATATTTGTCGTTGTAATCCTTCAACGTCGTCAGAGAGGTGACGGGTCCCAACAACCACACATTGCTACGGACTGTGGGGTCCTTAAACTCATGGACTAATGCGTCCTTAAACCAATATTCGTCCCCAAAACGGGAATGTTGGACTAATGCGTCCTTAAACTGATATTCGTCCCCAAAATGGGAATGTTGGACCACCACGTCCCTAAACTGGCAATGGACCACCACGTCCCTAAACTGGCAATGGACCACTATGTCCCTAAACTGGAACAATTGAGCCCAAATGCTCTTTTGTCGGATCTAAACGATCCCGTTAAGTTGATCTTAGTCTCAAATTAGACTAGCGTATCCTTAACAAATGTTTAAGTTGATCTTAGCCTCAAATAGGGCTAACGTATCTTTAAACCCCCCAAACAGACTTTAGTCCAAAATTGGACTATAGATCCCCTAATCAACTCTAGCTCAAGGGTACATCTCTGAACTCCTCTGACATCTGTCGTTGTAATCCTTCAACGTCGTCAGAGAGGTGATGGGTCCCGACGGCCATA
This sequence comes from Agapanthus africanus, assembly GCA_030015575.1. NCBI lineage: Eukaryota > Viridiplantae > Streptophyta > Magnoliopsida > Asparagales > Amaryllidaceae > Agapanthus > Agapanthus africanus. The sequence continues at coordinate 52,362,957 of CM057350.1, read as the reverse complement.
CATTCAATGGACCACCATGTCCCTAAACTGGCAATCGACCGCAATGTCATTAAACTAAACAATAGAGCCCCCAAATACTCTTTTCTCGGATCTAAACGATCCAGTTAAGTTGATCTTAGTCTCAAATGGGACTAACGTATCCTTAACAAATGTTTAAGTTGATCTTAGCCTTAAATATGGCTAACGTATTCTTAAACCAAAACCCCAAAACCAAATCTAAGAAAATACGGATTTGGACTAATCCACGTCCTACGGGTGACGACATAAATTAGTCTCCGTATACAATCCACGGGCAACCACAAACAAAACAAACACCCACGACACGAAGTGAAATTCTGGAGAAGGAGAAAGTTGTTACCGCGAAGCGGTAGCGTAATTAACTGCAGGGGCTTGCGCCTGTAAGGAAGAGGGTCCCCACAATCAAAACCCCCTCAAACGAGGGGGAATCTGACGAAGTCTGCTACATTGGACGCATCCGTCTAAACTTTCGATACACGGTGCCATAAATCAACTTGGCATCTTCGGAGAGGTGGACGGATAGCACCAATTAGCATCTGCCCTGAATCACAGGCGAGACGCCCATGTCTCGGCCGCCGTTCGGAGGGGAACAAGGGTATACTTGTAATTGCAGATATGACTCGATTGTAACCCTAGGGTTTCTATGTTCTATAAATAGAAACCCTAAACCTCTTTTTGAGGATGCCTTTTCTTGTGCCTCATTGTATCTATCTAAATTCAGATCCTGTAAATGTTGGAAGAGAGCATCAAATAAAAATTAGAGTAAGTTTTCTTTTCATTGTCCTAGTTAATTTTATTATCTGCCCTAGTATAGATTTTATTCTCTGCCCTAGTTAATTAGTTTAGAACATGTTAATCAATTCCCTAATGAGTGAGTAGTCTCCTCACTTGTTAGGGTTAGATTTGGGAAAGGCTTGAGAGATGAAGATCTCTCACCCCTTTCTTGCCCATCATACGTTTTTATAGGACTCCATGCATACGTGCACACACCGCTCCCTACGGCACCCTATCCCACGAGGTAGCGGTGATACCGTAGTATAAACGACCGGTTGCGTATGTTTTCCATGGAGGTTAGGGTAAGAATTAAGAAAGGAAGGACAAGAACCTAGAGGAAGAAACATCGTTTCTTCCCGATGGTACTAATCCACTTTATTAATTATTACCATAACACCTCATAGATCTTAAATAGGGCATAGAAAGCGGTGGGGAATATTGACTTTCCAAATTTAACCTAAAGCTAACCCTAGCAAGATTTTAATCCTAGTCTAGATCAGTTTAGTTTTTAGATTTAATCAATCCGACAACAATCGGAATTAACTCGTTAAAACAAATAGGAAATACACAAAATCCCTGTGGACCGACCCGTACTCACCGGCTAGCTACCAAGCGACGTCGTTCTTGATTGGGGTTATAAAATTCTTTGATCAATCAAATGCCGCCGTTGCCGGGGATGACGTGTTATTTTCTTTTTGTAATTTCGGGTAATATAAAATTGAAAAATCATAAAAACTGAAAAATAAAAAAATATAATTTTTTTATCATCTTGTATTGTTTGAAGGGTGTTTCGTGTGAATTTTGTCGGATCGACGAACGAGTTCGGATCTGGAAAAATTCAGAGAGCAAAACAGAAAACCCTAGATCTGAACAAACAAAGGACAATCAGAAAAGAGAAACAGAAATTTGTTGGGATCTGAACCGCACATCGTACCGCGGAACCGCCGCGAAAACGCCCTTCCTGCCGCGCAACCGCGGTCTGTAGATGATGTCAGCACCTGAAATTTCACTGTAAGCTCGCTTTCTTCTTCTCTGCAACCCCTGATATCTCTTCTGTAAAATTTTTCCTGCAGGATTCTTTGCGCTAAAAATCTCTCCCCCTTCCAATAATTGATCTTGTGCAGGATTCTTTGCGCCGCGCTAAAAAAATTGTTTGCAAGTGATTGTTTACTGCTTTGCATATCTAAACTGATTTTAAGGGGCTTGAACACCAATCCAGATTGGGTGGGGATTTCATTACCCTTCTCAGGACCCCAAAAATCACATAAGGCATATTGCATTGACCATCAATTAATTAAAAAAGATTAGACTCAGCCCTAAGGACTTCGCGCTCAATAGGACAAAGGAATAGTTGTAGGCATCGACCGTTGATCCTAACCCGACTTTGTGGTATCTAGGCAAGTGTGTCTAAGGCGAGTGGTTACTTAATTAGGCCCACTACTTACATAGTGGAGAACCTCCCACTTACCTGGCCATAATTGGCGGTGAAGAGGCGGTTTGAGGTCCTAGTTCTTGCCCTTTGGAACAGTTAGGAGCTGTCTAGCTGACCTAGGTGACCCTAGATCTAGGCCTGATTGTGCATTTGTGGTTGATTGAACGTGTGTCTAAGCCTTTTATTGAAAATCTTTTTGCAAAAAGCTCCATAAAAAAACACAAATTTTTTTTTTACAAAAACTTGCAACTTGTCGCTAAGAAATCCGTGCACCCCACTTCCATCCACATTCTTTTTCTTCTCCTTTTTACATCATGGGTACCCCACCTCCCAAAACCCTTGCCGAACTTTGGTACCCTCATCCAAACATTGCTTCATACGCGAATTGTTTTGGTCGAATTACGGACGACTCCTCCATGCCCAAAATTTCTTTCAAAGATCGAATAGAAGCGTCTAGGAGAAACAGTTCGACTCCGCAATCCACTTTATATCAATCATTTCAATCTTCACCACCTTCTTTCATTGATACCCCTTTTTCGAATCCTGTTGTAACTCCGACACCCATGTCTATCGCTGAACATATTGAACAATCTCGTAACCGATCTTTCACTTCTTTCAACACTTCCAGTTCTTGGGATCAACAAGTCCATTCACCTTTTTATCCAAATGTTGATCCTACTCCTGTCCAACCATTCAATTCCTACCAGTCCTACCCAACTTCTGCACCTTCCCTAGACCTTGCTTCTACACAGCCATTTGGGAGTTTCACGTATCCAAACAATTTTGAATCTTTTACTGAAACCCCTTCATAACCGATGTCTAGTCCGGAACAGTCGTTGGAAGCGTACATTGCAGCAAAAAACCGACAGATGAGGAATTTGGATGCGTCCATTGCCGCCCTTATGCAACCCTGTGACCCGGTAGTTAGTTTCCAACTAGCTCCAAAAATTCCAATGTATGATGAAACGGTTGGACAGAGTGAGAAATTGAGTGGTGAAAGTGAGTTGTACAAACTTCCAAATCAAATCTACTCATATCCAATTTAATCACACAACTCTGATTTTCAAACAAGTGTCCCAAATGATTCACCAGTTAAAGATAAAACGTGTGATGAGTTGTGTGACTTTGTAGTGTTTGATTTACCTGATTGTGAAGAGCCCTTTTCGAGTGAACCGAAACCTAATCCTTTTGAACTTTACACCTCCAATCTAGAACCTGAATTGATAAATATCCATGCTTTTGATGAGGTGTCCGAAAAAATTGATTTTCACTTGATTGAGGATATTGACGCAGGGAATATTTTGGATGATGAACCCGCAGATTTGACTGAAATTTTCTCTCCAATTCATCATCCCGAGTCATTAAATGTTTCTCCTGAACCTCATATGCGTCTTGATTTTGATGATAAGTGCATGGATGGGATAACTTTTGAGGAGAATTATGAGGATAGTATTGAGGATGAACCATTTTTGTTTGATGTGTCGGATTTTCCAATTCATCCTCCTGAACCTTTAACTGTTATACTTCCTAAATCACCCCCTCATCCTTCCAATCGTTCCGACCACACAAAAGATTACGCAGGAGGACTGTGAGCTTGAAAAATTTCTGTTCGATCACAACAGTTTTGATGCCACTAGCGCGTTCCTCCTTGAATCTGACACAGTTTTCACAACCGATATCGATTACGAGTGTTTCACTTTTGCGGACGATTTTGAAAACTCACCGTCCGAGTTTGAGTCCTTTGAATTTTCAGATGAGTTAGTTGAACCATCAGACTCAGTTGCTTACAGTCATTTCGAACCATTGATGGAATCTTTCAAGTTCGAGACAGATTACTTAGGTGAGAATAAGACTATCCCTAAATCACTCCCTTTCGTCCTTCCTATCGTTTCGACCATGCAAGAATCCGTCGCGTTTCCATTTTCAATGGATGGTTTACCAAGTTCGACGTACCCATGTTTTCTTGCGAATCTTGAGGGATTTGACCCCATTTCTCGACGGGTTGATAGATTAGCACAATCGCTTTTAACACATCGGTCATCACAATTTGCGCTAATTTATTCACTCGATTTACACTCTCAAGTTCGTACTACACTTCTTTCTCTCTTCCGCCATTCTTCTCCTAATATACCGAGACCATATTCCACCTTTCTTCCCGTACGGTCTCGTGTGTTTCTCATTTCTTTTCTCTACACTCCATTCTTTCACCAACCACACCATTATAACGATAAATTTTTTGAATGGTTGGTGCTAACCTTTGGTCTGTGTAAGGCCTTGTATAGTTTGATTTTTCTCCTCCCTAACTCTGAACTTTAACGTTTAAAACAGTGGAAACACTGTCTCACTTAAGTTTGGGGGGACCTTTTTGTATATATATTTTGTTTTTCTTTTAACAATAAAAAAATATTTGTAAATAAATAAACAGGGGAGCGCCGACAATTTTGACCCTCTTGGTGTAGCCTGACAGTGAGGACACTGTCAAGTTTAAGTTTGGGGGTGTGCTCGGTAAGCTTTCTTCCTTCACATTCATATGTATATTTTTGCATTTGCATACATATTTTAAAACCCATAAAAATTGAAATTTTTTAAAAATTATAAAAAATTAAAACATTCAATTTTGGCTATAATTGACTTAGGTTTGACAAGACGGTTAACTAGCTAGGAAAAACTATATCCAAAACTTAGTGAATTAAAAACCCTAAAAATAACCTTTCTTAAAAATTTAACGGTAGAAAGTATATGTCTTTGTAGTTTATTTAGAAATAGGCAAATTTCGAGTTGATTTCGTGGGCTAAGTTAAAATAAGGGAAAAGTATTGATATTTTTATTAAAGTATAAGTATGAAAAATAATTCCTAAGCTTAAGTCTAAATTCTGAAAATATATACCCTACAAATTGCACAAACACGAACCTTGAAACTTGGAATAGTAGAAGAGACCTTGAAATGCTCTTGTCTAAAGTCCTTAGTATGAAGGAAAATAAAAATAAAATACAAGTGTGAATAAAAAAAATGAACACTGGTTTTTGTAATTACTTAAGGCTGCATAAATAGAAAAAATATTTAGCGAGGGTGCTTTATCACCTAGTGCCTTAGACCAACTGGTTTGGGAGTCACTGCTAGAAGCTTTAGGGATTACAAGACTAGGAATTACGCCTTAATGTGCAAACACATTTTGTAATCGGTCGTTGGTACCTCAAGAAGTATTAACGGTCGCATGAAAGATGTGTGAGCAAAATCCATCTAAAAATTCACCAATTGAAAAGTACTTTGGACGATGGACAAGAGTATCATAGCTTGATTTGAATTTCCAAGTATAGGGGTGATATATACACACACGTAGGGGGTATGTGATTGGGGTTTGGATGAGAGATAGGAATGAAAAATAGGATTTATATCTTTAGTAGAGATGATAAAAATTCCTAAGTTGAGATGGAACCTTAGAAGGAAAATTCAAAAGATGCTAAAAACTAAGTAAATTTACAAAACATATACAATCTTAAGTTAAATGATAAGGAAGCGTGAAAAATACGGGTTGATAATTTCTGAGTCAAAGATAATAGAGTTTCTTGTTAGAAAACCTAATTGGAGAATAAAAGTCAATGGGCCGGATTGATAGGATTTTGTGGGTAGTATCCGCTAAAAACCCTCAGGAGATAACACTCCTCCTACTAGGGACACCTAGAGGTTTAACGGCTTGTTGCATGAGCTCAGTGCAATCGCGTTTCCCTGCGAAAGTGAGGCTAGGTCTTTTTCGAGAATAAAACTTGATTTGCTCGAGGAAGAGCAAAAGATAAGTTTGGGGGTATTTGTTCATATCATAATATTGCGTTATTATATTCCCCATTCTTATTCATTTTATAAATAAACAGGTGCTTTTGACCCATGTCTGCTACATAGTTGCAGGTTACAGGTTCTTAGAACAAAATCAGTGAAAAAGATGAAAAGACGATACAAAAGTGAGACTACGACCAACAAATGGAAGAATCTTGATCAAGCCTACAGTTTGGAGAATAAACGAAGATCAATAAACAAGTTCACAAAGCACAAAGGCAGTGCAAGGTTCAAGACTTCGACACGAAGCAAACGGTAAAGTCTACGACATTATTCACTGTGAAAATCTGGAAGAGAACTAGAAGACATTCTGAAGAACCAACTGAAGAAAACATAGGACAACAGAAACAGACAAAAGCCATAGAAAATTGAGCCCATAAGCCTTCTATTTGGCCGCGGAACCGCGGCCAAACATGGGTTTTGGCCGCGGATCCGCGGCCATGAAGGACACGTGTCGGTGGGAAATATAACGGCATGGCGGCGCGTTGACTAGTCTTCTTAGGGGTATACTTGTAATTGCAGATATGACTCGATTGTTACCCTAGGGTTTATGTTCTATAAATAGAAACCCTAAACCTCTTTTTGAGGATGCCTCTTTTTGTGCCTTATTGTATCTATCTAAATTCAGATCCTGTAAATGTTGGAAGAGAGCATCAAATAAAAATTAGAGTAAGTTTTCTTTTCATTGCCCTAGTTAATTTTATTATCTGCCCTAGTGTAACTTTTATTATCTGCCCTAGTATAGATTTTATTCTCTACCCTAGTTAATTAGTTTAGAACATGTTAATCAATTCCCTAATGAGTGAGTAGTCTCCTCACTTGTTAGGGTTAGATTTGGGGAAGGATTGAGAGATGAAGACTCTCACCCCTTTCTTGCCCATCATACGTTTTTATAGGATTCCATGCATACATGCACACACCGCTCCCTACGGCATCCTATCCCATGAGGTAGCGGTGATACCGTGGTATAAATGACCAGTTGCGTATGTTTTCCATGGAGGTTAGGGTAAGAATTAAGAAAGGAAGGACAAGAACCTAGAGGAAGAAACATCGTTTCTTCCCGATGGTACTAATCCACTTTATTAATTATTACCATAACACCTCATAGATCATAAATAAGGCATAGAAAGCGATGAGGAATATTGACTTTCCAAATTTAACCTAAAGCTAACCCTAGCAAGATTTTAATCCTAGTCTAGATCAGTTTAGTTTTTAGATTTAATCAATCCGACAACAATCGGAATTAAATCGTTAGAACAAATAGGAAATACACAAAATCCCTGTGGACCGACCCGTACTAACCGGTTAGCTATCAAGCAACGCCATTCTTGATTGCGGTTATAAAATTCTCTGATCAATCAGTCATATGTAGGCAATAAGCGATAGGAGGGGTTTCGTCTCTCCCGGTATTAGGGGTTGATGTTGCGCTGTGCTCGATTGGCCATAACAGGAAGTCCCTGGCCAGGGAGGAAACTAAGATTTACTGATAAGTGTTATCCGTAGTTTCTCGACCCGTTATGAGCCTCACATCGGCACGACTTATCAAGTTATTGGGGTCTGACGTTTACCACCCCCAGACTAAATATGCGACATATCAGACGAAGAGACCAGATTGTACGGTAGTGTTACTCAATGGATTCACAGGAGTATGAACAAGCTTGCTTGTTGATCTTCTGATCGCTCAATACCCGGGTAGTCATTACGTCCAGCTAGTACCGCTGACAGCTTGTGAGTGACTGATATGATCACCACCTATTGCCGACATATTGACGAGTCTTTAGAGTCCTACACAGAGGTTTCCTAGCTCATGCGAAACGAAGTAGGGCACATATGTGATATGTGTAGGACCGAGATTGATAATTGTATGTGATACAGTATTCTAATCTCGCGATATAGGTTATATGTGATATAACCGGATTATTGAATCAAGTGTTGATTCAACAATTTATTAAATGATATTAGTCGGTTGTATGCGATACAGTCGGGTTATTAAATCAAGTGTTGATTTAATAATTTAATGTATAATTATATATTTGATATATTAATATAAATTAACTAATATTATCTCACTTAAGAAATTGTTTTCTTCAAATACATACAAATATATATGTGATATATATTAATGTATTTGTTTATGTGTCATGCTAGATGATACATTGGACTTGAGTGTATGAGACTCATACCATACTTAAGATAATGTAGGGATTTAATTATTAAGGCAAAAACAAAATTAGGTGGAAATTATCATGGTTGAAGATGTTTGTAGAAGCATGTGGAAACCTTGACTTAGTCCACTAATTTTGTTTTACTCTAAATATTTATTAATCTAACCATTCTATTTAGCCATGGTTTAATCTCTACATGAGTTTATATGAGATATTTTCTCACCCATGGTTCACACTTAAACACTTGAGATCACGTCTTCATCTCTTTCATTGCTCTCTAGTTCTTGAGTGAGAAGAAAAAGAAAAAGAGAAAAATAATTCTAAAGTGAGAAAAATTCCTGCTTCACCAATCTATACCAAACTAGCCATTTAGTATTGGTTGTTTCTTCACTAGTTCATCAATTAGTGAAGAGGTAGCTTGAGTTAGCGATTCTTCGACGTAGATCATCTTCGGTCTCGAAGATCTTTAAGCAAGCCCGTTCCTTTCGCCTAGTGGAGCCTAAGAAGAGTTTGGGAGACCACTACTTGGAGCAAAGGGACTACTACAAGGACCTTTAGAAGTGAAGGACCGGTCTACAAAGGTTGTATTCCTTGTTCACTTAGAGTAAAGTTGTTTACTTGCTTAGTTAAACCCTAATTCTCTAATTAGATCCTTGGTTCAGACTCCCTCGGCACCCTAAAATTTTAAAATAGTATACTTGATGCTTGCCGAAACCGTGTCGGGGTGCTAAGCGAACCCAGCAAATACGTGTCGCTTGTCAGGCACATTACAGATTCCCCTGCCTAGGGTAGGCTGGGGTTTATTGATTGTGGGGATCCGAATCTCCGGCAGCCACGGACTAAGCTGCCATTAATTACCCCTCGCCTTTGGAGCGAGAGAACCTCCAATTGACGGGTCAAGCAGGTCATGCGAACTCAATGTATAATGTTGTGTTTTAAAGGTGTTTTGGATATATCGGTGGCCTCGCAGAGTTTACGGGGGTCCCGCTAGAAAAAAATTTCTAATGGGGGAGGTAAATTTAGTGTGGAGTGCATATAAAATGAAGGGGGAAGAGTCTTAAAGACACGTGCATGGAGATGGGCACTAGCTCCTCACGTGCGGGCGCGTGGGCGCCGGGCGCCAGAGCCTCACGTGGTTAGCGCATGGGCGCTGGGTGCCTACAGAAGAAGAGACTTGGTCCCTGCACTGGGAGCTGTGCTTCCGATTTGATTTTTGGAGTTAAATTCCTAAATAGAGATTAATTTATGGATTTAAACTCCAACAGATATCGAATGGAGTTAAACTCCTAGAAATCTTTGGAAATGATCAAAGGGGACCCCTTTTTCCCTCCCCTTTGGCCCTGGGTCTTCTATTAGGCCTTAGTCTTCCCAAGATGGGATTTTTGGAGATGGGTCTCCTTCTTCCTCCTCTTCTGTTGGCCGGATCTTGGAGAAAAGGGGGTGAGATTTAAAAATCTTCCCTTTTTGAGATCTGATGGAAGATCTGAGTTCCCCTTCAAGGATTTGATGGTGAAAAACTGTTTATTTTTGGAAAAGAAAGAGTGAAACTCTTTATTTAATTCAAAAGGGGAAGAAAGTTTAGAACCTTGAGTAAGGAGAAGGAGGCACAGACCCTAATTTTTTGAGAGAGAAAAAAGTTATCATTGATTTTTTCAACATGTTGCCTTTATAGGCTACACACTTTACATATAACCCCTTGGGCTTTGCCAAATGGCACTTGTGTCACCCAATGCCTTATGTGCTTATTTCTTTTTTGCACAAGCCATGGGGTTTACAAAAAATTTTCTTTCTGCCCATTTTACATATATTTATTTCTAAAAATTACATTTAGACTAATTTATTACCTTCTTTTTGGCATGGAGCTGGCCCCTTCCATGTTTGGTCTTGGGCTTGGGCTCACTTGACTTGGGGTTGACCTTGGTTTTGACTTGGTCAACTGGGGTGTAATTTTTGACCCCAACAAAGTGTCCCCTATCAATAAATGCACACCACATATATGGGTTGTGTACATGAAATTGATGATCTTCTTTCGCGTGGAGGTTGACTTGATTTGGTTCCTATTTTGAATACGTGGAGGTCGATGCTGCCATTTTTGCGATGTGGACGGTCGGTTCTGCCATTTTAGCGACGTGGACGGTCGGTTCTACCCTTTTTACGACTTGGACGGTCGGTGCTACCATTTTTGCGACATGGACGGTCGGTTGTGCCATTTTAGCGACGTGGATGGTCGGTTCTGCCCTTTTTGCGACTTGGACGGTCGGTGCTACCATTTTTGCGATGTGGACGGTCGGTTCTTCCATTTTAGTGATGTAGACGGTCGGTTCTACCCTTTTTGCGACTTGGACGGTCGGTGCTACCATTTTTATGATGTGGACGGTCGGTTCTTCCAGTTTAGGGACGTGGACGGTCGGTTCTGCCTTCTTTGCGACTTGGACGGTCGGTGCTGCCCTTTTTGCGACTTGGACGGTCGGATCTGCCTTTTTAGCGACGTGGATGGTTGGTTCTTCCCTTTTTGCGATTTGGATAGTCGGTGCTACCATTTTTGCGACATGGACGGTCGGTTCTGCCAGTTTAGCCATGTGGGCGGTCGGTTCTGCCCTTTTTGCAACTTGGACGGTCGGTGCTGCCATTTTTGTGACGTGGACGGTTGGTTCGGCCATTTTAGCGACGTGGACGATCAGTTCTGCCCTTTTTGCTACTTGGACGGTCGATGCTGCCCTTTTTGCGACGTGGACGGTCGGTTCGGCCATTTTAGCAACGTGGACGGTCGGTTCTGCCCTTTTTGCGACTTGGACGGTCGGTGCTGCCCTTTTTGCGACGTGGACGGTCAGTTCTGCCCTTTTTGCGACGTGGACGGTCGGTTCTGCCATTTTAGAGACTTGGACGGTCGGTTCTGCCCTTTTTGCTATTTGGACGGTCGGTGCTGCCATTTTTGCAACGTGGACGGTCGGTTTTGCCATTTTTGCGATGTGGATGGTATGTTTTGCCCTTTTTGCGATTTGGACGGTCGGTGACTTTCTCTGCTTCTTACGGTGTCGGGATTTGATTTGACTTACTCCGCTTTCTGCGGTATCAGGGTTGATTTGTTTGATTTGATTTGTTTTGGAAGTTCCCTACATATCCAGCGGGACTTTCGAGCTTAGAAGTGCTGCCGGGTGGGACTTTGATTTGATCTGTTTGATTTCTGCCTTATTTGGCGAGACTTTTGAATTTGAGAGGAACATGGAACTTGGATTTTGTTTGGCATCAGCATTGCTGCACTGGAATAATACCAGGAGCAACTCATCATTTCCCCCTGGGAGGACTTGGGATTTGGTTTTTGGGTCGGTATCGGCATTGCTGCACTGGAATAATGCCAGGAGCAGCTTATCATTTACCCCAGGAGGACTTGGGATTTGTTTTTTGGGTCGGCATCAGCACTGCTAACACTGAAGTGTAATGCCAGGAGCGACTCATCATTTGCCGTTGGGAAAACTTAGGATTTGGGTTTTGGGCCGGTATCAACACCGTTAACACTGAAGCGTAATGCCATGAGCGACTCATCATTTGCCGTTACCCGTTGGAGAACGATGGCTTAAGAGACAGTTTTAGATCCCTATAATCTAAGGCAATTCAATTTTTTGAGCCGTAAGGGTCCCATAAAAGTATTTTCTCCCTACGAGTCGAAGAGATCTTGCAGGTGTATTTCTCCCTAGGAATCATGGGGATTCCTAAGTGTGTGGTTCCTTCGTGAGTCGTAAGGATCTCACACGGGTATTTTCTCCTCACAGGGTCGAGAGGACTTTGCGAGTGTATTTCATCTCTTTTCACGAGTTTGCGCCCTTTCGGGTTTTCACAAACTCGCCGGCAGTCCTGCTGTTTCTACTTACGGAGCCCTTTCGGGTTTTCATCCGTGCCCTTCTCGCTTGTGGACATACCGTTTTTTTTTGCCGGTAGGATATGAGAGAGATAGGGGTCGTTTACGCCCGTAGATTGTATACAGTTTTACAGGATGTATGATCCAGACCGTAGGGCCGGTGTGCTCAATTCATCTGCGACTTGGAGCATTCACGTATAGTATTTCTTGAGATATCGGCCATTGATGGGTGGCATGGACCTTTCTCCCTCGGAATTTATTAGTTAGTAGGATCCTCCATCGAAAACTTTCTTGATGACGTATGGTCCTTCCCAGTTTGGCTCAAATTTTCCTTTGGCATGTCGATTGGGGATGATCGGCCTTTTGAGGACCAATAGCAATTCGCCTTTCTTGAAAGTACGGAGACAGATCATCTTGTCATAGGCCTGTGACATTTGGGCTCGGTATAACTCCAGATTTTACTGCACCGCGACTCTCTTTTCTTCTAGGGCATCGAGCTCTTCGAGCCGAAGGAAGACGTTTTCCTCCTCCGTCAACTCGTGTTGGATGGCCATTCTTAGGCTTGGAACATCGACTTCGAGAAGGATGATTGCTTCCACTCCAAAGAGTAGTGAGTATAGAGTGGACTGAGTTAGAGTGCGGTGTATGGTACGATATGCCCACAATGCCTCATGGAGCTTGAGATTCTAGTCTCTCTTATTGGCTGAAGCATTTTTCCCCAGGAGCTTGCATAGAGTCATATTGAAGGCTTCGGCTAGCTCGTTGGCTCTTGGATTATAGATGGAGGAATATCTCCAGTCTATCTTGTGCTGAGTAGCAAACCTTGAGATTTTGAAGCTCTTGAAAGAAGGCCCGTTGTCAGAAATGATTCTTCTTGGTGTACTGAAGCGGTATAGAATATTATACTGGAAGAACTTCAGAATATCATCTGTCTTGACTTCTTTTAGCAGGACAACTTCAGCCCATATGGAGAACTAGTCAGTTTCGGCCAATATGAACCGGTAGCCTTTGGATAACGGAGAATCAATTGGACCAACTATGTCAGTGCCCCAAACTTCGAAGGGCCATGACACCACCGTAGGATGCAGCGGATTGGGATGCTTGTGAATGAAATCACCGTGAATTTGGCAGAGATGGCATTTCTTTGTATCCTCTTCGTAATCCTTTATTATGGTGGGCCAGTAATATCTAAGCTGTTTGATTTGAAGCTGCATTTTGGGGCCGGACTGGTGAGTCCCGCAGATGCCCGAGTGAACTTCTTTCATGACTTTTTGGGCTTCGGCCGATGACATACATCTAAGCTAGAGTTGGTCATATGATCTACGGTATAGCGTATTATTTACAAACACATATCAAAGAGCTCTCTTCTTCAGCTGAATTCTCGCGGATTTTCCTTTGGGCAGCTTGTCGTATCGAAGGTACCCTATGAAGGGCTCTCTCCAATCGGGCTCCTCTTGAATGGTCATAACTTCTTCGGCAGGATTGCTCTTTTGTTCTGCTCTTTCCTCCTCTCGTAAAGAGACTGGGGGCAGAATTTGCCGGCTCCTGACTGTTATCAGAATTTCATCCATATCGGGATCAGCCAGCTCCTTGGCTAAGCGAGCGAGTACGTCAGCTTTTCCATTCAACGTTCTAAGGACTCTCATTAGTTAAATGTGGGTGAACCGTTTCATGAGTTCCACCACTCGGCTTCTATATCGAGCTAACTCAGGTTTGTATATCTTATATTCGCTGTTTACTTGGTTGACGACAACCTGGAAGTCACCGTAAACCCGTAGTCGAAGGATTTCCATTTCTATGGCGAGCTCCAGAAGAGCTATCAGAGCTTCGTACTCAGCCTCGTTGTTTGTGTGAGGCTTGGTGAGAGCAAAAGAAAGTCATAGGGTTCCCATCGATGGCATGATAAACACCAATCATATCCCTGCTTTTATCTGCGGGATGCTTTATTTACCGGAGCTCCTCATCGATGAGGCTCCATCGAAGTAGAGCTCCCAACATGGCTCATCTTCTACGAGGTGCAGCACTTGTTTGTCGGGTAGCTTGCAATTGAGCGGTAACCCTTCTGGTATGGGATGAGCAGCAAGGAAGTCTGCAAGAGCTTGCCCTTTTACTAATTTCTGAGGAGTATAAACTATGTTAAACTCAAGTAGCATGACAGCCCATCTTGCCATTTTGCCGGCTAGGCTTGCCTTGGTCATTAAGTGTTTGAACGGGTCAACCTTGGAGATCAGCATAACCCGATGAGCGAGCAGATAATGCCTCAGCTTCTTCACAGCGAATATTATAGCCATGCATTACTTTTCGATCGGGGAATAGTTGTGTTCTGTCCTGACTAAAGTTCGACTGAGGTGGTAGAGGGCATTCTCTTTTCCCTCTTCGTTGTTCCGGGCAAAGAGTGCACCGAGTGACTTATCTAGCGCGGCAGTATAAAAAATCAACAGTTTATTTAGAATAAGGGCAGCAAGCACTGAAGGGTGCAACAGGTACTCTTTGATTCTTTCGAACGCTTCTTAACATTCGTCATTCCAGACAAAAAGAGCTCCTTTCTTCATGAGCTTTGAGAAGGGCCTACATCTCCCAGATAAATTTGAGATAAACCTTCGTATATAAGCAAGCTTGCCTTGAAAAGACCTTAGCTGTGTTAGATTCTTCGGAGGGGACATCTCAATGATGGCCTTTATCTTGGATGGGTCAATTTCGATCCCTCAATGTCAAATTATGAAGACCAGGAATTTTCCCAATGACACGCCAAAAGCGCATTTTAGAGGATTCATCTTCACATCGTATTCCCTCAGTCTAGTGAGAACGGTCCTAAGATCTTGGATGTGATCGGCCTTGGCTTTAGTCTTGACGACCAAACCATCAACATAACATTTGACGATTTTATGGATTAGGTCATCAAAGATATTGGTCATTGCCCTTTGATAGTAGCACCTGCGTTCTTCAGTCCGAACGGCATCACTTTGTAACAGTATATGCCGATCAGGGTTCGAAATATTGTATAATTCTCATCACCAGGAGACATTTTTATCTGATTGTACCGAGACGAACCGTCCATGAAGGTGAACAGCTCGTAATTTGAGGTGTCATCGACCATTATTTCTATGACCAGAAGCGGGAAATCATCTTTAGGGCATGCCTTGTTATGGTCCCTGAAATCGACGCAAATCCGGATCTGCCCATTTTTCTTCTTTACTGGGAAAATGCATGCGATCCAGTCTGCATATTTCTCTTCCCTGATGAAGCCAGCATCGAAAATTTTCATAGTTTCCTCAAAGACCTTTTCTTCTATCTCCCTTCTCATTCTTTGAGGAGCTTGTTTGACAGGCTTGGCATCAGGAGATATAGCGAGCTTATGCACAGCCACTTCAGGGGATAGGCCAGGCATTTCTTTGTACGTCCACGCGAAGCAGTCTGCGAACTCATGCAGCATGGCGATTATCTGCTCATTTATTTTCTCTGACAAGAGTGAGCTGATGTAAATCGACTTTGGATTATCGGGCGTTTCCAAATCAACCTCGGTTAGCTCATCGAAGGTTGGTTGTCCGCCATCTTCAAGCTCTCGAGGAGCTTCTTCTGGCTCAGCTATCTCGTCATCATCATTTGACCTTTCGCTGGCTTCACCAACATAGATCATGTAGCATGCTTTGGAATTAGGCTGGATGAAACTTATGCCCCGTCTATCTGGAATTCGTCCATCGATGAGTGCTCGGACCTGAAGCGGATGCCATAGCTCCTCATAAAACTTTGCCTCAGACTCCGTTTGATATAACCGGCATCCCCAACTTTTGAAATATTTCCGCATCTCGGGCGCATAGTATCTGGGATTGAGGACAGCTCTTATGCCTCTCATATTGGGAAGGCACGTGACAGACAAATCGTCCGGGTGCACAACAGGATTTGACCCATAAAACAGGATGCCCTTCTGTCCACTTTTCCTTCCGGGAACGTAGAAAGTTTTCGGCTGGTCCACGGTGGAGACTGACAATGCATCGAGCTATTTGCACATCTGCTCCGGCACCCTTGTGACGGCTAAGGACCCTTCTACAATTTCAAAGGTCTCTCATAGTTTCGCTTGTTGCGTAGGGGCCCAGTCTGCACAGCTATTGCAAGGCGGGTCCTCTTCCTTCGACTCTTCAGTGTCGCTGCCTAAACTAGGGTGGATTTTGCTATCAGATGGGCCTTCGATATCAGACTCGTCCGTATCGCTACCAAAATGGGGGTGGTTTTTATGGATGGACGGACTTTCAACGTCGGAATCATCAGTGTCACTGCCGAATGCGGACGCACTTAGGGGTTTTTGGTTTTGAAAGTGACAGCCGGCTCAGACTTGCTTTTGAGTCTCGGGGTCATTATGTCTTTGGTCAGCTGTGGTTCAGCACTTTGGAGGTTCACAAACTACCGAGAATCTTCATATCGGACTTCATGCACACCGAACGGCTGGATGTCTCCGTCAATGCATCTTTCTTTGCCATTTTTAGTATACTTCATGCATTGATGGAGAATTGACGGAAGGATGCCATAATCATGGTGCCACGACCGTCCCAAGAGAATTTTATAAGACGTGTCAGCGTCGATCACGTATATCTTAGCTTCGGTTTGCAGATCCCCAAATTTGATTGGCAGAGCAATAGACCCCAGAACTTGCTGGCAGTTTTGATTGAAGCCTTGAATGAAAATTCTTTCCCTTGACAGGTGTCGGACGTCCATTGACAAATTCTTCAGAGTCCATAAGTTCATGATGTTCACTGAGGATCCTGGATCAATCAATATGCGATTAACCCGATCTCCATCGCTGTACCCTGTCACGTAAAGCGGCCGGTTATGCTCAGTTGTTCCCAGTAGCAGGTCTTCATCCTTAAACGTGACTGCGGCGGTATGCAGGGTGTACTGGGCTTCTTTCGTATTAATTTCCGTAAAGTGAGCCTGGTACCGCTCGGGGTTTTGTAAAGCATGAATGAGAACATCTCTAAGCTCTTTAGATAGGACCAAGGCATCGTAGATGCTCAAGAGAGACGGAAGCTTTCGGAGATGAGCCAAGACATTATAGTCCACCGAGGAAGGACTCGAATTTTCATGAGTCGGCTCTCTGCCATCTTATTCATTAGCAACTTGTTTTTCCTTCCGTTTTGGGGCGTTGCCCTGATTCGGCGGTAGAGCCCGGCCGCTTTTGAGCTTGATTTGGTTGGCCTTTATAGCGAGCTCCTCATCCTCTTCAGGAAAACAGAGCTCCTCCTCAAATTCACTGTCTAGATGGATGGCGTAGCATGTCACTATAGGGATCTCTTCAATGGAGTCTTCTTCCAGCTCCTCCAGAATCTCAGCCGCTTCTACAGGGAAGAACTCCTTCAATTGAATTAGAGCCCTTTCCGTTTGTTCATAGTCTTCGGGGGTATCGATATATTTTTGAATGGTCGATCTCCCTGCAGACTCCTTTTCGCGTCGATACGCACTTTTCTTCTTCTTGAGCTTTTTGGATTTTGAGCATGATTGAGCCGAATTGGCAGCTGGAATGGTAGGCTTCTTCTCCCCTTCACATTCTGTTCTGGGCTCTTTCCGAAGTAACTTAAGCATCTTCTTCGTCTTTTTAGATATGTGCGTACTCCACGGAGGCTGCGGTGAGTCAGTTTCATTTCTCGGGGCAGCGGGTTCAGCTGTCTACTCCTAAAAGGCTTCAGCTTATGTCCGTATAAAGTTGATGGTTGCAACTTGATTGTTTACCAATACACTCTTAGACATCTCGATCTTTCCAGTCTTATACTGCTTCTCGACCCAGTCTTTGAAAATGTAGCAATTCTCAATCGCATGGCTCAGTACTTTATGGTACGGGCAATACAGGGGATTGTCGGTCATTTTTGCTTCGTGGGGTCTCTTCGACTCCGGCAATTGTAGACCATTGTTCAAGACATCTTTGAATATCTTGCGGACTTTTTCCCTTCTGAAAGAGTAAACCTTGTTCTTTTTCTCCTCTAGGGAAGGCCTTTCTCCTCCCAGCACTAGCTATCGAGACCGGTTGGTTATGGATTCGCCTGCCTTACGCTTGTCTTCATTGTCAGACGCATTGAAGACATTGGTATTGATGGAATTCCCACTTCTACGGTTGTCGTCCCTCTTGCTCTTCCAAGTCTTGTCTCTCTGAGAGTCCTGGGTAGATTCTTGTTTCGAGCGTTCCAACATTTGAACTCTCTTGGTCAGCTCCTGAAATGTCTTGAGGCCTGCTGTACATAAGAATGGGACCATCCAATTGCTGAGGTTCCCAATGAGAAGGCTGACGGACTGGTCCTGCTCCAGCGGCGGTTCACACTTGACCTTGAGATTACGCCATTAGGCGATAAAGTCGGTGTTGCTTTCATTCTTCCCCGGCTTGGTCCTCACAAGATCAGCAATGGAGATTTTATCACTGACACTCATGAACCTTTGCCGAAACAGAGACTCCATTTGGGCAAAGGTAATGACAGACTCGTCTGGTATACTCGCGTACCAGTCGAAAGCGACACCGGTCATGATGTTGACAAACTGACGAAGAAGGAGCGCATCATTGCCCCATGTATTTCCGCACGATGCTTTAAAGTGGGCGACGTGATGATTTGCATTTCCCGTCCCATCAAATCTTCTGAACTTAGGAACGACGTAGCCGCTCGGGAACTCGATCAGATCGTACTGTGCAGGATATGGCCGCCCACTACAGCCGATTTCTTTCTGAGCTTCGGCTTCGGCTACCAATGTTCTAACCTTTGTAGTGACCAAATCCATTATCCGATCTTGTGTTAGCGGGATAGTGCTATCTGGGGCCAAGGAGTCCCCAGAAGCGGAATGTGGCTAGCTTTCGTGCTGTTCACCCAATCTTGGACCCAAGGGGACATGCATCGGTTGCTTCGGGTCGTCATTACCCGGCTCATGAGTAAAGATATGTGCCTGATTGGAAGGCGCTCAAGCAATTTGAGCCGTGAGTTGCATCACAACATTCATCAGGTCGTCGATTTTGGAGTAAAGCTTGGCCATTTCTTTATCTTTGCTCCTAAGCTGTTTTCGAAGCTCTTGAAGCAGCTCTTGCTCTGTAGTCCTGGGGCGGAAAGTCAGCTCTTCCTCGCTGTCCGAGCTTGACTCTACATGGACTGAGAGGTCTTTCTTCCTATCATCCTCATCGAGACGGTTTTCATCATCCAGCGGAGGCGGCTGTTGTTGGGAAGCGGAAACCACATTCAAGCCAGATTGGGCTTGGGATGTGGTGGCCCCATCCTTGCATTTGCTGCGAAGGTTGTCGCTGGGGCGCGTGCCCTCCATATAGACCGTGTGGACAACATACTCGTCCATCATTTCATTATTGGTAGCCGACTTTGTGGACCACCGTCTTGGCCCTTCTGTTTTGGTACCAGACAATCGATTGAAGATGGCTGGCCTGACCGGATTCATGAGTAGTGCTGGCGCCTCTTCTCTGGATCTGCCTCACCGCTTTCACGCGGCACAGAGCGCCTGATAGACTCTTGAAGAGATGGTGTCATGTTTTCTCTTTTGGGGCTGGGACATGTTCCTTTGTAGCATTGTTCGGACCGGTGTCTTCTTGATTCTGGCGGTCATGGAATTTTTCGGAACCCACTTCAGAGGTTCGAAGGAATTGCTGGCTTTTACGGCCGACTCAGCCGTCATCACAGAGTAACCCTGCTCTTGGAACCTCACAAGATTCTACTTGGCCGAAGTCCTGGCCCTCTTGTTGGCTCGATACCTGAGTCGCTTCTGCCTTAACTTTTCTGTTTTAAGCACTTGGCAGACTTCGGCTCTTCGGGAAGACGCCGTAGACCGATTGACAAAGAGCCCAGAGAAGACACCTGCTCGCGCGATTGTCAAGGGCACCATCTGAGCTTGCTGTAGATGCTTTGTGGCTCCATTGGTGTTGACGGCCTTGCCCCCAGTCGGAACAGTGGAGAGCCATTCGAATACAGATTTGCATTTGGGGTGGGATGCTTTGGCGACCACAACGTTCGGTCTCCTGCCCCTAAAGGTCGGTTTGGACGCTTGGTTTGCCGTGACCTCTGCAAGATGAGAGCTTCCGGTAGGATAGATGATGACGGAACTAAATTGACGGGGTGGCTCCTCCCATTGCCGGTTGAGACTTGTAGGGAGAACCACGCGGACATTGATCTTGACCACATAATGGATTGGGGTCGCATCGGCAGCTGAATTCATTTTGGGAGATATCGTTGTTGAAAGTTGATTGCTGCACGAAAAGAAAATTACTTCAGTACAAACGTCGGTATATATCTGTATATTGAGTTTGCATGAACGCTAGACCCGAGATATGGGAGGAGAGAAATGTCCCACCGGGCGTGTCAGAATCTGTAGGGTGTTTTTTGTCACCCCATTGAGATAGGAATACGTGTTGCTTGTCAGGCGCATTACAGATTTCCCATGCCTGAGGGAGGCTGGGTTTATTGATTGTGGGGACCCGAATCTCCGGCAGCCACGGACTAAGCTGCCGTTAATATCCCCTCGCCTTTGGAGCGAGGGAACCTCCGATTGACGGGTTAATCAGGTCATGCGAACTCAATGTGCAGTGTTGTGTTTTGAAGGAGTTTTGGATATATCGGGGGCCTCGCAGAGTTTACGGGGGTCCCGCTACCCGGATAGCGAGCTGGGGGTCAAGAAGACTAGCAGCCCCCTTGCGGGGTGCGGGGCAGTGCCCCGTTAGAAAAAAATTTCTAGCGGGGAAGGTAAATTTAGTGTGGAGTGCATATAAAATGAGGGGGGAAGCGTCTTAAAGATGCGTGCATGGAGCTGGGTGCCAGCGCCTCACGTGCCTGGCGCATGGGCGCTGGGCGCCAGTGCCTCACGTGCCAGGCGCATGGGCGCCTCACGTGCCGGGCGCGTGGGCGCTGGGCGCCATCACCTCACGTGCCTGGCGGGTGGGTGCTGGGCGCCCGCAGAAGAAGGGACTTGGTCCCTGCACTAGGAGCTATTCTTTCGATTTGATTTTTGGAGTAAACTCCTAAAAAGAGATTAATTTATAGATTTAAACTCCAACAGATCTCGAATGGAGTTAAACTCCTAGAAATCTTTGGAAATGATCAAAGGGGACCCCCTTTTTTCCTCCCCTTTGCCCTGGGTTTTCTATTAGGCCTTGGATCTTCCCAAGATGGGATTTTTAGAGATGGGTCTCCTTCTTCATCCTCTTATGTTGGCCGGATCTTGGAGAAAAGGAGGGTGAGATTTAAAAATCTCCCCCTTTTGAGATCTGATGGAAGATCTGAGTTTCCCTTCAAGGGTTTGATGGTGAAAAACTGTTTATGTTTGGAAAAGGAAGAGTGAAACTCTTGATTTAATTCAAAAAGGAAAAGAAGGTTTAGAACCTTGAGGAAGGAGAAGGAGGCATAGACCCTAATATTTTGAGAGAGAAAAAAAGTTATCATTGATTTTTTCGTCATGTTGCCTTTATAGGCTACACACTTTACATATAGCCCCTTGGGCTTTGCCAAATGGCATTTGTGCCACCCCATACCTTATGTGCTTATTTCTTTTTTACTCATAAGCCATGGGGTTTACAAAATTTTGTCTTTCTGCCCACTTTACATATATTTATTTCTAAAAATTACATTTAGACTAATTTATTGCCTTCTTTTTGGCATGAAGCCGGCCCCTTCCATGTTTGGTCTTGACTTGGGCTCAGGCCCACTTGACTTGGGGTTGACCTTGGTTTTGACTTGGTTAACTGGGGTGCAATTTTTGACCCCAACAACCATCACAACTGAGCATACTGGATACTCTTCTCCTGTCTAAAGAAGCAAGAGATTCTCTGATTAGAGCATTACAAGAGCCCAATCAGTTCCAAGCTTTCCTGGTAGAAGAAAAGATGAAGGACGAGCTGGCAGAAGTTCATACAACTTACATTACATTCGGCGATGAAGATCTCCTCCTCGGAACGTGTGAGCACAACCGTCCTCTATATATCACCGGGTACTACCACGACATCAAGATAGGAAAGATCCTGGTCGACAACGGGTCATCCGTCAACCTTTTCAATGTGAAGGTGCTGAAGGAGATCTGCATGAACGTTCGGTATCTGGATCAGGACAAAATTACCATCTTTGGGTTCGGCTCACGGTCATCACAAATGCTTAGGTCTGTAATATTGACGTAAAGCTTTGGGCTACTCGTCACTGACATCAAATTTCATGTCATCGACGCCAAGACTTGCTACAACGCTTTGCTCGGCAGGCCTTGGTTGCACGAGTACAACGTCATCTCTTCTACACAACACCAGTGTATGAAGTATTTCAAAAATGGTCTTGAGTACACCGTTACGGGGAAGCTAAATCCATTCTCCGTAAATGAAGTCCGAAAATATGAAGACGCCAAGTACTTCTTACCAGACTTCAAAGACACGGAAAGATTTCTTAAGCCGGAGAATAAACAAATAGACGTCACCACTATCCCGATCTTTAGGAGTGACACCGAGGAAGATGAGGAAACCCCAATGCAACAGGCCTGGACCATCTACTCCTATTTTGGTCTTCGGCAGTGAATCTGAGGACGAGGCCAACGTCGTGTTCTCTACTCGCCCGTGAGCACAAATCGTTACTGAAGCTGATCAGAGTTTACAAATCACCATGGTTTCGCCACGGCATTACAAAGAACTTGATGTGCTTGATACATACAGTGTACAAGAGCTGCAGACTTTCTACGTCCCTCCCAGGCGAACAGGTGAAAAGGCGATCCTCTTCTATCAATCTACGGAGACCAAAGTGGAGAAAGAAGTCTGGCATGGTGACGAGCTTGCGCTTGACAGGTTTCAAGCAATCCGTCTACCCAGATATTACGCAGAGGGATTGAAAAGGTTATTAAGATGCCAAGGCGTATCCTTCAAACAAACCGCTCGATAAGCCTAGTTATATAACAAGATTTGGGACATTCCTGAGACTCAGCGAAAGATGCCCGAAGGGAGGATAGAGACGGCTGGGCTTGGATACGTTCGGTTTAAGAAACGGGAGTGATTCCATAGCTGCTGCGTTATAAATAACTCCGGTGAAGAAGGGAATGCTTTTCCAGATAGCTGTGACGTTGAAACGAAGCAAAATCCCGCTATAAGAACGTCAAGTCTATCGTTCGAAGAGCAAGTTGACAAGCTAATAAGGGAAGTGTCACACCCCGCTTCCCAGTGTATGGCAAAGAGGCCGCTACGAGGCCGCTACGTGTTTACTTTGAAGTAAATATGCTAAACGTATCTAAGCAATATAAATAAAAATGCACAAGAGAAAAATGTAGTGAAACAACAACTTTATTTATTAACATTCTTTTGTACAATGCATGGAAAAGTAAATACATCTGAATGAAAGCAATGCCTAAACAATGGCATAATAGAAATGGAAAGTAAAGAAATGAAACGTGTACAAGTGTAACTACAGTTCGAGATCTTCAATAAGCTGGTCCAAGTCTTCAGTGCTAGGCTCGATCTCTGGAAGGTCTGAAACACCTGACGACATTCAAAGAAAAAGAAAGAGAATGTCATCAGCGAACAAATCGCTCGGTAAGTCCCAAAGATAAGGGAGAAATAGAAAAGACAGAGAGTAAGAGAGAGAGTGTAGCTTTTAAAGTTGTATTATATTGTATTAGTGTTAACGCTGTTGTTTGTAGTTTGGTACAGAAGGATGCCAATGTATACGAGAGGAGTCTCACTTGCTAAGATATCAGGAACTCAAGGAACCGTTCATGCCATGGTATAAAAGCAAAGGAATACAGGTTAGGTGTCTTATGGTTGCAGTCTCGTGCCACTTCTAACACCTTCCGTACCAATCTACCCTTTAAACATCGCGATGTCTTGGTTGTATTGTTTGTATTGTATTGCAACTTGTAATGTCTTGTAATATAGATTGTATAATTGGTTGACTTGCCGAAACCATGATATCAGTAAATGGGTATAACTGGAGAATCATAAATGTAACTGGAGAATCATGTAAATGGAAGTATATCCATGGTTCAGTTCGGTCAATACAGGTTGAATATATCGAATATATGGATTCATGGATTCATATTGAATTGTAGATATAGATTGTACTTGAATCATATTCAAGTCAGATTATTTAATGAGACTCAGTCTGAGTCAGAACAATTAGAAAAGAATTTGAAGTCCTGAATTAGGTTTTGATGTTATCGGTAACCGCTGCACATGGGCGGCAGGATTTGTGTCTTTTTCAAAGACGATTACCGTGTTGATAACACCGTTGTTAAGTTGTCTACCTTAAATAGGCAAGCACCCATTTCTCCGGCTCCCTGAGGCTCAAGAGATTGGTCCCGCTTAAACCTATATTTACTAGGGTCCTTAGGGTAATTTATAGAACTTGAGGGGGTTTTATGTAAAAATACTTTTGTATAATTTTCAAATTACACCCCAAGTATTTAATTATCGTCTTTAGAGTTATCATAGATGTATATTTTATATTTGTGATATTTCTAGTGAAAATAACATATTTTTCATAATACATGGTATTTAATTGTAACATTGAACTTGTATAGAATTCATGGTATTTTAATATAAAGTGATTCTTGTGATTCTAGGAAAAAGTTGGAATATTCATATTATCACAAAATAGATATTTTAATGATACATATATACATATTTATATAAAAATAATTTTAATATGTATTATATTTCTAGAAGTCTCATTTTCTTAACATATTTGTATTTTAAATCTTTCGAGACCGAATGCTCCTTGCGGAGGTCTGCATCTCGCACTACTAAGCCCAGGGATGTGCGATAATCCGCACCATCCCAGTCGGGTTCCCCAAAATGGGTTGTAGATGCGCTTTGCAAAGATTTATAAAAATACGAATTCTTATAGAAAACGGTTTTAATAGTTAGTGGTATTTATATGTAAAGTTTCGTTTTCCCGTATTCTATATTCCCGAAAGGTATTGTGCTATGTTATATATGAGTGTGTGAGGAGGTAGGTCATTACCTCGTGATCTACTTAAAGGTATAGCAAGATTGTGATGTTTTAATGTCGAATTTAAACTACATGGTATTTTAGTGAAAAAGTATGATAACAATTGAAATAGAAATATTTTTGATATGGAACTTGTTCAATATGACTTGTTAATATTTAATAGTCAACATGTAAGGGTTTAGTATGATTGTATTTAAGAAAAAGTGAGATTTTTAGGAAGAACCGAACCGGACATCGGATTAACTCCGATTCCGTCGGGTTTAAAAGAAGTTTTAAGACTAGAGAATATAAGAGGGAGGTGGGACATACTGGCTTTTGGTTTAGAGGAGAGTAAGAGGGAGTGGACGTAGGTTCTGGTGCGTTGTTTCGTCGCCGGGAGCTCCTAGGGTCATCGTCGGAAAATCTCCGGAGCTTCGCCCTTCGCTAACTTCAAAAGTACACTAAACTTCAATGGATGTCTTGAGAGTTTTGATCAGAATTTTGGAGTGAGGGGTGTGTGTTTAGGGGTTGTGTTTATAGGGTAAGGCTAGGGTTTAGGGTAGGTGAAAGGGTGTAAAGAAAAAATGTATTAAATTGTAATAAAATATATTAAAATGGAGTAATTAGGGTTTTAAAGGGTGTCCGGTACTGGTCTAAGGAAATAAAGTATGCAGGAGTGATGGGGAAGTGAAGAGACCCAACTTTCATGTTGGGGACTAGGCGGTCCGACCGAGTCCGGCTGGCGGCGGCGGCCCGAGTCGGCCGAGTCACCGGTCGATTCGACCGAGTCCGGCCGAGTCAGGCGTACAGAGTGTTCCCCGTCGCCTCATTAACCCCCTGGCACAGTTTGTTTTATTAGTGTAGTGGGGTTTTACGGGTTTAGCACGTGTAGACTCTTGAAATTCTAAAAATATTAAAATAAAACAATATTAAAAATAATGTGGGATATGGGATTAGAACTCTGGTGGCTTGGTTCGGCAGTGCAAGGTCTTACCAATGAGCTACAAGATCCTTCTTGCTATTAAAAAGCAAAACAAACTTATATCTTGTGCTCGGGAAAAAAATACTCATTTCTGTATTTTTGAAAAATTTGTACAGAAAGTTGTACAGGAAATTTAGGGTTGTTACACTCTACCCTCCTTATAAAAATTTCGTCCTCGAAATTTGTAAAAGGAGAGTGTAACAGATTCAGGGAAAGTTGGTGACTGGAGTACTGATAGTGTGTGAAGAATAACAAAGTGGTGTAAGGGTTTAAGAATGTAAAAGTGAATTACTTTTGTTACCTTGGTCAACTGTCTCGGCTTCTACGGCTGCTAAGGTGGAGGCTTGGCATCTCGGCACACTTTTCTGTGTATGCCGGTACATCGATGCCTAACTGGGTATAGATGGTCCAGGTGTAGGTGATCCTGGGAGTGCAAGATGAGGTGCAGGAGCCTGGATAGCTGGCCGCTGCGGGTAGTTGGCGTATGTGTGAGCTGAGTTGCGTTTATAGGGACAGTTTCCAATTCTATGATCGGATGAGCCACAAACTAGGCACAGGCCTTTTGCGCGCCTACAGTCCTTCCACAAGTATCCTGTTTCCCCCAATCAGAGCAAAGCTTTGTTTTGAATTACAAAATTCAAAAAATGAAGCAACGCTTCAGATCCCGTGTGCTGCGCGCTGCGTGTCACGTGTCAAGCGCAGACGCGCTAGTGCCAGGTGCGCTGCGCCCTAGGCAGCGCACTCCCAATCAGAGCAAAGCTCTGTTTCAAAATTCAAAATTTAAATTGAAGCAACGCTTCAGATTCTGCGCGCTGCGCGCTGTGCGCCACGTGTCAAACACAAGTGCGCTAGCGCAGTTGCACTGCGCTCTGCGTTGCGTGCCACGTGTCAAACACGGGTGCGCTAGCGCAGTTGCGCTGTGCTCTGCGCTGCGCGCCACGTGTCGAACGTAGGTGTGCTAGCGCAAGGTGCGCCAGCGCTGGGATTAAAAATTCCCCACCATCAGATCAAAAGATCTACTAATAATAAATTATTAATTAATCAGAACTAAAATTCTGTTATGGAAAGATTTTTCAATCTTATTAAAACAACAAGATTATTTTCTATAAAACAGAAGCCTTAGGATCAAAGATCCAACGGTGGGAAATATTCCCAAATCAAGCAGAGAAAGATCTCTTAAAACCGATTTAACAAATCATTTGGCCCTATATAAAGGACCCTAGACATCAAGTCTAAAGGGATAGAGATACAGAATAGACAGAAAAGAGAGAGAAAAACCCTCTGCAAAAGAAGAGAAAGCTCTTAGAAAAAAGAAGATTTTTCTTCATCTTCAAGGTAAAAAGAACTATGTTCTTGAATAATAGAGATGAAGCCATCTCATAAAAAGAAGAACCATCTTCTAAAAAAGATCAGAGATCTAAGAAAAAGACCAACGTCTTTAATAAAAAAGAAAAGATAAAAAAGATCTAATCATAAAAAAACTAAAAGAAGTATTTTACTTCATTCACAGATCTTTTGATCTATAAAGGCAGAGCCTTTTATAAAAACAAGAACTTTTGTTCTTGGATCTTGAGGAAGAAGCCTCCTTTGAAGAACATAAATTTTTTTTTTGATCTTTAAATTGATCAGATGCGCCCTGTGCTATTGAAAAGTGCCTTACACTCATGAATTGTTCCCTTGCGCTCATTGGACCGGCGCTCAGCGCCAAAACCTGCCACGTGTCAACCAGAGACACAATCTGCGCTTTGCGCTTCTGAAACAGCGCACTGCGCTCATGAATTGGCGCTCAGCGCCAGAATGTGCGCCACGTCTCACTCACTGGCATGCAACAGACTAGCGCAAAGCGCTCATAAATTAAAAGTGCAATGCGCTAATGAACTAGCGCTTAGCGCTAAGCGCGACACGTGTCCTCTTCGTGTGCGCTACCTGACAGAAGCGCAATGCGCCTGGTGCGCCACGTGGCGCACTGTCAGAACAAGCTTTGTTTCTGATGAATGCTATGCATTCAATACAAGACAAAAATGTCATTTTTTCGCCAGGCTCCGCTCTGGATGCTTCACACGGGGTCATTGCCGTGTTGCGAGGACCAGGATCCGCTCTGGACGTTTCCCACGGGTCAGGAGTGACATATCCGCGTTCCACATAGCCAGGAATTTTGCTCTGGATGCTTCCCACGGGTTCACTGCAGTGTTCGGCGAGGACCATGCTCCGCTCTGGATGCTTCACACGGGGTCATTGCCGCGCTGTGCAAGGACCAGGATCCGCTCTGGACTTTTCCACGGGGTCAGGAGTGACATAATCCGCGTTCCACGTAGCCATAAATTTTGCTCTGGATGCTTCCCATGGGTTCACTGCCGTGTTCGGCGAGGACCAGGCTCCGCTCTGGATGCTTCACACGGGGTCATTGCCGCGCTCTGCGAGGACCAGGATCCGCTCTGGACGTTTTCCACAATGTCAGGAGTGACATAATCCGCGTTCCATAGCCAGGAATTTTGCTCTGGATGCTTCCTACGGGTTCACGGCCGTGTTCTGCGAGGACTAGGCTCCGCTCTGGATGCTTCACACGGGGTCATTGCCGTGCTCTGCGAGGACCAGGATCCGCTCTGGACATTTTCCACGGGGTCAGGAGTGACATAATCCGCGTTCCACGTAGCCAGGAATGGTTGACTTTATCCGCATTTCACGGAGTCGGAGTTTGACTTTCAGTCATCTGTACACCGCCGAGTCATGAAACTGGGAGTTGCCGCTGTTCCTCTTCGCTTGATGTCGTGTCCATTGTAATAAGATGAATGTTGAGATGATCTCTAGGCTGTCTATGAACCATTGAGATTTGGTCTCTCCTTCTGACGAAGCTTGGGGAGGACGGGTGTGATTCCCTCTTTGTTTGCGCCCCTGGATTGTATACAGGGATTGACATGATATCACCTGTAGGGCATAAATTTCATTTTTTTTATTTCTTTCCGCGATGCTCTATCATTTCAGCTTTTATATCGCGAAGGTCGCGATTGCCCAATCATTTCGGTTATTTTTCGCGGTGCCCAATCATTTCGGCTATTTGTTTTATTTTTACTCGCTTCTTTTTATTGCGAGTTGCCCAATCATTTCGGCTATTTTGCATGCATACATTTTTACTTGCTGATTTTGTCGCAAGTTGCCCCATCATTTCGGCTATTTCGTATGCATGTGTGGCTTGTTGGCTTTTCGCTGCAAGCTCGGAATTAGACACCGATTTCAGCATCAGCACCGCTACAACTGGGATATTGCCAGGAGCGAATCATCATTTGCCTTCGTCGATGTCGAGCAAAGGTGGCTTAGTAGACAGGGTTAGGATTCTGTCGACTAAGGCTTTGACTTCATGAGCCGTAAGGGTCTCAAAAAGGTATTTCTCCCTGCGAGTCGTGAGGATCTCGTAGGCGTGTTTTCTCCTTAGGAGTCGTAAGAATTCCTAAGTGTATGATCTCTTATAAGTCGTAAGAATCTTACAAGAGTGTTTTCTCCTTATAAATCGAGAGGACTTACAAGGGCAGTTCACCGTGCAGACATATCCCTAGCCATGGATGGGACCTTATTAGGGAAATGTTTATTCGCGCCCGTGGATTGTATACAAGGGTCAGTACTAAACCGCTTATAGGGCAGTATCAGAGGTTGTGAGGCTGCTTAAGAACAGGTTCAGCTTCCTGTAGCTTAAGACTTTCAAATCTTATGAGCCGTGAGGATCCCATAAGAGGGTTCTCCTTACGAGTCGTGGGGATCTCGCAAGTGTAATTTCTCCCTAGGGATCGTGGGGATCCCCAAGTGTGTTGCTCTCTTGTGAGTCGTAAGGATCCCACGCAGGTGGTTTCTCCTTACAAAGTCGAGAGGACTTTACAAGTGTCTTTTAACGAGATTGCGCCCTTTCGGGTTTTCACAAAACTCATTGGCAGCCCTGCTGTTTTTACTCACGGAGCCCTTTGGGTTTTCATCCGTGCCCTTTTTGCTTGTGGACATACCATTTTTTCTTCTTCTTTTTTTTATTCTAATGAGGTTGCGCCCTTTCGGGTTTTCACAAGACTCGCCGGTAGCCCTACTGTTTTTACTCACGGAGCCCTTTCGGGTTTTCATCCGTGCCCTTTTTGCTTATGGACATACCGTTTTCTTTTTCTTTTCTCTCTTTTTTTTATTCTTTTTTTGTGTCAGCTTTGGGATGTTGCAATCCATCGTAGCTTATCGACCTCTCGGTCAACGGCTAGTTTTAGGACATAGTGGTCCGTTGTTAGTTTAAGGACGTTTCGGTCCGTTGTTAAGGAAGCCGGTTACTACTTATAGAGTTTGGGCTTAGGAAGATAACGAGCGGACATAGGCGTCGTCATCTATCATTGACCTAGGTCGTGACTTGTCAAGCGTAGTACTTCTTCAGGAAGCGACCGTTTATTGGCCTAAAGGGCCTTTCTCCATGCATGTCCATGAGTAGATAGGCTCCACCCTGGTAGACCTTGTCTATGATATATGGGCCTTCATAGTCCGGCTCGAATTTTCCCCGCTTAGCGCGATTAGGGATCATAGGTCTTTTAACCACTAGCATGAGTTCGCCTTGGCGAAATGCTCTCGGCCTAGCCAATCTCTCGTATGAGTGCGTCATCTTTGCTTTATAAGCCTCCAGATTTTGTTGCGCCATGAGCCGGGGTTCATCAAGGGCATCGAGCTCCTCAAGACGAAGGTGAGCGTTTTCTTCGTATGTTAGCTCGTAATGAACTGCCACTCGTAGAGAGGGTAGCTCTATCTTGAGGGGGAGTACTGCCTCTGTACCAAATACCAATGCATACGGTGTTGTGTTAGTGGCCGTTTTGAACGTAGTTCGATACGCCCAGAGGGCTTCGTGCAGTCTCTCATGCCAGTCCTTTTTATTTCGAGACACCGTCTTCTTTACAATCTTCGTCAATGTCTTGTTAAAAGCCTCAGCCAGACCGTTAGCTTGAGGATTACAGACTGATGAGTATCTTCAGTCTTGTTGTGTTGTTGTGCGATGCGGCTGATCTTGTGGCTTCTGTAGGCTGGTCCGTTATCGGAGATAATCCGTCGCGGAGTGCCAAACCGATAAATGACGTGTGTTTTGAAGAAAAGGAGGATATTCTCCGTCTTCACTTCCCTCAGCGGTACTGTTTCTGCCCATTTGGAGAAGTAATCAGTTGTCGCCAAAATGAACCAATGTCCTCTGGACGATGCTGGTTCAATGGGGCCGATTATATCAGTTCCCCACATTTCGAACGGCCAGCTAGCCACTGTTGGATGTAGTGGATTTGGATGCTGGTGGATGAAGTCCCCATGGATCTGGCACGAGTGGCATTGCTTTGCATACTCTAGGCAGTCCTGGATCATCGTGGGCCAATAGTAGCCCATCCTTTTAATCTTCAGTTTCATCTTCGGCCCGGTTTGGTGAGAACCGCAGAGTCCGTCGTGAGTTTCTTGAACGACTCTCTTTGCCTCTTCAGGTCCCAGGCATCTTAACCATAGAGAATCAAATGACCTCTTGTACAGAGTATCATTGACGAAGGCGAAAGATAGGGCTCGCTTCATGAGCTGATGTTTTGAGGACGCATCTTTAGGCGTTCGACGGGATTTGAAGTAGTCTATAAAGACTTCTCTCCAATCCTCAACCTTTTCTTGGTCTTTTACTTGCAGAGCCATTTGCTCGGTCGCTCCCTTTTCTTCGGATGACTCCGGGGATATTTCTTCCGGTGCAAGAACCCGACGGCTTTGCACAACGATCTTCACGTCATCGAGGTTTTCGTTAGCTAATTCTTTAGCGAGCTTGGCTAATGCATCCGTCTTGCTATTTTCCGCACGTGGTATGCTTTCCAAGGTGTAGGAAGGAATTTGGGTCAGCAGTTGCTGTACCCTCCCGCCGTACTTCACCAGTTCTGGTTTGCACGTTTGATAGTCGACGTTTCCTTGACTAACGACCAGTTGGGAATCTCCGTATATGAAGTGGTTTTCAATCCCCATGTCAATGGCGATCTCGAGACCTGCTATCAAAGCTTCGTATCCGGCTTCATTGTTTGTCCTAGGCTCTGTTAAGGAGAAGGCAAAGCGCATTATCCCTCCTTGTGGAGTCACGAAGATGAGGCCTACCCCTGATTTGATTATAGGGGTGTTTTGTTTGCGTTTCTTCATGGAGGATGCTCCATCGAAGTAAAGTTCCCACCGGGTATCATTACCGTCGATCGTGTCAAATGAATGCTCATCTGGCAGTTCGCAATTCAAGGGAGAATCGGCAGGTATCGGATGCTCAGCGAGGAAGTCGGCGATGGCTTGGCCTTTCACTGCCTTAAGAGGCTAATAGGTTATTGAGAACTCCATTAAGAGCAAAGCCCATTTAGCGAGCGGCCCCGTCAATATGGCCTTCGACATCAAATATTTGAGAGGATCCACCTTCGAGATGAGGCGGACTTCATGTGCCAATGCATAGTGCCTGAGCTTCGTTATCGCAAAGATTAATGCCAGGCAGTGTTTTTCGATGGGGGAGTAATTGCTTTCTGCCCCCAGTAGAACTTGACTCAAATAGTAGAGGGATCTCTCCTTCCCTTGGTCGTTCTCTTGTGCCCATAATGCGCCAAAGGAACCTTCAAGGGCGGTTGTATACAGAATGAGTGGCTTTCCCTTGACCGGAGCAGCCAGCACTGGAGGATTCTGTAGGTATTGCTTGATTTCGTTCAGCGCGCTTTGGCATTTGTGATCCCAGACGAACGAGGTTCCCTTCTTCATCAGGTGACTGTAAGGACGACACTTGCCTGAGAGATTGGCTATGAATCGCCGGATATACGCGAGCTTCCCTTGGAGAGACCGCAATTGCTTGAGAGTCCTTGGTGGGGGCATCTCCATAATTGCCTTGATTTTTGACGGATCTATCTCCATGCCTCGGTGTCGGACAATGAATCCTAGGAACTTGCATGAGGAAACTCCGAACGCGCATTTGAGAGGGTTCATCTTCAAGTTGTATTGCCGAAGGCGTTGAAACACGATCTTCAGATACTCTAGATGTTCCTTGTATGATTTGCTTTTTACCACGAGGTCATCGATATAGCATTCGACGACTTCATGTATGAGGTCATCGAAGATCTTCGTCATCGCCCTCTGATAGGTGGCACCGGCGTTCTTTAGACCAAAGGGCATCACCTTGTAGCAGAATATACCTAAAGGGGTCCGGAAAGCGGTGTGCTTCTGGTCTTTGGGATGCATTTGTATATGATTGTATCCTGAAGAGCCGTCCATGAAGGAGAAAACCTTGTGGGTGGACGTATTGTCAATCATTAGCTCGGTGACCGGTACTGGGAAGTCATCTTTCGGGCAGGCTTTATTGAGATCCCGAAAATCCACATATATGCGTACTGTCCCGTTTTTCTTCATCACTGGGATAATGTTGGCGATCCAATCAGGATACTGAACCTCTTGGATGAAACCAGAGTCGATTAGCTTCTTGACCTCGGCGTTGATGCTCATCTCAAGATCGAGCCGCATTCTTCTCGGCGCTTGTTTGATTGGCTTGACGTCCGGGGATATGGTCAGTTTGTGAACCGCAATCTCTGGGTCTAGTCCTGGCATCTCAGAATAGTTCCATGCGAAGCAATCTTTATGTTGCATAAGCACGTCTTTTAGTGTAGCTACGCTTTCTTCAGACAGCAACTCGCTGACGAACGTTGGCCGCGGGTCACTTGCCGTCCCCAAATCAATTTTCTTGAGATTATCTGCAGTGGTATGTATTCCATCTTCCAGCTCTTTCGGCGCCGGTGGAAACACTGAGATCACCTCGTCATTATTGTTTTTGAAGCATCAGGGGAGATTATCCATACCGTCGGGGTCTTCTTCTGATAGCGTTATCACGTGGCAGGTACGAGCTCGCTTCCAAGACCGATGTTGATCTGGTTCTACCCTCATGGATTTGGGTTCATGCTTCTGCGGCGGGGTTACCCTCCAGCTGCTGGATAGAGCGAATCTGCCTTGTCGATATTGATCTTCGACCCAGTTCTTGAAGGTGAAGCAGTCTTCAATAGGATGTCCTATTGCCCTATGATAGGAGCAATAGTCCGGATGAGAGACTTCGCCTGCTTTCTCGGGGTACTTGGACTCCGGGAGTGTAATCAGTTGATGTTTTATGGCAAGATCAAGTATTTTCTTCGTCTTGTCTTGGGCAAAAGAGTATCACCGACCCATCTTCTTTATAAGAGATGAATCCGGATTGCCTGGATCTTGATCGCGTGGCTTCTTGATCCCGTTTTGTCACTGTCGAACGCCTTTCCCGTTCTTTAGTTTGTTTCTGCCTCTGTGTCGGGCCTTTTGTACAACGAGTTGACAAGGAGGAGCATTTTCATTTTTCACAGCCTGTTGAAGAAGGCGTTGCGTCCTGGCTTTCTCGTAGATGGCCATTTCGCGATTATGGTCGTCTCGAACCTTTTGACCCGCTTCCCTTATAAGCTTGTCTATTTGTTCTTCGAACGACGGACTGGGCATTTTCACGTCGGGAGCTCTTTCTGGTTCAGGGTTAGCATCTTCCCATAGAGCATCCCCTTCTTCATCAAAGTCATGTACGACGCAGCAGTCGCGGAATAACTCCCGTTTCTTGGATTGAACATACCTAAGTCTGGTCGTTTCCATTCTCCCGTTGGGCAATTTCCGCTGAGTTCCATGTACGTTCCAGATCCTGTCATAGAACTTAGCTCTCCGAGCAGTCTGTTTGAAAGGTACGCCTTGGCGCCTTAACAATCTTTTTAGTCCGTTCGTGTAATATCTGGGCAAACGGATGGGATAGAGTCTGTCAAGTGTAGAATCCGCGCCGTGCCAGATTTCTTTCTCCACTTTGGTTTCAACGGATCGGTAGAATAAGATCGCCTTTTCACCTTCTCGCCTGGGAGGGACATAGAACGTCAGCAGCTCTTCCACACTGTAGGTATCAAGCGTGTCTAGTTCTTTATGATGTTTGGGCGGAACTATGGCAATTTGCAAACTTTTCTCTTCATCAGCGAATGTTTGTATTAAAGGCCGAGCAGAGAATATAGCGTTAACCTCGTCTTCCGAGTTGCTGCCGAAGATCAACATAGGGGCGGACGATCTCGGGTTGTTGCGTTGAGGCGGCCCTGAATAAACTATCTCTTCCTCCTCCTCGGTGTCACTCCCGAAGACTGGAATAGTGGGGATAGCTTTGTTCTCCGGTTTATGACATCTCTCTGTGTCTTCAAAGTCTGGCAAGAAGTATTTTGCATCTTCGTACTTGCGGACTTCGTTCATGGAGAATGGGTTTAGCTCTCCCGTCACAGTGTACTCGAGACCATCCTTGAAATATTTCATACACTGATGTTGTGTCGAAGGGATGATGTTGTACTCGTGTAAGCAGGGCCGGCCGAGCAAAGCGTTATAGCAGGTCTTGGCGTCAATGACGTGAAATTTAATGTCCTTAACAAGTAGCCCGAAGCGCAACATCAGTATCACGGACCCGAGAGTCCGTGATGACTGGGAGTCAAAACCAGAGATGGTGATTTTATTACGAGAGAGGTGCTGAACGCTCATGCAGATTTCCTTCAGCACTCGTACATTGAGGAGATTGACGGAAGACCCATTGTCGACCAGGATTTTGCCTATCTTGATATCATGACAGTATCCGGAGACGTAAAGGGGACGGTTGTGTTCGCACGTCCCAAGGAGGAGATCTTCATCGCCGAAGGTGATATCGGTTGTGTGTACTTCTTCTAGCTCGTCCTTCATCCTTTCTTCGGCGAGAAAAGCTTGGAATTGCTTTGGCTCTTGTAGCGCCTTGATCAATGAATCCCTTGCTTCTTTTTATAGTAAAAGGGCATCGAGAATTCTGAGCTGCGAGGGTAACTTCCTCATGCGCGCCAGCACGTTTCAGTCCACCTTATTTTTCTTTGGCGGGTCCTTAGCGGTCAGCTCTTTCATGACTTGGTCATCTAGGGCGATATCCTCAGAGACCTTTTCTTTTCCCTTATCTTTTCTGTTTACGGGTCCGAGATTCTTTTCGGGCAGCGTAGGATTGCGCAGCTGGATATTTTCACAGGTCTTCGATTCTCCCTCCTTTCCCGAGGTGGATTCCTTGAATAGAAGGCCAGGAGTCATCTCTTGATCGGAGTCGCTCCCGAACGTGAGAACTTGCAATTCCCCAGCGTTAACCATGCGACAGTTGCCGGTAGTTCTTCCACGCTCTTCGGTAGTATTTCTTCGCTCCTGACGAGTTTTACGTTTCATCCGCTTAAAATGTTGCCGGTGAGCAACATATCCCTGCCACCTGATCAGTCGAAAATATTGTATATTTTAGCCGGCAATTTCCCTAACAATTGCATACATTTAGAAGTGTTCGGCATTCATATTCTACATATTAGCAAATCTGTCACAAAATATGAGATTGCATGTACTAGACTTTTAAACCGACACTTTAAGGGAAATTAACCGCATTTCATGGCATCGCATCATTTCTGTATTTGCGCAACACTTGTCTTGAGTCTGTGCAGGAAATACGGAAGAAAATCAAAAGAAGCTGATCAAACAATAAGCCAATTCAATCATTTCAGATCTGGTATCAATGCAGAAGAAATTAGATAATTCAATACATCAGAAGAAGGCCCATACAACAGCCCAAGTTCAACCCAGAAAAAAGCAAAGCCCAAAGCCCACATGAAGCCGCGGATCCGCGGCAGGTAGCTTGCATGCGCCGCGCATCCGCGGCTAAGGGGTGACGTCATCAGTTGATTTTTGGTGCACAATGTTTCTACCATGGCCCACATTCATTTCTGATACCACAAATTCCAGAACTCTCTCGAAAATACTGCCAGATCAGCAAAGAAAATTAAGGAAGGCTAATCCTAATTAAGCTCCTAATTAATCCTCTTCTAGAAGCTCCTCCTAACTAATTACATCTAGAAGCTTCTCCCCTAACTAACTTTTGGAGGGAAATTTGAATTCCCTCAACAAACTTTTGGAGGGAAACTTGGAATTTGAAATCCTAGATCTAGGGTTAGTTATCTATAAATAGGAACCTAGACCTAGGGTTAAAGGCTAATCAATAATCAATAATCATTGGTTCATTCTACACCATCTTCTTCCACAAGTCTCGTGACAAGGCTTGTGCGAAATCCTAACCCTAATTCCACTCCAAATCCAAGATCTTGAGTACCAAATCAAGCAAGAAGCCTTCAACCTTTTAGGAGCCGAGCCGATCTTCAATCGGGCAAGTGATCCAAGCCGATCCGCGATCCACGGAGACGAGCAAAGCCAAATCGACGATCGAATTCTTCCTCTTGTAGTTCTTGAGCGAATGTAATGAAATTGTTGATAGAAATAAAAGGTGAAATTCTTTAATCTTGCTTTCTTTTAATTCTTGCATCATGATTAGATCTCAATTTGTAATTGTTGTTCTTGTTGTGATGTTTGAGTAAAACTCCACTCGTAAAGGAGTCGAGACGATTGTACAATGATGATGTAACAAATCTTAATACGATTTTAAGTCCTACGAGTTTTGTAAACCCTAGCAAGTTCAAGAATCGATGACCTAGTTTCGTAGCGATGCTTTCTTGATTGTGATCGCTCGAAATTAGGGATCTACGATCGTTTCTTGAATTTACTAGAGGCTAGAATATGAATGATATCAATGAAAGAACAAGAGATAAGATAAAACCCTAGTTTCACAAGAAGTCTCTAATTCTCATCGATTATCATCTATCTAGTATCAATTCATCGAAGGATAAGAATACGTAATTGTAAGATTACATCACATCTATAGATCCGATCGATTCCTACGAGCCTTATTTCGATTCTTGAGATTTGGTTTGGAAAAATCAACAAACGATCAATTCTTGATTCTATCTTTTAATGCTTTCTTAGATCTAGTTTTTTTTCATTCTTGAACTTCAACTATAAATCTTGAATTGTTTTGTTTTCTTTTCATTAATGTTTCGACTCACCTAATTCAAAAGACGAACGATTACACTTTCCCTGTGGACGATCCGCACTCACATACAAACTACATCCGACACCGTAGTTTATTGCGGTCAAATAATTTTTGGTTGTGATTTCTTTACAATTTTCTACTACACATCAAGAATTCGTTTCAATCAAATGGCGCCGTTGCCGGGGACTATTTGATTTGATTTACACAACAAGAAATTCGTTTCAATCAAATGGCGCCGTTGCCGGGGATAGTGCGCTAATAGTTCGTATTTTGAAATTTGAGTTGAAAATTTTATTCCATTTAAATTTTGTGATCAAAATTCGTGCAAACACTAATACGTGTTTTGTGATTTGATTGCGAGGAAATCTGGAATCATTGGAGCTGTGGAAAATTTTTTCTGAAACATCCAGAGAGCTCCTGAGGTGAACAGAAACCAATCCTAAAATTTTGGTGCAGTGATTCCTTGATAGGACCGCTCATCCGCGGCAAATAACCCTAATCCGCGGCGGATCCGCGCCCCCCTTGACTGTTCACTGCACCAATTTTTCTCAGGTATCTTCTATCTTTCTTATCTCTTACCTCATCTGCTCCAAATAACAATTTCTTGCAGGTTTCTTTGCAAATAAATCGCCGCGCCGCAAAAGCAAAATAAAATTTGTGCGTGTTTTTGATTCTTGGTTGTTTGCATATTAATACGGAAAATTAAGGGGCACGACCAAATCCAAATTAGGTGGGGATTTCATTACCCTTCCTAGGCTCCGAAAATCGCAAAACTTGCATCCGCATTGACCCTCATTAATTAAAAGAAATCTAGAGATGACTCTAAGGACCGTCGCGCTCAATTAGGACAAGAGAAGGCCGTGGGTAATTCATTGCTTATCCGCGTTTTCTTGTGGTGCCTAAGACGAGTGTGTCTAAGGCTAGTGGTTATTAATTAGGCCCACTGTAGTGGTGGTTCCTTCCCACTTACCTGGCACTTATCCGGCCACAGGGAGACAAAGAGGCAGTGGAGGATTTATCCTGCGACTTGTCTTTTGGCAGTTAGGAGCGGTCTAGAGTTTGACCTAGGTGACCACTAGATTCTAGGGTTTGTGTGTTGCATTTGTTTTGTTGCATCATATTTTTCAAAAATCCGTATCTTTTCAAAACAAACACCGCATACATCATTTCCCCTAATTATAAATTCACGCTGCCACTTGTACTAACCCTTTTTAGTACAAGATAGGCTGGACACGGGTTTCTAGTGCCTGTTTAGTCCGCGTACCCTTTATCGACTCCGAAGTCGATAATTCTCCATTTACCTTTTCTTTACCCACCACCACACCCACATCGATGGATCCATCTCCATCGAACTTCTTTTCCACTACCCTGCCGCCGTCCGTTGGTGCGCAGATTCCACCTCGCATCTCTCTCCAAGAGAGATGCTATCCTACACGAGGTCCACTTTCCACCTGTCTTTCCACACCACCAGCCAACGGGGAAAATTTTCAAATAAAACCCCAATATATCAACCTTCTACCAAAATTTCACGGTCTCGAGTCTGAAGACGCATACGTGTTTATCACGAAATTTGAAAATGTATGCGCAATGATGTGTACTTCACAACTTTCTGTGGATGCTTTCCGTCTTCGTCTTCTCCCATTCACTTTGTGCGATTTAGCCGAGAAGTGGCTATATAACACTACCGCACATTCCATTTCAAATTGGGATGAATTCGTCAAAGCATTCCTTAATAAATTCTACCCACATCAAAAGACAGCTCGAGTCCGTAGCGAAATCTATCAATTCACCCAGCTTCCAAATGAAACATTTTCAAAATGTCTTGACCGCTTCAAGGATCTGTTAATCCAATGTCCACATCACGGCATCCCGAGATGGGATCTTTGCCGAATCATTTATGAGGGCATTACTCCTTACACAAGACAGACCCTTGAATCAATGTGTTAAGGCAATTTTATGACCAAAGATGATGGGGAAGCCTGGAACTTTCTAGAAAATTTCGCTGAAAAATCTTTACAGTGGGAGGGTGTGAGTCAATCGTCTAGGGATGGCAATGATATTTCCATAGGAGTTAGAGCTGACATTGCAGCTATCAATAAGAAACTCGAGAATATGGAAAATAAATTTTTAGCCGCCGCCCTAAGTCAAATATCACTCTCCAAAACTGTATGTGGTTGTTGTTCTGATTCGTCTCACTTGACGGAAGAATGTCCGTTTCAAGGTCCTGAGCATACCAATGCATCATTTCAAAGACCTAGAAACGATCCATCTTCCTCCACATATGATCAGGGTTGGAGGAATAACCCTAACTTTGAATGGAACCAATCCCAATTTCAAAACACGGTTCCAAACCAAAACAATTTCCAAGGAGCCCCTCCACCACAACAACAGCTACCACTTCAATTGAGTCAGCACCCCTTCCAATCACAGAACTTCCAAAATCCGGCCAACACTTTTGCACCGTCTAGTCTTTTGCAATTGACCGGTACAGATAATACCTCTGCACTAGCACAAACCTTGGATACTTTCATGAAACAATCCATCCAAGGGACGGCAAGTTTGCAATCTTCCGTCGAGAATGTGATGAAGATCATTATCTCTCAAAATGATAATATCAAATCGATGGAAGCACAAATTGCACAACTAAAAGCCGAAATGAGTGCACGAGAGAAAGGGAAACTTCCAGCTCAACCTTTACCTAATCCTGGCTATTCACATCATGTGGATGAGATCACGTTGAGATCTGGAAGAGTGCTTGACCATCACCTTGGGGAAGAGTTTGATGATAATGATAAATCAATCAATAACACCCCGGCTGAGACCTTTCCTCACACACACACTTCTTACCCCAGTTCTGCTACCCCACCTTCTTCCGAGCCTATTCTTCGTTTCCCAAAAGGCTCGCCACTACAGCCCACCTCTTTTACCCCTCCACGGACGATCCCCACTTCTATTTTGGGATCGATTCCACAAACACTTCCTTCTCCTATGATGGACCCTGCACTTATTGCTAAAGCACCTTATCCTAATCGGTCAAGGGCTAACACACCGAGTCCACATATGGAGAAGATTATGAACATTTTTAAGCAAGTAAACACCAACATCCCTCTCCTAGATGCTATCCAACAAGTTCCGTCCTATGCGAAAACTCTTAAGAACTTGTGCACTAGGAAGAGGAAGAATCCAGTGCCCAAGAAGATTTTTATGGAAAAAACAATAGACACGGCTTTCCCCCAACAATTACCGAGGAAACGTAAGGATCCAGGATATCCTACTATTTCCGTTTTTATCGGGGAAAAACACATCAACCGTGCTCTACTAGACCTTGGCGCTAGTGTTAACTTGCTTCCTTATTCTGTTTATGAGCAACTAGGGATCGGAGAGTTGAAGCCAACCAATTGCACTCTCCAGATGGCTGACCGATCTATCACCAAACCTAGGGGTGAACTGGAGGATGTGTTAATAAAAATCGGAGAATTTATATTCCCGGTAGATTTTATTGTAATTGATACACAACCTGTAGCGAACCCACGGAATCAAATTCCGGTGATTTTAGGTCGCCCCTTTTTGGCCACTTCCAACGCAATAATCAACTGTCGTAATGGTTCTATGACCCTATCTTTCGGGAATAGGTCAATAGAGCTGAACATTTACAAGTTGGGAAGTGTACCCTCCGAACCTACTGCTCAGGTCTGTTCTGTCGACTTAATGGATGTCGACAGCAGTGAATTTGATGATCCTCCTGATATTGATCTAGACTCTCTTTATACGTTGTTGTTTGACCCAACTATGTATCATACACATACGGACTCTTCCACCAAGATGTCCGGGTCAACAATTAACACTGATTATGAACTGCTTTTAGAGTCTGAAGATCACCCCGCACTTTGTGATGACATTATTCACCGGGGTATGAATGGAACTTTTGAGGAGATCTTCGCTGATGAACTCGCATTTCTGAATAACACGGGTGTTGAGACGAATCATCTCCCAATCAATGAAATTGAACCTCCACCCCTTCCTCTGAACTGTAAGAAGAATGCGAGTAATCCATCACATACACTGCATCGTCTCTCCAATATGAGACGCACATACACTCTTTTCCACCACTTAACCTTTCCCCACTTCTTCCACCAACCCGAGCACTGCATTGATAAAATTTTTGAATGGTTGGTGTTGACATTCGGTCTTTGCAAAGCTTGGCATCGACCAATGATTTTTGACCCCCACTTGTGATTTTCAAAGTGTAACATTGCATAATTCAAGTTTTGGGGGGTATAATTTTTTCTGGCTCCTGAAAAGAAAAATTCTACAAAATGACGAGCCAAAAATAAGTTTGGGGGAGGTTCTTCACTTAAATATTTTGCCCCCACTAATAAATTCCTCCCAAGCTTACAGGTTTTTCGAGATTTAGCAGAAGGCAACAGTGAGGACACTGTTGAAAACAAGTTTGGGGGAGGTTTGTGCTTATTTTCGCATCATTTGCATATCATTTGCATAAGCACAAAACATTTTCGAAAAACCATAAAAATTTAAAAATTTTCAAAACTATAAAAATATATTTTTGTACATAAATAAGATAATGAAAGTCTAGATAGTGAACAATTACATCCATGAGATTAGAAAATTTTTAGAAAACTAAGAAAATTAGAAGTTTTCTCATACGAACTAGTAATAAGTAGTTATGAGCCGTTGTCCTAAGGGTTAGTAAGATGAAGGACGTCACTAATCTGAGGATAAAACTAAGTCTGAAAAATAGTTTCTATTCTGGAAGCCAAACATTTTGAACGTTGCTACCCTGCTATTCGCACTTACACACGTCTTGAAGCCTGGGATAGTAGAGGATACCTTGAAATGCTCTTGTCTTAAAGCCAAAAGTATGGAAAAAAAAATTGGTGAGAAAAATGGACACTGGTTTTGTTATCACCAAGGGAAATAAAAAATATATAGCAAGGGTGCCTTTTCATCTAGTGCCCTAAGGCCAACTGGTCTGGGAGTCACTGCTATACCTAAGGTGGTGCAAGACGAGGAAAATACACCAAATAAGCAAACACATGAGTAATCGGTTGGTTAGTACCTCAAGAAGTATTAACGGTCGCATGAAAGTGTGTGAGCTCATCGAAAAAAAAAAATATATACTGAGGCTGATGGGCAAGAGTATGATAGCTTGAATTGAATTCTCCGGGTGTAGGGATGTCTTTACACACACGCAGGGTTATATGATCGATGTTTGGAAGAAAGATAGGAATGAAGAATAAGACGATGTTTTATTGAGGGAGGACGTGATTTCTAACATCTTTTCATGACCATTAAGATAGGG
This sequence comes from Agapanthus africanus, assembly GCA_030015575.1. Taxonomy (NCBI): domain Eukaryota; kingdom Viridiplantae; phylum Streptophyta; class Magnoliopsida; order Asparagales; family Amaryllidaceae; genus Agapanthus; species Agapanthus africanus. The sequence continues at coordinate 52,319,735 of CM057350.1, read as the reverse complement.
CTCATGACAACCGAAAAGCTAGCTTAGTTGGAAACCCTAATTTTCAAGGTTTTTCTTTTACGATTCTTTTCTTTAAATGTAATATTCATGATCTTTCTTTTATTATTGGATTTTGTGGGTGCAATCCGCTGAAAACCCTCAGGAGACAACACTCCTCCTACTAGGGACACCTAGAGGTTTAAAGGCTTGTTGCACGTGCTCAGTGCAATCGTGTTGCCTACGAAAGTGTGCTAGTTAGTTTTTCTCTTTCTTTATTTTCTCCTTCTCTTTTTAATAAAACATTCGCTCGAGACGATCGAAATTAAGTTTGGGGGTATTTGATCAGTCGAAAATATTGTATATTTTAGCCGGCAATTTCCCTAACAATTGCATACATTTAGAAGTGTTCGGCATTCATATTCTACATATTAGCAAATCTGTCACAAAATATGAGATTGCATGTACTAGACTTTTAAACCGACACTTTAAGGGAAATTAACCGCATTTCATGGCATCGCATCATTTCTGTATTTGCGCAACACTTGTCTTGAGTCTGTGCAGGAAATACGGAAGAAAATCAAAAGAAGCTGATCAAACAATAAGCCAATTCAATCATTTCAGATCTGGTATCAATGCAGAAGAAATTAGATAATTCAATACATCAGAAGAAGGCCCATACAACAGCCCAAGTTCAACCCAGAAAAAAGCAAAGCCCAAAGCCCACATGAAGCCGCGGATCCGCGGCAGGTAGCTTGCATGCGCCGCGCATCCGCGGCTAAGGGGTGACGTCATCAGTTGATTTTTGGTGCACAATGTTTCTACCATGGCCCACATTCATTTCTGATACCACAAATTCCAGAACTCTCTCGAAGATACTGCCAGATCAGCAAAGAAAATTAAGGAAGGCTAATCCTAATTAAGCTCCTAATTAATCCTCTTCTAGAAGCTCCTCCTAACTAATTACATCTAGAAGCTTCTCCCCTAACTAACTTTTGGAGGGAAATTTGAATTCCCTCAACAAACTTTTGGAGGGAAACTTGGAATTTGAAATCCTAGATCTAGGGTTAGTTATCTATAAATAGGAACCTAGACCTAGGGTTAAAGGCTAATCAATAATCAATAATCATTGGTTCATTCTACACCATCTTCTTCCACAAGTCTCGTGACAAGGCTTGTGCGAAACCCTAACCCTAATTCCACTCCAAATCCAAGATCTTGAGTACCAAATCAAGCAAGAAGCCTTCAACCTTTTAGGAGCCGAGCCGATCTTCAATCGGGCAAGTGATCCAAGCCGATCCGCGATCCACGGAGACGAGCAAAGCCAAATCGACGATCGAATTCTTCCTCTTGTAGTTCTTGAGCGAATGTAATGAAATTGTTGATATAAATAAAAGGTGAAATTCTTTAATCTTGCTTTCTTTTAATTCTTGCATCATGATTAGATCTCAATTTGTAATTGTTGTTCTTGTTGTGATGTTTGAGTAAAACTCCGCTCGTAAAGGAGTCGAGACGATTGTAGAATGATGATGTAACAAATCTTAATACGATTTTAAGTCCTACGAGTTTTGTAAACCCTAGCAAGTTCAAGAATCGATGACCTAGTTTCATAGCGATGCTTTCTTGATTGTGATCGCTCGAAATTAGGGATCTACGATCGTTTCTTGAATTTACTAGAGGCTAGAATATGAATGATATCAATGAAAGAACAAGAGATAAGATGAAACCCTAGTTTCACAAGAAGTCTCTAATTCTCATCGATTATCATCTATCTAGTATCAATTCATCGAAGGATAAGAATACGTAATTGTAAGATTACATCACATCTATAGATCCGATCGATTCCTACGAGCCTTATTTCGATTCTTGAGATTTGGTTTGGAAAAATCAACAAACGATCAATTCTTGATTCTATCTTTTAATGCTTTCTTAGATCTAGTTTTTTTTCATTCTTGAACTTCAACTATAAATCTTGAATTGTTTTGTTTTCTTTTCATTAATGTTTCGACTCACCTAATTCAAAAGACGAACGATTACACTTTCCCTGTGGACGATCCGCACTCACATACAAACTACATCCGACACCGTAGTTGATTGCGGTCAAATAATTTTTGGTTGTGATTTCTTTACAATTTTCTACTACACATCAAGAATTCGTTTCAATCAAATGGCGCCGTTGCCGGGGACTATTTGATTTGATTTACACAACAAGAAATTCTTTACAATCACCACCATCTTTTAAAAGCGTCGCATTCTTCGGTGGGGTGCGAAATCTTTCGATGATATGAGCAGTAGCTAGGATGCATCTCTGCTTCACCAACAGTGTTTCTTTCGGAGGGTGGTAGCTTCATTCCCCTCGATATGGCTTTAGCAAACCTTTTCCTCTTCTTGAACTTGTTTTTATTCGCGACGGATGTCCCTTGATTCGGCGGAAGTGTCTTGACTCTTTCTTCCAGTCGCCGACGCTTGGCCTTTTCAAATATGGCCATCTCACGCTCCCGATCGGCTTTACTTTTCATATGAATTTCACTCAGGAAGGTGTCGATCATTTCGTCTGACGGCCATAGAAGTTCCGGCTCAGGACCTGCCCCCAGTCTCTTGGTGCAATGAGCCTCTTCATCGTCTATCAATGAGTGAGAGATTACATGACAACTTGCTACGTAATCCTCAGATCCATCTGATGAGTCTTCTCCATCATTTCCATCTTCAAGGACGTGGCCGAGGAATTCTTGGAGCGTGATCGGAGTCCGCACCTTCTGGTTGTACTCTTCCAGCGCGTCGATCTGTTTCTGCAGGTCCGTGTGCTTGTCATCAGGCTTCATGGGCTTCTTGGATTTCTTTTTCTTCTTCGGAGATTTCGACGGCTAGGTGTGCGAGCTTTAGCTATCACCACCAATCTTTGGAGCTGGGCGCGGCTTCAGCATCCCTTCGATGATCCAGGGTTCTAACGGATTCTTCCACCTGATTGCCGGGCATGTCTGGAGATCATTCAGCATCCTTTTGGTTTTGGCCGAAAGGGCCACTTCCCATGGAGCTTCTTCAACAAAAGAGCACGCTTCCCCCGGTGTATCCGTCTTTTTAGGAGTGTGCGGTTGTGGTGGGTTTACTTTCCACTTCTCAGACAGCGCAAACTTGTCTTGTAGGTACTGATCCTCGATCCATCCCTTAAAGACGAAGCAATCTTCGATCGGATGGCTTACCGTTTGGTGGTAAGGGCAATAATTGGGATTATTCACTTCGTCGGGTTGCGATGGTCTCCTTGGATTCGGCAGATTGATAAGCCTGTTGCGCATCGCCATCTCGAACAGCCTCTTCGTTTTATCCCGCGGGAATGAGTAAGGGAGCTTCATTTTCTCATTATAATAGCGCTGTCTCTCTTCCAATTGATCCGTTTGTCTTGGAGCACTGGGCTGCTGTTGGGTGTTCGCAACGAAGGTTGCCTTCCCTTTACCCTTTTCGTTTCGCGGTTCCAGCTACGGAGGAGACGGCCTATGGCCCATTTGATCCATCTGGGCTAGCTTGTCGATTAAAGCCTGGAATGTGGTCGGTTTGAAGAACATCATGAACTGTGAAATAGTGGAATGAGGGTCTAGAGTGCCTACGAACATGCCCACCGCTGGTGCTTCTTCAATGCGCTGTTCGCACTTCGACCACAGATTCCGTCATCGGATTGCGTACTGAACCCATGTCTCGCCCGGCTTCACCCTGGCATTGATCAATGCCGTTATTGGGGTGCGTTCACTAGCACTTGCGAATCGTTGGGTGAACAACAACTCCATTTCCGCGAAAGTTTTGACGGAGTCATTTGGAAGTTCGGAGTACCACTCGAATGCCGTCTCCGATAAGCTGCCGACGAATTGGCGAAGCAAAAGCTTATCATCACCGCCGGTGTTGCCACAAAGAGCCCTGAACTGGGCGACATGTTGATAGGGATTGCCTGTCCCCTTGTACACATGGAATTTCGGGATCGTGTAGCCCGGCGGGTACTTTATCTGATCATACCAGCCTGGATACGGTCGCCCAGTTCTAACAATTTGCCCAGCTGCTTCATTCGCCTGGTGAACTCGTATCTGCTGAGTGATATAATCATCCAGGGCGGCTTTGGAGATTGTCTCTTCCTTGGCTGTTGACAGAGCCGACAGAGGGTTTGATATTTCTCCTCTATCATCTTCAATTATTACTGGACGATCTTTGGTTGGGGGGTCTGGCTGGATCATCATGCCTACCATATCCTGGAATAGAAGAGCCATTTGCTTTATATTGGCCGCTTGTTCCGCGGTCTCTTTGTCCTTCTTTTCAAGCATTCTCCGAAGGAATTCAGCATCAGTTTCCTGCTCATGGCGTTACTCCGAGGATGCTTCTGGGCTTGCTTTCGGTCCTGTGAGCGCGGCCATCGTGGTCATCATCTCCTGAAGCTTCCGCTGTTGCTCTTGGGCTTTTGTCACGGATCGCGTAAGAGGTCGATGACCTGTAGAGATACGGCTATCCTCTTTTCTGGATGCCATATAGACGGTATGCACCACCATGCCCCCAGACTTAGGACGTTTAGGCTCAGTGCCCTTGACATTTGTCGACGGCACGAGGATTTTCTCCGGCCTTCTCCTCTTATGAGCGGTCGAAGTTGAGGGGGCCGCTGCAGTGGGCACCCAAGTAGCCGTCGTCTTTTGTGGCTTAACAGGACGGTTCTCTTCCTGTCGGACCTTCAGCTTCTTCTGCCGGCGGGGATAGTCTTGATCAACTACCGACTCTCGGACTTGTCGCCAGATTTTGTAAACTTTAGAAGACAGTCGTTGAGGGGACTGTTCTGGCTTCATTTCTATGACGGTCTCCACCGGCGGCGGAGATCTTTTTAGTATGGTGGTAGGCGAGTTCCTACGCACCTTGTTCAGTAGCTCAAAGTTGTTCCCAGTTGGAACAACAACATTAACTTCCACCGTTGGAGCTGGTGGAGTCAGCCCAGAGGGGGGGTTGCCCCCAGCCTTCCTTACTCGGCGCCAGTGGCGACGTCGAGCGTGTCGAGCTGTTGGGGTTGGTTCAGCGATGGGGATGGCTTTGTCTTGCTCCCTGTTCGGGTGAGGCGCCGCCGGTGCCAGCCTCTTGAAGACTGACGTCTTTTGAGTAGTGGTATTCAATCTGTCAAAGACAGACCTTTGAGTAGGAACGGGAGCCGGGGCGAGAGCTGGAGCAGCAGTCTTGTAAAGACTGACCCTTTGGCAGGAGAAGCTGCCTTGACGACTTCAGGAGCAGGGATGGCTATCTTCTTTGGGATGGCCACTTCAGGTATCATGGGCTTCTTGGCAGACCCATCGGAGTTCAGGCTCAGTCTGGCGAAGACCGAGGAGTTGGAGCTGGACGACCCATTGAGAGGGGCCGTGGTAGTAGCAAGACGATCGAAGACCGACTTCATGGGAGCTTCCAGTGCTGGCATAGGAGCGTTGAAGCTCGTTGGCGGGAGCATGGTCCCGAAAAACAATCCCGTGGTGGCCTGGGTGACCTGTTCCACCGGTATCGTGAATAGGGAAGCCGCTTGGGGCCCGTAGGCTATGCTTCCAGATGAGGCGGAGCGCGAGTTGCAGCCTAACTTCACACAAGTGGATGCCATTGATGTTTCGCTTTCTGCACCAATAAAGAAACCAAATCTTAGTACCTCAAACCCAAGGACAACCATATTAAACCGCGATTCATTCGCGAACACGACACACGAAGTGTGGAGTGGAAAGAGGAAAAGGTCCCACCGGGCGTGCCAGAATCTGTTTCCCTCCGAAAGACGGAGACGCGACCGCATAGGTCCGTCTTGCCTGAAATTCGAGGCAGATGCTAATTGGTGCTATCCGTCCACCTCTCCGAAGATGCTAAGTTGATTTATGGCACCATGTATCGAAGGTTTAAACGGATGCGGCCGATGTAGCATACTTCGTCAGATTACCCCTCGTTTGAGGGGTTTTTTGATTGTGGGGACGCTCTTCCCTTCAGGCGCAAGCCCCTGCAGTTAATTACGCTACCGCATCGCGATAACAACTTTCTCCTTCTCCAAATGGTCACTTCGTGTCGTGGGTGTTTGTTTTGTTTGTGGTTGCCCGTGGATTGTATACGGAAACTAAGTTATGTTGTCGCCCGTAGGGCGTGGACTAGTCCAAATCCGTATCTTTCTTAGATTTGGGTTTGGGGGTTGGGTTTAAGGATACATTAGCCTCATTTGAGACTAAGATCAACTTAAACGTATGTTAAGGATACGTTAGTCTAATTTTAGACTAAGATCAACTTAACGGGATCGTTTAGATCCGACAAGAGAGCAATTGGGCTCTGCTGTTTAGTTTAGTGACATTGCGGTCGATTGTTAGTTTAAGGACATTACGGTCCATTGTTAGTTTAAAGACATCGCTGTCGAGGTTAAGGACATCATAGTCCGTGGATTTAAGGACTCCACAGTCCGATGTTAGTTTTAAGACGTCACGGTCGAGGTTAAGGACATCATAGTCCGTGAGTTTAAAGGACCTCACAGTCCGATGTTAGTTTTAAGACGTCACGGTCGAGGTTAAGGACATCATAGTCCGTGAGTTTAAGGACCTCACAGTCCGATGTTAGTTTAAAGACATCACGGTCGAGGTTAAGGACATCATAGTCCATGAGTTTAAGGACCCCACAGTCCGTAGTAATGTGTGGTTGTTGGGACCCGTCATCTCTCTGACAACGTTGAAGGATTACAACGACATATATCAGAGGAGTAACAAGATGAACCCTCGAACCAGCGTGAATTGTTTGAAAGATCTGTTGCCCAGTTTGGGACTAAGATCTGTTGAGTATTTATGAGCAGATGTGCTCAGTTCAATATAAGTTGAGGACTTATGGCCCGAATTGGGCTAAGTCCAATTAAAAATGTTTAACATTTTTAGTTGCTCTAGCTATTAAGCCTTTATTTAGGCTCATCCCTTTCAATAATGCTAGGCATTGGGCTCTGACATTTTTGTCTTGTATTGAATGCATAACATTCATTAGAAACAAAGCTTGTTCTGACAGTGCGCCACGTGACGCGCCAAGCGCATCACGCTTCTGTCAGGTAGCGCACACGAAGAGGACACATGTCGCGCTTAGCGCTAAGCGCTACTTCATTAGCGCATTGCGCTTTTAATTGATCAGATGCGCCCTGTGCTATTGAAAAGTGCCTTGCACTCATGAATTGCGCCCTTGCGCTCATTGGACCGGCGCTCAGCGCCAAAACCTGCCACGTGTCAACCAGAGACACAATGTTAGTTTTAAGACATCACGGTCGAGGTTAAGGACAAGATTGACAATTATATACTATCTACAAACCGCACTTGCTAAAATCACATGGCAAACAACACAGCAAGAAAGAAGAAAGCAGAGAGATGACACAAGACATTAAGAAGAACGTGTATCTTTTATTCATGAATTCGATTGGGTACAAAATATATCATATGAAAGAATAAAAGAACAAATACATTTTATTCAAAATTACAAATGGTACAAAAAATTTTATTGAGAGGAAAGTGCTTTCAATAATCCAATCATCCGCTCGCGCACTTCCCTAAGCCCCTCTTCCTGATCAGCTGCCGCGGCCAACTCCGCTTCGACCTGGGCTCGCTGCTGCAAGTAAGACGAGAGTTGTCCCTCGACGGCCCGCTGAGCTGCTTCACGATCTTGTGCATCCCGCTCGACGACGTCGAGCTTCTGCCTCAATGTTAACCCATCAGAGATATATCGCAGAAGGCCTTCGAATATAACTTTCAACTGGGCAGCGTTCGCATCGACCTCAGCATGTAGTCGAGCAGACTCGCTTGAAGTTTCTTTACATTCCCTTTGCTTTAAAGCCACTTCTTGTTCAAGATGGCGGAAGTAAGAAGTGCTCTACTCGATCCATGCAGCCCGTTGAGTGCTCATAGCCAGAATCTCAGATGCAGGACGCTTAAGCTCAAGCTCATGCAAGCAAGCCTCAATTTCCCTGCAGCGATTAACCTAAGACTCAACGACGCCCTCACCATGAAAGTTCATGAGCGTCGCCAGCATAGGGTTAACCTCTATGGCAAAATCCGCAGCAGATGTGGGAGTCTCTTCGTCAAACTCCTCGATATATTCGCTCAGCATGCGTAGACTGGTCACAGCACCTTTGGATGATGGACGCCTGGAAAAAGGCCCTGCTGGCATTATAATGCGAGACTCGAACGGGGCTGGAGTCGATGTGATTGCTGCAAAATAGATCATAATCAGATGTCGGCTCAGGAAATAAAGAAAATACGCAAAAAGTAGAGTCTACTATACCGGTTGCGGCAGGGGGCAGAGCTGGGAGTACTGGTGGCGCAACGACGGCCTCGTCCCCCCTTCAATTCGTAAGGCTACAAGCAATATGAAGAAGAGTTAGCAGTAATACGACTGCCCGTTAAAGAAAAGGACGTCGTTTAGAGAAAATACTCACTTATACCGGCAGGTGGACTAATCTCTGACAAGAAGGAGAAGTGTGGTTGCAGCACCTGATACAGGTGGTCAAAAAGGAATCCTGCAAGGACGCAATATTGCAACGTCAGTACGTAGGTTATACAGCTTAAAAAATAAGACTGATGAGTCACTAATCCGCACCTTCCAACATCTAAGATGGTATGAAAGAGGGTAGAGGAGATGCCACCGTCAAGGCGGTAGCTGATGGCGCTGCCTCGGGTAGTACGACATCAGTACTAGCCGCACCTGCATTAGAAACAAGATAAACCCTGTCAGAAAATATTACAGAATAAAAAGAAGGGCGGTGACCTAAATTTTACCTGATGAGTCGCCAGCCGGAGCCGTGATGAGGGCGTCACTTGATACAACGGCGTCATCTCTCTCCTCCATCGGGGTGGTCTCACCTCCCGTCGCCTCATCCCCTGACTCCATGAGAGCCGTCATCACGCTCGCGACGTCAGGAGACGGCAGAGAACCGTAGGCAGGAAGAGCGATGATCGGAGCGGTGCCCGACTCTTGAGAAAGAGCGGCCATCTCGGGCCCAGCAATTGCAGCCACATCGCCTACCGCCACCTCGGGTTCAGCAGCTACCTCCTCCACCGCGCCCTCAGGCTCAGCCGTCGCTGCCATTTCTTCGGTAAGGCTCAGCCCTACAAGACAAGATATATGAGAACCGATAGTTTAAAACTTTGACAACGGAACCTCACGGCACATTACCTGAAGTTGATTTACCGTTCGCTTCCCGAGCCGCACGTGCCGCCCGTCTATAAGTAGTAGACAAGGCGACCGGAGACTCCTCTGAAGGAGTAGCAGCAGGGGCAGCGGCGCTTGAACCTGCTCCCGCAGCTAAAGCAGCACTGCGCTCCCTTGCTGCGCGCCTCAGGTGCTTCCTTTCCTCCCGAGCCGTCAAAACAGACCTTTTAGAAGCCTCCTTCAACAGGACGTTATTGTCCACATCCAGGGTTACCTCTGGAGCTGCCAAGGCTTCCGTCATCGGTTTTGTAAGTAAGGACTCTTTCGGCAGTACCGAAGAGGCTGGGACTTCGGTAGCTGGCCCGGGAAGAATTTCCGCATCAGCTTGCGTGATCGGCATCGTGGTCCTTGCGATAAGACAAAGAAAGGGTCAGATCACTCATAAGAAACAAAGGCGGAAACATGGCGAACCGAAATGTACCGAGGCCCAAGGAGGCCCGAAGTCGTTCCTCTTCCTCAAAAGTCTTGAGAGAAGCGGCGAGAGCTTCTTCGGTAGAAATGCCTATTGAAGAAGGAAAAGCGTCAGTCAAAAAAAAAAAACAATAACACAAGTATGATGCAATGGAGAAAAATACAACTAAAGATTACCTGATCGCGCGAGGATAGCTAACCTCTCTTCACGTCTTGCTAATCGCTCGGAAGCTGCAATGGCAGCCGCCTGATCAGTATCATCTGGCGGCATGAACAAGCCCTCATTGGTCCCATACTTGCTCAAGCCCTCACTATAAGGAGCATGAGGCTCCTGGCCGAGTACCACGTTAAGAGAAAACATTGACCTTTTCTTCTTCTGAGAGCGAGCTCCGGTTGCAGCCAACACCAGCTTGCGCTTAGTGGCTACCTTAGGACGGCGGGTCCCGATATCCGAGCCCACGCCGGATTCGGGCGAGGGTACATTCACTGTCTCCGTGCGAGCATGAGGCACCGATGGCGCATTCACCGTCTCCACAGAATCACGGGGTAATCTGCGCGTCGGGCTTAGCACACGTGGAGGCTCAACTGCAACAGCCTCTCTTAGCGGAGGGGGCACAGCGATCCGTCGCCTTAAAGGGACGTTGCGATCGCACTCTTGCGATCGAGCAACAGCCGCCTCTCCTCCCTGATGACAGCACCCATCGCGTGCTGATACCAGGCCCCGTATACGTTAAAGGCCCTCGGGATGCAACTTGGCTTGCTAATGAAGAAGTGGGAGCCCGTATTCAAGCGCATAAAGTGATGCAGTGCACCCCGTATTCCCTCTCTGGTGGCAGCAGGTTCTTCCAAAAACGCCTCCAGTGGGACCCCCTAGTTATAACTTAGCTGCTGGGCAAAATGATGGGGGTTGTATCTCATAAAAAGCGCCGCATCATTTTTTCTGAATACGAGGAAGCCCAGCCTGATGGAGTACAGATGTAGAATCTCCCGAGCTTTCAACACGGAGGCCCCGTCCTTAAAATTGTCGCCCAATGCCAGCACCGTCTTGGAAGTTTCCTGTCCGATTGTCAGGACTTTGTCTGTGAAAGACATACCAGCCCCGACCGTGCGCGGACGAAGAAGCAAGCCCCTAGCTTCCCGCTGAGACGGATTCACGATAGACGCGTCAACCAGTCGCATAATTCATGGGAGCTTGCATTTCTCGTAAAACGAGGGTCTTTTATGAATACCAAACAGCCCAAGCACGTGCATTTCCATCCACGAAGTAAAGTAGTGCATCGGGAAGTTGGCAGCTTGCACCCCCGGTTCAGTTGTATCCGCCGCTACGCTAAGACCGTGGTATAGGTGGGCCAGCCCGGCAATCCCGATGGCCACTTGTATTCCGGCCACCATTCAATGTGCGGGGTAGAAGACGGACGGCCTCATATAGCGAGGGTGCATGGGGAGCGCGAACCAACACAACCATAGCCCGAGAAACCCGAGAAAGAAAGTTTCCTCGTCAATGCCCGGAGCGGCGATTTCGGACAGAGGGATGATCGCGGTATCGGGAAGATAAAAACCCTTCTGATCATCTTCCAGTGCTGGTCGACGGTCCAAGCCAAAGCCAAAGGGATCGTCAAGCTTGGAAATTTTTTCGCCTCGTTGCGATAGAATCTCCGGGCGAAGAAACCGGGTAATGAAGTCTGCGAAGCTGACCCCCCGGCCTCCGGATTCCAAGAAGAGGCTCTCGTACATGTTCAGCACCTTTATCAGACTAGGAAACTGGTGCTGAATAGCGTTCTCCGGCGTTAGGCCCATCACCACCGTCTTGGTGGCAAAGACGTATTCATCCGGAGGAAGCAGCTCCTCATAGTGCTCCCCCCTCACCGGCAGACCGGAAATCTCAGCAAATTCTTCTAAGGAGATGAAGACTTCTCTGTCCAGTAGAAGAAAGGTATGGGTTGGGATGTTCCATTGCTCCAGGAACGCCTTAATCCACCATGTCGGAGGAGCAGAATATTGGAACAGCGAAGCATAAACCGCAGGGTATAGACCGATCTTCAGCAGGTACGTCTTCTTCGCTGACAAAATGTATCTGGCCTACTGCAAATACCCGGCCGAATGTCGGGGGGTCAACCCGATGTTGTAGGGTTGTCCTCAAGGGCGCGACTCGCCCTGGCATATGCGCCGCCCCAAAGTATCCAAAGCTGCCGGCAGCTGCATGGGTATGGCGGCAATCGAAGGTTGAAGAAGACCCTCCGAAGTCCAATTGACAACCTTCACGGCATAGTTCACCGGGGGTGCATCTGCATACGAAATCGATGAGATCGGATTTGACGGCGTCGCACAAGAGAAGCTTCGGCGACCTTTGATAATCTGGTCGTACCACCTACCCCACAGGTGAAGGTTTTTGTGTTCCGGGTCATAGTCTCTAATGAGCGCGAGAACCTCACGGTCCACCGGTGCCTCAGGGAATCCTCCCTCTGAACGGAAAAATGGGAAAGAAAGATCGGAAGACATGTCACCTGTGAGAAAGAACGGAATTTAATTATCAATATTATAATTTAATTTTAAAATCTTGACGCTCGGCACTTTAAAATTTGTACCACACTGCAATGCAGTGGAAAGGGGACCAAAGGTGGACCCACAAAATCCAGATGACAATGCATCAATTAATAAAACAGCCTCATCATTGGATGAGGCTGTCAATTAATGAGGAAATCCTCAAGGAATATTCTCATTGAATGAGAAATCCCTCGGGAAAAGGAGAAAATCTCCCTTTGAGAGCAAAGCTCTGTAACAGAGTGACACTTGTCAAACTCTTGTCATGAAGGAATAAAATTCCTTAAAGTGCCTAGCTCTGTAATGATGATGGAAAATCCATAAAAAATTAATTAAAATTAAAATTAATTCTTGAGAATTAAAAATTCTGGGATCTCTAAGATCCATGAAAAAACTCTTAAGAGTTCTTCATCAAAAGATTGAATAATCTACATATTATCAAAAGAGAAAAGCTCTGATGCATGGGATAAGAAACCCCAAGAAAAGATCTGTTTAGATCTATGGATTCTTGAGAGCAAGGCTCTGTTTATGAAACCCTAAAGGGGTTTTCTTTAGATCAAGGATCTATGGAGAGGAAGGCTTTGTTAATGGGTAAAGACCCTAATTTATTAAAATTAATTTAATTTTACCTAAGTTTGGTAGAGTTCTAACTCTTGAAAGTTCTTGAACAGAAGAGCAAGGCTCTGAATAAAAATTCTTGAGAAGAAGATGATAATCATCTGAGGACCAAAGGTCCTATTTATAGGCACTGAACCGCCTCTTCAACTTCTGAGTTGATCCAAGGGCTCAGATGTTGCCACCGCTGCACTCACGTGTGCGCCACGTGAGCGCAACGGTGGAGGGCATTTGTTTCCCCCAATCAGAGCAAACCTCTGTTTTGAATTTCAAAATTCAAAAATTGAAGCAACGCTTCAGATCCCGTGCGCTGCGCGCTGCATGCCACGTATCAAGCACAGACGCGCTAGCGCCAGGTGCGCTGCGCCCTAAGCAGCGCACCCCCCAATCAGAGCAAAGCTCTGTTTCAAAATTCAAAATTTAAATTGAAGCAATGTTTTAGATTCTGCGCGCTGCGCGCTGTGCGCTACGTGTTAAACACAAGTGCGCTAACGCAGTTGCGCTGCGCTCTGCGCTGCGTGCCACGTGTCAAACACGGGTGCGCTAGCGCGGGTGCGCTAGCGCAGTTGCGCTGCGCGCCACGTGTCGAACGTAGGTACGCTAGCGCAAGGTGCGCCAGCGCTGAGATTAAAAATTCCCCACCATCAGATCAAAAGATCTACTAATTATAAATTATTAATTAATCAGCACTAAAATTCTGTTATGGAAAGATTTTTCAATCTTATTAAAACAAGAAGATTATCTTCTGTAAAACAGAAACCCCAGGATCAAAGATCCAACGGTGGGAAATATTCCCAAATCAAGCAGAGAAAGATATCTTAAAACTGATTTAACAAATCATTTGGCCCTATATAAAGGACCCTAGATTTCAAGTCTAAAGGGATAGAGATACAGAATAGACAGAAAAGAGAGAGAGAGAAACCCTCTGCAAAAGAAGAGAAAGCTCTTAGAAAAAAGAAGATTTTTCTTCATCTTCAAGTTAAAAAGAACTATGTTCTTGAATAATAGAGATGAAGCCATCTCATAAAAAGAAGAACCATCTTCTAAAAAAGATCAGAGATCTAAGAAAAATACTAAGGTCTTTAATAAAAAAGAAAAGATCAAAAAGATCTAATCATAAAAAAACTAAAAGAAGTATTTTACTTCATTCACAGATCTTTTGATCTATAAAGGCAGAGCCTTTTATAAAAACAAGAACTTTTGTTCTTGGATCTTGAGGAAGAAACCTCCTTTGAAGAACATAAATTTGTTCTTTGATCTTAAAATTGATGAGATGCGCCCTGTGCTATTGAAAAGTGCCTTGCACTCATGAATTGCGCCTTTGCGCTCATTGGACCGGCGCTCAGCGCCAAAACCTGCCACGTGTCAACCAGAGACACAATCTGCGCTTTGCGCTTCTGAAACAGTGCACTGCGCTCATGAATCGACGCTAAGCGCCAGAACATGCGCCACGTGTCACTCACTGGCGCGCTAACAGACTAGTGCAAAGCGCTCATAAATTAAAAGCGCAATGCGCTAATGAACTAGCGCTTAGGGCTAAGCGCGACACGTGTCCTCTTCGTGTGCGCTACCTGACAGAAGCGCAATGCGCCTGGCGCGCCACATGGCGCACTGTCAGAACAAGCTTTGTTTCTGATGAATGCTATGCATTCAATACAAGACAAAAATGTCAGAGCCCAATGCCTGGCATTATTGAAAGGGCTGAGCCCAAATAAAGGCTTAATAGCCTGAACAAAAATAAAATGTTAAACATTTTTAACTGGACTTAGCCCAATTCTGGCCATAAGTCCTCAATTTATATTGAACTGAGCCCATCTGCTCTTTTAACCAATTCACATCGGTTCGAGGGTACATCTCTTTACTCCTCTGATATCTGTCGTTGTAATCCTTCAATGTCGTCAGATAGGTGACGAGTCCCGACAACCACACATTACTATGGACTCTGGGGTCCTTAAACCCATGGACTATGATGTCCTTAACCTCGACCGTGATGTCTTAAAACTAACAACGGACTGTGGGGTCTTTAAACCCATGGACTATGATGTCCTTAACCTCGACCGTTATGTCTTTAAACTAACATCGGACTGTGAGGTCCTTAAACTCAAGGACTATGATGTCCTTAACCTCGACCGTGACGTCTTAAAACTAACATCGGACTATGAATTCCTTAAACTCACGGACCATGATCTGCATGGGCCACCAACAAAACCTGTCATGTCCCGCTTCCCAGTGTATGGCGAAGGGGACGCGACGAGACCGCTACGTGTTACTCTGAAGTAAATATGCTAAACGTATCTAAGCAATATAAATAAAAATGCACAAGAGAAAAATGTAGTGAAACAACAACTTTATTTATTAACATTCTTTTGTATAATGCATGGAAAAGTAAATACATCTGAATGAAAGCAATGCCTAAACAATGGCATAACAGAAATAGAAAGTAAAGAAATGAAATGTGTACAAGTGTAACTACAGCTCAGGATCTTCAATAAGCTGGTCCAAGTCTTCAGTGCTAGGCTCGATCTCTGGAAGGTCCGAAACACCTGACGACATTTAAAGAAGAAGAAAGAGAATGTCGTCAGCAAACAAATCGCTCGGTAAGTCCCAAAGATAAGGGAGAAATAGAAAAGACAGAGAGTAAGAGAGAGAGTGTAGCTTTTAAAGTTGTATTATATTGTATTAGTGTTTATTCCCCGCCAAAAACACGGAGACGCGACCGCGCGGGTTCGTCTTGCCTGAATTTTGGGCAGATGCTAATTGGTGCTATCCGTCCACCTCTCCGAAGATGCCAAGTTGATTTATGGCACCATGTATCGAAGGTTTAAATGGATGCGGCCGATGTAGCAGAATTCGTCAGATTCCCCCTCATTTGAGGGGTTTTTGATTGTGGGGACGCTCTTCCCTGCAGGCGCAAGCCCCTACAGTTAATTACGCTACGCATCGTGGTAACAATTTTCTCCTTCTCCAGATGGTCACTTCGTGTCGTGGGTATTTGTTTTGTTTTTGGATGCCCGTGGATTGTATACAGAGACAAATTTATGTTGTCGCCCGTAAGGCGTGGATTAGTCCAAATCCGTATCTTCTTAGATTTGGGTTTGGGGGTTGGTTTTAAGGATACGTTAGTCTCATTTGGGACTAAGATCAACTTAAACGTTTGTTAAGGATACGTTAGTCTCATTTTAGACTAAGATCAACTTAACGGGATCGTTTAGATCCAACAAAAGAGAATTTGGACTCTATAAATTAGGGACATTGCGGTCAATTAGTTTAAGGATATTACGGTCCAATGTTAGTTTAAGGACATCTCGGTCCAGGTTAAGGACATCATAGTCCGTGAGTTTAAAGACCTCACAGTCAAGGTTAAGGACATCATAGTCCGTGAGTTTAAAGACCTCATAGTCAAGGTTAAGGACATCATAGTCCGTGGGTTTTAAAGGACCCCACAGTCCGTAGAATGTTTGGTTGTCGGGACCCGTCACCTCTCTGAAGACGTTGAAGGATTACAACGACAAATATCAGATGAGTAAAGAGTTGTACCCTCGATCCGATGTGAGTTGGTTGAAAGATCTGTAGTCCAATTTGGGGATAAGATCTATTAATATATTTATGAGCAGATGAGCTCAATTAATATGAGTTGAGGACTTATGGCCAATCTTGGGCTAAATCCAATCAGGTTAAAATGTTTAACATTTTATTTTGGGCTGTTGAGCCTTTATTTGGGCTTGGCCCTTTTAACAATGCTGAGCATTGATTTATACCTTGACAATGTTTTTGTCTTTTATTGAATGCTGGGCATTCATCAGAGCTCTGGGCTTATCAAAGAACAATTTATATTCTGTCAGCGCAATACGTGATGCGCTAGGCGCTTTGCGCCAGTCAAAGAGCACAGTGCGCTTCTGCCACATGGCGCACATGTAAGGGACACGTGTTGCACTCAGTGCTAGGCGCCAGATGATGAGCGCATGATTCCAGTTTATGAACGCTGAGCGCTAGTTCATGAGCGCATTGCGCTTTCAGTTTAGTGGCGCACACGTGAGTGTCACGTAGTGCGCTTGGCGCTGAGCGCCAGCCCATGAGCGCAGTGCGCTATTTCAAGAGCGCAGAGCGCTAGTGGTTAATTGGCGCATACACGGTTGACACGTGGCGCATTTGGCGCTGAATGCCAGTCCAGAGAGCGCAGAAGCACAGTTCAAGAGCGCAAAGCGCAGTTCAAGAGCACAAAGCGCATCTGATCAATTTTATGATCTGGGAAACAAATTTATGTTCTTTTAAAAGAGACTTTGTCTCAAGATCTAAGAACAACAATTCTTATTTGCAGGAGATATTTCCAATCTCTTACATTGATTAAAGGCTTTGCCTTTATAGATCCATGATTTGTGAGAAGAATTATGTTCTTCTTCATTTTTTATTTTATGATGAGATCTCTTGATTTTTTTGTGAAAGACCTTGGTCTTGTAGATCTATGATCTTTAAAGAAGTAAATTCTTCTTTTTATGAGATGATTTCATCTCTATGTTCATCATTATCATTTTTACCTTGAAGAAGGATTTTCTTGCAAGAGCTTGCTCTTTATCTTTGAGTTTCTCAAAGTTTATGGGGGGATTTCTCTGTTTAAGACCGGAAGTCTTAGGGCCTTTATATAGGGCAAGCTGATTTGTTGAATCAGTTAAAGAGATCTTTCTCTGATTGATTTGGGGATATTTCCCCACCATTGGATCTCTGATCCTAGGGCTTCTGTGTTACAGAAGGCAATCTTCTTGTTTTTAACAAGATTGATAAATTTTTCCATACAGAATTTATTCTGTCTTTTGGTAATTTTTATTTACCATTGGATCATTGATCCAACGGTGTTCTGATTTACAGAGCACAATCTTGTTATTTGGAAAGATTTTGAGGAATCTTTTCTTAACAGAATTTAATTCTGATTATTTAATGATTTATCATTATTATTAGATCTTTGATCTAACGGTGAGGAGATTTTAGTTCCAGTGCTAGCGCACCCGTGCTTTGCACGTGGTGCGCTGCTTAGAGCGCAGCGCACCTAGCGCTAGCGCACCCGTGTCTTACACGTGGTGCGCTGCTCAGAGCGAAGCGCACCTAGCGCTAGCGCATCCGTGTCTCACACGTGGTGCGCTGCTCAGGGCGCAGCGCACCTAGCGCTGCATCTGAAGCGTTGCTTCATTTTGTAATTTAAATTTCAAATAGAGCTTTGCTCTGATTGGGGGAAACAAATGCCTCCCCACCGTTGCGCTCACGTGGCCCACATGTGAGTGCAACGGTGGCAGCATCTGTGCCCTTGGATCAACTCAGAAGTTGAAAAGGCATTTCAACGCCTATAAATAGGATCTTTGGTCCTTTAGATGATTCTGTTCATCTTCCTCTTGTTTTCTGAGAATTTTTATTCTCCCATAGAACATAACTCTTCATTTTAAGAAATTTTCAAGAGTCAAAACTCTGCCAAAATTTAGGTAAAATTTTTTTTAACGATCTGGGGTTTTACCCATTAATAGAGCCTTGCTCATTATAGATCCTTGATCTAAAGGAAACACTTTTTTAGGGTTTCATTAACAGAGCTTTGCTCTTTCGAAACCATAGATCTAAAGAGATCTTCTTTCTGGGTTTCTTAACCCATGAACAGAGCTTTGCTCAGAAAGAACTCTTAGAGTTTGTTCATAGATCTTGAAGATCTCAGAATTTTTAATTCATAAAATATTGATTTTAATTTTTCAGATGGATTCTTTCATCATCATTTTTTCCAGAGCAAGGCTCTTGAGGAATTTTTATTCCTTCATGATCAGAGTTTGACAGGTGTCACTGTAAGTCTACGGTAGCGCCCCGGCCATCTGTCCGAGGCCAAAATGCGGAAACGAAAACTTTTTCTTAACTAGAAACTGGCGCTATCGTATACTTTTTCCCGGATCGAACCATTAACCTATAACTAGCTATCTAGAGAGAGGGTTGGAAAGCTATACCGATCGATCCGTGTCCTTCGGTCTTTGGCCACCATCCCAAGCTCCTCGCCGCAAATCCGGTCTCGATCTCCTCATCGGAAAGGGCACCACATCTATGAGTCTTTTTACGGGCTCCCGCTTCATCTGAAGCAACTCGGGCACGAAGTGTACTAGCCGACGTGTCCAAGGTGTTGTAGAGAATGTTTGTGATCACTTTGTCTCTTGTATCCATTGCATGGATGGAGTTTGAAGGTGTTGCCATTCATGGAGATTATGAGCTAGAGAAAGAAGAAGAAGAGAAGAGCCTTTTCTTTTCTTGTGTTGTATGATATAATGAGAGAGTGAGAGTGTTATGAAAAATACAAGACCAAAAAACAACTCATGGCAGCCCCTCTCTCTCCTTATCATATTAAGACTCAAATCCATCATCAAATGTGACATATGCACAATAAAAGAGACCATGAGTCACTAGGTTTGCATGTGTCACAATTAATGCACAAAATGATAATTTCTAGCTCATAATTTCCATATGCAAATATTAATCCAAATGTTTGCAACAATAAAAAGATACGGCAACATCTAAAGTAAACTCGTGATGGATCACAAGGATACCTCTCACCTGTATATACATACCTGCATCCGCATTCCGACCGAATGCGAATGCGATGAGACTAAAGTAATCCAACAAATCTAACACTAGGATCCGGCTTAAACCAAAGCCCACTAGTATGATCCGTCCGATCATGATCCGTGCACTACTGCACGTATATGATCGAACCCTGCCATATATCATACGGTCTCTACAACGTTTCGCCCGAAACTTGAAAACTGTCTGTGGGGGACTCTAAAGACCCGTCAATACTTTGGCTGTGGATTTAACCACTAGCACGTCAGAGGTACTAGCTGTACGTAACGGGCTACCAAGTATTGAACAAAAGGGAGGTCGATGAGCGAACTCATCCGGACACCCTACTGAGCCTGTCAGTGACAATATCCGTACAGTCTGGTCCGTTCGTCTATGAGCATCGCATGGCGGGCCTACGGGGTTGGTAAAAGTCAGACCCCCAAAAGCGGTACAAGTCGTGTCGGAGTGTAGCCCAGAACACCCTGAGATACTACTGGAATACCTACCAGTAAATCTCCTGCCTTGGCCAAGGACTTCGTGTAATGGCTCTCCTAGACACAGCGCGATCTCACCCCCAATACCGGGAGAGATGAAACCCCTGCCGATCCGCTCACTGCCTCCATATGGCTCGGGACTGTACCCAACTAAAACCTGTTTGCACGACTCCTTTGAGCCGTGGTAGGGTAGTAATCAAAGCACAGTGGGAACTCACACGAGACAAATAACGATCTCAGGTCGATGAACTAACCTGTACACATGTCACCAGGGAACTGCTATCTGACGTCAGGTATAATACCAACTAGCATGTTTCCGGCAAGTCCTGTCCGATGTACTCATAACCCAATGAGCACCTGTATACATCTTAGGTGAACCGACTGACACCAATGGCTTGTGAGACCGGCCACCGCCCCTCGTCGGGGTCTTGACTGTATACACTAGTCTACTAATAGAATATCGATGCCCAGTCTCGAAACTCCCACGACTAGGGACCTTTTAAGGATGTGCTTATAGACCCCAGCTCCCACGTATATGATCGCCATCATACTGCTGGTAGTCAAGCAAGAATCCTAAGGGCTCTATCAATGTGTAATAGCGACCTATGAGGTCACCTAAAGTAGTACATGATGATAAAGATAAACCAGATAGCATACTATCATCTTGAGTAAGACTGTCCTACCGGCATAGGTCCTCCCTCAATCATTGCAATCACATGCCTGTGATCCAATAATTGACTTTGAGGGCACTATATCTAACAATCTCTCACTTGCACTCAAGGATAATTATTGTGATGTCGCATACTCATAGTCCGTATGATACCGAACACCCAACTCCTCTACTAATCAGTTTCACAAAGCCCGTTTGCGAAACTATTGCGTTCGAGGAATAACCTCAGTGAGTGGATTCGCCCTGATGTTTCTTTCTATGTCTCTCTTTATCTCAAGTTCGCGGAGAAAGCCATCTCCCGAAATGAGCAATACCCGTCTTAGAATATGTCTGGATATCTGATGGGACCTAGTTCATAAATGAACTCCAAATCCAAACTTCTTAGACTGTATCGTCAACTGAAATTAATCAGTATCCTGCGCCATGCCTCCCTCAGTATCCGCTTGGACCACCTGTCCAAAATACTGCCCTTTGTCAGAGGGAAAACTACAACTCTGACAGCCACTCTGTCATCCAGGACACTTTGGAAGCCTGGAATGATAACCGTCTCCCAAAAGAGGCTGTTGTTATCATATCTCTAGAACATCCACTTATGTTCTAAAACTTCTTCCGAACGTTTCTCCAGGATAGGATTAATATCAACTTATTGCATCTAGTGTAAAAACAACATCTGGTGTGGTACTTGACATCTCATGATTGACTCAATTGCCTAAGCAAGTGATCTGCCAATCATGCACATCCCTCTCCCCTTTAGTCTGTAAGACACCTTTAGAGAGGGTGACTCCATTACCTGCAGGTACACTACCGTGCCAGGAGTCGTCTATTCTAAAACACCTTTAGAATGCTGTCTGAGTATCCAGATTGGGAAACTACCTAAATCTAGATCTAAAACCATAGATCTGGTTACCAGAATGTCTGACATAAAATCCATGTCCTTTGTGGAGAAACCACTGTGTGACAACCAAAGTATAACCGATCGTAGTATAGGAATTTCACTTCCTACTATGTGTATGTCATCCAAATACTAGGACATCATACCCTACTACCTTCTTAACAGATCCATCCCCTATTCTGATGAAGTCAAACCTATGACTGTCACATCAGAAATAGATGATCTATCTCAGCTATATCTGCTTTAGTCTATAAATAGACATAAGCACTATGTTTCCGCTGCTCCCACTGACTACGACAACCCTCTAGCAGAGTCATATACACGTGCACTTCTAAAGCTAGTTTAGAACGACGCTATACTCATCCTCCTGCCGGGTCTCACAGTCTGGAACAACAGCAATGGTAAGTCTGGGTAAACAAGAACCTCCCTGTCACCGTCCTTGAGGCTACCAGAGTACCTCTTGGGTGGCTGAGGTTACCCACCATATCTGCGGAGTGGCCAATGGAATGTCAAACCAGATTGAATCTTTAGGTTCTTATTAAATTTTCAGTAATCGTTTACGGTTCTAGAATCACTTCCAGTTTTACCATACTCCCACTTCTGTTTTCTGAAAAAAATTTCCATTTTACTAGAACTGTGGCGAGTCAAGAACAATATCACTATTTATCTTCCAGATGGTAAAAAGTCAACCCTCGATATAGCCCGGGTCAACCCACAAACAGCCATTACAGAAACGTGCCTTGAGTTATCCAGAGTCAGGTTTTAAGCATAAGCCGGACAACTCCCCGTACCTTAACAATGTTAAGATATGAACTATTCTATATCCAATATAGAAAAAGAGGCACTGATTTAATTGGAACCAGATTCAAATCATGCAGCTGTCTCCAGTGCATGTCAACTAAATGGAGAGAGGCCGATCAGCATTACTCAACTTAGGAATACATCCAGATATGAGTAACCTGAAAAAGAAGCAAGTTCTCTTAATCATTACTATTAACTGAATACCATACACAAGTATCTACATCTTCGATCACCTTGAAGAATCCTGATACTTGCAACACCTGGTTCTCTACTTTATTCATATACCTGTAACTTCTCAAAACTTGGATCTTGTATTTCTAGGAAACACATGTCTAAGAACTAGAGAAGTCACAAGTAAACAGAATATAGTATGAGTAGCAACCCCTCTGTCCTCATGGACACTGGACAACATACAATACTCTGTATAAGTCCCCTGAGTCTAATTATTCAAACCCTGTGCGTCGTAGGTTGAAAACTGTACTTATGGTTAAGAAGAATTACACCGCTGTTTAATGCTCCTTACCTAACCATCCACTGATATAGGTAAATGTCATAGACATAATTTCAAAAAGTTATATCTCACTTTATATAAATAAACGTACAGATATATCAATTTGAAATTGGTGCATAACAACGGATATTCAAAACCAAATATTTGCCGTCCGGCAAACAACCCAGGCGATTTCCTCAAATATCACCAATTACAACGAATCCCGATATAATGAGGATGATCACCCAATTCCCAATAACTTACTCCCACTCATCATCTGTAAAACTATACAGATGTGAGAATCAAACCTGGTAAATACATACCCTGGAGCAAGGACTAATTGGGAAATCAGTTTTCTTTTAACAATACACAGTGAAACTGAAACATGTAAATGTTTCGAAGGGGTATCCCGGTATTCCTAGTAATGCCTCTTCCATTATCAGATTCACAACTGTAACCATATATTTCTTTGCCATATCTCCAAATCCCTTTATATGTCTTTAGTCATTACCTTCTGTACACCCTCTTAGGCTAAATGGTTTTCTTCCTTCCCTACCTTTCGGCACCAGCCTATGGTTTAGAAGAAGACTATCCAATAAGCATAATGGGTGTACTGTCCTAATCCTAGGAGCACTCGCAACCCGAGAGAAGGTAAAGATAAAAGACACCTGAATAAATCTTATTCCTATTTCTCCTGAACCAGAATCCATCCCCGAACTGGAACAAGTTCCTTCGAGTTCGTATATAACCATACGATGGAGTATTCAAATAACTGTGGATCTTCGTAGTGATACGGAGTGTTATGGAGAAATACAAAGGTGAAGTAGGAGTGGTAATGAAATACTTGGTTTGGTCGTGAATAGCAGTCGCAATTTACTTTGCCCTCTTTCTAATCCCATTATTTGTCTTTACTTAATACCTTCTGTACACCATTGTTAGGCTAATTAGTTTTCTTCATTCCCTACCGTTCGGCACCTGCCTATGGTTTGGAAGAAGACTATCCAATCAGCATAATAGGTGTACCGTCCTAATCCAAGGAACACTCGCAACCTGAGAGAAGGTAAAAGGAAAAGACAACTGAATAGTCCTATTCGTTTTCTCCAGAACCGGAAACCATCCTCGAATCTGGAACAAGTTCCTTCGAGTTCGTATATAACCATACGATGGTTTTATCCAAGGGAAGTGGACGTTCGTAGTAATACGGGATGTTCTGGAGAAAAGGGTAAAAGAAGGAGTGGCAATGAGGTATGAAACTCTGACAATCCAAAAGCCAGTGTTTTAAGAAAGTTCGGTCAACTTGGTCACTGATTCATAGTCAAGGGTCGGGTCATGGTCGCTGCCAAAGAGAGAGAGAAAAGAAACACTCAGCGTGCACTCTAACCTAGATCAGAATGGTTATCACTTTATCTAATCAGGAAACCTCCCACTGTATCGTCAAATTCTCCTTCAAATCTGAAAGAAGAATTAGTCGGGATCACCCGAGGAGTAAACCAACTCATCAGTGGGAATCAGGATCCAACTATCATCGCATGATAACATGATTGAATCCACTCACGTTATCACACTCCAGAAGGTATGCGCATATCTGGCAAGTTTCAGTTTCGTTAGAAACTCCCGATGTGATTTTTACCCCATGCTCTTATGACCCTGACGAAGGTCAACAAATCATAAGTCACATGTCAAGTTCTACCCGTCATTGTCAAGGTTAATTTGAACCCACCCGTATAAGCCCTTGACGAAGGTCAACAAGGCTATACGACTGTCCCAAACCAACGCATCTATCTATGCAACAGAAAGGTAACAAGCAGCTACCATTCACTATGCCTTGACGAAGGTCAACAAACATAGCATGAATACTAAGTGCTACCCGTCTGAAATGACGGAGGGCTACGAATGGTTTTTGGCGAAAAACCTTTAACGTAATGAACTTGATATCGTTGAAGGAACCGGATAGCTTTTTATAAAAATATAGTGGCGAAAACCTTTGCTAAAGAGGTCACTCCCGGTGAAGGGATCTCGGCTCTTTCCCCGTAGAATAAGGTGCAGGATATTCCAACTGAATACCACGATGCAAAGCAAAAAGTAATCGGCTATAGTGAAGTTATTACCCTGACGCAAAATTCTGTCCAAGGGGTCACTCCCGGTGAAGGGATGTCGGCCTTTGCCTCGTCGACTGAGGTGCTGGATATTCATAACCGAATACCACTGTGCAAAACAAAAGAGAACGTCCTTGCAATAACAGCTTTTTGAAAAATGTTCCAACAACATCAGAATAGGTTTGTTTAGCTTGCATTGATCCGAACCAATGCAGTCCCATCAATTGATCACACCAATAAAGAACGAAAATATGATGTACGTATATGCCATCCGCATTCTCCACTGGGTCTCGTCATCACCCGTTAGGTTACTTAACTAACGATAGAGCGGGGACTGGACTAGCGCGGGTGTAAAACATATACAATATCTACTAGTATATATATCAATATATAATAATCGCTCAAGGCGTGATAAAATGCAACATCACAGAAATGTAATAAGCATCATAGAATAATATAGATAATCTGGGATCCCTGGGTTTCATAGAGCCACTACTGAAACCCGACGTTCCCCTGGTCATGTGGATAGCCTGTGCAATGAAATCCTAGACCCCTACGGGCGCGGCAAGTTACCCGCCAAAACCTAAAGCTAGGCAGCCCCCTTCAACAACGAGAATAGACCACCCAGCACTTCACGGAATCCGGTAACTTGAGCACCCCTCCTTGGGTCAATCTGTACCCCCTACGAGTGCGGCGAATAGCCCGCCAATTCTAGAGTGAAGCCCCCTCCGTCTCAAAGCCATGAGATGCGGGCCCGTTGCCCTCTAGAACCCGGCTATCCGTGCACCCCACTGCGGGGTAATCCTAGTACAGAAAGTAAAATATACAACGGGTACATCGACCTCAGCCCGGTCATGCCCCAAAAGAATAATATACAAACAGGCAGTGACGGCAGTCCACATGTCGGACGCACGTCCCGCAATATCAAATGTACAAATACAACCAAACTGTACTAACATTGCATCCAGGCTATCCACCACGACAAATCCGCAACATCACAGCACAACACAGAACATCAACGTGAATGTCACGTTCGCAAATCCGTCTAAAAGGGCTATAGCAATTAGACAGGATTTGCCGATCAAATGACATTCACGGTCGCAGATATAATGTAAATACCGTGAACTAACATATTTAAAAATTTTGATCGACAAAATTCCCCGAAGTGGGCCCCAAGTACAATCCCCAGTACTCAAAATAATCTGGGCCAAAACAAAAATTACCAGAAACCCCATTTCCAAGTCAGAGAGCACTGTAGAAATTTTGGAGCAGTGAGGCTACAGAATGGCGGCGGAACCGCGGCCAGAACATGGTCATTGCCGCGGTTCCGCGGCGGCACTGTAGGATCAGGCAACTAAATTTTCTCAGAACTCCTAAAAAACCCTGCCTGATTTTCTGCAGCACACCAAATAATTTTTTGACCATAGGAAAAATTCGACAGAAAATGATGACTTGGAAATGCAGTTTTTAGAAAATTTGTTCGATCGATATTTTAAATACGTTAGAGCAAGCTAGTAAAGGTTAATGGCGTGGCTCTGATACTATGTAAGTCTACGGTAGCGCCACTACCGTCTGTCCGAGGCCAAAATGCGGAAACGAAAACTTTTTCTTAACTAGAAACTGGCGCTATCGTATATTTTTTCCCGGATCGAACCATTAACCTATAACTAGCTATCTAGAGAGAGGGTTGGAAAGCTATACCGATCGATCCGTGCCCTTCGGTCTTTGGCCACCATCCCAAGCTCCTCGCGGCAACTCCGGTCTCGATCTCCTCGTCGGAAAGGGCACCACATCTACGAGTCTTTTTACGGGCTCCCGCTTCATCCGAAGCAACTCGGGCACGAAGTGTGCTAGCCGACGTGTCCAAGGTGTTGTAGAGAATGCTTGTGATCACTTTGTCTCTTGTATCCATTGCATGGATGGAGGTTGAAGGTGTTGCCATTCATGGAGATTATGGGCTAGAGGAAGAAGAAGAAGAGAAGAGCTTTTTCTTTTCTTGTGTTGTATGATATAATGAGAGAGTGAGAGTGTTATGAAAAATACAAGACCAAAAAACAACTCATGGCAGCCCCTTTCTCTCTCTTTATCATATCAAGACTCAAATCCATCATCAAATGTGACATATGCACAATAAAAGAGACCATGAGTCACTAGGTTTGCATGTGTCACAATTAATGCACAAAATGATGATTTCTAGCTCATAATTTCCATATGCAAATATTAATCCAAATGTTTGCAACAATAAAAAGATACGGCAACATCTAAAGTAAACTCGTGATGGATCACAAGGATACCCCTCACCTGTATATACATACCTGCATCCGCATTCCGATCGAATGCGAATGGATGAGACTAAAGTAATCCAACAAATCTAACACTAGGATCCGGCTTAAACCAAAGCCCACTAGTATGATCCGTCCGATCATGATTCGTGCACTACTGTACGTATATGATCGGACCCTGCCATATATCAAACGGCCTCTACAACGTTTCGCCCGAAACTTGAAAATTGTCTATGGGGGACTCTAAAGACCCGTCAATACTTTGGCTATGGATTTTACCACTAGCACGTCAGAGGTACTATCTGTACGTAACGGGCTTCCAAGTATTGACCAAAAGGGAGGTCGATGAGCGAACTCATCCTGACACCTTACTGAGCCTGTCAGTGACAATATCCGTACAGTCCGGTTCGTTTATCTATGAGTATCGCATGGCGGGCCTACGGGGTTGGTAAAAGTCAGACCCCCAAAAGCGGTACAAGTCGTGTCGGAGTGTAGCCCAGAACACCTTGAGATACTACTGGAATACCTACCAGTAAATCTCCTGCCTTGGCCAAGGACTTCGTGTAATGGCTCTCCTAGACACAGCGCGATCTCACCCCCAATACCGGGAGAGACGAAACCCCTGCCGATCTGCTCACTGCCTCCATGTGGCTCGGGACTGTACCCAACTAAAACCTGTTTGCACGAATCTTTTGAGCCGTGGTAGGGTAGTAATCAAAGCACGGTGGGAACTCACACGAGACAAATGACGATCTCAGGTCGATGAACTAACCTGTACACATGTCACCAGGGAACTGCTATCTGACGTCAGGTATAATACCAACTAGCATATTCCCGGCGAGTCCTGTCCGGTGTACTCATAACCCAATGAGCACCTGTATACATCTTAGGTGAACCGACTGACACCAATGGCTTGTGAGACCGGCCACCGCCCTTCGTCGGGGTCTTGACTGTATACACTAGTCTACTAATGAAATATCGATGCCCAGTCTCGAAACTCCCACGACTAGGGACCTTTTAAGGATGTGCTTATAGACCCCAGCTCCCACGTATATGATCGCCATCATACTGCTGGTAGTCAAGCAAGAATCCTAAGGGCTCTATCAATGTGTAATAGCGACCTATGAGGTCACCTAAAGCAGTACACGATGATAAAGATAAACCAGATAGCATACTATCATCTTGAGTAAGACTGTCCTACCGGGATATGTCCTCCCTCAATCATTGCAACCATGTGCCTGTGATCTAATAATTGACTTTGAGGGCACTATATCCAACAGTCACTCTGTCATAAAGCATTGCTCTCAAAGGGAGATTTACTCCTCTGCCCGAGAGATTTCTCATTTAATGAGAATTTCTTTTGAGGATTTCCTCACTTAATCAACAGTCTCATCAAATGATGAGACTGTTTTATTAATGATGAACTGTCACCTAGATTTTGTGGGTCCCCCTTTGGTCCCCTTTTTACTGCATTGCAGTGCAGTACAAATTTTAAAGTACCAAATGTCGGAATTTAAATTATAGCACCGACAATTGACTTTTGTCCCTTTTTACACAGGCGACATGTCTTTCGATCCCTTTTTCCCATTTGTTCATTCAGAAGAAGGATTCCCTGGAGCGCCTGTAGACCGGGAAGTCCTAGCTTAGATCAAAGATCATGACCCGGGACATAAGAATCTTCACCTTTGGGGGACATGGTATAATCAGATTATTAAGGGTCGGCAAAGCTTTTCATGCGCGGTACCCTCAGAGCCCATCATGGCGATCCATTATGCCGACCCACCCCCGGTGAATTATACCGTGGAAGAAGTCAACTGGACTTCGGGAGGTCTTCTTCAGCCTGCTATAGCTTCGATACCCGTTCAGCCTCCAAAGGCTTTGGATACCCTGGGGCGGCGTATTTGTCAAGGCGAGGCGTGACCGTGGGGAAAACCATATATGATTGGCCTAATTCCCCGTCATTCGACTGGTTATCTGCAATAGGCCCGTTATATTTTGTCGGCGAAGAAGTCGCAATTGCTAAGGCTTGGGTTGTATCCCGCAATTTATGCTTCTCTCTTCCAGTATCCTACGCTTCCCGCCTGGTGGGTTAAGGCCTTTCTGGAGCAGTGGAATATTCCTACCCATACCTTCCTTTCGCTGGACCGAGAAGTATTGATCTCCTTAGAGGAATTTGCAGAAGTTTCTGGCTTACCGGTTATGAGGAACTGCTTCCTACAGATGAATATGTTTTTGGTGCCAAGCCAGTGATGACCGGCCTTACCCCGGATAGCGCCATTCAACACCAATTTCCTAGTTTGATCAAACTGTTGAATATTTATGAGGGCCTTTTCCTCGAATCTGGGAGCCGCGGGGTTAATTTTGAGGACTTCATCGCTCGTTTTCTTCATCCGGAGGTCCTCTCGAAGGAGGCTGCTAAATTCGCCACGCTTGACGACCCTTTCGGTTTAGGTTTAAACAACCTGCCAACGACGGAGGCAGATCAGAAGAGTTTCTTCCTTCCCAACACTCCAGCTATTTCTTTCGCGGAGGTCGCAGTCCCTGGGATTGATGAGGAAACGTTCTTTCTGGGGTTTCTTGGGCTATGGTTGAGCTGGTTTGCGCTGCCGATGCACCTTCGCCGTATGAGGCCGTCTGTCTTCTATCCGGCTCACCGAATGATTATTGGGGTGAAAGTGGCTGTCGGGGTCGCCGGTTTAGCTCATTTGTATTACGGCCTTAGTCAAGCGGCGGATACTACTGAACCCGGAGTGCAGCATGTGAACTTCTCGATGAATTACTTCATGTCATGGCTTGAGCTACATGCACTTGGCATTTTTGGTATCCATAAAAGGCCTTCATTCTATGACAGGTGCGGCTTCCCCCGGATTATGCGATTAGTCGGCGCATCTATTGTAAATCCGTCACCGCGGAAAGCTAGAGCTTTGCTCCTTCGTTCTCGCACGGTTGGAGATGGCATGACCTTCACCAACAAGATTTTGACCATCGGCAAAGAGTCCGCAACAACGGTGCAGCCATTGCGGGACATTTTTAAAGATGGAGCCTCTGTTTTGAAAGCTCGGGAAATCCTCCATTTATATTCTATCAGACCGGGATTTCTAGTGTTTAGGTAAAATGATGCAACGTTATTCATGAGATACAATTTGCATCGTTTCGCCCAACAATTGAGCTATAATCAGGGAGTTCCGCTGGAGGCTTTCTTGCTAGAACCTGCTGTCACCGAAGAGGGGATGCGAAACGCGCTGCATCATTTTATGCATGTGAACACAGGGTCCAATTTCTTTATCAGCGAACCGAGCTGTGTACCGAAGGCCCTTAGTGTGTACGTGGCGTGGTACCAGCATTCAATGGGCGCCATCATCAGGGAAGAGAAGCGACTGCTGCTCGATCGCAAAGGTGCACCCTCTGTTGGCGATCGAAACGTCCCCCTGAATCGACGAACCATTGGCCCACCTCCGCTAAGAGAAGCCGCTGTGATCGAAGTCCCGCACGACAGGCCAGAGTTACCGATACCCCGGGCTCCTGTAGAAACGGTGACTGTAGCTTCCCCCGATTCTGGCGTGGGTTCAAATATCGGGACTCGTCACCCCAAGGTGACCACTAAACGTAAACTTGTGCTTGCGGCGACCGGAGCTCGCTCGCAGAAGAGGAAGAAGAAGTCGATCCTCTCCGCCGACGTTGTATTTGGTCAGGAGTCTCATGCTCCGTATAGTGAGGGCTTGGGCGAATATGGGACCAACGAGGGTCTATTCATAGCGCCGGACGATACCGACCTCGAGGATGCTATTGCAGCTTCTGTGCGATCAGCAAGCCACAAAGCGGAACTGGCCATCCTCGCGCAATCAAGTAAATATCAGCCCTACCTTTTGCCATTGCATTATATTTTTATTATCATGTTTTGACCGACACTTTTCCTTCTTTAACAGGCATTTCCACTGAAGAAGCTCTCGCGGCTTCCCTTTGGACCTTTGAGGAGGAGGAGAGGATTCGCGCTTCGCTGGGCGTTGGTATATTTCGGCTCACCACGTCTCTGCTCCCGTTTCTTATGGGTAATCTGACCCCCTTCTTATCTTATCGCAGGGACTATAATGCCAATCCCGCAAGGTGATGCGGAGATGCTTCCAGGGCCAGCCATTGAAGTCCCGGCCTCCTCAGCACTGCCGAAAGAGGCCTTACTCAAACGACCGATGACGGATGCCATAACGGCTCCAGAGGTAACCCTTGGCACGGACGATGACGTCCTATTGATGGAGGCTTCTAGAAGATCCGCTCTCATGGCCCGAGCAGAAAGGAAGCGTAGAATGCGCGCGGCAAGGGAGCATAGTGCCGCCTTGGCCGCGGGTGCAGGTTCGAGCGCTGCTACTCCTGCCCCTACTCCTTCAGAGGATATTTCAGCTGCCTTGTCCACCGCCCACAGACAGACAGCACGTGCTGCTCGGGAAGAAATCGGAAAACCGACTCAAGGTAACATGACATTGGGTTCTTTTGTCAAAGTTTTAATTTTCAGGTTCTCGTATATCCTATCTTGCTGGGCCGAGTCTTGCCGAGGAGGTGGTGGGTGTCGTGGCGGCAACCATCGAGCCTGAGGTAGCGGTAGGTGAGACAGCTACAATCGCCGAGCCCGAGATAGCGGTAGGTGAGATGGCTACAATCGCCGAGTCCGAGGTAGCCGCTCCTTCTCAAGAGTCGGGCACTGCTCCAATCGTCATTCTTTCCGCCTGCGGTTCTCTGCCATCTCCTGGCGTCGTGAGCGTTACGATGGCTCTCGTAGAGTCAGGGGATGAGGCAACGGGAGGCGAGACCATTTTGTTGGAGGAGGGTGAGGTAGTTGCTGCATCCAGTGATGCCCTTGTCGCGGTGTCGACCGGCGATTTACCAGGTAAATTTCAGGTGATTGCTTTCTATCTTATTTTGCAATCCCTTTTCGACCTTTTCTGACAGTACTTTTGTTTCGAATGTAGCTGCGGTGGGCGTTGAGGTCGTGCCACCCGAGGAAGCGTCTCCAGTTGCTGCTTTGACGGTGACCGCTCCTTTACCTTCTCTCGTACCCTCTCAAATGCTGGAAGGTGCGGATTTGTGACCCATCGGCTTCATTGTAGACAGTATACTTCATGTACTGACATTGCATTATTATATCCTTGCAGGAGTCCTTTTTGATCACCTGTATCAGGTACTAAACCCACACTTCTCCTTTCAGTCAGAGATTGCCTCTTCTAGCGGAGCTGGTGAGTACAGCCTTTAGCCAACGTCTCTTCTTTTCTTTGACGGGTAGTCAAATCGTTTCTAATTCTTCTTTTTTTTAATTACAGCCTTACAGCTCGAAGGGGGAGATGAAAGAACAGTTGCACCGCCGGTACTCCCAGTCTTGCCCCCTGCTGCAGCCGGTATAGTAAACTCCGTTGTTCATGAACCTCCTTTATTTCTCGAAATGTTACTTGACTGTGATTTGCTTTGTAGCTGTGACATCGACTTCAGCTCCGTTCGAGTCTCAAGTTATAATGCCAGCAGGCCCCTTCTCTCGACGTCCCTCTTCCAAAGGTGCTGTGAATAGCCTGTGCATGTTGATCGATCACCTCGAGGTGCTTGATGTGGAGACTCCTTCCCTTGCTACCGATTTCGCTGCTGAGGTTAATCCCATGCTGGCGACGCTCGTGCACTTTTATAACGAAGGCATCGTGCAGTCCTGGGTTAATCAATGCAGGAAAATCGAGGCCTGTCTGCATGAGCTCGAGTTTAGACGTCCTGCCCCTGAAGTCTTGGCTGTGAACTCCCAGCGGGCTGCATGGGTGGAGGAGAGCACTCCTTACTTCTTCCATCTTGAACAGGAAGCGGCTCTGAAGCATAAGGAGTGCGAAGAGGCTTCAAGCGAATCTGCTCGATTTCATGCTCAAGTTGATGCAAACGCTGCACAGTTGAAAGTTATCTTCGAAAGCCTTCTATGATGTATTTCTGACGGGCTAACGCTGAGGCAGAAGCTTGACCTCATCGAGCGAGATGCACAAAGTCGTGGGGCAGCTCAGCGGGTCATAGATGAGCAACTTTCATCTTATTTGCAGCAACGGGCTCAGGTTGAAGTAGAGTTGGCCGCGACAGCTGACCAAGACAAGGGGCTAAGGGAAGTGCGTGAGCAGCTGATTGGTTTATTGAAAGCGCTTCCCTCTCAATAATTGTTTTTGTACCATTTGTAATTTTGAATAAAATGTATCCATTTTTTTTCTTTCATAAGATGTATTCTGTACCCAATTGAATTTATGAATAAATGATACATTTCATTCGTAATGTCTTGTGTCATATCTTTGCTTTCTTCTTTTCTTCGTTACCAGCATGTCACTTTAGTAAGCATAGCCTGCAGATGATAGAGAGAGTATCCCGTTTTGAATTCTTCACGAGGTAGTGATGGCTTAGAAAGCAGGTTCAGATCTGCCGCCTAAGACTTTTCAATTTCATGAGCCGTGAGGGTCTCATGAAGACTTTTCTCAATACGAGTTGAGAGGATCTCGTAGGTGTATTTTCTCCTTAGGAATCGTGAGGATTCCTAAGCGCGTTTTCTCTTGTAAGTCGTAAGGATCTTATAAGAGAGTTTTCTTCCTTACGGGTTGAGAGAACCTATAAGTGATTGATGGTGTTGCCATTATCCACACTTTACGGAGTCAGGAATTGCTCTGGGCATTTCCACGGGGTCAGGATTGACTTTAACCGTGTTCCACGGGACCAGGAATTTGCTCTGGATGCTTCCCACGGGGTCATAGCTGTGTTCCGCGAGGACCAGACTCCGCTCTGGATGTTTCCCACAGGGTCAGGATTGACATAAGCCACGTTCAACGTGACCAGGAATTTGCTCTGGATGCTTCCCACGGGGTCATAGCCGTGTTCTGCGATGACCAAGCTCCGCTCTGGATGCTTCCCACGGGGTCATAGCCGTGTTCTGCGAGGACCAGGATCCGCTCTGGACGTTTCCCACGGGGTCAGGATTGACATAAGCCGTGTTCCACGTGACCAGGAATTTGCTCTGGATGCTTCCCACGGGGTCATAGCCGTGTTCTGCGAGGACTAGGCTCCGCTCTGGACGTTTCCCACGGGGTCAAGATTGACATAAGCTGCATTCCATGTGACCAGGAATTTTGCTCTGGATGCTTCCCACGGGGTCATAGCCGTGTTCTGCGAGGACCAGGCTCTGCTCTGGACGTTTTCCACGGAGTTAGGATTGACATAAGTCGCGTTCCACGTGACCAGGAATTTTGCTCTGGATGCTTCGCACGGGGTCGTAGCCGTGTTCTGCGAGGACCAGGCTCCGGTCTGGACGTTTCCTACGGGGTCAGGATTGACGTAAGCCGCGTTCCACGTGACCAGGAATTTTGCTCTGGATGCTTCCCACGGGGTCATAGCCGTGTTCTGCGAGGACCAGGCTCCGCTCTGGACGTTTCCCACGGGGTCAGGATTGACATAAGCCGCATTCTACGTGACCAAGAATTTTGCTCTGGATGCTTCCCACGGGGTCATAGCCGTGTTCTGCGAGGACCAGGCTCCGCTCTGGACGTTTCCCACGGGGTCAGGATTGACATAAGCCGTGTTCCACGTGACCAGGAATTTGCTCTGGATGCTTCCAACGGGGTCATAGCCGTGTTCTGTGAGGACCAGGCTCCGCTCTGGATGCTTCCTACGGGGTCATAGCCGTGTTCTGCGAGGACCAGGATCCGCTCTGGACGCTTCCCACAGGGTCATAGCCGTGTTCTGCGAGGACCAGGATCTGCTCTGGACGTTTCCCATGGGGTAAGGATTGAAATAAGCCACGTTCTAAGTGACCAGGAATTTGCTCTGGATGCTTCCCACAGGGTCATAGCCGTATTCTGCGAGGACCAGGCTCCGCTTTGGATGCTTCTCACATGGTCATAGCCGTGTTCTGCGAGGACCAGGATCCGCTCTGGATGTTTCCCACGGGGTCAGGATTGACATAAGCCGCGTTGCACGTGACCAGGAATTTGCTCTGGATGCTTCCCACGGGGTCATAGCCGTGTTCTGCGAGGACCAGGATCCGCTCTGGACATTTCCCACAGGGTCAGGATTGACATAAGCCGCCTTCCACTTGACCAGGAATTTGCTCTGGATGCTTCCCACGGGGTCATAGCCGTGTTCTGCGAGGACCAGGATCCGCTCTGGACGTTTCCCATGGGGTCAGGATTGACATAAGCCGCATTCCACGTGACCAGGAATTTGCTCTGGATGCTTCCCACGGGGTCATAGCCGTGTTCTGCAAGGACCAGGCTTCGCTCTGGACGTTTCCCACGGGGTCAGGATTGACATAAGCCGTGTTCCACGTGACCAGGAAGGGTTGAATTTATCCGTATTTCACGGAGTCGGGGTTTGACTCTCGGTCATCTGTGCACCGCCGAGTCATGGAACTGGGAATTGTCGTGGTTCCGCTTTGCTTGATGTTGCGTCTGTTGTAATGAAAAGCATATTGAGATGATCTCTAGGCTGTCTGTGAACCGTTGAGATTTGGCTTCTTCTTCTGATGGAGCCTGGGGAGGGAAGGTGTGATTCCTTCTTCGTTTGCGCCCCTGGATTGTATACAGGGATTGATGTGATATCATCTGTAGGGCATAGATTTCATTTTTTTAATTTCTTTCCGTGATGCTCTATCATTTCAGCTTTTATATCGCGAAAGTTGCGATTGCCCAATCATTTCGGCCATTTTTCGAGATGCCCAATCATTTCGGCTATTTGTTTTATTTTTACTCGCTACTTTTTATTGCGAGTTACCCAATCATTTCGGTTATTTTGCAAGCATATATTTTTACTTGCTGATTTTGTTGCAAGTTGCCCCATCATTTCGGCTATTTCATATGCATGTGTGGCTCGCTGGCTCTTTACTGCAAGCTTGGAATTGGACACCGATTTTGGTATCAGCACCGCTATAACTAGGATATTGCCAGGAGCGAATCATCATTTGCCTCTGTCGATGTCGAACAAAGGTGGCTTAGCGAACAGGGTTAGGATCCTGTCGACTAAGGTTTTTGACTTCATGAGCCATAAGGGTCTCATAAAGGTATTTCTCCCTGCGAGTCGTGAGGACCTCGTAGGTGCGTTTTCTTCTTAGGAATCATGAGGACTCCTAAGTGTATGGCTTCTCGTAAGTCATAAGGATCTTACAAGAGTATTTTCTCCTTCTAAGTCGAGAGGACTTACAAGGGATATTCACTGTGCAAACATATCCCTAGTCACGGATGGGATTTTGTTAGGGAAATGTTTATTCGCGCCCATAGATTGTATACAAGGGTCAGCATTGAGCCGCTTGTAGAGCAGCATTGGAAGTTGTGGTGGCCGCTTAAGAACAGGTTCAGATCCTTGTAGCTTAAGACTTTTGAATCTCAAGAGCTGTGGGGGTCTCATAAGAGGGTTCTCCTTACGAGTCGTGAGGATCTCGTAAGTGTAATTTCTCCTTAGGAATCGTAGGGATCCCTAAGTATGTTGCTCCCTTGTGAGTCGTAAGGATCTCACGCAGGTGGTTTCTCCTCACATGGTCGAGAGGACCTTGCAAGCGTCTTTTAACGAGGTTGCGCCCTTTCGGGTTTTCACAAAAAATCGCCTGTAGCCCTGCTGTTTTTACTCACGGAGCCCTTTCGGGTTTTCATCCATGCCCATTTGCTTATGGACATACCGTTTTCTTCTTTCTTTCTTTTATTTATTTTTTTATTCTTTCTTTTTTTTAGCCTTGGGATGCTGCAGTCCACAGTAGTTTATCGACGTCTCGGTCAACAGCTAATTTTAGGACATAGTGGTCCATCATTAGTTTAAGGACGTTTTGGCCCGACGCCAGTTTTAGGATATAGTGGTCCATCGTTAGTTTAAAGACGTTTCGGTCCGACGCCAGTTTTAGGACATAGTAGTCCATCGTTAGTTTTAGGACATTTCGGTCCGTTGTTAGTTTAAGGACGTTTCGGTCCGTTGTTAGTTTAAGGACGTTTCGGTCCGTTGTTAGTTTAAGAACGTTTTGGTCCGTTAAACGGCTACTACTTATAGAGTTTGGACTTAGGAAGATAGCGAGCGGACATAGGCGTCGTCATCTATCGTTGACCTAGGCCGCGACTCGTCAGGCATAGTATTTCTTTAGGAAGCGACCTTTTATTGACCAGAAAGGTCTTTCACCATGCATGTCCATGAGTAGATAGGCTCCACCTTGGTAAAATTTGTCTATGATATACGGGCCTTCATAGTTCGGCTTGAATTTCCCCCACTTGGCGCAATTGGGGATCATAGGTCTTTTAACCACTATCACGAGTTTGCCTTGGCGGAACGTTCTCGGCCTAGTCAATTTTTCATGTGAGCGCGTCATCTTTGCTTTATAAGCCTCCATACTTTGTTGCGCCACGAGCCGGTTTTCATCAAGGGCATCAAGCTCCTCAAGACGAAGGTGGGCATTCTCTTCATCTGTTAGCTCATAGTGAACTTCCACTCATAGAGAGGGTAACTCTATCACGAGGGGGAGTACCGCTTCTGTGCCGAATACCAATGCATATGGCGTTGTGTTCGTGGCCGTTTTGAACGTAGTTCGATATGCCCAGAGAGCTTCATGCAGTCTCTCATACCAGTCCTTATTATTTCGAGACACCGTCTTTTTTATGATTTTCGTTAAGGTCTTGTTGAAAGCCTCGGCTAGACCGTTAGCTAGGGGATTATAGACCGAAGAGTATCTCCAGTCTATGTTATGCTGTTGTGCGAAGCGGCTAATCTTGTGACTTCTGTAGGCTGGCCCGTTATCGGAGATGATCCGTCGCGGAGTTCCAAACCGATAAATGACGTACGTCTTGAAGAAATGGAGAATATTTTCCGTCTTCACTTCCCTCAGCGGTACTGCTTCTGCCCACTTGGAGAAGTAATCAGTTGTCGCCAAAATAAACCGATGTCCTCCGGACGATGCTGGCTTGATGGGGCCAATTATGCCAGTTCCCCACATTTCGAACGGCCAGCTAACCACCGTTGGATGTAGTGGATTTGGATGCTAATGGATGAAGTCCCCGTGAATCTGGCACAAGTGGCACTGCTTCGCGTATTCGAGGCAGTCTTGGATCATCGTGGGCCAATAGTAGCCCATCCTTTTGATCTTCAGTTTCATCTTCGGCCCGGCTTGATGAGAACCGTAGAGTCCGTCGTGAGTTTCTTGGACGACTCTATTTGCTTCTTCAGGTCCCAGGCATTTTAGCCATAGAGAATCAAATGATCTCTTATACAGAGTATCATTGACGAAGGCGAAAGACAGAGTTTGTTTCATAAGCTGATGTCTTGAGGACGCATCTTTAGGTGTTCGACGGGATTTGAAGTAGTCTATAAAGACTTCTATCCAATCCATAGCCTTTTCCTGGTCTTTTATTTGTAGGGCCATTTGCTCGGTCGCTCCTTTTTCTTCTGATGACTCCGGAGATATTTCTGCTGGTGCGAGAACCGACGGCTTTGCACAACGATCCTCACGTCATCGAGGTTCTCGTCGGCCAATTCTTTAGCGAGCTTAGCTAATGCATCCGCCTTGCTATTTTTCGTACGCGGTATACTTTCCACGGTGTAGGAAGGAATTTGAGTCAGCAGTTGTTGCACTTTCTCGCCGTACTTCACTAACTCAGGCGTGCACGTCTGATAGTCGCCATTTACTTGACTAACGACCAGCTGGGAGTCTCCGTATATGACGAGGTTTTCAATTCCTATGTCGACGGCGATCTCAAGACCTGCTATCAAAGTTTCATATTCGGCTTCGTTGTTCGTCCTCGGCTCTGTTAAGGAGAAGGCAAAGCGCATTATCCCTCCTTATGGAGTTACGAAGATGAGACCTACCCCTGATTTGATTATGGGGATGCTTTGTTTGTGCCTCTTCATGGAAGATGCCCCATCAAAATAGAGTTCCCATCGGGTATCATTTTCCTTTTTCTCCCCGGCGATCGTGTCAAACGCGTGTTCGTCTGGCAATTCGCAGTTCAAAGGAGAATCGGCGGGTATCGGGTGCTCAGCGAGGAAGTCGGCGATGGCCTGGCCTTTCACTGCCTTAAGAGGTCGATAAGTTATCGAGAATTCCATTAAGAGCAGGGCCCATTTAGTGAGACGTTCCGTTAATATGGCTTTCGACATCAAATACTTGAGAGGATCCAGTTTTGATATGAGACATACCTCATGCGCCAACGCGCAGTGTCCGAGCTTCGTTATCGCGAAGATCAACTCCAGGCAGTGTTTTTCGATGGGAGAATAATTTCTTTCTGCGCCCAGTAGAACTTGACTCAAATAATAAAGGGCTCTTTCTTTCCCTTGGTCGTTTTCTTGTGCCCACAGCGTGCCTAAAGAACCTTCGAGGGCGGTCGTATACAAGATGAGAGGTTTTCATTTAACGGGAGCGGCCAGCACTGGCGGATTCTGCAGGTACTGCTTGATTTCGTCTAGTGCGCTTTGGTATTTGTGATCCCAGACGAACGGGGTTCCCTTTTTCATCAAGTGACTGTAGGGGCGGCACTTGCCGGAGAGGTTGGCTATAAATCGCCGAATATACGCGAGCTTCCCTTGGAGAGACCGCAGTTGCTTGAGAGTCCTTGGCGGAGGCATTTCCATAATCGCCTTGATCTTTTGACGGATCTATCTCGATGCCTCGGTGTCGAACGATGAATCCTAGGAATTTGCCCGAGGAAACTCCGAACGCGCATTTGAGAGGGTTCATCTTCAAGTTGTATTTCCGAAGGCGCTGAAACACGATCTTCAGATGCTTTAAATGTTCCTCGTATGATTTGCTTTTAACTACGAGGTCGTCGATATAGCATTCGACGATTTCATGTATGAGGTCATCGAAAATCTTCGTCATGGCCCTCTGATAGGTGGCACCGGCGTTCTTTAGACCAAAAGGCATCATCTCGTAGCAAAATATGCCCAAAGGAGTCCGAAAAGAGGTATGCTTCTGGTCTTCGGGATGCATCTTTATCTGATTGTATCCTGATGAGCTGTCCATGAAGGAGAAAACTTCATGAGTGGACGTATTATCTATCATCAGCTCAGTGACTGTACCGGGAAGTCGTCCTTTGGGCAAGTTTTGTTGAGATCCCGAAAGTCCACAAAAATGCGCACCGTCCCATTCTTCTTCGTCGCTGGGACGATGTTGGGGATCCAGTCAAGATATTGAACCTCTTGGATAAAGCCAGAGTCGATTAGCTTCTTGACCTCGGCATTGATGCTTATCTCAAGCTCGAGCCGCATTCTTCTCTGTGCTTGTTTGATCGGCTTGACGTCCGGGGATATTGCAAATTTGTGTACAGCAATCTCTGGATCTAGTCCTGGCATCTCGGAATAGTTCTATACGAAGCAATCTTTATGCTGCATGAGCACATCTTTTAGCATAGCCACCCTTTCTTCAAACAACAGCTCACTGACGAACGTCGGCCGCGGGTCACTTGCCGTCCCCAAATCAATTTTATTGAGGTTATCTGCAGTAGTATGTATTCCATCTTCCAGCTCTTTTGGTACCGGTGGAAACACTGAGATTACCTCGTCGTCATCGTTTTCGAAGCACCAAGGGAGTTTATCCATATCCTCGGGTTCTTCTTCCGACAGCGTTATCACGTGACAGGTACGAGATCGCTTCCAAGACCGATGTTGATCCGGTTCTACTCTCATGGCTTTAGGTTCATGCTTCTGCAGCGGGGTTACCCTCCAGCTGCTGGATAGAGCGAACCTGCCTTGCTGATACTGGTCTTCTACTCAGTCTTTAAATGTGACGCAGTCTTCGAAAGGATATCCTATTGCCCTGTAATAGGAGCAATAGTCTGGGTGAGAGACTTCGCCTGCTTGCTCGGGGTGCTTGGACTCTGGGAGGATAATCATTTGATGTTTTATTGCAAGATCAAGTATCTTCTTTTTCTTGTCTTGGGCAAAAGAGTACGCTCGACCCATCTTCTTTATAAGAGACGAATCCTGGTTGCTCGATTCCCGATCACGTGGCTTCTTGGTCCCGCTTTGTTGCTGTCGAACGCCTTTCCCGTTTTTTGATTTATTTTTGCCTCTGCGTCGGGCCTTTTGTATGATGGGTTGACAAGGAAGAGCATTTTCATTTTTCGCAACCTGCTGAAGGAGGCGCTGCGTTCTGGCTTTCTCATAGATGGCCATTTCACGATTATGATCGTCTCGAACCTTTTGACCCGCTTCCCTTATAAGCTTGTCCATCTGTTCTTCGAACGAAGGACTTGGCATTTTCACGACGGGGGATCGTTTTGGTTCAGGGTTAGCATCTTCCCACAGAGCATCTCCTTCTTCGTCAAAATCATGTATGACGTAGCAGTCGCGGAATAGTTCCCATTTCTTGGATCGAACATATCCAAGCCCGATCGTTTCCATTCTCCCGTTGGGCAACTTTCGTTGAGTTTCGGGAACGTTCCAGATCCTGTTATAGAACCGTGCTTGTCGAGCAGTTTGCTTAAGGGATACACCTTGGCGTCTCAAGAGTCTCTTTAGTCCGTCTGTGTAATATCTGGGCAAACTGATGGGCTGGAGCCTGTCAAGTGTAGAATCCACACCATGCCAAATTTCTTTCTCCACTTTAGTTTCTCCGGATCGGTAGAATAGGATCGCCTTTTCACCTTTTCGCCTGGGAGGGACA
The DNA here is from genome assembly GCA_030015575.1 of Agapanthus africanus. Classification (NCBI taxonomy): domain Eukaryota; kingdom Viridiplantae; phylum Streptophyta; class Magnoliopsida; order Asparagales; family Amaryllidaceae; genus Agapanthus; species Agapanthus africanus. The sequence continues at coordinate 52,278,070 of CM057350.1, read as the reverse complement.
TAGAATGTCTGCAGTTTTTCCACACTGTAGGTATCAAGCGCGTCTAGCTCTTTATGATGCTTTGGCGGAACTATGGCAACTTGCAAACTTTGATCTTCATCAGCGAAGGCTTGTATTGATGGCCGAGCAGAGAATACGGCATTGACCTCATCTTTCGAGTCGCTGCCGAAGATCAACATAGGAGTGGACGGTCCCGGCTTGTTGTACCGGGGCGGACCTGAATAAATATTTCTTTTTCCTCCTCAGTATCACTCCCGAAGATTGGAATAGTGGTGATAGCTTTGTTCTTGTCCTCCGATTTACGACATCTTTCTGTGTCTTCGAAATCTGGCAGGAAGTATTTTGCATCCTCATATTTGCGAACTTCATTTACGGAGAACGGGTTAAGTTCGCCTGTTATGGTGTATTCGAGAACATCCTTGAAATATTTCATACATTGATGTTGTGTAGAGGGGATGATGTTGTACTCGTGTAACCAAGGCCGGCCGAGCTAAGCGTTGTAGCAAGTCTTGTTGTCAATGATGTGAAATTTAATGTCCGTAACGAGCAGCCCAAAGCGCAGTGTCAATATTACAGACCTGAGCGTCCGTGATGACTGGGAGTCAAACCCGGAGATAGTGATCTTATCCCGAGCGAGGTATTGAACGCTCATGCAGATTTCCTTTAACACTCTCACATTGAGGAGATTGACGGAGGACCCATTATCAACCAGGATTTTGCCTATCTTGATGTCATGACAGTATCCGGAGACATAAAGGGGACGGTTATGCTCGCATGTCCCAAGGAGAAGATTTTCATCGCCGAAGGTGATATCGGCTGTGTGCACTTCTTCCAACTCGTCCTTCATCTTCTCTTCGGTGAGGAAAGCTTGGAATTATTCCAGCTCAATGCCTTGATCAGCGAATCTCTCACCTCTTTGGATGGTAGAAGGGCGTCGAGAATGCTTAGCTGTGAAGGTAGCTTTCTCAAGTGTGCCAGAACGTTGTAGTCCACCTTGTTTTTCTTTGGCGGGTCCTTGGCTGTCAGCACTTTGATGGCTTGGTCATCAAGGATAATATCCTCAGGGACTTTTTCTTTTCCCTTATCTTTTCTATTTGACCCACTGTTCGAGGGCCCAAGATTCTTTTTGGGCAGCGTGCGATTACGCAGCTCGCAGTTTTTCGGTTCTTCCTCTTTTCCCGACGTGGATTCTTTGAAGAGAGGGCCAAGAGTCATTTCTTCGTCAGAGTCGCTCCCGAAGGTGAGAACTTGTGGTCCCCCAGCGTCGACCATGTGACAGTTGCCGGTAGTTCTTTTACGCTCCTCGGTCGTGTTTCTTTGCTCCCGACGAGTTTTGCGTTTCATCCACTTGAAATGTTGCTGGTGATCAACATATCCCTGCCACCATCTTTTAAAAGCGTTGCACTCTTCGGTGGGGTGCACAATCTTTCGATGATATAAACAGTAGTTAGGATGTATTTCCGCTTCACCAAGAATGTCTCCTTCGGAGGGTGGCAGCTTTATTCCCATCGATATGGCTTTGGCGAACCTCTTTCTCGTTTTGAACTTGCTTTTATTTGCGGCGGATGTACTTTGATCTGGCGGGAGTGTTTCAACCCTTTCGTCCAGTCGTCGGCGTTTGGCTTTTTCAAATATGGCCATCTCACGCACTCGAGCATCTTTACTTTTAAGAAGAGCTTCGTTCAGGAATGCATCAATCGTTTCGTCTGACGGCCCTAGAAGTTCCGGTTCAGGATTTGCCCCCAGTTTTTTTTGTGTAAGGAGCTTCTTCATCGTCGATCGACGAGTGAGAGATCACATGGCAACTTGCCAAATAACCTTCAGATTCGTCTGACGAGTCTTCTCCATTGTCATCATCTCCGTCCTCAAGGACGTGGCTGAGAAATTCTTGGAGTGTGACTGGAGTCCGCGCTTTTTGATTATATTCTTCCAACGCGTCAATCTGTTTTTGCAGGTCCGTGCGCTTGTCACCAGGCTTCACGGGCTTTTTAGTCTTCTTCTTCTTCTTCGAAGACTTTGACGGCTGGATGTGAGTGCTTTGGCTATCACTACCAATCTTTGGAGTTGGGCGCAGTTTCAGCATTCCCTCGATGATCTCGGGTTCCAGTGGATTTTTCTACCTGATCGCCGGGCATGTTTGGAGATCCTTCAGCATTCTTTTCATCTTGGCTGAAAGAGCGACCTCCCATGGAGCTTCTTCTATGAAAGAGCATGATGCCCCCGGTGTATTCGTCTTCTTGGGGGCGTGTGGCTGCGGCGGGTTCACCTTCCAATTCTCGGACAGGGCAAATTTGCCCTGTTGGTATTGATCTTCAATCCAGCCTTTAAAGACGAAACAATCTTCAATTGGATGGCTTACTGTTTGATGGTAAGGGCAATAATTGGGACTATTAGCCTCGCCGGGTTGCAATGGTCATTTTGGATTAGGCAGATTGATGAGCCTGTTGCGCACCGCTAGTTCGAACAATCTCTTCGTTTTGTCCCGGGGGAACGAATAAGGACGCTTCATCTTCTCATTATAGTATCGCCGTCTTTCCTCTAGGCGATCCGTTAATTTTGGACCACTGGGCTGCTGTTGAGTATTCGCAATGAATGTCGCCTTCCTTTTACCCTTTTTCATTTCGCGGCTCCGGTTTTGGAGGAGACGGTCTATGACCCATCTGATCCATTTGGACCAGTTTGTCGATCAAGGCCTGGAATGGGGTCGGCTTGAAGAACATCATGAATTGGGAAATAGTTGCCTGAGGGTCCAGAGTGCCCACGAACATGCCCACTGCCGGTGCTTCTTCAATGCGCTGCTCACATTTCGACCACAAATTCCTCCATCGTATAGCGTATTGTACCCAAGTTTCACCTGGCTTCACCCTGGCATTGATCAATGCCGTTATTGGGGTGCGTTCACTAGCACTCGCGAAACGCTGGGTGAATAGTAGCTCCATTTCTGCAAAAGTCTTGACGAAGTCGTTTGGAAGTTCAGAATACCACTCGAATGCCATCTCCGACAAGCTACCGACAAACTGGCGGAGTAGAAGTTTATCGTCACCCCCGGTGTTGCCGCATAAGGCTCTGAATTGAGCGACATGCTGATGTGGATTCCCCGTCCCTTTATATACATGAAATTTAGGGATCGTATATCCCGGCGGGTACTTTATTTGGTCATACCGGCCTGGATAAGGTCGTCTAGTCTTAACGATCTGTCCAGCCACTTCGTTAGCCTGGTGAGCTCGTATCTGCTGAGCGATGTAATCATCCAGAGCGACCTTGGAGATGGTCTCCTCTTTGGCTGCTGAAAGAGCCTGAGGAGGGTTCGATGTCTCCCCTCTGTCATCTTCAACGATAATCGGGGGGTCTTCAACTGGAGGTTCTGGCTGTAACATCATCCCGGCCATGTCTTGGAACAAAAGAGCCATTCGTTTTATGTTGGCTGCCTGTTTTGTGGCCTCTTTTTCTTTCCTTTCGAGCATTCTTCGGAGGAATTCAGTATCAGTTTCTTGTCCCCGACGTTGTTCCGAGGTCTCCGGACTGTCTTTTGGCCCAGTGAGTGCAGCCATTGCAGTCAGCATCTCCTGAAGTTTTTGCTGCTATTGTTCCTGAGCCTTCGTTATCGATCGGGTAAGCGGTCGATGACCCATAGAAGCACGGCTTTCCTCTTTTCCGGAAGCCATATAAACAGTATGCACCATCATGCCCACAGACTTAGGGCGTTTAGATTCGACGTCCTTACGGCTTGCCGCATTCACGGGGGCTTTCTCTGGCCTCCTTCTCTTGTGAGCAGTTGAAGTGGAGGGAGCCGTTGCAGCGGGCACCCAAACGGCTGTCGCCTTTTGTGGCTTGACAGGATGGTTTTCTCCTTGTCGAGCTTTAAGCTTCTTTGATCGGCGAGAGTAGTCCTGGTCAATCACTGATTCCTGGACCTGTCGCCAGACTTTATAAATTTTGGAGGACAGTCGCTGAGAGGGCTGCTCCGTCTTCTTTTCTGTAGTAATCTCCATAGGTGGAGGAGATTTTTTCAGCACGGCAGTTGGAGCGTTCTTGCGAACCCTCCTAAGCAGTTCAAAGCTGTTTCCAGTTGGAACAGCAGCATCGATTTCCACCATGGGGGCTGGCGGAGTTAGCCCAGAAGGGGAGTTGCCCCTGGCCTTCCTTACTCGGCGCCAGTGACGACGTCGAGCATGTCGTATGGATGGGATTGTCTCAGCTGTAGGGGTGACTTCGTCATGCCCCCTGTCTTGATGGAGGGTTGTCGCCGGTGCCAGCCTTTTGAAGACTGACGTTCGCCGAGAAGTAATGTCCAACCTATCGAATACAGACCTCTGGGCAGAGGTGATTTCGCCTGGAACGGGAGCCGGAGTGGCCAACCTTGTGAATACTGACTTCTTGTCAGGAGAAGCCTTTCCAATGATTTCGTCCGCTTGAGCAGGGATGGCTATCCGCTTTGGGATGGCTGCTTCAGGTATGGCGGGCTTGTTGGCATTCTGGCCAAGTCTGTTGAAAACTGAGGCGTTAGACTTGGGCGACCCGTTGAGAGGGGCCGCAGAAGTGGTAAGTCGATCAAAGATTGACTTCTCTGGGGCTTCTTACGGCAGCATCGAGGCATTGAAGCTCATGGGTGGGATCATAGTCCCAAAGAATAGCCCAGTGGTGGCCTGAGTTACTTGGTCCACCGGCATTGTGAACAGGGAGGCCGCCTGGGGCCCGTAAGTTACACCTCCAGAGGAGGCGGAACGGGAGTTGCAGTTGCAGCTGGAACATTTTATGCAGGTAGACGCCATTGATCTTTCATTTTCTGTATAGAGCAAGACACCAAATCTTAGTACCTTGAATCTAAGGGCAACCATATCAAACCGCGATTCGTTCGCGAACACGACACACGAAGTGTGGAGCGGAAAGAGGAAAAGGTCCCACCGGGCTTGCCAGAATCTGTTCCCCGCCGAAAACACGGAGACGCGACCGTGCGGGACCGTCTTGCCTGAATTTTGGGGAAGATGCTAATTGGTTCTATCCGTCTACCTCTCTGAAGATGCCAAGTTGATTAATGGCACCATGTATCGAAGGTTTAAACGGATGCGGCCGATGTAGCATACTTCGTCAGATTCCCCCTCATTTGAGGGGTTTTTGATTGTGGGGACGCTCTTCCGTGCAGGCGCAAGCCCCTGCAGTTAATTATGCTACCGCATCGCGGTAACAACTTTCTCATTCTCCAGATGGCCACTTCGTGACGTAGGTGTTTGTTTTGTTTTTGGTTGCCCGTGGATTGTATACGGAGACTAATTTATGTTGTCGCCCGTAGGGCGTGGATTAGTCCAAATCCGTATCTTCTTAGATTTGGGTTTGGGGGTTGTGTTTAAAGATACGTTAGTCTCATTTGGGACTAAGATCAACTTAAAAGTTTGTTAAGGATACGTTAGTCTCATTTTAGAGTAAGATCAACTTAACGGGATCGTTTAGATCCAACAAAAGAGCATTTGGACTCTATTGTTTAGTTTAGGGACATTGCGGTCAATTAGTTTAAGGACATTACGGTCCAATGTTAGTTTAAGGACATCTCGGTCCAGATTAAGGACATCATATTCCGTGAGTTTAAAGACCTCACAGTCAAGGTTAAGGACATCATAGTCCGTGAGTTTAAAGACCTCACAGTCAAGGTTAAGGACATCATAGTCCGTGGGTTTTAAAGGACCCCACAGTCCGTAGAATGTTTGGTTGTCGGGACCCGTCACCTCTCTGAAGACGTTGAAGGATTACAACGACAAATATCAGAGGAGTAAAGAGATGTACTCTCGAACCGATGTGAGTTGGTTGAAAGATCTGAAGTCCAATTTGGGGCTAAGATCTGTTAACATATTTATGAGCAGATGAGCTCAATTAATATGAGTTGGGGATTTATGGCCAATCTTGGGCTAAGTCCAATCTGGTTAAAATGTTTAACATTTTGTTTTGGGCTGTTGAGCCTTTATTTAGGCTTGTCCCTTTTAACAATGCTGAGCATTGATTTATATCTTGACAATGTTTTTGTCTTTTATTGAAAGCTGAGCATTCATCAGAGCTCTGGGCTTATTAAAGAACAATTTATGTTCTGTCAGCGCAACACGTGGCGCACTAGGCGCTGTGCGCCAGTCAAAGAGCACAGTGCGCTTCTGCCACATGGCACACATGTAAGGGACACGTGCCGCACTCAGCGCTAGGCGCCAGATGATGAGCGCATGATGCCAGTTTATGAACGTTGAGCGCTAGTTCATGAGCGCATTGCGCTTTCAGTTTAGTGGTACACACATGAGTGACACGTGGTGCGCTTGGCGCTGAGCGCCACCCCATGAGCGCAGTGCGCTATTGCAAGAGCGCAGAGCGCTAGTGGTTAATTGGCACATACGCGGTTGACATGTGGCGCATTTGGCGCTGAGCGCCAGTCCAGAGAGCGCAGAAATGTAGTTCAAGAGCGCAGAAGCGCAGTTCAAGAGCGCAAAGCGTATCTGATCAATTTTATGATCTGGGAAACAAATTTATGTTCTTTTAAAAGAGACTTTGTCTCAAGATCTAAGAACAACAGTTCTTATTTGCAGGAGATATTTCCAATCTCTTACATTGATTAAAGGCTTTGCCTTTATAGATCCATGATCTGTGAGAAGAATTATATTCTTCTTCTTTTTTTATTTTATGATGAGATCTCTTGATTTTTTTGTGAAAGACTTTGGTTTTGTAGATCTATGATCTTTAAAGAAGTACATTCTTCTTTTTATGAGATGATTTCATCTCTATGTTCATCATTATCATTTTTACCTTGAAGAAGGATCTTCTTGCAAGAGATTGCTCTTTATTTTTGAGTTTCTCAAGTTTATGGGGGAGGGGGGGTTTCTCTGTCTAAGACTGGAAGTCTTGGGGCCTTTATATAGGGCAAGCTGATTTGTTGAATCAGTTAAAGAGATCTTTCTCTGATTGATTTGGGGATGTTTCCCCACCTTTGGATCTCTGATCCTAAGGCTTCTGTGGTACAGAAGGCAATCTTCTTGTTTTTAAAAAGATTGATAAATCTTTCCATACAGAATTTATTCTTTCTTTTGGTAATTTTTATTTACCATTGGATCATTGATCCAACGGTGTTCTGATTTACAGAGCACAATCTTATTATTTGGAAAGATTTTGAGGAATTTTTTCTTAACAGAATTTAATTCTGATTACTTAATGATTTATCATTATTATTAGATCTTTGATCTAACGGTGAGGAGCTTTTAGTTCAAGAGCTAGCGCACCCGTGCATTGCACGTGGTGCGCTACTTAGAGCGCAGCGCACCTAGCGCTAGCGCATCCATGTCTCACACGTGGTGCACTGCTTAGGGCGCAGCGTACTTGGCGCTGCAACTGAAGCGTTGCTTTATTTTGAAATTTAAATTTCAAATAGAGCTTTTCTCTGATCGGGGGAAACAGTGTTAACGCTGTTGTTTGTAGCTTGGTACAGAAGGATGCCAATGTATACGAGAGGAGTCTCACTTGCTCCGGAGACTAAGGTATCAGGAACTCAAGGAACCGTTCATGCCATGGCACAACAGCAAAGGAATACAGGTTAGGTGTCTTATGGTTGCAGTCTCATGCCACTTCTAACACCTTCCGTACCAATCTACCCCTTAAACCCCGCGATGTCTTGGTTCTATTGTTTGTATTGTATTGCAACTTATAATGTCTTGTAATATAGATTGTAAAATTGGTTGACTTGCCGAAAGCATGATATCAGTAAATGGGTATAACTGGAGAATCATGAATGTAACTGGAGAATCATGTAAATGGAAGTATATCCATGGTTCGGTTCGGTCAATACAGGTTGAATATATCGAATATATGGATTCATGGATTCATATTGAATTGTAGATTATAGATTGTACTTGAATCATATTCAAGTCAGATTATTTAATGAGACCCAGTCTGAGTCAGAACAATTAGAAAAGAATTTGAAGTCCTGAATTGGGTTTTGATGTTATCGATAACCGCTGCACATGAGCAGCAGGATTTGTGTCTTTTTCAAAGACGATTACCGTGTTGATAACACCATTGTTAAGTTGTCTACCTTAAATAGGCAAGCACCCAGTTCTTCGTCTCCCTGAAGCTCAAGTGATTGGTCCCGCTTAAACCTATATTTATTAGAGTCCTTATGGTAATTTATAGAACTTAAGGGGGTTTTATGTAAAAATACTTTTGTATAATTTTCAAAATACACCCCAAGTATTTAATTATCATCTTTAGAGTTATCATAGATGTAGATTTTCTATTTGTGATATTTCTAGTGAAAATAACCTATTTTTCATAATACATGGTATTTAATTATAATATTGAACTTGTATCGAATTCATGGTATTTTAATGTAAAGTGATTCTTGTGATTTTAGGAAAAAGTTGGAATATTCATATTATTACAAAATAGATATTTTAATGATACATATATACATATTTATATAAAAATAATTTTAATATATATTATATTTCTAGAAATCTCATTTTCTTAAAATATTTGTATTTTAAATCTTTCGAGACCGAATGCTCCTTACGGAGGTCTGCATCTCGCACTACTAAGTCCAGAGATATGCGATAATCCGCACCATCCCAGTTGGGTTCCCCAAAATGGGTTGTAGCGGCGCTTTGCAAAGATTTATAAAAATACGAATTCTTATAGAAAACGGTTTTAATAGTTAGTGGTATTTATATGTAAAGTTCCGTTTTCCCGTATTCTATATTCCCGAAAGGTATTGTGCTATATTGCATATGAGTGTGTGAGGAGGTAGGTCATTATCTCGTGATCTACTTAAAGGTATAGCAAGATTGTGATGTTTTAATGTAGAATTTAAACTACATGGTATTTTAGTGAAAAAGTACGATAAAAATTGAAATAGAAATCTTTTTGATATGGAACTTGTTCAATATGACTTGTTAATATTTAATAGTCAACATGTAAGGGTTTAGTATGATTGTATTTAAGAAAAAATGAGATTTTTAGGAAGAACCGAATCGGACATCGGATTAACTCCGATTCCGTCGGGTTTTATTAAAAAAAGTTTTAAGACTAGAGAATAGAAGATGGAGGTAGGACTTACTGGCTTTTGTTTTAGAGGAGAGGAAGAGGGAGTGGACGTAGGTTCCGGTGCGTCGTTTCGTCGCCGGGAACTCCTAGGGTTGTCGTTGGAAAATCGCCGGAGCTTCGCCCTTCGCTAACTCCAAAAGTACACTAAACTTCTATGGATTTCTTGAGAGTTTTGATCAAAATTTTGGAGTGAGGGGTGTGTGTTTAGGGGTTGTATTTATAGGGTAAGGGTAGGGTTTAGGGTAGGTGAAAGGGTGTAAAGAAAAAATGTATTAAATTGTAATAAAATATATTAAAATAGAGTAATTAGGGATTTAAAGGGTCTCTGGTACTGGTCTAAGGAAATAAAGTATGCAGGAGTGATGGGGAGGTGAAGAGGCCCAACTTTCATGTTGGGGACTCGGCGGTTCAGCCGAGTCCGGCCGCCGGCGGCGGCGGCGGCCCGAGTCGGCCGAGTCGCAGGCCGAGTCGCCGGCCGATTCGGCCGAGTCCGGCCAATTCAGGCATCCAGAGTGTTCCCCGTCGCTTCATTAACCCCCTGGCACAGTTTGTTTTATTAGTGTAGTGGGGTTTTACGGGTTTAGCACGTGTAGACTCTTGAAATTCTAAAAATATTAAAATAAAACAATATTAAAAATAATGTGGGATATGGGATTTGAACTCTGGTGGCTTGGTTCAGCAGTGCAAGGTCTTACCAATGAGCTACAAGCTCCTTCTTGCTATTAAAAAGCAAAAAAAAAAACTTATATCTTGTGCTCAGGCAAAAATACCCCTTTCTGTATTTTTTGAAAAATTTGTACAGAAAGTTGTACAGGAAATTTAAGGTTGTTACAGGAAGCCGGTCAAAAGGTTCAGGATGATCACAGCCGCGATATGGCTATTTACAAAAAGGCCAGGACTTAGCGTCTCATTCAGCAGTCTACGGAAAAGGAAAATTACGATGCCTTTCACACTCAGCCTGCTGTACGTTCTCATGACAAGAGAAAAGCTCGAAACAGGGGCAAAAACAAAGTGAAGAACGAGAATGACGTTCGGAAACAGCGAAGCGAATCCAAGAAGCCACGCAATCGAGAAAAAGTCAGCTGGAATCCATCTTTTATGAAGAAGATGGGCTGGGTATACTCTTTCCCCCAAGACAAGACAAGGAAAATATTCAACCTTGTCATAAAGCATCAAATGATGATGCCCCAGGAACCTACCCCGAACAAATAAATGAGGTTCATCATCCGGATTATTGCTCTTACCATCGAGCAATAGGACATCCCTGTTTCCCCCAATCAGAGCAAAGCTCTGTTTTAAAATTCAAAATTTAAAAATTGAAGCAACGCTTCAAATTCAGCGTAGGCGCGTTGAGCGCCACGTGTCGAACACAGACACACTGGCGCCAGGCGCGCTGCGCCATAGGCAGCGCACCCCCAATCAGAGCAAAGCTCTGTTTTAAAATTCAAAATTCAAAAAAGGAAATTGATTGAAGCAACGCTTCAGATCCAGCGCGCTGCGCGCCATGTGTCAAACACGGATACGCTAGCTCCAGGTGCGCTGCGCCCTAGGCAGTGCACTATGAGTGTGATAGCGCTAGGCGCGCTGCGCGCCACGTATCAAAACACGGGTGCGCTAGCACAGGCTGCGCTGCGCTCTGCGCTGCGCGCCACGTGTCAAACGTAGGTGCGCTAGCGTAAAGTGTGCTGCGCTCTGAGCAGCGCACCACGAGTAAAGCACGGGTGCGCCAGCGCTGGAATTAAAAATTCCCCACCGTTAGATCAAAAGATCTAATAAATGATATATCATTAATTAATCAGAATTAAATTCTGTTATGGAAATATTTTTCCAATCTTGTTAAAAACAAGAAGATTGCCTTCTGTAAAACAGAAACCCTAGGATCAAAGATCCAACGGTGGAGAAACATCCCCAAATCAATCAGAGAAAGATCTCTTTAACTGACTTAACAAATCAATTTGCTCTATGTAAAGGCCCCAAGACTTCAAGTCTGATAGAGAGAAACCCCCCTACAAACTTTGAGAAAACTCAAAGAAAGAAGAGCAAGCTCTTAGCAAAAGAAGATTATTTCTTCAAGGTAAAGAATGATTCTTGAACAAAGAGATGAAATCATCTCATTAAAACAGAAGAATTATCTTCTTAAAAGATCATAGATCTACAAAAGACCAAGGTCTTTTATAAAATGAGATCAAAAGATCTCGTCATAAAAATAAAAGAAGTGTTTACTTCATTCACAGATCATTGATCTACAAAGGCAAAGCCCTTTCAAAGAAAATAAGAACTGTTGTTCTTGAATTTTGAGGCAAAGCCTCTTTTAAAAAGAACATAAACTTGTTCTCTGATCATAAATGTGATCAAATACGCTTTGCGCTACTGAAAAGTGCTTTGCACTCATGAACTGCGCTTTTGCGCTCCTTGGATCGGCGCTCAGCGCCAAAACGTGCCATGTGTCAACCACAGATACAACTTGCGCTTTGCGCTTCTGAAATAGCGCACTGCGCTCATGAGCTGGCGCTTAGCGCCAAGCGCGCCACGTGTCACTCACTTGTGCGCCAGTAAACTAGCGCAACGTGCTCATAAACTAGCGCTCAGCGCTCATAATCTGGCGCTTAGCGCCAAGCACGACACGTGTCCTTTTCGTGTGTGCTATTTGGCAGAAGCGCAATGCGCTCTTTAATTGGCGCAAAGCGCCTGGCGTGCCATGTGGCGCGCTGTCAGAACACACATTGTTCTGATGAATGCTATGCATTCAATACAAGACAAAAAATGTCAGGATCTAATGCTTAGCATTATTAAAAAGGGCCAAGCCCAAACAAAGGCTCAACAGCCCAGAACAATAAAATGTTAAACATTTTAATCTTATTGGAATTAGCCCAATATTGGCCATAAGTCCTCAACTTATATTGAACTGAGCCCATCTACTCACGAATATTTAACAGATCTCAGTCCCAAACTGGACTATAGATCCTTCAACCAACTCACACCGGTTCGAGGGTACATCTCTTTACTCCTATGATATTTGTCGTTGTAATCCTTCAACGTCTTCAGAGAGGTGACGGGTCCCGACAACCACATATTTCACGGATTGTGGGGTCCTTAAACTCATGTACCATGACGTCCTTAAACTTCATAGACTACGATGTCTTTAAACTACGGACTCTGGGGTCCTTAAACTCATGGACTACGATGTCCTTAAACTTCATAGACTATGATGTCTTTAAACTACGGACTGTGGGGTCCTTAAACTCATGGACTACGATGTCCTTAAACTTCATAGACTACGATGTCCTTAACCTTGACTGTGAGGTCGTTAAACTCACGGACTACAATGTCCTTAACCTGGACCGAGATGTCCTTAAACCAACATTGGACCGAGATGTCCTTAAACTAACACTGGACCGAGATGTCCTTAAACTAACATTGGACCGTAATGTCCTTAAACTAATCGACCGCAATGTCCCTAAACTAAACAACAGAGGCCAAATGCTCTCTCGTTGGATCTAAATGATCCTGTTAAGTTGATCTTAGTCTAGAAATTAGACTAACGTATCCTTAACAAACGTTTAAGTTGATCTTAGCCTCAAATGAGACTAACGTATCCTTAAAATCAACCCCCAAACCCAAATCTAAGAAGATACTGATTTGGACTAATCCACACCCTACGGGCGACAACATAAATTAGTCTCCGTATACAATCCACGGGCAACCACAAACAAAACAAACACCCACGACACGAAGTGACCATCTGGAGAAGGAGAAAGTTGTTACCGCGATGCGGTAGCGTAATTAACTGCAGGGGCTTGCACCTGCAGGGAAGAGCATCCCCACAATCAAAAACCCCTCAAACGAGGGGGAATCTGACGAAGTCTGTTACATCGGCCGCATCCGTTTAAACCTTCGATACACGGTGCCATAAATCAACTTGGCATCTTCGGAGAGGTGGACGGATAGCACCAATTAGCATCTGACCTCGAATTTCAGGCCTGACGTCGCAACGTCCCGGTCGCGTCTTTCGGCGGGGAACAGATTCTGGCACGCCCGGTGGGACCTTTTCCTCTTTCCACTCAACACTTCGTGTGTCGTGTTCGCGAACGAATCGCGGTTTGATAATAGGTGCCCTTAGGTTCGAGGTACTAAGATTTGGTGTCTTGCTTGGTGCAGAAAGCGAAAAATCAATGGCGTCTACTTGCGTGAAGTGTTCCAGCTGCAACTGCAACTCACGTTCCGCCTCATCTGGAGGCATAGCTTACGGGCCCCAAGCGGCCTCCCTGTTCATAATGCCGGTGGACCAGGTGACTCAGGCCAGCACTGGATTGTTTTTCGGGACCATGCTCCCACCGATGAGCTTCAGCGCCCCTATACCACCGCAAGAAGCTCCCAAGAAGTCGGTCTTCGATCGACTTGCAACTACAGCGGCCCCCCTCAATGGGTCGTCCAGCTCCAGTGCTTTAGTCTTCGCCAGATTGGGCCAAAGTTCATGCGGGCCCATGATGAAGCCTGTAGTTCCAGAAAGGGTTATTCCGAAGAGGATAGCCATCCCTGCTCCCGAAGTCGTTAAGGCGGCTTCTCCTGCCAAAGGGTCGGTCTTTACAAGACTGACTGTTCTGGCTCCCACTCCGGCTCTCGTCCCTGCTCTAAAATCTGTCTTTGACAGATTAAATACTGCTTCTCAACGGACATCAGTCTTCAAGAGGCTGACGCCGGCAACAGCCCTTCTCCAAACCAGGGGGCACGACGAAGCCATCCCCATCGCTGAACCAATCCCAGCAGCTCGGCACGCTCGACGTCGCCACTGGCGTCGAGTAAGGAAAGCTGGGGGAAACTCCCCCTCTGGGCTAACTCCACCAGGCCCAACGGTGGAAGTCAATGCTGCTGTTCCAACCGGGAACAACTTTGAATTGCTGAACAGGGTGCGCAGGAATTCTCCTACCGCCGTACTGAAAAGATCTCCTCCATCCATGGAGAATGTTACAGAAACAAAGCCGGAGCATCCCCCTCAGCGGCTGTCCTCCAAAGTTTACAAAGTCCGGCGACGGGTCCAGGAGTCGATGATTGATCAAGACTATCCTCGCCGACAGAAAAAGCTGAAGGTTCAACAGGAAGAGAACCGTCCTGTTAAGCCACAAAGGACGGAAACTACCTGGGTGCCCGCTGCAACGGCCCCCTCGACGTCAACTGCTCAAAAGAGAAGGAGGCCAAAGAAAGCCCCTGTAACTGTGGCAGACTACAAAGACGCCGAGCCTAAACGCCCCAAGTCTGGGGGCATAAAGGTGCATACTGTTTACATGGCTTCCGGAAAAGAGGAAAGCCACGCTTCGACGGGTCACCGACCGCTCACCCGATCCATGACAAAAGCCCAGGAGCAGTAGCAGAAGCTTCAAGAAATGCTGAAGCAAATGGCCCCACTCACCGGGCCAAAAGAAAGGCCGGAGGCGTCATCAGAGCAGCGTCACGAGCAAGAAACCGATGCTGACTTCCTACGCAGAGTCCTCGAAAAGAAGGACAGCGCAAGACCTAGCTGGCAACATAAAACGAATGGCACTTCTCTTCCAAGACATAGTCGGGATAATGTTACAGCCGGATCCTCCAGCTGAAGACCCTCCGATCATTATTGAAGACGACAGCGGGGAGACATCGAACCCTCCTCCGGCTCTTTCAGCAGCCAAAGAGGAAACCATTTCCAAGGCCGCTCTGGATGACTACATAGCTCAGCAAATACGAGCTCACCAGGAGAATGAAGTGGCCGGTCAAATCGTTAAAACCGGGCGTCCATATCCAGGCTGGTATGATCAAATAAAGTATCCGCCGGGATATACGATCCCTAAATTTCATGTATACAGGGGGGCAGGCAATCCCCATCAACATGTCGCTCAGTTCAGGGCTCTTTGCGGCAACACCGGGGGCGATGATAAACTTTTGCTCCGTCAGTTTGTTGGCAGCTTGTCGGAGACAGCGTTCGAATGGTACTCTGAACTTCCAAACGACTCCGTCAAGACTTTCACAGAAATGGAGCTATTATTCACCCAGTGATTTGCGAGTGCTAGTGAACGCACCCCAATAATGGCATTGATCAATGCCAGGGTGAAACCTGGAGAGACATGGGTTCAATACGCAATACGATGGCGGAATCTGTGGTCGAAGTGCGAACAGCGCATCGAAGAAGCACCGGCGGTGGGTATGTTCGTGGGCACTCTTGATCCGCCGGCGACCATCTCCCAATTCATGATGTTCTTCAAGACAACCATGTTCTAAGCCCTGATTGACAAGCTGGCCCAAATGGACCAGATGGGTCATAGACCGTCTCCTCCAAAGCTGGACTCTCGAAATGAGAAAGGAAATGGGAAAGCGATCGTCGTCGCCAATGCTCAACAGCGGCCCGGTGGCTCGAGACCAGTTGATCGCCAAAATAACAGAACTCGATCTCTCGAAGATAAAATGAGATGCCCTTACTCGTTCCCTCGAGACAAGACGAAGAGGTTATTCGAGCTTGCACTGCGCAACAGGCTCATCAATCTGCCGGAGCCAAGACACCCAGCGCAACCAGGCGACATTAGCAATCCTAATTACTGCCCTTATCACCGAATGTTGGGCCATCCGATCGAGGATTGTTACATCTTCAAAAGCTGGATAGAAGATCAATACCAGCAGGGCAAATTCGTATTATCCGAGAATTGGAAGGTGAACCCGCCTCAGCCACACACTCCTAAGAAGACGGATACACCGGGGGCAACATGCTCTTTCATAGAAGAAGCTCCATGGGAGGTTGCTCTTTCAGCCAAGACGAAAAGAATGCTGAAGGATCTCCAAACATGCCCGGCGATTACGTTGAAAAATCCACTCGAACTCGAGGTCATCAAAGGAATGTTAAAACCGCGTCCAACTCCAAAGATCGGTGTTGATAGCCAAAGCACTCACACCCAGCCGTCGAAATCTTCAAAGAAGAAGAAAAAATCCAAGAAGCCCGTGAAGCCTGGTGACAAGCGCACGGACCTGCAAAAGCAGATTGACGCGCTGGAAGAGTATAACCAGAAGGCGCGGACTCCAGTCACACTCCAAGAGTTTCTCAGCCACATCCTTGAAGACGAAGATGATGGGGAAGACTCGTCGGATGAATCTGAAGATTACGTGGCAAGTTGCCATGTGATCTCTCACTCGTCGATAAACGACGAAGAAGCTCCTTGCACTGAGAAGCTGGGGGCAGATCCTGAGCCGGAACTTCCGGAGCCGTCAGACGAAATGATTGATGCATTCCTGAACGAAGCTCTTCTGAAAAGTAAAGCTACTCGAGAGCGTGAGATGGCCATATTTGAGAAGGCCAAACGCCAGCGACTGGACGAAAGGGTCGAAACACTCTCACCAGATCCAAGTGCATCTGTCGCAAATAAAGACAGATTCAAGACGAGGAAAAGGTTCGCTAAAGCCATATCGATGGGAATGAAGTTGCCACCCTCCGAAGAAAATATTCTTGGTGAAGCGGAAACACATCCTAGCTACTGCTTATATCATCAAAAGATTGCGCACCCCACCGAAGAGTGCAACGCTTTTAAAAGATAGTGGCAGGGATATGTTGCTTACCGGCAAAATTTCAAGCGGATGAAACGCAAAACTCATCGGGAGCAAAGAAATACGACCGAGGAGCGTAAAAGAACAACCGGCAACTGTCGCATGGTCAACACTGGGGGATCGTAAGTTCTCACCTTCGGGAGCGACTCTGACGAAGAGATGACTCTTGGCCCTCTCTTTAAAGAGTCCACCTTGAGAAAGTAGGAAGAACCGAAGACCTGTGAAAATATTCAGCTGCGCAATCGTACGCTGTCCAAAAAGAATCTTGGGCCCTCGAACATTGGGTCAAATAGAAAAGATAAGGGGAAAGAAAAGGTCTCTGAGGATACCATCCTTGATGACCAAGCCGTCGAAAAGCTGATAGCCAAGGACCCGCCAAAGAAAAGTAAGGTGGACTACAACGTTCTGGCCCACTTGAGGAAGATACCCTCGCAGCTCAGTATTTTCGACGCCCTCCTGTTATCCAAAGAAGAAAGAGATTCTTTGATCAAGGCATGACAAGAGCCCGAGCAATTCCAAGCTTTCCTCGCCGAAGAAAAGATGAAGGACGAGCTGGAAGAAGTACACACAGTCGATATCACCTTCGGCGATGAAGATCTCCTCCTTAGGACATGCGAGCACAACCGTCCTCTCTATGTCTCCGGATACTGTCATGACATCAAAATAGGTAAAATCCTGGTCGAAAATGGATCCTCCGTCAATCTCCTTAACGTAAGGGTGCTAAAGGAAATCTGCATGAGCGTTCAACACCTCGCTCGCGATAAAATCACCATCTCTGGATTCGACTCCCAGTCATCACGGACGCTTGGGTCTGTAATATTGACACTACGCTTTGGGCTACTTGTCACGGACATTAAGTTTCACGTCATTGACGCCAAGACATGCTACAATGCTTTGCTCGGCCGGCCCTGGTTACACGAGTACAACATCATCCCTTCTACACAGCATCAGTGTATGAAGTATTTCAAGGATGGTCTCGAGTATACTGTGACAGGGGAACTAAACCCATTCTCCATGAACGAAGTCCGTAAGTACGAAGATGCAAAATACTTCTTGCCAGACTTTGAGGACACGGAAAGATGTCACAAACCGTAGAACAAAGCTATCACCACCATTCCGTTCTTCGGGAGCGACACCGAGGAGGAAGAATAGATAGTTTACTCAGGTCCGCCCCAGTACAACAAGCCGGGACCGTCCACTCCTATGTTAATCTTTGGCAGCGACTCGGAAGATGAGGTCAACGCTATATTCTCTGCTCGTCCATCAATACATACCTTCGCTGGTGAAGATCAAAGTTTTCAAGTTGCCCTGGTTCCGCTAAAGCATCATAAAGAGATAGACGTGCTTGATACATATAGCGTGGAGGAACTGCAGACATTCTACGTCCCTCCCACACGAAAAGGTGAAAAGGCGATCCTATTCTACTGATCTGGGAAAACCAAAGTGGAGAAAGAAATCTGGCATGGTGCGGATTCTACACTTGACAGGCTCCAGCCCATCCATTTGCCCAGATATTACACAAACGGACTAAAGTGACTCTTGAGACGCCAAGGTGTACCCCTTAAGCAAACTGCGCGACAAGCGCGGTTTTATAATAGGATCTGGAACGTTCCCGGGACCCAACGAAAGTTGCCCAACGGAAGAATGGAAACAACCAGGCTTGGGTATGTTCAATTCAAGAAACGGGAGCTACTCCGCGACTGCTACGTCATACATGACTTCGATGAGGAACGAGACGCTCTGTGTGAAGATGCTAACCCTGAACCAGAAAGAGCTCCCGCCGTGAAAATGCCCAGTCCGTTGTTCGAAGAATAAATGGACAAGCTTATAAAGGAAGCAGGTCAAAAAGTTCGAGACGACCATAATCGCGAAATGGACATCTACGAGAAAGCCAGGATGCGACGCCTCCTTCAACAGGCTGCGAAAAATGAAAATGCTCCTCCTTGTCAACCCGTCATACAAAAGGCCCGACGCAGAGGCAAAAATAAATCAAAGTGCGGGAAAGGCGTTCGACAGTGACAAAGCGGGACCAAGAAGCCACGCGATCAGGAATCGAGCAGTCTGGATTCGTCTCTTATAAAAAAGATGGGTAGAGCATATTCTTTTTCCAAGACAAGACAAGGAAGATATTCGATCTTGTCATAAAATATCAGATGATGACGCTCCCGGAGTCCAAGCACCCCGAGAAAGTAGGCGAAGTGTCTCACCCGGACTATTGCTCCTATCACAGGGCAATAGGACATCCTCTCGAAGACTGCTTCACAGTTAAAGACTGGGTAGAAGACCAGTATCAGCAAGGCAGGTTCGCTCTATCCAGCAGCTGGAGGGTAACCCCGTCGTAGAAGCATGAACCCAAATCCATGAGGGTAGAACCAGATCCACATCGGTCTTGGAAGCAAGCTCGTGCCTGTCACGTGATAATGTTTTCAGAAGAAGAGCCCGAGAATATGGATGACCTCTCCCGGTGTTTCGAAAACGATGATAACGAGGTAATTTCAGAGTTTCCACCTGCACCAAAGGAGCTAGAAGATGGGATACATACTACTGCAGATAACCTCAAGAAAATTGATTTGGGGACGGCAAGTGACCCACGGCTGACGTTCGTCAGTGAGCTATTGTCTGAAGAAAGGGTGGCTATGCTAAAGGACGTGCTCATGCAGCATAAAGATTGCTTCGCATGGAACTATTTCAAGATGCCAGGATTAGATCTAGAGATTGCTGTGCACAAGTTGGCGATATCTCCGGACGTCAAGCCTATCAAACAAGCGCCGAGAAGAATGCGTTTCGAGCTTGAGATGAGCATCAACGCCGAGGTCAAGAAGCTAATCGACTCTGGCTTTATCCAAGAGATTCAATATCCTGACTGGATCACCAACATCGTCCCAGTGATGAAGAAGAATGGGACGGTGCGCATATGTGTGGACTTTCGGGATCTCAATAAAGCCTGCCCGAAGGACGACTTCTCAGTACCGATCACCGAGCTGATGATAGACAATACGTCCACTCATGAAGTTTTCTCCTTCATGGACGGCTCATCAGGATATAATCAGATAAGGTTGCATCCCGAGGACCAGAAGCACACCGCTTTCCGGACCCCTCTAAGTATATTCTGCTACAAGGTGATGCCTTTCGGTCTAAAGAACGCTGGTGCCACCTATCAGAGGGCCATGACGAAGATCTTCGATGACTTCATACATGAAATCGTCGAATGCTATATCGACGACCTCGTGGTTAAAAGCAAATCATACGAGGAACATTTAGAGCATCTGAAGATCGTGTTTCAGCACCTTCGGAAATACAACTTGAAGATGAACCCTCTCAAATGCGCGTTCGGAGTTTCCTCGGGCAAATTCCTAGGATTCATCGTCCGGCACCGAGGCATTGAGATAGATCCGTCAAAAATCAAGGCGATTATAGAAATGCCTTCGCCAAGGACTCTCAAGCGATTGCGGTCTCTCCAAGGGAAGCTCGCATATATCCGGCGATTCATAGCCAATCTCTCCGGCAAGTGCCGCCCCTACAGTCACCTGATGAAGAAGGGAAACCCATTTGTCTGGGGTCACAAATGTTAAAGCGCACTGGAAGAAATCAAGCAATACCTACAGAATCCGTCATTGCTGGCCGCTCCCGTCAAAGGAAAACCTCTCGTCCTGTACACAACAGCCATCGAAGGTTCTTTAGGCGCGCTGTGGGCACAAGAAAACGACTAAGGGAAGGAGAGAGCCCTTTATTATCTGAGTCGAGTTCTCCTGGGAGCAGAAAGCAATTACTCTCCCATTGAAAAGCACTGCCTAGCGTTGATCTTCGCAATAATGAAGCTCAGATACTATGCATTGGCACATGAGGTCCATCTCATATCAAAAGTGGATCCTCTCAAATACTTGATGTCGAAGGCCATATTAACAGGACGACTAGCTAAATGGGCCCTGCTCTTGATGGAATTCTCGATAACTTATCGGCCTCTTAAGGCAGTGAAAGGCCAGGCCATCGCCGACTTCCTCGCTGAGCATCCAATACCTGCCGATTCTCCTTTGAATTGCGAGTTGCCAGACGAACATGCGTTTGACATGATCGACGGGGATGATACCCGGTAGGAACTCTATTTTGATGGAGCGTCTTCCATGAAGAAGCACAAACAAAGCACCCCTATAATCAAATCCGGGGTAGGCCTCATCTTCGTGACTCCACAATGAGGGATAATGCGCTTTGCCTTCTCCTTAACAGAGCCGAGGACAAACAATGAAGCCGAATACGAAGCTTTGATAGCAGGTATTGAGATCGCTATCGACATGGGAATTGAAAACCTCCTCATATACGGAGACTCCCAGCTGGTCGTTAGTCAAATAAACGACGACTACCAAACGTGCAAGCCAGAGTTGGTGAAGTACGGCGAGAGGGTGCAGCAACTGCTGACCCAAATTCCTTCCTACACCCTGGAAAGCATACCGCGCGCGGAAAATAGCAAAGCAGATGCATTAGCCAAGCTCGCTAAAGAACTGGCTGACGAAAACCCCGATGACGTGAGGATCGTTGTGCAAAGCCGTCGGGTTCTTGCACCGGCAGAAATATCTCCAGAGTCGTCTGAAGAAAAGGGAGCGACCGAGCAAACGACTCTGCAAATAAAAGACCAGGAAAAGGTTACGGATTGGAGAGAAGTCTTTATATATTATTTCAAATCCCGTCGAACACCTGAAGATGCGTCCTCAAGACATCAGCTTATAAAACGAGCTCTGTCTTTTGCTTTTGTCAATGATACTCTGTATAAGAGATCATTTGATTCTCTGTAGTTAAGATGCCTGGGGCCTGAAGAGGCAAAGAGAGTCGTCCAAGAAACTCACGACGGACTTTGCGGTTCTCACCAAGCCGAGCCGAAGATGAAGCTGAAGATCAAACAGATGGGTTATTATTGGCCCACGATGATCCAAGACTGCCTCGAATACGCGAAGCAGTGCCACGCATGCCAGATTCACGGAGACTTTATCCATCAGCATCCAAATCCACTACATCTAACAGTGGCTAGCTGGCCGTTCGAAATGTGGGGGACTGACATAATCGGCCCCATCGAACCAGCATCGTCCAGAGGACATCGATTCATTTTGGCAACAACTGATTACTTCTCCAAATGGGCAGAAGCAGTACCGCTAAGAGAAGTGAAGATGGAGAATATCCTCCATTTCTTCAAGACACACGTCATTTATCGGTTCGGAACTCCCAGACGGATCATCTCCGATAACGGGCCAGCCTATAGAAGCCACAAGATTAGCCGCTTCGCACAACAGCATAACATAGACTGGAGATACTCCTCATTCTATAATCCCTGAGCTAACGGTCTAGCTGAGGCTTTTAATAAGACCTTGATGAAGATCGTGAAAAATACAGTATCTCAAAATAAGAAGGACTGGCACGAGAGACTGTATGAAGCTCTCTGGGCGTATCGAACTACGTTCAAAACCGCCACGAACACAATGCCGTACGCATTGGTATTCGGTACAGAGGCGGTACTCTCCCTCGAGATAGAGCTACCCTCTCTACGAGTGGCAGTTCACTACGAGCTAACGGACGAAGAGAATGCTCACCTTCGGCTTGAGGAGCTCGATGCCCTTGATGAAACTCGGCTCGTGGCGCAACAAAATCTGGAGGCTTACAAAGCAAAGACGACGCACTCATACGAAAGATTGACTAGGCCGAGGACATTCCGCCAAGGCGAACTCGTGCTAGTGGTCAAAAGGTCTATGATCCCCAATCATGCCAAGCGGGAGAAATTCGAGCCGAACTATGAAGGCCCGTATATCATAGACAAGGTCTACCAGGGTGGGGCCTATCTACTCATGGAGATGCATGGCGAAAGGCCCTTCAGGCCAATAAATGGTCGCTTCCTGAAAAAGTACTACGCTTAACGAGTCACGGCCTAGGTCAATGATAGATGACGACGATTATGTTCGCTCACTATCTTTCTAAGCCCAAACTCTATAAGTAGTAGCTGGCTAACGGACCGAAACGTCCTTAAACTAACGACGGACCGAAACGTTCTTAAACTAACGACGGACCACTGTGTCCTAAAACTAGCTGTTGACCGAGACGTCGATAAACTACTGTGGGTTACAGCATCCCAAAGCTGATACAAAAAAAAAGAATAAAAAAAAGAGAAAAAAACGGTATGTCCATAAGCAAAAAAGGGCACGGATGAAAACCCGAAAGGGCTCCGTGAGTAAAAACAGCAGGGCTACCGGCGAGTTATGTGAAAACCCGAAAGGGCGCAACCTCGTTAGAATAAAAAAAAGAGAAAAAGAAAAAGAAAATGGTATGTCCATAAGCAAAAAGGGCACGGATGAAAACCCGAAAGGGCTCCGTGAGTAAAAACAGCAGGGCTACCGACGAGTTTTGTGAAAACCCGAAAAGGCGCATTCTCATTAAAAAACACTTGCAAGGTCCTCTCGACCTTGTGGAGAGAAACCACCTTCGTGAGATCCTTATGACTCACAAGGGAGCAACACAATTAGGGATCCCCACGATCCCTAGGGAGAAATTACACTTACGAGATCCTCACGACTCGTAAGGAGAACCCTCTTATGAGACCCTCACGGCTCATAAGATTTGAAAGTCTTAAGCTACAGGGATCTAAACCTGTTCTTAAGCAACCACCACAACCTCCAACAATGCCCTACAAGCGGCTCAATGCTGACCCTTGTATACAATCCACGGGCGCGAATAAACATTTCCCTAACGAAGTCCCATCCGTAACTAGGGATATGTCTACACCCTTGTAAGTCCTCTCGACTTATAAGGAGAAAACACTCTTGTAAGATCCTTACTACTTATAAGAGAACATGGACTTAGGAATCCTCACGATTCTTAAGGAGAAAACGCACCTACGAGATCCTCATGACTCGCAGGGAGAAAAACCTTTATGAGACCCTTATGGCTCATAAAGTCAAAAGCCTTAGTCGACAGGATTCTAACCCTGTTCGAAAAGCCACCTTTGTTCGATATCGACAGAGGCAAATGATGATTCGCTCTTGGCAATATCCCAGTTGTAGCGGTGCTGATGCCGAAATCAGTGTCTAATTCCACGCTAGCAGCAAAAAGCCAGCGAGCCACAAATGCATACGAAATAGCCGAAATGATAGGGCAACTTGCAACAAAATCAGCAAGTAAAAAAATGTATGGATGCAAAATAGCCGAAATGATTGGGCAACTCGCAATGAAAAGCAGCGAGTAAAAATAAAATAAATAGCCGAAATGATTGGGCACCGTGAAAAATAGTCGAAATGATTGGGCAATTGCGACCTTCGCGATATAAAAGCTGAAATGATAGAACATCGCGGAAAGAAATAAAATAAAATGAAATTTATGCCCTACAGGTGATATCACATCAATCCCTGTATACAATCCAGGGGCGCAAACAAAGAAGGAACCACGCCTGCCCTCCTCAGGCTCCATCAGAAGAAGAAGCCAAATCTCAACGGTTCACAGACAACCCAGAGACCACTTCAATATTCGTTTCATTACAACAGACGCAACGTCATCAACATGACCCCGTCGCGGAAATACGTCATCCACATGACCCCGTCTCGGAAATACGTCATCCAAATAACCCCGTCACGGAAACACGTCATCCACATGACCCCATCTTGGAAATACGTCATCCACCTGACCTCGTTTCGGAAATACGTCATCTACATGACCCCGTCTCGGAAATACGTCATCCATATGACCCCGTCGCGGAAATACGTAATCCAAAAGACCCCATCGTGGAAACACGTCATCCAAATGACCCCGTCGCGGAAATACGTCATCCAAATGACCGCGTCGCGGAAATACGTCATCTATATGACCCCGTCGCGGAAACATGTCATCCACATGACCCTGTCTCGGAAATACATCATCCATATGACCCCGTCATGGAAATACATCATCCAAATGACCCCGTCGCGGAAACACGTCATCCATATGATCCCGTCGTGGAAATACATCATCCAAATGACCCCGTCGTAGAAACACGTCATCCAAATGACTCCGTCTCGGAAATACGTCATCCAAATGACCCTGTCGCGGAAATACGTCATCTACATGACCCCGTTTCGGAAATACGTCATCCACATGACCCCGTTTCGGAAATATGTCATCCACATGACCCCGTCTCGGAAATACGTCATCAACATGACCCCGTCTCGGAAATATGTCATCCAAATGACCCCGTCTCAGAAATACGCCATCCAAATGACCCCGTCGCGGAAATACGTCATCTACATGACCCTGTCGCGGAAACACGTCATCCACGTGACCCCGTTCGGAAATACGTCATCCACATGACCCCGTTCGGAAATACGTCATCCACACGACCCTGTCGCGGAAATGCGTCATCTAGATGACCCCGCCTCGGAAATACGTCACCCAATGACGCCGTGAAATGCGAATAACGTCAATCTCGTTAAACACTTACGGGTCCTCTAGATTCGTAAGGAAGAAAACTCTCTTATAAGATCCTTACGACTTATAAGGGAAAACACACTTAGGAATCCTCACGATTCCTAAGGAGAAAATACACATACGAGATCCTCTCGACTCGCAGGGAGAAAAGACTTTATGAGACCCTCACGGCTCATAAAGTTGAAAAGTCTTAGGTAGCAGATTTGAACCTACTTCCTAAGCCATCACTACCCCTCGAAGAAGCCAAAACAAGATGCTCACCCTATCATCTGCAGGCTATGTTTATTAAGGTGACATGCTGATAACAAAAGAAGGAAGAAAGCAGAGAGATGACGCAAGACATTGCGAAAGAAATTTATCTTTTATTCATGAATTCAATTGGGTACAAAATACATAATATGAAAGAATAAAAGAACGAATACATTTTATTCAAAATTACAAATGGTACAAAAAATTTATTGAGAGGGAAGCGCTTTCAATAGTTTGATCAGCCGCTCGCGCACTTCCCTCAGCCCCTCTTCTTGATCAACCGCCGCGGCCAGCTCCGCTTCGATTCGAGTCCTTTGCTGCAAGCATGATGAAATCTTTTCATCGATTTCCCGTTGAGCAGCTTCACGACTCTGCATAATCCGCTCGATAGAGTCAAGCTTCTGTCTCAATACAAGCCGTCCGAAATACACTGCTGCAAGGTGTCAAAGACGGCTCTCAGTTGCGCGGCGTTCGCTTCAACCTGGGCATGCAATTGAACAGACTTAGCGGAAGCCTCCTCGCGTTCCTTCCACCTCAAGGTCTCTTCTTGTTCAAAATGATGGAGGAAGGACACACGCTGCTCAACCCATGCAGCCCGCTGGGAGTTCAAAAGCTGAATCTCAGGAGCAGGACGCATAAGCTTGAGCTCATGCAGGCAGGCATCAATCTTCCGGCAGTGGTTAACCCAAGACTCGACGACGCCTTCGTTATGGAAGTTTACAAGTGTCGCCAGCATTAGGTTAACCTCCGCGGCAAAATCCACGGCAGATGTAGGAGTCTCCACGTCGAGCTCCTCAATATAGTCGCTCACCATGCGCAGACTATTCGCGGTGCCTTTCGAGGATGGATGTCTGGAAAAGGGTCCGGCCGGCATTATGACGCAAGACTCGAATGGGGCTGGAGTCGATGTGACCGCTGTAAAACAAATCACAATCAGATGACGACTCAAGAAATAAAGAAAATACACGAAAAATAGAGTCTACTATACCGACTGCAATAGGGGGCGGAGCTGGGAGTACTGGTGGTGCAACGATAGCCGCGTCCCCGCATTCGATTTGTAAGGCTACAAGCAATACAAAGAGAGATTAGCAATAATGTGACTGCCCGTTAAAGAGAGGACGTCGTTTAGAAAAGATACTCACCGACACCACCAGGCGGACTAATCTCTGACAGGAAGGAGAAGTGTGGGTGCAGCACCTGATACAGGTGGTCAAAAAGGACTCCTGCAAAGACGCAGTAATGCAATGTCAGTACATAAATTATACAGCCTAGAAGTAAGATTGATGGGTCACAAATCCGTACCTTCCAATATCTGAGACGGTGCGAGAGAAGGTAGAGGAGGGATCACCATCAAAACGATAACTGATGGCGTTGCCTCGGCTAGCGTGACCTCAGTGCTCGCCACACCTGCATTAGAAACAAGATAAATACTGTCAGGAAAGATTAAAAAGGATTGCAGAATAAAAAGAAAAGCAATGACCCAAAATCTACCTGATGAGTCCCCAGTCGGAACCGCAACGAGAGCGTCACTTGATACAGCAACTGCTCCATCCTCTTCCATCGGGATGGTCTCACCTCCCGTCACCTCATCCCCTGACTCTACGAGAGACGTCGTAATGCTTGTGACGCCAGGAGATGGTAAGGAGCCGCGGGCGGAAAAAGCGACGATCGGGGCAGTGCCTGACTCTTGCGAAAGAGTAGCTACCTCAGGCTCGGCGGTTGTAGCCATCTCACCCATCGCCACCTCGGGTTCGGCAATGGTGGTCATCTCACCTACCGCCATCTCAGGCTCGGCAATCATGACTACCTCCTCTACCGCTACCCCAGGCTCAGCGGTCGCCGCCACTTCTTCGGTAAGACTCGGCCCTGCAAGATAAGATATACGAGAATTGATATTTAAAACTTTGACAACGGAACCCCGTGTCACATTACCTTGAGTTGGTCTTCCGACCGCTTCCCGAGCCGCACGTGCTGCCCGTCTATAGGCAGTGGACAAGGCAGCTGGGGATTCCTCTGAAGGAGTAGGGGCAGGAGTAGCGGTGCTCGAACCCGCACCCGCGGCCAAGGCAGCACTACGCCCCCTTGCCGCGCGCATTCGGCGCTTCCTTTCCGCCCGGGCCGTCAAAGCGGACCTTCTAGATGCCTCCATCAACAGGACGTCATCGTCCACACCAAGGGTTACCTCTGGAGCCGTCAAGGCTTCCGTCATCGGTCGTTTGAGTAAGGCCTCTCTCGGCAGTGCCGAAGAGGCCTGGACTTCGGTGGCTGGCTCGGGAAGAATCTCCGCATCACCTTGCGGAATTGGCATTGTGGTCCCTGCGATAAGATAAAGAAGGGGTTAGATTGTCCATAAAAAAGGAGAATGAAGATGCAATGAGCCGAGACATACCGATGCCCAACAAAGCGCGATTCCTCTCCTCCTCCTCAAAGGTCCTAAGGGAAGCTGCTAGAGCCTCTTCAGTGGTAAAGCCTGTTACAGAAGGAAAAATGTCAGTCAATACATGACAATAAAAATAAAGATATGATGCAATAACAAGGTGCGACTGATGTTTACTTGATTGCGCGAGGGTGGACATTTCCGCTTGGTGGCTTGCGGATCGCACAGAAGCTGCAATGGCAGCCTCGAGATCAGTATCTTCCGGCGCTATGAAGAGACCTTCGTTGGTCCCGTATTCGCTCAGGCTATCGTTATAAGGAGCCTGAGGCTCCAGGCCGAGTACAGCATCTAGAGAGAGGACCGACTTCTTCTTCCTCTTCTGCGTGCGAGCTTTAGTCGCAGTAAGCACAAGCTTACGCTTGGTAGGCACTTTGGGGCGACGAGTCCCAATATCTTAGCCCACGCCAGATTCGGGGGAAGCTACATTTACCGTCTCCGCGGTAGCACGGGGCACCGGTGGTATATCCACCATTTCCACGGGAGCACGGGGCACCGGTAGCTCAGGCCTGTCCTCGGGGACTTCAATCACAGCAGCTCCACTTAGCAGGGGAATGACAATGGTCCGTCGCTTCAAAGGGAGGTTTCGGTCACTAGCAGGGGGTGCACCCTTGCGATCAAGTAGCAGCCGCTTCTCCTCCCTGATAACAACACCCATTGCGTGTTGATACCAGGCCACATGTACGTTAAGGGCCCTCGGGACGCAACTCAGTTCACTGATAAAGAAGTGAGATCCCGTATTTAAGCGCATGAAATGATGCAGTGCGCCCCGCATTCCCTCTTTAGTGGCAACGGGTTCTACCAAGAAAGCTTCCAGCGGGACCCCTTGATTGTAACTCAGCTGCTGGGAGAAATGATGGGGGTTGTATCTCATGAATAGCGCCGCATCATTTTGCCTAAATACGAGAAAGCCTGGCCTGATGGAGTACAAATGGAGAATCTCCCGGGCTTTCAACACGGAGGCCCCGTCCTTAAAAATGTCTCGCAGTAACAGCACCGCCTTGGAAGTTTCCTGACCGATGGTCAAGACTTTGTCCGTGAAAGACATACCATCTCCGACCGTGCACGGACGAAGGAGCAAGCCCCTAGCTTCCCACTGTGACGGACTCACGATGGAAGCGTCAACCAGCCGCATAATCCGAGGGAACTTGTATCTCTCGTAAAACGAAGATCTCTTGTGAATGCCGAAGACCCCGAGCACGTTCATCTCCATCCATGACGTGAAGTAATGCATCGGGAAGTTGGCAGGATGCACCCCCGGTTCAGTGGTATCCGCCGCTACGCTAAGACCGTAGTATAGGTGGACCAACCCGGCGATCCCGATGGCCACTTGCATTCCGGCAACCATGCGATGCGTGGGGTAGAAGACGGAAGGCCTCATGTAACGAGGATGCATAGGGAGCGCGAACCAACTCAACCATAGCCCAAGAAACCCAAGAAAGAACGCCTCCTCATCAATGCCCGGGGCGGCGATTTCTGACAGAGGGATGACCGCAGCGTCAGGAAGAAAGAAGCCCTTCTGATCAGCTTCTAGTACCAGCTGACGGTCCAAGCCAAAGACGAATGGATCATCGAGCTTAGCAAACTTTTCGACTCATCGCGACAAAATCTCCGGATGAAGAAAACGGGCAATGAAGTCCGCAAAACTAACCCCCCGGCCTCCGGATTCCAGGAAGAGGCTCTCGTACATGTTCAACACCTTTATCAGACTAGGAAACTGGTGCTGAACGTCGTTCTCTGGCGTGAGACCCATCACTACTGGCTTGGTGGCAAAAACATATTCATCCGGAGGAAGCAGCTCCTCGTAGTGCTCCCCCCTGACCGGTAGACCGGAAACCTCGGCAAATTATTCCAAGGAAATAGAAACCTCTCTGTCCAGTAGAAGGAAGGTATGGGTCGGGATGTTCCACTGCTCCAAGAACGCCATGATCCACCATGTGGGAGGTGCAGAATATTGGAACAATGAAGCGTAGACCGCAGGGTATAGACCGAGCTTTAGCACCTGCGATTTCTTCGCCGACAAGATGTACCTGGCCCACTGCAAATACCCGGCCGGATGACGGGGAGTTAGCCCGATGTTGTAGGGTTGTCCCCAAGGGCGCGACTCGCCCTGGCATATGCGCCGCCCTAGGGTGTCCAAAGCCGTCGGCGGCTGCATGGGTACGGTGGCAATCGGAGATTGAAGAAGACCCTCCGAAGTCCAATTAACAACCTCCAAGGCATAGTTCACCTGGGGTGCATCTGCATACGGAATCGCCGAGATAGGCTCCGACGGCGTCGCACAAGAGAAGCTTTGACGACCTCTGATAATCTGGTCGTACCATCTACCCCACAAGTGAAGATTTTTGTCTTCCGGGTCACGGTCTTTGATGAGCGCGAGAACCTTCCGATCCACAGGTGCCTCAGGGAATCCTCCCTCTGAACGGACGAATGGAAATGTAGCATCGAAAGACATGTCACCTGCAAGGAGGGACAAAAGTCAACTGTCAGTGCTTTAATTTAATTTTAAAAATTCTGACACTCGTACTTTAAAATTTGTACCACACTGCAATGTAGTGGAAAGGGGACCAAAGGGGGACCCAAAAAATCTAGATGACAATGCATCAATTAATAAAACAGCCTCATCATTGGATGAGACTGTTAATTAATGAGGAAATCCTCAAGAAAATTCTCATTGAATGAGAGATCCCTCGGGAAAAGGAGAAAATCTCCCTTTGAGAGCAAAACTCTATGATAGAGTGACACTTGTCAAACTCTAATCAAGAAGGAATGAGATTCCTTAAGAGCCTGGCTCTGTAATGATGATGGAAAAACCCATCAAGAATTAATTAAAATTAATTTTTATGAATTAAAAAATTCTGGGATTTTCAAGATCCATGAAAAAACTCTTAAGAGTTCTTTATCAAAGATTAAGAAATCTAAAGAGTAGAGCTCTGATTCATGGGCTAAGAAACCCAAGAAAAGATCTCTCTAGATCTATGGGTTCAAAAGAGTAAAGCTCTGCTAATGAAACCCTAAGTGGGTTTTCTTTAGATCAAAGATCTATGAAGAGCAAGGCTCTGTTAATGGGTAAAACACTAATTTATTAAAAATTTTAAAACTTTACCTAAGTTTGGAAAGAGTTTTTACTCTTGAAAAGTTCTTAAACAGAAGAGCTATGCTCTGAACAAAAATTCTCAAAGAAAGAAGATGATAATCATCTAAGGGACCAAAAGTCCTATTTATAAGCATTGAACCACCTCTTCAACTTCTGAGTTGATCCAAGGGCTCAGATGCTGCCACCGCTGCACTCACGTGTGCGCCATGTGAGCGCAAGGGGGGGCATTTATATCCCCCAATCAGAGCAAAGCTCTGTTTTAAAATTCAAAATTTAAAAATTGAAGCAACGCTTCAGATTCAGCGCTAGGCGCGTTGAGCGCCACGTGCCGAACACAGACACGCTGGCGTCAGGTGCGGTGCGCCATAGGCAGCGCACCCCCAATCAGAGCAAAGCTCTGTTTTAAAATTAAAAATTCAAAAAAGGAAATTGATTGAAGCAACACTTCAGATCCAGCGCTAAGAGCGCTGCGCGCCATGTGTCAAACACGGATACGCTAGCGCCAGGTGCGCTGCGCCCTAGGTAGTGCACCATGAGTGCGATAGCGCTAGAAGCGCTGCGCGCCACGTGTCAAAACACGGGTGCACTAGCGCAGGCCGCGCTGTGCGCCACGTGTCAAACGTAGATGCGCTAGCGCAAAGTGCGCTGCGCTCTGAGCAATGCACAACGTGTAAAGCACGGGTGCGCCAGCGCTGGAATTAAAAATTCCCCACCGTTAGATCAAAAGATCTAATAAATGATAAATCATTAATTAATCAGAATTAAATTCTGTTATGGAAAGATTTTTCCAATCTTGTTAAAAACAAGAAAATTGCCTTCTGTAAAACAGAAACCCTAGGATCAAAGATCTAACGGTGGAGAAACATCCCCAAATCAATCAGAGAAAGATCTCTTTAACTGATTTAACAAATCAATTTACCCTATATAAAGGCCCCAAGATTTCAAGCCTGATAGAGAGAAACCCCCCTACAAACTTTGAGGAAACTCAAAGAAAGAAGTGCAAGCTCTTAGCAAAAGAAGATTATTTCTTCAAGGTAAAGAATGATTCTTGAACAAAGAGATGAAATCATCTCATTAAAACAGAAGAATTATCTTCTTAAAAGATCATAGATCTACAAAAGACCAAGGTCTTTTATAAAAAGAGATCAAAAGATCTCGTCATAAAAATAAAAGAAGTGTTTACTTCATTCATAGATCATTGATCTACAAAGGCAAAGCCCTTTCAAAGAAAATAAGAACCGTTGTTCTTGAATCTTGAGGCAAAGCCTCCTTTAAAAAGAACATAAACTTATTCTCTGATCATAAATTTGATCAAATACGCTTTGCACTACTGAAAAGTGCCTTGCACTCATGAACTGCGCTTTTGCGCTCCTTGGATCGGCGCTCAGCACCAAAACGTGCCACGTGTCAACCACAGATACAACT
Source organism: Agapanthus africanus (assembly GCA_030015575.1). Taxonomy (NCBI): domain Eukaryota; kingdom Viridiplantae; phylum Streptophyta; class Magnoliopsida; order Asparagales; family Amaryllidaceae; genus Agapanthus; species Agapanthus africanus. Next base: position 52,245,812 of record CM057350.1, on the reverse strand, counting down.
TGCGCTTTGCGCTTCTGAAATAGCGCACTGCGCTCATGAGCTGGCGCTTACGTGTCACTCACTTGTGCGCCACTAAACTAGCGCAACGCGCTCATAAACTAGCGCTCAGCGCTCATAAACTGGCGCTCAGCGCCAAGCGCGACACGTGTCCTTTTCGTGTGCACTACTTGGTAGAAGTGCAATGCGCTCTTTAATTGGCGCAAAGCGCCTGGCGCGCTGTCAGAACACACATTGTTCTGATGAATGCTATGCATTCAATACAAGACAAAAAATGTCAGGATCTAATGCTCGGCATTATTAAAAAGAGCCAAGCCCAAACAAAGGCTCAACAGCCCAGAACAATAAAATGTTAAATATTTTAATCTTATTAGACTTAGCCCAATATTGGCAATAAGTTCTTAACTTATATTGAACTGAGCCCATCTGCTCACGAATATTTAACAGATCTCAGTCCTAAACTGGACTACAGATCCTTCAACCAACTCACACCGGTTCGAGGGTACATCTCTTTACTCCTCTGATATTTTTCGTTGTAATCCTTCAACGTCTTCAGAGAGGTGACGGGTCCCGACAACCACACATTTCACGGATTGTTGGGTCCTTAAACTCATGGACTACGACGTCCTTAAACTTCATAGACTACGATATTTTTAAACTACGGACTCTGGGGTCCTTAAACTCATGGACTACGATATCCTTAAACTTCATAGACTATGATGTCTTTAAACTATGGACTGTGGGGTCCTTAAACTCATGGACTACGATGTACTTAAACTTCATAGACTACGATGTCCTTAACCTTGACTGTGAGGTCGTTAAACTCACGGACTAAGATGTCCTTAACCTGGACCGAGATGTCCTTAAATTAACACTGGACCGAGATGTCCTTAAACTAACATTGGACCGTAATGTCCTTAAACTAATCGACCGCAATGTCCCTAAACTAAACAACAGTGGCCAAATGCTCTCTCGTTGGATCTAAATGATCCTGTTAAGTTGATCTTAGTCTAGAAATTAGACTAACGTATCCTTAACAAACGTTTAAGTTGATCTTAGCCTCAAATGAGACTAACGTATCCTTAAAATCAATCCCCAAACCCAAATCTAAGAAGATATGGATTTGGACTAATCCACGCCCTATGGGCGACAACATAAATTAGTCTCCGTATACAATCCACGGGCAACCACAAACAAAACAAACACCCACGACACGAAGTGACCATCTGGAGAAGGAGAAAGTTTTTATCGCGATGCGGTAGCGTAATTAACTGCAGGGGTTTGCGCCTGCAGGGAAGAGCGTCCCCATAATCAAAAACCCCTCAAACGAGGGGGAATCTGACGAAATCTGCTACATCGGTCGCATCCGTTTAAACCTTCGATACACGGTGTCATAAATCAACTTGGCATCTTCGGAGAGGTGGACGGATAGCACCAATTAGCATCTGCCCTCGAATTTCAGGCCTGACGTCCCAACGTCCCGGTCACGTCTTTCGGCGGGGAACAATCCCCTTGAGAACTGCTTCACCTTTAAAGACCAAGTCGAAGACCAATATCAACAGGCAGGTTCGCTTTATCCGACAGCTGGAGGGTGACCCCACTGCAAAAGCATGAGCCAAAAAGAACCTATATCATGAACGTGAGACTAGCTCCACACCAAGAATGGAAGCGAACTCGTACTTCCCATATGATAACACTCTCAAAAGAGGGAGAGCACGAGAATATGGGTGATTGCTTCAAGTGCATTGCAAATAAAGACGGGGAGGAGGTGATCTCAGAGTTTCAACCAGCACCAAAAGAGTTGGAAGATGGGATACATACCACGGCGGACAACCTAAGAAAAATTGACCTAGGGACGGAAAATGAGCCGAGGCCCACGTTCGTCAGTGATGTTGGCTATAGTGCCCTCAAGTCAATTATTGAATCGCAGGCACGCGATTGCGATGATTGAGGGAGGACCTATACGGATAGAACAGTCTTACTCATGAGATAGTATGCTATCTGGTTTGTCTTTATCATCATGTACATGCTTTATATGGTTTTACAAATCACTATTACATGTTGATAGAGCCCATAGGATTCTTACTTGACTACCAGTATTATGATGGCGATCATATACGTGAGAGCTGGGTGGTCTATAAGCACATCCTTAAATGTCCCTAGTCATGGGAGTTTCGAGACTGGGCATCGATACTCCAGAGTAGACTAGTGTATACCGATCAAGACCCCGATAAGGGGCGGTGGCCGGTATCACAAGCCATTGGCGTCAGTTTGTTCACCTAAGATAGTATACAGGTGCTCATTGGGTTATGAGTACACTGGACGGACTCGCCGGGGAACTTGCTAGTTGGTACTATACCTATTTTCATATAGCAGTTCCAAGGTGACATGTGTACAGGTTAGTCTGTCGACCTGATATCGTCATTTGTCTCGTATGAGTTCCCACTGTTCTTTGATTACTACCCTACCATGGCTCAAAGGAGTCGTGCAAACAGGTTTTAGTTGGGTACAGTCCCGAGCCACATGGAAGCAGTAAGCGGATCGTCGGAGATTCGTCTCTCCCGGTATTAGGGGTTGATGTCGCGCGGTGCACGGGTGGCCATCACCAGAAATCCTTAGCCAAGGTAGTCGAGAATTACTGATCTAGGATCGGTAGTTTCTCATGTGGTGATGGGTTTCATACCGACACTACATGTCGCGTTATTAGGGGTCTGACATTATCCACCCCCTAGACTCGATATGCGATACTCATAGACGAATGGACCAGACTGTACGGATATTGTCACTGTCAGGCTCAGTAGGGTTTCAGGATGAGTTTGCTTGTCGGCCTCCCTTTTGCTCAATACCTGGGTAGCCGTTACATACAGCTAGTGTCGCTGACATGATTATGGTTAAACCCACTGCCAGCGTATTGACGAGTCTTTAGAGTCCCACATATAAGGTTTACCTGCTTTGGGCAAAACGATATAGAGGCCGTATGGTTTTACGGCAGGGTTCGATCGTTTACGTGCGCTTGTGCATATATAAGGATTCGGACGGATAATAATAGTGGCTTTGGTTTAAGCCAGATTCTAGCATTATATTGTTGGATTATTTTCATCTCATTGTATTCATATTTTTCGGAATACGAATGCGGGTGTTTATATACGGATGAGGGGTATTCTTGTAATTTATTACAAGGTGCTTCTAGAAGATGCCACCTCATTTAGTCTTAGCCATTTAGGATTAAATGGTTAATGAGGTGGAGAGGATGGGGTGTTTATTGCATAATTGTGGCATGGCTTAGTTATTACCAATGGTTATTTTTCTAAGCATGATTAAGTTTTTGTTTGTTGTGAGATTTTGTTTGGTTGACTCTAGATATTTTGGAGCCATGGGATATTTAAATGGATGGCTTCCATTATTGAAAAGGATTAACACAAAAGAAATCTCACAACAAAGAAAAAGACTTAGCCATTTTCTTTCTTTAGTGGCCTCACTCTCATTCTCAAGCTTCATCTTCTACCTCACCCTTCATGTCTCATGTGTTAAGAAACCAAGGGTGTCTTGAGACAAATTAATCCAATACCACACTCTACATCTTCTAGGCTATTTAGTGTAGCGATCTAGGTACCCTGGTTACCTCGGCTATGAGGTTGGAGCTCGTTTTATAGACTCTCGGGTGGACCGTCTTCAATGGAGGGAGACCGGAGATCAAGCTTGATCAAGGAGGCCTCTAGGAGCTTGGGAAGGTGGTTGAAGACTGAAGGACACGGATCAATTCAGTATAACCATCTAAACTTCATTCTACTTTTCTAGTATAGGGTTAATGGTAGATCCAGGTAGCGGGTTCCGTTAGCACCGGTTTTTATAAATTTTTGTTCCGCATTTGGTCACGGATTGATGGCCGGGGCGCTAGCGAAACCCAACAAGTGAGCTGTTGTCTAAAAAACAGGTGGCCATACTAAAGGATGTGCTCATGCAATATAAATACTGCTTCGCATGGAACTATTCCGAGATGCCGGGACTAGATCCAGAAATAGCGGTGCATAAATTGGCTATATCGCCGGACATCAATCCAGTCAAACAGGCGCCAAGAAGAATGCGGCTCGAACTCAAGATGAGTATCAATGCTGAAGTTAAGAAACTAATTGACTCCGGCTTCATTCAGGAAGTTCAATACCCTGACCGGATCGCTAACATCGTTCCGGTGGTGAAGAAAAATGGGACAGTACACATCTGCGTGGACATTCGAGACCTCAACAAAGCTTGTCCGAAGGATGACTTCCCAGCACCTGTTACCGAGTTGATGATCGACAACACGTCTACTCATGAAGTCTTCTTTTTCATGGATGGATCTTCAGGATACAACCAAATAAAAATGCATCCTAAAGACCAAAAGCATACCGCCTTCCGGACTCCATTGGGTATATTCTACTATAAGGTGATGCCCTTCGGTCTGAAGAACGCATGCGTTACCTACCAGAGAGCTATGATGAAGATCTTCGATGACCTCATACATGAGATTGTCGAATGCTATATTGACGACCTTGTGGTGAGAAGAAAATCGTATAAGGAGCATTGGAAACATCTAGATACAGTGTTCCAATGTCTTCGGAAATACAATCTAAAGATGAATCCTCTGAAATGAGCGTTTGGAGTCTCCTTAGGCAAATTCCTAGGATTCATCACACGACACCGAGTATCGTAATAGACCCATCAAAGATCAAGACGATTATGGAAATACCAATGCCAAGAACTCTTAAACAACTGCAGTCTCTCTAAGGAAAGCTCGCGTATATCCAGCGGTTCATAACCAACCTCTCCAGCAAATGCCGCCCCTACAGCCATCTAATGAAGAAGGGGACCCCGTTCGTTTGGGATTATAAATGCCAAAGTGCACTGGACGAAATTAAGCAATACCTGCAGATTTCGCCGGTACTGACCGCTCCGATCAAAGGAAAGCCCCTCATCCTGTACACAACGGCCCTTGGAGGTTCTCTAGGCGCGCTATGGGCATAGGAGAACGATCAGGGAAAGGAGAGAGCTCTCTACTATTTGAGTCGAGTTCTCCTGGGGGCAGAAAACAACTACTCCCCCATCGAAAAGCAAAGTCTTGCACTGATCTTCGTGATAACGATGCTCAGGCACTATGCCTTGGCTCATGAGGTCCATCTCATATCAAAGGTGGATCCTCTCAAATATCTGATGTCAAGGAGGAAGGCTTTCCAAATGGGCCCTTCTCTTGATGGAGCTCTCGATAACGTATCGACCCCTCAAGGCAGTAAAAGGTCAGTCTATCGCCGACTTTCTTGCTGAGCATCCGATACAAGCCAATTCTCCCTTAAATTATGAATTGCCAGACGAACACGCGTTCGATACAATCTAAAGGGAGAAGGAAGAAAATAATGTCCAATGGGAACTCTACTTCGATGGAGCATCTTTCATGAAGAAGCGGAAGCATAACACCCCTATAATCAAAGCCAGGGTGGGCCTCATCTTCGTAACTCCGCAAGGAGGGATAATGCGTTTTGCCCTTTCCTTAACGGAACCAAGAACAAACAACGAGACTGAATATGAAGCTTTGATAGCGGGTCTTGAGATCGCTTTCGATATGGGAATCGAAAACCTTCTAATATATGGAGACTCCCAGCTGGTCGTTAGCCAAGTAAATGGCGATTATCAAACGTGCAAACCAGAGTTGATAAAATATGGTAGGAGAGTGCAGCAACTGACACAAATCCCCTCCTACATCATGGAAAGCATACCGCGTACGGAAAATAGCAAGGCGGATGCATTAGCCAAGCTTGCTAAGGAGATGGCTGACGAAAACCTTGATGACGTAAGGATCGTTGTGCAAAGCCGCCGGTTTCTCTCGCCAGCAGAAATATCTTCAGAGGATTCAATGGAGCTATCTGAAGGAAAAGAAACAACCAAACAAGCGGTCCTCCAAATAGAAGACGAAGAAAAGGTCAAGGATTGGAGGGAAGTCTTCATAGACTACTTCAAATCCCAACGAACGCCCGAAAACGCATCGTCAAGACATCGGCTCATTAAAAGGGCTCTGTTTTTCGCTTTCATCAATGATACTCTATACAAGAGGTCGCTTGACTGTCTGTGGCTAAGGTGCTTGGGGACGGAAGAAGCAAAGAGGGTCGTCCAAGAAACTCACGATGGACTCTGCGGTTCTCATCAAGCCGGGCCAAAGATGAAGCTGAAGATCAAAAGAATGGGTTACTATTGGCCCATAATGATTCAGGACTGTCTCGAATATGCGAAACAGTGTCACTCATGCCAGATTCACATGGACTTCATCCACCAACATCCAAATCCGCTACATCCAACAGTAGCTAGCTAGCCGTTCGAAATATGGGGAACCGATATAATCATCCTCATTGAACCAGCATCATCCAAAGGACATCGGTTCATACTGGCAACGACCGATTACTTCTCTAAGTGGGCAGAAGCAGTACCGCTAAGGGAAGTGAAGACGGAGAAAATCCTCCATTTCTTCAAAACACATGTCATACCGGTTCGGCACTCCGTGACAGATAATCTCGGATAATGGGCCGGTCTACAGGAGCCATAAAATCAGTCGCTTCGCAGAGCAGCATAATATAGATTGGAGATACTCTTCCATCTATAATCCCCGAGCTAATGGTCTAGCTGAAGCTTTCAACAATATCTTGACCAAGATTATAAAGAAAACGGTATCCGGAAGCAAAAAAGACTGGCACAAAAGGCTGCACGAATCTCATTGGGCATACTGGACGGCATTCAAAACAGCCACAAATAAGACCCCATATGCGTTAGTATTTGGTACGGAAGCAGTGCTTCCTCTGGAAATAGAATTCTCTTCTCTACGAATAGCGGTTCGATACGAGCTGACGGATGAAGAAAATGCCCATCTTCGGCTTAAGGAGCTCGAGGCCCTCGATGAAACTCGCCTCGTGGTGCAGCAAAACCTGAAAACTTACAGAGCAAGGATGAAGCGCTCATACGAAAAACTGACTAGGCCGAGAACATTCCGACAAGACGAACTCGCGCTAGTCATCAAAAGACCTATGATCCCTAATCGTGCAAAACGGGAAAAATTCGAGCCAAACTATGAATGCCCGTACATCATAGGATTCAAAGTCTTAGGCTACAAGGACCCGGACCTGTTCTTAAGCCGTCGTGTTCCCCAAGTTTCCCTATAGGCGGTCCAATATTCTCCCTTGTATACAATCCACGGGCACAAATAAACGATTTCCCCCACCAAGTTCCACCACTGGCGAAAAATTTCCCTATATGGTGAGTGACACTTATAAGTCCTCTCGACTTGTAAGGAGAAAACACTCTTGTAAGATCTTTACAACTTGCAAGAGAACATATCACTTAGGAGTCCTCACAACTTCTAGGGAGAACCTACACCTACGAGATCCTCTCGACTCGTAGGGAGAAAACCCTTTATGAGACCCTTACGGCTCATAAAGTCAAAAGCCTTAGTCGACAGGATCCTAATCCTGTCTACTAAGCCATGTTTGTTCAAATCAGTAAAGGCAAATAATGATTCGCTCCTGGTAATATTCCAGTCGCAGCAATGTCGATGCCTGAACATGTATCAAATTCCAAGTCCTTTCAAGGAAAATGATGATTCGCTCCTGACAATATTCTAGTCGCAGCGATACTGATACCAAAATTGGTATCAGATCTCAAGTTCCATACTCGCAACAAAAAATCAGCGAGCAAAAAAACATGCATATGAAATAGCCAAAATGATGGGGCAACCCGCAATGAAAATCAGCGAGTAAAATATATGCATATAAAAATAGCCGAAATGTTTGAGCAACTCGCAATAAAAAGTAGCGAGTAAAAAGAAAGAATAGCCGAAATGATTGGGCACCGCGATAAAAAGACGAAATGATTGGGCAATCGCGACATTCGCGATATAAAAAGCTGAAATGATAGAGCATCGCGGAAAGAAACAAAATGAAATGAAACTTTTGCCCTACAGGTAAGTCCACATCAACCCCTGTATACCATCCATAGGCACAAACGAAAGGGGAACCATATTTTCCCACCAGGCTTCGTCAAAGGGAGAGCCAAGTCTTGATGGTTCACAAAACAACCTAAAGACTATCTCGACATACTTATCGTTACAGCAGACGCAATGTCAACAATGGTGTTCCTTCTCACTCTAGCAGGATGCAGACGCGATGTCAACAAAGGACCCCAGGGTCAAAACAAAACGGAGCCATGGCAAAATTCCTAGTTCCAAGTCATGACGGTTCATAAAACAACCTAAAGACTACTCCGACATTATTCTCGTTATAGAAGACGCAATGTCAACAAAGACTTCAAAATAGCCAAATCAAAAGGAAGCGAAGGCCAAATTCCTAGCTTCAGGGTCTTGACGGCAACTCAAATAAAACCCGAAAGACTATTGGAGATCATCCCACACCAGTGCGGAGTGGTTATGACTCATCGGGGCTCTCAAACTGAGCCTAACCTCAAGTAAAAAGCGACATGGAAAAATTCCTAACGCTTGCTCTTCCGACGGTCAAATTGCCTAAGAAGATTACTTGAAGACATTTTGTCCAGCCCCCGAAAGGATCAGAGACACGACAGTCGCGGGGCTACTAGAACAGCAGCGTAAAGTCTGCATATCGGGGAACGCATCAGCCAACGCGACGGTACCACGGACTAAAACCCTAGTACCATAAAACCGAACGGACCTCTGACGTAAAGAGCAGGGGTTAACTATAACGTTAGGATAAGTTTGCCTATAAGCCCAAGGGAGGTAAACTAAATAAACTCCGAAATGAGTCCATAAACTAGAGACTCCGGAATGAGTGAATAAACTACAACTCTAAAATGAGTCCATAAACTAGAAACTCCGAAATGAGTGAATAAACTACAGGATCCGAAACGAGCGCATAAACTACAAAATCCGAAACGAATAAGTAAACTAATTGCCACCACATTAAGGAATCAAGACACGGATAAGCGCATAAAAGATAATGTATGTTCTTATTCATGAATCAAAATGTTTAAGAGATACAACCAATGCAAAAAGGGGAATACAATTACAATGATTAAGAATGAGGCGCTTTCAACAAACTGACGACCCGCTCACGCGCTCCCCGCAATTCCTCCTCGTGTTCAGCTACGGCGGCCAACTTTGCTTTGATTTGAGCTTGTTGTTGCAAGTAGGATGAAAGCTTCTCAGCAATTTTCCGTTCGGCAGCTTCGCAACTTTGCGTGACCCGCTCAGTGGAGTCAAGCTTCTGCCTTAGCGCCAACCCGACATAAATACATTGTTGGAGGTTTTCAAAAATAGCTTTTTGTTGTGCGGCATTCGCTTCAATTTGGGTGCGCAATTGGACGGATTCGCTAAAAGCCGTCTCATGCTTCTTTCGCCTCAGGGTCACCTCTTGTTCAAAATATCGAATGAAAGCGACACTCTGCTCGATCCACGCGGCCCGCTGAAATTTCAAAGTTAATACCTCAGGAGCGAGATGCTTAAGCTCAATCTCATGCAGACAAGCCTCGATCTTCCTGCAATAATCAACCCAAGAACAGACGGGGTATTCATTGTGGAAATTCACAAGCGTCGCCAGCATTGGATTGAATTCGTCGGCAAAATCCATAGCAGAGGTGAGAGCCTCGGCGTCAAGATCCTCGATAAACTCGCTTAACATTCGCCGACTAGTCACCGCGTCCCTGGAAGATGGACGTTTAGCGAAAGGCCCCGTGGGCATAGGAATGTGGGACTCAAAAGGAGCTGAAGCCAGTGTAATCACTGCAAAATAAATTACGGTCAGGTTTCAACTTGAAAGACAAAGAAGACACCTGACGGACGAAATCTACCGTACCAGCTGTTGAAGGTGGCAAAACAGGGAACTCCAGAGGCTTGGCTATTCCTTCGCTTCCTCCTTTGAACCGTGATACTGGGGTCAATATAAGGAATGCTTAGCATCAGAAAGTCTACTCACGAAAAAGAGAAACACTAAACGAAGAATATACTGACCAATTCTGGAAGAGGGAACGACTTCTGATTGGACGGAAAAATGCAGGTGTAGCACTTGGTATAAGAGGTCAAAGAGCACTCCTGCAAGGTTGCGACAATATATGGTTAGGGCAAAGAAAATTGGTACCTACAATAAAGCAAATAAATGAGAAACCTTTACCTTCCAAAATTTGGGGAGACACAGAAGGAACCGTGACAGTCAAGGCAGCGGCCGGCGGTAATTTTTCAGCTAGTACAGCTTCAGGGTTTATTGCGCTTATACTCAAGAAAAAGGAAATATCTTCAGAGACGCTTAGCAGGATTAAAAACTCAAAGACAATAACCCAAGGAATACCTGACAAGTCAAAAATCGAAACCGTGCCCGAAGCGTCACCAGTTGTGACAGCTTCTTCGGTTTCCATTGGGAGAGCATATTCAACGCCCACAGCTTCATCCCTTGATTCGACAAGAGCTATCGTAACGCTTGCGTCACCCGCCGTTATCAAGGATCCACAAAGGGAAAGAACGGCAGTTGGAACGGTCCCAGATTCCAGAGAAAGATTGGACACTTCAGGCTCTTTAGTTGTCGGCACTTCACCTGTTACGCCGTCACCCAAATTTGGCCCTATAAATAAAAATGCGTATGTTAAATAAATAGAAAGGGGGGAAGAGCTGTTATTAAGAACCGTGCATTGTTCTACCTTGAAGTAGTCGTTCACTCTCTTCACGAGCTATACGCGCAACCTGTCTATGGGTAGTAGACAGGGCAGAAGGAACGTCCATCGGAGAAATGTCAGCAGGTGGAACATTACTCGAACCTGCACCCGCGGCTAAGATAGCTTCGCGTTCCCTCGCAGCGTGTTTTCTACGCTTCCTCTCATCCTGGGCCGTGTGAACTGACCTTCTTAAAACTTCCGACAGGGGAACGTCGTCGTCCGAACCAAGCTCGGCCTCCGGAGCCACTATGGAGTCCATTATCGGCTGTTTCAGCAACGCCTCCTGTGATGGCCTTGGGATGGCCTCGGCCATAGTCGGTGGCTCTGGAAGCTCGTTTGCGTCACCGCCTGGGATGGGAACTACACATGGAACAACCTGGGTTTTGGTAGTCCCTGCAGCAGGATAAAGAAAAGAGTCAAACCATGAATAGAAGGAACTAAAAGAGCAAAGGTGTAGTGAAGCGAATTATACCAAGACCCAAGGTAGCACAAAGCTTCTCTTCCTGCTCAAACTTCTTGAGGAAAGCCGCGAGAGCCTCTTTGGCAGAAATACCTGTTAAAGAAGATAGCGTTAATAAAGCATAATAAGGGGAGAAGGGATAGATGCAGAAGAATGTAAATGAAGTATAACCGACTCCACAATAGAGACCAACGCTGCTTCCTCGCGGGACAATCGCTTGGAAGTTGCGAGGGCAGCCTGAAGATCAGTATCGGTTGCAGGCGTGTCAAACAAACCCTCATTAGTGCCATATTCGAACAAGCCCTCACTGTAGGGAGCATGAGGCTCCTGGACGAATACGACATCAGCAGAGAATGGAGATTTCTTTTTCTTCTGCGAACTGACACCAACGGCTGACGATAAAAGCTTTCGCTTGACAGGCCTCTTCGGACGGCGGGTCCCGATCTCCGAACCAATTCCCGATTCTGGGGACGCCATGGCTACCGCAGTCGCAGGAACATCCGGCCGAAGCTTATCAGGAAAAGCTCGTGAGACTATAGCCGTAGTGATTTCTCTTAAAGAAGCGTGAACGGCTGCTCGTCGCTTCAAAGGGACCGCTGGATTACCGGCTGGGACGGCATCCTTAGGGTCGAGTAACAGCCGCCTTTCCTCCCTGATAACAGCACCCGTTGCATGCAGGTACCATGTCACGTGATCATTCGAAGCTTTCGGCACATAGCTCGGCTCGCTGACAAGGAAATGGGACCTCGTATTTAATCGCATAAAATGATGCATCGCGCTGCGAATACCCTCTTTCGTAGCAACCGGCTCGACTAAGAACGCCTCAAGAGGAACACCTTTATTATAACCCAACTATTGAGCGAAACGATGCGGGTTGTACCTCATGAATAGCACTGAGGCATTCTGTCTAAACGCTAGGAAGCCCGGCCTGATAGAGTACAGGTGCATAACCTCCCAATCCCTCAACGCAGAAGCCCCATCCTTAAAAGTATCGTGCAACGGTTGGACTACCTTGGTGGATTCTTTGCCGATAGCCAAGAATTTATCGACAAAAGTCATATTGTACCCAACCATGCGTGGTCGAAGGAGCAATCGCCGAGCCTCTCGCTGTGATGGGTCTGGAGCGGAAGCGTCAACTAGATACATGACTTGGGGAAGTTGTAGCTTTTGTAGAATCGGGATCGTTTATGAACACCAAAAGCACCCAGCACGTGCATCTCGACCCATGATGTGATGTAATACAATGGGAGATACATGAACTTTACCCCCGGCTGAGTAGTGTCAGCTGCTAACCTCAGGCCGTGGTATAGATGAGCTAACCCCGTGATCCCAACGGCCACGCGTATCCCTGCGACGATGTGATGAGCCGGATAAAAAACAGATGGCCTCATGTAGCGAGGGTGCATCGGAAACGCAAACCAACTCAGCCACAGACCAATGAACCCCAAAAAGAACATCTTTTCGTCAACACCCAGGGCAGCGATCTCTGCAAAGGGGACGACTGGAGTGTCCAGAATAAAGAAATTCTTTAAATCCACCTCCACTGTCAGCAAGTTATCCAAACCAAATCCGAACGGGTCGTCGAGTTTGGCGAATTTCGCAGCCTGTTTAAACAGAACTTCCGGACGAAGAAAGCGGGCGATAAAATCTGCGAAGCTAACCCCGTGCCCGCCAGACTCCAAGAATAAATTCCCGTTCATGTTCAACACCTTGATCAAGCTGGGGAACTGATGTTGAACGGCATTCTCCGGGGTAAGGCCCATTACCACTAATTTAGTGGCAAAAATGTACTCATCGGGGGGAAGTATCTCTTCATAGTGCTCCCCTCTGACGGGTAAGCCGGAGATATCCGCGAACTCTTCTAATGAAATCGAAACCTTCCGATCTGATAAGAGAAAGGTATGAGTCGGGATGTTCTATTGTTCCAAGAAAGATTTGATCCACCACACATGAGGCGGGGGATAGTGAAAGTGGGACGCGTAGATTGCGGGGTACAGCCCGGTCTTTATTAGCAGCGACTTCTTGGCCGACAGGATATACCGGGCCCACTGTAGATAGCCAGCCGAATGACGGGGAATCAATCCTATCATGTAAACTTGACCCCAAGGGCGCGACTCTCCTTAGCATACGCGTCGCCCCAAAATGTCCAAGGCCGTCGGTGGCTGTACGAGTATCGATGCCGAAGGCTGAAGACGACCTTTCGAGGTCCAGTTGACCTCTTCTACGGCATAACTTGAGGAGGGTCAGCGTAATGAATCGCTGGGATTGGCTCCGAAGACGCTGTACAAGAAAAACTGCACCGACCCCGGATAATCTGACTATACCATGACCTGACAGATGAAGAGATTTTTGCTCTGGGTCATAATCCTTAATAAGCGTGAAGACTTCCCGATCTACGGGTGCGTCGGCAAAAGTGCTTTCCGAGCGTACGAAAGGAAAAGAGGAATCGGAAGCCATAGTACCTGCACAAAAAGGGAGGAGTCGGCTATCGACACAATGATTAAGGCCTTAACATTCTTTGTCACTTAAAATTGTACTGCGCCGCAGTTCAAAAAAAAAAGAAAGGGACAGGAGAACTACAAAATCAAGGTAACGCTCCATCAATGATGGGGTAGTCACTCATTAAGAATATAATCCAAAAGGATTCTCATTTAATGAGAAAACATCATTGGACTCGAGAGTTAAACTCCCTCGAGAACCGTGTTCTGCAAACAGATTTTAAATCTGTTAAGAAAATTAGGAAAGGAATAAAATTCCCAAAAATTTTAGAGCCAAGCTCTGTAGAACAATGGGATAACATCCCAGAACCCTCAAAAGCTAAGCTTTCTAACAGGATAAAACCCCAAAGATCTTCAAGATTTGCAAGAAAAAATCTTAGAACACTAAGAGATCTTTGTAAAAGAAGAGCAAAGCTCTGTTAATGGGTTAAAACCCTAAAACATGAAGAGATTCCTTCAAGAGTTTGGTCATAATTCTTACCAAATTTTGACAGAGTTTTGACTCTAAAAGAGTTTTCTTGGACAGAAATCTGAGCTCTGGAAAGAGAATTAAATTCTCAGAGAAAGAAGAAGGTTAGGGAAGATGAACAGCAGTCATCTGAAGGGCCAAAGGCCCTACTTATAAGCACAGGAAGACGGTTCAACTTCGAAGAGGATCAAACTGTGGAAAAGGTGCCACCGCTGCACTCACGTGTGAGCCACGTGAGCGCAATGGTGGGGAGGGGCATTTGTTTCCCCCAATAAAATAGCAAATCTTTGTTCAAAATTTAAGAGGTAGCACCTCACGTGCCTTCCACGAGGGCGCCAGCGCCAGAGTTAAAACACTTATATTGGCGCCGCTCGTGCTCCTCACGTGGGCGCCAATGTACAAAGCACACAAAAATCTTAAGTAGCGCCCACGTGCACAGCATGTAAGCGCCGGTGCCTAGTAGAATTAAATTCTACTCTTTGTTAAACAAAGACGTTGGATTAAAAATCCAACGGAGATGATAAATTATCAGGATGCAGAATTAAATTCTGTTTAGAGGAAACATTCCTCAAATCTTTCTAAACAAGAAAGATTGCCCTCAGTAAAACAGAGTACCGTTGGATTAAAAATCCAATGGTAATTAAAGAATCATCAATCTACATAATAAATTCTGTATGGGAAAATATTTCCCCAATCTTGTTCTGTAAAACAGAAACCCTTGGATCAAAGATCCAATGGTGGGTAAAAATCCCCAAATCAGTTAGGATCTCTTAATGAGAAATTTCTTCAACTAATCAATAGACTTGCCTCTACTATATAAAGGACCCAAGACTTCAAGTCTAATATAGAGAAACCCCCCCATAAGCTTCTACAAAAAAGCAGAAAGCTTCAAACCGGAAGAAAGAATAAGATCTCCCTTCTCAAAGAAAAAACCTAGGTAAATAAAAAGAAGAGAGATCAAAGCATCTCATTTACCTATTGAAGGGTTTAACCCTTTTAAAAGAACTTAGTTCTTTCTCCGGATCTGAGATCCACAAGACAAGTCTCTCACAAATTGAGAATTTAATTCTCAACGGGAAGAACTTGTTCTTGAGGATCAAAGATTCAGAAAAGAATTAGAAAATCAAATTCCTCAAAACAAAACACATAAGGAAATATCTAGCGCCCAGCGCCTCATATGCCCCTCACGTGGGCGCCACAGAATAAAAAAACTCAGGGAGTGGTGCCCAGCGCCCCACATGCCTCTCACGTGGGTGCTACAAAAGAACTCAGGAGTGATTAGCACTCAGTGGGTGACGCTCAGCGCCCAGCGCCCCATGTGTCTCTCACGTGGGTGCTACAAAAGAAAGGTGTGCTTAGCACTAAGTGGGTGACGTAAGGCGCTGGTTCAGTGGGTGACGCTCAGCGCCCAGCGCCTCACGTGACCCTCACGTGGGCGCCACAGAATAAAAAAAAGTGCGTGGCACTCACTAGGCAGCGCCTAGCTCCTCACGTGCTTCACACATAGGCGCCATAAAGAGTGTTTAGCACTCCATATAAAGACAAAAGGGGTAAAGTGTTTAACACTTATTGGGAAATTCCCATGACTGAAAACCCCACATGATTATATGTGAGCGTCAGAATTATGTCACGCCCCACTTCCCGGGTTACGGCGAAGGGGGCGCGACTAGGCCGCTACGTATTTACTCTGAAGTAAATACGCTAAGCGTATCTAAGCAATATAAAAGAAATGTACACAAGAGACAAATGTAATGAAACAACAACTTTATTTATTAACATTCTTTTTACAATACATGAAAAAGTAAATACATGGGATAAATGCGATGCCTAAACAGTGGCATAACAGAAATGAAAAGTACTGAAATAAAATGTGTACAATGAAGCTAGAGCTCTGGGTCATAAGTAAGCTGATCCAAATCCTCGCTGGTAGGTTCGATCTCCTGAGTGTCCAGATCACCTGACAACATTCCAAAGAAGAAAGAGAAGGAATATCGTCAGCGAACAATCGCTCGGTAAGTCCCAAAGGTAAGGGAGAAATAGAATAGACAGAGAGAGAAAGTAGCTTTTAAAGTTGTATTATATTGTATTAGTGTTAACGCTGTTGTTTGTAGCTTGGTACAGAAGGATGCCATTGTATACGAGAGGAGTCTCACTTGCTCCGGAGACTAAGGTATCAGGAACTCAAGGAACCGTTTATGCCACGGTACAACAGCAATGGAATATAGGTTAGGTGTCTTATGGTTGCAGTCTCGTGCCACTTCTAATACCTTCCGTACCAATCTACCCCTTAAACCCCATGATATCTTAATTGTATTGTTTGTATTGTATTGCAACTTGTATTGTCTTGTAATATAGATTGTATAATTGGATGACTTGCCGAAACCATGATATCAGTAAATGGAAGTAACTGGAGAACCATGGATGTAGCTAGAGAATCATGTAAATGGAAGTATATCCATGGTTCGGTTCGGTCAATATAGATTGAATAGATTGAATAGTTTGAATATATGGATTCAGGGATTCATGTTGAATTGTAATATTGTAGATTGTACTTGAATTATATTCAAGTCAGATTATTTATAATGAGACTCAGTCTGAGTCAGAAAAATTATAAAAGAAATTGAAGTCATGGATTAGGTTTTGATGTTATTGGTAACCGCTGCACATGGGCGGCAGGATTTGTGTCTTTTTCAAAGACGATTACCATATTGATAACACCGTTGTTAAGTTTTCTACCTTAAATAGGCAAGCACCCACTTCTCCGACTCCCTGAGGCTCAAGAGATTGGTCCTGCTTAAACCTATATTTACTAGAGTCCTTAAGGTAATTTATAGAACTTGAGAGGGTTTTATGTAAAAATACTTTTGTATAATTTTCAAAATACACTCTAAGTATTTAATTATCGTCTTTAGAGTTGTCATAGATGTAGATTTTATATTTGTGATATTTCTAGTGAAAATTACCTAATTTTCATAATAAATGGTATTTAATTGTAATATTGAACTTGTATGGAATTCATGGTATTTTATTGTAAACTGATTCTTGTGATTTTAGAAAAGTTGGAATATTTATATTATCACAAAATAGATATTTTAATGATATATATATATATATATATATGTATATAAAAATAATTTTTAATATATATTATATTTCTAGAAATCTCATTTTCTTAAGATATTCGTATTTTAAATCTTCGAGACCGAATGCTCCTTGCGGAGGTCTGAATCTCGCACTACTAAGCCCAGGGATGTGCGATAATCCACACCATCCCAGTCGGGTTCCCCAAAATGGGTTGTAGCGGCACTTTGCAAAGATTTATAAAAAATACGAATTCTTATAGAAAACGGTTTTAATAGTTAGTGGTATTATATGTAAAGTTTCGTTTTCCCGTATTCTATGTTCCGAAAGGTATTGTGCTATGTTGCCTATGAGTGTGTGAGGAGGTAGGTCATTACCTCGTGATCTACTTAAAGGTATAGCAAGATTTTGATGTTTTAAATGTCGGAATTAAACTACATGGTATTTTACTGAAAAAATACGATAAAAATTGAAATAGAAATACTTTTGATATGGAACTTGTTCATTATGACTTGTTAATGTTTAATAGTCAACATGTAAGGCTTTAGTATGATTGTATTTAAGAAAAAGTGAGATTTTTAGGAAGAACCGAATCGGACATCGGATTAACTCCGATTCCGTCGGTATTTAGAAATACGTGTTTTTAGAAAAGAATAGAGAAGAGGGAGGTGGGACTTATAGGTTTTCAGATTAAAGGAGAGAAAGAGGGAACGGTAGGAGGTGCCGGTGCATCGTTTCGTCGCCGGGAGCTCTTAGGGTTGTCGTCGTCGAAATTTCGCCAGAGCTTCGCCCTTCGCTAACTCCAAATGTACACTAAACTTCTAGGGATTTCTTGTGAGTTTTGATCAGAATTTTGGAGTGAGGGGTGTGTGTTTAGGGGTTGTATTTATAGGGTAAGGGTAAGGTTTAGGATAGGTGAAAGGGTGAATTGAAAAATGTGTTAAAAACTATTAAAAATGTAATAAAATGGAGTAAATAGGGTTTTAAAGGGGCTCTGTTACTGATCCAAGGAATTAAAGTGTGCAGGAGTGATGGGGAGGTGAAGAGGCAGAACTTTGGTGTTGACGACTCGGCGGTCCGGCCGAGTCCGGCCGGCGGCGGCGGCCGACTCGGGCCGAGTCAGGGCCGGGGTCGTCGCCGTGGGTCCGTCGTCTCTTGGTCTTCCCTATGGTCCATTTTGTTTTACATGTGTAGTGGGGCTTTTACGAGTTATGCACGTGTAGACTCTTGGAATTCTAAAAATATTAAAATAAAACAATATTAAAAATAATGTGGGGGATGAGATTTGAACTCTGGTGGCTTGGTTCAGCAGTGCAAGGTCTTACCAATGAGCTACAAGCTCCTTTGTGCTATTAAAAAGCAAAACAAAGTTATAACTTGAGCTCAGGAAAAAATACCCCTTTCTGTATTTTTTGAAAAATTTGTACAGAAATTTGTACAGAAAGTTTAGGGTTGTTACATTCTACCCTCCTTATAAAAATTTCGTACTCGAAATTTGTAAAAGGAAAGTGTAACAGATTTAAGAAAAGTTTGGTGACTGAAGTACTGATAGTGTATGAAAAATTACAAAGTGGTGCAAGGGTTTGAGAATGTGAACGTGAATTTACTAGTGTTACCTTGGTCAACTGGCATGGCTTCTACGGCTGCTAAGGTGTAAGCCTGTCGTCATGGCACGTTCCTCCTAGCTTGAGGCATATTTCTCTGTCCTCGAGACATGTTCCTCAGTGCCTGATGGAATTGGCAATTTGGCTGTGTAGGAAATCCACGTGGAGGTGGTGCTGGGAGTGCAGGACGAGTTACAGGAGCCTGGATAGCTGGCTGCTGCGGGTAGTTGGTGTGTGTGTGAGCTGAGTTGTATCTATATAGACAGGTCTCAATTCTGTGATCAGATGCGCCACAAACTAGGCATAGGCCTTTTGCGCGCCTACAGTCCTTTATCAAATGTCCATCTCTCTTGCAATGGAAACAAAAATCTGGTCTTGGCTGGTTATTGGGTTCTTCAGTTATCCTGGATTCGAACGATGGCCTGGAAGAGGCTCCTCCTGCCATTTGAGTGGCAGGGCATTTCAAACCGGCAGATCGAGGTCTGCCCTTCCTCTATACTACTGCTTCATATCTTCGGGCAGCCTTCAAAGGCAAATCATGGGTTGGGAAATTCCCTGTAGCTAGAGCAGCTTGAATTTCTGGGTCCAATCCTTACTGAAATCTTCTAGCTCTAATCTCAGCAGTCGGTATGAGATGGGCCACAAACCTGTTACGGTCTTGTGTTAGCTGTGTAATATGTGATATTTTGAAAATCGAATTTATTGAGACATTTCTTACCGACTGAGCATGGTGAACTCAACGTCATATTCATCTACTGACTTGGTCCACATTGAACCTTGTTGCAGATGGATGAACTGTTGTTCCATATCAAATCGGGCAGTCTCAGGGAAGTACTTTTCGTCAAACATGTCTCGAAAAGTCTTCCATTCGATGGGTTGTTCAAGACGGCTTTCTTCCGCCTTCCACCAGTTCCGTGCATTGTCCGTGAGCTGTAATTTTGCAACACGAAACCAAGCTATTTCTGGCACTTGTGCAGCTGCCAGATCATCTTCGATACTCTGTGCCCATTCCTCAGCATCCAGTGGGCTCTCCTTTCCTGAGAAATGTTTGGGGTGCAAAGCCCTGAATTGCTTCACCCTAGGTGCTTCTTCCTCGGGATGGTTCATTAAAAGAGCAGTCTGTTGCTGCTGTCCCTCTAGGAGGCTGTGGATCGTCTCAAGTAGAACCGTCTGCTCGTTGAGCGGAGCAGGGATGACAAGTGTGAGTGGTAGTGGTGGAGGTGTGTTGTTGATATTGGTGCTGGTGTTTTTTGAGGAATCCATAACCATGAAGAAAAATTTGGGTTAGGACAGATTTAAAGTACATAAAATGATAAGATTCAAGAAGTATGAATTGTAAATAATGTTTTAGTTGCTGGTTCATGTGTTATATTGCTTAGGTTGTCCATGCAGAACAGAACTGCATGGTAGAGTTTCATATAGCTCTGGCCTGCATGGGCCACCAACAAAACCTGTCACGCCCCGCTTCCCGGTGTACGGCGAAGGGGGCGCGACTAGGCCGCTACGTATTTACTCTGAAGTAAATACGTTAAGCGTATCTAAGCAATATAAAAAAAATATACACAAGAGACAAATGTAATGAAACAGCAACTTTATTTATTAACATTCTTTTTATAATACATGGAAAAGAAAATACATGGGATAAATGCGATGCCTAAACAGTGACATAACAGAAATGAAAATTACTGAAATAAAATGTGTACAATGAAGCTAGAGCTCTGGGTCGTAAGCAAGCTGATCCAAGTCCTCGCTGGTAGGTTCGATCTCCTGAGTGTCCAGATCACCTGACAACATTCCAAAGAAGAAAGAGAAGGAATGTCGTCAGCGAACAATCGCTCGGTAAGTCCCAAAGGTAAGGGAGAAATAGAATAGACAGAGAGAGAAAGTAGCTTTTAAAGTTGTATTATATTGTATTAGTGTTAACGCTGTTGTTTGTAGCTTGGTACAAAAGGATGCCAGTGTATACGAGAGGAGTCTCACTTGCCCCGGAGACTAAGATATCAGGAACTCAAGGAACCGTTTATGCCACAGTTCAACAGCAGCGGAATATAGGTTAGGTTTCTTATGGTTGCAGTCTCGTGCCACTTCTAACACCTTCCGTACCAATCTACCCCTTAAACCCCATGATGTCTTGATTGTATTGTTTGTATTGTATTGCAACTTGTATTGTCTTGTAATATAGATTGTATAATTGGATGACTTGCCGAAACCATGATATCAGTAAATGGAAGTAACTGGAGAATCTTGGATATAGCTGGAGAATCATGTAAATGGAAGTATATCCATGGTTCGGTTCAGTCAATATAGATTGAATAGTTTGAATATATGGATTCATGGATTCATGTTGAATTGTAGTATTGTAGATTGTACTTGAATCATATTCAAATCAGATTATTTATAATGAGACTCAGTCTGAGTCAGAACAATTATAAAAGAAATTGAAGTCCTGAATTAGGTTTTGATATTATCGGTAACCGCTGCACATTGGCGGCAGAATTTGTGTTTTTTTCAAAGACGATTACCGTGTTGATAACACCGTTGTTAAGTTTTCTACCCTAAATAGGCAAGCACCCACTTCTCCGGTTCCCTGAGGCTCAAGAGATTGGTCCTGCTTAAACCTATATTTACTAGGGTCCTTAAGGTAATTTATAGAACTTGAGGGGGGTTTATGTAAAAATACTTTTGTATAATTTTCAAAATACACCCCAAGTATTTAATTATCGTTTTTAGAGTTGTCATAGATGTAGATTTTATATTTGTGATATTTCTAGTGAAAATTACCTAATTTTCATAATACACGGTATTTAATTGTAATATTGAAATTGTATGGAATTCATTGTATTTTATTGTAAAGTGATTCTTGTGATTTTAGAAAAGTTGGAATATTTATATTATCACAAAATAAATATTTTAATGATACATATATATATATAATTTTTAATATATATTATATTTCTAGAAATCTCATTTTCTTAAGATATTCGTATTTTAAATCTTCGAGACCGAATGCTCCTTACGGAGATATGAATCTCGCACTACTAAGCCCAGGGATGTGCGATAATCCGCACGGGGTTCCCTAAAATGGGTTGTAGCGGCGCTTTGCAAAGATTTATAAAAAATACGAATTCTTATAGAAAACGGTTTTAATAGTTAGTGGTATTTATATGTAAAGTTTCGTTTTCCCGTATTCTATATTCCCAAAAGGTATTGTGCTATGTTGCATATGAGAGTGTGAGGAAGTAGGTCATTGCATCATGATCTACTTAAAGGTATAGCAAGATTTTGATGTTTTAAATGTCGGAATTAAACTACATGGTATTTTACTGAAAAAGTACGATAAAAATTGAAATAGAAATACTTTTGATATGGAACTTGTTCAATATGACTTGTTAATGTTTAATAGTCAACATATAAGGGTTTAGTATAATTGTATTTAAGAAAAAATGAGATTTTTAGGAAGAACCGAATCGGACATCGGATTAACTCCGATTCCGTCGGTATTTAGAAATACGTGTTTTTAGAAAAGAATAGAGAAGAGGGAGGTAGGACTTACGGGTTTTCAGATTAGAGGAGAGGAAGAGGGAACGGTAGGAGGTGCCAGTACGTCGTTTCATTGCCGGGAGCTCCTAGGGTTGTCGTCGGAATTTCGCCGGAGCTTCGCTCTTCGCTAACTCCAAATGTACACTAAACTTCTAGGGATTTCTTGAGAGTTTTGATCAGAATTTTGGAGTGAGGGGGGTATGTTTAGGGGTTGTATTTATAGGGTAAGGCTGGGGTTTAGGGTAGGTGAAAGGATGAATTGAAAAATGTATTAAAAAGTATTAAATATGTAATAAAATGCAATAAATAGGGTTTTAAAGGGGCTCTGTTACTGATCCAAGGAATTAAAGTGTGCAGGAGTGATGGGGAGGTGAAGAGACAAAACTTTGGTGTTGACGACTCGGCGGTCCGGCCGAGTCCGGCCGGCGGCGGCGGCCGAGTCGCCGGCCGACTCGGGCCGAGTCAGGGCCAGGGTCGTCGCCGTTGTTCCGTTGTCTCTTGGTCTTCCCCCTAGTCCATTTTGTTTTACATGTGTAGTGTGGATTTCACGAGTTATGCACATGTAGACTCTTGGAATTCTAAAAATATTAAAATAAAACAATATTAAAAATAATGTGCGGGATAGGATTTGAACTCTGGTGGCTTGGTTCAACGGTGCAAGGTCTTACCAATGAGCTACAAGATTCTTTGTGCTATTAAAAAGCAAAACAAATTTATAACTTGTGCTCAGGCAAAAATACCCCTTTCTGTATTTTTTGAAAAATTTGTACAGAAAGTTGTACAGAAAGTTTAGGCTTGTTACAACTTACATAAGTGCTCAGCACTTTTTGCACAAAAAAGGGGGACTGAGCCCAAACAAGTGCTTAGCACTATTTTTCAAATAAAAAGAAAACTGAGTGGACCAAGCCCAAGTTGGTTAGGTCCCTCAAGGATACAACCTCTTTGATTCAGATCAACCGAGCCCATGTGCTCATTACTTTCCAAACTAATCTTAGTCCCAAATACGACTATGATCTTCCAACTGATGATATCCTAAAACGATATTCGTCCAACATTCCCCTGAGGAAATTTTAGTCTCAAAATACGACTATTGATTCATGGGTTTACCATTAATCCCTGTTCCCTCAATTACGGGAATTGGTTCAAGGGTACATCTCTCTACACCTCTGACACATGTCGTTGTAATTCTTCAACGTCTTCAAAGAGGTGGGGGGTCCCGACAACCAAATGCTTTTTGGTGCACTTCCCAAACTAACGTGCACATCCCAGATCAAACCATATCCCAAACTGGATGCATCCCATATCATCGTTGCTCATCCCGTCACGTAACAAATACATGTGCACGCAAGAGGACAATGGACCGAAACATCCATAAACTAACAACGGACCGAGACGTCCTTAAACTAAAATCTCACCTCCAAAATGGTGATCAACAGACCGAGACGTCCTTAAACTAAAATCCCACCTCCAAAATGGTGATCAACAGACCGAGATGTTCTCAAACTAGAACCATTGCCTCAAAAATGGCAACAATGGACCGAAATGTCCCTAAACTAAGACAACAGAGCCCAAATGCTCTCTTGTTGGATCTGAAACAAAAATGATCCTAAAATCTTGTTAAGTAGATCTTAGTCTCAAATTGGACTAACGTATCCTTAACAAAAAACCAACCGAGCCCCAACTGCTCATATACATTTAAGTCGATCTTAATCCCAAAATAGATTAACGGTCCTTAAATAAAAACCCCAAATCTAAGATATATGGGTTTGGACTAATCCACGCCATACGGGCGACAACATAAATTAGTCTCCATATACAATCCACGGGCAACCCAAACAAAAAAAAAACACACACGACACGAAGTGAACTTCTGGAGCAGGAGAAAGTGGTTATCGCGATGCGGTAAGGTAATTAACTACAGGGGCTTGCGCCTACAGGGAAGAGCGTCCCCACAATAAAAAACCCTCGCAAACAAGGGGGGATCTGACGAAGTCTGCTACAACGGTCGCATCCGCCCAAACCTCCAATATACGGTGCCATAAATCAACTTAGCATTTTCGGAGAGGTGGACGGAGAAATCCAAATAGTATCTGTCCCCAAATTCAGGCAAGACGATCCATCCCAGATCGTCTTCGTTTTCGGCGGTGAACAACTCTTAATTTTCCAAAAAATAAATTTTTCATTAAAATATTATAAACTTTTAAAACTAGTTTTTATCACTAAAATACCAATCAATTTAAAATATATTTTTATTAAAATATCAACTTTCTAAATTAACATATTTCTACTAAAAACACCCTCGAGATTATTTTGAAAATAAAACATTTTACATAAAAATCCCCTCGAGTTTTCAAATAAGATATTTACATAAGTTCACCAAAACATCTAAAATACATTTCTAAGATATTAAGATAAATGGGTTTAAGAGGTATCATTTCTCTTGAGTTTCGGGGAGCCGGAGAAAGTGAATGCTTGTCTGTCTAGTTTAGATAAAGCAAACTAACGAAATTATCGTTGGCAATCGTCCTTGAAAAGGTCATAATTATTACCAGTCATATGCAGTGGTTGCCATATCAAATCATATCAAACTCGAACATGAACTTAAACTCGAACTTAAACCTAAACCCGAACTTGAATTAAACTCAAATATGAGTTGAACCTGAGCTATCTACTTGAAACTTGATATGAATACACGAACTCAATAAGTATACCTGAAACCAACTTGACTCGATGTCATGACCCGAAGGTACGGAACGTGACTGGCAATTAAATTACGAAACGTCTAGAGGCGTAACGTAATTTAAGTAAGCCAAAGCCCAGAAATCTAAACCATTTAAATGAAGGAGTGAAGGAATACTTATTTAAAAGTTAACATATAAAATCATTTTGAAAGTCGTAGTAAGCATTTTTAAAAGCATCAAGTTTTTCCCAAAAATTCTGGAAGAGTTTTCTTTGTAAATACTGGCCCCAAACGGATACAAACATGCATATACAAAAGTAATGAATAAAGGCATCCCTAAGAGAGAGCTAGCTCTTCGCCAAATGAAGGAAACAACCATGCAAGAAATACAAATATACAACGCCGAAGGCGAGGATCAAAACTCAGAAAGAAAACCAACATCCTCAAGAAAACCAGAGAAGAACCATAATAATACAAGCGCGCGACTCAAAGGTCGAAAGAAAGCAACTGGTTTTCTATGTCTATCAAATAATACAAGTCTTGTTGATGGAGCTTACTAGATACAACTGAAATAAATAAAAGTAAAACGGTGGTCACGATGCAAGTGAACCCACCTACCAAAGCAATCACCCGGAAGGAAGCAGGCCCGCAAGCCGCAAGGAAACCTGTACGGCCAAACCTGTAAGAAATTGTGGCACAACAGGGGTGAGTTGCCAACTCGTGAGTAGAAGGCATCACCGAGAAGAAATTGCATGTATGACGCTCTCCTAGGTCATACGAAGAAAATACTCAATACTACAACAAAGGTAATAGTATATGATAGGTGTGATATCAAAGTACTCATGTCTGTGTCAAGAATAATAATATATCGATGCATGACATGCACTAATGCACCATCCAACGTGTGTCCAGCAACGACACACAAATCATGATAAAACCCGAGTGCCCAACATCGACACTCAAAACATCACGAAATCCGTGTCCGACAGCGACATATAATACTCAAATCTCGGGCTTTGTCAGTCCGGATCGGCCCATGGGCTCCGTCAGTCCAGATCGGCCCATCACATCAAATCTCTCGACTACATCGGTATCCTCCGGATATCCGCCGCGCTCGACATCACCGGTAGGTAGTCCGCCCCTGCCAGGCTCATCGTCATCCCCACAAAAACACTCTCGCCCCGGGGTACCATACCGGGTCCACCATGTACCCGAAACGGTTCATCCTCCTCCTCGAATCGGGTCTCGACGACCAACAGAAATCAGGAAAACTCATGGTGGACGACATATACATCATATCACGAGGAAACCGCAACTTACATTATTTAAAAGGATAATAAGTTTATAAAATTCTTGCAATTTTCCCCAAAATCCAGAAACCTCATGGAAAATCCGAAATCCCATAATCAAGAGTCAATAAACAGTGAATACCGGCACAAAGCCCCACAATATTGCATAAAAGATTGAATGTATAAATGCATGAAGTATTTAAGTGAGAAATGCGATATCTAACCTAGCATATGAAAGCAAGCGTACTAGTACCAAGTTGAAGCTACCAGCTAGCAATTTATACCAATGAAGTAATATTTTCTAATGTGTACGTGATATGGAAATTACCGATGATGATGTGTGTGAGCCGGCAAGCAAGTGTACGTCGAGCATACGCATCATCGGTAATGGTGCTAGTGTCCTGACAACATGGGTTCATAATAACAAAGAAAACACATGTATAAGCATGCAATGCGATGAGAACAACATGAATATACGGAAAAAGATGTAGTAACCGCAACATTGAAGAATATACATTTCCATATATGAGTCATACAGCTTTTGGTGTTTGAAATAGCACGAATCGTGGTTTTAGAAAAATAGGATTACAGGGTCTTTGAGAAAAGGTACGTCTTTTGAAAAATCTGTAGTATCCCTCGGCCTGTCTTTAAAAATACTCAAGATTCGTTAGTTTTGAAAATAAGTATGATTCGAGTCCAGTCGAAAGGGTAAGGAAATCCACCTAAAGTCCGAGTCGATATATCTAGTAGTCGGCGATCCCGCCTCAATAGCGTCACGTACGGTAAAATACATAGTACGACATCCTCGAGTCAAGAGTGCGGATCAATCATTATATCTATACCTCGTACGGTAAAATCCATCGTATGGCATCCCAAAATCGGGATACGGGTCAAATATCACATATACCTCATTATTCATATGGTATCATTATCATAAAATCATGAATTAGGGGTACTATTTTAGAGTCTAGTACATTCCAATTTCATTAAACATATATCCTCGTGTGTATGAAAACACATCGCCCATCAATCCACTATAATATCATGTCGTATATCATATCACAGCCCAATCACATAATACAATCTCACGGCATCATGCCCGATCATATCGGCTCATCTCCAAGTATCATATATTGGACTCACCATCCGTGTGTATGTGTGTGTGTACCAACGCATCCACATATACATATATATATACATATACATATATATATATACATATAACATATACACCCATAAACATATCACGTGTGTGCATGTGTGTGTGTGTGTGTCGACCTTTACTCTAGTGTTCAGCGACTAAGAAACTAAACTAAAGGCACTTTCTTCCAAGTATTCACATCTCACAATAACACATATGTATATATATCATAAACGCATCCTACCTACGAAATTGCGAGGGTGCTATACGCCATCCACCCGACTTCCCCTGTAGATATATATCTACTCACCTTGATCCTTACTTGCCGAAGTCAATGTCGCCATGCTCTTCCTTATTATCCGAAGTCCACGTGAAGGTGCCTACATATATAAACACATAGTATCGTAAACAGAATCGCGTAAAAAAACCAAAACGGCACACGAATCACACATAGGTTAAAACCTATGGTCTACACATGCAAGAATAACCAAATAACTCCCGATATCGACATACAAACGTCAAGTGACCGAGATAAAACACAAGCATCAAAAGTTCAAGTCATGAACAATCATGAAACCAAAACAGAAACACAGAAAACTTGCTCCAGATTTTTGGTCAGGTGAATTGGGGATAAACAAGCAGTACAGTGGGGTAGTAAATGGGGTATGTGAGCTACAGAATAAATCCTAACACCATCACCCATTATTTACCCGGAGAGATCCTCAGAAATTCCGGCATGGCCGGTCCTTGATGCTTGGTTTGGGTTCGACTTTTCAGGGTGGTCTCCTAGTGTTAAATCTAGGTCAATAGAGTTGCTTGTTTTTTTCTGCAAAGGTCTCAGGTCACTCCAGATTTCCTGTAGGCATCACAAACCACAAAAACCGACACAGAAAGTTTCAAACTCAAGCTTCATGGCCTAGGCTCTGGTTTGATCTAGGTTTTTAACACTAAAGGGGGTTGTAGTCACCAATTACACTCACTTGCACCATCACAACTCAAGAATCCCCTAAACTTCATCTTGGAATTTTCCAAGGTCACTAAACCTCACTAAATCAATTCTAAACTAAAATAGAAGCTAAAGGAACTCAATTACTACACTAATGGTGAAAGAAATATCTCATTTGGCAACTCAAGAATTTTTTTGAGTTGCCCCTCAAAATCTTAACTTGCTTGGTCTACCATGCTTATAGTGAGCTTGTGCATAAATTTTGTGAAGAGAATATAAGATTTTGATGTGGATTTAGGGGTGTTGTGAGGAGGTAGTGGAGGTGGAGGGAGAGGGCAGCCATGAAATGAAGAAGGAGAAGAAGTATGAAGAAAATGAAGTGAAGAACAAAGAGCCAAGGTCAAAGAGACCCCTCACCTCTCTCTCTCTCTCTCTCTCTCTCTTCACCCAAGCCCATACCTCAATATCTCTTGGTCTCCCATTTTTCCAAAAAATCTCTAATTAAAACCCCTTTTTCTTTTCCTTTTTAAAAGAAACACAAACAAAAACCATGCATAAAAGAAAAATGAAGAGTTAAAGCCATGGTCGATAGAAATGTAACAAGTATTTTTACAATATGACATGGTGCATGTCATGTGCATAATCAAGTTTAATACACGAATAGTAATTAATAATTAAGTTTAGCCGTAAACTTGTATGAAAATAAATTCTAAAATATCCAAATCGACTTAATACACTCAAAATCAATAATCATGTAGAATTTTCAAATATCTCCCGAATTATCAGTATATAGTTGTACCATATCATTAAAACTAATCTCCATACTCTAAAATATTCATAATATTTATTACTTAAATTGTTTAACTTCCCAAAAATAATATTTTATTTTTCTGAAATGTTACACTCGAACTACGAATTGCCGGATTTTGTGAACGGGAATACCATAAATTCAAATGACATGACTTGCAATTGACTTGACTACATAAAATCA
Organism: Agapanthus africanus; assembly: GCA_030015575.1. NCBI lineage: Eukaryota > Viridiplantae > Streptophyta > Magnoliopsida > Asparagales > Amaryllidaceae > Agapanthus > Agapanthus africanus. The sequence goes on along the minus strand of CM057350.1, from coordinate 52,216,430 downwards.
ATCTTGATATTACACCACTTTTTGTATTCATGGACTCGATCAAGTCTTGTAACCTTAATCATAGATTAAATATACATGTGTTAGAGTAGTTTAAGTATAAATCCAATGAAATCTCAGAAGTCCCCCTAAATCATGAATCCATGTCTACTAACACAAACAATCTATCATGAGGGCCCGTATTTCCTTACTTCTAAATTATAGCCTATTGAGTTTGGAATACTTCAACACTAGGTTGAAGTCTCGCTACTAACACTTGATTCGGGCCCGTGGTTCCTCGTCTCTGGATTACAGCCTGTTGGGTTCGAGAACACTCTTAAAATTGGTTGTCATTCACACTTGAGCAGACGTTAAATTAGATTACCTTTATAGAGATCTCTTAGGACACTTACATTCACTTTATGTTCATTATACCTGCACTACACAGCCATGCTATTCTTGGTTGCTATGCTCACGTTACATTACCATGCTTATATAGTCTCCTTTAATATTACCATATTATACTTGTTCATGCTTCATTCCATCCATACTATATCACATTACACCTTGCATTTCATTTATATACATCACCAATCCTTTTTGGGGACTTACCGAGCGAAAGTTCGTTGACGTGCATTCCATCCATTTTTCTTTCTTTCTTGGAATGTTTGTCAGATAATCTAAAAACTAAGGAGGTGGAACCGACTTCAGAGGACTACTCGCAGTTTGAAGCCCAGATCGACCACTAGTCTTTCAGCAATTATTTCTTATCATTCCAATAAGCCACATGTTTAGGCTTTTATGTTTTTGTTTCTCGTTTAGACCTTTGATATCAGCTTGAAACTTATGAAATTTGAATGTAAATAAAATTGTTGTTGGAAATTTCGGTTTCATGCTTATTCTTGTTTTATTTTATATTGTTTATATAAGCTTAGCATATTTGTTTCAAGAATGAACCTTCTCGAAATAAATATGTCGCGGGCTTGTCACGTGTCGTTACCATTTTTTGGGAAGCGGGGCGTGACATTGATTGGCATCTGTTGATGCATGTCATCCATTTTTACTCGCTGCCATTTGTTGGCCTCTGTTATCTGTCCCCGCCGGTCATCGGCCCTGGGATGTAACCTCCCAATTGCGTGTATATGGACTGTCCTTTGTTCCTTACACACACACACACACACACACACACACACACACATATACATATATATATTAGAGAGAAAGAGACTGAGAGAGAGGATAATGGAGGAAAGATGTTGTTCGGCGTGATTAATTACATTTTAATACCGCTAATTTCCTATCATTTTTGTCAATAAACAGTGTTATTTAATCCGTGTCTTCTCATTAGTACAGGTTATAGGTACACAGGACATTTACACTGGAAACATGCACAACATGCACGTATACGACGGTTTTAAGCCGAAACTGCAAACGGGAAACGACCAAGTTTTAAAGAGTTTTGCAACAAATGAAGTTGTGTACAAAAATAACCCATTTTGGTCCAACATGATACAAATCATACAAGTGTGAACACATATTTTCACATTTGGGACAGCCATGGTGCAAGTGGAACAAGTGGACATGGCTTATCATGAGTGTGCAAGCAGATCACAAGTGAAAAGTGTTGATGTGAAGTGTGAATGCAAAAGATATGCCCACTTGCTCACCATCTCTGTTCTTTAACTCCAGATTGCAACCAAGTGAGAATCAAAAGAAATAAATTATTCCAGAGAGATGATATTGAGCACATAAGACCACAAGAAGAAGATGGACCCTATTTTCCAAAAGCTGGCCGCCAATTTATTCTATTTGGCCGCAATTAGCGGCCTGTCCTTAGCCAATTGTCCTCGTACTCTTTTGGTTGGTCCTTATTTGTCATATCAAACCATTTTTATAATTCTTTTTTTCTTGTTGTGAAGCCTATAAATAGCAGATCATAGATTAAATTGTGGGTTGGATTTTGGAGTGAGAAAAACAGATTGTAATATTTGACAGCTTTTTCTTTTTCTCTCTTTGAGCTCTCATTTGAGTGCTCCATTAAGGAGATTTAAGTTGCTATCTATCTTGAAGTTCAAGCCCTCCATTTTGTAAATAAAGACTTGTACTCTTTTGCTTTAATCGCTTTGTTATTTTCTTTACTTTCTCATTCATGTTTCTTCTCTTGTGTTTTCATTTTCTCTTTTATGATGATTAACTCTTTGGCTGTGGTGATGGTGAGAATATGAGATGAATGGTTATGCCTTCCTCCTTCTCCTGTGAATGTTTAAAGAGCCTAAAACTTGATTGTAATCTTAAGATTGTTTTACGGATATGTTTGATAGGGTATTTTGATTTTAATGGCTACTTGTAACCTTAATGTCACGCCCGCTTTTCAAAATACGGAATACGAGGGGTGATAAGGCCAGCCATGCTCCTACGGTCAAGAAAATATCCTGCAGTAGTCACACTTCAGTTTCTAACATTACGTGGTAATCAGTAATCATAGCACAGGTAATGAGAAATGCAATCACTAATTCTATCAACAGATATAAAACTAACCAGATAGAGTCAAAGGAAAAGATAGCGCTGGCTTCGCCGATCTAGATATCCGCAGTATCCTCGAGGTAAGGTAAGTCCTGATCCGAGCTAACTCCACTCCTCACTCTGAGCATCCATACTCAGGTCGTCAGAGCGACACAATAGCAATATATATGAATATGTAATATGTGCAATGATGATAAACATAAAGCAGTAACATAGAGCAATGACGTGAGCATGAAATAACCGGTACATGTAATGATAAAGCCAATGTCCATGTCATTAAAGCTATCAGTCTCTAAGCCTGCAATGTCCATGTCATTAAAGCTATCAGTCTCTAAATCTCAATGTACAGGTCACTAAACCCATCGTCAGTTCAAGTGTGAGCTTCAACCACCGCAGAAGTATCCCCAACCCAAGGATAGGCCCCAGGGGAAAGGGAATACGGGCCCGAATCACGCTCGCTAAGAATCAGAAACACCATCCATACGACTCCCAAAATCGTTACATATGCCGGGAGTAGGACTCCTGAGATTCCGTTGAACTCATACTCAAACTACCCCACAACCTGCGGTCTACATTAAACACCGACCATGAATCCAAATACTAGTCGCTCCATGACAAGTCTACGCGAGAAACTGGAGACAAGGTCTCCATCAAGTATGTCTCGACTGGTATCTAAGATAAATGGACAGTGCTCGATGTCTTACATGTACTTCCATATCCGTCCCATACCATTTATAGTTACACTTATATATATATCCTATAGGCGTTGACAATGCAATAACTAATTGGTTCCGCTGATTGTGTACAAGTACGTGTCACTTCACTTATTCATTCACGCTTTTACTCTAACGTACTTGCCACAATCCAATCACTAACATTTATCACTTGGTAATGTAACACGGTCACTAGGTTATCAATACAAATGAACACTATTTACAAGGGTATGACAGTCATGCAACATGATGGAAATACAGTAAATGCACTGCTAAAAACATATGAGCAACCGGTATCGATTGGATTAGAAAAATCACATAAAATCACACGTGCATAATTTAGCAAAATAATATAAAAGGAGTAAACAGAGTATTAAATTATATGTATTGTAAAATTGGTTTCGAGTCAATCGGGTATTAGGTGTACGAGTTATGGTCATTTCATATTAAGTGTTCTCTGCTGGAAATCCAATTTCTGAACTGGAAGTCCGTTTCGTAACGCATTTTACTCCCTGTTGGGATCATAATTAGGCGATTATACAGTTAGATAATATTTATATTTATCTGTTATATTTCCAACGCATCAGACGAATTAAAAATAGTCATCTTGGTTTACGAGTTATGATCAGATTACTGATGAAGTGTGCAAACTGAATTGACAGAAAACTGTCGTACATGTCATCCGTTTAAAATATGATTTAAATACCAAATGATACTGGAATTTAGTAAAACCGGTACCATTGGAAATCTAGAACAATTTTATACGTATTGGTAATTGTCTCTGTAGACTATCACAGTTAAACATTAAGATTTAAGGTGTATAAATTCATATAAAGGGGTAAGTTCCTGTTCTGGACTGCTGTCTAAGGTCAGGTAAGTTCTTTGCTTTCAAGGTTCAGAGGATATATCTAACATTAAAACTACATGTTGTATCAAGGATTATGTAGTTCCCTTCGTAACGAGCCCATGCACGCTACGATTAGATTTTTCTGAAATTAATTATGAATTTAACGGTGTCCAGTATTCGGTAAAACGCAAGCTCGGTATTGAAGTTAAGGCGTCACTTTATGTGTGAAAATTACTTCGATTTGCCACCAAATTTCTACAGAGTGTTTGTTAATAGTATTAGGGTCTAAACATCATGAGTTCTGCCATTTTATATTTCTGTTATTTTTTCATGAGATTCACATCAAACACCTCTATATGTATATGATATTTCAACGAATTATTGGTTTTTCTTATTCAGCCACACGAAAATCATTTCTTGAATTTCCTACTTGATTTAAACATGGATAGTAATCTTTCGAAGGTCCCAACTTTAAATTAACAAGATGGTTAGCAGTAATTAGTTGGATCTAGGTAGCATAAATATAGACTATATATAAATATGTGTGTGTGTGTGTAAATAACATGTACAACAAGTGTTTAACTTGCCTGAAGACAGCAATTGCACGACAACGACGACGGGCACAGCACGGGCATGATCACAGCACGATGACAACACGCAAGCAGCAGCAGCAGCAGCAACAAGCTATGTCTCGGCTCTGGCTCGAGCTCGTGGCGTGGCCTCGATGATTTGTGACAGGGTGGCTGCGGCAGTGGTGGAGGCGAGATTGTCGGTGGTGCTGGGTCGTGTCCGGAGTAGAGGAGGCAAGGGGACTGGCTTGGGCTCCAGTTGGAGCAAAGGCGCTGGGCTCGGAGCGTGGAGGCAAGGTCGAGCTGTTTGGAGGTGGAGCAAATGCTGGTGGTGGCGCTGAGCTCGTCGGGGAGTCGAGGGTTCCGATGGTCTCGGCGAAGGTGTTGGTAGGTGGTGAAGGTGCTCGGAAGGAGCTTGATACGAGTGTGGTGGCGGTGACGGCGAGGGAGGAGGTGGTCGGGACAAGCGAAGGTGGTCACGAGGTCGAGGTGAGGGCCCTCGCGGTCGGAGGAGGAGGGAGGTGAAAGGGGAAGAGAGGGAAGCTCGGAGGTTAGTGGAGGAGATGGTAATGAAGTGGTGGGTGTCGTGGTTATGTTGGAGGGAAGGCTTTCAGTGGGGATGGCAGCTAGGGTTTGCGTGGGAGAGATGGCGAGAAGGTGGCGGTGATCGTGGGGTTCGTTATCGAGGCCGTTGCAGGAGCAGGTCGTGTGGAGTAGTAAGCGGGGATGTGGGCTTCGTCGTCGTGGTCGTTGGGGAGCGGCTTCGTGGTAAGCGCGAGGGAGGGGAGGACATGGGGCGAAAACGTGGGGTGAGGAGGAGCGGGTCGAGGGGGAAGAGAGGTGGGAAAGGAGAGGGAGAAGAAGAAGAGGGAGCTGGGAAAGTTGAGTCGAGTCGGGTAGTTTGGGTCGGGTAGGTCGGGTCGGGTCTGGGGTAGTTGTGGGGCTGGGCTTGGGTTAGAAAATAAGAATTAGGAAAAATAAAAGGGTTTGGGTTTGGATTTAGGTTTAGGTTAGGAAAAGGGTTAATGGACTATGCCATGGAGAGAAGAAAATAAAAGAGAGAGGGAAAGAATGGGCCGGGTTGGGTTTAGGTTTGGATTAGGGTAAAAGAATTAGGGTTTTAAGTTTAAAACTAAAAATAATCGGTTAGGGTAAAATAGAGGAAACAATTAGGAGATTAATAGAAAAAATATATGAAATAAAATGAAAATTATTGGGAATAGGAAAGTGAATTTTTTTATAGAAAATTTTTGGGGAAACATTTATTCATAAATATGGAAAATATTTACAACGGAATTGGGTATTACAATTTATCATATACCCCATTCTCTCATTATCACCATTTTGCAATGTTTAAGTTAGAATCACATTTGTGTTAAACTTGCTAGGTAGTTAAGATATGGTATTTTGCTTATGTTAATTGACATCCTTCATCAAATATATAGCCTATGCTATTACCCACCTACTTAGAAAGATTAACACTAACTTTTGCTTCTCATATACTAATTTGTTTATTTGTGATGTTGTAAGCTTGCTCACCCTTGTGCTTAGTTTTGATACATCATGCTCAGACATACAAACGGTAAGTGAGAACGTAACAGATAGTTTTATTCCTCACATTGTGATATCGTATTGTCTTGATGGTATATGCTTCACAACCGTTTTGATAAGCCATGCTTCATAATCGGATCCAACGAGAGGAGAGAACACTCATGATCAAGAGAAATTCAAAGATTTCGCCACGATTCAATCATCCGAACTGAAGCCACAGCCGCTTTTCTTTTCTTATATACTTTGTTTTATATTTTTTGTGACAAAGCAAAACCAAACTCATTTTTTTCTCTTCGAACTTGACGTAAAAACCCTTAATCATCAATTTCCTATGGATCGACCCGTACTTGCCAGCTATCCACAACGAGCCGGGCACTTGCAGTTAATATTTTAAAACGAGACCAAGCTCGCATGTACCGTATTTCTAAAACCATTTTCTTTCAAGACGCATAGGCACGCGCGCGAAGTGCCAACAGGTGCCATGGGAGGGAATTTCCTCCTATGGTGTCGAAAAAACACACCTTTAACGATTTTTTTCGACGATCGGCATTTATCATCTTCATCTTTATCATGTAAGATGGGGATACACCAAATTTCATGTGATTTCATCACTCTTTCACTGTTGATTTAGTGGGTGTAAAATTAACGGTTTATCGACAATATTACTTTTTAGATCGCTAATTCAACAATAAAAAAGTGGTGGAATCGTATGAAATTTGATGTATCCATATTTTACATGATAAAGGAGATGATGATGATGGGTGTCGATCGTCAAAAAAAATCGTGGAGTATATAGATATTTGATGCTAACTAATGAAAAAGCCTTCTACGGCCTCTTTTGTTCATTATTTTAATATATATATGAGCATAATGTAGAAAAGAAGCTCAGAGAGGGATTTTCGTTAGGTGGCATCGAAAAATATACAATCCACCATTTTGTTCGACGATCAGCACCCATCATCATCGTCTTCTTTATCATCTAAGATGTGAGCACACCAAATTTTTTGTGATTTTACCACTTTTTCATCGTTGAATTAGCAATATAAAAAGTTCTATTATCAGTAAACCGTTAATTTTGTGCTCGCTAAATCAACGGTGAAAACATGTTGGAATCATATGAAATTTAGTATATATACATTTTAGTCGATAAGGATGAGAATTATGTGTGCCGATCGGTGAAAAAAATATAAGAGGGTAGACTTGTCTCGTCTTCAGAGGAGGAAATTCCCTCGAAGAGCTTTTGTCCTCCACTGCTCTCGCGCTCGCAGTCTCTCTCTCTCTCTCTCTATATATATATATATATATATGTATATATATATATATTGTGTGTGTGTGTGAGGTTAATGGAGAAAAGAGGTCATAGGAGGGAATTTTCTCCTATGGCGTCGAAAAAATACTTTCCCTCATTTTTTCCGACGATCGGCACCCACCATCTTCATCGTTATTATCTAAGATGTCGGTACACCAAATTTCATATGATTCTACAACCTTTTCACCATTGATTTAGTGGGTTCAAAATTAACGGTTTACCAACAATAGAACTTTTTACTTTGCTAAATCAATGGTGAAAAGGTTGTAGAATCATATGAAATTTGGTGTACCCACATCTTAGATGATAACGATGAATATGGTGGGTGCCGATCGGCGGAAAAATGAGGGAGGGTGTATTTTTTCGATGCCATAGAAGGAAATTCCCTCCTATGGCATCTTTCCTCAATTATTCTCTCTCTCTCTCTCTCTCTCTATATATATATATATATATATATATATATAATGGAGGAAAGAGGCCATAAGAGGGAATTTCCTCTTATGGCGTCAAAAAAATACGCCCTCCATCGTGTATTCCGACGATCAGAATCCATCGTCTTCATCGTTATCATCGAAGATGTGGTTACACCAAATTTCATGTGATTCTACAACTTTTTCACCGTTGGTTTAGCAATGTAAAAAGTTCTATTGTCGGTAAACCGTTAATTTTGAACCCACTAATTCAACGGTGAAAAAGTTGTAGAATCATATGAAATTTGGTGTACCCATATTTTAGATGATAACGATGAAGATAATGGGTGCCGATCGTCGGAAAACATGATGGAGATTGTATTTTTTTCGACGCCATAGGAGGAAATTCTCTCCTATGGCATCTTTCCTCCATTATTCTATAATGGAGAGAAAGAATAATGGGGGAAAGATGCCATAGGAGGGAATTTTCTCCTATGGCGTCGAAAAAATACACCCTCCATCGTGTTTTCCGACGATCAGAATGCATTATTTTCATCATTATCATCTAAGATATAGGTACACCAAATTTCATGTGATTCTACAACTTTTTCACCGTTGAATTAGTGTGTTCAAAATTAACAGTTTACCGGCAATAGAACTTTTTACATTGCTAAATCAACGGTGAAAAATTTGTAGAATCACATGAAATTTGGTGTACCCACATCTTAGATGATAACGATGAAGATGATGCATTCCGATCGTCGGAAAACACGGTGGAGGGTGTGTTTTTTCGACGCCATAGGAGGAAATTCCCTCCTATGGCCCCTTTCCTCCATTATTCTCATATATATATTAATTATCGAGAATTGATGGAGGTCCTTTTCAGGTCTCCGTCAGAGTTGTCTTCCGTCAATCTTCCGGTGGATCTTGGAGGTAATCTCCTGTTGCGTATGGGTCTCAATGGGTTCTGAGGAGATTGGTGGTTTTGAAGAGTTTTCGAGTACCTGCAAGGAAGCCCCGGGGTGGTTTGATACCATCGAGGACCCTCCGACGATCAAGTTAGCACAAGATCCGAGCAAAGTAACGGCTAAGTGGGGTTAAAAAAGCTTACTTGACCCCTCTGTGATGGGGGTTTATATAGTGGCGGTAGCACGCAATAGCAGGCGCGAGAATCTCGCCGGTAGTTACGGTCCCGACGTCACGCCCGAGTAATAAGCGGATCACCCGTTAATGAGGACCGTGATGGCGTGGAACGTGGGATGTTTCCAGCGGAGGATCCGCGCATGGCGAGATTTGCAAAGCGGCGGTTACACCTGTGAGTGGTGGAGTTGGTCGTTTGGAGGGACCGAGGAAGATGGCCTCGGCGGGAGAGCTCGGGAACGAGCGGGAGGGCCGAGGCATCTTGGTCCTGTGGTATCTCGGGGCGATATGAGAGGCCGAGGTGGCCAATTTGCAGGGGGCTCTGAGGAGAGCTAGCTTGTGCTTGCAGGTCGGGTACAGGGATGGCCTGTTCGGCCCCTGTGGGCCCTTTCTTATGATATTTGGGACACGTCATCTGCCACGTGTTCCGATCTGGGAGATCGCCAATATAGAGCATCATCATTAGCCCCCCACTCTTGTCCAGACCAGTTGACGGGTCGGGTCAAGAGTGGACTGCCGGGCCGCCCGGGGTGAGCTCCCTTCTAAGATTTCGTCGGGACGCGTCTCCGGGCTGTCGGCTGTCTTTTTTGCCAGCGAACCTGGACGAGATCTCTGCATTTATGGAAGGTGCACCGGTTCGTGCGTTCTGTCACCAAAGCGATGGTCCACGTGTCAAGCGTCGGTTGGCCGACGCGACGTGTGCAGACCTGTGGCGTCTGATGGGATGTGGCACAATGTGGGAGCGACAAGTGGAGCGATCGGGGCCGTTGGACGCGAGGAGGAGTTTTGGCGGGGGATGAAGGGCGCCTTTGGATGAGGGCGATTGCAGTGATAAATAGGGGTGGGGCCCACTCCAGGGCCCCTATTCTTTCATATTTCCTCGCTCGAAGTCCTGGTTGCTCGGCGCTCGTCTTCTTTCTTCTGCTTTTATTTCCCGAGGATCCCTCTTCTCCAGGTTAGATGTCTTCTTTCGTAGAATCTGTAGATGTCATAGGAGTAGGTTCTAGGAACCCTCTAGTTGAGCCTGAGTCTTCCCGGGGAGCAGGGATCAGATCCTCTTCCCGAGATCGTACGGCGGGGGCAGCCCCCAGGGAGGAGGCGGTAGACGCTGCCCCCGGCGCGTCGTGTTGGGTGAGGTATGAGAACGAGCTTGCCGATGCTCGGGCTCGCTTCTACAACCCCTCACGTTATACGCTTCATCTGGCCAAGGAGGGAGAGAGGGCAGACCAAGTATGGGCTAGGGAGGTCGCCCTGTACTTGGAAGCCTTTTGGGGTGGAATGCGCCTGCCCTTCTCTCCCGAGGTCGTCGAAGCGCTGAACTTCTTTGGGTTAGCCCCTGGCCAGTTAGTGCCAAACTCATATAGTATTCTCCTCGGGTTCCTGATCCGCATGAAGCTACAGGCGGTTCCCTTCAGCCTCTTCATCCTTGATTCTTCCCTTGTTTTCAAAAATCATCCTGGAAGTCGAGCGGGCGACCCGAGGTGGGTCTACCTCTCTTTTAGAAAGCGACAGGGGGGCGCCGTCGGGACAGGAGTTGTATTCCTGCCTTCTTCCATTCATGACTGGATGAAGAAGTTTTTCTTCGTCGCGCCGCCCGGGGGCGAGGACTGGCCCGTGCCCACCAAGTGGTTGAGGGAAAAATGCTTGCCGGGGAACCAGTCCAATGACCCCGCTGCGGTGAGAGTGGCGTCTTTGTCACGATCCGAAATATTAGCTCATGACCAACACATAAATCACGCAACGTCTGAAGGCGTACGTAATTCAAGTAAGCTGAAACCCAGAAATCTAAACCTTTTTAAGAAAATAAAGAAGGTGAAGTTTTGAAATAAAGGTATAATGAAATCAAGTTTTCTTAATGCATAGAAAAGGAACATAAAAATGCAAGTGAAATTTACTAGTTTGAAAACGTGTTTTGTCTTTTAAAAATTTGGGCAGCACCTCCTTTGTATATTTTGATCCAAAACCACAAATACATAACAAGAATAATGGCATCCCCAAGCGGGAGCTAGATCTTCGCCAAACGGCGGATCACAACCACGCAAGACAGTATATGTAAGTATAATACGCCCAACGGCGAAGTTCACCACAAAAAGATAAAGAAATAAGTAAGACATCAAAACCACAAGTAGCGGAAAACCCCTCGCTCTAAGTCTCGCAACCACAATCTCACTAAATCTCATTACTTATACAATTTACTAATTTTGATTGATGGAGTAGACTAGATGCAATATGAAATATAAATACAATAGTAGGTACGATACAAATGCCCCACCTACCAATGCAAAACGCCCAAATGAAGCTATATGCAAGCGATGCCGCTACTGATCCGTGCGGTCAACCTGCAAGAGCTGTGGCACAACGGGGGTGAGTTGCCAACTCGTGAGTAGAAAAACATCTACAAGTAGAAATCGAATAAACAACGACTCCTAGGTCAACTATATCATGAAGGTAATACTATGATATCTAGGGTGACCGGGTCATCATATGTGCCAACAATGTAATCAATACCTATATGTATGCGGATATAATCCGACAATATAATCAGTGTATGTATGCATGTGGATCTCGTCCAACCATATAATCAATGTCTGTATGCACGTAAATATCATAAAAGAGTGTGCATGAAAGTATGAGGATATAAATCAATGGTGTCCCTCGCGACACATCAAAATCATGGAACCTGAGTATCCAACATCAACACCCAAAAACATCATGAAACCCGTGTCCAGCATCGACACGTAAATCCTCATATCTCGGGCTCAGTCAAGATACGGACCATTTGAAGTCGCGTTCCATTATGAACGAACTATCTACTAGAGGAGACCGGCTATGGGATTTCCGGGTAGGGTAGGTCCTACCGTTGCCTTACCCTGAAACTCAACAAATGCTCCGAGGCACCCCGACTAGTAGATGCTCCCTGCTTGATTTCCGAATCTATAGAATAGACTTCTCTTGACGGAATCAATTATTGACTATAGAGGGACGTTTGTAGCTTATCATCTCTCGACTCCGGTCGGTATCTTCCGGATATCCGCCGAGCCCATACACTATCACCGGTAGGTAGTTGATTGAAACGATTTCTTGGTTTGTGTTTGTAAAAGTAAGTATCGAATCAATTGCTTCCCGATAACGGTTTCATTTGATCGATAAGAGTTTCATGTTTGTCGGTATTTGTAAAATTTGTATAGAAATCACAACCAAAAAAAATATTTGACCGCAATCAACTACGGTGTCGAATGTAGATTGTAAGTGAGTGCGGATCGTCCATAGGGACAGTGTAATAGTTCGTCTTTCGAATTAGATGAATTGAAACTTTAAAAAAAAGAAAACAAACAATTCATGATTTAAAGAATTGACGTTCAAGAAGTAAAAAAAATCTAGATCTAATAACAAGAAAAGATAGAATCAAGAATTGATAGTTTGATGATTTTTCCAACCAAATATCAAGAATCGAAATGAGGCTCGTAGGAATCGATCGGATCTATAGATGTGATGTAATCTTACAATTACGTATTCTTATCCTTCGATGAATTGATACTAGATCGATGATGATCGATCGAGAATTAGGGATTTCTTATGAAACTAGGGTTTCATCTTATCCCTTGTTCTTTCGTCGATATCATTCACATTCTAGCCTCTAGTAAATTCAAGAAACGATCGTAGATCCCTAATTTCGAGCGATCACAATCAAGAAAGCATCGCAACGAAACTAGGTCATCGATTCTTGAACTTGCTAAGGTTTACAAAGCTCGTAAGATTCAAGAATCGTATTAAGATTTGTTACATCATCATTTTATTGATCGTCTCGACTCCTTTACGAGCGGAGTTTTACTCAAACATCACAACAAGAACTACAATCACAAATTGAGATCGAATCATGATGGAAGAATTTAAAGAAAGCAAGATTAAAGAATTTCACCTTTTATTTATATCAACAATTTCATTACAATCGCTCAAGAACTACAAGAGGAAGAACTCGATCGTCGATTTGGCTTCGCTCGTTTTCTTGAGTCGCGGATCGGCTTGGATCACTTGCCCGATTGAAGATCGGCTCGGCTCATAAAAGGTTGAAGGCTTCTCACTTGATTTGGTACTCGGGATCTTGAATTTGGAGTGGAATTAGGGTTAGGGTTTCGCACAAGTCTTGTCACTAGACTTGTGGAAGAAGATGATGTAAGAGGGAATAAACTGGCTAACTAAAAGATTAACAACTAATGATGAACTACCTCAACCCTTAGATCTAGGTTCCTATTTATAGCCATCAAAACCCTAGATCTAGGATTTGAATTTTAAGTTTCCCTCCAAAAGTTTGTTGAGGAGATTTTGAATTTCCCTCCAAAAGTTAGTTAGAGGAGAGAAGCTTCTAGATGTGATTAGTTAGGAGGGAGCTTCTAGAAGAGGTTAGTTAGGAGCTTAATTAGGATTAGCTTTGCTTAATGATCTTTGCTGATCAAGTAGAAGCTTCGAGGGTTTTCTGGAATTTGACATGTATTTCTGAGCTGAGGCCACTGATTGAAGAATTATGCACCAAAAATGACTTGATGATCTGACCAAACCGCCGCGGAACCGCGGCGCAAGCCAGCTCCCGCCGCGGTTCCGCGGCGCTTTTGAGTCTTTGTGGCTTGAAACTTTTGGGCTTCTCTGGTACTGACATGTGGGCCCTTTTGTGATATATTGAATTGTATTTTTCCTTTTATATTGCTACCAGATCTGAAAACATGGAGTTGGTGTATTTTTTATCAGCTTCTTTTGATTTTGCTCCTGCAATTTCCTGCACAAATCTCGAGACAAGTGTTGCGCAATATTGGGATGATGCGATACCATAAAATACAGTCAATTTTCCTTAAAGTGCCGGTTTAAAATTCTAACTCATGCAATCTGATATTTAACGACTGATTTGCTAATATGTGAAATATGAATACCGAACACTTCTAGATGAGTGCAAATGATAGGGAAATTACCGTGTTAAAAATGCAGTATTTTCGACTGATCAAATTCCCCCAAACTTAATTTCGATCGTCTCGAGCGAACTGTTTTATTAAAAAGAGAAGGAGAAAATAAAGAAAGAGAAAAACTAACTAGCACACTTTCCTAGGCAACACGATTGCACTGAGCACGTGCAACAAGCCTTTAAACCTCTAGGTGTCCCTAGTAGGAGGAGTGTTGTCTCCTGAGGGTTTTCAGCGGATTGCACCCACAAAATCCAATAATAAAAGGAAGATCATGAATATTACATTTAAAGAAAAGAATTGTAAAAGAAAAGCTTTGAAAATTAGGGTTTCCAACTAAGCTAGCTTTTCGGTTGTCATGAGCCTATCTTAATGGTCATGAAAAAATGTCAGAAATCACGTCCTCCCTCAATAAAACATTGTCTTATTCTTCATTCCTATCTTTCTTCCAAATATCGATCATATAACCCTGCGTGTGTGTAAAGGTCATCCCTACACCCGGAGAATTCAATTCAAGCTATCATACTCTTGTCCATCAGCCTCAGTACTTTTTAATTAATGAATATTAGGATTGCTCACACACTTTCATGCGACCGTTAATACTTCTTGAGGTACTAACCGACCGATTACTCATGTGTTTGCTTATTTGGTGTATTTTCCTCGTCTTGCACCACCTTAGGCATAGCAGTGACTCCCAGACCAGTTGGCCTTAGGGCACTAGGGGAAGAGGCACCCTCGCTATATATTTTTTTTTATTGCCCTCGGTGATAACAAAACCAGTGTCCATTTTTCTCACCATTATATATATATATATATATATATATATTTTATTCACTTTTTCTTTTTTATTTCCTTCATACATCGGCTTTAAGACAAGAGCATTTCAAGGTATCCTCTACTATCCCAGGCTTCAAGACGTGTGTAAGTGCGAATAGCAGGGTAGCAACGTTCAAAATGTTTGGCTTCCAGAATAGAAACTATTTTTCAGACTTATTTTTATCCTCAGATTAGTGACGTCCTTTATCTTACTAACCCTTGGGACAACGGCTCATAACTACTTATTACTAGTTCGTATAAGAAAACTTCTAATTTTCTTGGTTTTCTTAAATTTTTCTAATCTTATGGATGTAATTCTTCACTATCTAATCTTTTATTATCTTATTTATGTACAAAAAATATTTTTATTTTTGAAATTTTTTAAATTTTTATAGGTTTTTAAAAATGTTTTGTGCTTATGCAAAGTATGATGCAAATGATGCGAAAATAAGCACAAACGTCCCCCAAACTTGTTTTCAACAGTGTCCTCACTGTTGCCATCAGCTAAATCTCCAAAAAAACCTGTAAGCTTGGGAGGAATTTATTAGTGGGGGCAAAATATATAAGTGAAGAACCTCCCCCAAACTTATTTTTGGCTCAAGATTTTGTAAAAATTTTCTTTTCAAGAGCCCGAAAAAATGTACCCCCCCAAACTTGAGTTATGCAATGTTAATCTTTTGAAAATCACATGAGGGGGTCAAAAAATCAGTGGTCGATGCCAAGCTTTGCAAAGACCGAACGTTAACACCAACCATTCAAAAATTTTATCAATGCAGTGCTCGGGTTGGTGGAAGAAGAAGTGGGGAAATGTTAAGTGGTGGAAGAGAGTGTGTGTGCGTCTCATTTTGGAGAGACGATGCAGTGAGTATGATGGATTGCTCGCATTCTTTTTACAGTTCAGAAGAAGGGGTGGAGGTTCAATTTCAGTGATTGGATGTGGATTCATCTCAACACCCGTGTCATTCAAAAATTCGAGTTTATCAGCGAAGATCTCCTCAAAAGTTCCATCAATACCCCGATGAGTAGTGTCATCACAAAGTGCGGGGTGATCTTCAGACTCTAAAAGCAGTTCATAATCCGTGTTAATTGTTGACCGGACATCTCGGTGGAAGAGTCCGTATGTGTATGATACATAGTTGGGTCAAACAACATCGTATGAAAAGAGTCAAGATCAGTATCATGAGGATCATCAAATTCGCTGCTGTCGACATCCATTAAGTCGACAGAACAGACCTGAGCAGTAGGTTCAGAGGGTACACTTCCCAACTTGTAAATGTTTAGCTCTATTGACCTATTCCCGAAAGATAGGGTCATAGAACCATTACGATAGTTGATTATAGCGTTGGAAGTGGCCAAAAAGGGGCGACCTAAAATCACCAGAATTTGATTCCGTGGGTTCGCTACAGGCTGTGTATCAATTACAATAAAGTCCACAGGGAATATAAATTCCCCGATTTTTATTAACACATCCTCCAGTTCACCCCTAGGTTTGGTGATTGATCGGTCAGCCATCTAGAGAGTGCAATGGGTTGGCTTCAACTCTCCGATACCTAGTTGCTCATAGACTGAGTACGGAAGCAAGTTAACACTAGCGCCAAGATCTAGTAGAGCACGGTTGATGTGTTTTTCCCCAATAGAAATGGAAATCGTAGGATATCTAGGATCCTTACGTTTCCTCAGTAATTGCTGGGGAAAGGCTGTGTTTACTGTTTTTGCCATGAATATCTTCTTGGGCACTTGAGTCTTCCTCTTCCTAGTGCACAAGTTCTTAAGAGTTTTCGCATAGGACGGAACTTGTTGGATAGCATCTAGGAGAGGGATGTTGATGTTAACTTGCTTGAAAATGTCCATAATCTTCTCCATATATGGACTCGATGTGTTTGCCCTTAACCGATTAGGATAAGGTGTTTTAGCAATAAGCGCTGGGTCTATCATAGGAGAAGGAAGTGGGGGTAGACAAGATCCCAAAAGAGGAGTAGGGATCGTCTGTGGAGAACTAGAAGAGGAAGACTGAGGTGGCGAGCCTTTTGGGAAACGAAGAATAGGCTCGCAAGAAGGTGGTGGGGTAAAAGAACTGGGGTTAGAATTAGAAGTGTGTGTGTGAGGAAAGGTCTCAGCCGGGGTGTTATTGATTGATTTTTTAGTATTATCAAACTCTTCTCCAAGGTGAGTGTCAAGCACTCTTCCAGATCTCAACGTGATTGCATCCACATGATGTGAATAGCCAGGATTTGGTAAGGGTTGAGCTGGAAATTTCCCTTTCTCTCTTGCACTCATTTCGGCTTTTAATCGTGAAATTTTTGCTTCCATCGATTTAATACTCTCAGCTTGGGACACTGAGTTTTTCTCTATATCATCGACAGAAGTCTTTATTTCAGCCGATACTTGCATAAGATTTGTTAGAAGCAAGTTTATGAATGAAGAGGATTCATTAGTTCCGGTCAACTGCAAAGGACTAGATGGTGCGGGTGTGTTGACCGGATTTTGAAAATTATGTGCTTGGAAGGGGTGCTGACTTAATTGAAGTTGTGGGTGTTGTTGTGGTGGAGAGACCCTTTGGAAATTGTTTTGGGTTGGAACCGTGTCATGAGATTGTGATTGGTTCTAAGCAAAATTAGGGTGATTCCTCCAACCCTGATTATATGTGGAGGAAGATGGATCGTTTCTAGGTCTTTGAAATGCGGCATTGGTATGCTCATGACCTTGAAACGGACATTCTTTCGTCAAGTGAGACGGATCAGAATAGCATCCACATACAGTTTTGGAAAGTGACATTTGATTAAGGGAGGCATCTAAAAATTTGTTTTCCATAGTCTCGAGTTTCTTGTGTATAGCTGCAATGTCAGCTCTAACTCTTATGGAAATATCATTGCCGTCCCTAGTCGATTGACTCACACCCTCCCACTGTAAAGATTTTCCAGCGAAATCTTCTAGAAATTTCCAGGTTTCCCCATCATCTTTAGTCATGAAGTTGCCTTGACATATGGATTCAAGGGTCTGTCTTGTGTAAGGAGTAATGCCCTCATAAATGACTCGGCACATTGGACTAGCATATCCTTGAAACGTTCAAGAAATTTTAAAAATGTTTCATTTGGAAGCTGGGTGAATTGATAGATTTCGCTACGGACTCGAGCTGTTTTGTGATGTGGGTAAAATTTCTTAAGGAATGCTTTGACGAATTCGTCCCAATTTGAAATGGAATGTGCGGCAGTGTTATATAGCCACTTCTCGGCTATATCGCACAAGGTGAATAGGAGAAGACGTAGACGCATAGCATCCACAGAAAGCTGTGAGGTACCCATTATTGCGCATACATTTTCAAATTTGGTGATAAAGGTATATGCGTCTTCAGTCTCAAGACCGTGAAATTTTGGTAGAAGGTTGATGTATTGGGGTTTTATTTGAAAATTTTCCCCGTTGGCTGGTAGAATGGAAGGACAGGTGGAAAGGGGACCTCGTGTAGGATAGCACCTCTCTTGGAGAGAGATGCGAGGTGGATTCTGCGCACCAACGGACGGCGGCGGAGTAGTGGTAAAGAACTTCGATGGAGACGGATCCATCGATGTGGGTGTGGTGGTGGGTAAAGAAAGGGTAAGTGTAGAAATACCGACTTTAGGGTCGATCGGAGGACGCGGACAAACAGGCACTAGAATCCCGTTGTCCAGCCTATCTTGCACTAAAAAGGGTTAGTACAAGTGGCAGCGTAGATTTATAATTAGGGGAAAATGATGTATGCGGTGTTTGTTTTGAAAATTGGACGGATTTTTGAAAAAATGATGCAACACAACAAATGCAACACACAAAACCCTAGAATCTAGTGGTCACCTAGGTCCGGCTCTAGACCGCTCCTAACTGCCAAAAGACAAGTCGCAGGATAGAATCATCCACTGCCTCGTTGTCCCCCTGTGGCCAGATAAGTGCCAGGTAAGTGGGAGGTTCTCCACTACGTAAGTAGTGGGCCTAATTAAGTAACCACTAGCCTTCGACACACTTTTCTTAGACACCACAAAAAGAAACGCGGATAAGCAATGAATTACCCACGGCCTTCTTCTGTCCTAAGTGAGCGTGATGGTCCTTAGAGTCATTTCTAGATTTCTTTTAATTAATGAGGGTAAATGCGGATGCAAGTTTGTGATTTTCGGGGCTTAGGAAGGGTAATGAACTCCCCACCTAATCTGGATTTGGTCTTTGCCCCTTAATTTTCCGTATTAATTATGCAAACAACCACAAAATCAAAACACGCACAATTTAATTTTTCTTTTTGCGCGGCGCTGCGATTATTTGCAAAGAAACCTGCACAAAATATTAATTGGAGCAGATGAGGTAAGAGATAAGAAAGTGTAGATGTATACCTGAAAATTTGGTACACTTAAACTGCAAGGCCGCCACGGAACTGCCGTAATAGGAGGCTCCCACCGTGGTTCCGCGGTCTTCTGTGCTGATCTCTGTGCAAAATTTTAACAGTGAACTTCTGTTCACTCCTTCAGCTCTCTGGAATATTCACAAAAATTTTATCCAAGCTCCAATGATTCCAGATTTCCTCGCAATCAAATCACAACACACGTATTAGGGTTTGTGCGAGTTTAGATCTAAAAAATTCTAATGGAATAAATCTTTCAACTCAAATTTCAAAATACGAACAATTAGCGCACTATCCTTGGCAACGGCGCCATTTGATTGAAACGATTTCTTGGTTTGTGTCTGTAAAAGTAAGTATCGAATCAATTGCTTCCCGATAACGGTTTCATTTGATCGATAAGAGTTTCATGTTTTTCGGTATTTATAAAATTTGTATAGAAATCACAACCAAAAAAAATATTTGACCGCAATCAACTACGGTGTCGAATGTAGATTGTAAGTGAGTACGGATCGTCCACAGGGACAGTGTAATAGTTCGTCTTTCGAATTAGATGAATTGAAACTTTAAAGAAAAGAAAACAAACAATTCATGATTTAAAGAATTGACGTTCAAGAAGTAAAAAAAAATCTAGATCTAATAACAAGAAAAGATAGAATCAAGAATTGATAGTTTGATGATTTTTCCAACCAAATATCAAGAATCGAAATGAGGCTCGTAGGAATCGATCGGATCTATAGATGTGATGTAATCTTACAATTGCGTATTCTTATCCTTCGATGAATTGATACTAGATCGATGATGATCGATCTAGAATTAGGGATTTCTTATGAAACTAGGGTTTCATCTTATCTCTTGTTCTTTCGTCGATATCATTCACATTCTAGCCTCTAGTAAATTCAAGAAACGATCGTAGATCCCTAATTTCGAGCGATCACAATCAAGAAAGCATCGCAACGAAACTAGGTCATCGATTCTTGAACTTGCTAGGGTTTACAAAGCTCGTAAGACTCAAGAATCGTATTAAGATTTGTTACATCATCATTTTATTGATCGTCTCGACTCCTTTACGAGCGGAGTTTTACTCAAACATCACAACAAGAACTACAATCACAAATTGAGATCGAATCATGATGCAAGAATTTAAAGAAAGTAAGATTAAAGAATTTCACCTTTTATTTATATCAACAATTTCATTACAATCGCTCAAGAACTACAAGAGGAAGAACTCGATCGTCGATTTGGCTTCGCTCGTCTCATTGAGTCGCGGATCGGCTTGGATCACTTGCCCGATTGAAGATCGGCTCGGCTCATTTGCCCGATTGAAGATCGGCTCGGCTCATAAAAGGTTGAAGGCTTCTCACTTGATTTGGTACTCGGGATCTTGAATTTAGAGTGGAATTAGGGTTAGGGTTTCGCACAAGTCTTGTCACTAGACTTGTGGAAGAAGATGATGTAAGAGGGAATGAACTAGCTAATTAAAAGATTAACAACTAATGATGAACTACCTCAACCCTTAGATCTAGGTTCCTATTTATAGCCATCAAAACCCTAGATCTAGGATTTGAATTTTAAGTTTCTCTCCAAAAGTTTGTTGAGGAGATTTTGAATTTCCCTCCAAAAGTTAGTTAGAGGAGAAGCTTCTAGATGTGATTAGTTAGGAGGGAGCTTCTAAAAGAGGTTAGTTAGGAGCTTAATTAGGATTAGCTTTGCTTAATGATCTTTGCTGATCTGGTAGAAGCTTCGAGGGTTTTCTGGAATTTGACATGTATTTCTGAGCTGAGGCCACTGATTGAAGAATTATGCACCAAAAATGGCTTGATGATCTGACCAAACCGCCGCGGAACCGCGGCGCAAGCCGGCTCCCGCCGCGGTTCCGCGGCGCTTTTGAGTCTTTGTGGCTTGAAACTTTTGGGCTTCTCTGGTACTGACATGTGGGCCCTTTTGTGATATATTGAATTGTATTTTTCCCTCTATATTGCTACCAGATATGAAAATATGGAGTTGGTGTATTTTTTATCAGCTTCTTTTGATTTTGCTCCTGCAATTTCCTGCACAAATCTCGAGACAAGTGTTGCGCAATATTGGGATGATGCGATGCCATAAAATACAGTCAATTTTCCTTAAAGTGCCGGTTTAAAAGTCTAACTCATGCAATCTGATATTTAACGACTGATTTGCTAATATGTGAAATATGAATACCGAACACTTCTAGATGAGTGCAAATGATAGGGAAATTACCGTGTTAAAAATGCAGTATTTTCGACTGATCAGTAGTAGTCCCTCTGCCAGGCTCACCGTCTACAATACAGCAATCCGTTCTCTCCCTGGGGTACCATACTGGGTCCACCATGTACCCGCAATCGGCCTCATCCAACTCCTCAATCGGGTTTCACATGTCATACATCTCAGAACCGAGAAAACGCATGGTGGACGCACTGAAATATCATATCAAGAGAAACCGGGTTTTTAAAACAGTACATGCTTTCTTTTAAAATAGCCACGGTTCTCAAATCCAGAAATCTCATGAAAACAACATATCTCAATGCGTGTAATCATAAAGCATGATGTATGTGATATATAACAGAAATGTAAGCATATCCAAATATCATGCAACATGGAACAGTGATATGACATATTAAGAGAAAACCGCTCTTTTAAATGGATCCAGTTTTTAAAATATAACATGCGGTCCCCAATTCTCCAAAATCAAAGCCAACATCATCTATGTATGTACAAATGTGTATGTACGTAAGCATGAAGGCACAAGATATGTATGTGCGCCAATATGGATATACAAGTGGATATATATGCAAGTATGAGTGTACAATATGTATGTGCGCAAGTATGGTGTACAATATGTATGTGCGCACGTATGGTGTACAATAAGTATGTACGCAAGTATGGTGTACAATATGCATATCATGATGCAGCGACTCTACTGTGTAGTGACATGGCAATTATCGATGATGAAGTGTGTGAGCCGATAAATCTATGTACGTGTAACATACGCATAATCGATAATGGTGTAAGTGTACTAGCACAAGTATATGCAATGCAATGAGTATAACATGAATGCTGCATAAGGTAAATCATCAGCTAAAAGCTATAAGGTATATGTATCTATCATATGTCTGAGTCGGTGAATCTATAAATCGGCATCCAGCCTCACAACATCGCGTACGGTATAATCCGTCGTACGGCATCCTCTGGTTAAGAGTATGGATCAAACCTCAAGTCAAACTCATCATGTACGGAAAATCATCGTACGGCGGCATTAAGCTATCAGGGATCCTATCATCCTATAAGACGAGGAGGGTACGGTTCTAACGTCTCGTACGGCTATCACTCACGATTCACAACATATATAAATATCTCTATATACCTATATCCTAGGTCACATCCGCAATAATCTCATATCAGGGGACCTGCAAGGTATAAATCATCCCAATCGACTCGCATCCGTATACCAACATATCATCATATCACATGTCAAATCGTATTCTCTTTTCATCGCACTTATATCTCACAAAGGTCAATTTTACAATACATTCTATCTTTACTATAAGCATAAGTATCTAATCTAACATACACAGCCGAACCATACAAACAGGTTTTGAAAGATGCGAATCGTAGTTTGAAAGTAGGGGCAACGGTGTTTTTTAAAGAAAAGATATCATTTGAAAATCCATAACGTCCCTCAGGATATCTGTTTAAAAGATGTATACGATTCTTCAGTTTGGAAATAGGTATGGTTCGGATGACACATCTACGTCGACTATCTAGTCCTATAGTACCCTAAACGGCAATATCATCAAATATCATCCTCAAATCCCGTCATCACATATTAGCCGTATCGTGTCACTTCTAACTATCATTTAGTTTCTAATATAGTTTCTCTAACTATCATTTAAGTCTATCTATAGTTTTCTATTAAAGGTTTCCTTAACCATTTACTATGAATCGGTTTCCATAAAAAACTTGCGGGAGTGCTATACGCCATCCACCCGACTTCCCCCGTGGATATAGATCCACTCACCTTGATCCTTGCTTGCCGAAGTCGATGACGCCATGCTCCGTCACCTCGGAATCCACGCGAAGGTACCTATAATAACAACACATATCGCAACGCTATAAAAATCATGTTCTGAAATCCAAAACGGCATACGGATCGCCTATAGATTAGAACCTATAGCCCACGTATGCAAAACCAAAAAATTACCCCTAGTCGTTGATATACAAACATCCAACAACCAAATACAAATCCAAATATCAAAACTAAACATTTCAAAATACGGAAACATAGCCAAAAAACACACTAAAGTGCTCCAAGATTTTGACTCATGCCAAAACAATGTGCATAAACTACTGGGGTGCTATATAGGGTGCATATGAGCTATGGAAACAACCTGGACACCCCTACCCACCAAGTGGCCAGCCACTTCCTCAAAAAATCTGGCCTCCTCGGGTCCCCGTGCTCAGATTGGGTCCGTCTCGTCAAGGTGGTCTCCTATTGGTCAAATTTGGTCCATGGTATTGTTTGCTACTCTCAAAAATCCCCCGGGTTGCTCCAGATTTCTCTGCACACCCTAAAACCTCACAAAACCGACATGAACTAAATCCTAAATCCACATTTTGGTTTCCTATACTCATTCCGAAGTCTTCAACAGCCACTCAAGCATCACCAATCCACAATTTCACAAATCATTTTAATTTCTATTTATTTCACAATTATTGGTATATATTTATACCCTTTTTTCGAAAACCCCAATTTCGCAAATCAGGCAGTTTTCGGGAAATATATTATTTTAATATTAAATTTCAAAAATAATATTTTATATTTTCTGAAATGTTACAGTCATGGGAGCCCGTCCCCCGATTTGACGTGCTGCTGTCTGAGAGGGTCCTGAGTTGGGCCGGGCTCAGCCCCGTCGAGTTCGTCGGTAAGTAAGGCTTGCTTTTTGGCTTTTATATTGCATGTGTCGCTGACTTCTTTGCTTTTGGTTTTGTGCAGGACCCATGGAGATGAACGACCTCCGGGTCTCCATGCGCCAGCCGAAGAAGGTCACGAGGGCTGGAGGCGCCAGCTCTTCCCATTCGAAGCTTGCCCCGGGTCCTTCGGCCTCCGTCCCAGTGCCTCCAGTGGCCGCGTCCCTTGAGTGTTCGGGGGCGGATCCCGCCCCGGGGCCTAGCAGAGCGCCTGGCCAGAAGCGGGCTCGAATTCTGGAGGACCCGGTCTCGGAGGAGGAGACCGGCCCTCCATCGGAGCCACTCAAGAGGGGTCCCTGGAGGTCTCCTCGGGGCCTGCCCTCGCCGATCATGGTGGAAGAGGGGAGCCTCCAGTTCGCAGTGCCCTTGGGGCTATCTGTCGCGGATATCCTGCTACACGAAATAGAGAAGTCGGCACGGGGTAGGGTCCCCGGGGGACCTTCAGGGCCCAGATAGTGTCCATCGCCCAGGAGGCCGTGCAGGTAAGTGCTCAGTTGTTTGTGAGATTTGGTGCTTCCTTCGTCTTCCTGACCTCTTTCTTATTTTTTCAGGTCCTCCAGCACGTCGCCCTTGACATATGCATGGAGGTCGAGGTGATAGCCCCGGCGATGAAGGCCGCGGACCATCTTACCTCACTGGAAGAGAGCTCCAAGCGGGAGCTGGAGGCGGCGATGGCGAGGGTTGCCGCCCTGGAGGGCGAGGTGGAGGCCGGGAAACAGGAGGTTGCCCGGCATCGCGAGGCTGCCGTGGCTGCCGAGGTCAATCTTGAGGACGCTCAGGCGCTCGCCGGCAACATGAAGAAGACGGTGAGGACCCTCCGAAAGGAGCTGGGGCGGCGGTCGAGGCGGTGGAGCGGGCCGACCCCTCGGCGGTGAAGGCAGTAGAGGGCTACAAGAAGTCGAAAGACTTCTACAATGACTTAGCCGTGGCCACCACCTACATCTGGCACGAGGCCCTCGACGCCGTTAAAGTCCGGATGCCGGAGTTCACTGATGAAGAGCTCCGGGCCGAATACCCCCTCGCAGACGACGATGCGCAGGGGGGAAGAGATTCCTGACGAGGAGGTGGCCGAGGACCCTGCTCGACTCGTGGTAAATATCGAGGACCCTGAGGTCGTGCCTGGCCCCGAGGACTAAAGCCCCCGTCTTCCCCTTCCTTTTATTTTGCTGCTTCTGGAATTTTTGTAAGCCTCCGGGCAGTCTGTAAGGCTGGGGAGCCCAAAATACCCTTTGTAAAGACTTCGCTTTTGGTAGTAAAACTTTTTATTTCATCAGCTTACACTTTATCTTCTGTTTGTGAAGAATGCTCGTAAAATATCCTTGCTTGCTTTGTTGGACTTCCATGTCAGGTCGACTATCTGTCTAGCGATCGTTCGTCGAGTTGATTTCAATCACTTGCCAAGTGTGCCAAGCGCTGCTGAGAAGGAGGCATCTCCATGGCCCCGAAATCGAGGGGGGATCACTTAGACTTGGATAGACCTGATGTCTCTTGTTGGGGCTTCGGATCCGCTGCATGTGATAGGCTCAGTGGCCTTGTTATAAGGGCTACAAATCCCCAGCGTTTGCTGGGCAGAAGGATGCCTGCTGGGGATGACCGAGCAGGAATGCTGCTCGGTTGATCTTGGCGAGGGCTTTGATCCCTGTCAGTTGTGGTAAGAAGCTACCAACCGGTGATAGCCGAACAAGGGTCGGGCTCGACTGCCTCTGAGAGGACTTTGATACTTAGCGTTGGAGGGGCCGTAGGAGGCCTGCTAAGGATAACCGGGCAGTGAAGTTGCGCGGTTGCCTCTTGGCGAGGGCCTTGATCCTTAGCGTTGGAGGGCCTGTAAGAAGCCTACTAAGGATAACCAGGCAGTGAAGCAGCGCGGTTGCCTCTTGGCGAGAGCTTTGATCTTTAGCGTCGTGGGTAGGTAACCACCAGCCGGGGATGACCGAGCGGGGTAGCCGCTCAGTTGCCTCTTGCGAGGGCTTTAATCCTTGGCGTTATGGGTAGGGAGCTACCATCCAGAGATGACCGAGCAGGGTAGCCGCTCGGCTGCCTCAGAGGAGGGCTTCGATCCTTAGCGCGGGAGGGGCTGTAAGAAGCCTATTAAGGATAACTGGGCAGTGAAGCTGCGTGGTTGCCTCTTGGCGAGAGCTTTGATCTCTGGCGTCGTGGGTAGGCAACTACCAGCCTGGGATGACCGAGCGGGGTAGCCGCTCAGATGCCTCTTGCGAGGGCTTTGATCCCTGGCGTCATGGGTAGGGAGCTACCAGCCGGAGATGACCGAGCAAGGGTCGAGCTCGGTTGCCTCTTGCGAGGGCTTTGATCCTTCAGGACGGGGTCCGAGCAGGGTTACTTCCCAGTGCCTCTTGGCGAAGACTTTGATCCCTGTCGGTTATGGTAGGAAGCTACCAGCCGGGGATAGCCGAGCAAGGGTCGGGCTCGACCGCCTCAAAGGAGGACTTTGGTCCTTAGCGCGGGAGGGGATGTAAGAAGCCTACTAAGGACCCCTGGCCGGGCAGGGTTACTGCTCGGTGCCTCTTGGCGAGGGCTTTTATCCTGAAGGATAGCCGAGCGAGGGTCGGGCTCGACTGCCTCTGAGAGGGCTTTTGATCCCTGTCGGTTGTGGTAGGAAGCTACCAGCCGGGGATAGCCGAGCGAGGGTCGGGCTCGACTGCCTCTGGGAGGACTTTTTGATCCCTGGCGTTGCGAGTAGGGAAGCTACCGGCCAGGAATAGCCGAGCATGGTAGCTGCTGAGCTGCTTCTAAGGAAGACTTTGATCCTTAGCGTTGGAGGGGCCGTAGGAGGCCTCCTAAGGATAACCGGGTAGTGAAGCTGCGCTGCCTCTTGGCGAGGGCTTTGATCCCTAGCGTTGCGAGTAGGGAAGCTACCGGCCAGGGATAGCCGAGCAGGGAAGCCGCTCGGCTTCCTCTAAGGAGGACTTTTATCCTTAGCGTTGGAGGGGCCGTAGGAGGCCTGCTAAGGATAGCCGGGCAGTGAAGCTGCGCGGTTGCCTCTTAGCGAGGGCTTTGATCCCCGGCGTTGCGTGTAGGGAAGCTACCGGCCAGGGATAGCCGAGCATGGTAGATGCTTAGCCGATTCTTCATGAGGTTTCGCCCGACCATCCTGTTGCAGGTATGGGGAACAGGAACGTTCGCGACGAACGTGCGCGTAGCATGCGCATTGAATGTGTGAGGAGGCGAAGCGCTAGAGTCGCGTCGTTTCGATTCCGCCAGAGAAAGCTCAATGATCGCCGCGTGGCAGCGACTTTGTGGGCGAAAATGGGCGACTGTTGGGTTCCGTTGGGGCGCAGTGGGCTATATAAAGCTGAGGGAGCACCGGTCTTTCTTTTCTTCACAAACAGATCGTTGAAAATGGAAGACTTCCCCTTTACCATCCCCAAAATCATCCACTTCGAAGACATATACCTCTATGACCATAACTGCGCCGAGGACACGGTGCAGTTGGTCTATGGGAGCGTCGAAGACCACTTCGGCCGGCTGCTCCCCCGGCGCTCCCTTCTGCTGCAGCTGCCGATGTACTCCATCTGGAGGGCGTCGCCGAGGCTTTACAACCCCCTGTCTGAGTAGCTCTATGATGAGGCCGTGGGCAAGCTGCGGTCTCTGAAGCGCTTCGGCCTGATCTCCACGGGTCGGCTGGCTCGCTCGGTGGCACTTGTCCGTGGGTGCTACGAACTGAGGCTTGAGGTCAACGCGCGCGAGGGGAATCGAGGGCAGAGGCTAGACCTTGCGAGGCCTCGGCTGGCGGAGATCTTTACTGAGTACCATGAGTAGTGCTCTCTGCACCCCCTTCCCCAGCTGCTGTAATTTTCTTTTTCTTTTTGTATGTATGGCTGAGGATCCCATAATACCTTTTTAAATAAATAAGACCTTTCCTTCTTTTTCACAATGTTTTATTGGTCTTTTATTAAATTAACAACAGACCCTAGGAAGAGTTTACGTTGCCCTTAAAAAAAGTTCATGCTAATAGATGACCTTATTAGCGTGGCCTGAGCTCCCCGGAGGTTTGTTGGTCTCCGTGCTTGGCACCGGGTACGGGGATCCCTGGGCGCCGAACTGGTCATCTGCCGAAACAAGCATGATTTGGCCGATGGTCAGCTCGGCGGGAGGGGGACGCTGCTCCTGCTCGCGGTCGGCCTACCGCTTATCCCTCAAGTAGGCGGCGAGGTGCCCTGATCGGATGAGCTCCTCGATATAGTCTCGGAGTTGCTTATAATCCTCCATGGCATGGCCCAGCGTCCGGTGGAAGGCGCAGTAGGGGCCCCGGGTTCGCTTCGAGGCCTGATGCGAGATTGGAGGGAACTTGAAGAACCCCTCACCCTGGGCCTCCTCTAGTAACACTGCGAGGGAGACATTGAGCGGGGTGTACTCCTGAAACTTCGGGTGATAGGGCTGCTGATGCTCCGTCCTCTCTTCCCGAGCTCTCTTCTTCTGGTCGGATCGTTCTGCTCAAGGGAGGTTTGCGTTCAGCTCGTACTCGAGTTGGACCTCGCGCTCGGTCCACGCCTTGACCTCGGCCATGGTCTTAGGTTGCGCCAATGCAAAGGAGCGCAACCACTCCTTGTGCCTAAGACCAGATCTGAGCGCCGTGATGACGGTCTCATCCCGGTGCTCGGGGACCTCGAGGAGGGCGTTATAGAAGCGGGTGACGTAAGCTTTGAACGTCTCCTTGTCCCCACTCTTAATTATGAAGAGGTAGTCGACCGTGCGCTTCTGACGACGGTTCCTAATGATGCTCAATATTGGCGATCTCCATGATCAGGACACGTGGCAGATGACGTGTCCCAGAACTCAGAAGAAAGGGCCTACAGGGGCCGACCAGGCCACCCATGTACCCGACCTGCAAGCACAAGCTGGCTCACCTCAGAGCCCCTTGAAATTTTGCCTCCTCGGCCTCTCAGCTGGCCCGAAGCTGCCATAGGACCAAGACTCCTCGGCCCTCTTGCTCGTTCCCGAGCTCCCCAGCCGAGGCCATCTTCCTCGGTCCTCCGATCGACCAGCTCCACCACTCACAGGCGCAACCGCCGCTCCGCAAATCTCGCCAGGTGCAGATTCTCCGCCAGCAATATCCCACGTACTACGCCATCACGATCCTTATTAATGGGCGATCCACTCTTTACGCGGGCATGACGTCGGGAGCGTAACTGCCGGCGAGATTCTCGCGCTTGCTACTGCGTGCTGCCGCCACTATATAAACCCCCATCACAGAGGGGTCAAGTATGCTATTTTTTACTCCACTTAGCCGTTACTCTGCTCGGATCTCATACTAACTTGATCGTCGGAGGGTCCTCGGTGGTACCAAACCACCCCGGGACTTCCTTGCTGGTACTCGGCGCTAAACTCCTCAAAACCACCAATCTCCTCAAAACCCATTAAGACCCATACGCAACAGGAGATCACCTCCAAAATCTACCGGGAGATCGATGGAAGACAACATCTGACGGAGACCCGAAAAGGACCTCCATCAGTTGACGCCATCTGTAGGAAACGAAACTCCACAAAAAACAAAGTTGGCCTTCCGATCTCCATCCACATGGCTAGCAATCACTCTGAAGATCCTGGTACCAGTCGCCGCCTCCCTCTCACCGGAGGCGCGGATGAACCTCCCCCGGCGACCATCATCAACGCCCTCGCCAGCCGAATAGATCGGCTACAGACCCTCATGGAGGCACTCGTCCGCGTCCAAATGGCCGGCCCAGGGCCCCAGATCACCGCTCCTCTGCCTCCAGAAGGCTCTTCCCTCTTGGCACGGTTGACCACCGGCAGGATACGATCCCCGCCTACAGATCTCACGGGTCGATACTCCCTGAGGCCCGCTGGGCGCCCCACGGCTCCATACCGAGATCCGCCGCCAGAGCGCCTCGCCTCGAGCCTCCTCGCGACCCTTACCCCCCTGAGAAGATGTCGGTCACCTCGCCCGTCCACAGGCATGATCGACACCCCCTCCCTAAGTGGGGTCGCACAGAGGGGACTCACCACGACGGCTCGAGGGCCACTTCGCCCGGGGATCTGAGGAACCTCATCGAGAGGAACCGGGGCCGCACCCAAACGCAGGTCTCCCACAGCAGAGGCCAGGGATCACAAGACGCCGAATCCTCGGGGTATCACGGCCGACTCGACGCCCTCGAAAAGAAGATCGAGGGCATGTGCCGGGAAGGTCACCTCTCGGGCGACGGGGCTAAGTATGCCGCTGACTCGCTCACCAAGCCGTTTACCGAGGGGCTGCTCGCTGTCCACGTCTCCTCATGCCTTTGCATTGATGGAGGTCCTTTTCGGGACTCCGTCAGATGTTGACTTCCGTCGATCTTTCGGTGGATCTTGGAGGTGATCTTCTGTTGCGTGTGGGTCTCAATAGGTTTTGAGAAGATTGGTGGTTTTGAGGAGTTTACGCCGAGTACCTGCAAGGAAGTCCCGGGGTAGTTTGGTACCACCGAGGACACTTCGACGATCAAATTAGCACAAGATCAGAGCAGAATAACGGCTGCATGGGGGTGAAAAAAGCTTACTTGACTCCTCTGTGATAGGGTTTATATAGTGGCGGCAGCACGCAGTAGCAGGCGCGAGAATCTCGCCGGCAGTTACGCTCCCGACGTCACGCCCGTGTAATAAGCAGATCGCCCGTTAATGGGGATCGTGATGGCGTGGAACATGGGATGTTGCTGGCGGAGGATCCGTGCATGGCGAGATTTGCGGAGCGGCGGTTACGCCTGTGAATGGTGGAGTTGGTCGTTCGGAGGGACCGAGGAAGATGGTCTCGGCGGGAGAGCTCGGGAACGAGCGGGAGGGCCGAGGCATCTTGGTCCTGTGGTAGCTCGGCGCGAGTTGAGAGGCCAAGGAGGCCAATTTGCAGGGGGCTCTGAGGAGAGCCAGCTTGTGCTTGCAGGTCGGGTACATGGGTGGTCTGGTCGGCCCCTGTGGGCCCTTTCTTTTGAGCTTTGGGACACGTTATCTGCCACATGTCTCGATCTGGGAGATCGCTAATATAGAGCATCATCAGGAATGATCAAATTATATCAAACACTGCGTGTTTGGACGTATAAATGTATGGATTTCCCATAATCCTACATTCCATATACCAGACACTCCCTAGATCCATATGTGAGCTAAATATGATCACATTGATTAGCATTGAGGCATTGTCCGGAAAAACACCAAAACGGGCAGCACGGCACCGCACCGCACCGACCGACCGCCCAGTAAACCAATTGCCACATGAGCCGTCACGATGCTGCAATTAGTTTCAGAACCAGCACCAAGCTCAGCACAACATGTGACCGCTTCTTTTACTCTTCACTCAAACTCTTAATTTTCTCCTCTCTCAACAAAAACCTTTGAATGGATTAGGACACAAAACAGCAAAGCAAATGGAGGAAGGAATCATCACCCCGACGACGACGACGACATTCTCAAAGCCCTCATCATCCTCGTCACCAAGCTGGAAGGTTTATCACAACCCCCACTTCTCCCATCAACATCAGCACAGATCAAGATTAAGATCCCCTCTTTCGCTGCCGGACCGCGCAAATCTCTCCGATCTCGACGACGCATTGGCCGAGATAAAGCAGCTCAGGTCAGAACTCGAGCTCGAGCGCCAGATGCGCAGAAAGGTGGAATTTTTGAACAAATCACTCACTATGGAGCTCGACGAGGCGAAGCGGAAGCTGATAACGACGATGAAGGAGACGAAGGCCATTGAGAGAGTGGAGATCAAAGAAATGGTGCCGATAACGACGACGCAACGAAAGGATCAGCAATCG
Organism: Agapanthus africanus; assembly: GCA_030015575.1. NCBI lineage: Eukaryota > Viridiplantae > Streptophyta > Magnoliopsida > Asparagales > Amaryllidaceae > Agapanthus > Agapanthus africanus. Next base: position 52,184,521 of record CM057350.1, on the reverse strand, counting down.
GCGGAGAATCCCCACATCAAGAGAGGGATTAAGGGGATGGAGTTTCCGAGGGCGGTTCGGGTCCGGAACAATGGCGGGTTCGGATCTTCGCCGAGGTCGAGAGAAGGGAGAGGAGCGCATCTGGGGTCGTCGTCGTCGAATCTTGAGTGTCAAAGAGCTCAGCTCAGGGTTCTGATGAGGAATAAGAGTTCAGTGGCTGCCGCCGCTGAGAATTTGGTAATGTGAATAGGCATTTAGCTTCTTTTTTTCTTTTTTGTTGAAATAAAGTTTGAATTGTTTTTTGTAATTTTATCAGAAATTAGATTATATTTTGGGATCATAGAGCTCAGAGGACAAGAACGGTCTGTTGGTGTGATCTGTGAATGATCAAAGCCAAATTTCACTTTAGATACATTACACTAAAATACACCAACTCCCTTGTTGTTTTTATTGCAGTAAAATACCTTAAACAATGGCTTCAGAAAGGCATAATTTTTTCATCTAAATACCCTCAAAAGCATCATATAACACGTACTTTATTGTGATGAAAGAACTCTAAGATAGTTTAGTGAAAAACGATGATTAAAGGATATGTTAGTGCAACTTACACATTAACTTTAAGGAAGAATTTGTTGATTAGATCAAACTTAAGTCTAGAGAGATTTCAGTAATAATGAGATTTAACATTTCGGATAGTTTACAACACCATTTGGTATCACAATCTGTCAAGAACAACTAAATAAATTGTTTGTTTACAAAGGTGATGAGGCTACGAGTCTCTTTATCATCTTTTGGCTCGCCTTGATTCACCTTTACCTTCGGCTCCCAATAACGATTCTTAGAGGGCCCACTTCCAGGTCAATCAAAAGCTGATCTTCGTATCTGGGAACCTCGACTGTGCGAGCGTCCTAGAAGGAAGAATCAACCTCAGAAATGCAAGAAAACCTATTGATCCTTTCCCCAGCATTGGAAAGACTTGGCAAACAATCAGGGTTGATGATTGAAATGTCTCAAAATTGTCACCTGAGAAAAATTTGACCCATAAAGGGACAAATAAAATATATGGCAGAGGATCCAAACTTTACAACCAGCTAAAAGTACTGCAACGTTCAAGTTAGATAAGACTCGTTTCTAATCCAATTTGATTATCAAGCAATTTACTTAAGTCACATGACAATGATCAGATCCATTATGGTCGACCCATTTCTATTAGTTTCGGATTGGATTTTATTTTATTTTCTGTTTTTTTAAAATATTTTGTTGTAACTTGATACAAGCAGGATTCAAACATTGGATTTCTTGATCAACCATCATGTTATAGATCGCTACGATTTGGGTTTTACGGACAGGGTCAAAATCAGCTCCTCCAGTGAAATATGAATGTGTGTGTGTAAGAAAGAGAGAGGGAAAGAGGAAGACTAATAGTTCTCTTTATGGTGTGACGGGACCGACGACCATGGGTGTCCGCTTATAGGAGAGAAGCAGCACCTAAGGCATAATATGATTTCCAGCAATTGATCAAATATTTCTTTATTGTTATCTTTTCAGTTCAAATGAACTAGGGTAATTTTTCGGCTTTAATTTCATTCATGAAACTAAGCCGCATCTTAATCGGTTTTTTTTTTATATTTATGGTCGGGCTTTTCTATTAGACCCATTATCGGTGTGGGCAAGATCGTAGGCATTAGCTATGCAAACTTGATAAAACTTGATAAATATATCCAACAAATAGCTAGATTGCACTTGGTACATGGAATGAAAGATTACCATGAATTCTCACTTCCCCGGAAATGTGACAATTGGACATCTAATATCAAGAAATCTTGTATTAATGTGTTTGGTATATTTTAATCATCTTCGGTATTATATGTATGTGCAAACGTCAACTAGCGGCGGGCTGACGGACTGCAGGTGATGATGCTCAATATTGGCGATGCGGAATCAGGACACGTGGCAGATGACGTGTTCCAGAACTCAGAAGAAAGGGCCCACAGGGGCCGACCAGGCTACCCCTGCACCCGACCCGCAAGCACAAGCTGGCCCTCCTCGGAACCCCCTGCAAATTGGCCTCCTCGGCCCCTCAGCTCGCCCCGAGCTGCTACAGGACTGGGACTCCTCGGCTCCCCTGCTCGTCTCCGAGCTCCCCAACCGAGGCCATCTTCCTCGGTCCCTCCGACCGACCAATTCCACCACTCACAGACGTAACCACCGCTCCGCAAATCTCGCCACGCGCAGATTCTCCGCCAGCAACGTCCCACGTTCCACGCCATCGCGATCCCCATTAATGGGTGATCCGCTCTTTACGCGGGCGTGACGTCGGGAGCGTAACTGCCGGCGAGATTCTCCCGCCTGCTGCTGCGTGCTGCCGCCACTATATAAACCCCCATCACCGAGGGGTCAAGTAAGCCATTTCTTATCCCACTTAGCTGTTACTCTACTCGGATCTAGCACTAACTTGATCGTCGGAAGGTCCTCGGTGGTACCAAACCACCCCGGGACTTCTTTGCAGGTACTCGGCGCTAAACTCCTCAAATCACCAATCTCATCATAACCCATTGAGATCCACACGCAACAGAAGATCACCGCCAAAATCCACCGGGAGATCAACGGAAGACAACATCTGACGGAGACCCGAAAAGGAGCTCCATCAGTTGGCGCCGTCTGTGGGAACGACTCCACAAAACACAAAGTTGGCCTTCCGATCTCCATACACATGGCAAGCGATCACCCTGAAGACCCAGGTACCAGCCGCTGCCTTCCCCTCACCGGAGGCTCGGACGATCCCCCTCCAGCAACCATCATCAACGCCCTCACCAACCGAATAGAACGGCTGCAGTCCCTCGTGGAGGCGCTCATCCGCGTCCAAACGGCCGGACCTGGGCCCCATGTCGCCTCTCCTCCGCCTCCAGAAGGCTCCGCCCTCTTCGGGGCGGCTGACCACCGGGAGGCTGCGATCCCCAGCCACAGATCTCACGGGCCGATACTCCCTGAGGCCCGTTGGGCGCCCCAAGGCCCCACCCCGAGATCCGTCGACAGGGTGCTTCGCCTCGAGCCTCCGTGCGACCCCTACCCCCCTGAGGAGATGTCGGTCACCTCGCCTATCCACAGGCATGGTCGACACCCCTCCTTCGACGAGGTAGCATAGGAGAGGCTCACCTCGGCGGCTCGAGAGCTACCTTGCCCGGGAATCTGAGGAACCTCATCGAGAGGAACCGGGGCCGCTCCCAGACGCAGGTCACCCGCAGCATAGGCCAGGAGTCCCAAGGCACCGATTCCTCGGGATACCACGGCCGACTCGACGCCCTCGAGAAGAGGATCGAAGACATGCGCCGGGAAGGTCGCCTCTCGGGCGATGGGGCTAAGAACGCCGTCGACTCGCTCACTAGGCCATTCACCGAGGAACTGCTCGCCGTCCACGTCTCCTCGCGCAACAAGCCTCCGAAGGTCTCTCTGTTCAACGGGAAGACCGACCCGAAGGACCATTTGGATGCTTTCACCGCGGGGATGAGCTTCCAGGACCACTCTGACGCCGCCCAGTGTAGGGCCTTCCCTGCCACCCTCATCCGCGCAGGTCGGGACTAGTTCCGAGGGCTCGAGTCCCGCTCAATCTCGACCTTCGACAAGATGGCTACTCAGTTCCTCGGCCACTTCGTTGGAAACCGTCGGTAGAAGCGCACGGTCGACTACCTCTTCACGATTAAGAGTGGGGACAAAGAGACGTTCAAGGCCTACATCACTCGCTTCTACAACGCCCTTCTCGAGGTCCCCGAGCACCGAGATGAGACCGTCATCACGGCGCTCAGATCTGGTCTGAGACACAAGGAGTGGTTGCGCTCCTTTGCGTTGGCGCAACCTAAGACCATGGCCGAGGTCAAGGCGTGGACCGAGCGCGAAGTTCAGCTGGAATCCGAGGTGAACGCAAACCTCTCCCGAGCAGAACGATCCGACCAGAAGAAGAGGGCCCGAAAGGAGAGGCTAGAGCGTCAGCAGCCCTATCACCCGAAGTTCCAGGAGTATACCCCACTCAATGTTTCCCTCGCAGTATTGCTAGAGGAGGCCAAAAACGAGGGGTTCTTCAAGTTCTCTCCAATCCCGCGTCAGGCCGCGAAGCGAACCCAGGGCCCTTACTGCGCTTTTCACCGGACGCTGGGCCACGCCATAGAGGATTGTAAGCAACTCCGGGACTACATCGAGGAGCTCATCCGATCGGGGCAGCTCGCCGCCTACTTGAGAGACAAACGGCAGGCCGACCGCGAGCAGGAGCAGCGTCCCCCTCCCGCTGAGCTGACCATCGGCCAGATCATGCTCGTTTCGGCAAATAACCTGTCCGACGCTCAGGGAGCCCCGTACCATGTGCCGGCACGGAGACCAGCAAGCTCCCAGGGAGCTCGGGCCACGCTAATAAGGTCATCTTTTAGCATGTACTTTTCCTTTGGGGCAATGTAAACTCTTTCTAGGGTCTGTTGTTAATTTAATAAAGATCAATGGAACATTGCGAAAAGGAGGGAAAGATCTCATTTATTCAAAAAAGAGAGAGGGTATTATAGGCTCCTCATCCATACATACAAAAAGAAAAAAAAATTACAACAGCGGGGGAAGGGAGTGTAGAGAGTACCGCTCGTGATACTCGGTAAAGATCTCCGCCAACCGAGGCCTCGCGAGATCCAACCTCTTCCCTCGGTTCCTCCCGCGCGCGGCGATCAACGAGCCTGCCCTGGTGGAATTGAAACGATGCGACCGTGGCACTTCGCCTCCCCCCACATTCAATGCGCGTGCTGCGCACGCGATCGCCGCGACCGTTCCTTTTCCCAATACCTGCGACTGGATGGTCGGGCGAAACCTCATGAAGAAGCAGCCGAGCAGCTACCCTGCTCAGCTATCCCTGGCGGGTAGCTTTCCTACCGCAACGCCAGGGACCAGAAAGTCCTCCTTAGAGGCAGCTCAGCAGCTTCCCTGCTCGGCTATCCCCGGCGGGTAGCTTCCCTACCGCAACGCCAGGGATCAGAAAGCCCGCCCAGAGGCAGTCGAGCCCGAGGATCCCTCGCTCGGCTATCCTTCAGGACAAAAGCCCTCGCCAAGAGGCACCGGGCAGTAACCCTGTCCGGCCAAGGGTCCTTGGTAGGCTTCTTACAGCCCCTCCCACGCCAAGGACCAAAGTCCTCCCAGAGGCAGTCGAGTCCTTGCTCGGCTATCCCCGGCTGGTAGCTTCCTACCACAACCGACAAGGATCAAAGTCCTCGCCAAGAGGCACTGGGCGGTAACCCTGCTCGGTCCCCGTCCTGAAGGATCAAAGCCCTCGCAAGAGGCAACTGAGAAGCTGCCCTGCTCGGTCAACTCCGGCAGGTAGCTCCTTACCCACGACGCCAGGGATCAAAGCCCTCACAAGAGGTACCCGAGCGGCTACCCCCTCGTTCATCCCAGGCTGGTAGTTGCCTACCCACGATGCCAGAGATCAAAGCCCTCTGTAACGCCCCACGCCCCAGTATAGATGGTATTGTCCGCTTTGGCCGAAACCGCACGGTTTTTCCCTTTAGAGCGAACCGGACCCGACCAGGAGCCACTTCCCAGGAGGTCACCCATCCCAAGACTTCCCTGGCCCGAGCACGCTTAACTACTGAGTTCTCAAGCTCCTGTAGTTCCGGTTCACTTAAAAGGCGCCTCTGTAATTGAGGGTGGTATCATTACATTTATAATGCAGTTCGGTCCTCTTTCGGAATGTGTTCCGAAGATTCCCCATTGTTCTACAGTGGGTCCCAGGGACTCAAGAGATAGCCCCCACGGATTCAAGAGGTGGCCCCCGCCCCCTTGGAATGACAATTGGCGTGGCACATTGTTTCGTGAGTAGGAACCGGATCCCGACACCCTCGCCAAGAGGCAACCGCGCAGCTTCACTGCCCGACCATCCTTAGTGGGCTTCTTACAGCCCCTCCAACGCTAAGGATCAAAGCCCTCGCAAGAGGCAACCGAGCAGCTACCCTGCTCGGTCGACTCTGGCGGGTAGCCTTCCTACCGCGACGCCAAGAACCAGAAAGTCCTCCTTAGAGGCAGCTCGGCAACTTCCCTGCTCGGCTATCCGTAGCGGGTAGCTTCCCTACCGCAACGCCAGGGATCAGAAAGCCCTCCCAGAGGCAGTCGAGCCTGAGGATCCCTCGCTCGGCTATCCCCGGCCGGTAGCTTCCTACCACAACCAACAAGGATCAAAGCCCTCGCAAGAGGCAACCGAGCAGCTATCCTGTTCGGTCATCTCCGGCTGGTGGTCGACGCTCGCATTGCCAGAAGTCAAAAGATGGCACCCCCATGGGGCCGCCGAGCATCCTCCCACTCACGCTCGGCACAAATACGGCGAACAGCGCTCTGCCCGTCACCCGCAGAGGATCCGAGACCCCAGTGAGGGGCATCAAGTCTATCCAGGTCTAAACGATCTCCCCTCGACTTCGGGGCCCATGGGGATACCTCCTCGGCAGCGCTGGGCGTCCTCGTCGGCAAGTGATCGAAATCAACTCGACGGATGATCGCTGGACAGATGGCTAACCTGAGATGAAAACATAACGGTGCAAGCAGAGATATCTTTCGAGCATTCTTCACAAACAGATGATAGAGCGCGATTCGATAAAACCAAAGAAAATTTTTATTGCTATCAAAGACAAAGGCTTTACAAAGGGTATTTTTTGGGGCTCCCCAGCCTTACAAAATTCCAAAAACAAAGAAATAAGAGAAGAAAGACGGGGGCTCTAGACCTCGGGGCCAGCTGCGACCTCGGGGTCCTCGGCGGTTTCCTCGCCAGGAACCTCTTCCCCCTGCTCTGGCGTCCGTGAGGGTGAACTCGGCCCGGAGATCTCCGTCGGCAAACTCCGGCATCCGGGCCTTAACGGCGTTAAGGGCGTTGTGCCAGATGCAGGTCGTAGCCACGGCCAGGTCCTTATAGAAGTCCTTCGACTTCTTATAGCTCTCCACCACTTTCAGTTCGGCCGACTTGGCCGCCTCGGCCGCCACCCCAAGCTCCTTCCGGAGGGTCTTCACCGTTCTCTTCAGGTTGCCGGCAAGCACCTGGGCATCCCCGAGCTTGGCCTCGGCAGTCACGACAGCCTCGCGGTGCCGGGCTACCTCCCGTTTCCCGGCTTCCACCTCGCCTTCCAAGGCGGCAACCCTCGCCGTCACCGCCTCCAGCTCCTGCCTGGAGCTCTCTTCCAGCGAGGAGAGCCGGCCCGCAGCCTCCAGTGCCATGGCTACCACCTAGGCTTCCATACGCAAGGCGAGGGCAACGTGCTGGAGAACCTGGGAGATACGAAAGAGATCAGAAAGCCGAAGAAGGCACCAAATCTCACAATGAACCAAACACTTACCTGCACGGACTCCTGGGCGATGGACGCCAGTTGAGCCCTGAAGGTCCCCCCGGGAACTCTACGCCCGGCCGAGGCCTCTATCTCACGCAGAAGGCTATCCGCAACAGATAGCCCCAATGGCACCGCGAACCGGAGGCCCCCTTCCTCCACCATGATCGACGAGGGCCGGCCCCGGGAAGGTCTCTGGGAGCTCCTTTTGAGCGGCTCCGAGGGAGAGCCGATCTCTTCCTCCGAGACCGGGTCCTCCAGAGCCAGGGCCCGCTTCTGGCCCGACACTCTGCTGGGACCTGGGGCGGGATCCGCCCCCGAACGCTCGCGGGACACCACCACCGGAGCAGTAGGAGCCGGGGCGGGCTTCGCGCGAGAAGTGCTGGCACCCCCAACCTTCGTAACCTTCCTCGGCTGGCGCATGGAGGCTTTAAGTGAGTCGAAGTCCATGGATCCTACATAAAACAAATACCCAACAAGTCAGCGACACGAGCAAAACGCAAGCCAAAAAGCGAGCCTAACTTACCCACAAACTCAATGGGGCTGAGCTCGGCCCAACTCAGGACCCTCTCAGATAGCAGCACGTCGGGTCGGGGGATGGGCTCCCACGACGCCACTCTCACCGCGGCGGGGTCATTGGACTGGTTCCCCGGAAGACATCTCTCCCTCAACCACTTGGTAAGCACGGGCCAGTCCTCGCCCTCGGGAGGGGAAGCGACGAAAAATTTCTTCTTCCAATCATGAATTAAAGAGGGCAAGGCCACGACCCTGGTCTCGGCAGCGCCCCCAGGCCGCTTTCTGAAAGAGAGATAGATCCATCTCGGGTCGCCCGCTCGACCACCAGGGTGACTTTTGAAGACGAGAGAAGAATCGAGAAGGGAGAGGCTGAAGGGAACTGCCTGTAACTTCAGGAGGATCAAGAACCCGAGGAGGATCCTCCACGAGTTCGGCACTAACTGGCCGGGGGCCAAACCGAAAAAATTCAGCGCTGCGACGACCTCGGGAGAGAAGGGCAGGCGCATTCCGCCCCAAAAAGCTTCCAAATACAAGGCGATCTCCCTGCTCCGTACTTGATCCGCCCTCTTTCCCTCCTTGGCCAGTCGGAGCTTGAAACACGAGGGGATGTGGAAGCGAGCTCGAGCGTTGGCGAGCTCGTCCTCATGCCTCACCCAACACGAGATGCCGAGGGCCGTATCTACCGCCTCCTCCCAGGGGGCTGCCCCCACCGCACGATCCCGGGGAGAGGATCTGACCCTTGCTCCCCGGGGGGACTCGGACACAACCAAAGGGTCGCTAGAACCTACTCCTACGACATCTACTGACTCTACAAAGAAAGACATCTAACCTTGAAAAAAGGAATCCTCGAGAAACCGAAAGCGGGAGAAAGAGGACGAGCGCTGAGCAACCAGGACTTAGAAGAGGGAAGTATGAGGGAGTAGGGGTCCAAGGACGGGCCCACCCCTGTTTATTGCTGCAAGTGACCTCATCTAACGACGCGCGTCATCTCTCGCCAAAACGACCCCTCGCGTCCAGCGGCTCCAATCGCTCCACGTATTGATCCAGCGCTGGGCCGCATCCCATCAGACGCCGAAGGCCTGCATACGTCGCGTCGGCCAATCGACGCTTGACAAGTGGACCGTCGCTTCAGTGGCAGAATGCACGAACAGCGCACCTTCCTTAAATGCAGAGATCTCGCTCTGATTCGCTAGCAGAAAAGACAACTGACAGCTTAAGGACTTGTCCCGACAAAGCCTTAGGAAGGAGCACACCTCGGGAGGCCTGGCAGTCCACTCCTGACCCGACCCGCTAGCTGGTCGGGACAAGAGTGGGGGGATGATGCTGATGCTCAATATTGGCGACGCGATATCAGGACACGTGGCAGATGATGTGTCCCAGAACACAGAAGAAAGGGCCCACAGGGGCCGACCAGACCACCCATGCACCCGACCCGCAAGCACAAGCTGGCCCTCCTTGGAACCCTCTGCAAATTGGCCTCCTCGGCCCCTCAGCTCGCCCCGAGCTGCCACAGGACCAGGACTCCTCGGCCCCCCTGCTCGTCTCCGAGCTCCCCAACCGAGGCCATCTTCCTCGGTCCCTCCGACCGACCAATTCCACCACTCACAGGCGTAACCGCCGTTCCGCAAATCTCGCCACGCGCAGATTCTCCGCCAGCAACGTCCCACGTTCCACGCCATCGCGATCCCCATTAATGGGCGATCCGCTCTTTACACGGGCGTGATGTCGGGAGCGTAACTGCCGGTGAGATTCTTGCGCCTGCTGCTGCGTGCTGCCGCCACTATATAAACCCCCATCACCGAGGGGTCAAGTAAGCCATTTCTTATCCCACTTAGCCGTTACTCTGCTCGGATCTAGCACTAACTTGATCGTCGGAGGGTCCTCGGTGGTACCAAACCACCCCGGGACTTCTTTGCTGGTACTCGGCGCTAAACTCCTCAAATCACCAATCTCATCATAACCCATTGAGATCCACACGCAACAGATTATCACCGCCAAAATCCACAGGGAGATCAATGGAAGACAACATCTGACGGAGACCCGAAAAGGAGCTCCATCAGCAGGGAAGCCGACCAGTGGTGAACGAGACCAGTGATGAACGACCGATCGACGACTGGTGGACGGACGACCGATCGAAGGCGGCGGGGCAGAGAACCTCCAGTCGGTGGCAATTGATCGAAAGAAAACGGCAGGTCAACGGTGGGTGGGCGGACGGCGGCCGACCGGTGGCAAGCTGATGGGTTGGTGGACGGCCAGCTCGGCGACAACGGGGGGCGACGGGGCAGCCAGTGGCAGGTGACAAACAATCATAGTAAATCTGGTGTTGGGCTGAAAATTTTGTGGTAATCTACGATAGACACCTGTTTTGGGGGGAATACGATTCCCATGAAATTGAGTCATTTTGATTACCATGGTAATTTATATTCACGGGAATATATTTTACACCTAAACAAGTATGATAATATTTCATGGAAATATAGAATTACCACCTAAATTACTATCAATCAAGCACAACCCTAATGCAAGGTGATCCAAGATATGGAAAATATTTTTTAATTTTTTATCTTCATTTTTATTATTTTCAAGTGTTGCAAAAAATCAATTATATTGCAGCCACAGAAAGCTTGTTGAATAGGCCATATGAATATACAGAAAGCCTATAAACTTCGGTTTCCTTATGATGCAAACAAGTTAGGACCCATTACGTTGCTAGGCCCAAATCTGGTAAATCCAAATGGAGATTAAATACTCGCGGGTATATATGATTTAAATATGGGCAAATTGTTAAAAAGCCTCCGGCCCATCAAAAACTTATTAAATAACCTCGGTATTTTCAAAACAGAAAGAAAGAGCCTATTATTTGAAATGTTTAGGGAAAACCCTCTTGTCCCATCACTTTTTCGTCCTGTTGGAAATTGATACAGGGAAATGACCAAAATACCTTTCCCTTTTTTTCCTCTTCTCCTTGCATGGATATGTATTGTATAGAATGTAAGGGATATGTATGTACATGACAATCTTGCTCAGTTGTATATAGTATATTATCTGAGTAATCTGTCTTAATATGTGTATTTCTTTCTCTTTCTATTTTATATTGTTTACGCATATTGATAAAAACTCGATACAATAGTATGCTATTTTGGTTTATCTTTATCTTAACATGTGCATATGTTATACACGATATCATATATGTCGGTTACATGTTGATAAAGCCCGTGGGATTTTGCTTGACTACTAGCGTTATGAAGGCGATCATACTTGTGGGAGATGGGTAGTCCATAATCCTTAAAGATCCCAAATTGTAGAAATATCGAGACCGGGTATCGATATTCCATAGTAGACTTATGTATACGTTTCTAGACCCCGACGAGGGGTGATGGTTTGTCCCACAGCCATTGATGTGGTCACCTAAGATTGTATACAGGTGCTTACTGGGGGTGAGTACTCTGGACAGACTAGCCGAGAACCTCTATATGATATTATACCTATCGTCAGATAGCGGTCCTCAGATGACATGAGTACATATTAGTCTTTAGACCTGAGATCATCATTTTTCTTGTATGAGTTCCCACTGTGCTTTGATCACTACCCTACCACGGCTCTACTGAGGCGTGCAACCAGGTTTTGGTTGGGTACAGTCCCGAGCCGCATGGAGGCAATGAGTGATTGTCAGGGATTTGCCTCTCCCGGTATTGAGAGTCGATATCGCACTGTGTCTGTCCGGTTGGCCAGAACCATAAGACCTTAGTCAAGACAGTTGTGATTTACTGATAGTTAGATCAGCAGTTTCTCGGATTGGTCCTGAGTCAAATCGACACGAATTATCGGGTCAGTAGGGGTCAGACGTTTACCATCCCCTAGACCCGGTATGCGATACTCTAAGACGAAGAGACCAGACTATACGGAGATTGTCACGGATAGGCTCGGTAAGGGTCCGGATAAGCTTACTCGTCGGCCTTCCTTTTCGATAGGTGCCTGGATAGTCGTTACGTACAGCTAGTGCCACTGACGTGCTTGTGGCTAAACCCACTGCCAGCGTACTGTTGAGTCTTTAGAGTCCCACACTGTACATTTCTCTGGTTCAGACGAAACGATATGGTGGCAGTATGTTTATACGTGCAGGATTTCGATCGAATGATAATACTACCCGGCTTAGGATTAAATTGGATTATTAAATCAGGTATTGATTTAATAATTTACATATACACATTTCGATATATATATTTTAGTGTCATCCAGATTTTCGATCGAGCAAAGTTCCGATCGAATGATAATACTAGCCGGTTTAGGATTAAGCCGGATTATTAAATCTGGTATTGATTTAATAATTTACATATAAATATTTCAATATGTATATTCTAGTGTTATCCAGGTTTTCGATCGGACGATTGATAATACTAGCGGGCTTAAAATTAAGCCGGTTTATTAAATCAGATATTGATTTAATACTAGTATTATATTAGTAGTATTATTTCATCTCTTGGTATTCGTATTTTGGTACAAATACGATTATGTATATACGGTAGAAAGTATTTTGTATTTATACAAAATACCTTCTAGAAGATAACACTTCATCTTGCATTTTTCTATTTTGTTGAAAATAGAAAATGAGGTGGAAAGGGTGAGATGACATGAAGTATGGATGAAGCATGGTTTTGTATTTATTGCAAATAATATTGGAGTATGGTTGTGATTTTAAAAGAAAAGAAAATACTTCATAAAAAGACTTAGTCATTCTTCATGTCATAGTTTTTTTCTTTACTTGCTCTCCTCTCTTCATCTTCTTGAGTTCATTCTCTTGTTAAATCCTTATCATTCTCATGTGTTGAGAAACAAAAGGATTTGAGATAGAAAACTACTACTAAACATTCACTATATCATCTTAGCAACCTAGATTAGTAACTAGGATGTTAAGTTGCTTCATTAGTGAAGCTAAACTTAGACCGCAAACTCTCGAGTGGATCATCTAGGACCGAGGAGGCCGGCTATCAAGATTGATCCAGGAGACCCCAAGGAGCTTAAGAAGAGGTGTGAAAACCCGAATGACACGTGTCTATCGGTATAATCTTCTCTCATAATAGATAGATCTCTTATAGCTTTCTAGTTTAGGGTTATGGTTTGATCACTTAGGTTAAGTTGGTTGTGCTTGCATAAAAATTTAATTTTTGTGCATTCCGTCTCTCTATTTCGATGTAAAGTGAGCAGAACTCACCAACATGGTATCAGAACCACTCTACAAACCTTAACTAGACTAGTTTGCGCTTATTTAGAGTTTCGATCGACGAAATTTTCCGAATCATATTTCCATATCCTTACTTGCTGTTCGAATTTTAAAGTTGTTCAAAAAATATTTCTGGTTGCATTAAAATTATGTGCAGGCAAAATTTTAGCCTAGAAAAAAATTTGGGCATCTAAACCCAAAATTCGACCACGGAACAAGATCCAAATGCGCCATTTGGCCGCTGAACCACGGTCCAATTTTGACTACAGTACCCCAATTTTTATCTGGGGCTCTAATACATGGAAATATGATTTTTGGAATATTTTGTTTTAATCCAGATGTGTTTGTGTACTGAATTGTACTTGGGGTCAATGCGGAAAGTTTTAATCGATCGAAATTTTAAATTTGTGTCTTTCTGAGTATAACCGTGAATATCATAACGTGCTATAATCCGACTGGTTTCTATATGTACAATCAGACGGATTTACGAACATGATATTCGCGTTGATGTTCTGTGTTGCACTGATATTATGGATGGAATGTCATGGTGGATAGCCTATAGTGCAATGGTAGATGTACAGTGTTGATTCATTTGTATATTCATTATTGCGGGGCAAACGTCCGACATATGGACTGCCATTTCTGTCAGTATGTATATTTTTTTATTGAGGCACGGCAGGGTTGAGGTCGATATCACCATTTGTATATATATTTTCTTTTCTATACTAGGGTTACCCCGCGGAGGAGTGCTTGAATAGCCGGGTTCTAGAGGGCAACGAGCCCGCATCTTATGGCGTTAAGACAGAATAAGTCTTACTCTAGAATTGGAAGGCAATTCATCGCACTTGTAAGGGGTATAGGATGACCCACGGAAGGGTGTTCAAGTTACCGGATCCCGTGAAGTGCTGGGTGGCCCATTCACTTTGCTGATTGGGGATGACTCACTTCCGAGATTGGCGGGTAACTTGCCACACTCGTAGGGATCTAGGTTTTTTATTGCACAGGCTATCCATACGATCGGGGAACGTCGAGTTTCATTTGCGGCTCAAATGAAACACGGGGCTCTTAGATTATCCGTTATTCCATGTTGCTTATTGATGTTCTGTGATGTTGCTTATATCATGCCTGGGACGAATGGTTATATATATACACTAGTAGATATTGTATATGTTTTGCATCCGCGCTAATCCTGCCCCCGCTATGCCGGTAGTTAAGAAACCTAACGGTGCATGACGGGGTCCCGTGGCGAATGCGGATGTCATATACGTACATTTTATTTTCGTTCTTTTCTGATGTGATAGGATTTAATTGATGGAACCACGTTGATTCTAATTAATGCAAGAAAACAAACCTAAAAGTTGTTGTTAGAACAAATTTCGAAAAACTATAGTCATATTCTTTCGCTTTGCAAAGTGGTATTCAGTTAGTAATATCCAGCACCTCATTCGAGGAAGCAAGAGCCTAGATTCCTTCACGGGGAGTGACCTCTTGAGTAAAAGTTTATATTACTGTAGCTTACTCGGTTTCTTTCCTTCTCAAAACCTAGTTTTCAAAAGCAGAGCCTAAGCTACTCCTTTTCAAAACTGCTCGGTTTCTTCAACGATATCTAGCTTATTACGTTAAAGGTTTTTCGCAAAAAACCAATCTTAGCCCTCCATCATTTGCTACAAGTAGCACTTAGTATTTGTGCTATGTTTGTTGACTCCGTCAAGACGTAGTGTACGGTAGCTAAGTGGTGCATGTTTGTAGCATTAGATGCGATTGGTTAGGACAGTCGTGTAACCTTGTTGACTCCGTCAAGATTTATGAGGGTGGGTTTAATACAATCAAGATAATGATGGGTTGAACTTGACTAGGTCTCTTTGATTTGTTGACTTCGTCAAGGTCACTAGGGTCTTAGGGGCAAAAACCACATCGGGAATTTCAAATATACAGGAAACTTGCTAGTATCGTATACCTTCTGGAGTGTGATGACTAGAGTGGCTTTCATCTAGGTTATCACACGATGATAGTTGGATCCCGATCCCACTGATGAGTAGGATTACTCTTGGGAGATATTTTTCACTTCACAATTAGCTAAGCTATTAGGTGTCTAGAAAAGTATTGACGAGGCTACGCCTCTGTGGAAACGAGATTTATTTTAATTAGGTCCATGTGAGAGTACGGGGAACCTCTTTCGAAGTACCAACACTCACCTGACTGAACGGTTAGCGAACTTGTGAAGTGCGAATGATCCCGACTAATTTTCCTTTTAAGGGTTTGAAGGAAAATTCGAGGAAACAGTAGGAGCCATTCTGATTAGATAAAACTAATAAACCAATCTAATCATGCAAGAGCGCACGCTGAGTGTTTCTTTTCTCTCTCTCCAGGTAGCAACCATGCCATGCCCTAATCAAGATAATAAACTGATTAACTTGACCGAACCAGCTTATTACACTGGATTGGGGAACGTCGGTTCAGCTCTAACTTGTGACAACTGTCACGAGTATAGGCAAGGGAAAAGGGACTGTAAGGAATTCCAGATAACCCTATTGAAGGAGAAGCATTCTAATGCATCTTCTTCGGATGTATTTGTTATTGAAAACTGTTTTTCGGTCAACCCTACCTCCTGGGTACTAGATACCGGATCAGAATCTTATATCTATAATTTATTATAAGGACCGAGAAAAGGTAGAATGGTTGGATCGGGTGATATGACCCTCAGAGTAGGGAACGGAGCACAAGTTGATGCTACTGCCGTCGGTGAATATCACCTAGTATTGCCAAGCGGCAATACTATGATTTTGAACAAATGTTACTATGTACCTTCCATGCTCTTCAATATCATATCAGTTTCTTTACTCGATAAAGATGGATACAACTTTGTTCTAGATAGAAATATAATGAACATTTACCTTAATCAGGTATTAGTTGCAAAAGGTACATTTTGTAATGGTATCTATGTTCTTAATCAAAATACAGTCTTCAATAAACAAAATACACGCAAGAGGAAGAGTTCAGATACGAACCAAACCTACTTGTGGAATTGTAGACTTGATCATATCGGTGAGAAAAGACTAATAAGTTGCATAGGGATGGATATCTGAATTCATTCGAATTTTCATCTTATGAAACTTGTTAGTCTTATCTCAAAGGAAAGATGACCAAAACTCCGTTCACCGGACACGGAGAAAGAGCTACAGAGCTCTTAGGACTCATACACTGTGATGTATATGGTCCGATGTCTATACATGCGAGGGGTGGGTTCTCATACTTCATTACATTCACTGACGATCTCTCTAGGTTCGGATATGTGTATCTTTTGAAATAAAAATCTGTAGCTTTTGAGAAATTCAAAGAATATAAGAACGAAGTAGAGAACCAGATTGGCAAAAGTATCAAGAACTTCATATCTGATAGAGGAGGGGAGTACTTAAGCACGGAATTCCTAGAATACCTAAAAGAGAATGGTATTCTCTCTCAGGTTACTCCTCCGTATAAACCACGGCACAACGGTGTATCGGAGTGGAGGAACCGTACCCTTTTGGACATGGGTCGCTGCATGATGAGTAGTGCTGATCTGCCTCTTTCATTATGGGAATGTGCACTTGAAACGGCATATGTATTTTTCACGCCCCGCTTCCCAGTGTACGGAAACGGTGACATGGCGGGCTGCAACGCATTTACTAAGAAGTAAATACGTTAAGCGTAATTAAGCAATATATGTAAAAATCCACAAGAATGACAAGAGATATAAAATAAACAAACAGCAACTTTTATTTACATTCATCTTTACATACAATTGTTTTAAAAAGGAAAGATACAATGATATAAAGTAATGCCTAAACAGTGGCATACAAACTGAAAGTAAGTACAAGAAAAGCTAGTAGTCCTGCTGCGCGGTGAGCTGGTCCACGTCCATCTGGCTAGGCTTGATCTCCTGAGAGTCTGGTCCTCCTGACGCACATTCCAAAGAAAAAAATAGACAGGAATGTCGTCAGCGAACAAGCGCTCGGTAAGTCCCAAAAGAAGGAATGGAATATAACAAGTAATGAGAATTGAACTGATAAGTTGTACAAGTTTATGATTGTTATACTAACGTAGTTGTTTGTAGCTTGGTGCAGAAAGTATTTGTGTATATGAGAGGAGTCCATCTTACTCCGTGGACTATGGTAACATATAGTACAAGGCCCCGTCAAACCCCACGGGACAACGGCACGAGAGTTCATGTAGGTGCCTTTTAAGTGACCATCCCGTGCCACGTTAATACTTTTCGTACCAATCTATCCCGCTATCCCCGCGTAATGTATTTGTATAGAGTTATATTTATAAGTCTTGCCGAAACCATGGATACAATTTGTTCAAGTAGTCAGTCAGGATGTAATTTTGTAGTTATGCCAAGTTATAGCCATGATTCGGTCAAAGTCAAGTCATGTATTCAGATTTGATATTGATGTTTGAATTTAGGTATTCAAACTCATGATCAAATATTCATGTTAGACTTTGGATTCATGTTTGAATTGAACTCTGATTTGAGTTTGGATTCAGATTTGAGTTAGACTCAGACTGAGTCAAACACTTGTAACTGATTTAGATCCTGAATTAGGTTCGGGAATTATCGGTAACTGTTGCATGGACGGCAGGATTTGTATCTTTTTCCAAGACTATTACCATTGATAACTCTGTTAAGTTTTCTATCTTAAATAGGCAAGCACTCACTTTCTTCGGCTCCCAAGGGCTCAAGAGAATTGATCCGGCTTAAACCTATATTTACTAAGTCCTTAAATGTTGTTTTATATAACTCAAGGGAGTTTTATGAAAAATATTTTTAATAAAATTTCAAAATAAATTTTGAGAAGTTATTTATATTATTTAGGGTTTTCATGGTTGTGAATTTTAAGGATTTGTGGTATTTTAGTGATAATAGCCTAGTTTGGAAAGTTCATGATATTTTATTGTAAAACTTGTTTTTTGTTGGTATCTTGATGGTATTTTAGTGAAACTTATAATTCTTACATTTTAAAAATGTAATTTTATTATATTTTGAAAATATGTGTAGGGTGTTTTTCGTCACCCCATTGAGATGGGAATACGCGCGCGCTTATCAGGCGCATTACAGATTCCCCCAGCCTAGGATAGACTGGGGTTTGTTGATTGTGGGGATCCGAATCTCTGGCAGCCGCGGATTAAGCTGCCATTAATTACCCCTTGCCTTTGGAGCGAGGGAACCTCGGATTGACGGGTAAAACCGGTCCTGCGAACTCAATGTGCAATGTTGTGTTTTGAAGGGGTTTTGGATATATCGGGGGGCCCGCAGAGTTTTTACGGGGGTCAAGGGGGCTAGCAGCCCCCTTGCGGGGTGCGGGGCAACGCCCCGTTAGAAATTTTTTCTAACGGGGACAGTGTTGTGGAGTACTTGTGTGCGTGTATACATATATACAAAATAGGAAAGGCATCCAAAGGATGCGTGGGAGAAGGCGCCAACGCCCCACGTACGTGACACGTGGGCGCTGGGCTCAAGGCGCCAGCGCCCCCACGTGCGTGGCACACGGGTGCTGGGCGCATGGCGCCAGCGGAAAATAAGTATGGGGGGCTCAGCCCCCCATATTTGGAGTTGTACTCCAATTGACTTTTGGAGTTAAACTCTTAAAAAAAAGATGTATTATTATTGTTTATTTATTTTTATAGAGTTAAACTCTCAGAAACTTTGGTTTGTGGAGTTAAACTCTAATAAATCTTTGTAAATGCTCAAGGGGAACTCTTCCTTCTCCTCTGAGCCTTGGATCTTTCCCCAAAATGGGATCTTTGGAGATGCGTCTCCTTCCTCCTCCTCTATTGGCCGGGTCTTGGAGAACAAGAGGAGTGAGATTTTAAAAATCTTTCCTTTTTAAGATCTGATGGAAGATCCGAGCTCCCCTTTGTGGGTTTTGTGGTGAAAAACTATTTATTTTCTGAAAAGAAAGGGTAAAACTCTTGATTTAATTGAAAAGGGAAAGAAGGTTTAGAAACTTGAGAAAGGAGAAGGAGGCACAAAGAACCTTAGATTTTGAGAGGAAATGAAAATTTATCTTTATTTCATTATCATGTTGTCATATATAGGCTTACAAATTTACACATAGCCCCTTGGGCTTTACAAAATGACATTTTTCCCATCCCATGTCTCATGTGCTCATTTCTTTTGCACATAAGCCATGGCCTTTACAAAAATTTGGTTTTATGCCCATTTTGCTTACAATCATGCATAAAAAGATTACATCAAAATTATTTATTACATGATTTCATTTTGGCATGGGGAGGCCGGCCGCGTGGCTCGACTTGGGCATCGGCCCACTTGCTTGGGCTTGGGCCCGCTTACTTGGGGTTGACCTTGACTTTGACCCGGTCAACTGGGGTGCAAATTTTGACCCCAACAATATGGATTTGTAATATTTATATAATTATTAAATTTTTTATTTAAGTAGGACAATGCATTTTTCTGAAAAACCATATTTAAAAGCTTTCGAGACCAAATGCTCCGTGAGGAGGTCTGCATATCGCTCCACTAGCCCAAGGATGTGCGATAATCCGCACCATCCAATAGCGGGTCCCCTAAAGAGGGTTGTAGAGGCATATTAAAAAAGAAATCGAGAATATTGTTTTAAAAGAAAACCGTTTTTTAAAGTGAGTGGTATTTTGATGTAATATTTTATTCGTAACAAAAATTCACACAAAAATGGTATCGTGCTATGGAACCACGTGTGTATGTGAGGGGTAGGTCATTACCCCGTGAAGTTTTTTAATGGTAAAATATTAACAAAATACTAAAAGATGTGATATTTAAAGTTCATGGAATTTAAACGAAAAACTTAAATTAAAGATATTTTACATGATATTCTTGATTAAAATTTTATTCTAAACATTATGATTTCAGGTTACAAGTGATGGGTATAAGTTAGATTGAAAAAAAGTATTAAAGAGAAAGAGTTTTCTAGGGTTTTGAAAAAGATATCGGTATTAACTCTATTTACTGATATATGATTTGAAATGGAATTTCAAAGAATAAGAAGAGAGATTGATAGGGACTTACCACTTGGTTATATTAAGAAGAGGTAGGAGAAAAGATTGTTGTCGTCGTGGCGTTACGGGATCGCCGGAATTTGCTTCGATCATCGCCGGAAATTGATAGCTTGCTAACTCCTCTTTTACTCCACTTGTACTTAAGAAATTTTGAGAAATTTGGCTAAAATTTTCAGAATGATGAAGGGCTAGGGCATGGGGTAGTATTTATAGTGGAGAATTATGGTTTTGGAATTAAAATGGTGAATTAAAGTGCATTAAAAAGATGATAAATGGTGAAATTAAGGGTCTCAGCAATCAAACAATGCAGGGGTGTCAGGGATAGAGGAAGAATCGAGCGTGCAAAACCCGGGACTCATTGGCCACTGTTCACCCGTCGGTACCGGCCTATAGGGCATTTCCACCGGCCGATCTAGAGGGTTGGGTCATTGGATTTGTGCCACGTGTACAAGTCTGTGTTAACTCCATTTTTCACATGTTTGATTTTTCTGACTTTTCATTTTTATGTGTATTGCACGTGTAAACTTTTGGCCTTCCAAAAAGTTTAAAAATAAATTAGAAAAATAATGCATTTGATGGGGACCGAAAACAGATGCTACATCACAGCAGTGCAAGAGCTTTACCAATGAGCTAAAAGTGGCTTCTTGCTGTTATTTAACAAAATTAACTTATAACTCAATCTCAAGCAGTATAACTCATTTCGGTATATTAACTGAAAAATTTTGTACAGTAAATTCAGAGTCGTTACAGTATTGACTATGGCTCCTACCAAATCTGTGCCTACCACTCCACATGAAATGTGGGAGGGGAAAAGACCATACCATAATTTTGTGAAGATATGGGGATGTCCAGCTTATGTAAAGAAGTGGAACTCATACAAGCTCGAGACACAGTCAGTTTTATGTAAGTTTGTGGGATATCCTAAACATTCGCAAGGATATCTGTTCTATCACACCAAAGAACAGAAGGTGCTTGTTACTCTCCACGGCGTCTTATTAGAGAAGGAATTTCTTGCAAAAGAAATTAGTAGGAGCATGGTAGAACCGGAAGAAATTCCAGAATGACAAACTATAACTGAAGAATTGGTGGAACTAGAGAAATCAATAGAACCCGATGAACCTCAGCCACTCCACATGTCTGGTAGGATTTCTCGTACACTCGAGAGATACTATGGTTTTCTCGTAAATGGGGATCAAGAGAATTGCATCTTGGAAGAAGATGACCCCACTAGTTTCGAGTAGGCCATTAACAGTACAGACTCTGTAAAATGGCTTGACGCTATGCAATCTGAAATGGAGTCCATGTACACCAACAAAGTTTGGACTTTGGATGTTGCTCCTCCTGGGGTAAAACCTGTTAGATGCAAGTGAATCTTCAAAAAGAAGATTGGTGCAGATGGACAGATGGAAACTTATAAAGTTAGACTTGTTGCAAAAAGTTTTCGTCAAAGACCGGAAGTGGACTATAATGAAACCTTTTTTCCAGTGGCTATGCTGAAATCCATTCGGATCCTACTTTCCATTGCTGCCTACCATGACTATAATATCTGGCAGATGGACGTTAAAACGGCTTTTCTAAATGGAAGTTTAAAAGAGTACGTTTATATGGATCAGCCGGAGGGATTCGTAGACAGTGGGAGCAGTAGGAAGGTGTGAAAGTTTCTTAAATCCATTTATGGATTAAAGCAGGCGTTGCGGAGCCGGAACATCTGTTTTGATGAGACAGTCAAGGAATTTGACTTTATCAAAAACGAAGATGAGCCATGTATCTATAAGAAGATTGTAGGGAGAACTATTGTATTCCTCGTCTTGTACATGGATGACATTCTCTTAATAGGAAATGGCATTCCTATGCTGCAGTCGGTCAAGCTATTCTTGTCACAAAAGTTCTCCATAAAGGACCTGGATGATGCCTCCTACATTATAGGGATTAAGATCTACAGAGATTGATCCAAGAGATTGTTAAGATTTTCACAGTCCAGGTACATAGAGACCATACTAAAGAGATTCAGTATGGAAGATTCCAAACGCGGTAATATAGCCGCATTGCACGGAATCACCCTCTCCAAAGAGATATCTCCTAAGACTGATGAGGAGAGGGTTCGTATGAGCACTATACCCTACGCTTCGGCTGTAGAATCTATAATGTATGCGATACTATATACCAGACCAGATGTAGCATACGCACTTAGCGTGGTAAGCAGGTATCGGTCGAACCCTGGTGAGAATCATTGGACAGCTGTGAAAAACTTTCTCAAGTACCTGAGAAGGACTAAGGAGATGTTCTTGGTATACGGTAATGGAGACCTTCAGATCGAGTCCTTTACCGACTCAAGCTTCCAAAGTGACAAGGATGACAGCAAGTCTGTCTCGGGTTTTGTGTTTACCCTCAACGGAGGGGCGATCTATTGAAAGAGCTCCAAACAGGACACCGTCACAGACTCGACGATGGAGACTGAATACATTGCTGCCAACAATACGTAAAAGAAGCGGTCTGGATGAAGAAATTAATTACTGAACTTGAGGTGGTTCCGTCTATTGTTAATCCAATACCTTTGTATTGTGATAATAATGGGGTTATAGTTTTAGCAAAGGAACCACGGTCCAATCAGAAATCCAGACACATCTTGAGACGGTATCACCTGATCAGAGAGATCGTAGATTGCCGGGAGATTGAGGTCCGAAGAGTAGATACGAAAGACAACACGGTGGATCCATTTACCAAGGCCATCCCTCAAGCGCAGTTCGAACGACTTTTTGAGATATTGGGTATGTGATATGCCAACAACTGGCCCTAGAGCAGACGTTGGGTATTCGGTACATCAATTACAGGCCTTAGTGCAAGTGGGAGATTGTTGGATATGTATGCCCTAGAGGCCTGTATTGTATAGGATACTAGGGATATGTATGTACAGGACAATCTTGCTCTGTTGTATATAATATATTATCTGGGTTATCTTTGTCTTAATATGTGTGTTTTTTTCTCTAGCCGCTTTATATTGTTTACACATATTGATAAAGACTCGATACAGTAGAATACAATTTTGGTATGTCTTTATCTTAACATGTGCATATGTTATACACGATATCACATATGTCGGATACATGTTGATAAAACCCTTAGGATTTTGCTTGACTACCAGCGTTATGATGACTATCGTACTTGTGGGAGCTGGGTAGTCCATAAGCACATCCTTAAAGGTCCTAAATTGCAGGAATATCGAGACCGAGCATCGATATTCTATATTAGACTTGTGTATACGTTTTTAGAACCCGACGAGGGACGGTGGTTGGTCCCACATCCATTGGTGTGATCACCTAAGATTGTATACAGGTGCTCACTGGGGGTGAGTACACTAGACGGACTCGCCGAGAACCTCTAGATGGTATTATACCTATCGTCAGATAGCGGTTCTCAGGTGACATGAGTACAGGTTAGTCTTTAGACCTGAGATCATCATTTGTCTCGTGTGAGTTCCCACTGTGCTTTGATCACTACCCTACCACGGCTCTACTGAGTCGTGCAAACATATTTTGGTTGGGTACAGTTCCGAGCCACATGGAGGTAATGAGTGATTGTCAGGGATTCGTCTTTCCCAGTATTGGTATTCGATATCGCACCGTGTCCGATTGACCAGAACCATAAGTCCTTGGCCAAGGCAGTTGAGATATACTGATGGTTAGATCAGTAGTTTCTCGGATTGTTCCTAAGTCAAATCGATATGACTTATTAGGTCAGTAATGGTCTGACGTTTACCATCCCCTAGATCCGGTATACGATACTCTTAGAAGAAAAGACCGGATTGTATGGAGATTGTCACGGATATGCTCAGTAGGGGTCCGGATGAGCTTGCCCGTCGGCCTTCCTTTTCGACAGATACCTAGGTAGCTGTTACGTACAGCTAGTGCCGCTGACGTGCTTGTGGTTAAACCCACTACCAGCGTACTGTCGAGTCTTTAGAGTCCTCCACAGAGGGTTTCTCTGGCTCTAGCGAAACGATATGGTGGTTGTATGTTTATGCGTTCAGGGTTTCGATCGAATGATAATACTAGCCAGTTTAGGATTAAGCCGGATTATTAAATCAGGTATTGATTTAATAATTTACATATACACATTTCAATATGTATATTCTAGTGTCATCCAGATTTTCGATCCAGTAGGGTTCCGATCGAATGATAATACTAGCCGGTTTAGGATTAAGCCGGATTATTAAATCAGGTATTGATTTAATAATTTACATATATATATTTCGATATGTATATTCTAGTGTTATCCAGGTTTTCGATCGGACGGTTGATAATACTAGCGGGCTTAGGATTAAGCCGATATGTTAAATCAGATATTGATTTAATGCTAGTATTATATTAGTAGTATTATTCTATCTCCTGGGTATTCGTATTTTGGTACGAATACGAGTATGTATATATGGTAGAAAGTATTTTGTATTTATACAAAATACCTTCTAGAAGATGACACTTCATCTTGCATTTTTCTATTTTGTTGAAAATAGAAAATGAAGTGGAAAGGGTGAGATGACATGAAGCATGGATGAAGCATGGTTTTGTATTTATTGCAAATTCTATTGGAGTATGGTTGTGATTTTAAAAGAAAAGAAAATGCTTCATAAAAAGACTTAGCCATTCTTCATGTCATGGTTTTTTCTTCACTTGCTCTCCTCTCTTCATCTTCTTGAGTTCATTCTCTTGTTAAATCCTTATCATTCTTATGTGTTGAGAAACAAAAGGATTTAAGATAGAAAACTACTACTAAACACTCACTACATCATCTTAGCAAACTAGATTGTTAAATTGCTTCATTAGTGAAGCTAAACTTGGAACACAAACTCTCGGGTGGATCATCTAAAACCGAGGAGGTCGGCTATCAAGGTTGATCCAGGAGACCCCAAGGAGCTTAAGAAGAGGAGTGAAGACCCGAAGGACATATGTCTATCGGTATAATCTTCTCTCATAGTAGATAGATTTCTTGTAACTTGCTAGTTTAGGGTTATTGTTTGATCACTTGGGTTAACTTGGTTGTGCTTGTTTAAAAATTTAATTTTGTGCATTCCGCCTCCTTACTTCGATGTAGAGTGAGCACAACTCACCAACGCTCCTTTCCCTCCCTTCCTTTTGACCACTGTTCTTTCGCCCTCGCAAGCCCTAACCCTTCCTTCGTCGCCTCTACCATCCTCACCGTCGGACCTCCGCCGCCTTCTCCTTAACCATCTCGATCCCGCCTCAACTCGCTGTCTCAACTCGCCGCCTCAAATTCATGCCCTAATTCCTTGTCCCCATCTCGCCGCACCAAATTCACCACCCCCATCTCACCGTTCCCTCACCTCAACATCTTCGCCATTGTCGTCGTTCATGACGACCTCTCATCAAACCTCATCCCTGCCATCGGCAATCTTGTCACTGCCGCCGCCGATGACGACGAGCTTGTCCCTGCTATGTGCAATCTCGGTTCAAAATTGTTGAGATTGAGAAGAGATGAGAAGAAAAAGATAGATTTGAGATTGAATGAGGTTTTGAGAAAGTTAAAGACGAGAAGAAGGGGTCTAGAGTTGCATTAGGGAAAGTTTGTGGTAGGGTTAAGATTTGGTGGCCGATGGTTATTATTGTGGAAGTGTTTTTTTTAAGAAAAAAAGTTTTGATTTTGAGCTTTTGAATTATTTCATATATAGT
Source organism: Agapanthus africanus (assembly GCA_030015575.1). Lineage (NCBI taxonomy): Eukaryota > Viridiplantae > Streptophyta > Magnoliopsida > Asparagales > Amaryllidaceae > Agapanthus > Agapanthus africanus. The sequence goes on along the minus strand of CM057350.1, from coordinate 52,158,755 downwards.
TTGATGCTTGTTGTATATCGTTTTTACATGCTTCATCCACAACAAGTATCAAACCATAATTAGAATGAAATCAGCTCGTGGATTTGCATGTATTGTGGTCTTTAATAAAATTTTATTCTACTTCAATTGATTAGAAAAAGAAGTTGTTATCATGAAAATCAATAACACAATCTTTAAACATTTTGTGAGTTTGTTTGTAGAAGTATTGATATAGCGGAGTATGGCGTTTGATTAAGGACCGAGACGCAACGGATGCGTTGAAGGGAAATTTTTTGGAGCAGTGGCAGCCAATATTAAATAGATAAATTCTATTGTCGCCGCTAAAGGCTCGACAAAAGTCTTGATATTTTTTATTCGTTTAAACATTTTGTGAGTTTGTTCAAAGATATATTGATAAATTTTTATTTCGCCGATTGTGTGGATTATGTTATTCATGATTATTATTGTAGATCTTTGCCTGTAATATCTAACCGCTTGCTTGTAACATCTAAACAGTTGCCCGTAATATCTAAACAGTTGCTTGAAATATCTAAGTAGTTACCTGAAATATCTAAACACTTACCTGTAATATCTAACCAATTACCTATAATATCTACAGAGTTTCCTGTAACATCTAAGCATTTGCCTGCAACATCCAAACAGCTGCATGTAACATCTAAACACTTACCTGTAACATCTAAAAAAAGTTGCATGTAATATCTAACCACTTGCCTTTAATATCTATAGAGTTGACTACAACATCTAAGCAGTTGCTCGCAATATCTAAACAGTTGCCTGTAACATCATAAAAAGTTACATCTAATATCTAACCACTTGCCTGTAATATCCACAGAGTTGCCTGAAACATCTAAGTATTTGCCTGTAACATTTAAACACCTGTCTGTAACATTTAAAAAAGTTGCATGTAATATCTAACCACTTGCCCATAACATTTAAGCGGTTGCCTGCAACATCTAAACAGACCTGTAACATCTAAAAAAGTTGCATGAACATTTAACCACTTACCTACAACATTTATGCAGTTGTCTACAACATCTAGACAGTTGCATGTAATACCTAACCATTTGCCTGTAACATTTAAATTTTTTGCATGTAACATCTAACTACTTGCCTGTAAAATCTACAAAGTTGCCTGTAATATCTAAGCAGCTGCCAGCAACATATAAACACTTGCTTGTAATTTCTAACCAATTACCTGTAATATCTATAACGGTGTAGAGTGTTTTTCGTCACCCCATAGAGATGGGTACGCACGTGCTTCTAACATGTACAGATTCCCCCTTCTACATGGTAAGCGGGGGGAAGGTTTATGTCACATCCCGCTTCCCAAAATACATCAATATGAGGACGTAACTTGGTCGGTCATACCACGACGATAAGGAATTATCCTTCTATAGTCACATTAAGACTGTCTTGCAGTAATCAAGCGACAAAAAATATAAATAATACTAATACATGTCCAATACCACAATAAATAACAATAGCGGAAACAAAACTGGAATATCAAGTCTCAACCGATCCAAATAATGAAATAGCAAGATACACGAAACTTTGTCCCTTATGGGCTCACAAAGGAAATCCAAGGAAAATAGTTCAGTAATGGAAGAAACCTAAATCCATAAATAACTAGATAAAATAAGAATACACCACACAGCTCGGCTATCTTCTCGAAATACTCCTTATCATGCAGTTCTAATGTCAAAGGATCTGGGCCATGCAAAACCCAGACGTCGGAGCGTCAAAGATAATATAATCACGATAATAACCGAAAATATGATGGGTGTGTGTGTAGTAATGCTGGAACTGGTGTCATGTGAGCTTACAATAAACAATAGCATTAACAACATGCTATGTAACAAGCAAGACAGTAAAGCAATCATATCATGTGGATCCTAGTGCCAATGTCACTAGTAGTTATCTATGCTAAAGGTATTCGAAATCAATGAGTGAAATCTTCCTCGTAACTCAGTACTATCATGTACGTGCCCGGGACCATGGTGGCATGGCCCTCGGGGCTAAAACCCGAGACGTGCGACTAGACAATAAATCCTACAATGTCAAGTCTAGACGAATGATGTCAGTATCATCATTTTGGAGCATAGTGGCTCATCTCGACTGACCAGCCTCTAAAATACCAGTACTCTTGAATTACGGTTTGGGTTCGATTCCTTGATTTCCCCTTCCACAGGTTTTATGCTTCATGTCACATGTCAATCTAACTCTTACCTAATACCAATACGGGAACAAACAAGTATATGTCGTGTCACCCAAGACAATCAAGTCAAATCAAGTGGTATCATGAATTCGTTGACATTTAGGTAAACATTACATTACAAGTATGTGCGACATGATAACAATAATATGACAACATAGAAACATGAAATCAATTGGTATATGTTCCCTCATAAAAAAGAAAAAGGGGAGAAAATTCCCCACAACTCAAAGCTCACGTAAAACACATGAGCGCCTATATGCAGAGCATATAAGCGCTGCAATCAAACAACTAATAGGCTAAATAAGCCTCACGTGTTAAACACGTTAGCGCCTATATGCAAAGCATATAGGCGCTGCAATCAAACACCTAATAGGCTAAATAAGCCTCACATGTTAAACACATGAACACCTATATGCAAAGCATATAGGCGCTGCAGTCAAACTACTATAGGCCAAATTGGTCTCACGTATTAAACACGTGAGCGCCCATATTCAGGGCATATGGCCTCCAAAATCAGAGAAGCTAAATAAGCCTCACGGGTTTAACACGTGAGGGCACCTCCTTACGCAGAATTAAATTCTACTCAAATAAGAAACCGTTGGATCAAAGATCCAATAGTGATTAAGTATAGAATTAAATTCTATTGGGAATGATATTTTCTGTTAAACAAAAAGTTAGTGGATCAAAGTTCCAAGGAGATGGAAAATATTTCCTATATCTTTCTAAACAGAGAAAGATTGTGCTCTGTTAAACCGAGCACCCTTAGATTAAAAATCCAATAGTGATAAAAAGATCACCATTTAATAGAATAAAATTCCATATACGGAAAATATTGCCACAATCTTGTTAAAAACAAGAAAACATTTTCTATAAAACAGAAGTCCTTGAATCAAAGATCCAACGGTGGGTAAAATTTCCTAAATCAATTTTGAGTCCAATTAAATCAATTAGAATATCTCAATTAGAGATTTTCTAAAAATTAATTAACAAACCTGCCTCCACTATATAAAGAACCCGAGACTCCAAGTCTCAATATAGAAAACTCCTATAAGCTCTTGCCAAAATACAATTAGCTCTTGAGAGAATAAAGAATTTAATTCTCAAAGAATGAAGACCTTACTCACTCAAAACACTCTAGGTAAATAAAAAAAAAGAGATTAAAAGTATCTCTCTTGCCTAGTATAACGGATATAAGGGTTTAACCCTTCATACAAGAACTTAGTTTTTTCTCTGATCTGAGATTTGCAAAAACAAATCTCCTCACAAGTTGAGAATTTAATTCTCATCGGGGAGATTCTGTTCTTCATACTCAAAACTTAGAGAAAAGAATTAGGTTAAAAAGAAAAAGAAAGAAAAAGAAAAAGAACATATGTTTTGGGAATTTAATTCCCCCGAAATTAGGGTTTAACCCTATATAAAAAACTTAGTTCTTATAAAAATTAAAGAGAACTTAGTTCTCCAATAAAAAGAATGATGATGATTCAAGATCTTCAAAACAGAAATTTTGATGATCATCAATGACTAAAATGTCATTAACAGAGATTAATATCTCTGAAAAAAAGAAGAACTTGGCATATCACGTGAAACACACGTGAGTAAAATTAGTGCTTAGCACTATTATATTGCCTCATATGTTTTCTACGTGAGTGCTTAAAACAAACAAAAAAAAAACTAAAACGCCTCACGTGCTTCCCATGTGAGCGTCCAAAAAGCAAAGAAAAACTCCTTTGTGTTGATTAGACAACCACCAAATAAGGCAGCCCAACACCCCAAAATAAAGCAATCATGTGAAATACACATGAAACACTCTTGGAAATCTAAAACCTAGCGCCTCACGTGCTTCACACGTGAGCTCCAGCCAAGTGCTTATCACTTATGTCAAAAAAAGGGTGAGCAAATAAAACCTGAAATTAATGCTCAGCACTCACGTACTTCCCACGTGAGTGCCATGGAAAGTGCTTAGCACTCCATGTTCAGTCAAAATGACTAAGTGCTTAGCACCGGTTGGGAAACGCCCACATCTGAGCGCCTCACATGTTTCACACGTGAGCGCCAAAGAAGATTAGTGCTCAGCACTATTCCAGCTCCCCATGTGAAATACATGTGAGCACTGCATATATTAGTGCTTAGCACTACTGGGTAGTACAAAGAACCAATCTCAGCCTAAATTGGCTAAGTTTCCTGAGGTTAAACCTCTTTGATTTTAAATAAACCGAGCCCACATGCTAGTTTCCAAACTGATCTTAGTCTCAAATATAACTAATGATCTCTCATGGATGATATCCAAAATGATATTCATCACATATCTCTTAAGGTAATCTTAGTCCCAAATATGACTAACGATTTTTAGGTCCACAACCTTTTTTTTGCCCTTAAATACGGGATTTGGTTTAAGGGTACATCTTGCCATGCCTCTGATATATGTCATTATAATTCCTCAGCGTTTTTAGAGAGGTAGCGGGTCCCGACAACAAACAACTCCGTTCATCCCACATTAATGCACTTCCAAATTGACGTGCACACCTCAAATAGGATCGCACCCCAAATTGGGCGCATTCTATGTTACCATCGTTCACTCCGCCGCATAATAAATACACGTGTGCTCAAGATGAATGTTAGAACGAAATGTTCTTAAACTAATATTCGTCCCCTAAACGGAAATGTTGGACCGAAATGTTCTTAAACTAAATTGCGTCCCCAGAATGGGAATGTTGGACCGAAACGTCCTTAAACTAATATTCGCTTCAAACATGGCGATAAGCGACCGCGATGTCCTTAAACTAAAATAATTGAGCCAATATGCACATTTGTTTCTAAGTTAATCTTAGTCTCAAATATGATTAATGATCCTTAGATCAAACTTAAATATCTTATGAATGGATGGACCTCACAAATGTGAGAAATGAGTCCTAAGTTCATTCCCGTTGGCAAACCAAGCTACCAACGTGGACCCCGTCAAGCAAATCGTTGACCCAAACCTAAATCTCAAATATATGGATTTGGACTAATCTGCGCCCTACGAACGACGACACAAACTAGTCTCCGTATACAATCCACGAGCAACCAACACAAACAAAAACACACATGACACAAAATGAACTTCTGGACCAGGAGAAAGTGGTTATCGCAATGAGATAACGTAATTAACTGCAGGGGCATGCGCCTGCAGGGAAGAGCATCCCCACAATAAAAAAACCCTCATAAAATGAGGGGGAATCTGATAAAGTCTACTACAACGGTCGCGTCTGTCCAAACGTCCGATATATGGTGCCATAAATCAACTTGGTATATTCGGAGAGGTGGATGGATAAATCCAAATAGCATATGCCCCCCAAATTCAGGTAAGACGATCCATCCCAGTTCGTCCTTGTCTTTCGGCGGTAAACAGATTCTAGAACGCCCGGTGGAATCTTTTTCTCTTTCCACTCCACACTTCGTGTGTCGTGTTTCGCGAACAAAATCGCGGTTCAATATTGTCACGCCCCGCTTCCCAGAGTGCACTATGATCGGCATGTGACAGAGCTAACCATGCTACCTGTGGTTAGGAAACATCCCTCCACAGTCACATTACGGCTGTCTATAAGATATCAAGAACAGTAAAAATATAAAACTATCTAATACATGTCCATCTGCCAGAATAAACGAGTCAAGAAATATATATGCGGAAGAAATAAGTCCAATAAACAGTAACATCTGGAAGAAATACGTCCCAAATACGGGCTCACATCAGGAAATAAAAGTACGGAAAGAAAAATAACTAAACTATCACTAACGCGATCCTCACTGCTCGGCATGTCGGCTGAAATACTCCTGGTCAGCCTGCGAAAGAGATAAAGGGACCGAGCCATGCAAAACCCAGACGTCAGTGCGTCATAATATCAATAATAATAAGAATCATGTTGTAACGAGATATGCAGGCAGGAATATAAACAGTAACATGAATATAACCAGTAAACACGGATATTGAAAAGTGAAGTGTATACGTGCAGGTGAAGTGCAGTGAGTAATCTAGACTATACTACTGGGTTATCTACTCTCAAGTCTTTGAAATCAATTTAATGGAATCGTCGATATAACTCAATAGTATTCCGTGCATGCTCGGGACCACGGTCCAGATTCTCGGGCTCAAATCCGAGACATGCCGCTAGGCAGTAAACAAGAACATATACAGATGAATGATGTCAGCAGCAGCATCCTGGGGCTGGCCTAGCCCGTAAAACTGATCAGTATAAGTGTCGAACTGTTGAGTTACAAGTCAGGTTTCATCATTGATTTTCCCTTACCCCCAAGGTTATGTGTTCAAGTTAGGTGTTGATAAATATGAAGCTAATGCTAACACAGGATCATGCAGGTACAGATTTTGTCCGAATAGACAACAGGATATGTCCGTCGGGACAACAGGTTAGGATTGTCAGCATTAGTAATAAGATCAGGTATCAAGTCAAGCAGTGGTGTATCAGGTCATGTCAGGTAGTGCATATGTATCACACGAATGCACAAGTAATAATCTGTGATATCATAATATGAGTCCATGAGTCGTATGATGCACACCGACAAGCATGATATATGAATATGGTAGTAACATGAAATAATCAGGTTCCGGCATGCAACTAGATATGTAATATATGGCACGGATACGAACGAATATCGTAAAAATGGTAAAACTGTAACAGGGATGTACAATGCAATATACATGTAATATTTTTATTCATATGGATGTAAATATAATGGCATAGCATGTAGCAAGATAAACTTGCATGCGACTATAGATGTGATAAATGATAGGGATACGAACGGCTATCCAAAAACAGTTAAATAGTAACATGGATGTACAATGCCGTAAACATGTGATATTTTTATTTATATGGATGCAAAATATATATCATAGCATGTAGCAAGATAAACTTGCATGCGACTGGATACGTAATAAACTGTACGGATGCGAACGGGTGTTATAAAACTGTAACATATGATGCATAATTAAACGACATGTAATACTTTTATTCATATGAGTATAAATATAATATTATAGCATGTAGCAAGATAAACTTGTATGCAACTAGATATGTAATAAATGATACAGATACGAATGGCTATCCAAAAACAGTAAAACGGTAACATGGATGCACAATGCAATAAACATATGATATTTTATTCATATGAACATAAATATATTATCATAGCATGTAGCGAGATAAACTTGCCTGATCGGATCTCACGACGGGTGCGTATGCCGCGTCCGACGTCGGGTAAATGTCGCAATGCACACACGCGCCCACGGGACAGAACCGGGCAAAGCAAGAACATGACCACGCTGGCTGGGGATGTCCACTGGGTCACCCGGATCGTCAGCGACGAGCACGGCTCCGACGATCACCGGGAAACGCGAATCCAAGAAAGAAGAAGAAGAAGAAGAGGGTTGTTCACTGGGTTTGGGTGCTCTGGGATCAGAGAAGAAGAGAGGGGGTGATGTCGACGATGGGTCGTCGACGGAGAGGATGCAGGCGAGGGTTTTCCGGCGATGGGGCAGTGGGTGCAAGGTTCTTGGGGACGGGGTTTTCTCGGGTATGCAGGGGAGAGTCGCAGGTGATGGTGGTGATGAAGGGAAATGGAGGAGAAGGTGGTGGCGAGGGGAGACCGATGAGGTGGTCAGCGTCTAGGCGAGGTCAACTCGTGCAGTGATCGGTTGCTGCGGGGAGATAGGTTACAGGGGAGAGGAGAGAGGTGATGTGATGTGGACGAGGAGGAGATGGGCGTGGGGAGGCCGACAAGGAGGTCGACGACGAGGCTCGGGCATGGGTAGGGTTTTCTTGTGGTCGGGGAAGAAGAAGAGAGGAGAGAGAGAGAGGGACATGGGATGTGAAATAAGGTTTAAAATTTTTTTTAAAAGAAAATATATATAGTACGAGAGAGAGAGAGAGGGAGCAGGTGAGATTTTGGGGTGAGAGGATAGTTAGGATAAAGATTAAATAAAATATATTTAGTTAAAGAATATATGAAATCGTATATAAAATAGTTTAAATATTTTTAGAATATTTTATTATATATTTGAGTTTTCTGGCCGATACAAAAATACTCCAAAATATGTCCGGATTGAGTCTAAAATTACGGTTTGAAAATACGGATAATATACGTGTCAACCAAAACCAAAAAGCGATGTCCGGTTAAAGAAAATGCATACCCCCAAGAACGGATACACGTAGCGTGCATGTAGCGATCCAAACGAGACCGTTTCACCAAACGGGACGAGAACATGATGCACGGATGCTACCACAGGGTCAGGGGTATGATGTAAGCCATACTAGATATTTTTAAAATATATTATTTGAATTTATTTGTATTATAAAAAAAATATGCAGATACCAGAAATAATGCAGGTATACAGGATATAAAACATGACAGTGCACGAATCCTCATAATTAGCCGGGATAAATCATAAACAGGAATCAAGACGGGTTTCCAGCAAGTGGGTCGGGTCGAATGCAAACACAGATACCAATTACACTATTCGCACCCATAACAGCAACAAATAAAGAAATAACCACTCGATATATAAATTAATCAAATCAAACATGGTATAACGAACTAAGGTGTTACATCATACCCAACTACTAAAAGAATTTCGTCCTCGAAATTCCTGGAATAAGTAATGACAAACAAATATGAATCTACGAGAAGAGGTAACTTCTGTCGAATCTCGTTTTCTCGTTCCCAAGCCGATTCTCCGTGTGAGCGATTCCCCTTTGAAACAAGTACAAGAGGGATAACCTTGTTCTTGAGAACCTTTTCTCTTCGATCAATAATCGACATCAGTCGTTCTTCATATGTCAAGTCCTCCCTTACTGTCAGCTCCGAATGATCCAGTACGTGCGTCTCATCTCGAACATACTTATGGAGTTGAGATACATGAAACACGTCTTGAATACTCGCCAAGGATGGTGGTAATGCCAATCGATAAGCCACTTCTCCAACACGCTCAATAATATCGAAAGGCCTCACGAATCAAGGACTAAGCTTGCCTCGACTCCCAAAATGAATCACTCCTCTAGTCGGTGATATCTTCAAGAATAGAATATCGCCAACAACGAACTCTAGAGGTCTTCTCGATGTATCGGCCCAACTCTTCTGCCGATCTTGTGCTGCCTTCATGTGATTCCGGGTCGTATTAACTTTCTCCACGTTTTGCACAATAAGATCCGGTACCAATAACCTTCGCTCTCCGACATCTTCCCAGCAGACGGGTGAGCGACACTTGCGACCATATAACGCTTCGAATGAAGCTATCTGAATAGTCGCCTGAAAGCTGTTATTGTACGAAAACTCCACCAAGTGTAGATGATCCTCCCATGAACCCTTGAAGTCTAACATGCATCCTCTCAACATATCTGCAAGAGTTTGGATCGTTCTTTCTGACTGACCGTCTGTCTGAGGATGATAACCGGTGCTAAACTTCAATCGAGTCCCTAAACTTTCTTCTAAACTCCTCCAAAAGTGCGACAAAAATGGGTATCATGATCGAAAACGATGCTCACAGGTACTCCGTGCAATCTCATAATCTCCTATAGGTGTCATTCCGCCAATGCTTCTGTCGACTGACCAACTCTAAACGGTATGAAATGAGCTGTCTTAGTCAATCGATCGACAATCACCAAACGGCATTGTTGCCCTTTGGACTCCGCAGTAAAGCTGTCACGAAATCCATGGTTATATGTTTCCACTTCCATTGAGGAATCGAAAGTGGTTGCAGTAAACCGGCTACTCGTTGATGTTCAGCTTTGACTTGCTGACACACCAAGCACTTCGCTACAAAGCGAGCAATATCCCTTTTCATGCCTTCCCACCAGAAATGCTGTCGTAGATCACGGTACATTTTCGTGCCTCCTGGATGTACGGAATATGCGGAACTGTGCGCCTCCTTCATAACTTCTTCACGAATATCTCCTTTCGGCACACAAAAACGGCTCCCATTTCGTAACGAACCATCTTCATGAATCAACAAGTCCGTTCGAAGTCCCGCTTCTACCTATTCTTGAAACTTCTGCAACCTTGGATCATGCAACTGCGATGCTTTAATAATATCGATCAATGACGACTGTATTTGCAGCTGCATCAACTATCTTGAAGAATGCGGTAACACGATCTCCAACTCGAATCTCCAAAAAATTCTCGATAAGCTCCTTCTGTGCAGTCAACATTCGTATTGCTGGCAACCAACTTAGCGCATCCGGCACTACATTAACTTTCCCCGGATGGTATTTGAGATCAAGATTATAGTCAGCCATCAGCTCTAACCATCGACGCTACCTCATGTTGAGCTCTTTCTGCGTGAACACGTACTTTAGGCTTTTGTGATCGGTGAATATTTTGACCCTTTCACCCAATAAGTAGTGTCTCCAAATCTTCAAAGCGAAAATTATTGCTGCTAGCTCCAAATCATGAGTTGGGTAATTCTTCTCATGGATCTTCAATTGTCTCGATGCGTAAGCTATAACCTTCCCATACTGCACATCACAAACCTTTCCCAGATGTGTCGCTGTGAATAACTAACCCTCCGGAACCGTCTGGCACGATCAAAATTGGAGGGGTTATCAATCTTTGCTTTAACACCTCAAAAGCTGACGCACAACCATCCGTCCATACGAACGGCACCACTTTTCGCGTAAGTTCGGTCAAAGACTCGGCCAAACGAGCGAAATTCTCTACGAACCTTCTGTAATATCCTGCAATTCCAAGAAAACTTCGAATCTCCGCTACCTTCTTCGGAATCGGTCAATCTTGAATGGCTATAATCTTTTCAGGATCAACAGCGATTCCATCTCCGGATACGACATGCCCCAAAAACTTCACTTCTTTGAGCCAAAACTCGCACTTGCTCATCTTGGTATATAATTTTTCTTGCCTCAATGTTTGCAGTGTGACCTTCAAGTGTTCTGCATGCTCTTCTTGGCTTCTCGAGTAAACCAGAATATCATCGATGAACACCACTATAAAGTGCTCCAAGAATGGTGAAAAGATTTGGTTCAAAAAGTCCATAAATATCTCCAGTGCATTCATGACTCCGAATGGCATCACTAAGTACTTGAAATGCCCATATCGAGTTCGGAACGCTGTTTTGCAGATATCTTCTGATTTAACTCGAACTTGATGATATCCGGATCGCAAATCCAGTTTCGAGAATACCCTCGCGCCACTGAGTTGCTCGAATAATTCGACAATGCGAGGGATCAGGTACTTGTTCTTCATAGTCACCCGGTTTAATTCTCGATAATCGATGCACATCCTCCTTATGCTATTTTTCTTCTTGACTAGAAGAACTGGAGCTCCCCAGGGTGAATTACTGCTGCGAATCCAACCCTTCTCTAGCAATTTGAAAACATGTTTCTTGTCTTCTTCTAACTCTACTAGTGCCATCGGATAATATGCCTTTGAAATTGGCGCTGCACCAGGAACAAGATCGATCGCGAACTCCACATCTCGTTTTGGTGGTAAACCCGAGATGTCTTCGAACACATCCGTAAACTCTCGAACTGTTATCAGTGCTTCATCTGCATCTTGTTTACAAACTTCACCTTCCAGCAAACGATTCTCCTCATCAACTTCCATCGACGAAAAAACGATGCTTGTCGGCCTAGCCCTAAACGCGACTGGCCCGACAGAACTGCTAACTCCAGCAAAAACAAACTCCGGATGTCCGGGAATCTGGAAAATCATTTTTTTTGCCCTACAATCGATGTAAGCATGGAAAGTACCAAGAAATCCATTCCCAAGACGACGTCATAGCTGCCAGTATCGATCACCAAGAAATCCGTTAATAACTCACGTCCGCAAATAACAACCGAACCATCTTTGCACTCGCTACTAGATATGATCTTCCCGTTCCCAGTGTGTATGTACCAACAATTAGACAGGGCCATGCATGCAATCGAGTGTGCAGCAATAAACTTGGACGACATAAAACAATGGGATGCACCAGAATCGAATATTGCTAATGCGGGAAAATCATGAACAAGTAGGATACCTGAAACGACTTCATCTGAAGCCTTGGCACAGAAGAAGATTAGCACGATAAACAGGATTCAAGCTTGCGATAAAATATGAACAGGTAAGCAATGAAACCGAGAGAAGCAAGGTAATATAACGATCATAAAACAAGGAAATGAATCAAGACTAAGACTCCAAGTTACTTAAATAGATTACCGCATTGTAACCATGCTGCAGTTCATAGTTACAATCATATAACTCCGTTCAAGTCGCCCAAATCCTAGTGTCAGAATCGAAGAAATAGGAAGGGAGAAGCAATAGGAAATCAGGAGGAATCCAGGTTGAGATGCAAAGTCATCCATCTTGTTAAGAGAAAGATATGATTCAAGAATGGAAAAATGGTAAAGTAGCAGGACATGCTCCTAATTACGGGTTTTGTGGTTAGCGTATCGGGTTCAATACCCAATTATAAAAGAACCAAACCCGATTAACCTAAATCCCATGTCTTTGATACCAAACAAACCCTGTCACACCCGCTTCCTAGAGTGCACTATGATCGGCACGTGACAGAGCCAACCATGCTACCTGTGGTTAGGAAACATCCCTCCACAGTCACATTACGGCTGTCTATAAGATATCAAGAACAGTAAAAATATAAAACTATCTAATACATGTCCATCTGCCAGAATAAACGAGTCAAGAAATATATATGCGGAAGCAATAAGTCCAATAAACAGTAACATCTGGAAGAAATACGTCCCAAATACGGGCTCACGTCAGGAAATAAAAGTACGAAAAGAAAAATAACTAAACTATCACTAATGCGATCCTCACTGCTCGGCCTGTAAGCTGAAATACTCCTGGTTAGCCTGCGAAAGAGATAAAGGGACCGGGCCATGCAAAACCCAGACGTCAGTGCGTCATAATATCAATAATAATAAGAATCATGTTGTAACGAGATATGCAGGAAGGAATATAAACAGTAACATGAATATAACCAGTAAACACGGATATGGAACAGTGAAGTGTATACGTGCAGGTGAAGTGCAGTGAGTAATCTAGACTATACTGCTGGGTTATCTACTCTTAAGTCTTTAAAATCAATTTAATGGAATCGTCGATATAACTCAATAGTATCCCGTGCATGCCCGGGACCATGGTCCAGATTCTCGGACTGAAATCTGAGACGTGCCATTAGGCAGTAAACAAGAAAATGTACAGATGATTAATGTCAGCAGCAACATCCCGGGGCTGGCCTAACCCGTAAAACTGATTAGTATAAGCGTCGAACTGTTGAGTTTCAAGTCAGGTTTCATCAGTGATTTCCCCTTACCCCCAAGGTTATGTGTTCAAGTCAGGTACTGATAAATATGAAGCTATTGCCAACACAGGATCAAGCTGGTACATATTTTGTCTGAATAGACAACAGGATATGTCTGTCGGGACAACAGGTCAGGATTGTCGGCATTAGTAACAAGATCAGGTATCAAGTCAAGGAGTGGTGTATCAGGTCATGTCAGGTAGTGCATATGTATCACACGGATGCTCAAGGTAAAACTGTAGTAAGTATCAAAACACTGTAAAAGCACGGATGCACAAGTAATAATCTTTGATATCATAATATGAGTCCATGAGTCGTATGATGCACACCAGCAAGCATGATATATGAATATGGCAGTAACATGAAATAATCAGGTTCCGGCATGCAACTAGATATGTAATATATGGCACGGATACGAACAGATATCATAAAAACGGTAAAACTGTAACAGGGATGCATAATGCAATATACATGTAATATTTTTATTCATATGGATGTAAATATAATGGCATAGCATGTAGCAAGATAAACTTGCATGCGACTATATATGTGATAAATGATACAGATACAAACGGCTATCCAAAAACAGTAAAACAGTAACATTGATGTACAATGCAGTAAACATGTGATATTTTTATTCATATGGATGCAAAATATATATCATAGCATGTAGCAAGATAAACTTACATGCGACTAGATACATAATAAACTGTACAGATGCGAACGGGAGTTGTAAAACTGTAACATATGACATTTTATTCATATGAATATAAATATAATATCATAGCATGTGGCAAGATAAACTTGCATGCAGCTAAATATGTAATAAATGATATGGATACGAACGGCTATCCGAAAACTATAAAACGGTAACATGGATGCATAATGCAATAAACATATGATATTTTATTCATATGAACATAAATATATTATCATAGCATGTAGCAAGATAAACTTGCTTGATCGAATCTCACGACGGGTGCGTACGCCGTGTCCGACGTCGGGTAAACGTCGCATTGCACACAAACGCGCACGGGACAGGACCGGGAAAAGCAAGAACATGACCACGCTGGCTGGGGATGTCCACTGGGTCGCCCGGATCGTCGGCGGCGAACATGACTCCGGCGATCACCGGGAAACACGAATCCAAGAAAGGAAAGAGAAGAAACAAGAAGAAGAAGAAGAATAAGAGGATTGTTCTCTGGGTTTGGGTGCTCTGGGATCATAGAAGAAGAGAGGGGGTGATGTCGACGATGGGCCGTCGACGGAGAGGATGCGGGCGAGGGTTTTCCGGCGATGGGGAAGTGGGTGCTAGGTTCTTGGGGTCGGGGTTTTCTCGGGTGTGCAAGGGAGAGTCGCAGGTAATGGTGGTGATGAAGGGAAGTGGAGAAGAAGGTGGTGGCGAGGGGATACCAACGAGGTGGTCGGCGGCTAGGCGAGGTCAGGTTGTGCGGTGATGGGTTGTTGCGGGAAGATAAGTTACAGGGGAGAGGAGTCGTGGGGAGAGGAGAGAGGTGAGGTGATGTGGTCGAGGAGGAGATAGGCGCAGGGAGGCCGACGAGGTGGTCGACGACGAGGCTCGGGCGTAGGTAGGGTTTTCTCATGGTCGGGGAAGAAGAAGAGGAGAGAGAGAGGGGGGCATGGGTTGTGAAATAAGGTTTTAATTTTTTTTAAAAAGAAAATATATATAGTACGAGAGAGAAGGAGGGGGGCAGGTGAGATTTTGGGGTGAAGGGATAGTTAGGATAAAGATTAAATAAAAAATATTTAGTTAAAGAATATATGAAATCGTATATAAAACAGTTTAAATATTTTTAGAATATTTTATTATATATTTGAGTTTTCTGGCCAATACAAAAATACTCCAAAATATGTCCGGGTTGGGTCTAAAATTACGGTTTGAAAATACGGATAATATACGTGTCAACCAAAACCAAAAACCGATGTCCGGTTAAAGAAAATGCATACCTCCAAGAACGGATACACGTAGCGTGCATGTAGCGATCCAAACGAGGTCGTTTCACCAAACGGGACTAGAACATGATACACGGATGCTACCACAGGGTCAGGAGTATGATGTAGGCCATGCTAGATATTTTTAAAATATATTATTTGATTATATTTGTATTATTAAAAAAATATGCAGATGCTAGATATAATGCGGGTATACAGGATATAAAACATGACAGTGCACGGATTCTCATAATTAACCGGGATAAATCATAAACAGGAATCAAAAAGGGTTTCCAGCAAGCGGGTCGGGTCGAATGCAAACACAGATATCAATTACACTATTCGCACCCATAACAGCAATAAATCAAGAAATAACAACTCGATATATAAATTAATCAAATCAAACATGGTATAACAAACTAGGGTGTTACAACTATGGTTGCCCTTGGATTCGAGATACTAAAATTTTGTGTCTTGCTCCTGTGCAGAGAAAATCAATGGCTTCCAACTGCACATATTGCAGCAACAACTCTCCCTCCACCCCTACTGGAGGAGTGACATATGGGCCCAACACGGCCTCTACCTTTTCAACGCCGGTGGGGCAAGTTACGCAACGTGATACTGGATTGTTCTTTGGGACCATACTCCCACCAGTGAGTTTCGGTACCTCAACTCCGCAAGAAGAATCTCCCAAAGGGTCGGTCTTCGATCGACTGGAGACAACAATGGCCCCTCTCAATGGGCCGTCCAAATCTTATGTCTCAGTCTTCAACAGGCTGAGCAAAAGCTCGAGCGGGCCCGCAAAGAGGCTCGTGATATCTAAAGGGGCTACCCCAAAATGGATAACCCTCCCAACTCCTGCAATGGGCGAAGTCGTCAATGATACTTTTCCTACCAGAAAGTCGGTCTTTGAAATATTGGTCGGCCCTCCTCAAACTCTGCCAAGGACGTCAGTCTTCAACAGGCTGATGCCAACAGCAGCCCCTCTGCAAAGCCGGGGACATGAAGAAGCCGCTTCCAAAACTGAGGCAGTCCCGTCTGCAAGACACACTCGACGTAGCCACTGGCTCCAAGTGAGAAAAGCTGGGCGCAACTCCCCCTCTAGACCTACCTCACCAGCTCCAATGGTGGAAGTTGGCGCTGTTGTTCCAACTGGGAACAGCTTTGATATACTTAGGAGGGTACGCAAGAACTCTCCAATTACGATACTAAAGAAATCGCCCCCACCTGCAGAGGTCATTGTTCAGGCAGAACCGGAGCGCCCCCATCAACGGCTCTCCTCCTAAATTCATAGAGTCTGGCGGAAAGTCCAGGACTCTGTGATCAACAAAGACTACTCTCATCGACCGAAGAAATCGAAGGCTCGGCAAGAGAAAGACTATCTCTCCGTCATACAGCTAGGGGCTTCTTCTACATAGATGCCTATTACAACGGCTCCTTCAACTTCGACCTCCCACAAAAGGATGGGGCCGGAGAAAATCACACCGCCTGCGGCAAATTCCAAAGGCGATGGACCCAAATGCCCTAAGTCTGGGGGCATGATCGTACATACGGTTTACATGGCTTCCGGGAAAGAAAAAAGTCGTGCTTCCGTAGGACACCGACCGCAAACTCGGTCGCTGACTAAAGCTCAGGAGCAACAACAAAATCTCCAGGAAATGCTGACCAAAATGGTAGCACTTACCAGGAAGAAAGAAAGCCCGGACATGACAGCCGAGCAGCGCCAGGAGCAGGAGGCCGATACAAAGTTTCGGCGAAGGGTGCTTGAAAGAAAGGACAAGGAAGCTGCTGAGCAGTCTACTAACATGAAGCAGATGGCGCTCTTATTTCAGGATACGGTTGGAATAATGATCCAACCAGAACCCCCAGCCGAGGATCTGCCGATAATCATTGAGGATGACAGAGGAGAAACATCAAATCCTCTTCTAGCCTTATCGGAAGCTAAGGAGGAAACAATCTCTAAGGCTGCTCCTGATGATTATATACTCAACAAATAAGAGCTCATTAAGAAAATGAAGCGGCTGGCCAAATCGTTAGAACTGGACAACCGTATCCAGGCTAGTATGACGAAATTAAATACCCACCGGGATATACGATCCTCAAGTTTGTAAAGACTCTGAATTTACTGTACAAAATTTTTCAGTTTAATATACAGAAAGGAGTTTACAAGCCTGAGTACAATTTATAAGTTAATTTTTATTTAAGAACAGAAAGAAGCCACTTGTAGCTCACTGGTAAAGCTCTTGCACTGCTGTGATGTAGCCTCTGTGTTCGAATCCCATCAGTCACATTATTTTTTTCTGGTTTTCTTTTTAAACTTTTTGGAAGGCCCAAAGTTTACACGTGCAATGCACACAAAAACGAAAAGACAGAAAAATCAAACATGTGCATAATGATTTAAATACAGAGAGGAACACGTGGCACAAATCCAACAACCCATCTCACCAAATCGACCAGCAGAAACCCTATATTGGCCGGCACCGATGGCCCCCCCATAGCCAAATGTCCACGGGCTTTGCACACTTGACACTTGGCCTATCCCTAACAGCCATGCACTGTTTGATTTCCTTGCAATCAAACAGAGACTCTTCAATTCACAATTTATCATCATTTTAATGCATTTTATTCATCTTTTTAATTCCAAAACCCTAATTCCACACTATAAATACTACCCCATGCCCTAGAATTTCCTCATTCTGAAAATTATAGCCAAAATTCTCAAAGTTTTCTAAGTACAAGAGGAGTACAGGTGGAGTTAGGAAGATATCAACTTTCGGTGAGAATTGAAGCAAGTTCCGGCGACCCCGCAACGCCACAACGACAAACCTCCTGTAACGACTCTAATTTTACTGTACAAAAATTTTTAAGTTAATATCCAGAATGGAGTTTTGCAAGCCTGAGTACACTTTATAAGTTATTTTTGTTTAAGAACAGTAAGAAATAACTTGTAGCTCATTGGTAAAGCCTTGCACTGCTATGACATAGCCCCTGTGTTCGAATCCCCTCAGGCACATATTATTTTTCCTAAATTTTCTTTTAAACTTTTTGGAAGCCCAAAAGTTTACACGTGCACTACACGTAAAAATGAAAACAAACACATGTAAAATGTTATATACAGCGACATGGACACGTGGCAAGCATCCGACGGCTCCCCTCCATTAGATGGCCGGCGAGATGGGGGTTTGGGCCGGCGACAGCAGGCATCCGTAAGGAAAAGTTCCCGTTCTCTGCACACAAAACCATTGTCTTACCACCATTACCCCTACACTGTTTGTTTTCTCTACAATTTAACAGAGAATTCAATTTCCCAATTAATCAAAATTTTAAATGCATTTTAATTCATTCTTTCAATTCCAAAACCCTAATTCCACACTATAAATACAACCTCATACCCTAACCCCTCCTCATTCTGAAATACCTAGCCAATATTATCAAATTTTTCTAAATACAAGTGGAGTTAGCAAGAGGTCGACTTCCGGCGAGAAATCGAGCAAGTTCCGGGGATCCCGCGACGCCACGGCGACGACACAATCTTCTTCTACCTCATCTTCATATTTCTAGCTAGTAAGTCCATCCCCATTCTACTCTTTCTTCTTAAAATGATCATTTTTCCAAAATATGTCGGTAAGTGGAGTTATACCGACATGTGATTCTAAAACCCTTGAAAATACATCTTTTCTTAAGCATTGCACATTCATATTCTACACCTTAATGGTTAATCATGAAACTAATAATTAGAAACAACTTTCACCCTAAATCATTATACTAAATAACTTTAAATTGAGTTTTACATTTAAATACCATAAACATTATTTTGACCATATTTAATTGTTTCGCTTACTATTACCTTTAGAAAACTTCATGGGGTAATGACCTGCCCCTCACATACACACATGTTTACATAGCATGATACTCTTTGAAACATAATTTTGTGGCGACTACAACTTTTCATTAAAATACCCTGAACTATAAAAACCCGGTTTTCTTTAGAATTGTATTACAAACTCTTTACGATTATGCCTCTACAACCCTTTTTGGGGAACCCGCTATTGGATGGTGTAGATTATCGCACATTCTCGGGATAGTAGAGCGAGATGCAGACCTCCTCACGGAGCATTCAGTCTCAAAAGATTTTAATACGATTTTTAAGAAAAACGACATTTTCTATTTAATAATAAAATTAATTTTTTTAAGATTATATAAATATTATCAAACTACATATTTTCAAGTTATAATAAAATTCCATGTTTTTCTAAAAATAAAAGAATGACAAGTTTCATTAAAATACCATCAAGTATCAATACAAGACAAGTATTACACTAAAATACCTTGAACTATTCAAGCTATGGAAATATTCACTAATATATCTCACTCTTTAAAATTCACCTCCATGAAAACCTTAAATAATATAAATAAATACTCGAGTTTTATTTTGAAAGTATATAAAATATTTTTCATAAAACCCCCTCGAGTTATATAAAATTACATTTAAGGACTTTAGTAAATATAGGTTTAAGCGGGATCAATTCTCTTGAGTCTCAGGGAGCTGGAGAAAGTGAATGCTTGTCTATTTAAGAGAGAAAAAAACTTAACGGAGTTATCAATGGTAATTGTCTTGGAAAAAGACACAAATCCTGTCGTCCATATGCAGCAGTTACCGATAATACCCGAACTTAATTCAGGATCCAAATCTATTTAAAGTGTCTGACTCAAATCTGAGTCTAACTCAATCTGAATCCAACCAGAATCCAATCCAAACATGAATCCAATCCAAACATGAATCAAATTCAACATGAATCTAAACTATAACATGTATACTTGAATCTGAACCTGAATACCAGAACAATATCTACATGCAAACATGACTTGACTTGACCGAACCATGGCTATGACTTGACTTGACTACATAACTACTTGATACATCCTGAAACTGTTTATATGAACAACTTATATCCATGGTCTCGGCAAGTCTGATAACTACAATTTATACAATACACATTACGGGGTTTAACGGGGTAGACTGGTTCGGAATGTATTAGAAGTGGAACGAGATGGTCATTAAAAGACACCTACCTGAACATCCATGCCGTTATCACGTGGGTTTTGACGCGGCCTTGTACTATCGATTACCATAGTCCACGGAGCAGGTTGGACTCCTCTCGTATACACAGATACATTCTGTACCAAGCTACAAACAACTACGTTAGTATAACAAACATATACTTATACCAATTACCGGTTCTATTCTCTTTATTTGAACTATTCCTATCTCTCTTTTGGGACTTACCGAGTGCTAGTTCGCTGACGACATTCCTGTATCTTTCTTTCTTTGAAATGTTCGTCAGGAGGACCGACTCTCAGGAGACCGAGCCCAGCCAGGAGGACTTGGATCAGTTCACAGAGGAGACAGACTTTTAACTTTTACTTGTACTTACATTTTCATTTGTATGCCACTGTTTAGGCATTTCTTTTATCATTGTACATTTTCTTTTCAAATCAGTTGTAATATAAAGAAAGAATGTTAATAAAAGTTGATGTTTAATTATTACATCTCTTGTTATTTTTGTGTATTCATTTATATTGCTTTTTTACGATTAACGTATTTATTTCTGAGTGAATACATCGGGTGCCGGCTATGCCTACTTCTCCGTACACCGGGAAGCGGGACGTGAAATCTCTCTCCTTCTACCTTCTCTTCATCTATCTATCTAGTAAGTCCCTTTCAATCTCTCTCCTTCTTCTATAAAAATCTCTTTTCAAAACATATGTCGGAAGTGGAGTTAACACCGACATCTTCTTTAAACCTATAAAATTCCACTTTTTCTTACATATTCTTCATGCATATTCCTATACCGTACTTATTAATATAAAACCAATGTTTAGAACCAATTTTTAATCAAGAATATCATGCAAAATAGCTTTAACTTAACTTTTATACTAAAATACCGTGAACTTTGTATATACCATATTTATTTGTTTTTCTTAAACATACCTTTAGAAAACTTCACGGGTTAATGACTTACCCCTCACAAACACACATGGTTCCATAGCATGATAACTCTTTCATGTAGATTTGTGTTTCGAGAAAATATTTCATTAAAATACCATTTACTACAAAAAGGGGTTTCTTTGGATTTGTATTTTAAAATTCCTTTGAAAATATACCTCTACAACCCATTTTAGGGGACCCGCTATTGGATGGTGTGGATTATCGCACATCCTTAGGCTAGTAGAGCAAGATATAGATCTCCTCACAGAGCATTCGGTCTCAAAAAGTTTTTTAAATACGGTTTTTAAGAAAAATGCATTTTTCTATTTAAATAAAATTATTTTTTTATAATTATATAAATATTACAAATCCATATATTTTCAAAATATAATAACTTTATTTTTTTTCAAATGAAAGAATTACAAGTTTCATCAAAATACCATCAAGATACCAACAAAAATCAAACTTTACAGTAAAATACCATGAACTTTCCAAACTAAGCTATTATCACTAAAATACCTCAAACCCTTAAAATTCATATCCATGAAAACCATAAATAAAATAAATAACTTCTAGAGATTTATTTTGAAACTATATTAAAAATATTTTTCATAAAACCCCCTCAAGCTATATAAAACGCTGTTAAGTACTTTAGTAAATATAGTTTTAAGTGGGATCAATTCTCTTGAGCCCCAGGGAGCCGGAGAAAATGAGTGATTGTCTATTTAAGGTAGAAAATTTAACGGTGTTATCAATGGTAATTGTCTTGGAAAAGGACACATATCCTGTCGTCCATGTGCAGCAGTTACCGATAACTTCCGAACCTAATTCAGAATTTAAATCAGTTATAAGTGTCTGACTCAAGTTTGAGTCTAAATCAAGATTGAATCCAAACTCAAACCAGAATCCAATTCAAACATGAATCCAAACTCTAACATGTATACTTGAACATGAACCTGAATATCAAATCTGAATACAAGACTTGACTTGACCGAATCATGGCTATAACTTGACATGACTACAAACTTACATCCTGAACCTGACTACTTGAACAACTTGTATACATGGTCTCGGCAAGCCATATAATCAATACAATACATTACGGGGTTAACGGTGTAGACTGGTACGGAATGTATAGCGTGGCACGAGATGATCACTAAAAGATACCTACATGAACTCTCATGCCGTTGTCCCGTGGGTTTTGACGGGGCGTTGTACTACATGTTACCATAGTCCACGGGGTAAGATGAACTTCTCTCGTATACATAAATACCTTATGTGCCAAGCTACAAACAACTACGTTAGAATAGCAATCTTATACATGTACATCTTACCAGTTCAATTCTCATTACTTGCTATATTCTTTCTTTCTTTTGGGACTTACCGAGCGCTAGTTCGCTGACGACATTCATGTCTATTTCTTTCTTTGGAATGTTCGTCAGGAGGACAGGACTCTCTCGAGATAGAGCCTAGCCAGGAGGACGTGGACCATCTCACATCCCAGCAGGACTTCTGGCTTCTTGTACTTACTTTTCATTTGGTATGGCACTGTTTAGGCATTCCTTTATATCATTGTGCTTTCCTTTTCAAAGCAGTTGTATTGTAAAGATGAATGTTAATAAAAGTTGCTGTTCATTTTATATCTCTTATCAATTCTTGTGCATTTTATACATATATTGCTTATTTACGCTTAACGTATTTATTTTTTAGTAAATACGTTGCGGGCTTGCGACGTCACCACTTCCGTACACTGGGAAGTGGGGCGTGATAGGTTTTGTTGGCGGCCCATACAGGTCAGTTCTGCATGGAATCCTAAACAATATATGTCACAAGAATTATATGAACCAATAACTATACATTCTTTACATTTCAAATTCCTTAAATCTATCCTAACATTTCCTTTTCTATCAAGGTCAAGGTTCATCGAACAACACGAGTACCAACGTCAATGGAAACACCCCACCATCTACTCTACCACCACCACCTACCATTGCAGCTCCCATTAACGAGTAAACGGTACTGCTTGAGGCGATCAAGAGCCTCTTGGAGGGTCAACAGTAGCAAACTGCTATCCGCATGCACCGTCCAGAGGTCGAGACACTTGGAGTCAAAAAATTCTGGGCACTGCACCCAAAACATTTCTCTGCAAAAGAGGGCCCACTGGAGGCAGAGGAATGGGATTAGTCTATCGAAGATGACCTGGCAGCAGCACAAGTGCCAGAGATTGCATGGGTGAGAGTTGTAAAGTTGCAACTAACAGATAACGCCAGAGTCTGTGGAAGACTGAAGAAAGCCGACTCGCCCAACCGATTGAATGGAAGACGTTTTGCGATATGTTTGACGCAAAGTACTTCTCTAAGACTACCCGTTTCGACATGGAACAACAGTTCATCCACTTACAACAAGGCTCGATGTGGAGCAAGTCCGTTGATGAATACGGTGCTGAGTTTACCATGCTAAGCAGGTAAGATATTGTCTCAATATTCACTGATATCACTTATTACACGGCTAACACAAGGTCGTAACAGGTTTGCGGCACACCTCATCCCAACTGCTGAAATCCGGGCATGACGATTTCAGCAAGGGTTGGACCCGGAAATCCAAGCCGCACTCGATACAGAGGATTTTCCAACCCATGATCTTGCTCTAAAGGTTGCACGACGTTAGGAGACAGTCGTGAAGAAGAAGGGCAGAACTCAGACTGCCGGTGTAAAACGCCCTGCCACTCAGATGACAGGAGGAGTCTCTTCCAGGATAACTTTTGCACTCAGGAGACCGGGAATAACATTTAACCGGCCCAGTCTAGACTTTTGCTTCTACTACAAGAAGAACGGACACCTGGCGAAAGACTGCAGGCATGTAAATAGCCCATGTTTAGTTTGTGGCGCATCCACTCACGCCATTGGAGCTTATCCATATCGTCTCAACCCTGCTCCAACACCAAGACCCGCAATCATGGTCCCGCAGCAGCCAGCTATTCAGGCTCCTGCACCTCATCTTGCTCTTCCTACTCCACCTCCACATGGACCTCCTGCATAGCCTCCTCATCAGTTCCATCAGCCACAGAGGAACATGCCTCAAGGGAAGAGGTACATGCCTCAGGGACAGAAGAATGTGCCTCCAGCAAGGAGGAATGTACCCCGATGTCAGGCTTTCACCATGACAGTTGAGGAAGCCGAGGCCACTGGCCAAGTTATCACTGGTAATTCCCAATCCTTTCATCTTTTCAATCCTTGTATACCTCTATATTTTCCAGTATCTAATACCAACCTCACACGACTTAGGTACTATACTAGCAGCCACCCTTCCTGCACTAGCATTGTTCGACTCTGGAGCGTCACACTGCTTCATGTCGCAAAGATTTGTGAGAACACATGCGATTCGCGTGAAGCCACTCATTTCAAGCTAGAATGTCAATTCCGGGAATGGAGTATTGAAGGCAACTATGGGATTGGATCAGTGTCCAGTTGTAGTTTGCGGATGAGAATTCTACGCGGATTTCAATGTACCGGACATTACAAACTTCGATGTTGTGTTGGGAATGGACCGGCTGGGAGTTTTCTATGCTACGATTGACTGCTGTCAAAGGAAGGTAGTATTTGAGATACCAGATCACCCAGTCTTTTACTTCAAGAGTGGAGATAGAACTTTGTTGCAAGGAATCTTCCATGCCAAGCCAAAGAATGCAAAAGTGTTTACTCTACCGGCGGAAGAAGAAAAGCAAGAGGTAGTTTGAGAGTTCGAGGATGTGTTTCCCGAAGATATAATAGGTTTTCCTCCTGATCGAGCTCTTGAATTCAGCATTGATTTACTACCTGGTGCGCAACTGGTAATCAAAGCTCCATACCGATTAAGTCCTGAAGGATTGAAGGAGATCCGTACTCAGTTGGACAAACTTCTGAAGAAAGGTTGGACTCGTCCTAGTACTTCAAGTTGGTGATCTTCAGTTTTTCTTATGAAGAAGAAAGAAGGTTCATACAGAATGTGTGTAGATTACCGAGCTCTGAATGAAGTGACGATAAAGAACAAGTATCCACTACCGCGTATCGGTGACCTTTTCGATCTCCTAAGTGGGTCTTGTGTATTTTTGAAGCTAGATCTTCGTTCGGGTTATCATCAGGTGAAGGTCAAAGAGTCTGATACTTCGAAGACAGCTTTCAGGACTCGCTATGGTCATTACAAATATCTCATAATGCCGTTTGGAGTGACCAATGCACCTGCTTTATTTATGAATCTGATGAACCATGTTTTCCGAGAGTATCTAGAAAGATTTGTTGTCATCTTTATCGACGATATCCTGGTGTATTCAAAGAATCGGAAAGAACACGCCGAGCTTTTACGAATTGTCCTGGAGATATTGAGACAACATCAGCTCTATACCAAGTATTGCAAGTGTGAATTTTGGGTAGATCAAGTCAGATTTCTCGGACATATCGTTTCAGGTGAAGGAATCTCCGTAGATCCAGCTAAGGTGTCAGCTATCAGCGAATGGCTGACACCAAAGACGGTGAAGGATATTCGAAGTTTCTTACGATTAGCAGGATACTACCGAAGATTCATTGAAGGTTTCTCGAAGATTGCAGCACCCCTGACCAAGCGCACACATAAAGATGAAGCATTCGTGTGGTCAGAAGCATGTGAACAATCTTTTGTAGAACTCAAGACAAGATTAACTTCAGCTCCTATTCTCATAATACCGAATCAATCTGGAAGATTCCCAATCCTGCACAGCCTCCTCGTCAGTTCCATCAGGCACAAAGGGACATGCCTCAAGGGCAGAGGAACATGCCCCAAAGACAGAAGAATGTTCCTCCAGCAAGGAGGAATGTACCCCGACATCAGGCTTTCACCATGACAGTTGAGGAAACCGAGGCCACTGACCAAGTTATCACTGGTAATTCCCAATCCTTTCATCTTTTCAATCCTTGTATACCTCTATATTTTTTCTGTATCTAAAACCAATCTCACACAACTTAGGTACTATACTATAGCCACCCTTCCTGCACTAGCACTGTTAGACACTAGAGCATCACACTGCTTCATGTCTAAAAGATTTGTGAGAGTACATGCGATTCTCGTGAAGCCACTCATTTCAAGCTGGAATGTCAGTTCCGGGAATGGAGTATTGAAGGCAACTATGGGATTGGATCAGTGTCTATTTGTAGTTTGCGGACAAGAATTCTACGCGAATTTCAAAGTACCGGACATTCCAAACTTCGATGTTGTGTTGGGAATGGACTGGTTAAGAGTTTTCTATACTATGAATGACGTCGTCAAAGGAAAGTAGTACTTGAGATACTAGATCACCCAGTCTTTTACTTTAAGTGTGGAGATAGAACTTTGGAGTAAGGAATCTTCCGTGCCAAGCCAAAGAATGCAGAAGTGTTTACTCTACCGGCGGAAGAAGAAAAACCAGAGGTAGTTTGAGAGTTCGAGGATGTGTTTCTAGAAGATATAACAGGTTTGCCTCCCAATCGAGCTCTTGAATTCAGCATTGATTTACTACCTAGTGCGCAACCGGTAATCAAAGCTCCGTACCGATTAAGTCTTGAATGATTGAAGGAGATCCGTACTCAGTTGGACAAACTTCTGAAGAAAGGTTGGACTCGTCCCAGTACTTCATGTTGTGGATCTCCAGTTTTGC
The DNA here is from genome assembly GCA_030015575.1 of Agapanthus africanus. NCBI lineage: Eukaryota > Viridiplantae > Streptophyta > Magnoliopsida > Asparagales > Amaryllidaceae > Agapanthus > Agapanthus africanus. The sequence goes on along the minus strand of CM057350.1, from coordinate 52,131,652 downwards.
TTGTGAAGAGAAAGAAGGTTCATACAGAATATGTGTAGATTACCGAGCTCTGAACGAAGTGACGATAAAGAACAAGTATCCACTACCGTGCATCGATGACCTTTTCGATCCGCTAAGTGGGTCTTATGTATTTTTGAAGCTAGATCTTCGTTCGGGTTATCATCAGGTGAAGGTCAAAAAGTCTGTTATTCCGAAAACGACGTTCAGGACTCGCTATAGTCATTATGAATATCTCGTGATGCCATTTGGAGCGACCAATGCACCTTTTATATTTATGAATCTGATGAACCAAGTTTTCCGAGAGTATTTACACAGACTTTTTGTCATCTTCATCGACGATATCCTGGTGAATTCAAAGAATCGGAAAGAACACGCCAAGAATTTACGGATTGTCCTAGAGACATTACGACAACATCAGCTCTATGCCAAGTACAGCAAGTGTGAATTTTGGCTAGATCAAATCGGATTCCTCAGATATACCGTTTCAGACGAAGGAATCTCAGTAGATCCAGCTAAGGTGTCAACTGTCAGTGAATGGCCGACACCGAAGATGGTGAAGGATATTCAAAGTTTCTTAGAATTAGCAGGATACTACCGAAGATTCATTGAAGGTTTCTCGAAGATTGCAACACCTCTGACCAAGCTCACACATAAAGATGAAGCATTCGTGTGGTCAGAAGCATGTGAACAATCTTTTGTAGAACTCAAGACAAGATTAACTTCAGCTCCTATTCTCATAATATCGGATCAATCTGGAAGATTCATCGTACATAGTGATGCATCCGGTAAGGGATTAAGATGTGTTCTACACCAGCATGGAAAAGTTGTAGCCTTTGCATCAAAACAGCTGAAAGTTCATGAGCGTAACTATCCAACACATGATCTGGAGTTGGCAGCCGTTCTCTTTGCACTTAAAATTTGGCGTCACTATATTTTGGGAGAATGAGTAGATATATACACTGACCACAAGAGTCTGAAGTATGTATTTACTCAGAAGGAATTGAACATGCTGCAGAGAAGATGGCTAAAACTTATGGCGGACTTCGACATCAACCAACAGTATCATCCCGGGAAGGTGAATGTAGTTCCTGATGCACTTAGCCGTCAACCTTTAGCAATGAATCTCACCGCTCAGTGGAAGCTACAGCAGGAATTACATGGATTGGCGATCGAAGTAGTTATGCCAGGTAACGCTACGTATTTGATGAACTTACAAGTCGAGTCTACTATTGTCAATCAGATCAAAAGAGCTCAAGCAAATGATGCCAACCTACAAAAGATCTGAGAACAAGTAGAAAATAGACTTAGAACCAACTTAATCATCCACGAAGACGGATCCTTGAGATAAGGAAGTAGATTGTGTGTACCACATGGCACAGTTCGATAAGAGTTGATGAAAGAAGCTCATAGCTCTCCGTACTCAATACACCCCGGTGGTACCAAAATGTATAAGGATCTATGGCAACACTACTGGTGGCATGGAATAAAGCGCGATGTAGCCAAAAGCGTAGCCAAGTGTTTGATGTGTCAGCAAGTAAAGGCTGAACATCACAGAACTGCTGGTTTACTTCAACCGTTACCAATCCTAGAATGGAAATGGCGGCACATTACCATGGACTTCGTGACTGCCCTTCCTCACAGCATGAAGGGTAACGACGCAGTATGGGTTATTATGGATCGACTCACCAAGTCGGCACATTTCATCCCATTTCGAGTTGGCCAATCTACCGAGACGTTAGCAAAAAAATACATGGAGGTAAGCATGAATCTAAAGTATGATATAACCTCAAGATGTACTATTTTTATACCCATGAACTCATGCAGGAGATCGTGAGATTACATAGAGTACCGGTTTGCATCATCACTGATCGTGACACCAGATTCCGATCACAGTTTTGGCAGAGTCTGCAAACTAGCCTGGGAACAAGTCTGAACTTCAGCACGGCTTACCATCAATAAACGGACGAACAATCCAAGCGGACAATTTAGATTTTGGACGACATGCTAAGAGCTTGTATGTTAGACTTCGGAGGTTCGTGGGAAGATCACCTACATCTTGTAGAGTTTTCATACAACAACAGCTATCAGGCGAACATTGGAATGACACCATTTGCAGCTCTCTATGGAAGGAAGTGTCGATCACCACTAAGTTGGGACGACATCGAAGATCGTGAACTCCTAGGACCAGAGGTGATCATGGAAACTGTGGACGTAGTTCGCACAATCATGGAAATAATGCGCATAGCCCAAGACCGACAGAAGCACTGGGATAATGCAAAGCGTTGACACCTGGAGTTCCAACCTGGAGATCATGTTTTCTTAAAGATCTCTCCTGTAAGTGCACGGCGGCGCCCCGGCCGTCAATCCGACGCCGGAATGCGGAAACGAAACTTTTCTAAAAACTAGAAACCGGCACCACCGCGCACTAAAATCCCGGATCGGGCCATTAACTTAACTCTAGCAAACTAGAAAAAGAGTAGAGGGCTATACCGAGCGATCCGTGTCCTTCGGTCTTCGGCCTCCACTCCGATCTCCTCGCGGAATCTCCGGTCTTCAGCTCCTCGTCAGAACGGGCACCACATCGCCGGGTTCTTTTACGGGCACCCACCTCTGGACCGAGGCAACTCGGGCATGAAGTTGGCGAGTCGACGTGTCCAAGAAATCCTGTAGATGAAGTGTAGGTTCACTTGTCTCAAGAGGGTAGTGAAGTTTCCATATTGGAGGTGAAGAAGGAACTTTGAAATGGAGATTTTAAACATTGATGCAAAAATGAGATGGACATTTTTCTCCACAACCAAAATGAACTCTCCCCCTCACCCAAAAGTGGCCGGCCCCTTGATGATAAAATGGTGGAGGGAATCATCAAAATAATGCAAGAAAGAATAGGTATGTTAATGAGAAGAAAAATGGTCACACCATTTCTAATCTAATCATATCAAAATCCATCACCATTAATGCAAAGGAAATGATGGAAAAAGAATCTCATGATGCTACAACCATCATGAAGCAACAAATCACAAATAACACCTCCACAAAAGATAATTTGCACACTTGCAAATAACCCCCTCAATCGGAAAAGTCCGGCCGTGAAAGAACAAAGGAAAACTGGCCGGAACGGAATGCAAACTGGCAACTTCAGAAAACTGATCCCGTAATAAATTACAGGAAAACCCCGCGACTGTATATACATACCCGCATTTGTATTGCGACCGAATACAAATGCAAAGAGACAAAATCCGCACTGCACAATACTAGGATCCGGCTTAAACCAAAGCCCGCTAGTATTATCTGTCCGATCATGATCTGTGCAATACCGCACGGATAAGATCGAACCCTGCCATATCTCCATACGGCCTCTACAGCGTTTCACCCGAAACTTGAGAAAACGGTCTGTGGGGGACTCTAAAGACTCGTCAATACTTTGGCTGTGGATTTAACCACTAGCACGTCAGAGGTATTAGCCTATACGTAACGGGCTACCAGGTATTGACCAAAAGGGACGTCGATGAGCGAACTCATCCTGACACCCTATTGAGCCTGTCAGTGACAATATCCGTACAGTCCGGTCCGTTCGTCTATGAGCATCGCATGGCGGGCCTAAGGGGTTGGTAAAAGTCAGACCTCCAAAAGCGGTACAAGTCGTGTCGGAGTGTAGCCCATAACACCCTGAGATATTACTGGAATACCTACCAGTAAATCTCCTGCCTTGGCCAAGGACTTCGTGTAATGGCTCTCCTAGACACAGCGCGACCTCACCCCTAATACCGGGAGAAACGAACCCCTGAAGGTCCGCTCACTGCCTCCTTGTGGCTCGGGACTGTACCCAACTAAAACCTGTTTGCACGTCTCCTTTGAGCGTGGTAGGGTAGTAATCAAAGTACAGTGGGAACTCACACGAGATAAATGACGATCTCAGGTCGATGAACTAACCTGTACACATGTCACCAGGGAACTGCTATCTGACGTCAGGTATAAGACCAACTAGCATGTTCCCGGCGAGTCCTGTCCGGTGTACTCATAACCCAATGAGCACCTGTATACATCTTAGGTGAACCAACTGACACCAGTGGCTTGTGAGACCGGCCACCGCCCCTCATCGGGGTCTCGACTGTATACACTAGTCTACTCTGGAGTATCGATGCCCTGTCTCGAAACTCTCTCGACCAGTGACCTTTTAAGGATGTGCTTATAGACTCCAGCTCCCACGTATATGATCGTCCTCATAGTGCTGGCAGTCAAGCAAGAATCCTAGGGGCTCTATCAACATGCAATAGTGATCAGTAATGTCACCTAAAGCAGTACACGATGATAAATATAAACCAGATAGCATACTATCATCTTGAGTAAGACTGTCCTACCGGTATAGGTCCTCCCTCAATTATTGCAATCACGTGCCTGTGATCCAATAATTGACTCTGAGGGCACTATCTCCAACAATCTCCCACTTGCACTTAAGACTAATTATTGCGATGTCGCATACTCACAGCCTGTGTGATACCGATCACCCAACTCCTCTACTAGTCAGTCTCACAAAGCTTGTTTGCGAAACTATTGCGTTCGAGGAATAGCCTCAGTGAGTGGATCCGCTCTGATGTTTCTTTCTATGTCTCTGTATATCTCAAGTTCGCGGAGAAAGCCATCTCCTGAAATGAGCAATACCTGTCTTAGAATATGTTTGGATGTCTGATGGGACCTAGTTCATAAGTGAAATCCAAATCCAAACTTCTTAGACTGTATCGTCGACTGAACTTAATCAGTGTCCTGCGCCATGCCTCCTTCAGTATCCGCCTGGACCACCTGTCCATAATACTGCCCATCGCCAGAGGGAAAACTATAACTCTGACAGTCACTCTGTTATCCAGGTCATCTTGGAAGCCTGGAATGATAACCGTCTCCCAAAAGAGACGGCCGTTATCATATCCCTAGAACACGCACTTATGTTCTAAAACTGCTTCCGACCGTTTCTCCAGGATTGGATTAATATCATCTTATTGCATCTAGTGCAAAAACAATATCTGGTGTGGTACTTGACATCTCATGATTGACTCAATTGCCTAAGCAAGTGATCTGCCAATCATGCACATCCCTCTCTACTTTAGTCTGTAAGACACCTTTAGAGAGGGTGACTCCATCACCTGCAGGTACTCTACCGTGCCAGGAGTCGTCCATTCTAAATACTCATAGAATGCTGTCTAAGAACCCAGATTGGGAAACTACCCAAATCTAAACTATAAATCTAGTATCCAGAATGTCTGATATAATATCCAAGTCCCATGTGGAGAAACCACTGTGTGACAACCAAAGAATAACCGATCGTAGTATAGGAATATCACATCCTACTCTGTGTATGTCATCCAAATACCAGGACATCATACCCTACTACCTTCTTAACAGATCCATCCCCTATCCTAATGAAGTCAAACCTATGACTGTCACATCAGAAATAGATAATTTATCTCCGCTATATCTGCTTTAGTCTATAAATAGACACAAGCCACCTGTCCACCAATGCTTCCGCTGCTCCCACTGACCACGACAACCCTCTGGCAGAGTCATATACACGTACACTTCTAAAGCAAGTTTAGAACGACGCTATACTCATCCTCCTGCCGGATCTCACAGTCTGGAACAACAGCAATGGCAAGTCTGGGTAAACAAGAACCTCCCTGTCACCGTCCTTGAGGCTACCGGAGTACCTCTCGGGTGCCTGAGGTTACCCACTATATCTGCGGAGTGGCCAATGAAATGTCAAACCAAATTGAATCTATAGGTTCATATCAAATTTTCCGTAATAGTTTGCGGTTCTGGAATCACTTCCAGTTCTACCATACTCCCACTACTGTTTTCTGAAAAAATCCATTTTTATTAAAACTGTGGCGAGTCAAGAACAATATCACTATTGATCTTCCAGAGGGTAGAAAGTCAACCCTCGTCATAGCCTGGGTCAACCCACAAACAGCCACTACAGAAACGTGCCTTGAGTTGTCCAGAGTCTGGTTTTAAGCATAAGCCAGACAACTCCCCGTACCTTAACAGTGTCAAGATATGAACTGTTCTATATCCAATACAGTAACAGAAGCACTGATTTAATTGAACCAGATTCAAATCATGCAACTGTCTCCAGTGCATGTCAAGTAAATGGAGAGAGGCCGATCAGCGTTACTCAACTTAAGAGTGCTTCCAATTATGAGTAACCTGAAAGAGAAGCAAGTTCTCTTAATCATTACTATCAACTGAATACCATACACAAGTATCTACATCTTCGACCACCTTGAAGAATCCCGATACTTGCAACACCTGGTTCTCTACTTTATTCATATACTTATAACTTCTCAAAACTTGGACCTTGTGTTTCTACGAAACACACGTCTAAGACCCAGAGAAGTCACAAGTAAACAGAATCTAGTACGAGTACCAACCCCTCTGTCCTAATGGACACTGGACAACATACAATACTCTGTATAAGTCCTATGAGTCTAATAACTCAAACCCTGTGCGTCGTAGGTTGAAAACTGTACTATGGTTATGAAGAATTACACCGATGTTTAATGCTTCTTACCTAACCATCCACTGATATAGATAAATGTCACAGACATAATTTCAAAAAGTTATATCTCACTCTATGAAAATAGACGTACAGATATATCAATTTGAAATTGGTGCATAACAACGGATATTCAAAACCAAACATTTGCCTTCCGGCAAACAGCCCAGGCGATTTCCTCAAATATCACCAATTACAATGAATTCCGATATAATGAGGATGATCACCTAATTCCCAATAGCTTACTCCCACTCATCATCTGTAAAACCATACAGATATGAGAAGCATACCTGGTAAATGCATACCCTAGAGTAAGTGTCTAATTGGGAAATCAGTTTTCTTCTAACAGTACACAGTGAAAGTGAAACATTGAAATGTTTCGTAGGGGTTTTCGGGTATTCCTAGTAATGCCTCTTCCATTATCCAGATTCATAACTGTAACCGTATATTTCTTCGCCATCTCTCCAAATCCATTCATATGTCTTTAGTCATTACCTTCTGTACACCCCTTTAGGCCAAATGGTTTTCTTTCTTCCCTACCGTTCGGCACCAGCCTATGGTTTAGAAGAAGACTATCCAATAAGCATAATGGGTGTACTGTCCTAATCCTAGGAATACTCACAATGCAATATAAGGTGAATATAAAAGACAACCGAATAAACCTTATTCCTATTTCTCCTGAATTAGAATCCATCCCCGAACTGGAATAAGTTCCTTTCGAGTTCGTATATAACCATACGATGGAATATCCAATAAACTGTGGATCTTCGTAGTGATACGGAGTGTCCTGAAGAAATACAAAGGTGAAGTGGAAGTGGTAATGAAATACTTGGCTTGGTCGTGAATATCAGTCGCAATTTACTTTGCCCTCTTACCAATCCCTTTATTTGTCTTAACTTAATACCTTCTGTACACCATCGTTACGCTAGTTGGTTTTCTTCATTCCCTACCGGTCGGCACCTGCCTATGGTTTGGAAGAAGACTATCCAATAAGCATAATGGGTGTACTATCCCCTAATCCAAGGAGCACTCGCAACCTGAGAGAAGGTAAAATGAAAAGACAACTGAATAGTCCTATTCGTTTTCTCCAGAACCGGAAACCATCCTCGAATAAATTCCTTCGAGTTCGTATATAACCATACGATGGTTTTGTCCAATGGAAGTAGACGTTCGTAGTAATACGGGGTGTCCTGGAGAAAAGCGTAAAAGTAGGAGTGGCACTGAGGTTTCCAACTCAGACAGTCCAAAAGCCAGTCTTATAAGAAGATTCGGTCAACTTGGTCACTGAGTCATAGTCTAAGGTCGGGACAATGGTCGCTGCCAAAGAGAGAGAGAGAAAAGAAACACTCAGCGTGCACTCTAACCTAGATCAGAATGGTTATCACTTTATCTAATCAGGAAACCTCCCACTGTACCGTCAAATTCTCCTCCAAACCTGAAAGGAGAATTAGTCGGGATCACCCGAGGAGTAAACCAACTCATCAGTGGGAATCGGGATCCAACTATCATCGCATGATAACGTGACGGAATCCGCTCACGTTATCACACTCCAGAAGGTATGCGCATATCTGGCAAGTTTCAGTTTCTTTAGAAACTCCCGATGTGATTTTTACCCCATGCTCTTATGACCTTGACGAAGGTCAACAAATCATAAGTCACATGTCAAGTTCTACCCGTCATTGTCCAGGTTAATTTGAACCCACCCGTACAAGCCCTTGAAAAAGGTCAACAAGGCTATACGACTGTCCCAAACCAACGCATCTATCTATGCAGCAGAAAGGTAACAAGCAGCTACCATACACTATGCCTTGACGAAGGTCAAAAAACATAGCATGAATACTACGTGCTACCCGTCTGAAATGACGAAGGGCTACGAATGGTTTCTGGCGAAAAACCTTTAACATAATGAACTTGATATCGTTGAAAGAACTGGATAGCTTTATAAAAATATAGTGGCGAAAACCTTTGCTAAAGAGGTCACTCCCGGTGAAGGGATCTCGGCTCTTTCCCCGTAGAATGAGGTGGAGGATATTCCTACTGAATACCACAATGCAAAGCAGAAGTAAACGACTATAGTGAAGTTATTGCCCTGACGCAAACTTCTATCCAAGGGGTCACTCCCGGTGAAGGGATCTCGGCCCTTGCCTCGTCGACTGAGGTGCTGGATATTCAAAACCGAATACCACTGTGCAAAACAAAAGAGAACGTCCTTGCAATAACAGCTTTTTGAAAAATGTTCCAACAACATCAGAATAGGTTTGTTTAGCTTACATTGATCCGAATCAATGCAGTCCCATCAATTGATCACACCAATAAAGAATGAAAATAATGATGTACGTATATGCCATCCGCATTCGCCACTGGGTCCCGTCATCACCCGTTAGGTTACTTAACTAACCACAGAGCGGGGACTGGACTAGCGCGGATGCAAAACATATACAACATCTACTAGTATATATATCAATATATAATATTCGCTCAAGACATGATAAAATGCAACATCACAGAAATGTAACCAACATCACAGAACAATACATATATCTGGGATCCCCTGGTTTCATAGAGCCGCTACTGAAAGCCGACATTCCCCTGGTCGTGTGGATAGCCTGTGCAATGAAATCCTAGACCCCTACGGACGCGGCAAGTTACCCGCCAAAACCTGAAGCGAGGCAACCCCCTTCAGCAACGTGAATGGACCACCCAGCACTTCATGGAATCCGGTAACTTGGGCACCCCTCCTTGGGTCAACCTGTACCCCCTACGAGTGCGGCGAATAGCCCGCCAATTCTAGAGTGAAGCCCCCTCCGTCTCAATGCCATGAGATGCGGGCCCGTTGCCCTCTAGAACCCGGCTATCCGTACACCCCTCCGCGGGGTAATCCTAGTACAGAAAGTAAAATATACATACAACGGGTACATCGACCTCAGCCCGGTCGGGCCCCAAAAGAATAATATACAAATAGGCAGTGACGACAGTCCACATGTCGGACGCTCGCCCCGCAATATCAAATGTACATAAATAACCAAACTGTACTAACATTGCATCCAGGCTATCCCCCACAACCAATCCGCAACATCACAGCACAACACAGAATATCAACGTGAATGTCACGTTCGCAAATCCGTCTAAAAGGGCTATAGCAGTTAGACAGGATTTACCGATCAAATGACATTCACGGTCGCAGATATAATGTAAATACTGTGAACTAACATGTTTAAAATTTTCGATCGATCAAATTTACCGAAGTGGGCCCCAAGCACTACTGTAGCACTCACAGAAAATCTGGGCCTAAACAGAACATTCCAAAAAACCCCATTTCCAAGTCCAAAGAGCTCTGTAGAAAATTGGTATGGTGATCACCTATTACTGCGGTGGAACCGCGGCCAGAACAGGGGTTTGGCCGCGGTTCCGCGGTCGATCTACAGTGTCACATGACCAATTTTTCACAAAAGTCTTAAAACTTCCTGCATGTGTTTCTGCAATGTACTGAAAAAAATTTCGAGCCAAAAACAAATCGACAGAAAACAGATGCTTTGAAATCGGGTTTTCGGAAAATCCGTTCGATCGAACTCGTAAACACGTTAGAGTAAGCTAGACTGGGTTAATGGCATGGCTCTGATACCATTGTAAGTGCACGGCGGCACTCCAGCCGTCAATCCGACGCCGGAATGCGGAAACGAAACTTTTCTAAAAACTAGAAACCGGCACCACCGTGCACTAAAATCCCGGATCGGGCCATTAACCTAACTCTAGCAAACTAGAAAAAGAGTAGAGGGATATACCGAGCGATCCGTGTCCTTCGGTCTTCGGCCTCCACTCCGATCTCCTCGCGGAATCTCCGGTCTTCAGCTCCTCGTCGGAACGGGCACCACATCGCCGGGTTCTTTTACGGGCTCTCACCTCTGGACCGAGGCAACTCGGGCACGAAGTTGGCGAGTCGACGTGTCCAAGAAAAGCTGTAGATGAAGTGTAGGTTCACTTGTCTCAAGCGGGTAGTGAAGTTGCCATATTGGAGGTGAAGAAGGAACTTTGAAATGGAGATTTTAAACTTTGATGCAAAAATGAGATGAACATTTTTCTCCACAACCAAAATGAACTCTCCCCCTCACCCAAAAGTGGCCGGGCCCTTGATGATAAAATGGTGGAGGGAATCATCAAAATAATGCAAGAAAGAATAGGTATGTTAATGAGAAGAAAAATGGTCACACCATTTCTAATCTAATTATATCAAAATCCGTCACCATTAATGCAAAGGAAATGATGGAAAAAGAATCTCATGATGCTACAACCATCATGAAGCCACAAATCACAAATAACACCTCCACAAAAAATAATTTGCACACTTGCAAATAACCCCCTCCATCGGAAAAGTCCGGACGTGAAGGAACAAAGGAAAACTGGCCGGAACGGAATGCAAACTGGCAACTTAAGAAAACTGATCTCGTAATAAATTACAGGAAAATCCCGCGACTGTATATACATACCCGCATTTGTATTGCGACTGAATACAAATGCAAAGAGACAAAATCTACACTGTACAATACTAGGATCCGGCTTAAACTAAAGCCCGTTAGTATTATCTGTCCGATCATGATCCGTGCAATACCGCACGGATAAGATCGAACCCTGCCATATCTCTATACGGTCTCTACAGCGTTTCGCCCGAACTTGAGAAAACGGTCTGTGGGGGACTCTAAAGACTCGTCAATACTTTGGTTGTGGATTTAACCACTAGCACGTCAGAGATATTAGCCTATACGTAACGGGCTACCAGGTATTGACCAAAAGAGAAGTCGATGAGCGAACTCATCCTGACACCCTACTGAGCCTGTCAGTGACAATATCCGTACAGTCCGGTCCGTTCGTCTATGAGCATCGCATGGCGGGCCTAGGGGGTTGGTAAAAGTCAGACCCCCAAAAGCGGTACAAGTCGTGTCGGAGTGTAGCCCATAACACCTTGAGATATTACTGGAATACCTACCAGTAAATCTCCTGCCTTGGCCAAGGACTTCGTGTAATGGCTCTCCTAGACACAGCGCGACCTCACCCCCAATACCGGGAGAGACGAACCCCTGAAGATCCACTCACTGCCTCCATGTGGCTCGGGACTGTACCCAACTAAAACCTGTTTGCACGTCTCCTTTGAGCGTGGTAGGGTAGTAATCAAAGTACAGTGGGAACTCATACGAGACAAATGACAATCTCAGGTCGATGAACTAACCTGTACACATGTCACCAAGGAACTACTATCTGACGTCAGGTATAAGACCAACTAGAATGTCCCCGGCGAGTCCTGTCCGGTGTACTCATAACCCAATGAGCACCTGTATACATCTTAGGTGAACCAACTGACACCAGTGGCTTGTGAGACCGGCCACCGCCCCTCGTCGGGGTCTCGACTGTATACACTAGTCTACTCTGGAGTATCGATGCCCTGTCTCGAAACTCCCTCGACCAGGGACCTTTTAAGGATGTGCTTATAGACCCCAGCTCCCACGTATATGATCGCCCTCATAGTGCTGGCAGTCAAGAAAGAATCCTAGGGGCTCTATCAACGTGCAATAGTGATCAGTAATGTCACCTAAAGCAGTACACGATGATAAAGATAAACCAGATAGCATACTATCATCTTGAGTAAGACTGTCCTACCGGTATAGCTCCTCCCTCAATCATTGCAATCACGTGCCTGTGATCCAATAATTGACTCTGAGGGCACTATCTCCAACATCTCCAAACCGAGAAGTGGTCCTCTTTGGTAAGAGGGGTAAACTCAGTCCGAGATATATAGGACCGTTCGACAATCTCGAACAAGTCGGAGAAGTGGCATACCGTTTGGCACTACCACCCTCATTAGAAAGAGTGCACAATGTGTTCTATATATCCCAGCTCCGAAGATATGTGAGCTACCCCAGTCACATCATTGATCACTCCGAGCCCACGGTAAAGACAAACCTAACTTTTAAGCAACAACCCGTTGAGATCCTAGATCGAAATGGGAAGACGCTGCGGAACAAAGAAGTAAACTTGGTCCGAATGATGTGGAGAAAAGATTCACCAAGAGAATCGACGTGGGAACGAGAAAATGACATTTCTTTTATGTAAATGTAAATGTAAATTTCGAGAACGAAATTTTTATAAGGAGGGTAGAATGTAACGGCTCTGAATTTACTGTACAAAATTTTTCAGTTTAATGTACAGAAAAGAGTTTACAAGCCTGAGTACAATTTATAAGTTAATTTTTGTTTAAGAACAGCAAGAAGCCACTTGTAGCTCACTGGTAAAGCTTTACACTGCTGTGACGTAGCCCATGTGTTCGAATCCCATCAGACACATTATTTTTTTTAATTTTTCTTTTAAACTTTTTGGAAGCCCAAAAGTTTACACGTGCAATGCACATAAAAATGAAAAGTTTGATGAAATAAACATGTGCAAAAGAGTATTAATACTGAAATGAACACGTGGCACCAATCCGACGGCCCCAATCCCACAAACGACCGGGGAGATTGTCATTTACTGTACAAAATAAGAGCTCATCAAGCAAATGAAGCGGCTGGCCAAATTGTCAGAACTGAGCAACCGTATCCAGGCTAGTATGACTAAATTACATACCCGCCGCGATATACGATCCCCAAGTTTGTAACGAATCTGAATTTACTGTACAAAATTTTTCAGTTTAATATACAGAAAGGAGTTTAAAAGCCCGAGTACAATTTATAAGTTAATTTTTGTTTAAGAACAGCAAGAAGCCACTTGTAACTCACTGGTAAAGCTCTTGCACTGCTGTGACGTAGCCCCTGTGTTCGAATTCCATCATATACATTATTTTTTTCTGATTTTCTTTTTAAACTTTTTGGAAGCCCAAAAATTTACACGTGCAATGCACACAAAAACGAAAAGACAGAAAAATCAAACATGTGCACAATGGTTTAAATACAGAGAGGAACACGTGGCACAAATCCAACAACCCATCTTAACAAATCGACCGGCGGAAACCCTATATTGGCCGGCACCGACAGGCCCCCCATAGCCAAATGTCCCCGGGCTTTGCACACTCGACTCTTGGCCTACCCCTAACTCCCCTGCACTATTTGATTTCCCTGCAATCAAAAAGAGACTCTTCAATTCACAATTTATCATCATTTTAATTCATTTTAATTCATGTTTTTAATTCCAAAACCTTAATTCCATACTATAAATACTACCCCATGCCCTAGCCTTTCCTCATTCTGAAAATTATAGCCAAAATACATAAAGTTTTCTAAGTACAAGAGGAGTACAAGTGGAGTTAGCAAGAGATCAAATTCCGGCGAGGATCGAAGCAAATTTCGGTGAACCCGCGACGCCACAACGACAAACCTCCCTCCTTCTACCTTCTCTTCATCTATCTAACCAGTAAGTCCCTTCCAATCCCTCTCCTTCTTCTATGAAAGTCTGTTTTCAAAACATTTGTCGGAAGTGGAGTTAACACCGACATCTTCTTTTAAAGCTCTAAAATTCCACTTTTTCTTACATATTCTTCATGAATATTCCTACACCATGCTTATTAAGATAAAACCAATATTTAGAACAATTTTTTAAATCAAGAATATCATTCAAAATAGTTTTAACTTAACTTTTACACAAAAATACCGTGAACTTTGTATATACCATATTTATTTGTTTTGCTTAAACATACCTTTAGAAAACTTCACGGGGTAATGACCTACCCCTCAAAAACACACATGGTTCTATGGCACGATAACTCTTTCATGTAGATTTGTGTTTCGAGAAAATATTTCATTAAAATACCTTTACTACAAAAACGGTTTTCTTTGGAATTGTATTTTAAAATTCCTTTGCAAATAAATCTCTACAACCCTTTTTTGGGGACCCGCTATTGGATAGTGCGGATTATCGCACATACTTGAACTAGGAGAGTGAGATGCAGACCTCCTCACGGAGCATTCTGTCTCGAAAGGTTTTTTAAATACGGTTTTTAAGAAAAACGCATTTTTCTATTTAAATAAAATTATTTTTTTATAATTATATAAATATTACAAATCCATATATTTTCAAAATATAATAACTTTATTTTTTTCAAATGAAAGAATTACAAGTTTCATCAAAATACCATCAAGATACTAACAAAAGTAAAACTTTACAGTAAAATACCATGAACATTCCAAACTAAGCTATTATCATTAAAATACCTCAAACCCTTAAAATTCATATCTATTAAAACCCTAAATAAAATAAATAACTTCTCGAGGTTTATTTTGACACTATATTAAAAATATTTTTCATAAAACCCCCTCGAGCTATATAAAACGCTGATGAGGACTTTAGTAAATATAGGTTTAAGCGGAATCAATTCTCTTGAGCCTCAAGGAGCCGGAGAAAGTGAGTGCTTGCCTATTTAAGGTAGAAAACTTAATGGTGTTATCAATGGTAATTGTCTGTCGTCCATGTGCAGCAGTTACCGATAACACCCGATCCTAATTCAGGATCTAAATCAGTTATAAGTGGCTGACTCAAGTCTGAGTCTAAATCAAGCTTGAATCCAAACTCAAACCAGAATCCAATTCAAACATGAATCCAAACTCTAACATGTATACTTGAACATGAACCTGTATCAAACCTGAATACAAGACTTGAATTGACCGAACCATGGTTATAACTTGACATGACTACAGGCTTAAATCGTGAACCCGACTACTTGAACAACTTGTATCCATGGTCTCGGCAAGACATATAATCAATACAATACATTATGGGGCTATCGGAGTAGATTGGTACGGAATGTATAGCGTGGCACGAGATGATCACTAAAAGATACCTACATGAACTCCCGTGCCGTTGTCCCGTCGGTTTTGACGGGGCCTTGTACTACTTGTTACCATAGTCCACGGGGTAAGATGGACTTCTCTCGTATACACAAATAGCTTCTGTACCAAGCTACAAACAACTATGTTAGAATAGCAATCTTATACTTGTACATCTTACCAGTTCAATTCTCATTACTTACTATATTCCTTTCTTTCTTTTGGGACTTACCAGGCGCTAGTTCGTAGACGACATTCCTGTCTATTTCTTTCTTTGGAATGTTCGTCAGGAGGACATGGCTCTCTCGAGATAGGGCCTAGCCAGGAGGACGTGGACCAGCTCACTTTCCAGCAGGACTTCGAGCTTCTTGTACTTACTTTCATTTGGTATGCCACTGTTTAGGCATTCCTTTATATCATTGTACTTTCCTTTTCAAAACAGTTGTATTGTAAAAATGAATGTTAATAAAAGTTGCTGTTCATTTCATATCACTTGTCAATTCTTGTGCATTATATATATATATATATATATTGCTTATTTACGCTTAACGTATTTATTTCTTAGTACATACGTTGCGGGCTTGCCACATCACCACTTCCGTACACTGGGAAGTGGGGCATGACGGGTTTTCTTGACGGCCCATACAGATCAGTTCTATATGGAATCCTAAGCAATATATGTCACAAGAATTATATGAATCAGTAACTATACATTCTTTATATTTCAAATGTTAGTGATATATGCCCTAGAGGCCATTATTGTATCATACTGGATTGTATATTACTTAATGGGAGCTTGGGATATACACGGATAAAGTAACAGTCTTGCTCAAAATGGTAGTATGCTAGCTGGTTTGTTTCTATCTCAATATGTGCGTATGTTTCTTCTAGCATATCGCTTATACATATTAGTAGAGCCCTTAGGATCTTTGCTTGATTACCAGCGTTGTGATGGCAGTCACACTAGTGGGGACTGGGTGGTCTATAAGCACATCCTTATACAGGTCCCTAGTCATAGGATTATCGAGACAGGGTATCGATACTCCAGAGTATACTAGTGTATACGCTTCTCATCCCAGCAGGGAAGATGGACTGTCCCATAGCCATTAGTACGTCGTACTGGAGATAGTATGCAGGTGCTCATTAGGTTAGAGTACATCGGACAGGACTCGTCGTGAACTGTTGGTGGATATTATACCTATCGTCAGGTAGCAGTTCCCAGGTGACATGAGTACAGCTTAGTCCGTCGACTTGACACTGCTGCTTTGCCTCGCGTGTGTTCCCACTATACTTAGATTACTACCCTACCACGGCTCAAAGGGGTCGTGCAAACATGTAGTAGTTGGGTGCAATCCCGAAGCACTTGGAGGCAGTGGCGGTTAGATAGGATTCGTCTCTCCCGGTATTGGTAGTTGATGTCGCGCTGTGTTCGGAAAGCCATTACACAAAGTCATTGGCCAAGGCAAGTGAGATTTACTGGTAGGTACTCCAGTAGTTTCTCGGGGTGTTTTGGGCTACTCTCCGACACGACTTATTACGCTATTAAAGGTCTGACGATTACCGCCTCCTAGGCCCGATATGCGATACTCTTAGACGAACAGACCGGACTGTACGGAGATTGTCACAGATAGGCTCAGTAGGAGTTCGGATGAGTTTTCTCATCGGCCTTCTCATTGACACATACCTGGGGGCCGTTACGTACAGATAGTGCCGCTTGCGGCTTGTGGTTAAACCCACTGCCAGCGTAATGTCGAGTCTTTAGAGTCCCATACAGAAGGTTTCCCTGTATCGAACAAAAGATTTAGAGGTCGTATAGTTTTACGACAGGGTTCGATCACGTGCGTGTACTTGTGCACGTATGATGATTCGGACGCACAATACTAGTGGGCTTTGGTTTAAGCCAGATCCTAGTATTGTACTGATAGATTATTTTCGTCTCTTTTGTATTCGTATTTTTCGGAATACGGATACGGGTATGTATATACGGTCGAGGGGCATTTTTGTAATTTGGTCAAAAATGTTATTTGAATATGACATATCATAATTGTATTATTCATTTTGGTTTAAATAAAAAATACATTATGTTATTAGGAAATGATGTGGAAATTGCATGAATTTGGACCTGGCTTCTTATGACACTTGCTGCCTATTCCACCCATGACTCATTGTGTTGTAAATTGAACCCTTTTATGATTATTGATTTAGTTTTATCAAGTGATAATCAAAAAGAGTTCAGTTTGAGACAAAAAAAGAAATAGCCATCTCCATCTTCAAGCTTTGCTTGACTAGCCTTTTCTCCATTACCATCTTCTTCCTCAAAATCCTAGTAACTCATGTGTTGAGTAATCTAGGGTAAGAAAAGACCATTCATTCCATCTACACTCTCTACATTCTCTACAACATCATGAGTAGCGAACTTGATGCCCTAGTTACCTCTGTTGAGGTGGGAGCTCGATGCACATACTCTCGGGTGGATCATCTTCGGCGAGAGAGGTCCGACAAGGAAGCCTGATCCGGAGGATCCGAGGAGGCTATGACGTGGTGAAGGACAGCGAGGAATGAAGACCCGAAGGATATGAACGTCAGGTATTAACTTCTGCACTTATGGTTTACCTCATATCTAGTTAGCTAGTTAGGGTTTAGCACCGATCCTGGAGTTCAAGTCCATGTCGCGATCTTTGTAAGATACGTTTTTTGAAATTCCGCCTCCCCGCGAACATGCGGAGTGCGTGACATGGACTTACATCAAATTCCTTAAATCTATCCTAACCTTTCTTTTTCTATCAAGGTCAAGGATTCACCGAACAACACGAGTACCAACGTCAATGGAAACACCCCACCACCTACTCTACCACCAGCACCTATCGTTGCAGCTCCCACCAATAAGCAAACGGTACTGCTTGAGGCAATCAAGAGCCTCTTGGAGGGTCAGCAGCAGCAGCAGACTGCTATCCTCATGCACCGTCCAGAGGACGAGGTATTTGGAGTCAAACAATTTCGGGTACTGCACCCGAAACATTTCTCTTGAAAAAAGAGCCTACTAGAGGCAGATGAATGGGCTCAGCCTATCGAAGATGACCTGGCAGCAGCACAAGGGCCAGAGGTTGCTTGGGTGAGAGTTGCAAAGCTGCAACTAACAGATAATGCCAGAGTCTGGTGGAAGGCTGAAGAAAGCCGACTCGCCCAACCGATTGAATGGAAGATGTTACGCGATATGTTCGACGCGAAGTACTTCCGTAAGACTGCCCGTTTTGACATAGAACAGCGGTTCATCCACTTACAACAAGACTCGATGTGGAGCAAGTCCATAGATGAATACGATGTTTAGTTTACCATGCTAAGCAGGTAAGATATTGTCTCAATATTCAATTTCTTGATATCACTTATTACACGGCTAACACAAGGCTATAACAGGTTCGTGACACACCTTATCCTGACTGCTGAGATCCAGGCACGACGATTTCAGCATGGGTTGAACCCGGAAATCTAAGCCACACTAGCTACAGGGGATTTTCCAACCCATGATCTTGATCTAAAGGTTGCCCGACGTTAGGAGACAGTTGTGAAGAAGAAGGGCAGACCTCAGACTGCCGGTGTAAAACACCCTGCCACTAAGAAGACAGTAGGAGCCTCTTCCAGGCCAACTTTTGCACCCAGGAGATCGGGAATAACATTTAACTTGCCCAGTCTAGACTTTTGCTTCTACTGCAAGAAAAACGGACACCTGGCGAAAGACTGTAGGTGTGCAAATGGCCTGTCTTTGGTCTGTGGCATATCCACTCATGCCATTGGAGCTTGTCCGTATTGTCTCAACCTAGCTCCAGCACCAAGACCCGCAATCTCGGTCCCACAGCGGCCAGCTACTCAGGCTCCTGCACCTCGTCTTGCTCTTCCTGCTCCACCTCCATGGATCTCCTGCACAACCTCCTCGTCAGTTCCATCAGGCACAGAGGAACATGCCTCAAGGGCAGAGGAACATACCCCAGGGACAGAAGAATGTGCCTCCAGCAAGGAGGAATGTACCCCGACATCAGGCTTTCACCATGACGGTTGAGGAAACCGAGGCCACTGGCCAAGTTATCACTGGTAATTCCCAATCCTTTCATCTTTTCAATCCTTGTATACCTCTATATTTTTCCTGTATCTAAAACCAATCTCACACAACTTAGGTACTATACTATAGCCACCCTTTCTGCACTAGCACTGTTAGACACTAGAGCATCACACTGCTTCATGTCTCAAAGATTTGTGAGAGCACATGCGATTCTCGTGAAGACACTCATTTCAAGCTGGAATGTCAGTTCCGGGAATGGAGTATTGAAGGCAACTATGGGATTGGATCAGTGTCTATTTGTAGTTTGCGGACAAGAATTCTACACGAATTTCAAAGTACCGGACATTCCAAACTTCGATGTTGTGTTGGGAATGGACTGTCTAAGAGTTTTCTATACTATGAATGACGTCGTCAAAGGAGAGTAGTATTTGAGATACTAGATCACCCAGTCTTTTACTTCAAGTGTTGAGATAGAACTTTAGAGCAAGGAATCTTCCGTGCCAAGCCAAAGAATACAGAAGTGTTTACTCTACCGGCGGAAGAAGAAAAACCAGAGGTAGTTTAAGAGTTTGAGGATGTGTTTCTAGAAGATATAACAGGTTTGCCTCCCAATAGAGCTCTTGAATTCAGCATTAATTTACTATCTAGTGCGCAACCGGTAATCAAAGCTCCGTACCGATTAAGTCTTGAATGATTGAAGGAGATCCGTACTCAGTTGGACAAACTTCTGAAGAAAGGTTGGACTCCTCCCAGTACTTCATGTTGTGGACCTCCAGTTTTGCTTGTGAAGAGAAAGAAGGTTCATACAGAATATGTGTAGATTACCGAGCTCTGAACGAAGCGACGATAAAGAACAAGTATCCACTACCGCGCAGCGATGACCTTTTCGATCCGCTAAGTGGGTCTTGTGTATTTTCGAAGCTAGATCTTAGTTCGGATTATCATCAGGTGAAGGTCAAAAAGTCTGATATTCCGAAAACGACGTTCAGGACTCGCTATAGTCATTATGAATATCTCATGATGCCATTTGGAGTGACCAATGCACTTTCTATATTTATGAATCTGATGAACCAAGTTTTCCGAGAGTATTTACACAGACTTTTTGTCATCTTCATCGACGATATCTTGGTGAATTCAAAGAATCGGAAAGAACACGCCAAGAATTTACGGATTGTCCTAGAGACATTACGACAACATCAACTCTATGCCAAGTACAGCTGTAGGGTGTTTTTCGTCACCCCATTGAGATGGGAATACGCGCGCGCTTGTCAGGCGCATTACAGATTCCCCCTGCCTAGGGTAGGCTGGGGTTTATTGATTGTGGGGATCCGAATCTCCGGCAGCCGCGAACTAAGCTGCCGTTAATTACCCCTCGCATTTGGAGCGAAGGAACCTCCGATTAACGGGTTAAACTGGTCATGCGAACTCAATATGCAGTGCGTTGGTGCGTGTGTATTTTTTTTGTTTTGTTCCACTTGTAAAAAGATATATATATATATATATATATATATATATATATATATATTCTATATATAAAAACAAAAATAAATAAGTAAATAAATATTTGGAGAAATTTTTTTTAATTTTTTTTAATTTTTTTAGTTTTAAAATATTATTTATAATTTAATTTTATTTATTTAATATTTATTTAATATTTTTTAAATAAAAAAAGGGATTAAACAAAGAAAAGAAAGAAGAAAAGAAGAAAAGAAAATAATTATGTTTTTTTTTAATTTTTAAATATTATTTATAATTTATTTTTATTTCTTTAATATTTATTTATTTATTTTTATTTTAAATAAAAAAAAGAAGGAAGAAAGAAGAAAAGAAGAAAAGAGAATCTTTTTTTTCTAAATGTGGGGTCACATGCTAGCATGTGACCCCTCATATGAGGGAGGTCACATGCTAGCATGTGACATAGAGGGTCATATGTTAGCATGTGACCCCTCATATGAGAGGAGGTCACATGCTAGCATGTGACATGGAGGGTCACATGTTAGTATGTAACCACTTATATAAGGGGGGTCACATACTAGCATGTGACATGTAAGGTCACATGCTAAGGGAGAGTCACATGCTAGCATGTGACCCCTCACATGCTAGCATGTGAAAGGGGGTCACATGCTAGCAGGTGACCCCTCACATGCTGGAGGCAAAAAGGGCTCCATTTTTATTTTATTTTTTTTAACGTGGAGTTCAACTCCAAAAGAATTTTATATGGGTAAAAAAATATAATGTGGAGTTAGACTCCCCCAAAAAAGCATTTTTTTGTGGAGTTAAACTCCAAAAGAATTTCTGTAGTGGAGTTAAACTCCAAAAGAATTTTATTTGTGGAGTTGAACTCCAAAGGAATTTTATTTGTGGAGTTGAACTCCAAAAGATTTTTACTGTGGAGTTAAACTCCAAAAGAATTTTTGTAGTGGAGTTAAACTCCAAAATAATTTTCCTGGTGGTGGAGTTGAACTCCAAAAGAATTTTATTTATGGAGTTGAACTCCAAAACATTTTCTCCTTTCTCCTTTGAGAAGAAACCCAAAATGGGTTCTCTTGAAACTCCAAGATCTAGATCTTGGAAGATAAAAAAAGAGACCCTTTTTCCTCTCTTGATGGAGTCTTGGGAGGTGGATTTATGGTAAAACTTTGTTTAGTTTTAAAAAGAGAGAGAGCTAAGCTCTTGATTTATTTGGAAAATGAAAAGGAAGAGGAAGAACTTGAAGAAGAGAGAGTGGAGGCACAAACCCTAGTTTTTTTTGGGAGAATGAAAAGTGTTTTCTTTATTCATCATCATGTTGTCTTATATAGGCTTACATATTTACATATAGCCCCTTGGGCTTTACAAAAATGGCATTTTAGCCATCCCATGGCTCATGTGCCATTTCATTTTTGCACATAAGCCATGAGCTTACAAAATATTGGTTTTATGCCCATTTTGTTTACATTCATGCATAAACAATGACATAAAAATTACTTATTACATGATTTTGTTGTTGGCATGGGGGGGCTGGCTGCGGGCTCGACATAGGCATGGGCCCGTTTGACCTGGGCTTGGGCCCACCTGGCTTGGGGTTGACTTTGATTTTGACTTGGTCAACCGGGGTGTGAATTTTTACCCCAACAAATTGCCCCCCATCAATAAATGCATACAGCATATGTGGGTCGTGTGCATGAAATTGATGGATCTTCTTTTGCGTGGAGGCGACTTGCTTTGGTTCCCACTTTTTGGGATGCACTGCCCTTTTTACGACATGGACGGTCGGTTCTGCCCTTTTTGTAACTTGGACGGTCGGCGCTCTGATCCGGAGCGATTTGGTTCCTGATTTGTGGGAAGCCTGCACTGCCCTTTTTACGTCGTGGACGGTCGACGCTCTGATCCGGAGCGATTTGGTAGACGTGTCCCCGGCACGGAGTGTCGCTGGTCGACGTTTCCTCGAAGCAGAGTGCCGCTGGTTGACGTGTCCCCGGCACGGAGTGTCTGCTTGGCGTTTCCCCGGTACGGAGTGTCGCTGTCGGATGTTTCCCTGATGCGGAGTGTCTGTTTTGGACGTTTTCCCGATGCAGAGTGTCGCTGGTTGACGTGTCCCCGGCACGGAGTGTCTGCTTGACGTTTCCCCGGCACGGAGTGTCGCTGTTGGACGTTTCCCTGATGCGGAGTGTCTGTGTTGGACGTTTCCCCGATGCATAGTGTCGCTGGTTGACGTGTCCCCGGCACGGAGTGTCGCTGATCGACTTTCCCCGGCACGGAGTGGCGGGTTGACTTTTTCCCGGCACGGAGTGTCGCTAATCGACTTTTCCCCGGCGTGGAGTGTCGGGTTGATTTTTCCCTGTCACGGACTGTCGCTGATCGACTTTTCCCCGGCGCGGAGTGTCGGGTTGACTTTTCCCCGGCACGGAGTGTCGCTGATCGACTTTTCCCCGGCCCGGAGTGTCGGGTTGACTTTTCCCCGTCACGGAGTGTCGCTGATCGACTTTTCCCCGGCGCTGAGTCTCGGGTTGACTTTTCCCCGGCACGGAGTGTCGCTGATCAACTTTTCCCTGGCGCGGAGTGTCAGTGGTTGACTTGATTCCGAGGCGGAGCATAATTCCGGCCGGGAAGGTAGATATCCCGAGACGAAGCATAATTTCGACACGGGGCAAATTCTGGGACGGAGTATGATTCCGCCATAGAGGTTGTTGGTTTGATTTGATTTGGGTTGACATCAGCATCGCTACACTGGAATATGGTACCAGAAGCAAATCATCATCTGTCTTGAGAGGATTGAGGAATTGGTTTTCTGTCGGCATCTGCATTGCTGCACTGGAATAATGCCAGGAGCAACTCATCATGTGCCCCAGGAGGATTTGGATTTGGTTTTTTGTTTGGCATCTGCATTGCTGCACTGGAATAATGCCAGGAGCAACTCATCATGTGCCCCGAGAGGATTTGGGAATTGGTGGCTTAGGAGACAGGTTTAGATCCCTGTCACCGAAGGCTTTTCCATTTTGTGAGCCGTAAGGGTCTCACAAAGCATTTTCTCCCTACGGGTCGTAAGGATCCCGTAGGTGTATTTTCTCCTTAGGAGTCGTGGGGACTCCTAAGTGTGTTGCTCCTTTGTGAGTCGTAGGGATCTCACGCGGGAATTTTCTCCTCACAAAGTCGAGAGGACTTTGCTAGTGCATTTCATTTCTCTCTCTCTTTTTTTATACGAGTTTGCGCCCTTTCGGGTTTTCACAAACTCGCCGGCAGTCCTGCTGTTTTTACTCACGGAGCCCTTTCGGGTTTTCATCCGTGCCCATTTTGCTTGTGGACATACCTTTTTTTTGGAGAGATCGGGATTGTTTTATGCCCGTGGATTGTATACGGTTTTGCAGGATGTATGATCCAGACCGTAGGGCCGGAAAAATTTCAGGACTTTGTTGGCGTCTGCATCGCTGCACTGGAATATGGCACTAGGAGCGACTCATCATTCGCCATTGGGGTATGGGATTTGGAATTTGGTTGGCGTCTGCATCGCTGCACTAGAATATGGTACCAGGAGCGACTCATCATTCGCCACTTGGGGGGTAGAGGAGCGATTGCTTAGGAGACAAGTTTAGATCCCTGCCACCTAAGACTTTTCAATTTTATGGGCCGTGAGGGTCCCATAAAAGCATTTTCTCCCTACGAGTCGTAAGGATCTCGCAGGTGTATTTTCTCCTTAGGAGTCGTGAGGACTCCCAAGTGTGTTTTTCCTTTGTGACTCGTAAGGATCCCACAAAGGTTTGTTCTCCTCATTATCGTGAGGACACATGAGTGGATTTCGCTCGTTCCCAGTTTAATGACTTAGAGGGTGACTGTTTCCAGTTTAACGACTTAGAGATCATATGTTTCCAGTTTAACGACGTAGAGGTCATTTGTTTCCAGTTTAAAGACTTAGAGGTCATTGGTTTCCAGTTTAACGACTTAGTGGTTATCTGTTTCCAGTTTAACGACTTAGAGATCAATTGTTTCCAGTTTAACGACTTAGAGGTCGACTTTTTCCAGTTTAACGACTTAGAGGTCATCTGTTTCCAGTTAACGACTTGGAGGTCATCTGTTTCCAGTTTAATGACTTAGAGGTCATCTGTTTCCAGTTTAACGACTTGGTGGTCATCTGTTTCCAGTTTAACGACTTGGTGGTCATCTGTTTCCAGTTTAGAGACTTAGAGGTCTACTGTTTCCAGTTTAACGACTTAGAGGTCATCTGTCTCCAGTTTAACGACTTAGAGGTCATTGGTTTCCAGTTTAACGACTTAGTAGTCATCTGTTTCCAGTTTAACGACTTAGAGGTCAATTGTTTCCAGTTTAACGACTTAGAGGTCGACTTTTTCCAGTTTAACGACTTAGAGGTCATCTGTCTCCAGTTTAACGACTTAGAGGTCTACTGTTCCCAGTTTAACGACTTAGAGCTCATCTGTTTCCAGTTTAAAGACTTAGGGGTCTACTGTTTCCAGTTTAACGACTTAGAGGTCATCTGTTTCCAGTTTAAAGACTTAGGGGTCTACTGTCTCCAGTTTAACGACTTAGAGGTCATCTGTCTCCAGTTTAACGACTTAGAGGTCTATTGTTTCCAGTTTAACGACTTAGAGGTCATCTGTTTCCAGTTTAAAGACTTAAAGGTCTGCTGTTTCCAGTTTAAAGACTTAGAGGTCTACTGTTTCCAGTTTAACGACATAGTGGTCATCTGTTTCCAGTTTAACGACATAGTGGTCATCTGTTACCAGTTTAACGACATAGAGGTCATCTGTTTCCAGTTTAAAGATTTAGAGGTCTGCTGTTTCCAGTTTAACGACTTAGAGGTCATCTGTCTCCAGTTTAACGACTTAGAGGTCTACTGTTCCCAGTTTAACGACTTAGAGGTTATCTGTTTCCAGTTTAAAGACTTAGAGGTCTGTTGTTTCCAGTTTAATGACTTAGAGGTCATCTGTTTCCAGTTTAACGACATAGTGGTTATCTGTTTCAAGTTTAACGACATAGTGGTCGTCTGTTTCTAGTTTAAAGACTTAGAGGTCTGCTGTTTCCAGTTTAACGACTTAGAGGTCATCTGCTTCCAGTTTTAAAGACGTGGAGGTCTATTGGATTGATTTGGAATTTTGGGATAGGGGCCAGCATCAGCGTTGTTAACACTGAAGCACATGTGCCAGGACACATGAGTGGGTCTTCCCAATGGAGTATAATTCCAAAGGCGGAGGCCAGCCGCTGGACTGGTGATTGCAGTGGGGCATGCGTATGATGAGAATTATTTGAGCCCGTGGATTGTATACGGCAGTCAATTTGGGGACTAGCCGTAGGGCCGGGAGAATTTTGGAAATTTGAATTTTTGGTTGGCGTCTGTATCGCTGCACTGGAATATGGTACCAGGAGCGACTCATCATTCGCTGTTGTTTTGTTTTTGTTTTTGTTTTTTTTTGTTTTACCACGATTGCTCTATCATTTCAGCTTTTCTTATCGCGAAGATCGCGATTGCCCTATCATTTCGGCTATTTATTCGCGGTTGCCCCATCATTTCGGCTTTATTTTTCATCTTTATTTTACTCGCTGATTTTTATTGCGAGTTGCCCCATCATTTCGGCTTTTCTTTATTTTTCTTTTAATTACACATTTTTTTTATATACACGCATTTTTTTTTACATTCCCAGTTTAACGACTTAGAAGTCGATTGTTCCCAGTTTAATGACGTGGTGGTCGACTGTTTTCAGAGAAAGGCAGATGTCTGAGAGAATCAGTTTCACGAAGAACTTCGGTCTCCGTTTGTATGAAATTGGCGGTCGCAACTAGACTGTTTGTTAACACGCCTTTAGACAGTTCTATCTCTCCTGCCTTGTATTGCTTTTCGACCCAATCTTTGAAGACAAAGCAGTCCTCAATGGCATGACCTATCACTCTGTGATAGGGGCAGTATTTGGGGTCGTCGGTCATACTCGCTTCCTGCGGTCTTTTTGACTCTGGCAGTTGTAGACCGTTCTTCAGGACGTCTTTGAATATTTTACGGATTTTTTCCCTTCTGAAGGAATAGACCTTATCTAGCTTCTCTTTGAGTGGAGATTCTCCTCCCTCTCCGAACACTGGCTTCCGAGGCTGGTTGGCGCTAGGCCCGCTCATCCCTTGCTTATTTCGGTTAGCCGAAGTGTTGAAAGATTCAGAATCATCGGAGTTTCCGCCTTTGGGATTATCGTCCTTTCGGTTTCTCCAGGACCTATTGTTATTTTGGGAATCCGAGGAGGACTCCTGCTTTGAGCGCTCAAGCATCTGAACTTTCCTGGTCAGCTCTTGAAATGTTTTGAGACCCGCGGTGCATAGAAATGGGGCCATCCAATTGTTAAGATTTCCGACGAGGAGACTGATAGATTGGTCATGCTCTATCGGCGGTTTGCATTTGACGGAGAGATTGCGCCATCGGGTTATAAACTCCGTGCTGCTTTCGTTGTTCTTGGGCTTGGTCCTTACGAGCTCGGCAATGGTAATCTTATCGCTGACGCTCATGAACCTTTGTCGAAACAAAGATTCCATTTGGACGAAAGTAGTAACGGAGCCATCCGGTATGCTCGCGTACCAGTCGAAAACAACATCGGTCAAGCTATTAACGAACTGGCGGAGGAGAAGCGCATCGTTGCCCCCAGTATTCCCGCATGAGGCTTTGAAGTGGGTGATGTGCTGATTCGCATTTTCCGTCCCATCAAATCTTCCGAATTTAGGGATGACATAGCCGCTAGGAAATTCTACCAGATCATACTGAGAAGGATATGGTCTCCCACTACTGCTAATATCTTTTTGCGCTTCGACTTCGGCTACCAAGGTTTTGACTTTGTTGGCAACCAAATCCATGATTTGATCTTGACTTAGCGGGCTACTATCATCGGTAGCCAAGACATTTGCCGAGATAGGATGCGACTGATTTTCATGCGGTCCGCCCACTTTTGGATTTGAGGGAACGGGCGTCGGCTGTTTCGGGACACCATTTCCCGGTTCATGAGAGCCATGCGCCTGATTGGGCGGCTGAGAGGCAAGTTGGGCCGTGAGTTGTAAGACGACGTTTGTCAAGTCGTCGATCTTTGAGTAGAGCTTGGCCATCTCCTTGTCTTTGCTTCTGAGCTGCTTTCGGAGCTCTTGGAGAAGTTGCTGCTCTACGATCTTAGGACGGAAAGTTGGCTCATCTTCGCTTTCCGAGCCTGACTCCTCATGAATTGAGGGCTCTCTCTGCCTATCAGCCTCATCGAGAGGGTTTTCATCATCCAGCGGAGGCGGCTGTTCTTGGGAAGTGGCAACCACATTCAAGCCAGATTGGATTTGAGATGTGGTGGCCCCGTCCTTGCACTTGCTGCGCATGCCCACCATGTAGACAGTGTGGACCTCATATCCAGTTGTTTCTTTCTCATTGGCGGGGAGCTTAGAGAAAGCACCCGATCGAGCAGTTGTTGAGGGTACCGTTGGAGCTTGCTCGAAATGCCTTGCAGCTTTGTTGGTGTCGATGGCCTTGCTCCCAGCTGGGGCCATGGAGAGTCGTTCAGAAACGGACTTGCGCTTGGGCTGAGGTGCCCTCACGACCACCACATTTGGCCTTTTACCTTTCGAGACCGGTTTGTCTGCAACCGGGGCTTGAGGAGCTGGGATGGCGCCAACTGGAATGAACATGATAGAGCCGAATGGTAGCAGCGGCTCCTCCCATTGTCGCCCGAGACTGGCCGGAAGGACCGTCCTGGAGTCCATCTTCATCGTGTAGGAGACGGGAGTCGCGCTGAGAGCTGAGATCGTCCTTGGAGACATTGTTGAAAAGTGATTGCTTGAAAACTTGCATGAAAGAGCATTATTTCAGTATAAATATAGGTATGTATATTGACTGAGTTCGCATGAATGCTTAGCCCGAAATATGAGAGGAGAGATTGGTCCCACCGGGCGTGCCAGAATCTGTAGGGTGTTTTTCGTCACCCCATTGAGATGGGAATACGCGCGCGCTTGTTAGGCGCATTACAGATTCCCCCTGCCTAGGGTAGGCTGGGGTTTATTGATTGTGGAGATCCGAATCTCCGGCAACCGTGAACTAAGCTGCCGTTAATTACCCCTCGCATTTGGAGCGAAGGAAGCTCCGATTGACGGGTTAAACAGGTCATGCGAACTCAATATGCAGTGCGTTGGTGCGTGTGTATTTTTTTTTTGTTCCACTTGTAAAAAGATATATATATATATTCTATATATAAAAACAAAAATAAATAAGTAAATAAATATTTGGAGAATTTTTTTTAACTTATTATTATTTTTTTTAATTTTAAAATATTATTTATAATTTAATTTTATTTATTTAATATTTTTTTAAATAAAAAAAGGGATTAAATAAAGAAAAGAAAGAAGAAAAGAAAATAATTTTTTTTTTAATTTTTAAATATTATTTATAATTTATTTTTATTTATTTAATATTTATTTATTTATTTTTATTTTAAATAAAAAAAAGAAGGAAGAAAGAAAGAAGAAAAGAAGAAAAGAGAATTTTTTTTTAAAAAAAAGTGGGGTCACATGTTAGCATGTGACCCCTCATATGAGGGGGGTCACATGCTAGCATGTGACATAGAGGGTCATATGTTAGCATGTGAACCCTCATGTGTTAGCATGTGAACCCTCATATGAGGGGGGTCACATGCTAGCATGTGACATAGAGGGTCATATGTTAGCATGTGAACCCTCATGTGAGGGGGGGTCACATGCTAGCATGTGACATGGAGGGTCATATGTTAGCATGTGAACCCTCATGTGAGGGGGGGTCACATGCTAGCATGTGACATGGAGAGTCACATGTTAGCATGTGACCACTTATGTGAGGGGGGGTCACATGCTACCATGTGACATGGAGGGTCACATGCTAAGGGGGAGTCACATACTAGCATGTGACCCCTCACATGCTGGGGGCAAAACGGGCATCAGTTTTTTTTTTTAACGTGGAGTTCAACTCCAAAAGAATTTTATATGACTAAAAAAGTATAATGTGGAGTTAGACTCCCCAAAAAAAAGCATTTTTTGTGGAGTTAAACTCTAAAAGAATTTCTGTAGCGGAGTTAAACTCCAAAGGAATTTTATTTATGGAGTTGAACTCCAAAAGATTTTTACTGTGGAGTTGAACTCCAAAAGAATTTTTGTAGTGGAGTTAAACTCCAAAATAATTTTCCTGGTGGTGGAGTTGAACTCCAAAAGAATTTTATTTGTGGAGTTGAACTCCAAAAGATTTTCTCCTTTCTCTTTTGAGAAGAAACCCAAAATGGGTTCTTTTGAAACTCCAAGATCTAGATCTTGGATGATAAAAAAAGAGACAATTTTTTCCTCTCTTGATGGAGTCTTGGGAGGTGGATTTATGGTAAAACTTTGTTTAGTTTTAAAAAAAGAGAGAGCTAAGCTCTTGATTTATTTGGAAAATGAAAAGGAAGAGGAAGAACTTGAAGAAGAGAGAGTGGAGGCACAAACCCTAGTTTTTTTTGGGAGAATTAAAAGTGTTTTCTTTATTCATCATCATGTTGTCTTATATAGGCTTACATATTTACATATAGCCTCTTGGGCTTTACAAAAATGGCATTTTAGCCATGCCATGGCTCATATGCCATTTCATTTTTGCACATAAGCCATGGGCTTACAAAATATTGGTTTTATGCCCATTTTGTTTACATTCATGCATAAACAATTACATAAAAATTATTTATTACATGATTTTGTTGTTGGCATGTGGGGCTGGCTGCAAGTTCGACTTGGGCATGGGCCCGCTTGACCTGGGCTTGGGCCCACCTGGCTTGGGGTTGACTTTGATTTTGACTTGGTCAACCGGGGTGTAAATTTTTACCCCAACAACAGCAAGTGTGAATTTTGGCTAGATCAAGTCGGATTCCTCAGACATACCGTTTCAAGCGAAGGAATCTCAATAGATCCAACTAAGGTGTCAACTGTCAGCGAATGGCCGACACCGAAGATGGTGAAGGATATTCAAAGTTTCTTAGAATTAGCAGGATACTACCGAAGATTCATTGAAGGTTTCTCGAAGATTGCAACACCTCTGACCAAGCTCACACATAAAGATGAAGCATTCGTGTGGTCAGAAGCATGTGAACAATCTTTTGTAGAACTCAAGTCAAGATTAACTTCAGCTCCTATTCTCATAATACCAGATCAATCTGGAAGATTCATCGTTCATTGTGATGCATCCAGTAAGGGATTAAGATGTGTTCTACACCAGCATGGAAAAGTTTTAGCCTTTGCATCAAGACGGCTGAAAGTTCATGAGCACAACTATCTAACACATGATCTGGAGTTGGCAGCCGTTATCTTTACACTTAAGATTTGGCATCACTCTCTTTTAGGAGAACGAGTAGATATATACACTGACCACAAGAGTCTGAAGTATGTATTTAGTCAAAAGGAATTGAACATGTAGCAGAGAAGATGGCTAAAACTCATGGCGGACTTCGACATCAACCTACAATATCATCCTAGGAAGGTGAATGTGGTTCCTGATGCACTTAGCCGTCAGCCTTTAGCAATGAATCACACCGCTCAGAGGAAGCTACTGCAGGAATTACACGGATCGGCGATCTAAGTAGTTATGCTAGTTAACGCTTCGTATTTAATGAACTTACAAGTCCAGTCTAATATTGTCAATCAGATCAAAGCAGCTCAAGCAAATGATGCCAAGCTACAAAAGAACCGAGAACAAGTAGAAAATGGACTTCGAACCGACTTCATCATCCATAAAGACGGATCCTTGAGATATGGAAGTAGATTGTGTGTACCACATAGCACAGTTCGATAAGAGTTGACGAAAGAAGCTCACAACTCTCCGTACTCAGCCTGCAAGAATGGCGGGATCCCCCATTAATGACGAGATACGCCCATTAACGGGGGAATGCAATGGCGTGGAACGCGGGATCATGGGGCGGCGGGTTTCTCGCATCTGGAAAGATTCGCGGAGTCATGGTAGAGGCGCCTGTGACCCACGTTCTAGGTCGCCCGATAGAGCCGAAGAAGCCTAGCTCGGCGAGAGGCCAAAAAGATGGCGGGAGGCCGAGCTGGTTTGGCTCCGTGATACCTTAGAGGCGAAGGGCCGAGAAGCTCGGCATGTAGGAGGGCTCGGCGGGGAGCCAATGGTCATTTACTTGGCGAGCACATGAATGTTCAGGGAATCCTCGGAGGTCGGGTCCAGGCAGCTGGACGATAGCCCGGGGGATGCTTCCAATGTGTAGTCCTTACCCTGTTTCCGTGTGCATCAGGATACGTCTTCTGCCACGTGTCATGATCTGGGGAGATCCCACTTATGAGCATCATCATTAGCCCCCCACTCTCATCCCGATCTATTTATGGGTCGGGTCAAGAGTGGTCCGATCGGTTACCCGGGCTCAGTTCGTAGCTGAAGACCTCGTCGGCGCGAATTCCCGAGACTGTTAGGCGTATCCTTTGATGACGTCAGCGGATTAGAGAGAAGATCGTGCATTCGAGAGGGAGCGCCGATTCGATCGTACGTTCGTTGAGGTGCCAGACCACGTGTCCGACGCCGGTTGGCTGACATGATGGGTCGCTGCTGACCTCTGCGCTCGAAGGGACGCGTTCAATGGTCATGCGATACGTGGAACGTCGACGGCCGTAGAGCGTGAAGCGTTGTTTTGGCGGGAAACAATCTCCGCTGTTGGATGCGTTTGCCAAAACGCTATAAATAGAGGCGGGATCCCCCCAGGGTTCACACTTCGCCATCATTTCCCTATTTCTACGAAAGATAGCTCGGCGCTTTATCCTTTAGGTCAGATCTCTTGCACTCTTTCTTTGGAGGACTTCTTCTTTGAATTAGGTTATATGTCTTCCTCTGAGGAGTCTATTGAGATAGTTAGGGTAGAATCTAGGGAGTCTTCCGCTGCTTCTTCCTCTGCCCCATCCGAGTCGGATTCCCCTTGTAGAGTTAGGGTTACCCATGCCGCCCGTGGTCAGGTAACAGGAAGGGTCCCCAAAGCGCGCATCAGGAATGATCGCGATGCGCCTCCCTCCTAAGGAATGTGGACAGGCTCACCATGATCCGGGCTCGCTTCTACATTCCCCCTAACTATGCACTTCGTTTGGCTAGGGAGGGCGAGAGGGCGAATCAGGTGCAGGGCAAGGAGATCGCCTTGAACCTGGATGCCTTTTAGGCTGGATTGCGTTTTACCTTCTCCCCCGAGGTATGCGGGGCGCTGCATTGTTTTCAACTAGCTCCGGGCTAGCTAGTGCTGAACTCATGGAGGATTCTCCTCGAGTTCCTGGTCCGGTTGAGACTCGAAGAAATCCCCTTCAGCCTGACCCTTCTCCTTTCCTCTCTTTGCTATAAAAATCATCCCGACACCAGTAAGGACGAACCGAGCTGGGTGTACGTTTCCTTTAGAAAACATAGGGGAGGGGCGGCCGGGTCAGGGGTCGTAGTAGTTCCTTCTTCCATCCATGAATGGAAGGAGAAGTTCATATTTGTCGGGCCACCCAAGGTTGAGGATTGGCCTATGCTTGTACAGTAGCACAGGGCCGACTGCCCGCGGGTGAAGCGGTCGTCCCCTCTTAAGGCGAGGGCGGTGTCGATTTGAGAGCCTATCCAACGGGCCAATGTTTTGCTTTCCAAGCAGGCCCTCAGTTGGGCCGGGGTCAGCCCTGCTCAATTCATAGGTAAGTTAGGAGCCTAGGCGACCTGTTTAGACTTGCATATTTTTCTTCTATTCTTCCTGGCATCACTAACCCCCTTTGTGTATTTTCCTTTTTGCAGAACCGATGGAACGATCTAAATTCCTTGCTGCCATGGCCGACAAGAAGGGGAGGAAGGCCGGGGGCACTGGCTCATCCTGCCCTACTCCGAGCCCAGACCCACAGGTGGCCGGATCGGCTAGGCATTCCACCATGCCCCGGGATTCGGAGACCAGCCGCAGGGAGAGCCATAAGCATGCTCGGGAGCCGGAGCCCCGGGCTTTGGAGGTGGAGGATGAGGCCGACACCCCCCCCCCCGAGGTCCCCCTCAAGAGGTACAAGAGGATGGTATCTCGATCAACGTCCTCCCCGATCTTTGTGCAAGAGGGGGACGTTTGTTTCGAGCTGCCCTCGGGGCTTTCTATCACCGATAGCTTACTCTCGAAGATGGAACGATCAGCCGGGGGCAAAATCCCCCAGGGAACCCTCAAGGCCTAAGTCGCCTCCATTGCTCAGGAGGCTCTACAGGTCAGTATTCGCTTTCCGTTTAGGTTTTTGCTTTGGATGTTTTTTAACCCCTTCTTTTATCTTTCTCAGGTCCTCTAATACCGCGCCCTCATCGCCAACATGGAGCACGAGGAAATTGCCCCGGCAATGCAGATGGATGGCGAGTCTTCTTCGTGGGAGGAGGGCCTATGCCGGGAGCTGCGTCAGGCGAAGGAGAAGATCGCCGCCCTCGAAAATCGGGTGGCCGCCAAGGAGGTGGTGAACTCCGAATGCAAGGAGTCCATCCAAATTTTGAAAGAGTCCAATAAGGCCGTCGAGGCTAAGTTGGAGGAGGCTAGGGTGCTCAACGCCGCGATGAAGAAGACGCAGGACACCCTTAAGAGGGAAGTCAAGGCGGTGAAGGAAGGGATGAAGATCGTCGACCTCAGGGCCGCAATGGCGGTGGAGAGGTACAAGACGTCGGAACAATTCTATGTCGACCTTGACGATGCCTCGGCCATTGTCTGGCATCAGGCTCTCGATGCCGTCAAGGCGTTGATGCCGGGGTTCGCCGACGGTGAGCTCCGGCTCGAATACCCCCTCGAGGATGAGACGCAGGGGGATGCTGCCGGAGGTGCCGCCGGGGGAGAGGCTCCCGGTGGGAGTGCTGGAGATAAGGAAATCACCCCGGGTCCTAGCGCCAAGTCTCGTGGTGGGGGCACCGACCCTAAAGCTATCGCCCCGGCTACCAATGCTGACGTTGAGAAGATCGAGGTCCTCCCAACTCCCAAAGCCTGAGCCCTTCTGCCTTCCTCATTTTTTTGTTTTTGAATCTTGTACGCCTTCGGGCAATTTTGTAAGGCTGAGGAACCTATAATACCTTTTGTAAAGACTCCCAAGTTGTGAATAAAGATGCTTTGTAAATTTTTTACGTGGCAACGTTTTCTTGTTTGTGTGAGCCTGTTAGCGTTTTCCTCGCCTGACGAGTCAGACTGCAGGTCGGTGACCGGTCCTTTAGATGGCGATCGCGCGTCGAGTGAAACCCAATTATTTGTCAAGTATACAAAGGCCGATGATAGGCCGGTATCCTTATGCCCCCGGAGTCGAGGCGACGATCGCTCACTTAAGTTACGTCGGTTGGCTTTTTCGAGTAGAAAGGTGTAGATTTGTCCATTCCTTTGAGTTGTACCGGCGACCACTTCTTTTAGAATAAGTTAGATAAGAGCCTAGTTTGGATTGGTCGGCATTTGCCAAGGTTGAGGGCTTCAGATCCTTAGTGTAGACGGGTAGGAAGTTTCCCGTTAAGGACGGACTGAGCAGGGAAGCTGCTCGGTGGCTTCTTGATGAGGGCTTTTGATCCTTGGCGTATGTGGGCAGTGATCTACTAGCCATGGATGGACCGAGCAGGCGAGCTTCTCGGTGGCATCTTGATGAGGGCTTTGATCCTTAGCGTAGATGGGCAGGAGCTTCCCGCTAAGGATGGACCGAGCAGGGAAGCTGCTCGGTGGCCTCTTGATGAGGGCTCTGATCCTTAGCGTAGATGGGCAGGAGCTTCCCGTTAAGGATGGACCAAGCAGGGAAGATGCTCGGTGGCCTCTTGATGAGGGCTTTGATCCTTAGCGTAGATGGGCAGGAGCTGCCCGCTAAGGATGGACCGAGCAGGGAAGCTGCTCGCTGGCCTCTTGATGGGGCCTTTGATCCTTAGCGTAGATGGGCAGGAGCTGCCCGCTAAGGATGGACCGAGCAGGGAAGCTGCTCAGTGGCCTCTTGATGAGGGCTTTGATCCTTAGCATGGATGGATAGGAGCTGCGTGATATCGACAGCGGCAAAACGGATCCAAAAGGCCACATGATCGAGAAAAGGTCAGCCGGAGTTCGTCTCTTATAAAAAAGACGGGTCGAGCATATTCTTTCCCTCAAGACAAGACAAAGAGAATCTTTGACCTTGTCATGAAACAACAAATGATGACACTCCTGGAGTCTCGGCACCCGAATCAAGCAAACGAGAATCATCACCCGGATTATTGCTCCTATCACCGAGCGATGGGACATCCTCTTGAAGACTGCTTCACCTTCAAAAACTGGGTCGAAGACCAATATCAACTCAGCAGATTCGCTCTGTCCAACAGTTGGAGAATAGCCCCACCATAAAAGCATGTGCCAAAGGCAATATATATAGTAAGAGTAGAACCAGATCAACATCAGTCTTAGAAACAATCTCGCACCTGTCACGTGATAACGCTATTGGAAGAAGGAGAGCGCGAGAATATGGATGACCTCTCCTGGTGCTTCGGAAATGAGGATGGAGATGAGTTGATCTTAGAATTTCCACCGGCGCCAAAAGAGTTGGAAGATGGAGTATACACTACTGCGGACAACCTGAGAAAAATCGACTTGGGGACGGCATAAAAAAACGGTACGTCCATAAGCGAAACGGGCATGGATGAAAACCCGAAAGGGCTCCGTGAGTAAAAACAGCAGGGCTACCGGTGAGTTTGTGAAAACCCGAAAGGGCGCAGACTCGTAGAAAATTTCCTGTGCACTTGCAGGGTCCTCTCGACCTTGTAAGGAGAAAATACCCGCGTGAGATCCTTACGACTCACAAGGGAGCAAAACACTTAGGAATCCTCACGATCCCTAAGGAGAAATTACACTTACGAGATCCTCATGACTTGTAAGGAGAATTTCCCCCTATGAGACCCTCACGACTCACAGGATTCAAAATTCTTAAGATACAGGGACCTGAACCTGTTCTTAAGCCATCATATCCCCCAAACTGCCCTACAGGCGGTCAATATTGACCCTTGTATACAATCCACGGGCATAAATAAGCGTTCCCTCGTCCAGTTCCACCAATGGTGTGAAATTCCCCTATTTGGTGAACAACACTTGTAGGTCCTCTCGACTTGCAAAGGAGAAATGCTCTTGTGAGATCCTTACGACTCTCAAGAGAAGAGGCACTTAGGAGTCCTCATGACCCCTAAGGAGAAATTACACATGCGGGATCCCCTCGACTCGTAGGGAGAAAAATCTTTATGAGACCCTCACGGCTCATGAAGTTGAGAAGTCTTAGGCGGCAGATCTGAACCAGTTTCCTAAATCATCACCGCCCTGCAAAGAGATCAAGATAGACTATCAACAAGACGCTTTTGCTAAAGGGGCACGCCAGTACGAAATGGAATATGTCTTTTATTCATGAATCCAAATGAATACAAGGTACATTTCATAAAAGAATTAAAATGAATACAAGATACTCTCATTCAGGAGTAAATACAAAAGGGAGAATATAAAAAAAATCTTCAAGCGACGATGCAATAAGTTCGTCAGTTCATCGCTTTTCCGCTGGGCCTCGGCTTCAAGCTTTGTTATTGCCACAAGACGGGTCTCCGCCTGAGACTGTTGAGTTTAATACGAAGCGAACTGACTCTCAAGCTCCTTTTCAGCAGCTTTATGAGCTTCAACCATCTCGCGGGTAAAGATAATGGCTTTATCAAGAGCTACCACCTCTGTGATAGCTCCTTGAAGCACCTGCCAAATTTCATACGCACGGGTGATCTTAGTAGTGAGTTGAGCTTGGAGTTCCCCTAAAGCATTTGAAGCTAGCTCCCTCTCTGAAAATTTCCGGTTAAGCCTCTTCTCGCAAGACTATAGATTACGGCGCACCGCTCAATCCACCCCCGCAGGCTCGCCTTTGCAGTCAGAAGCTCGGAAGGAAGGCGTAGGCATTCAAGACTATGTAAGCAAGCCTCCACTCGGCGACAAAACTCAACCCAAACATGCACCAATGTTTCGTCATGAAAAGTGACAAGGAAGGCCAAAGAAGTATTGGCTTCGGCAGCAAATTCTTCGGCTGTAACAGAACTACCAGCGCGGAGATCTTCAATAAGGGCCGACAAGGAGTGAATGCTCTGTCTCGCCATCCTTTCGGACTCACGTGAAGCATATGGGCCTGGTGGCATAGAGATTCGAGACTCTAACGGAGCCAGAGCTGGAAAAGCTGTCAAAATTTATGAAAAATTAGCAAGATTGACAAACATGGAATAAACAAGACAACGCCGAGGGTAGAGCCTTACTTACCCACAGTCATGCAAGGGGGGTTTGACAGAGCCCCAGGCCCATCAAGGATCTCCACTTCGACATCAGCTTCCAGGACTGCAACGGGCATATTAGCATCATTGTAAAAAGTGATAATAAAGCAAAGGGGTCAAAGAACACCGACCTTGCCCGGAAGAAAGGACGATACTTTGCGGGGATATCGCCTGTAAGGCAGCCATATCAGGTAAGCGCTGGAAGGACTTCCTGGGAGATAGGTCCACTATAGAAGCTGCCAATTCCCGCAATTCTGAAAGAAAGAAGATTTCAAATAACTAGGGGATCATTAAAATAAAAATGTAAGAGATTACTTTCTATGCTTCGCTCGCCTTGAACTGGAGGTATAACAGCTTCGGCATCCTCCTCTGCAACCTCAAGCACATCACATGGGACATTTACTGTTGTAGTAGCTTCCAGTTGCGGAGCAACAACCGCCACTTCAGGTTCCAAAGAGGGAACAGTGGTCTTCGCGGTACTTCCTACATCCTTCAAGACACCGCTAGAAAGATCTATTGGGTCTACGACCGGCAACGTCGCCTCTGTGGAAAGTACAGACGCCGAAGAGATAGGGGTCCTCACCGGGAGCTCCAAAATAGAACTAATACCTCCGACAATCTCTTCCGCACCTTTCGGTGCATCACTAGAGACATCCATAGGGTCCATGGCCAATGGGGCCACCTCCGCTCGAGGAATGGACACCGAAGGAACAAGAACCACCATCGGAGGCTCTGCAACAGGAACGACGGCCATAGTAATCCCTTCTACACCTGCCGGTGCAACACGGGAGACATCTATAGAGGCTGCGGCCATGGCACGACCTGGGCTCAGATTCTCTTTCGTCGCTGAAGTCCCTGCAAAGTTTTTGCAAAGATAAAGAGATATAAAAAGCGATACAAATTATTTGCCAAAAGAAAAATTACGGAAAGCACACATACCGATGCACCGGGATGCTTCTAGTATGGCTTTTTCAAGCCGTCGTTCCTTCCTGAGGAAATGTGCTCGCCGGGCTTCAAATGCAGATTCATGCCCACCGGTCTTCAGTGCCAGCTCGTCTTCAGAAGCAGCCGAGATAGGCTGCTTGAAAGCTCTTTCATCTTCCTTCGCAGAGGACCCATAGGTACTCTCCGTAGTGAAGGGGGATCTTCGTAGAAAATAACCGAGGGGTAGGGATTCTTCGGGATGCGCACATTTTCGGTCTCATCCTGCGAGCACCTTAAAACTTCAGCTAATTGCGCGGCTTCCTCAGCTGACGAGCCAGGATAAATAAGACCGTCATCCGGCTCTTGCATGGAGATGGGATCATCTTGAATAATAGGCTCAGATTCCAGCAGAAGGTCAAGCAAGCCGGCAGCTGTTTTCTTCCTCCTTTTCGAACTGGAGCTAACACTGGAACAGGATCGCTTCCTTCCCCTCGGCGCTTTGGTACGATGTCGGCCAACCTCGCTTCCAGTATCCCATTTTAGAAATACCACCACGGATGACACTGCCACTAATGGTACTGTCACTAACGCTTCATCGGAGGCCTTCGCCTGAACTCTAGTGCGCACTGGCATCCCAACAGCGTGAGAAGTAGATTCTGCCTCTGTGGTTTTTGGGATGAGAACCACGCTGCTATCCCTCAATGGAAGGCAAACCACTGTTCGCGGCCACAACGGAATGCCAGTAGCTTGGGCCGAAGCCGACGATCGACATTCAAAGAGTACCCGCCTCTCCTCGACGATGACGGGGCCGACTCGATGGCGGTACCAACCCGTGAAGGACCCCACGCACCTTGGGATATAGTCGGCCTCAGGGATCACGAAATGGGAACCGGTGTTCAGGCGCATAAAGTGATGGATGATGTCATGCATGACTTCCAGAGATGGAGTAGGTTCAACCAAGAACGCCTCGAAAGGGACACCCTCGATATAGCCCAACTGATAGGCGAAGCGATGCAGATTATACCGCATAAAAATGGCCGCGTTGTTCTGCCGGAACACCAGGTAACCCGGCCTAATCGAGTATAGGTGCATGATCTCCTTAGGTTTTAAAGACGACGCTCCACCTTTTGACAAGTCAAACAGTTGCTGAACAGGTCCCGTAGGAGCAGAGAGGACTCGGTCGTTGAATATCATCCCACCTTCGTTAGCATACGGGTTAAGCAACATACGAAGGACCCCTAGCTGAGTTGGATCAGGAGTAGAAGCGTCCACCAACCGCATGAGCCGGGGGAAGGTGTAATCATCATAGAAATCTGGCCTCCGATGCGCTGCGAACGCCCCCAATACATGCATCTCGATCCATGGCGTGAAATAGTGGAGGGAGAAATTCACAACATCTACACCCGGGGTCGAAGTATTGGACACAGCGCTCAGCCCATGGTATAAGTGTGTATACCCACGGCCAATCGTGTCCCTTCAGCCACGCGATGAGCAGGATAGATGACTGAAGCTCTCATAAAGCGACGATGCGTTGGAATAGCGAACCAACTGAGCCAAAGGCTAATAAAGCCGACAAAGAAGGTCTCTTCGTTCATGCCAGCAGCCTCTATCGGATGAAAGGACACGTCCTACAAGATCGGGATATAAAACTGCGGTAAATCTTCTTTTTTGGCCGGCGGTTGATTTAGCCCAAACCCAAAAGGGTCGTTAATGTTCGCAAACTTTGGAGCCGTCTTGGACAAAGCGTCTTCGCGGATAAAGCAGGCAATGAAGCTCTCAAAAATGACGCCTTGCCCTTCCGACGCCATGAACAATTTCTCAAAAATACCCAAAACCTTGATTAAGCTAGGGTACTTATAGCGGACGGCGTTTTCAGTCGTCAAGTAAAGCCGACATCGTCTCGAACAAATACTCATCGGGAGGCAGCAACTCTTCATAATGCTCTCCCCTGATTGGTAGTCCTGAAACCTCGCGAAACACTTCCAATGAAATAGAGATCTCGCGGTCCCCTAGCAAGAAGGTGTTGGTGGGAAGATTCCATTGGTTCACAAAATCCTTAAGCCACCAGACGTGAGGGGACTGATAATGAAAAAGGGAAGCACACACCGCCTGATAGAGCCCGATCTTCTACAATCGCGTACAATCGGCGGACAGGACATATCGAGCCAGGGAAGATAGCCCGTTGGATGGCGAGGGGTAAGCCCTATCTTATAAATTTGTACCCAGGGTTTGGCTTCACCCTGACAAATGCGACGTCCTAAGATGTCTATGGCCGGCAAAGGCTGGTTAGGTATCCCAGTCGTCGACAGCTCAAGCCGGCCTATAGGAGTCCAATGAGCCGCCTCCACCACAAAAGCAGTCTGCGGACGCTCCATCGGCGAAATTGGTCGGAGAGGCTCGGTTGGCACTTCGCAAGTAAAGCTGCGGTGGCCCCAGATGATATGTATATACCAAGTTCCCCACAAGAGAAAACTGGTACGATCCCTGTCATGGGCCCTGATCATCGCCATTGCCTCTTCGTCCGACGACGATTGCGGAAAAGCGGCGTCTGAGCGAGTAAAAAGAAAGTAGGGAAAAGAAGCCATTGTTCTTGAAATAAAGGGAAGAAAAACTATTAATGCAACTCATACGTATGTGTGTGTGTGTGTGTGTGTATAAACAACAGAAGAAAACGACAAGAAGTTTATTCCATGGGACCATTGATTGCAAAAATATGTCAAATGGGTGAAAATAAAGGGAAAATCCCTTGAAAAGATTCTCAAGAACACCTGGGAGTGAAGATCCCAGAGGGTCCTCTTGATCTTTAGAACTAAGCTTTTCGGGAAGGAAATAAATTCCTTTTGAACGGTGGAATTAAATTCCAGAAAACACCATGCAAGAGAAACGAAGGTAAGTCGCCATCAATCCTCAAAAATCAGAAGAAAAATGCCCAATCTCTAGAGACATTGGGGTTTACTACCCAAAGATCGTGCCTTTCAGGTCTCTGAAAAATAGGTTTCAGAAGAGAGAAAAACCCTTATTGTGGATTTAAAATCCAAAGAAAATCTTATAAGAAAAAGAGAGAAAAATAAAAAGAAGAAAAGAGGTTCTTCGGTCGTTTACCTAAAATGGGGTTCTTTTTGGCAGAGTTTAACTCTGAAAATTTCAATGGACAGAGAACTAAGCTCTGAAGAAGAGAATTAAATTCTCAAAGAAAACAAAGAAAGAAGTAGATAAAGGAATGGTGGTGACGCAGAGACGAGACCCCTGCATTTATAAAATATAACGGGGAGCGGTTCATCTTCCCCGTTCTCTAAGCAGATCCAACGGCTACAAAGGTGACAACGTTGCACTTACGTGCAAGCCGCGCAAGAACAATGTTGTAGGGGCATTTGTTCCCATATAAAAAAATTCAGAGAGGAAAAGGGAAAACTTCCCGCTAGTAGAGCATTACGTGCAAGCACGTGATGCATCTATATACAAAGTATATAGACTCCATTTAGTAAGTGGAAATTAAAGCCTCACGCACGAGCACGTGATCATCTTTTGCAACAAAGTGTGTAGGCCCCAGTTAAAAAAAAGAAGGGAAAAAAGAACGAACCAAAGGGCAGAGAAGCTCACGTGTTACCACGTGATGCCTTCCCTTTGTTAGGCTGTTGCATATATGCAAACAAGTTTAACTTTATGCCTTTTCTTTAAGAGAACCAGTTTAATTCTATGAGGGTTACGTGTCACACGTGAGGATCCTTGATCCCCTTCCAAGTTGATAGAATTAAATTCTAAATAAAGGGGTCAAAACCCAGTTTGGAAAATATTTCCTCGAAATCTTTCTAAACAAAAAAAACATTAGCCTCTGCAAAACAGAGAACCATTAGATTAAAAATCTAATGGTGATTAAAGAAGATCACAAAGATACAGAATAAGCTCTGTATGGGAAAATATTTCCCTAATCTTGGTAAGAACAAGAAAAATATCTTCTGTAAAACATAAGTCTTTGGATCAAAGATCCAACGGTGGATAAAATCTCCAAATCAATTAAAAATATCTCAATGAGAGATTTCTTTAACTAAATCAACAAACATGCATCTGCAATATAAAGGACTAGAGACTGAAGAGAGAGAGACACAAAAAGAGAGAGGAGATCCCCCTCCCCCCCCATAAGATTGGAGGAAACAAAAAATAAGAGGAGTTCTCTTTAAAGAAAAAGAAAGCCTAGGTGAGGAAAAGACTCAGAGATCATTTTATCTCCTTTTACAAGAGTTTAACTCTTCCAAAAAGAAAAACTTAGTTCTTCCTCTGGTTGAGATCTGCAGAAGCAGATCTCCCCACAAGTTGAGAATTTAATTCTCATCGGGGAGATTCAGTTATGCAGTCCCAAAACTTAGAGGAAAAGAACTAGGTTTGAAGAATTTAATTCTTCCAAAGATATAGCAATTTAATTCCTTGGATAAAGTTAGGGTTTAACCCTACATGAGAATTTAATTCTTATAAAACAAAAGACTTGAAATTCCCAAGACTACGATCAAGAGCCCCATGCATATTAGCGTTTAACACTGCAACGACAGATCACGTGTTCCTATGTGAACACCTCTGAGAAATAAAAAGGAATAATTGAGATTGAGTCACGTGATCCCACTTGACCTCCAATAGTGCTTAGCACTTAGAAAAGAATAGGAAGATAAATTCAAAGGAGGCAGTGCCTAACTTAATGGCGCCTCACATGTCTATACGTGATGGTTGCAAGACCTAAGTATTTAACACTTACATGTACAGAATAAGGGAATAAACCCAAGCAAACAGCGCCAACTTTCAAAAGCATCACAAGCAACACGTGAGCGATCCCAAATTCCAGTGTTTAACACTGCTTTAGAGCCTCACGTGCCACACGTGAGCGCCTTCAATTTTCAGTGTTTAACACTACCTTAGAGCATCACGTGGGAGTACGTGAACACTAAAAATACTTTAGTGTTTAACACTGTAAGGAACCAACTTCAACCCCAAATTGGTTAAGTTCCTTCTGAGATTAAATCTCCAAGCAAACCGAGTCTCTATGCTCAGAACTGGTAACTCCTCGATTTGGAATTTGGTTTAAGGGTACATTTCTCCACACCTCTGATACATGTTGTAATTCTTCAACATCTTCAGAGAGGTGGAGGGTCTCAATAACCAATAACTCTTGGCGCACCC
Organism: Agapanthus africanus; assembly: GCA_030015575.1. Classification (NCBI taxonomy): domain Eukaryota; kingdom Viridiplantae; phylum Streptophyta; class Magnoliopsida; order Asparagales; family Amaryllidaceae; genus Agapanthus; species Agapanthus africanus. Next base: position 52,087,436 of record CM057350.1, on the reverse strand, counting down.
CTAAATTGATGAGCCAGAAACATAGACTATAATGTCCTTAAATATGGACTATGATGTCCTTAAACCTTATGGACCGCAACGTCCCTAAACTAAACTCTATGGACTATGATTTCCTTAAACATGGACTATGATTTCCTTAAACCCTATGGACCGCAACGTCCCTAAACTAAACTCTATGGACTATGATGTCCTTAAACATGGACTACGATGTCCTTAAATCCTATGGACCACAACATCCCTAAACTAAACTCTATGGACTATGATGTCCTTAAACATGGACTATGATGTCCCTAAACATAGACTGTGATGTCCTTAAACCCTATGGACCGCAACGTCCCTAAACTAAACTCTATGGACTACGATGTCCTTAAACATGGACTATGATGTCTTTAAACCCTATGGACCGCAACGTCCCTAAACTAAACTCTATAGACTATGATGTCCTCAAACATGGACTATGATGTCCTTAAACCCTATGTACCGCAGCGTCCATAAGCTAAACTCCATGGACTATGATATCCTTAAACCCTATGGACCGCAACGTCCCTAAACTAAACTCTATTGGCTATGATGTCCTTAAACATAGACTATGATGTCCTTAAACCATATAGACCACAACGTCCCTAAACTAAACTCTATGGAATATGATGTCCTTAAACATGGATATGGTGTCCCTAAACATGGACAATGATGCCCTTAAACCCTATGGACCGTAACGTCCCTAAACTAAACTCTATGGACTACGATGTCCAAACTCCATGGACTATAATGTCCTTAAACCTTATGGACTGCAACGTCCCTAAACTAAACTCTATAGACTATGATGTCCTTAAACATGGACTATGATGTCCTTAAACCCTATGGACCGCAACGTCCTTAAACTAAGATATGGACCGCAACGTCCTTAAACTAAAATGATAGAGCCCAAATGCTCTTTCATTGGATCAAAAATAATCCCGAACCCCCGTTAAGTAGATCTTAGTCCAATATCGGATTAACGTATTCTTAACAAATATTTAAGTCGATCCTTATCCCAAACAAGGTTAACGATCTTTAAATCAACCAAACCCAAATCTAAGAAAATACAAATTTGGACTAATCCACGCCCTACGGGCGACAACACAAATTAGTCTCCGTATACAATCCACGGGCAACCAAAAATAAAACAAACACACACGATACGAAGAGAACATCTGGAGAAGGAGAAAGTGGTTCCCGCGATGTGGTAGCGTAATTAGCTGCAAGGGCTTACGCCTGTAGGAAAAAGCGTCCCCACAATCAAAAAAACCCTCGCGAACGAGGGGGAATCTGACAAAGTCTGCTACAACGGACGCATCTGTCCAAACCTCCGATAACGGTGCCATAAATCAACTTGGCATCTTCAGAGAGATGGACGGATAAATCCAAATAGTATCTGCCCCAAAATTCAGGCTGGACGTCCTAACATCCCGGTCGCGTCTTTCGGCGGTGAACACCCCTCCTTGGGTCTATCCTAGGAGCAAAAAAACAGTAAATGAAATAATATACAACGGTGGCTACAACCTCAATTCGGATGTGCCCCGTAAAATAATATTACATCACTTTACAATTTTACATAGAATGAAAGAAATAACACCTCATATCCCCTGCTATTCATTCATGACAATCCAACAATATTCATATACACAAACCACAAAAGCATCACAGATATGTGCAACCCCCAACTAACCGACATATAGCAATTAGAGGAAGTTTACGAACACATATATCACAACTTGAAAACATTAAACAACATTAAAACTGCGACTTCGAAACACCCCGTATTGCCACAGTAAAGAATTGACAGCATATTCAAAATTGGCAAAAACAAACAACTCCTGAAACCCTAGATCCAAGTAACAAGACCACAGACCAAAACACGAATCATTCCCCATCCATAAAACCGGTGAGGCTGGATTATTTGGCAATGTGGCCGGTCCAGTACAGAGGGAAATGTCTAGTTTTTGGTGTGTGTTCACTTTACAAGTAAAGGAGTACTCTGCAATTGCTAAAAAAATTTTAGAGCCTCGTAAAAAATCAACAGAAACTAGGATCTATGCTTCGATGTATTGGGGTTATTTCGGTTTCGTAGTTTTACTTGTTGTTTAAACTGATAGTTATGGTTTGGCTGGCTCTGATGCCACTGTAAGTCGATGCCACGCACCCCATGTGTTCGTGGGGAGGTGGAGTTTGCAAAAAACGATTTTTAAGTGCTTCGTAACATCGACTAAACTCCAGGATCAATACTAAACCTAACAAACTTAATCGGAGGTTTAACTACTATGTGAGAAAGTTATACCTCAAGTCCTCGATGTCCTTCTCCTCCTCGTTGTCCTTCTCCACGTCATGGGCTCCTCAAAGTGAGAACGGATCGCGCCTCCTCGTCAGCTTCTCCAAGTCGTAGAAGATCCACCCGAGAGTTTCATCCTTGAGCTTAACCTCCAAGTTGGGGTAAATAGGTCACTTGGTGTCCGAAACTAAGTAGCCTAGAGTATGTAGAGAGTGATTAGGAATCTATTTGTCTCACAAACCCTAGGATTCTCAACTCATGAGACAATTAGGGTTTGAGAATTGGGAAGAGAGCTTGAGGAGAATTAGAGAAAAGAAAGTATCTGTAGAATGATAATGGTAATAAAATAATGTGAAAGTGGCTTATGTTTTTTACTTTAAACCAAATCAAAATATCCCATACAAATATCTCAAACAATATCTCAAAATATCTAAGTCTTCATATCTCATAAGATTCCAAGGAAGTTAACATAAAGCCATGTTCACATTTCACTAAAATACCACAAAGTTTCCCACCTCATTTCCTCCACCTCACAAAAGATTTCATCAATAAAGAAAAAAACCCTAATTGAGGTGTCTCACTCCAAGAAACAATCTTGATCAAATTACAAGAATGCCTCTCACATCTGTATATACATATCCGCATTCGTATTCCGAGAAACACAAATACAATGAGACGAAACTAATCCAATAATCAAATACTAGGATCCGGCTTAAACCAAAGACCATAAATACTGTCCGTCCGAACATCATATGCGCACAAGTACACGTATGTGATCGAACCCTGTCGTAAAACCATACGACCTCTATATTGTTTCTCCCGAAGCAGGGAAACCCTTTGTGTGGAACTCTAAAGACTCGTTAATACGTTGGCGGTGGGTTTAGCCATAAGCGTGTCAGCGGTACTAGCTGCACGTAACGGCTGCCCAGGTATCTGTCAATAAGAAGGCCGACGAGCAAATTCATCCGTACCCCTACTGAGACTGTCTGTGGCAATCTCTGTACAGTCCGGTATATTCGTCTGAGAGTATCGCACATTGGGCCTAGGGGGCGGCAAGCGTCAAACCACTAATTGCGCAATAAGTCGTGTCGGAGTGCAGCCAAAAACACCATGAGAAACTACTGGAATTCCTACCAGCAAATCTCGCTTGCCCTGGCCAGGGGCTTTGTGTAATGGCTTTCTGAATCACAGCGCGACATCAACCCCCAATACCGGGAGAGACGAATCTTATCTAACCACCACTGCCTCCAAGCGCTTCGGGACTGCACCCAACTACTACCTGTTTGCACGACTCAATAGAGTCGTGGTAGGATAGTAATCTAAGAATAGTGGGAACACACTTGAGGCAAAGTAGCATTGTCAAGTCAACGGACTATGTTGTACTCATGTCACCTGGGAATTGCAACCTGACGATAGGTATAGTACCAACAAGCAGTTCCCCATGAGTCCGTCCAGTGTAACTCATAACCCAATAAGCACATGCATACTGTCTCCAGTATGACGTACTGATGACTGTAGGACATACCATCTCCCCTGCTGGATGAGAAGCGAATACACTAGTCTACTCTAGAGTATCGATGCCATATCTAGATAATCCCATGGCTAGAGACCTTTATAAGGATGTGCTTGTAGACTACCCAGCCCCCACTAGTATGACTGCCATCATAACGCTGGTAGTCAAGCAAACATCCTAAGGTCTCTATCAATATGTATTAGCGATACGTCAAGAGAAACATATACACATATTAAGATAGATACAAACCAAGTAGCATACTAGCATATCGAGCAAGACTGTCATAAATCCATATATATATCCCAAGCTTCCAAAATATAATATACAAACTAGTACTATACAATAATGGCCTCTATGGCATATTACACTAACACTGCCAAGATACTACACGGAGGGATTGAAAAGGCTGTTAAGACGCCAAAGTGTACCCCTCAAACAAACTGTTCGGAAAGCCCAATTCTACAAAAAGATTTGGGATATTCCCGGGACTCAGCGAAAGATGCCTAATGGGAAGATGGAGACATTCGGGCTCGGATACGTTCGGTCCAAGAAATGGGAGCAGTGTCACGGCTTCCTCGTCATAGACAACTACCGCGAAGGGGAAAACGCTCTTCCAAATGGTCCCGACGTTGAAACAGAGCATGAGCCCGCTCTAAGAACGTTAAGTCCGTCGATTGAAGAATAAATAAACAAGCTAATAAAAGAAGTCTGTCAAAAGAGCCGGGACAATCACAGCCGCGAAATGGCCATTTATGAAAAGGCTAGAATGCAGCGTCTCAATCAACAATCCGCGGAAAAGGAAAACTAAAATGCTCTTCATCCCCAGCCTGCTGTATGTCCTCGCGAAAGGGGAAAATCCCGAAATAAAGGCAAAAATAAGGCAAAGAATGCAAACAACGTTCGAAAACAACAAAGTGGATCCAAGAAGCCGTGCAGTCGATAAAAGGTCGATTGGAGTCCGTCCTTTATAAAGAAGATGGTTCGGTAATACTCTTTCCCCCAAGACAAGACGATAAAAATATTCAACCTTATAACAAAGCATAAAATGATGACACTTCCGGAGTCTCGGCATCCTGAACAAATAAACGAGGTCCATCATCCGGATTATTCCTCCTACCACCAAGCAATAGGTCATCCCCTCGAAAACTGGTTCACCTTCAAAGACTGGGTAGAAGACCAGTATCAACAATACGGGTTCGCTTTATCCGACAGCTGGAGGGTAACCCCGCCGCAAAAGCATGAGCTAAAGAGGATCTATACCATGAGGATAGGACCAACTCAACCAAAAAAAAGGGAAGCGGACTTGTTCCTGCCATATGATAACACTCTCAAAATAGGGAGGGCACGAGACTATGGATGACTTCCACATGTGCTTCGCAAATGAAGCCGAGGACGAGGTGATCTTCGAGTTTCCGCCAGCACTAAAAGAGCTGGAAGATGGAATACACACTACGACAGACAACCTGAGAAAAATTGACTTAGGGACCGAAAATGATCCGAGGCCAACGTTCGTCAATGAGCTACTATCTGAAAAACATGTAGCCACGTTAAAGGGCGTGCTCATGCAGTATAAAAATTGCTTCGCATGGAACTATTCCGAGATGCCAGGTCTAGATCCGAAAGTAGCAATACATAAACTGTCCATATCGCCGGACATAAAGCCCGTCAAACAGGAGCCAAGAAGAATGCGGATCGAACTTAAGATGAGTATTAACGCTGAAGTCAAAAAACTAATTGACTCCGGCTTCATCCAAGTGGTTCAATATCCCGACTGGATCGCTAATATCGTTCTGGTGATGAAGAAAAATAGGATGGTGAGCATCTGCGTGGACTTTCGGGACCTCAACAAACACTACTGCAAAGAGGGGTTGCCCCTACGGATTAACCCGTAGGGGCAAACCACTGCCCCTACGGATATGTCCGTAGGGGCAAGAAAATAACCTGTAGGTGCAAACGCCGTAGGTGCAAGTTGAAGCCCTGAACTTGTCCCTACGGACAAAAAACTGCCCTACGGATTTCACTGTAGGTCCTGTAGCCCCTACGGAGTAGGCCGTAGGGACAAAAACATTATTTTATTTACGGTTTTTTTAAATATAATACTTGTACCTACGGATTACTCCGTAGGTCTAAGTCATAGCCCCTATGGATACATGCGTAGGTACCGATCCATAGGGACAAAATATCAGAAATCCTGATATTTTGCCCCTACGGATATATCCGTAGGGGCACTCCCAACCCCCTGATACTGAGATCAGGGGGAAAATATCAGTTAATGCTGATATTGTGCCCCTACGGTTAAATTCGTAGGGGCAACATGTGTACCTACGGTTTAATCCATAGGTACAAATTATCTGTTTTTTTTTTTAAAAAAAGGGGCCTGATTTTTTCTCGCCCTGTGCACAATAATATATACATCAATCAAATATAAAATTAATCATCACACAACATATATCGCAGTATTCATAATCACATCTCACGCATATAATATACAAAAGAAACCAAAAAACTGAATATGATATAAATATAAACCAATATCAATATCGTCCAAAATGTTTCAAAATGTAGTACAATATGTATCATATAAATAAATACATGTTTCAAGAAATAAGAATCAAAAAGCTAGCCTAGCTCGGTCCAGCTCCACCTCTGATAAACGCTAGAATCTGGCGCCCCTGCTCCTCGGTCAATAAACCATGCAATTCGGCGCGTGCGGGAGTCTGAGCGGGCTGTGGAGCTGGCGATGTGGACTGCGCAGCCGCCGTCGAGGTAGTGGCTTGCGGAGCCGCGGCTGTGGGAGTCTGAGCGGGCGGTGGAGCTATAGAAGCTGTCTGCGGAACCGCAGCCGATGTAGTGGCTTGCGGAGCCGCAGCCGAAGGAGATGGATGTGGAGGCTCAGCCGATGTACCCCATCACGTCTGGACCTAACGTGTGTAATAAGCGTGTAAGAACTGTGTATTATTCGAATTCTTATCATTATCGAGTTATTTCGAAACCCCTTTTGGATATCTAGTTTGGAAAACCGTAGTTTATTTTAATTAGATATGTATGTATGATTAATCAAACCTAAGTCTACAACCAAATAAGCTCAGGCTACGTACTGATATTGGATATGTTGATATCTATAATATGACATGATATTTTACTATTAAGTAGTATACATACCAGCATCTCCTTCAACTCCTGAACGGTGGCCTTCAAGCTCTCCAGTTCCTGCTGGATACGTCGCTCATAGAAGATGTGACATGTTATTATAATTTCTTTTGGGAGAACCTGGAAATATAAAATGGAGGGGAAGACATAGAAGTAAAGGGGTTTTCTTTTAGGGGAAGGAGATGAGAAATAGCCCATAAAAGATGAAAGTTGATTGCCTTAAACCTTAGATATAAATCTATCGAAATACAATATTAGAGTTCTGAGAACCTTGCCTTGAAATTTATGCTTTATTACTAACAACTATCATATCAAGTATCATGGTTCATGGAAAAAATATTATTAAAATAGAAAAATTCATAAAGAAAAAAGTGCTTCGAAAGAACTTATACCTCATAGCACTTCTGAGCCTGCTCAAGTTTTCGCTGGACAAGGTAAAATTGCCCTAGGTTGTGTAAACCAGCCCCTACTCTGCAAAAGCAAGAAACCTTAAAGAATGACAAATGTGTCCATCATCCAATTTAGGTGACTAAAAAGGTAAAAATACATAAAATCATATATTAAAAAACAGAATTACTATATCTGTTCTACACATATAATGTAAGTATATATCATTAAAAAAAGTCAAAAAAGCTTAAAGACCCTTCACTGAACTTCATTAATAACTATTTATATAAATTATTAAATTTAACATTAGTTACTTACTAAGCATACATGTCTACAAAGTTAGAAAATAAAATAAATTTCAACTGAAATAATATACACACCATACGTCATCAGAACCAAACACTTCCTCTAGAATAGTTATGGTTTCTAAATATAATGGCTCAGCTTTATCAAATGCTTTCCTTACCCTGTAAAGTTCTGCCTACAATACCAAGCATACATCAATAGATAAGCTTAAAACAATTAAGAAAGTCAAATTTCTTGACAAGACACTGGCTTCTCTTGTTTAAAGGACATTTTATTGCTAAAATCAGTTAAAGGTTATAACGAAAAAAAAGAAAGAATGTCATAATCCTATGTTCAAATTTATTTCCAAAATCATATGATAAAAGTAGATAAAGCAACTTAAGTTGCACCATCCTAGGGTTACAATGTGTCGTGCCAAAGATGCCATTGTTGAAGGGAGAGACAACACCAAGACAATATTAGGTGGAAGCGGCCCCCTTAATTACATGTGGTTAGGGTATTGGAGGAGGCAAACAATTAACAGCGGGGGGGATGGTCCCAAACTCGAAGCCTAAGCCTTTGAAGAAAGTAGAAGCTTAAGGATACATAGGTCCACCTCTATTGGTGGATAGCGATGATTACAACAATCTAATAATGTTTGTCGCGGCTAAGTTTTGAATCTGTCCGGGAAGCACCGTTCTGTTGGCTATGCATGCAATATTTGTTAAAAAAAATCTCATTTTTTATATCTGGCTACCAGACTGTGATATTACAAAAAAAAAAAAGCCGCAACAAGTATTAGAAAAATAAGAACATAGGACCATGTCATTATTGTCAAATTAAAACCCGTTGATATCTTTTTTTGAGAAAATTCATTGAGCAGAGAAGTGTTGAATGCAAATGACATTTGACTTTTCTATGCATCACATGTGATCCAACGTCACCTAACGGAGGTTTGTGATGACCATAATAACCATCTTTAGCAACAAAAAAGATAATGCAGATATATAAATATTAGAAACAAAATAGATATATAATGCAGTGATGATAGATTCAACCATATTCATTTTGGTTAACAGGAAGTAATTAGGGAGAAGTTAGAAATAGATGAGAGAGAGACCGAGCGAGCGATCGTATGTGTGTCATGAGTGTAAATAGGAGTGAAAGCGGAGGGCACTAAACAGAAGGAAGCACGGATCTCGTTTTGTCGTTTTGGTGGGTCTTGCCGACTCCTACGCTTACGGCTGTCTTCATATAAGAGGATGTCATTAGGCAAGTTTATGAATATCAAAAACACATTTAACTTTAATTTCTATATATTAGCTTGGATTACAATATAAAAATACGAGGAAAAAAACAAAAAAAAAACCCATACCTTAATGCTAGCTAATCCCAATCTTAATCTTGACTATACTAGTCCATACATTCATCAGCTAGGATAACATAATAGGTTTCTTAATTTTGTCATCAAACCAACCCCAATCCTAACCCTAACCCTACCACCAGCCCCAACCCCAGCCCCAACCCCTGCCGAACCCCAACCCCAACCACGGCCCCAGCCCCAGCCCGAGCCACAGCCCCAACCCTAACGCCAACTGCAGCCCTAGCCGCAGCCCGAGCCCCAGCCCCAACCGCAGCTCTAGCCGCAGCCCGAGCCTGAGCCCCAACCCCAGCCTTAGCCCAAGCCCCAGCCCTAGCCCACAGCCCCAGCCCCAGCCCCAGCCCGCAGCCCCAGCCCCAGTCCCAGCCCCAATCAAAAATTTGAGTAATTGAAGATTTCGTTACCTGTGCAGAGGCGACGACGAGAACGGAGATGAGCCAGCGCTGGCGACGACGAAAGCAGGCGGTGGGTATGAAGAATCGGCGGCGCTGGCGACGACGAGAACAACGATCGATCGGCGGGAACGAGGGTTTGAGAATTTGGGTTCGTGCGAGAATTAGGAATAATGAGCGTAGGGATCGCTCTGAGCTTTTAACTTAAATCCCTATTTAGATGCCCCTACGGATAAGTCCATAGGTTCTTGGTTTGCGGCTCCGTAGGGGCAAACAACAATTTAAGATTTAATAATTTTTAAATAAATATGTAAGGACCGTAGGGGCAACCTTTTGGCCCTACGGATTAATCCGTAGGGCCAAACTAAAATTGCCCCTATGGATGTCGTTATCCGTTGGGGCAACCCCCTATTTTAGTAGTGAAAGCAGCCAGAAGGATAATTTCCCAGTACCTATTACCGAGCTGATGATCGATAACACGTCTACCCATGAGTTCTTCTCCTTCATAGATGGATCTTCAGGATACAATCAAATAAAAATGCATCCTGAAGACCAAAAACATACCACCTTTCGGACTCCGCTGGGTATATTATGCTATAAGATGACGCCCTTTGGTTTAAAGAATGCTGGCGCCACCTACCAAAGGGCTATGACAAAGATCTTCGATGACCTCATCCATGAAATTGTCGAATGCTACATTGACGACCTTATGGTAAAGATCAGATCTCACGAGGAGCATTAGGAACAACTAAAAATAGTGTCCCGACGTCTTCAGAAGTATAATCTGAAGATGAATCCTCTAAAATGCGTATTTGGAGTATCCTCAGGCAAATTCCTTTGATTCGTCATATGGCACCGGGGTATCAAAATCAATCCCTCAAAGATCAAGGTGGTTATAGAGATGCCTATGCCAAGAACTCTCAGACAGTTGCGATCTCTTCAAGGAAAACTCGCATATATCCGGCGGTTTATAGCCAACTTCTACGAAAAATGCCATCCCTGAAGTCATTTGATAAAGAAAAGGACCTCGTTCGTCTGGGATAAAAAGTGCCAAGATGCACTAGATGAAATCAAGCAATACCTACAAAATCCGCCGGTATTGACTGCTCCGGTTAAGGGAAAACCCCTTATCCTATATACAACAGCCCTTGAGGGTTCTCTAGGCGCACTATAGGAACAAGAGAAGGATCAGGGAAAGGAGAGAGCTCTATACTATTTAAGTCGAGTTATCCTGGGGACAGAAAACAACTATTCCCCCATCGAAAAGCATTGCCTGGCTATGATCTTCGCAATAACGAAACTCAGACATTACGCCTAGGCACATGAGGTTCATCTCATATCAAAGGTGGATCCTCTAAAATATCTGATGTCAAGGGCCATACTAACTGGAAGGCTTGCCAAATGGGCTCTCCTCCTGATGGAGTTGTTGATAACGTATCGACCCCTCAAAGTAATGAAAGGCCAGGCTATTGCTGACTTTCTCGCGGAGCATCCGATACCAGCCGACTCCCCCATAAATTGTGAGTTGCCGGATGAACATACATTCGACACAATCGAAGGAGAGAAAGAAGAAAATAATTCCCAATGTGAACTCTACTTCGATGGAGCATCTTCCATGAAGAGGCGAAAGCAAAACGCCCCCATAATCAAAACCAAGGTGGGCCTTATCTTTGTGACTCCGCAATGAGGGATATTGTGTTACGCCCTCTCTTTAATGGAGCCAAAGACTAATAACGAAGATGAATATGAAGCTTTGATAGCAGGTCTCGAGATCGTTGTCGACATGGAAATCAAAGACCTCCTCATATATGGAGACTCCCAGCTGGTCGTTAGCCAAGTAAATGGCGACTATCAGACGTGCAAGCCAGAGCTGATAAAGTATGGCGAAAGAGTACAGCAACTGCTGACACAAATCCCTTCCTACATCCTGGAGAGTATACCACAAGTAGAAAACAGCAAGGCAGATGCATTGGCCAAATTAGATAAGGAACTGGCCGATGAAGATCCCGATGACGTAAAGATCATTGTGCAAAGCCGTAGGGTTCTCACGCCAACAGATATATCTTCGGAAGATCTGATAGAGTCATCCGAAAGAAAAGAAACGACCAAATAAGCAGTCCTTCAAATAGAGGACAAAGAAAAGGTCAAGGACTGGAGGGAAGTCTTTATAGACTACTTTAAGTCCCGACAAACGCCCAAAAATGCGTCGTTTAGACATAAGCTCATGAAACGAGCTTTGTCTTTTGCCTTCATCAATGATACTCTATATAAGATATCGTTCGACTGTCTATGGCTAAGATGCCCAGGGCTGGAGGAAGCAAAGAAAGTCGTTCAAGAAATTCACAATGGACTCTGTGTAGGGTTCCTAGGCACCCTAATGAGGTCTCACAAGGTATCAACCATGCCAATTTCAAAAAATCTAGGTGCCGAGAGACCCGACTACGGATCGTTTGCTAGAAAACTAGGCGAAAAAGCTAACTAGTTAACACTTAACTATGAGAATACGGAAATACAACCTTTGTAGATCCGGTGCTCCACCTCCATAGCTCCGCAACGAAGTCCTCTCCGCTGTCCAAAAAGAATCCAGGCTCTAGCGTCGACTTCATCGGAGAATAAGCGAGCTAGGTCGTCGATGTCCATGCCGAAGATGATCTACGTCGAAGCATCGCAAGATCAAGCTCTCACTTCACCAAGTCAAGAAACTTGTGAAGGAAACACACTCTACTACTTGGCAAGAGGTAGAGGATGAAGAAATAGGAAGTGGGTAGACTTTAGAATTGGATTTCTCACACTTTTCATCAATCCACCATTGATGAAGAAAAGCTTTCTTCTTTGAAGAAGATGAAGAAGAAGAAGAAAGAATTATGATAAGTTATTTAAAAAAGAAAAGAATATCTAAACTTATCATAATCCTAACTATGGTTATGTGTAGAGAGTTGACCAAGGTTAAAGCAATGGTTAGGGTTAAGGATGAGATAAGAATGGTGGACTAGGTCAAAACATCATGAAGCTTCAACTAAAGAACAAATAAAGCCACCATTCTTTTCTCTTTTCCATTTATTTCCAAAAAAAAAAAATATAAACAAATAAATGAATAAGGAAATAGTAAACCCTAACCATTTTATTAACCAAGGTTTAATTCTTTACACTTAACCAAAAGGCATGTATCATCAAACATGATACAAGCAAGTGCACATAATCATATCGCATATACAATGCGCACATCCGAGTGAGAAAATCCATTTAAAGTGAACCGATACTAGTTAATGCAAAGTAATATATCAAATATATAATTATGCATTAAATAATTAAATCAACACTTGATTCAATGATCCGGTCATGTCGCACACAACCGACTAGTATACAATGTATCGGCTTATCGAATCAATCCTTGATTCGATAACTAGGTTATATCGCATACAACCATTCGACACATTCATCGCGAGAATGGAATACGGTATCACATACACGTATTATTCTCGGTCCCGCACATATCTCATATGCGCTCCTATTTCGTTTCGCTTGAGCCAGGAAACCTCTGTGTAGGACTCTAAAGACTCGTCAATACGCCGGCAGCAGGTGATGATCATATCAAGCACCCACAAGCCGCAAGCGGTCTGCTAAACGTAACGGCCACCCGGGTATTGAGCGATCAGAAGATCGACGAGCAAGCCCGCTCACACTCCTGTGAATCCAACCAGTAACACTACCGTACAGTCCGGTCTGTTCGTCTGATATGTCGCATATCTTGCCTAGGGGTGGTAAACGTCAAACCCCAATAGCTCGATAAGTCGTGTCGATATGAGGTCTATAACACTTCGAGAAACTACTGGTAACACTTACCAGTAAATCTCAGCAACCCTGGCCAGGGATTTCCTGTTATAGCCAATCGAACACAGCGCAACATCAACCCCCTATACCGGGAGAGACGAATCCCCTCCTATCGCTCATTGCCTCCATGTGACTCGGGACTGTACCCAAAAACCACCGTTTTGCATGCCCTCTTGGACGTGGTAAGATGGAAATCAAAGCACAGTGGGAACCACACAAGACTCTATGACGATCTCGGGTCAACAGACTACTCTGTACCAGTGTCACCAGAGAACTGCCATCTGACGTGAGGTATAATACCATCTGGGAGTTCTCGGCGAGTCCGTCCAGTGTACCCAGTCTCCACTGAGCACCCGTATATCATCTCTGATGTCAAACACCAATGGATATGGGATCATCCATCGCCCATCTGTATGGGTCGAGAAGGTATACGCTAGTCTACTCTGGTATATCGATGCCCCGTCTCGATACACCCTCGACTAGGGACTTTGAAGGATGTATTTATGGACTACCATGTCCCCACTAGTATGATCTGCATCATAGTCCAGGTAGTCAAGCACACATCCTAAGGGCTTTACCAACATGTAACAGAGAGACAATCAGTGTACACGTTAAGGTAAAGATCAACCAGATAGCATACTATCATGTCGAGCAAGAAAGTCCTCCCTATATATGTCCCAGCATCCACTACAATATACATCCAATGTACAGTAATGGCCTCTAGGGCATACACATAACTAACAATCTCCCACTTGCACTAGGGCCATCTGTAGCAGTGGTTGCAGTATCTCATACTCAACCATCCCATAAAAGTCTCTCTCTGGGAACAGGCCTTTGTGAGTGGATCCGCTGTGTTGTCCTCTGAGTCTACTCTCCAAACCTCGATCACCCTGGAGATCAACTATCTCCATGATCAGGTGATACTGCCTTAGAATATGTCTGGATCACTGATGGGACCTGCGTTCCTTGGCATAAGCCACAACTCCATTATCACACAATGGGTGGAACAAAGTTCATCTCATGAACCAATATACACCCAGACTGCCTCTTTGGTAGCATCTTAAGTAGCGATGTATCCAGCCTTTATCGTCTAGTATGTCACGGTATCTAGCTTGGAACTCTTCCAACATACCGTCCCTTTACTGAGGGTAAAGACAATGCCTGTGACTGACATTCAGTCGTCTTTATCACCCTGGACCCCTTCCAGTGATTCTCCCCAGGATCGGTTGATACCGTCTCACTACAACTAGTGAGAGTCCTAACATCCAATTAGATCTATCTCATAGATCCAAAATACAGGATTTAGTAGGTATCATTTTGATCCTATATGGAGAATCATAGTGATAAGCGGAGATTGCTCGAGCGTAGCATAGGAAACTCCTTCCCTATCAAGAGTATGTCATCCACGTGCTCTATGAGGATCGTCACCATACTCCCTACTACCTTCTTGTTTATACAAGGTTCATCTACCATTTTGATGATGTCAACTTCTTTGACCGCTTCATCAAAACAGATGTTCCAACTCCGCGATGCCTGCTTTATCCTATAAAGCATCTTGCACACGTTTTCGCTGCTCCCACTGTCTACGAAGCCCTCTGGCTGTGTACTTATAGACACTCTCTTCTAAATCATCATTTAGAAAAGCAGTCAAGACACCCAACCACCAGATATCGCAGTCATGGTATGTAGCCGTGACAAGTAGGATCTGGATAGACTTAAGCATAGTTACTTGAAAAGGTTTCATCATTATCCACACCTGGTCAATGATGCAAACTTTTAACAAGTCTAGCTTTGAAAGTCTCAACTTTTCCATGTACACCAAGTAATCTTCTCAAGATTTACTTGCTCCTGATGGGGATTTAACCCTTCAGATATAGCAACTAAAGTCCATACTTTGCTGGTGTATAAGGATTCCATCTCAGATCGCTAAGCATCCAGCCATTCTTACAGAGTCTTACTCCTGATGGCCAGCTCGAAACTAGTTGGGTCATCATCTCATGATGCAATCCTCGCTCCCACTGTCATCGAGAAATCGAAGTATCTCTCAGGTGGGTGAGGAACCCTACTAGATCGGCGGAGAGGCTGAGGTTCGTTGGAATCTACTGAATCCTTTGGTTCTACCAAATCATTTGCTGCAGTTTGTATAGCTGGAACATTTCCAGTTCTACATAACTGACCTTGCCTCGAGCTTGTCCGGATTTTGCTTTTCAGACATAGGCTGGACAACCCCAAATCTCAACTAACTTGAGAGATGGGCTCTTCCCTTATCATATCAAATATGAAACGGTGGGCAACTGATTTGATTGGAACCCTATTCAATAGGTATGCAACTTCATAAGTGCATAACCCCCAAAAAGGAAACAGGTAACTCAGTAGTACTCATCATAGAGCACACCTTATCATATAGGGTGTGATTGCTCCGCCCTGATATACCATCGTGCTATGGTGTATACAGAGGAGTAATGCTGAGAGAGAATCTCATTCTCCTTTAGAATAGTCCAGTATTTCCGTGCTCAAGTATTCTCCTCCTTGATCTCATCATAGGACATAATACTTATACCCTTATTTTGGTTCTCTACTTCTAACTTATATTCTGTGAATATCTCAAAAGGTTCGGACTTGTGTTTCAACAGGAACATATGTCTGAATCTCGAGAGATCATCAGAGAATGTAACGAAGTACAAAGAACCAGTTCTGGCATGTGTAGACAGGGGACCTACATACATCAACATGTATCATCCCAAGAGTTCACTAACTCTTTCTCTGTTTCCAATAAACAGAGCTGGTGTCATTATATCTTTGTGACATGACTAGCGAGTTTCATAAGATGTAAATTCAAACTGATTTAAATATGCATCTATATGTAACTCTAGCTAGTCGGATCGCATTGATATCACCTAGTCTACAATGCCTCAAGAAGAATCCGTTCATTTCTGAACTCTTCCTCTTGTGTGTGTTCCATATACTAAGAACTGTAGTTTGATTTAGAACATTAATACTTTTAGATAACGTGCCTGAACCGATCAACTTTTGATATAGGAAATGTTCAAAACATTGTCCAACAATACAAAATTTTATCGTTTCTTTACTAATAAAGAGACAGATATGATTTTGCATAACAGGTTCGGTATCTAATAACATTCGTTCAGAATCAATGTATTGTAATACAGGGTGACAGTGACCAACAGACTTGGCTGCAACACTTGCCCCGTTTTCTGCCTCATGAAACTTATCACCCGTTCTCAGTTCTCTACCTTTCTGTAGCCCATGTAACATATTACATATCTGGGATCCTGATATGGTATCACATACCCAGGACGTAAAGGATACTGAGAAACAGTTCTCTGTAATGAACACACCCGAAGATGATGCATCAGCATGCACTCTCTTCGTTTGGGCGGCACGGGAATTTTGGTATTCCCCAATTTCCTGCTCTGTCTTATAACAATTATAAGTTGGAGCGGGACCAACGTTCCCCGGCTCAGTATAACAAGCGGATTCGGTCAATATTCCGTTTTATTATCTTGATTAAGGCGTGATATGGTCGCTACCAGGAGAGAGAGAGAAGAAAACACTCAGCGTGCGCTCTTGCAAGAATAGATTGGTTATTATTTTATCTAATCAGGATGGCTCCCACTGCTTTTTATCAAATCTTCCTTCAAACCCTAAAAGGAAAGACTAGCCGGGATTAATTACACACTACAAGTTCGCCAATCTTTCAGCCAGGCCAGTGTCGGTACTTTAAGGGAGGTCCCCCGTGCTTTCGCACGAACCTTATTAATGTAAACCTCGTTTTCCCAGAGGCATAACCTCGTTAACACCTTTCTAGACACCTACTTGATCGGCTAATTGTAATGTATAAAACTCTCCCAGGAGTAACACTTACTCGCAGCAGGTATCAGGATCCAACTATCACATAGAAGGTATGCAATCTCATTGCAAATTTCAACACTTGAAATTCCCGATAATATTTTGCCCCATGCGATCTATGACCTTGACTGAGTCAACAAACCATAGACCGCAAGTAAAGTTCAACCCGTCATTTCTCGATTGAATTAAACCCACCCGCACGACCCTTGACTGAGTCAACAAGGCCGCACGACTACCCTAATCCAATCGCATCATATGCTTTGCAGATAAGCAATAATCAGCTACCGCACACTACGCCTTGACTGAGTCAACAAACGCAGCACGAATACTAACTATTACCTATCTGAAATGACGGAGGGCTACGACAGGTTTTTTAAGAAAACCTTTTGCGTAATGAACTTTATATCGCTGTAGAATCAAATGATTTTAAAATGGAGTGCTTTTGAGGCTTTTCTAGTTTTGCTAAAGGAGTCACTCCCGGTGAAGGGATCGTCGGTCCTTTCCTCGTCGAATGAGGTGCGGGATATATCATATATATCACTGTGCAAAGCAAAAACTCTTAAAAGCAATCAAAAGACAAACCGAGTGTGTAGCATCTGCCAGTTATTGCTAAAGGAGTCACTCCCGGTGAAGGGATCTCGGTCCTTTCCTCATCGAATAAGGTGCAGGATATATCACATATACCGCTGTGCAAAGCAAGAACTGTAGCTACCTGTTTTAATTTTGAAATTCGATTCTACAACATCTTAGGTTTCTTTTATTTCATTAATCATATTAATGAAGTCCCATCAATTATGTACCTAAACATCACTGATAAATACGACGTACACTTATGCCATCCGCATTCGCCTCGATGTCCCCTCGTGCACCGTTAGGTTAGGTAACTAACGGCAGAGCAGGGCAGGGCTAGCACGGGTGTAAAACATAAGTAACGTCTATATAATATATCATATATACTATATACTGTATCTATCACAGAACATCACATGATCACATCACAGATATCGCAGCAGAAGAATCATATGAAATATTGGATATACTAGGACGTCCGTGTTTTCAATACGAGCCAGTATAAAACACGGATTCCACGGTCGTGATGAATAGCCAAACCCACACCCCTAGACCCCTACGAGAGCGGCAAGCAACCCTACCAATTCTGGAGTTAGGAGACCCGGACTCGACTCCTCGAGTTGGTCTCCCACTGGACTCCAGAACCCGGTTACTTGTGCCCTCCTCCTTGGGTCTATCCTAGTGCGGAAAAGTAAATAATATACAAACGGTGACAACTTCCGCAACCTGGAAGTGCCCCAATAAAAGAATATTACATACAAGTTTTTACATAAATGAAAATGAAAAACACTCATCTCACATAAAAAACCCCGGCTATTCAAACACGACGATCCAATATAACATATCCAGCAACACATAACATCACATGTCATCAACGTAAGTAAATATGCGCATCCCAATTGTCGTTGACATATAGCAACGAAACCGGCGATATCACATATTACACTTACGGTCACAGAAAAGAAAGTGTAAAACTACAACAGTTGGAATCCGCAACCACCTCAGACATCGCATGCCTGACCAAATGAATTACTTAGACATCACATGCCCAACAATTATAAACCCCGCATTTTATTCTCAAAATCGAAAACACTTTTCAATATCAAGTCGGGCAATTCAACAAGATTCCGGACATCCTGATCGAATACTCGTCGCAAACTTCAGTAGGCGGCTGCACCCCCGATACCGTCGACGAAGTGCACCAAGGCGGAACACCGCTGCCGCGAGCACCCGAACGAATGCTTTCGGCGACGGGGTTCTCCTACAGTCACTTGGTCGGGGCTATGGAGTGAGGCTGTCTATTAAGTTTACCCGGCGAATATCCGCGTACGCTACGTGATTGCGACGGACTTTTGATCGCATCAAAATTCTGTGGCAACCAATCAAGTGAGACTAAAGTGCTATGTTTATAACATTCATTTAGTTATCTCATAACTTTTTGTGAATTCCAATTATTGTATCCCATTCCGGATAAATAGAAAATGTCAAACTTTCCGATCGAACAATCGAACACCCAAGTTTTCCCGATACAGATCAACACATGAAATAAGTCTAACAACATTCAGTTCGTGCCTCAGTACCAACGGTCCAGCCGTAGAAGGGTCAAGCCAACGCCTCACATGTGGCACGCCGTACTGCCCCAAACCCGAAAGTTCAAAGGGCAGTTCAAGACGGTCACATAATCGAGTTAAGGTTTGTTGTCTTCTAGAGGTTCCATCGCATTACTTGCACTACTTAGAACGTCTTTAGACTACGGAAAAATCCAACACTTGGAAATTTCCCGACAGGGGAAAAATTGGGTATTTATATCCGGTCGAACTTTTTAACATATTCCAATATTTATCCGGAAAGCCACATAGACAAAATTTGATACTCCGATCGAAACACCGAATCCCCAAAACAACCCAGGATAACTCTTCTGTAGAGTCACAATAAAAATACCCCAGAAAATACAGCATTATATTATATGAGTTACTGTGCAGAAATTATTAAACAATGGAACAGTAAGGCCGCGGAACCGCCGCACCATGCATAGCACGTGCCGCGGTTCCGCGCTGGAAAAGTTGATTCAGGCCCTCGTATTTCACAGTAATTAAAATAACACCCTGCTTATTTTTCTGCATATTTTTAATTTCGAAATATCCACAATTTTCAAAAAAGGACAGAGAGCATGTTTGAAATGGGTTTTCGGGTTCGTTCGGACTTCAAACTCCGTCTAGACTTTGCCTAAGGCTCTAGCTAGGCTCTGATACCACTGTAGGGTTCCTAGGCACCCTAATGAGGTCTCACAAGGCATCAACCATGCCAATTTCAAAAAATCTAGGTGCCGAGAGACCCGACTACGGATCGTTTGCTAGAAAACTAGGCGAAAAAGCTAACTAGTTAACACTTAACTATGAGAATACGGAAATACAACCTTTGTAGATCCGGTGCTCCACCTCCATAGCTCCGCAACGAAGTCCTCTCCGCTGTCCAAAAAGAATCCAGGCTCTAGCGTCGACTTCATCGGAGAATAAGCGAGCTAGGTCGTCGATGTCCATGCCGAAGATGATCTACGTCGAAGCATCGCAAGATCAAGCTCTCACTTCACCAAGTCAAGAAACTTGTGAAGGAAACACACTCTACTACTTGGCAAGAGGTAGAGGATGAAGAAATAGGAAGTGGGTAGACTTTAGAATTGGATTTCTCACACTTTTCATCAATCCACCATTGATGAAGAAAAGCTTTCTTCTTTGAAGAAGATGAAGAAGAAGAAGAAAGAATTATGATAAGTTATTTAAAAAAGAAAAGAATATCTAAACTTATCATAATCCTAACTATGGTTATGTGTAGAGAGTTGACCAAGGTTAAAGCAATGGTTAGGGTTAAGGATGAGATAAGAATGGTGGACTAGGTCAAAACATCATGAAGCTTCAACTAAAGAACAAATAAAGCCACCATTCTTTTCTCTTTTCCATTTATTTCCAAAAAAAAAAATATAAACAAATAAATGAATAAGGAAATAGTAAACCCTAACCATTTTATTAACCAAGGTTTAATTCTTTACACTTAACCAAAAGGCATGTATCATCAAACATGATACAAGCAAGTGCACATAATCATATCGCATATACAATGCGCACATCCGAGTGAGAAAATCCATTTAAAGTGAACCGATACTAGTTAATGCAAAGTAATATATCAAATATATAATTATGCATTAAATAATTAAATCAACACTTGATTCAATGATCCGGTCATGTCGCACACAACCGACTAGTATACAATGTATCGGCTTATCGAATCAATCCTTGATTCGATAACTAGGTTATATCGCATACAACCATTCGACACATTCATCGCGAGAATGGAATACGGTATCACATACACGTATTATTCTCGGTCCCGCACATATCTCATATGCGCTCCTATTTCGTTTCGCTTGAGCCAGGAAACCTCTGTGTAGGACTCTAAAGACTCGTCAATACGCCGGCAGCAGGTGATGATCATATCAAGCACCCACAAGCCGCAAGCGGTCTGCTAAACGTAACGGCCACCCAGGTATTGAGCGATCAGAAGATCGACGAGCAAGCCCGCTCACACTCCTGTGAATCCAACCAGTAACACTACCGTACAGTCCGGTCTGTTCGTCTGATATGTCGCATATCTTGCCTAGGGGTGGTAAACGTCAGACCCCAATAGCTCGATAAGTCGTGTCGATATAAGGTCTATAACACTTCGAGAAACTACTGGTAACACTTACCAGTAAATCTCAGCAACCCTGGCCAGGGATTTCCTGTTATAGCCAATCGAACACAGCGCAACATCAACCCCCTATACCGGGAGAGACGAATCCCCTCCTATCGCTCATTGCCTCCATGTGACTCGGGACTGTACCTAAAAACCACCGTTTTGCATGCCCTCTTGGACGTGGTAAGATGGAAATCAAAGCACAGTGGGAACCACACAAGACTCTATGACGATCTCGGGTCAACAGACTACTCTGTACCAGTGTCACCAGAGAACTGCCATCTGACGTGAGGTATAATACCATCTGGGAGTTCTCGGCGAGTCCGTCCAGTGTACCCAGTCTCCACTGAGCACCCGTATATCATCTCTGATGTCAAACACCAATGGATATAGGATCATCCATCGCCCATCTGTATGGGTCGAGAAGGTATACGCTAGTCTACTCTGGTATATCGATGCCCCGTCTCGATACACCCTCGACTAGGGACTTTGAAGGATGTACTTATGGACTACCATGTCCCCACTAGTATGATCCGCATCATAGTCCAGGTAGTCAAGCACACATCCTAAGGGCTTTACCAACATGTAACAGAGAGACAATCAGTGTACACGTTAAGGTAAAGATCAACCAGATAGCATACTATCATGTCGAGCAAGAAAGTCCTCCCTATATATGTCCCAGCATCCACTACAATATACATCCAATGTACAGTAATGGCCTCTAGGGCATACATATAACTAACACTCTGCGGTTCTTACCAAGCTGGGTAAAAAATGAAGCTGAAGATTAAAAGAATGGGTTACTATTGACCCACAATGATTCAGGACTACCTTGAATATGCGAAGTAGTGTCACTCATGCCAAATCCATGGGGACATCATCCACCAACATTCAAATCTGCTACATCCAACAGTGGCTAGCTGGCTGTTCGAAATGTGAGGAACCTATTGGATATAGTGCCCTCAAGGAAATTATTGTAATTGCAGGCACGCGATTATGATAATTGAAGGAGGACCTATACAGGTAGAACAATCTTACCAGAAATGATAGTATGCAATCTAGTTTGTCTTTATCATTGATGTATACACGTTTTACTTGTTATTACGTATCACTAATACATAATGATGAAGCCCGTAGGATTCTTTCTTGACTACCAGCATTATGATGGCGATCATATACGTGAGAGCTGGGTAGCCTATAAGCACATCCTTAAATGTCCATAGTCGTGGGAGTATCGAAACTGGGCATCGATATTCAAGAGTAGACTGGTGTATACGTTTCTAGACCCCGATGAGGGGCGGTGGCCGGTCTCACAGATAGTATACAGGTGCTCACTGGAGGTGAGTACACTGGACGAACTCGCCGAGAACTTCTAGATGATATTATACCTATCGTCAAATGGAAGTTCTCAGGTGGCATAAGTACAGGTTGGTCCTTTGACCTAAAGTCCTCATTTGTCTCGTGTGAGTTCCCACTGTACTTTGATTACTACCCTACCACGGATCAAAAGAGTCATGCAAACAGGTTTTAGTTGGGTACAGTCCAGAGCCACATGGAGGCAGTGGTTGACGGTCAGGGATTCTTCTCTCCTGGTATTAGGAGTCAATGTCGCACTGTGTTCGGTTGGCTATCACCAGAAATCCGTGGCCACGGTAGGGGAGATTTACTGATAGTTGATGACGTTATCCACCCCTAGACCCGATATGCGATACACTTTGACGTATAGACCGGACTATATGGAGATTGTCATATTCAAACTCAGTAGGGTAGCACGCACTTGATTGTCGACTCCCTTTTCGACAAGTACCTGGGTAGCCGTTACGTATAGCTAGTGCCGCTGACGTGCTTATGGTTAAACCCACTGCGAGTATATTGTCGAGTCTTTAGAGTCCCACATAGATGGTTTTCCCGGTTCAGGCGACAGATGTAGGAGCCATACGGTGGTACATGCAGGAGGACCGATTAAATATGTGTACGCGATACACGGACTTTAATCGGACGGTTAATAATACTAGCCGTCTTAGGATTAAGCCGGATTATTAAATCAGGTTTTGATTTAATAATTTATATATGTATTTTGATACATATATTTTTTTATTATTGTTCACTATTTATTTTCTCTCTTTGGTGCTATCCGTATTTTTATACGGATACGCGTATATGTAGCAACATATACCAGATAAAGTATTTCGTATTTATACAGGAATGCTTCTAGAAGAAGGACACCTCATATTTAATTTTCTTCTTTGGAAAATTAAATTGGAAACGAGGTGGCATGAGCATGGTCAACAGGCATGGCTTGGCTTTTTATATTGTTATTTCATTTGGAAGCACTATTGCACCATGGTTGCATTATTACAGCCATTCTCTTTTCAACTTGTGGACTTGATGAGATTTTTTCTTCACCTCCTCCACCATGGTTCATCCTCTTCTTTAGCTCCTTCTCCTTCTTCTTCTTGCTCTCATTTTCAAGCAAGATTCTAGAGAGAAAAATATAGTGAAGTATTCCTGCATCACCGGCCATCCAAACCTAGCAACTTTGGACCGTCGGTTAAAGCCTCCTCCGCGTTCTCTCAGGTGGATCATCTTCGGCAAGGGTGGTTGATGCTCAAGCGCGTTCCCGACAACTACGAGCTTAGAGGGGTCTTCCACAATTGGGTGGACACGCGACAAAGGTTGTATTTCTTCAACCCTTGCATGTTTTAGATTTCTAGTTTAAGGTGTTTGGATCGAATCTTGGGTTCGGGCGTCCGGTGCCTGTAAAAAGTTTTTGTTTTCGCTTCCGCCTCGCATGCGGCCTCCGCGATGTGGGCGCCGGATACCAACAGAACCGATATAATTGGCCCCATTGAACCGGCGTCGTCCAAACGACATCGGTTTATAATGGCAACGACCGCCTACTTCTCTAAGTGGCAGAAGCAATACCACGAAGGGAGGTGAAGACGGAGAATATCCTCCATTTCTTCAGGACACATATCATCTATCGGTTCGGCACTCCGCGACGAATTATCTCGGATAATAGGCCAGCTTATAGCAGTCATAAAATCAGCCTCTTCGCTCAACAGCATAAAATAGATTGGAGATGCTCTTCAGTCTATAACCCTAGGGCCAACGGTCTAGCTGAAGCTTTCAACAAGACCTTGACAAAGATTATAAAGAAAATAGTGTCCAGAAACAAAAGTGACTGGCACGAAAAGCTACATGAAACTCTCTGGGCGTACCGAACAACGTTCAAAACGGCTACGACTACAACACCATACGCGTTGGTATTCAGCACGGAAGCAATGCTTCCCCTAGAAATAGAACTCCCTTCTCTAGGAGTAGCGGTTCGATACGAGCTGACAGATAAAGAAAACGCTCATTTTCGGCTTGAGGAGCTCGATGCCCTCGACGAAACTCGCCTTATAGCACAGCAAAATCTAGAGGCTTACAAGGTAAGGATGACAAGGTCATACGAAAAACTGATCAGGCCGAGAACATTCCGCCAAGATGAACTCGTGTTAGTCGTCAAAAGACCCATGATCCCCAATCGTTCAAAACGGGGGAAATTCGAGCCGAACTATGAAGGCCCGTACATCATATACAAAGTCTACCAAGTTGGAGCCTACCTGCTTATGGATATACATGGCGAAAGACCCATCTGACCAACAAACGGCCGATTCCTCAAAAAATACTACGCTTGACGAGACACGACTTAGGTCTATGATAGATGACGACGCTCGTGTCCACTCTCTAACTTCCTGAATCAAAACTCTGAGAATAGTATACAAAAAAATTCTGTCGCCCTAAAAATGACAACAAAGTACCGAGAAATCCTTAAACTAATTATCCGTCTCAAATATGGCAACAACGGACCGAGAAGTCCCTAAACTAACAACGGACCGAGCTGTCCCTAAACTCGAACATCGCCTCAAATATGGCGATATTGGACCGAAAAGTCCCTAAACTAAAATTTCGCCTCAAACATGGCGATAATAGACCGGAACGTCCCTAGACTAGTGCATCGCCCCAAATATGGTGATACACTCCCTTGGAATCAATATTGCAATTGAAGTTTTAGCAGGAAAGATTGCAACTCAAGTCCTACTGGCTACATAGCTACTCCAGCGATGAAGCCACCCCTAAAACCCACCGGCAAACAGGTGGGTCACTTGCGAAGAACTTACTTTCGAGAGTTTCGCCATTTTAAAAAACGGTATGTCCACAAGCAAAATTGGCACGGATGAAAACCCGAAAGGGCGCCGTAAGTAAAAATAGCAGGACTGCCAGCGAGTTTGTGAAAACCCGAATAGGGCGCAAATTCATAAAATAAAAAATTCATGCGCACTTGCAAGGTCCTCTCGACCTTGTGAGGAGAAAATACCCGCGTGAAATCCTTACGACTCACAAAGGAGCAACACACTTAGGAATCCTTATGATTCCAAAGGAGAAATTACACTTACGAGATCATCACGACTCGTAAGGAAAATTCCCCTCATGAGACCCTCACGGCTCATAAGATTCAAAAGATTTAAGCTACAGGGATCTAAACATGTTCTTAAGTCGTCATATTCCCCGAATATTACCCTACAGCCGGTCCAATATTGACCCTTGTATACAATCCACGGGTATAAATAAATATTCTCCCACCAAATTCCACCAATGGTGAGAGATGTCCTCGTATGATGAACAACACTTGTAAGTCCCCTCGACTTATAAGAAGAAAACACTCTTGGAAGATCCTTACGACTTACGAGAGAAAACGCACTTAGGAATCCCGACGATTCCTAAGGAGAAAATACACCTAAGAGATCCTCACGACTCATATGGAGAAATACCTTTATGAGACCCTTACGACTCATGAAGTTAAAAGCCTTAGTCGACAGGATCCTAACCCTGTCTACTAAGCCATATTTATTCAAATCGACAAAGGCAAATGATGATTCGCTCCTGGCAATATTCCAGTTGTAGCGATACAGATGCCTAATGGATATCAGGACCAAGTCCCCAACTCGTGATAAAAGTCAGCGAGCAAGAAATATGCATAAACAGCCGAAATGTTTGGGCAACTCGCAATAAAAAGTAGCAAATAAATAAAATAAAATAAAATAGTAGAAATGATTGGGCACCGAGAAAAATAGCCGAAATGATTGGGCAATCGCGACTTTCGTGAGATGAAGAGCTGAAAAGAAAGAGTATCGCGGAAAAATAAAAAAAAATAAAAAAAATTCCCGTTACCTGCAGGTAAGTCCACACCGACCCCTGTAATCAATCCATGGGCACAAATGAAAGAAAGGGGACCGTATTTTCCCACTAGGCTCCGTCAAAAGGAGAACCAGATCTTGACGGCAATATCTACAGCCTAGAGATCGGCTCGACGTTCTTTTTCGGTGCAGATGCGATGGCAACAAAGGCTCCAAAGAGCCAAATCAGAAAGGAGTAACGGCAAATCCTAACTCCAGTTCGACGTGCTTCTTATTCCAGCAGGATGCAGACGCAACGTCAACAAAGGCTCCAAGGAGCCAAATCAAAAAGGAGTGACGGCAAAATCCTAACTCCAGCTCGACGTGCTTCTCATGCCAGCAGGATACAGACACGAAGTCAACAAAGACCCAAGAGTTAAATAGAAATGGAGTCACAGAAAAATACTAGCTCAAATTCTCGACGTCGCATATACAACCTAGAGACCATCCCGATGTTCTCCCTCATTTCAGCAGGATGGGAATGCGGCTTTCAAATGAAAATGGAGCAATGGCATATTCCTAGCTCCGGACTTCAACTGTGATACATACAGCATGGAGGTCCTGTAGATGTCTGCCCTACTTCAGGAAAGAATCGGCGCGACATTGTCAAAACAAAAAATGAAGCAATGGCATATTCTCAGCTTCGGGTCTTGAAGACAACTCATATAAAGCCTAAAAGACTATCGGAGATCATTCCACACCAGACCGGAGTGATTATGACTCATCGGGGCTCCAAATTGAGCCTAATCTCAAGTAAAAAAAGCGTCATAGAAAATTCATAACGTTTGCACTTCCGACGGTAATATGACCTAAGGAGATTACTTGAAGATGACTTGTCCAGCCCCCGAAGGGATCAGAGACACGACAGTCGCGGGACTACTCGAACAACAGCTTGAAGACTGCATATCGAGGAATACATCAGCCAAAGCGATGGTACCACGGATTAAAACTGTAAATCCCCGTCCCCATCTATAAAAAAAATTCTATTTTTCCTGGTTCCCCGATGTTTTCCTTTTCCTCGTAATTTTGTGTAAAATTGGTTGCCTAAGTTTTTGGTACTTAATTTTCCTAAGCCCAAACCAACTTTCAATAAGCATATATTGAAATTCCTTTTTCTTCAGCCCAACAAAAAAACAAAATAAATTAAATCCCTTCCTCAGACCAAAACAAACATTTTAGTTAAATAAATTCCCTTTAAAATAAACCCAGCCCCAAACAAACTTTAAACAAAAACATTTAAACCTCTTTTCCACAGCCCAACATAAATTAAATTAAATTAACCTTAAAAACTCCCGGCCCAGCCCAACTCCAAGCTCCACAAATAATTCCCTCACTCCCCGGCCCAACACCCTTACCCGCACCGACTAAACCTGACCCGACCCGCTTCACAAACCTTTTTCCCTCCCCTCGAATATTTTCCCGCTCCTTTTGTTTTCTCCCTCTGCGCGAACCCACGTCCCCGAGCAACCCACGTCGTGCCCACGTCGCCGACGCCTCGACTACGTGCCCTACGACCCCCTCGAGCTCCTCAACCTCTCCTCGCCTCAAACCCCTTCCACCTCTCTCCCTCACACTCTCGCTCTCAAACCTCTTCTCTCTCCCTATAGAAAACCCACTACCTTCATCCCTGCACCGACGACGACGCCGACGACGACGACTCTCCTCGTCTTTCCTCCCTCGCTCCTCTCTCCAAAACTCCGAACCTTACACTGCCTCACCCCCTCACTCGAGCTCGAACTCCCCTGCACACCCACCTCGGCCACCACCAGCACCCCGACGCCGGCGAGCTCCCCACTGCCTTGAACCACCTCGTCGACCTCTACACACTCAGCATCGTCCCCATCACCTCCAAACCCGATCCCCCACTACCTCTCTCTCTCTCTCAAAAACACAAACCACTAAGCTCCGAACCCCCGCTACGCCATCGCCGGAGCGACCACTTCCAACCACCGTCGACCCCGGCGTACTCACAGGAACTTCCCAGCACCACACTCCGCCTCCAGCGATCGCGAACCATCCCCGGGCAACTCCGAAGAAGAACCCGAAAAGCGAGCCAAGGCCGTGAACCCAAAACGTACCGATCGTCACGTGTTCGTGCCATTGCCGCTGCCGTGCGTCGCCAAAGCGTCTCCAGGCAAGTTACCTACTTGCTTCATGCTATTTGTTTTACTAGAACTTGAAATACCGTTAAATTCCACAAGAAAATTTAGTGCGACTTAAAATAGTGTATGTGTTCGATGCAAAACTCGAACAAAAACCTTTCTTTAAACTGACGGAAATTGATCATATAATCTGGCCCATGTGATAATGAACATTGTGTAGAAATTTGTGTAAGTGCACAGCAGTGCCCCGGCCGTCTATCCGAGGCCAAAATGCGGAAACGATACTTTTTTTTAACTTTTAAACCGGCGCTACCGCATACTAAAAAACCCGGATCGGGCCATTAACCTACTCCTAGCTAACTAAAGAATGGGTAGAAAGCTATACCGAGCGATCCGTGTCGTTCGGTCTTCGGCCTCCATCCCGATCTCCTCGCGGAATCTCCGGTCTTCATCTTCTCGTCGGAAAGGGCACCACATCGCCGGGTTCTTTTACGGGCTCCCACCTCTGGACTGAGACAACTCGGGCACGAAGTTGGCGAGCCGACGTGTCCAAGAATGCTGTAGGATAAGTGTAGAATGGTTTTGTCTTATGGGGTTGTGAGGTTGCCATTTATGATGTGGAGGAAGGAGATATGGAGATGAATGATTTTTGTAGCAAGCAAAAATATATGAGATGAACATTTTTCCTCACCAAATGAAAATGCCCTCACACCCTCACAAAGTGTGGCCGGCCCTTAACCAAAAGGAGGAGGAAAAATCTCAAGGGGATGAGCACAAGAGAGTGACTGGTGACCATTAGGAATTATGATTACCAACAAAGTCCAATCCTCTTCAACCATCTCATCAAGAAAAAGTCAAGCAATCATGAACAATCATGAACCAAGAAATCAAATGATGGTTGAACCATCATGAAGTTATCATCACAAAAAGTCTTCTCTATAATAAAATGCACAATTGTAAATAACCCCCTCAACACCAATTTTCAGCCAAGGAAAGAAACAAAGGAAAATGGCCGAAACAGAATGCAAGCTGGCAACTTCAGAAAAACGATCCCGTAATAAATTACAGGAAAACCCCGCGACTGTATATACATACCCGCATTTGTATTCCGACCGAATACAAATGCAATGAGACAAAATCTACACTGTACAATACTAGGATCCGGCTTAAACCAAAGCCCGCTAGTATTATCCGTCCGATCATGATCCATGCAATACCGCACGTATATGATCGAACCCTGCCATATCTCCATACGGCCTCTACAGCGTTTCGCCCGAAACTTGAGAAACTGTCTGTGGGGGACTTTAAAGACTCGTCAATACTTTTGGCTGTGGATTTAACCACTAGCACGTCAGAGGTATTAGCCATACGTAACGGGCTACCAGGTATTGACCAAAAGGGACGTCGATGAGCCAACTCATCCTGACACCCTACTGAGCCTGTCAGTGACAATATCCGTACAGTCCGGTCCGTTCGTCTATGAGTATCGCATGGCGGGCCTAGGGGGTCGGTAAAAGTCAGACCCCCAAAAGCGGTAAAAGTCGTGTCGGAGTGTAGCCCAGAACACCCTGAGATACTACTGGAATACCCACCAGTAAATCTCCTGCCTTGGCCAAGGACTTCATGTAATGGCTCTTTTAGACACAGCGCGACCTCACCCCCAATACCGGGAGAGACGAACCCCTGCAGATCCGCTCACTGCCTCCATGAGGCTCGGGACTGTACCCAACTAAAAACTGTTTGCACGACTCCTTTGAGCCATGGTAGGGTAGTGATTTGTATGTCAAAAACTATCTATTACCGCAATCAAGAACGGCGTCGCATGAAGCTAGCCGGTGAGTACGGGTCGGTCCACAGGGATGTTGTGAATCTCCTAGTCGCGCTAACGAGTTAATTCCGAAGGGTGTTCGGATTGATTATTAAATCTAAAAACCTAATTATTCTATAGTACGGTTATCTAGATCTAGTCTTGCTAGGGTAAGGTTTAGGGATGGTTCGGAAATTCTGGTAAATCTCAACACTTTCTATACCCGAATGAAGATCTATGAGAAGTTATGGTAATAATCAATAAAGGGGATTAGATCCATTCGGGAAGGTGTTCCTTCCTCTAGGTTCTTGTCCTTCTTTTAGAGATCCTTACCCTAACCTCCATGGAAAACACGCGCAACCGGGCCTTTATACTACGGTGTCATCGTTACCTCGAGTGGTAGGATGCTGTAGGGCGCGGTGTGTGCGTGTATGCATGGAGTCCTATTGAAAATATATTATGAGTAAGAAAGGGATGAGAGATCTCATCTCTCAAAATCCTTCTCCAAAGCTAACTCTAAACAATTTATCTACGGCGAGAAATTAAATCTACCTAGGGCAAAGAATTGAAATCTAAACTAGAACAAGAAATTAAATCTACTTACAGATGCATCTCTCTAATCATCAACGCAGGTTTGTCAGATCTGAATCTATGAGTTGAAAAGAAACACCGATGCTCTCCATAAAGAGATCTGAATTTATTATTAAAAGGAGGCATAAGAAATTACAATGTTTAGAGTTCCTATTTATAGAGAATAGGAAACCCTAGGTTATATTTGTTTCGCATGTCTGAAATTACAAAAATAGCCCTTAGGTTGACTAGTCAGCGCCGCACCAGAATTATGGTAAAAACACTTTTTCATGAGGGCTTCATGTAGCCGCGGAACCGCGGCAATGGTAGGCTTTGGGCCGCGGTTCCGCGGCCCATTTGTTGGTTCAAGTGCTTAAAATTTTGGGTATGCTTCTGGGTCATTTTGGGCTACTGATTCTTTGGTTCTTTTCTCCATTTGGATTCTGGATCTTCTCCAGATCTTTCAGTGAATACTTGTAGTGGACTTTTAACCGTTCGCCTTGACATTTTGGACCTTGCGTTGCCTTGTACATTATGAACTGTTCTTCGTCTAGGCTTGACTAAGATCCTTCTACTTGTTGGTCAAAAGTCCCGCTTTTGTATCATCTTTTGTCTTTTTCACTGTTTTCTCTCCAAGAACCTGTAACCTGTAACATCTAGCAGACATGCGTTAAAAGCACCTGTTTATTTATAAAAAGAATAAGAATGTGGAATATAATAATGCAATATTCTGGTATGAACAAATACCCCCAAACTTATCTTTTGCTCGTCCTCGAGCAAACTTATTTTTATTCACTAAAATCCTAACCGCACTTTCGCAGGGAAACGCGATTGCACTGAGCTCGTGCAACAAGCCGTTAAACCTCTAGGTGTCCTTAGTAGGAGGAGTGTTGTCTCCTGAGGGTTTTCAGCGGATACTACCCACAAAATCCTATCAACTCGGCCCATTGACTTTTGTTCTCTAATTAGGTTTTCTAACAAGGAATTCTATTATCTTATACTTGTGAATTATCCACCCACATTCTTCACACTTCCTCATCATTTAACTTAAGATTATGTATGTTTTATAGACTTACTTAGCTTTCGGCATCTCTTAAGTTTTCCTTCTAGGGTTCCATATCCACTTAGGAATTTTTATCAATTCTACTAAAAATACAAGTTCTATTCTTCATCCCTTTCTCTCATCTAAACTCCAATCACATATCCCTACGTGTGTGTATAAATCACCCCTACACTTGGAAATTCAAATCAAGCAATCATGCCCTCGTCCGTTGTCCAAAGCACTTCTTAATAGGTGAACTTTTAAATGAATTTTGCTTACACATCCTTCATGCGACCGTTAATACTTCTTGAGGTACCAACGACCGATTACAAGATGCGTTTGCACTTTTAAGCGTAATTCCTAGTCTTGCAACACCCAAGGCTTTTAGCAGTGACTCCCAAACCAGTTGGTCTAAGACACTAGGTGATGAAGCACCCTCGCTAGATATTTTTCTATTTTTGCAGCCTTAAGTAATCACAAAAACCAGTGTCCATTTTTTTTTATTCTTTATTCACTTTTTTTTCTTTTATTTTCATTGTACTAAAGACTTTAGACAAGAGCATTTCAAAGTCTCCTCTACTATTCCAAGTTTCAAGGTGCGTGATTATGCAAATTGTAGGGTATACATTTTCAGAATCTAGACTTAAGCTAGGAACTATTTTTCAAACTTATACACTAATAAAGATATCAATACTTTTCCTTCGTTTCGACTTAGCCCAAGAAGTGAACCAGAAATTTGCCTATTTCTAAATAAACTACAAAAACATATACTTTCTACCGCTAAACTTAAGAAATATTATTTTTAGGGTTTTTAATTTACTAAGTCTAAGATCTAGTTGTTCCTAGCCAGTTAACCTATTTGTCAAACTCCAGTCAAATAAGCCAAAATTGAATACAATAATTTTTATAATTTTTCAAATTTTTCAATTTTTATGGGTTTTCAAATAAGTATGCAAATGCAAAAATATGTACAAATGAATGCGAAGGAAGAAGACGTACCGAGCATACCCCCAAACTTAAACTTGACAGTGTCCTCACTGTCATACTACACCAAGAGGGTCAAACTGCCGGCACTCCCCTGTTTATTTATTTATAATTTTTTTTATATTGTTTTGAAATTTTTTTTTTAGAAAAAGAAAACAAGAAATATATATACATATATACAACAAGGATCCCCCCAAACTTAAGCTTGCACAAGCCAAAGGTTAGCACCAACCATTCAAAAATCTTATCGTGGTAATGGTCGAGTTGGTGAAAGAATGGGGTGTAAAGGAAAGAAATGAGAAGCACACGAGACCGAATGGGAAGAAGGGTAGAATATGGTCTCGGTGGAGGAGCAGAATGGAGGAAAGGAGAAAGAAGGGTCGCGCGATCTTGAAGGTGTAAATCGAGTGAATAAATTAGCGAAATTTGTGATGCCCGATGTGTTAAAAGCGAGTGCGCTAAGCTATCAACCCGTCGAGAAATGGGATCAAATCCCTCAAGATTCGCAAGAAAACATGGGTACGCCGAACTTGGTATTGAAGATGAAAGCATAACGGTCTCTTGTACGGTCGGAACAATTGGAAAGACGAAAGGAGGTGAACTAGGGATAGTATCATTCACACCGTAGTAAACTGTCTCGAACTTGAAAGATTCCATTAATGGTTCGAAATTACTGTAAGCACCCGAGTCTGATGGTTCAACTAACTCATCTGAAAATGTAAAGGACTCAAACTCGGACGGTGAGTCATCAACATCGTCCGAAAAAGTGAAACACTCGTACGTGTTATCGGCTGTAAGAACTGTGTCAGATTCAAAGGAAAATTTTTCAAGCTCACAGTCTTCAAGCGTGGTCGAAACGATGGAAAGGAGGGAGGATGATATAACAGTCAAAGGTTCAGGAGGCTGAATTGGAAAATCAGACATATCAAATAGTTCAACCTCAATATGATCCTCAAAACTCTCCTCAATACTATCCTTATAATTCTCCTGAAGATTCAACTCATCCATGCCACTATCATCAAAGTCAAGACGCATATGAGATTCGGGAGAAACATTTAATAACTCGGGATGATGATTTGATTATAAAATCTCAATTAAATCGACAGGTTCATCATCCGAAATATTCCCGGCGTCTATATCCTCAATCAAGTGAAAATCAATTTTCTTAGACACCTCATCAAAAGCATAGATATCTATCGATTTAGGTTCTAGATGGGAGGTGTAAAGATCGAAAGGATTAGGTGCGGTTTCACTCGAAAGGGGTTCCTCACAATTTGGCAAATCAAACACTACAAAATCACACAACTCGTTTTTATTTTGAACTTGTGAAGCATTTAGGACATTCGATGGAAAACTGGAGTTGTGGGCTTCAATTGGGTAATGGTAGGTTTGATTTGGAAATCCTCTCTCATTCTCACTCTGTCCAACCGCCTCCTTATACATTGAAAAATTTGAAACTAGCGGGAAACTAGCTACCGTTTCACTAGGTTGCATAAGGGCGGCCACGGACGCTTCCATATTCCTAGTCATTTTGTTTGTTGCTGCGATATATGCCTCCAACGACTCTTCCAAACTAGACTTGGGTGGTAAGGGGGTTTCGGTAAAAGATTCGAGATCGTGTGGATATGCAAAACTCCCAACAGGCTGTATAGACACAGTGTCTAGTAAGGGTGGTAAGGTCGGGTAGGACTGGTAGGAAGTGGGTGATTGGACAGAGGTAGGGTCAACATATGGATAACAAGGTGAATAGTCGTGTGGATCCCTAGAACTAGATGAGTGGAGAGGGGTGAAAGATCGGCTGGGAGATTGAGCAATATGCTCAGCAATAGACATCGGCTTAGGAGTGACAGAAGGACTTGAAAAAGTGGTATCAACATATGAAAGGGGTAAATGTTAACTTGGTTGACACAAAGTGGGTTGAAAAGTCGAACTGTTTCTCCTAGACGCCTCTATTTGATCTTTCAAAGATTTTTTAGGCAAGGAAGGATCGTCTTTAAATTGACCGAACAAATTGACATACGACGCAAAATTAGATTCGGGATACCAAAGTTCGGCAAGTGATCTATTACGTGGGGTACCCATGTTGTAAGAAAGGGTGAAAGAAAGAAAGAAGCTGGTGGTGCAAGGGTTTATTTGCGGCAAAAGTTTGCAAGTATTCTAATAAAAAAATTTGTCCTTTTTCTTTTTTCTTTATTTCGAAATTGTTGCAAAAAGATTTTTGATAAAAGATATGCAACAGAAAAATATTACTTGCAATCAGTTATTATTTTAAGCGGGGCCCAAAAATCCTGCACAAAATTGTTATTTGGAAGGGAGAATATTTTTATAGCTCACGGAATCTTGCAGAAATATTTCAGAAAAGATATATCTAGATCTCTAGAGAAAGACCAGAGAATCTCGGCCAAAAGGGCTCTCCCGAGAGCAGCTGAACCGCGGCCAAAAGGGCTCTCCCGCCGCGGTTCCGCGGTGAAGAAGCGGGCGCGTTTCCGCGGTTTAAGTTGGGGTTAGGCGGCGGAATCGTGGCTCTATGGAGGGCACAGATCTCTGAAAAAATTCCACTGTTCTGTTGTTTAAAATCTCTTCTGTTCCAATATCCCGTTTTCTGTTTCGCTTCTGGAAATTTCCAGATCCGAGTTTGTTCCTGTAAGATTTCACACAACAAAGTACCCTTTCCAAAAAAATAACAATTGATATATTTTTATAATTTTTTTGTGATTTTTCAGACTTTTATGATTTTTTTTAATTTAAGATTAACCCGAAATTGCAAAAAGGAAATTTCTACGCCATCCCCGGCAACGGCGCCATTTGATTTGTATGTCAAAAACTATCTATTACCGCAATCAAGAACGGCGTCGTATGAAGCTAGCCGGTGAGTACGGGTCGGTCCACAGGGATGTTGTGAATCTCCTAGTCACGCTAACGAGTTAATTCCGAAGGGTGTTCGGATTGATTATTAAATCTAAAAACCTAATTATTCTATACTACGGTTATCTAGATCTAGTCTTGCTAGGGTTAGGTTTAAGGATGGTTTGGAAATGTAGGTAAATCTCAACGCTTTCTATACCCGAATGAAGATATATGAGGAGTTATGGTAATTATCAATAAAGGGGATTAGATCCATTCGGGAAGGTGTTCCTTCCTCTAGGTTCTTGTTCTTCCTTTAGAGATCCTTATCCTAACCTCCATGGAAAACACACGCAACCGGGCCTTTATACTATGGTGTCATCGTTACCTCGAGGGGTAGGATGCCGTAGGGCGCGGTGTGTGCGTGTATGCATGGAGTCCTATTGAAAATATATTATGGGTAAGAAAGGGATGAGAGATCTCATCTCTCAAAATTCTTCCCCAAAGATAACTCTAAACAATTTATCAACGGCGAGTAATTAAATCTACCTAGAGCAAAGAATTGAAATCTAAACTAGAGCAAGAAATTAAATCTACTTACAGATACATCTCTCCAATCATCAACGCAGGTTTGTCAGATCTGAATTCATGAGTTGAAAAGAAACACCGATACTCTCCATAAAGAGATCTGAATTTATTATTAAAAGGAGGCATAAGAAATTACAATCTTTAGAGTTCCTATTTATAGAGAATAGGAAACCCTAGGTTACATTTGTTTCGCATGTCTGAAATTACAAAAATAACCCTTAGGTTGACTAGTCAGCGCCGCACCAGAATTATGGTAAAAACACTTTTTCATGAGGGCTTCATGTGGCCGCGGAACCGCGGCAATGGTAGGCTTTGGGCCGCTGTTCCACGGCCCATTTGTTGGTTCAAGTGCTTAAAATTTTGGGTATGCTTCTGGGTCATTTTGGGCTACTGATTCTTTAGTTCTTTTCTCCATTTGGATTCTGGATCTTCTCCAGATCTTTTATTGAATACTTGTAGTGGTCTTTTAACCGTTCGCCTTGACATTTTGGACCTTGCGTTGCCTTGTACATTGTGAACTATTCTTCGTCTAGGCTTGACTAAGATCCTTCTACTTGTTGGTCAAAAGTCCCTCTTTTGTATCATCTTTTGTCTTTTTCACTGTTTTCGCTCCAAGAACCTGTAACATGTAACATGTAGCAGACATGCGTCAAAAGCACCTGTTTATTTATAAAAAGAATAAGAATGGGGAATATAATAATGCAATATTCTGGTATGAACAGGTAGTAATCAAAGTACAGTGGGAACTCACACGAGACAAATGACGATCTCAAGTCGATGAACTAACCTGTACACATGTCACCAGAGAACTGCTATCTGACGTCAGGTATAAGACCAACTAGCATGTTCTCGGCGAGTCCTGTCCGGTGTACTCATAACCCAATGAGCACCTGTATACATCTTAAGTGAACCAACTGACACCAGTGGCTTGTGAAACCGGCCACCGCCCCTCGTCGGGGTCTCGACTGTATACACTAGTCTACTCTGGAGTATCGATGCCCTGTCTCGAAACTCCCATGACTAGGGACCATTTAAGGATGTGCTTATAGACCCCAGCTCCCACGTATATGATCGCCATCATACTGCTGGCCGTCAAGAAAGAATCCTAAGGGCTCTATCAACGCGCAATAGTGACCTGTAAGGTCACCTAAAGCAGTACACGATGATAAAGATAAACCAGATAGTATACTATCATCTTGAGTAAGACTGTCCTACCGGCATAGGTCCTCCCTCAATCATTGCAATCACGTGCCTGTGATCCAATAATTGACTCTGAGGGCACTATCTCCAACAATCTCGCACTTGCACTCAAGGCTAATTATTGTGATATCGCATACTCACAGCCCGTGTGATACCGAACACCCATCTCCTCTACTAATCAGTCTCACAAAACCCGTTTGCAAAACTATTGCGTTCAAGGAATAGCCTCGGTGAGTGGATCCGCCTTGATGTTTCTTTCTATGTCTCTCTATATCTCAAGTTCGTGGAAAAAGCCATCTCCCGAAATGAGCAATACCTGTCTTAGAATATGTCTAAATATCTGATGGGACATAGCTCATAAATGAACTCCAAATCCAAACTTCTTAGACTGTATCGTCAACTGAAACCAATCAGTATCCTGCGCCATGCCTCCCTCAGTATCCACCTGGACTACCTGACCAAAATACTTCCCCTCGTCGGAGAGAAAACTCTGACAGTCACTCTGTCATCCAGGTCACCTTGGAAGCCTGAAATGATAACTGTCTCCTCAAAGAGGCTGTTGTTATCATATCCCTAGAACATCCACTTATGTTCTAAAACTGCTTCCGAATGTTTCTCCAGGATTGGATCAATATCAACTTATTGCATCTACTGCAAAAACAACATCTGGTGTGGTACTTGACATCTCATGATTGACTCAATTGCCTAAGCAAGTGATCTGCCAATCATGCACATCTCTCACCTCTTTAGTCTGAAAGACACCTTTAGAGAGGGTGACTCCATCACCTGCAGCTATACTACCGTGCCAGGAGTCGTCCATTCTAAAACACCTTTAGAATGTTGTCTAAGTACCCATATTGGGACACTTCCCAAATCTAGATCTAAAACCATAGATCTACTAACCAGAATATCAGATATTATATCTATATCCTATGTGGAGAAACCACTGTGTGACAACCAAAGTATAACCGACCGTAGTATAGGAATTTCACTTCCTACTCTGTGTATGTCATCCAAATATCAGGACATCACACCCTACTACCTTCTTAACAGATCCATCCCCTATTCTGATGAAGTCAAACCTATGACTGTCACATCAGAAATAGATGATCTATCTCCGCTACATCTGCTTTAGTCTCTTAATAGACATAAGCCACTTGTCCACCAATGCTTCCGCTGCTCCCACTGACTACGACAACCCTCTGGCAGAATCATATACACGTGCACTTCTAAAGCCAGTTCAGAACGACGTTATACTCATCCTTCTGCCGGGTCTCACAGTCTGGAACAACAGCAACGGAAAGTCTGGATAAACAAGAACCTCCATGTCACCGTCTTTGAGCATACCTAAGTACCTCTCGAGTGCCTGAGGTTACCCATCATATCTGCGGAGTGGCTAATGGAATGTCAAACCTGATTGAATCTTTTGGTTCTTATCAAATTTTCAGTAATCGTTTGCGGTTCTGGAATCACTTCCAGTTCTACCATACTCCCACTTCTGTTTTCTAAAAAAATCCATTTTACTTAAAACTGTGGCGAGTCTAGAACAATATCACTATTGATCTTCCAGATGGTAGAAAGTCAACCCTCGTCATAGCCTGGGTCAACCCACAAACATCCATTACAGAAACGTGCCTTGAGTTATCCAGAGTCTGGTTTTAAGCATAAGCCGGACAACTCCCCGTACCTTAACATCGTTAAGATATGAACCATTCTATATCCAATATAGAAATAGAGGCACTGATTTAATTGGAACCAGATTCAAATCATGCAACTGTCTCCAGTGCATGTCAACTAAATGGAAGGAGGCCGATCAGCATTACTCAACTTAGGAGTGCTTCCAATTATGAGTAACCTGAAAGAGAAGAAAGATCTCTTAAACATTACTATCAACTGAATAGCATACACAAGTATTTATATCTTCGATCACCTGGAAGAATCCCGATACTAGCAACACCTGGTTCTCTACTTTATTCATATACCTATAACTTCTCAAAAGTCAGACCTTGTGTTTCTACGAAACACATGTCTAAGAACTAGAGAAGTCACAAGTAAACAGAATATAGTACGATGACCAACCCCTCTGTCCTAATGGACACTGGACAATATACAATCCTCTGTATAAGTCCTCTGAGTCTAATAACTCAAACCCTGTCTGTCGTGGGTTGAAAACTGTACTTATGGTTAAGAAGAATTACACCGCTGTTTAATGCTCCTTACCTAACCATCCACTGATATAGGTAAATGTCATGGACATAATTTCAAAAAGGTATACCTCACTCTATAAAAATAAACGTACAGATATATCAATTTGAAATTGGTACATAACAGCGGATATTCAAAACCAAATATTTGCCGTCCGGCAAACAACCCAGGTGACTTCCTCAAATATCACCAATTACAACGAATCCCGATATAATGAGGATGATCACCCAATTCCCAATAACTTACTCCCACTCATCATCTGTAAAATCATACAGATGTGAGAATCAAACCTGGTAAATACATACCCTGGAGCAAGTGTCTAATTGGGAAATCAGTTTTCTTTTAACAGTACACAGCAAAACTGAAACAAGTAAATGTTTCGAAGGGGTATCTGGGTATTCCTAGTAATGCCTCTTCCATTATCCAGATTCATGACTGTAACCGTATATTTCTCTGCCATCTCTCCAAATCCCTTCATATGTCTTTAGTCATTACCTTCCGTACACCCCTTTAGGCCAAATGGTTTTCTTCCTTCCCTACCGTTCGGCACCAGCCTATGGTTTGGAAGAAGACTATCCAATGAGCATAATGGGTGTACTGTCCTAATCCTAGGAGCACTCGCAACCCGAGAGAAGGTAAAGATAAAAGACACCTGAATAAACCTTATTCCTATTTCTCCTGAACCAGAATCCATCCCCGAACTGGAACAAGTTCCTTTCGAGTTCGTATATAACCATACGATGGAATATCCAAATAACTGTAGATCTTCGTAGTGATACGGAGTGTCCTGGAGAAATACAAAGGTGAAATGGGAGTGGTAATGAAATACTTGGTTTGGTCGTGAATAGCATTCGCAGTTTACTTTGCCCTCTTACTAATCCCTTTATTTGTCTTTACATAATACCTTCTGTACACCATCGCTAAGCTAATTGGTTTTCTTCATTCCCTACCGGTCGGCACCTGCCTATGGTTTGGAAGAAGACTATCCAATTTGCGTAATAGGTGTACTATCCTAATCCAAGGAGCACTCGCAACCTGAGAGAAGGTAAAGGAAAAGACAACCGAATAGTCCTATTCGTTTTCTCCAGAACCGGAAACCATCCTCGAATAAATTCCTTCGAATTCGTATATAACCATACGATGGTTTTATCCAATGGAAGTGGACGTTCGTAGTAATACGGGGTGTTCTGAAGAAAAAGGGTAAACGTAGGAGTGGCAATAAGGTATGCAACTCTGACAATCCAAAAGCCAGTGTTTAAGAAGGTTCGGTTAATTTTGGTCACTGAGTCATAGTCAAGGGTCGGGCCATGGTCGCTGCAAAAGAGACAGAGAAAAGAAACACTCAGCATGCACTCTAACCTAGATCAGAATGGTTGTCACTTTATCTAATCAGGAAACCTCCCACTGTAACCTCAAATTCTCTTCCAAACCTGAAAGAAGAATTAGTCGGGATCACCCGAGGAGTAAACTAACTCATCAGTGGGAATTGGGATCCAACTATCATCGCATGATAACGTGATAGAATCCACTCACGTTATCACACTCCAGAAGGTATGCGCATATCTGGCAAGTTTCAGTTTCTTTAGAAACTCCCGATGTGATTTTTACCCCATGCTCTTATGACCTTGACTTTGGCCAACAAATCATAAGTCACATGTCAAGTTCTACCCGTCAATATCCAGGTTGATTTGAACCCACCCGTACCTACCCTTGACTATGGCCAACAAGGCAGTACGACTGTCCCAAACCAACGCATCTATCTATGCTGCAGAAAAGCAACAAATAGCTACCATACACTATGCCTTGACTTTGGCCAACAAACATAGCATGAATACTACTTGCTACCCGTCTGAAATGACGGAGGGCTACGAATGGTTTTTAGCGAAAAACCTTTAACGTAATGAACTTGATATCGTTGAAGGAACCGAATAGCTTTTATAAAAATATAGTGGCGAAAACCCTTGCTAAAGAGGTCACTCCCGGTGAAGGGATCTCGGCTCTTTCCCCGTAGAATGAGGTGCAGGATATTCCAACTGAATACCATGATGCAAAGCAAAAGTAATCGGCTATAGTGAAGTTATTGCCCTGACGCAAACTTCTGTCCAAGGGGTCACTCCCAGAGAAGGGATCTCGGCCCTTGCCTCGTCGACTGAGGTGCTGGATATTCATAACCGAATACCACTGTGCAAAATAAAAGAGAACGTCCTTGCAATAACAGCTTTTTGAAAATTGTTCCAACAACATCAGAATAGGTTTGTTTAGCTTGCATTGATCCGAATCAATGCAGTCCCATCAATTGATCACACCAATAAAGAACGAAAATAATGATGTACGTATATGCCATCCGCATTCACCACTGGGTCCCGTCATCATCCGTTAGGTTACTTAACTAACGACAGAGCGGGGACTGGACTAGCGCAGATGCAAAACATATACAACATCTACTAGTATATATATCAATATATAATATTCGCTCAAGGCGTGATAAAATGCAACATCACAGAAATGTAATAAGTATCACAGAACAATACAGATATCTGGGATCCCCGGGTTTCATAGAGCCGCTACTGAAACCCGACGTTCCCCTGGTCGTGTGGATAGCCTGTGCAATAAAATCCTAGACCCCTACGGACGCGGCAAGTTACCCTCCAAAACCTGAAGCGAGGCAGCCCCCTTCAACAACGTGAATGGACCATCCAGCACTTTACGGAATCCGGTAACTTGAGCACCCATCCTTGGGTCAATCTGTACCCCCTACGAGTGCGGCGAATAGCCCGCCAATTCTAGAGTGAAGCCCCTTCCGTCTCAACGCCATGAGATGCGGGCCCGTTGCCCTCTAGAATCTGGCTATCCGTGCACCCCTCCGCAGGGTAATCCTAGTACAGAAAGTAAAATATACAACGGGTACATCGACCTCAGCCCGGTCGTGCCCCAAAAGAATATTATACAAACAGGCAGTGACGGCAGTCCACATGTCGGACGCTCGCCCCGCAATATCAAATGTACATAATACCAAAACTGTACTAACATTGCATCCAGGCTATCCACCACGACAAATCCGCAACATCACAGAACAATACAGAACATCAACGTGAATGTCACGTTCGCAAATCCGTCTAAAAGGGCTATAGCAGTTAGACAGGATTTACCGATCAAGTGACATTCACGGTCGCAGATATAATGTAAATACTGTGAACTAACATGTTTAAAATTTTCGATCGACTAAATTTTCCCGAAGTGGGCCCCAAGCACAACTGTAGCACTCAAAGAAAATCTGGGCCCAAACAGAACATACCAAAAACCCTATTTCTATGTCAGAAGCCTACTGTAAACATTTGGTGCAGAGAGGAGTCATAATGGCCACGGAACCGCGGCCAATGCATGGGTTTGGCCGCGGTTCCGCGGTGGAACAGTAATATCAGAGCACCAAATTTTCACAGAATGCATAAAAAACCCTGCACGTAATTTTACAATGTACCAAATAATTTTTAGAGCACTGGAAAAATTCGACAGAAACTGTGCTTGAAAATACGGTTTTTGGAAAATCCGTTCGATCGAACTTGTAAACATATTAGAGCAAGCTAGACTGGGTTAATGGCCTGGCTCTGATACCATTGTAAGTGCACGGCAGCGCCCCGGCCGTCTATCCGATGCCAAAATGCGGAAACGATACTTTTCTTTAAACTTTTAAACCGGCGCTACCGTGTACTAAAAAACCCGGATCGGGCCATTAACCTACTCCTAGCTAACTAGAGAATGGGTAGAAAGCTATACCGAGCGATCCGTGTCCTTTGGTCTTCGGCCTCCATCCCGATCTCCTCGCGGAATCTCCGGTCTTCATCTTCCCGTCGGAAAGAGCACCACATCGCCGGGCTCTTTTACGGGCTCCCACCTCTGGACCGAGGCAACTCGGGCACGAAATTGGCGAGCCGACGTGTCCAAAAATGCAGTAGGATAAGTGTAGAATGTTTTTGTCTCATGGGGTTGTGAGGTTGCCGTTTATGATGTGGAGGAAGGAGATATGGAGATGAATGATTTTTGTAGCAAGCAAAAATATATGAGATGAACATTTTTCCTCACCAAATGAAAATGCCCTCACACCCTCACAAAGTGTGGCCGGCCCTTAACCAAAAGGAGGAGGAAAAATCTCAAGGGGGTGAGCACAAGAGAGTGAGTGGTGACCATTAGGAATTATGATTACCAACAAAGTCCAATCCTCTTCAACCATCTCATCAAGCAAAAGTCAAGCAATCATGAACAATCATGAACCAAGAAGTCAAATGATGGTTGAACCATTATGAAGCTATCATCACAAAAAGTCTTCTCCATAATAAAATGCATAATTGCAAATAACCCCCGCCACACCAATTTTCAGCCAAAGAAAGAAACAAAGGAAAATGGTCGA
This sequence comes from Agapanthus africanus, assembly GCA_030015575.1. Classification (NCBI taxonomy): domain Eukaryota; kingdom Viridiplantae; phylum Streptophyta; class Magnoliopsida; order Asparagales; family Amaryllidaceae; genus Agapanthus; species Agapanthus africanus. Next base: position 52,043,051 of record CM057350.1, on the reverse strand, counting down.
AACGGAATGCAAGCTGGCAACTTCAGAAAAACGATCCCGTAATAAATTACAGGAAAACCCCGCGACTGTATATACATACCCGCATTTGTATTCCGACCGAATACAAATGCAATGAGACAAAATCTACACTGTACAATACTAGGATCCGGCTTAAACCAAAGCCCACTAGTATTATACGTCCGATCATGATCCGTGCAATACCGCACGTATATGATCGAACCCTGCCATATCTCCATACGGCCTCTACAGCGTTTTGCCCGAAACTTGAGAAACTGTCTGTGGGGGACTCTAAAGACTCGTCAATACTTTTGGCTGTGGATTTAACCACTAGCACGTCAGAGGTATTAGCCATACGTAACGGGCTACCAGGTATTGACCAAAAGCGACGTCGATGAGCGAACTCATCCTGACACCCTACTGAGCCTGTCAGTGACAATATCCGTACAGTCTAGCCCGTTCGTCGATGAGCATCGCATGGCGGGCCTAGGGGGTTGGTAAAAGTCAGACCCCCAAAACCGGTACAAGTCATGACGGAGTGTAGCCCAGAACACTCTGAAATACTACAGGAATACCTACCATTAAATCTCCTGCCTTGGCCAAGGACTTCATGTGATGGCTCTCCTAGACACAGCGCGACCTCACCACCAATACCGGGAGAGACGAACCCCTGCAGATCCGCTCACTGCCTCCATATGGCTCGAGACTGTACCCAACTAAAACCTGTTTGCACGACTCCTTTGAGCCGTGGTAGGGTAGTAATCAAAGTACAGTGGGAACTCACACGAGACAAATGACGATCTCAGGTCGATGAACTAACCTGTACACATGGGAACTGCTATCTGACGTCAGGTATAAGACCAACTAGCATGTTCCCGGCGAGTCCTGTCCGGTGTACTCATAACCCAATGAGCACCCGTATACATCTTAGGTGAACCAACAGACACCAGTGGCTTGTGAGACCGGCCACCGCCCCTCGTCGGGGTCTCGACTGTATACACTAGTCTACTCTGGAGTATCGATGCCTTGTATCGAAACTCTCACGACTAGGGACCTTTTAAGGATGTGCTTTTAGACCCCAGCTCTCACGTATATGATCGCCATCATACTGTTGTCCGTCAAGCAAGAATCCTAAGGGCTCTATCAACGCGCAATAGTGACCTGTAAGGTCACCTAAAGCAGTACACGATGATAAAGATAAACCAGATAGCATACTATCATCTTGAGTAAGACTGTCCTACCGGCATAGGTCCTCCCTCAATCATTGCAATCACGTGCCTGTGATCCAATAATTGACTCTGAGTGCACTATCTCCAACAATTTGACTGAAAAATATGATTGTTACTGGCTTAAACGATCACCCCCAATTACACCCGTAAAAACTGAGATTTTCCCGCACCTGAAAATTGTTAAAATCATAATTAATTGTGTACACATTGAAACGATGCGTTCGAGGGCTCGATTCGAAGACGACTCGACGACCTGGAACCATATATAAGTTTTTAATTGTTTCTGTACTGAAAATCTGGCGAGAACTGGTTTGGAGAGCGGATCTGGACTGCAGTCCAGAGCAGCTCTAGTTGTTATTTTCTGTCTCGTAAAGCTTACCCCTTTTCTGCCTGAACTTGTATGTTGCGGAACCCTATACTGTAGTAAATACAAAACTGATGGCTAAATAACTCAAGTGATTTCACCCCTTTTTGTCATCGCTTACTATTTAAACTGCAATTTAAAAAAACAGGACATCTAGCAGTCCCAAACAGAAACAGAACTGATATCCTAGTGTTGAACAGTGCATAACTTCTGACGTAGAGACGCGATTGAGAATCCGTCTATTGCATTGGAAACCCTATTGAAAAACCTATATTTCATTCAGCTGTAGCATTGCTAAATTCTGATCCCAACTGGGTGAAAATTGTGCCGCAAAACGGACGTTCAGTTCAGAAACTGAATTTTCTGCAGCGAGCACTTAAATTGAAACGGCTGTAACTTGAATACCAGAAATCCGATTGTACTGAAACAAATTTTGGTGAACTGCCGACAGAGTGTACTTGTTACCGTATTTGTATAATTTCACTAAATTCTAAGTATATGAATTGCTGCAATTTTTGTAAGCTTATGACGTGCATAATAGTTCATATCACACATGACTTGTTAACTGCATAAATGTACATACCTTACCCAACTGCCATATACATAGTGATAGTGCGCGTTATTATTCAGTGGACATTGCATTATTGTGCGTGAAGGGTATTGGTTTAGGAGTGTCAAGTACGCCAATGGAAAAGTGAATGATTCATGACAGTGATTAATACAGTGAACAGTGATAAAACCGTGTTATTGGTGCATATTTGTACACGACTAAACCATATCAATAGTGTAAACCTGGGGAAAAAAGGGAAATCAAAATGGAAAGAGCGTCGTATTTAGCGAGGACGGTGTTTTAGAGGATGATCATTCGAACAGCGACTCTTATATATATTAGGTAGGATCTAGCGATCCGACTGACAGGGTTATGTCCCGGGCGTGTGGGCCGTTGTCTCGGGTATGTACGAGACTCCCGTTAAACATGATCCTCCTTTCCACTATTCGATTTCAAACATGACTTAGAGACTGATAGGGACACAGATCATACTTTGTATCATTCAGTGACATAGTGATTATCCGCATTTTACTTTCACTGTTATTACCTTATTTGCCTGTTTTATGTTATTATTATTATATTGCTATTACGTCGCTCTGAAGACCTGAGTATGCATGCTCAGACCTCGAGGAAGAACCAGCGCAGAAGTCGGATTTACCCTTCGAGCTTGCGGAGATCTAGTTGAGAGTACATTTTTCTTCTTTTCTGCTTACCCTAAAGAGACCTTGTACCCGAACTTGGTTAGTAGCTCTTTTCTTGTTTATTTGTAAATTGTGAACATGAAAGTTGATGTAATAATTTAGTGATGTATTTCCTTTACTCATGTGCTTTGTTTAATGATTACCATGTAACGCTAGAAGCCGAAGTGTGACTACGGCGGGATGATTCCTTGACCGTAGGAGCATGACTGGCCTGGTCATCCCTCGTTTTCCGTATTTTGGGAAGCGGGGCGTGACATGGTTTTGTTGGTATCAGAGACAGGTTTAATAGTAAGGGATAACATTAACTACACTGTATTACATTATTTTCACTTCACTATACCTGATTTTCATCCTTGTATCTAATCATATCCTTTTGAATATCTTCCAGCGATATGACGTCCCCGAACGACCACTCCTCGGACTCAAGTTCTCTGGATCGCACGGAAAGAATACTTAGTGCACTAACCTCTCTCGCAGAAGCTCAGGAGAGGAAGATGGACTTACTCGCCGAGGGACTCAGGGCTATTACCGCTGCAGGGGGGCCCTCCGCACTCATTACCGCCCCCGAGGGCACTACTCCACCAGCTTACTCTGCCAGGGCTGGCACCGTGTCAAATTTCCGGAGGTTGCATCCAGCTGCATTTACAGGGCAAGCCGAACCACTTAAGGCCGAGCAATGGCTGGTTAATATAGAGAACTTACTGACAGTCGTCAGGGTACCAGATGAAGATAAGGTGAATGTGATAAAGATTCAGTTGGAAGATGAAGCCCGTACTTGGTGGACAGTTGACGAAAGCAGGCTAGAGAAGCCAATCGAATGGAGTAAATTGAAGGAGTGCTTCCTGGACCACTATTTCCCTTCCACCGCCAAGGCAGAGATGGAAGAAAGATTCATCCTATTGAAGCAGAATGGCCGTCCCGTGGACGTTTACGCGGTAGAGTTCAACCGTCTGAGCCGATTTGCTCTATACATGGTCGCTTCAGAGGCCACCAGGGCCAGACGCTTCTTCCAGGGACTCGATTTTGAGCTACAGCAATTGATCGCGTCACTCGAGTTTCAGACTTTTGCACAGGTACTCAACACGGCGCGAATTCAGGCGAAATTGATCAACAAGTTCAGGAAGCCCCAGTCGTTCCAGCACGCACCCACGCATCCTATCGAGGAGCCATACCGGTTCATAGGCCTGGAATGACACAAATGAAGCGTCCGTTCGTGCCTCAGTATCGCCCTAGAGACAGAACGTAGTTTGCGGCTACTGCAATAGAGATGGGCATACCCAGAAGGACTGTCGCCGCGCCAAGGGACAGTGCTTAATTTGCGGATCCAGTCAGCACAGGATTAGCGGTTGCCCCAAGCGAGGAGAAATACAGGGAGGTTCTGGACCACAGCAACAGAGGCAACCCTACACAGGCCGCGGTCAGGGACGGGCTTTCACCTTGACCGCTGAGCAGGCAGAGGCTTCAAGAGAAGTTGTTACATGTATTCTACTCGTACATTCCTTTCCAGCTAAAGTACTATTTGATACTAGAGCATCGCACTGTTTCATATCTGCGCATTTCGTTGATACACACTCCATACCACATGAACCATTAACCAAGGGTTGGGAAATACATACGGGTAATGGCGTAATAGTATCTAGTCGAGAATGTAGCTCATGTCCGGTTGTAGTGTGTGGCAGGGAATTCTATGTGAATTTCCTTTTGATCGGGACAGGCAGTTATGACGCAATTCTCGGGATGGATTGGATGAGTACCTTCCATAAAGTTATTGATTGCCGAGCAAGGAATGTGATCTTCCGCATTCCCAATCATCCGGAGTTTATTTTCGAAGGCGGGAGCGAATCTTTGGAGCCAGCCAAGTATAGAGCCAAGCCAAAGGAATTGTCAGCTATGGAGATTAATGAGAGCGCAGCCCTAGAGATTGTTCGGGACTTTCTGGACGTGTTTCCTGAAGATTTACCAGGTATACCACCTCCACGCGTCTTGGAGTTCTCGATCAATTTGACTCCAGATACAGCACCAGTTTCCAAGGCCCCGTACAGAATGGCACCGGTTGAGTTGGCAGAATTGAAGAAGCAAATTGAAGAGCTCCTGGAGAAGGGATTTATCCGGCCAAGCGTTTCACCGTGGGGTGCACCAGTTCTATTAGTGAAGAAGAAGGATGGATCGCTGCGGATGTGCATTGACTATCGGGAGCTGAACAAAGTCACAATAAAGAACAAGTACCTAATTCTGTGCATTGACGATTTATTCGATCAACTAAGTGGGGCCAAGGTATTTTCGAAGCTGGATCTCCGTTCTGGCTATCATCGTATCAGAGTAGCTGCCGAGGATGTATGCAAGACGGCTTTCAGGACCCAATACTTACACTATGAGTTCCTTGTGATGTCGTTCGGTGTTACCAATGCTCCAGCGATATTCATGGATTTGATGAACAGGGTGTTTGCAAAGTACTTGGATACGTTTGTCGTTGTATTTATCGACGAAATACTTGTTTACTCGAAGACCCAGGAAGAGGATGTTGAGCATTTGCGCACGGTTCTACAAATTCTTCGGGAAGAGAAGCTGTATGCAAAATTGAGCAAGTGTGAATTCTGGCTCGACAAGGTTCAGTTCTTGGGACACATCGTTTCGGGCGAAGGCATCTCAGTGGACCCGGCAAAGATAGAATCTGTCAGGGATTGGCCAACGCCGAAGTCAGTGGCCTAGATCAGAAGCTTTCTGGGATTAGCAGGATATTATCGGCGGTTCGTCCAAGACTTTTCAAAAATCGCTGAACTGTTGACAAGGCTGACACGGAAGGATGTACCGTTTGCATGGGCAGAGGAGTGTACTCAGGCATTTAACACACTGAAGCAGAAGTTAACCATGGCGCCTATTCTTACAGTACCAGATGATTCCGGTGGTTTGGTGATACACGGTGATGCCTTAGGGAAGGGATTAGGCTGTGTTCTGATGCAGCACGGTTGAGTGGTTGCTTACGCCTCTCGACAGCTGAGAAATCATGAAAGGAACTATCCTATGAATGACTTGGAGTTAGTTGCAGTGGTTTTTGCGTTGAAGATTTGGAGGCGCTATCTTTTGGGCAAGAAGGTGGAGGTGTACACGGATCATAAAAGTCTGAAGTACGTCTTCACTCAAAAGGAACTAAACATGAGGCAGCACCGATGCTAGAACTGATGGCAGATTACGACTTGGACCTTCAGTATCACCCAGGGAAAGTAAATATTGTACCAGATGCTCTCAGTCACAAGCCAGCGGTCATGATGTTGACCAGTCAGAAAAGCCTTATTGAGGACTTTCAGAGACTCGAGCTTGAAGTCGTCACACCGAGCGCAAGCAGTCAATTTTGGCAACTGCAGGTGCAGTCTTCCCTTATGGATCGCATCAAGGCTGCACAAGCGGATGATCCTCGATTGCAAAAGTTCAGAGCGCAAGTAGAAGCCGGGCTGAGAACAGACTTAATCATACATGAAGACGGTTCTCTGAGATTCGGTAGCAGACTTTGCGTACCTAAAGGGGATGTTCGAGAAGAGGTACTGGCTGAGGCTCATAGTTCAGCTTATTCTGTGCATCCGGGAGCTACAAAGATGTATCGAGATCTAAAGCAGCATTTTTGGTGGAACGGGATGAAGCGAGAAATTGCGTTGTTCGTATCCAGATGCTTGGTATGCCAGCAGGTGAAGGCATAACATCAGAGGACAGCAGGACTGTTACAACCGCTTCCGATACCAGAATGGAAGTGGGAGCACATTATGATGGATTTCGTGACGGCCTTGCCACGGAGCCCTAGGGGAAACAACGCCATTTGGGTTATCATCGACCGCCTCATGAAAGCTGCACACTTCCTACCATTCCGAGTGGGACAGTCAACAGAGTCACTGGCAGAGAGATACATGAAGGAGATAGTGCGACTTTACGGAGTTCCGGTCAGCATTGTGTCAGATCGAGATACCAGATTCGTTTCGCACTTTTGGAAGAGCTTACAGAAGAGTTTGGGTACCCGCCTCAAGTTCAGCACAGCTTATCACCCGCACACGGACGGACAGTCCGAGCGTACGATTCAGATGCTCGAGGATATGTTGAGGGCCTGCATGTTAGATTTTCAGGGCTCCTGGGAAGAACATCTGCATCTAGTCGAATTTTCTTATAACAACAGTTACCAGGTTAGCATTCAGATGGCCCCTTTCGAAGCACTTTACGGGCGGAAGTGTCGATCCCCAGTTTGTTGGGATGATGTGGGAGAGCGAAGATTACTAGGTCCCGAGCTTATTGTTCAGACAGTCGACAAGGTCCAAATGATCAGGCAGCGCATTAAAACGGCTTAGGATCCACAGAAGAGTTGGGCAGATACCAGTAGGAAAGCGCTAGAATTTGAAGTCGGAGATCACGTGTTCCTGAAGATTTTCCCTACCCGTGGAGTTATCAGGTTTGGAGGTCGGGGAAAACTCAGTCCCCGCTTCATCGGACCTTTTGAGGTGCTAGAGCGAGTAGGAGAGGTGGCCTATCGACTTTCCTTGCCTCCATCACTAGCTGGTGTGCACAATACCTTCCACGTGTCTCAGTTGCGGCGTTATGTTCGAGATGAGAGCCATGTTCTGGACTATTCAGAGTTAGCTTTGGGTACCGACCTATCTTATGAGGAGCATCCCACCACCATCCTCGACCGCAGAGAGAAAGTGCTAAAGAACAAGGTCATTTCGTTAGTCCGAGTGTCTTGGGGCGGTCGTTCCCCAGGAGAATCTACCTGGGAGCGGGAGGAAGATATCCGTGCACGTTTTCCGCATCTCTTTGTCTAGTACTTTTATTTCATTGTATCCTTGTTAAATTTCGAGGACGAAATTTTTGGAAGGGGGTATGATATAAATCCCCGTCCCCATCAATAAAAAAAAATTCTATTTTTCCCGGTTCCCCGATGTTTTCCTTTTCCTCGTAATTTTGTGTAAAATTGGTTGCCTAAGTTTTTGGTACTTAATTTTCCTAAGTCCAAACCAACTTTCAATAAGCATATATTGAAATTCCTTTTTCTTCAGCCCAACACAAAAACAAAATAAATTAAATCCCTTCCTCAGCCCAAAACAAACATTTTAGTTAAATAAATTCCCTTTAAAATAAACCCAGCCCCAAACAAACTTTAAACAAAAACATTTAAACCTCTTTTCCACAGCCCAACATAAATTAAATTAAATTAACCTTAAAAACTCCCGGCCCGGCCCAACTCCAAGCCCCATAAATAATTCCCTCACTCCCCGGCCCAACACCCTTACCCGCACCCACCAAACCCGACCCGACACGCTTCATAAACCTTTCTCCCTCCCCTCGAATATTTTCCCGCTCCTTTTGTTTTCTCCCTCTGCCCGAACCCATGTCCCTGAGCAACCCACGTCGTGCTCACGTCGCCGACGCCTCGACTGCGTACCCCACGACCCCCTCAAGCTCCTCAACCTCTCTTGGCCTCAAACCCCTTCCTCCTCTCTCCCTCACACTCTCGCTCTCAAACCTCTTCTCTCTCTCTACAGAAAACCCACTGCCTTCATCCCTGCACCAACGACGACGACGACGACTCTCCTCGTCTTTCCTCCCTCGCTCCTCTCTCCAAAACTCCGAACCCTACACTGCCTCATCCCCACACTCGAACTCGAACTCCCCTGCATACCCACCTCGGCCACCACCTGTACCCCGACGCCGGTGAGCTCCCCACTGCCCTGAACCACCTCGTCGACCTCTACAACCTCAGCATCATCCCCATCACCTCCAAACCCGAGCCCCCACTACCTCTTTCTCTCTTACAAACCTAAACCACCAAGCTCCGAACCCCCGCTGCGCCATCTCCGGAGCGACCACCACCGACCACCGTCGACCCCAGCACACTCACAGGAACTTCCCAGCACCACACTCCGCCTCCAGCGATCGCGAACCATCCCCGGGCAACTCCGACGACGAACCCGAAACGCGAGCCAAGACCGTGAACCCAAAATGTACCGCTCATCACACGTTCATGGCGTTGCCGCTGCCGTGCGTCGCCAAAGCGTCTCCAGGCAAGTTACCTACTTGCTTCATGCTATTTGTTTTACTAGAACTTGAAATACCGTTAAATTCCACATGAACATTTAGTGCGACTTAAAATAGTGTATGTGTTCGATGCAAAACTCGAATAAAAAACTTTCTTTAAATTGATGGAAATTGATCATATAATCTGGCCCATGTGATAATGAACATTGTGTAGAAATTTGACTGAAAAATATGATTGTTACTGGACTAAACGATCATCCCCAATTACACCCGTAAAAACGGAGATTCTCCCGCACCTGAAACTTGTTAAAAACATAATTAATTGTGTACACATTGAAATGATGCGTTCGAGGGCTCTAATCGAAGTTGACTCGATGACCTAGAAGCATATATAAGTTTTTAATTGTTTCTGTACCGAAAATCTGGTGAGAAATGGTTTGGAAAGCGGCTCTGGACTGCAGTCCAAAGCAGCTCTGGTTGTTGTTTTCTGTCTCGTAATGCTTACCCCTTTGCTGCCTGAACTTGTATGTTGCGGAACCCTGTACTGTAGTAAATATAAAACTGTTGGATAAATAACGCAAGTAATTTCACCCCTTTTTGTCCTCATTTACTATTTAAACTGCAATTTAAAAGAACAGGACGTCAAGCAGTCCCAAACAGAAATAGAACTGATACCCTAGTGTTGAACAGTGCATAATTTCTGACGTAGAGAAGCGATTGAGAATCCGTCTATTGCGTTGGAAACCCTATTGAAAAAAATATATTTCATTCATCTGTAGTGTTGCTAAATTCTGATCCCAACTGGGTGAAAATTGTGCCGCGAAACGGACCTTCAGTTCAGAAACTGAATTTCCTGCAGCGAGCACTTAAATTGAAACGGTTGTAACTTAAATACCAGAAATCCGATTGTACTGAAACAAATTTTGCTGAACTTATGACAGAGTTTACTTGTTACCGTATTTGTATCATTTCACTAAATTCTAAGCATATGAATTACTGCAATTTTTGTAAACTTATGACGTGCATAATAGTTCATATCACACATGACTTGTTAACTGCATAAATGTACATACCTTACCCAACTGCCATATACATAGTGATAGTGCACGTTTTTATTCAGTGGACATTGCATTATCGTGCGTGAAGGGTATTGGTTTAGGAGTGTCAAGTACGCCAATGGAAAAGTGAATGATTCGTGACAGTGATTAATACAATGAACAGTGATAAAACCGTGTTATTGGTGCATACTTGTATACGACTAAACCATATCAATAGTGTAAACCTGGGGGAAAAGGGGAAATCAAAATGGAAAGAGCATCGTATTTAGCGAGGACGGTGTTTTAGAGGATGATCATTCGAACAGCGACTCTTATATATATTAGGTAGGATCTAGCGATCCGGCTGACAGGGTTATGTCCCGGGCGTGTGGGTCGTTATCTCGGGTATGTACGAGACTCCTGTTAAATATGATCCTCATTTCCACTATTCGATTTCAAACATGACTTAGAGACTGATAAGGACACAGATCATACTTTGCATCATTCAGTGACATAGTGATTATCCGCATTTTACTTTCACTGTTATTACCTTATTTGCATGTTTTTTGTTATTATTATTATATTGCTATTACGTCGCTCTGACGACCTGAGTATGCATGCTCAGACCTCGAGGAAGAACCAGCGCAGAAGTCGGATTTACCCTTCGAGCTTGCGGAGATCTAGTTGAGAGTACATTTTTCTTCTTTTCTGCTTTCCCGAAAGAGACCTTGTACCCGAACTTGGTTAGTAGCTCTTTTCTTGTTTATTTGTAAATTGTGAACATGAAAGTTGATGTAATAATTTAGTGATGTATTTCCTTTACTCCTGTGCTTTGTTTACTGATTACCATGTAATGCTAGAAGCTGAAGTGTGACTACGGCGGGATGATTTCTTGACCGTAGGAGCATGGCTGGCCTGGTCATCCCTCGTTTTCCGTATTTTGAGAAGCGGGGCGTGACAAAAACCCTAGTACCACAAACCTAACGAACCTCTATCGTAAAGAATGGGGGTTATCTGCATATAACGTTAGGACAAGTTTTCCTGTAAACCCAATGAAGGTAAACTAAAGATACTCCGAAATGAGTGAATAAATTAGAAAATCCGAAATGAGTACATAAACTACAAACTCCGAAACAAGTGAATAAACTACAAACTCCGAAATGAGTATATAAACTAGAAACTCCGAAATGAGTGAATAAACTAGAAACTCCGAAACGAGGGAATAAACTAGAAACTCCGAAATGAGTATATAAACTACAAACTTCGAAATGAGTATATAAACCACTTTACGCCAAATCAAGACATCAAAGGATAGAGAGGTGCAAACATGAAATAAAATATGTCTTTTATTCATAAATAAAAATGAATACAAGATACAAAAAAAAGAGAGAAGAAAGAAAGATATAAAGCGACAAAAAAATTTCGGACGGCGAGCGGTTCAATAGGCCGACTAGATCGTCATTTTTCCGTCGGACTTCCGCCTCAAGCTCTAGCAACGCCGCAAGTTGAGTCCCTGCCTGTGCCTGTTGCTGTTGGTATGAAGAAAATCGATTCTCAAGCTCTTTCTCGGCGGTCTTGTGGGTCTCGACCATTTCGTGTGTGAAAATGACTGCTTTATCAAGAGCCACCACCTCCGTAATTGCCTCCTGAAAGACCCGCCAGATTTCATAGGCACAAGTAGTCTTGGTTGTGAGCTGGGCTTGAAGTTTCCCCAAAGACTTCGAAGCCAACTCCTATTCTGAAAACTTCCGGTTGAGCTTTTTCTTACAAGACTGAAAATTGGCCGCACACCGATCCATCCATCCACGCAAGCTGTCCTTTACAGATAGGATATCAGAGGGAAGGCGCACGCACTCAACTCCTTATAGGAAAGCCTCCACTTGACGGCAGTATTCAACCCAAGTACGCACCAGCGCCTCATCATGGTAAGTGGCAAGAACGGACAAAGAAGCATTGGCTTCAACAGCAAACTCCTCAGCCATGACAGAAGTGCCAGCGCGAAGATCTTCAACGAGGGTTGCCGGTGAATGAATGATCTGTTTTGCCATCCTCTCAGACACACGTCTGGCATAAGGACTCGGCGGCATGCAAATACGAGACTCTAGCGGAATCAGGATTGGCAAAACTGTGAAGATACATGTATGGTTAGTCACCTTTCCGAACAGAGAATACGTAGAAGAACACCAGGGTTAAAGCGTCACTTACCCATGGCCATAGAAGGCGGATCTGAGAAGCCCCCAGGCCTATCAAGAACTTCAACTTCGTCATCAGCCTGTCGGACTGTGGTTTAAAATAAAAAACGGGGGCATGTCAGCATCATTATGAAAATATGATACGGAAGGCAAAGGAATACCAACCTTGGCTGGAGGAAAGGACGATGCTCTGAGGGATACCGCGTACGGGGCCGCCATTTTAAGTAGACGCAAGAAGGTTTCTTCCGGATAATGATCTACAACAGAAGACTCCAACTCTCTCTATTCTGAGAGAAAAAGGGTCAGACATATGGAAAGGTCGTTAAAACAAAAATATATACAAGATTACCTTCGATACTTCGTCCATTCTGGACTGGAGGGATAGCAGCTTCAGTAATCTCCTCTACACCCTTCGGTGTGTCACTTGAAATATTTACAGAGTCTATGGCCAGTCCGGTGACCTCCACTGAAAGAATAAAGGTCGTCACCGGAGGCACTGAGGCACGACCTGGACTCGAAGCTGTGCCCGCCATAGAAAGCCCTACAAAAGAAAAATATGTAAAGACGAATACGATGTGAAATTAATATAAATTATCTGCTGAGAAGAACGTAAAAGATATATACCAATATGCTATAAAGCCTGAAGTATGGCCTTTCCGAGCCGCTGCACTTTTCTGCTTAATCGCACCATCGGGCTTCAATCGAAGATAAATCCCTGCCCGTCTTTAGATTAGCCTCGTCTTCAGAAGCGGCCGAGATTGGCTGTTTGAGAGCCCGTTCTTCTTCCAACGTCAGAGGGACCACTGGTAACATAGTCGGGACCGGATCAACATCTCGGAATTCAACAGGGAAAAGCATCCCTTCTTAGGACGCCCTTTTTCGGTTTCATCCTATGAACGCTTCAAAGCCTCGGCCAACTGAGCGGCTTCCTCGGCAAATGTACCAGGAAAGAAAAGACCGTCGTCTGGTTCATGCGCAGATATAGGTTCATCATGAAGAGGCTCAAACTCGAGCAAGGCATCGAGTAAACCGGCGGCTGATTTCTTCCTCCTTTTAGGGCCTGAGCTAGCACTAGTAGAAGGGCGCTTCTTTCCCTTCGGCACTTTTGCACGGCACTGCCCAACCTCGCCTTTGGTATCTGCCTTTGGTGGCGCCGCTGCCAATACTTTATCAGGAATCTCTGCCCCGGCTCTAGTGCGAACCGGCATACCAGTAGTACGGGGGACTGATTCTGCTCAGGCGGCTTTAGGAATAAGCACTGAATCACTATCCCTCAGAGGAGGGTGAACTAAAAGTATGCCTTAGTCCGGTCTCTTTGTCTGATATGTCATATATCGAGTCTGGGGGTGGTAAATGTCAGACCCCAATAACTTGATAAGTCATGCCGATGTGAGGCTCATAACGGATTGAGAAACTACTGATAACATTTACCAGTAAATCCTATGATCATCCCTGGCCAGGGACTTCCTGTTATAGCCAATCGAGTATAGCGCAACAACAACTCCCAATACCGGGAGAGACGAAACACCTCCTATCGCTCATTGCCTCCATGTGACTCGGGACTGTACCCAAAATCCACCTGTTTGCACGACTCCTTTAAGCCGTAGTAGGGAGGAAATCAAAGCACAGTGGGAACCCCACAAGACACTACGACGATCTCGGGTCTACGACTAACCTGTACCGGTGTCACCAGAGAACTGCTATCTGACGATAGGTATAATACCATCTAGGAGTTCTCAGCGAGTCCTGTTCGGTGTACCCATTCTCCAATGAGCACATGTGTACAATCTCTGATGTCAAACACTAATGGCTGTGGGATCAACCATCGCCCCATACAGGGTCATGAAACGTACACACTAGTCTATTCTGGAATATCGATGCCCGGTCTCGATACTCTCTCGACAAAGAACAATTAAAGGATGTACTTGTGGACTACCCTAGCTCCACTAGTATGATCTGCATCATAGTCCTGGTAGTCAAGTACACATCCTAAGGGCTTTATCAACATATAACGGAGAGAAAGTTTAATGATACAAGTGTATATATTAAGATAAAGAGCAACCAGATAGCAGACTATCATGTCGAGCAAGAAATTCCTCTCTATATATGTCCAAGCATCCACTATAATATACAATCATGTATAATAATGGCCTCTAAGGCATACATATAACTAACAATCTCCCACTTGCACTAAGGGCAGTTGTTATAGTATCCCATACCCAATATCTAAAAAGTCTCTCAAATAGCCTTCGTGAGTGGATCCGCCGTGTTATTCTTCGTGTCAACTCTCCTGACCTCGATCTCCCGGAGATCAACTATCTTCCTGATCAGGTGATACCGTCTAAGAATATGTCTAGATCAATAATGGGACCGGGGTTTCTTGGCCAAAGCCACAGCTCCATTGTTATCACAATACACAAGTATTGGATGCTTAATGGTAGGAACCTCACTAAGTTCATCTCATGAACTTGTTCATCCAGACAGCCTCTTTGATAGCATCGTTGGTAGCGATGTATTCAGCCTTCATCGTCGAGTCTGCTACGGTATCTAGCTTGGAACTCTTCCAACATACCGTCCCTTCACTGAGGGTAAAGACAAAACCCGAGACCGACTTACAGTCATCCATATCACTCTGGAAGCTCGAATCGGTAAAGGACTCGACATGGAGTTCACTGTTACCATAAACCAAGAACAATTCTTTAGTCCTTCTCAAGTACTTAAGAATGTTCTTCACAGCTGTCCAGTGCTTTTCCCCAGGATCTGATTGACACCTACTCGCTACACCTAGTGAGTATGATACATTCTCTTAGATCTATCTCTATAGATCTTAATCTCCAGGATGTAGTAGGCATCACCCAGATCTTTCATAGAGAACCGATGTATTAAGTTTAGCTTTACCGAGTGTAGCATAGGAACATCATTTCCTATCAAGAGTATATCATCCACGTACAATACGAGGAAGACAACCTTACTCTCTACAACCTTCTTGTATATATAAGGTTCATCTATGTTTTTTATGAAGTCAAATTCTTTGAATGCCGCATCAAAACAGATGTTCTAAATTCACGATGCCTGTTTTAATCCGTAGATTGATTTAAGCAGCTTGCACACCTTTCCGCAGCTCCCACTATCTACGAAGCCCTCTGGCTGTATCATGTACACGCTCTCTCCTAAATCACCATTTAGAAAAGCGGCCTTGACATCCATCTGCCAAATTTTGTAGTCATGGTATGCAGCGATAGGAAGTAGGATCCGGATGGACTTAAGTATAGCCACTGGAGAAAAGGTTTAATCATAATCGACACCGGGTCATTGACGAAAACCTTTTGCTATAATTCTAGCTTTGAAAGTCTCAACTTTTCCATCCACACCAAGTTTCTTCTTAAATATCCACTTGCTTCAAATGGGTTTTACCCCTTCAGGAGCAACTTCCAAATTCCATACTTTGTTGGTATACATGGATTCCATCTCAAATCGCATTGCATCTAGCCATTTCATAGAGTCCCCGTTTATGATGGCCTGCTCGAAACTAGTTGGGTCATCATCTTCCATGATGCAATCCTCACACCCACCGTCAATGAGAAAACCATAGTATCTCTCAGACGGATGAGGAACCCTACTAGATCTGCGGAGTAGCTGAGGTTCGTCGGGGACAATTGAATCCTCTGACTCCACCAAATCATCAGATATAGTTTGTGTAGATAGAACTTCTTCAAACTCTACCTCTTTGCCAATAATTTCTTTTATAAGAAATTCCTTTTCTAAAAAATTGGCATGTTGAGCAAAAAACACCTTTTGTTCCTCACTGTGATAAAATAGATATCCATATAAATTCTTTGGATACCCCCACAAACTTGCAAAGAACTGATCTTGCCTCGAGTTTGTCCGGATTTTGCTTTTTGACATAGGCTGGACAACCGCATATCTTAACTCGTTTAAGATATGGTATCTTTCCACTCTATATCTCATATGGTGTTTTAGGCGCCGATTTTGATGGAACTGGATTCAATAGGTATGATGCTGTCTCAAGCGCATAACCCCAAAAGGAAATAGGTAACTCAGCAGTACTCATCATAGAGCGCACCATATCTAATAGGGTATGATTTCTCCGCTCCGATACACCGTTGTGATGTGATGTATATGGAGAAGTAAGCTGAGAGAGAATCCTATTCTCTTTTAAATAATAAAAGAACTCCGTGCTCAAGTATTCTCCTCCCTGATCAGATCGAAAGATTTTAATACTTCTACCCGTTTGGTTCTTTACTTCGCACTTATATTCCTTGAATTTCTCAAAAACTTTAGATTTATGTTTCAACAAGAACACATATCCGAACCTTGAGAGATCAACGGTGAATGTAATAAAATACGAGGAACCATTCCTGACATGTATAGACATAGGACCGCATACATCACTATGTATCAGTCCCAAGAGTTCAGTAGCTCTTTCTCCGTGTCCAATAAATTGAGTTTTGGTCATCTTGCCTTTGAGACATGACTGGCAATTTTCATAAGATGTAAATTCGAACGGATTCAAATATCCATCTTTATGTAACTTAGCTAGTCTTGTCGCATTGATATGATCTGGTCTACAGTGCCACAAGAAGGCTTCGTTCATTTCTGAACTTTTCCTCTTGTGTGTGTTATGTATATTAAGAACTGTATTTTGATTCAGAACGTATATACCGTTACTTAGCGTGCCAAAACCAATCAACACTTAATTTAGGAAAACGTTCATAACATTATCCTCCAATGCAAAATTATATCCATCTTTATCTAATAAAGAAATTGATATTAAATTGCACAACATTTCTAATACGTAATAACAGTCGTTTAGAATTAATGTATTAACTTCAGGTAATACTAGGTGATATTCTTCTTTGGCTGCAACCATTGCACCATTCCCTACTCTGAGAGAATGATCGTCTATTCCCACTTCACTACCTTTCTTTAGCCCATGTAACATATTACAAATGTGGGATCTTTATCTAGTATCTAATACCCAGAACGTAGAACAAACTGAGAAACAACTATTGGTAACGAACACACTCGAAGAAGATGCATCATCATGTTCATTCCTCGTTCGGGTCGCATGGGAATCCGGGTATTTCCCTATTTCCTGCTCACACTTATAACAATTATAAGGTAGAGCGGAACCAATGTTCCCCAGCTCAGTATAACAAGCGGGTTCAGTCAATACATCAATATTATTATCTTGATTAAGGCGTGTCATGGTCGCTACCAGGAGAGAGAGAGAGAGAGAAGAAAACACTTTAGCGTATACTCTTGCAAGATTAGATTGGTTATTATTTTATCTAATCAGTATGGCTCCCACTGTTTTTATCAAATCATACTTCAAACCCTAAAAGGTAAAATTAGCCGGGATTAATTACACCCTATAGGTTCACCAATCTTTCGACCAGGCAGGTATTGGTACTCCGAGAGAGTATCCCCATGCTTTTACATGGAACTAATTAAATAACCTCATTTCCGTAGAGGCGTAACCCTGTTAACACCTTTCTTAGACACCTACTTGATCAGCTAATTGTAAAGTGGAAAACTCTCTCAGAAGTAACTCTTACTCGCAGTGGGTATCGGAATCCAACTATCTTATAGAAGGTATGCAATCTCATTGCAAAATTCAACACTTTAAATTCCCAATATCTGTCTTTTTCCCTACCGTTCTATGACCTTGACGAAGGCCAACAAACCATAGTCCGCTAGTCAAGTTCAACCTATTCATTTCCTGATTGAATTAAACCCACCCGTACGACCCTTGACGAAGGCCAACAAAGTCGCATGACTACCCTAATCCAATCGCATCATATGGTTGCAGATAAGCACTAAATTAGCTACCACACACTATGCCTTGACGAAGGCCAACAAACATAGCACGAATACTAAAATAGTTCTTATCTGAAATGACGGAAGGCTACGACAGCTTTTTAAGAAAACCTTTTGCGTAATAAACTTGATATCGTTGTAGAATCGAGTGATTTGAAAAGGAGTGGTTTAAGCTCCGCTTTTTAAAATCGAATAGTTTTCAAAACAAACCGAGTGGGTTGTAGTATTTGCTAGCTTTTTGCTAAAGAGGTCATTCCCGGTGAAGAGATCTCAGCTCTTTCCTTATCGAACGAGGTGAGGGATATTCATAAAAAATACCGCTATACAAAGCAAGAACTAGAGCTACCTTTTTGAAACTTCGATTCTACAACATCTTTAGATTTCTTTCTTTTCATTAATCTCATTAATGAAATCCCACCATTTATGTTTCCTAAATATCACAAAAGAAACGAAAATACAACGTATGTTTATGCCATCTGCATTTGCCACGGGGTCCCGTCATGCACCGTTAGGTTACTTAATTAACGGCAAAGCGGGGGCAGGACTAGCGCGGATGGAAAACATAAGCAATGTTTATTATATATCATATATATAATATAAAGCAATCGTCTCACGCAGTTATATGATCTCATCACAGAACATTGCAGCAGAAGTCAACATATGAAATATAGGATATACTAGGAGGTCCGTGTTTTAAATTAAGCCAGTAAAAAACACGGATTCTACGGTCGTGATGAATAGTCAAACTCACATCCCTAGACCCATACGAGAGCGGCAAGCAACCCCTCCAATTCTAGAGTTAGGAGACCCGGTCGCGACTCCTCGAGATGGTCTCCCACTGGACTCTAGAACCCGGTTACTTGTGCTCCCCATCTTGGGTCTATCCTAATGCAGAAAAGTAAATAATATACATCAATGGTGACATCATCCTCAACCCGGAAGTGTCCCAATAAAAGAATATTACATACAAATATTTACATGAATAAAAATGAAAAACTCTCATCTCACGCAAAAACCCCTGGTTATTCAAACACGACGATCCAATATATCATATCACAGCAACACATAACATCACATGCCATCAACGTAAGTAAATATGCGTATCCCAATTGTCATTGACGTATAGTAACGAAACCGGCGATACACCACATATTACACTTACGGTCGCAGAAAAGAAATGAAAACTACAATAATTAGAATCCGCAAACACCTTAGACACCATAAACCCGGAATATCTCATACTCCGGATTTCATGCCTAACACTATAAACCCGGCTTTTTAGTCTCAAATTGAAAACACTTTTTAATAACCAGTCGGGCAATTCAACACGATTCCCAACAAATGATCGAATGTTCGTCGGAAACATTAGTAGACAGCCGCACCCCCGATGTCGTCGACGAAGTGCATTTAGGCGGAACACCGCGACCGCGAGCACCCGAGCGGATGCTTTTGGCAACGAGGTTCTCCTACGGTCACTTGGTCGGGGATATGGGACGTGGCTCTGTAGTATTGTTACGTGGCGAGTGTTCGCGTACTATGCGAGATTGCGACGGAGTTTTGATCCGAATCGAAACTCCGTGGTAATCTATCGAATGAGACTAAATTGCTAGATTTATAATATACTAACTAGTTTTCACAAAACTAATTAATGTAAATTCCAAATATTGTATCACATATCAAATATATTTAAACGATGTTAAACATTTCGATCGATATCTCAAACACCCACAAATCACAAAGACCTCAACACTTGAGGCTCACTAGAAATTCACAGAGAGTGATCAATAACAAGATGGAGCAGCACAAGAAAAAATAGCCAACAACTCCTTAATACTGCGGCAGAACCGCGGCCAAACCATGCGTTTGGCGGCAGTTCTGCGGCAGCTTGGGGGAGTTGAGGACTCGAATTTCTTAGGGCTCCATCAAATAACCTACATGATTTTCTGAGAATTTTTAATCGTAAAAATTCGAACTTTTGGAAAAATTTCCAGAAACTATGAAACTCGGGTTTCGAAAAGTCGATCGAACACTTTAACTTCGCCTAGATCACTCATAATGCTCTAGTTTAGCACTGATACCATGAAAGTATGCCTTAATACCACTACTAGGTTTTTAGAAGTATCAAGAATACAATTTTAAAAAATCTAGTGTGCTATTGCATGCTATCCTAGAATCGAACTAGAAAATTAGGGGTTCTATGCATATAAAAAAACTTTACACTAAGTGAATAGAGAATACAAACTTTGTTGACCGATCATTCACTTCTAAAGCTCTAAGTAGTAGTCCCTTAGCTCCAAGTAGTGGTCCTTAGAATTCTTGGTAGGCTCCACTTAGTGAACGGAACAAGCTTGCTTAAGAATAACTCAAGCTATCTCTTCACTAATTGAGGAATTAGTGAAGTAAACAACCTATACTAAATGGCTAGTTTGGTATAGACTGAAGAAGTAGGAATTTTGCTCACTTTTGAATTATTTTTTCTCTTTTTCTTTCTCACCTTACTCAAAGCTAGAAAGCAAAGAAAGAGAGGAAGAAGATCTACTAGTGTGAACCATGAATGAGAAAATATCTCATAAATATTAGTAGAGAGTTAAACATGACTAAACATAATGGTTAGGTTAATAAATATCTAGAGTAAAACAAAATTAGTGGACTAAGTCAAGGCTTCTACATGCTTCCACAAGCATCTTAAGCCATGGCATTTTCCACCTAATTTTGGTTTATCTCTTAATAATTAAATCACCCAAATTATCTTTAGTTTGGTGAGAGTCTCATACACCCATGTCCAATGTATCATCTAGCATGACACAATAGTAAATATATTAATATATATCTCATATATATTTAAATGTATTTGTAGAAAAGAAATTCTTAAGTGAGCTAATATTAATTAATATATATATTAATATATCAAATATATAATTATATATCAAATTATTAAATCAACATTTGATTTAATAATTTGGCTATATCATATATAACCGACTAATATCATTTATATGTATATCAAATATACATATAACAAATTATCGAATCAACACTTGATTCAATAATCCGGTTATATCATATATAACCTATATCGCGAGATTAAAATACTGTATCATATACACGTATTAATCTCGGTCCTGCACATATCACATATGTGCCCTACTTCGTTTCGTTTGAGCTAAGAAACCTCTGTGTAGGACTCTAAAGACTCGTCAATATGCCAGCAGTAGGTGATGATCACATCAGTCACCCACAAGCCGTCAGCGGTACAAGCTGGACGTAACGGCTACCCAGGTATTGAGCGATCAGAAGATCAACAAGCAAGCTTGTCCAAACTCCCGTGAATCCTGTAAGTAACACTACCGTATAGTTCAGTCTCTTCGTCTGATATGTCGCATATCGAGTCTGGGGGTGGTAAACGTCAGACCCCAATAACTTGATAAGTCATGCCGATATAAGGCTCATAACGAATCGAGAAACTACTAATAACACTTACCAGTAAATCTCATGATCATCCTTGGCCAGGGACTTCCTGTTATAGCCAATCGAGCATAGCGCAACATCAACTCC
Organism: Agapanthus africanus; assembly: GCA_030015575.1. Classification (NCBI taxonomy): domain Eukaryota; kingdom Viridiplantae; phylum Streptophyta; class Magnoliopsida; order Asparagales; family Amaryllidaceae; genus Agapanthus; species Agapanthus africanus. The sequence goes on along the minus strand of CM057350.1, from coordinate 52,021,573 downwards.
CAATACCGGGAGAGACGAAACCCCTCTTATCGCTCATTGCCTCTATGTGACTCGGGACTGCACCTAAAATCCACCTGTTTGCACGACTCCTTTGAGCCGTAGTAGGGAGAAAATCAAAGCACAGTGGGAACCACACAAGACTCTATGACGATCTCAGGTCTACAGACTAACCTGTACCAGTGTCACCAGAGAACTGCTATCTGACGATAGGTATAATACCATCTAGGAGTTCTCGGCGTATCGTGTTCGGTGTACCCATTCTCCTATGAGCACCTATGTACAATCTCTGATGTCAAACACCAATGGCGGTGGGATCAACCATCGCCCTATACAGGGTCAAGAAACGTACACACTATTCTACTCTGGAATATCGATGCCCTGTCTCGATACTCACTCCACTAGGAACAATTAAAGGATGTACTTATGGACTACTCTGACCCCACTAGTATGATCTGCATCATAGTCCTGGTATTCAAGTACACATCCTAAGGGCTTTATCAACATGTAACAAAGAGACAGTATAATGATACAAGTGTACATGTTAAGATAAAGAGCAACCAGATAGCATACTATCATGTCGAGCAAGAAAGTCCTCTCCATATATGTCCAAGCATCCACTATAATATACAATCATGTATAATAAGGGTCTCTAGGCCATACATATAACTAACACGAACAACCGACCGTGGCGGCAATGGGGCGCTGACGGCTTGAGCTGGAGCAGGGGCTTTACACTCGAAAAGCACCCTTCTCTCCTCTACGATGATGGGACTAACCCGGTGGCGATACCAGCCCTTGAAGGGTCCCATGGGCCTTGGAAGATAGTCGGGCTCGGGAATCATGAAGAGAGAACCAGTATTTAACAGCATGAAATGGTGGATAACGTCGCGGGCGGCCTCCAGCGAGAGAGTAGACTCAACTAAAAAGGCTTCGAGGGGGATGCCCTGGTTGTAACCTAGCTACTGGGCGAAGCGATGCGGATTATACCACATGAAGAGAGCAGTGTCATTTAGGCGGAACACTAAGTACCCCGGCCTGATTGAATATAAATGCATGGTCTCTTTGTGTTTTAAAGCCGGAGCCCCAGTCTTCAACAAATCGAATAAATGTTGAATGGGCCCCGCTAGCACAGAAAGTCGATCGTTGAAGACCATCCCGCCTTCGTTTGAATATGGATTAAGAAATACGCGCAGAGCCCCTAACTAAGTCAGATCAGGAGAGGAGGCATCAACCAACCTCATGACTCACGGGAAGGTGTTTGACTCATAGAAATCAGGCCGCCGGTGTGCAGCAAATGCGCCTAACACATGCACCTCGATCCATGATGTGAAGTAGTGGAGGGAGAAATTCACAGCGTCTGCGCCTGGGTTTGAAGTGTTAGCGGCAATACTTAAACCATGGTATAAGTGTGACAACCCTGCAATGCCAACGGCCAATCACGCTCCTTCGGCTACGCGATGGGCAGGAGGCTCTCATAAAACGGCAGTGCATTGGCATGGCGAACTAGCTAAGCCAAAGACTGATGAAGCCTACAAAGAATGTTTCTTCGTCTATTCCAGGAGCAGCGATTGCGTCAAAAGTCACGGCTGACGAATTTGGAATGTAAAACTGCGGCAGGTCTTCTTCTTTGGCCGGCAATTTCTCCAAACCGAATCCGAAGGGATTCTCAACCTTCGCGAATTTCGGAGTTTTCTTGGATAGACCCTCTTTACGGAGAAAGCAAGTAATGAAAGCGTCAAAAGTGACACCTTACCCTTCCGATGCCACGAATAGTCTCTCAAAAATGCCAAAGGCCTTGATTAGACTCGGGTGCTTGTGCCGAACAGCATTCTCGATCGTAAAGCCTTCAAGCATAACTGGCACTGTAGCAAATATATACTCGTCAAGGGTAATAATTCTTCGTAGTGCTCTCCCCTAATCGGCAGCCCTGAAATTTCACGGAACTCCTCTAACGAAATGGAGACTTCGCGGTCCCCTAGCAGAAACGTGTTCTTTGGAAGATTCCACTGGTTCAAAAAAGCCTTGACCCACCAGACATGGGAAGCATGGTAGTAAAACAGCAACGCATACACCGCTTGATGCAGCCCAACTTTCTGCAACCGTGAGCGTTGAGAGGAAAGAATGTACCGGGCCCAGGGAAGATAGCCCACTGGATGGCACGGGGTAACACCTATCTTATAGACCTGCCCCCAGGGTCGAGCTTCACCTTGACATATTCGGCATCCCAAAATATCAATAGCCATCAGGAGTTGATTGGGTATCCCTGTCGTTGATGGCTCAAGCCGGCCCTCGGGGGTCCAATTAGTCACCTCCACCGCATAAGTAGTACGCGGACGCTCCGTGAATGACATTGAATGAATGGGTTCTGTTGGTACTTCGCATGTAAAACTACGGCGACCCCTGATAATGTGGCCATACCAAACTCCCCATAGGAGAAGGCGCTTATTATCCTTATCATGTTCCTTAATCGTTGACATAACTTTCTCGTCTGATGGTGACTGTGGGAAAGCGACCTCCGAGCGTGTGTAAGGGAAGTAGGTGTTCAGTCGAAAATATTGCACATTTGATGGAACAATATCCTTAATTTTGGTAAGTACTTAAAGGTGTTTATGGTAATTATGGTACATATATGGGTTTATCTGCAAAATACTCTTTATCATATGTTTATACACTATACTTAACATTATGAAGGAAAATATATGCATATAATATTTATATAATATTTTAGTAATTTAAATATGCATGTCATATCAAATATCCCTAATCAATATTCTTAAAATAACATATCATATAAAATGGTTAGGATAATATCTCAAAATAAATAACAAATATTACTAATACTATGAATTGAGATATTGTGCAGATTTAGCTCAGGTCTGGAGATCGAGATATCTAAGATGTCGGTAATAAAATATGTCGTTAAAGTTGAATCAAATCGTAAAATCATGAATGGCAGAGACTCGGAGAATATATGAAGATTCCAGACATCACAACAATCTCCACGTGTCAATATGAGGCAGCACCAGAAGTTTGGAATCCTGATGCCACCAAAGAGCCGCCCAACCGCGGCCAATATGCCCTTTTCACGGCAGATCCGCAGCCTTCTTGTAGCTGTTGGATCTAATATTTTTGGTGGGTGATCAAAATAGCAAATCACAGCACATGGGATCTAGGGTTTCTAATTATGAGCTATTTAAAGGACCGAGGGCTAAACATAGAAATCTATCACCATTAACATTAAGAAAATCACCGTCAAAGAACAAGAGATTCACGACAGGTCCGTGATTCGACGTGATAGAGCGACGTGAATATCGATGAAACATCTACTTCCTATGAGGCGGAGATCGAGAGCAACTTCTTCTTGTAATCTAAATTCAAAGGATTTATACTTGTAAAGTTGATTAATAAAGATAGATCATTCGCTTAATTATTTCGCATTTACATTCTGCATTATGATTTCCTTCTCTATCCTTTCTTCTTTTATCTCAACCATGCATGAGTAATTCTTAGCTTGCTAGGATTCGTAGGATTAGGGTAGATCAATGGATGATAAAATCTCTTAATTTCTTTTACATCTTATAAAGTTTATAAACTTTAGCAAAATAAATGTTAACATCCTTATCATGCGCACTACCAATTCATTGATAGTGTCGATCACGATTTGAGATTAGATTAACAGTTGTTTTGGTAAGGGCTGGATATGAATACAGATCAATGCAGGGATAAGGGTTAAGAGTGGGGAAACCCTAGTTTCTTCCAAAAAAACCATAATCCACATTCATCACTATCGATCTAGTTTTAAATCTATTAAAAGATAAAAGGAGTCATCTTTAATTGATAATCCATTACTACTAAATTCTATGAACCTTACAAACCTCTTCTTCATAGATTCTACATCCGTGTTCAACATAGATCTACAACCAATCACCATTTCTTTCAATCAACTAGTCTAAAGTAAGATTAAAAGTTTCACGCATCCCTGCGGACGACTCGTACTCATCTCGGCTATTTACTCACGACACCGTTATTGATTGCGGTTACTACAAACACTTTTTCACACCAATCAGTAGGGAAGTGAGGCCATTGTACCTAAAGAAGAATAAGAAGAAAAAAACATTAATAAAAAGTATGAGTTTGTTTCATGGGACTACTAATTACAAAGCCAGTAGGCCCCACGAAATCAAAATGGCGGCTCACCAATGATGAGCCAAGATAATCATTGTGTGAATCCAAAAGGATTCTCATTAAATAAACGGTGGAGTTTAAAAAACTCTTAACGTCCTCGAAAAGTGTATTCTGTTAAAAATAGAAGACCGATTCAAATCTGTGAAAAGGGTATTAAAACCCTAAAAAGGAAAATGCTCAAGAACAAAAGGGGAATAAAATTCCCAAAAGTCCCTAGATCTCTCAGAGCTAAGCTCTGTAAGAAAATGGAATTAAATTCTTTCAATAGTGGGATTAAATCCCAGAAACTCCCGTGGTGGGGCAACAAAGAAAATGGAATTAAATTCCAAGTATCCTAAAAGATCAGTGATAGGGTAAAACCCTAAGAGGAGAACTAACAATTCTCATTGATTCAAGACCCTAGATTCTACTAAAAAAAGAGTTTTTTTTTTTAATTTCTAAGAGATCAGTTCAAGACAAGAACAAAAAGGGTTTCCTAAGAAATGAATTCCATTCATAATCCTTACCGAGAAGAGTTTTTGCAGAGTTTAACTCTGAAATTCTATGGGCAGAGAGCTAAGCTCTGAAAGGAGAATTAAATTCTCAAGAAAAGAGTTAAGGAAGAAGATGAAGAAACAGTGGTCATCTCAAGGGCCAAAGGCCCCATTTATAAGACATGATAGGAAGCAGTTCAGCTTCCCATTTCCCTAGGAAATCCAACGGTGATAAAGATGAACAGCGTTGCACTCACGTGCAAACCACATGAGAACAACGTTGGGGGGCATTTGTTCAATCATAAAAAAGAAAAAGGGGAGAAATTCCCCACAACTCAAACCTCACATGTTAAACACGTGAGCGCCTATATGCAAAGTATATAGGCGCTGCAATCAAACAACTAATAGGCTAAATAAGCCTCACGTGCTAAACACGTGAGCACCTATATGCAAAGCATATAGGCGCTGCAATCAAACACCTAATAGGCTAAAAAAAAGCCTCACGTGTTAAACGCGTGAGTGCCTATATGCAAAGCATATAGGCGCTGCAGTCAAACTACTATAGGCCAAATTGGCATCATGTGTTAAACACGTGAGCGCCCATATGCAGAGCATATAGACGCCAAAATCAGAGAAGCTAAATAAGCCTCACGTGTTAAACATTTGAGGGCATCTCCTTACGTAGAATTAAATTCTACTCAAACTAGAAACCGTTGGATCAAAAGATCCAATGGTGATTAAGCATAGAATTAAATTCTATTGGGAAGGATATTTTCTGTTAAACAGAAAATTGGTGGATAAAAAATTCAAGGAGATGGAAAATATTCCCTATATCTTTCTAAACAGAAAAAGATTATGCTCGGTTAAACCGAGTACCCTTAGATTAAAAATCCAATGGTGATAAAAATATCACCGTTTAATAGAATAAAATTCTATATATGGAAAATATTCCTCCAATCTTGTTAAAAACAAGAAAACATATTCTGTAAAATAGAAGTTCTTGGATCAAAGATCCAACGGTAGGTATATTCCCCAAATCAATTTTGAGTCCAATTAAATCAATTGGAATCTCTCAATGAGAGATTTTCTCAAAATTAATCAACAAACTTGCCTCTACTATATAAAAGAACCGAGACTCCAAGTCTCAATATAGAAAAAACCTCTATAAGCTCCTGCCAAAATACAGTGAGCTCTTGAGAGAACAAAGAATTTAATTCTCAAAGAAAGAAGACCTTCCTCCTTCAAAACACTCTAGGTAAATAAAAAAAAGAGATTAAAAATATCCCTCTTGCCTAGTATAACGGATATAAAGGTTTAACCCTTCATACAAGAACTTAGTTTTTCCTCTGGTTTGAGATTTGCAAAAGCAAATCTCCCCACAAGTTGAGAATTTAATTCTCATCGGGAAGATTCTGTTCTTCAGACTCAAAACTTAGGGAAAAGAACTAGGCTAAAAAGAAAAAGAAAAAGAACATATGTTCTGGGAATTTAATTCCCCCGAAATTAGGGTTTAACCTTACATAAAGAACTTAGTTCTTATAAAAATAAAAGCGAACTTAGTTCTCCAATAAAAACAATGACGATGATTCAAGATCTTTAAAACAGAAATCTTGATGATCGTCAATGACTAAAATATCATTAACAGAGATTAATATCTCTGATAACAAGAAGAACTTAGCGCCTCACGTAAAACACATGTGAGTAAAATTAGTGCTTAGCACATTATATTGCCTCATGTGTTTCCTACGTGGGTGCTTAAAACAAACAAAAGAAAAACTAAAACGCCTCGCGTACTTCCCACGTGAGCATCCATAGAGCAAAGAAAAACTCCTTTGTGTTGATTAGGCAGCCACCAAATAAAGCATCCCAACACCCCAAAATAAAGCAATCACGTGAAACACTCTTAGAAACCCAAAACCTGACACCTCACGTGCTTCACACGTGAGCTCCAGCCAAGTGCTTAGCATTTATGTCAAAAAAAGGGGTGAGCAAATAAAACCTGAAATTAATGCTCAGCACTCACGTGCTTCCCACATGAGTGCCATGCAAAGTGCTTAGCACTCCATGTTCAGTCAAAATGACTAAGTGATTAGCACTAGTTGGGCAGTGCCCATATCTGAGCGCCTCACATGTTTCACACGTGAGCACTAGAGAAGATTAGCGCTCAGCACTAATCCAGCGCCCCACGTGAAATACACGTGAGCACTGCATATATTAGTGCTTAGCACTGCTGTGTAGTACAGAGAACCAATCTCGTCCCAAATTGGCTAAGTTTCCAGAGGTTAAACCTCTTTAATTTTAAATCAACCGAGCATATACGCTCATGATTTCCAAACTGATTTTAGCCTCAAACATGACTAATGATCTCTCATGGATGATATCCAAAATGATATTCATCCCATATCTCCTAAGGTAATCTTAGTCCCAAATATGACTAACGATTCTTAGGTCCATAACCTTTTTTTTTGCCCTCAAATACGGGATTTGGTTCAAGAGTACATCTTGCCACACCTCTGATATATGTCGTTATAATTCCTCAGCGTATTCAGAGAGATGGCGGTTCTCGACAACCAACAACTCCGTTCATCCCACATTAATGCACTTCCAAATTGACGTGCACACCTCAAATCAGATCACACCTTAAATTGGACGCATTCCATGTTACCATCGTTCCCTCCGCCGCGTAACAAATGCACGTGCGCGCAAGATGAATGTTGGACCAAAATGTCCTTAAACTAATATTCGTCCCCAAAACGGGAATGTTGGACCGAAATTTCCTTAAAATAAATTGCGTCCCCAAAATGGGAATGTTGGACCGAAACGTCCTTAAACTAATATTCGCTCCAAACATGGTGAAAATGGACCGTGATGTCCTTAAACTAAAATAATTGAGCCCATATGCTCATTTATTTCTAAGTTGATTTTAGTCTCAAATATGACTAACAATTCTTAGATCAAACTTAAATATATTATGAATGAATGGACCTCACAAATGTGAGAAATTCACCCAAAGTTCATTCCCGTTGGCAAACCAAGATACCAACGTGGACCCCGTCAAGCAAATCCTTGACCCAAACCCAAATCTCAAATATACGAATTTGGAATAATCCGTGCCCTACAGACGACGACACAAACTAGTCTCCGTATACAATACACGGGCAACTAAAACAAACAAAAACACACACGGCACGAAGTGAACTTCCGGAGCAGGAGAAAGTGATTATCGCTATGCAGTAACGTAATTAACTGCAGGGGCTTGCACCTGCTGGGAAAAGCGTCCCCATAATCAAAAACACCTCATAAAATGAGGGCGAATCTGATAAAATCTACTACAACGGTCGCTTCTGTCCAAACCTCTGATATATGGTGCCATAAATCAACTTGGTATTTTTCGAGAGGTAGGCGGATAAAATCCAAATTGCATCTGCCCCCAAATTCAGGCAAGACGATTCATCCCGGTTCGTCCCTGTCTACCGGCGATAAACAGTATACTAGCATGATCAGGAATAACATAGTCCTATCAAATAATAAATCATAATCATATCAGGTAACACATCTAATATGTATAAAGTGATTTAATATGTCAGGTAACATGTCGACTTGAGACTCGGCTTGAAACGGCTCAAATATATTTGAGATGTCTCACAAGTCCTTCCTAACGATCATTTCTTCTCTGTTCGTTTAAGACGGATCATGACCATGTTGAGCCGGATCGAAGTCTTTCTTGAGACGGCTCGGTCTCCTTTAAGACGGTTCAAAATGTGCCTGGAAACTTATATGCATCTCTATTTCTATGAGACGGCTCACATTTCTTTTGAGTCGGCTCAAACCCTTTTTTCCTCAGACGATTATAAATTTAGGGTTTCGATTATTTCTTGATTCAATACTTAGATTTAATGACATATAATCATTCAAATCATTTAAGTTCCAACACATCAAATCAGTAAATCATAAGGATGGAAATTTTAAGGTTTCACATTGCATATGACATCTAAATTGGATTGATCGACGTATCATGATTCAAATCTCGATGCATCTTCAATTAGGTTTTATATCAATCTATATCAGGTGATATAATAGTGTATAGCAATATCTAACTTGTCGTACTAGCATGTTGAAGCAAGTATTCGGATACTTGCCTCGAGTTTAAGGATTCCATGATGTATATGACGATGAAGACGACGAACTCTCGGTTTGGTGTGCTTTGGTCAGGATGTTGCTCGATTCGTATGTAGTCGCGATAGAGATGTCGTCGTTGCAGGAAGAGAAGATGACGACGACGATACTGATGATGTTGTTCACTGTCGTGAGAAGATGAAGACAATGATGATATGCTCGATGATGATGTGCTCGGTTTTGAAAAAGAGGAGGGATCGGCTAGGGCTTTTGTGAGAGGAAAAGAATTATGAAAGTTTAGGGTTTGCATGAGGGTTATAGGGACTAAATAGTATGGCATGTATATGGGCTGAATATTTGATGAATATTATCCCAATTTGGAATAAGATACAAGAAAAAGGAAAAATATGATTTATTGAGAACAGATATTACTACTCTCCAACCATACTAATTAATAAACCCAATAATAATAATACCAAAACCCCACTCATCAAAACCCAATAACAATTTAAATAATTTAAATGACTAACATATTTATTAATATAATTTTATTTAAAAATACAGTACGATCTTGGATCTTGGGTTTTTTGAGATGAAACTTTCTTTTAAGAGATGCGTTCGTTTTTAATGGGGTTCAATTGGGAAAGAAGGAGGTAGAGGAGATGAGAAAGACCCAAAAGGAATTCTATTTATTTTGGGTCTCTCTTGAGGAAGAAGAGAGATCTCGCCTCAAGAATGAAGATGGAGGCATAAAACCCTAGTATTTTTGTGGGAAGGGAAAAAACTTATCATTTCATCATGTTGGGATTTAAATATACCTTACACTTTTGCATATTAGCCCTTGGGCTTTACAATTTTTGCTTTTTGCTTCATTCTTTACATTCATGTGCACACATTTTGCACTTTAGCCATAAACTTTACATAATTTGGATTTTTGCCCATTTGTATTACGTTTTTCTACTTATTTTCATATAAAATATATTTATTACAATTCTCTTCTTTTCTCCCTTTCCTCTTGATGGCCGACCGACTTCGCTTGGGCTCGAGACGGTTTGGGCTTGGATCCACCTGCTTGTTCTTAGGCCTGGATTGGTAGGCTTGGACCCACTTGTTAAGCGTTGACTCTAACTTTTGAATTTTCAATTTTGACAAAAAGGGATATAATTTTTGACCCCAACAAAAGTTGCATGTGATTTCTAAACAGTTGCTTGCAACAGCTAACCACTTGCCTATAACATCTTAAATAGTTGTATGTAATATCTAACCACCTGCCTATAATATTTATAAATTTGCCTGTAACATCTTAAAAAGGTTGCATGTAATATCAAAGGAATTGCCTATAACATCTAAGGAGTTGTCTGTAACATCTACAAAGTTTCTTGTAATATCCAAGAAGTTGCCTGCAATATCTAAACAGTTACATGTAACATTTAACCATTTAGTTATAATATCTAGAAAGTTTCTTGTAATATCTAAGCAGTTGTCTGCACCTGTAGTATCTAATCACTTATCTGTACATATAAAAACGTTATGTATAATATCTAACCACTTGCATGTAATATCATAAATTTTCTGTAACATCTAAGCAGTTGCCTGCAATATCTAAACAATTGCATGTAATATCTAACCACTTGCTTGCAATATCTATAAAGTTTCATGTAACATCTAAAGAGCTGCTTGTAACGTCTGAATACTTGCATGTAATATCTACAAAGTTGCATATAACATCTAAGCAGTTGCATGTAATATCTAACCATTTGCCTGTAATATCTACAAAGTTGGCTGTGAAATCTAAGCAGTTGCATGTAACATCCTAGCAGTTGCCTTTGACATCTAATCGCTTGCTTGTAATATCTAAAAAAGTTGCATGTAACATCTAAGTGGTTTAAATGAGAGAAGATAATAAATAATGGAGAAAATGAAAGAATAATTTTAGTTCTGGTGGTAAATTGGTTTTTTGGTCGGAAAATTAGTGAATTTGGAGGAAAATGGATTGGTTGGAACATTTAATGCTTGGTGCTTTAAGCAAAATCAACACATGATAGATGTTACAGGCAACCTCTCAGATATTACTGTTGGGGTCAAAAATTACACCCCGGTTGATCAAGTCAAATCAAAGTCAATCCCAAACCAAGTGGGCCCAAGCCCAGGTCAAGACCGAGCATGGAAGGGACCGGCCCCATGACAAAAAGAATGAATCCATAAATTGGTTTAATGTAAATTTTTTTATATAGAAATAAATGTATGTAAAATGGGCAAAAAGCCAAAATTTTGTAAACCCCATAGCTTATGTGCAAAAAGAGATAAGCACATAAGGCATGGGGTGGCACAAGTGCCATTTGGCAAAACTCAAAGGGCTATATATAAAATTTGTACCCTATAAAGGCAAACATGATGAAAAGATCAAAAAGGACTTTTTCTCTCTCAAAAAAAATCAAGGGTTTCTGTGCCTCCTTCTCCTTCCTCAAGGTTCTAAACTTTCTTCCTTTTATTGAATTAAATCAAGAGTTTAACTCATCTTTTTCCAAAAAGAAACGTTTTTTCACCATAAAACCCTTGAAGGGGAACTCAGATCTCCCATAAAATCCCCCAAAAAGGGTGATTTTTAAACCTCATCCTCCCTTTTCCTCCAAGATCCAGTCAACGGAGAGGAGGAAGAAGGAGACCCATCACCAAAAATCCCACTTTAGGAAAGATCTAAGGCTCAAGAGAAAACCCGGGGCTCAAGGGAGAAGAAAGGGATCCCCTTTCATCATCTCCGAAAATCTCTTAGGAGTTTAACTCCACAATATATATATATATATATAATAAATCTTTCTTTTTACGAATTTAACTCCAAAAGTCAATTGGGAGTACAACTCCCGCTGCAAGGGAACCCCTTTGTCCTTCTTTTATGAGTTCAGCTCCAAAAGTCAATTGGGAGTACAACTCCCAGTACAAGGGCTAACCCCCTTTTTCCCCAGGTGCTCGACGCCCGCGTACCGGGCGCGTGGGGCGCTGGCGCCCAGCCCCCGCATGCCGGGCGCGTGAGGCGCTGGTGCCCGGCCCCCGCGTGCCGGGCGCGTGAGGCGCTGGTGCCCGGCCCCCGCGTGCCGGGCGCGTGAGGCGCTGGTGCCCGGCCCCCGCGTGCCGGGCGCGTGAGGCGCTGGTGCCCGGCGCCCGCGTGCTGGGCGCGTGAGGCGCTGGTGCCCACGCGTCCTTTGGACGCTATTCATCCTTTATATATATATATCTATATCTATATATATATATATATATATATATATATACACACTCCACAACACTTTCTCCAATATACCCAAGACCCCTCAAAACACAACACACGCACACTGCACATTGAGTTCTCATAACCAGTTTGACCCGTCAATCGGAGGTTCCTTCACTCTAAAGGCGAGGGGTAAATTAACGGCAGCTTAGTCCGCGGCTGCTGGAGATTCGGATCCCCACAATCAATAAACCACCGCCTACACTAGGAAGGAGGAATTTGTAGTACGCCTGACAAGCGACGCGTATTTCCATCTCAATAGGGTGGTGAAAAACACCCTACAGATTCTGGCACGCCTAGTGAGACCCTTCTCTCCTCCTATATCTCGGGTCAAGTGTTCATACGAACTCATCTAACATATATACCGATATTTGTACTGAAATAGCTTTTCCATGCAGGAATAAACTTTCAACGACGATATCTCCTAATATGAATTCAGCTTCCGACGCGACCCCGATCCCGTACGTGGTCAAGATCAATGCTCGCGTGATTCTCCCCGCAAGTCTCGGCCGGCAATAGGAGGAGCCACCCCATCAATTTGGTTCCGTTATCATCTACCCCACCGGAAGTGCTCATCTGGCGGAGGTCACGGCAAACCAAGCGGACAAACCGACCTCAAGAGGCAGGAGGCCAAACGTTGTGGTTGCCAAAGCATCCCACCCCAAATGCAAATCTGTATTTGAACGGCTCTCCGTTGTTCCGACTGAGGGCAAGGTCGTCAACACCAATGGAGCCACGAAGCATCTCTTACAAGCTCAGACGGTTCCCATGACAATCGCACTATCAGGCGTATCTCCAAAGCTCTTCATTGCTCGGTCAACGGTAGCTTCCCGACGATCCAAAGCCTGCCAAGTGCTCAAATCAGAAAAGTTAAGGAAGAAGCGGCTCAGATATATAGCCAACAAGAGGGCCAGGACTCTGGCCAAGCGGAATCTTGTGAGGTTCCAAGAGCAGGATTACCCCGCGTCGACGGCTGAGTCAACCGTAAAATTTAGCAACTCCTTCGAACCCCTGAAGTGGGTTCAGAAAAACGACGTGACCTCCAGAATCAAGAAGACAGCAGTCCGAACGATACTACAATGAGACGTGTCCCAGCCCCAACAGAGAAAGCATGACACCGTCTCTTCAAGAGTCTATCAGGCGCTCTGTATTGCATCAAAGCAGTAGAGCAAATCCAAAAAGCAGCGCCAGCGCCATTCAAGAACTCGGTTGGGCCAACCGTCTTCAGTCGATTGCCCATCACCGAAAAAGAAGGGCCACGATATCAGTCCGCAAAATCAGTTGCCAATAATGAAAAGATGACTGGATATGTTATCTATACGGTCTATATGGCGGGAGGGCGTCCCAGGGACAACTTGCACAGCAAAAGAAAGGATGGGGTCACCACATCCCAGGCCCAATCTGGCTTGAATGTGGTTGTCGTTTTCCAAGATCAGACACCTCCGCTGGATGATGAAAACCCTCACGATGAGGCTGATAAGCAGAAGGAACCCATATTCCATGTAGAGTCAAGCTCGAACGGCGAGGAAGAGCCGACTTTTCTCCCCAGGACCGCAGAGTAAGAACTGTTTCAAGAGCTTCGAAAACAACTCAGGAGCAAAGATAAAGAGATGGCCAAGCTTTACTCGAAAATTGACAACCTGACGAATGTTGTGATGCAGCTCACGGTTCAAATTGCTCGGGCGCCTCCCAATCAAGCATAAGTCTCTACTCATGGGCCAGGTGATGACAACCTGAAGCAACCGAGGCATGTCCCCTTGGGTCCAAGATTGGGCGAGCCACACGAAAGCTGGACACATTCGGCTTCTGGGGATGCCTTAGCCCCAGATAGCACCATCCCGCTAACACAAGATCGGATAATGGACTTAGTCACCAGAAAGGTTAAAACATTAGTGGCCGAAGTCGAAGCTCAGAAAGAAATTGGCAGTAGTGAGCGGCCATATCCCGCACAGTACGATCTGATCGAGTTCTCGAGCGGCTACGTCATTCCCAAGGTTGGAAGATTTGACAGGACAGAAAACGCAAATCAGCACGTCGCCCACTTTAAAGCGTCATGCCGAAATACAGGAGGCAATGATGCGCTCCTTCTTCGTCAGTTTGTCAATTGCCTGACCAGTGTTTCTTTTGACTAGTGAGCGAGCATACTAAACGGGTTTGTCATTTCTTTTGCCCAAATAGAGTCTCTGTTTCGGCAAAGGTTCATGAGTGTCAGTGATAAAATATCCATTGCTGACCTTGTGAGAACTAAGCCGGGAAATAACGAAAGCAACACGGACTTTATTGCCCGATGGAGCAACCTCGCTGTCAAGTGTGAACCGCCGCTAGAGAAGGACCAGTCCGTCAGCCTCCTCATTGGGAACCTCAGCAATTGGATGGTCCCATTCTTGTGTACAGCAGGCCTCAAGACGTTTCAGAAGCTAACCAAGAAAGTCCAAATGCTAGAACGCTCGAAGCAATAGTCTACCCCGGACTCTCAGAGAGACAAGACTTAGAAAAGCAAGCAGGACGACAACCGTAGAAGCAGGAATTCCAGCAATACCAATGTCTTCAATGCGTCTGACAATGAAGACAAGCGAAAGGCAGGCGAATCCAAAACCAACCGGTCTCGAAAGCCAGTGCTAGGAGGAGAAGGGCCTTCCCTAGAGTAGAAAAAGAACAAGGTTTACTCTTTCAGGAGGGACAAGGTCCGAAAGATATTCAAAGATGCCTTGGACAACAGTCTACAATTGCCGGAGTCGAAGAGACCCCACGAAGCAAAAATGACCGACAATTCTCTATATTGCCCATACCACCGAGTAGTGAGCCATGCGATCGAGAATTACTATATCTTCAAAGACTGGGTCGAGAAGCAATACAAGACTGGAGAGATCGAGCTGTCCAAGAGTGTGTTAGTGAACAATCAAGTTGCAACCACCAACTTTATACAGATAGAAATTGAAGCCTTCTGGGAGCAGACAACTGAACCCACTGCCCTGAGAAACGAAACTGACTCACCGCAGCCTCCATGGAGTACTTACATATCTAATAAGAAGAAAAAGATGCTAAAGCTACTTCGGAAAGAGCCCAGAACATAATGGGATGGGAAGAAGAAGCCCACCATTCCAGCTGCCAATTCGGCTAAATCAGGCTCAAAATCTAAAAAGCTCAAGAAGAAGAAAAGTGCAGCTCGACGCGAAAAAGAGTCTGTAGGGAGATCGACCATTCAAAAATATATCGATTCTCTCGAAGACTATGAACAAATGGAAAGGACTCTAATACAATTGAAGGAGTTCTTCCCTGTAGAAGCGGCTGAGATTCTGGAGGAGCTAGAAGAAGACTCCAATGAAGAGATCCCTATAGTGACCTACTACGCCATCCATCTTGGTAGCGACTCTGAGGAAGAGTTATGTTTTCTCAAAGAGGACGAGGAGCTCGCCATAAAGGCCAACCAAATCCAGCTCAGAAGCGGCAAGACTCTACCGCTAAATCAGGGAAACACCTCAAAAGGAAAGGAAAAACAAGTCGTTAATGAAGAAGATGGCAGAGAGCCGGTCATGAAAACTCAAGTCCTTCCTCAGTTGACTACAATGTCTTGCCCATTTCCGGAAGCTTCCGTCTCTCCTGAGCATCTACGATGCATTGGTCTTATCCAAGGAGCTTAGGGATGTTCTCATTCACGCTTTACAAAACCCCGAGCAGTACCAGGCTCGCTTTGCGGAAATTAATACGAAAGAAGCCCAGTACGCACTGCATGCCGCCGCAGTCATATTTAAGGACGAAGACTTGCTGCTGGGAACGGTGGAGCATAATTGGCCGCTTTACGTGACTGGGTATAGCGACGGAGATCGGATCAATTGCATATTGATTGATCCGAGATCCTCAGTGAACATCATGAACTTGCGGACTCTGACGAGCTTATCAATGGACGTCCGACACCTGTCAAGAGAAAGGGTTTTCATTCAAGGCTTCTGATTGATACGAAAAAGTGTGTTTGTAGTTAACCGCAATCAATAACGGTGTCGCGCGTAGGTAGACCGAGATGAGTACGGGTCGTCCTCAGTGAAACGTTGAATCTTTTACTCTTACTTTAGATGTGTTGAAAAAGAGAGGAGGGATAAAGAATTTTCTGGAAAGGTTTCTAGATCTACGTTAAGCACTAATGCAAAAATATAGATCTAGATTATTTTAGGGATGTAGTTAATATAATAAGGGGGCTTGTAGGGTTCGTTAGGATTTAGTAGTTATGGACGATTAATTAAAAGTTACCCTTTTTATCCTATAATAGATTTAAAACTAGAATGACGGTGATGCGTGTAGATTAGGCTTTCTGGAGGAAAAAGGAATCCCACTCTTAACCCTTATCTCGACATGGAACTCCGTTCATATCTAGCCTTTACCAAAACAATCATTAATCTAATCTCTAATCACGGTCGGGACTAACAAAGAATTGTTAGCGCGCCCGATTAGGTTGTTAATGATTCTTTTGATAAAGTTCATAAACTTTATAGGACTTAAAAAGGGTTTAGAGATGTTCATCATCCATTAGCCTACCCTAATCCTACGAACCCTAACAAGCGAAGAATTACTCGCGCATGTTGGGAGAAAAAGAGATGGAAAGAAATTGCATAATTAAACTACGAAGAAATAGAATAAGAAAAAGAAAGCTACCTTTATTAATCAACAATATTCATTACACTTGAATCCTTAGAAAATGATTACAATTTCTAGTTATTTCTCAATCTCTTCTAAGGAGGTTGACGAACAGTTGATGACCAGCCTGGATGCGTGAGCCGTTTTGGACTTCGTGATCGCGTCGGCTTGATAATTTTTCCAAAAGGCTCTCGGTCCATATTTATAGTCCAAAGCCAGAACCCTTGCCTCCAAATATGGAAGTTAACAGTAGAGATTCTTGCCAAAAATTTGCAACATTTAAATCTTCAAGATTGCCGCGGATCTGCGGCCCGAGGGGGGCTATGGCCGCGGATCCGCGGCCATTTAATCTCGTCCTTTGATTTTCTTTTTGGGACATTTCTCTACTTGGCACGTGGACTTCTCTGGAATTTTTTGATCTTTGAAATCTTCTCGTAGTTGCTGTCAGACTTGATCTCCAAGTTTTGCTTTCTTAATTAGGCAGATTTTCTTTAACAACTTGATTTCCTTGATTTTAGTCTTGGAAAAATTCTGCACAACAACTCGGAAAAATTCTGCACAACAACTCAAATGATATTTAGTAGACTTTGTTTTCTTAGGATTTGGTCAATGATATTATTTGCATACATTTTCCTACAAAATGCTAATTATAATATATCAACACATGAAAAATATTATTTTTACAGATAAACCCTCATATGTATGATATATTATACTAAAGACCTTTTTTAATATGGAAATGGTAGGAAAAATGTAATAACAAATGTGCAGTTTTATCAACTGAACAAATACCCCCAAACTTATCTTTGATCGTCCCGAGCAAACTAGTTTATTCTAGAGAAGGAGAAAAAGAAAGAAGAAAACTAAGCACACTTTCGTAGGCAAACACGATTGCACTGAGCACGTGCAACAAGCCGTTAAACCTCTAGGTGTCCCTAGTAGGAGGAGTGTTGTCTCCTGAGGGTTTTCAGCGGATTACACCCACAAAATCCTATAATAAAAGAGAGATGGTGAAATTTACAAATAAAGATAAGAACCATAAAAGAAAGACTTTGAAAATAAGAGTTTCCAACTACACTCGCTTTTCAGTTATTATGAGCCCTATCTTAATAGTCATGAAAAGATGTTAGAAATTATATTATCCCTCAATAAAACATCATCTTTATTATTCATTCCTACCTTTCATCCAAACATCGATCATATACCCCTACTTGTGTGTAATGGACATCCCTACACTCGGAGAATTCAATTCAATCTATCATACTCTTGTCCATCTACCTCAGTACTTTGTAACTTGATAAATATTTAGATTTGCTCACACATTTTCATGCGACCGTTAATACTTCTTGAGGTACTAACCGACCGATTACTTATGTGCTTGCTGATTAGGTGATAGTATTTTCCTTGTCTTGCACCACCTAAGGCTTAGCAGTGACTCCCAGACCAGTTGGTCTAAGGCACTAGGTGATGAAGCACCCTCGCTATATTTTTTTATTGCTGCCTTGGCAATAACAAAACCAGTGTTCATTTTTCTTTTCACCATTTTTATATTTTCTTCATTTTTTTTCATTTCCTTCATACTTTGGCTTTTAGACAAGATCATTTCAAGGTATCCTCTACTATCCCAAGTTTCAAGACGTGTGTAAGTGCATATAGTAGGGTATCAACATTCAAATGTTTGGCTTCCAGAATAGAAACTATTTTTCAGACTTATTTTTATCCTCAGATTAGTGACTTCTTTTATCTTACTAACCCTTGGGACAACGGCTCATAACTACTTATTACTAGTTCGTTTAAGAAAACTTCTAATTTTCTTGGTTTTCTTAAACTATTCCTATCTTTCATATATAATTTTTCGCTTTCTATTCTTTTATTATCAAAGAAATTTTTTTTTAAAAAAAAAAAATTTTTGAAAATGTTGTGCTTATGCAAAATATGATGCAAATTGATGTGTAAATAAGCACAAACCTCCCCCAAACCTGTTTACAGCAGTGCCCTCACTGATGTCATCCGTTAAGCTCAAAAAAACCTGTAGACTTGGGAGGAAATTATTAATAGGAGCAAGAATGTATGAAAGTGAGAATCCTCCCCCAAACTTTTTTTTTTTGCTCACAATTTTGTAAAAATCATTTTCTTTCAAGAGCCAAAATATCCCCTTCCCCCAAACTTGAGTTAAACTATGTTAATCTTTTAAAATCACATGAGGGGGTCAAAGTTATTGGTCAATGCCAAGCTTTGCAAAGACCGAAGGTCAACACCAACCATTCAAAAAATTTATCGATGAAGCACCAAGGTTGGTGGAAGAACATGTCACTTTTCGACGTGAAGAAGTGGGGAGGTGATTAGAGGTGTAATGGAAAAAGATTGCGTCTCAATTTGGAGAGACGACACAGTGATAGTGATGATGGATTACTCGCATTATCATGATTGTCCAGAAAAATGGGTGGAGGTTCAATTTCTTTGTCTCAGTGTTGATTCATCTCAACACCCGTGTCTTGTAAAAATGCGAGTTCATCAGCGAAAATTTCCTCAAAGCTTTCGTCGATACCCCGAAGAATAATTTCATCAGAAAAAATGGGGTGATCGTCAGACTCTATAAAAAGTTCCTCATCAGCGTTAGATGTTGACCCGGACAACTCGGTGGAAGAGTCCGTGTCAAGCAACAACATATGAAAAGAGTCAGAATTATGAGGTTGATCAAATTTGTTGTTGTCGACATCCATTGATTCGACAGAACACACATGAGCATAAAGTTCGGAGGGTTCACTTCCCAACTTGTAAATGTTAAGCTCAATTGACTTCTTTCCAAAGGATAGGGTCATAGAGCCGTTTTTACAATTGATTACTGCGTTGGAAGTGGCCAAAAAGGGTCAACCGAGTATCACTGGGATTTGATTGCGTGGATTTGCCACAGGTTGTGTATCAATAACGATAAAGTCCACGGGAAATATAAATTCCCCGACTTTGATTAACACATCCTCTAGCTCATCCCTAGGTTGGGTGATAAATCGATCGGCCATCTGAAGAGTGCAATGCGCAGGTTTTAACTCTCCAATCCCTAATTGCTCATAAACAGAATATGGAAGCAAGTTAACACTAGCACCTAAATCGAGTAGAGCACGATTAATATTTTTATCCCCAATAGAAATAGAAATTGTAGGACTTCCGGGGTCCTTTCGTTTCTTAGGTAGTTGTTGTGTAAAAGCAGTGCTCACATTACTCGCAAGGAAAACTTTTTTAGATACTTGAACTTTTCTCTTCCTAGTGCACAAGTCCTTTAGGATTTTCGCATATGACGGAACTTGTTGAATAGCATCTAGGAGATGAATGTTTATATTAACTTGCTTAAAAATTTCCACAATCTTCTCCATTTGTGGACTTGGTCTGTTGCCCCTTAACCTGTTTGGATAAGGTGCTTTATCAATAAGGGTTTGGTCCAACATTGGAGAGGATTGTGGGGATGGAGTGGATCCCAGAATTGCAGTGGGGATCATTTTAGGTAGATTCGAGGAAATGGGCGAAGGGTTCGAGCCTTGGGGAAAACGGAGAATAGGCTCGGGTGAAGGTGGGAGACTAGACGAATTAGAGGAAGAAGAAGAAGCTGGGGTATCATTGGTGTCACTATCATCACATTGCTCACCCACTCGGTTATTCAGCACCTTTCTCGATCTCAACGTAGTAACGACACTCACATTATAAGTTTGTGAGTGGACAGGATTAGGTATGGGTTGAGATGGGAGTTTTCCTTTCTCTCTCGCACTCATTGCGGCGTTCAACTGTGCAAGTTGGTTTTCTATTGATTTAATACTCTCGCCGTGGGAGGCGGAGTCTTTCTGTATGGTATCAATAGAAGACTTCATCTCAGCCAAAAATTGCATGGAATGTTTCATGAACAAATCCAAAGTTTGTGCAAGTGAAGAGTTGTCAGTACCGGCCACTTGTGGTGTAGAAGTGTTGGCCGGATTTTGGAAATTTTGTGACTGAAAGGGGAGCTGATTTTGTGGTTGTGGTTGCTGTGGAGGAGATTTTTGATAATTGCTTTGTTAGTTTTGGTTCCAAGCAAAATTAGGATGATTCCTCCATCTTTGATCGTACGTGGAAGAATAAGTATCGTTTCTAGGTCGCTGCTGAAAAGCAGCATTAGTTTGAAACGATGCATTCATAGGACATTCTTCCGTTAAGTGTGAAGGATCCGAACAGCAACCACAGACGGTCTTAGGAAGCGTGACCTGATTTAGGGAGAATGATGAGAACTTGTTCTCAATAGCGTCGAGTTTCTTCTGTATCGCTGCCATTCCGGCTTTTACTGCGATGGAAATATCGAGCTGGTGAATACCTCCCCTAGATGAAGGTGGTCTTACGCTTTCGCACTGCAAAGTGTTTTCTGCGAGATCTTCCAGATATTTCCATACTTCACCGTCATATTTAGACATGAAATTGCATTGACACATTATTTCAAGCATCTGCTTTGTTACTGGATTAATGCCCTCATATATAATCCGACATAAATCCCATATTTTGATTCCATGATGAGGACATTGGACAAGCAAATCCTTGAAACGTTCAAAGCACTTCCAAAATGGTTCATTGGGAAGCTAGGTGAACTGGTTGATCTCGCTTCTAACACGGGCAGTCTGATGGTTTGGGTAAAACTTCTTAAGAAATGCAATTACGAATTCATCCCAATTAGTGATAGAGTGTGCGGCAGTATTATAAAGCCATTTTTCTGCCAAGTCGCACAGTGTGAATGGTAGAAGACGTAAGCGCATAGCATCCACAGTCAATTGTGAAGTACCCATCATTACGCATACGTTTTCGAACTTGGTGATGAAAACGTACGCGTCTTCCGACTCAAGCCCGTGAAATTTGGGCAGCGGATTGATGTAGTGGGGTTTAATTTCGAAATTATCCCCGTTAGCTAGTGGAATGGATAGACAAGTAGGAAGGGGACCACGGATAGGGTAGCATCTCTCTTGGAGAGAGATGCGCGGTGGATTCTGCGCACCTACAGGCGGTGGCAGCGTGGTGTTATAATCTGATGGAGTGCCGTCCATCTCGGTCGTATGTGGTGGGGGAAAAGAAGATGAAGAAGCACCGACTTCGGAGTCGATAGCAGGAACGCGGACAAGACGGGCACTAGGATCCCGTGTCCAGCCGAGCATGCACTAAGCGGGTTTAGTGCAAGTGGCAGCATGTGTGTGATTTAAAATTGGTTTGTTTTGAAAAAAGTAGGACTCAAGACAAATCACTCTACAATGCACAAACAACCCTAGAACTAAGGTTACCTAGGTCCAATCTCTAGACCGCTCCTAGACTTCCAAAGGACAAGCCGTAGGATCAATCCTCTACCACCTCTTAACTACCCTTGTAACCAGGTAAGTGCCAGATGAGTGGGAAGCTCCCCACTACAAAAGTAGTGGTCCTAATTAAGTAACCACTCGCCTTGGACACACTTGCCTAGTCACTACAAAAGTAATGCGGATAAGCGATAGATTACCCACGACCTTCCTCTGTTCTTATTGAGCGCGACAGTCCTTAGAGTATGGTCTAGATATTTTTTAAATTAATGTAGGGTTGATGCAGATGCTCGGTTTGTGATTTGTGGGGCTTAGGAAGGCTGATGAAATCCCCACCTAATCTTGATTTGGTCTTTTCCCCTTAAAGTCTGTATTAAAATATGCAAAACAAAACCAATCACAAAACTTTTGCAAAAAGATTTTTGAGCGGCGCTATTTTGCAAAGAATCCTGCAGAAAATAGATTTTATTGGATTTTAGAGGAGAGAGAAAGAGTTGATAATCTTACCAGAGAAGTTTGGAACCCTAACTCCTCAGTTGCGCCGCGGTTCCGCCGCCGAATGGGTCTTCTTGCCGCAGTTCCGCCGCCGACTTGAGGGATCAGGTGATGAGTTTTGCTACGTGGCCTCCTGTACTCCTCTGGATCTTGATGAATGTCTCTGTCTCTCTATATCCTCAAGTCTGTGACTCCAGATTCCCTCGCAAAATTCATGCACAAATCGTTAAATATGCAATTTGCAGTTTTGTTTTAATTATGATATGAGTCGAATAAGAATTCAATACAAATAGTAAGACTAAAAGATTACGCACGTATCCCCGGCAACGGCGCCATTTGATTGATACGAAAAAGTGTGTTTGTAGTTAACCGCAATCAATAACGGTGTCGCGCGTAGCTAGACCGAGATGAGTACGGGTCGTCCTCAGGGAAAAGTTGAATCTTTTACTCTTACTTTAGATGTGTTGAAAAAGAGAGGAGGGATAAAGAATTTTGTGGAAAGGTTTCTAGATCTACGTTAAGCATTAATACAAAAATATAGATCTAGATTATTTTAGGGATGTAGTTAATATAATAAGGGGGCTTGTAGGGTTCGTTAGGATTTAGTAGTTATGGACGATTAATTAAAAGTTACCATTTTTATCCTTTAATAGATTTAAAAATAGAACGACGGTGATGCATGTAGATTAGGCTTTCTGGAGGGAAAAGGAATCCCACTCTTAACCCTTATCTCGACACGGAACTCCGTTCATATCTAGCCTTTACCAAAACAATCATTAATCTAATCTCTAATCGCGGTCGAGACTAACAAAGAATTGTTAGCGTGCCCAATTAGGTTGTTAATGATTCTTTTGATAAAGTTCATAAACTTTATAGGACTTAAAAAGGGTTTAGGGATGTTCATCATCCATTAGCCTACCCTAATCCTACGAACCCTAACAAGCGGAGAATTACTCGCGCATGTTGGGAGAAAAAGAGATGGAAAGAAATTGCATAATTAAACTACGAAGAAATAGAATAAGAAAAAGAAAGCTACCTTTATTAATCAACAATATTCATTACACTTGAATCCTTAGAAAATGATTACAATTTCTAGTTGCTTCTCGATCTCTTCTAAGGAGGTTGACGAACAGTTGATGACCAGCCTGGATGCGTGAGCCGTCTAGGACTTCGTGATCGCGTCGGCTTGATAATTTTTCCAAGAGGCTCTCGGTCCATATTTATAGTCCAAAGCCAGAACCCTTGCTTCCAAATATGTAAGTTAACAGTAGAGATTCTCGCCAAAAATTTGCAACATTTAAATCTTCAAGATTGTCGCGGATCCGCGGCCCGAGGAGGGGTATGGCCGCGGATCCGCGGCCATTTGATCTCGTCCTTTGATTTTCTTTTTGGGACATTTCTCTACTTGGCGCGTAGACTTCTCTGGAATCTTTGGATCTTTGAAATCTTCTCGTAGTTGCTGCCAGACTTGATCTCCAAGTTTTGCTTTCTTAATTAGGCAGGTTTTTTTTAACAACTTGATTTCCTTGATTTTAGTCTTGGAAAAATTATGCACAACAACTTGGAAAAATTCTGCACAACAACTCAAATGATATTTAGTAGACTTTGTTTTCTTAGGATTTGGTCAATGATATTATTTGCATACATTTTTCTACCAAATGCTAATTATAATATATCAACACATGGAAAATATTATTTTTACAGATAAACCCTCATATGTATGATATATTATAATAAAGACCTTTTTTAATATGGAAATGGTAGGAAAAATGTAATAACAAATGTGCAGTTTTATCAACTGAACAGCTTCAATCAAAATTGCCAGCAAGTTCTGGATCCATAGCTCTGCCGATCAGGTTCGGGGACCTACAAACCGAAGCCAAGATATACGTGATCAACGCCGACATGTCTTATAAAATTCTCCTAGGATAGCCGTGGCTCCACGATTACGGTATCGTTCCGTTAACTCTCCATCAAAGCATGATGTATACCAAAAATGGAGATGAAAGACGCATTGATGGAGACATCCAGCCGTTCGGTGTGTATGAAGTTCAATACAAAAATTCTTGGTACTTTGTGAACCTCCAAAGTGCTGAGCCACAACTGACCAAGGACAGAACGGCCCCGAAACTCAAAAACAAATCTGAGCTGGCTATCACTTTCAAAAGCAAAAAAAACCCATATGCGTCCGCGTTTCGGCAGTGACACTGATGAGTCCGACGGTGGAAGTCCGTCCTTCCATAAAACTCGCCCTTATTTCAGTAGCGATACGGACGAGTCTGATATTGAAGGCTCATCCGGCAGCAAAATTCTCTCTCGTTTAGGCAGTGACACTGAAGAATCAGAAGAAGATGATTCGTCTTGCAACGGCTATGCAGATTGGGCCCTCATGTAAAAAGCGAAGCTAAGAGAAACCTTCGAGACTACGAAAGGGTCCCTAGATATCACAAGGGTGCTGGAGTAGATGTGCATGGATCTAGATGCATTGTCAGTCTCCACCGTGGGCCAGCTTAAAACCTTCTACATTCCTGGAAGAAAAAGTGGACAGAAGGGCATCCTGTTCTATAGGTCAAACCCTGTCACGCACCCGAATGATTTATCTATCACGTGCCTTCCCTATGAGAGAGGCATAAAATCCATCCTCAATCTTAGATATTATGCGCCCGAGATGCAGGAATATTTTAAAAAGTGCGGATGTCGGTTATATCAAACGGACTCCGAAGTGAAGTTTTACGAAGGGTTATGGTATCCGCCTTAGGTTAAAGCATTCATCGATGGACAAATTCCGGATAGACGGGACATAAGTTTCATTCAACCTGATTCCAAAGCATGCTACATGATCCATGTTGGTGAAGCTAACAAAAGGTCAAATGATAACGACGAGATAGCCGAGCTAGAAGAAGCTCCTCGAGAGCTCGAAGATGGCGGACAAGCAACCTTCAACGAGCTAACCGAGAATGATTTAGGAACGCCCGATAATCCAAGGCTGACCTATATCAGCTCACTCTTGTCAGAGAAAATGAAAGATCGCCCTGCTGCATGAGTTCGTCGACTGCTTCCTGTGGATGTACAAAGAAATGCCTGGCCTTTCCCCTGAAGTGGCCATGCATAAGCTGGATACATCTCCTGATGTTAAGCCAGTCAAGCAAGCTCCTCGAAGAATGAGAAGGGAACTGGAAAAAAAGGTCATTGAGGAAAATAAGAAACTCATCGATACCGTCTTCATCAGGGAAGAGAAATACGCGGATTGGATCACGTGTATCATCCCGGTGAAAAAGAAGAACGGGCAGATACGAGTTTGCGTCGATTTCAGGGATCTCAATAAGGCATGCCCTAAAGACGATTTCCCGCTTCCGGTCATGGAAATGATAAGCAAGACATCAAAACCACAAGTAGCAGAAAACCCCTCGCTCTAAGTCTCGCAACCACAATTCCACTAAGTCTCATTACTTATACAATTTACAAATTTCGATTGATGGAGTTAACTAGATACAATATGAAATATAAATACAAGAGTGGGTACGATACAAGGTCCCACCTACCAAAGCAAAACACCCAAAATGAAGCTATGTGCCAGCGATGCCGCTACTGATCCGTGCGGTCAACCTGTAAGAACTGTGGCACAACGGGGGTGAGTTGCCAACTCGTGAGTAGAAAAATATCAACAGATAGAAATCGAATAAACAACGACTCCTAGGTCAACTATATCATAAAGGTAATACTATGATATCTAGGGTGACCGGGTCTGTATATATGCCAACAAGGTAGTCAATACCTATATGCATGTGGATATCATCCGACAATATAATCAAGGTATGTATGCATGTGGATCTCGTCCACCCATATAATCAATGTATATACGCATGTGAATCTCGTCCACCCATATAATCAATGTATATACGTATGTGGATCTCTTCCACCCATATAATCAATGTATGTATGCACGTAAATATCATAAAAGAGTGTGCATGAAAGTATGAGGATATAAATCAACGGTGTCTCTCACGACACACCAAAATCATGGAACCTGAGTATCTAGCATCGACACTTGAAAACATCATGAAAACCGTGCCCAGCAGCGGTACGTAAATCCTCATATATCGGGCTCTGTTAGTCTGGATCGGCCCACGGGCTCCGTCAGTCCGGATCGGCCCATATCATCTCTAGACTCCGGTCGGTATCCTCCGGATATCCGCCGAGCCCAAATACTATCACCGGTAGGTAGTAGTCCCTCTGCCAGGCTCACCGTCTGTATACACAGCATCTTTTTCTTGCCCCGGATACCATACAGGGTCCACCATGTACCCGCAATCGGCCTCATACGTCTCCTCGAATCGGGTTTCACATGTCACACGTCTCAGAACAGAGAAAACGCGTGGTGGACGCACTGAAATATCATATCAAGAGAAACCGAGTTTTTAAAACAACACATAATTTCTTTTAAAATGTCCACGGTTCTCGAATCCAAAAATCTCATGAAAACAGCATATCTCAATGCGTAAAATCATAGAGCATGATGTATGCGACATATAATAGAAATGTAAGCATATCCGTATATCATGCAACATGGAACAGTGATATGACATATTAAGCGAAAACCGCTCTTTTAAATGATTCCTGTTTTTAAAATATAACATGTGGTTCCCAATTTCCCAATAAAACCAGTTATCTATGTAGGCACAATATGTATATGCGCAAGTATAGAGGTACCAATATGTATATGCACCAATATGGGTATGCAATGTGCATATGCGCAAGTATGGATGTATCAATGTATATGTGCACCAATATGAATATACAATGTGTATGTGCGCAAGTATGGATGTATCAATGTATATGTGCACCAATATGAGTATACAATGTGTATGTGCGTAAATATGGATGTATC
Organism: Agapanthus africanus; assembly: GCA_030015575.1. NCBI lineage: Eukaryota > Viridiplantae > Streptophyta > Magnoliopsida > Asparagales > Amaryllidaceae > Agapanthus > Agapanthus africanus. The sequence continues at coordinate 51,994,225 of CM057350.1, read as the reverse complement.
AATGTATATGTGCACCAATATGAGTATACAATGTGTATGTGCGCAAATATGGACGTATCAATGTATATGTGCACCAATATGAATATACAATGTGTATGTGCGCAAATATGGATGTATCAATATATATGTGCACCAATATGAATATACAATGTGTATGTGCGCAAATGTGGATGTATCAATGTATATACACAAGCAGGTTATGCGAAGAGTCATATCATGATGCAGCAATGCTACTGTGTAGTGACATTGCAATTATCGATGATGAAGTGTGTGAGCCTACAATATCAGTACGTGTAACATATGCATCATCGATAATGGTGCAGGTGTACTATCACAGGTATAAGTAGTGCAATGTGAATAACATGAATGCATCATAAGGTAAATCGTCAGCTAGCTGCTATAAGGTATGCATATCTAATATGATCGAGTCGGTGAATCTATCAATCGGCATCCAGCCTAGCAATATCGCGTACGGTATAATCCATCGTACGACAACCTCTAGTCAAGGGTATGGATCAATCATCAAGTCAAACTCATCACGCACGGAAAATCATCGTACGGCGGCATTAAGCTAATAGGGATCCTATCATCCTATACGACAAATGAGGGTACGGCCTAATATCACGTACGGCCTATCATCCATGATTCACAACATTCTATATAAATATATATATATATGTACCTATGTCCCAGGTCACATCTGCAATAATCTCATATCAGGAGACCGGCAGGGTATAAATCATCTCGATCGACTCGTATCCATATACCAACATATCATCATATCATCATGTCATCATATCATCATATCCGTCATATATTCTTTCATCGCATTTATATCTCACATCAAGTCGAGTTTACATAAACATTCTATCTCTACTAATAGTATAAGTATCTAATCTAACATACACACCCGAACCATACAAGCAGATTTTAAAGGAAGTGAATCGTAGTTTTGAAAATAGGAGTTACGATATTTTTAAGGAAAAAATATCATTTGGAAATCCGTAACGTCCCCCAAGGTATCTGTTTAAAAGATGCATACGATTCTTCAGTTTAGAAATAGGTATGGTTCGGATGACACATCTACGTCGACTGTCTAGTCCTATAGTACCCTAAACGGCAATATCGCTAAACGTCATCCTCAAATTCCGTCATCACATATTAGCCGTATTATATCACTTCTAACTATTCTTAGTTTCTAATATGGTTTCACTAACTATCATTTAACTCTAACCCTAGTTTCCTAATCTAGTTTTCCTTAACCACATTCTATAAATCGGTTTCCATCAAAACTTTGCGGGGGTGTTATACGTCATCCACCCGACTTCCCCTGTGGATATAGATCCACTCACCTTGGTTCTTGTTTGCCAAAGTCGATGACGCAATGCTCTATCATCTTGGAATCCACGTGATGGTACCTACAATAATACACAATCGCAATGCGTGTCAAAATCAAGGCGGAAAACCAAAACAGCACACGTTTCGCTCATAGGTTAAAACCTATAGCCCACGCATGCAAAACCAACAAATTACCCCTAGCCGTTAATGTACGAACATTCAACAACCAAATACAAAACCAAATATCAAGAATTAGCATTTCAAAATACGGAAAACATAGCTAAAGTCACACTAAACTGCTCCCAGATTTTGACTCAGGTCAAATAAAGCCAAGCAAACAAGTATAGGGTGATGTATAATGTGTAATTGAGCTACTGAACCAACCCCAACACCCCAGACAACCAAGTGGTCGGCCCCATCCATAGAAATTCGGGCGAGCCCGGCCCCCCATGCTCAGTTGGGTCTCGTTTTGTCATGGTGGTCTCCTCTGGTCTAAAATTGGTCTCTGGTATTTGTTGCTACTCTCAAAATTTCCCTGGGTTGCTCCAGATTCACTGTAGGCACACCAAAAGTCACAAAATCGATACGGAACAAAAATCCTAAGCTCATGCATCGGGTTCAAATTTATGGCTCAAGTCAGGAAACGTGTCACCATGGTCATGTAAACACTCCTAACTATTCCCAGATTTCACCTATTTTCACTACAAAAAAATCTAGTAGGACCAAACACCCTTAAACACCTTCAAGTAACTACCCTACAAAACCCAAACCCTAACTCTCCAACCCACCCGAAGTCACCGGATTTTGCCCCATAGTCACCGGCCATAACCGATAGCAAAGGGTTAGGGTCCTAGGTGAATACGCAGGGTCTCGAGTACAATACTACCACACTATTTGTTTTTACAGTGAACACTCGGGGTCACAGCAGGTTATCGATATAGCAAAACGACACTTAAATTATGATATCGCACAAATTAAACTAAAAAGGAAGAAGTTATACCTCATTTAGTCCCCTATAGGCAGCACTAACTTCCTAATGTCGTCAAAATCCAACTTTGGTCAGATCAAAGTGTAGAGGAAGAGATGGGGATTAATTTTTGTGAAGGAAGTGTAGGGTTTTAGGGATTATTTAGAGATGGATCTAGGGTTATTTGAGGAGAGAAGTGAGGTTGGAGAATGAAGAAGAAGGAGGAGAAAATGATGGGGCAAGGATATGGCAGCAGCCCCCCCCCCCCCTCTCTCTATTATTCTCCCACTTCTCTCTCTCACAAAAGTATACCTACCCCAATCATTTTGTCCCCATTTGACTTTTCTTTTCTTTTTTTTCTCACCACCAATAAACCATAACACACAACCCAAATGAAATGAAACATGTAACCAAATGAAACATGTCATGGTGCACTAACCATGAAAACTGTAGAAACACGGATTTGGCTTAATCGCGATTAGCAGTGCACTAATCGGGTTTTTATCAAAACTGCATATAATAAATTTTAAAATTGCCAAATCCTTTAAATATATTTTTAAATGAATAAATCATTTTAATTTTCTTTTATTTCACAATTATTGATATATATTTATACCCTTTTCCGAAAACCCCAATTTTGCAAATCGGGCAGTTTTCGGAAAAAATATTATTTTAATATTAAATTCCAAAAATAATATTTTATATTTTTCTGAAAGGTTACAGTCTTCCCCCCTTAAATAAATTCGGTCCCCGAATTTAAATTTAAACCCCCAAAATCTAAAACATTTCAATAATCAACTCAAATCAACGGGGCTCCGAAGTCACGGAAAATACAGAAATAACACAGCACATCGCGTCAAGTGCGCATGAAAACGAGTACAAAACTCAAAATCGAACTCCTTCAAGCGTTACGCAAATCATCGAATTTGCACGCATATCCTCGGAGTTACAATAGAGATACAGATCTCGAAATCCACTACTGAAATTCAATATACACTAGTCAAATACTATAACATATATATGGTACACATCCTTGAAAAACCCCAAAATTTGAATAAAATACATGCAAAATCCTTTCTAAATCTCCGTGTGATGCGTAACTCACGGCATAAGGGACGGACGCTCATTTGTAAAACAGTAAATATAGTTTCATATATGTTTTGCTTAAATATACGTTCCGTCCTTTTGAAATATTCCAACAAGGTTTTCCTTTATAAACGTTCATGTCGTTCACGGACACGTAGGAAATAGCGAGACTATAGGTCCTTTGAAAACCTACTGGTAAGCTTTTATTGCATGCAAAGTACTCAGCTCCTATCCTCAGATCAGTCATGTTCGGCTACTATATAATATATAGTACCTATCATGAAAAACAAAGTGCTCAAAAAGCAAAATCAGCCTCAAAAGGCGTATCCGACAATCACATGCGTCTGGTGCGCACGAAAATCAAATCCAAACACAGGTGCCACAATATGCACAAAAACCAAAACAACGGGTGTGCACGAAAGCATCTGTCCAATGCAACGGGTGTGCACGAAAGCATCTGTCCAGTGCAACGGGTGTGCACGACAACAATATCGGGTGCATCTGACATGCACAAGAATCCCGATTTAGTGCATCTGGTATGCACCAAAATCGCATCTCATATCATGCACCCAACACGCGCGAAAATCCAAATCAGGTGCATCCAACATGCGTGAATAAAATCTGAATCATGCGCATCCCACATGCACGAAATCACGAAATTCAATATCAAGCGCCGAACATGCGCAAAAGTCCACTCCAAGCGCGTCAAATATGCGCAAGAATCCAATCAGGTGCACAAAGTGCACAAAACAAATATCGAGTATCAAAATCAAAATCGACGGTATACAACACCTTTCAATCCAAATCCAAATCAGGTATACCGTGGCATATAATCTCACAACCATGTGCGTCAGCATACACAAAAGCAAATCAAAATACTAAAAGTGCATGAAAACTATACCGAAAGCATAAATCAAATCTTATGCATGCCCTAGGCATGAAATCCTAACAAATATCTCAAATGATATAAAAACGAAGTCAGGTGCAACTGTGGTGCACAAAATACGTATCAATGCACTACAAGCACATATAAGCTATACCGAGTGCAAAAATCAAATCATCCGTATGGAATCCACGAAATCATAAACACATGCTACGAAGGTACAAAATCGACATCAAAGGCAATAGATATGCACAATTCGCAAATCAACACTACTGTGTTTAAAATATATATCAAGTGCGACAACTATGCACAAAATATAAATACACAGTAGGTGCAACCATGGTGCACGAGAACAATATCATGAAATTCAATCGTCAAAACTCAAATCCAAGCGATATAAGCGTGATACTCAGATCACAAACGCAAATCGCAACAAAGGACATTGAGGTACACCTCCTACAATGTCGAAGAAGTAAATCGGTGCGCCTAAAACCGGTAGAACAAGAACATCCTCTTGCCTTCTGCTCACGGTCTGGCGTCCTCTGTCTCTGGGTCCTTATCTTCTCTATGGATTTACCAATCTCGCAATCCATCGGCTCATCGGCCCAATCAGGTGTGCTAACGGGGACGATTCCGTTCTGGCACTTCTCTGGTCATCTCTCGGTCAATCATCACGACTACTCGTAAGGCAGCACGTCACTGGCGTCGGCCTCTGGCCCTCTGAATACACGCGACACAACCGATCCTGGGTGCAAATCTCATTGCAGCAGTGTCCTAAAAGGAATCCTGCTCAAGGTCTCTTCCGATCTCGCCTATGCCGAACTGTACGGAGGCTAGTACTCTCACATAATCTTTTCTCGCTTTCTGGACATCTGCGTTCTCAGCACACATTTCCTCGGAAACTGGCCATATCCCAACGCCTCTGTATGCATATCAGATCTATAATCTCGACGAGGAGTAACAACAGCTCGTCAGCGTCTCGCACGAAGCTCTGGTTCCACTCGTCTGTATCATCGTCCACTATGACGTCATGTCTTGATGTCTGCGTACTGCTACTATCCTCGGCCACGGTCAACCCGTAGTCTCTCACACGGACTCGAAGTCACGAACTCGGTATCTTCATCATTCTGTGGAAGATCTCTAGCCGAACATGTCCTCGGGAACTCGTTCCAACCATCGAAGAAATACTCAATACTCGTCCGTCCTTGTTCAACTCACAACGCATCTAAGTGAGGTCTTCTATCCGAACCTGGTCAGCTTACTGGTCTCTTATCATAAGATATCTGGACGACGTCAAACTTTTCGATCGAGTCATCAAGGTCCCAAAATTTCCCGAAGGTTCAACACCTGAGCGCGGTCTAAAAATATCTGGTACATACCACAGCACCTCTGGACCAGCCGTAGAAAGGCAAACCCAAGCCTCACTGATAGCACCGCTAAACTGCCACAGACCCTAAGTTCATAGCGGTTCCATGGTCATCATGTCGAGTTAGGGTTTCATTCTTCTAGAGGGTCTACAGAATTACCTGCATGTTCCTCCGAACACTTTAAACTTGGGGAAAATGGGTTTCTGACACTCGCTCAAACTTTTTAACTTCTCCTAGCCGACATGGGAATACCCTTCGTCCGCACGCTAAACAATGGCTCAATCCTCCAGGAAAGACGGTACATCAACGGTCATCTCAGGATCGGTCTGCTCTAGACCTGAGTAAGACTCTCCACACTGGAAATCTTCAACTCAACTGGGCCTACGTCGGCACATCAATCTGATGAATCACCTTCGTCTCTCAACTCGGGGTAGACTGGCTATCATCTGTCGCATTTCTGCCTGGAAGCTCCGGCGGTCTCAGCTCGTACGCTCTGGAAGCGACATTCTATCAATCTCAGCATCAGCTGGGTCATCTGTCTGCACAGTAGGCGACATCATAATCTCTGAGGTATACTGTACATCAACAGTCCTCTCGCAACTGGCAGCTCTAACAGTGGCCTGATCATCCGGCATAAAACCAAACACTCGCCTCAACAGGAGTTGACAACACAACACTACATCAAGACGTTCCCACATCACCAGAAAACACAATGGTCGGCCCTTATACCAGACGAGCTCGTCCTGACCGCAACATTAGCAGCAGCTCAATCTGCACTCAAACATGGTGAAAGGAACCTCAATCGAGTATCGAAGAAAGCAGATCAACGGCATGAAAGGAAACGACAGATCCAGGATGGATACATGATCATAAGAAGGAACAGCATCAATAAGAGTATGATCATGGAACAAATAAAATCAAGAATCTCCAGTGGATGTATAATCATGGGTACGAAGAGAATCATAGATCTCAAAATGTGTACATCCTAAGGTTTCTAAAGTGGAGTATCGTATCGTAAATATGCCGCGGAACATACGTACGGTACGTCACTCTACTCAAGCTACCTACTCCATCAATCAGGGTCAGCCTATGAAACGAAAGTTCTGGTCTTATACCCTCCCCCCCCCCGTTCAAGTCTAAGTTCCGTAAAGTCAAGTCTAAGTTCCGAAATACATACCCGCCCTAGACTCCGCAGAGTCAAACATAGGCTCGAACCAAGGTTAAACCTAACGCTCTCATACCAACTTTGTCACGACCCGAAATATTAGCTCGTGATCAGCACTTAAATCACGCAACGTCTAAAGGCGTAACGTAATTCAAGTAAGCTGAAACCCAGAAATCTAAACCTTTTAAGAAAAATAAAGGAGATGAAGTTTTGAAATAAAGGTATAATGAAATCAAGTTTTCTTAATGCAAAGAAAAGGAACATGAAAATGCAAGTGGATTATGCAAGTTTATAAACATGTTTCGTCGTTTTGAAAATTTGGCAGCACCTCCTTTGTATATTTTGATCCAAAACCACAAATACATAATAAGAATAATGGCATCCCTAAGCGGGAGCTAGCTCTTCGCCAAACGGCGGATCACAACCACGCAAAACAGTAAATATGAGTATACGATGCCCAACGGCGAAAATCACCACAAAAGATAAAAAAATAAACAAGACATCAAAACCACAAGTAGCAGAAAACCCCTCGCTCTAAGTCTCGCAACCACAATCCCACTAAGTCTCATTACTTATACAATTTACAAATTTTGATTGATGGACTTAACTAGATACAATATGAAATATAAATACAAGAGTGGGTACGATACAAGGTCCCACCTACCAAAGCAAAACACCCAAAATGAAGCTATGTGCCAGCGATGCCGCTACTGATCCGTGCGGTCAACCTGCAAGAACTGTGGCACAACGGGGGTGAGTTGCCAACTCGTGAGTAGAAAAATATCGACAGATAGAAATCGAATAAACAACGACTCCTAGGTCAACTATATCATAAAGGTAATACTATGATATCTAGGGTGACCGGGTCTGTATATATGCCAACAAGGTAGTCAATACCTATATGCATGCGGATATCATTCGACAATATAATCAAGGTATGTATGCATGTGGATCTCGTCCACCCATATAATCAATGTATATACACATGTGGATCTCGTCCACCCATATAATCAATGTATGTATGCACGTAAAGATCATAAAAGAGTGTGCATGAAAGTATGAGGATATAAATCAAAGGTGTCTCTCACGACACACCAAAATCAAGGAACCTGAGTACCTAGCATCGACACTCGAAAACATTATGAAAACGTGCCCAGCAGCGGCACGTAAATCCTCATATATCGGGCTCCGTCGGTCCGGATCGGCCCACGGGCTCCGTCAATCCGGATCAGCCCATATCATCTCTCGACTCCGGTCGGTATCCTACGGATATCCGCCGAGCCCAAATACTATCACCGGTAAGTAGTAGTCTCTCTGCTAGGCTCGCCGTCTATATACACAGCATCCCTTTCTTGCCCTGGGATACCATACCGGGTCCACTATGTACCCGCAATCGGCCTCATCCGCCTCCTCGAATCGGGTTTCACATGTCACACGTCTCAGAACCGAGAAAACACATGGTCGACGCACTGAAATATCATATCAAGAGAAACCAGGTTTTTAAAACAACACATAATCTCTTTTAAAATGTCCACGGTTCTCGAATCCAGAAATCTCATGAAAATAGCATATCTCAATGCGTAAAATCACAGAGCATGATGTATGCGACATATAATAGAAATGTAAGCATATCCGTATATCATGCAACATGGAACAGTTATATGACATATTAAGGGAAAACCGTTCTTTTAAATGATTCCAGTTTTTAAAATATAACATGCGGTTCCCAATTTCCCAATAAAACCAGTTATCTATGTAGGCACAATATGTATATGCGCAAGTATAAAGGTACCAATGTGTATATGCGCCAATATGGGTATGCAATGTGCATATGCGCAAGTATGGATGTATCAATGTATATGTGCACCAATATGAATATACAATGTGTATGTAGGCAAATATGGATGTATCAATGTATATGTGCACCAATATGAGTATACAATGTGTATGTGCGTAAATATGGATGTATCAATGTATATGTGCACCAATATGAGTATACAATGTGTATGTGCGCAAATATGGATGTATCAATGTATATGTGCACCAATATGAATATACAATGTGTATGTGCGCAAATATGGATGTATCAATGTATATGTGCACCAATATGAATATACAATGTGTATGTGCGCAAATGTGGATATATCAATGTATATACGCAAGTAGGTTATGAGAAGAGTCATATCATGATGCAGCAATCCTACTGTGTAGTGACATTGCAATTATCGATGATGAAGTGTGTGAGCCTACAATCTGTGTACGTGTAACATACGCATCATCGATAATGGTGCAGGTGTACTATCACAGGTATAAGTAGTATAATGTGAATAACATGAATGCATCATAAGGTAAATCGTCAGCTAGCAGCTATAAGGTATACATATCTAACATGATCGAGTAAGTGAATCTATCAATCGGTATCCAGCCTAACAATATCGCGTACGATATAATCCATCGTACAACAATCTCTAGTCAAGGGTATGGATCAATCATCAAGTCAAACTCATCACGCCCGGAAAATCATCGTACGGTGGCATTAAGCTAATAGGGATCCTATCATCCTATACGACGAATGAGGGTACGGCCTACTATCACGTACGGCCTATCATCCATGATTCACAACATTCTATATAAATATATATATATATATATGTACCTATGTCCCAGGTCACATCCGCAATAATCTCATATCAGGGGACCGGCAGGGTATAAATCATCTCGATCGACTCGCATCCGTATACCAACAAATCATCATATCATCATATCCGTCATATATTCTTTCATCGCATTTATATCTCACATCAAGTCCAGTTTACATAAACATTCTATCTCTACTAATAGTAAAAGTATCTAATCTAAAATACACACCCGAACCATACAAGCAGATTTTAAAGGAAGTGAATCGTAGTTTTGAAAATAGGAGTTACGGTGTTTTTAAGGAAAAGATATCATTTGGAAATCCGTAACGTCCCCCAAGGTAGCTGTTTAAAAGATGCATACGATTCTTTAGTTTAGAAATAGGTATGGTTCGGATGACACATCTACGTCGACTGTCTAGTCCTATAGTACCCTAAACGGCAATATCACTAAACGTCATTTTCAAATTCCGTCATCACATATTAGCCGTATTATATCACTTCTAACTATTCTTAGTTTCTAATATGGTTTCACTAATTATCATTTAACTCTAACCCTAATTTCCTAATCTAGTTTTCCTTAACCACATTCTATAAATTTCCATCAAAACTTTGCGGGGGTGCTATACGCCATCCACCCGACTTCCCCCATGGATATAGATCCACTCACCTTGGTTCTTGTTTGCCGAAGTCGATGACGTCAAGCCTCGTTGTCTCGGAATCCACGTGATGGTACCTACAATAATACACAATCGCAATGCGTGTCAAAATCAAGGCGGAAAACCAAAACAGCACACGTTTCGCTCATAGGTTAAAACCTATAGCCCACGCATGCAAAACCAACAAATTACACCTAGCCGTTGATGTACGAACATTCAACAACCAAATACAAAACCAAATATCAAGAATTAGCATTTCAAAATACGGAAAACATAGCTAAAGTCACACTAAACTGCTCCCAGATTTTGACTCAGGTCAAATAAAGCCAAGCAAACAAGTATAGGGTGATGTATAATGTATAATTGAGCTACTGAACCAACCCCAACACCCCAGACAACCAAGTGGCCGGCCCCATCCCTAGAAATTCCGGCGAGCCCGGCCCCCATGCTCAGTTGGGTCTCGTTTTGTCATGGTGGTCTCCTCTGGTCTAAAATTGGTCTCTTGTATTGTTTGCTACTCTCAAAATTTCCCTGGGTTGCTCCAGATTCACTGTAGGCACACCAAAAGTCACAAAATCGATACGGAACAAAAATCCTAAGCTCGTACATCAGGTTCAAATCTATGTCTCAGGTCAGGAAACGTGTCACCATGGTCATGTAAACACTCCTAACTGTTACCAGATTTCACCTATTTTCACTACAGAAAAATCTTGTAGGACCAAACACCCTAAACACCTTCAGGTAACTACCTTACAAAACCCAAACCCTAACTCTCCTACCCACCCGAGGCCGCCGGATTTTGCCCCATAGTCGCCGGCAATAACCGATGGCAAATGGTTAGGGTCCTAGGTGAACACTCAGGGTCTCGAGTACAATACTACCACACTATTTGTTTTTACAGTGAACACTCGGGGTCACAGCAGGTTATCGATATCGCAAAACAACACTTAAATTACGATATTGCACAAACTAAACTAAAAAGGAAGAAGTTATACCTCATTTAGTCCCCTCTAGGCAGCACTAACTTCCCAATGTCGTCAAAATCCCACTTTGCTCGGATCAAAGTGTAGAAGAAGAGATGGGGATTAATTTTTGTGAAGGGAGTGTAGGATTTTGGGGATTATTTGGAGATAGATCTAGGGTTATTTGAGGAGGGAAGTGAGGTTGGAGAATGAAGAAGAAGGAGGAGAAAATGATGGGGCAAGGATATGGCAGCAGCCCCCCCCCCCCTCTCTATTATTCTCACACTTCTCTCTCTCACAAAAGTATACCTACCCCAATTATTTTGTCCCCTTTTGACTTTGCTTTTTTTTTTCTCACCACCAATAAACCATAACACACAACCCAAATGAAACGAAACATGTAACCAAATGAAACATGTCATGGTGCACCAACCATGAAAACTGTAGAAACACAGATTTGGCTTAATCGCGATTAGCAGTGCACTAATCGGGTTTTTATCAAAACTGCATATAATAAATTTTAAAATTTCTAAATCCTTTAAATATATTTTTAAATGAATAAATCATTTTAATTTCCTTTTATTTCACAATTATTGGTATATATTTATACCCTTTTTCGAAAAACCCAATTTTGCAAATCGGGCAGTTTTCGGGAAAAATATCATTTTAATATTAAATTCCAAAAATAATATTTTATATTTTTCTGAAATATTACACCGAGCGTCTCAGAGCTCACCAATCTGGCCCCAAAATGCGGCTTTAAATTAAAAGACTTGGGTATTACTAGCCTACCATGATAAGAGATTGCGAAGAGCAAGTAAAGAAATGTCACCTCTGCCAAATTCAAGGTGACTTCATTCACAAGCATCCCAATCCGCTGCATCCTACGGTGACGTCATGGCCCTTCGAATTTTTGGGCTCCGACATAGTTGGTCCAATTGATCCTCCATCATCTAAAGGCCACTGGTTCATATTGGCCGCAACTGACTACTTCTCCATGTGGGCTGAGCCTGTCCCGCTAAAAGAAGTCAAGATAGAAGATATTCTGACGTTCTTCCGGCATAATATTCTATACCGCTTTGGTACACCAAGAAGCATCATATCTGACAACGGGCCTTCTTTCAAGAGCTTCAAAGTTTTAAGGTTCGCTACTTAACACAAGATAGACTGGAGGTATTCTTCTATCTATAATTCAAGAGCCAATGGGCTAGCCGAAACCTTCAATAAAACTATAACAACTCTATTTCGGTGTACATGAAATTTGTTTAAAAGTAAATATACAGATAGAGTATTTGAAATCCTGTGTATGCTATAAGTATTTGATTTGTTTTTAAACAGCAAGAAAGCACTTGTAGCTCATTGGTAAAGTCTTACACTGCTGTGACGTAGCCCCTGTGTTCAAATCCCCCAGCCACATATTATTTTTATTGATTTTTCTTTTAAACTTTTAGAAGCTCAAAAGTTTACACGGGCAAAACACGTAAAATGAAAAGTCAAAAAAAAATCAAACATGTGCACTGAGATATACCAAGCGACATGGACATGTGGCAGAGATCCACACCTCAACCACCGGATTTGGACCGGCGAGATGTGAAGGGGGGCCGGCACCGCCGATTTTGACCGTAGGTAATGCTCTGGATTTTTAAACCTAGCACCCCTTGGCCTACCCCACTACCCCCATATTGTTTAATTTCTCAGAAATTATCCAGAGAGGGATGATTTCTCTCTTAAAACCATTTTTAATGCACATTATTAATTCTCAATTCATTACCCTAAACCCTAATTTTTCTTATAAATACCACACTACATTTTACACCACCTCATTCAGAAATCCCATACAAACATCTCTAAAATTTCCAAGTCCAAAGTTGTACAAGTGGAGTTAACAAAGGTCGAAGTTCCGGCAACGTTTCGGGAAGAATCCGGCGACGAAATGACTCCTCGACGATCCCAAAATCTCCCTTTAACTCTTCTCTCTAATTCCAATTAGTAAGTCCCCTCTCCCCTTCTCAATCTCTAGTCTAAAACTTTCACTTTTCAAAACTCATCAGAAGCGGAGTTATTCCGACTTCCGATTCTCTTTTCTTTTAAAACTCAAATTTTTCTTAAACAACACATTACCATCTCTTCTTATATTGTTTAACAAATATATAACAATATTCACAACAAGTTTCAATTCAAAATAATATGTATTGCAACTTCTATTCCATTTTTACGGTAAAATACCATCATGTTCATTTACGACATTGCTTATTCATTTTACCCTTATTACCTTTAGAAAACTCATGAGGTAATGACCTACTTCATCACAACACACATTTTTGACATAGCACGATAACTTTTGGAATATTAGGTTGTGGGAAAATACAAGTTTATATTTAAATACCCTTAACATTCAAAAACCGTTTTTTTTAAAAGTGTATTATTTAATTCCTTGCAAATGCGCCTCTACAACCCATTTTGAAGAACCCCGATAAGGATGGTGCGGGTTATCGTACATCCTCGAGCCTAGTAGAGCGAGATGCAGACCTCCTCACGGAGCATCCGATCTCGATGGAAGTTTTAATGCAATTTTTAAGAAAAATGAGATTTCTACTTAATAAATAAAATTTATTTTTATTAAATATATATATGGATATTATCAAAATACCTACTTCAAATATATTATATATATTCCATGTTTTTCTAAATCAAGGGAATCACAAATTTCATGAAACTACCATTACAAATCAATACAATTCCAATATTACACTAAAATACCATATATAATGAAATCTAGGTTATATCCACTAGAATATTTCACTTTATAAAAATTACAATTATGAAAACCCTAAAGACGATAATTAAATACTTGATGTGTATTTTGAAAATATATCAAAACTATTTTTCATAAAACCACCTCAAGTTATATTAATTTACAATAAGGACCCTAGTAAACATAGGTTTAAGCGGGACCAGTTCTCTTGAGCCTCAAGGAGCTGGAGAATATGGGTGCTTACCTATCTAAGTTAGACAACCTAAAAATGGTGTTATCAATACGGTAATTGTCTTGGAAAAAGACACAAATTCTGCCGTCCATGTGCAGCAGTTACCGATAACATCAAAACTAATTCAGGACTTCAATTTGTTTTAAAGTGTCTGACTTAGACAGAGTCTTAATCTAATATGGAATCAATCTGACTTGAATTCAATTCAAGTATAACTACAATACAACATGAATCCATTTATACCAGAATTCAATCTATATCAACATGACTCGACTGAACCGAACCATGGATATACTCTGTTTACATGACTATCTATTTATATCCATTCTGTTTACATGATATCATGGTTTCGGCAAGTCTTCAATCTATAAAACAAAACAATACAATCAATAGAAAAAACATTACGGGGTTTTAAAGGGGTAGACTGATACGGAATGTGTTAGAAGTGGCACGAGACGGTCACTTTAATACACCTAACCTAAATATCCATTATTGTTGTACCGTGGCTTAACGGTTCTTTGTGCTCCGTATACCATAGTCTCCGGAATAGCGGGACTCCTCTCGTGTACACTGGTATATTCTGTACCAAGCTATAAACAACTGCGTTAGCATAACAAACTCACCAGTAATATTCTCATATCTGTCTATTCATTTGTCTATTCTTACCTATTTTTGGGGACTTACCGAGCGATTGTTCGTTGACGACATTTCTTCTCTTCTTTCTTTGGAATGTTGTCAGGTGGATCGAACTCTCTGGAGGTCGAGCCCAGTACGGAAGACTTGAAGCAGTTCTCGATTGACCCAGAGCTCTAGATACTAGTATATATATTTCTTTTTAGTTCATGTCATTGTTTAGGCATTGCTTTCCATTCCTGTATTTACATTTTCAGTTGTACTTGTAAAGAAATGTTAATAAATAAAAGTTGTTGTTCATTTACATTCATGTCTCTTGTGTATATTTTATATTATATTGCTTAGTTGCACTTAGCATGTTTACTTCTGAGTAAATACGTAGCGGGCATCGTCACGTCTCCTTACTGTACACTGGGAAGCGGGGCGTGACTGGTTTTGTTGGTGGCCCATGCAGATCAGTTCTGCATGGACATGCAGGTCAATTCTGTATGAAGTCCTAAGCAATATAACACAAGAATCAGCAACTAAAAACATTCTTTACATTTCATATTCCTTGAATCTTACAATTTCATATACTTTGAATCTATCCTAACCCTATTTTTCTTTTAAGGTTATGGATTCTCCAAACAATACCAGCACCAACTTCAACAACACACCACCACCTCTACCGCTTACACCTACCGTTGCTGCTCCGATCAATGAGTAGACGGTACTACTTGAGGCAATTCGAAGCCTCCTGGAAGGACAGCAGAAACAGACTGCTATATTATTGAACCGTCCAGAAGCGGAAGCGCCTGGAGTAAAGCAATTTCAGGCATTGCACCCAAAGCAATTTTCGGGAAAAGAGAGCCCCCTGGAAGCTGAAGAATGGGCTCAGAGCATTGAGGATGATCTGGCAGTAGCACAAGTGCCGGAGATCGCTTGGGTACGAGTTGCGAAGCTGCAACTCACCGATAACACCCGAGTTTGGTGGAAGGCGGAAGAAAGCCGTCTTGACCAGCTGATCAAATGGAAAACTTTTTCCGACATGTTCGACGCGAAGTACTTTCCAGAGACTGCCTGATTTGGCATGGAGCGGCAATTCATCCACCTACAACAGGGTTCGATATGGACCAAATCTATGGATGAGTATGATGCTGTGCTTATCATGCTCAGTAGGTAAGATATGTATCAATATTCGATTTTCAAATATCACATACTACACATCTAACACAAGACCTTAACAGGTTCGCGGCATACTTGATACTGACTGCTGAGATCAGGTCCAGACGATTTCAACAAGGATTAGATCCGGAGATCCAAGCTTCCTTAGCTACAGGGGATTTCCCAATCCACGAACTGGCCCTGAAAGTTGCCTGTCGATATAAGACAGTGGTGAAGATGAAGGGCAGACCCCAATCTGCCGGGGTGAAGCGTCCTGCCACTCAGATGGCAGGAGGAGCCTCTTCAAGGCCACCTTTTGTGCCCAGGAGAACGGGAGTACAAATCAACAGGCCCGGCCCGGCCTTTTGCACCTACTGCGGGAGGGATGGACACCTGGCGAAGGACTACTAGCGTGCAAATCGCCTTTGTTTGGTCTGTGGTTCACCCACACATGATATTGGGTCTTGTCCTCATAGTCTCAATCTCAATGCTGCACCCAGACCAGCAATTACCTATTCACAGCGGCCAGCGATCCAGGCACCTGCTCTAAGACTAGCTCTCCCAGCTCCACTGCCTCATGGACCGGCCGCACCTCCTCCTCGTCAGTTCCACCAAGCTCAAAGGAACTTACCTTAAGGACAACGGAATGGACAGAGGAATGCTCCTCTAGCAAGGAGGAATGTACCGATAAGACAGGCTTTCACAATGACTGTGGAAGAAGCTGAAGCCACTGGCCAAGTCATTACTGGTAACCTTTCAATCTTTCAAAGCTGTTCAATACTTGTTATACTCATATATCTTTATCTTATACCTAAAACCTCCTACATAACTTAGGTACGATCTTAGTAGCCTCACTTCCTGCACTAGCACTCTTCGATAATGGAGCATCTCATTGCTTTATGTCGCAACGGTTCATCCG
Source organism: Agapanthus africanus (assembly GCA_030015575.1). Lineage (NCBI taxonomy): Eukaryota > Viridiplantae > Streptophyta > Magnoliopsida > Asparagales > Amaryllidaceae > Agapanthus > Agapanthus africanus. The sequence goes on along the minus strand of CM057350.1, from coordinate 51,977,480 downwards.
AACTCATGCGATTCCAGTCAAACCTCTCATATCCAGCTGGAATGTTAGTTCAGGGAACGGCGTTCTAAAGGCAATAATGGGATACGACCTGTGTCCAGTGGTCGTCTGCAGCAGAGAATTCCATACTGACTTCAAATTGCTGAACATACCGAATTTCGATGCCGTTTTGGGTATGGATTGGCTAGGAACATTCTATACTACCGTTGACTATAGTCAAAGGAGGGTAGTATTCAAGATTCAAGAGTATCTGTCTTTTATTTCAAAAGTGGAGACCGTACCCTGGAGCCAAGCACATACAAAGCAAAGCCGAAAAAGGAAGCAATTGCAACACTTCAAGCAGAGGAAGGATCGAAACCAGAGGTAGTTCGAGAGTTCGACGATGTATTTCCTAAAGAAATATCAGGTTTGCCTCCCGATCGAGCTCTTGAACTCAGCATTGATTTAGTACCTGGAGCACAACCGGTGATCAAAGCACCATATTGCCTAAGTCCCGAAGGTTTGAAAGAGATCCAAACTCAGTTGGACGAATTATTGAAGAAATGATGGATTCGTCCTAGTACTTCAAGTTGTGGATCGTCAGTTCTACTTGTCAAGAAGAAGGAAGGTTCATACAGAATGTGCATTGATTATAGAGCTCTAAACAAAGTAACTATAAAGAACAAGTATCCACTACCGCACATCGACGATCTGTTCGATCAGCTAAGTGGGTCTTGCATTTTCTCCAAGTTAGATCTTCATTCGGGTTATCATCAGGTGAAGATCAAAGAGTCTGATATTCCGAAGACGACATTCAGGACTCGCTATGGTCATTATGAGTTTCTTGTGATGCCATTTGGAGTGACCAACGCACCAGCGATATTCATGAACCTAATGAATCAAGTTTTCCGAGAGTACCTAGACAGGTTTGTTGTCATCTTCATCGATGACATCCTGGTGTATTCTAAGAGTCGGATAGAACATGCCGAGCACCTACGAATTGTCCTGGAGACCTTGTGACAGCATCAACTCTATGACAAGTGCATAAAGTGCGAGTTTTGGCTAGATCAAGTCGGTTTCCTCGGACATATTATATCAGGCGAAGGAATCTCTGTAGATCCAGCTAAAGTATCAGCAGTAAGCGAATGGCCGACACCGAATTCAGTGAAGGACATTCGAAGTTTCTTGGATTTAGTAGAATATTACAGATGATTCATTGAAGGATTTTCGAAGATTGCAACACCCATGACCAAGCTCACACGTAGAGATGAAGAATTCGTATGGTCAGAAGCATGCGAACAAGCTTTCGAAGAACTCAAGTCAAGATTGACATCGGCACCTATCCTTATCATACCGGACCAATCTGGAGGCTTTGTAGTGCATTGCGATGCATCCGGTAAGGGATTAGGATGTGTTCTACATCAGCACAGTAATGTTATAGCTTATGCATCAAGACAGCTAAAGATTCATGAGCGCAACTATCCGATGCATGATTTGGAGTTGACGACCGTAATTTTTGCACTCAAGATTTGGCGACATTATCTTCTTGGAGAACGAGTGGACATATACACAGACTACAAAAGTCTGAAATATGTGTTTACTCAGAAAGAGTTGAATATGGGGAAGAGAAGATGGTTAGAACTTATGGCGGACTTTGACATCAACCTACAATATCATCCAGGGAATGTGAATGTAATACCTGATGCACTTAGTCGCCAACCACTATCAATGAATCTCACCGCACAGTGGAAGCTTCAACAAGATTTACATCAGATAGAGATAGAAGTGGTCATGCCAGGTAACACTTCAAGTTTGATGAACTTACAAGTTCAGTCTACTATTGTCAATCAGATCAAAGCAGCTCAAGTAAGTGATGCCAAGTTGCAAAAGATCAGAGAACAAGTAGAAAGTGGACTTCGAACAGACTTCATTATCCATGAAGACGGGTCTTTGAGATACGAAAGCAGGTTGTGTGTACCAAAAGGTTCTGTACGGGAAGAATTGATGAAAGAAGCTCACAGCTCTCTCTATTCAGTACACCCTGGAGGTACAAAGATGTACAAAGATCTGCGTCAAAATTACTGGTGGCATGGAATGAAGCGTGAAGTAGCCAGAAACGTCGCTAAATGCTTGGTGTGTCGGCAAGTAAAGGCTGAACATCACATGACAGCTAGTTTACTTCAACCGTTACCTATCCCAGAATGGAAGTGGCAACACATCACTATGGATTTCGTGACTGCACTTCCTCGCAACACGAAATGTAACGATGCAGTATGGGTTATTGTGGATCGACTCACAAAGTCGGCTCACTTCATCCCATTTCGAGTTGACCAATCTACTGAGACACTAACAAAGAAGTACATGGAAGTAAGTATGAATCTAAGTAAGATTTAACTCTTCATAGTGTACTAGTTCTGATACCCATGAACTCATGCAGGAGATAGTGAGATTATATGGAGTACCGGTTTACATTGTCTCCGATCGTGACACCAGAATCCGATCACAATTTTGGCAGAGTCTGCAAGCTAGTTTAGGAACAACTCTGAACTTTAGCACAGCTTACCATCCACAAACAGATGGACAATCTGATCAAACTATTCAGATACTTGAAGATATGCTACGAGCATGTATGCTAGATTTTGGAGGATCGTGGGAAGATCACCTACATCTTGTGGAGTTTTCATACAACAACAGCTACCAAGCAAGTGTTAGTTATGTGTATGCCCTATATGCCATTATTGTACATATGATGTATATTATAGTGGATGCTTGGACATATATAGAGAGGACTTTCTTGCTCGACATGATAGTATACTATCTAGTTGCTCTTTGTCTTAACATGTAGATTTGTATTGTGATACTGTCTTGCTCTCACATGTTGATAAAGCCCTTAGGATGTGTACTTGACTACTAGGACTATGATGGAGATAATACTAGTGGGGCCAGGATAGTCCACAAGTACATCCTTTAATTGTTCCTATTCGAGGGTGTATCGAGACAGGGCATCGATATTCCAGAGTAGACTAACGTATACACTTCTTGACCTATATGATGGGCGATGGATGATCCCACATCCATTGGTGTTTGACATCAAAGATGGTATATGGGTGCTCAGTAGAGACTGTGTACATTGAACGGACTCGCCGAGAACTCCTAGTTGGTATTATACCTATCGTCAGATAGCAGTTCTCTGGTGACACTGGTACAGCATAGTCTATAGACCCGAGATCGTCATAGAGTCTTGTATGATTCCCACTGTGCTTTGATTTTCACCTTACCACGTTCAAGAGAACGTGCAAAACGGTGGCTTTTGGGTACAGTCCCGAATCACATAGAGGCAATGAGCGATAGGAGGGGTTTCATCTCTCCCGGTATTGGGGGTTGATGTTGCGCTGTGCTCGATTGGCTATAACAGGAAGTCCCTGGCCAGGGCTGATATGGAGGTCTACTGGTAAGTGTTATCAGTAGTTTCTCGACCCGTTATGAGCCTCACATCGGTATGACTTATCGGTTACTGGGTTCTGACGATTACCACCCCTAGACTGAATATGCGACATATCAGACAAAGAGACCGGACTGTACGGTAGTGTTACTGACAGGTTTTACAGAAGTATGAGCAGGCTTGGTTGTTGATCTTCTAATCGCTCAATACCCGGGTAGCCGTTACGTCCAGCTAGAACCGCTGATGGCTTGTGGGTGCTTGATATGATCATCACCTACTACCGGCGTATTGACGAGTCTTTAGAGTCCTACACGGAGGTTTACTGGCTCAGGCAAAACGAACTAGGAGCACATATGTGATATGTGCGGGCCCGAGATTAGTACGTGTATGTGATACAGTATTCTATTCTCGTGATATTGATATCGGTCGGTTATATATGATATAGCCGGGTTATCGAATCAAGTGTTGATTCGATAAGATGATACATATGATATTAGTCGGTTATATGTGATATAGCCAGATTATTAAATTAAGTGTTGATTTGATAATTTAATGTATAATTGTATATTTGATATATTAGTTTACATTAACTAATATTAGCTCACTTAAGCATTCTTTTTCCTCACTTTTTGCATGCTCAATATATATGTGATATATATTTTTGTGTCATGCTAGTTTATATATGCAACATGGGTGTATGAGACTTATACCATGCCATTAGATTATTAGGGTTTTATTTATTTAATGCAAAAATAAATTGGTGGGAATTAAGCATGGTTGCAAGCTTTGGAAGCTTATGGAAACCTTTGACTTAGTCCACTATACTTGTCTTGCATTAGATATTTATTAACCTAACCTTAATCTTTAATCATGGTAATGTCTCTACAAGGGTTATATGAGATATTTCTCACCCATGATTGCCATTCACTCTCTCATCCATTATTTGCTTCATCTTCCTCTTGCTCATGAGAGAGCTCTCTAGGTTTTTGAGAGAAGAAGAAAAAGAGTGAGAAAATTAATTCTAAAGTGAGCAAAAATCCTACTTCATCATCCTCTATTAGATTAGCCATTTAGTTTAGGGTGTTAGCTTCACTAATCCCTAATTAGTGAAGAGGTAGCTTGGGTTAGTATCTTCTCAACGTAGATCATCTTCGGCCTCGAAGATCATTGAGCAAGCTCGTTCATTTCGACTTGTGCGTGTGCCTAGTAACCCTACAAGACTTTCAAAGCTAGACTTGTTGCAAAAGGTTTTCATCAATGACCAGGTGTGAACTATGATGAAACCTTTTCTCCAATGGCTATGCTTAAGTCCATCCGGATCCTCCTTGCCATCGCTGCATACCATGACTACGAAATCTGGCAAATGGATGTTAAGACCGCCTTTCTAAATGGAGATTTAGAAGAGTGCGTGTACATGACTCAGCCAGAGGGCTTCGTAGATAGTGGGAGCAGCGGGAAGGTGTGCAAGCTGCTTAAATCCATTTACAGGTTAAAGCAAGTATCGCGGAGTAGGAACATCTGTTTTGATGTTGTAGTCAAAGAGTTTGACTTCATCAAGAACGTAGATGAACCTTATATATACAAGAAGGTGGCAGAGAGTAAAGTTGTCTTCCTCGTATTATACGTGGATGACATACTCTTGATAGGAAATGATGTTCCTATGCTGCACTCGGTCAAACTCTTCTTATCACATAGATTCTCAATGAAAGATCTAGGTGATGCCTCCTACATCTTGGGGATTAAGATCTATAGAGATGGATCTAAACGGATACTGGGATTGTCCCAATCCAGGTACATTGACACCATACTAAAGAGGTTTTGTATGGAAGAATCCAAGCGTGGGAATTTACCCACGATCACAGGACTCACTCTCTCCAAAGAGATGTCTCCCAAGACTGATTTGGAGAGAGCTCGCATGCAAGGAATACCCTATGCTTCGGCAGTAGGCTCTATCATGTACGCGATGCTATGTACCAGACCCGATGTAGCATACTCACTAAGGGAGTGAGTGGGTATCAAGCAGATCCAGGAGAGAGTCACTGGACAGCTTTGAAGAACGTTCTCAAGTACTTGAGAAGGACTAAAGAGATGTTCTTGGTGTATGGTAACGAAGAACTCCAGGTGGAGTCCTTTACCGATTCGAACTTCCAGAGTGATAAGGACAACTCTAAGTCAGTCTCGGGATTTGTCTTTACCCTCAATGGAGGGGCGGTTTGTTGGAAGAGTTCCAAACAGAAAACCGTGGCAGACTCGACGATGGAGGCTGAATACATCGCTGCCAACGATGCTGCCAAAGAGGCTGTCTGGATGAAGAAGTTCATAAATGAACTTGGAGTGGTTCCGTCCATCGAGCATCCAATACCTTTGTATTGTGATAACAACGGAGCAGTGCCTTTGGCCAAGGAACCCAGGTCCCATCAGAGGTCCAGGCATATTCTGAGGCGGTATCACCTGATCTAGGAGATAGTTGATCGCCGGGAGATCGAGGTCAGGAGAGTTGACACGAAAAACAACACTGCGGATCCACTCACGAAGGTCATACCCCAGATACAATTTGAGAGACTCTTCGGGATGTTATGTATTAGATACTATAACAACTGGCCTTAGTGCAAGTGGGAGATTGTTAGTTATGTGTATGCCCTAGAGGCCATTATTGTACATATGATGTATATTATAGTGGACGCTTGGACATATATAGAGAGGACTTTCTTGCTCGACATGATAGTATGCTATCTGGTTGCTCTTTGTCTTAACATGTAGATTAGTATTGTGATACTGTCTTGCTCTCACATGTTGATAAAGCCCTTAGGATGTGTACTTGACTACTAGGACTATGATGGAGATCATACTAGTGGGGCCAGGGTAGTCCACAAGTACATCCTTTAATTGTTCCTAGTCGAGGGTGTATCGAGACAGGGCGTCGATATTCCAAAGTAGACTAGCATATATGCTTCTTGATCCATATGATGGGCGATGGATGATCCCACATCCATTGGTGTTTGACATCAAAGATGGTATACGGGTGCTCAGTAGAGACTGGGTACACTGAACAGACTCGCCGAGAACTCCTAGTTGGTATTATACCTATCGTCAGATAGCAGTTCTCTGGTGACACTGGTACAGCATAGTCTGTAGACCCGAGATCGTCATAGAGTCTTGTGTGATTCCCACTGTGCTTTGATTTCCACCTTACCACGTTCAACAGAACGTGCAAAACGGTGGCTTTTGGGTATAGTCCCGAATCACATGGAGGCAATGAGCGATAAGAGGGGTTTCATCTCTCCCGGTATTGGGGGTTAATGTTGTACTGTGCTCGATTGTCTATAACAGAAAGTCCCTGGCCAGGGCTGATACGGAGATCTACTGATAAGTGTTATCAGTAGATTCTTGACCCGTTATGAGCCTCACATCGGCATGACTTATCGGTTACTGGGGTCTGACGATTACCATCCCTAGACTGGATATGCGACATATCAGACGAAGAGACCGGACTGTACGGTAGTGTTACTGACAGGCTTTACAGGAGTATGAGCAGACTTGCTTGTTGATCTTCTGATCGCTCAATACCCGGGTAGCCATTAAGTCAAGCTAATACCGCTAACGGCTTGTGGGTGTTTAATATGATCATCACCTACTGCCGGCGTATTGACGAGTCTCTAGAGTCCTACACAGAGGTTTACTGGCTCAGGCGATGTAACAACTCCAATTTTAGTGTACAAAAATTTGTTTAAAACGTTAATGTATACTTGGGGTATTTTCAATTCCTGTGAGTACTATAAGTAATTGTTTTGCTTTTTAATAGCAAGCAAAAGCTTGTAGCTCATTGGTAAGACCTTGCACTGTGAACCAAAGCACCAGAGTTCAAATCACATCCCCACATTATTTTTAATATTGTTTTCTTTTAAATTTTTAGAATTCCAAGAGCCTACACGTGCATAACTCGTAAAAACCAAAAGTCACAAATAAAACAAACTGACCCAAGTGAAAGACCAACCGATGACGGACTCAGGGGACCCCCGACCCGGCCTGACTCGGCCGGATCGGGCCGGCGGCGGCGGCGAGTCGGCCGGCGGCGGCGGCCGAGTCGGCTCCAATGCGGAGTCGACCAACATGAAAGTTGTGCCTCTTGGTCTTCTGATAACTCCTGTACACTTTATTTCTCTGGATCGGTAACAGAGAGTTAAGAATCAAATTAAAACTCTTTTTAATGCAAAAATTTAACGCAATTTTCTCACACCCCTTCACCTAACCCTAATCCTAATCTTTTCCTATAAATACCACACCTAAACACTCCCTCCTCACTCCAAATTTCTGTCTAAAAATCTCAAGAAAATCACTAGAACTTTTTGTGTACAAGTGGAGTTAGCAAGGGGCGAAACTTCGGCGAAATTCCGACGACGATCCGAGGAGCTCCCGGTGACGAAACGACGCACCGGTGCCTCCTACCGCTTCCTCTCCCTTTTCTCTTGACTTTAAACCAGTAAGTCCCTCCTCCCTCTTCTATTCTCTATTCTTAAAACTTCTTTTAATAAAACCCGATGGAAGCGGAGTTAAATCCGACTTCCGATTCGGTTTTCTTTATCAAGTTCAATTTTCCTTAACACAACCATATTAAACTCTTATATCTTGACTATTAATTATTAAAAAAACATGTTGAACAAGTTTCATAACAAAATATTTTATTTTGTAACTTTTACCGCTCTTTTTCAGTAAAATGTCATGTAGTATAGTTTCGACTTTAAAACATCATTAATCTTGCTATACCTTTAAACAGATCATGAGGTAATGACCTACCTCCTCACAACACTCATATGCAATATAGCACGAAACCTTTTTGGGAATTATAGATTCGGAAAATACCGTTTTACACAAAACTACATTTTACTATTAAAACCGTTTTCTACAAGATTACGTATATTTATAAATCTTTGCAAAGCGCCGCTACAACCCATTTGGGAAACCCGTTCGGGATGGTGCGGATTATCGCACATCCTCGGGCTTAGTAGTGTGAGATGCAGACCTCCGCAAGGAGCATTCGATCTCGAAAGATTTTAAAATACAAATATCTTAAGAAAATGAGATTTCTAGAAAATGATAAATTAAAATTATTTTATATAAATATATATAAATATGTATCATCAAAATATCTATCTTTGATATAATATAAACATTCCAATTTTTCCAAATCAAAAGAATCACTTGACATGAAAATACCATGAAAATTCCATACAAGTTCAATATTACAATTAAATACCCTATATTATGAAATTAGGTTATTTTTCACTAGAAATGTCACAAATATAAAATCCACAGCTATGAAAACTCTAAAGACGATAATTAAATACTTGAGGTGTATTTTAAAAATTATATAAAAGTATTTTTACAAATAAACCCCTCAAGTTCTATAAATTACCATAAGGACCCTAGTAAATATAGGTTAAGCGAGACCAATCTCTTGAGCCTCAGGGAGCCGGAGCAGTGGGTGCTTGCCTATTTAATGTAAACAACTTAACAATGGTGTTATCAACACGGTAATTGTCTTTGAAAAAGACACAAATCCTGCCGCCCATGTGCAGCGGTTACCGATAACATCAAAACCTAATTCAGGACTTCAATTTCTTTTCTAATTGTTCTGACTCAGACCGGGTCTCATTATAAATAATCTGACTTGAATATGATTCAAGTACAACTACAATTTAACATGAATCCATGAATCCATATATATTCAATCTATATTGACTGAACCGAACCATGGATATACTTACATTTACATGATTTTCAAGTTACATCCATTTACTAATATCATGGTTTCGGCAAGTCATCCACTTGTACAATCTATATTACAAGACAATACAAGTTGCAATACAAACAATACAAACAAGACATCGAGGGGTTTTTAAGGGGTAGATTGGTACGGAAGGTGTTAGAAGTGGCACGAGACTGCAAGACTTAAGATACCTAACCTGTATTTCCGTTGCTGTTGTACCGTGGCATAAACGGTTCCTTGTACTCCTGCTGTCCTTAGTCTCTGGCATATAGAGACTCCTCTCGTATACACTGGCATCCTTCTGTACCAAGCTACAAACAACAGCGTTAACCATATAATACAACTTTAAAAGATACTTTCTCTCTCTGTCTATTCTATTTCTCCCTTATCTTTGGGACTAACCGAGCGATTGTTCGCTGACGACATTCCTTCCCTTTCTTCTTTGGAATGTTGTCAGGTGATCTGGACACTCAGGAGATCGAGCCTACCAGCGAGGACTTGGATCAGCTTGCCTACGACCCAGAGCTCTAGCTTCATTGTACACATTTTATTTCAGTACTTTTCATTTCTGTTATGCCACTGTTTAGGCATTGCTTTCATTCAGATGTATTTACTTTTCCATGCATTGTAAAAAAATGATAATAAATAAAGTTGCTGTTCAGTTATACCTACTGTCTTTGTCTCTTGTGCATTTTCATATTGCTTAGATACGATCGGCGTATTTACTTCAGAGTAAATACATAGCGGCCAGTCACGCCCTCTGTCCGTACACCGGGAAGCGGGGCTTGATAGGTTTTGCTGGTGGCCCATGCAGGTCAGAGTTGTATGGAACCCTACCATGCAGTTCAGTTCTGCGTGAACAGCCTAAGCAATATAACACAAGAACCAGCAACTAAAACATTCTTTACATTACATATTCCTTGAATCTTATCATTTCATATACTTTGAATCTGTTCTAACCCGAATTTTTTCTTCAAGGTTATAGATTCCCCGAACAATACCAGCACCAATGTCAACAACACACCTCCACCACTACCACTTACACCTGTCGTCCCTGCTCCGCTCAAAGAGCAAACGGTTCTGCTTGAGGCGATCCGCAGCCTCCTAGAGGGACAGCAGCAGCAGACTACTCTTTTAATGAACCGTCCCGAAGCAGAAGCACCTGGGGTGAAGCAATTCAGAGCTTTGCACCCCAAACAGTTCTCAGGAAAAGAAAGCCCACTGAAAGCTAAGGAATGGGCTCAGAGTATCGAAGATGATCTGGCAACGGCACAAATGCCAGAAATAGCTTGGGTTCGTGTTGCGAAACTGCAGCTCACGGACAATGCACGGAATTGGTGGAAGGCGGAAGAAAGCCATCTTGAACAACCCATCGAATGGAAGACTTTCCGAGACATGTTCGACACAAAGTACTTCCCTGAGACTGCCAGGTTCGACATGGAACAGCAGTTCATCCATCTGCAACAAGGTTCGATGTGGACCAAGTCAGTAGATGAGTATGACGCTGAGTTCACCATGCTTAGTCAATAAGATATGTCTCAATAATTCGAATTTTTAAATATCACATATTACACAGCTAACACAATACTTTAATAGATTTGTGGCACACCTGATACCGACTGATGAGATCAGAGCCCGTCGATTTCAACAAGGTTTGGATTCGGAGATGCAGGCTGCACTGGCCACAGGAGATTTTCCGACTAATGAATCGACTCTGAAAGCTGTCTGGCGTTATGAGGCAATAGTAAAGGCGAGGGGCAGACCTCAATCTGCAGGAGTCAAACGTCCTGTCAACCAGATGACAGGAGGAGCCTCGTCAAGACCACCTTTTGTGCCAAGGAGACCGGGAGTACCGAACAACCGTCCTAGCCCAACCTTTTGTAACTACTGCAAAAGAGATGGACATATGATGAAAGACTGCCGGTGAGCCAACCGCTTGCTTAGTCTGCGGCTCAGCTACTTATGGTATTGAGTCTTGTCCCAAAAGACAAAATCCATATGTTGCACCCAGGCCAGTGATCACTTACCAGCAGAGACCAGCCCTTCAGGCACCTGCTCCAAGACTCCCTTTCCCTGCTCCACCATCTAGAAGACCACAGACTGCACCTCCTCCTCGTCAGTTCCATCAAGCTCAACGGAACGTTCCGAGGAATGCTCCTCAGGCCAAGAAGAATATACCACGGCGACAGGCTTTCACGATGACCATAGAAGAAGTTGAGGCCACTGGCCAAGTTATCACTGGTAACCCTTTTCTTCTCAAACTTTTCTTTCGGTCTTGTTACCTATCTACATACTTTTACCTATACCTGAATCATATCCCATATACCTTAGGTAAAATCTTAGTAGCCTCACTCCCTGCACTAGCACTCTTCGATACTGGAGCATCTCACTGCTTTATGTCGCAACGGTTCGTCCGAACTCATGCGATTCCAGTCACACCGCTTGTATCCAGCTGGAATTTCAGTTCAGGAAATGGTGTTCTAAAGGCAACAATAGGATACAGCTTGTGTCCAGTAGTCATCTGCAGCAAAGAATTCTATGCTGACTTCAAAGTGCTGGACATACCAAACTTCGATGTGATTCTAGGTATGGATTGGTTCGGAACTTCTATGCTACCATCGACTGTTGTCAAAGGAGGGTAGTGTTCGAGATTCCAGACCATCCGGTCTTCTATTTCAAAAGTGGAGACCGTACCCTGGAGCCAAGTACATACAAAGCGAAGCCAAGGGAAGCAGTGATTGCAGCAACTCAAGCAGAGGAAGAAACAAGGCCAGAAGTGGTTCGAAAGTTCGACGATGTGTTTCCTGACGATATATCAGGTTTGCCTCCTGATCGAGCTCTTGAATTCAGCATTGATTTAGTATCAGGAGCACAACCGGTAATCAAAGCACCTTATCGATTAAGTCCGGAAGGTTTGAAGGAAGTCTGAACACAGTTGGACGAAGTATTGGCGAAAGGATGGATTCGTCCCAGTACTTCAAGTTGGGGATCACCAGTATTACTTGTGAAGAAGAAGGAAAGTTCATACAGAATGTGTATCGATTATAGAGCCTTGAACGAAGTCACTATAAAAAACAAGTATCCACTCCCGCGTATCGACGATTTATTCGATCAGCTAAGTGGATCTTGTGTTTTCTCTAAATTAGATCTTCGTACAGGTTATCATCAGGTGAAGGTCAAGGAAGCTGATATTCATAAAACAGCTTTCAGAACTCGTTGTGGTCATTACGAATTTCTTGTGATGCCATTTGGAGTGACCAACGCACCAGCAATATTCATGAACCTGATGGATCAAGTTTTTCGAGAGTACTTAGACAGATTTGTTGTCATCTTCAACGACGACATCCTGGTGTATTCTAAGAGTCGGAAAGAGCATGCCGAGCACCTATGAATTGTCCTGGAAACTCTACAACAACATTAACTCTATGCCAAATACAGCAAGTGCGAGTTTTAGTTAAATCGAGTTGGATTTCTTGGACATATCATATCAGGTGAAGGAATCTCTGTGGATCCAGCGAAAGTTTCTGCAGTAAGCGAATGGCCGACACCAAAGTCAGTGAAGGACATTTGAAATTTCTTGGGTCTAGCTGGATATTACAGAAGATTCATTAAAGGCTTTTCTAAGATAGCAACACTTCTGACCAAGCTTACACGTAAAGATAAAGAATTTGTGTGGTCAGAAGCATGCGAACAAGCTTTCGTAGAACCCAAGTCAAGGTTGAAATCAGCACCTATTCTCGTTATACCGGATCAATCTGGAGGATTTGAAGTGCATTGTGATGCATCCGGTAAGCGATTAGGATGTGTTCTACATCAGCACGGTAAGGTTGTGGCTTATGCTTCAAGACAGCTGAAGAATCATGAGCGCAATTATCCGACACATGATTTAGAGTTGGCAGCCGTTATCTTTGCTCTCAAGATTTGGCGCCATTATCTACTTGGTGAACGAGTGAACATATACACAGATCATAAGAGCCTGAAATATGTGTTTACTCAGAAGGAGTTGAATATGCGGCAGAGACGATGGTTAGAACTCATGGCGGACTTTGACATAAACCTGCAATATCACCCAGGGAAGGTGAATGTGGTACCTGATGCCCTTAGTCGCCAACCATTATCGATGAATCTCACCGCACAATGGAAGCTTCAACAGGACTTGCATCAGATGGAGATTGAAGTAGTCATGCCAGGTAACGCTTCAAATTTGATGAATTTACAAGTTCAATCTACCATTGTCAATCAGATCAAAGCAGCTCAAGCAAGTGATGCTAAGTTGCAAAAGATCAGAGAACAAGTAGAGAATGGACTCAGAACAGACTTCATCATCCATGAAGAAGGATCTTTGAGATACGGCAGCAGATTGTGTGTACCAAAAGGTCCAGTTCGGGAAGAGTTAATGAAAGAAGCTCACAGCTCTCCCTACTCAGTACACCGTGGAGGTACAAATATGTACAAAGATCTACGTTAAAATTACTGGTGGAATGGAATGAAGCGTGAAGTAGCCAGAAGCGTCACAAAATGTTTGGTGTGTCAGCAAGTAAAGGTTGAACATCACAGGACAGATGGATTACTTCAACCGTTACATATCCCAGAATGGAAGTGGCAACACATCACGATGGATTTTGTGACTGCAGTTTCTCGCAGCACAGAGGGTAACGATGCGGTATGGGTCATTATGGATCGACTCACAAAGTCGGCTCACTTCATCCCATTTCGAGTTAGCCAATCAACTGAGACATTAGCAAAGAAGTACATGGAGGTAAGAATCTACTTAAGATTTAAAACTCTTCATAATGTACTATCTATGATACCCATGATCTCATATAGGAAATTGTGAGACTTCATGGAGTACCGGTCTGCATTGTCTCCGATCGTGACACCAGGTTCCAATCGCAATTTTGGCAGAGTCTGCAAGCAAGTTTGGGAACAAGTCTGAACTTCAGCACGGCTTATCATTCACAAACAGATGGTCAGTCTGAATGAACCATTCAGATCTTGGAGGATATGCTCAGAGCGTGTATGTTAGACTTCGGAGGATCGTGGGAAGATCACCTACATCTCGTGGAGTTTTCGTACAACAACAGCTACCAAGCAAGTATTGGAATGGCACCTTTTGCAGCGCTATATGAAAGGAAGTGTCGATCACCATTAAGTTGGGACGACATCGGAGATAGGGAACTTCTTGGACCTGAGATGATAGTAGCAACTGTTGATGTGGTTCGTACTATCAGAGAGAAAAGATGCGCATAGCCCAAGATCGACAGAAGCACTGGGCTGATGCAAAGCGACGTCACTTGGAGTTCCAGCCAGGAGATCACGTATTCTTAAAGATATCTCCAAACCGCGGAGTGATCCTATTTGGAAGACGGGGTAAGCTAAGTCCAAGATACATTGGACCGTTCGACATACTCGAACGAGTCGGTGAAGTGGCATACCGTTTAGCACTTCCACCTTCATTGGAAGGAGTGCATAATGTATTCCACATATCCCAACTCAGAAGGTATGTGGGTGACCCCAGCCACATTCTCGATCATTCCGAGCTCACCGTACAGCCCGACTTATCTTGTGAGTAACAACCTGTTGAGATCCTGGACAGAAAAGTGAAGTCACTTCGAAACAAGGAAGTCAACTTGATTCGAGTGATGTGGAGAAAAGACACTCCAGGAAAATCGACATGGGAAAGGGAAGATGAGATGCGTGCAAAATATCGTCACTTATTTGTAAACTAGTCCTTAAAATAAAATTTGTAAATTTCGATGACGAAATTTTTGTAAGGAGGGTAGACTGTAATAACTCAAATTTTAATGTACAAAAATTTGTTTAAAAAGTTAATGTATACTTGCGGTATTTTCAATTCCTGTGAGTACTATAAATAATTGTTTTGCTTTTTAATAGCAAGCAAGAGCTTGTAGCTCATTGGTAAGACCTTGCACTACTGAACCAAAGCACCAGAGTTCAAATCTCATCCCCCACATTATTTTTAATATTATTTTCTTTTAAATTTTTAGAATTCCAAGAGCCTACACGTGCATAACTCGTAAAAACCAAAAGTCATAAATAAAACAAACTGACCCAAGTGAAAGACCAACCGACGACGGACTCAGGGGACCCCCGACCCGGCCTGACTCGGCCGGATCGGGGCGGCGGCGGCGGCCGAGTCGGATCCAATGCGAAGTCGACCAACATGAAAGTTGTGCCTCTTGGTCTTCTAGTAACTCCTGTACACTTTATTTCTCTGGATCGGTAACAGAGAGTTAAGAATCAATTAAAACTCTTTTTAATGCAAAAATTTAATACAATTTTCTCACACCCCTTCACCTAACCCTAATCTTTTCCTATAAATACCACACCTAAACACTCCCTCCTCACTCCAAATTTCTGTCCAAAACTCTCAAGAAAATCCTTAGAACATTTTGTGTGCAAGTGGAGTTAGCAAGGGGCGAAACTCCGGCGAAATTCCGACGACGATCCGAGGAGCTTCCGGCGACGAAACGACGCACCGGTGCCTCCTACCGCTTCCTCTCCCTTTTCTCTTGAATTTAAACCAGTAAGTCCCTCCTCCCTCTTCTATTCTCTATTCTTAAAACTTCTTTTAATAAAACCCGATGGAAGCGGAGTTAAATCCGACTTCCGATTCGGTTTTCTTTATAAAGTTTAATTTTCCTTAACACAACCATATTAAACTCTTACATCTTAACTATTAATCATTAACAAAATATGTTGAACAAGTTTCATAGCAAAATATTTCATTTTGTAATTTTTACCGCTCTTTTTCAGTAAAATACCATGTAGTATAGTTTCGACTTTAAAACATCATTAATCTTGCTATACTTTTAAGTAGATCACGAGGTAATGACCTACCTCCTCACAACACTCATATGCAATATAGCATGATAGCTTTTTGGGAATTATAGATTCGGGAAATACTATTTTACACAAAACTACATTTTACTATTAAAACCGTTTTCTACAAGATTACGTATCTTTACAAATCTTTGCAAAGCACCGCTACAACCCATTTGGGAAACTCGTTCGGGATGGTGCAGATTATCGCACATTCTCGAGCTTAGTAGTCCGAGATGCAGACCTCCGCAAGGAGCATTCGGTCTCGAAAGATTTTAAAATACAAATATCTTAAGAAAATGAGATTTCTAGAAAATAATAAATTAAAATTATTTTATATAAATATATATAAATATGTATCATCAAAATATCTATCTTTGATATAATATAAATATTCCAATTTTTCCAAATCAAAAGAATCACTTGACATGAAAATACCATGAAAATTCCATACGAGTTCAATATTACAATTAAATACCCTATATTATGAAATTAGGTTATTTTTCGCTAGAAATGTCACAAATATAAAATCCACAGCTATGAAAACTCTAAAAACGATAATTAAATACTTGAGGTGTATTTTAAAAATTATATAAAAGTATTTTTACAAATAACCCCCTCAAGTTCTATAAATTACCCTAAGGACCCTAGTAAATATAGGTTAAGCGAAACCAATCTCTTGAGTCTCAGAGAGCCAGAGAAGTGGGTGCATGCCTATTTAAGGTAGACAACTTAACAATGGTGTTATCAAACATGGTAATCGTTTTTGAAAAAGACACAAATCCTGCCGCCCATGTGCAGCGGTTACCGATAACATCAAAACTTAATTTAGAACTTCAATTTCTTTTCTAATTGTTATGACTCGGACTGATTCTCATTATAAATAATCTGACTTGAATATGATTCAAGTACAAATTAAAATTCAACATGAATCCATGAATCCATATATATTCAATCTATATTGACTGAACCGAACCATGAATATACTTCCATTTACATGATTCTCCAGTTACATCCATGATTCTCCAGTTACATCCATTTACTGATATCATAGTTTCGGCAAGTCATCCAATTGTATAATCTATATTACAAGACAATACAAGTTGCAATACAAACAATACAAACAAGACATCACGGGGTTTTTAAGGGGTAGATTGGTACGGAAGGTGTTAGAAGTGGCACGAGACTGCAAGACTTAAGACACCTAACTTGTATTTCCGTTGCTATTGTACCGTGGCATAAACGGTTCTTTGTACTCCTGTTGCCCTTAGTCTCTGGCATATAGAGACTCCTCTCGTATACACCGGTATCTTTCTGTACCAAGCTACAAATAACAGCGTTAACCATATAATACAACTTTAAAAACTACTTTCTCTCTATGTCTGTTCTATTTCTCTCCTATCTTTGGGACTAACCGAGCGATTGTTCATTGACAATATTCCTTCTCTTTCTTCTTTGGAATGTTGTCAGGTGGTCTGGACACTCAGGAGATCGAGCCTACCAGCGAGGACCTGGATCAGCTAGCCTCCGACCCAGAGCTCTAGCTTCATTGTACACTTTTATTTCAGTACTTTTCATTTCTGTTATGCCACTGTTTAGGTATTACTTTAATTCAGATGTATTTACTTTTCCATGTATTGTACAAAAGAATGTTAATAAATAAAGTTGTTGTTCAGTTATACCTACTGTCTTTGTCTCTTGTGTATTTTTATATTGCTTAGATACGCTTAGCGTATTTACTTCAGAATAAATACGTAGCGGCCAGTCGCGCCCTCTGCCCATACACCGGGAAGCAGGGCATGACAGGTGAAATGAAGTAGGAGCACATATGTGATATGTGCGGGACCGAGATTAGTACGTGTATGTGATACAATATTCTATTCTCGCGATATTGATATTGGTCGGTTATATATGATATAGCCGGATTATCGAATCAAGTGTCGATTCGATAAGATGATACATATGATATTAGTCGGTTATATGTGATATAGCCAGATTATTAAATCAAGTGTTGATTTGATAATTTAATGTATAATTGTATATTTGATATACTAGTTTACATTAACTAATATTAGCTCACTTAAGCATTCTTTTTCCTCACTTTTTGCACACTAAATATATATGTGATATATATTTCTGTGTCATGCCGGTTTATATATGGAACATGGGTGTATGAGACTTATACCATGCCATTAGATTATTAGGGTTTTATTTATTTAATGCAAAAATAAATTGGTGGGAATTAAGCATGGTTGCAAGCTTTGGAAGCTTGTGGAAACCTTTGACTTAGTCCACTATACTTGTCTTGCATTAGATATTTATTAACCTAACCTTAATCTTTAATCATGGTAATGTCTCTACAAGGATTATATGAGATATTTCTCACCCATGATTGCCATTCACTCTCTCATCCATTATTTGCTTCATCTTCCTCTTGCTCATGAGAGAGCTCTCTAGGTTTTTGAGAGAAGAAGAAAAAGAGTGAGAAAATTAATTCTAAAGTGAGCAAAAATCCTACTTCATCATCCACTATTAGATTAGCCATTTAGTTTAGGGTGTTAGCTTCACTAATCCCTAATTAGTGAAGAGGCAGCTTGGGTTAGTATCTTCTCAACGTAGATCATCTTCGGCCTCGAAGATCATTGAGCAAGCTCGTTCATTTCGACTAGTGGAGCCTACGGAGAGTCTGGATCACCACTACTTGGAGCGAAGGGACTTCTACACGGAGCATTTGAAGTGAAGGACCGGTCTACAAAGGTTGTATTCCATATTCACTTAGTTATAAAGCTGTTTACACTTTGATTCGTCTAAATCTTTAGTTAAAATTCTGGGGTTAGGGTTAAGTAGCATGGCAATTTTTTGAAAATGGCATGGACGATACCTCCCGAAACCTTGTTGTCGTGCTAGGTAACCCTACAGCAAGTATAGGAATGGCACACTTTGCATCTCTTTATGGAAGGAAGTGTCGATCACCATTAAGTTGGGACGATATCGGAGATAGAGAACTGTTTGGACCTGAGATGATAGTAGCAACAGTGGATGTAGTTCGCACTATCAGGGAAAGAATGCACATAGCCCAAGATCGACAGAAACACTGGGCTAATGCAAAGCGCCGTCACTTGGAGTTCCAACCGGGAGATCATATCTTTTTGAAGAGATCTCCAAACCGTAGAGTGATTCGCTTTGGAAGACGGAGTAAGCTCAGTCCGAGGTATATTGGACCGTTCGACATATTCGAACGAGTCGGAGAAGTGGCTTATCGCTTGGCACTTCCACCTTCAATGGAAGGAGTGCACAATGTATTCCACATATCCCAACTCAGAAGGTATGTGAGTGATACCAGTCATATTCTTGATCACTCCGAGCTCACTGTACAGCCAGATTTATCCTGTGAGCAGCAACCTGTTAAAATCCTGGATAGAAAGATGAAGTCACTTCGGAACAAGGAAGTAAACTTGGTTCGAGTAATGTGGAGAAAAGACCCACCAGGAGAATCAACATGGGAACGTGAGGACGATATGCGTGCAAGATACCCTCACTTTTTTATAAATTAGTCCTTTCAATAATTGTAAATTTCGAGGACGAAATTTTTGTAAGAAGGGTAGAATGTAACAACTATGTTTCAGTGTACAGGAAATTTGTTTAAAAGTTAATGTACAGATAGAGTATTTGAAATCCTGTGTATGCTATAAGTATTTGATTTGCTTTTAAATAGCAAGAAAGCACTTGTAGCTCATTGGTAAAGTCTTGCACTACAGTGACGTAGCCCCTGTGTTCAAATCTCCCCAGCCACATATTATTTTTATTGATTTTTCTTTTAAACTTTTAGAAGCTCAAAAATTTACACGTGCAAAACACGTAAAATGAAAAGTCACAACAAAATCAACTATGTGCACTGAGGTATACCAAGCGACATGAACACGTGGCAGAGATCCACATCTCAACCACCGGATTTGGACCGGCGAGATGTGAAGGGGAGGCCGGCACCGCCGGTTTTGACCGTAGGTAATACTCTGAATTTTTAAACCTAGCACCCCTTGGCCTACCCCACTACCCCCATATTATTTAATTTCTATGCAATTATCCAGAGAGTGATAATTCCTCTCTTAAAACCATTTTCAATGCACATTTTTAATTCTCAATTCATTACCCTAAACCTTAAATTTTCCTATAAATACCACACTACATTTTACCACTCCTCATTCAGAAATCCCATACAAAAACTCTCTAAAATTTCCAAGTCCAAAGTTGTACAAGTGGAGTTAGCAAAGGTCGAAGTTCCGGCGACGTTTCGGGAAGAATCCGGCGACGAAACGACTCCCCGACGATTCCAAAATTTCCCTCTACCTCTTCTCTCTAATTCCAATCAGTAAGTCCCCTCTCCTTTTCTCAATCTTTAGTCTAAAACTTCCACTTTTCAAAACTCGTCGGAAGCGAAGTTATTCCGACTTCCGATTCTCTTTTATTTTAAAACTCAAATTTTTCTTAAACAACACATTACCATCTCTTCTTATATTGTTTAACAAACATAAAACAGCATTCACAACAAGTTTCAATTCAAAATAATATGTATTGCAACATCTATTCCATTTTTACAATAAAATACCATCATATTTATATACGATATTACTTATTCATTTTACCCATATTATCTTTAGAAAACTCACGAGGTAATGACCTACCTCATCACAACACACATTTTTGACATAGCACAATGACTTTTGGAACATTAGTTTGTGGGAAAATACGAGTTTATATTTAAATACCCTAAACATTCAAAAACCGTTTTCTTTAAAAGTGTATTATTTAATTCCTTGCAAATGCGTCAATACAACCCATTTTGGGGAACCCAAATCGGGATGGTGCAGGTTATCGCACATTCTCGGGCCTAGTAGAGCGAGATGCAGACCTCTTCACGGAGCATCCGATCTCGATGGAATTTTTAATGCAATTTTTAAGAAAAATGATATTTCTACTTAATAAATAAAATTTATTTTTATTAAATATATATATGAATATTATCAAAATACCTACTTTAAATATATTATATATATTCCATGTTTTTCTAAATCAAAGGAATCACAAATTTCATGAAACTACCATTACAAATCAATACAATTCCAATATTACACTAAAATACCATATACAATGAATATATCCACTAGAATATTTCACTTTATAAAAATTACAATTATGAAAACCCTAAAAAAGATAATTAAATACTTGAGGTATATTTTGAAAATATATCAAAACTATTTTTCATAAAACCCCCTCAAGTTATATTAATTTACAATAAGGACCCTAGTAAACATAGGTTTAAGCGGGACCAGTTCTCTTGAGGCTCAGGGAGCCGGAGAATATAGGTGCTTGCCTATCTAAGGTAGACAACCTAAAAACGGTGTTATCAATACGGTAATTGTCTTGGAAAAAGACACAAATCATGGCGTCCATATGCAGCAGTTACCGATAACATCAAAACTAATTCAGGATTTCAACTTGTTTTAAAGTGTCTGACTCAGACAGAGTCTTAATCTAATATGGAATCAATCTGACTTGAATTCAATTCAAGTATAACTACAATACAACATGAATCCATTTATACCATAATTAAATCTATATCAACATGACTCGACTGAACCGAACCATGGATATACTCTGTTTACATGACTATCCATTTATATCCATTCTGTTTACATGATATCATGGTTTCGGCAAGTCTTCCATCTATAAAATAAAACAATACAATCAATGCAAAAGACATTACGGGGTTTTAAAGGGGTAGACCGGTACGGAATGTGTTAGAACTAGCACAAGACGGTCACTTTAATACACATAACCTGAATATCCATTGCTGTTGTACCGTGGCTTAACGGTTTCTTGTGCTCCGTATACCTTAGTCTCTGGAATAGTGAGACTCCTCTCGTATACACTGGAATATTTTGTACCTAGCTACAAATAACTGCGTTAACATAAAAAACTCACCAGTAATATTCTCATATATGTCTATTCATCTGTATATTCTTATCTATTTTTGGGACTTACCGAGCGATTGTTCGCTGACGACATTCCTTCTCTTCTTTCTTTGGAATGTTGTCCGGTGGATCGGACTCTCTGGAGGTCGAGCCCAGTACTGAAGACTTGGAGCAGTTCGCCATTGACCCAGAGCTTTAGATACTTGTATATATATTTCTTTTCAGTTCGTGCCATTGTTTAGGCATTGCTTTCCATTCCTATATTTACATTTTCAGTTGTACTTGTAAAAAAATGTTAATAAATAAAAGTTGTTGTTCATTTACATTTATGTCTCTTGTGTGTATTTTATATTATATTGCTTAGTTGCGCTTAGCGTGTTTACTTCTGAGTAAATACGTAGCGGGCCTCGTCACGTCTCCTTACCGTACACTGGAAAGCGGGGCGTGACAAAAACTCTATGCAAGCTCCTGAGGAAAAATACTTCAGCCAACAAGAGAGACTGGAATCTCAAGCTCCACGAGGCGTTGTGGGCGTACCGTACCAAACACCGCACTCCAACTCAGTTCACTCCATACTCACTACTCTTCGGAGTGGAAGTAATACTCCCGCTCGAAGTCGAAGCTCCAAGCCTGAGGATGGCTGTCCAGCACAATTTGACGGAGGAAGAAAACGTCCTCCTTCGGCTCGAAGAACTTGACGTCCTGGAAGAAAAGAGACTCACAGTACAGCAAAATCTGGAGCTGTACCGAGCCCAATGTCATGGGCCTATGATAAGATGACCCGTCTCCGTGCTTTTAAGAAAGGTGAATTGGTGTTGGTTCTCAAAAGACCGATTATCCCCAATTGACATGCCAAGGGAAAATTCGAGCCAAATTGGAAAGGGTCATACGTCATCGAGAAAGTGTTCGACGGAGGATCATACCAACTAATAAGCGCCGAGAGAGAAAACCACATGCCACCCATCAATGGTCGATATCTCAAGAAATACTACGCGTGAATGCTCCAAGTCGT
The DNA here is from genome assembly GCA_030015575.1 of Agapanthus africanus. NCBI lineage: Eukaryota > Viridiplantae > Streptophyta > Magnoliopsida > Asparagales > Amaryllidaceae > Agapanthus > Agapanthus africanus. Next base: position 51,954,468 of record CM057350.1, on the reverse strand, counting down.
AGATGAATTGAGCACACCGGTCCTATGGTCTGGATCATACATCCTGTAAAACCGTATACAATCCACGAGCGCAAATGATCCCTCTCTCTCCCAAGTCCTGCCGGCGAGACTACATCTGAAGTCCTACCGATGATAAAAAAAAGGCATGTCCACAAGCAAAACGGGCACGGATGAAAACCCGAAAGGGCTCCGTAAGTAAAAATAGCAGGACTACCGACGAGTTTGTGAAAACCCGAAAAGGCGCAAATTTGTGAAAAGAGATGAAATACACTCGCAAAGTCCTCTCGACCTTGTGAGGAGAAAATCCCCGCGTGAGATCCTTATGACTCACAAAGGAGCAACACACTTAGGAATCCCCATGATTTCTAAGGAGAAAATACACCTGCAAGATCCTCTCGACTTGTGGGGAGAAAATACTTTTATGAGGCCCTCATGGCTCATAAAATTGAAAAGTCTTAGGTGATAGGGATCTAAACATGTCTCCTAAGCCATCGTTCCCCAACGAGCAATGGCAAATGATGAGTCGCTCATGGCATTATGCTTCAGTGTTAGCGGTGCTGATGCCGACCCAAAACTCAAACCCCAAATTCCCAAACGAAGAATGATGAGTCGCTCCTGGTACCATATTCCAGTGCAGCAATGCAGACGCCAACCAAAACTCAAACTTCAAGATTCCCAACCGGCGAATGATGAGTCGCTCCTGGTACCATATTCCGCTGCAGCGATGCAGACGCCAACCAAAATCCAAATTCTCCAAATTCTCTCAGCCCTCCAGCCGGTCCTCAATTGGACTACCGTATACAATCCACGGGCATAAACAACCTAAATCACACCCATGTCCCACGGCGATCACCAGCCCTGCGGTCGGTCTCCGCCATCGGAATTATGTTTCATTTGGGAAGACCCGCTTATATGTCCTCTGATACATGAGGAGAACATGGCTTACGAGATCCTCTCGACTCGTAAGAAAATACCTTTGTGGGATCCTTACGACTTACAAGGGTCACACTTGGGGGTCCTCACGACTCCTAAGGAGAAAATGCATCTATGAGATCCTCTCGACTCGTTGGGATAAAATGCTTTTATGAGACCCTTACGGCTCATAAAATTGAAAAATCTTAGGTGACAGGGGCCTAAACCTGTCTCCTAAGCCATCGTTCCCTAACGGGCATGGCAAATGATGATTCGCTACTGATATCACATTCCAGTGTAGCGATACTGATGCCAAAATCCCCAAATTCTCCAACGGCAAATGATGAGTCGCTCCTGACACTACGCTTCAGTGTTAGCGGTCCTGATGCCGACCCAAAACCAAATCCTAAGTCCTCCTAGGGCAAATGATGAGTTGCTCCTGACATTATTCCAATGCAGCAATACTGATGCTAAACAAAATCCAAATTCCAAATTCCTTTCAAATTCAAAAGTCCCGCCGAACAAAGCAAAAATCAAACAGATCAAATCAACGTCCCACCCGACAGCACTTCTAAGCTCAAAAGTCTTGCTGGACGGGTAGGGAACTCCCAAAACAAATCAGATAAAACAAGTCAACCAATCACCTCATCGGTGGAATCAAGCTCCACCTCGGAAACAAATCAACCATGACACCGCAAAAAGCAGAACAAGTCAACTTCAATTCCGACACCGCAGAAAGAGGACCAAGTCAAATCAAATCCCGACACCGCAAGAAGCGGAGCAAGTCAACTTCAACCCTGACCCCGCAAGAAGCGGAGCAAGTCAAATCAAGCACCGACCGTCCAAGTCGCTAAAAGGGCAGCACCAACCTTCCACATCACAAAAAGGACAGCACCGACCGTCCAAGTCGTAAAAGGGCAGCACCGACCGTCCAAGTTGCAAAAATGGCAGTACCGACCGTCCACGTCGTTAAAATGGCAGTATCGACCATCCACGTCGTCAAAAGGGAACCCAACCAAATCAAATTCCATATAGAACAAGATCCATCAATTTCATGCACGCAACCCACACCCGCGGTGTGCATTTATTGATGGGGGGCTTTGTTGGGGTCAAAAATCACACCCCGGTTGACCAAGTAAAAATCAAGGTCAACCCCAAACCAAGTGGGCTCAAGCCCAAGTCAAGACCGAGCATGGAAGGGACCGGCCCCATGACAAAAAAAATGAAGCCATAAATTGGTTTAATGTAATTTTTTATATATAGAAATAAATGTATGTAAAATGGGCAAAAACCCAAAATTTTGTAAATCCCATGGTTTATATGCAAAAAGAGATAAGCACATAAGGCATGGGATGGCACAAATTCTATTTGGCAAAGCTCAAGAGGCTAAATGTAAAATGTGTAGCCTATAAAGGCAAACATGATGAAAAAATCAAAAGGGACATTTTTCTCTCTCAAAAAAAATCTAGAGTTTCTGTGTCTCTTTCTCCTTCCTCAAGATTCTAAACCTTCTTTCTTTTTTTATGAATTAAATTAAGAGTTTTAATTCTTCTTTTTCCAAAAAGAAACAGTTTTTCACCATAAAACCCTTAAAGGGAAATTTAGATCTCCCATCAAATCCCCAAAATAGGTGATTTTTAAGCCTCATCCCCCCCCCCCCCAGTTTCCTCCAAGATCCAGCCAACAGAGAGAAGGAAGAAGGAGACCCATCTCCAAAAATCCCACTTTAGAAAAGATCCAAGGCTCAAGAGAAAACTCAGGGCTCAAAGGAAAAGAAAGGGGTTCTCTTTCATCATCTCCGAAAATCTCTTAGAAGTTTAAGTCCAAATATATATATATACATATATATATATATATATATATATATATATATATATATATATATATATAATAATAATAATAATAATAATAATAAATCTTTCTTTTTTTAGAAGTTCAACTCCAAAAATCAATTGAGAGTACAACTCCCGCTGCAGGGGCAAAACCCTTTCGTCCTTCTTTTAGGAGTTTAACTCCAAAAGTCAATTGGGAATACAACTCTCAGTACATGGGCTAAGCCCCTTTTTTCCGCCGGCATCCAGCGCCCACGTGCCGGGCGCGTGAGGCGCCAGCGCCTGGCACGTGGCACCCGGTGTCCCCGTGCCGGGCACATGTGGCGCCGGCGGCCGGCGCCGGCGTGCCGGACAAGTGTAGCGCCGGCGTCCACGCGTCCTTTGGACGCAATTCAACCTTTTTTATATATATACACACTCCACAATATTTTTCCCGTTAGAAAAATTTTCTAACAGGGCGCTGCCCTGCATCCCGCAAGGGGGCTGCTAGCCCGCTTGACCCTCAGCCAGCGGGACCCCCGTAAACTTTGGGAGGCCCCCGATATACCCAAGACCTCTCAAAACACAACACACGCACATTGCACATTGAGTTCGCAAGACCAGTTTGACCCGTCAAACAGATGTTCTTTCGCTCCAAAGACGAGGGGTAATTAGCGGCAGTTTAGTCCGCGGCTGCAGGAGATTCGGATCCCCACAATCAAAAAACCTCCGCCTACTCTAGGCAGGAGGAATCTATAGTACGTCTGACAAGCGACGCGTATTCCCATCTCGATGGGATGACGAAAAACACCTTACAATTACAAGCAAGTCATATGCTGCTTCATGACAGCTGTCAAGTATACTTGTGCACATAAGTAAGAAAGAGGTATTTTTGGGATATACTAAAATACAAATAGTCTTGAGTGTTTCAAAGAATTCTTCATGGGTATAGGGAGGTGTTTCTACTAGGTGAAAATGCCTAGGGATTTTTTCACAAGTTTTAAAAAGGCCGAGGTTTTTCAACAATTTACCCTTTAAATATTTAGGTTTTAGAATAAAAATTTCATGCATGCCTTGAGAGAGAAATTAAAAGGGATGGCTCACACAATGTATTTTTGTGGGTTGTTAGAATTTTGAATTTAAATAATCTAATTGTGATCATCGGGGAAGATGTTGACATCCCAAAAGAGAGTATGTGTTTTTCTTATTTCTTGAATTCTTCTGCTAAATTAAACAGGTCATTGATAAATAACATTAGCTGCATCTCTGAAACTTCCATTATAATTGAAGAGAGAGGAAAAATCTTATTTTAGAACTCAATTTTTTCGCATTTTGGTTGGTTACCACAGTACTCGCATTTTGCATCTCTCCTTTACTATTCATTCTCATAAGAATTACATTTGTTCATGTCCTTCTCGATACACAGCAACCGCATTTGATTGCTAGTGTACAGCTTTGTTTGTATTCGGCAGAAATTATGTACTAATCCAAATATATTTCCATATTTATTTGCAAACTAGAGAAAATGGTAGCAGAGAAAAAACGAGGAGTAGACTTAAGTGTGGAGAATGGGTCTTTTCTATTTTTCTTCTATTAAAATGGAAGTAATTACTTCAGTGCTTTATTATAGAAAAAGTATAACAACACGAGTAGAAATTAAAGAAAAGGAAAAAAATAAAATAAGAAGTCTACTAACATTAAACACCACTCCTCTAAAAATATTATGGCACCCTTCTTACCCCTAAACAATTTCGATTATATAACATCTGTGTCTTCTCGTGATTTCTTTTTGAAAAGGCACCACAGCGTATCCATATCTATTAAAATCTTACTTGATTGGATTTTCTTTTTGTCTGATAGATTATAAGTTTTCGGATATCCAGTCCAATTAGACCACCTTTCACGGATGGCCATCCTTGTGGATGAGCATGGTCCTTGTTCTGTTGCCAACGAAGGTTCAATCCTCAAGCGCACAAATAACGAAGCCAGAAGGATCGATTGTTTTGAATAGGGCGAGTGAGGGCAATAGGGCATGTGTTTCCTTTGTGGTGGCAGCTCACCCTTTTGTTTGGCAGTGGCCCACATCTCCCATCTCTTTGTCCTTTTTGATTCCCTAGTTTCCCAATGGGAGACAACCACCTCATAACAACAATAATGGACTCATTTCATCTCTAAATTTCTTGCTGTTAATTCATATTCGCATTTCTGCATACAATCAGCAATGACAAAAAAAGGATTTATTTCTACCCTTTGGGAAGGGGGGGGGGGGGGGGGGGGGGGGGCCTAAACATAGCGTCAAACAACCAACTCCATTAAAACATCTTAAAGAAACATTAAAAATACAAAAAAGAAAATAAGAGGAAGACAACGAAAAACGAAAAAAAAACCCGGATATATACAACAAGACATTAAAGAAATAACAGCCATAATGACTTCATTCAAAGACATAAAAGAAACAATAGTTAGCATTATCTGAACATCAAAGACATAAAAGAAACAGTAGGCATGATGACTCCATTCAACATTGCAAGCTTATGAAAGCAAACCAGGTAAAATTTTTACTATTTGATTCATATGCATCTTTGATGTTATGTTATACCCATGAGTTCTCAAGGCAAAATTTCTATTCCCTCCTCTCCTTTTAACCCTTGTCCGGGTGTATTGCATCCGGCATATCGAATAATTTCTTGAGAAAAAATAATTCCATGTGCCGACCGTATACACCCGGTCAAGAGAGAAGAAATAGAAGTGTGGGCCCCACACGCTGCCATATGTTGTCCGAAACTCCTTCCTCTCTGTTAGGTTGTGACCCGTATTTTTAGTCTCACATTGGAAATTGATTTGTTGGGTTTCCACATCGGAAGTTGATGAGAAGGTGATGTGAAGTTATGTTATGTATCTGTCACGTGTGGCCTCCACCCCCTAACACTCTCTCTCAATCCGGATAAGAGAGAAGAAATAGAAGTATGAGCCCCATACGTTGCTCAAGTCTGTCCGAACCTTCCCATCTCTATCAACCCAGCAGGTCGAATAATTTTTCCCTTTTTGAGTGCATGACAACAATAAATCGTTGAACGGAAGGTACAATGGATTTGTCTCAAATTGTTGTCTCAAATTGAACCCCGCTCTGTTCTTGATTTGGAGGTGTGCCATGCATTCATATAAGGGCATGTTTTCAGGGCATGTTTGGTTGCAAGATTATGAAATTTGGATTCCAAAATAGTAGGGATGAAAATTTGTGGATTTGGTAATTTGTTGTTTGTTTGGTTTTGAATTTTCAGTATTTTAGATTCTTGTAATCTTTGTTTGGTTGGTAAAAATAAAGTGGGATTTAAATTTAAGGATTTTAGAGAGAAATAGAGAGAGGATTATTAAATAAATAAAATACACAGGTCCCATCTAAAAGTACAATGAATAATGCCAAATCCTTGAAAATACTTTAAAAAATTTAGGATTCAGGAATCCTTGTTTTGTGGTGGCCCCTCATAAATAACAAAGAAATCCTAGAAATCTAAATTCATCAACCAAACACAAAATTATGGAATCCGAGAATTCCACAATCCAAATCCATACTAATCCCACAATCAAACAGGCCCTTGGGGCATGTTTGGTTGCAAGATTATGAAATTTGGATTCCAAAATAGTACGGTTGAAATTTCTGGATTTGGTAATTTGTTGTTTGGTTGGTTTTGGATTCCTAGTATTAGATTTGTAGATTCGTGTAATCTTTGTTTGGTTGGTGAGAAAAAAAAGTGATTTGGATTTAAGGATTTTAGAGAGAGATAGATAGAGAGAGGATTATTAAATAAATAAAGTACACGGATCACATCTAAAAGTACAATGAATAGTGTCAAATCCTTGAAAATTCTTAAAAAATTTTAGAATTCAAGAATTCTTGCTTTGTGATGGGCACCCCCATAAAAAAACAAAGGAATCCTAGAAATCTAAATTTATCAACCAAACATAAAATTATGTAACCCTAGAATTCCATCATCCAAATCTATACTAATCCAAACAGGAACTAATGAAAGCATTGAAGATCCTTGGATAAAATTTAGCGCAAAAGGCCACATAAAAGACAAAATTAAAATAGCAACGTATACAAATTATTTATAATAAAAGGTTCATTGTAGCAGAGGAGAGAGAGAGGGTAGAGAGAGAAAGAGAGAGAGGCGTATGTGATGGCGACGGCGCATTGGGGAGACAGCTGGGTCCCCGTAGCTGTCTTCACTTCATCAATGCCCACTACTCCAACGGCCCCTCCGTCGTGACGTCACTCATCTCTTCTAAACTCATCCACATTGCACTCATCCATTCAAAATATCCTATTCCACATAAAACACACACATAAATATCTCATCAGGATCGACCGTGGCCGCGTGTCTGCGGCCGCTTGACTCAGCCTCGACAGGTGGAATCCGTTCAACTTAACCTACGCCACTCATTCCCTGTTTTACCTTCCCTATTAAACTTAAATACATATCATTACGCATGTCTTCACAATGAAAGATCACTGATTTGATTTCAAACAAAGTTCGCCCAAAAAAAAGCTAAATTCCAAGTAATAAAATCATCATTTTGTAAAATTTAATGAACAACAGGGCAATGGCATATAAAACATATGCACAGTATTTTCACTTAAATCCTCAAACTCATTTACCTAGAACCTCAATACGAGATTAATTGAAAACAAATAATGATGTAAGAGGTATCATGTATTTTGGGATTACAAATATCGATTTTAGAGGACATGATGATAGATCTATGATGATCGTAAAGATAAAAGGTAAATCAAGGTCTGAACCGTCGTAGAATGATGCGTGCTACAGTGATGCTTTCCAGATCCCACAACGACAATATCGACTTAAAATTCGTGCTCATTAAATAATATATATGAAGTTCGAGGAGCCTAATTAGCCTATCTTTTATCTAAAAAAAATATATTGACATAAAATTATTCAAAATACAGAGGATTAAATACGGATTATTCCTCCATATATGACTACTTACTGCTAATAGACATAACAAAAAACTCTAGAGCTTCTTTTTTGACCAACCGTATTCATTATGAGAAATTATTTGACGCATCAGAATGAAGAGTTTGGAACATCCTTAATTTTATTTACATCTGTTATGTGACCGGACACATATCACAAGCGCAACACACAAATTTTCCAGCCACATGAGATAAAATCATGGTTTTTTTTTGAAATAGGATAGTTTTAAATTTATATTATTAAAATAGGGTAGTTAAAATTTATTTTATAAAAATAGGACGGTTTGGTGGACCCCGTCCCAATCCCCGGTTTAGAGGGCGGGTTCTAAAAACCCGCCCTCTACCTATTATAGGGGAGGGCGGGTTCCAAAAACCCTGGAACCCGCCCTCCCCTCATTTTTGAAGAGGGCGGTTTTTGAGAACCCGTCCTCTTCTTTGTAAAGGAGAGGGCGGGCCCGCCCTTTTTAAAAAAAAAAATTTTTAATTCCGTTGGGCCCACAAACCATCCTATTTTCATAAAAAAAAAATTTACTATCCAATTTTAATAATAAAAATTTAAAATCACCCTATTTCAAAAAAAAACCCTAAAATCATCAATGCCATCTCCTCTCATGGGGCCCACAAGCGCCGCGGCCTCTTCCCTATGCGCCCTACAACACTAGCACACTACATTATGGCACACTCCCCCATCCATCAAATTATCAAAACCTAAAATTAGACGCATACAAATTGAAAAGGATAGCTACAAAAAAGGTTGAAAAGATAGCTCCTTTTTTCTATCAATTGTGATTGCAGCGAATGTTGGAGACTGGGAAGCACAAGAAGAAGGAGAATCGATGGAGACAAGTTTTGTTGGACCTTTTCCTCCTCGCAAGCTGCTGCGCGCCCTCGAGAGCACGACCACCAGAGCCTTCTATGGTGACTAAAAATCTCATCTTTTTCCATTTTTATAGACAAAGTTTTGTTAAAGCTGTGTTTTTATGTGATTTGTAGGCATGGGAATGAGAAGGATGTTCCCATTCACAGCAGCACAATGGCAGGAGCTGCAGAGGCAAGCTCTCATCTACAAGCACTTCATCTCATCTGTTCCTGTTCCTTGTGATCTGCTTCTTCCTTCTGCTGCCAAATCTTTTCCTGAGGCTCCTACCATTTTTCTTCCTCTTTCTACAAGTAATCTCCCTTTTTGCCTTCGTGGGTTTGTTGCCAGAAAGGATTTCTGTTTTTCTTTTTTTGTGAATATGAAAGGATTACTCTCTTTTTTTGATACATTTTTATAAACCTTTGTCCCTTTTGACGCCAACTAAGAAAACCCATTTGGGTTTTATAAACTATCATTAGTTTTGATTGAGAATGGGAAGGTTAGCTTTTGAGTTGGGGTTTAAAGAGATGAGGTAGAAATAGGAATAAATCATTTAGGTTTTTGTACATTGTTTATGTTTCATTTTTATTTTCAGTGGTTGCTGGCAGAGATGGTGGAGGTGGAGGTGGTGGTGGTGGGATTAGCCTGAAGTTTATGAGTGGAGTGGATCCGGAGCCGGGGAGGTGCAGGAGGACGGATGGGAAGAAGTGGAGGTGCGCGAGAGACTCGGCGCCGGAGCAGAAGTACTGTGAACGACACCTGCACAGGGGGCGCCCTCGTTCAAGAAAGCCTGTGGAACAAAGGATTAAGACTAGTGCTAGATGTGGCAAGCCTAGTCCAGTTGTGGCATCGGCGCAAATTGCATCAGCCGCCCCCACTGTTTTGGGGGCTAGTATCGAGTTGAATCTCCCCTTTCCGTCCATGGAATCGAACGAGGAACCGAGGTAGCTATGCTCATCTTTTCATAAGCACTTTGATAATTTGTTTTCAAGTGCATTGGGGGGTTTAGTTCTTGGAATCTAGCTAATAAGTGGACTAAAATGCGTACTGAAGCAGGACATTGGAGAATTGCTTCCTCATGTTTTCTATTATCAAGGAAAACATTTGCTAATTAAGTTTTGCCATCACATTACAGTGTTTTTGGTCCTTTTGAATCAATGTTTTGTAACATTATAGGAGTGTTATGCTATTAGGGAATATAAGTCAGTTATTACACTATTATTTATGTGCTCAGAATTGTGATACTATTGGGGATATAAATCATATATCACAATATAGTTTTGTTGGAGAGCTAATATATTTTAAAAATTAGCCTGTAGCATCTATTAAGGGGGTAAAGAAGTGTAAGAAGGAATGTCTCCCAAGATTTTTCACATTGAAGGAAAGAGATCCTTATCAAAAGAAGAAATGACTAATGAATCTAGGGTAAAGAAACCTAGTGCTCGCAAACTATCAAATATGTTGATGCATTGTGAATATTAAGTATTGCGCAATAACATTGAGCAGTGTTCTCTTATTTCATTGGTTGAAATCTTTCTCAACAGTGCATTTGGGAGGATTGAACCAACGACCATTCACTTAGAAAAAGAGTTCTCTTTAAGCTAAGCAGACTTGCACATGAAGAATTCTTACTCTACACATGAATTATGTTGTCCTTGTCTCATCTCGTGTTTGTTTTTAGACAAATATATATCCTGTTTGTTTAAAGATACAACTGTTCATTAACAGCAAGAGATACATGAACATACTGAATATGTATAAATGTGCTATACTGAATATCTCTAATTGTGCATGAAATTCGAGTACTATCCTTTAAATTATGTATTATCTCGTTTATAATAAAAGAAAAACCAAGCTGACCCATTTTTATTTTCGGGTTTTTGCCTTTTTGGTGCTATTTACAACTTTTGGACTTGCTTCTGATCAGAAGCTGGATTCATGTTTACCAAATATGGATATTCATTTCTACATTCTATGGAAAACATTATAAACAGTTCTAAAGTAAAATGTGCAAATGACTCCCAACTTATAAGTTTGGTTTTGCTTTTGTTTCTCATGAAAACCATCAGGTCCCAAGACTGGATGAAGAGCTACACAGAGAATTTGGCATCGAGCAGACAATGGGAGATGATGCAGTCCAAGATGGGATCAAAATATGATATGAATCAAGGTATGCAACATCATGAAGAATTGCCCAATTTGAACTACACTGACACGAACAACGCCTGGTGCTCTTTTCTCAACCCAAGTCTCTCGCCCTTGGAAGAAACTAGTGCCGTTGATTATGTAGAGCCGCCAAGGAGGCTGAATGACGACTCCTCGGTTTCCTTAAGCTTGTCAATGTCCAATTCCATTGAAGAAGAAACCGATCAAATTCCAATGAGGCTTGGTGGTCCCTTAGCTGAGGTTCTTCAATCGAGCAACATCACATCTCCGCACAATAGTCACGATGCTAGTCCCCTCGATAGCCCGAGTGGAGTTTTACCAAAGGCAACTCTTGTTTCGTTCTCAGATGGCAGTAGTAGCTGTAGTAGCCCACGATTCGCTGCACCATCTGGCGCAGATTTTACGTTTCAGTGGATGAACTTGAACAAGTGAAATGTGCTTTGAAGATGACGTGTTTGTTTCTTTACTTCTTACTTTGATGCTTTATATGTTCGTTACCTTTTCAAGTCTTGTTGTGGATTATGTCTTTCTTGCTGTTGAAAGAATGAAAAATTGGATCCGGAGATTTCCAAGTTATTCATGTGATTAGTTTAATTTCTTGTTTGCTATGCTGCTTTCATTTGCAACTGTATATATGTTGGGCAATTCACTGTGTTGAACTTTTTCGTCTAAGGAACAGCTTTTGAACTCAATGCAGTGTCTTCATCCTATTTCTTGAACAATTTACCGAACTTTACATAATGCTGTCTGAGATAATAATGTATTATTATAACATTGTGTATGGGATTTCTGCATCCTTTCAGGGTCATGTCATCGCTTTTTGTTGGTGCCAAGAACTTGATTGTCGATGGAGAATGAAATCCTTGGATGCGTTGTCGTTTGATGGGTATACTGTTTTGGTTGACAGGTTCCAGAGAACAGATGATTTTCTATGTAGAAAGGCCGGCAGGAGGGAATTTAGATTTAACGGGATCAGAAATATAAAAAATCATATGAACAATGGTTTTAGATATCTAATAATAAAATTAAATGCAGGTTTAGAAATATCATCTCCAATGTGAGAGGTCGCAAGTTCAATTCCAGAACAAGGTTGATTTTAAAAATAAAAAAACACCATTAAAAGCCCTAAAAAGCTTTCATGACATTTCAGGAGCATCACAGTTGAGAAAAATGTATCAGAATCAAAATACTAAACGGTTCATACCAAAATTTAAAATGTCAAATACACTATTCAAAGCAAAATTTAAAATGTCAAATACACTATTCAAAGAAGTTCGCATACATTCAGACATTTCTTCTATCTTGAATTCGGAGCGCACGATGCTCCTTCGGATTTCAGGAGTTCGTCTGATCTGAGGAAGAAGAGCATTTGAGGATCACATAAGAATGGATAATAGTAGACAAACGTTAAATATTAAGGTTTTTATGTAAGCAGAATTGTTACTGGAAATGATAAAACAGTGATAACCAATGATGACAGCCACATCGATTATTAGTGATAAAACAGCTTGGTTCTAATTCTTGCTGCCATCCTATGTACCCTTTCGATTTTGAGCTCCGCATTTATGGGAGTTGGAGGTAATGGTACTTGCTCTTGTTAAAGTTTAAGCAAATTGTCTATGGTTTGTGCTTCGGAGATGATCGCATTGTTCGGAAATCGTTTTCCCTCCCCTACCTCTTTTTAGGTTTGGGGAGAGGGTTGTTTTGATGCATAGCCACAACTTAGAAGACACTGTTATCTTCCGTAGTCCTAACTTACAAGGAATAGATGGAGTATTTTCAATATTCCCGTAATGTGTAAGCTTTCTCCTAGGAATTCAAAACCAGCAGCATGGAGTATAACAAGAATGCAATTAAAATGTGGCTAGAATAATAAAACGATGACCGACAAGCATAGTATGGACCGAAAAGAAAAGGTGTGTGTGTGTGTATATAATGGAGGAAAAAGGCCCTAGGAGGCTTTTTACGCTAGGTGGCGGCACAAATCACGACCTCCATCATTTTATTCGACGAGCGGCACCGGCCATCTTGATTTTCATGGTCTAACACGTCGATACACCAAATTTCATATGATTCCAACATCTTTTCGCCGTTGATTTAGTGGGTGCAAAATTAACGGTTTACCGACAATAGAACATTTTATATTGCTAAATCAACGGTGAAATGGTGTTGTAATTATATAAAATTTGGTGTATCGACAATTTTGAGGAAGGAGACCAAATTGATAGGCGTCGATCGTCGAATAAAATGGAGGACATGTTTTTTGCCGCCACCTAACGTAAAAAACTTCTCATGATCTCTTTCTACCATTAGAGAGAGAGAGAAAGAGAGAGTGTGTGTAGAGAGAGAGAATAATGGAGGAAAAGGATTTTAGGAGGCTTTTTCGTCATGCGGCATAAAAAACTGCACCCTCCTCCGTTTTATTCGACGGTTGGCACGCATCATATTCTTCTTTATCATGTAAGATGTGGATACACCAAATTTCATGTAATGTTACCATATTTTCACCGTTGAATTAGTGGGTGCAAAATTAACGGTTTACAACGAATTTCGACGATCGGCACCGCTCTCTATATATATAAGAGGGGGGAGTAAAGTTGCCATGGGAAAGAATTTCCTCCTATGGTATCAAAAAATTATATCCTTCATGATTTTTTTTGACAATCGGCATCCATTACCTCCATCTTTATCATCTAAGACGTGGATACAACAAATTTCATGTGGTTCTATAATCTTTTCGCCGTTGATTTAGCGGGTGCAAATTAATGGTTTACCGATAATAGAACTTATTACATTGCTAATTCAACGGTGAAATGGTGGTATAATCACATCAAATTTGGTGTATCTACATCTTAGATGTAAAGATGAAGATGACGAATGCCAATTGTCGAGAAAATGGTGGAGGGGATAGATTTTTTATGCCACCTAACGAAAAAACCTTCTATGGCATCTTTTCTTCATTATATATATAACAGATCCTATAGGGCGGGTTCGCATTTAAAAAAATGCGAACCTGAATGATGGCCGCTGGATCATATATTCATAATCAACGTTAAAATTAATTCAGCCTGATAAATTATTAATAAAAAGAAATTAAATATTCTACATCTTGATTTTAGGGAAAAAATCAAGAAAAACATCAAATTCTTTAGTATTATCTACACAATATGTAGAGGTAGCATGTTTACTTTCCGTTTATTAACAATTTGTTAAACTGAATTAATTTTAATCTTTGATTAAAAACACAAGATCCAACGGCTCTCATTCAGGTTCGACAATTAAAAATACTTTTAAAATATCAAAAGGCGCTTAAATTAAATGAATACAACACCATCAATTAGCTAACTCGATTATCTACGCAACAATATAGGTCTCCACACATAATCAAATGTGTATAAGGACATACAAGTGTTTCAAATCAAGGATTGCCAGACAATACTTCTCCGGGCTGCAGTCCATAACTATATTTCTATCCAATTTTCAATATCGTAACATGTCAATGAACAGAATAAAATTACATATGTCTATAGGATATTTAATCGGTTTCAATACGATCCCTAGAACGACACGATTCAACTTATATTTAATTAATTATGAATTTCATGGGATAGCATGAATGGTAAGTTCCAGATTTCACTACGCCAATTGGGGTTGTCATTTCATGTGCGAAACATTGACATTTAACAGTAAAGGGATTCATTGATTGTAAATTATGGCATTTTAAACTAGGTTTTGGTTTAGAGTTTTGTATAGACCACATAGCACCAATTGCATGAATTTTCAATTATCCAATACGTTAACCCTTAAGTAAAGTAATTCTATATAATATTAGCATGATTTAGCAAGTGTAGGGGTTTTACTTGCCCAGCAACGATCGGCGGCACGGCAGCGACGATGACGGTAATGGACAACACGGGCACAGGCCTCGGTTGATCTTGGGCTTGACGACTCAGCATCGGCTAGAGCTCGAGTGCAGCGGAGAAGGGCTTTAGGCTCGATGTCTCGACTGCGGTGGTCCATACGGCGATGGCTTGGAGCTCCGGCGGAGTGAAGGCGGTGAAGTTGCGGCTGAAGAAGTCAAGGAGAGAGAGACGACGACGAAGATGACGAGGACGGTCGGTGCGAGCTTAGTGTGGTGATGGAGATGGTGCAATGAGGTTGTGGCGGTGGTCACTGTGGGAGATGAGGAGAGAGCTTGAGAGAGTGGTCGGTGGTGGTGTTGAGGGTGTCGATGAGCTGATCGACAGCGATGAGAGAGTGGAGAGAGAGAGAGAGAGGTGTGAGAACGAGAGAGTATGGAGAATGAGAGAGATTTGTGTTCTTTAGGTTTTTTTTAAAATAAAGAGATAGATGATAGAATTTGGGAATTAAAGGGAAATAAAGCGAGGATTAAAAGAAGTATTATTTGGAATTTATTAGGAGTTTTGAGAATTGATGAAGGATTGTTCAGTTTATATTTGCAAGGGAATTTGAAATTTGAAACGACAAAAAGGAGAAAAGTAACATTGAAGAAAAGAAAGAGTTGATCAGCCCTGGGCTATAAGGATTGGGTTGTGGGTTTGGGCCTAGGGTATTATTTAAGTTGGGATATTAATTTGGGTTTGATATTAATCTGAAAAAAATATTTATTCAAATATAGATTTTGACGAGTACAAAAAGAACGGGACATTACACACGATTTCATGAATACATTATGGGTTACAAATTCAAGTTAAGTATCATGTCAAGTTCATGTATGCATGTATTCATAGTTCAGTAAGGTTCATATAAAACATATAATATCTAATTATGTTATCATGTACATGTTGAGTATACACGTGCTTTGATATAAATGGGTTCCAACAATAATATTCAAGCTTAGTTTTCCACATATCTTAACATGCCCCTCACGTGCAGCAACAGAAAGGTCCGACAAGGGTCGGACTCTCCGAGGGTGCATGAGCTCAAGAGCACAGATCGCGCAAGGCAGAGGTGCGGTCTGACCTGGCTCCGATAAGATGTTAAATTTCGTGCATTGATATAAGTGTGTTCGAATAACAAGACCCAAGCCTTGTTGAGATCTGGCCCATTTTATATTTTATACCAATATACCTTTTATAGTTTTCTCGATTTGGACTATTTTGATGCACATATATTAACATTATACATAATAAAATAACTAAAAAGAAAATAACAGGTGCTTGGATCAAGATTTTTTTTTTTACTTGGATCACATAGAGAGATCCAGAGAAAGATATTTTACTTCCTTGATACTTGGTGAGGTATAATTAATAAGCAGCACTAATCTCAGAGTATTAACCCTTGATTAACTCTTCAATTATAACCGGAAGTGGAAGGGGAAGTACACGTAACAAGCAAGATTTAAGAAGATATTTTAATGAATTAGTTAAAACGATATAGGTTTTAAATGTTTTTCATAGGCCTTCTTATTTAAAAAAATTTAATAAGTTGGCTATTTTAAATAAATTTTACCAATGGATTATTATTATCTTAACTAAAGCATTTTAAGATAAGTTTCAAACTAAAAATTAAAGTGATTTAAATTAAAAAACTAACAAATCTATTTATCTTAATTTTTATATTTTTAAAATTTAATTATGTGCATTTTACGTGCATAAAAGATTGACATGTGATTACTTAGATGGCGACAAATTAATGGGTTGTTTTTTAACATGGTGACTAAGTCCCTCCTTTAGCATTAATAGCAGAGAAGAAATTAAATATTCACAAAAAGAACTCTCCCATCCATAGATTTTTACAAACTACATGATATATGTTGGCATGGCAAAAGATTTGAAGATATTAGATTTGTAGTGAATTTTAGTTAAGACAATCAAGATTTCCGCATCACGCTAATATTTTGATACACGCTAATATTTTGATACACGCTTGCAACGAAACTGTGAGGTTGGGACGTAGAAGGGGAAGTAGCCACAAATTAACACTTTCCGTGTAAATTCATGTGTTTTTTGAGTGCATGGGTGTGGTGTGTGCTTTGAAAGAGAAAAGGGTTTGAGCCAGTTCTTTGAAAGAGAAAAGGGTAAATTGTCAAAAAGCTTCCGGTTCGTTTCAAACTTGTGTAAAATCCCTTGTGACTTTTGATTATGTTAATGAACCCCGGGCCCAATCAAAATCCCATGCATATCAATTGACTGTAATATCTAAGCAGTTGCAGTTGTCTGTAATGTCTAAACGGTTGCATATAATATCCAAGCAATTGAGGAAATATAAGAGCTAAATGAAATACTGGTAGATTTTTTTCCGCAAAGATTTTGAACAATAGGCTCTTTCCAAGCATTTTGAAAATTATAGGGCTTTTTAGACAACTACAGAGCAGGCCGGGGGCTTTTTGACAGTTTACACCTAACAATAAAGGGCAACCTCGTCCCGCTGTACCTAGAGGCCCAAGCCCGAAACCCTTCCCCCAAATTATATCTTCCCCAAAATATATCCCTAGGGTTTGTCAATGTCGGCGACCACCACCACCACCGGCGGCGGTTGCTATGCGAAGAAGAAGATCATTCTGGTGGGTTCCAGCAGCGTAGAAGAGTTTGAGGTCGAGGAGCCTGTGGCCATGGCGATGAAGACGATCTGCTACTTGATGATGATGGAGGAGGAGGAGACGTGACAATTAAGATCCTATTAGGTTCGTCCTTAACCAAACCAAGAGCGAGATCTTGGCGAAGGTCGTCGAGTATTGCAACAAGCACTTCGCATCATCATCGTCATCATCCGCTCCTTGGATGTCTGAGGATGAGCTCAAGTCTTGGGATGCTGATTTTATTGATCTCCCAATTCGTACGTCCGTTCTTCTCATCAATGTTTGTCCCTCGCCTCTTTCTCCATTTTATTTTGGTTTCAAAAGTCAAATTAGGGCAGGCAAAAGGATATGTTCTTCTATAGTATCGTCTGATCATGGAATGCAAATGATATTAAATAATTCCTTAAGATGGCTTCGTACTCATAATACATTATGGGTCAAAAGTCATAATGTTAAGTATCATGAACGTATATAAAGATCGAATGTGCCTTAATTATAAGACAATGTTGAAATGGATGAGTGGTAATGTCGTAAGGGTTTAATTTGAAATGAGTAAAAAATTTGAAGACATCAGTTCTGCTAAAAACACACTAATGAATTAATACCTTATCTTTTTGTATGGGATACATTCCTATTATAACGTTTAATAGTTTTTCAAGCAGTGTTTAGTGGTTCAAATTGCCCAAGGTTTTGTTTGCAGAGAATCCAAGTTCTGACACTGTTTGAAAAGAAATGGAAGAAATGGAAGAAAAACAAAAGAAACTCTTTATTATCGAACTTCTATAATTACAAAAACATTCACACTTCTCTGAGCAACACATTTCTCGCTTCACTTATACTCATAATAAATGGCTTGGAACTCTCACTCTCACCATACTACTCTCCGTTGCTTCCACTCAAGCACACATTCTGTCACTTAGCACTTGTGTGCGCACTTGCTTTCTTTCTTGGTTACAACATGAGAGAGTAACACTCTATTTATAGGCATCCATCGCTCACAGCCAATTGGCTGTTAACAATAGACACAATCCTTGGGTCTTTTTGTTTAACTTGCAGCAAGGGAGAGAGAGAGAGGGAGGGAGGGAGAGAGAGAGAGAGAGAGAGAGAGAGAGAGAGTATGGATGCTGTTTTGTTTTGTTTTATACTTATGAACTTGATGAAAAAGACACTGATGTGTCTTGCTAACTATGCACTGATTTTTGCAGAAAAATAATACATGTTTTGAAATTATTTCAGTCAATAATAGGATGCCACTGATCTTTTCCAATCTGCATTTTATTGTTATCAAACGGGTAGGAAAAGATTTGAAAATTCCGAGTTTGCTAGACCTAACTTGCCAGAAAATCGCTGATGTGTGGAAGACGAGTGTCGGCAATCTTCGCGTGACATTCGGCATCCTTGATGATTAGGAACAAACAGATCCTCAAAAGCATTCCCTTCTAGTAAAGGCATAGTCTTTCATTTTTGGTATGCATTCCTTAATTCTTTAGCAAAGGTTCACATTGTAGACTGAATGCTAGCCTATTGACTTATAATTGCACTTGTTTTTCTTATGGCGAAATGGTAGTACAATAGTTAATGTTTCAAGACCTTAGCACATAAATACCAAAGTATAAAATCTAGCACATAAGTTCTTTATTCCTGTTTAGCAGTATAGTGACTGGCATTGTTAGCGGCGAAAACGTAAATAAACTCTTACTTCTTGACCCTACTAACCCTTTGACTAAGTTGACCCGGGAATAAAAAATTAAAATCTCTCCAAAAATAACTTCTCCCCCTGTCCTTTTCTTGCCTAACCCCTTTCCCCTTTCATCCTAACCCTTCAATTCTCTATAATCTCCTTTTCAGTTCCTTCTAGACTTCTCCTCTTTTTTCTTAATGTAATCTCCTTTTCTATTCTATTCTTCTTCTGTTTTTGCTTCTTCCTTGAGTTGACATTGAGCAGCAACCTTTTACATTCCCTTCTGGATTTTTCTCTTCCTCTCCTTCATTGACTTCTAAAACTCTACACATAATTTTAATCCGTAATCCTCTTTTCTTTCTACTTCTTCAATGATTTGTATAACAAAACCCACTCTTAAGCTCCAAAAACCAATTCATCAAGTATCCATAACCTAATTCTCCTTTCACCTATAAACGCCCCCCCACAAAAAAATAAAATAAAATAAAATAAAGCAAGATAGAAAGGGGAAAAAACATAATTCTTGTAAGTTTTAATTGCCTCCTTGCAGTTTTTCAGGTTGCAATTGTAGTCTACTTGATCTTGGCAACCATTGAAAAAAAAATAAGGAAAAAAACCATGGATTAAGAAAGGGCCCAGGGCTTAAATATTTAAGATGAAAAAGAAGCCTAACTTTTATTTTTATAAAGAAGGCCAAAGAAGCCGATAAAGCTCATATGAGATGCACATGAAAAATCTCAAATTGAATATTTGAACTCCATGATTATGGTGGGTAGCAGAGTGCTGACTGAGGAAAAACTTTATGTACAGCTTGAACCTTAGGCACTTTTTTTTTATTGCAAAGAAGCCCACCGGCCCCGTGTGCCCCTCTTCGAAGCACTAAATGGGAGATCCCGGGTTCGATCCCGGATCGCCCCCCCCCCTCCCCAAACTCCTGTTGCCCACCACTGGGCTATGTGCCTTGCACAACCTTAGGTACTTAAGTGCTAAGGTCATGACACATGGAGCATGTTATAGGAACTTAGCATTATTTGTTAATGCTTTAGTTACAAAAGGATATGTTTTTTGTTTTATAAAGTTTCGAAGGATTTTGATGGTTTTAATTTTCTGATATCGATTTATCATGTGAGCTGATTGTAGTTTGTTTAAGTTTCATGGTTTATATGTGTGCTGGTTATGATTTACTTTGTTGTTCGTTGTGATTATTGATTATCATCTGTGTAGTAGTTTGTGCTCTTGACTTTAATTGCTCTCAACTATATGAGCATTTTTAGAATTACACGATTGGTTCACAATGAGGACTGAATGCCAAACTCTGGACTTCTGCTCCTGATTTTTTGTTCTTTTGACTGATATTAGTTTCAAAGGATTTTGATAAGCATAACAAGAACCTCTCTCTCTCTCTCTCTGTGTGTGTGTGTGTGTGTGTGTGTGTGTGTGTACCCAAGATCTGCACTCTCATTTCCACTCCCTAAAGCTGGTGCGTGTACCCAAGATCTGCACTCTCATTTCCACTCCCTAAGCTGGTGTGTGTACCCAAGATCTGCACTCTCATTTCCACTCTCTAAGCAGTTAAGTTAAACCTGAAGAAAATGTCGCAGAGAGAAGCAATTTTACCCCAATATGACTACAACAATTTTGCCTCAAGTCAAACCTTGCTTCATTTAAGTTTAACCTGAAGCTGAAATTGTATTTATGCTTTAGGTAAACCATGATGTCTGAATACACAGTTTCGCCTGAGTTGAAATGTTGTTTGGCAATATGGTTCAATCTTTAATTATCGACAATTTCCAAAACCATGGTTTCATGTAATTTGGAGTCTTGCAAATTTCCAAAAACATATGAATCCTGTAGGGGGAAATACAAATAGCAAAATTTTTTGGGGACTTCAATCTACATTTGAAATCTACTGTCTGTCTTCTGCCTCAATACGACTACAACATGCAATATTATAGCCTTTTAAGATCAAACACATACTAATCATGGAACTAGGTTCAGGCATATTCATGCAGAATTATTATTGTAAAATTTGCAAATTCAGAGGGACGCCTGCACGCACAAACTCGCACACACTATATGTATGTATGTATGTAATGTATGTATGTCGTTGCATTATTACATAAAAGTCCAATATGAAAAGACCAATTAGCTAATGAGTTATTATTTTCTTTCCCATGTTGGCCGAAGGTTTTGATCATGTGCTATTTTTTACTCAATTCTCATGAACTATCTATTTTGATTGGTGTCGCAGTGATGGTAGATTTTGTGCATGTTGTTACGAAAACTTCTGACAAAACCAACCTCTAAGTTAACGTCTCAAACACAGATATGGGTGAAAATATTGTCATATGACATTCCTCTCTTATGGGGTCCTAAACTCAGTTCAATGAAAAAACACGTTATTTATAATTATTATAGTGTAACTTACCATAAAATATTACTGAAGATGAAGTTCGCGAGCTATTTGTCGTCCATGGATCATCAAAAGCTTGGGATGCATCCTTCAATTCTTTATGAAAGTTCACATTGAGTACTGAATGCTAGGCTATTGTACTACTAAATCTGATTAAATTCAAAACTGATTACATTCTGCTGAATTCAAAAGTTTCTAAGCAAAATGAATGTCAATATGCAAAAGTTTTACAAAAAAAAGCCTGGAAAGATTTCATCTACACAATTAATTAAAATGGAAGAATCTAAGGAAGTCTGTTAAAAGTTGAGAAAGTTTGAGCAATAGATTGCCATCATGATTTTTTCCATTTGTTAAGTGGAGGCAACTATTGCAGATGAGGCCCATAGGATGCAACCTTGATGACCATGTTGCATTAGGGTAAACAGATACTGATAATCCAGTCTAACTTCGTATCTGTGTCTAAATTTTATCAAATATGATTTTCATTACTTATGACTATCCACATATGTATCCGCATCCGTTAATAGCTACCGGATATGGGATCGTTAACACCTTTTTCGCTTCGGTATCCGTATCTGATTCCAGAAGGAGTAATATTTTACATAATTGGGTATATATTTCTACTATTTATTTCATATACATAGCCGTATGTGATTTTTACCATATATGTATAGTAACTCTCATTTCCCATAACTATTTGTATCTATATTCAAATCCGTCTATGACTTCCGGGTATGGATATGGTGACATTCATATCTGCTCCATATCCAATCAGTTTATATCCCTAGGTGGCTATAAAGGAAGACATTTTTTTTCTTTTCAGCATGCTCATGCAACCAAGAAGCAACCATCCATAGGATTCTGATAAGAGCTTATAACTAAAAGAGAGGAAAAGATTATATAAGGTTTTGTAAAAGCGTTAATCTTCTTTTTTGATGCATTGATACGATCTGAAAAGCTGATCAGTCGAATGAAATCACAAATGGTAGGTAATTGAGCCCAATCAAGTAATTTTGCCCATGATGGTTGAAAGTCGTCGTGTGAGTAGTTTTGGTGTTACCGGTATTTTTATTTGGCCCTAGTTAAAGTTATCGGTTACTAAGATCTTTAATGTGATAGTTGCATTTGGCTCGTTATGCAGATTAATTTGAGGATACTTCTAATTGAATTAGATCCTAGTGGACAGGTGTTTCAGGTTGTTATATGATTGAATGGTTGACACACATCTCAGGCAGCTTATCAGATAATTTACAGAATAATGACTGTAATGTTCGCATACTTTAGGCCAAATAGTTGGGAGCGTACGGTCGGAAAGTTGTAAAGCATTGAAGTTGTTGCAGGAAGGTCAAAGTTCGACGCATGCAAATATCACATGAGAAGTGGTCTATTGAAGCTAGAGGAGATTAATTGAACCACATATTTCCTCGGAAGATTCAACAGACTTTTGGGGATTGTAAGAGGGTTCAAGCAAACCAATTGGGTATAAGAAACTAGAATGTAGGTTACATGTGTGCTAAAACTAGAAAGATCAGGAATGAATGCATTGGAAGGTGGTGTAAAAGTGTTGAGTAATGCAAGGAAAGATCAAGTTCAGTTGCAGAAATTGAAACACAGTGATACTGTTCAGTGTTGAAATAGTCCAAGGGTAATAAGACGACCAAGTTTGCAATAAAAGTTCGTTGCTTTTATTTTAGTTAACAAATTCTATGAATCTATTGCAGGATAAAAGCATCTTGATAAGTAATATTGGTCAAAAAATATACCTGCAAAATTGTCACAACACATTTTGGTTAATTGCACTAGAATTTGTTCCAAGAATATCCATAGCATGATTTGAAATCTCGGCCGATCCCGATCTCAAAAATGGCCATCTGGGTCCGATGTCTAATAATACTTAATAGTGAGTAATATTTGATTTACCCTTTTATTAGTGGGGATTTAATATTAAATATATTAATATTTAGTGGATCTATTAATGGTTTAATGGACGTACTAATGGTGTAGTGGGTATAGTGTAGGTTGTCGGGTTATTTCGGTTAGTTTGACCTCGTTAATACAACTTTTAGACATCATATCATTTATTATAGAACTTGTCAAACTGTTTTGAGTTATTTTAATCGTTTGTTTTTTTTATATTAAAAATAACTAATTATTAAAAATTCTTTTTCTCAAAAAATATATACTCCAATGTTCCAATCCGAAAGGACTGAGACACTGAGATTGCCCACTTCGATCCCAAAAGTGGCCGTCAAATACCGGCCTCAATAATGAGATTTTAATCCTTCATCTATACATGCATGTTTATCTAGCGAATTTTGCTTTTAACTTTACTATATCACTTATGATTGATTTAATCTAACAATACAAGATCTGGACACAGGTGGAAGTGGAGAAATGACCATAAACTCATTTGCTGCTGGGATATGGTCACTGGTCAGTGCCAGATGCTCATAAGATACTAACTTTGTTCAAAATTAGTAAATGTAAAAATAACATTTCCTTCATTTGTGTTGAAATCTTGATTATGACAATGATGAAAAGCTTTTTTCCTTCTAATTTTTGTAATCCAAAATTACATTTTCAAGCTTGCTATATCCAACTTGCTTAAATGCTATGAAAGGGGGATTAGCTCAAATGGTAGAGTGGTCGCTTAGCATGCGAGAGAGGTATGGGGATCGATACCCCACATCTCCAATTTTTTGTTTAGGTTTTTTATTTCCCCAAAACAAAAACACCTCCATTTTTTATAAAAAAATCCCTACCGAGAGGGGTGCTATGCTTGTTGAAAGATTCATCTGAAGATAAATTAGTTTGTCCATTGCATTATTCTATGCAACTTTTTCGCTCATTTCGATTTAATCCCATTTTTAACTGCTGAAATAGATTTCAAGCCAAGTCGCTTCTGATGGTTTCCTTTGTTTGGAAACCTTAGCAATGCCGTGTGTTTGGTTGAGATTTGCCATTTAGTAGTAACATTGTATGCCCCTACTGAATTGAAGGTATGCTTGAGATGTGCTATTTAGCAGGAACATTGTATTCCCCTACTGATAATTCTTCAAGAATTGAAGGTACGAAGAAAGGAATCGAATGATGTTGGAAAACTAATTGCATTGACTTCCCGTTTATGTTCCGTTTTCTGGTCTTGTATGTGTTTGTATACAGATAATGCCATGACCTTACAGAATTCAAGCTCGATGCTTTAATAGACGTGGGGGCTACTGCAGTGGTATTCACCAATTTGCGTTGAACTAGTTTAGGGTGGAGGTCATAATCAATATCTCAATTGGTGAAGAAGCACTAATTGATCATTTAATATGTTTGTTAAGCTTTCATTATCTTCAACTTGAATATGAGATAAGAATCATCTTAAAGGGCACTATAAGAGATAAACCATTCCTTTTGGAATATTAGATTCCTAGATAACCTTTATTTCCATTGGCCATCACCTTCTCTCCTTAATCCATATGTTAATTCTTCATCCTTCCTACATTAGGAGTTGGTTGGTTTTGCACTATTAATCAATCACCATATTTAGCATTTTTTGTAATTGATCCTACTCATCTACAAGCTTAAAGTATTCACTCTAGGCAGTGCCTAATAGCTAAAAACAATTAATTAGCTTGTAAGTGTAGCACTATTTATGAGAAGCCAAACATGCACTAAAATTTCACAAGTGATGATTTAAGAGTGTTTAGGCTATAGGAGAGGTGTGGAGTTTTAGGTGATGGGTAATTAAGAGCCCTCATGAATATTTCTTGATGCCATGTGAAAGGAAGGTTGGATTTGTCTAACAAAGCCTTTAATAGCAGTACTCTTTTTTTTTTTCCCTACTATTAACTAGCATATATGTAGATTGATAAATACTCCAAACTGGCTTAAGATAATATAGAATTTTCATATGATATTTTACATAGAAATGGACTGTCTTTCATCCATGGTGTGATATACGGAGAGCTAACATTTAGTTAGAAAAATTAAATCACGTTTTTAAGGATATGCCCGTTATTTCTATACAATCCTTATCCAAAAAACCATGTGTCGGTGGTTTCTGAATAGACATATGAGAATACATACATGTCCAGAACAAAACACAGAACATTTAATCATTAAATTAGTGAGAGGGGGATATGATTAATATTTAATTAGTAGCAACCATTAACAGTTGGGTTTGCCTCAATTTAAGGAGACACGGGGGCAATTAAAAATGCATAACAAGCCACACAAAATCTGGGGAGAAAAAGTCATAGTCGTATGAGTCAGGAGTGTGTGTGTGCAGATTTTTGTGATTCCCACGCGCTGACCGCACGAATGGTGAAGAAAATAGATTAACCCCGCCATGGGGCCCGCACACTTGACTGAAACCTCTATTCTGCGTTTTTCTTCTTTCTTTTTTTACTGTATTTTTAAACTGGTCCGTAAGCTCAAGTCATGCACACAGCATATTCACGCACACGTCACTCACAAACAAACAACACATACACACACTTAGGTGATCACGGTTCTGCCCTTAAAACTTTAAATTGTGGTCGCTTCCACTTCTGGTGATTGAATCCCGCCCTCTCAACGTAAAAGAAAAACCCCATACCAATTGAATTATTGCTTATTGGCCACCGCTCCTTTTTCTAAAGAAAGAATTTTCAGAGGATCAAGTATGAAGGCCCTGCTTGCTTGTTCTTTGCCCCCATTTCATTTTTCTTTCTTTTTGATAAATAATTAAGTGTTTTTGTTTTAAAGTTATGGAGACAAAAAAAAGTGAGAAAATAATAATTTGATGCAAAGGGCAAGTGTCGGGTTTTAAGTAGAGGTGGGACCTTCTGGTCCTTACTCGCTTTTTGACTGAACTATATTCTTGTATATATGATTAGAAAATTTGTTGGATATATGCACATTATTTAATATAGAGCTCTATGTATTGAATTTTTGGATGCAACTAGTTTTGAACTTTGATGAATGAAACTTGCTAAAAAGGAACTAGCTAGGGACCTTTTTGAACTGGGTCGTAGATACTTGGTTTCTTCTTTCCTAATTTGGTTTACCTTTTTATGACCAAATCTAGGGCAGGATATTTCTTCATCTTCTTTTTTTATAAATTAGCTTCGCTATGTCAATAGAAGGCCAAGTTGGTCGTTTTCCTGTCATATATGTTATTACAATGCATGTTATTTCGTATCAGCTAACAAACGTGCATTTTTTATAGAACATCTTTCCTAATCAGCTGTGCTGTCGCATCGCGGCGGCCAGATCAAACTCTATATATATCCCAACTTGATCGACTACACATATTCTGCCCTTCAAAATGTAAGGCATTCTTTTATGATTGCCACTGAATTCTCTATTGTTTTCCATTGTTGGTTTTATAGCCAAGAAAGAACAAAGCTCACAAAGGAAACGCATGCATAGGATCCAAACCGGTCATAGTTTGAACACAAAGCATCAAACATTTCAAAAAAAATAAAATCGTAACGGACGTCTAATTAATTAAAATATATATATACACACCTGTGGCTCTCGTGGACTCAGAAACGCAGGGGGACCGGTGGGCCCCATGGAGGTACGAACACGTGGCGGTGGGGCATGGCGCTGCTTCCCCATCGCAGCACAGTCCAAGGACAGGTACCGGGCGGCGCGGCGATGCGCCGTTACCAACTGTAGTCATGCATACAAACTTCAAATCTCGCTCCTCTCTCTTAGCTTGAAAATAAAAATTCTACAAAAGTAAAAATCCATAGTGTTTTTCTTAGGGTATGTTTTATGAGTTCCTTTAGGAGTCTTTTTTATTGTTTTAATCACAAATAGGATTGATTCTGTATCATTATATCAAAATGACACTCGGCTTAATCGATTGACTTTTTGCATACACTTGAAAAGAAAAAGGAGGAAAAGGAGAAAACCGACACATGACACTACTTAATTGGACATGGTCGATAAGGGTTAAAGTGCACAAAAAAAAAGACATCAAAATAAAATCCGAACTTTATAAAACACGATCAAGCTTTCTAAAACTTTTGAGATAGCATTGTCAAACTTTAGTAATCCCATGTGGTGGAAGGTATTTTTGTTAAGAGAAAAAATTTAAGGGTCCCTTTCGGCTACAAACTCCATACCTACAAAGTCATTCTAGGGTTTATCTTAAATAAGTTAACAATACTAGTATTTTTAGACAACATTGCCAGCTTCTATTTATGCTTATTCAAATTTAAGACATCTGTATGAGCTGCTCGGGTCGTTCCTTTTGTGGGGTATCAAACCCAAAACATCTGCGAACTTATCCTCCCGGACAACAGAAGTAAAGTCGCCAAGCAAGTGAGGCAACCTTTTTCGCTAGCACGATGAAGATTGATTCTGACATCAAAATGGGTTTCATCAATTTACGTTGGTCTGACTCGTGGAAAATTTATGAGGTTCTCGATTAAGGTTGACTGCAAAAGGAAGGTTCGGCTCGTATTCAGTGTCTAGCCATATTTTTTCGGATTGAATCTCTTGCCTTCTCTTTTATTTACAAACGGGAATTACACCCACATATCCGGTAGCCGATGCTCTTCCTATGGTTGTGCTATTGTAAAGGTCCGTTCCCACCGCGCAGAGCTCTGGAGTACGTCCAGTGGAGTTTTAGCTCCATTGTTCCTTCCGCAACAAAACCACTCATTCCTGGCAATGCAAGATAAGCCGTCGAAAAACTACTAAACATGTTAAAAAAATTTGGCATTGGGATGGAAGTGACTTGCTACTACTCAAAATGGCCCGTCAACAACTTGACAAGGAATAGTTGAATCAACCATGCAATCTCAAGGCAGTTCTGTAAGTGTATATGTGCTCCTTGCTGTGACAACTACGGCTATGCGGAATAAAAAACTTTAAAAACTTGAGCACAATACACTAAAATCTCAGGATACAAGCCCAAACACTAAACTAAACAAACCCTAATTAGGAGTTATAGCTACTAGATTGGGATTACAACCTTTGTAGACGGTCCTTCGAGTCTTGAAGGTTGACTCCTCAAGCTCCTTGGTTGATAGAACGAGCTCTCGAAAACGATCTTCCGCGTCAAAGATAATCCATCCGAGAATGAAGATTCAAGCGATACTTTCATCCGAAGCAACTAAAAATCAAGTCTTGTTGGGACAAGATGCTTAGAGTGGTATAGTTTATAAACTAGATGATCTCTTTTAATTCTCAAGAACTCAAGTGAATAAATTGAGAAAGAATAAGAAGAGGTAGCAACTCAAGATAAAACTCGAGTGAAGAAAATATCAACCATCATCCAAAAATCCTAAACTGCTCTCTCCTCTTATCTTTTCTAGCTAGATGAAGTTGAAGATTAAGCGGATGGGCTACTACTGGCCCGAAGATGAAGTTGAAGATTAAGCGGATGGGCTACTACTGGCCCACGATAATTCAGGACTGCCTCGAGTATGCGAAGCAATGCCATTCGTGCCAGATCCACGGGGACTTTATCCATCAGCACCCAAACCCATTACACCCGACAGTGGCTAGTTGGCCGTTCGAAATGTGGGGAACTGACATAATCGGCCCTATCGAGCCAGCATTGTCCAGAAGACATCGATTCATTTTGGCGACGACTGATTACTTCTCTAAATGGGCAGAAGCAGTACAGCTGAGAGAAGTGAAGACGGAGAATATCCTCTATTTTTTCAAGACACACATCATTTATCGGTTTGGAACTCCGAGACGGATCATATCCGATAACGGGCCAGCCTACAGAAGCCACAAAATCAGCCGCTTCGCACAACAACATAATATAGACTGGAGATATTCATCAGCCTATAATCCCCGAGCCAACGGTCTAGCGGAGGCTTTCAACAAGACTTTGACGAAGATCGTGAAAAAGACGGTGTCCCGAAATAAGAAGGACTGGCACGAGAAATTACATGAAGTTCTCTGGGCGTACCGGACTACGTTCAAGACGGCCACGAATACAACGCCGTACGTATTGGTATTCGGTACAGAAGCGGTACTCCCCCTCGAGATAGAGTTACCCTCTCTATGAGTGGCAGTCCATTATGAACTAACGGACGAAGAGAATGCTCACCTTCGGTTTGAGGAGCTTGATGCCCTTGATGAAACCCGGCTCATAGCGCAACAAAATCTGGAGGCTTATAAAGTAAAGATGATGCGCTCTTACGAAAGATTGACTAGGCCGAGGATATTCCGCCGAGGCGAACTCGTACTAGTGGTCAAAAGACCTATGATCCCCAATCGCGCCAAGCGGGGAAAATTCGAGCCGAACTATGAAGGCCCGTACATCATAGACAAGGTCTACCAGGGTGGAGCCTATCTACTCATGGACATGCATGGTGAAAGAACCCTCAGGCCAATAACCGGTTGCTTCCTGAAGAAGTATTACGCTTGACGAGTCACAGCCTAGGTCAATGATAGATGACGACGACTATGTCCGCTCGTTATCTTCCTAAGCCCAAACTCTATAAGTAGTAACTGACTTTCTTTACTACAGACCGAAACGTCCTTAAAACTAACGACGGACCAAAATGTCCTTAAACTAACAGCAGACCGAAACGTCCCTAAACTAACGACGGACCGAAATGTTCTTAAACTAACAGTGGACCGAAACGTCCCTAAACTAACGACAGACCGAAACGTCCTTAAAACTAACAACGGACCACTATGTCCTAAAACTAGCTGTTGACCGAGATGTCGATAAACTACGGTGGATTGCAGCATCCCGAAACTGATAAAAAAAACGGTATGTCCGTAAGCAAAGTGGGTACGGATGAAAACCCGAAAGGGCTCCGTGAGTAAAAACAGCAGGGCTACCGGCGAGTCTTGTGAAAACCCGAAAGGGCACAATCTCGTTAGAATAAAAAAAAGAAAGAATAAACAAAAAAACGGTATATCTACAAGCAAAATGGGCACGGATGAAAACCCGAAAGGGCTTCATGAGTAAAAACAGCAGGGCTACCGGCGAGTGTTTGTGAAAACCCGAAAGGGTGCAATCTCGTTAAAAGACACTTGCAAGGTCCTCTCGATCTTGTAAGGAGAAATCACCTGCGTGAGATCCTTACGACTCACAAGGGAGAAAAACACTTAGGGATCTCCACGATTCCCAAGGAGAAATTACACTTGCGAGATCCTCACGACTCGTAAGGAGAATCCTCTTATGAGACCCTCACGGCTCATAAGATTTGAAAGTCTTAAACTACAGAGACCTGAACCTGTTCTTAAGCAGCTCCCACAACCTCCGATACTGCCCTACAAGCGGCTCAACGCTGACCCTTGTATACAATCCACGGACGTGAATAAACATTTCCCTAACAAAGTCCCACCCGTGACTAGGGATATGTCTACACGGTGAACAACCCTTATAAGTCCTCTCGACTTATAAAGAGAAAACACTCTTGCAAGATCCTTACGACTTACAAGAGATCATACACTTGGGAGTCCTCACGACTCCTAAAGAGAAAACGCACCTATGAGATCCTCACGACTCGCAGGGAGAATTACCTTTCTGAGACCCTTACGGCTCATGAAGTCAAAAGCCTTAGTCAACAGGATCCTAACCCTGTTTACTAAGCCACCTTTGTCCGTCATCGACAGAGGCAAATGATGATTTGCTCCTGGCAATATCCCAGTAGTAGAGGTGCTGATGCCAAAATCGGTGTCTAATTCCGAACTTGCAGCGAAAAGCCAGCAAGCCACACATGCATACGAAATAGCCGAAATGATGGGGCAATTTGCAGACAAAATCAGCAAGTAAAAATATATGCATGCAAAATAGCCGAAATGATTGGGCAACTCGCAATAAAAAGCAGCGAGTAAAAAAATAAAACAAAAAGCCGAAATGATTAGGCACCGCGAAAAATAGCCGAAATGATTGGGCAATCGCGACTTTCGCGATATAAAAGCTGAAATGATAGAGCATCGCGGAAAGAAATAAAATAAAATAAAATGAGAAATTTATGCCCTACAGGTGATATCACATCAATCCCTGTATACAATCCAGGGGTGCAAACGAAGAGGGAGTCACATTCCTCCTCCACAGGTTTCATCAGAAGAAGAAGCCAAATCTCGACGGGTCACAGATAGCCTAGACATCACCTCAACATTCGTCTCATTGCAGCAGACACAACATCAAGCACAGCGGAACAGCGGCAACTCCCAGTTCCATGACTCGGCGGTGTACAGATGACCGAGAGTCAAATTCCGACTCCGTGAAATGCGGATAAAGTCAACCCTTCCTAGCTACGTGGAACGATTATATCACTCCTGACCCCATGGAAAACGTCCAGAGCGAATCCTGGTCCTCGCAGAGTACGGCAGTGACCCCGTGTGAAGCATCCAGAGCGGAGCCTGGTCCTCACAGAACACGGTAGTGAACCCGTGGGAAGCATCTAGAGCAAAATTCCTGGCTACGTGAAATGCGGATCATGTCACTTCTGACCCCGTGGAAAACGTCCAGAGCGGATCCTGGTCCTCACAGAGCACTGCAGTGAACCCGTGTGAAGCATCCAGAGCGGAGACTGGTCCTCGCCGAACACGGCAGTGAACCCGTGGGAAGCATCCAGAGCAAAATTCCTGGCTACGTGGAATGCGGATTATGTCACTTCTGACCCCGTAGAAAACGTCCAGAGCGGATCCTGGTCCTCGCAGAGCACGGCGGTGAACCCATGTGAAGCATCCAGAGTGGAGCCTAGTCCTCGCCGAACACGGCAGTGAACCCGTGGGAAGCATCTAGAGCAAAATTCCTGGCTACGTGGAACGCGGATCATGTCACTTCTGACCCCGTGGAAAACTTCCAGAGCGGATCCTGGTCCTCGCAGAGCACGGCAGTGAACCCATGTGAAGCATCCAGAGCGGAGCCTAGTCTTCGCCGAACACGGCAGTGAACCCGTGGGAAGCATCCAGAGAAAAATTCCTGGCTACGTGGAATGCGGATCATGTCACTTCTGACCCGTGGAAAACGTCCAGAGCGGATCCTGGTCCTCGCAGAGCACAGCAATGAACCCGTGTGAAGCATCCAGAGCGGAGCCTGGTCCTCGCCGAACACGGCAGTGAACCCGTGGGAAGCATCCAGAGCAAAATTCCTGGCTACGTGGAACGCGGATTATGTCACTTCTGACCCCGTGGAAAACGTCCAGAGCGGATCCTGGTCCTCGCAGAGCACGGCAATGAACCCGTGTGAAGCATCCAGTGCGGAGCCTCGTCCTCGCCGAACACGGCAGAGAACCCGTGGGAAGCATCTAGAGCAAAATTTCTGGCTACATGGAACGCGGATTATGTCACTTTTTGACCCCGTGGAAAACGTCCAGAGCGGATCCTGGTCCTCGCAGAGCACGACAGTGAACCCGTGTGAAGCATCCAGAGCGGAGCCTGGTCCTCGCAGAATACGGCAGTGAACCCGTGGGAAGCATCCAGAGCAAAATTCCTGGCTACGTGGAACGCGGATTATGTCACTTCTGACCTTGTGGAAAACGTCCAGAGCGGATCCTGGTCCTCGCAGAGCACGACAATGACCCCGTGTGAAGCATCCAGAGCAGAGCCTGGTCCTCGCAGAACACGGCAGTGAACCCGTGGGAAGTATCCAGAGCAAAATTCCTGGCTACATGGAACGCGGATTATGTCACTTTTTGACCCCGTGGAAAACGTTCAGAGCAGATCCTGGTCCTCGCAGAGCACGGCAGTGAACCCGTGTGAAGCATCCAGAGCGGAGCCTGGTCCTCGCAGAACACGGGAGTGAACCCGTCGGAAGCATCCAGAGCAAAATTCCTGGCTACGTGGAACGCGGATTATGTCACTTCTGACCCCGTGGAAAACGTCCAGAGCGGATCCTGGTCCTCGCAGAGCACGGCAGTGAACCCGTGTGAAGTATCCAGAGCGAAGCCTGGTCCTCGCCGAACACGGCAGTGAACCCGTGGGAAGCATCCAGAGCAAAATTCCTGGCTACGTGGAACGCGGATTATTTCACTTCTGACCCCGTGGAAAACGTCCAGAGCGGATCCTGGTCCTCGCAGAGCACAGCAGTGAACCCGTGTGAAGCATCCAGAGCGGAGCCTAGTTCTCGCCGAACACGGCAGTGAACTCGTGGGAAGCATCTAGAGCAAAATTCCTGGCTACGTGGAACGCAGATCATGTCACTTCTGACCCCGTGGAAAACATCCAGAGCGGATCCTGGTCCTCGCAGAGCATGGCAGTGAACCCGTGTGAAGCATCTAGAGCGGAGCCTGGTTCTCGCCGAACATGGCAGTGAACCCGTGGGAAGCATCCAGAGCAAAATTCCTGGCTACGTGGAACGTGGATCATGTCACTTCTGACCCCGTAGAAAACGTCCAGAGCGGATCCTGGTCCTCGCAGAACACGGCAGTGAACCCGTATGAAGCATCCAGATCGGAGCCTGGTCCTCGCCGAACACGGCAGTAAACCCATGGGAAGCATCCAGAGCAAAATTTCTGGCTACGTGGAATGCGGATTATTTCACTTTTGACCCCGTGGAAAACGCCCAGAGCGGATCCTGGTCCTCGCAGAGCACGGCAGTGAACCCGTGTGAAGCATCCAGAGCGGAGCCTGGTCCTCGCCGAACACGGCAGTGAACCCGTGGGAAGCATCTAGAGAAAAATTTCTGGCTACGTGGAACGCGGATTATGTCACTTTTTAACCCCGTGGAAAACGTCCAGAGAGGATCCTGGTCTTCGCAGAGCACGGCAGTGAACTCGTGTGAAGCATCCAGAGCGGAGCCTGGTCCTCGCAGAACACGGCAGTGAACCCGTAGGAAGCATCCAGAGCAAAATTCCTAGCTACGTGGAACGCGGATTATGTCACTTCTGACCCTGTAGAAAACGTCCAGAGCGGATACTGGTCCTCGCGGAGCACGGCAATGACCCCGTGTGAAGCATCCAGAGTGGAGCCTAGTCCTCGCAGAACACGGCAGTGAACCCGTGGGAAGCATCCAGAGCAAAATTCCTGGCTACGTGGAACGCGGATTATGTCACTTTTTGACCCCGTGGAAAACGTTCAGAGCGGATCCTGGTCCTCGCAGAGCACGGCAGTGAACCCGTGTGAAGCATCCAGAGCGGAGCCTGGTCCTCGCAGAATACGGCAGTGAACCCGTAGGAAGCATCCAGAGCAAAATTCCTGGCTATGTGGAACGCGGATTATGTCACTTCTGACCCCGTGGAAAACGTCCAGAGCGGATCCTGGTCCTCGCAGAGCACGGCAGTGAACCCGTGTAAAGCATCCAGAGCGGAGCCTGGTCCTCGCCGAATACGGCAGTGAACCCGTGGGAAGCATCCAGAGCAAATATCGGACTGTGGAGTCCTTAAATCCATGGACTATGATGTCCTTAACCTCGACCGTGATGTCTTAAAACTAACATCGGACTGTGGAGTCCTTAAATCCACGGACTATGATGTCCTTAACCTTGACCGTGATGTCTTAAAACTAAAATCGGACTGTGGAGTTCTTAAATCCACGGACTATGATATCCTTAACCTCGACCGTGATGTCTTAAAACTAACATCGGACTGTGAGGTCCTTAAACTCATGGACTATGATGTCCTTAACCTCGACCGTGTTGTCTTAAAACTAATATCGGACTGTGGAGTCCTTAAATCCACGGATTATGATGTCCTTAACATTGACCGTGATGTCTTAAAACTAACATCAGACCGTGGAGTCCTTAAATCCACGGACTATGATGTCCTTAATCTCGACCGCGATGTCTTAAAACTAACAATGGACCGTAATGTCCTTAAACTAATTATCGACCGCAATGTCATTAAACTAAACAATAGAGCATAATTGCTCTCTTGTCGGATCTAAACGATCCCGTTAAGTTGATCTTAGTCTAGAATTAGACTAACGTGTCCTTAACAAACGTTTAAGTTGATCATAGCCTCAAATAAGGCTAACGTATCCTTAAACACAACCCTCCAAACCCAAATCTAAGAAAGATACGGATTTGGACTAATCCACGTCCTACGGGCGACAATACAAATTAGTCTCCGTATACAATCCACGGGCAACCAAAAAAAAAAAAAAACACCCACGACACGAAGTGACCATATGAAGAAGGAGAAAGTTGTTACCGCGATGCGGTAGCGTAATTAACTGCAGGGGCTTGCGCCTGCAGGGAAGAGCGTCCCCACAATCAAAACCCCCTCAAGCGAGGGAGAATCTGACGAAGTCTGCTATATCGGCCGCATCCGTTTAAACCTTCGATACACGGTGCCATAAATCAACTTGGCATCTTCGGAGAGGTGGACGGATAGCACCAATTAGCATTTGCCCCCAGATTCAGGCAAGACGTCCAGTCTTCCCGGCTTCCTGCGATAAACAGTGCCGAGTGGCCTACTCACGTTGTCGAGAGAGGTTGCTTCACTTCGGGTACTTGGAGGGTAGTTTGCCGCACCCGTAGGGTTCTAGGGTGGGGTTTGGCTATTCATTGCGACCGTGTAATCCGTCTTTCGTTCCAGGCTCGAACAAAACTGTAAGTCCACGTTGCCCACCCCGGTGCTTGCGGGGAGGCGGAAAACGGAATAAAAATCGGATTTTTACTACTCTAGGCAACATGGACTAGACAACGTCGGATCTTTGCTAAACAAAAACTAGCTAAAGCTAACTAGAAACTAGTTGAAGGGTAGAATGGTTATACCTAGGGCTTTATGTCCTTCTCTCCTTGCTCCTTGGAGTAGTAGAAAAGGATCACCTTTGTCGTCTTCTCACGTCGAAGAAGGATCCACCCGAAAGCCTCAACCTTTGGCTTCAACTCCAAGCTAGAAGTAACTAGGGTGCTAGAAGTGCTAATCCTAGAATCCTAGATGAGAGTAGAGATTATCAAGAAGTGGTTTTTCTCAAGCTCAAGCGTTTCTCAACACATGAGAGGGGAGAGCTTGAGGAATAGGAAGAGCAAGAGAGAGAAAGTATATGATAGAATGAGAGAAAATATGAAGCATCCTTACATATATGTGTGAATTATTATAAATTGATAATTAGTAAGATAATTGTCATGGCTTAATCAAGACATGACCATTATCATTTCATTTTTAATGCAAATTGCAAGGATCAAAGAGCATCTTCCAAATGAAATGATGATGGTCAAAGTGTCAACCAAGGTCAACAAGTCAAGAAGGTCAAATAGTCAACAACCATAACCATGCACAATTATATTAAACTAATATCAATTAACCATAATACACACATAAGCATTAGGGTTAATAAAATGACAATGGTCATTAACCCTAATCAAAGTTCTCCCTCTCTATCTCAAGCAACTGTGCATACGCACCCGTATTCGTGATCCGAGGAACACGAATACAATGAGATAAAACCAATCCCAAATCATACACTAGGATCTGGCTTAAACCAAAGCCCGCTAGTATAAGCTGTCCGGACAGCAAACGTGCACAAGTGCGCGGATGTGAACGAACTCTGTCGCAAAACCATGCGACCTCTACTCATTTTGCCTAAAGGCGAATAGCTCTCTGTGTGGGACTCTAAAGACTCGACACTACGCTGGCAGCGGGTTTAACCACAGACCGCAAGCGGCACTAGCTGTACGTAACGGTCCCCAGGTAGATGCCGATAAGAAGACTGACGAGGTGACCCCATCTGAACTCCTACTGAGCCTGTATGTGACAGTCTCCGTATAGTCCGGTCTGTTCGTCTGATACATCGCATGGCGGGCCTAGGGGGCGGTGAACGTCAGTCCCCTAATAGCGGTACAAGTCGTGTTGGAGTGTAGCCCAGAACACCCTGAGATAATACTGGAAACCTACCAGTATATCTCGTTTGCCCTGGCCAGGGACTACTCGTGTAATGGCTCTCCTGGACACAGCGCGATGTCGACCCCCAATACCGGGAGAGACGAATCCTGTCTAACCGTCACTGCCTCCAAGTGCTTCGGGACTGCACCCAAAAACTACCTGTTTGCACGACTCCTTTAAGCCGTGGTAGGGTAGTAATCAAAGTGCAGTGGGAACACACTCGAGGCGAAGTGACAGTGTCAAGTCAGCGGACTAAGCTGTACTCATGTCACCTGGGAACTGATAACTGACGATAGGTATAATACCAACCAACAGTTCCCGACGAGTCATGTCCAGTGTACTCGTAACCTAACGAGCACCCGCATACTATCTCAAGTACGACGTACTGACGGCTGTGGGACAGACCGTCTCCCACGCTGGGATGAGAAGCGCATACGCTAGTCTACTCCGGAGTATCGATGCTCTGTCCCGAAAGTCCAACGACCAGGGACCTGTATAAGGATGTGCTTATGGATTACCCAGCCCCCACGAGTGTGAGCGCCATCACAATGCTGGTAATCAAGCAAAGATCCCAAGGGCTCTACTAATATGTATATTAGCGATATGCTAAAAGAAACACATGCACATATTAAAGCAGAGACAAACCAAGTAGCATACTACCATTTCGAGCAAGATTGTATATACAACTGTGAATATCCCAAGCTTCCATCAAGTAATATACAAACTAGTATAATACAGTAATGGCCTCTAGGGCATATACACTAACAATCTCCCACTTGTACTAAGGCCATGTACTGGCGTATCGAAGACCTATCATCTCGATCAGCCGCTCGAACTGAGTCTGGGGCAAGGCCTTGGTGAATGGATCTGCAGTGTTATCTTCTGAAGCAACCCTCCGAACCTCGATCTCCTGGTGATCCACGATCTCCCTGATCAGGTGATACCGCCTCAAGATGTGTCTGGATTTCTGATGGGACCTGGGTTCCTTTGCTAAAGCTATAGCCCCGTTGTTGTCGCAATACAGAGGTATTGGGTCAACAATGGATGGAACCACCTGAAGTTCTTTCAAGAACTTCCTCATCCAGACAGCTTCTTTTGCGGCATCAGATGCAGCGATGTATTCCGCTTCCATAGTCGAGTCAGCAACGGTTTCCTGTTTGGAGCTCTTCCAACACACCGCCCCTCCATTGAGGGTAAAGACAAAGCCCGACATGGACTTGGAATCATCCTTGTCACTCTGGAAGCTGGAGTCAGCAAAGGCCTCAATCTGGAGGTCTTTTCCGCCATACACCAAGAACATCTCCTTAGTCCTTCTCAGGTACTTGAGAATGTTCTTTACTGCTATCCAATGTTTCTCCCCACGGTTTGACTGATACCTGCTTACCACGCTCAGTGCATAAGCCACATCTGGTCTGGTACACAATATTGCATACATTATAGAGCCTACCGCAGAAGCGTAGGGTATAATAGACATGCGATCCCTCTCCAAATCAGTCTTGGGAGACATCTCTTTGGAGAGGGTGATCCCGTGACAAGCCGGTAGATTACCGCGCTTGGAATCTTCCATACTGAATCTTTTCAGTATGGTGTCGATGTACTTGGACTGTGAAAGTCCTAATATCCTCTTGGATCTGTCACGGTAGATCCGGATACCCAAAATGTATGAGGCATCACCCAGGTCTTTCATGGAGAACCTGTGTGACAAGAACCCCTTGACAGATTGTAGCATAGGAATGTCATTTCCTATTAAGAGAATGTCATCCACGTATAAAACGAGGAATACTACAGTTCTCGCTACAAATCTACAATAGAAGCATGGTTCATATGGATTTTTGATAAAGCCAAATTCCTTGACCGTCTCATCAAAACAGATGTTCCAACTCCGCGATGCCTGCTTCAGTCCATAAATGGACTTAAGCAACTTGCACACCTTTCCGCTGCTCCCACTCTGAATGAAACCCTCTGGCTGTTCCATATAGACACACTCCTCTAAATGTCCATTTAGAAAAGCGGTCTTTACGTCCATCTGCCAAATTTCATAATCGTGGAAGGCAGCAATGGCAAGATGGATCCGAATGGATTTCAACATAGCTACTGGAGAAAAGGTTTCGTCATAGTCCAAACCAGGTCGCTGAAGAAAACCCTTTGCAACCAGTCTAGCTTTATAGGTCTCAACCTGTCCATCTACACCAATCTTCCTTTTGAAGATCCACTTGCATCCTACGGGTTTTACCCCATCTGGAGCAATGTCCAACGTCCATACTTTGTTGGTGTACATGGACTCCATTTCGGTCCGCATTGCATCCAGCCATTTTACCGAGTCGACGCTCTGAATGGCTTGCTGGAAGCTAGTAGGTTCATCACCATCTATGATGCAATCCTCTCTATCCCCGTCAATGAGAAAACCGTAGTATCTCTCGGGCGGATGAGACTGCCTACTACTCCTGCGGAGTGGCGTGGGAATGTCCTGATCTTTCGAACCCTCTGGTTCTACTAAGCTTTCAGTAATAGCTCGTGGTTCTGGAATTTCTTCCAGTTCTATTGCGCTCCCACTTATTTCTTTTTCTATGAACTGGTGTTCTAGAAAGTGGGCATGGCGAGAAAAAAAAAACCTTTTGTTCCTCTTCGCAATAGAAGAAATATCCCTTGGAGTTCTTTGGATATCCCACAAACTTGCACTGTACTGAGCGTGCCTCGAGCTTGTCCGCATGCTGCTTTTTTACAAAAGCTGGACATCCCCATGTCTTAATGTGATTAAGATAGGGTCTCTTCCCACACCACATCTGATATGGTGTAGTAGGTACAGTCTTAGTTGGAACTCGGTTCAAAAGGTATGCAGCTGATTCTAGCGCATATCCCCAGAACGATCGCGGCAACTCAGCGTTACTCATCATGGACCGTACCATATCCAATAGGGTTCGGTTCTGTCTCTCCGATACACCGTTATGTTGCGGAGTGTATGGAGGAGTAAGCTGAGAGAGAATTCCATTCACTTTTAAGTAACCCAGGAACTCGGCACTCAAGTATTCACCACCTCGATCAGATCTCAGTGCCTTGATACTTTTGCCTGTTTGTTTTTCTACTTCATTCTTATATTCCTGGAATTTTTCAAAAGCCTCGGATTTATGTTTCATTAAGAAGACATAACCGTACCTTGAAAAGTCATCCGTAAAAGTAATGAAGTAAGAATAACTGCTTCGTGCATGTGTAGACATTGGACCGCACACGTCACTGTGTACGAGTCCCAAGAGCTCGCTCGCTCTTACCCCGTGTCCAGTGAACGGAGTCTTTGTCATCTTTCCTTTGAGACAGGATTGACAAGTTGCATACGATTGATATTCGAACGGATCCAAATATCCTTCTGCATGTAACTTAGTCAACCTTCTCTCATTGATGTGACCCAGTCTACAATGCCATAAGAAAGTTTTATTGATTTCTGGAGACTTTCTTTTGTGTGTATTCTGGACATTGAAAATCTGTGGTTGGTTTAATACGTATATACCGTTGTTCAATGTACCTGACCCAATCAAAACTTGATTAAGGTGAATGTTCACTACATTACTTACAAATGCAAATTCATAACCTTCTTTAGATAATAAAGATACAGAAATGATATTACAGGTTGCATTTGGTACATAATAACAACTACGCAAAACCAAAAGGTGTCCATGCGACAATCCCAGGTGATAGTCCCCCACGGCCTCAGCATCCATGCTAGCACCGTTTGCAACTCTGAGGGTCATGTCACCTGCCTTCAAAACTCTACGCTTTCTCAACGCCTGCAAAGAATTACAGTTATGAGATCCTGATCCGGTATCCAATACCCAGGATATAGAGTTTATTGATAGACAGTTTTCAATAACATACACACCTGAAGCTGAAGCCACAACTCGCTTCAAATCCTGTGTTCTGGCCTTCCAAGCCTTGCAATCCTGTTTCCAGTGACCACTTTTGTGACAGTAGAAGCATTCTTCCTTCCCCACCAGTTTTCCCGCTACCTTTGTTGCTTTTCCTTTTCCCTTCGTATCCACTTTACTGACACCGCCTCCTGGTTTGGCGGGGGCTTTCTTCTTCTTACCCTTGGCTTTCGCCCTGGATCTAAAAGAGAAAGATCCTCCTACAAACAAAGTGGATGTCTCCCAACCTTTCTGTAGGGTGCCCTCTGCACTCCTCAGCATGTTGAGGAGCTCTGAAAGTTCAACTTCTTTTTCCTGTAAGTTGAAGTTCAGGATGAACTGGGCGTAAGTGGAAGGAAGGGACTGGAGAATCAAGTCCGTATAGAGCTCATTCTCCAACGTGGTCCCAAGTTCCGCGAGCTCCTCTATGTAGCCAATCATCTTAAGCACGTGTTCCGCTACCGATGATCTGACAGCCAACCTTGCCGAAAACAACTTCTTCGACACTTCGTATCTGGCGATACGAGATTGCACTCCATACAGTTCTTTTGTATGAAGAAATATGGACTCTAGCTCCATATTCTCGTGCCTCCTCTGATGTTCGTTGTCCATCGAGGCAAGTACGAGGCATTTGGCCTTCGCGCAATCTATTTCCCAGGTCTTATAGATTTCACTATCTACGACACTAGTTTTGGGACCTGGGACAGGGGGAGCTTTGGTGGTAAGGAGATACCCCAGCTTGTCGTAAGTGATTGCCATCTTGACATTCCTGAGCCAATCTTTGTAGTTTGGCCCTGTCAGTATGTTTTTATCTAGTAATAACTTAAGTCCGGTCATGTTGAATGGTCGCTGCAATTAGGAGAGAGAAAAGAAACACTTTAGCATGATGCTCTTGCAAGTTTAGAGTGGTTTTTAGTTTGTCTAAACAGGATGGCTCCCACTGTCTCTCGAATCCCTTCTCAAACCGTAAAGAAAGGATTAGTCGGGATCAATCTCACCGTACAATACTTGCTTAACCGTTCAGCCAGGCCAGTGTCGGTACTTCGAGAGAGGTTTTCCAACGCTTTCGCGAAGTTCCTTAATTAAGTAACCTCTTTTCCCTGTGGGCGTAGCCCCGCTAACACCTTTCTAGACACCTACTAGGTTTATAGCATTGATCGTTAAGTGAGAGTTTTCCCGAGGAGTAGCATATACTCACAGTAGGATCGGGATCCAAATATCATCGCGTGATAAAACCGAAGGAATCCTACCAGAATTATCACACTCCAAATGGTATGCAACGCTAGCAAGTTTCAGTACTTATGAAACTCCCGATGTGGATTTTTGCCCCATGCTCTTATGACCTTGACTTTGGCCAAAATATCATAAGTCACATGTCAAGTTCTACCCGTCATGCTCCTGGTTAATTTGGACCCACCCGTACCTACCCTTGACTTTGGCCAAAATGGCAGCACGACTGTCCCAAACCAACGCATCTATCTATGCTGCACATGAATACCCAATAGCTACCAATCACTATGCCTTGACTTTGGCCAAAATACATAGCTTGAATACTTTTTGACCATTCATGTGGAATGACGGAGGGCTACGAATGGTTTTGGCGAAACCGTGAACATAGTGAACTTGATATAATCGATGGAACGAGATAGCTTTTAAAAGGAGTGGTTCAAGCTCCGCGTTTAAAAGTTTAGTTTTGAAAAGAACCGAGTGGTTTTCAAAGTGTTCCAATCGACATTTACTTGGTTTATTTTCTTGCATTGGTTCTTTTAATGCGTCCCATCATTTAATCCTACCATTGCAGAAAACAACCAAAATATGACGTACGCTTATGCCATTCGCATTCGCCACGGGGCCCCGTCATCACCCGTTAGGTTACTTAACTAACGACAGAGCGGGGGCTGGGCTAGCGCGGCTGTAAAACATAAGCAACGCCTAAATAGTTATAATATATAAATATATAGCAATGATAGACATTACAGATCACAGATGAATACATTGGATATACTAGGAATCCGCGATCCGTTCAAGCCTGCAACGAAAAGCAGATTACACGGTCGCGGTGAATAGCCAAATACCCCACCCAAGACCCCTACGGGTGCGGCAAACTACCCGCCAAGTACCCGAAGCGAAGCAACCTCCCTCAACACCGTGAGTAGGCCACTCGGCACTTCGAGATACCCGGTAGTTTGTGCACCCCTCCATGGGACTATCCTAGAAGCAAAAACAGTAAAAAGAATTATACAATGACGGCTACAACCCCGACCCGGTTGTGCGGCCATACAAATAATAATACATCAATTTACATATTACAATGAATGAAAGAAAAAGAAACACTCATCTCACATCCATCCCGGCTATTCACCTGCGACAATCCAACGCATTCATATACACATACCATCATCAAACACAGATCACAGATATGTATAACCCCCACTAATCGATATATACCAATTAGCCGACGTTCAATACATATAAACATCACAGATATAACCCTTTAGTCAAAGTGTAGTGAAGTTCGATCAAAAATACGGATTTATAGGCCCCCAAAAACAAATTTCTTTTCTGGAAAACCTGGGCACAAATAAACCATCTTAAAAATCCCAAAACCATGCCAGAAAGACACGGCACCAAACTCGACCCAGAACCGAGCCAAAACGGCCGCGGTTGCGCGGCAATAGCTTGCTATTGCAGCGGAACCGCGGCGCTTTGAGCGAATCTCTGGATCGTTTTTTGTGGCTTTCTTCACAAAACACTGAGATGATTTTTGACGTACGATTTATATTATTTTGAACAGAAAAAATTTTAACAGAAACTTGGGTTTTTGTAAACTCGGTTTTGCGATTTTTCCGATTGAACTTCCATACACTTTACTACCTAGCTAGTTTATGTTTAGTTAGGCTCTGATACCACTGTAAGTCCATGTTGCCCACCCCGGTGCTTGCGGGGAGGCGGAAAACGGAATAAAAATCGGATTTTTACTACTCTAGGCAACATGGACTAGACAAAGTCGGATCTTTGCTAAACAAAAACTAGCTAAAGCTAACTAGAAACTAGTTGAAAGGTAGAATGGTTATACCTAGGGCTTTATGTCCTTCTCTCCTTGCTCCTTGGAGTAGTAGAAAAGGATCACCTTTGTCGTCTTCTCACGTCGAAGAAGGATCCACCCGAAAGCCTCAACTTTTGGATTCAACTCCAAGCTAGAAGTAACTAGGGTGCTAGAAGTGCTAATCCTAGAATCCTAGATGAGAGTAGAGATTATCAAGAAGTGGTTTTTCTCAAGCTCAAGTGTTTCTCAACACATGAGAGGGGAGAGCTTGAGGAATAGGAAGAGCAAGAGAGAGAAAGTATATGATAGAATGAAAGAAAATATGAAGCATTCTCACATATATGTGTGAATTATTATAATTTGATAATTAGTAAGATAATTGTCATGGCTTAATCAAGACATGACCATT
Source organism: Agapanthus africanus (assembly GCA_030015575.1). NCBI lineage: Eukaryota > Viridiplantae > Streptophyta > Magnoliopsida > Asparagales > Amaryllidaceae > Agapanthus > Agapanthus africanus. The sequence continues at coordinate 51,910,004 of CM057350.1, read as the reverse complement.
ATCATTTCATTTTTAATGCAAATTGCAAGGATCAAAGAGCATCTTCCAAATGAAATGATGATGGTCAAAGTGTCAACCAAGGTCAACAAGTCAAGAAGGTCAAATAGTCAACAACCATAACCATGCACAATTATATTAAACTAATATAAATTAACCATAATACACACATAAGCATTAGGGTTAATAAAATGACAATGGTCATTAACCCTAATCAAAGTTCTCTCCCTCTGTCTCAAGCAACTGTGCATACGCACCTGTATTCGTGATCCGAGGAACATGAATACAATGAGATAAAACCAATCCCAAATCATATACTAGGATCCGGCTTAAACCAAAGCCCGCTAGTATAAGCTGTCCGAACAGCAAACGTGCACAAGTGCGCGGATGTGAACGAACTCTGTCGCAAAACCATGCGACCTCTACTCATTTTGCCTAAAGGCGAATAGCTCTCTGTGTGGGACTCTAAAGACTCGACACTATGCTGGCAGTGGGTTTAACCACAGACCGCAAGCAGCACTAGCTCTACGTAACGGTCCCCAGGTAGATGCCGATAAGAAGACTGACGAGGTGACCCCATCTGAACTCCTACTGAGCCTGTATGTGACAGTCTCCGTACAGTCCGGTCTGTTCGTCTGATACATCGCATGGCAGGCCTAGGGGGGCGGTGAACGTCAGTCCCCTAATAGCGGTACAAGTCGTGTTGGAGTGTAGCCCAGAACACCCTGAGATAACACTGGAAACCTACCAGTATATCTCGCTTGCCCTGGCCAGGGACTACTCGTGTAATGGCTCTCCTGGACACAGCGCGATGTCAACCCCCAATACCGGGAGAGACGAATCCTATCTAACCGTCACTGCCTCCAAGTGCTTCGGGACTGCACCCAAAAACTACCTGTTTGCACGACTCCTTTGAGCCGTGGTAGGGTAGTAATCAAAGTGCAGTGGGAACACACTCGAGGCGAAGTGACAGTGTCAAGTCAGCGGACTAAGCTGTACTCATGTCATCTGGGAACTGATAACTGACGATAGGTATAATACCAACCAACAGTTCCCGACGAGTTCTGTCCAGTGTACTCGTAACCTAACGAGCACCCGCATACTATCTCAAGTACGACGTACTGACGGCTGTGGGACAGACCGTCTCCCACGCTGGGATGAGAAGCGCATACGCTAGTCTACTCCGGAGTATCGATGCCCTGTCTCGATAGTCCAACGACTAGGGACCTATATAAGGATGTGCATATAGATTACCCAGCCCCCACGAGTGTAAGCGCCATCACAACGCTGGTAATCAAGCAAAGATCCCAAGGGCTCTACTAATATGTATATTAGCGATATGCTAAAAGAAACACATGCACATATTAAAGCAGAGACAAACCAAGTAGCATACTACCATTTCGAGCAAGATTGTATATACAACTGTGAATATCCCAAGCTTCCATCAAGTAATATACAAACTAGTATGATACAGTAATGGCCTCTAGGGCATATACACTAACAGAAACGCGGATTCCTAGCATATCCAATGTGTTCATCCGTGATCTGGAATGGCTATCATTGCATCTGACAAATGTTTATATCTATATATGATATCTAGTAGGCGTTGCTTATGTTTTGCATCCGCGCTAGTCCAGCCCCCGCTCTGTCGTTAGTTAAGTAACCTAACGGGTGATGACGGGGCCCAGTGGAGAATGCGGATGGCATAAGCGTATCTCATATTTTCGTTGTTTTCTGCAATGGTAGGATTAATTGATGGGACGTATTATATTAATGCAAAGAAAATAAACCAAAGTTAAGTCGTTGGAACAATTTCAAAACCACTCGGTTTTTTCCAAAACAGAAAACTTTTAAAAACGCGGAGCTTAAACCACTCCTTTTAAAAGCTATCAGGTTCCTTCGATTATATTAAGTTCACCACGTTCACGGTTTCGCCAAAACCATTCGTAGCCCTCCGTCATTTCGTATGGATAGTCAATAGTATTCAAGCTATGTTTGTTGGCCAAAGTCAAGACATAGTGATTGGTAGCTATTGGATATTCATATGTAGTATAGATAGATGCGTTGGTTTGGGACAGTCGTACTGCCTTGTTGGCTAAAGTCAAGGGTAGGTACGGGTGGGTTCAAATTAACCTGGAAAATGACGGGTAGAACTTGACATGTGACTTATGATTTGTTGGCCAAAGTCAAGGTCATAAGAGCATGGGGCAAAAATCCACATCGGGGGTTTCAAAAGAAACTGAAACTTGCTAGTGTTGCAAACCATTTGGAGTGTGATGATTTTGGTAGGATTCCTTCAGCTTTATCACACGATGATATTTGGATCCCGATCCTACTGTGAGTATATGCTACTCCTCGGGAAACTTTCTCACTTAACGATCAATGCTATAAACCAAGTAGGTGTCTAGAAAGGTGTTAGCGGGGCTACGCCCACAGGGAAAAGAGGTTATTTAATTAAGGAACTTCGCGAAAGCGTCGTAAAACCTCCCTCGAAGTACCGACACTGGCCTAGCTAAACGGTTAAGCAAGTATTGTACGGTGAGATCAATCCCGACTAATTCTTCTTTTATGGTTTGAGAAAGGATTCGAGAAACAGTGGGAGCCATCCTGTTTAGACAAACTAAAAACCACTCTAAACTTGTAAGAGCATCATGCTAAAAGTGTTTTTTCTCTCTCTCCCAATTGCAGCGACCAAGCATCATGACCGGCCTTAAGTTACTATTAGATAAAAATAACTGACAGGGCCAAACTACAAAGATTGGCTCAGGAATGTCAAAATGGCAATCACTTATGACAAATTGGGGTATCTCCTTACCACCAAATCCCCCGCCATCCCAGGTCCAAAATCCAGTATCGCGGATAAAGAAATCCGTAAGATCTGGGAAATTGACTGCGCGAAGGCCAAGTGCCTCGTGCTTGCCTCTATGGACAATGAACATCAGAGGAGGCACGAGAATATGGACCTTGAATCCATATTTCTCCATACTAAGGATCATTATGGAGAGCAATCCCGTATCGCCAGATACGAAAACTCGAAAAAGTTGTTTTCAGCGAGGTTGGCCGTCGGATCATCTGTAGCGGAACACGTGCTTAAGATGATTGGCTACATTGAGGAGCTCACGGACCTCGGGACCACGTTAGAGAACGAGCTCTACACTGACTTGATTCTCCAGTCCCTTCCTTCCACTTACGCCCAGTTTATCCTGAACTTCAACTTGCAAGGAAAAGAAGTTGAACTCCCGGAACTCCTCAACATGTTGAAGTGTGCAGAGGGCACCCTACAGAAAGTCAGGAAAACACCCGCTTTGTCTGTTGGAGGAGCTTCCTCTTCTAGTTCCAAGATGAAAGCCAAAGGAAAGAAGAAGAAGGTCCCCACCAATCCAAGGGGCGGTGTTAGTAAGGTGGATGCCAAGGGAAAGGCAAAGGTAGCAAAGGTAGCGGGACAGCTTGTGAGGAAGGAAGAGTGCTTTTATTGTCACAAGAAAGGATACTGGAAGAAAGATTGCAGGGCTTGGAAGGCCAAGAACCAGGACTCAAAGCAAGTTATGGCTTCGGCTTCGGCTGTGTATGTTATTGAAAACTGTCTATCAATCAACTCTACTTCCTGGGTATTGGATTCCGGATCGGGATCTCATATCTGTAATTCTTTGCAGGCACTGAGAAGGCGTAGAGTTTTGAAAGCAGGTGATATGACCCTCAGAGTTGCAAACGGAGCAGGCATGGATGCTGAGTCCGTGGGGGACTATCACTTGGGATTGATAGATGGACATGTTTTAGTTTTGCGCAACTGTTGTTTTGTACCCAGTGCGACTTGTAATATCATATCTGTATCTTTAATGTCTAAAGAAGGTTATGATTTTGCATTTGTAAGTAATGTTGTAAACATTCACCTTAATCATGTTTTGATTGGGTCGGGTACATTAAGCAACGGTATATACGTATTAAATCGACCACAGATTTTCAATATCCAGAATACACACAAAAGAAAGTCTCCAGAAATAAATCATGCTTTCTTATGGTATTGTAGACTGGGTCACATCAATAAGACAAGGTTAACTAAGTTGCATAAAGAGGGATATTTGGACCCGTTCGAATACCAATCATATGCAACTTGTCAATCATGTCTCAAAGGAAAGATGACAAAGACACCGTTCACTGGACACGGAGTAAGAGCGAGCGAGCTCTTGGGACTCGTACACAGCGATGTATGTGGTCCAATGTCTACATATGCGCGAAGTGGTTATTCTTACTCCTTTACTTTTACGGATGATTTTTCAAGGTATGGACATGTCTTCTTAATGAAGCATAAATCTGAAGCCTTTGAAAAGTTCCAGGAATACAAGAATGAAGTAGAAAAACAAACAGGCAAAAGTATAATGACACTGAGATCTGATCGAGGTGGTGAATACTTGAGTGCCGAGTTCCTGAATTACTTAAAAGAGAATGGAATTCTCTCTCAGCTTACTCCTCCATACACTCCACAACATAACGGTGTATCGGAGAGACGGAACCGAACCCTATTAGATATGGTACGTTCCATGATGAGTAACGCTGAGTTACCGCGATCTTTCTGAGGATATGCACTAGAATCAGCTGCATATCTTTTGAACCGAGTTCCAACTAAGTCAGTGCCTACCATACCATATCAGATGTGGAGTGGGAAGAAACCTTATCTTAAACACATTAAGACATGGGGATGTCTAGCTTTTGTCAACAAGCAGCATGCGGACAAACTCGAGGCATGCTCAGTACAGTGCAAGTTTGTGGGATATCCAAAGAACTCCAAGGGATATTTCTTCTATTACGCAGAGGAACAAAAGGTATTTGTTTCTCGTCATGCCTGCTTCTTGGAAACTGAATTTTTAGAAAATCAGATAAGTGGGAGCGCAATAGAACTGGAAGAAATTCCAGAACCACAAGCAATTACTGAAAGCTTAGTAGAACCAGAAGGTTCGAAAGGACAGGACATTCCTGCGCCACTCCGCAGGAGTAGTAGGCAGTCTCATCCGCCCGAGAGATACTACGGCTTTCTCGTAGACAGGGATAGAGATAATTGCATCATTGATAATAATGAGCCGACTAGCTTCCAGCAGGCCATTCAGAGCACTGACTCGGTAAAATGGCTGGATGCAATGCGGACCGAGATGGAGTCCATGTACACCAACAAAGTGTGGACTTTGGATGTTGCTCCAGAAGGGGTAAAACCGGTAGGCTGCAAATGGATCTTCAAAAGGAAGATTGGTGTAGATGGACAGGTTGAGACCTATAAGGCTAGACTTGTTGCAAAGGGCTTTCGTTAAAGACCTGGTTTGGACTATGACGAAACCTTTTCTCCGGTGGCTATGCTCAAATCCATTCGGATCCTTCTTGCCATTGTTGCCTTCCACGATTATGAGATTTCGCAGATGGACGTAAAAACCGCTTTTCTAAATGGAAATTTAGAGGAGTGTGTCTATATGGACCAGCCAGAGGGTTTCATTCAGCGTAGGAGCAGCGAGAAGGTGTGCAAGTTGCTTAAGTCCATTTATAGACTGAAGCAGGCATCGCGGAGTTGAAACATCTGTTTTGATGAGACGGTCAAAGAATTTGGCTTTATCAAAAATCCAGATGAACCATGTATTTATAGTAAGATTGTAACACGAACTGTCGTATTCCTCGTTTTATACGTGGGTGACATTCTCTTGATAGGAAATGACATTCCTATGCTACAATCTGTCAAAGGGTTCTTGTCACACAGGTTCTCCATGAAAAACCTGGGTGATGCCTCTTACATTCTGGGGATCTGGATCTATCGTGATAGGTCCAAGAGGATATTAGGGCTTTCACAGTCCAGGTACATTGACACCATACTGAAAAGATTCAGTATGAAAGATTCCAAGCGCGGTAATTTACCGGCTTGTCACGAGATCACCCTCTCCAAAGAGATGTCTCCCAAGACTGATTTGGAAAGGGATCGCACGTCTATTATACCCTACGCCTCTGCAGTAGGCTCTATAATGTATGCGATGTTGTGTACCAGACCAGATGTAGCTTATGCACTGAGTGTAGTAAGCCGGTATCAGTCAAACCCTGATGAGAAGCACTGGATAGCAGTAAAGAATATTCTGAAGTACCTGAGAAGGACTAAGGATATGTTTTTGGTTTACGGCGGAAAAGACCTCCAGATCGAGGCCTTTGCTGACTCCAGCTTCCAGAGTGACAAGGATGACCCCAAATCCATGTCGGGTTATGTCTTTACTCTCAATGGAGGGGCGGTATGTTGGAAGAGTTCCAAATAGGAAATCGTTGCTGACTCGACGATGGAAGCGGGATATATCGCAGCATCTGATGCCGCAAAAGAAGCCGTCTGGATGAAGAAGTTCTTGACAGAACTTCAGGTGGTTCCGTCCATTGTTGATCCAATACCTCTGTATTGTGACAACAACGGGGCTATAGCTTTAGCAAAGGAATCCAGGTCCCATCAGAAGTCCAGATACATCTTGAGGCGGTATCACCAGATCAGGGAGATCGTGGATCGCCGGGAGATCGAGATTCGGAGGGTTGCTACAGAAGATAACACTGCAGATCCATTCACAAAGGCCATTCCTCAGACGCAGTTCGAGAGGCTATTCGAGATGATAGGTCTGCGATATGCCAGCATATGGCCTTAGCGCAAATGGGAGATTGTTAGTGTGATATGCCCTAGAATCCATTATTGTATAGTACTAGTTTGTATATTATATTTTGGAAGCTTGGGATATATACACGGATTGACATTCGTGCTTAATATGGTAGTATGCTACTTGGTTTGTATCTATCTTAATATGTGTATGTGTTTCTTTTGATATATTGCTAATACATATTGATAGAGCCCTTAGGATCTTTTGCTTGACTACCAGCGTTGTGATGGCAGTCACACTAGTAGGGGCTGGGTAGTCTATAAGCACATCCTTATACAGGTCCCTGGTCGTAGGATTATCGAGACAGGGTATTGATACTCCAGAGTAGACTAGTGTATACGCTTCTCATCCCAGGAGGGGAGATGGTCTGTCCCACAGCCATCAGTACGTCGTACTGGAAATAGTATGCATGTGATCGTTAGGTTACGAGTACACTGGACAGGACTCACTGGGAACTGTTGGTTGGTATTATACCTATCGTCAGTTATCAGTTCCCAGGTGACATGAGTACAGCTTAGTCCGTTGACTTGACACTGTCACTTCACCTCGAGTGTGTTCCCATTGTTCTTAGATTACTAACCTACCACGGCTCAAATGAGTCGTGCAAACAGGTAGTAGTTGGGTGCAGTCCCGAAGCACTTGGAGGCAGTGACGGTTAGACAGGATTCGTCTCTCTCGGTATTGGGAGTTGATATCGCGCTGTATCTAGGAGAGCCATTACACAAAGTCCCTGGACTGGGCAAGCGAGATTTGCTGGTAGTGTTTCTAGTAGTTTCTCAGGGTGTTCTAGCTACACTCCGACACGACTTGTGCCGCTATTAGGGGACTGACGTTTACCGCCCCCTAGGCCCGACATGCGATACTCTCAGACGAACAGACTGGACTGTACGGAGATTGTCACATTCAGGCTCAGTAGGAGTTCGGATGGGTTCACCTCATCGGTCATCTTATCGGCATCTACCTGGGGACCGTTACGTACAGCTAGTACCGCTTGCGGCCTGTGGTTAAACCCACTGCTAGCGTAGTGTCGAGTCTTTAGAGTCCCACACAAAGGGTTGTTCACCTTTGGGCAAAACAGAGTAGAGGTCGTATGGTTTTACGACGGGGTTCGTTCACATACGCGCACTTGTGCACGTTTGGTGTCCAGGCAGTTATTACTAGCGGGCTTTGGTTTAAGCCAGATCCTAGTATTTGTTTTGGGATTGGTTTTGTCTCATTGCATTCATGTTCCTCGAAACACGGATGCGGGTGTGTATGCACAGTTGATAGAGGCAGAGGAACCTCATTAGGGTTTTTGACCATTGACTTTTTTCTAAACCCTAATGAGAATGAGAAATATGGTTAATAATATTAATCAAGGATAATTTTGCCATGGTTATGGTTGGGTTGACCATTTGACTTGTTGACTTTTGTTGACCTTGATATTTTCTTTTGCAAAAGATGCTTCTTGAAGCTTGCATTAGCATTAAATGCGATATGATAATGGTCAAATCAACTAACCATCACAATTATCTTAATTATTATTATTATTCCCATATATCTCTCATATGAGAGCAAGGTTAAAAAAAAAGAGACTTTCATTCTCTCATGCTCTTTCTCTCTCTTGCATTGCTCTCCCTCTTCCTCTCTCTCAAAACTCTCTTGTTTCATGAGTTGAAAAACATGAGCTTTGTAAGATAAAACCATCAAAACACCTCTCTACTCATTCTAGGGTTCTTAGTCTAGCAAACCAAGCACTCTAGTTATTTCTTGGTTGAGGTAGGAGCTCAAGGTAGAGGCCTTCGGGTGGATCTTTCTTCGGCAAAGAGAAGACGAAGAGGAGGAGCCGTCTACACCACTCCAAGGAGCTAGCAACAAGGATGACCACAACAAGAAGAGAAGGAGTTCAAGAACTAGGTATAACTATCTTACCTACTAGCAAGAACTTGTAGTTAGTTTGTTAGTTTTTGTTTAGCAAAGATCCTTCATGATTAGTCTATATTTCCTTGTGATAAAAATTTGATTTTTACTCTTTCCGCCTCCCCGTAAATACCGGGGTGGGTTACAGAGACTTACATTTCCGCCTACCTCGTGCTACCCCCCCACGACCCGCTCCTCTTCACGATCCCCCTCGCCTCAACGACTTCCCCGCGATCCCATCGCCTGCCTCGCCTCCCTCTCAACAACCTCAACGTCTCTCTCCTCTCTTCCCAACACCCCCTCCTCCTCCAATCGCAAGCATAGTCATATAATTCGCGAATTATTCGCCGAATTCGTGAATAATTCGCGAATTTTTGATCAAACGAAAATTAATCTCCGAATTAATCGTCATTGCCGAACTGGCCGAATAATTCGCGAATTATTCGCGAATAATTTGCGAATTATTCCCGAATTATGTGAAAAACAGCGAATAATTCAAAAAAACAGCAAATAATTCATAAAATCAAAACCTAGCGTCTCATATATTAATTTATTGCTCGAAATCCTTCCCGAACATTTCCCGAACACTTACTGAATCTTTCCCGAATACCTGCCGATTTTTTCCGAATAGTTCTCTGAATCCGAATTTTCGACCTCGCCGAATTATTCCCGAACTACGAATTTGTGACTATGATCGCAAGGACCCCCACCTCAACCTCGTGGCCACCTTCACTCGCCACGAACCCTCCTTCGACGCCGACGAGTTCAAGTCGCCACTACACCACCGGCCTCCTCCTAACCACCAACGACACCGATACCCCCAAACTCCTCGGCTACAGACCCCGAGCTCCATCTCCCCTCATCGCCGACCCAGCACCACCGACGACCTCGCCTTCACCATGCACATCCACCGTCTCCATCGCGACACCTAGCTGAGCTCCCCCTTCTTCTCACCCAACTCCAGAACCTACCACCAATTCGAGAATGCCATCAATACCCACTGCCGCCATCATCAATAACCTAACCCTGCAGCACCACCAAGAATCCAACTCGCCCCCCGAGCTCCACTTCAACCACCGGCGACCCCAGCGCACCTCTGACCTCCGCCACGAGCTCCCTGAGCTCGCCGCAACCTCCAGCTCCTTCTTCCTCACCCCATTACCAGCTGAGCATCCAGACCCGAGACCAACTCCAACAACAGCGGCCTTGACATCAACCTAAGTCCCATTGCAGTGCACCCGAGAACCCCATCGCCGAGCAGACCTCCTCGCACCTCGAGCCGCAACCGAGCTCCGTGACTCATCGACGCCAAAATCGAGTTTCATCATTTCATCGAGCACTTGAATTGATCGCCAATCGACGTTGTTCTGGTAACCATCATCGCCGTCCAAGCCGTGGATTCAGTCTCTATAGCCATCACGGTGATCAACGCAGTCGCCGTCGCAACATCGCACACGTCCGTCGCAACCTTTATAGCGCTCGAGCCGCGCGTCACGCAGTGCCAGTTCCGCGACGTTTATCGTTGGCTCGTGTGTCGAGACGCATAATCTGCATGTTCGTCGCTTCTATATCAGCGACCTAGGCAAGTGAAATCCCTCACTTTTTTATCATGCTATTTTAAATATGAGTAGAAGCAATTTCATAATAACTTGATGTATATATATAACTATATTTAGATCGTAACCACCGTTGAAATTGCATTGTGAACCATAGTGCGGTTTTATTGATTGGAGCTTGATTAGGGCTTATTACTGAGTTAATATTACATAGAGGCTATATGGATAATATTTAAATTCAATTAGTTAAAGAAAACTTGTGTTTCGATCGTTTACCGGATGCTACCCTAAGTGTTTGATGTGAACTATAAACGATAACTAAATTACATGTGGCAGAAATCATAATATTTAGACCCGGATAGTATTATCAAACACTCTGTAGAAATTCGGTGGCAAATTGAAGTCGTTTTCACGCATAAAGTGATGCTCTAATGTCTATACTCAAACTTATGTTTATCGAACACTTGACACTGTTAAATTCATGATTAATTCCAGAAAAATCCAATCGCAGCGTGCCTGGGTTCATTGTGAAGGGTATTGCATAATACTTAACAAGATGTGTATGTTTACTATTAGATATATCCTATGAACATAAAAAACAAAGAACTTACCTGACCTTGGACTGCAGTCCAGAGCAGGAACTTGCCCTTGACATGCATTTATACACCTGAAACCTTAATGTTTATTTGTGATAGTGCTTGGATCCAATTATCGCTACGTAGAAAATTGTTTTAGCTTTCCAATGGTACCGATTTCACTAAATTCTAGTAGCATATGGTATTTAAATCATATTTTAAACGGATGACTTGTACGGCAGATTTCTGCCATTTCAGTTTGCACCCTTCATCAGTAATTTGATCATAGCTCATAAACCAAGATGACTATTTTTGATCCGTATCCTGCGCTATAAATTTAACTCATAGCCCTTCAATTAGTTAGGCAGTAGCGTCGCCTAATTATGCTCCCAGCAGGGAGTAAAACGTGTTACGAAACTAACTTCCAGTTCAGAAATTGGATTTCCAGCAGTAAACACTTAAAATGAAATGACCATAACTAACAAACCTGAAACCTAATTGACAAGAAACCAATTTTTATGGACAGATAATTAAATATACTGTTTACCCTTTTTATATTGTTTTGCTTAATTCTGCACGTGTGATTTATAGTAAATTTTTCAAGTGGAATGATACTGGCTGCTATATTTTTATTCGTATCATAATTAATTGCATTCTCATCATATCATGTAGCGGTTATACCCTCATTTGAATATTGGTCATATACATTGATAACCTAGTGACCGTGTTACATTATCAAGTGATAAATTTTAGTGATTGGATTGTGGCAAGTACGTTAGTGTAAAAGCGTGAATGAATAAGTGAAGTGACACTTACTTGTACACAATCAGCGGAACCAAATAGTTATTGTATTGTCGACGCTTATGGGACATATATAAGTGTAACTATAACTGGAATGGAACGGTTATGGAAGCGCTTAGATACCAGTCGAGACATGCTTGATGGAGACCTTGTCTCTAGTTCTCGCGTAAACTTATCATGGAGCGACTAGTATTTGGATTCATAGTCGGTGTTTGATGTAGACCACGGGGTGTGGGATAGTTTGAGTGTGAGTTCGATCAACGGAATCTCAAGAGTCCCACTGGCGGCATATATATAGCGATTTCGGGAGTCGTATGGATGATATTACTGATTATTAGCGAGCGTGATTCGGGCCTGTATTCCCTTACCCCTGGGGCCTATCCTTGGGTTGGGGATACTCCTGCGGTGGTTGACTCTCACACTTGGACTAACGACAGGTTTATTGACATGAACAGTGAGACTTAGAGACTGATAGCTTTAGCGACATGGACATTGCATTGATTACTGATCTGATACACTTGCTTTTTCGTTACACGTACCGGTTATTTCATGCTCGCGTCATTGTCCTATACTTACTGCTTTATATTTATCATCATTGCACATTATATATGTATATATTACTATTGTGTCGCTCTGACGACCTAAGTATGCCTGCTCAGAGTGAGAAGTGGATTTAGCTCAGACCAGGATCTGTCGTGCCTCGAGGATATTGCGGACATCTAGATAAGCCACGCCATCACCGTCTTTTCCTTGATTTCTATCTGGTTAGTTTTTTTTATCTGTTTTAGTAGTATTTAGTGGCTGCATTTCTCATTACATGTGCTATGATTACTGATTACCACGTAATACTAGAAGCCGAAGTGTGACTATGGCAGGATATTTTCTTGACCGTATGAGCATGGCTGTCCTGAACACCCCTCGTATTCCGTATTTTGGGAAGCGGGGCATGACACTAGCCCTCTCTATTTTAAAATCTATCATCAAAACTCTCAAAATTTTCCAAGTCAAATAAGGTGTACAAGTAGAGTTAGCCCAAGGTCATCTTCCGGCGACGACTCGGGACAAATCCGGCGACACCGCGACTCCACGACGCTTTCAAACCATTCCTATACCTCCCCTCTCTCTTCTCAACCAGTAAATTCCCTCTCCTCTTCTCTCTTCCTATTCTAAAAAGATCTCTTTTCAAAACTCGTCGGAAGTGGGATTATTCCGACTTCCGATTCTAAAATTGTTTAAAACCTAACTTTTCTTAATAACAAATTAACCATTTCTTTATATATTGTTTAGCAACCATAAAAAACATTTAGAACAAGTTTCAATTCAAAATACAATGTTATACAACTTTTATTTCACTTTTTTGTTTAAATAGCACAAGGTTTACCTACGATATTATTTCATATATTTGCTCATATCACCTTTAGAAAACTCACGAGATAATGACTTACCTCATCACAACACTCATCATGACATAGCATGATTACCTCTTTACAATATTTTGGGATAAATACAATTTTACAATAAAATACCTTAAACTAATAAAACCATATTCTTTAAAATTGTTTTAAATTAAATTCCTTACAATTAAGCCTCTACAACCCATTTTGGAAAACCCGATTTGGATGGTGCGGCTTATCACACATCCTCAGTACTAGTAGAGCGAGATGCAGACCTACCCACGGAGTATCCGATCTCGAAGGAATTTTTATTACAATTTTTAAGAAAACGGGATTTCTATTTAATAAATAAATTTATTTTTCTATAATTATTTATAGTATTATCAAATTATCTATTTTAAATACATATAATAAATTCCATGTTTTCTAAACAAAGCAATCACAAATTTCATGAATCTACCATCACAAATCCATACAATTCCAATTTACACTAAAATACCATATACTATTCAATCTAGGTTTATACTCACTAGAATACCTCACTTTTAAAAATTACATCCCTGAAAACCCTAAATACGATAAATAAATACTTGAGAATTATTTTGAAAGTATACTAAACTATTTTTCATAAAACCCGCTCAAGTTTATTAATTTATAATAAGGACCCTAGTAAATATAGATTTAAGCGAGACCAATTCTCTTGAGCCTAAAGAAGCCGGAAAAAGTGGGTGCTTGCTTATTTAAGATAGAAAACTAAAACGAGATTATTAATGGTAATTGGCTTGGAAAAAGTCACAAATCCTGCCATCCATGTGCAGCAGTTATCGATAACTCCAAAACCTAATTCAGGAATCCAATTCTGTTTAAGCGTCTGGCTCAGACGATTCTAAGTCTAATCGGAATACAATCCATACATGAATACAATCCAAATATAACTCCAATACAATATGAATCCATATATATCAGAATACAATCTATATCAACATGCTTTGATTTGACCGATCCATGGATATACATTGACTTGTCTGCATGACTATCCGTTTATATCTTAATCCGTTTACATGAACAATTGATATCATGGTTTCGGCAAGTCATATATCTGCAAATCATCTCTAAACAACACAATATGCATTACGGGTTTTTTTAAAAGGCAGACTGGTACAGAATGTGTTAAAAGCGGCACGATGATGGTCACTATAATACACCTAACCTGAACATCCGTTGCCGTTGTCCCATGAGTTTTGACGGAGCCTTGTACTCCATATACCATAGTCCACGGGGTAAGTTGGACTCCTCTCGTATACACCGGCACATTCTGTACCAAGTTACAAACAACTGCGTTAACATAATAATCATATATTATACCAGATATATTCTCTTTACATGTTCAGTCTATTTCTATTTTTTCTTTAGAATGTTGTCAGGAGAACCTGACTCTTTGGAGATCGAGCCCAGCTCAGAAGACCCAGAACTTTAGTCACTTGTATATACCTTTACTTTCTGTTCATGCCATTGTTTAGGAATTGCTTTCCGCATTGTATTTACTTTCCAGTTGTATTATAAAGAATATTTAATAAATAAAAAGTTGATGTTCATTTACATCTCATGTCATTCTTGTGTACATTTATATTATATTGCTTATTTACGCTTAATGTGTTTATTTCTGAGTAAATACGTCGCATGTCTCGTCGCGTCTCCTTATCCATATACCGGGAAGTGGGGCGTGACAAAACTGTCGTCAGCGAATGCCTCGATCTGGAGTTCTTTACTGCAGTACACCAAGAATATCTCCTTAGTCCTTCTTAGGTAATTGAGAATATTTTTTATTACTTTCTAGTGCTTCTCCTTAGGGTTTGATTGATACCTGCTTACCACGCTCGGTGCGTAAACAACCTGTCACGCCCCGCTTCCCGATATACGGCGAAGGGGACGGGACTGGTCCGCTACGTATATACTCAGAAGTACATACGCTAAGCGTATCTAAGCAATATAAAATAAAAACACAATAGACTAGAGATAATAAAAACAGCAAATTTTATTTATTAACATTCTTTTGTATAATACATGAAAAGGAAATACAACTGAAATAAAAGATGCCTAAACAGTGGCATAACAGGAAATGAAAAGTACTGAAAAGAAAAGTGTACAATGAAACTAAAGTCATATTGTGTTGTATACTATGAAACTAAAGTTAAAAGCGGCACGATGATGGCAAACTGCTCCAAGTCTTCTATAGATGGCTCGATCTCTGCCAGGTCCAAGTCACCTGACGACATTCAAAGAAGAAAGAAATAGAATGTCGTCAGCGAACAGGTCGCTCGGTAAGTCCCAAAGGTAAGAGGAAAGTAGAATAGATAGAATAAGGAGATATCTTTTAAAGTTGTATACTATTGTTGTAATGTTGTGTTAACGTTGTTGTTTGTAGCTTGGTACAGAAGGATGCCAGTGTATACGAGGGGGGTCTCTATATGCTAAAGATCAGGGCAAACGGAATGTACAAGGAACCGTTAAGCCACAGTACAACAGCAACGGAATATAGGTTAGGTGTCTTAATCTGACCACCTCGTGCCACTTTTAACACCTTCCGTACCAATCTACCACTTAAACCCCGCGATGTCTTGTTTGTATTGTTGTCTTGTTAATTGTATTGATTGTAAGCTTGATTGACTGACTGACCGAAACCATGATATCAGGAAACGGTTGTAACCGTAGGGTCATGTAAATGGAATAACTGAGAATCATGTAAAAGGAATATATCCATGGTTCGGTTCGGTCAAGTTGTATAAATTGATAATTGAATTCAAAGATTCATGTGTTCATATTGAATTAGAATATTTTAGATTATAGATTGACTTGAATCATATTCAAGTCAGATTAATCAGACTCAAACGCGAGTCAAACAATCAGGAATGTAAATCAAAATCTTATAATTTCTAGGGTCCCTAGGGTAATTTATAAAACTTGAGGGGGTTTTATGTAAAAACACTTTTATATACTTTTCAAAATACACCTCAAGTATTCATTATTCGTCTTTAGAGTGGTAATGAGGGTGGATTTTATATTGTGACATTTCTAATGAAAATATCCTAGTTTTATAAATAAGGTATTTATCTGTAATATTGATTTATTTGGAGTTCATGGTATTTTAGTGTAAAATTTATTCTTGTGATTTTTAGAAAAAGGTGGAATACTTATATTATATTAAAACAGGTATTTTAAGGATAAATATACATATATTTATACAAAAATAATTTTAATAAATATTTTATATTCCAAAAATTTCATTTTCTTAAGATGTCGTATTTTAAACCTTTCGAGACCGAATGCTCCTTGCGGAGGTCTGAATCTCGCACTACTAAACCCGAGGATGTGCGATAATCCGCACCATCCCGAATGGGTTCCCCAAAAATGGGTTGTAGCGACGCTTTCCAAAGATTGTAAATACTAATACTTTAGAAAACGGTTTTATAAAGTAAAAGATATTTATTCGTAAAAATGTCAATTTTCCGTATTTTAGATTCTAGGGCTTCCTAAGTCAACTAGCCTATTTTTAAATGGTCTAAACGACAAGTTGTTAGATGTCTCAAATCGCCTCTTCACCGCCAATTGTGGCCATGTAAGTACAAATGAGGAAATGAGGGATCCGCTCACGAATCACCGTGAGACGGGCCTTTTAAAGTTATCTTTCTCACTTGCCTAGCCTAGACATCACAAAGTCAGGTTTAGATAAACGATCGATATCCACAACTTATCGTGTTTTCCTACTAAGAGGTATTTATTTAAAAGTGTATCAAATCTAAAACTTTTAGAAATGGTTTTATTAAGAATATGGTATTTAAATGAAAGTATTGTTTTATCGTATTCTAAGTTTTGATGATATCGTTTAGGGTTGTATTTGCGTGTGTGTGGAGGTAGGTCATTAACTCGTTCTCTACTTTAAATGTATAGTAAGGTTAAGGGGGTTAAATGTGAAATTGAAACATTGTGGTATTTAAGTGAAAAATACGATAATTTGAAAAGGCTATCTTTTCATATAATGAAACTTGTTCAAATTGTTTGTTAAATGTTTAATAGTCAACAATAAGATGTTTAAGTATGAATGTATTGGTGAGAAGTGAAATTTTATAGAAAACCGAATCGGAAATCGGATTTGTTCCGATTCCGTCAGGTTTTGTAAATTCGTATTTTAGAGAATAAGAAAGAGAGATAGAATGGGACTTACGGGTTTCGATTAAGCAAAGGAGTAAGGGGGGGACTAAAGGGGTTGCCGAGGCGTTGCTTCGTCACCGGTTATTCTTAAAAACGTCGCCGGAATTTCGTCGGAGTTTCGCCGCGAACTTGTTTTCAAAGTACACAACTCTTGAGAAGATTTTGAGAGAGTGGGCTCAGGATTTTAGGATGAGAGGATAGAGGGTAGGGGTGTATTTATAGGGTAGGCTAGAGGTAGGGTAGGTGAAGGGTCTTTTTAAATAAAAATGTAAAAAATATAGGAAAAGTAATAAAAAATGGAGTAAATAAGGTATAATGGTGTTTCTGGAACCGATCCAGACATTTAAAGTATACAGGGGGTACAGGAGACGAAGAGACACGTTTTTGCTGTTGAGGACTCGGCCGTCCGACTGAGTCTGGCCGGCGGCGCCGGCCCGAGTCGGCCGGTCCGCCGGCCGACTCGACCGAGTCGGGGCATGGGAAGGTGGGGGGTCTCCTGACGTACACTCTGGTATATTTACTTTTTCAAGTGTAGTTCAAGTTTTGGGAGTTATGGTGTTTGGACTGTTGGGCTTCCAAAGGATTTAAAACAAAAACAATATAAAAATAATGTGGGGCAGGGGATTTGAACTCTGGTGGTTTGGTTCAGCAGTGCAAGGTGTTACCAATGAGCTACAAGCTCCTTCTTGTAATTATTGTGGGAAAATAAATACTTAAAGTGGTAACAGCAACATTAAATACCCCAAGTATACTTCAAATTTAAATCAATTTTATGTATACAAAAATTGGAGTTGTTACACAACATCTGGTCTGATACATAATATCGCATACATTATAGATCCTACCGCCGAAGCGTGGGGTATAATACTCATGCGATCCCTTTCCAAATCAGTCTTGGGAGACATCTCTTTGGAGAGGGTGATCCCGTGACAAACGGGTAGGTTATCTCGCTTGGAATCTTCCATACTAAATCTTTTCAGTATGATGTCAATGTACCTGAACTGTGAAAATCCCAACATTCTCTTAGATCTATCACAATAGATCTGTATCCGTAGAATGTAAGTTGCATCACCCAGGTCTTTCATGGAGAACCTCTGTGACAAAAATCCTTTAACTGATTGTAGTATAGGAATGTCATTTCACATTAGGAGAATGCCATCCACGTACAAGACAGGGAATACCACAGTTCTCACTACAATCTTACTATAAATGCATGGTTCATCTGCATTTTTAATAAAATCAAATTTCTTGACCGTCTCATCAAAGCAGATGTTCTAATTTTGCGATACCTGTTTTAATTCATAAATGGATTTAAGTAACTTGCACACACTTCTACTGCTCCCACTCTCTATGAAGCCCTCTGGCTGATCCATATAAACACACTCTTCCAAATTTCCATTAAGAAAAGCGGTCTTTACGTCTATCTGCCAAATTTTATAATCATTGAAGGCAGCAAAGACAAGAAGGATCCGAATGGATTTAAGCATAGTCACTGGAGAAAATGTTTCATCATAGTCTAAACCAGGTCATTGATGAAAATCTTTTGCTACAAGTCTAGCCTTATAAGTTTCAACCTGTCCATCTGCACCAATTTTCTTTCTGAAGATCCATTTGCAGCCTACGGGTTTTACTCCTTGAGGTGCAATGTCCAAAGCCTAAACTTTGTTGGTGTAAATGGATTCCATTTCGGTCCGCATTGCATCCAGCCACTTTACTGAGTCTCTGCTCATAATGGTCTGCTGGAAACTAGTTGGCTCATCATTATCGATGATGCAATCCTCTCTATCCTCGTCTACGAGAAAACCGTAGTATCTCTCGAGCGGATGAGACTGCCTAATAGATCTGCGGAGTGGCGCAGGGATGTTTGTTTCTCTTGAAACTTCGGGTTCCACCAAGCTTTTAGTAGTAGATTGTGGTTCTGGAATTTCTTCTAGTTCTATTGCGCTCCTACTTCCTTTTCAAGAAATTGAGTCTCCAGAAAGTGGGCATGCCGAGAAACAAACACCTTTTGTTTCTCTGCGTAATAAAAAAGATACCTCCTGGAATTCTTTGGGTATCCCACAAACTTACACAGTACTAATCTTACCTCGAGCTTTTCCGCATGCTGCTTTTTGACAAAAACTGGACATCTCTATATCTTTAGATACTTAAGAGAGGGTTTCTTTCTACTCCACATTTCATATGGAGTAGTAAGCACTGACTTAGTCGGAACTTTGTTTAAAAGATATGCAGCAGATTCTAGTGCATAATCTCAGAAGGATCACGGCAACTCATCATTACTCATCATAGAACGTACCATATCTAGTAAGGTGTGGTTCCTCATTTCCGATACACCGCTATGTTAAGGTGTGTATAGAGGAGTAAGCTGAGAGAGAATTCCATTCTCTTTTAAATATCCCAGAAACTCGACACGTAAGTATTCACCATCCCGATCAAATCGAAGTATCTTAATACTTTTGCCTGTTAGTTTTTCCACTTCATTTTTATATTCCTGGAATTTCTCATAGATCTCGGATTTATGTTTCATTAAGAATACATGTCCATATCTTGAGAAATTATCCGTAAAAGTAATGAAGTAAGAATAATCACTTCTTGCATGTGTAGACATTGGACCACATACATCGCTGTGTATGAGTCCCAAGAGCTCGGAGCTCTTTCTCCGTGTCCAATGAACGGAGTCTTTGTCATTTTTCCTTTGAGATATGATTGACAGGTTGCATAAAATTGATATTCAAACGGATCCAAATATCTCTCTTTATATAACTTCGTCAACCGTGTTTCATTGATGTGACCTACTCTACAATACCATAAGAAACCTTGATTCAATTCTGGAGTCTTTCTTTTAAGTGTGTTCTGGACATTGAAAACCTGATATTGGTTTAATACGTATATAACGTTGTGTAGTATACCAGACCCAATCAAAGTATGATTAAGATGAATGTTTACAACATTGCTTACAAATGTAAAATCATAACCTTCTTTAGATAGTAAAGTTACAGAGATGATATTACATGTCAAATTCGGTACACAAAAACAGTTACGCAAAACCAAAATGTGTCCACCTGTCAATCCTATATGATATTCCCCTACGGATACAGTATCCACGCTCGCTCCGTTTGCAAATCTGAGGATCATATCACCTGCCTTCAGACTCTACGACTTCTTGGTGCCTGCAATGAATTACAGATATGAAATCCTGAACTGGTATCTAATACCCAGTAAGTAGGTTGATTGACATACAGTTTTCAATCATAAACACACCTGAAACCAAAGCCACAATTTATTTCGAATCCTGGTTCTTGGCTTTTCAAGCCCTGCGGTTCTTCTTCCAATGACCTTTCTTGTGACAATAGAAGAATTCCTCCTTTGTCACCCTTGGCCCCCAAATTTTTGCCTTTCCCTTCCCATATACCTTACCGACACTGCCTTTCGGTTTGGTGGGGACCTTCTTCTTCTTCTTTCTCTTGGCTTTCGCCAGGGATCTAGAGGAAAAAAGTTCCCCAATAAGCAGAGCGGGTGTCTCCCTGGTTTTCTTCAGGATTGTAGGGTGTTTTTCGTCACCCCATTGAGATGGGAATACGCGCGCGCTTGTCAGGCACATTACAGATTTCCCCTGCCTAAGGTAGGCTGGGGTTTATTGATTGCGGGGATCCAAATCTCCGGCAGCCGCAGACTAAGCTGCTGTTAATTACCCCTCGCCTTTGGAGCGAGAGAACCTCCGATTAACGGGTCATGCGAACTCAATGTGCAGTGTACGTGTGTTGTGTTTTGAAAGGGTTTTTTTTGGATATATCGGGGGCCCCGCAGAGTTTTTACGGGGGTTCCACTACTCAGATACCGTGCTAGGGGTCAAGGGGACTAGCAGCCCCCTTACGGGGTGCGGGGTAGCGCCCCGTTAGAAAATTTTTCTAACGGGAACGGTGGGGTGAAGTATGTGTGTGTGTGTGTATACATATATATATAAACAGAGCAAGGGCATCCAAAGGATGCGTGGGAAAAAGCGCCAGCGCTTTGGGTGCTAGGGCACTAGCGCTTTGGACGCTAGCGCCTCACGTGCCAGGCACGTGGGCGCTCGGACGCTAGCGCTTTGGGCGCTAGCGCCTCACGTGCCAGGCACATAGACGCTCCAGCGATAGCGTTTTGTGCGCTAGCGCCTTGAGCGCAAGGATGCTAGTGTTTTAGGTGCTAGCGCCTCACGTGCCAGGCATGTGGGCGTTCGGGCGCTAGTGCTTTGGACGCTAGCGCCTCATGTGCCAGGCACGTGGCCGCTCGGACGCTGGCGCTTTGGGTGCTAGCGCTTTGTGCGTAAGGGCGCTAGCGCTTTGGGCGTCTGGGCGCAAAAAGGAAGTTGGTCCCCGCACTGGGAGTTGTACTCCCAAAAAGAAATACTTATTATTTTTGTGTATATATTTTGAGGAGTTAAACTCCTAAGGTATTTTTGGACCAGATGAAGGGGCTTCCCCCTTGGGCCCTGGATCTTCCCCAAAGTAGGGTCTTTAGAGATGGGTCTCCTTCTTCCTCCTCCGTTGGCCGGTTCTTGAAGAACAAGAGGGGTGAGATTTTAAAAATCCCTCCTTTTTAAGATCTGATGGAAGATCCGAGCTCCCCTTTGTGGGTTTTGTGGTGAAAAGCTATTTAGTTTTGGAAAAGGAAGAGTAAAACTTTTGATTTAATTCAAAAGAAAGAAAAAGGTTTTAGAATCTTGAGGAAGGAGAAGATCACAGATCTGGAATTTTTTTTTTTGAGAGAAAAAGTTGTTGAGATATTTTCATTCTCTTTGCCTTTATAGGCTATACACTTTACATATAGCCCCTTGGGCTTTACACAAATGGCATTTTGCCCATCCCATGCCTCATGTGCTATTTCTTTTTGCATATAAGCCATGGGCTTTACAAAAATTTGACTTTATGCCCATTTTCTTATATTTATTCATAAAATAAAAATACAAGAAATACAACAAAATTATTTATTACAAAATTTTTATTTTGGCATGGCGAAAGGCCGGACGCTTCGTGTTCGGGATCGACCCGGGCATTGGCCCATTGACCTGGGCTTGGGCCCACTTGGCTTGGGGCTGACTTTGATTTTGACTTGGTCAACCGGAGTGTAAATTTTTACCCCAACAAATTGCCCCCCATCAATAAACGCACACCGCACATGTGGGTCATGTGCATGAAATTGATGGATTTTCTTTCACGTGGAGGCGACCTGATTTGGTTCCCGCTTTTTGGAAAGCTGACACTGCCATTTTTACGACATGGACGGTCAGTGCTTGATGTGTCTTCGAGATGGAGTGTCTGGTTGACTTGGTTCCAAGGCGGAGCACAATTCCGACGAGGAGGTCGTTGCTGCCCTTTTAGCGACGTGGACGGTCGGTACTGCCCTTTTAGCGACGTGGACGGTCGGTGCTGCCCTTTTAGCGACGTGGACGGTCGGTGCTGCCCTTTTAGCGACTTGGACGGTCGGTTATGCCCTTTTTGCGACTTAGACGGTCGATGCTGCTCTTTTAGCGACGTGGACGGTCGGTGTTGCCCTTTTTGTGACGTGGACGGTCGATTCTGCCCTTTTTGCGATTTGGACGGTCGATGCTGCCCTTTTAGCGATGTGGACGGTCGGTGCTGCCTTTTTTGCGACGTGGATGGTCGATGCTGCCCTTTTAGCGACTTGGACGGTCGATTCTGCCCTTTTAGCGACTTGGACGATCAGTGCTGCCTTTTTAGCGACTTGGACGGTCGGTGCTGCCCTTTTTGCGACACGGACGGTCGATGCTGCCCTTTTAGCGACTTGGACGGTCGATGCGGCCCTTTTTGCGACGTGGAAGGTCGGTGCTGCCATTTTAGCGACGTAGACGGTCGGTTCTGCCCTTTTTGCGTCTTGGACGGTCGGTTCTGTCTTTTTTGCGACTTGGACGATCGATGCGGCCCTTTTTGCGACGTGGACGGTCGGTGCTGCCATTTTAGCGACGTGGATGGTCGGTTCTGCCCTTTTTGCGACTTGGATGGTCGGTGCTGCCCTTTTTGCGACTTGGACGGTCGATGATTTGATTTCCCTCGTTCCCAGTTTAACGACTTAGGGGTCATCTGTTTCCAGTTTAACGACTTAGAGGTCATCTATTCCCAGTTTAAAGACTTAGGGGTCGTTTAGATTGGAGTTTAGAATTTTGGGGTTAGGGTAGACATCAGCGTTGCTAACACTGAAACACATGTGCCAGGAGCAATTCATCATTTGCCTTTTCCTGTTGGGGGGGCGATGGCTTAGGAGACAGATTTAGATCCCTATCATCTAAGGCTTTTCAATTTTATGAGCCGTAAGGGTCCCATAAAAGCATTTTCTCCCCATGAGTCGAAAGGATCTCGTAGGTGTACTTTCTCCTTAGGAGTCGTGAAGACTCCTAAGTGTGTTTTTTCTTTGTGAGTCGTAAGGATCCCACGAAGGTGTTTTCTTACGAGTCGTGAGGATTCCGTAAGGTTTGTTCTCATCATGCATCGTGAGGACGCATGAGTGGGTCTTCCCAAATGGAGCATAATTCCAAGGGCGGAGACCGGCCGTTGGTCGGGTGATTGCAATAGGACATGGGTATGATGAGAATTATTTGAGCCCGTGGATTGTATACGGTAGCCAGTTTGGGGGCCAACCGTAGGGCCGGGGGAATTTTAGAAAATTGGATTTTGGTTGGCGTCTGCATCGCTGCAATGGAATATGGTAACAGGAGCGACTCATCATTCGCCGTTTGGGGACTTGGAATTTGGATCTTGTTTGGCATCAGCATTGCTGCACTGGAATAATACCAGGAGCAACTCATCATTTTCCCCGGGGGGACTTGGGATTTGGTTTTTGGGTCGGCATCAGCACCGCTAACACTGAAATGCAATACCAGGAGCGACTCATCATTTGTCGTTGCCCGTTGGGGAGTGATGTCTTAGGAGATAGGTTTACATCCCTATCACCTAAGGCTTTTCAATTTTATGAGCCGTAAGGGTCTCATAAAAGCACTTTCTCCCTACGAATCGAGAGGATCTCGCAGGTGTATGCTCTCCTTAAGAATCGTAGGGATCCCTAAGTGTGTTGCTCCTTTGTGAGTCGTAAGGATCTCACGCAGGGATTTTCTCCTCACAAGGTCGAGAGGACTTTGCGAGTGTATTTCATCTATTTTCATGAGTTTGCGCCCTTTCGGGTTTTCACAAACTCGCCGGTAGTCCTGTTGTTTTTACTCACGAAGCCCTTTCGGGTTTTCATCCGTGCCCGTTTTGCTTGTGGACATACCGTTTTTTTTCGTTTTTTTTTGTGCCGCTGGTGGGACTTTAAAAGTAGTCTCACCGGCAGGATTTGGGAGAAATAGGGGGCGTTTACGTCCGTGGGAAGCATCTAGTGCAAAATTCCTGGTTACGTGGAACGCGGATAACGTCACTCTTTGACCCCGTGGAAAACGCCCAGAGCGGATCCTGGTCCTCGCAGAGCACGGCAGTGAACCCGTGTGAAGCATCCAGACCGGAGCCTAGTCCTCGCCGAGCACGGCAGTGAACCCATCTGAAGCATCTAGTGAAAAATTCCTGGTTACGTGGAACGCGGATAACGTCACTCTTTGACCCCGCGGAAAATGCCCAAAGCGGAGCCTGGTCCTCGCCAAGCACGGCAGTGAACCCGTGTGAAGCATCCAGAGTAAACATCGGACTGTGGAGTCCTTAAATCCACGGACTATGATGTGCTTAACCTTGACCGTGATGTCTTAAAACTAACAATCAACCAACCTGATTCTATATTGGTGCCACCTCGGTTTAGGGGTACATCTCTTCACTCCTTTGATACCTGGCGTTGTAATTCCTCGACGTCTTCAAAGAGGTGACGGGTCCCCGCAACCAAACATCGGACTGTGGAGTCCTTAAATCCTCGGACTATGAGGTCCTTAACCTTGACCGTGATGTCTTAAAACTAATATCGGGCTGTGGAGTCCTTAAATTCTCGGACTATGAGGTCCTTAACCTTGACCGTGATGTCTTAAAACTAATATCGGACTGTGGAGTCCTTAAATCCACAGACTATGAGGTCCTTAACCTTGACCGTGATGTCTTAAAACTAATATCGGACTGTGGAGTCCTTAAATCCACGGACTATGAGGTCCTTAATCTTGACCGTGACGTCTTTAAACTATGATACCTTGAGCGATCCCTGACCCCGTGAAACACGGATAAGGGCGACCACATCCAGCATTTGCAGGTCCTCACGACCTGTAAGGAATAAAACTCTCTTGTGAGATCCTTACGATTCTCAAGGAAAAAACCCGCTTAGGAATCTTCACGATTCTTAAGAAGGACTTACACCTATGGGATCCTAGGGAGAAAAACTCTTTATGAGACCCTCGTGGCTCATAAAGCGCAAAAGTCTTAGGAAGCAGATCTTAACCCTGAATCCTAAGCCATCGCTGCCCTGCAAGTAGGCCAAGATAAATTGTCCGCAGAATACATTCAATAAAAGAGACACATCATTGAGAAGAAAAATGTATCTTTTATTCATAAACCAAAATGGATACCAAGTACAATTCATGAAAGAACAAAAGAAAATACTCTCATCTATGAGTTTATACAAGAAGGAAGGAAAAGATACAAATGTTTCAAGCCGGCAGGTGATTTAGCAGCTTGGTCAGCTCATCCTGCTTTTGTTGGGCCACGGCCTCATGATTTAAGATCGCCAAAAGACGGGCCTCCGCCTGAGCCTTTTGGGACTGATACGAAGCGAGCCGGCCTTCAAGCTCTTTCTCGGTGGCCTTATGAGGCTCGACCCTTTCGCGAGTGAACGTGGCAGCTTTATCGATGGCCACCTCCTCCTTGATAGACTCCTGAAGCACCCGCCAGAGTTCATACGCATTGTTGACCTTGGCGGTGAGATTAGCTTGAAGCTCGCTCAGCGCCTTAGAAGCCAACTCCCTCTCCGAGAATTTACGGCCGAGCCCTTTTCTCGCACAACAATATGTTCGCCACGTGTCGCTCTATCAGGCCACGTAAGCTCACTTTCATGACCGCAGCCTTGGAGATAAGACATTTACAAGACCGTATAAATGGGCTTCCAGTCGACAGGAATAATCGATCTAAAACGCGCTCACATCACCTGGTGTGAAAAGCAACAAGAAGGATTTCCGACGCATTTTAAACATGCATTCGCAATCATATGAGTATTCAAAAAGAAAATCATAGCATTTGCAATCATATGAATATTCATAACGCCCAAAAAGGTCTGATACTCATGAAAATGATAATAGCATTTGCAATTAAAGAAAGTTCTCATGGAAAGAACACAAAGTTCATTTATGCAAGCAAAAACATACATGCGGATACCCAGCACACATGAAAGTTCAACATAAAGCAGGAGGAAACTAATTCGAAAACACTACACTAGCGGGAAAAGGTCGCCGAACAAAGGATCGGTAGCGCAAGGGTTGACAAAACAAAAGACAAAATTCTCCATCTCTCTCTCCGCTCTCTCCAACACGTCAAAGCGCCGGTTCTCGCGAGGAGTCGCTCCCCACCGATTAGCGCCATGTTCGTCCGCAAAAGCAGACATAACGGCCCGACGGGCTCTTATTTCGCTCAAAAGGTGAACCGAGCGATCTTTCAAAGCTTGAGGAATTAGGCACGCTTCGTGAAAGCCTTCGAGCTTTTCTTCAGCCGCGTCAAGCATCGCCAGGGTCATCTCCACCGTGTGAGAAGGGACGTCAACAAGCACGGCGGCAAGAATCATCCGGAGCCAGAGGGAACCCATTGGGAGGGGAGACCCTCTGCGGATCGAGAGTTCATACGCCGCTGAGTCGCATTCGTCGTCGGTAAGAAGGGGATCCACCAATCGGGCGGCAAAGCGGGGAATCATCTCCTCGATAGGGACTTCCCAAGGCGGTCGACGAGCATGAGGGCGATCGCAGGCCATGGCGCTCAGTTGTCTCGCAAGAAAAATCACACCAAAATGAGAATAAACTTATCTGTGAAGAGGAAGGAAGGCTATGGCCTCGGATATAAAGAGGTGCATTAAGTGTTGAGTGCGGAAAATCTTGCATGATGAAGCTATTTCCAAGACCTAGAAAAGGAAAAGCATCGGAAATCAAGGAGATTGAACTATTTCCAAGTCTCCTTTTCTGCATCTGATATTGTGCGCTAAAAATATGGCATGGGAAAATTTTTGAACAGTCCCATCAAAGGACCCCACGTGCGAAGCATGTGAGCCCCAAACTTGACGTGCACTAAAAAATGGAATGGCACCCTGCATGCTAGAAGCATCAACAACAACAATAGCAAAATAATAAAATCCCACAGAGAGGCATGCAGACATAGAAAGACATAATAAAACTTATCGCTCATGCTTTAAGAAGTTCATACAAAATAAAGATAACACGTTTACAATGGTAAGACTTCAGACGCGGGGCACGGGTTGAGAAACTCAAGCTTAACTTTGTCCAAGATCCTCCAAGCATTTCGAACCTCCCGAGTATGTTTTCTCTCACGATCACAAGCGTCGGGATCCTCGCGAATGTCCTCCACCCTCCGATAGACGGCAAGTACGGCCGACTGCTGAAATGCCTGGTGCAAGAGATCAATGAGGTTGTCGCGCCTTCTCTTCGAGATTAGACTCATCAGATACACCGAATGTATCTTGTCCTCAGCAGCGTCCAATGCCCTGAGCGGTACTCCGGCGCAGAAGAGAGGAAGCGCCTCCCAAATCGCCAGCATGATGAGTCTCAAAAGAGGAGAGCGACGGGGGAGTAGCCGATGGTTGTACTCGTCAAAGCGGCTCATAATCTCAGCACACTGAGCGTTGGTGAACTCCTGGTTCTGACTGCGGCCCAGTGCACGAATGTTCCCATAGGAAATGATTTCGTCAAGACCGTACATATGGGCATCCATAATACCTGAAATAAAGGTCATGAGAATTGTTATAAAGCTTCTGCTGCATTGATTACAGAAGGACAACCGAGGGCAGGGAAACCCTAAGAAGCCTCCATGTGAAGAAACTGAGTTCTTCGTAGGAATTAAATTCCTTATCAAGAAAAAGGAATTAAATTCCCGGAAACTTTTTTTTGGATGGAATTAAATTCCATAGATTTTAACCGCCGTCATCATCTCTCTAAAGATCATCTAAACCCTAAGAGATCTATTGTTGAAGGTTAAGTGGTCTTATATTTTGGTTAAAAAAAAAAGCTTGAAGAAAAATGGGTTCTTTGTTAAAAAAGGGTAAAAACCCTTGTTTTGGATTTAAAATCCAGAGGAATGTGAGAGTTCATCGTTTGTTCAAGGACATTACCTAAAGAGAAAAGTCTTTTCGAACAGAGTTAAACTCTGAGGGTGGGTTCAAGGCAGAGAACTGAGCTCTGGGAAAAGAGAATTAAATTCTCAAAAGAAGAAAGTTTGCAAGGAGGAAGATGAGCAAAGTGGAGGCTCTTCTGAAGGGACATGGGCATTTATAGGAGGTGATGGGAACGCTTCATCTCCCCAATTCCCTAGAGGAATCCAACGGTCATAAAAGTGACAGCATTGCACTCACGTGCAGACACGTGAGAACAACGCTGTGGGGGCATTTGTTTCCTGATTTAAAATCAGGAAAGTTTACGGAGGAGGCATCACGTGCTACCACGTGACCGGCAGTCACGTGTTGGCACGTGACATTTAAAAGCAGCGGCAAAGGCACATCAGTTCCCTGATAAAATCGAAGAAAAGGCTTCAGAAAGGGTCACGTGCTCACACGTGACCGGGGGTCACGTGTTGGCACGTGACGGTTGAACAGCGGCCAGAAGACAGAACGCAGAAAGAAGAAGAAGGCTCGTTCCAAGGGGTCGCGTGCCTACACGTGACCAGGGGTCACGTGCCTACACGTGACCAAGGGTCACGTGGCCACACGTGATCGGCTTTCAAAGCCTATTTATTTAACAGAATTAAATTCTGAACGGCATTCAAATCTTTCCAAAGGAGAATAATTATTTGGAACCGATTGGGTTAAAAAAATTTAAAGGTGATTAAATATCACCTATCTATGGAAAAGTCTTGAACTTGGAAAGATTTCCCCTTAAAATCTAACCGAAATAACAAAGGAAAATTTTTGGATTTAAAATCCAATGGTGAATAAAATTCACCTAATAATCCAAAGGTCCAAACGAATGGTGAATACAAATCAAATCTTTCAATGAAAGATTCGCCAAAACTAATTGATTCTGCTTCTTCTCCTATAAATAGGAGCCAAGGGACATATACAGGGATGGATACATAGAGGGAGAGAAAAATAGAGCCTTGAGACTTTGGAGGAATTGGGATCTTCTGCAAAAGAAAACCTTAGGTAAGAAGGGGGAGGGTTTCAAGAAAAAGAGAATTTAATTCTCAACAGAGTTTAACTCTGATATTAAAAAGAAGAACTTAGTTCTCTCTTTAGCAGAGGATCTGCAAAGTGCACATCTCCCCATGAATTGAGAATTTAATTCTCATTGGGTTGAGATCCTGCCATGCAGATCCAAAGCATAGAAAGGGAATGGATGTTTGAGAATTTAATTCTCATAGAACTATAGGAATTTAATTCCTGTGAATTAAAATTAGGGTTTAACCCTATGTCATAGGAATTTAATTCCTTCAAAATGAATAGAACCAGGGTTAACCCTAGTTAAGAACTCAAATCTGTCAAAATAACAGAAATTTAATTCCTCTAAAATTTATTGCTAGGGTTTAACCCTATGAAGAATTTGATTCTTAAAAAGATAAACATATCTTGAAACAGGCAGGGTCACGTGCTACCACGTGACCCCTGTAAAGAGCCACCGCTAAAACTTTGAGGCAACGCCTCACGTGCTTCACGTGACCCCCAAAGCGCGCAAAGAAAAAGCAAAGGAAAAGAAGCTCTGGGACGCCCTCACGTGTCACCACGTGACCCCTAATGAATATTCTAGCAGATCAAAACGCAAGCCCCCATCACGTGCCCACACGTGATGGCTTTTAAAATTAAAAGTGTTAAACACTTATCTGTAGAACAAAATAAAGGGAAACAGGGCGCTATCACATGCTACCACATGACCCCTTGGCTGAAGCTTTAACGGATAAGCACCAAAATACCCATCACGTGACAGCACGTGATGCTCCAAAGTATTCAATACTTTTGACAGAATAGAATGAATTGAGGGCGCCCTCACGTGCTACCACGTGACCCCTCTTGCCTTAGTGTTTAACGCTAGAGTTGAAACCTCTATCTCCAGTGTTCAACACTGGTTTTCTTAGTGTTTAAACACTAATTTGGAAAACTTTATTTACAGTGTTTAACACCGACTTTCTTAGTGTTGAACACCAACCTGGAAAACCCTGTTTCTAGTATTTAACATTGATCTGCCTTAGTGTTAAACACTGATTTGAAATCTCCACTGCCAGTGTTTGACACTAACTTGTCAATCTCATTCTCAGTGTTCAACACTGGTTGATCTTTAGTGTTTAACACTAACTTTAGCTCAATTGGCTAAGTGTCTAGAGGCAAAGCCTCTTCTCTAATGGACCAACAGAGGGCCAATATCCTAAACATGATTGGACTTAGCCCAAGCTGGCCATAAGTCCTCAATTCAAATTCGACTGAGCCAATGAGCTCATAATATAATTAATTAGTCTTGGTTCTAAATTGGGCCAAAGATTGTTTAATCTACCTCGGTTTAAGGGTACATCTCTTCACTCCTTTGATACTCGGCGTTGTAATTCCTCAACGTCTTCAAAGAGGTGATGGGTCCCGACGACCACGTATTGATACGGACTGTGGGGTCCTTAAACTCATGGACTATGAGGTCCTTAACCTTGACCGAGATGTCTTAAAACTAACAATGGACTGTGGGGTCCTTAAATCCATGGACTATGACGTCCTTAACCTTGACCGAGATGTCTTAAAACTAACTTTGGACTGTGGAGTCCTTAAATCCACGGACTATGAGGTCCTTAACCTTGACCGCAACGTCTTAAAACTAACATTGGACCGCAATGTCCTCAAACTACCCATGGACCGCAATGTCCTTAAACTACCTATTGACCGCAATGTCACTAAACTAAACAACAGAGCCTCCCTTTATTGCTCTCTTGTTGGATCTGAATGATCCCGTTAAGTCGATCTTAGTCTAAAAACTAGACTAACGTATCCTTAACAAACGTTTAAGTCGATCTTAGTCTCAAATGAGGCTAACGTATCCTTAAACACAACCCTCAAACCCAAATCTAAGATAATACGGATTTAGATTAGTCCACGCCCTACGGGCGACGACATAACTCAGTCTCCGTATACAATCCACGGGCAACCAAACACAAAATAAACACACACGACACGAAGTGATCATCTGGAGAAGGAGAAAGTTGTTACCGCAATGCGGTAGCGTAATTAACTGCAGGGGCTTGCGCCTGCAGGGAAGAGCGTCCCCACAATCAAAAAACCCTTCAAGCGAGGGGGAATCTGATGAAGTCTGCTATATCAGACGCATCCGTTTAAACCTTCGATACATGGTGCCATAAATCAACTTGGCATCTTCGGAGAGGAAGACAGATAGCACCAATTAGCATCTGCCCCGAATGAGACGTCCTAACGTCGTCAGCCGCCATTCGGAGGGGAACAGGGACAGCTTCAGCCCATCTGGAGGAATAGTCAATTGCGGCCAATATGAACCGGTGGCCTCTGGATGACGAAGGATCAATTGGGCCAACTATTTCGGTTCCCCAAACTTCGAAGGGCCACGACGCCACCGTAGGATGCAACGGATTGGGATGCTTGTGAATGAAATCACCGTGAATTTGGCAGATATGACATTTCTTTGCATGCTCTCCGCAATCCTGTATCATGGTGGGCCAGTAATATCCAAGCCGTTTGATCTGAAGCCGCATCTTGGGGCCGGACTGGTGAGCACCGCAGACGCCTGAGTGAACTTCTTTCATAACCTTTTGGGCTTCGGCCGATGACAGGCACCTGAGCCAGAGTTGGACATATGACCTATGGTATAGCGTGTCATTTATAAACACGTATCGGAGAGCTCTCTTCTTCAGCTGAATCCTTGCAGATTTTCCTTCGGGCAGCTCGTCGTACTGGAGGTACTCTATGAAGGGTTCTCTCCAATCGGGCTCGTCTTGGATGATCGAAGCTTCTTCGGCAGGACTGCTCTTATGTTCTGCACTTTCCTCTTCTCGTAGAGAGACTGGGGGTAGAATTTGCCGGCTCCTGTCTGTGATCAGAATTTCGTCTATGTCAGGATCAGCTAGCTCCTTGGCTAAGCGAGCGAGTACGTCAGCCTTTCCATTCAACGCTCTGGGGACTCTCATTAGTTCAATGTGAGTAAACCGTTTCACGAGTTCCACCACTCGGCTTCTGTACCGAGCTAACTCGGGTTTGTATATCTTATAGTCGCCTCTTACTTGGTTGACGACAAGCTGGGAGTCACCGTAAACCCGTAACCGAAGGATTTCCATTTCTATGGCGAGCTCCAGACCAGCTATCAGAGCTTCATACTCAGCTTCATTATTTGTTCGAGGCTCGGTGAGAGCAAAAGAACATCGTAGGGTTCCCATCGATGGCGTGATGAACACCAATCCTATCCCTGCTTTTATCTCTGGGACGCTTGATTTACTGGAGGCCCTTATTGATGAGGCCCCATCGAAGTAGAGCTCCCAACATGGCTCGCTATCCTCGAGGTGCAATATTTGTTCATCGGGTAACTCGCAATTGAGCGGTGACCCTTCCGGTATGGGATGAGCAGCGAGAAATTCCGTAAGAGCTTGCCCTTTTACTGCTTTCTGAGGAGTATAAACTATGTCAAACTCAAGTAGCATGACAGCCCATCTCGACATTCTACCGGCTAGACTTGCTTTGGTCATTAATTGTTTGAGTAGGTCGACCCTAGAGATCAGCATAACCCGATGAGTGAGCAGATAGTGCCTCAGCTTCTTCACAGCGAATATCAGAGCCAGGCATTGCTTTTCGATCGAGGAATAGTTGTGTTCCGCCCTGACTAAAGTTCGACTGAGATAGTAGAGGGCATTCTCTTTTCCTTCCTCGTTGTTCAGGGCAAGGAGTGCACCGAGTGACTCATCTAGCGCGGCAATGTAGAGAATCAGCGGTTTATTTGGAACAGGAGCGGCCAGCAATGGAGGGTGCAACAAGTATTGTTTGATGCTTTCGAACGCTTCTTGACATTCGGCATACTAGACAAAAGGAGCTCCTTTCTTCATGAGCTTTGAGAAGGGCTTACATCTCCCCGATAAATTTGAGATAAATCTCCGTATGTATGCAAGTTTGCCCTGAAAGGATCTTAGCTGCTCAGATTTTTCGGAGGGGGCATCTCTATGATGGCCTTTATCTTGGATGGGTCAAATTCAATCCCTCGATGTCGGACTATGAAGCCCAGGAATTTTCCCGATGACACGCCAAAAGCGCACTTCAGAGGATTCATTTTCAGGTCGTACTCTCTCAGCCTGGTGAGAACGGTCCAAAGATCTTGGACGTGATCGGCCTTGGCTTTAGTCTTGACGACCAGATCATCAACATAGCATTCGACGACTTTATGGATTAGGTCATTGATTGGAATGAGATCAAGCGTGCATGCGCTTTTAAAAGATGAATCAAAAATATTTATTAACCGCAATCAAGAACGGCGTCGCTTGATAGCTAGCCGGTGAGTACGGGTCGGTCCACAGGGATTTTGTGTATTCTCTAATTGTTCTAACGAGTTAATTCCGATTGGTGTCGGATTGATTAAATCTAAAAACTAAATTGATCTAAACTAAAATCTTGCTAGGGTTAGGTTTAGGTTAGGTTTGGAAAGTCAATATTCCTCACTGCTTTCTATGCCCAAATTAAGATCTATGAGGTGTTCTTGTAATAATTAATAGAGTGGATTAGTACCATCGGAAAG
The DNA here is from genome assembly GCA_030015575.1 of Agapanthus africanus. NCBI lineage: Eukaryota > Viridiplantae > Streptophyta > Magnoliopsida > Asparagales > Amaryllidaceae > Agapanthus > Agapanthus africanus. The sequence goes on along the minus strand of CM057350.1, from coordinate 51,876,032 downwards.
AAACGGTGTTTCTTCCTCTAAATTCTTGTCCTTCCTTTCTTAATTCTTACCCTAACCTCCATGGAAAACACGCTCAACCGGTTCTTTATACTACGGTATCACCGCTACCTCATGGGATAGGGTGCCGTAGGGAGCGGTGTGTGCATGTATGCATGGAGTCCTATAAAAACGTGTGATAGGCAAGAAAGGGGTGAGAGATCTTCATCTCTCAAGCCTCCCCCAAATCTAACCCTAACAAGCGAGGAGACTACTCTCTCATTAGGAAATTGAAAAATATTTTCTAAACTATCTAACAAGGGCAGAGAATAAAATTTAACTAGGGCAGATAAGAAATTAACTAGGGCATGGAAATAAAATTTAACTAGGGCAATGAAAAGAAAACGTACTCCTAATTTTTATTTGATACTCTCTTCCTGCTTTACAGAAATTTACAGATCTGAATTTAGATAGATGAAATGAGGCACAAGAAGAGGCATAACCTAAAAAAGGTTTTAGGTCTTCTATTTATAGATTCATAGAAATCCTAGGGTTACAGTCGACTCACATCTGCTATTACAATTTTACCCCCTAAGAAAAGAACTAGTCAACGCACCGCCGGCCGACTCCAGAATTTGCCACCGACACGTGTCTCACATGGGCGCGGTTCCGCGGCCAAGAGCAGGGTTTGGCCGCGGTTCCGCGGCCAAATAGAGAGCTTGCTGCTTCAGTTTTTCAGGTCTTGGTCGGTTGCATTTTTCCTTCTATTTTCTTCAGTTGTTTTCTCAGATTGGCTTCTAGATTTCTTCCAGATTTCCACAGTGAATAATTGTAGTGGACTTTTACCGTTGCTTCGTGACGAAGTCTTGAACCTTGCGCTGCTTTTGGACTCTGTGAACTTATTTATTGATCTTCGTTTATTCTCCAAAATGTAGGCTTGATCAAGATTCTTCCATTCGTTGGTCGTAGTCTCACTTTTGTATCGTCTTTTCATCTTTTTCACTGTTTTTTTTCCGAGAACCTGTAACCTGCAATTATGTAGCAGACATGGGTCAAAAGCACCTGTTTATTTGTAAAATGAATAAGAATGGGGTGTATAAGAATGCAAAATTATGGTATGAACAAATACCCCTAAGCTTATATTTTGCTCGTCCTCGAGCAAACCTAGTTTTATTCTCAACAAAATCCTAACCTCCCTTTCGCAGGGAAACGCGATTGCACTGAGCTCGTGCAACAAACCATTAAACCTCTAGGTGTCCCTAGTAGGAGGAGTGTTGTCTCCTGAGGGTTTTCAGCGGATACTACTCACAAAATCCTATTAATTCGGCCTATTAACTTTTATTCTTCAATTAGGTTTTCTAACAAGAAACACTATTATCTTCGACTCAGAAATTATCAACCCGTATTATTTACGCTTCCTTATCATTCAACTTAAGATTATATATGTTCTGTAGACTTACTTAGCTTTTGGCATCTTTTAAGTTTTCCTTCTAGGGCTCTATCTCAACTTAGAAATTTTTATCATCTCTGTTAAAGATATAAGTCTTATCTTTCATCCCTATCTCTTATCTAAACCCCAATCACATACCCCTACTGTGTGTGTGTGTATATCACCCTTACACTTGGAAATTCAAATCAAGCTATTATACTCTTGTCCATCGTCCAAAGTACTTTTAGTTGGTGAATTTTTATATGAAATCGCTCATACATTCTTCATGCGACCGTTAATACTTCTTGAGGTACCACGACCGATTACAATTTGTTTGCACATTAATGCGTAATTCCTAGTCTTGTAACACCTAAGGCTTTAGCAGTGACTCCCAAACCAGTTGGTCTAAGGCACTAGGTGATGAAGCACCCTTGCTAAATATTTTTTAATTTATGCAGCCTTAAGTAATTACAAAAACCAGTGTTCATTTTTTTTCTATATTCACACTTTTATTCTATTGTATTTTTCTTCGTACTAAGGACTTTAGATAAGAGCATTTCAAGGTCTCTCCTACTATTCCAAGTTTCAAGGTTCGTGTTTGTGCAATTTGTAGGGTATATATTTTCAGAATTTAGACTTAAGTTTAGGAATTATTTTTCAAATTTATACTTTAATAAAAATATCAATACTTTTCTCTTGTTTTAACTTAGCCCAAGAAGTGAACTCGAAATTTACCTATTTCTAAATAAACTACAAAGACATATACTTTCTACCGTTAAATTTTAAGAAAGATTATTTTTAGAGTTTTTAATTTGCTAAGTCTAAGATCTAGTTGTTCCTAACTAGTTAACCTTTTTGTCCAACTCAAGTCAATTATAGCCAAAACTGAATACTTTAATTTTTATAATTTTTTGAAATTTTTCAATTTTTATGGGTTTTAAAATAAGTATGCAAATGCAAAAATATACATATGAATGCGAAGGAAGAAGGCTTACCGAGCACACCCCCAAACTTAAACTTGACAGTGTCCTCACTGTCAGGCAGTATCAAGAGGGTCAAAATTGTCGGCACTCCCCTGTTTATTTATTTATAAATTTTTTTTATTGTTAAAAGAAAAAACAAAATATATATATACAACAAGGTCCCCCTCCCAAACTTAAGTGAGACAGTGTTTCCACTATTTAAACGTTAAAGTTCAGAGTTAGGGAGGAGAAAAATCAAACTATACAAGGCCTTACACAGACCAAAGGTTAGCACCAACCATTCAAAAATTCTATCGTGATAATGGTAGGGTTGGTGGAAGAATGGAGTGTAGAGAAAGGAGTTGAGAAACACACGAGACCGTATGGGAAGAAGGGTGGAATAAGGTCTCGGTGGAGGAGAAGAATGGCGGAAAAGAGAAAGAAGTGTAGTACGAACTTGAGAGTGTAAATTGAGTGAATAAATTAGCACAATTTGTGATGACCGATTTGTTAAAAGCGATTGTGCTAATCTATCAACCCGTCGAGAAATGGGGTCAAATCCCTCAAGATTCGCGAGAAAACATGGGTACGTTGAACTTGGTAAACCATCCATTGAAAATGAAAATGCGACGGATTCTTGCGTGGTCGAAACGATAGGAAGGACGAAAGGGAGTGATTTAGGATAGTCTTATTCTCACCTAAGTAATCTGTCTCGAACTTGAAGAATTCCATCAATGGTTCGAAATGACTGTAAGCAACCGAGTCTGATGGTTCAACTAACTCATCTGAAAATTCAAAAGACTCAAACTTGGGCGGTGAGTCTACAAAATTGTCCGAAAAAGTGAAACACTCGTAATCATTATCGTCTATGAGAACTGTATCAGATTCAAAGAGGTACGCACTAGTGGCGTCAAAACTGTTTTGATCAAACAGAAATTTTTCAAGCTCACAGTCCTCCTGTGTGATCTTTTGTGTGGTCGGAACGATGGAAGGGAGGGAGGGTGATTTAGGAAGTATAACAGTTAAAGATTCAGGAGGATGAACTGGAAAATCCGACTCATCAAACAAAAATGGTTCATCCTCAATACTATTCTCAATACTCTCCTCAATACTATCCTCATAATTCTCCTCAATAGTTATCTTATCCATGCAATTATCATCAAAATCAAGACGCATATGAAGTTCGGGGGAAACATTTAATGACTCGGGATGATGAATTGGAGATAAAATTTCAGTCAAATCTACGGGTTCATCATCCAAAATATTCCCGGCGTCAATATCCCCAATCAAGTGAAAATCAAATTTTGTAGACACCTCATCAAAAGCATGGATGTTTATCAATTCAAGTTCTAAATTGGAGGTGTAGAGATCGAAAGGATTGGTGATGGTTTCACTCGAAAGGGACTCTTCACAATATGGCAAATCAAGCACTACAAAGTCACACAACTCATTAAATGTTTTATTTTCAACTGATGAATCATTTAGGACACTTGTTTGAAAACTGGAGTTGTGGAATTCAATTGGTAATGGGTAGGTTTGATTTCGAAGGGTGCACAGCTCACTCTCTCCACTCAAATTCTTACTCTGTCCAACCGCCTCATCATACATTGGAATTTTTAGAGCTAGTTGGAAACTAGCTACCGGTTCACTAGGTTGCATAAGGGCGGCCATGGACGCATCCACATTTCTCATCATTTGGTTTGTCGCTGCCATATAAGCTTGCAACGACTGTTCTAGACTAGACATGGGTTATGAAGGGGTTTCAGTAAAAAATTCAAAATTGTTGGATACGTGAAACTCCCAAATGGCTGTATAGAAGCAATGTCTAGGGAAGGTGTGAAAGTCGGGTAGGACCGGTAGGAATTGAATGGTTGGACATGAGTAGAATCAACATTTAGATAAAATGGTGAATGGACTTGTTGATCCCAAGAACTGGAAGTGTTGAGAGGAGTGAAAGATCGGTTATGAGATTGTTCAATATGTTCAGCAATAGACATGGGTTTAGGAGTTACAACAGGACTCGAAAAAGGAGTATCAACATAAGAAGGTGGTGAAGGTTGAAATGGTTGATACAAAGTGGATTGCGGAGTCGAACTGTTTCTCCTAGACGCTTCTATTCGATCTTTCAAAGAAATTTTAGGCATGGAGGGGTCGTCCGTAATTCGACCAAAACAATTCGCGTAGGAAGCAAAGTTTGGTTCAGGATACCAAAGTTCGGCAAGAGTTTTATGAGGTGGGGTACCCATGATGTAAGAAAGGAGAAGGAAAGAATGTGGGGTGCACGGATTTCTTAGCGACAAGTTACAAGTTTTTGTAAAAAAATTTCTTTTTTTTTCTTTTTGTGTTTTTTTATGGAGCTTTTTGCAAAAAAAATTTCAATAAAAGGCGTAGACACACTTTCAATCAACCACAAATGCACAATCAGGCCTAGATCTAGGGTCACCTAGGTCAGATAGACAGCTCTTAACTGTTCCAAAGGGCAAGAAATAGGACCTCAAACAGCCTCTTCACCGCCTATTGTGGCCAGGTAAGTGGGAGGTTCTCCACCACGTAAGTAGTGGGCCTAATTAAGTAACCACTTGTCTTAGACACACTTGCCTAGACACCACAAAATCAGATTAGGATCAACGGTCGATACCTACAACTATTCCTCTGTCCTATTGAGCGCGAAGTCCTTAGGGCTGAGTCTAATCTTTTTTAATTAATTAAATGATGGACAATGCAATATGCCTTATGTGATTTTTGGGGTCCTGAGAAGGGTGATGAAATCCCCACCCAATCTGGATTGGTTTCAAACCCCTTAAAGTCCAATTAAATTATGCAAAGCAGTAAACACAATCAAACACTTGCAAATAATTTTTTTAAGCGCGGCGCAAAGAATCCTGCACAAGATCAATTATAGGAAGGGGGAGAGATTTTTTAGCGCAAAGAATCCTGCAGGTGACTTTACAAAGGAGATATCAGGGGGTTCAGAGGAGGAGAGAGAAAGACTTACAGTGATTTTTCAAGCTGATGACGTCACCAGGTGGTGGCGGAAGAGCGGTCACGTGGACGGTTCAGATCCCAGGGAATTTTTTGAGATGATAATGTCACCAAGCCGCCGCGGATGCGCGGCCAAAGGGCGCTATTGGCGGTGGAAACGCGGCAGCGGCGGCGGATCGATTCCCTAGATTTCTTCTGCTCCTCTGTTATGATTTTTCTCTGTCGTTCAGATCTGCCATTTTCTGTTTTGATTGCTGGATTTTCCCAGATCCGAACTCGTTCGTCTATCCTGCAAAATTCACACGAAAATACCCTTCACAAGATAACAAGATAATAAAATTTTTATATTTTTTTTAATTTTTCAGTTTTTATGATTTTTCAATTTTATATTAACCCGAAATTGCAAAAAGAAAATAACACGCCATCCCCGGCAACGGCGCCATTTGATCGGAATGAGATCTAGCGTGCATGCGCTTTTAAAAGATGAATCAAAAATATTTATTAACCGCAATCAAGAACGGCGTCGTTTGGTAGCTAGCCGGTGAGTACGGGTAGGTCCACAGGGATTTTGTGTATTTTCTAATTGTTCTAACGAGTTAATTTCGATTGGTGTCGGATTGATTAAATCTAAAAACTAAATTGATCTAAACTAAAATCTTGCTAGGGTTAGGTTTAGCTTAGGTTTGGAAAGTCACTATTCCTCACCGCTTTCTATGTCCAAATTAAGATCTATGAGGTATTATGGTAATAATTAATAAAGTGGATTAGTACCATCGGGAAGAAACGGTGTTTCTTTCTCTAGGTTCTTGTCCTTCCTTTCTTAATTCTTACCCTAACCTCCATGGAAAACACGCTCAACCGGTCCTTTATACTACGGTATCAACGCTACCTCATGGGATAGGCTGCCGTAGAGAGCGGTGTGTGCATGTATGCATGGAGTCCTATAAAAACGTGTGATGCGCAAGAAAGGGGTGAGGGATCTTCATCTCTCAAGCCTCCCCCAAATCTAACCCTAACAAGCGAGAAGACTACTCGCTCATTAGGGAATTGGAATACATTTTCTAAACTATGTAACTAGGGTAGAGAATAAAATTTAACTAGGGCATATAAGAAATTACCTAGGGCATAGAAATAAAATTTAACTAGGGCAATGAAAAGAAAACTTACTCCTAATTTTTATTTGATACTCTCTTCCTTCTTTACAGAAATTTACAGATCTGAATTTAGATAGATGAAATGAGGCACAAGAAGAGGCATAACCTAAAAAGGGTTTTAGGGCTTCTATTTATAGATTTATAGATACCCTAGGGTTACAGTCGATTCACATCTGTTATTACAATTTTACCCCCTAAGAAAAGAACTAGTCAACGCACCGCCAGCCGATTCCAGAATTTGCCACCGACACGTGTCTCACATGGCGCGGTTCCGCGGCCAAGTGCAAGGTTTGGCCGCGGTTCCGCGGCCAAGTAGAGAGCTTGCTGCTTCAGTTTTTCAGGTCTTGGTCTGTTGCATTTTTCCTTCTATTTTCTTCAGTTGTTTTCTTAGATTGGCTTCTAGATTTCTTCCAGATTTCCACAGTGAATAATTGTAGTGGACTTTTACCGTTGCTTCGTGACGAAGTCTTGAATCTTGCGCTGCTTTTGTACTCTGTGAACTTATTTATTGATCTTCGTTTATTCTCCAAAATGTAGGCTTGATCAAGATTCTTCCATTCGTTGGTCGTAGTCTCACTTTTGTATCGTCTTTTCATCTTTTTCACTGTTTTTGTTCCGAGAACCTGTAACCTGCAATTATATAGCAGACATGGGTCAAAAGCACCTGTTTATTTGTAAAATGAATAAGAATGGGGTGTATAAGAATGCAAAATTATGGTATAAACAAATACCCCCAAACTTATCTTTTGCTCGTCCTCGAGCAAACCTAGTTTTATTCTCAACAAAATCCTAAGCTCACTTTCACAGGGAAACGCGATTGCACTGAGCTCGTGCAACAAGCCGTTAAACCTCTAGGTGTCCCTAGTAGGAGGAGTGTTGTCTACTGAGGGTTTTCAGCGGATACTACCCAAAAAATCCTATCAATTCGGCCTATTAAATTTTATTCTTCAATTAGGTTTTCTAACAAGAAACTCTATTATCTTCGACTCAGAAATTATCAACCCGTATTATTCACGCTTCCTTATCATTCAACTTAAGATTATATATGTTCTGTAGACTTACTTAGCTTTTGGCATCTTTTAAGTTTTCCTTCTAGGGTTCTATCTTAACGTAGGAATTTTTATTCTCTCCATTAAAGATATAAGTCTTATCTTTCATCCATATCTCTCATCTAAACCCCAATCACATATCCCTACGTGTGTATATATATCACCCCTACACTTGGAAATTCAAATTAAGTTATTATACTCTTGTCCATCGTCCAAAGTACTTTTAGTTGGTGAATTTTTATATGAAATCGCTCACATATTCTTCATGCGACCGTTAATACTTCTTGAGGTACCAACGACCGATTACAAAATTTGTTTGCACAATAATGCGTAATTCCTAGTCTTGTAACACCTAAGGCTTTAGCAGTGACTCCCAAACCAGTTGGTCTAAGACACTAGGTGATGAAGCACTCTTGCTAAATATTTTTTAATTTATGCAGCCTTAAGTAATTACAAAAACCAGTGTTCGTTTTTTTCTATATTCACACTTTTATTCTATTGTATTCTTTTCGTACTAAGGACTTTAGACAAGAGCATTTCAAGGTCTCTCCTACTATTCCAAGTTTCAAGGTTCGTGTTTGTGCAATTTGTAGGGTATATATTTTCAGAATTTAGACTTAAGTTTAGGAATTATTTTTCAAACTTATACTTTAATAAAAATATCAATACTTTTCCCTTATTTTAACTTAGCCCAAGAAGTGAACTCGAAATTTGCCTATTTCTAAATAAACTACAAAGACATATACTTTCTACCGTTAAATTTTAAGAAAGATTATTTTTAGGGTTTTTAATTTACTAAGTCTAAGATCTAGTTGTTCCTAGCTAGTTAACTTTTTTGTCCAACTCAAGTCAATTATGGTCAAAACTGAATACTTTAATTTTTATAATTTTTTGAAATTTTTCAATTTTTATGGGTTTTAAAATAAGTATGCAAATGCAAAAATATACATATGAATGCGAAGGAAGAAGGCTTACCGAGCACACCCCCAAACTTAAACTTGACAGTGTCCTCACTGTCAGGCTATACCAAGAGAGTCAAAATTGCCGGCACTCTCCTGTTTATTTATTTATAAAAAAAAATTATTGTTAAAAGAAAAAACAAAAAATATATATACAACAAGGTCCCCCCAAACTTAAGTGAGACAGTGTTTCCACTATTTTAAACGTTAAAGTTCAGAGTTAGGGAGGAGAAAAATCAAACTATACAAGGCCTTACACAGACCAAAGGTTAGCACCAACCATTCAAAAATTCTATCGTGATAATGGTAGGGTTGGTGAAAGAATGGAGTGTAGAGAAAGGAGTTGAGAAACACGCGAGACCGTATGGGAAGAAGGGTGGAATAAGGTCTCGGTGGAGGAGAAGAATGGCGGAAAAGAGAAAGAAGTGTAGTACGAACTTGAGGGTGTAAATTGAGTGAATAAATTAGCACAATTTGTGATGACCGATGTGTTAAAAGCGATTGTGCCAATCTATCAACCCGTCGAGAAATGGGGTCAAATCCCTCAAGATTCGCGAGAAAACATGGGTACGTTGAACTTGGTAAACCATCCATTGAAAATGGAAACGCGACGGATTCTTGCGTGGTCGAAACGATAGGAAGGACGAAAGGGAGTGATTTAGGGATAGTCTTATTCTCACCTAAGTAATCTGTCTCGAACTTGAAAGATTCCATCAATGGTTCGAAATGACTGTAAGCAGCCGAGTCTGATGATTCAACTAACTCATCTGAAAATTCAAAGTACTCAAACTCGGGCGGTGAGTCTACAAAATCGTCCGAAAAAGTGAAACACTCATAATCATTATCGTCTGTGAGAACTGTGTCAGATTCGTAGAGGTACGCACTAGTGGCGTCAAAACTGTTTTGATCAAACAGAAATTTTTCAAGCTCGCAGTCCTCCTGCGTGATTTTTTGTGTGGTCGGAACGATGGAAAGGAGAGAGGGTGATTTAGGAAGTATAACAGTTAAAGGTTCAGGAGAATGAACTGGAAAATCCGACTCATCAAACAAAAATGGTTCATCCTCAATTCTATCCTCAATACTATCCTCATAATTCTCCTCAAAAGTTATCTTATCCATGCAATTATCATCAAAATCAAGACGCATATGAAGTTCGGGAGAAACATTTAATGAATCGGGATGATTAATTGGAGATAAAATTTCAGTCAAATCTACGGGTTCATCATCCAAAATATTTCCGGCGTCAATATCCCCAATCAAGTGAAAATCAAATTTTGTAGACACCTCATCAAATGCATGGATGTTTATCAATTCAGGTTCTTGGAGGTGTAGAGATCGAAAGGATTGGTGACGGTTTCACTCGAAAGGGACTCTTCACAATCTGGCAAATCAAGCACTACAAAGTCACACAACTCATTAAATGTTTTATTTTCAACTGATGAATCATTTGGGACACTTGTTTGAAAACTGGAGTTGTGGAATTCAATTGGTAATGGGTAGGTTTGATTTGGAAGGGTGCCCAGCTCACTCTCTCCACTCAAATTCTTACTCTGTCCAACCGCCTCATCATACATTGGAATTTTTGGAGCTAGTTGGAAACTAGCTACCAGTTCACCAGGTTGCATAAGGGCGGCCATAGACGCATCCACATTCCTCATCATTTGGTTTGTCGCTACCATATAAGCTTGCAACGACTGTTCTAGACTAGACATGGATTGTGAAGGGGTTTCGGTAAAATATTCAAAATTGTTTGGATACGTGAAACTCCCAAATGGCTGTGTAGAAGCAATGTCTAGGGAAGATGTGAAAGTCGGGTAGGACTGGTAGGAATTGAATGGTTGGACAGGAGTAGAATCAACATTTGAATAAAATGGTGAATAGACTTGTTGATCCCAAGAACTGGAAGTGTTGAGAGGAGTGAAAGATCGGTTACGAGATTGTTCAATATGTTCAGCAATAGACATGGGTTTAGGAGTTACAACAGGACTCGAAAAAGGAGTATCAACATAAGAAGGTGGTGAAGGTTGAAATGGTTGATACAAAGTGGATTGCGGAGTCGAACTGTTTCTCCTAGACGCTTCTATTCGATCTTTCAAAGAAATTTTAGGCGTGGAGGGGTCGTCCGTAATTCGACCAAAACAATTCGCGTAGGAAGTAAAGTTTGGTTCAGGATACCAAAGTTCGGCAAGAGTTTTATGAGGTGGGGTACCCATGATGTAAGAAAGGAGAAGAAAAGAATGTGGGGTGCACGGATTTCTTAGCGACAAGTTGCAAGGTTTTGTAAAAAAATTTCTTTTTTTTTCTTTTTGTGTTTTTTTTATGGAGCTTTTTGCAAAAAGATTTTCAAAAAGGCTTAGACACACTTTCAATCAACCACAAATGCACAATAAGGCCTAGATCTAGGGTCACCTAGGTCAGCTAGACAGCTCCTAACTGTTCCAAAAGGCAAGAAGTAGGACCTCAAACTGCCTTTTCACCGCCAATTGTGGCCAGGTAAGTGCCAGGTAAGTGGGAGGTTCTCCACCACGTAAGTAGTGGGCCTAATTAAGTAACCACTTGCCTTAGACACACTTTCCTAGACACCACAAAGTCAGGTTAGGATCAACGGTCGATGCCTACAACTATTCCTTTGTCCTATTGAGCGCGAAGTCCTTAGGGCTGAGTCTAATCTTTTTTAATTAATTAAATGATGGACAATGCAATATGCCTTATGTGATTTTTAGGGTCCTGGGAAGGGTGATGAAATCCCCACCCAATCTGGATTGGTTTCAAGCCCCTTAAAGTCCAATTAAATTATGCAAAGCAGTAAACACAATCAAACACTTGCAAATAATTTTTTTAAGCGCGGCGCAAAGAATCCTGCACAAGATCAATTATTAGAAGGGGGAGAGATTTTTTAGCGCAAAGAATCCTGCAGGAGATTTTACAGAGGAGATATCAGGGGGTTCAGAGGAGGAGAGAGAAATACATACAGTGATTTTTCAACCTGATGATGTCACCAGGCGGCGGCGGTTCCGCGGCAAGGAGGGGGTTCTGGCGGCGGAAGCGCGGTCACGTGGACGGTTCAGATCCCAGGGAATTTTTGGAGATGATGATGTCACCAAGCCGCCGCGGATGCGCGACCAAAGGGCGCTATTGGCGGTGGAAACGCGGCGGCGGCGGTGGATCGATTCCCTAGATTTCTTCTGCTCCTCTGTTATGATTTTCCTCTGTCGTTCAGATATGCCGTTTTCTGTTTTGATTGCTGGATTTTCCCAGATCCGAACTCGTTCGTCTATCCTGCAAAATTCACACGAAAATACCCTTCACAAGATAACAAGATGATAAATTTTTTATATTTTTTTAATTTTTCAGTTTTTATGATTTTTTAATTTTATATTAACCCGAAATTGCAAAAAGAAAATAACACGCCATCCCCGGCGACGGCGCCATTTGATCGGAATGAGATCTAGCGTGCATGCACTTTTAAAAGATGAATCAAAAATTTTTATTAACCGCAGTCAAGAACGGCATCGTTTGGTAGCTAGCCGGTGAGTACGGGTCAGTCCACAGGGATTTTGCGTATTCTCTAATTGTTCTAACGAGTTAATTCCGATTGGTGTTGGATTGATTAAATCTAAAAACTAAATTGATCTAAACTAAAATCTTGCTAGGGTTAGGTTTAGATTAGGTTTGGAAAGTCAATATTCCTCACCGTTTTCTATGCCCAAATTAAGATCTATGAGCTGTTATGGTAATAATTAATAAAGTGGATTAGTACCATCGGAAAGAAACGGTGTTTCTTCCTCTAGGTTCTTGTCCTTCCTTTCTTAATTCTTACCCTAACCTCCATGGAAAACACGCTCAACCGGTCCTTTATACTACGGTATCACCGCTACCTCGTGGGATAGAGTGCCGTAGGGAGCGGTGTGTGCATGTATGTATGGAGTCCTATAAAAACGTGTGATGGGCAAGAAAGGGGTGAGAGATCTTTATCTCTCAAGCCTCCCCCAAATCTAACCCTAACAAGCGAGGAGACTGCTCGCTCATTAAGGAATTGAAAAACATTTTCTAAACTATCTAACTAGGGCAGAGAATAAAATTTAACTAGGCCAGATAAGAAATTACCTAGGGCATGAAAATAAAATTTAACTAGGGCAATGAAAAGAAAACTTACTCCTAATTTTTATTTGATGCTCTCTTCCTTCTTTACAGAAATTTACAGATCTGAATTTAGATAGATGAAATGAGGCACAAGAAGAGGCATAATCTAAAAAAGGTTTTAGGGCTTCTATTTATAGATTCATAGAAACTCTAGGGTTACAGTCGACTCACATCTGCTATTATAATTTTACCCCCTAAGAAAAGAACTAGTCAACGCACTGCCAGCCGACTCCAGAATTTGCCACCGACACGTGTCTCACATGGCCGCGGTTCCGCGGCCAAATAGAGAGCTTGCTGCTTCAGTTTTTCAGGTCTTGGTCTGTTGCATTTTTCCTTCTATTTTTTTCAGTTGTTTTCTCAGATTGGTTTCTAGATTTCTTCCAGATTTCCACAGTGAATAATTGCAGTGGACTTTTACCGTTGCTTCGTGTCGAAGTCTTGAACCTTGCGCTGCTTTTGTACTCTGTGAACTTATTTATTGATCTTTGTTTATTCTCCAAAATGTAGGCTTGATCAAGATTCTTCCATTCGTTGGTCGTAGTCTTACTTTTGTATCGTCTTTTCATCTTTTTCACTGTTTTTGTTCCAAGAACCTGTAACCTGCAATTATGTAGCAGAAATGGGTCAAAAGCATCTGTTTATTTGTAAAATGAATAAGAATGGGGTGTATAAGAATACAAAATTATGGTATGAACAGTCATCAGAGATATTGGTTATTGCCCTTTGATATGTAGCACATGTGTTCTTCAGTTCGAACGGCATCACTTTGTAGCAGTATATTCCGATCAGGTTCGAAATGATGTTTGTTTCTCATCTTCAGGCGACATCTTGATCTGATTATATCCAGACGAGCCATTCATAAAGGTGAACAGCTCGTAATTTGAGGTGTCATCGACCATCATTTCCATGACCGGTAGTGGGAAGTCGTCTTTAGGACATGCCTTGTTGAAGTCCCTGAAATCGACACAAACTCGGATCTGCCCATTTTTCTTCTTCACCGGGACTATGTATGCGATCCAGTCTGCATATTTCTTTTCTCTGATGAATCCAGCATCGATAAGTTGCTTAGTTTCCTCGATGACCTTTTCTTCGAGCTCCCTTCTCATTCTTCGAGGAGCTTGTTTGACTGGCTTAGCATCAGGAGATATAGCCAGCTTATGCACGGCCACTTCAGGTGAGAGGCCAAGCATTTCTTTGTACGTCCACGCGAAGCAGTCGACGAACTCATGCAGCAGGGCAATTATCTGCTCTTTCATTTCCTCTAACAAGAGTGAGCTGATGTAGGCCGGCCTTGGATTATTGGGCATTCCTAAGTCAATCTCGGTTAGCTCGTCAAAGGTTGCTTGTTCGCCATCTTCGAGCTCTTGAGGAGCTTCTTCTGGCTCGGCTATCTCGTCGTCATCATTTGATCTTTCGCTGGCCTCACCAACATGGATCATGTAGCATGCTTTGGAATCAGGTTTAATGTAGCGTATGCCCCGTCTATCTGGAATTCTTCCATCGATGAGTGCTCGGACCTGGAGCGGATGCCATAGCCCTTCATAAAACTTTGCTTCGGACTTCGTTTGATATAACCGGTATCCACACTTTTTGAAATATTCCTGCATCTCGGGTGCATAGTATCTGGGATTGAGAACGGCTCTTATGCCTCTCTAATAGCGAAGGCACGCGACAGACAAATCGTCCGGGTGCACAACAGGATTTGACCCATAAAACAGGATGCCCTTCTGTCCATTTTTCCTTTCGGGAACGTAGAAAGTTTTCAGCTGATCCACGGTGGAGACTGACAATGCATCGAGCTCTTTGCACATCTGCTCCGACACCCTTGTAACAGCTAGGGGCCCTTCTGCAATTTCGAAGGTCTCTCGTAGTTTTGTTTGTTGCATAGGGGTCCAATCTGCACAGTTGTTGCATGGCAGGTCCTCTTCCTCCGACTCTTCAGTGTCGCTGCCAAGATGAGGGCGGACTTTGCTGCTAGATGGGGCTTCAGTAATATATTCGTCCGTATCGCTACCGAAACGAGGGCGAGTTTTACGGAAGGACGGACTTCCAGCGTCGGACTCATCAGTGTCGCTACCGAAAAGCGGACGCACTTGGGCGTTTTTTCTTTTGAGAGTGACAGCCGGCTCAGATTTTCTTTTGAGTCTTGGGGCCGCTCTATCCTTAGTCAGTTGTGGCTTAGCATTTTGGTGGTTCATAAAGTACTGAGAATCTTCATATCGGACTTCATGCACACCGAACGGCTGGATGTCTCCGTCAATGCGTCTTTCTTCGCCATTTTTAGTATACTTCATGCATTGATAGAGAGTTGACGGAATGATGCCGTAATCGTGGAGCCACGGCCGTTCCAAGAGAATCTTATAAGACGTGTCGGCGTCGATCACGTATATCTTAGCTTCAGTTTGCAAATCCCCGAATTTGATTAGAAAAGCTATAAACCCCAGAACTTGCTGGCAGTTTTGATTGAAGGCTTGAATGACAATACTTTCCCTTGACAGGTGTCGGACGTCCATTGACAAACTCTTCAGTGTCCGCAAGTTCATGATGTTCACTGAGGACCCTGGATCAATCAATATGCGATTAATCCGATCTCCGTCGCTGTACCCGGTCATGTAAAGCGGCCGATTATGGTCAGCCGTTCCCAGTAGCAAGTCTTCATCCTTAAACGTGACTGCGGCGGCTTGCAAATTGTACTGAGCTTCTTTCATATTAATTTCCGCAAAGCAAGCCTGATACCGCTCAGGGTTTTGTAGAGCATGAATGAGAACATCTCTAAGCTCTTGAGATAGAACCAAGGTATCGTAGATGCTAAGGAGAGACGGAAGCTTTCGAAGGTGAGCCAAGACATTATAGTCTACTGGGGAAGGACCCGAATCTTCATGAGCAAGTTCTCTGCCATCTTCTTCATTAGCAACTTGTTTTTCCTTCCCTTTTGGGGCGTTGCCCTGATTTGGCGGTAGAGCCCTGCCGCTTCTCAGCTGGATTTGGTTGGCCTTTGTGGCTAGCTCCTCGTCATCTTCGGGAAAACAGAGCTCCTCCTCAGAGTCGCTGCCAAGATGGATGGCGTAGTAGGTCACTACTGGGATCTCTTCATTGGAGTCTTCTTCTAACTCCTCCAGAATTTTAACCGCTCGTACAGGGAGGAACTCCTTCAATTGAATCAGAGTTCTTTCCTTCTGTTCATATTCTTCGAGGGAATCGATATATTTTTGAATGGTCGATCTCCCTGCAGACTCCTTTTCGCGCCGAGCTGCTCTTTTCTTCTTCTTGAGCTTTTTGGATTTTGAGCCTGATGGAGCCGCATTGGCAGCTGGAAAGGTAGGCTTCTTCTGCCCTTCCCATTCCGTCCTGGGCTCTTTCCGAAGTAGCTTTATCATTTTCTTCGTCTTATTAGATATGTGCGTACTCCACGGAGGCCGCGGTGAGTCCGTTTCATTTCTTAGGGCAGCGGGTTCGGCTGTCTGCTCCCAGAAGGTTTCAGCTTCTATCTGCATAAAGTTGGTAGTTGCAACTTGATTGTTCACCAACACACTTTTGGACAGCTCGATCTCTCCAGCCTTGTACTGCTTCTCGACCCAGTCCTTGAAGATATAACAATCCTCGATCGCATGGCTCATTACTCGGTGATACGGGAAATTCAGGAGATTGTCGGTCATTTTTGCTTCTGGAGGTCTTTTCGACTCCGGCAATTGTAGACCGTTGTTCAAGGCATCTTTAAATATCTTGCGGACCTTGTCCCTTCTGAAAGAGTAAACCTTGTTCTTTTTCTCCTCTAGGGAAGGTCCATCTCCTCCCAGCAATGGCTTTCGAGACCGGTCGGTTTTGGATTCGCCCGCCCTTCGCTTTTCTTCATTGTCGGACCCATTGAAGACATTGGTACTGCTGGAACTCCCGCTTCTACGGTTGTCGTCCCGCTTGCTTTTCCAAGTCTTGTCTTTCTGAGAGTCCAGGGTGGACTCTTGGTTCGAGCTTTCCAGCATTTGGACTTTCTTGGTTAGCTCTTGAAACGTCTTAAGGCCTGTTGTACACAAGAAAGGGACCATCCAATTGCTGAGGTTCCTAATGAGAAGGCTGACGGACTGGTCTTGCTCCAGCGGCGGTTCGCACTTGACTGTGAGATTACGCCATCGGGCGATAAAGTCGGAGTTGCTTTCATTCTTCCCCGGCTTGGTCCTCACAAGGTCGGCAATGGAGATTTTATCACTGACACTTATGAACCTTTGCCGAAACAACGTCTCCATTTGGGCAAAGGTAATAACGGACCCGTCTGGTATACTCGCATACCAGTCGAAAGCAACACCGGTCAGGCTGTTGACAAACTGACGAAGAAGGAGCGCATCATTGCCCCATGTATTTCCGCATGATGCTTTGAAGTGGGCGACGTACTGATTTGCATTTCCCGTTCCATCAAATCTTCCGAACTTAGGAATGACGTAGCCGCTCTGGAACTCGATCAGATCGTACTGTGCGGGATATGGCCGCCCGCTACTGCCAATTTCTTTCTGAGCTTCAGCTTCGGCCACCAATGTTTTAACCTTACTGGTGACCAAATCCATTATCTGATCTTGTGTTAGCAGGATGGTGTTATCTGGGGCCAAGGCATCCCCAGAAGCGGAATGTGGCCGGCTTTCGTGTGGCTCGATGAATCTTGGATCCAGAGGGACAGGTATCGGCCGCTTCGGATTGTTATCATCCGGCTCATGAGTAGCGACTTGTGCTTGATTGGGAAGCGCTCGAGCAATTTGAGCCGTAAGCTGCATCACAACGTTCGTTAGGTCGTCAATTTTTGAATAGAGCTTGACCATCTCTTTGTCTTTGCTCTTGAGCTATTTTTGAAGCTCTTGAAGCAGCTCTTGCTCTGCGGTCCTGGGGCGGAAAGTCGGCTCTTCCTCGCTGTCCGAGCTTGATTCTGCATGGACTGAGGGGGTTTTCTGCCTACCATCCTCGTTGAGAGGGTTTTCATCATCCAGCGGGGGCGGCTGTTCTTGGGGAGCGGTAACCACATTCAAGCCAGATTGGGTTTGGGATGTAGTGGTCCCATCCTTGCTTTTGCTGCGAAAGTTGTCGCTAGGGCGCCCGCCCGCCATATAGACCGTATGGATAACATATCCAGAAGTCTTTTTATTATCGGAGGCTGATTTCACGGATCGCTGTCTTGAACCTCCTGTTTCGGTAATGGACAGTCGACTAAAAGCGGCTGGCCTGGCCGGATTCTTGAATGGTGCTGATGCTTCCTTTTTGGTTTTGCCCCACTGTTTTCGCGCAGCGTAGAGCGCCTAATAAACTCATGAAGAGACACTTTTTCTGTTGGGGCCGGGACACGTCTCTTTGTAGCGATATTCGGACCGCTGTCTTCTTGATTCTGGCGGTCATAGCATTTTTCTGAACCCACTTCAAAGGTTCGAAGGGATTGCTAATTTTTACGGCCGGCTCAGCCGTCGTCGCGGGGTAACTATGCTCTTGGAACCTCACAAGATTCCACTTGGCCGGAGTCCTGGCCCTCTTGTTGGCTCGATACCTGAGCCGCTTCTGTCTCAGCCTTTCTGTTTTGAGCACTTGGCTGGTTATGGCTCTTCGGGATGTTGCCGTAGACCAGGTGATGGAGGACTTTGGAGATACGCCCGATTGTGCATTTGTTGGAGTCATCGCCTGAGCTCGTCCGCAATATTTGATGTTGCCCTTTGTACCGGAAGTCTTGCCCCCGGCTAGAGCACCAGAGAGTCGTTCAGACACCGTCTCAAGTTTCGATCGCGGTGCCTTGGCGATCACAACATTCGGCCTCTTATCCCTTGAGACCGGCTTGGCCATCTGTTTTGCCGGGATTTCTGCCAGATGGGCGCTTCCTGTAGGGTAGATAACTACAGAACCAAACTGGCGGGGCAGTTCCTCCCACTGTCGACTGAGGCTTGCGAGGAGAACCACATGAGTATTGACCTTGACCACATACGGGATCGGGGTCGCGTTGGAAGCTGAATTCGTCTTGGAAGATATTGTCGTTGAAAGTTGATTGCTTGAAGACCTGCATGAAAGAGCAATATTTTAGTATAAATATAGATATGTATATTAATTGAGTTCGCATAAACGTTTAACCCGAAATATGGGAGGAGAGAAAGGTCCCACCAGACGTGCCAGAATCTGTAGGGTGTTTTTCGTCACCCCATTAAGATGGGAATACGCGCGCGCTTGTCAGGCGCATTACAGATTTCCCCTGCCTAGGATAGGCTGGGGTTTATTGATTGCGGGGATCCAAATCTCCGGCAGCTGCGGACTAAGCTGCCGTTAATTACCCCTCCCCTTTGGAGCGAGAGAACCTCCGATTTGAAGGGTCGCGGCAGCGCCCCAGCCGCCGAAACGTGGCCAAAATACGGAACAAAAATTTCTAAAACCGGCGCTACCGCTACCCGAAACCCGAATCGACCTTAAACCCTAAACTAGCAAACTAACTAAGAGTTAGAATCGTTATACCGAGTTGATCCGTGTCCTTCGGTCTTCATTCCAAGCTCCTAGCGGTCCTTTGACGATGTTTGGTTGCCGGTCTTCCTTCATCTCCGATGATCCACCCGAGAGAAACGGCGCAAGCTCCAATCTCGTCGAACCAGGTAACCAACGCTCCAAAGTTGCTAGCGATGGAGAGTGGGGGTGTATGAAAGTATCACTACAATTTTCTCTCAACCCAAAACTTAAATGAGTAATGCAAGAAGAAAATGAAAGAGGTGATATTTTGCATGAGCAAAATGGCTAAGTGTTTTTCTTGAGAGCATGAGAGAGTGAGGGAGTCATGAAGCAAGTGTAATTTTTTCACAAAATGAAATCAATCCCCACCCCTAAAGTGGCCAGCCCCCCCCTCTCTCATTCCCATCAAGAAAAAATATCATTTCCTTTGTTTAATTTCATTAAACAAATGCAACCATACCTAGGTCCATGCTTTGACCCATACCTCCTTTCCACCTCATTTCCCAAATGATTTTCAATAAAGAAAATCATTAATGAGGTGGCACCTTCTAGAAGCTATTCCGTATAAAATACGGAATACTTCCCGGTACATGTATCAAAATACATATATGCGTATTCGTACAAAAATACGAATAGCCAAGAGAGAAAACGAATAGTGAACAATAATACTATAATACATATACATAAATACATATGTAAATTATTAAATCAAAACCCGATTTAAAAATCCGGCTTAATCCTAAGCCGCTAGTATTATCAACCGTCCGATTAAAGTCTGCGCAGCATGTACACATATTTAATCGGACACATGTATGTATCAACATACCTCATGTACACCGTATCGCCTGAACCGTGAAAACCCTCTGTGTGGGACTCTAAAGACTCGTCAATACGCTGGCAGTGGGTTTAACCACAAGCACGTCAGCGGCACTAGCTGTACGTAACGGATACCCAGGTATTGAGCGAAATGGAGGCCGACGAGCAAACTCATCCTGAACCCCTACTAAGCCTGTCAGTGACAATATCCGTACAGTCCGGTCTGTTCATCTAAGAGTATCGCATATCGAGTCTTGGGGGGTGGATAAAGTCAGACCCCCAACAACGCGATATTTAGTGTCGGTATGAAACCCATCACCACCTGAGAAACTATCAATCCTGGATCGATAATTCTCGTCCACCGTGGCCACGGATTTTTGGTGATGGCCATCCGTACACAACGCGACATCAACCCCCAATACCGGGGGAGACGAATCCCCGACGATCCGATCACTGCCTCCATATGGCTCGAGACTGTACCAAACTAAAACATGTTTGCACAACTCCTTTGAGCCGTGGTAGGGTAGTAATCAAAGTATAGTGGGAACTCACACGAGACAAATGACGATCTCAGGTCGACAGACTAACCTGTACACATGTCGCCTGAGAACTGCTATATGACAATAAGTATAATACCAACTAGCAGGTTCTCGGCGAGTCCGTCCAGTGTACTCATAACCCAATGGGCACCTATATACTATCTTAGGTGAACAAACTAACACCAAATGGCTTGTGAGACCTGGCCACAGCCCCTCGTCGGGGTCTCGATCAGTATACACTAGTCTACACTGGAGTATCAATGCCCGGTCTCGATACTCCTACGACTTGGGACATTTAAGGATGTGCTTATAGACCCCAGCTCCCATATATATGATCGCCATCATAATGCTGGCAGTCAAGCAAGAATCCTATGGGCTCTATCAACACGTACATGATGATAAAGACAAACCAGATAGCATACTATCATCTTGAATAAGACTGTTTTATCGGTATAGGTCATCACTCAATCATCATAATCACAAGTCCGCGACTATGATAATTGCCTTGAGGGCACTATAGCCAACAATCTCCCACTTGCACTTAAGGCCAATTATTGCGATGTCGCATACTCACAGCCCGTGTGATACCGAACACCCAACTTCTCTACTAATCAGTTTTGCAAAGCCCGTTTGCGAAAATGATTGCGTTCGAGAAATAGCCTCAGTGAGTGGATCCGCTCCAATGTTTCTCTCTGTATCTCTCTATATCTCAACTTCGCGGAGAAAACTATCTCCCGAAATGAGTAATACCTGTCTTAGAATTTGTCTGGATATCTGATGGGACCCAGTTCACAAACGAACTCCAAATCCAGCAAATCTCCTAGACTGTATCATCCACTGAATTCAATCAGTATGCTGCGCCATGCCTTTCTTCAGTATCCGCTTGGACTACCTATCCAACATATTGTCCCTCAAAAGAGAGAAAACTATAACTCTGACAGTCACTCTGTCATTCAGGTCACCTTGGAAGCCTGAAATGATAATCGTCTCCCGAAGGAGGCTGCCTTAATCATTTCCCTAGAACATTCACTTATGTTCAATAGCTGCTTCCCAATATTTCTCCAGGATTGGATTAATATATCTGCTTATTGCATCTAGTGCAGAAGCAATATCTGGTGTGGTACTTGACATTTCATGATTAACTCAATTGCATAAGCAAGTGATGTGCTAATCATGCAGACCCCTCTCTCCTTTAGTCTGTATGACACCTTTAGAGAGGGTGACTCCATCACCTGCAGATACACCACCATGCCAGGAGTCGTCCATTTAATGTCAAAGTACCCAGATTAGGATACTTCCCAAATCTAGATCTAAAACCATAGATCTAGTAACCATAAAACCTAATATTATATCCATATTCTATGTGGAGAAACAACTTTGTGACAACCAAAGTATAACCGATCGTAATATAGGAATATCTCCTCCTATTAAGTGCATGTCATCCCGAATCCTCGGACATCACACCCAACTACCTTCTTACCAGATACATCTCATATTCTGATGAAGTCAAAATCTATGACTGTCACATCAAAAATAGATGATCTATTTCCGCTATACCTGCTTTAGTCTATAAATAGACACAAGCTACTTGCCTACTATGATTCCGCTGCTCCCACTAACTATAACAACCCTCTGGCAGAGTCATATATACGTGCACTTCTAAAACTAGTTTAGAACGACGCTATACTCATCCTCCTGCCAGGTCTTATAGTCTAGAACAACAGCAATGGCAAGTCTGGGTAAACAAGAACCTCCCTGTCACCGTATCTAAGAAGACCGAAGTACCTCTCGGGTGACTGAGGTTGCCCACCGAATCTGCGGAGTGTCTAATGGAACATCAAATCCAATTGAATCCTTAGGTTCTACTAAATTTCCAGTAATCGTTTGTGGTTCTGGAATAACTTCCAGTTCTACCATACTCCCACTTGTGTTTTTTTTTTTAAAAGTCCATTTTACTAAAACTGTGGCGAGTCAAGAACAATATAAATATTGATCTTCCTGATGGTAGAAAATTATCCCACGTCAAAGCCCGGGATAACCCACGAACAGCCATTACTAAAACGTGCCTTGAGTTTATCCGGATTCTGGTTTTAAGCATCAGCCGGACAACTCCCTATACCTTAACATCGTCAAGATATAAATTGATTCTATATATATCTGATATAGAAACAAAAGCACTAATTTAATTAGAACCAGATTCAAAACCATGCAGCTGTCTCTAGTGCATATCGACCAAATGGAAAGAGGACAATCAGTATTACTCATCTAGGAGTGCATCCATATATGAGTGCCCCGAAAAAGAAGCAAATTCTCAAAACCATTACTATCAATGGAATACCAAACACAAGTATCTACATTTTTTACTTCCTCGAAGAATCATGATACTTCTAATAAATGGTTCTCTACTTTATTCTTATACCTATAACTTCTCAAAATCTGAACCTTGCATTTCAACGAAATACATGTTCAGAACTGGAGAAGTCACAAGTAAACAGAATATAGTACGAGTACCAACCCCATTGTCCTAACGGACACTTGACAACATACAATACTTTGTATAAGTCCCCTGAGTTCAATAACTCAAACTCTGTGCGTCGTAGGTTGAAAAACTGTACTTTGGTTAAGAAGAGTTACACCGCTGTTGAATGCACCTTACCTAATCACCAACTGATATAGGTAAATGTCATAGACACAATATCAAAAGGTTATATCTCACTTTATAAAATAAATGTACAGATATATGAGTTTGAAATTGGTGCATCACAACGAATATTCGAAACCAAATATTTGCCATCCGGCAAAATCCAGATGATTTCCTCAAATATCACCAATTACAACGAATTCTGATATAAAGAGGATCTAATCATCCAATTCCCAATATCTTACTCCCACTCACCATCTGTAATAACATACAGATGTGAGAAACTGATCTGGTAAATACATACCCTGGAGTTAGATTCCAATTGGGAAAACAGTTTTCAATTAACATTGCACAGTGAAACTGAAACATGAAAATGTTTCAAAAGGGTTATCAGGTATTCCTAGTAACGCCTCTTTCATCATCCTGAATCATGACAGTAACCATATACTTACCTGCCCTCACTGCAATCCCTTTATTATGTCTTTACTTATTACCTTCTGTACACCTCCTTTACGCTAATTGGTTTTCTTCATTCTCTGCCCTTCGGCACCAGCCTAAGGTTTGGAAGAAGACTATCCAATAAGCGTAACAGGTGTACTCTCCTAATCCTAGGAGCCCTCGCAACCTGAGAGAAGGTAAAGAGAAAAGACATCTGAATAATCCTTTTTTTTTCCTCCTGAACAAGAATCCATCCTCGAAAAAGTTCCTTCGAGTTCGTATGTAACTATACGATAGATTTATCCAATGGAAGTGGATATCCGTAGTGATACGGAGTGTTCTAGAGAAAAGAAAAGTGAATGTAGGAGTGGCAGGGGTATACACGGTCTTTGTCATGAATAATGGTGGTCGCAATTTCCTTTGCCATTATTCTAATCCCTTTATATGTCTTTACTTATTACCTTCTGTACACCACAGTTAAGCTTGTTGGTTTTCTTCCTTCCCTACCGTTCGACACATGCCTATGGTTTGGAAGAAGACTGTCTAATAAGCTCAATAGGTGTACTCTCTACTAATCCTAGGAGCCCTAACAACCTGAGAGAAGGTAAAGAGAAAAGACAACCGAATAATCCTATTCAATCTCTCCAGAACCAGAATCCATCATCGAATCAGATCCTTCGAGTTCGTATATAACCATACGATGGATTTATCTAATGGAAGTGGACGTTCGTAGTGATACGAGGTGTTCTGGAAAAATTCAAAGGTGATATAGAAGTGGCAATGACGTATGCGACACCGTGACATTCCAAAAGCCAAAGTGTTTTAAGAAGGTTCGGTTAATTTGGTTCATGAGTTTCAGTCAAAGGTCGGGTCATTGTCGCAGCCAGAGAGAGAGAGAGAGAAGAAACACTCAGCGTGCACTCTAACCTAAATCAGAATGGTCAATCACTTTATCTAATCTAGACGGCTCCTACTGTTTCCTCAAATTCTCCTCCAAACCCAAAAGGAGAATTAGTCGGAATCGCCCGAGGAGTAATCCTACTCATCAGTGGGAATCGGGATCCAACTATCATCGCATGATAACTTGATGGAAGTCACTCAAGTCACCACACTCCAGAAGGTATGCGCAAGCCTGGCAAGTTTCCTGTATGTTTGAAACTCCCGATATGATTTTTACCCTTAGGACCCAAGTGACCTTGACAATGCCAACATATCAAAGAGTCCTAGTCAAGTTCAACCCCTCATTATCTTGATTGCGTTAAACCCACCCGTACGAGTCCTTGACAATGCCAACATAACCGTACGATTGTCCTAACCAATCCACATATCCATGCGACAGAAAAGCATTATAGAGCTACCGAACACTACGCCTCGACAATGCACGATATACGTAGCACGAATACTAAGCAATACTAATCTGAAATGACGGAGGGCTATGGCTGGTTTTTGGCGAAAAACCTTTAACGTAATGAACTTGATATCGTTGAAGAAATCCAAGTGGTTTTATAAATATATAGTGGCGAAAACTTTTGCTAAAGAGGTCACTCCCGGTGAAGGGATCTCGGCTCTTTCTCCGTCGAATGGGATGCAGGATATCCCAAACTGAATACCACGATGCAAAGCAAAAGAAAATGACTATAGTGAAGTTATTACGTTGACGCAAACTTTTACTCAAGGGGTCACTCCCGATGAAGTGATCTCGGCCCTTGCCTCGTCGAATGAGGTGCTGGATATTCAAAACCGAATACCACTGTGCAAAGCAAAAGAGAACGTCTGTAATGTCAGTTTTTAAAAACTCGGTTCCAACGACATCATATATATATATATATATATATATATATAGGTTTGTTTTATCCTTGTATTGTTAAGAATCAATGCAGTCCCATCAATTAATCACACCAGAAAAGAACGAAAATAAAATGTACGTATATGCCATCCGCATTCGCCACTGGGTCCTGTCATCACCCATTAGGTTACTTAACTAATGACAGAGCGGGGACTGGGCTAGCGCGGGTGCAAAACATATACAACATCTACTAGTATATATAAATATATATATAACATTCGTCCCAGGCATGATAAAAGAACATCACAGAAACATCACAGAAACAACACAGAATGGTGGATAATCTGGAGCCTCAGGTTTCACTTGAGCCGCAAGTGAGACCCGACGTTCCTTGTCGTGTGGATAGAATGTGCAATGAAATCTGGACCCCTACGAGCGCGGCAAGTTACCCGCCAAAACCAGAAGTGAGGCAGCCCCCTTCAGCAACGTGAATGGACCACCCAGCACTTAACGAAATCCGGTAACTTGAGCCCCCCTCCTGGGTCACCTATACCCCCTACGAGTGCGGCGAATAGCCCGCCAATTCTGGAGTAAGGTCCCCTCCGTCCCAACGCCATGAGATGCGGACCCGTTGCCCTCTAGAATCCGGCTATTCGTGCATCCTAGTACAGAAAAGAAAATAATATACAAGGGTGACATCGACCTCAACCCGGTCGTGCCCCAAAAGAATAATATACAAACTGGCAGTGACGGCAGTCCACATGTCGGACGCTCGCCCCGCAATATCAAATATACAAATGAAATAAAACTGTACTATCATTGCACCACTGGCTATCCACCACGACGATCCAACCAACATCACAGCACAACACAGAACATCAACGTGAATGTCATGTTCGCAAACCCGTCTAAAAGACATATAGCAATTAGACGAGTTTACCGATCAAATGACATTCACGGTCGCAGATAGAAATGTATGTACTGTTGAACGCACAGTTAAAATATCGATCGACTAAATTCCAAATTGGCCCCAATAGAAAAAACAACACTTCACTGAAATCTGGGCCAAAGCAGAATATCACAAAAATCACAATTCCAAATATATGAGCTACAGTGAAAATTTGAAGGCCTGTCGCCAACAAATGGCCGCGGAACCGCCGCCAATAGTGGGTAAGTGCGGCGGATCCACGGCAATGTAGAGGCATCAAGAGCCCAAATTTTTTGTGTAGCCTTAAATTTGCTTGCACGGATTTCTAAGATGCCTGAAATAATTTTTTGACCACATTTAAAAATCGACAGCAAACCCAAAAATGAAATCGTGATTTTAGTAAATTCCGTCGATCGATCTTTTAAGCCCGTTTACACAAGCTAGTAAAGGGTTTAAAGGGCGGCTCTGATACCATGAAGGGTCACGGCAGTGCCCCGGCCGCCGAAACACGGCCAAAATGCGGAATAAAAATTTCTAAAACCGGCGCTACCACTACGCGAAACCCGGATCAACCTTAAACCCTAAACTAGCAAACTAACTAAGAGTTAGAATCGTTATACCGAGTTGATCTGTGTCCTTCGGTCTTCATTCCAAGCTTTTAGCGGTCCTTTGACGATGTTTGGTTGCCGGTCTTCCTTCATCTCCGATGATCCACCCGAGGGAAACGGCGGAAGCTCCAATCTCGTCGAACGAGCTAACCGACGCTCCAAAGTTGCTAGCGATGGAGAGTGGGGGTGTATGAAAGTGTCACTACAATTTTCTCTCAACCCAAAACTCAAATGAGTAATGCAAGAAGAAAATGAAAGAGGTGATATTTTGCATGAGCAAAATGGCTAAGTGTTTTTCTTGAGAGCATGAGAGAGTGAGGGAGTCATGAAGCAAGTGTAATTTTTTCACAAAATGAAATCAATCCCCACCCCTAAAGTGGCCGCCCCCCCTCATTCCCATCAAGAAAAAATATCATTTCCTTTGTTTAATTTCATTAAACAAATGCAACCATACCTAGGTCCATGCTTTGACCCATACCTCCTTTCCGCCTCATTTCCCAAATGATTTTCAATAAAGAAAATCATTAATGAGGTGGCACCTTCTAGAAACTATTCCATATAAAATGCGGAATACTTTCCGGTACATGTATCAAAATACATATACGCGTATTCGTATAAAAATACGAATAGCCAAGAGAGAAAACGAATAGTGAACAATAATACTAGAATACATATATATATAAATACATATGTAAATTATTAAATCAAAACCCGATTTAATAATCCGGCTTAATCCTAAGCCGCTAGTATTATCAACCGTCCGATTAAAGTCTGCGCAGCATGTACACATATTTAATCGGACACCTGTATGTATCAACATACCTCATGTACACCGTATCGCCAGAACCGTGAAAACCCTCTGTATGGGACTCTAAAGACTCTTCAATACGCTGGCAGTAGGTTTAACTATAAGCACGTCAGCGGCGCTAGCTGTACGTGACGGATACCCAGGTATTGAGCGAAAGGGAGGCCGACGAGCAAACTCATCCTGAACCCCTACTGAACCTGTCAGTGACAATATCCGTACAGTCCGGTCTGTTCGTCTAAGAGTATCGCATATCGAGTCTTAGGGGTGGATAAAGTCAGACCCCTAACAACGCGATATTTAGTGTCGGTATGAAACCCATCACCATCTGAGAAACTATCGATCCTGGATCGATAATTCTTGTCCACCGTGGCCACGGATTTTTGGTGATGGCCATCCGTACACAACGCGACATCAACCCCCAATACCGAGGGAGACGAATCCCCGACGATCCGATCACCGCCTCCATGTGGCTCGGAACTGTACCCAACTAAAACCTGTTTGCATGACTCCTTTGAGCCGTGGTAGGGTAGTAATCAAAGCACAGTGGGAACTCACACGAGACAAATGACGATCTCAGATCAACAGACTAACCTGTACACATGTCACCTGAAAACTGCTATCTGACAATAGGTATAATACCAACTAGCAGGTTCCCGGCGAGTCCGTCCAGTGTACTCATAACCCAATGAGCACATGTATACTATCTTAGGTGAACAAACTAACACCAAATGGCTTGTGAGACCGGGCCACCGCCCCTTGTCGGGGTCTCGATCAGTATACACTAGCCTACACTGGAGTATCGATGCCCGGTCTCGATACTCCTACGACTAGGGACATTTAAGAATGTGCTTATAGACCCCAGCTCCCACATATATAATCGCCATCATAATGCTGGCAGTCAAGCAAGAATCATATGGGCTCTATCAACACGTACATGATGATAAAGACAAACCAGATAGCATACTATCATCTTGAGTAAGACTGTTTTATCGGTATAGGTCCTCACTCAATCATCATAATCACAAGTCCGCGACTATGATAATTGCCTTGAGGGCACTATAGCCAACACGATCAACGGGTCAAACAGGTCATGCGAACTCAATGTGCAGTGTACGTGTGTTGTATTTTGAAGGGGTTTTTTGGATATATCGAGGGCCCCTATAAAGTTTTTACGGGGGTCCCACTACCCGGATAGCGGGCTGGGGGTCAAGGGGGCTAGCAGCCCCCTTGCGGGGTGCGAGACAGCGCCCCGTTAGAAATTTTTTCTAATGGGAACAGTGTGGTGAAGTGTGTGTGTGTGTGTGTGTGTGTATACATATATATATATATATATATATATATATATATATATATATATATATATATATATATAAAGAGGGCAAGGCTAGTATGGGAACATCTCCTACCGTTTTCTCGAATCCTTCTTCAAATCATAAAAGAAAAATTAGTCGGGATTAATCGCACCCTACAATTCTTACTTAACCTTTCGGCCAGGCTAGTATTGATACTTCGAGAGAGGTTTTACAATATTTTCATGAAGTTCCTTAATTAAATAATCTATTTTTCCTGGAGGCGTAGCCCCACTAACACCGTTCTAGACATCTACTTGATTTATAGTATTGATCGTAAAGTAAAAAAACTCTCCCGAAGAATAATAACCATTATTCACAGTGGGATCGGGATCCAACTATCATTGTGTGATAAATTTGAAGGAATCCTACCAAAATCATCACACTCCAGATGGTATACAAAATTAGCAAATTTCCTTTTCCTTTGAAACCGCCGATTTGGATTTTTGCCCCAGGCGCTTATGACCTTGATGAAGGCCAAAATATCATAAGATCCAAGTCAAGTTCTACCCGTCATCGTCTAGGTTAATCTGAACCCATTCGCACAAACCCTTGACGAAGGCCAAAATAGCTGTACGCCTATTCCAAATTAACGTGTCTATCTATACTACAGATGAATACCCAGCAGCTACCAATCACTATGCCTTGGCGAAGATCAAAATACATAGCTTGAATACTACTAAATACCCATCTAAAATGACAGAGGGCTACGAATGGTTTTGGCGAAAACCGTGAATGTAATGAACTTGATATAGTCGAAAGAACCGGTAGCTTTTAAAAAGAATGGTTTAGGCTCCGTAATTAAAAGTTGTTTTTAAAGAAAACCGAGTGGTTTTTAAATTATTCTAACGATTTAAACTTTGATTTGTTTTCTTTGCATTAATCAAAATTAATGTGGTCCCATTATTTAACCCCATCACTGCAGAAAGAAATGAAAATAGAACGTACGCTTATGCCATTCGCATTCGCCACAGGGCCGCATCATGCACCATTAGGTTACTTAACTAGCGGCAGAGCAGGGACAGGGCTAGCGCGGGTGCAAAACATAAGCAACGTTTATTATATCTAATTTATATATATCCATTCGTCTCACACAATAATAGTCATCCCAAATCCCAGATCACAGCAAAAGCAACAAAGATGAATATATTGGATATACTAGGATTTCTGTGTTTCGTTTAAGCCTATAACGCAAAATGGATTCTACAATCGTGATGAATAGCCAAACACTCACCCTAAACCCCTCCGGGTGCGGCAAACTACCCGCTTAATCTCCGAATTGAAGCAACCTTCTTCAATGAGATGAGTAGGCCACACGGCACTTGAAGAACCCGGTAGTTTATGCACCCCATTTTGGGTCTATCTTAGGTGCAAGAAAAATTTAATGAAATAATACAACAGTGGCTACAATCTCAACCCGGGTGTGCCCCACAAAAGAATATTACATCACATTACAAATTACATGAATGAAAGAAAAGAACACTCTTCTCACATCCCCCAGCTATTCAATCAAGACGATCCAATACCTCATATCCACAAACCGCAATCACAAGATACAAGATATGTGCAATCCCTATTAATCGCCGTATAGAAACACATACAAACACAAAGCGAATAAACGATACTAAAATCTCGACTTTGAAATACTTCGTATTGCCTAAACACAAAGATAACACAATATGAAATCTCAAACAATATCATAAATCCTATTTCCAAGAGTACAAAACACCACAAGAAACACGAGACAAAACGCTACAGTAAAACAACCCAAATCGGGATTTTGAGGAAATCCGGCGGTTGAATTTTGGAATTAGTGCCTCATTTTTCTCTGGTGTTCTAGTTACATCATAAAGAGCACTCTGCAATTGTTTAAAAAAAATTATAGGCTCTGAAAAAATCAGCAGTAACTTGGATTTAGATTTATCGTTACGGAACTATTTCGGTTTTGAAACTCTTGACTTCGTCAAAACCAGTTAGTTAAGTGTTTGTGTAGGCTCTGATACTAGTGTAAGTGTATATGTGTTCCTTGCCGTAACAACTACGTCTATGCAGAATTAAACACTTTAAAATCTTGAGCACAATACACTAAAATCCCAAGATACAAGCTCAAACACTAAACTAAATAAACCCTTAGTAGGAGTTTTAGTTACTAGGTTGGGATTACAACTTTTGTAGACAGTCCTTTAGGTCTTAAAGGTTGACTCCTTAAGTTTCTTGGGTTGATGGAACGAGCTCTCGAAGACGATCTTCCGCGTCAAAGACGATCCACCCGAGTATGCCGATTCAAGTTTCGTCTGAAGCAGCTAAAGATCAAGTCTTGTTAGGACAAAATGCTCAGAGTGGTATAGTTTATAAACTAGATACTCTATTTTAATCCTCAAGGACTCAAGAAAATGAGGAAGAAGAAGAAGAGGTAGCAACTCAAAAAAAAAAACTCAAGTGAAGAAAATATCAACCATCATCCAAAAATCCTACACTGCTCTCTCTTCTTATCTCTTCTAGCTAGAAACAAAAGAGTGGGTGTGTGGGTTGTGACTCGCTAGTGTGAGTCACAAGCCCACACAACTCTAGAAGAAGTAAGAATGAATGAGAGTGTGAGAGAGGCCACCCCATTTAGGTATACATTTACACACATATACTTGTGTGTATATAAACAAGTATACCCAACCCCGTATTGATAATAAATACGTATACCGTATTTCTACCAAAATACGAATACCGTTTTTATACCGAAAATACAAAATACGCTTATTCATATTTAGAAAGAAATATATATTTGTATCAAAGCATAAATACCCGTATTTATACAAATATACGGATTCGTATAAATACGTTATTCGTGTTAAAATACAAATATCTAAAAGAGAGCAATATAATACTAGTATCAAAACTGATTATCTTTCAAACCTGCCAGTACTACTAAACCATCCGATTAAAGCGCGTGTATAAATACATGTGTTCAATCGAACACCCCTGCGTAAAGCCATACGCAAACCACACCGTTTCGCCTGAATCAGAAAACGCTCTGTGTAGGACTCTAAAGACTCGATAATACGCTGGCAGTGGGTTTATCCACAAGCACGTCAGTGACACTAGCTGTATATAACGGCTACCTGGGTATCTGTCAAAAGGAAAATCGACACGATAACTCGTCCGAAAACCCTACTGAGCCTATAGGTGGCATTCTCCGTACAATCTGGTTTGTTCGTCTAAGAGTATCGCATATTGGGCCTAGCAGGTGGTAAACGTCAGACCCCTAATATCGCGACAAGTCGTGTCGGTGCCTAATATAACCTGAGAAACTACTAGTGTACCTACCAGTAAATCTCACTTGACCTGACTAGAGACCTTGTAGTATTGGCCAACCGTACACAGCGCGATATCAACCTCCAATATCGGACGAATCCTTTCTATCCTCTACTGCCTCCAAGTGTTTCGGGACTGCACCCAACTACTACCTGTTTACATGACTCCTCTGAGCCGTGGTAGGGCAGTAATTTAAGTACAGTGAGAACACACTCGAGACGAATAGTGATGTCAAGTCGATGGACTAACATGCACTCATGTCACCGGAGAACTGCTAACTGACGATAGGTATAATACCAATCAGCAGTTCTCAGCAAGTCCGTTCAGTGTAACTCATAACCCAATGAGCACATATGTACTATCTTTGGTACTGTATACCAATGATTGTAGGACAGGCCACCTCCCCTGACGGGAAAAAGAAACGTATACACTAGTCTACTCTGAAGTATCGATACCATGTCTCGATAATCGTACAACTAGAGACAAGTTTAAGGATGTGCTTATAGACTATCCAGCCCCCACTAGTGTAACTGTCATCATAACACTGATAGTCAAGCAAAAATCCAAAGGGCTCTATCAACATGTATTAGCAATATGTTAAAAGAAACATATACACATGTCAAGATAGGCTCAAACCAGATAGCATACTATCATGTTGAGTAAGACTGTTATATATCTGTATATATCCTAAGCTTCCAAAATATAATATACAATCCGGTATTATACAATAATGGCATTTAGGGCATATATCACTAACAAGTTCGACTTTCATCGATCAATCAACAAACAAGTGAAGCTGTCATTTATTAAAGGGGATTTATTCTATTTTTAAAGTTCAATGGTGTTAGTTTCAGAAACTCCGGATGTTTGAAATCGCATTAGGAATTTTACCTTTTCCTAACTTTCCTATTGGATTTGAATTATTTAATTTTTTTTTACTTAAGTGCTAAGCATGGGTTTGGTTTGAAATTAAACAACAAACGGTGTGGGGCCCGCTGGGGGTGACGTTATCTCGTCCTGGCCGTTACGTTGGGCCCACCCTCGAAGACGCGTTGTTAACGTTAATTGGAGGGAAGAGCACGAGTCGCTCGCTCTTGGATTTTGAACGCCGAATTCCTTTTGACCAAATTAGCTGGACCCCAATTCCATACCAGCCAATAATTTTCAACTACCCAAATCGCCCTTTCTAATTATTATTTCAATTGGCAATTCTAAATTCATTATTATGGATGCAAATTTTATCCCCAGCACTAAATAGCAGTAATTGATGTTTTGCATTATTTACCTTTTTAAATAGTTAATTATTTGTATCCCCATGGGACCAAATGGCACTCGGTATGCGTTTAATTTGACGATTTATCTTAGACCGTTTGATATACGTTTGGATTATAGCAGGAGAGGTTGATAATCAGGTCTGTTTTTTGCATGTCAGTTTTTTCATGTCAAACCGACACGTTATAAATATGAAAAAGGAAATAATAATCAAGCACAGACCACGTGACCTGACGTCGCTCCAGCGGTCCATTAAAGTTAAGTGAAGCCTTGCCGGTACACTTTCCAAGCATGTTTGGACGGGCTTACACGTGTTGCTGATCCACAAACTGACTGACTGTCATTGCATATATCATGCTATAGATATGCTGAAATTAAGTTAAAAGATAATATATCCATTAATTTCATATACGAGTAAACAATTCCAGATATATGTGTTTTCTCTCATAATACATGAAACAGATAGCGTAAGGGCATCACTCATGGCACAATGAGACTATATACACACACACACACACACACACATACAAATGCACAAATAATTTTGGATTATTTTCTTACACTACATCAACCCCCCCCCCCCCTCCCACCCCCACAAAAAAAATTCCGCTTACAATACATGAATAGAATAAACGACTTCTATTTTTTGGTGGCTTTATATCCTCGAAAATGCAGATACCCATATATATAATGCCTTGCCATTTTCAGTTGTACAAATATATTTTGCTACTTATAAATATGTCATTTTTCAACCGTGCACGAAACAAATAATGGAAAAATGGATAGGAAAAAAAACTAGCCATCAAAGTCCAATTACTATTATTTGCATATACACAAGCATTTATACGTAGTTGTATTGATCTCATATATGGTTTCGAGTACATGTTTCTTGTGATACAACAATACATGAAAGTATAATGCCCAATTATACGTAAACATACATCGAGTATTTGGCGTAATTTCCTCATACCACAAGTACAAATTGCTTGTGGCCCCAAGATATCATAGTCTAGTAACTACTTTGCACAAATGTATGTATCCATATGTACGTTATTCTTTCCATGTGTGGATATGATAATTGAGTACAAACTTAGACAACCCAATTTTGTATACATGATATATTGATATGTACCGTTTATGCGTATTTCAAAGAATCCTGTTACATAACAAAGACCTAATATTGTCGCCCAGGTTATATATAAAGCCTCTCTCGCGATTTAGTTTTCGCAATCAACTTCCGAAAATCGAATTTCAGCCACAATTTCTACTTCGATCTCTTTATCGATACAAATACTTAGCTTTCAAGGATATGTTGAATGTGCCCTCACTCTCAGTGTAAGTGCATATATATGATGAAGATGATGCAATGCATGGAAACGTGAAGTCAGTTACGTAAGTTGAACTATGTACTCTCTCTTTTTTCTCCTCTTAAATTTGCAAATATTAACATTAGGGTTCACACGTTAACCTCAACGCCTATATAAAATATAATGGTTAGAAAATAAGACCGCTGCTAATCTAATCCAAGTGCATTTTAGTCTTTTTCATTTCTTTTATTTTTTTTAAGAAAAAGAAAAAGATTTGAAAAAAGTGACAAGAAACAAGTAAAGCCAAAAAATGAAGTTGAAACTCCTCTGCCTTCTACGCATCAAAAAAAACACCTGCACATTCTTGCATTAATTTATAGACCCCAACACGCCTTCAACACACCACTCCTCTCCTCTCTCACTACTGTAGTTTTTAGAGAGAGAAAGCAGTGAAAAAAATTTAGAGAGAGAAAGCTTAGCTCAAGAGATAGAGGAGAGAGAGGCATGGTGGTTGAGAGTTGAGAGTTGAGAGAGAGAGAGAGAGAGAGAGAGGGAGGAGAAATTCTAGGGTTTGGGTTCAAAAAAAAATTTCTCTATAGCGATCGCATGCTTGCTTCACGCAAGCGGCTAAGTTTGTATCGTAGAGAGAGAAAGAGAAAGGAGAGCTAGAGAGAGAAAGGGGGTAGGCTTTGGCTTACTGCCGTGGCTTTAAAGCCTCATCAATACTTAAAAATCTCTTCTTCTTTTTTTACAAAAAAAAATCCACAAACAGTAACCCTTATACACAACCCACCACCAAATAGGACAACAAAACCCTTTCAACTTTCATTAAATCTTCTTGCAATTTTGCATCCCTGTTCTCTCTTCTCCTTCTTTTAATCTCTCCCTTCAAAAAAAAATTTTCTGCTTTAAAGATCATCATGAGCACGAGCAGCGGCGCGGGCGGAAGCGGAGGCGGGAGCGGGGGAGGCGGCGGTGGAGGGCCGTGCGGCGCGTGCAAGTTCTTGAGAAGAAAGTGTGTGACTGGCTGCATATTCGCGCCTTACTTCGATTCCGAGCAGGGGGCGACTCATTTCGCCGCCGTGCACAAGGTTTTCGGCGCGAGCAACGTCTCGAAATTGCTTCTTCACATCCCTGCGCATAAGAGGCTCGACGCGGTCGTGACCATCTGTTACGAGGCTCAGGCGAGGCTGCGCGATCCTGTCTATGGTTGCGTCGCTCACATCTTCGCGCTTCAGCAGCAGGTATGGGCCGGCCGGGGGTAATTAAGACAAGAATTGTCGACGCAGATTTTTTTCTTTTTCTTTATTCTTTGATTTTTTTGGGTTTGGGTAGTTATGTGAAAGTAATGAGATAGGTCGTTTTCGATAGTTAGGAAGACGAGACTCACAAGGAAAGGAAGCGATCTTTGAAGCGGGAAGGGGTTAGCTAGGGCACACGCTAACAAAGATGGTCACTTTCCATCGATGTATACAATGACAGCGTTTCAAGAGAGATGGATATATATATATATATATATATATATATATATATATATATATATATATAAATTGATGAGTAAACAGAATTCTAAACTCTCTCGAGACATATAGAATTCTGTGGAGAGCCGTATTCCATGAAAATACAGTTTGGAGAAAGATCCTTCTTACCTTTCGAAGTAAAAAATGTTAAAGCAAGAGGAGAATTAGGGCTGTCAATTTCAATTCATAGAATAAGATTGCTAGAGAAACAAATAGTGTGTGTAAATAGAATTAAATTAATTTTATTTAGAGAGCATATATATAGAATTCTGTGGAGAGCTGTGTTTGATAAAGTTGAAAGATCTTTCATATTTTTAGATATCAACAAACCCTAAAATTGATATTTTCAACTTTTTAAAAATATACAGGTGGTAAATCTACAAACTGAGCTCTCATACTTGCAAGCCCATTTAGCTACACTCGAGCTCCCATCGCCGCCTCCGCCGCCAATCAATCCTGCTCCAGCCCCATTCTCAATTACTGATTTGCCATCGGCTTCGCACATCCCGTCAACTCTCGACCTCTCGACTTTATTCGATCCAATGGTGCAACCCACATGGGCTATCCATCAACCGCCGCCACATCCGCAACCGCGACAGGTCGACCTCCAGGCCCAGAGCAGCAGCGGC
This sequence comes from Agapanthus africanus, assembly GCA_030015575.1. Classification (NCBI taxonomy): domain Eukaryota; kingdom Viridiplantae; phylum Streptophyta; class Magnoliopsida; order Asparagales; family Amaryllidaceae; genus Agapanthus; species Agapanthus africanus. The sequence goes on along the minus strand of CM057350.1, from coordinate 51,838,978 downwards.
AGCGGAGACCTTCAAGAGCTTGCCCGTGAGCTCCTCGACCGGCATCGATTAGGCTCTACAAGTACTGATTCTAATCCAAACATCTCTAAATGATTATCATGATCATCAAACTCATGGAAGAATATTATATACGGGGATAAATAACTGTTAACCAAAGGATCAAGGATCCATTTGCTTATATATAAATGTTTTATTAGCTAGCAGTACTGTTTTACTTTTTGTGTGAAAAACTTGAAGTACTAGAGCAATGTAGCTTTACTAGAAATTTACTTTTTGTTGTTTGATTTGATTTGTTTTTTTTTTCATATAATTTTTTTTTTACCCTGGTAGCTTGTGTGCAGAAGGAATATTGGATGTCTTTGATAAGATCTTAATGTAAAAGCGTAGCTAGCTTTCTTTTTACGGGATGAGACATCTCTTTCACATTAGATTGAGGTAATAATGAGTAGGGTAAAGTATGAGCACCAATCATTGCCAACTTTGAAGAAAAAGCTTTTAGATTGCATTGATGAGTACTACGCTGTTAATTCTTCCTTGAGTTGCTTCTGTGATCTTCTTTGAGATTTATGATCTTATTTTATACATACATTGCTGTTGCTGTGGAAAGTAATCTAGCTATCAACTAGCTTTGGGAAACTTTAATATATATGTTTCACTTAGTATAGTCTGAATTTGATGGCTATATTCAATTTTAATTAACTTATTTTTTATAAAATTGTTGAAGTGATTTTCAATGAATGTGGTTTTGAAAATACTGGCTAGTTTTATTGCACGTGCATTATACATGGCATATTGTATTTTCATAAAAATTTAAATAATATCAGGGAAGAGAAGCATTGGCAAAAAAGCATTTTATTTGTGATAATTCGAGTTTTAAAGGATCATAACGAATTTAATGATTTATTTGTTTTGAAGTGATTTGATTTTCGGCTTTTACAATATGTTGGTATAAATAAAAGACTCACTAAATTTATTGTTAAGAAATTTATTTTAAACTAATATTTGATTTGATTTTTTATACAAAATCCAAGTTGATGAATTTTTGTAGGAAAATATAATTTGATTTTCATTTAAAAAATTTAAATCACAAATGCAATGATTTATTTGTTTTGAAAAGTTGTCTTTTGTTTTAAGAAAATATTGGTATAACTTAATGATATGTTAATATATTAAATTTTTTTGGCATAACATGATGGAGGCCGAAAAAAAGGTTATTTGAATTTGCAGGGAAACTATATAGATGGATAGATTATTATTTGTGAACCAATATACATGTTTATTAAGGTCTAGTATATTTGCACCTATGATGAATTTTAGAATCAGGGCTATTAATTATGCTTTTAGGTCTGCTCGATACCGGCTTGTGGAAAGCTCGTTTGGGCTAGTTTAAAAATTAAACGGGCAAACTTAAACAAAAACCTAAAATCGGTAAAATAAACGAATAGAGACGAATATGGCACCCGACAGGCTCGAGGTTGGTTTGTGTTCAATCTAGGCTCGTTTAAGGCTTATGTAGGTTTGGATAGTGTGTATCTTATTCTGTACTTAGTAGTAATTAATTAAAATGGTTACTCGCTTTTAAATTTAGACCACAATTTTTTGCCCTTTTATAATGGTACATATCTTACTGCTTAATTCGACAAATATAATAATGAACATTTAAATGATTATTTTCATATGCTATTGTAATTTTTTATTGCTAGTTTAATTTCTAGATTTTAAATAGGCTCGGAAAAGCTGGTGCATCGGCTTAGGCTTGATGAGAGATCGCTTGAGCTCGTTGGAAAAATATATGGGCCAAGTTTTAACAAGTTCTAAGGTCGTTTAAAGAATTAAACAAACACGACAACATAAACCTCTGCTTGTTTCGCTCGTTTAACAACCCTATAGTTAGAATCATAGAGAAAGATGTTTATGTAAACGTTTAGTTTCTTTATATATGCTGAGAATATGGTTAACATTTAATCCGACATTGGAAAATTTGTGAAATGCATATGGGTATAAGATGCAAGACGGGATAAATTAACCTCCATAAGACTTGAGTCTTTTGGATGGAACCCGCTTATGTCAAAAACCCATGTGCATCCATGTGTTGTGGGTCCAAACTGAGTTTTACAATATAGATTGTCAAAGATTTGAATTGTTATGAAAATACAATTGAATGCCATTTTTTTCTTAAATTATGAGAATATTTCATGGATGGTATCAAATTGGAATTATAGTTCGGGATCCCTTACCTTTAAATTAAAATAGTAGAAATATGATAAATTAAACATGAGAAACATGTACACCCATAAATGATAAGAAACGAAGGGGGGAAACATCTAAAGGATTCGTCATAAAATGTTGATTGTTTCCTTTTTCTGATTACGAAAAATGAAAAAGGAACCCAGAACAGAAATTTCATAAAATTATGAAGAAGAGCATTACAATATCATAATATTTACTTTTAATACTCGTTTGTTTACTTTATGAAATAAATGTAGCCTTAATTTTAAATCTTTTGTTACTTTTTTTAACATATATATGTTACTTTGTATGACATAGCATGACAAAATAAGCTCTTCTTATGTAAATCCCCGGTTCCATGTATATATTTTCCGTATTTTTTCCAGAATTTTCCTATTATTTTTTGCACATTTTTTTTATACATTTTTATATTTTCTTTTTCTATTGCTTTCCTAAACTAAACCCTTTTTTCCTAACCCCAACCCGACCCGACCCGGCCCGACTTCCCCCACTCTTCTTCTTCTTTTCCCTCTCTTTCTTTTTCCGCCATCTCTCTCCCCTTCTCGCGTTCGACCCCGACTCAACCCTCGTTGACGCCGCCCCCGCTCGCCAACGACCCCAAAATCCTCTCTACTAAATCCCCTCTCTCCAACGGCTACTTCCTCTTTTCTCGCGCTGCTCCTACGAAACCCGCGCTCTTTGTCAACGACCACGACCTCGCCCTCGATTCCAACTCCCCGCGATCCCCTCCTCCAAATCCTCATTCCCTCGACGTCTTTCACCTTCTCTTAGTCTCACTCTCTCTCTCTTGCTCACTCCATCTCCTCCATCTCGAACCCCAACCCTCTGTCTCACCGCCAACAACCCAAGCTCCTCCATCTCCTCTTCTCGAACCCAACTTCAACACCACCAGAGATACCATCGAGCCACCCTCTGCATCCCTACCTCTCCCCCAACCGCGACCATCTTCTCCTTCTTCTCCAACTACACCACACCCTAACTCCATCACTACCTCACCACCGACGTCATCTCAACCCACAGCAGCCTGACGAACCTCCTCTAAACCTCTGCACCGCCGGCACCTTCGACCTCCACCCCAACATCAAGCCCTCACTGCCATAGCCTCCTTCACTGGCAGACCCCACCATCGAGCTCCACCGCTAGCAAACCCCGTTGCCGACGACCCCCTCTAACACCTCCCTGCTCCTCCTCGACTCCAGCGTCTGAACCATCTACTTTCAGACGCCCCGGGCTTCTCTGCAACCCACAGCCCTGTGCCACCGCATCACTCACACCGTACCCACTCCCCGTGCCACCTCGTACCCACTCTCCGTGTCACGTTATGCCAGTCCCCGTGCCACGTCGTGCCATCCCCGTGTTACACCGTACCCCGATCTAGTGTACACACCGTACCTACTCCCGCACCAGCATCGCGTTCGGTACCGTGTCACGCCGTGCCACTCCCCGCACCACACACCGAGCCAAGACCACGCCCACTACCGTGTCACGCTCGCGTCGTCACCGTGCCCAGCACCGGATCTCTACGCATTGCGCTCACGCCATGCACCGTGTCCAGTATCGTATCGTCTCATGTGTCGAGACGAAATCCGCAAGTGGTGTCGCTTCTATATCAGCGACCGAAGGCAAGTGAAACCCTCACTTGCTTTAACATACTATGAACATAGATCTAGGATTTTCATGTTAGAATTATATTAGATAGATTATTACGAACATGTGTTAAGTAGTATACTATCACGTATATATCGTAAGCCATCATCGCATTTTCATGGAAAACCATAGTAATTCTAAGATATTGGTTTTGAGCGTAATCGGATCTAAAATGTCCTATTAATATCATGTGAAATGTAAGTATTAGATACCGTACGTTTTCACGAGTCAGGCAAAACTGACTTTAATTCGATTGCTCGTGATAGTGTACGCTAAGAGTTCGATATCGTGAACTGAACCAAAACCCCGCCGAACGCGCTCAAAGCTTTTACCAAAAATTACTTTTGCTACTCTTAAATATTGTGTAGAAAACTAAACTCAGATAACAAAGCATCGTGCAAGGAAACGACGTCCCAAAGACGCGACGTCAAATCTGGTTTTACTGTACACGTAGTAGTGTTAAATTGGTATTTAATTAGTTGCATGTCGGGATGTAATGTTCTACGGCTCATATCGAAGTCGACTCGATAAACTAGAACCCTCTATAGTTTATCCTTCAATGCTGATAGACCGCTGTAACGAGAATTGACTGGGAATACGGCTCTGAACTGTAGTCCAGGGCAGCATTCCACGAGAATACCTGAACTTAAGCGCATGCACGTCCCTACATAAAACTGAAAATGCGCGGAGTCTTATATAGTCGCGTAGATAATTTAGTTAGCTGACATATGGATCTGCTCTCATTCGGTGTCACTGTCATTTGGTATTTTGTTTATATTTTAGACTGTCGACGTGTTCTCCAGATTCTGTAGTGACATTTCTTTCACCCTCACACTAAACAGGACATATCTCCTTGTACAGGCTATCATGGATCCACTTGATGCGTAGAAAACCTAACAGATAGAACTAGGTTTTATTCAATTGGGGCAACACCTGAATCTAAACACAATTCCTAGTTAACCGCGCGCGAAATTGGATTTCCAGTTCTGAAACTGGAATTCCAGCAATTAATCGCTGATTTGAAATGATGATAAGTCCCTAACTTGATTTCCTATTGACATGAAACTAATTTTACCGCTTAGATAATCAAGTATACTTCGTACGTCATTTGTGTTGTTTTGGTCGATTCTATACGTGCGATTTATGGTGAATTTTGCAAATCATATGGCGTTGGCTGTCATAACTTAGTGAACATCTGTTCAGTGTAATTCTACCTTATTTTGTGTTTGCTTTATACCTTCTGCATAGTGATCGTTTACATTGAGACCCGACGACTGATTTGCATTGTCGATATATAATAGTGTTGGTGATTGGATTGTGGCAAGTACGATAATGAACCAGTAATTGAAAGTGATATTGATAAGTGGAAGCGTGATTGAAAGTGAAAATGATACGTATTTGTTCACAGCCTATCTAATACCTGAACGCATACTATAACCTGTGAAATGAGAAAATCAAGGTGGAATTGAACTCGAATTTAGCGAAGTACGATGATTTAAAGGATGATCATTCGGTATTACTGATATAGATATACATACATTAGGTCGTGGACTTAGCGGCACTGCTGCAGGGTTATGTCCCAGGCAACAGTGGACCGTAGTATCGGGTATGTACGAGACCCTTATTAAACATGAGTATCCTTTCCACCAATTGATTGCATTGACTTAGTGACTGATAAGTAGTGACATACACATTGTCTGGTTTTTTGACATGATACATATATCGCGCTGCACATATTCAAATGATATTCATTATTCTCATGTTTCTGTATTCGGTCACACCTTTCATATTCGATAACATTGTAGGAACATTATATATTTATTGCTATATGTGTCGCCATGACGACCTGAGTATGCATGCTCATAAGACGAAATAGACCCAGCTAAGAAGCAGGACCTGCCATTCGAGATCGTGGAGGTCTAGACCACAATATCAGCGCCATTCCATTCTGTTATAGGCACAGTGTTATTTCGTTGGTTAGTTATTTCTTTATGCAAATAAATGTATCTTGAACTCTTTTATTTTGATATAATAAAGTTGTGAACTGTGATTTTCTTTACTCTGGTACTGTTTACTGACTACCATGTAATGCTAGAAGCCGAAGTGTGACTACGGCGGGATTATTTCCTGACCGTAGGAGCATAGCTGGCCTACTCACCCCTCACATTCCGTATTTTTTAGAGACGGGGCGTGACATCTTATCTCTCTCTTTTTTCTTTAAGCATAAAGGAAAATACATTCGAACTTTCAAACATATATACGAATATTTAGTTCTACATGGGATGTAGATGTTTCGTTTTGCAACACTTATACATAATAAAAAATTAATCGTGTACCATTTTTCAGAAAAGGATTTGTCATCTAAGTATGTCATATTTAAGCATTATGTTTTGGTTCTGCAAATGGTTTCGGAGCAAGTATGGACAAAAAAGAATATATGTACCAAATGCTAAACAATTTAAATAAAGAATTATATGTATCATTATTGTTATCTCTGCTATTATAATATTAACTCTCCACTCCAAATTGATTTTAACCCCACCAATATATCTAGACTTTATAGGAAAATAAGGGGAAAAAAGGAAAATTTGCAATTTATAATAAGCTAGAGCTCGCCATGTCATCTAGACGAGAAAAAAGAAAAATCGATTTCCCTCCGCTAACTCCAACATTTTCAAATTCAAACCCAAAATAAGAGTCAACTCCCCATTTTAGATTTTTCTGCACAACCAAAGCGCCAACCTTAACTAACCCAACAACAGTATGGAAAATTCCCATAGTACAGAGAAAAAATATTTAGAAATAGATAATTTAGATTTTTACAAAATAATAAATCCTACCAAAACCCTTAAAAAACTTATATTATTTTAATGGCCTTTCTTATATAGCATCACAAAAAATATGCTGTTTCCAAAATTGACCCCAAAAAATCCGTAATTTTATATATCACCCCCAAAAGTTTCCCGTTAATTAGTCAAAAAACACCCTCCGTCACCCATTTATTTTATTCCTAATCTGAGATTGGTTAGCTTGGCTTGGGTTAGTTTAGTTTGAAAAAACCCTCATTTCTCTCCATCTCTCTCAACTTTTGCCCTCTTTTTTCTTCCTCTCCAAATCTTCTTCCGTTCTTGTCGATCTTCAAATAAAAAGTCCATTTCCCCTCCATTTCAAGCTTTAAAGAATGCCCCAATCATTGAAAGAATCTCTAATTCAGTTAAGTTAAAAGATCTCTATACTTACTCTACATCTAAGAATCAATACTTGTATCAAAATTGACATTTACATATTGCATAGAATTCATGCTTGAACTCGTTAACCTTATTACAAATCACCGAGTATATCAATTGAACAAGACAAACTACTTAATTTAGACAAAACAATAAAAAGAGAACCCTAGGGTCTGAAAACTGGGAGAACATACCAATTGCGTGAGAAATCTTGCCTACATCAAAGTACAAGAATTTAGCTGAATGAAAAACCCTAATTTTTGTGTATTGAAAATCCCTAATTTTTAATTGGGAGCAAAATCTATAACCCTAACCCATCTATAACAATCAAGAGGAGGAAGAAATGACTGTTCAAGATCATTTTGGTCTTTTACTAGGTTCTAAATGGCTCCAAAATAATATAAAAGGAATATCCCCGAGTGATACCAGGTAAAACTAACTGCGGAGATTTTTGGATAACTTATGGCTTTTGGGGGTGTTTTATAGAATTACAGATTTTTTTGGATGATTTTCGGAAACAGCGTATTTTTTGGGGTTCTCTATAACAAAAAACCTATTTTAATTAATTTAAGAAAATCTTCTCAAAAACACCAGGGTCGAGGAATTCGCGTATATTGGGCTGAATCTTATTTACCACCATTATTCTTAAGGCCGAGGATAGCGCGCCCTTTTTCACTCTCCGCCAAACCCTAGCGCTCTCTCTTATCGAGCTCTGAGGCGAAGAAAGTAAATCTTTCTCCCTTTCTCTTTGATGAATGTTTTTGATGATGTTGTGATATTATTTGATTACTATTGGAAACCCATCTACATTTTTGTTCTGCAAAGATTAAAGATTGATGATTTGGGGGCAAACATGCATACTAATCGTTCTTTTGATTTGATAAATATAGTTGATTTTTCTCCTTAATCATATCTAGATTGAGAGCAACAATACGAAACATTAGCTGATGAACCGTCAAATTCACAAATAAACTGAAAGATTGTCTGAAACCTAATAATCAGCTCATTAAATTCTACTGCGAGACCGTTCACATCGGTTGTTTAACGATATTACCAAATTTGATCTGTTTTGGCGCAATTTGTTTTCTCCGCACCTCGGTGCATTCATATAGGGTAAGGATTAAGGTTAGGGATTTCATCATGAGGTCTGGAAAATCTCACCTTTTCTTTACCTGTGCGAAAATTTACTGAGTTCGTCCCGATTCCTTCTCTAGGAGGAAATCCAGTCCCTTCCTCAATTAGGTTGTGCCATTGTGGCTCAAGCCCTTGCAGCATACTCATCACTGAGCCTAGTTGAAGGATTGAAGGATCTTGAAAAGACAAGCAATGCACAACAATAAAGCAATACAAATCCTAGGTTTAGCCCGTAGCTTTGTCACCAAGGCAGCAATATGTATACTTCCATGAAAAATATGATTGTAATGCCTTTCTTAACTCGTAGCACCATCCACACTATCCTTTTTTATGGCTAGTGCAAGAGTTAGGGATTAATCATGCCAGAAATATATTGGTTAATTTCATGCGTTTGTTCAACACCACAAGTATCATTAACTGCCAAAACGGTTCAAAAATTTCTTCTGGCATGCTATCTAACTCCTTTCCATGCCCTCGCTATTTGTATCTTATTTCAGTGTGAGATTGAGAGTTCACCATCCAATTATTCTAAATCTACGAGTTCCTTGTCTTCAAACACAAACTTGGTGATATTGAGAGCTTCAACCACCATAACGAGTTCTTTACAAGAACTTTTGATAGTGGCGGATGCCAATTATAATTTCCATACCATGACAGCTAATCTCACCAGTAATTTTATCTGTATAGATTTTGGCAGTAAGTTGCACATCATTAACTTGTCTGATGCATGTGTTATCAGTGCAATATGAAAACATAACGGTTTGATATGTTGGTATTTCCTAGATCATCAAATTGTTACCAGATTCGTGATCGAGGATATTGGGGTAAACCATGAACAGCGGAAAGCTCTTTTCATACCAGGACAATTTACTCTATAATTGTGTAGTAAAGAAGCTCTTGCTATTAAAGTGCAAAGTTTTCTAGACCAAGTGAGCAAAGATAAGGAAAATATGACAATATTTGAGGTAGAAATATGTGTTCATTTAAGGCACCTAATACGAGCCATAGAGTCAAATTGAAACGCATTTCCTGACTATGAGGAAGGCAAAGGTTCTAACCGGAACAACTTAAGAAGGATATAATTGTTGGATATGTATGCCTTAGAGGCCTTCATTGTATAGGATGCTAGGGATATGTATGTACATGACAGTCTTGCTCGATATGATAGTATGCTATTTGGTTTGTCTTTATCTTAACATGTGATGTGTTTTACTTTGTATTTCATATCTTATATATATGTTGATAAAGCCCGTAGGATTTTTGCTTGACTACCAGCGTTGTGATGGCAATCATACTTGTGGGAGCTGGGTAGTTGATAAGCACATCCTTAAATTGTCCCTAGTCGTAGGAGTATCGAGACTGGGTATCGATACTCCAGAGTAGATTGGTGTATACATATCTAGACCCTGACGAGAGGCGATGGATTGGTTCTGCAGCCATTGGTGAGGTGTACCTAAGATTGTATACAGATGCTCACTGGGGGTGAGTACACTGGACAGACTCGCCGAGGACTGGCTAGATGGTATTATACCTAGCGTCAGATAGCAGTTCTCTGGTGACATGAGTGCAGATAGTCGGTCGACCTAAGGTCGTCATTTGTCTCGTATGAGTTCCCACTGTGTTTTGATTACTACCCTACCTTGGTTCTACTGAGTCATGCAAAAGGTTTTAGTTGGGTATAGTCCCGAGCTACATGGAGGCAGTGAGCACCTGTTGGGGATTCGTCTCTCCCGGTATAGGGAGTCGATATCGCGTTGTGATCAGTTGGTCAACACCATAAGTTCATGGCCAGGGCGGATTGAGAAATACTTGTGGTTGGACCAGTAGATTCTCGGATGGTCTTAAGCCACACCGACATGACTTGTCAGGTTATTAGGGGTCTGACGTTTTCCACCCCTAGACCCGGCATGCGATACTTTCAGACGAACAGACCGGTCTGCATGGAGATTGTCACGGACATGCTCAGTAGGGGTTTGGATGAGTTCGTTCGTCGGCCTTCTTTTCGACATGTATCTGGGTAGCCGTTACGTACGGCTAGGGTCACTGACGGACTTGTGGTTAAATCCACTGCCAGCATACTGTCGAGTCTTTAGAGTCCCACACAGAGGGTTTCCCTGGTTGAGGCAAAACGATGCAGAGGCCGTATGGTTTTACGGCAGAGTTCCGATCATATACGTGCACCAGCTACGCGAATGTTGTTCGGACGGATAATACTAGTGGGTTTTGGTTTAAGCCTGATTTTAGTATTATATTATTGGATTATTATTATCTCATTGTATTCGTATTTTTACAGTACGAATACGGGTATGTATATACGGTAAGGGCATTCTTGTAATTTCACAAGACATGTTTCTAGAAGGGGACACCTTATTATTTGGATTTATCTATTTTGCAAATAGATTAATGAGATGGAAAATGGAGATATTTATGGCATGATTGAAGCATGGCTAAGTCATTTGTTTATTGCATTTGACTTCACCATTCAAGCATGGTTGCTTATTTTCTATTGGAAATAATGCATGCTTGATTATTTTTGACTTAGCTATTCTTCTCTTCATTCCACAACCTAGCTCATTTGCTCTTGCTCTTTCTCTCTTCATTTTTTTTCTCCTCCTTCCTCAAGCCTTAGCCCTCACATGTGTTGTGAATCATAGGGCTCTTGAGATAAAATACTCTAATCATCTCTCAACATCTCCTAAGTTGTCTAGATTAGCAAACTAGACATTTTAGTTTACTCACTCTTGAGGTTGAAGCTTGAACCAAAGACTCTCGGATGGATCATCTTCAACACGAGGAAGCCGATGACCGAGTTTGATTCAAGCCATCTAGGAGTCAAGAAGAGGAGAAGACCCGAAGGACTTGATTAAGGAGGTATAAACTCTCACCGAGTAGTTAGAATCTCTTTGTAGTTAGTTTTAGCTAGTTATGGTTTACGATAGATCCTGAGTATTAGGTCGATGTTGCGAAGTCTCTCAAAAGAAAAATCGTTTTTTGTGTATTCCGCCTCTCCGCAGATCCGCGGGTACATGACATCGACTTACACCGGTATCAGAGCCACTTGAACTTTAACTAGCTAGTTAGCAAGTAGTTAGAATTTCGATCAACGGAAAAATACCCAAAATCAAATTTCCATGTCATGCTTGCTGTCGTTTTTCAAAACTGTTCAAAAAATTATTTCAGTGACCAATACATGCAGGCTTTTCTAAGAAACATGAAAAATTTCGAGTTTGTAATCCACCAAGACGACCGCGGAACCGCGGCCAAACACATTGTTTAGCCGCGGATCCGCGGTCGAGTCATGGCCGATGCACTCAATTTTTTTTTGTAGCTCTAGTCTCTGGAAATATGATTTATGGCATATTTAGTTTTTACCCAGATTTGTTTGTGTACTGGCTTGTGCATGGGGTAAATACAGAATATGATTTTCGAACGAAATTCTAAGTTCTTCGCTAATCCGGGTTTTCTGTGTTTGTATATGTGTTGCTAAACGTTTGCTAATTGTTATATGTCAATTAGTTGGGGTTGCACATATATGTGTTTTGATGATGGTTTGTGTATATGAAGTATTGGATCGTCGTGAATGAATAGCCCGAGGATGTGAGAAGAGTGTTTTCTTTCTTTCATTCATGTAAATTTGTAAATTGATGTAATATTATTTTTGTGGAGCACATCCAAGTTGAGATTGTAGCCACCGTTGTATTATTTCATTTAACTTTTTCCTTGCATCTAGGATAGACCCAAGGCGGGGTGCACAAACTACCGGGTTCTTGAAGTGCCGAGTGCCCTACTCATTTTATTGAGAAAAATTGTTTCACTTCGGGAATTTGGCGGGTAGTTTGCTGCACCCGTAGGGTCTAGTGTGGGGTTTGGCTATTTATCACGATCGTGGAATCCGTGTTTCGATATAGGCTAAAACGAAACACGGAAATCCTAGTATATCCAATATATTCATCTGTGTTTCTGTGATCTGGAATGCTTATTATTGCGTGAGACGAATGACTATATATATATATTATATTATATAATAAACGTTGCTTATGTTTTGCACCCGCGCTAGTCCAGCCCATGCTCTGCCGTTAGTTAAGTAACTTAACGGTGTATGACGGGCCCCGTGGCGAATGCGGATAGTATAAGCGTACGTTCAATTTTCGTTTCTTTTCTGCAATGATAAAGTTAATTGATGGGACCACATTAATATTGATTAATTCAAAGGAATAAACCTAAAATCTGATGTCGTTGGAACAATTACAAAATTACTCGGTTTTCTTTAAAATGTATTTTTTAAAAGCGAAGCTTAAACCACTCCTTTTCAAAAGCTATTCGGTTCCTTCAACTATATTAAGTTCATTACGTTAACGATTTTCGCCAAAACCAGCCGTAGCCCTCCGTCATTTCAAATAGGTATCTACTAGTATTCATGCTATGTGTTTTGACTTTCGCTAAGGCATAGTGTTTGGTAGCTAGTGGGTGCTTATCTGTAGCATAGATAGATGCATTAATCTAGGACAGACGTATAGCTGTTTTGACCTTCGTTAAGGGCTTGTGCGAATGGGTCTAGATTAATCTGGACAATGACGGGTTGAACTTGACTTGCGACTTATGATGTTTTGATTTTCATCAAGGTTATAAGCGCTCGGGGCAAAAATCACATCGGGAGTTTCAAACATACATGAAACTTGCTAGTGTTGCATACCTTCTGGAGTGTGGTGTTTTTGGTAGGCTTCCTTCAAAATCATCACACAATGATAGTTGAGTCCTGATCCTACTGTGAGTATCCGCTACTTTTCCGGAGAATTTTTCACTTAATAATCAATATTATAAACCAAGTAGGTGCCTAGAGCGGTGTTAGCGGGGCTACGCCCCAAGGGAAAAGAGGTTATGTAATTAAGGAAGTTCGCGAAAGCGTTGGAAAACCTCTCTCGAAGTATTGACACCAGCCTGGCCGAAAGGTTAAGCAAGAATTGTGAGGTTCGATTAATCCTGACTAATTCTTCTTTTAGGGTTTGAAGAGGAATTCGAGGAAACAGTGGGAGCCATCCTGTTTAGATAAACTAATAACCAATTTAATCTTGTAAGAGCATATACTGAGTGTTTCTTTTCTCTCTCTCCTAATTGCAGCGACCATAACGGGACCAAAACTAATACTAGATAAAAATAAGCTCACTGGGCCAAACTATAAAAACTGGTTAAGAAATGTCCATATGGCCCTTACATATGATAAGGTCGCATACGTCCTCACGGCGAAAGCTCCCCCGTTCCCGGTCCAGAATCCTCGGTCGCGGACATTGAGGTCCGTAAGACATGAGATCTTAATTGCGCGAAAGCCAAGTGCCTCGTGATGGCCTCCATGGATAATGAACATCAGAGGCGGCACGAGAAGATAGACCTTCTATCTTCTTCCATACCAAAGATTTATATGGAGAGCAATCTCGTATCGGAAGATATGAGACCTCAAAGAAATTGTTTTAAGCGAGGTTGGCTATCGGATCATCTGTTGGGGACCACGTCCTAAAGATAATTTCTCTCATAGAAGAGCTCGCGGACCTCGGAACTACGTTGGAAAACGAGTTGCACATTGACCCGATTCTACAGTACCTTCCCTCCACCTATACCCAGTTTATATTGAATTTCAATATGCAAAATATGGAAGTTTCACTTCCTGAGCTCCTCAACAGGTTGAGGATGGTAGAGGGCACCTTGAATAAAACCAAGGAAACATCCGCTCTGTTTATTAGGGAATCTTCTGCTAAATCCAATGCTAAAGCCAAGGGGAAGAAGAAAAAGGCCTTCACCAAACTGAGAGGAGGTGTGCAGAAGGTGCAGAGAAAGGGAAAGGGAAAGGAAAAGATAAAGGGGGCAGCCACAAAGGAAGAATGCTTCTATTGTCGGAAAAAAAGACATTGGAAGAAGGACTGCCGGGCTCTAAAGGCCAAGAATCAGGACACGAAGCAAGTTGTGGCTTCGGCTTCAGGTGTGTTCGTGATTGAAAACCGTTTCTCTATAAACTCTACTTCCTGGGTATTGAATACTGGATCAGGATCTCATTTCTGTAATTCATTGCAGGCGCTGAGAAGCCGTAGAGTTTTGAGAAAATGTGATATGACCCTCATGGTTGGCAACGGAGCCAGTGTGGATGTTGTTGCAGTAGAAGAATATCATCTAGGATTGGCGAGTGGACAAATTTTGTTATTGCGTAATTGCTTTTGTGTACCCAGTATGGTGTGCAATATTATATCTGTATCTTTGTTATCTAATGAAGGGTATAATTTTGCACTTGTAAGTAATGATATAAACATTTACCTAAATCATGAAATGGTCGGGTCGGGTACACTTAGTAACGGAATATACATTCTCAATCAATGTCAAGTTTTCAACGTCCAAAACACACTAAAAAGAAAGATTTCAGATTCAAACCAAGTTTTCTTATGGCATTGTAGATTTGGTCATATCAATGAAACACGACTGACTAAGTTATATAAAGAAAGATACTTAGATCCGTTTGAGTATTAATCATATGCAACTTGTCAATCATATATCAGAGGAAAAATGACAAAAACTCTGTTCACTGGACACGGAAAAAGTGCTACTGAGCTCCTGGGACTCATACACCGATGTGTGTGGGCCAATTTCTACGCATGCAAAAAGTGGCTATTCCTACTTTATTACTTTCACAGACGATTTCTCAAGGTATTGACATTATTCTTAATGAAATATAAATCTAAGGCCTTTGAGAAATTCCAAGAGTATAAGAATGAAGCGAAAAAGCAAACCGGCAAAAGTATCAAGATACTCCGATCCGATCGGGACGGTGAATACTTAAGTGTCGAGTACCTGAAATATCTAAAAGAGAATGGAATTCTCTCTCAGCTTACTCCTCTATACACACCACAACACAACGGTATATCAGAAAGACGGAATCACACCTTACTTGATATGGTGCGTTCCATGACGAGTAATGTTGAATTGCCGCCCTCCTTCCGGGGTTATGTACTGGAAGCTGCTGCATACCTATTGAATAAAATTCTAACTAAGTCTGTGCCTACCACTCCATATGAAATGCGGAGTAAGAAGAAACCCTGTCTTAAGTATATGAAGATATGGGGTTGTCCTGCCTATATCAAAAAGGTTCATCCGGACAAACTCGAGGCACGTTCAGTATTGTGTAAGTTTGTGGAATACCCCAGGAATTCTACGGGGTGTTATTTCTATTACGCCGAGAAACAAAAGTTCTTTGTTTCTCATCATGCCCGTTTCTTGGAAACTCAATTTCTTGAAAATGAGATAAGTGGGAGCGCAGTAGAGCTGGAAGAAATTCCAGAACCACAAATTATTACTGAAAACTTAGTAGAACCTGAGCTTTCAATGGAACCGGACGTACTCACGCCACTCCGCAGATCTAGTAGGCAGTTTTATCTGCCCGAGAGATACTACAGTTTTCTCGTAGACGGGGATCGAGAGGATTGCATCATTGACAATGATGAGCCGACTAGTTTTCAGCAAGCCATCACAAGTAAAAACTCAGTGAAGCAGCTGAATGCTATGCGATTCGAGATGGAATCCATATACACAAACCAAGTTTGGACTTTGGATTTTGCTCCTGCTGGGGTAAAACTCGTAGGATGCAAATGGATCTTCAAAAAGAAGATTG
Organism: Agapanthus africanus; assembly: GCA_030015575.1. Lineage (NCBI taxonomy): Eukaryota > Viridiplantae > Streptophyta > Magnoliopsida > Asparagales > Amaryllidaceae > Agapanthus > Agapanthus africanus. The sequence goes on along the minus strand of CM057350.1, from coordinate 51,823,072 downwards.
ATGTAGATGGTCAGGTAGAAACCTACAAAGCTAGACTTGTAGCTAAAGGTTTTCGTCAAAGACCAAGATTGGACTGTGACGAAACGTTTTCACCAGTGGCTATGCTTATGTTAGATATGTATGCCCTAGAGGCTTGTATTGTATAGGATGCTAGGCATGTATATGTACAGAAACAATCTTTGCTCGAAATGATAGTATGCTATCTGGTTTATTTTCATCTTAACGTGTGATGTGTTGTATTTTATATCTTATATACATGTTGATGAAGCCCTTAGGAATATGCTTGACTACCAGAATTATAATGTAGATCATACTAGTGGGGCCTGGGCAGTTTAAAAGCATATCCTTTAATAGTTCCTAGTCGAGGGTATATTGATACAGGGCATCGATATTACCAGAGTAGACTGGTGTGTACGTTTCTTGACCCTGTGGAGCGATGGTTGATCCCACCCCTAAACTTCATATACGATGTATCAGATGAAGAGACCGGACTGTACGGTAAGTGTTGTTTACAGGCTCGTTGGGGTTGGGATGAGTTCGCTCGTCGGCTACTTTTTTCGTCATGTACCTGAGTAGCCGTTACGCACAGCTAGTGCCGCTGACGTGCTTGTGGTTAAACCCACTGCCAGTGTACTGTCGAGTCTTTAGAGTCCCACACAGAGAGTTTCCTGGTTCAGGAAAAAGATGTAAAGACCGTAAGTTGTTACGGCAGGGTTTCGATCATGTTCGTGTACTGGCTACACGAATGATGATCGGAAGGATAATACTGGTAGGCTTTGGTTTAAGCCGGATACCGGTATTATATTATTGGATTATTGGTATCTCATTGTATTCGTATTTTTCAGAATACAAATACTGGTATATTTATACGGTATACGGTGAGGGGCATTCTTGTAATTGTACAATGATGGCTTCTAGAAGGAGACACCTCATAAATAGATTTTCATTTGTGAAAATGAAAATTATGAGGTGGAATTTGGAGACTTGTCAAAGCATGAATGAAGGAATGACTCATTTTATATTTTATTCATTTGGGATTACTATTGAAGTATGGTGCATTATTTTTGATAAAAATAATGCATACTTTAATAATTTGCCATGAGCCATATCATTTTGTTTATGCTTCATTTTTTTCATTCTCACTTTCATCTTCTCTCTCCAAGTTATCTCCTTCTTCCTCTAACCTAAACATTCAAATGTGTTGTGATCCATAGGTTTAGAGATCAAAATAATCCACTACATATTCTCTACATCATCTAAGTAATAATTTCTAGCATATTTGACTTCTTAGTTAACTCTTGTGAAGAGTTTGAAGTTTCTTCCAAAGCTCTCGGGTGGATCATCTACGTCTTAAAGGTGACCGGAGATCGAGATCGTTGCAACCATCCAAGGAGCTAAGAAGTCACATCCGAAAGAAGATCCGAAGGACCGATTCTCTAGGTATAACCCCTATCATAGTCGGTAACAACTCTAGATAGGGTTTTTAGTTATTGTTTAGTACAAGATCCAGGCTTTAGAGTGGGTGTTGCATGCAAGAAAATTTTCGTTTGCCATTTCCGCCCCATCAGAATAGTTGTGATGGTGTGTAACATCCACTAACATGGTATTAGAGCATAACTAAACTATAACTAACTTGTTAGAAAATTGTTAGAACTTCGATCGACGGATTTTTGCCCGAAATCACATTTTCTGTCCATGCTTGCTGTTGATTTTTTAAAGTGTTCAAAAATCTTTTAATAGGCCTTAAACATATAGGTAGGGAATTCTAAGACAACGGAAGAAAAACGAGCACCTAACTCGCCAAGAACGCCGCGGAACCGCGGCCAAACTCAGTGTTTGGCCGCCTTCTGCGGCCAATTCATGGCCGAGTTGTCTCGTTTTTCTTCAGTGTGTCTATTATGAGAAAATATGGTCTCTGGCATGTTCTGTTTTTACACAAAGGTGTTTGTGTACTGGATTGTGTAAGTTGTTGACACGGTTTAAGATCATCGATCGAAATTCTAAGTGTTTGGCTAATCGGGTTTGCTGTTTTTTGATGTGTTTGAAACATCCGCTAATTGCTATATGTCGATTAGTGGGGGTTGCACATATGTACATCATGTAATGGTATGTGTATATGAATATGTTGGATCGCCGTGGATGAATAGCCGGGGATGTGCAAAAAGTGTTTTTCTTTTCTTTCATTCATGTAATTTGTAAAATTGATATAATATTATTTTGCGGGGTACATTCGGGTTGAGCTTGTATCCACCGATGTATTATTTCTTTTTACTGTTTTTGCTCCTAGGATAGACCCAAGGTGGGATGCACAAACTACCGGGTTCTTGAAGTGCTAAGTGGCCTACTCATTTTATTGAGCGAGGTTGCTTTGCTTCGGGAATTTGGTGGGTAGTTTGCCGCGCCCGTAGGGGTCTAGGGTGGGGTTTTGGCTATTCATCACGACCGTAGAAGCCGTCTTTCGTTAAGGGCTTGAACGAAATACGGAATTCCTAGTATATCCAATGTATTCATCTGTGATCTGGAATGTTTATAATTGCGTGCGACGAGTGGAAATTTATATATGAGATATATAATAAACGTTGCTTATGTTTTGCACCCGCGCTAGTTCAGCTCCCGCTCTGCCGTTAGTTAAGTAACCTAACGGTGCATGACGGGGCCCGTGGCGAATGCGGATGGCATAAGCGTACGTTCTATTTTCGTTTCTTTTCTGTGATGTTTAGGAAACGTAAATGAAGGGACAACATTAATGTGATTAATGTTAAGAAAAAACCCTAAAGATGTCGTAGAATCAAACTTTTATAAAAAAGGGTAACTCTAGTTTTTGCTTTGCATAGTGGTATTCCTTGATGAATATCCAGCACCTCATTCGATGAGGAAATGGCCGAGATCTCTTCACTGGGTGTGACCCCTTTAGCGAAACTAGCAAATGTTTCAAAGCACTCGATTTGTTTTTATAGTTAATTGCTTTGCATAACGGTATTCTTTGATGAATATCCAACACCTCATTTGATGAGGAAAGAGTCGAGATCCTCTTTAGCAAAATTAGAAATATGCAACAAAACCATTCGATTTTTAAAACTGGAGCTTAAACCATTCTTTTCACTCGATTCTACAACGATATCAAGTTCAAAACGTTAAAGGTTTTTATCAAAACCATCCGTTGCTCTCCGCCATTTTATAAAGCAGAGTACTTAGTATTCGTGCCACGTTTGTTGACCATAGTTAAGGCGTGGTATACGGTAGCTAAGTGATATCTTCTTACAAAGCATATGATGCGATCGATTAAGACATTTGTATGACTTTGTTGACCATAGTTAAGGATCATACGGATGGGTCTAAATCAATCACGAAATTGCGGGTAGAACTTGACTAGTGCTTATGATTTGTTGACCATAGTTAAGGTCATAAGACACTACGGGTAAAAACCATATCGGGAATTTCAAGAGTTGAAATTTGCAATGAGATTGCATACCTTCTATTTGATAGTTGGATCCCGATCCCACTGTGAGTAAAAGTTACCCCCGGGAGAGTTTTGCACCTTACAATTAGCTAATCCAGTAAGTGTCTAGAAAGGTGTCAACGGGATTATGCCTCTAGGGAAACGACGTTTATTTTAATTAGGTCCGCGCGAAAGCACGAGAAACCTCCCTCGGAGTACCGACACTGGCCTGGCCGACCGATTAGCGAACTTATAGATTGCAATTAATCCTGGTTAATTTTCTTTTTAAGGTTTGAAGGAAAATTTGATAAAAAGCGGCAGGAGATATCGATTAGATAAGATTAACCAATCTAATCATGCAAGAGCAATCGCTGAGTGTCTTATTTTCTCTCTCCTAATGATATATACCTATGACGGGACTTAAGCTTTTATTAGACAAAAATAAACTCACGAGACCGAATTATAAAGAATGGCTGAGGAATGTAAATATTGCCCTGGCCTATGATAAGGTCGCATACATCCTAACTACAGCCCCTCCTGTCCCAGGCCTTAATTCTTCAGTTGCGGATAAAGAAATCCGTAAGACATGAGATATAGATTGTGTAACAGCAAAATGCCGCACGTTTGCTTTTATGGACAATGAACATCAGAAGCAGAATGAGAAGATGGATATACAATCCATCTTTCTCCATACAAAGGAGTTGTATGGAGAGCAATCTCGTATTCTCCGATACTAGGCATCCAAAAAGTTGTTTCAGATGAGGAGGCTGCTGGCACGTCTGTAGATGACCATGTATTGAAGATGATAGGACTTATCGAAGAACTAGAGAATCTGGGATGGACGATGGAGAATGAACAGTATGTTGATATTGTTTTACAGTCTCTCCCCCCTGCCTATGCTCAATTCATAGTGAACTTCAATATGCACAATCTGGAGAAGTCACTTTCTGAACTTCTCAATATGTTGAGGAGTGCAGAGAGCACGCTAAAGGTAGCGAAAACTCCCGTTCTAGTAGCTGGGCCATCTTCCTCTTCCGTCCCGAAAGCTAAGGCTAAGAGAAAGAAGAAGAAGAATCCCATCAAACCGAGAGGTGGAGTGAAAAAGGCACCAGGGAAAGACAAGACAGGGGCTGCTGCGTCGGGAAAAAGGGAATGCTTCTACTGCCATAAGACTGGGCACTGGAAAAGAAACTGCGTTGGATACCTCGCCGACCTCAAGAAGAAGAAGTATGTTGATGCTTTCGCTTCAGGTGTGTTCGTAACAGAAAACTGTTTTTCAATTAACTCTGCTTTCTGGGTATTAGATACCGGGTCAAGATCTCACATCTGCAATTGTGTGCAGAGGCTGAAAAATATCAAGGTATTGAAGAAAGGTGATCACACTCTCCGAGTTGGGAATGGTTTCTCTGTACATGCTGTATCAGTCGGAGAGTATCACCTTGGTTTGCCGTCTGGGTGTATATTGGTTTTGAACCCATGTTATTTTGTACCTTCGATATTATGTAATATTATATTTATATCGTTGTTGGACAATGAAGGATATAATTTTGTGTTACAAAGTAATGTTATGCACATTAACCTTAATCAACAGTTGATTGGGTCTGGTACATTAAATAACGGGATACACGTCCTGAATCAACACACAGTTTTCAATATACAACACACAAACAAAAGGAAGATTTCAGACATAAATAAAGTTTTCATTTGGTATTGCAGACTTGGTCATATTAACGAAACAATACTAACCAAGTTATATATAGATGGATATTTAAACCCGTTTGAATATAAATCTTATGTGACTTGCCAGTCTTATATCAAAGGTAAAATGACTAAAACTTTGTTTGCTGGACACGGAGAGATAAAGCTACTAAACTTTTAGGCTTCATACATAGTGATGTATGCGGACCAATATCTACGCATGCAAGAGGTGTTTTTTCATACCTCATAACTTTCACTGATGATTTCTCGAGATTCGGACACGTGTTCTTGTTGAAACATAAGTCCGAAACCTTCGAAAAGTTCAAAGAGTATAAAGCTGAAGTAGAAAAACAAACATGCTTGAGTATCAAGAAACTTCGATCGGATTGAGGAGGTGAGTATCTAGGCACAGAGTTTCTAGATTTCTTAAAAGAGAATGAGATTCTCTCTCAGTTCACTCCTCCGTACACACCACAGCACAACGGTGTGTCAGAACGGAGAAATCGTACCCTATTAGATATGGTACGGTCAATGATGAGTGATGTTGAGTTACCACTTTCGTTCTGGGGGCATGTATTGGAGACAGCAATATATCTATTGAACAGGGTTCCGACCAAAACCGTGTCTACCATTCCATATGAGATATGGTATGTGAAGAGACCATCTCTTAAACGAGTTAGGATATGGGGTTGTCCTGCTTATGTGAAAAAGCAGAATCCAGACAAACTCGAGACACGATCGGTTTTGTGTAAATTTTTGGGATATCCAAAATATTCGTATGGATATTTTTTCTACCACAAGGAGGAACAAAGAGTTTGTTTCTCTGTACGCTACATTTTTACAAAATGATTTTTTTTACAAATGACACTGTTGGCAATGTGGTAGAACTGGAAGAAATTTCAGATCCACAAACAATTACCGATGATTTGGTTGAACCTGAGGTTTCAATGGAACCCAATGAGCCTCAGCCACTCCGTAGATCTAGTAGGACTTCTCGCCCACCTGATAGATACTACGGTTTTCTAATTGATGGTGATAGAGAAGATTGCATCATAGATGATGACGATCCTACTAGTTTTCAGCAAGCTATCACGAGTAGTGACTCAGTGAAGTGGCTGGATGCCATGCAATCCGAAATGGAATCCATGCACACCAACAAAGTATGGATTTTGGAAGTTGCACCTTCTGGAGTAAAACCCATAGGGTGCAAGTGGATTTTTAAAAGAAAGATTGATGTGGATCGACATGCGGAGACCTATAAAGCTAGGCTGGTAGCAAAAGGATTTCGTTAAAGACCCGGATTGGACTATGATGAGACATTTTCACCGGTCACAATACTTAAATCCATTCGGATCCTATTTGCTATAGCTGCTCATTACGACTGTGAAATCTGGCAGATGGATGTTAAAACGGCATTTCTAAATGGTGATTTGGAAGAATGCGTTTTTATGGATCAGCCAGAAAGCTTCATTGACAGTGGGAGCAGTGGAAAAGCATGCAGGTTGCTTAAATTCATCTATGGATTGAAGCAAGCATCACGGAGTTGGAACATCTGCTTTGATGATACCATCAAAGAGTTTGATTTTATCAAAAATGTAGATGAATCTTGTATTTATAAAAAGATTATAGGGAGTACTGTCGCATTCCTCGTATTGTACGTGGACGACATTCTCTTAATAGGAAATGATGTTTCTATACTACAATCGGTCAAACTATTCTTATCGTAGAGGTTCTCCAAGAAAGACCTGGGTGATGCTTCGTACATTATGGGAATTAAGATTTATAGAGATAGATCTAAGAGATTGTTGGGATTGTTCCAATCAAGGTACATAGACACCATACTAAAGAGGTTTAGTATGGAAGATTCCAAGCGAGGTAATTTACCCGCGTGTCACGGGATCACCCTCTCCAAAGAGTTGTTTCTAAAGACCGATGAGGAGAGGGCTCGTATGAGTATTATACCCTACGCTTCGACGGTGGGATCTATAATATATGCGATGTTATACTCGCCCAGATATAGCTTATGCACCGAGTGCAGTAAGCAGGTATCAATCCAATTCAGGGGAGAAACACTGGACTGCTGTGAAGAACATTCTGAAGTATTTGTGAAGGACTAAAGAAATGTTTTTGGTGTATGGTAACGGAGATCTCCAAATGGAGGCCTTTATCGATTCCAGCTTCTAGAGCGATAAGGATGATAGTAAGTCCATTTCGGGGTTTGTATTTACACTAAATGGAGGGGCGGTATGTTGGAAGAGTTCCAAGCAAGATACCGTCGCTGACTCCACGATGGAAGCTGAGTATATTGCTGCTAATGATGCCGCAAAAGAGGCAGTCTGGATGCGGAAGTTTGTTTCTGAACTTCAGGTAGTTCCTATTGCTAATCCAATACCTTTGTATTGCGATAACAATGGAGCCATGGCTTTGGCAAAGGAACCGCGGTCCCATCAGAAATCCAGACATATCTTGAGGCGGTATCACCTCATCAGGAAGATGGTGGATCGCTAGGACATCGAGGTACGGTGAGTAGATACGAAAGAAAACAAGGCAGATCCATTCACCAAGGCCATCCCTCTAGTCCAGTTTGAGAGACTGTTCGAGATGTTGGGCATGCGGTACGCCGGCAACTGGTTCTAGTGTAGACAATGGGTACTTATTGCACCAACTACAGGCCTTAGTGCAAGTGGGAGATTGTTAGATATGTATGCACTAGATGCCTGTATTGTATAGGATGCTAGGCATGTATATGTACAGAAACAATTTTTGTTCGAAATGATAGTATGCTATCTGGTTTATCTTCATCTTACCGTGTGATGTGTTGTATTTCATATCTTATATACATGTTGATGAAGTCCTTAGGATTATGCTTGACTACCAGAATTATGATGTAGATCATACTAGTGGGGCCTGGGCAGTCTAAAAGCACATCCTTTAATAGTTCCTAGTCGAGGGTATATCGAGACATGGCATCGATATTACCAGAATAGACTAGTGTGTACGTTTCTTGACCCTGGGGGTGATGGTTGATCCCACAACCATTGATGTTTGACATCAAAGATTGTACACATATGCTCATTGGAGAATGGGTACACCGAACATGACTCACTGGGAACTCCTAGATGATATATATACTTATTGTCAGATAGCAGTTCTCTGCTGACACTTGTACATGTTAGTCTGTAGACCCGAGATCGTCATAGTGTCTTGTGTGATTCCCACTGTGCTTTGATTTCCTCCCTACCACGGCTCTATTGAGTCTGCAAACAGGTGGATTTTGGGTACAGTTCTGAATCACATGGAGGCGGTGAGCGATAGGAAGGGTTTCGTCTCTTCCGGTATAGGGAGTTGATGTCGCGCTATGCTTGATCGGTCATAACAGCAAATCCCTGGCCAGGGTTGTCGAGATTTACTGATAAGAGTTATCAGTAGTTTCTCGAACCGCTATGAGCCATACATCAGCATGACTTATAAAGTTACTGGGGTCTGACGTTTACCACTCCTAGATTTCATACGCGACGTATCAGACGAAGAGACCGGACTGTACGGCAAGTGTTGCTTACAGGCTCGTTGGGATTGGAATGAGTTCGCTCATCGGCCGTCTTTTTCGTCATGTACCTGGGTAGCCGTTACGCACAGCTAGTGCCGCCGACGTGTTTGCGGTTAAACCCACTGCCAGTGTACTGTCGAGTTTTCAGAGTCCCACACAGAGGGTTCCCTGGTTCAGGCAAAAGATGTAGAGACCGTAAGTTGTTACGGCAGGGTTTCGATCATGTTCGTGTACTGGCTACACGAATGATGATCGAAAGGATAATACTTGTAACACCCTAGTTCATTTATACCAATTCCAGTTTCCGTATTTTCTTATTTGTGGTATTTTCTTGATTTATCGTGTTTTGGGTACGAATGGTATCTTACATTGCATTCGACCTACCCGCTTGCTTGAAACTTGTTTGATTCATATTTATGAATTATCTTAACTTGTTACATAGACATGTGCACTTTCACAAGTACTGCATACTGGCATTTTATCTGGCATTGCATCTTTTACCATATAACATTTTAACTCACATAAAATATTTTAAAAAAATACATTGCATGGCCTGCTTGATATCCCTAACCCTGTGGTAGCATCCGCGCATCTTGTGCCTGTCCTGTTCAGTGAAACGGACTTGTTTGGATGGCTACGCGCACGTACGTGCATCCGTTCTTGGGGGTATGCATTTTCGTTACTCAAGCATTCATTTTTAAATTTGGTCGTCGCATATATTTTTCATATTTTAAAATTGAATTTTTAGACCCGACCCGGGCGTGTTTTGGAATATTTTTGTATCCCGCGAAAATTCAAATTTATTTAATATAATATTAAATTTAATTTAACCGTTTAAAAATTTCTTAACAGTTCAAATCTTTTAAAAACTAACAAATATATTTTATTAAATTAAAATCTAAACAGTTACAACAAACACTCTCTCTCTTTCCCTCAGCTAACTCTCTCTCTCCTTTTCTTTCTTCCTGGCCCCACAACGACAGACCCATCCCCTCTCCTCTTACTCTCCCTTTCTCTCCCTCTTCCACTAACAAACAACTTTCTTTCTCCTCCCCCTCTCTCTCCTCTCGCGCTTCTCTCCCTCTCTCTTCTCGCGTCTCTCTCCTCTCGCGGTGAATTTAGATCCCGTTACCGCCCTCAAACCTTACACTCACCTCCCTTATATTTCTCTCTTCTTCCTCCTATTAAACCCCGAGCCTTCTTCCTTCAACCCATCACCGACTCAAACCCTAACCCTAAAACTCCCACTGCCTCATCACCTCATCACCCCAACCAAGCCTCCTCCTCCTCCTTGCAACCTCTTCGCCATCGCCATTTCCTTCGTTCTCCCAAGCACCCTGCACATACCCCTGCACCCAAAGAAACTCCGAGAACCCTTTAAACCCAGCACCACCACCTCGTCACCATCTCCTTCTTCCACCTCTTCTCCCCCTCTCCTCTGTTCTCTTCTCCTTCACGAGACCCCTGCACATACTCTGCATCAAGAAACCCAGAACACAAAACCAACCCCAAACCCTAACCGAAAACCTAACAACCAACCCTCTTCACCGGAGCTCCTTTCACCGCCGTTGACACCATCACTTCCTCTCTGCAACCACAGTCCAGTGAGCCTCTTTCCTCTCTTCTTCTTCTTCTCCCTCTTTCTTTCTTTCTTTCTTTTTCTTTCTCTTTTCTTTAAATTCTTGAATTCTGTGTTTCCGTAGTTCGCCGGAGCCGGGATCGACGCTGACGATCCAGACGACGTACTTTACCTGCGTGATCACCCTCGTGCGATATTTGGACCCGTTCGGTGTGCCGTGCGTGCGTCATGACATTTTGCCGACATCGGACGTACCGTACATATCCGTTTCTTGATCCGTCTAGGCAAGTTTATCTTGCTACATGTTACATTACTTTATATATATCTATTTTAATAAATATAATATTGGTATTTCAAATTATGCACCCCATATTTACTTTTACAGTTTTTCGACATCCGTCTGTATCCGTACGTGTTACTTTACATCTAGCGCATGCAAACCTATTTTGCTACATACTATATTACAATATACTGCACCCAATGGAATATTTACATCTCATTTTGCTTATTTGTACATCCCACATTACCATTTTACAGTTTTACTATTTTCGGATACCCGTTTGCATCTATCTCATTTAAAATTTATATAACTGTATCTATAGATCACATTAATACATAATACTGTGATATTAACACCCCGTGTTTAATAAAGTGCATCCTAATTAGTATTGGAACTATAATTGTAACCTTAATCGATAATTGTGCATTCATATCATTGATTTTATATCTATTTGCATACCATGTCACATCATTTCATTTTATTGTTATATCAGTACTCCATACTTGATTTTGTGCACCCATATTTATTACGGTTTGATTATGAGCACCCGCTTGATACTTGTGCACTACCTGACACGATCTAATACACTACTTGACATAACGTGATATATGTGCACTACTTGACATGGCCTGATTATATTACTACTTGACTTGTTACCTGATCTTGTTACTGATGCCAACAGTTTCGACCTGTTGTCCCTACGGACATATCCTGTTGTCTATTTAGACAGACTTGTACCTGCTTGATCCTGTATTGGTATTAGCTCCAGATTTATCAATACCTGACTTACACACATAACTTGGGGGTATGGGGAAATCAAGAATGTAGCCGAACGTAACTCAAAGGACTATTTTCCTTTTACCGTGGTCCTGTGGGGTTGAACGGGACATAGACTCACAGTCTATTATCCATTTACCGTGGTCCCGTGGGGTTGAACGGGGTATAGACCGATGGGTTACGCTGAGGATTACATTAATTGATCTCAAAGAACTTTAGAGTAGATAACCCTATAGCACAGTTTGGACTACTCACTGCACTTCACCCGTTTATATCCTGTTCACTGATCTTTATTCATGTTACTATTTGTTTCCTGATAACTTGTTTATACTTCATGCATGCATATTTCATTTCATCCTACTTGCTTAAAATTATTGATTTTATGGCGTACTGACGTCTGGGTTTTGCATGGCCCAGATCCATTACCCTTGTCGCAGGCAGTCCAAGAGTATTTTGATCAACAGGCCGAACAGTGAAGACATGTTATTAGTTTAGTTTAGTTTCTTTTCAGTATTTTCATTCCTGATGTGAGCCCGCATTATGGGACGTACATTTCATATTATTATTGTATTTGAATATTTGCTTCCGCATTATTTTATTTCATGACTATTTATTCTGGCTTATGGACATATATTAGGTAGTATATTTTATTCTTGATATCTCTACAGCCGTAATGTGACTGTGGAGGGATATTTCCTATCCACAGGTAGCATGGTTGGCTCTGTCACGTGCCGATCTTAGCGCACTCTGGGAAGCGGGGCGTGACAATACTGGTAGGCTTTGGTTTAAGTCGGATACCGGTATTATATTATTGGATTATTGGTATCTCATTGTATTCGTATTTTTCAGAATACGAATACGGGTATACTTATACGGTATACGGTGAGGGGCATTCTTGAAATTGTACAAGGATAGCTTCTAGAAGGAGACATCTCATAAATAGATTTTCATTTTGTGAAAATGAAAATTATGAGGTGGAATTTGGAGACTTGTCAAAGTATGGATGAAGGAATGGCTCATTTTATTTTTTATTCATTTGGGATTACTATTGAAGTATGGTGCATTATTTTTGATAAAAATAATGCATACTTCAATAATTTGCCATGAGCCATATCATTTTGTTTATGCTTCATTTTTTTCATTCTCACTCTCATCTTCTCTCTCCAAGTTATCTCCTTCTTCATCTAATCTAAACATACACATGTGTTGTGATCCATAGATTTAGAGATCAAAATAATCCACTACATATTCTCTACACATCTAAGTAGTCATTTCTAGCACACTTAACTTTAGTTAACTTTTGTGAAGAGCTTGAAGCTTGTTTAAAAGCTCTCGGGTGGATCATCTACGTCTTAAAGGTGACCGGAGATCGAGGTCATTGCAACCATCCAAGAAGCCAAGGAGTCGCATCCGAAAGAAGACCCGAAGGACCGATTCTCTAGGTATAACCCCTATCATAGTAGGTAACAACTCTAGATAGGGTTCTAGTTATGGTTTAGTACAAAATCTAGGGTTTAGAGTGGGTGTTGCATGCAAGAAAATTTTCGTTTGCCACTTCCGCCTTATCACAACAGTTGTGATGGTGTGCAACATCCACAAATAGCTTAAATCCATTCGGATCCTACTTGCCATTGCTGCCTTTTATGACAATGACATCTGGCAGATGGATATTAAAATCGCTTTTCTAAATGGAAGTTTAGAAGAGTGCGTTTACATGGATCAACCAGAGGGTTTCATGGACAGTGGGAGCAGCGGAAAGATGTGCAAGTTGTTTAAATCCATTTATGGATTAAAACAGCTATCGCGGAGTTGGAACATCTGCTTTGATGAGACAGTCAGGGAATTTGACTTTATCAAAAATGTAGATGAACTTTGTATTTATAAGAAGATTGTAGAGAGAACTGTGGTATTCCTCGTTTTATACGTTGATGACATTCTCTTGATAGGAAATGATATTCCTATGCTACAATCGGTCAAGCTGTTCTTGTCACAGAAGTTCTCTATGAAAGACCTGGGTGATGCCTCGTACATTCTGGGCATTAAGATTTATCGCGACAGATCTAAAAGAAAGTTGGGACTTTCACAGTCAAAATACATAGACACCGTACTAAAGAGATTTAGTATGGAAGATTCTAAGCACGGTAATTTACCCACTTGTCACGGAATCACCCTCTCCAAAGAGATGTCTCTCAAGACCGATGAGGAGAGGGCTCGTATGAGTACAGAAACCTACGCTTCGGCGGTAGGGTCGATAATGTATGCGATGTTATGTACCAGACCAGATGTAGCTTACGCACTTAGCGTCGTAAGCAGGTATCAGTCCAACCCAGGTGAGAAATATTGGACAGCAGTAAAGAACATTTTTAAGTATCTGAGAAGGACTAAGGAGATGTTCTTAGTGTACGGTAATGGGGATCTCCAGATCGAGAGTTTTACCGACTCTAGTTTCCAAAGTGACAAGGATGACTTTAAATCTATCTCGGGTTATGTGTTTACCCTCAACGGAGGGGCGGTATGTTGGAAGAGTTCCAAACAAGATACCGTAGCAGACTCGACGATGGAGGCTGAGTACATCGCTGCTAATGATGCCGCAAAAGAGGCAGTCTGGATGAGAAATTTCGTTTCTGAACTTTAGGTGCTTCTATCCATTGCTAATTCAATGCCTTTGTATTGCGATAACAACGGAGCTATGGCTTTGGCAAAGGAATCCCGGTCCCATCAGAAATCCAGACATATCTTGAGGCGGTATCACTTGATCAGGGAGATCGTGGATCGCCAGGAGATCGAGGTGCGGAGAGTAAATACAAAAGACAACATGGCAGATCCATTCACTAAGGCCATCCCTCAAGTCCAGTTCGAGAGACTGTTCGAGATGTTGGGCATACGGTATGCCAGCAACTGGCTCTAGTGCAGACAATGGGTATTTATTGCGCCAATTACATGCCTTAGTGCAAGTAGGAGATTGTTGGATATGTATGCCCTAGAGGCCTTCATTGTATAGGATACTAGGGATATGTATGTACATGACAGTCTTGCTCGATATGAAAGTATGCTATTTGGTTTGTCTTTATCTTAACATGTGATGTGTTTTATTTTGTATTTCATATCTTGTATATATGTTGATAAAGCCTGTAAGATCTTTGCTTGACTACCAGCGTTGTGATGACAATCATATTTATGTGAGCTGGGTAGTCGATAAGCGCATCCTTAAATTGTCCCTAGTCGTAGGAGTATCGAGACTGGGTATCGATACTCCAGAGTAGACTAGTGTATACATATCTAGACCCGGACGAGGGGCGATTGATTGGTTCCGCAGCCATTGATGAGGTGCACCTAAAATTGTATACAGATGCTCACTGGGGGTAAGTACATTGGACGGACTCGTCGAGGACTGGCTAGATGATATTATATCTAGCGTCAGATAGCAGTTCTCTGGTGACATGAGTGCAGATAGTCTGTCGACGTGAGGTCGTCATTTGTCTCGTGTGAGTTCCTACTGTACTTTGATTACTACCCTATCACGGCTCTACTGAGTCGTGCAAACAGACTTCAGTTGGGTACAGTCCCGAACCACATGGAGGCGGTGAGCGACTGTTGGGGATTCGTCTCTCCCGGTATAGAGAGTCGATGCCGCGCTGTAATCGGTTGGTCAACACCATAAGTCCTTGATTATGGCGGATTGAGAATTACTGGTGGTTGACCAGTAGATTCTCGGATGGTCTTGAGCCACACCGACATGACTTGTCGGGTTATTAGGGGTCTGACGTTTTCCACCCTCTAGACCTGGCATGCGATACTCTTAGACGAACATACCGGACTGCATGGAGATTGTCACGGATAGGCTCAGTAGGGGTTCAGGTGAGTTCGCTCGTCGGCTTTCTTTTCGACATGTATCTGAGTAGCCGTTACATAAAGTTAGTGCCACTGACGGACTTGTGCTTAAATCCACTGCCAGCGTACTGTCGAGTCTTTAGAGTCCCACACAGAGGGTTTCCTTGGTTGAGGCAAAACGATGTAGAGGCCGTATGGTTTTACGGCAGGGTTCCGATTATATACGTGTACTGGCTACACGGATGTTGTTCGGACGGATAATATTAGTGAGATTTTGTTTAAGACGGATTCTAGTATTATATTATTGGATTATTATTATCTCATTGTATTCGTATTTTTACAATACGAATACGGGTATGTATATACGGCGAGAGTATTCTTGTAATTTCATAAGACATGCTTCTAGAAGGGGACACCTCATTATTTGGATTTATCTATTTTGCAAATAGATTAATGAGGTGGAAAATTGAGATATTTATGGCATGGTTGAAGCATGGCTAAGTCATTTGTTTATTGCATTTGACTTCACTATTCAAGCATGGTTGCTTATTTTCTATTGGAAATAATGCATGCTTGATTGTTTTTGACTTAGCCATTCTTCTCTTCACTCCACAACCTAGCTCATTTGCTCTTGCTCTTTCTCTCTCCATTTTTCCCCCCTCCTTCCTTAAGCCCTAATCCTCACATGTGCTGTGAATCCTAGGACTCTTGAGATAAAATACTCTAATCATCTCTCTACATCTCCTAAGTTGTCTAGATTAGCAAACTAGACATCTTAGTTACCTCACTCTTGAGATTGAAGCTTGAACCAAAGACTCTCGGGTGGATCATTTTCGACATGAGGAGGCCGACGACCGAGGTCGATTTAAGCCATCTAGGAGCCAAGAAGAGGAGAAGAAGATTCAAGCCATCTAGGAGCTGAGAAGAGGAGAAGAAGACCCGAAGGACTTGATCAAGGAGGTGTAAACTCTCACCGGGTAGTTAGAACCTCTTTGTAGTTAGTTTTAGCTAGTTATGGTTTACGATAGATCCTGAGTTCTAGGTCGATGTTGCGAAGTCTCTCAAAAGAAAAAATCGTTTTTTGTGTATTCCGCCTCCCCGTGGATCCGCGGGGTGTGCGATATCGACTTACAATAATTGTCTAAAATTTATAAAGATAAATGCTTTATCGTAAGTTCTAAGAATTTTATACCTGAAATATGAAGAATGTGAATATTTATATTTAAATATTTGGAATCTCTGAAGGTTGGAGATTAATCAACTAATCGTTCATGAAGCAACCTTTTGGATTTGTTTTTGCATGATCACTTTTGCAACCTTTTGGAATCCATTTTCCATTTCAATTTGAGTTATACACATAGTCTACTGAGCTTCTCCTTGGGTAAGAGGCAAGGTAGAGGGTGCAATTCCCTAATAGACACCCCTACCTCATTACCTCATGTTCTATGTATTTTTCTGACAGCATTAGATAAACTCTCTTTTATCTAAGTTATGGATTAGTGTACATTGTCCGAACAGGAATGTTCAGATTTTATGGTTTTCCATTCAAAAGTACTGCTGAAAAAATAAAGATAACACGCGTG
Organism: Agapanthus africanus; assembly: GCA_030015575.1. Classification (NCBI taxonomy): domain Eukaryota; kingdom Viridiplantae; phylum Streptophyta; class Magnoliopsida; order Asparagales; family Amaryllidaceae; genus Agapanthus; species Agapanthus africanus. The sequence continues at coordinate 51,806,338 of CM057350.1, read as the reverse complement.
AAAGGTTTCCTGAAATGAGCATCCATTAATGACCATACAATCTGATCCCTTATCTTTAACACTTGCCTTGACATGCCCATGTCATCTCAACTTCATTCTGCAGAATTTAGACATAAAAAGCTATTTAAACTTTTCCAAGATGGTTCATAGTTTCATATTCTGTGGTAATTCTCTTTAGCAGACTTGCTTTGGAGAAGTATTAAATTCTTACCCTTATTAAATCATGCTTAGTGATTAACACAGTTTCCTATAGAAAACTTCATCAGTAACACCCCCCCAACCCCCCCCCCCCCCCCCCAAAAAAAAAAAAACCAAAAGAGAAAAAAGAAAAAAAGAAAGAAAGAAAGAAAAAGATTCTCTCTTAATTTTGGAGACTCGCAAATGACAATGCAATGCTATTTTTTTAAAACTACCACGTCTCTTCTCTCCATAGTTACCTCGTCAAAGAATTTGGTGAGGAAACTAACCACAAGATAGAGCGCCATACTTCACACACTAATTGGTAGGAAATTATGAAAAATTTGATTGACTAAATCTATAAGTGAATTATGTAGATCAAATGATTAATATTATTTTCTCCTCAAAGTATCTGCCTGCCTATGCACAAATCTGCAGAACATCTTTTTATCTTTTTCTTTTTCCGTTTCTTTTCCTGACATTTTATCAACTCTTTGAGCACTTAACAATAGATTGAATGCTGGACTCATTATCCTTGTAAAACAGCATTGTTTTTGTCCATGCATTTATAGATTTTTTCTGAGATATGAAAATGCAGACCTACCGTGTACCAAAGATGTGGATAATTGAAAATGACGAATCAGAAGAACTTTTGATGCGAGCTACCTGCTAACCAAATAACTGCAGCACCAGGAACTTGGATACTAACTGTAAGTGAACCTCCCCATCTCATGGTCCATGCTTGATTCAAAGTATATAGTTCTTTGCTGCATGAAGAATTTTAGCATATGGAGTCTTTTACCTGTTCATATTTCATTCAGTATTGGGTGTTGGCATATCACAATATGTTTGCCTCAACATTCTTTGTTGAATGCCATGTGTTTTTTGATTATATACCATACCCTCAGCTTGCAGTTATTGAAAATCAACATGTAGAACTCCAATCATTTAAATTAATGCTCACTTACACTTTTGCAATTTGCGTATTAAAACATTTAACAACATAATTAATCCCCATATATATATATATATATATATATGGAGTGATCCATTGCAAGCTAGACCGCGTTTTTTAAAAATGGGAACTCCCGATCTACGACATATTTTAACGATCTGATCTGTTCAAGTTGATCGCCATATCCTCAAATACATGTGTATGAAAAATCAAGAGATTTAAAGACCTCTAACCTATGTATCCATTGGTGCAAAAATGAACATCTTTCGATAATGCAACATAAATGGCATCCGATGCATAGGCCAAAGATCTTTAAATCCCTTGATTTTTCATACACATATATTTGAACATATATTTGAGGGTAGGATGATCAACTTGAACAGATGTGATCGTTAAAATATGCCGTAGTTCGGGAGTTCCCATTTTTTAAAAACGCGGACCGATTTGCAATGGATCACTCCTATACACACACACAAACGGAGTTGATAAACACTGACGGGGATACATTATGGCGTATGATGCTAATATTGTACCAGTAGGTAAATCAAGATAGTTTTGTACTTTAAATCACAAACCTTAACTAGACAAGTTCATTTGTTAAAAATTACATAAACTCGTCAAAAAATGATTTATCTGCAAAATAATGGTTCACAAGAAAAAAATGCAAGATGAAACATACACTTGTCAAGAACGCATAGCAATTAGCGGTAGATATGCTGGAAAAAGCCAACCACGTTTTTTTTTATTTAATTAGACACTCGGCTGGGTGTGTGTGTGGGTTGGGATGGGCTAATGTTCAAAATATTCGGCGTTATATATTAAGAAACATGAATTAGTCATAGGGCATGTAATATCATGTTTAACTTTCTCATGGGAGGGGAACATTAGCTATGAAGTGTATGAGAGAGCGCTAGGTAAACCCTAGGGGGGTGAATAGGGTTTGGATAATAATTTTTCTAACCTAAAACTTGTAGCAATATATTGAGCAATTTAAGCACAGTTTAAATTAAAACAATGATAATGAACTGGGCAGTAAATATAAATAAAGGTGACGAGAAATTCAAACCCAAACACGGCGATTTTAGAGTGCTTCGGCCTCTCCGTCTAATTCACTGCCTAAAGACTCCCTCCGCCTTTAGGACTTTTCCCAATCCACTATAATGATTCTTCAACCGGGTGGAACCCCTTACACGTCATGCTTCTTCGCTAGAAGTTTATAACCTTTTATACCGAATAAAATCTTCTCTCTTGAACATGTGAGAACGTTACAGCTTGAATAATTTACAACTTTTTCCTATATTGACTAGAAACTATTAAACTTGAGAGAATTTAAAAGTGATGAAGTGCTTAAGCAAAAATGAGGTGTCTAATTTTAAGACTGAAAGTATAGTATATATAGATAAAAATATGTTGCAGTGAAAGGTCTCTCTCAGTGCAAAAATAGAGCTAACGGCTCTATTCAAATTATGGCCACAAATCAAGGATGTGTTGTTCATTGGGAAATAGTCAACAAAAAAAACAACGGTTTAGTTTATCAAATATGGTATGCTTGCTTAATATATGTGGTAATAAATAACCAACGGTAAAAATATTTATTTGATACTTGCCTCAAAAATTGGCAGACATGATATGATAGCAAGCATATCAAAATTCAATCACATGGGTAATAAGAGGTAAAGAAGAAATCTTATCATAATTTTATTTTTAAACTTGGTTAAAAACATTCAGTTTAGGACTTAATAATATAAAAAAATACTTTTTAATATGAAGATAGTTTAAATCTTAGAAAACCAATTTAGATTTTATAAAATATATGGAACATGAAAAATTAAGTGTGTGTTTTTCTCAAGATCATTAATCCTAATCCTTTTACAATATGATCCTTAATGAAATAAACAAAAGAAAACCCAACCCAAGTATAACCTCAGTTGGTCTTTTGAGTCTTTGTCTGTCTTGACTTCACAATTGATCTTGAAAGTATTGATTTAATGAAGTCCAAATTCGACCTTCAACCTCCTTTGATTTGACGATATGAGCACAGTTCTTTGTCCTTCATCAAATGCTCTGTATAATTTAAATCTGCAAAATAACCATAGCATACAAAGCAATCATTTAGCTATAATCAAAATACAATGGGATGAGTCCAACAATGTCTACTGAGCTTATCTGATTTCCTTAATATCACAATTGACAATAACCAAATATATATTGTTAGATTTCTCAACCTCAGTTTCTGTAATGATCCCTAAAATGTAATTAGTTACATAATAAAAAGAAGACAATGAAAAATATAAAAAACCAAATAGACGCTTATAAACAGTTTAAACTCCGTTGCGCCGGAGTACTCCGTTATGCAGTAAGATTTTACAAATGTGTAATAAATTTTCTTTATGCTCCTCTTTTGTGTAAGAGAAAACTTCCGGCTTGCATATTCTCTGCTCTGTGATCTTGTTTTATTGTATGCTTAATTAGAATAAAGTATTTTCCTAGACATTTCTTACCATATTTTTCACCTTCAATGATCTGGCATGGTACATAAGCTAAATTTTGTTTTAATGGAGGAAATGATCTTTAACATAGCTGAATGGAAGATAAAAGATCTGTAGCGGATCCTAAAAGTTTTATATAATGGTCTGTCATTGTATAAAAACTACATCGACAAAATAGTTACATAGGTCGCCTTATATTGGCCACGATATTGGTTCCTATTAGACGAGCAGTAATCTCACCTTTGATCACAGGGGAACAACGATTTTGATTCCTCTCCAAATTGATGAAAACCATAGGCTATGTCCATTCGAGTATGAATCGAGAGCGATTCTCTTCTGTATTGATTGATGGGTGGCCATCTATATACGTCGAGGTCATAAAGTAAAAGAGCCACTACAGATTATGAAAACGAAGCATCAATCTTTAGAGCGTTGAAATGAAATCATGGGGGACAATGAGTCTGACCTCTATCATATTTCTCTCCTCTTACTCTCATATTCACCCAAGTGATGGAATCTGAGCAATCTCTCTGCATAAAGCTCTACATCAACCCACCCAAAATTACATCTTGACTTTTAATTACATTCCGGAAAAAAAGATTTGATCTGCTGATGTCAAGCGATGGCATCGAGCCACTTAAGCACTTAACCATTGTGCCAAGTGGAATTCCAATTTCTCTCTCAGTCAACTTCTCTTTCTGTTGCAGTCACTAGAAGGTTAATGTGCTGGGGTGTTCTTGTCCGAGCATATTCTCAAGTTCATGTCAACTTCTAACTCATGAGTTGGATAAATCGAGGCACTAAATTTATACGGGTACAAATTGAGGGCTTTAATATATGTGATGTAAATTCTATTTCATATAGATATTTTGATTAGGAGCAAACAATCTGAATCTTGCAAATTGCATAATCTGCGACACATGAAAAAAAAGTCAGAAATTGTCTGCCATAATCTGTCGCTGCTATGGTTTTAAATATCATATATTGGCGGATATTGGAATCATATCATATAGGCCATATACAGCCAACTCGGCCGATATCCATATTGGCCGATATGTCGGCAAAAATATATATCGGTTTTATCACATCACCAGAAGTCTTGATGCAATATATCGGCCGATATGAACAATATTTGATTAACATGAGATTAGCTATTGAGCTACCATTAGTTAAGATTAGAATTCTTTGTTGTCCAAGATATTGAACTGTAATACACCTGGTCAATAGTTTTATCTGATTTGTTAAATGGTTGTGGGTGAGAGGTATGAAATCTTATTTGGTTATGAGAAAGAAGATCTGACATAATATCTGATTGTGGGTTCGGTATCGCACTATATAAGTCCTCAGTTGGATGTCAGCGATTTTATTGGTCAGGTTATATGTTGAGCTACCACTTGAGCTGAATCCTTCGAGTTTGACTAACATTGGAAAGGTTTATAGGCCATGGAGCAGTGACTACCACTTAGCTGAGGTAATGAGTTTAGTTGATGTAATGATGGTTGTGGTTTTGTTGGTCCTTAGTCAGAGCTTTGACATCCTTTTGACTCCTCTAGAAGCTGGGAAAATTTTCTTCTTGATGATGCTTGATAACGGTAATTCCTTAGATCATGACACGTCGCAGATGATGTGTCCCAGAGCATGTAAGGAAGGACCTACAGTGGCCGACCAGACCACTCCTATGCCCGTCCTACCGACCAACGCTGGCTCACTTCCGAGTCCCCTGCATAACCGGACTCCTCGGCCTCACAGCTCGTTTCCGGGCCACCGCAGAAATAAAATACTTCGGTTCTCCCGCTCATCCATGAGCTCTCCCGCCGAGGTCATCTTCCTCGGTCTCATCGACCGACCAATAGCACCGCTTGCAGGCGTAACCGCCATCCCGTGAATCTCGCCATGTGCGAGATCTCCGCTGGCCAGATCCCACATTCCACGCCACCACGATCCCCCATTAACGAGCCTGTCTCTCCATTAATGAGAGGTCTCGCTAATCAAGCGGGCGTGACGTCGGGAGCGTAACAACCGGCGTGATTCTCGCGCCTGTCCTGCCTGCTGCCACCGCTATATAAACCTCTCTTCCAGACGGTTCAAGTAAGCCATTTTTACTCCACTAAGCCGTTACTCTGCTCGGATCTCTAGTCTAACTTGACCGTCGGAGGGTCTTCGGTGGTACAACCATCCCGGGACTTCCTTGCAGGTAGCTCGGCAACCACAACCTCAAACCCATTGAGATCCACACGCTTTGTAACACCCGATCCCAATACTACTATTTTCTGTTATTGGTTGAGCATTAGATATTACTCATTTCATTTATCTTGTTTGTTTGGGTCTTACTGTAAAATTTTATCTGGCTAAGTCATTTCTGCATATAACAAATTTTAGCACCTAAAATAAAATTAAAAATATCCATCTTGGCCTACTCGTCACCCCTAACCGCGTGGTAGCGTCCGCGCGTCGAGTTCTCGTCCCGTTCGGTGAAACGGGCGAGTTTGGGCGACTACGCGCACGTACAGGTGTCCGACTTGGGGGTATGCTTTTTAATCATAAAACATTTCATTTTAAAATTTGGAACCCGCTTAAAATCCTATTATTTGAATTTCAAATTTTTGGACCCAATCCGGACGCGATTTGGAAATGTTTCATTTAGCGCCAAAATCCCAAATTAATAAAATATTCGAAAACTATATTTATAATCTAAATCTTACTGTTAAATTATATTTGGAAATCTTTTAAAGGTTTATTTAAATCTTTCTGGCCAATCACGAGGGTTTATAACCCCGTGGGCCCCCTCCATTATTCCTCTCTCTATCTCTCTAACGTAACTCTCTCTCTCTCTAATTTCTCTGTATCTCTCTAATTTTTCTATATCTCTCTCTACCCCCCTCTCTCTCCCCTATATATATATTATCCTTTCCCCTTCATTTTTCCTTCTTCACGTAACCCATCGCGAACTAGCCCTAGCCGCCTCCACCGTCGCCACCGCGGCTCCGACGCCGGCGCCAGCGCCACCGTTGCCCTCGCCTCCGCCTCCTCGTACCAACCTCGACTTCCCCTCCTTCCCGTGTGCACGTCGCCACCGCAGCAACCCCGGACAACCCCCGTGCCTTCTCTGTTTGGCCGGAGACATCGTCGGCGACCTTCGTCGTCGTCACCCGCGTCACCTTCAGCACCTCCTTATCACCACGCACTCCAGACCCGACCACTTCCTCACCCTCTCCACTTTCTTTCCTTCTCTATACCCGCAGCCCTAGCCGTCGCCTGCAACCTCCTCGCCGGCGCCCCACTGCCGTCGACCCCATCGCTGGCACGCCCTCTGCAACACCAGTAAGCCTTCTCTCCCCTTCCTCCTTCCTTTTTCCCTTCGGTTTATCCTTTGGCCGTGCATTAACTTTTCCGGTTGTTTGTCGCTGTTCGCCGGAATCCGGCCGTGCCGGTGGCGTGTCCTGACGATCCAGCAGAGTGCTCTGACCCGTGAGGTCTCTTGGTTCGTCGTTTGGGTTCAATCCGTAAACCGTGCGTCCGTCGCGTGTTTCCCCGCCAACGTTACGTGCCGTTTTTCTCGGTTCGCGACCCGTCGAGGCAAGTATCACTTGCTACATGCTATACTATACAATTATATATGTTTGACTCATTAAACCTGCAAAACTTAACTCGGTATAGTTATTTTCTCATTTGGTTGCAATATGACATATATCATTTTATAGTTAACATAGAAATCACAATTTGCCACTTTTAACCTATAACTAAGTTTACCTGTTAATCACATTTTACCGTTTAATAGATTGTAGCACTTTCCCATGTAGTTCTATTACATTCGGATATTCATATTCAAAGGCTTGATATAACTGTATTGCATCATCATTTAAACTGTTGCACCGCTAAGGGTGCTCAAAACCTGTTAATATAATAAAACGGCTGCACTATATTAATGCACTATTGTGATTGAATGATCTGCTTATTGTTGTTTAATTTATTGCTTATTTCCTGCTGTTAATCCCCTGTTCGATTATATATCTGTTGTGAGCACACCCACGATATTGTTACATCTTGACTTGACTTGTTACACATGATATATATTGATACACCTGACATGGTACCGTTTACCGTTGACTTGACCTGATGTACCATGATCTGACCTGTTACCTGATCTCGTGCCTAATGCCAACAAACCCGACATGTAGTCCTCATGGACCATTCTTGTTGTCTATCCAGACAAAACCTGCTGTTATCTGATCCTGTGTTGGCATTAGTTCTTGATTACTGAATACCTGACCTGACACATATAACTTGGGGGTATGGCGAAATCAAAAGTGTAAACTAAAGTGTAACTTAAAAGGGTATTACTTGATCCGTGGTCCCGGGGGGTAACGGGACAGAGCCATTCGTGACTCTTACATTTTCCTGATCCGTGGTCCCGGGGGGTAACGGGACAAAACCACTATTGGTGCACATATTCCTGATCCGTGGTCCCGGGGGGGTAACGGGACATATGCTTTGAGTTACATGGAGGATTACTCAAATTGATTTCAAAGACTTTAGAATAGAAAACCTGATAGAACAGTTTAGTCACCCACTGCACACTACCCTGCACTGCTTGATTCATATTATTTGTTACTCTCGTTTTATTCATGTTTATTTTGCATTGCCTGTTACACTGTTCCTATTATACTACTTGATGACATGACGCGCTGACGTCTGGGTTTTGCATGGCCCAGATTCCGTACCGCTGACGCAGTTCGAGCAGGAGTACTTCAGCCAGCAGGCTGAGCTGTAAGGTGTTAGTATTAGTTAGTTTTATTTCCTGATGTGAGCCCGTATTATGGGACATACTTTTCAGTTATTTGTATTGGATCATTTGCTTCCGTATTTATTTATTGACTCCTGTTATTCTGGTTTATGGACATGTTTTAGAAAATTTCATGTTCTTGATATCTCTACAGCCGTAATGTGACTGTGGATGGATGCTTCCAACCCACAGGTAGCATGGTTGGCTATGTCACGTGCCCTATCTAGCACACTCTGGGAAGCGGGGCGTGACACGCTTCAGGAGCGACAGCCTCCAGATCCAATCTCAGCTATCCATCGCCGCCATCAGCAGATCTACGGAAGGTAACATCTTGGCGTGATCTCAGGCCGCGTCAGCTGGCGCCGTCTGTGGGAATCCCTTGATTCCACAAAAATAAAAGTTCACTTTTCGATCTCAATCCAATGATGAGCGATCATCACAAAGATCCAAGCACTAGCCGCCGTCTCCCCTCAACGGAGGTGCGGACGAACCGCCTCCGCCGAATGCCATTAGCGCCCTTGCCGGCCGCATAGACCGATCCGCGTCCTTCGTGGAGGCGCTCATCCGCGTCCAAACGGCAGGGCAAAATCCCCAGGTCGCCGCTCCCCCGCCTCGGGACCGAGACCCCTACAGAGGGAGAGAAGACTCTGCTCTCGTCGGTTCAGCCGACCACCGTCTCGTTACCTCCCACGGCCCCTCCGACGTCAGGGATCAAAGCCCTCACCAAGAGACAGCCCTGCAGCTACCCTGCTCGGCTATCCCTGGCCGGTAGCTCGCCTACCCCACAACGCCAGGGATCGAAGCCTTCACTGAGAAGCAACCGAGCAGCTTCACTGCTTGGTTCATCCTTGGCAGGCCTCCCACGGCCCCTCCAGCGCCAAGGACCTAAGCACTCACTAAGAGACAACCGAGCGGCTACACTGCTCGGCTATCCCTGGCTGGTAGCTTCCCTACTCCACAACGCCAGGGATCAAAGCCCTTACTAAGAGGCAGCCCTGCAGCTACCTTGCTCGGCTATCCCTGGCCGGTAGCTCGCCTACCCCACCACGCCAAGGATCGAAGCCCTCACTAAGAGACAACCGAGCAGTTTCACTGTTTGGTTCATCCTTGGCAGGCCTCCCACGGCCCTCCAGCGCCAAGGACCTAAGCCCTCACCAAGAGGCAGCCCTGCAGCTATCCTGCTCGGCTATCTCTGGCTGGTAGCTCGCCTACCCCACAACGCCAGGGATCTAAGCTCTCACTAAGAGGCAACCGAGCAGCTTCACTGCTTGGTTCATCCTTGGCAGGCCTCCCACGGCCCCTCCAGCGCCAAGGATTGAAGCCCTCACCAAGAGGCAGCCCTGCAGCTACCCTGCTCGGCTATCCCTAGCCGGTAGCTTCCCTACCCCACAACGCCAGGGATCAAAGCCCTCACCAAGAGGCAGCCCTACAGCTATCCTGTTCGGCTATTCCTGGCTGGTAGCTTCCCTACCCCACAACGCCAGGGATCAAAGCTCTTGCCAAGAGGCACCGGACAGCAACCCTGCTCGGTCATCCTTAAGGACAAAAAGCCCCCGCCAAGAGGCACCGGGCAGTAACCCTGCTCGGCAATCCTTAGTAGGCCACTTACGGCCCCTCCCGCGCTAAAGATGAAAAGCCCTCGAAAGAGGCAACCGGGCCCGCCCTTGCTCGGTTATCCCTGGCTGGTAGCTCTTTACCCCAACAAACCAGGAATCAAAGCCCTCGCCAAGAGGCAACCGGGCCCGCCCTTGCTCAGTTATCCCTGGCCGGTAGCTTCCTACCCCAACAAACCAGGGATCAAAGCCCTCGCCAAGAGGCACCGGGTAGTAACCCTGCTCGGCCCGTCCTTAAAGATCAAAGCCCTCTCAAGAGGCAACAGGGTCTGCCCTTGCTCGGTTATCCCTAGCTGGTAGCTCCCTACCCCAACAAACCAGGGATCAAAGCACTCGCCAAGAGGCAACGGGTAGCAACCCTGCTCGGCCCCGTCCTTAGTAGGCTCCTTACGGCCCCTCCCGCACTAAGGATCGAAGCTCTCATCAAGAGGCAGCCGAGCGGCTACCCTGCTCGGTTATCCCCGGCTGGTAGCTCCCTACCCCACGACGCCAGGGATCAAAAGCCCTCGCTAAGAGGCACTGGACAGTAACCCTGCTCGGCCTGTCCTTAGTAGGTCTCTTACGGCCCCTCTCGCGCTAAGGATCAAAGCCCTCGCCAGGAGGCCGCCGAGCAGTTACCCTGCTCGGCGCATCCCCAGCGGGCAACCTCCTGCCCATCCGACGTTGAGGATCTGAAGCCCTCATCGTGAGGCCGTCGAGTCCCTTCCTGCTCGGCGCATCCCCAGCAGGCATCCTCCTGCTCACCAGACGCTGAGGATCTGAAGCCCTCATCGTGAGGCCGCCGAGTCCCTTCCTGCTCGGTGCATTCCCAGCGGGCATTCTCCTGCCCATCAGACGTTGAGGATCTGAAGCCCTCATCGCGAGGCCGCTAAGTCCTTTCCTGCTGGGCGCATCCCCAGCGGGCATCCTCCTGCCCATCAGATGCCGAGGATCTGAAGCCCTCATCGTGAGGCCGCCGAGTCCCTTCCTGCTCGGCACATCCCAGCGGGCATCCTCCTGCCCATCAGACGCTGAGGATTTGAAGCCCTCATCGTGAGGCCGCCGAGTCCCTTCTTGCTCGGCGCATCCCCAGCGGGCATCCTCCTGCCCATCAGACGCTGAAGATCTGAAGCCCTCATCGCGAGGCCACCGAGCAGCTACCCTGCTCGGCGCATCCCCAGCGGGCAACCTCCTGCCCATCCGACTTTGAGGATCTGAAGTCCTCATCGTGAGGCCGCTGAGTCCCTTCCTGCTTGGCGTATCCCCAGCGGGTATCCTCCTGTCCATCAGACGCTGAGAATTTGAAACCCTCATTGCGAGGCCGTCGAGTCCCTTCCTGCTTGGCGCATCCCAGCGGGCATCCTCCTGCCCATCAGACGCTGAGGATCCGAAACCCTCATCGTTTGGCCGCCGAGTTCCTTCCTGCTCGACGCATCCCCAGTGGGTATCCTCCCGCCCATCAACGCGGTGGGTCCAAAGCCTTCCTCGCGAGGCCGCTGAGTAGCTTCCTGCTTGGCGCATCCGCAGCGGGTAGCTTTCTACCCTACAAAAACACGGATCCAAGACCCGCCGAATAAACTCATACTCAACGCGCGATCAGCGCCTTAACTCCGGCGAAGGGAGGATACCGACCTTCCCACACTCGTCTTTCGTTCGACTTATACTCGATGCGCAACAACAAGAACGCCGTGTCGTCCCCGAATAATCCACCACGAGGAATTACTAGCGCCAAGCCGCACAGAAAGAACCAAGCAGTCTACTCTCGACCCGACCCACGAATAGATCGGAACGAGAGTGAGGGGGCTAATGATGATGCTCGATAACGGTAATTCTTTAGATCATGACACGTGGCAGATGACGTGTCCCAGAGTATGCAAGGAAGGACCTACAGTGGCCGACCAGACCGCTCCTATGCCCGTCCTACCGACCAACGCTGGCTCACTTCCGAGCCCCCTGCATAACCGGCCTCCTCGGCCTTACAGCTCGTCTCCGGGCTACCGCAGAACCAAGATACTTCGGCTCTCCCGCTCCTCCGCGAGCTCTCCCGCCGAGGTCATCTTCCTCGGTCTCATCGACCGACCAACAGCACCGCTTGCAGGCGTAACCGCCATCCCGCGAATCTCGCCATGCTCGAGATTTCCGCCGGCCACATCCCACGTTCCATGCCACCACGATCCCCCATTAAAGAGCCTGTCTCGCTATTAATGGGAGGTTTCGCTCATCACGCGGGCGTGACGTCGGGAGTGTAACAGCCGGCGTGATTCTCGCGCCTGCCCTACTTGCTGCCACCGCTATATAAACCCCTCTTCCAGACGGTTCAAGTAAGTCATTTTTACTCCACTAAGCCGTTACTCTGCTCGGATCTTTAGTCTAACTTGACCGTCGGAGGGTCCTCGGTGGTACAACCACCATGGGGCTTCCTTGCAGGTAGCTCGGTAACCACAACCTCAAACCCATTGAGTTCCACACGCTTCAGGAGCGACAGCCTCCAAATCCAATCTCAGCCATCCATCGCCGCCATCAGCAGATCTACGGAAGGTAACATCTTGGTGCGATCCTAGGTCGCGTCACTTCTAGTTGTAACCAAACTTAGGTAATGATTTATACTAGAATGCATACTATGATTTTAGTGGATATGACAATCAAATGCGTGGCCTCAGGTTAGTGTCCAATCATAACATACTTTTCAAACAGACAATCTCTGCTGTATTACTTTATTTCGTAAATGGTATCCTCAATTCGAAACCCTTGGCTATTCAGTTATGAGATCTTGAAACATACGAAAACATTACATCGAACCTAAGGAAGCAGAGCAGTTTTGATTGCATGATGACCATCCTTTCACCTTGTTTGCGTGCGTGCAAATAATTTTATAATATAAATGTAGCGATTGTAGGGGCACTCCTCATCCATTAGTTTCTTTGATCATCCCTATATGATATTTTTATGATTTTTCTTCCCTGAAATCTGCATTCGATCTGGTATAGCTGTTGACAGCTTATCAAATCTTATGCATGCAATCTTTTACCCCCACTTTTTGGGAGAGTCAAATAGTATTGTAGTTTATGAAACCCTGCCCTTGATTCAGTGTACATATTGTTCTTTTTGGGAGAGTCAAATAGTATTGTAGTTTTTATGAAACCCTGCCCTTGATTCAGTGTACATATTGTTCTCAGTATTCAGACTTTTTTATCCCTTTTATGGATCTTCGAAAATCATGAAGAGCGAACATGAAGTTACAAATTTCTAGATACATGCACCAATGCACATAGAAGTGTCAAAGACCGTACACGCATATCCAAGAGGACGGCGTCCATTGAGAACAGGCACTGTTAGATTCATGCCAACATTATCTTCAGCAGATCCACCGAATTGCTCCGATTTCATAAGTCTGTTCTGCTTCTAGTTGGTAAGTCCCATTTTATTATTGAATTCTTGAGATTATTTCGGGGACGATGGCTGCGGGACCTGTTATGTTTGGTTTTTGGTCTAATTAGTATTTCAATATCATACATAATTCATATAACAATTATCTCATATTATTTTAATCTAATTATTATGTGTCCTTATGTCTTGACAAAACCTAATCCATTCGTGGATCATGCGCCCGACAGCCAACCATAGGGCTGGCGCTGGGTCCATTCCGTTCACACCAATCCAATTGCATTCTCTCATTGAATCCTAACGAAACGGTCTGTGGTCCTCCTCTAGCTAGCCACCAGCATGTACGCATGCATGTCTAAATTCTGCAATCTTTGATTCTGTGCACGTATACGGTGATGGTGAGCTTGTGTTGGTAAATGTAGGACTTATAAACTCTCCTACTCTTTATTTTTTGTAGATATTTCATAAAAATCAAAGTTAGAAAGAAATGGAAAATGAAAAAGGAAGGGAGTTTGAATGAAGATGAGGGTTGTGCGGTTGTTGGAAGCAAGAGCAGGATTGCTCCGTGCACGACTCCTTTACAACACCTTCTTCTTTGTCCTCCACTGCACGTGCGCCGCGCCCCCACCATAGTTTGAAGATAGACGTTCCCAAAAGCGACATACTGTTGACCAAAAATCTCTTTGTACAAATCCAAGGTAAAGATTCTATTCTACTTTGTTTTTTCAATTATGGATATAATGGTCTGTGATGTACCGCAAAACGGTTATCAAGGGTATAAGAGAGAAAAACATGAATGCGGGTTGCAGCTAATCAGCTGCAGCACACGGTATACCGACCCATTTGTGTCTGCTTGTATTTAAAAATAGGAGGCATTAGAAAAGGGGTTAATACAAGACATAGAAGAGTGCAGAAGAAGAAATTTCCTCCGAAAAGGGTGAAATTGTTTACCTTTACATCAACATTTATAAAATTAAGTCCTAGCCATAATTTGAGCATGAGGCTCTTGTCGCTAGAACAGGGTGACAATCAATATCTAGAAAATTAGACGCGCATATACAATTTGGGTTAATTAATCTGCAATCTTTTCATTTAGGGTTGATCAAATGTCTTAAACTACCAAAGAGCAATAGCTCAGTCAGGATAGTGCGGGGTTCGAACCCCACGAGGGGAAGTGGCCACAAATTAACGCTTTCGGGCCAAATTCATGGATCCCCTGGGTAAGTTTGTGCAGTGTGTTTGTGTATGCTATGTGTGGGTGTGGTGTGTGCTTGGATGAGGCTTACGGGCCAATTCCAAAAAAAAATGTCTTGAACTTGTTATCTTTTTTCATAATTTTCATGCCTGCCTTATTCCCCACCGGTTTGGAATTTTTAATGTCTCTACTGAATGAATGAATAAAAGGGGTACACTCCACTCATTTGACTCAAATGGAAAGATGAAAGAGTCTCTCTCTCTCTCTCTCTCTCAATATATATATATATATATATATATATATATATATTGAGAGAGAGAGAGAGACTATATATATATATATATATTGAGAGAGAGAGAGAGAGACTAATGGAGAAAAGAGGCCATAGGAGGAAATTTCCTCCTATGGCGTGGAAAAAATACAACCTCCACCAATTTTTTCGACGATCGGCCTCCATCATCTTCATCGTTATCATCTAAGATGTGGGTACACCAAATTTCATGTGATTCTACAACTTTTTCACCGTTGATTTAGCAATGTAAAATGTTCTATTGTCGGTAAACCGTTAATTTTGAATCCACTAAATCAACGGTGAAAAAGTTGTGGAATCACATGAAATTTGGTGTACGCACATCTTAGATGATAACGATGATGATGATGGGTGCCGATCGTCGGAAAAAATGGCGGAGGTTGTATTTTTTCCACGCCATAGGAGGAAATCCCCTCCTATGGCCTCTTTCCTCCATTAATCTCATATATATATATATATATATATATATATATATATATATATATGAGTTTAGGAGGGAATTTACTCTTATGGCGTCGGAAAAATGCATCCTTTATGATTTTTTTCGACAATCGGTATACATCATCTTTATCTTTATCATCTAAGATGTGAATATACCAAATTTCATGCGATTATACCATTTTTTCACCGTTGATTTAGTTGGTGCAAAATTAATGGTTTACCGGAACTTCTTACATTGCCAATTCAACGGTGAAAAAGTGGTGGAATCACATGAAATTTGGTGTATGCACATATTAGATGATAATGAAGCTGATGATGGATGTCGATCGTCGGAAAAAATGGTGGAGGTTGTATTTTTTCGACGCCATAGGAGGAAATCCCATCCGCTTCTATGGCCTCTATCCATTGTTCTCTCTCTGTATATATATTCTTTCATGAATTTGGGTAATGTGTTACAAATATCATAATATATATATGAACAATCTTGGTCAACTGTCAACAGCATTCTTTTCTTTCTTCCTATTCATCCCCTTTGCACATATCCACCTCTCTAACTTTCTAAAATCCTATATATGAGTTCATTCATCTCTCAAACAGAATCAACATCCCACGAGCTCCTCTCTGCCTCTTTTCCATTTGTTTATTGTCCCTATCCCCATTCATCTTCATCCCTCTAAAATTTATATTTACAAACCATCACCGCTCTTTCACTTCACAGCTAGCATCATCCCCACATCCCTCATGGCTTTAGAGTCATGGCTCACCAGAATGAAATCCACCATCTCCACCAAAATGAAGTCCCCTGCCTCGAGATCCATGGTCGGCATCCTCGCCTTCGAGATCGCCAGCCTCATGTCGAAGCTCGTCCATCTCTGGCGATCCTTGTCGGATTCGAATGTCTCTAAGCTTCGGCATGAGACCATCAACTTGGAAGGCATTCGGAAGATCGTCTCGGACGACAACGGCTTCCTGTTAGGCCTCGCGTGCGCCGAGCTCACCGAGACGTTGCGCGCCGTGGCAGAGTGTATTTCTGGTCTTGGCAAGAGATGTTCCCATCAAGAGCTTCGGAGATTCGGACAGGCTTTTAAGAGGTTCGTGGATTCGGGTGAAGATTGTAACCGATGGGCGATGAGTTGGAAAGAGATGGAGACGAAAGCCAAGAAGATGGATCGGTACATTGTTGCAACCGCGGCTTTGTACATAGAGATGGATGAGTTGTCCGACGCCGAGCACGGGCTTAAAAAGATGATGCAGCAGACGAATCACTATCTTAAAGCCAGCAAGTTCACGAGCATCGCGGACGTTCAGCAGAAAATTTTCTGGCAGAGGCAAGAGATCAACTACTTGAGGCAGTCGTCCATCTGGGGATGCACCTTAGATAGCGTGATCTCGCTCTTAGCTCGGTCGTCCTTCACAATTCTCACGCGTATCAAGCACGTGTTCGGCATCAGCCATCACGAGATCATCAATCCAATCCCGCTCCCTTGGAGCTTATCGGTCTCGGCCTTGGTCCATCCGTCTTCAGAAACTCCTCCTCAGCAAAATTTCATTTCCGGTCCATTGAATATGAATTCTTGGACCACCACAACCAAACAAAACTGCGACTGCAACTGCAATGGTATTTTCGAACTAAGCTCGTCGATGATCGTTCTGCCGGAAACAACACTAGGCGCAGCGGCGCTGGCACCGCATTACGCGAACTTGGTCGCTGTGATTGAGAAAATGATTAAAAATCCGAGAGCCGTGGGCCCCGATGCTAGGGATGATCTTTACGCAATGCTGCCCTCGAGCCTCAGAAAACTGCTGAGGGACAGATTAAGAGGGGTTGGATGGGGAGCGGCGAGGGATACTGAGTTGGCGAAAGAGTGGCAAGATGCGCTGGAGCGGATCGTGGACTGGCTGGGCCCGATCGCGCACAATACAATAAAATGGCAAGGGGAGAGGAGCTTCGAGAGGAGGAGCGCGGCGGTGGCGAGAGCCAATGTGATGGTTTTCGAGACGTTGTATTTCGCGAACAGGGAGAAGGCGGAGGCTGCCATTGCTGAGTTGCTTGTGGGGTTGAATTATGTGTGGAGGTTTGAGATGGAGATGAGATTAGCGGTTTAGTTCTTGGATTGAATTGTGGAGTTTTGGTGATTCCTGTTTTTTGGGGTTATGTTTTCTATTTTATTTAGTTTTGATTCAATAGGATTTGGCTAGTGATCGAGATTTTGTGTAAAATCATATAAATGCTCATCTCATTTGTGTGTAGTATACTTAAAAAGGTACTGTTTTCTTGATTTCAGGATAAATGTGTGATAGTTGATAAACCCTGAAATTGGAAGATACACATGTTTTGATACGTAGACTTGTAGCTTGCTACATAGGTTCTAATTTATATGTTTAAATGTGAAAGTTATTTTTTAACAAAAGAAAAGGGTGACAATAGAGGAGGTGTTTGTGCTAATAAGCATCTAAATTGTTTTGAATTGAACATAAATCATACTCTAAGCAACATAACAAGGTATAGCCTTGAATTATGATCACGAAAGTCGTTTTGAGTGGAATTTGGGTGTTTTTTTTTTGGGATTTTGTATGTAGAGAAGAAAAGATGATATGAGGTAAAGTATAAGGGTGTCTTAGGCTGTCAACCCTAAAGGGATATACACATACAAAGAAAAGAAACAGCAGAGAAAAAATAGGGTTGTGGTCATGTGATCTGGCCCGGCAGTGGATTCCTTTTTGAGGGAAAATGCCCTAACTAAACCCAAGAGATTCCATTGCTGTTTTACCCTCTTCAAACTTGCAGCAACCAATGTGATTGACGGTAGCACCGATTACCAAACAAAAGTATTTGCACAACTATACTTGTTTTAATTTAAAGTAGTCCATTTGCTAAAATGGATTGAAGAATTTAACTTCTAATGTGCGATGGGAACTAGAATTACTCAACAAGACCAAAGTGAGGATTTGAAAGGCATTAGGAACATCATTGGTCCTACAACATGCACTTATCTTTATTGATTGGGGATTATTTCTCGGAGGAGATTTGATTTAGAAAATGGAGAGTATTGATTGCTAGAATGAATTGATAATAGATCAATGGCGAATAATGAATTTAGAAAAAGGAGCCTAATATTTTGGAGGAATCCTGCTATTAGCTTATACTATAGCTTTTAGATAGGTCCCATCTCTACACTTGGAAAAGCAGTTGGTGGAGTCAATCATGGCGCATCCATCACATGCTGCTCCTTGCTTTTTGGTATTTGGAAATATATTTTTTTCTCCACATCTTTGGTCCACTCTCAATAGATTAGCTTGGAATCTTTAAGATTACATATTTTATCAAATTTGTTTCGTATCTAATATAAACAGTTCTAGAGATAGCTGACAACCGTAATTAACGGTCTGATCATAAAAACGGATGTGAGCATCCTGCTTAATGTGTCATTCGAATATCGTCATATCGGAATAACTTGCATGTCTAAAGTTCAAACAAAGAAGTAGAAAAAGAATTATAAGCCACGCTATCCATGTAAATTGCTTAGACATAAAGATCAGGTACAATACCGATACATGAAAACCTAATTTTGAAGTTCATTTCTTGTTCAAGATCAATTTTGATTTTTTGCATCTGAGATATTCATTGGGAGTGGTTCAATTTATGACTCCTTTCGCTTCATTTTTCATGCCGCGATACCTCTCTTTGGTCGTTTTTCGATCTCCATTATTAGATTTGTTATAGGCACCAACGCGATCTATCTGTATTTAGATAGAGAGACGGATGGAAAAAGTATTGTTTGGTAGAACGGTTGAAAATATTGTTGGAGTACTGCCTTTGATGATTGTAGGGTGGCCCCTTCCGGCCATTCCCATTAGCATCAGCTTGTATCCATCTAACTAAAAGTTGGTTGTACTTGTATCCATCTAACTAAGTTTAAAATATCAACTATATATTTAAAATTACTTGTTTATAGAGAACTGCTTGTAATATGAGTCATTTTATTTCATGATTTTGGAACCTAACCTAGCTAGAGATCTTGAGAGACATTTGTAATTTAAATAGATGTAAATGGTTTGAAGATATTAAATAGAATTTTCTTTTCTTGAAAAAAATTTCATGTAGAACGACAGTAGAAATAAGCAGACCCAACCAAAAAGTTAGGCAGGAAATGAAATGAAAATTAAATTTTAAGAACTCTAATGAAGTGTTATGTTGTTTCCATTTTAATTTGCTCTTTATTGGCTCGGGCATTTAATAATCAATTAGGCAAATGGATTATCAACTGATAACGACTTGTGATATCTTTTGATTTTGGCTATCCATCGAGTTATCCATAACCCTTGGAAAATAGGAAAAAATCGAATGATTTTTTTGGACATGTGGCGTCATTTTATTCTTTTCAAATAATAAGGAAGAAATTTTCTTGAAGCATGAAACTTAGACATCGAGACAAAAATGTTGTTTTGGTTGGAGCTTCTCTAATATAGAAAAAAAAAACTACTACATATGAAAAGAAAAAAAATGAGGAATTCGCTCATATTGAGTAGACAAACCCGAATTAAGAATGAGAGAAATTTTTAAAAAAGTAAAAGTGGAGACAAGAATATTTTTTTATATACATGTTTCTTTAACTGTGTTCATGGATGATGGATCACAAAAACATTTCATATACATGTAAGAGAATTTTTGCGATTTTCATAGGTTGCGATTTCAAGCAACTGCTTGATAAAATTACATTATGTGTCTCCAAGTTTTTCAGTTTAGCAATTTTTTGGCTACCATAATTCAACGTTTCAAACATACAACCTAGCTTATGGTAAGGATAATCCGATAAATTTGCCTGTTTTTTTTTTTATTGAAACTTGAAAATATGGAGCTTCTTTAGTGTATGCACAGGTCACGAATTTGTTGGTCAAATAGACCTAACGGTCACATGTTAAACACGTGAACACTCACATACAAAGCATGCGAGTACCGGTTTCAGATAGAATTAAATCCTATGATAACCCCCACGTGTTAAACACGTGATTTCACTTGCCGCATTCTTGTGGCAGCGCTTACATGCAAAGCACGTGAGCGCCGCTACCATATATGTATATGGCAGCGCTCATGTGATAGTACGTGAAGGCTCCAACTTAAAATGCTTCCATCTGATCGAGTTAAATTCTATAGGATAGAATTAAATTCTATTTGGGAAATATTTTTCCTGATCTTTTTAATACAGAAAGATCTTTTCTCTAACAGAAAATCTTAGATATAAAATCCAATGGTGATAAAATCACCAATTAAACTATCTAATAGAATAAAAATTCTATGTCAGGAAATATCTTCCTAATCTTGTTAAACTGACAAGATATTCATATGATAAAATAAAAATTCTATGTTAAGAAAATATCTTCCTAATCTTGTTAAACTAACAAAATATTCATATGATAGAATAAAATTCTATGAATAGGAAAATATCATTCTAATTTTATTAAACAAATAAGATATCCATATAATAGAATAAAATTTTATCTTAGAAAAATATTTTTCTAATCTTGTTAAATAAACAAGAATGATTTTCCCTGTAAAACAGAGAGCTCTTGAATAAAAAATCCAACAGTGATTATAAAATTCACCGGTTGATCTTTAAGATCATTTTGATTAATTATGAAATCAATTATGATCGCTCAATGAGAGATTTTCTCAACATATTGATTTTTCTCTTCTCCTATAAATAGAAGCAAAGAGATCAAATATAAGGGAGGAGATCCCCCATAAATTCCGGTAAAAATATAGAAGGCTTTTCAAAACGTTTCACAAACAACAGAGAATTTAATTCTCAATAAAGAAGAAAGATCCTACTCCTCAAAATCCTAAGTAAAGAAAAAACAGAGATCAAAATATGTTCTTTACCTATCATACCATATCTAAGGGTTTAACCCTTTAAAAGAACTTAGTTTTTTCTCTGAATCTGAGATCTATAAGACAAGTCTTCCACAAGTTGAGAATTTAATTCTCACCGGAAGGATTTTGTTTTTGATAATCAAACATTCATGGAAGTATAAGGCTGAACATAAAGAAGATGAGGTCCATAAATACTCCAGGAACTTAGTTATTTAAGAACCCGATCCAAAATTCTCAAAATAGTGATTTTGGTGATCGTTAATGGTCAAAATACTATTAACAGAGATTTAACCGATCTGAAAACATGAAAATGAAAACATTGATAAAAGAACATAGAGAAGATAGAGTCCATAATATTCCAGGAACTTAGTTCCTTCAAATCAAGAATGTAGTTCTTAAAAAAACCGATCTCAGATTCTCAATCGTTAATGGTCAAAACATCATTAACATATATTTAAGTTCTCTAAAAATATCAACAGCGATTAAATCCTTAAAGAACTTAGCGCCTCACGTGAAAAGCATGTAAGCACCCAAGACCAAGTTGCATAGCGCCTCACGTGAAATACACGTGAGCGCCTGCAAAATTAGTGCTTAGCACTAGTGCAGCACCTCACGTGAAATACACATGAGTGGTAAAACTTAGCGCCTCATGTGAGCACTTAAAAGGAACCAAAACTGAGCGCCCCACGTGAAACATGTGAGCGTCAGACAGTCAACGCCTCACGTGAAACACACGTGTGCGCCTGAAAAAATTAGTGCCTTGCATTAGTGCAGCGCCTTGCGTGAAACACACGTGAGCGCCAAAACTTAGCGCCTCACGTGAAACACACATGAGCGTTCAAAAGAAGTCAAAGATGAGCGCCTTACGTGAAACAGACGTGAGCACCAGACACTCAGTGTCTCACGCGAAACACACGTGAGCGCCAGAGAAAAATTAGTGCTTAGCACTATTATAGCGCCTCACGTGATATACACGTGAGCGTTATATGCAACTGAATGTTTAGCACTGCTGGGCGTTACAGAAATCCAATCTTAACCCAAATTGGCTAAGCTTATGTTCGTGATATCCAAACTGATTTCCAAACTGATCATACTCCCATACATGACTAACGATCTTCATCCCATATTTTCTAAGTTAATCTTAGTCTGACTAATGATTCTTGGATGATCCATCACGATTCTTTATCTCAAATACGAGATTTGGTTCAAGGGTACATCTCTTCACACCTCTAATATTGTAACGACTCTGATTTTACTGTACGAAAAATTTCAAGTTAATGTACATAATGGAGTTGCAAGCCTGAGTACAAGTTATAAATTTAATTTGTTTAAGAACAGCAAAAATCAACTTGTAGCTTACTGGTAAAGCCTTGCACTGCTGTGACGTAGCCCCTGTGTTCGAATCCCATCAGCCACATATTATTTTTTCTGAACTTTTCTTTTAAACTTTTTGGAAGCCCAAAAGTTTACACGTGCTCTGCACATAAGAAATGAAAATACAGAAAATTAAATATGTGTAAAATGTTGTGTACACAGCCAAGGACACGTGGCACAAATCCCAAGGCCCATCTCCTAAATTGGACCGGCAAGATTGGGAGTTTGGCCGGCGACGGCGGGCGTCCGTAGGGGAAAGTCCCCGTGTCTTGCACACAAAACCCTTTGGCCTACCCCATTAACCCCATACTGTTTGTTTTCTCTGCAAATTAACAGAGACTTCAATTTCATCCATTAATCCAATTTTTAATGCATTTTAATTTATTCTTTCAATTCCAAAACCCTAATTCTACATTATAAATACAACCCCATACCCTAACCCCTCCTCATTCTGAAAATTCTAGTAAAAAATATCAAAATTTTCTAAGTATAAGTCGAGTTGAAGTGGAGTTAGCCAAAGAACAATTTCCGATGAGGATTCGAGACAATTCCGGCGACCCCGCAACACCACAACAACTTCAACCTCTTCCTATCTCTATTCTTAACCCAAGTCACTAGTAAGTCCCATTCCTTATTCTACTCTTTCATCTTAAAAAGTCTCTTTTCATAAAACATGTCGGAAGTGGAGTTAATACTGATACCTTCTTTAAAATATTATAAAATCCACTTTTTCTTGTATGTTCTTCATGAATATTCTTACATCATACTTGTTAATCATGAAACTAATAATTAGAAACAAATTTTCACCTTAAAATATCATGTTATATAATTTTAACCTAGCTTTTACGTTTAAATACCATGAATTTTGAATTACAAAATTTCATTAAAATACCTTGAACTATAAAAACCCATTTTTTTGAATTGTATTATCAAACTCTTTACACTTATGCCTCTACAACCCATTTTGGGGAACCCGGTATTGGATGGTGCGGATTATCGCACATCCTCGGGACTAGCAGAGCGAGATGCAGACCTTCTCACGGAGCATTCGGTCTCGAAAGAATTTTAATACGATTTTTTAAGAAAAACGGGATTTTCTAATCAATAATAAAAATTAATTTTTTTAATATATAAATATTATCAAATCACATATTTTCAAGATATAATAAAAATTCCATGTTTTCTAGAAAATAAAAGAATGATAAGTTTTATCAAAATACCATCAAGTATCAATACAAGACAAACCTTACACTAAATATCTTGAATTATTCAGGCTATGTAAATATTCACTAATATATCTCACTTTTTAAAATTCACATCCATGAAAACCCTAAATAATAAAAGTAAATACTCGAGATTTATTTTGAAAGTATATAAAATATTTTTGATAAAACCCCCTCAAGTTATATAAATTACATTAACGATCTTAGTAAATATAGGTTTAAGCGGGATTAATTCTCTTGAGCCTTAGCGAGCCGGAGAAAGTGAGTGCTTGCCTATTTAAGGTAGAAAACTAAAATGGTGTTATCAATGGTAATTGTCTTGGAAAAAAACACAAATCCTGCCGTCCATGTGCAACAGTTACCGATAACTCCTAAACTTAATTCAGGAACCAAATCAGTTCTAATTGTCTGACTCAAGTCTGAGTCCAAATCAATCTGAATCCAATCCAAACATGAATCCAATTCAACATGAATCCAATATACCAAACATATATATTTGAACTTGAACATAAATACCAGAACAATATCAACATGCAACATGACTTGACTTGACCGAATCATGGTTATGACTTGACTACATGACTACTTGATACATCCTGAAGCCATTTATATGAACAACTTATATCCATGATCTCGGCAAGTCTGAATAACTACAATCTATACAATATACATTACGTGGTTTAACGGGGTAGACTGGTACGGAATGTATTAGAAGTGGAACGAGATGGTCACTAAAAGACACCTACCTGAATATCTGTGCCGTTGTCCCGTCGGTTTTGACGGGGCCTTGTACTTCCGATTACCATAGTCCACGGAGCAAGTTGGACTCCTCTCGTATACACCGATACTTTCTGTACCAAGCTATAAATAACTACGTTAGTATAACAAACATATACCTGTTTATATTACCAGTTCTCTCCTCTTTACTTGTCTATTCCATCCTTATCTTTGGGACTTACCGAGCGTTAGTTCGCTGACGACATTCCTGTTTCTTTCTTTCTTTGGAATGTTCGTCTGAAGGACCCGGCTCTCAGGAGATCGAGCCCAGCCAGGAGTACTTGGAGCAAATTGAGGCCCAGATAAATTTTTAGATTACCTGTACTTATTTCTTTTCATTGTATGCTATTATTTAGGTATTGCTTTTTGTAACAACCTTAAACTTTTTGTACAGAATTTTTTCAAAAATACATAAATGAATACCTAAGCCTGAGCACAAGTTATAAATTTGATTTGCTTTTGAACAGCAAGAAAACACTTATAGCTCATTGGTAAAGTTTTGCACTGCTGTGACGTAGCCCCTGTGATTGAATCACCTCGGCCACATATATTTTTAATTAATTTTTCTTTTAATCTTTTAGAAGCCCAAAGGTTTACACGTGCACAACACGTAAAATGAAAAGTCACAAAATAATCAAACACGTGTATTGAGTTATACCAAGCGACAGGGTCACGTGGCGAAGATCCCAAGCCCCCTCACTGGATTTGGACCGGCGAGATGAGGCATATGACCGGCACCTCCGGGCCCTCCATAGGGGATGCTCCCTAAATTTTAACCCTACACCCCTTGGACTCCCCCCACTACTCCTATGCTGTTTGATTTCTCTGCACATTTCCAGAGAATTAAAAATGGGCATTAATGCACATTTTAATGCACATTTTAATTCTATTTTTCATTATCCTAAACCCTACCCTTTCCTATAAATACCACACCACATTTCACCCCTCCTCATTCAGAATTTCATTACAAAAACTCTCTAAAATTTTCAAGTCCCAAGTTGTACAAGTGGAGTTAGCAAGAGGCGAAGTTCCGATGACGTTTCGAGGAGAATCCGGCGACGAAACGATGTCCCGATTCCGAAAGCTTTCTCTTTCTCCTTTCTTTCTTAATAACCAGTAAGTCCCCTCTCCCCTCCTCTTTTACTATTCTAAAACTTCTCATTTTCAAAACTCGTATGAAGCAGAGTTATTCCGGCTTTCAATTCTCCTTTCTTTAAAAATCTAATTTTTCTTAATAAAAAACGTACAAATTTTTACTAGATTGTTTAGTAATCATAAACAAATATATTAGAACAAGTTTCATCTCAAAAGAATTCATGTTGCAACTTTTATTTCACTTTTACAGTAAAATACCATCATGTTACATACAACTTATAATTGTTCAATTCAACTGTATTACCTTTAGAAAACTCACGAAGTAATGACCTACTTCATCACAACACACATTTTTGATATAGCACGATGAATTTTGGGACTCTGGTTTATGGGAAAATACGATTTTACGAATAGATACCTTAAACATTAAAAAACCGTTTTCTTTAAAAAGTGTGTTATTTAATTCCGTGCAATTGCGTCTCTACAACCCATTTTGGGGAACCCCGATCGGTATGGTGCGGGTTATCGCACATTCTCGGGCATAGTTGAGCGAGATGCAGACCTCTGCAAGGAGCATTCGATCTCGATTAAATTTTGATGCAAATTTTAAGAAAATGAGATTTCTACAAAATAAATAAACTTTATTTTTATTATATATATATATAACTATTATCAAAATATCTATTTTAAATATAATATATGAATATTCCATGTTTTCTAAATTAAAAGAATCACAAATTCATGAAAATACCATTATAATTCAATACAAATTCCAATATTTCATTAAAATACCATATACAATGAAAACTAGATTCTACCCACTAGAAAATTTCACTTTTATAAAATATACATTTATGAAAACCCTAAAGACGATAATTAAATACTTGAGGTGTATTTTGAAAATATATCAAAACTATTTTTACATAAACCCCCTCAAGTTATACTAAATTACAATAAGGATCCTAGTAAATATAGGTTTAAGCGGGACCGGTTCTCTTGAGCCTCAGGGAGTCGGAGAATATGGGTGCTTGCCTATCTAAGGTAGACAATCTAACAACGGTGTTATCAACACCGTAACCGTCTGGAAAAAGACACAAATCCTGCCGTACATGCGCAACAGTTACCGATAACTCCAAAACAATTAGCACTTCAATTCTGTTTAAAAGTCTGATTCAGTTCGAGTCATGGTCAAATCTGATTACAATCCGACTTGAATTCAATTCAAGTATAACTGCAATACAACATGAATCCATGAATGCCAGAATACAATCTATAACAACATGAACATGACCGAACCGAACCATGAATATACTCTAATTACATGACTATCCATTTATATCCATTCCGTTTACTGATATCATGGTTTCGGAAAGTCTTCCATTTACTACAAGACAAGACAATACAATCAGTACAATCAATACAATAAACATTACGGGGTTTATAAAGGGGCAGACTGGTACGGAACATGTTAAAGGTGGCACGAGGTGGTCACTAAAAGACGTAATTACATTCATGTCGTTGTTCCATGGTATTATCGACGGAGCCTTATACTATGGGTTACTAAAGTCCACGGTGTAAGTTGGACTCCTCTCGTATACTGGCATATTCTGTACCAAGCTACAACAACTACGTTAGTATAACAAATATAACATATCTACTTCACCTGTTCTATTCTCTGTCTATTCTTCTTCTTCTTTCTTTGGGACTTACCGAGCGATTGTTCGCCGACGACATTTCTATTTCTCTTCTTCTTTGGAATGTTGTCAGGAGGATCCGACTCACTGGAGATCGAGCCTATTTCAGAAGTCTTGGAGCAGTTCACAGAAGATCCTGAGCATTGACTTTACTTGTACTTACTTTTCATTCAGTTCATGTCATTGTTTAGGCATTGCATTCCAGACTTGTATTTATATTTCCAGTTGTATTGTAAAGAAATGTTGAATAAATAAAAGTTGCTATTCATTTATATTCCTGTCTCTTGTGTAAATTTTACTTTATATTGCTTAGATTCGCTTAGCGTGTTTACTTCTGAGTAAATACATAGCGGACTCAGTCGCGTCCCTTTGCCCGTACATCGGGAAGCGGGACGTGATATGTTTTGTTGGCGGCCATGTTCCCCTCCGAACGGCGGCCAAGACGACGTAGGGACGTCTTGCCTGAGATTCGGGGCAGATGCTATTTGGTGCTATCCGTCCACCTCTCCGAAGATGCCAAGTTGATTTATGGCACCGTGTATCGGAGGTTTGAACGGATACGGCCGATGTAGCAGACTTCGTCAGATCCCCCCTTGCTTGAGGGGTTTTTGATTGTGGGGACGCTCTTCCCTGCAGGCGCAAGCCCCTGCAGTTAATTACGCTACCGCATCGCGGTAACAACTTTCTCTTTCTCCAGAATTTCACTTCGTGTCGTGGGTGTTTGTTTTATTTGTGGTTGCCCGTGGATTGTATATGGAGACTAATTTATGTCGTCGCCCGTAGGACGTGGATTGGTCCAAATCCGTATTTTCTTAGATTTGGGTTTGGTGTTTTGGTTTAAGGATGCGTTAGCCCTATTTAAGGCTAAGATCAACTTAAACTTTTGTTAAGAATACGTTAGCCTAATCTCCAGACTAAGATCAACTTAACGGGATCGTTTGGATCCGACAAGAGAGCAATTGGCTCTATTGTTTAGTTTAATGATGTTGCGGTCGATTTCCAGTTTAGGGACATGGTGGTCCATCATTCCCATTTGGGGACGAACATTAGTTTAAGGACATTTCGGTCCAACGTTCCCGTTTTGGGACGAATATTAGTTTAGGGACGTTTCGGTCCACGAGTTTAAGGACCCTGCAGTCCGTGTTGATGTATGATTGTCGGGACCCGTCACCTTTCTGACGTCGTTGAAGGATTACAACGATAGGAGTCAGAGGAGTTCGGAGATGTACCCTCGAACCGGATGTAAACTGATTTAGGAGAGCAGCCGTGCTCAGTCAATTTAATTTGAGGACTTACGGCCATGATTGGGCTAAGTCCAGTTGAGAATATTCAACGTTTTTATCTTTGTCCTATTAGGCCTGTGCTAGGGCTTTGCCCCTTGTTTAATAATGCACTGCATTTTGTTTGGCCTATTAGGCCCCCTTTTGATTGGGCTGTGCCCTTTATTTATGATGCAGAGCATCCATTTTTGTTTGGGCTCTGCCCTTTTTAAAATAATGCATAGCATTTTATTAGGCCTGTTAGGCCCTTTTAATTGGGCTTGGCCCTTCTGCAAATAATGCAGTGCATTAATTATTTGACAGTGGCTTGTCAGGCGCTTTGCGCCAATTATTGGGCGCAAGAGCATGTGGAGGTGACACGTGTCACGCTAGCGCAGTGTGCCGCGCCAGTGTGCTGTGTTGTTGCGCTGTGGCACGCTATGATGAGTTGCGCCAACTTCAAAGAGCAATGCTCTATCTTAAAAGCGCATAGCGCAAGTTATTCTGGTGTTGACACGTGGCGCTCTCTGGTGGTTTGCGCCAACTCAGGAGCGCAACAGTGCAGATTTACAAGTGCAAGGCACTGTTTTAGTATCTTGATCCAATTTTGGATTCAAGAAAAGAATCTTTAAGATTCCAAAACCAATGGTTCATAAAAATATGCAAGGCACTTTGTTATTTTTTTTTTTATTGAAGAACTTTGATCTTGTTCTTAGATCAATGATCTATTCAGAAGAAATTCTTCTTTTTTTATTCAAAGGTTTTACCTTTCTCTCTTTTTGAGTTCTTCTCAGAATCCTTTTGAGGATTTCTCTCTGTGTTGTTGATTGATTTTGAGTTAGGGTCTAGGGGCCTTTTTATAGTGCCAATAATTTGTTGAATTGGTTAGAGAGATCTTTCTCTGAGTGATTTGGGGATTTTTCCCATCGTTGGATGTTTGATCCAAGGGCTTCTGTTTTACAGAAGGCAATTTTCTTGTTTTTAACAAGATTGAGAAAGATCTTTCAGAATTTTAATTCTGTTTGACGCAAACGCACCAGCGCTTGATATGGCCCTTGCGCAACTGCGCTGACACGTGTCGCGCAGCGCAGCGCTTGCGCAACTGCGCCGACACGTGTCGCGCAGCGCACAGCGCAGCGCAACTGCGCTGCCACGTGTCGCGCGGCGCAGAGCGCAAGTCAGCTGAAGCGTTGCTTCTTTAAATTTTATTTTAAATAGAGCCTTACTCTGATTGAGTGCGCTGCCCCGGGCGCAATGCTCCCTGCGCTGGCGTGTCTCAATTTGACACGTGGCGCGTTGCGCATAGCGCAAGAAATCTGAAGCGTTGCTTCGTTTCCCGTCTTGGAATTTGAACAGAGCTTTGCTCTGATTGGGGTAAACAAATGCCCCCCCACCGATGCGCTTACGTGGCCCCCAAACGTGAGCGCAGCGGTGGCGGAATTCCAGCCGTCGCGGCAACCTTTGGAAGTTGAAAGGGCATTTGATGCCTATAAATAGGACCTTTGGTCCCTTAGATGATTATTATCTCTTCATAAGAATTTTGTTCAGAGCCATGCTCTTTTGTTTAAGCACTTTTTAAAAGTTCAAACTCCAGAGAATTTTAGGTAAAAATTGATTTGGATTGAGTTAAATCAATTTTAAGAGCGTTGCTCTCAATAGATCCCTGATCTAAAGAAAACCCATTTAGGGTTTCACTTAGCAGAGCTTTGCTCTAAGGGGGTCTAAAGAGAACTAAAGGGAACCCTATTAGAGTCCCATTAATAGAGTTCTGCTCTATGAAAGATTTTTCTTGTATATTCCTGATTCACCAATGGAGTTTTGCTCTTTCCAAATCATATAGAAGAACTCTTAAGAGTTTTTTCATAGATCCTGGTGGTTAGAGATGACGTTCTATGAATTATACTGTCTTGCTTAATCAGGTCGTCTGCTAATTTTGTTAGGTTTCTTTTACAGAAGTAATGGACGCCTATATGTACGATCTTAACGAGATCATTTCTTACGGGGACATCCGCCGACTCGGCCGTTCTCAGAACCGAGAATTTACTAACGCCGAGTGTGCCGAAATCATGAGCCGCTTCGACGCGATAATGGTCAACTGCTTCCTCGACGCTCCCCTCTATTGAAGCTTATTGTGGGAGCAATTTGGGGAGCGCTTCCCGTATTCTTTACCGGCGTGCCGCTTAGAGCATTGGACGCCGCCGAGAACAAGGTGCACTCAGTGTACCTGATGAACTTAATCTCGAAGAGACGGCGAGACAATCTCATCGATCTCTTGCACGAAGCTTTTCAACAGTCCGCCATTCTTGCTGCTTATCGGAGGGTGGAGGACATCAATGAGGATCCCGACGCCCGTGCTCGCGAAAGGAAGCACACCTGGATGGTTCGCCAAGCTTGGAAAGTCTTGGACAAGGCCACTTTCGAGTTCCTCAATCCTTGTCCAGGATCCGAGGTTTTGCCATTGTAATGATCCGGACAATGTCTTTGTTTATTTCTTTATGATTGTAAGAACCCTTTGCCATATGAATGGAAATTTTTTTTATTTCAGCTTGTCTTATTTCTCGTTCTGAGTCTTTTGCATATGCATGAATGGATATGTCTCGAACGCTTGATCAAATGCAAATCGGATGTTCTTTCCGTCGCTTTCTTCTTTCTTTTATTGCCAACATGTTACTTTAGTAAACATGGTCGATGGATGATAGAGCGAGCATTCTGTATTGGCTCCTTCAAGAGGTAATGAGGGCTTAGGACGCAGGTTCAGATCTGCTGTCTAAGACTTTTCAACTTTATGAGCCGTAAGGGTCTCATAAAGACTTTTCTCCCTACGGATCGAGAGGATCTCGTAGGTGTATTTTCTCCTTAGGGATCATGAGGATCCCTAAGTGTGTTTTCTCTTATAAGTCATAAGGATCTCATAAGGGAATTTTCCCTCTCACGAGTCGAGAGGACTCATAAGCGGTTGTTTCCCTCCTTGTCGAGATTCGACTTTGGAGAGTGAGACCCGTGGATAGTGTGCAAGAGACCGTTTTGGACCGACTTGCAGGGTCCCAGTGCTTAGGAAACAGGTTTCTTTTATGCCCACTGCCTAAGGCTTTATCTCACGAGTCGAGCCGCATCGGGAAGTTCTCGCAAAGACATCAATTTCTTCACAAGTCGAGACGAATCGAGCATTTCTCGCAAGAATATCCTAACGTCACAGTTAACCTCTGCTCTTTACGACAGAAGTCCGTTAGGGTCTGTGGTACTAGGGTTTTGCCCGTCGTACCGTCACATTGGCTGATATATCCCTCGATAGGCAATTGTGCCGTTCGAGTAGCCCTGCGACTGCCGTGTCTCTGATCCCTTCGGGGGCTGGACAAGACGTCTTCAAGCAATCCTCCTAGGTAGTTTGACCGTCGGAAGAGCAAGCGTTAGGAATTTTGCCATGCCGCTTTTTACTTGAGGTTAGGCTCATTTTGGAGAGCCCCGAGTCATAACCACTCCGCGCTGGTGTGGGATGATCTCCGATAGTCTTTCAGGTTTTATGTGAGTTGCCGTCAAGACCCTGAAGCTAGGAATTTGGCCTTTGCTTTGTTTGCTGGCATCGCGTCTGCTGTATCAAGACGAATATCGCGGTTGTCTCTAGGTTGTTGGTGAACCGTCAAGGTTTGGAACTAGGGATTTTGCCGTGGCTCCGTTAGTTTGATTGTCGCGTCTGATCCCTGCTGGAGGAAGAACGCTGGGGTGACATCTCGTCTACTGTATCGAGACGAACGTCGGGGTGGAGCTGGGATTTTGCCGTGGCTCCGTTTGTTTGATTGTCGCGTCTGATCCCTGCTGGAGGAAGAACGCTGGGGTGACATCTCGTCTACTGTATCGAGACGAACGTCGGGATGGAGCTGGGATTTTGCCGTGGCTCTGTTTGTTTGATGATGTTGCGTCTGCTGTGTCGAGACGAACATCGAAGTGGTGACCATTCCGCACTGGTGTGAGATGATCTCCAGTTGTCTTTCAGGTTTTATATGACTCGCCGTTAAGACCTTGAAGCTGGGAATTTAGCCTTTGCTTCGTTTGCTTTGTCACGTCCGAATCCTGTTGGAGGAAGAACGCTGGGATGACATCTCGTCTGTTGTAACGAGACGAATGCTGAGGTGGAGCTGGGACTTTGCCGTCACTCCGCTTTACTGACCATGGGGTCTTCCGTTGGCGTTGTATCTGCATCTTGATGGACTGTGAAGGAACGCCGTTGTTAACATCCCGTCTGCTGTATTAACATCTCGTCTGCTGTATCGAGAGGTTTGTTGAGATGAAGCTGGGATTTTGCCGTCGCTTCATTTTGTTTCGACCACGAGGTCTTTTGTTGGCGTTGTATCTGCATCTTGATGGACTGCGAAGAACGCCTTTGTTGATTCTTAGGCCGTCAATATTGCCGTTAAGATTTGGAACTAGGGACTATGGCCGTGGCTCCATTTCATTGCGACTCTGAGGTCGTTTGTTGACGTCATGTCTGCATCTGGTTGGAGTGAGGAGAAACGCCGTTGGTGATCTCTAAGTTGTCGATATCAACGTCGAGACCCTGAAATTAGGGATCTCCTTTTGCTTCGTTTGTTGACATTGTGTCTGCAATATTGCAACAAATATCAAGGTTGTCTTTAGGTTGTCTATGAACCGTCGAGATTTGGCTTCGCTTTCTTATGGAGCCTGTTGGGAAGGTATGGTTCCCTTTTTGTTTGTGCCCCTGGATTGTATACAGGGATCGATATGATCTCACCTGTAGGGCAAAAGTTTCATTCTTTCATTTTTTATATTATTGTTTTATTTCCGCGATGCTCTATCATTTCAGCTTTTATATCGCGAAGGTCGCGATTGCCCAATCATTTCGGCTATTTTTCGCGGTGCCCAATCATTTCGGCTATTTATTTTATTTTTACTCGCTGCTTTTTTTTTATTGCGAGTTGCCCAATCATTTCGGCTATTTTGTGTGCATACGTTTTTACTTGCTGCTTTTTATTGCAAGTTGCCCTATCATTTCGGCTATTTCATATGCATGTATGGCTCGCTGATTTTTCTATCGCGAGTGTGGAACTTGGAATCTTGATACCAATCCTAGCATCAGCATCGCTACAACTGGGATATTGCCAGGAGTGAATCATCATTTGCCATTAAAGGGCTTGGAATTTGATACCGGTTTAGGCATCAACATCGCTACAACTGGGATATTGCCAGGAGCGAATCATCATTTGCCTCTGTCAATATTTGAACAAAGGTGGCTTAGTAAACAGGGTTAGGATCCTGTCGACTAAGGCTTTTGACTTCATGAGCCGTAAGGGTCTCACAAAGGTATTTCTCCTTACAAGTCGTGAGGATCTTGTAGGTGTGTTTTCTCCTTAGGAATCGTGAGGATTCCTAAGTGTATATTCCCCTGAAAGTCGTAAGGATCTTACAAAAGGGTTTTCTCCTTATAAGTCGAGAGGATTTATAAGGGTTGTTCACCGTATGGACATATCCCCAGTCACGGGTGGGACTTGGTTAGGGAAATGTTTATTCGCGCCCGTGGATTGTATACAAGGGTCAGTATTGAGCCACTTGTAGGGCAATATCGAAGGTTGTGGGAGTTGCTTAAGAACAGGTTAAGGCTTCTGTAACTTAAGACTTTCAAATCTTATGAGCTGTGAGGGTCCCATAAGAGAGTTCTCCTTACGAGTCGTGAGGATCTCGTAAGTGTAATTTCTCCTTAGGAATCGAGAGGATTCTTAAGTGTGTTGCTCCCTTGTGAGTCGTAAGGATCTCACGCAGGTGGTTTCTCCCTACAGGGTCGAGAAGACCTTGTAAGTGTCTTTTAACGAGGTTGCGCCCTTTCGGGTTTTCACAAACACTCGCCGGTAGCCCTGCTGTTTTTACTCACGGAGCCCTTTCGGGTTTTCATCCGTGCCCATTTTGCTTATGGACATACCGTTTTTTTATTCTTTTTATTCCTCTTTTTTTTTAAAACGAGATTGCGCCCTTTCAGGTTTTCACAAACACTCGTCGGTAGCCCTGCTGTTTTTTACTCACGGAGCCCTCTCGGGTTTTCATCCGTGCCCTTTTTGCTTATGGACATACCGTCTCTTTTTTTTATTCTTTTTATTCTTCATTCTTTTTTTTATCTCGTCAGCCTGAGGATGCTGCGGTAGTAGTTTAAAGACGTTTCGGTCATCAGCTAGTTTTAGGACGTAGTGGGTCGTCATTAGTTTAAAGACGTTTCGGTCCACCGTCGCCGTATTTGAGGCGAAGCTCTAGTTTACTGACTTTTCGGTCTATGGGGCTTTCTCTATGACTGAGCATGATGCCCCCGGCGTGTCCGTCTTCTTTGGAGTGTGCGGTTGTGGTGGGCCCACCTTCCAGTTTTCGGAGATGACGAACTTGCCCTGTTGGTATTGGTCTTCAACCCAGTTTTTGAAGACGTAGCAATCCTCGATCAGGTGACTTACCGTTTGGTGGTAAGGGCAATAATTGAGATCGTTAACATCGCCTGGCCGCAACGGACGTTTTAGACTCGGCAGATTGATGAGTCTGTTGCGCACTGCCAGCTCGAACAGTCTCCTTGTTTTATCTTGAGGAAACGAGTAAGGACGTTTCAACTTTTCCTGGAGGGGTTGCCGCTTGTTGTTTCGGCAAACAACCGGTGTAGGGCCGCTCGATTGCTGTTGAGTATTGGCTATGAGGGCTGTTTTTCCCTTCTCTTTATCCTTTTTGTTCGCTCCCTTGTTTACGGGGCCGAGATTTTTTCCGAGTAGCGTGCGATTGCACGGCTGAACGTTCTCGCAACTTCTCAATTCTCTCATTTTTGAAATGGATTCCTTGAGGAGAGGGTTGAGGGCAGCTTCTTCGTCAGAGTCACTTCCAAAGGTGATAATTTGCAATCCCTTGGAGTCGGCTATATGACAGTCGTCGTCGGCTCTTTTGCGCTCATCTATCGCATTTTTCTGATGTCTACGAGCTTCACACTTTGTCCTGTTGAAGTATTGCTTTTGAGCGACATATCCTTACCACCAACACTTAAAGGAGTCGCAGTTTTCAGTAGGATGTATGATCTTCTGATGATATAAGCAGAAGTTAGGATGCATCTCTACTCCACCGAGAGTATTTTCTTCAGAGGGCGGTAGCTTCATTCCTAATGATAGGGCTTTGGCGAACCTTTTCCTCGTCTTGAATTTGTTTTTATCCACAGCGGATGACTTTTGATTTGACGGAAGTGCCTCGACTCTTTGGTCTAGTAGTCGGTGTTTGGCTCCTTCCAGTATGGCCATCTCACGTTCTTGATTGGCTTTAATTTTCAGACGAATCTCATTCAGGAAGGCATCGATCAACTCGTTTGACGGCCGCAGAATTTCTGGTTCAGGATCCGCCCTCGGTTTCTCGGCGCAAGGAGTCTCTTCATCATCTATCAATGAGTAAGAGATCACATGACAACTTGCCACATAATTCTCAGATCCATCTGATGAGTCTTCTCCATCCTTTTCGTCCTCAACAAAAGAGCAAGCTGCCCCAGGCGTGTCCGTCTTCCTTGGAGTGTGCGGTTGTGGCGGGCTTACCTTCCACTTTTCAGACAGCGCGAACTTGCCTTGTAGGTACTGATCCTCAATCCATCCCTTAAAGACGAAGCAGTCCTCGATCGGGTGACGTACCGTGTGGTGGTAAGGGCAATAATCGGGATTATTGAGATCGCCTGGCTGCAACAGACGTTTTGGACTCGGCAGATTGATGAGTCCATTGCGCACTGCCAGTTCGAACAGTTTCCTTATTTTATTGTGAGGAAACGAGTAAGGACGTCCCAGTCTCTCCTCGAGGGATGGGCGTGGACGCACGTTGTTTTGGCGAACAACCGGCTTTGAGTTGCTTGGTTGTTGTTGAACATTGGCGACGACGATCGCTTTTCCTTTCCCCTTCTCCTTTCGAGAGTCCGGTTTTGGAGGAGACGGTCCATGGCTCATCTGGTCCATTTGGGCTAACTTGTCGATCAGGGCCTGGAAGGTGGTCGGCCTGAAGAGCATCATGAATTGCGAGATGGTCGCTTGCGGATCAAGAGTGCCCACGAACATGCCTACCGCAGGTGGCTCTTCTATGCGTTGTTCGCATTTTGACCATAGGTTCCGCCATCGTGTTGCGTATTGGTCCCACGTTTCGCCGGGCCTTATCCTGGCATTTATTAGTGCTGTTATCGGGGTGCGTTCACTAGCACTCGCGAATCTTTGTGTAAATAGTAATTCTATCTCCGCAAATGTTTTGACAGAGTCGTTAGGTAGCTCCGAATACCATTCAAAGGTTGTTTCTGCTAAGCTGCCGACGAATTGGCGAAGCAACAATTTGTCATCGCTTCCAGTATTGCCGCATAAGGCCCTGAATTGAGCGACATGCTGATGCGGATTCCCTGTCCCTTTATATATGTGGAACTTAGGGATCGTATATCCCAGCGGGTAACTAATTTGGTCATATCAGCCCGGATAGGGTCGTCCGGTTCTAACAATTTGCCCAGCCGCTTCATTCGCCTGATGAACCCGTATTTGCTGAGCTATATAGTCGTCTAGCGCGGCCTTGAAAATGGTTTCATCTTTGGCTGTTGAAAGAGCCGGCGGAGGATTAGATGTCTCCCCTCCGTCATCTCTAACAATGATTGGAGGGTCTTCAGCTGGAGGGTCCGGCTGTAATATCATCCCTACCATATCTTGGAAGAGGAGTGCCATCTGTTTTATGTTAGCCGCTTGCTCTGCGGCTTCTTTGTCCTTCTTTTCAAGGACTCTGCGTAAGAAGTCAGCGTCAGTTTCTTGTTCGTAACGCTGCTCTGAGAATACTTCCGAGCTTTCTTTTGGCTCGGTAAGTGCAGCCATCGCAGTCATCATTTCCTGAAGCTTCTGTTGCTGCTCTTGGGCTTTCGTCACGGATCGGGTGAGCGGTCGATGGCCCGTAGAAGCACGGCTTTCCTCCTTTCCGGAAGCCATATAAACAGTGTGCACCACCATGCTCTCAGACCTGGGGCGTTTGTGCTCAGCGCTTTCACGGTTCGCCCTGTTCACAGGGGCTTCTTGCAGCCTCCTTTTCTTTTGAGTGATTGGAGTTGAGGGGGCCGTTGTAGTGGGCACCCAAGTAACTGTTGCTTTTTGTGGCTTGACGGAGTAATCCTTCTCCTGCCGAACCTTCATCTTTTTCTGTCGGCGGAGATAGTTTTCATCAATCACCGACTCTTTAACCTGTCGCCAGACTTTGTAAAATTTTAGAGGACAGCCGTCGAGGGGGTTGCTCTACCTTCTTCTCTGGAGTATTCTTTACAGGTGAAGGAGTTCGTTTCAACACCGCAGTAGGAGAGTTTCTGCGCACCGTGTTCAGCAATTCAAAGCTGTTCCCGGTTAGAACAGCAGTATCGATCCCCACCGTTGGAGCTGGTGGAGTTATCCCAGAGGGGGAGTCGCCCCCAGCCTTCCTCACTCGGCGCCAGTGGCGACGACGAGCGTGTCTCGCGGATGGAGTTGTTTCAGCTATAAGGGTGACTTCGTCATGCCCCCTGTGTTGGTCAGAATTTGCTGGTTTCAGCCTCTTAAAGACCGACGTCCGTTGGATGGGGACGGCCAACCTATCAAAAGCAGACTTCCGAGTAGAGGAAGCAATTTTGGTGATTTCGCCTGGAGCAGCAACCGGAATGGCCAGCCCTGTAAAAGCTGACTTCTTGGAAGGAGGAGCCTTTCTAATGATTTCGTTCGCCTGAGCCGGGATGGTTATTCGCTCTGGGATGGCAGCTTCGGGTATCGCCGGCTTGTAGACGTTCTGGCCCAGTCTGTTGAAAACTGAGGTATTGAAGTTGGGCGACCCGTTGAGAGGGGTCACGGCAGTGGTAAGTCGATTAAAGACTGACTTCTTTGTGGCTTCTTGCAACGTCATTGGGGGATTGAAGCTCATCGGTGGGAGCATGGTCCCGAAGAATAATCCAGTGGTGGCTTGAGTTACCTGCTCCACTGGCCTCTTGAAAAGGGAGGCCGCTTGGGGCCCATAAGTCACTCCTCCAGCAGGGACGGAGCGAGAGTTGCAGTTGCAGGTAGTGCAGTTTGAAGCCATTGATCTTCTGTTTTCTTCTGCACGGAGCAAGACACCAAATCTTAGTATCTTGAATCCACAGGCAACCACAGCAAACCGCGATTTGTTTTCGAACACGACACACGAAGTGTGGACTGGAAAGAGAAAAAGGTCCCACCGGGCGTGCCAGAATCTGTTCCCCTCCGAACGGCGGCCAAGACGACGTGGGGACGTCTTGCCTGAGATTCGGGGCAAATTCTATTTGGTGCTATCTGTCCACCTCTCCGAAGATGCCAAGTTGATTTATGGCACCGTGTATCGGAAGTTTGAACGGATGCGGCTGATGTAGCAGATTTCGTCAGATTCCCCCTTGCTTGAGGGGTTTTTGATTGTGGGGACGCTCTTCCCTGCAGGCGCAAGCCCCTGCAGTTAATTACGCTACTGCATCGCGGTAACAACTTTCTCCTTCTCCAGAATTTCATTTCGTATCGTGGGTGTTTGTTTTGTTTGTGGTTGCCCGTGGATTGTATATGGAGACTAATTTATGTCGTCGCCCGTAGGACGTGGATTAGTCCAAATCCGTATTTTCATAGATTTGGGTTTGGTGTTTTGGTTTAAGGATGCGTTAGCCCTATTTAAGGCTAAGATCAACTTAAACTTTTGTTAAGGATACGTTAGCCTAATCTCCAGACTAAGATCAACTTAACGGGATCGTTTGGATCCGACAAGAGAGCAATTGGCTCTATTGTTTAGTTTAATGACGTTGCGGTCGATTTCCAGTTTAGGGACATGGTGGTCCATCATTCCCATTTGGGGACGAACATTAGTTTAAGGACATTTCGGTCCAACGTTCCCGTTTTGGGACGAATATTAGTTTAGGGACGTTTCGGTCCACGAGTTTAAGGACCCCGTAGTCCGTGTTGATGTATGGTTGTCGGGACCTGTCGCCTCTCTGACGTCGTTGAAGGATTACAACGATAGGAGTCAGAGGAGTTCGGAGATGTACCCTCGAACCGAATGTAAACTGATTTAGGAGAGCAGCCGTGCTCAGTCAATTTAATTTGAGGACTTACGACCATGATTGGGCTAAATCCAGTTGAGAATATTCAACGTTTTTATTTTTGGCCTATTAGACCTGTGCTAGGGCTTTGCCCCTTGTTTAATAATGCACTGCATTTTGTTTGGCCTATTAGGCCCCCTTTTGATTGGGCCGTGCCCTTTATTTATGATGCAGAGCATCCGTCTTTGTTTGGGCTCTGCCCTTTTTAAAATAATGCATAGCATTTTATTAGGCCTGTTAGGCCTTTTTAATCGGGCTTGGCCCTTCTGTAAATAATGCAGTGCATTAATTATTTGACAGTGGCTTGTCAGGCGCTTTGCGCCAATTATTGAGCGCAAGAGCATGTGGAGGTGACACGTGTCACGTTAGCGCAGTGCGCTGCGCCAGTGTGCTGTGCTGTTGCGCTGTGGCACGTGGCACCCTATGATGAGTTGCGCCAACTTCAAAGAGCAATGCTCTATCTTAAAAGCGCATAGCGCAAGTTATTCTGGTGTTGACACGTGGCGCTCTCTGGTGGTTTGCGCCAACCCAGGAGCGCAACAGTGCAGATTTACAAGTGCAAGGCACTGTTTTAGTATCTTGATCCAATTTTGGATTCAAGAAAAGAATCTTTAAGATTCCAGAACCAATGGTTCATAAAAATGTGCAAGGCATTTTGTTATTTTTTATTTATTGAAGATCTTTGATTTTGTTCTTAGATCAATGATCTATTTAGAAGAAATTCTTCTTTTTTTATTCAAAAGTTTTACCTTTCTCTCTTTTTGAGTTCTTCTCAGAATCCTTTTGAGGAGTTCTCTTTGTTTTGTTGATTGATTTTGAGTTGGGGTCTAGGGGCCTTTTTATAGTGCCAATGATTTGTTGAATTGGTTAGAGAGATCTTTCTCTGAGTGATTTGGGGATTTTTCCCACCGTTGGATATTTGATCCAAGGGCTTCTGTTTTATAGAAGGCAATCTTCTTGTTTTTAACAAGATTGAGAAAGATCTTTCAGAATTTTAATTCTGTTTGACGCAAACGCACCAGCGC
The DNA here is from genome assembly GCA_030015575.1 of Agapanthus africanus. Lineage (NCBI taxonomy): Eukaryota > Viridiplantae > Streptophyta > Magnoliopsida > Asparagales > Amaryllidaceae > Agapanthus > Agapanthus africanus. The sequence goes on along the minus strand of CM057350.1, from coordinate 51,765,613 downwards.
TTGACACGTGTCGCGCAGCGCAACTGCGCTGACACGTGTCGCGCAGCGCACAGCACAGCGCAACTGCGCTGCCACGTGTCGCGCCGCGCCGCGCTTGCGCAACTGCGCTTGCGCAACTGCGCTGACACGTGTCGTGCAGCGCACAGCGCAGCGCAACTGCGCTGACACGTGTCGCGCGGCGCAGCGCTTGCACACTTGCGCTTACGCAACTGCGCTGACACGTGTCGCGCGGCGCAGAGCGCAAGTCAGCTGAAGCGTTGCTTCTTTAAATTTTATTTTAAATAGAGCCTTACTCTGATTGAGTGCGCTGCCCCGGGCACAGTGCTCCCTGCGCTGGCGTGTCTGATTTTGACACGTGGCGCGTTGCGCGTAGCGCAATGAATCTGAAGCGTTGCTTCGTTTCCCGCCTTGGAATTTGAACAGAGCTTTGCTCTGATTGGGGTAAACAGGCCCATGCAGGTCAGTTCTGCATGGACATCCAGGTCAATTCTGCATGAAGTTCTAAACAATATAACATAAGAATCAGCAACTAAAAACATTCTTTATATTTCATGTTCCTTGAATCTTACAATTTCATATACTTTGAATCTATACTAACCTTATTTTTCTTTCAAGGTTATGGATTCTCCAAACAATACTAGCACCAACTTCATCAACACACCACCACCTCTACCGCTTACGCCTACTGTTGCTGCTCCGATCAATGAGCAGACGGTATTGCTTGAGGCAATCCGAAGCCTCCCGGAAGGACAGCAGCAACAGACTGCTATCTTACTGAACCGTCCAGGAGCGGAAGCGCCCGGGGTAAAGAAATTCTGGGCTTTGCACCCAAAGCAATTTTCGGGGAAAGAGAGCCCTCTGGAAGTGGAAGAATAGGCTCTGCGTATCAAGGATGATCTGGCAGCAGCACAAGTGCCAGAGATCGCTTGGGTACGAGTTGCGAAGCTGCAACTCACCGACAACGCCCGAGTTTGGTGGAAGGCGGAAGAAAACCGTCTTGACCAACCGATCGAATGGAAAACCTTTCGCGACATGTTCGACGTGATGTACTTTCCAGAGACTGCCCGATTTGATATGGAACATCAATTCATCCATCTACAACAGGGTTCGATATGGACCAAATTCGTGGATGAGTATGATACTGAGTTTACCATGCTCGGTAGGTTCGCGACACATTTGATACCGACTGTTGAGATCAGGTCCAGACGATTTCAGCAAGGGTTAGATCCGTAGATCCAAGCTGCCATAGCTACAGGGGATTTCCCAACCCACGAACTGACCCTGAAAGCTGTCTGTCGATATGAGGCAGTGGTGAAGATGAAGGGTAGACCCCAATCTGCCGGAGTGAAGCGCCCTGCCACCTAGATGACAGAAGGAGCCTCTTCAAGGCCAACTTTTGAACCCAGGAGACCGGAAGAAACAAATAACTGGCCAAGTCCAGATTTTTGCTTCTACTGCAAGAGGGATGGACAGCTGTGGAAGGACTGTAGGCGTGCAAAATGCCTGTGCTTAGTTTGTGGCGCATCCAATCATGGAATTGGAATATATCCTTATAGACGCAACACAGTTCCAACTTACAACACTTATCTGCAGCGGCCAGCTATCCAGGTTCCTGCGTCTCGTCTTATTCTTCTAGCTCCACCTCCACGTGGACCTCCTGCACAGTCTAATCGCCAATTCCATCAGGCACTGAGAAACATGCCCTAAGGACAGAGGAATGTGCCTCCAGCTAGAAAGAATGTATCCCGGCGTCAGGCTTTCATATTAGCGGCCGTAGAAGCCGAGACTGTAGACTAAGGTAACCCTGGTAATTCCTTCACATCTTTTTTCAATCTTACCAAAACTTGTGCATTCTTTCGTTCTTCCAAATATTTTTCATACACTATCAATAGTTCTATCACCAAACTTTTCTTGAATCTGTTGCACTTTCCTTCTACAAATTTCGAGGACGAAATTTTTTTAAGGAGGGTAGAATGTAACAACCCTAAACTTTCTGTACATAATTTTTTCAAAAATACAAAAAGGAATACATAAGCCTGAGCATAAGTTATAAATTTGGTTTGCTTTTGAACAGCAAGAAAACACTTATAGCTCATTGGTAAAGCCTTGCACTGCTGTGACGTAGCCCCTGTGATCGAATCCCCTCAGCCACAGATATTTTTAATTGATTTTTCTTTTAATCTTTTAGAAGCCCAAAGGTTTATACGTGCACAACACGTAAAATGAAGTCACAAAGTAATCAAACACGTGCACTGAGTTATACCAAGCGATAGGGACACGTAGCGTAGTTCCCAAGCCCCCTCACTGGATTTGGACCGGCGAGATGAGGCCTACGGCCGGCACCTCCGGGCCCCCGTAGGGGATGCTCCCTAAATTTTAACCTTACACCCCTTGGACTCCCCCCACTACTCCTATGCTGTTTGATTTCTCTGCACATTTCCTGAGAATTAAAAATATGCATTAATCCATATTTTAATGCACATTTTAATTCTATTTTTCATTATCCTAAACCCTAATTTTTCCTATAAATACCACACCGCATTTCACCCCTCCTTATTCAGAATTTCATTACAAAAACTCTCTAAAATTTCTAAGTCCCAAGTTGTACAAGTGGAGTTAGCAAGAGGCGAAATTCCGACGACGTTTCGAGGAGAATCCGGCGACAAAACGACTCTCCGACGGTTCCGAAAGCTTCCTTCTTCTCCTTTCTTTCTTAATAACCAGTAAGTCCCCTTTCCCCTCCTCTTTTACTATTCTAAAACTTCTCATTTTCAAAACCCGTCTGAAGCAGAGTTATTCCGGCTTCCGATTATCTTTTCTTTAAAAATCTAATTTTTCTTAATAAAAAACCTATAAATTTTTAATAGATTGTTTAGTAATCATAAAAAAACACATTAGAACAAGTTTCATCTCAAAACAATTCATATTGCAACTTTTATTTTACTTTTACAGTAAAATACCATCATATTACATACAACTTATAATTGTTCAATTCAACTGTATTACTTTTAGAAAACTCACGAAATAATGACCTATTTCATCACAACACACATTTTTGACATAGCACGATGAATTTTGGGACTCTAGTTTATGGGAAAATACGATTTTACGAATAAATACTTTAAACATTCAAAAACCGTTTTCTTTAAAAAGTGTTATTTAATTCCGTGTAATTGCACATCTACAACCCATTTTGGGGAACCCCGATCGGGATATTGCGGGCTATCGTACATCCTCGGGCCTAGTAGAGCGAGATGCAGACCTCCGCAAGGAGCATTCGATCTCGATGGAATTTTGATGCAATTTTTAAGAAAATGAGATTTCTACAAAATAAATAAACTTTATTTTTATTATATATATATATATAACTATTATCAAAATATCTATTTTAAATATAATATATGAATATTCCATGTTTTCTAAATCAAAAGAATCACAAATTCATGAAACTACCATTATAATTCAATACAAATTCCAATATTTCATTAAAATACCATATATAATGAAAACTAGGTTCTACTCACTAGAAAATTTCACTTTTATAAAATATACATTTATGAAAACCCTAAAGACGATAATTAAATACTTGAGGTGTATTTTGAAAATATATCAAAACTATTTTTACATAAACCCCCTCAAGTTATACTAAATTACAATAAGGACCCTAATAAATATAGGTTTAAGCGGGACCGGTTCTCTTGAGCCTCAGGGAGCCGGAGAATATGGGTGCTTACCTATCTAAGGTAGACAATCTAACAACGGTGTTATCAACACCGTAATTGTCTTGGAAAAAGACACAAATCTTGCCGTACATGTGCAACAGTTACCGATAACTCCAAAACAATTAGGACTTCAATTCTGTTTAAAAGTCTGATTCAGTTCGAGTCATGGTCAAATCTGATTACAATCTGACTTGAATTCAATTCAAGTATAACTGCAATACAACTTGAATCCATGAATGCCAGAATACAATCTATAACAATATGAACATGACCGAACCGAACCATGAATATACTCTGATTACATGACTATCTATTTATATCTATTCCGTTTACTGATATCATGGTTTCGAAAATTCTTCCATTTACTACAAGATAAGACAATGCAATCAGTACAATCAATACAATAAACATTACTGGGTTTATAAAGGGGTAGACTGGTACGGAACATGTTAAAGGTGGCACGAGGTGGTCACTAAAAGACGTAATTACATCCATGTCATTGTTCCATGGTATTATTGACGGAGCCTTGTACTATGGGTTACCAAAGTCCACGGTGTAAGTTGGACTCCTCTCGTATACACTGGTATATTCTGTTCCAAGCTACAACAGCTACGTTAGTATAACAAATATAACATATCTACTTCACCTGTTCTATTCTCTATCTATTCTTCTTCTTCTTTCTTTGGGACTTACCGAGCGATTGTTCGCTGACGACATTTCTATTTCTCTTCTTCTTTGGAATGTTGTCAGGAGGATCCGACTCACTGGAGATCGAGCCTATTTCAAAAGACTTGGAGCAGTTCACAGAAGACCCTGAGCATTGGCTTTACTTGTACTTACTTTTTATTCAGTTCATGTCATTATTTAGGCATTGCATTCCAGACTTCTATTTATATTTCCAGTTGTATTGTAAAGAAATGTTGAATAAATAAAAATTGATGTTCATTTATATTCTTGTCTCTTGTGTAAATTTTACTTTATATTGCTTAGATACGCTTAGCGTGTTTACTTCTGAGTAAATACGTAGCGGACCCAGTCGCGTCCCCTTGCCCGTACACCGGGAAGCGGGGTGTGACACTTTCAACATTGTACATTTCCTTTTTAAATCAGTTGTAATGTAAAGAAAGAATGTTAATAAAACTTGCTGTTTATTATTTCATCTCTTGTCATTCTTATGTATTTATTTAAATTGATTATTTACGCTTAACGTGTTACTTCTGAGTAAATATATCGTGGTCCGTCACGTCTACTTTTCCGTATACTGGGAAGCGGGGCGTGATAGATATATGTCGTCGTAATTTCTCAATATCTTCAGAGAGGTGGCGGGTCCCAACAACTAACAGCTCCTCTTCATTCATCCCAAAATGGGGATGTTGGACCGAAATATCCTTAAACTAATATTTGTCTCAAACATGGGGATAATGGACCATGATGTTCTTAAACTAAAATAATTGAGCCCATATGCTCATTTGTTCATAAGTTGATCTTAGCCTCAAATATGAATAATGATTCTTAGATCAAACCCAAATATCTCATGAACTGATGGATCTCATTTATATGAGATCTGCATCCTAAGTTTATTCCCGTTGGCAAACCAAGCTACCAATGTGGACCCTGTCAAGAAAATCCTTGACCCAAAACCAAATCTAAAATATACGGATTTAGACTAATCCGCGCTCTACGGGCAATGGCATAAACTAGTCTTTATACACAATTCACGGGCAACCAAAATAAACCAAATATAACACGACACGAAGTGACCTACCGGAGCAGGAGAAAGTTGTTATCGCAATGCGGTAATGTAATTAACTGCAGAGACTTGCGCCTGCAGGGAAGAGCGTCCCCAAGATCTAAAACCCCTCATAAATGAGGTGGAATCTGATGAAGTATACTATATCGGTCGCATCTGTCCAAACCTTCGATATGCGGTGTCATAAATCAACTTGGTATTTTCGGAGAGGTGGATGAATATGTCCAAATAGCATCTGCCATCAAATTCAGACAAGACGATCAATCCCAGTTCGTCTCTGTTTTCGGCGGTAAACAGATTCTGGCACGCCCGGTGGGACCTTTTTCTCTTTCCACTCCACATTTTGTGTGTTGTGTTCTTCTGCGATCAAATAATCGTGGTATATATGTTTGTAGTTGCCCTTGGGTGATAAGATACTGAAGCCGACGTCTCATCCCTATGCAGAATGGCGTTTTCTTCCACTCACCGCAACTCAAGCTCTGTCACATCTGGTGGAGTCAAGTATGGGCCACTTGCAGCCTCAGATCTCTGCAATTCAGCTCTTCAAGGAATGAAAGGGCTTCTCTTTGGGTCTATGCTCTCACTTCTTACCCTCGGTATCTCAACGCTGAAGGAGAAAACCCAGAAGAATTCTGTCTTCCACAGGCTGGCTCCTCAAGCTGCAGCTTTACCGATGGAATCAGTTCTCAAACAACTGGCACCTGCCAAAAACCAAGGTCGACGTAGGAGGCATAACACTCATGCTCTTAAAGAAAGCTGTAACAACGCTGAATTTTCTGTACAAATTTTTTCTTTTTAAAGTACAGAAAGGAGTTCCTTAGCCTGAGTATAAGTTTTAAGTTAAATTTGTTTAAGAACAGTAAGAAACAAGTTGTAGCTCATTGGTAAAGCCTTGCATTGCTGTGACGTCGCTGGGTTCCCTTAGCACCCCTGCCGGGTTTCGGCGCGCATCAAGTATGCTATTTCTAAAAAATCTAGGGTGCCGAGCGAGCCCGACCAAGGATCTAACTAGAGAATTAGGGTTTATATTGCATGTAAACAAACTTTACACTAAGTGAAATAGGAATACAACCTTTGTAGACCGGTCCTTCACTTCTAAAGCTCCGTGTACTAGTCCCTTAGCTCCAAGTAGCGGTGTCCCAGACTCTCTTTGGGCTCCACTAGGCGAAAGGAACGAGCTTGCTCAAAGATCTTCGAGGCCGAAGATGATCTACGTCGAAGAATCTCAACTCAAGCTTCCTCTTGACTAATTTATGGATTAGTGAAGTAAACAAGCTATACTAAATGGCTACTTTGGTATAGATTGATGAAGTAGGAATTTTTCTCACTTTAGAATTATTTTTCTCTTTTTCTTTTTCTTCTCATTTGAAAACTAGAGAGCAAGGAAGGAGATGAAGAAGAAACTCAAGTGATCAAGTTATGAACCACGGGTGAGAAAATATCTCATATAATCTCACTTGTAGAGGCTTAACTATGACTAAAGATAATGGTTAGGTTAATAAATATCTAGAGTAAAACAAAATTAGTGAACTAAGTCAAGCTTTCTACATGCTTCCCCAAGCATCTCAAACCATGCCAATTTCCACCTAATTTTGATTTATCTCTTAATAATTAATTACCCAAATTATCTTTAGTTGGGTATGAGTCTCATACACCCAAGTCCAATGTATCATCTAGTATGACACATAAATAAATACATTAATATATATCACATATATATTTGTATGTATTTAGAGAAAAGAGATTCTTAAGTGAGCTAATATTAGTTAATATATATTAATATATCAAATATATAATTATATATTAAATTATTAAATCAACACTTGATTTAATAACCCGGCTATATCACATACAACCGACTAATATCATTTACATGTATATCGAATATACATATAACAAATTATTGAATCAACACATGATTCAATAATCCGGTTATATCACATATAACCTATATCGCGAGATTAGAATACTGTATCACATACATGTATCAATCTTGATTCCTCACATATCACATATGTGTCATATTTCGTTTCGCTTGAGCTAGAAAACCTCTGTGCAAGACTCTAAAGACTCCTTAATACGCTAGCAGCAGGTAATGATCATATCAATTACCCAAAAGCCGTCGGCGGTACTAGCTGGACGTAACGGCTACCCAGGTATTGAACGATCAGAAAATCAACAAGCAAGCTTGTCCATACTCCCGTGAATCCAATAAGTAACACTATCGTACAGTCCAGTCTCTTCGTTTGATATGCCGCATATCAGGTTTGGGGGTAGTAAACGTCAGACCCTAATAACTTGATAATTCATGCTGATGTGAGGCTCATAACGGATCGAGAAACTACTGATAACACTTACCAGTAAATCTCATCATCAGCCCTGGCCAGGGACTTCCTGTTATGGCCAATCGAGTATAGCGCAATATCAACCCCTAATACCGGGAGAGACGAAACCCCTCTTATCGCTCATTGCCTCCATGTGATTCGGGACTATACCCAAAAACCACCTGTTTCCACACTCTCTTGAACGTGGTAAGGTGGAAATCAAAGCACAGTGGGAATCACATAAGACTCTATGACGATCTCGGATCTACAGACTAAGCTGTACCAGTGTCACCAGAGAACTGTTATCTGACGTTAGGTATAATACCATCTAGGAGTTCTCGGCGAGTCCTGTTCAGTGTACCCAGTCTCCACTGAGCACCCGTATACAATCTTTGATGTCAAACACCAATGGATGTGTGATCATCCATCGCCCATCAAATGGATCAAGAAACGTATACGCTAGTCTACTCTGGAATATCGATGCCCCGTCTCGATACACCACGACTAGGAACAATTAAAGGATGAACTTGTAGACTACCTTGGCCCCACTAGTATGATCTGCATCATAATCCTGGTAGTCAAGTACACATCCTAAGCGCTTTACGAACATGTGAGAAAAAAACAGAATCACAATACTAGTTTACATGTTAAGATAGAGAGCAACCAGATAACATACTATCATGTCGAGCAAGAATGTAACATTTCAGAACAATAAAATATTATTTTTGGGAATTTTTATAATTAAATAATAAATATTATTGATATTTTGATAATGCGGTATAATTAAATACCGATAAATTAGGAAAAATTTGGAAAATTATAGAAATTACTGAAATGAGAATGTTTTAAATGAATTAAGCAAATTATGAATTTTTATGAGTAATTATATTCACTTTTAATGCTAATCGCGATTAAATATCGCTAATCGTGTATTAAGCCGGAATTGTGCACATGACATGCACCATGTCAAATTACACTTGTTACATTTTCTTTCATGGTTTCTTTCTTCTTAGCATGCATGGTTTAAAATTTTAAAAGAGAAGAGAAAAAAAAAGAGAAGAAAACAAAAGAAAAAGGAAAATGATAAACTATTGGGTATGGGCATGAGAGAGAGAGGTGAGGGGGTCAACCTTGGACCATGGCCTTTGTTCCTTCGTTATTTCCTCTTCATTTCTCTTCTCCCCTCTCTTATGGCTGATGTCCTCTCTCTCTACCCCTTCTACCTCCTCATTTCATCATCTAAAACAACCCAAAACATCATCCCCGCTTTATTAAAAACTTGAACAAGCTCCGCACAAGCACTTTGGACCAAGAAAAATCAGATTTTGAGCACTTGGGGCAACTCAAGAATTTTCTTGAGTTGCCAAATAAGATAACTTCTGCACCATTAGTGTAGTATTTCAATTCCTTAAGCATCCATACATGTTTAGAATCGATATTGTGTAGTTTAGCGAACTTTGAAAATTCCAAGTTAGGGATTAGGGTTTGAATTGATTCCAAAGGTGCAATTGAGGTGTAATTAGGGACTACGACCTCTGTAGGGATTGTATAGTAGGCTAAACCATAGAGTAAACCCCCAATTCCTAAACTTAGAAACCCCGATATAGTATTTTGTTAACTGCTGTGATGAAGTTTTGTGATCTGCTATAACTCGGGTGACCTGAAAATTTTTTAGCAAACACTGGGAGATGTGCAGGCAACCTAGATGCTAACCCCAAGACCTGAGACCCAACCCACCTTGTTTGGCTGCAAATTTTATCTATCTGGCCGCAAATTGCGGCCAGGGTTGTGCATTTTGGTTCGTATTGGTTCCACGACTTTATCTTCAGTAAAATAGACCCATTATATATGCAAAATTGGCTAATTTCACCTAGGGTAAAATCTGGAGCATGTTTTCTAAGTTTCTGATTTCGTTTTGTGGCTTTTTTATGAACTAGAGTTTTGGTATTTGATATTGTATTCTGTCGTGTGGCGTTTGAACGTCAACGACTAGGGTTATTTGTCGTGTTTTGCATGCGATGCTATAGGTTTTGACCTATGAGCGAAACGTGTGCCGTTTTGGTTTTCCGACTTGATTCTAATACGCATTTGCGATTGTGTAAATATGTAGCTACGCCATGTAGACGTCGAGACGACGATAAGAGGATGGCGACATCGACATCGGCAAGCAAGAGTAATGTGAGTAGATATATATCTACGGGGGAAGTCGGGTGGATGGCGTATAGCACCCCCGCAGTTAGAAGTGTAGTATATTATATATACTATATATATATGATTATGTGTTATGTGATACATGGTTAGTTAGCAAGTAAGATTTAGGAGATCATGGGTTAAATTTTAGTGTAATTGATTTATAGTGTCGTTAGTTAGTTGTAGTCGCGAAACTCTAGATTAATGATTTGCATACACGCACACACACACTTGCATACATTTTATTACTTGTGCGTATATGGAGATATGTATGTATATATAAATACACATAGGTATGGGACTATGTATACACACACACACACACATACGTATACATATACATGAATGATGAGGATAGTATATGGTATTTGGAGATGAGTTGATGAGATTGGGTATGGTGCCATGAGATCGGTGATATGATATGGTTCGTATTAGGAGATACGGCATGAGTATTATAGCGGGTCCTTGGGCATTGTGTTGTTTCATATACACGCATATATATATATATATATATATATATATATATATATATATATATATATATGGTATCAGTATTGTACTAGACTTAGATCAGTACCCATATCATGATATGATGATAAGGATACCAGATAAAGGATGAGATAAATGCGATATTTGACCCGTACCCAGATTTGGGATGCCGTATGATGGATATACCGTACGAGCTATATTGATGATGGATCCGCACTCTTGACTAGAGGATATCATATTATATAGTGTATTGTAAGCGATACTATTGAGGCGGGATCACCGACTACTATATATATATATATATATATTGACTCAGATTTAGGTGGTTTCCTTACCTTTTCGATTAGCCTGTTAGTTTAGTCTTGTAATTACTCGTAGATGTTAAACTAGACTCGAGTCATACCTATTTCAATACTAACGAATCGTGAGTATTTTAAAGACAAGCCAATGGATTCTACGGATATTTCAAAGGACGTACCTTTTCTTAAAAATATCGTAGCCCTATTTTCTAAACACCACGATTCGTGTTATTTCAAACGACAAAACTGTATGACCCATATAATATTAATGTAGATTCCTTATTGTTGCATTTACTATTCATTTTTGTATACTCGGTATTGCTGCATTATTATTCATTTACTATTTATTCTGCTGCTCGCATTGCATTGCATGCTTATATGTATTTTCGTTAGAAATGATGAAATCTGTTGTTAGGACACCAGCACCATTCCTGATGATCCGTATGCTCCACGTATACTCGCTTGCCGGCTCACACACATCTTCATCGGTAATTGCTATGTCACGTACACTTTAGAGAATATTATTCCTTAACATAGCTTGCTAGCGGATAGTTCCTAGAGGTTATTGTTTCATATGCTAGTTCATTATTGCATTCATTGCTTGATATTTCATGCATATTTATATATTCATTGTCATGTATTATATTACGGGCCAGTCCCGATTGCCGGAGCCCAGTATATATTATTGTTGATTATTCAGTTTTGGATTTCGGATTTCCATGAGATTTTCTGGATTTAGAGAAACCGCAAAGATTTATAAATTGGTTACCATTTTAAAAAGATAAAAGTGCGGTTTTCTCATGATATGATTTGAGATATGTCCACCATGAGTTTTCTCGACCCTTGAGCGATATCATACACCCGATTCGAGGAGTGGAGGAGCCGTCTGTGGGTGCATGGTGGACCCGGTGCGGTATCCCGGGGCAAGATGGTCGTAGATGATGGTGTTGAGCTTGAGACAGGGGAGCATTGCTGACCGGTGATTGTATTGTGACTCGACGGATATCCGGAGGATACCGATCGGAGTACCGGCCAGTCCGGATAACCGGAGCATGAGGTTTGAGATTTGATGTTATGGGTCAGTCCGGATAGCCGGAGCCCTAGATACTGATATTCGAGGTTACAAGCCAGTCCGGATTGCCGGAGCCTGAGATATTGAGATATTGAGATTTATGTTTTGTGTTGATGCTTGACACTGATTTCATGTTGATTTCGTTGATAACACCTCGATTTATAATTATACAGAAATCTCACTATTTTATGAAAACAGTTTCCACATTAGATGCATTCTGTTTTCATGCATTCATACCTCATATTATGATATGTTGCTCCCTGAGGCACTGACACGAGCCCTTGGTATTACACTTATATATAGATGTTTACCATTACCACCTTATCATGCTTCAGATTTTATCATATTGAGAATATATATTATTGATCGTATTGATCTAGGATTGAGTCATACATATGATTTCTGCTTTGTGATGTTTTCTACTCACGAGTTGGCAACTCACCCCCGTTGTGCCACAGTTTCTTACAGGTTTTGCCGAACAGGTTTCTTGCGTCTGGCGCACGCTTCTTTCCGGGTGATTGCTTTACTAGGTGGGTTCACTCGCGTCGTCACCACCATTGTACTTATTTATATTTAGTTGTATCTAGAAACTCCATCAAGCAGACTTGTATTATTTATTAACCTTAGAAGACCAGTTGTTTATTCTTTCGAGCTTAGAGTCGCGCATTGTATTATTATGGTTTTCATGTTGATTTTTAGTTTCCTTTTGAGTTTTGATCCTCGCCCTTCGGCGTTGTATATTATATTGCTTGCGTGGTTGTGACCGTCGATTGACGAAGAGCTAGCTCCCTTTTGGGGATGCCTTTTATCATTATGCATATATTATTCATGTTGTACCCCGTTTGGGGCCAGTATTTACAAAGGAAACTTTGCCGAAATTTTCAGAAAGAACTTGATGATTTTAAATATGCACACTTCGGCCTATGTTATTTAAAGCTTTAAAACTAAACTTTTCCTTCTTTCTTCTTTTAATGGTTTAGATTTCTGGGATTTTTGGCTTACTTGAATTAGATGGGGTCCTATAGACTTCATATGATTCAATTGCCAGTCACGTGTCATTTCGGATCGTGACAAAGTTGGTATCAAAGCGCTAGGTTAACCTTGGTTCGAGTCTATGTTTGACTATGCGGAGCCTAGGGCGTTTGTACATATACGGAATCTAGGCTTGACCTTACGGAAGTTAGACTTGGTCCAGGGGGTATTAGACCCGAACTTTTGTCGCGTAGGTTGACCTTGGTTGATGGAGTAGGTGACTTAAGGAGAGTGACGTACCGTGTGTATGTTCCGCAGCATACTTACGATACGCTACTTCGCTTAAGAAATCTTAGGATGTACATTTCCTTGCACAGCATTATATTCATTCATGATCTATCCTCATCGATATTGGTTTATGGTATTTGCTGCCACGATTACACGGGCAGAGAGAGCTACGGCTAGAGTTGCGTCAGCATGAGCTCGTCACGGATGAGGACTGACCAGGGCGTGATTTCAGGGACATACGATTTGCTTAGAGGTGTCATTTTATTGTGTTTTCACTCCATGAGCGTTTGATAGATCGTTTTTACGAGATTTCTCAGACGTGCAGATCAATACCAGAGAATTGGGCCACTGCTAGAGGCCAGCCAGAATGTGATGACCGTCGATGCACCGATTACTTGATGATTGAGGCACTGTTCAGCGTGCGGATGAATGAGCCAGTTGCTGCTGCGAATGACGAGATATCGCCCCAGATGTTTAGAGCTATGCCACACGAGTTGTACTTAAAGATATGATAGAAGATCGCTAGTCACCAAGGATGAAAGATTAGGACATATGATTCATTGCCTACCCCGATGCGAGGTCATCAAATTGATTGATTCCAGCTAGAGACGACTTCACGCAGGTACGTTGGGAGTCGAAAGAAACGATCGAATGTCAGAAAACCATTTTTCCAAGTTTAAAGTATTCGGAGAAATATGCAAGTAATTTCGTGGACCCTCTAGAAGAATGAAAACCCTAACTCGACATAATGATCATGAGAACGCCTTGAAACCTTAGGGTTTGCGGCAGTTCAGCGGTGCCATTAGTGAGGCTTGGGTTTGCCCTTCTATGGCTGGTCCATAGGTACTATGGCATGTACTCGATACTATTAAACTGTACCCAAGATGTTGAGCTTTTGGGGGATTATGGAACCTTGACAAATCAATCGAAAGGTTCGACGTCATTCGGATATCATGTGATGGGATGCATTGCTTGGGAGACTCCAGATACGAGTATAGCCGTTGGAGCGCAGTCCATGCAGCCACGAAGAGACGAGTCCGAATCAGTCGACATTAGAGAAAAGTGGAGTGAGAGATTCGTACAAGATCTGGATGAGATGACGTTCCACTCCGCTGACATCAGAGCTGTGATACGCATGCAAAGGCGTTGTTCATGGATATATCTTCCAGAAGGAGTCGCAATGAGTATGCAGCCATTCCGGAACAAGATACAGATTTAGCAATGAATGATAGCTTCCGGGCAGTTCGCCAGAAACGAGATTTGGGGGAGATTTCGACGGAACCTTTCTGGAATACTATACGAGAAGACTTGGACCCAGGAGCGGTCATATTATGCACACCTAGTAGGCCAGAGTTCGGCATCGTCGACGAGACATGTTACGGGTGACCATGACAGTTGGCCAGAGATCTTTAGAGGATGTGCTAGAGCGGGACTTTTTCCGTCGTCTTTGATTTTGATATTTTGAGTGATTTATTTGCATGATTGAGATTTTGTGCACCATAGTTGTACTTGACTTCGATTTGATGCCATTCGAGATGTTGATTTTGATTTCATGCCTAATATTTTGAGCGATTTACTTGCATGATTGAGATTTTGTGCACCACAGTTGCACTTGACTTCGATTTGAGGTCATTCGAGATATTGATTTTGATTTCATGCCTATGGTATGCATGTGATTTGACTTATGCTTTCGGCATAGTTTTCATACACTTTTAGTATTTTGATTCGATTTTGTGCACGCTGATGCACATGGTTGTGAGATTATATACAACGGTATAATTGATTTGGATTTGGTTTGAAATGTGTTGTATACCGTCGATTTCGATTGTGATATTTGATATTTATTTTCGTGCACCTTGTGCACTTGACTTGGATTCTTGCGCATACTTGGACACTTTATGGGATTTTGATGCACACCAAATGCACTAAATCGAGATTCTTCGTGCATATCAGATGCGCCTGATATTGCTGTCAGGCACACCCGTTGCCTTTGACAGGTGTTTCGTGCACACCCATTGCACTTAGATTTTGTTTCTGTGCACATTGTATGGAAAATTCATGGATTTTGATTTCCGTGCGCACCAGACGCACGCGGCATTCTATATACATTTTGGGATTGATTTCCCTTGAGCAGCATGTTTTATGATATTTACTATTTGATATCGTAGCTGAGCAGGACTAGTCAGAGGACAGTACCTGCATATGTTTTTGCATGCATTGATAGTTATCGAAGGGGTTTCCAAAAATGAGCTATAGTCTCAGTATTTATCTACGTGTCCAGGATGACACGAAACATTTTATAAAGGGAACCCTTCTAAAAATTGTTTTCAAAACGACGGGACGTGTATGTTAAACAAAAGATATATATATATATATATATATATATATATATATATAGTTATTTTCTTACAATAGACGTTCGCCACTGTGCAGTGATACGCATATCGCACAGCGATTTGAAAAAGGGTTTGGCATGCATTTCTTTCAGATGTTTTGACGAGTTTACACCGACGCGTACTATGTACGTGTTATAGTTTTGATGTATATCATGTTAGTTTTCGTTTTGGGCCTTGACATTGGTGTCTTCACTATAACTCCGATGATTGCGGGATGCTTGACGGAGTTTTGATTTTGAGTTATCTGCTCATTTTTCATGCGCATGTATTGCGCTACGATGTGTTTTATATATTTAGGATTTTGGAGCCCCGACGACTTGATCATTTTACTGAAATATTTTAGTATTTGAGAGGTTTAAATTTAAATTCGGGGATCGAATTTCTTTAAGGGGGAAGACTGTAACATTTCAGAAAAATAAAATATTATTTTTGGGAATTTTTATAATTAAATAATAAATATTATGGATATTTTGATAATGCGGTATAATTAAATACCGATAAATCGGGAAAAAATTGGAAAATTATAGAAATTACTGAAATGAGGATGTTTTAAATGAATTAAGCAAATTATGAATTTTTATGAGTAATTATATTCACTTTTAATGCTAATCGCGATTAAATATCTCTAATCGTGTATTAAGCCGGAATTGTGCACATGACATGCACCATGTCAAATTACACTTGTTACATTTTCTTTCATGGTTTCTTTCTTCTTAGCATGCATGGTTTTAAATTTTAAAAGAGGAGAAAAGAAAAGAGAAGAAAACAAAAGAAAAAGGAAAATGATAAACTATTGGGTATGGGCATGAGGGAGAGAGAGAGAGAGAGGTGAGGGGGTCAACCTTGGACCATGGCCTTTGTTCCTTCATTATTTCCTCTTCATTTCTCCTCTCCCTTCTCTTATGGCTGCTGCCCTCTCTCCCTCCCCCCTCTACCTCCTCATTTCATCATCTAAAACAACCCAAAATATCATCCCCACTTCATTAAAAACTTGCACAAGCTCCTCACAAGCAGTTTGGATCAAGAAAAATTGGATTTTGAGCACTTGGGGCAACTCAAGAATTTTTTGAGTTGCCAAATGAGATAATTTCTGCACCATTAGTGTAGTATTTCAATTCCTTAAGCATCCATACAAGTTTAGAATCGATATTTTGTAGTTTAGCGAACTTTGAAAATTCCAAGTTAGGGATTAGGGTTTGAATTGATTCCAAAGGTGCAATTGAGGTGTAATTAGGGACTACGACCCCTGTAGGGATTGTATAGTGGGCTAAACCATAGAGTAAACTCCCAATTCCCAAACTTAGAAACCCCGATATCGTATTGTGTTAACTGCTGTGATGAAGTTTTGTGATCTGCTATAACTCGGGTGACCTGAAATTTTTTTAGCAAACACTGGGAAATGTGCAGGCAACCTAGATGCTAACCCCAAGACCTGAGACCCAACCCACCTTGTTTGGCCACAAATTTAATCTGTCTTGCCGCAAATTGCGGCCAGGGTTGTGTCATTTTGGTTCGTATTGGTTCCAGGGCTTTATCTTCAGTAAAATAGACCCATTACATATGCAAAATTGGCTAATTTCACCTAGGGTAAAATCTGGAGCATGTTTTCTAAGTTTCTGATTTCGTTTTGCGGCTTTTTTATGAACTTGAGTTTTGGTATTTTATATTGTATTCTGTCGTGTGGCGTTCGAACGTCAACGACTAGGGTTATTTGTCGTGTTTTGCATGCGATGCTATAGGTTTTGACATATGAGCGAAACGTGTGCCGTTTTGGTTTTCCGACTTGATTCGAATACGCATTTACGATTGTGTAAATATGCAGGTACCCCATGTGGACGTCGAGATGACGAGAAGAGGATGGCGACATCAACATCGGCAAGCAAGAGCAATGTGAGTAGATATATATCTACGGGGAAAGTCGGGTGGATGGCGTATAGCACCCCCGCAGTTAGAAGTGTAGTATACTATATATACTATATATATATATATATATGATTATGTGTTATGTGATACATAGTTAGTTAGCAAGTAAGATTTAGGAGATCATGGGTTAAATTTTAGTGTAATTGATTTATAGTGTCGTTAGTTAGTTGTAGTCGCGAAACCCTAGATTAATGATTTGCATACACGCACACACACACTTGCATACATTTTATTACTTGTGCGTATATGGAGATATGTATACATATATAAATATACTTAGGTATGGGACTATGTGTATACACACACACACGCGCGCGCGCATATGCATATACATGAATGATGAGGATAGTATATGGTATTTGGAGATGAGTCGATGAGATTGGGCATGGTGCCATGAGATCGGTGATATGATATGGTTAGTATTAGGAGATACGACATGAGTATTATAGTGGGTCCTTGGGCGTTGTGTTTCATACACACGCATATATATATATATATATATATATATATATATATATATATATATATATATGTAGATGGTATCAGTATTGTACTAGACTTAGATCAGTACCCAGATCATGATATGATGATAAGGATACCAGATAAAGGATGAGATAAATGCGATATTTGACCCGTACCCAGATTTGGAATGCCATACGATGAATATACCGTACGAGCTATATTAATGATAGATCCGCACTCTTGACTCGAGCATGTCATATTATATAGTGTATTGTAAGCGATACTATTGAGGCGGGATCACCGACTACTATATATATATATATATATATATATATATATCGACTCAGATTTAGGTGGTTTCCTTACCTTTTCGATTAGCCTGTTAGTTTAGTCATGTAGTTACTCGTAGATGTTAGACTAGACTCGAGTCATACCTATTTCAAAACTAACGAATCGTGAGTATTTTAAAGACAAGCCAATGGATTCTACGGATATTTCAAAGGACGTATCTTTTCTTAAAAACACTGTTGCCCTATTTTCTAAACACCACGATTCGTGTTATTTCAAACGACAAAACTGTATGACCCATATAATATTAATGTAGATTTCTTATTGTTGCATTTACTATTCATTTCTGTATACTCGGTATTGCTGCATTATTATTCATTTACCATTTATTCTGCTGCTCGCATTGCATTGCATGCTTATATGTATTTTCGTTAGAAATGATGAAATCTGTTGTTAGGACACCGACACCATTACTGATAATGCGTATGCTCCACGTATACTCGCTTGCCGGCTCACACACATCTTCATCGGTAATTGCTATATCACGTACACTTTAGAGAATATTATTCCTTGACATAGCTTGTTAGCGGATAGTTCCTAGATGTTATTGTTTCATATGCTAGTTCATTGTTGCATTCATTGCTTGATATTTCATGCATATTTATATATTCATTGTCATGCATTATATTACGGGCCAGTCCAGATTGCCGGAGCCCAGTATTCATTATTATTGATTATTCAGTTTTGGATTTCGGATTTCCATTAGATTTTCTGGATTTAGAGAAACCGCAAAGATTTATAAATTGGTTACCATTTTAAAAAGATAAAAGTGCGGTTTTCTCATGATATGATTTGAGATATGTCCACCATGAGTTTTCTCGACCCTTGAGCGATATCATACACCCGATTCGAGGAGTGGAGGAGCCGTCTGTGGGTGCATGGTGGACCCGGTGCGGTATCCCGGGGCAAGATGGTCGTAGATGATGGTGTTGAGCCTGAGACAGGGGAGCATTGCTGACCGGTGATTGTATTGTGACTCGACGGATATCCGGAGGATACCGATCGGAGTACCGGCCAGTCCGGATAACCGGAGCCTGAGGTTTGAGATTTGATGTTATGGGTTAGTCCGGATAGCCGGAGCCCTAGATACTGATATTCGAGGTTACAAGCCAGTCCGGATTGCCGGAGCCTGAGATATTGAGATATTAAGATTTATGTTTTGTGTTGATGCTTGACACTGATTTCATGTTGATTTCGTTGATGATACCTCGATTTATAATTATACAGAAATCTCACTATTTTATGAAAACAGTTTCCACATTAGATGCATTCTATTTTCATGCATTCATACCTCATATTATGATATGTTGCTACCTGAGGCACTGACACGAGCACTTGGTATTACACCTATATATAGATGTTTACTCTTACCACCTTATCATGCTTCAGATTTTATCATATTGAGAATATATATTATTGATCGTATTGATCTAGGATTGAGTCATACATACGATTTCTGCTCTGTAATGTTTTCTACTCACGAGTTGGCAACTCACCCCCGTTGTGCCACAGTTTCTTGCAGATTTTGAGTACTGGTTTCTTGCGGCTTTCTGGCATGCTGCTTCTTCTCGGGTGATTGCTTTGGTAGGTGGGTCCACTCGTATCGTGACCACCATTGTACTTATTTATATTCAATTGTATTTAGAAACTCCATCAAGCAGACTTGTATTATTTATTAATCTTAGAAGACCAGTTGTTTATTCTTTTGACTTTAGAGTCGCGCGTTATATTATTATGGTTTTCATGTTGATTTTGAGTTTCCTTTTGAGTTTTGATCCTCGCCCTTCGGCGTTGTATATTATATTGCTTGCGTGGTTGTGACCGTCGATTGACGAAGAGCTAGCTCCCGTTTGGGGATGCCTTTTATCATTATGCATATATTATTCATGTTGTACCCCGTTTAGGGCCAGTATTTACAAACGAAACTCTGCCGAAATTTTCAGAAAGAACTTGATGATTTTAAATATGCATACTTCGGCCTATGTTATTTAAAGCTTTAAAACTAAACTTTTCCTTTCTTCTTCTTTTAATGGTTTAGATTTCTGGGATTTTTGGCTTACTTGAATTAGATGGGGTTCTATAGACTTCATATGATTCAAGTGCCAGTCACGTGCTATTTCGGGTCGTGACAAAGAAAATCCTTTTTATATATGTCCAAGCATCCATTATAATATACAATTATGTACAATAATGGCCACTTGGGCATACATAGAACTAACAATATCCCACTTGCACTAAGGCCAGTTATTGTAGTTTCTCATACCCAACATCCCAAAAACTCTCAAATTGTATCTGGGGTATGGTCTTGGTGAGTGGATCTGCCGTGTAATTCTACCTATCAACTCTCCTGACCTCGATCTGCCGGAGATCAACCATTTCCCTGATCAGGTGATATTGCCTAAGAATATGTCTGGATCACTGATGGGACCGGGGTTCCTAAGCCAAAACCACAGCTCCATTGTCATCACAATGGTAGGAACCTCACCAAGTTCATCTCATGAACATCTTCATCCAGACAGCCTCTTTGGCAGCATCGTTGGTAGCGATGTATTCTGCCTTTATCGTCAAGTCTGCTGTGGTATCTAGCTTGGAACTCTTCCAACATACCATCCCTCCACTGAGGGTAAAGGAAAAACCCGTGACTGTCTTACAGTTGTCCTTATCACTCTGGAAGCTCGAATCAGTAAAGGACTCGACATGGAGTTCACCGTTACCATACACCAAGAATATTTCTTTAGTCCTTCTCAAGTACTTAAGAATGTTCTTCACAGCTGTCCAGTGATTCTCCCCAGGATGAAAGATGCATCACCCAGATCCTTCATGGAGAGACTTAGTGATAAGAAGAGCTTGACCGAGTGTAGCATAGGAACATCATTTCCTATCAAGAGTATGTTATCCATGTACAATACGAGGAAGACAACCTTACTCTTTACAACCTTCTTGTATATACAAGGTTCATATACCTTTTTAATGAAGTCAAACTCTTTGACCGCTACATCAAAATATATGTTCCAACTCCGCGATACCTGCTTTAATCCATAAATTGATTTAAGCAACTTGCACACCTTTCCGCTGCTCCCACTGTCTATGAAGCCCTCAGACAGTGTTATGTACACGCTCTCTTCTAAATCATCATTTAGAAAAGCAGTTTTCACGTCCACCTGCCAGATTTCGTAGTCATGGTATGCAGCGATGGCAAGTAAGATCCGGATGGACTTAAGCATAGTCACTGGAGAAAAGGTTTTATAAAAATCCATACCTGGTCATTGACGAAAACCTTTTGCTATAAGTCTAGCTTTGAAAGTCTCAATTTTTCCATATACACCAGGAATCTTCTCAGGATCCACTTGCTCCCGATGGATTTTACTCCTTCAGGTGCAACTACCAAAGTCCATACTTTGTTGGTGTATATGGATTCCATCTCAGACCGCATAGCATCCAGCCATTTCACAGAGTCCCCACTTGTGATGGCCTGCTCGAAACTAGTAGGATCATCATCTTCCATGATACAATTCTCGCTCCCACTGTTATTGAGAAAACCGTAGTAACTCTCAAGCGGATGAGGAACCCTGCTAGATCCGCGGAGAGGCTGAGGTTCGTCGGGAACTATTGAATCCTCCGGTTCTACAAAATCATCAGCTGTTAGTTTGTCTAGCTGTAACTTCTTCCAGTTCTACCTCATGACTACTAATTTCTTTCATAAGAAATTCCTTTTCTAGAAAGGTGGCATGTCGAGAAACAAAACATCTTTTGCTCCTCGGTGTGGTAGAAAATATACCCTCGCAAATGTTTGGGATATCCAACAAACTTACACAGTACCGACCTTGCCTCGAGCTTGTCCGGATTTTGCTTTTTAACATAGGCCGGACAACATCATATCTTAACTCGTTTAAGAGATGATCACTTCCCATTCTATATCTCATATAGAGTGGTAGGCACTGATTTGGATGGAACTCTATTCAATAGGTATGCGGCTTCTTAAGCGCATAACCCAAAAGGAAATAGGAAACTTAGCAGTACTCATCATAGAGCGCACCATATCTAATAGGGTGCGGTTCTTCCGCTCCGATATACCGTTGTGCTGTGGTGTATACGGAGGAGTAAGTTGAGAGAGAATCCCATTCTCTTTTATATAATTTAGGAACTCCGTGCTTAAATATTCTCCTACCTGATCTAATCGAAGGATTTTAATACTTTTACCCGTCTGGTTCTCTACTTCGCACTTATATTCCTTGAATTTCTTAAAAGCTTCAGACTTGTGTTTCAACAGGAATACATTGTTGATTATAGTGCCCTCAAGGCAATTATCATAGTCGCGGATTTGTGATTATGATGATTGAGGTAGGACCTATACCGATAAAACAGTCTTACTCAAGATGATAGTATGCTATCTGGTTTGTCTTTATCATCATGTACGTGTTGATAGAGCCTTTAGGATTCTTGCTTGACTGCCAGCAGTATGATGGCGATCATATATGTGGGAGCTGGAGTCTATAAGCACATCTTTAAATGTCCCTAGTCGTAGGAGTATCGAGACCGGACATCGATACTCCAGTATAGACTAGTGTATACTGATCGAGACCCCGACGAGGTGCGGTGGCCAGGTCTCACAAGCCATTGGTGTTAGTTTGTTCACCTAAGATAGTATACATGTGCTCATTGGGTTATGAGTACACTGGACAGACTCGCCGGGAACCTGCTAGTTGGTATTATACCTATTGTCATATAGCAGTTCCCAGGTGACATGTGTACAGGTTAGTCTGTCGACCTGAGATCGTCATTTGTCTCGTATGAGTTCCCACTGTGCTTTGATTACTATCCTACTACGGCTCAAAGGAGTCGTGCAAACAGATTTTAGTTGGGTACAGTCCCGAGCCATATGGAGGCAGTGATCGGATCGTCGGGGATTCGTCTCTCCCGGTATTGGGGGTTGATGTCGCGTTGTGTACGGATGGCCATCACCAAAAATCCATGGCCACGGTGGACGAGAATTATCGATCCAGGATTGATAGTTTCTCAGGTAGTGATGGGTTTCATACCGACACTAAATGTCGCGTTGTTGGGGGTCTGACTTTATCCACCCCCTAGACTCGATATGCGATACTCTTAGACGAACAGACTGGACTGTACGGATATTGTCACTGACAGGCTCAGTAGGGGTCAGGATGAGTTTTCTCGTCGGCCTCCCTTTCGCTCAATACCTAGGTAGCCGTTACGTACAGCCAGTGTCGCTGACGTGCTTGTGGTTAAACCCACTGCCAGCGTATTGACGAGTGTTTAGAGTCCCACACAGAGGGTTTTCACGGTTCAGGTAATATGGTGTACATGTCGTATGTTGGTACTTACGGGTGTCCGATTAAATATGTGCACTTACTGCGCAGACTTTAATCGGACGGTTGATAATACTAGCGGCTTAGGATTAAGCCGGATTATTAAATCGGGTTTTGATTTAATAATTAATATATGTATTTGTATATACGTATTCTAGTATTATTGTTCATTATTCGTTTTCTCTCTCGGCTATTCGTATTTTGGTACGAATACGCGTATATGTATTTCGGTACATGTACCGGGAAGTATTCCGTGTTTTGTACGGAATAGCTTCTAGAAGAAGATGCCACCTCATTATTGATTTTCCTTTAGAAAATTAATTAGGAAATGAGGTGGAAAAGGTGACTAAGTCAAGGCATGGGTCAAAGCATGGTGTATGGCATGGTTTGGATTTGTTTAATGAAATTAAACAAATGGCATTTTTGTGTGGATGAAAGAAGGGGGGCCGGCCACAATTTTGGAATACAGTTCCATACACCTCGAATCTTCTATGCCAAAGTTCACAAAAGTTCACAAAAGCCTTAGCCATTCTTTGCTCATGCCAAAGCTTTTTCCTCACTCATCTTCTATGCTTGCTCAATGAGCAAAAAGGAAAGAGAGAAAAATGTAGTGACACTTCCATACACCTTGAATCTCCATCGCTAGCGACGTTGGAGCGTCGGTTATCTCGTTTGACGAGATTGGAGCTTGCGCCGTTTCCCTCGGGTGGATCATCGGAGATGGAGGAAGACCGGTAACCAAACATCGTCAAAGGATCACTAGGAGCTTGGAATGAAGACCGAAGGACACGGATCAATTTGGTATAACGATTCTAACTCTTAGTTAGCTCGCTAGTTTAGGGTTTAAGGTCGATCCGTATATCGGGTAACGGTAGCACCGGTTTTAGAAATTTTAATTCCGCATTTTGACCGCGTTTTGACGGTCGGGGCGCTGCCGGGACCCTTCACACATGTCCGAATCTTGAGAGATCATCGGTGAATGTAATGAAGTACGAGTAACCATTCCTGGAATCTGTAGACATGGGACCGCATACATCACTATGTATCAGTTCTAAGAGTTCAGTAGCTCCTTCTCCGTGTCCAGTAAATGAAGTTTTGGCCATCTTGCTTTTGAGACATGACTGGAGAGTTTCATAAGATGTAAATTCGAACGGATTCAAATATCCATCCTTATGCAACTTAGCCAGTCGTATCACATTGATATGACCTAGTCTATAATGCCACATGAAGGATTCGTTCATTTCTGAACTTTTCCTCTTGTGTGTGTTCTGTACGTTAAGAACTGTATTTTGATTCAGAACGTATAAACCGTTATATAACGTACCAAACCCAATCAACACTTGATTTAGGAAAATGTTCATAACATTTTTCTCTACTACAAAGTTATATTCTTCTTTATCTAATAAAGAAATCGATATTAAATTGCATATCATAGAGGGTACATAATAACAGTCGTTCAAGATCAATGAATTCCTATTTGGTAATACAAGGTGATATTCACCAACTTCTTTGGCTGCAACACTTACACCATTCCCTACTTTTAGAGAAAGGTCACCTTTTCCCAGTTCTCTACCTTTCTTTAGCTCATGTAACATATTACATATGTGGGATCCTGATCCGGTATCTAATATCCAAGACGTAGAGTGTACTGAGAAACAGTTCTCGATAACGAACACACCCGAAGAAGGTGCATCAACATGCTCATTCCTCGTTCGGGTTGCATGGGAATCCGGATATTCCCCTATTTCCTGCTAGGAATTATAACAATTATAACATAGAGCGGAACCAACGTTCTCCAGCTCAGTATAACAAGCGGATTCGGTCAATACATCAATATTATTATCTTGATTAAGGCGTGACATGTTCGCTACCTGGAGAGAGAGAGGAGAAAACACTTAGTGTATGCTCTTGCAAGATTAGATTGGTTATTATCTTATCTAATCAGGATGGCTCCCACTGTTTTTATCAAATCTTCCTTCAAACCCTAAAATATAAGACCATCCGGGATTAATTATACCCTACAAGTTTGCCAATCGTTCAACCAGGCCAGTGTTGGTACTTTGAGGGAGGTTCCCGTGCTTTCGCACAGACCTAATTAAAATAAACCTCGTTTTCCCAGAGGCATAACCTCATTGACACCTTTATAGACACCTGCTGGATTACCTAATTGTAAAGTGTAAAACTCTCCCAGGAGTAACTCTTACTCGAAATGGGTATCGGGATCCAACTATCTTATAGAAGGTATGCAATCTCATTGCAAATTTCAACACTTGAAATTCCCGATAATGTTTTTGCCCTTAGCAAGTTATGACCTTAACAAGGTCAACAAATCATAAGCGCTAGCCAAGTTCAACCCGTCATTTCCTGATTGAATTAAACTCACCCGTACGATCCTTAACAAGGTCAACAAGTCGTACGACTATCCTAATCCAATCGCATCATATGGTTGCATATAAGCACTAATTATCTACCGCACACTACGCCTTAATAAGGTCAATAAACGTAGCATGAATACTAAATAGTCCTTATCTAAAATGACGGAGGGCTACGACAGGTTTTTATGAAAAACTTTTGCGTAATGAACATGATATCGTTGTAGAATCGAGTGATTTTGAAAAGAAGTGGTTTAAGCTCCGCTTTTAAAATCGAATTTTTCAAAATAAACCGAGAGGGTGTAGCATCTGCTATCTTTTGCTAAAGAGGTCACTCCCGGTGAAGGGATCTAGGCTTTTTCCTCATCGAATGAGGTGCTGAATATTCATCGAGGAATACCACTATACAAAGCAAGAACTAGAGCTACCTTTTTGAAAATTTGATTCCACAATATTATTGGGTTTCTTTCATTTTCATTAATCTCGTTAATGAAGTCCCATCATTTATGCTTCCTAAGCATCACAGATAAAGAAACAAAAATACAACGTACGCTTACCATCTCGCCACGGGGTCCCGTCATAGACCGTTAGGCTAGATAACTAACGGCAGAGCGCGGGCAGGACTAGCGCGGATGCAAAACATAAGCAACGTTTATTATATATCATATATATAATATAAAGCATTCGTCTCAGGCAGTTATATGATCTCATCACAGAACATTGCAACAGAAGTCAACATATGAAATATTGGATATATTAGGAGGTCCTGTTTTAAATTAAGCCAGTAAAAAACACGGATTCCACGGTCGCGATGAATATCCAAACCCATATCCCTAGACCCCTACGAGAGCGGTAAGCAACCCTACCAATTCCAGAGTTAGGAGACCCGGACTCGACTCCTCGAGATGGTCTCCCACTGGACTCTAGAACCCGGTTACTTTTGCTCCCCACCTTGGGTCTATCCTAATGCGGAAAAGTAAATAATATACATCAATGGTGACATCATCCTCAACCCGGAAGTGTCCCAATAAAAGAATATTACATACAAGTTTTTACATGAATGAAAATGAAAAACTCTCATCTCACGCAAAAACCCTCGGCTATTCAAACCCGACGATCCAATATAACATATCACATCAACACATAATATCACATGTCATCAACGTAAGTAAATATGCGTATCCCAATTTTCGTTGACGTATAGCAACGAAACCGGCGACACACTACATATTACACTTACGGTCGCAGAAAAGAAAGTGAAAACTACAATAATTGGAATCCGCAATTACCTTAGACATCATAAATCCGAAATATCACATATTTCGGATTTCATGCCTAACTGTATAAATTCCTTAGACATCATAAACCCGGAATATCACATATTCCGAATTCTATATCTAACGTTATAAACCCGGCATTTTAGTCTCAAATTGAAAACTCTTTTCAATATCCAGTCGGGCAATTCAACAAGATTCCCAACAAATGATCGAATACTTTTCGGAAACATTAGTGGACGGCCACACCCCCGATACCGTTGACGAAGCGAACTTAGGCGGAACGCCGCGGCCGCGAGCACCCGAACGGATGCTTTTGTCTACGGGGTTCTCCTACAGTCACTTGGTCGGGGTTATGGGGTGTAGCTATCTAGTAGTGTTACCCGGCGACCGTTCGCGTACTATACGAGATTGCAACGGAGTTTTGATCCGAATCAAAACCCCGCGGCAACCGATCAAAATAGACTAAATTGCTAGATTTACAAAGTACTAATTAGTTTTCATAAAACCAATTATTGTGGATTCCAAGTATTGTATCATGAATCACAGATATCTGGACGATTTTAAACATTCCGATCGATTTATCAAACATCCAAAATTCCTAGAGATCTCAACACTTGAGCCACTGTTAAAAATACCCAGAGAGTACCCCAAGTACCTACGGACCAACATAAGAAAGCACACTCTCTGCCTCACCAACGGCGCCATGGAACCGCCACCAAAAGCTTGCTTTGGCCGCGCTTCCGTGGCCGTTTGGTCGAGTTGGGTCATCGTTTTTCTTGTAGATCCATAGAAAACCCTGCACATTTTTCTGAATATTTTTAATTTGAAAAATTCCAACTTTTGAATTTTTTTCCAGAGAGTGGGATTTTTCGGTTTCGAATAGTCGATCGAACACTTTAACTTTGCCTAGATAACTCCTAATGCTCTAGCTTGGTTCTGATACCATTGCTGGGTTCGCGTAGCACCCCCGCAGGATTTCGGCACGCATCAAGTATGTTATTTCCAAAAAATCTAAGGTGCCGAGCGAGCCCGACCAAGGATCTAACTAGATAATTAGGGTTTTTATAGCATGTAAACAAAGTTTACACTAAGTGAAATAGGAATAAAACCTTTGTAGACCGGTCCTTCACTTCTAAAGCTCCGTGTAGTAGTCCCTTAGCTCCAAGTAGCGGTGTCCCGAACTCTCCTTAGGTTCCACTAGACGAAAGGAACGAGCTTTCTTAAAGATCTTCGAGGCCGAAGATGATCTACGTCGAAGAATCTCTAACTCAAACTACCTCTTCACTAATTGATGGATTAGTGAAGTAAACAACCTATACTAAATAAATAATTTGGTATAGATTGATGAAGTAGGAATTTTGCTCACTTTAGAATTATTTTTCTCCTTTTGTTTTTCTTCTCACTTGAAAGCTAGAGAGCAAGCAAGGAGATGACGAAAAAACTCAAGTGATCAAGTTATGAACCATGGATGAGAAAATATCTCATATAATCTCACTTGTAGAGACTTAACCATGGCTGAAGATAATGGTTAGCTTAATAAATATCTAGAGTAAAACAAAATTAGTGGACTAAGTCAAGCTTTCTACATGCTTCTACAAGCATCTCAAACCATGCCAATTTCCACCCAATTTTGATTTATCTCTTAATAATTAATTATCCAAATTATCTTTAGTTAGGTATGAGTCTCATACATCCAAGTCCAATGTATCATTTAGAATGACACATAAATAAATACATTAATATATATCACATTTATTTTTGTATGTATTTAGAGAAAAGAGATTCTTAAGTGAGCTAATATTAGTTAATATATATTAATATATAAAATATATAATTATATATTAAATTATTAAATCAACACTTGATTTAATAACTCGGCTATATCACATACAACCGACTAATATCATTTACATGTATATCAAATATACATATAACAAATTAGTGAATCATCACTTGATTCAATAATCCGGTTATATCTCATATAACCTATATCGCGAGATTAGAATACTGTATCACATACATGTATCAATCTCGGTCCCGCACATATCACATATGTGACATATTTCGTTTCGCTTGAGCCAGGAAACCTCTGTGTAGGACTCTAAAGACTCTTCAATACGCTAGCAGTAGGTAATGATCATATCAGTTACCCACAAGCCGTCGGCGGTATTAGCTGGACTTAACGGCTACCCAAGTATTGAACGATCAGAAGATCAACAAGTAAGCTATTCCTGTAACAACCATAATTTTCTTATACCCTTTTTTCTATACAAATTTTTAAATTAAATTTTTTTTCAAAATCTACAAAGACGTATTTTAGCCTGAGCACAAGATATAGGTAATTATTTTGTTTTAAATTACAAGCTACAAGAATGTAATAACTCCATTTTTAGTGTACAAGAAATTACTTTAAATTTAATGTATACTAGGAGTATTTATTCTTGCTGCTATCATTTTAAGTAATTAAATAGCACAATAATTACAAGAAGGAGCTTGTAGCTCATTGGTAACATCTTGCATTGCTGAACCAAGCCACCAGAGTTCAAAACCCCTACCCCACATTATTTTTATATTATTTTTGTTTTAAATTTCTTGGAAGCCCAACAGTCCACAGGCCATAACACCCAAAAGTTGAACTGCACATTAAAAACTAAAAATATCTGGGCTTACATCACGAGACCCCCCACCCCCCGACACCCCGACTCTGCCCGACTCGGCAGAGTCGGCCGGCGGACCGACCGACTCGGGCCGGCGCCGCCGGCCGGACTCGGCCGGACGGCCGAGTCCCCAACACGAATAATGTGTCTTTTCATCTTCTGACCTTCCCTGCATACTCTAAATTATGAGATCGGTTTCAGAAAGTGAGTTATACCCTAATTACTATGATTTTTAATGTTTTCCCCACATTTTTTATAATTTTTTTAATTAAAAACCTTTCACCTACCCTACCCTAGCCTACCCTATAAATACACCCCCTACCCTCTACCCTCTCATCCCAAAACCCTAAGCTCACTCTCTCAAAATTTTCCAAGAAGTGTGTAATTTGAAATCAAATTCACGGCGAAGCTCTGACGAAATTCCGGCGACGTTTTTAGAAACAACCGGCGACGAAGCAACGCCTCGGCAACTCCTTTAGTTCCCCTACACTCCTTAGTATAGATCAAAACCCGTAACTCCCATTCTATCTCCCTTTCTAATTCTCAAAAATACGAAATTACGAAACCCGACGAAATTGGAACAAATCCGATTTCCGACTCGGTTTTCTATAAAATTTCACTTCTAACCAATACATTCATGCCTAAACATATTTATCTTGACTATTAAACTTTTAAAAATCAATTTGAACAAGTTTTCTCACATGAAATGATAGCCTTTCTAATTTATCGTATTTTTTCACTTTAATACCACAATGTTTCAATTTCACATTTAACCCCTTAACTTGCTATACATTTAAAGTAGAGCACGAGATAATGACCTACCTCCACACACACGCAAAACCAACCCTAAAACGATATCATCAAAACTTAGAATACGATAAAACGAAACTTTCATTAAAATACCATAATCTTAATAAAACCATTCTTAAAGGTTTTAGATTTGATACACTTTTAAGTAAATACTTCTTAGTAGGAAAATACGATAAGTTGTGGACATCGACCGTTTATCTAAACCTGAGTTTGTGGTGTCTAGGCTAGGCAAGTGAGCTTAGGTAACTTTAAAAGGCCCGGCTCACGATTCGTGAGCGGATCCCTCCTTTCTCACTTGTACTTACCTGGCCACAATTGGCGGTGAAGAGGCGATTTGAGGCTTCTAACGACTTGTCGTTTAGACCATTTAGAAATAGGCTAGTTGTCTTAGGAAACCCTAGAATTTAAAATACGGAAATTCACACCTTTGCAAATAAATACCTTTTACTTTATAAAACCGTTTTCTAAAGGATTAGTATTTTACAATCTTTGCAAAGTGCCGCTACAACCCACCTTTGGGGAACCCGTTAGGGATAGTACGGTTTATCGTGCACCCTCGGGCTAGTAGTGCGAGATTCAGACCTCCGCAAGGAGCATTCGGTCTCGAAAGGTTTAAAATACGACATCTTAAGAAAATGAGATTTTTGGAATATAAAATATTTATTAAAATTATTTTTGTATAAATATATGTATATTTATCATTTAAATATCTATTTTATTATAATATAGATTTTCCACCTTTTCCTAAAAATCACAATACTAAATTTTACACTAAAATATCATGAACTTCAAATAATCAATATTACATATAAATACCATTATTTATGAAACTAGGATATTCTCACTAGAAATGTCACAACATAAAACCCGCCCTCATTACAACTCTAAAGACAAACAATAAATACATGAGGCGTATTTTGAAAAGTATATAAAAGTATTTTTACATAAAACCCCTTCAAGTTTTATAAATTACCCTAAGGACCCTAGCAATTATAAGACTTCGATTCACATTTCTAACTGTCTGACTCGGGTTTGAGTCTGATCATTCTGACTTGAATATGATTCAAGTCAATTTATAAACTACAAGATTCCAATTCAAAATGAACACATGAATCCATGAATACAATTATCAATTTATACAATTTGACTGAACCAAACCATGGATATATATATATTTATTTTACATGATCCTCAGTTATTCCATTTACATGACTCTACAGTTATAACCGTTTGCTGATATCATGGTTTCGGTCAGTCAGTCAATCACTCATACAATCAATACAATTTACAAGACAAACAATACAATCAAAACACTGCGGGGTTTAAGGGGTAAACTGGTACGGAATATGTTAAAGGTGGCACGAGGTGGTCACTTAAGACGTAATTACATCCATGCCGTTGTTCCGTGGTATTAACGACGGAGCCTTGTACTACAGGTTACCAAGGTCCCCGGTGTAAGTGGGACTCCCCTCGTATACACTGGCATCTTCTGTACCGGGTTACAAACAACAGTGTTAATACAATCTTACAATATTATAATACAATATTAAAAGCCACTCTCTCTCTCTTTCTTACTCTCTATCTATTTCTCCCTTATCTTTGGGACTTACCGAGCGACCTGTTCGCTGACGACATTCTATTTCTTTCTTCTTTGAATGTCGTCAGGTGGTTTGGACCCGGCAGAGATCGAGCCATCGCAAGAAGACATGGAGCAGTTTGCCGAAGACCCTGCACTTTAGTTTCATTGTACACTTTTCTTTTCAGTACTTTTCATTTCTTGTTATGCCACTGTTTAGGCATCTTTTATTTCAGTTGTATTTCATTTTCATGTATTGTACAGAAGAATGTTAATAAATAAAAGTTGCTGTTTTTATTATCTCTTGTCTCTTGTGTATTTATTTTATATTGCTTAGATACGCTCAGCATATTTACTTCTGAGTATATACGTAGCAGGTCTCGTCGCGTCCCCTTCGCCGTATAATGGGAAGTAGGGCATGACAGGTTTTTGTTGGTGGCCCATGCAGTTCTGCACACCTGATACCGACGGATGAGATCAGAGCCCGTCGATTTCAACAAGATTTGGACACGGAAATCCATGCTGCACTAGCCACAGGGAAATTTCCAACTCATGAAGATGCTCTGGAAGCTGCCCGCAGTTATGAGGCAGTGATAAAGGCAAGGGGTAGACCTCAGTCTGCAGGAGTGAAACGCCCTGCCACTCAAATGGCAGGAGGGGCCTCTTCAAGGCCAGCTGTCGAACACAGAAGACTGGAAGAAGCCAAGGATCGGCTAAGACCTGATTTTTGCTTTTATTGCAAGAGGGAAGGACACTTGTGGAAGGACTGTAGGCGCGCAAAAAGCCTATGCTTGGTTTGTGGCGCGTCCAATCACGGAATTGGAAACTGTCCTTATAGAGGCAATCCAGCACACCCACCCATCAACTACCCGCAGCAGCAAGCTATCCAGGCTCCTACAACTCGTCCTACACTCCCAGCACCACCTCCACGTGGATTTCCTGCTCAGCCAAATCGCCAATTCCATCAGGCAATGAGAAACATGCCTCGAGTACAGGGGAATATGCCTCCAGCTAGGAGGAACGTACCACGGCGACAGGCTTTCACCTTAGCAGCCATAGAACCTGAAACTGTGAACCAAGATAACCCAAGTAACCCCCTACAATGTTTAGTTCTGGCACCAAACTGTTACACTTTCCTTTTACAAATTTCGAGGACGAAATTTTTATAAGGAAGGTAGAATGTAACAACCCTAATTTTCTTATACCCTTTTTCTATACAAATTTTTAAATTAAATTTTTTTCAAAATCCACACAGGGGTATTTTAGCCTGAGCACAAGATATAGGTAATTATTTTGTTTTTAATTACAAGCTACAAGAATGTAATAACTCCATTTTTAGTGTACAAGAAATTACTTTAAATTTAATATATACTAGGAGTATTTATTCTTGTTGCTATCATTTTAAGTAATTAAATACCACAATAATTACAAGAAGGAGCTTGTAGTTCATTGGTAATACCTTGCACTGTTGAACCAAGCCACCAGAGTTCAAATCACATGCCCCACATTATTTTTTATATTATTTTTCTTTTAAATTTCTTGGAAGCCCAACAGTCCACAGGCCATAACTCCATAAAGTTGAACTGAACCGTAAAAATTAAAAATACCAGAGCCTACGTCAGGAAACCCCCGACCCATCGGCACCCCGACCCGGCCGAGTCGGCCGGCGGACCGGCCGACTCGAGCCGGCGCCGCCGGCCGGACTCGGCCGAACGGCCGAGTCGTCAAAATGAAAGTTGCGTATTTTTGTCTTCTCAACTCCCCTGTATACTCCAAATTAATGGATCGGTTCCCGAGAGTTTATTACACCCGATTTACCACAAATTTTAATGTTTTTTCTTTAATTTTTATAATTTTTTAAATAAAAACCTTTCACCTACCCTACCATAGCCTACCTTATAAATAGACCCCCCTACCTTCTACCCCCTCATCCCAAAACACTAGGTTTACTCTCTCAAAATTTTTACAAGAAGGGTGTACTTTGAAATCAAGTTCACGGCGAAACTCTGACGGAATTCCGGCAACATTTTTTGAAACAACCGGCGACGAAGCAACGCCTCGGCAACTCATCTAGTTCCCCTATACTCTTTAGTATAGATCGAAACCCGTAAGTCCCATTCTATCTCCCTTTTTAATTCTCAAAAATACGAAATTACGAAATCCGATGGAATCGGAACAAATCCGATTTCCGATTCGGTTTTCTATAAAATTTCACTTATAATCAATTCAATCATGCTTAAACATCTTTATCTTGACTATTAAATTTGTAAAAATCAATTTGAACAAGTTTTCTCACCTGAAATGATAACCTTTCCAATTTACCGTATTTTTTCACTTTAATACCATCATGTTTCAATTTCACATTTAACCCTTAACCTTACTATACATTTAAAGTAGAGCACGAGATAACGACCTACCTCCACACACACGCAAATACAACCCTAAAACGACATCATCAAAACTTAGAATACGATAAAACGAAACTTTCATTTAAATACCATATTCTAAATAAAAACCATTCTTAAAAGTTTTAGATTTGATACACTTTTAAGTAAATACTTCTTAGTAGGAAAACACGATAAGTTGTGGACATCGATCGTTTATCTAAACCTGACTTTGTGGTGTCTAGGCTAGGCAAGTGAGCTTAGGTAACTTTAAAAGGCCCGCCTCACGATTCTTGAGCGGATCCCTCCTTCCTCACTTGTACTTACCTGGCCACAATTGGCGGTGAAGAGGCGATTTGAGGCTTCTAACGACTTGTCGTTTAGACCATTTCGAAATAGGCTAGTTGGCTTAGGAAACCCTAGTATTTAAAATACGGAAAATTTACACCTTTGCAAATAAATACCTTTTACTTTATAAAACCGTTTTCTAAAGGATTAGTATTTTACAATCTTTGCAAAGCGCCGCTACAACCCACCTTTGGGGAACCCGTTAGGGATAGTACGGTTTATCGTGCACCCTCAGGCTAGTAGTGCGAGATTCAGTTCTCCGCAACAAGCATTCGGTCTCGAAAGGTTTAAAATACGACTTCTTAAGAAAATGAGATTTTTGGAATATAAAATATTCATTAAAATTATTTTTGTATAAAGATATGTATATTTATCATTTAAATATCTATTTCATTATAATATAGATTTTCCACCTTTTCCTAAAAATCACAATACTAAATTTTACACTAAAATACCATGAACTTCAAATAATCAATATTACATATAAATACCATTATTTATGAAACTAGGATATTCTCACTAGAAATGTCACAATATAAAATCCACCCTCATTACAACTCTAAAGACGAACAATAAATACTTGAGGTGTATTCTGAAAAGTATATAAAAGTATTTTTACATAAAAACCACTCAAGTTTTATAAATTACCCTAAGGATCTTAGCAATTATAAGACTTCGATTCACATTTCTGATTGTCTGACTCGGCTTTGAGTCTGATTAATCTGACTTGAATATGATTCAAGTCAATCTATAATCTACAAGTTTCCACTTTAATATGAACTCATGAATTCATGAATCCAATATCAATCTATACATCTTGACTAAACCGAACCATGGATATACCTATTCCTTTTACATGATTCTCAGTTATTCCATTTACATGACTCTATGGTTACAACCGCTTACTGATATCATAGTTTCGGTCAGTCAGTCAATCTTACAATCTATACAGTTTACAAGATAACAATACAAACAAGACATCGCGGGGTTTAAGGGGTAGACTGGTACGGAATATGTTAAAGGTGGCACGAGGTGGTCACTTAAGACGTAATTACATCCATGCCGTTGTTCCGTGGTATTATCGACGGAGCCTTGTACTACAGGTTACCAAGGTCCCCGGTGTAAGTGGGACTCTCCTCGTATACACTGGCATCTTCTGTACCAGGCTACAAATAACAGCGTTAATACAATATTACAATATTATAATATAACATTAAAAGCTACTCCCTCTCTCTCTTACTCTCTGTCTATTTCTTCCTTATCTTTGAGACTTACCGAGCGACCTGTTCGCTGAGGACATTCTATTTCTTTCTTCTTTGAATGTCGTCCGGTGGTTTGGACCCGGCGGAGATCGAGCCATCTGCAGAAGACTTGGACCAGTTTGCTGAAGAACCAGAGCTCTAGTTTCATTGTACATTTTCCATTTAGTACTTTTCATTTCCTGTTATACCACTGTTTAGGCATCTTTTATTTCAGTTGTATTTCCCTTTCATGCATTGTAGAAAAGAATGTTAATAAATAATAGTTGCTGTTTTTATTTCTTGTCTCTTGTGTACTTATTTTATATTGCTTAGTTACGCTTAGCGTATGTACTTCTGAGTATATACGTAGCGGGCCTCGTCGCGTCCCCTTCGCCGTATACCGGGAAGCGGGGCGTGACAGGTTCTTGTAATTCTCGAACCGTATGAATCCCTATCTTGCAGTTCTGGTCTGCGTGAACAATCTAAGAAATATAACAAAAGAACCAGCAACTAAAACATTCTTTACAATTCATGTTTCTTGAATCTTACAAATTTCTATTCCTTGAATCTTATCAATTCATGTATTTGAATCTATCCTAACCCAAATTTTTCTTCAAGGTTATGGATTCCCCAAACAACACAAACACCAATGTCAACAACACACCTCCAGCACTACCTCTCACACCGGCTGTTCCTGCGCCAACTACCGAGCAAACAGTGCTACTTGAGGCGATTCGCAGCCTTCTCGAGGGACAACAACAACTCCTGAACCGTCCTGAGATCGACGCACCAGGGGTAAAGCAATTCAGGGCTTTGCACCCCAAGCAGTTCTCTGGTAAAGGAAGCCCTCTTGAAGCTGAAGAATGGGCACAAAGCATAGAAGACGATCTGGCAGCAGCTCAAGTGCCAGACATCGCTTGGGTCCGTGTGGCAAAACTACAGCTCACGGACAATGCTCGCAACTGGTGGAAGGCGGAAGAAAGCCGTCTGGTATAGCCGATTGAATGGAAGACTTTTCGCGAGAAGTTCGACGCGAAGTACTTCCCTGTGACTGCCAGGTTTGCCATGGAGCAGCAGTTCATTCATCTGCAACAAGGTTCAATGTGGGACAAGTCAGTGGATGAGTATGACGCTGAGTTCACCATACTCAGCCGGTAAGATATGTCACAATAGTTCAATTTTTATATCACATACTATACAACTAACACAAGACTGTAACAGATTTGCGGCACACCTGATACCGACAGATGAGATCAGAGCACGTCGATTTCAACAAGGTTTGGACACGAAAATCCAGGCTGCACTAGCCACAGGGAAATTTCCAACTCATGAAGATGCTCTGGAAGCTGCCCGCAGTTATGAGGCAGTGATAAAGATAAGGGGCAGACCTCAGTCTGCAGGAGTGAAACGCCTTGCTACTCAAATGGCAGGAGGGGCCTCTTCGAGGCCAGCTGTCGAACACAGAAGACTGGAAGAAGCCAAGGATCGGCTAAGACCTGATTTTTGCTTTTATTGCAAGAGGGAAGAACACTTGTGGAAGGACTGTAGACGCGCAAAAGGCCTATGCTTGGTTTGTGGTGCGTCCAATCACGGAATGGGAAACTGTCCTTATAGACGCAATCCAGCTCACCCACCCATCAACTACCCGCAGCAGCCAGCTACAAGCTCCTGCTTGTAATTATTGTGGTATTTAATTACTTAAAATGATAGCAGCAAGAATAAATGCTCCTAGTATACATTAAATTTAAAGTAATTTCTTGTACACTAAAAATGGAGTTATTACATTCTTGTAGCTTGTAATTAAAAACAAAATAATTACCTATATCTTGTGCTCAGGCTAAAATACCCCTTTATGTATTTTGAAAAAAAATTTAATTTAAAAATTTGAATAGAAAAAAGGGTATAAGTTTTGGTTAAAGTTATAAAAATTTCGTACTACAGGTCGCTCGGTAAGTCCCAAAGATAAGGGAGAAATAAACAGAGAGTAAGAAAGAGAGAGAGAGAGTGGCTTTTAATGTTGTATTATAATATTGTAAGGTTGTATTAACGCTGTTGTTTGTAGCCCTGTACAGAAGATGCCAGTGTATACGAGGGGAGTCCCACTTACACCGGGGACCTTGGTAACCTGTAGTATAAGGCTCCGTCGATAATACCACGGAACAACGGCATGGATGTAATTATGTCTTAAGTGACCACCTCGTGCCACCTTTAACATATTCCGTACCAGTTTACTCCTTAAACCCCGCAGTGTTTTGATTGTATTGTTTGTCTTGTAAATTGTATTGATTGTATAAGTGATTGAATGACTGACCGAAACCATGATATCAGGAAACGGTTATAACCGTAGAGTCATGTAAATGGAATAACCGAGGATTATGTAAAAGGAATATATATATATCCATGGTTCGGTTCGGTCAAGCTGTATAAATTGATAATTGTATTCATGAATTCATGTGTTCATTTTGAATTGGAATCTTGTAGTTTATAGATTGACTTGAATCATATTCAAGTCAGAATGCTCAGACTCAAACCCGAGTCAGACAGTTAGAAATGTGAATCGAAGTCTTATAATTGCTAGGGTCCTTAGGGTAATTTATAAAACTTGAGGAGGTTTTATGTAAAAATACTTTTATATACTTTTCAAAATACGCTTCAAGTATTTATTGTTCGTCTTTAGAGATGTAATGAGGGTGGGTTTTATGTTGTGACATTTCTAGTGAGAATTTCCTAGTTTCATAAATAATGGTATTTATATGTAATATTGATTATTTGAAGTTCATGGTATTTTAGTGTAAAATTTAGTATTGTGATTTTTAGGAAAAGGTGGAAAATCTATATTATAATAAAATAGATATTTAAATGATAAATATACATATGTTTATACAAAAATAATTTTAATAAATATTTTATATTCCCAAAATCTCATTTTCTTAAGATGTCGTATTTTAAACCTTTCGAGACCGAATGCTCCTTGCGGAGGTCTGAATCTCGCACTACTAGCCCGAGAGTGTACGATAAACCGTACTATCCCTAACGGGTTTCCCAAAGGTGGGTTGTAGCGGCACTTTGCAAAGATTGTAAAATACTTATCTTTTAGAAAACGGTTTTATAAAGTAAAGGTATTTATTTGCAAAGGTGTGAATTTCCGTATTTTAAATTCTAGGGTTTGCTAAGACAACTAGCCTATTTCTAAATGGTCTAAACGACAAGTCGTTAGAAGCCTCAAATCGCCTCTTCACCGCCAATTATGGCCAGGTAAGTACAAGTGAGGAAAGAGGGATCCGCTCACGAATCGTGAGACGGGCCTTTTAAAGTTACCTAAGCTCACTTGCCTAGCCTAGACACCACAAACTCAGGTTTAGATAAACGATCGATGTCCACAACTTATCGTATTTTCCTACTAAGAAGTATTTACTTAAAAGTGTATCAAATCTAAAACCTTTAAGAATGGTTTTATTAAGATTATGGTATTTTAATGAAAGTTTCGTTTTATCGTATTCTAAGTTTTGATGATATCATTTTAGGGTTGGTTTTGCGTGTGTGTGGAGGTAGGTCATTATCTCGTGCTCTACTTTAAATGTATAGCAAGTTAAGGGGTTAAATGTGAAATTGAAACATTGTGGTATTAAAGTGAAAAAATATGATAAATTAGAAAGGCTATCATTTCATGTGAGAAAACTTGTTCAAATTGATTTTTAAAAGTTTAATAGTCAAGATAAATATGTTTAGGCATGAATGTATTGGTTAGAAGTGAAATTTTATAGAAAACCGAGTCGGAAATCGAATTTGTTCCAATTCCGTCGGGTTTCGTAATTTCGTATTTTTTAGAATTAGAAAGGGAGATAGAATGGGACTTACGGGTTTCGATCTATACTAAGGAGTGTAGGGGAACTAAAGGAGTTGCCGAGGCGTTATTTCGTCGCCGGTTGTTTCTAAAAACGTCGCCGGAATTCCCGCCGAAATTTCGTCAGAGCTTTGCCGTGAATTTGATTTCAAAGTACACACTTCTTGGAAAATTTTGAGTGAGCGAGCTTAGGATTTTGTGATGAGAGGGTAGAGGGTAGGGGGTGTATTTATAGGGTAGGCTAGGGTAGGGTAGGTGAAAAGTTTTTAATTAAAAAAATTGTAAAAAATGTGGGAAAAACATTAAAAATCATAGTAATTAGGGTATAACTCACTTTCTGAAACTGATCTCATAATTTAGAGTATGCAGGGAAGGTCAGAAGATGAAAAGACACATTTTTCGTGTTGGGGACTCGGCCGTCCGGCCGAGTCCGGCCGGCGGCGCCGGCCCGAGTCGGCCGGTCAGCCGGCAGACTCGGCCGAGTCGGGCCGAGTCGGGGTGTCGGGGGGTGGGGGGTCTCGTGATGTAAGCCCTGGTATTTTTAGTTTTTAATATTCAGTTCAACTTTTGGGAGTTATGGCCTGTGGACTGTTGGGCTTCCAAGAAATTTAAAACAAAAATAATATAAAAATAATGTGGGGCAGGGGATTTGAACTCTGGTGGCTTGGTTCAGCAATGCAAGATGTTACCAATGAGCTACAAGCTCCTTCTTGTAATTATTGTGCTATTTAATTACTTAAAATGATAGCAGCAAGAATAAATACTCCTAGTATACATTAAATTTAAAGTAATTTCTTTACACTAAAAATGGAGTTATTACATTCTTGTAGCTTGTAATTAAAAACAAAATAATTATCTATATCTTGTGCTCAGGCTAAAATACCCCTTTGTGGATTTTGAAAAAAAAATTAATTTAAAAATTTGTATAGAAAAAGGATATAAGAAAATTAGGGTTGTTACATTCTACCTTCCTTATAAAAATTTCGTCCTCGATATTTGTAAAAGGAAAGTGTAACAGTTTGATGCCAGAACTAAACATTATGTGGGATAGGTTTCAGGTATAAAAAAAGATATATGGGTATATATAAAGACTAAAAGAAAGATTGAAAGGAAAGAGTTACCAGTGATGACTTGGCCAGTGGCTTCAGCTTCTTCCACCGTTATTGTGAAAGCCTGTCGCCTCAGTACATTCTTTCTTGCTGGAGGAGCATTCTTGTAATACCCAGCCCCTTTTATACCAAAATCTGTATTTTGTTACTCTAGAATTCTACTTATTCTTATTTATAATTTTATTTATTTTATTTATAATTTTATTTCTTCTAAACCCCATTTTTCTCTTATCAATAAAACCCAAACCATCAAATAATTTCCCTCATATTTTACCCTCAGCCAACTACTTCAGCCCGAGCCCAGACCCCATAATCCCTAAAGATTTTCTAAACTACTTCAGCCTGAGCCCAGAATTCCATTTTCATTTTTAATTAATTTTTAATTACCCAGCCCAACACATTCCCTCGGCCCATTCTTTTTTTCAAATAAACTTAATTCTTTTTCAAGCCCAGCAGCCCACACCCTCTTCACAAACCCGACCCAGCCCGCTCTTCACCTCCTTCCCTCCAACGGCTACTTCCCAAATCCCCGCCCACTGTTCCTCGACCCGCCTCCTCCGCCCGCGCCCTTACCCACGACGCGCACGTTTCCCCTGCGACCCGCTCCCCCAACGTTCACTCCTCCTTACCTCCCTCACACCCTATTCCTCATCCCGCTCTCTCTCTCTCCCTCGTTCCCCTTCCTTCTCGAACTCATCTGAACCCACCCGTTCCACTGCACACCCGGTTCCCGTCGCCGCCGCCGACGAGAACGACCACCGTCACTGCCCTCGTTTCCTCACACTTCAACTCCTACCCTTCTCTTCATCTCCCTCCTCCTCACCAAAACCCAATCACCAAGGCCAAGACCTCCACTGCCGGCGCCCCTCAACCCAGAATCCCCTAACCGCACCCGAGCTCCACCCCCTGCACCTTCTCGCCGGCGATCACCGCCT
The DNA here is from genome assembly GCA_030015575.1 of Agapanthus africanus. Lineage (NCBI taxonomy): Eukaryota > Viridiplantae > Streptophyta > Magnoliopsida > Asparagales > Amaryllidaceae > Agapanthus > Agapanthus africanus. The sequence continues at coordinate 51,723,495 of CM057350.1, read as the reverse complement.
CCGCAACTCATCTCGTCGACCCGAGCACCACCCCCTCACCACCACCAAGCCCTCCTTCTCTCTCTGTGTCTTCCCCTCTCTCAACCTCTGTTTCTCCCTCTCCCTCTTTACATCCCTCTCTCTCTGTCTCCCTTCTCTCTCTCTCTCTCTCTCCCTCAAATTCTCTCTCTCTCCCAATCTCTGCACCTCTCTCTGATTCTCTCTTTTTCTCTCTCTCTCATTGTCTAACTCTCTCTCGCTCTCACTGATCTCTCTTTCTCTCTCTCCCTGCACACACTCTCTCTCTAAATCTCACTCTCTCCCCTCTTCCCCGCAACTCATCTCCTTCTCCCTCTCTCTGCTCTTTCTCTCTCTTCCCCTGCTTCTCTCTCTCTTTCTCAATCCCTCTCTGGTTATCTCTCCTTGTCTCTCCCCTTTCTGCTTGCATCTCTCTCACTCTGTTCTCTCTTCCTCACTCTCTCTCTCACTGATCTCTCACAATCTCTCTCTCAGCTCTCTCTCTCTCTCTCTCTCTCTCATTCCCTCTCTCTCTCTTTCTCAGTACTCTCTCTCTCTCTCTCTCTCTGTCTAACACTCCCTCTTCCGGCTACCACCACAGCGAGCAACCCCATACCAACGACCACCACCCTCGCCGTCAAGACCCCAGCAACCAAGCCGCCGCTGCCGAGACTCGAGTTCGAGCCAAGTCAAGTTGCCGTGCCGCACGTGTGTCGCGCGTTCGTGACGTTACCGTCACCGTACATCCCCGAGACGTGTCCAGGCAAGTACTTTTACTTGCTACATGCTATATATTCAAGTTACAAATTTAAATTACATAAATCGCAAAATTACAATTTCAGATCGATTATGTGCCAAACTTGTTCGATGTATGATCCCAATAAAAATACTTGTCTAATTTGACGGAATTAGATTGTCTGTCTTGGCCCGTGTAGTGATGAATACCTTGTACAAATTTCGCTGGAAAATACGACTATTAACGACTAAAACGACTACCCCCAAGTTTACCTGTAAACCTGGAAATTTCCTGTACCTGAAAACCGTTAAAATCACCATAAATTATATACATACTGGAATGATCCGTTCGAGGGCTCAAATCGAAGAAAACTCGACGAACTATAACTCTATGTAAGTTTCTAATTGATTCTGTACATAAACTGTGACAATATTTGGATCGGAGTGCAATTCTGGACTGCAGTCCAGAGCGACTCTGTTTGTTTGGTGCTGTTCCGTAATGGGTACCACCTTGTTTCCTTAACTCGTAGGTTGCGGAACTCCACTTTTTAGTATAGGTGAACCTGTTATCTAGACAATACAAGTGGTTTCATTCTGTTTCATTATCGTTTGATATTTAACCTGTAATTTAAAAGATCGGGACGTATAACAGTCCCAACAGAATTAGAATTGACATACTAGTATTGAATAGTGTATATCTCCTGACGTGTAGACGCGATTGAAGATCCGTATGTTGCGTCGAAAACCTTACTGAAAACCCTAGAATTCATTCATCTTCAGCGTCACTAAAATCTGATCCCAACTGGGATTAAAATGCTTTGCGAAACAGACTTCCGATTCTGAAACCGGATTTCCAGCCGTGAACGCTTAAAATGAAATGGCTATAATTAGTGATCCTGAAACCTGATTGGCTTGAAACCAAATTCGCTGGATAAATAACTGAACATACTATTTAATCCCCGTTCATCGTTTCACTAAACTGTAACCGTATGATTTATGATAAATTATTCAAGTGGTAGATTTTTGATTCATGACACCCTAATCATACCTTACATACTGTTTACGCATCATATCATACACATGTCACTGCATTGATAACCTAGTGATAACGTGCATAACCCAGTGTTAGGTATTAGTGATGATTGTAGCAAGTACGTTAGTGTTCGTGTATCAGTGAATAAGTGAAAGTGATACGTACTTGTACACAATCAGTGAACCTTATTATTCTATTGCATTGTCGACGTCTGTGGGACGCGTGTACGTGTGACTATAAGTGGTATGGGACACTTATGGAAGCTCTTGCACGGGTGTCACAGATAAGGTACCAGACACTGCCATTTATCTTAGGTATTAGTCGGGACGTGCTTGATGGAGGTCCTGCCTCCAGTTCTCGCGCAGACTTGTCACAGACCGTTTGGTATTTAAGGTTATGGTTAGTGTTTGATGTAGACCACGGGGTGTGGGGTAGTTTGAGTGTGAGTTCAACAGAATCTCGGGAGTCCCTTGTCGGCTTATATATATGGAGATATATGGAGATTTACATGGTACATGATTGTTACCGTAAGTTACATGTTGGGCCCGTGGTCCCTTGCCCTTGGGTTCTACCCTTGGGTGGAGGACACTCGCGAGTGGTTGACTCTCATACTTGGACTGACGATAGGTTTAGTGACCTGTACAGTGAGACTTAGTGACTGATAGGGATGATAGCATCGATATGCATACTTACTGTGTTGACATACGTGGCATAGTATTCTACTGCTTTTACTGTTCCGCTGCATTGATTAGTGCATGTTCATACCTATACCGTCATTGATTTACTGTCATATATATCTATTATCACTGTTAGAATTGTCACATGATTATATATATTATATTACTATTATGTCGCTCTGACGACCTGAGTATGCATGCTCAGTGTGAGGAGAAGATTTAGCCTGGACCAGGACTAGACGTATATCACAGACACCTCGATTTGCTATCCAGAGTTATACTCTTTTGTTTTCCCTCAGGTCTGTTCTTTACATTGTTTCTTTCAGTTACTGCATTTCTCATTACCTGCGCATCATTTACTGTTTACCATGAAAAACTAGAAGCCGAAGTGTGACTACGGCAGGACATTTCCTTGACCGTAGGAGCATGGCTGGCCTTGTCAACCCCTCATATTCCGTATTTTGGGAAGCGGGGCATGACAATTCTTCTGTCCATTCCTCTGTACTTGAGGTAAGTTCTTTTGTGCTTGGTGGAACTGACGAGGAGGAGGTGCAGTCGGTCCACGAGGAGGTGGAGCTGGGAGAGCAAGTCATGGAGCAGGTGCCTAGATAGCTGGCCGCTGCGGATAGGTAATTGCTGGTCTGGGTGCAGCATTTGGATTGAGTCTACGAGGACAAGACCTAATATCATGTGTGGCTGAGCCGCAGACTAAGCAAAGGCGATTAGTACGCCTACAATCCTTCGCCAGGTGTCCATCCCTCCTGCAGTAGGTGCAAAAGGCTGGGGTGGGTCGGTTGAATTGTACTCCCGGTCTTCTGGGTACAAAAGATGGCCTTGAAGAGGCTCCTCCTGCCATTTGAGTGACAGGGCGCTTCATTCCGACAGATTGGGGTCTGCCCTTCATCTTTACCACTGCCTCATATCGACGGGTAGTTCTCAGAGCCAGTTCTTGGGTTGGGAAATCCCCTATAGCTAAGGCAGCTTGGATCTCCGGATCTAACCCTTGCTAAAATCGTCTGGACCTAATCTCAGTAGTCGGGATGAGGTGTGCCCCGAACTTGTTATGGTCCTGTGTTAGCTGTGTAGTATGTGATATTAGAAAATCGAATATTTGAGACATATCTTTACCTGCTCAACACAGTGAACTCGGTATCATACTCATCCACCGATTTGCTCCACATAGAACCTTATTGCAGGTGGATGAATTGCTGCTCCTTGTCAAATCGGGCAGTCTCGGAGAAATATTTCGCGTCGAACATCTCGTAAAAAGTCCTCCATTCGATCGGTTGGTCAAGACGACTTTCTTCCGCCTTCCACCAAACTCTGGCGTTATCTGTGAGTTGCTGCTTTGCAACTCTAACCCAGGCAATCTCTAGCACTTGTGCTGCTGCCAGATCGTCTTTGATACTCTGAGCCCATTCTTCAACTTCCAAGGAGCTCTCTTTCCCAGAAAATTGCTTCGGGTGCAATGCCCGGAATTTTTTCACTCTGGGTGCTTCCGCTTCTGGGTTGTTCAATAATATAGCAGTCTGCTGCTGTTGTCCTTCCAGGGGGCTTAGATTGCCTCAAGCAATACCGTTTGCTCGTTGATCGGAGCTGCAACGATAGGCGTAAGTGGAAAAGGTGGTGGTGTGTTGTTGAAGTTTGTGCTGATATTGTTTGGAGAATCCATAACCTTGAAAGAAAAATAGGGTTAGGATAGATTCAAAGAATATGAAATTGTAAGATTTAAGGAATATGAAATGTAAAGAATATTTTTAGTTGCTGATTCTTGTGTTATATTGCTTAGGACTTCATGCAGAATTAACCTGCATGTCCATGCAGAACTGACCTGCATGGTAGGGTTCCATGCAGCACTGACCTGCATGGACTGCCAACAAAACCTGTCACGCCTCACTTCCCAGTGTACGGGTAAGGAGACGCAACGAGGCCTACTACGTATTTACTCAGAAGTAAACACGCTAAGCGTAACTAAGCAATATAATGTAAATATATACAAGAAGATATGGAATGTAAATAAACAGCAACTTTTACTTATTAAGCATTTCTTTACAATACAACTGAAAAGTAAATACAATGATGAAAGCAATGCCTAAAGAATGGCATGAACATGAAAGTAAAGTATATACAAGAGTCAAGAGCTCGGGGTCCTCGCTGAACTGATCCAAGTCCTCTGAACCGGGCTCTATCTCCAGTGAGTCGGATCCACCTAACACCATTCCAAAGAAAGAAGAGAGAAGGAATGTCGTCAGCGAACAATCGCTCGGTAAGTCCCAAAGAAAGGTAGAAATAGAATAGACAGAAAGAATATAACTGTATACTATTTGATGTTATGTTAACGCAGTTGTTTGTAGCTCGGTATAGAATATGCCAGTGTATACAAGAGGAGTCCAACTATTCCGTAGACTAAGGTATACGGATCATAAGGAACCGTTAAGCCACGAAAAAACAGCAATGGATATTCAGATTAGGTGTATTAAAGTGACCATCTTGTGTCACTTCTAACACGTTCCGTACCAGTCCACCCCTTTAAAACCCTGTAATGTATTATGTATTGATATAATTATTTTTTTTAATAGATGTACGACTTGCCGGAACCATGATATCATGTAAACGGAATGGATATAAATGGATAGTCATGTAATCAGAGTATATCCATGGTTCGGTTCAATCGAGTCATGTTGATATAGATTGAATTCTGGTATAAATGGATTTATGTTGAATTAGAGTTATACTTGAATCATATTCAAGGATAGATTGATTGATTGATTTCAGATTAGACTGAGACTCTGTCTGAGTCAGACACTTTAAAACGAATTGAAGTCCTGAATTAATTTTGATATTATCGGTAACTGCTGTACATGGACGGTAGGATTTGTGTCTTTTTCCAAGAGAATTACCGTATTGATAACACCGTTTTTAGGGTGTCTGCCTTAGATGGGTAACCACCCATATTCTCCGGCTCTCTAAGGCTCAAGAGAACTGGTCCCGCTTAAACCTATATTTACTAGGGTCCTTATTGTAAATTAATATAACTTGAGGGGGTTTTATGAAAAATAGTTTTGATATATTTTCAAAATACACTTCAAGTATTTAATTATCGTCTTTAGAATTTTCATAGTTGTAATTTTTATAAAATGAAATATTCTAGTGGATATAAACCTAACTTTAAATAGTATATGACATTTTCTTGTAATTTGATTTGTATTGAACGTGATGGTATTTTCATGATCTTTTGTGATTCTTTTCTTTTGATTAAAAAACATGGAATATATATCATATTTAAAATAGATATTTCGATAATATTTATATATATAATTATAAAAATAGAATTTATTTATTAAATAGAAATCATGTTTTCTTAAAAATTGTAATAAGAATTCCATCGAGATCGAATGCTCCGCGAGGAGGTCTGCATCTTGGTCTAATAGTCCCGAGGACGTGCGATAACCCACACCATCCCGATCGGGTTCCCTAAAATGGGTTGTAGATGCTTATTTGCAAGAAATTAATTAAAACAATTTAAAGAATACGTGTTTTGATAGTTTAAGGTATTTTAATGTAAATTGTGTTTTGTCCCACAAAAATTGTTACAAAAGTTATCGTGCTATATCAAGATGGGTGTTGTGATGAGGTAGGTCATTACCACGTGAGTTTTCTAAAGGTAATATGAGCCAAACTATAAAGTAATGTTGTATGTAAACTAGATGGTATTTTACCGTAAAAATTAAATAGAATTTGTATAACACTAAATTTTGAATTGAAACTTGGTTAAATTGTTGTTTTATGGTTGTTAAACAATATATGGAAAGGTGGTTAATTGTTGTTTAAGAAAAATTGAATTTTTAAAGAAAAGAGAATCGGAAGTCGGATTAACTCCGCTTCCAACGAGTTTTGAAAAGAGAAGTCTTTTTAATAGAAAGAGAGGAGGGAAGAGGAGACTTACTGATTGATTAAAGAGGGGGGAGATAGAAGAAGGTTTTGAAGGCATCGTGGAGTCGTATCGGCGCTGGATTTGTCCCGAAACGTCGCCGGAACTTGATCTTGAGCTAACTCCACTTGTACAACTTCTTGGACTTGGAAAATTTTGAGAGTTTTGGCAATGGAATTCTGAATGAGGAGGGCTATGGTGTAGTGTGGTATTTGTAGGAGAAATTAGGGTTTAGGGTAATGAATAATGAATTAAAAATATGTATTAAAATGGATTAAAGTGGGGATTTATTATTCTCTAGATAAATGCAGAGAAATCAAACAACATGGAGGTAGTGGGGTAGGCCAAGGGGTGCTAGTGTTAAATTTTTGGAGCATTCCCTATGGACTTACCCGGCGGTGCCGGTATTTTACTTCATCTCGCCGGTCGGATCAGAGGGGATGGGGCTTGGATCTTGGCTACGTGTCTTCGGCTGCTTAAATAATATTTTCCACATGTTTGTTTTATGAGACTTTTCATTTTTACGTCCAGTGCACGTGTAAACTTTTGAGCTTCTAAAAGTTTAAAAGAAAAATTAATAAAATATAATATGTGGCTGGGGGATTCGAATACAGGGGATATGTCACAGCAGTGCAAGGCTTTACCAATGAGCTACAAGTGTTTTCTTGCTGTTCAAAGCAAATTAAGTACTTATAGCATACACAGGATTACAAATACTCCATTTGTACATTAACTTTTAAACAAATTTTCTGTACACCGAAACAAAGTTGTTACAAGAATAGAGAAAACCAAAACACTATCAAATCAAATATAGAAATATATACAAGTCTCGACTCGAAATACAAAAAATATACAAACTAGTCTTTAGGTCTACCAAATATACATAGTATGGTTGATGGAGCTTTTAACTAGATATAAATAAATAATTAATATATAACAGTAGTTACGCTCTGAACTGTAACCCACCTATCAAGGCAAATCATCCAGAAAGGAGCAATATGCCAGCAAGCCGCTACTAAATCCGAACGGTCGATCCTGCAAGAAAACTGTAGCACAACGGGGGCGAGTTTCCAATTCGTGAATAGAGGACATCATCAGGTAGAAATCGAATGTATGACGATCTCCTGGGTCATACAGTAATATAATAATATAATACTGTGTGGTAACAAGGGTGATTGTGTATACATAAGTATAATAATAAGAAATAATAATATCGTGCCTGTGGTAATATATGATACTATGTCATCTGTGTCCTACATAAGTATATATATGTATCATCCAACGTGTGCCCATCAACAATACATCAAATCATCAAAAAACTTGAGTGCCAAGTATCGACACTCGAAAATCATCATATAACCCGTGTCCAGTATCGACATGTAAATCCTCATATCTCAGGTGCCATCTCATCGGATCGGCCCTCATATTTACCCGTCTCATATCACTTCGGTCGGTATCCTCCAGATACCAATCGAGTCCAGTACTGTCACAGGTAGGTAGTGTTCCCCTGTCAGGCTCAACTTCTCTCTATATGATCTTCTTACCCCGGGGTACCATACGAGTCCACCATGTACCCGCAGACGGTGCCTTCTTTCTCCTCGAATTGAGTATACACATAACTCGGAACCGAGAAAACTTATGGTGGACGCCAAATATCATATTAAGAGAAACCGTATTTTTAAAACAATCATGAGTTTTCAAAATGTATCTGCGGTTTCTTAAATCCAGAAATCTTATGAAAACCGAATCTCATAAGTATGTAGCAATAATAAAACAATATGTACACGCACAGAACAAATCTGTCATGCATAACCAGTGTGTTTATATGAGTGTGGAGTTTAATTAGGTAAGGAAATGCAATAATTGAACTAGTAAGTGTGGTCCGGGGTACTAAACAATAACTAAAATGCTACCGGTTATAAGGTAATACGGTGACGTAGCGATTTCTAATGTATACGTTGCATGGCAATTACCGATGATGAGTGTGTGAGCCGGTGAGTATGTGTTCGTGAAACATGCGCATCATCGGTAATGGTGCGTGTGTTCTAGCAGACGAAGTCATACAAAGATAAGGACAAAAAACGTAGTATGTATGTCGCAAATGAAATACGAGTGTATGCAGAAATAAGAAATCGTAGTGCGACCGTAAATAGAATAAGGAAAGCGTAAACACGAACAGTATAAAATACATAACTACATATGAGCCATACAGTTATAGTTTAAAATAGCATGAATCGTTGTTTTTGAAAATGGGGGCTATGGTGTTTTTGAGAAAAAGATAACATTTGAAAATTCGTAGCATCTCTTGAGGTTGTCATTTAAAAGTGCATAACGATTTGTTAGTTTTGAAAATAGGTATGGCTCTAAATATATCATAATATCTACTTAACTGATTTAAAAATAATACTTTCAGAGTCGATACATGCATAAGTCGGTGATCCATCCTCATCGTATCACGTGCGATATAATCTATCGTACGATATTATTAAATCAAGAGTATGGATCTATCATCACATACATCATATCACATACGGTACAATCCATCGTATGATATCATCAATCAAGAATACGGATCTATCGTCGCGTACATCATATCATCTCGTCTCGTCATATATCGTCACATGTCATATCATCTCGTATTGCATCATAAATATATATCGCCTTATATCATCATATAATATCATATCGACTCGTGTCATCATAGCATATCATATCCTCATCTCAGGATATTGTATCGAAATTATCCTCAAATTTATATGTGTGTGTGTGTAAAAGCACATATACATATGGCTCAAGGCTAAGAAAAATTAGAACTAAGGATATTCCTCCCTACAAGTGTACTTACTATTGCTTATAGTATCCTTGAACCCTATTAGCTAGGTATACATATCTAATATTTATATATATAACTATATATCCAGTATCCTAGCACTATGGTTGCCGGGATGCTAAGAAAAATTAGAACTAAGGATATTCCTCCCTACATGTGTGTGTTGTGTTTTTAAAAGGGTTTTGGATATATCGGAACCCCGCAGAGTTTTTACGGGGGTCCCGCTACCCGGATAGTGGGCTGGGGGTCAAGGGGGCTAGCAGCCCCCTTGCGGGGTGCGGGGCAGCGGCCCGTTAGAAATTTTTTCTAACGGGGGACAGTGTTGTGGAGTGTGTGTGTGTGTGTGTCACGCCCCGCTTCCCGGTGTACGGCGAAGGGGACGCGACGAGGTCCGCTACGTATATACTTAGAAGTACATACGCTAAGCGTATCTAAGCAATATAAAAGTAAATCACAAGAGACAAGAGATATAGAAATAACAGCAACTTTATTAATAACATTCTTTTGTACAATACATGAAAAGTAAATACAACTGAAATGAAAAGCGAAGCCTAAACAATGGCATAACAGGAAATGAAAATACTGAATAGAACAAGGTACAATGTCTAGAGCTCAGGGTCTTCGTGAAACTACTCCAAGTCTTCACCGGTGGGCTCGATCTCTGCGGGGTCTAAAGCACCTAACGACATTCAAAGAAGAAGAAATAGAATGTCGTCAGCGAACATGTCGCTCGGTAAGTCCCAAGGATAAAGAAGAATTAGAAAAGACAGAATAAGAGATATTTTCTAAAGAGATTGTAAAATATTGTAGAATATTATGTTAACGCTGTTGTTTGTAGCTTGGTACAGAAGGTGCCCGTGTATAGGAGAGGGGTCTTTATATGCTAGAGACCAGGGCAAACGGAATGTACAAGAAACCGTTAAGCCACGGTACAACAGCAACGGAATATAGGTTAGGTGTCTTAATCTGACCATCTCGTGCCACCTTTAACACCTTCCATACCAATCAACCCCTTAAACCCCGTAGTGTTTTGATTGTATTGTTGTATTGTATTGTGTAAGTTGGATGACTGACCAAAACCATGATATCAGTAAACAGATTATAACTGCATAATCAGGTAAATGTAATAACGGAATAATGGATGTATATCCATGGTTTGATTCAGTCAAGTTGAATAGATTGTTAACTGGATTCTGGGATTCATGTGTTCATATTGAGTTGGAATATTAAAGAATATAGATTGACTTGAATCATATTCAAGACAGAAATAATCAGACTCAAACCCGAGTCAGATTAAAAGGAATGTAAGTCGAAGTTCTATATTTGTTAGGGTCATTATTGTAATTTATAAAACTTGAGGGGGTTTTATGTAAAAATACTTTTGTATAGTTTTCAAGATACACCTCAAGTATTTATTATTCGTCTTTATTCTTATAATGAGTATGATTTTATTTTGTGATTTTTTAGTGAAAATATCCTAATTACATAAATAAAGGTATTAATTTGTAATATTGATTTAATTGAAATTCATGGTATTTTAATGTAACTTTTAATCTTGTAATTTTTAGGAAAAGGTGAAAACTTTATCTTATAATAAAATAGGTGTTCAAATGATAAATATACATATGTTTATACAAGAATGATTTTTAATAAATATTTTATTTTCCAAAAATCTCATTTTTTTTAAATGTCGTATTTTAAACCTTTCGAGACCGAATGCTCCTTGCGGAGGTCTGAATCTCGCACTACTAAGCCCGAGGGTGTACGATAAACCGTACTATCCCTAACGAGTTCCCCAAAGGTGGGTTGTAGTGGCGCTTTGCAAAGATTTAATAAATACTAATCATTTAGAAAACGATTTTATAAAGATAAGGTATTTATTTGTAAAAGGGTGTAAATTTCCGTATTTTAGATTCTAGGGTTTCCTAAGCCAACTAGCCTATTTCTAAATGGTCTAAACGACAAGTCATTAGAAACCTCAAATCGCCTCTTCACCGCCAATTGCGGCCAGGTAAGTACCAGGTGAGTGGGAGGCTCTCCGCTACAAGTAGTGGCCCTAATTAAGTAAACACTCGCCTTAGACACACTTGCCTAGACACCACAAAGTCAGGTTTAGATAAACGATCGATGTCCACGACATGTCGTATTTTCCTATTAAAAGATATTGTTTTAAAATTGTTTAAAACTTAGAACTTTTAGAAAAGGTTTTATTAAGAAAAGAGTATTTAAATGTAAAAGCTTGTATTATCGTATTCTAAGTTTTGATGATATCAATTAGGGTTGTATTTGCGTGTGTGTGGAGGTATGTCATTATCTCGTGATCTATTTTAAGGTATAACAATGTTAAAGGGTTAAATGTGATAAACTAAATATGGTGGTATTTAAGTGAAAGAATACGATATATTAAAAAGGCTATCATTACATGTGTGAAAACTTGTTCAAATTGATTTTTAAGTGATTAGTAGTCAACATGAAGATGTTTAAGCATTATGGAATTGGTGATAAGTGAGATTTGATAGAAAACCGAATCGAAAATCGGGTTGTTCTGATTTCCGTCGGGTTTATAAAGTCGTATTATTATGAAGGAAAAGAAAGGTAGAAAAGGGGGACTTACGGGTTTGGACAACGCTAGAGAGTGAAAGGAAGGTAGTGGGTTTGCCGGTGCGTTGAAACGTCGTGAAGAGGTCCTAGTACGATCGCCGGGATTTCGCCGTCGATTTCGTCAGCGCTTCGCCTTTCGCTCGTTTTCTCACGTACCAAGTTCTCTTAGAATTTTGAGAGAGTGGACTTAGGAAAAGTGATGAGAGGGTAGAGGGTATGGGGGGTTTATATAGGGTTAGGCTAGGGTTAGGGTTTTTAATAAAAAATAAATAAAAATATATAAAAATTCATTAAACCTAGGATTAAAAGGGATTTATTAGCCAAATGATAACCGATCCAAGCATTTAGAGTGTGCAGGAGGGTTGACCACTTCAAGACCCAACTTTCCTCTGTTTGTGACTCGGCCGTTCGGCCAAGTCCGGCCGGCGGCGCCGGACCGAGTCGGCCGGTTCGCCGGCCGGCGGCGCCGAGTCAGGCCGAGTCAGGCCACCAGAGGCCGGGGAAACTTCAAGGGTACAATTTGGCATATTTACTTTTTGTTGTCCAGTACATATTTTGGGAGTTATGGCCTTTTGACTGTTGACTTCCAAAAGAAATTAAAACAAAATAAATACAAAAATAATGTGGGGTATAGGATTTGAACTCTGGTGGCTTGGTTCAGCAGTGCAAGGTATTACCAATGAGCTACAAGCTCCTTCTTGTAATTATGGAGTGAAATAAATACTTAAAGAGATATCAGCCGCAATAAATACTCCAAGTATATATTGAATTTAAATCAATTCTTTGTACATTAAAAATGGAGTTGTTACAGTGTACCATCCTTACAAAAATTTCGTCCTCGAAATTTACAACTTTTATTTGAGGACTAGTTTACAAAGAGGTGTGGATATCTAGTACGCATTTCATCCTCCCTTTCCCAAGTGGACTCTCCTGGAGTGTCTTTCCTCCACATCACTCGAACCAAGTTAACTTCCTTGTTCCGAAATGTCTTCACTTTCCTGTCCAGGATCTCCATGGGTTGTTGCTCACAAGACAAGTCGAGCTGTATAGTGAGCTCAGAATGATCGAGAATATGGCTGGGGTCACTCACATACTTTCTGAGTTGGGATATGTGGAATACATTATGCACTCCTTCCAATGAGGGTGGAAGCGCTAAGCGGTATGCCACTTCACCGACTCGTTCGAGTATATCGAACGGTACAATATATCTCGGACTCAATTTACCCCGTCTTCCAAATCGGATCACTCCGCGGTTCGGAGATATCTTCAGGAATACGTGATCTCCTGGCTGGAACTCCAAGTGTCATCTCTTTGCATCAGCCCAGTGCTTCTGTCGTTCTTGGGCTATGCGCATCCTTTCCTTGATAGTACGAACCATATCAACAGTCACTACTATCATCTATGGTCCAAGAATTTCCCTATCTCCGATGTCGTCCCAACTTAATGGCGAACGACACTTCCTTCCATACAATGCTGCAAAAGGTGCCATTCCTATGCTTGCTTGGTAGCTGTTGTTGTACGAAAACTCCACAAGATGTAGGTGATCTTCCTACGATCCTTTGAAGTCTAACATACATGCTCTGAGCATATCCTCCAAGATTTGAATAGTTCGTTCCGACTGACCATCTGTTTGTGGATGATAAGCCGTGCTGAAGTTTAGACTTGTTCCCAAGCTTGCTTGCAGACTCTGCCAAAATTGCGATCGGAACCTGGTGTCACGATCGGAGACAATGCAGACCGGTACTCCATGGAGTCTCACAATTTCCTGTATGAGTTCATGGGTATCAGAGATAGTACATTATGAAGAGTTTAAAATCTAAATTAGATTATTACCTCCATGTACTTCTTTGCTGGTGTCTCGGTTGATTGGCCAACTCGAAATGGGATGAAGTGAGCCGACTTTGTAAGTCGATCCATAATGACCCATATGGCATCGTTACCCTTTGTGCTGCGAGGAAGAGCAGTCACAAAGTCCATCGTGATGTGTTGCCACTTCCATTCTGGGATTGGTAACGGTTGAAGTAATCCAGCAGTCCTGTGATGTTCAGCCTTTACTTGCTGACACACCAAGCATTTTGCGACGCTTCTGGCTACTTCACGCTTCATTCCATGCCACCAATAATTCTGACGTAGATCTTTGTTCATTTTGGTACCTCCAGGATGTACTGAATAGGGAGAGCTGTGAGCTTCTTTCATTAACTCTTCCAGAACAGGACCTTTTGATACACACAATCTGTTGCCGTATCTCAAAGATCCGTCTTCATGGATGATGAAGTATGTTCTGAGTCCATTCTCCACTTGTTCTCTGATCTTTTGTAACTTAGCATCACTTACTTGAGCTGCTTTGATCTGATTGAGAATGGCTGATTGAACTTGTAAATTCATCAAACTTGAAGCATTACCTGGCATGACTACTTCAATCTCCATCTGATGCAAGTCTTGTTGAAGCTTCCACTGAGCGGTGAGATTCATTGCTAATGGTTGGCGACTAAGAGCATCAGGTACTACATTCACCTTCCCTGGTTGATATTGCAAGTTGATGTCAAAGTCCGCCATGAGTTCTAACCATCTTCTCTGCCGCATATTCAACTCCTTCTGAGTAAACACGTACTTTAGGCTCTTGTGATCTGTATAGATGTTTACTCGTTCACCAAGTAGATAATGACGCCAAATCTTGAGAGCAAAGATAACGGCTGCTAACTCCAGATCATGCGTCGGATAATTGCACTCATGAATCTTCGGCTGTCTTGAAGCATAAGCCACAACCTTACCGTGCTGATGTAGAACACATCCTAATCTCTTACCGGATGCATCGCAATGCACTTCGAATCCTCCAGATTGATCCGGTATGACGAGAATAGGTGCTGATGTCAACCTTGACTTGAGTTCTACGAAATCTTGTTCGCATGTTTCTGACCACACAAATTCTTCATCTTTACGTGTGAGCTTGGTCAGGGGCGTTGCTATCTTCGAAAAGCTTTCAATAAACCTGCTGTAATATCCAGCTAAACCCAAGAAACTTCGAATATCCTTTACTGACTTTGGTGTAGGCCATTCGCTAACTGCCGAAACTTTCGCTGGATCTACAGAGATTCCTTCTCCAAATACGATATGTCCAAGAAAACCAACTTGATTTAGCCAAAACTCGCACTTGCTGTATTTGGCATAAAGCTGATGTTGACGAAGAGTTTCCAGGACAATTCGTAGGTGTTCTGCATGTTCTTTCTGACTCTTAGAATATACCAAGATGTCGTCGATGAAGATAACAACAAACCTGTCTAGATACTCCCGGAAAACTTGATTCATAAGGTTCATGAATATTGCGGGTGCATTGGTCACTCCGAATGGCATCACCAGAAATTCGTAATGTCCATAGTGAGTTCTGAAAGCTGTTTTGTGAATATCAGCTTCCTTGACCTTTACTTGATGATAACCTGAACGAAGATCTAATTTAGAGAAAACACAAGATCCACTTAGCTGATCGAATAAATCATCGATGCGTGGGAGTGGATACTTGTTCTTTATAGTGACTTCGTTCAAGGCTCTGTAATCGATGCACATTCTGTATGAACCTTCCTTCTTCTTCACAAGTAGTACAGGTGATCCCCAACTTGAAGTGCTGGGACGAATCCATCCTTTCGCTAGTAATTCGTCCAACTGTGTTCGGACTTCCTTCAAACCTTCCGGACTTAAACGATAGGGTGCTTTGATCACCGGTTGTGCTCCTGGTACTAAATCAATACTGAATTCAAGAGCTCGATCGGGAGGCAAACCTGATATATCGTCAGGAAATACATCGTCGAACTCTCGAACTATATCTGGTCTTGATTCTTCCTCCGCTTGAGCTGCTTAAACTACTGCTTCTCTTGGCTTCGCTTTGTAGGTACTTGGCTCCAGTGTACGGTCTCCGCTT
Organism: Agapanthus africanus; assembly: GCA_030015575.1. Taxonomy (NCBI): domain Eukaryota; kingdom Viridiplantae; phylum Streptophyta; class Magnoliopsida; order Asparagales; family Amaryllidaceae; genus Agapanthus; species Agapanthus africanus. The sequence goes on along the minus strand of CM057350.1, from coordinate 51,707,778 downwards.
TTGGAATAGAAGATCAGATGGTCTGGGATCTCGAATACTACCCTCCTTTGACGACAGTCGATGGTAGCATAAAAAGTTCCAAGCCAATCCATTCCTAGAACCACATCGAAGTTCGGTATGTCTAGTACTTTGAAGTCAGCATAAAACTCTCGACTGCAGACGACGACTGGACACAAGCTGTATCCCATAGTTGCCTTTAGAACGCCATTTCCTGAACTGACATTCCAGCTGGATACAAGCGGTGAGACTGGAATCGCATGGGTTCGGACAAACCGTTGCGACATAAAGCAGTGTGATGCTCCAGTATCAAGCAGTGCAAGTGCAGGGATTGAGGATACTAAGATTGTACCTAAGGTATGTAGGATTTGTTTTAGGTATAGAAAATATGTAACTAAGTAGCAGGATAGAAAAGAAAAGTTTGAAAAGAAAAGTTTACCAGTGATGACTTGGCCAGTGGCCTCAGCTTCTTCCACGGACATCGTGAAAGCCTGGCGCTTTGGTACATTCCTCCTGGCCTGAGGAGCATTCCTCGGAACATTCCTTTGAGCTTGATGGAACTGACGAGGAGGTGGTGCAGCTTGTGGTCCTCTAGGTGGTGCAGGTAGTGCAGGTCTGGGAGCAAGTGCCTAAAGAGCTGGTCGCTGCGGATAAGTAATTGCTGGCCTGGGTGCAGTAACTGGGTTCTGTCTTTTGGGACAAGACCCAATATCGTGAGTAGCTGAGCCGCAAACTAAGCAAAGGCGGTTAGTTCGACGGCCGTCCTTCATCATATGTCCAGTTCTCTTGCAGTAGGTGTAAAAGGCTGGGCTGGGACGATGGGTTGGTACTCCGGGTCGCCTTGGCACGAAAGGTGGCCTGGACGAGGCTCCACCTGCCATCTGGTTGGCAGGGCGTTTGATTCCTGCAGACTGAGGTCTGTCCTTTGCTTTTATCACTGCCTCATAACTGCGGGCAGCTTCCAGAGCATCCTCATGAGTCAGAAATTTTCCCGTGGCTAGAGCAGCCTGAATCTCCGTGTCCAGTCCTTGTTGAAAGCGACGGGCTCTAATCTCGTCCGTCGGTATCAAGTATGCCGCGAATCTGTTTAAGGATTGTGTTAGCTTTTTAGTATGTGATATTTAAAAAAAAATTGAACTATTGTGACATATCTTACCGGCTTAACATGGTGAATTCAGCGTCGTATTCATCTACTGATTTGTCCCACATTGAACCCTGTTGTAGATGAATGAATTGCTGCTCCATTGCAAACCTGGCAGTCACAGGGAAGTATTTCGCGTCGAACTTCTCGCAAAAAGTCTTCCATTCAATCGGCTGTACCAGACGGCTTTCTTCCGCCTTCCACCAGTTGCGAGCATTATCCGTGAGTTGTAGTTTCGCCACACAGACCCAAGCGATGTCTGGCACTTGAGCTGCTGCCAGATTGTCTTCTATGCTTTGTGCCCATTCTTCAGCTTCAAGAGGGCTTCCTTTACCAGAGAATTGCTTGGGGTGTAAAACCCTGAATTGCTTTACCCCTGGTGCATCTGTCTCAGGACGGTTCAGGAGTTGTTGTTGTCCCTCGAGAAGGCTGTGAATTGCCTCAAGTAGCACTGTTTGCTCGATGGGTGGTGCAGGAACAGCTGGTGCAAGAGGTAGTGCTGGAGGTGTGTTGTTGACGTTGGTGCTAGTGTTGTTCGGCGAATCCATAACTTTGAAGAAAAATTTGGGTTAGGACAGAGTCAAATACATGAAATGATAAGATTCAAGGAATAGAAATTTGTAAGATTCAAGAAACATGAATTGTAAAGAATGTTTTAGTTGCTGGTTCTTGTGTTATATTGCTTAGGTTGTTCACGCAGACCAGAACTGCATGATAGGGATTCATAAAGCTCAGACCTGCATGAGCCACCAACAAAACCTGTCACGCCCCGCTTCTCGGTGTACGGCGAAGGGGACGCGACGAGGTCCGCTGCGTATATACTTAGAAGTACATACGCTAAGCGTATCTAAGCAATATAAAAGTAAATCACAAGAGACAGGAGATATAGAAATAACAGCAACTTTATTAATAACATTCTTTTGTACAATGCATGAAAAGTAAATACAACTGAAATGAAAAGCGATGCCTAAACAATGGCATAACAGGAAATGAAAATACTGAATAGAATAAGGTACAATGTCTAGAGCTCAGGGTCTTCGTGAAACTGCTCCAAGTCTTCACCGGTGAGCTCGATCTCTGCTGGGTCTAAAGCACCTGACGACATTCAAAGAAGAAGAAATAGAATGTCGTCAGCGAACAGGTCGCTCGGTAAGTCCCAAGGATAAAGAAGAATTAGAAAAGACAGAATAAGAGATATTTTCTAAAGAGATTGTAAAATATTATAGAATATTGTGTTAACGCTGTTGTTTGTAGCTTGGTATAGAAGGATGCCAGTGTATACGAGAGGGGTCTCTATATGCTAGAGACCAGGGCAAACGGAATGTACAAGGAACCGTTAAGCCACGGTACAACAGCAACGGAATATAGGTTAGGTGTCTTAATCTGACCACCTCGTGCCACCTTTAACACCTTCCGTACCAATCTACCCCTTAAACCCCGTAGTGTTTTGATTGTATTGTTATATTGTATTGTGTAAGTTGGATGACTGACCAAAACCATGATATCAGTAAACAGATTGTAACTGCATAATCAGGTAAATGTAATAACGGAATAATGGATGTATATCCATGGTTTGATTCAGTCAAGTTGAATAGATTGTTAACTGGATTCTGGGATTCATGTGTTCATATTGAGTTGGAATATTAAAGAATATAGATTGACTTGAATCATATTCAAGTCAGAAATAATCAGACTCAAACCCGAGTCAGACTAAAAGGAATGTAAGTCGAAGTTCTATATTTGTTAGGGTCATTATTGTAATTTATAAAACTTGAGGGGGTTTTATGTAAAAAATACTTTTGTATAGTTTTCAAGATACACCTCAAGTATTTATTATTCGTCTTTATTCTTATAATGAGTGTGATTTTATTTTGTGATATTTCTAGTGAAAATATCCTAATTACATAAATAAAGGTATTAATTTGTAATATTGATTTAATTGAAATTCATGGTATTTTAATGTAACTTTTAATCTTGTAATTTTTAGGAAAAGGTGAAAACTTTATCTTATAATAAAATAGGTGTTAAAATGATAAATATACATATGTTTATACAAGAATAATTTTTAATAAATATTTTATTTTCCAAAAATCTCATTTTTCTTAAATGTCGTTTTTTAAACCTTTCGAGACCGAATGCTCCTTGCGGAGGTCTGAATCTCGCACTACTAAGCCCGAGGGTGCACGATAAACCGTACTATCTCTAATGAGTTCCCCAAAGGTGGGTTGTAGTGGTGCTTTGCAAAGATTTAATAAATACTAATCATTTAGAAAACGGTTTTATAAAGATAAGGTATTTATTTGTAAAAGGATGTAAATTTCTGTATTTTAGATTCTAGGGTTTCCTAAGCCAACTAGCCTATTTCTAAATGGTCTAAACAATAAGTCATTAGAAGCCTCAAATCGCCTCTTCACCGCCAATTGCGGCCAGGTAAGTGCCAGGTGAGTGGGAGGCTCTCCACTACAAGTAGTGGCCCTAATTAAGTAACCACTCGTCTTAGACACACTTCCCTAGACATCACAAAATCAGGTTTAGAAAAACGATCGATGTCCACGACATGTCATATTTTCCTATTAAAAGATATTGTTTTAAAATTGTTTAAAACTTAGAACTTTTAGAAAAGGTTTTATTAAGAAAAGAGTATTTAAATGTAAAATCTTGTATTATCGTATTCTAAGTTTTGATGATATCAATTAGGGTTGTATTTGCATGTGTGTGGAGGTAGGTCATTACCTCGTGATCTACTTTAAGGTATAGCAATGTTAAAGGGTTAAATGTGATAAACTAAATATGGTGGTATTTAAGTGAAAGAATACGATATATTAAAAAGGCTATCATTACATGTGTGAAAACTTGTTCAAATTGATTTTTAAGTGATTAGTAGTCAACATGAAGATGTTTAAGCATTATAGAATTGGTGATAAGTGAGATTTGATAGAAAATCGAATCGAAAATCGGGTTGTTCCGATTTCCGTTGAGTTTATAAAGTCGTATTATTATGAAGGAAAAGAAAGGTAGAAAAGGGGAACTTACGGGTTTGGACAACGCTAGAGAGTGAAAGGAAGGTAGTGGGTTTGCCGGTGCGTTGAAACGTCGTGAAGAGGTCCTAGTACGATCGCCGGGATTTCGCCGTCGATTTCGTCAGCGCTTCGCCTTTCGCTCGTTTTCTCACGTACCAAGTTCTCTTGGAATTTTGAAAGAGTGGACTTAGGAAAAGTGATGAGAGGGTAGAGGGTATGGGGGGTTTATATAGGGTTAGGCTAGGGTTAGGGTTTTTAATAAAAAATATATAAAAATTCATTAAAACTCATTAAACCTAGGATTAAAAGGGATTTATTGGCCAAATGATAACCGATCCAGGCACGTGGACGCTCGGGCGCCAGGGCGCTAGCGCCTCACGTGCCAGGCACGTAGGCGCTCGGGCGCCAGCGCTTTGGGTGCTCGGGCGCTAGCGCCTTGGGTACTAAAGTTCGACTGAGCTAGTAGAGGGCATTTTCTTTTCCCTCCTCGTTGTTCTGGGCTAGGAGTGCACCGAGTGACTCATCTAGCGTGGTAGTGTAGAGAATCAGTGGTTTATTTGGAACACGAGCGGCCAGCACTGGAGGGTGCAACAAGTACTGTTTGATGCTTTCGAACGCTTCTTAACATTCGGCATCCCAGACAAAAGGAGCTCCTTTCTTCATGAGCTTTGAGAAAGGCCTACATCTCCCCGCTAAATTTGAGATAAATCTCCGTATGTACGCAAGTTTGCCCTGAAAGGATCTTAGCTACGTCAGATTCTTCGGAGGGGGGGCATCTCCATGATGGCCTTTTTCTTGGATGGGTCAACCTCAATCTCTCGATGTCGGATTATGAAGCCCAGGAATTTTCCCGATGACATGCTAAAAGCACACTTTAGAGGATTTATCTTCAGATCGTATTCTCTCAGTCTCGTGAGAACGGTCCTAAGATCTTGGATGTGATCGGCCTTGGCTTTAGTCTTGACGACCAGATCATCAACATAACATTCGACGACTTTATGAATTAGGTCATCAAAGATATTGGTCATTGCCCTTTGATATGTAGCATCTGGGTTCTTCAGTCCGAACGGCATCACCTCGTAGCAATATATTCTGATCGGGGTTCGAAATGCTGTGTGTTTCTCATCCTCAGGAGAGATCTTGATAACGAGCCATCCATAAAGGTGAACAGCTCGTAGTTTGAGGTGTCATCGACCATCATTTCCATGACTGGTAGCGGGAAGTCGTCTTTAGGACATGCCTTGTTGAGGTCCCTGAAATCGACACAAACTCGGATCTGCCCATTTTTCTTCTTCACTGGGACTATGCATGCGATCCAGTCCGCCTATTTCTCTTCTCTGATGAAGCCGGCATCAATGAGCTTCTTGGTTTCCTCGATGACCTTTTCTTCTAGTTCCCTTCTCATTCTTTGAGGAGCTTGTTTGAATGGCTTAGCATCAGGAGATATATCCAGTTTATGCATGGCCACTTCAGGGGAAAGGCCAGGCATTTCTTTGTATGTCCACGCGAAGCAGTCGACGAACTCATGCAGTAAGGCAATTATCTGCTCTTTCATTTCCTCTGACAAGAGTGAGCTGATGTAGGTCGGCCTTGGATTATCGGGCGTTCCTAAGTCAATCTGGGTTAGCTCGTCAAAGGTTGCTTGTCCGCCATCTTCGAGCTCTTGAGGAGCTTCTTCTGGCTCGGCTATCTCGTCGTCATCATTTGATCTTTCGCTGGCTTCACCAACATGGATCATGTAGCATTCTTTGGAATCAGGTTGAATGAAGCCTATTCCCCGTCTATCTGGAATTCGTCCATCGATGAGTGCTCGGACCTGGGGCAGATGCCATAGTCCTTCATAAAACTTTGCTTCAGACTCCATTTGATATAACCAGCATCCACGCCTTTTGAAATATTCCCGCATCTCGGGTGCATAGTATCTGGGATTGAGGACGGCTCTTATGCCTCGTTCATAGGGAAGGCACGCGACGGGCAAATCGTCCGGGTGCACAACGGGGTTTGACCCATAAAACAGGATGCCCTTCTGTCCACTTTTCCTTCCGGGAACGTATAAAGTTTTCAGCTGGTCCACGGTAGAGACTGACAATGCATCGAGCTTTTTGCACATCCGTTCCGGCACCCTTGTGATGGCCAGGGACCCTTCTGCAATTTCGAAGGTCTCTCATAGTTTCGCTTGCTGCATGGGGGTCCAATCTGCACAGCTGTTGCACGACAGGTCCTCTCCCTCTGACTCTTTAGTGTCGTTGCCAAGATGAGGGCGGACTTTGCTGCTAGATAAGCTTTCAGTATCGGATTCGTCTGTATCACTACCGAAACGAGGGCGAGTTTTACGGAAGGACGGACTTCCCACGTCGGACTCATCAGTGTCGCTACCGAAACACGGGCACACTTGGGCATTTTTGCTTTTAAAAGTGACAGCCGGCTCAGATTTGCTTTTGAGTCTTGGGGCCGCTCTATCCTCAGTCAGTTGTGGCTTAGCATTTTGGTGGTTCATGAAGTACCGAGAATCTTCATATCGGACTTCATGCACACCAAACGGCTGGATGTCTCCGTCAATGCGTCTTTCTTCGCCATTTTTAGTATACTTCATGCATTGATGGAGAGTTGACGGAATGATACCGAAATAGTGGAGCCACGGCCATCCCAAGAGAATTTTATAAGACATGTCAGCGTCGATCACGTATAACATAGCTTCAGTTTGCAGATCCCCAAATTTGATTGGCAGAGTTATAGACCCCAGAACCTGCTGGCAGTTTTGATTGAAGCCTTGAATGATAATCCTTTCCCTTAACAGGTGTCGGACGTCCATTGACTAACTCTTCAGAGTACGCAAGTTCATGATGTTCACTGAAGATCCCGGATCAATCAATATGCGATTAATCTGATCTCCATCACTGTACCCGGTCACGTAAAGCGGTCGATTATGCTCAGTCGTTCCCAGTAGTAAGTCTTCATCCTTAAACGTGATTGCAGCGGCATGTAGAGCGTACTGGGCTTCTTTCATATTAATTTCTGCAAAGTGAGCCTGATACCGCTCGGGGTTTTGTAGAGCGTGAATGAGAACATCTCTAAGCTCTTTAGATAGGACCAAGGCATCGTAGATGCTCAGGAGAGACGGGAGCTTTCGGAGATGAGCCAAGACATTGCAGTCCACTGAGGAAGGACTTGAGTTTTCATTAGCCGGCTATCTTCCATCTTCCTCATTAGCCACCTGTTTTTCCTTTCTTTTTGGGGCGTTTTCCTTATTTGGCGGTAGAGCTCTGCTGCTTCTAAGCTGGATTTGGTTGGCCTTTGTGGCGAGCTCCTCGTCCTCTTCAGGAAAACAGAGCTCCTCCTCAGAGTTGCTGCCAAGATGAATGGCGTAGCAGGTCAGTATAGGGATCTCTTCATTGGAGTCTTCTTCTAACTCTTTCAGAATTTCATTCACTTCTATAGGGAGGAACTCCTTCAATTAAATCAGAGTTCTTTCCTGTTGTTCATAGTCTTCGAGAGAATCGATATATTTTTGAATGGTCGATCTCCCTGCAGACTCCTTTTCGCGTCGAGTTGCACTTTTCTTCTTCTTGAGCTTTTTGGATTTTGAGCCTGATCGGGCCGAATTGGCAGCTGGAATGGTGGGCTTTTTATGCCCTTCCCATTCCGTCCTGGGCTCTTTCTGAAGTAGCTTTAGCATCTTCTTCATCTTATTAGATATGTGCTTACTCCAAGGAGGCTGCGGTGAGTCGGTTTCATTTCTTAGGGCAGCAGGTTTGGCTGTCTGCTCCCAGAAAGTTTCAGCTTTTGTCTGTATAAAGTTGGTGGTTGCAACTTGATTGTTCACCAACACACTTTTAGACAGCTCGATCTCTCCAGCCTTGTACTGCTTCTCAACCCAGTCTTTGAAGATATAGCAATCCTCGATCGCATGGCTCACTACTCGGTGGTACGGGAAATACAGGGGATTGTCGGTCATCTTTGCTTCTTGAGATCTTTTCGACTCCGGCAACTGTAGACCGTTGTTCAAGACATCTTTAAATATCTTGCGGACCTTGTCCCTTCTGAAAGAGTAAACCTTATTCTTTTTCTCCTCTAGGGAAGGCCCTTCTCCTCCTAGCAATGGCTTCCGAGACCGGTTGGTTTTGGAATCGCCTGCCCTTCGCTTGTCTTTATTGTCGGACGCATTTAAGACATTGGTACTGCTGGAATTCCTGTTTCTGCGGTTGTCGTCCCTCTTACTTTTCCAAGTCTTGTCTCTCTGAGAGTCCGGGGCAGACTCTTGCTTCGATCGTTCCAGCATTTGGACTTTCTTGGTTAGCTCCTGAAATGTCTTGAGGCCTGTTGTACAAAAGAATGGGACTATCTAATTGCTGAGGTTCCTAATGAGAAGGCTGACGGACTGGTCCTGCTCCAGCGGTGGTTCGCACTTGACTGTGAGATTACTCCATCGGGCGATAAAGTCGGTGTTGCTTTCATTCTTCCCCGGCTTGGTCCTCACAAGGTCAGCAATGGAGATTTTATCACTGACACTCATGAACCTTTGCCGAAACAGAGACTCCATTTGGGCAAAAGTAATAACGGACCCGTCTGGTATACTCGCATACCAGTCGAAAGCGACACCGGTCAGGCTGTTGACAAACTGACGAAGAAAGAGCGCATCATTGCCCCCTGTATTTCTGCATGATGCTTTAAAGTAGGCGACGTGCTGATTTTCATTTCCCGTCCTGTCAAATCTTCCGAACTTAGGAATGACGTAGCCGCTCGGGAACACGATCAGATCGTACTGTGCAGGGTATGGTCGCCCACTACTGCCAATTTCTTTCTGAGCTTCAGCTTCGGCCACCAATATTTTAACCTTGCTGGTGACTAAATTCATTATCCGGTTTTGTGTTAGCGGGATAGTGTTATCTGGGGCCAAGGTATCCCCAGAAGCAGAATGTGGCCGGCTTTAGTGTGGCTCGACCAATCTTAGACCCAAAGGGACAGGCATCGGCCGTTTCGGATTGTCATCATCCGGCTCATGAGTGGCGACTTGTGCTTGATTGGGAGGCACTCAAGCAATTTGAGCCATAAGCTGCATCACAACGTTCGTTAGGTCGTCAATTTTCGAATAGAGCTTGACCATCTCTTTATCTTTGTTCCTGAGCTGTTTTCGATGCTCTTGAAGCAGCTCTTGCTCCGCGGTCCTGGGGAGGAAAGTCGGCTCTTCCTCGCTGTCTGAGCTTGACTCTACACGGACTGAGGGGTCATTCTACTTATCATCCTCATCGAGAGGGTTTTCATCATCCAGCGGAGACGGCTGTTCTTAGGAAGTGACAACCACATTCAACCCAGATTGGGCTTGGGATGTGGTGGCCCTATCCTTGCTTTTGCTGCGAAGATTGTCGCTGGGGCGTCCGCCCTCCTTATAGACCGTATGGATAACATATCCAGCCGTCTTTTTATTATCGGCGGCTGATTTCACGGATCGCTGTCTTGACCCTCCTGTTTCGGTAACGGGCAGTCGACTGAAGGCGGCTGGCCTGGCCGGATTCTTGAATGGTGCTGACGCTTCCTTTTTGGTTTTGCCCCGCTGTTTTCGCGCGACACAGAGCGCCTGGTAGACTCTTGAAGAGACAGTGTCATACTTTTTCTGTTGGGGTCGGGACACATCTCTTTGTAGCAATGTTCGGACCGCTGTCTTCTTGATTCTGGCGGTCATGGCATTTTTCTGAACCCACTTCAGAGGTTCAAAAGAATTGCTGATTTTTACGGCCGACTCAGCCGTCATCGCGGAGTAACCCTGCTCTTGGAACTTCACAAGATTCCACTTGGCCGGAGTCCTGGCCCTCTTTTTGGCTCGTTACCTGAGCCGCTTCTGTCTCAGCCTTACTGTTTTGAGCACTTGGATGGTTACGGCTTTTCGGGAAGCCACCGTAGACAAGACGATGGAGGGCTTTGGAGATACGCCTGATTATGCATTTGTTGGAGTCATCGCCTGAGCTCGTCTGCAACATTTGATGTTGCCCTTTGTACCGGAAGTCCTGCCCCAGCTGGAGTACCAGAGAGTTGTTCAGACACCGTCTTTAGTTTCGGTCGTGGTGCCTTAGCGATCACAACGTTCGGCCTCTTGCCCCTTGAGATCGGCTTGGCCACCTGTTTTTCCAGGATTTCTGCCAGATGAGTGCTTCCGGCAAGGTAGATGATGGCGGAACCAAACTGGTAGGGCAGTTCCTCCCACTGTCGACTGAGGCTTGCGGGGAGAACCACACGAGCATTGATCTTGATCATGTACGAGATCGGGGTCGTGTTGGAAGCTAAATTCATATTGGGAGACATTGTCGTTGAAAGTTGATTGCTGCACGAAAAAACATTATTTCGGTACAAACATCGGCATATATGTTAAATGAGTTCGCATGAACGCTTGACCCGAGATATGAAAGGAGAGAAAGGTCCCACCGGGCGTGCCAGAATCTGTAGGGTGTTTTTCGTCACCCCATTGAGATGGGAATGCGCGCGCGCTTGTCAGGCACATTATAGATTCCCCTTGCCTGGGGTAGGTCGGGGTTTATTGATTGTGGGGATCCAAATCTCCCGCAGCCGCGCACTAAACTGCCGTTAATTACCCCTCGCTTTTGTAGCGAGAGAACCTCCGATTGACAGGTCAAACAGGTCATGCGAACTCAATGTGCAGTGTGCGTGTGTTATGTTTTGAAAGGGGTATTGGATATATTGGGACCCCGCAGAGTTTTTACAAGGGTCTCGCTACCTGGATAGCGGGCTGGAGGTTAAGGGGGCTAGCAGCCCCCTTGCGGGGTGCGGGGCAGCGCCCCGTTAGAAATTTTTTCTAACGGGGGACAGTGTTGTAGAGTATGTGTGTGTGTGTATGTATATATACATATATATATATACACACATACATACATATATATATATATATAAAGGAAAATGGCATCCAAAGAATGCGTGGGAAAATGCGCCAACGCCTCACGTGCGCAGCACGCGGGCGCTAGCGCCTTGGGTGCAGGCGCTGGCACATGCGCCTTGGGCGCGGGCGCTGGCGCAGGCGCCTTGGGCGCTCGCGCTTTGGACGCTAAGGCGCTAGCACTTTAGGTGCTCGGTCTCCAGGGTGCTAGCACTTTGGACGCCAGCGCTTTGGGTGCTAGCGCCTCACGTGCCAAGCACGTGGGCCCTCGGGCGCTCGCGGTTTGGGCGCTCGGACGCTAGCGCTTTGGGCGCTAGCGCTTTGGGCGCTAGCGCCACACGTACCAGGCACGCGGGCACTCGAACGCTAGCGCCTCACGTGCCAGGCACATGGGCGTCCGGGCGCGCACTTTGGGTGCTTGGGCGGCAAAAGGGACTTGGTTCCTGCAATAGGAGTTGTACTCCAAAAAAAAACACTTATTATTTTGTGTGTGTGTGTGTGTGTGTGTGTGTGTGAGGAGTTAAACTCCTAGGATATTTTGAAGCTGATGAAGGGGCTTCTCCCCTTGAGCCCTGGATCTTCCCCAAAGTGGGGTCTTTGGAGATGGGTCTCCTTCTTCCTCCTTTGTTGGCCGGCTCTTGGATAACAAGAGGGGGTGAGATTTTAAAAATCTCTCCTTTTTAAGATCTGATGGAAGATCCAAGCTCCCCTTTGTGGGTTTTGTGGTGAAAAATTATTTAGTATTGGAAAAGGAAGAGTAAAACTCTTGATTTAATTCAAAAGAAAGAAGAAGGTTTTAGAATCTTGAGGAAAGAGAAGATCACAGATCTTGATTCTTTTTGGGAGAGAGAAAAAGTTCTTGAGATATTTTCATTATCTTTGCCTTTATAGGCCATACACTTTACATATCGCCCCTTGGGCTTTGTAAAATGGCACTTTGCCCATCCCATACCTCATGTGTTATTTCTTTTTGCACATAAGCCATGGGCTTTACAAAAATTTGGCTTTATGCCCATTTTCCTTGCATTTATTCATAGAAATAAAAAAAAAAGAAATACACCAAAATTATTTATTACAAAATTTTTTATTTTGGCATGGCGAAAAGCCAGACGCTTCGTGTTCGGGCTCGACCCGGACATTGGCCCATTTGACCTGGTCTTGGGCCCACTTGGCTTGGGGTTGACTTTGATTTTAACTTGGTCAACCGGGGTGTAAATTTCGACCCCAACAGATACGACAAGCGAAAGATACATAAGTTAGAACTTATGGTCAACGCGTGCTAAAACAACAAAAAAAACCTCCCGATATTGATGTACGAACGTCAAACGACCGATTCAAAACTCAAATATCAAAAACAAAGTTTTCAAAAGTCGGAAAATATCGACAGAAAACAAGTAAAATGACTCCAGATTCTATCTAAGGTGAAATTAAACTTTTTTGCATATAGGATAGTTCTAGTTATCTAATGAGTGAGCTACAGACCAAGTTTCAGACCCTTACTCCAAAATTGGGCGGAAAATTGCAGCCAAAATGAATAAAACGGCGACCTCAACATGGGGTTTTGGGCTCGGGTTTCTAGGATGGCTTTCTATAGGTCTGCACATCTCACTGTATCTGCTAATAAATTTTTAGAGTTCTAGAATCATCCCAAATTCTATTTGAACATCAAAAGTCAATGAAAAACCGATGTCGGAAAATTCTAAATTCGACTTTGAACATTCTAAACTCATTTTAATCAAGGCTACCTGTTGGGGTCGAAAATTACACCCCGGTTGACCAAGTCAATGTCAAATTCAACCCTAAGTAAGCGGGCCTAAGCCCAGATCAAGTGGGCCCATGCCCAAGTCGAGCCCCGTGGCTGGCCTCCCCCATGCCAAAATGAAATCATGTAATAAATAATTTTGATGTAATTTTTTATGCATGAATGAAAGAAAAATGGGCATAAAGCCAAATTTTTGTAAAGCCTATGGCTCATGTGCAAAAGTAATGAGTACATAAGGCATGAGATGGGCAAAATGCCATTTTGTAAAGCCCAAGGGGCTATATGTAAATTTATAAGTCTATATAAGGCAACATGATAATGAAATTAAAAGGATAATAATTCATTCCCTATCAAAAAAAACTAGGGTTTGTGCATCCATCTCCTTCCTCAAGGTTCAAAACCTTCTTCCCCTTTTTGAATTAAATCAAGAGTTTAACTCTTCCTGTCTAAAAAATAAATAGGTTTTCACCATAAAACCCTTGAAGGGGAGCTCGGATCTGCCATCAAATCCCTAGAAGGGGAGATTTTAAGTCTCACATCTCCTTTTCCCCTAAGATCCAGCCAACAGAGAGGAAGAAGAAGGATACCCATCTATAAAAATCCCATTCTGGATGGATCCGAGGCTCGAGAGAAGATCCAAAGATTTCTAGGAGTTTAACTCCATTCAAGATCTGTTGGAGTTTAACTCCAAATCTATACATAATCCCTGTTAGGAGTTCAACTCCAAAGCCCTTTGGGAGTTCAACTCCTAACCCAGGGGCTAAGCCCATTTTCCGCTGGAGTTTCCAGCGGTCGCTTGCTGCGCACGTGACTCGCGGGCGTCCATCGCCCACGCGCCAGGCACGTGACCCATGGGCGCCTAGTGCCCACGTGCCATGCACGTGTCTTTAAGACGCTCCTCATCCCTCATTTTCCATGCACTCCACACCAGAAACACGACCCCCGTAAACTATGCGAGGCCCCCGATATATCCAAAACCCCCTTTCAAAATACAACACACACACACTGCACATTGAGTTCGCATGACCAGTTTGACCCGTCTATCGGAGGTTCCTTCGCTCCAAAAGCGAGGGGTAATTAACAGCAGCTTAGTCCGCGGCTGCCGGAGATTCGGATCCCCACAATCAATAAATCCCCGCCTATCCTAAGCAAGGGGGAATCTATAGTACGCCTGACAAGCGACGCGTATTCCCATCTCAATGGGGTGACGAAAAACACCCTACACTACCATCACTACTAGATCACTAGTCACTCTCTATATCCTCTACTATACATCCACTACAAGTTTTATCCACTAATTCTCACCCAAGAATTTTCCAAGTTCACTTAACATAACTTATTTAGCTCTAAACTACATAATGAGGTTAGGAAACTAAATACTTGAAGAAAGGTGAGTGTTTTACCTCAAAAGAGCAACTCAAGAAAATTCCTAAATGGTCCAAAATACTCAAAACAAGAACTTGATCCCACCATGGGGTGTACTATGAGGTGCGGAATAATTTTTGTGAAGTGTTTGTGATATTTTGAGTTGATTTTGATGGTGTTTTCAAGATTGTAGTGAGGTGGTGGAGGTGAAGGAGAAAAGGAAGAAGGAGGTGAAGGAAAAGAATGAGAGATGAAACAAATGAAGAAGGCAAAAAAAGAATGGTTGCCATGGCTTCTCTCTCTCTCTCTCACCATACCTACCCATACTCCCATGTCTCCTATTTCTTTTCTTCTTCTTTTTTAAAAAAAAACTTTTCTTTTCTTTTAAAAATAGACATGAAACCATAATGCATTGAATAAATAACATGTTGCATATCATGCACAAAAAGAAACATGTTTAACAAAATCAATTTGGTTTATTGCATAATTAGTGAAATACTAATTAAGTTTAGCATTAATATTGTATGGAAATAATTATATATTAATTTATAAAAAACCAAAATCAAATAAATGTTTTCATAATTAATAATTCATTTTAAATTCCAATTATTTTTCAAAATTATAGGTATATAATTCTACCATTCTACTAAAACTCATTTCCATACTTATATAATATTCATAAAATTTATTATTTTATTATTTAAATTCCCAAAATAATATTTTATATTTTTCTGAAATGTTACAATGAATTTCCAGCTGTGGGAATGTTCATAGCCACTCTTGACTCAAATTCAAAGGTGTTTACATATATGACCCTCTTCAAGCCAACGACCTTCCAAGTGCTAATAGATAAAATGACTCGATTTGATTAGATGGGTCGAGACCTTTCTTCTTCCGATAAAGATGTATGAAAAGCAAAGGCAAGGTGACGTTTGTCGTCAACGCTCAACAAAGAATGAGCGGCTCCGAATCAACATGTCGCTAAAATACCGACAGCACGGGTTCTATCCTTCGAAAGATTGGGACGCGAACACTCGCTCCCCGGGATATATGCAAGGGGTATATTGCTCACTGGTGGAATAATCTCTACGCTAGATAGTCTTTTCTTCAAAAAAAACAGAAAGGATATTAAGGGACCTACAAATGGGTCCTACAATCAAGTGGAATATCCCGCTTGAACCAAAAAATCATGGAAGAGGTTTGGAATTCTTGTCCCACCCTGAATCAGATGATGAAGGGAAAAATCCCCAAGTTTAGTTCATTCTTCCAAGGAAGAAGAAGACTCGGTAAAAAGGATGACGTGATATCTCGTTCCTTCATATATGAAGAAGATGCTCCATTAGTATCGGAAAGCGACATTGATGAGCAGGGGGCAGGTGCCGTGTAAAATGCCCGGTATTTCTCGCAACCCGATTGCTGCGATGGTAAAATATGCAGTCCAAGAGAGTGAAGATAGCCTAAGGCGTGAAGTTTCCATGCATACAAAAGACATGCAGCAGCGTCTCGGCAAGCAAGCGTTGGAAGGAATGAGTTATGCAACTCCCCGACCAAATGATAAAATATGGACCCGAAATGTCCTTAAACTATCGCATCACCTTAAACACGGCGATAGTGGACCGGAACGTCCCTAAATTAGCGTGTCGCCTCAAATACGGCGATGATGGACCGAAGTGTCCCTAAACTAGCGCGTCGCCCCAAATACAGCGATATACTCTCTTGAGATCTATATTGCAATCGAAGTCCCAATGGCGAAGGTTGCAACTCAAGTCCTACCAGCTACACAGCCACTCCAGCGATGAAGCCACCCCAAGTCACCGGCAAACAGATGGGTCTACGGTGAAGCTACTTTCGAGAGTTCCATCGTTCGCCAAAAAACCATCGGTATGTCCACAAGAGAAATAAGCACAGATGAAAACCCGAAAGGGTGCCGTGAGTAAAAACAGCAGGGCTGCCGGTGAGTTTGTGAAAACCCGAAAAAGCGCAATCTCGTAAAAAAAGAGAAAAAAAGAGAAAAAAGAAATAAACGGTATGTCCACAAGCAAAATGGGCACAGATGAAAACCCGAAAGGGCGCCGTGAGTAAAAACAGCAGGGCTGCCGGTGAGTTTGTGAAAACCCGAAAGAGCGCAATCTCGTTAAAAAAGAGAGAAAAAAAAAAGAAGAGAAAAAGAGATAAACGGTATGTCCACAAGCGAAATGTGCACGGTTGAAAACCCGAAAATACGCCGTGAGTAAAAACAGCAGGCCGGCCGGCGAGTTTGTAAAAACCCGAAAAGGTGCAATCTCGTAGAATTAAAAAATTATATGCACTTGCAAGGTCCTCTCGGCCTTGTAAGGGGAAAATACCCACGTGAGATCCTTACGAATCACGAATGATCAACACACTTAGGAGTTCATACGATCCCTATGGAGAAATTACACTTGCGAGATTCTCACGACTTTGTTCCCGCCAAAAATTTCTGCGCAAAAGAGCCCAAGGTATCAAATAGCAGCAATACTCTTAAAAAATGCAAACCAGTATTATTCGGGTTGTATTTTGCCAAACTTCCGAAGGAGAATCAAGTAAATTATAATGGCATCGAAAGCGTCTCGAAAAATCCTTCAATTTGATATATTACAGGCCTCATAACTCTTCCAGAATAAAAAATTATGAGCAAATGTGCTATGCACGTATAGTTTAAGTAATGCTCTACCAAATGGGGGATACATTTTTAATCCCACATCGAGAAAAAGAGAGATCTCTTCTCTACCACTCCCATATAAATAAGAGAGGATATCTCTTAGAAAAAATAGGATTCAATTCTCAAAAGAGATTAGTTCTCCAAGTTAGGGTCTTAGCTGCCCCCCATAATGCGCATATGCGCAAGCGCCATGTGCGCTACGTGCAACGCATGTGTGTCCGCCATGTGCGTACCACGTGCAACGCTTGTGCGCCTGCCACGTGCACACCACGTACGAGGATTCAATCCTCAAAGGAGTCTAGTTCTCCATAGGAGCTTAGTTCTCCAAGTTAGGGCCTTAGCTTCCCCCCATAATACGCCTATGTGCAAGCGCGCACCACATGCAGCGCACGTGCGCACCACGTGCAGCGCATGTGTGCCCACCACGTGCAAACCATGTGCGATGATTCAATCCTCAAAGGAGCTTAGCTCTCCATAGAAGTTTAGTTCTCCAAGTTAGGGCCTTAGCTGCCCCCCATGATGTGCAAGCGCCATGTGCAACGCACGTGCGCTCGCCACGTGCGCACCACGTGCAATGCACATGCGCCCACTAAGTGTACAACATGTGCGACGCATGTGCGCCCACGCCATGCGTCATCTACGTGCAACGCACATGCGCACAAGACATGCGACGCACGTGCGCGAACGCAAAGAAACATTTTTCAAGCAGCTAGAAGTTTAAGCTCCAATCTGTTCTTCGTCCTGATGAATGGGACATGGTTCAAAAGGTACATCCCTCCACACTTTCGATACATGGCGCTGTAATCCCTCAGCTCGTCGGAGAGGTAGTGGATCTCAACGACCAATGATCTCTCTTTCCAAATAAGGAGGAGAGACCCCCCGTAAGATTCTGTAAAAATACAGAAGGCTCTCAAAAGATTCCACAAAACAACAGAGAATTTAATTCTTAATAAAGAAAATCGTGTCCATTCTCAAAATCCTAGTTAAAGAAAATATCGAGATCAAAATATCTTCTTTACCTAACATATCTAAGGGTTGAACCATTCTCAAAGAACTTAGTTCTTTCTATGGATCTGAGATCCGCAAGACAAATCTCCCACAAGTTGAGAATTAATTCTCATCGGGAAGATCTTGTTCTTGAGAATCAAAAATTCAGGGAAGAGCAAAATTGAAAAGAAAGAAGACGGAGTTCATAATACTCTAGGAACTTAGTTCCTTCAAATCAAGAACTTAGTTCTTTAAAGAACCCGATCCAAGATCCTCAAAATAGTGATCTTGGTGATCCTTAATGGCCAAAACACTATTAAAAGAGATTTAACCTCTCTGAAAACATGAGCATGGAAAACATGGAGTCCATAATACTCCAGGAACTTAGTTCTTTCAAATCAATAACTTAGTTCTTAAAGAATATGATCCCAGATCCTCAAAATAATGGTCTTAGTGATCATTAAGGATCAAAATACCATTAACAGAGATTTAATTTCTCTAAAAATATCAACAGAGATTAAATCTCCAAAAGAACCCAGCGCCTTACGTGAAAAGCACATGAGCGCTCAAGACCAAGTTATATAGTGTCTCACGTGAAACACATGTGAGCGCCGGGAAAAATTAGTGCTTAGCACTATTGGAGCGCCTCACATGAAACACACGTGAGCGCCACAAAACTTAGTCCTTAGCACTATTGGAGCTCCTCACGTGATATACACGTGAGCGCTATATGCAGCTGAGTGCTTAGAACTACTGGGTGTTACAGAAACCCAATCATAGCCCAAATTGGCTAAACTTATATTCATGATATCCAAACTGATTTTAGTCTCAAACATGACTAATGATCTCTCATTGATGATATCCAAAACGATCTTCATCTCATATCTCTTAAGTTAATCTTAGTCTCAAATATGACTAATGATTCTTAGATGATCCACCATGATCTTTTTCCTCAAATACTAGATTTGGTTTAAGGGTATATCTTTCCACATCTCTGATATATGTCGTTGTAATTTCTCAGCGTTTTCGGAGAGGTGGCGGGTCCCGACAACCAACAACTCCTTTCATCCTACATTGATGCACTTCCAAATTGATGTGCACACTTCAAATTGGATCGCACCCCAAATTGGGTGCATTCTATATCACCATCGTTCCCTCCGTCGCATAACAAATACGCGTGCGCGCAAGATGGATATTGGACCAAAATGTCCTTAAACTAATATTCATCCTCAAAATGAGAATGTTGGACCAAAATGTCCTTAAACTAACATTCGTCCCCAAAATGGGAATATTAGACCGAAATGTCCTTAAACTAATCTTTATCCCAAACAGGGAACATTGGATCGAAATGTCCTTAAACTAACATTCGTTCCAAACAAAGAATGTTGGACCGCGACGTCCTTAAACTAATATGTTTTTCCGTGTGGACTGTCTCCATAATGACTACCGTATACTATCCATGGGCTATTCATATAAGATCTAATGATCAGTTGAGTCCATATGCGTACTGCTCATAAATCGATCTTAGTCTCAAATATGGCTACTGATTCTTAGATCAAACGCAAATATCCCCTAAACCGATGAACCTCACAAATGTGAGATCTGCGTCTTAAGTTCATACCCGTTGCAAATCAAGTTACCAACGTGGGCCCCGTCAAGCAAAATTCTTGACCTAAACCCAAATCTCAAATATACGGATTTAGACTAATCCGTGCCCTATGAGCGACAACATAAATTAGCCTCCATATACAATCCACGGGCAGCCCAAAATAAAACAAACACAACACGACACGAAGTGATTTTCCGGAGCAGGAGAAAGTGATTATCGCAGCGCGGTAACGTAATTAACTGCAGGGGCTTGCGCCTGCAGGGAAGAGCGTCCCCACAATCAAAACTTCTCACAAATGAGGGAGGATCTGATAAAGTCTGCTACAATGGCCGCATCTTTCCAAACCTTCGATATATGGTGTCATAAATCAACTTGGTATCTTCGAAGAGGTGGATGGATAAGTCCAAATAGCATCTGCCCTCAAATTCAGGCCAGACGTCCCAACGTCTCGGTCCAGTTTTTCGGCGGTGAACATATTCTGGCACGTCCGGTGGGACCTTTTCCTCTTTCCACTCCACACTTTGTGTGTCATGTTTTTCCATGATTAAATAATTGCGGTATATATGTTTGTAGTTGCCCTTGGGTGATGAGACAATGAAGCTCGGCGTTTCGTCTCTATGTAGAATGGCATTTGCTTCCACCCACAGCAACTCAGACTCTGTCACATCTGGTGGAGTCAAATATGTGCCACACCGACCCCTATATACAATCCATGGACACAAATAAAAGAAAGGGAACCATATTTTCCCACCAGGCTCCGTCAAAGGGAGAGCCAGGTCTCGACGGCAACATCTACAGCCTAGAGATCAGCTCGACGTTCTTCTCATTCCAACATGGTGCAGACATGACGTCAACAAAGCTCTAAGGAGCCAAATCAAAAAGGAGGAATGGCAAAATCTCAGCTCCAGCTCGACGTTCCTTCTCGGTGCAGACGCGGCGTCAAGAAAGGACCTAAGGGTCAAATAAAAGTGGAGCAATGGCAAAATCCTAGCTTCAGATCTTAATGACAGCATCTACAGCCTAGAGATCATAGCCACGTTCTTCTGACAGGATGCAGATGCGACGTTAACAAAGCTCTAAGGAGCCAAAATAAAAGTGGAGCAATAACAAAACCCTGGCTCCAGATCTTAATGGTGACATCTACAGCCTAAAGATCATATCCACGTTCTTCTCATTCCGACATGATGCAGATGCGACGTCAACAAAGCTCCAAGGAGCCAAAATAAAAGTGGAGCAATGGCAAAATCTTAGCTCCAGATCTTGATGACAATATCTACAGCCTAAAGATCATATCGACGCGCTTCTCATGCCAGCAGGATGTAGACGCGACGTCAACCAAGACCCAGGGGTCAAATAAAATTGGAGTGACGGCATATCCCTAGCTCAAGACCTCGATGGCAATACATACAGTATAGAGCTCATACAGATATCTTCCCTACTTTAGTAAAGAATCGGCGCAATATCATCAAAGCAAAAACGAAGTGACGGCGTATTCCTAGCTTCGGGTCTTGACGACATTACATACAAATCCTAAAGACCATTGGAGGTCGTCTCACCCCAGAAGGATGCGGTTATGACTTATCGGGGCTTCAAATTGAGCCTAAGCTCAAGTAAAAAGCACCACGGAAAATACCTAACGCTTATTCTTTCGACGGTAATATGACCTAAGAACATTACTTGAAGACATCTTGTCCAGCCTCAGAAGGGATCAGAGACACGACAGTCGTGGGGCTACTCGAGCAGTAACCTAAGGATTGCATATCGAGAAATACATCAGCCGACGCGATGGTACGATGGACTTAAATCTAGTACCACAAACCTAACGGGCCTCTATAAAAAAGGGGGTTATCTATATTTCACATTAGGATACACCTGCGAGATCCTCTCGACTCGTCTCGACTCGTAGGGAAAAAATATCTTTATGAAACCCTCACGGCTCATGAAGGTGAAAGTCTTAGGCGGCGGGGATATCAACCTGTTTATTAAGCACTGTGGCCCTACATGTAGGTCCAAACTGACCCTTGTATACTCTCCACGGGCCACATTCTCCAAAGTCGCATATCGATGAGGAGGAGAAACCACTTATGGGTCCTCTCGAATCGTAAGGAAAAATACTTTTGTGAGATCCTTACGACTCTCAAGAGAAAACTCACTTAGGACTCCTCACGACTCCTAAGGAAAAAATACACCTACAAGATCCTCTTGACTCGTAGAGAGAAACGTCTTTATGAGACCCCCACGGCTCATAAAGTTGAAAAGCCTTACGCGACATATCTAAACATGTTTCCTAAGCCATCGCTGCCCTACAAGAAGGTTCAAACTGACTTTTGTATACTATCCACGGGCCACATTCGCCAATAAAATGAAGAAGCCACTTACGGGTCCTCACGACTCGTAAGGAGAAAATACCCGAGTGAGACCCTTACGACTCACGAAAGTGATGAACGCTTAGGAATCCCCACGATTTCTAAGGAGAATACGCAGCTATGAGATCCTCACGACTCATAAGGAGAAAAACCTTCTTGAGACCCTTACGGCTCATGAAAATGAAAAAGTCTTGGGCTATAACGATCATAAACTTGTCTCCCAAGCCATAAATTCTATGGAGATGCATAACTTTACACTACCTAACCCACGTACATATCTACATGGGCAAAGTAGTGGGGGCATTTGTTCCTGCTAAAATTTTTGGCCAAACTTGTTGTTCTTTTTATAAAAATAAAGGGCAACGCCCCACGTGCAAAGCACGTGCGTACTTGCTGCAGTTAGAATTAAATCCTATGGCAGCACGCACGTGTTAAACACTTGAACACTCACATGCAAAGCATGTGAGTACTAGCTTCAGATAGGATTAAATCCTATGATAGCCCCCACATGTTAAACACGTGAGTTCACTTGCCACATTCTTGTGGCAGCGCTCACATGCAAAACACATGAGCGTCGTTGCCATATATGTTTATGGCAGCGCTCACGTGATAGCACGTGAAGGCCTCAATTTAAAATGCTCTCATCTGATAGAATTAAATTCTATATGATAGAATTAAATTCTATTTGTGAAATATTTTTCCTGATCTTTCTAATATGGAAAGATCTTTTCTCTAACAGAAAATCTTGGATTTAAAATCCAATGGTGATAAAATCACCAATTAAACCATCTGATAGAATAAAAATTCTATGTCAGGAAAATAACTTCCTAATCTTGTTAAACCAATAAGATATTCATATGATAGAGTAAAAATTCTATATTAGAAAAATATCTTCCTAATCTTATTAAACTAACAAGATATTCATATGATAGAATAAAATTCTATGGTTAAGAAAATATTTTTCTAATCTTGTTAAACTAATAAGATATTCATATGATAAAATAAAATTCTATCTTAGGAAAATATTTTCCAAATATTTTTAAATAAACAAGAATGCTATTCTCTGTAAAACAGAGAGCTCTTGAATCAAAAATCCAACGGTGATTATAAAATTCACCGGTTGATCTTTAAAATCATTTTGATTGATTATAAAATCAATCATGATCTCTCAACGAGAGATTTTCTCAACAAATTAATTTTTCTCTTCTTCTATAAATAGAAGCAAAGAGATCAAATATAAGGGAGGAGACCCCCATAAGCTTCGGTAAAAATACTGAAGGCTCTCCAAAACTTTCCACAAACAACAGAGAATTTAATTCTCAATAAAGAAGAAAGATCTTCCTCCTCAAAACCTTAGATAAAGAAAAAATCAGAGATCAAAATATCTCATTTACCTGTCATACCATATCTAAGGGTTTAACCCTTTAAAAGAACTTAGTTTTTTCTCTGGATCTGAAATCTA
The DNA here is from genome assembly GCA_030015575.1 of Agapanthus africanus. Taxonomy (NCBI): domain Eukaryota; kingdom Viridiplantae; phylum Streptophyta; class Magnoliopsida; order Asparagales; family Amaryllidaceae; genus Agapanthus; species Agapanthus africanus. Next base: position 51,684,506 of record CM057350.1, on the reverse strand, counting down.
CAAGACAGGTCTCCCACAAGTTGAGAATTTAATTCTCATCGGGAAGATCTTGTTCTTGAGAATCAAACATTCAGGGAAAAACAAGGCTGAACAGAAAGAAGATAGAGTCCATAAATACTCCGGGAATTTAGTTCCTTCAAATTAAGAACTTAGTTTTTTAAGAGCCCGATCCAAGATCCTCAAAATAGTGATCTTGGTGATCATTAATGGTCGAAATACTATTAACAGAAGTTTAACCGATCTGAAAACATGAACAGGAAAATATGGATAAAAGAACATGGAGAAGATGGAGTTCATAATACTCCAGGAACTTCGTTCCTTCATATCAAGAACGTAGTTCTTAAATAACCCGATCTCGGATTCTCAAAATAGTGATCTTGGAGATCGTTAATGGTCAAAATACCATTAACAGAGATTTAAGTTCTCTAAAAATATCAACAGAGATTAAATCTCCAAAGAACTCAGTGCCTCACATGAAAAGCACGTGAGCATCCAAGACTAACTTACATAGCGCCTCACGTGAAACACGCGTAAGCGACTGAAAAAGTTAGTGCTTAGCACTAGTGCAGCGCCTCACGTGAAACACACGTGAGCGGCAAAATTCAGCGCCTCATATGAAACACACGTGAGCGCTAGACGCTCAGTGCCTTACGTGAAACACACGTGAGCACCTGAAAAAATTAGTGCTTAAAGCGCCAAAACTTAGCGCCTCACGTGAAACACACGTGAGCACTCAAAAGAACCCAAAGCTGAGCGCTTAACGTGAAACACACGTGAGCGCCAGAGAAAAATTAGTACTTATCACTATTATAGCGCCTCACATGATATACACGTGAGCGTTATATGCAACCGAGTGTTTAGCACTGCTGGGTGTTATAAAAACCCAATCTTATCCTAAATTGGCTAAGCTTATGTTCGTAATATCCAAACTGATTTCCAAACCGGTCTTAGTCCCATACATGACTAACGATCTTCATCCCATACTTTATAAGTTAATCTTAGTTTCAAATAAGACTAATGATTCTTGAATGATCCACCACGATTCTTTCCCTCAAATACGAGATTTGGTTCAAGGGTATATCTCTTCACACCTCTGATATATATCGTTGTAATTTCTCAACGTCTTCAGAGAGGTGGTGGGTCCCAACAACCAACAGCTCCTCTTCATTCATCCTCAAAATGGGAATGTTGGACCGAAATGTCCTTAAACTAATATTCGTCTCAAATATGGCGATAATGGACCATAATGTCCTTAAATTGAAATAATTGAGCCCATATGCTTATTTGTTCATAAGTTGACTGTAGTCTCAAATATGACTAACGATCCTTAGATCAAACTCAAATATCTCATGAACTGATGGACCTCGTTTTAATGAAATCCGTGTCTTAAGTTCATTCCTGTTGGCAAACCAAGTTACCAACATGGACTCCGTCAAGCAAATCCTTGACCCAAAACCAAATCTAAAATATACGGATTTGGACTAATCCGCGCTCTATAGGCGACGACATAAATTAGTCTCCGTACACAATCTACGGGCAACCAAAATAAACCAAATATAACACAACACGAAGTGACCTACCGGAACAGAAGAAAGCTGTTATCACAATGCAGTAATGTAATTAACTGCAGGGGATTGGGCCTGCAGGGAAAATCCCTCACAAATGAGGGGGGATCTGATAAAGTCTGGTATATCAATCGCATCTGTCCAAACCTCTGATATACGGTACCATAAATCAACTTGGTATTTTCGAAGAGGTGAATGGATATGTCTAAATAGTATCTGCCCCTAAATTCAGGCAAGACGATCAATCCCAGTTCATCTCTATTTCGGTGGTAAACAAAAAGCCCAGTGTTCAAAATCTTGGTGAAAACCCCTCTGGGCTGTACGTCATGTAGGCATTGTATTCTCTCAACTGCTTGGATATTACAAAACAATGCTCAGTTATTACAATCAACTGTTTAAATATTACAAGCAACTGCAACTGATTAGATATTAAATCCAACAGCTTAGATGTTTCAGGCAATGTCACGCCCCGCTTCCCAGAGTGCGCTAAGATCGGCAAGTGACAGAGCCGACCATGCTATATGTGGTTAGGAAACATCCCTCCACAGTCACATTATGGCTGTCTATAAGATATCAAGAACAGTAGAAATAAAATAAACTATCTAGTACATATCCACATGCCAGAATAAACGAGTCAAGAAATAATATGCGGAAGCAATAAATCCAATAAGCAAAACATCTGGAAAGTACGTCCCAAACACAGGCTCACATCAGGAAATGAAAATGCTGAAAGAAAACTAAACTAAACAAAGCTAAATACTAACAGGATCCTCACTGCTCGTCCTGTCGGCTGAAATACTCCTGATCAGTCTGCGAAAAAGATAAAGGATCTGGGCCATGCAAAACCCAGACGTCAATGCGTCATAATATCAAACAATAATAAATGAACAGGATACACGAGATATGCAGGTATGAGTATGAACAGTAATGAGTGTATAACAAGTAACACGGGTATGAAACAGTGAAGTGTATACGTGCGGGTGAAGTGCGGTAAATAATCTAAACTGTGCTACTGGGTTATCTATTCTAAAGTTATTCGAAATCAATTGATGTACTCCTTATGTAACTCAAAGAATATGTCCCGTTACCCCCCAGGACCACGGATCAGGATATGTGAACCAAGAATGGTTCTGTCCCGTTACCTCCTGGGACCACGGATCAAGCTGTAAGAGTCATGAATGACTCTGTCCCGTTAACCCCCGGGACCACGGATCAAGTAATACCCTTTTAAGTTACACTCGGTTACACCTTTGATTTCTCCATACCCCCAAGGTTATGTGTTCAAGTCAGGTATTGATAAATATGGAGCTAATGCCAACGCGGGATCAAGCAGGTACAGGTTTGTCTATGTAGACAACAGGATACGTCCGTCAGGACGACAAGTCAGGATCGTCAGCATTAGGAACATGATCGGGTAAAAGGTCAAGTAGTGGTGTATCAGGTCATGTCAGGTAGTGCACATGCATCAAATGGATGCCCAACAGTAAAATGTAGCAAGTATCGAATTAGGGTAAAAGTACGGATGTACGGTAAAAGTATGGATGCACAAATATCTATCAGGGGTTACATCATGACTATGTAGGATGCACATTAGCAAGCATGGGGTGTTAATGTAACAATAATATGAATTAATATAATATGGCATGCAACTAGATATGCAGAATTAATGGTATAGATACACAATAAAACATGGATGCTCAAATATCTATCAGGGGTTACAACTATAGCTCCATGACTATGTAGGATGCATATTATCAAGCATGGGGTACCAATGTAACAATAATATGAATTAATATAATATGGCATGCAACTAGATCTGCAAAATTAATGGTATGGATACACAATAAAACCTGGATGCTCAAATATCCATCAGGGGTTACATTTACAGCTCCAAGACTATGTGGGATGCACATTATCATGTATGGGGTACTAATGTAACGGTAATATGAATTAATGTGATTTGTAGATGCAGCTACATATATAATAAATGATATGGATGCATACGGGTATCCAAAAACAGTAACTTTTAATATGGATGTATAATGCAATCAACTTGTGATATTTTTATTCATATGGATGCAAAATAAGATACATAGCATGTAGCAAGATGAACTTGGATGCAACTAGATATGTAAATAACGGTATGGATGCATACGGGTATTGAAAAACTGTAAAATTGTAATATGGATGCATAACTAAACAATATGTAATATTATTATTCGCATGAATGCAAAATATAGTAGTATAGCATGTAGCAAAATAAACTTGCCTGAACGGATCTCACGAAGGGTGAGTACGGCACGTCCGACGTCAAGTACACATCGCAACGCACACACGGCACACGGGACGGATCCAAGCAAGGCAAGAAGGTAACCACGCAGGCATGGGACGTCCACTAGGTCTCCCGGATCGGCAGCGGCGAGCACGGCTCTGGCGATCACCGGAAAGGGAATCAAGAAATCAAGAAGAAGAAAAGAGAAGAAGAAAGAAGAAGAAGGAGAAGAAGAGGCTGGGACTTGGTCGTGGTGGTGCTCTGGATTCAGAAAGGAAGACGAGTGGGTGACGTCGACGATGGGCCGTCGACGGCGAGGATGCAAGCGGGGGTTTTCCGGCGAGGCAGTGGGGGGTTCTTGAAGTCGGGGATCGGGTGTGCGGGGTTTTTAATGTCTGGGATGAGGGGGGAGAGGAGAGAGGGAGAGAAGTGGCGGTGAGGGGTGAGACCGATGGGGGTCGGTGCTCCGGCGATGCGAGGATGGCAGTGGTAGTGGGGTTTGGTTGAGGTCGAGTGTGCAGGGTTGGATCGGGTTGGGTTGTAGGGAGCTAGGTGGGTGTTGTCGGAGAGGAGAGGAGATGAACGGAGGGAGGCGAAGTTGAGGGTGAGGCCGATGAGGGTGCCAGCGAGGTTGGCGACAGCGGCGAGGCGAGCGAGGGTGCAGCGATGGGTTCACTTGGGTTGCAGTCAGGGAAAGAAGGCGGTCGAGAAGGGAAAGAGGAGGAGAGAGAAGGAGGACGAGGAGGTCGGGGAGATGGGATGCTGACGGTGAGGAGACGGCGACGAGCGCGACGCGCAGGCATGGGCGCGGAGAGGACGAGGCGATGAGGCGGGAGAAAAAAAAAATGAAAGGTGAAAGAAGAGAGAGTACGTGGGGAACAGTGCATGGGGGTTAAAAAAAAGGTTAAGAAAATTAATATATATATATATATATATATGCAGAGGAGAGAGAGAGACCGGTGAAAAAATAACATTAGGAAGAAATATTTAAAGAAAATTTCAAACAAAAAAATATATACTAATATGATTTTTAATAGTTAAAATAGTAAGAATAAAATATTAGTTAAATTTTGAGATTTTGGCTAATACAAAAATAGTCCAAAACATATCCAGGTCGGGTCTAAAATTATGGTTTGAAAATACGGTTAATATACATGTCAACCAAAACTAAAATATGATATCCGGATAACGAAAATGCATACCCCCAAAAACGGATGCACGCAACGTGCACGTAGCCATCCAAATGAGCCCATTTCACTGAATGGGACGAGAATAAGATGCACGGATGCTACGACAGGGTTAGGAGCACGATGCAGGCCATGCTAGATATTTTTAAAATATTTTATTTGACTTTACTTGTTTTATTAAAAAATTCAGATGCTAGATAAAATGCAGGTATGCAGGATATAGAACATGAAAGTGCACGGATTCTCATAACTAGCCGGGATAAATCATAAACATGAATCAAGATGGGTTTCCAGCAAGCGGGTTGGGTCGGATGCAAATACAGATGCCGATTATACTATTCGCACCCAAAACACAATAAATCAAGAAATAGCCATAAATAAAGAAATACCTAAAATTAAACTGGTATAAATGAACTAGGGTGTTACATTATACCTAACTACAAAAAAAAATTCGTCCTCGAAATTCCCGGAACAAGAAAAACAACAAACATGAAACTACGAGAAGAGGTGTGGAAACTTCTATCGAATCTCGTCTTCTCGTTCCCAAGTCGATTCTTCATGCGAGCGATTCCCCCAAGAAACAAGTACGAGAGGGATAATCTTGTTCTTGAGGACCTTTTCTCTTCGATCAACAATCGACATCGGTCGTTCTTCAAATGTAAAATCCTCCCTTACAGTCAGCTCCGAATGATCTAGCACGTGTATTTCATCTTGAACATACTTACGGAGTTGAGATACATGAAACATGTCATGAACATTCGCCAAAGATGATGGTAAAGCCAATCGATAAGCCACTTCTCCAACACGCTCAATAATCTCGAAAAGCCCCACGAATCGAGGACTAAGCTTGCCTCGACTCCCAAAACGAATCACTCCTCTAGTCGGTGATATCTTCAAGAATACAAGATCACCAACAGCGAACTCTCGAGGTCTTCTCGATATATCGACCCAACTCTTCTGCTGATCTTGTGCTGCCTTCATGTGATTCCGGATAGTATTAACCTTCTCTACTGTTTGCACGATCAAATCCAGTCCCAACAATCTTCGTTCTCCAACATCGTCCCAACAAATAGGCGAGCGACACTTGCGACAATACAATATTTCAAATGGAGCCATCTGAATAGTCGCCTAAAAGCTGTTATTGTAAGAAAACTCTACCAAGTGTAGATGATCCTCCCATGAACCCTTGAAATCTAACATGCAAGCTCTCAACATGTCTTCAAGAGTTTCGATCGTTCTCTCCGACTGGACATCTGTCTGAGGATGATAAGCGGTACTAAACTTCAATCGCGTCCCCAAACTTTCCTGTAAACTCCTCCAGAAGTGCGATAAGAATCTGGTATCACGATCGTAAACGATGCTCACAGGTACTCCATGCAATCTTACAATCTCCTGCATGTATCGTTTTGCTAATGCTTCCGTCGATTGATCCACTCGAAACGGTATGAAATGAGCTGCCTTGGTCAATCGATCGATAATCACCCAAACTGCATTGTTGCCCTTTGGACTCCGCGGTAAAGCTGTCACGAAATCCATGGTTATATGTTCCCACTTCCACTGAGGAATTGGAAGTGGTTGCAATAAACCAGCAACCATTTGATGTTCAGCCTTAACTTGCTGATACACCAAGCACTTCGCTACAAAGCGGCCAATCTCCCTTTTCATGCCTTCCTACCAGAAATGCTGTCATAGATCACGGTACATCTTCGTGCCTCCTGGATATACGGAATATGCGGAACTATGTGCCTCCTTCATAACTTCTTCATGAATGTCTCCTTTCGGCACACACAAACAGCTACCATATCGCAACGAACCATCTTCATGAATCAATAAGTCTGTTCGAAATTCCGCTTCTACCTGTTCTCGAAACTTCTGCAATCTTGGGTCCTGTGACTGCACTACTTTAATACTCTCGATCAACGATGAATGTACCTGCAGCTGCATCAACTGCCCCGAAGAGTGCGGTAGCACGATCTCCAACTCGAATCTCCGAAAATCTTCGATAAGCTCCTTCTGTGCAGTCAACGTCCGAATTGCTGGCAACCGACTAAGCGCATCCGTATAACAACCGAGTTCATTTATACCAATTCAGTTCCCGTATTTATTTATCTATGGTATTTTATTTATTTATCGTGTTTGGGTGTGAATAATAATTTACATTTTACATTGCATTCGACCCGACCCGCTTACTTGAACCTGTTTGATTCATATTTATGAATTACCTTGACTTGTTACATAGACACGTGCATCTCATGATTAGTACATACTGGCATTTTATCTGGCATTGCATCTTTTATCATATAACATATAAAATCAAGTAAAATATTTTAAAAATATTTAGTATGGCCTGCATGATACCCATAACCCCGTGGTAGCATCCGCGCATCTTGTTCTCGTCCCGTTCAGTAAAACGGATGTGTTTGGATGGCTACGCGCACGTACGTGCATCCGTTCTTGTGGGTAGACATTTTCGTTATCTGAGCATTCATTTTGAATTTTGAAAGTCGCATATATTTTTCATATTTTAAAACTGAATTTTAGACCCGACCCGGGTGTGTTTTGGAATATTTTGTATCCCGCCAAAATTCCAATTTTAATAATATTTATATTTAAATTTTAGTAGACAGTTTAAATTTATTTACCTAATCAAATCTTTTTAAATTTAACATCTAAACAGTTTAACAACTCAGAATCTCTCTCTTTCTCTTTCCTCCGACCCTACACTCTGAGCCAATCATCTTTCTCTCTTTCTTCTCTTTCCCCGACTCATGGACCACCATCACTCAGCCTCTCTCTCTCTCTCTCTTCACTGCGCAACAAATTTATCTCCCCTCCCCTCTTCCTCTCTCCTCTCGATCTCTCTCTTCACTCTATCTCTCGCTTCCCCCTCTCTCTCTTTCTCTCTCTCCCCCTCTCTCTCACTCCTCTCGCGATCCCTGTTCCCCAGGGATTCGTTCACCTCCCTCTCCCATATCGTCACTTCTCTCATTCTTTTCTTCCTCAAACCCCCACGAGAAAAGCTCTAGCCGTCGCCTACTCGCGCTCGCCTCCGCCTCCACAACCTCGCCTCCACCCTCGATCTTCTCCTCCCGACCTCGTCTTCCTTCTCCACTCCTCGATCTCTGCAAACTACTTCTGCCATCAACTCAACCAAGCCCGCATCGCCGTCGCTTCATCTCCAGCTTCACGATATCCCACTGCCGGTGCTTCATCCAACCGAGCCCGACCTCCCCACGACCATCCCAACTTCGTCTCCTCACCGCCGACCACCTCGTCGGCCTCCCCTCTCCTCTACCACCTCCTCGTTGTCGCCTTCGCTTTCCCGAGCGTGCACAGAACCCACAGCCCACATGAACCCATCACCTTCATCGTCGTCGTCATCACGCCGGCGATCTCTTCTTGTCACCTTCCCCTCCTTTCCGACCTCACCTCCACCTCACCTCCTCCTTTTCCCGAACTCTCCTTCAACCCCGAGCGAGAAACCTACAAAGCCTGCACACCCGCGACCCTCGCCGGAGAACTCACCGTCGACCATCCCTCTTCTCTACCTTCCTCTTCTCCTCTCCTCTTCCCTCTCCATCGACTGCAACCCACATTCCTAAGAATCCCGAGCCTCTCTCTTTCCTGCACACAACGAGCAACCCTAACCTTCGCCGGAGCTCCGACTTGTCGCCGCCTCCACTCCCTCGTCTTTTCATCTCCTCCCTGCAAACCCCCTGACACCAGAGGCCAGCCCTTTCCCTCTATCTCCATCTTCTTCTTCTTCTTCATTCTTCTTCTTCTACTTCTTCTTCTCATTCCTTATTGTTTTTCCGACCATAGCCGGAAAACCCGCCTGCACCTTGCAGTCGATGGCTCATTGTCGACGACACCCCCTCGCCTTCTTCTCTGCCCCAGAGAACCCGGAGAACCCCAACCTTCTTCTCTTTCTTCTTCTTCATCTCTCCTTCTCTTTTCTTTTCTTGATTCATGTTTTCCGGTGATCGACGGAGCCTTGCCCATCGCTGTTGATCCGGGTGATCCTGAGGACGTTTCCTGACAGCGCGGTCGTGTTCTTGCCTTACCTGGTTCTGTTCTATGCTCGCGTGGACACATCGCGACGTTATCCCGACATCCGACGTGTCGCACGTACCGCTTTGAGATCCGATCAGGCAAGTTAATCTTGCTACATGCTATTTAAACTATTTTATACCTATTTAAATGTAGATTATACCTGTAGTGTAAATCTAGTACCACATGTTTCATTTTATCACGTTTCGATGTTCCATTGCATTCGCTTATATCATTTTAGATCTATGTCTTGAAAATAATCTTGTTACCTAGTAGATTACATTACAATGCATCCATACCAATATTTAAATCACATAGTGTTTATTTATGCATCCCATAGTACCATTTTATAGTTTGTAACTTTTCGAATACCCGTTTGCATCCATTTCATTTAGAATATAGATAATTGCATGCATAGATTATATTAAGACATAATAATGTGATATTAGCAATCCATATTTGATAAAGTGTATTTTAAATAGTGTTGGAACTATAACTTTAACCCTAAGGATAATTGTGCATCCATATGTTTTAATCTATACATATTTGCATACCACATCACACTATTCCATTTTATGGTTACATTGGTACCCCAAACTTGTTTTTATGTACCCATGCTTATTATAGTTGAATTATGAGCACCCACGTGACATTTTGTGCACCCCTGACATGACTTGATACACCTATTACTGGATACGACTTGATACCGTGCACTTCTTGACATGATTGGATCTATATACACTACCTGACATGACCTGATGTACCACAGCTTGACCTGTTACCCGATCTTGTTACTAATGCCAACAATCTTGACATGTTGTCCCTATGAACATTTCCTGTTGTCTATCCAGACAAACCTGTACTTGATTGATCCTGTGTTGGCATTAGCTCCAGATTTATCAATACCTGACTTGAACACATAACTTAGGGTATAAGGAAATCAATGATGAAACCTGACTTGTAACTCGACAGTTCGATACCTCACTGATGAGTCCTACGGGCTAGGCCAGCCCCGGGGTGATGCTGCTGACATCATTCATCGCTACATACTACCCTTTTACTGCCTAGCGGCACGTCTCAGATTTAGCCCGCGAATCTTCACCGTGGTCCCGGGCACGCACGGGATACTATTGAGTTACATCGATGATTCATCAAATTGATTTCAAAGACTTGAGAGTAGTTAACCCAATAGACCAGTCCAGATTACTCACTACACATTACCCTCACTGTCCTCACTTATATTATTGTTATACCTGTTTTACTGTTTATACACATACCTGTATGTCTTGCTACCCCTGTTTGTATTATTGCTTGATATTATGAAGCACTGACGTCTGGGTTTTGCATGGCCTAGATTCTTTACCATTGCTGCCGGCCGAGCAGGAGTATTTCAGTCAACGGGCTGAGCAGTGAAGACTTATTAGTAGTTAGTTTATTTTTCCTTTCAGTATTTTCATTCCTGATGTGTGCCCGCATTACGGGACGTACATTCCAGTTTATTTCTTGTATTGGATCTTTTGCTTCCGCATTATTTTATTCTTGACTCGTTTTATTCTGGCTTATGGACATGTGTTAGATAGTTTATTATTGTTCTTGATATCTCTACAGCCGTAATGTGACTGTAGAAGGATATTTCCTATCCACAGGTAGCATGGTTGGCTATATCACGTGCCTATCTTAGCGTACTCTTGGAAGAGGGGCGTGACATGGTTTCTTTGGTATCAGAGCCATGGGATCTAGGTTAATCGGGTTTGATTCTTTTGTAGTTGGGTATTGGACCCAATACACGAATCAGAATACTCGTGATTAGGAACTTGTCCTGTCACATTGCTATCATGATTCTTGAATTATATCTTTCTCTTATCCTTTGCCTTGACGATATGCAAACCACTTTGCATCTCGACTTAAAACCTTTTTGGTTCCCTATTGTTTCTCCCTGTTCCTTGATTCTGATACTAGGATTTGGACGACTTGAGTGGAGTTATATGATTGTAACTATAAACTGCAGCATGGTTACAATGCGATACTCTATTTAAGTAATTTGGAGTCCTATTCTTGATTCACTTCCTTATTTCATGGTCGTTATATTGCCTTGCTTCTCTTGCTTTCCAGTTCATGTTTTATCACAAGCTTGAATTCTGTTTACCGTGCTTATCTTCTTCAGTGTTTGGCTTCAGGTGAAATCGTTTTAGGTATCCTACTTGTTCATGTCTTTTCCGCATTAGAATTATTCAATTCTGGTGCATCCCTTGGTTTGTTGTTGTCTGGGAAATAGATTTTCTCGGCACTTTCCACGCTCACATTGATTGTAGGACAAAGAAAGTGATTCTCCAAATTCCCGGACAACTGGAGTTTGTTTTTGCTGGAGGAAGCGGTTTTGTCGGGCCAGTCAAGTTCAGGGCTAGGCCGACAAACAATGTTCTTTCGTCAATGGAAGTTGTTAAAGATGAAAAGCCAACTGTTGTTCGAGATTTTATGGACGTGTTCGAGAATATCTCGGGTTTACCGCCAAAACGAGATGTGGAGTTCGCGGTCGGTCTTGTTCCTGGTGCAGCGCCAATCTCAAAGGCGTACTATCCGATGGCACCAGTGTTGTTGGAAGAAGTAAAGAAGCAGGTTATCGAATTGCTAGAGAAGGGTTGAATTCACAGCAGCAATTCACCTTGGGGAACTCCAGTTCTTCTAGTAAAGAAGAAAGATGGCATAAGGAGGATTGTTCCCCTCCGAACGGCGGCCGAGACGTTAGGACGTCACGTAGCCTGGGGTTCGGGGCAGATGCTATTTGGTTTTATCCGTCCACCTCTTCGAAGATGCCAAGTTGATTTATGGCACCGTGTATCGAAGGTTTAGACGGATGCGGCCGTTGTAGCAGACTTCGTCAGATTCCCCCTCAGGGTGAGGGGTTTTTGATTGTGGGGACACTCTTCCCTGCAGGCGCAAGCCCCTGCAGTTAATCACGCTACCGCATCGCGGTAACAACTTTCTCCTTCTCCAGAATTTCACTTTGTGTCGTGTGTGTTTGTTTTGTTTGTGGTTGCCCGTGGATTGTGTACGGAGACTGAGTAATATCGTCACCCGTAGGACGTGGATTAGTCCAAATCCGTATTTGCTTAGATTTGGGTTTGGTGTTTTTAGTTTAAGGATGCATTAGTCGCGTTGCGACTAAGATCAACTTAAACGTTCATCAAGGATACGCTAGTCCTGTTTTGGACTAAGATCGACCTGACGTAGTGATTGATTTAATTATCCGGCCGTCGGGACTCGTCACCTCTCTGACGTCGTTGAGGGATTACAACGACATACGTCTGAGGAGTTCCGAGATGTACCCTTGAACCAAAGTTGGTTTGGGATTTTATTGTTTATTTAGATGTCTAAGGACACGTTAACCGTATTTGGGGTTAAGATCAACTTAGACGGGACCGTTTAGATCCGACAAAAGAGCGTTTGGGCCCTATCGTGTCAGTTTAGGGACGTAGCGGTCCATATTCCAGTTTAGGGACGTGGTGGTCCATTATTAGTTTAGGGACGTTTCGGTCCGTCGCCAGTTTAGGGACATAGTGGTCCGTCATTAGTTTAGGGACGTTTCGGTCCGATATTAGTTTAGGGACGTTTCGGTCCGATATTAGTTTAGGGACGTTTCGGTCCGATTTTAGTTTAGGGACGTTTCGGTCCGATTTTAGTTTAGGTACGTTTCGGTCCGATTTTAGTTTAGGGACGTTTCGGTCCGATTTTAGATGAGTGGTCGTTGGGACCCGTCGCCTCTTTGACGTCGTTGAGGAATTACAACGACAGGTGTCAAAGGAGTTCGGAGATGTACCCTCGGACCGGTCGTGACTTGGTTTATGAGAGGCATTTAATTTAAGGACTTACAGCCAGGATTGGGTTAAGTCCAATTTTTATTTTAGGCTCAACCTAAACAAGGCTCTGCCCCTTCATTATTTTGCAATCTGATTTGGGCCAGGCCCTTTTAAATAATGAGTTACAAAAAACTCAGGAATTCTCCACACAGGGCCTTGCCCTTTTATTTATTCTGCAATTGGGCTAGGCCCTTTTAAATAATGAGTTTCAGAAGCTCAATAATTTTCTTGAGTTGGGCCAGGCCCTTTTAAATGATGAGTTGCAGGAACTCAAGAGATGTTCTGTAATTTAGTTTGGGCCAGGCCCTTTTAATGAGTTTGCAGAAACTCAGAAATTTTCCCAACAGGGCCTTGCCCTTTTATTTATTCTGCAATTGGGCTAGGCCCTTTTAAATAATGAGTTTCAGAAGCTCAATAATTTTCTTGAGTTGGGCCAGGCCCTTTTAAATGATGAGTTGCAGGAACTCAAGAGACGTTCTGTAATTTAGTTTGGGCCAGGCCCTTTTAATGAGTTTGCAGAAACTCAGGAATTTTCCCAACAGGGCCTTGCCCTTTTATTTATTCTGCAATTTAATTTGGGCCAGGCCCAAAACAAGGGGTTGCAGAAACCCTAGAAACCTTTAGGTTTAAGAACACAAGTGCATGGCACTTTTGATTTGAATTTGGATCTAAGAAAAACAAGTTCTTGTTTTTTCCTGATCATACAGAACCAAGGGTTCATATCAAGTGCAAGGCACTATTTTTTTTTTTATTCTTTTATTCTTTTTTTTTTTAGAACCAGCGGTTCATATCAAGTGCAAGGCACTATTTATTGTTCTTTTTATTTTTCTTATTTCTTTTATCTTTTCAGAAATTCTACCTCTTTTCTTTGTTTCTTCTTCTCTGTTCTTAATCTTCACCAGCTCTCTTTTTTCTCCCCAGTCTTTTTTCTTTTAATGAGGTCTGGGGTCTTATTTATAGTGCCCACAAAGTTGTTGGATTTGTTAACAAAATCTTTCCTGAATTATTTTGGGAATTTTCCCACCATTGGATCAGAGATCCAAGGGTCCCTGTTTTACAGGAGAACAGAAAAGATTTACTTAAATCTTCATTCAGTTGCTGCGCAACATACCAGCGCGTGACACGTGTCGCGCATCCGTGCGCTTGCGCAGTTGCGATTGCGCAACTGCGCAGACACGTGTCGCCCATCCGTGCGCTTGCGCAGTTGCGATTGCGCAACTGCGCAGACACGTGTCGCGCATCCGTGCGCTTGCGCAGTTGCGATTGCGCAACTGCGCAGACACGTGTCGCGCTGCCATGCAATTGCGCAGTTTAAGTCTTAATTTTGTTTTCTGAAGAGCCTTGCTCTGATGGGACGCACTGTCTCGGGCGTTACGCCGCCGAATCACCTTCTGCCATGTGGCAAATTGCGCGCTGCGCACGGAAACCGAAGCGTTTCTTCGAATTTTGAATTTTCAAAATTCAGTAGAGCCTTGCTCTGATTGGGGGAAACAGATGCCCCCCCACCGTTGCGCTCACGTGGCGCGCGCGTGAGTGCAACGGTGGCAAGATCCTGACCGTCGGATTGACGGGTCAAGTGAACAGGCGCAGGCGCCTATAAATAAGACCCTTGGTCCTTGGTAATTTTTTTACCATTCTCAAGAAATTAAATTTCAGAGCCTTGCTCTTACTTGAGAACTTCCAGAGCCTTGCTCTTGCGATTCCTTAAGAACTTCCAAGTTCTCTCCTTAGAACCATTCTAGGTAAATTAAATTAATTTAATTCAAATCAAACTTAATTAACAGAGCCTTGCTCTTATAGATCTTTGATCTAAAGGAAACCCCTTTGGGGTTTTTTCAACAGAGCCTTGCTCTTATAGATCTTTGATCTAAAGGAAACCCCTTTGGGGTTCCTATTCACAGAGCCTTGCTCTCAAAAATTTGCAGAGACTCTGTTCTTAGGTTTTAACCCATGAACAGAGCCCTGCTCGCAGATCAACTAGAAAACTTTTAAAAGTTTCCATGGATCTTTAAGACCCCAAAATTTTAATTCTTAGGAGTTGTGAATTTTTATTACTGCTACAGAGTTAGGCTCTTTTTTAAGAAGTTTTATCCTTTTGAAACAGGAGTTTGACAAATGTCACTCTGTGACAGAGCTTTGCTCTGAAAAGAGGAGATCTTCTCCTTGTCTCTAGGGGTCCCCCCCCAATGAGGATATTCTCTTGGGAGTTCTTTTTATTGACTGATAGTCTCATCCAATGGTGGGATTGTCTCATCAAATGATGCGCCGTCATCTTGATTTTGTGGGTCCCCCTTTGGTCCCCTACCCACTGCATCACAGTGTGGAGCAAGATTTTTATTTATTATTATTTTTTTATCATTATTTTTTTTTTTAATGTTTAAGCGCCAGGCCACTAATGATATATATATATTTTATGCAGGAAAGATGTCTGACGACTTGTCTTTTCCCTTCGTTCGCTCAGAAGGAGGGTTCCCACATGCACCAGTGGACCGGGTAGTGTTCGCCTTGATTAAAGATCACGATCCTGAGTGCAAGAGACTTCACCTATGGGGAAGGTGGTACAGCCAGATTATCCAAGGCCGCCGCAGTTTTAGTTCCGCCTCGCCTTCCGAACCCATAGTTACGATCCCCTATGCGGACAAACCCCCGGTGGAGTATGCCGTGGAGGTAAAAAATTGGAATTCAGACGACCTTCTCCAGCCTGCAATCGGCGCTATTCCGGTACAGCCGCCGCCGGCCATAGATATCTTGGGAAGGCGAATCTGTCAGGGTGAAGCACGCCCTTGGGGACAGGCTTACAATATTGGATTGAATCCGCGACCGCTTGCTGGATACCTGCCATGGGCCCGGTACATTTTAGCGGCGAAAAGAGCTCACCTGACGAAGATAGGTTTATATTCCGCCGTCTACGTCTCGCTTTTCGAGTATCCTACTCCTCCAACGTGGTGGACAAAGGCCTTCATCGAACAATGGAATATCCCCACGCATACTTTCCTGGCAGCGGATAGGGAAGTTTCAATTTCTCTAGAGGAATTCGTTGAGCTTTCTAGTTTACCGGCGAGGGGGGAGCACTACGAAGAGCTGCTTCCTCCTGATGAGTACGTCTTTGCCACCAAGCAAGTGGTACTCGACTTGACTCCGGAAAATGCCATCCAGCATCAGCATCCGGGCCTGGTGAGGGTGTTGGAGATTTACGAGGAGCTTCATTTGGAATTGGGCGACCGAGGAGTTAGTTTTGCGGACTTCATTGCTCGTTTTATTCGCCCGGAATTTTTATCAGAGCAAGGTGAGAAGTTCGCCCAACTTGCTGATCCTTTTGGTTTCGGCCTGGACCGCCGACCTTCATCGGAAATTGATCAGCGAAGTTTTTACCTTCCCGGCACTGCTAGCGTTCCTTTCTCAGAGATCGCCGTTCCTGGCATGGATGAGGAGACCTTCTTCATCGGGTTCTTAGGTCTGTGGCTGTGCAGCTTCGCGCTTCCCATGCACCCACGCCTCATGAGGTCTTCTGTCTTTTACCCGGCGCATCAAATGGTGGCCGGTCTGCAGTTATCAGTGGGGATCGCCGGGTTGGCTTACCTCTACAATGGACTTAGCGTAGCGGCGGACGCTAATGAACCTGGGGTGCAGCCTGCTAACTTCCCGATGCATTACTTCACTTCTTGGATGGAGCTGCATGTTCGAGGAGTGTTTGGTGCCCACAAAACTCCTCCATTCTTTGAGAGATTCATATTTCCAAGAATCATACGATTGATCGGGGCTTCCATCGTGTTTGCACCTCCGCGGGAGTCTAGGGGACTGCTTCTGCGTTCGCATCTAGTCGGGGCGAAGACCTCTTTTGTGGATAAGGTCATCACCATGGGTTCCGAGACCACTAAGTCGGTGGTGCCGCTGCGTGATGACTTTAAGGGCGGTGTCTCCGTGTTGAAGGCTCGGGAAATCCTCCACCTTTATTCCATTCGGCCGGGCTACTTGGTATTTAGGCAGAATGAAACGGCCCTCTTCATGAGGTATAACCCGCATCGATTTGCCCGGCAATCGAGTTATAACCAAGGAGTCCCATTGGAAGCCTTCTTGGGAACACCTGCAGTCGGTCCAGAGGGAGTACGGAATGCGATGCATCACTTCATCCGGCTCAATACAGGCTCCTACTTTTTCATCAGTGAGCCTAGTTGTACCCCCAAGATACTTAATTCGTATGTGGCTTGGTACGCGCACGCGATGGGCCCAATCATCTTGATGGAGAAACGCTTACTGGTCGATCGTAGGGCTGCGCCTCCCGGCGGCGATCGCAAGGCTCCATTGCAGCCCAGGGTTCAGGTTATCCCTCCGACGAAAGAGGCCGGATCTGATCGACCACGCGTGTTGGCCCCTCCGCGTGGACTGCCATTGCCCGCTACGGTGGATGCGCCATCGGCGCCTCGTGCTCCCACGAAGGCGGCTAAAGTAGTATCGCCAGAGTCAGGCGTAGGGGCAGATATTGGGACCCGCCGCCCTAAAGTGGCTTCCAAGCGCAAATCCGCTCCAGGTGGATCTAAAGCTGGTGGACAGCAGAAAAAGAAAAAGTCCGCCCTTTCCCTCGATGCGATCCTCGGGTTAAAGCCTGCGGCTTCTCCTGCCAAGACCATATGCGAGTACGGCAGCAATGAGGGCTTTGTGGTGGACCCTGCGGACACCAATTTGGCTGCCGCCATTGCAGCTTCAGAGCGATCGGCGAGGCTTGAAGCGATGTTGAGCAAACTCGCTGAGTCCGGTAATTATCAAACGCCTTATTTGTCATTCTATTGCATTTTATATTGTTATCCTTAACTAATATTCGCTCCATTTTTAACAGGTGTCTCCACTGAAGAGGCTATTGCTGCCTCCCTGAAAACCTTTCAGGAGGAGGAGGAGAAGCGTGCCCTAGCAGGCGTTGGTATGTTTCACCCCTTTCTCTTTTACAAGGAAAGTTTGTTGTCCCCTTTTTTTTATAGTCAACCTGACCTTCTTTTGTTTCTTTGCAGGCGCTGTATCAATTGACGCAGGGGTCCCTCCCAAGTCCGTTATCGAAGTCCCGGCTTCGTCAAAATTGCCACAAGAGCCTCGGCTTGACAAGACGATGAGGGACGCCTTGAAGAATTTAGAGGCATCCCTATATACGGACGAGGGAGCCTCACTCAAGGAAGCCCTAGTGGCATCCGTCTCAACGGCTCGAGAGGAGCGGAAGCGGTTGAGACGCGAAGCAAGGGCACGCCGAGCTGCTTTGGCCGCGGGAGCGGGCCCTAGCACTCTTCCTGGTGCCGACACTCCTTCTGAAGCAGAGGCGAGCAGAGCTGCTTTGGCCACGGGAGCGGGCCCTAGCACCATTCCTCGCGCTGATACTCCTTCTAAAGAGGCCCCTGTCGCCCTATCTACTGCTTATAGGCGAGCGGCACGCGCGGCCCGGAGTGCAAATGATAAATCTTCTTCAGGTAGTACTTCTTTCAGAGCTTTGTTGTAAGAATTATAAAGCCATTGGCTCACATGCGTTTCATCTGGCAGGACCTAGTCCGACTGAGGGGGAGGCGGAGACCGTTGGACCCCAGGAAACGGCGGAAGCGACGCCTGCCGAACCTGAGCCGACGGTGGGCACTGTCGTCGGGGCCACGGTGCCTGAAACCGAGATTGAGGAACCTGCCGCGGAGAGGGTCATTGATGCCGCGCCTGAAGTGGCGGCAGATGAGACGATTGTCTCAACCGAGCCGAAGGCGGTAGAGGGCGAAGTGCTTGAGGCTGGGGACCTCGTGGTACCGATGGACGAGGCAGCTGTAATCGCCGACCCTGAGGGAGCAGCGGGTGAGGCGGCCATGATTCCTGAAGATGAGTTGGGCGCTCCTTCTCAGGAATCTGGCAATGTTCCTATCTTGGCCCTCCCTGTCTATGGTTCCCCGCCGCCTGCAGAGCTTGAGAGCATAACAACGGTTCCCCTTGAGTCGGGTGATGAAGCTACAGGCGGTGGTCTTCCGTCAGTGGAGGAAGGGACCGCCTCAGTTTCTGCTGGCAGCTCGTCGGGTAAATTTTTTTTATCACCAGCATTTCCCCTTTTTTTTGTATATATCTTGTGATCTCTTCTAACAAACTTGTTCTTGCAGGTGCAGCCAGTACCGATGCTCCACTACTCGAGGGGGCGCCGTCAACTACTGCTTTGGCAGTAGTCACCTCTCCATCTTCCCTTGTACCGTCACGGATGTTGGAAGGTATGGATTTACGACTCATGCATTAATCTTTCAAAAATGCGGCTTTTGTACTAACGTTACACCATTGTGCCTTTGCAGGAGTGCTTTTTGATCACTTGTATCAAGTGTTGCTCCCGCACTTTTCTTTCCCATCCGAACTCGCTTCTCCTTCTAGTGGCGCCGGTAATATCTTTATTTACTCCTTTTTTCTAGCAATGGGATGATTTCTGACTTTCCCTTTTCTTTATTGTAGTGCCACAAATCGAAGGAGGGGATGTAAGCTCTGTCGCGCTACCGGCCCTTCCGGCTCTGCCGTCCGTTGCTGCTGGTATAGTAGATTTCCTTTTTGGTAACCCTTTAATATCTTTTGAACCATCGTTTAACCCTGTTTTGTTTTGCAGCTATTGTTCCGGTTCCAGTCCCCTTCGAGGCTCGCGTCCTTTTACCGGCAGGCCCCTTTCTGAGACGTCCGTCTTCAAAGGGTGCGGTGATGAGTCTAGGCATGCTGAGCGGGTATATTGAAGAGCTCAGCATGGACGCTCTCCCTTCTGCTGTCGATTTCGCTGCGGATGTTAACCCAATGTTAGCGGCGCTCGTAACTTTTCATGACGAGGGCGTCGTTGAATCTTGGGTTAACCACTGCAGGGAGATCGAGGCCTGCTTGTATCGGCTGGAATTGACGCGCCCTGCTCCCGAAGTTTTAGCTCTGAGCGCCCAACGCACAACTTGGCTCGAGCAAAGCACTTCGCACTCCCGCCACTTGGAGCAAGAAGCAGCTCGGAGACTAAGGGAATGCCAAAAGACCTCAAACGAAACGGCCCATCTGCGCGCTGAGGTTGAGGCAAATGCTGCCCAAGTGAAGACTATCTTTGAGGGTCTCTTGGAGCGCATCTCCCATAGGCTAAATCTAAAGAGGAAGCTTGACGTGGCTGAGCGCCATATCCCAAGTCGGGAGGCTGCTTATCAGGGCGTGAGGGAGCAGCTTGCACTGGTCTTGCGGCGACGAGCCCAAGTGGAGGCAGAGTTGACGGCGGTAGCCGAGCAGGAGAAGGCGTGGAAGGAGATATGCGAGCGATTGCTACATCTGTGCAAGACGCTCCCTTCCCAGTAGCTGCCATTGTATCAATATACTTGTAATTTTCCCTTTTTTTTTTTTTTTTTGAATAAGATGTATACATTCTTTATTCTTTTATACGATTCACCATGTACTTGATTGAGTTAATAAATAAAGATACACATTTTTTTCTGCAATGTCTTGTATCATTTCTTTGCTTTCTCCCTTCTCTTATTATCAGCATGCTGTCTTGATAAACATGTTTGACAGGTAACAGAGTAAGCATTTTGGTTTCTTCAAGATATAACGATGGCTTAGGCCGCAGGTTCAGATCTGCCGCCTAAGACTTTTCAATTCTATGAGCCGTGAGGGTCTCATAGAGATTTTTCTCCCTACGGATCGAGAGGATCTCATAGGTGGATTTTCTCCTTAGGAGTCGTGAGGATTCCTAAGTGTGGTTTTCTCTTATAAGTCGTAAGGATCCTATAAGAGCATTTCTCCCTCTTACGAGTCGAGAGGACTCGTAAGCGGTTGTTTCCCTCTTTGTCGAGAATCGACTTCAGAGAGTGAGATCCGTGAATAGTATGCAAGAGACCATTTAGGATTGACTTGCAGGATCCCATTGCCCTTCTTACGAGTCGAGAGGGCTCGTAAGCGGTTGTTTCCCTCTTTGTCGAAAATCGACTTCAGAGAGTGAGACCCGTGAATAGTATGCAAGAGACCATTTAGGATTAACTTGCAGGATCCCATTGTTCAGGAAGCAGGTTTTTGAATCCTTACTGCCCGAAATGTGAGTCAAAGAAGATCTCGTCACGGAGTGTTTGTATCCGCGAGTTGAGAAGTTTTGCGAGGGATTATTTGTTTCCCAAGCGCCAAGGATTATTTGTGTCCTTGGGGTTTGAAACGAGTCGATGGTTCCTACGGAGGCACTGGTGGCTCTGCGGGTCGACGCGGATCAGGAAGCTCTCGTCAAGGAGTGTTTGTATCCGTGAGTTGAGGAGTTTTGCGAGGGATTATTTGTTTCCCAAGCGCCAAGGATTATTTGTGTCCTTGGGGTTTGAAACGAGTCGAGGGTTCCTACGGAGGCACTGGTGGCTCTGCGGGTCGACGCGGATCAGGAAGCTCTCGTCAAGGAGTGTTTGTATCCGTGAGTTGAGAAGTTTTTTGCGAGGGATTATTTGTTTCCCAAGCGCCAAGGATTATTTGTGTCCTTGGGGTTTGAAACGAGTCGAGGGTTCCTACGGAGGCACTGGTGGCTCTGCGGGTCGACGCGGATCAGGAAGCTCTCGTCAAGGAGTGTTTGTATCCGTGAGTTGAGAAGTTTTTGTGTTGAAGTCACTGGCTTCTTCGGTTGGAATGAACCATTGAGGTTTGGCTTTATCGTTCGACGGAATCCGCTGGGGAAGTATGGTTTCTTCTTTGTTTACGCCCTTGGATCGTATACAGGGATCGATGTGATCTTAACTGTAGGGCCGAAGTTTCATCATTTCTTATTTTTGTTTTATTTTATTTCCGCGATGCTCTATCATTTCAGCTTTTATATCGCGAAGGTCGCGATTGCCCAATCATTTCGGCTATTTTTCGCGGTGCCCAATCATTTCGGCTATTTTTTGTTTTTACTCGCTGCTTTTTATTGCGAGTTGCCCAATCATTTCGGCTATTTTGCATGCATACATTTTACTTGCTGCTTTTTATTGCAAGTTGCCCTATCATTTCGGCTATTTCGTATGCATGAGCGGCCTGCTGGCTTTTGCCGTAAACCCGAAATTGGACACCGATTTCGGCATCAGCACCGCTACAACTGTGATATTACCAGGAGCGAATCATCATTTGCCTCTGTCGTTGTCGAACAAAGGAGGCTTAGCGACCAGGGTTAGGGTCCTGTCGGCTAAGGCTTTTGACTTCATGAGCCGTAAGGGTCTCGTGAAGGTATTTCTCCCTACAAGTCGTGGGGATCTTGTAGGTGTATTTTTTCCTTAGGAATCGTAAGGGTTCCAAAGTGTTTTGTTCCTCTGTAAGTCGTAAGGATCCTACAGGGGGGGTTTTCTTCTTGTAAATCGAGAGGACTTACAAGGGTTATGCGAACATATCCCCGATCACGGATGGACCTTGGTTAGGGAAATGTCTATTCGCGCCCGTGGATTGTATACAAGGGTCAATATTGAACCACTTGTAGGGCAACATTGGAAGTTTGTGGGGGTTTGCTTAAGCACAGGTTTAGGTCTCTGTGACTTAAGACTTTCAAATCCTATGAGCCGTGAGGGTCCCATAAGAGAGTTCTCCTTACGAGTCGTGAGGATCTCGCGAGCGTATTTTCTCCTTAGGAATCGTGGGGATTCCTAAGTGTGTTGTTCCCTTGTAAGTCGTAAGGATCTCACGCAGGTGGTTTCTCCTTACAGGGTCAAGAGGACCCTGTAAGGGTTTTTTAACGAAGTTGCGCCCTTTCGGGTTTTCACAAACATTCGCCGGTAGTCCTGCTGTTTTTACTCACGGAGCCCTTTCGGGTTTTCATCCGTGCCCACCTTGCTTATGGACATACCGTTTTTTTTTTTTATTATTCTTTTTATTTTCTTTTTCTCTTTTTTTTTCTTTTTTTTTTTCTTTTTTTTTTTTTTTTAACGAGGTCGCGCCCTTTCGGGTTTTCACGAACACTCGCCGGTAGCCCTGCTGTTTTTACTCACGGAGCCCCTTCGGGTTTTCATCCGTGCCCTTTTTGCTTATGGACATACCGTTTTTTTTTGTTTTTTTTATATTTTTTTTTTATATCTCGTCAGCCTAAAGATGCTGCGGTAGTAGTTTTAAAGACGTCTCGGTCTGATATTAGTTTAAGGACATTTCGGTCCGACATGGAGAAGGCCGGCTACTGCTTATAAAGCTTGAGCTCAGGAAGATAGCGAGCGGACATAGTCGTCGTCATCTACCATTGACCTAGGCTGTGGCTCATTAAGCGTAGTATTTCTTTAGGAAGCGACCGTTTATTGGCCTGAAAGGCCTTTCACCGTGCATGTCCATGAGTAGATAGGCCCCACCCTGGTAGACCTTATCAATGATGTACGGTCCTTCATAGTTTGGCTCAAACTTTCCCCGCTTGGCGCGATTGGGGATCATGGGCCTTTTGACCACTAGCACGAGTTCGCCTTGGTGGAATGTCCTCGGGCGGCTCAATCTTTCATATGAGCGCGTCATCTTTGCTTTATAGGCTTCCAAATTTTGCTGTGCTAGAAGCCGGATTTCATCAAGGGCGTCAAGCTCTTCAAACCGAAGGTGGGCATTTTCTTCGTCCGTCAGCTCGTAATGGATTGCCACTCGTAGAGAGGGTAATTCTATCTCAAGAGGGAGTACTGCTTCCGTCCCAAATACCAACGCGTATGGCGTTGTGTTTGTGGCCGTTTTAAATGTAGTTCGATACGCCCAAAGAGCCTCTTGCAATCTTTCGTGCCAATCTCTCTTATTTCGTGACACCGTTTTCTTCATGATTTTCGTCAAGGTCTTGTTGAAGGCCTCAGCTAGACCGTTAGCTCGGGGGTTATAAACTGAGGAATATCTCCAGTCTATATTGTGCTGCTGTGCGAAGCGGCTAATCTTATGACTTCGGTAGGCTGGCCCATTGTCAGAGATGATCCTTCTTGGGGTTCCAAACCGGTATATGACATGCGTTTTGAAGAAATGGAGGATGTTCTCCGTTTTTACTTCCCTCAACGGTACCGCTTCTGCTTATTTGGAGAAGTAATCAGTCGTCGCCGAGATGAAACGATGTCCCTTTGACGATGCTGGTTCGATGGGACCGACTATGTCAGTTCCCCACATTTCAAATGGCCAACTAGCCACTGTTGGATGCAGTGGATTGGGATGCTGATGGATGAAGTCTCCATGAATTTGGCATGAATGACATTGCCTCGCGTATTCTAGGCAATCCTGCATCATCGTGGGCCAGTAGTAGCCCATCCGCTTTATCTTTAACTTCATCTTAAGGCCTGCTTGGTGGGAACCGCAAAGTCCGTCGTGAACTTCTTGGACGACCCTTCTCGCTTCGTCAGGTCCTAAGCATCTCAACCACAGAGAATCGAATGACCTCTTGTACAGAGTATCATTGACGAAGGCGAAAGACAGAGCTCGTTTCGTGAGCTGATGTCTTGTGGACGCTTCTTCAGGTATTCGGTGGAACTTGAAGTAATCTATGAAGACTTCTCTCCAGTCCCCGGTATTTTCCCAATCTTTTACTTGCAGGGTTGTCTCCTCTTTCGCTCCTTTTTCTTCAGACGATTCCGGAGATATTTCTGTTGGGGCGAGCACTCGACGGCTTTGCACCACGATTCTAACGTCGTCGAGGTTCTCGTCAGCCAGTTCTTTAGCAAGTTTGGCTAGTGCGTCTGCTTTGCTGTTTTCCGCGCGCGGTATGCTTTCCAACGTGTAGGAGGGAATTTGGGTTAGCAGTTGTTGCACTTTTTCACCGTATTTTACCAATTCCGGTTTACATGTTTGGTAATCGCCGTTCACTTGACTGACGACCAGTTGGGAGTCCCCGTATATGAGGAGGCTCTCAATTCCCATGTCAATGGCGATCTCGAGGCCTGCTATCAAAGCCTCATATTCAGCTTCATTATTCGTTCTTGGTTCCGTTAAGGAGAAGGCGAAGCGCATTATTCCTCCTTGGGGAGTCACGAAGATGAGTCCCACCCCCGATTTAATCATTGGCGTACTTTGTTTGTGCTTTTTCATAGAAGACGCTCCATCGAAGTAAAGCTCCCAACGGGCATCACCACTGTCGATTGCGTCAAACGCATGTCTGTCCGGCAAATCGCAATTTAACGGAGAATCGGCAGGTATGGGATGCTCAGCGAGGAAATCGGCGATGGCCTGACCTTTTACCGCCTTGAGAGGTTGATATGTTATCGAAAATTCCATCAAGAGCAGGGCCCATTTAGCGAGTCGTCCCGTCAATATGGCTTTTGACATTAGATATTTGAGAGGGTCCACCTTTGAAATCAGACGGACCTCGTGCGCCAACGCATAGTGCCTAAGCTTTGTTACTGCGAAGATCAATGCCAGGCAGTGTTTTTCAATGGGAGAGTAATTGCTTTCTGCCCCCAGCAGAACTCGACTTAGGTAGTAGAGCGCTCTTTCTTTCCCTTGATCGTTCTCTTGTGCCCACAGCGCGCCTAAGGAACCTTCGAGGGCGGTCGTATAAAGAATAAGAGGCTTCCCCTTAACCGGAGCAGCCAACACCGGCGGGTTCTGTAGGTATTGCTTGATCTCATCCAGTGCGCCTTGGCATTTTTGATCCCAAACGAATGGGGTTCCCTTT
The DNA here is from genome assembly GCA_030015575.1 of Agapanthus africanus. Lineage (NCBI taxonomy): Eukaryota > Viridiplantae > Streptophyta > Magnoliopsida > Asparagales > Amaryllidaceae > Agapanthus > Agapanthus africanus. Next base: position 51,659,022 of record CM057350.1, on the reverse strand, counting down.
TTCATCAGGTGACTATAAGGACGGCACTTTCCTGAAAGGTTAGCTATAAATCGCCTTATATACGCGAGCTTCCCTTGGAGAGACCGCAGCTGTTTGAGAGTCCTCGGCGGGGGCATTTCCATAATCGCTTTAATCTTCGACGGATCTATTTCAATACCCCGGTGTCGAACGATGAATCCCAGGAATTTGCCCGAGGAAACCCCGAACGCACATTTAAGAGGATTCATCTTCAAGTTGTATTGCCGAAGGCGTTGAAATACGGTCTTCAGATGCTCGAGATGTTCCTCGTATGACTTGCTTTTAACCACGAGATCGTCGATATAGCATTCAACGATTTCATGTATGAGGTCGTCGAAGATTTTTGTCATGGCTCTCTGATAAGTAGCACCGGCGTTCTTCAAGCCGAAGGGCATCACTTTATAACAAAATATCCCAAGAGGGGTCCTGAAAGCTGTGTGTTTCTGATCTTCAGGATGCATTTTTATTTGATTATACCCCGATGAGCCGTCCATGAAGGAGAAAACTTCATGAGTAGACGTATTGTCTATCATCAGCTCGGTGACTGGTACTGGGAAATCATCTTTTGGGCAGGCTTTATTAAGATCCCGGAAATCTACGCATATACGCACCGTCCCATTTTTCTTCATCACTGGAACAATGTTGGCAATCCATTCAGGGTATTGAACTTCCTGGATGAAGCCAGAGTCTATAAGCTTTTTGACTTCGGCGTTGATGCTCATCTCAAGCTCGAGTCGCATTCTCCTCGGCGCTTGTTTGACGGGCTTGATGTCCGGAGATATCGCCAATTTGTGTACGGCAATTTCTGGATCTAGTCCCGGCATCTCGGAATAGTTCCACGCGAAGCAATCTTTGTGTTGTAGAAGCACATCCTTCAACGCAGTCACCCTTTCTTCAGATAACAGCTCGCTGATGAATGTTGGTCGCGGGTCATTTTCCGTCCCCAACTCAATTTTCTTGAGATTATCTGCAGTGGTATGTATTCCATCTTCCAGCTCTTTCGGCGCTGGGGGAAACTCTGAGAGTACCTCATCACTGCTGTTTTCGAGGCACCAAGGGAAGTCGTTCATGTCCTCGGATTCTTCTTTTAATATTGTTACCACGTGGCAAGTGCGAATTTTCTGCCAATCCCAATGCGGAGTTGGTTTTTCTTTTGCAGCCTCGGGTTCGTGCTTCTGTGGTGGTGCTACCCTCCAGTTGTCAGAAAGCGCGAATTTGCCTAGCTGATATTGGTCCTCAACCCAATTCTTAAAGGTGAAACAATCTTCAAGCGGGTGCCCTACTACTCGATGGTAAGACCAATAATTTGGGTTGGAGACTTCGCCTGCTTGCTCAGGGTGTTTAGACTCTGGCAGAGTAAGCATTTGATATTTTAGAGCAAGATCAAGTATTTTCCTTGTTTTGTTCCGAGGAAACGAGTATGCTCAACCCATTTTCTTCATAAGGGCTAGGTCAATAACGCTCGACTCTCGTATGCGTGGCTTCTTAGCTCTGTCTTGCGGTTGTCGAGCACCTTTTCGGCCCCTCGACTTGTTTTTGCTTTCGCGTCGAACCCTTTTTGTAGCAGGCTGACTTGGGGCGACATCTTCGTTCTTTACTGCCTGTCGAAGGAGGCGTTGTGTCTTGGCTTTCTCATAGATTGCCATTTCACGATCGTGATCATCTCGGGCTTTTTGACTCGCATCCTTTATAAATTTGCTCACCGGGTTTTTAGACGATGGACTGGGCGGCTTTGTGTCGGGAACTTTTGCTGATTCGGGATTAGCGTCCTCCCATTGAGCGTCCGCTTCTTCATCAAAGTCATACATGGCATAACAGCTGTTTATTAACTCCCGTTTCTTTGGCCGGATGTACCCGAGCCCTTTTGTTTCCGTTCTCCCGTTAGGCAGTTTGCATTGAGTTCCGGGAACGTTCCAGACCTTGTCATAGAATTTGGCTTTTCTGATGGTCTGTGTGAAGGACATCCCTTGGCGTTTCAGCAGTTTCTTCAAACCTTCGGTATAATATCTGGGAAGACGGATAGGCTGAAGCTTGTCGAGCGTGGGATCCGCGCCATGCCAAATTTCTTTTTCCACCTTGTTTTCTTCAGAACGGTAGAATAGGATTGCCTTCTCGCCTTTTCTTCCGGGAGGGATATAGAATGTCTGCAATTCTTCTACGCTGTTGGTGTCGAGTGCATCCAGTTCTTTGTAATGTTCAAGCGGCACCATGGTTACCTGCAGACTTCGCTCTTCATCAGTGGAAATCTGTATTGAGGGCCGAGCGGGGAATACAGCATGAACTTCATCCTCTGAGTCGCTACCGAAGATCAATGAAGGAACAGATGGTCCTGGCCTGGTGGACTGGGACGGACCTGAATAAATTATATCCTCCTCCTCCTCGGTGTCACTGCCGAAGACAGGGATGGTTGCGTTAGTTTTGTTCTCCGGTTTGTGACACCTTTCCGTGTCTTCGAAACTCGGTAGGAAGTATTTGGCATCTTCATACTTGCGAACTTCGTTCACAGAAAATGGATTCAACTCTCCTGCCACTGTGTACTCGAGGCCATCCCTAGAATACTTCATGCACTGATGCTGTGTAGAAGGGATGATATTGTATTCGTGTAGCCATGGTCGGCCGAGCAGAGCATTGTAGCACGTCTTGGCGTCTATGACATGGAATTTGATGTCTGTGACGAGCACCCCGAAGCGTAGCGTCAATATCACAGATCCAAGAGTCTTTGAGGATTGAGAGTCGAAACCGGAGATGGTGATTTTGTCCCGGGCGAGGTGTTGGACACTCATGCAAATCTCCTTTAACACTCGCACATTGAGTAAATTGACAGACGATCCGTTATCGACCAAGATTTTTCCTATCTTTATGTCATGGCAGTATCCCGAGACATAAAGGGGGCGATTGTGTTCACACGTCCCGAGGAGAAGGTCTTCATCACCAAAAGCAACGTCGGCTGTGTGCACCTCTTCCAATTCATCCTTCATCTTTTGTTCGGCTAAGAAGGCTTGGAACTGGTCGGGATCCTGTAGGGCCTTAATCAAAGAATCCCTCGCCTCTTTTGATAGCAATAGGGCATCGAGAATGCTGAGTTGTGAGGGTAGCTTTCTCAGATGCGCCAAGACATTGTAATCTACTTTATTCCTTTTTGGGGGATTCTTGGCGGTTAACTCTTCCGCAACTTGGTCATCCAAAGCGATGTCTTCAGAGACCTTCTCTTTCCCTTTGTTTTTCTTATTCAAGGGTCCGAGGTTCTTTTCGGGTAATGTTCGATTGCGCAGCTGTATATTCTCGCAGGCCTTTGGTTCTTTTTCTTTTCCCGAAGTGGATTCTTCGAAGAGGGGACCAAGCTCTAGCTCTTCATCGGAGTCGCTCCCAAATGTAGGCACTTGTGACCCGGTAGTGTTAACCATGTGACAATTGCCGGCAGTTCTTTCAAGTTCTTTAGTCGTATTTCTTTGCTCTCGGCGAATTTTACGTTTTTCCCGTTTAAATCGTTGTCGATTAGCGACGTATCCTTGCCACCATCCATTGAAAGCTTTGCAATCTTGGGTGGAATGTGAGACCTTCTGATGGTATAAGCAATAAGAGGGGTGCATTTCTACCGCGCCAGTAACTTTTTCTTCAGAGGGTGGTAGCTTCATGCCCATCGATATGGCCTTAGCAAATTTCTTTTTTATCTTGAATTGGCTTTTGTCAGTGGTGGAGGCATTTTGCTCCAACGGGATCATTTCGGCTCCTTCCTCAAGTCACTGACGCTTGGCCCTTTCGAATATAGCCGTCTCGCGTTCTCGATCAGCCTTGCTTTTCAACCGTGCTTCATTAAGAAACGCGCTAATCATTTCAACTGGTAACCCTGGGGTTCTTGATTCGGCATTTGCCCCCAGCGTTTCAGTGCCAGAAGTTCCTTCATCGTTCGTGGTCGAATGGGAGATCATATAACAGCTTGCTACATATTCGTCAGACTCATCCGATGAACTTTCTCCTTCATCTTCTTTTTGGAAGACGTGATCAAGGAAATCTTGGAGCGTGATGGGAATTCGCGCCTTTTGGTTATATTCATCCAGCGCATCGATTTGCTTTTGTAAGTCCGTGCGCTTGTCGCCAGGCTTCACGGGCTTCTTAGATTTCTTCTTCTTCTTTTTCGAAGATTTTGACGGCTGGCTATGAACGCTTGAACTACTACCATCGGTCTTCGGAGTCGGTCGTGGCTTCAACATCCCCTCAATAACCTGCGGTTCCAAGGGGTTCTTCCACTTGACCGCTGGGCAGGTTTGAATATCATTTAGCATTCTCCTCGTTTTGGCTGATAATACAACCTCCCAGGGAGCCTCTTCAATGACGGAGCACGTTGCCCCTGGCGTATTCGTCCCCTTATAGGTATGGGGCTGTGGAGGGTTCACCTTCCATTTGTCAGATAGCGCAAATTTGCCCTGACGGTACTGATTCTCCAGCCAATTTTTGAAGACGTAACAGTCTTCGATTGGATGTCCCAACACTCTATGATAAGGGCAGTAATTAGGATCGTTAACGTCACTTGGTTGCGACGGACGTTTTGGATCTGGCAGATTTATGAGCCTGTTGCGCAATGCCAGCTCGAATAACCTCTTTGTTTTATCACGGGGGAAGGAGTAAGCACGTCCCATCCTGTCCTCAAGGGGTACGTACGGGCGTGTATTATTTGGATGAGCAACCGGCTTCGAATCGTTCGGTTGTTGTTGGGCATTAGCGACGACGATCGCTTTTCCCTTTCCTTTGTCGTTTCGGGAATCCGGCTTCGGGAGAGGGGGTTTATGGCCCATCTGGTCCATCTGCGCCAATTTGTCGATCAAAGCCTGGAAGGAAGTCGGCTTGAAGAACATCATAAATTGTGAAATGGTTGCTTGTGGATCGAGTGTTCCAACAAACATTCCCACCGCAGGGGCTTCTTCTATGCGCTGTTCACACTTAGACCATAGATTACGCCACCGTATAACGTACTGAACCCATGTCTCGCCGGGTTTTACCCTGGCATTGATCAGTGCCGTCATCGGGGTACGCTCACTGGCACTTGCAAAGCGTTGGGTGAAGAGTAGCTCCATCTCCGCAAAGGTTTTTATAGAGTCGTTGGGAAGCTCAGAATACCATTCAAACGCCGTATCAGATAAACTTCCAACAAACTGGCGAAGCAAAAGCTTGTCGTCGCCGCCGGTATTACCGCAAAGAGCCCTGAATTGGGCCACATGTTGATGGGGATTGCCGGTCCCCTTGTAGACATGAAACTTAGGAATTGTGTAACCTGGCGGGTACTTGATTTGGTCATACCAGCCCGGATATGGCCGTCCCGTTTTTACAACGTGGCCGGCTGCTTCGGCCGCCTGATGCACCCGTATTTGTTGAGCAATATATTCATCCAAATCAGCTTTTGATATGGTATCCTCTTTAGCTGCGGATAGAGCCGGTAGAGGATTCGATGTCTCTCCCCTATCATCTTCAAGAATGATCGGGGGATCTCCAACAGGTGAATCTGGTTGAATCATCATACCCACCACATCCTGGAACAGGAGGGCCATTTTCTTTATGTTGGCTGCCTGTTCCGCAGCCTCTTTGTCTCTCTTTTCCAGTGTTCGGCGGAGGAACTCAGCGTCGGTCTCTTCCTCTTGGCGTTCATCTAAGGACGTCTCAGGATTCTCTTTTGGCCCCGTGAGTGCAGCCATTGTAGTCATCATCTCCTGGAGCTTTTGTTGCTGCTCCTGGGACTTGGTCACTGACCGGGTAAGCGGTCGGTGGCCCGTAGAAGTACGACTTTCTTCTTTTCCCGAAGCCATATAGACCGTATGTACTATCATGCCCCCCGACTTGGGGTGTTTAGGTTCGTCGCTCTTAAACTTTGTCAGTGTCATGGGAGCTTTTTCTGGCCACTTCCTTTTATGGACCTTTGAGGTTGAAGGAGCCGTAGAAGCGGGCATTCTAGCATTTGTTGCCCCCTGCTGTTTAACGGGGCGATTCTTGTCTTTTTCCACCTTCGCCCTTTTCTGGCGAGGGAAGTGGTCTGAGTCAATCACGGAGTCCTGAACCCTCCGCTAGACTTTATAAATTTTGGACGACAGCCGTTGAGAGGGCTGTTCTTGTTTTGCCTCCGGAGTTTTCTCCATGGGCGGAGGAGATCTTTTCAATACGGCGATTGGGGAGTTCTTCCGTACTTTCCTCAGTAATTCAAAGCTGTTCGCAGTTGGAACAGCAGCGTTGACCTCCGCCACTGGAGCAGGCGGGGTTAGCCCTGAAGGGGAGTTGCCCCCTGCTTTCCTTATTCGCTGCCAGTGACGACGTCGCGCACGACGAGCCATTGGGACTGGCTCGGAAATCGGGATAGTTTCTTGTTGCCCCCTGTTTGGGTGTGGGGTAACTGCCGGTGTCAGCCTGTCAAAGACTGATGCTTTTTGACCAGCTGAAGGAGGAGTAGGAACCGTCAATCTTGTGAAGACTGACTTTCTGATAGGAGAAGCCGCTTCAACGACTTCCGAAGCTGTGGCTGTTGCCCTCTTTGGGACAGCCACTTTATGATCCTGACCTAGCCTGGTGAAAACAGAGGCTGTCAGCTTAGTAGCGGGCGACCCGTTGACAGGGGTCGTGGTAGCAGTGAGCCGGTCGAATACCGACTTCTTGTTCGCTTCTGGTGCGGATATCGGCATGGAGAAGCTTGTAGGTGGGACCATGGTCCCGAAGAACAAGCCGGTGGTGGCTTGCGTCACCTGGTCTACCGGCAAAGTCAGGAAGGAAGCCGCTTGGGGCCCATATGCTACACCTCTCGGTGAGGTGGAACGTCCGCTGCAATGGCATTTCGAGCAGCTGGTGCAGTTGGTGGCCATTGGATCTTGAGTTCTGCGCCAGACAAAAGACCAAATCTTAGCAACTTGAAATCCGAGGACAACCATTTAACAAACCGCGATTGGTTCACGAAGACGACACACGAAGTGTGGAGTGGAAAGAGGAAAAGGTCCCACCGGGCGTGCCAGAATCTGTTCCCCTCCGAACGGCGGCCGAGACGTTAGGACGTCACGTAGCCTGGGGTTCGGGGCAGATGCTATTTGGTTTTATCCGTCCACCTCTTCGAAGATGCCAAGTTGATTTATGGCACCGTGTATCGAAGGTTTAGACGGATGCGGCCGTTGTAGCAGACTTCGTCAGATTCCCCCTCAGGGTGAGGGGTTTTTGATTGTGGGGACACTCTTCCCTGCAGGCGCAAGCCCCTGCAGTTAATCACGCTACCGCATCGCGGTAACAACTTTCTCCTTCTCCAGAATTTCACTTCGTGTCGTGTGTGTTTGTTTTGTTTGTGGTTGCCCGTGGATTGTGTACGGAGACTGAGTAATATCGTCACCCGTAGGACGTGGATTAGTCCAAATCCGTATTTGCTTAGATTTGGGTTTGGTGTTTTTAGTTTAAGGATGCATTAGTCGCGTTGCGACTAAGATCAACTTAAACGTTCATCAAGGATACGCTAGTCCTGTTTTGGACTAAGATCGACCTGACGTAGTGATTGATTTAATTATCCGGCCGTCGGGACTCGTCACCTCTCTGACGTCGTTGAGGGATTACAACGACATACGTCTGACGAGTTCCGAGATGTACCCTTGAACCAAAGTTGGTTTGGGATTTTATTGTTTATTTAGATGTCTAAGGACACGTTAACCGTATTTGGGGTTAAGATCAACTTAGACGGGACCGTTTAGATCCGACAAAAGAGCGTTTGGGCCCTATCGTGTCAGTTTAGGGATGTAGCGGTCCATATTCCAGTTTAGGGACGTGGTGGTCCATTATTAGTTTAGGGACGTTTCAGTCCGTCGCCAGTTTAGGGACATAGTGGTCCGTCATTAGTTTAGGGACGTTTCGGTCCGATTTTAGTTTAGGGACGTTTCGGTCCGATATTAGTTTAGGGACGTTTCGGTCCGATATTAGTTTAGGGACGTTTCGGTCCGATTTTAGTTTAGGGACGTTTCGGTCCGATTTTAGATGAGTGGTCGTTGGGACCCGTCGCCTCTTTGACGTCGTTGAGGAATTACAACGACAGGTGTCAAAGGAGTTCGGAGATGTACCCTCGGACCGGTCGTGACTTGGTTTATGAGAGGCATTTAATTTAAGGACTTACAGCCAGGATTGGGTTAAGTCCAATTTTTATTTTAGGCTCAACCTAAACAAGGCTCTGCCCCTTCATTATTTTGCAATCTGATTTGGGCCAGGCCCTTTTAAATAATGAGTTACAAAAAACTCAGGAATTCTCCACACAGGGCCTTGCCCTTTTATTTATTCTGCAATTGGGCTAGGCCCTTTTAAATAATGAGTTTCAGAAGCTCAATAATTTTCTTGAGTTGGGCCAGACCCTTTTAAATGATGAGTTGCAGGAACTCAAGAGATGTTCTGTAATTTAGTTTGGGCCAGGCCCTTTTAATGAGTTTGCAGAAACTCAGGAATTTTCCCAACAGGGCCTTGCCCTTTTATTTATTCTGCAATTGGGCTAGGCCCTTTTAAATAATGAGTTTCAGAAGCTCAATAATTTTCTTGAGTTGGGCCAGGCCCTTTTAAATGATGAGTTGCAGGAACTCAAGAGATGTTCTGTAATTTAGTTTGGGCCAGGCCCTTTTAATGAGTTTGCAGAAACTCAGGAATTTTCCCAACAGGGCCTTGCCCTTTTATTTATTCTGCAATTTAATTTGGGCCAGGCCCAAAACAAGGGGTTGCAGAAACCCTAGAAACCTTTAGGTTTAAGAACACAAGTGCATGGCACTTTTGATTTGAATTTGGATCTAAGAAAAACAAGTTCTTGTTTTTTCCTGATCATACAGAACCAAGGGTTCATATCAAGTGCAAGGCACTATTTTTTTTTTTTATTCTTTTATTCTTTTTTTTTTTAGAACCAGGGGTTCATATCAAGTGCAAGGCACTATTTATTGTTCTTTTTATTTTTCTTATTTCTTTTCTCTTTTCAGAAATTCTACCTCTTTTCTTTGTTTCTTCTTCTCTGTTCTTAATCTTCACCAGCTCTCTTTTTTCTCCCCAGTCTTTTTTCTTTTAATGAGGTCTGGGGTCTTATTTATAGTGCCCACAAAGTTGTTGGATTTGTTAACAAAATCTTTCCTGAATTATTTTGGGAATTTTCCCACCATTGGATCAGAGATCCAAGGGTCCCTGTTTTACAGGAGAACAGAAAAGATTTACTTAAATCTTCATTCAGTTGCTGCGCAACACACCAGCGCGTGACACGTGTCGCGCATCCGTGCGCTTGCGCAGTTGCGATTGCGCAACTGCGCAGACACGTGTCGCGCATCCGTGCGCTTGCGCAGTTGCGATTGCGCAACTGCGCAGACACGTGTCGCCCATCCGTGCGCTTGCGCAGTTGCGATTGCGCAACTGCGCAGACACGTGTCACGCATCCGTGCGCTTGCGCAGTTGCGATTGCACAACTGCGCAGACACGTGTCGCGCTGCCATGCAATTGCGCAGTTTAAGTCTTAATTTTGTTTTCTGAAGAGCCTTGCTCTGATGGGACGCACTGTCTCGGGCGTTACGCCGCCGAATCACCTTCTGCCATGTGGCAAATTGCGTGCTGCACACGGAAACCGAAGCGTTTCTTCGAATTTTGAATTTTCAAAATTCAGTAGAGCCTTGCTCTGATTGGGGGAAACAAGGATGTGCATCGATTATCGAGAATTAAACCGGGTGACTAATAAGAACAAGTACCCGATCCCTCGCATTGGCGAATTGTTCGAGCAGTTTAGTGGCACGAGGGTATTCTCGAAGCTGGATTTGCGATCCGGATATCATCAGGTCCGAGTTAAACCAGAAGATATTTGTAAGACTGTGTTCCGAACTCGGTATGAACATTACGGGTATTTAGTGATGCCCTTCGGAGTAACGAATGCACCGACGATATTTATGGACTTGATGAACCAAATCTTTTCACCATTCTTGGACCGGTTTATAGTGGTATTCATTGATGATATTCTGGTTTACTCGAGGAGCATTGAAGAGCATGCAGAACACTTGAAGATCGCACTGCAGACATTGAGGCAAGAAAGATTGTACGCGAAAATGAGCAAGTGCGAGTTTTGGCTTGAAGAAGTGAAGTTTTTGGGGCATATCGTGTCTAGAGATGGAATCACCGTTGATCCCGAAAAGATTGCAGCGGTTCGAGATTGGCTGATTCCGAAGAACGTTGAAGAGATCAGAAGCTTTCTTGGACTTGCCGGGTATTACAGAAGGTTCGTGGAGAATTTTGCTCGTTTGGCTGAGCCTTTGACCAAGCTTACGCGCAAAGAAGTAGCATTTGTGTGGACGGATAAGTATGCGTCAGCTTTTGAGGCGTTGAAACAGAGGTTGATAACCGCTTCTATTTTGACCATGCCAGACAATTCCGGAGGATTGGTGATTCACAGCGACGCATCTGGGAAAGGTTTGGGATGTGTTTTGATGCAGCATGGGAAGGTTATAGCTTACGCATCAAGACAATTGAAGACCCATGAGAAGAATTACCAAACTCATGACTTGGAGCTAGCAGCTGTGATTTTTGCTTTGAAGATTTGGAGACACTACCTATTGGGCGAAAGGGTCAAGGTTTTCACCGATCATAAAAGCTTGAAGTATGTGTTCACGCAGAAGGAGTTTAATGTGAGGCAGCGCAGATGGTTGGAGCTGATGGCTGATTACGATCTTGATCTTAAGTACCATCCGGGGAAATTTAATGTTGTGCCGGATGCGCTTAATCGGTTGCCAGCAATTCAGATGTTGACTGCACAGAAGGAACTTATTGAAGACTTTCGAACACTCGATTTGGAGGTTGTGCTACCGCATTCTTCGGGACAGTTGATGCAGCTGCAAGTACAGTCGTCATTAATCGAGAATATTAAAGCAGCGCAATTGCAGGACCCAAGATTGCAAAGGCTTCGAAAACAAGTTGAAGCTGGACTTCGAACGGACTTGTTAATTCATGAAGATGGTTCGTTGCGATATGGTAGCCGTTTGTGTGTGCCAAAAGGAGATATTCGTGAAGAAGTTATGAAGGAGGCACACAATTCCGCATATTCCGTACATCTAGGAGGCACGAAGATGTACCGTGACCCACGACAACATTTCTGGTAGGAAGGCATGAAAAGGGAGATTGCTCGCTTTATAGCAAAGTGCTTGGTGTGTCAGCAAGTTAAGGCTGAACATCAAAGGGTCGCTGGTTTATTGCAACCACTTCCAGTTCCTCAATGGAAGTGGGAACATATAATCATGGATTTCGTGACGACTTGACCGCGGAGTCCAAAGGGCAACAATGCAGTTTGGGTGATTGTTGATCGATTGACCAAGGCAGCTCACTTCATACCATTTCGAGTCGGTCAATCAACAGGAGCATTGGCAGAACGGTACATGCAGGAGATTGTAAGATTGCATGGAGTACCGGTGAGCATCGTGTCCGACCGTGACACTCGTTACTTATCACACTTCTGGAGGAGCTTACAGGAAAGTTTGGGACTCGATTGAAGTTTAGCACAGCTTATCATCCTCTGACAGATGGCCAGTCGGAGAGAACGATCTAAACTCTTGAAGACATGTTGAGAGCTTGCATGTTAGATTTCAAGGGTTCATGGGAGGATCATCTACACTTGGTGGAGTTTTCGTACAACAACAATTTCCAGGCAACTATTCAGATGGCTCCATTCGAAACATTGTATGGTCGCAAGTGTCGTTCACCTGTTTATTGGGACGATATTGGAGAACGAATATTGTTGGGACCGGATTTGATCGTGTATACAGTCGAGAAAGTTAACACTATCCGGAATCATATGAAGACAGCACAAGATCGGCAGAAAAGTTGGGCCGATATGTTGAGAAGACCTCAGGAGTTCACTGTTGGTGATCTGGTATTCTTGAAGATATCACCGACTACAGGAGTGATTCGTTTCAGAAGTCGAGGAAAGTTTAGTCCTCGATTCGTTGGACCTTTTGAGATTTTGAAGCGTGTTGGAGTAGTGGCGTATCGATTGGCGTTACCACAATTCTTAGCGAATGTTCATGACGTGTGTCACGACCCGAAATTGGCAGGTGACGGCCCTAATACTACGCAACGTCTACAGGCGTAACGTAGTAAAAGAAAGCCAAAACCCAGAAATCTAAACCATTAAAAGACAAGAAAAGATAAGAAACATTGTTTAAACCTTTAAAAAAAATCTCAAATATAAATTCTTTAAGTCCAATTTTCTTTTTTGAAAATTTCGGCAGCACCTCCTTTATAAAAACCAACCCCAAAAATGGGTACAACATAAATATAATGTAAAGTATCCCCAACGGGAGCAAATCCATGCCCAAAGGCGGAAAACAACCACCACAATAAATATACGACGCCGTAGCGAAGAAAAAGAAGACGATAGAAAGGAAACTGTATAAAAGATAACAAATCCACAATTTATACAATATTGTCCTCACCAAGTCTCTAAGTCAACAACATAATAGTAGATGGAGAGTACAAGATACAACGAATATACAATACAAATACAGATAACCACCAAAACCCACCTGAACAAAACAGCACACTGTGAGCCGATGCGGTATCTGTAGCAAAAGATGATAGATGAATAGCCAGCCTCGACTACTCTGAGGAACACTCTGTAACACCTGTGGCACAATGGGGGTGGGTTGCCAACTCGTGAATAGTAAATAACATATGCAGGTAATCGCAGGAATGTACGTACAGTATGAATCTAAGATATGCAATTTACAGTAATAACAGGTCATATGAATGTAGAATAATGGAAAGTACACTAACAAGTACAACCAATATATATAAAGCAATAATGATATGCCACAGTATGCAATAATCATGCAATGGGGGTATGAGAATGTAAATGTGCAACACTCATGAAAGGTACACTAACAGGTACTTCTAATACATGAAACAGTGCACAAATAGATAAAGGTGAGGTATGGAGTGAAATATGTCATTTCCACGGAATCCTGACATCGTGGTAGGATCACAATCCATCAAGACGAATCAAATCCCAATTCCTCAAATCAGCCCCCAAATTGGCTCTCATATCATCTAAGTATCGCATTCTCCTCAATTTCACAATATTAAGTATATCTCGTATATCCCGAATGTAAAACATCAAGTATATCTCACATATATCGAATGTACAATATCATGTATATATCACATATATCGAATGTACAACATCATGTAGATCTCACATATATCGAATGTACAACATCAAGTGGATCTCACATATCTCGTATGTACCATATCAGGTATATCTCACATATCTCGAATATACAACAGCAAGTGGATCTCACATATCTCGTATGTACCATATCAGGTATATCTCACATATCTCGAATGTACAACAGCAAGTGGATCTCACATATCTCGTATGTACCATATCAGGTATATCTCACATATCTCGAATGTACAACAGCAAGTGGATCTCACATATCTCGTATATACCATATCAAGTATATCTCACATATCTCTCCAGTATCCAATCTCAAATGAATCTCTTATATCCCGAATCAAATCTTCAGCAAAATTCTAACATTCTAAATATAATGGCATAATAAATATGATGAGGTCAATACACATATATTAGCGTCTCATTCCCCTAATATTGGTGTAAGGGTATATATAGCAGCGGCTCAATCCCCTGTTATATATACAAATGAGTAATTGGAAATATCATGAAACCAATGTGCCAAGCATCGACACAGAAATGCTGATCCATCAGGTGCTGTTTCCATGACTGGCCCCACTGATGGGTACGTATCATATGCTATCCCGAGAGCTCGAGTGACTAGCTCTGACCCTCGCCTCTCGACGTATCCATACGCACATGATTCCCGTCGGTATCCACTCGATAGCCGATGAGTCATTGGTCCTATCACCGGATGGTATGGTTCCCCTAAGCCTCATTGCCTAGCATCGCGAAATCGTTCTTGCTTCGGGGTACCCCCGGGCCCCACCATGTACCCACAGACGGTGCCTCCTCACTCCTCGAATCGGGCATATATCAGAACCGATAAATCTCATGGTGGCTGCGGAAATATCAATATCAAAGAAACCGGGTCTTTCAAATAATGCATAATTTCATGAACTACCACGGTCCCCAAATCCAGAAAACATCATGAAAAATCCATATAACAATGCGAAAATCCATGAATATAATATGTGCACCATATCTGAAATGCAAGCATATAAAGGAAAAACCGCTAATTAACTGCATCAAGTTAATACAAATATCATGCGGTTCCTATTTATCCACTTCTAAATAACATCAAGTGAAGGTAAACATGTAGCTAAAACCAGATGTATGTGAAATCAATAAGGTATAGCAAGATAATGTGTCTACTTATAAGCAATGATATAGTATACCCCCTGGGTATAAGAACAGTATGTGCAAGGTATACCTGTAGCTATGACAGGGAGGGTGTATGTACCTATCACTAATGATACAATACTCTATAGGAATACAGGTATGCTAAATGCCATATATGATAAGCAGTATGAATCAATGTCACAATGTCCCTAACCAAGCAATATAACATCTATAAGTGGTTTGTATGTGACATGGCAATTATTGACAGTGTGTGTAGCATATAATCAGTGCTCGTGCAACATGAATCGTCAATAATATGTGCAGTGTCCTACTACTACTAGTCCAGGCACAACTACATCTAAGTAATAGGGTAAAGGCGCAATTCTAACAATAACGTAGAATATGCGACAAGTAATAAAATCTCTAGCCCTGACACATAACGCCATGCGGGCGATTCCCCTGTAGATGTTAAATCTACTCACCAACGCTCCAAGCTAGGTGAAGCCTACCACCTGTTTTCCCCTTGTCGTAGCGTCCGAAGTCCCCGTTTGCGAACCTAAAATTTCACAAACACAACACATAAGCAAATATACTGCATCGACGAAAAGACAACGAAACGCGATGAAAACGCCCGGAAAATTACACTGCGCGCTTAGCGCATCTATCGCGCACGATACCGGCCAAAAACCCTAATTGGGGTCGCTAAACTACAAAACACCAAGACTGGACCCCGATTGTCCCGATCGCGCAACACAACACAAGAATTACGAGGAATACAATAGATATAACCTCGTAACGACCAATCGAACCCACATCGGAAAAATCCCGAAATCTAGTAAGCAACCTATCGCAAAATTCCGCACTAGTTTCAAGCTAATGCATATCTAGCGATAACAAACACCTTAAAATAGCTTAACTAAGCTACCTAAACCATTCCTATATTTTTAACACTCGCTAATTATGTTTTAGCAAAAACCTAGTAAGCTAATTGCATACTTAAACAAAGTGATCATTAACAAAAATTAACATTTTCTACTAGGTTAATCTTCTCCAAAACACAAATTAACACTTTAAGAGAACACTAAACACATAAACAAAATTTAACCCTAACATGAATTTCTTAAACCAAAAATAAATGAATTAATCATAATATAAAAACTAAACTAAACACATAATTAGCTAACTAAACTAGCTAGAATAAGATTAAAGCAAATATAAAAAGATTAAGGTAAGAATTATACCTCCCCAAGAACACAAAATGAAATTTAATCCAACATCTTAGCATCAAAAACCAAGCTTTAATGAAGATCCATGAAGGATTAGTGAAGGAAATGAAGGAAAAATGATTATATTTGAATTTGTATGAATTAAATTGGATTTTTCATGATTTATTTGATGAAAAATGAGTTAAAAATGGGTGGAAATGATGGAGGGCAGCAAGGGGAAGGGAATGGCCAGCCAAGGGGAGAATGGGAGGATTTTTGGTGAAGTGCGTGGAATTTTCTAGCAAAAGAAAACAATTAATGCACATTTAATGCAAAAATGCCACCTTTTATTCATTTTCTTTTCTTTTAAAAAAAATAATTCCCTTTGACCAAAAAATATCTAGATATTTAAAAAGAATGTTCTAAAATAATTTTAGTGATGATTCCCAAAAATTTTCATTTAGAAAAATTTTCCCGATTTACGCGCATATTTTACCGGCTAAAATAATATTTTATTTGGGAAAATTTTTTTCTGAACCAAAACCTCCCAAATACCCCTAAAGTTCGCGCACAAGCTTTATTTTAGCTAAACTAGGTGCCGGTAAGTTTATACGGACGTTTGATCGAAATCGGGTTAAAACGGGAAAAACCGACAATTTTGCCCTAAAACGGAAAAATCCGCAAAACGATTTCTGAAACGTTACAATCTTCCCCCCTTAAAGAAATTCGGTCCCCGAATTAAAATTCATCTACGCGTACCTTCAAGAAGATGAGTACAAAACTCCCAAATCTCGCTCGCGACCTCCCAAGTGATCACTTCACAAAACGGCTACGTCCAAGAAAAACCCTCCACAGATAGCAAGACCCTTGACCGAAGTTTCCTCACCTACCGAACCATTTACACCAATGGCTGCCGGTGAACGAAAAGATCATGTCAAAACTAAATGGTCTGATGCTGAATCATGTGGGAAGTCATGAAGGTAATTGCAAAAATCAACACAAAGAATACGGGGTGAATAATCAAAATCTGGGCGGAAGTGCCAAATTAAAGGCAACGAACTAACTCGCTTAAAGGATCTCAAAAGGACCTAAAATTCTGGGATAAGCTTCCCAAAACTCAACACGTCATTCATCGGAAAAATCCGTAGGAATACATGATCTCCCCACTGCGAACTCAAGTTTACGACCAACACGGTCGACATAAGACCTCTGTCTGCACTGGGCTACTCATCCTGACCTGAACCAATTGGATCATCTCCGAAGTCTAGAGACTAGCTGAGGTCCCAAAATCCTACTACGTAGAGTCAGAAAACATATTGGTGATCGACACGACCTAACTAAACCTAAAGGTTGCCAATTGGAGTGTCTCCTGATAACAACTATCGAAGGAGAACCCTAACAATGGCTAGTGACGATCCCCAACTACCGACAACAACTAACACAAACACACAACAAGACAAACACCTTGAAACGAAACCTGAAATTTCTCTTTACATTTCTGTCCACCCGTAACTATCTCACAAGTCACGTCAATGTTGGCGGAACCTGAATGAACATAGAGAATTGACTAATGTGCTTGCTCTAGGATTCCACGTTCCTACCCGATAAAATCAGGTACACAAACGCATTCCTAACTTAGCACACCCTTTTCACAATCAAAGACTCCGAATCATTACCCAGCCGAGTATACTCAAGTATCTCTAACGAACGAGCGTCGGCGGGCAGTGTCATAACCACACAAAATCGAGCCACTCTCGTGAAACATTACAGTTAAATCACAAAGTCGCCCGAACCAAAAGCAAGAATTGATGCAGTTGCTAACCAAATCTCTAACTGCCGAAAACTCCGTACACATGCCTCAGTCCAAAGAAAAGAAACCTCCATTTCGGTCATTCCAGTCAACGGTGCAGCAATACGCTAATAATACTGCACGAAACGGCGGCAAAAACCTGCTAAACCCAAAATCAGGGGACCTCCGTCCTGCACACAAGTCTGGGCCTAAGCTGTACGGTCACGACCTCCCTCGGAACCATACGAAACCGTTTCCCGTAACTATAAGACCTAGGAGTCAACACAAACAACCCTGAAGGAACACTCCGAGAACCTAGCAAACAGCTGGGGCTCTACCAATGTCTGCAAAACAAATCCTTAAGTGCTGCTCCTGTTCCTCAAGACACACTAGAAAAGACCAAAATGTCGTCAATAACACAACAAAACTGGTCGAAGAACGGCCTGAAGAAATCTGGTGCATCATATCCACGAATGCTGCTAGGGCATTGGCGAGTCCAAAGACACCACCAAAACACACAAAGCCATAGCACGCACAAGAGCAGTATTCGGAATGCCATCACTCCGAACCCGCAACGACGATGACCTGATCCTAACAACTTAGAAAAAGTCCCGCACTCTGGAGCTGATCGGAGAAATCGTCAATGCGAGGTAAATGGTACCTATCCGCACCGTAAGCCGGTTCAATTGACGATCCATCAATCCACAACCGCACTCTGTCGTCTTTCTCCTTGATGAACAAAAAAAAAATAGGAGCTCCCAAAAGTGAAACACTCGGACACACAAACCTCCCTAACAACAACTCTGCAGCAGATCCTTAAGCTCCCTAAGCTTCGCCAGCTTATCTGGAACGTCGGAAAACTCTTGTACGAAAGGAACCCGGTCCAACAATCCCACTGTAGCTCCGGTATCTCGAATAAACGCCAAGAATTCACGACATCTCCTCCAAAAGCTGACTAGCGAAAAAGGCTGAATTCAAGCTGTGAGAGGCGGCACAACTATCCACCTGCACAACAAGAACTGACTCGCCGGGAAAACAATTTCTGACTGTTTCCTCATGGTAGTCCACAGACGCCTAACACGTAGCTAACCAATCCATGCCCAGGAGAACGTCAAATCCAACCTCTCTAGAAGGATCAAGTGACGGATGAATCTCCTAACCGATTGGCATACGACTGAAATACATGCCGCGCATCAAAAGAATCGCTGACAGAAGTTAACACAACAAACGGCTGATCTAGATAACACGATCCTCGTCCCAACCACGGCACAAAGTGTGAAAACCAACAAGTACATCAAACGAACATGTGAATAAAGGATACCTGAAAATTCTACATTGGACGCCTGAGCGTCCCGATGAGTAGAAGCAAACTCCTATGTCTGCCTCCTACCCGCAGCTGTCAGAACCCTTCCTCTGCCAGACTGACCCCTCAGAGCAAACCTTCCGCGCCCACGACCTCTTAGAACACGACTCTGACGCGGTGCTAAGGAACAGTCCCTGATGAAGTGATGAAGGCTCCCCATCGAAAACATCCATACGACGGCTGCTGGCCCTCCAAGAGATGAGAGCTGAACGACTGACCTCGTCCTAAGCCTCTGCCACTCCCACGACGGTCATGAAATCTGTCTCGATGACTAGGCCTCTGTCCCTAGACTGGCACACCGGTACTGGTCCTCCACTGTCCTGGAACTCGCAAAGTCTCTGGAATACGTGTCTCGTCAACTAGGGCTGCATCCACTGGTGCTATGTAACTGACGGAAAGCTGTGTGCTGATCGCAAGGAACAACTGGGTAACAGGGGTGACAACCTCCTGTCGCTGCGCTCGAATGGTCTCCACCAAAGAACTCATCGTCTGGCGCAAGTCCTGCATCTCTGCCACAAGCCTAGCGATACTATCTGTCGAAGGCGGATCCGTCTGCACCTGTGCAACGAGCGTGCCATCCTGGTCAGTCCTCGCTTTCCCCGAGTCAATACTGACCTCGGCCCTCACTGCACCTCACTGAGTCCCCATAGTCGTCGTCGGCAAAGGCTATAAATAGGAATAGGATTCGATATGAACACGGAAATCGAATCACAAGGATATGAATCATCAAGGAAGGAATTTCAAGTAATTGTACTTAGGTCACTTTAGACGGAGTACTGCATCGTGAGTATGCTGCAGACATACACACACTACGTTACTCTGCTTAAGCTACCTACTCCATCATATAAAGGTCATCCTACACTCCGTAAGGTAAAAACCTAGCGCTCTGATACCAACTTTGTCACGACCCGAAATTGGCACGTGACGGCCCTAATACTACGCAACGTCTACAGGCGTAACGTAGTAAAAGAAAGCCAAAACCCAGAAATCTAAACCATTAAAAGACAAGAAAAGATAAGAAACATTGTTTAAACCTTTAAAAAAATCTCAAGTATAAATTCTTTAAGTCCAATTTTATTTCTTGAAAATTTCGGCAGCACCTCCTTTATAAAAACCAACACCAAAAATGGGTACAACATAAATATAATGTAAAGCATCACCAACGGGAGCAAATCCACGCCCAAAGGCGGAAAACAACCACCACAACAAATATACGACGCCGTAGCGAAGAAAAAGAAGACGATAGAAAGGAAACTGTATAAAAGACAACAAATCCACAATTTATACAATATCGTCCTCACCAAGTCTCTAAGTCAACAACATAATAGTAGATGGAGAGTACAAGATACAACGAATATACAATACAAATACAGATAACCACCAAAACCCACCTGAACAAAACAGCACACTGTGAGCCGATGCGGTATCTGTAGCAAAAGATGATAGATGAATAGCCAGCCTCGACTACTCTGAGGAACACTCTGTAACACCTGTGGCACAACGGGGTTGAGTTGCCAACTCGTGAATAGTAAATAACATATGCAGGTAATCGCAGGAATGTACGTACAGCATGAATCTAAGATATGCAATTTACAGTAATAACGGGTCATATGAATGTAGAATAATGGAAAGTACACTAACAAGTACAACCAATATATATAAAGCAATAATGATATGCCACAGTATGCAATAATCATGCAATGGGGGTATGAGAATGTAAATGTGCAACACTCATGAAAGGTACACTAACAGGTACTCCTAATAATGAAACAGTGCACAAATAGATAAAGGTGAGGTATGGAGTGAAATATGTCATTTCCACGGAATCCTGACATCGTGGTAGGATCACAATCCATCACGACGAATCAAATCCCAATTCCTCAAATCAGCCCCTAAATTGGCTCTCATATCATCTAAGTATCGCATTCTTCTCAATTTCACAATATTAAGTATATCTCGTATATCCCGAATGTACAATATCAAGTATATCTCACATATATCGAATGTACAACATCATGTATATATCACATATATCGAATGTACAACATCAAGTATATATCACATATATCGAATGTACAACATCAAGTGGATCTCACATATCTCGTATGTACCATATCAAATATATCTCACATATCTCGAATGTACAACATCAAGTGGATCTTACATATCTCGTATGTACCATATCAAGTATATCTCACATATCTCGAATGTACAACAGCAAGTGGATCTCACATATCTCGTATGTACCATATCAGGTATATCTCATATATCTCGAATGTACAACAGCAAGTGGATCACACATATCTCGTATGTACCATATCAGGTATATCTCACATATCTCGAATGTACAACAGCAAGTGGATCTCACATATCTCGTATGTACCATATTAAGTATATCTCACATATCTCTCCAGTATCCAATCTCAAATGAATCTCTTATATCCCGAATCAAATCTCCAGCAAAATTCTAACATCCTAAATATAGTGGCATAATAAATATGATGAGGTCAATACACATATATTAGCGTCCCATTCCCCTAATATTGGTGTAAGGGTATATATAACAGCGGCTCAATCCCCTGTTATATATACAAATGAGTAATTGGAAATATCATGAAACCAATGTGCCAAGCATCGACACAGAAATGCTGATCCATCAGGTGCTGTCTCCATGACTGGCCCCCCTGATGGGTACGTATCATACGCTATCCCGAGAGCTCGAGTGCCTAGCTCTGACCCTCGCCTCTCGACGTATCCATACGCACATGACTCCCGTCGGTATCCACTCGATAGCCAATGAGTCATTGGTCCTGTCACCGGATGGTATGGTTCCCCTAAGCCTCATCGCCTAGCATCGCGAAATCGTTCTTGCTTCGGGGTACCCCCGGGCCCCACCATGTACCCACAGACGGTGCCTCCTCACTCCTCGAATCGGGCATATATCAGAACCGATAAATCTCATGGTGGCTGCGGAAATATCAATATCAAGGAAACCGGGTCTTTCAAATAATGCATAATTTCATGAACTACCACGGTCCCCAAATCCAGAAAACATCATGAAAAATCCATATAACAATGCGAAAATCCATGAATATAATATGTGCGCCATATCTGAAATGCAAGCATATAAAGGAAAAACCGCTAATTAACTGCATCAAGTTAATACAAATATCATGCGGTTCCTATTTATCCACTTCTAAATAACATCAAGTGAAGGTAAACATGTAGCTAAAACCAGATGTATGTGAAATCAATAAGGTATAGCAAGATAATGTGTCTACCTATAAGCAATGATATAGTATACCCCCTGGGTATAAGAACAGTATGTGCAAGGTATACCTGTAGCTATGACAGGGAGGGTGTATGTACCCATCACTAATGATACAATACTCTATAGGAATACATGTATGCTAAATGCCATATATGATAAGCAGTATGAATCAATGTCACAATGTCCCTAACCAAGCAATATAACATTTATAAGTGGTTTGTGTGTGACATGGCAATTATTGACGGTGTGTGTAGCATATAATCAGTGCTCGTGGAACATGAATCGTCAATAATATGTGCAGTATCCTACTACTACTAGTCCAGGCACAACTACATCTAAGTAATAGGGTAAAGGCGCAATTCTAACAATAACGTAGAATATGCGACAAGTAATAAAATCTCTAGCCCTGACACATAACGCCATGCGGGCGATTCCCCTGTAGATGTTAAATTTACTCACCAACGCTCCAAGCTAGGTGAAGCCTACCACCTGTTTTCCCCTTGTCGTAGCGTCCGAAGTCCCTGCTTGCGAACCTAAAATTTCACAAACACAACACATAAGCAAATATCCTGCATCGACGAAAAGACAACGAAACGCGATGAAAACGCCCGGAAAATTACACTGCGCGCTTAGCGCATCTATCGCGCATGATACCGGCCAAAAACCCTAATTGGGGTCGCTAAACTATAAAACACCAAGACTGGACCTCGATCGTCCCGATCGCGCAACACAACACAAGAATTACGAGGAATACAATAGATATAATCTCGCAACGACCAATCGAACCCACGTCGGAAAAATCCCGAAATCTAGTAAGCAACCTATCGCAAAATTCCGCACTAGTTTCAAGCTAATGCATATCTAGCGATAACAAACACCTTAAAATAGTTTAACTAAGCTACCTAAACCATTCCTATAATTTTAATACTCGCTAATTATGTTTTAGCAAAAACCTAGTAAGCTAATTGCATACTTAAACAAAGTGATCATTAACAAAAATTAACATTTTCTACTAGGTTAATCTTCTCCAAAATATAAATTAACACTTCAAAAGAATACTAAACACATAAACAAAATTTAACCCTAACATGAATTTCTTAAACCAAAAATAAATGAATTAATCATAATATAAAAACTAAACTAAACACATAATTAGCTAACTAAACTAGCTAGAATAAGATTAAAGCAAATATAAAAGGATTAAGGTAAGAATTATACCTCCCCAAGAACACAAAATGAAACTTAATCCAACATCTTAGCATCAAAAACCAAACTTTAATGAAGATCCATGAAGGATTAGTGAAGGAAATGAAGGAAAAATGATTATATTTGAATTTGTATGAATTAAATTGGATTTTTCATGATTTATTTGATGAAAAATGAGTTGAAAATGGGTGGAAATGATGGAGGGCAGCAAGGGGAAGGGAAGGGCCGGCCAAGGGGAGAATGGGGGGATTTTTGGTGAAGTGTGTGGAATTTTCTAGCAAAAGAAAACAATTAATGCACATTTAATGCAAAAATGCCACCTTTTATTCATTTTCTTTTCTTTTAAAAAAAATAATTCCCTTTGACCAAAAAATATCTAGATATTTAAAAAGAAGGTTCTAAAATAATTTTAGTGATGATTCCCAAAAAATTTCATTTAGAAAATTTTTCCGATTTACACGCATATTTTACCGGCTAAAATAATATTTTATTTGGGAAAAATTATATCTGAACCAAAATCTCCCAAATACCCCTAAAGTTCGCGCACAAGCTTTATTTTAGCTAAACTAGGTGCTGGTAAGCTTATACGGACGTTTGATCAAAATCGGGTTAAAACGGGAAAAACCGACAATTTTGCCCTAAAACGGAAAAATCCGCAAAACGATTTCTGAAACGTTACAACGTGTTTCACGTATCTCAACTCCGTAAATATGTTCGAGATGAAACACATGTGTTGGATCATTCGGAGCTGACTGTACGTGAAGATTTTACTTTTAAGGAGCGACCGATGTCGATTGTGGATCGAAGAGAAAAGGTTCTTAAGAACAAAGTTATCCCTCTTGTACTTGTTTCTTGGGGGAACCGCTCACATGAAGAATCAACTTGGGAATGAGAAGATGAAATCCGGCAGAAGTTTCCACATCTATTCTTGTAGTGTGATGATTGTTTAACTTTTCTTGTTCTTGGAATTTCGAGGACGAAATTCTTTTTGTAGTTGGGTATAATGTAACAACCGAGTTCATTTATACCAATTCAGTTCCCGTATTTATTTATCTATGGTATTTTATTTATTTATCATGTTTGGGTGTGAATAGTAATTTTCCATTTTACATTGCATTCGACCCGACCCGCTTGCTTGAACCTGTTTGATTCATATTTATGAATTACCTTGACTTGTTACATAGACACGTGCATCTCATGATTTGTATATACTGGCATTTTATCTGGCATTACATCTTTTATCATATAACATATAAAGTCAAGTAAAATATTTTAAAAATATATACTATGGCCTGCATGATATCCCTAACCCCGTAGTAGCATCCGCGCATCTTGTTCTCGTCCCGTTCAGTGAAACGGACGTGTTTGGATGGCTACGCGCACGTACGTGCATCCGTTCTTGGGGGTAGACATTTTCGTTACCTGAGCATTCATTTTGAATTTTGAAAGTCGCATATATTTTTCATATTTTAAAACTGAATTTTAGACCCGACCCGGGCGTGTTTTGGAATATTTTGTATCCCGCCAAAATTCCAATTTTAATAATATTTATATTTAAATTTTAGTAGACAGTTTAAATTTATTTACCTAATCAAATCTTTTTAAATTTAACATCTAAACAGTTTAACAACTCAGAATCTCTCTCTTTCTCTTTCTCCATTCTCTTTCTTCCGACCCCACACTCTGAGCCAATCATCTTTCTCTCTTTCTTCTCTTTCCCCGACTCATGGACCACCATCACTCAGCCTCTCTCTCTTCACTACGCAACAAATTTATCTCTCAACCCCTCTCTCTCCCCCCTCTCGATCTCTCTCTTCTCTCTATCTCTCTCTTCCCCTCTCTCTCTTTCTCTCTCTCCCCCTCTCTCTCACTCCTCTCGCGATCCCTGTTCACCAGGGATCCGCTCACCTCCCTCTCCCATATCGTCACCTCCCTTCATTCTCTTCTTCCTCAAACCCCCACGAGAAAAGCCCTAGCCGTCGCCCACTCGCGCTCACCTCCGCCTCCACAACCTCTCCTCCACCCTCGTTCTTCTCCTCCCGACCTCGTCTTCCTTCTCCACTCCTCGATCTCTGCAAACTCCTTCTGCCATCAACTCAACCAAGCCCGCATCGCCGTCGCCTCATCTCCAGCTTCACGATATCCAACTGCCGGTGCTTCATCCAACCGAGCCCGACCTCCCCACGACCATCCCAACTACGTCTCCTCACCGCCGACCACATCGTCGGCCTCCCCTCTCCTCTACCACCTCCTCGTTGTCGCCTTCGCTTTCCCGAGCCTGCACAGAACCCACAGCCCACACGAACCCATCACCTTCGTCGTCGTCGTCATCACGCCGGCGATCTCTTCTCGTCACCTTCCCCTCCTTTACGACCTCACCTCCACCTTACCTCCTCCTTTTCCCGAACTCTCCTTCAACCCCCAGCGAGAAACCTACAAAGCCCGCACACCCGCGACCCTCGCCGGAGAACCCACCATCGACCATCCCTCTTCTCCACCTTCCTCTTCTCCTCTCCTCTTCCCTCTCCACCGACTGCAACCCACATTCCTAAGAATCCCGAGCCTCTCTCTTTCCTGCACACAACGAGCAACCCTAACCTTCGCCGGAGCTCCGACTTGTCGCCGCCTCCACTCCCTCGCCTTCTCCTCTCCTCCCTGCAAACCCCCTGACACCAGAGGCCGACTCTTTCTCTCTATCTCCTACTTCTTCTTCTTCTTCTTCTTCTTCTTCATTCTTCTTCTTCTACTTCTTCTTCTCCTTCCTTATTGTTTTTCCGACCATCGCCGGAAAACCCGCCTGCACCTTGCAGTCGACAGCACATTGTCGACGACACCCCCTCGCCTTCTTCTCTGCTCCAGAGAACCCGGAGAACCCCAACCTTCTTCTCTTTCTTCTTCTTCTTCTCTCCTTCTCTTTTCTATTCTTGATTCACGTTTTCCGGTGATCGACGGAGCCTTGCCCATCGCTGTTGCTCCGGGTGATCCTGAGGACGTTCCCTGACAGCGCGGTCGTGTTCTTGCCTTACCTGGTTCTGTTCTGTGCTTGCGTGGACACATCGCGACGTTTTCCCGACATCCGACGTGTCGCACGTACCGCTTTGAGATCCGATCAGGCAAGTTAATCTTGCTACATGCTATTTAAACTATTTTATACCTATTTAAATGTAGATTATACCTGTAGTGTAAATCTAGTACCACATGTTTCATTTTATCACATTTCGATGTTCCATTGCATTCGCTTATATCATTTTAAATCTATGTCTTGAAAATAATCTTATTACCTAGTAGATTACATTACAATGCATCCATACCAATATTTAAATCACATAGTGTTTATTTATACATCCCATAGTACCATTTTATAGTTTGTAACTTTTCGAATACCCGTTTGCATCCATTTCATTTAGAATATAGATAATTGCATGCATGGATTATATTAAGACATAATAGTGTGATATTAGCAATCCATATTTGATAATGTGTATTTTAATTAGTGTTGGAACTATAACTTTAACCCTAAGGATAACTGTGCATCCATATATTTTAATCTATACATATTTGCATACCACATCACACTATTCCATTTTATGGTTACATTGGTACCCCAAACTTGTTTTTATGTACCCATGCTTATTATAGTTGAATTATGAGCACCCACATGACATTTTGTGCACCCCTGACATGACTTGATACACCCATTACCGGATACGACTTGATACCGTGCACTTCTTAACATGATTGGATCTATATACACTATCTGACATGACCTGATATACCACAGCTTGATCTGTTACTAATGCCAACAATCTTGACCTATTGTCCCTACGGACATTTCCTGTTGTCTATCCAGACAAACCTGTACCTGATTGATCCTGTGTTGGCATTAGCTCCAGATTTATCAATACCTGACTTGAACACATGACTTGGGGGTATGGGGAAACCAATGATGAAACCTGACTTGTAACTCGACAGTTCGATACCTCACTGATCAGTCCTACGGGCTAGGCCAGCCCCGGGGTGATGCTGCTGACATCACTCATCGTTACATACTACCCTTTTACTGCCTAGCGGCACGTCTCGGATTCAGCCCGAGAATCTTCACCGTGGTCCCGGACACGCACGGGATACTATTGAGTCATATCGATGATTCATCAAATTGATTTCAAAGACTTGAGAGTAGTTAACCCAATAGACCAGTCCAGATTACTCACTACACATTACCCTCACTGTCCTCACTTATATTACTGTTATACCTGTTTTACTGTTTATACACATGCCGTATGTCTTGCTACCCCTGTTTGTATTATTGCTTGATATTATGACGCACTGACGTCTGGGTTTTGCATGGCCCAGATTCTTTACCATTGCTGCAAGCCGAGCAGGAGTATTTCAGTCAGCGGGCTGAGCAGTGAAGACTTATTAGTAGTTAGTTTATTTTTCCCTTCAGTATTTTCATTGCTGATGTGAGCCCGTATTACGGGACGTACATTCCAGTTTATTTCTTGTATTGGATCTTTTGCTTCCGCATTATTTTATTCTTGACTCATTTTATTCTGGCTTATGGACATGTGTTAGATAGTTTATTATTGTTCTTGATATCTCTACAGCCGTAATGTGACTGTGGAAGGATATTTCCTATCCACAGGTAGTATAGTTGGCTATGTCACGTGTCTATCTTAGCGTACTCTGAGAAGCGGGGCGTGACAATCCGGCACTGCATTAACTTTCCCCGGAAGGTACTTAAGATCAAGATCGTAGTCAGCCATCAGCTCTAACCATCTACGCTGCCTCTTGTTAAGCTCTTTCTGTGTGAACACGTACTTTAGACTTTTGTGATCGGTGAATACTTCGACCCTTTCGCCCAATAAGTAGTGTCTCCAAATCTTTAAAGCGAAAATCACTGCTGCGAGCTCCAAATCATGAGTTGGGTAATTTTTCTCATGGGTATTCAACTGTCACGATGCATAGGCTATAACTTTCCCATGCTGCATCAAAACGCATCCCAAACCTCTCCCAGATGCGTCACTATGAATCACCAATCCTCCGGAACCGTCTGGTACGGTCAAAATAGGAGCAGCTATCAATCTCGGCTTCAACGCCTCAAAAGATGACACACACTTATTCGTCCATATGAACGGTACGTCCTTACGCGTAAGCTTGGTCAAAGGCTCAGCCAAACGAGCAAAATTCTCCATGAACCTTCTATAATATCCGGCAAGTTCAAGAAAACTTCTGATCTCTGCTACGTTCTTCGGAATCGACCAATCTTGAACTGCTGCAATCTTCTCGGGATCAACGGCGATTCCATCTCCGGATACGACATGCCCCCAAAACTTCAGTTTTTCAAGCCAAAACTCGCACTTGCTCATCTTTGCATACAATCTTTCATGCCTCAATATCTGCAATGCGATCTTCAAGTATTCTGCATGTTCTTCAAGGCTCCTCGAGTAAACCAGAATATCATCGATGAACATCACTATAAACTGATCCAAAAACAGAGAAAAGATTCGGTTCATCAGGTTCATGAATATTGTCGGTGCATTCGTGACTCCGAATGTCATCACTAAATACTCGTAATGTCCATATCGAGTTCGGAACGCAGTCTTGCAAATATCTTCTGATTTAACTCGAACCTAATGATATCCGGATCGCAAATCCAGCTTCGAGAATACCCTCGCGCCACTGAGTTGCTCGAATAATTCGCTAATACAAGGGATCGGGTACTTGTTCTTAATAGTCACCCGGTTCAACTCTCGATAGTCGATGCGCATCCTCCTTGTGCCATCTTTCTTCTTGACTAGAAGAACTGGAGCTCTCCAAGGTGAATTACTGCCGCGAATCCAACCCTTCTCTAACAATTCAGTAACCTACTTCTTGACTTCTTCCAACTCCACTGGTGCCATCGGATAGTACGCCTTTGAGATTGGCGCTGCACCAGGAACAAGATCAATCGCGAACTCCACATCTCGTTTTGGCGGTAAACCCGAGATGTCCTTGAACACGTCCATGAACTCTCGAACTACAGCTGGCACTTCCTCCTTATCAACTTTCATCGACGAAAGAACACTGTTTGTCGGCCTAGCCCTAAACTCGACTGGCTCGACAGAACTACTACCTCCAGCAAAAACAAACTCCGGATGTCCGGGAATCTGGAAAATCACTTTCTTTGCCCTACAATCAATGTGAGCATGGAAAGTACCGAGAAAGTCCATTCCCAAGCCAACACCATAACTGCCGGTATCGATCACCAAGAAATTTGCAAATAACTTCCGTCCGCAAATAACAACAGAACAATCCTTGCACTCACTACTAGATATGATCTTCCCGTTCCCAGTGTGTATGTCCCAACAACTAGACAGGGCCGTGCAATAAATCGAATGTGCAGCAATAAACTTGGACGACATAAAATAATGGGATGCACCAGAATCGAATAATACTAATGTGGGAAAATCATGAACAAGTGGGATACCTGAAACAATTTCACCTGAAACCAAACACTGAAGAAGATAAGTACGGTAAACAGGATTCTAGCTTGCGATAAAACATGAAGTGGAAAGCAAGAGAAGAAAGACAATATAACGACCATGAAATAAGGAAGTGAATCAAGACTAGAACTCCAAGTTACTTAAATAGACTACTGCATTGTAACCATGCTGCAGTTCATAGTTACAATCATATAACTCCGTTCAAGTTGCCCAAATCCTAGCATCAGAATCAAAGGATTAGGACGGGAGAAACAATGAAGAATCAGGAGGATTCCAGGTTGAGATGCAAACTCATTCATCTCGTCAAGATAAAGAGTCAAGAGAAATAACATTCAAGAATGGCAAGATAGTAAATTGGCAGGACATGTTCCTAATTACGGGTTTTCTGATTTGTGTATTGGGTTCAATACCCAACTATAAAAGAATCAAATCCGATTAACCTATATCCTATGGCACTGATACCAAACAAAGCCTGTCACGCCCCGCTTCCCAGAGTGCTCTAAGATCGGCACGTGATAGAGCCAACCATGCTACCTGTGACTAGGAAACATCCCTCCACAGTAACATTACGGCTGTCTATAAGATATCAAGAATAGTAGAAATAAATAAACTATCTAGTACATGTCCACATTCCAGAATAAACGAGTCAAGAAATAATATGCGGAAGCAATAAATCCAATAAGCAAAACATCTGGAAAGTACGTCCCAAATACGGGCTCACATCAGGAAATGAAAATGCTGAAAGAAAACTAAACTAAACAAAGCTAAATACTAACAGGATCCTCACTGCTCGGCCTATCGGCTGAAATACTCCTGATCAGCCTGCGAAAGAGATAAAGGATCTGGGCCATGCAAAACCCAGACGTCAGTGCGTCATAATATCAAACAATAGTAAATGAACAGGATACACGAGATATGCAGGCATGAGTATGAACAGTAATGAGTGTATAACAAGTAACACGGGTATGAAACAGTGAAGTGTATACGTGCGGGTGAAGTGCGGTAAATAATCTAAACTGTGCTACTGGGTTGTCTATTCTAAAGTTATTCGAAATCAATTGATGTACTCCTTATGTAACTCAAAGAATATGTCCCGTTACCCCCCGGGACCACGGATCAGGATATGTGAACCAAGAATGGTTCTGTCCCGTTACCCTCCGGGACTACGGATCAAGCTGTAAGAGTCACGAATGACTCTGTCCCGTTACCCCCGGGACCACGGATCAAGTAATACCCTTTTAAGTTACACTCGGTTATACCTTTAATTTTCCCATACCCCCAAGGTTATGTGTTCAAGTCAGGTATTGATAAATATGGAGCTAATGCCAATGCGGGATCAAGCAGGTACATGTTTGTCTATGTAGACAACAGGATACGTCCGTCAGGACGACAAGTCAGGATCGTCAGTATTAGGAACATGATCGAGTAACAGGTCAAGTAATGGTGTATCAGGTCATGTCAGGTAGTGCACATGCATCAAATGGATGCCCAACAGTAAAATGTCGAATTAGGGTAAAAGTACGGATGTACGGTAAAAGTATGGATGCACAAATATCTATCAGGAGTTACTTCATGACTATGTAGGATGCACATTATTAAGCATGGGGTGTTAATGTAACAATAATATGAATTAATATAATATGGCATGCAATTAGATATGCAGAATTAATGGTATGGATACAGAATAAAATATGGATGCTCAAATATCTATCAGGGGTTACAACTACAGCTCCATAACTATGTAGGATGCACATTATCAAACATGGGGTACTAATGTACAATAATATGAATTAATATAATATGGCATGCAACTAGATCTGCAGAATTAATAGTATGGATACACAATAAAACATGGATGCTCAAATATCTATTAGGGGTTACATTTACAGCTCCAAGACTATGTGGGATGCACATTATCAAGTATGGGGTGCTAATATAACAGTAATATGAATTAATGTGATTTGTAGATGCAGCTACATATATAATAAATGATAAGTATGCATACGGGTATCCGAAAACAGTGAACTTTAATATGGATGTATAATGCAATCAACATGCGATTTTTTTATTCATATGGATGCAAAATAAGATACATAGCATGTAGCAAGATGAACTTGCATGCGACTAGATATGTAAATAACGGTATGGATGCATACGGGTATCGAAAAACTGTAAAATTGTAATTTGGATGCATAACTAAACAATATGTAATATTATTATTCGCATGAATGCAAAATATAGTACTATAGTATGTAGCAAGATAAACTTGCCTGAACGGATCTCACGACGGGTGCGTCCGACGCGTCCGACGTGGGTACACGTCGCAACGCACACACGGCATACGGGACGGGTCCAGGCAAGGCAAGAAGGTAACCACGCAGGCAGGGGATGTCCACTGGGTCTCCCGGATCGGCAGCGGCGAGCACGGCTCCGGCAATCAGCGGAAACGGAATCAAGAAATCAAGAAGAAGAAAAGAGAAGAAGAAAGAAGAAGAAGGAGAAGAAGAGGTTGGGACTTGGTTGTGGTGGTGCTCTGGATTCAGAGAGGAAGACGAGTGGGTGACGTCGACGATGGGCCGTTGACGGCGAGAATGCAGGCGGGGGTTTTCCGGCGAGGCAGTGGGGGGTTCTTGAAGTCGGGGATCGGGTGTGCAGGGTTTTTAATGTCTGGGATGAGAGAGAAGAGGAGAGAGAGAGAAGTGGCGGTGAGGGGTGAGGCCGACGGGGGTCGGTGCTCCGGCGATGCGAGGGTGGCAGTGGCAGTGGGTTTTGGTTGAGTTCGAGTGTGCTAGGTTGGATCAAATTGGGTTGCAGGGAGCTAGGTGGGTGTTGTCGGAGAGGAGAGGAGATGAACGGAGGGAGGCGAAATTGAGGGTGGGGCCGATGAGGGTGCCAGCGAGGCTGGCGACGGCGGCGAGACGAGCAAGGATGCATTGATGGGTTCACGTGGGTTGAAGTCGGGGAAAGAAAGTGGTCGAGGAGGGAAAGAGGAGGAGAGAGAAGGAGGACGAGAAGGTCGGGGAGATGGGATGCCGATGTTGAGGAGACGGCGACGAGCGCGACGCTTAGGCGTGGGCACGGTGAGGACGGGGCGATGAGGCGGGAAAAAAAAATGAAAGGAGAAAGAAGAAAGAGTACGTGGGGAAAGTGCATAGGGTTAAAAAAGGGTTAAGAAAATAAATAAATATATATATATATATATATATATGCAGAGGAGAGAGAGAGACCGGTGAAAAAATAACTGAAGAAATATTTAAAGAAAATTTGAAACAAAAAATATATACTAATATGATTTTTAATAGTTAAAATAGTAAGAATAAAATATTAGTTAAATTTTGAGATTTTGGCTAATATAAAAATAGTCCAAAATATGTCCGGGTCAGGTCTAAAATTATGGTTTGAAAATACGGTTAATATACGTGTCAACCAAAACTAAAATATGATATCCGGGTAACGAAAATGCATACCCCCAAGAACGGATGCACGCAGCGCGCACGTAGCCATCCAAACGAGTCTGTTTCACTGAGCGGGACGAGAACAAGATGCGCGGATGCTACGACAGGGTTAGGGGCACGTGCAGGCCATGCTAGATATTTTTAAAATATTTTATTTGACTTTACTTATTTTATTAAAAAATGCAGATGCTAGATAAAATGCAGGTATGCAGGATATAGAACATGAAAGTGTACGGATTCTCATAACTAGCCGGGATAAATCATAAACATGAATCAAGACGGGTTTTCAGCAAGCGGGTCGGGTCGGATGCAAATACAGATGCCAATTATACTATTCGCACCCAAAATACAATAAATCAAGAAATAATCATAAATAAAGAAATACCCAAAATATAACTGGTATAAATGAACCAGGGCGTTCAGGCAACTGGCAACTGGGGTTTTGATTGGGCCCAGGGTGTTTGAATGGGCCCAGTGGTTTTTAACAAATTTGAAGCGGGGCTGGGGGCTTTTTGACAAATAAAGCCCAACTGAGGCCGAGCTACTACTCAAATTAGGCTATAGAGGTCCAGCAGGCTTTAGCCTAAATGCCACCCAAATTTAGTGTTGGGCACTTCAACTCTACCTCCCACCCTCGATCCCTCATAAAAGAAAAATAAACTCTTTTGGCAAATATCAGATCATGGCTTTGGATCGAAATGCCGCAGCCCTGGCTCACAAATATCGCTAAGTATTTTCTCAATTCATTTTTGGTTGTTTTTCAGCCATAATTTTGATCTCTACCATCCATTTCATGATTTCTATTATTTTCATTGTGATGTTCGATTAATTTCTTTCTTTTTTAAGAATGCAATGCAGATATTAGGTTTAATTAATACTGTGCCTAACTTCCTTGGATCTTAGTGATGCATATACAGGACAATAAGTTTAATTACCTCTCATCAAATTTGAACATATGATTGTAAAAATATTCCATCAGTTTGGAGTTTTCTACATTTTTGGAAGAACTATTTAGAATAACTAAAATTATCTAAATAGAGAGGTATTGACAACTGAAGAATCCTAGCTCTGAAATCATGAAACCAGATTGAGGAATGAATCATGTTGATCTTAGTGTGAGGGCAGAAACCTATGGTTTGAGAGGACAAATAATTGAGCTGAATAATGCTGGAAGTATCACCTCTTGTGGGCTGGAATGGGATTTGAGAGGACAAAGAATTGAGCCAGGTCAGGGAAAATACATAGTATTATGCAATGCTTTCCAAGTTCCGCGATGTCTCTTTGTTGCCCGAAGGCCCCAAACATTACGAGAATCCTATGGAAGTTGAACCAGAGGTATTGGGGGGCACACATTGCTGTGTTGTTAGTGTCGTATCTCCTCTTTCTTCTACTGTTGTTAAGAAATTTATTTGATGTGAATATGCACTAACAAGGCATATATGATATGCATTGTCCAGCTGTAATTTTCTCTTTTTTTTTACCTCCTAAATTTGAAGGGTTTGGCTTCCACTTTAACCTTCTCTATTCTTAACCTTTTCTTTAGCAACAAGCGAAAATTCAGATTAGGCTGTAAGAATATAATACAGGAGATAAACGATCAGCTATTTAAGGACTTACCAGCATGGATTGCACTAAGAGAATTTTGAAACGTGCAAGGAAAAGTGAATCACGTAGCAGGATAAATTAACCTAGAAATGCTTGAAGCATGTGCTGATGAATATATGTTTTGTAGACTCATAGTTCTAAGGAGAAGGTTGCTAGGTCACAATTTTGCTGCCAACTATCGTGGTTGCATAAATTATAGTTGGCCTCTTCGTATAAATTATATTATTCTTTCCTTATTTCACACTTGAAGTTGTGATTTTGATGTAGCAACTTTAGATGGTGAATGCCTAGTAATTTGTCATGAAAATCAGCAAAGTTTTCTTGTTGGATCCGTTTTTGCAACAGATGCCAGAGATTGATTGGACTTTTGATTTTGTTTTTTGTAGCTCCATCACGATCATATTGATTATTGAAGTAAGGTTGCGAATGAATTGGCTGCAGAAATGGTTGAACTATGTAATCCATTAATTATTACACAATATACTGCCACGTACATTCTGCTAACATTAAGAGTATTATACATACTATTAAGGTTTAGATTCAGAATATATAATTCCTGCTTCTGCCTTCATACTTGCAAACTTCTTCACTTCCTCAGCTTCAGCATCCCAATCAATTCTTGCAACCAACACACACAACCCCCCTACGCTGGTAAAACTCCCTGCCTAAAACCCTAACAAAAGCCCAGAAACTCCCTACCCTACTCTAAAACAAAGCACCATAGCCAACGGTAACCCTACAGCGTAAAACCCTAACACACTACTCATACTCAACCAAGTCTTTGATGTCCCTCTAAAAACCCCAGCACAAGCTACCAATGGAAAATTAAACACCTCAACCATAGCCATTATTGCCAAAATTTTCACAACTCCTTCGATAACTCCCTCATCGTTGCTAAACAAAGCACCCCATTTCCCTCTGAACGCAACCATAGCCAATCCCCCAAGCCTGCCTGCGACCACACTCAAACCAAGAGTAACATAAGCCGCGGTGCGTGCGGCTTCAACATTGCCTGTGCCTAGCTCATTGGATACACGGGTCGATGCCCACGTAGCTAATGACACCATGACCCCATCCAATAGGTAATCAAAATTGAGCACTAGGGTTAAAACCGCTACGCTTTGTTGTGCATTCTCCCTGATAATAATATTAAAATCTCGTAGCACCACCACTCGAGGCATCCAGTGAAGCAACATTGTGTCGATAAAGTCAACAAATGAATCCAATCACTCCATTTTTGGTCCAAGCACCCTTCTTTAATATCCTTTTCGGTTGTGAGCACGCATATAGCTAGCATGATTGTTAAGCTTAGGTCAGTTAGCCCGATAGCCAATGCGACGCCATCATGGACCTTAACCTTTGAAAGAAATATGTTGAAGGGGACATGGAATGCTAGTGAGAGGCCTGAACTAAACATTATTGGTTGTGTTTTACCTTGAGAGCTTAAATAGGCCTTTAGTGGGGAAAGAAATGAGGTTACTGCAAGATCAGGGAGAAGATAAAGTACGTATCTTTTAGCAACAGCTGTACTATCTCGTTGTTGGCCAAAAAGGGTGAGAATTTTGTCCATATGAAGCCATAGTAATGCTATAGGGAGGCTTGTGATGAGAAGTAAGATTGTGGTCATGAAGAGAGTTTTGTGTGAGAGTTTTGTGTAGGAGTTTTGGGTTCTTTGCACCATGAGCTTGGCCACAAATTGGTTCCATGGCCCAACAAAGGCCATCGAGGATCGAGTAGCCGGCAACGCTTGTTGGGAGGGGGAGTCGATCCACGGAACAATGCTCGCGACAAAACCCAAATCACGCAAAAGTACAATCACGCAATTAAATGACGAAAGACAATATAAATTAAAAATGCAGGAATAAGAAAACAATCAATCACAAACAAGATAGATTTGTTAACGAGGTTCACCCACGGTATGGTTAGTCCCCGGCAGAGCGGAATCTGCAAACGTCTACTATACTTGAATAAAGTTTACACACAAGAACAACCCTAGGAGATTTCTCTCAAATCTCTCTATACAAATCTCTCTTAGCCTTTGCCTCTTGTGATGATACTTGTGATTGATGCAAAATGCCTCACTCATAAGATGTGCTTTTATAGCACCTAGGACAATGTCACTATCTAACAAAGTCACCACCTATCATTGTCATCACCTAACAATGTCATGGATGTCAAAAATAACATCTAACAAAGTCACCACCTATCATTGTCATCACCTAACAATGTCATGGATGTCAAAAGTAGCACCTAACAAAGTCACCACCTATCATTGTCATCACCTAACAATGTCATGCATGTCAAAAGGTGGCACCTAACAAAGTCACCACCTATCATTGTCATCACCTAACAATGTCATGCATGTCAAAAGGTGGCACCTAACCATAGACTTTAATTTGCATCAATTTTCAACAAACTCCACCTTGATGCAAATTCATCACAATCTCGACATTGTCCCACTTGGAGTAATTTTTTTTTGGCTTGATTCTCGCATTAGTAAACTTCACACGATTCCGCTGCTGCTCTCTCCTCATTAAATTTTCATGGAGAGATTCACCAATCTGCAACAGAGATTCAGCTTATCTCTGTCTACTATTTTGGTGAACATATCCGCCGGATTCTTTTCTCCCGCGATCTTCTGCAGTGTCAACTCACCATCTTCTAACGCCATGCGTATGAAGTGGTACCGCACCTTGATATGCTTCGTCCGAGAATGATATGCTGCATTCTTTGCCAAATGTATTGCACTTTGACTGTCGCTCCACAAGGTATTGAAGTCTTGCTTCTTACTCAACTTTTCGAGTAACCCTTGTAGCCATATCATCTCTTTGCTGGCTTCCGTGATCGCCACGTACTCAGCCTCCGTAGTTGACAATGCTACCACTTTTTGCAGTTGAGATATCCAACTTACCGCTGTTCCCCCAACTGTAAATACGTATCCCGTTGTGCTCTTCCCACTATCTCGATCACCCGAGTAGTCCGCATCAACGTAACCTTGCACCTTTAGAGAGTCGCCCCCAAAACATAAGCAGTGACTAGACGTACCCTTAAGATACCTCAAAATCCACTTCACCGCATTCCAATGCTCCTTCCCCGGGTTTTGCATATACCGGCTCACAACTCCCACTGCATGTGCAATATCTGGTCTCGTACTCACAATTGCATACATTAAACTCCCCACCGCAGAAGCACAAGATACTCTTGCCATCTCGTCTTTCTGCTCTTGAGTTGTAGGGCAAAACTCCTTCATGAGTTTGAAATGTTTTGCTAAAAGCGTACTCACCGGTTTTGACTTGTCCATGTTGAACCGCTTCAAAACCTTCTCGATATAGTCATTTTGCGATAACCACAGCTTCCGCTGCTTCCTATCTCGAACGATCTTCATGCCCAAAATTTGTTTGGCCGCTCCCAAATCTTTCATGGAAAACTTTTCAGCCATCATCTTCTTCAGACTTTGAATTTTCTCGAAATTCGGACCCGCTACCAACATATCATCTACATAGAGTGACAGAATGATATAGTCTCCATCATCAGAAGTCTGAATATAGACACAGTGATCTGACTCACCACGCACAAATCCCGTCTCTAGCATGAACTGATCGAATTTGAGATACCACTGCCTTGGAGCTTGCTTAAGGCCGTACAAGCTCTTTCGCAGTTTACACACCATAGATTCTTTTCCCTTCATCTCGTATCCCGGTGGCTGCATCATATAGATCTCCTCCACCAAATCTCCATGAAGGAACGCGGCCTTCACATCAAGCTGCTCCAAGTGCAGATCCTCCACCGCCACAATACTAAGGATCACCCGAATTGATGTCATTTTCACCATAGGGGAAAATATCTCTTGATAGTCAATTCCTTGCTTTTGCGCATATCCCTTGACTACCAAGCGAGCTTTGTACCGCTTCACACCATCGGCCTCATCTTTTATCCTGTACACCCACCTATTCAGCAACGCTTTTCGACCTTTGAGTAGCTTCACTAGGTCCCACGAGCGGTTCTTCTTCAAAGAATCCATCTCCTCATCCATAGCTCGCTCCCACTGTTTACTAGCACCGTCCTGCGTCGCCTCTTCAAGGGATTCAGGCTCTCCCGAATCCGTGTACAAAATGAAGTCGGTCACAAGTTTTTCAGGTAGTCTCCTTTCTCTCGTAGATCTCCTCAAAACTGGTACATTTGGTTGCTGAACATGGTCGCCATCATGTTCTTGAAGCTGATCCTGCACTGTAGCTTCCTCCATGTTTTGATCCCCACTTGAAGACACCTGATTGTTCTTTTGAGTTCCGTCTAACTCCACGAACTCAGATACAACACCATCTTTGGCTTGCTTTTCTTCTCTATATAAGTGCTGCTCATCAAAGACAACGTTCCGGCTTCGTATTACTTTCTTACTTGTGTAATCCCACAGCCGATATCCGAACTCGTCTCCACCATACCCGATGAAAGCACACTTCTTAGATTTGGAGTCAAGCTTACTCCTTTCTGCCTTATCAATCAAAGAATACGCGATACAGCCAAATACTTTAAGGTGCGAATAGTTGACCGGTTTACCCGACCAAATTTCTTCTAGAATGCCTCCATCAAGCGCGCTTGCCGGGTTTCTGTTGATCAGATACACAGCAGCATCGACCGCTGCTGCCCATAAGAATTTTGGCAGATTCGCATCCAAGGTCATGCTTCGCACTCGCTCTAGGATCGTTCTGTTCATCCTTTCAGCGATTCCATTCTGTTGTGGCGTCCCAGGTACCGTCTTCAACCAATGAATACCCTTTTTCGAGCAAAACTCCTCGAACTCTTGGGTGCAGTATTCCCCGCCATTATCGGAGTTTAGGCATTTAACCTTCATCTCCGTTTGGTTCTCCACCTGCGCACTCCAGTGTTTGAAGATGCCAAACACATCGGACTTTTTCTTCATCGCGTACACCCATGTCTTCCGACTTGTATCATCGATGAACGTCACGAAATACCGATTTCCTCCATAAGACTCCACCGAGGCCGGACCCCACACGTCCGTATGCACCATCTCCAGTTTCTTGGTCTTTTTCGCTACGCCACCAATTTGAAATCTGAGCGCGCTTTGCTTCCCACAAACGCAGCTCTCGCAAAACCCCAACTCCACCTTTTCAGCCCCGAAAGAACTCCCTTAGCTTGAAGAATTTTCATGTTCTTCTCGCTGAGGTGTCCCAATCTTTTATGCCACAACGAAGTCTCGGAATCTTTCTCCGAACTTGCCGTCAATGCAACCGAGCCTTCGCTGCTCCCATTGAATGAGTACAACGAACCGCTCAGCTTGTCCCTTGCGACCACCAACGACCCTTTGGAAATCTTCCATTGAGAATTCCCAAACGTTGTAGTAAACCCTTCGTTGTCTAGCTGACTTGTGGAAATCAAGCTTTTTTTCAAATCCGGAATGTGACGAGCATTCTTCAATTTGATTTGACCACCTCCTGATGGTTGCAAGATAATCGTCCCCTTTCCAACGATCTTACACGATTGACCGTTTCCCACCGTCACATGTCCAAGATCGCCCTGAACATACTCGCTAAAGTGGTGTCTGCCCGAAGTGCAATGAAAAGAAGCCCCTGAATCTAGGAACCAAGTATCCGCCTTTGTGTTCTCGCTCGCCGATAGACAAAGACCTTGTTCTCCTTGTTCTTGTGTAGACACCACATTCGCTTCCTTTTCATCCGTCTTCTCATCTGAGCCTTTCTTCGGAAGTTTACATTCACTTCTTCTGTGGCTCTTCTTTCCGCAATTCCAACAGGCGCCTTGAATTTTTCCTTGAGATTTACCTCGGCTTTTAGACTTGCCCTTTTTCCACTTTCCCCTTTCCATTGTTCTGCCACGATTCTCCACCGAAAGTGCAGAAGTTCCAGAACTCCCACTTACGGACTTTCTTCGCATCTCATCGTTTAATATGCAGCTTACCGCATCATTAAACGTGAGAATCCCCGAGATAGAGTTGCTAACCGCCATCACTAGGTTCTCCCAACTCTCTGGCAACGAACATAGGAACAGTAGGGCTCAAATCTTGTCACGCCCCGCTTCCCAAAAATGTGGAATACGGGAAGCGACGAAGGCCAGCCGTGCTACCTATGGTAAGGAAAAGTCCTACCATAGTCACATAAGGCTGTCTAGATTAACCTGTCAAAAATAAAATCCAATACCAAAAGAAATAATACTGATAATCATGCTGCAATGAAACCACAAGAAATCCTAAAATGGGTCTACTAGATAATTGATGCAATTAAAGATCCAAAAACAAAAGATTCGGAATAAAATAAAATCCGAAAGAGATACAAAAGTCCTAATGTCCCATAAGGGCGCACAAGCTAAAAGCTAAAAGTAAAGGAGAATAAACCTACGATTACTGATCTTCAGCAAGGTCCTGGTAGCCGTTCTGATCATGCTCAGCCTGCAGATCTGACTCTAAACCTGAGATGGCAAATCTCAGGGATGTCAGAACATCCCAGCAAGTACGCAACGTACAAAGAGTGTGTAGCATAAAAACAAGAATATATAAAAGTGAAGCCCGGTGCACAAGAAAGCATGTATATAAGTAATTAAATGCATTAACACTATGAAACATGTATGTAAGGGATCAGGTCATAACCTAACCGGCCACTAAAGGGTAAACTATCCTATCGTAAGCTTGAGTGTGTGCGTCAACCTCTGCAGGAGTATTCCTAACCCAAGAATGGTACCCTAGGGGCTAGGAAATACGGGCCCAACTGTGGAATGAACAAGAGACCGCTATAGCCCGGTACGAGCTGTAATCATGTGACCGCTATAGCTCGGTACGAGCTGTAATCATGTGACCGCTATAGCCCGGTACGAGCTGTAATCATGTGACCGCTATAGCCCGGTACGAGCTGCCGGCATGAGACTCCTGAGATCCTGTTGTACAACGCACACTCAAACTACCCCAACACCCACGTATGTATAGTTGCTATGGTAAATATTAAAATCACTAATTAAGAATGCTGAAAAGACAGGAACTTGCAGTATGGTAAAAGTATGGAATTAAAACTAGTGAACAGTGGTGTCATGGCATGTAGTACAGCATTCTAATTAATGATTTCACAAAAAAATAAATAATAAAGATCATGAATAAGCATGTCAAATCAAGGTGTTCTATACATGTAATCAACATGAGTCTCGAATGTGCATAAATCATGTAAAAGAATTCATGTGCATAATATTCATGTCATAGCATTACATAAAGAAAAAGCAAGCAGCAGTCAGCAATGTATATTAGCAAGTGTTCCGATAAGGACAGATGATAAGACTGTGAAAGAAACCTCTTTCCTCTAATATCCAAACTTATACAGGCTAAGAACTAATTTAGATAATTGTCGATATTGCATCGACAGAAAGAAAAGAGCAAGGGTACTTGCCTGAGGATAGCGATCACGAAAACGATGTACGAAAATGCAGGCACGATCTCAGCTAAGGTGCGACTTTGGATCTGAGTTATATGATCCGCCTAGATAAATTTCATCGATTTAAATTATAAGTATCTACATACAAAATTGTCACACAAAATTATTTCAATTTAGGGTTTGATACAAATTTTCCCTATTCAATTGCTCGCTGATTTCATACCATTTTATTCATTTATTTATTTTTTTTCTCCTTTTTTTTTCCAGAACAGAACAGAATAGGGATCAAGAGTGCTTACAGGGGGAAATCGTTGCAGTTGCTAGGGTTCGGATGGTCCAAGGTCGAGTCGAGAGCACCCAGATCTGGAGATGGGAGCGGCCGCGAGGCGAAGACGAGGCTGCGTCGCTGTGAGGTCTTACGGTGTTGCTGCAGGGAAGTGATGATGAGGCTGAAGGAGATCTGCGTGATGGCGTCGTCGAAAGGGGGATTTCCAGCGAGGGAGCGACGAGGGCTTGCGTTGGGTTCGGGGAGATGGGTTGTTGCGGTCGGGGCTCGGGGTTGTAGTCGGGGTGGAGAAGAGAGAGAAGGAGGAGAAGGGGAGTGAAGATCGAGGTCGGGGAGAAAGCGGCGACGGCGCGGCGAAGGTTAGGGTTAGGGTTTCGTGGGTGAGGGACGAGCGGCGGGGAAAGAAAGAGAGAGAGAGATGCGGGTATGAGAGAGGGAGAGGGAGAGAGAGAGATTAAGTTGTGTGTGTGTGTATATATAAATTATTTTATAAATAAAGATAGATATCTTTAATTGGTTGCATTTAGAGATTCGGTGCAGATTTTCTCGTTCTCATTTTAACAGTAAACAGATACGAAAAATATTATTTTGCTGTCGCTAAGAAAATATTATTTATATAATATAAAAACTGAATATTTTCCATATCAAAATTTTTTACAGAGAAAAAATCTAAATTAAATATTTTAGCGGCCAAATAAAAATTCAAAAATTTGGGGAAAGAATCTTGATAAACTTTTGATTTAAGCCTTCAAATAGGGTTGTTACATCCTACCCACCTTACAAAAAATTTCGTCCTCGAAATTGGAAGGACGACTACAAGATCAAGAAAACAGGTGTGGGTACTTTTGACGAATCGTGTCCTCGCGCTCCCAAGTAGATTCCCCGCGAGAACGTCCGCCCCAAGATACAAGAACTAAAGGGATGATCTTGTTTCTCAAAACCTTCTCCTTATGGTCGACAATAGCTGTAGGTTGCTCTTCATACGAGAGATCGGTGCTCAAGGTTAATTCAGAGTGATCGAGAACATGACTGTCATCGCGAACGTACCGACGCAACTGTGATACATGGAATACGTCGTGCACACCAGCCAAAGAAAGTGGTAAGGCCAATCTGTAAGCCACTGCTTCAACGCGTTCTACAATCTTGAATGGTCCAATAAATCGAGGACTGAGTTTCCCACGACTACCGAATCTAATCACTCCTCGAGTCGGCGAAATCTTAAGGAAGGCATGCTCTCCTACTCCAAACTCGAGAGGTCTTCGACTAGTATCTGCCCAGCTCTTCTGACGATCATGTGCTGTCTTGATACGGTCCCTGATCAACTGGACCTTCTCAACTGTTTGGGTTACGAGCTCCGGTCCTAATAATCTTCGCTCACCCACATCATCCCAGCAAAGTGGAGAACGACATTTACGTCCGTAAAGTGCCTCGAACGGTGCCATCTGGATACTCGCCTGATAGTTGTTATTGTACGAGAATTCCACCAAGTGAAGATGATCCTCCCATGATCCCTTGAAATCTAGCATACAGGCTCTCAACATATCTTCTAGTATCTGTATCGTACGTTCAGACTGTCCGTCAGTCTGGGGATGGTAAGCTGTGCTGTAGCGAAGACGAGTGCCTAAACTCTCTTGTAAGCTTCTCCAGAAATGTGAGAGGAATCTCGTGTCTCGGTCCGATACTATAGTGATAGGCACCCCATGCAACCGTACGATCTCTTGCATATACTTCTCTGCCAATGTCTCCGTCGATTGTCCCACTCGAAAGGGTAGAAAATGGGCCGCCTTTGTGAGACGGTCGACGATGACCCAAATAGCATTATTGCCCTTAGGACTCCGTGGTAAAGCTGTCACGAAGTCCATAGTGATGTGTTCCCACTTCCACTGGGGAATGGGAAGTGGTTGCAATAGGCCGGCCACTCGCTGATGTTCGGTCTTCACCTGCTGGCACACTAAGCACTTCGACACATAGAGGGCAATCTCTCTCTTCATGCCATTCCACCAAAAGTGTTGTTTAACGTCCCTATACATCTTGGTACCACCCGGGTGCACCGAATAAGCTGAACCGTGTGCTTCCTTCAACACTTCCTCTCGAACGTCGCCCTTTGGCACGCATAATCGACTGCCGAATCTTAAAGAGCCATCTTCGTGTATCAATAGGTCTGTTCTCAATCCTGCCTCTACTAACCCGCGGAGTTTCTGCAATTGCGGGTCCCCAGTCTGTGCAGCTTTAATACGATCAACTAATGAAGACTGCACCTGTAGTTGCCAATATTGTCCGGGCGTCCCCTGCTCAACCACTTCTAGATTGAGCCTTCGAAATTCATCAATGAGTTCCTTCTGGCCAGTCAACCACATCGCTGTTGGTCTCCGACTGAGAGCATCCGGTACCACATTTACTTTCTCGGGATGATATTTCAAATCGATATCATAATCAGCCATGAACTCCAACCACCTACGCTGTCTCATATTTAGCTCCTTCTGCGTGAATACATATTTCAAGCTCTTATGGTCCGTAAAAATTTCCACTCGTTCTCCCAAAAGATAATGCCTCCAAATTTTCAAAGCAAAGATTACAGCGGCCAACTCTAAATCGTGAGTTGGGTAATTCTTC
Organism: Agapanthus africanus; assembly: GCA_030015575.1. NCBI lineage: Eukaryota > Viridiplantae > Streptophyta > Magnoliopsida > Asparagales > Amaryllidaceae > Agapanthus > Agapanthus africanus. Next base: position 51,614,027 of record CM057350.1, on the reverse strand, counting down.
TCGTGCGTCCTCAGTTGACGCGAGGCATAAGCGACAACACTCCCACGTTGCATCAAGACACAGCCTAGTCCCTTACCGGAAGCGTCGCTATGAATCACCAGTCCTCCTGTCCCATCTGGTACGGTCAATATGGGTGTGGTTGTGAGTTTCTCCTTCAATAATTCGAACGCTCGGTTGCACTCTTCTGACCATACGAATGGTATCCCCTTTCGAGTAAGTCTTGTCAATGGCTCAGCCGCTCGTGCAAAATCTTTAACAAATCTGCGGTAGTAGCCTGCGAGTCCCAAGAAAGTTCTAATCTCTGCTACTGACTTCGGTGCTGGCCAATCCTTCACTGCTTCAATCTTCGCCGGATCTACTGATATACCGTCTCCAGAAACGATGTGGCCCAAAAATTGAACTTGTTCAAGCCAAAACTCGCATTTACTAAGCTTGGCGTAAAACTTTTCTTGTCTCGGTATCTGCAACACGATCCTCAAATGCTTGGCATGCTCCTCCTTGCTTTTGGAGTACACAAGAATGTCTTCGATGAAAACTACGACAAACTGATCAAGGTACTGGGAGAAAACTCGGTTCATTAAATCCATGAACACGGCTGGGGCATTAGTAACACCGAATGGCATTACCAAGAATTCATAATGACCGTATCGAGTTCTGAAGGCTGTCTTGCATACATCCTCCACTTTAACACGAACTTGATGGTACCCCGACCGAAGGTCCAACTTAGAGAACACTCGAGCACCACACAGTTGATCGAACAAATCATCGATCCGAGGTATAGGGTACTTGTTTTTAATCGTAACCCGGTTCAACTCTCGGTAGTCGATGCACATGCGTAACGAGCCATCCTTCTTCTTTACTAGTAAAACTGGAGCGCCCCACGGAGAAGTACTCGGGCGAATGAATCCTTTGCTGAGGAGGTCTTCTATCTGCTTCTTCAATTCCGCTAATTCAACTGGTGCCATCCTGTAGGGTGACTTAGAAATTGGTGCCGTTCCTGGCAATAATTCTATCGAAAACCCTAAAGCACGAGGCGGGGGTAAGCCGGGTAAGTCCTCAGGAAAGACGTCCAAAAATTCCCGAACTACGACCGGTGCCGAACTCATATCAACCTCCATTGATGCCAGTATGTCGCACGTCGGCTTTGCTCTAAACTTTATGGGTCCCAGAGATTTATTCCCTCCAATGAACACGAACTCTGGGTGGTTAGGAATGCGAAAGTTTACAGTTTTAGTCCTACAATCAATATGTGCGTGAAAGGTGCCCAACCAATCCATTCCTAAGACGACATCATAACTACCAGTCCCAATCAACAGGAAATCTGCGAAAAGCTCTCTGCCGCAAATCACAACTGGACAAAGCTTGCACTCTAGGTTAGTGGTAACTACCCCATTTCCAGTGTGAATGTCCCAACCTCTAGTCAGTGTTTTGTGTGCAATAGAATGTGTCGTGGCAAAATCCAAAGACATAAAACAATGCGAAGCTCCGGAATCGAAAAGTGCTCTAGCAGGAACAGAACAAATTAGAACGGTACCTGATACGACATCCTCCGATGCTTCCGCCTGCTCAGCTGTCAGTATAAAGGCCCGTCCTTGTCCACGACCTGTGTTTCCTCGCCTCTGCTCAAAAAGTTGCTCCTGAGGGACAAGTCCTTTCTGAGGTTGGTTGCGCTCTGCTCTCCTTGGACAACTCCCAATCTGATGGTCACTAGCACCACAAATCAGACATAGACCCTTAGCGCGGCGGCAATTTCTCTCGACGTGTCCCGGTATCCGACAGTATCCACAAACCGTAGATTCCCGTTGTGGTGGGGTTGCGGTATGCTTCATCTGAACTCCTCCATGCTGTCTAACTGGAATCCTCCCTGAAGTTTGATTCACGGGCCGTTTGAATCTTCCATTCTGAAGTTTCTTCCTCTTATCCATAACTGTCTCAATTCTGCGGGCCGCATTTAATATCTCTGAATAAGTTCTCAGATCATGTGAAGCTAACTTCTCCTGTATTTCCAGAGTGAGACACTGTAAGAATCTTCTAGCCCTATCCTCTTCCTGGGCTACCATTGAAGGAGCAAAACGACTGAGTCGGATGAACTCGGCCGCTACCTCGTCCACTGTGCGATCTCTCTGACGAAGATTGATAAATTGATGTTCCATTTCGATCCTGGCCGATTTAGGGAAGAATTTCTCAAGGAAAGCCGTAGAGAAATCAGTCCATGTAATCGGTTTCTCCAACCTGTTCTCTTCTGCGAGCCACCAAATTCTAGCAATATCCTGCAGTTGAATCTTGACTATATCCACTCTGTCCTCTTCAGGAACCCGGGCGGCTGACAGCAAATTCCCCATGTCGACAACCCACTGCTCGGCATCCAGTGGTCCGCCTGCGCCAGTGAAAACTGCCGGCTGTAGTCTCCTGAAATCGGCGACGCTGCCCGGACGTCTACCTTCACGAACGTCAGCCACCTTGTTCAAGGCCGCAGTAGCGGTCTGCTGAGAAGCAAGTAGGCCCCCTTGTAGTAATTCGGTCTGCTGCTGTTGGCTCTCCAGCATGCCACGTATAACTCCAAGCAGTGCAGTATTGTTGTCACGTCTCCCATATACTCGCAAATTTTCTTCGTCCATGATTCTGAAGTCAAAACGAACGACGAGATTTAGCAACGAAAACGAGGTTTAAATTCAAAATATTAAAACTGAGTGAAGCAAAGAGATAATGAAATAATCAACTCAAGAAATACAGATCAAGTGTAGGACTCTAAGTTACTCATACAGAATACCGTATTGTATCCATGCCGCGGTACATGGGCACAATATCGTAACTCTATGTAAGTCACCCGAATCCTACGGTCAGAGTCAACGGAATGTGCAGCATGACATACTGGGGAAAACCTAGACATGTGTTTCTAACCTAAAAGGTCGGTAGAACCAAGACTAACTTGAAGTCAACCTGGGCTCTGATACCAACAAAACCTTGTCACGCCCGCTTCCCAAAAATGTGGAATACGGGAAGCGACGAAGGCCAGCCGTGCTACCTACGGTAAGGAAAAGTCCTACCATAGTCACATAAGGCTGTCTAGATTAACCTGTCAAAAATAAAATCCAATACCAAAAGAAATAATACTGATAATCATGCTGCAATGAAACCACAAGAAATCCTAAAATGGGTCCACTAGATAATTGATGCAATTAAAGATCAAAAAACAAAAGATTCGGAATAAAATAAAATCCGAAAGAGATACAAAAGTTCTAATGTCCCATAAGGGCGCACAAGCTAAAAGCTAAAAGTAAAGTAGAATAAACCTACGATTACTGATCTTCAGCAAGGTCCTGGTAGCCGTTCTGATCCTGCTCAGCCTGCAGATCTGACTCTAAACCTGAGATGGCAAATCTCAGGGATGTCAGAACATCCCAGCAAGTACGCAACGTATAAAGAGTGTGTAGCATAAAAACAAGAATATATAAAAGTGAAGCCCGGTGCACAAGAAAGCATGTATATAAGTAATTAAATGCATTAACACTATGAAACATGTATGTAAGGGATCATGTCATAACCTAACCGGCCACTAAAGGGTAAACTATCCTATCGTAAGCTTGATTGTGTGCGTCAACCTCTGCAGGAGTATTCCTAATCCAAGAGTGGTACCCCAGGGGCTAGGAAACACGGGCCCAACTGTGGAATGAACAAGAGACCGCTATAGCCCGGTACGAGCTGTAATCATGTGACCGCTATAGCCCGGTACGAGCTGTAATCATGTGACCGCTATAGCCCGGTACGAGCTGCCGGCATGGGACTCCTGAGATCCTGTTGTACAACGCACACTCAAACTACCCCAACACCCACGTATGTATAGTTGCTATGGTAAATATTAAAATCACTAATTAAGAATGCTGAAAAGACAGCAACTTGCAGTATGGTAAAAGTATGGAATTAAAACTGGTGAACAGTGTAGTCATGGCATGTAGTACAGCATTCTAATTAATGATTTCACAAAAAAATAAATAATAAAGATCATGAATAAGCATGTCAAATCAAGGTGTTCTATACATGTAATCAACATGAGTCTCGAATGTGCATAAATCATGTAAAAGAATTCATGTGCATAATATTCATGTCATAGCATTACATAAAGAAAAAGCAAGCAGCAGTCAGCAATGTATATTAGCAAGTGTTCCGATAAGGACAGATGATAAGACTGTGAAAGAAACCTCTTTCCTCTAATATCCAAACTTATACAGACTAAGAACTAATTTAGATAATTGTCGATATTGCATCGACAGAAAGAAAAGAGCAAGGGTACTTGCCTGAGGATAGCGATCACGAAAACGATGTACGAAAATGCAGGCACGATCTCAGCTAAGGTGCGACTTTAGATCTGAGTTATATGATCCGCCTAGATAAATTTCATCGATTTAAATTATAAGTATCTACATACAAAATTGTCACACAAAATTATTTCAATTTAGGGTTTGATACAAATTTTCCCTATTCAATTGCTCGCTGATTTCATACCATTTTATTCATTTATTTATTTATTTATTCTCCTTTTTTTTCCAAAACAGAACAGAATAGGGATCAAGAGTGCTTACAGGGGGAAATCGTTGCAGTTGCTAGGGTTCGGATGGTCCAAGGTCGAGTCAAGAGCATCCAGATCTGGAGATGGGAGCGGCCGCGAGGCGAAGACGAGGCTGCGTCGCTGTGAGGTCTTACGGTGTTGCTGCAGGGAAGTGATGATGAGGCTGAAGGAGATCTGCGTGATGGTGTCATCGAAAGAGGGGGATTTCCAGCGAGGGAGCGACGAGGGCTTGCGTTGGGTTCGGGGAGATGGGTTGTTGCGGTCGGGGCTCGGGGTTGTAGTCGGGGTGGAGAAGAGAGAGAAGGAGGAGAAGGGGAGTGAAGATCAAGGTCGGGGAGAAAGCGGCGACGGCGCGGCGCGGCGAAGGTTAGGGTTAGGGTTTCGTGGGTGAGGGACGAGCGGCGGGGAAATAAAGAGAGAGAGAGATGCGGGTATGAGAGAGGGAGAGAGAGAGATTAAGTTGTGTGTGTGTGTATATATAAATTATTTTATAAATAAAGATAGATATCTTTAATTGGTTGCATTTAGAGATTCGGTGCAGATTTTCTCGTTCTCATTTTAACAGTAAACAGATACGAAAAATATTATTTTGCCGTCGCTAAGAAAATATTATTTATATAATATAAAAACTGAATATTTTCCATATCAAAATTGTTTACAGAGAAAAAATCTAAATTAAATATTTTAGCGGCCAAATAAAAATTCAAAAATTTGGGGAAAGAATCTTGATAAACTTTTGATTTAAGCCTTCAAATAGGGTTGTTACAAATCTCGTCTTCAAAGATGATTGAAACGGACTCAAGTTGGCTTCTCACACTGTTGAACTTGTTCAGATGCTCTATCACCGAACCATTCTCTACCATCTTCATGTTGAAAAGCTTCTTCATCAAAAATATTTTATTTGATGTCGATGGCTTCTCATACAACTTCGCTAACGTCGTCATTAGCACCTTAGTTGTTTTCTTCTTTGAGATATTAAAGGCCACATGTGGAGTCAACGACAATCTGATCGTTGCCAAAGCTTTCCTATCCAAAAGGTTCCACTCATCATCGGTCATCTTCTCGGGCTTTTCTCCTAGCAACGGAAGATATAGATCCTTTTGGTATAGACAGTCTTCTAACTGCATGCGCCACCAACCAAAATTGTGACCGTTGAATTTCTCGATTCTTATCTTATCCTCTGCCATCTTTCGCCTGTATCGCAGCAAACCCGACTTCCTCCTAGATCTGAACCAACGCCTTCAAAACTATAATCTAAGAAAGTGGGGAAGAGGACACAAGCGTCGTTACCCACCGTTACCTAGATTATAGAATTGAAGAACCCTAGGTTCTCTTAACCTTGCTCTGATACCAGTTGTTGGGAGGGGGAGTCGATCCACGAAACAATGCTCGCGACAAAACCCAAATCACGCAAAAGTACAATCACGCAATTAAACGACAAAAGACAATATAAATTAAAAATGCAGGAATAAGAAAACAATCAATCACAAACAAGATAGATTTGTTAACGAGGTTCACCCATCGTATGGCTAGTCCCCGGCAGAGCGGAATCTGCAAACGTCTACTATACTTGAATAAAGTTTATACACAAGAACAACCCTAGGAGATTTCTCTCAAATCTCTCTATACAAATCTCTCTTAGCCTTTGCCTCTTGTGATGATACTTGTAATTGATGCAAAATGCCTCACTCATAAGATGTGCTTTTATAGCACCTAGGACAATGTCACTATCTGACAAAGTCACCACCTATCATTGTCATCACCTAACAATGTCATGGATGTCAAAAATAGCACCTAACAAAGTCACCACCTATCATTGTCATCACCTAACAATATCATGGATGTCAAAAGTAGCACCTAACAAAGTCACCACCTATCATTGTCATCACCTAACAATGTCATGCATGTCAAAAGGTGGCACCTAACAAAGTCACCACCTATCATTGTCATCACCTAACAATGTCATGCATGTCAAAAGGTGACACCTAACCATAGACTTTAATTTGCATCAATTTTCAACAACGCTGGCTAAGGTGAAGCCAAGCGTTCCAGCAGTTACTTGTAGCTCACCAAGTCGACCAAGAAATGCGGCGGTGATTGCAGTTTTTGCAAACCATATTGAGTTCATTGGTGTTAAAGGGAGGGTGAGCCTCTTTTGCCTCTTGAGCTCTGAGAGAATGGTGCATTTTGAGAAGAAAGATGGCGGTGACATAACTAGGGTCTGAGGCTACTAATGCAATGGGAGGAGAAATACATTTGGTTTAGATTGGTAGTGAACCAGCCAGGAGTAGTTGTGGGTTGGTGAATATCCAATAGTGCTATACTAGATATGGATGTTTATTAAATGTGTAGTCAAGTAGTTGAGTATGAGAAGGAATTACAACCACAATGTTATGGGATGCATGTTTAGCAAATAAGGTTCAAATGGTCCCGCGGTCAATACTACCTTTATTTGCCTTTCCATAGATATCCTATCACTTTGTGACAAGCAAAAGGAAATTAGGAAGGGAGTACGATTTTTTTTGTTTGGCTTCGGAAACTGAAGAAACGAAACCTGTCCACTTCCCATGGCACTATGCTAATAATATCTTATATCGTTTCATGATGTTGGGTTCAACTTGTAAAAGGCCCTCCCACAATAACCTGACGGACGTATGATGTGGTATTTGCAGATAGAAATGATAGTGATAGTAAATAGTGCCGGTTATGTTGTTCACGTTTCCTGAAATCATATTTTGTGATTGCCTTTTTTTTTTCTAATGCCCGTGGGTACCATACTGATATCTCAGAACCATCAATCTCTCTCCTTCCTTACCTTTGCCTAGCTAGCTAAAGTGGAATGATTATATACTTCAAATAAACCTTTGATCTTCTAGAAAGAATTATATTTTATTAAATGGTAAAATTTATAAGAAAAAAATACTTCAAAATACATCCCAATACTCCTCTTGCATAAGGTTGTCACGGCTTCGTAATGATATATATTGATATGAAAATTGATTCTAATTTATGTTTTGTTTTTATTTTGATTACTTGTTCATATTGATGCATGTTGTTCAATTATGCATTCTTTGGTTATAATGCTATAGATGCGTGCTGTTTTCAACTTCCAAGAAATTGATATCATGATTAAGTATTTACATCAGAGCAGATATAGTTTAGAAAAGGTTTCGATTACAATTAAAGATTGTTGGTTTTCTTCTCAAATACATCTTTTGTAGCACAGGCCCATTGGGCTAGTTGGATTTAGAGCCGGAGACCAAACTGTTTAGCCCGAATTAATTTGGACCATGGCAGTCTCATGGGGGCACAAATTTGACATCAAGTAGAGATTTGTAATCCCTGATTTTGCTTCAAATCATGTTATCCAACTTGATAATTCGTATTGCTGATTCAATCCTCTTTATCTATTTACAGAAGAGGTGATCTTAGTATGGTTTTGTTTGAATCACTATTCATCTAACAAGCTCTTCATCAAAATCCCATTTGTATTGATTGCATTTATAAAGAGTCTCCATTTACGCAGTTGTTCGAGTGCATCACATGCATTGATGAATCTAAAAGTACACCGAATAAAGTTACTGCCTCTCGCAACTCTCAGGCATGAGACAAGACGATGTGATGCAACATTTCAAATCAGGGCTGGCATAGCTTTGGGTGAGGTTGAATGAATTCAAAAGATGTTATCCTGATGATGGAAGTCGGAGTAAGATCCTACTGGCATGAAAAGAAAATTCAGTTGCATGGAAGGCAGCACAGAGTACCTACTGTGGTACTTGTTCACATGGTATCATTCCTTTTATTCAAGATTGGACTGACAATGGTTTCTCGTTTCTACTCATATGCGGCTCTTGAGTCTTTAGAAGCCTATCGATCTCCATTGCAAAATGATAATCACATCATTTCCCATCCTATAGTTTTCAGTTACATGTGGAATTTACTAATATGAACATATCGTTGCCTGATTATTATCGCCTTTTGTTTGCTGTCTATTTGGAATTGATTCTGCTGCTGATGGTGATGGTGATGGTGATGGTGTCTGGTGCCTTCTAATACTCAAGCATCCCTTGAAACTTACTTCAGACATTTGTAACAGTATCGCCATGTAAAATGCATAGGTCAGTTTCTTGCCATTTTCATATATGTTTGTTTGTCTGGTTCCTGCAACTCCCTATCATGCTCAACTAACTCATCGTTTTTTTGGCCGTTTTGGTTTCAATTTGCTCATTGAGTTAGGACTAGAGAAGACATTATATGGGTTGCTTTCAAATTGGGTTAAATCCTGTTTTTCCTTTTCTTTTTTTTCTTTTTTTTATGGGTCTTAGAAAGGGAAATGGGCAGATGTCCTCTGTTGTCCTGGTGAGAGAACAACTCTGCAGGCAAGAATAATGTGTGTATCGCTGCTTTGAGCTTTTCCATGTAAAATTTTTGGGCCTTGCCTCTTTAGTTTTTACCATTTGCTTGTCTTGTTATTCTTTCTACCATTCAAGTTACATCTACTGATGATTTCATCCTCCTTTTGGCAGGAGAGTATCTTGCACATTGAGAGAGCATGCGGTTATTTAATCCAAGGTCAAATTAAAATCAGAAGTTACTCATTACCCCTATGAATTCTGCGTCCTATATATCCAGTAAGTTTTGTGAGTTTCTTTTTGCTGTTCAGGACGTAGTAATAGTTTCATATATACAATCATGTACAAAGCGATGCATATGTATGAGAACACGTAGTGCAGTTTCAATATCGGATGTTTACCAGTTAACTTACCAAGGATAAAATCACAAAGTTTTAGATACAATAGCTGCCTTACCTTAATATATTCTAATCTCTGGGTCAATGTTAGTAGTTTTTATTGTTAAACATTGAAGCCTCTGGTTCCAAAACTACAGTTTGGTGGTTAATGCTCTGACATAACCCTGTTTTTAAAGTTACTTATATTGAACTTGGAAAGAAATTCTATTGATGTAAATGTGCACTAGCAAAGAATAGATCATACATATGTTTCCACCATCCTTTCTCTTTTTCTATAAATTAAAAAGGGCCGACTTCCATTTTAACCTTATCTTACTTATCTCTATTCTTAATGCTAAACTTTCTATTAAGTTTAGCATTAGCCTTATAGTATCCTTTAGCAACAATTGAAGATTCTGATTAGGTTGTAAGAATAGAAGAAAGGTGATAAAGGATAAGCCAATCAAGGACCTAGCAGTATGGATTTCACTACTAGAATTTTAATCGTGCAAGGAAAAACTTGAAGCATGTATTGATTAATATACCTTTCATAGTTTGTAGGAAAACGTTGTAAGGTGGCAATCACTGACAATCATCGTGGTTGCAAATCGGCCTTCTGGCACAAATTTATATTTTCTTCCTTATTTCACTCTTAAAGCTGTGATTTTGATGCAGCAACTTAGCAACTTTGATAGAAGATGCCTGGTATTTTGTCACAGGAAAATTAGAAAAATTTTGGTTTTGCAACCGTATCCAACATATATTCAGACTTAATTTGGACCTCAAGTATTCTACATACAATTAAGCTTTACATTCAGAATCTATAATTCCCACTTCCCTCTTCATGCTTACCAACTTCTGCACTTCATCAGCTTCAACACCCCAATCAATCCTTGCAACCAACACACACAACAACCCCGCACTTATAAAACTCCCCACCACAAAACCTAACAAAAGCCCACAAACCCCTAACCCTACCCTAAAACAGAGCACCACAGCCAACGGCAATCCTAGAAAATAAAACCCCAATACACTACTCATACCCAACCAAGGCCTTGAAGTTCCTCTGACAATTCCCCCGCATGCTCCCAATGGGAAATTAAACACCTCAACCATAGCCATTATCGCCAAAGTCTTCCCGACTCCGTCAATAACTCCTCCATCATGGCTAAACAAAGCCCCCCATTTTCCTCTCAGTGCGACCATCATTAATCCTCCAATGCCACCCGTAAGCACACTTAGAGAAAGAGAAACGTAAGCTGCAGTGCGCGCGGATACAGTGTCGCCTGCACCTAGCTCGTTCGACACACGGGTTGATGCGCACGTAGCTAATGAAACCATGACCCCATACCATAAGTAATCGAAATTGAGCACTAGGGTTAGAACTGATACACTCTCTTGCGCATTTTGCATTCGCCCTGCCAGTAGTATCAAAATCTCATAGCACCACCACTCGAGGCACCCAACAAAGCAACACTGCATCGATAAAGTTAACAAACGAAACCAATCGCTACGCTTTTGGTCTAAGCATCCTTCTCCGATATCCTTTTCGGTTGTGCAGATATATATCGCTAGCATGATTGTTAAGCTGAGGTCAGATATCCCGATCGCCAATGCGACACCTTCGAGCCCTAAAACCTTTGAAAGCAATATGTTGAACAGGACATGGAATGCTAGTGACATGCCTGAGCTAAACATTATTGGTAGTGTTTTCCCTTGTGAGCTTAAATAGGCTTTAAGTGGGGCGAGAAATGAGGTCACTACAAGATCGGGGAGAAGATAAAATACATATCTTTTGGCAAGGGTTGTAATATCTCTTTGTTGGCCAAAGAGTATAAGAACTTTATCCATGTATAACCAAAGTAATGTTATAGGTAGACTTGTAATGAGAAGTAAGATTGTGGTCATGAAGAGAGTCTTGTGCAGGAGCTTGTGGTTCTTCGCACCGTGAGCTTGGCCACAAATTGGCTCCATTGCCCAACATAGGCCATTGAGAATTGAGAAGCCCGTAACATTGGCGAAAGTGAAGCCGAGGGTTCCTGCTGACAGCTGAAGCGCTCCTAGTCGACCAAGAAACATAGTGGTGATCGCGGTTTTTGTGAACCAAGTTGAGTTCATTGGTATTAATGGGAGGGTGAGTCCCTTTTGCTTCTTGATCTCTAAGAGAATGTTGCGTCTTGAGAAGAAAGATGGTGATGACATGATTTAGGTTCGACGTTAGCAATGGCGATGGGAGGAGAAATACATTTTGTTTAGAGTTGTGGTGTCCTAGCTAGGTGTAGTTATTGGTTGTTGATTGTGTAGTTTAGCAAATTAGTGCTCTGCAATATATATATAGGGAAGAGGTGGAGTGTGAGAAGGAAGAACATTGAGATAAAATGTCATGTGAGCCATAAAGTAATGGGATGTGTGTTTAGCAAATAAGGTTCAAATGGTTCCACGATCTTTAGTGTATATTAATTTGCTTTTCCACTGATCTATCATCATTATGATAAGTACAAAATTAGGTAGAAGGCCCTACTTTTCTTTCTTTTCCTTTGGGTTTGGAAACTGAAGAAGGGAAAGTGTCCCTTTACATGTCACTTTGCTAACCATCTCATTTATTGTTTCACACATAATAATTGTAAGTATTTCCACTGTTATAAAAAGCCTTAAAAAGCTCTGCTATACCCCGCTTTAGCGGAAAGCGGTCATGAAGTGCTTCGCTTTTGTATACAACGCTTTTGTGCTGCGGTAATGGCTTGAAACCCTTGCTTTGGCTTCTTTTGCTTGAAAATCCCGCTTAAAGCCGCTTTTAAGCATTGAAAAGGAATATAGTCAATATTTTCTTTAAAATTATATATTATCATATTAATTGATGAAATAATTAAATCTCATTATTGTCTCTAATCCACAACATCATCTCTTTCATATCTAATATGGATGAAAATAACTTAAAACTATTAAATAAATTCCTATTATCGCATACAAACTTTATGATAATAAAATATCCTTGTTATGTTTATATTATTTTGTTTCTAAAAGTTTCTGCTAATATAATATTCCATTATTATTTTATTTACTATTTAAAAACGTCTTGGCGTTTTTTGCCGCTAAAGCCCCACCGTTCCGCTTCGCTACGCTTTCCGCTCTCCACAATATTGAGTACTTCACATTATGGAAGCTTGCTGGTTTCATCCTTGAAGAAAAATTTGAAAAAGAAGGCTAATCAAGAGGCTAAGAAATTATAGTTTCTCTTTATTCTGGTGTCGGCCCCCATGTGTCATCGCCTTTAGTTAAATCTTGTTTTAGTTAGAATGATACTAATGTTTGAAGTAGGCCCATTGGACTGTTTGAATAGACAAGCCAACAGCCCAACTGTTTTCGTTATTATGGGCCTCTTGGTATATCAGGCATCTCTTCTTGGTATAAACAAGAGGTCGATCGTAGTAGGATTTTGTTACAATCGTTATTTGGTTGATGTTCGTCCAAGGTGATCTAATCACCCTCATGGCTTTCTAGTGTCGATTGGCCTGTTCTTTTTTTAAAAATAATTGCCCTTTAGTATTGATTGCTTTATACAGATTTTCGATTTATAATGAAAATCATGTTATTGAACAAATATAGTTCTATGTAAAATTTAACTATTTCTTCAATTAATGTGGCTGTGCTTGTGGAGATGTATAGTACTATCAAGCCCTTAATCATTGGAAATAGAAACGAAAAGCTCGTCCCCTGTCTATATTACCAGTAACATAAATTGGATAGGATGTGAACAAATAAAGCAATTTGATATTTGTTTTTCCATATGAATTTAGGCAATGCTCTTGACTAGGTTTTTTTGATCTTTTTTGGTTATTTATTGTTTATTATTAATATAAATCGACAGCTTTAGTTCTGTGGTGCTTTTGTGCATAAACAGCCCTGGATTGGGCTTTTAACCGCTGTCTGAGGATGTGCTCAATGGATAGCTATCTATACTTGTTTTAGCTCGTGGTGTTGTGATGTATTGAAAACCAATGGATCCTAATGTCGAAATTATATGCTGATTTGAGCTTTCTGGCTGTGCTTAAAGTAGTGGAATAGAGCTATTGGTTCTCACACACACGCGCGCGCGTGTGAGAAAATGGAGTATAAAGTGGCATGACATGAAATTTCCTACCTTGACGGTTAAATGTCATCGGCTAATTGTGCTTACAATTAGATCAATTTTCATTGTTATATATTTTTCTCTCCAGTTTGATTTCTTCGAGTTCTATTTTGTCTAGTGTAGTAGTATCTACAGTACTGAGATACTTGGTGAACTCAAGTAATTTTAACTAAGTAGCAACTTAGCAACTGTTATGGTGAAAATAATAAATACCCTTTGAGTTCCATTGTGAATGCCTGATCTTCGATGCATCAAGCCTCAATATAGAAATAATTATCCACCTACACCCAGTCAAATACTAAGAAAGGATGACGTGACAAGCTGGCATGATCTCACTGACTTTAAAAACATTTTCAGTTCAGTGTTGGAGAGAAAATGGATTGTAATTAGGTACTGTTTCACATGGCGTCGTTCTTATGATCAAACACTCTCCACTGTTTCCCTTTATATGAATGTGTTTTATCAGGATTCTAACTTTTTTCATTGTCTAGGAACCTGAGCTATCCTATTTCGAAAACTTGATTTCATATTATTGGAACATGTTGAAAGTAAAAAAACCAAATGATGGGATATTCTCATATTGGAAATAACAAAAGAAACACATGAGTATAAGATATAAGTCAAATCTCAACAAACGAGTCTTATTGTTGGAACCCATTTATCATTAAAAGCCCATGTGTAAAATCTCATCACTCCTCAAACTCGACTCGACAATACTCTCAAGTGTTGTACTTTCCATGTGACCACCACACCAAAGAAAAAAGTGATGGTTGCACGTAAGGTAAGATATAAGATAGGTTTAGTCTTATTGTTGGAACCCACTTATCATTAAAATCCCAAACTCATAGATTGCAGTTTAGTCGGTTCTTTGATAAATCGCTTGCGCTTAATTATTAAGGAACATAGATGAAATGCTAGCAGCTGGCAGCTGTGGCCCAGACAACTGTGAGGAGTAAGACCTGTTCTCTTGAAGTTTAGTTGGATAACCCCCACCAAAGCTTCATCAATGAGAAAAATTAACACCCATACAATGTAGTAAATATCTTACTGGCGCGAAAAGAATATTCAGTTGCATGATAGACAACATAAAGCACTTGTTCACATGGTATCATTCCTTTTAATCCAAGATTGGACTTCTAATGGTTTCTGATTGCCTATTCATGTGCCACCCTTGTATCTTTGAAACCCTTGCACATTATTTCTATCATGAAGTTTTTCAGTAACATGCGGAATATACCGAAAAGCTCCAATCAACCTAATATGAGCATGTTATTACCTTATTCTTCTCTTCTTTTGCTTTTCCTGTCAGCTTCAGATTGATTCTGCTGGTGATGGTATTTTCTTTTTCTTTTTTTTTGCTACCGTAAGCATCCCTTGACACTTTAGAATTGTGTAACGGTATCACCGTGCCAAATTGCACGGATCCTGTTTCTTTTCAATGTATATGTGTTGTGCATCACTTTCATAAAATCTCATCTGGTTCCTGCAACTCTCTATCATTCTCAACCAGCAAGATCTCATGATCTGGCCATCTATTTGGTTGGTTTTGGTCAGTTCTTTCAAGAAATAAGTAAAAGGGTAGCTTTCAAATTTGGGCCAATTACTCTATTTTGATGTCCTCTGTTGTCCTTGTGAGAGAACAACTCTTGAGGCAAGAGTAACATGGCCTTCATGTGCAAGTCACCAGCTAGAAGAGGTCAGCAGCTCATCCCCACTCAAAAAAAGGAATGCAAATCCATTGGTCTCTGTTTTCACTGCTTGCCCATGAGAATTGTGGGCCTTGGCTCTTCAGTCTTTTTACCATTTCTGTTTTTTTACCTTTCTAGTTGCATGTACTGATGCTTTTATTATTCTTTTGGCAGGAGAATCTCTTCTACATATTTTCACCAACCAGTGCTCTTTGAGAGAACATGGGGTTGTCGTCGATGCCTGGGCTAAAAATCAGCAGTTAGTCATTGGAACTTATCAAATCTGCCTACAGTATCTAGTAAGTATTGAGAATCTCTTTTTTCTGAGTAATACCTTGTAATAGTTTCATATGTGCAGTCATGCACAAAGCAATGCATGTGTATGAAAGCATGTGGTGCCAGGTGCATTGCAGTATTGGATGTTTTTTTTTCCTTTTCTTGGAACTGGCCCGTAAGCCTCACCCAAGCACACACTAGCACACCAGCTGACAACACACACGTACCCAGGGGACCCACGAATTTTCCCCGGAAGCATTAATTTGTGGCCACTTCCCCTCCCGAGGTTCGAACCCACGCTCTCCCTAGGAGGGGAAGTTTCATACCAATTGACCTATTGTTCATTGGTCAGTATTGGATGTTTACCGTTAAAAAGCTTTCCAGGGATAAAATCGCTGAGTTTTTGCTTCTTTAGCTTCCTTAGCTTATATATTCTATGGATTTTTAGGGGAGCTAGCTGAAAAGATGAACTGTTCAGCTAATCTCTGGGCTATATTATTGTGTTAGCAGTTTTTTATAGCAAAAATTTAAAGGCTTCAAAACTGCAGTTTGGTAGTTAGTGCCCTGACATAACCTTGTTTTTCCAGTTACTTATATTGAATATTTTCAATTTGATGCCAGACACAAGCCCAACAAACAACTTCTCTCATACCTAAATAACGTCAGACGTCTTGAAAGATAAGCTTGATCTCGTAGGTGAATTACTCCTTAGTTGAGTTCTCGCCTTTTATCTTTTATCTTTGCAAACGCCAAATCCATTAATTTATTCTTGTCTGCATTCTTATGTTTGATTTTTGAAGGTATGGCGTTGAACCGACTTTCGGGGATAATTTGATACAATATTAGATGCCGCTTTAGAAGTCCTTAAGATTGTACATGATGGAAATAAAATCATAGCCATTCGCACCCGTTGTATACCTACATGAATGGACTGCAATAATCTTAAGCAACATTGTGGAAAAACAAACTAAATATCACAGTAAATTTTCATCTTGGTTTTAAACTGTTTTACCTTTTTACCATTCTAGTTTTTCTGTACTGATGCTATGATCCCCTTTTGTTTTGGCAGGAGAATCTCTTCTACATTTTTCACCAATCAGTGCTATTTGATAGAACATGGGGCTGTCTACGATCTTCAGCTGTGTGATCCAAAGCCAAACCTAACTGGAGCACCAATCCTGTTTTCTATTACCAGTAAGTTTTGGATTCTCTTTATTGCTCTTTACCACCTTTGTTACCCTTGCATATATACATACAATCATGCACAAATCAATGCATATAACTGAAATCATGTGAATGTTTAAAGTTAGGGATTGGTCACATTTCCATCTCAAAGGAAAAACTTAACAAGGATCCATCCACTTAGTTTATATCTAATCTCTATGCTTGGTTTATGTTAATTTTAAGAACCCAAGTATAGGAGAATATAATATAATTAACTTGATCACCATAAAGGGAACTCCACAAATTAAAGTACCCATGAGATTTTGATGAAATTTTGAGGCTTGACTGGAGCAATGGATGAAAGCCTGTACTATTATTATTATGATCAAGCTAATGAACAAAATTAAAAATAATTGTGATGTTAACTAATGAACAAAGTTGGATGGGTGACACATGGACTGGTTGAGGAGAGTGAAGCCAAATGGACAAATAATTGTCAGAGGAGAAGCACAATGCTGTGGATTGATTAAATAGTGAACTGCAACGTCAGGTGTGGGATGTTTCAACTTTTAATTTTGAGAATTGGGTTCTTTTTGATGCATTATCAACAGTGGATTGCTCCAAAAGAAAGAAAGGAAATAAAACTTCTTTTTTGGTTTCTCTGCTGTTGTAACTAGAAGATAAGGTTCAATGCCTAAAATTCCTTAAATTTTAGGCAATACATATCACCCAGACTTCTCATATGAGAATTTCCATAAACAACTTTAAGATAAGTTATAAAATAGATAATAGATGCCCTCTAATTTTTGCCCATGTGCATGGCACCTGCCAAAAACTAATATAAATAGTTTGAGAGTCTTGAACATAACTCTGCTCAACATGCATATCAAGGTACTGATACTACCTAGTAGTTAGCATAGATTAAATTAAAAAAGAGATTATAAATTATGAAGTTTAGAACAAAATTTAAGATTATCTACTTGCACGAGTTGTCTAGCTTTGGATGTAATTTTTTTATAAATACTTTCTTAAGAATCATTAGAGAGGGATGGGCAAAACTGCTAGCGGTTCAATTTATATACAATTGATGACAAGACATTTTGATTAAAAACTCAGGAATCTACTTGAACTTTTATAAATTGCTTCAAAGTTTAATGCACATGGGGATTAATTTTATTCGGTTGTCGGAAGGTATTTTAGGTAACCTTTTGTTTTCATGTCCAAGTCTTGAAGAAGGCAGAATATGTTTTGATTGTTTATTGTTATATTTGGCTTGTAGTATATTTGTTAAAGAGAATAAGGAAGGAAATAGGTCCCAGGAGGCTTTTTGCGTTAGGGGACGGCAAAAAGTACGCCATCCACTATTTTATCCGACGATCGGTATCTTCCAACTTAATATCCATTCTCTAATTTGTCGATACACCAAATTTCATATGATTACAACACCATTTCACCGTTGATTTAACAGTGTAAAAAGTTCTATTGTCGGTAAACCGTTAATTTTGCACCCACGAAATCAGCGGTAAAATGGTGTTGTAATTATATAAAATTTGGTGTATCGATAAATTAGAGAATGGATATCAAGTTGGAAGATACCGATCGTCGGATAAAATGATAGAGCGTATACTTTTTGTTGCCGCGTAACGCAAAAGCCTCCTAGGGTCTCTTTCCTCCATTATTCTCTTTCTTAAAATGGGTATAAAAAAATGGGGCCTATAGTGTCTTCTAGATGCATCGATAGGAGCTTACGCGGTATGTTTTTATTGGACTTTGTATCGTGTTTTGCTCTTAAGCCCTCTCTTCTGCTTAATTGTAAAGCACGCAGTAAAGTCCAATAAAAACATACCATGTAAGCTCCGCTCTATAAGGTGCTGTGCTTTTCTTTATTTCTCATTTGTATGCGGAACATGGTTCTAAAAGCAAACTGTCAAAATGGCTACATATGTCGTAGGCGAAAAAATATAATCTCCTGTAGCCCAAACACACACGTCCTTTGACAAACCATCGGCTTGGTACAGTGTATCATCAACGGATCAACAAAGTCCAGCTCTTGTATTGTTCTGTGTCAAAATCTACAAAATTTTATATACGTAGTATGCATGACTCCTCTTGTCTTATCTCAACCAAACGCAATTATTCTAACAGAGAAATTTCCCTTCTTGGATTATCAGTCAAAATTAATAGTCAAATACGGCCAAGTACTTGTCAAGGACTTTCTGTTTTTGATAATAGGAGATACTGTACAGTTCTTTTTGTACTTAAGGTCTTCTGTGTTAAGATGAGAGACCCATTGCCATCATCTTCATCCATTCATTTTTTCATTCATCGAATCTTGCTACATTGTTGGTGGCCCCTTGCTAGTCAAACAAACCTACAGCTAATATTAGAGAGAGACACCACATGGCCTCTTTAGACTCTCTTGGTTCCTGTATGTGAGAGAGAGATCACAAGGCTAACACTTCCATTTTTTGTTTGATTAGCAGAAAACCGTCCTACTACATTCCGAAAAACCTGCGCTTTGTCCTCCTTTTTCAACGTGCTTGGGGACTCTGCCACCATTTGCTTACTGTTTTGGTGATTGTCACGTCCCGCTTCCCAAAATACGGAATACGATGGGTAACAAGGTTAGCCATGCTCCTACGGTCAAGAAAATATCCTGCCGTAGTCACACTTCGGCTTCTAGTATTACGTGGTAATCGGTAATCAGTAATCAATGCACAGGTAATGAGAATTGCAGTCACTAATTCTATCAAAACAGATATAAGATATACCAGATAGAGATCAATGAAAAGATAACGCTGGCGTCGCTGATCTAGATGTCCGCAATATCCTCGAGAAACGACAGAATCTGATCCGAGCTAAGTCCACTTCTCACTCTAAGCATACATACTCAGGTCGTCAGAGCGATACAATAGCAATATACACATACATAATGTGCAATGATGATAAACATGAAGCAGTAAATATAGAACAATGACGCGAGTATGAAATAACCGGTACAGGTAACGATAAAGCAAGTGTATCGAATCAGTGATCAATGCAATGTCCATGTCATTAAACCTATCAGTCTCTAAGTCTTAATGTCCCAGTCACAAAATCTACCGTCAGTCCAAGTGTGAGCGTCAACCACCGCAAGAGTATCCCCAACCTAAGGGTAAGCCCCAGGGGCAAGGGAACACGGGTCCGAATCACGCTCGCTAATAATCAGTAATGCCTGTCGGGGTCAAAAATTACACCCCGGTTGACCAAGTCAAAGTCAAAGTCAACCCCTAACCAGGTGGACCCAAACCTAGGTCAAGTGGGCCCATATCCAAGTCAAGCCCCGCGGCCGGCCTCCCCATGCCGAAATAAAAACCATGTAATAAATAATTTTTATGCATGAATGTAAGCAAAATTGGCATAAAACCAAATTTTGTAAGCTCATGGTTTATGTGCAAAAAGAAATAGCACATGAGACATGTGATGGGCAAAATGCCATTTTGTAAAGCCCAAGGGACTATATATAAATGTGTAAGTCTATATAAGCACTACTAAAATAGGGGGTTGCCCCTACGGATATTGAAATCCGTAGGGACAGATTTATGTTGGCCCTACGGATTAATCCTACGGGCTAGAAGGTTGCCCCTACGGGCCAAGACGTTCAAGAATAAAAATATTAATTCTTAATTTAGTGTTTGCCCCTACGGAGTCGCAAACCAAGGACCTATGGACAAATCCGTAGGGGCAACTAAATAGCGATTTAATAAAGGGCACAGATCGATCGCCTACGCCCCTTATCTCTTTCTCTCTCTCTCGATCGCGCGCGAACCAAAATCCCCAAATCATTCCCGCCGTTCTCGTCGTCGCCACCGCCGTTCTCGTCGTCGCCACCGTCGTTCAGGTTAGTAAATCTTCAACTAAATTAAACAAATTTTTGATTATTTAGGGCTAGGGTTCATGGCTGGGGCTGGGGTTGCGGTTGGAGTTGGGGTTCGGCAGGGGTTGCGGTTGGGGTTGGGGTTGGGTTTAGGGTTGGGGTTCGGCTGGGGCTGGGGCTGGGGTTAGGGTTTGGCTTAGGGTTGGGGTTGGGGTTTAGCTGGGGCTGGGGTTAGGGTTAGGCTGGGGCGGGGCTGGGCTGGGGCTGGGGTTAGGTTGGGGTTGGGGTGGGGCGGGGCTGGGGCTGGGTCTGGGGTTAGGACTGGGGCTGGGGTTAGTGTTAGGGTTAGGTTGGGGCGGGGCTGGGCTGGGCTAGGGTTAGGTTGGGGTTGGGGTGGGGCTGGGCTGGGGCTGGGTCTGGGATTAGGTTGGGGTTTGCTGAATTTGGCAAACCTGAGAGGAATTTCCATTAATTTTAGCCTAGTTTGATTACTAAAATTATTGTTGATCGAGAAAATCTTGGGTCTTTCTAATCAAACATTGTTTGTTACTATATGTCAACGAGTACTGATAAAAGAAAAAACCGATTTCAAGTGGAAATTAGGTATGTACAATGTTCTAATATAATTTGTATTTCTTGCCATCATCAAACATATAAAAGTACTAATATGAAATGAAAAATAAATAAATAAATAATCAAAGCTTTGGCATGTATGTAAAATCCCTTGTTACTTTTTCTCGGTTGCCCAACTTTGAAAATTCTATCTATTAAATTAGACATACTCTAAAAAGAATGATATTGCAAGAATTTGACTTGGTGGAGACTTGCATCATTAATAGAAATATGAAAGTGTAAGGACGTTCTTTACCTTCGATAGGGTTCGGTTGGGGTGGGGCTGGGGCTAGCTAGGGCTTGGGCTTCATCACCTTATATAGCGAAATACAAAGCGTACTTCAGTACACCCGACCTCATTGAGTTTCCTATTGAAGTTCCCGGTCAAACGGCATATGCATATTTTTATTCGCCATGAAATCCCAATTATCAAGCTACCGAGGACGAAAAGCCGCCTTTGTTAGTCGAGAGTCATGGTAATAGACTTGTCATTATAGATCATAGTCAATTTTTTTCCTATCATTTTCTTGATTCAGATGCTAATCAACTTGTTAATTAGTTACTGTTTTTATAACGTATTTATCTATATTTGTTGACAGTGGCCTTTCTTTTGGATGAACATGTTTTTTTGATGCATGTTTCAGTCATGTGAATTCATATGTTGCGTATAACGCTTTATGATATCAGTATCCTACATTTGTAGTTTTAATTGTTGATTGTTATAGATGAATGCTATTGCAATAATAGTTTTTGGTTGATGAATGCTATTGCAATGTAGGATGATCAGTTCTATCAATCTTGATCTCAATGGTTTAAAATCATGTTACACATATAACAAGAATACACACAAACGCATCATTAGAGAGTGATTCGAGATGTTCAAATTAAAACCAATATATGATACTCGATGATAATATGAAACCTTCATATTCTCATCGATACTCATATATGAAACTAAAAGCGCCACTTAGTCCCCGTCTATCGGTTAACATACGTGCGATACTCGTCGTGACATAGAACTATACGAAGGTTGTTAAATATCGGACGGTATAGCTCGATACTAACAACCGTCGTATAGTCTACGCGACGAGAAAATTCAATCGTATGGTAACCCATAGATTTGTCCCGTGTGGACAAATTAAGAATGTATAAAGCAAACGCCTTCATTCACTTGTGTTTTCATCCGTTTCGAGATATTTCGTCGGTACCTTTCCACTGGTTCTCCGTGTACAAAGATAGATTAGATGTTCATTTCAACGTTGTTTCACAGCTTTGAAATGATTATCTAATCTATTACAGTGTACTCGAAGAACAGCGGGGAGGTGCTGCCAAAATTTACTCGAAACGGTTGAAAGCACAAGTGATGGGTGTTCGCTCTAAATATTCTTAATGGGATAGAAGCCTACCCCCGACAGCCGGAACACAAGTATACATCAAGAATACACAACAAATGTATAATTAGAGAGTAATTCGAGATGTTCAAGTTAAAACCAATATATGATAATATGAAACCTTCATATTCTCATCGATACTCATATATGAAACTAAAAACGCCACTTAGTCCCCGTCTATCGGTTAACATACGTGCAATGCTCGTCGTGACATAGAACTATACGAAGGTTGTTAAATATCGGACAATATAGCTCGATACTAACAACTGTCGTATAGTCTACACGACGAGAAAATTCAATCGTATGGTAACCCATAGATTTGTCCCGTGTGGACAAGTTAAGAATGTATAAAGCAAACGCCTTCATTCACTTGTGTTTTCATCCGTTTCGAGATATTTCGTCGGTACCTTTCCGCTGGTTCTCCGTGTACAAAGATAGATTAGATGTTCATTTCAATGTTGTTTCACAGCTTTGAAATGATTATCTATTCTATTACAGTGTACTCGGAGAACGGGGAGGTGCTGCCGAAATTTACTCGAAACGGTTGAAAGCACAAGTGATGGGTGTTCGCTCTATACATTCTTAATGGGATAGAAGCCTACCCCCGACAGCCGGAACACACACATACATCAAGAATACACAACAAACGCATAATTAAAGAGTGATTCGAGATGTTCAAGTTAAAACCAATATATGATAATATTAAACCTTCATATTCTCATCGATACTCATATATGAAACTAAAAGCGCCATTTAGTCCCCGTCTATCGGTTAACATACGTGCGATAATTTATTCTTTTCAACGACAAACGCACACACAAAGCATATACACGGATTTTCTCCTTTGTCGGTAACTATCTCGTTCTTATATTTCTCAATATAGTCAGCATAACCTACAATTTATATGTTATACAGTCTAACATGGCCCATGAGTACGTCAGAGTTAAGGACTGGATGTATGTGGATTGGAAACAACGTATGCAACCTAAGTTTGTCGCAGGAGTTGCTGCTTTCCTTGAATTTGCACGCGCACATAATAAGATCATAATAGAGAAGATTCTCTGTCCGTGCAATAGATGTGGCAATAAGTACTGGCAGAAGGTAGAATTGGCAGAGCTTCATATTGTAAAACATGGGTTTACTAGACTTTATACAACCTGGAAATATCACTGGAAATATCACGGGGAAATATCGCATGTCGGGCACATTATTTCCCTGAATTCGGCTTCTTTCGTTTTTTAGGACAGCTGGTACGAAACCCAGAAGATGATGTCTGATTTGGGTCTAAAGTGCGAGAAGATTCAAGCATGTCCTAAAAATTGCGTGTTGTACCGGAAAGAGAATTCAGATTTGAAAGAGTGTCCAACATGCGGAGAGGTCAGGTATAAGCCGAAAGATTCTGATAAGAAGCCTGATATACTTGTGAAGATAGCACGATACTTTCCCATAACACAGAGGCTACAGAGGCTATTCAGGTGCAAGAAAACAGCCGAGGCAATGATTTGGCATCACCGTGCTCCTTCAAGTGAAGATGGAAAAATGAGCCATCCAAGAGATTCACCGGCATGGAAGGATTTCGATAGGAGGCACGCAATATTCAGTAGCGATCCTCGCAATGTCCGGCTCGGACTGGCTACTAATGGCTTCTGCCCATTTAACTATATGGCTGGAAGTCACAGCACATGGCCCGTTGTAATGATAATTTATAATCTGTCGTCTTGTTTGGTTATGGACCAATCATACTTTATGATACCTATTCTTATCGACGGACCAAACTCACCGGGGAACAATATCGACGTCTATCTCCGACCTCTGATCGAGGAGTTGAAATCTTTGTTCATTGATGGTGTAGAGACATTTGATGCAAACACAAATACAACCTTCATACTGCGTGCGGCTTTAATGTGGACAATTAATGACTTTCCTGCATATGGAATGTTATCAGATTGGTCCGTACATGGTCACAAAGCATGTCCTCATTGCCATGAGCACACAACATCGAAATTCTTGAATTTTAGCAGGAAGGTTTGTTATTGCGGCCATCGACGTTTCCTGCCTCCAGACCACCCCTATAGGTTAGACACGGTTCACTTTGATGGTCATCAGGAGTTTCTTGGACCTCCATCCCTATTGTCCGGAGAGGACGTGACTGCTAAATGGGATGGTTACAATAACATGGCCTTCGGGATGGATCCGACGAAACAGGTCAAACCACCATATTGGAACAAGTTAAGCATTTTCTTCGAGCTTCCGTATTGGTCTAC
Organism: Agapanthus africanus; assembly: GCA_030015575.1. Classification (NCBI taxonomy): domain Eukaryota; kingdom Viridiplantae; phylum Streptophyta; class Magnoliopsida; order Asparagales; family Amaryllidaceae; genus Agapanthus; species Agapanthus africanus. The sequence goes on along the minus strand of CM057350.1, from coordinate 51,589,351 downwards.
AAATTCAGTGCGTCATTGTCTGGACGTCATGCATATAGAGAAGGGAGTATCAGAGCACATACTTAACTTGCTTCTTTGTAAAGACGGGAAATTAAAAGACAACATGAATGCTCGGATGGATCTACAAGAGTGGGGAATAAGAAGTGAATTGCACCCTAGACCGGTAGCGGGTAAACCGGGCAAGTTTGTACTTCCCAATGCCGCTTATCATATGTCACAACCGGAGAAGAAAAGATTTCTGCAGGTGTTGCATGATTTGAAAGTCCCCACAAGTTTCTCAGGATCATTCAGCAAGAAAATAAAAATTGTGAAGGGCAAGATCGATGGGCTGAAAAGTCATGATCACCATGTTATCGTGGAGCACCTTCTTCCATTAGCCCTCAGGACTTCTCTCACCGACTCGGTTGGTCTAGTAATCAACGACCTATGTTGTTTTTTCAGGGAGTTGTGTGCTAAAACACTGGAGGTTGTGACGCTGGATAAACTAGAAAATTCTATTGCGTTGATACTTTGCAAGTTTGAGCGTATTTTCCCACCGTCATTCTTCGATATCATAATACACTTGACGGTTCATCTTGCAACTGAGGCGAAGTTAGCCGGACCGGTACAATATCAATGAATGTATCCCGTCGAGAGGTACGTGTAATTTTTCGTTTCGCGCAATTTATAAATTTATTGTTGTCCTGTATGCCCGTATTTATTTATTCAACATATTTTCATTAGGTACCTCTACACTCTTAAGAAGTATATACGCAATAAAAATCGACCAGAGGGTTCTATCATGCAAGGTTATCTTCTTGATGAAGCAACCACATTTTGTTCCCGCTATCTGGACGAGAACATTGAGATAAGGCTTAATTGACCACGAAGAATTCAAGACGGGCCATATGGTAAAGCCGAGTATAAGAGGATAGACACTATGTTTATCAACAAGATATACCAGTTTATCTTGCTTAATTGCGCATGTCTTGAACAAATTAGAGAGTAAGTTTTTTTGGATTAATTGTTATATCTGTGTTTGTGTGTGTATGAAATGATATAATATTAATGTCACCATTATTTGTCGAAAACAGAATTCATTTTAACGAGGTACGTGAGGGGCATCCTGATTGGAATGAAGAACAATTGGAAAAATATCATCAGGATAATTTTTGTGATTGGGTCACAGATCATGTAAGTTATTCGAATAACATTTTATTGCTAGCAGTTTTAACCTAAACTTGTATCGTTATGTATTTGTCGTAAAATTTGTTTTGTTAGATCCACGATCCGAACTTGTCTGCATCATTTGAGAGTGATTCAAGATGTTCAGCTCAATTTCCTAGTACGGAGGTTGCATATTACAAAGGATTTGGTGTCCTTGGATACAAATTCGAAGTTAAGGACATAGAAACATCTAGAACCACTCAGAATAGTGGGATTGCGACGGTAGGATCAGACGGTGTGATTTATTATGTGTACTTAAATTGTATACTCGGGATCCACTATCCCGGACGATCAGAACCCTTTTATATATTCCAGTGTACTTGGTACGATACGCGAACCGATACGGACAGGTGGAGAAGCAATCTTGGGACTTGGAAAGATGAATATGGATTGACCAGTGTGAACACACTTCGATTTTACGGTCAGGAAGATCTGTTTATCTTTCCGAACCAAGCGTTCTAAGTATACTACTCACAGTGTTTGAAGTATCCGGTGTGGAGTGTTGTATGCCGATGGAAACCCAGAGATGTCTACGATATCCCAGAATACGAGAACAGCGATGAAGACGAAGAAGAGAGAAGGCTTAAAGTGCTCCGACCGTCTGTTTCGAAGGACGGGTTGTCTTCGACCGATCATGAAGTTACGTGGGTTAGAAATGACATCGACGATGAAATCCAAGTAGATATGTATAATGCGCCCACGAAACGAAAAAGGTTATCTGTAATGTTATATTATTACTTCACATTTTACGCTCTATACATATATAGTCAATACTTTTAATGATTGTCTAATGCGTCCACGAACCGTTTATCTAGATTTGATGACGATGTCGGGAGCAGCGAGAGGCGGCAGGAGCTCCAGCCGCGGCAGAGGCAGAGGCAGAGGCAGAGCAGTTCTGCCGCCCGGAGAGCTTCGTAGGGAGCTTCAGAGGGCCGGTCTTGCACCCAGATCGGATACCCCTTCGGATGCCTCCTTCCGTGTGGATTTTGCCACACCTCCAGGTATACTGCACGCATATCCATTTTGAATGTAGTATTACAGATATTCATGCCTGTTTATGTCAAAATTACTTATATTGTCAATATTTGATTGTCTAGTTGTTGGTGATGCGTCCACATCTGGGACAGAGGCCACTCCCGCTCCTCCAGGTATGTTTATATATCATATAGTGCATGTATATTGATTTAGAATGCTATATCATAAATATACACACATTCCTTTTGCTCTTACTTAGCAATTTTTATTATTGTCTAGCTGTAGGTGGTGACACCACCGCACCTGCGGGTATGTTTATATATCCTATAGTGTATGCATATTGATTTAGAACGTTATATTATTGATCTACACATTCTTTTTGCAATTACTTATATAATCTATTTTTAATTGTCTAATTATAGGTGGTGCGTCCACATCTGGGACAGAGGCCACTCCCGCTCCTCTAGATATGTTTATATATCATATAGTGCATGTATATTGATTTAGAATGCTATATCATAAATATACACACATTCCTTTTGCTCTTACTTAGCAATTTTTATAATTGTCTAGCTGTAGGTGGTGACACCACAGCACCTGCGGGTATGTTTATATATCCTATAGTGCATGCATATTGATTTAGAACGTTAATCTACACATTCTTTTTGCAATTACTTATATAATCTATTTTTAATTGTCTAATTATAGGTGGTGCGTCCACATCTTCCGCAGGGGTCACTCCTGCCGCTTCCATACCATCCGCATCGTCTGCAGGTTAGTATGAATAAATATAAAATATTTATTCATTTTACATATGCTCTATAGAATAAATATGAACTTCATGGAAATTTAGCGTCAATGTTTATTTTATAGTTGGAGGGGATGCGACCCCATCCGGGACCCCGGTTGTTCCTCACTGGAGGAACTATCGTCCCGCTCGTGCTGCTGCCCGGACCCAGGCTCGTGCGATAGTCACCGGAGGTATATATCACACTTCAATTTTCGTTTAAGCTTGATTTCTTAATACAACTTTGTCTTAATATTGATTGTCTTGATATTTCGTGCAGACGCAGGGCCTCCCCATCCCCAGAGGGGGACTCGAGGCCCAAATCAGTCCCATAGGCTGAGGCCTGACAGAGCTAGGGGGGAGGCAGCATTCCCCCTCTTTTTTACCTTGACTATCGCTATACCGGTACTCATGCCGAAAGGTTCGGCCGGTATATGGGGGACGAGAGCCGGCTCGTGAAGAACTATCCACTTCACGTTGAGTGGAGCGAGCAGCACCGGCGCTCGTTCACCCTCTTCTTTGATCAGGCTCGGGTACGTATTAATATATATATTCATTTGATTTATCCAATATATTTATTATTAACACTTGCAATCTAATAACAATGTTTTTTTTGTATTTTTAGTCGGATTACGATTTTCAGCCTGTACCCGACCCTGATCACCCTGGGAGGGTGCTCGACCTTCATGCTCTGTACAATGGCCTGATGAAGAACATGCAGACCAAGGTCCGATACAACAGGAATGAGCTGAAGGCCGACTGCTACTTCCTATGGATGGCGACCCCCGAGGCAGAGAGAGCGGCCCTCCTATCTACTCCGGCGTTTGCGAGAGTCGACGTAGAGACATGGCCTCTATTGTGCGAATATTTTGACTTCCAACGCAAACAGGTATGTATTTTAACTGTAATTCATTGTTTAGGATATAATTTATTTTTTTGTGTTCCTTAATTAGAAAACTAAATGTTAATGCGTTGTGCAGAAACAGGCCGCTCAGAATACAGAGAACAGGAAGTCGGCCTAGAGGGGTCGCCCCACTTACACAGGTGGCTCGAGGAATATTATTCGAGCCATGGAGTTATCGGTAAATTACAATAGACCGACCTTTGTGATATTCTGCAATATTAAGAGTTTTTTTCTAATATTTCTAATATTAAGAGTTATTTTCTAATATTGCAGACAGCTCAAACCGTGGCGCAAGGTGGTACACCGAGCGTGCTGTCCGTATATCTTGCCGTCCACGGCACCTCGACAGATCCCGCCACGGACAAGCTTCGATATCCCGACGTCGCTATCCAGGAGTATTGCGTAAGTGTTAATATTTATTCTACCCATATTTGAAATTTTAGTTTTGGAAGGTTCAAGTTTAAATTTTATACTTATACTTTACTGCTTAATGTGGATGTAGGAGCGGGTGGTTGAGCAGGCCGGGGCCTCGGGGATCGATTTTACCGGACAGAGCGATCCGAGGCTGCTGACCCCAGTTCTGGACGCCGCACACGGAGGGCACCACGGAGGTTGGGAGAGAGGCCGGGGACTGGGCCCTAGCAGGGCCCATATGAGGATGGACTCCACCCCGACGGTTACTTCCTCCGTCTCCAGTGAGCGACGTGTCCAGCAGGAACTGGAGAGCTTGAGGGCCACCGTTCAGGAGTTGAAGGAGATGCTGGTATATATACTACTTTATAGTAAAATATCATGTCATATTATAGATATCAACATATCCATAATTAGTACGTAGCTTGAGCTTATTCGGTGTTAGACTTAGGTTTGATTAATCATGCATACATATGTAATTAAAATAAATAACGGTTTTCCAAACTAGATATCCAAATGGGATTTCGAAATAACTTGATAATGATACGAATTCGAATAATACACAGTTCTTACACGCTTCTTACGCACGTTAGGTCCAGACGCGACAGGGTACACCGGCCAAGCCTCCACATGCATCTCCTTCGGCTACGGCTCCTCAAGCCACTACATCGGCTGCGGTTCCGCAGACAGCTCCTATAGCTCCACCGCCCGCTTAGACTCCCGCAGCCGCGGCTCCGCAAGCTATTACCTCGACGGCGGCTGCGCAAACCACATCGCCAGCTCCACAGGACGCTCAAACTCCCGCTCGCGCCAAATTGCATGGTTTATTGACCGAGGAGCAGGCGCGTCTTATTCTATCGTTTATCAGAGGTGGAGCTGGACCGAGTTAGAGTAGCTTTTTGATTCTTTTTTTTTGAAACATGTATTTATTTATATCATACATATTGTACTACATTTTGAAACGATATTGATATTGGTTTATATTTATATCATATTCAGTATTTGGGTTTCTTTTGTATATTATATGCGTGAGATGTGATTATGAATACTGCGATTAATTTTATATTTTATTGATATATATATTATTGTGCACAGGGCGAGAAAAAATCAGGCTGTCCTTTTTTTTAAAAAAAATCAGAAAATGTGTACCTACGGATTAATCCGTAGGTACACATGTTGCCCCTACGGTTTAAACCGTAGGGGCAAAATATCAGCACTAACTGATACTTCCCTCCTGATCTCAGTATCAGGTGGTTGGGCTTGTTCCTACGGATATAACCGTAGGGGTAAACAAAATTCCTTACGGATATATCCGTAGGGGCAAAATATCAGGAATCCTGATATTTTACCCCTATGGATAGGTACCTACGCATGTATCCGTAGGGGAAAGTAATATCCCTTACGGATATATCCGTAGGTACCGATAATATATTTAAAAAATCCGTAAATAAAATAACTTTTTCCCCCCTACGGCCAACTCCGTAGGTGAAAATGGACCTACACAGAACTCCGTAGGGGCAAGTTCAGGGCTTCAAGTTGCACCTACGGCGTTTGCACCTACAGGTTATATTTTCGCCCCTACGGATATATCCGTAGGGGCAGTGGTTTGTCCCTACGGGTAAATCCGTAGGGGCAACCCCATATTGTAGTAGTGAAGGCAAAATAATGATGAATAAAATATACATTTTGCATTCCCTCAAAAAACTAGGTTTTGTGCATCCACTCTCTCTTTTCCAAGTTCTTCCTCTTCCTTTTCATTTTCTAAATAAATCAAGAGCTTAACTCTTTTTTTTTTAAACTAAACAAAGTTTTACTATAAACCCACATCCCAAGACTCCATCAAGAGAAGAAAAAGGGTATCTTTTTTTATCATCCAAGATCTAGATCTTGGAGTTTCAAGAGAACTCATTTTGGGTTTCTTCTCAAAAGAGAAAGGGGAAAATCTTTTGGAGTTTAATTCCATAAATAAAATTATTTTGGAGTTCAACTCCACTACAGAAATTCTTTTGAAGTTTTACTCCACAGTAAAAAAAAATTTTTTGGGGAGTTTAACTCCACATTAAATCTTTTTTGGAGTTTAACTTCATATAAAATTCTTTCGGAGTTTAACTCCACATTTAAAATTCTTTTGGTGTTTAACTCCATTTAAATTCTTTTGGAGTTTAACTCCACAAACAAAAATTCCTTTGGAGTTTAACTCCGCAATAAAAATCTTTTTCGGAGTTAAACTCCATTTAAAGTTCTATAGGAGCTTTACTCCATTTAAATTCTTTCGGAGTTTAACTCAACAAATAAAATTCTTTTGGAATTTAACTCCGTAATAAAAATCTTTTCGGGGTTAAACTCCATTTAAAACTCTTTTTGGAGTTAAACTCCATTTAAAATCTTTTAGAGTTGAACTCCATATAAAAAAAAATCCTGGAGTCCTTAGGCCCCTAGCACGTGAGGGGGAGGGCTTTCACCCATTAAGTGGGAGCCCTTTTTTCCCCAGCATGTGAGAGGTCACATGCTAACATATGACCCCCCCCCACATGCTAGCAAGTGAGGGGTCACATGCTAGCATGTGACCCTCCCACATGCATGTGAGGGGAGGCTCCCATTAAATGGGAGCTCAGGTTCTCCCCCCCCCCTTTTAAATTCTTTTCTTTTCTTCATTCTTCCTTCTTTTCTTTATTTAATCTTTTTTTATTTAAAATAAAAATTAAATAAATAAATATTAAATAAGTAAAAATAAATTATAAATAATATTAAAAAAATAATAAATTAAAATATAAAAAAATCTCTAAATATTTATTTACTTATTTATTTTTGTTTATATATATATATATATATATATATATATATATATATATATATATATATATATATTAACAAATGGAACAAAACAAAAAAAAATACACACACGCCAACGCATCGCATTGAGTTCGCATGTCCAGTTTGACCCGTTAATCGGAGGTTCCCTCGCTTCAAAGGCGAGGGGTAATTTAACGGCAGCTTAGTCCGCGGCTGCCGGAGATTCGGAGCCCCACAATCAATAAACCCCAGTCTACCCTAGACAGGGGGAATCTGTACTGCGTCTGACCAGCACGCGCGTATTCTCACCTCAATGGGGTGACAAAAAACACCCTACAATGCCATCCATACGACTCCCGAAATCGCTATATATGCCGGCAGTGGAACAACTGAGATTCCGTTGATCGAACTCACACTCAAACTACCCCACACCCCGTGATCTACATCAAACACCGATCATGAATCCAAACACTAGTCGCTCCATGACAAATTTACGCGAGAACTAGAGACGAGATCTCAATCAAGCATGTCTCGACTGGTATCCAAGATAAATGGACAGTGTTCGACATCTTATCTATGACACTAATTTACGCGCTTTCATAACCGTCCCATTCCAGTTATAGTTACACCTATATATATATTCCATAGGCGTCGACAATGCAATAATTTAACTGGTTCCACTGATTGTGTACAAATACGTGTCACTTCACTTATTCATCCACGCTTTTATACTAACGTATTTGCCACAATCCAATCACTAATATTTATCACTTGGAATTGTAACACTGTCACTAGGATTTCAATGCAAGTGAATACTAATTATAAGGGTATATTAGTCATGCAATATGATGGAAATACAGTAAATGCACTACTGAGTATATGTGAGCAACCGGTGTCGGTTGGATTAGAAAAATCACATAAAATCACACGTGCATGATTTGGTGAAACAATATTAAAGGCATATGAAATATATTTGTTTATCTAAGCATTAAAATTGATTTCAAGTCAATCGGGTTTCAGGTTTGCGATGTACGGTCATTTCATTTTAAGCGTTTACTGCTGGAAATCCAATTGCTGAACTGGAAGACCGTTTCGTAACACGTTCTACTCCCTGTTGGGAGCATAATTAGACGACGCTACAGTTAGATAATATTTAGATTTAACTGTTATGTTTCCAACGCACCTGATGGATCAATAATATCCGTTGTACGCAAGGAGATATGCACTGTCTAAGGTTAAGGTATACATTATGTTTCTGCATGAAAATGCAGAACACAATGACGGTTTAAAAGATGTCATAAATATCAGACGACACTGGAATGCAACGAGTCCAGCACAGTTAGAAAGCTAATTCGATTATCTACACTGCTATGTATGGTTCCGCACACTTGCACGCCTAAACAGGGAGAAACATGCGTTCCAAAACTGGTAAAGGTAAAGATCTTTGCTCTGGATAGCAGTCCAGAGCCACGAATCACCACAGTTTTTGTTGCTATAACTTAATAAAATTTAGAGATCAACTATGAGATACTAAAGGTTTATCTGTTGACTTCGATACGAGCCCTAAAATATTTAGTTGCGAGTTGTATTCAATTTAATATAGATTTTAGAATATGGCATGTGCGGTGAATTCCAGATTTGACGTCGCCTTTTGGGGGCGTCATTACATGATATGAACTTCACTATTTGCAACCCAAATTCCTACATGATGTTCTTTATCGGCAATAACCAGTTCCGCCATTTTAACATGAGCTTTTACCTAGGGTTCGTATCGAACATCTAAGTTAAGTATAAGATTAGTGATCGAAAGTTCGTTTTCTTTAACTAAACCAATACGGTTTGGTTCTACAATTCCCCTATGACGTTATCACTAGGTTTTAGACTCGTCACTCAAACGACTATTTGTTACGGAGTATCATGAAAAACATTAAGGAAATGTCCGATGTAAAATAACTATATATATTAATATGTATATTTTTCACATAGCATGTAAGCAAGTGAGAACACTTGCCTGGCGACGATAGCTTGACGATGGCGATAGATGGAACGGTGTTGCGATAGTGATTGCGCTGACGATCGTGATGGCTACAGAGACCGTGGCCACGGCTTGGATGGCGACAACGGCGACCAGGACAGCGGGGATCACGACAAAATGTAGGTGTTCGATGAAATGCTCAAGGGGTTCGGCTGGACTTTGTACTTGGCTAGATGCAGTGCAGGGCACGGTGGGCACGATGGTCTGGGCACGGAGCAGCGGCAGCAGGTGGTCCAGGGGTTCGGCGGCGGCGGCTCAACGACGTGAGTGTGCAGGCAGGGCTTCAGTGATCGCTCGGTGATAGGTTGCAGTGGTCGGGGTTTAGGTTGCTGGGGTCTCGTCGTCGGGGATGAAAGGGAGAAGGGGAGAAGAGGAGGTGGAGGCGGTGCTGGCGGTGACGTGGAGGTCGACGGCGACGAGGACAGAGGCGATGGGATCGCGGGTTCTTGGGTTGGTTGTCGCCGGGTGCTTACAGGGGAAGGAGCGAGGGAGGTGAGGTTGAGGAGGAGGAGACAGCGATGGTGATGATGGTGGAGATCGTCGAGTTTGGTGGGTTGTCGGTGAGGAAGAGTGAGAGGGCGAGAACGAGAAGAGTGGTAGAGGAGACGAGGGAGAAAGGGAGAACGGGGGATCGTCGGGGATAGCGGGGAGGTAGGCGAGTGGAGCTTGATTAGTCGTGGCCGTTAGGGGAGCGAGTCTCGCGGAGACATCGGCGGGAGAGGGGAGCCGTTGGAGGGAGGAGATTTGGTGGAGGGGATCGCGAGGAGTTTGTTAGCGACGGGGGCGCGGTCGTCGCAGCGTGGCGCGGGTCGTGAGGGAAACGAGGGAAAAGAGCCGAAAAGCAACGGGACGAAGAAGAAGGAGAAGGGGGAAATGGGCCAGGCCAGGTAGGGGTCGGTTTAGGATTCATGGGCCGGGGCTATAGGCTTGTGGGCTGGGCTGGGGTAGAAAGAATTAGAAAAATAAAAAGGGTTGGGGTTTATAATTTAGAAATATTTGAGTTAATAAAATTTTTGTGATCTTTGAAAAAAAAATTATACGGAAATTATTTAAAAGGAATTGGGTATTACATCATACCCCACTTATATAAAATTTCGTTCTCGAAATTTAAAATACGACAAGCTGTAAAACGCCATACGAAAAGCAACAAAAGTCCAATACTACTATATATCGATTTACGTAAAAGCAACTAGATGACCTTTAAAGATTATATATATATATATATATATATATATATATATATATATATATATAAGAAATAGCGCGGCTAAAAGGATAGTCATAAGTGAGCACAAGGTATAACCATTTATAGTAATAAACTATATATACATACAGATAAGAATAAAATAACAATAATAGACAACAGTGAAGGATTGACTGATAAATCTCAAGAACCAAAAATATTTTAGTAAAAGTACAAATCAAGCAATTATAAAATAACTTGAGAATACTCATATGTTAAAATACAAAAGAAAATAAAACAAAATAGTATATGCGATATAAGTTTGCACTATTGAAAATGTGAAGAATAGTAAACCATTTAAAATAAGTAAAACAAAAGTAGTTAATAATACGCAAAAAAAAATTGAAAACACAAAATAGGGAAGACTAAATTTCGAATAACAACCGTCACTGAATGTAATTACAGTAATAGGAAAATAATACTAGTGATGTATAAGGGACTAGATAGGGCATGGATTACAGTAGAATATGGCCTAATCGAAAAGAAGTCGGGAATGCGGTGCGTAATTAGAATGTTGAAGAGACTGGGATCAAGTTACTACAGGTTCAAAGATGAAGTAAGAATAATGAATCTCAGAAGGGAAAGAAATTATTGAGAGGGGGAACAATCAACGCATCATGCGAATTTTAAAGGTACAATACTCTAAAAAGATTTGCGTGATCAGACACTTTATATTTCAGAAAAAGTTTTAACAAAGCACACTTGAAAGGTAAAAGTGGGCCTAAGCTATACATAGTTTTATTTAGCCAGAAGAAACGAAAAACAAGTCGCGTCAGTCGCGATTGTGGAAGTTCAACAGGTTACGATAAGTTCTCGCGCTAAAATAGGGGCGTCCATTCCCATAGCACCTCGCAGGGATTGCTACTGGAGGTTCTTCCGCCTCGAATTCCTCCTCACTCGAGATTTCATTCTCCGACTCTTCCTCGGCGGGGGCCTCGTTTCCGGGCTCTTCCCCACGGGGTTTTCTTCTCCCGATCCTTCTTACTCGGCGGAAGCTTCCTCATCGGGGTCCTCTTCCACGTGATCCGCCTCTTCTGGATCTTCTTCCACTGGATCTCTTCAGAATCTTCCTCTTCTGAATTCTCTTCTACTGGGTCCTCAGGATCTTTCTCTTCTGGATTCCCTTCTACTGGGTCGTCCTCAGGATCTTCCTCTATCGGGTCTTCTTCGGGGTCCTCTTCTTCATCGTCAAAGTCACTGACCATGTTGACTTCTGGAGCTGCGTCTGCGATTCCCTCGTCCTAGGGATTGCCGTTGTCGAAAATAATCTGTGGGCCATTGACCTCGTCATCTGAACTTACCAACATGCAGTCCAAGAAAACACAGGACCGAGTGTCCTCATTGAGAGACGGCGCTGCCCCAGGATTGGCTATGGCCTGAAAAGAGAGAGTCATGATCAGCTAGTGGAACACATAAAAATAACTAAAGATGTGGAGCACATGGAAAATATAAGGTAGGTAAAGAATGTAAAATCAAAATTTTGAATAATGATGGAGTAAGTAGTATAAGGAAGTGAGTGGCAAAGGAACGATATATAAATCACATCTCACATTTTTTTTCATTTAAACCAAGGGGTCCAACAAAAATACAAAGTTCAGACTAAAAGAAACAATCACTAAATAAAATAACAAGGTCTTTATTGAAAGCAGGAAGGTGACTGTTGGAAATAGTCAACAGTAAGATATTTCTCAGATTAGTTAGAATCTGTTTGTAACAAAATCTGTTAGAATCTGTTTGTAACAGAATCTGTTTGTAACAGAATTTGTTTGTAACTTCCTTATTTTATTGTTTTCTTCATATCTTCCTATACTCGTGTATCAACGCTATAAAAAGAGCCTCTCTGTATACTGAATTTTTTGTGAAAGAAAGTTCAATTCGCTTATATGGTATCAGAGAGGTAAAACTTTCTCCAAAAATAAAAAATCACCATTTTTCCTCAATCAAAAGAAATCACAGTTCCTTTTTTTTTCCAGCCATAATGTTCACCACAGAGACTGAAGTATCCTCCGTGTATCAACCAACATACAGGCCCGAAACTCAAGGGGATCGGAACACCAGCCAGAGTCCTTTACAAAAAACAGGCTTTGCAGATCGAGTCCGATGGTTCTCAGGAGTCAAGAATCAACTTAGGATCGCCTCCATTCACAAAGGAACAACTGGAGCACCTGTACAAGTTCTTTAACTCCACCGCAGACCCGTCAACACAACCCTCCTGTTCTTTAGCCCAAATCGGTAACAATCACCCTATCTCTTTTTCATGTATCAATCAACTTCCTTGGATTCTTGACTCTGGAGCAACTGATCACATGACTGGTTGCTTCACATTATTTTTAACTTACACACCCTGTGCAGGAAATAAAAGGGTCAAAATTGCATATGGTTCGTATTCTTCCATAGCCGGCAAAGGAACCATCACAATCTCTCCTTCCTTAACCCTTCTTAATGTTTTACATGTTCCAAAACTTTCCTGCAGTCTGATTTCCATTATAAAGCTAACTCAAGACCTTAAGTGTCAAATTAAATTTATGTCTCTCATTGTGAAATTCGGGTTCTGGACTCGGGGACGATAATTGGCAATGCTAGGACTAGTGGAGGTCTCTACTTGCTTGAAGAAGGACCACATCTCAATAAATATGCATCTAGTTTGTGTTCTCAGTTCATATTTGTTTCTCGTGACAATGAATTAATTATGTTATATTTTCGTCTAGGTTATCCTAGTTTCCATTATATGCAGTATTTGTTTCCAAACTTGTTTCGGAATAAAAATCCTTCTCAATTTCAATGTGAAGTATGTGCTTTTGCCAAACACAAAAGGGCAATTTATCCACCTCGACCCTATAAATCTTCAGCACCGTTTGCCTTAATCCATAGTGACATTTGGGGACCATCCTGTGTTTTATCTGTCTTTGGAAAAAAAATGGTTTGTTTCGTTTATTGATGATCATACTAGAGTCCTTTGGGTGTTTTTGGTAAAGAAGAAATCAGAAGTTGAACAAGTTTTCAAAACCTTTTATGCCATGGTTGAAACACGGTTTAACACAAAAATTCAGAATTTTAGAAGTGACAATGGACGAGAATTTTTTAACGAAACCTTGGGAGATTTTTTTTCAAAGAAAGGCATCATTCATCAAAGTTCTTGCATTAACACACCGCAACAAAACGGTGTGGCTGAAAGAAAAAATAAACACATTCTTGAAATTGCTAGGGTATTATTATTCACCAACCATGTTCCAAAAACATTATGGAATGAAGCAATTTTAACAGCAACCTATCTTATTAATAGAATGCCCTCGAAAATTCTCAATTTTAAAAAACCTGTTGCCTTGTTAAAATCCCTTTACCCTCAAAGTTGTCTTGCAATATCGGATTTGCCGTTGAAAATTTTTGGTTGTACCGTGTTTGTTCACGATCACAACCCCACTAGGGGTAAATTTGATCCAAAATCGGAAAAATGTGTTTTCATTGGCTACGCCACGAATCAAAGAGGGTATAAATACTTTGATCTTTTATCAAATAAAATATTTATCACAATGGATGTGTTGTTTTTTGAAAATAAATCTTTTTTTAAGCCTCCTCTTCAGGGGGAAACAAATAGTGAAGACTCGGTTTCCATAAAAAAAAGTCTCCCTAAAATATCCAACTTAATCCCACATACAAATTCACAAGATCTAGATTTTTTAAATCAAGACATTTTAGACCAGTCTTTTGAACACCTGGCAAACCAAAACAGTGAAAATTTACTGGACACCCAAAAAAAGGCCCTTGAAAACTCAGAAAATATGTCTGTTGAAAACTCGGTTCCTTTATTAGAAAATCCGGAAAAATCCCATAAAAATAGGAACACACCACCGACTCCTAAAATAATTTGCCCCGTGGATTTAAATCCACCAGAAGCTGATGTGGAAATTAAAACTTACAAAAGGAAACAACGTGAAACAGGTCTGGAGAAAATGCAACAGGAGTATTTAATTGAGATAGATCCTTCTCCAGAAGCAGAGGCCGACTCTGTTCTGCCCCACCTAGAATCCGACTCGAGAACAGAACCGAATCACAGTGAGCTGGATCTTCCCATAGCCCTCCGGAAGTCCGCAAGGTCATGTACTAGTCGTCCCTTGTATCCAATATCAAAATTTATGTCCTCAAATAATCTCTCACCCAGTTTTTCAGCCTTTACCTCTAATATGTCTGCTGTGGAGATTCCAAAAACTGTACAGGATGCTCTGAGAGCTCCAGAGTGGAGAAAGGCGATTTCGAGGAGATGAATGCACTTGAGAAAAATCAGACTTGGAACATGGAGGAGCTGCCGAGAGGAAAGAAGACTGTAGGATACAAATGGGTATTCACACCAAAGTTTCGTGCAGATGGAATCCTAGAACGATATAAGGCGAGGCTCATTGCTAAATGGTTCACTCAAACATACAGGATCGACTACACGGAGACTTTTGCACCTGTGGCTAAGCTAAACACGATCCGGATCTTGCTGTCAGTTGCAGTAAATCTCGATTGGCGACTTCAACAACTAGATGTGAAGAACGCATTTTTGAATGGAGACCTAGATGAAGAAGTGTACATGGAACCTCCGCCGAGGTTTGAAAAAGGGTTTGGCTCCAAAGTGTGCAGATTGAAAAGATCACTTTATGGTCTTAAACAATCTCCACGAGCTTGGTTCGAACGTTTCCATCAGTTTGTGAAAGGGTAAGGATACAATCAGGCTCAGGCAAATCACATCATGTTCTACAGAGTCTCGAGACATGGAAAAATTGCAATACTAATTGTTTACGTTGATAACATCATTGTTACAGGAGATGACGAGGAAGAGGTCAACCAGTTAAAAGGAAGTCTCGCTAAGGAGTTCGAAGTAAAAGACTTTGGAGAATTGAAGTATTTCTTAGGTATGGAAATTGCTCGAAGTAAGAAAGGTATTGTCGTGTCTCGACGGAAGTATGTTCTCGATCTTCTTAAAGAAATAGGGATGACAAACTGCAAACCTGCGGAGACACCGATAGATCCGAATAAAAAAACTCGGAGCATTTACACAGAGCCCGTCAGTGGACATTCCACAATATCAGAGGTTAGTGGGAAAATTGATCTACCTCTCGCACACACGTCCCGATATCACCTTTGCAGTGAGTATGATAAGCCAATTTATGCACTCATCTCAAGAAGAGCACCTTGATGCAGCATATAGAGTTTTGAAGTATTTAAAGGGCGCACCAGGAAGAGCTTTATTCTTCAAAAAAGGTGAGACTCGCAGCGTCGAAGTATTCACTGACGCGGATTGGGCAGGTTCCATCGTAGACAGGAAGTCAACTTTAGGGTATTGTACGTACGTGTGGGGCAATCTAGTTACATGGCGGAGCAAGAAACAAAGTGTCGTGGCAAGGAGTAGTGCGGAGGCAGAATTTCGATCCATGGCCAACGGTATTTGTGAAGTTCCGTGGGTTCAACGGGTACTACAGGAAATAAAGCAGCCTATAACTCGGCCACTAAAACTATACTGTGACAACAAAGCTGCCATCAGCATAGCACACAATCCCGTACAGCATGACAGAACGAAGCATATTGAAGTCGACCGCCATTTCATCAAGGAAAAACTGGATATCGGTACCATCTGTATCCCCTACATTCCGACAAAAGAACAAACTGCAGATATCTTTACAAAGGGACTATTCAAAGCAGTGTTCGAGAGACTCATAAGCAAGTTGGGCATGATATACATCTACGCACCAACTTGAGGGGGAGTGTTGGAAATAGTCAACAGTAAGATATTTCTCATATTAGTTAGAATCTGTTTGTAACAGAATTTGTTTGTAACTTCCTTATTTTATTGTTTTCTTCATATCTTCCTATACTCTTATAACAACGCTATAAAAAGAGCCTATCTGTATACTGAATTTTTTGTGAAAGAAAGTTCAATTCGCTTATAGTGACAACTCCGTGTTGATATCTAGATTGTTGTGATCCCGTAAAGTGAGTTTGAATCCTACGTCGGGTCCGTACCATCCTCGAAACTTGAGCTACGATAACAACCGAGTTACTTAAGCAGATGTGGAGAGCGTTGACGAATCTCCTCCTTGTACCCTTTCCTTCAAGGGCAACCATTGATAAGATGCCCGTTGGATCCACAAATCAAGCACTGCCCTTTAGCCTGGCGACAGTCCTTCTGAAGGTGTCCTGGCCTTTTGCAATAACCACAACGTTGGGTTCTCCGCTACTTCTGTTGCTGAGAAACAAATGGGCGCTTCATCTGCACACACACCCTCCCCTCCCCGTTGTTTAACAAGGATCCCTCTACGATTGGGGGCTCCCGCTGGTGCCTGAGCCATTTGCCTTTTTAGTCATTCAGCTAAGAGATCGTTTGTTCGCTCCTGGACATCCATCAAACCTTGCAGTACACCCAAAATCTCGACGGTCCGACTCTGGGTAGTGGAGGAAGACGGAGAGTTGTTGGAAGTCATGGTCCTGAAACAACAAATTTTAGGACGACATAAGGTACAAGGTATAAGAATCAGAATAAGATATAGAACGAAAAAAGAATATGTGGTGAGGTGAAACTCAATCGAATGTAGAACTCCAAATCACTCAAGCAGAGTGCTGTCTTGTAACTATACTGCAGTTCATAGTTACAATCACATAACTCTACCAAGTCACCCAAAACTCTAGCGGATGGAGTCAAAATGTAGCTTGATAAACTATAGGGATTCCAGTCAAGGATAACAAGTTTTATTCTAGACCGTATGGGTGACTTAAATTGTCAAGACCTAACCGGAAACTGAAATCCCAATCTAAACCTGACTCTGATACCAACAAAACCATGTCACGTCCCACATCCCAAAATACGGAATACGATGGGTGACAAGGCCAGCCATGCTCATACGGTCAAGGAAATATCCTGCCTTAGTCACACTTCGACTTCTAGTATTACGTGGTAATCAGTAATCAATGCATAGGTAATGAGAATTACAGTCACTAATTCTATCAAAACAGATATAAGATATACCAGATAGAAATTAAGGGAAAGATATCGCTGGCGTCGCTGATCTAGATGTCCACAATATTCTCGAGGTACGACAGATCCTGATTCGAGCTAAGTCCACTTTTCACTCTAAGCATGCATACTCAGATTGTCAGAGCGATACAATAGCAATATATACATACATAATGTGCAATGATGATAAATATGAAGCAGTAAATATAGAACAATGACGCGAGCATGAAATAACCGGTACAGGTAACGATAAAGCAAGTGTATCGAATCAGTGATCAATGCAATGTCCATATCATTAAACCTATCAGCCTTTAAGTCTCAATGTCCCAGTCACTAAATCTATCGTCAGTCCAAGTGTGAGCGTCAACCACCGCAAGAGTATCCCCAACCCAAGGGTAGGCCTCAGGGGCAAGGGAACAACCGCCCGAATCACGCTCGCTAATAATCAGTATTACCATCCATACGACTCTCGAAATTGCTATATATGCCGGCAGTGGGACTCCTGAGATTCCGTTGATCGAATCACACTCAAACTACCCCACATCCCGTGGTCTACATCAAACACCGACCATAAATTCAAACACTAGTCGCTCCATGACAAGTCTACGCGAGAACTGGAGACGAGGTCTCCATCAAGCATGTCTCGACTGGTATCCAAGATAAATGGACAGTGTTCGACGTCTTACCTATGACACTAATATACGTGCTTCCATAACTGTCACATTCCAGTTATAGTTACACCTATATATATTCCATAGGCGTCGATAATGCAATAATTTAACTGGTTCCGCTGATTGTGTACAAGTACGTGTCACTTCACTTATTCATCAACGCTTTTATACTAACGTACTTGCCACAATCCAATCACTAATATTTACCACTTAGGAATGTAACACTGTCATTAGGATTTCAATGCAAGTGAATACTAATTACAAGGATATATTAGTCATGCAATATGATGGAAATACAGTAAATGCACCACTGAGTATATGTGAGCAACCGGTGTCGGTTGGATTAGAAAAATCACATAAAATCACACATGCATAATTTGACGAACCAATATAAAAGGCATATGAAGTATATTTGTTTATCTAAGGATTAAAATTGGTTTCAAGTCAATCGGGTTTCAGGTTTGCGAGTTACGGTCATTTCATTTTAAGCGTTTACTGCTGGAAATCCAATTGCTGGACTGGAAGTCCGTTTCGTAACACGTTCTACTCCCTGTTGGGAGCATAACTAGGCGATGCTACAGTTAGATAATATTTAGATTTAACTGTTATGTTTCCAATGCACCAGACGGATCAATAATATCCGCTGTACGCAGGGAGATATGCACTGTCTAAGGTTAAGGTATACATTATGTTTCTGCATGAAATTGCAGAACACAACGACGGTTTAAAAGATGTCATAAATATCAGAAGACACTGGAATGCAACGAGTCCAGCACCGTTAGAAAGCTAATTCGATTATCTACACTGCTATGTATAGTTCTGCACACTTGCGCGCCTAAACAGGGAGAAACATGCGTTCCAAAACGGGTAAAGGTGAAGATCGTTGCTCTGGATAGCAGTCCAGAGCCACAAATCGCCACAGTTTTCGTTGCTATAACTTAATAAAATTTAAAGATCAACTATGGGATACTGAAGGTTTATCTGTTGACTTCGATACGAGCCCTAAAACATTAAGTTGCGAGTCATATTCAATTTAATATAGATTTTAGAATATGGCATGTGCGGTGAATTCCAGATTCGACGTCGCCTTTTGGGGGCGTCATTACATGATATAAACTTCACTATTTGCAACCAAATTCCTACATGATGTTCTTTATTAGCAAAAGGATCTATCTATAACCAGTTCCGCCATTTTAACATGAGCTTTTACCTAGGGTTCGCATCGAACATCTAAGTTAAGTATTAGATTAGTGATCGAACATTCGTTTTCTTTAACTAAACCAATACGGTTTGGTTCTACGATTCCCCTACGACGTTATCACTAGGTTTTAGACTCGTATGTTTCTCAACTCAAACGATTATTTGTTACGGAGTATTATGAAAAACACTAAGGAAATGTCCGATGTAAAATAACTATATGTGTTAATATGTATATTCTTCACATAGCATGTAAGCAAGTGAGAACACTTGCCTGGCGACGATAGCTTGACGATGGCAATGGATGGAACGGTGTTGCGATGGTGACTACGTTGACGACCGTGATTGCTACAGAAACCGAGGCCACGACTTGGATGGCGACAACGGCGACCAGGATAGCGAGGATCACGACACATTGTAGGTGTTCGATGAAATGCTCGAGGGGTTCTGCTGGACTTTGTGCTTGGCAAGACGCAGTGCAGGGCACGGTGGGCATGATGGTCTGGGCACGGAGCAGCGGCAGCAGGTGGTCCAGGGGTTCGGCGGCGGCGGCTCAGCGACATGAGTGTGCAGGCGGGGCTGCAGTGATCGCTCGGTGATGGGTTGCAGTGGTCGAGGTTTGGGTTGCTGGGGTCTCGTCGTCGGGGATGAAAGGGAGAGGGGGAGAAGAGGAGGAGGTGGAGGCGGTGCTGGCGGCGACTTGGAGGTCGACGGTGACGAGGACAGAGGCGATCGGATCGCGGGTTCTTGGGTTGGTTGTCGCCGGGTGCTTGCAGGGGAGAGGAGCGAGGGAGGTGAGGTTGAGGAGGAGGAGATGGCGATGGTGATGATGGTGGAGATCGTCGAGTTTGGTGGGTTGTCGGTGTGGAAGAGTTAGAGGGCGAGAACGAGAGGAGTGGTTGAGAGAGAGACGAGAGAGAGAGAGAGAGAGACGAGAGAGAGAGCGAAGTAGAGAGGGAGAACGAGTGATCGTCGGGGATAGCGGGAGGGGGGGTAGGCGAGTGGAGCTTGGGTCGTCGTGGCCGTTGGGGGAGCGAGTCTCGCGAAGACGTCGGCAAGAGAGGGGAGCCGTTGGAGGAAGGAGATTTGATGAAGGGGATCGCATGGAGTTTGATGGCGACGGGGGCGCGGTCGTCGCGGCGTGGCACGGGTCGTGGGGGAAACGAGGGAAATGAGCGGGAATACAACGGGACGAAGAAGAAGGAGAAGTGGGGAAGTGGGCCGGGTCGGATAGGAATCGGTTTAGGATTCATAGGCCGGGGCTATGGGCTTGTGGGCTGAGCCGGGGTAGAAAGAATTAGAAAAATAAAAAGCCTTAGGGTTTATAATTTAGAAATATTTGAGTTAATAAAATTTTTGTTATCTTTGAAAAAAAATATGTACGGAAATTATTTAAAAGGAACTAGTTATTATAGTTCTATTATAAGGTCCCGGCCTTTGATCTCAGGTCAGAAAATACCAAATCTATGGGTCCTCTTAGTTTACCCTTACCCTATCTCCAGCTGTTGGATTTGAGATCAGAAATAGTAGAGGGGTTGATAATAGCAGGACCCCGAATCATATGCCATTTACCTTTTCCATATATGCTACTCCAATTGCGAGCTGATAATGAAACAAGAAAGGAAACATTAATGCAGTTTTAGAAAATTAAGGGTTTAGCCATGATAAAGTTTGGTTTGGTACTTTCTAGCACCACTGCCATGTTGTTTCATTCTTACATCATATCAGTTGTTAGATCAGAACTTCAGAAGCTATCCTATTCAAACCGGTTACCAAATTTGGATCCCAATGAACCGTGCAAAACATCAAATCATCGCTTCTCTCTAATAGAATAGATGTAAAGAGAGAAAGCAGCGAGGGAAAGAGTGGGAGAATTTTTTGATCTGACCAAACCCTCCGAGTGTGCTTGGTAGAACATAATTTGGATGTAATCCTATATTACCATAAAATATTACCATACTTGTTTAGAAGTAAACAGTATTTCCGAGAATATAGGATTATTATGATAATCAAATGACCCCATTTCATGGTAATTCTATTCCCCCCAAAACATATGTTTATCATAGATTACCACGAAATATTCCCGTCTAACATGAAAAGAGTCCTGATCATCCGCTGCTGTCACCCCCTGCTTCCCAATAGATGGAAACGGTGATGTGGCAAGCCCGCGGCATATTTATTTCGAGAAGGTCATTTCCCAGAATAAATATGCTAAGCATAAATTAAGCAATATAAAATGATAAGAAATAGACATGAGATTTAAACTTCAACAACTTTATTTACATCCAACTTGAAGCAATTACAATACATGAGTTCAACTGAAAGGAAATACAATACAACAAGAGAAATCCCTAAACAGGTGGTATACATAAACTAAGAAAGATGGCTAGTCTAGTCCTGAGTCGTAATCTGGTCGTGCTCCTCTTCGGTGGTGTCTACCTCCTCAGTTTCCATAGTACCTGACGAACATTCCAAGAAACAAAGATGGGTAGAATGCCCGTCAGCGAACTTTCGCTCGGTAAGTCCTCAAGAAATAGGTGTGAAGTATAATGATAAAAATGTATATCATGAATTAATGGACTAAGAGATATATTATTTAAACATGTCATTTACTGTAAGCATGATATTTCTATTTAACATGCAGTTCTCTATATATATCATAGCAGAATAATATGAGCATAGTATAGCATGGCCGTGTGGTGTAAATTACAGTGAGCATGAAGTAAGTGTCCTAAAAGGTCTTTACATGGGTTAACCAATGTAACGTAAGTTCAAGGGTGAATGTCAACCAATTTCAAGAGTATTCTCGAACCCAACAGGCTGTAATTCAGGGATAAGAAATCACGGGCCCGAATCAATTGTTAGTAACGGGACTTCAATCTAGTGTTGAAGTATTCCAAACTCAACAGGCTGTAATCCAGGAGTAAGGAAACACGGACTCTCATGATAGCTTGCTTGTGTTAGTAGACATGGATTCATGATCTAGGGGGACTCCTGAGATTTCGTTGAATTCACACATGAACTACCCCAACACCCCGTGTATGCTAAGTTACAGTTATAATTACCAGCATTTCTCAAATCCATGAATACATCAAGTTGCAAGATTGAGTTCATGGTAATATCATGTATTCGTGTCAAGTATCCTTGTATTCATAGTTCGAGTCAAGTCAGTTTCAATAGCAACTATTGTGTTCTGGTATTCCTATTAAATTCATGTCCAATTATAACCAGGGTTTGGTCAAGTCAAGTATACATGTTTGAAATTGATGGTTTGAATTCGAGTGTTCATGTTCAAGTATTCATGTTTGATTTTAGATTTAGGTTTGAATTAGACTCAGACTGAGCCAGACATTTGTACTGATTTAACACTGTAAATCTTAGGTTCGGGAATTATCGGCAACTTCTGCACATGGACGGCAGGATTTGTGTCTTTTTCCAAGACAATCGCCGGGAGATCGATGTCAGAAGAGTTGACACGAATGACAACGTAGCGGATCCACTCACAAAAGTCCTTCCCCAGATACAATTTGAGAGACTTTTTGGGATGTTGGGTATGAGGTACTACAACACATGGCCTTAGTGCAAGTGAAAGATTGTTAGTTATATATATGCCCTAGAGGTCATTATTGTATATATGATATATATTATAGTGGATGCTTGGACATATATATATATATATATATAGAGAGAGAGAGAGAGAGAGGACTTTCTTACTTGACATGATAGTATGCTATCTGGTTACTCTTTATCTTAATATGTTGACTGGTATTCTTTATTGTCTTGCTCTCACGTGTTGATAAAGCCCTTAGGATATGTACTTGACTACCAGAATTATGATGAGATCATACTAGTGGGGCCAGGGTGGTCCACAAGTACAACCTTTAATCAGTTCCTAGTCGTGTGAATATCGAGACCAGAGCATCGATATTCCAGTGTAGACTAGTGTGTACATTTCTTATCCTTTAAAGGGCGATGGTTGATCCCACAACCATCGGTGTGTGACATCAAAAATTGTACACATGTGCTCATTGGAGAATGGGTACACCGAACAGAACTCGTCAAGAATTTCTATGTGGTAGTATACCTATCGTCAGATAGCAATCCTCTGGTGACACTGGTACAGATTAGTCTGTAAACCCGAGATCGTCATAGAGTCTTGTGCGGCTCTCACTTGCTTTGATTTCTTCCCTACCACGGCTCAAAGGAGTCGTGCAAACAGGTGGATTTTGGGTACAGTCCCGAGTCACATAGAGGCAATGAGCGATAGGAGGGGTTTCGTCTCTTCCTGTAACAACCCTAAATTTCCTATACAATTTTTTTCAAAATATTTTTTCTCAAAATCCATAAAGGGGTATTTTAGCCTGAGCACAAGATATAAGTAATTATTTTGTTTTTTAATTACAAATTAAAAGAATGTAACAACTCCATTTTTAGTGTACAAAAATTTGCTTTAAAATTAATGTATACTTGGGATATTTATATTTACTGTTATTATTTTAAGTAATTAATTAGCTCCTTAATTACAAGAAAGAGCTTGTGGCTCATTGGTAATACCTTGCACTGCTGAACCAAGCCACCAGAGTTCAAATCCCATACCCCGCATTATTTTTAATATTGATTTTTTTTAAAACCTTTAGAATACCAAGGGTTTACACGTGCATATCTCACAAAAACCCCACTACACCCAAAAATGTAACATTGCCAGAGGTTAGATAAACCGTCGGGGGGGTCCCGGCTGCCTGACTCGGCCTCGACTCGGCCGACTCGGTCCTCCGACCGAGTCACGGCCGAGTCACCCCCGAGGCGGCAGATTCCGGCGACGGCCCCAACATGAAAATTGTGTCTTTTCACATTCCCTATGCACCTGCAAAATTTTAGCCTCAGACCATTTCCAGAGCTCTTTTAAAACCCCAATTACTCCACTTTTAATACATTTTATCATATTTTTCATTTTAACCTTTCATCTAGCCTAACCATATAAATACCACCCCTACCCTCTACTCTCTCACCCCAAAACTCTGAGCCAACTTTCTAAAATTCTCAAGAGATCTTGTGTACTTTGAAAACGAGCACAAAGCAAACCTACGGCGAAATTCCCGGCGAACTTCCGGCGATCGTTCTAGGAGCTCTCGGCGACGAGGCGACGCACCGGCGATCCCTCTCCTTCCATCTCACTCTCATTATTTTCCAAAATCCGTAAGTCCCCATTTTCTATCTCTCCTTTCTATTCTAAAAATACGGATTTACAAAACCCGACGGAATCGGAACAAATCCGATTTCCGATTCGGTTTCTTATAAAACTTCACTTCTCGTAATACAATTAAGCTTAAACTCTCTCATGTTGACTATTAAGCACTAATCAACCAAATTGATCAAGTTTCATTACATAAAATGATGGCTATTTCAATTTATCGTATTTTTCACTTAAATACCACATTGTTTCAATTCTACATTTAACTCTATTAAACTTGCTATATCTTTAAGTAGATCACGAGATAACGACCTACCTCCTCACACACTCATATGCAACATAACACGATACTCTCGAGAACTTAGAATATGGGAAAACAAACATTTCATTTAAATACCCTTTACTTAATAAAACCATTTCTAAAAGATTTAGTATTGATACATCTTTACAAATAAATAACCTTTGAGCTAATAATAAAAATATCTAGACTCAGCCAATTAAGGACTGTCGCACTCATTAGGACAGAGGAAGGTTGTGGGCATTCAGTCGTTTATCTAAACCTGATTTTGTGGTGTCTAGGCTAGACAAGTGAAAAAGGTAACTTTAAAAGGCCTGTCTCACTGTGATTCATGAGCGGATCCTTTCTTTCTTCACTTGTACTTACCTGGCCACAATTGGCGGTGAAGCGACGATTTGAGCTATCTCACAACTTGTCGCTTTGGACCAGTTATGAGCAGTCTAGTTGACTTAGGAGGCCCTAGAACATAGAATACAGGAAATTTGACAACTTTACAAATAAATATCATTTACTTCATAAAACCGTTTTCTAAAGGATTTAGTATTTATACAATCTTTGCAAAGCACCGCTACAACCCATTTTGAGGAACCTGTTCGGGATGGTGCGGATTATCGCATATCCTCGGACTTAGTAGTGCGAGATTCAGACCTCCGCAAGTAGCATTCGGTCTCGAAAGATTTAAAATACTACATCTTAAGAAAACGAGATTTCTAGAATATTATAAATATATACAAAACTTATTTTCATATAAATATATGTATATGCAACATAAACATATCTATTTTTGAAGTATTATAAATATTCCACATTTTCTACAATATCACAAGAATCAAGTTTACACTAAAATACCATGAATTCCACACAAATCAATATTATAAATAAATACCATTATTTCTGAAATTAGGATATTTTCACTAGAAATATCACAATATAAAATCCACATTCATTACAACTCTAAGGACGATTAATAAATACTTGGGGTGTATTTTGAAAAGTATATAAAAGTATTTTTACATAAAACCCCCTCAAGTTCTATAAATTACCCTAAGGACCCTAGTAAACATAGGTTTAAGCGGGACCAATCTCTTGAGCCTCAGGGAGCCGGAGAAGTGGGTGCTTGCCTATCTAAGGTAGACAAATTAATAACGGTGTTATCAATACGGTAATCGTCTTTGAAAAAGACACAAATCATGCCGCCCATGTGCAGCGGTTACCGATAACATCAAAACAATCAGGACCTCAATTTACTTTTCTAATTGTCTGACTCGGTTTGAGTCTCAGTATAATCTGACTTGAATATGATTCAAGTACAATCTACAATCTACAATATTCCAATTCAACATGAGTCCATGAATCTATTATACAACTTGACTGAACCGAACCATGTATATACATTCCATTCACATGATTATCCAGTTATTTCATTTACATGATTCTACGGTTGCATCCGTTTACTGATATCATGGTTTCGGTCAGTCAATCAATTATACAATCAATACAATTTACAAGACAAACAATACAAATAAGACATCTCGGGGTTTAAGGGGTAGATTGGTACGGAAGGTGTTAAAAGTGGTACGAGACTGTAAGACTTAATACACCTAACATGAATCCAGTTGCTGTTGTACCATGGCATAAACGGTTCCTTGTACTATACTTGCCTCTAGTCTCTGGCATATAGAGACTCCTTTCGTATACACTGGCATTCTTCTATACCAAGCTACAAATAACAGCGTTAACACAACATTACAACAATATAATACAACTTTAAAAGATACCTTCTTATTCTGTCTATTCCAGTTCTCCTTTATCTTTGGGACTTACCGAGCGACCTGTTCGCTGACGACATTCTATTTCTTTCTTCCATGAATGTCGTCAGGTGATTTGGACCCGTCAGAGATCGAGCCCACTGCTGAAGACTTGGACCATTTTAGTGAAGATCTCGAGCTCTAGTCATTGTACATTTTCCATTCACTACTTTCATTTCTGTTATTCCATTGTTTAGGCATTGCTTTTTATTTCAGTTGTATTTACTTTTCATGTATTGTACAAAAGAATGTTAATAAATAAAGTTGTTGTTTTATTACATCTTGTCTCTTATGTGCTTACTTTTATATTGCTTACATACGCTTAGCGTATTTACTTCAGAGTAAATACGTAGCGGATCAGTCCCGTCCTCTTCGCCGTATACTGGGAAGCGGGGCGTGACACTCCCGGTATTGGGGGTTGATGTTGTGCTATGCTCGATTGGTTATAACTGGAAGTCCCTGGCCAGAACTGCTGCTGAGATTTACTGATAAGAGTTATCAGTAGTTTCTCAAACCGTTATAGGCCAGACATCGGCATGACTTATCACGTTACTGGGACCTGACGTTTACCACCCCTAGACATGATATGCGACATATCAGACGAAGAGACCGGACTGTACGGTAGTGTTACCGATAGGCTTCATGGAGAGTATAGACGAGCTTGCTTGTTGATCTTCATATCGTTCAATACCCGGGTAGCCGTTACGTCCAGCTAGTACCGCTGACGGCTTGTAGGTGACTGATGTGATCATCACCTACAGCTGGTGTATTGACGAGTCTTTAGAGTCCCACACAAAAGTTTCCTGGTTCGAGCGAAACGAAGTAGGGCACATATGTTGATATGTGCGTGGGCCTAATTAAATATAAGTATGTGATACCGTATTTTAATCTGGCAGTTATCTGATGTCGGTCAGGTTATATGTGATGTAACCGGATTATCGAATCAAGTGTTGGTTTGATAATGTGATATTCTGATTAATAATATTAGTCGGTTATATGTGATATGACCGGATTATTAGATCAAGTGTTGATTTAATAATATGATATATATTATATGTGATGTAATTATATCTTAACTAATATCATTAGCTCACTAATTGCTTTATATATATATATATATATATATATATATATATATATATGAAGCATGACATATTTTTCTATTTTGAGAAAATAGAAAAATGAGGTGTAAATTGTGGAGATATTTGTGGAATGGGTAAGGTACGAGTTTTATTATTTGTATAATAGTCTTGACTCACTATTCAAACATGGTTGTAATTTAGAATTGCAATTTTATTTCATGCTTGAATAAGTGAGGAAAGAGAGAGCCATTTTGAGTTTACTCTCATCATTTTTCATTCTTCATGTCTTAGCCATTTTCTTGAGCTCTTGCTTCCTCTTGCTCTCTACAATTTTCTTCACCTCACTTCCAAGTTCAAACCCTCACATGTGATGTGAGTCATTGAACTTGTGAAAACCCCAGTGAGCAAATTAAACCCCTACTTCACCATCACACATTAGATTAGCAATTTGATGTGGAGTGTTGTCTTCACTAATGAGATTAGTGAAGGGTTAGCTTGAGCTTGTGGACTTCGGGTGGATCGTCTTTGGCGCGAAGATCACGAATGAGGTTCGTTCAACTCGAAGAGGAGCCTAGTAGAGTCGCGTGGACTTCAACCCGGAGCTATTGAAAAGAAGGACTCGAACTACAAAGGTTGTATGATTTTTTCTTCTTTTTAGTTCATCACATTACAAAGACAAACCCTTAATATTCTAGTATTTAGTCCAACTTAGCACCTAATAAAATTAAAATTTGGCATGCTTAATACCTCTAGAACCTCACAGCGGTGCTAAAGTCGACTTTCACGAACACGTTAATGCAAGATTCCTTGAAATTGTTTGCCGGTCATTCCATTCCTGAGAATTCAAGGATTTCCGGTAATCTTCCACGCACCAAGCGCAACCGTATGATAATTTAGTTGGCAACACTGTCTGTCATTATCAAACTTCAAAACACAATTTTCTAGGCGTAAAACATCCTGATATCCGGTGCACTGAAGCAAAATGCAAACAAATTTTCAACTGAAAAACTACTACTAAAGTATGCTGTATTTTTATACAGTGTTTTCAGTATATGTAGCTTTCAAGACTGTGTTCAAAACAAAGCAAAGTACAACAACAACAAATATACATATTGAAAGATACGACAGAAGATAAAACCCCTGTAGTATAGTTATCAGTTGATGGTCCCAAAGCCTACTCTCATGCAACCGTTATCAAACTTCAAAACACAATAATTACAATTAATACTCTCATTTCAGATAATTACAGTGTTTAAACAAAACTTTGAGAAATTTAAAAAAATAACCCAATCTGTGGTTCACAATCAAAACTGGACCACTCTGGTAAAAATATTTTTGCAAAAAATATCAAATTTTCTGATTAGATGATAGACGAAGGAAGTGGGTAAAGCTTTGTCCTTAGCAAGGACAACATTACGATTAAATTCTCACCCTAAAATTGTGCCATATCTTACAAAACAAACCCGTGGCCTGTCCTTCCATTAGAACCCCACCCCTCACATGTTCTTGTCCTCTCAATTCCCCCCCTATAAATAACCCCGCTCAACTTCTCTCAAACTCAAAACTCATTCAACAAGTCTCAAGAGAGAGGGAAACAAAAATTAAGCAAATGGCTTTAAGCAAGAAGTCGGGCAAGATTGCACAAGGGGCGGTGCTTAAGCAAATATTAAAGAGGTGCTCGAGCTTAGGGAAGCAGAATGGGGAGCATCCTTTGGATGTGCCGAAAGGGCATTTCGCTGTTTACGTAGGCGAAAAACGAAGTAGATTCATCGTGCCGATTTCTTACTTGAATTACCCAGAGTTTCAAAGCTTGTTGAGGCAAGCAGAGGAGGAGTTCGGGTTCGATCATGATATGGGCCTCACTATCCCTTGTGAGGAAGTTGTGTTTCGTTCGCTCACTTCAATGCTTAGGCAAATTTGAATGTTTTATTTTTATTGTTATTCTTGTGATCTTTTTTTTTCAGACAATAGGTGGGATAAATTTGTGATCTTTTAATTTTTAGGAGAGGAGAATGTGAAGAAAGAATGAAGGATGATTGATACCAATTTTGGTTGGTTTTTTCCTTCAGTTCTGGATTCTTGATTTCTCTCCTCTGCTTGAATTTGGTGCGTGGAGTTTGCTGTTAGTGGTTTTGACCCGAAACCCGTTAAGGGAAATTGGTGTGATGGTGGGGATGGGATTTGTAAATTATTTTAGAGCGGCGTGCCGTTTTTGCGTCGCCCTATGACAACTATGAGAGCTAATAATAATGTAACGGAGTTCACTCTGTTTTTTTAATCTCTGCTTAATTTTCCATCTTTGTTTCTAATTTTCATCTATGTTGTTAATTGATAATTTGGTGGCAATGAGAATTTACCAAATGGAATTGAAAAGATTTTTTGGTGTTGATCTTAGAAGTCTCCAGCAAAAGCCCCGTGCAATTGAGCCAGAAATCGAGATACAAACCTTGGTTGTATCAGATTACGTTTATCATTCGAAAAAGAAAAAAATATTAAGATACTTTTATGCTTTTCTGTTTTTTTCCAATTATAAAAATGGATTTGCAATTGAGAAACAAAAGTGTTTCCGCAATAATCTATTCAAGAACGTGAAGTCCAACATTATATTTGCACACCAATCCGGTATAGTTCGTTCACCGTACATAATAAGAGGTCAACAGCTTGATTTCCAGAAAGTTTACATTTAGAAAAAAGAAGTATAATATATTTGCAATGTTAGCCGAAATCATATGCAAACATGCACCATTAGATCATGGTTGTCATCCACAAATAGCTGCACCTTTATGCGTCATGAAAATCTATTAGTGAATCTATAGACTTTGCTTTCAACTAAAGACATTTAACATTAAGTTTTTAAGTGTTATTGTTTGAGCTAATTTAATTTGGTATTAGAATTAATGCATAGCGCCGTTAGTATTTATTGATTAGAGTTCAAGACATAATAGGATGCTTTTTTTTCATCTAATTTTTTCTCAGTCTACTGTTGATATTGTACATCTGGTTAAAAATATCAAAGTTGATGGAAATTGAGATTTACTCTCATATTAAAGTTACATTATCACATGATATAAGAGGGGTTTCCCCATATAGATTTACCTTATCTATTAAAGATGGATATATGAGGGTACTAAGATCTGAGGTACTTTTGGGCATGGTCACAAACTCAGCATTCGGTATTAATTCGGCGAGATGGAAAATTTGGATTGAGAAAACTATTGGGGAAAAAATCAGCAAGTATTCGGGAAATGTTTGGAAAGGATTTCGAGAAAGAAATTAATATATGAGGCGCCGAGTTTTGATGTTGCGAATTATTCGCTGATAAATCGTTCATCAATGGAGATTTAATCGGCCGCTAAAAAATCCGTAAATTATTTGTGAGGCGTTGGGCAGTGAAGGGAATCATCATTCATCAAATTGACAAGGGTAACTTGTCAAAAAGCCCCTTGCCCGCATCAAACTTGTATAAAACCCCTGGACCTTTTGGTCTTGTTAAGAAAAACCCTGGGTTCAATTAAAACCTCTTTATACTGGTTGCCTATGATATTTAAAAAGTTGCATGTGATATCTAAACAATTAGAGAGAATAAAAAACTAAATGAAATACGGCCTATGGGTTTTTCCATAGAGATTTTGAACAGCAGGCTTTTCCAAGCAATTTTCAAAATATCAGGGATTTTTAAACAACTCCCTAAGGGGCTTGGGGCTTTTTGACAATTTTACCCAATTGACAATATCCATTTTTCTATACGGTGGAGACTCTTGTTTTTCTTTGAAAAACATGAAATCACTTTTAACTTGAGTAACATGCATTTTACCGCACATATTTAAAAATGATAGCTTTTTCTGTGTTTGTTTTCCAATATGCTCTTCAAGTTTTTCCTTTCCAAGTTCTTTTTACTTTTCTTCTCTTATATGTTTTTCCCTTGAAACTTTTTTTCCTTCGTATCTTCTCCAGATGTAAATTTCAATTTAAAACACCGCCTAATCACTTACCTCCTCTTTTTCGCTGAAAATGTATGGATTTGGGAAAGAAGAAGAAGAAGAAGAAAGGATATTTAGGTTAGTCAATTAAATTTATTAGATAGACATTTTTGGTATTAAACAAGTCTTATGTATGGAAATTTTAATATCATTATTGTTTATCGAGTAAAGTGCAGGATTATCAAGTTTATGGCTGGTTTACTGTTAAAACGAAGGAGGTTTCCTGCACGCTACCCAAAAAATTAGATCCCACGACATTTTCCTCAAATTTTCAAATAAAATGTAAAGAAATGCTTAGACCAGCTAGCTTAGAAGAGGATTTTGTCTTCTAAGTCTATGAAAAAATCCGCTTTTCATGGTTTTCTTAGATGATCGGTATCCTCCATTTTGATCTTCTTTTCTACAGACATGCAAATGTACATCAATTTTTGTGACTTTTGATAATATTGAATATTGATTTAACAATGAAGAAAATTCTATCAATCAATGAACGGTTAAATTTGTCACCAACCGACATAATTTTTTATACATATATTTCTTTAAAATATGTTGATGAAGACAAATAACGAGGCCCGTAAAAAATTATCCTAAGAAGAATTTGCTTTTCGGCCGGACAAGGAGAGATTAATTCTCTCCTACGGTTAGTTAGCTGACCCTCGCATTCCTTCTAAAATAATTAAGCAAGATAAACAAATATAACTATACTCCTTCAAACTAAAAATAAATCCGACTTTCTTTGCAAATCCGGAATGTATAATTCAACTAATTTTTCCTAATTATGAACCAACTTTTTCTCCACAACAAGAGCTCCACAACGAGACACGGGGGGCCCTGTCTCATTTAATCAATTGAAAGAAACTCATATGATGCTAGCTTTGTTTTGATTTCAAACCTCAAATGTCATCTCGCTTCTGAGCTTTGACAGCTCCCATATCTTTCAATCTCTCCAACTCTCAACCTCTTTGTTTCATGCAACAGAGCATGTGCAGCAAAGGAACTAGTTGCAACATCATAGCATCAAATTTGTATATTCTCTACAATTTAATTAGCAGGCTCTCCCTCTCTGTCTCCATATATATAAGGAAAGTGTTTATAAGTTGGCCGATTATCATAAAAAAAAAAATGAGGTGTCGCCATAAATGTTAACTTTCTATCATATTTTTCGATGATCGACAACGTTCAATTTGATTTCCATGGTCTTGTTCATAGGTATATCAAATTTCATATTTTCGATAATCTTTACCTATGCATGGATAGTTGCAAAATTAACGGTTCTCTGACAATAGAACATTTGACAGAGTTAGATCGATAGGCAAATGTTATCAAAATCGCATGAAACTTAGTGTATTCATGTTTGACACCATGGAGAACAAGATGAACGGTGCCAATCATCCATAAAATGGGCGAATATTAAAATTTTAAGGCGACATCTTATTTTGTAGAATAAGCCGTCATAAACACTAAGCGTGCTCTCTCTCTCTCCCTCTCTCTCTCTCTCTCTCTGAGAGAGCAAAGAAAAAAAAACTGGCCAACATACCCGGTATCAAAAAAACCATGGCTGCAATATCTGTAAATTTCATGTAATATCTAGTTAACTTGCATATATACATAGTTTACTGTGTTATATATGCAGCTAACTTACATATCCATATAATCTCTTGTAATATGTATGTGAATAATTAAATATTTCAGTAAACTATACAACCATGAGGTATTTAGCATAATCACATAATTCGCGCATTATTCGCCGCATTCGCGAATTATTCGCGCATTTTTTATCAGACGAATTATTCTCCGAATTAATCGACATTGCCGAACTGGCCGAATAATTCACAGATTATTCGCGAATAATTCGCGAATTATTCCCGAATTATGTGAAAAAACAACGAATAATTCAAAAAACAGTAAATAATTCACAAAATCAAAATCTAGCGTCTCATATATTAATTTATTGCTCGAAATCCTTCCCGAACATTTCCCGAACACTTACCGAATCTTTCCCGAATACCTGCTGATTTTTTCCGAATAGTTTTCCGAATCCGAATTTTCGAGCTCGCCGAATTATACTCGAACGAAGAATTTGTGGTATTTAGCAGTAGGATGGGCAGAGGGGAGTTTTGAAATCAGGAAAGTTGGCCAGGGATATTTTGACAATTTACCCTAATTATATTTATGTGCTACTTGCTCATGACTGACAGCACAAACTGTACGTAGTACAAGCATGCTGATGATACATTAATTTGAATTTTAATTAATTTCGATGTTGGAATTTATCTGCTTTTTTTGCTTTAATGAATATTATATTGAGTGGTGAGCATGCATGGAGGCGTGTGGTCGATGGAATGGATTAAAGATTTTTAGTTAATCTTAATTATTAAACTTGATTACTGCTTGGATTATAACAGGAGTGGACAACGCGTGCAAAGTAAGTAGATAATCTATAATTTTACAATCTTGACAGAGGTATATATAGAGAAAGAATAATAGAGAAAAGATACCATAGGAGGGAATTTCCTCCTATGGCGTCGAAAAGGTACGTCCACCGTCGTGTTTTCCGACGATCAGAATCCATCATCTTCATCGTTATTATCTTAAGATGTGTGTACGCTAATTTTCGTGTGATTCTACAATATTTTCACCGTTGATTTAGCAATATAAAAAGTTCTATTGTCGGTAAACTGTTAATTTTGAACCCACTAATTCAACGGTGAAAATCTTGTAGAATCACATGAAATTTGGCGTACCCATATCTTAGATGATAATGATGAAGATGATGGGTGCCGATCGTCGGAAAACACGACGGAGGACGTACTTTTTCGACGTCATTCCTCCCATTGCATCTTTCCTCCATTATATATATATATATATATATATATATATATATATATATATATATATTGGATCCGTTAGGGCGGGTCGTGTCTTTGCAAATTCACGAAGTTTTTCGTGTTGCCTACTTTTAACGATCCGCTCCATCTAAGGTGTACATGTCGTAGATAGTGTATGAATGAAAAATCGCATCGAATGGAAGCGTTTTCCATGTGCAAAACATTTTCTAAAATTTTTTAAAACTGTACAGCTGAAATAAATTCACACATTTTGCACATGCAAAACACTTCCATTGGAGGTGATTTTTCATCCATACGGTATTTAGAACATGTAAAACATTATGGACGGAGCGGATCATTAAAAGGAGGTCACACGAAAAGTTCGTGAATTTGCCAAAACACGAACCCGTCCTGAGGGATCCTCACTCTATATTCATTAAAATTAGAGAATATTCTTTGTTAAATGTTTTGCAGAGAATTAGATTAAATTTTCAAATTGATTAAGATATGAAAAAAAATGCAAAAGAACTAATTATAGATTTTGCGATCTTCAAGATGCATGCATTTGTTTTTCTCATTACTCTTCTATGAGTAATAAATGTGTGAGAGAGGGAGATACATGAGTTGAGGTGGCATCCTGCAACTATGAAAAGGTAAAATAATTTTCTATTTTTTTTTGATTTTTTATTGAAAATGACAAAATGCTGCCTTGGGATCCAGTCATAACAGTATAAATATGCAAAATTATAACATGCTGCAAAATTTGAAAACATAAACTTGCATGAAACTTTTGCTTTTAATTTGGAGTAAACCTCTATTCCTATTGTTTAAAATCATTTTACTAGTTTTAGATCGCTCATTTTGCCTCAACTTTAACATATATTCTTCGATTACACGTGTCTCATACAAGGTTATTTGATTTTTCTAAATTATCAAAGGTCATAAATACGGTATGGATCGGTAAATTTGCGAGTGATATGATGCAATATATATTAAAAGGACAAAAAAATTCCGTAGCATTGTCATAAACCAGCTATAATATTTAGTAAAATGCAGGTCTTTAAAAGCTAGCGCATGCATCATTATATTCAAAATTTGTCTAATTTTTTTGTGATGAAAATGCATGCACAGTTTCAGCTGAGCCTATTGCGTTGTAGCAAGCATGCATGCTCTAAAGTACTAGTATCTTATAATTTTTCCAAGTGCATGGCTTGTTTCTCTTTCTTCAAGCAGCCCATGTGTCACCCTTGTTCGCTCACTATGCTCGTATTAATTAATACACGCTTAATTAATTCATCAATTGCTCAAGAGTCTCATTCAACTATTTTGAATCTATTATTCATGTCTAGTATTTTTCTTTTTCCAATGAAAAGTGGAGTCACAGCGACTGATGTAGAGATGTAAACGGATACCGATAATCCGATTTGTATCTGATTTTTATCGATACGGACTGTTATTTTTATCTCCGATGACTATCTTAATATGTATCCGGATCCATCAATAGCCACCGGATACGGATA
Source organism: Agapanthus africanus (assembly GCA_030015575.1). Classification (NCBI taxonomy): domain Eukaryota; kingdom Viridiplantae; phylum Streptophyta; class Magnoliopsida; order Asparagales; family Amaryllidaceae; genus Agapanthus; species Agapanthus africanus. Next base: position 51,553,434 of record CM057350.1, on the reverse strand, counting down.
TCGTAACATCTCCGTATCTGATACTTTTGAAGTTTGACTTGTAGTTTTGAAGACCAAAAACGTCTGTGAAAGCGATCAACAGAAAACTAAATTGAATTATAGACGTCTGTCCATTTTTGGGGAAAACGTCTGTGTCAGACAGCCGCAGATTATTGGAAAGATTCGTTGAAGATTCGTTTGAAACTTAATTAGAAAAATTTGTTTGCAAATATATTTGAACTTTTGTTTGGAGATTATTTTTGGGACATTTAATTAGATCTAAATTAGTTGAATTAGGTATTCTAATAGAAATAGTTTTAGGGTTTTCTAGACCTATAAATATAGATTGATTAGGGTATTTTATATGGTTTGAAGAAGAAGAATTGAAGAGAAAAGAATTTTGTATTTCGTATTGAAGTTGAATAAAGAAGAGAAGTTTGAAAATGATTTCTTTGTGTTTTGATTGTGGTTTATATTTTCTTTTCTTTTCAAAAATCTTAACAATTTGGTATCAGAGCTTGGTTGAGAGAAAAAACGACGAAAATGGAGACAATTCAAATCGCAACGAAATTGGTATGCTTGAATAGCACAAATTGGTCGATATGGAAATCGAGGAAGGAGGGCATGTTGTGCCTCAAATATTTAGATATGCCTCTTTATGAGATTAACGCCAAGTCAGAGAAGATGTCTAACGAAATTTGGACGAGGATGGATAGAAAGACGAGGAGTCTTATTCGCGATTGGATAGAAGATTCGGCATTCCACCATGTATCATCAGAAAGTATTGCAGAAACTTTATGGAAAAAGTTTACAGATCTCTACGAGAGAAAGACGGATACGAACAGGCCTTTTCTAATGAGAGAATTGATGAATTTGAAGCTGCAAGAAGATTCCTCAATAGCAGAGCCCTTGAACAAAATTCAGAATATTGTGCATCAACTTGCATTTATGAAGATGCCAATTGAAGACAAGATGCAAGCGCTTATCGTTTTAAGTTTCCTTCCGAACAGTTGGGAAACTCTGGTAGTTTTTTTTGAGCAATTCGTTTCTTGACGGAATTATTTCTATGAGCGCGGTAACAAACTGTCTCTTAAATGAAGAATTAAGAAGGAAATTATTAAATAGATCATCTTATTCATCTACACTTATTACAAGAGAGGCTTCGAAATGAAGGAATGAATAAAGCAACTATAGAAGAAATCAAAAATCATGGTCTGCAAAACATATTTCGAAGATAATATGTCATCACTGCAATAAGATGTGTCACGATATGTCTAATTGCCTCAAGATAAAAGAGGATTTAGATGATCTAAAGAGACGTGAAGAGGAAGATCAAGCGAACATTGCCACGGTGTCGAGATAGAGCACAATTTGCTTATGACTAATGATGATAAAGTCAAGAAGGAAGATATGTAGTATATGGATTTGGGAGTATCCTTTCACGTATGTTCAAAAAAGGAGTGGTTCCAAGAAATCAGGGAGAAAAAGGAGACGATGACGTTAGCGAATAATTCTGAAGTAGAAGTAGAAGGTGTGGGCACTGTGAAATTGAAGATGTTCAATGGAAAGCAAAGAGTTCTTGGTGATGTCAGACATGTCTCAAAACTGAAAAGATTTAATTTCGCTTGGAAGATTGGATACAAGAGGCTACACAATTATTACTCAAGTTGGAATAACGAAGGCGTACCAGAAAAACTGTATCTTGATGAAAGGAGTCAGAATCTCAAGCGACATATATCAAGTTGAAGGGAAGCCTGTGTATGGATGAACAATTTTGGAATAAGGTGGAGATTTAAACGGAACTCAGAAAATATCGTGGACAGAGGTTGTGAAGAGAATATAGTAGTCAGCTTAGAGTGTATAAATCAAGATGGAGATTTGTTGAAATTTGACTTGTAGTTTTGAAAAGCATAGACGTCTGCCCCAGAACCACAAACGTCTGTGAAAGCGATCAACAGAAAGCTAGATTGAACTACATACGTTTGTCCATTTATGGGGCAAACGTCTGTGTCGGTCAGCCGCAAATTATTGGAAAGATTCGTTTGAAAATTAATCAGAAAAGTTTGTTTGGAAATATATTTGAAGTTTTGTTTGGAGATTATTTTTAAGAGATTTGATTAGATCAAAATTAGTTGGATTAGATATTCTAGTAGAAATAGATTTAGGGTTTTCTGGGCCTATAAATATAGATTGATTAAGGGTACTTTGTATGGTATGAAGAAGAAGAATTAAAGAGAAGAGAATTTTGTATCTCGTATTGAAGTTGAATAAAGAAGAGAAGTTTGAAGATAATTTCTTTGTATTTTGATTGTGCTTTATATTTTCTTTTCTTCTCAAAAATCCTACCCAATGCAACAAATACTTACTTAATTTTGGTTTTATTGAGTATTTTATTTTCCAATATTTATTCCATATCCATATCGGGATTCGACATTTACAGTATACGGATAGTAATTTACATTTTCGATAACTGTCCGTATGCGTATTCGAATACGTCTAGGATTATTGTTAGATACGGATATGATATGGTAATTAAGACATATATTTGGTCCTTATCCAATCTGTTTTCATGATCCCTAGCTCTAGCTCACCTTAACAGTAGTTTAATAATACAATTAGGTTTAGCACAAGGGACAAATTAAGTCTCACAGGGAGAACAGTGCATGCAGTGATTATGTAATTATCGTGAGAGTAAAAAGTGAGCCATCTGCAATTTCATGCCGAGTACAAGCACTTTATTTAGTGCGGGGGGGGGGCGGGGGGGGGGATTAATTATGAGGGAGATCTATGCTATCCCCCATTTGCAGGATCTTGCCTATTGTGGTGGGACATATATATATATATATAGAGAGAGAGAGAGAGGGGGGGGGGGGGGGGGGGGGGGGTTTGAAGCATCCTATGCCATTGCTTGCCTCACTATATATGTCAGCATTAATCTTCTTCATTTTTCTTTTTTCTCTAATTAACCTCTTTATTGAGTTTTTGCAACTAATGATTATATGTTTCAAGTAACAAGTTCATTCCTCTTACACTTCTTGCCTTAAAAAAAATCTTAGACATCAGAGAACTCTAATATTTGATATGGGTATTTTCTCTTTTCTTTTTTCTTTCTTTCTTCTTTTGAATGAAAAGTCGAGCTGAAGCTCATCTCAATATTTAGACTGCATGCAACGGTGACATGTGATAAATAATGGAATTTCAGTGTAAATCTAATATCTATGAATAAAACTGTGTACGGTAGTAAACTATAATTAAGAATGCCAGTAATATATATAAGAAACGTACGGAAGGTACCAAACAAAAATGCCCAAAACCCATGGTATAAATATGAAAAACGCCTTCATTTTATATACTTTCAATTTATAAAATTCATGGCACATGTCTTTAAAAAACACTGTAGTGAAAAGTATTCTGTGAGATTAAGCCACATGTTTTCATCTTATATTTATCAATAAAATGCAGGAAAGCCCACTTTTGTCCCAGAAGCAGAAAACCCTGCTAAACTTGAAAAACACGACCAATGATATTAATATTTTAATCTATAATACTTTATTATACCAAAAATTTGCCTTAAATAAATTTAACTGAGTCCACCAATTATTCTTTTTCTTCTTCAACATTTTTTCCAAATCCATACGCTCTTAAATCCATGTTCATTTTTTGGAAGAGAAGATAGAAGTGAGACAATGTTTTGATTTAGAGATTTGACAAAGATATGAGAGAAGAAAGTTCCACGGAGAAAAAAGTGAATAAAGAAGGAAAGAATTTGAAAAGGAAAGATTTGAAGAGCATTTCGGAATCATACAGCATTTCAGAAATCATACATCGCAATAACTAAAATATCAAATTTGCAAAGTAAAATGCATGTTGTTTATGTTAAGAGGGGTTTTCTGTTTTTGGGGACAAAGGATTTCATGCATTTCTGCCTCTGTTTCTTGTCATTTTGACTATTAATTTTCTTGGTGATGGGGACATGCATGGTTGCTAATTACTTGTTAATCTCAATAGGTGTAGTAATTAATTAAATTAAGGAGGGGGTACACAGCAGAGGTACAAGGAGGTGGTCCTTTATGTCCTTGTTTCGATTGTGACACCTTCTTCTATTTTCATCACAGCACATGCAACGGCCCCAAACTTAGTACAATATCAATTAATTAATTTTTGGGACACTCTCAAAATCAACGCTAGAAACTAATTCCCCAAAATAAAAAAGAAAATAAAAAAGAAAATGTGAGCCTCTTGGGCTCTCCTTATCTTTCAAACACTAAATGAATTTTGATTTTCTATCCTAACCTAACTACTATGATTTTAATATTGTGAAGGGCAGTAATCGGAACTTTTCCCTTGTATTATTATTGTATTTTGCTCTCGAATTTATCTAAGTAATACGGGCAATACGAACGTAAACAAATACTCCCTCCGTTCCGTTTTAAGTGTCCAATTTTGGTGTTGCACTCACTTTAAAAAAACTTTTGAAAAATTGCTATTTTATTTAAACTTATGATAGCTTGATGCCAAATTACTATATTAAGCTCATTTAAAATAAACCTTATTAAGTGTCCATTTACATCCATCTCATCTTTTTTCCCTATGTATCAATATTACTGAAGGTTGGTATAGAGATCAAAATTTAAATTTGTATTGATAACACAAAAAATAGCACGAATATTGTAAATGGACACTTATGGAACAAAAAAAAGAACCAAAATTGGACAATTAAAAAAGAACGGAAGGAATGAGTCATTTCATCAAACGGTGGTCAATGCATGTATTCTACTAATATGAATATTCGTGTCTTTCTTAGATATTATTAGAGATGTGCTTATTATTTATGTAAATAGCTATCGAACTAATATTTTGCGTTTACAATGCACAGAGATTATGAAAAGAAAGACTTTAAAATGTTACATAAATCTTTAGGTAAAATAGTAGAGATTTTTTCAGTTTTCAAAATTGAACTTTTTAAGATTTGAGAAGATTTTAACAGTTAAAAGATTCTAAACATATACATTTCTTTTTCATCAAAATCAAGTCAAAATTCCATAATGATTTTTCTTACCATGTGTCATGAGATCCATTTTTTCCTTAAATAGTGTAGATATTTTGACAGTCGAAGGAAGGAAAGTTGCCAAATTTAGGATTCTATTTTAATTTATATTTTAGCATAAGCTTTAGAAATATTAAATTTTATTTTACTTTTTGTTAAGATATATCTTATTTATTTTCCTTTTGAGAAAATAGTTATTTAGTTCGATAAGATTTTATTTTGGTTGTTAAATTTAGATTTAATTTGATATAGTCCTTCTATGTTTAGTTATTCATTATGCCAATACAAGAGACCTTACTGTAAAAAAAATTTATTTGATGAAGTTTTTAGTATAATAAAATTTTAGAGAGTTTTCTCCATTAATAATGCTCTAGGTTTTTGTCCTCCATCTGATAGGTTGATACCTATCCCCGACGTCCGTAGAACGATATCTATCCATACCGCCGCTATGCGGGATATTCTTCTAGCATATGTAATTCTTGCGTATTTTTTAACTTTTGTTTTCTAACTAAACTGTAAGTTACATATCCAACAATTATCACAATGGAAAAGTTGAAGGGATACAGAGCTATCAAAGTCGTTGAATATATGTCATATATATATGTGGACCCTAGTATGCCTCGTTCATGAATGGCATTGTACGTACCTGCATGTTTTATTACCTGCATGTGATCCTTAATTAACTCTTATATATTAATTTCGTAGCATTTTCTCAGCACCTATATATTTTGCAACGACAGCAACTTGCAAAAATGGATGCTAGTCGCCGAAGAAAAATGCAAAATAAAATAAAATAAAATTGTAGTAAATTGGCCCGGGACCTCCACCATGTGCTCTGCTCGTTAGATGTAGCGTTGCCATCACTTGTTCAAATACTTAGGCATGGACATTATATTCATATATAGCTTGTGTTAAGTCTTCATCATTAATTAAGTTGGTTTGCATTTCATGCAGATGCATGTGGCCGCCACCCATCAATAGCATGGCGCAACTGGAATTACATGGACATATACAATTAAGATCGATATGTTCATTGTTAATTTGACCGAAAAGACGGTTAAGAGAAGAACTCATATAGCTAACCCGAAGAATTTGGAATGATCGGTTTGTTGTCGTTGTCGTGTTTGGATAGAATCGGTCGTGTACCATTTAGAGATTCTTTCAATTTGAAAGGAGAAATAAGAAAGTCTAGTTAACAGCGGCGGCAGAAGAGGAAGAGTTGGAGACTAATTAAGTGAAATTATTAGATATCACCAGCAAAGAAAATTGGGTAATAGGTAACCAATGGTTTTTAGCATTTAGATGGTGGTTTTTCGCTAACAACGGACATATCCGACCACGGAGACGGACCAACATTACATGCAATGTTCTTGCTTAAAAGCCACTTCAAGCCATAAAATAACATCAAAATGCTGGTTCAATTGTAGTTAGATCCTCCATGTAACTTCATTTTTACAAAAGTTGTGTCTCTCACTTAACTCTTTGATAGATGAGATTCGTTATATCTCATGGTCATAATCAAAGCTCAAGACGCTACTTTTCCCTTTGATTCTTAGGATCATGAGGATGCCTAGCTAGCTAGCTAATATATAGCTCCTGATGAGAATTATTAATCTTTAATAATTTATCTTTGTTTTGCCATTTCCTTGCAGCTAGAGATATGAATATGGTTTAATTATTACTAGATCTAGCAAGCAGACATCATTAAAATCAATCTGTTTCTACAAACTAAAGAGAGGAGACGAGTGATTGGGTGATGGAGAGGAGCATGGGCCCATTGAGAGGGATTCGGAGCGGCTACTATTATGAAATAATAGCATCCATATTATTATATTGAACGGTCCAGATTCATCAAACATAAAAATGAACGGTCGAGATTTGTGTGAAAGAGGAAGTCCTTTGGTATTGGTTGCGGCCAAGATCTTCTAAGGGTATGGGTACTATTATTTTCTAATAGCAGCCACTCTTAGACAACCTTATAGAGCCAAGATATATACTGTATAATATTAATCTCATATTATATATTTCAATTGAATTAAGTAACTCATATATATATATATATATATGGCTTATAGCCAAGTCATATATATGGCTTAGAGCCAAGTCACAGGACCAGAAATATTATGTGTGACTTCTAATTAATAACTTGACATTACGAAAAGATCGTTAAGGGAAACAATATTTGAATCATATGCTGGTTGCAGCTGCATGAACTTTAAGATAATATGAAAACAATTCTTGTAAAAAGAAAAAATATTGGCCGGCCCATGTCAATATATATCCCTTAACCCTAAATTTAAGAAATTTTCCCTGAAAGTTGAGGTTTATGTCTTCATATTTTAGCGCATTTCTACGAGCCGAATCTCTTCTTAAATTTATGGGCTCATGACATATATCTGGTTTATTCAAACGTATCGGGCTGGTGCAGGAGGACAGATCGAGTCGATTAATATATTAATAACAATTTTTTTTTTAATTGGATGGGATCAAGAGGCTACAGCATACAATGTTGAGGGACCTCTCAACAAATTAAAACAAGGTGTGGTGTTGCTCTCTGTGCTAGGTTGGCAGGTCACACCCTGTTGGGGTCGTGGGGCCCACGTGTTTCTTGGTTCCCATGTCCAGCTTTCAAACTCTATCTCTTTCAAATACAAAAAGAGATTGTGATCGAAGCCTCGACCTTTTCCCCCCTGTGTTCAAATTGAGAAGTATTTTGAATTTAGTTTAGTTGAGAAGAGAATTTGTTGAAAGCAATAGCAAACAGTTGGGCCAGTATTGCCACTTGCCAATGTCATTGTTTACAAGGTAAACATCACTCTGCATTCCAGTTTGTTTTTTATATATTAAATTGTTTTTTATTGATTTGGTTTTAGAATTTTTTTCTTCTTAGTGAGATAATAAATGCCTGCTATAAAATTATTAGTGTTAGGAGAGTAACTGCACCACAGCATATTTTTGTGAGTTTGCACGGATGCAAAGGATATATTAGACTCATGTTATAAACAAAACTGATCAGCAAGGCAATAATATTGAAATTATGTATTAAACTGTACACAAACAAATTATTAGCCCAAAAAAGAATAATTCCTTTTCGATACAAATCCCATGATTTCACTAAAGCAAAACCAGGAGGAAATATACAATGAGCTTCACAATGCAATAAGCACACTGCTTCAATAGTGTCCTCGCTCACTCCTTTCCTTAGAGAAAAATCTGCTATATCCTTGCCATTTTTCTCCATTCCTTTCTCAAAACAAACTTGAAGATTCTAGAAATCAAAACCCGGAAGGAAAAAAAGAAAGAAAAAAGAAACTATTTTCAACACAAATATACACCGAGCTCTGCGTCGCAATAACCACTAGGCATCCACCATTTTCCTTTAACTGAGAGAAACTGTTTTAAAAGACGGTGTTAATAGTTAGTGTGTTCATTGTTCCCTCCTTCCCTTAGAGAAAAATCTGCTAATTCCTCGCCCTTGTTTCTCGCAAATAGTGTTTGAAGACGAGGAAGACGGTGATGATCTCGACCTGTGCTTTTGGAACTTGGAATTGAGAGGTGATCTTGGAAAATGACCTGATTCGGTATCAGTTGAGCTTATATGGGAGTTAAATCCATATAATGGGGTTTCGCTTCCAGTTATTTGAGTAATAGTTGTAGCAACATTTTCTATTTCGACTTGATCCAATTGTTGTGGACTAAGCATGCATTCACCATTGGTAAAGCCACCCGCGCTTGAAAATCCATTATTTATTTGTGGTCTATTGGCTGGGGAAGAACCTAGAGATTCATTTGGAGGGCGCATTGCATTTAATTGCTTGCCAAGAAGAAGAATGGTTTCCTGGCACTCTGCTAACTTTTCTGCTGCAGCTGCTATCTCCCTTTCCTGTTATCATTAGCACATAAATAACTGGAAAAATTAACAATATATACCAAAATTGGGAACAAATTCATTGGATGTCGGAACCTTATAAGAACACATAACCCAGTAAAAAACGATATAGAAAACCCTGCTTTAAAACAGCAAATTCGATAATATTCAAATGCACCCAATTTGAGATTCCGAAATTATTTAAATTATTCGAATTAGATTCTCCTTGCAGCTACTGGAGCCTGGACCATATGAGTACTAAGATCTTCAGTTAAGTGAAATGTTATATATGGATTGGGCCATACCACGTCTTGGAGTATAAATATTAGCATCCTATATATATTGGGTTCATCAATTCCATAAGTTGCTCCATTACAGGAGTATGTTCATGGACTCAAATTAAGGCATAAACCTCATGATAATTCAGACAAATATGGGATTCGAAGTAATCATCAAGGGGATAATTATATGGGGCAAAGCAGTTGGGGATTCTGAATCCCTCATCGTTGTCGAGCACAGAAGATAGATGACCAGGCTCAAATGGCTGAAACCCATATCTCACCCTTATCTCTCTCATTTATCATCGTATCATTTCCCATTCTTGTTCTCCCACAAGAGAGGGATGTTTACCGCCAAAAACTAGAGACGGACTGGGGTAGAACGTCTTACCTGAATATAGGATAGATGCATTGGTATGATCCATCAAACTTTCCGAAAATACTAAGTTGATTTATAGCTCCATATATCGAGGGTTTGGCTAGATGCGACCGATATAGCTGACTACAGATTCTGTCTCAGGATAGGAGGTTTATTGATCGTGGGGACGTATTTTTCTTACAGGCGCAAACCCCTATAGTTAATTACGTTATCGCGAACGATAACAATTTTCTACACTCCAGGCTATTTTCTTTGTGTGTCTTGTCTTTTGGCTTATTTGGGTTTACTCTTGAATTGTATACGGAGACTAATTTGGTCGTCGCCCGTAGGGTATGGATTAGTCCAAATCCGTATGTATATTTCATATTTTGGGTCAAGCATTTGCTTGACAAGATCCACGTTGGTGTCTTGATTTGCCAACATGAATGAACTTAGATTCCAATTCTCACATTCTGAGATCCACAAGTTCCTTTTATTTTGGAAGCATTAACTTCTATCTAAGAACACGTTAGTCTTATTTGAGAACTAAGATTTACCCAGATAATTTAGGGAACATAGGCACTGCCTAGGGACACTTATTTTATTTGGGAACTAGGTCAACCTAGATGACTTGAGAGTTTTATTCTCAAGTTATCATAGGGAAGCTTAAGTTTCAAACACTTAGCCAATTTGCTAAAAATGGATCTATTTGGCGCTCTTCTATGCATGGCGTTGCTCTAGCGCACGTGCATTTCTACATGGCGCTGGCACTGCCATTTTTTATTTGCGCATAGCGCTTGGTGGGACATGGTGATGTTTTGGCGCCAGCACAGGCGTTCTTGTGCATTGCACGTGGCACAACACAATATCGAGAGCTTAAGCTTTGCAGCAACCTTGCAAAAAATGCTATTGGCGCATCTTGGTAAAGATAGCATTGGCGCAGTGCTAGGGTTTTGGGAGCTTAAGCTTTATCTTCTCCTTAGAACAGAAAGGTTAACTTTTCTAGGGTTTCAAGACTTGGGTTTCATGAAACTTAAGCTTCGGTAAAATGATTTTTTGATCATAAAATTGGTAAAAGATCAGAGTTTTCATGATCTTGGGACTTTGGGTTCTATTTTTTGGTCATGGTCTTAACGACGGTATGTTTTCTTAGGTTTCATGAAGCCAAACTTCGATTTTTGGTGATCTTGATGATCTTTTTCATCTTCTGATGGAGGGGGTAATAATGTTTCCCTTGAGATTTTAGATCTTAAGATCAAACCCCTCATGAGAGCTTAAGCTTTCGGCCATAGGGAGTTTAATCATGGATTTTTTTATCCAAAGAAAGAATTTTAGGTTCTTGAGAAACTTAAGCTTCAGTAACAGAGAAGGGAAGGTAAATAAAAGATTTTTCTTTCCTTACCTATGGTTTGAAAGAGATGAAGAATTTTCTTCAAGCAGAGGCTTTTTGTCTCCCTTTTTAACCTTGTGGGGGCTGTGTATATGGAGATTAATCTTCCAGACATTTATAGGAGAGAAGAATGGTTGAGAAAGTTGAGAGAATCTCTCATTTGAGAGATCTCAATTGATTCTATGATCAACCGGGGTGCTTAAGCACCGTTAGATTTTTGATCCAAGAGATTTTATGATTTTAACAGATTATCTTTCTGTTTCAGAAAGATAAAGAAAAATATTTTCCAAAATAGAGCTTAAGCTCTGATTAAAGTATGCGCTTCACCATATAAATGCGTCTACGCCACATGCGTTGCACATTTGGTGCTGGCGCTTGTGTCCACCCATTGGTGCTGCGCACAACCAATTTGGTTGGCACTTGCGCATGCGCCCAACCATTGACGCAACTTTTTGAGCGGGAACAAATTGCCTCCCACCACTACGTTCACGTGTAGTGGGGGAAGTAGTGTCAGGACGTGAGTCGTTGGATCCTCGAGATCTGGGGGAGCTCAACCTACCCTTATTCCCTTATAAATAGAGCTTAAGCTCTAGGAGAAGGCCTGCGCCTTCATTTGTTCTTAACTTTGAGAACTTAAGTTCTCATTCATAGAGCTCACGCTCTGCTCCGAAGGTTAAGCTTCCTCCTTAAAGGTCTAATCAAAGACTTTCTTCGTCAAAAATTTTGGTAAGAACCCAAACTTTTGGAACCTAAGCTCTGGCGTTATTTAGAGCACCCATTTTTTAGGGCTTTGGAGCTTAAGCACTATTTTTAATAGAAAACCTTTTGATTTTCTATAGAGCACATTGTTGGGATCAAAATTTATACCCCAGTTGACCGGATCAAAGTCAAGGTCAACCCTAAATAAACGGGTCCAAGACCAAGCAAGTGGGCCCATGCCCAAGTCGAGCCCTGCGGCCGGCCTCCCCCATGCTGAAATAAAAAATCATGTAATAAATAATTTTGATATAATTTTTATGGGCATAAAGCCAAATTTTTGTAAAGCCCATGACTTATGTGCAAAAAGAAATGGCACATGAGGCATGAGAGGGGCAAAATGCCATTTTGTAGAGCCCAAGAGGCTATATGTAAATGTGTAAGTCTATAAAAGGCAATATGATAATGAATAATAGATACACTTTTCATTCCCTCAAAAAAACTAGGGTTTGTGCCTCCACTCTCTCTTTTCCAAGTTCTTCGTCTTTCTTTTTCTTTTCATTTTTCAATTAAATCAAGAGCTTAGCTCTTTCTTTTTTAAAACTAAATAAAGTTTCACCATAAACCCACCTCCCAAGACTCCATCAAGAAAAGAAAAATGGTCTCTCTTTTTATCATCCAAGATCTATATCTTGAAGTTTCAAGAGAACCCATTTTGGATTTCTTCTCAAAAGAGAAAGAAGAAAATCTTTTGGAATTTAACTCCACAAATAAAATTCTTTTGGAGTTTAACTCCAGAGTAAAAATCTTTTTTTGGGGAGTTTAACTCCACATTTTAAATTCTTTCGGAGTTCAATTCCACAATAAAAATTCTTTCGGAGTTCAACTCCATTTAAATTCTTTTGGAATTTAACTCCACAAACAAAAATTCTTTTGGAGTTTAACTCCACAATAAAAATCTTTTTTTTTTGGAGTTGAACTCTTTTTGGAGTTTAACGCCCATTTTTGACACCAAAAAAATTTCTTTGGGAGACGAACTCCATGTAAAAAAAATATTAAAAAAAATAATAAATTTTCAGAACCCTTTTTGTCCCCATCACATGCTAGCACGTGAGGAGGAAGGCTCCCATTTAATGGGAGCCCTTTTGGCCCCCTTCACATGCTAGCATGTGAGGGGTCACATGCTAGTCACATGCCAGCATGTGACCCTCATATGCTAGCATATGTCACATACTAGCATGCGACTCTCACACGCTATTTTAGAGTTTAACTCCACTACAAAAATTCTTTTGGAGTTTAACTCCACAGTAAAAATCAATTTTTTTAGAGTTTAACTCCACATTAAATCTTTTTAGGAGTTTAACTCAATACAAAATTCTTTCGGAGTTCAACTCCACATTTAAAATTCTTTCGGAGTACTCCACAATAAAAATTCTTTCGGAGTTCAACTCTATTTAAATTCTTTTGGAGTTTAACTCCACAATAAAAATTCTTTTGGAGTTTAACTTCACAATAAAAATCTTTTTTTGAAGTTAAAACTTTATTTAAAAATCTTTTTGGAGTTAAACTCCATTTAAAATTCTTTTGGAGTTTAACTCCGCAATAAAAATCTTTTTCGGAGTTAAACTCCATTTAAAGTTCTTTAGAAGTTTTATTCCATTTAAATTCTTCCGGAGTTGAACTCCACAAATAAAATTCTTTTGGAGTTTAACTCCGCAATAAAAATCTTTTCGGAGTTAAACTCGATTTAAAACTATTTTTGGAGTTAAACTCCATTTAAAATAGTTTGGAGGTGAACTCCATGTTAAAAAAAATAAATAAAATTTGGAGCCCTTTTGTCCTCAGCATGTGGGGTCACATGCTAACATGTGACCCTCCTCACATGCTAGGGGTCACATGCGAGCATGTGACCCTCCATGTCACATGCTGGCATGTGACCCCTCCTCACATGCTAGGGGTCACATGCTAGCATGGACCCCCCTCACATGCTAGCATGTGGGGGAGTTAAATGAGAGCTCAGGTTTCCCCCCTTTTATTTTTTTATTTTAATTTTTCCTTTCTTTTCTTTTCTTCTTTCTTCCTTCTTTCTTTATTTTAATCTTTTTTTATTATCAAAATAAATAAATAAATAAAAATAAATTATAAATAATATTTTAAAATAAAAAAAATAATAAATTAAAAAAAACTTTTCTCTAAATATTTATTTTTGTTTTTTTTTGTATATATATATATATTTATTTATTTTTTTACAAATGAAACAAAACAAAAAAAACACACACACCAACGCACTGCATATTGAGTTCGCATGACCAATTTAACCCGTCAATCGGAGGTTCCTTCGCTCCAAATGCGAGGGGTAATTAACGGCAGCTTAGTCCGCGGCTGCCGGAAATTCGGATCCCCACAATCAATAAACCCCAGCCCACCCTGGACAGGGGGAATCTGTAATGCGTCTGACAAGCGCGCGCGTATTCCCATCTCAATAGGGTGACGAAAAACACCCTACAGATTCTGACACGTCCGGTGGGACATTCTCTCCTCGCATATTTCGGGTTAAGCATTCATGCGAACTCAATCAATATACATATCGATATTTATAATAAAATAATACTCTTTCATGCAGGTTTTCAAGTAATCACTTCTCAACGATGTCTCTAAAAATGAGCCCGGCTCTCAGCACGGCTCCCATCTCCTACACGATGAAGATGGACGCCAGGACGGTCCTCCCGACCAGTCTCGGGCAACAATGGGAGGAGCCGTCGCTACCATTTGGCTCTATTATGTTCGTATCAGCTAACGTCGTCCCTGCTCTTCAAGCTTCGGTAACTGACAAATCGGTCTCGAAAGGCAAGAGGCCAAATGTGGTGGTCTCAAAGGCGCCCCAACTCAAACGCAAGTTGATATTTGAACGGCTCTCCTTGGCCCCAGCTGGGGGCAAGGCCATCAACACCAACAAAGCAACAAGGCGTCTCGAGCAAACTCCGGCGATGCCCCTGACAACTGCTCGATCGGATGTCTTCTCTAAACTCCCCGCTAATCGACTCACGGTGGCTTCCCAGGCAACAGATGCCCGCCAAGCCCTTAAAATTGAGAAGCTAAGACAGAAAAGGCTCAGATATAGAGCCAACAAAAGGGCTAGGGCTCCTGCTAGGCTGAACCTCATGAGGTTCGAAGAATAAGGCTACCCCGCCAAAGATGAGGAAATGGCTGGATATATGGTCCATACTGTCTATATGGTGGGCATGCGCAGCAAGAGCAAGGACGGGACCACCACATCTCAAATCCAATCTGGCTTGAATGTGGCTGCCGCTTCCCAAGAACAGCCGCCTCCGCGGGATGATGAAAACCCTCTCGATGAGGATGATAGGCAGAAAGACCCCTCAGCCCATGTAGAGTCAAGCTCGGACAGCGAAGAAGAGTCGACTTTCCGCCTCAGGACCGCGGAGCAAGAGCTGCTTCAAGAGCTCCGAAAGCAGCTCAGAGGTTAAAATTTTGTTGGGGTCAAAATTTGCACCCCAGTTGACCGGGTCAAAGTCAAGGTCAACCCCAAGTAAGCGGGCCGAAGCCCAAGCAAGTGGGACCATGCCCAAGTCGAGCCCCGCGGCCGGTCTCCCCCATGCCGAAATAAAAAATCATGTAATAAATAATTTTGATGTAATTTTATGGGCATAAAGCCAAATTTTTGTAAAGCCCATGGCTTATGTGCAAAAAGAAATGGCACATGAGGCATGAGAGGGGCAAAATGCCATTTTGTAAAGCCTAAGGGGCTATATGTAAATGTGTAAGCCTATAAAAGGCAACATGATGATGAATAATAGATACACTTTTCATTCTCTCAAAAAAACTAGGGTTTGTGCTTCCACTCTCTTTTCCAAGTTCTTCCTCTTTCTTTTTCTTTTCATTTTTCAATTAAATCAAGAATTTAACTCTTCCTTTTTTAAAACTAAATAAAGTTTCACCATAAACCCACCTCCCAAAACTCCATCAAGAGAAGAAAAAGGGTCTCTTTTTTTATCATCCAAGATCTATATCTTGGAGTTTCAAGAGAACCTATTTTGGGTTTCTTCTCAAAAGAGAAAGGAGAAAATCTTTTGGAGTTTAACTACACAAATAAAATTCTTTTGGAGTTTAACTCCACAGTAAAAATCTTTTTTTGGGGAGTTTAACTCCATATTTTAAATTCTTTCGGAGTTCAGCTCCACAATAAAAATTCTTTCGGAGTTCAACTCCATTTAAATTCTTTTGGAGTTTAACTCCACAAATAAAAATTCTTTTGGAGTTTAACTCCACAATAAAAATCTTTTTTTTGGAGTTGAACTCTTTTTGGAGTTTAACTCCCACTTCTGACACCAAAAAAATTTCTTTGGGAGTTGAATTCCATGTAAAAAAAATATTACAAAAAAAAATTAAATTTTCGGAACCCTTTTTGTCCCCATCACATGCTAGCACGTGAGGGGAAGGGCTCCCATTTAATGTGAGCCCTTTTGGCCCCACTCATATGTTAGCATGTGACATGCTAGCATGTGACCCTCATATGCTTTTATGTGTCACATGCTAGCATGAGACCCTCACATGCTATTTTGGAGTTTAACTCCACTACAAAAATTCTTTTGGAGTTTAACTCCACAGTAAAAATCATTTTTTTGGAGTTTAACTCCACATTAAATCTTTTTAGGAGTTTAACTCCATACAAAATTCTTTCGGAGTTTAACTCCACATTTAAAATTCTTTCGGAGTTCAACTTCACAATAAAAATTCTTTCGGGGTTCAATTCCATTTAAATTCTTTTGGAGTTTAACTCCACAATAAAAATCTTTTTTTGGAGTTAAAACTCCATTTAAAAATCTTTTTGGAGTTAAACTCCATTTAAAATTCTTTTAGAGTTTAACTCCGCAATAAAAATCTTTTTCGGAGTTAAACTCCATTTAAAGTTCTTTAAGAGTTTTACTCCATTTAAATTCTTCCGGAGTTTAACTCCACAAATAAAATTCTTTTGGAGTTTAACTCCGCAATAAAAATCTTTTCGGAGTTGAACTCGATTTAAAACTCTTTTTTGATTTAAACTCCATTTAAAATCTTTTGGAGGTGAACTCCATGTTAAAAAAAAACTGGAGCCCTTATGTCCCCAGCATGTGAGGGGTCATATGCTAGCATGTGACCCCTCCTCACATGCTAGGGGTCCATGTCACATGCATGTGACCCCTCCTCACATGTAAGCAGGTGACCTATTAAATGAGAGCCCAGGTTTCCCCCCTTTTATTTTTTTATTTTAATTTTTCCTTTCTTTTCTTTTCTTCTTTCTTTATTTTAATCTTTTTTTATTAAATAAATAAAAATAAATTATAAATAATATTTTTAAATAAAAATAATAATAAATTAAAAAAACTTTTCTCTAAATATTTTTTTTTGTTTTTTTGTATATATATATATTTCTTTTTTTACAAATGGAACAAAACAAATAACACACACACCCCAACGCACTGTACATTGAGTTCGCATGACCAGTTTAACCCGTCTATCGGAGGTTCCTTCGCTCCAAATGCGAGGGGTAATTAACGGCAGCTTAGTCCGCGGCTGCCGGAAATTCGGATCCCCACAATCAATAAACCCCAGCCTACCCTGAACAGGGGGAATCTGTAATGCGCCTGACAAACGCGCGCGTATTCCCATCTCAATGGGGTAACGAAAAGCACCCTACACACATGCTTTTGGCTCCAACTTTAGTGGGTCATTTTTGGTCCAGTGGGGTCTCTTAGCTCCGAAACTAGAGACTCCACTCTTTGAACTTAATAGTGTTTTGTTTGATGTTCCTTTTGCTTTTCTTTTCAGGTACCATGGTTCCAACACCTAGCTTCCCATACGCTTGCTTCGAACGTTTGCCAAACCATGAGCCGACCGATACAGAAATTGTCAAGATGATCCAGAAACATGACCCCACGCTTGAATACCTGCATTTATGGGCGGGTTGGTACAACCAAATCATTTAGGGACGTACTAGTTTCACTTGCTCGGAAGCTTCTGGTCCCATCTCTTCGTTATGCTATATTGATCCTTCACAGGTCACCTATACCACGAAGATTTCTGATCGGACTGTCCACAGCTGGCTACAACCGTCTGCAGAATCTATCCAGCAATCGATGATCATAGATATCTTGGGGCGCCGAATCTGCCAAGGGGAGTCACGCCCATGGGGGCCTGCCTGCAATATTGGTGTGATGCCCAAACTCCTGGTTGGTTATACTTCTTGGGCAAGATACATTTTGGCTGCTGAAGGCCGGGCTTTATCCAGCAGTATATGCCACTTTGTTCTCCTATTCTAAGACTCATGTCTGGTGGGTCAAAGCGTACCTAGTGCAGTGGAATGTTGAAACCAACACATTCATACTATCAGACTCGGAGGTGTCGATCTCTTTATTAGAATTCCAAGAAATCTACTGGCTGCCGATCACAATAGAACACTACAAGGAGTTGTTACCTCCGGGTGAGCATGTTTTTGCTGCACAACCAACTTCAGAGGCCCTGACGGATGTGAATGCCATTGAGCACCGGTCCCTAGCTTCTTCAAGATGCTAAACATATATGAGTCTGGATATCATGGCTCAAGGGCAAGGAGTTGACTTTGTCAAGTTCATCAAGAAATTCCTTCATCCGGATGTTCTCTCTAAAGAAACCCGAGCGTTTGCCCGACTTGATGTTCCCTTCGTCTTCAAGCCGGTCAAACTGCCGTCTGACGCCGAGGCATTGAAGCGGTTTAACCTTCCGGATGCGCCTCTTCCTGTTTTTGAAAACGTCGATAAAGAGTCATTTCTTATTGGCTTCATCTGCCTGTGGTTGAGCTAGTTTGTCATGCCCACACATGGTCGGTTCATGTGACCATCAGTCTTTTACTCTACTCATCGCATAGCTACAGGCGCATGCTTAGCCGTTGGCATTGCCCGCCAATCCCACTTGTACCAGGATTTGAGCGAAGTAGCCAACACGGATAACCCCAGATTGGGGCACGTGAACATCCATTTCCATTATTTTACTTTCTGGATCGAGATGCACGTGCTAGGTGCGTTCGGTGAGCATAAACAGCCCGCATTCTATGATGTGTATCCTTTCCCGGAGGTAAGGAGGCTTATCGTAGCTTCCGCTACTACGCCAAATCGAGACGTTCGGAAGCTAACCCTTCGTCCGCAGAAAATTCAAAACGATTTGACGTTTATCGACAGGGTCTTTGCTCCCGGCACGGTGTCCGCACATGCTAAACAACTGCTGTATAGCAAGGTGAAAGATGAAGCCTCTATTTTGAAGGCCAAAGAGATCTCCCACCTCTATTCTATCAAGCTCGGCTACTTAGTGTATAGGCGGAATAAGATTGTATTTTATATGCGATACAATCTACATCGTTTCGTCCAGCAATTTGGCTACATTCAGGGCATCCCTCTCAAGGCTTTTCTTGCTAAGCATGTTCCTTCAGAGGAATCAACTAGGAACGCTCTCCATCATTTTATGCAGTTAAGCACGGGTTCCCGCTTCGTAGTGGCCGAGCCGGATCATCTTCCCAGTGCTTTATCTTGTTATAAGGCCTGGTATAAGCATTCAATGGTTGCAACCATCAATGAAGAGGCCTGGATTCTGGTTCATCGCCATGGCCCAGTGTCGGCAAAAGATCCATCAGTTTCTTTGAAGCCGTGGTCGATTGTTCATCGTAGCCCGCTGAAGGAAGAAAGTGCTCCAGCTGAGCCTCAATCATCTCCGGCGGGTGCTTTGTCGACTGTTACGGCGTTTGAATCGACCGCTGCAAACTATGCTCCGGTTACCACCGGAACGTGCTCGGCTTGTTGGATATGCATGCCCCAAAGGCATTTATCGTATAAGATGCTAGGGGTATGTATGTACATGATAATCTTGCTCGATATGATGGTATGCTATTTGGTTTGATTTTATCTTAACATGTGTATATATTTTGCTTGTTATTTCATATCGTTTATACATGCTGATAAAGCCCGTAGGATCCTTACTTGATTACCAGCGTTGTGATGGCAATTATACTTGTGGAAGCTGGGTAGTCGATAAGCACATCCTTAAATATCGTTAGTCATGGGAATATCGAGACTGAGCATCGATATTCTAGAGTAGACTAGTGTATATGTTTCTAGACCTTGATGAGGAGCGGTGGTTGGTCCCACAGCCATTGGTGTGTTTCACTTAAGATTGTATACATGTGCTCACTGGGGATGAGTATACTGGACAGACTCGCCGAGAACTGGTTAGATGGTATTATACCTATCGTCAGATAGCAAATCTCTAGTAACATGAGTACAGGTAGTCTATCGACTTGAGATCGTTATTTGTCTTGTGTGAGTTCCCACTATACTTTGATTACTATCCTACTACGACACTATTGAGTCATGCAAACAGATTTTAGTTTGATACAGTCCAGACCCACATGGAGGCAATGAGCAATTATTGGGGATTCGTCTCTTCCGGTATAGGGAGTCGATATTGTGCTTTATTCGATTGGCCAACACCATAAGTCTCTGGCCAGGACTGTTGAGAATTACTAATAGTTAGATCAGTAGATTCTCGGATGGTCTTGAGCCACATCGGTACGACTTGTCGGGTTATTAGGGGTCTGACGTTTTCCACTCTCTAGACCCAGCATGCGATACTTTCAGACGAACAGATTGGACTGTACGAAGATTGTCATGGATATGCTCAGTAGGGGTTCGGATGAGTTTGCTTGTCGGCCTTCTTTCCGACGGGTACCTGGATAGCCATTATGTACAACTAGTGTCACTGACGTGCTTGTGGTTAAACCCACTGTCAGCGTACTATCGAGTCTTTAGAGTCCAAGACAAAGGGTTTCCTGGTTCAGGCGAAACGATGTAGAGACCGTATGGTTTAACGTGCAAGGTTACGATCATATACGTGTACTAGCTACACGGATTTTATGTTCGGACGGCTAATACCAGCGGGCTTAGGATTAAGCTGCATTATTGAATCAAGTATTGATTTAATAATGATCTAGTATTATATTATTGGATAATTTTATTTCTTGGTATTTAATTTTTTGTAGTACGAATACGGGTATGTATATACAGTTTAGGTATTCTTGTATCTATACTAAGATGTTTCTAAAAGAGAATACCTCATTATGTGTTTTTTTATTTATTGCAAATAGATAATAAGGTGGAGGGATGAGGTGTTTTTAAGCATGGTGAGAAGTATGGCTAATTGTTTTCTTTATTCATTTGTGAATATTATTTAAGCATGGCTAATATTTTTATTGAAAAAGAAATGCTTGCCATTCTTCACATGATTATCACTTAGCCATTCTCTCTCCACCTTGAGTTATTCTTCTTCCTCAAAACTTAACCCTCTCATAAGTTGAGAAATATAGGGTTTATAAGATAAACTAATCTAATAGCACACTCTACATCTACTAAACCACCTAGATTAGCAAACTAGATCTTTTAGTTATCTCATTTTTTAGGTTGAAGCTTGAGCTGCATACTCTCAGGTGGATCGTCTTCGACGTAAGGAGGCAGACGCCCAAGCTCGATCCCGACAGACGAAAAGCTTAAGAAGAGAATTAAGAAGACCCGAAGGACTTGATCACATAGGTATAATCTTTTTCATAGTAGATTAGAACCTATGTAGTTTTTGCTAGTTAGGGCTTATGGTTGTTCTTAGGATTATAATCGATGCTGCCCGCTTTAAAATTGTTTTTTGAAAATTCCGTCTCTACAAACCCAGTGGAGTGTGCGACATCGAGTTACATGGTATCAGAGCCACTCCATAAGCCTTAGATAGCTCGTAGCAACGGTAGAATTCCGCCGTTTTGTCGCGCATGAACTGCCGACAAATTGTCCCCAAAATTGAAGTTTTAACTTGTTTGCACACCCCGCGGGCTCACGGTTTGAACCGAGAAGCCGCGGGGTGATGCTTGGGTATCCTGGGGAAAACCGGGGGGGGGGACCGGAGGTTGGACCTACTATTGGGGTCAAAAGTTACACCCTGATTGACCATGTCAAAGTCAATCAACCTCCAAGCCAAGTGGGCCTAAGCCCAAGTCAGGACCAAGTATGGAAGGGGCCGGCTCCATGCCAAGAATGAAATACTAAATTAGTTTAATGTATTTTTTAGAAATAAATGTATAAAAAATGGGCAGAAAACCAAAATTTTGTAAACCCCATGGCTTATGTGCAAAAAAGAAACAAACACATAAGACATTGGGTGACACAAGTGCCATTTGGCAAAAGCCTAAGGGGTTATATGTAAAGTGTATAGCCTATAAAGACAAATATGATGAAAAATCAAGAACAACTTTTCACTCTCTCAAAAATTAGGGTTATGTGCTTCTTCCTTCCTCAAGATTTTAAATCTTCTTTTTTTGAAATTAAATCAAGAGTTTAGCTCTTCTTTTTCCAAAAAGAAACAGTTTTTCACCATAAAACGTTTGAAGGGGATCTCTGATCTTCCATCAAATCCCCAAAAGGGAAGATTTTTAAGTCTCACCCCATTTTCTCCAAGATCCAGCCAACAAAGAGGAGGAAGGAGACCCATCTCCAAAAACCCCACTTCGGGAAGATCCAAAGCTCAAAAGAAGATTTAGGACTAAAGGGAAGAAGAAAGGGCCCTCTTTGAACATATCCAAATATTTCTGGAAGTTCAACTCCATTTGTCAAGATCTTTTGGAGTTTAACTCCATAAATAAAACACTTTTAGGGGTTTAACTCCATTCAAAATCTTTTGGAGTTTAACTCTATAAATAAAAATCCTTTTTAGGAATTTAACTCCACTCAAAATCTTTTAGAGTTTAACTCTATAGATAAAAATCCTTTTCGGGAGTTCAACTCCTAATTCCGGGCCTAAGCCCCTTCTTTCTGCAGGCGTCCAGCGCCCACGTGCCGAGCGCATGAAGCATTGGCGCCCGGCGCCCATGTGCCGGGCGCGTAAGACGCTGGCGCCCAGCGCCTACGTCCAGCGTCCAGTGCCCACGTGTCGGGCGCATGAGGCGCCGACGCCCATCGCCCATATGTCCTTAGGACGTTACTCACCGTTTTTCCTTCTTTCTTCTTTTCATACACTCCACACTCAAAACACGTCCCCAGCCCGCTATCCGGATAGCGGGACCCTCGTAAACTCTGCGAGGCCCCCGATATACTCAAAACCCTTCAAGACACACATATGCACACTGCATATTGAGTTCGCATGACTAGTTTGACCCGTCAATCGGAGCTTCCTTCGCTTCAAAGACGAGGGTTAATTAACGGCAACTTAGTCCGCGGTTGCCGAAGATTCGGATCCCTATAATCACTAAACTCTGGCCTACCCCAGACAGGAGGAATTTGTATACGTCCGACAAGCGACGCGTATTTCCCATCTCAATGGGGTGAAAAAAAACACCCTACAGATTCAGGCATGTCTGGTAGGACCTTTCTCTCCTCCCATATCTCGGATCAAGCGTTCGTGCGAACTCATTTAGCATATATACCGATATTTGTACCGAAATAATGTTTTTCCATGCAGTAATCAACTTTCAACGACGATATTTTCTAAGATGAATTCGGCTTCCGATGCGACCCCGATCCCATACGTGGTCAAGATCAATGCTCGCGTGATTCTCCCCACAAGCCTCAGTCGGCAGTGAGAGGAACCGCCCCGCCAATTTGGTTCCGTCATTATCTACTCTGCCGGGAGCGCTCATCTGGCAGAAATCCCGGCAAACCAGGTAGCCAAGCCGATCTCAAGGGGTAAGAGATTGAACGTTGTGATCACTAAGGCACCACAACCCAAACATAAGACGGTGTCCGAATGAATTTCTGATGCTCCAGCTGGGGCAAGACTACCGGTATAAAGGGCATCATCAAACGTCGCAGACAAGCTCAGACGACGACTCCAACAAGTGCACAATCAGGTCTATCTCCAAAGCCCTCAGTCGTCCGGTCTGCGGTAGCTTCCCGAAGAGCCGTAGCTTGCTAAGTGCTCAGAACAGAAAGGTTGAGACAGAAGCGGCTCAGGTATCGAGCTAACAAGAGGGCCAGGACTCCGGCTAAGTGGAATCTTGTGAGGTTCCAAAAGCAGGGTCACCCCACGACGACGGCTGAGTTGGCCGAAAAAGTCAACAACTCCTTCGAACCCTTGAAGTGGGTTCAGAAAACGCCATAACCGCCAGAATCAAGAAGACAGCAGTCCGAACGATACTACAAAGAGATGTGTCCCAGCCCAACAGAGAAAGCATGACACCGTCTCTTCAAGAGTCTATCAGGCGCTCTGTGCCGCGCGAAAACGGCGGGACAAAGCCAAAAAAGAAGCGCTAGCACCATTCAAGAACCCAGTCAGGCCAGCCGTCTTCAGTCGATTGCCCATTACCGAAAAAGAAGGGCCACGATATCAGTCCGCAAAATCAGCGGCTAATAATAAAAGGACGACCGAATATGTTATCCACACGGCCTATATGCCGGGCGCGCGGCCCAGCAACAACTTGCGCAACAAAAGCAAGGAAGGGGCCACCACATCCCAAGCCCAATCTGGTTTGAATGTGGTTGCCTCTTCCCAATATCAGCCGCCTCCACTGGATAATGAAAACCCTCTCGATAAGTCCGATAGGCAGAAAGACCCCTTAGTTCATGTGGAGTCAAGCTCGGACAGAGAGGAAGGGGCGACTTTCCGTCCCAGGACCGCAGAGCAAGAGCTGCTTCAAAAGCTCCGAAAACAGCTCAGGAGCAAAAGATAAAGAGATAGCCAAGTTTTACTCCAAAATCGACGACTTGACGATGTCGTAATGCAGCTCACAGCTCACATTGCCCGAGCGCGATCCAATCAAGCACAAGTTTCCACTCATGAGCCGGGTGATAATGATCCGAAGCAACCAATGCCTGTCCCTTTATGTCCGAGTATAGGTGAGCCACGCGAAAGCCGGCCACATTCCACTTCTAAGGATGCATTGGCCCAAGATGGCACCATTCCGCTAACACAAGATCGGATGATGGATTTGGTCACCAGCAAGGTTAAAACATTGGTGGCCGAAGCTCAGAAAGAAATGGGCAGTAGTGGGCGACCATATTCTGCCCAGTACGATTTGATCGAGTTCCCCAGCGGCTACGTCATTCCTAAGTTCGAAAGATTTGACGAGACGGGAAACGCAAATCAGCACGTGGCCTACTTTAAAGCGTCGTGCGGAAATACGGGGGCAACGATGCACTCCTTCGTCAGTTCGTCAACAGCCTGACCGGTATCGTTTTCGACTGGTACGTGAGTATATCATACGGGTACGTCACTACTTTTACCCAAATGGAGTCTCTGTTTCGGCAAAGGTTCATGAGCGTCAGTGATAAAATTTCCATTGCTGACCTTGTGAGAACCAAACCGGGAAACAACGAAAGCAATACGGACTTTATTGCCCGATGGCACAACCTTATTATCAAGTGCGAATCGCCGCTAGAGCAGGACCAGTCCGTCAGCTTCCTCATTGGGAACCTCAGCAATTGGATGGTCTCATTCTTATGTACAGCAGGCCTCAAGACGTTTCAGGAGCTGACCAAGAGAGTTTAAATGTTGGAACGCTCGAAGCAAGAGTCTGCTCCGAACTCTCAGAAAGACGAGACTTGGAAAAGTAAGAGGAACGGCAACCGTAGAAGCGGGAATTCCAGCAATACCAATATCATCAATGTGTCCGACAATGAAGACAAGCGAAAGACAGACGAATCCAAAACCAACCGGTCTCGAAATCCAGTGCTCGAAGGAGAAGGGCTTTCCCTAGAGGAGAATAAGAGCAATGTTTATTCTTTTAGAAGGGACAAGGTCCGTAAAATATTCAAAAATATCTTGAACAACGGTTTACAATTGCCATAGTCGAAAAGACCTTACGAAGCAAAAAGGACCGACAAACCTCTATATTGCCCGTACCACCGAGTAATGGGCCATGCGATCGAGGATTGCTACATTTTCAAAGACTGGATCGAAAAGCAATATAAGACCGGAGAGATTGAGCTGTCCAAGAGTGTATTGGTGAACAATCAAGTTGCAATCACCAACTTTATACAGATAGAAGCAGAAGCCTTCTGGGAGCAGACGGTTGAATCTGTTGTCCTGAGGAATGAAACTGAATCGCCGCAGCCTCCATGGAGCATGCACATGTCTAATAAGACGAAGAAGATGCTAAACCTACTTTAGAAAGAGCCCAGAACAGAATGGGAGGGGTAGAAGGAGTCCACTGTTCCAATTACCAATTAGGCTCGATTAGGCTCAAAATCCGAAAAACTCAAGAAGAAGAAAAATGCAGCTCGATACGAAAAAGAGTCTGCAAGAAGATCGATCATTCAAAAATATATCGATTCTATCAAAGACTATGAACAAAAGGAAAGAACTCTAATTCAATTGAAGGAGTTCTTCCCCATAAAAGCAGCTGAGATTCTGGAGGAGCAAGAAGAAGACCCAAATGACGAGATCCCTGTAGTGACCTGCTACGTCGTCCACCTTAGTAGCAACTCTGAGGAAGAGCTATGTTTTTCCGAAGAGGACTAGAAGCCCGCCACAAAGGCCAACCAAATCTAGCTCAGAAGCGGTAAGGCTCTACCGCCAAATCAAGGTAACGCCCCAAAATGAAAGGAAAAACAAGTCGCTAATGAAGAAGATGGCGGAGAGCCGGCTCATGAAAACTCGAGTCCTTCCTCAGTGGACTATAATGTCTTGGCTCATTTCAGGAAGCTTCCGTCTATCTTAAGTATCTATGATGCTCTGGTCATATCCAAAGAGCTCAGAGATGTTCTCATTCATATCCTACAAAACCCCGAGCGGTATCAGGCTCGTTTCGCGGAAATTAATATGAAGGAGGTTTAGTACACTGTGCATACAGCCGCGGTCACATTTAAGGATGAAGACCGGTTACTAGAAACAGCTGAGCACAACCGACCGCTTTACGTGATGGGGTACAATGACGGAGACCGGATTAATCGCATATTGATTGATCCAGGATCCTCAGTGAACATCATGAACTTGCGGACTCTGAAGAGTTTGTCAATGGACGTCCGACACCTGTCAATGGAAAGAATGGTTATCCAAGGCTTCAATCAAAACTGCCAGCAAATTCTGGGGTCTATAGCTCTGCCAATCAAATTTGGGGATCTGCAAACCGAAGCTAAGATATACGTGATCGACGCTGACACATCTTATAAGATTCTTCTGGGACGGCTGTGGCTCCACGATTACGGCATCATTCCGTCAACTCTCCATCAATACATGAAGTATACCCAAAAAGGTGAAGAAAGACGTATTGACAGACATCCAGCCGTTCGGTATGCATGAAATCCGATATGAAGATTCTCGGTAGTTCGTGAACCCCCAAAATACTAAGCCACGACTGACCAAAGACAGAATGACTCCGGAACTCAAAAGCAAATCTGAGCCGGCTGTCACTTTCAAAAGCAAAAACCCCCAAGTGCATCCGCGTTTCGGCAGTAACACCGATAAATCTGATGCTGGAAGTCCATCCTTCTGTAAAACCCGCCCTCATTTCGGTAGCGATACGGACGAGTCTGATACTGAAGGTCCATCCGGCAACAAAATTCGCCCTCATTTCGGCAGCGACACTGAAGAGTCGGAGGAAGATGGGTGACCCACTTTGCAAACAACTATGCAGATTGGGCCCTCATGAAAAAGCGAAGCTAAGAGAAACCTTTGAGATCACAGAAGGGTCCTTAGCTATCACAAGGGTGCCGGAAGAGATGTGCAAGGGCTAGATGCTTTGTCGGTCTCTACCATGAACCAACTGCAAACTTTCTACGTTCCCGGAAGGAAAAGTGGATAGAAGGGCATTCTGTTTTATGGGTCAAATCCTATCGTGCATCCGGACGATTTGTCTGTCACGTGCATTTCCTATGAGAGAGGCATAAGAGCCGTCCTCAATCCTAGATATTATGCGCTCGAGATGCGGAAATATTTAAAAAGTGTGGATGTCGGTTATATCAAAAGGAATTCGAAGCGAAGTTTTATGAGGGGTTATGTCATCCGCTTCAGGTTCGAGCACTCACCGATAGACGAATTCCAGATAGAAGGGGCATAGATTTCATTCAACCTGATTCCAAAACATGCTACATGATCCATGTTGGTGAAACCAGCGAAAGGTCAAATGACGACGACGAGATAGCCGAGCCAGAAGAAGCTCCTCGAGAGCTCGAAGATGACGGACAGCAACCTTCGACGAGCTAACCGAGGTTGATTTGGGAACGCCCGATAATCTAAGGCCGACCTACATCAGCTCACTCTTGTCAGAGGAAATGAAAGAGCAGATAGTCGCCCTGCTGCATGAGTTCGTCGACTGCTTCGTATGGACGTACAAAGAAATGCCTGGTGTAGGGTGTTTTTCGTCACCCCATTGAGATAGAAATACGCGCCGCTTGTCAGGCGCATTACAGATTCTCTCTGCCTAGGGTAGACTGGTGTTTATTGATTGTTGGGATCCGAATCTCCGGCAGCCGCGGACTAAGCTGCCGTTAATTATCCCTCGCCTTTGGAGCGAAGAAACCTCTGATTGACGAGTCAAACTGGTCATGCGAACTCAATGTGCAGCGTGCATATGTTGTGTTTTGAGGGGGTTTTGGGTATGTTGGGGGCCTCGTAGAGTTTACAGGGGTCCTGCTACCCGGATAGCGGGCTGTGGGTCAAGGGGGCTAGCAGCCCCTTGCGGGGTGCGCGGCAGCGCCCCATTAGAAATTTTTTCTAACGGGGAAGGTTCTTTTAGTGTAGAGTGTATGTGTGTGTGTGTAAGAGGAAATAGCCTCCAAAAGACGCGTGGGCGTCAGCGCCTCACATGCTCAGCACGCGGGCCTCGGGAGCCAGCGTCTCACGTGCCCGGCACGTGGGCGCCGGGCACCAGCGGGAAAAGGGGCTTATGCCCTATACTGGGAGTTGTACTTCCAATTGACTATTGGAGTTAAACTCCTAAAAAAGGACAAAGGGGCTTTAGCCCCTGCACTGGGAGTTGTACTCCTGATTAACTTTTGAAATTGAACTCCTAAAAAGAAAAATTTATTATTTTATATATATATATATATATATATATATTGTGAAGTTAAACTCCCAAGAGATTTCGAAGATGATGAAAGGGGACCCCTTTCTTCTCTCTTGAGCCCTAGATCTTCCCTTGAGCCTTGAATCTTCACAAAGTGGGATTTTTGGAGATAGGTCTCATTCTTCCTCCTCTCTATTGGCTGGATCTTGGATAAAAGGGAGGTGAGACTTAAAAATCTCCCCTTTTAAAGATTTGATGGAAGATTTGAGTTCCCTTTCAAGGGTTTTATGGTGAAAAATTGTTTCTTTTTTAAAAAGAAGAGTTAAAACTCTTGATTTAATTCAAAAAAGGGAAAGAAGGTTTATAAGCTTGAGGAAGGAGGAGACACATAAACCCTAGATTTTGAGGGGAATGAATTATTATACTTCATTTCATTATTATGTTGCCTTATATAGGTTTACAAATTTACACATAGCCCCTTAGGCTTTACAAAATGGCATTTTGCCCATCTCATGCCTTATGTGCTCATTTTTTTTGCACATAAGCCACGAGCTTTACAAAAATTTGGTTTTATGCCCATTTTTCTTACATTTATTCATAAAAATTATATCAAAATTATTTATTACATAATTTTCATATTGGCACGGGGAAGGCTGGCCGTGGGGCTCGACTTGGACATAGGCCCACTTGATTTGGGCTGGGCCCGTTTACTTGGGGTTGACTTTGATTTTGACTTGGTCAACTGGGGTGTAATTTTTGACCCCAACACCTAGTCTCTCCCCTGAGGTAGTCGTGCATAAGGTGGCTATTTCTCCTGATGTCAAGCCAGTCAAACAAGCTTCTCGAAGAATGAGAAGGGAGCTGGAAGAAAAGGTCATCAAGGAAACAAAAAAACTCATCGATGTCGGTTTCATCAGAGAAGAGAAATATGTGGACTGGATCGAATGCATCGTCCCAGTGAAAAAGAAAATTGGGCAGATCCGAATCTGCGTCGATTTTAGAGACCTTAACAAGGCATGCCCCAAAGATGATTTCCCGCTCCTGGTCATGGAAATGATGGTCGGCGATACCTCAAATTACGAGCTGTTCACCTTCATGGATGGCTCGTCAGGGTACAATCAGATAAAAATGTCGCCTGAGGATGAGAAACATACAGCATTTCGAACCCCGATCGGCATATACTGTTACAAAGTGATGCCGTTCGGACTGAAGAACGCAGGTGCTACATATCAAAGGGTAATGACCAATATCTTTGATGACCTAAATCATAAAATCGTCGAATTGTATGTTGATTTGGTCTTTAAGACTAAAGCCAAGGCCGATCACATCCAAGATCTCAGGACCGTTTTCACTAGATTAAGGGAATGGGATCTGAAAATGAATTCTCTGAAGTGCGCTTTTAGCGTGTCATCGAGAAAATTCCTGGGCTTCATAGTCCGACATCGAGGAATCAAAGTTGATCCATCCAAGATAAAGGCCATCATGGAGATGCCCCCTCCAAAGAATCTGACGCAGCTGAGATCTTTTTAAGGCAAGCTCGCTTACATACGAAAATTCATCTCGAACCTATCGGGGAGATGCAGACCCTTCTTGAAGCTCATAAAGAAAGGAGATCCTTTGGTCCGGGATACCGAATATCAAGAAGCGTTCGAAAATATTAAACAGTACCTGTTGCACCTTCCAGTGCTTGTTGCTTCCATTCCAAATAAACCATTAATTCTCTATACCGCCGCGCTAGATGAGTCACTCGATGCACTCCTCGCCCAGAACAATGAGGAGGGAAAAAAGAATGCCCTCTACTAGCTCAGTCGAATGTTAGTCGGGGCGGAACATAATTATTCCCTGATTCAAAAGCAATGCATGGCCCTGATATTTTCCGTAAAGAAGCTAAGACACTATCTTCTCGCTCATCGGGTTATGCTGATCTCCAAGGTCGACCCGCTTAAACATTTAATGACCAAGGCAAGCCTAGCCGGCAGAATGGCAAGATGGGCTGTCATGCTGCTTGAGTTTAACATAGTTTATATCCTTAGAAAGCAGTAAAAAGGCAAGCCCGACGATTTTCTCGCCGCGCTCATCCCATACCAAAAAGGTCGTCGCTAAATTGTGAATTACCCGATGAACAAGTGCTGCACCTCGAAAATAGCGAGCCATGTTGGGAGCTCTACTTCGATGCGGCCTCATCAATAAGGACCTTCAGCAAATCAAGCATCTCGGAGATAAAAGCATGGATAGGATTAGTGTTCATCACGTTATCAGGAGGAACCCTACGACGTTCCTTTGCTCCTTACCGAGCCTTGCACAAACAACGAGTCTGAGTACGAAGCTCTGATAGCTGGTCTGGAGCTCGCCATAGAAATGGAAATCCTTCGGCTACGAGTTTACGGTGACTCCCAGCTTGTCGTCAACCAGGTGAGCGGTGACTACAAGATATATAAGCCCGAGTTAGCTCGATACAGAAGCCGGGTGGTCGAACTCATGAAACAGTTTAGCCATATTGAATTGATGAGAGTTCTTAGGGCGTTGAACGGAAAAGCCGACGTACTCGCTTGCTTAGCTAAGGAGCTAGCCGACCCCGATATAGATGAAATTCTGATAACAGTCAGGAGCCGGCAAATTCTGCCTCCAGTCTCTTTACGAAAAGAGGAAAGCGCAGAACAAAAGAGCAATCCTGCCGAAGCTTTGATCATTCAAGATGAGCCCGATTGGCGAGAACCCTTCATAGAGTATCTCCGATACAATAAGCTGCCCGAAGAAAAAACTGCGAGGGTTCAGTTGAAAAAAGAGCCCTCCGATACGTGTTTGTAAATAATACGCTATACCACAGATCATACGACCAACTCTGGCTCATGTGTGTCATCGGCCGAAACCCAAAAGGTCATGAAAGAAGTTCACTCGGACGTCTACGGAGCTCACCAATCTGGCCTCAAAATGCGGCTTCAAATTAAACGGCTTGGGTATTACTGGTCTACCATGATAAGGGATTGCGAAAAGCATGCAAAGATGTGTCATCTCTGCCAAATTCACGGTGACTTTATTCATAAGCATCCCAATCCGCTGCATCCTACGGTGGCGTCATGGCCCTTTAAAGTTTGGGCACCCACATACTTGGTCTAATCGATCCTCCGTCATCCAAGGTCATCGGTTTATATTGGCCGCAACTGACTACTTCTCCAGATGGACTGAAACTGTCCCGCTAAAAGACGTCAAGACAGAAGATATTCTGACGTTCTTCCGGCATAATATTCTATACCGTTTCGGTACACTTAGAAGAATCATTTCTGACAACGGGCCTTCTTTCAAGTGCTTCAAAGTCTCAAGGTTCGCTACTCAGCACAAGATAGATTGGAGATATTCCTCCATCTATAATCTACGAGCCAATGAGCTAGCCGAAGCCTTCAAAAAGACTCTATACAAGCTCCTGAGGAAAAATGGTTCAGCCAACAAGAGAGACTGGAATCTCAAGCTCCACGAGGCGTTGTGGGCGTATCGTACCACGCATCGCATTCCAACCCAGTCACTCCATACTCGTTACTTTTTGGAGTGGAGGCAATCATCCCGCTCGAAGTCGAAGTTCCAAGCCTCGGAATGGTTGTCCAGCATGGTTTGAAGGAGGAGGAAAATGTCATCCTTCGCCTCAAAGAGCTCGATGCGCTCGAGGAAAAGAGGCTCGCAGTACAACAAAGTATGAAGCTGTATCGAGCCCAAATATCATGGGCCTATAATAAGATGACCCGTCTCCGTGCTTTTAAGAAAGGCGAATTGGTGTTGGTCCTCAAAAGACCGATCATCCCCAATCGACATCCCAAGGGAAATTCGAGCCAAACTAGGAAGGACCATACGTTATCGAGAAAGTGTTTGATAGAGTATCTACCGGCTGATAAATGCCGAGAGAAAAAGGCCCATGCCACCCATCAATGGCCGATATCTCAAGAAATACTACACGTGAATGCTCCAAGTTGCAGGCAAATTGAGCACACCAGTCTTACGGTCTGGATCATACATCCTGTAAAACCGTATACAATCCACGGACGTAAATGAGCTCTATCTCTCCCAAGTCCTACCTGCGAGACTACATTTAAAAGTCCCACCGGCGATGAAGCTCCACCAATGTAAAAAAACGGTATGTTCACAAGCAAAACGGGCACGGATAAAAACCCGAAAGAGCTCTGTGAGTATAAACAACAAGACTGCCAGCGAGTTTGTGAAAACCCAAAAGAGCGCAAACTCGTGAAAAGAGATAAAATACACTCATAAAGTTCTCTCGACCTTGTGAGGAGAAAATCCCCGCGTGAGATCTTTACGACTCACAAAGAAGCAACACACTTAGGAATCCCTACGATTCTTAGGGAGAAAATACACCTGCAACATCCACTCGACCTGTGGGGAGAAAATACTTTTATAAGACCCTTACGGTTTATAAAAATTGAAAAGCCTTTAGTGATAGGGATCTAAACCTGTCTTCTAAGCCATTGTTCCCCAACGGGCTATGGCAAATGATGAGTCGCTCCTGGCACTATGTTTCAGTATTAGCGATACTGATGCCAACCTAAAATTCAATCCCCAGATTTCCAAACGGTGAATGATGAGTCGCTCCTGGTACCATATTCCTGTACAGCGATATAGACGCTAACCAAAATCCAAATCCCCAAAATTCTCTAAGCCCTACGGTCAGTCTCTAAATTGACTACCGTATACAATCCACGGGCTCAAATAATCCTCATCACGTCCATGCCTCACCGCAATCACCAGTCCCACGGCCGGTCTCCGCCCTTGAAATTATGCTTCATTTGGGAAGACCCACTTATGTGTCCTCACGATACACGAGGAGAACAAAACTTACGAGATTCTCTCGACTCATAAGAAAATATCTTTGTGGGATCCTTACGACCCATAAAGGAAAACACACTTGGAGGTCCTCACGACTTCTAAGGAGAAAATACACTTACGATATCCTTTCAACTCGTAGGGAGAAAATGCTTTTATGGGACCCTTACGGCTCATAAAATTGAAAAGCCTTAGGAGATAGCGACCTAAACCTGTCTCCTAAGCTATCGCTCCCCCCAACAGGAAAAGACAAATGATGAATTGCTCCTGGCATCTATGCTCCAGTGTTAGCAGCGCTGATGCTTACCCCAACCTCAAAATTCCAACTTTCGATCCAATAGACCCCTGAGTCGTTAAACTGGGAACAGATGACTCCTGAGTCGTTAAACTGGGAACAGATGACTCCTGAGTCGTTAAATTCGGAACGAGGGAAATCCCCTCATCGCGAATGATGATTCGCTCCTGGTACCATATTCCAGTGTAGCAATACTAATGCCAAACTAAAACCAAAATTCTCAAATCCTTTCATGGCAAATGATGATTCGCTCCTGGTACCATATTCCGAAATAGCGATGTGGATGCCAACCCAAATCTCATGTTCTCTACGGCAAATGATATGATTCGCTCATGGTACCATATTCCAGTGTAGCAATACCGACACCAAACAAAAACCCAAATTCTAAGTCCCAGGCTCAAAAGCCCCGCTGGACGGATAAGAAGCTCCCAAATCAAATCAAATCAAGTCAACCAATGACCTTCCTATCGGAATCAAGCTCCATCTCGAAAACAAGTCAAATCCAATCCCTGACACCGTAAGAAGCGAAGCAAATCAAATCAAACACCGACCGTCCAAGTCGCAAAAATGGCAGCATCGACCGTCCACGTCGCTAAAAGGGCAGCACGACCGCCCACGTCGCTAAAAGGGCAGCACCGACTGTTCAAATCGCAAAAATGGCAGCACCGACCGTCCACGTCGCAAAAAAGGCAGCACCGACCGTCCAAGTCGCTAAAAGGACAGCACCGACCGTCCAAGTCGCAAAAAGGGCAGCACCGACCGTCAACGTTGCTAAAAGGGCAGCACCGACCGTCCACGTCGCTAAAAGGGCAGCAATAACCACACCAAGTAGCAAAAAGGGCAGCACCGACCGTCCACGTTGCAAAAAGGGCAGGACCGACCGTCCACGTCGCAAAAAAGGCAGCACCGACCGTCCACATGGTTAAAGGGCAGCACCGACCGCCCATGTCGCTAAAAGGGCAGCCCTGACCGTCCGAGTCGCTAAAAGGACAACACCGACCGTCCGAGTCGCTAAAAGGACAGCACCGACCGTCCGAGTCACAAAAAGAGCAGCACCGACCGTCCGAGTAGCTAAAAGGGCAGCACTGACCGTCCACGTCGCTAAAAAGGCAGCACCGACCGTCCAAATCGCTAAAATGGCAGCACCGACCGTCCAAATCGGTAAAATAGCAGCACCGACCGTTCACGTCGCAAAAAGGGCAGCATCGACCTCCACATCGTCAAAACGGGAACCAAATCGAGTCAACCTCCACGCAAAAGAAGATCCATCAATTTCATGCAAACGACCCATATATGCGGTGCGCATTTATTGATGGAGGCACTTTGTTGGGGTCAAAAGTTACACCTTTATCGATCAGGTCAAAGTCAATCAACCTCCAAGTCAAGTGGGCCCAAGCCCAAACCAGGACCAAGCATGGAAGGGGCTAGCTCCATGCTAAGAATGAAGCACTAAATTAGTTTAATGTATTTTTTAGAAATAAATGTATAAGAAATGGACAAAAAGTCAAAATTTTGTAAACCCAATGGCTTATATACAAAAAAGAAATAAGCACATAAGGCATGGGGTGGCACAAGTGCCATTTGGCAAAATCCAAGGAGCCATATGTAAAGTGCATAGCCTATAAAGGGAAACATGATGAAAAAATCAAGGACAACTTTTTCACTCTCACAAAAATTAGGATTTTGTGCCTCTTTCCTCAAGGTTATAAACTTTCTTCTTCTTTTTGAAATAAATCAAGAGTTTAACTCTTCTTTTTCCAAAAAGAAACAGTTTTCCACCGGAAAACCCTTGAAGAGGAGCTTGGATCTTCCATCAAATCCCCAAAATAGGAGATTTTTAAGTGAGGCGCTGACGCCCAGCACCCAGCATCCAACGCCCACGTGCCGGACGCGTGAGGCGCTGACATCCAGTGCCGGCGCCCAGCGCCCACACGTCCTTAGGATGTTACCCACCGGTTTTTCCTCCTTTCTTTTTTTCATACACTCCACACTCAAAACACGTTACCCCCATAACTCTGCGAGGCCCCCGATATACCCAAAACCTCTCAAGACACACACATACGCACACCGCACATTGAGTTCGTATGACTAGTTTGACCCGCCAATCAGAAATTCTTTCGCTTCAAAGGCGAAGGGTAATTAAGGACGGTTTAGTCCGCGACTGCCGAAGATTCGGATCTCCATAATCAATAAACCCAGCCTATCCAGACAAGAGGAATCTGTATACGCTTGACAAGTGATGCGTATTTCTCATCTCAATGAGGTGATGAAAAACACCCTACACCCACCCCATAAGGATGCTCTTGGGTCTGCCTCCCTCTTGGGGCTACCTCGTGGTGGCCCCCAGCGGTGGGTACCCCTTAGGCCTCTTAAGTGACAGTTAATTTTGTATTGTCCGCCTTCGTGATGATTTAGGTGGGTTTCGAGTTCATTTCGACTCCCGAATTGGCTTAAAACGAAAGTTTTTAGGATTTTAGTGGACTGGATTTTCAGGTGTTGGAAAATTGAAAGTGTTTGCTAATTGTGCACAGAATTCCAACGTCGTAGTTTTCGTTATTTGCTTTTGTGATGCGTATATGTGTTCTTAAACGTCTTCTAATCGCTATACGTCGATTAGAAATGGTTGCATATATCTTGTGATATTCTGTGTTGGTAATGGTTTGATGGATCGTCGTGTGAATAGATCCGTATGAATTTAGATGTGAGATGTGAGTGAATGATGTAATTCATGTAATAATTGATATATATATATATATATATATATATATATATATTCTTTTATTGGGGCACATATGGGTTGAGGATGTAGTCACCGGCATTATATTATTTTTCATTTCTGCATCTAGAATTGACCCATGGAAGAGTGCACAAACTACCGGGTTCTAGAATTTGGCGCAATACCGAAAGCTTAAGTTCTGACGCAACCTTGCAAAAAAATGCTATTGGCGCATCTTGGTAAAGACAGTATTGGTGTTGGCGTCACGTGCATTGCACGTTTGGCGCAGCGCTAGGGTTTTGAGAACTTAAGCTTTATTTTCTCCTTGGAACAGAAAGGTTAACCTTTCTAGGGTTTCAAGACTTGGTTTTCATGAAGTTTAAGCTTCGGTAAAATGATCTTTTGATCATAAAAATTGTTTAAAGATCAGATTTTTCATGATCTTGGGACTTTGGGTTCTATTTTTTATTGTGATCTTAGTGACGGTATGTTTTTCTAGGTTTCATGAAGCCAAGCTTTAATCTTTGGTGAGCTTGATGATCTTTTTCATCTTCTGATGGAAGGGTAATAAAGTTTTCCTTCGAAATCTTAGATCTTAATATCAAACCCCTCTTGAAAGCTTAAGCTCTCGGCCAGAAGGGGTTTAATCATGGATCTTTGATTCAAAGGAAGAACTTTACGTTCTTGAGAAGTTTAAGCTTCAGTAATGGAGAAGGGAAGGTAAAGAAGAGATTTTTCTTTCCTTTACCTAGGGTTTGAAGGAGATGAAGCATTTTCTTTAAGCAAAAGCTTTTTGTCTCCCGTTTTAACCTTGCGGAGGCTGTGTATATGAAGATTAATCTCCTAGGCTTCTATTTATAGGAGAGCAGAATGGTTGAGAAAGTTGAGAGAATCTCTCATTTGAGAGATCTCAATTGATCATATGATCAACCGGGGTGCTTAAACACCGTTGGATTTTTTATCCAAGGGATTTTCTGATTTTAACATATTATCTTTCCGTTTTAGAAAGATAAAAAAAATATTTTCCAAAATAGAGCTTAAGCTCTAATTGAAGCATGCGCTTCACCATATATATGTGCCTGCGCCACGTGCGTTGCACGTTTGGTGCTAGCGCCGGCGCTTGTGTCCACCCATTGGCACTTGC
Organism: Agapanthus africanus; assembly: GCA_030015575.1. Classification (NCBI taxonomy): domain Eukaryota; kingdom Viridiplantae; phylum Streptophyta; class Magnoliopsida; order Asparagales; family Amaryllidaceae; genus Agapanthus; species Agapanthus africanus. The sequence goes on along the minus strand of CM057350.1, from coordinate 51,515,834 downwards.
ACCAAGTGCGTTGCACGTGGCACTGCGCACAACCAATTTGGTTGGCGTTTGCGCATGCGCCCAACCATTGGCACAACTTTTTAGGCGAGAACAAGAGAGGCCACACAAACCCGACATGTTAAAGCCCTGCTCCTTACATAGGAATACATATAGTGTTACAATCATAATACTACCGATCATCGGCCAGTAGCCCACACCAATAGATGACCAGGCTCAAATGGCCCAAATCCAATATGGACTTGCCACAATCCAATTTATCGCATGTAGTTGCGCAAATGGATACATGACAAAACCCTAACAAAGCTTGCATCTAATACGCGTACAAAAAAGTCTTATCTATCAATCTACTTGTAACATAGCAGGTTCATTGATTCTACGAGTATGTTCGCGTTAAGGGTAGGTACGTGCATATTGGAATAATATGACATTAGAATTTATGTGTCGGACACGGGAAATATACTAATATTGGCTTCAAGGTAGTTACCAATGAGAGACTGCTAATTTTGCATTTATAAATATGTTTATAGAAGGGTTAATTTTGTACCTGTTTTACATCATCATCAGGAGCTGAGCATACTTCGCACTTAATATGCCTTCATATAAATAAGAAAGCATAAGAAAAGGTTAGTAGGATGAATAAATAAACTGGATGTCAAAAGTATTTGAACTGAAAAAGACAAAAAAACATAAGAAAACATTACATTAACTTGAATCATACTTAATTCATGATTCTATGAGGAAAGGTAAAATCTAACCTTTCCATCTGTTCCTGTAATTCTTTGTATTTGGCCAAATCATCCTGATGACTTATCTTTTCCTCTTGAAGCTCTGTTTCCAACGTTTCTGCCTTTGCACGCAGAAGGTTTAATTCAATTTCCAGTTCCAGTTTCTGTGATTCTAGCGACTTGTAGGACTCGGCCATGCATTTCAACTGTGTCTCCGCCAAGCTGTTTGATTTGTCACTAGCAGCCAGTTGTGACTTGAGCTCTGATAATTGTTGCTCCATTTCAACCAACTGATGATTTGTTAGTTCCAACATTTCTTTACATCTAGCTAAATCCATCTCTGTGTTCTCTTTTTGTACTTTCAGTTGTTCAAATTCCTCCAAAGAGCAGTTATGTGATCCAGTCTTCAGTTCAAAGCTTGAGCTAACAGGCCCTGCAATCTCAGGGTCAGACGAAGAGGGAGAATCAAGCGTGCAGGCCCCTGATAATTTCTCTTTTGAATTTTGTTCATTCGGAGCAACATTATTCTCTAACAAAGTCACTTTGTCTATGCAATCAGGACTACAGCTTTCGGCCTCATTACACTTATCACTTGGCATATTGTATCCCAGTAAAGTTTTTTCAGACAAGATATGGGACAAGGCCAGAATGAAATCATGCAAACTTTCCTCATTACACAGAACTTTGTTGACAGAAGCAATGAACCCCTCAATTCTATGAGCTAGTCCACTATCATCTAAAGGCCTCCGTTCCATTACTCTGACTTCTTTACTCACTGATAGGATGAATTCATGGATACAAGTAATTGCATCCTTCAATTCTTGAGCCATGACATGACCCGATTCTCGCTTCATGATGGTCCCATTTTCTGTAATTTCTCCTGCGCGTTCATTACAATAATCGTTCTTTGAATGAGCTTCACTAACCACACTATTTACAGAACTCTGAAGTAACTCTTTGTCTGCATCATGCACAATACATTTGACATCCTCTAAAAGTTTCCCCATATCAACAACCTGTGATTGATTGAATAAACAAACTATTCTTGATTTAAGTTTTGAGAGTCTTGAATCAACTTTATTTGATGCAAACTCATGATCTGCAATATAAGAGATTGAAGTTTTTGAAAGTTCCACATTTAACTGATCGCTACTATCATCTCCATCCTTTTGAACACCACTGGCGTCAGATTTCAAATTATCCATTGCGCCGTCTGAAATGGCAGTGCTCCCATTGGCTTCTGCTGATAGGCACGCGAACTTCTCCATCTCTAGAAAGTCGTCCATGAACTCCAATTGTTTTGAATTATCTGCCTTGCTACTCTTATCATATTTTTTCTCTTTCTTGAACTGTGAGAGCTCGGATATTAACGCAGTAGCCCAAGATTCAGAACAGCTTCCTTCCTCGTCGATACCATCCTCAGACATGGAGGTCAAACTTGGCGGCTTGCACCCAATTTCAACTGGGATTTCAGTCATTGATTTAAAATGTGATTCCTTGCTGCGAAGCTTGCTTACAGTCTTAGCGCAAATGCTTCTTGATGCCTGCAGCTCACTGTTGCGCTTCGACAAAGCCTCCTTTAGCATCTTCATTTCTTCCTCCATTGTTAATAATCGTGCTGTGAGAAATTCATTCTCTTTACGGAATTGATGCATGCTTTCAAGTGCAAAATCGGAAGGAGATATGTGATTTGGACTTGAAGCTTTAGAAGGAGACCGCCGCAATCTAGTGTCCCCATGATCTCGGCCTAAATTCTCGACTTCTATTTTCATTTGAGCTAATGCAGCAGGGCCAGGCAACTTTTTTCGAACAAGACCACGTAATCTTTGGCATTCGGCTTCCAATTTCGTAATTTTCTTCACATCTTCCAAGTGTTGCTGGTTAGTGACTTCTGCAGACCTCATACTCATGTTCTTTTCTTCGTTGCGAATTTCGAGTTCCTTGGAGACAACATGGAGCTCATATTTCAGCGAATTTATTTTCCTCTCACATGATTGTATGTCATTCTTCATTACCTCAATCTCTGCATCAGCCTGGGATTTTTCTTCACTGATCCTCATCAACAAGTTGGATCTTTCTTGGAGAGTTCTAGAAAGCGCATCAATGTCAGCAGAGGATCTTAGAAGTTCTTGTTGAGAATCAACAATTCTTGCTTCCAGCTGAGCCTTGGCCTTTTCCCACTGCTTAGTTTTCGCAAAGACCACATCATGCAACTTTTGTTCACTTTCTTCCTTCACATTTCGCACCTGCTTCATGCACTCCTTAAGGGCACTATCCAGATGAGATGCTCGATCTTCAACAGTAAGTTTCTGCAATGTAACCGATTCCAGTTGTTGTTTCAATGCTAGGGCTTCTGCTTCAGCCTTTTCCCAACCTAAAAACAAAAGGGAATCAATGGTCAGAACCAACAATCTGGTCGAAAAATAAAAGGAAAATAAAGGAGCTTGTAATGCAGGTCCAAAAACTCTCTGGAAGGTGCAGAAACTTTTGTCAATACAAATTGTAGGCAAATTGTAAGCATTTATCCATATTAGCATACCTGATACTGCTTCTTCAGCAACTTTAGCATGTTGTTTCACTAGTCCATCTTTAGTTATGATCTCTGACTCTTTAGTTATAATCTCTGACTGGGCTGACGATAACCTGTCATTTAAATTAGACATTTCTTCGTTGAGAATCTTCACTTGGTCCTCCAATTCAGTCAGATGTGCATATGACTCCACAGTAATCTGCACATATTTTATATTCTTGGCATCATCCTGCTAGAAGAACATCGAATAATTAGGTTAGCTACCATAAGGATGAGGAAATCAATTCAATTGGTTGAGAAAATTTGACCCTTATGTCTTCTAAAATTGCTATAAATGCTTCCAAGATTGGGCTTGCATTATAAATCTTCAAAACATTAATGTAAATCATTGGATAGGCCTTTGGTTACTCGTTATATTTGACATATACGCACGCATGCACGCACAATAGAGGGGAAGAGGGAGAGGGGGGATGTACAGTGGCGGGAGACATGGCAACCCCATGTTTATATCACATGGGATGGGAGAATGGAAGAATAAAGTTGCACAGAGTCACCAATATATTGTACAAAGTCTGTTGGAATAGCTCGACATTTTTAACAGACTTCTTCAGAACATTTGTCAAGATTTCCTGAATTTGTTGGTTAAAGAATTGGCCAAACTTGCCTGATACATTGACATTTCAGATAAACCTATGGCCACAATATAGAGAGCCAACCGGTTTCGGTTTATATGGTGGCTAAAATTCTAGCGTTTTTGTCGTCTTTGAATACTCTGGACAAGAAGACACAAACAACTCCTAAAAATTTTAGTTGTCCTTTAATTCCTAAAAGAAAATTTAAACTTCTCGTTATTTCTATATAATATAGGAAATTTTCTGAACTACTCTTTATAACTGTTTGTTACCATCGACCGGGAGCAAAACTCTTTTTTGTGGTCATACAACTGTTCAAGGGATTACCCATTAACCGGTTTCAATATATAGCAACATGATGCATTTAACTAAGAGATTAAACTCAACCCTTCTATGCAAAGTGTGCAGCAGGTATTATGTTGCATATGAAAAACTGAAACAGGATTCATTCCTGTGAAACTCGCTTTTAGCAAACAACCAAATATGGCTATACGACACCAGCAGGAGAATGTAATAACAATCAAGTAACTTTAACTGATAGAACACTTGGCATCCTGATCCTAAGAGTGCCAATGAGATGACCACATAGTTAGATGGATTTATTAGCGTGACATCGTTAGAGAAGATCAATACGCTGGAAACTAATTTGCAGTACACTCTTTTTAGTTATAAGTTGGTCATATGTGGGGTGCACCCCTTCCATTATTTAATAAATAGGACTGTCTCCTCTCCCGTTGTGTTAGTTGCAAGCCTTAAACTTGTGACCTCCTTGTCACGGTTTCATGCCCTACCAACTCTTCTTACCCTCTCAATGAATAATCAATAATGGAAAGAAAGAGAAGACAAAGTCATCCATTACTTGCACTAGAAACTTCAAGAACGATTCATGTATAAAGATGAGCGTTAAAAATATAAATTCTTGCAGTATAGCAGATTTTTTTAGTAAACTTCTAATTCTATTTTCACATAACTTGGAATAAGAAAAGCAGGTGATATGGAAAGTGTAGACACCCCAGCGATGCCCCTCTTTGAGGGAGGAAGGTTACCACTGAATGCAACCGATTGGCAAAGTGAAAGCAAAAATATACTTGAAAATTATCCTAAATTCTTAGATAAACTAAACAATTTTTTATGTTTTGCAAGAATGCAATTTGAATAAACTGAAGGAAACATGCAAAATGAAAATTTGAAAGAACCTGATCTGTTTCATTGTCGCCTGGGCTTGCAAAAGAAGCACTATTGGTATCGGTTGTCTCCGTTAATGTTTTGTGAGAACTTTTCTTCTTCCATGGCCAACTTTTTCGGTCCATTTTCAACTATATGGCCTACAATGGCCGAAAAAAGTGTCAAATTCAATTTGATTTTATCATGTCAATGAGAAAACAACTTGAGATCACAAAGAAAAATCTTAATAATGAGTGCAGAGTATTCAAACAAGGATTGAAATTGTAACTAACTAGAAGTAATCGTGTATGCTGGTAGACTTACAGTTACATATTTGAAGGTGGGGGGGGGGGGGGGGGGAGCTTTAAAGTAGCTGAAATCTACATCTAAAGTGAACATGAGGGCATAAACTAACGTACTGCCGTTTTAGAGTCTTGTTAACTTCCCCAAAAGTAACAGACTTCACACAAGTTAACCGGCATAGCTGTTGTTTGATTCGCTAGTTTGCTAAAGAATTATGTGCTGGCAGAGATGTAAGATCGCCAAGAAATGAGGAGTTTAGTATTTGGACAATTGGATTTACCGACAGAAGGATGAAAGTATGATTATGCAAAATATTCTTATAAAGCAAATCACCCAGGATTTCACCAAACAACTCAGGTAAGCTTTATCGGTCTAGTATCAGCGGTGAGTGTCTGAAGGAAAGCAGAACAAACTCTATGAACAAAGATCTATAGCTATTTGGCTATTTGCTCTTGAGGTGGTAATTTATCTAAAAGATCCTTCATGGACTAACAAATCAAATTTGGTCCATGAATCCAGCAAACAAAAAAAGACATGGTGGATAAATTACTATAAAAATATCCAATCATACATAAAACCAAAATTCATGAGAATTACTTGGAAGAATACAATTTTATTATAAGTGCATGACAAGGCAGAACTACAAAATAGCTTGGTATCAAACATCAAGCTAAACCTGAGCTTGAATTGCAACTGCAGGCAAACTTACCAAAAGGGTATCACCAATTACACAAGATAATATCTACAAATATTTCTAAAGATGGCAGATAAAAACAATTTTAACAATTCAGGCTTTACTCTTTTCCTAGCACGGACACAGTCACCATGGTGATAGTACAATACAAAACCATTCATTTATGTCAAAATTTATAAGCCAATTAAATGGAAATCTACCCAAAATTATGAAAACATTAATGCCACCACATGAACTCCTCTTCTTTCAAGTAAAACCCAAATCATATCTTCACAAACGCCTAAGGGCAACAGAGCCCAAGCAACACCACCTCACAAAAAAATAAAAAATTTCAAGCATTGATGAGGCAATGGACAGAGATAGACCTAGCGGTAAACAGTTACAATCCCCCTTAAATGTGTGGGGTCTCTGCCACATGAGCTGCTTACTAATTACAGCCATAAATTAACAGTCTCACTCCTCCAAAAAAAGTACCATACTCAGCTTCAGTTGTCAAAAAAAAAAAATCGAATTTTGAAAACAGAAACTCGAAGCAAAAGCAAAATGTGAGGTGATCGATGAACTTAGAATCGTCGCAGGCATTAAATCGAACGGTAAACGCTTATGGAAACAGATCAAAATCCTGTCTTTGATCAAAGATTGGCATTGAAATCACTTGTCCAAGTCCTGATCAATGAACAGCTAGCACTAGATGATGGTTGCAAACTCCTCTCGATGCCTCTTTGATTGAGCAAAATCGAGAAGCAAAACAAAATCAAGAATGAAATTTACCTTATCGATTGCAGATCTGCGGAAGCTTTGAGCTTGAGATTGAAGGTACCAATGTATATATAGAGAGTGTGTGTGTGTGTGGGGGGGGGGGCTTGAGCTTGAAGGTAGCAATGTAGAGAGAGAGAAAGAGAGAGAGAGTGGGGATAGAATTGGGGTTGGGTAAAATATAAAGAGCAGGACGTTGAGATGGGGCCAAGGATGGCAAAGTTTGATCGGTATGGTTTTTTATTTAATTCTCAGTTAATCTAACTCGTTTGTCACCGGTTATTGCCGGTGGACTTCGTAGAAAGAGAAAGGGGGATTGGGTTTATTGACTCACTTGTTTACGGTGGTTGCATTTCCCTTATCACCGTGCATCTTATATTTTCAGAAAGTAACTCTATATTTTGTTGAACGGCATAGAAGCCTATATTTTCATATGGCAAAATTGTAATAAATCAATTTTTTGTCATAAGTAACATTTTAGTTTCATATTGTGAATGAAAATATTTTAATTTTGAGTGATTATATACGGTCCTCAAAAAAAAAGCAAAGGACTAATATTATATATTAGATTCAACTTACCGGTTTTAATTTAATTAAGAGTATTTTGACTAGGTTGGTTTTGTAATCGAAAAAAGCTTGGTTGGTTTTGTAATTAAAAAAACGGAGGAAATAGTATTCAAAATTAGGGCAGTTGTATAGTCTTGGTGCAGATTTTAAACAGTAAGGTATAAGGGAAAAATTTGTGAGATGTGAGATGTTATCCAAAGAACAAAGCTTTTTAAGTGGGTCCAATAAAAGAAAGACCATTGCATACAGCACTTTTCGCACTGAAATCCGAGCAAACGGTTTTATTTTTTGGTGCACTTTTTCCATTCTCAGATCATAGGAAATATACTGGTAGAGTACATAGATGACCATTAGGGCTTTAAAAAATGTTTGAAGCTGTATAGCTCCGTTTGGACCGGTTTGATAAAATCTCGTTTGTTAGTTAAACAAAACGAGCTTGAATATATATTGAAACTTGATAAAATAAACGCACAAACATGAACCTAGCATGTAGCTCGGCATGTGTTCGGGCTCAGCTCGTCTAGGGCTTGAGCAGTCTAGAATAGTTTATGTCTTAATTAGTATTTAGTAGTAATAATAAATTGTTTACTTATTCTTATATTCAAATCATATTTATTAAGTCGTCAATATTAAACGAAAATCAAATCATGATAAATAGAGAGATAATTTTTGTACAGGTTGGCAGAGATACCGGCCTGGTAAATGGGGGCAAGTCCCCATTAATGAGGTCAGACCCCCTTCCTCCCGACCTCATTGATAGGGCTTGCCACCAATGGGAGTCTAGGTGGGTTTTCTACCAACTTATAGGCTGGTAGGAAAAGTATTGCTCAAATAAATATTTTGTCGAGCATTGTTAGACTAAAATACCGACGAATTTAGATATCGGCAGGATTTTAAACACACCGACTTGTTCATCTACCAATACAAACAATATTTTTGAAAACTCGGCTTGTCAAAAATTCTATATGTTTTATTCCATATATTTTTGTGATCATTTGTAGCTATTTCTTAGATTTCAAATAGGCTCGAGCTCAGTGAAAGCTCACTTGATCGGGCTCATTCGACAAATAAACGAGTCGATCTTTAACAAGTTCTTAAGCTTGGTTAAATAATTAAAACCAAGCCGAATAACCTAAAGCTTAACTCGTTCGACTTTTTGAACAACCCTAATGATGATTTGAAAGGGAGGTGATGATGCTCATAAGTGGGAATTCCTCAGATACTACACGTGGTAAATGACGTATCACCCGCGACAGCCCATTAGATTTCTGGGGGCTACCGAGGTAAGATCAGTGCGGGCACTCCACTTCTTGTCCACGAGCAATCTGGCAGCTGAATTTGCACCCCTCCTCTTTTGCTCGCCTCCTAGCTATTGCAGAGCAGAGCTTCCTCGGCCTCCCGGCTCGTCTCCGAGCCATCCGCCGAGCTAAGCCTCCCCAGCTCTCCTGATCAAACAAGAACGTAGATCCCTGGCACTTTCGCAATAGCTCCGCGTATCTCACCAAAGCGAGATAACCGCCACCCCACGTCCCGTGTCCCACGCTGGCACATTCCCCCATTAATTAGCGTATCCCGTCATTAATGGAGGGATCCCATCATTCACGTAGGAGTAACGTCAGGGGCGTAACTAACGGCGAAGATCCCGCACCTGCTCGCTCCATGCGATCACTATAAAGACCCCTCTCTTAGACGACTCAGGTAACGCAATTTTGATTCCAATAAGCCACTACTCTTCCAATATTCCTTGGCTCTAACTTGATCGTCGTAGGGTCCTATGGTGGTCATCCACCCCGGGACTTACTTGCAGATAGCCCAGCTTCCACCTCAAACTCAACCCATTGAGATCCACGCACTCTAGGAGACAACCTTCAACTCAAATCTCAACCGTTCAACAACGCTCGCTACAGATCGACGGAAGACAACATCTGAAGGAGGTCTGAAGCTCTATTAGTTGGCTTGTCTATAGGAACGAAAGAACTTTTTTGTTCCATAATAAAAGTTGATCTTCCGCCCTCGACCTAATGGCGAGTGAAAGTCGCGATGATCCCAACACGAGCTGCCACGCCCTCCACAACGGAGACGTTAGCGGTTCCTCCCCCCTCCAAACCTCATCAACGTCTTATCGGCTCGAATCGACAGACTCATGTCAATGGTGGACGCCTTTGTCCGAGTTCAGGCAGCGGGCCCTGCTCACCAGGTCACGGTTCCTCCCTAAGACAACGATGCACGCAGAAGGGTTGATGCCCATTCTCCTCTCAGTGTCACCGAGCACCGGCATGCCACCTCTGGCAACCACAGCCCACGCGCGGGCTATGATTCCATGACCCGCTGGACTCTGGAAGGCTCCACACCCGGTCTCGGGGAAGACTAGGCCATCACCCCGAAGTCCGACGTGCGCCCACACCCTCTGAGGAGGCATCGGTCAACTCGCCTGTTTCCAGGCATGACCGACGCCCCCACTCGCGTCAAAGCCGTGGAGGTGCACATCGGGACTACCCGAGAAGAACCTCGTCCGAGGATCTGAGAAATCTGATAGGGTGGAATCGAACACGCACCGTCGCGCAGACCAGGAGTGGGGACAGTCGCCACTCCGACTGTGCTAAATCCTCGTGTTACCACCACCGACTCGAGGCCCTCGAAAAGAAGATCGAGGGCATACGGCGAGACGGCCATCCGTCCGATGAAGGGGCTAGGTATTCCGCGGATTCTCTCACAAAGCCCTTCACTGAGAAATTGCTGGCCGAACGTGTCTCATCTAAGAACAAGCCGTCCAAGGTGGCGCTTTTTGACGAGAAGTCCGACCTAAAAGATCACTTGGACGCATTTACAGCGAGCATGAACTTCCAAGATAACTCGGACGCAGCTCAATGCCGCGCTTTTCCCACCACCCTAATCCGAGCAGGTCAGGACTGGTTCCGGGGGTGGCATCCCGCTCAATCTCGACCTTTGACGAGCCGGCCACCCTGTTCCTTGGTCACTTCATCGAGAACAGACGACAGAAGAGGATGGTCGATTACCTCTTCACCGTAAAGAGCGGGGACAAAGAATCCTTTAAGGGATATATCACTCACTTCTATAATGCTCTTCTCAAGATCTCCGAGCACCGCGGTGAGACAGTTATCACCGCACTAAGGTAGGGTCTTAGGCACAAAGAGTGGCTCCGCTCTTTTTGCATTAGCGCAACCTAAGACCATGGCCGAAGTAAAAGCTTGGATCGAGCGGGAGATCCAACTCGAATCGGAGGTGAACTCAAATCTGCCCAGAGGCGACCAAGCTGACCAAAAGAAGAGGGGTAGAGAAGAGAAAAAGTGGATCGACCGACCTAAACCTTACTCCTCGAAGATTCAGGAGTACACTCCTCTTAACGTCTCCCAGACCGAGCTGCTGGAGGAAGCTAAGGGCGAAGAGTTCTTCAGGCTCCCACCAGCTACCCGATGGACTGGAAAACGGCTTCGAAGCCCGTATTGCACCTATCATCGGACGCAAGGATATCCGACCGAGGATTGTAAACAGCTGCGCGATTACATCGAGGAGTGATCCGCTCCGGTCACTTGGCAAAGTACCTGTGAGATAGACGTCAAGCAGATAGGGGGCAAGCCGGTCAAATTAAAAACGGAGAGCTGACGATCGGACAGATCTGGTTATCGCTGACTGACCCAAGTCCAAGCAACAGGGACTGCCGCCAAATCTGGTCATTCAACATAGAAAAGTTTAAACTGTATTTTGTTTAATAATAAAGGTTCTTGCTTCCCTGTGATCTAAACTACTTTTTTTGTTTCCATGCTAAAAACATCTCATAAAGCTGGTGGGTAGCTTTCTGCCTGTCAAGCAAAAGCACGCCTTTCACTTAAGTAAAGGAAGCTCGGATGCACGTATAAGTAGCAGATCGAAAGCCCTCATCACGAGGCCGCCGAGCAATTTCCTGCAAGCCAATCCCTAGCGAGTAGCTTCCTACCCAACCACGCTAAGGATCGAAAACCCTCATCACGAGGCTGCCGAGCAATTTCCTGCTGGTCAATCCCTAGCGGGTAGCTTCCTACCCAACCACGCTAAGGACCGAAAGCCCTCATTACGAGGCCGCCTAGCAATTTCCTGCTGGCCAATCTCTAGCGGGTAGCTTTCTACCCAACTACGCTAAGGATCTAAAGCCCTCATCACGAGGCCGCCGAGCAATTTCCTGCTGGTCAATCCGCAACAGGCAGCTTCCTGTCCAATAACGCTTGTTCCCGCCAAAATTTTCGGCCAAGAGCTACTTGTTCCCTTATAAAAAAGGGGGGAGAGTTCTCAAAATTTGGTCTCACGTGTTAAACACGTGGGCGCTCATATGCAAAGCATATGAGCACTGAAAACAAACAACTAAGGGTCAAACATGCTTCACGTGTTAAACACGTGAGTGCTCATATGCAAAGCATATGAACGCTGAACATAAATAACTAATGGCCAAATAGGCATCACGTGCTAAACACGTGAGCGCTCATATGTAAAGCATATGAGTGCTGAAAATAAACTAAATAAAACAACTAATGGCCAAACAGACCTCAGGTGTAAAACACGTGAGCGCTCATATGCAAAGCATATGAGCGCTGAACATAAACAACTAATGGCCAAACAGACTTCACGTGCTAAACACGTGAGCGCTCATATGCAAAGCATATGAGCGCTGAAAATAAACAGACTAAAACCCACACTAGGGATCACGTGTTAAACATGTGAGTTCTCTTGCTACTCACATGCAAAGCATGTGAGCGCCCCAATTTAAAATGCTCCTATCAAATTCTAAAATTAAATTCTATTTGGGAAATATTTTCTTTATCTTCCTCAAACTAGAAAGATCTTCTCTATTAAACAGAGGACCTTTAGATCAAAAATCCAACGGTGATCATCTGATAGAATAAAATTCTATCATAGGAAAATATTTTCCTAATTTTGTTAAACTAACATGATATTCATATGATAAGAATAAAATTCTATATCCATATGATAGAATTAAATTCTATATTAAGAAAATATATTTCTGATCTTGTTAAACTAAAAAGATATGATAGAATAAAATTCTAACCTTGTTAAAACTAACAAGATATTCATAATCCTGTTAAACAAACAAGAAATCTTCTCTGTTACACAGAGAGTCTTTGGATTAAAAATCCAACAGTGAATAAAATTCACCGATTGATCTAAAAGATCATGGAATCAATTATGATCTCTCAATGAGGGATTTTCTTAACAAATTGATTCTTTTTCTTCTCATATAAATAGGAGCAAGAAGAGGTGGAAAGACACAAAGAGGGAGAGGGGAAGAAAAATACAGAAAGAATTTAATTCTCTAAAAGGAGGAGACCACCCCATAAGCTTTCCAAAAAGCTTCCACAAAAACAAAAGAGAATTTAATTCCCAAACAAAGGGTTTAACCCTTCAAAAAAAAAAGAGAACTTAGTTTTTCCTCCGGTTGAGATTTGCAGAAGCAGATCTTCCCACAAGTTGAGAATTTAATTCTCATCGGGGAGATTCTGTTATGCAGATTCAAAACTTAGGGGAAAGAACTAAGTTCAAAAAATTTAATTCTTACAAAAGTATATAGAAATTTAATTTCTCTGATAAAATTAGGGTTTAACCTTGTAAAAAGAATTTAATTCTTATAAAACAAGAGTCTTGAAATTCTCTAAACTCAGATCCCGACATCGTTAATATGAGATCAAAATCTTCATGTACATAGAAGGAAAGACTGGTGATTTGTTAGTGTTCAACGCTATAACGAAATCTCACGTGTTTCCCCACGTGAGCACCTCTGATGAACAAAAAAGAATGGCTGAGACCGAGTCACGTGTTTCACACGCGAGCATTTAAAAAGAACAAGAAGTGCCTCCTAGGGCAGTCACGTATTTTCCACGCGACCCCCAATCAAGTGCTTAGCACTTATATGAAAAAGGGAATAGACACAAAAATAGCGCTCACATTTTGAAGGCGCCTTACGTGTTCACACGTGAGCACCATAGGGTCCAAGTGCTGAGCACTTATAAAGGAAAGAGGAATAAAATCCATAGAAAAATTCCTATTTCGGGCGCCTCACGTGCTCATACGTGAGCCGAGTGCTTAGCACTTATAAAAGAAGAGGGAAATAAAACCCAAAAGGCAGTGCCCAACTTTAGGGCGCCTCACGTGCTCACACGTGAGTGCCACAAGAATTAAGTGTTAACACTTATATATAAACATGAACTTGAACCTAATGTATAACGCCAGCTTTGAGGTGCCTCACGTGCCACACGTGAGCGCCCCCGGAATCAAGTGTTTAACACTGTTTTAGAACCTTACATGGGAACACGTGAGTGCTGAACATACACTAGTGTTTAACACTATGGGAAATCAACTCCAGCCTCAAGTTGGTTAAGTCTTCTTGAGATTAAAACATCTTCGATCTCCAAATAGATTGAGCCTCTATGCTCATGACTTCCCAAAACTAATGAAGAAATCTTAGTCTTAAAATACGGCTAATGATTTCTGGGTTCGACCATCAATTCCTTCGCCCCTCAATCTGGAAATTGGTTCAAGGGTATATCTCTCCACACCTTTGATACATGTCGTTGTAATTCTTCAATGTCTTCAGAGAGGTGGTGGGTCCCGAAAACCAACAACTCTTTGGTGCACTTCCAAGACGATGAGCACATCCCAATGGACCGCAACGTCCTTAAACTACAACGGACCGAAACGTCCTTAAACTAGCTATGGACTGCAACGTCCTTAAACTACAAAGGACCGAAACATGCTTAAACTAACAACGGACCGAACGTCCTTAAACTAAAGCAATAGAGCCCAAATGCTCTTTTGTTGGGTCTGAATGATCCCAAAATCCTGTTGAGTAGATCTTAGTTTAAAATTAGACTAACGTATTCTCAACAAACATTTAAGTTGATCGTAATCTCAAACGAGACTAACGATCCTTAAATCAAACCAAACCCAAATCTAAGAATATATGAATTTGGACTAATCCACGTCCTACGGGCGACAACATAAATTAGTCTCCTTATACAATCCACGGGCAACCAAAAATAAAACAAACACACACGACACGAAGTGAATTTCAGGAGCAGGAGAAAGTAGTTATCGTTACGCGGTAACGCAATTAACTGCAGGGGCTTGCGCCTGCAGGGAAGAGCGTCCCCACAATCAAAAACCCCTCGCAAATGAGAAGGAATCTGAAGAAGTCTGCTACAATGGCCGCATCCGTCCAAACCTCCGATACACGGTGCCATAAATCAATTTGGCATTTTCGGAGAGGTGGACGGATAAACCCAATTAGCATCTGTCCCCAAATTCAGGCAAGACGACCCATCCCGGTTCGTCTCCTTTTTCGGCGATAAACAATGCTGTGGATCAAAGCCCTCGCTAAGATGCCACTGAGCAGCTTCCTGTCCGGTCCATCCCAAGCGGGTAGCTTCCTACCCATCAACGCTAAGGATCGAAAGCCCTCATCACGAGGCCGCCGAGCAATTTCCTGCTGGCCAATGTGCAGCGGCTAGCATCCTGCCCAACAACGCTGTGGATCGAAAGCTCTCATCACGAGGCCGCCGTGCAATTTTCTGCTGGCCAATCTGCAGCGGTCAGCTTCCTGTCCAACAACGTTGTGGATCAAAGCCCTCGCCATCAGGCCACCGAGCAGCTTCCCTGCCCGGTCCATCCCTAGCGGGTAGCTTCCTACCCATCTACGCTAAGGATCTAAAGCCCTCTTAAGGAGGCCACCGAGCAGCTTCCCTGCCCGGTCCATCCCTAGCGGGTAGCTTCCTACCCATCTACGCTAAAGATCTAAAGCCCTCTTAGCGAGGCCACCGAGCAGCTTCCTGCTCGGTCATCCACCAGTGGGTAGCCTCCTGCCCAACAACGCTGTGGATCTAAAGTCTTCCTCACGAGGCGATCGAGTAACTCCCATGCCCGGTCCATCCCTAGTGGGTAGCTTCCTACCCATCTATGCTAAGGATCTAAAGCCCTCCTTTCGAGGCCACCGAGCAGCTTCCCTGCCCGGTCCATCCCTAGCGGGTAGCTTCCTACCCAACAACGCTAAGGATCTAAAGCCCTCCTCTCGAGGCCACCGAGCAGCTTCCCTGTCCGTTCCATCCCTAGTGGGCAGCTTCCTATCCATCAACTCTAAGGATCTAAAGCCCTCCTACAGAGACCACCGTGCAGATTCCTGCTCGGCTAATCTCCGAGGGGTAGATTCCTACCCTATGAAGACATGGATCTAGGACCCACATTGAGGAAGAATCAGTTATGGCCGACCTATTCTAACTTGGCTGATTTTCTACCCATGTTAAAACACGTGGTCGTCACCTCGACTCTAATGTATGGACTGATACCAACCTTCCTAGCCTTGGGATACCTTTTGATTCATCCTAAATGAACGATCGTCACCTCGACTCCGGGGAGCGGGAGGGTTCCGACCTTCCTACTCTTGGCTATTATTCGACTTACACTCGACGTGCGATCATCATCTAAAAAGCCGGGCAATGACCTACGACCTAACACTTGCAGCAGAATGAAAATTCAAACAAGAAGAAGACTGACGAGCTAAAGCTCTCACGCAGAAAGCAGATAATCATGCAGAGGAAAATAAGCTCAATTTTATTTATATTCCAAAATTTTACAAGGTATTCTGGGCTCCTCACCCTTACAAAAAATGCCCGGAGGATTACAAAATTTTGAAAAGAAAAACAAAAGCTCCCAAGGGACGAAAGCTTAGGCCGTGGGCTCCACCGGGATCTCGCCCTGCTCGACACCGCCCTCGAGGGCCGGAGCTTCGGTTTCTTGGACGGCTTCGCCCCTTGCGGCCACCTCGGCGCCTGCCCCCCGCAGCACATCCTCGGAGAGCGGGTACTTAGCGTGGAGCTCACCGTCGGCAAATTCCGGCATTGACACCTTGACGGCATTGAGGGCATCAAGCCAAACGATGGCCGAGGCATCGGCAAGGTCGGCGTAGAACTGATCAGACGCTTTATACCTCTCCACGGACCTCACCGCTCGGACCTCAACAAGCTTCACCGCCTCGAGTGCCACCCGAGCATCCTTCCTACTGGCATCCCTCAACTTCTTCATTGTGTTATAGAGGTTGCCCACCTCCTCCAACTTAGCCTGGATGGCCCGGTTGGATTCACTCAGAAGTCGGTGAGACTCCTTGTACTTGGAATTCGTCAGCTCCTCGGCGACCACTCGAGCTCTGAGAGCGGCTATCTTCTCCTCCGTCTGCTGCAGATGAAGGTGCAGATAATCCACCCGTGAGGACGATTCGCCCACCTTCTTCATGGACGGGGCTATCTCCTCGGATTCCATATTGACAACGAGAGTGCAGTGGTGGAGGATCTGAGGAAAGCAGCAAAAAAAGTTAGAAATGTTCAAACTAAGAAAAGAATACTTAAGAAAATTCTTAAAGGAAAATGGATACAGACCTGAACCGCCTCCTGAGAAGTGGATTCCATCTGGGTCTTTAGGGTCCTGCGGGGAATCTTGCCCCCAGCTGCTTGCTCCATGTCGGAGAGCAGGCTGTCGGCAACGGAGAGCCCCGAGGGCACCCCGAACCAGAAGTCCCCCTCCTACATTGGAATTCCGGTGGAGGGCGCCCGAGAGACCGTTCTTTTATGCCTCTTTAGGGGGGCGTCAGTGGGCTCGGCTTCCTACTCCTCCTCCCTCGCCCGGGGCGCCAGATCCCGCGCATGCTGCTGGCCCCCCTCACGGCGCTCTTCGGGGACTCGAGGCGACGCAGTTGAAGGCTTGCTCGGCAGGGTAGGCCTTGGGGACGAGCTCGGACCAAGTCGGGACGAACTTCTACCCCCGGTCTTTTTTTGGGCCTTCGCGGCCATGGCAGCTAAGAACTTGGATCGGTCCATTTGTTCTGCAAAGGGAGAATACAAAAAAAGGGTTAGTAACGCTGAAAAGGGCAAGCAAAATTTATTGAAGTCTAAATAGCTCGTCTACGGCCCTAACTTACCTAGGAAGCGCGCAGGGATGAGCCCAGCCCAGCCCAGAGCCTACTCAGAAAGCAGGACGTCGGCCCGCTGGATCGGCTCCTACAACGACACCACCCTTGCCTTGGATGAAGATGACGGTTTCGCCCTCGGGCAGTCGGCCCTGTGCCACTGTGTTGGCACAGGCCAATCCTCGCCCTCGGGTGGCCCGACGAATATGAACTTCTCCTTCCATTCATGAATGGAAGAAAGGAAGGCTACCACACCCGACCCGGCTATCCCGCCCTTACGTTTTTTGAAGGAAAAATACACCCAGCTCGGCTCATCCTTGCTGGTGCCAGGGTGATTCTTATAACAGAGGAAGAAAACGAGGAGGGTCAAACTAAAGAGGATGTTTTCAAGTTTCAACCGGACCAGAAACCCGAAGAGGATTCTCCACGAATTCGGCGCTAGTTGGCCCGGGGCAAGATGGAAGCAACGAAGCACCCCACATACTTCGGTTGAGAAGGGCAGACGCATTCCGGCCCGAAATGCTTCCAAATACAGGGCGATCTCCTTGCCCAGCACCTGGTCCGCCCGCTTACCCTCCCTAGCTAAGCGAAGCGAATAGTCGGAAGGAATATGAAATCGAGCCTGAATCTCGGTAAACTCGTCCACATTCCTCAATACGGAGGGCGCATCGGTGGCATTCCCAATGCGCACCTGTCATGACCCGAAATTGGCACGTGACAGGCACTTGAATCATGTGAAGTCTATAGGACCCCACCTAATTCAAGTAAGCCAAAAGCCCAGAAATCTAAACCTTTTACGGAAAATATTGGAGGTGAAGTTTTGAAATAACGGTACAATGAAAACAACTTCTTTCTTTAAAAGATAAGTAATAGTATACGAAAACACAATGTTTTGTAGCTATCTTGAAAACATGTTTCGTCATTGAAAATTTGGGCAACACCTCCATTGTATATTTTAACCCGAAAATGGTACAAGCAATAATAATAAAAGGAATCCCAAGCGGGAGCTAGTTCTTCTCCAATTGGCGGAAACAACCACGCAAGTAATATAAATATACAACGCCGAAGGACGAAGATCAAAACTCACAAATAAAGTAAAGAAAACTAAGCATCATCAAGAGAACCAGAACCAGAAATAAATACACAAGCGTGACTCTAAGGCCGAAAGAAAAAAAAACTATGGTTTCTAAGTCTACTAAAATACATAGTCTGGTTGATGGAGCTTTTAACTAGATACAACTGTGTTAGTGATATGTATGCCCTAGAGGCCATTATTAATGATATAAAGGATGCTTGGACACACACACACATACATATGTATGTATGTATAGAGGACTTTCTTGCTCGACATGATAGTATGCTATCAGGTTACCTTTATTTTAACATGTAGACTGGTATTTATACTGTCTGTCTCTTACATATTAATAAAGCCCTTAGGATATGTACTTGACTACCAGGACTATGATGAGATCATACTAGTAGGGCCAGGGTGGTCCAAAAGTACATCTTTTAACCAGTTCCTAGTCGTGGGAATATCGAGACTAGGGCATCGATATTCCAGAGTAGACTAGTGTGTACGTTTCTTGTCCTTTAAAAGCGATGGTTGATCCCACAACCATTGGTGTGTGACATCAAAGATTATACACAGGTGCTCATTGGAGAATGGGTACATCGAATAGGGCTAATGGTTTAGTATGGATGATTCTAAGCGTGGTAATGACCCTCTTGTTCAGGAATCATTCTCTCCAAAGAGATGTCTCTCGAGACTGATTTGGAGAGGGCTCGCATAGAAGAGATACCCTATGCTTTCGCAGACGGGTCAATCATGTATGCGATGTTATGAACCAGACCAGATGTAGCTTACTCACTAGGAGTAGTGAGTAAGTATCGAAAAGATCTTTGGGAAAACTTCTGGACAGCTGAAGAACATTCTTAAGTGCTTGAGAATGACTAAAGAAATGTTCTTGGTGTATGCTAACGGTGAACTCCAGATGGAGTCCTTTACCGATCGAGCTTCCAGAGTGATAAGGACGACTGAAAGTCAATCTCGAGTTTTGTCTTCACCCTCAGTGGAGGGACGGTATGTTGGAAGGGTTCCAAGCTATATACCGTAGCAGACTCGTTGATAGAGGCTAATTACATCGCTACCAACGATGCTGCCAAAGAAGTTGTCTGGATGAAAAAGTTCATATGATGAACTTGGTTCCTACCATTGAGCATCCAATACCTGTGTATTGAGATGACAATGGAGTTGTGGCTTTGGCCTAGGAACCCCGGTCCCGTCAGTGATCCAGACATATTCGTAGACAGTATCACTTGATCAGGGAGATAGTTGATCTCCGAGAGATCGAGATCAGGAGAGTTGACATAGAAGATAACACAGCGGATCCACTCACTAAGGCCATACCCCAAATGCTATTCGAGAGACTTTTAGGATGTTGGGTATGAAATACCACAACAACTGGCCTTACTGCAAGTGAGAGAATGTTAGTAATATGTATGCCCTAGAGGTCATTATTGATAATATAGTGGATGCTTGGACATATATATATATATATATATATATATATATATATATATATATATATATATGACTTTCTTGCTCGACATGATAGTATGCAATCAGGTTACCTTTATCTTAACATGTAGACTAGCATTTATACTGTCTGTCTCTTACATGTTGATAAAGCCCTTAGGATATGTACTTGACTACCAGGACTATGATGGGATCATACTAGTAGGGCCAGGGTGGTCCAAAAGTACATCCTTTAATCAGTTCCTAGTCATGGGAATATCGAGACTAGGGCATCGATATTCCAGAGTAGACTAGTGTGTACGTTTCTTGTCCCTTAGAGGGCGATGGTTGATCCCACAACCATTGGTGTGTGACATCAAAGATTGTACACAGATGCTCATTGAAGAATGGGTACACCGAACAGGACTCGCCGATGATTTCTATGTGGTAGTACACCTATCGTCAGATAGCAGTCCTCTAGTGACACTGGTACAGGTTAGTCTGTAGACCCGAGATCGTCATAGAGTCTTGTGTGGCTCCCACTGTGCTTTGATTTCCTCCCTACCACGCTCAAGAGGAGTTGTGCAAACAGGTGAATTTTGGGTACAGTCCCGAGTCATATGGAGGCATTGAGCGATAGAAGTGGTTTCGTCTCTCCCGGTATTGAGGGTTGATATTGCGCTGTGCTCGATTGGCTATAACTGAAAGTCCCTGGCCAGGGCTGCTGCCGAGATTTACTGATAAGAGTTATCAGTAGTTTCTCGAACCGTTGTAGGCCAGTCATCGGCACGACTTATCACGTTACTGGGGTCTGACGTTTACCACCCCTAGGCATGATATGCGACATATCAGACGAAGAGATCGGACTGTACGGTAGTGTTACTGATAGGCTTCATGGAGACTATGGACAAGCTTGCTTGTTGATCTTCATATCGCTCAATACCGGGTAGCCGTTACGTCCAGCTAGTACCGCTGACGGCTTGTAGGTGACTATGTGATCATCACCTACTGCTGGCGTATTGACGAGTCTTTAGAGTCCCATACAGAAGTTCCCTGGTTTAAGAGAAACGAAGTAGGAAACATATGTGATATGTGTGTGGGCCTGATTAAATACGTGTATGTGATACCGTATTGTAATCTGGTAGTTATCTGTTATTAGTTCGGTTATATGTGATATAACCAGATTGTCGAATCAAGTGTTGATTTGATAATGTGATATACAGATAAATGATATCAGTTGGTCATATGTGATATAACCGGATTATTAAATCAAGTGTTGATTTAATAATGTGATATATATTATATGTGATATAATTATATCTTAACTAATATCATTAGCTCACTAATTATTCTTCATAATAATAATAATAATAATAATAATAATAATAATGAAGCATGGCATAAAATTCTATTTTGTGAAAATAGAAATGAGGTGGAAAATGAGAGCATGGTTGCAAGCATGGGATTTATATTTGTTTATTCATCTTGACTCAATATTCAAGCATGGTTGCAATTTTATATTGCAAAATTCCATACTTGAATGAGTGGGGGTCAAGAGTTGCCATTCATTCTTACTTTATTCTCAACACTTATCAATTTTCTTGAGTTGCTCCCATGATTGCTCTCTAGCTTCTTCTTCCTCCTCAATTACTATAGTTCAAGTTTCAACCCTCACATGTGATGTGAACCGTGAAACTTGAACACAAACTTGTGAGCTTTTAACATCCCCTACTTCACTATCCTACACTTGACTAGCGATCGAGTGTAGCGTGTTTACTACACTAAAGAGTTTAGTGTAGAGGTAGCTTGAGTTGGAGGGACTTTGCGTGGATCATCTTCGGCATGAAGGTCATCAGAGGAAGTTCGTCCAAAGCCTCAAGTGGAGTCTAGTGGAGTCGCGGGACTACTACACGGAGCATGTGAAGTGAAGGACTCGATCTACGTTGGTATAACCTCCTTCCCTTCTTGATGGTTTTATAGCATACCCTAATATCCAAGCAAAGATCTTGTATAGTCTAACTTAGCACCTAATAAAAATTAAAATTTGGCATGCTTGATGCTACAAAAATCTCATGGTGGTGCTAGGGTCGACTTTCATGGTATCAGAGCCAAGCTAGAACATTAGGGTAACTTGTAGCGACGTTAGAAATCTACCGTTTTTTTCGCGCAAAAACTGCCAATAAAAAAGTTTCCAAAATGATGTTTTGAGTTGTTTGCACATCCCGCGGGCTCACGGTTTGAACCGAGAAGCTGTGGGGTGGAGTGTGCGCACCCCGGGGACACCTTGTGGGGGGGACCAGAGGCCGGACCCACACCACAAGTGTAACAACCCTAAACTTTCTGTACAATTTTTAAAAAAATACAGAAATGAGTATTTTTGCCTGAGCACAAGTTATAAATTTGTTTTGCTTTTTAATAGCAAGAAGAAGGTTGTAGCTCATTGGTAGGACCTTGCACTGCTGAACCAAAGCACCAGAGTTCAAATCCCATCACCCACATTATTTTTAATATTGTTTTCTTTTAAATTTTTAGAATCCCAAGGGTCTACACGTGCATAACTCGTAAAAACCCCACTTCACATGTAAAACAAACTGACCCTGGAGCTTCACCATGCGACGAGAGACACGTGGCACCCCTGAACCAGCCTGACTCGGCCGGATCGACCGGGGACTTGGCCGACTCAGCTCGCCGCCGCCGGCCGAACTCGGCCAGATCGCCGAGTTGTCAACATGAATTCTATGCCTTTTGGCCTTCTTAATTCTCCTGTATACTTTAAAATATTTGCACATTTCCAGAGCTCTTTAAAACCTCATTAAACCATATTTTTAATACAACTTTTCACCTACCCTAACCCTAGTTTTACCCTATAAATACCACCCCTAAACACACCCCCTCACTCATAATTCTGTCCAAACTCTTAAGAAAACTCTATAGAATTTTAGTGTGCATTTGGAGTTAGCAAAGGGCGAACCTCCGACGAAATTCCGACGACGACCCTAGGAGCTCCCGGCGACGAAACGACGCACCGGCGAATCCTACTTCCTCCTTTCCCTCTTTTCTAACCTAACAACAAGTAAGTCCCTTCTCTCTCTTCACCTTGTTATTCTAAAAACATGTATTTCTAAAACCCGACGGAATCGGAGTTAATCCGATTTCCGATTCGGTTCTTCCTACAAATCCAACCTTTTCTTAAATACAAATATACCAAACCCTTAAATATTGACTATTAATCATTAACAAACATGTTTAGCAAGTTTCATGGCAATATATTTTATTTTGTAACTTTTACTGCTCTTTTTCACTAAAATACCCTGTAGTTTATTTTCTACTTTAAAACATTATAAATTTGCTATACCTTTAATTAGATCACGAGGTAATGACCTACCTCCTCACAAAACTCATATGCAACATAGCACAATTCCTTTCGGGAACATAGAATACGGGAAAACGAAACTTTACATATAAATACCACTAACTATTAAAACCGTTTTCTACAAGATTACGTATTTTTATAAATCTTTGCAAAGCGCCGCTACAACCCATTTTGGGGAACCCGACTGGGATATTGCGGATTATCGCACATCCCTGGGCTTAGTAGTGCGAGATGTAGACCTCCACAAGGAGCATTCGGTCTCGAGAGATTTAAAATACGAATATCTTAAGAAAATGAGATTTCTAGAAAATAATAAATTTAAATTATTTTATAATATATATATATATATATATATATATATATGTATTATCAAAATACCTATTTTTGATATGATATAAATATTCCAACCTTTCTAAATCAAAAGAATCACTTTACATTAAAATATCATAAATTCCATACAAGTTCAATATTACAATTAAATAACTTATATTATGAAATTAAGTTATTTTCACTAGGAATATCATAAATATAAAATCTATATCTATGACAACTCTAAAGACGATAATACAAAAGTATTTTTATATAAAAGCCCCTCAAGTTCTATAAATTACCCTAAGGACCCTAGTAAATATAGGTTTAAGCGAGATCAATCTCTTGAGACTCAGGGAGCCGGAGAAATGGGTGCTTGCCTATTTAAGGTAGACAACTTAACAACGGTGTTATCAATACGGCAATCGTCTTTGAAAAAGACACAAATCCTGCCGCCTATGTGCAGCGATTACCGATAACATCAAAACCTAATTCAGAACTTCAATTTCTTTTCTAATTGTTCTGACTCAGACTGAGTCTCATTATAATAATCTGACTTGAATATGATTCAAGTACAATTTACAATATTACAATTCAATATGAATCCATGAATCCATATAATCAATCGGATCAAACTATTCAATCTATATTGACTGAACCGAACTATGAATATACCTCCATTTACATGATTCTCCAGTTACATCCATGATTCTCCAGTTACATCCATTTACTGATATCATGGTTTCGGCTAGTCATCCAATTATACAATCTATATTACAAGACAATACAAGTTGCAATACAAACAAGATTTCGCGGGGTTTAAGAGGTAGATTGGTACGGAAGATGTTAGAAGTGGCACGAGACTGTAAGATTTAAGACACCTAAACTGTATTTCCGTTGCTGTTGTACCATGGTATAAACGGTTCCTTGTACTACACGTGCCTCTAGTCTCTGGCATATAGAGACTCCTTTCGTATACACTGGCATTCTTCTGTACGAACTTACAAATAACAGCGTTAACACTAATACAATATAATACAAATTTAAAAGATACTTTCTTTCTCTGTCTATTCTATTTCTCCCTTACCTTTGGGACTTACTGAGCGATTTGTTCGCTGACGACATTCTCTTTTTTCCTTCTTTGAATGTCGTTAGGTGTTTCGAACCTTCCAGAGATCGAGCCTAGCACTGAAGACTTGGACCAGTTTATTGAAGATCCCGAGCTGTAGTTACACTTGTACACATTTCATTTCAGTACTTTCCATTTCTGTTATACCATTATTTAGGCATTACTTTCATTCAGATGTATTTACTTTTGCATGCATTGTACAAAAGAATGTTAATAAATAAAGTTGCTGTTTCACTACATTTGTCTCTTGTGTATATTTCTTTTATATTGCTTAGATACGCTTAGCGTATTTACTTTAGAGTAAATACGTAGCGGCCAGTCGCGTTCTCTGCCCATATACAGGGAAGTGGGGCATGACAACAAGACCACCACAAGGTGACCTTGAGGGT
Source organism: Agapanthus africanus (assembly GCA_030015575.1). NCBI lineage: Eukaryota > Viridiplantae > Streptophyta > Magnoliopsida > Asparagales > Amaryllidaceae > Agapanthus > Agapanthus africanus. The sequence continues at coordinate 51,490,790 of CM057350.1, read as the reverse complement.
GGGTGACCCGAGAGCACCCCAATTGGGTGCTCTCGGGTCTGCCTTCCCCTAGGGGCCACTTCGAGATGGCCCCCGGGGGTGGGTACCCTCCTGAGGCCTCCCATTCGATAGTTAATTTTGGGATCTTCACCTTCGCGAATATTCATGCGGGTTTCGAGTTTGTTTCGACTCCCGGATTGGCTTAAAACGATTGGTTTTGGAACTTTAGTTCACTGGATTTTTCATGTTTTGGAAAAATCGGTTTAGTTTGCTAATTGCATGCGGAATTCTAATGTCGCGGTTACTTTACAAGCTTTGTAATGCGTGATACAATTAATCTGGATTAATTAGTTTTATGAAAACTAGTTAGTATATTGTAAACCTAGCCGTTTAGTCTCAATTGATCGATTGCCACGAAGTTTTTCGGATCAAAATTCCGTCGCAATTGCGTATTGTACGCGATCACTACGTCGGGAATCTTGTTGAATTATCTGACAACCAATTGAAAAGAGTTTTCAATTTGAGACTAAAATGCAAGTTTTATAAATTAGGCATGAAATTCGGAATATGAGATGTTCCAGATTTATGATGTCTAAGGATATTGCGGATTCTAATTATTGTAGTTTTCTGTTTTCTTTTCTGCGACCATAAGTGTAATATGTGGGGTATCCCAATCTCGTTGCTATATGTCAACAAGTTTTAGGGATACGCATATTTACTTACGTTGATGATATGTGATATCATGTGTTGCAGTTGATATGATTTATTGGATCGTCGTGAAAGAATAGCCGGGGGGTTCTATGTGAGATGAGAGTTTTTATTTTCATTCATGTAAAATCTGTATGTAATATTCTTTTATTGGGGCACTTCCAGGTTGAGGATGTTGTCACTACTGTTGTATATTATTTACTTTTCTGCATTAGGATAGACCTAAGGCGGGGAGCATAAGTAACCGGGTTTTAGGGTCCAATGGGAGACCATCTCAAGGAGTTAAGACCGGGTCTCCTAACTCTAGAATTGGCAGGGTTACTTGCCACTCTCGTAGGGGTCTAGGGATGTGGGTTGGCTATTCATAACGACCGTGGAATCCGTTTTTTACATTACTGGCTAAATTTAGAACACGAACATCCTACTATATCCAATATTTCATATATTGCTTCTGCTGCTTGATTCTGTGATGTTGATCATATAACTGCATGAGACGAATGTACTATTATATATATGATATATAATAAACGTTGCTTATGTTTTGCGCCTGCGCTAGTCCAGCCCCCGCTTTGCCGGTAGTTAAGTAACCTAACGGTGCATGACAGGGCCCTATGGCGAATGCGGATGGTATAGGCGTACTATCTATTTTCGTTCCATTTTTCTGTGATGTTTAGGAAACATTAATTGATGGGACTTCATTAATGAGATTAATGAAAAGAAAGAAACCAAAAGATATTGTAGAATCAAATTTTCAAAAAGGGTAGCTCTAGTTTTTGCTTTGCATAGTGGTATTCCTTGATGAAAATCCAACACCTCATTCGATGAGGAAAGAGCCGAGATCCCTTCATCGGGAGTGACCTCTTTAGCGAAACCAGCAAATGCTACAACCCACTCGGTTTTGTCTTTTGATTGCTTCTCTAGTTCTTGCTTTGCATAGTGGTATTCGTGAATATCTTGCACCTCATTCGATGAGGAAAGAGCCGAGATCCCTTCACCGGGAGTGAACTCTTTAGCAAAACTAGTAAAAGCCTAAAAAAGGCTCCTTTTCAAAATCACTAGATTCTACAACGATATCAAGTTCATTACGCTCATGGTTTTCTTAAAAATCTGTGTAGCCCTCCGTCATTTCAATAAGTATTATTTAATATTCGTGCTGCGTTTGTTGACCTTGTCAAGGCGTAGTGTGCGGTAGCTGATTAGTGCTTATCTGCCAGCATGAGATGCGGTTGGGTTAGGGTAGTCGTGCGGCCTTATTGACCTTGTCAAGGGTCGTGCAGGTGGGATTAATTCAATCAATAAATGATGGGTAGAACTTGACTAGCGCTTATGGTTTGTTGACCTTGTCAAGGTCATAAGTGGATAGGGGTAAAAACATTATCGGGAATTTCAAGTGTTAAAATTTGCAATGAGATTGCATATCTTCTATATGATAGTTGGATCCCGATACCCACTGCGAGTAAGAGTTACTCCTAGGAGAGTTTTGCACTTTACAATTAGCTAATCAAGTAGGTGTCTAGAAAGGTGTCAACGGGGTTATGCCTCTAAAAAAATGAGATTTATTTTAATTAGGTCCGTGCGAAAGCATCGGAAACCTCCCTCGAAGTACCGAAACCTGCCTGGCCGAATGATTGGCGAACCTGTAGGGTGTAATTAATCCCGGCTAATCTTACCTTTTAGGGTTTGAAGGAAGATTTGATAAAAACAGTGGGAGCCATTCTGGTTAGATAAAATAACCAATCTAATCTTACAAAGAGCGCACGCAAAGTGATTACCCTTCTCTCTCTCCTGGTAGCGACCAATGAAATGCCTTAATCAAGATAATAATATGGATGTATTGACCGGACCTACTTATTATACTGGGCTAGGTTCCGCTCTACCTTATGATTGTCATAAGTCTGAGCAAGGAATAGGGGAATATACGGATTCCCACGCCACCCAAATGAAGAATAAGTATGTTGATGCATTGTTTTCGGGTGTGTTCGCAACCAAGAACTGTTTCTCAGTTACCTCTATGTCCTGGGTATTGGATACCGGATTAGGATCCCACACATGTAATTTGTTACATGGGCTATAGACAGGTGGAGAACTATGAAATGGTGATATGTCTCTAGTAGGAGAGAATGGTGCAATTGTTGCAGCCAAAGCGGTTGGCAAATATCACTTGGTGTTACCAACTGGTAATACATCGATTCTTAGTGATCGTTATTTCGTACTAATAAATATTGTGAATATTTTCCTAAATCAAGTGTTGATTAGGTAAGGTATATTGTATAACAGTATACACATTCTGAATCAAACTACAGTCCTAAACGTACAGAACACACACAAGAGGAATAATTCAGAAATGAACGAAGTCTTCTTGTGGTATTGTAGACTGGGTCATATCGATGAAACAAGACTAGCTGAAGTTCCATAAGAATGCATATTTGAATCCGTTCGAATTTACATCTTATAAAACTTGCCAGCCATGTCTCAAAGACCAAGTGACCAAATCTCCGTTTAATGGAAATGGAGAAAGATCTACTAAACTCTTGGACAGATACATAGTGATGTATGCAGTCCTATGTCTACATATGCCAGGGATGGTTTCGCGTACTTTATTACATTCACCGATGTTCTCTCAAGATACGGACATGTGTTCTTGTTACAACATAAATCTGAGTCTTTTGAGAATTTCAAGGAATATAAGTACGAAGATGAGAACCAGATAGGTAAAAGTATTCAAATCCTTCGATATGATCGGGAAGAAGAATACTAGAGCACGAAATTTCGAGACTATTTAAAGGAGAATGAGATTCTCTCTCAGTTTACTTCTCCGTATAAACCACAGTACAACGGTATATTGGGGTGGAGGAATCACACCCTATGAGATATGGTGCGCTCTATAATGAGTACTGCTGAGTTGCCTATTTCCTTTCAGGGACATGCACTTGAGAAGCTGCATACCTATTGAATAGAGTTCCGATCAAATTTGTTGCCTACCACTCCATATGAGATATGGAATGGGAAGAGACCATCTCTTAAAAAAGTTAAGATATGGGGTTGTCCGGCCTATGTTGAAAAACAAAATCCGGACAAGCTCGAGACAAGGTCAATTCTGTGAAAGTTTGTAGGATATCCCAAATGTTCGCGAGGGTATATCTTCTACCACACTGAGGAACATAAGGTGTTTTATTTCTCGACATGCCACCTTTTTAGAAAAGGAATTTCTTATGGAAGAAATTAGTGGCGATGAGGTAGAATTGGAAGAAGTTCCAGCAAAGCAAACTATAACTGACGATTTGGTGGAACCGGAGGATTCAATAGTCCCTGACGAACTGAAGCCACTCCGCAGATCTAGTTGGGTTCCTCATCCACCTGAGGGATACTACGGTTTTCTCGTAGATGGTGGGAGCGAGAATTGCATCATGGAGATGATGACCCAACTAGTTTCGAGCAGGCCATCACAAGTGGAGACTATGTGAAATGGCTGGATGCTATGCAATTTGAGATGGAATCCATATACACCAGCAAAGTGTTGACTTTGCATGTTGCTCCTGAAGGGGTAAAACCAATCGGGAGCAAGAGGATCTTTGAGAAAGATAATTTTGTGTAAATGGAAAAGTTGAGACTTTTAAAACTATGCTTAAGTCCATCAGGATCCTACTTTCCATTGCTGCATACCATGACTACGAAATCTGGCAGACTGCACGTCAAAACCGCTTTTCTAAATAGTGATTTAGAAGAGAGCGTGTATATGACACTACCAGAGGGCTTCGTAGACAGTGAGAGCAGCGGAAGCATGTGCAAGCTGCTTAGATCCATTTACGGGTTAAAGCATGCATTGCGAAGATGGACATCTGTTTTAATGAAGCTGTCAAAGAGTTTGACTTCATCAAAAGGGTAGATGAACCATGTATAAATAAGAAGGTTGTAGAGAGTATGGTTGTCTTCCTCGTATTGTACGCGGATAACATACTCTTGATAGGAAAGGGTGTTCCTTTGTTACACTCGGTCAAGCACCTCTTATATACAGGTTGTCCATGAAAGATCTAACTGATGTCTTCTACATCCTGGGGATATAGATCTATAGAGATAGATCTAAATGGATTTGGGATTTTCCCAATCCAGGTACATAGACACCATGCTAAAGGGGTTTAGTATGGATGATTCTAAGCGTGGTAATGTACCCGCTTATTCAGGAATCACTCTCTCCAAAGAGATATCTCTCGAGACTGATTTGGAGAGGGCTCGCATACAAGGGATACCCTATGCTTTCGTAAACGGGTCAATCATGTATGCGATGTTATGAACCAGACCAGATGTAGCTTACTCACTAGGTGTAGTGAGTAAGTATCGAAAAGATCTTTGGGAAAACCACTGGACAGCTGAAGAACATTCTTAAGTGCTTGAGAAGGACTAAAGAAATGTTCTTGGTGTATAGTAACGGTGAACTCTAGATGGAGTCTTTTATCGATTCGAGCTTCCAGAGTGATAAGGACGACTGAAAGTTAGTCTCGGGTTTTTTCTTCACCCTCAGTGGAGAGACGGTATGTTGGAAGGGTTCTAAGCTATATACCGTAGCAGACTCGTTGATAGAGGCTAATTACATCGCTACCAATGATGCTGCCAAAGAAGTTGTCTGGATGAAAAAGTTCATATGATGAACTTGGTTCCTACCATTGAGCATCCAATACCTGTGTATTGAGATGACAATGGAGTTGTGGCTTTGGCCTAGGAACCCCGGTCCCGTCAGTGATCCAGACATATTCGTAGACAATATCACCTGATCAGGGAGATAGTTGATCTTCGAGAGATCGAGATCAGGAGAGTTGGCACAGAAGATAACACAGTGGATCCACTCACCGAGGCCATCCCCCAGATGCTATTCAAGAGACTTTTGGGACGTTGGGTATGAAATACTACAACAACTGGCCTTAGTGCAAGTGGAAAATTGTTAGTAATATGTATGCCCTAGAGGCCATTATTGATGATATAGTGGATACTTGGACACACACACACACACACATACATATATAGGACTTTCTTGCTCGACATGATAGTATACTATCAGGATACCTTTATCTTAATATGTAGACTGGTATTTATACTGTCTGTCTCTTATATATTGATAAAGCCCTTAGGATATATACTTGACTACCAGGACTATAATGAGATCATACTAGTGGGGCCAAGGTGGTCCAAAAGTACATCCTTTAATCAGTTCCTAGTCGTGGGAATATCGAGACTAGGGCATCGATATTCTAGAGTAGACTAGTGTGTACGTTTCTTGTCCCTTAGAGGGCAATGGTTGATCCCACAACCATTGGTGTGTGATATCAAAGATTGTACACAGATGCTCATTGAAGAATGGGTACACCGAACAGGACTCGCCGAGGATTCCTATGTGGTAGTACACCTATCGTCAGATAGCAGTCCTCTGGTGACACTGGTACAGGTTAGTCTGTAGATCCGAGATCGTCATAGAGTCTTGTGTGGCTCCCACTGTGCTTTGATTTCCTCCCTACCACGCTCAAGAGGAGTTGTGCAAACAGGTGAATTTTTGGTACAATCCCGAGTCATATGGAGGCACTGAGCAATAGGAGTGGTTTCGTCTCTCCCGGTATTGAGGATTGATGTTGTGCTGTGCTCGATTGGCTATAACTGGAAGTCCCTGGCCAGGACTGCTGCCGAGATTTACTGATAAGAGTTATCAATAGTTTCTCGAACCGTTATAGGCCAGACATCGGCATGACTTATCACGTTACTGGGGTCTAACGTTTACCACCCCTAGACATGATATGTGACATATCAGACGAAAAGACCGGACTGTACGGTAGTGTTACTGATAGGCTTCATGGAGACTATGGACAAGCTTGCTTGTTGATCTTCATATCACTCAATACCCGGATAGCCGTTACATCCAGCTAGTACCGCTGACGGCTTGTAGGTGACAGATGCGATCATCATCTACTGCTGGCATATTGACAAGTCTTTAGAGACCCACACAGAAGTTTCCTGGTTCAAGCGAAATGAAGTAGGAAACATATGTGATATGTGTATGGGCCTGATTAAATACGTGTATATGATACCGTATTGTAATCTGGCAGTTATCTGTTATCGGTTCGGTTATATGTGATATAACCAGATTGTCGAATCAAGTGTTGATTTGATAATGTGATATACAGATAAATGATATCAGTCGGTCATATGTGATATAACCGGATTATTAAATTTAGTGTTGATTTAATAATGTGATATATATATTATATGTGATATAATTATATCTTAACTGATACCATTAGCTCACTAATTATTCTTCATAATATATATATATACATATATACATATATATATATACATATACATATACATATATATATATATATACATATACATATACAAATATATACATATATATATAATGAAGCATGGCATAAAATTCTATTTTGTGAAAATAGAAATGAGGTGTAAAATGAGAGCATGGTTGCAAGCTGTTCTCCGCCGAAAAGACGCGACCGGGACGTTGAGACGTCCGGCCTGAATTTTGAGGGCAGATGCTATTTGGTTTTATCCGTCCACCTCTCCGAAGATGCCAAGTTGATTTATGGCACCGTATATCGGAGGTTTGGACAGATGCGGCCGTTGTAGCAGACATCGTCAGATTTCCCATCGTTTGTGAGGGGTTTTTGATTATGAGGACGCTCTTCCCTGCAGGCGCAAGCCCCTGCAGTTAATTACGTTACCGCATCGCGGTAACCACTTTCTCCTGCTCCAGAAGGTCACTTCGTGTCGTGTGTGTTTGTTTTATTTGTGGTTGCCCGTGGATTGTATACGGACACTAATGTATGTTGTCGCCCATAGGGCGTGGATTAGTCCAAATCCGTATTTTCTTAGATTTGGTTTGCTTTGGGTTTAAGGATCGTTAATCTCATTGTGATTAAGATCAACTTAAACGTTTGTTGAGGATACGTTAGTCTAATTTTAGACTAAGATCTGTTCAACAGGATTTTGGGATCGTTTAGACCCAACGAAAGAGTATTTGGGCTCTATCGTCTTAGTTTAAGGGTATTGCGGTCCATAAGTTTAAGGACATCATAGTCCATGGAGTTTAAAGACATCATAGTCTGTTGGATTTAGTTTTGGAACATTGCGGTCCATAAGTTTAAGGACATCCAGGGAATGTCTGGTTGTCGGGATCCGTCACCTCTCTGAAAACGTTGAAGAATTACAATGACACATATCAGAGGAATGACGAGATGTACTCTTGAACCAAGGTTGGTTGGGAGATCTGTAGTCAGGCTTGGGACTGAGACCAATTGTGAGCACATGGGCTCAGTTGGTCTAAGTTAGGGACTTATGGCCAACTTGGGCTCAGCCCATTCAGTTAAAATGTTTGAACACTTATTTGGACTCAGTCCATTCATTTTTGAACAAAATGTTAACATTTGTTTGGGCTTAGGCCCTTTTTTGTTCAATAATGCAGAGCATTAATTTTGGGTTCTAACACCCCTTCTTCTTTTGTCTTTTCATTGAGTGTTGGACACTCTTTATTATGGCACTGTGCTTTATTTAAAGAACATTTTGTGTTCCCTCAGTGCACACGTGAGGAGCACGTGGTGCACTTGGCGCTGTGCACCAGACCTGGAGCGCTAAGGCGCTTCTTATGAAATGGCGCACACGTGAGAAGCACATGGCGCTGAGCGCCAGATAATGAGCGCTAAGACGCTTCTTGTGAGATAGCGCACACGTGAGAAGCACGTGGCGCGTTTGGCACTGAGCGCCAGACTTAGAGTGCTAAGGCGCTTCCTATGAGATAGCGCATACGTGAGGAGCACGTGGCGCGCTTGGCGCTGAGCGTCAGTCAATGAGTGCAGAGCGCTCTTTATAAAATAGTGCCCACGTAAGGGGCATGTGGTGCGCTTAGCGCTGAGCACCAACCTTGGAGCGCTGGGTGCTTCTTTTAAAATAGCGCTTGGAGCATCGGGCGCTGAGCGCCAGACTTGGAACGCTAAGGCGCTTCTTTAAATTGGATCGCTAGGAGCGCTGCGGCGCTGTGCGCCAGTCTTGGAGCGCTGAGGCGCTTCTTTGGTAATTCCGATCAACTTTGTCTCGTAGTTTTAAGAACAAGGTTCTTATCTTATAGGAGATGTTACAATCTCTTATGTTTTTTATGAAAGACTTTGTCTTTATAGATCTGGGATCTGAAGAGAATTGAATTCTTCTCCCCCCTTTTTATGATGAGATGCTATGATATCTTTTTGTGAAAGACCTCTGTCTTATAGATCTATGATCTAGAAAAAGAATTAAGTTCTTCCTTTTTTTTGACGAGATACTTTGATCTCTCTCTTTTATTTACCTTGAAGAAATTCTTTTTCCGAGAGCTTGCTCTTCTCTTTAAAATTTCTCAAAGTTTGTGGGGGGGGGGGTTCCACCCTTTAAGACTTGAAGTCTTGGGTCCTTTATATAGGGGATGCTGATTAGTTGAATCAGTTAAGGAAATCTTTCATCTGATTGATTTAGAGATGTTTCCCACCGTTGGATCTTTGATCCAAGGACTTCTATTTTACAGAAGGCAATCTTCTTGTTTTTAACAAGATTGGGAAAATATTTTCCCATACAGAACTTATGCTGTATCTTGGTGATTTTTAATCACCATTGATTTTTGATCCACCGGTGCTCTAATTTTCAGAGGTAATCTGATGATTTTTAGTCATCTTTGTTGGATCTTTGATCCAAGGGTGGGGAACATTTAGTTCCAACGCTAGCACTCTCGTGCTTTGCACGTGAGCGCTGCATCAGAGTCTTTGACTCTTAACACGGGAGCTGCTAGCGCTGGCGATGCTAGCGCCATCGCTCTCGTGCTTTGCACATTAGCGCTGCATCAGAGTCTTTAACTTTTGGTGCTAGCACGCTTAGCGCTATCGCTCCCGTGCTTTGCACGTAAGCGCTGCATCAGAGTCTTTGACTCTTAGCGTTGGCGCTGCTAGCGCTAGCGCTCTCATGCTTTGCATGTGAGCACTGCATCAGAGTTTTTGACTCTTAGCGCTGGCATATTTAGCGCGAGCACTTTTATGAAGCGCTGTTTCATTTCAAATTTCAAAATTTGAACAGAGTTTTGCTCTGATTGGGGAAAACAAATGCCCCCCCACCGTTGCGCTCACGTGGCTTACACATGAGTGCAGCGGTGGTTGCATCTCCGCCATTGGATCAACTTAGAAGTTGAAACGGCTCTAAGTGCCTATATATAGGGCCTTTGGCCCTTGAGATGATCTCTGTTCATCTTCTTTCCTGTTTTTCTGAGAATTAATTCTCTTTCAGAGTATAGCTTTTTGTCTTAAGAACTCTCTTAGAGACAGAACCCTATCGAAAATTTTAGGTAAAGATTAAATCTTTGAAGGGATTATTTTATAATCTAGGATTTCACCCATTAACAGAGCCTTGCTCTTTTCAGATCATAGATCTAAAGAAATTTTTAGGGTTTTCTTAACAGAGCTTTGCTCTCTTGAAATCATAGATCTAAAGAGATCTTTCTTAGGGTCTCTTAACCCATTAAAGAAGAACTTTTAGAGTTCATCTTGCAGATCTTAAAGATCTCGGAGTTTTTAACTCAGTAAAGCTTTGCTTTTAGGGTTTTTTTGATGGATTATTCCATCTTCTTCGTAGAGCATTGCTCTTTAGAATTTTTGGGGGGAATTTTATTCCCTTCATCATTAATTATGACAGATGTCATATCTGTTGTAGAGCGCTGCTCTCAAGGGAGATTTACTCCTTGGCCCAAAGGACCCTCATTAAATGAGAATCCTTTTAGGATTTCCTCATTTAATGATTGTCTTATCAAATGATGAGACTGTTTTATTAATGATGAGCCATCATCTAGATTGTATGGGTCCCTCTTGGTCCCTTTCCACAGCATCGCAGTGTGTTACAAATTTAAAGTACCAAGTACCAAAACTTGAATGGTAGCATTGACGGCTAACTCTCGTTCCTTTTCGTCCAGGTACTATGTCTTTCGATACTTCGTTCCCCTTTGTTCGTCCGGAGAGCGCATTTGCTGACGCACCAGTAGACGGGAAAGTTTTCACACTGATCAAGGATTACGACCCAGAGCGGAAGAATCTTCATTTATGGGGAACGTGGTACAATCAGATCATCAGGGGTCGGCGTAGCTTTTCTTGCGCAGCACCTTCGGAGCCCATTTCGGCGATCCATTATGCTGACACACCTCCGGTGAACTATGCCATGGAGGAGGTCAACTGGACCTCAGAGGGTTGCCTTCAGTCTTCTATGGCCGCGATACCCGTGCAGCCGCCGATGGCTTTGGATGCTCTGGGGCGGCGTATATGTCAGGGCGAGTCGCGTCCTTGGGGACAGCCGTACATGATAGGCTTGACTCTTCGCCATCTAGCTGGGTATTTGCGGTGGGCCCGCTACATTTTGTCGGCCAAGAGATCGTTGCTGCTGAAGCTTGGGTTGTACCCCGCCGTTTATGTGTCTCTCTTCCAATATTCAACGCCCCCTGCTTGGTGGGTCAAGGCTTTTCTGGAGCAATGGAATATTCCGACTCACACCTTCCTTCTGTCAGATCGAGAAGTCTCGATCTCTTTAGAGGAGTTTGCGGAGATCTATGGCTTACCCGTTAGGGGAGAACACTACGAGGAGCTGCTTCCTCCAGATGAGTACATCTTTGCCACCAAATCAGTGGTAATAGGTCTTACCACGGAGAACGCCATTCAACACCAATTCCCGAGCTTGATCAAGGTGTTGAATATTTACGAAAGTCTATTTCTAGAGTCCGGAGGGCACGGAGTCAGCTACGCAGACTTCATCGCTCGTTTTCTTCGTCCGGAAGTCTTATCAACGGAAGCCGCGCATTTCGCCAAACTTGATGATCCATTTGGTTTTAGTTTAGCTAACCAACCGACGACGGAGGTGGATTTAAGAAGTTTCTTTATTCCGGATGCTCCAGTCGTTCCCTTGGCAGAGCTTGCTGCTTCGGACGTCGATGAAGAGACGTTCGTGCTGGGGTTCATTGGCTTGTGGCTAAACTGGTTCGTGCTTCTGATGCACCCTCGTTACATGAGGCCATCGGTCTTTTACCCGGCCCATCGCATGGTCGTGGGAATGCGAGTGGCTATAGGGATTGCTGGGTTGGCACACCTGTACTATGGTCTCAGCTTAGCAGCGGACACCACTGAGCCGGGGGTACAGCCAGTCACTTTCTCGCTGCACTATTTTATGTCATGGATCGAGCTGCACATACTTAGCGCTTTTGGTGCTCACAAACGGCCTCGTTACTATGACAGTTACAACTTCCCTCGGATTATGCACCTAGTTGATACTTCCGTTTTAACTCCGACACAGCAGGAGGCTAGGGGTGTTGTCCTTCGTCCGTGTATGGTCGGAGACGGCATGACCTTTGTCGATAAGGTTTTAACCATCGGCAAAGAGTCCACTAAGACGGTGCAGCCACTGCGGGACACTTTTAAAGACGGGGCCTCTACCTTGAAAGCTTGGGAGATTCTTCATTTATATTCAATCAGGCCGGGCTTTCTCGTGTTTAGGCAGAGTGATTTGGCGTTGTTCATGAGGTACAACCCACACCGTTTCGCCCAGCAATCAAGCTATAATTAGGGCGTCCCGCTCGAGGCCTTCCTAGCTGAGCCAGTTGCCACAGAAGAGGGTATCAGCAATGCATTACACCATTTTATGCGGTTGAACACCGGCTCCAATTTCTTTATCAGTGAGCCGAGTTGCATTCCGCGAATCTTGAATGCATATGTGGCATGGTATCAGCATTCGGTGGGCGCCGTTATTAAGGAAGAAAGACGGCTCTTGCTTGATCGTAAGGGTGCAGCCCCTACTGGTAATCCAGCCGTTCCCCTAAAGCGGCGGACCATCGTTTGTCCTCCCATGAGAGAAGCTGCTGCAGTCGTGGTCCCGCGCACTATACCTGAGCTTCCCCTCCCCCGTGTACCAGTGGAAGCGATGGCTGCAGTGTCTCCGGATTCTGGGGTGGGTTCGGAGATCGGGACTCGTCGCCCAAAAGTACCCGCCAAACGCAAGCTCGTGTTAGCGTCTACCGGCACTTGTTCGCAGAAGAAGAAGAAATCGCTATTTGTTGCGGACGTTGCATTCGGCCAGGAGCCCCATGCTCCCTATAGTGAAGGCTTAAGTGAGTACGGGACCAATGAGGGTCTATTCATTGCGCCGGATGGTACCAATTTGGAGGCTGCTATCGCGGTTTCAAAGCAATTAGCTCATGATGAAGCAGCTCTAATCACCATCGCACAATCAGGTAGACTTCGGTCATATCTTTCCGCGGCTATATTTTTAATTATTATGCTTTGACTGACACTTTTTCTTTAACAGGTATCTCCGTCGAAGAGACTCTCGCGGCTTCCCTCAAGACTTTTGAAGAGAAAGAGAGGCTCGTGCCTCTTTGGGCATTGGTATACTTCGGCTCATTGTGCCATCATTCCTTTTTTCTTTATTCGTGACTTGACCCTTACTTTTTTTGCAGGAACGACCTTACCGCGGGTTATCCCAAGTGCGGTGCCGATCCCGAGTGGTGATGCTGCAACGCTTCCATAGCTGGCTGCTGAGGCCCCAGCTCCCTCAGTATTGCCTCAAAAGGTTTCGCTTAAGCAGCCGATGATGGACGCCGTAACGGCTCTAGAGATAGCTCCTGGTTCGGACGATGATGTCCCTCTGACGGAGGTCTTGCGGAGATCGTTTCTCACTGCCAAGGCCGACAAAAAGCGTAGAAAGCGTGCGGCGAGAGAGCGTGATGCCAGCTTGGCTGTGGGTGCGGGTCAAGGCACCACCCTATCTATAGCTACTTCTCAAGAGGATGCTCCAGCTGCCTTGTCTACCGCTCATAGACAGGTCGTGCGTGCGGCTCGGGAGGCAACTGAGAGTCCATTGCTAGGTAATGTAATGCCCAGTCTTACGACTTTTACTCGGTCCGCAAATTCTGATATACCATATCTTCTAGGACCAAGTATTGGCGATGAGGCGGCGGGTGAGAAGATGGCAACCACAGAGCCCGAAGCGGCTACTCTTTCTCGGGAGTCTTGGACTGCCCAAACTGCCGCTCTTTCCCTTTGCGGCTCCCAGATATCGGCGGGCCTTGCGAGCGCCACCACGGCTCCTGTAGAATCAGGGGATGAAGCCACGGGCATGGAAACTATTCCACTGAATAGGGCGAAGAAGCCGCAACGCCTGGTGATATTTCCGTTGCGATTCTGGCCAATGACCCATCAGGTAGGTCTCGGGTCGCTGTTTTTGTTTCGCAATCCTTTTCAGTCTCCTCTGATGACATTTTGTTCGTTTCGAATGTAGGTGCGGTGAGCGCTGAGGTCATACCACCCGAAAAAGCATCACCGGCTGCTGCTCTGACGGTCGCTGTCCCTTCGCCTTCTCTCTTGCCCTCTCAAATGCTGGAAGGTATAGGTTTGCGATTTACCTGATCAAACTGTAGAAACCACCCTCCTTGTACTAACAGTACATTGTCATAACTTTGCAAGAGTCCTTTTTGACCACCTATATCAGGTGCTGGGCCCGTATTTCTCCTTCCAGTCGGAGATTTCTCCATCTGGTGGTGTTGGTGAGTATAGTATTTGGCTAATATCTCCTTCCTTTCTTTTACGGGCGGCCAAGTTGTTGTTAATTTTGAATTGATTACAGCACTACAAATTGAAGGAGGAGACGAGAGAATCGTCGCACCACCAGTACTCCCTACTCTGCCACATGTTGCAGCAGGTATAGTAGACTTCACTGCTTGTGCATTTTCTTTATCTTTCGAGCCGACATTTGATCATAATTTGTTTTGCAGCAATCGCACCGACTCCAGCTCCCTTCGAGTCTCGAATCCCAACGCCGGCAGGGCCCTTTGCCAAACGTCCATTTTCCAGGGGTGCTGCGAATAGCTTACGAATGTTGAGCGAGTTCGTTGAGGATCTTGACGCCGAGGCTCCCGCATTCGCTGCAGATTTTACTGCCGTGGTTAATCCTATACTGGCGATGCTTGTGCACTTCCATAGCGAAGGCGTCGTTGAGTCTTGGGTTAATCGCTGCAGGAAGATTGAGGCTTGCCTGTACGAGATTGAGCTTAGGCGTCCTGCTCCGGAAATGTTAGCTTTGAACTCCCAGCGGGCCGCATGGGTTGAGCAGAGCGTTTCCTTCCTCGCTATTTCGAACAAAAGGCGACCTTGATGCGGAAGGAACGCGAGGAGGCTTTAAGTGAATCTGCCTAGCTGCAAGCTGAGGTCAAAGCGAATGCTGCACAACTGATAGTCGCCTTTGATAATCTTCAGTGATGCATTTCGGACGGGCTGGCACTGAGGCAGAAGTTTGACTCCATTGAGCAGGTTACGCAGAGTTGCAAAGCTGCCCAGCAGGAGATCGATGAGAAGGTCTCCTTATGTTCGCAACAGTGGGCTCGAATCAATGTGGAGTTGGTCGCTGCGGCTGATCATGAGAAGGAGTTGAGAGAAGTGCGCGAGCAGCTGGCTGATTTATTGAAGACGCCTCCTTCTCAGTAGCTGTTTTTTGTATCGATTGAACATTTGCAATTCATGAATAACATGTATTCATTCATTTTTTATATTCTTTTATATGATGTATCTGTTGGATATAGTGCCCTCAAAGTCAATTATTGGATCGCAGGCACGTGATTGCAATGATTGAGGGAGGACCTATACCGGTAGGACAGTCGTACTCGAGATGATAGTATGCTATCTGGTTTGCCTTTATCATCGTGTACTACTTTAGGTGACATTACAGATCACTTTTACACGTTGATAGAGCCCTTAGGATTCTTGCTTGACTACCAACAATATGATGGCGATCATATACGTGAGAGTTGGGTAGTCTATAAGCACATCCATAAAAGTGGTCCCTTATGGGAGTTTCGAGATAGGGCATCGATACTCTGGAGTAGACTAGTGTATACAGTCGAGACCCCGACAAGGGGCGGTGGCCGGTCTCACAAGTCATTGGTGTAAGTTGGTTCACTTAAGATGTATAAAGCTGCTCATTGGGTTATGAGTGCACCGGACAGGACTCGCCGGGAACCTGCTAGTTGGTATTATACCCGTCGTCAAATAGCAGTTCCCTGGTGACATGTGTACAGGTTAGTTCATCGACCTGAGATCATCATTTGTCTCGTGTGAGTTCCCACTGTGCTTTGATTATTACCCTACCATGACTCAAAGGAGTCGTGCAAACAGGTTTTAGTTGGGTACAGTCCCGAGCAACATGAAGGCAGTGAGCGGATCGGCAGGGGATTCGTCTCTCCCGGTATTGGGGGTGAGATCGTGCTGTGTCTGGAGAGCCATTACACAAAGTCCCTGGCCAGGGCAAGCGAGATTTACTGGTAGGTATTCCAGTAGTATCTCAAGGTGTTCTGGGCTACACTCTGACACGACTTATACCGCTATTGGGGGTCTGGCGTTTACCAGCCCCCTAAGCCCGATATGCGATACTCACAGACGAACGGACCACTGTACGGATATTGTCACTAATAGGCTCAGTAGGGTTTCAGGATGAGTTCGCTTATCAGCCTCCCTTGTGCTCAATACCTAGGCAGCCGTTACGCACAGCTAGTGCCACTGACGTGCTTGTAGTTAAACCTACTGCCAAAGTATTGACGAGTCTTTAGAGTCCCCCACAGAGAGTTTCCCAAGTTCGGGAGAAACGTTGTAGAGGCCGTATGGTTTTATGGCAGGGTTCGAATATATACGTGCACTTGTGCACATGTCATGATTCGGACAGATAATACTAGTGGGCTTTGGTTTAAGCTGGATCCTAGTATTATATTGTATTGGAATATTTTCGTCTCGTAGTATTCGTATTAAGTCGGAATACGGATGCATGTATTTATTTACAGGTGAGGGGTATTCTCGTAATCCGTTATGAGATTACTTTAGAAGATGCATTTCTTTTTGGTTAAACATTTTGGTTTAAATGTTTATTGGATTTGGAAAGTGTGACTCATGTAATGAGTCATTATTTCTAGCATGTTTACTAATGACTCATGGTAATGAGTCATGTAGTGAGTCATGATAGATTAATGACTTTTGTTTTGGGTGTGATATTTTAGGGTTTTGTGGGAGATATTTTGGTAAGATATTTTCTTTGTTTTTCCATCACAAAACCTCATTATATCATCACATGAGGAGAGAGGGCAGCCAACACAAGTTTTGGGGTTTGGTTTTTTGCTTTCTTGATATTATCTTGAGCTCACACTCTTCATCTGGTTGCATCTTCTTCAACCTCCACCCTACCCCTCTCATGTGATGAGAATCCTAGGATGTATTGAGACAAAGTATTCACACTTCTCTCTACTTCAATCTTGGACATGTCGGCTAGCAAACTTCATGTCTGAGTTGCTTCGGTTTGAAGCGGGAGCCCGTATAAAGATTCGATGACGTAGTACCATTTCGACGAGGAGACCGGAGATCGAGCGAGATCGGAGATGCCGCAACAAGCTAAGGATGGTGGCTAAAGACCGAAGGACACAGATCGATCGGTATAGCCATTCTAACATCTTTGTAGTATACTAGTTCACGGTTAATGCAACGATCCGGGTTTTAAGTCTATTTTAGCGCCAGTTTTGTAAAAGTTTTTATTCCGCATTTGGCCTCAGATTGATGGCCGGGGCGCTGGCGTAGACTTACATGGTATCAGAGCCAAACTATTAACCGTTTACTAGTTGGTTTAAACAATGTTAAAGTATTGAAACCGAAACAAACCCGAAACATCACTCGTAACTTTGCAGTTTCTGTTAATTTTCAAAGTGTCTTCTAAAATTATTTAAACAAGTGCAGAAGACTACTGACATGACCACTAGCCTGCACCCCAAACACGAACCCCATCGCTCAGATTTTGGCCGAGCACGTGCCCTACAATTCCGAGGTCGCCGGTTATTTTGGGTCTTCTGGGTTTGGTTTTTGGCGTGTGGTCTTGTCTCTGTAATGTTGGTTCAGTGGTGTTGTTTGTTTAGCCCAGTTTGGATATGGTTTTATCAGGTTGTTTGGGCTATTCGGGGGTTATTTCGAAGTCGATATTTTCTAACATTGTTTAAAGTTTGCAGTGCATTACATTACTATCTGTGACCGTGAATATCATTCGAGCGGTAAATCGTGTCTAATTGCTATAGCTCTTTTAGACGGGTTTGCGAACGTGACATTTACGTTGATGTTCTGTGTTGTGCTGTGATATTGTGGATTTGTCGCAGTGGATAGCTTGTGTGCAATGGTAGTGCAGTTTGGATATATTTGTATATCACGGGGCGAGCGTCCTACATGTGGACTGCCGTCGCTGCCTGTTTGTATATTATTCTTTTAGGGCACGACCGGGTTGAGGTCGATGTACCCGTTGTACATATTTTCTTTTATGTACTAGGATTACCCCGCGACAGGGTGCATGGATAGCTGGGTTCTGGAGGGTAACGGGCCCGCATCTCATGGCTTTGAGACGGAGGGGGCCTCACTCTAGAATTGGCGGGCTATTCTCTGCACTCGTAGGGGGTACAGGTTGACCCAAGGAGGAGTGCCCAAGTTACCGGATTCCGTGAAGTGCTAGGTGGTTCATTCACTTTGTTGAAGGGGGCTGCCTCACTGCAGGTTTTGGCGGGTAACTTGCCGTACTCGTAGGGGTCTAGGTTTTCATTGCACAGGCTATCCACACGATCAGGGGAACGTCAGGTTTCAGTTGCGGCTCAAAGGAAATCCGGGGCTCCCAGATTATCTGTATTGTTCTGTGATACTTATTAATTTTCTGTAATGTTGCATTTATCATGCCTGGAACGATTATTGTATATTGATATATATACTAGTAGATGTTGTATATGTTTTACACTCGTGCTAGTCCAGTCCCCGCTCTGTCGTTAGTTAAGTAACCTGACGGGTGATGATGGGACCTAGTGGCGAATGCGGATGTCATATACGTATATTTTATTTTCGTTCTTTTCTGGTGTGATTAATTGATGGGACTGCGTTGATTCTGATCAATGCAAAGGAAAACAAACCTGTTGGATGTTGTTGGAACATTTTTCAAAAAGGCTGTTATTGAAAGGATGTTTTCTTTTGTTTTGCACAGAGGTATTCGGTTGTGAATATCCAGCACCTCATTTGACGAGGCAAGGGCCGAGATCCCTTCACCGGGAGTGACCCCTTGGGCAGAGGTTTGCATCAAGTTAATAACTTCACTATAGTTGATTACTTTTTGCTTTGCATCGCGGTATTCAGTTTGGAATATCCTGCACCTCATTCTAAGGGGAAAGAGCCGAGATCCCTTCACCGGGAGTGACCTCTTTAGCAAAGGTTTTCGCCACTATATTTTTGTAAAAAGCTATCAGGTTTCTTCAACGGTATCAAGTTCATTACGTTAAAGGTTTTTTGCCAAAAACCAGCCGTTGCCCTCCGTCATTTCAGACGGGTAGTACTTAATATTCATGCTATGTTTGTTGGCCTTAGTCAAGGCATAGTGTATGGTAGCTGCTTGTTACCTTTCTGTTGTATAGATAGATGCGTTGGTTTGGGACAGTCGTACAGCCTTGTTGGCCCTAGTCAAGGGCTTGTATAGGCGGGTTCAAATTATCCTGGACAATGACGGGCAGAACTTGACATGTGACTTATGATTTGTTGGCCTTAGTTAAGGTCATAAGAGCATGGGGTAAAAATCATATCGGGAGTTTCAAATATACAGGAAACTTGCCAGGCATGCGCATACCTTTTGGAGTGTGATAACGTGAGTGGATTCCATCACGTTATCATGCGATGATAGTTGGATCCTGATTCCCACTGATGAGTTGGTTTACTCTTCGGGTAATCCCGACCGATTCTTCTTTCAGGTTTAGAGAAGAATTTGAGGATACGGTGGGAGGTTTCCCGATTAGATAAAGTGATAACCATTCTGATATAGGTTAGAGTGCACGCAGAGTGTTTCTTTTCTCTCTTTCTTTGGCAGCGACCATGGCTCGACCCTAGACTATGACTCAGTAACCAAGTTAACCGAACTTTCTTAAAACACTAGTTTTTGGATTGTCTGAGTTGCATACATCATTACCACTCCTTCTTTTACCCTTTGCATTTTTCCAGAACACCCCATATCACTACGAACATCCACTTCCATTAGATAAATCCATCGTATGGTTATATACGAAATCGAAGGAATTTGTTCCAAATTCGAGGATGGATTCAGGTTTTGGAGAAATTGGATAGGACTATTCAGTTGTCTTTTATCATCACCTTCTCTCAGGTTGCGAGGGCTCCTAGGATTAAGAGACAGTACACCTATTACGCTTATTGGATAGTCTTCTTCCAAACCATAAGCAGGTGTCGAAAGGTAAGGAATAAAGAAAACCAATTAGCCTAAGTGTGGTGTACAGAAGGTAATAAGTAAAGACATATAAAGGGATTAGAAAGAGGGCAAAGTAAAATGAGACTGCTATCATTCACGACCAAACCGCGTATTTCATCGCTACTCCTACTTCACCTTTGCTTTTCTCCGGTTCAGGAGAAATAGAATAAGGTTTATTCAGTTATTTTTTATCATCACTGATTGATGTGAAAAAGCGTTTGTAGTTAACCGCAATCAATAACGGTGTCGCGTGTAGCTAGACCGAGATGAGTAAGGGCCGTCCTCAGGGAAACGTTGAATCTTTTACTCTTACTTTAGACGTGTTGAAAAAGAGAGGAGGAATAAAGAATTTTGTAAATGGTTTCTAGATCTACGTTAAGCAAGAATGCAAAATATATAGATCTAGATTATTTTAGGGATGTAGTTAATATAATAAGAGGGCTTGTAGGGTTCGTTAGGATTTAGTAGTTATGGATGATTAATTAAAAGTTACCATTTTTATCCTCTTATAGATTTAAAAATAGAACGACGGTGATGCGTGTAGATTAGGATTTTTGGAGGAAAAAGGAATCCCACTCTTAACCCTTATCTCGACACGGAACTCCGTTCATATTTAGCCTTTACCAAAACAATCATTAATCTAATCTCTAATCGCGGTCGGAACTAACAAAGAATTGTTAGCACGCCCGATTAGGATGTTAATGATTTTTTTGATAAAGTTCATAAACTTTATAGGACTTAAAAAGGGTTTAGGGATGTTAATCATCCATTAGCCTACCCTAATCCTACGAACCCTAACAAGCGGAGAATTACTCGCGCATGTTGGGAAAAGAAGATGAAAAGACAGAGAGGGAAAACATAATGTAAAATGCAAAAGAATTAAATAAAACAACTACCTTTATTAATCAACTTGAACAATCAACACTTTATTCCTTAGAAAGTGATTACAAAAACTTGGTTTGCTTCTCGAACTCTTCCGAAGGAGGTAGATGAACAGTTGATGATCAGCCTGGATGCGTGAGCCGTCTTGGACTTCGTGATCTCTTCGGCTTGATGCCTTCTAACTTTAGCCCTTGGTCCTTTATATAGCCCTCAAAGAAGAAAAACTAGTTACCATATATGGTGACTTTCCATGCCTGGATTCTGAGTCCCTGTCAGTATTGATTTTATGATTTTGGCAGATTTTTGATCCTGACATCTTGAACATCTTGATCTCTTGACCTGAGCTAAATATTACACAATATCTCTATGAATAATGTTAGTTTATTTATTAAATTAGAGAGAGTGTCTTAATCACTATATATAGTTATAAATCTTTAAGAAACTTGATTAAGAATATTTAATATGCTATGCACTTTATATGGTAATAAATCTTTAAGAAACTTGATTAAGAATATTTGATATGCTATGCATCTTTTAATTACTAAAATATTATGCATATATTTTGAAATATTATTCTAACCATTTGTATGATATTATATCTTTTAAGAATTTTGATTAGAATATTTGATGTGATATGCATATTTTCAATTACCAAAATATTATATAAATATAAAATGCCTATATTTTCCTTCATAATATTAATTATAATATATAAACATATGGAAAATAGTATTTTGCATATAAATCCAAATATGTTTAATATTTATAATAAACACCTTTTATTATTTAAGAAATGTAAGGAAAATACTTATACCAAAGTGCAATATTTTCAACTGAACAAATACCCCCAAACTTAACTTTGATCGTCCCGAGCAAACTAGTTATTCAAGAGAAAGAGAAAAAGAAAAAGAAAAATCTAAATAGCACACTTTCGTAGGCAAACACGATTGCACTGAGCACGTGCAACAAGCCGTTAAACCTCTAGGTGTCCCCAGTAGGAGGAGTGTTGTCTCCTGAGGGTTTTCAGCGGATTACACCCACAAAATCCTATAATAAAAGAGAGATGTGAAATTTACATATAAAGATAAGAAACATAAAAGAAAGACTTTGAAAATAAGAGTTTCCAATCATACTAGCTTTTCAGTTGTCATGAGCCCTATCTTAATAGTCATGAAAAGATGTTAGAAATCACATTATCCCTCAATAAAACATCGTCTTTATTCTTCATTCCTACCTTTCGTCCAAACATTGATCATATACCCCTACGTGTATGTATAGAACATCTCTACACTCGGAGAATTCAATTCAAGCTATCATACTCTTGTCCATCTACCTTAGTACTTTTTAACTTGATGAATACTTAGGTTTGCTCACACTTTTTCATGCGACCGTTAATACTTCTTGAGGTACTAACCGACCGATTACTCATGTGCTTGCTGATTAAGTGATAATATTTTCCTCGTCTTGCACCACCTAAGGCTTAGCAGTGACTCCCAGACCAGTTGGCCTTAGGGCATTAGGTGAAGAGGCACCCTCGCTATATTTTTTTATTACTGCCTTGGCGATACAAAACCAGTGTTCATTTTTCTTTTCACCATCTTTATATTTTCTTCATTTTTTTTATTTCCTTCATACTTTGGCTTTTAGACAAGAGCATTTCAAGGTATCCTGTACTATCCCGAGTTTCAAGACGTGTGTAAGTGCATATAGTAGGGTATCAACATTCAAATGTTTGGCTTCCAGAATAGAAACTATTTTTCAGACTTATTTTTATCCCCAGATTAGTGACTTCCTTCATTTTACTAACCCTTGGGACAACAGCTCATAACTACTTATTACTAGTTCGTTTAAGAAAACTTCTAATTTTCTTGGTTTTCTTAAACTATTCCTATCTTTTGGATGTAATTTTTCACTTTCTACTCTTTTGTTATAAAAGAATTTTTTTTTTATTTAAAATTTTGAAAACGTTGTGCTTATGCAAAGTATGATGCAAATTGATGTGTAAATTAGCACAAACCTCCCCCAAACCTGTTTACAGCAGTGTCCTCACTGATGTCATCTGTTAAGCTCAAAAACCTGTAGACTTGGGAGGAAATTATTAATGGGGGCAAGAATATATGAAAGTGAAAATCCTCCCCCAAACTTATTTTAGGCTCACAATTTTGTAAAAATCATTTTCTTTCAAGAGCCAAAATATACCACCTCCCCCAAACATGAGTTAAACAATTTTAATCTTTTTTTAAAATCACACGAGGGGGTCAAGGTTATTGGTCAAAGTAAAGCCTTACAAAGACCAAAAGTCAACACCAACCATTCAAAAATTTTATCAATAAAGCACCAAGGTTGGTGGAAGAACATGTCACCTTTCGACGTGAAGAAGTGGGGAGGTGATAAGAGGTGTAATGGAAAAGGATTGCGTCTCAATTTGGAGAGACGACACAATGATAGTGAAGATGGATTACTCGCATTATCATGATTGTCAAGAAGAAGGGGTGGAGGTTCAATTTCTTTATCTTGGAGTTGATTCATCTCAACACCCGTGTCTTTTAAATATGCGAGTTCATCAGCGAAAATTTCCTCAAAGCTTTCATCGATACCCCGAAGAATAATGTCATCAGGAAAAACAGGGTGATCGTCAGACTCTATAAAAAGTTCCTCATCAGCGTTAGATGTTGACCCGGACAACTCGGTGGAAGAGTCCGTGTCAAGCAACAACATATGAAAAGAGTCAGAATTATGAGGTTGATCAAATTCGCTGCTGTCGACATCCATTAATTCGACAGAACACACATGAGCATAGGGTTCGGAGGGTTCACTTCCCAACTTGTAAATGTTAAGCTCAATTGACTTCTTTCCAAAGGATAGGGTCATAGAGCCGTTTCTACAATTGATTACTGCGTTGGAAGTGGCCAAAAAGGGTCGACCAAGTATCACCGGGATTTGATTGTGTGGGTTTGCCACAGGTTGTGTATCTATAACGATAAAGTCCACAGGGAATATGAATTCCCCGACTTTGATTAACACATCCTCTAGCTCTCCCCTAGGTTGGGTGATAGATCGATCGGCCATCTGAAGAGTGCAATGCGCAGGTTTTAACTCTCCGATCTTTAATTTCTCATAAACAGAATATGGAAGCAAGTTAACACTCGCACCTAGATCGAGTAGAGCACGATTAATATTTTTACCCCCAATAGAAATTGAAATTGTAGGACTTCCGGGGTCCTTTCGTTTCTTAGGTAGTTGTTGTGTAAAAGCAGTGCTCACATTACTCGCAAGGAAAACTTTTTTGGGTACTTGAACTTTTCTCTTTCTAGTGCACAAGTCCTTTAGGATTTTCGCATATGATGGAACTTGTTGAATAGCATCTAGGAGTGGAATGTTTATGTTAACTTGCTTAAAAATTTCCACAATCTTCTCCATTTGTGGACTTGGTCTGTTGCCCCTTAACCTGTTTGGATAAGGTGTTTTATCAATAAGGGTTTGGTCCAACATTGGAGAGGATTGTGGGGATGGATTCGATCCCAAAACTGGAATGGGAATCGACTTAGATAGATTTGGCGAAATGGGCGAAGGGTTCGAGCTTTTGGGAAAACGGAGAATAGGCTCGGGTGAAGGTGGGAGACTAGACGAATTAGGGGAAGAAGAAGAAGCTGTGGTATCATTGGTGTCACTATCATTACACTACTCACCCACTCGGTTATTCAGCACTCTCCCCGATCTTAGCGTAGTAACGGCATTCACATTATGATTTTGTGAATGGCCAGAATTCGGTAGGGGTTGAGATGGGAGTTTCCCTTTCTCTCTCGCACTCATTGCGGTGTTTAACTGTGCGATTTGGTTTTCTATTGATTTAATACTCTCACCATGGGAGGCGGAGTTTTTCGTCAGGGTATCAATAGAAGACTTCATCTCAGCCAAAAATTGCATGGATTGTTTCATGAACATATCCAAAGTTTGTGCAAGTGAGTTGTCAGTACCGGCCACTTGTGGTGTAGAAATGTTGGCCGGATTTTGGAAATTCTGTGACTGAAAGGGGGCTGATTCTGTTGTTGTGGTTACGGTGGAGGAGGTCTTTGATAATTGCTTTGTTGGTTTTGGTTCTAAGCAAAGTTAGGATGATTCCTCCATCCTTGATTGTACGTGGAAGAATAAGGGTCGTTTTTAGGTCGCTGCTGAAAAGTAGCATTAGCTTGAAACGATGCATTCATAGGACATTCTTCCATTAAGTGTGAAGGATCCGAACAGCAACCACAGATGGTCTTAGGATGCGTGACCTGATTTAGGGAGAATGATGAGAACTTGTTTTCGATAGAGTCGAGTTTCTTCTGTATCGCTGCCATTTCGGCTTTTACCGCGATAGAAACATCGAGCTGGTGAATACCTCCCTTAGTTGAAGGTGGTCTTACGCTTTCCCACTGCAACGTGTATTCAGTAAGGTCTTCCGGATATTTCCACGCTTCACCGTCATCTTTAGACATGAAATTGCATTGACACATTGTTTCATGCATCTGCTTTGTCGTTGGATTATTGCCCTCATATATAATCCGACATAAATCCCATCTTTGTATTCCGTGATGGGGGCATTGGACAAGCAGATTTTTGAAATGTTCAAAGCACTTCCAAAATGGTTCATTAGGAAGCTGGGTGAACTGGTTGATCTCGCTCCTAATATGGGCAGTCTTATGGTTTGGGTAAAACTTCTTAAGAAATGCTATGACAAATTCATCCCAATTAGTGATAGAGTGTGCGGCAGTATTATAAAGCCATTTTTCTGCCAAGTCGCACAGTGTGAATGGGAGAAGACGTATGCGCATAGCATCTAAAGTCAATTGTGAAGTACCCATCATTGCGCATACATTTTCGAATTTGGTGATGAAAACGTACGCGTCTTCCGACTCAAGCCCGTGAAATTTGGGCAGCAGATTGATGTAGTGGGGGTTTAATTTCGAAATTATCCCCGTTAGGTGGTGGAAGAGATAGACAAGTGGGAAGAGGACCACAGATAGGATAGCATCTCTCTTAGAGAGAGATGCGCGGTGGGTTCTGCGCACCTTCGGGCGGTGGCAGCGTGGTGTTATAATTTGATGGAGTGCCGTCCATCTTGGTTGTGTGTGGTGGGGGAAAAGAAGATGAAGAAGTACCGACTTCGGCGTCGATAGCAGGAACGCGGACAAGACGGGCACTAGGATCCCGTGTCCAGCCGAGCATGCACTAAGCGGGTTTAGTACAAGTGGCAGCGTGTGTGTGATTTAAAAATTGGCTTGTTTTGAAAAAGTGGGACTCAAGACAAATCACCCTACGATGCACAAGCAATCCTAGAACTAAGGTCACCTAGGTCCAGTCTCTAGACCGCTCATAGACTTCCAAAGAACAAGCCGCAGGATAAATCCTCTACCGCCTCCGTACTACCCTTGTAGCCAGGTAAGTGCCAGGTAAGTGGGAAGGAACCACAGTAGTGGGCCTAATTAAAAACCACTAGCCTTTGACACACTTGCCTAGACACTACAAAAGTAATGCGGATAAACGATAGATTACCCACAACCTTCCTCTGTCCTTATTGAGTGCGACAGTCCTTAGAGTCTGGTCTAGATATTTTTTTAAATTAATGAAGGGTAGATCTAGATGCTCGGTTTGTGATTTGTGGGGCTTAGGAAGGGTGATGAAATCCCCACCTAATCTTGATTTGGTCTTTGCCTCTTAGAGTCCGTATTAAAAATATGCAAAACAAAACCAATCACAAAACTTTTGCAAAAAGATTTTTTTGAGCGGCGCAATTTTGCAAAGAATCCTGCAGAAGATAGATTTTATTGGATTTGAGAGGAGAGAGAAAGAGTTAAGAAAGATACCAGAGAAGTTCGGAACCCTAGATCTCCTGTTTCCTCAAGTCCGTGACTCCAGATTCTCTCGCAAAATTCACACACAAATCGTTAAATATGCAATTTGCAGTTTTGTGTTAATAATGATATAAATCGTCTAAGAATTCAACACAAATAGCAAGAATAAAAAATTACGCACGTTTCCCCGACAACGGCGCCATTTGATTGATGTGAAAAAGTGTTTGTAGTTAACAGCAATCAATAACGGTGTCGCGTGTAGCTAGATCGAGATGAGTACGGGTCGTCCTCAGGGAAACGTTGAATCTTTTACTCTTACTTTAGACGTGTTGAAAAAGAGAGGAGGAATAAAGAATTTTGTGAATGGTTTCTAGATCACGTTAAGCAAGAATGCAAAATATATAGATCTAGATTATTTTAGGGATGTAGTTAATATAATAAGAGGGCTTGTAGAGTTCGTTAGGATTTAGTAGTTATGGATGATTAATTAAAAGTTACCATTTTTATCCTTTAATAGATTTAAAACTAGAACGACGGTGATGCGTGTAGATTAGGGTTTCTGGAGGAAAAAGGAATCCCACTCTTAACCCTTATCTCGACACGGAACTCCGTTCATATCTAGTCTTTACCAAAACAATCATTAATCTAATCTCTAATCGCGGTCGGAACTAACAAAGAATTGTTAGCGCGCCCGATTAGGATGTTAATGATTCTTTTGATAAAGTTCATAAACTTTATAGGTCTTAAAAAGGGTTTAGGGATGTTAATCATCCATTAGCCTACCCTAATCCTACGAACCCTAACAAGCGGAGAATTACTCGCGCATGTTGGGAAAAGAAGATGAAAAAACAGAGAGGGAAAACATAATGTAAAATGCAAAAAAATTAAATAAAACAACTACCTTTATTAATCAACTTGAACAATCAACACTTTATTCCTTAGAAAGTGATTACAAAAACTTGGTTTGCTTCTCGAACTCTTCCGAAGGAGGTAGATGAACAGTTGATGATCAGCCTGGATGCGTGAGCCGTCTTAGACTTCGTGATCTCTTCGGCTTGATGCCTTCTAATTTTAGCCCTTGGTCCTTTATATAGCCCTCAAAGAAGAAAAACTAGTTACCATATATGGTGACTTCCTAATATGGTGACTTTCCATGCCTGGATTCTGAGTCCCTGTTAGTATTGATTTTATGATTTTGGCAGATTTTTGATCCTGACATCTTGTACATCTTGATCTCTTGACCTGAGCTAAATATTGCACAATATCTCTATGAATAATATTAGTTTATTTATTAAATTAGAGAGAGTGTCTTAATCACTATATATGGTAATAAATCTTTAAGAAACTTGATTAAGAATATTTAATATGTTATGCACTTTATATGGTAATAAATCTTTAAGAAACTTGATTAAGAATATTTGATATGCTATGTATCTTTTAATTACTAAAATATTATGCATATATTTTGAAATATTATTCTAACCATTTATATGATATTATATCTTTTAAGAATTGTGATTAGAATATTTGATGTGATATGCATATTTTCAATTACCAAAATATTATATAAATATAAAATGCCTATATTTTCCTTCATAATATTAATTATAATATATAAACATATGGAAAATAGTATTTTGCATATAAATCCAAATATGTTTAATATTTATAATAAACACCTTTTATTATTTAAGAAATGTAAGGAAAATACTTATACCAAAGTGCAATAATTTCAACTGAACAATCACCTTCTCTCAGGTTGTGAGTACTCCTAGGATTAGGAGGGTACACCTATTATGCTTATTGGATAGTCTTCTTCCAAACCATAGGCTGGTGCCGAACGGTAGGGAAGGAAGAAAACCATTAAGCCTAACGATGGTGTACAGAAGGTAACGACTAAAGACAAATAAAGGGATTTGGAGAGATGGCAACGAAATATACGGTTACAGTCATGAATCTGGATAATGGAAGAGGCATTACTAGGAATACTAGGATAACCCTTCGAAACATATTCATGTTTCAGTTTCACTGTGCATTGTTAATTGAAAACTGATTTCCCAATTATATCCTTACTCCAGGGTATGTATTTACTAGGTATGATTCTTACATCTGTATGATTTTACAGAAGATGAGTGGGAGTAAATTATTGGGAATTAGGTGATCATCCTCATTATATCGGAATTCGTTGTAATTGGTGATATTTGAGAAAATCACCTGGGTTTTTATCGGACGACAAGTATTTGATTTAGAATATCCGTTGTTGTGCACCAATTTCAAACTGATATATCTGTACGTTTATTTTTATAAAGTGAGATATAACTTTTTGAAATTATGTCGATGACATTTACCTATATCATTTGATAGTTAGGTAAGGAGCATTTAACAACGGTGTAATTCTTCATACCATAGTACAGTTTTTAACCTACGACGCACAGGGTTTGAATTATTCAACTGAGGGGACTCATACAGAGTATTGTATGTTGTCCAGTGTCCGTTAGAACAAAGGAGTTGGTCCTCGTACTATATTCTGTTTACTTGCGACTTCTCCAGTTTTATACATGTGTTTCGTAGAAATACAAGATCTAAATTTTGATAAGTAATAGGTACAAGAATAAAGTAGAGAACCAGGTGTCGCAAGTATCGGGATTCTTCAAGGTGATCGAAGATGTAGATACTTGTGTTTGGTATTCAGTTGATAGTAATGGTTTTGAAAAACTTGTTTCTCTTTCAGGTTACTCATAATTGGATGAACTCCTAAGTTGAGAAATGCTGATTAGCCTATTTCCATTTAGTTGACATGCACTGGAGACAGCTGCATGATTTGAATCTGGTTCCAATTAAATCCGTGCCTATGTTTCTATATGGTATATAGAATGGTTCATATCTTAACGATGTTATGGTACGGGGAGTTGTCCGGCTTATGCTTAAAACCAGACTCTGGATAACTCAAGGCACGTTTCTGTAATGGCTGTTTGTGGGTTGACCCGGGCTTTGACGAGGGTTGATTTTTTACCATCTGGAAGATCAATAGTGATATTGTTCTTGACTCACCACAGTTTTAGTAAAATGGATTTTTTCAGAAAACAGTAGTGGGAGTATGGTAGAACTGGAAGAGATTCTAGAACCGCAAATGATTACAAAAAATTTAATAGAACCTAAACATTCAATCAGGTTTGACATTCCATTAGCCACTCTGCAGATATGGTGGGTAAGCTCAGGCACCCGAGAGGTACTCCGGTAGCCTCAAGGATGGTGACATGGAGGTTCTTGTTTACCCAGACTTGCCGTTACTGCTGTTCTAGACTATGAGACCCGGCATGAGGATGAGTATAGCGTCGTTCTAAACTAGTTTTAGAAGTGCACGTGTATATGACTCTGCCAGAGGGTTGTCGTGGTCAGTGGGAGCAGCGGAAGCATAGTGGACAAGTAGCTTGTGTCTATTTATAGACTAAAGCAGATATAGCGGAGATAGATCATCTATTTTTGATGTGACAGTCATGGGCTTTGACTTCATCAGAATAGGGGATGGATCTGTTAAGAAGGCAGTAGGGTGTGATGTCCTAGTATTTGGATGACATACACAGAGTAGGAAGTAAAATTCCTATACTACGATCGGTTATACTGTGGTTGTCACACAGTTGTTTCTCCACATAGGATATGGATATAATATCAGACATTCTGGTTACTAGATCTATGGTTTTAGATCTAGATTTGGATAGTTTCCCAATCTGGGTACTTAGACAGTATTCTAAAGGTATTTTAGAATGGACGACTCCTGGCATGGTGGTGTACTTGCAGGTGATGGAGTCACCCTCTCTAAAGGTGTCTTACAGACTAAAGGGGAGAAAGATGTGCATGATTGACATATCACTTATTTAGGCAATTGAGTCAATCATGAGATGTCAAGTACCACACCAGATGTTGTTTTTGCACTAGCTGCAATAAGATGATATTAATCCAATCCTGGAGAAACGATCGGAAGCAGTTTTAGAACATAAGTCGATGTTCCAGGGATTTGATAATGGCAACCTCTTTTGGGAGACGGTTATCATTCCAGGCTTCCAAGGTGACATGGATGACAGAGTGATTGTCAGAGTTATAGTTTTCCCTCTGACGAGGGGCAGTAGTTTGGACAGGTGGTCCAAGCGGATACTGAGGGAGACATGGTGCAGGATACTGATTAAGTTCAGTTGTCTATACAGTCTCAGAAGTTTGGATTTACAGTTCATTTATGAACTAGGTCCCATCAGATATCCAGACATATTCTAAGATAGGTATTGCTCAATTCGGGAGATGGCTTTCTCCACGAACTTGAGATTAAGAGAGACATAGAGAGAAACATCAGGGCGGATCCACTCACTGAGGCTATTTCTCGAACACAAAAGTTTTACAGACGAGCTTTGTGAAACTGATTAGTAGAAGGGTTGGGTGTTCGGTATCACACGGGCTGTGAGTATGTGACATCGCAATAATTAGCCTTAAGTGCAAGTGGGAGATTGTTTGATATAGTGTCCTCAAAGTCAATTATTGGATCGCAGGCACGTGATTGCAATGATTGAGGGATGACCTATACCGGTAGGACAGTCTTACTCGAGATGATAGTATGCTATCTGGTTTGCCTTTATCATCGTGTACTGTTTTAGGTGACATTACAGATCACTATTACACGTTGATAGAGCCCTTAGGATTCTTGCTTGACTACCAGCAGTATGATGGCGATCATACAAGTGAAAGTTGGGTAGTCTTATAGCACATCCTTAAAAGTGGTCTCTAGTCGTGGGAGTTTCGAGAGAAGGCATCGATACTCCGGAGTAGACTAGTGTATACAGTCGAGACCCTGACGAGGGGCGGTGGCCGGTCTCACAAGCCATTGGTGTAAGTTGGTTCACCTAAGATGTATACAGGTGCTCATTGGGTTATGAGTGCACCGGACAAGACTCGCCGGAAACCTGCTAGTTGGTATTATACCTGTCGTCAGATAGCAGTTCCCTAGTGACATGTGTATATGTTAGTTCATCGACCTGAGATCGTCATTTGTCTCGTGTGAGTTCCCACCGTGCTTTGATTATTACCCTACCACGGTTCAAAGGATTAGTGCAAACAGGTTTTAGTTGGGTACAGTCCCGAGCCACATGAAGGCAGTGAGCGGATCGGCAGGGGATTCATCTCTCCTGGTATTGGGGGTGAGATCGTGCTGTGTCTGGAGAGCCATTACACAAAGTCCCTGGCCAGAGCAAGCATGATTTACTGGTAGGTATTCTAGTAGTATCTCAAGGTGTTCTGAGCTACACTCTGACACGACTTATACCGCTATTGGGGGTCTGACGTTTACCAGCCCCCTAGGCCCGATATGCTATACTCATAGACGAACGGACCGGACTGTACGGATATTGTCACTGATATGCTCAGTAGGGTTTCAAGACGAGTTTGCTCATCAGCCTCCCTTGTGCTCAATACCTAGGCAGCCGTTACGCACAGCTAGTGCCACTGACGTGCTTATGGTTAAACCCACTACCAAAGTATTAACGAGTCTTTAGAGTCCCCCACAGAGAGTTTCCCAAGTTCGGGCGAAACGTTGTAAAGGCCGTATAGTTTTATGGCAGGGTTCGAATATACACATGCACTTGTGCACGTGTCATGATTCGGACAGATAATACTAGTGGGCTTTTGTTTAAGCCGGATCCTAGCATTATATTATGTTGGAATACTTTCGTCTCGTAGTATTCGTATTCAGTCGAAATACGGATGCAGGTATTTATTTACAGGTGAGGGGTATTCTCGTAATCCGTGACGAGATTACTTTAGAAGATGCATTTCTTTTTGGTTAAACATTTTGGTTTAAATGTTTATTGGATTTGGAAAGTGTGACTCATGTAATGAGTCATTATTTCTATCATGTTCACTAATGACTCATGGTAACGAGTCATGTAGTGAGTCATGATAGATTAATGACTTTTGTTTTGGGTGTGATATTTTAGGGTTTTGTGGGAGATATTTTGGTAAGATATTTTCTTTGTTTTTCCATCACAAAACCTCATTATATTATCACACAAGGAGAGAGGGCAGCCAACACAAGTTTTGGGGTTTGGTTTTTTGCTCTCTTGATATTATCTTGAGCTCACACTCTTTATCTTCTTCAACCTCCACCCTACCCCTCTCATGTGATGAGAATCTTAGGGTGTATTGAGACAAAGTATTCACACTTCTCTTTACTTCAATCTTGGAAATGTCGGCTAGCAAACTTCATGTCCGAGTTGCTTCGGTTTGAAGCGAGAGCTCGTATAAAGATTCGATGACGTGGTGCCACTTCGAAGAGGAGACCAGAGATCGAGCGAGATCGGAGATGCCGCAACAAGCTAAGGATGGTGGCTAAAGAACGAAGGACACGGATTGATCGGTATAGCTATTCTAACATATTTGTAGTATACTAGTTTACGGTTAGTGGAACGATCCGGGTTTTAAGTCTATGTTAGCGCCAGTTTTGTAAAAGTTTTTATTCCGCATTTAGCCTCAGATTGACGGCCGGGGCGCTGGCGTAGACTTACAGTATCTTGTATTCAATTGAACTCATGAATAAAGGACATGTTTTATCTTATATCGCTTTCTTTTCTTTGCTGTTGTCATGTTACTCTAGTAAGTGTAGCCTGTAGATAACAACTCATCTTGAACTCTTCGTAGGGTAGTGATGGCTTAGGAAACAGGTTCGGATCTGCTGCCTAAGACTTTTCAACTTTATAAGCCGTGAGAGTCTCATAAAGATTTTTCTCCCTACGAGTCGAGAGGATCTCATAGATGTATTTTCTCCTTAGGAATCATGAGGATCCCTAAGTGTGCTTTCTCTTGAGAGTCAAGGATCTCACAAGAGAATCTTCCTCCTTACACAACGAGAGCACTCGTACGTGGTTGGTGAGTTGACTTGTTTCCGAGTCAAAGCATTGCTCTGACGGGGAGGTCGTTGGCTGACTTGTTTCTGCAACGGGGTCATTGGATGACGTATTTCCGAGACGGGGTCATTGGATGACGTATTTCCGCGACGGGGTCCCTGGATGACGTATTTCCGCGACAGGGTCATTTGCTGACGTATTTCGGCAACGGGGTCATTGGATGACGTATTTCCGCGACGGGGTCATATGCTGACGTATTTCCGCGACGTGGTCATGTACTGACGTATTTCCGAGACGGGGTCATTGGATGGCGTATTTCCATGATGGAGTCATTGGACGACGTATTTCCGGACCGAGGTCATGTGCTGGCGTATTTTCACGACGGGGTCATTGGATGACGTATTTTTGCGACGGGGTCATTGGATGATGCATTTCCGCGACGGGTCATGTGCTGACGCATTTCCGCGACGGGGTCATGTGCTGACGCATTTCCGCGACGGGGTCATGTGCTGACGTATTTCTGCGACGGGGTCATTGGATGACGTATTTCCGAGACGGGGTCATGTGATGACGTATTTCCGCGACGGGGTCATTGGATGACGTATTTCCATGACGGGGTCATGTGCTGACGCATTTCCACGACGGGGTCATGTGCTGACGTATTTCTGCTATGGGGTCATGTTGACTTGCTCCGTTTTCTGCGGTGTCGGGATTGACTCTAGGTTGTCTGTGAACCATAGAGTCCCGGAACTGGGGACTTTGTCGTGGCTCTAATTGGTGGTGTCACGTCCGTATGCTGCTGGAATGAGGAGGGACGCCGTTGCTGATTTTTATGCTGTAGATGTTGCCGGTGAGATCTGGCTTCCCTTTGATAGGGCCTGGTGGGGAAATGTGGTCCCCCTTTTGTTTACGCCCATGGATTGTATACAGGGGTCAGTATGGACTTATCTGCAGGGCAAAAGTTTCATTCTTTCATCATTTTTCATTTTTTTATTTCTTTTCGTGATGCTTTATCATTTCAGCTATTTATATCGCAAAAATCGCAATGGCCCAATCATTTCGGCTATTTTTCACGGTGTCCAATCATTTCGGCTATTTTCCTTTTTACTCGCTGTTTTTTATTGCGAGTTGCTCAACCATTTCGGCTATTTTTACAAGAATCTTTTTTTGAGTACGAAACTCAAGATCTGATACCAATATTAGCATCAGTATCGCGGCGACTGGAATATTGCCAGGAGCGAATCATCATTTGCCGTGAAAAGACTTGGAATTTGATACCGATCTAGGCATCAGCATCGCTGCAACTGGGACATTGCCAGGAGCGAATCATCATTTGCCTTTGTCGATTTAAACAAATATGGTTTAGCAAACAGGGTTAGAATCCTGTCGACTAAGGCTTTTGACTTTATGAGCTGTAAGGGTCTCATAAAAGTGTTTCTCCATACGAGTCGTGAGGATCTTGTAGGTGCATTTTCTCCCTAGGAATCGTGAGGATTCCTAAGTGTGTGTTCTCTTATAAGTCGTAAAGATCTTACAAGAGTGTTTTCTCCTTATAAGTCGAGAAGACTTACAAGTGTTTGTTCATTAAATGAGGGCACTCCTTATCATTGGTGGGACTCGGAAAGAAAATGATTATTTGCGCCCGTGGATTGTATACAAGGGTCAGTATTAAACCGCTTGTAGGACAGTCTGGAAAATGTGATGGCTTAAGAACAGGTTCAGATCCCTGTAGCTTAACGCTTTTGAATCTTATGAGCCGTGAGGGTATCATAAGAGGGTTCTCCTTACGAGTCGTGAGGATCTCGTAAATGTAATTTCTCCTTAGGAATCGTGGGGATCCCTAAGTGTGTTGCTCCTTTGTGAGTCGTAAGGATATCACGCAGATAGTTTTCTCCTTACTGTAGGGTTCCTAGGCACTCTAAAGAGGTCTCACAAGGCATCAACCATGCCCAATTCAAAATTTTCCGGTGCCGAGAAACCCTAATGCGATCGTTAACTAGAGTTTAGGCGAAACAACAAGCTACTAAACTACTTTAGTGCTAAAGGAAAGTGACTACAACCTTTGTAGATCCGGTCCTCCACCTCCATAGCTCCGTGTTGACATCCCTCCGCTGTGATCATCGGATCCCGGACTCTAGTAATGGTTTCGTCGAAGAAATGATCGGGCTAGGTCGTCGACTTTGATGCCGAATATGATCTACGTCGAGGCAACACAAGATCAAGCTCCAACTTCACCAAGCCATGAAACTTGTGAAGAAAACACCCTATACTACATGGCAAGTGGTAGAGGATGAAGAAATAGGAAGTGGGTTCACTTTGGATTCGGATTTCTCACTTGTTATCTCAAGTCACCATTGAAGCTAGCAAGCTTCTTTCTTCTTGAAGAAGAAGAAGAAGAAGAAAAAGAATATGATAAGATTATCCAATAAGAGGAAAAATAAGTGATTCTTATCATATCCCAACCATGGTCAAGTGTAGAGAATAAACTAGGGTTAGGTTTAATGGTTAGGTTTAAGGAATAAAACAAAATGGTCAAAGCTTTTTCAAAGCTTCATGAAGCTTCAACAAAATCCAAAGAAAGCCACCATTTTATCTTAAGCCAAAATGAAATAAATAAATAAATAAATAAAGCAAATGAAACCCTAACCATTAACTAACCATGGTTTAATCAAACATACACCCAAGTTTGCATGTATCATCAAACATGATACAAACTAGTGCACAAAATTATATTATATATACAATGTGCACTTCAAGTGAGAAAATCCATCTAAAGTGAAAAAATACTAGTTAATGGAAAGTAATATATCAAATATATAATTATACATTAAATCATTAAATCAACACTTGATTTAACGATCCGGTCATATCGTATATGACCGGCTAATATCCGATGTATCGACTTATTGAATCAATCCTCGATTCGATAACTAGGTTATATCGCATACAACCAATCGATACATTCATCGCGAGAATAGAATACGGTATCACATACACGCATTATTCTCGGTCCCGCACATATCTCATATGCGCTCCTATTTCGTTTCGCTTGAGCCAGGAAACCTCTGTGTAGGACTCTAAAGACTCGTCAATACGCCGGCAGCAGGTGATGATCATGTCAAACACCCACAAGCCGCAAGCGGTCTGCTAAACGTAACGGCCACCCGGGTATTGAGCAATCAGAAGATCGACGAGCAAGCCCGCTCATACTCCTGTGAATCCAACCAGTAACACTTACCGTACAGTCCGGTCTGTTCGTCTGATATGTCGCATATCTTGCCTAGGGGTGGTAAACGTCAGACCCCAATAGCTCGATAAGTCGTGTCGATATGAGGTCTATAACAGTTCGAGAAACTACAGGTAACACTTACCAGTAAATCTCAGCAACCCTGGCCAGGGATTTCCGGTTATAGCCAATCGAACACAGCGCAACATCAACTCCCTATACTGGGAGAGACGAATCCCCTCCTATCGCTCATTGCCTCCATGTGATTCGGGACTGTACCCAAAAACCACCGTTTTGCACGCCCTCTTGGACGTGGTAAGGTGGAAATCAAAGCACAGTGGGAATCACACAAGACTCTATGACGATCTCGGGTCAACAGACTACTTTGTACCAGTGTTACCAGAGAACTGCCATCTGACGTAAGGTATAATACCTATGGGAGTTCTCGGCGAGTCCGTCCAGTGTACCCAGTCTCCACTGAGCACCCGTATATCATCTCTGATGTCAAACACCAATGGATATGGGATCATCCATCGCCCATCTGTATGGGTCGAGAAGGTATATGCTAGTCTACTCTGGTATATCGATGCCCCGTCTCGATACACCCACGACTAGGGACCTTGAATGATGTACTTATAGACTACCATGTCCCCACTAGTATGATCCGCATCACAGTCCAGGTAGTCAAGTACATATCCTAAGGGCTTTACCAACATGTAACAGAGAGACAATCAGTGTACACGTTAAGGTAAAGAGCAACCAGATAGCATACTATCATGTCGAGCAAGAAAGTCCTCCCTATATATGTCCAAGCATCCACTACAATATATATCCTATGTATAGTAATGGCCTCTACGGCATACATATAACTAACAATCTCCCACTTGCACTAGGGCCATCTGATAGCAGTGGTTGTAGTATCTCATACTCAACCATCCCATAAAAGTCTCTCTCTGGAAAAAGGCCTTTGTGAGTGGATCTGCCGTGTTGTCCTCTGAGTCTACTCTCCTAACCTCGATCACCCTGGAGATCAACCATCTCCATGATCAGGTGATACTGCCTTAGAATATGTCTGGATCATTGATGGGACGGACGTTTCTTGGCATAAGCCACAACTCCATTGTCACACAATGGGAGGAACTAAGTTCATCTCATGAACAAATATACACCCAGACAGCCTCTTTGGTAGCATCTTAAGTAGCGATGTATCCAGCCTTTATCGTCTAGTATGCCACGGTATCTAGCTTGGAACTCTTCCAACATACCGACCCTTTACTGAGGATAAAGACAATGCCTGTGACTGACATTCAGTCGTTCTCATCACCCTGGAACACTTCCAGTGATTCTCCCCAGGATCATTTGATACCATCTCACTTCAACAAGTGAGAATCCTAACATCCATTTAGATCTATCTCATAGATCCAAAACCCAGGATTTATGAGGTATCACTTTGATCCTATATGGAGAATCATTGTGATAAGCAGAGATTGACTGAGCGTAGGATAGGAAACTCTTTCCCTATCAAGAGTATGTCATCCACGTACTCTACGAGGATCACCACCATACTCCCTACTACCTTTTTGTATATACAAGGTTCATCTACCATTTTGATGAAGTCAAACTATTTGACTACTACATCAAAACAAATGTTCCAACTCCGCGATGCCTGCTTTATCCTATAAAGCATCTTGCACACGTTTCCACTGCTCCCACTGTTTACGAAGCCCTCTGGCTGTGTACTTATAGACGCCCTCTTCTAAAACATCATTTAGAAAAGCTGTCATGACACCCAACCACCAGATATCGTAGTCATGGTATGTATCCATGGCAAGTAGGATCTGGATGGACTTAAGCATAGCTACTTGAAAAGGTTTCATCATTATCCACGCCTGGCCGATGACGAAAAACTTTAACAAGTTTAGCTTTGAAAGTCTCAACTTTTCCATCTACACCAAGTAATCTTCTCAAGATATACTTGCTCCTGATGGGAATTTAACCCTTCAGATATAGCAACTAAAGTCCATACTTTGTTGGTGTATAAGGATTCCATCTCAGATCGCTAAGCATCCAGCCATTCTTATAGAGTCCCACTCCTGATGGCCAGCACGAAACTAGTTGGGTCATCATCTCATGATGCAATCCTCGCTCCCACTGTCATAGAGTAACCGAAGTATCTCTCAGGCGGGTGAGGAACCTTACTAGATCGGCGGAGAGGCTGAGGTTCGTTGGTAACTATTGAATCCTTTGGTTCTTTCAAACCATCAGCTGCAGTTTGTACAGCTGGAACATTTCCAGTTCTACATAACTGACCTTGCCTCGAGCTTGTTCGGATTTTGCTTTTAGACATAGGCCGGACAACCCCAAATCTTAACTAACTTAAGATATGGGCTCTTTCCTTTCCATATCACATATGAAGTGGTAGGCAACTGATTTGATTGGAACCCTATTCAATAGGTATGCAACTTCATAAGTGCATAACTCCCAAAAAGGAAATAGGAAACTCAGTAGTACTCATCATAGAGCACACCATATCACATAGGGTGCTATTGCTCCGCCCCGATATACCATCGTGCTATGGTGTATACGGAGGAGTAATGCTGAGAGAGAATCTCATTCTCCTTTAGAATAGTCCAGGATTTTCGTGCTTAAGTATTCTCCTCCCTGATCACATCAAAGGACATAATACTTATACCCTTATTTTGGTTCTCTACTTCTAACTTATATTCTGTGAATATCTCAAAAGTTTCGGACTTGTGTTTCAACAGGAACATATGTCTGAATCTTGAGAGATTATCAGAGAATGTAATGAAGTACAAAGAACCGGTCTTGGCATGTGTAGACAGGGGACCTTTATACATCAACATGTATCATCCCAAAAGTTCACTAACTCTTTCTCTGTTTCCAATAAACAGAGCTGGTGTCATTATATCTTTGTGACATGACTGGCAAGTTTCACAAGATGTAAATTCAAACTGATTTAAATATGCATCTATATGTAACTTCAGCTAGTCGGGTCGCATTGATATGACCAAGTCTACAATACCTTAAGAAGGATTCGTTCATTTCTGAACTCTTCAATACCTTAAGAAGGATTCGTTCATTTCTGAACTCTTCCTCTTGTGTGTGTTCTGTATACTAAAAACTGTAGTTTGATTTAGAACATCAATGCTTTTAGATAACGTACCTGAACCGATAAACTTTTGATATAGGAAATGTTCCTCCATAGCTCCGCGTTGACATCCCTTCGCTGCGATCATCGGATCCGGGACTCTCGCAGTGGTTTTGTCGAAGAAATGATCGGGCTAGGTCGTCGACTTCGATGTCGAAGATGATCTACGTCGAGGCAACACAAGATCAAGCTCCAACTTCACCAAGTCATGAAACTTGTGAAGAAAACACCCTATACTACTTGGCAAGTGGTAGATGATGAAGAAATAGGAAGTGGGTTCACTTTAGAATTGGATTTCTCACTCTTTTTCTCAAGTTGCCATTAATGGTAGCAAGCTTTTCTTCATTGTTAAAGAAGAAGAAGAAGAAGAAGAAGAAAAGAATTATGATAAGAATAAAAAGAATTATCTTATCATATAGCAACCATAGTTAGGTGTAGAGAATAAACTAAGGTTAGGTTTAATGGTTACTAAGAGACAAAATGGTCAAAGCTTCAAAGCTTCATGAAGTTTCATGAAAGAAACAAAAACTAGCCACCATTTTATTCTTGCCTTAAAATGAATTAATAAAAATAAATATATAAGTAAATCCAAACCTTAACCATTAAGATAACCATGGTTTAATCATACACACTCAAGTTTACATGTATCATCAAACATGATACAAACTAGTGCACAAAACTATATCATATATACAATGTGCACATCAAGTGAGAAAATCTATCTTAAGTGAACCAATACTAGTTAATGTAAAGTAAAATATCAAATATATAATTATACATTAAATCATTAAATCAACACTTGATTTAACGATCCGGCCATATTGTATATGACCGACTAATATCCAATGTATCGACTTATCGAATCAATCCTCGATTCGATAACTAGGTTATATCGCATACAACCATTCGATACATTCATCACGAGAATAGAATACGGTATCACATACACGCATTATTCTCGGTCCCGCACATATCTCATATGATGATAAAATTTTGTATATCAGGTTCGGTATCTAATAACATTCGTTCAGAATCAATGTATTGGTAATACAGGGTGACAGTGACCAACAGACTTGGCTGCAACACTTGCCCCGTTTTCTGTCTCATGAAACCTATCACCCGTTCTCAGTTCTCTACCTTTCTGTAGCCCATGTAACGGATTACATTTGCGGGATCCTGATCCGGTATCTAATACCTAGGACGTAGAGAATACTGAGAAACAGTTCTATGTAATGAACACACCCGAAGAAGATGCATCAGCATGCACTTTCTTCGTTTGGGCGGCATGGGAATCCTGGTAATCCCTAATTTCCTGCTCTGTCTTATAACAATTATAAGTTGGAGCGGGACCAACGTTCCCCAGCTCAGTATAACAAGCGGGTTCGGTCAATATTCCGTATTATTATCTTGATTAAGGCGTGATATGGTCGCTACCTGGAGAGAGAGAGAAGAAAACACTCAGCGTGCGCTCTTGCAAGAATAGATTGGTTATTATTTTATCTAATCAGGATGGCTCCCCCTGTTTTTTTTATCAAATCTTCCTTCAAACCCTAAAAGGAAAGACTAGCCGGGATTAATTACACACTACAAGTTCGCCAATCTTTCAGCCAGGCCAGTGTCAATACTTTGAGGGAGGTCCCCCGTGCTTTCGCACGGACCTAATTAATGTAAACCTCGTTTTCCCAGAGGCGTAACCTCGTTAACACCTTTCTAGACACCTACTAGATCGGCTAATTGTAATGTGTAAAACTCTTCCAGGAGTAACAATTACTCGCAGTGGGTATCGGGATCCAACTATCTCATAGAAGGTATGCAATCTCATTGCAAATTTCAACACTTGAAATTCCCGATAATTTTACCCCTAGCGTCTTATGACCTTGACGCAGGCCAACAAACCATAGTGCGCTAGTCAAGTTCAACCCGTCATTTCCTGATTGAATTAAACCCACCCGCACGACCCTTGACGCAGGCCAACAAAGTCGCACGACTACCCTAATCCAATCTGCATCATATGCATAAGTAGATAAATACTAGTTAGCTACCGCACACTACGCCTTGACGCAGGCCAACAAACGTAGCACGAATACTAATTACTACTTATCTGAAATGACGGAGGGCTACGACAGGTTTTTCTGAAAACCTATTGCGTAATGAACTTGATATCGTTGTAGAATCAAATGATTTTAAAATGGAGTGTTTTTGAGACTTTTCTAGTTTTGCTAAAGGGGTCACTCCCGGTGAAGGGATCGTCGGCCCTTTCCTCGTTGAATGAGATGCGGGATATATCATATATATCACTGTGCAAAGCAGAAACTATAGAAGCTATCAAAAGACAATCCGAGTGTGTAGCATCAGCCAGTTATTGCTAAAGGGGTCACCCCGGTGAAGGGATCGTCGGCCCTTTCCTCATCGAATAAGGTGCAGGATATATCATATATACCGCCGTGCAAAGCAAGAACTGTAGCTACCTGTTTTATTTTTGAAATTCGATTCCACAACATCTTTTGGTTTCTTTTACTTTCATTAATCACATTAATGAAGTCCCATCATTTAAGTACCTAAACATCACAGATAAATACGACGTACACTTATGCCATCCGCATTCGCCTCGATGTCCCCTCGTGCACCGTTAGGTTAGGTAACTAACGGCAGGGCAGGGCAGGGCTAGCGCGGGTGTAAAACATAAGTAACGCCTATATAATATATCATATATACTATATACTGTATCTATCACAGAATATCACATGATCACATCACAGATATCGCAGCAGAAGAATCATATGAAACATTGGATATACTAGGACGTCCGTGTTTTCAATACGAGCCAGTATAAAACACGGATTTCACGGTCGTGATGAATAGCCAAACCCACACCCCAAGACCCCTACGAGAGCGGCAAGCAACCCTACCAATTCTAGAGTTAGGAGACCCGGACTCGACTCCTCGAGTTGGTCTCCCACTGGACTCCAGAACCCGGTTACTTGTGCCCTCCTCCTTAGGTATATCCTAGTGCGGAAAAGTAAATAATATACAAAGGGTGACATCTTCCGCAACCTGGAAGTGCCCCAATAAAAGAATATTACAAACAAGTTTTTACATGAATGAAAATGAAAAACACTCATCTCACATAAAAACCCCCGGCTATTCAAACACGACGATCCAATATAACATATCCAGCAACACATAACATCACATGTCATCAACGTAAGTAAATATGCGCATCCCAATTGTCGTTGACATATAGCAACGAAACCGGCGATATCACATATTACACTTACGGTCACAGAAAAGAAAGTGTAAAACTACAACAGTTGGAATCCGCAACCTGCATAGACATCGCATGCCTAAACCAATGGATTCCTTAGACATCGCATGCCTAACAATTATAAACCCCGCATTTTAGTCTCATTATCGAAAACACTTTTCAATATCAAGTCGGGCAATTCAACAAGATTCCCGACATCCTGATCGAATGCTCGTCGCAAACTTTAGTAGGCGGCCGCACCCCCGATACCGTCGATGAAGTGTACCAAGGTGGAACACCGCTACCGCGAGCACCCGGACGGATGCTTTCGGCGACGGGGTTCTCCTACAGTCACTTGGTCGGGGCTAAGGGGTGTAGCTGTCTATTAAGTTTATCCGGCGAGTATCCGCGTACACTACGTGATTGCGACGGACTTTTGATCGCATCAAAATTCCGTGGCAACCGATCAAGTGAGACTAAACTGCTATGTTTATAACATTCATTCAGTTATCTCATAACTACATGTGGATTCCAAATATTGTATCACATTCCAGATAAAATAGAAAATGTTAAACTTTCCGATCGAATATTCAAACACCCAAGTTTTTCCGAAACAGCTCAACACATGAAATAAGTTTAAAAACATTCACTTCATGCCTCAGTACCAACGGTCCAGCCGTAGAAGGGTCAAGCCAACGCCTCACATATGGCACGCCGTACTGCCCCAAACCCTAAGGTTTAAAGGGCAGTTCAAGACGGTCATATAATCGAGTTAAGGTTTGTTGTCTTCTAGAGAGACCATCGCGTTACTTGCACTACTTAGAACGTCATTAAACTACGGAAAAATCCAACACTTGGAAATTTTCCGGCAAGGGAAAAATTGGGTATTTATATCCGGTCGAACTTTTTAACAGTTTCTAAAATATCCGGAAAAACACATAGATAAAGTTTGACAATCCGATCGAATCTACGAACTCCCAATACAACCCAAAATACTCAACTCTTGAGTAAATATTAAAAATTCCTAGAAAATTCAGCACTTTCAGATAGACATTACTGTGCAAAAATTATTAAATCATGGGACTATATGGCCGCGGAACCGCCGCCTGAACCAGGCTCTTGCCGCGGTTCCGCGGCGGATTAGTGGAATCAGACGGTCGTTTTGCACAGTAACCCTTATAAAACCCTGCTGATTTTTCTGCATATTTTTAATATGGAAAAAACCCAGTATTCAAAAATTGTACAGAGAGCAATTTTGCAGTAGGGTTTCGGTTCGATCGGACTTCTAACTTCGTCTACGCATCGCCTAAGGCTCTAGCTAGGCTCTGATACCATTGTAGGGTTCCTAGGCACTCTAAAGAGGTCTCACAAGGCATCAACCATGCCCAATTCAAAATTTTCCGGTGCCGAGAAACCCTAATGCGATCGTTAACTAG
This sequence comes from Agapanthus africanus, assembly GCA_030015575.1. Classification (NCBI taxonomy): domain Eukaryota; kingdom Viridiplantae; phylum Streptophyta; class Magnoliopsida; order Asparagales; family Amaryllidaceae; genus Agapanthus; species Agapanthus africanus. The sequence goes on along the minus strand of CM057350.1, from coordinate 51,446,081 downwards.
AGTTTAGGCGAAACAACAAGCTACTAAACTACTTTAGTGCTAAAGGAAAGTGACTACAACCTTTGTAGATCCGGTCCTCCACCTCCATAGCTCCGTGTTGACGTCCCTCCGCTGTGATCATCGGATCCCGGACTCTAGTAATGGTTTCGTCGAAGAAATGATCGGGCTAGGTCGTCGACTTTGATGCCGAAGATGATCTACGTCGAGGCAACACAAGATCAAGCTCCAACTTCACCAAGCCATGAAACTTGTGAAGAAAACACCCTATACTACATGGCAAGTGGTAGACGATGAAGAAATAGGAAGTGGGTTCACTTTGGATTTGGATTTCTCACTTGTTATCTCAAGTCACCATTGAAGCTAGCAAGCTTCTTTCTTCTTGAAGAAGAAGAAGAAGAAGAAAAAGAATATGATAAGATTATCCAATAATAGGAAAAATAAGTGATTCTTATCATATCCCAACCATGGTCAAGTGTAGAGAATAAACTAGGGTTAGGTTTAATGGTTAGGTTTAAGGAATAAAACAAAATGGTCAAAGCTTTTTCAAACCTTCATGAAGCTTCAACAAAATCCAAAGAAAGCTACCATTTTATCTTAAGCCAAAATGAAATAAATAAATAAAGCAAATGAAACCCTAACCATTAACTAACCATGGTTTAATCAAACATACACCCAAGTCTGCATGTATCATCAAACGTGATACAAACTAGTGCACAAAATTATATCATATATACAATGTGCACTTCAAGTGAGAAAATCCATCTAAAGTGAACAGATACTAGTTAATGCAAAGTAATATATCAAATATATAATTATACATTAAATCATTAAATCAACACTTGATTTAATGATCTGGTCATATCGTATATGACCGGCTAATATCCGATGTATCGACTTATCGAATCAATCCTCGATTCGATAACTAGGTTATATCGCATACAACCAATCGATACATTCATCGCGAGAATATAATACGGTATCACATACACGCATTATTCTCGGTCCCGCACATATCTCATATGCGCTCCTATTTTGTTTCGCTTGAGCCAGGAAACCTCTGTGTAGGACTCTAAAGACTCGTCAATACGCCGGCAGCAGGTGATGATCATATCAAACACCCACAAGCTGCAAGCGGTCTGCTAAACGTAACAGCCACCCGGGTATTGAGCGATCAGAAGATCGACGAGCAAGCCCGCTTATACTTCTGTGAATCCAACCAGTAACACTTACCGTACAGTCCGGTCTGTTCGTCTGACATGTCGCATATCTTGCCTAGAGGTGGTAAACGTCAGACCCCAATAGCTCGATAAGTTGTGTCGATATGAGGTCTATAACAGTTCGAGAAACTACAGGTAACACTTACCAGTAAATCTCAGCAACCCTGGCCAGGGATTTCCGGTTATAGCTAATCGAACACAGCGCAACATCAACTCCCTATACCGGGAGAGACGAATCCCCTCCTATCGCTCATTGCCTCCATATGATTCGGGACTGTACCCAAAAACCACCGTTTTGCACGCCCTCTTGGACGTGATAAGGTGGAAATCAAAGCACAGTGGGAATCACACAAGACTCTATGACGATCTTGGGTCAACAGACTACTCTGTACCAGTGTCACCAGAGAACTGCCATCTGACGTAAGGTATAATACCATCTGGGAGTTCTCGGCGAGTCCGTCCAGTGTACCCAGTCTCCACTGAGCACCCGTATATCATCTCTGATGTCAAACACCAATGGATATGGGATCATCCATCGCCCATCTGTATGGGTCGAGAAGGTATACGCTAGTCTACTCTGGTATATCGATGCCCCGTCTCGATACACCCACGACTAGGGACCTTGAAGGATGTACTTATAGACTACCATGTCCCCACTAGTATGATCCGCATCACAGTCCAGGTAGTCAAGTACACATCCTAAGGGCTTTACCAACATGTAACAGAGAGACAATCAGTGTACACGTTAAGCTAAAGAGCAACCAGATAGCATACTATCATGTCGAACAAGAAAGTCCTCCCTATATATGTCCAAGCATCCACTACAATATACATCCTATGTATAGGAAAGGCCTCTAGGGCATACATATAACTAACACTTACAAGGTCGAGAGGACCTTGCAAGTGTTTTTTAACGAGATTGCACCTTTTCGGGTTTTCATATAATCACCGGTAGCTTTGCTGTTTTTACTCACGGAGCCCTTTTGGGTTTTCATCCCTTCCCATTTTGCTTGTGGACGTACCGTTCACAAAATCGGCCTAAGGATTCTGCGGGTTTGCAGTAGTTTAAAGATGTTTCGGTCAGTAGTTAGTTTTAAGACATTCGGTCCATTGCTAGTTTAGGGACATTTCGGTCCGTTATTAGTTTAGGGACGTTTCGGTCCATCGCAAGTTTTCGAGACGAGGTTTCGTCAGATGCTACTTATAGAGTTTGGGCTTGGGAAGATAGCGAGCGGACATAGGCATCGTCATCTATCGTTGACCTAGGCCGTGACTCGTCAGGCATAGTATTTTTTCAAGAACCGGCAGTTTATTGGCCTGAAGGGTCTTTCGCCATGCATATCCATGAGCAAGTAAGCCCCACCTTAGTAGACCTTTTCTATGATGTACGGGCCTTCATAATTCGGCTTGAATTTCCCCCATTTGGTACGATTGGGGATCATAGGTCTCTTGACCACTAGCACGAGTTCGCCATGGCGGAATGTTCTCGGCCTAGTCAATCTTTCGTATGAGCGCGTCATCTTTGCTTTGTAAGCCTCCAAGTTTTGCTGCGCCATAAGACGAGTTTCATCGAGGGCATCGAGCTCCTCAAGCCGAAGATGAGCATTCTCTTCGTCTGTTAGCTCGTAATGGACCACCACTCATAGAGAGGGTAGCTCTATCTCCAAGGGAAGTACTGCTTCACCGCCGAATACTAATGCATACGGCGTTGTGTTTGTGGCCGTTTTGAACGTGGTCCGATATGCCCAGAGAGCTTCATGCAGTCTCTCGTTCCAGTCCTTCTTATTTCGGGACACCATCTTCTTTATGATCTTTGTCAAGGTCTTGTTGAAAGCCTCAGCTAGACCATCAGCTTGGGGATTATAGACCGAAGAGTATCTCCAGTCTATATTATGCTGCTGTGCGAAGCGGCTGATTTTGTGACTTCTGTAGGCTGGCCCGATATCGGAGATAATCCGTCGCGGAGTGCCGAACCGATATATGACGTGTGTCTTGAAGAAATGGAGGATATTCTCTGTCTTCACTTCTCTTAGCGGTACTGCTTCTGCCCACTTAGAGAAGTAATCGGTTTTCGTCAATATGAACCGATGTCCTCTAGATGATGCTGGTTCGATGAGCCCAATTATGTTGGTTCCCCACATTTCGAACGGCCAGCTCGCCACCGTTGGGTGTAGCGGGTTTGGATGCTGGTGGATGAAGTCTCCATGAATTTGGTACGAATGGTATTGCTTCGCGTATTCAAGGTAGTCTCGAATCATCGTGGGCTAATAGTAGCCCATTCTTTTGATCTTCAGCTTCATCTTTGGCTCGGCTTGATGGGAATCACAGAGTCCGTCATGAGTTTCTTGGAAGACACTCCTTGCTTCTTCCGGTCCCAGGCATCTTAGCCACAGGGAGTCGAACGATCTCTTATACAGCGTGTCATTGACGAAGGAAAAGACAGAGCTCGTTTCATGAGCTAATGTCTCGAGGATGCATCTTCAGGTGTTCGACGGGATTTGAAGTAGTCTATAAAGACTTCTCTCCAATCTTTGGCCTTTTCCTGGTCCTCTATTTGTAGGGCTGTTTGCTTGGTCGCTTCCTTTTCTTTGGACGACTCCGGAGATATTTGTTAGTTATATGTATGCCCTAGAGGCCATTACTGTACATACGATGTATATTGTAGTGGATGCTTGGACATATATAGGGAGGACTTTCTTGCTCGACATGATAGTACGCTATCTGGTTGCTCTTTATCTTAACATGTACTCTGATTGTCTCTATGTTACATGTTGATAAAGCTCTTAGGATGAGTACTTGACTACCAAGACTATGATGCGGATCATACTAGTGGGGACAGTATAGTCACCAAGTACATCCTTCAAATGTTCCTAGTGTTGGGTTTATCTAGCACCCTATGTAGAGTTTGGAAGCATCACATGTCTCAAAGTTCAAGTTTTTATGGTGCTAAGCAAGCATACATGGGATCAATCCTAGAAAATTAGGGTTTCTAAATGTTAAAGGCAATAAAGACTAGGGTTTCGAGACTACAACCTTTGTAGCTCCCTTCGCTAGACTCTTTGGCCTCTTGGGTGTTGGAGGAAGGTCCTCTTGAAGTCTTCTCGCGTCCACGACGATCCACCCGAAGTTCCTAGTCCAAGCTTGCAACTTCACTTTTTAAGATGAGAAATGAAGAGAACACTCTAAACAAGTTGCCTAAACTTATGTAGAATGATATTGTGGTTATGATTCTCACTTCAAAAACCTTTCTTGATGTGTGTTTTGCTCACTAGAAGAAACTAGAGAGCAAAAGAAGAAGGAGGAGGAAGATGATGGCTTTTCTTTTGAAGAAGAGAAAAATTAACCATTGAAAAGAAATGAAATATATCTATATATATTTTATTTCTTCTCATCTCAAACCATGGTTAAATGTTTGAGTTATTATTTAATTAGGGTTTAAAACATAGAAGGAAAGTTTAATCCAAGGTTAAGGGTAGGTGAGGATGGTTAGGTTAAAGAAGAATGTAGAAGCAAGTCAAGAATTATCCTTTCCTTTTCTATTTTGTTTTAAACACAAAATCAAATAATAATCCATCTATTTATCCATGGTGTGAGTCTTATATTGCCACCATTTTCCATGTGTAATCAACCATGATAGATGGTGTATGAATGTATGTATGTATGCACATCCATATGTGCATGAAACTAAAAGAAAGATAGAAAAACATACATGCATGCATACATCCATCATATATAAGAAAATGTTTTAAGTGAGAAAACTAATGGTTAAATGATAAATCAACACTTGATTTATCAATCCGGCCATATCATATATGACCCCACCAAAAGCAAGCCGCCCGATCAATATTCGGTATCCCATACACGCATTTTAATCGGGTCCATGCGCATATCGCATACGCGCACCACAACGTTTCGCCTGGACTAGGTAACTCCTTTATGGGACTCTAAAACTCGTCAATACGCCGGCAGTGGGTGATGATCATATCAAGCACCCCCAAGCCGCAAGCGGTCAGCTAAACGTAACGGCCACCCGGGTATTGAGCGATCAGAAGAAAACAAGCGAACCTGCTACAACTCTCGTCTAGCCAACCGGCAACACTACCGTACAGTCCGGTCTCTTCATCAGATATGCTGCATATCAAGCCTAGGGATGGTCACGTCGACCCCAATAACTCAATAAGTCGTGCCTGTGAATGGTCTATAACAGATCGAGAAACTACTGATAACACTTATCAGCAAATCTCAGCAGCCCTGGCCAGGGACTTACTGATATAACCAGTCGGGCACAGCATAGCATCAACTCCCAATACCGGGAGATACGAAACCCCTCCTATCGCTTATTGCCTTCGTGTGTCTCGGGACTGTACCCAACGGCCACCTGTTTGCACGACTCAGTAGAGCCGTGGTAGGATGGCAATCAAAGTACAGTGGGAGAACACACAAGACTCTATGACGATCTCGGGTCTACAGACTAACCTGTACCAGTGTCACCTGAGAACTGCTATCCGACGATAGATATAATTCCATATAGGAGTTCTCGGTGAGTCCGTCCAGTGTACCCAGTCACCACTGAGCACCCGTATATGATCTTGATGTCAAACATCGATGAATGTGGGAACATTCATCGCCCATCGTATGGGTCCAGTATCATATACGCTAGTCTACTCTGGTATATCAATGCCCCATCTCGATATACCTACGACTAGGGACTTTCCAGGATATGCTTATAGACTACAGATGTCCCACTAGTATGATCTCCATCATAATCACAGCAGTCAAGCCGATATCCTCAGGGCTTTATCAGCATGTATGAATGAATAAAAGCATGATCAAATTAACATGTCAGATAAAGAAGAACCAGATAGCATACTATCATGTCGAGCAAGAATGTATACTGAATATATATACATGTTAGATACATCCACTATCATATAATGGCCTCTAGGGCATACATATATCCAACAATCTCCCACTTGCACAAAGGCCAGTTATTGGCGTATCTCATACCCAACATCTCAAAAAGTCGCTCATGCTGCGGCTGAGGGAGGGCCTTGGTGAATGGATCCGCGGCGTTATTCTTTGTGTCTATTCTCCTAATCTCGATCTCGCGGCGATCTACAATCTCCCGGATCAAATGAAAACGCCTCAGGATGTGTCTGGACCGCTGATGGGATCTGGGCTCTTTGGCTAACGCCATAGCCCTATTATTATCACAATACAAAGGTATTGGATCAATAATGGTTGGAACTACTCCTAGCTCCGAGACGAACTTCTTCATCCAGACGGCTTCCTTGGTGGCATCATTTGCAGCAATGTACTCAGCTTCCATCGTAGAGTCTGCAACGGTATCTTGTTTGGAACTCTTCCAACTCACCGCCCCTCCATTGAGGGTAAATACAAACCTAGAGATAGATTTGCTGTCGTCCTTATCGCTCTGGAAGCTCGAATCGGTAAAGGCCTCCATTTGGAGATCTCCATTACCATACACCAAGAACAATTCTTTAGTCCTTCGTAAGTACTTAAGAATGTTCTTCACAACTGTCCAGTGATTCTCCCCTGGGTTAGATTGATACCTGCTTACAACACTAAGTGCGTAAGCTACATCTGGGCGTGTACATAACATCGCATACATTATAGATCCTACTGCCGAAGCATAGGGTATAACACTCATGCGAGCTCTCTCTTCATCGGTCTTTGGACAAGAATCCTTGGAGAGAGTGACCCCATGGCAAGCGGGTAAGGCACCCCGCTTGGAGTCTTCCATACTAAACCTTTTTAGGATGGTGTCAATGTACCTGGTTTGGGACAATCCCAATAACCTTTTGGATCTATCCCTATAGATCCTTATGCCCAGAATGTATGTGGCATCACCCAGGTCCTTCATGGAGAACCTTAGTGATAAGAAAGATTTGACCGACTGTAGCATAGGAATATCATTTCCTATCAGAAGAATGTCGCCCACGTACAATACGAGGAATGTGACAGCTCTCCCTACAGCCTTCTTATAAACACAAGGTTTATCTGGATTTTTGATGAAATCAAACTCTTTGATGACATCATCGAAACAGATGTTCCAACTCCGTGATGCCTGCTTTAACCCATATATGGATTTAAGCAATTTACATGCTTTCCCGCTGCTCCCACTGTCAATGAAGCCCTCTGGCTGATCCATATAAACGCATTCTTCTAAATTTCCATTTAGAAATGCGGTTTTAACGTCCATCAGCCAGATTTCATAGTCGTAGTGAGCAGCAATAGCAAGTAGGATCCGAATGGATTTAAGCATGGCTACGGGAGAAAAGGTCTCGTCATAGTCCAAACCTGGTCTTTGACGAAAACCCTTCGTCACAAGTCTTGCCTTATAGGTCTCCACCTGCCCATCTACACCAATCTTTCTTTTAAAGATCCATTTGCACCCCACAGGTTTTACCCCAGGGGGTACAATGTCCAAAGTCCATACTTTGTTGGTGTACATAGACTCCATTTCAGATCTCATGGCATCCAGCCACTTCACAGAGTCTCTACTCGTGATAGCCTGCTGAAAACTGGTAGGATCATCATCATTCATGATGCAGTCTTCTCCGTTACCATCAATGGGGAAACCGTAGTACCTCTCCGGTGGGCGAGAAGTCCTACCAGACCTACGGAGTGGCCGAGGTTCCTCAGTTTCTGTTGCAACAGCCGGTTCAACCAAATCGTCATTTGTAGTTTGTGTTTCTAGAACCTCTTCTAGATCCACCACCTTGCCATCATTTTTATCTGTGAAAAACTCTTTTTCTAAGAATATTGCATACTGAGAAACAAACACTTTTTGTTCCTCTTTGTGGTAGAATAGATATCCATAAGAATTCTTTGGATATCCCACAAAGTTATACATGACTGACCGTGTCTCGAGTTTGTCCAGATTCTGCTTTTTAACATAGGCCGGGAAACCCCAAATCTTAATTCTCTTAAGAGATGGTCTCTTCCCATGCCATATCTCATATGGCGTGGTAGACACGGTTTTGGTTGGAACCCTGTTTAGTAGAAACGCTGCAGTCTCCAATGCATGCCCCCAAAACGAGACTGGTAACTCAGCGTCACTCATCATGGACCGGACCATATCTAATAGGGTCATATTCCGTCGTTCTGACACACCGTTGTGCTGTGGTGTGTAAGGAGGAGTGAGTTGAGAGAGAATCCCATTCTCTTTTAGGAAGTTTGCAAATTCTGTACTGAGATACTCACCACCTCGATCTGATCGAAGCATCTTGATACTCAAGTCAGTTTGTTTTTCTACTTCTTGTTTATATTCAATGAATTTCTCGAAAGCTTCGGACTTGTGCTTTAATAAAAATACATGACCGAATCTTGAGAAATCGTCAGTGAATGTAATGAAGTATGAAAAACCGCCTCTAGCCTGTGTAGACATTGGCCCACATACATCACTATGTATGAGGCCTAGGAGCTCAGTAGCTCTTTCTCCGTGTCCGGTAAACTGAGTTTTGGTCATTTTACCCTTGATACAAGACTGGCAAGTCGCATAAGATTTATATTCAAAAGAGTTTAAATATCCATCTTTGTGTAACTTGTTTAGTCTTGTTTCGTTAATATGACCAAGTCTACAGTGCCAAAGAAAAGCTTCATTTAATTCTGAAAGTTTTCTTTTATTAGTGTGTTGTATACTGAAAACTGTGTGTTGATTTAGGACATATATTCTGTTATTAAGCGTACCATACCCAACCAACATTTGATTCAGGTGAATGTTCATAACATTGTTCTGCAATACAAAATTATATCCTTCATTGTCCAACAAAGAAACGGATATTATATTACAAAGCATACTTGGTACAAAATAATATGGATTCAAAACCAAAATACATCCAGATGGCAACCCCAAGTGATACTCTCCCACTGCGACTGTATGTACATTGGAACCATTTCCAACGCGGAGAGTATGGTCACCTGTCTTCAAAACTTTGCTATTTCTCAGCCCCTGCATAGAATTGCAAATGTGAGAACCTGAACCGGTATCCAATACCCAGGAAGCAGAGTTTATTGAAAAACAGTTTTCTGTTACAAACGCACCTGAAGCAGAAGCATCACCATACTTCTTCTTAAGACTTAAGTACTCCGTGCAGTTGCGCTTCCAATGTCCTGTCTTGTGGCAATGAAAACATTCTCCTTTCCCCGAGTCTCCAGATTTGGACTTTTCCTTTCCCTTCACCTTTTTAACTCCACCCTTAGGATTAGTGGGCTTCTTCTTTTTCTTTCCCTTGGCTTTAGCTTTCGGACGAGAAGAGGAAGACTGTCCAACAGTCATAACGGGAGTTTTTGCTGACTTCATAGTGCTCTCTGCACTCCTTAACATGTTAAGGAGTTCAGGGAGTTCCTTCTCCATGCCATGCATGTTGAAGTTCACTATGAACTGAGCAAAGGTGGAGGGGAGAGACTGCAGAATAATATCTATATATTGTTCATTGTTCATCGTCCATCCAAGGTCCTCAAGCTCTTCTATAAGAGCTATCATCTTCAGAACATGGTCTCCTACTGGTGTGCCAGGGGCCATTCGCATCTAAAACAATTTCTTTGATGCTTCGTATCGTAATACGCGGGATTGCTCTCCATACAACTCCTTTGTATGGAGCAATATGGCGTGTATGTCCATATTCTCGTGCTGCTTTTGATGTGTAGTGTCCATCGATGCAAGCGCGAGGCATTTGGCCGTGGCACAGTGTTCAGTTGATAAAACCGCACATTTAATATGACATTTTTTCTACTATTATTATATAATAAAAGGTGTTTATTATAATATATGATACATATGAGGGTTTATCTGTAAAAATACTATTTTCATATGTTTATATATTATAAATAACATTTTTTAGGAAAAAGTAAGCATATGATATCCATGTAACATTTGGCCCATTTAAATATGCTTACCTTATTAAATACCTTTGACCAATTCTTAATGGTTAAGTTAATATCTCAATATAACAAACTCTACTAAATATTATTTGTTGAGATATTGTGCAGAATTTGCAGGACTAAAATCAAGAAAATCAAAGTTGGCAAATCAAATCTACCAAAGATATTCAAGAAACTAATTCTGGTAGAAATGTAGAAAAGATTTTCAAAGTTTAGATACTCAAAATATTACCAAGTGTTACAGATATGAAGCTACAAAAATTAGAGGCCATGATCTCACCAAAAGGGGGTGGATCCGCGGCCAAACCTATCCAATGGCCGCGGATCCGCCGCAAGTCTAGGGAGTTAGAGTGCAATATTTTTTAGGGTGAATCAAATCTATATTTTACCAAGTTTTCAACAATAAGATTCTGGCTTTGCACTATAAAAGGGCACCGAGAGCCTCTTGGAAAAGTCATCAAGCCGAAGAGATCACGAAGCCCCAGACGCTCACGCATCCAGGCTGATCATCGACTGTTCGACTACCTCCTTAGGAAAGATCGAGAAGCAACTAGTTTGTAATCATTTTCTACGGATTAAAGTGTAGTTTGTTCAAGTCGATTAATAAAGGTAGTTATTTCATTTAATTGTTTTTGGATTTTACATTATGTTTTCCCTCTCTGTCTTTTCATCTTCTTCTCCCAACATGCGCGAGTAATTCTCCGCTTGTTAGGGTTCGTAGGATTAGGGTAGGCTAATGGACGATGAAAATAACTAAACCCTTTTTAAGTCCTATAAAGATTAGGAACTTTATCAAAAGAATCATTAACATCCTAATCGGGCGCGCTAGCAATTCTTTGCTAGTTCCGACCGCGATTAGAGATTAGATTAATGATTGTTTTGGTAAAGGCTAGATATGAACGAAGTTCCGTGTCGAGATAAGGGTTAAGAGTGGGATTCCTTTTCCCTCCAGAAACCCTAATCTACACGCATCACCGTCGTTCTAGTTCTAAATCTATTAATGGATAAAAATGGTAACTTTTAATTAATCGTTCATAACTACTAAATCCTAATGAACCCTACAAGCCCTCTTATTATATTAATTACATCTTTAAAATAATCTAGATCTATATTTTACATTCTTGTTTAACGTAGATCTAGAAACCATTCTATAAAATTCTTTATCCCTCCTCTCTTTCTCAACACATCTAAAGTAAGAATAGAAGGTTCCACGTTTCCCAGAGGACGACCCGTACTCATCTCGGTCTAGCTATGTGCGACACCGTTATTGATTGCGGTTAACAACTACAAACACTCTTTCGTGTCAATCAAATGGCGCCGTTGTCGGGGATACGTGCGTAATTTTTTATTTTTACTATTTGTGTTGAATTCTTAGACGAGTCATATCATTATTAAAACAAAACTGCAAATTGTATATTTAACGATTATTGTGTGAACTTTTGCGAGGAAATCTGGAGTCACGGACTTGAGGAAACAGGAGATCTAGGGTTTCACATTTCTCTGGTATCTTTCTTAACTCCTTCTCTCTCCTCTCAAATCCAATAAAATCTATTTTCTGCAGGATTCTTTGCAAAATTGCGCCGCTAAAAAAAATCTTTTTGCAAAAGTTTTGTGATTGGTTTTGTTTTGCATATTTCAATACGGACTTTAAGGGGCAAAGACCAAATCAAGATTAGGTGGGGATTTCATCACCCTTCCTAAGCCCCACAAATCACAAACTGAGCATATAGATCAACCCTTCATTAATTTAAAAAATATCTAGATCAAACAAGTTCCGTCATATGCGAAAATCTTAAAGGACTTATGCACTAGGAAGAGAAAAGTTCAAGTACCTAAAAAAGTTTTCCTTGCGGGTAATGTGAGCACTGCTTTTACACAACAACTACCCAAGAAACGAAAGGATCCCGGAAGTCCTACAATTTCTATTTCCATTGGGGGTAAAAATATTAATCGTGCTCTACTCGATCTAGGTGCTAGTGTTAACTTGCTTCCGTATTCGGTTTATGAGCAATTAGGGATCGGAGGGTTAAAACCAGCGCATTGCACTCTTCAAATGGCCGATCGATCTATCACCCAACCAAGGGGTGAGCTAGAGGATGTGTTAATCAAAGTCGGGGAATTCATATTCCCCGTGGACTTTATTGTTTTAGATACACAACCTGTAGCAAACCCACGCAATCAAATCCCGGTGATACTCGGTCGACCCTTTTTGGCTACTTCCAACGCAGTAATCAATTGTAGAAACGGCTCTATGACTCTATCCTTTGGAAAGAAGTCAATTGAGCTTAACATTTACAAGTTGGGAAGTGAACCCTCCGAACCCTATGCTCATGTGTGTTCTGTCGAATTAATGGATGTCGACAGCAGCGAATTTGATCAACCTCATGATACAGACTCTTTTCACCCAACCATTTACTCTTCCACCGAGTTGTCCGGGTCAACATCTAATGAGGAACCTTATATTGAGTCTGACGATCACCCCATTTTTTCTGATGACATTATTTTTCGGGGTATCGATGAAAGCTTTGAGGAAATTTTCGCTGATGAACTCGCATTTTTACAAGACACGGGTGTTGAGATGAATCAACTCCAAGATAAAGAAATTGGAACTCCACCACCTCTTTTGGACAATCATGATAATGCGAGTAATCCATCATCACTATCACTATGTCGTCTCTCCAAATTAAGACGCAATCCTTTTCCATTACACCTCTTGTCACCTCCCCACTTCCTCTTGTCGAAAGGTGACATATTCTTCCACCAACCTTGGTACTTTATTGATAAAATTTTTGAATGGTTGGTGTTGACCTTCGGTCTTTGCAAAGCTTGGCATTGACCAATAACCTTGACCCCCTCATATGATTTTTAAAAGATTAAAATTGTTTAACTCACGTTTGGGGGAGGGGTGGTATATTTTGGCTCTTGAAAGAAAATGATTTTTACAAAATTGTGAGCCTAAAATAAGTTTGGGGGAGGATTTTCACTTTCATATATTCTTGCCCCCATTAATAATTTCCTCCCAAGTTTACAGGTTTTTGAGCTTAACGGATGACATCAGTGAGGACACTGCTGTAAACAGATTTGGGGGAGGTTTGTGCTTATTTACATATCAATTTGCATCATATTTTGCATAAGCACAACTTTTTCAAAAATTAAAAAAAAAATTATAACAAAAGAGTAGAAAGTGAAAAGTTACATCCAAAAGATAGGAATAGTTTAAGAAAACCAAGAAAATTAGAAGTTTCTTAAACGAACTGGTAATAAGTAGTTATGAGCCGTTGTCCCAAGGGTTAGTAAGATAAAGGAAGTTACTAATCTGAGGATAAAAATAAGTCTGAAAAATAGTTTCTATTCTGGAAGCCAAACATTTGAATGTTGATACCCTACAATATGCACTTACACACGTCTTGAAACTCGGGATAGTAGAGGATACCTTGAAATGCTCTTGTCTAAAAGCCAAAGTATGAAGGAAATGAAAAATAAACAATGAAGAAAATATAAAAATGGTGAAAAGAAAAAATGAACACTGGTTTTGTTATCACCAAGGAAGCAATAAAAAAATATAGCGAGGGTGCCTCTTCACCTAGTGCCCTAAGGCCAACTGGTCTGGGAGTCACTGCTAAGCCTTAGGTGGTGCAAGACGAGGAAAATATTATCACCTAATCAGCAAGCACATAAGTAATCGGTCTGTTAGTACCTCAAGAAGTATTAACGGTCGCATGAAAATGTGTGCACATAAGTAATCGGTCTGTTAGTATCTCAAGAAGTATTAACGGTCGCATGAAAATGTGTGAGCAAATCTTAATATTCATTAAATTAAAAAGTACTAAGGTAGATGGACAAGAGTATGATAGTTTGAATTGAATTCTCTGAGTGTAGGGATGTTCTTTACACACACGTGGGGTTATATGATCAATGTTTGGATAAAAGGTAGGAATGAAGAATAAAGACGATGTTTTATTGAGGGATGATGTGATTTCTAACATTTTTTCATGACTATTAAGATAGGGCTCATGACAACTGAAAAGCTAGTATAGTTGGAAACTCTTCTTTTCAAGGCCTTTCTTTTATGGTTCTTATTTTTATATGTAAATTTCACCATCTTTCTTTTGTTATTGGATTTTATGGGTGTAATCCGCTGAAAAACCTCAGGAGACAACACTCCTCCTACTAGGGACACCTAGAGGTTTAACGGCTTGTTGCACGTGCTCAGTGCAATCGTGTCTGCCTACGAAAGTGTGCTTAGTTTTCTCCTTTCTTTTTCTCCTCTTAAATAAACTAGTTTGCTCGGGACGATCAAAGATAAGTTTGGGGGTATTTGTTCAGTTGATAAAACTGCACATTTAATATGACATTTTTCCTACTATTATTATATAATAAAAGGTGTTTATTATAATATATGATACATATGAGGGTTTATCTGTAAAAATACTATTTTCATGTGTTAATATATTATAAATAACATTTTGTAGGAAAAAGTAAGCATATAATATCCATGTAACATTTGGCCCATTTAAATATGCTTACCTTATTAAATACCTTTGACCAATTCTTAATGGTTAAGTTAATATCTCAATACAACAAACTCTACTAAATATTATTTGTTGAGATATTGTGCAGAATTTGCAGGGCTAAAATCAAGAAAATCAAAGTTGGCAAATCAAATCTACCAAAGATATTCAAGAAACTAATTCTGGTAGAAATGTAGAAAAGATTTTCAAAGTTTAGATACTCAAAAGATTACCAAGTGTTACAGATATGAAGCTACAAAAATTAGAGGCCATGATCTCACCAAAAGGGGGTGGATCCGCGGCCAAACTTATCCAATGGCCGCGGATCCGCCGCAAGTCTAGGGAGTTAGAGTGCAATATTTTTTGGGGTGAATCAAATCTATATTTTACCAAGTTTTCAACAATAAGATTCTGGCTTTGCACTATAAAAGGGCACCGAGAGCTTCTTGGAAAAGTCATCAAGCTGAAGAGATCACGAAGCCCCAGACGCTCACGCATCCAGGCTGATCATCGACTGTTCGACTACCTCCTTAGGAAAGAT
Organism: Agapanthus africanus; assembly: GCA_030015575.1. Lineage (NCBI taxonomy): Eukaryota > Viridiplantae > Streptophyta > Magnoliopsida > Asparagales > Amaryllidaceae > Agapanthus > Agapanthus africanus. Next base: position 51,430,905 of record CM057350.1, on the reverse strand, counting down.
CGAGAAGCAACTAGTTTGTAATCATTTTCTACGGATTAAAGTGTAGTTTGTTCAAGTCGATTAATAAAGGTAGTTATTTCATTTAATTGTTTTTGCATTTTACATTATGTTTTCCCTCTCTGTCTTTTCATCTTCTTCTCCCAACATGCGCGAGTAATTCTCCGCTTGCTATGGTTCACAGGATTAGGGTAGGCTAATGGACGATGAAAATAACTAAACCCTTTTTAAGTCCTATAAAGATTAGGAACTTTATCAAAAGAATCATTAACATCCTAATCGGGCGCGCTAGTAATTCTTTGCTAGTTCCGACCGCGATTAAAGATTAGATTAATGATTGTTTTGGTAAAGGATAGATATGAACGAAGTTCCGTGTCGAGATAAGGGTTAAGAGCGGGATTCCTTTTCCCTCCAGAAACCCTAATCTACATGCATCACCGTCGTTCTAGTTCTAAATCTATTAATGGATAAAAATGGTAACTTTTAATTAATCGTCCATAACTACTAAATCCTAATGAACCCTACAAGCCCTCTTATTATATTAATTACATCTTTAAAATAATCTAGATCTATATTTTACATTCTTGTTTAACGTAGATCTAGAAACCATTCTATAAAATTCTTTATCCCTCCTCTCTTTCTCAACACATCTAAAGTAAGAATAGAAGGTTCCACGTTTCCCAGAGGACGACCCGTACTCATCTCGGTCTAGCTACGTGCGACACCGTTATTGATTGCGGTTAACAACTACAAACACTCTTTCGTGTCAATCACACAGTCTGCATCCCATGTCTTGCGGACTTCAATATCCGCAACTGAGGATTTTGGGCCTGGGACGGGCGGGGCTGGAGCCGTGAGGACATATGATACCTTATCATATGTCAAGGCAATGTTCATATTCCTCAGCCAGTCTTTATAATTGGTCCCATTCAGTTTGTTTTTATCTAATAAAAGCTTGAGTCCAGTCATGGGTCTCTGCCATTAAGAGAGAGAAAAGAATACACTCAGTGAAAGCTCTTGCATAGATCAGATTGGTTATTATCTTGTCTAATCGATGTCTCCCACTGCTTTAATCAAGTTTTTCTTTCAAACCTTAAAAAGAAAACTAGCCAGGATTAATTACAGTCTACAACTTCGCTAACCGTTCAGCCAGGCCAGTGTCGGTACTTGAGGGAGGTTCCCCGTGCTTTCGCATGGACCTAATTAAAGTAAACCTCGTTTTCCCAGAGGCGGAGCCCCGTTAACACCTTTCTAGACACCTAATGAGTTAGCTAATTATAAACTATAAAACTCTCCTAGGAGCAACTATTGCCCACAGTGGGATCGGGATCCAACCATCATATGGAAGGTATGCAATCTCATTGCAAATCTCAACACTTGAAATTCCCGATATGATTTTTACCCCTAGTACTTATGACCTTAACTATGGTCAATAAATCATAAGTACCAGTCAAGTTCTACCCGTCATTTCTTGATCAATTAGACCCACCCATATGACCCTTAACTATGGTCAACAAAGTCGTATGAATGTCCTAATTAATCTGCATCATATGCAATATAGGAAGACATCACTTAGCTACCGTACACTACGCCTTAACTAAAGTCAACAAACGTAGCACGAATACTAATTACTCTACTTCCTAAAATAACGGAAGGTTGCGGATGATTTTTAAGAAAATCTTTAACGCTTTGAACTTGATATCGTCGTAGAATCAAATGGTTTTCAAAAGGAGTGGCTTAAGCTCCGCAGTTTTGAAATGTAGCTTTTTCATAAATAGACGAGTGGTTTTTAAATCCGATTCTACAACATCTTTTTAGGTTTATTTTCTTTACATTAATCACATTAATGTAATCCCATCATTTAAGTCCTTAAGCCAATCACAGAAAAGAAACGAAAATAACACGTACGCTTATGCCATCCGCATTCGCCGCAATGTTCCGTTATGCACCGTTAGGTTACTTAACTAACGGCATACCGGGACGGGACTAGCGCGGATGTAAAACATAAGCAACGTCTACTATATATCATATATATAATATGTCATTCGTCTCAGATATCACAGAACATAGGCAGCAGAAACATAGATATAAAGTGGGATATACTAAGACGTCCGTATTTAGTATTTAGCCAGAATAAAAAATACGGATTCCACAGTCGCGATGAATAGCCAAGCCCACACCCTGGACCCCTACGAGAGCGGCAAGTGACCCTACCAATTCTGGAGTTTAGGAGACCCGGTCTCGACTCCTCGAGATGGCCTCCCACTGAACCCCAGAACCCGGTCACCTGTGCTCCCCTCCTTGGGTCCTTCCTAATGCGGAAAAGTAAATAATATACAACACTGGTGGCAGCAACCTCAACCCGGAAGTGCCCCAAATAAAAGAATATTACATTACATTTGAATTTACATGAATGAAAATATAAAACTCTCATCTCACATAAAACCCCCCGACTATTCAATCGCGACAATCATGCACATCATATCTCAGCAACACATAATATCTCATATCATCAACGTAAGTAAGTATGCATACACCGATTGTCGTCGACGTATAGCAACGACAATCGGCAATACCACTACATACTACACTTACGGTCACAGAAAAGAAAGTGTAAAACTGCAATATCTGGAATCCACATTCTCTTTAGACATCGCAAATGCGAAATATCACATACTTCATATTTCATGTCTAGTAATATGAATTCCATACATTGCATCACATTCCAGATAAGCAGACAGTATTAAAGTTTTCAAACGAACGATCAAGTACCCAAGATTTACTAAAGCTCAACACTTGAGCAGGGTTCAAAAATCCGGATTGTGACACAGTAGTAGCGGTCCAGCCGTAGAAGGGTCAAGCCAACGCCTCACATGTGGCACGCCGTACTGCCCCAAACCCTAAGGTTCAAAGGGCAGTTCAAGACGGTCACATAATCGAGTTAAGGTTTGTTGTCTTTTAGAGGGTCCACCACAAAAAGACTTGCACGTACCTCCAAAATATTTAAACCCCGTGAATAGTGAGCAAATGATACTCGTTCAAACACTTCAATACTTTCTAATTTACCCGGAAAAGCAACGAAATGAAAATTCCGATCGAATCGATGAGTCCAAAACCATCTCCAGAATTTACAGTACTAAATTCAGATTAAACATACCTAAAACAATATACAAGCAGTTTTATGAATTACTATGCAAAAATGAAGCAATGAACCCTCTGTACGGCCGCGGAATCGCGGCCTAAGCAAGTAATTGCCGAGGTTCCGCGGCCATTTGTACGGATCATTGGTTCGTTTTTCACAGTATTTCATATATATTCCTGCTCTATTTTTTAAGTATTTTTAATTCTGAAAGATGTCAGATTTTAAAATTTGTCCAGAGAAGGTCTCGAAAAATCGTATTTTGATCCGATCGGGATTTTTACTTCGTAAAAGTGTCGCCTAATGTTCTAGGTCGGCTCTGATACCAATGTTGGGTTTACCTAGCACCCTATGTAGAGTTTGGAAGCATCACATGTCTCAAAGTTCAAGTTTTTATAGTGCTAAGCAAGCATACATGGGATCGATCCTAGAAAATTAGGGTTTCTAAATGTTAAAGGCAATAAAGACTAGGGTTTCGAGACTACAACCTTTGTAGCTCCGTCTCTAGACTCTTTGGCCTCTTGGGTATTGGAGGAAGGTCTTCTTGAAGTCTTCTCGCGTCCACGACGATCCACCCGAAGTTCCTAGTCCAAGCTTGCAACTTCACTTTTCAAGATGAGAAATGAAGAGAACACTCTAAACAAGTTGCCTAAACTTATGTAGAATGATGTTGTGGTTATGATTCTCACTTCAAAAACCTTTCTTGATGTGTGTTTTGCTCACTAGAAGAAACTAGAGAGCAAAAGAAGAAGGAGGAGGAAGATGATGGCTTTTCTTTTGAAGAAGAGAAAAATTAACCATTGAAAAGAAATGAAATATATCTATATATATTTTATTTCTTCTCATCTCAAACCATGGTTAAATGTTTGAGTTATTATTTAATTAGGGTTTAAAACATAGAAGGAAAGTTTAATCCAAGGTTAAGGGTAGGTGAGGATGGTTAGGTTAAAGAAGAATATAGAAGCAAGTCAAGAATTATCCTTTCCTTTTCTATTTTGTTTTAAACACAAAATCAAATAATAATCCATCTATTTATCCATGGTGTGAGTCTTATATTGCCACCATTTTCCATGTGTAATCAACCATGATAGATGGTGTATGTATGTATGTATGTATGTATGTATGCACATCCATATGTGCATGAAACTAAAAGAAAGATAGAAAAACATACATGCATGCATACATCCATCATATACAAGAAAAGGTTTTAAGTGAGAAAACTAATGGTTAAATGATAAATCAACACTTGATTTATCAATCCGGCCATATCACATATGACCCCACCAAAAGCAAGCCGTCCGATCAATGTTCGGTATCCCATACGCGCATTTTAATCGGGTCCATGCGCATATCGCATACGCGCACCACAACGTTTCGCCTGGACTAGGTAACTCCTTTGTGGGACTCTAAGACTCGTCAATACGCCGGCAGTGGGTGATGATCATATCAAGCACCCCCAAGCCGCAAGCGGTCAGCTAAACGTAATGGCCACCCGGGTATTGAGCGATCAGAAGAAAACAAGCGAACCTGCTACAACTCCCGTCGAGCCAACCGGCAACACTACCGTACAGTCCGGTCTCTTCGTCAGATATGCTGCATATCGAGCCTAGGGATGGTCACGTCGACCCCAATAACTCAATAAGTCGTGCCTGTGAATGGTCTATAACAGATCGAGAAACTACTGATAACACTTATCAGCAAATCTCAGCAGCCCTGGCCAGGGACTTACTGATATAACCAGTCGGGCACAGAACAGCATCAACTCCCAATACCGGGAGAGACGAAACCCCTCCTATCGCTCATTGCCTTCGTGTGTCTCGGGACTGTACCCAACGGCCACCTGTTTGCACGACTCAGTAGAGTCGTGGTAGGATGGCAATCAAAGTACAGTAGGAGAACACACAAGACTCTATGACGATCTCGGGTCTACAGACTAACCTGTACCAGTGTCACCTGAGAACTACTATCCGACGATAGATATAGTTCCATATAGGAGTTCTCGGTGAGTCCGTCCAGTGTACTCAGTCACCACTGAGCACCCGTATATGATCTTGATGTCAAACATCGATGAATATGGGAACATTCATCGCCCATCGTATGGGTCCAGTATCATATACGCTAGTCTACTCTGGTATATCAATGCCCCATCTCGATATACCTACGACTAGGGACTTTCCAGGATATGCTTATAGACTACAGATGTCCCACTAGTATGACTCCATCATAATCACAGCAGTCAAGCCGATATCCTCAGGGCTTTATCAGCATGTATGAATGAATAAAAGCATGATCAAATCAACATGTCAGATAAAGAAGAACCAGATAGCATACTATCATGTCGAGCAAGAATGTATACTGAATATATATACATGTATAGATACATCCACTATCATATAATGGCCTCTAGGGCATACATATATCCAACACCTAGTTGTGGGAGTACCGAGACAGGGCATCGATACTCCAGAGTAGACTAGCATATCCACTTCTTGACCCATATGATGGGCGATGGATGATCCCATATCCATTGGTGTTTGATATCAGAGAAGGTATACGGGTGCTCAGTGGAGACTGGGTACACTGGACGGACTCGCCGAGAACTCCCAGATGGTATTATACCTCACGTCAGATGGCAGTTCTCTGGTGACACTGGTACAGGTTAGTCTGTAGACCCGAGATCGTCATAGAGTCTTGTGTGATTCCCACCGTGCTTTGATTTCCATCATATTACATCCAACAGGGCGTGCAAAAAGGTGGCTTTTGGGTACAGTCCCGAATCACATGGAGGCAATGAGCGATAGGAGGGGTTTCATCTCTTCCGGTATAGGGAGTTGATGTTGTGCTGTGTTCGATTGGCTATAACTGGAAATCCCTGACCAGGGTTGCTGAGATTTACCGGTAAGTGTTAGCAGTAGTTTCTCGAACTGTTATGGACCTCATATCGACACAACTTATCAAGCTACTGGGGTCTTGTAAGTCCACGTTACCTCTCCCGGTTCTTTCGGGCTTGCGGAAATGGTGAAAAACGATTTTTAAGGCTTAGGTAACATGGACTACAAAAACGGATCTTGGCTAAACTACACACTAGCAACCCAACTAGAGATTTATCTACTCGGTTAGGGGTTATACCTCTCTTGAACTCCTTCTTCTTGAACTCTTTGTAGTGCTTGGATGGTGCTTTCCTCGTCGCCTTCTTCCGTCAAAGATGGATCCACCTGAGGGTTTCAACCTTGGGCTCCTTTCTCGAACTTTGAGAGAACTAAGGTCTTTGGCTTGCTAGACCTTCAACCTTAGAGTGAGTAGAGAATGTCTTAGGGTGTTTTATCTTCAAGGAGATGTTTCTCAACACATGAGATTTGTTCTTCTTGAACTAGAGGAGGAAGAAGATGAAGAGAAGAGAGAGAAATGTTATGATAGAATGAGAATAGTTTTGCAACCATAACAATATATGTGATTTAATCAAATTAATAAATTTAATCAAATGAAAAAGTTGATGGTTGGTTTGATGAGACAATTATCATTTCACATTTAATGGTTTTTGCAAAGATCAAAGAGCATCTTTGATGTGTAATGATGATGGTCAAAGTTTCAACCAAGGTCAATAAGTCAACCTTGGTCAACAAGTCAACAAACCCAACCATGACACAATTTCATTTAATTAATATTATTAATTGATATATCACAAATTCATTAGGGTTTGGAAAAAGACGACTGTCAACTGTGCATACGCACCCGTTCCAAAACCCTAATGAAAAACCTCTTCCTCCGCCTCAAACAACTGTGCATACACACCCGCATTCGTGTTCCGAGGAACATGAATACTATGAGATAAAACTAACCCCAAAACATATACTAGGATCTGGCTCAAACTAGACCCGCTAGTAATGTCTGTCCGGACACCAAACGTGCATAAGTGCGCGGATGTGAACGAATCCTGTCGCAAAACCATGCGACCTCTACTCAGTTTTGCCCAAAGGCGAATAACCCTCTGTGTGGGACTCTAAAGGCTCGACACTACGCTGGCAGTGGGTTTAACCACAGACCGCAAGCGGCACTAGCTGTACGTAACGGTCCCCAGGTAGATGCCGATAAGAAGACTGACGAGGTAAACCCATCTGAACTCCTACTGAGTCTGTATGTGACAATCTCCGTACAGTCCGGTTTGTTCGTCTAAGAACATCGCATGGCGGGCCTAGGGGGGCGGTAAACGTCAGTCCCCTACTAGCGGTACAAGTCGTGTCGGAGTGTAGCCCAGAACACCTGAGATAACACTGGAAACCTACCAGTCTATCTCGCTTGCCCTGGCCAGGGACTTTGTGTAATGACTCTCCTAGACACAGCGCGATATCAACCCCCAATACCGGGAGAGACGAATCCTGTCTAACCGTCACTGCCTCCAAGTGCTTCGGGACTGCACCCAAAAACTACCTGTTTGCATGACTCCTTTGAGCCATGGTAGGGTAGTAATCAAAGTACAGTGGGAACACACTCAAGGCGAAGTGACAGTGTCAAGTCAACGGACTAAGCTGTACTCATGTCACCTGGGAACTGATAACTGACGATAGGTATAATACCAACCAACAGTTCCCAACGAGTCCTGTCCAGTATACTCGTAACCTAACGAGCGCCCGCATACTATCTCAAGTACGACGTACTGATGGCTGTGGGACATACCGTCTCCCAAGCTGGGATAAGAAGCATATGCGCTAGTCTACTCCGGAGTATCGATGCCCTGTCTCGATAGTCCTGCGACTAGGGACCTGCATAAGGATGTGCTTATAGATTACCCAGCCCCCACGAGTGTGACTGCCATCACAACGCTGGTAATCAAGCAAAGATCCTAAGGGCTCCACTAATGTGTAAAGGCGATATGCTAAAAGAAACACATGCACACATTAAAGCAGAAACAAACCAAGTAGCATACTACCATTTTGAGCAAGAATGTCAATACAAGGCGAATATCCCAAGCTTCCATTAAGTAATATACAATCCAGTAAGATACAGTACTGGCCTCTAGGGCATATACACTAACAGGTCTGACGTTTACCACCCCTAGGCGAGATATACGACATATCAGACGAAGAGACCGGACTGTACGGGAGTGTTACTGATTGGATTCGCAGGAGAATGTACAGACTTGCTTGTTGATCTTCTGATCGCTCAATACCTGGGTGGCTGTTACGTTTAGCTGACCGCTTGCAGCTTGTGGGTGTTTGATATGATCATCACCTACTGCCGACGTATTGACGATTCTTTAGAGTCCTACACAGAGGTTTCCTGGCTCAGGCAAAACAGAGTAGGAGCACATATATGATATGTGCGAGACCGAGAATGATACGTGTATGCGATACCGTATTAGATTCTCGCGATATGTGATATCGGCCGGGTGTATGCGATATAGCCGGGTCATCGGATCAAGTGTTGATTCGATGAACTGATACAGATTATATTAGTCGGTTATTTGTGTAATAGCCGGATTATCGGATCAAGTGTTGATTTGATAATTTAATGTATAATTATATATTTGATATATTAAATTACATTAACTAATATAAGCTCACTAAAAGATTCTTTTTCTCACTCGGATAATACATTGATATATATGTGATATATGTTAATTGTATTATTTTATTTTGTTACAATAAATATTGTATATGTGATATATAATATTGTAACATGTTAAGGTTACAAATGCAACATGTTTTGTGGAGTTTAAACATGGTTAGGGTTTGGATTAGGGTTAAACCTTCTTGAAGCTTCTAAAAGTTTTGCTTTTGTTTTTAACTAAAGATATTTTCTAAAGATATTTTGGTTGATATTTGTTAACCCAACCCAACCCTTCACCATGGTTAAGTCTCTATTTGGGTTAAGTTATCATACTTAACCCATGGTTGCATTTCTAACCTCACTACTTTTCATTATTCATCACAAATGGTTTTCATCTTCTTCTTCCTCTTGATAAAGCTTCTAGCTTTTTGACTTGTGATGAAAATGAGTGAGAAATTGAAAACAAATGAGAGCTAAATTCCTACTTCATCATCCTCATCTATTCTAGCCGTTTAGATTCGGGTGTTTGCTTTGCTAATACTTGATTAGCAAAGCAAAAGCTTGGGCTTGAGTTTCTTCAAGGTAGATCATCTTTGTCATCAAAGATTGGAAGTAAGCTTGCATTTTTCTCTTCATGGAGCCTCTTTTGAGTCCGGGTACTCGATGATCGCAGCGAAGAGACCTCAACACGGAGCTTTAGAAGTGAAGGAACGGACTACAAAGGTTGTAATCCCTAACTCTTAGAAGTAAAGTTGTTTACTTGCTAATGTTTCACCTAATCTCTAGTCTAAAGATCTTGGTTAGGGTTGTTCGGCACATCTAAATTGTGAATAGGGCATGGTTGATACCTTATAGACCCTTGTGAGAGTGCCTAGTAACCCTACAGTGGTATCAGAGCCAAGCTAGAGTTTTAGGCGAAGTTTAAAGTCCGATCGAACTCCGAATACCCGTTAAATCCTAGTTTCTGGAAAAAATTTCAAAAGTTGACATTTTTCATATTAAAAATACTCAGAAAATCATGCAGTGAAATATAAGAATTACTGTGAAGTACAGACCACCAACTCCCTCACGTGACCGCGGAACCGCGGCCAAACCACGCGTTTGGCGGCGGTTCCGCGGCCAAATTTTGGACTTGGGGCCCACTACTTCAGGTATTTATTCTTAGGTCCTTTTTCAAAATTCTGGGAATTTTTAATTCTACTCAAGTGTTGAACCTCCTGGGAATTATTGGGAACTCGTTGATTCGATCGGAAAGTTTAACTTTGTTTAAGTTTTTTTCCAGATAATTTAGAACCTGTTAAAATGTTCGAACGGATATCAATAACTCACTATTTCCCCTGCCGGAAAATTTCCAAGTGTTGGATTTTTCTCTTAGTTAAAGAACGTTCTGAGTTGTGCAAGTAACGCGGTGGAACCTCTAGAAGAACACAAACCTTAACTCGATTATGTGACCGTCTGAACCGCCTCTAAAGCTTAGGGTTTGGGGCAGTACGGCGTTGCCACATGTGAGGCGTTGGTTTGACCCTTCTACGGCTGGACCATTGGTACTGTGGCATGTGATGGATACTTTTTGAACTTCGCTCAAGTGTTGAGCTATTTGGGAAATCTTGGGTGTTTGTTTATTCGATCGGAAAGTTTAATATTGTCTATTTATCTGGAATGTGATACAATATTTGGAATCCACAAGTAGTTATGAGATAACTAATTTAAATGTTATTAATCTAGCAGTTTAGTCTTATTTGATCGGTTGCCACGGAATTTTGATGAGATCAAAAGTCCGTTGCAATCACGTAGTGTACGCGGATACTCGCCGGGTAAACTTAATAGATAGCCACGCCCTATAGCCCCAACCAAGTGACTGTAGGAGAACCCCGTCGCCAAAAGCATCCGTTCGGGTGCTCGCGGCAGCAGTGTTCCGCCTTAATGCACTTCGTCGACGGCATCCGGGGGTGCGGCCGTCTACTAAAGTTTGCGACGAGTATTCGATCAGGATGTCGGGAATCTTGTTGAATTGCCCGACTTGATATTGAAAAGAGTTTTCGATATTGAGACTAAAATGCGGGGTTTATAATTGTTAGGCATGCGATGTCTAAGGAATTTATTTGGTTAGGCATGCGATGTTTAAGGAGGGTGCGGATTCCAACTGTTGTAGTTTTACAATTTCTTTTCTGCGACCGTAAGTGTAATATGTGGTGTATCGCCGGTTTCGTTGCTATACATCAACGACAATTGGGATACGCATATTTACTTACGTTGATGATATGTGATATTATGTGTTGCTATGATATGTTATATTGGATCGTCGCGTTTTGAATAGCCGGGGGTTTTATGTGAGATGAGGGTTTTTATTTTCATTCATGTAAAATTCATTGTATGTAATATTCTTTTATTGGGGTACTTCCGGGCTGAGGATGATGTCGCCATTGTATATTATTTACTTTTCCGCATTAGGTAGACCCAAGGCGGGGACCACAAGTAACCGGGTTCTCGGGTCCAGTGGGAGGCCATCTCGAGCAGTCGAGACCGGGTCTCCTAACCCTAGAATTGGCAGTGTTGCTTGCCGCTCTCGTAGGGGTCTAGGGATGTGGGTTTGGCTATTCATCGCGACCATGGAATCCGCGTTTTATATAGGCTCGCATAAAACACGGACATCCTAGTATATCCAATATTTCATATATGTTCTTCTGCTGCAATGTTCTGTGATGAGATCATATTACTGCCTGAGACGAATGTTTATATTATATATATGAGATATATGTTATATTGCTGATTTCGTTTCAAATGTGATGCTTGTGAAGCATAATAAAATGGGACTTCATTAATGAGATTAATGAAACTAAAAGAAACCTAAAGATGTTGTAGAAACTTGTTTAAAAACTGGTAGCTCTAGTTCTTGCTTTGCATAGCGGTATTCCTTGTAGAATATCCAGCACCTTATTCGATAAGGAAAGAGCCGAGATCCCTTCACTGGGAGTGACCTCTTTAGCGAAACTAGCAGATGCTATAAACTCGGTTTGTCTTTTGATTGTTTTTATAATTTTTGCTTCGTATAGTGATGTTTATGAAATATCTTGCACCTTATTCGATGAGGAAAGAGCTGAGATCCCTTCACCGGGAGTGACCTCTTTAGCAAAACTAGAAAAGGCCTCAAAAATATTCCATTCAATCACTCGATTCTACAACGATATCAAGTTCATTACGCAAAGGGTTTTCTTAAAAACCTATCGTAGCCCTCCGTCATTTCAGATAAGTACTAGTTAGTATTCGTGCTACGTTTATTGACCATGTTAAGGCGTAGTGTGCGGTAGCTGATTAGCGCTTATCTGTATAAGCATATGATGCGATTGGATTAGGGTAGTTGTGCGACTTTGTTGACCATATTAAGGGTCGTGCGGGTGGGTTTAATTCAATCGGGAAATGACGGGTTGAACTTGACTAGCACTTATGATTTGTTGACCATGTTAAGGTCATATAGCTGCTAGGGGTAAAATATTATTGGGAATTTCAAGTGTTGAAATTTACAATGAGATTGCATACCTTTTATGAAATAGTTAGATCCCGATACCCGCTGCGAGTAAGAGTTACTCCTGGAAGAGTTTTCCACATTACAATTAGTCGATCAAGTAAGTGTCTAGAAAGGTGTCAACGGGGTTATGCCTCTGGGAAAACGAGATTTACTTTAATTAGGTCCGTGCGAAAGCACAGGGAACCTCTCTCAAAGTACCGGCACTGGCCTGGCTGAAAGATTAGCGAACTTGTAGAGTATAATTAAATCCCAACTAGTCTTTCCTTTTAGGGTTTGAAGGAAGATTTGACTAAAACGGTGGGAGACATCTTGATTAGATATATTAATAACCAATCTAATCTTGCAAGAGTATATGCTGAGTGTTTTCTTCTATCTCTCTCCAGGTAGCGACCATGTCACGCCAAAATCAAGATAATAATACGGATGTATTGACCGAACCCGCTTGTTATACTGCGCTAAGGAACGTTGGTCCCTCTCCAACTTATAATTGTTATAAGACAGAGCAGAAAATAGGGGATTACCAGAATTCCCGTGCCACCCAAACGAAGAAAGTGCATGCTGATGCATCTTCTTCGGGTGTGTTCATTACAGAGAACTGTTTCTCAGTATCCTTTACGTCCTGGGTATGAGATACCGGATCAGGATCCCGCATATGTAATCTGTTATATGGGCTACAGATAGGTAGAGAACTGAGAACGGGTGATAAGTTTCAAGAGTTGGAAATGATGCAAGTGTTGCAGCTAAATCTGTTGGCAGTTATCACCCTGTATTATCAGAATACATTGATTCTGAACGAATGTTATTAGATACCGAACCTGATATACAACATCATATCAGTCTCTTTATTAGTAAAGAAGGATATAATTTTGTATTGTTGGATAATGTTTTGAACATTTCCTATATCAAGAGTTGATCGGCTCAGACACGTTATCTAAAAGTATAGACGTTCTAAATCAAACCACAGTTCTTAACGTACAGAACACACACAAGAGGAAGCGTTCAGAAATGAACGAATCCTTCTTGAGGCATTGTAGACTAGGTCATATCAATGCGACCCGACTAGCTGAAGTTATATAAAAATGCATATTTAAATTAGTTTGGATTTACATCTTGTAAAACTTGCCAGTCATGTCATAAAGATAAGATGACCACAGCTCCGTTTATTGGAAACAGAGAAAGAGTTAGTGAACTCTTGGGATTGATACATGATGATGTATGTAAGTTCCCTGTCTACACATGCCAGGACCGGTTCTTTGTACTTCATTACATTCACTGTTTATCTCTCAAGATTCGGACATATGTTCTTGTTGAAACACAAGTCTGAACCTTTTGAGAAATTCAATGAATATGAGTTAGAAGTAGAGAACCAAAAATGTGTATAAGTATTATGTCCTTTGATGAGATCAGGGAGGAGAATACTTGAGCATGGAGATTCCTGGACTATTCTAAAGGAGAATGAGATTCTCTCTCAGCATCACTCCTCCGTATACACCACGGCACGTCGGTGTATCGAGGCGGAGCAAACGCATCCTATGTGATATGGTGTGCTCTATGATGAGTACTACTGAGTAGCCTATTTTCTTTTAGGGTTATGCACTTGAGAAGTTGCACCTATTGAACAGGGTTCCAACTAAATCAGATGTCTACCACTCCATATGTGATATAGAATGGGAAGAGCCCATCTCTTAAGGAAGTTAAGATTTGGGGTTGTCCGGCCTATGTCTAAAAGCATAATCCGGACAAGCTCGAGGCAAAGTCAGTTCTGTAAAAGTTTGTTGGATATCCCAAGCATTCGCAAAGGAATATCTTCTACCAAACCGAGAAACAAAAGATGTTTTGTTTCTCAGCATGCCACCTTTGTGAAAGGGAATTTCTTGTGAAGAAATTAGTGGTCATAAGGTAGAACTGGAAGGAGTTCCAGCTATACAAACTGCAGCTGATGATTTGGTAAACCCGAAGGATTCAATAGTTTCCAACGAACCTCAGCCTCTCCGCCGATCTAGTAGGGTTCCTTACCCACCTGAGAGATACTTCGGTTTTCTCTATGACAGTGGGAGCGAGGATTGCATTATGAGATGATGACCCAACTTGTTTCGAGCAGGCCATCAGGAGTGGGACTCTGTAAGAATGGCTGGATGCTTAGCGATCTGAGATGGAATCCTTATACACCAATAAAGTATGGACTTTGGTTGCTTTATCTGAAGGGTTAAATCCCCATCAGGAACTAGTATATCTTGAGAAGATTACTTGGTGTACATGGAAAAGTTGAGACTTTCAAAGCTATGCTTAAGTCCATCCAGATCCTACTTGCCACTGCTACATACCATGACTACGATATCTGGCGGTTGGGTGTCATGACTGCTTTTCTAAATGATGATTTGGAAGAGAGCGTCTATAAGTACACAGCCAGAGGGGTTCGTAGACAGTGGGAGCAGCGGAAAAGTGTGCATGATGTTTTATGGGATAAATCAGGCATCGTGGAGTTGGAACGTCTGTTTTGATGTAGTAGTAAAAGAGTTTGACTTCATCAAAATGGTAGATGAACCAAGTATATACAAAAAGGTAGTAGGGAGTATGGTGGTGATCCTCGTATTGTACATGGATGACATACTCTTGATAGGGAAGGAGTTTCTTATGCTACGCTCGGTCAATCTTCTCTTATCACAAAGATTCTTCATAAAGGATCAAGGTGATACCTCCTAAATCCTGAGTTATGGATCTATGAGATAGATTTAATTGGATGTTAGGATTCTCACTAGTTGTAGTGAGATAGTATCAATCGATCCTGAGGAGAATCACTGGAAATGTTCCAGGGTGATAAGGAGGACTGAATGTCAGTTGCAGGCATTGTCTTTACCCTCAGTGGAGGGACGGTATGTTGGAAGAGTTCCAAGCAAGATATTGTGACATACTAGACGATTAAAGGCAGGATACATCGTTACCAAGGATACTACCAAAGAGGCAGTCTGGATAAATATAAGTTCATGAGATGAACTTCGTTCCAACCATTGTGTGACAATGGAGTTATGGCTTTGGCCAAGGAACCCCCGTCCCATCAGAAATCCAGATATAATTCTTAGGCAGTATCACCTGATCATGGAGATGGTTGATCTCTAGGTAGATCAAGGTTAGGAGAGTAGACACAGAGGACAACAGCGCGGATCCACTCACAAAGGCCTATTTCCCAGTAGAGACTTTTATGGGATGGTTGAGTATGAGATATTTCAACCACAGCTGATTGTTGGGTATGAGATACCACAACAGACGGCCCTAGTGCAAGTGGGAGATTGTTAGTTATATGTATGCCCTAGAGGCCATTACTGTACATACGATATATATTGTAGTGGATGCTTGGACATATATAGGGAGGACTTTCTTGCTCGACATGATAGTACGCTATCAGGTTGCTCTTTATCTTAACATGTACTCTAATTGTCTCTATGTTACATGTTGATAAATCCCTTAGGATGAGTACTTGACTACCAGGACTATGATGCGGATCATACTAATGGGGACAGTGTAGTCCCCAAGTACATCCTTCAAATGTTCCTAGTCGTGGGAGTACCGAGACAGGGCATCAATACTCCAGAGTAGACTAGCATATCCGCTTCTTGACCCATATGATGGGCGATGGATGATCCCATATCCATTGGTGTTTGACATCAGAGAAGGTATACAGGTGCTCAGTGGAGACTGGGTACACTGGACGGACTCACCGAGAACTCCCAGATGGTATTATACCTCACGTCAGATGGCAGTTCTCTGGTGACACTGGTATAGGTTAGTCTGTAGACCCGAGATCGTCATAGAGTCTTGTGTGATTCCCACTGTGCTTTGATTTTCATCATACCACGTCCAAGAGGGCGTGAAAAAAGGTTGCTTTTGGGTACAATCCCGAATCTCATGGAGGTAATGAGCGATAGGAGGGGTTTCGTTTCTCCCGGTATAGGGAGTTGATGTTGTGCTGTGTTCGATTGGCTATAACTGGAAATCCCTAGCCAGGGTTGCTGAAATTTACCGGTAAGTGTTATCAATAGTTTCTTGAACTGTTATGGACCTCATATCGACACGACTTATCAAGCTACTGGGGTCTGACGTTTACCACCCCTAGGCGAGATATGCGACATATCAGACGAAGAGACCGGACTGTACGGGAGTGTTACTGATTGGATTCGCAGGAGAATGTACAGGCTTGCTTGTTGATCTTATGATTGCTCAATACCTGGGTGGCTGTTACGTTTAGCTGACCGCTTGCAGCTTGTGGGTGTTTGATATGATCATCATCTACTGCCGGCGTATTGATGATTCTTTAGAGTCCTACACAGAGATTTCCTGGCTCAGGCAAAACGGAGTAGGAGCACATATGTGATATGTGCGGGACCGAGAATGATACGTGTATGCGATACCGTATTAGATTCTCGCGATATGTGATATCGGCCGGGTATATTTGATATAGCCGGGTCATCGGATCAAGTGTTGATTCGATGAACTGATACAGATTATATTGGTCGGTTATTTATGTAATAGCCGGATTATCGGATCAAGTGTTTATTTGATAATTTAATGTATAATTATATATATTTGATATATTAAATTACATTAACTAATATAAGCTCACTAAAAGATTCTTTTTCTCACTCGGGTAATACATTGATATATATATGCGATATATGTTAATTGTATTATTTTATTTTGTTACAATAAATATTGTATATGTGATATATAATATTGTAACATGTTAAGGTTATAAATATAACATGTTTTGTGGAGTTTAAATATGCTTAGGGTTTGGATTAGGGTTAAACCTTCTTGAAGCTTCTAGAAGCTTTGCTTTTGTTTTTAACTAAAGATATTTTCTAAAGATATTTTGGTTGATATTTGTTAACCCAACCCAACCCTTCACCATGATTAACTCTCTACATGGGTTAAGTTATCATACTTAACCCATGGTTGCATTTCTAACCTCACTATTTTTCATTATTCATCACAAATGGTTTTCATCTTCTTCTTCCTCTTGATAAAGCTTCTAGCTTTTTGACTTGTGATGAAAATGAGTGAGAAATTGAAAACAAATGAGAGCTAAATTCCTACTTCATCATCCTCATCTATTCTAGCCGTTTAGATTCGGGTGTTTGCTTTGCTAATACTTGATTAGCAAAGCAAAAGCTTGGGCTTGAGTTTCTTCAAGGTAGATCATCTTTGTCATCAAAGATCGGAAGCAAGCTTGCATCTTTCTCTTCATGGAGCCTCTCTTGAGTCCGGGTACTCGATGATCGCAGCGAAGGGACCTCAACACGAAGCTTTAAAAGTGAAGGAACGGACTACAAAGGTTGTAATCCCTAACTCTTAGAAGTAAAGTTGTTTACTTGCTAATATTTCACCTAATCTCTAGTCTAAGGATCTTGGTTAGGGTTGTTCGGCATGTATAAATTGTGAATCGGGCATGGTTGATGCCTTATAGACCCTTGTGGGAGTGCCTAGTAACCCTACAATATTTCCGCTGGTGCAAGAACCCGACGGCTTTGCAGAATGATCCTTACGTCATCGAGGTTTTCGTCAGCCAGTTCTTTAGCGAGTTTGGCTAACGCATCCGCTTTGCTATTTTCCATACGTGATATGCTTTCCAGAACGTAGGAAAGAATTTGAGTCAGCAATTGTTGTACTCTCTCGCTGTACTTTACCAACTCGGGCTTGCACGTTTGATAGTCGCCATTTACTTGACTAACGACCAGCTGGGAGTCTCCGTATATGAGGAGGTTTTCTATTCACATATCGACAGCGACCTCAAGACCTGCTATCAAAGCTTCATATTCGACTTCATTGTTTGTCCTCGACTTTGTTAAGGAAAAGGCAAAGCGCATTATCCCTCTTTGTCGAGTCACGAAGATAAGGCCTACCCCAGATTTGATTATAGGGGAGCTGTGCTTTCGCTTCTTCATGGAAGATGCCCCATCGAAGTAAAGTTCCCATCAGGTGCCACTCTCTCCTTTCTCCCTATCGATCGTATCAAACGCGTGCTCGTCTGGCAATTCGCAATTTAGGGGTGAATCGGCAGATATCAGATGCTCGGTGAGGAAGTCGGCAATAGCCTGGCCCTTCACTGCCTTGAGAGGTCGGTATGTTATCGAGAACTCCATCAAGAGGAGGGCCCATTTAGCGAGCCGTCCTGTTATTATGGCTCTTGACATCAAATATTTGAGAGGGTACACTTTTGATATGAGGTGGACCTCATGCGTCAATGCATAATGCCGAAGCTTCGTTATCGCGAAGATTAGCGCTAGGCAGTGTTTTTCGATGGGGGAGTAGTTATTTTCTACCCCCAGGAGAACTCGGCTCAAATAGTAGAGGGCTCTCTCTTTCTCTTGGTCATTTTCCTGTGCCCATAGTGCGCCTAAGAAACCTTCAAGGGCGGCTGTGTATAGGATGAGAGGCTTTCCCTTGACTGGAGCGGTCAGCACCGGAGGATTCTGTAGGTATTGCTTAATTTCTTCTAGTGCGCTCTGGTATTTACGATCCCAGACGAAAGGGGTCCCCTTCTTCACTAAATGACTGTAGGGGCGGTATTTGCCGGAGAGGTTGGCTATAAACCGTCGGATATATGCGAGCTTTCCTTGGAGAGACCGCAGTTGCTTGAGAGTTCTTGGCGGAGACATTTCCATGATCGCTTTGATTTTTGATGGGTCTATTTCGATGTCCCGGTGTCGTACGATGAATCCTAGGAATTTGCCCGAGGAAACTCCAAACGCGCATTTGAGAGGGTTCATCTTCAGGTTGTATTTACGAAGACGTTGGAACACTATTTTCAAATGCTCCCAATGCTCCCCGTGCTATTTACTTTTCACCACGAGATCATCGATATAGCATTCGACGATTTCATGTATGAGGCTATCGAAGATCTTCGTTATGGCCCTCTGATAAGTAACGCCGGCGTTCTTCAGACCGAAAGGCATCACTTTGTAGCAGAATATGCCCAGAGGAGTCCGGAAAGCGGTATGCTTCTGGTCTTCACGATGCATCTTTATTTGATTGTACCCTGATGAGCCGTTCATAAAGGAGAAAACTTCGTGAGTGTCTACCATCAGCTCGGTAACCGGTACGGGAAAGTCATCCTTCAGACATGCTTTGTTGAGGTCCCGAAAGTCCACGCAGATGCGCACCATCCCATTTTTCTTCATCACTGGGATGATGTTGGCGATCCAGTCTGGGTATTGAACTTCTTGGATGAAGTCGGAGTCGATTAGCTTCTTGACTTCAGTGTTGATGCTTATTTTAAGTTCGAGCCGCATTCTTTTTGGCACTTGTTTGATTGGCTTGACGTCCGGAGATATCGCCAATTTATGCACCGCTATTTTTGGATCTAACCCCGGCATCTCGGAATAGTTCCATGCGAAGCAATCTTTATACTGTATGAGGACGTCTTTTAGCATAGCTACCTGTTCTTCGGACAGCAGCTCACTGACGAACGTAGGCCTCAGGTCATTTGCTGTCCTTAAGTCGATTTTCCTTAAATTGTCCGCAGTAATATGTATTCCATCTTCCAGCTCTTTTGGCGCCGGTGGAAATTCTGAGATCAACTCATCTTCATCCTCATTTTCGAAGCACCAGGAGAGGTCATCCATATCCTCGCGCACTCCTTCTTCTAACAGCGTTATCGCGTGACAGGTACGAGATCGTTTCCATGCCCGATGTTGATCTGGTTCTACTCTCGCTGTATACGTGGCTTTCGGCACATGCTTCTGCGGTGGGGTTACCCTCCAACTGCTGGATAGAGCGAACCTGCCTTGCTGATACTGGTCTTCTACCCAGTTTTTGAATGTGAAGCAATCTTCAAGAGGATGTCCTATCGCTCGTGATAGGAGCAATAATCCGGATGATGAACCTTGTTTGCTTGGTCGGGGTGTTTGGATTCCGGGAGCATGATCATTTGATGTTTCATGACAAGATCAAATATCTTCCTTGTCTTGTCTTGGGGAAAAGAGTATGCTTGACCCATCTTCTTTATAAGAGACGGATCTCGGCTGCTCGATTCTCGATCGTGTGGCTTCTTGGACCTGCTTTGCCGCTGTCGAACGCCTTTTCCGTTCTTTAGTTTGTTTTTGCCTCCGCGTCGGGTTTTCTTCTTATCTCGGGAATGCATGACGGGCTGGCGACGAAGGGCATCACCATTCTCTGTAGTTTGCTGAAGGAGACGCTGCATCTTGGCTTTCTCGTAAATGGCCATTTCACGGTTGTGGTCGTCCCGGACCCTTTGACCAGCTTCCCTTATCAGCTTGTCCATCTGTTCCTCAAACGACGGACTTGACATCTTTACAGCAGGATTCCATTTTGGTTCAATTGCAGTGTTTTCTAACAGAGCATCTCCTTTTTCATCGAAGTCATGTATAACGTAGCGGCCATGGAATCGCTCCCGCTTCTTAGATTGAACATATCCAAGCCCGATCGTTTCCATTCTCCCGTTGGGCAATTTTCGCTGAGTTCCAGGGACATTCCAGATCCTGTTGTACAAATGAGCATGTCGGGCAGTCTGTTTGAAGGGTACACCTTTGCGCCTCAACAGCCTTTTTAATCCTTCTATATAGTATCTGGGCAGATGGATGGGCTAGATTCTGTCAAGCGTAGAATCGGCACCATGCCAGATTTCTTTCTCCACTTTGGTTTCCGTGGATCGATAAAAGAGGATCGCCTTTTCATCTTTTCGCCTGGGAGGGACGCAGAACGTCTGTAGCTCTTGCACATTATATGTCTCAAACGCGTCGAGCTCTTTGTAATGCTTTTGCGGAACCATATCGATCTGCAAACTCTGATCATCTCCAGTAGGGGCCTGCACTGATGGACAGACCGAGAACACTACGTTGACTTCGTCTTCAGAGTTACTGCCGAAGACCGGAATAGGGATAGATGGTTCCGGCTTGCTGCATTGGGGCAGTCCCGAATAGACTATCTCTTCCTCCTTCTCGGTATCGCTTCCAAAGACCGGAATAGTGGTGATAACTTTTTGCTTATTCTTCGACTTATGGCATCTTTCCGTATCTTCAAAGTCTGGTAAGAAATACTTGGCATCTTCGTACTTTGGAACTTCATTCACGGAGAATGGGTTCAGCTCCCCTGTCACAGTGTACTCGAGACCATCTTTGATGTACTTCATACACTGATGTTGTGTAGAAGGGATGATATTGTACTCGTGTAACCACGGCCTGCCGAGTAAAGCATTGTAGCAAGTCTTGGCGTCAATGACGTGAAACTTTATGTTGGTGACGAGCGACCCGAAGCGTAACGTCAGTATTACAGACCCGAGCGCTCGTGATGATTGGGAGTCAAAACCAGAGATAGTAATTTTATCCCAAGCTAGGTGCTGAACGCTCATGCAAATTTCTTTTAGCACCCTCACATTTAGGAGATTGACAGAGGACCCATTGTCAACTAGGATCTTCCCTATCTTGATATCATGGCAATACCCGGAGAAATACAAAGGACGGTTGTGCTCACACGTTCCAAGGAGGAGGTCCTCGTCGCTGAAGGTGATGTCGGCTGTGTACACTTCTTTCAGCTCGTCCTTCATCTTTTCTTCGGCAAGGAAGGCTTGAAACTGCCCAGGGTCCTGTAGTGCCTTGATCAACGAATCTCTCGCCTCTTTAGATAGCAGAAGGGCACCGAGAATGCTTAGCTGTGAGGGTATCTTCCTCAGGTATGCCAGAACGTTGTAATCCACATTGTTTTTCTTTGGCGGGTTCTTGGCTGCCAGCTCTTCGACAACTCGGTCATTGAGGGCGATATTTTCAGGGACTTTTTCTTTCCCCTTATCTTTTTTGTTCGATCCCTTATTTGCGAGTCCAAGATTCTTTTCAGGTAATGTACGGTTATGCAGCTGAATGTTCTCACAGTTCTGTTGGAGATAGTGTCCTCAGAGTAAATTATTGGATCACAGGCACGTGATTGCAATGATTGAGGGAGGGCCTATACCGGTAGGACAGTCTTACTCGAGATGATAGTATGCTATCTGGTTTATTTTTATCATCGTGTACTGTTTTAGGTGACCTTACAGGTCACTATTGCGCGTTGATAGAGCCTTTAGGATTCTTGCTTGACGGCCAGCGGTATGATGGCGATCATATACATGGGAGTTGGGGTCTATAAGCACATCCTTAAAAGGTCCCTAGTCGTGGGAGTTTTCGAGATAGGGCATCGATACTCCAGAGTAAACTAGTGTATACAGTCGAGACCCCGATGAGGGACGGTGGCCGGTCTCACAAGCCATTGGTGTCAGTTGGTTTACCTAAGATGTATACAGGTGCTCATTGGGTTATAAGTACACCGGACATGACTCGCCGGGAACATGCTAGTTGGTCTTATACCTGACGTCAGATAGCAGTTCCCTGGTGACATGTGTATAGGTTAGTTCATCGACCTGGGATCGTCATTTGTCTCGTGTGAGTTCCCACTGTACTTTGATTACTACCCTACCACGGCTCAAACGAGGCGTGCAAACAGGTTTTAATTGGGTACAGTCCCGAGCCACATGGAGGCAGCGAGCGGATCTGCAGGGGTTCGTCTCTCCCGGTATTGGGGGTGAGTTCGCGCTGTGTCTAGGAGAGCCATTACACAAAGCTCTCGGCCGAGGCATGAAATTTACTGGTAGGTATTCCAGTAGTATCTCAGGGTGTTCTGGGCTACACTCCGACACGATTTGTATCGTTTTTGGGGGTCTGACTTTTACCAACCCCCTAGGCCCGCCATGCGATACTCATAGACGAACGGACCGGACTGTACGGATATTGTCACTGACAGGCTCAGTAGGGTGTCAGGATGAGTTCGCTCATCGACGTCCCTTTTGGTCAATACCTGGTAGCCCGTTACGTATGGCTAATACCTCTGACGTGCTAGTGGTTAAATCCACAACCAAAGTATTGACGAGTTTTTAGAGTCCCCCACAGACCGTTTTCTCAAGTTTCGGGCGAAACGCTGTAGAGACCGTATGGAGATATGGCAGGGTTCGATCATATATGTGCGGTATTGTACGGATCATGATCGGACGGATAATACTAGCGGGCTTCGGTTTAAGCCGGATCCTAGTATTGTACAGTGTAGATTTGTCTCTTTGCATTTGTATTCAGTGGGAATACAAATGAGGGTATGTATATACAATCCCGAGGTTTTCCTGTAATTTATTACGGGATCAGTTTTCTGAAGTTGCCAGTTTGTATTCCGTTTCGGCCAGTTTTCCTTTGTTCCTTCACGGCCGGATTTTTGTGATGGAGGGGGTTATTTGCAAGTGTGCAAATTAGTATTGTGGAGGGGGGTTTCTTGTAAATGGAGAGATTATGATAATTCAAAGCATCTTTGCCTTTTTCTTTCATAATGGCTAGCATTAATTAGATGTGAATTGATTTGGCTTTGGTGTGACATTAATCCCTCATTATCATCACTTTTCTTATGCTCACCATTATTCTCCTCTTGTGCTCACCTTTTTCCTTCATCCATTCAAGAGAATGGCCGGCCACATTATGAGAGGGGGAGAGGTTCATTTTTGTATGGGAAAAATTATCATATCATATTATGCTTGCTACAAAATCCCAAGCTCATTTTCCATTGTTTTTCCTCCATAAAAAGGCAACTTCACAACCCCATGAGACAAACATTACTACACTTAGCCTACAGCATCCTTGGGCACGTCGACTCGCCAACTTCGTGCTTGAGTTGCCTCGGTCCAGAGGTGGGAGCCCGTAAAAGAACTCGGCGATGTGGTGCCCGTTCCGACGAGGAGATGAAGATCGGAGATTCCGCGAGGAGATCGGAGTGGAGGCCGAAGACCGAAGGACACGGATCGCTCGGTATAGCTTCTATCCCGTCTCTTGTTAGCTAGCATTAGGTTAATGGTTACGATCTGGGTTTTTAGGATGCGGTAGTGCCGGTTTAAAGTCAAGAAAATTTTTCGTTTCTGCATTTTGGCCTCGGATAGACGGCCGGGGCGCTACCGTAGTCCTACATAGTATCAGAGTCACACCATTAACATAGTCTAGCTTGCTCTAACGTGTTTACAAGTTCGATCGAACGGATTTTCCGAAAACTCGATTTCTAAAGTACAGTTTCTGTCGAATTTTTCCAGTGCTCTAAAAATTATTTGGTACATTGTAAAATTACGAGCATGGTTTTTTGAGCGTTCTGTGAAAATTTGATCGCGTGACGTCACTGTTCCACTGCGGAACCGCGGCCAAACCCACGTATTGGCCGCGGTTCCGCCGCCTCTTTAACTCTTCACAGCACCAAATTTTTACTGTGGGCTTCTGTGTTGGAAATAGGGTTTTTGGTATGTTCTGTTTGGGCCCAGATTTTCTTTGAGTACTACAGTAGTGCTTGGGGCCCACTCCGGAAAATTTAGTCGATCAAAAATTTTAAACATGTTAGTTCACAGTATTTACATTATATCTGCGACCGTGAATAACATTTGATCGGTAAATCCTGTCTAACTGCTATAGCCCTTTTACACGGATTTATGAACGTGACATTCACGTTGATGTTCTGTGTTGTGCTGTGATATTGCGGATTATCGTGGTGGATAGCCTGGATGCAATGGTAGTACAGTTTTGGTATTATTATGTACATTTGATATTGCGGGGCGAGCGTCCGACATGTGGACTGCCGTTACTGCCTGTTTGTATATTATTCTTTTGGGGCACGACCGGGCTGAGGTCGATGTACCCGTTGTATATATTTTACTTTCTGTACTAGGATTACCCCGCGGTGGGGTGCACGGATAGCCGGGTTCTAGAGGGCAACGGGCTCGCATCTCATGGTTTTGAGACGGAGGGGGCTTTACTCTAGAATTGGCGGGCTATTCGCCGCACTCGTAGGGGGTATAGGTTGGCCCAAGAAGGGGTGCCCAAGTTACCGGATTCCGTGAAGTGCTGGGTGGTCTATTCACGTCGTTGAAGGGGGCTGCCTCGCTTCAGGTTTTGGCGGGTAACTTGCCGCGCCCGTAGGGGTCTAGGATTTCATTGCACAGGCTATCCACACGATCAGGGGAACGTCGGGTTTCAGTAGCGGCTCTATGAAACCCGGGGATCCCAGATATCTGTATTATTCTGTGATACTTATTACATTTCTGTGATGTTGCATTTTATCACGCCTTGAGCGAATATTATATATTGATATATATACTAGTAGATGTTGTATATGTTTTGCATCCGCGCTAGTCCAGTCCCCGCTCTGTCGTTAGTTAAGTAACCTAACGGGTGATGACGGGACCCAGTGGCGAATGCGGATGGCATATACGTACATCATTATTTTCATTCTTTATTGGTGTGATCAATTGATGGGACTGCATTGATTCGAATCAATGCAAGCTAAACAAACCTATTCTGATATTGTTGGAACAATTTTTCAAAAAGCTGTTATTGCAAGGACGTTCTCTTTTGTTTTGCACAGTGGTATTCGGTTATGAATATCCAGCACCTCAGTCGACGAGGCAAGAGCCGAGATCCCTTCACCGGGAGTGACCCCTTGGACAGAAGTTTGCATCAGGGTAATAACTTCACTATAGCCGATTGCCTTTTGCTTTGCATCGTGGTATTCAGTTGGAATATCCTGCACCTCATTCTACGGGGAAAGAGCCGAGATCCTTTCACCGGGAGTGATCTCTTTAGCAAAGGTTTTCATCACTATATTTTTACAAAAAGCTATGCAGTTCCTTCAACGATATCAAGTTCATTACGTTAAAGGTTTTTCACCAAAAACCAGCCGTGGTCCTCCGTCATTTCTTACGGGTATTATTTAGTATTCGTGCTGCGTTTGTTGACCTAGTCAAGACGTAGTGTTCGGTAGCTAAGTGGTACTTGTTTGTTGCATAAGTGAGATTGGTTAGGACAGTCGTGCGGCCTTGTTGACCTAGTCAAGGGCACGTACGGGTGGGTTTAACGCAATCCAGAATAATGACGGGTTGAACTTGACTGGCGGTTTATGGTTTGTTGACCTAGTCAAGGTCATAAGCCGCTTGGGGTAAAAACACACATCGGGAGTTTCTAAAGAAAATGAAACTTGCCAGGCATGCGCAAACCTTCTGGAGTGTGATAACGTGAGTGGATTCCGTCACGTTATCATGCGATGATAGTTGGATCCCGATTCCCACTGATGAGTTGGTTTACTCCTCGGGTAATCCCGACTAATTCTTCTTTCAGGTTTGGAGGAGAATTTGACGATACAGTGGGAGGTTTCCTGATTAGATAAAGTGATAACCATTCAGATCTAGGTTAGAGTGCACGCTGAGTGTTTCTTTTCTCTCTCTCTTTGGCAGCGACCATGACCCGACCCTTGACTATGACTCAGTGACCAAGATTAACCGAACCTTCTTAAAACACTGGCTTTTGGATTGTCAGAGTTGCATACCTCATTGCCACTCTTACTTTTACCCTTTTCTTCAGGACACCCCGTATTACTACGAACGTCCACTTCCATTGGATAAAACCATCGTATGGTTATATACGAACTCGAAGGAATTTATTCGAGGATGGTTTCCGGTTCTGGAGAAAACGAATAGGACTATTCAGTTGTCTTTTCCTCTTACCTTCTCTCAGGTTTCGAGTGTTCCTTGGATTAGGACAGTACACCTACTACGCAAATTGGATAGTCTTCTTCCAAACCATAGGCAGGTGCCGACCGGTAGGGAATGAAGAAAACCAATTAGCCTAACGATGGTGTGCAGAAGGTAATAAGTTAAGACAAATAAAAGGATTAGTAAGAGTGCAAAGTAAATTGCGACTACTTTTCACGACTAAACCAAGTATTTCATTACCACTCCCATATCACCTTTGTATTTCTCCAGAACACTCCATATCACTACGAAGATCCACAGTTTATTGGATACTCCATCGTATGGTTATATACGAACTCGAAAGGAACTTATTCCAGTTCGGGGATGGATTCTGGTTCAGGAGAAATAGGAATAAGGTTTATTCGGTTGTCTTTTACCATCACCTTCTCTCAGGTTACGAGTACTCCTAGGATTAGGAGAGTACACCCATTATGCTTATTGGATAGTCTTCTTCCAAACCATAGGCTGGTGCCGAACGGTAGGGAAGGAAGAAAACCATTTAGCCTAAGAGGGTGTACAGAAGGTAATGACTAAAGACATAAAAAGGGATTTGGAGAGATGGCAAAGAAATATACGGTTACAGTTGTGAATCTGAAAATGGAAGAGGCATTACTAGGAATACCTGGATGCCCCTACGAAACATTTCAATATTTCAGTTTCACTGTGAACTGTTAAAGGAAAACTGATTTCCCAATTAGACACTTACTCCAGGGTATGTATTTACCATGTTTGATTCTCACATCTGTATGGTTTTACAGATGATGAGTGGGAGTAAGTTATTGGGAATTGGGTGATTATCCTCATTATATCGGGATTCGTTGTAATTGGTGATATTTGAGGAAATCACCTGGGTTGTTTGCCGGACGGCAAATATTTGGTTTTGAATATCCGTTGTAATGCACCAATTTCAAATTGATATATCTGTACGTTTATTTTCATAAAGTGAGATATAACCTTTTGAAATTATGTCGATGACATTTACCTATATCAGTATATGGTTAGGTAAGGAGCATTAAACAGCGGTGTAATTCTTCTTAACCATAAGTACAGTTTTTAACCTACGACACACATGGAATGAGTTATTAGACTCAAGGGACTTATACAGAGTATTGTATATTGTCTAGTATCCATTAGGACAGAGGGGTTGGTCCTCGTACTATATTCGGTTTACTTGTGACTTCTCTAGTTCTTAGACATGTGTTTCGTACAAATGCAAGGTCCAAGTTTTGAGAAGTTATAGGTATATGAATAAAGTAGAGAACCAAGTATTGCAAGTATCAGGATTCTTCAAGGTGATCAAAGATGTAGATACTTGTGTATGGTATTCAGTTAATAGTAATGATTAAGAGAACTTGCTTCTCTTTCAGGTTACTCATATCTGGATGTATTCCTAAGTTGAGTAATGCTAATCGGCCTCTCTCCATTTAGTTGACATGCACTGGAGACAGCTGCATGATTTGAATCTGGTTCCAATTAAATCAGTGCCTCTGTTTCTATATTGGATATAGAACGGTTCATATCTTAACAATTTTAAGGTACGGGGAGTTGTCCAGCTTATGCTTAAAACCAGACTCTGGATAACTCAAGGCACGTTTCTGTAATGGCTGTTTGTAGGTTGACCCGGGCTATGACGAGGGTTAACATTCTACCATCTGGAAGATCAATAGTGATATTGTTCTTGACTCGCCACAGTTTTAATAAAAATGGATTTTTTCAGAAAACAGTAATGGGAGTATGGTAGAACTGGAAGTGATTCCAGAACCGCAAACGATTACTGAAAATTTGATAAGGACCTAAAGATTCAATCTGGATTGACATTCCATTGGCCACTCCGCAGATATGGTGGGTAACTTCAGGCACCCGAGAGGTACTCCGGTAGCCTCAAGGACGGTGATAGGGAGGTTCTTGTTTACCCAGACTTGCCATTGCTGTTGTTCCAGACTGTGAGACCCGGCAGGAGGATGAGTATAGCGTCGTTCTAAACTAGCTTTAGAAGTGTACGTGTATATGACTCTGCCAGAGGGTTGTCGTAGTCAGTGGGAGCAGCGGAAGCATAGTGGACAAGTGGCTTATGTCTAACTTTGGACTAAAGCAAATATAGCGGAGATAGATCATCTATTTCTGATGTGACAGCCATATGTTTGACTTCATTAGAATAGCGGATGGATCTGTTAAGAAGGTAGTAGGGTGTGATGTCCTGGTATTTGGATGACATACACAGAGTAGGAAGGGAAATTCCTATACTACGATCGGTTATACTTTGGTTGTCACACAGTGGTTTCTCCACAAAAGATATGGATTTTATATCAGACATTCTGGTTACTAGATCTATGGTTTTAGATCTAGATTTGGGTAGTTTCTCAATCTGGGTACTTAGACAGCATTCTGAAGGTGTTTTAGAATGGACGACTTCTGGCACGGTAGTGTACCTGCAGGTAATGGAGTCACCCTCTCTAAAGGTGTCTTATAGACTAATGAGGAGAGGGATGCGCATGATTAGCAGATCACTTGCTTAGGTAATTGAGTCAATCATGAGATGTGAAGTACCACACCAGATGTTGTTCTTGCTCGAGATGCAATAAGTTGATATTAATCCAATCCTGGAGAAACATTCGGAAGCAGTTTTAGAACATAAGTGGATGTTCTAGGGATTTGATAACGACAGCCTTCTTCGGGCGACAGTTATCATTCCAGGCTTTCCAGGTGACCTGGATGATAGAGTGACTGTCAGAGTTATAGTTTTCTCTCTGACGAGGGACAGTAGTTTGGACAGGTGGTCCAGGTGGATACTGAGGGTGGCATAGCGCAGGATACTGATTAAGTTCAGTTGACGATACAGTCTAAGAAGTTTGGATTTGGAGTTCATTTATGAACTAGGTCCCATCAGATATCCAGACATACTCTAAGACATGTATTACTCATTTCGGGAGATGGCTTTCTCCACGAACTTGAGAAAAAGAGAGACATAGAAAGAAACATTAGAGCGGATTCACTCACTGAGGCTATTCTTCGTACGCAATAGTTTCGCAAACGAGTTTTGTGAGACTGATTAGTAGAGGAGTTGGGTGTTCGGTATCACACAGGCTATGAGTATGCGTCATCGCAATAATTAGCCTTGAGTGCAAGTGGGAGATTGTTGGAGATAGTGCCCTCAGAGTCAATTATTGGATCACAGGCACGTGATTGCAATGATTGAGGGAGGACCTATACCGGTAGGACAGTTTTACTCGAGATGATAGTATGCTATCTAGTTTATCTTTATCATCGTATACTGTTTTAGGTGACTTTACAGGTCACTATTGCGCATTGATAGAGCCCTTAGGATTCTTGCTTGATGGCCAGCAGTATGATGGCGATCATATACATGGGAGCTGGGGTCTATAAGCACATCCTTAAAAGGTTCCTAGTCGTGGGAGTTTTCGAGATAGGGCATCGATACTCCAGAGTAGACTAGTGTATACAGTCGAGACCCCGACGAGGGGCGGTGGCCGGTCTCACAAGCCACTGGTGTCAGTTGGTTCACCTAAGATGTATACAGGTGCTCATTGGGTTATGAGTACACCGGACAGGACTCGCCGGGAATATGCTAGTTGGTCTTATATCTGACGTCAGATAGCAGTTCCCTGGTGACATGTGTACAGGTTAGTTCATCGACCTGGGATCGTCATTTGTCTCGTGTGAGTTCCCACTGTACTTTGATTACTACCCTACCACGGCTCAAAGGAGTCGTGCAAACAGGTTTTAGTTGGGTACAGTCCCGAGCTACATGGAGGCAGCGAGCGGATCTGCAGGGGTTTGTCTCTCCCGGTATTGGGGGTGAGTTCACGCTGTGTCTAGGAGAGCCATTACACAAAGCCCTCGGCCGAGGTAGGAGATTTACTGCTAGGTATTCCAGTAGTATCTCAGGGTGTTCTGGGTTACACTCCGACACGACTTGTACCGCTTTTGGGGGTCTGACTTTTACCAACCCCCTAAGCCCGCCATGCGATACTCATAGACGAACGGACCGGATTGTACGGATATTGTCACTGACAGGCTCAGTAGGGTGTCAGGATGAGTTCCCTCATCGACGTCCTTTTTGGTCAATACCTGGTAGCCCGTTACGTATGGCTAATACCTCTGACGTGCTAGTGGTTAAATCCACAACCAAAGTATTGACGAGTCTTTAGAGTCCCCCACAGACCGTTTTCTCATGTTTCGGGCGAAACGCTGTAGAGGCCGTGTGGAGATATGGCAGGGTTCGATCATATATGTGCGGTACTGAACGGATCATGATCGGACGGATAATACTAGCGGGCTTCGGTTTAAGCCGGATCCTAGTATTGTACAGTGTTGATTTGTCTCTTTGCATTTGTATTCAGTGGGAATACAAATGCGGGTATGTATATACAGTCCCGGGGTTTTCCTGTAATTTATTACGGGATCAGTTTTCTGAAGTTGGCAGTTTATATTCCGTTTCGGCCAGTTTTCCTTTGTTCCTTCACGGCCTGATTTTTGTGATGGAGGGGGTTATTTGCAAGTGTGCAAATTAGTATTGTGGAGGGGGGTTTCTTGTAAATGGAGAGATTATGATAATTCAAAGCATCTTTGCATTTTTCTTTCATAATGGCTAGCATTAATGAGATGTGAATTGATTTGGCTTTGGTGTGACATTAATCCCTCATTATCATCACTTTTCTTATGCTCACCATTATTCTCCTCTTGTGCTCACCTTTTTCCTTCATCCATTCAAGAGAATGGCCGGCCACATTATGAGAGGGGGAGAGGTTCATTTTTGTGTGGGAAAAATTATCATATCATATTATGCTTGCTACAAAATCCCAAGCTCATTTTCCATTGTTTTTTCTCCATAAAAAGGCAACTTCACAACCCCATGAGACAAACATTACTACACTTAGCCTACAGCATCCTTGGGCACGTCGACTCGCCAACTTCGTGCTTGAGTTGCCTCGGTCCAGAGGTGGGAGCCCGTAAAAGAACCCGGCGATGTGGTGCCCGTTCCGACGAGGAGATGAAGATCGGAGATTCCGCGAGGAGATCGGAGTGGAGGCCGAACACCGAAGGACACGGATCGCTCGGTATAGCTTCTATCCCGTCTCTTGTTAGCTAGCATTAGGTTAATGGTTACGATCCGGGTTTTTAGGATGCGGTAGTGCCGGTTTAAAGTCAAGAAAATTTTTCGTTTCTGCATTTTGGCCTCGGATAGACGGCCGGGGCGCTACCGTAGTCCTACAAGTTCTTCGTCTCTTCCTCTTTTCCTGAGGTAGATTCTTTGAAGAGAGGGCCGAGAGATACTTCTTCATCAAAATCACTTCTGAAGGTAGGAACTTGCGATATCCCGGAATCGACCATGCGACAGTTACTGGCGGTTCTTTTGTGCTCATCTATCGCATTTTTTCGCTGTCGACGAGCTTCACAGTTCATCCTCTTGAAATGTTGTCGGCGGGCGACATATCCTTGCCACCAATTTTTAAAGGCGTTACACTCTTCAGTAGGGTACGCAATCCTCTGATGGTATAAGCAGTAATTTGGATGTATATCCTTTTTGTCAAGGTGTATCCCACCAGGAGTGTTTCCTTCGGAGGGTGGCAGCTTCATTCCCATTGATATGGATTTGGCGAACCGTTTCCTCGTCTTAAATTTGCTTTTGTTTGCGGCGGATGTGCTTTGATATGGTGGGAGTGTTTTAACCCTTTCGTCCAGTTGCCGGCGTTTGGCTTTTTCGAATATGGCCATTTCGCGCTCCCGATTGGCTTTGCTTTTCTGACGGGCCACGTTCAGCAGCGGATCGATCATCTCGTCAGACGGTTCCAAGGGTTTCGGTTCGGGATCTGCCCCCAATTTCTCTGCATCAGGAGCTTCTTCACCATCTATTGACGAGTGAGAGATCATGTGGCAGCTCATCACATAATCCTCAGGTTCATCTGACGAGTCTTCTCCCTCATCTTTGTTGCCATCTCTGTCTTCAAGGATGTGGTTGAGAAACTCTTGGAGTGTGACCGGAGTTCGCGCCTTCTGGTTGTATTCCTCCAGCGCGTCAATGTGTTTTTGCAGGTCCGTGCGCTTGTCATCCGGCTTCATGGGCTTTTCGGTCTTCTTCCTCCTTTTCGAAGATTTTGACGGTTGGACCTGGGTGTTTTACCCATCGTTACCAATTCTTGGCGTCGGGCGCGGCTTTAGCATTCCCTCAATGACCTCGGGTTCCAGCGGACTTTTCCACCTGATCTCCGGGCATGTTTGAAGATCCTTCAGCATTCTTTTTGTTTTGGCTGAAAGAGCGACCTCCCATGGAGCTTCTTTTATAAATGAGCATGATGCGCCCAGCGTGTCTACCCTTTTAGAAGCGTGCGGCTGGGGCAGGCTTACTTTCCAATTCTCGGACAGTGTGAATTTGCCATGTTGGTATTGGTCCTCAATCCAGCCTTTAAAGACGAAGCAATTTTCGATCGGATGGCCTACTACTCGGTGGTAGGAACAGTAATTAGGATTATTGACGTCACCTGGCTGCAGTGGACATCTCGGATCTGGTAGAGTGATGAGCCTGTTGTGCACCGCCTGTTCGAACAGTCTCCTCGTTTTATCTCGAGGGAATGAGTAAGGACGCTTTAACTTTTCGTTGATAAATCGCTGTCTGTCGTTTTGGCGATCAGATGGTTTTGGACCACTCGGCTGTTGCTGAGCATTGGCGACAAAGGTCGCTTTCCCTTTCCCCTTTTCATTCCGAGGCTCTGTCTTTGAAGAGGAAGGCCTATGGCCCATCTGGTCCATTTGGGCCAGCTTGTTGATCAAGGCCTGGAAAGTGGTCGGCTTGAAGAACATCATAAACTTGGAGATGGTTGTCTGTGGATCGAGGGTTCCCATAAACATGCCTACTGCAGGAGCCTCTTCTATGCGTTGTTCGCACTTCGACCATAGGTTCCGCCATCGTATCGCGTACTGAACCTATGTTTCTTCAGGCTTCACCCTAGCATTGATCAATACCGTGATTGGGGTGCGTTCACTAGCGCTTGTGAAACGCTGGGTGAATAGCAACTTCATCTCCGTAAAAGTTTTGACAGAATCGTTGGGAAGTTCTGAATACCATTCGAACGCCGTCTCCGCTAGGCTGCCGACGAATTGGCGAAGTAGTAGTTTATCGTCACCTCCAGTGTTGCTGCACAGAGCCCTGAACTGGGCGACATGCTGGTGGGGGTTGCCTATCCCCTTATATACATGAAATTTAGGGATCGTGTATCCTGGCGGGTACTTAATCTGATCGTACCAGCCGGGATAGGGTCACTCAGTTCTGACAACTTGGCCAGCAGCTTCGTTCGCTTGATGGGCTCGTATCTGTTGAGCTATATAATCATCGAGCGCAGCTTTCGAGATTGTTTCCTCCTTTGTTGCTGAAAAGGCCGGAAGAGGGTTTGACGTCTCCCCTCTGTCGTCTTCGATTACTATTGACGGATCTTCGGTTGGAGGGTCTGACTGGATCATCATGCCCACCATATCCTGGAATAATAGCACCATTTATTTTATATTGGCCGCTTGTTTCGCTGCCTCTTGATCTTTCTTTTCTATCATCCTCCGGAGGAACTCGACATCGGTTTCCTGTTCCTGGCGCTGATCCGACGATGCTTCGAAGCTTTCCTTATGTCCCGTGAGTGCAGCCATCTTTGTTAACATCTCCTGGAGCTTCTGTTGTTGCTTCTGAGATTTTGTTACCGATCGGGTGAGTGGTCGATGACCCCCAGAGGCACGGCTCTCCTCCTTCCCGGAAACCATATAAACAGTATGCACCACCATGCCCCCAGACTTGGAGCGTCTGGGTTCAGTGCCCTTGAAATTCGTCGCAGGCATAAGGATCTTCCCCGCCCTCCCCTTTTTATAGATGATTGAAGTTGAGGAGGCTGTTGCATTAGGCACCTGAGTAGACGATACTTTGCGTGGAAGGGCAGAGGGATGGTCCTCTTTCTATTGAGTCTTCATCTTCTTCTGTTGGCGGGAATAGTCCTTGTCGATCACGGAATCTTGGACTCTCCACCAGACCTTATAGATTTTTGAAGACAGCCGCTGAGGGGGCTGCTCCGACTTCGACTTTGTAACATTCTCTACAGGTGGAGGAAATCTTTTCAATACAGTGGTCGGAGAATTCTTGCGGACCCTCCTGAGTGGTTCAAAGTTGTTCCCAATTGGAACAGCAGCATCGACTTCAACCATCGAAGTTGGTGGAGTCAATACAGAAGGGGAACTGCCCCCAACTTTCCTCACTCGGCGCCAGTGGCGATGTCGAGCATGCCTTGCAGATGAGACTGGCTCGGTCACATGGGTGGCTTCATCATGCCCCCTGTTCTGGTGAAGGGTTGCTGTTGGCGCCAGCCTATCGAAGACTGACGTCCGCTGAGAAGAAACGTCCAATCTATCGAAAACTGACCTTTGGGCAGGGGAAGTAGTTTGGACGACCTTACCCGAAGCAGGAATTAGGGTGGCCAGTCTCGCAAAGACCGATCCTTTAGCGAGAGAAGCCCCTTTGACGACTTCGTCCATCGGATTTGGAATGGCTATCTGCTTCGGGATGACTCGTTCAGGTAATGCAGGATTCTTCAGGGACACACTGGAGCTCAGGCTCAGCCTGTCGAAGACTGATGCAGTAGGCTTAGAATTGGGCGGCCCGTTGAGAGGGGTTGTGGTAGTTGTAAGCCGATCGAATACCGACTTCTTCGGAGCTTCCTATGACGGCATTGGGATGCTGAAGCTTGCCGGTGGGATAATGGTTCCAAAGAACAGTCCAGTGGTGGCCTGAGTCACATGTTCCACTGGCATGGCGAAGATGGAGGCTGCTTGGGGCCCATAGGTCACTCCTCCAGTGAGGACGGAGTGGGAGTTGCTGTTGCAGTTGGAAGCCATTTTCTCTACACGGGAGAAAGACACCAAATCTTAGTACCTCGAATCCAGGAGCAACCACATTAAACCACGATTCGTTCGCGAACATGACACACGAAGTTTGGAGTGGAAAGAGGAAAAGGTCCCACTGGGCATGCCAGAATCTGTTCTCCGCCGAAAAGACGCGACCGGGACGTTGGGACGTCCGGTCTGAATTTTGGGGGCAGATGCTATTTGGTTTTATCGTCCACCTCTCCGAAGATGCCAAGTTGATTTATGGCACCGTATATCGAAGGTTTAGACAGATGCGGCCGTTGTAGCAGATTTCGTCAGATTCCCCCTCGTTTATGAGGGGTTTTGATTGTGGGGACGCTCTTCCCTGCAGGCGCAAGCCCCTGCAGATAATTACGTTACCGCATCGCGGTAACCACTTTCTCCTGCTCCAGAAGGTCACTTCGTGTCGTGTGTATTTGTTTTATTTGTGGTTGCCCGTGGATTGTATACGGAGACTGATGTATGTTGTCGCCTGTAGGGCGTGGATTAGTCCAATCCGTATTTTCTTAGATTTGGGTTTAAGGATCATTAATCTCATTGAGATTAAGATCAACTTAAACGTTGTTGAGGATATGTTAGTCTAATTTTAGAATAAGATCTGCTCAACAGGATTTTGGGATCGTTTAGATCCAACGAAAGAGTATTTGGGCTCTATCGTCTTAGTTTAGGGACATTGCAGTCCATAAGTTTAAGGACATCATAATCCATGGAGTTTAAAGACGTCATAGTCTGTTGGATTTAGTTTAGGAACGTTGCGGTCTATAAGTTTAAGGACATCATAGTCCAGGGAATGTCTGGTTGTCGGAACCCGTCACCTCTCTGAAGACGCTGAAGAATTACAACGACACATATCAGAGGAATGACGAGATGTACCCTTGAACCAAGGTTGGTTGGGAGATCTGTAGTCAGGCTTGGGACTGAGACCAATTGTGAGCACATGGGCTCAGTTGGTCTGAGTTAGGGACTTATGGCCAACTTGGGCTCAGCCCATCCAGTTAAAGTGTTTAAACACTTATCTAGACTCGGTCCATTCATTTTTGAACAAAATGTTAACATTTGTTTGGGCTCAGGCCCTTTTTTGTTCAATAATGCAGAGCATTAATTTTGGGTTCTGATACCCCTTCTTCTTTTGTCTTTTCATTGAGTGTTGGACACTCTTTATTATGGCGCTGGGCTTTATTTAAAGAACATTTTGTGTTCCCTCAGCGCACATGTGAAGAGCACGTAGTGCGCTTGGCGCTGAGTGCCAGACCTGGAACGCTAAGGCGCTTCTTATAAAATGGCGCACACGTGAGGAGCACGTGGCGCGCTTGGCGCCGAGCGCCAGATAATGAGCGCTAAGACGCTTCTTGTGAGATAGCGCACACGTGAGGAGTACATGGCGCGTTTGGCGCTGATGTCACGTCCCGAAAGTACGGAATATGACCGGTACTTAAACTACAAAACGTCTCGAGGCGTACGTAGTCTAAGTAAGCCGAAAACCCAGAAAACCAAACCAAGAAAAGTAGTGGAGTGAAGGAAAACCAACTAAAAGCAAGTAGTTTTAATAGCATAAGCCGAATTATGCGTTTTTTAAAAACATCAAATATTTCCTGAAAATTTCGGTAGAGTCTCCTTTGTAAAAACTGGCCCCCAAACGGGATACAACATGAATAATATACGAAATCAATAAAAAGGCATCCCCAAGCGGGAGCTAGCTCTTCGTCAATCGACGGTCACAACCACACAAGCAATATAATATACAACGCCAAGGGCGAGGATAAAACTCAAAAGGAAACTTAAAACAGCAAGAAATCCATAGAAGTACAACGCGCGACTCTAAGGTCGAAAGACTAAACATCACTGGTCTCTATCTCTGAAATAAATACATGTTTGGTTGATGGAACTTCTAGATACAACTGAATAATAATATACAAAGTATAATGATGGGTACGATACAAATAAACCCACCTACTAGCAAGTCACCCGAAAAGAAACAGTGCCAGCAAAGCCGTAATGAAACCTGTACGGCAAAACCTGTAAGAAACTGTGGCACAACGGGGGTGAGTTGCCAACTCATGAGTAGAAAACATCTACGAACAGAAATCGCATGAACAACGCAATCCTAAGTCATACAATCTTAATATATTCTCAAATATATAACCAGCAGCCTATAACAATGGCTGGGGTATACCTCTAAACAACGGCAATACCAAGTGCTCGTGTCAGTGCCTCAGGTAGCAATATATCATATGGATGAGATATGAATGCATGAAACAGAATGCATGCACTGAAGAAAACTGCTTTCATAACTTAGTGAGATTTCTGTATCTTTTTAAAAGAGGTATCATAAATGAAATCAGCATAAACAGTGTCTAGCATCGACACAAAACATAAATCTCAATGTCTCAAAATCTCAGGCTCCGGCTATCCGGACTGGCCTGTATCATCAAATCTCAGTACCTCAATAGCTCGAAATCTCAATGTCTCAATCTCAATATCTAGGGCGCCGTCAGTCCAGACCGGCCCCTACCATCCATCTCAAGACTACGACGGTATTCTCTGGATATCCGACGCGTCGGGTAAAATCACCGGTCGGTAGTGCTCCCCTGCCAGGCTCAACGCCATCATCTGCGATCCTCTTGCCCCGGGGTACCGCACCGGGTCCACCATGTACCCGAAACGGTTCCTCCACTCCTCGAACTCGGGTCTCGAAATCCATCAACAAACTCATGGTGGACGACTCATACATCATGTGAAAACCGCGCTTTTTATTAAAAAGAGAGAAGAAGTTTGTATAAGTTTTGCGGTTTTCCCCCAAATCCAGAAAATCTCATGGAAATCCGAATCCAAAACCTCAATAGCACGTAAGAT
This sequence comes from Agapanthus africanus, assembly GCA_030015575.1. Classification (NCBI taxonomy): domain Eukaryota; kingdom Viridiplantae; phylum Streptophyta; class Magnoliopsida; order Asparagales; family Amaryllidaceae; genus Agapanthus; species Agapanthus africanus. Next base: position 51,392,343 of record CM057350.1, on the reverse strand, counting down.
AGTGAATATATGCATGAGAATCCATGAATGCGGCATAACAGTGAATAATAACATGCATGAAGTAGCAGGTAATAACTACAATGTCTAAACTAGCATATAAGGCAAGTACACTAATATCATGTCTAAACTATTAGCTAACAGGCTATGTCAATGTAATAGTATTTTCTAAGTGTACGTGACATGGCAATTATCGATGAAGATGTGTGTGAGCCGGCAAGTAAGTATACGTGGTACATACGCATCATCGGTAATGGTGATGGTGTCCTAACAGCATGATATCAATAATGAAATATGAATTACAATAAGTATGCGATGCGGAGCAACAGCAATAATATGCGGGAGCTGAATACTAGACACAACGATAACTAATCTGCATTACCCTAATATAAGTCCTACAATAGTGCCTTTTGAAATAACACGAATCGCGGTGTTTTGAAAATAAGGGCTACGGTGTTTTTAAGAAAAAACACGTCTTTTGAAATATCCGTAGAATCCCTTGACCCGTCTTTTAAAATACCCATGATTCGTTAGTTTTGAAATAGGTAGGAGTCTAATCTATTCTAACAACTACACTAAACTATACGGCTGAACTAACAAGCTGAACTACAGGTAAGGAAACCGCCTAACATCTGAGTCGATACATATACATACCTGTATATATATTAGTCGGTGATCCCACCTCAATAATATCATATCCGATAGCATATCTATAATCAGACATCCCAAGTCAAGAGTGCGGATCAATCATCAATATATAGCTCGTACGTAAATCCGTCGTACGGCATCCCCAAATCTGGGTATGGGTCAATATCATACTCATCACACTATTCATCTGGTATCCTCTTTATCAAGATCATCATCTGGGGTACTGACCTACGTCTAGTACACTACTAATATCACTATTCACATGGCATTGTCATCCAAAGATCCGCTATAACATCAGGACGTATCTCAAGTACGAATCCTGCCATATCACCGATCTCACGGCCTCAACTCAAATCTCATTGACTCATCTCAATCCTAAGTATCATCCGCAAATCCAGTATGTGAACACTTAGTCCCATACCCAGGTGAACACATAAACACATATCCCCATATACGCACAGGTAATAACATAGATGTATGTATGTGTGTGTGCGCGTGTGTGGGTGTAACAACTACTTTAGGGTTTCGCAACTAACACTAAACTAATCCATGAACACCTAGAATCTACCTTTATCATCAAGTCTCATATCAACATAATATATATAATCAAAATATATGTGTGTATACGTATTCGTATACATCACCACGAACTGCGGGGGTGCTATACGCCATCCACCCGACTTCTCCCCGTAGATATAAATCTACTCACCTGGTCCTTACTCGCCGGTGCCGACGTCGCCACGCGCTTGCTTGTCGTCTCAAAGTCCACATGGGGTACCTACATATCATAACGCACCGTATCGCATTAAAATCCGACTTATGACCAAAACGACACACGAATCCCACATAGGTCAAAACCTATGGTTGCTTTCACAATTCAACCCAAAAACCCTCGACGTCGGTGTACAAACGCCAAACCATCGAGAAAAACCCAAACACACTCATTTGCACATTCACAAACACTAATTATAATATGAAATACATTGCAATTCACAAAAACCTCAAACTCACTTAAAAAGCTATTTTTTCGAAAATTTAGCAAGCAAAATTAACCGTTTTAGTACAAAGCTTGATATTTAAACAAACCTAGCGGCCACAATATCCACTAAATATTATAAATAAGTCATACAACCCTAATTAGATTTTTAATCTTATCAAGTTCATTAAACCCAAAAACTTAGTTAGCAAAATTTTGAAATAACAATTTGCAACTAGCTACAAGGTTTGGTTTTTAGCATTCACTTAACATGTTAAACTCCTCATGAAAACAATAATCATATGATAAAACCCTCACAATAGTTTTATCTCACATAAGAAAATATTTTACAAAACCTAGTTTGCACTAGAAATCGAAAAATTGCGCAAACATCGCGGATTTGCGACAAAATGCTCACAACATTGCACAATCACCCAATCCACACTACTAGCTAGCTACAACACTCAAATTAACCCACATGAAATGATTCAATTTCAATTTCTAACACCAACCATTCTCTTGAATTTCATCACACAAGCAACAACAACCAAATTAACACTTTAAAAGCCTATTTTAGCATAATCAAACTACAAATTAAACATTAGATTAGAATTATACCTCTCAAGTTTGAAACCCTAGGTTCTATAGCCTCCAAAGACACCTCCTTTCACCATGCTTTAAACTAATTTGAATGTTAGAAGAGGTAGAATAGGGATTAGCTTTGAATTAGTGAAGGAATTGTGGATTTTTTTGATGTGTTTTGAGATGAAATTGAGGCAAAAGAGATGAAAATTTGGGGGGAAAATGGGGCTGCTGCTGGTCATTTTCAGCCATGGGAGGATGTGGGGAGTTGTGAGGGAATGGTGTGAAAAAAACTAAGTCAAAGCCCCTCCCAATTACCATAATACCCCCACCTACATAAATATATAAAAAAAAACTTATTTTAACCATTCTTTTCACATGAAAGAAGTAAAAAGGAGGGGGAAAGTGAGTGGGCTGCTGTTGGTGGTGGTGGGGCCGGCCATGATGGGTGAGGATGGGTGAGAGTGAGTACAAGAAAATTCCATGCAAAAAGAACCCCTCAAGTTACCAAATTGCAAGTTTTAGTTAAACTATTTAAATTTTAGTTTTCCCCTTAATTATAACCAATTAGAACTTGAAATAAATTGCTAAAAATTTATATTACTAACTAGATTTTAGTTGTCAAGGTTCTATAGTGTGTAATTAGCCTATTCAAATTTGTATTTATCGCTAAATTTAATGTATTTGTGATGGCTTAAAATAATATTAAAATAATTAATTTTGGAAAAAATTTCAGAAAATTAGAAATTTTACCAGTGGCTCAATAAACACCAAATACTAGTAATTACATAGCTAGAATATGTATATTTAGTTTTATATTAAAGATATTTACATTTTGACTTTTTACGGAAAACCCCCTTATTTTACCGATTTTCCAAAATTTCACCGAAACGATTTTCAAAACGTTACAGCTGAGCGCCAGACTTAGAGCGCTAAGACGCTTCCTGTGAGATAGCACACACGTGAGGAGCACGTGGCGCGCTTGGCGCTGAGCGCCAGTCAATGAGTGCAGAGCGCTCTTTATAAAATAGCGCCTACGTGAGGGGCATGTGGTGCGCTTGGCGCTGAGCGCCAACCTTGGAGCGCTGGGCGCTTCTTTTAAAATAGCGATTGGAGCATTGGGCGCTGAGCGCCAGACTTGAAGCGCTAAGGCGCTTCTTTAAATTGGAGCGCTAGGAGCGCTGCGGCGCTGTGCGCCAGTCTTGGAGTGCTGAGGCACTTCTTTGGTAATTCTGATCAACTTTGTCTCGTAGTTTTAAGAACAAGGTTCTTATCTTATAGAAGATGTTACAATCTCTTATGTTTTTTGTGAAAGACTCTTCTTTATAGATCTGGGATCTGAAGAGAATTGAATTCTTCTCCCCCTTTTTATGATGAGATGCCATGATCTCTTTTTATGAAAGACCTTTGTCTTATAGATCTATAATCTAGAAAAAGAATTAAGTTCTTTTTTTTTGACGAGATGCTTTGATCTCTCTCTTTTATTTATCTTGAAGAAATTCTTCTTCCGAGAGCTTGCTCTTCTCTTTGAAATTTCTCAAACTTTGTGAGGAGGGGGTTCCTCCCTTTGAGACTTGAAGTCTTGGGTCCTTTATATAGGGAAGGCTAATTTGTTGAATCAGTTAAGGAAATCTTTCCTCTGATTGATTTGGGGATGTTTCCCACCGTTGGATCTTTGATCAAAGAGCTTCTATTTTAAAAAAGACAATCTTCTTGTTTTTAACAAGATTGGGAAAATATTTTCCCATACAGAACTTATTCTGTATCTTGGTGATTTTTAATCACCATTGGATCTTTGATCCAACTGTGCTCTAATTTTCAGAGGTAATCTGATAATTTTTAGTCATCTTTGTTGGATCTTTGATCCAAGGGTGAGGAACATTTAGTTCCAGCACTAGTGCTCTCGTGCTTTGCACGTGAGCGCTGCATCAGAGTCTTTGACTCTTAGCGCGGGTGCTGCTAGCGCAAGCGCTCTTGTGCTTTGCACGTGAGCGCTGCATCAGAGTCTTTAACTCTTGGTGCCATCAGAGTCTTTGACTCTTAGCGCTGGCGCTGCGAGCCCAGGCGCTGTGAGCGCTGCATCAGAGTCTTTGACTCTTAGCGCCGGCGCATTTAGCGCGAGCGCTTTTATGAAGCGCTGTTTCATTTCAAATTTCAAAATTTGAACAGAGCTTTGCGTTGATTGGGGGAAACACAAGCATGGGATTTATATTTGTTTATTTATCTTGACTCACTATTCAAGCATGGTTGCAATTTTATATTGCAAAATTCCATGCTTGAATGAGTGGGGGTCAAGAGTTGCCATTCATCCTTACTTCATTCTCAACACTTTGCCATTTTCTTGAGTTGCTCCCATGGTTGCTCTCTAGCTTCTTCTTCTTCCTCAATTGCTATAGTTCAAGCTTCAACCCTTATATGTGATGTGAACTATGAAACTTGAACACAAACTTGTGAGCTTTTAACATCCCCTACTTCACCATCCTACACTTGACTAGCGATCGAGTGTAGCGTGTTTACTACGCTAAAGAGTTTAGTGTAGAGATAGCTTGAGTTGGAGGGACTTTGCGTGGATCATCTTCGATACGAAGATCATCGGAGGAAGTTCGTCCAAAATCTCAAGTGGAGCTTAGTGGATTCGCGGGACTACTACACGGAGCATTTGAAGTGAAGGACTCGATATACGTTGGTATAACCTTCTTCCCTTCTTGATGGTTTTATAGCATACCGTAATATTCTAGCAAAGATCTTGTATAGTTTAACTTATCACCTAATAAAAATTAAAATTTGGCAAGTTTGATGCTACTAAAACCTCATGGTGGTGCTAAGGTCGACTTTTAAACTGAAATACAATAAAAATACAGTGGTAGTCATGATGCAAGTGAACCCATCTACAAAAGCAATCACCCGGAAGGAAGTGGTGTGCCAGCGAAGCCGCTACGGAACTTGTACGGCTAAACTTGCAAGAAACTGTGGCACAACGGGGGTGAGTTGCCAACTCGTGAGTAGAAAACATCACCGAGAAGAAATCGAATGTATGACTAGCTCCTAGGTCATACAGTACAATACAATAATAACAGTAGCACGATAACATCGAGTAACAGTAGAGCTAATAATATAGACATATGTGTAAAGTCAAGTACTCGTGCCTGTGTCATAAAGTAACTACAAGTCATATGTATTGTGTATGAATGCATCAATAGAAGGGTGTGTCCAGCAACGACACAGAAAAATTAGGATAAAACTCAGTGCCAAACATCGACACTCGAAAATATCATGAAAACCGTGTCCATCAGTGACATAAAATCCTCAAATCTCGGGCTTCGTCAGTTCGGATCGGCCCATATCATTAGATCTCACGACTACGGTCGGTATCCTCCGGATATCCGCCGCGCCAAATATCACTGGTCGGTAGTGCTCCCCTGCCAGGCTCAACGCCTTTCTATACGATCTTCTTGCCCCGGGTACCGCACTGGGTCCACCATGTACCCACAGACGGTGCACCCCCCTCCTCGAATCGGGTATGTGTACACACGTGGCTCAAGAACCGAGAAAACTCATGGTGGACGCTACACATATCATATCGTGAGAAACCACATTTTCTTTTAAGAAAATATAATCATGAGTTTATAAATATCACTTGCGGTTCCCCCCAAATCCAGAAATTACATGAACACGGAAATCTCCAAAAGAATCATAATCTATGAGTATATAATAAGATAGTAAATACCGACGTAAATCCAATGATCAGTGCATAACTAGAATGTATGGATGCAAATGCATGTGGTATCTAAGTAAAAAAATACAATGTCTACACTAGCATTTAATATCATGAATGTAAAACAATACTACTTCTACAGATTGTCAGATTATATGAATGGAGTAAAGGTTCTCTAGTGTGTACGTGGCATGGCAATTACCGATGATGATGTGTGTGAGCCGGTAAGCAAGTATACGTGCAACATACGCATCATCGGTAATGGTGCAGGTGTCCTAGAAGACGAGATCATGATAGCTAAATAAAACACATGTATATATGAAATGCAATGAGAGCAACAAGAAGATAACGGAAAAGTAAATAGTAAACGCAACATTCTAAAATATACATATCTGTATATGAGTCATACAGTTTTAGTGTTTGAATAGCACGAATCGTTGATTTTAGAAAAGTAGGGGCTACGGTGTTTTTGAGAAAAGATACGTCCTTTGAAAATCCGTAGCATCCTTCAGATTGTCTTTGAAAACACTCACGATTCGTTAGTTTGAAAATAGGTATGACTCGAGTCTAGTCTAGCATCTACCTAAACAACTAAAAGACTAAACTAAAAACCTAGTCGGAGTGATAATAAAATCTAAACATACTCCGAGTGGATATATCTGGTAGTCGGCGATCCAGCCTTATAGTGTCACGTACTGTATAATATATCGTACGGCATCCTCGAGTCAAAAGTGTAGATCAATCATCTTATATACCTCGTACGATAATATCCATCGTACGGCATCCTCAAAATCGAGGGTACGGATCAAATATCATATGTATATCATATAATTCGTACGGTATCAATCGTCGTACAATATCATCATCAGGGGTACGGATCTAAGGTCTCATACAATCTATCTTTTATCAAGTCACATGTTATCGCATGTTTGCATATATATATATATATATATATATATATATATATATATATATATATCACCCAACGATCCTTTATTATATCATATCATAACAGTGTCTCGACTCAAACACATACCATAACCTCACGACATCATGCCCGATCATATCGACTCATATCCATAAGCATATCATATCCTCATCTTACACGCGTATATATATATATATATATATATATATATATATATATATATATATATATATATATATCAACGCATCCATATATATATACATATATACATATACACCCGTATCATATCACTGGCTTGTGTGTGTGCGTGCGACAAAATAAACTAACGGGTCTCGACTATAGAAACTAGACTAAGGATAAGCACTTCTTACAAGTATGCCTATTCTAACCTAGAGTCTTCAAGAGCCCTACTTGCTAACTATCCGTATCTCTCATTAACACATATATGTATATATAATATACGCGCCCTAATATACGAATTGCGGGGGTGCTATATGACATCCACCTGACTTTTCCCATTGATATACATCTACTTATCTTGATTCTCGCTTGCCGAAGTCGATGACGCCATGCTCTTCCATATTGTACGATGTCCATGCGGGGTACCTACAGTTTTCAATACGTTATATCGTAAACACGAATCAAACACGAAAACTAAAGCGGCACGTGAAACGCACATAGGTTAGAACCTATGGTCTACGCGTGCAGAAACAACCAAACAATCCTCGTCGTCGATGTACAAATGTCCAACGACCGAGATAAAACACAATATCAAAACTCAAGTTATTAAAAACCACAAAACCCAAAATAGCAACTTAGGAAAATAGCTCCATATTTTGACTCGGGTAATTAGGGACTAAACAAACAATATAGGGGTTAGGTTACAAGGTAAGTGAGATGCAGCCAAAACCCCTACACCAATGCCTATACTTGGCCTGGCGAGATATGCAAAATCCCCGATGTTGCCGGCCCCTAAGTGGAGTTTATGTTTTGTCTCTCTGTGGTGGTCTTCTAGGGTTCTAATTAGGTCAATGCACTTGTTTGATTTTTCTATAAACACTCCAGTTTGCTCCGGATTCTCTGTAGTCCTCAAGGATCAAGAAATCGACATCGGAAAATCTAAAGTTCAAGTTTTGGGGTTTAGTCTCAGGTTTGGTCCAGAAATACCAACACCACAGGGGTTTTAGACACTATCTAATCCTTAATTTCACCTTTATACATCAAAATATCACCTAAAGCTCAACTAGGAATTTTCAAAGATACAAAACTTCACAAGTTTAACTCCAAACTACACTAGAACATTAGAAACACTAAAATCTTAACCAAAAGTGAATGGTTATACCTCATTTGGAAACTTAAGAATTTTCTTGAGTTGCCCAAATTCTTCAAAATCTCCACTTGATCACACCATGGTCTTTGTGAGAAGCTTGTGCGCATTTTTTGTAAAGAGGATTTAAGGTTTTGGTGTCGATTTGGAATGGTTTTGAGGGTGATAGAGGAGGTGATAGAGGAATGAAGGAGAATGAGGAAGGAGAAGGAGGAAGGGAAGAAAATGAAGAGGAGGAGAGAAAACGAGAAGTATGTAGAAACTTCCTACTTTCTCTCTCTCTCACACATTAGCCCCCTCTCTCTCACACATTAGCCATGATATAAGTCCCATCACTCTCTCACATCAAAAATATCTTCTAGTTTTATTTTAAAACAAAACCAATTTAGATGAAATGAAGCATGGTTAAAAATATGTAACAAGTGTTTTGCAACATATTGCATGCCACATACTTAAGCAAGATAGTTACATAATTAGTGAAATATTAATCGAGTTTAATATTAATTTGAATATAATTAGTTGTATAATAATTATACAATATCTAAATCACTTAAATTCTTTCAAAATTAATACTTCATATTTGTTTTCCAAACTATCGGTATAAAATTATACCATTTCATTAAAACTAATTTCTATACCTTAATAATATTCATGAAATTTATTATTGTAATTATTTAAATTCCTAAAAATAATATTTTATTTTCTGAAATGTTACAATTTTCCACCCTTAAATAAATTCGGTCCCCAAATTTTAAATTTAAATTTAAATCTCTCAAATATTAAAACATTTCAGCAAAACTGTCACGACCCGAAATATTAGCTCGTGACCAGCACTTAAATCACGCAACGTCTAAAGGCGTAACGTAATTCAAGTAAGCTGAAACCCAGAAATCTAAACCTTTTTAAGAAAATAAAGGAGGTGAAGTTTTGAAATAAAGGTATAATGAAATCAAGTTTTCTTAATGCATAGAAAAAGAACATGAAAATGCGAGTGGATTATGCAAGTTTAAAAACATGTTTCGTATTTTTGAAAATTTAGATAGCATCTCTTTTGTATATTTTGATCCAAAACCACATATATAAGATAATGATAAAGGCATCCCTAAGCGGGAGCTAGCTCTTCGCCAAACGGCGAATCACAACCATGCAAGACGGTATAAATAAGTATACGATGTGCAACGGCGAAGTTCACCACAAAAGATAAATAAATAAGCAAGACATCAAACCACAAGTAGCGGAAAACCCCTCGCTCTAAGTCTCGCAACCACAATCTCACTAAGTCTCATTACTTACACAATTTACTAATTTTGATTGATAGAGTTAACTAGATACAATATAAAATATAGATACAAGAGTGGGTACGATACAAATGTCCCACCTACCAATGCAAAACACCTGAATGCAACTGTGCGCCAGTGAAGCCGCTGCTGATCCAAGCGGTCAACCTGCAAGAACTGTGGCACAACGGGGGTGAGTTGCCAACTCGTAAGTAGAAGAATATCAACAGATAGAAATCGAATAAACGACTCCTAGGTCAACTATATCATAAAGGTAATACTATGATATCTAGGGTGACCGGATCATCATATGTGCTAACAATGTAATCAATGTATGTATGCATGTGGATCTCGTCCAACCATATAATCAATGTATGTATACACGTGGATCTCGTCCAACCATATAATTAATGTCTGTATGCACGTAAATATCATAAAAGAGTGTGCATGAAAGTATAAGGATATAAATCAACGGTGTCTCTCGCGACACATTAAAATCATGGAAGCTGGGTGTCCAACATCGACACCTGAAAATATCATGAAACCCGTGTCTAGCATCGACACGTAAATCCTCATATCTTGGGCTCCGTCAGTCCGGATTAGACCACGGGCTTCGTCAGTCCAGATCGGCCCATATCATCTCTCGAATCCGGTCGGTATCTCCGGATATCCGCCGAGCTCAAATACTATCACCGGTAGGTAGTAGTCCCACTTCCAGGCTCACCATCTGCAGCACAGCAATCCGTTCTTGCCCCAGGGCACCATACCGGGTCCACCATGTACCCGCAATCGGCCTCATCCTGCTCCTCGAATCGGGTTTCACGTGTCACACGTCTCAGAACCGAGAAAACGCATGGTGGACGCACTGAAATATCATATCAAGAGAAACCGGGTTTTTAAACAATACATACTTTCTTTTAAAATGACCACGGTTCTCAAATCCAGAAATCTTATGAAAATGGCATATCTCAATGCGTAAAATCATAAAGCATGATGTAAGTGACATATGATAGAAATATAAGCATATCCGTATATCATGCAACATGGAATAGTGATGTATCATATTAAGGGAAACCCGCTCCTTTAAATGATTCCAGTTTTGAAAATATGTCCTGCGGTTCCCAATATCTCCAAAGTCAAATGCAACATCGTATAAAGGTGCACAGGTAACTATAGCAAGTAAATTATGCAAAGAGTCATATCATGATGCAGCAATCTTACTGTGTAGTGACATGGCAATTATCGATGATGAAGTGTGTGAGCCGGCAATCTGTGTGCGTGTAACATACGCATCATCGATAATGGTGTAAGTGTACTAGCACAGGTATAAGTGATGCAATGGAAATAACATGAATGCAGCATAAGGTAAATCACATGCAAATGCTGACAGGTACACGTATCTAATATGACCGAGTCGGTGAATCTATCGATCGACATCCAGCCTCACAACATCACGTACGGTATAATCTATCGTACGGCATTCTCAAGTCAAGCGTATGGATCAATCATCAAGTTAAACTCATCACGCACGGAAAAATCATCGTATGGCGGCATTAAAACATTTGGGATCCTATCATCCTATATGACAATGAGGGGTACGGACCGAACGTCTCGTACGACATATCACACATGATTCACGACATTCTATATATATATCTATATACCTATGTCTCAAGTCACATCCATAACAATCTCATATCATGGGACCGGCAAGGTATCAACCATCTCAATCGATTCGCATCCGTATACCAACATATCATCATATCACATGTCAATTCGTATTCTCTTTTCATCACATTTATATCTCACAAAGGTCAATTTTACAACACATTCTACCTTTACTATAAGCATACGTATCTAATCTAACATACACACCCGAACCATACAATCAGTTTTTGAACGATGCGAATCGTAGTTTTGAAAGTAGGAGCTACGGTGTTTTTAAAGAAAAGATATCATTTGAAAATCCATAACGTCCTTCAAGATATCTGTTTAAAAGATGCATACGATTTTTCAGTTTGGAAATAGGTATGGTTCGGATGACACATCTACGTCGACTATCTAGTCCTATAGTACCCTAAACGGCAATATCATCAAATATCATTCTCAAATCCCGTCATCACATATTAGCCGTATCATATCACTTCTAACTATCAATTAGTTTCTAATATAGTTTCTCTAACTATCATTTAAGTCTATCTATATTTTTCTATTAAAGGTTTCCTTAACCATTTACTATGAATCGGTTTCCATCAAAAACTTGCGGGGGTGCAATACGCCATCCACCCGACTTCCCCCGTGGATATAGATCCACTCACCTTGGTCTTCGCTTGCCGAAGTCGATGACGCCTTGCTCCGTCGCCTCGGAATCCACGCGAGGGTACCTACAATAATAAACAATCGCAAAATGCGTATTAAAATTAAGTTCTGAAAACCGAAACGGCACACGGATCGCCTATAGGTTAGAACCTATAGCCCACACATGCAAAACCAACCAATTATCCCTAGTTGTTGATGTACAAATATCTAAAAACCAAATACAATATCAAATACTAAAATCCAAATTTCAGAATACGGAAAACATAGCCACAAACATACCAAAGTGCTCATAGATTTTGACTAAGGTCATACTAGCCAATTTTGCATATAGGGTTGCTCTAGATATCACCTAAGAGACTCACCAACCAAAATTCAACGCATTTCCTCCCGACATGGCCGCAAATTGTGGCCCATATGAATAAATCTGCAGCCAAAAAGTAAGGGTAGGGGCTCAGGTTTCAGGGGGTGGTCCATGGTTGCCTGCACGTCTCATGGTCATGGGAACTTATTCAATGGTTGTCTCGGGTCACTCCAGATCTCCAAATACCCTCACAAATCGTCAAATATTCAATATCGACGAATCTAAAGTTCATATTTTGGGGGTTTGGTCACTGTTCCAGGTCAAGAAATGGGTCTCTAGGGTCTTGTAACAGCCACTAGATATCACCCAAACCACACAACACTCAAACCCTTCTCTAGGAATTTCTAAGTTCACAACTCTACATCTTAACCCCGTTTCTAACTAACTAGAATGCAAGAAACTAGAAACTACACTAAAGGAAATGAATTATACCTCATAGATGTAGCCAAGCAAAACCCTAGCTCTCCCAAGTCCTCAAAATCCAATATTGATGGGTCCAAAGTGTAGAGGGTGAAGAGAGGATCAACTTTAATGAAAGGGGTTTAGGGTTTCGATGAAGTTTTTTAGATGATTTCATGGGTTGGAGGTGGAGGCAGATGAGGTTGGAGGAAGATGAAGAAAGAAAATAATGGGGGGAATAAAAGATGGCAGCAGCTCCCCCCCCTCTCTCACTTATTCTCACACACACTCTCTCTCTCTCCAATCATTCACCTTTTTGCCCCTTTTCATTCCTTTTTCTTTTCTCTTTTAAATTTCAAAATCAAATCACATAATACCCATAAAATAACACAAATGCAACAACATATAACCAAATGTAACATGACATGGTGCACTAGCCATGAAAAACTGTAAAAACACGCATTTGGCCTAATCGCGATTAGCAGTGCACTAATCGGGTTTTTATCAAAACTACATATAATAAATTTTTAAAATGCCAAATCCTTTAAATATATTTTTAAATGAATAAATCATTTTAATTTCCATTTATTTCACCATTATCGGTATATTTTTATACCCTTTTTCGAAAACCCCAATTTCGCAAATCGGGCAGTTTTCGGGAAATATATTATTTTAATATTAAATTCCAAAAATAATATTTTTTATTTTCTGAAATGTTACAATCTTCCCCCTTAGATAAATTTGGTCCCCAAATTTAAATTTAACCCCCTAAAGCTAAAACATTTCAATAATCAGCTCAAATCAACGGGGCTCCGAAATCACGAAAGATAAAGAAATAACACAGCGCGTCAAGTGCGTATGAAAACGAGTACGAAATTCAAAATCGAACTCCGTCAAGTGTCACGCAAATCCTTGGATTTGCACACATATCCTCGGAGTTACAATAGAGATAAAATCTCGAAATCCACTACAGAAACCCAATGTACACTAGTGAAGTACTATAATACGTATATGATACGCATCCTTTGAAAACTCCAAAATTTGAATAAAATACATGCAAAATCCTTTTTGAATCGCCGTGTGATGCGTAACTCACAGCATAAGTGACGAACGCTCATTTGTAAAATAGTAAATATAGTTTCATATATGTTTTGCTCAAATATACGTTCCGTCCTTTTTGAAATATTCCAACAAGGTTTTTCTTTATAAACGTTCGTGTCGCTCACGGACACGTAAGAAATAGCGAGACTATAGCTCCTTTTTGAAAACCTTTTGGTAAACATTTTAATGCATGCAAAGTACTCAGGTACTGTCCTCAGATCAGTCCTGTTCGGCAACTACATAATATAATGCTCAACATGAAAACAAAGTGCCCAAAATCACAATCAGCCTCAAAAGGCGTATCCAATAATCACGTGCGTCTGGTGCGCACGGAATCTAAATACAAGTGCTATGAATGTGCACAAAACCAAAACTAAGTACAACGGGTGTGCACGAAAGCATCTGTCCAGTGCAACGGGTGTGCACGACAACAATATCATGTGCATCTAGAGTGCATCCGGTGCAACTAACATGCACGAATGGAAATCCCAATTGAGTGCATCCGGTGTGCATAAAACCACATCTCATATCATGCGCCCAACATGAGCAAAAATCCAAATCAAGTGCATCCATCATGCACGAAAGATATCTAAATCAAGTGCATCCAACATGCACGAGTAAAATCTCACTTAAATGCATCCGATGCGCATAAAAATCCAAAATAAAGTGTCTAATATGCGTAAAAATCCAACCAAAGCGCGTCGGGTCCGTAAAAGCATATAGTGCAGTAGCATGCACGAAAACGAACGGCAAGTGCCAGCATGCACGAAAATGAACGGCAAGTGCCAACGCGCACGAAAATACAAATCTGGTAAAACGAATGCTCAAGGACATAAATTGGGTGCAACCAAGGTACATAGTATAAATCCAGTGCGACAAATGCATAAATACCCGTCCGGTGCAACAAATGCAAGAAATGCAAATCTAGTGCAATTAATGTGCGAAATACAAATCTGGTGCAGCAAATGCACAAAATATAAATCTGGTGTGACAATTGCACGAAATGAAAACCTAGTGCAACAAATGCACGAAGTGCAAATCTGGTGCATCCAGTGCACGAAATACAAATACAGTGTATCAAGTGCACAAAATACGAGTACAGTGCATCCAGTGCACGAAATACGAATACAGTGCATCCAGTGCACGAAATACAAATACGGTGCATCCAGTGTACGAAATACAAATCCAGTGCATCCAGTGCACGGAATACTAATACAGTGCATCCTGTGCACAAAATACCGATCAATAACTCAAATGCGTAAACAGTAACACTGAGTGTACCAAGGTGTATAGAATTATAAACGTGTACAATTGCGTGTACAAAACACGTATCAATGCACTACAAGCACATGTAAGCTATACCGAGTGCAAAAATCAAATCGAGTGCGTACCATACGCACAAAATCAAATCAACCGTATGAAATCCATGAAATCATAAACACATGCTACGAAGGTACAAAATCGACATCAAATGCAATGGATATGCACAAATCGCAAATAACCACAACGGTGTATAAAATATATATCAAGTACGATAACTATGCCCAAAAATGTAAATACCCAGCAGGTGCAGCCATGGTGCATGAAAACAATATCATGAAATTCAATCATCAAAACTCAAATCCAAGCAATATAAGCGTGATACTCGGATCACAAACGCAAATCGCAACAAATGACATTGAGGTACACCTCCTACAATGTCGAAAAATAAATCGGTGCGCCTAAAACCTACAGAACAAGAACATCCGCTTGCCTCCTGCTCACGGTCTGGCGTCCTCAGTCTCTGGGTCCTTATCTTCTCTGCAGATTCACCAATCTCGCAATCCATCGGCTCATCGGCCCGGTCAGGTGTGCTAACGGGGACGATTCTGCTCTAGCACTTCTCTGGTCATCTCTCGGCCAATCATCACGACCACTCGTAAAGCAACACGTTACTGGTGTTGGCCTCTGGCCCTCTGAATACTCATAACACATCTGATCCTCGGTGCGAATCTCATTGCAGCAGTGTCCTAGAAGGAATCCTGCTCAAGGTCTCTTTTGATCTCGCCTATACTGAACTGTACGGAGGCTGGTACTCTCACATAATCTTTTCTCGCTTTCTGGACATCTGCGTTCTCACCATAACATTTCCTCGGGAACTGGCCGTATCCCAACGCCTCTGTATGCATATCAGATCTCTAATCTCGACGGGGAGTAACAACAGCTCGTCAGCGTCTCGCACGGACCTCTGGTTCCACTCGTCTTTATCATCGTCTGCTTCAACGTCACGTCTTGCTGTCTGCGTACTGCTACTGTTCTCGGCCACGGTCAATCCGAAGTCTCTCACACGGACTCGAAATCGCGTACTCTGTATCTTCATCACTCTGTAGAAGATATATGGCCGAATACGTCCTCTGGAACTCGTCCCAACTATCGGAGGAATACTCAATACTCGTCCGTTCTCTATCAACTCACAATGCCTCTGGGTGAGGTCTTCTATCCGAAGCTGGTCAGCTTACTGGTCTCCTATCATATAGTATCCGGACGGCATTAAACTTTTCGATCGAGTCATCGAAGTCCTATAATTTCCCGAAAGTTCAACAAGTGAGCACAGTCTAAAAATATCTGGTACATACCACAGTACCTTTGGACCAGCCATAGAAGGGCAAACCAAAGCCTCACTGATGGCACCGCTAAACTGCTGCAAACCCTAAGGTTCAAAAGCGGTTCCATGGTCATCATGTCGAGTTAGGGTTTCATTCTTCTAGAGGGTCCACAGAATTACCTGCATGTTCCTCCGAACACTTTAAACTTGGGGAAAATGGGTTTCTGACACTCGTTCGAACTTTTTAGCTTCGCCTATACAACATGTGAATATTCTTCTCCCGCATGCTAAATAATGCCTCAATCCTCCAGGAAAGACAATACATCAACGGTCATCTCTGGATCGGTCTGCTCTAGATCTGAGTAAGACTCTCCACACATGAAAATGTTCAACTCAACCGGGCCTGTGTCGGCGCATCAATCTGAGGAATCACCTTCGTCTCTCAACTCGGGATAGACTAGCTATCATCTGTCGCATCTCTGCCTGGAAGCTCCGGCGATCTCAGCTCGTAAGCCTTGGAAGCGACATCCTATCAATCTCAGTAACAGCTGGGTCATCTGTCTGCACGGTAGGCAACATCACAATCTCTAAGGTATGATGTACATCAACAGTCTTCTCGCAACTGGCAGCTCTAACAGTGGCCCGATCATCCAGTGTAAAACCAAGCACTCGCCTCCACAAGAGGTCACAACATAACACTACATCAAGACGTTCCCATGTCACCAGAAAACACAATGGTCAGCCCTCGTACCAGATAAGCTCGCCCTGACCGCAACATTAGCAGCAGCTCAATCTGCGCTCAAACCATGGTGATAGGAACCTCAATCGAGTATCGAAGAAAACAGATCAAAGGCATAAAAGGAAACGACAGATCCAGAATGGATACATGATCATAAGAAGGAACAACATCAATGAGAGTATGATCATGGAAATGAATAGAATTAAGGATCTCAAATGGATGTATAATCATGGGTATGAAGAGAATCATAAGTCTAAAAAATATGTACATGCTAAGGTTTCTTAAATGGAGTGTCGTATCGTAAATATGCCGCGGAACATACGTACGGTACGTCACTCTACTCAAGCTACCTACTCCTTCAATCAGGGTCAACCTATGAAACGAAAGTTCGGGTCTAATACCCCACGTTCAAGTCTATGTTCCGTAAGGTCAAGCCTAGATTCCGAAATACATACCCACCCTAGACTCTGCATAGTGAAACATAGACTCGAACCAAGGTTAAACCTAACGCTCTGATACCAACTTTGTCACGATCCGAAATATTAGCTCGTGACCAGCACTTAAATTACGCAACGTCTAAAGGCGTAATGTAATTCAAGTAAGCTGAAACCCAGAAATCTAAACCTTTTTAAGAAAATAAAGGAGGTGAAGTTTTGAAATAAAGGTATAATGAAATCAAGTTTTCTTAATGCATAGAAAAGGAATATGAAAATGCAAGTGGATTATGCAAGTCTAAAAACATGTTTCGTCTTTTTGAAAATTTGGGCAGCACCTCCTTTGTATATTTTGATACAAAACCACATATACAAGATAATGATAAAGGCATCCCCAAGCGGGAGCTAGAACTTCACCAAACGGCGGATCACAACCACGCAAGACAGTATAAATAAGTATACGATGCCCAACGGTGAAGTTCACTACAAAAGATAAATAAATAAGCAAGACATCAAACCATAAGTAGCGGAAAACCCCTCGCTCTAAGTCTCGCAGCCACAATCTCACTAAGTCTCATTACTTACACAATTTACTAATTTTGATTGATGGAGTTAACTAGATACAATATGAAATATAGATACAAGAGTGGGTACGATACAAATATCCCACCTACCAATGCTGTCACGCCCCGCTTCCCAGAGTACACTAAAATGGGCACGTGACATAGCCAACCATGCTACCTGTGGATAGGAAAAATCCCTCCACAGTCACATTACGGCTGTAGAGATATCAAGAACATGAAAGTAAACTGAACTATCTAGTAAATGTCCATGAGCCAGAATGAATGAGTCAAGAAATAGTGATATGCGGAAGCAAAAGATACAATAAATGGAACACATAGAAAGTAAACTGCATACCAACAGGATCTTCACCTCTCGGACTAACAGCGGCAATACTCCTGATCAGTCTGCAACACAGGTAGAAAGATCTGGGCCATGCAAAACCCAGACGTCATCGCGTCATAACATCAAGCAATAATATAAACAGGGGTAGCAATACATGCAAGTATGAGCATAAATGGTAAACAAGCATAACAGTGATACAAGTAAGGACAGTGGGATAATGTGTAGTGGTTATCTAAACTGGTCTAGTGGGTTAACTACTCTCAAGTCTTTTGAAATCAATTTGATGAATCATTGATATAACTCAATAGTATCCCGTGCATGCCCGGGACCACGGTCTAAGACTCTCGGGCTGAAACCGACACGTGCCGCTAGGCACTAAAACAGGAATATGTAAAGACGAACGATGTCAGCAGCATCGTCCCGAGGCGGGCCTAACCTCTAAAACTGATCAGTAAAAGCAAGCAACTGTCGAGTTACAAGTCAAGTTTCATCATTGATTTCACCATACCCCCAAGTTATATGTGGTCAGGGCATGTATTAAAATAATCTGGAGCTAATGCCAACACAGGATCAAGCAGGTACAGGTTTGTCTGGATAGACAATAGGAACGGTCCGTTAGGACAACAGGTCAGGTTTGTTGGCATTAGACACAAGATCAGGTAACAGGTAAAGCCATGGTACATCTGGTCTGGCCAGGTAATGTATAATGGTGTCATGTCAGGTCAAGAATGTGCGGTACCATGTCATATCAAGTAGGAAGTGCAACAAGTCATGTCAGAACGCACAATATGTCATGTGGGTACTCATAATCAAACTAACATATACATGATTATAACTAAACAAGCATGGGTACTAATAGCACAATAAACTGGAACATGTAAGATGATATGCACATAGGTATAGGCTAACTATAAAAATGTATGGTTGAGCTATGCCGAACTCATCTGGGCTGGGGGTTTACGTACAAGGAGAGGGCCTTAACTTAATAATATAATTGACGATTAGGGTTAGAGTTATAGCTTCAACATTGGTATTGTATACTTAAATGAAGATGGAATACTACAATCTCATTAACAGGTATTAAATGGCCTAAGGATGCAATCATATATGTAAAACAGGTTAGATGCACACGGGTGTCCAATAGGGTAAAACTGTACAAGGGTACCATAGATCATGCAAACAGTTATTATGTGATTTAAAATATAAGTGTGGTTACGTTTACAGTTCCCAACTAAATAGGGTGTAATTTATTAAACATGGGGTGTCAATATTACAGTGTTATATATTTAGGTGATCTATGGATACAATGATGTATATTCTAAATGCAATGGATGCAAACGGGCATCCGAAGTTATAAAACTATAAAATGGTAACATGGGATGTACCACTAAACAATACGTGATGTAAATATTGGTATGGATGCAGTATAACGTAATCTAATATGCAACAAGATAAGTTTTCATGTTCTAGATCTAAAATGATATAAACAGATGCAACGGAACATCGAAATGTTACAAAATGATGCATAAGGTACTATATTTAAACTACAGGTATGATATATATTAGAATAGGTATATAATGATTCAAATAGCATGTAGCAAGATTAACTTGCCTGGACGGATCAAGAACGGGAATACGGAACGTCTCACGTCGGCGGAAAACGTCGCGACGCGCGCACGGTACACGGAACGGATCCAAACCACGCACAGTGTGATCACACGGGTCATGTACGCTCGCTGGGTCGTCGGGATCGTTGACGGCACGACCGGATTCCGACGAACTAGAAAACAGTGAACGTCAATCAACATAAAAGAACTGCAGAAGAGAAGAAGAGAAGAAGAGAAGGAGGATGGAGGAGAGGAGGCTTACATTGATTTGCAGAGGGGTCGTGAACGTCGACTGTGTTGACTGAACTCCGGTGAACTGCCTGCAGGGGACCACCGGCTGTTAACAGAAAGGAATTAGATAGAAGGAAGAAGAAAGAAAGAAGAAGAAGGAAAGAAGGAAGAAGAGGGAGAGGTAATGCTCACTGGGGTGTGCACGAAGGCCAGGGGCACGGGGACGAGGTCACCGGCGGTGGCTGGAAGTGGAGGTGGCGGAGACGAGTAGGTGTGCAGGTTCTCGGCTGCTCGGGAGAGAAGAAAAAGGAGGAAGAAGAGAAGATGGAAGCGAAGCAGGCGAAGGCGCGGAGATGACGAGGTCGGAAGCTTCGTCGTCGGCGGTGTGTGACGAGGAGGAGAGGCGGCTAGGGTTCGCAGGCGATGGGTTCGTGAAAAAGAAATATGAAGAAGATATAAAGAGGGGGAGGGAGAGAGAGAGAGAGATATACGCGGTTAGAAAGAGAGAGAGATTTGAGAGGAGAGAGGACGATCAAGAGGAGAGAGAGAGGATGGAATAGTGAGGAGAGAGACTTTTGTATTTTCTGTGGAGAGAGAGAAAGAATAGAGAGAAGAGAAAGAGAAAGGAAGAGGGAGAGAGAGAAAGAGGAGGGGTCCAGGGAAACAGGGCTGCGATTGGCTCAAAGTTTAGGGAAAAATGTTTAGGAAAAAAAATATGAAAAGATTTTTAGAAGATCTCTCGGCTGAAAAAAGATTTCAAACCTAAAAAAAATATTTTCCTCACGCTGGTAAAATAGGTTATGTAAACTTAAAAAATATTAAATAATTAGAATTGGCGGGATACAAAATATTTCCGAATTGCGCTCGGGTCGGATCCAAAAATTTGAATTTGAAATATGAAAAAATTAGAAAGTTCCAAAAATTGAAATAGAGGATTTTGTAATGAAAAAGCTTACCCCCAAGAACGGACGCACGCACGTGCGCGTAGCCATTCAAACACGTCCGTTCCACTGAACGGGATGAGAACACGATGCAAGGACGCTACCACAGGGTTAGGGGTATCAAGCAGGCCATGTCAAGCATTTTTAAATTATTTTATGTAACTTAAATGGTTATATGCACGAATATGAAATGTTAGTGTAGTCTGTAACTAGGAAACAACAAGCTCATGTAAACGGGTCTAATAAAAGTAAATTACCACTCGAAATCAAACATGGTAAATAAAATAAACACCACAACTAACACATACGGCAACAGAAATTGGTATAATTGAACGCGGTTGTTACATTATACCCAACTACAAAAAGAATTTCGTCCTCGAAATTCCAAGAACATAAAAAGGATAAACGACCAATAACTACAAGAAAAGATGGGAAAAATTCTGTCGGATCTCATCTTCCCGCTCCCAAGTTGACTCTCCATGTGAGCGACTACCCCAAGAAACAAGCACAAGAGAGATAACCTTGTTCTTAAGAACCTTTTCCTATTCGATCCACAATTGCAACCGGTCGCTCCTCAAAAGTCAAGTCTTCTCGTACAGTCAGCTCCGAATGATCCAACACATGCGTCTCATCTCGAACATACTTACGGAGTTGAGATACGTGGAACACATCATGAACATTCGCCAAGGATTGCGGTAACGCCAAACGATATGCTACCTCACCAACACGCTCCATGATCTCAAAGGGTCCGACGAAACGAGGACTGAGCTTTCCCTGACTTCCAAAACGAATCACCCCTCTAGTCGGTGATATCTTCAAGAATACCAAATCACCCACGACGAACTCTAGAGGTCTTCTCGACGTATCTGCCCAACTCTTCTGTCTGTCTTGTGTTGCTTTCATATGATTCCTGATAGTGTTAACTTTCTCAACTGTCAGCACAACCAAATCCGGTCCCAACAATCTTCGTTCATCGATATCGTCCCAACAAACAGGTGAACGACACTTGCGACCATATAAAGCTTCGAATGGAGCCATTTGAATTGTCGCCTGGAAACTGTTGTTGTAAGAAAACTCCACCAAATGCAGATGATCCTCCCATGAACCCTTGAAGTCCAACATGCAAGCTCTCAACATATCTTCAAGAGTTTGGATCGTTATCTCCGACTGGACATTTGTTTGAGGATGATAAGCTGTGCTAAACTTCAATCGAGTCCCTAAACTTTCCTGTAAGCTCCTCCAAAAGTGTGATAAGAACCGAGTGTCACGGTCGGACACGATGCTCACCGGTACTCCATGCAATCTTACAATCTCCTGCATGTACCGTTCTGCCAAAACTTCTGCTGGTTGATCATCTCGAAAAGAGATGCAATGAGCTGCCTTGATCAATCCGTCAATAATCACCCAAACTGCATTGTTGCCCTTTGGACTCCGCGGTAAAGCCGTCACGAAATCCATGGTTATATGTCCCCACTTCCACTGAGGAAGCGGAAGTGGTTGCAATAAACCAGCAACCCTTTGATGTTCAGCCTTAACTTGCTGACACACCAAGCACTTTGCCACAAAGCGGCCAATCTCCCGTTTCATGCCTTCCCACTAGAAATGCTGTCGTAAATCTCGGTACATCTTCGTGCCTCCTGGATGTACGGAATAAGCTGAGCTGTGCGCCTCCTTCATAAGTTCTTCATGAGTATCTCCCTTTGGCACACACAAACGGCTACCGTATCTCAAAGAACCATCTTCATGGATCAATAAATCTGTTCGAAGTACAGCTTCAACCTGTTCCCGGAACTTTTGCAATCTAGGGTCCTGCGATTGCGCTGCCTTAATGTTCTCAATTAGCGACGAATGTACTTGCAGCTGCATCAACTGTCCCGAAGAACGCGGTAGCACAACCTCCAAATCAAATCTCTGAAAGTCTTCAATGAGTTCTTTTCGTGTAGTCAACGTCTGAATTGCTGGTAACCGACTGAGCGCATCCGGCACGACATTAAATTTTCTCGGATGGTACTTAAGATCGAGATCGTAGTCAGCCATCAGCTTCAACCATCTTCGCTGTCTCACAATTAGCTCCTTCTGAGCGAACACGTACTTTAGGCTCTTGTGATAGGTGAAAACTTTGACCCTTTCGCCCAATAAGTAGTGTCTCCAAATCTTAAAAGCGAACATCACAGCTTCTAGCTCCAAGTCATGAGTTGGGTAATTCTTCTCATGGGTTTTCAACTGTCTCGATGCGTAAGTTATATCCTTCCCATGCTGCACCAAAACATATCCCAATACTTTCTCCGGTGCGTCGCTGTGAATCACCAATTCTTCGGAACTGTCTGGTATGGTCAAAATAAGAGCGGTTATCAACCTCTGTTTCAACGTCTCGAAAGCTGACGCACACCTACCAGCCCACACAAAGGGTACTTCCTTACGCGTAAGCTTGGTCAAAGGCTCTGCCAGACGAGCAAAGTTCTCCACGAACCTTCTGTAATACCCAGCAAGTCTAAGAAAGTTTCTTATCTCCGCAACATTCTCCGGAATCGACCAATCTCGAACTGCTGTACTCTTTCGGGATCAACGGCGATTCCATCTCCATCTACAATGTGCCCCAAAACTTCACTTCTTCAAACCAAAACTCGCACTTGCTCATCTTTGCATACAATTTTCCTGCCTCTAAGTCTGCAGTGCGATCTTCAAGTGTTCTGCATACTCTTTAATACTCCTCTGAGTAGACCAGAATATCATCGATGAACCCCACTATAAACTGGTCCAAGATCGGCGAAAGATTCGGTTCAACAAGTCCATAAATATCGCCGGTGCATTCGTTACTCCGAATGGCATCACTAAATACTTGTAATGTCCATACCAAGTCGAAACGCAGTCTGGCAAATATCTTCTGATTTAACTCGGACCTGATGATATCCGGATCGCAAATCCAGCTTCGAGAATACCCTCGTGCTACTAAGCTACTGAAATAATACACCAATGCGAGGGATCGGGTACTTGTTCTTAATAGTCACCCTGTTTAATTCTCGATAATCGATGCACATTCTACTTGTGACATCATCTTCTTTGCTAGAAGCACTGAAGCTCCCCAAGATGAGTTACTGTTGCGAATCCAACCCTTCTCAAGTAATTCAGCAACCAACTTCTATACTTCTTCCAATTCCACTCGTGCCATCGGGTAATACGCCTTTGAGATTGGCGCTGCACCAGGAACAAGATTAATCGTAACCTCCACATCTCGTTTTGTGGTAAACCCGAGATGTCCTCGAACACGTCCATGAATTCTCGAATTATAGCCGGTACTTCTTCCTTACCAACTTCCATCGACGAAATAACATTGTTTGTCGGCCTAGCCCTAAACTCGACTGGCCCGACCGAACTACTTCCTCCAGCAAAACAAACTCCGGATGTCCGGGAATCTGGAAAATCACTTTCCTTTCCTTATAACCAATATAAGCGTGGAAAGTGCCGAGAAAATCCATTCCCAAGACGACAACAAACAAAGGGATGCACCAGAATTGAATAATTCTAATGCGGGAAAGATATGAACAAGTAGGATACCAAGATGACTTCATCCGAAGTCAAGATACTGAAGATGATTAAGCGCGGTAAACATGATTCAGGCTAGCGATAAAACAAGAACTGGCAAGCAAGAGAAGCAAGGTGATATAACGACCATGATATAAGGAAGTGAATCAAGACTAGGACTCCAAGTTACTTAAATAGGGTACCGCATTGTAACCATGCTGCAATTCATGGGTACAATTACATAACTCCACTCAAGTCGCTCAAATCCTAGTATCAGAATCAAAGAACATGGAGAAACAATAGAGAACCAAAAAGGTTTCAAGCCGAGATGCAAGTGGTTTGTATATCGTCAAGGCGAAGGATAAAGAAGGATATGATTCAAGAATTACGATAACAAGGTGGCAGGACATGTTTCTAATCACGAGTATTCTGATTCGTGTATTGGGTCCAATATCCAACTACAAAAGAATCAAATCCGATTAACATATATCCTATGGCTCTGATACCAAAAGAACCATGTCACGCCCCGCTTCCCAGAGTACGCTAAAATGGGCACGTGACATAGCCAACCATACTACCTGTGGATAGGAAAAATCCCTCCACAGTCACATTACGGCTGTAGAGATATCAAGAACATGAAAGTAAACTGAACTATCTAGTACATGTCCATGAGCTTGAATGAATGAGTCAAGAAATAGTGATATGCGAAAGCAAAAGATAAAATAAATAGAACACATGGAAAGTAAACTGCATACCAACAGGATCTTCACCGCTCGGTCTAATAGCGGCAATACTCTTGATCAGTCTGCAACATAGGTAGAAGGATCTAGGCCATGCAAAACCCAGACGTCAGCGCGTCATAACATCAAGCAATAATATAAACAGGGGTAGCAATACATGCAAGTATGAGCATAAATGGTAAACAAGCATAACAGTGATACAAGTAAGGACAGTGGGATAATGTGTAGTGGTTATCTAAACTGGTCTAGTGGGTTAACTACTCTCAAGTCTTTTGAAATCAATTTGATGAATCATCGATATAACTCAATAGTATCCCGTGCATGCCCGGGACCACGGTCTAAGACTCTCGGGCTGAAACCGACACGTGCCGCTAGGCACTAAAACAGGAAATATGTAAAGACGAACGATGTCAGCAGCATCGTCCCGAGGCAGGCCTAGCCTCTAAAACTGATCAGTAAAAGCAAGCAACTGTCGAGTTACAAGTCAGGTTTCATCATTGATTTCCCCATACCCCCAAGTTATATGTGGTCAAGGCATGTATTAAAATAATCTGGAGCTAATACCAACACAGGATCAGGCAGGTACTGGTTTGTCTGGATAGACAACAGGAACGGTCCGTGAGGACAACAGGTCAGGTTTGTTGGGATTAGACACAAGATCAGGTAACAGGTAAAGCCATGGTACATCAGGTCAGGCCAGGTAATGTATAAAGGTGTCATGTCAGGTCAAGAATGTTCGGTACCATGTCATATCAAGTAGGAAGTGCAACGAGTTATGTCAGAATGCACAATATGTCATGTGGGTACTCATAATCAAACTAACATACACATGATTATAACTAAACAAGCATGGGTACTAATAGCACAATAAACTGGAACATGTAAGATGATATGCACACAGGTATCGGCTAACTATAAAGATGTATGGTTATCGATTAGGGTTAGAGCTATAGCTTCAACATTGG
The DNA here is from genome assembly GCA_030015575.1 of Agapanthus africanus. NCBI lineage: Eukaryota > Viridiplantae > Streptophyta > Magnoliopsida > Asparagales > Amaryllidaceae > Agapanthus > Agapanthus africanus. Next base: position 51,366,044 of record CM057350.1, on the reverse strand, counting down.
TATTGTATACTTAAATGAAGATAGAATACTACAATCTCATTAACAGGTATTAAATAGCCTAGGGATGCAATCGTATATGTAAAACAGGTTAGATGCATACGGGTGTCCAATAGGGTAAAACTGTACAAGGGTACCATAGATCATGCAAACAGTTATTATGTGATTTAAAATATAAGTGTGGTTACGTTTACAGTTCCCAACTAAATAGGGTGTAATTTATTAAACATGGGGTGTCAATATTACAGTGTTATATATTTAGGTGATCTATGGATACAATGATGTATATTCTAAATGGAATGGATGCAAACGGGCATCCGAAGTTATAAAACTATAAAATGGTAACATGGGATGTACCACTAAACAATACGTGATGTAAATATTGGTATGGATGCAGTATAACGTAATCTAATATGCAACAAGATAAGTTTCCATGTTCTAGATCTAAAATGATATAAACAGATGCAACGGAACATCGAAATGTTATAAAATGATGCATGGGGTACTATATTTAAACTACAGGTATGATATATATTAGAATAGGTATATAATGATTTAAATAGCATGTAGCAAGATTAACTTGCCTGGACGGATCAAGAACGGGAATACGGAACGTCTCACGTCGGCGGAAAACGTCGCGACGCGCGCACGGTACACGGAACGGATCCAAACCACGCACAGTGTGATCACACGGGTCATGTATGCTCGCTGGGTCGTCGGGATAGTTGACGGCACGACCGGATTCCGGCGAACCAGAAAATAGTGAACGTCAATCAACATAAAAGAACTGCAGAAGAGAAGAAGAGAAGAAGAGAAGGAGGATGGAGGAGAGGAGGTTTACATTGATCTACAGAGGGGTCGTGAACGTCGACTGCGTTGACGGAGTTCCGGCGAACTGCCTGCAGGGGACCACCGGCGGTTAACAGAAAGGAATTAGATAGAAGGAAGATGAAAGAAAGAAGAAGAAGGAAAGAAGGAAGAAGAGGGAGAGGTAATGCTCACTGGGGTGTGCACGAAGGCCAGGGGCATGGGGATGAGGTCACCGGCGGCGGCTGGAAGTGGAGGTGGCGGAGACGAGTGGGTGTGCAGGTTCTCGGCTGCTCGGGAGAGAAGAAAAAGGAGGAAGAAGAGAAGATAGAGGCGAAGGAGGCGAAGGCGCGGAGATGACGAGGTCGGAAGCTTCGTCGTTGGCGGTGTGCGACGAGGAGGAGAGGCGGCTAGGGTTCGCAGGCGATGGGTTCGTGAAAAAGAAATATGAAGAAGATATAAAGAGGGGGAGAGAGAGAGAGAGATTCGAGAGGAGAGAGAAAGACGATCGAGAGGAGAGAGAGAGATAGAGGATGGAACAGTGAGGAGATAGACTTTTGTATTTTCTGTGGAGAGAGAGAGAGAGAATAGAGAGAAGAGAAAGAGAAAGGAAGAGGGAGAGAGAGAAAGAGGAGTGGAGTCCAGGGAAACGGGGCTGCGATTGGCTCAGAGTTTAGGGAAAAATGTTTAGGAAAAAAAATATGAAAAGATTTTTGAAGATCTTTCAGCTGAAAAAAGATTTCAAAGCTAAAAAAAATATTTTCCTCACGCTGGTAAAATAGGTTATGTAAACTTAAAAAATATTAAATTATTAGAATTGGCGGGATACAAAATATTTCCGAATTGCGCCCGGGTCGGGTCCAAAAATTTGAATTTGAAATATGAAAAATATTAGCAAGTTCCAAAAATTGAAATGAAGGATTTTGTAATGAAAAAGCATACCCCCAAGAACGGACGCACGCACGTGCGCGTAGCCATCCAGACACGTTCGTTCCACTGAACGGGACGAGAACACGATGCAAGGACGCTACCACAGGGTTAGGGGTATCAAGCAGGCCATGTCAAGCATTTTTAATTATTTTAAGTAACTTAAATGGTTATATGCACGAATATGAAATGTTAGTGTAGTCTGTAACTAGGAAACAACAAGCTCATGTAAACGGGTCTAATAAAAGTAAATTACCACTCGAAATCAAATATGGTAAATAAAATAAACACCACAACTAACACATACGGCAACAGAAATTGGTATAATTGAACGCGGTTGTAACAAATGCAAAACACCCGAATGCAATTGTGTGCCAGTGAAGCCGCTACTGATCCAAGCGGTCAACCTGCAAGAACTGTGGCACAATGGGGGTGAGTTGCCAACTCGTGAGTAGAAGAATATCAACATATAGAAATCAAATAAACGACTCCTAGGTCAACTATATCATAAAGGTAATATTATGATATCTAGGGTGATCGGGTCATCATATGTGCCAACAATGGAACCAATGTATGTATGCATGTGGATCTCGTCCAACCATATAATCAATGTATGTATGCACGTGGATCTCGTCCAACCATATAATCAATGTCTGTCTGCACGTAAATATCATAAAAGAGTGTGCATGAAAGTATGAGGATATAAATCAACGGTGTCCCTCGCGACACATCAAAATCATGGAACCTGGGTGTCAAACACCGACACCCGAAAACATCATGAAACCCGCGTCCAGTATCGACACATAAATCCTCATATCTCGGGCTCCGTCAGTCCGGATCGGCCCATATCATCTCTCGACTCCGGTCGGTATCCTCCGGATATCCGCCGAGCCCAAATACTATCACCGGTAGGTAGTAGTCCCACTTCCAGGCTCACTACCTGCAGCACAACAATCCGTTCTCGCTCCGGGGTACCATACCGGGTCCACCATGTACCCGCAATCGGCCTCATCCAGCTTCTCGAATCGGGTTTCACATGTTACATGTCTCAGAACCGAGAAAACGCATGGTGGACGCACTGAAATATCATATCAAAAGAAACCGGGTTTTTAAACAATGCATACTTTCTTTTAAAATGACCACGGTTCTCAAATCCAGAAATCTCATGAAAACGGCATATCTCAATGCGTAAAATCATAAAGCATGATGTATGCGACATATGATAGAAATGTAAGCATATCCGTATATCATGCAACATGGAACAGTGATGTATCATATTAAGGGAAACCCGCTCCTTTAAATGAAACCTATTTTGAAAATATGTCCTGCGGTTTCCAATATCTCCAAAGTCAAATGCAACATCGTATAAAGGTGCATAGGTAACTATAGCAAGTAAATTATGCAAAGAGTTATATCATGATGCAGCAATCCTACTGTGTAGTGACATGGCAATTATCGATGATGAAGTGTGTGAGCCGGCAATCTGTGTGCGTGTAACATACACATCATCGATAATGGTGTAGATGTACTAACACAGGTTTAAGTAATGCAATGCGAATAACATGAATACAGCATAAGATAAATCATATGCAAATGCTGACAGGTACACGTATCTAATATGACCGAGTCAGTGAATCTATCAATCGGCATCCAGCCTCACAACATCACGTACGGTATAATCTATCGTACGGCATCCTCAAGTAAAGGGTATGGATCAATCATCAAGTCAAACTCATCACGCACGGAAAAATCATCGTACGGCGGCATTAAACATTTGGGATCCTATCATCCTATACGACAATGAGGAGTATGGACCTAACGTCTCGTACGACATATCACACATGATTCACGACATTCTATATATATCTATATACCTATGTCCCAAGTCACATCCATAACAATCTCATATCAGGGGACCGGTAAGGTATCAATCGACTCGCATCCGTATACCTATATATCATCATATCACATGTCAATTCGTATTCTCTTTTCATCGCATTTATATCTCACAAAGGTTAATTTTACAATACATTCTACCTTTACTATAAGCATATGTATTTAATCTAACATACACACCCGAACCATACAATCAGTTTTTGAAAGATGCGAATCGTAGTTTTGAAAGTAGGAGTTACGGTGTTTTTAAAGAAAAGATATCATTTGAAAATCTGTAACTTCCCTCAAGGTATCTGTTTAAAAGATGCATACGATTCTTCAGTTTGGAAATAGGTATGGTTCGGATGACACATCTATGTCGACTATTTAGTCCTATAGTACCCTAAACGGCAATATTATCAAATATCATCCTCAAATCTCGTCATCACATATTAGCCGTATCATATCACTTCTAACTATCAATTAGTTTCTAATATAGTTTCTCTAACTATCTTTTTAGTCTATCTATAGTTTTCTATTAAAGGTTTCCTTAACCATTTACTATGAATCGGTTTCCATCAAAAACTTGCAGGGGTGCTATACGCCATCCACCCGACTTCCCCTGTGGATATAGATCCACTCACCTTGGTCTTCGCTTGCCGAAGTCGATGACGCCATGCTCTGTCGCCTTGGAATCCACGTGAGAGTACCTACAATAATAAATAATCGCAAATGCGTATTAAAATCAAGTTCTGAAAACCGAAACGGCACACGGATCGCCTATAGGTTAGAACCTATAGCCCACGCATGCAAAACCAACCAATTATCCATAGTTGTTGATGTACAAATATCCAACAACCAAATACAATATCAAATACTAAAATCCAAATTTCAGAATACGGAAAACATAGCCAAAAACAGACTAAAGTGCTCCTAGATTTTGACTAAGGTCAAACTAGCCAATTTTGCATATAGGGTTGCTCTAGATATCACCTAAGAGACTCACCAACCAAAATTCAACGCATTTCCTCCCGACATGGCCGCAAATTGTGGCCCATATGAATAAATCTGCGGCCAAAAAGTAGGGGTAGGGGCTCAGGTTTCAGGGGGTGGTCTATGGTTGCCTGCACGTCTCATGGTCATGGAAACTTATTCAATGGTTGTCTCGGGTCACTCCAGATCTCCAAATACCCTCACAAATCGTCAAATTTTCAATATCGATGAATCTAAAGTTCATATTTTGGGGGTTTGGTCACTGGTCCAAGTCAAGAAATGGGTCTCTAGGGTCTTGTAACAGCCACTAGGCATCACCCAAACCAAACAACACTCAAACCTTCTCTAGGAATTTCTAAGTTCATGTAACGTTTTGAAAATCGTTTCGGTGAAATTTCGAAAAATCGGTAAAATAAGGGGGTTTTCTGTAAAAAGTCAAAATGCAAATATCTTATTATAAAAATTAAATATATATATTCTAGCTATGTAATTGCTATTATTTGGTGTTTATTGAGCCGCTGGTGAAATTTCAAATTTTCTGAAAAAAATATTATTTTTTTATTATTTAAGCCGTCACTAATACATTTAATTAGGGAAAATTACAAATTGGAATGAGTTGAAACAAATTTTGTGCATCATAAAACATTAAATAAAATTTTATCATGTGGTTTTTGGAACGAAATCATTTGCCAAAACGGTTTAGAAATTATTGAAGAAAAAAAGGCTTTTTTTAGCGTAAATGGATGTTTGGGGTATTGTATTTATCATTTTTCATCACCCCACACCCGTAACCACACCCACACACCCCCATTCACTTATCCCCTTGAAGAATTCAGCAGCCCCATCTTTTTCCCCACTTGAATTTCAAAGGAAATGAAATGAAAGAAAAGAAAAGGAAATGAATGAAATTAGATAATAAGATATGGGCTTAGTTGACTTTGACCATTCCATTGACCCACACCATACATTCTCTCTCTCCCCCTCCCCATATCAGTCGAAACCTACAGCCCCTCTCAACAGCAGCCCTTCCCCCTTGCTTCTTGCTCCTTCTTGTTCAAAGAAAACCCCAAATTTCCATCAAAATCCAAAGAAAAACACTCAAAATCAAACCGAAATCAAAATCCACCTCCTACCCATTTTCCCTTCGCTACCATAGCATGGATCTAGAGATATAGATTTCAATTTTGGAGGCTAAGTGTGCTTGGGGGATCTTCAAATTAATTGGGTATAAATTCTAACCTTTTTGCTTAATATGTTGTTAATTGTTTTAAGTTAGCTTAATTAAGTGTTAATGGAGAGTTGTAAATTCTAGGAAAAAGGGTTTGGATCAAGTTAAGGTTTGAATTCAATATGGTTGTTGTCACTTGTTTATATTTGCAAGGTGTAGTTTGGCATGAGAAGACATGGAAAACCTAATTTAGTTAATAATTACAAATTGTTACTTGCAAAATGTCCATGCTTAAGCTTTTTAACAAACTAGTTTTTGGAAACTATGAATATAATTGGGATTAAAATCTAATTAGGGTTTCTATCGTTAGAGTATGGTTTTAATGAGTAGGTTAACTTGAAATTTAATGAAAAAGCTAAACTTGTAACTAGTTTGCTAATTTCTAGTTTAAAATTGTTAAAGGTGGTTAATATTGCAAACTAGGTTTTTAGTTTTAATTCAAAATATGAGATTAAAAATATGGTTAGGGTTTTTATCGTATTATTAACTTTATTAAGTGTAGTTTAATGCTTTAGAGCATGGAAATCCAACCTAAATTGTAGTTTGTGCATTTTTGGCTATGAAATTGTTAAAAAGGGTATTTTATAAACTAGAATATTAGGGTTTTTGGAATTTAATGAGATTAAATTCCGGAAAATTATTTCTATGACTTATTTAAGATATTTAATAAGTATATTGGCCGCTACATTCATTTAAACATCATGTTTGGTACAAAAACGGCGAATTGTGCTTGCTAGATTTACGGAAAAATGACTTTTTAAGTGAAATTGGGATTTTTGTGAGTTTTAACCTAGTTTATATTAAAATTGGTGTTCGTGAATGAGCAAATGAGTGTGATTGGATTTTTTCTCGATGGTTTGACGTCTGTACATCGACATCGAGGGTTGGTTTGACTTTTCTTGCATGCGTAGGCGATAGGTTTGGACCTATGCGTGATACGCGTGCTGATTTGATTTTCGTATGCCGTTTCGATTTCGAATTTAGTTTTAATGTGATACGGTGCGTTATGATATGTAGGTACCCCATGTGGACTTCCAGACGACAAGCAAGCGCGTGGCGACGTCGGCACCGGCTAGCGAGGACAAGGTGAGTAGATTTATATCTACGGGGAGAAGTCGGGTGGATGGCGTATAGCACCCCCGCAGTTCGTGGTGATGTATACGAATACGTATGCACACACACACATATATATATATATTGTTTATATATTGTTTGAGATTATTGATGATAGAGATGGATCCTTGGTATGATTGGATTGGTTTAGTGTTGCGAAACCCTAGAGTAGTGGTTGCACCATACATACACACACCCCCATATTTGAATACATTCTTCTTTCATATGTGCGTACATGGGATTATATTTTGATGTGTATATTTACACATGGGTATGGGACTATGTGTTTATATACTGGATTTGAGGATAATAATTGGGATTTGAGATGAGTCGATGATATTGGGCTTGAGGCCAGAAGATCCGTGATGTGTTTTGGTTCGTATTGAGATACGACATGATGTTTTAGAGGGTCTTTTGACGTAGTGATTCTTATACATGCATGCATACATAGAGGGTATCAATATTGTACTAGACGTAGATCAGTACCCCGATCATGATATTTGATAAAGAGGATATCAGATGAGTAGTATAATGAATGTGATATTGACCCGTACCCAGATTTGGGATGCCGTACGACGGATTTACGTACGAGCTATATATTGATGATTGATCCGCACTCTTGACTTGGGATTCCTGATTATAGATATGGTATCGGATATGATATTATTGAGGCGGGATCACCGACTATACATATACAGGTATGCATATGTATCGACTCAGATGATAGGCGGTTTCCTTACCTGTAGTTCAGCTTGTTAGTTCAGCCGTATAGTTTAGTGTAGTTGTAGATTAGATTAGACTTCTTACCTATTTCAAAAACTAACGAATCGTGGGCATTATTAAAGACAGCCCAAGGGATCCTACGGATATTTCAAAAGACATATCTTTTCATAAAAACACCGTGGCCCCTATTTTCAAAATCCCATGATTCGTGTTATTTCAAAAGGCACCATTTGTAGGACTTTAATTAGATTAATGCAAATTAGTTATCGTTGTGTCTAGTTTTCAGCTCCCGCACATTATTGCTGTTCGCTCTGCCTCGCATACTTATTTTGCTGCATATTCCATTATTGATATCATGCTGTTAGGACACCAGCACCATTACCGATGATGCGTATGTACCACGTACACCTACTTGCCAGCTCACACACATCTTCATCGGTAATTGCCATGTCACGTACACTTTAGAGAATATATTTGCTTGACTTAGCTTGTTAGCTAGTAGTTTTGACATGATATTAGTGTACTTCCCTTATATGCCATATTGGACATTGTAGTTATTACCTGCCACTTCATGCATACTGTTATTCAATTGTTCACGCCTAGTTTATTAATCATACATTGCAACTTGGTTATTGATACCATATGCATTCATTATCATTGACATATGCACTGGTGATGATTTCTTGAGATTTATGATATTTCTGGATTTCGGGGAAAGCCGCAAAATTTACAACTTATGATCTTTTAAAATATAAAGTGTTGCGGTTTTCTAGTGATGTAAAGTGTCGTCCACCATGAGTTTGCTGTGGTTTTCGAGATCCGTGTCGAGGAGTGGAGGAACCGTCACGGGTACATGGTGGGCCCGGTATGGTACCCCGGGGCAAGAGGAATGTGGTGTTGACGTTGAGCCTGGCTGGGGAGCACTACCTACCGGTGATATTACCCGACACGTCGGATATCCGGAGGATACCGTCGTGGTCTTGAGATGGATGGTAGGGGCCGGTCTGGACTGACGGCGTCCTAGATATTGAGATTGAGACATTGATATTTCGATACAGTGAGATTTATGTTTTGTGTCGATGCTAGACACTATTGATACTGATTTCATTTATGATACCTCAGTTTAAAAATACGAAGGAAATCTCACTAAATTATGAAAACAGTTTCTTCATTTATATGTATTCTGTTTCATGCATGCATACCTCATTCATATGATATATTGCTACCTGAGGCACAGACACGGCCACATGAGATTACACTCGGGTTAGATATTTACCATAGTCTTGTTATAGGCTGCATGTTATATACATTTTTGAGGATATATTATGATCATTGACCTAGGATTGCGTTATTTATGCGATTTCTGTGCGTAGATGTTTTTCTATTCACGAGTTGGCAACTCACCCCAGTTGTGCCCCAGTTTCTTGCAGGTTTGCCGCACAGGTTTCATTACGGCTTTGCGGGCTCAGTTTCATTCGGGTGACTTGCTAGTAGGTGGGTTTTTCTTGTATCGTACCCATCATATTACCTTGTATAATATTATTCCGTTGTATCTAGTAAATTCCATCAACCAAACATGTATTTATTGAGATAGAGACCAGTGTTGTTTATTCTTTGGACCTTAGAGTCGCTCGTTATATTTCTGGTGGTTTTGAGTTTCCTTTTGAGTTTTGATCCTCGCCGTTGGCGTTGTATATTATATTGCTTGTGTGGTTGTGACCGTCGATTGACGAAGAGCTAGCTCCCGCTTGGGGATGCCTTTTTTTTTTTTATTTCGTATACTATTCATGTTGTATCCCGTTTGGGAGCCAGTATTTACAAAGGAGACTCTGCCGAAATTTTCAGTAAATTTTGATGTTCTTAAAAACCGCATAATTCGGCTTATGCTATTAAAACTACTTGTTTTAAATTGGTTTTCCTTCACTCTATATCTTTTCTTGGTTTGGATTTCTGGGTTTTCGGTTTACTTAGATTACGTACGCCTCGAAACGTTCGTAGTTTAAGTGCCGGTCATGTTCCGTACTTTCGGGTCGTGACAAAGTTGGTATCAGAGCGTTAGGTTTTAACCTTCGGAGTGTAGGATGACCCTTGGTTGATGGAATAGGTGACTAAAGTAGAGTGACGTACCATTGGTATGTTCCGCGGCATATTTACGACACGCCGCTCCACTTATGAAGCCTTAGGATGTACATTTCCTTGTTCAGTATTATATTCATTCCGATCTAGCCTCATCAGTACCGGTTATGGTTTTGCTGCCACGATTACAGGCAAGGAGAGCTACAGCTAGAGTTGCGGTCAGCACGAGCTCGTCACGAACGAGGACTGACAAGGGCAAAATTCTGGTGACACTCGATTGCGGAGATGTGTCTTTTTACCGTGTTTCCGCGCCACGAGCGTTTGGCGGATCGCCTTTATGAGATTTCTCGGACGTGCCGATCAGTATCAGAGGATTGGGCCACTGACAGAGGCCAACCAGATTTTGATGATCGTTGGTGTGTTGCTTATTCATAATGGGCGAGACACTGTTCAGCGTGCAGACGAGCGAGCCAGTTATTGCTGCGAACGACGAGATATTGCCCCAGATGCTGGCGTTAGTGCAGAACGAGTTGTACTAAGAGATGATAGAAGGTCGCTAGTCATCGAGGATGAATGACTAGGACATGTGGATCGTTCGCCTACCCCGATTCGAGGTCATCAGATAGATTGATTCCAGTTAGAGACGACTTCACGCGGAGACGTTGGGAGTCGACATAGACGATCGAATGTCAGAAACCTATTATTCCAAGTTTAAAGTAGTCGGAAAGACATGCAGGCAATTCTATGGTCCCTCTAGAAGAATGAAACCCTAACTCTGTTGGAGATAGTGCCCTCAGAGTCAATTATTGGATCACAGGCACGTGATTGCAATGATTGAGGAAGGACCTATCCCGGTAGGACAGTCTTACTCGAGATGATAGTATGCTATCTGGTTTACCTTTATCATCGTGTACTGCTTTAGGTGACCTGACAGGTCGCTATTACACGTTGATAGAGCCCCTAGGATTCTTGCTTGACGACCAGCAGTATGATGGCGATCATATACGTGGGAGCTGGTAGTCTATAAGCACATCCTTAAAAGGTCCCTAGTCGTGGGAATTTCGAGACAGGGCATCGATACTCCATTAGTAGACTAGTGTATACAGTCGAGACCCCGACGAGGGGCGGTGGCCGGTCTCACAAGCCACTGGTGTCAGTTGGTTCACCTAAGATGTATACAGGTGCTCATTGGGTTATGAGTACACCGGACAGGACTCGCCGGGAACCTGCTAGTTGGTCTTATACCAGACGTCAGATAGCAGTTCCCAGGTGACATGTGTACAGGTTAGTTCATCGACCTGAGATCGTCATTTGTCTCGTGTGAGTTCCCACTGTGCTTTGATTACTACCCTACCACGGCTCAAAGGAGTCGTGCAAACAGGTTTTAGTTGGGTACAGTCCCGAGCCACATGGAGGCAGTGAGCGGATCTGCAGGGGTTCGTCTCTCCCGGTATTGGGGGTGAGGTCGCGCTGTGTCTAGGAGAGCCATTACGCAAAGCCCTCGGCCGAGGCAGGAGATTTACTGGTAGGTATTCCAGTAGTATCTCAGGGCGTTCTGGGCTACGCTCCGACACGACTTGTACCGCTTTTGGGGGTCTGACTTTTACCAACCCCCTAGGCCCGCCATGCGATACTCATAGACGAACGGACCGGACTGTACGGATATTGTCACTGACAGGCTCAGTAGGGTATCAGGATGAGTTCGCTCATCGACGTCCCTTTTGGTCAATAGCTGGTGGCCCGTCACGTATTGGCTAATACCTCTGACGTGCTAGTGGTTAAATCCACAGCCATAGTATTGACGAGTCTTTAGAGTCCACCACACTTTCAGTTACTCAGGCTTTCGGGCGAAACGCTGTAGAGGCCGTATGGAGATATGGCAGGGTCCGATCAGATACGTGCGGTATTGCATGGATCAAGATCGGGCGGTTTGTACTAGCGGCCGTATGGATATATGGCAGGGTTCGATCAGATACGTGCGGTATTGCACGGATCAGGATCGAACGGATATTACTAGCCGGCTTTGGTTTAAGCCGGATCCTAGTATAGTACAGTGTAGATTTTGTCTCATTGCATTTGTATCCGGTCGGAATACAGATGCGGGTGTGTATGCACAGTATCGGGGTTTTCCTGTAATTTATTACGGCACCAGTTTTCTGGAGTTGCCAGTTTGCATTCCGTTCCGGCCGGTTTTCCTTTGTTCTTTCCCGGCCGGACTTTTCCGATGGAGGGTGTTATTTGCAAGTTTGTAAATAACACATTGTGGAGGGTTTTCTTGCAAATGTATTTATTATGATAGCATCTTTTGATACCATTCTCATCACTTGCTTTTTGTTGATTAGAAGTGATTTGGAGTTGATTTGATTTGGTTATGATGATGTTTAGGTTGTGGTTACCCTCCACCTTTTCCTACACTCACCTTCCTTCTAAGGTTATGCTTCATATTCTTTCCTCCACCATTTTTTCTAAGATGATAAGTTTTTATACTTGAGAGAAGAAGATGAGAGCTTGATCTTGAGAGTTTCATTCTTGATCTCATTTTCATGCTAGAAAAATGCAAGCACCATTTTTCTAATCTTGATTCCTCCATCACCTTCAAAGGCAACAAACCCCAAATGAGACATAGCCTCTACACTACACATTCTACAGCATATCTTGAGCATGTCGAGTTGCCGGCTTCATGCCCGAGTTGCCTCGGTATTGAGGCGGGAGCCCGTAAAAGACGCAGGCGATGTGGTGCCTTTCCGGCGAGGAGGCGACGATGTGGAGACAAGACTTTCCGCGGGAGATCGGGACGATGACGAGAAGACCGGAGGACTCGGATCACTCGGTATACTTCTCTTCCCATCTCTTGTTTGCTAGTATAGGTTAATGGTTAACGATCCGGGTTTTCATTGTCCGCGGTAGCGCCAGTTTCCAAGTAAGGAAAAATTTTGATTCCGCATTTTGGCCTCGGTAAGACGGCCGGGGCGCTGCCGTGGCGCAACATGGTATCAGAGCCACGCCATTAACCTTGCCTAGCTTGTTCTAATGTGTTTTACTTATCCGATCGACCAAAATTCCAAAAACCGCGTTTTTGCATGCATCAGTTTTCTGTCGATTTTTTCCGGGCTCGAAAATTTTTTCAGGTGATTGCAGAATGATGTACAGAGAATCCTAAGAACACTGCAAAAACTTGAAAGCTTGATCATTCCGTACGACCGCGGAACCGCGGCAATAACCCCTCGTTTGCCGCGGTTCCGCCGCCGTATGTTTGCTTCATTTGGCCAACTTTTTGCAGTGGGCTTTTGGGCTTAAGATAGGGGTTTTGGAATATTAAAATTGGGCCCAGACTTTCTGTGAGTGCTACAGTATTACTTGGGGGCCCACTTGTTAATTTTTGATCGATTGGATATTTTAAACACATTATTTCACAGTATTTACATTATATCTGCGACCGTGAATGTCACTTGATCGGTAAATCCCGTCTAACTGCTATAGCCCGGTTAGACGGATTTGCGAACGTGACTTTCACGTTGATGTTCTATGTTTATGCTGTGTTGTTGCGGATCGGTCGTGGGGGATAGCCTGCATGCAATGCTAGTACTGTTTTGTTGTATTATGTACATTTGATATTGCGGGGCGAGCGTCCGACATGTGGACTGCCGTCACTGCCTGTTTGTATTATTCTTTTGGGGCACGACCTGTTGCGGTCGATGTACCCGGTGTATGTATATTTTACTTTCTGTACTAGGATTGCCCCGCGGTGGGGTGCACGGATAGCCGAATTCTGGAGGGCAACAAGCCCGCATCTCATGGCATTGGGACGGAGGGGGCTTCACTCCAGGATTGGCGGGCTATTCGCCGCACTCGTAGGGGGTACAGGTTGACCCAGGAGGGGTGCCCTTGTTACCGGATTCCGTGAAGTGCTGGGTGGTCCATTCACGTTGCTGAAGAGGGCTGCCTCGCTTCAGGTTTTGGCGGGTGACTTGCCGCGCCCGTAGGGGTCTAGGTTTTCATTGCACAGGCTATCCACACGACCAGGGGAACGTCGGGTTTCAGCAGCGGCTCTGTGAAACCCGGGGCTTCCAGATATCTGTATTGTTCTGTGATGCTGTACATTTCTGTGTTGCATTTTTATCACGCCTTGAGCAAAAATTATATATTATATATATACTAGTAGATGTTGTATATGTTTTGCATCCGCGCTAGTCCAGTCCCCGCTCTGTCGTTAGTTAGCTAACCTAACGGGTGATGACGGGACCCAGTGGCGAATGCGGATGGCATATACGTACGTCAGTATATTTTCGTTCTTTGTGGTGTGATCAATTGATGGGACTGCATTGATTCGGATCAATGCAAGTTAAACAAACCTAATCTGATGTTGTTGGAACACTTTTCAAAAAGCTGTTATTGCAAGGGCGTTCTCTTTTGTTTTGCACAGTGGTATTCATTTGGAATATCCTGCTCCTCAGTCGACGAGGCAAGGGCCGAGATCCCTTCACCGGGAGTGACCCCTTGGACAAAAGTTTGCGTTAGGGCAGTAACTTCACTATAGCCGATTACTTTTGCTTTGCATCGTGGTATTCATTTGGAATATCCTGCACCTCATTCTACGGGGAAAGAGCCGAGATCCCTTCACCGGGAGTGACCTCTTTAGCGAAGGTTTTCGTTACTATATTTTTCTAAAAAGCTATCCGTTCCTTCAACGATATCAAGTTCATTACGTTAAAGGTTTTCGCCAGAAACCATTCGTAGCCCTCCGTCATTTCAGTTAAATATTCGGTAGTATTCAAGCTATGTATTTTGACCTCACGCCAAGGCATAGTGTTTGGTAGCTGCCAGGTATTTATCTGTTGCATAGATAGATGCGTTGGTTTGGGACAGTCGTACTACTATTTTGGCCTACGTCAAGGGTATGTACGGGTGGGTTCAAATTAACCAGGATAATGACGGGTAGAACTTGACATGTGACTTATGATATTTTGACCTCACGCCAAGGTCATAAGAGCATGGGGTAAAAATCCACATCGGGAGTTTCAAAAGAACTGAAACTTGCCAGATATGCGCATACCTTCTGGAGTGTGATAACGTGAGCGGATTCCGTCACGTTATCATGCGATGAGAGTTGGATCCCGATTCCCACTGATGAGTTGGTTTACTCCTCGGGTATTCCCGACTAATTCTTCTTTCAAGTTTGGGGAAGAATTTGACGTTACAGTGGGAGGTTTCCAGATTGGATAAATTGGTAACCATTCTGATCTAGGTTAGAGTGCACGCTGAGTGTTTCTTTTCTCTCTCTCTTTGGCAGCGACCTTTGACCCAACCCTAGACTATGACTCAGTGACCAAGTTGACCGAACCTTCTTAACACTGGCTTTTGGATTGTCTGAGTTGCAGACCTCTTTACCACTCCTACTTTTACCCTTTTCTCCGGGACACCCCGTATTACTACGAACGTCCACTTCCATTGGACAAAACCATCGTATGGTTATATACGAATTCGAAGGGCTTCGATGATGGTTTCAGGTTCTGGAGAAAACGAATAGGACTATTTCAGTTGTCTTTTCCTTTTACCTTCTCTCTCAGGTTGCGAGTACTCCTTGGATTAGGAGATAGTACACCTATTACGCAAATTGGATAAGTCTTCTTCCAAACCATAGGCAGGTGCCGACCGGTAGGGAGTGAAGAAAACCAATTAGCCTAAATGGTGTACAGAAGGTATTAAGTTCAGACAAAGAAAGGGATTAGTAAGAGGGCAAAGTAAATTGCAACAGATATTCATGACCAAACCAGGTATTTCTTTGCCAATCCTAAAATCACCTTTGGATTTCTCCAGGACACTCCGTATCACTACGAAGATCCACAGTTTATTGGATACTCCATCGTATGGTTATATACGAACTCGAAAGGAACTTGTTCCAGTTCGGGGATGGATTCTGGTTCAGGAGAAATAGGAATAAGATTCATTCGGTTGTCTTTTATCTTCACCTTCTCTCGCAATGCGAGTGCTCCTAGGATTAGGACAGTACACCCATTATGCTTATTGGATAGTCTTCTTCCAAACCATAGGCTGGTGCCGAACGTAGGGAAGGAAGAAAACCATTTGGCCTAAAGGGGTGTACAGAAGGTAAAGACTAAAGACATAAGAAGGGATTTGGAGAGGTGGCAAAGAATTATATGGTTATAGTTGTGAATCTGGATAATGGAAGTGGCATTACTAAGAATACCAGGATACCCCATCGAAACATTTCAATGTTTCAGTTTCACTGTGTACTGTTAAAAGAAAACTGATTTCCCAATTAGACACTTGCTCCAGGGTATGTATTTGCCAGGTATGATTCTCACATCTGTATAGTTTTACAGATGATGAGTGGGAGTAAGTTATTGGGAATTAGGTGACCATCCTCATTATATCGGGATTCGTTGGAATTGGTGATATTTGAGGAAGCCACCTGGGTTGTTTGCCGGTCGGCAAATATATGGTTTTGAATATCCGTTGTTATGCACCAATTCCAAATTTATATATCTGTACGTCTATTTTTATAGAGTGAGATATACTTTTTGAAATTATGTCTATGACATTTACCTATATCAGTGGATGGTTAGGTAAGGAGCATTGAACAGCGGTGTAATTCTTCTTAACCATAAGTACAGTTTTCAACCTACGACACACAGTGAAATAGTTGTTAGACTCAGCGGACTTATACAGAGTATTGTATGTTGTCCAGTGTCCATTAGAACAGAGGGGTTGGTCCTCGTATTATATTCTGTTTACTTGTGACTTCTCTAGTTCTTAGACATGTATTTCGTAGAAACACAGGGTCTAAGTCTTGAGGAGTTATAGGTATAAGAATAAAGTAGAGAACCAGATATAGCAAGTATCGGGATTCTTCAAGGTGATCGAAGATGTAGATACTTATGAATGGTATTCAGTTGATAGTAATGATTAAGAGATCTTGCTTCTCTTTCAGGTTACTCATAATTGGAAGTGTTCCTAAGTTGAGTAACGCTGATCCGCCTCCTTCCATTTAGTTGACATGCACTGGAGATAGTTGCATGATTTGTATCTGGTTCAATTAAATCAGTGCCTCTGGTTCTATATTGGATATAGAACAGTTCATATCTTAACGTTGTTAAGGTACGGGGAGTTGTCCGGTTTATGATTAAAACCAGACACTGGACAACTCAAGGCACGTTTCTGTAATGGCTGTTTGTGGGTTGACCCAGGCTATGACGAGGGTTGACTTTCTACCATCTGGATGAACAATAGCAATATTGTTCTAGACTCGCCACAGTTTTATTAAAAATGGATTTTTTCAGAAAACAGTAGTGGGAGTATGGTAGAACTGGAGGTGATTCCAGAACCACGAACGATTACTGAAGATTTGATAAGGAACCTAAAGATTCAATCTGGATTGACATTCCATTGGCCACTCCGCAGATACCGTGGGTAACTTCAGGCACCCGAGAGGTACTCCGGTAGCCTCAAGGACGGTGACAGGGAAGTTCTTGTTTACCCACAATTACCATTGCTGTTGTTCCAGGCTGCGAGACCCGGCGGGAGGATGAGTATAGCGTCGTTCTAAACTAGTTTTAGAAGTGGACGTCTATATGACTCTGCCAGAGGGTTGTCGTAGTCAGTGGGAGCAGCGGAAGCATTGGTGGACAGGAAGCTTATGTCTATTTATAGACTAAAGCAGATATAGCGGAGATAGATCATCTATTTCTGATGTGACAGTCATAGGTTTGACTTCACCAGAATAGGGGATGGATCTGTTGAGAAGGTAGTAGGGTATGATATCCTGGTATTTGGATGACATACACAGAGTAGGAAAGGAAACTCCTATACTACAATCGGTTATACTTTGGTCGTCACACAGTGATTTCTCCACAAAGGAAATGGATTTTGTATCAGACATACTGGTCACTAGATCTATGGTTTTAGATCTAGATTTGGGTGGTTTCCCAATCTGGGTACTTAGACAGCATTCTAAGAGTATTTAGAATGGACGACTCCTGGCACGGTAGTGTACCTGCAGGTAATGGAGTCACCCTCTCTAAAGGTGTCTTGCAGACTAAAGGGGAGAGGGATGTGCATGATTGGCAGATCACTTGCTCAGGCAATTGAGTCAATCATGAGATGTCAAGTACCACACCAGATGTTGTTCTTGCACTAGATGCAATAAGTTGATATTGATCCAATCCTGGAGGAACAGTCGGAAGCAGTTTTAGAACATAAGTGAATGTTCTAGGGATATGATAACGGCTGCCTCCTTTAGGAGACGGTTATCACTCCAGGCTTCCAAGGTGACATGGACGACAAGGAGGTTGTCAGAGTTATAGTTTTCCTTCTGACGAGGGGCAGTATTTTGGACAGGTGATCCAAGGCAATACTGAGGGAGGCATGGCGCAGGATACTGATTAAGTTCAGTTGTCGATACAGTCTAAGAAGTTTGGATTTGGAGTTCATTTATGAACTAGGTCCCATCAGACATCCAGACACTCTAAGACAGGTATTGCTCATTTCGGGAGATGGTTTTCTCCGCGAACTTGAGATATAGAGAGACATAGAAAGAAACATCTAGGCGGATCCACTCACTGAGGCTATTCCTCGAACGCAATAGTTTCACAAATGGGTTTTGTGAGACTGACTAGTAGAGGAGTTGGGTGTTCGGTATCAAACGGGCTGTGAGTATGCGACATCGCAATAATTAGCCTTGAGTGCAAATGGGAGATTGTTGGAGATAGTGCCCTCAGAGTCAATTATTGAATCACAGGCACGTGATTGCAATGATTGAGGGAGGACCTATCCCGGTAGGACAGTCTTACTCGAGATGATAGTATGCTATCTGGTTTACCTTTATCATCGTGTACTGCTTTAGGTGACCTGACAGGTCGCTATTACACGTTGATAGAGCCCCTAGGATTCTTGCTTGACGACCAGCAGTATGATGGCGATCATATACGTGGGAGCTGGTAGTCTATAAGCACATCCTTAAAAGGTCCCTAGTCGTGGGAATTTCGAGACAGGGCATCGATACTCCATTAGTAGACTAGTGTATACAGTCGAGACCCCGACGAGGGGCGGTGGCCGGTCTCACAAGCCACTGGTGTCAGTTGGTTCACCTAAGATGTATACAGGTGCTCATTGGGTTATGAGTACACCGGACAGGACTCGCCGGGAACCTGCTAGTTGGTCTTATACCAGACGTCAGATAGCAGTTCCCAGGTGACATGTGTACAGGTTAGTTCATCGACCTGAGATCGTCATTTGTCTCGTGTGAGTTCCCACTGTGCTTTGATTACTACCCTACCACGGCTCAAAGGAGTCATGCAAACAGGTTTTAGTTGGGTACAGTCCCGAGCCACATGGAGGCAGTGAGCGGATCTGCAGGGGTTCGTCTCTCCCGGTATTGGGGGTGAGGTCGCGCTGTGTCTAGGAGAGCCATTACGCAAAGCCCTCGGCCGAGGCAGGAGATTTTCTGGTAGGTATTCCAGTAGTATCTCAGGGCGTTCTAGGCTACGCTCCGACACGACTTGTACCGCTTTTGGGGGTCTGACTTTTACCAACCCCCTAGGCTCGCCATGCGATACTCATAGACGAACGGACCGGACTGTACGGATATTGTCACTGACAGGCTCAGTAGGGTGTCAGGATGAGTTCGCTCATCGACGTCCCTTTTGGTCAATAGCTGGTGGCCCGTCACGTATTGGCTAATACCTCTGACGTGCTAGTGGTTAAATCCACAGCCATAGTATTGACGAGTCTTTAGAGTCCACCACACTTTCAGTTACTCAGGCTTTCGGGCGAAACGCTGTAGAGGCCGTATGGAGATATGGCAGGGTCCGATCAGATACGTGCGGTATTGCACGGATCAGGATCGGGCGGTTTGTACTAGCGGCCGTATGGATATATGGCAGGGTTCGATCAGATACGTGCGGTATTGCACGGATCAGGATCGAACGGATATTACTAGCCGGCTTTGGTTTAAGCCGGATCCTAGTATAGTACAGTGTAGATTTTGTCTCATTGCATTTGTATCCGGTCGGAATACAGATGCGGGTGTGTATGCACAGTATCGGGGTTTTCCTGTAATTTATTACGAGACCAGTTTTCTGGAGTTGCCAGTTTGCATTCCGTTCCGGCCGGTTTTCCTTTGTTCTTTCCCGGCCGGACTTTTCCGATGGAGGGTGTTATTTGCAAGTTTGTAAATAACACATTGTGGAGGGTTTTCTTGCAAATATATTTATTATGATAGCATCTTTTGATACCATTCTCATCACTTGCTTTTTGTTGATTAGAAGTGATTTGGAGTTGATTTGATTTGGTTATGATGATGTTTAGGTTGTGGTTACCCTCCACCTTTTCCTACACTCACCTTCCTTCTAAGGTTATGCTTCATATTCTTTCCTCCACCATTTTTTCTAAGATGATAAGTTTTTTATACTTGAGAGAAGAAGATGAGAGCTTGATCTTGAGAGTTTCATTCTTGATCTCATTTTCATGCTAGAAAAATGCAAGCACCATTTTTCTAATCTTGATTCCTCCATCACCTTCAAAGGCAACAAACCCCAAATGAGACATAGCCTCTACACTACACATTCTACAGCATATCTTGAGCATGTCGAGTTGCCGGCTTCATGCCCGAGTTGCCTCGGTATTGAGGCGGGAGCCCGTAAAAGACGCAGGCGATGTGGTGCCTTTCCGGCGAGGAGGCGACGATGTGGAGACAAGACTTTCCGCGGGAGATCGGGACGATGACGAGAAGACCGGAGGACTCGGATCACTCAGTATACTTCTCTTCCCATCTCTTGTTTGCTAGTATAGGTTAATGGTTAACGATCCGGGTTTTCATTGTCCGCGGTAGCGCCAGTTTCCAAGTAAGGAAAAATTTTGATTCCGCATTTTGGCCTCGGTAAGACGGCCGGGGCGCTGCCGTGGCGCAACAAACTCGACTTAATGACCGTGTGAAAGCCTTTGAACCTTCGGGTTTGCGGCAGTTCTACGGCGCCATTAGTGAGGCTTGGGTTTGCCCTTCTACGGCTGGACCACCGATACTGTGGTATGTACTCTATACTATTAAACTGTGCCCAAGATGTTGAGCTCTTGGGGGATTATGAGGTTTTGACGACTCGATCGGATGGCTCGACTTAATTCGGATGCTAGGTGGTGAGATGCATTCTTGGGAGACTCCCGATACGAGGATAGCCGTTGGAACTCAGTCCATGCAGCCGCGACGAGACGAGTCCAAGCAAACGACATTAGAGAAAAGTGAAGTAAGATATTCGTACCAGATCTAGATGAGATGACGTTCCACTCCGCCGACATCAGAGATGCGATGCGCATGCCGAGGCATGGTACTTGGATATACCTTCCAGAAGAGTCGTGATGAGAATGCAGTCGTTCCAAAGCAAGATGCAGATATAGGAAAGGACGATGACTTTCGGACAGTTGGCAGAGACGAGACATGGAAGAGACCGTGAGCAGGATTCCTTTCAGGACACTGCTGCAATGATACTTGCACCCAGGATCAGATGCGTCACGTACATTCAGAGAGCCAGAGGCCGACGCCTGTGATATGCTGTCTTACGAGTGGTCGCGATGATGGACTGAGAGATTGGTAATTCACAGTGAAGACCTTGACCCAGGAGTGGTCATGGTTACGCACATCAGCAGGACATAGTTCATGATCATCGACGAGACGTCCCACTAGTGACCGCGACAGTTGGCCGAGATTCATAGAGGATGCGCTTGAGCGGTACTGTTCCGCCATTATTGATTACGATGTTTTGGGTGATTTATTCGCATGATTTGATTTTGATGATTGAGGATTTACGATCTTTGCACAGTGTTGCACTTGATATCGTTTTCGTGCCTTGGTTTCACATGTTTGTGATTTTACGGTTTTAGACATTTGAGTTGATTTTGTGCGTATATACGCACACGATTTGGTTCCTGCACTCTGTATAGTTTATATATGCTTGCAATGCAGTGATACGCCTTTTGTGCACTTAGATGCACTGGACTTCGATTTCAATTGGGATACTCGATATTTGTTTTGTGCACCTTGTGCACCTGATTTGATTTTGCGCATATTCGGCACTTGATATTGGATTTCATGATTTCTTGCACGATGGATGCACCTGATTTGGATTTTCGCGCATGTTGGGCGCATGTTTTGAAGTGTGATTTTGGTGCACACCAGATGCACTAAATCGAGATTTTTCGTGCATGTCAGATGCACCTGATTTTGCTGTCAGGCACACATGTTGCCTACGACAGATGCTTTGTGCACACCCGATGCACTTAGATGTTGTTTCTGTGCATATGTATGGCACATATTTGGATTTTGATTTCCGTGCGCACAAGACGCACGTAGTATTCATACGCGTATTTTGGGGATTGATTTCGTATGGAGCAATACGTTTTTATGATGATTGTTATGAGTTTTTGTACTGAGCAGGACTAGTCAGAGGACAGTACCTGAATATATTTTACATGTATAGTTTCGAGTTATATCATATTGGTTTTGCTTTGGATTTGGCATTGATGTCTTCTCCATGACTCCGATGATTGCGGGATGCTTGACGGAGTTTTGATTTGAGTTATATGCTCATTTTTCAAGCGCATGCGCTGCGCTACGATTGTTTTATGTATTGACAATTTCGGAGCCCCGACAACTTGATGGTTTTCTTAGATGTTTTAGTATTTGGGGGAGTTTGAATTTAAATTCGGGGACCGAATTTCTTTAAGGGGGGAAGATTGTAACGTTTTGAAAATCGTTTCGGTGAAATTTCGAAAAATCGGTAAAATAAGGGGGTTTTCTGTAAAAAGTCAAAATGCAAATATCTTATTATAAAAATTAAATATATATATTCTAGCTATGTAATTGCTATTATTTGGTGTTTATTGAGCCGCTGGTGAAATTTCAAATTTTCTGAAAAAAATATTATTTTTTTATTATTTAAGCCGTCACTAATACATTTAATTAGGGAAAATTACAAATTGGAATGAGTTGAAACAAATTTTGTGCATCATAAAACATTAAATAAAATTTTATCATGTGGTTTTTGGAACGAAATCATTTGCCAAAACGGTTTAGAAATTATTGAAGAAAAAAAGGATTTTTTTAGCGTAAATGGATGTTTGGGGTATTGTATTTATCATTTTTCATCACCCCACACCCGTACCCACACCCAGACACCCCCATTCACTTATCCCCTTGAAGAATTCAGCAGCCCCATCTTTGTCCCCACTTGAATTTCAAAGGAAATGAAATGAAAGAAAAGAAAAGGAAATGAATGAAATTAGATAATAAGATATGGGCTTAGTTGACTTTGACCATTCCATTGACCCACACCA
This sequence comes from Agapanthus africanus, assembly GCA_030015575.1. Taxonomy (NCBI): domain Eukaryota; kingdom Viridiplantae; phylum Streptophyta; class Magnoliopsida; order Asparagales; family Amaryllidaceae; genus Agapanthus; species Agapanthus africanus. Next base: position 51,342,961 of record CM057350.1, on the reverse strand, counting down.
TACATTCTCTCTCTCCCCCTCCCCATATCAGCCGAAACCTACAGCCCCTCTCAACAGCAGCCCTTCCCCCTTGCTTCTTGCTCCTTCTTGTTCAAAGAAAACCCCAAATTTCCATCAAAATCCAAAGAAAAACACTCAAAATCAAACCGAAATCAAAATCCACCTCCTACCCATTTTCCCTTCGCTACCATAGCATGGATCTAGAGATATAGATTTCAATTTTGGAGGCTAAGTGTGCTTGGGGGATCTTCAAATTAATTGGGTATAAATTCTAACCTTTTTGCTTAATGTGTTGTTAATTGTTTTAAGTTAGCTTAATTAAGTGTTAATGGAGAGTTGTAAATTCTAGGAAAAAGGGTTTGGATCAAGTTAGGGTTTGAATTCAATATGGTTGTTGTCACTTGTTTATGTTTGCAAGGTGTAGTTTGGCATGAGAAGACATGGAAAACCTAATTTAGTTAATAATTACAAATTGTTACTTGCAAAATGTCCATGCTTAAGCTTTTTAACAAACTAGTTTTTGGAAACTATGAATATAATTGGGATTAAAATCTAATTAGGGTTTCTATCGTTAGAGTATGGTTTTAATGAGTAGCTTAACTTGAAATTTAATGAAAAAGCTAAACTTGTAACTAGTTTGCTAATTTCTAGTTTAAAATTGTTAAAGGTGGTTAATATTGCAAACTAGGTTTTTAGTTTTAATTCAAAATATGAGATTAAAAATATGGTTAAGGTTTTTATCGTATTATTAACTTTATTAAGTGTAGTTTAATGCTTTAGAGCATGGAAATCCAACCTAAATTGTAGTTTGTGCATTTTTGGCTATGAAATTGTTAAAAAGGGTATTTTGTAAACTAGAATATTATGGTTTTTGGAATTTAATGAGATTAAATTCCGGAAAATTGTTTTTATGACTTATTTAAGATATTTAATAAGTATATTGGCCGCTACATTCATTTAAACATCATGTTTGGTACAAAAACGGCGAATTGTGCTTGCTAGATTTACGGAAAAATGACTTTTTAAGTGAAATTGGGATTTTTGTGAGTTTTAACCTAGTTTATATTAAAATTGGTGTTCGTGAATGTGCAAATGAGTGTGATTGGATTTTTTCTCGATGGTTTGACGTCTGTACATCGACATCGAGGGTTGGTTTGACTTTTCTTGCATGCGTAGGCGATAGGTTTGGACCTATGCGTGATACGCGTGCCGATTTGATTTTCGTATGCCGTTTCGATTTCGAATTTAGTTTTAATGTGATACGGTGCGTTATGATATGTAGGTACCCCATGTGGACTTCCAGACGACAAGCAAGCGCGTGGCGACGTCGGCACCGGCTAGCGAGGACCAGGTGAGTAGATTTATATCTACGGGGAGAAGTCGGGTGGATGGCGTATAGCACCCCCGCAGTTCGTGGTGATGTATACGAATACGTATGCACACACATATATATATATATTGTTTATATATTGTTTGAGATTATTGATGATAGAGATGGATCCTTGGTATGATTGGATTGGTTTAGTGTTGCGAAACCCTAGAGTAGTGGTTGCACCATACATACACACACCCCCATATTTGAATACATTCTTCTTTCATATGTGCGTACATGGGATTATATTTTGATGTGTATATTTACACATGGGTATGGGACTATGTGTTTATATACTGGATTTGAGGATAATAATTGGGATTTGAGATGAGTCGATGATATTGGGCTTGAGGCCAGAAGATCCGTGATGTGTTTTGGTTCGTATTGAGATACGACATGATGTTTTAGAGGGTCTTTTGACGTAGTGATTCTTATACATGCATGCATACATAGAGGGTATCAATATTGTACTAGACGTAGATCAGTTCCCCGATCATGATATTTGATAAAGAGGATATCAGATGAGTAGTATAATGAATGTGATATTGACCCGTACCCAGATTTGGGATGCCGTACGACGGATTTACGTACGAGCTATATATTGATGATTGATCCGCACTCTTGACTTGGGATTCCTGATTATAGATATGGTATCGGATATGATATTATTGAGGCGGGATCACCGACTATACATATACAGGTATGCATATGTATCGACTCAGATGATAGGCGGTTTCCTTACCTGTAGTTCAGCTTGTTAGTTCAGCCGTATAGTTTAGTGTAGTTGTAGATTAGATTAGACTTCTTACCTATTTCAAAAACTAACGAATCGTGGGCATTATTAAAGACAGCCCAAGGGATCCTACAGATATTTCAAAAGACATATCTTTTCATAAAAACAACGTGGCCCCTATTTTCAAAACCCCATGATTCGTGTTATTTCAAAAGGCAGCATTTGTAGGAATTATATTAGATTAATGCAAATTAGTTATCGTTGTGTCTAGTTTTCAGCTCCCGCACATTATTGCTGTTCGCTCTGCCTCGCATACTTATTTTGCTGCATATTCCATTATTGATATCATGCTGTTAGGACACCAGCACCATTACCGATGATGCGTATGTACCACGTACACCTACTTGCCAGCTCACACACATCTTCATCGGTAATTGCCATGTCACGTACACTTTAGAGAATATATTTGCTTGACTTAGCTTGTTAGCTAGTAGTTTTGACATGATATTAGTGTACTTCCCTTATATGCCATATTGGACATTGTAGTTATTACCTGCCACTTCATGCATACTGTTATTCAATTGTTCACGCCTAGTTTATTAATCATACATTGCAACTTGGTTATTGATACCATATGCATTCATTATCATTGACATATGCACTGGTGATGATTTCTTGAGATTTATGATATTTCTGGATTTCGGGGAAAGCCGCAAAATTTACAACTTATGATCTTTTAAAATATAAAGTGTTGCGGTTTTCTAGTGATGTAAAGTGTCGTCCACCATGAGTTTGCTGTGGTTTTCGAGATCCGTGTCGAGGAGTGGAGGAACCGTCACGGGTACATGGTGGGCCCGGTATGGTACCCGGGGCAAGAGGAATGTGGTGTTGACGTTGAGCCTGGCTGGGGAGCACTACCCACCGGTGATATTACCCGACACGTCGGATATCCGGAGGATACCGTCGTGGTCTTGAGATGGATGGTAGGGGCCGGTCTGGACTGACGGCGTCCTAGATATTGAGATTGAGACATTGATATTTCGAGACAGTGAGATTTATGTTTTGTGTCGATGCTAGACACTATTGATACTGATTTCATTTATGATACCTCAGTTTAAAAATACGAAGGAAATCTCACTAAATTATGAAAACAGTTTCTTCATTTACATGTATTCTGTTTCATGCATGCATACCTCATTCATATGATATATTGCTACCTGAGGCACAGACACGGCCACATGAGATTACACTCGGGTTAGATATTTACCATAGCCTTGTTATAGGCTGCATGTTATATACATTTTTGAGGATATATTATGATCATTGACCTAGGATTGCGTTATTTATGCGATTTCTGTGCATAGATGTTTTTCTATTCACGAGTTGGCAACTCACCCCCGTTGTGCCCCAGTTTCTTGCAGGTTTGCCGCACAGGTTTTATTACGGCTTTGCGGGCTCAGTTTCATTCGGGTGACTTGCTAGTAGGTGGGTTTTTCTTGTATCGTACCCATCATATTACCTTGTATAATATTATTCCGTTGTATCTAGTAAATTCCATCAACCAAACATGTATTTATTGAGATAGAGACCAGTGTTGTTTATTCTTTGGACCTTAGAGTCGCTCGTTATATTTCTGGTGGTTTTGAGTTTCCTTTTGAGTTTTGATCCTCGCCGTTGGCGTTGTATATTATATTGCTTATGTGGTTGTGACCGTCGATTGACGAAGAGCTAGCTCCCGCTTGGGGATGCCTTTTTTTTTAATTTCGTATACTATTCATGTTGTATCCCGTTTGGGAGCCAGTATTTACAAAGGAGACTCTGCCGAAATTTTCAGTAAATTTTGATGTTCTTAAAAACCGCATAATTCGGCTTATGCTATTAAAACTACTTGTTTTAAATTGGTTTTCCTTCACTCTATATCTTTTCTTGGTTTGGATTTCTGGGTTTTCGGTTTACATAGATTACGTACGCCTCGAAACGTTCGTAGTTTAAGTGCCGGTCATGTTCCGTACTTTCGGGTTGTGACAGTTCATAACTCCACATCTTAACCCCATTTCTAACTAACTAGAATGCAAGAAACTAGAAACTACACTAAAGGAAATGAATTATACCTCATAGATGTAGCCAAGCAAAACCCTAGCTCTCCTAAGTCCTCAAAATCCAATATTGATGGGTCCAAAGTGTAGAGGGTGAAGAGAGGATCAACTTTAATGAAAGGGGTTTAGGGTTTCGATGAAGCTTTTTAGATGATTTCATGGGTTAGAGGTGGAGGGAGATGAGGTTGGAGGAAGATGAAGAAAGAAAATAATGGGGGAAATAAAAGATGGCGGCAGCTCCCCCTCTCTCTCTCACTTATTCTCACACACTCTCTCTCTCTCTAATCATTCACCTTTTTGCCCCTTTTCATTCCTTTTTCTTTTCTCTTTTAAATTTAAAAATCAAATCACATAATACCCATAAAATAACACAAATGCAACAACATGTAACCAAATATAACATGACATGGTGCACTAGCCATAGAAAACTGTAAAAACACGGATTTGGCCTAATCGCGATTAGCAGTGCACTAATCGGGTTTTTATCAAAACTGCATATAATAAATTTTTAAAATGCCAAATCCTGTAAATATATTTTTAAATGAATAAATCATTTTAATTTCCATTTATTTCACCATTATCGGTATATTTTTATAACCTTTTTCGAAAACCCCAATTTCGCAAATCGGGCAGTTTTCGGGAAATATATTATTTTAATATTAAATTCCAAAAATAATATTTTATATTTTCTGAAATATTACAAAAACTATAAAGTCGTCGGGGCTCCGAAATCATGAATACATAAAGCATATCCTGACGTAATGCATGCGCTTGAAAACGAGTGCAAAACTCAGAATCGGACTCTGTCCAGCGTCCCGCCATTATAGGATTTAATGCGAAAACACTAATGTCAAAATCCAATACGAATACCAACATGATATACTCAAAATGATAACATGTATATAGTATGTATCATTGTAAAATTGTCAAAACATCCAAATAGAAATGCATGCAAAACTTTTTTCAAATCGCTGTGTGATGCGCATATCACGGCACAAGTAGCAGACGTTCATTATAAGGAAAATAGCTATATATATATCCTTTGTTTAGCATATACGTTCCGCCTTTTGAAAATGATTTAGAAGGGTTTCCTTCATAATGTTTCGTGTCATCATGGACACGTAAGAAAATATTTAGACTATAGCTCCTTTTTGGAAATCCCCTCGGCAATTATCGATGCATGCAAATACTCAGGTATTGTTCTCAGACCAGTCCTGCTCGGTTACTAAACTGGATAGTATATATACCATGAAAATATGATGCTAGAAATGAAATCAATCTCGAATAAAGTAAACAAAATGCCACGTGCGCCTGGTGCGCATGGAAATCGAAATCAAATACAGTGGCATGAATGTACACAGAAACAAAACTCAAGTGCAACGGATGTGCACGAAAACATCTGTCAAGTGCAACGGGTGTGCCTGACAACAATATCTAGTGCATCTGATGTGCACGAAGAATATTGATTAAGTGCATCTGGTATGCACAAAGTCGCATCTATTGCGCCATGTGTGCGCAAGAACCCCAATCAAGTGCACAAAGTGCACGAAAACATAAGTCAAGTGTACTAGGGTGCACGAAAATGAATATCGAGTATCAAAATCGAAATCAACGGTATACGACATACACCAAATCAAATCAGGTATACATGTTAGTTATATGTATGCCCTAGAGACCATTATTGTACATACGATGTATATTATAGTGGATGCTTGGACATATATAGGGAGGACTTTCTTACTCGACATGATATTATGCTATCTGATTGCACTTTATCTTAACATGTATACTTATTGTCTCTCTATTACATGTTGATAAAGCCCTTAGGATCTATACTTGACTTCCAGGATTATGATAGGGATCATACTAGTGGGGTCTGGATAGTCGGTAAATACATCCTTCAATTGTTCCTAGTCGTGGGAGCATCGAGACAGGGCATCGATATTCCGGAGTAGACTAGCATATACGCTTCTCGACCCATATGATGGGCGATGGATGATCCCATATCCATTGGTGTTTGACATCAGAGATGGTATACAAGTGCTCAGTGGAGACTGGGTACACTGAACGGACTCGCCGAGAACTCCTAGATGGTATCATACCTATCGTCAGATAGCATTTCTCTGGTGACACTGGTGCAGGTTAGTCTGTTGACCCGAGATCGTCATAGAGTTTTGTGTGTCTCCCACTGTGCTTTGATTTCCACCCTACCATGGCTCTACCGAGTCGTGCAAAAAGGTGGTTTTTGGGTACAGTCCTGAGTCACATGGAGGCAATGAGTGATAGGAGGGGATTTCGTCTCTCCCGGTATTGGGGGTTGATGCTGTGCTGTGCTCGATTGGCCATAACAAGAAATCCCTGGCTAGGGTTGCTGAGATTTACTGGTAAGTGTCATTATTAGTTTCTTGAGCCGTTATGAGCCTTATATCGGCATGACTTATCAAGCTATTGGGGTTTGACATTTCACTACCCATAGGCTATGATATGCGACATATCTGACGAAAAGACCAGACTGTACGGTAGTGTTACTTGATTGGATTTGCAGGAGTATCAGCAGGCTTGCTTGTTGATCTTCTGATCGCTCAATACCCGTATGCCATTACGTTTAGCAGACTGCTTGCGGCTTGTGGGTGTTTGATATGATTATCACCTACTGCCGGCGTATTGACGAGTCTTTAGAGTCCTACATAGAGCTTTCCTGGTTCATGCGAAACGAAGTAGGAGCCCATATGTGATATGTACAGGACCGAGATTAATACGTGTATATGATACCGTGTTCTATTCTTGTGATATGAGATATCGGCCGAGTATATGTGATATAACCGGGTTTTCGAATCAAGTGTTGATTCGGTAAGTTAATATTATTGATATTAGTCGGTTATATGTGATATAGCCGGATTATTAAATCAAGTGTTGATTTAATGATTTAATGTATAATTATATATTTGATATATAAATTTACATTAACTAATATTAGCTCACTTGACCATTTATTTTTCTCACTTGTGTATACATGTTATATATGTGATATATATATTGTATCATGCTAGGTTATACATCAAACATGGGTGTGTGAGACTTACAACATGGTTCATATAATTAGGGTTAACATTAATTTAAAGTAATTCATTATTTATTGGAAATTGGTCATGATTAGAAGCTTGGAGAAGCTTGTATGAATCATTGACCAAGTCCACCAAATTTGTTTTACATAAGATATTTGTTAACCCAACTATTATATTAAGCCATGGTTAAGTCTCTATAAGGGTTAGTCTATGATAAATACTCACCCATGGTTGATTTTCTAACCTCATCTCATTCATTTGTTCATTCTCTTGTTCATCTTCTTCTTCATCTCTTCAAGCTCTCTAGGGTTTTAGAAGATGAAGAATCCAAGTGAGAAAATGAAATCTAAAGTGAGAAAAATTTCTATTTCATCATTCTCTACTATTAGTTATTTAGTTTAGAGTGTTTGCTTCACTAATCCCACATTAGTGAAGAGGTAGCTTGTTCTTGAGTTTTCTCGGCGTAGATCATCTTCGGCCTCGAAGACTTCAAGCATACTTGTTCGTATCGCTTGGTGGAGCCTATCTTGAGTCCGGGAGATCAATGCTTAGAGCGAAGGGATCTTCTACATGGAGCTTTAGAAGTGAAGGACCGGTCTACAAAGGTTGTATTCTTCATTCATTTCTATGTAATGTTTGATTACAAAGTTTTGTTACCCTAACTTTCTAGTTTCGATTCCTAAGTTAGTTTGCTTAGCACCCCCCTAAATTTTTTTTGGGGCATGTTTGATACTTGCAAACCCTAGATTTGGTGCTAAGAAAACCTAACAGTGGTATCATAGCCAAACTAGAAACTTAAACGATGTTAAATATAATACGAAACCGAAACAACTCCGAAAATACGGATTTCTGGAACCCTGAAATTGCTCTATATCGATTTTGAAAATGTTTGTAAAAATTATTTTAGCAACTGCAGAAGCTTGTATGTGATGCAAGAAGAGCAAAAAAGAAATTTGAGGCCGTTTCATTGGATTTGACCCGAGCACAATCCCACCAAAACCGAGGAGGCCGGCCATAGGTGCTCCAAATTGCCTCGATTTTCTTCTGTGATCTGTTCTGTAGGTTTTGGGGTTTCAGGTGTTGTTTATTTAGCATAAATTTTCATGTGATGTTAATTTAGATATGAGGCTAATGCCGAATGTTTCGTAGTCGTATATTTTAATATTTTATTGGTAACCTAGACAATATTTAACAGTTCGAACGAACTTCAAACACTACTTCTTGACCACCTTTGAAATTTTCCAAGAGTTGGAATTTTCTAAGTTAAGTATATTCAATGGTCATGCAAATAATTCTGTGGACCCTCTAGAAGAAAGAAATTGTAACTCAATTCTGTGACCGTGGAACCGCGATCAAACCCTAGGGTTTGCCGTAGTTCCGCGGCACCATAGGTGAGGCAAGGGTTGACCCTTCTACGGCTGGTCCATAGGCACTGAGGCATGTTTTGAGTATTTTATTTTTGCTCAAGTATTAGCTTTTCAGGAAATGTGGGTATCGGTTAATTCGATCGAAACGTTTAACATCGTCTAATTGATTGTGATACAATATTTGGAATCCATAATAATCGATTTTGTGAAAACTGACTTGAATTTTATAAATCTAGCAATTTAGTCTCATTTAATCGGTTGCCATGGAATTTTGATGTGGATCAAAAATCCGTCGCAATCACGTAGTGTACGCGGATACTCGCCGGGTAATCTTACTAGATAGCCATGCCCCATAGCCCCGACCAAGTGACTGTAGGAGAACCCCATTGCCAAAAGCATCCGTCCGGATGCTCACGGCCGCGGTGTTCAGCCTAAGTGCACTTCGTCGACGGCATCAGGGGTGCGGCCGTCTACTAAAGTTCCCGACGAGAATTCGATCAGATTATCGGGAATGTTGTTGAATTACCCGATTAGTTATTGAAAAGTGTTTTCAATATCGAGACTAAAATGCGGAGTTTATAATTGTTAGGCATGTGATGTCTAAGTAATTCATATTGTTAGGCATGAAATCTGAAGTATGTGATACATTGGATTTATGATGTTTAGGGTGGTTGCGGATTCCAACTGTTGTAGTTTTTCACTTTCTTTTCTGCGACCGTAAGTGTAATATGTGGGGTATCGCCGGTTTCGTTGCTATACGTCAACGATAATTGGGATACGCATATTTACTTACGTTGATGACATGTGATGTTATGTGTTGCTGTGATATGTTATATTGGATCGTCGTGTTTGAATAACCGGGGGGTTTTATGTGAGATGAGAGTTTTTTATTTACATTCATGTAAAATTCAATGTATGTAATATTCTTTTATTAGGGCACTTCCGGGTTGAGGATGTTTTCATCATTAATGTATATTATTTACTTTTCTGCATTAGGATAGACCCAAGAAGGGGAGCACAAGTAACCGGGTTCTAGGGTCCAGAGGGAGACCATTTCGAGGAGTCGAGACCGGTCTCCTAACCCTAGAATTGGTAGGGTTGCTTGCCGCTCTTCTAGGGGTCTAGGGACGTGGGTTTGGTTATTCATCATGAACGTGGAATCCGTGATTTCTACTGGCTTAATTTAAAACATGGAAATCTTAGTATATCCAATATTTCATATGTTCTTTTCCGCTACTGATATTTTGTGATGTGATCACTTGATATGTTGAGACGAATGCTTATATTATATATAATAAATATTGCTGCTTTCATTTCTTCTGTGATGCTTGGGAAGCATAAAATGATGGGACTTCATTAATGAGATTAATGAAAGAAAATAAACCTAAATCATGTTGCAGAATCGGATTTGAAAGTCACTCGGCCTTTTTATGAAAAAGAAAGTTTCAAAATGCGGAGGTTAAGCCACTCCTTTTAAAACCATTTGATTCTACAACGATATCAAGTTCAAAGTGTTAAAGGTTTTCTTAAAAACCATCCGCAACCCTCCGTCATTTTAGAAAGTAGAGTACTTAGTATTCGTGCTGCGTATGTCGACTATAGTTAAGGCGTAGTGTAACGTTATCTCGTTAAGATTTCGTATGAATCTCTTACTTCACTTCCCTTCGGTAAGGACCAACTTAAGATCATCTTTACGTAGCTGTGTGGACAACGCTCCATTTGGCTGTAGTCATATGTGAAGTCTCCTCTTCCGAAACTATGAACTCGTTATCTCTAATATCTTGTGGTAAGCATCTGGCCAAAACGTCCTCGGGAACTCATCCAAATCATCGGAGTGATGCGCTTATGCTCATCCTGTCTCGATCGACTTACCACATGCCTGTGTGAGGTCCTCTTCTAGCTGAAGCTAGTCAATCTGATGATCTCGCATCGGAGTATCCAAACAAACAACATTTTCTAGTCATTCATCCAGGGGTGACTAGCGATCTTCTATCATATCCCCAAGTATATACTCATGATGCATTAGCTTCAATGATCTGGGGACTATATCTTATCAACTCAGCAACAGCTGGCTTATCTGTCCGTACGGTAGACAATGCCTCAATCATCTGGAGTAGACAGTACGTCAACAGTCTTCGCCTTCTGGCTGGCTTCTAGCAATAGCCCGATCATCTGGTATGGACGGTACATTTATAGTCGTCGCAAACTAACTGTATTCTAGAAATGGCTCGATCATCTGGTGCAGATCTGATCGTCCGTGTCAACGAGAAATCTTAGTAAGACAACACATCGAAATGCTCGTGTCAACGGAAAACATCATAAAACAATATGTCAAACGTTCGTGTGTCACAGGGATACGCCCTGGTCAGTTCTCGTCCATGACGAGCTCGTGCTGACCGCATCTCTAGTCGCAGCACTCTCTGCTCGTGTAACCATGGTAACGAAAACCACAATCCGATATCGATGAGAATAGATCATAGGAACGAATAGAAATACAATGAATAAGAAATGTACATCCTTAGGCTTCTTAAGCGGAGAAGCGTATCGTAAATATGCCGCGGAACATACACATGGTACGTCACTCTACTTAAGTCACCTACTCCATCAACCAAGGTCAACCTACGCGACGAAAGTTCAGGTCTAATACCCCCTCGGCCAAGTCTAAGTTCCGTAAGGTCAAGCCTAGGTTCCGAATACACACACACACACACACACACACACCCACCCACCTAGACTCCGCATAGTCAAATCTAGACTCGAACCAAGGTTAAACCCAACGCTCTGATACCAATTTTGTCACGGCCCGGAATTGGCACGTGACTGGCACTTGAATCATGTGAAGTCTATAGGACTTCACCTAATTCAAGTAAGCCAAAAGCCCAGAAATCTAAACTTTTTAGGGAAAATATTGGAGGTGGAGTTTTGAAATAACGGTACAATGAAAACAACTTCTTTCTTTAAAAAATAAATAATAGTATACGAAAACACAATGTTTTGTAGCTATCTTGAAAACATGTTTCGTCATTGAAAATTTGGGCAGCACCTCCTTTGTATATTTTAACCCGGAAACGGTACAAGCAATAATAAAAAAGGCATCCCAAGCGGGAGCTAGCTCTTCGCCAATTAGCGGAAACAACCACACAAGTAATATAAATATACAACGCCGAAGGGTGAGGATCAAAACTCAGAAATAGTAAAAAACTAAGCATCATCAAGAGAACCAGAAACAGAAATAAATACACAAGCACGACTCTAAGGCCGAAAGAATAAACAAACTATGGTTTCTAAGTCTACTAAAATACATAGTCTGGTTGATGGGGTTTTTAACTAGATACAACTGAAATACAATAAAAATACAATGGTGGTCACGATACAAGTGAACCCACCTACCAAAGCAATCACCCGGAAGGAAGTGCTGTGCCAGCGAAGCCGCTACGGAACTTGTACGGCTAAACCCGCAAGAAACTGTGGCACAACAGGGGTGAGTTGCCAACTCGTGAGTAGAAGACATCACCGAGAAGAAACCGAATGTATGACTATCTCCTAGATCATATAGTACAATACAATAATAATAGTAGCACGATAACATCGAGTAACGGTAGAGGTAATAATATAGACATATGTGTAAAGTCAAGTACTCGTGTCCGTGTCATAAAGTAACTACAAGTCATATGTATTATGTATGAATGCATCACTAAAAGGTTGTGTCCAGCAACGACACAGAAAAATCAGGATAAACCTGAGTGCCAAGCATCGACATTCGAAAATATCATGAAAACCGTGTCCATCAGCGACACAAAATCCTCAAATCTCGGCCTCCGTCAGTCCGGATCGGCCCATATCATCAGATCTCACGACTACGGTCGGTATCCTCCGGATATCCTCCGCGCCAAAAATCATCGGTCGGTAGTGCTTCCCTGCCAGGCTCAATGCCTTTCTATACGTTCTTTTTATCCCGGGGTACCGCACCGGATCCACCATGTGCCCGTAGACGGTGCATCTCCCTCCTCGAATCGGGTATGTGTACACATGTGGCTTAAGAACCGAGAAAACTTGTGGTGGACGCCACACACATCATATCACGAGAAACCGTATTTTCTTTTAAGAAAATATAATCATGAGTTTATAAATATCACTTGCGGTTTTCCCAAATCCAAAAATCACATGAACACGGAAATCTCCAAAAGAATCACAATCTATGAGTATATAATGAGATAGTAAATACCGATGTAAAGCCAATGATCAGTGCATAACTAGAATGTATGGATGCAAATGCTTGTGATATCTAAATAAGAAATACAATGTCTACACAAGCATTTAAGATTATGAATGTAAAACAATACTACTTCTACAGATTGTCAGATTATATGAATGGAGTAAAAGTTCTCTAGTGTGTATGTGGCATGGCAATTACCGATGATGATGTGTGTGAGTCGGCAAGCAAGTATACGTGCAACATACGCATCATCGGTAATGGTGCTGGTGTCCCAGTAGACGAGATCATAATAGCTAAAGAAAACACATGTATATATGAAATGCAATGAGAGCAACAAAAATATAACGAAAAAGTGAATAGTAAACGCTACATTATAAAATATACATATTTGTATACGAGACATACAGTTTTAGTGTTTGAAATAGCATGAATCGTGGTTTTTAGAAAAGTAGGGGTTACGGTGTTTTTGAGAAAAGATATGTCCTTTGAAAATCCGTAGCATCCCTCGGATTGTCTTTGAAAACACTCACGATTCGTTAGTTTGAAAATAGGTATGAGTCTAGTTTAGCATCTACCTAAAAAACTAAAAGATTAAACTAAGAACCTAGTCAGAGTGATAAGAAAATCTAAACATACTCCGAGTCGATATATCTAGTAGTCGGCGATCCAGCTTTATAGCGCCACGTACTGTATAATATATCGTACGGTATTCTCGAGTCAAGAGTGCGGATCAATCATCATATATACCTCGTACGGTAATATCCATCGTACGGCATCCTCAAAATTGAGGGCATGGGTCAAATATCATATGTATATCATATAATTCGTACAGTATCAATCGTCGTACAATATCATCATCAGGGGTACGGATCTAAGGTTTCGTACAATCTATCTTTCATCAAGTCACATGTTATCGCATGTTTGCATATATATATATATATATATATATATATATATATATATATATATATATCGCCTAACGATCCTTTATTATATCATATCATAACAATGTCTCAACTCAAACATATATCATAACTTCACGGCATCATACCCGATCATATCGACTCATATCCATAAGTATATCATATCCTCATCTTATACGTGTGTGTGTGTGTGTATCAACGCATCCATATATATATATATATACACCCATATCATATCGCTGGCATGTGTGTGGATGCGACAAAATAAACTAACGGGTCTCGACTATAGAAGCTAAACTAAGGATAAGCACTTCTTACAAGTATACCTATTCTAATCTAGAGTCTTCTAGAACCCTACTTGCTAACTATCCTTATCTCTCATTAACACATATATGTATATATAATATACGCGTCCTAATCTACGAATTGCGGGGGTACTATACGCCATTCACCCGACTTCCCCTGTAAATATACATCTACTCAGCTTGATCCTCATTTGCCGAAGTCGATGACACCACGCTCTCCCTTATCGTACGATGTCCACGCAGGGTACCTACAGTTTTCAATACGTTATATCGTAAACATGAATCAAACATGAAAACTAAAGCGGCACGTGAAACGCACATAGGTTAGAACCTATGGTCTATATGTGCAGAAACAACCAAACAACCCTCATCGTCGACGTACAAACGTTCAATGACCGAGATAAAACACAATATCAAAATTCAAGTTATTAAAAACCACCAAACCCAAAACAGCAACTTAGGAAAATAGCTCCAGATTTTGACTCAGGTAATTTAGGACTAAACAAACAATATAGGGGTTAGGTTACAAGGTAGGTGAGCTATAGCCAAAACTCCTACACCAATGCCTATACTTGGCCCGGCGCGATATGCAAAATCCCCGGTGTCGCCGGCCCTTAAGTGGAGTTTGGGTTTCGTCTCTCTGTGGTGGTCTTCTAGGGTTCTAATTAGGTCAATGCATTTGTTTAATTTTTCTATAAACACTCCAGTTTGCTCCGGATTCCCTGTAGTCGTCAAGGATCAAGAAACCGACATCGGAAAATCTAAATTTCAAGTTTTGGGGTTTAGTCTCAGATTTGGTCCAAAAATACCAACACCACAGGGGTTTTAGACATTATCTAATCCTCAATTTCACCTTCATACATCAAAATATCACCTAAATCTCAACTAGGAATTTTCAAAGATCACCAAACCTCACAAGTTTAACTCTAAACTACACTAGAACATTAGAAACACTAAAATCTTAACCAAAAGTGAAGGGTTATACCTCATTTGGCAACTCAAGAATTTTCTTGAGTTGCCCAAAATCTTCAAAATCTCCAATTGATCACACCATGGTCTTTGTGAGGAGCTTGTGCACATTTTTTGTAAAGAGAATATAAGGTTTTAGTGTTGATTTGGGATGGTTTTGAGGATGGTAGAGGAGGTGATGGAGGAATGAAGGAGAATGAGGAAGGAGGGGGAAGGGAAGAAAATGAAGAGGAGAAGAGAAAATGAGAAGGGTGTAGAAACTTCCTACTCTCTCTCTCTCTCTCACATTAGCCATGATACAAGTCCCATCACTCTCTCTCACATCAGCCATGATACAAGTCACATCACTCTCTCTCATCAAAAATATCTTCTCTTTTCATTTTAAAAGAAAACCAATTTTAAATGAAATGAAGCATGGTTAAAAATATGTAATAGATGTTTTGCAACATATTGCATGTCACATACTTAATCAAGATAATTACATAATTAGCGAAATATTAATCGAGTTTAATATTAATTTGAATATAATTAGTTGTATAATAATTATACAATATCTAAATCACTTAAATTCTTTCAAAATCAATACTTCATATCTGTTTTCCAAACTATCGGTATAAAACTATACCATTTCATTAAAACTAATTTCTATACCTTAATAATATTCATAAAATTTATTATTGTAATTATTTAAATTCCCAAAAATAATATTTTATTTTCTGAAATGTTACAGCATCTTAGAGGCCTTTGTCGTCGCCCGTCGGCAAACGACACGGGCAACCCTGGCTCTAGGGGCGAACCCGACACAGATGACGCAGCAGAAGAACCTTCTCGGCTATCTGAAGCCGGGAGGGGGGGGAGGAAGACCTGCTGGACTCGGCTCCAACAACTGGAGCCTAATCGTCTGACTCTACCCTAACTACTTCTACAGACTCCTCAGATGAAGCCATCTAACCTGATTCAAAGGAATGGGCTCGTCGAGGAAAAAGCACGGGTAATCCAATCTAAAAGGAAAGAGCGTCGAGCAATTTTTGACAACGAAAATAAATTATGGTAGAATTGTTGGCTCTAGGGCCCCCCTCCTATTTATACACTCCAAAGAAACTATCCAACGGCCTAGATCGATTCCAGCCAAAACGACACGTCATGCCTGCCAGCCGTCAGAGCTCCACGTGACGATCGGACATTAGAGACGTCCTTTCGGTTACAGGTGATAGTGACAACTTGTCGCGTCCGCCAACCCACGTCGGAAACGTGGCCTGCAGCCCAACAGACGAACGAGCGAAACGGCGCACCCTCTTTAATGCGCAATCATTTCATTGATCCGTTGATATCATCGGAAATACGCGCAAAGATCCAAGCTCTGGGGGAGGTGCCACGTGGGTTCAAAAATCGAAACGACGCAACTTGCCCACACCACGCCGCCCCGGAAAATCCGCACTAATGATCCTCGGCATCAGACTGGGCCGAGAAAAACCAAGCAGGCCATTCTCGACCCGACACATAAATTGATCGGAACGAGAGTGAGGGGCTAATGATGATGCTCATAAGTGGGAATTCCTCATATCACGACATGTGGCAAATGACATGTCACCCGCGACAGCCCACTACACTCCTGGAGGCTACCGAGGTAAGATCTATGTGGGCATTCCACTTCTTGCCCACTAGCAATCTGGCAGCCGAACTTGCACCCCTCCTCTTTTGCTCGCCTCTGAGCTATTGTAGAGCTGAGCTTCCTCGGCTTCCCAGCTCGTCTTCGAGCCATTCGTCGAGCTAAGCCTCCTCAGCTCTCCCGATCAAACGAGAACGCAGATCCCTGGCGCTTCCGCAACGGCTCCGCATATCTCAACAAAGCGAGATAACCATCGCCCCACGTCCCGCGTCCCACGTTGGCGCATTCTCCCATTAATTAGCGTATCCCGCCATTAATGGAGGAATCCCATCATTCACGCAGACGTAACGTCAGGGGCGTAACTGACGGCGAAGATCTCGCACCTGCTCGCTCCATACGACCACTATAAAGACCCTTCTCTCAGACGACTCAGCTAACGCAATTTTGATTCCAATAAGCCACTATTCTGTCAATATTTCTCGGCTCTAACTTGATCGTCGGAAGGTCCTATGAAGGTCTCCCACCCCGGGACTTACTTGCAGGTAGCTCGGCTTCCATCTCAAACTCAACCATTGAGATCCACACACTCTGGGAGACAACCTTCAACTCAAATCTCAACCGTTCAATAACGCTTGCTACAGATCGACGGAAAACAACATCTGAAGAAGGTCCGAAGCTCCATCAGGAGGAAAAGAATTTATGTTTTTTGTAGGTTAAAGACGCAAAGTATGGCCAAAACATAGAATTGAACCATGGTAAATAGCTCTAAAATACCCTCAAATATCATTTCACTAAAACACACTAACTTTTTTTGATTTTGATTTTATTATTTTCAACTAAAATGAAAATAAGAATTAAGAATAAGAAAAAGAACCTCAAAAATAAAATAGCGCTTAAGGTACTTTATGGTATTAATATAACTCTTGAGGTATTGGTTTAGGGCAGTTTGGTGTAATTTACCATAGCTACAATAGCTATTCAATGCGACAGTCTATCGCCGGTAAATACATGCCCACACGCAACGGTATGCACAAATTAATCGCTGCCCAGCATAAAACATTTATCTAATTTGGATTATTGTAAGCTGTGGCGGATCCTGGACCTTTTGTCAGGTGAGACGAAGACTCATACTATACCAATATTGGATCGAGACAAAAATTAATTTCAAACGAGACAAAAGTGATTGAAATTTTTTTGTCACGGTGAAAAGGTTTAAACAAAAGCAGCCGCAGAGCCTTGAAAAATATTAATTTATCGATCAATAAATCAACATAATTTCATCATTTTGTTACAAACCAACTAATTAAACATAAATATACTTGATTCTTGGACTTGCAATGTTCAAAAACAAGATATTAACATTCTAACCTAATTTCTATATGAATATAAGCAAGAATCTACTCAAACTGACAATATATAAATTAAATTGTAAAAGGAGTACATGAAGACAGCTGGATTATATATTAAATTTATAAATAGACTTCTAGATTTATTAACCAAATTTCACTTAAAATATTTCTTTCTTAACAATGATTTTGAAGATTTTATAGTCTTTCGGACGAAACATGTGAAAATATTTTGTATGAAAATACGATGACGGCTTAAGTTGGCACGATAGTAGTATTTTAGAGGGTATTTCTTTCATAAAGTTTAGTTTTTGAAAACCACTAAGGAAATATACTTGCAAGTTATTATGCATAGTAATATAATATATTAAGGACGTGTTAAGCAAAAGATGCAATTAAGATCAGAGGATGTTTTGTGTGAAACATCAATGTTGAAATTGTTTCAAGGGGGGAAAAATTAAATCGCCTGTCCAAAAAGGTTCAAACATGTACCTGTCAGACAAGAGCTGCAAAGCCGAAGCCATTATACCGCCTGGCGCAATGTGTTATGATGAAGGGTTGATTTTATATATTTTGTTAACAAATTCATTACGTATGCTATACAACATGGTGAAATGCCGGATCGAGAGGAGGCGGATGCCTGATATCTCAGTTGCTTCTGATGTAAGCTGAATGTTTAGTAAAATTTGTTATTTTCAGTTGCTTCTGATGTACGCAGGCACGTGTCGGTGCCCAACGCACTTTGTTGCACCATCTGTCCCCATTATTCGTGTGGGGATCCGTTCTCACAAAGAGCTAAAATCCGCGGCTTCCATGGCCACTATAGCCTCCTATTTTTGGTTTTGCTAATCAACTTTACAACTGTTTTATTGGCTTAATTTTTGGGGGGTTAATTAACATTTCGATTATTTTATTAACATTGACACTACAACAGTAATCACATGCCTCGACGGATTTAGCCGTAGGGACAAGCCACTGCTCCTACGCCACTGCCCCTACGGATATATCCGTAGAGACATAAAATTCCTCCGTAGATCCAAAGGCCGCAGGTGCAAGTCTTTATCCAGAACATACCCCCACGGAGTAATAATTGCCCCTACGCCTTACTCCGTAAAGAAATTTATCCCCACGGATTATTCCGTAGGGACATAATCTTTATTTAATTTATCTGTTTTAAAAATCCGTAGGAACATAATCTTTATTTAATTTATCTGTTTATAAAATAAAATACGGGGCCCTAGAGAATTATCCGTAGGGTTTGACAAATGTCCCTACGTATTTATCCGTAAGTGCAACAGTTGCCCCTACGGAGTAATCCGTAGGGACATTATATCAGGGTTTTTTTAAAAAGGGGTTTCCCGTTTTTCCTCGCCCTGTGCATAATAATATATATATATCATATACCCAAATATAGAAATATTCACAATCAACATCTCACGCATAATATATAAAAGAAATAAACAATCAGAATACGAAATCAATCTAAATCTTCGTGATCATACAAACAACCATCAATATCTTCCAAAATATATACAACATGTATCAGATAAGTACATACATTCTCAAAAATATAGATAAAACTACCCTAGCTCGGTCCAGCTTCTCCACCTCTGATAATCGCTGTAATCTGGCGCATCTGCTCCTCGGTGCAATCCTGAGTCGTCAAAAACTCGACTAAAGAAAGAGCAGACTGTGCGGGAGTCTGAGCAGATTGTGGAGCTGTAGGAGTGGTCTGCGCAACCGCAGCCGAGATAGTGGCTTGCGGAGCCGCAGCCGAAGTAGCCTGCCGAATCTGTAAATTTTTGTGTGTGTAATAAACGAGTAAGAACGGTGTATTAGATTTTAGTCGAATTCGTATCATTATCAGATTATTGCGAAACCCCAATCTAAGAATACTTAGAGACTTAGGCCTAGTTTGTGTATCTAGTTTGAAAAACCGTAGTTTATTTTAATTAAATAGTTTTATGTAAGTGCTATGCCTCACTTTCCAAAATACAGAATGCGAGGGGTGACTGGGCCAGCCATACGCCTACGGTCAGGAAATAATCCCGCCGTAGTCACATTTCGGTTTCTAACATTACATGGTAGTCAGTAAATACAGTACAAGAGTAAAGTAAATCACAGTTCATAACTTTATTAAATTAAAATAACAGAGTTCAGGATACATTTATTTGCATGAAAAAATAGCTAACTAAAGAAGTAACAGCGTTCTTTTAGCAAGCAAAAAGGTGATGGCGCTGATGTCGCGGTTTAGACCTCCGCAATCTCGAATGGCAGGTCCTGCTCCTGAGCTGGGTCCACACCGTCCTTTGAGCATGCACACTCAGGTCGTCAGAGCGACACGTATAGCAATAAATATATAGTGTGTACAATATTAATAAACACGAAGTGCACAGCAGAATACAATAACACGAGAATAAATAACGTCAAGTGAATATGAACAGTGCGATTTATGTATCATGTCAGCAATCCACACAATATGTATGTCATTACCTATCAGTTGATAAGTCAAATGGAATCAATCGGTGGAAAAGATGCCCGTGCTTAACAAGGGTCTCGTGCATGCCGGAGACTACGGCCCACTGTTGCCCGGGATATAACCCTGCAGTTGTACCGCTAGGCCCACGACCTAATATATATATAATATTGAATGATCATTCTCTAAATTACTGTACCTCCCTAATACGAGTTCAATTTCACCTTAATTCTCCCATTTCCCCAGGTCACAATAACTATAAGTATATGATTAATTGTATACAAGCACGCGCCAAATCACGGTCTTACTCATTTCCACTGCACTGTTCGCTTTCACTAATCAATCACTTATCATTTGCGTGCTTGATACAACTAATCCAATACCACTCACGTTCGACAATGCAAAGTTCGCTAAAAATCACTATGAACGTTTGCTATCATTAACGGTATCTTGGTCGAGTAAAATACAAGAGTGATGCAACATAGCAAGTCATATAGGAAACACCATGCACCTTATGATTTCAGAAAAAATGTATTAATCTCAACGATCGTATTTAAACAAAATATTACAAAATAGGTAAAAGTAAACTCCAACAGAGATCTAACAAAATTGGTTCCATATCAAATGGGTTTCAGGTTTGCAAGATGCGGTCGTTTCATTCTAAGTTTTCATCGCTGAAATTTCAGTTCCAGAACTGAAAGTCCAATGCGCGACAAACTTTTCATCCTGTTGGGATCATAATTAGGCAAAGCTACAGTTGAGTAAAATTTAGATATTTTAATTAGATTTCCAAAGCACCAGACGAATTGACAATATCCGCTGTGTGCTGGGAGATACATACTGTTCAAGGTCAGAACATCCATTCTGTCCCTGCTTGGGACTGCAGTACACTTCGACAATTTAAATTGCAATTAAAAATACCAAACGGTGGTAAAATTAAACGAAAACAAAATCAATAGTTATATAATAGGATTATCTTTACAACGGTATAGGGTTACGCATAATTCCTTAGTCGTACAGTGCTACACATTCATATAAAGTCAGGTATCGTCATGGAATGTTGCTTTGGACTGCAGTCCAGAGCCGCATTCCCAGTCAGTTCTCGTTGACGTGATCTATCAGTATCGAAGAATAAACTATAAAGGGTTCTATCTTATCGAGTCGGTTTTGATATAAGCCATAAATCATTACATTCCGACATGTATCTAATTTTATATTAAATTTAGCATCTCGACATGTACAGTAAAAACAGAATTGACGTCGCCCCTTTGGGGCGTCATTACACGTGCGATACTTCGTCATTTAGAGTTCAGTCTTCTACGGGAAATTCATAAGAAGCAAAAAGAAATATGGATAAAAGGTTTGAGCATGATTGACGGGGTTTATGTTCAGTTCTCTATCTCGAACTAACAATACAATATCGAGAATTATCGAATTAAATTTGATTTTGCTTAACCCGTGAAAACGGTATCAAATATTTACAACTTCCACGCAATATTAATATGACGTGTTTAGATCCGTTTATGGTCAAAACTAACACTTTAGATTTAATACGATGATGGCATACAAAATATATGTGACAAGATACCACATAACACAGATTCGCAATAATTAGTATGACATTAACATGAATTTATAGATCTATATGTTGGAGATAGTGCCCTCAGAGTCAATTTTTGGATCACAGGCACGTGATTGCAATGATTGAGGGGAGGACCTGTCCCAGTAGGACAGTCTTACTCAAGATGATAGTATGCTATCTGGTTTATCTTTATCATCGTGTACTGCTTTAGGTGACCTTACGAGTCGCTATTACACGTTGATAGAGCCCCTAGGATTCTTGCTTGACTACCAGCAGTATGAGGGCGATCATATACGTGAGAGCTGGAGTCTATAAGCACATCCTTAAATGGTCCCTAGTCGTGAGAGTTTCGAGACAGGGCATCGATTCTCCAGAGTAGACTAGTGTATACAGTTGAGATCCCGACGAGGGGCGGTGGCCGGTCTCACAAGCCACTGGTGTCAGTTGGTTCACCTAAGATATATACAGGTGCTCATTGGGTTATGAGTACACCGGACAGGACTCGCCGGGAACCTGCTAGTTGGTATTATACCTGACGTCAGATAGCAGTTCCCTGGTGACATGTGTACAGGTTAGTTCATCGACCTGAGATCGTCATTTGTCTCGTGTGAGTTCCCACTGTGCTTTGATTACTACCCTACCACGGCTCAAAGGAGACGTGCAAACAGGCTTTAGTTGGGTACAGTCCCGAGCCACATGGAGGCAGTGAGCGGATCTGCAGGGGTTCGTCTCTCCCGGTATTGGGGGTGAGGTCGCGCTGTGTCTAGGAGAGCCAGAACATGAAAAGTTCTTGGCCAAGGCAGGAGATTTGCTGGTAGGTATTCCAGTAGTATCTCAGGGTGTTCTGGGCTACACTCCGACACGACTTGTACCGCTATTGGGGGTCTGACTTTTACCAACCCCCTAGGCCCGCCATGCGATGCTCATAGACGAACGGACCGGACTGTACGGATATTATCACTGACAGGCTCAGTAGGGTGTCAGGATGAGTTCGCTCATCGACGTCCCTTTTGGTCAGTACCTGGTAGCCCGTTACGTATTGGCTTATAACTCTGACGTGCTAGTGGTTAAATCCACAGCCATAGTATTGACGAGTCTTTAGAGTCCACCACACACAGTTACTCAAGTTTCGGGAGAAACGCTGTAGAGACCGTATGGAGATATGGCAAGGTTCGATCAGATACGTGCGGTATTGCACGGATCGTGATCGGACGGATTTTACTAGCCGGCTTTGGCTTAAGCCGGATCCTAGTATTAGATAGTGTAGATATTGTCTCTTTGCATTTGTGTTCAGTGGGAATACAAATGCGGGCATGTATTTGCAGTAGCGGGGTTTTCCTGTAATTTATTACGGGATCAGTTTTCTGAAGTTGCCAGTTTGCATTCCGTTCCGGCAGGTTTTCTTTTGTTCCTTCGCGGCCGGACTTTCCGATGGAAGGGGGTATTTGCACATTTGCAAATAACTTATTTGTGGAGGGGTTCTTTGCATATTGAGGGCTTCATGATGGTTCTTTCATCATTAGATGCTTTTTGCATCACTTGACTTGCTTTCATGTGATGGTTGTGTGTGATTTGATGAGATGAGATATTGTTGTGACCATTATTTTTGTTGATCTTTTCTTTTCTCCTTTTTATAATTCAATCATCTTTTTCCCACCCCACAAGAGGAGGGCCGACCACACATTTGAAGAAAAAAATGAGAGAGTTTACTATTTGTGGTGTGGCATTATTCTTCATCTCATTTTTCTTGCTAGAAAATTGAAAGCACCAATTTTCCTTAACCTCTTCCTCCATCCTCCATGGCAACTAAACCCCAAAAGAGACAAGCTTCTACACTACATCCATAGCATCCCTTGGACGCGTCGGCTAGCCAACTTCACACCCGAGTTGCCTCGGTCCAGAGGTGGAAGCCCGTAAAAGAACTCGGCTACGTGGTGCCCTTTACGACGAGGAGGTGATGGACGGAGTTTCCGCGTGAGATCGGAGTGGAGAGGAAGACCGAAGGACACGAATTGCTTGGTATACTTCTCTATCCGTATTTTAGTTTGCTAGTAGCTAGGTTAATGGCCCGATCCGGGATAAAAGTGCGCGGTGGTGCCGGTTTGCTAGTTTGCAAAATTTTTGTTTCCGCGTTTCCGGCGTCGGATCGACGGCCGGGGCGCCGCCGCGGACTTACATTGGTATCAGAGCCACGCCATTAACTTAGCCTAGCTTGCTCTAGCATGTTTAGAACTCGATCGAACAGAAAATCCCCAAAAACCGTATTTTCCAATGCATCGTGTTTCTGTCGAAATTTTTTCTGCTCCAAAATTTTTTTCAGGTTGTTTCATAATACTGTGCATGAAAATCTAAGAGTTCTGTGAAAATTTGGTCGCGAGATCACTTCATACCGCCGCGGAACCGCGGCCAAACCCATGCTTGGGCCGCGGTTCTGCCGCGCTTTTAACTGTTCATCGTGCCAAATTTTTCCAGTGGGCTTTAGACTTGGAAATAGGAGTTTTGGGATATTCTTTTTGGGCCCAGATTTTCTGTAAATGCTACAGTTCTGCTTGGGGCCCACTTTGATAAATTTGTTCGATCGGATATTTTAAACATGCTAGTTCACAGTATTTGCATTATATCTGCGACCGTGAATGTCACTCGATCGGTAAATCCAGTCTATCTGCTATAGCCCTTTTTAGACGGATTTGCGAACGTGACATTCACGTTGATGTTCTGTGTTGTGCTGTGATGTTGCGGATCGGTCGTGAGGATAGCCTGGATGCAATGTTAGTACAGTTTTGTTTTATATGTACATTTGATATTGCGGGGCGAGCGTCCGACATATGGACTGCCGTCACTGCCAGTTTGTATTATTCTTTTGGGACACGACCAGGTTGCGGTCGATGTACCCGTTGTATGTATATTTTACTTTTTGTACTAGGATTACCCCGCGGAGGGATGCATGGATAGCCGGATTCTAGAGGGCAACAAGCCCGCATCTCATGGCGTTGAGACGGAGGGGCTTTACTCTAGAATTGGCGGGCTATTTGCCGCACTCGTAGGGGGTATAGGATTGACCCAGGAGGGGTGCCCAAATTACCGGATTCCGTGAAGTGCTGGGTGGTCCATTCACGTTGCTGAAGGGGGCTGCCTCGCTTCAGGTTTTGGCGGGTAACTTGCCGCGCCCGTAGGGGTCTAGGATTTCATTGCACAGGCTATCCACACGACCAGGGGAACGTCGGGTTTCAGTAGCGGCTCTGTGAAACCCGGGGATCCCAGATATCTGTATTGTTCTGTGATGCTGCTGTACATTTCTGTGATGCTGCATTTTTATCACGCCTTAAGCGAAAATTATATATTATATATATACTAGTAGATGTTGTATATGTTTTGAATCCGCGCTAGTCCATTCCCCGCTCTGTCGTTAGTTAGCTAACCTAACGGGTGATGACGGGACCCAGTGGCGAATGCGGATGGCATATACGTACGTTATTATTTTCGTTCTTTTATGGTGTGATCAATTGATGGGACTGCGTTGATTTGGATCAATGCAAGATAAACAAACCTATTTGATGTTGTTGGAACATTTTTCAAAAAGCTGTTATTGCAAGGGCGTTCTCTTTTGTTTTGTACAGTGGTATTCAGTTGGAATATCCTGCTCCTCAGTCGACGAGGCAAGGGCCGAGATCCCTTCACCGGGAGTGACCCCTTGGACAAAAGTTTGCGTCAGGGCAATAACTTCACTATAGCCGATTACTTTTGCTTTGCATCGTGGTATTCGGTTGGAATATCTTGCACCTCATTCTGCGGGGAAAGAGCCGAGATCCCTTCACCGGGAGTGACCTCTTTAGCAAAGGTTTTCGTCACTATATTTTTAAAAAGCTATCAGTTCCTTCAACGATATCATGTTCATTACGTTAAAGGTTTTCGCCAGAAACCATTCGTAGCCCTCCATCATTTCAGGTAAATATTCGGTAGTATTCAAGCTATGTATTTTGACCTCACGCCAAGGCATAGTGTTTGGTAGCTGCCGGGTATTTATCTGTTGCATAGATAGATGCGTTGGTTTGGGACAGTCGTACTACTATTTTGGCCTACGTCAAGGGTATGTACGGGTGGGTTCAAATTAACCTGGACAATGATGGGTAGAACTTGACATGTGACTTATGATATTTTGACCTCACGCCAAGGTCATAAGAGCATGGGGCAAAAATCCACATCGGGAGTTTCAAAAGAACTGAAACTTGCCAGATATGCGCATACCTTCTGGAGTGTGATAACGTGAGCGGATTCCGTCACGTTATCATGCGATGATAGTTGGGTCCCGATT
Source organism: Agapanthus africanus (assembly GCA_030015575.1). Taxonomy (NCBI): domain Eukaryota; kingdom Viridiplantae; phylum Streptophyta; class Magnoliopsida; order Asparagales; family Amaryllidaceae; genus Agapanthus; species Agapanthus africanus. The sequence continues at coordinate 51,316,590 of CM057350.1, read as the reverse complement.
CCCACTGATGAGTTGGTTTACTCCTCGGGTTATCCCGGCTAATTCTTCTTTCAGGTTTGGGGAAGAATTTGACGTTACAGTGGGAGGTTTCCAGATTAGATAAAGTGATAACCATTCTGATCTAGGTTAGAGTGCACACTGAGTGTTTTTTTTTTCTCTTTCTCTTTGGCAGCGACCATTGACCCGACCCTAGACTATGACTCAGAGACCAAGTTGACCGAACCTTCTTTAACACTGGTTTTTGGATTGTCAGAGTTGCAAACCTCATTGCCACTCCTACTTTTACCCTTTTCTCCAGGACACCCCGTATTACTACGAACTTCCACTTCCATTGGACAAAACCATCATATGGTTATATACGAACTCGAAGGAATTCGAGGATGGTTTCTGGTTCTGGAGAAAATGAATAGGACTATTCAGTTGTCTTTTCCTTTTTTCCTTCTCTCAGGTTGCGAGTACTCCTTGGTTTAGGAGTAGTACACCTATTACGCAAATTGGATAGTCTTCTTCCAAACCATAGGCAGGTGCCGACCGGTAGGGAATGAAGAAAACCAATTAGCCTAACGGTGGTGTACAGAAGGTATTAAGTTAAGACAAAGAAAGGGATTAGTAAGAGGGCAAAGTAAATTGCGACTGCTATTCATGACCAAACCAAATATTTCTTCGCCAATCCTAGATCACCTTTGTATTTCTCCAGGACACTCCGTATCACTACGAAGATCCCAAGTTTATTGGATAATCCATCGTATGGTTATATACGAACTCGAAAGGAACTTGTTCCAGTTCGGGGATGGATCCTGGTTCAGGAGAAATAGGAATAAGGTTTATTCGGTTGTCTTTTATCTTCACCTTCTCTCGCATTGTGAGTCCTCCTAGGATTAGGACAGTACACCCATTATGCTTATTGGATAGTCTTCTTCCAAACCATAGGCTGGTGCCGAACGGTAGGGAAGGAAGAAAACCATTTGGCCTAAAGGGGTGTGCAGAAGGTAATGACTAAAGACATATAAAGGGATTTGGAGAGGTGGCAAAGAGATATACGGTTACAGTTGTGAATCTGGATAATGGAAGATGCATTACTAGGAATACCCAGATACCCCATCGAAACATTTCAATGTTTCAATTTCACTGTGTATTGTTAAAAGAAAACTGATTTCCTAATTAAACACTTGCTCCAGGGTATGTATTTACCAGGTTTGATTCTCACATCTGTATGGTTTTACAGATGATGAGTGGGAGTAAGTTATTGGGAATTAGGTGATCATCCTCATTATATCGGGATTCGTTGTAATTGGTGATATTTGAGGAAGTCACCTGGTTTGTTTGCCGGACGGCAAATATTTGGTTTTGAATATCCGTTGTTGTGCACCAATTTCAAATTGATATATCTGTACGTCTATTTTTATAGAGTGAGATATACCTTTTTGAAATTATGTCTATGACATTTACCTATATCAGTGGATGGTTAGGTAAGGAGCATTGAACAGCGGTGTAATTCTTCTTAACCATAAGTACAGTTTTCAACCTACGACACACAGTGAATGAGTCACTAGACTCGGGGACTTATACAGAGTATTGTATATTGTCCAGTGTCCATTAGGACAAAGGGGTTGGTCCTCGTACTATATTCTGTTTACTTATGACTTCTCTGGTTCTTAGACAGGTATTTCGTAGAAACACAGGGTCCAAGTTTTGAGAAGTTATGGGTATAAGAATAAAGTAGAGAACCAGATATTGCAAGTATCGGGATTCTTCAAGGTGATCGAAGATGTAGATACTTGTGGATGGTATTCAGTTGATAGTAATGATTAAGAGAACTTGCTTCTCTTTCAGGTTACTCATAATTGGAAGTACTCCTAAGTTGAGTAACGCTGATCCGCCTCCTTCCATTTAGTTGACATGCACTGGAGACAGCTGCATGATTTGAATCTGGTTCAATTAAATCAGTGCCTCTGTTTCTGTATTGGATATAGAACAGTTCATATCTTGACATTGTTAAGGTACGGGGAGTTGTCCGGCTTATGCTTAAAACCAGACTCCAGATAACTCAAGGCACGTTTCTGTAATGGCTGTTTGTGGGTTGACCCGGGCTATGACGAGGGTTGACTTTCTACCATCTGTAAGATCAATAGTGATATTGTTCTTGACTCGCCACAGTTTTAATAAAAATGGATTTTTTCAGAAAACAGTAGTGGGAGTATGGTAGAACTGGAAGTGATTCCAGAACCACAAACGATTACTGAAGATTTGATAAGAACCTTAAGATTCAATCTGGTTTGACATTCCATTGGCCACTCCGCAGATATAGTGGGTAACCTCAGGCACTCAAGAGGTACTTCGGTATGCTCAAGGATGGTGGCAGGGAGGTTCTTGTTTACCCAGACTTTTCATTGCTGTTGTTCCAGACTGTGAGACCCGGCAGGAGGATGAGTATAACGTCGTTCTAAACTAGCTTTAGAAGTGCACGTGTATATGACTCTGCCAGAGGGTTGTCGTAGTCAGTGGGAGCAGCGGAAGCATTGGTGGACATCAGGCTTATGTCTATTTATAGACTAGAGCAGATATAGCGGAGATAGATTATCTATTTCTGATGTGACAGTCATAGGTTTGACTTCATCGGAATAGGGGATGGATCTGTTAAGAAGGTAGTAGGGTGTGATGTCCTGGTGTTTGATGACATACACAGAGTAGGAAGTGATATTCCTATACTACGATCGGTTATACTTTGGTCGTCACACAGTAGTTTCTCCACATAGGAATTTGATCTTATATCGTACATTCTGGTTACTAGATCTATAGATCTAGATTTGGGTGGTTTCCCAATCTGGGTACTTAGACAGCATTCTATGAGTATTTAGAATGGACGACTCCTGGCACGGTAGTATACCTGCAGGTGATGGAGTCACCCTCTCTAAAGGTGTCTTACAGACTAAAGGGGAGAGGGATGTGCATGATTGGCAGATCATTTGCTTAGGCAATTGAGTCAATCATGAGATGTCAAGTACCAAACCAGATGTTGTTCTTGCAGTAGATTCAATAAGTTGATATTGATCCAATCCTAGAGAAACAGTCGGAAGCAGTTTTAGAACATAAGTGGATGTTCTAGGGATATGATAACGACAGCCTCATTCGGGAGACAGTTATCATTCCAGGCTTCCAAGTGACCTGGATGGTAGAGTGGCTGTCAGAGTTATAGTTTTACCTCTGACGAGGGGCAGTATTTTGGACAGGTGGTCCAGGTGGATACTGAGGGAAGGCATGGCGCAGGATACTGATTAAGTTCCGTTGACGATACAGTCTAAGAAGTTTGGATTTGGAGTTCATTTATGAGCTAGGTCCCATCAGACATCCAGACACATTCTAAAACAGGTATTGCTCATTTCGGGAGATGGCTTTCTCCGCGAACTTGAGATAAAGAGAGACATAGAAAGAAACACCAGAGCGGATCCACTCTCTGAGGCTATTCTTCGAACGCAATAGTTTCGCAAACGAGCGTTGTGAGACTGACTAGTAGAGGAGTTGGGTGTTCGGTATCACACGGGCTGTGAGTATGCGACATCGCAATAATTAGCCTTGAGTGCAAGTGGGAGATTGTTGGAGATAGTGCCCTCAGAGTCAATTATTGGATCAAAGGCACGTGATTGCAATGATTGAGGGGAGGACCTGTCCCAGTAGGACAGTCTTACTCAAGATGATAGTATGCTATCTGGTTTATCTTTATCATCGTGTACTGCTTTAGGTGACCTTACGAGTTGCTATTACAAGTTGATAGAGCCCCTAGGATTCTTGCTTGACTACCAGCAGTATGAGGGCGATCATATACGTGAGAGCTGGAGTCTATAAGCACATCCTTAAATGGTCCCTAGTCGTGGGAGTTTTGAGACAGGGCATCGATTCTCCAGAGTAGACTAGTGTATACAGTCGAGACCCCGACGAGGGGCGGTGGCCGGTCTCACAAGCCACTGGTGTCAGTTGGTTCACCTAAGATGTATACAGGTGCTCATTGGGTTATGAATACACCGGACAGGACTCGCCGGGAACCTGCTAGTTGGTATTATACCTGACGTTAGATAGCAGTTCCCTGGTGACATGTGTACAGGTTAGTTCATCGACCTGAGATCGTCATTTGTCTCGTGTGAGTTCCTACTGTGCTTTGATTACTACCCTACCACGGCTCAAAGGAGTCGTGCAAACAGGTTTTAGTTGGGTACAGTCCCGAGCCACATGGAGGCAGTGAGCGGATCTGCAGGGGTTCATCTCTCCCGGTATTGGGGGTGAGGTCGCGCTGTGTCTAGGAGAGCCAGAACATGAAAAGTCCTTGGCCAAGGCTGGAGATTTGCTGGTAGGTATTCCAGTAGTATCTCAGGGTGTTCTGGGCTACACTCCGACACGACTTGTACCGCTATTGGGGGTCTGACTTTTACCAACCCCTAGGCCCGCCATGCGATGCTCATAGACAAACGGACCGGACTGTACGGATATTGTCACTGACAGGCTCAGTAGAGTGTCAGGATGAGTTCGCTCATCGACGTCCCTTTTGGTCAGTACCTGGTAGCCCGTTACGTATTGGCTTATACCTCTGACGTGCTAGTGGTTAAATCCCCAGCTATAGTATTGACGAGTCTTTAGAGTCCACCACACACAGTTACTCAAGTTTCGGGCGAAACGCTGTAGAGGCCGTATGGAGATATGGCAGGGTTCGATCAGATACGTGCGGTATTGCACGGATCGTGATCGGACGGATTTTACTAGCCAGCTTTGGCTTAAGCCGGATCCTAGTATTAGATAGTGTAGATATTGTCTCTTTGCATTTGTATTCAGTGGGAATACAAATGCGGGCATGTATTTGCAGTAGAGGGGTTTTCCTGTAATTTATTACGGGATCAGTTTTCTGAAGTTGCCAGTTTGCATTCCGTTCCGGCCGGTTTTCTTTTGTTCCTTCGCGGCCGGACTTTCCGATGGAAGGGGTATTTGCACATTTGCAAATAACTTATTTGTGGAGGGGTTCTTTGCATATTGAGGGCTTCATGATGGTTCTTTCATCATTAGATGCTTTTTGCATCACTTGACTTGCTTTCATGTGATGGTTGTGTGTGATTTGATGAGATAAGATATTGTTGTGACCATTATTCTTGTTGATCTTTTCTTTTCTCCTTTTTATAATTCAATCATCTTTTTCTCACCCCACAAGAGGAGGGCCGGCCACACATTTGAAGAAAAAAATGAGAGAGTTTCATATTTGTGGTGTGGCATTATTCTTCATCTCATTTTTCCTGCTAGAAAATTGAAAGCACCAATTTTCCTTAACCTCTTCCTCCATCCTCCATGGCAACTAAACCCCAAAAGAGACAAGCTTCTACACTACATCCACAGCATCCCTTGGACGCGTCGGCTAGCCAACTTCGCGCCCGAGTTGCCTCGGTCCAGAGGTGGGAGCCCGTAAAAGAACTCGGCTACGTGGTGCCCTTTCCGACGAGGAGGTGATGGACGGAGTTTCCGCGTGAGATCGGAGTGGAGATGAAGACCGAAGGACACGGATCGCTTGGTATACTTCTCTACCCGTATTTTAGTTTGCTAGTAGCTAGGTTAATGGCCCGATCCGGGATAAAAGTGCGCGGTGGTGCCGGTTTGCTAGTTTGCAAAATTTTTGTTTCCGCGTTTCCGGCGTCGGATCGACGGCCGGGGCGCCGCCGCGGACTTACACTATATACGTAGCATGTTAAAGGAAGTGAGGTTTTACTTGCCTTCGGTCGCTGATATAGAAGCGTCACCACGTGCAGGATTTGTCTCGACACACGAAACGACACGATGCTGGACACGGTGCGTGGTGCTTGCGTGATACGTGGTGACCTGGTACTGGACGCGGTGGCGACGCCGGCGTTATAGGGTAGTGTACACGGTGATGATGCAGGCGTGACACGGTACTAGGCACGATGTGTGCACTGGACCGGGGCACGGGATGGCACGGAGGTGACACGACACTTAGCACGGTGTGTGCACTGGACCGGGGAGCGGTCTTGACTCGGTGCATGGTGCGGGTGTAGTACGGCATGACACGGGAGTGGGAACAAGGGTGGTGCAGTGCTGGGCATGAAGCGGGCATGGGCTATGGCACGTCTGGGTACGCAGGTGACACGGGCAGTGAAGGGCTCGTCGGTGGTCTCGAGGAGGGAGGGAGAGAGGTAGAGGGTTCAGCCTGCTTGGAGGAAGGTGACGGCTCAGCATTGGTGATGGAAGTGTGCTTGACAGCGGTGGCAAAAGAGTTCCGGCGGCGGCGGAAGTTGTCGAGGAGAAGGGGGAAGCTCGGGTGTTGTTGCGAGCGCTTGGAAGGAGGAAGCTAGAAGGAGCTCGGTTCGGGAGCAGGCGACGCGGTTGATGGTGATGGAGGTGAGCTGGGGCTCGACGGAGGAGGGTGGTGGTGACGGTTAGGTAGTGGGGTCGTCGGCGGTGGAGTTTGATAGGGACAGAGGGTTCGGGAAAAAAAAGCTCGGTTGGGGGAGATGATGGTGAAGAGTAGAGCGGTCACCCGGGGCTCATTAGAGCAGCGAGTGATGGTCGCCGGTGAAGGGAAGGAGTTCGGTGTGTGTTTTTTTTGGTGAACGGGAGAGAGAGGAGGTCGAGAGATGGAAAGAGCGAGAGAGAGAAATTTAGATAGAGGAAGGGAGACGTTGCAAGATAAGGGAAATCGACACGGATTTCTCGGCGGTCGTTGGGATCGTAGGCGGCGTCGACGAGAGGCTGGTCTTTCGGAGTCGAGTGCGAGAGAGGAGGGGAGTCGTTGGGGCCGGAGAGATCTAGGAGGAGAAGAGAGGGAGAGAAAGGATTTGGAGGAGAGGATCACGGGTGGTTGGTGACGAGGCAAGCGCGGGTCTCATAGAGACGGCTGCGAGGATGGAGGGGCACGTTGAGAATGAGGAGGGAAAAGAAAGGAGGAGGAGGCGAAGAAGAAGGTGGGGAACGGGTCGGGTCGGGTCGGGTCTGGGCAGGGGTTAGGGATTGGGTTTAGGTTTAGATTAGGGAAAATAATTTTAAAAAATATTTAAAATATGAAGAAAAAAAATAATAGGAAAATTTTGGGGAAAATACGGGAAAAATATATACAAGGAACTGGGGATTTATATCATACTCCTTTACAAAAATTTTGTCCTCGAAATTAAAGAATGAAAATAACGGAACAAACAACAACTACTCAAACAGGTGCGGAAATCGTGGACGGATGTCCTCCTCGCGTTCCTAGGTAGACTCTCCTGGAGAACGACCACCCTAAGAAAATCGAACCAAGGTAAAGACTTTGTTCTTTAGAACTTTTTCCCGACGATCGTGAATGATGGTAGGCTGCTCCTCGTAAGACAGATCGGTTCCTTACGTTAACTCTGAATGGTCCAAGATATGACTGTCATCCTGAACATAGCGCTTCAACTGAGATACATGAAAAGTATTGTGCACACCACCTAGCGATGGAGCCAAGGCAAGTTAATAAGCCACCTCTCCTATTCGCTCTAGCACCTCAAAAGGTCCGATGAATCGGGGACTGAGTTTCCCCCGACTACCAAACCTGATCACTCCCGGAGTGGGTGATATCTTTAGAAATACGTGGTCACCAACACCAAACTCCAACGATCTTCTTCCGGCATATGACCAACTCTTCTGTTGGTCCTGAGCTGCTTTGATTCATTGCCTGATCGTCTGAACCTTGCTCACTGTCTATACTATAAGCTCAAGGCCCAACAACCTTCATTCATCCACGTCATCCCAACAAAGAAGGGACCGACACTTCCGTCCATACAGAGCTTCGAATGGGGCCATATGGATGCTAGCTTGGTAGCTGTTGTTATACGAAAACTCTACCAGATGGAGGTGATCTTCCCAAGAGCCCTGAAAATCAAGCATGCATGCCTTCGGCATATCCTCGAGCGTCTGGATAGTACGCTCGGATTGTCCATCCGTCTGCGGATGATAGGTCATGCTGAACTTGAGACGAGTACCTAAACTTTCCTGCAAGCTCTTCCAGAAATAGGAAACAAACCTGGTGTCTCGATCAGAGACACGATACTAACGGGTACTCCGTGCAGTCTCATAATCTCCTGCATATACTTCTCCACAAGCGACTCCGTCGATTGTCCGACTCGGAAAGGTATGAAATGTACTACCTTCATGAGACGATCAACAATAACCCAGACATCTTTGTTGCCCCTTGGACTTCGAGGTAGTGCCGTCACAAATCTATGGTGATGTGCTCCTATTTCCACTCTAGTACTGGAAGCGGTTGCAACAACCCAGCTATTCTCTGATGCTCGGATTTCACCTGTTGGCATACCAGACACTTGGAGTCTAAGCGAGCAATCTCCCTCTTCATTCCGTTCCACCAGAAGTGTTGTCTCAGATATCTGTACATCTTGGTGCCTCCTGGGTGCACCGAGTAAGCGGAACTGTGTGTCTCAGCTAGAACTTCATCTTAAATACCCTCCTTTGGAACACACAGCCGACTGCCAAATCTCAGGGAACTATCTTCGTGAATCTTCAAATTCATCCTCAAACCAGCCTCAACTAACCCGCTAAACTTCTACAACTGAGGGTCTCCAGCCTGTGTAGCTTTAATGTGATCTATAAGCGATGATTGAACTTGCAACTGCCAGTGCTGTCCAGACACACCCGGTGTAACCATTTCCAACTTGAGTCTCTGAAGGTCATCGAGAATCCCTTTCTGACAAGTCAACAATGTGGCTGACGACCTGTGAATAAGAGCATCAGGAACGACGTTCACCTTCCCCTGGTGATACTGTAGATCAATATCGTAGTCTGCCATCAACTCCAACCATCTGCGTTGTCTCATATTCAGCTCCTTCTGAGTGAACACATATTTCAAACTTTTGTGATCCGTGTACACCTCCACTCTTTTTCCTAGCAAGTAACGCCTCCATATCTTTAATGCGAACACAACGGCAGCTAATTCCAGGTCATACGTGGGGTAGTTCTTCTCGTGAGTCTTCAGCTGACGAGAGGTGTAAGCCACCACTCGACCGAGTTGCATCAAAACACAGCCTAATCGTTTTCCCGACGCATCACTGTAATGACTCTGAAATCTCTATATAGAATTTTTCGTTTTAATATACAGAAAAGAGTATTACATCCTGTGTATGAGTTATAAGTTATTTTTATTAAATAAAAATAAGAAGCAACTTGTAGCTCACCGGTAAAGCCCTTGCACTGCTGTGACATAGCCCCTGTGTTTGATTCCCATCCGCCACAATTATTTTTCTGATTTTTCATTTTAACTTTTTGGAAGCTCAAAAGATTGAACGTGCAATACATGGGGAAATGAAAAATTCAGAAAAATCAAACATGTGCAAAATGGTGTACACACTGAATAATCCACGTGGCATAAATCTCGAGACCCATCTCCCAAGATCAACCGGCGGTTTTGCCTCTAGGGACGGCGGGGACGGTCAAGATGAATCCAAAATGCCCCGTGCTTTGCACACATGACTCTTCAACTCTTATTAACTCCTCTGCACTGTTTGATTTCCCTTCAATCAAACAGAGACCTTTCATTTCACAGTTTAACATTATTTTTAATGCTTTTTAATCTAAATTTTAATTCCCAAACCCTAATTATCCCCTATAAATACCACGCCACACTTTGGCTAAGCACCATTCTGAAAATTCTAACCAAATCTCTCTAAAAAGGTCATAGGGGCAAGTGGAGTAAAGTGGAGTTAGCGAGCAAGTTGGTTCCGACGAAAATCGTAGCAAATTCTGGAGCTCCCGTGACGCCCCGAAACATCCCTCCTCTTCCTTAACCACTTCTTAACATTTCCAAATGGTAAGTCCCTCCCAAATCTCCTTCTTTCTATTGAAATTACTCTTCAAATTTTATATCGGTAAAAGTGGAGTTATTACCGACATCTTTTTTTCTAAAAACATATAACTCCATTTTCCTTTATAATTTAATCAATCTAATTTTATTACATCACTTGTAACCTTAAACCCTAATGTTTAGAATCAAATTTCATCAAAATTCTCATGTGAATCAACCATAGTAGAACTTTTTCATTAAAATATCTTAAACTTTATAAACACGTCTTTTAGTATTTGTTAAAACAATACCTTTAGGAAAACTTCACGGGGTAACGACCTACCCCACATGCACACTTGGTTCCATAGCACGATAGCTCTTTTGTATGAATATTTGTTACGAAGAAAACATTACAATAAAATACCATCTACTTTAAAACTGGATTTCTTTTAAAGCGGTTGTAACATTTCAGAAAATAAAATGTTATTTTAGGGAATTTAAATAATTTAAATAATAAATATTATGAATATTTTGAAGTATGGAGATTAGTTTTAATGATATGGTATAACTATATACCGATAGTTTGGAAAATTAATAAGAATTATTGATTTTGCAAGAAAGTATGTGAATTGAGCATTTATAGATTTTTTAACAATTAATTGTATTCTAAGTTAATGCTAAACTTGATTAATATTATTAATTATGTATTAAGCATGTTTATGTGCATGGCATGCAACAAATCATGTTTCAAAACACTCGTTAAATTTTTATTTGTTTTGAACATGCTTCATTCCATTTAACTTGGTTTTTTTTTTATTTTAAAAAAATAAAATAAATGGGAAGATATTTGTGAGAGGGGACATGGGAGTATGGGCATTGGAGAGGGGAAGAGAGAAAGAGAGAGAGAGAGAGAGAGGGGTAGGGAAGTTTCTACAACTTTCTCACCATTGCTCATTCTTCACTTATCCTTCTTCTTCATCTCCTCCTCCTCCTCCTCCTCCACCTCCTACTACCACCCTTTAACACCTCCAAAGGTATCCCAAAACACCATTGTTTCTTCACAAAAAATGTGCACAAGCTCACAATAAGCATGATGGTATGAACAAGTTGAGATTTTGAAGATTTTGGGCAACTCAAGAAAATTCTTGAGTTGCCAAATGAGGTAATTCCTATACCCTTAGTCAAGTTTTTAGCTTTCCTTATGTCCTATAGTGGTTTAGAGTAAATCTCGGGTTGTTTAGTGATGTTAGAAATTCCTAGATGAGGGTTAGGGATTTTCTTGAGTTGTGATGGTGTATTTGAGTGTAATTAGTGACCACAAAACCCGTTAGTGTTGTTCTGGACCAATTTAGCACAGAAAACCACAAGACTTGAACTTAGATTTTCCCGATATCGATTTCTTTGATCTTTAAGGACTACAGGGAATCTAGTGCAATTTGGAAACTTTGAAAGCAAATCAAACAAGTAATTTGACCTAACTAGAACCCTAAAAGACCACCACTGGAAGACGAGACACTAAGTCTCTACTTGGGCTGGCGACATCGGCCAAAATGGGAATCTCGCCGGGCCTATATCGGTCATTGGTGTAGGGGTTTGGCCTATAGCTCACTTACCTTATAACCTTGTCCATGTATTGTTAGTTTAGTCCCTATATGCCTGAGCAAAATTCCGGGAGCATTTTTTTTGTTAGTTTTGACAATATTTTCCGATTTCTAAAACTTAGTTTTTGGTATTTGAATGTGGATTTGGTCGTTGGACGTTTATACGTCAACGACGAGGGTTTTATGATTGTTTTTGCATGCGTAGGCTATAGGTTTTAACCTATGAGCACTTCGCATGTCGTATCGGTTTTTGAATTGGATTTTGATGCGATACGATATGTTGTGATATGTAGGTACCTTCGCGTGGACTTCGAGACGACAAGGGAGAGCGTGGCGTCATCGACTTCGGCAAATGAGGATCGAGGTGAGTAGATGTATATATATGGGGAAAGTCGGGTGGATGGCATATAGCACCTTCAAATTCGTAGATTAGGATGCGTAAATTATATGTGTGTGTGTTAATGTGAGATGTAGATACTTAGTAATTAGGGCTCAAGAAGACTCTAGGTTAGAATAGGAATACTTGTAGGAAGTGCTTATCCTTAGTCCACTTTCTATAGTCGAGACCCGTTAGTTTATGTTGTTGCACACACACACACTCCACACACTTACGTGTTATGATAAGGGTGTATATGTACATATGTATATATGTATATATATGGATGCGTTGATATATATATATACACACACACACACACACACACACATCTACGACGATCCAATATAACATATCACAGCAACACATAATATCACATATCATCAACGTAAGTAAGTATGCATACACCGATCGTCGTAGATGTATAGCAACGAAAACCGGCAATACAACTACATACTACACTTACGGTCACAAAAAAAGAAATTGTAAAACTACAATAATTGGAATCCACATTCTCTTTAGACATCGTAAATCCGAAATATCACATACTTCGCATTTCATGCCTAACTATATGAATTCCACATATTGTATCACATTCCAGATAAATAGACAGTATTAAACTTTCCGAACAGATAATCATGTCGATATGGTGTCGTTTGATGGACTTTTGAAATTTCAAGTTAGGGTTGGGAGTTGAATTGAGTTGTAAAGTGAAATTGAGGCTTGTAGTGACCTTAAAATCCTGTTAGTGATGTTACATTGGACCAGACCGGAGAGTTAAACCCAAAAATACGGAATTACGTGACTTCCGTGTCGGTTTGTGAGATGTTTTAGTGTGCAGGGAAATCTGGATTGTACTGGGACTTTTACGGGAGAAATAAACAAGTCCATAGACCAAATTGAGACCCTAGGAACACCCTGTAGCAAAACGAGCACCATTGGGGTACATGGGGCCGGCCAGGCCGGTTTTGCCTGTAGAAGGGCTCGGCCACTTGGTGAGGAGATGGGTCCAGGTTTCTACTGTAGGTCACATACACCCTATACATCACATACATCCTATACATCACTCTAGACTTAATTGCTTGCCTTTATTTGGCCTGAGACAAAATCTGGGATCATTTTCTTGGGTTGCTGCTTTGAAATGAGTTTTGGTTTTGCGTATTTCGATTTCCAGATGTTGATATTTGTGCGTTATCTCGATCGTGTGACGTTTGTACGTCTATATCGAGTGATTTCGGGTTGTTTTGCGAAGGCTAACCATAAGTTCTAACCTATAGGCCTTTTAGCGTATCGTGTTGGTTTTCGCGTGTCGTTTTAAGTTTCGATTTGGTTTTAATGCGATGCGATACGTGTGATATGTAGGTACCCCCACGGCGATCCGAGATGATGCAGAAGATGAAGGCGACATCGACACCGACACGCAGGATACATGTGAGTAGATTTATATCTACGGGGAGAAGTCGGGTGGATGGCGTATAACACCCCCACAGTTCGTGGTGATGTATATGAATACGTATACACACATATATATTGATTATATATTGTTGAGTTTATTGATGGATAGGTTTAGTGTTGCGAGACCCTAAAGTAGAGGTTGCACCACACACACACCCATACTTGCATACATTCTTCTTTCATTGTGCTTATACGAGAATGTGTATTTATGTGTTCACATGGGTATGGGACTATGCGTTCACATACTGGATTTGAGGATAGTAATTGGGATTTAAGATGAGTCGATAAGATTTGATTGAGACCGCGAGATCGGTGATATGGCAGGATTCGTATTTGAGATACGTCCTGATGTTATAGCGGATCTTTGGATGACGATGCCATGTAAATAGTGATATATATATATAAAATGGTTGACATGTGATCATGATATGAGATATGGTGTCGTTTGGTGGACTTTTGAAATCTCAAACCTCCCCCAATCCTGTTTACAGCAGTGTCCTCACTGTTGTCGTCTTTTAAATCTCAAAAACCTGTAGACTTGGGAGGATAAGTTATTAACGGGGGACAAGAATGAATGAACGTGAAAATCTTCCCCCAAAATTATTTTTAATTTAACTCACCTCCATTCTTATGATGAGACAATTTTATCGAGTTATGGAGGTGATGCGCAAATAAGTACAAACCTCCCCCAAACCTGTTTACAGCAGTGTCCTCACTGTTGTCGTCTTTTAAATCTCAAAAACCTGTAGACTTGGGAGGATAAGTTATTAACGGGGAACAAGAATGAATGAACGTGAAAATCTTCCCCCAAAATTATTTTTAATTTAACTCACCTCCATTCTTATGATGAGACAATTTTATCGAGTCATGGAGGTGAGTATATATATATATATATATAAGATGAAGATGTGAGATGTTGAATGGATATGAGTCGATATGATCATGCATGATGCCGTGAGGCTCTAATATGTGATTGAGTCGAAATACCGTTTATGATATGATATAATGAAGGATCGTTGGGCAATATATATGCAAACAGGCGATAACATGTGACTCGATGAAATAATAGATTGTATGAGACCTTAGATCCGTACCCATGATTTTGATATAGTATGATGTATGATACCGTACGAATGATGATGATATATATAATATTTGACCCGTACCCTCGATTTTGGGGATGCCGTACGACGGATATTACCGTACGAGGTATATATGATGATTGATCCGCACTCTTGACTCGAGAATGCCGTACGATGTGTTATACCGTACGTGATGCTATAAGGCTGGATCGCCGACTATTAGATATATCGACTCGGAATATATTTAGATTTTATTATCACTCCGACTAAGTTCTTAGTTTAGTCTTTTAGTTGTTTAGGTAGATGCTAGACTAGGCTCGAGTCATACCTATTTTCAAACTAACAAATCGTGAGTGTTTTCAAAAGACAATCCGAGGGATGCTACGGATTTTCGAAGGAAATATCTTTTCTCAAAAACACCGTAGCCCCTACTTTTCTAAAAATCTCGATTCGTGCTATTTCAAACACTAAAACTGTATGACTCGTATACAGATATGTATATTCTATAATGTTGCATTTACTATTAATTTTCCGTTATATTCATGTTGTTCTCGTTGCATTGCATATATACATATGTTTTCATTAGCTATTATGATCTCGTCTACTAGGACACCTGCACCATTACCGATGATACGTATATTGCACGTACACTTACTGGCCGGCTCATACACATCAGTATCGGTAATTGCCATGTTATGTACACTACAGTAACCGTTATTTCATTGTGTACACTGATAATTGTTGTTAAGTAGTACTGTTTTGCATTCATGATATTATATGCTAGTTTAGACTTTGCATTCCTTACTTAGATGCCACATGCATTTGCATACATACATTCTGATTCTATACTGCAGTTGGGCTCTATGTTGAAATTCATTGTTCATTATTTAGCTCATGATTTCGAGTTTTCTGTATTCATGAGATTTTCTGGATTTGGGGAAAACCGCAAAGGAATTTATAAACTTATTATCATTTTAAAAATGCAAAGTGCGGTTTTCTCGTGATATGATGTGTGTGGCACCATGAGTTTTCTTGATTATTGAGCCACGTGTGTACACATACTCGATTCGAAGAGGGGGATGCACCGTCTGCGGGTACATGGTGGGCCCGGTGAGGTACCCTGGGGCAAGAAAGTCATATTGAAAAGGCGTTGAGCCCGGCAGGGAAGCACTACCTACCGGTTATTATTGACCCGGCGGAGATCTAGAGGATACCTACCAGAGTCGTGTGATTTAGACAGTTTGGGGCCGATCTGAGAGATGGCACCCGGGATATTGATATATACATATTGAGTGTCGATGCTGGGCACTTAAGTTTTATCTTGATTTAGTGTGTCGTTGCTGGACACACATTGATTAATGCATTTACACTCATGCATATATTTACATATGTCTTTGTTAGGGTCAAAAATTGCACCCTGGTTGACCAGGTCAAAGTCAAAGTCAACCCCAAGCCAAGTGGGCCCAAACCAAGATCAAGTGGGCCCATGCCCAGGTCGAATCCGAACATGAAGTGGCCGGCCTCCCCCCATGCCAATATGAATATTATGTAATAAATATGTTTAATGTAATTTTTATGAATAAATGTAAGAAAAATGGACATCAAGCCAAATTTTTGTAAAACTTATGGCTCATGTGCAAAAGAAATGAGCACATGAGGCATGGAATGGGCAAAATGTCATTTTGTAAAGCCCAATGGGCTATATGTAAATTTGTAAGCCTATATAAGACAACATGATAATGAAATAAAAAAAGAGAATTTCATTCCCCTAAAAATCTAGGGTTTCTGTGCCTCCTTCTCCTTCCTCAAGGTTCTAAACCTTCTTCCTATTTTCGAATTAAATCAAGAGTTTAACTCTTCATTTTCCAAAAATAAACAGTTTTTCACCATCAAATCCTTGAAGGGGAACCCAGATCTTCCATCAGATCTCAAAAGGGGAGAATTTGAATCTCACCCCCCTTTTCTTTCAACATCCAGCCAATAAAGAGGAGGAAGAAGGAGTCCCATTTCCGAAAATCCCACTTTGGGAAAGATCCAAGACTCAAGAGAAGATCCAAGGCTTAAGAGAGAAGAAAGGGGTCCCCTTTGACCACCTGTGAAGATCTTTAGGGAGTTCAACTCTAAGACCCAAATTCTCAAAGGAGTTTAACTCCTAATCCAGATCCTTTAGGAGTTTAACTCCAAATCTAAATATTTTGGAGTTTAACTCCACTCAAAATCCTCTTTCGGAGTTTAACTCTTATTTCCGGGGCTAAAATCCCCTTCTTTCCACCGGCGCCCAAGTGCGCAGTGCCCACGTGCCGGGCACGTGAGGCGCTGGAAGTTTAACTCCTATTTCCGGGGCTAAAAGCCCTTTCTTTCCGTCGGCGTCCAAGCGTCCAGCGCCCACGTACCGGGCACGTGAGGCACTCGCACCTAGCTTCCTAGCGTCTTTAAGACGCTCCACACCCTACTTTTTCCCACACTATCCCACATTCAAATTACACCCCCGTAAAACTTTGCGGGGCCCCCGATATATCCAAACCCCCTTTCAAAACATAACATTGCACATTGAGTTTGCATGACATGTTTGACCCGTCAATCAGAGGTTCTCTCGCTCCAAAGGCGAGGGGTAATTAACGACAGCTTAGTCCGCGGTTTCCGGAGATTCGGATCCCCACAATCAATAAACCCCCACCTACCCTGGGTAGGGGGAATTTATAGTACGCCCGAAAAGCGATGTGTATTCCCATCTCAATGGGGTAACGAAAAACACCCTACAGTCTTGTTACTACTTTATGACACTGACACGTGTACCTTGGGTTGTACTTACGCTTACTGTTACCCTTGTTATGACTCGATATCTATATATATTGTTATTATGTATTGTATGACCTAGGAGATAGTCATACATTCGGTTTCTGCTCGGTGATGTCTTCTACTCACGAATTGGCAACTCACCCCGTTATGCCATAGTTTCTTGCAGCTTTAGCCGTACAGGTTCCATAGCGGCTTCGCTGGCACACCACTTCTTTCCGGGTGATTGCTTTGGTAGGTGGGTTCACTTGCATCGTGACCACCATTGTACTTTTATTGTAATTCAGTTGTATCTAGTTAAAAGCTCCATCAACCAGACTATATATTTAGTAGACTTAGAAACCATAGTTTGTTTATTCTTTCGGCCATAGAGTCGCGCTTGTGTGTTTATTATTGTTTCTGATTTTCCTGATGATGCTTAGTTTTCTTTACTTTATTTTTGAGTTTTGATCCTCACCCTTCGGCGTTGTATATTTATATCATTGCGTGGTTGTTTCCGCCATTTGGCGAAGAGCTAGCTCCCGCTTGGGGATACCACTTATTATTACTTGTATTTGTTTTCGGGTTAAAATATACAAAGGAGGTGTTGCCGAAATTTTCAATGACGAAACAAGTTTTCAAGATAGCTACAAAACATTTTGTTTTCGTATACTATTACTTATCTTTTAAATAAAGAAATTGTTTTCATTGTACCGTTATTTTAAAACTTCACCTCCAATATTTTACTTAAAAGGTTTAGATTTCTGGGCTTTTGGCTTACTTGAATTAGGTGGGGTCCTATAGACTTTACATGATTCAAGTGCTAGTCACATGCCTTTACAGGTCGTGACAGCGGTATTTCATTTCCTTTGCGATTATGCATCTACAACCTTATTTAGGGGACCCGCTAACGGATGGTGCGGATTATCGCACATCTTTGGGCTTGTAGAGTGAGATGCAGACCTCCTCATGGAGCATTCGATCTCGAAAGGATTTAAGTACGATTTTTAAGAAATACGAATTTTCTAAATAAAATAAAATAATTTTTAAAATTAAAATTATATAAAATTATAAATCCATATTTTCAAAATATAATAAATCTATATTTTTTTTAAAAATGGAAAGATTAACAAATGACAATAAAATACCATCAAGATACCAAAAAGGACAAGTTTTTCAATAAAATATCATGAACTTTCCAAAGCTAAGTATTTATCACTAAAATACCTCAATACTTAAAATCCATGCTCATGAAAACTCTAAATAGTACTAATTACCCTTGAGGTTTACTTTTTAATCTATTTTAATATATTTTTCATAAAACCCCCTCGATATATATAAAACACTATTTTAAGGACTTTAGTAAATATAGGTTTAAGCGGGATCAATTCTCTTGAGCTCCAGGGAGCCGGAGAAAGTGAGTGCTTTCCTATTTAAGGTAGACAACTTAACGGAGTTATCAATGATAATTTTCTTGGAAAAAGACACAAATCCTGCTGTCCACGTGCAGCAGTTACCGATGACTCCCGAACCTAATTCAAGAGCTAAATCTATGTATAAGTGTCGGACTCAGTATGAGTCCAAACTCAAACCTGAATCCAAGATCAAACATGAATACCTAATTATGAACCTGAACACTCGAAATCAACATCAAACTCAAACATATATACTTGACTTGACTTGACTAAACCCTGGACATGAACTTAACATGAATACCAGAACAAAATGGTTTCTATTGAAACCGACTTGACTCGAACCTTGAATACAACTTGATATGAATACATGAACACTTGACACGAATATATGATATTGACATGAACTCAATCTTGCAACTTGATATATTCATGGATTCGAGCAAGACTCGTAATTTTAACTGTAACGTAGAATACACGGGGTGTTGGGGTAGTTCATGTGTGAATCCAACGAAATCTCAGGAGTCTCCCTAGATCATGAATCCATGTTTACTAACCAAGTAAGCAATCATGAGGGCCCATGTTTCCTTGCTCCTGTATTATAGCTTGTTGAGTTTGGAATACTTCAATACTAGGTTGAAGTCCCGTTACTAACACTTGATTTGGGCCCATGGTTCCTTACCCTTGAATTACAACATGTTGGGTTCGAGAACACTCTTGAGATTGGTTGACATTCACCCTTGAACTTACGTGACATTAGTTGACCCGTGTAAAGACCTTTTATGACACTTACATTCACTTCATGTTCACTATACCTACACTACATGACCATGCTATACTATACTCATGTTATTTTGCCATGATATCTATCTATCTATCTATCTATCTATCTATCTATATATATATATATATATATAACTGCATGTTATACAGAATTGCCATACTTATATTAAATAACATGTTTCAACACCCTCTTAGTCCATTATTTCATGATATACATTTTCTTTATCATTATACTATTATACTTCACACCCATTTCTTGGGGACTTACCAAGCGAAAGTTCACTGACGGGCATTCCACCCATATTTGTTTTTTTGGAATGTTCGTCAGATACTGTGGAAATTAAGGAGGTGGACACCACCGAGGAGGAGCATGACCAGATCACGACTTAGGACTAGACTGGCTATCTTTTTTAGTTCATGCATGCCACCTGTTTAGGCATTTCTCTTCTTGTATTGTATTTCCTTTCAGTTGAATTCATGTATTGTAAATACTTCAAGTTGAATATAAATAAAGTTATTGAAGTTTACATCTCATATTTATTTCTTGTCATTTTATATTGCTTACTTTACGCTTAGAGTATTTATTCCGGGAAATGACCTTCTCGAAATAAATATGTCGTGGGCTTGCCACGTCACCATTTCCGTCTATTGGGAAGCGAGGCGTGACAATCACTATGAACAACCAAGCCACCAGAGCTGTCTGGCACAGTCAGGATTGGGGTCATGGTCAACTTCAGTTTCAACAGCTCGAACGCCTGGGTGCACTCCCCCGACCAAATATAAGGCACCTCCTTCCATGTAAGTTTCGTCAAGGGTTCTGCTACTCTGGCGAAATCTTGGACAAACCGCCGATAATACCCAGCCAATCCCAAGAAGCTCCTTATCTTAGCTACCAATTTTGGCATTGGCCAATCTTTGATAGATTCAATTTTCGCCGTATCCCCTGAAATGCCGTCACTCGAAACGACATGCCCCAGAAATTGTACCTTGTCGAGCCAAAACTCGCACTTGCTTAGCTTAGCATAGAGCTTCTCCTCCCATAGAACCTGCAATACAATTCGTAGATGCTCGGCGTGCTCTTCTTGACTCCTGGAATAGATTAGAATGTCGTTGATGAATACAATGATAAACTGGTCTAAGTACTTGGAGAAAACCCTGTTCATCAAATCCATAAATATGGCGGGTGCATTGGTAACACCGAACGACATCACAAGAAACTCATAGTAGTCATATCGAGTTCGGAAAGTCGTCTTGCATACATCCTCTGTCTTAACCCTGATTTGGTGATACCCTGACCGAAGGTCTAGTTTAGAAAATACCCAAGCACCTCCCAGCTGGTCAAACAAGTCGTTGATACAGAGAATGGGATACTTGTTTTTCACGGTCACCCTGTTCAATTCACGGTAATCAATGCACATGCGCAAGGAACTGTCCTTTTTAACCAGTAATACAGGGGCACCCCACGGGGAAGCACTTGGACGGATAAATCCCTTGTCTAGAAGATCTTCTATCTACTTCTTTAATTCTGCCAATTCAACTGGCGTCATCCTGTAGGGAGCCTTGGAGACTGGCGCCGTCCTTGTAATTAGGTTGATCGAGAAGCCCAATACGCGAGGCGGGGGTAGACCAGGTAGATCTTTAGGGAACACATCAATAAACTCTCGAACTACCTCCGGTGCTGGCTTCTTGTCTATCTCCATAACGATCAAGGTCTCCGGCTTCGCTCGGAACTTAGCTGGTTCCAAAGACTCGCTATCGCCCACGAACATGAACTCCGGGTGATTAGGAATGCGAAATATCACACTCCTAGCCCGGCAGTTGATAACAGCATGGAACGTGCTCAACCAATCCATTCCCAGAATGGCGTCATAGCTACCAGTCCCAATCAAAAGAAAGTTTGCATAAAATTCTCTGCCACAAACCACCAAAGGACATAACCTACACTCTTGGCTGGACACAATAATTCTGTTACCCGTATGTATCTCCCAACCCTTGGTCAACGGCTCGTGAGCTATAGAGTGTGTGTCAACAAACCGTGCAGAAATAAAGCAATGCGTAGCACCCGAATAAAAAAGAACTCTAGTTGGTACAGAATAAATAAGGAGAGTACCTGCAACCACTTCTCCAGACGTCTCTGCCTACTCCGCGGACAGGATGAAAGCCTGCCCCTGATTCCGACTTGTACCAGTCTGCCTCTAATCGAATAATCGTCGCTGGGATACCAGAGGTAGACCCTTCTGAGCTGAAGTGCCGTACGACGGCTGTTGTTGTTGGGGTTTGATTGCACCCTGGCCATCTACCATGGCCGATACGGAACAAAAATGATGTTTAAAAAAAACTTTAGCACTAAAAAACCCGTCCCTAGAATCGAACCATAAATCTAAAACTAGCAACAAAAGATAGAAGTGTTATACCAAATGATTCGTGTCTTTCGATCTTCTACCCTCTTCTTTGGCTCCTTGAGGTTTTCTCGATCGAGCTTGGCCGCCGGTCTTCCTCCGTCGAAGATGATCCACCCGAGGGATGTAGCTCAAGGCTCTAGCTCCACACTAAGTGTAATACCCAGCCCTTTTTATACCAATATCTCAATGTCTGTATTTTTTTATAAAGTTCTATTTACAAAATATATTTATTTTATTTATAATTATTTTAAACCCCATTAAACCCAACACCCATTTTCTTTTAATAAATCCCCAGCACCAAACCCTCAGGCCATTCCCAAAATTTCCCATTTTAATTCCTTCTGACCCAGCCCCACTCTCTAAGCCCGTTTCCACCCAGCCCATTTCTTTTATTTAATAAAGTTCAAACCCAACTCTTTCCTAAAACCCACCCTGGCCCACTTCTTTATCACCATCTAATTGTTTCCCAATTAAATTTTAATCTGACCTTCCGGCCCAGCCCAAGGCCTGCCCCCGCCTAACAACCCAAGTCATACCGGCCCACAAAGCCCACACCCAAACTAACTCCTTTCTTTTCCCCCTTCTCCTCTACTGTCATTTTTCGCACAAATTAAAATCCTCTCAAATCTTAACACCATTTATTTTCCCATTAATTCCCATAACACCAAATTCAATTCTCATTTAATTATTTTCATTATTTTTCCCCATTCTCTCTCTTACTCTCTCCCCCAGCTAACGCCACTCTCTCTCCCTCACACACGTTTTCCTTCTCTCTCTCCTTTCTAATAATTACTAATAAATCTTATTTTTCCCCCTACGTTATCTCTTCCTCTCTCCTCTCTCTCTCACGCACAGCCACGTTCTCTCACTCTCTCCCATATTACTCACCCTCCACCTCTCTTCCATTTTCTTTCTGCTCCCCTCTCAAACCCGAGCCCAGCAGCCCAAGCCTTCACCCGAACCGCTCTCCCTTCACCCGACCCGCCTTCTACACCCCTCCATCTTCCCCAACGGCTATTTCCACCCTCCCGCTCACACGACCCGCCGCCTTCACCCTCGTCCCCAGCCCACGTTGCAACTATCACTTCGCCTGCACCCGATCCGACCTCCCTCCTCATCGTCGTTTCAACCACCGCCGGCATGGGCCCCACCCCCGGCCGCCTCGCCGCCGTATACAGCGAGGTCCAGACCAGCCGCTTCAACCACCCCCTCTCCCTTCCCTCCATCCTCAAGTCCCCCTTCAAGATCGTCGACAGCCCTGCCAGCACTGCCGCCGGCAACCCTGATGAGATCGCGAAGTTGTTCCCCAAACTGTACGGACAGCCGTCGGCAATGCTGGTGCCGACCGGAGCCGTGCCGTCAGAGATGACCGGCGCTCTCAAGATCGGAGTCGTGCTCTCCGGCGGCCAAGCGCCTGGCGGCCACAATGTCATCTCTGGGATCTTTGATTACTTGCACGAAAGGGCGAAGGGGAGCACGATGTATGGATTCAAGGGAGGGCCTGCAGGGATCATGAAAAGCAAATATGTGGAGCTCACTCTCGAATTCATCTATCCTTATAGGCATCAGGGTGGATTTGATATGATATGCAGTGGAAGGGACAAGATCGAAACTCCTGAACAACGCCTCTCCTCCCTGCTGGAGCCACAGTGTCCGTCGCACCCACCGAGACATCGAGTCCAAGAACCAAGCTCGAGCCAAGCCCAAGCTTAGCCGAGACTCGTCGTGTTATTGCTACTTCATGCCCGTGCCGTGTCACCACTGCCTTCGCTGCCGTGCCATCAATTCATCGTCAAAGGCAAGTACTTTTACTTGCTACATGCTAATTTATTCGAGTTACAAACTTATATCATCTAGATTACAAGTTTACATTATCCAATAGATTATGTGCTAAACCTGTTCGATGCATGATCCCAAAGAGATTATTCATCTATTTTGACGAAATTGGATTGTTATTGTTGGCCCAGGTAATGATGAATATTGTGTATAAATTTCACTGGATAATACGACTATTAGCGACTAAAACGACTACCCCCAAGTTTACCCGTAAAACTGAAAATTTCCCGTATCTGAAAATTATTAAAATCACCGTAAATTATGTACATACTAGAATGATGCGTTCGAGGGCTTAAATCGAAGCCGACTCGACAAACTATAACCCTATGCAAGTTTCTAATGATTTCTGTACTTAAATTGTGATGATATTTGGATCGGAGAGCGACTCTGGACTGCAGTCCAGAGCGACTCTAGTTGTTGTTTACTGTCCCGTAATGGGTACCACCCTATTTTTCTTAACTCGTAGGTTGCGGAACTCTACTGTTTATTTAGGGTGAATCTGTTATCTGGACAACACAAGTGGTTTCATTCTGTTTCGTCATCGTTTGTTATTTAATCTGTAAATTTAAAAGATGGGGACGTATAACTGTCCCAACAGAATCAGAATTGACATACTAGTATTGAACAGTGTATATCTCCTGACGTATAGACGCGATTGAGAATACGTCTATTGCGTTGAAAACTTTACTGAAAACCCTAGATTCCATTCAACTATAGCATTGCTAAAATCTGATCCCAACTAGGAATAAAATGCGTTGCGAAACGGACTTCCGATTCTGAAACCGGATTTCCAGCCGTGAACGCTTAAAATGAAATGGCCATAACTAGTGATTCTAAAACCTGATTGACGTGAAACTAAATTCACTGGATAGATAATTGAACATACTATTTAATCCCCGTTCATCGTTTTGCTAAACTGTACACACATGATTTATGATAAATTATGCAAGGGGTAGATTACTGATTTATGACATCCTAATCATGTTTTACATACTGTTTACTCATCATATCATACGTACGTCACTGCATAGATAACCTAGTGATCATGTGCATTACCCAGTGTTAGGTATTAGTGATGATTGTGACAAGTACGTTAGTGTTCGAGCATAAGTGAATAAGTGAAAGTGACACGTACTTGTACACAATCAGCGAACCTTATTATTCTATTGCATTGTCGACGTCTGTGGGACGCGTGTACGTGTGACTATAAGTGGTATGTGACACTTATGGAAGCTCTTGCATGGGTGTCACAGATAAGGCACCAGACACTGCCATTTATCTTGAGTATTAGTCGGGATGTGCTTGATGGAGATCCTGTCTCCAGTTCTCGTGCAGACTTGTCGCAGACCGACTGGTATTTGAGGTTATGGTTAGCGTTTGATGTAGACCACGGGGTATGGGATAGTTTGAGTGTGAGTTCAACATAATCTCGGGAGTCCCATGCTGGCTTATATATATGGAGATATATGGAGATTTACAGGGTACATGATTATTACCGTGAGTTACATGTTGGGCCCGTGGTCCCTTGCCCTTGGGTCCTACCCTTGGGTGGAGGACACTCGCGAGTGGTTGACTCTCACACTTGGACTGACGATAGGCTTAGTGACTTGTACAGTGAGACTTAGAGACTGATAGGGATAATGGCATTGATATACATTACTTACCGTTCTTGACATACCCGGCATATTATTTTACTGCTTTACTGTTCACTTGATTTATTAGACACTTTGTTGGTTACTGCATGTTCATACCTATACCTTCTTGGTTTACTGTCATATATATCTATTATCACTGTTCGAGTTGTCACTTGTATCTATATATTATATTGCTATTGTGTCGCCCTGACGACCTGAGTATGCATGCTCAGTGTGAGGAGTAGATTTAGCCGGGACCAGGATCAGACGCACATCACGGACATCTTGATTAGCTATCCAGAGTTATACTCTTTTGTTCCCATCAGGTTAGTTCTTTATATTGTTTTGTTTCAGTTACTGCATTTCTCATTACCTGCGCATTATTTACTGATTACCACGTAAAGCTAGAAGCCGAAGTGTGACTACGGCAGGATATTTCCTTGACCGTAGGAGCATGGCTGGCCTTGTCAACCCCTCGTATTCCGTATTTTGGGAAGCGGGGCGTGACACTAAGAATCTAGTGAAGCAACCAAGGACTCTAGATTGCTAATCTAGAGTGCTTAGGGATGTAGTGAATTGCTCTAAGTGTGTATCTATCTCTCTTCTATTCTTAATTCTCAATACATGAGATAGTAGGGTAGAAGATGAAGAAGAAAGAGGAGAAGCTCAAGAAAGATAGTGAAGAGAAGAAGCAAAATGGCGAGAGTCTTTTTCCAAATGACCATCCATCAAGTAAGATAAAAATATGAAGCAAGATTTTGTAAAAACCATTTTTTCAATAAACATAATGCATCCATACTTGAATAGTTTGCACAAATGAATTAACAAATCATTTGTCAACACTATTCAAGCATGATTCTCACCATTCTCTCTTCATCACTTTTATACCTCATTTCCATTTAAATAAATAAATGGATAATCCAAAATGAGGTGTCCACCTTCTAGAATGTTTTCGTATAAATACGGATTACACTCAATTATATATACATACCTATATTCGTACCAAAATACGAATACCCAAAGAGATAGAATAATACAAAGAACATAATATTAGAATATACATATCGAAATACATATACGCAAATTATTAAATCAATACCTGATTTAATAATCCGGTTTAGTCCCGAGCCGGCTAGTATTATCAACCGTCCAATCGAAATTCCGGGTAACTAGTACAATCATTCAATTGGAACCCTGCACGTATCAAAATAAGGCTACTACATCATTTTTTCTGAACCAGGAAAACCCTCTGTATGGGACTCTAAAGACTCATCAATACGCTGGCAGTGAATTTAACCACAAGTACGTCAGCGGCACTAGCTGTACGTAACGGGTACCCATGTATTGAGCGAAAGGAAGGCCGACGGGCAAACTCATCCGAACCCCTACCGAGCCTGTCTGTGATAATCTCTATACAGTCCGGTCTGTTCGTCTAAGACTATCACATATCGGGTCTAGGGGGTGGATAAAGTCAAACCCCTAATAATGCGATATTTCGTGTCGGTATGAAGCACATCACCCACTGAGAAACTACTGATCCAAATCAATAATTCTCGTCTATCTTGGCCAAGGATTTCTGGTGATGGCCATCTGTGCATAGCGCGATATCAACCCCCAATACCGGGAGAGACGAATCCCCGACGATCCGCTCACTGCCTCCATGTGGCCCGGGACTGTACCCAACTAAAACCTGTTTGCACAACTCTTTTGAGCCGTGGTAGGATAGTAATCAAAGCACAGTAGGAACTCACATGAGACAAATGGGGATTTCAGGTCGACAGATTAACTTGTACTCATGTCACCTGAGAACTGCTATATGATAATAGTTATAATACCATCTAGCATGTTCCCGGCGAGTCCGTCCAGTGTAACTCATAACCCAATGAGCATATGTATACTATCTTAGGTGACTAATTGACACCAATAGCTTATGAGACCGGCCACCGCGCCTCGTCGGGATCTCGAAAAGTATACACTAGTCCACTCCGGAGTATTAATGCCCAGTCTCGATACTCTCTCGACTAGGGACATTTAAGGATATGCTTATAGACCACCCAGCTCCCACATATATGATCGCCATCATAATGCTGGCAGTCAAGTAAGAATCATATGGGCTCTATCAATATATAATAGTGATCTGTAATATCACATAATGCATGTACATGATGATAGTGACAAATTGGATAGCATACTACCATTTTGAGTAAGACTGTTCTACTTGTATATGTCCTCCCTCAATCATCACAATCGCGTGCCTGTGATTACAATAATTGACTTGAGGGCACTATATCCAACAGTTGTTGATCAAACCTCCCTGTAGCTCGGATCTCTGGGGACACCCGCTGACCCTATGCTCGCTGGATCCGCAAATCAGACACTGATCTTTGGCTCTATGGCAATCTCTCTGCATGTGCCCTGGCCTCTGGGAATAGTCGTAAATCAGTGCCCTCCGCTGCGGTTGCTAAGGTGAGAAAGTATGCTTTATCTGTGTAACACCCGGCCTGTGAACTGGGATCGCTCCACGAGCGGAAATGGTAACTCATGATGGAACTACATGGGATCTCCTGTCCACCAATCGTTGGCCCTTGGCCTTCTTTATCAATCTTTCCTGTACTCGAGCAGCGTTCAACATCTGAGCGAAGGTCTATAGGTCGAGAGACGCGATAATCCATTGCAATTCAATATCGAGCTCCTGCTGAAACTGTCTGGCCCTGGTGGCTTCGGTGGCTACCATGTACGGTGCGAAGCGACCCAGCCGGTTAAACTCTGCGGTGTAGATATCCAACGAGCGTCCATTTTGCTTCAATATGATGAATTTCTCCTCCATCTTGGCCTTGGTAGTGGCCGGAAAATAGTGATCTAGAAAGCACGCGGAGAATGTGTCCCATCCGATAGGTTTCTCTAACTGGCTTTCCACTACAGACCACCACGTGCGAGCCTCGTCCTCCAGCTGAATCTTCACCATGCTCACTCTATCATCGTCAGGGACCTGAGCGGCCATCAAAAAGTTCTCCACATTGATGAGCCATTGCTCGGCCTCGAGTGGATTTACCGATCCCGTGAAAACCGCTCGATGAAGCCTCCTAAAATCAAAAACGGTACCAACCCTAGCTTGTGTAGTTGGTACGAGGGCGCTCTCGGGGGCGGCGGGAACAACCGTAGATCTCTCCAGAGCAGTAATTGTGGTCTTCTGTACCGCCTTCAATCTCTCAGCTAAGAGATCGGTCTTCCTCTCTTGAGCCTGTGCTAGGGTCGTCAGTGTGCTAAGGATCTTCTCGGGACGATCGTAGGAACCAGCACCTGAGGAGTTGCCTGATGAGTCCATACCTCTGAAAGATGATCAAGAAAAGGAATCAGATTCAAGAAAGGATTATAGAATAATTCGACGAGGATTAGAAAAATGAAAATGAAATGTACTAAAGCATAAACCAAGGGTGTCACTCAATCTAGGGATCTTTCGACGGAACTGTAATTTCATCCAAACCTGGTTCTGATACCCACAAAACCATGTCACGCCCCGCTTCCTAAAATATGGAATGCGAGGGGAGACTAGGCTAGCCATGCTCTTACGGTCAGGGAATAATCCCGCCGTAGTCATACTTCGGCTTCTAGCATTATATGGTAGTCAGTAAACACAGTACTAGAGTAAAAGAAATCACAGTTCACAACTTTATTATATTAAAATAACAGAGTTCAGGATACATTTATTTGCATGAAAGAAATAGCTAACCAAAGAAGTAACAATGTTCTTTTAGCAAGCAAAAAGGTGATGGCCTTATGTCGCGGTCTAGACCTCCGCGATCTCGAATGGCAGGTCCTGCTCCTAAGCTATGTCCACTCCGTCCTCTGAGCATGCACACTCAGGTCATTAGGAAGACACGCATAGCAATAAATATATAGTGTGTATACAATGTTAATAAACACGAAGTGCACAGCAAAATACAATAACACGAGAATAAATAACGCCAAGTGAATATGAACAACACGGTTTATGTATCATGTCAGCAATCCACATAATATGTATGCCATTACCTATCAGTCGCTAAGTCAAATGGAATCAATCGGAGGAAAAGATGCTCGTGCTTAACAAGGGTCTCGTGCATGCCCGAGACTACGGTCCACTGTTGCCCGGGACATAACCCTGCAGTCGTGCCGCTAGGCCCACGACCTAATGTATATATATATATCACTAATATCGAATGATCATCCTCTAAGTCATTGTACCTTGTTAAATACGAGTTCAATTCCATTTTGATTCCCCCATTTCCTAAGGTCATAATAATTATAAGTATAGGATTAATTGTATACAAGCACGCGCCAAATCACGGTCTTACTCATTTTCAAAGCACTGTTTACTTTCACTAATCAATCATTTAGCACTGGCGTGCTTGATACAACTAATCCAATACCACTCTTGTTCGACAATGCAAAGTTCGCTAAAAATCACTATGAACGTTCGCTATCATTAACGGTATTATGGTCGGGTAAAATACAAGAGAGATGCAACATAGCAAGTCATATGCGATAGGAAACACCATGTACCTTATGATTTCAGAAAAAATGTATTAATCTACACGATCGTATTTAGGAAAAATGTTACAAAATAGGTAAAAGTAAACTCTAACAACGATCTAACAAAATTGGTTCCATATCAAACGGGTTTCAGGTTTGCGAGATGCGGTCATTTCATTCTAAGTTTTCATCGCTGAAATTTCAATTCCTGAACTAAATGTCCAATTCGCGACACACTTTTTATCCTGTTGGGATCATAATTAGGCAAAGCTACAGCTGAGTAAAATTTAGATATTTTAATTATATTTCCAACGCACTAGACGGATTGACAATATCCACTGTGTACTGGGAGATACACGCTGTTCAAGGTCAGAACATCCGTTCTGTCCCTGCTTGGGACTGCAGTACACTTTGACAGTTTAAATTGCAATTAAAATACCAAACGGTGGTAAAATTAAACGAAACCAAAACAAATAGTTATCTAATAGTATTATCTTTACAATGGTATAGGGTTACGCATAATTCTTTATTCGTACAATGCTACACATTCATATAAAGTCGGGTATCATCATGGAATGTGCTCTCGACTGCAGTCCAGAGCCGCATTCCCAGTCAGTTCTCGTTGCCGTGATCTATCAGTATTGAAGAATAAACTATACATGGTTCTATATTATTGAGTCGGTTTTGATATAAGCCATAGAACATTATATTCCGACATGTATCTAATTTTATATTAAATTTAGCATCTCGACATGTACAGTAAAAACAGAATTGACGTCGTCCCTTTAGGACGTCATTACACGTGCGATACTTCGTCATTTAGAGTTCAGTCTTCTATAGGACATTCATAAGAAGCAAAAAGAAATATGGATAAAAGGTTTGAGCATGATCGACGGGGTTTAAGTTCAGTTCTCTATCTCGAACTAACAACACAATATCGAGAATTATCGAATTAAATTTGGTTTTTCCTAACCCGTGAAAACGGTATATAATATTTACAACTTCCACACGATATTAACATAACGTGTTTAGATCCGTTTATGATCAAAACTAACACTTTAGATTTAATACGATGATGGCATACAAAATATATATGACAGCATACCACATAACACAGATTCATAATAATTAGTATGAAATTAACATGAATTTATAGATCTATATACGTAGCATGTTAAAGGAAGTGAGGTTACACTTGCCTTCGGTCGCTGATATAGAAGCGACACCACATGCAGGATTCGTCTCGACACACGAGACGACACGGTGCGTGGCGCTTGCACGATGAATGGTGACTTTGTACTGGATGCAGTGGCGACGTGGGCATGATACGGTAGTGGGCACGGTGATGACACGGGTGTGACACGGTGTGTGCACTGGACCGGGGCACGGGAGGGCATAGAGACGATACGGCAATGCGCACGCTGTGTACACTGGACCGGAGAATGGTCTTGACTCGGTGCATGGTGCAGGTGTGGCACGGCGTGACATGGGAGTGGGAACGAGGGTGGTGCGGTGCTGGGTATGAATCGGGAACAAGCCATGGCACGTCTGGGCATGCAGGCGACACGGGCAGTGAAAGGCTCGTCGGTGATCTCAAGGAGGGAGGGAGAGAAGCAGAGGGCTCGGCTTGCTTGGAGGAAGGTAATGGCTCGGCGTAGGTGATGGAGGTGTGCTTGATGGCGATGGTGAAGGAGTTCCGGCGGCGGCGGTTGTTGAGGAGAAAGGGGAAGCTCGGGTGTTGTTGTGAGCGCTTGGAAGGAGGAAGCTAGAAAGAGCTCGGTTCGGGTGCAGGCGACGGGGTCGGTGGTGGTGGAGGTAAGATGGGGCTCGATGGGGGAGGGTGGTAGTGACGGTTAGGCATTGGGGTCGCCGGCGGTGGAGTTTGATAGGGGCTGAGTGTTCAGGAAAAAGAAGCTCAGTAGGGGGAGATGATGGTGAAGAGTCGAGCGGTCGCTGGGGGCTCGTTGGAGCAGTGAGTGATGGTCGCCGGTGAAAGGAAGGAGTTCGCTGTTTTTTTTGGTGAACGAGAGAGGGAGGAGGTCGAGAGATGGAAGGAGCGAGAGAGAGAAATTTAGAGAGAGGAAGGGAGACGTGGCAAGATAAGGGAAGTCGGCGCGGATATCTCGGCGGTCGTTAGGATCGTGGACGGCGTCGACGAGAGGCGGGTATTTCATGGTCATGTGCGAGAGAGGAGAGGAGTCGTTGGGATCCGAGAGATCTAGGAGGAGAAGAGAAGGAGAGAAAGGATTTGGAGGAGAGGATCACGGGTGGTTGGCGACGAGGCGAGCGTGGGTCTCGTGGCGACGGCTGCGAGGAAGAAGGGGAACGTTGAGAAAGAGGCAGGAAAAGTAAGGAGAAGAAGAAGAATAATAAGGCAGGGAACGGGTCGGGTCGGGTCGGGTCGGGTTTGGGCTGGGGTTAGGGATTGGGTTTAGGTTTAGATTAGGGAAAATAATTAAAAATATATATATAAAATATGAGAAAAAAATAATAGGAAATTTTTGGGGAAATACGGGAAAAATATATATAAGGAACTGGGGATTTACAATAAGTATGATTAATCAAAACTAAATCAACAACCAAATAAGCTCAGTCTACTAATATTGCATATGTTACTATCTATAATGTCATATAATATTTTACTATTAAGTAATATACGTACCAACATCTTCTTCAACTCCTCGACGGTAGTCTTCAAGGCGGCAACATCATGGTGCAGACGTCGCTCACGGGGGGTAGGGGAAGTTACCGCCGGAGTGGAGACCAACTTTATATGGGCCCTGCTAGGACCCAGTCCCCGGCCTCTCTCCCAACCTCCGTGGTGATCTCCGTGTGCGATGTCTAGGACTGGGGTCAATAGCATCGTATCGGTCTGTCCACAAAAATCGATCCCCGATACTTCCGTCTGCTCCACTGCCCGCTCTTACACCCACATTAACCATTAAAATATAAGTATATGATTTAAATTTGAACTTATCAAAACAAAAATTTCATTCGAATTAGATTAAATATTAATACTTACGCAATACTCCTGGGTAGCGGTGTCGGGGAATTGAAGCTCGCCCATGGCGGGATCTGTCGAGGTGCCGTGGACGACAAGATACACGGCCAACACGCTCGGTGTACCATCTTACACCAGGGGCTGAGCTCTCTGCAATTCGCCAAAAATTTGCATATATTATAAAATAACTATTAATTTTGCATTATATCAAAATAGATCTATTGTAATTTACCGATACCTCTATGGCACGAGTAATGTTCCTTGAGCCACCTGTGTAAGTGGGGCGACCCCTCTTCGCTGACTTCCTATTCTCCTTATTTTGATCGGCATGTTTCTGCACAACACAATCATATTTTGTTTTCTAATTAAGCAACACAAAAAATAAATTATATAATAAATAATGAATTACATTTAAATTACAAAACTATTTGCGCTCAGAGTCATAATATTGGCACAAGAGAGGGCATGCATCTACGTCGACTCTGGTAAAGGTCGAAGTATGTAGGAGAGCCGCTCTCTCTGCCTCGGGGGTCGTCAGCCATACCAAATAGCAATCGATATTTAGCTCATTCCTATTATATCGGACCTTAGATTGTATGTTCTTCATGAGTGTCACGCCCCGCTTCCCGGTGTACGGCGAAGGGGACACGACGATGCCGCTATGTATTTACTCAGAAGTAAATACGCTAAGCGTAACTAAGCAATATAAATGAAATGTACACAAGAGACAAAAGTAATGAAACAACAACTTTATTTATTAACATTCTTTTGTACAATGCATGGAAAAATAAATACATCTGAATGAATGCAATGCCTAAACAGTGGCATAACAGAAATGGAAAGTAATGAAATGAAATGTGTACAAGTGTAACTATAGCTCGGGATTTTCAATAAACTGGTCTAAGTCTTCAGTGCTAGGCTCGATCTCTGGAAGGTCCGAATCACCTGACGACATTCAAAGAAGAAGAAAGAGAATGCCGTCAGCGAACAAATTGCTCGGTAAGTTCCAAAGATAAGAGAGAAGTAGAATAAACAGAGAGAGTGTGTGTAGCTTTTAATGTTGTATTTAGTGTTAATGCTGTTGTTTGTAGCCTGGTACAGAAGGATGCCAGTGTATACGAGAGGAATCTCTATATGCCAGAGACTAAAGGCAAATGGAAGTACAAGGCTCCGTTAGAAAGCCCGGAACAACGGCATGGTATTCATGTTAGGTGTCTTAAATCTTACAGTCTCGTGCCACTTCTAACACCTTCCGTACCAATCTACCTCTTAAACCCCGCGTAGTATTGTTTGTATTGTTTGTATTGTTTGTATTGTATTGCAACTTGTATTGTCTTATAATATAGATTGTATAATTGGATGACTTGCCGAAACCATGATATCAGTAAATGGATGTAACTGGAGAATCATGGATGTAGGTAGAAAATCATGTAAATGGAAGTATATCCATGGTTCGGTTCGGTCAATATAAATTGAATATATTGAATATATGGATTCATATTGAATTGTAATATTGTAGATTATATTTGAATCATATTCAAGTCAGATTATTATAATGAGACTCAGTCTGAGTCAGAACAATTAGAAAAGAAATTGAAGTCCTGATTGTTTTGATATTATCGGTAACCGCTGCACATGGGCGGCAGGATTTGTGTCTTTTTCAAAGACGATTACCATATTGATAATACCGTTTGTTAAGTTGTCTACCTTAAAATAGGTAAGCACCCACTTCTCCGGCTCTCTGAGGCTCAAGAGATTGGTCCCGCTTAAACCTATATTTATTAGGGTTCTTAGGGTAATTTATAGAACTTGACGGGGTTATATGTAAAAATAGTTTTGTATAATTTTCAAAATATACCCCAAGTATTTAATTATCGTCTTAGAATTATCATAGATATAGATTTTATATTTGTGATATTTCTAGTGAAAATAACCTGATTTTCATAATACATGGTATTTAATTGTAAAGTGTTGGACTTGTATGGAATTTCATGGTATTTTCATGTAAAGTGGTTCTTTTGACTTAGAAAAATTGGAATATTGATATTATAACAAAAATAGATATTTTGATAATATATATATATTTATTTATAAAAATAATTTTAATTTATTATTTTCTAAAAATCTCATTTTCTTAAGATATTTGTATTTTAAATCTCTCGAGATCGAATGCTCCTTACGGAGGTCTGCATCTCGCACTACTAAGTCCGAGAATGTGCGATAATCCGCACCATCCCGATCGGGTTCCGCAAATTGGGTTGTAGCGTCGCTTTGTAAAGATTTGTGTAAAATACATATTCTTGTAGAAAACGGTTTTAATAGTTAATGGTATTTATATGTAAAGTTTTGTTTTCCCGTATTCTATGTTCCCGAAAGGTATTGTGCTATGTTGCATATGAGTATTGTGAGGAGGTAGGTCATTACCTCGTGATCTAATTAAAGGTATAGCAAAATTTATGATGTTTTAAAGACGGAACTAAACTACATGGTATTTTACTGAAAAAGAGCGGTAAAAGTTACAAAATGAAATATATTGCCATGAAACTTGTTCAACATGTTTTGTTAATGATTAATAGTCATGATGTAAGAGTTTAATATGATTGTGTTAAGAAAAATTGAACTTTATAAAAAAAACCGAATCGGAAGTCGGATTTAACTCCGCTTCCGTCGGGTTTTAGTAATACGAGTTTTCAGAAAAGAATAGGGAAGAGAGAGGTCGGAATTACTGGCTTAGAGTTTAGAGAAGAGGGAGAGGAAGATTTAGGATTTGCCGGTGCGTCGTTTCGTCGCCGGAAGCTCCTAGAGTCGTCGTCGGAAGATCGCCGGAGTTTCGCCCTTCGCTAACTCCACTTGTACACAAAAATTCTATAGAGTTTTCTTGAGAGTTTGGACAGAAATGTGAGTGAGGGGTGTGTGTTTAGGGGTGGTATTTATAGGGTAATCTAGGGTTTAGGGTAGGTGAAAGGTTGTGAAGAAAAATGTATTAAATTATATTAAAATTATGGTTTAATAGGATTTTAAAGAGCTCTGTTAAATTGTAGGAAATTTAAAGTGTACAGGGGTTTAGGGAAGACCAAGAGGCAGAAAGTTCATGTTGGACAATCGGAAATCCGGCCGAGTCCAGCCGGCGCGGCGGGCCGAGTCGGCCGATTCGCTGGCCCGAGTCGGCCGAGTCGGGCGGGGGCTCGCCGCCACGTGTCCCTCGTTACTTGGTATAGCCCCTGGGTCAGTTTGTTTTACATGTGTAGTGGGGTTTTTACGAGTTATGCACGTGTAGGCTCTTGGGTTTCTAAAAATTTAAATGAAAACAATATTAAAAATAATGTGGGTGATGGGATTTGAACTCTGGTGCTTTGGTTCAGCAGTGCAAGGTCTAACCAATGAGCTATAAAATCCTTTTTGCTATTAAAAAGCAAAACTAACTTATAACTTGTGCTCAGGCAAAATTATCCCTTTCTGTAATTTTGAGAAAGTTGTACAGAAAGTTTTGGGTTGTAACAATGAAGCCCAGGTAAAGAGCATGAAGATCGAGCACTCTGTCAGGGTGATCAGGATTGGGTACAGGTTGAAAGTCGTAATCCAACTGCAAATACAAAAAAATAATGTATTTAAATTACAAGTGTTAAATAATAATAAATTTATTGGATAGGTCGAATAAAATATATATTTATACCCGAGCCTGATCCTAGAAGAGGGAAAATGAGCGCTGGTACTGATCGCCCCATTCAATGTGAAGTGGATACTTCTTTTGGATGCGGCTCTCATCCCCTATATATCGGCCGAACCTCTCAGCATAATCGCCAGTATTGCGATAATCGGGGATAAAGAAGAGGGGGAATGGTGCCTCCCCCTAGCTCCATCGGGCCTCAGCCTATAGAACTGATTCGGCTCTCGAGTCCCCCTCTCAGGATGGGGCTGTCCTGCATCTACAAGAAATATCAAAACAAGCAATATTAAGACAAAACGGTATTAAGAAATCAAGTATTAACAAAAATTGAAGTGCGATATATACATCTGGCGACATCAGTACAAGCCCGGGCCCGGGCAGCATTACGAGCCGGATGACAGTTCCTCCGGTGAGGAACAGCCGGTGTCCCAAACGTGGACGAATCCCCTCCAACTAGAAAATAAACATTAACGATAAAATTACATGAAGTTCATGTTTATTCTCAGAGGATATGTAAAATGAATAAATATTTTATATTTAAGAATACTAATCTGCAGACTGAGCGGAGGGTACGGAAGTGGCAGGAGTGGCCTCTGCGCCAGATGTGGATGCACCACTTATAATTAAACAATTAAAAATAGATTATGTAAGTAATTGCAAAAAGAATGTGTATATTTATAGTATAACATTCTAAATCAATATCCATGCAATATATGATATATAAACATACCCGCAGGTGCGGTGGTGGCCTCTGCCTGGGATGTGGAGGCACCACCTACAGCTAGACAGTCAAAAATTGATTATCTAAGTAAGAGCAAAAAGAATGTGTGTATATTTATGATATAACCTTTTAAATCAATATGCATGCACTATAGGATATATAAACATACCTGCAGGTGCGGTAGTGGCCTCTGCCTCTGATGTGGACGCACTACCTACAGCTAGACAATTAAACATTGACTATATAAGTAATTTTAAATTATATATGCGTGCATATCTATAATATTACATTTAAAATGAATATGCATGCAATATAACTGGAGGTGTGACAAAGTCTATACGGAAGGAGTCATCCGAAGGGGATACGGATTGGGGTGAAAGACCAGCCCTCTGGAGCTCCCCACGCAGCTTTCCGGGTGGCAGAACCGCTCTGCCTTGCTACGGTTGGTGCTCCTACCGTCCCTCGCTGCTCCGGGCGTCGTCATCAGACCTAGATAAGAGTACATTCATTACATATGCATGCAATATATGTATAGATCGTAGAAATATGAAGTAATAATATAACATTACTGATAACCTTTTTCATTTCGTAGATGCATGATTGGTGTGAAAAAGTGTTTGTAGTTACCGCAATCAACACGGCGTCGCGTGTAGCTAGTTGTGGTGAGAATGGGTCGTCCGCAGGGATTCGTGGAACTTTTAATCTTGCTTTAGACGAGTTGATTAGAAATATGAGAGATTGGTTGTAGTTACGGATATACTACGGATGTAAGTTATATAAAGAAGAGGCCTGTAGGGTTCATAGAATTTGGTAGTAATAGATGATTAACTAAAAATTACTCCTTTTATCTTTTAGTAGATTTAAAACTAGATCGATAGTGATGTATGTAGATTAGGGTTTTTGGAGAGAATAGAGTTCCCACTCTTAACCCTTATCCTTGCATGGATCTCCATTCATGTCTAGCCTTTACCAAAACAATTGTTAATCTAATCTCAAATCGCGGTCGAGACTATCAACGAATTGATAGTGTGCCCGATTAGGATGTTAACAATTCTTTTGCTAAAGTTTATAAACTTTATAAGATGTAAAAGGAGTTATAATATTTTATCATCCATTGATCTACCCTAATTCTACGAACCATAGCAAGCGCAGAATTACTCACGGATGTTTTGAGAAGAAGAAAGGATAGAGAAGGAAATCATAATGCAGAATTTAAATGCAGAAAGTAAATACGAAATAATTAAGCAAATGATCTACCTTTATTAATCAACATTACAAGTACAAAATCCTTCGAATTTTGATTACAAGAAAATGTTGCTCTCTATCTCTACCTCGTATGAAGTAGATACTCCGTCGATATTCACGTCGCTCTATCATGTCGAATCACGGACCTATCATGGATCTTTTGTTCTTGACGGTAATTTGCTTCGTGTTAAAGGTGATGCCTTTTAACATTAGCCATCGGTCCTTTATATAGCCCCTAAATCAGAAACCCTATATCTCATATATAAGGATTTATTGTTGCGATCCTAATCACAAAATCACAGATACTACGGCCATTAAATGGCCATGGATCCGCCGCTAAGATGACTATTTGGCCGCGAAAGGGCGGCTGTTTGGGAGAGTTAAGGTTCCAAAATTCAGGTGCCTTCTCATGTTGACACGTGGAGATTTTTTTTAATGCCTGGGTACTTCAAATATTTCCTGTGTCTCTGCCAGTATTAATTCTACGATTTTATTAGCAGATTTTGATCCAGACATCTTGAATATCTCGATCTCCCGACCTGAGCTAAATCTGCACAATATCTCCATGAATAATATCAGTAATATTTGTTAAGTTAGAGATAGTATCTTAATCTTTTTATATGGTAATAAATCTTTAAGAAATTCGATTAAGATTATTTGATATGATATGCATAATAAAAATATTATATAAATATTATATGCATATATTTCTCTTCATAATATTAATTATAATATATAAACATATGATAAAGAGTAACTTTGCAGATAAACCCACATATATTCTATATTTATAATAAACACCTTTAAATATTTAAGAAAAATAAGGAAAATGTTATATCAAAAGTGCAATATTTTTGACTGAACAAATACCCCCAAATTTAACTTTGATCGTCCCGAGCAAACTAGTTATTCAAGAGAGAGAGAGAAAGAAAAAGAAAAACCTAGCACACTTTCGTAAGCAATCACGATTGCACTAAGCACGTGCAACAAGCCTTTAAACCTCTAGGTGACCCTAGTAGGAGGAGTGTTATCTCCTGAAGGTTTTCAGCGGATTACACCCATAAAATCCCATAATAAAAGAAACACGATAAAAGTTACATACAAAGATAAGAACTATAAAAGAAATAACTTGAAAAAAAGAGTTTCCAACTACACTAGCTTTTCGGTTCCATGAGCCATATCTTAATGGTCATGAAAATATGTCGGAAATCACATCATCCCTCAATAAAACACCGCCTTTAGTCTTCCTTCCTACCTTTCTTCCAAATATTTTCATTTAAGTTCCTAATACTGTTGGAGATAGTGCCCTCAGAGTCGATTATTGGATCACAGGCACGTGATTGCAATGATTGAGGGAGGACCTATCCCGGTAGGACAGTCTTACTCGAAATGATAGTATGCTATTTGGTTTACCTTTATCATCGTGTACTGCTTTAGGTGACCTGACATGTCGCTATTGCACGTTGATAGAGCCCCTAGGATTCTTGCTTGACTGCCAGCAGTATGAGGGCGATCATATAAGTGAGAGCTGGAGTCTACAAGCACATCCTTAAATGGTCCCTAGTCGTGGGAGTTTCGAGACAGGGCATCGATTCTCTAGAGTAGACTAGTGTATACAGTCGAGACCCCGACGAGGGGCGGTGGCCGGTCTCACAGGCCACTGGTGTCAGTTGGTTCACCTAAGATGTATACAGGTGCTCATTAGGTTATGAGTACACCGGACAGGACTCGCCGGGAACATGCTAGTTGGTCTTATACCTGACGTCAGATAGCAGTTCCCAGGTGACATGTGTACAGGTTAGTTCATCGACCTGGGGATCGTCATTTGTCTCGTGTGAGTTCCCACTGTACTTTGATTACTACCCTACCACGGCTCAAAGGAGTCGTGCAAACAGGTTTTAGTTGGGTACAGTCCCGAGCCACATGGAGGCAGTGAGCGGATCTTCGGGGGTTCGTCTCTCCCGGTATTGGGGGTGAGGTCGCGCTGTGTCTAGGAGAGCCATTACACAAAGTCCTTGGCCAAGGCAGGAGATTTACTGGGAGGTATTCCAGTAGTATCTCAGGGTGTTCTGGGCTACACTCCGACACGACTTGTACCGCTTTTGGGGGTCTGACTTTTACCCACCCCCTAGGCCCGACATGCGATGCTCATAGACGAACGGACCGGACTGTACGGATATTGTCACTGACAGGCTCAGTAGGGTGTCAGGATGAGTTCGCTCATCGACGTCCCTTTTAGTCAATAGCTGGTGGCCCGTTACGTATTGGCTTATACCTCTGACGTGCTAGTGGTTAAATCCACAGCCATAGTATTGACGAGTCTTTAGAGTCCACCACACTTTCAGTTACTCAAGCTTTCGGGCGAAACGCTGTAGAGGCCGTATGGAGATATGGCAGGGTTCGATCAGATACGTGCGGTATTGCACGGATCGTGATCGGACGGTTTTTACTAGCCGGCTTTGGCTTAAGCCGGATTCTAGTGTTAGATAGTGTAGTTTTGTCTTTTTGCATTTGTATTTCGGTCGGAATACAAATGCGGGTGTGTATGCACAGTATCGGGGTTTTCCTGTAATTTATTATGGGACCAGTTTTCTGGGGTTGCCAGTTTGCATTCCGTTCCGGCCGGTTTTTCATTGTTCCTTCACGGCCGGACTTTTCGTTGGAGGGGGTTATTTGCAAGTTTGCAAATAACACATTGTGGAGGGGTTTATTGCAAAAGGATTGATTATGAAATCTTCTTTGTTATTCATGCATTAATTGAGATATGAGAGGGTATGGGTTTTGATGTGAATTTGTGATGGATAAGTTGGTATGGCCGGCCACTGTTTGGGTATGGAGTGAGGATTATTTTTGGGTGGAAAATTTCCTTCTTGATTAATTAATGGAGTGTGCTGGAGGTTGAAATATGATGAAGGATTTATTTCTTTAGGTGGAAATGGGTTTAATTGGTGGGAATTTCATCTTGGTGCATGAATGATTAATGCACACTTCACCCATCATTTTCCAGTGAGCACATATTTGCTTGGCCGAGCTCATTTTCTTGAGATGCTCCTTTTTCCCTCTTGGATCCATGAATATCTTTGTGCAAAATTCCTCCAACATGGCAACCTCATAAACCCCAAAGAGACAACTATTCTACACTATTCTACACTATTCTACAGCAAATCTTGGATGCGTCGGCCAGCCAACTTCGCGCCCGAGTTGCCTTGGTATTGAGGTGGGAGCCCGTAAAAGATACAGGCGATGTGGTGCCCTTCCGGCGAGGAGGCGACGACCGGAGTTTCCGCAGGAGATCGGGACGACGACGAGAAGACCGGAGGACTCGGATCATTCGGTATATCTCTAACCCGTTTTGTAATTAGCTAGAACTAGTTTAATGGTCCGATCCGGTTGTTTAGTGCGCGGTGGTGCCGGTTTGCTAAGTTTGCAAAAGTAAAGTTTATCACCGCTTCCGCATTTGGCCGTCGGATTGACGGCCGGGGCGCCGCCGTGCACTTACAGTGGTATCAGAGCCTTGCCATTAACTTAGTCTAGCTTCGTTTGATATGTTTGCATTTCCGATCGACCAAAATTTCCAAAAACCGTATTTTTCCTTCACATCAGTTTCTGTTGAAATTTTTTGAAGTCTAAAAATTTTTCAGGTTGTCTCAGAATGATGTGCAGGGTGTTCTAAGAAAACTGGGAAAATTCGACAACATGATCCCTCCGTACGACAGCGGAACCGCGGCCATAACCCCTCTTTGGCCGCGGTTCCGCCGCAGGTTGGTGGGATCAATGCTTCGAAATTTTCCAGTGGGCTTCTGGGATGATATTAGGGCTTTTGGAATATTACAATTGGGCCCAGAATTTCTGTGAGTGCTACAGTATTGCTTGGGGGCCCACTTGTTAAAATTTGATCGATCGGATATTTTAAACACATTTTATCACAGTTTTTACATTATATCTGCGACCGTGAATGTCACTCGATCGGTAAATCCGGCCTAACTGCTATAGTCCGGTTAGACGGATTTGCGAACGTGACTTTCACGTTGATGTTCTATGTTTTTGCTGTGATGTTGCGGATCGGTCGTGGGGACAGCCTGGATGCAATGCTAGTACAGTTTTGTTGTATTATGTACATTTGGTATTGCGGGGCGAGCGTCCGACATGTGGACTGCCGTCACTGCCTGTTTGTATTATTCTTTTGGGGCACGACCTGGTTGCGGTCGATGTACCCGGTGTATGTATATTTTACTTTCTGTACTAGGATTACCCCGCGGAGGGGTGCACGGATAGCCGGGTTCTGGAGGGCAACAAGCCCGCATCTCATGGCATTGGGACGGAGGGGGCTTCAGTCTGGAATTGGCGGGCTATTCGCCGCACTCGTAGGGGGTACAGGTTGACCCAGGAAGGGTGCCCAAGTTACCGGATTCCGTGAAGTGCTGGGTGGTCCATTCACGGTGCTGAAGGGGGCTGCCTCGCTTCAGGTTTTGGCGGGTGACTTGCCGCGCCCGTAGGGGTCTAGGTTTTCA
Source organism: Agapanthus africanus (assembly GCA_030015575.1). Classification (NCBI taxonomy): domain Eukaryota; kingdom Viridiplantae; phylum Streptophyta; class Magnoliopsida; order Asparagales; family Amaryllidaceae; genus Agapanthus; species Agapanthus africanus. Next base: position 51,273,781 of record CM057350.1, on the reverse strand, counting down.
TTGCACAGGCTATCCACACGACCAGGGGAACGTCGGGTTTCAGTAGTGGCTCTGTGAAACCCGGGGATCCCAGATATCTGTATTGTTCTGTGATGCTGTACATTTCTGTGATGTTGCATTTTATTCACGCCTTGAGCGAAATACTATATATTGGTATATATATTAGTAGATGTTGTATATGTTTTTCATCCGCGCTAGTCCAGTCCCCGCTCTGCCGTTAGTTAGCTAACCTAACGGGTGATGACGGGACCCAGTGGCGAATGCGGATGGCATATACGTACGTCAGTATATTTTCGTTCTTTGTGGTGTGATCAATTGATGGGACTGCGTTGATTCGGATCAATGCAAGTTAAAACAAACCTTTTCTGATGTTGTTGGAACACTTTTCAAAAAGCTGTTATTGCAAGGACGTTCACTTTTGTTTTGCATCGTGGTATTCATTTAGAATATCCTGCTCCTCAGTCGACGAGGCAAGGGCCGAGATCCCTTCACCGGGAGTGACCCCTTGGACAGAAGTTTGCGTCAGGGCATTAACTTCACTATAGCCGATTACTTTTGCTTTGCATCGTGGTATTCATTTGGAATATCCTGCACCCCATTCTACGGGGAAAGAGCCGAGATCCCTTCACCGGGAGTGACCTCTTTAGTAAAGGTTTTCGTCACTATATTTTCTAAAAAGCTATCCGTTCCTTCAACGATATCAAGTTCATTACGTTAACGGTTTTCGCCAGAAACCATTCGTAGCCCTCCGTCGTTTCATATGGGTAGTCAATAGTATTCAAGCTGTGTTTGTTGGCCAAAGTCAAGGCACAGTGTTTGGTAGCTGTTGGTTATTCATATGCAGCATAGATAGATGCGTTGGTTTGGAACAGTCGTACTGCCTTGTTGGCCAAAGTCAAGGGTATGTACGGGTGGATTCAAATCAACCTGGAGAATGACGGGTAGAACTTGACATGTGACTTATGATTTGTTGGCCAAAGTCAAGGTCATAAGAGCATGGGGTAAAAATCACATCGGGAGTTTCAAAAGAACTGAAACTTGCCAGATATGAGCATACCTTCTGGAGTGTGATACCGTGAGCGGATTCCGTCACGTTATCATGCGATGATAGTTGGATCCCGATTCCCACTGATGAGTTGGTTTACTCCTCGGGTGACCCCGACTAATTCTTCTTTCAGGTTTGGAGGAGAATTTGAGGTACAGTGGGAGGTTTCCAGATTAGATAAATTGGTAACCATTCTGATCTTGGTTAGAGTGCACGCTGAGTGTTTCTTTTCTCTCTCTCTTTGACAGCGACCATTGACCCGGCCCTAAGACTATGACTCAGAGACCAACTTGACCGAACCTTCTTTACACCGGCTTTTGGATTGTCAGAGTTGCAGACCTCATTGCCACTCCTACTTTTACCCTTTTCTCCAGGACACCCTGTATTACTACGAACGTCCACTTCCATTGGACAAAACCATCGTATGGTTAGATACGAACTCGAAGGAATTCGAGGATGGTTTCCGGTTCTGGAGAAAACGGATAGGATTATTCAGTTGTCTTTTCCCTTTTACCTTCTCTCAAGTTGTGAGTACTCTTTGGTTTAGGAGATAGTACACCTATTATGCAAATTGGATAGTCTTCTTCCAAACCTTAGGCTGGTGCCGACCGGTAGGGAATGAAGAAAACCAATTAGCCTAAACGGTGTGCAGAAGGTATTAAGATTAAGACAAAGCAAGGGATTAGTAAGAGGGCAAAGTAAATTGCGACTGATATTCACGACCAAACCAAGTATTTCTTCGCCAATCCTAAATCACCTTTGTATTTCTCCAGGACACTCCGTATCACTACGAAGATCCACAGTTTATTGGATACTCCATCGTATGGTTATATACGAACTCGAAAGGAACTTGTTCCAGTTCGGGGATGGATTCTGGTCCAGGAGAAATAGTAATAAGGTTTATTCGGTTGTATTTTATCTTCACCTTCTCTCGCATTGCGAGTGCTCCTAGGATTAGGAAAGTACACCCATTATGCTTATTGGATAGTCTTCTTCCAAACCATAGGCTGGTGCCGAACGGTAGGGAAGGAAGAAAACCATTTGGCCTAAGGGGTGTGCAGAAGGTAATGACTAAAGACATATAAAGGGATTTGGAGAGGTGGCAAAGAACTATACGGTTACAGTCGTGAATCCGGAAGAGGCATTACTAGGAATACCAGGATACCCTATCGAAACATTTCAATGTTTCAGTTCAACTGTGTACTGTTAAAAGAAAACTGATTTCCCGATTAGACACTTGCTCCAGGGTATGTATTTACCAGGTTTGATTCTCACATCTGTATGATTTTATAGATGATGAGTGGGAGTAAGTTGTTGGGAATAGGGTGATCATCCTCATTATATCGGGATTCGTTGTAATCGGTGATATTTGAGGAGATCACCTGGGTTGTTTGCCGGTCGGCAAATGTTTGGTTTTGAATATCCGCTGTTGTGCACCAGTTTCAAATTGATATATCTGCACGTCTATTTTCATAGAGTGAGATATACCTTTTGATATTATGTTGATGACATTTACCTATATCAGTGGATGGTTAGGTAAGGAGCATTAAACAGCGGTGTAATTCTTCTTAACCATAAGTACAGTTTTCAACCTACGACACACAGTGAAAGAGTTGTTAGACTCAGCGGACTTATACAGAGTATTGTATGTTGTCCAGTGTCCATTAGGACAGAGGGGTTGGTCCTCATACTATATTCTGTTTACTTTTAACTTCTCTAGTTCTTAGACATGTGTTTCGTAGAAACACAGGGTCTAAGTTTTGAGGAGTTATAGGTATTTGAATAGAGTAGAGAACCAGGTGTAGCAAGTATCGGGATTCTTCAAGATGATCGAAGATGTAGATACTTGTGTATGGTATTCAGTTGATAGTAATGATAAAGAGAAATTGCTTCTCTTTCAGGTTACTCATAATTGGAAGCATTCCTAAGTTGAGTAACGCTGATCGGCCTCTCTCCATTTAGTTGACATGCACTGGAGACAGCTGCATGATTTGAATCTGGTTCAATTAAATCAGTGCCTCTGGTTCTATATTGGATATAGTACAGTTCATATCTTAACATTGTTAAGGTACGGGGAGTTGTCCGGCTTATGATTAAAACCAGACTCTGGATAACTCCAGGCACGTTTCTGTAATGGCTGTTTGTGGGTTGACCCAGGTTATGACGAGGGTTGACTTTCTACCATAAGAAAGATCAATAGTGATATTGTTCTTGACTCGCCACAGTTTTAAAAATGGATTTTTTCAAAAACAGTAGTGGGAGTATGGTAGAACTGGAAGTGATTCCAGAACCGCAAACGATTACTGAAGATTTGATAAGGAACCTAAAGATTCAATCTGATTTGACATTCCATTGGCCACTCCGCAGATAAGGTGGGTAACTTCAGGCACCCGAGAGGCACTCCGGTAGCCTCAAGGACGGTGACAGGGAAGTTCTTGTTTACCCACACTTGCCATTGTTGTTGTTCCAGGCTGCGAGACCCGGCAGGAGGATGAGTATAGCGTCGTTCTAAACTAGCTTTAGAAGTGCGCGTCTATATGACTCTGCCAGAGGGTTGTCGTAGTCAGTGGGAGCAGCGGAAGCATTGGTGGACATCAGGCTTATGTCTATTTATAGACTAAAGCAGATATAGCGGAGATAGATCATCTATTTCTGATGTGACAGTCATAGGTTTGACGTCATCAGAATAGGGGATGGATCTGTTAAGAAGGTAGTAGGGTGTGATGTCCTGGTTTTGGATGACATACACAGAGTAGGAAAGGAAACTCCTATACTACGATCGGTTATATTTTGGTCGTCACACAGTGGTTTCTCCACATGGGACTTGGACATTATATCTGACATACTGGTTACTACATCTATGGTTTTAGATCTAGATTTGGGTGGTTTCCCAATCAGGGTACTTTGACAGCATTCTAAGAGTATTTAGAATGGACGACTCCTGGCACGGTAGTGTACCTGCAGGTGATGGAGTCACCCTCTCTAAAGGTGTCTTATAGACTAAAGTAGAGAGGGATGTGCATGATTGGCAGATCACTTGCTTAGGCAATTGAGTCAATCATGAAATGTCAAGTACCACACCAGATGTTGTTCTTGCACTAGATGCAATAAGTTGATATTGATCCAATCCTGGAGAAACAGTCGGAAGCAGTTTTAGAACATAAGTGGATGTTCTAGGGATATGATAACGACAGCCTCATTTGGGAGACAGTTATCATTCCAGGCTTCCAAGGTGACATGGACGACAAGGAGGTTGTCAGAGTTATATTTTTCCTTCTGACAAGGGGCAGTGTTTTGGACAGGTGATCCAAGGCAATACTGAGGGTGGCATGGCGCAGGATACTGATTAAGTTCAGTTGACGATACAGTCTAAGAAGTTTGGATTTGGAGTTCATTTATGAGCTAGGTCCCATCAGGCATCCAGACATTCTAAGACAGGTATTGCTCATTTCGGGAGATGGTTTTCTCCGCGAACTTGAGATATAGAGAGACATAGAAAGAAACTTCTAGGCGGATCCACTCGCTGAGGCTATTCTTCGAACGCAATAGTCTCGCAAACGAGTTTTGTGAGACTGACTAGTAGAGGAGTTGGGTGTTCGGTATCACACGGGCTGTGAGTATGCGACATCGCAATAATTAGCCTTGAGTGCAAGTGGGAGATTGTTGGAGATAGTTCCCTCAGAGTCGATTATTGGATCACAGGCACGTGATTGCAATGATTGAGGGAGGACCTATCCGGTAGGACAGTCTTACTCGAAATGATAGTATGCTATCTGGTTTACCTTTATCATCGTGTACTGCTTTAGGTGACCTGACATGTCGCTATTGCACGTTGATAGAGCCCCTAGGATTCTTGCTTGACTGCCAGCAGTATGAGGGCGATCATATAAGTGAGAGCTGGAGTCTACAAGCACATCCTTAAATGGTCCCCTAGTCGTGGGAGTTTCGAGACAGGGCATCGATTCTCCAGAGTAGACTAGTGTATACAGTCGAGACCCCGACGAGGGGCGGTGGCCGGTCTCACAGGCCACTGGTGTCAGTTGGTTCACCTAAGATGTATACAGGTGCACATTGGGTTATGAGTACACCGGACAGGACTCGCCGGGAACATGCTAGTTGGTCTTATACCTGACGTCAGATAGCAGTTCCCAGGTGACATGTGTACAGGTTAGTTCATCGACCTGGGGATCGTCATTTGTCTCGTGTGAGTTCCCACTGTACTTTGATTACTACCCTACCACGGCTCAAAGGAGTCGTGCAAACAGGTTTTAGTTGGGTACAGTCCCGAGCCACATGGAGGCAGTGAGCGGATCTTCGGGGGTTCGTCTCTCCCGGTATTGGGGGTGAGGTCGCGCTGTGTCTAGGAGAGCCATTACACAAAGTCCTTGGCCAAGGCAGGAGATTTACTGGTAGGTATTCCAGTAGTATCTCAGGGTGTTCTGGGCTACACTCCGACACGACTTGTACCGCTTTTGGGGGTCTGACTTTTTCCCACCCCCTAGGCCCGACATGCGATGCTCATAGACGAACGGACCGGACTGTACGGATATTGTCACTGACAGGCTCAGTAGGGTGTCAGGATGAGTTCGCTCATCGACGTCCCTTTTAGTCAATAGCTGGTGGCTCGTTACGTATTGGCTTATACCTCTGACGTGCTAGTGGTTAAATCCACAGCCATAGTATTGACGAGTCTTTAGAGTCCACCACACTTTCAGTTACTCAAGCTTTCGGGCGAAACGCTGTAGAGGCCGTATGGAGATATGGCAGGGTTCGATCAGATACGTGCGGTATTGCACGGATCGTGATCAGACGGTTTTTACTAGCCGGCTTTGGCTTAAGCCGGATTCTAGTGTTAGATAGTGTAGTTTTGTCTTTTTGCATTTGTATTTCGGTCGGAATACAAATGCGGGTGTGTATGCACAGTATCGGGGTTTTCCTGTAATTTATTATGGGACCAGTTTTCTGGGGTTGCCAGTTTGCATTCCGTTCCGGCCGGTTTTTCATTGTTCCTTCACGGCCGGACTTTTCGTTGGAGGGGGTTATTTGCAAGTTTGTAAATAACACATTGTGGAGGGGTTTATTGCAAAAGGATTGATTATGAAATCTTCTTTGCTATTCATGCATTAATTGAGATATGAGAGGGTATGGATTTTGATGTGAATTTGTGATGGATAAGTTGGTATGGCCGGCCACTGTTTGGGTATGGAGTGAGGATTATTTTTGGGTGGAAAATTTCCTTCTTGATTAATTAATGGAGTGTGCTGGAGGTTGAAATGTGATGAAGGATTTATTTCTTTAGGTGGAAATGGGTTTAATTGGTAGGAATTTCATCTTGGTGCATGAATGATTAATGCACACTTCACCCATCATTTTCCAGTGAGCACATATTTGCTTGGCCGAGCTCATTTTCTTGAGATGCTCCTTTTTCCCTCTTGGATCCATGAATATCTTTGTGCAAAATTCCTCCAACATGGCAACCTCATAAACCCCAAAGAGACAACTATTCTACAGCAAATCTTGGACGCGTCGGTCAGCCAACTTCACGCCCGAGTTGCCTCGGTATTGAGGTGGGAGCGTAAAAGATACAGGCGATGTGGTGCCCTTCCGGCGAGGAGGCGACGACCGGAGTTTCCGCAGGAGATCGGGACGACGACGAGAAGACCGGAGGACTCGGATCATTCGGTATATCTCTAACCCGTCTTGTAATTAGCTAGAACTAGTTTAATGGTCCGATCCGGTTGTTTAGTGCGCGGTGGTGCCGGTTTGCTAAGTTCGTAAAAGTAAAGTTTATCACCGCTTCCGCATTTGGCCGTCGGATTGACGGCCGGGGCGCCGCCGTGCACTTACAAATACATCACAGAAAAGAAACGAAAATAAAACACACACTTATACCATCCGTATTCGCCACAGTGTCCCGTTATGCATCGTTAGGTTACTTAACTAACGACATAGCGGGACGAGACTAATGCGGATGTAAAACATAAGCAACGTATATTATATATCATATATATAATAATATTCCATTCGTCTCAGATATTAAGTAGTCTCATTACAGAATATCAACAGCAGAAGCACATATGAAAATATAGGATATTTAGGAGGTTCGTATTTTGTATTTAGCCAACAATAAAAATACGGATTCCACGATCGCGATGAATAGCCAATCCTACACCCTTAGATCCCTACGAGAGCGGCAAGTGACTCTTACCAATTCTATAGTTTAGAAGACCCGGTCTCGACTCCTCGAAATGGCCTCCCACTGAACCCTAGAACCCGGCCACTAATGCTCCCCTCCTTGGGTCTATCCTAATGCGGAAAAGTAAATAATATATAATAATGGTGATATCATTCTCAACCCAGAAGTGCCCCAAATAAAAGAATATTACATACAACTAATTTTTACATGAATGAAAATAAAAACTCTCATCTCACATAAAACCCCCGGCTATTCAATCACGACGATCCTACACATCATATCTCAGCAACACATAACATCATATATCATCAACGTAAGTAAGTATGCGTACCCCGATTGTCATTGATGTATAACAACATAACCGGTGATACACCACATACTGCACTTACGGTCGCATAAAAGAAAGTGAAAAACAACAACAATTGTAATTTATCATATATACCCTAAACGATATTAAACGTTTCGATCGAATCAACAAACACCTACAAATTACCCCGGGAGCTCAACACTTGAGCAAAGTTAAGATAACCAAAAACGTGTCACATGTCCATGGACTAGCCGTAGAAGGGTCAACCCTTGTCTCACCTAAGGCGCTACAGGACTACAGCAAACCCTAAGGTTTGGCCGCGGTTCCATGGTCATAAAGTCGAGTTAGGGTTACGTTCTTCTATAGGGTTCATAGGGATACTTGTACGATCTTTCCGAATATGTTCAGCTTGGGAAATTCCAACACTTGAAAATTTCCAGCGAGGGTCTTGATGTGGGGTTTGAAGTTCGTTCGAACTGTTAAACATTGTTTAGGTTACCGTTACAGTGTTAAAATATACGACTACGAAACACTACGAATTAGCCCCTAATCAAAATAAACATCACATGAAATTTTGGGCTAAACAAACAATACTTGAAACCCCAAAACATACAGAACAGAGCACATGTGAAAAACGAGGCGAATCTGGGCACATTTGGCCGGCCTGCTCGGTTTTATAGGGCTTGTTACCGGTTGAAATCAGGTGGATTGGCCTCGTATTTCATATGTGTTCTATATGTATCACATACAGTCTTCTACAGTTGCTTAAATAATTTTTAAACGACTTTTTTAAAAAACAACAGAGAGCAATTTTAGGGTTTCTAAATATCGTATTTTTCGGAGTTGTTTTCGTTTTCGTAATAGTTATAACATCGTCTTTAAATTTCTAGCTTGGCTCTGATACTACTGTTGGGATTCCTTAGCACCATGCCTAGGGTTTGCAATCATCACATATGCCACAATAAAAATTTTGGGGAGGTGCTAAGCAATCTAACCATGAATCGGACTAGAATTTTAGGGTAACAACAAAATAGTATCACATACTAGAGGTTAACTAACACTAAGAGATAAGTAATACAACCTTTGTAGACTTTCCTCCTTGACACCTTGGACATTTGAGAGTTTGAATCGGCTCGGTAGAAACCTTCCTAGTCCACGATGATCCACCCGAAGTCCCTTTACTCAAAGCTCCTTGCTTCACTTGATCAAGGATGAAGATGAAGCAAACACTTTACACTAATGCGCTAAAGTAGTATAGAATGGTGATGCGGTTTGTTTTCTCACTTCAAAACCCTTTCTTTTTATCTACCTCACTCAAAGGAAAAACTCAAGAGAGCATGAGAGATGAGGAGGAGGAAGATGGCAAGATTGAGCTCAAGTTTTTGTGATAATCTCAAAAATAAAAAGAGAATGGAAAATATATAAATGAAAGTCACACTCTCATCTAACCATGGTAACTAAATATCTAGATATTTATTTTAGAGTTTAAAGCAACTAAAGAAAGTTAACTCATAGTCAAAGCAAAGGTTAAATGAAGAAGTGTGTAGAATTATCAACCATGAATTAATTTTCTTTTTCTTTAACTCAAAAACAAATATATATATATATATATATATATATATATATATATATATATATATATATATATATATATATATATATATATATATATTAGTTCCATGTGAGTCTTGCATTGCCATCACAAGTGTATCAACAACCATGACACAATATATGTATGTATGTGTGCATTCACATCATCATGTGCATGAACATAAATATATGCATACATGTATGCGTACATCCAAAAGAAAAGGTTTAATAAAAAGTGAGATAAAAAGTCAATGTTAAATCAACACTTGATTTAACAAACCGGTCATATCACATACGACCCGAACAATAGTAAGCGCCCGATTAATATATGGTATCATATATACGCATCTAATCGAGCTCCCGTGCATATCTCATATGCACACCACACCGTTTCGCCTGAGCTAGGAAACTCATGTGTGGGACTCTAAGACTCGTCAATACTCCGGCAGTAGGTGATGATCACATCAAACACCCACAAGCCGCAAGCGGTCAGCTAAACGTAACGGCCACCCGGGTATTGAGCGAACAGAAGAAAAACAAGAGAAGCTGTCAAAAACTCCCATCGAGCCAACTGGAAACATTTACTGTACAGTCCGGTCTCTTCGTCAGATATATTGCATATCTAGTCTAGGGATGGTATCGATGACCTTAATAACTCAATAAGTCATGCCGGTGTATAGCTCATAACAGATCGAGAAACTACTGATAACACTTATCAGTAAATCTCAACAGCCCTGGCCAAGGACTTCCTGTTATAGCCAATCGAGTATAGCGCAATATCAACCCCCAATACCGGGAGAGACGAAACCCCTCCTATCGCTCATTGCCTCCATGTGCCTCGGGACTGTACCCAAAATCCACCTGTTTTCACGACTCAGTAGAGCCGTGGTTGGGTGGAGATCAAAGTACAGTGGGAGGACACACAAGACTCTATGACGATCTCGGGTCTACAGACTAACCTGTACCTGTGTCACCTGAGAACAGCTATCCGACGATAGATATAATATCACATAGGAGTTCTCAGCGAGTCCGTTCAGTGTACCCAGTCCCCAATGAGCACCCGTATACAATCTTTGGTGTCACCACACCAGATGTATATGGGATCATCCATTGCCCATCATATGGGACAAGAATGGTATACGCTAGTCTACTCTGGAATATCGATGCCCCGTCTCGATATACCTACGACTAGGAACAGTTCAAGGATATGCTCATAAATTACACATGTCCCATTAGTATGATCCGCATCATAGTCCCAGTAGTCAAGCAAATATCCTAAGGGCTTTATCAATATGTACCAAATGAGTAAGATGCATGATCAAATGAACATGTCAATATAAAATAAACCAGATAACATATTATCATGTCGAGCAAGAAAGTCATCTGTATACACACACACATGTCTAAGTATCCACTATATATATAATGGCCTCTAGGGCATACATATATCTAACAATCTTCCACTTGCACTAAGGCCAATTATTGGCGTATCTCATACCCGACATCTCAAAAAGTCGCTCATGTTGCGGCTGTAGAAGGGCCTTGGTGAGTGGATCCGCGGTGTTATTTTTTGTATCTACTCTCCGAATCTCGATCTCTTAGCGATCTACTATCTCCCTGATTAAATGATATCGCCTCAGGATGTGTCCGGACTTTTAATGGGACCTGGGTTCTTTAGCCAACGCCATAGCCCCATTATTATCACAATACAATGGTATTGGATCAACAATAGTTGGAACTACTCTTAGTTCCGCGACGAACTTCCTCATCCAGACGGCTTCCTTGGCAGCATCATTTGCAGCAATATACTCAGCTTCCATCGTGGAGACTGCAACGGTATCCTGTTTGGAACTTTTTCAACTAACCGTCCCTCCATTGAGGATAAATACAAACCCTGAGATAGATTTGCTGTCATCCTTATCACTTTGGAAGCTGGAATCGGTAAAAGGCTCCATTTGGAGATCCCCATTACCATACACCAAGAATAATTCTTTAGTCCTTCGCAAGTACTTAAGAATGTTCTTCACTGCTATCCAATGTTTCTCCCCTGGGTTGGATTGATACCTGCTTACTACAGCAAGTGCATAAGCTACATCAGGGCGAGTACATAACATCGCATGCATTATAGATCCTACGGCTGAAGCGTAGGGTATAATGCTCATGCGAGCTCTCTCTTCATCAGTCTTCGGACAGAAGTCCTTGGAGAGAGTGATTTCATAGCAAGCGGGCAAGGCACCACGCTTAGAATCTTCCATACTAAACCTTTTTAGGATGGTGTCAATGTACTTTGATTGGGACAATCCCAATAATCTCTTGGATCTATCTCTATACTCTTGGATCTATCTCTATAGATCCTAATGCCCAAAATGCAAGAGGCATCACCCAGGTCCTTCATGGTGAACCTTTATGATAAGAATAGTTTGACCGATTGTAGTATAGGATATCATTTCTTATCAAGAGAATGTCATCCACGTACAATACGAGGAATGTGACAGTACTTCTTACAATCTTCTTATAAATGCATGGTTCATCTATATTTTTGACAAAATCAAACTCTTTGATTGTATCATCAAAGCAGATGTTCCAGCTCCGTGATGCCTGCTTTAATCCATAAATGGATTTAAGCAACCTACATGCCTTTTCGCTGCTCCCACTGTCAATGAAGCCCTCTGGTTAATCCATAAAAACACATTTCTAAATCACCATTTAGAAATGCAGTTTTTACATCCATCTGCCAGATTTCATAATCGTAATGAGCAGAAATAACAAGTAGGATCCGAATGGATTTAAGCATTGCTACTGGAGAGAAAGTTTCATTATAGTCCAATCCTAGTCTTTGACCAAAACCTTTCGCTACAAGACTTGCTTTATAGGTCTCCACCTGTCCATCTACACCAATCTTTCTCTTAAAGAACCATTTGCAACCTACGGGTTTTATCCTAGGAGGTGCAACATCCAAAGTCCATACTTTGTTGGTGTACATGAACTCCATTTCGGATCTCATGGCATCCAACCACTTCACTGAGTCACCACTCGTGATAGCTTGCTGAAAACTAGTAGGGTCATCATCATCCATGATGCAATCTTCTCTATCACCATTAATGAGAAACCCATAGTATCTCTCCGGTGGGCGAGAAGTTCTACTAGATCTCCGGAGCGGCTGAGGTTCTTGAAGTTCTACTGCAACATCAGTTTCAACCAATTCGTCATGAGTAATTTGTGTCTCTAGAACCTCTTCTAGTTCTACCGCATTGCCATCAGTTCTATTTGTAAAAATTTTATTTTCTAAAAATGTGGTATGTTGAGAAACAAACACCTTTTGTTCCTCCTTGTGGTAGAATAGATATCCATATGAATGTTTTGGATATCCCACAAAGTTACACACGACCGATCGTGTCTCAGGTTTGTCTGGATTCTGACAAAAGCCGGACAACCCCATATCCTAACTCTTTTAAGAGATGGTCTCTTTCCACAACATATCTCATATGGAGTGGTACACACGGTCTTGGTTGGAACCCTGTTTAACAGATACATTGCTGTCTCCAATGCATGTCCCCAAAAGGAAAGCGGTAACTCAGCATCACTCATCATGGACCGTACCATATCTAATAGGGTACGATTCCTCTGTTCTGACACACTGTTGTGCTGTGGTGTGTAAGGGGGAGCGAGCTGAGAGAGAATCACATTCTCTTTTAAGAAGTCTGAAAACTCTGTACTCAAATACTCTCCACTTCGATCCGATCGAAGTTTCTTGATGTTCAAGTCTGTTTATTTTTCTACTTCAAGTTTATACTCCTTGAATTTATCGACAGCTTCGAATTTATGCTTTAATAATAACACGTCCGAATCTTGAGGAATCATCAGTAAAAGTAAAGAAGTATGAAAAACCGCCTCTAGCATGTGTAGACATTAGTCCGCATACATCACTATGTATGAGGCCTAAGAGTTCTACAGCTCTTTCTCCGTGTCCAGTAAACGGAGTTTTGGTCATTTTACCTTTGATACAGGACTGACAAGTTGCATAATATTTATATTCAAAAGGATTTAAATATCCATCTTTATGTAGCTTGTTTAGTCTCGTTTCATTAATATGACCAAGTCTACAATGCCAAAGAAAAGCTTCATTTATATCTGAAAATTTTCTTTTATTTGTATGTTGTATATTGAAAACCGTGTGTTGGTTTAGGACGTAAATACCATTATTTAGTGTACCATACCCAATCAACTGTTGATTCAAGTTAATGTTCATAACATTATTTTGCAACACAAAATGATATCCTTCATTGTCTAACAAAGAAACAAATATTATATTACATAGCATAATAGGTACATAATAACAAGGGTTCAAAACTAAAATACATCCCGAAGGCAACCCCAGATGATACTCTCCTACAGATATAATACATTGGAACCATTTCCAACGCGAAGAGTATGGTCACCAGTCTTCAAAACTCTACTGTTTTTCAATCCCTGCATACAATTGCATATGTGAGAACTAGAATCGGTATCTAATACCCAAGATGCAGAGTTTATAAAAAACCTGTTTTTAGTTACAAACACACCTAAAGCGGAAGCATCAGTATGCTTCTTCTTCTTGAGATCAACAAGATACAGAGCACAATTGCGTTTTCAGTGTCCTGACTTGTGGCAGAAAAAACATTCTCCTTTTCGACTCCCCGCGGCCCCGGATTTGTCTTTCCCCTTCGCCTTTACAACTCCACCTCTCGGTTTGGTGGGTTTCTTCTTCTTCTTTCCCTTGTCCTTGGCTTTTGGGATGAAAGAGAAAGATGGCCCAGCAAGCAGAGCGGGAGTTTTCGCTGTCTTAAGCGTGCTCTCTGCACTTCTCAACATATTGAGAAGTTCAGGCAGTGATTTCTCCAAATCATTCATATTTAAGTTCACTATGAATGGAGCAAAGGCAGGGAGGAGAGACTGTAGAACAATATCAGTATATTGCTCGTTATCCATCCCATATCCTCAAGTTCTTCTATAAGACCAATCATCTTCAAGACATGTTCACCTACTGATGTGCAAGGAGCCATCCGCATCTGAAACAACTTTCGAGATGCATCGTATCTTAAAGTCCGAGATTGCTCTCCATACAACTCCTTTGTATGAAGAAAGATAGATTGTACATCCATCTTCTCATACTGCTTCTGATGTATATTGTCCATAGAAGCAAGCGCGAGGCACTTGGCCGTGTCACAATCAATGTCCCATATTTTTCGGATCTCCTTATCCGAAACAGATGATTCAGGACCTGGGACGGGTGGGGCTTTGGTAGTGAGGACATATGATACTTTATCATATATGAGTTCAATGTTCAGGTTCCTCAGCCATTCTTTATTATTCGGTCCTGTTAGTTTGTTTTTCTCTAAAAGAAACTTAAGTCCCATCATCTGGTATCTGCCATTAGGAGAGAGAAAAGAATACACTCAGCGAAATGCTCTTGCAAAGATTTAGATTGGTTATTATCTTATCTAATCGATGTCTCCCGCTGCTTTTATCAAATTTTCTATCAAAAACCTCAAAAAGAAAACTAGCGAGGATTAATTACATTCTACAGTTTCGCTAACCGGTCAACCAGGCTAGTGTCGGTACTTTGAGGGAGGTTCCCCGTGCTTTCGCACGGACCTAATTAAAATAAACCTCGTTTTTCCAGAGGTCTAACCCCGTTGACACCTTTCTAGACACTTACTGAATTAGCTAATTGTAAAGTGCAAAACTCTCCTAGGAGTAACTCTTACTCACAGTGGGATCGGAATCCAACCATCATATAGAAGGTATGCAATCTCATTGCAAATATCATCTCTTGAAACTCTCGATATGGTCTTTATCTGTAACACCCGAGCCCAAGGCTACTAATTTCTGTTACTATTTGAGCGTAGTGTGGTACTCTTTTCACCTATCTTGCTTGATTGTTACTTACTGTAAAATTTTACCCGGCAAATTCATTTCTGCATATAACAATTTTTGGCATCTAAAGTAAAATTAAAAATATTCATCTTGGCCTACTTGACACCCCTAACCTTGCTGTAGCGTTCGTGCATCGTGTTCTCGTTCCGTTCAGTGAAACGGGTGAGTTTGGATGGCTACGTGCACATGCGTGTGTCCGTTTTGGGGGTATGCTTTTTGATCATAAAACACTTCATTTTAAAATTTGGATCCCGCTTAAAATTCTATTATTTCAATTTTAAATTTTTGGACCCAACTCGGGCACGATTTGAAAATGTTTTATTTTGCGCCAAAATCCCAAATTTTAATATTTTAAACCGGCATAGATTTTTTCCTTAACTATATATATATTACTGTTCACTTAAACTTATAAATCTTTATTTTAAAGATTTCCTAACCTCTAATCCCTTCACAACCAATCGGCTCCTTCTATTTGTTCCCGTGGGCCCCTCTCCCTATCTTTCTCTCTCTCCTCTCTCACTTCTCTCTCTTCTCTCTCTCTCTCTCATCTCTTTCTCTCTCTTCTATATTTATACGTCCTACCTCCCTCCTTTCTTTTTCAAAAAAAAAGAAGAACCCAACTTCGCGCTGCCCTAGCCATCGCTTCCCTCCTCGCTGCCACAGCCCAACGCCGACGACACCCTCGCCGGCCTCGTTGCCTCCTCATCCTCCCCTCACCAAGCCTCCTCCTTCTTCTCCCTTCTCCCTGTGCACCCCCGACCAGACCTGCAACCCCCTGCGCACCGTCGCACCGCCGTGCGTCGCCGCCGGTGACTTCGTCTCCGTTCTCCCTTGCCTCGTGCAACCCTCGGTGAGCGCTTTCTCTCTTTCTCCTCTCCTCCTCTTTCCTTTCCTCTTTCTTTCCCTTCTCTGTAAAAATTTCTTGAACTGCAGGTTTTGTCGCTGCCGTCGTAGGCCACCGTCGGAGCTCCGTCGACGAGGTCGACCATCATCCTCGTCCCACGGATCATCGTGAGCACCCCTTCTCTGATCCTAAATCCTTTCTTCGCTGTTTTTCTGTTCCTTTCTTGATCCCATGTCTTGACATTCACTGTTCATTCCTCGGCCGGAATCCGACGATACCGACGACGTGACCCGACGTTCCAGCGAGGTACCCCGACCCGTGTGGATCCATTGTTCGTCGTTTGGGTTCATTCCGTGAACCGTGCGCCCGTCGCGAGTTTTCCCCGCCGACATTCTACGTTCCGTTTTCCCGATTCGCGACCCATCGAGGCAAGTACCCCTTGCTACTGTAGGGTTCCTAGGCATACTAATGAGGTCTCACATGGCATCAACCATGCCAATTTCAAAAACTACAAGTGCCGAGAAACCCTAATACGGATTGTTAACTAGATTTTAGGCGAAACAAATACAAGTAAACGACTTTACTCTAAGTGAACGGAAATACAACCTTTGTAGATCCGGTCCTCCACCTCCATAGCTCCATGATGAAGTCTCCTCGCTGTCCAAATAGAATCCCGGGCTCTAGCGTCGGCTTCATCGGAAAAATGGGCGGGCTTGGTCGTCGGCTTCGATGCCAAAGATGATCTACGTCGAGGCATCACTAGATCAAGCTCCAACTTCACCAAGTCAAGAAACTTGTGAAAAAAACACCCTATACTACTTGGCAAGAGGTAGAGGATGAAGAAATAGGAAGTGGGTTCACTTTAGAATTGGATTTCTCACTCTTTTTCATCAATCACCATTGATGGTCAAGCTTTTTCTTCTTGTAAAGAAGAAGAAGAAGAAGATAATATTATGATAAGAATAAATGAAAATAGAAAAGAAAATCAATTCTTATCATAAGCAAACCATGGTTAGGTGCAGACAATGAACTAGGGTTAGTGAATGGTTAGGTTTATGACATGAAGACAAAATGGTCACTTTGGTCAAACCTTCATGAAGCTTCAACAAGCTTCATCTTTGAAAACAACCATTTTCTCTTATTCTTTTGTCAAAACAAAATAAATAAATGCATAAATGGATCAAATGAAACCCTAACCATCAACTAACCATGGTTTAATCATACACTTAACCAAGTTAGCATGTATCATCAAACATGATACAATCTAGTGCACAAAAGTATATCACATATACAACTTGTGCAAAGCAAGTGAGAAAATCCATTTAAAGTGAACCAATACTAGTTAATGCAAAGTAATATATCAAATATATAATTATGCATTCAATCATTAAATCAACACTTGATTTAACGATCCGGTCATATCGCATATAACCGACTAATATCTAATGTATCGTCTTATCGAATCAATCCTCGATTCGATAACTAGGTTATATCGCATACAACCATTCGATACATTCATCGCGAGAATAGAATACGGTATCATATACACACATTATTCTCGGTCCCGCACATATCTCATATGCGCTCCTATTTCGTTTCGCTTGAGCCAGGAAACCTCTGTGTAGGACTCTAAAGACTCGTCAATACGCCGGCAGCAGGTGATGATCATATCAAACACCCACAAACCGCAAACGGTCTGCTAAACGTAACGGCCACCCGGGTATTGAGCGATCAGAAGATCGACGAGCAAGCCCGCTCACACTCCTGTGAATCCAACCAGTAACACTTACCGTACAGTCCGGTCTGATCGTCTGATATGTCGCATATCTCGCCTAGGGGTGGTAAACGTCAGACCCCAATAGCTCGATAAGTCGTGTCGATATGAGGTCTATAAATAACAGTTCGAGAAACTACTGGTAACACTTACCAGTAAATCTCAGCAACCCTGGCCAGGGATTTCCGGTTATAGCCAATCGAACACAGCGCAACATCAACTCCCTATACCGGGAGAGACGAATCCCCTCCTATCGCTCATTGCCTCCATATGATTCGGGACTGTACCCAAAAGCCACCATTTTGCACGCCCTCTTGGACGTGGTAAGATGGAAATCAAAGCATAGTGGGAACCACACAAGACTCTATGACGATCTCGGGTCAACAGACTACTCTGTACCAGTGTCACCAGAGAACTGCCATCTGACGTAAGGTATAATACCATCTGGGAGTTCTCGGCGGTCCGTCCAGTGTACCCAGTCTCCACTGAGCACCCGTATATCATCTCTGATGTCAAACACCAATGGATATGGGATCATCCATCGCCCATCTGCATGGGTCAAGAAGGTATACGCTAGTCTACTCTGGTATATCGATGCCCCGTCTCGATACACCCACGACTAGGGACCTTGAAGGATGTACTTATGGACTACCCTGTCCCCACTAGTATGATCCGCATCATAGTCCAGGTAGTCAAGTACACATCCTAAGGGCTTTACCAACATGTAATAGAGAGACAATCAGTGTACACGTTAAGGTAAAGAGCTGTAGCGTCTTGAAAAGTCGTTTTGGTGTTTTCCTGAAATTCGGTGAAAATTCGGTATTTTTCCGAAAACCGTCTTTCTTGTTATTTTGCAGTTTAGGGCTAATTATACCTTAAATGGATAGGTAATTACTTTTTTTAGTAACTGATGAGTTAATTATGAAATTTTGGTCATTTAAAAATTTTTCCCTATTTTTCAATTTTTTAATATTATTTTAAGCCGGTAAGAAAATACATTAAATAAGCGATAAATACAAATTTTTCCGGGCTAATTTTAATCTCTAAAATTATGATAATTATATTCTAGTGATAACATGAATTTTTAGTAATTTATTTTGATTTTTAACAAATTTCTATGTTATGAAACGAATTTATTGAATTTTGAGCTAAAACTTGCAATTTTTGAGTTGTAGGGGGCCTTTTTGCATAAAATTTCTTTTGTAAAACCCCTCTCTCATTTCCCTCAGCCCTAGGACAGCCCAACCATGACCAAGTCCAGAAAATTCTGATCTCTTTTCTTTAGTTGTTTCTTGAGTTGAATTAAGGGGTTTTTTGGATTTATTTTAATTTATAATGGATAAAGTATGATACATTGACTTTGGAACTTGACCCTTGACCTTCCCACTCACCCCACACCCTCCCCCATACCTCCTACCTGGCCGAAACCTGCACCCCTCTTCCTCATCTCTTTTCTTTGCATTTTTCTTCAATTTCCTTCAAGAAAATACATCAAATCCATGAATTAATTCCAAAAATCCAAACAAAATCCTTATGCTATCATTATCCTTAGCCATTCTTGCTTGAATCTTGGAGCTAGGAAGCCATTCCTTGGAGCAAATTCTCTTGCTTGATCCATTGATCAAGAGGTATAATTCTCATCAAGTTGCTTTCTTTTGCTAAAAAATTCCTTTAATTGTATGGTTAGTGTTAAAAGTTAGCTTATTTCTAATCTAGTTTAAAAGAGTAGTTTGTTTAAATTAGGGTTTTGAAGCCATGATAATTAATTAAGTTGTTTATTAGTTAATCTAGTTGTTAGTGAACTAATCTATATGGTTACCTTGTTATGTAGTCTTTAATTATGCTAATTTAGGTAATTTTAGAAGTTGATTTTAGTTGTAAATTGTTGTTTCAAATTTTCAAGAGAAGGTTTTTGTATGGAATTGATATTTGAAACTTGATTAGTGAGTTGATTAAGTTTTAGAAAGCATTATTTAATTGATTTAAACCTAATTTGCTATCTAGTGTTTTGCTAACCTTAATCTAAGAGGTGAACTTGCTAATTGGGGTTGAAATTAGTGTTAATTAAGTTTTTCAAGTATGGTTTTTGATTTGCAATTGCTATTTATAAAAATCAAGAAAGGGTTTGGTTGTGGAATATAGGTTTTGGAGCATGATTAATGTGTTGTAATTAGTGGGTGTGGATTGCTTGTAGTGTGCTTGGGTGAGTATGCTTTATTGTAGTCGTTTTGTCGCAAATCGGCGATTTTTGCACCGATTTTTGGAATGTATATGCTTACTAGATTTTTATATAAATTATGAGATGGACTATTTTTGATATCTTGATGATTGTAATGGCTTGTCCTACGACTTTTAGGATGCGTGAGTGCGGTTTTTGGGTAGTCGGGTTTTAGTTTTGCCGGGTGACCCAAATCGGCGTTTTTGGCAGTTTTTGCGATTTTCGCGTGTGTTCCGCGCACTTTGTGCACGTTGTACCTAGCTAGCGAACTTTAGTAGTTTCGTTGGGGTTTGCGTCGTTCTTGATATGTAACCTTATAATTGGTAATGATGTAAATTCCAGGTTCGGTCGCGGAAACGTCAGACGCGGCGCGAAAGGGAAAGGCGGTGATTGGACACAGCTAGCCAGGGATCCCGGTGAGTAGATTTAACATCTACGGGGGACGATCGTTTGGATGGCGCAAGTCGCCCGATAGATTTAGTAAACTGAAAATAAAATAGTAAACTGGATAACCACTTGTGACATTAGAATAATAATACTGGCATGATAATTGCTGCAATTAGATCAATATGTTATACCCATATACGCAAACTCAATTGTAGGACACATGCACCATTACCAGGTTTTTATATGCAGCACGAGCACTATTCATGTTTACACACACACCCTGGTAATTGCCATGCCACCACACTAGATAACATTTAAATTTAAACCTTTTACTAATTGATACTTAAACTGGTGCTATTGCCTTTAATTCCTTAAAATGAAACCGTAGAATTGCTATTCATGTGCATGTACTTCATCATATTAATTGTTCATGCTTAATCCATTAATCACACATCGCAACTTGATTATTGATATCATATGCATTCATTATCACTGATATATGCACTTATGAGGATTTCTTGAGATTTTATGATATTGCTGGATTTCGGGGGAAAGCCGCAAAATTTCCAAACTTATGATATTTTTAAAACATGTAAATTGCGGTTTTCTAGTGATGTAAGTGTCGTCCACCATGAGTTTGCTGTGGCTTTGGAAATCTGTGTCGAGGAGTGGAGGAACCGGCACGGGTACATGGTGGACCCGGTAAGGTACCCCGGGGCAAGAGGAATGTGGTGATGACGTTGAGCCTGGCAGGGGACGGATTACCTACCGGTGACTGTTTGGGACGGCGGATATCCAGAGGATACCGACCGTGGCCGCTAGATGATGAGATATTGATATTTGAGATGGGTCAGCCGGACGGCTGAGGCCAGCGATACATTTATGAGATTTGAGACAGCTTTTGGGGTGTCGTTGCTGGACACCGGTTTTCGTCGATTCATTGACATTTGCTGGCATTCTAAAAGAGTTTCAAAAACAACATCTGATAAAATATTTTTATATATAAACCTATTGAGACCTCAGATATTCATGTTGCATACATATTCGTACACTGATGTTGTATACACACCTGCTAGTATATCCATATTGCATACATACTCGCCATTATGTCCTGCCTTACCTGTATATAGATGCTAGGATGCTTGTGTGCATGCATTCGATAGCCTGTGTAAATGTTATTTATTACTCACGAGTTGGCAACTCACCCCCGTTGTGCCATAGCCTGTTGCAGGTCCGCTCCGTCAGTTCAGTAGCGGCGGGTGCGCTTGCTTCTTTTGCCTCTTTTGCCTGGACTCGAGATTTGCTCATAGGTGGGTTATGTTAATATTTTTGTACCACCTTGTATATTCTTTGCATCTAGTGTACTCCATCTACTGTTTCTACCAGATTATTGTATATTGACCTAGAGATGAGACTGTGAGGTTTGTGGATTTTATGCTGTATTTTGGGGGTCGAGCTCACTTGAGCCGACATGCTACTTTTTCATGCTTCCTTATGCTTTATTATGATTATTATGCTTGCTGTCATTTACATTGCGTGGGATTTGTGACCGCCTTGTGGCGAAGAGCTAGCTCCCGCTTGGGGATGCCCTATTGTGTTGGATTCATGTATATTTTTGTTGTACCCATTTTGGGGGCCAGTATTTACAAAGGAGACTCTGCCGAAATTTTCGGAAAAATTAGTATTGTTTTTAAAAAGGGTTTTACATGACTTATTTGATAAACTTGCTTTCAAATGTTTGGGTTTTCTTCACTCTTTTGCTTAATTGGTTTTGTTTTCTGGGCTTTGGCTTACTTATTTTACGGACGCCTTTAGACGTTTCGTAAACTTAAGTGCCAGTCACGTTCCGTACCCTGCGGGTCGTGACAAGAGCAACCAGATAGCATACTATCATGTCGAGCAAGAAAGTCCTCCCTATATATGTCCCAGCATCCACTACAATATACATCCTATGTATAGCAATGGCCTCTAGGGCATACATATAACTAACAATCTCCCACTTGCACTAGGGCCATCTGATAGCAGTGGTTGTAGTATCTCATACTCAACCATCCCATAAAAGTCTCTCTCTGGGAAAAGGCCTTTGTGAGTGGATCCGCTGTGCTGTCCTCTGCGTCTACTCTCCTAACCTCGATCACCCTGGAGATCAACTATCTCCATGATCAGGTGATACTGCCTTAGAATATGTCTGGATCACTGATGGGACGGACGTTCCTTGGCATAAGCCACAACTCCATTGTCACACAATGGGAGGAACTAAGTTCATCTCATGAACAAATATACATCCAGACTGCCTCTTTGGTAGCATCTTAAGTAGCGATGTATCCAGCCTTTATCGTCTAGTTTGCCACGGTATCTAGCTTGGAACTCTTCCAACATACCGTCCCTTTACTGAGGGTAAAGACAATGTCTGTGACTGATTTTCAGTCGTCCTTATCACCCTGGAACCCTTCCAGTGATTCTCCCCAGGATCGATTGATACCATCTCACTACAACTAGTGAGAATCCTAACATCCAATTAGATCTATCTCATAGATCCAAAACCCAGGATTTAGGAGGTATCACTTTGATCCTATATGGAGAATCATTGTGATAAGCGGAGATTGACCGAGCGTAGCATAGGAAACTCCTTCCCTATCAAGAGTATGTCATCCACGTACTCTACGAGGATCATTACCATACTCCCTACTACCTTCTTGTATATACAAGGTTCATCTACCATTTTGATGAAGTCAAACTCTTTGACTACCACATCAAAACAGATGTTCCAACCCCGCGATGCCTGCTTTATCCTATAAAGCATCTTGCACACGTTTCCGCTGCTCCCACTGTCTACGAAGCCCTCTGGCTGTGTACTTATAGACGCTCTCTTCCAAAACATCATTTAGAAAAGCAGTCATGACACCCAACCACCAGATATCGTAGTCATGGTATGTAGCCGTGGTAAGTAGGATCTGGATGGATTTAAGCATAGATCCTTAGAAAAAGTTTCATCATGATCCACACCTGGTCAATGATGCAAACCTTTAACAAGTCTAGCTTTGAAAGTCTCAACTTTTCCATGTACACCAAGTAATCTTCTCAAGATATACTTGCTCCTGATGGGGATTTAACCCTTCAGATATAGCAACCAAAGTCCATACTATGTTGGTGTATAAGGATTCCATCTTAGATCGCTAAGCATCCAGCCATTCTTATAGAGTCCCACTCCTGATGGCCAGCTCGAAACTAGTTGGGTCATCATCTCATGATGCAATCCTCGCTCCCACTGTCATAGAGAAACCGAAGTATCTCTCAGGTGGGTGAGGAACCCTACTAGATCGGCGGAGAGGCTGAGGTTCGTTGGTAACTATTGAATCCTTTGGTTCTGTCAAATCATCAGCTGCAGTTTCGTATAGCTGGAACCTTTCCAGTTCTACATAATAGACCTTGCCTCGAGCTTGTCCGGATTATGCTTTTAG
This sequence comes from Agapanthus africanus, assembly GCA_030015575.1. Lineage (NCBI taxonomy): Eukaryota > Viridiplantae > Streptophyta > Magnoliopsida > Asparagales > Amaryllidaceae > Agapanthus > Agapanthus africanus. The sequence goes on along the minus strand of CM057350.1, from coordinate 51,250,043 downwards.
ACATAGCCCGGACAACCCCAAATCTTAACCAACTTAAGACATGGGCTCTTCCCTTTCCATATCACATATGAAGCGGTAGGCAACTGATTTGATTGGAACCCAATTCAATTGGTATGCAGCTTCTCAAGTGCATAACTCCCATAAGGAAATAGGAAACACAGTAGTACTTATCATAGAGCACACCATATCGCATAGGGTGCTATTGCTCCGCCCCGATATACCATCGTGCTATGGTGTATACGGAGGAGTAATGCTGAGAGAGAATCACATTCTCCTTTAGAATAGTCCAGGAATTCCGTGCTCAAGTATTCTCCTCCCTGATCACATCAAAGGATATAATACTTTTACCCGTATTGGTTCTCTACTTCTAAATCATATTCTATGAATATCTCAAAAGGTTCGGACTTGTGTTTCAACAGGAACATATGTCTGAATCTTGAGAGATGATCAGAGAATGTAATGAAGTAAAAAGAACCGGTCTTGGCATTTATAGACAGGGGATCTATATACATCAACATGTATCATCCCAAGAGTTTACCAACTCTTTCTCTGTTACCAATAAACAGAGCTGTGGTCATCTTATCTCTGTGACATGACTGGCAAGTTTCATAAGAAGTAAATTCAAACAGATTTAAATATGCATCTATGTGCAACTTCAGCTAGTCGGGTCACATTGATATGACCTAGTCTACAATACCTCAAGAAGGATTCGTTCATTTCTGAACTCTTCCTCTTGTGTGTGTTCTGTATACTAAAGAACTGTAGTTTGATTTAGAACATCAATGCTTTTAGATAACGTGCCTGAACCGATCAACTTTTGATATAGGAAATGTTCAAAACATTATCCAACTATACAAAATTTTATCATTTCTTTACTAATAAAGAGATTGATATGATTTTGTATATCAGGTTCGGTATCTAATAGCATTTATTCAGAATCAATGTATTTGTAATACAGGGCGACAGTGACCAACAGACTTGGCTGCAACACTTGTCCCGTTTTCTGTCTCATGAAACTTATCACCCGTTCTCAGTTCTCTACCTTTCTGTAGCCCTATGTAACAGATTACATATCTGGGATCCTGATCTGGTATCACATACCCAGGATGTAGAGGATACGGAGAAACAGTTCTTTGTAATGAACACACCCGAAGATGATGCATCAGCATGCACTCTCTTCGTTTGGGCGGCACGGGAATTCTGGTAATCCCCAATTTCCTGCTCTGTCTTATAACAATTATAAGTTGGAGCGGGACCAACGTTCCCCAGCTCAGTATAACAAGCGGGTTCGGTCAATATCCGTATTATTATCTTGATTAAGGCGTGATATGGTCGCTACCTGGAGAGAGAGAGAAGAAAACACTCAGCGTGCGCTCTTGCAAGATCAGATTGGTTATTATTTTATCTAATCAGGATGGCTCCCACTGCTTTTTATCAAATCTTTCTTCAAACCCTAAAAGGAAAGACTAGCCGGGATTAATTACACACTACAAGTTCGCCAATCTTTCAGCCAGGCCAGTGTCGGTATTTTGAGGGAGGTCCCCCGTGCTTTCGCACGAACCTAATTAATGTAAACCTCGTTTTCCCAGAGGCGTAACCTCGTTGACACCTTTCTAGACACCTACTTGATCGGCCAATTGTAATATGTAAAACTCTCCCAGGAGTAACTCTTACTCACAGCGGGTATCGGGATCCAACTATCTCATAGAAGGTATGCAATCTCATTGCAAATTTCAACACTTGAAATTCCCGATAATATTTTGCCCCTAGCGTCCTATGACCTTGACGGAGGTCAACAAACCATAGGCTACTAGTCAAGTTCAACCCGTTATTTCTTGATCGAATTAAACCCACCCGCACGACCCTTGACGGAGGTCAACAAGGCCGCACGACTACCCTAATCCAATCTGCATCATATGCATAAGCAGATAAATACTGGTTAGCTACCGCACACTACGCCTTGACGGAGATCAACAAACGTAGCACGAATACTAAATAGGACTTATCTGAAATGACGGAGGGCTACGACAGGTTTTTCTGAAAACCTATTGCGTAATGAACTCGATATCGTTGTAGAATCAAATGATTTTAAAATGGAGTGTTTTTGAGGCTTTTCTAGTTTTGCTAAAGGAGTCACTCCCGGTGAAGGGATCGTCGGTCCTTTCCTCGTCGAATGAGGTGCAGGATATATCATATATATCACTGTGCAAAGTAAAAACTCTTAAAAGCAATCAAAAGACAAACCGAGTGTGTAGCATCTGCCGGTTATTGCTAAAGGAGTCACTCCTGGTGAAGGGATCTCGGTCCTTTCCTCATCGAATAAGGTGCAGGATATATCACATATACCTCTGTGCAAAGCAAGAACTGTAGCTACCTGTTTTATTTTTGAAATTCGATTCTACAACATCTTTAGGTTTCTTTTACTTTCATTAATCACATTAATGAAGTCCCATCATTTAAAGTACCTAAACATCACAGATAAATACGACGTACACTTATGCCATCCGCATTCGCCTCGATGTCCCCTCGTGCACCGTTAGGTTAGGTAACTAACGGCAGAGCGGGGCAGGGCTAGCGCGGGTGTAAAACATAAGTAACGCCTATATAATATATCATATATACTATATACAGTATCCATCAGAGAACATCACATGATCACATCACAGATATCGCAGCAGAAGAAACATATGAAATATTGGATATACTAGGACGTCCGTGTTTTCAATACGAGCCAGTATAAAACACGGATTCCACGGTCGCGATGAATAGCCAAACCCATACCCCTAGACCCCTACGAGAGTGGCAAGCAACCCTACCAGTTCTAGAGTTAGGAGACCCGGACTCGACTCCTCGAGTTGGTCTCCCACTGACTCCAGAACCCGGTTACTTATGCTCCCCTCCTTGGGACTATCCTAGTGCGGAAAAGTAAATAATATACAAACGGTGACATCTTCCGCAACCTGGAAGTGCCCCAATAAAAGAATATTACATACAAGTTTTTTATATGAATGAAAATGAAAAACACTCATCTCACATAAAAACCCCCGGCTATTCAAACACGACGATCCAATATAACATATCCAGCAACACATAACATCACATGTCATCAACGTAAGTAAATATGCGCATCCCAATTATCGTTGACATATAGCAACGAAACCGGCGATATCACATATTACACTTACGGTCACAGAAAAGAAAGTGTAAAACTACAACAATTGGAATCCGCAACCTCCATAGACATCGCATGCCTAATCAAATGAATTCCTTAGACATCGCATGCCTAACAATTATAAACCCCGCATTTTAGTCTCATTATCGAAAACACTTTTCAATATCAAGTCGGGCAATTCAACAAGATTCCCGACATCCTGATCGAATGCTCGTCGCAAACTTTAGTAGACGGCCGCACCCTCGATACCGTCGACAAAGTGCACCAAGGCGGAACACCGCTGCCGCGAGCACCCGAACGAATGCTTTTGGCGACGGGGTTCTCCTACAGTCACTTGGTCGGGGCTATGGAGTGAGGCTGTCTATTAAGTTTACCCGGCGAGTATCCGCGTACGCTACGTGATTGCGACGGACTTTTGATCACATCAAAATTCCGTGGCAACCGATCAAGTGAGACTAAACTGCTATGTTTATAACATTCATTCAGTTATCTCATAACTACTTGTGAATTCCAATTATTGTATCACATTCCGGATAAACAGAAAATGTTAAACTTTCCGATTGAACAGTCGAACACCCAAGTTTTCCCGATACAGATCAACACATGAAATAAGTTTAAAAACATTCACTTCGTGCCTCAGTACCAACGGTCCAGCCGTAGAAGGGTCAAGCCAACGCCTCACATGTGGCACGCCGTACTGCCCCAAACCCGAAGGTTCAAAGGGCAGTTCAAGACGGTCACATAATCGAGTTAAGGTTTGTTGTCTTCTAGAGGGACCATCGCGTTACTTGCACTACTTAGAACGTCTTTAAACCTCGGAAAAATCCAACACTTGGAAATTTTCCGGCAGGAGAAAAGTTGGGTATTTATATCCGGTCGAACTTTTTAACATATTCAAAAATTATCCGGAAAAACACATAGACAAAATTAGAAAATCCGATCGAAACACCGAGTCCCCAAAACAACCCCAGAAAATTCAACTCTTGAATAAATATTAAAAATTCCCAGAAAACTCAACACCTGAAAACATGAATTACTGTGCAAAAATTAAACAGTGATCACATGTATTGGCCGCGGAACCGCCGCAGAAGCCAAGCTTCTGTCGCGGTTCCGCCGTACTATAGCATCGTAACTCGATAAATTTTGCATCGTAATTCTTAGTTTTTCCTGCTGAATATTTTAAGAATTTTTAATCTGGAAAAAACCCAGTTTTTGAAAAAAGTCCAGAGAGCATTTTCCGGGTTAGGTTTTGGTTCGATCGGACTTCTAACTCCGTCTACGCGTTGCCTAAGGCTCTAGCTAGGCTCTGATACCACTGTAGGGTTCCTAGGCATACTAATAAGGTCTCACATGGCATCAACCATGCCAATTTCAAAAACTACAAGTGCCGAGAAACCCTAATACGGATCGTTAACTAGATTTTAGGCGAAACAAATACAAGTAAACGACTTTACTCTAAGTGAACGGAAATACAACCTTTGTAGATCCGGTCCTCCACCTCCATAGCTCCATGATGAAGTCTCCTCGCTGTCCAAATAGAATCCCGGGCTCTAGCGTCGGCTTCATCGGAAAAATGGACGGGCTTGGTCGTCGGCTTCGATGCCGAAGATGATCTACGTCGAGGCATCACTAGATCAAGCTCCAACTTCACCAAGTCAAGAAACTTGTGAAGAAAATACCCTATACTACTTGGCAAGAGGTAGAGGATGAAGAAATAGGAAGTGGGTTCACTTTAGAATTGGATTTCTCACTCTTTTTCATCAATCACCATTGATGGTCAAGCTTTTTCTTCTTGTAAAGAAGAAGAAGAAGAAGATAATATTATGATAAGAATAAATGAAAATAGAAAAGAAAATCAATTCTTATCATAAGCAAACCATGGTTAGGTGTAGACAATGAACTAGGGTTAGTGAATGGTTAGGTTTATGACATGAAGACAAAATGGTCACTTTGGTCAAACCTTCATGAAGCTTCAACAAGCTTCATCTTTGAAAACAACCATTTTCTCTTATTCTTTTGTCAAAACAAAATAAATAAATGCATAAATGGATCAAATGAAACCCTAACCATCAACTAACCATGGTTTAATCATACACTTAACCAAGTTAGCATGTATCATCAAACATGATACAATCTAGTGCACAAAAGTATATCACATATACAACTTGTGCAAAGCAAGTGAGAAAATCCATTTAAAGTGAACCAATACTAGTTAATGCAAAGTAATATATCAAATATATAATTATGCATTCAATCATTAAATCAACACTTGATTTAACGATCCGGTCATATCGCATATAACCGACTAATATCTAATGTATCGTCTTATCGAATCAATCCTCGATTCGATAACTAGGTTATATCGCATACAACCATTCGATACATTCATCGCGAGAATAGAATACGGTATCACATACACGCATTATTCTCGGTCCCGCACATATCTCATATGCGCTCCTATTTCGTTTCGCTTGAGCCAGGAAACCTCTGTGTAGGACTCTAAAGACTCGTCAATACGCCGGCAGCAGGTGATGATCATATCAAACACCCACAAGCCGCAAGCGGTCTGCTAAACGTAATGGCCACCCGGGTATTGAGCGATCAGAAGATCGACGAGCAAGCCCGCTCACACTCCTGTGAATCCAACCAGTAACACTTACCGTACAGTCCGGTCTGATCGTCTGATATGTCGCATATCTCGCCTAGGGGTGGTAAACGTCAGACCCTAATAGCTCGATAAGTCGTGTCGATATGAGGTCTATAACAGTTCGAGAAACTACTGGTAACACTTACCAGTAAATCTCAGCAACCCTGGCCAGGGATTTCCGGTTATAGCCAATCGAACACAGCGCAACATCAACTCCCTATACCGGGAGAGACGAATCCCCTCCTATCGCTCATTGCCTCCATGTGATTCGGGACTGTACCCAAAAGCCACCGTTTTGCACGCCCTCTTGGACGTGGTAAGGTGGAAATCAAAGCACAGTGGGAACCACACAAGACTCTATGACGATCTCGGGTCAACAGACCACTCTGTACCAGTGTCACCAGAGAACTGCCATCTGACGTAAGGTATAATACCATCTGGGAGTTCTCGGCGAGTCCGTCCAGTGTACCCAGTCTCCACTGAGCACCCGTATATCATCTCTGATGTCAAACACCAATGGATATGGGATCATCCATCGCCCATCTGCATGGGTCAAGAAGGTATACGCTAGTCTACTCTGGTATATCGATGCCCCGTCTCGATACACCCACGACTAGGGACCTTGAAGGATGTACTTATGGACTACCCTGTCCCCACTAGTATGATCCGCATCATAGTCCAGGTAGTCAAGTACACATCCTAAGGGCTTTACCAACATGTAACAGAGAGACAATCAGTGTACACGTTAAGGTAAAGAGCAACCAGATAGCATACTATCATGTCGAGCAAGAAAGTCCTCCCTATATATGTCCCAGCATCCACTACAATATGCATCCTATGTATAGCAATGGCCTCTAGGGCATACATATAACTAACAGCTATATGCTATACAATATTTACATATTCATTAATAACACCCTAGACCTGCTATTTAACTTTCGTATCATAATTTCCCATTTTATGTCAATATTGTTATACAACATTTTATCTTTCAAACTTGGAACTTATAGAAATATATCATTGTATCCATGAAGTCTTAAACTTGTTAACATGATTAAATGGCTATAAATTGTCTTACTGCATTCTTATAATGTTGAAATCATATCTGTGACACGACTGACAACTGTACTGCTAATTCAGTGAATCTGCCTATTGCTTACCTCATTGATTATTTCATGGTGTTAATGCCCATGCTTGATTATATAACTGATTGTGAGTACACCTATGATATCGCTTGCTTCTTGAACTGTCTTGCTACCTACACTTTGATCGACCCGACATGGTACCGTATACTGCTTGACTTGACATGATGTACCATGACCTGATCCGTTACCTGATCTTGTGTCTAATGCCAACAAACCTGACATGTAGTCCTCATGGACCGTTCCTGTTGTCTATTCAGACAAACCTGTTTACCTGATCCTGTGTTGGCATTAGTTTCTTGATTTCGGGATACCTGACTTGACATACACATATAACTTGGGGGTATGGGGAAATCAAAGGTGAAGCCTGACTTGTAACTCGACAGTTCACTACCTGTCTTGAGTGTACACATTCCTGTCTTGTGCCTAGCGGCATGTCTCGGTTTCGGCCGAGAATATTGTGGCCGTGGTCCGGGTATATACGGGATACTATCGAGTGTACACATTCCTGTCTTGTGCCTAGCGGCATGTCTCGGCTGCAGCCGAGAATATTGTGGCCGTGGTCCCGGGTATGCACGGGATACTATTGAGTTACATCGATGATTCATCAATTTGGTTTCAAAGACTTTAGAATAGAAAACCTGATAGAACAGTTTAGTTTACCCACTGCACATTACCCTGCACTGCTCTGATTCATATTATTGTTACCCTTGCTTTATTCATGTTTACATTCGCATTGCCTGTTTATTATGTTATTACTTGATGTTTTGACGCGCTGACGTCTGGGTTTTGCATGGCCCAGATTCTGTACCGCTGTCGCAGTCCGAGCAGGAGTACTTCAGCCGACAGGCTGAGCTGTGAGTGTTAGCAGTAGTTAGCTTTTCTTTCCTACACTTTATTCCTGATGTGAGCCCGCATTATGGGACATACATTCTAGTTATTTGTATTGGATCTTTCGCTTCCGCATTTATTTATTATTGACTCATGTTATCTTGGATTATGGACATGTTTAGATAGTTTTATTTCGTTCTTGATATCTCTACAGCCGTAATGTGACTGTGGATGGATACTTCCTACCCACAGGTAGCATGGTTGGCTATGTCACGTGTCCATTTTAGCGTACTCTGGGAAGCGGGGCGTGACATTACCCCTAGCTACATATAACCTTGGCTATGGTCAACATATCATAAGCACTAGTCAAGTTCTACCCGTCATTTCGTGATTAACTAGACCCACCCATATGACCCTTGACTATGATCAACATAATCATATGAATGTCCTAACTCATCGCATCATATGCTTTATAGGAAGACATCACTTAGCTATCGTACACTATGCCTTGACTATGATCAACATACGTAGCACGAATACTAAAGTACTCTGCTTCCTAAAATGACGGAGGGTTGCGGATGGTTTTTATGAAAACCTTTAAAGCTTTGAACTTGATCTCGTTGTAGAATCTAAATATTTAGAAAAGGAGTGACTTAAGCTCCGCATCTTTTGAAACTTGCATTTTTCATGAAAAAGGTCGAGTGTGTTTCAAATCCGATTCTACAACATCTTTAGGTTTCTTTTTCTTTACATTAATCTTATTAATGTAGTCCCATCATTTAAGTTCCTAAGAAATCACAGAAAAGAAACGAAAATAGAACACACAATTATGCCATCCGCATTTGCAACAGTGTCCCGTTATGCGCCGTTAGATTACTTAACTAACGGCATAGCGGGGCGGGAGTAGCGCAGATGTAAAACATAAGCAACGTTTATTATATATCATATATATAATAATATTCTATTCGTCTCAGATATTAAGTAATCTCATCACAGAATATCAACAGCAGAAGCATATATGAAAATATAGGTTATCTAGAAGGTCCGTATTTTGTATTTAGCCAACAATAGAAAATACAGATTCCACGGTCGCGATGAATAGCCATTCCCACACCCCTAGACCCCTACGAGAGCGGCAAGTGACCCTACCAATTCTAGAGTTTAGGAGACCCGGTCTCGACTCCTCGAGATGGCTTCCCATTGAACCCTAGAACCCGGTCACTTGTTCTCCCCTCCTTAAGTCTATCCTAATGCGGAAAAGTAAATAATATACAATAATGGTGACATCGCCCTCAACCCGGAAGTGCCCCAAATAAAAGAATATTACATACAATTAATTTTTACATGCATGAAAATAAAAACTCTCATCTCACATAAAATCCCCGGCTATTCAATTACGACGATCCTGCACATCATATCTTAGCAACACATAACATCACATATCATCAACATAAGTAAGTATGCGTACCCCGATTGTTGTTGATGTATAGTAACGAAACCTGCGATACACCACATACTACACTTACGGTCGCATAAAAGAAAGTAAAAAACAACAACAATTGCAATTATCACATATATCTAGACGATGTTAAACGTTTCGATCGAATTAACAAACACCCACAAATTACCCCGGGAGCTCAACACTTGAGCAAAGTTAAAATACCCAAAAACGTGTCACAGTGTCTATGGACCGGCCGTAGAAGGGTCAACCCTTGCCTCACCTATGACGCCACAGGACTACGACAAACCCTAAGGTTTGGCCGCGGTTCCATGGTCATAAAGTTGAGTTAGGGTTACGTTCTTCTATAGGGTCCATAGGGATACTTGTACGATCTTCCGAATATGTTCAACTTGGGAAATTCCAACACTTGAAAATTTCCAACGAGGGGCTTGATGTGGGGTTTGAAGTTCGTTCGAACCGTTAAACATTGTCTAGGTTACCATTACAGTGTTAAAATATACGACTACGAAACACTACGAATTAGCCCCTAATCAAAATAAACATCACATGCAATTTTGGGCTAAACAAACAATTCCTGAAACCCTAAAACCTACAGAACATAGCACATGTGAAAAACGAGGCGAATCTGGGCATATTTGGCCGGCCTGCTCGGTTTTATAGGGCTTGTCACCGGTTGAAATCCGGTGGATTGGCCTCGTATTTCACATGTGTTCTATATGTATCACATATAGTTTTCTGCAGTTGCTTAAATAATTTTTAAACGACTTTTTTAAAAAACAACAGAGAGCAATTTTAGGGTTTCTAAATATCGTATTTTTCGGAGTTGTTTTCGTTTTCGTAATATAACATCATCTCTAAATTTCTAGCTTGGCTCTGATACCACTGTTGGGATTCCTTAGCACCATGTCTAGGGTTTGCAAGTATCACGTATGCCACAATAAAAATTTTGGGTAGGTGCTAAGCAATCTAACCATGAATCGGACTAGAATTTTAGGGTAACAACAAAATAGTATTACATACTAGAGGTTAACTAACACTAAGAGATAAGTAATACAACCTTTGTAGACTTGCTTCCTTGACTCCTTGGACCTTTGAAAGTTTGAATCGGCTCGCTAGAAACCTTCCTAGTCCACGATGATGCACCCGAAATCCCTTTGCTCAAAGCTCCTTGCTTTACTTGATCAATGATGAAGATGAAGCAAACCCTTTACACTAATGGGCTACAGTAGTGTAGAATGATGATGTGGTTTGTTGTCTCACTTTAAAATCCTTTCTTTTTATCTACCTCACTCAAAGGAAAAACTCAAGAGAGCATGAGAGATGAGGAAGAAAAATATGGCATGCTTGAGCTCAAGTTTTTATGATAATCTCAAAAATAAAAAGAGAATAGAAAATATATAAATGAAAGTCACACTCTCATCTAACCATGGTAACTAAATATCTAGATATTTATTTTAGAGTTTAAAGCAACTAAAAAAAGTTAACTCATGGTCAAAGCAAAGGTTAAATGAAGAAGTGTGTAGAATTATCAACCATGAATTAATTTTCTTTTTCTTTAACTCAAAAACATATATATATATATATATATATATATATATATATATATATATATATATATATATATATATTAGTTACATGTGAGTCTTGCATTGCCATCACAAGTGTATCAACAACCATGACACAATGTATGTATGTATGTGTGCATTCATATCATCATGTGCATGAACATAAATATATGCATACATCCAAAAGAAAAAGGTTTAATAAAAATTGAGATAAAATAATGTTAAATCAACACTTGATTTAACAAACCAGTCATATCACATATGACCCGAACAATAGTAAATGCCCGCTTAATATACGGTATTATATACACGTATCTAATTAAGCTCCCGCGCATATCTCATATGCACACCACATCGTTTCGCCTGAGCTAGGAAACTCCTGTGTGGGACTCTAAGACTCGTCAATACTCCGGCAGTAGGTGATGATCACATCAAACACCCACAAGCCGCAAGTGGTCAGCTAAACGTAATGGCCACCCGGGTATTGAGCGATCAGAAGAAAAACAAGCGAAGCAGTCAAAAACTCCCGTCGAGTCAACTGACAACACTTACCGTACAGTCCGGTCTCTTCGTCAGATATGTTGCATATCTAGTCTAAGGGTGGTATCGTCGACCCCAATAACTCAATAAGTCATGCCGGTGTATGGCTCATAACACATCGAGAAACTACTGATTACACTTATCCGTAAATCTCAGCAGCCCTGGTTAGGGACTTCCTGTTATAGCTAATCGAGAATAGCGCAACATCAACCCCTAATACCGGGAGAGACGAAACCCTCCTATCGCTCATTGCCTCCATGTGCCTCGGGACTGTACCCAAAATCCACCTGTTTGCACGACTTAGTAGAGCCGTGGTAGGGTGGAGATCAAAGTACAGTGGGAGGAAACACAAGACTCTATGATGATCTCGGATCTACAGACTAACCTGTATCCGTGTCACCTGAGAACTGCTATCCGACGATAGATATAATACCACATAGGAGTTCTCGGCGAGTCCGTTCAGTGTATCCATTCTCCACTGAGCACCCGTATACAATCTTTGGTATCACCACACCAGATGGATATGGGATCATCCATTGCCCATCATATGAGACAAAAATGGTATACACTAGTCTACTCTGGAATATCGATACCCCGTCTCGATATACCCACGACTAGGAACAGTTCAAGGATATGCTCATAAACTACACGTGTCCCACTAGTATGATCCGCATCATAGTCTCAATAGTCAAGCAAATATCTTAATGGCTTTATTAACATGTACCAAATGAGTAAGATGCATGATCAAATGAATATGTCAAGATAAAGTAAACTAGATAGCATACTATCATGTCGAGAAAGAAAGTCATCTGTATATATATATACATGTCCAAGCATCCACTATACATATAATGGCCTCTAGGGCATACATATATCCAACATAAGAATCGTTTCTAGGTCTTTGCTGAAAAGTAGCATTAATTTATTCTTGACCTTGAAACGGTGGAATTAAAGGACATTCTTCCGTTAAGTGTGATGGGTCAGAACAGCAACCACACACGGTTTTGAGAAGCGTAACCTGGTTTAGGGAGGCTGAAGAGACTTTGGTTTTTATAGCTTCGAGTTTCTTTTGCATCGCGGCCATTTCGGATTTCACTGTGATGGAAACGTCGAGCTGGTGGATACCTCCCCTAGAAGATATTGGTCTAATGCTTTCCCACTGCAAAGTTTGTTCGGCGAGATCTTCCAGAAATTGCCAAGCTTCACCATCGTCTTTAGACATGAAATGGTATTGACAAATGGTTTCAAACATCTGTTTTGTGGCAGGATTAATACCCTCATATATAATTCGACAAAGTTGCTATTTATCAATTCCGTGATGGGGGCATTATAAAAGAAGATCTTTGAACCGTTCAAAGTATTTCCAGAATGGTTCGTTAGGAAGTTGGGTAAACTGGTTAATCTCGCTTCGAACACGGGCAGTCTTGTGATTGGGATAAAATTTCTTAGGGAATGCTATAACGAATTCATCCTATTTTGCAATAGAATGTGCGGCAGTGATATAAAATCATTTTTCTTCTAGGTCGCATAAGGTAAAAGGGAGAAGACGTAATCTCATAGCATCCATAGAAAGTTGTGTAGTGCCTATTATTGCATATACGTTTTCGAATTTAGCAATAAAAACGTATGCGTTTTCGGATTCAATCCCGTGAAATTTGGGCAACAAGTTGATGAAGTGGGATTTAATTTCGAAATTATCCCCATTGGCCGGTGGAATAGATAGACAAGTATGAGGGGTACCGCGTATCATGTAGCATCTTTCTTGGAGAGAGATACGCGGTGGATTCTGCACACCTACGAATGGTGGCAAGGATGTGTTGGTAAAATCTAATGGAGAATCGTCCATCTCGGTCGATGTGGTGGGTGGAGGGGAAAAAGAAGATGAAGAAATTCCGACTTCAGAGTCGATTGCAGAAACGCGGACAAGACGGGTACTAGAATCCCGTGTCCATCCGATCATGCACTAAGTGGGTTTAGCGCATGTGGCAGCGTGTATGAGAACGATTTTAAAAAGTTTGTTTTAAAAAAGTATCGGACGTGAGGCTTGACTCGACAAATCACAAAAATGCACAATCAACCCTAGAACTACGGTCACCTAGGTCAAGCACTAGACCGCTCATAGACTTCAAAAGGAAAAATCGCAGGATCAATCCTCCACCACCTCTTTAACGCTTCTGTGGCCAGGTAAGTGCCAGATAAGTGGGAGCTATCCACTATACAAATCACCGAAAATAGCTGGCCTAATTAAGTAACCACTTTCCTTAGTCACACTTTCCTAGACAACACAAGAGAAATGCGGATAAGCGAAAGATTACCCACGACCCTCCTCTATCTTAATTGAGTGCGACGGTCCTTAGAGTTTTAGTCTAGATATTTTTTAATTAATGTAGGGTTATGCAGATACTCGTTTTGTGATTTGTGGGGCCTAGGAAGGATGATGAAATCCCCACCTAATCTGAATTTTGGTCTTGCCCCTTAAAATCCGGTTAAAAGTATGCAAAAATAAACCAATAACATAATACGCAAAAGATTTTTGAGCGGCGATATTTTGCAAAGAATCCTGCAGAAAAATCAAATTATTGGATTTTTAGAAGAGAGAGAAAAATCAGGAAAATATACCAGAGGAGTTTGGCGCTCCAATTCCTCTACTCCGCCGCCCTTCCGCCGCCAAAGCCAAGTTTAGGCCGCGGTTCTGCCGCAATAGGGAGAGATCTGTTGCTTAGTTTTCTTCAGTTGCCTCCTAAGCTCCTCTGGGCTTTGCTTGATATCTCGGAATCTCTGTTTCCTCAATCCAGTGACTATAGATCCCCTTGCAAAATTCGCAAAATAATCGTTAAATACACAATATGTGGTTTTGTTTTATTTTTATGATATGGATCAGATAAGAATTTAACCCGAATAGCAAGAAAAAAAATTTACGCACATATCCCCGCCAACGGCGCCATTTGATTGGTATGAAAAAGTGTTTGTAGTTACCGCAATCGACACGACGTCACGTGTAGCTAGCTGTGGTGAGAACGGGTTGTCCGCAGGGATGCGTGAAACTTTTAATCTTACTTTAAATGAGTTGATTAGAAATATGGGAGATTGGTTGTAGTTACGGATATACTACGGATGTAAGTTATATAAAGAAGAGCCTTATAGGGTTCATAGAATTTGGTAGTAATGGATGATTAACTAAAAATTACTCCTTTTATCTTTTAATAGATTTAAAACTAGATCGATAGTGATGTATGTAGATTAGGATTTTTGGAGGGAATAAAGTTCCCACTCTTAATCCTTATCCTTGCATGGATCTCCATTCATGTGTAGCCTTTACAAAAACAATAGTTAATCTAATCTCAAATCGCGGTCGAGACTATCAACGAATTGATAGCGCGTCTGATTAGGATGTTAACAATTCTTTTGCTAAAGTTTATAAATTTTATAAGATGTAAAAGAAGTTATAATATTTTATCATCCATTAATCTACCCTAATTCTACGAACCCTAGCAAGCGCAGAATTACTCATGCATATTTGAGAAGAAGAAGAAATGATAGAGATGGAAATCATAATGCAGAATTTAAATGCAGAAAATAAACGCGAAATAATTAAGCAAATGATCTACCTTTATTAATCAACGTTACAAGTACAAAATCCTTCGAATTTAGATTACAAGAAGAAGTTGCTCTCGATCTCTGCCTTGTATGAAGTAGATGCTCCGTCGATATTCACGTCGCTCTATCACGTCTGTTCCCCCAATCAGAGCAAGGCTCTGTTTGAATTTTAAAATTCAAATCTTTGAAGCAGCGCTTCAAATTCCGTGCGTTGCGCGCAATGCGCCACGTGTCAAAAGTTGACACGCCAGCACAACGCCCAAGGCAGTGCGTCCAATCAGAGCAAGGCTCTTTAAAAAACAAAAGCAACGCTCAGTTGCGCAAGCGCTGCGCTGCGTGACACGTGTCTGCGCAGTTGCGCAAACACTGTTGCGCAAGCGCACCGCTGCACGCCATGTGTCTGCGCAGCTGCGCAAGCGCACCGCTGCGCGACACGTGTCTGCGCAAGCGCAGCTGCGCAAGCGCTTCACTGCGCGACACGTGTCACGCACTGGGGATTCTTGCGCAAAACAGAATAAATCTTGTTAAAACAAGAAGATTTTCTTGTATAAGGCAGGGGCCTTTGGATCAAAGATCCAACGGTGGGGAAAATTCCCCAAATCACTCAGAAAAATATCTATGTAACAAATTTAACTAATTAATGGGCACTATAAAAAGGACCCCAGACCTTAATTCAGAAGAAGGAAGATCTTGTTAAGAAAAGAAAAAAGAGAGAAGAGAACTCTTGAGAACTCTTGAAGAATACAAAAAAAAAGGTAAAACCTTTAAAAGAAGAGAAAATTCTCTTAGAAACAGATTATTGATCTAAGAACAAGATCATAGATCTTCAACAACAAATAAATAAGTAAATAAATAAAATAAATAAAAAATAAATAGTGCCTTGCATTTGTTATGAACCCTTGATTCTATGGGATAAAGAAAAACAAGAAAAGAAAAACTTGTTTTTTCTTTGATCTAAATTTAGATCAGAAGATTAAAAAGTGCCTTGCACTTCTGTTCTTGAATCTAAAAAAAAAAGATTCTTAGTGCTCTGCACAAATGCAATGCATTACTTGAAGGGCCAGGCCCAAATCAGAAAGACCTAACAGGCCAAAATAAATTGCAAAGCAATAAAGGGCAGAGCCCAAATGAAATTGATGCTCTGCATCATTATAAAGGGCAGGGCCCAAAACAAAATTGATGCTCTGCATCCTTCCTGGGCAAGGCCCAAATAAAAATAAAAAGAAATGCTCTGCAAAAGCAGATAAAACGTTGGATATTCTCAACTGGACTTAGCCCAATTTTGGCCATAAGTCCTTAAATTAAATTGACTGAGCAAAATTGCTTTACTAAATCAATTTACAATCGGTCCGAGGGTACATCTCCGAACTCCTTTGACATCCGTCGTTGTAATTCCTCAACGACGTCAAAGAGGTGACGGGTCCCAACGACCACACATCAATGTGGACTGCGGGGTCCTTAAACTCGTGGACCGAAACGTCCTTAAACTAATATTGGACCGAAACGTCCCTAAACTAACGGTGGACCACCACGTCCCTAAACTGGAATATGGACCACCACGTCCCTAAACTGGAACAATGGAGCCTCCTAATGCTCTTTTGCCGGATCTAAACGGTCTTGTTTAAGTTGATCTTAGCCCCAAATACGGCTAACGTATCCTTAAACACTCAAATGAACGATAAAATTCCAAATCGACCTTGGTTCAAGGGTACATCTCCGAACTCCTCTGACATCTGTCGTTGTAATCCTTCAACGACGTCAGAGAGGCGACGAGTCCCGACGGCCATATATTAAATGGATCACCCCGTTAAGTTGATCTTAGTCTCAAACAGGACTAACGTATCCTTGACGAACGTTTAAGTTGATCTTAGCCGCAACGCGACTAATGCATCCTTAAACTAAAAACACCAAACCCAAATCTAAGTAAATACGGATTTGGACTAGTCCACGTCCTACGGGCGACGGTATTACTCAGTCTCCGTATACAATCCACGGGCAACCACAAACAAAACAAACACCCATGACACGAAGTGAAATTCTGGAGAAGGAGAAAGTTGTTACCGCGAAGCGGTAGCGTAATTAACTGCAGGGGCTTGCGCCTGCAGGGAAGAGCGTCCCCACGATCAAAAACCCCTCTAGCGAGGGGGAATCTGACGAAGTCTGCTACATCGGCCGCATCCGTCTAAACCTCCGATACACGGTGCCATAAATCAACTTGGCATCTTCGGAGAGGTGGACGGATAAAACCAAATAGCATCTGCTCCGAATCCCAGCGTTAGGACACTTCGCGGTCCTGTGCGCCGTCCTTCGGAGGGGAACAGATTCTGGCACGCCCGGTGGGACCTTTTCCTCTTTCCACTCCACACTTCGTGTGTCGTCTTCGCGAACCAATCGCGGTTCGTTAAAAATGGTTGCCTGTGGATTTCAAGTTTACTAAGATTTGGTCTCTCATTTGGTGCAGAAAAGAAAACAAGCATCGATGGCCTCAACCTGTTCAAAGTGCTCCAACTGTGGTTGCAGCTCGCGTCCGGCCTCAACTGGGGGCATAACCTACAGGCCCCAAGCGGCTTCTTTGTTCACCATGCCAGTGGAACAGGTAACTCAAGCCACCACTGGGCTCTTCTTCGGGACCATGCTCCCGCCAATGAGCTTTAGCACTCCTATGCCCGGACAAGAAGCTCCTAAGAAGTCGGTCTTCGATCGACTTTCAATTACTGCGGCCCCTGTCGACGGATCGCCCGCTACCAAACCGACAGCCTCTGTTTTCACCAGGCTATATCTGAACTCTAAAATGGCTGTCCAAAGGAAGGCAATAACTGCTGCCCCAGAAGTCGTCAAGGCGGCTTCCCCTATCAAAGAGTCAGTCTTTTCAAGACTGACGATTCCTGCTCCTGCATCTGCTCAGGGATCCGTCTTCGGCAGGTTGAATATCACCCCTCAGAAGACAACCTCAGTCTTTAAGAGATTAACACCGGTGGCGCCTCATTCAGACATGGGGCAAAAAGAAACTATCTCAATCTCTGAGCCAATCCCAACGGCTCGCCGTGCTCGACGTCGCCATTGGCAACGAGTGAGGAAGGCAGGTGGCAACTCTCCCTCAGGGCTAACTCCACCGGCTCCAGTGGTGGAAGTCAACGCTGCTATCCCAACCGGGAACAGCTTTGAACTGCTGAGGAGGGTACGGAAGAACTCTCCAACGGCTACACTGAAGAGATCTCCTCCACCTGCGGAGAGAGTTTCAGAAACGAAGCAAGAACAACCCCCTCAACGGCTGTCCTCAAAAATATATAAAGTTTGGAGGAGGGTTCAAGACTCCGTGATTGACCCAGGTCACTCTCGTCACCAGAAAAAGGCGAAGGTGGAAAAAGACAAGGACCGTCCCATTAAACAACGGGGGACAGCAGCCGTTAGGATGCCCACTTCAACGGTTCCTTCAACCTCAACGGCCCACAAAAGAAGGAGGCCAGAGAAAACTCCCGCGTCAGTGGCAAAAGTTAAAAATGGAGAACCCAAACGCCCTAAGTCAGGGGGCATGATAGTTCATACAGTTTATGTAGCATCGGGATAGGAGGATAGCCGCATATCAACAGGTCATAGACCGCACACGAGGTCAGTGACCAAGGCTCAGGAGCAGCAGCAGAAGCTCCAAGAGATGATAAACGCTATGGCCGCACTTACAGAGCCAAAAGAAACCCCTGAAACATCCTCGGACGAGCGTCAAGAACAAGAAACGGACGCTGAATTCCTTCGTCGCGTACTAGAGAAGAAGGATAAAGAGGCTGCGGAGCAGGCAGCTAACATAAAGAAGATGGCCCTCCTGTTCCAGGATATGGTGGGTATGATGATTCAACAAGATCCACCTGCTGAAGATCCTCCAATCATTCTTGAAGACGATAGGGGAGAGACGTCGAATCCTCCATCAGTTTTGTCCGCAGCTAAAGAGGATACAATCTCCAAAGCTGATTTGGATGAACATCGCCCAGCAAATAAGGGTTCATCATGCAACTGAAACAGCCGGCCAGGTCATGAAAACGGGGAGACCATATCCGAGTTGGTACGATCAAATCAAATACCCGCCAGGTTATACGATTCCCAAGTTCCATGTCTACAAGGGGACGGGCAATCCTCACCAGCATGTTGCCCAGTTCAGGGCACTCTGCGGCAATACCGGTGGAGATGACAAGCTTTTACTTCGCCAGTTTTTTGGAAGCTTATCGGATACGGCGTTCGAATGGTACTCTGAGCTCCCGAACGACTCTATTAAAACCTTCGCGGAGATGGAGCTGTTGTTTACTCAGCGTTTTGCAAGCGCTAGTGAACGTACCGCGATGACAGCACTGATTAACGCCAGGGTAAGACCCGGCGAGACGTGGGTTCAGTACGCTATACGATGGCGGAACTTATGGTCAAAGTGTCAGCAGCGCATTGAAGAAGCTCCCGCGGTAGGTATGTTTATGGGAACCCTCGATCCACAAGCAACCATCTCGCAATTTATGATGTTCTTCAAGCCGACAACCTTCCAGGCTTTCATTGACAAACTAGCGCAGATGGACCAGATGGGCCATAAACCTCCTCTCCCAAAGCCGGTTGTGCGTCAGTAGACCAATTTATCTAATCTGGAAACCTCCCACTGTACCTCAAATTCTCCTCCAAACCTGAAAGAAGAATTAGTCGGGATTAGCCGAGGAGTATACCAACTCATCAGTGGGAATCGGGATCCAACTATCATCGCATGATAACGTGACGGAATCCGCTCACGTCATCACACTCCAGAAGGTATGCGCATATCTGGCAAGTTTCAGTTCTTTTGAAACTCCCGATGTGATTTCTGCCCCATGCTCTTATGACCTTGGCGAAGGTCAACAAATCATAAGTCACATGTCAAGTTCTACCCGTCATTATCCAGGTTAATTTGAATCCACCCGTACAAGCCCTTGACGAAGGCCAACAAGGCTATACGACTGTCCCAAACCAACGCATCTATCTATGCAGCAGAAAGATAACAAGCAGCTACCATACACTATGCCTTGACGAAGGTCAACAAACACAGCATGAATACTACGTGCTACCCATCTGAAACGACGGAGGGCTACGAATGGTTTCTGGCGAAAACCTTTAACGTAATGAACTTGATATCGTTGAAGGAACGGATAGCTTTTTGAAAATATAGTGACGAAAACCGTTGCTAAAGAGGTCACTCCCGGTGAAGGGATCTCGGCTCTTTCCCCGTAGAATGAGGTGCAGGATATTCCAACTGAATACCACGATGCAAAGCAAAAGTAATCGGCTATAGTGAAGTCATTGCCTTGACGCAAAACTTTTGTCCAAGGGGTCACTCCCGGTGAAGGGATCTCGGCCCTTGCCTCGTCGACTGAGGAGCAGGATATTCCAAATGAATACCACGATGCAAAACAAAAGTGAACGTCCTTACAATAACAGCTTTTTGAAAAAGTGTTCCAACAACATCAGATTAGGTTTGTTTTTAGATTGCATTGATCCGAATCAACGCAGTCCCATCAATTGATCACACCACAAAGAACGAAAATAATATGACGTACGTATATGCCATCCGCATTCGCCACTGGGTCCCGTCATTACCCGTTAGGTTAGCTAACTAACGACAGAGCGGGGACTGGACTAGCGCGGATGCAAAACATATACAACATCTACTAATATATATACCAATATATTATATTCGCTCAAGGCGTGATAAGAAATGCAACATCACAGAAATGTACAGCATCACAGAAACAATACAGATATCTGGGATCCCCGGGTTTCACAGAGCCGCTGAAACCCGACGTTCCCCTGGTCGTGTGGATAGCCTGTGCAATGAAATCCTAGACCCCTACGGGCGCGGCAAGTTACCCGCCAAAACCTGAAGCGAGGCAGCCCCCTTCAGCAACGTGAATGGACCACCCAGCACTTCACGGAATCCGGTAACTTGGGCATCCCTCCTGGGTCAACCTGTACCCCCTACGAGTGCGGCGAATAGCCCGCCAATTCTAGAGTGAAGCCCCCTCCGTCTCAATGCCATGAGATGCGGGCTTGTTGCCCTCTAGTATCCGGCTATCCGTGCACCCCTCCGCGGGGTAATCCTAGTACAGAAAGTAAAATATACATACAACGGGTACAACGACCGCAACCTGGCCGTGCCCCAAAATAATAATACAAACAGGCAGTGACGGCAGTCCACATGTCGGACGCTCGCCCCGCAATATCAAATGTACATAATACAACAGAACTGTACTAGCATTGCATCCAGGCTATCCTCCACGACAGATCCGCAACATCACAGCAAAAACAGAACATCAACGTGAAAGTCACGTTCGCAAATCCGTCTAACCGGACTATAGCAGTTAGACCGGATTTACCGATCGAGTGACATTCACGGTCGCAGATATAATGTAAATACTGTGAAAAATGTGTTTAAAATATCCGATCGATCAAACTTTAACAAGTGGGCCCCCAAGCAATACTGTAGCAGGTCAAGAAATTCTGGGCCCAATGTCATTATTCCAAAACCCCAATTTTAACCCCAGAAGCCCACTGTAAAAACCCGACCCACTGAATCCTCCATACTGCGGCGGAACCGCGGCAACAAGTAGGGTTTTGCCGCGGTTCCGCGCTCCCCTGAAGAGATTAGTGTCTCGAATTTTTCCAGCACTCTTAGATCTTCCAGTACACTAGTTTTATGCAACCTGAAAAAATTTTCGACACCAAAAATTTTCAACAGAAAACTGATGCGGGCAAAAATGCGATTTTGGGATTTTTGATCGATCGAAAAAGCAAACACATTACACAAAGCTAGACTAAGTTAATGGCGAGGCTCTGATACCACTGTAAGTGCACGGCGGCACCCCGGCCGTCAATCCGACGGCCAAATGCGGAAGCGGTGATAAACTTTAATTTTTACTTGAACTGGCAAACCGTCGCGCACTAATACCCGGATCGAACCATTAATTAGTCCTAGCTAACTACAAGAAAGGGAATAGAGATATACCGACGATCCAAGTCCTCCGGTCTTCTCGTCATAGTCCCGATCTCCTGCGGAATGTCCCGTCTCCTCCTCGTCGCCGGAAGTGCACCACATCGCCTACTTCTTTTACGGGCTCCCACCTCAATGCCGAGGCAACTCGGGCACGAAGCTGGCTAGTCGACGTGCCCAAGATTCGCTGTAGAATGTGTAGTGAAGAAGTCTCATTTGGGGTATGTGGAATTGCCTTTTTGGTGGAGGAATGATACAAGAACAATGTGGAGGGACTTTTAGGGATTTTGGAACATGAAATGAACAAAACCCCACACCACAAAAACTTGGACAGCCCACCCTCATGGTGGCCGGCCATCACTAGAGGAGAGGGAGAGTGAGAATGAGAAGGAGCCACAAAAATAATGGGAGCCATCTCATATTATCCAAAAGAGAGAGAGGAATGGTTATCAAATGAACCAATGATAACAAAGCAAAACCAACACTCAACTAACAACCATCTCTCATCATCAACAACCATCATCAAAACCATGATGATAAAGAAAGTCAAGCAATCATGAGTTTATGAAGTCAAATGATGGGACAAGTATCATGACATGATAATATGCAAAGACCCCCTCCACAAATGCTTATTTGCAACAATGCAAATAAGCTCTCCTCCACCAATCTTCGGCCAATGAACGATACAAAGGAAATTGGCCGAAACGGAAAGCAAACTGGCAACTCCAGAAAACTGGTCCTGTAATAAATTACAGAAAAACCCCGATACTGTGCATACACACCCGCATTTGTATTCCGACCGAAATACAAATGCAATGAGACAAAATCTACACTGTACTATACTAGGATCCGGCTTAAACCAAAACCGGCTAGTAATATCCGTTCGATCCTGATTCGTGCAATACCGCACGTATCTGATCGAACCCTGCCATATAACCATACGGCCTATAGTACAAACTGTCCGATCCTGATCCGTGCAATACCGCACGTATCTGATCGGACCTTGCCATATCTCCATACGGCCTCTACAACTTTTCGCCCGAAAGCTGAGTAACTGAATGTGGGGGACTCTAAAGACTCATCAACACCTTGGTTGTGGATTTAACCACTAGCACGTTAGAGGTATAAGCCAATACATAACGGGCTACCAGGTATTGACCAAAAGGGACGTCTGTGAGCGAACTCAGCCTGACTCCCTACTGAGCCTGTCAGTGACAATATCCGTACAGTCCGGTCCGCTCGTCTATGAGCATCGCATGGCGGGCCTAGGGGGTTGGTAAAAGTCAGACCCCCAAAAGCGGTACAAGTCGTGTCGGAGTGTAGCCCAGAACACCCTGAGATACTACTGGAATACCTACCAGTAAATCTCCTTGCCTCGGCCGAGGGCTTGGTGTAATGGCTCTCCTAGACACAGCACGACCTCACCCCCAATACCGGGAGAGACGAACCCCTGAAGATACGCTCACTGCCTCCATGTGGCTCGGGACTGTACCCAACTAAAACCTGTTTGCACGACTCCTTTGAGCCGTGGTAGGGTAGTAATCAAAGTACAGTGGGAACTCACACGAGACAAATGACGATCCCCAGGTCGATGAACTAACCTGCACACATGTCACCAGGGAACTGCCATCTGACGTCTGGTATATGACCAACTAGCATGTTCCCGGCGAGTCCTGTCCG
This sequence comes from Agapanthus africanus, assembly GCA_030015575.1. Lineage (NCBI taxonomy): Eukaryota > Viridiplantae > Streptophyta > Magnoliopsida > Asparagales > Amaryllidaceae > Agapanthus > Agapanthus africanus. Next base: position 51,226,419 of record CM057350.1, on the reverse strand, counting down.
GTGTACTCATAACCCAATGAGCACCTGTATACATCTTAGGTGATCCAACTGACACCAGTGGCTCGTGAGACCGGCCACCGCCCCTCGTCGGGGTCTCGACTGTATACACTAGTCTACTCTGGAGTATCGATGCCCTGTCTCGAAACTCACACGACTAGGGACCATTTAAGGATATGCTTATAGACCCCCAGCTCCCACTTATATGATCGCCCTCATACTGCTGGTGGTCAAGCAAGAATCCTAGGGGCTCTACCAACGTGTAATAGCGACTTGTCAGGTCACTTAAAGCAGTACACGATGATAAAGGTAAACCAGATAGCATACTATCATCTCGAGTAAGACTGTCCTACCGGGATAGGTCCTCCATCAATCATTGCAATCACGTACCTGTGACCTAATAATTGACTCTGAGGGCACTATCTCCAACAATCTCCCACTTGCACTCAAGGCTAATTATTGCGATGTCGCATACTCACAGCCCGTGTGATACCGAACACCCAACTCCTCTACTAGTCAGTCTCACAAAGCTCGTTTGCGAAACTATTGCGTTCGAGGAATAGCCTCAGTGAGTGGATCCGCCTTGATGTTTCTTTCTATGTCTCTCTAAATCTCATGTTCGCGGAGAAAACCATCTCCCGAAATGAGCAATACCTGTCTTAGAATGTGTCTGGATGTCTGATGGGACATAGCTCATAAATGAACTCCAAATCCAAACTTCTTAGACTGTATCGTCAACTGAACTTAATCAGTATCCTGCGCCATGCCACCCTCAGTATTGCCTTGGACCACCTGTCCAAAATACTGCCCCTCGTCGGAAGGAAAAAACTATAACTCTGACAACCTCCTTGTCGTCCATGTCACCTTGGAAGCCTGGAATGATAACTGTCTCCCGAATGAGGCTGTCGTTATCATATCCCTAGAACATCCACTTATGTTCTAAAACTGCTTCCGACTGTTTTTCCAGGATTGGATCAATGTCAACTTATTGCATCTAGTGCAAGAACAACATCTGGTGTGGTACTTGACATCTCATGATTGACTCAATTGCCTAAGCAAGTGATCTGCCAATCATGCACATCCCTCTCTACTTTAGTCTGTAAGACACCTTTAGAGAGGGTGACTCCATTACCTGCAGGTACACCACCGTGCCAGGAGTCGTCCATTCTAAATACTCTTAGAATGCTGTCTAAGTACCCTGATTGGGAAACCACCCAAATCTAGATCTAAAACCATAGATCTAGTAACCAGTATGTCTGATATAAGTCCAAGTCCTATGTGGAGAAACCACTGTGTGACGACCAAAGTACAACCGATTGTAGTATAGGAGTTTCCTTTCCTACTCTGTGTATGTCATCCAAATACCAGGATATCACACCCTACTACCTTCTCAACAGATCCATCCCCTATTCTGATGAAGTCAAACCTATGACTGTCACGTCAGAAATAGATGATCTATCTCCGCTACATCTGCTTTAGTCTATAAATAGACATAAGCTTCCTGTCCACCAATGCTTCCGCTGCTCCCACTGACTACAACAACCCTCTGGCAGAGTCATATACACGTACACTTCTAAAACTAGTTTAGAACGACGCTATACTCATCCTCCCGCCGGGTCTCGCAACCTGGAACAACAGCAATGGCAAGTGTGGGTAAACTAGAACCTCCCTGTCACCGTCCTTGAGGCTACCGGAGTACCTCTCGGGTGCCTGAAGTTACCCACCGTATCTGCGGAGTGGCCAATGGAATGTCAATCCAGATTGAATCTTTAGGTTCCTTATCAAATCTTCAGTAATCGTTTGTGGTTCTGGAATCACTTCCAGTTCTACCATACTCCCACTACTGTTTTTTGAAAAAATCCATTTTTAATAAAACTGTGGCGAGTCTGGAACAATATTGCTATTGTTCATCCAGATGGTAGAAAGTCAACCCGCGTCATAGCCTGGGTCAACCCACAAACAGCCATTACAGAAACGTGCCTTGAGTTATCCAGAGTCTGGTTTTAATCATAAGCTGGACAACTCCCCGTACCTTAACAACGTTAAGATACGAACTGTTCTATATCCCATATAGGACCAGAGGCACTGATTTAATTGAACCAGATCCAAATCATGCAACTGTCTCCAGTGCATGTCAACTAAATGGAAGGAGGCCGATCAGCGTTACTCAACTTAGGAATGCTTCCAATCATGAGTAACCTGAAAGAGAAGCAAGATCTCTTAAATCATTACTATCAACTGAATACCGTACACAAGTATCTACATCTTCGATCTCTTTGAAGAATCCCGATACTTGCTACACTTGGTTCTCTACTCTATTCAAATACCTATAACTTCTCAACATTCAGACCCTGTGTTTCCGCGAAACACCTGTCTAAAAACTAGAGAAGTCATAAGTAAACCGAATATAGTACGAGGACCAACCCCTCTGTCCTGATGGACCCTGGACAACATACAATACTCTGTATAAGTCCCTTGAGTCTGATAACTCATTCACTGTGTGTCGTAGGTTGAAAACTGTACTTATAGTTAAGAAGAATTACACCGCTGTTTAATGCTCCTTACCTAACCATCCACTGATATAGGTAAATGTCACAGACATAACTTCAAAAAGGTATATCTCACTCTATGAAAATAGACGTACAGATATATCAATTTGAAATTGGTGCATAACAGCGGATATTCAAAACCAAATATTTGCCGACCGGCAAACAACCCAGGTGACTTCCTCAAATATCACCGATTACAACGAATCCCAATATAATGAGGATGATCACCTAATTCCCAATAACTTACTCCCACTCATCATCTGTAAAACCATACAGATATGAGAATCAAACCTGGTAAATACATACCCTGGAGTAAGTATCTAATCGGGAAATCAGTTTTCTTTTAACATTACACAGTGAAACTGAAACATTGAAATGTTTCGATGGGGTATCCTGGTATTCCTAGTAATGCCTCTTCCAGATTCACGACTGTAACCGTATAGTTCTTTGCCACCTCTCCAAATCCCTTCATATGTCTTTAGTCTTTACCTTCTGCACACCCCTTTAGGCCAAATGGTTTTCTTCCTTCCCTACCGTTCGGCACCAGCCTATGGTTTGGAAGAAGACTATCCAATAAGCATAATGGGTGTACTGTCCCAATCCTAGGAACACTCGCAATGAGAGAGGGTGAAGATAAAAGACAACCGAATAAACCTTTTTCCTATTTCTCCTGGACCAGAATCCATCCCCGAACTGGAACAAGTTCCATTCGAGTTCGTATATAACCATACGATGGAGTATCCAAATAAACTGTGGATCTTCGTTGTGATACGGAGTGTCCTGGAGAAATACAAAGGTGATTTTAGGATTGGCGAAGGAATACTTGGTTTGGTCATGAATATCTGTTGCAATTTACTTTGCCCTCTTACTAATCCCTTGCTTTGTCTAAACTTAATACCTTCTGTACACCATCGTTAGGCTAATTGGTTTTCTTCATTCCCTACCGGTCGGCACCAGCCTAAGGTTTGGAAGAAGACTATCCAATTTGCGTAATATGTGTACAATCTCCTAAACCAAGGAGTACTCGCAATCTGAGAGAAGGTAAAAGGAAAAGACAACTGAATAATCCTATCCGTTTTCTCCAGAACCTGAAACCATCCTCGAATAAATTCCTTCGAGTTCGTATCTAACCATACGATGGTTTTGTCCAATGGAAGTGGACGTTCGTAGTAATACGGGGTGTCCTGGAGAAAAGGGTAAAAGTAGGAGTGGCAATGAGGTTTGCAACTCTGACAATCCAAAAGCCAGTGTTTAAGAAGGTTCGGTCAACTTGGTCACTGAGTCATAGTTTTAGGGTCGGGTCAATGGTCGCTGCCAGAGAGAGAGAAAAGAAACACTCAGCGTGCACTCTAACCTAGATCAGAATGGTTACCAATTTATCTAATCTGGAAACCTCCCACTGTACCTCAAATTCTCCTCCAAACCTGAAAGAAGAATTAGTCGGGATTAGCCGAGGAGTATACCAACTCATCAGTGGGAATCGGGATCCAACTATCATCGCATGATAACGTGACGGAATCCGCTCACGTCATCACACTCCAGAAGGTATGCGCATATCTGGCAAGTTTCAGTTCTTTTGAAACTCCCGATGTGATTTCTGCCCCATGCTCTTATGACCTTGGCGAAGGTCAACAAATCATAAGTCACATGTCAAGTTCTACCCGTCATTATCCAGGTTAATTTGAATCCACCCGTATAAGCCCTTGACGAAGGCCAACAAGGCTATACGACTGTCCCAAACCAACGCATCTATCTATGCAGCAGAAAGGTAACAAGCAGCTACCATACACTATGCCTTGACGAAGGTCAACAAACACAGCATGAATACTACGTGCTACCCGTCTGAAACGACGGAGGGCTACGAATGGTTTCTGGCGAAAACCTTTAACGTAATGAACTTGATATCGTTGAAGGAACGGATAGCTTTTTGAAAATATAGTGACGAAAACCGTTGCTAAAGAGGTCACTCCCGGTGAAGGGATCTCGGCTCTTTCCCCGTAGAATGAGGTGCAGGATATTCCAACTGAATACCACGATGCAAAGCAAAAGTAATCGGCTATAGTGAAGTCATTGCCTTGACGCAAAACTTTTGTCCAAGGGGTCACTCCCGGTGAAGGGATCTCGGCCCTTGCCTCGTCGACTGAGGAGCAGGATATTCCAAATGAATACCACGATGCAAAACAAAAGTGAACGTCCTTACAATAACAGCTTTTTGAAAAAGTGTTCCAACAACATCAGATTAGGTTTGTTTTTAACTTGCATTGATCCGAATCAACGCAGTCCCATCAATTGATCACACCACAAAGAACGAAAATAATATGACGTACGTATATGCCATCCGCATTCGCCACTGGGTCCCGTCATTACCCGTTAGGTTAGCTAACTAACGACAGAGCAGGGAATGGACTAGCGCGGATGCAAAACATATACAACATCTACTAATATATATACCAATATATTATATTCGCTCAAGACGTGATAAGAAATGCAACATCACAGAAATGTACAGCATCACAGAAACAATACAGATATCTGGGATCCCCGGGTTTCACAGAGCCGCTGAAACCCGACGTTCCCCTGGTCGTGTGGATAGCCTGTGCAATGAAATCCTAGACCCCTACGGGCGCGGCAAGTTACCCGCCAAAACCTGAAGCGAGGCAGCCCCCTTCAGCAACGTGAATGGACCACCCAGCACTTCACGAAATCCGGTAACTTGGGCACCCCTCCTGGGTCAACCTGTACCCCCTACGAGTGCGGCGAATAGCCCGCCAATTCTAGAGTGAAGCCCCCTCCGTCTCAATGCCATGAGATGCGGGCTTGTTGCCCTCTAGTATCCGGCTATCCGTGCACCCCTCCGCGGGGTAATCCTAGTACAGAAAGTAAAATATACATACAACGGGTACAACGACCGCAACCTGGCCGTGCCCCAAAATAATAATACAAACAGGCAGTGACGGCAATCCACATGTCGGACGCTCGCCCCGCAATATCAAATGTACATAATACAACAGAACTGTACTAGCATTGCATCCAGGCTATCCCCCACGACAGATCCGCAACATCACAGCAAAAACAGAACATCAACGTGAAAGTCACGTTCGCAAATCCGTCTAACCGGGCTATAGCAGTTAGACCGGATTTACCGATCGAGTGACATTCACGGTCGCAGATATAATATAAATACTGTGAAAAATGTGTTTAAAATATCCGATCGATCAAACTTTAACAAGTGGGCCCCCAAGCAATACTGTAGCAGGTCAAGAAATTCTGGGCCCAATGTCATTATTCCAAAACCCCAATTTTAACCCCAGAAGCCCACTGTAAAAACCCGACCCACTGAATCCTCCATACTGCGGCGGAACCGCGGCAACAAGTAGGGTTTTGCCGCGGTTCCGCGCTCCCCTGAAGAGATTAGTGTCTCGAATTTTTCCAGCACTCTTAGATCTTCCAGTACACTAGTTTTATGCAACCTGAAAAATTTTTCGACACCAAAAATTTTCAACAGAAAACTGATGCAGGCAAAAATGCGATTTTGGGATTTTTGATCGATCGAAAAAGCAAACACATTACACAAAGCTAGACTAAGTTAATGGCGAGGCTCTGATACCACTGTAAGTGCACGGCGGCGCCCCGGCCGTCAATCCGACGGCCAAATGCGGAAGCGGTGATAAACTTTAATTTTTACTTGAACTGGCAAACCGTCGCGCACTAATACCCGGATCGAACCATTAATTAGTCCTAGCTAACTACAAGAAAGGGAATAGAGATATACCGACGATCCAAGTCCTCCGGTCTTCTCGTCATAGTCCCGATCTCCTGCGGAATGTCCCGTCTCCTCCTCGTCGCCGGAAGTGCACCACATCGCCTACTTCTTTTACGGGCTCCCACCTCAATGCCGAAGCAACTCGGGCCCGAAGCTGGCTAGTCGACGTGCCCAAGATTCGCTGTAGAATGTGTAGTGAAGAAGTCTCATTTGGGGTATGTGGAATTGCCTTTTTGGTGGAGGAATGATACAAGAACAATGTGGAGGGACTTTTAGGGATTTTGGAACATGAAATGAACAAAACCCCACACCACAAAAACTTGGACAGCCCACCCTCATGGTGGCCGGCCATCACTAGAGGAGAGGGAGAGTGAGAATGAGAAGGAGCCACAAAAATAATGGGAGCCATCTCATATTATCCAAAAGAGAGAGAGGAATGGTTATCAAATGAACCAATGATAACAAAGCAAAACCAACACTCAACTAACAACCATCTCTCATCATCAACAACCATCATCAAAACCATGATGATAAAGAAAGTCAAGCAATCATGAGTTTATGAAGTCAAATGATGGGACAAGTATCATGACATGATAATATGCAAAGACCCCCTCCACAAATGCTTATTTGCAACAATGCAAATAAGCCCTCCTCCACCAATCTTCGGCCAATGAACGATACAAAGGAAATTGGCCGAAACGGAAAGCAAACTGGCAACTCCAGAAAACTGGTCCTGTAATAAATTACAGAAAAACCCCGATACTGTGCATACACACCCGCATTTGTATTCCGACCGAAATACAAATGCAATGAGACAAAATCTACACTGTACTATACTAGGATCCGGCTTAAACCAAAGCCGGCTAGTAATATCCGTTCGATCCTGATTCGTGCAATACCGCACGTATCTGATCGAACCCTGCCATATAACCATACGGCCTATAGTACAAACTGTCCGATCCTGATCCGTGCAATACCGCACGTATCTGATCGGACCTTGCCATATCTCTATACGGCCTCTACAACTTTTCGCCCGAAAGCTGAGTAACTGAATGTGGGGGACTCTAAAGACTCATCAACACCTTGGTTGTGGATTTAACCACTAGCACGTTAGAGGTATAAGCCAATACATAACGGGCTACCAGGTATTGACCAAAAGGGACGTCTGTGAGCGAACTCAGCCTGACTCCCTACTGAGCCTGTCAGTGACAATATCCGTACAGTCCGGTCCGCTCGTCTATGAGCATCGCATGGCGGGCCTAGGGGGTTGGTAAAAGTCAGACCCCCAAAAGCGGTACAAGTCGTGTCGGAGTGTAGCCCAGAACACCCTGAGATACTACTGGAATACCTACCAGTAAATCTCCTTGCCTCGGCCGAGGGCTTCGTGTAATGGCTCTCCTAGACACAGCACGACCTCACCCCCAATACCGGGAGAGACGAACCCCTGAAGATACGCTCACTGCCTCCATGTGGCTCGGGACTGTACCCAACTAAAACCTGTTTGCACGACTCCTTTGAGCCGTGGTAGGGTAGTAATCAAAGTACAGTGGGAACTCACACGAGACAAATGACGATCCCCAGGTCGATGAACTAACCTGCACACATGTCACCAGGGAACTGCCATCTGACGTCTGGTATATGACCAACTAGCTTGTTCCCGGCGAGTCCTGTCCGGTGTACTCATAACCCAATGAGCACCTGTATACATCTTAGGTGATCCAACTGACACCAGTGGCTCGTGAGACCGGCCACCGCCCCTTGTCGGGGTCTCGACTGTATACACTAGTCTACTCTGGAGTATCGATGCCCTGTCTCGAAACTCACACGACTAGGGACCATTTAAGGATATGCTTATAGACCCCCAGCTCCCACTTATATGATCGCCCTCATACTGCTGGTGGTCAAGCAAGAATCCTAGGGGCTCTACCAACGTGTAATAGCGACTTGTCAGGTCACTTAAAGCAGTACACGATGATAAAGGTAAACCAGATAGCATACTATCATCTCGAGTAAGACTGTCCTACCGGGATAGGTCCTCCATCAATCATTGCAATCACGTACCTGTGACCTAATAATTGACTCTGAGGGCACTATCTCCAACAATCTCGCACTTGCACTCAAGGCTAATTATTGCGATGTCGCATACTCACAGCCCGTGTGATTCCGAACACCCAACTCCTCTACTAGTCAGTCTCACAAAGCTCGTTTGCGAAACTATTGCGTTCGAGGAATAGCCTCAGTGAGTGGATCCGCCTTGATGTTTCTTTCTATGTCTCTCTAAATCTCATGTTCGCGGAGAAAACCATCTCCCGAAATGAGCAATACCTGTCTTAGAATGTGTCTGGATGTCTGATGGGACATAGCTCATAAATGAACTCCAAATCCAAACTTCTTAGACTGTATCGTCAATTGAACTTAATCAGTATCCTGCGCCATGCCACCCTCAGTATTGCCTTGGACCACCTGTCCAAAATACTGCCCCTCGTCGGAAGGAAAAAACTATAACTCTGACAACCTCCTTGTCGTCCATGTCACCTTGGAAGCCTGGAATGATAACTGTCTCCCGAATGAGGCTGTCGTTATCATATCCCTAGAACATCCACTTATGTTCTAAAACTGCTTCCGACTGTTTTTCCAGGATTGGATCAATGTCAACTTATTGCATCTAGTGCAAGAACAACATCTGGTGTGGTACTTGACATCTCATGATTGACTCAATTGCCTAAGCAAGTGATCTGCCAATCATGCACATCCCTCTCTACTTTAGTCTGTAAGACACCTTTAGAGAGGGTGACTCCATTACCTGCAGGTACACCACCGTGCCAGGAGTCGTCCATTCTAAATACTCTTAGAATGCTGTCTAAGTACCCTGATTGGGAAACCACCCAAATCTAGATCTAAAACCATAGATCTAGTAACCAGTATGTCTGATATAAGTCTAAGTCCTATGTGGAGAAACCACTGTGTGACGACCAAAGTACAACCGATTGTAGTATAGGAGTTTCCTTTCCTACTCTGTGTATGTCATCCAAATACCAGGATATCACACCCTACTACCTTCTCAACAGATCCATCCCCTATTCTGATGAAGTCAAACCTATGACTGTCACGTCAGAAATAGATAATCTATCTCCGCTACATCTGCTTTAGTCTATAAATAGACATAAGCTTCCTGTCCACCAATGCTTCCGCTGCTCCCACTGACTACAACAACCCTCTGGCAGAGTCATATACACGTACACTTCTAAAACTAGTTTAGAACGACGCTATACTCATCCTCCCGCCGGGTCTCGTAACCTGGAACAACAGCAATGGCAAGTGTGGGTAAACTAGAACCTCCCTGTCACCGTCCTTGAGGCTACCGGAGTACCTCTCGGGTGCCTGAAGTTACCCACCGTATCTGCGGAGTGGCCAATGGAATGTCAATCCAGATTGAATCTTTAGGTTCCTTATCAAATCTTCAGTAATCGTTTGTGGTTCTGGAATCACTTCCAGTTCTACCATACTCCCACTACTGTTTTTTGAAAAAATCCATTTTTAATAAAACTGTGGCGAGTCTGGAACAATATTGCTATTGTTCATCCAGATGGTAGAAAGTCAACCCGCGTCATAGCCTGGGTCAACCCACAAACAGCCATTACAGAAACGTGCCTTGAGTTATCCAGAGTCTGGTTTTAATCATAAGCTGGACAACTCCCCGTACCTTAACAACGTTAAGATACGAACTGTTCTATATCCCATATAGGACCAGAGGCACTGATTTAATTGAACCAGATCCAAATCATGCAACTGTCTCCAGTGCATGTCAACTAAATGGAAGGAGGCCGATCAGCGTTACTCAACTTAGGAATGCTTCCAATCATGAGTAACCTGAAAGAGAAGCAAGATCTCTTAAATCATTACTATCAACTGAATACCGTACACAAGTATCTACATCTTCGATCTCTTTGAAGAATCCCGATACTTGCTACACTTGGTTCTCTACTCTATTCAAATACCTATAACTTCTCAACATTCAGACCCTGTGTTTCCGCGAAACACCTGTCTAAAAACTAGAGAAGTCATAAGTAAACCGAATATAGTACGAGGACCAACCCCTCTGTCCTGATGGACCCTGGACAACATACAATACTCTGTATAAGTCCCTTGAGTCTGATAACTCATTCACTGTGTGTCGTAGGTTGAAAACTGTACTTATGGTTAAGAAGAATTACACCGCTGTTTAATGCTCCTTACCTAACCATCCACTGATATAGGTAAATGTCACAGACATAACTTCAAAAAGGTATATCTCACTCTATGAAAATAGACGTACAGATATATCAATTTGAAATTGGTGCATAACAGCGGATATTCAAAACCAAATATTTGCCGACCGGCAAACAACCCAGGTGACTTCCTCAAATATCACCGATTACAACGAATCCCAATATAATGAGGATGATCACCTAATTCCCAATAACTTACTCCCACTCATCATCTGTAAAACCATACAGATATGAGAATCAAACCTGGTAAATACATACCCTGGAGTAAGTATCTAATCGGGAAATCAGTTTTCTTTTAACATTACACAGTGAAACTGAAACATTGAAATGTTTCGATGGGGTATCCTGGTATTCCTAGTAATGCCTCTTCCAGATTCACGACTGTAACCGTATAGTTCTTTGCCACCTCTCCAAATCCCTTCATATGTCTTTAGTCTTTACCTTCTGCACACCCCTTTAGGCCAAATGGTTTTCTTCCTTCCCTACCGTTCGGCACCAGCCTATGGTTTGGAAGAAGACTATCCAATAAGCATAATGGGTGTACTGTCCCAATCCTAGGAACACTCGCAATGAGAGAGGGTGAAGATAAAAGACAACCGAATAAACCTTATTCCTATTTCTCCTGGACCAGAATCCATCCCCGAACTGGAACAAGTTCCATTCGAGTTCGTATATAACCATACGATGGAGTATCCAAATAAACTGTGGATCTTCGTAGTGATACGGAATGTCCTGGAGAAATACAAAGGTGATTTTAGGATTGGCGAAGGAATACTTGGTTTGGTCATGAATATCTGTTGCAATTTACTTTGCCCTCTTACTAATCCCTTGCTTTGTCTAAACTTAATACCTTCTGTACACCATCGTTAGGCTAATTGGTTTTCTTCATTCCCTACCGGTCGGCACCAGCCTAAGGTTTGGAAGAAGACTATCCAATTTGCGTAATAGGTGTACTATCTCCTAAACCAAGGAGTACTCGCAATCTGAGAGAAGGTAAAAGGAAAAGACAACTGAATAATCCTATCCGTTTTCTCCAGAACCTGAAACCATCCTCGAATAAATTCCTTCGAGTTCGTATCTAACCATACGATGGTTTTGTCCAATGGAAGTGGACGTTCGTAGTAATACGGGGTGTCCTGGAGAAAAGGGTAAAAGTAGGAGTGGCAATGAGGTTTGCAACTCTGACAATCCAAAAGCCAGTGTTTAAGAAGGTTCGGTCAACTTGGTCACTGAGTCATAGTTTTAGGGTCGAGTCAATGGTCGCTGCCAGAGAGAGAGAAAAGAAACACTCAGCGTGCACTCTAACCTAGATCAGAATGGTTACCAATTTATCTAATCTGGAAACCTCCCACTGTACCTCAAATTCTCCTCCAAACCTGAAAGAAGAATTAGTCGGGATTAGCCGAGGAGTATACCAACTCATCAGTGGGAATCGGGATCCAACTATCATCGCATGATAACGTGACGGAATCCGCTCACGTCATCACACTCCAGAAGGTATGCGCATATCTGGCAAGTTTCAGTTCTTTTGAAACTCCCGATGTGATTTCTGCCCCATGCTCTTATGACCTTGGCGAAGGTCAACAAATCATAAGTCACATGTCAAGTTCTACCCGTCATTATCCAGGTTAATTTGAATCCACCCGTACAAGCCCTTGACGAAGGCCAACAAGGCTATACGACTGTCCCAAACCAACGCATCTATCTATGCAGCAGAAAGGTAACAAGCAGCTACCATACACTATGCCTTGACGAAGGTCAACAAACACAGCATGAATACTACGTGCTACCCGTCTGAAACGACGGAGGGCTACGAATGGTTTCTGGCGAAAACCTTTAACGTAATGAACTTGATATCGTTGAAGGAACGGATAGCTTTTTGAAAATATAGTGACGAAAACCGTTGCTAAAGAGGTCACTCCCGGTGAAGGGATCTCGGCTCTTTCCCCGTAGAATGAGGTGCAGGATATTCCAACTGAATACCACGATGCAAAGCAAAAGTAATCGGCTATAGTGAAGTCATTGCCTTGACGCAAAACTTTTGTCCAAGGGGTCACTCCCGGTGAAGGGATCTCGTCCCTTGCCTCGTCGACTGAGGAGCAGGATATTCCAAATGAATACCACGATGCAAAACAAAAGTGAACGTCCTTGCAATAACAACTTTTTGAAAAAGTGTTCCAACAACATCAGATTAGGTTTGTTTTTAACTTGCATTGATCCGAATCAACGCAGTCCCATCAATTGATCACACCACAAAGAACGAAAATAATATGACGTACGTATATGCCATCCGCATTCGCCACTGGGTCCCGTCATTACCCGTTAGGTTAGCTAACTAACGACAGAGCGGGGACTGGACTAGCGCGGATGCAAAACATATACAACATCTACTAATATATATACCAATATATTATATTCGCTCAAGGCGTGATAAGAAATGCAACATCACAGAAATGTACAGCATCACAGAAACAATACAGATATCTGGGATCCCCGGGTTTCACAGAGCCGCTGAAACCCGACGTTCCCCTGGTCGTGTGGATAGCCTGTGCAATGAAATCCTAGACCCCTACGGGCGCGGCAAGTTACCCGCCAAAACCTGAAGCGAGGCAGCCCCCTTCAGCAACGTGAATGGACCACCCAGCACTTCACGGAATCCGGTAACTTGGGCACCCCTCCTGGGTCAACCTGTACCCCCTACGAGTGCGGCGAATAGCCCGCCAATTCTAGAGTGAAGCCCCCTCCGTCTCAATGCCATGAGATGCGGGCTTGTTGCCCTCTAGTATCCGGCTATCCGTGCACCCCTCCGCGGGGTAATCCTAGTACAGAAAGTAAAATATACATACAACGGGTACAACGACCGCAACCTGGCCGTGCCCCAAAATAATAATACAAACAGGCAGTGACGGCAGTCCACATGTCGGACGCTCGCCCCGCAATATCAAATGTACATAATACAACAGAACTGTACTAGCATTGCATCCAGGCTATCCCCCACGACAGATCCGCAACATCACAGCAAAAACAGAACATCAACGTGAAAGTCACGTTCGCAAATCCGTCTAACCGGGCTATAGCAGTTAGACCGGATTTACCGATCGAGTGACATTCACGGTCGCAGATATAATGTAAATACTGTGAAAAATGTGTTTAAAATATCCGATCGATCAAACTTTAACAAGTGGGCCCCCAAGCAATACTGTAGCAGGTCAAGAAATTCTGGGCCCAATGTCATTATTCCAAAACCCCAATTTTAACCCCAGAAGCCCACTGTAAAAACCCGACCCACTGAATCCTCCATACTGCGGCGGAACCGTGGCAACAAGTAGGATTTTGCCGCGGTTCCGCGCTCCCCTGAAGAGATTAGTGTCTCGAATTTTTCCAGCACTCTTAGATCTTCCAGTACACTAGTTTTATGCAACCTGAAAAAATTTTCGACACCAAAAATTTTCAACAGAAAACTGATGCGGGCAAAAATGCGATTTTGGGATTTTTGATCGATCGAAAAAGCAAACACATTACACAAAGCTAGATTAAGTTAATGGCGAGGCTCTGATACCACTGTAAGTGCACGGCGGCGCCCCGGCCGTCAATCCGACGGCCAAATGCGGAAGCGGTGATAAACTTTAATTTTTACTTGAACTGGCAAACCGTCGCGCACTAATACCCGGATCGAACCATTAATTATTCCTAGCTAACTACAAGAAAGGGAATAGAGATATACCGACGATCCAAGTCCTCCGGTCTTCTCGTCATAGTCCCGATCTCCTGCGGAATGTCCCGTCTCCTCCTCGTCGCCGGAAGTGCACCACATCGCCTACTTCTTTTACGGGCTCCCACCTCAATGCCGAGGCAACTCGGGCACGAAGCTGGCTAGTCGACGTGCCCAAGATTCGCTGTAGAATGTGTAGTGAAGAAGTCTCATTTGGGGTATGTGGAATTGCCTTTTTGGTGGAGGAATGATACATGAACAATGTGGAGGGACTTTTAGGGATTTTGGAACATGAAATGAACAAAACCCCACACCACAAAAACTTGGACAGCCCACCCTCATGGTGGCCGGCCATCACTAGAGGAGAGGGAGAGTGAGAATGAGAAGGAGCCACAAAAATAATGGGAGCCATCTCATATTATCCAAAAGAGAGAGAGGAATGGTTATCAAATGAACCAATGATAACAAAGCAAAACCAACACTCAACTAACAACCATCTCTCATCATCAACAACCATCATCAAAACCATGATGATAAAGAAAGTCAAGCAATCATGAGTTTATGAAGTCAAATGATGGGATAAGTATCATGACATGATAATATGCAAAGACCCCCTCCACAAATGCTTATTTGCAACAATGCAAATAAGCCCTCCTCCACCAATCTTCGGCCAATGAACGATACAAAAGAAATTGGCCGAAACGGAAAGCAAACTGGCAACTCCAGAAAACTGGTCCTGTAATAAATTACAGAAAAACCCCGATACTGTGCATACACACCCGCATTTGTATTCCGACCGAAATACAAATGCAATGAGACAAAATCTACACTGTACTATACTAGGATCCGGCTTAAACCAAAGCCGGCTAGTAATATCCGTTCGATCCTGATTCGTGCAATACCGCACGTATCTGATCGAACCCTGCCATATAACCATACGGCCTATAGTACAAACTGTCCGATCCTGATCCGTGCAATACCGTACGTATCTGATCGGACCTTGCCATATCTCCATACGGCCTCTACAACTTTTCGCCCGAAAGCTGAGTAACTGAATGTGGGGGACTCTAAAGACTCATCAACACCTTGGTTGTGGATTTAACCACTAGCACGTTAGAGGTATAAGCCAATACATAACGGGCTACCAGGTATTGACCAAAAGGGACGTCTGTGAGCGAACTCAGCCTGACTCCCTACTGAGCCTGTCAGTGACAATATCCGTACAGTCCGGTCCGTTCGTCTATGAGCATCGCATGGCGGGCCTAGGGGGTTGGTAAAAGTCAGACCCCCAAAAGCGGTACAAGTCGTGTCGGAGTGTAGCCCAGAACACCCTGAGATACTACTGGAATACCTACCAGTAAATCTCCTTGCCTCGGCCGAGGGCTTCGTGTAATGGCTCTCCTAGACACAGCACGACCTCACCCCCAATACCGGGAGAGACGAACCCCTGAAGATACGCTCACTGCCTCCATGTGGCTCGGGACTGTACCCAACTAAAACCTGTTTGCACGACTCCTTTGAGCCGTGGTAGGGTAGTAATCAAAGTACAGTGGGAACTCACACGAGACAAATGACGATCCCCAGGTCGATGAACTAACCTGCACACATGTCACCAGGGAACTGCCATCTGACGTCTGGTATATGACCAACTAGCATGTTCCCGGCGAGTCCTGTCCGGTGTACTCATAACCCAATGAGCACCTGTATACATCTTAGGTGATCCAACTGACACCAGTGGCTCGTGAGACCGGCCATCGCCCCTCGTCGGGGTCTCGACTGTATACACTAGTCTACTCTGGAGTATCGATGCCCTATCTCGAAACTCACACGACTAGGGACCATTTAAGGATATGCTTATAGACCCCCAGCTCCCACTTATATGATCGCCCTCATACTGCTGGTGGTCAAGCAAGAATCCTAGGGGCTCTACCAACGTGTAATAGCGACTTGTCAGGTCACTTAAAGCAGTACACGATGATAAAGGTAAACCAGATAGCATACTATCATCTCGAGTAAGACTGTCCTACCGGGATAGGTCCTCCATCAATCATTGCAATCACGTACCTGTGACCTAATAATTGACTCTGAGGGCACTATCTCCAACAATACCAACTCCTGCTAGAGCGCGCTTCTCCTCCTCCTCTTGGAAGGTTTTCAAAGAGGCAGCGATAGCCTCTTCAGTAGAGACACCTGTTGAAAATCGGGCAAATATTAGTTAAAGATAATAATAAAAAGTGCAATAAAATGACGAAGAAAGTGGCTGATGATTACCTGACTCAGCGAGTTTACTTAACATCGCTTCGAGCCTCGCCGATCGCTCCGAAGCTGCAATGGCGGCAGCCAAATTGGTGTCTGCAGGGTCTACCAAGAAGCCCTCATTGCTGCCATATTCACTTATGCCTTCGTTTGGAGGAGCTGCAGGCTCTAAGCTGAGGACCGCGTCAAGGGAAAGGACGGACTTCTTCTTCTTCTTCTGTCCGCCAGCCTTAGATCCACCCGGAGTAGATTTGCGCTTGGCAGTCACTTTAGGGCGGCGGGTCCCGATATCTGCTCCTGCGCCGGACCCTGGCGATACCATATTAACCGTCTTTGTGGGAGCACGGGGCGCCGGTGGTGCATCCACCGTAGCAGGCAGTGGCAATCTACGCGGGGGGCTCAACACGCGTGGTCGATCAACTCCGGCATCTTTTATCGGGAGAATGACCTGGATCCTTGGCTGCAAAGGAGCCTTGCGATCACCGCCAGGAGGCGCACCCCTACAGTCAACCAGCATACGCTTCTCCGTTAAGATAATTGGGCCCATCGCGTGCGCATACCAGGCCACATATGAATTAAGCATCTTAGGGGCACAGCTGGGTTCACTGATGAAGAAATAGGAACCTGTGTTAAGCCGTATAAAATGATGCATCGCATTCTTTATCCCCTCTGGGCCGACCACGGGCGTTTCCAAGAAAGCTTCCAGCGGGATCCCTTGGTTATAGCTTGACTGCCGGGCAAATCGGTGTGGGTTATATCTCATAAACAAGGCTTTCTCATTCTGCCTGAACACTAGATAGCCCGGCCGGATGGAATAGAGATGGAGGATTTCCCGAGCTTTCAATACAGAAGCCCCATCTTTGAAGTCATCACGCAGGGGCACCACTGACTTGGTGGTCTCTGAGCCTATGGTTATGACCTTATCCACAAAAGAAACCTTCGCTCCGACCAGATGTGGACGAAGGAGCAGCCCTCTAGACTCCCGCGGGGCTGGAACCACAATTGAAGCCCCGACCCACCGCATGACTCTCGGGAGTCTGTATTTCTCGAAGAACGGAGGAGTCTTGTGGGCACCAAACACCCCTCGCACATGCATCTCCATCCAAGAAGTGAAGTAGTGCGTCGGGAAGTTAGCAGGCTGTACCCCAGGCTCACTGGCGTCCGCCGCTACGCTAAGTCCATGATAAAGGTAAGCCAGCCCGGCGATTCCTACTGATAACTGCAAACCAGCCACCATCCGATGCGCTGGGTAAAAGACAGAGGGCCGCATGAGGCGGGGGTGCATGGGGAGTGCAAAGTTGCATAGCCACAAGCCCAAGAATCCAATAAAAAAGGTTTCCTCATCCATGCCTGGGACGGCAATTTCCGAGAAAGCAGCAATGGCAGCGTTGGGGAGATAGAAATCCTTCTGGTCATTGTCCGATACGGGTCGGCGGTCCAAGCCGAAACCAAAAGGGTCACCAAGCTGAGCGAACTTCTCGCTCTCCTCTGATAGGAACTCTGGGCGAATGAAGCGAGCAATAAAATCTGCGAAACTGACGCCCCGGTCGCCCGATTCCAGATGGAGTTCCTCGTAGATCTCCAATACCTTCACCAAGCCCGGATACTGATGCTGAATGGCGTTCTCCGGAGTCAAGTCAAACACCAGCTGCTTAGTGGCAAAGACGTACTCGTCAGGAGGAAGCAACTCCTCGTAGTGCTCTCCCCTCATTGGTAGACCCGAAACTTCAGCGAACTCCTCTAAGGAGATGGAGACCTCCCTATCTGTCATCAGGAAGGTGTGGGTGGGGATATTCCATTGTTCAATGAAGGCCTTGATCCACCACGTTGGAGGGGAGGGATACTCGAAAAGTGAAACGTAGATGGCTGGATATAAACCAATCCTCGTTAAATGAGTCCTTTTCGCCGATAAGATGTACCGGGCCCACTGCAAATATCCGGCGGGGGGTCGCGGGATCAGTCCAATATTGTAAGCCTATCCTCAAGGGCGTGCTTCACCCTGACAGATTCGCCTCCCCAGAATGTCTATTGCCGGCGGCGGCTGCACGGGAATGGCACCGATCGCAGGCTGGAGGAGGTCATCAGAATTCCAGTTTTTAACCTCCACGGCATACTTCACCGGGGGTTCGTCTGCATAGGGGATCGTGACTATAGGCTCAGACGGCGAGGCGGAACTGAAGCTGCGACGGCCTTGGATGATCTGGCTGTACCACCTTCCCCACAGGTGGAGCTTTTTGCACTCAGGGTCATGATCTTTAATGAGAGCGAACGCCACCCGGTCCACCGGCGAATGGGGGAACCCTCCTTCCGAGCGAACAAAGGGGAAAGACAAGTCGTCAGACATGTTTCCTGTAGAAAGACAAAAATAACCGTTAGTGTTGACACTTGGCATTTTAAAGTCTTACTCCACACTGTGATGTAATGGGTAGGGGACAAAAAGGGGACCCACAAAATTTGGATGACGGTACATCATATAATAAGACAACCCCATCATTAGATGAGACTGTCAATTAATAAAAAGGTCCCCAAGAAAATACCCTCATTGATGGGACATCCCTAGAGACAAGGAGAAAATCTCCTCTTTTAGAGCAAAGCTCTGTCACAGAGTGGCATTTGTCAAACTCTGGTCTCAAGGGAACAAGATTCCTTAAAAGAACATGGCTCTGTGGTAATAATGGAAAGATCCATCAATTTTTTTACTTAGAATTAGAATTTTTGGAATCTTGAAAAACCCATGAAAACTTATAAAAAAAAAAAGAAAAAAAAGTGTTTTATTTTTCAAAATCTAAAAAAGATCTACAGTGGATCCAAGAGCAAAGCTCTGTTCATGGGTTAAAACCCATGGACCAGATCTCTGTAAATCTGTGAGTTTTTGAGAGCAAGGCTCTGTTGATGAAACCCCAGAGGGGTTCTTTTTAGATCAAAGATCTATGAGAGCAAGGCTCTATTAATCAGCTTTAATTTAATTTAATTTAATTTTATTTTATTAAATACCTACGATGGTTATGAACTATGGAGTTCTTGGAAAAAAATCAAGAGCAAGGCTCTGAAAATTCTTAAGCAAGAGCAAGACTCTGAGTCAAAATTCTTTAAGTGGTAAAGAATTTTCTGAGGACCAAGGGTCCTATTTATAGGCGCCTGCGCCCCTTCAACTGACCCCCTTGATCCAACGGCTAGGATCTTGCCACCGCTGCACTCACGTGCGCGCTACGTGAGCGCAACGGTGGGGGGGCATTTGTTCCCCCAATCAGAGCAAGGCTCTGTTTGAATTTTAAAATTCAAATCTTTGAAGCAGCGCTTCAAATTCCGTACGTTGCGCGCAATGCGCCACGTGTCAAAAGTTGACACGCCAGCACAACGCCCAAGGCAGTGCGTCCAATCAGAGCAAGGCTCTTTAAAAAACAAAAGCAACGCTCAGTTGCGCAAGCGCTGCGCTGCGTGACACGTGTCTGCGCAGTTGCGCAAGCGCAGCTGCGCAAGCACTTCACTGCGCGACACGTGTCCCGCACTGGGGATTCTTGCGCAAAACAGAATAAATCTTGTTAAAACAAGAAGATTTTCTTGTATAAGGCAGGGGCCTTTGGATCAAAGATCCAACGGTGGGGAAAATTCCCCAAATTACTCAGAAAAAGATCTATGTAACAAATTTAACTAATTAATGGGCACTATAAAAAGGACCCCAGACCTTAATTCAGAAGAAGGAAGATCTTGTTAAAAAAAGAAAAAAGAAAGAAGAGAACTCTTGAGAACTCTTGAAGAATACAAAAAAAAAGGTAAAACCTTTAAAAGAAGAGAAAATTCTCTTAGAAACAGATCATTGATCTAAGAACAAGATCATGGATCTTCAACAACAAATAAATAAGTAAATAAATAAAAAATAAATAGTGCCTTGCACTTGTTATGAACCCTTGGTTCTCTGGGATAAAGAAAAACAAGAAAAGAAAAACTTGTTTTTTCTTTGATCTAAATTTAGATCAGAAGATTAAAAAGTGCCTTGCACTTCTGTTCTTGAATCTAAAAAAAAAGATTCTTAGTGCTCTGCACAAATGCAATGCATTACTTGAAGGGCCAGGCCCAAATCAGAAAGACCTAACAGGCCAAAATAAATTGCAAAGCAATAAAGGGCAGAGCCCAAATGAAATTGATGCTCTGCATCATTATAAAGGGCAGGGCCCAAAACAAAATTGATGCTCTGCATCCTTCCTGGGCAAGGCCCAAATAAAAATAAAAAGAAATGCTCTGCAAAAGCAGATAAAACGTTGGATATTCTCAACTGGACTTAGCCCAATTTTGGCCATAAGTCCTTAAATTAAATTGACTGAGCAAAATTGCTCTACTAAATCAATTTACAATCGGTCCGAGGGTACATCTCCGAACTCCTTTGACATCCGTCGTTGTAATTCCTCAACGACGTCAAAGAGGTGACGGGTCCCAACGACCACACATCAATGTGGACTGCGGGGTCCTTAAACTCGTGGACCGAAACGTCCTTAAACTAATATTGGACCGAAACGTCCCTAAACTAACGGTGGACCACCACGTCCCTAAACTGGAATATGGACCACCACGTCCCTAAACTGGAACAATAGAGCCTCCTAATGCTCTTTTGCCGGATCTAAACGGTCCCGTTTAAGTTGATCTTAGCCCCAAATACGGCTAACGTATCCTTAAACACTCAAATGAACGATAAAATTCCAAATCGACCTTGGTTCAAGGGTACATCTCCGAACTCCTCTGACATCTGTCGTTGTAATCCTTCAACGACGTCAGAGAGGCGACGAGTCCCGACGGCCATATATTAAATGGATCACCCCGTTAAGTTGATCTTAGTCTCAAACAGGACTAACGTATCCTTGACGAACGTTTAAGTTGATCTTAGCCGCAACGCGACTAATGCATCCTTAAACTAAAAACACCAAACCCAAATCTAAGTAAATACGGATTTGGACTAGTCCACGTCCTACGGGCGACGGTATTACTCAGTCTCCGTATACAATCCACGGGCAACCACAAACAAAAAAAACACCCACGACACGAAGTGAAATTCTGGAGAAGGAGAAAGTTGTTACCGCGAAGCGGTAGCGTAATTAACTGCAGGGGCTTGCGCCTGCAGGGAAGAGCGTCCCCACGATCAAAAACCCCTCTAGCGAGGGGGAATCTGACGAAGTCTGCTACATCGGCCGCATCAGTCTAAACCTCCGATACACGGTGCCATAAATCAACTTGGCATCTTCGGAGAGGTGGACGGATAAAACCAAATAGCATCTGCCCCGAATCCCAGCGTCAGGACACTTCGTGGTCCTGTGCGCCGTCCTTCGGAGGGGAACAACGTCGAATCGCGGACTTGTCATAAATCTCTTGTTCTTGACGGTGATTTGCTTTGTATTAAAGATGATGCCTTTTAATTTTAGCCCTCGGTCTTTTATATAGCCCCTAAATCAGAAACCCTAGATCCCATGTATAAGAATTTATTGTTGCGATCCTGATCACAAAATCACATATCCTACGACCATTAAATAGCCGCGGATCCGCCGCTAAGATGCCTATTTGGCCGCGGAAGGGCGGCTGTTTGGGAGAGTTAGGGTTCCAAAATTCAAGTGCCTTCTCATGTTGACACGTGGAGATTTTTTTAATGCCTGAATTCTTCAAATATTTCCTGAGTCTCTGCCAGTATTGATTCTACGATTTTATTGGCAGATTTTGATCCCGACATCTTGAATATCCCGATCTCTCGACCTGAGCTAAATCTGCACAATATCTCCATGAATAATATTAGTAATATTTGTTAAATTAGAGATGGTATCTTAATATTTTTATATGGTAATAAATCTTTAAGAAATTTGATTAAGATTATTTGATGTGGTATGCATAATAAAAGTATTATATAAATATTATATGCATATATTTTCCTTTATAATGTTAATTATAATATATAAACATATGATAAAGAGTAACTTTGCAGATAAACCCACATTTGTTCCATATTTATAATAAACACCTTTAAATATTTAAGAAAAGTAAGGAAAATGTTATATCAAAAGTGCAATATTTTCGACTGAACAACGCATTAAACATATCTACTTGGATTTCATCATCGATATCATTTCTAACCCACGTAACTTCATGATTAGCCGAAGACAACCCGTCTTTTGAAATAGACGGTCGGAGCACTCTAAGTCTTGTCTCTTCTTCATCCTCATCGTTGTCCTCCATATGATCCTCGAATTCTGGAACATCGTAACCATTCCTGGGTTTCCAACGACATACGACACTCTATCCCGGATGCTTCAAGCACTGTGAGTGGTAATATTTCAGAAATATAAAATATTATTTTTAAAATTTAAATATTAAAATAATATATTTCACGAAAACCATTTGACTTGCGAATTGGGGTTTTCGTAAAATGGTATAACTAAATACCAATATTTGGAAAATAATTGGAGATTTATATTGTATTATTTAATAAAATGGTATTTATTAGATTTGGACATTTTATAATTAATTATATGCAAGTTTAAATTAAACTTGATTGGTGTACTACTAATCACGATGAGGCCAAATCCTTCTTTTTAAAATATCCATGGCTAATGAACCATGACATGTTGCATTTTGTTTCATGTTTGTTTCACTTGCATTTGTGGTTTATTGTGAGAAGAAAAGAGAAAAGAAAAGAAAAAGGTGACATGATGATTTAGGAGAGAGAGTGGGGGACAGCATGATGAGGCATGGGCATGCAATGAGAGAGAGAGAGAGAGAAAGAGATGGGAGTTTGGCTCCTACATCTTTGACTTCTTCATTCATTCTCTTCATCTCATTCTCATTTTCTTTCTTCAACTCCTTTTCTTCATCTCCTTCACCCTTCTCTACCTCCATGAATCATCTCCAAAATCTTGCCAAAACATCACCTCACCTTTATTAAAAATGCACACGACCTCACCCTACACCCCATGGTTGAATCAAGTTTGGATTTGGAGCTTTTAGGGTTTTTCTTGAGTTGCTTCCTAGAGGTATAATCTTCCTTTCTCATCTTGTTAATTTTTTCCTAACATTCTAGTGTAGTTTAGAGTTCGATTTGGTGAGATTTGTGATCTTAGAAATTTCTAAGTTGATGTTTAGTGGAAGTTTGGACTTATAAGTGGTAAATTAAGGTGTAGTGAGTGTTTACTACACCTTGGTGATGTTTTGCTGGCCAAGACTAGAAGACTAGAACCCAAAACCAAGAACTTAGAATTTGCCCGACTTTAAAATTTCGACATATTGTGATGATATTTGGAATTTGGAGTGACCTGAGAGCCCCATAAAATAAGTTCCCAGGACAGAAAGACGAGCATGCAACCTAGAAGCACCCCCTTAAACCCGAGACCCCAAGCCCAATGTTTGGTCATAGATTTATCTGTTGTGGCTGCAAATTGCGTCCACATTGTGGATTCTGGTGTTGGATTTTGGTGAGTGGCTTTGTATCTAGTATCTAGAGCAACCCTATACGCAAAATGTCTTGAATTGACCTAGGGTAGAATCTGGGAGTGATTTCCTTTGTTGCTGATTTCGGTTTTGTAATTTCTGAAACTTGGGTTTTGGTATTTGAGTTTGGATTTCATCATGGGACGTTTGTACGTCAACGATGAGGGTTGTTTAGTTGTTTTTGCATGCGTAGGCTATAGGTTCTAACCTATGAGCACTTTGTGTGCCGTATTGATTTTCAGACTCGATTTTAAAAGCATTATTTTGTGTTTTGATTGTAGGTACCTTCGCGTGGACTTCCGAGATGACGAAGCATATCGACTTCGACTAAGCAAGGAGATTAGCAGGTGAGTAGATTTATATATATGGGGGAAGTCGGGTGGATGGCGTATAGCACCCCCGCAACTAATGATGAAATGACCGTTATATAAGTTATAATTTGGAGAAACTTATGAATAATCTTACGGATATGATAAAAAGAGTGAGTATGAGATAATATGATTGATACAAGATGACGCGAATTGAGATGTCAATATGGTGATATAAGAGGATATGAGCGAATATGCTTAATATGTGGATGTGAGGCGATATGAGTATTCATATACATATGCCTAAATACGGAAATGAGATTGTTAATGATATGATATAAGATCGATAAGTATATGACATGAGACATATATATGTATGTATACATGAGAATAAAAGATGACATATCGTACGAGACCATAGATCCGTACCCTTGTCGATGAATAGGACGATAGATCCTTAACCCAAATTTGGTTGCCACCGTACGATGGATTTCTGTACGCAACGAGATATATCAGATGATTGATCCGCGCTCGTGATTTGAGGATGATGATCGAGGATATTGCCATATCGGATATTATGAGCCTGGATCGCCGACGTAAAGATTCAACCTAAACCATACTTATTTCCAAAACCGACGAATCGTATGCACTTTTAAATGAAAACCTCAAGGGACGCTATGGATTTTTCAAATGGTGTCTTTTCCTTAAAATCACCGTAGCCCTCACCTTCAAAACTACGATTCGTATCATTTAAACTGACTGTATGGTTCATGCGTAGTTACTTACCTTATTATAGTTCATGTTTATGTTGGCTTATCCCTCGTAACTTACGTGCTATGCTTCCGGTATTTACCGCTTATGTTATCGTCTGCTAGTACACCTGCACTATTACCAATGATGCACATGTTACACTTACACAGATTTGCCGGCTCACACATTCATCATCGGTAATTGCTATGCCACGTGCACTATAGAAACTTCCATGAATAAATATATGTTGTTCCACATTCATTATTGCTAGTTAGATAACGAGTCTGGTATTAGTACGCATCATGATTTGCATTATGCATACATTGCTATAGTGATTTATCTCATATGATGTTTTCATGAGATTTCTGTTTCGTGGATTTGGGAAATCGCAAATTACATTTTGAAAACTTGAAACATTTAAAATGTATGGTTTTCCCTTGATATGATAATTGTGTCCACCATGAGTTTTCTCGGTTATGAGCTTTTCAAGTACTCGATTCGAGGAAGTGGACGAACCGTCTGCTAGTACATGGTGGGCCGGTAAGGTATCCAGGGGCAAGAAGCTCGAGATATAGATGATGAGCCTGGCAGGAGGGAGCACTACCTACCGGTGATAGTTTGGACCCGGCGGTTATCTGAAGGATACCGACCGGAATCATAAGATGGATATGAGGGCCGATCTAAGGATGCGGCGCCTGAAAATATGAGGATTACGTGTCAATGATGGACACGGGTTTCATGATGTTTTCGAGTGTCGATATTGGACACTCAGTTTCCATGATGTTTATGTGTCGTTGATGGACACACGTGGATGATATCCACATACATACATGCATATGATTTCAAATGTTTGAATTTACATGTCATTGGTATTGACTCTATTGTTGATATATATACATACATGGTCACCCTAGATATCATAGTATTACCTTTATGATATAGTATGACCTAGGAATCGCTGTTTATTCGATTTCTACCTGCTGATATTTTCTACTCACGAGTTGGCAACTCACCCCCGTTGTGCCAAAGTTTTCTTGGGGGTTCGACCGTTTGGATCAGTAGCGGTATCGCTGGCACACAGTTCCTTCAGAGTGTTTGCTTTGGTAGGTGAGACACACATTGGATCGTGACCACTCTTATACCTTTATATTCTATTGTATCTAGATAAACTCCATCAAATCATAGACTAGATTTTGTATATTGGTAGACCTACTCAGACTTATGTTTGTGAGACTTAGAGCGTTGGGTGTTTGTTCGTTTTCTTTTGAGGTTTTTGATGTCTTGCTTTATTTATTGTTCTTTTTGGGTTTGATCTTCACCGTATGGCTTCGTATATCTGTTTATTACGTGGTTGTGATTCCGCCAATTGGTGAAGAGCTGGCTCCCGCTTGGGGATGCCTTTTATTGCATGTATGTAGTTTTGGATCAATATTTACAAGGGAGGTGCTGCCCAAATTTTTTTAAAGGACGAACAATGTTTTCAACTAGTATTTAAATCACTTGCAAATTTCTTACATCATTATCTATGCATTTTAAAGAAGAATTTGATTCCATTATACTTTTATTTCAAAACTGCATCTCCACTATTTTTCCGCAAATTAAGAAAAAAAGGGTTTTAGATTTTTGGGCTTCGGCTTACTTGAATTACGTTATGCCTTTAGACATTGCGTGATTCTCGTGTCGGTCACGTACCAAATTTCCAGATCATGACAGCTTGGTTCGGAAAGATAAATGGATCGTCCTGACCGTAAAATTGAAGTGTGTTCGCACTGGTCAATCCATATTCATCTTTCCAAGTACCGAGATTGTTTCTCCATTTATCCGTATCGGTTCTTGTATCATACCAAATACACTAAAATATATAAAATGGTTCTGATCGTCCGGGATATTAGATGTCAAGTATGCAATTTAAGTATCCATAATAAATCACACCATCCGATCCTACCGTTGCAATTCTACTATTCTGAGTGGTTCGAGATGTTTTTATGTCCTTAATTTCAAATTTGTATCCAAGGATACCGAGTCCTTTATAATATACAACCTCTATGCTAGGAAACTGAGCTAAACGTCGTGAATCTCTCTCTAATGATGCAAACAAGTTCGGATCGTGGATCTGACAAAACCAATTTTACAGCAAATACATAACGATATAAGTTTAGATTAAGAATAGTAGCAATAACATATTATTCGAACAACTTATATGATCTGCAACCCAATCGCAAAAATTTTCCAAATGATATTTTTCGAATCGTTCATCATTCCAATCAGGATGCCCCTCACGTACCTCATCAATATGAATTCTATTCTTAACAATAAATCATGATATTAATATTATATCATTTCATACACACACAAACACAAGTATAACAATTAATCCAAAAAACTTACTCTCTAATTTCTTCAAGACATATGCTATTGAGGAGGATGAACCGATATATCTTGTTAATAAATATAGTGTCTACTCTCTTATAATCAGTTTTACCATATGGCCCGTCCTGAATTCTCTGAGGCCGGTTAACCTTCGTTTCAATGTTCTCGTCTAGATAGCGGTAATAAAAGGTGCTTACTTCATCTTGAAGATAACCTTGCATGATAGAACTTTCTGGTCGATTTCTATTGCGTATAAACATTTTTAGAGTGTAGAGATACCTAAATAAAAATATGTTAAATAAATAAATATGGGCATATAGGACAACAATAATTTTACAAAATGCATGAAATGAAAAATTCAACGTACTTTCGACGGGATACATCCATCAATATTGTACCGGTCCGGCAAACTTAGCCTCGATTGCAAGATGAACCGTCAGGTGTATTATGATATGTATTATAATATCGAAGAATGACGATGGGAAAATACGCTCAAGCTTGCAAAATATCAATGAAATAGAATTTTCTAGATTCTCCAACGTCACAACATCCAAGGTTTTAGCGCACAATTCTCTAAAAAAAACAAAGATCGTTGATTATTAGACCAACCGATTCGGGAAGGGAAGTCCTGAGGGATATTGGGAGAAGGTGCTCCATAATAACATGGTGATCATGACTTTTCGGCCCATCGATCTTGCCTTTCATAATTTTTATCTTCTTGCTAAATGATCCTGAGAAACCTGTGGGAACTTTCAAATCATGCAACACTTGCAGAAACTTTTTCTTCTCCGGTTGTGACATATAATACGCGGCATTGGGAAGTATAAACTTTCCTGGTTTACCCTCTATCGGTTTAGGATGCAATTCACTTCTAATTTCCCAGTCCTGAAGATCCATCCGAGCACCGAGGTTGTCTTTCGATTTTCCGTCTTTACAAAGAAGCAAGTTGAGTACGTGCTCGAATACTCCCTTCTCTATATGCATGACGTCCAGACAATGACGCACTAAATTTGTTAAGCGGTACGGAAGCTCGTAAAAAATACTTAACTTGTTCAGTAGGGTGGTTTGACCTGTTTTACCGGATCTATCCCGAAGGTCATATTATTGTAACCATCCCACTGAGCAATCACGTCCTCTCCGGACAATGAGGCTAGAGGCCCAAGAAGCTCCTGATAACCATTAGAATGAGCAGTGTCTAACCTATAGGGATGGTCTAGTAGCAGGAAACGCCGATGACCGCAATAACAAACCTTCCTGCAAAAATTTAACTATTTCGATGTTGTATCTTGATGGCAGTAAGGGAATGCTTTGTGACCATGTACGGACCAACCTGATAGCATTCCATACGCAGGAAAGTCATTAATTGTACACATTAAAGCCGCACACATTGTGAAGGTTATATCTGTGTTTACATCGTAAGTCTCTACACCATCAATGAATAAAGATTTTAACTTATCGATCAGAGGTCGGAGATAGATGTTGATATTGTTTCCCGGTAAGTTTGGTCCGTCAATAAGAAGAGGCATCATAAAGTAGGATTGATTCATAACTAACCAAGGTGATAGATTATAAACTATCATTACAATGGGCCATGTGTCTTGGCTTCCAGTCATATAGTTGAATGGGCAGAAGCCATCACTAGCCAGTCCGAGCCTGACATTGCGAGGATCACTACTGAATATTTGGCGCCTTCTATCAAAATCCTTCCATGCCGGTGAATCTCTTGAATGACTCATTTTTCCATCTTCGCTTGAAGCAACACAGTGATGCCAAATCATTGCCTCGACTATTTTCTGGCACATGAATAGTTTCTGTAGCCTCTGTGTTATGGGAAAGTATCGTGCTATCTTGACGGGTATATCGGGCTTCTTATCAGATTCTTTTGGCTTATACCCAGCCTCTCCGCATGTTAGACACTCTTTCAAATCTGATTTCTCTTTCCGGCACAACACGCAATCTTTGGGACATGCATGAATCTTCTCAACTTCAGACCCAAATCAGACATCATCTTCTGGGCTTCGTAACAACTGTCGGGCATGTTATTTTTCGGGGGCATAGAATCATTCAGGAACTTCAGAAGTATCGTGAATGACTTGTTGCTCCATCCATTTAGGCACTTAATCTGGAAAAGTTAGACGAACCATGATAGGGCGGAATACTTTGCATTCTCATA
This sequence comes from Agapanthus africanus, assembly GCA_030015575.1. NCBI lineage: Eukaryota > Viridiplantae > Streptophyta > Magnoliopsida > Asparagales > Amaryllidaceae > Agapanthus > Agapanthus africanus. The sequence goes on along the minus strand of CM057350.1, from coordinate 51,196,812 downwards.
AATTGGTCTTCTAGTATCATTCATGAACTTTTCATACTTATCCGCACGCGGTCCTTGACCGGAAGGAATGTCATCTTCAGCAGGAATACTATCACCGAGGGCAGCCTCTACCATATCCTCCATTTCTTCTCCTGTAAAGAAGTTATCGTCTTTTTCTTCTTCTGCCGCATTACCGTCTTCTCCTTCTTCTTCTGCCGAATTACTGTTTTCTTCTTGTCCTTCCCCGTAATATAGCCAAGTTGTATAAAGTCTAGTAAAACCATGTTTAACGATGTGCTCTACCATTTCTGCCTTCTGACAGAACCTATTCCCACATCTATCGCACGGACAGAGAATCTTCTCTAACACGATCTTATTATGTGCGCATGAAAATTCAATGAAAGCAGCAACTCCTGCGACAAACTTAGATTGCATGCGTTGTTGCCAATCCATATACATCTAGTCCTTAACTCTGATATACTCATGGGCCATGTTAGACTGTATAACATATAAATTGTAGGTTATGGTGACTATATTGAGAAATCTAAGAACGAGATGGTTACTGACAAAGAAGAAAATCAGTAGGGGCAAATTTGTCATTGAAAAGAATAAATTATCAATTAACAAAGTAAGATTTGAAGATACCCAAGTATGAGTTATATTCTGTGTATGTGTGTTTCAATTTATGATTTCGCTTAGGTGTAGGGTTGTTAGTGTGTATGTACTTTGTGTGTGCGTTTGTTGTGTATTCATGTTATATGTGTGTTTTTCGGCTGTTGAGGATAAGGCTTATATCCCATTAAGAATGTATAGAGCAGACACTCATTCGCTTGTGCTTTCATCCGTTTCGAGTAAATTTCGGCAGCACCTTCCTGCTGTTCTCTGAGTACACTGTAATAGAATAGATAATAATTTCAATGTTGTGAAACAACATTGAAATGAACCTCTAATCTATCTTTGTACATGGAGAACCAGCGGAAAAGTACCGACGAAATAACTCGAAACGAATGAAAACACAAGTAAATGCAGGTGTTTTCTTTATACATTTCTAACTTGTCCATACTGGACAAATCTATCGGTTATCATACAATTGGATTTTCTCGTCATATAGACTACACGATGGTTGTTAGCACCGAACGATACCATCCGATATCTAACAACCTTCATATAGTTCTATGTCACGATAAATATCGAACGTATGTTAACCGATAGACGAGAACTAAGCCGCGCTTTGATTTTCACATATGACTATCGATGAGAATATGAAAGTTTCATATTATCATCGAGTATCATACATACACTTAGTGTAAGATTTTACTTCAATTGGTTTTACGTTTATTTTCAATTATAAGGGTTCGAAGTTTTTAGTTTGGGGTAAAGTTTTTTAAAGTTAAGCATTTTCTTAATCAAATTTAAGATTTTTGAATTTATTAGTGCTAGGATGGGATTTGACAAGAGTTCAATATAAAGGAGAATGATGATGAATTAAGGTTTGTCCTTATTTGTATGTATGTACGTGTCTGCGTGTGCGTGTACACATACACACACATATACATGCATACACATACACGCATACACGCATACACACATACAAACACAATTCGCTAAAGTACCCTTAACTATTGTTGGTTTACTAAATTACACTAAAATACCTTTATCCTAACCCTAACCATAACCCTAATCCTAATCATTAACCCTAATCCTAACCTAACCCTAATGATTAATCCTAACCCGAACCACAACCATAACCCTAACTATTAATACTAATCTTAATCATTAACCCTAACCCTAACCACAGCTCTAACCCTAAACATTAATCCTAACCCTAATTAACCCTAACCCGGCGCTAATCAACCCCCTAACCATTAACCCTAATCATAACCCTAACCCTAATTAACCCAACCCAGCCTTAAACTGGCCCTAACCCTAACAACAAAATTATAATAATTTTTAATAATTATTAGAAATCAACAACAACAACACCAAAAATTATTAAAAATTAACAATTAAATCCCTAAAATTGAAGAAATTAACAATAAAATTTTAGGAAAATTAAAATTAAAATTGCTGAAACTAATCGGCAAATTGAACAAGTTAGGAGGGAGGCGGCGGCGATAAGGAGGAGGTTGGCTGTTGCATCGACGAGGAGGAGGAGGTGGGTGGCTGTTGCGGCGGCGAGGAGGAGGTCGGGAAGGAAGATCGACGACAGGAGGTCGGGGAAGGAGGAGGGCGACGGCTATAAGGAAGAGGGCTAGGGTGACGGCGACGAGGAAGAGGAAGGCGATGGCGACGAGGTGAAAATTAAGGAGGGGATTTAGGCGACGGCAACGAGGATGATGAGGTGTCACGCCTCTCTTTCCAGTAGACGGAAACGGTGACGTAGCAGGTCGCAACGTATTTACTATGAAATAAATACGTTAAGCGTAATTAAGCAATATATAAAAATGAACAAGAATGACAAGAGAATAAAATGAAATATCAATTTTATTTACATTCAACTTTATATACAACTGTTTGAAATAAAAGATACAATAATCAAAAGCAAATGTCTAAACAATGGCATACTGAAAGTAAGTGCAGAGGAACTAGTAGTCATGCTGAGTGGTAAGCTGGTCCAATTCCTCCTGGCTCGGCTCTGTTTACTCCAATCAGAGCAAAGCTCTGTTCAAATTCCAAGGTGGGAAAAGAAGCAATACTTCTGTTTTTCTCCAATCAGAGCAAAGCTCTATCTTGAAAATTAAAGTGAAAATTAAAGTTAAAATAAATGAAGCAACGCTTCATCTTCCCCCAATCAGGGCAAAGCTCTGCTTTGAAAATTTAAAAATTTAATAAATGAAGCAACGCTTCAGTTGCGCTGCGCGACACGTGTCAGCGCAGTTGCGCTGCGCTGCGGGACACGTGTCACGCGCTGGGGCATCTGCGCCAAACAGAATTAAATTTCTAAGAAATCTTTTCTGTTCTTGTTAAAACAAGAAGATTTTCTTCTGCAAAGCAGAAACCCTTGGATCAAAGATCCAACGGTGGGGAAAATTCCCCAAATCACTCAGAGAATGATCTCTTTAACAAATTTAACTAATTTATGGGCACTATAAAAAGGACCCTAGGCCTCGATTCAAAAAAAGGAAGATCTTTCTAAAAAAAAAGAGAAGAGAACTCTTGAGAACTCCTCAAGAAGAACAAAAAGGTAAAAACCTTTAGAAAAAGAGAAAGTTCTCTTATGAACAGATCATAGATCTAAAAACAAGATCAATGATCTTTAATAAAAATAAAATAAAATAAAATAGTGCTTTGCACTTTTCATGAACCTTTGGTTCTCTGAGATAAGAAAAACAAGAAAAAACTTATTTTTCTTTGATCTAAATTAGATCAAGAAATCAAATAGTGCTTTGCACTTCTATTCTTGAATCTAAAAGATTCTTAGTGCTTTGCACTTGCAAACTGCGCTGTTGCGCTCTTGGGAGAGCGCCACGTGTCAGTATCTAAACCACTTGCGCTACGCGCTTTGAGATAGAGCTTTGCTCTCTGTAATTAGCGCAACTCACCAGAGCGCGCCACGTGTCAGCAGCGCAACAGCGCAGCGCAACAGCGCAGCGCACTGCGCTGTTGCGCTTGCGCTCACCAGAGCATGACACGTGTCCTCACCATAAGCGCTTGCACTCTTTGACTGGCGCAAAGCGCCTGAATAATGCAATGCATTTATTTTACTGTAGGGCCAGGCCCAAATCAGAGGGGCCTAGTAGGCCGAATTAAATTGCAATATAATGAAAAGGGGCAGAGGCCAAACAAAAATTGAAAATGCAATAAACAGGGCAGAGCCCAAACAAGACTGATGCTCTGCATCATATATGAATGGACACAGCCCTGACAAAATAAATAATGCTATGCATTATTAAACAGGAGCAGAGCCCCAGTAAAGGCCTAACATGCCAAATGCAAATAAAATGTTGAACATTTTCAACTGGACTTAGCCCAATTCTGGCCGTAAGTCCTTAAATTAAATTGAACTAAGCACAAATGTTCTCTCTCTCTCAAATCAATTTACCTCCGGTCCAAGGGTACATCTCTGAACTCCTCTGACACCCATCGTTGTAATCCTTCAACGACGTCAGAGAGGTGACGGGTCCTGACGAACACACATCGATATGGACCGGAACGTCCTTAAACTAATGTTGGACCGGAACGTCCTTAAACTAATGTCGGACCACCACGTCCCTAAACTAAAATATGGACCACCACGTCCCTAAACTGGAGCATGGACCGCAACGTCCCTGAACTACCTATGGACCACTACGTCCCTAAACTGGAATAATAGAGCCTCCAAATGCTCTTTTGCCGGATCTAAACGATCCTGTTTAAGTTGATCTTAGCCCCCAAACATGGCTAACGTATCCTTAAACATTCAAACGGACTATAAAACTCCAAATCAACCTTGGTTCGAGGGTACATCTCTGAACTCCTCTGACATCTGTCGTTGTAATCCTTCAACGACGTTAGAGAGGTGACGAGTCCCGATGGCCAGATATCAAATGGATTATCACGTTAAGTTGATCTTAGTCTCAAACAGGACTATCGTATCCTTAACGAACGTTTAAGTTGATCTTAGCCGCAACGCGACTAATGCATCCTTAAACTAAAAACACCAAACCCAAATCTAAGTAAATACGGATTTGGACTAATCCACGTCCTACGGGCGACGGCATTACTCAGTCTCCGTATACAATCCACGGGCAACCACAAATAAAACAAACACACACGATACGAAGTGAAATTCTGGAGAAGGAGAAAGTTGTTACCGCGATGCGGTAGCGTAATTAACTGCAGGGGCTTGCGCCTGCAGGGAAGAGCGTCCCCACAATCAAAAACCCCTCAAGCGAGGGGGAATCTGACGAAGTCTGCTACATCGGCCGCATCCGTCTAAACCTCCGATACACGGTGCCATAAATCAACTTGGCATCTTCGGAGAGGTGGACGGATAAAACCAAATAGCATCTGCCCCGAATCTCAGCGCCAGGACATCGCGGTCCTGTGCACCGCCATTTGGAGGGGAACAGATTCTGGCACGCCCGGTGGAACCTTTTCCACTTTCCACTCCACACTTCGTGTGTCGTGTTCGCGAACGAATCGCGGTTTACTGTGGTTGCCTGTGGATTCAAGGTACTAAGATTTAGTGTTTTGCTCCGTGCAGAAAACAGAAGATCAATGGCTTCAAACTGCACTGCCTACAACTGCAATTCTCGCTCGGTCCTTGCTGGAGGAGTGACATATGGGCCCCAAGCGGCCTCCCTTTTCAAAATGCCGGTGGAGCAGGTGGCTCAAACCACCACTAGACTATTTTTTGGGACCATGCTCCCACCAATGAGCTTCAATGCCCCAATGACATCGCAAGAAGCTCCAAAGAAGCCGGTCTTTGATCGACTTACCACTGCCGCGACCCCTCTCAACAGGTCGCCCAGTTTCAATACCTCAGTTTTCAACAGACTGGACCAGAACGTCCGCAAACCTGCGATACCCGAAGCTGCCATCCCAAAGCGGATAGCCATCCCGACGCAAACGGACAAAATCATTGGAAAGGTTCCTTCTTCCGAGAAGTCAGTTTTTACGAGGCTGGCCATTCCGGTTACTGCTCCAGGCGAGGTCCTCAAAGCTGCTTCCCCTACCCAGAGCAGGGGGCATGAAGAAGTTTATCCAACAACGGAGGTGACTCCATCCGCAAGACACGCTCGACGTCGCCACTGGCGTCGAGTAAGAAAGGCTGGGGGCAACTCCCCCTCTGGATTTACGCTACCAGCTCCGATGGTGGGGATCGATGCTGCTGTTCCAACCGGGAACAGCTTTGAATTGCTGAATACGGTGCGCAGAAACTCTCCTACTGCGATGTTGAAACGAACTCCTTCACCTATGGAGAATACTCCAGAGAAGAAGCTAGAGCAGCCCCCTCAACGGCTGTCCTCTAAAATTTACAAGGTCTGGCGACAGGTCCAAGAGTCGGTAATTGATAAAAACTATCTTCGCCGACAAGAAAAGATGAAGGTAAGGCAGGAGAAGGATTACTCCTTCAATCCCCAAAAACCAATAGTTACTCGGGTGCCCATTACAACGGCCCCCTTAACTCCAATCACTCAGAAGAAAAGGAGGCCGCAAAAAGCCCCTGTGAGCATGGCGAAGCATAAAAGCGCTGAACACAAATGCCCCAAATCTGGGGGCATGGTGGTGCACACTGTTTATATGGCTTCTGGAAAGGAGGAAAGCCGCACTTCTACGGGCCACCGACCGCTCACCCGATCCGTGACGAAAGCCCAGGAGCAACAACAAAAGCTTCAGGAAATGATGACTACAATGGCTGCACTCACTGAGCCAAAAGAAAGCTCTGAAACGTCTTTGGATGAGCGTTAAGAATAAGAAACTGACGCTGACTTTTTACGCAGAGTCCTCGAAAAGAGGAACAAAGAAGCTGCAGAGCAAGCGGCTAACATAAAACAGATGGCGCTTCTCTTCCAAGACATGGTGGGAATGATGTTACAGCCGGACCCTCCAGCTGAAGACCCTCCGATCATTATTGAAGACGATAAAGAGGAGACATCTAATCCTCTGCCAGCTCTTTCAGCAGCCAAAGATGAAACCATTTCCAAGGCCGCGCTAGACCATTATATAGCTCAGCAGATCCGGGTTCATCAGGCGAATGAAGCGGTTGGGCAAATTGTTAGAACCGGACGACCGTATCCGAGCTGGTACGACCAAATCAGTTACCCGCCGGGATATACGATCCCTAAATTCCACGTATATAAAGGGACAGGGAATCCGCATCAGCATGTCGCTCAATTCAGGGCCTTATGCGGCAATACTGGAGGCGATGACAAATTGTTGCTACGTCAATTCGTCGGCAGCTTAGCAGAAACAGCCTTTGAATGGTATTTGGAGCTACCTAACGACTCTGTCAAAACATTTACAGAGATGGAGCTGCTGTTCACACAAAGATTCGCGAGTGCTAGTGAACGCACCCTGATTACAGCACTGATAAATGCCAGGATAAGGCCGGGCGAAACGTGGGTCCAATACGTAACACGATGGCGAAACCTATGGTCGAAATGCAAACAACGCATAGAAGAGGCACCTGCGGTAGGCATGTTTGTGGGCACTCTCGATCCGCAGGCGACCATTCCGCAATTCATGATGTTCTTCAGGCCGACCACCTTTCAGGCCTTAATCGACAAATTAGCCCAAATGGACCAGATGGGCCATGGACCGTCTCCTCCAAGACCCGATCCCCGAAATGAGAAAGGAAAAGGGAAAGCGATCATCGTCGCCAACGCTCAGCGACAGTCGAGCAACTCAAAGCTGGTCGTTTGCCAAAACAACGTGCATCCACGCCCATCCCTCGAAGAGAGGTTAGGACGTCCTTACTCGTTTCCTCAGAATAAAACGAGAAGACTGTTCGAGCTGGCAGTGCGCAACAGACTCATTAATCTGCCGAGTCCAAAGCGTCTGTCGCAGCCAGGCGATCTTAATAATCCCAATTATTGCCCTTACCACCAAACGGTAAGTCACCCAATTGAGGATTGTTTCATCTTTAAGGGATGGATCGAGGATCAATACCTACAAGGCAAGTTCGCGCTGTCGGAAAACTGGAAGGTAAACCCACCACAGCCGCACTCTCCAAAGAAGACGGACACGCCGGGGGCAGTTTGTTCTTTAGTCAAGGATGAAAACGATGGAGAAAACTCATCAGATGAATCCGAAGACTACGTAGCGACTTTTCATGTGATTTCTCATTCACTGACAGATAATAAAGAAGCTTCTTGCACCGAGAAACCAATGGCGAACCCCGAACCGGAAATTCTACAGCCATCAGACGAGCTGATCGATGTCTTCCTAAATGAAATTTGTCTGAAAGCAAAAGCCAATCAAGAGCGTGAAATGGCCATACTGGAAAATGCCAAAGCATTCCCGTCAAATCAAAAGCCATCCACTGCGGATAAAAACAAATTCAAGACGAGGAAAAGGTTTGCCAAAGCTTTATCAGTAGGAATGAAGCTACCACCCTTTGAAGGAAATACTCTCGCTGAGGTAGAGATGCACCCTAACTTCTGCTTATATCATCAGAAGATCATACATCCTACCGAAGACTGCGAATCTTTTAACTGTTGGTGGCAAGGGTATGTCGCTCAAAAGCAACACTTCGACAGGACAAAATGTGAAGCTTGTAGACGTCGAAAAAATGCGATAGATGATCGCAAAAGAGCCGCCGACGATTGTCATACGGCTGACTCTAAGGTATCGCAAATTATCACCTTTGGAAGCGACTCTAACGAAAAAGCTACCCCCAACCCTTCCCTCAGGGAATCTATTTCAAAAATGAAGGAATTGAAGAGCTGCGAGAACGTTCAGCCATGCAATCGCACTCTACTCAGAAAAAATCCCGACCCCGCAAACAACGGAGCGAACAAAAAGGATAAAAGAAAAGGAAAAACGGCCTTCGTCGCCAGCGCTCAACAACAATTAAGTGACCCTAGACCGGTTCCTCGCCAAAGCAACAAGCGGCAACCCCTCCAGGAAAAGTTGAAAAGTCCCTACTCGTTTCCGCAAGATAAAACAAGAGGACTGTTCGAGCTGGCAGTGTGCGACAAACTCATCAATCTGCCGAGTCCAAAACGTCCGTTGCGGATAGGCGATGTTAATAATCCTAATTATTGCCCTTACCATCAAACGGTAGGTCATCTGATCGAGGATTGCTACGTCTTCAAGAACTGGGTTGAAGACCAATACCAACAAGGCAAGTTCGCGCTGTCCGAAAATTGGAAGGTGAACCCGCCACAACCGCATGCTCCGAGAAAGATGGATACGCCGGGGGCATCATGGTCAGTCATAGAGAAAGACCCATAGACCGAAAAGTCAATAAACTAGATATTCACCTCAAATACGGCGACGGCGGACCGAGATGTCCTTAAACTAATGATGGACTGCAATGTCCTAAAACTTGCAAATGACCGAAATGTCTTTAAACTACTACCGCAACATCCTTAGGCTGACGAGATAAAAAAATATATATAAAAATATATATATATAAAGAATAAAAAAAAGAAAAAAAAAAAGAAAAAAAATGGTATGTCCATAAGCAAAAAGGGCACGGATGAAAACCCGAAAGGGCTCCGTGAGTAAAAACAGCAGGACTACCGGCGAGTGTTCGTGAAAACCGAAAGGGCGCGACCTCGTAAATAAAAAAAAAGAGAGACGGTATATCCATAAGCGAAACGGGCACGGATGAAAACCCGAAAGGGCTCCGTGAGTAAAAACAGCAGGGCTACCGGCGAGTGTTCGTGAAAACCCGAAAGGGCACAACCTCGTTAAAAGACACTTATAAGGTCCCCTCGACCTTGTAAGGAGAAACCACCCGTGTGAGATCCTTACGACTCACAAAGGGAGCAGCACACTTAGGGATCCCCACGATTCCTAAGGAGAAAATACACTTGCGAGATCCTCACGACTCGTAAGGAGAACTCTCCTATGGGACCCTCACGGCTCATAAGATTTGAAAGTCTTAAGTTACAGAGACCTAAACCTGTGCTTAAGCAACCCCCACAACTTTCGTTATGGCCCTACAAGTGGTCCAATACTGGCTCTTGTATACAATCCACGGGCGTGAATAAACATTTCCCTAACAAAATCTCATCCGTGACTAGGGATATGCTCGTACAACAAACAACACTTGTAAGTCCTCTCGATTTACAAGGAGAAAACCCTCTTGTAGGATCCTTACGACTTATCGAGGAACATACACTTAGGAATCCTCACGACTCCTAAGGAGAAAATACACCTACAAGATCCTCACGACTTATAAGGAGAAATACCTTTGTGAAACCCTTACGGCTCATGAAGTCAAAAGCCTTAGTCAACAGGACCTTAACCCTGTTCGCTAAGCCACCTTTGTTCGACATCGACGGAGGCAGATGATGATTCGCTCCTGGCAATATCCCAGTTGTAGCGATACTGATGCCTAAATCGGTATCAAATTCCAAGTCCTTTCATGGCAGATGATGATTCGCTCCTGGCAATATCCCAGTTGTAGCGATACCGATGCCTAAATCGGTATCAAATTCCAAGTCCTTTCATGGCAGATGATGATTCGCTCCTGGCAATATTACGGTTGTAGCGATGCTGATGCTGAGATTGGCACCAAATTCCAAGTTCTACGCTCGCGATAAAAATCAGCGACCTGAAAATGCATACGAAATAGCCGAAATGATTGGGCAACTCGCAATAAAAACAGCGAGTAAAAATAAAATAAATAGCCAAAATGATTAGGCAACTCGCAATAAAAAGCAGCGAGTAAAAAGAAAAAATAGCCGAAATGATTGGGCACCGCGAAAAATAGCCGAAATGATTGGGCAATCGCGATTTTCGCGATATAAAAAGCTGAAATGATAGAGCATCGCGGAAAGAATAAAAAAAATGAAAGAATGAAACTTTTTGCCCTACAGGTGAAATCACATCGATCCCTGTATACAATCCAGGGGCACAGATAAAGAGGGAACCATACCTTCCCAACAGGCTCCATCAGAAAGCGAAGCCAAATCTCGACGGTTCATAGACAACCTAGAGACAATCTCGACATTTATCGCAATATTATAGACACGATGTCAACAAATGAAGCAAACGAAGATCCCGAGCTTCAGGGTCTCGACGTCAACATCGACAACTTAGAGATCACCAACGGCGTTTCTCCTCACTCCAACTAGATGCAGACATGACGTCAACAACCGACCTCAGAATCGCAACGAAACGGAACCATGGCAAAGTCTCTAGTTCCAAATCTCAATGGCCACATCTACAGCCTGGAGACCAACAACGGTATGCCTCCTCATTCCAGCAGGACACAGATATTACACCATCAAGCGGAGCGATGGCAAAATCCCAGCTTCACCTCAGCATTCGTCTCGATACAGTAGACGCAATGTCAACAGCAGCATTCCTCCGCAGTCCAGCTGGAGGCAGATGCAACGTCAACAAAAGACCTCACGGTCGAAACAAAGCGGAATAACGGCAAAATCCCAACTCCACCTTAGCATTCGTCTCGTTACAGCAGACGCAATGTCAACAACGACGTTCCTTCGCAGTCCAGCAGGGTGTACATGCAAAAGACCCCATGGTCGAAACCAAGCGGAGTGACGGCAAAATCCCAGCTCCACCTCAGCATTCGTTTCAATACACCAGACGCAGTGTGAGCAAATGAAGCGAAGGCCAAATTCCTAGCTTCAAGGTCTTAACGGCAAGTCATATAAAGCCTGAAAGACCACCGGAGATCATCTCACATGGAGTGGTCACCTCCTCGACGTTCGTTTCGATACAGCAGACGAGTTGTCACCCTAGCGTTCTTCCTCCAGCAGGGATTTGGACGTGACAAAGCAAACGAAGCGAAGGCCACATTCCTAGCTTCAACGTCTTTACGGTAACTCACATAAAACCGGAAAGACAATCGGAGATCATCTCGCACCAGCACAGAGTGGTCACCACCTTGACGTTCGTCTCGATACAGCAGATGAAATGTCAACCCCAGCGTTCTTCCTCCAACAGGATTTGGACACACCAAAGAAAACGAAGCGAAGGCCACATTCCTAGCTTCGACGTCTTGACGGTAACTCATATAAAACCGGAAAGACAATCGGAGATCATCTCGCACCAGCACAGAATGGTCACCACCTCGACATCCGTCTCAATACAGCAGACGAGATGTCACCCCAATGTTCGTCTCGACACAGCATACGCAACGTCATTAAACGAATGGAGCCACGGCAAAATCCCTAGTTCCAAACCTCGACGGTTCACCAGCAACCTAGAGACAACCTCGACGTCCGTCTCGATACAGTAGACGAGATGTCACCCCAATGTTCGTCTCGACACAGCAGGCGCAACGTCATTAAACGAATGGAGCCACGGCAAAATCCCTAGTTCCAAACCTCGGCGGTTCACCAGCAACCTAGAGACAACCTCGACGTCCGTCTCGATACAGCAGACGAGATGTCACCCCAACGTTCATCTCGACACAGCAGACGCAACGTCATCAAACAAACGGAGCCACGGCAAAATCCCTAGTTCCCACCGCAACATTCGTCTCGATACAGCAGACGCAATGCCAGCAAACGAAGCAAAGGCCAAATTCCTAGCTTCAGGGTCTTGACGGCAACTCATATAAAGCCCGAAAGACTATCGGAGATCATCCCCACACCAGCGCAGAGTGGTTATGACTCATCGGGGCTCACCAAAATAAGCCTAACCTCAAGTAAAAAGCGACATGGCAAATTCCTAACGCTTGCTCTTCCGACGGTCAAACTGCCAAGGAGGATTGCTTGAAGACGTCTTGTCCAGCCTCCGAAGGGATCAGAGACACGGCAGTCGCAGGGCTACTCGAACAGCACGATTGCCTATCGAGGACTATATCAGCTTATGCGACGGTACGATGGCCAAAACCCTAAGTACCACCAACCTTAACGGGCTTCTGTCGTAAAGAGCAGAGGTTAAATGCGACGTTAAGATGTTCTTGCGAGAAACGCTCGATTCGTCTCGACTTGCGAAAAAAATTGTTGAGGCGGCTCGACTCGTGAGATAAAGCCTTAGGCAGTGGGCATAAAAGAAGCCTGTTTCCTAAGCACTGGGACCCTGCAAGTTGGCCCAAAACGGTCTCTTGCATACCATCCACGGGTCTCACTCTCCAACATCGAACTTCGACAAGGAGGGAAACAACCGCTTACAAGTCCTCTCGACTCGTAAAAGGGAAAAATTCTCTTGTAGGATCCTTACGACTTACAAGAGAAAACCACACTTAGGAATCCTCACGATTCCTAAGGAGAAAAACCCACCTACGTGATCCTCTCGATCCGTAGGGAGAAAAGTCTCTATGAGACCCTCACGGCTCATAGAGTTGAAAAGTCTTAGGCAGCAGATCTGAACCTGCGGCCTAAGCCCTCGCTATCTCGTGAAGAAATCAAGAAGCTTACTCTATTACCTGCTAATTGTGACGACATGCTGAGAAAGAGGAAAAGCAACAGAAAGAGCATCCGATTTACATTTGATCAAGCGTTCAAGACACATTCATTCATGCATGGGCAAAAAGACTCAGGACAAAAGATATATAATAAAGACAAGCTGGGATAAAAAAAAATTCCATTAATATTGCCCGAAGTTCTTACAGTCATAAAAACAATAAACGAAAGTTACAATGGAATAACCTCAGATCCAGGGCATGGATTGAGGAATTCAAAAGCGACCCTATCTATGACTTTCCAAGCCTCGCGGACCATCCTAGTGTGCTTCCTTTCGCGAGCACAAGCGTCAGGGTCCCCCCCGATGTCTACCACCCTCCGATAAGCAGCGAGTATGGCAGACTGTTGAAAGACCTCGTGCAAGAGGTCGATAAGACTGTCTCGCCGTCTCTTCGAGATAAAGTTCAATAGGTACACAGAGTGCACCTTGTCCTCAGCGGCATCCAACGCCCTAAGCGGCACGCCGGAACAGAATAGGGGAAGCGCTTCCCAGATAGCTCCCACGATAAGTTTAAAAAGAGAGGAACGTCGGGGAAGCAGTGGACCATTGTATGCGTCGAAGCGACTCATTATTTCAGCACACTCCTCGTTTATGAACTCCCGATTTTGAGAGCGGCCAAGTCGGCGGATGTCCTCATGAGAGATGATCTCGTTAAGAGCATACATGTGGGCGTTCATTGTTCCTGTGAAAGAGGATCAACAGAATTATCAGAAAGACTGATTAAGCAAAACGATATAATGCACTGAGGAATAAAATGCCATCTTTAAGTTCCAAGATCCATGAAGAATTCTTAAGAGTTCTTCTATATGATTTGGGAGGAGCAAAGCTCCATTAATGAATTAAGAAAATCCAAGGAAAATCTTTCAGAGAGCAGAGCTCTATGGAACCCTAGTTGGGTCCCCTTTAGTTCTCTTTAGATCCCTTTAAGACCTGTAGAGCAAAGCTCTGCTAAGTGAAACCCTAAATAGGTTTCCTTTAGATCAGGGATCTATTGAGAGCGAGGCTCTATCAATGAAAATTAATTTAATTTAATTTAATCCAAATTAAAATTTTCACCTAAAAGTTTTAAGAGTTTAACTCTTAAAGTTCTTGAAAATAAAGAGCAGGGCTCTGAGTTCTGAAAGTAAAATTTTAGAGATGAGAATCATCTAAGGGACCAAAGGTCCTATTTATAGGCATCAAGTGCCCTTTCAGCTTTCAAGGGATGGCGCGACGGTTCGGAGTCTGCCACCGCTGCGCTCACGTTAGGAGGCCACGTAAGCGCAACGGTGGGGGGGCATTTGTTTACTCCAATCAGAGCAAAGCTCTGTTCAAATTCCAAGGTGGGAAAAGAAGCAATGCTTCTGTTTTTCTCCAATCAGAGCAAAGCTCAATCTTGAAAATTAAAGTGAAAATTAAAGTTAAAATAAATGAAGCAACGCTTCATCTTCCCCCAATCAGGGCAAAGCTCTGCTTTGAAATTTTAAAAATTTAATAAATGAAGCAACGCTTCAGTTGCGCTGCGCTGCGCGCTGCGCGACACGTGTCAGCGCAGATGCGCTAGCACAGTTGCGCTGCGCTGCGCGCTGCGCGACAAGTGTCAGCGCAGAGTGTCACGCGCTGGGGCATCTGCGCCAAACAGAATTAAATTTCTAAGAAATCTTTTCTGTTCTTGTTAAAACAAGAAGATTTTCTTCTGCAAAGTAGAAACTCTTGGATCAAAGATCCAACGGTGGGGAAAATTCCCCAAATCACTCAGAGAAGGATCTCTTTAACAAATTAACTAATTTATGGGCACTATAAAAAGGACCCTAGGCCTCGATTCAAAAAAAGGAAGATCTTTCTAAAAAAAAAAGAGAAGAGAACTCTTCAGAACTCCTCAAGAAGAACAAAAAGATAAAAACCTTTAGAAAAAGAGAAAGTTCTCTTATGAACAGATCATAGATCTAAAAACAAGATCATTGATTTTTAATAAAAATAAAATAAAATAAAATAGTGCTTTGCACTTTTCATGAACCTTTGGTTCTCTGAGATAAGAAAAACAAGAAAAAACTTATTTTTCTTTGATCTAAATTAGATCAAGAAATCAAATAGTGCTTTGCACTTCTGTTCTTGAATCTAAAAGATTCTTAGTGCTTTGCACTTGCAAACTGCGCTGTTGCGCTCTTGGGAGAGCGCCACGTGTCAGCATCTAAACCACTTGCGCTACGCGCATTGAGATAGAGCTTTGCTCTCTGTAATTGGCGCAACTCACCAGAGCGCGCTACGTATCAGCAGCGCAACAGCGCAGCGCACTAGCGCAGCGCACTGCGCTGTTGTGCTTGCGCTCACCAGAGCATGACACGTGTCCTCACCATAAGCGCTTGCGCTCTTTGACTGGCGCAAAGCGCCTGAATAATGCAATGCATTTATTTTACTGTAGGGCCAGGCCCAAATCAAGGGGCCTAGTAGGCCGAATTAAATTGCAATATAATGAAAAGGGGCAGAGGCCAAACAAAAATTGAAAATGCAATAAAC
This sequence comes from Agapanthus africanus, assembly GCA_030015575.1. NCBI lineage: Eukaryota > Viridiplantae > Streptophyta > Magnoliopsida > Asparagales > Amaryllidaceae > Agapanthus > Agapanthus africanus. The sequence continues at coordinate 51,181,302 of CM057350.1, read as the reverse complement.
AGGGCAGAGCCCAAACAAGACTGATGCTCTGCATCATATATGAATGGACACAGCCCTGACAAAATAAATAATGCTATGCATTATTAAACAGGAGCAGAGCCCCAGTAAAGGCATAACAGGCCAAATGCAAATAAAATGTTGAACATTTTCAACTGGACTTAGCCCAATTCTGGCCGTAAGTCCTTAAATTAAATTGAACTAAGCACAAATGTTCTCTCTCTCTCAAATCAATTTACCTCCGGTCCAAGGGTACATCTCTGAACTCCTCTGACACCCATCGTTGTAATCCTTCAACGACGTCAGAGAGGTGATGGGTCCCGACGACCACACATCGATATGGACCGGAACGTCCTTAAACTAATGTTGGACCGGAACGTCCTTAAACTAATGTCGGACCACCACGTCCCTAAACTGGAATATGGACCACCACGTCCCTAAACTGGAGCATGGACCGCAACGTCCCTGAACTACCTATGGACCACTACGTCCCTAAACTGGAATAATAGAGCCTCCAAATGCTCTTTTGCCGGATCTAAACGATCCTGTTTAAGTTGATCTTAGCCCCCAAACACGGCTAACGTATCCTTAAACATTCAAACGGACTATAAAACTCCAAATCAACCTTGGTTCGAGGGTACATCTCTGAACTCCTCGGACATCTGTCGTTGTAATCCTTCAACGACGTTAGAGAGGTGACGAGTCCCGATGGCCAGATATCAAATGGATTATCACGTTAAGTTGATCTTAGTCTCAAACAGGACTATCGTATCCTTAACGAACGTTTAAGTTGATCTTAGCCGCAACGCGACTAATGCATCCTTAAACTAAAAACACCAAACCCAAATCTTAGTAAATACGGATTTGGACTAATCCACGTCCTACGGACGACGGCATTACTCAGTCTCCGTATACAATCCACGGGCAACCACAAACAAAACAAACACACATGACACGAAGTGAAATTCTGGAGAAGGAGAAAGTTGTTACCGCGATGCGGTAGCGTAATTAACTGCAGGGGCTTGTGCCTACAGGGAAGAGCGTCCCCACAATCAAAACCCCTCAAGCGAGGGGGATTCTGACGAAGTCTGCTACATCGGCTGCATCCGTCTAAACCTCCGATACACGGTGCCATAAATCAACTTGGCATCTTCGGAGAGGTGGACGGATAAAACCAAATAGCATCTGCCCCGAATCTCAGCGCCAGGACATCGCGGTCCTGTGTGCCGCCATTCGGAGGGGAACAGGCTCTATCTCCTCAGAGTCCGATCCTCCTAACGAACATTCAAAGAAAGAAACAGAAAAGATTGTCATCAGCGAACTAACTCTCGGTAAGTCCTAAAAGAAGAAAAAGAAGATAGTATATAAAGTGAAATGAACAGATAAAGTATATGACCGAGTACTGGTATATGATAGTTATTCTAACGTGGTTGTTTGTAGTTTGATAAGGAAGGTATTCATGTATACGAGAGGAGTCCATCTTACCCCATGGACTATGGTAACATGTTGTATAAAGCCCCGTCATAACCCACGGGACAACGACATGAGAATTCATATAGGTGTCTTTTAAGTGACCTCTCATATCACGATATACGTTCTGTACCAATCTACCCCTTTATCCTTGCATATATATTATATAGATTATGTTTACAAGTCTTGCCAAAACCATGGGTACAAAATGTTCAAGTATTCATGCTCAGGATGCAATCATGTATTCAAGTAGTTATGTCAAGTTATAACCATGGTTCGGTCAGGTCAAGTCAAGAATACATGTTTGATATTGATGTTTGAATTCGAGTATTCATATTCATGATCAAGTATTTGTGTTGATTTTGGATTCAAGTTTGAGGTTGGACTCAGACCGAGTCAGACGCTTGTAAATGAACTCTTGAATTCTTAGGTTCAGGAGTTATCGGCAACTGCTGTATATGGACGACAGGATTTGTGTCTTTTTTCAAGACAATTGCCATTGATAACCCCTGTTAACCTGAATAGGCAAACACTCACTTTCTCCGGCTCTCTAGGGCTCAAGAGAATTGATCCCGCTTAAATCTATATTTACTAAATTCTTTAAAATATTGTTTTGTATATCTCGAGGGGGTTTTATGAAAAATATTTTTAATATAGATTAAAAATAAAACATCGAGGGTGATTTGTATTACTTAGAGTTTTCATGAGCATGTGTTTTGATTATTGAGGTATTTTAATGATGAATACCTATCTTTTAAATGTTTATGGTATTTTATTGAAAACTGGTTCTTTTTAGTAACTTGATGGAATTTTATTGATATTTTTTAATCTTTCATTTTTATAAAAATATAGTTTCATAATATAATGAAAATATGGATTTATAATTTTATATAATTTTTAATTTTTTAGAAAAACTAGTTTTATTTAGAAAATTCGTTTTTCTTAAAAACCGTATTTATATCCTTTCGAGATCGAATACTTCATGAGGAGTGTTGCATCTCACTCTACTATCTTCAGGATGTGCAATAATCCGCACCATCTATTAGCGGGTCCCCTAACGAGAGTTGTAAATGCATAATTGCAAAGAAATACGAAATACCTGTTCACCGCCGGAAGACGGATCGAGACGCTGGGACGTATGGCCTGAATTCTGAGGGCAGATGCTATTTGGATTTATCCGTCCACCTCTCCGAAGATACCAAGCTAATTTATGGCACCATATATCGGAGGTTTGGACAAATGCTACTGTTGTAGTAGATTTTATCAAATTCCCCCTCATTTTATAAGGGTTTTTTTGATTGTGGGGAAGCTTTTCTATGAAAGCGCAAGCTCTGCGGTTAATTACGTTACCGCATTATGATAACCACTTTCTCATGCACCGGAAGTTTACTTCGTGTCGTGTGTGTTTTTGTTTGTTTTGGTTGCCCGTGGATTGTATACAGAGACTAGTTTATGTCGTCGCCCGTAGGGCGCGGGTTAGTCCGAATCCATATATCTTAGATTTGGGGCTTAGGTTTATTTAAGTACAGTTAATATGGTTTGAGATTAAGATCAACTTAAATGTATGAGCATTTTGGCTCAATTTGTTCTTGCAAAAGATGCGTTGGTCTAATTTGAGACTAAGATCAACTTAGCAAAATTTTAAGGATCGTTTTTATTTAAGATCCAGCAAATGAGTATTTGGGCTCAGCTGCAAGAAAATTTCAGAAACTTAGCCAATTTGGGCTAAGTCTACTTAGCCTTTTTCTTTTCAAAAATGCTAAGCACTTATTTAGGATCTGTTTGTTCAGCATTTTTCTTTTCATGTAAAAGTGTTAAGCACTTATTTGAGCTCTGATGCTCACATGTATGTCATGTGATGCATTCAGTCATGGGCGGTGCCCAATAAATGTTGAACACTTTTAGCCATTTTGATTAAATATGAAGTGCTAAGCACTGTTTATGGCGTCCACGTGAGGTGCATGTGAGGCGCTGGACGCTGTCCAATCAGTGCTAAAACACTCAGCCGTTTTGTCTGCATATGAAGTGCTAAGAACTTTTATTCAGCGCCCACGTGTGTTTCACGTGAGGCGCTGGCCTTCTGTTTTGGGCGTCTGCGTGTTTTTCACGTGAGGCGCTAGGCGTTGTTAAAAGGAGGTACCCATGTGAGGAGCACGTGAGGCGCTAGTTTTTTTTTCCTTTTTTTAGAGATTAAATCTCTGTTAAGGGCATTTTGACCATTAATAATCATCAAGATCTTCATTTTTTTTAAGATTTGGGATCGGTTTTTTTTAAGAACTAAGTTCTTTTATAGGTTCCTTTCTCCTTTTGTTTTTTTTCTTTTGGACCTAATTCTTTTCTGAATCTTTGATTCTCAAGAACAAGATCTTACCGATGAGAATTAAGTTCTCAACTTATGGGAGACTTTTCTTGTGGATCACAGATCCAGAGAAATAACTGAGTTCTTTAAAAAGGGTTAACCTATTAGATGTGATAGAGATATTTTTATCTCTTTTTTTTCTACCTAGGGTTTTGAGAAGAAAGGTCTTCTTCTTTGAGAATTGAATTCTCTGTTCTTTTTGAGAGCTTCCTATATTTTTGCAGAAGCTTATAGGAGGTTTTCTCTATCTCTTTCTGTCTCTCTCTGTGTTGTGGTCTTCTGTGTTCTTCTCTCCATGTGAAACTTGAAGTCTCGGGTCTTTTATATAATGAAGGCAAGTTTGTTACTTAATTATGAGAAAATCTCTCATTGAAAGATTCCAATTGATTTAATTGGACTCAAAATTGAGTTGGGAAATTTTACCCACCATTGGATCTTTGATCCAAGAACTTCTGTTTTTACAGAATATGAATTTTGTTTTTAATAAGATTAGGGAAATATTTTCCCCTATACAGAATTTATTCTGTAAAACGGTGATTTTTTAATCGCCATTGGATTTTTAATTCAAGGGTTCTCTGTTTTACAGAGAGCAATCTTTCTTATTTAGAAAGATTGAGAGAATATATTCCAAAATAGAATTTTATTCTATAATTGGATTTTTGATCCAACTAAGAGTATCTTTCTTATTTTTAGAAAGATTTGGGAAATGTTTTCTCCCAACAGAATTTAATTTTGTATTTTGATAATTTATCATCTCCGTTGGATTTTTGATCCAACAGCTCTATTTAACAGGGAGTATTGTAGAATTTTAATTCTATCTGGGCGCCGGCGCTCACGTGTTATGCACGTGGGCGCTACTTAAGAATTTAATTCTTATAATGGGTATTTATGTGCTTTGCACATTGGCGCCCGTGTGAGGAGCATGTGCGGCACCATCTAAAATTTTAACTCTTATGTAATGAACTTTTATATGCTTTACACATTGGCGCTCACGTGAGGAGCACGTAAGCCGCCACCATAAGATTTAATCCTATAAAATTGGCTCTAGCTTTGGCGTCCTCATGGAGAGCACATGAGGCGCTGCTTCATTGAATTCAACAGAGTTTTGCTCTTGTATTAAGTTAAATATATTGGAGAAACAATACAGTTTTAAAAGAAACCCGGTTTTAAAGTCCGTGGTATTTTATTGTAAAGATTATTTTTCGAAACAAATATTCATACAAAATAGGTATCGTGCTATGAAATCAAAGTGTACATGTGGGGTAGGTCGTTACCCCGTGATGTTTTTTCTAAAGGTATAGTTTCAACAAAATGAAAATAGTGATAATAAAGTTCAAGGTATTTTAATGAAAAAGTTCAATTATGATTGTTTCACATGAGATTCTTGGTTAAACTTGATTATAAACATTGGTATTTAGGATTACAAGTATTGTGCTAAATTTAGATTGATCAATATATAAAGGAAAAGGGAGTTTCTAGTGTTTAGAAAAAAGGATATCGGTAATAACTCCACTTACCGATATAAGTTTTAAAGTTGAATTTAAATGAAGAAGTTGAATTTAAATGAAGAGGAAGAGAGTTTGAGAGGGTCTTACGGTTTGAATATAACAAGAAGAGGTTAAGGAAGAGGGGATGAATTTTGTGGTGTTGCGGGAGCTCCGGAATCGGCTTCGGTCTTCGACGGAAGAAACATGCTCGCTAACTCAACTTTACTCCACTTGCACTTAGAAACTCTTTGAGAGAGTTTTTTTGCTAGAATTTTCAGAATGGTGAAGAGATAGGGTATGTGGTGGTATTTATAGTGGAGAATTAGGGTTTGGGAATTAAAATTTTTATTAAAAAGCATTAAAAATGATGTTAAATGGTGAAATGAAAGATTTTTGTTTGATTGCAGGGAAATTAAATAGTGCAGAGGTGTTAAGGTAAGTTGAAGAGACGAGTGTGTAAAACACGGAACATTTTGGCCCATCTGAACCATCCCCGCCGGCCTAATGGCATGTTTGGCCGGTCGATCTTGAGGCAAATGCTTCGAAATTCATGCCACCTATAACAACTTCTATTTCAATATACAAAAAATTGTTTAAAAGTTAATATACAAATGGAGTATTTGCAATCATGTGTACATTATAAGTATTTGATTTGCTTTTGAATAGCAAGAAAACACTTGTAGCATATTGGTAAAACCTTGCACTGCTGTGACGTAGTCCATGTGATCGAATCCCCCCAGCCACATTATCTTTTTATTTAATTTTCTTTTAATCTTCTAGAAGCCCAAGAGTTTGCACGTGCACTACACGTAGAATGAAATTACAGAGTAATCAAACACATTCAATAGGGAAAATCAAGCGACACCAACACGTGGCCAAATATCCAAGCTCCTTCACCGGATTTCGACCGGTGAGATGGACTTCTAGACCGGCACCGCCGGGCTAAACCGTAGGGAATGCTCTGATATTTTTGCCCGAGCACCCCTTGGCCTACCCCACTTCTCCCATGTTGTTTGAATACTCTGCATTCATACAGAGAATAATAAAATACCCTTTAATCAAATTTTTAATGCAAATTTTTACGCATTATTTAACCCTCTAAATCCTAATTTTCCCTATAAATACCACACCCCATTTTACCCATCCTCACTCAGAAATTCTCTACCAAAACTCTAAAAAATTCTCAAGTCTTTATAGTGTGCAAGTGGAGTTAGCAAAGGGTGAAGTTCCGACGAAATCCCGAAAAGATTCCAGCAACGAAACGACGCCCTGACACCTTTCTTAGTTTCCCCTCTCTCTCCTCTTGTTCTCTAGCCTGTAAGTCCCCTCTCCCCCTCTCTTCTCCTATTTTAAAAATTCCCATTTCTAAAATCCGACGAAAGTGGAGTTAATCCGACATCCAATTCGGTTTTTTCTTTAAAAATTCTATTTTTCTTAAACAATAAAATAACATACTCTCATATATTGTTTAACAAACATTAACAAACACATTAAAATAAGTTTCATCTCAAAAGAATCTTTTATGCAACTTTTATCGTATTTTTACGATAAAATACCACATACTTTATTTTCGACACAAATCAACATAATACTTGTATTACCTTTAGATAACTCACGAGGTAATGACCTATCTCATCACAACACACATTTTTGACATAGCACGATGAAATTTTGGGAATATAGTTATGGGATAATACGGCATTACAAATAAATACCATCAACTTGCAAAACTATTTCTTTAAAAATTGTGTTAATCAATTCCTTACAATTGCACCTCTACAATCCACTTTTGGGGATCTCGTTCGGGATGGTGCGGATTATCGCACATTCTTGGGCCTAGTAGAGCGAGATGCAGACCTCCGAAAGGAGCATTCGATCTCGATGGAATTTTAATGAATTTTTCTTTAGAATATGAGATTTCTACAAAAATAAATAAAATCTATTTTTATTATATATATATATATATAACGATTATCAAAATATCTATTTTAATTATATTATATAAATATTCCAAATTTTCTAAATCAAAGGAATCATTATTACAGGAAAATACCATTACAGTTCAATGCAAAATACCGATATTTCATTAAAATACCATATATTATGAAAACTAGGTTCTACTCACTAGAAATTTCACTTATATAAAATATACATCTATGAAAATCCTAAAGAAGATAATTAAATACTTGAGGTGTATTTTGAAATTATATCAAAATTATTTTTACATAAAACCCTCTCAAGTTATACTAAATTACAATAAGGTCCCTAGTAAATATTGGTTTAAGCAGGACCAATTCTCTTGAGTCTCAGGGAGCCGGAGAATATGGGTGCTTGTCTATCTAAAATAGACAATCTAACAAATGGTGTTATCAATACGGTAATTGTCTAGGAAAAAAACACAATTCCTGCCGTCCATGTGCAGCAGTTACCGATAATATCAAAACTAATTCAGGATTTTAAGTTCTTTTCAAAGTGTCTGACTCAGACCGAGCCTCAATCTAATCAATCTGACTTGAATATGATTCAAGTATAAACTAAAATACAACATTAAGCTATGAATCCGTCTATTCAATCTATATCAATCTATATTGACCAAACCGAACCATGGATATACTCCGTTTACTGATATCCATTCCATTTACTGATATCATAGTTTCGGCAAGTCATCCATCTATATAACAAAACAATACAATTAATACAAAAGATATCGCGGGGTTTATAAAGGGGTAGATTGATACGGAATGTGTTAGAAGTGGCACGAGACTGTAATCTTAATACACCTAACCTGAATATCCATTGCCGTTGTACCGTGGCTGAACGGTTCCTTGCGCTTCGTATACCTTAGTCTCCGGAATAGTGGGACTCCTTTCCTATACACTCGCATATTCTATACCAAGCTACAAACAACAGCGTTACCAATACAATCAAACATCAATAGTCATATTTTCTTTCTGTTTATTCTATCTCTACTCATCTTTCGGATTTACCGAGCGATTGTTCATTGACGACATTCCTTTCTTCTTTTCTTGGAATGTTGTCAGGTGATTCGGACGTATTAGAGACCGAGCCCAGTACCGAGGATCTGCAACAGTTAGCTTTTGACCCGGAGCTTTAGATACTTGTACATATTTATTTCATTTCAGTTATGTCATTATTTAGGCATCGCTTTCTATTCATGTATTTACATTTCAGTTGTACCTGTAAAAGAATGTTTAATAAATAAAGTTGATGTTCATTTACATTTCCGTCTCTTGTGTACTTTACTTTATATTGCTTAGATACGCTTAGCGTGTTTACTTCTGCGTAAATACGTCACGTGACCCGTCGCGTCTCCTTGCCCGTACACTGGGAAGCGGGGCGTGATACCACTAGATCAACTGTGTATTTACACCATTTTCCACATGTTTGATTTTTTTGAACTTTTCATTTTCCCGTGTATTGCACGTGCAACCTTTTGGGCTTCCAAAATGTTTTTAAAAAATCAGAAAAAAAATTGTGTTTGATAGGAATCGAACGCATAGGCTATGTCACAGCAGTGTAGAGGCTTTCCCAGTAAACTATAAATTGTTTCTTACTTTTATTTAACAAAAGTGACATATAACTCAAATGCAGACTGTAATACTTTTTTTTTATATATTAACAAAAAAATTTCTGTACAGAGATTTCAGAGTCGTTACATGAGGTCTAGGGCGATGACAACGAGAAGGACGAGCCCGAGAAGGAGAAGGAGGAGGCGGCGGGGAAATTTTGGAGGGGGAAATTTTGGGCTGAGGAATTTGGACGTGGGGTTTTTATTTATTTATTTAATTTTAAGCGCTTGATTTTGCCCCTACTGTGCCAACTGTAGGGGTTTCTTTTGCGGCACTGTATGGACAACAAAAGGAAATAAAATTTTTATAGTCTTTGTCTCTACGGTGATAACCGTAGGAGTAAACAAAAATTACCCCTATGTATTTTTGGATCCGTATAAGCAACCAACATTTGTAGTTGTGTGAACACCTTTAATGCGTGGTTAACAATGTATGGACTGTATAAAATGTATCGGTACTGACTTTGACCGTATCAAATTCTAATGCATGATTTTTGACAAGATACATATAGAGATAGGAAGTTTTATAATTAATTTGTATCATCTCTAATGGTGGTCAATAGCCCAACAAAAATCTACAATCTGCATATGGGTTTCATAAGACTTCATTTAGCTTATTGGTTTCAAAAACCTAAATCGGGAATTGGAAATGTGACGGTGTTACTGATGGAGGCGTGAATCTCCTTCAGATGATGCCTTCCGTTGATCTGCTGATGGCGGCGATGGATGGCTGAGATTGGATCTAAAGGCTGTTGCTCCTGAAGCGTGTGGGTCTTAATGGGTTTGAGGTTGTGGTTGCCGAGCTATCTGCAAGGAAGTCCCGGGATGGTTGTACCACCGAGGACCCTCCGACGATCAAGTTAGACTAGAGATCCGACCAGAGTAACGGCTTAGTGGAGTTAAAATAGGTTACTTGAACCGTCTGAAGAAGGGGTTTATATAGTGGTAGCAGCAGGCGAGGCAGGCGCGAGAATCACGCCGGCCGTTACGCTCCCAACGTCACGTCTGCGTGATGAGCGGGACCTCCCATTAATAGCGAGACATGCTCGTTAATGGAGGATCGTGGTGGCGTGAAACGTGGGATGTGGCCAGCGGAGATCTCGCGCATGGCGAGATTCGCGGGATGGCGGTTACGCCTGCAAGCGGTGCTGTTGGTCGGTTGATGAGATCAAGGAAGATGACCTCGGCGGGAGAGCTCGCGGATGAGTGGGAGAGCCGAGGTATCTTGGTTCTGCTCGAGCTCGGAGGCGAGCTGAAAGGGCCGAGGAGGCTCGGGCCTGTGATAACTCGGAGACGAGCTGTGAGGCCGAGGAGGCCAATTGTGCTGGGGACTCGGAGGTGAGCCAGCGTTCGCTTGTAGGACGGGCACATGAGTGGTCTGGTCGGCCACTGTAGGTCCTTTCTTGTGAGTTCTGGGACACGTCATCTGCCACGTGTCCTGATCTGGAAGATCACCGATATCGAGCATCATCAGTTACCATCGACTTTTGTTACTTAGGAATTTCAATTTTTGTGTTTCGTTTGTTGTGTATGTTGTTATGGAATCAGAATTGACATTATGCTTGTTCAATCAAAAATAATTCACTGAACAACATAATGTTAGGATTTCCTAGATTTTTTCCCTTCAATTCTTTATCTTAGTTTTTATGAAAAAAAGAGAGCAGAATAGATGCTAAACAAAAAGCTGGGCGGCATCTTGCATGTGCACCAATTTCCACTAAATCTTACACATATTCTCAACAAACAAACACCAATCTACAAGTTGAAGCTCATCCATGTACATGACCCAAAATGTTTTTATATATATCACTTGAATTAATGTGCATCTTATTACAGCTCACATTGAGCATGACCTATATAGGATATTCTAAAAAGCAATTTTGTGGCATGAGTTGACTTGAAAAAGGGTAGGACATCCATCGTCGTCCCTACAAATTAGATAACAACAGCAACCAACCATTTAATTATTAGCATTATGGGATTGGACTGTTAATTAATTAAGGATCAAACATCGTATTAATTTTAAGCCATCTTGTATTATTAATTTGTTCTCTCTTTCACGTAGTCACCCTCTAATGTTCTCTTTTATTATATAGTGCCAGCGCGACGAGTCTACGTCATGGAACATATAGGCCAATACAAACTAAGCCAATTATATATCCAGCATCCATTTTACAAATTTAAATATATATGAGGATTTTACACACGCTGTATATTTTTAGACATGTTTTGTTCCGTCCCTTGGACACATGTTAAACATTATGAAAAACATTCAAAAATATTTTTGGTTGAAATAGTAATTTGTTGAAGGTTTCTAGCAGTTTGAATATTTGAGAAATTAGCATTGAAATTAACTTTATATGTCAATTTTCTCAAAATTATGAGAATATTTCTTGTTATATGTCATACAAAGAATTAGGTTTGAAATTTCAATTTGAAATTTTCTCCCTTATAATAATAAAGAAATGCATGAAGAATTTATAACATGCTCGGGTTATATAATCTCTAATTTCAGTATGCATGACTGTCTTATGCTGTAAACTTTTTGTCAATAATAAATAAGATAGATGAGAGAGGGAGGGAGGGAGAGGGATAGGGATAGATGTGGTGGTAGCATCAAAAAACAGCTAAAGAAATTTCCTAACTTATTTTTTCTATTTGGGAAAATCTGAAGAAAAAAAATTATACATGTCTTTTTTTGGTTTCCAGTTATAATAGTAGATATAGTTGCATGATATTCATATTGATGGTAAAACCAAAGGATGAATGAGAATAATTATCTAAAATGGATTTAAGTAAATAATTAATTAAACAGGAAGTAGAATAATTAAGTGATAACTAAATGCACAACGTTCACATGCGTTGGAATTTGTGCAGCGCTTAGCAGTGGCTTGATTGCGTTGTCGTGCATGAGAAGAAGCGAAAAGAACCCGAGAAGGATGCCAGGGGCTTTTCGTTCAAGACAAAAGAGAGCCCCATGCGCGCTCCAAAAGCCTCCAATTTTTACAGCCTTCCAAGGCCCCTCTGCACTCTTCTCTATTTCATGTAAGTAAATTATCTGCAATGCCTGGTTTTCCCTCGTTGCCTGTATTTATATGAGAGAAAACGGGCTTGTATTAACCTTGCAGTCCCAAAACAGCAGTGGCTTCTCATATAGGCCATTAGAGCTCAATGACCTGACCGCAAAATAGCCAGTGGGCATCACTAGCCAATATGAGAGGCCACTTCAATTTGGGCCTGCATGCCACATTAATATTTGAATTTTGAGATATCTGGAGTATGGCCATACTAATTATATCGGTAGGATTTAGAAATAAATCTTATCCATTTCTTAATATCAATGGTGTGATTTATAATGAGAAACATAAAAGATTTATAATTGCTAACACACATCTCAAGTCTGATCCAACAGATAAGAAATGGATATGATTTATTTTCAAATACTACCGACAGCAGCATGGTCATACTCGTGATATATCCGTTCCTTTATTCACCTCTTTTAAATAATGTGTCCAGCTTGAACCGCACCTTTTTCTTGATTTATTTATAGTCATGTTCTGCTTGTTTATACAGCATATTGTGCTGTATATTTGTTTTTCCTAGTTTCAACTAGTTTTGTGTATAGTAGTTGCGACGAGTTGGAAAATAATCCAGTCTCACAAATGATCATTAAAAATTATGTTTTGTTTATTCTTGACCATGACGCTTATTTACCAATCAAGCACGCATCATAAACTGAACCATCTGAGGATATGCTATGAAACTAAAATCCAAGCATCAACCATGTCTCATGATGCTCAGACGTGGAAATTTTTCAGGTCATGACACGTAGCAGATGATGTGTCTCGAAGCCTTCGGAGCTGGAGTAAATATGATGCTTTGGGGACGTACCTTAGGACCTTGTCTCCGAGGACACACCCGACCTATCAGAGACCTGCTTGAGTACCTTCCATACTCACCTAGAAAGCGGGCAACAGCTCACCTCCGAGCAGTCCAGCGAGCTTCCTCGGCCTCCCGGCTCGTCTCCGAGCCTCTTGACACGCCGAGCTTCCTCGATCCCCCGGCTCGTCTCCGAGCCTCCTGACACGTCGAGCTTCCTCGGCTCCCCCGATTAACCGAGAGCGAAGCCCAAGCGCTCCCGCAACGGCTTCGCATATCTCGCCAAAGCGAGATATCCGCCGTCCCACGTCCCGCGTGCTACGCTGGCGCGTCCCCCAATTAATGGGCGTATCCTGCCATTAATGCGGAGATAACGCAGGGATGTAACTGACAGCGAGAATCTCGCGCCGGCTCGCTCCACGCGACCACGATATATATACCTCTCCTTCAGACGACTCAGATAACTCGAATTCATTCCAATACGCCGCTACTCTGCTCATATTCCTCGGCACTAACTTGATCGTCGGAGGGTCCTACGGTGATCACCCACCCTGGGATTTCACTTGCAGGTAGCTCGGCTTCAACTCCAACATCAACCCATTGAGATTCACACGTTCAACAACAACCACATCAAATCTCAACCGTCCAAGACGCTCGCTACCAGATCGACGGAGGACAACATCTAAGGAAGATATCAACCTCCATCAGTTAGCGCCGTCTGTGAGAACACTCTAAAGTTTCTACACTCATCAAAGTTGATCTTTCGCCATCGACTCAATGGCGAGTGACAACCGCGACGATCCAAATACGACCCGCCACAACGGAGGCGAGATCGGCTCTTCTCCCCCTCCTAACGTCATCAACGCCTTATCCGCTCGAATAGACAGGCTCACATCACTGATGGATTCCCTCATCCGCGTTCAAGCGGCGAGCCCTACCCACCAGACCGCAGTTTCCCCTCCTGGGACGACGACGTCCGAATAAGGACAGATGGCCATGCTCAGGCCCTCAATCTCACTCACGTTCATCTCAGCGTCATCGAGCACCGGCGTGCAAACTCCGGCCACTGTGACCCGCATGCGGCGATTGAATCCACGACCCGCTAGACGCCGGACAGCTCCACGTCCCGATCCCAGGGAAGACTAAGCCGTCCCTCCGATGCCCACCACGCGTTCTCGCCCCGTGAGAAGGTATCGGTCAGCTCGCCTGCTTCCAGGCATGACCGACGTCCCCACACTCGTAAGGGCCACGCGTACGGCGAACGTCGAGACTATTCGAGAAGAACCTCACCCGAGGATCTTAGAAATATGATAGAGCGGAATCGGAGTCACACCATCGCGCAGACCCGGAGTGGGGGTAGCTACCACTCCGACTGTGCAGAATTCTGGCAGTACCACCACCGACTTGAAGCCCTCGAGAAGAAAATCGAAGGCATACGACGGGATGGCCATGCGTCCAGTGAAGGAGCCAGGTACTCCGCCGACTCACTAACAAAGCCCTTTATAGAAGAGCTGCTGGCCGAGCACGCGTCGTCCAGGAACAAGCCGCCCAAAGTGGTCCTCTTCAACGGGAAGTCGGACCCGAAGGACCACTTGGACGCATTTACGGCGGGCATGAGCTTCCAAGATAATTCGGACGCGGCTCAATGCCGAGCTTTCCCCACTACCCTAATCCGAGCAGGTCGGGACTGGTTCAGGGGGCTCGCGCCGCGCTCCATCTCGACCTTTGACGAGCTGACTACCCAATTCCTCGATCATTTCGTCAGGAACAGACGACAGAAAAGGACGGTCGACTACCTGTTCACCATAAAAAGCGGGGACAAGAAATCCTTCAAAGAGTATGTCACCCGTTTCTACAACACTCTCCTGGAGGTTCCCGAGCACCGCGATGAAAGGGTTATCATCGCACTGAGATCGGGTCTTAGGTACAAAGAGTGGCCCCGCTCTTTTGCATTAGCGCAACCTAAGACTGTGGCCAAAGTAAAAGCTTGGACCGAGCGGGAAATCCAACTCGAGTCAGAGGTGAACTCTAATCTGCCCAGAGACGACCAAGCCGACCAAAAAAAAGGGCAGGGAGGAGAAAAAGAAGGTCGGCCGTCCAAAACCTTATTCCCCGAGGTTTCAGGAGTACACCCCTCAGAACATCTCGCAGACTGAACTGTTGGAGGAGGCCAAGGGCGAAAGGTTCTTTAAGCTCCCGCTAGCTTCACAAAGGACGGGCAAACGGCACCGAGGCCCGTATTGTGCCTATCATCGGACGCAAGGACATCCGACCGAGGATTGTAAACAACCCCGTGACTACATCGAGGAGCTGATCCACTCCAGTCACTTAGCAAAATACCTACGAGACAAACGTCAAGTAGACAGGGGGCAAACTGACCAACGCGAAGCCGAAGAGTTGACAATCGGGCAGATCATGGTCGTCACCGACTAACCCGAGTCCAAGCAATAAGGACGACCACTGAATCTTTATTTTATTTAATAATAAAAATTCTTGCTTCCCTGCAATCTGAACTACTTCTTTTGTTTTCATGCTAAAACATCCCTCAAGGTCGGCGGATAGCTTTCTGCTCTTCAAGCAGTGACCATCCCTTTGCTGAAGTAAATAAAGCTCGGGTAGGCGTATAAGTGGCCGACTAAAGCCCTCACTACGAAGCGGCCGAATAGCTTCCTGCTCGGCTCATCTACAGCGGGTAGATTCCTGCCCAACAACGCTGTGGATCGAAAGCTCGCATCACGAGGCCGCCGAGCAATTTCCTGCTGGCCCATTTACAGCGAGTAGCTTCCCGCCCAACAACGCTGTGGATCAAAATCCCTCACCATGAGGCGACCGGACAACTTCCTGCTCGGTTCATCCACAAGCGGGTAGATTCCTGTCCAACAACGCGGTGGATCAAAAGCCCTCAGCACGAGGCCGCTGAGAAAATTCCTACTGGCCCATCTGCAGCGGGTAGATTCCTTCCCAACAACGCTGTGGATCAAAATTCCTCACCAAAAGACGACCGAGTAGCTTCCTGCTCGGTCCATCCCAAGTGGGTAGTTCTCTACCCAACAACACTAAGGATCAAAGCCCTCATCCCGAGGCGGCCAAGTAGCTTCCTGCCGGGTCCATCCCTAGCGGGTAGCTTCCTACCCAATGACGCTAAAGATCAAAAGAAATCATCCCGAGGCCGCCGAGCAATTTCCTGCTGGCCCATCTGCAGCGGGTAGATTCCTGCCCAACAACGCTGTGGATCGAAAGCCCTCATCACAAGGCCACCGAGCAATTTCTTGCTGGTCTATCTGCAGCGGGTAGCTTCCTACCCAACAACGCTGTAGATCGAAAGCCCTCATCACGAGACCGCCGAAAAAATTCCTGCTGGTCCATCTACAGCGGGTAGATTCCTGCCCAACAACGCTGTGGATCAACCACTCTCATCACGAGACCGCCAAGCAATTTCCTGCTGGCCTATCTACAGCGGATAGCTTCCAGCCCAACAACGCTGTGGATCAAAAGCCTTCATCACGAGGCAACCGGGTAGCTTCCTGCTTGGTTCATCTGCAGCAGGTAGATTCCTACCCAACAACGCTGTGGATCGAAAGCCCTCATCACGAGGCCACCGAACAATTTCCTGATGACCCATCTGCAGCGGGTAGATTCCTGCAGTAATACCCAGTCCTTTTGTATTTATTATCCGTACTTCAATAATAATTCTTTATATTTTCTATTTAATTTATTCCATATATATTTATATACTTCACCAAAAAAAAATTTTCCCTAACAAATTTTTCCTAACTCTTTTGCTACCTAACATAATGCTTAAAACCCTAAGCCCGGGTCCATCTTTAATCATACTCTTTTCCTTCTAAATTTTTCTTAAGCCCAAACCCAATAACCCAAACCCTCCACTTCTTTTTACCCAACAGATATGTTCTCCCTTTTCGAATTCAAAAATTATTCTAATTAAAAATCCAAATCCTACCCCAATCAATTTCTTTAAATCCCAAATTAAAACCTAATTAATATATGTTAATTATTCCTCATTTCTTTCTCCTTTATATCTTTTCTTTTCAATTATTATTTTAAACCCCTCCCCCCCCCCCCCACGTTCTTCTCTCTCTCTCTCTTATCACTCTCTTTCTCTCCTCTCGATCACTCTCTCCCCTCTCTCTCTTCTTCCCCGCTCGTCACCTCTTCCCCCGAGCACACCTCGCCATCACCGACCCCCATCGGCTCATCCCACCGCCGCCGGCTGCCTCCCTCCATCGCCTTCCCCGAGCTCCCCTCGCTTCAACACTCCTTTCCCGAGCCCTCAACCCCTGCACCAAGCCCGGACGAGCCCATCACCGAACACCCACGCACCCATCTCCTCCACCTTCAACTCGTCTCCATCACCGCCTCCACCCTCGACTTCATTCCCTCATCTTCACCCTCACCTCGACCACCATCTCCTTCCCTTCCTCTACTTCCCTTCTTCCTCCCGTAATCCCTGCACAACCCGAGAACCTACTGAGAACCCGGAGATCCCTCGTCGTTACCTCATTACTCTCTCTTCAACTCTACCTCTAGCGCCCTTCATCGCCGCTAACATGCTCCCCACCACCATGAGAACACACGCCCGAACGCCCCGGTGCTCGCCCCTCGCCGCTGATCTCGTGCCACCACCCTCGTCTTCACCCTTCCTACTCCCTCGCCATCACCACAACAACCCACACCATCCTCCCCTCACCCTCCAAGCTCCAAGCCGAGCTCCACATTCGCCCGAGCTCCCCACCTCATCGGAGCCGTCTCTGGACCGCTGACGACCTTGCCAACGGCACACCGTGCTCACCGTCACTACCACCGTTGCATCACCCGACCCCTAATCACTGCCGAGCCGTCGAACCCAAGCTAGATCCAAGGCCAAAATCCTTGGTGGTGTTGCTGTGTTTTCCGTACCGTGCCCGTGCGATACGTTGCCATCATCGTCATTGTCATGACCATCGATACGTCGTTAGGCAAGTTCAAATACTTGCTTTCATGCTATATTATGTTTATTTTCGATTGCGTACGAATTATGTCGAAAATTACTATTGTGATTTAATATTGAGACGTATCTTAATCTTAGTACTAATGTGTGAGATATAATCCAGTCTAGAAGCTAGTGATGGCGTTATGAGAAAATTGTAGTATCAATATTGTTTATTGGTTGAAACAAACGAGCGTTTCGGTGGCGAATCAAATGTTTATCATAGGTGCTCGATGCAAACCTTAAACTAAAAACCCTCTTAAAATGATGGTACTTAGGTGTAACGGATTACTTTAGGGATAATGAATACCGTGTAAAGAGTTGGATCGAAAATACAGACCCTAACACCGTGAAATGTCATCCCCATTTAGATCCATCAAATCTGAAACTTTCCGTACCTGAAATTCGTGAAAATCATAGTAAATTGGATACACACTGGAATATTGTGTTTGAGGGCTCGTATCGAAGCCGACTCAACACACCGGAATATTGTTTCTATTTTATAGCGGTGACAGAAACTGTTCGGGAATGCGGCTCTGGACTGCAGTCCAGAGCAGCACTGCTTGTCAATACTTGATTTGAAATGCTTTTATATCTCTGTGTGAAAATGGTATTATGAGTAACCCTATACCGCAGCGAATATTAATCTGTTAGCTAACTATTGAAAGTGATTTCATTCGTTTTTACCATCGTTTTCTATTTAAATCATATTTTAAATTATCAATACATACTGCAGTCCCAAGCAGGGACAGACGTATATCCCGACCTTAAATAATGTATAACTTCCAGAAAACAGTGGATATTATCAATCCGTCTAGTGTGTTGGAAACCTAACTAATAAACCTAAATATTATCCAACTGTAGAGTCGTCTAATTTTGATCCCAACAGGGTGAAAAATGTGTTACGAAATGGACTTTCAGTTCAGGAACTCAATTTCCAACAGAGAACACTTAAAAAGAAATGACTATAGTTCGCGAACCCGAAACCCGATTGACATGAAACAAATTTCGTTGAATTTCTAATTAAGCCTAATTTTTACCGCTTTTGTATCATTTTACTTAATTCTGAACGTACGATTTAATGTGATTTTTCTAAGTTCATAAGACGCGTAATGACTTGTATTGCATATGATTTGTTTAGTGGCATAATTCACATTTTTACCCGACTGCAATACCTCTAGCAATAGTGAGCGTCCTTATTAATTCTTAGTGTATAATGCATTTTCGAACGTGAATAGTATCGGTTTAGTTGTGTCGAGTACACCAGTAAAAAGTGAATGATTCGTGATAGTGAACAACACAGTGAATAGTGAATAAAACAATGTTATTGGTGCGCACTTGTATACAACTAACCCATACTTATAGATAGCGAATCCTGGGGAAAAAGGGGAAATCGAAGTGAAAAGCAACTTGTATTTAGCGAGGTTAGCAATTTTAGGGGATGATCATTCGAACAGCAACTCATATATATATATATATATATATATATATATATATATATATATATATATATATATATATATATATGTTAGGTTTGGACCTAACGGTCCGGCTGACAGGGTTATGTCCCGGGCAACAGTGGGCCATAAACTCGGGTACGTACGAGACCCTCGTTAAACATAATCATTCCTTTCCGCAACTCGATTTCAAAAGTGACTTAGAGACCGATAGGGACACAGATCATACATTGCATTGTTTATCGACATATTGATTACCTGCATATATTATCTCCATCGTTATTACTTTTATTTCTCGTCTCATTACTATTAATATAATATTGCTATTACGTCGCCCTACGACCTGAGTATGCATGTTCAGTGATAGAAGTAGATCCGTCTGATCTCGAGAAGACCGCGGAGATCCAGACCAGTGAGCCATTTGTATTTTTCCCTTGATATCCCTGGTTAGTTGCCCTCTTGTTTACTTCCATTGCGCTCAGTTTTCTTTATATCCGATAGTTTCAGTGACTGCATTCTCTTTATCCGTGTTGTATTTTACTGATTACTATATAATTCTAGAAGCCGAAATATGACTACGACTGTAACAACTCCAATTTCAATGCAGAAAATTGTTTAAAAGTCAATGTACAATTAGGGTATTTGCAAATTCTGTGTATGCTATAAGTATTTGTTTTATTTTAGAACAGCAAGAAAGTACTTGTAGCACATTGGTCAATCCTTACACTGCTGTGACGTAGCCCCTGTGATCGAATCCCCCCAGCCACATTAAATTTTTTATTTAAATTTCTTTTAATCTTTTAGAAACCCAAAGGTTTGCACGTGCATAGCACGTAGAATGAAAAGTCACAGATTATTTAAACATGTGCACGAGGGTATACGAGGAGACACCAACACGTCGCACCCAACCCCAACACCCCCCGTCGGTAAAGGCCCGGCAAAAAGCTTATTTTGGCCGGTATCGCCGGTCAAAACCGTCGGGAATGCCTTGATCTTTTCACCCCTGCACCCTTTGGCCTACCCCATTTCTCCTAGGCTGTTTGAATTCTCTGCAATTATCCAGAAAATTAAAATACCCAATTTAAATCCATTTTTAATACAAATTTTAATTCACCAATTCAATACACCAAACTCTAATTTTCCTTATAAATATCACACCTCATTTCACACATCCTCACTCAGAATTCTATTACAAAAACTCTACAAAATTTCTAAGTCTCTTTTGTGTACAAGTGGAGTTAACAAACGGTGAAGTTCCGGTGACGATCTAAGAAGATTCCGGCGACGAAACGACGTCCCGACGCTTCACTAGTCTTCTTCTACCCCTCTTCTTTCCCAAAAGCCAGTAAGTACCCTCTTCCCCTCTCTTTCTCTATTCTAAAAACTTTAAATTATAAAACCCTACGGAAGCAGAGTTAATCCGACTTCCGATTCGGTTTTTTCTTCAAAACTCAACTTTTCTTAATCAAGAAAATACCATACTCTCATAACATATTTAACAAACACTTTAAAACAAGAATCATCTCAAAATAATCTTTTATACAACTTTTATCATAGTTTTACAGTAAAATACCATATACTTTAGTTTCGACATAAATCGTCATAATTCCTGTATTACCTTTAGATAAGTCACGAGGTAATGACCTACCTCATCACAACACACATCTTTGACATAGCACGATGGAAATTTAGGAACATAGTTTTGGATAATACGATATTTCAAATAAATACCATTAACTTATAAAACCATTTCTTTAAAAAGATGTATTAAACAATTCCTTGCAATTACGCCTCTACAACCCACTTTTGGGGACCTCGTTCGGGATGGTGCGGATTATCAAATATCCTCGGGCCTGGTAAAGCGAGATGCAGACTTCTGAAAGGAGCATTCGATCTCGATGGAATTTTTATGCATTTTCTTTAGAAAATGAGATTTCTACGAAAAAAATATTTTTAAATATATATATATATCATCTATTATATAAATATTCCAAGTTTTCCAAATCAAAAGAATCACCATTACATGAAAATATCATCCAAATACAAAACAATTCCAATATTTCAAGAAAATACCATATACTATGAAAACTAGGTTCTACTCATTAGAAATTTCACAATTATAAAATATACATCTATGAAAACCCTAAAGACGATAATTAAATATTTTAGGTGTATTTTGAAAATTATATCAAACTATTTTTACATAAAAAAACCCTCAAGTTATGTTAAATTACAATAAGGACCCTAATAAACATAAGTTTAAGCGGGACCAGTTTCTTGAACCTTAAGGAGCCGGAGATATGGGTGCTTGCCTATCTAAGATAGACAATCTAACAAACGGTGTTATCAACACGGTAATTGTCTTGGAAAAAGACACAAATCCTACCGTCCATGTGCAGCAGTTACCGATAACATCAAAACTAATTCAGGAGTTCAAGTTCTTTTCAAAAGTGTCTGACTCAGACTGAGTCTCAATCTAATCAATCTGACTTGAATGTGATTCAAGTATATAACTACAGTACACCATGAATCCGTCTATTCAATCTATATCAATCTATATTGACTGAACCGAACCATGGATATACTCCGTCTACATGACTCTTCATTTATATACATTTCATTTACTGATATCATAGTTTCGGTAAAGTCATCCATCTATATAACAAAAAAAATACAATCAATACGAAAGACATCGCAGGGTTTATAAGGGGTAGATTGGTACGGAAGGTGTTAAAAGTGGCACAAGACTGTAACTATAATACACCTAACCTGAATATCCATTGCCGGTGTACCATGGCTGAACGGTTCCTTGTGCTCCGTATACCTTTGATGGAGATCAGGATCTCCTTCAGATGTTGTCTTCCGTTGATCTGTCGATGAGCTTTGATGAATGGCTGAGATTAAGTTTGGGGGTTGCTTCCTGAAGCGTGTGGATCTCAGTGGGCTTGGCTTGGAATAAGGCCGATCTACCTGCAAGGAAGTCCCGGGGAGGTTGTACGACCATGGACTCTCCGACGATCAAGTTAGTCGAGGTATTTTGGCAGAGTAGCGGCCTATTGAAGTAGAATTGCCTTACCTGAGTCGTCTGAGAGGGGGTTTATATAGTGGCAGCCATGGGCTGGCGGATGTGAGATTTACGCCGGCCGTTACGCCCTTGAAGCTACACCTGCGCGAATGGAGGGTTCCTCCATCAATGGCGAGATACGCCCGTTAACGGGGGAACGTGATGGCATGGAACGCGGGATCGTGGGGCGGCGGATATCTCGCGTATGGCGGGATTCATGGAGCCATGGCGGGGACGCCTGTAATCTGTGCTTCTGGGTCGGTCGGTGAGACCGAGGAGACCTAGCTCGGCGAGATGCCTAAAGAGGGTGGGAGGCCGAGCTGGTTCGGCTCTGTGATAGCTCGGGGGCAAGCTGGGAGGGTTGAGGAAGCCCAGTGCACAAGAGGGCTTGTAGGTGAGCCAACGATTATTTGTGAAACGAGCATGGGAGTGTTCTGGGAGGTCAACAAAAGTCGAGAACATCCTCGGGTCGAAGGCCCGGGGTATGCCTTCACTGTACCATTCTTATTCCTTTCCTGTAGGCCTTGGGACACGTCATCTCCCATGTGTCATGATCTAGAGAGTTCTCAATACTGAGCATCATCATTAGCCCCCCACTCTCATCCCGACCTATTTATGGGTCGGGTCGAGAGTGGTCTGATCGGTCACCCGAGCTAAGTTCTTAGTTGAAGACATCGTCGGCTTGGATTCCCGGGCAGTTAGTCGTATTTTTTTGATGACGTCAACGGATCAGAGAGGAGATTGTGCATTAAAGGGGAAGCTCCGATTCGGTCGTACGTTCGTTAAGGCGCCAGGCCACATGCCCGACGCTGGTTGGCTGACGTGACGGGCCGCCGGTGTCCTTTGTGCTTGATGGGACGTGTCTAATGTTCATGAGACATGTGGAATGTTGATGTCCATCGAACGCGGAGCGTTGTTTTGGCGGGAAACGGTCGACGCCGTTGGATGCGCTTGCCAAATGCTATAAATAGAGGTGGGATTCCCCCAGGGTCCACACTTCGCTATAATTTCCTCATCGCTGCGTGTGTTAGCTCGGCGCTCTTCCCTTTATGTCGGATTTCTTGAGTTCTTTCTTTGGAGGTCTCCTTCCTTTGCTCAGGTTAGATGTATTCTGTTAGGGAGTCTGTTGAGGTAGTTCAGGTAGAGTCTAGGGAGTCTTCTGTTGCTTCTTCCTCTACCTCATCCAAGTTGAATTCCCCCCTAGGAGTTAGTGTTAGACATGCTTCCCGAGGCCGCGCGATGGGGACGGTCTCCAAAGCGCGTATCAAGAGTGCTCGTGACGCGCCTTCTCTCCTGAGGAATATGAACGAGCTCACCACAATCCAGGCTCGTTTCCACATTCCCCCTGTCCACTCGCTTCGCTTGGCCGTGGATGAAGAGAGGGCAAACCAGGTGTGGGGCAAGGAGATTGCCTTGTACCAGGATGCTTTTTGGGCTGGAATGCGTCTGTCCTTATCCCTCGAGGTAGTGCGGCGCTGCGTTGTTTCCAACTAGCTCCGGGCCAGCTAGTGCCGAACTCGTGGAGGATTCTCCTCGGGTTTCTGGTCCGGTTGAGGCTACAAGAAATCCCTTTCAGCCTGACCCTTCTCCTTTCCTCCCTCTGTTACAAAAATCACCCCGGCGCCCATAAGGACGAACCGAGCTAGGTATACATTTCTTTTAGAAAACACAGGGGAGGGGCGGCTAGGTCGGGGATCGTAGCAGTTCCTTCTTCCATCCATGAATGGAAGGAGAAATTCTTATTTGTCGGGCCACCCGAGGGTGAGGATTGGCCTGTGCCCGTTCAGTGGCACAGGCCCGCCTGCCCCCGGGTGAGGCAGTCGTCCAATCCCAAAACGAGGGCAGTGTCGACGTGGGAGCCCGTCCAACGGGCCGGTATATTGCTTTCCGAGCAAGCCGTTAGTCGGGCCGGGCTCAGCCCCGCTCAGTTCGTAAGTAAGTTAGGAGCCTAGGCAACCTGTTTAGTCTTGCATATCTTTCTTCTATTCTTTCTGGCATCGCTAACTCCCTTTGTGTATTTTTCTCCTTTGCAAAACCGATGGACTACTCCAAATTTCTGGCTGTGATGGCTGAGAAGAAGGGAAGGAAGGCCTGAGGCGCCAGCTCGTCACGCCCCTTTTCGAGCCCGGCCTCATCGGCGGCCGCTTCGGCTATGCGTTCCACTACGCCCCAGGCTCCGGAGACCAGCCACGGGGAGATCCGCAAACACGCTCGGGAGCAGGAACCCTGGTTGTGGAGGTGGCGGATGAGGCCGACCCTCTCGTGGCCCCCCTCAAGCGGCATAAGAGGACGGTGTCCCGAGCCCTGTCTTTCCCGATCTTCGTGCAGGAGGGGGATCTTCGCTACGAGGTGCCCTCGGGGCTTTCTATCGCCGATAGCTTGCTCTCGGAGATGGAGCGGTCGGATGGGGGCAAATCCCCTGGGGGACCCTCAAGGCCCAAATCTCGGCTATAGCTCAGGAGGCCGTGCAGGTTAGTGTCCGCCTCCCGCATAGGTTTTCATTAAGCCTTTTTGTTTGCAGGATTAGATACCTTTTTAACCCCTCCTTTCATTTTCCTCAGGTCCTCCAGCACTGCGCCCTCGTCACCAATATGGAGCACGAGGAAATCGCCCTGGCGCTGCAGATTGCGGGCGAGTCTTCCTCGCGGGAGGAGAGCCTGAGCCGGGAGCTGCGTCTGGCGAGGGAGAGGATCGCCGCCCTCAAAGACCGGGTAGTTGCCGAGGAGGGGGTGAACGCCAACTGCCGGGAGTCCATCCGAGCTTTAAGGGAGTCCAACAAGGTCGCTGAGGCCAAGTTGGAGGATGCCCGGGTGCTCGCCGCCACTCTGAAGAAGACACGGGACACACTAAAAAAGGAAAATGAGGTGATGAAGAAAGGGAGAAGCGCGCCGACCTCCGGGCTGCGAAGGCGGTGGAAAGCTACAAGACGTCGGATCAATTCTACGCCGACCTCGCTGACGCCTCGGCCCTAGTCTGGCATCAGGCCTTCGACGCCGTCAAGGCGTTGATTCAGGAGTTTCCCGACGGTGCACTCCAGCTCGAGTACCCGATCGAGGATGAGACGCAGGGGAATGCCGCCGGAAGTGCAGCTGGAGGGAATGCCCCCGGTAGGGGCGTTGGGGATAAGGCGATCGCCCCGGCTCCCAGTGCCGAAGCTCCTGCTGTGGGCGCCGATCCTTAAGCCACCACCTCGACTTCCGACGCTGGCGCGGAGCACGTTGAGGTCCTTCCCGGCCCCGAGGCCTGAACCTCTCTGCCTTCTCCTCTCTTTTTTTGTCTTGGAATTTTGCAAGCCTTTGGGTGATTTTGTATTTGTAAAGACTCCCGAGTTGTGAATAAAGCCTTTTTGCAGAAATTTGTGTGGTAATGTTTTCATTTCGTGGTAATGTTTTCATTTTCCTCGCCTGATGAGCCATGCGCTAGGTCTGACAAGCCCATTTACCGAGGTTGAGGGCTTCTGATCCTTAGTTGGCAATCGCACGTCGAGTTAAATCCAATTATTTGTCAAGTGTTCAAAGGCCGGTGTAAGGTCGGCGTCCTTATGGCCCCGAAGTCGAGGTGGCGATCGCTCGTTGAAGGTATGTTGGTTGGCACATCCGAGTAGAAAGGTGTAGACTTGCCTATTTACCGAGGTTGAGGGCTTCTGATCCTTAGTACAGATAGGTAGGGTGTTACCCACTAAGGATAGACCGAGCAGGGAAGCTGCTCGACGACCTCTTGAGGAGGCTTTGATCCTTAGCACAGGTGGGTAAGAAGTTACCTACTAAGGATGGACCGAGCAGGGGAGCTACTCGGTGGCCTCTTGACGAGGGCTTCGATCCTTGGTGTCGGTGGGTAATGAACTACCAGCCATGGATTGACCGAGCAGGGAAGCTGCTCGGTGGACTCTTGAGGAGGGCTTTGATCCTTAGCACAGATGGGTAAGAAGTTACCCACTAAGGATGGATCGAGCACGGAAGCTGCTCGGTGGCCTCTTGATGATGGCTTCGATCCTTGGCGTCGGTGGGTAGTAAACTACCAGCCATGGATTGACCGAGCAGGGAAGCTGCTCGGTGGCCTCTTGAGGAGGGCTTTGATCCTTAGCACAGATGGGTAAGAAGCTACCCACTAACGATGGACCGAGCATGGGAGTTGCTCGGTGGCCTCTTGACGAAGAATTTGATCCTTAGCACAGATAGGTAAGAAGTTACCCACTAAGTATGGACCGAGCATAGGAGCTGCTCGGTGGCCTCTTGACGAGGGCTTCGATCCTTGGCGTCGGTGGGTAGTGAACTACCGGCCATGGATTGACCGAGCAGGGAAGCTGCTCGGTGGCCTCTTGAGGAGGGCTTTGATCCTTAGCATAGATGGGTAAGAATTACCCACTAAGGATGGACCGAGCAGGGAAGCTGCTCGGTGGCCTCTTGACGATGGCTTCGATCATTGGAGTCGGTGGGTAGTGAACTACCAACCATGGATTGAACGAGCAGGGAAGCTGCTCGGTTTTGCGAGGCATTGCATGACCTTCTTTGGTGTGTGAAAATCTGGAAGGGTGACCGTCGCGTGCGGCACGTGGCCGGAACTCACGGGAAAGGCGAAGCGTTCCAAGATCCGCGTCGTTCCGACTCCGGTTGTCCAAGAAATACGTTATGTCCGCCACATGGCGGTGCGGTATTGGAAGAATTTGCGAAAATCCCAGGATTCGCGCCCACACGGGCGAAAATTTAGGCCCTTGGGGATTCTGTTGAGGCTATAAATAGAGAAGGGGATGTGTTCGTTTTAGCATTTCTTTTTTGAGATGGCGGGGCATGTCTACGCAATTGAAGAGATCATCATTCCCGATGACGTCTACCTGTATGACCAGTCTGTTTCCGAGGAGAAGTACCGGGGTGTGGTCCAGCGCATCGAGGGCCACATCGGCCGTCTTCTTCCTCGTCGGTCGTCCCTCCTCAAATTGCTGATGTATGCAATTTGGAGGAGGTCCCCGGGGTTGTACAACCCCCTCTCCGAGGAGCTGCTGGACGAGGTGCTCGACAAGATGCGTACGATCTATGTGCTCGGTCTCATCTCAAAGAGCAGGCATGACCGATCTTTGGCCCTTATTTTGGAGTGCTTCCAAAAGAGACAGATCGCAAGCCAGGGCTCGGCAGATGGAGGGCCCGGCGTTTCCATAGCGTCCCGAGTTCGGGGGCAGCATCAGCGAGGGCGGGCTGAAGAGGCAAGGGCTCGTCTGGCGGAGATCTTCACGGAGTATCACCAGCAGTGCTTCCTTGACCCCGTTCCCCCTCTTTTGTAATTGCAATTTTTATGTAAGGGTGAGGAGCCCACAATACCTTTTAATAAATAAATAAAGCTCTCCTTTTTGCGATGTTCTATTGTTTCCTTTTTGTCTTCTGGGCGCATTTGAGTGTTTTTGCGAAACAAAATCCGTGAGCTTTGAACCGAGGAAGAGGGAAACACATAGGGGAAGTTCCTTCTTATTATTAAAAAACTTAGAAAAATTTACATCGCTTTGTCAAAGAAGAAACATGTATTCATAAATATACTTTTCAAAAGTACAACTTGAGCTTCTCGGCATTGTAAGGCCGTGGAAATTTGTGACCTGCAGCATCTTATAGGCGATAGGCCCCGCCGGGCAAGACTTCGGAGAAAACTTGTGCAACTTTCCCTGATAAACGAACTCGTTCCGCCTTAGGACCAAATCTCCGGTTTTGAAGGCGGGATGCTTGACTCACGCGTTGTAGTAGCGGGCAGTCTGTTGTTGGTAAGCAGCAGCTCTGATCTATGCCCGGTCCCGCTTCTCCAACAAGATATCCAAATTAGTCCGGAGGGACGACGTGTTTGCTTCGTCGTCGAAGTGCTCGACCCTGTAACTCGGCAACCCGATCTCTGCTGGGACCATCGCCTCGGTGCCGTAGTAGAGGCTGAAGGGGGTCTCTCCAGTGGGGGTCTTCTTCGATGTGCGCAAGGCCCATAATATCCAGGGTAATTCGTTGACCCAACTGCCCTGTCGTCCTTCAAGGCGAGCTCGAAGACCTCGAATGACGTCCCGGTTAGCGACCTCGGCCTGCCCTTTGCACTGGGGGTGCGCGACCGCAGCGAACTTCATCAGTATATGGTATTCGCTACAGAACCCTTTAACTTTTTCATTTTCGAAATTCGTCCCATGGTCGGTGATGATACACCTCGGGATCCTGAACCGAAATATTATGTTGTTCTGCGGGAACTTGATGGTCATGGTGGCGTCCGGTTTTTGATGGGGACGGCCTCGATCCACTTAGTAAAGTAGTCCACCGTGACGAGGATGTATTTGTGCCCGCCCGTACCAGTAGGGAATTGGCCTATCATGTCCATTCCTCACTGGGCAAATGGCCAGGGGGAAGTTAGGGCCGTTAGCTCGATACCCGGAAGGCAGGGTATGCTGCCATAGAGTTGGCAGCTCTTGTACCTTCTGACGAGCTTCTGAGCGTCCTGATAGATGGTCGGCTAATAGTACCTTAGGAGGAGTGTCTTCTGGGATAAGGTACGGGCCCCTTGATGTGCTCCGCCGACCCCTTCGTGAACCTCATGGAGGATATAGTCGGCTTCGTGGGGATCGACACACCGAAGCAGGGGTTGAGTGAAGGATTTCTTATAGAGGTTCCCTTTGCTCCAAACAAAATGGCTGGCTTTGGCTCGTAGGCGGCGGGCTTCCCCTTGATCGTCTGGGAACATACCCTCCTTCAGGAATTCTACGAGGAGCTTCCTCCAATCCCGGCCTTCTTCCCGGGCTGTGTAGACTTAGAGTGGTGTCTCTCTGTCTTCCATGCTGGGCCGTGGAAAGACCTCGAAGAGGATATTTCTCTTGTCGTTGGCCGTAGAGGAGGAAGCTAGCTTGCTCAGGGCGTCGGCCTGGGTGCTCAGGTGCTGGGGGATCTGCTCCACTTGAACTTCGTCGGAGTCCTTTCGTAGTCTTCTTACCTCGGCTAAGTATTTCACCATTAGAGGTTCCCATGCCTCGAAACGGCAGGTCACTTGGCCAACGACCAGGGCGGAGTCACTGCAGATTCGGATCGTCTTCTCCGGATGCGATTCATTATCCAGCTAGCAAAGCCTCGTACTCCGCGGCGTTGTTTGAGGCCTTGAACCCGAGTTTCAAAGAATACTCCATCTCTGCCTCGTTCGGGCCTCGAATGACGAGGCCCGCACTGCAGCCCTCTTCGGTTGATGACCCGTCGACGTAAAGGACCCAATCGGGGACGGAGTCGGGCCTCTCTCCGATCGAGGGTTGAGATCCGGGGAACGGCACGACCACCGCCTCCTTGTTGGGGATAGTGCATTCGACGATAAAATTGGCCAGGGCTTACGCCTTGATAGCCTGCCTCGGGCAGTATTTAATGTCGAATTGGGATAACTCCCACCTCCACTTCTCGAAATGACCAGAAGACTCGGGGGAGGCGAGAATGGCCTCTAAAGGGCGCTCGGTGAGAACGCGGATGGTGTGCGCCTGGAAGTAGTGCCGTAGTTTCCTTGAGGCCACTACAAGCGCCAAGACAATCTTCTCTATGGTCGGGTACCTTGTTTCCGCATTCTTAAAGACTTGGCTTACATAGTAGACCGACCTTTGGACTCCTTCAACATCTCGGACGAGCACCAAGCCTGCAGCTTGATTGGACACCGCTAGATATAGCGATGGCTCGTCTCCTTCAACTGGCTGGGTGAGTAGTGGGGGAGTTGCCAGGTGCATCTTTAATTGCTCGAAAGTGATCTGACACTCCTCCGACCATTCGAACCTTGGGATCTTCCTCAGGGCTTTGAAGAATAGGAGGCATTTTTCCCCGGATCTTGACATGAAACGAATCAGGGCGGCTACCCTCGCCGTGAGCCGCATTATTTCGACGTTGGTCTTTGGCGCAGCCATGTTGAGGATGGCACTGATTTTCTCCGGGTTTGCCTCGATTCATCGATTGGTAACCATGAATCCGAGGAACTTTTCGCTAGTGACCCCGAACGCGCACTTGGCGGGATTCAGTTTCATTTTGTACTTGCGGAGGACGTCGAAAGTCTTTCTCAGATCTTTAGTGTGCTCATCTGACGAGGTCGATTTAACGAGCATGTCGTCGACGTAAACCTCCATGTTCCTCTCGATCTGTGGTTTGAACATCTTGTTGACCAAGCGTTGGTATGTAGCCCCGGCGTTTTTGAGGCCGAAGGGCGTCACCTTATAGCAGTATACCCCTCAGTCCGTTGTGAATACGGTGAGCTCTTCGTCCGCCGGGTTCATACGGATCTGGTTGTAGTCGGAGAAAGCATCCATAAAGATGAGTAGCTCGTATCCTGCCGAACTGTCGACGAGCTGATCTATCCAAGGGAGGGGATGGTTGTCTTTCGGGCAGGCCTTGTTGAGATCGGTGAAGTCGACGCACATATGCCACTTCCCGCTTGCCTTTCTGACCATGAGCACATTTGCCAACCATTCCGAGTATGCTACGTTCCGAATGAAGTTGGCTGCAAGCAGCCTGTCAAACTCATCCCCGATCGCTTTTTGCTTGATCGGAGCTAAGCTTCGTTTCTTCTGCCTGACGGGTCGGACCGCCGGGTCGACCCTGAGCTTATATGATATTACTTTGGGGTCGATCCCAGGAATGTCGGCGGGCGCCCAGGCGAACACGTCTGAGTTTCCTTCTGAGGAAGTGGACCGGGTCGTCGCGCCGAGTCCCCGTTAAGAGTGACCCGATTTGGACGGTTTGTTCATTCTCCCCTTCGACAAGGGGGATCTCCGTTAGCGGCTCCACCGGGGTTCCTCAGATTACTTTTTGCCCGTCTTGAGTATCCAAGGACCCCCCTGAAACCATCCATGCTTTCTAGGTCATCGATTCACTCCTCGGGCATAGACGTCGCAGTGAAGAAAATCTTTGTGGCTTGCTAGTTCCCATAGGCCCGGCCTATTCCGCCTTGGTCGAGCGGAAACTTGACCGTGAGGTGGTAGGTCGATATCTGGGCCCGAAGGGAGTTTAGCGTCGGGCGTCCCAGGAGGATATTTTAGGCCGATGGAATTCTGGTGACGATGAACTCCACAGGCAGGGTACGCATACGGCCTGCCTCCCCGATGTTAAGTAGGAGGGTGACCACTCCTTCTACCGGGATGGAGTGGTTAGAAAACCCCGAAAGGATGTGGGCAGTCGGCCTCAAGTCCGACGGGGCAAGCCCCATACGTAGAAAGCAGTCGAAGAAGAGGATGTCTGCCGAGCTCCTCGAGTCGACCAGTATCCTTTAAACTTCATAGCGGTTGATCCATATTGTAATCACCAGGGGGCCATTGTGAGGCAAGGATATCCCGTGGAGATCCTCGTAGGTAAAGGTGATGGGCTCGATTGCTTTGATCCTCTTCCTGGGTTAGCTGCTAGTCCCCTCGACCGGCAGGGGGCGTCGTTGTTGGGTCAAAATTTGCACCCCGGTTGACCAAATCAAAGTCAAAGTCAACTCTAAGCCAGGTGGGCCCAAGCCCAGGCCAAGTGGGCCCATGCCCAAGTCGAGCCCGCGGCCAGCCTCCCCATACCAACATAAAAATCATGTAATAAATAATTTTAATGTAATTTTTTATGCATGAATGGGCATAAGGCAAAATTTTTGTAAAGCTTGTGGTTATGTGCAAAAAGAAATAGCACATGAGACATGGGATGGGCAAAATACCATTTTGTAAAGCCCAAGGGGCTATGTATAAATGTGTAAGCCTATATAAGGCAACATGATGATGAATAAAATATACACTTTTCATTCCTCTCAAAAAGGTTAGGGTTTTTGTGCCTCCTTCTCCTTCCTCAAGGTTCTAAACCTTCTTTCTTTCTTTTTTGAATTAAATCAAGAGTTTAACTCTTCCTTTCTAAAAAATAAATAGTTTTTCACCACAAAACCCACAAAGGGGAACTCAGATCTCCCATCAGATCTCAAAAAGGAGAGATTTTTAAAATCTCATATTTCTTGTTCTTCAAGATCCGGCCAACAGAGGAGGAAGAAGAAGACCCACTTCCAAGAACCCCACTTTGGGGAAGATCCGGGGGCTCAAGGGAGAAGCCCCTTTCATCAGCTCCAAAATATCTTAGGAGTTCAACTCTTTAAATATATATATATATACAAAATAATAAATATTTCCTTTCGGAAGCACAGCTCCCAGTGCAGGGACTAAGTCCCTTTTGCTGCTGGCGCCCAGCGCCCGCGTGCCAAACACGTGGGGGCGCTGGTGCTCTGGCGCCCGCGTGCCAAGCACGTGGGGCGCTGGCGCTATGGCACACAGCGCCCGCGTGCCCAGCACGTGGGGCGCTGGCACTCAGCGCATAGCGCCCGGCGCCCACGTGGCAAGCACGTGAGGCGTCCACACCCAGCGCATGCGTGCTAGGTGTTCCCGCCAAAAATTTCTGCGCAGAAGAGTCCAAGATATCAAATGACAGCGATACGCTTAAAGAAATGGGAACCAGTATCTTCCGGGCTGTTTTTTGACAAACTCCCGAATAAGAAATAGATAAATTCTGATGGTATCGAAAGCGGCTCGAAAAACCCTTCGATTTTATATATTATGGGCCTCGTAATTCATTCGGGATCAAAAGTTATGAGGAATTACGTGTCCACACGTGATGGGCCTTTAAGAACCCGCTGGAGGAGTCAAAAGATATAATAAAAACTCAGAAAAGACCCCAATGGGGCATCACGTGCTCACACGTGACCATGGGTCACGTACAGACACGTGATGGGCTTTTAAAGCCTCTAAAATAATGAATGGAATTTAATTCTAAAAGTCAGAAAATACCTCGACGAGGTATCATGTGCTTACACGTGACCAATGGTCACGTGTTGACACGTGATGGTTAAAACTGAAACATAAATAAGCGGCTAAGAAAGGAACCCAATTGGGGGTCACGTGCTCACACGTGACCAAAGGTCATGTGCCAGCACGTGACTGGCTTTAAAAGCCTTATAATTTAATAGAATTGAATTCTAAAAGTTTCTGAATCTTTCCAAATGGAAAAGGGTCATGGGGAACCGTTGGATTAAAAATCCAAGGGTGATTAAAAATCACCAATTTATGGAAGAATCCCAAATAAGGAAAGATTCCCCCTAAATCTAACCGAGATAACAAATAGAATATCTTTTGGATTTAAGATCCACGGTGAATAAAATTTACTGAATGATCTAAAGGCCCAGAATTAATGATAAATATAAATCAAATCTCTCAACAATCAAATCAAATCTTTCAATGAGAGATTTCCTAAACAAATTGATTCTTTTCCTTCTCCTATAAATAGGAGTCAAGAGAAGAGAAGAGGGGGATCTACTTTTTTGAGAGAAAAACAGAGAGAGGAGAATTTAATTCTCAAGAGGGAAGAAAAGAAAGGAGAATTTAATTCTCAACAAAGAAAACCCTAGGTAAGAAAAGGGAAAAAGATAAACTTCAAACAGAGAATTTAATTCTCAAAATCCAAGAGTTTAACTCTTATATAAAAAGAACTTAGTTCTTCTTCTGGTTGAAGATCTGCACAGAGCACATCTCCCCATAACTTGAGAATTTAATTCTCATCGGGACGAGATCCTGCCATGCAGATCCTAAACTTAGAAGGGGAATTGAGTTTTGAGAATTAATTCTCCTAAAACAAAACTAGGGTTTAACCCTAATCAAGAATTTAATTCTTTTACATATCTGGGAATTTAATTCCTTTGAAAAGAAATCAGGGTTTTATCCTAAATAAGAATTTAATTCTTTCACGATAGGAATTCAATTCCTTCAAAATCATAATTAGGGTTTAACCCTATAAAGAATTCAATTCTTAAAAGATCTCTGTTCATGAAAAGAACTAGGGTCACGTGCCCCCACGTGACCCTTGAAAAGATCCCCTGCAAAGAACTTTGAAGCATCACCCCACGTGCTCCCACGTGACTCCCAGAACGCAGAAAGAAAAAGCAAAGGAAATGAAAGCTTTGGGCGCTCTCACGTGTTATCACGTGACCCCTCAGCAAATGCTTTAACAATTGGTGCACAGATCCCCATCACGTGCCAACACGTGATGCTCTAAAATAAAAATGAAAGTGTTTAACACTTAATGGCAAAACAAAAGAAAAGAAGCTTTGGGCGCTCTCACGTGTCCCCACGTGACCCCTCAGCAAGTGCTGTAATATTCGATGCATAAACCCCCATCAAGTGCCAACACGTGATGCTCTAAAATAAAGATGAAAAGTGTTTAACACTTATTCGCAGATTTGAGGATAAAACAAAGGAGATCTGGCTTCACATTTAGGGCGCCCTCACGTGTCCCCACGTGACCCCTAACGAATCCCTTTAATATCGAATGGATGGATGCCTATCACGTGCCCACACGTGATGGCTAGGAAATTAAAAGTGCTAAACACTGATCTGCAGAATAAAATAAGGGAAATCAGGGCGCTCTCACGTGTCCGCACGTGACCCCTCCCTCCTTAGTGTTTAACACTAATTGGAAAACTCTATTCGCAGTGTTTAACACTGATTTTCTAAGTGATTAACACTAATTGGAAAACTCTGTTCCCGGTGTTTAACACTAATTTGCTTTAGTGTTTAACACTAGTTTGAAATCTCTGCTACCGGTGTTTAACATCGATTTGCTTTTGTGTTAACACTAATTTGAAAGCCCTGTTGCTAACACTGATTATCTCTTAGTGTTTAACACTAATTTGTTAATCTTATTCCCAGTGTTCAACACTGTTGGTCTGTAGTGTTTAACACTAGCTTTAGCCCAATTGGCTAAGTTTTTAGAGGCAATGCCTCTTCTTCAATGGACCAACAGAGGGCCAATATTTCAAACATAGTTGGACTTAGCCCAAACTGGCCATAAGTCCTCAAATCATCTTGAACTGAGCACATCTGCTCTTTCAACCAACTCATTGGTTCAAGGGTACATCTCTGAACTCCTCTGATATTTGTCGTTGTAATCCTTCAACGTCTTCAGAGAGGTGACGGGTCCCGACAACCACACATCAACACGGACTGTGGGGTCCTTAAA
Organism: Agapanthus africanus; assembly: GCA_030015575.1. Classification (NCBI taxonomy): domain Eukaryota; kingdom Viridiplantae; phylum Streptophyta; class Magnoliopsida; order Asparagales; family Amaryllidaceae; genus Agapanthus; species Agapanthus africanus. Next base: position 51,146,027 of record CM057350.1, on the reverse strand, counting down.
CTCATGGACTTATGCGTCCTTAAACTAAGATACGGACTGTGGGGTCCTTAAACCCGCGGACTTATGCGTCCTTAAACTAACGGACTAATGCGTCCTTAAACACACCCATATGGACTGTGGGGTCCTTAAACCCATGGACTTATGCGTCCTTAAACTACTGACGGACCACTATGTCCCTAAACTGGAACATGGACCACCATGTCCCTAAACTGGAGACGGACCACTATGTCCCTAAACTGGAACATGGACCACCATGTCCCTAAACTGGAACATGGACCACCATGTCCCTAAACTGGAGATGGACCACCATGTCCCTAAACTGGAAATGGATCACCATGTCCTTAAACTGGAACAATAGAGCCCCAAAATGCTCTTTTGTCGGATCTAAACGATCCCGTTAAGTCGATCTTAGTCCCAAACTGGACTAACGTATCCTTAACAACCGTTTAAGTTGATCTTAGCCTCAAATATGGCTAACGCATTCTTAAACCTTCAAACAGACTTTAGTCCCAAATTGGACTATGAATCCCCCCAATCAGCATTGGTTCAAGGGTACATCTCTGAACTCCTCTGACACCTGTCGTTGTAATCCTTCAACGTCGTCAGAGAGGTGATGGGTCCCGACGACCATACATGCAATGGACCACCATGTCCCTAAACTGGAACAATAGAGCCCAAACGCTCTTTTGTCGGATCTAAACGATCCTGTTAAGTTGATCTTAGTCTCAAATCGGACTAACGTATCCTTAACAAACGTTTGAGTCGATCTTAGTCTCAAATATGGCTAACGTATCCTCAAACCAAAACCACAAACCCAAATCTAAGTAAACACGGATTTGGATTAATCTACGTCCTACGGGCGACTACATAAATTAGTCTCCGTATACAATCCACGGGCAACCACAAACAAAACAAACACCCACGACACGAAGTGACCAGCTGGAGAAGGAGAAAGTTGTTACCGCGATGCGGTAGCGTAATTAACTGCAGGGGCTTGCGCCTGCAGGGAAGAGTGTCCCCACAATCAAAAACCCCTCAACGAGGGGGAATCTGACGAAGTCTGCTACATCGGTCGCATCCGCTTAAACCTTCGATACATGGTGCCATAAATCAACTTGGCATCTTCGGAGAGGTAGACGGATAACACCAATTAGCATCTGCCCCGAATCTCAGGCAAGACAGTCCATGTCTTGCGTGTCCTTCGGAGGGGAACAGATTCTGGCACGCCCGGTGGGACCTTTTCCTCTTTCCACTCCACACTTCGTGTGTCGTGTTCGCGAACGAATCACGGTTTACTGTGGTTGCCTGTGGATTCAAGGTACTAAGATTTGGTGTCTTGCTCCGTGCAGAAAACAGAAGATCAATGGCTTCAAACTGCACCGCCTGCAACTGCAACTCTCGCTCGGTCCTTGCTGGAGGAGTGACTTATGGGCCCCAAGCGGCCTCCCTTTTCAAGATGCCAGTGGAGCAGGTAACTCAGGCCACCACTGGATTATTCTTCGGGACCATGCTCCCACCATTGAGCTTCAATGCCACAATGACGTTGCAAGAAGCCCCAAAGAAGTCGGTCTTTGATCGGCTCACCACTGCCGCGGCCCCTCTCAACGGGTCGCCCAACTTCAATACCTCAGTTTTCAACAGACTGGGCCAGAACGTCTATAAGCCCGTGATACCCGAAGCTGCCATCCCAAAGCGGATAGCCATCCCGACTCAAGCGGACAAAATTATTGGAAAGGCTCCTCCTTCTAAGAAGTCAATTTTTACAAGACTGGCTATTCCGGTTGCTGCTCCAGGCGAGGTCCTCAAAGCTGCTTCTCCTACCCAGAGGTCTGTCTTTGACAGATTAGACATTGCTTCTCAACGGGTGTCAGTCTTCGATAGGCTAGCACCAATAACGGTCTATCCTCAAAGCAGGGGGCATGACGAAATCGCCCCTACGGCCGAAACAACTCCATCCGCACGACACGCTCGACGTCGCCACTGGCGCCGAGTAAGGAAGGCTGGGGGCAACTCCCCCTCTGGATTTACTCCACCAGCTCCAACGGTGGGGATCGATGCTGCTGTTCCAACCGGGAACAGCTTTGAATTGTTGAACACGGTGCGCAGAAACTCTCCTACCGCCGTACTAAAAAGATCCCCTCCTCCGGTGGGAAACGTTGCGGAAGCCAAGCCAGAACATTCCTCTCAGCGGCTGTCCTCTCAAATTTACAAGGTCTGGCGTCAAGTCCAAAACTCCGTGATGGATCAAGACTGTCTCCGCCGACAGAAAAAAATGAAGGTTCGGCAGGAAGAAAATCCCCCTGTCAAGCTACAAAAAGCAACGGCTACTTGGGTGCCCACTACAACGGCCCCCTCAACTTCAACAACTCAAAAGAAAAGGAGGCCGCAAAAAGCCCATGTGAACATGGCGAACCGTAAGCGCGCTGAGCATAAACACCCCAAGTCTGGGGGCATGGTGGTGCACACTGTTTATATGGCTTCTGGAAAAGAGGAAAGCCATGCATCGACGGGTCACCGACCGCTCACCCGATCCGTAACGAAAGCCCAGGAGCAACAACAAAAGCTTCAGGAAATGATGACTACAATGGCTGCACTCACTGAGCCAAAAGAAAGCTCTGAAATGTCTTCGGATGAGTATCAAGAACAAGAAACCGACGCTGACTTTTTACGCAGAGTCCTCGAAAAGAAGGACAAAGAAGCTGCAGAGCAAGCGGCTAACATAAAACGAATGGAGATTCTCTTCCAAGACATGGTCGGGATGATATTACAGCCAGATCCTCCTGTTGAAGATCCCCCGATCGTCCTTGAAGACAACAGGGGAGAAACGTCAAATCCTCCGCCGGCTCTATCAACAGCCAAGGAGGAGGCAATCTCCAAAGTTGACCTAGACGAATATATAGCTCAGCAGATCCAGGTTCATCAGGCAAATGAAGCGGCTGGGCAAATTGTTAGAATCGGACGACCGTATCCGAGCTGGTATGACCAAATCAGTTACCCGCCAGGATATACGATCCCTAAATTCCACGTATATAAAGGGACAGGGAATCCGCATCAGCATGTCGCTCAATTCAGGGCCTTATGCGGCAATACTGGAGGCGATGACAAATTGTTGCTACGTCAATTCGTCGGCAGCTTAGCAGAAACAGCCTTTGAATGGTATTCGGAGCTACCTAATGACTCTGTTAAAACATTTGCGGAGATGGAGCTGCTGTTTACACAGAGATTTGTAAGCGCTAGCGAGCGCACCCCGATCACGGCACTGATCAACGCCAGAGTGAAGCCGGGAGAGACGTGGGTGCAATATGCAATCCGGTGGCGGAACCTATGGTCGAGATGCGAACAACGCATAGAAGAAGCTCCTGCCGTGGGCATGTTCGTGGGTACTCTCGACCCTCAAGCGACCATATCCCAATTCATGATGTTCTTCAAGCCGACCACTTTTCAGGCCTTGATTGACAAGCTGGCCCAAATGGACCAGATGGGTCATAGACCATCTCCTTCAAAGACAGAGCCTTGGAATGAAAAAGGACAAAGGGAAAGCAACCGTCGTCGCCAATACTCAACAACAGCCGAGCCACTTAAAGCCGGTTGTTCGCCAGAACAATGTGCGACCACGCCCATCCCTCGAGGAAAGACTGGGACGTCCTTACTCATTTCCTCAGGATAAAACGAGAAAACTGTTCGAGCTGGCAGTGCGCAACAGACTCATCAATCTGCCGAGTCCAAAATGTCCGTTGCAACCAGGCGATGTCAACGATCCCAATTATTGCCCTTACCACCAAGCGGTAAGCCATCCAATCGAAGATTGCTTCGTCTTTAAGGGATGGATCGAGGATCAGTACCTACAAGGCAAGTTTGCGCTGTCTGAAAAGTGGAAGGTAAACCCACCACAGCCGCATTCTCCAAAGAAGACGGACACGCCGGGGGCAACTTGTTCTTTCGCCGAGGATGAAAACGATGGAGAAAACACATCAGATGAACCCAAAGACTACGTAGCGACTTGTCATGTGATTTCTCATTCACTGACGGATGATAAAGAGGCTCCTTGCACCGAGAAACCAGGGGCGGGGCCTGAACCAAAACTTCTGTGGCCATCAGACGAGATGATCGATGCCTTCCTGAACGAAGCCCGTCTTAAAAGCAAAGCTGATCGAGAGCGCGAGATGGCCATATTCGAGAAAGCCAAACGCCAGCGACTAGATGAAAGGGTCGAAACACTCCCACCGGATCAAAGTACATCCGCCGCAAATAAAAACAGGATCAAGACAAGGAAACGATTCGCCAAAGCCATAGCAATGGGGATGAGGCCGCCCTCTTTCAGAGAAAATTCTCCTGGTGGTATACATTTTGATGAAACGGACGTACACCCTAACTTCTGCTTATATCATCAGAGGATCGCATATCCTACTGAAGACTGCAAGTCCTTTAAGTGTTGGTGGCAAGGATATGTCGCTTATAGACAACACGTCAATAGAATAAAACGGGAAGCTCGTAGACAGCGAAAAAATACGACAGATGGGCATAAAAGAGTTTCCGGCAATTGTCATAGGGACGAGCCCGGGGGATCACGAGTTCTCACCTTTGGAAGCGACTCTGATGAAGAAGCCGCCCTCAACCCTCTCTTCAAGGAATTCATTTCTAAAACAAAAGAATTGGAGAGTTGCGAGAATGTTCAGCCGTACAATCTCACGCTACCCGGAAAGAATCTCGGACCTGCAAACGACGGAGCAAACGAAATGAGAAAGGAAAAGGAAAAAACGGCATTTGTTGCCAACACTCAACAACAGCCGAATAACCCGAGACCGTTTTGTCGTCAAAACAAGCCGCGATACCTCAATGAGAAGTTGAAACGTCCTTACTCGTTTCCCAAAGATAAAACAAAGAGATTGTTCGAGCTAGCAGTGCGCAGCGGGCTTATCACTCTGCCAGATCCAAAACGTCCATTGCAACCAGGTGACGTTAAAAATCCTAACTATTGTCCCTACCACAGATTAATGGGTCACCCACTCGACAATTGCTACGTCTTCAAAAACTGGGTTGAAGACCAATACCAACAGGGCAAGTTCGCGTTACCCGAAAAGTGGAAAGTAAACCCGCCACAACAACATGCTTTGAAAAAGGTGGATATGCCGGGGGCATCATGCTCGTTCATAGGGAAGGCCTCCTAGACCGAAAAGTCAGTAAACTAGAAATTCGCCTCAAATACGGCGACGGTAGACCGAAATGTCGTTAAACTAACGATGGACCACTATGTCCTAAAACTGGCGTCGGACCGAAACGTCCCTAAACTAACGACGGACCGCAATGTCCTAAAACTGCAAATGACCGAAACGTCGTTAAACTACTATCAACCCGCGGCATCCTCAGGCTGGCGTGGTTAAAAAAAAAAAAGAAGCAAAAAAAAAATCAAAAAAAAAAAATGGTATGTCCATAAGCAAAATGGGCACGGATGAAAACCCGAAAGGGCTCCGTGAGTAAAAACAGCAGGGCTACCGGCGAGTGTTCGTGAAAACCCGAAAGGGCGCGACCTTGTTAAAAAAAAAAAAAACAAAACAAAAAAAAAACGGTATGTCCATAAGCAAAATGGGCACGGATGAAAACCCGAAAGGGCTCCGTGAGTAAAAACAGCAGGGCTACCGGCGAGTGTTTGTGAAAACCCGAAAGGACGCAACCTCGTTAAAAGACACTTATAGGGTCCTCTCGACCTTGTAAGGAGAAACCACCCGCGTGAGATCCTTACGACTCACAATGGAGCAACACACTTAGGGATCCTCACGATTCCTAAAGAGAAATTACACTTGCGAGATCCTCACGACTCGTAAGGAGAACTCTCTTATGGGACCCTCACGGCTCATAAGATTTGAAAGTCTTAAGTTACAGAGACCTTAACCTGTTCTTAAGCAACCCCCACAACCTTCGATATTGCCCTATAAGCAGCTCAATACTGACCCTTGTATACAATCCACGGGCGCGAATAAATATTTCCCTAACAAAGTCTCATCCGTGACTATGGATATGCTTGTACAGCAAACAACACTTGTAAGTCCTCTCGACTTATAAGGAGAAAACCCTTTTGTAAGATCCTTACGACTTACAAGAGAACATGCACTTTGGAATCCTCATGATTCCCAAGGAGAAAACACACCTACAAGATCCTCACGACTTATAGGGAGAAATACCTTTGTGAGACCCTTACGGCTCATGAAGTCAAAAGCCTTAGCCGACAGGACCCTTAACCCTGTTTACTAAGCCACCTTTGTTCAACATCGACAGAGGCAAATGATGATTCAATCCTGGCAATATCCCAGTTGCAGCGATGTTGATGCCTAAACCGGTATCAAATTCCAAGCCCTTTCAAGGTAAATGATGATTCGCTCCTGGCAATATCCCAGTTGCAGCGATGCTGATGTCTAGATCGGTATCAAATTCCAAGTCCTTTTACGGCAAATGATGATTCGCTCCTGGCAATATTCCAGTCGCAGCGATGCTGATGCCAAGATTGGTATCAGATCCCAAATCCCCTACTCGCAAAAAAAAAATCGGCGAGCCAAAAAAAATGCATATGAAATAGCCGAAATGATAGGGCAACTTGCAACGAAATCAGCAAGTAAAAATGTATGCATACAAAAACAGCCGAAATGATTGGGCAACTCGCAATAAAAAGCAGCGAGTAAAAATAAAATAAATAGCCGAAATGATTGGGCACCGCGAAAAATAACCGAAATGATAGGGCAATCGTAACCTTCGCGATATAAAAGCTGAAATGATAGAGCATCGCGGGAAAAGAAATAAAATAAAAATAAAATTTATGCCCTGCAGGTGATGCCCCATCACACCCTGTATACAATCCAAGGGCGTAAACAAAAAGGGATCATACTTCTCCTCCAAGTTTCATCAGAAGAAGAAGCCGAATCTTGACGGGCCACAAATAACCTAGAGATCATCTCAACACTCGTCTCGTCACAGCGGACACATCATCAAGCAAAGCGGAACAACAGCAACTCCCAGTTCCATGACTCGACGATGTACTCCCACAGAGAGTCAAATCCCAACTCCGTGAAATGCGGATATAATCAACAAAATTCCTGGTCACGTGGAACGCGGATAACGTCATTCTTTGACCCCGTGGAAAATGTCCAGAGTGGATCCTGGTCCTCGCAGAGCACGGCAGTGAACCCGTGTGAAGTATCCAGAGCGGAGCCTAGTCCTCGCCTAACACGGCAGTGAACCCGTGTGAAGTATCTAGTGCAAAATTCCTGGTCACATGGAACGCGGATAACGTCACTCTTTGACACCGTGGAAAACGTCCAGAACGGATCCTGGTCCTCGCAGAGCACGGCAGTGAACCCGTATGAAGCATCCAGAGCGGAGCCTAGTCCTCGCCTAACACGGCAGTGAACCCGTATGAAGCATCTAGTGCAAAATTCCTGGTCACGTGGAACGCGGATAACGTCACTCTTTGACACCGTGGTGAAGCATCCAGAGCGGAGCCTAGTCCTCGCCTAACGTGGCAGTGAACCCGTGTGAAGCATCTAGTGCAAAATTCCTGGTCACGTGGAACACGGATAACGTCACTCTTTGACCCCATGGAAAACGTCCAGAGCGGATCCTGGTCCTCGCAGAACACGTCAGTGAACCCGTGCGAAGCATCCAGAGCGGAGCCTAGTCCTCGCCTAACACGGCAGTGAACCCGTGTGAAGCATCTAGAGCAAAATTCCTGGTCACGTGGACGCGGATAACGTCACTCTTCGACCCCGTGGGAAACGTCCAGAGCGGATCCTGGTCCTCACACCAACATGGAGTGATCACCACCGCGACATTCGTCTCGATACAGTAGACGCAATACCAGCAAACGAAGCGAAGGCCAAATTCCTAGCTTCAACGTCTTGACGGTAAGTCATATAAAACCGGAAAGACAAACAGAGATCATCCCACATGGAGTGGTCACCACCTCGACGTTCTTCTCGATACAGCAGATGAAATGTCACCCCAGCATTCTTCCCCCAGCAGGATTCGGAAGCGACAAAGCAAACGAAGCGAAGGCCAAATTCCTAGCTTCAACATCTTGACGGTAAGTCATATAAAACCGGAAAGACAAACAGAGATCATCCCACATGGAGTGGTCACCACCTCGACGTTCGTCTCGATACAGCAGATGAAATATCACCCCAGCGTTCTTCCCCCAGCAGGATTCGGAAGCGACAAAGCAAACGAAGCGAAGGCCAAATTCCTAGCTTCAACGTCTTGACGGTAAGTCATATAAAACCGGAAAGACAAACAGAGATCATCCCACATGGAGTGGTCACCACCACGACATTCGTCTCGATATAGCAGACGAAATGTCACTACAGCGTCCTTCGTCCAACAGGATCCGGACACACCAAAGAAAATGAAGCGAAGGCCAAATTCCTAGCTCCAGAGTCTTAACGGCAAGTCATATAAAACCGGAAAGACAATCAGAGATCATTTCATACCAACATGGAGTGATCGCCACCTCGACGTTCGTCTCGACACAGCAGACGCAACATCACCGAAAGGAGTCACGGCAAAATCCCTGGTTCCAGACCTCGACGGTTCGCCAGCAACCTAGAGACAATCACGACATTCGTCTCGATACAGAGGACGCAATGCCAGCAAACGAAGCGAAGGCCAAATTCCTAGCTTCAACATCTTAACGGCAAGTCATATAAAGCCTGAAAGACCATCAGAGATCATCCCACACCAGCGTGGAGTGGTCACCACCTCGACGTTCGTCTCGATACGGCAGACGAGATGTCACGACAACGTTCTTCCTCCAACAGGATTCGCACATGACAAAGCAAACGAAGCGAAGGACAAATTCCTAGCTTCAACGTCTTAACGGCAAGTCATATAAAGCCTGAAAGACAATCGGAGATCATCTCGCACCAGTGTGGAGTGGTCACCACCTCGACGTTTGTCTCGATACAGCAGACGCAACATCACCAAAAGGAGTCACGGCAAAATCCCTGGTTCCAAACCTCGACGGTTCACCAGCAACCTAGAGACAACCGCGACATTCGTCTCGATACAGAGGACGCAATGCCAGCAAAACGAAGCAAAGGCCAAATTCCTAGCTTCAGGGTCTTAACGGCAAGTCATATAAAGCCTGAAAGACTATCGGAGATCATCCCACACCAGCGCGGAGTGGTTATGACTCATCGGGGCTCTCCAAAATGAGCCTAACCTCAAGTAAAAAGCGGCATGGCAAATTCCTAGCGCTTGCTCTTCCGACGGCCAAACTGCCAAGGAGGATTGCTTGAAGACGTCTTGTCCAGCCCCCGAAGGGATCAGAGACACGGCAGTCGCAGGGCTACTCGAACAGCACGATTGCCTATCGAGGAATATATCAGCTCATGCGACGGTACGACGGCCAAAACCCTAAATACCACAGACCCTAACGGACTTCTGTCGTAAAGAGCAGAGGTTAACTGTGACGTTAGGATATTCTTGCGAGATCTGCTCGATTCGTTTCGACTCGTGAGGAAATTGATGTCTTTGCGAGAACTTCTCGATTCGTCTCGACTCTTGAGATAAAGCCTTAGGCAGTAGGGATTAAAAAAACCTGTTTCCTAAGCACTGGGATCCTGCAAGTCGGCCCAAAATGGTCTCTTGCATACTATCCACGGGTCTCACTCTCCGAAGTCGAATTTCGACAAGGAGGGGAACAACCGCTTACGGGTCCTCTCGACTCGTAAGAGGGAAAATTCTCTTATAGGATCCTTACGACTTATGAGAGAAAACACACTTAAGAGTCCTCACGACCCCTAAGGAGAAAATACACCTACGAGATCCTCTCGATCCGTAGGGAGAAAAGTCTTTATGAGACCCTCACGGCTCATAAAGTTGAAAAGTCTTAGGTGGCAGATCCTAACCCTGTCTCCTAAGCCATCACTGCCCTACAAAGAGGTTAAGATGGACCATCTATGAGCCACACTTGCCAAAGCTACATGCCACTGAAGTGAAGAAGTTACTCATGAGCGTATAAACTACTCCACGCCAGAGTAAGACATAAAGAAATACAAGGGTGCGACTCATGGAGTTGAGAGTTTGGACCTATATCTCTTAAGAGTCGAGATTTGAGTTAATGATAAATGACGACGCTTGTGTCCGCTCGTTATCTTCTTAGATCAAGATTCTGAAAGTTATATACCAACCCGAAACTGGTCATACGCTATGCATAACTCTGCACTACTTCACCCACGTACATACTTACGTGGGCAAAGTAGTGGGGGGCATTTGTTCCCGCCAAAAATTTCTGCGCAGAAGAGTCCAAGATATCAAATGATAGCAATACGCTTAAAGAAATGGGAACCAGTATCTTCCGGGCTGTTTTTTGACAAACTCCCGAATGAGAAATAGATAAATTCTGATGGTATCGAAAGCGGCTCGAAAAACCCTTCGATTTGATATATTATGGGCCTCGTAATTCATTCGGGATCAAAAGTTATGAGGAATTACGTGTCCACACGTGATGGGCCTTTAAGAACCCGCTGGAGGAGTCAAAAGATATAATAAAAACTCAGAAAAGACCCCAATGGGGCATCACGTGCTCACACGTGACCATGGGTCACGTGCAGACACGTGATGGGCTTTTAAAGCCTCTAAAATAATGAATGGAATTTAATTCTAAAAGTCAGAAAATACCTCGACGAGGTATCACGTGCTTACACGTGACCAATGGTCACGTGTTGACACGTGATGGTTAAAACTGAAACATAAATAAGCGGCTGAGAAAGGAACCCAATTGGGGGTCACGTGCTCACACGTGACCAAAGCTCGTGTGACAGCACGTGACTGGCTTTAAAAGCCTTATAATTTAATAGAATTGAATTCTAAAAGTTTCTGAATATTTCCAAATGGAAAAGGGTCATGGGGAACCGTTGGATTAAAAATCCAAGGGTGATTAAAAATCACCAATTTATGGAAGAATCCCAAATAAGGAAAGATTCCCCCTAAATCTAACCGAGATAACAAATAGAATATCTTTTGGATTTAAGATCCACGGTGAATAAAATTTACTGAATGATCTAAAGGCCCAGAATTAATGATAAATATAAATCAAATCTTTCAACAATCAAATCAAATCTTTCAATGAGAGATTTCCTAAACAAATTGATTCTTTTCCTTCTCCTATAAATAGGAGTCAAGAGAAGAGAAGAGGGGGATCTACTTTTTTGAGAGAAAAACAGAGAGAGGAGAATTTAATTCTCAAGAGGGAAGAAAAGAAAGGAGAATTTAATTCTCAACAAAGAAAACCTTAGGTAAGAAAAGGAAAAAAGATAAACTTCAAACAGAGAATTTAATTCTCAAAATCCAAGAGTTTAACACTTATACAAAAAGAACTTAGTTCTTCTTCTGGTTGAAGATCTGCACAGAGCACATCTCCCCATAACTTGAGAATTTAATTCTCATCGGGTCGAGATCCTGCCATGCAGATCCTAAACTTAGAAGGGGAATTGAGTTTTGAGAATTAATTCTCCTAAAACAAAACTAGGGTTTAACCCTAATCAAGAATTTAATTCTTTTACATATCTGGGAATTTAATTCCTCTGAAAAGAAATCAGGGTTTTATCCTAAATAAGAATTTAATTCTTTCACGATAGGAATTCAATTCCTTCAAAATCATAATTAGGGTTTAACCCTATAAAGAATTCAATTCTTAAAAGATCTCTGTTCATGAAAAGAACTAGGGTCACGTGCCCCCACGTGACCCTTGAAAAGATCCCCTGCAAAGAACTTTGAAGCATCACCCCACGTGCTCCCACGTGACTCCCAGAACGCAGAAAGAAAAAGCAAAGGAAATGAAAGCTTTGGGCGCTCTCACGTGTTATCACGTGACCCCTCAGCAAATGCTTTAACAATTAGCGCACAGATCCCCATCACGTGCCAACACGTGATGCTCTAAAATAAAAATGAAAGTGTTTAACACTTAATGGCAAAACAAAAGAAAAGAAACTTTGGGCGCTCTCACGTGTCCCCACGTGACCCCTCAGCAAGTGCTGTAATATTCGATGCATAAACCCCCATCACGTGCCAACACGTGATGCTCTAAAATAAAGATGAAAAGTGTTTAACACTTATTCGCAGATTTGAGGATAAAACAAAGGAGATCTGGCTTCACATTTAGGGCGCCCTCACGTGTCCCCACGTGACCCCTAACGAATCCCTTTAATATCGAATGGATGGATGCCTATCACGTGCCCACACGTGATGGCTAGGAAATTAAAAGTGCTAAACACTGATCTGCAGAATAAAATAAGGGAAATCAGGACGCTCTCACGTGTCCGCACGTGACCCTTCCCTCCTTAGTGTTTAACACTAATTGGAAAACTCTATTCGCAGTGTTTAACACTGATTTTCTAAGTGATTAACACTAATTGGAAAACTCTGTTCCCGGTGTTTAACACTAATTTGCTTTAGTATTTAACACTAGTTTGAAATCTCTGCTACCGGTGTTTAACATCGATTTGCTTTAGTGTTAACACTAATTTGAAAGCCCTGTTGCTAACACTGATTATCTCTTAGTGTTTAACACTAATTTGTTAATCTTATTCCCAGTGTTCAACACTGTTGGTCTGTAGTGTTTAACACTAGCTTTAGCCCAATTGGCTAAGTTTTTAGAGGCAATGCCTCTTCTTCAATGGACCAACAGAGGGCCAATATTTCAAACATAGTTGGACTTAGCCCAAACTGGCCATAAGTCCTCAAATCATCTTGAACTGAGCACATCTGCTCTTTCAACCAACTCATTGGTTCAAGGGTACATCTCTGAACTCCTCTGATATTTGTCGTTGTAATCCTTCAACGTCTTCAGAGAGGTGACGGGTCCCGACAACCACACATCAACACGGACTGTGGGGTCCTTAAACTCATGGACTTATGCGTCCTTAAACTAAGATACGGACTGTGGGGTCCTTAAACCCGCGGACTTATGCGTCCTTAAACTAACGGACTAATGCGTCCTTAAACACACCCATATGGACTGTGGGGTCCTTAAACCCATGGACTTATGCGTCCTTAAACTACCGACGGACCACTATGTCCCTAAACTAGAACATGGACCACCATGTCCCTAAACTGGAGACGGACCACTATGTCCCTAAACTGGAACATGGACCACCATGTCCCTAAACTGGAACATGGACCACCATGTCCCTAAACTGGAGATGGACCACCATGTCCCTAAACTGGAATAATAGAGCCCCAAAATGCTCTTTTGTCGGATCTAAACTATCCCGTTAAGTCGATCTTAGTCCCAAACTGGACTAACGTATCCTTAACAACCGTTTAAGTTGATCTTAGCCTCAAATATGGCTAACGCATCCTTAAACCTTCAAACAGACTTTAGTCCCAAATTGGACTATGAATCCCCCCAATCAGCATTGGTTCAAGGGTACATCTCTGAACTCCTCTGACACCTGTCATTGTAATCCTTCAACGTCGTCAGAGAGGTGATGGGTCCCGACGACCATACATGCAATGGACCACCATGTCCCTAAACTGGAACAATAGAGCCCAAACGCTCTTTTGTCGGATCTAAACGATCCTGTTAAGTTGATCTTAGTCTCAAATCGGACTAACGTATCCTTAACAAACGTTTGAGTCGATCTTAGTCACAAATATGGCTAACGTATCCTCAAACCAAAACCACAAACCCAAATCTAAGTAAACACGGATTTGGATTAATCCACGTCCTACGGGCGACTACATAAATTAGTCTCCGTATACAATCCACGGGCAACCACAAACAAAACAAACACCTACGACACGAAGTGACCAGCTGGAGAAGGAGAAAGTTGTTACCGCGATGCGGTAGCGTAATTAACTGCAGGGGCTTGCGCCTGCAGGGAAGAGCGTCCCCACAATCAAAAACCCCTCAACGAGGAGGAATCTGACGAAGTCTGCTACATCGGTCGCATCCGCTTAAACCTTCGATACATGGTGCCATAAATCAACTTGGCATCTTCGGAGAGGTAGACGGATAACACCAATTAGCATCTGCCCCGAATCTCAGGCAAGACAGTCCATGTCTTGCGTGTTCTTCGGAGGGGAACACTAGGCACGCGAGGCGCTGGTACCCACGCGTCCTTTAGACGCTATTTTTCTCTTTTTTTTATATACGCACACACTCCACGACACTGTCCCTGCTAGAAATTTTTTTTTAACGGGGCCCTGCCCCGCACCCCTTAAGGAGGCTGCTAGTCCGTAGTACCGAAAAAAATTTCTAACGGTACCCCCGTAAAAACTCTGTGGGGCCCCCGATATATCCAAAACCCCTTCAAAACACAACACTGCACATTAAGTTCGCATGACCTGTTTGACTCATCAATCGGAGGTTCTCTTGCTATAAAAGCGAAGGGAATTAACGGCAGCTTAGACAGCGGCTGCCGGAGATTCGGATCCCCACAATCAATAAACCCCAGCCTACCCTAGGGAGGGGGAATCTGTAATGCGCCCGATAAGCGTGTGCGTATTCCCATCTCAAATGGGATGACAAAAAACACCCTACAGATTCTGGCACGCCCTGTGGGACCCATCTCTCCTCCCATATTTCGGGTTAGACGTTCATGCGAACTCAATCAATATACATATCTATATTTATACTAAAATAATGCTCTTTCATGCAGGTTTTCAAGCAATCACTTTTCAACAATGTCTCCAAATATGAACTCAGCTCCCATCTCCTACACGATGAAGATGGACGCCAGGACAGTCCTCCCAGCCAGTCTCGAACGACAATGGGAGGAGCCGCCGCTACCGTTTGGCTCTATTTTGTTCGTGTCAGCTAGCGTCATCCCAGCTTCTCAAGCTCCAGCAACAGACAGACCGGTCTCAAAGGGCAGGAGGCCAAATGTGGTGATCTCGAGGGCACCACTACCCAAATGCAAGTCGGTGTTTGAACGAATTTCCTTGGCTCCGGCTGGGGGCAAGGCCATCAACACGAACAAAGCAACGAGGCGTCTCGAGCAAGCTCCAGTGGTGCCTCGACAACTGCTCGATCAGGTATCTTCTCTAAGCTCCTCATCAATCGACTCATGATGGCTTCCCAGGAAACAGATGCCCGCCAAGCCCTTAAAATTGAGAAGCTAAGGCAGAAAAGGCTCAGATATAGAGCTAACAAAAGGGCTAGGGCTCCTGCTAGGCTGAACTTCATGAGATTTGAAAAACAGGGTTACCCCGCCAAAGATGAGGAAATGACTAGATATGTGGTCCATACTGTATACATGGTGGGCAGTGCAGTAAGAGCAAGGATGGGGCCACTACATCTCAAATCCAATCTGATGTGAATATGGTTGTCACTTCCCAAGACCAGCATCCTCCGGAGGGTAATGAAAATCCTCCCAGTGAAGCTGATAAGCGGAGAGATCCCTCGGTTCATGAGGAGTCGGGCTCGGAAAGCGAAGATGAGCCAATCTTCCATCCCAAGAACGCAGAGCAACAACTTCTACAAGAGCTCCGAAAACAGCTCAGAAGTAAAGACAAGGAGATGACCAAACTTTACTCCAAAATCAACGACTTGACGAATGTTGTGATGCAGCTCACGGACCAACTTGCCTCTCAGCCACCCAATCAAGTGCAGGGCTCTGCTCATGAACCAAGAAATGGTGTCCCAAGGCAACCGATGCCTATTCCCTCAAATCCAAGGGTGGGTGGACCGCATGAAAGTCAGCCGCATCCTATCTCGGGAAATGTCTTGGCTACCGATGACAGTAGACCGCTAACTCAAGATCAAATCATGGATTTGGTTGCCAACAAAATCAAAACATTGGTAGCCGAAGCGCAAAAAGATGTTAGCAGTAGCGGGAGACCATATCCTGCTCAGTATGATCTGGTAGGATTTCCTAGCGGCTATGTCATCCCTAAATTCGGAAGATTCGATGGGACGGGAAATGCGAATAAGCACATCACCCACTTTAAAGCCTCATGTGGGAATACTGGGGGAAATGATGCGCTTCTCCTCCGCCAGTTCGTTAATAGCTTGACCAATGTTGCTTTCGACTGGTACGCGAGCATACCGGATGGCTCCGTCACAACTTTCGTTCAAATGGAGTCTCTGTTTCGGCAGAGGTTCATGAGCATCAGCGATAAAATTACCATTGCCGACCTCGTAAGGACTAAGCCAAAGAACAACGAAAGCAGCACGGAATTTATAACCCGATGGCGCAATTTCTCCGTCAAATGTGAACCGCCGATAGAGCAGGACCGATCTGTCAGTCTCTTCGTCGGAAATCTCAACAATTGGATGGCCCCGTTTCTATGCACCGCGGGTCTCAAAACATTCCAAAAGATGACCAGGAAAGTTCAGATATTGGAGCGCTCAAAGCAAGTGTCCTTCTCTGATTCCCAAAATAACAATAGATCCTGGAGAAACCGTAAGGACGATAATCGCAAAGGCGGAAATTCCGACGATTCTGAATCCTTCAACACATCGGCTAACCGAAATAAGAAAGGGATGAGCGGGCCTAATGCCAACCGGCCTCGGAAGCCAGTGTTCGAAGAGGGAGGAGAAGCTCTACTGAAAGAGAAGCTGGGTAAGGTCTATTCCTTTAGAAGGGACAAAGTCCATAAAATATTCAAAGATGCCCTAAGAAACGGTCTACAGTTGCCAGAATCAAAAAGACCGCAAGAAGTGAATATGACCGATGACCCTAAATACTGCCCCTATCACAGAGTGATAGATCATGCCATTGAGGACTGCTTCGTCTTCAAAGATTGGATCGAAGAGCAATACAAGGCAGGAGAGATAGAACTGTCTAAAGGCGTGTTAACAAACAGTCAAGCTGCGATCGCCAATTTCATACAAACGGAGACCGAAGTCCTTCGGGAACCTGATTCTCTCAGACATCTGCCTTTCTCTGAAAACAGCTGACCACCATGTCATTAAACTGGGAATAAACGACCTCTAAGTCGTCAAACTGGGAATGTAAAAAAAATGTGTAAATAAAAAAAAGAATGTGTAAATAAATAAATAAAAAAGAAAAGCCGAAATGATGGAGCAACTCGCAATAAAAATCAGCGAGTAAAATAAAGATGAAAAATAAAGCCGAAATGATAGGGCTATCGCGAATAAAAGCTGAAATGATGGGGCAATCGCGACCTTCGCGATAAGAAAAGCTGAAATGATATAGCAATCTCGGTAAAAAAAACGGTGAATGATGAGTCGCTCCTGGTGCCATATTCTAGTGCAGCGATGCAGACGCCAACCAAAATCCAATTTTCCAAAATTCCCCCAGCCCTACGGTTGGTCTCCAAGTTGACTACCGTATACAATCCACGGGCTCAAATAATTCTCATCATACCCATACCCTACCGCAATCACCAGTCCAGCAGCCGGTCTCCGCCCTTGGAATTATGGTCCATTGGGAAGACCCACTCATGTGTCTTCATGATACATGAGGAGAACAAACCTTCATGGGATCCTTACGACTCATAAAGGAAAAACACACTTGGGGGTCCTCACGACTCCTAAGGAGAAAATGCACCTACGGGATCCTTACGACTCGTAGCGAGAAAATGCTTTTATGGGACCCTTACGGCCCATAAAATTGAAAAGCCTTAGGTGATAGGGATCTAAACCTGTCTCCTAAGCCATCGCTTCCTAACAGGAAAAGGCAAATGATGAGTTGCTCCTGGCATTATTCCAGTGCAGCAATGCAGATGCCGATCTAAAAACCAATCCCCGAATATCCCAATGGCGAATGATGAGTCGCTCCTGGTACCATATTCCAGTACAGCGATGCAGACGCCAACAAATTCCCGAAATTCTTCCGGCCCTACGATCTGGATCATACATCCTGCAAAACCATATACAATCCTCGAGCATAAAACGATCCCAATCTTTCCCAAGTCCTACCGGCGAGAACACATTCAAAGTCCCACCAGTGATGAAGATTCCCAAACAAAAAAAAACAAAAAAAAGGGTATGTCCACAAGCAAAATGGGCACGGATGAAAACCCGAAAGGGCTCCGTGAGTAAAAACAGCAGGACTGCCGGCGAGTTTGTGAAAACCCGAAAGGGCACAAACTCGTGAAAAGGAGATGAAATGCACTCGCAAAGTCCTCACGACTTTGTGAGGAGAAAATTTCAGCGTAAGATCCTTACGACTCACAAAGGAGCAACACACTTGGGGGTCCTCATGACTCCTAAGGAGAAAATACCCCTACAAGATCCTTTCGACTCGTAGGGAGAAAATGCTTTTATGGGACCCTTACAGCTTATAAAATTGAAAAGTCTTAGGTGA
Source organism: Agapanthus africanus (assembly GCA_030015575.1). Taxonomy (NCBI): domain Eukaryota; kingdom Viridiplantae; phylum Streptophyta; class Magnoliopsida; order Asparagales; family Amaryllidaceae; genus Agapanthus; species Agapanthus africanus. The sequence continues at coordinate 51,127,764 of CM057350.1, read as the reverse complement.
TAGGGACCTAAACCTGTCTCCTAAGCCATAGCTTCCCAACGGGAAAAGACAAATGATGATTCGCTCCTGGTACCATATTCCAGTGTAAGCGGTGCTGATGCCAAACCAAAACCAAAATCCCCAAATCCTCTCAAGGGCAAATGATGATTCGCTCCTGGTACCATATTCCAGTACAGCGATGCTGATGTCAACACAAATCAAACCAACCAATCCAACATCGACCTCTACATCAAAACCAGTGACACTCCGTGTCGGGAAAACGTAGACCACAGACACTTCGTGCTGGGGACAAGTCAACCAGCGACCTCCTCATCGGAATTACGCTTCGACTCGGAATCAATTCAACCAGCGACCTCCTCGTTGGAATTATCCTTCGACTCGAAATCAGGTCAACCAGCGACCTTCTCGTCGGAATTATGCTTCGACTTGGAATCAGGTCAACCAGTGACATCCTCGTCGGAATTATGCTTCGACTCGGAATCACGTCAACCAGCGACCTCCTCGTCGGAATTAAGCTCCGCCTTGGAATCAAGTCGACCAACAAGCTCTGTGTCGGAATCATGCTTCATCTCAAAGTGTACCCCGTGCCGAAATCAAGCTTCGCCTCGGTGTATCTGCCTTCCCTGTCGAAATTATGCTTCGGCTCGGAATCAACCAGCGACCTCATCGTCGGAATTAAGCTCCGCCTCAGAATCAAGTCGACTAACAAGCTCTGCGTCGGAATCAGGTCAACCAGCGACCTCCTCGTCGGAATTATGCTTCGACTTGGAATCAGGTCAACCAGCGACATCCTCGTCGGAATTATGCTTCGACTCGGAATCAGGTCAACCAGCGATCTCCCCATCTAAATTAAGCTCCGCCTCGGAATCAAGTCGACCAACAAGCTCTGTGTCGGAATCATGCTTCGTCTCAGAGTGTACCCAGCGCCGAAATCAAGCTTCGCCTCGGTGTAACTGCCTTCCCTGTCGGAATTATGCTTCGGCTCGAAATCAACCAGCGACCTCCTCATCGGAATTAAGCTCCGCCTCGGAATCAAGTCAACAACAAGCTCTGCGTCGGAATCATGCTTTTTCTCAGAGTGTACCCCGCAATGAAATCAAGCTTCACCTCGGTGTATCTGCCTTCCTTGTTGGAATTATGCTTCAGCTCGGAATCAACCAGCGACCTCCTCGTCGGAATTAAGCTCCGCCTCGGAATCAAGTCGACCAACAAGCTCTGTGCCGGAATCATGCTTCGTCTCAGAGTGTACCCCGCGTTGAAATCAAGCTTCGCTTCGGTGTATCTGCCCTCCTAGTCGGAATTATGCTTCGGCTCAGAATCAACCAGCGACCTCCTCGTCGGAATTAAGCCCCGCCTCGGAATCAAGTCAACCAGCAAGCTCTGTGTCGGAATCATGCTTCGTCTCAGAGTGTACCCTGTGTCAGAATCATGCTTTGTCTCGGAGTATCTTCTTTCCCTATCGGAATTATGCCTCGCCTGGGAATCAACCTATGCATCGAAATTATGCTTCGGTCAGAATGTCTGTCGCCCATCGGAATTATGCTCGGACCCCTTCATGTTCCTCTCGATCTGTGGTTTGAACATCTTGTTGACCAAGCATTGGTACGTAGCCCCGGCGTTTTTGAGGCAGAAGGGCATCACCTTATGGCAGTATACCCTTTGGTCCGTTGTGAATACGATAAGCTCTTCGTCTGCTGGGTTCATACGGATATGGTTGTAGTCAGAGAAAGCATCCATAAAGATGAGTAGCTCATGGCCTGCCGAACTGTCGACGAGCTGATCTATTCGAGGGAGGGGATAGTTGTCTTTCGGGCAGGCCTTGTTGAGATCGGTGAAGTCGACGCATATGTGCCACTTCCCGCTTGCCTTTCTGACCATGAGAACATTCGCCAACCATTCCGAGTATGCTACGTTCCGAATGAAGTTGGCTGCAAGCAGCCTGTCAAACTCGTCCTCGATCGCTTTTTGCTTGATCGGAGCGAAGCTTCGTTTCTTCTGCCTGACGGGTCGGACCGCCGGGTCGACCCTGAGCTTATGTGATATTACTTTAGGGTCGATACCAGGAATGTCGGTGGGCGCCCAGGCGAACACGTCTGAGTTTCCTCTGAGGAAGTGGACCGGGTCGTCACGCCGAGTCCCCGTTAAGAGTGACCCGATTTGGACGGTTTATTCATTGTCCCCTTCGACAAGGAGGATCTCCGTTAGCGGGTCCACCGGGGCTCCTCAGATTTCTTTTTGCTCGTCTCGAGTATCCAAGGACCCCCTAAAACCATCCGTGCTTTCTAGGTCATCGATTCGCTCCTCGGGCATAGATGTCACAGTGAAGCAAATCTTTGTGGCTTGCTGGTTCCCATAGGCCCGGCCTATTCCGCCTTGGTCGAGCAGAAACTTGACCGCGAGGTGGTAGGTCGATATCTGGGACCGAAGGGAGTTTGCATCAGGCGTCCCAGGAGGATAATGTAGGTTGATGGAATTCTGGCGATGATGAAATCCACAGGCACGGTACGCGTACGGCCTGCCTCCCCGATGTTAAGTAGGAGGGTGACCACTCCTTCTGCCGGGATGGAGTGGTTAGTAAACCCCGATAGGATGTGGGCAGTCGGCCTTAGGTCCGACGGGGCAAGCCCCATACGTAGAAAGCAGTCGTAGAAGAGGATGTCTGCCGAGCTCCCCGAGTCGACCAGTATCCTTTGAACTTCATAGCGGTTGACCCGTGTTGTACTCACCAGGGGGCCGTTGTGAGGCAAGGATATCCCGTGGAGGTCCTCGTCGGTAAAGGTGATGGGCTCGGTTGCTTTAATCCTCTTCCTTGGTTGGCTGCTAGTCCCCTCGACCGGCAGGGAGCGTCGTTGTTGGGGTCAAAATTTGCAACCCGATTGACCAAGTCAAAGTCAAAGTCAACCCTTAGCCAGGTGGGCCCAAGCCCAGGCCAAGTGGGCCCATGCCCAAGTCGAGCCCGCGGCCAGCCTCCCCATTCCAACATAAAAATCATGCAATAAATAATATTAATGTATTTTTTTATGCATGAATGGGCATAAGGCCAAATTTTTGTAATGCCCGTGGCTTATGTGCAAAAAGAAATAGCACATGAGACATGGGATGGGCAAAATGTCATTTTGTAAAGCCCAAGGGGCTATATGTAAATGTGTAAGCCTATATAAGGCAACATGATGATGAATAAAATATACACTTTTCATTCCTCTCAAAAAGGTTAAGGTTTTTGTGCCTCCTTCTCCTTACTCAAGGTTCTAAACCTTCTTTCTTTTTTTTGAATTAAATTAAGAGTTTAACTCTTCTTTTCTAAAAAATAAATAGTTTTCACCACAAAACCCACAAAGGGGAACTCAGATCTCCCATCAGATCTCAAAAAGGAGAGACTTTTAAAATCTCATACTTCTTGTTCTTCAAGATCCGGCCAACAGAGAAGGAAGAAGGAGACCCACTTCCAAGAACCCCACTTTGGGGAAGATCCAGGGGCTCAAGGGAGAAGCCCCTTTCATCAGCTCCAAAATATCTTAAGAGTTCAACTCCTCAAATATATATATATATATATATATATATATATATATATATACAAAATAATAAATATTTCCTTTCGGGAGCACAGCTCCCAGTGCAGTGACTAAGTCCCTTTTGCTGCTGGCGCCCAGCGCCCGCATGCCAAGCACATAGGGCGCTGGTGCTCTGGCGCCAAGCACCCACATGCAAAGCACGTAGGGTGCTGGCGCTCTGGCGCACAGCGCCCGCGTGCCCAGCATGTGGGGTACTGGCCCTCAGTGCATAGCGCCCGGCACCCACGTGCCAAGCATGTGAGGCGCCAGCGCCCATCGCCTGCGTGCTAGGCACGCGAGGCGCTGGTACCCACACGTCCTTTGGATGCTATTTTTCTCTTTTTTATACACACACTCCATGACACTGTCCTTGTTAGAAAAAAAATTTCTAACGAGGAGCTGCCCCGCTCCCTGCAAGGGGGCTGCTAGTCCGCGGTACCAAAAAAAAATTCTAACGGTACCCCCGTAAAAACTCTACGGGGCCCCCGATATATCCAAAACCCCTTCAAAATAAAACACTGCACATTGAGTTCGCATGACCTGTTTGACCCGTCAATCGGAGGTTCTCTTGCTCCAAAGATGATGGGTAATTAACGGCAGCTTAGTCCGCGGCTGCCGGAGATTCGGATCCCCACAATCAATAAACCTCAGCCTGCCCTAGGCAGGGGGAATCTGTAATGCGCCTGACAAGCGTGCGCGTATTCCCATCTCAAATGGGGTAACGAAAAACACCCTACAGTTGTGTCTCATCAGACCCAGGCATACCCCCCCGCTGATACGACCATGATTTGGCCGATCGTCAGCTCACCGGGAGGGGGATGGTTCTCATGCTCCCGGTCGGCTTGTCGCTTTTCCCGTAAGTATTTTTCCAGGTGCCCCGAATGAATTAACTCCTTGATGTAGTCTCAGAGTTGTTTGCAGTTCTCGGTAGGGTGTCCTTGCGACCTGTGGAATGCGCAGTAAAGGCCCCGTGTCCGTTTGGCCGCCCTATTTTTGACCAGGGGGAGTTTGAAGAATCTCTCACCCTTCACCTCCTCTAACAGCTCTGTCTGGGAGATGTTGAGTTGGGTATACTCCTGGAACTTCGGGGAGTATGGCTTTGGCCGGTCAATCTTCTTTTTCTCTTCTCTGGCTCTCTTCTTTTGATCGGCCTGGTTGGTCCGCGGTAGGTTCGCGTTCACCTCGGACTTGGGCTGGATCTCTCGTTCGATCCAGGCTTTTACCTCGGCCATGGTCTTAGGTTGCGCCAATGCAAAGGAGCAGAGCCACTCCTTATACCTAAGACCCGACCTAAGAGCCGTGATGACCGTCTCGTCCCGGTGCTCTGGGGCTTCAAGGAGAGCGTTGTAGAACCGAGTGACGTATTCTTTGAAAGATTCCTTGTCCCCACTCTTTATAGTGAAGAGGTGGTCGACAGTCCGCTTCTGCCGTCTGTTCCCGACGAAATAGCCGAGGAATTGGGCGGCCAGCTCATCGAAGGTAAAGATGGAGCGTGGCGTGAGTCCTCGGAACCAATCTCGTCCAACGCGGATGAGAGTGGCAGGGAACGCTCGGCATTGGGCGGTACCAGAGTTTTCCTGGAAGGTCATCCCCACCGTGAACGCGTCCAAGTGGTCTATCGGGTCGGACTTTCCGTTGAAGAGGGACACCTTTGGAGGCTTGTTCCTGGAGGAGACGCGAGCAGCTCTTCGGTGAAGAGCTTCGTAAGCGAGTCGGAGGCATATCTAGCCCCCTCGCTTGAAGGACGACTCTCCCGATGTATACCCTCGATCTTCTTTTCAAGGGCATCGAGTCGGACATTATATCCCGAGGATTCGGCATACTCAGAGTGACAGCCTCTCCTGCTGGCGGCCTGCGCCTGGCCGCGGTTCCGGTTCCGTTCTATGAGGTTCCTCATGTCCCCTGGAGAGGTCATCCTCGAGCTACCGTGGTGAGTCCCATCCACGCGACCCTGTCGAGGGAAAGGGCGCCGGCCATGCCTGGAGGCAGGAGAGCAGACCGACACCTCCACGGTAGGGATAAGAGCGCGATGGGCCTCAGGGCGGGGTGCTCTTTCATGAGACCTCGGCGTAGCAGGTCATTGAGTTGGTCGCCACGAGGGACCTGTAGACGCCGGAAATAGCGAGGCACTGCTCATTCATGCCAGCATAGGCAGTGTTGTCACGACCCAAGTTTGGCCCGTAACCGGCACTTAAACTACGTAACGTCAACAGGCGTACGCAACTCAAGTAAGCCGAAACCCAGAAATCTAAACCACCCAAATCTGGATCAACGGAGAAAAACACAGTTTTAACATTTTGAAAATCACAAGTAAAATCTCTAACTCTAGTTTTCTTTCTTGAAAATTTCGGCAGCACCTCCTTTGTAAAAACTAGCCCCGAAAACGGGTACAACACATATATATATAAAGCATCCCAAATGGGAGCAAAATCATGCCCAACGGTGGAGACAACCAACACAAGATATAAATACGACGCCGAAGCGAAGAATATAAAAGGAAACAGTAATAAGAAGTAACTTTTCAACACACCGGCTCCCACGAGCACGGCACCCCAAAGTCACCAAAATAATACAACACTAAATCCTCACAAGTCGTCTCTAAGTCATATACAAACAGTGGTAGATGGAGAATACTATATCCAACAAAAAGATATACAATGTACTAGCAGATAACCGCAAATCCACCTAAAAGCAAAGGCCTCACTGCCTAACATAGTGGTATCCGCAAAAGTAGATATGATAAGATGCCTTGTAGCGACTACTCTGAGGGTAAGTCCTGCAAAACATTGTGGCACAACGGGGGTGAGTTGCCAACTTGTGAATAGTAAATAGTATCATACTGTAATCGCGGGTATGCACGAACAGCGATCTATCTATCACATGTAATCCGATAGCATAAGTATGATAAGTGAATATGCAACAATCATGTAAAGGTACATCATCAGGGTACTACAACTACATGAAACAATGCATATCAACATAATCCTGAGTGTGTGGGATGATACAATAAAATCTCATGCAAAATCATCAGCATGGAAAAACACCAGTGTCCCTCACTGACACATCAAATCCCAAATCCTCAGGCACCGCATCCACAGATCGGCCCTCACATCCTGTAAATCTCATGGAACCTGAGTGTCTAACACCGACACCCAAAACATCATGAAAACATATACCTGTAAGTATATATATATATATATAAGGATATCAACCACGTATGTCCACCGACAATACGTAAAAATCATGAAAACCGGAGTGTCTAACACCGACACTCGAAACATCATGAAACCCGTGTCTAACATCGACACGTAAATCCTCATAACTCAGGCGCTGTCACTACGACTGGCCCTGACGATATGTCATACCTCACTTCGGTCGGTATCCCCATGATAACCGCCGAGTCCAAATACAATCACCGGTAGGTAGTGGTCCCACCGCCAGGCTTATCGTCTACACCATGAAATCACCACTCGTCCCGGGGTACCATACCGGGTCCACCATGTACCCACAGACGGTGCCTCCCGCTCCTCGAATCGGGTATCACAAGCCAAATCTAAGAACCGAGAAATCACATGGTGGACGCACTGAAATATCATATCAAGAGAAACCGGGTTTTCAAACAATACGTAGTTTCTTGAAAATACCCCCACGGTTCTCAAATCCATAAATCGTATGAAATCCATATCTCAATGCGTAAAATCCATATAAAACTGATATATGCAACATAAAACATCAACATGAGCATATAAAGGGAAAACCGCTCTTTAAATGAATCCAGCTTTTAAAATATATCTTGCGGTTTCCAAAATCCTCCGAAAACAAATACAGCATCATATGAGGTGTACATGTAAGTGTAGCAAAGTTTAAGTATCTACATGTAAGCAAGTGGTTATGATGCATTTCATAAGCTCAATGACCAACAACTCGATACCACATATCAAAACAATACCACTTGGGGTACATACAACTATAGCGAAAATATGCTGTGTACATGTCAATATGAGTGCATGATATACATGTAACCATAATAGACTATGTGGGTGTACATGTCAATATGTATGCAAGATGTACAATATAGCTATAGTAAGGTATACGTGAAATGGAATAAGGTTTACTACCTCAACTGTTCCTGCCCAATGCAATGTCACGTATGTAAGTATCAACAATATCTCATATGCACAATGGAATAAGAGTTACTACTCCAATCATTCCCTATCCACTACCATATCACGTATGCAGGTGTCAACAATATATCATATGCATAATGGGATAAGGGCTACTACCTCAACTATCCCTATCCACTACCGTAACACGTATGTAGGTGGTTTGTGCATGTCATGGCAATTACTGACGATGTGGGTATAGCATAATATTTAGTGCTCGTGCAACATGAACCGTCAGTAATGTGTTATATCTAAAGGTACGAGTCAGGTACAACAGATAATGCTATGCAATGACATTCATACGAAAATAACTAAAATGCAAATACTATGCAGCTAACATATCATATTCGCCCCGACGCATAACGCCATACGGGCGATTTCCTCGTAGACGTTAAATCTACTCACAATGGTCTCCAGGTATGAAAATCCGACCACCTGCTTCCCCTTGTTCGCAGCGTCCGAAGTCCCCGCTTGCGACGCTATATTTTCACAAACACAAGAAATAATGTGAATATCTCAGAATCGATCAATATAACGCAAAACTACGTATTCAAAAACGCACCAACACACTAAACTAACTCGCGAGTGTACGTCTAGTGGCTAACGTGCGTCACGATACCACAAAACCCAACTGAGTACAGCAACAGCACAAGCTCACGACTCGTGTCGCAAAACGTATCACGCGGACTCAAAACACTAGATTATAGGTAATCGATCCCAGATTTTGCATACTGAATTTACTGAAAAAGTAAACAGTACCAAACACCCCTACCCAACAGCAGACAACTACCCACAGAAACCATACCCAAGCAGCTCCCTACTTCGCCGGCGTCGCCGGACCTCGCCTTAGGGGTCGCCGGCCTCGGCCGGTGGGGTGGGCCCCGTCTCTCAGGTGGTGTCTCAGGTCCACTAGTACATCTCTAAAATTTTGTTTGGTCGAACACTAAAAACTCCAGGTCACAGCAGGTATAGAAGCTCTAAAAAGACTTTAAAAACCCGATATCGCACTAATCGATATAGAAAGCGTTCTACGCTACAACCAACAAGCAAAACAACATAAAAACTCTAATTTAACAGTATAGGGATTATACCTAACTACTTTGCTCACAAGCTCCAAGCTCTAAGTGATCCAAGAAGCAAGAACAAGGATATTTGGTATTTTTGTGATATGTTTTGAAGAATTGGAGAAGTTTGAGTTAGAATGATGCAAGAATGGAAAAGAAATGAGCAAGGGCAGTAGAGGGAGAAGGAATCTTGGCCAAGGGGAGGAGGTGAGTGATTTGTGAGGGTTTCCTAGCAATTACCATCATTTAAAGCCATTAAATGCATTCACATACACAATAATGCACATGCATGCATCTAAATTCATTCTCTTTTCTTTTCTTTTTCTTTAATCCAATATCACAACAAATATCTAGATATGTGAGAAGGGTTTTGGATTAACTCAACTTAATTTAAAGAAAAGATCGTTTAAAGAGAAATTTACCAAAAATGTGAATACTGCATTAAAATATATTAAAATTGGGAAAAATTCAAATTGAACCAAAACGTCCCATATACCCCCAAAGCTTGCGCACTAGCTTTATTTTAGCTAAACTAAGTGTTGGCAAGTCTATATGGTCGTTTGATCACAGTCGGGTCAAAACGGAAAATACCGACAATTTAACCCTAAAACGGACAAATTCGCATAACGATTTCTAAAACGTTACAATCTCCCCCTTATAGAAATTCGGTCCCCGAATTAAAATTAACTGCTAAGCGTACCTTCAAAGAGATGAGGGAATTTCTTCCGCATCTCGCTCTCGGCCTCCCAAGTGATCTCCTCGCTAGTAGGGCTACGCCATAGAACCTTCACAGACGGCAAGACCCTTGACCGAAGTTTCTTCACTTGCCGATCCAAAATAACTATCGGCTGCTCGGTGGACGAAAAATCATGCTCAAGCTGAACGGTCTCGTGCTGAATCATATGAGAAGGATCATGAAGGTATCTACGAAGCATCGACACATGAAAAACGAGGTGAACATCCGGAAAACTAGGCGGGAGCGCCAAACGATAAGCAACATAACCCACTCGCTCAAGGATCTCGAAAGGACCTACAAATCTGGGACTGAGCTTCCCCCTCTTCCTAAATCACATAACGCCCTTCATCGGAGAAATCCTCAGGAATACATGATCCCCCACTGCGAACTCAAGTCTGCGACGACGACGGACGGCATAAGACTTCTGCCTGCACTGGGCTGCTCTCATCCTGTCCTGAATCAACTGGATCTTCTCCGTAGTATCCTGAACTAGCTAGGGTCCTAAAACCAGACTCTCACTAAGTTCGGTCCAACAGACTGGCGATCGACACTTCCTACCATATAGAGCCTCAAAAGGTGCCATCTGAATAGTCTCCTGAAAGCTGTTGTTGTAGGAGAACTCAATCAACGGCAAGTGACGATCCCAACTGCCACCAAAATCAAGCACACATGCACGGAGCATATCCTCCAGAATCTGAATAGTCCGCTCCGTCTGACCATCAGTCCGCGAATGAAAAGCGGTGCTAAAACTCAATCGGGTACCCAAAGCTTCCTGAAGCTTCTGCCAAAGACGGCTAGTAAACTGGGTGCCTCTGTCGGATACTATGCATGTGGGAACACCGTGCAAACGCACAATCTCATCTATATATAGCTGAGCGTACTGAGCATAACCAAAAGTGGTCTTTACTGGAAGGAAGTGAGCCGCTTTCGTCAACCGGTCAACAATCACCCAAATAGAGTCATGCCCCCTACTAGTCCTGGGTAGACCCACAATGAAGTCCATGGAAATCTGCTCCCATTTCTACTCCAGAATGGGTAAAGGCTGCAACTCTCCAGGCGGACTCTGATGCTCAGCCTTGACTTGCTGACAAGTCAGGCATCTCGAAACGAAGTCCGAAATATCGCGTTTCATCCCTTCCCACCAGTAAAAGTCTCTCAAGTCACGGTACATCTTGGTGGAACCTGGATGAACGCTAAAAGACGACTGATGTGCCTGCTCTAGGATCTTGCTTCTCAACCCATCAGCATCTGGTAGACACAAGCGAGTCCCGCATCGTAGCACTCCCTGGTCATCAATCATGAACTCCGAAACTGTACCCTGTCGAACAAGCTCAAGAATCTCGGACAAACGGGCATCACTGGGTTGCGCCTCACGGATACGATCAAATAACTGTGGACGGGCGCGGACATGAGCAAACTGTCCCCCAGTGGAGGTGAACTCGAACTGCACTCTACCATCACACAAGAGCTGCCAATCTGCAGACGACTGACGCTGAACTGCGCTCAACTGGGACAAGCTACCACCGGTCCTACGACTCAAAGCATCGGCTACCACATTCGCCTTGCCCGGGTGATAAAAGATCTTACAATCATAATCCTTCACTAGCTCCATCCATCGGCGCTATCTCAGGTTCAGATCCCGCTGCTGGAAAATATACTTCAAACTCTTGTGATCCGTGAAGACCTGACACGACTCTCCGTACAAGTAGTGTCTCCAAATCTTCAACGCAAAGACAACCGCGGCCATCTCAAGATCGTGAGTGGGGTAATTCTGCTCGTGCTTCTTCAGTTGCCTAGAAGCATACGCAATCACCCTATCATGCTGCATCAAAACACAGCCGAGCCCCACTCTAGAAGCATCACAATAAACAACATAGCCGCCCGATCCCGAAGGTAAAGATAGAACTAGTGCTGTCATCAACCGAGTCTTCAACTGCTGAAAACTCTGCTCGCACGCATCAGTCCAAAGAAAAGGAACTCCCTTCCGAGTCAGTCCAGTCAGCGGTGCAGCGATACTCGATAAATCCTGCACAAAACAGCGATAATAACCAGCTAAGCCCAAAAAGCTGCGGACCTCAGTCACCGATACAGGTCTGGGCCAAAGCTGTACAGCCTTGATCTTCCTCGGGTCCATAAGAATACCATCACCGGTCACCACATGACCCAGGAAGTCAACTCTATCAAGCCAGAATGCGCACTTTGAGAATTTAGCATACAGCCGGTGCTCTCTTAATATCTGCAAAGCAATCCTCAAGTACTGCTCATGCTCCTCACGACTCCTAGAGTAGACCAGTATGTCATCAATAAACACTATAATAAACTGGTCGAGGAACGGCCTGAAAATCCGGTTCATCAGATCCATGAACGCTGCTGGCGGATTGGTGAGTCCGAACGACATCACCAAAAACTCAAAATGCCCATAGCGCGTACGAAAAGCAGTCTTCGGAATGTCATCATTCCGAACCCGCAACTGATGATAACCCAAACGTAAATCAATCTTTGAAAAATGTTTCACACCCTGGAGCTGATCAAATAAATCGTCAATACGGGGTAAAGGATACCTGTTCCGCACCATAACTCGGTTCAACTGAAGATAATCAACACATAGCCTCAAACTGCCATCCTTCTTCTTGAAGAACAGAACAGGAGCTCCCCACGGCGAAACACTCGGACGCACAAGTCCCAAATAAAGCAACTCTTGCAATTGAACTTTAAGCTCTCTAAGCTCTGCCGGAGCCATCCGATAAGGCGGTATAGAAATAGGCTCCATGCCAGGAATCAGATCAATGCAAAACTCAATATCATGCTCTGGCGGCAACCCAGGTAACTCATCGGGAAAGACATCGGGAAAATCTCGCACGGTAGAAACCTGGTCCAACAACTCCACTGTGGCTCCAGTATCATGAATGAAAGCCAAGAATCCCCGATATCCCCTCCTCAAAAGCCGACTAGCGCACAGAACAGAAATCAAACTGTGAGGGGCGGCACCACGGTCCCCCTGCACAACAAACACTGACTCGCCGGGAAAACAAAATCTAACTGTCTTCTCACGGCAGTCCACGGACGCATAGCAAGTAGCTAGCCAGTCCATGCCCAATAGAACGTCGAAGTCCAACATCTCAAGAAGGATCAAGTCGACGGATGGATCTCTGTCTCCTAAACGGACAGCACACGATCGGAACACATGTCGCGCAACAAACGACTCTCCCACCGGAGTAGTCATGACAAGTGGCTGATCCAGCAAGCACGACTCTCGGCCTAACCTCGGCATGAAGTGCGTAGAAACATATGAATGCGTAGATCCCGGATCAAAAAGAACATGTGCATCAAAAGAACATACAGAAAGGGTACCTGAAACCACAGCATTGGACGCCTGAGCGTCCTGGTGAGTCAAGGCAAAAACCCTAGCCTGTCCTCTACCGGCTACTGGCTGTCCCCTGCCTCTACCACCTCGTCCTCTCGGCACAAAACCACCGCGACCACGACCTCTCTGAGCAGGAATCTGACGCGGCGCAACAACAGGAATAAGAGGCAACGCTCTCTGAGGCGGAGAAGATGGTAAGGTAACCTGGGGTACTGCTGGCCCTCTCTGACGCACCACGGTACAATCCCGAAAAAGATGATGTAGACTGCCACACCCGAAGCATCCATAAGACGGTCGCTGGCCCTCCTGGGAATAAGAACTGAATAACTGGCCACGTCCCACGTCTCTGCTACTCCCCGAGTCTAAAGGAACTCTGCCTCGGTGTGCAAACCTCTGTCTCCGTGCTGGTACATCCGTACGAGTCCTCTTCGGTTCCGGAACAACCGATGACTCAGCTAGACGCTCCTCCACCAATAGAGCTGCATCGACAGCTGCCGCATACGTGTCGCAATGCTGAATGCTGATGGCTAGGAACAACTGGGTAAGTAGGCCTCGAACAAACCTCTTCACCCACATCTCCTCAGTTGCCACCAGGTACAGAGCATACACTGACAGCTCGGTAAACAACACATCATACTCAGACACCGTCATCCCCGGAGTCCGACGTAACGACTCAAATTTGCGCGCTGGCGCATCCCTGACGCTCGGTAGAAGAAAACGGGTGAGAAACACCGTCACAAACTCAGCCCAGGTCATAGGAGCAAGACCGGCGGCTCTGCCCCTCTCCAAGGACTCACACCACTTCTGGGCCAGACCCTCCAGACGAAAACTGGCAAACACCACCCATCTTTCATCGGAGCATTGGAGTGAACGACAAATCCCGGCCATCCGGTCAATGAACGACTGCGGATCCTCAGTAACATCTGTGCCAGTAAACACCGGAGGCCTAAGCCTCATAAAATCTGTCAACGACACAGCAATAACCTCCGGAGCTGCAACTGCGACTGCCGGAACAGTAGGTACCATCGTAGTCCCTGCAGCGGGTGGAACAACGGCCTGCCCCTGTGCTCGGATGGTCTCTACCAAAGTCCCCACAATCTGGCGCAGATCCTGCATACCAGCTCCAATCATAGCAATGTGCTCCGGTACAACAGGCGTACCGCCCTGGTCAACCCTCGCATCAGACGAGTCAACTCTGACCACGGCCCTCGCGGCCGCTTTCTGTGCCCTCGTAGTCTTCGGCGGCATATGGGCTGGAAATTGAAACAAGATTCGATAAGGAAACGGAAATCGAATCATAAAGATGTATATCATCACGGAAGAATATCAATCAATAAGTCGTAAGGTCACTTAGGCGGAGAACCGTGTCGTAAGTATGTCGCGGAACATACACACGCTACGTCACTCTGCTTAAGCTACCCACTCCATCATACCAAGGTCATCCTATACTCCGAAAGGTAAAACCTAACGCTCTGATACCAACTTTGTCACGACCCAAGTTTGGCCCGTAACCGGCACTTAAACTACGTAACGTCAACAGGCGTACGCAACACAAGTAAGCCGAAACCCAGAAATCTAAACCACCCAAATCTGGATCAACGGAGAAAAACAAAGTTTTAACATTTTGAAAATCACAAGTAAAATCTCTAACTCTAGTTTTCTTTCTTGAAAATTTCGGCAGCACCTCCTTTGTAAAAACTAGCCCCGAAAACGGGTACAACACACACACATATATATATATAAAGCATCCCAAATGGAAGCAAAATCACGCCCAACGGCGGAGACAACCAACACAAGATATAAATACGACGCCGAAGCGAAGAATATAAAAGGAAACAGTAATAAGAAGTAACTTTTCAACACACCGGCTCCCACGAGCACGGCACCCCAAAGTCACCAAAATAATACGACACTGAATCCTCACAAGTCGTCTCTAAGTCATATACAAACAGTGGTAGATGGAGAATACTAGATCCAACAAAAAAATATACAATGTACAAGCAGATAACCGCAAACCCACCTAAAAGCAAAGGCTTCACTGCCTAACGTAGCGGTATCCGCAAAAGTAGATATGATAAGATGCCCTGCCGCGACTACTCTGAGGGTAAGTCCTGCAAAATACTGTGGCACAACGGTGGTGAGTTGCCAACTCGTGAATAATAAATAACATCATACTGTAATCGCAGGTATGCACGAACAGCAATCTATCTATCACATGTAATCCGATAGCATAAGTATGATAAGTGAATATGCAACAATCATGTAAAGGTATATCATCAGGGTACTACAACTACATGAAACAATGCATATCAATATAATCCTGAGTGTGTGGGATGATACAATAAAATCTCATGCAAAATCATCAGCATGGAAAAACACCAGTGTCCCTCACTGACACATCAAATCCCAAATCCTCAGGCACCGCTTCAACAGATCGGCCCTCACATCCTGTAAGTCTCATGAAACCTGAGTGTCTAACACCGACACCCGAAACATCATGAAAACATATACCTGTAAGTATATATATATATATAAGGATATCAACCACGTATGTCCACCGACAATACGTAAAAATCATGAAAACCGGAGTGTCTAACACCGACACTCGAAACATCATGAAACCCGTGTCTAACATCGACACGTAAATCCTCATAACTCAGGCGCTGTCACCACGACTGGCCCTGACGATATGTCATACCTCACTCCGGTCGATATCCCCATGATAACCGCCGAGTCCAAATACAATCACCGGTAGGTAGTGGTCCTACCGCCAGGCTTATCGTCTAAACCACGAAATCACCACTCGTCCTGGGGTACCATACCGGGTCCACCATGTACCCGCAGACGGTGCCTCCCGCTCCTCGAATCGGGTATCACAAGCCAAATCTCAGAACCGAGAAATCATATGGTAAACGCACTGAAATATCATATCAAGAGAAACCGGGTTTTCAAATAATACGTAGTTTCTTGAAAATACCCCCACGGTTCTCAAATCCATAAATCGTATGAAATCCATATCTCAATGCGTAAAATCCATATAAAACTGATATATGCAACATAAAACATCAACATGAGCATATAAAGGGAAAACCGCTCTTTAAATGAATCCAGCTTTTAAAATATATCTTGCGGTTCCCAAAATCCTCCGAAAACAAGTACAGCATCATATGAGGTGTACATGTAAGTGTAGCAAGGTTTAAGTATCTACATGTAAGCAAGTGGTTATGATGCATTTCATAAGCTCAATGACCAACAACTCGATACCACATATCAAAACAATACCACTTGGGGTACATACAACTATAGCGAAAATATACTGTGTACATGTCAATATGAGTGCATGATATACATGTAACCATAATAGACTATGTGGGTGTACATGTCAATATGTATGCAAGATATACAACATAGCTATAGTAAGGTATACGTGAAATGGAATAAGGTTTACTACCTCAACTGTTCCTGCCCAATGCAATGTCACGTATGTAAGTATCAACAATATCTCATATGCACAATGGAATAAGAGTTACTACTCCAATCATTCCTATCCACTACCATATCACGTATGTATGTGTCAACAATATATCATATGCACAATGGGATAAGGGCTACTACCTCAACTATCTCTATCCACTACCGTAACACGTATGTAGGTCGTTTGTGCGTGTCATGGCAATTACTGACGATGTGGGTGTAGCATAATATTTAGTGCTCGTGCAACATGAACCGTCAGTAATGTGTTATATCTAAAGGTACGAGTCAGGTACAACAGATAATGCTATGCAATGACATTCATATGAAAATAACTAATATGCAAATACTATGCAGCTAACATATCATATTCGCCCCGACGCATAACGCCATACGGGCGATTTCCCCGTAGATGTTAAATCTACTCACAATGGTCTCCAGGTATGAAAATCCGACCACCTGCTTCCCCTTGTTCGCAGCGTCCGAAGTCCCTGCTTGCGATGCTATATTTTCATAAACACAAGAAATACTGCGAATATCTCAGAATCGATCAATATAACGCAAAACTACGTATTCAAAAACGCACCAACACACTAAACTAACTCGCTAGTGTACGTCTAGTGGCTAACGTGCGTCACGATACCACAAAACCCAACTGAGTACAACAGCAGCACAAGCTCACGACTCGTGTCGCAAAACGTATCACACGGACTCAAAACACTAGATTATAGGTAATCGGTCCCAGATTTTGCATACTGAATTTACTAAAAAAGTAAACAGTACCAAACACCCCTAGCCAACAGCAGACAACCCACAGAAGCCCTACCTAAGCAGCTCCCTACTTCGCCGGCGTCGCCGGACCTCGCCTCAGGGGTCGCCGGCCCCGGCCGGTAGGGTGGTCCCCGTCTCTCGGGTGGTGTCTCAGGTCCACTAGTACATCTCTAATTGTTTGGTCGAAAACTAAAAACTCTAGGTCACAGCAGGTATAGAAGCTCAAAAAAGACTTTAAAACCCGATATCGCACTAATCGATATAGAAAGTGTTCTACGCTACAACCAACTTGCAAAACAACATAAAAACTTTAATTTAACAGTATAGGGATTATACCTAACTACTTTGCTCACAAGCTCCAAGCTCTAAGTGATCCAAGAAGCAAGAACAAGGATTTTTGGTATTTTTGTGATATGTTTTGAAGAATTGTAGAAGTTTGAGTTAGAATGATGCAAGAATGGAAAAGAAATGAGCAAGGGCAGTAGAGGGAGAAGGAATCTCGGCCAAGGGGAGGAGGTGAGTGATTTGTGAGGGTTTCCTAGCAATTACCATCATTTAAAACCATTAAATGCATTCACATACACAAAAATGCACATGCATGCATCTAAATTCATTCTCTTTTCTTTTCTTTTTCTTTAATCCAATATCACAACAAATATCTAAATATGTGAGAAGGGTTTTGGATTAACTCAACTTAATTTAAAGAAAAGATCGCTTAAAAAGAAATTTCCCAAAAATGTGAATACCGCATTAAAATATATTAAAATTGGGAAAAATTCAAATTGAACCAAAACGTCCCATATATCCCCAAAGCTTGCGCACTAGTTTTATTTTAGCTAAACTAAGTGCTGGAAAGTCTATATGGTCGTTTGATCACAGTCGGGTCAAAACGGAAAATACCGACAATTTAACCCTAAAACGGACAAATTCGCATAACGATTTCTAAAACGTTACAAGTGTCTTCTCCCCCTATGTGGAGGTCTCGGTCCTGGGGTGGGGGAGAGGTGACCTGGGGGGTTCATCCTACCGTTTGGACACGGACAAGGGCATCCACGATGGACGCGGGCCTGTCGATTTGGGATGACAGGGTATGAACGGCGTTCGAGGGAGGAGACGGTCTGTCCGCGCCTCCGTTGTGAGGAGGGCGGCGGCTAGTGGTTGGATCTTCATGGTGATCACTCGCCATGAGTTCTAGATCGGAAGATTAAATTTCGTTGAGTGGAATCTTCGTTCCCAGAAACGGCACCAACTGATGGAGATCAGGATCTCCTTCAGATGTTGTCTTCCGTTGATCTGTCGACGAGCGTTGATGAATGGCTGAGATTAGGTTTGGGGGTTGCCTTCTGAAGGGTGTGGATCTCAGTGGGCTTGGCTTGGAATGAGGCCAATCTACCTGCAAGGAAGTCCCGGGGTGGTTGTACCACCGTGGACCCTCCGACGATCAAGTTAGTCGAGGTATTTTGGCAGAGTAGCGGCCTATTAAGGTAGAATTGCCTTACCTGATTCATCTGAGAAGGGGTTTATATAGTGGCAGCCATAGGATGGCAGGTGCGAGATTTACGCTGGCCATTACGCCCTTGGAGCTACGCTTGCGCGAATGGTAGGATCCTCCATCAATGGCGAGATACGCCCGTTAACGGGGGAACGCGAAGGCGTGGAATGCGGGATCGTAGGGCAGTGGATATCTCGCGTATGGCGAGATTCATGGAGACATGGCTGGGATGCCTGTGATCTATGTTTCTGGGTCAGTCGGTGAGACCGAGGAGACCTAGCTCGGCGAGAAACCTAAACAGGGCGGCAGGCCGAGCTGGTTCGGCTCTGTGATTGCTCAGGGGCGAGCTGGGAAGGTTGAAGAAGCCCAGCGTGCAGGAGGGCTTGTAGGTGAGCCAACGGTTATTTGTGAGACGATCATGGGAGTGTTTTGGGAAGTCAACGAAGGTCAAGAATATCCTCGGGTCAATGGCTTGGGGCATGCCTTCACTGTACCATTCTTACTCTTTTCCCGTAGGCCTTGGGACACGTCATCTGCCACGTGTCATGATCTGGGGAGTTCTAATGATGATGCTCAGTACTGAGAACTCCCCAGATTATGACACATGGCAGATGACATGTCCCAAGGCCTACGGGAAAGGAGTAAGAATGATACAGTGAAGGCATACCCCGGGCCTTCGACCCGAGGATGTTCTCGACCTTCGTTGACCTCCCAGACCACTCCCATGCTTGTCTCACAAATAACCATTGGCGCACCTACGAGCCCTCCTGCGCACTGGGCTTCCTCAACCCTCCAAGCTCGCCCCTGAGCTACCACAGAGCTGAACCAGCTCGGCCTCCCGCCCTCTTTAGGGCTCTTGCCGAGCTAGGCGTCCTCGGTCTCACCGACCGACCCAGAAGCACAGATCGCAAGCGTCCCCGCCATGGCTCTACGAATCTCGCCATACATGAGATATCCGCCGCCCCACGATCCCGCTTTCCACGCTATCGCGTTCCCCCGTTAACGGGCGTATCTCGCCATTGATGGAGGATCCAGCCATTTGCTCAGGCGTAGCTCCAAAGGCATAACAGCCGGCGTAAATCTTGCACCCGCCAGCCCATGGCTTCCACTATATAAACCCCCTCTCAGATGACTCAGGTAAGGCAATTCTACCTCAATAGGCCGCTATTCTACCAAAATACCTCGACTAACTTGATCGTCGGAGGGTCCACGGTGGTACAACCACCCCGGGACTTCCTTGCAGGTAGATTGGCCTCATTCCAAGCCAAGCCTACTGAGATCCACATGCTTCAGGAGGCAACCTACAAACCTAATCTCAGCCATTCATCAACGATCGTCGACAGATCAACGGAAGACAACATCTGAAGGAGATCCTGATCTCCATCAACCTCAGTCTTCGGAATAGTGGGACTTCTCTTGTATACGCTGGCATTTTCTGTACCAAGCTACAAACAACAACGTTAACAATATAATCAAATATTATAAGATATATTCTCTCCCTGCCTATTCTATCTCTACTTACCTTTGGGACTTACCGAGCGATTGTTCGCTGACAACAGTTCTTTCTTCTTTCTTTGGAATGTTGTCAGGTGATTCGGACTCACTGGAGATCGAGCCCAGCACTGAAGATTTGGAGCAGATACCATTTAACCCAGAGCTTTAGACACTTGTACATTTTTATTTCATTTCAGTTATGCTATTGTTTA
This sequence comes from Agapanthus africanus, assembly GCA_030015575.1. NCBI lineage: Eukaryota > Viridiplantae > Streptophyta > Magnoliopsida > Asparagales > Amaryllidaceae > Agapanthus > Agapanthus africanus. Next base: position 51,107,446 of record CM057350.1, on the reverse strand, counting down.
GGCATCGCTTTCTATTCATGTACTTTCATTTCAGTTGTACTTGTAAAAGAATGTTTAATAAATAAAGTTGTCGTTCATTTACATTCCTGTCTCTTCTGTACTTTACTTTATATTGCTTAGTTACGCTTAGCGTATTTACTTCTGAGTAAATACGTAGCGGCCTCATTGCTTCCTCTTGCCGTACACCGGGAAGAGGGGCGTGACAGGTTTTGTTGGCGGCCCATGCAAGTCAGCTCTGTATGGACATGCATGTCAGTTCTGCATGGACATGCAGGTTAGTTCTGCATGGAGTCCTAAGCAATATAACACAAGAACCAGCAACTAAAAACTTTCTTTACATATTCCTTGTATCTTCCAATTTCATATATTTTGAATCTGTCCTAACCCAAATTTTTCTTTCAAGGTTATGGATTCCCAAAAAGACACAAGTACCAATTTCAACAATACTCTACCACCTCTACCGTTTACACCTACCGTCGCTGCTCCGATCAATGAGCAGACGGTACTGCTTGAGGAGATCCACAGCCTCCTGGAGGGACAGCAGCAGCATACTGCTATGTTGATGAACCGCCCAGAAGCGGAAGCCCCTGGAGTAAAACAATTCCGGGCTTTGCACCCTAAGCAATTCTCAGGAAAAGAGAGCCCTCTGGAAGCTGAGGAGTGGGCTCAGAGCATTGAAGATGATCTTGCAGCGGCACAAGTGCCAGAGATAGCTTGGGTTCGAGTTGCAAAGCTGTAGCTCACAGACAATGCATGGGTCTGGTGGAAGGCGGAAGAAAGCCGTCTTGACCAACCGATCGAATGGAGGACATTTCGCGATATGTTTGACGTGAAATACTTCCCTGAGACTACCCGATTCGACATAGAGCAGCAGTTTATTCATCTACAACAGGGTTCGATGTGGACCAAGTCAGTAGATGAATATGACGCTGAGTTCACTGTGCTCAGTAGGTAAGATATGTCTCAATTTCGATTTTCAAATATCACATACTACACAGCTAATACAATACCTTAACAGATTCGTGGCACACTTGATACCGACGGATAAGATCAGAGCCCGTCGATTTCAGCAAGGGTTAGATCCGGAGATCCAAGCCGTGTTAGCTACAGGGGATTTCCGGACCCACGAATTGGCCCTGAAAGCTGCCCGTCGATATGAGGCAGTGGTAAAGATGAGGGGCAGACCTCAATCTGCCGGGATGAAACGCACGGCCACTCAGATAGAAGGAGGAGCCTCTTCAAGGCCACCATTTGTGCCCAGGAGACCGAGAGTACCGAACAACCGGCCCAACCCAGCCTTTTGTACCTACTGCAGGAGAGATGGACATTTGGCGAAAGACTACCGGCGTGCAAATCGCCTTTGCTTAGTCTGCGGCTCAGCTACTCATGACATCGGGTCTTATCCTCGGAGACATAACCCAAATGCTGCACCCAGGCCAGCAATCACTTATCAGCAACGCCCAGCCATCCAGGCACCTGCTCCACGACTCGCACTACCTGCTCCACTTCCTCGTGGACCGACTGCACCTCCTCCTCGTTAGTTCCATCAAGGTCAACGGAACGTACCTCAAGGACCAAGGAACGGACAGAGGAATGCTCCTCCAGCAAGGAGGAATGTGCCGAGACGACAGGCTTTCACAATGACTATGGAAGAGGCTGAAGCCACCGGCCAAGTCATCACTGGTACCACTTTTCCTTCAAGCTTTACTTTCCCATCTATATATACATATCCATACATTTTTCCTTATACCTAAAATCTATCCTACATAACTTAGGTACAATCTTAGTAGCCTCACTTCCTGCACTAGCACTCTTCGATACTGGAGCATCTCATTGCTTTATGTCGCAACGGTTCTTCCGAATTCATGTGATTTCAGTCGAACCGCTTGTATCCAGCTGGAATGTCAATTCATGGAATGTCATTCTAAAGGCAATAATGGGATACAACATGTGTTCAGTGGTTGTCTGCAGCAGAGAATTCTATGCTGACTTCAAGGTGCTGGACATACCGAATTTCGATGTCGTCTTGGGTATGGATTGACTCAGAACATTCTATGCTACCATTGACTGTCGTCAAAGGAGGGTAGTATTCGAGATTCTAGAGCATCCGGTCTTTTATTTCAAAAGTGGAGACCGTACCCTGGAGCCAGGCACTTACAAGGCAAAACCGAAGAAAGCAATGATTGCAACAATTCAAGCGAAGAAAGGATCAAAGCCAGAAATAGTTCGAAAGTTTGACGATGTGTTTCCTGAAGACATATCAGGTTTTCCTCCCGATCGAGCTCTTGAATTCAACATTGATTTAATACCTGGAGCACAACCGGTGATCAAAGCACCATATCGGTTAAGTCCAGAAGGTTTGAAGAATGTTCGAACTCAGTTGGACGAATTATTGGCGAAAGGATAGATTGTCTCAGCACTTCGAGTTGGGGATCGCCAGTTCTACTTGTAAAGAAGAAGGAAGGTTCATATCGAATGTGCATTGATTATAGAGATATAAACGATGTAACTATAAAGAACAAGTATCCACTCCCACGAATCGACGACCTGTTCGATCAGCTAACTGGATCTTACGTTTTCTCCAAGTTAGATCTTCATTCGGGTTATCATGAGGTGAAGGTCAAGGAATCTGATATCCATAAAACGGCATTCAGAACTCGCTATGGACATTACGAATTTCTTGTGATGCCATTTGGAGCTGTAAGTGCACGGCGGCGCCCCGGCCGTCAATCCGACGGCTAAATGCGGAAGCGGTGATAAACTTTAATTTTTGCAAACAAGCAAACCGGCACCACCGCGCACTAAACACCCGGATCGAACCATTAACTAGTCCTAGCTAACTACAAGACGGGTTAGAGATATACCGAGTGATCCGAGTCCTCCGGTCTTCTCGTCGTCGTCCCGATCTCCTGCGGAATGTCCGGTCGTCGCCTTCTTGCCGGAAGGGAACCACATCGCCTGCTTCTTTTACGGGCTCCCGCCTCTATACCGAGGCAACTCGGGCATGAAGCTGGCAAGTCGACATGCCCAAGATTTGCTGTAGATAAGTGTAGAATTTGTCTCTTGGGGTTTTGTTGCTATGGAGGATGGAGGAGGAGGTTAGGAAAATTGGTGCTTTCAATTTTCTAGCAAGAAGATTATATGATGAAGAATAATCCCACCACCACAATATCAATCTCTCTCATATTTCTCTCCCTCTCAAATGTGTGGCCGGCCTCCTAAGAGAATGGTGGGGGGAATCAAAATTGCAAAACCATGAAGGGAGGTGATGGTAGTAAAAGGTGAAGGGGTGACCACATCCAAACATCATGATAACAAAACTCAAATCAACCTCAAATCCTTTCTAATCTCAATTAATGCAAGTGAGTGATGTAAAGAGAATCAAATGATGGTGGAAAAGAAAAGATGCCATCATAATCAATGCATTTGCAATAAACCCCTCCACAAGGTGTTATTTGCAAACTTGCAAATAACCCCCTCCATCGGAAAAGTCCGGCCGGGAAAGAACAAAGGAAAACCGGCCGGAACGGAATGCAAACTGGCAACCTCAGAAAACTGATCCCGTAATAAATTACAGAAAAACCCCGATACTGTGCATACACACCCGCATCTGTATTCCGACCGGATACAAATGCAATGAGACAAAATCTACACAGTACTATACTAGGATCCGGCTTAAACCAAAGCCGGCTAGTAAAATCCGTCCGATTCTGATCCGTGCAATACCGCACGTATCTGATCGAACCCTGCCATATCCCCATACAGCCTCTACAGCGTTTCGCCCGAAAGCTTGAGTAACTGAAAGTGTGGTGGACTCTAAAGACTCGTCAATACTATGGCTGTGGATTTAACCACTAGCACGTCAGAGGTATAAGCCAATACGTGACGGGCCACCAGCTATTGACCAAAAGGGACATCGATGAGCGAACTCACCCTGACACCCTACTGAGCCTGTCAGTGACAATATCCGTACAGTCCGGTCCGTTCGTCTATGAGCATCGCATGTCGGGCCTAGGGGGTTGGTAAAAGTCAGACCCCCAAAAGCGGTACAAGTCGTGTCGGAGTGTAGCCCAGAACACCCTGAGATACTACTGGAATACCTACCAGTAAATCTCCTGCCTTGGCCAAGGACTTCATGTAATAGCTCTCCTAGACACAGCATGACCTCACCCCCAATACCGGGAGAGACGAACCCCTGAAGATCCGCTCAATGCCTCCATGTGGCTCGGGACTGTACCCAACTAAAACCTGTTTGCACGACTCCTTTGAGCCGTGGTAGGGTAGCAATCAAAGCACAGTGGGAACTCACACGAGACAAATGACGATCCCCAGGTCGATGAACTAACCTGTACACATGTCACCAGGGAACTGCTATCTGACGTCTGGTATAAGACCAACTAGCATGTTCCCGGCGAGTCCTGTCCGGTGTACTCATAACCCAATGAGCACCTGTATACATCTTAGGTGAACCAACTGACACCAGTGGCTTGTGAGACCGGCCACCGCCCCTCGTCGGGGTCTCGACTGTATACACTAGTCTACTCTGGAGAATCGATGCCCTGTCTCGAAACTCCTACGACTAGGGACCTTTTAAGGATGTGCTTATAGACTACCAGCTCCTACGTATATGATTGCCCTCATACTGCTGGCAGTCAAGTAAGAATCCTAGGGGCTCTATCAACGTGCAATAGCGACCTGTCAGGTCACCTAAAGCAGTACACGATGATAAAGGTAAACCAGATAGCATACTATCATCTTGAGTAAGACTGTCCTACCGGGATAGGTCCTCCCTCAATCATTACAATCACGTGCCTGTGATCCAATAATTGACTCTGAGGGCACTATCTCCAACAGGAGCGACCAATGCACCAGCGGTATTCATGAACCTGATGAATCAAGTTTTCCGAGAGTGCCTAGACAGGTTTATTTTCATCTTCATCGACGACATCCTGGTGTATTCTAAGAGTCGGAAGGAACATGTCGAGCACCTACGAATTGTCTTGGAAAACCTACGACAACATGAACTCTATGCCAAGTATAGCAAATGCGAGTTTTGGCTAGATCAAGTTGGTTTTCTTGGACATATTGTATCAGGCGATTGAATCTCTTTGGATCCAGCTAAAGTTTCGGCAGTAAGCGAATGGCCGACACCGAAATCAGTGAAGGACATTCAAAGTTTCTTGGGTCTAGAAGGATATTACAGAAGGTTCATTGAGGGATTTTCAATGATTGCAACACTCCTGACCAAGCTCACACGTAAAGATGAAGAATTCGTATGGTCAGAAGCATGCGAACAAGCTTTCGTAGAACTCAAGTCAAGATTGACATCAGCACCTATCCTTATCATACCGGACCAATCTGGAGATTTCGAGGTGCATTGCGATGCCTCCGGTAAGGGATTAGGATGTGTTCTACATTAGCACGGTAAGGTTGTGGCTTATGCTTCAAGACAGCTGAAGATTCATGAGAGCAATTATTCGACGCATGATTTGGAGTTGGCGGCAGTAATCTTTGCTCTTAAGATTTGGCGTTATTATCTTCTTGATGAACGAGTGGACATATTCACATATCACAAGAGTGTTAGTAATATGTATGCCCTAGAGGCCATTATTGATGATATAGTGGATGCTTGGACATATATAGAGAGCACTTTCTTGCTCAACATGATAGTATGCTATCAGATTACCTTTATCTTAACATGTAGACTGGTATATATACTGTCTGTCTCTTACATATTGATAAAGCCCTTAGGATATGTACTTGACTACCAGGATTATGATGAGATCATACTAGTGGGGCCAGGGTGGTCCAAAAGTACATCCTTTAATAAGTTCCTAGTCGTGGGAATATCGAGACTAGGGCATCGATATTCCATAGTAGACTAGTGTGTACGTTTCTTGACTCTTAGAGGGCGATGGTTGACCCCACAACCATTGGTGTATGACATCAAAGATTGTACATAGGTGCTCATTAGAGAATGGGTATACCGAACAGGACTCGCCGAGGACCCCTATATGGTAGTATACCTATCGTCAGATAGCAGTCCTCAAGTGGAGCCTAGTGGAGTCGCGGGACTACTACACGGAGCATGTGAAGTGAAAGACTCGATCTACGTTAGTATAACCTCCTTCCCTTCTTGATGGTTTTATAGCAAACCCTAATATTCTAGCAAAGATCTTGTATAGTCTAACTTAGCATCTAATAAAAATTAAAATTTGGCATGCTTGATGCTACTAAAACCTCATGGTGGTGTTAGGGTCGACTTTCATGGTATCAGAGCCAAGCTAGAACATTAGGGTAGACTATCATAGCTTGTAGCTATGTTAGAAATCCGCCGTTTTTGTCGCGCAAAAACTGCCGATAAAAACAGTTTCCAAAATGATGTTTTGAGTTGTTTGCACACCCCGCAGGCTCACGGTTTGAACCGACAAGATGCGGGGTGGAGCGTACGCACCCCGGGGACACCCTGGGGGGACCAGAGGCCGGACCCACACGCCAAGCCAACCACAAGGTGTCCTTGGTGGTGGGTGACCCGAGAGCACCCCAACTGGGTGCTCTTGGTTCTGCCTTCCCCTAGGGGATACTTCGATGTGGCTCCCGGGGTGGGTACCCCCCCCCGAGGCCCCCCATTCGATAGTTAATTTTGGGATTTTCGCCTCCGTGAAGATTCGGGCGGGTTTCGAGTACGTTTCGACTCCCGGATTGGCTTAAAACGATTGGTTTTGGAACTTTAGATCACTGGATTTTTCATGTCTTGGAAAAATTGGTTTAGTTTGCTAATTGCGTGCGGAATTCTAATGTCGCGGTTACTTTATAAGCTTTGTGATGTGTGATACAATTATTAGAATCCGGATTAATTAGTTTATGAAAACTAGTTAGTATTTTTTAAACCTAGCCGTTTAGTCTCAATTGATCGATTGCCATGAAGTTTTGATTCGGATCAAAACTCTATCGCAATTGCGTATTGTACGTGATCCCTAAGTCGGGAATCTTTTTGAATTATCCGACAACCAATTGAAAAGAGTTTTGAATTTGAGAGTAAAATGCAAGTTTTGTAAGTTAGGCATGAAATCCGGAATTTGAGATATTCCGGGTTTATGATGTCTAAGGATATTGCGGATTCTAATTATTGTAGTTTTCTGTTTTCTTTTCTGCGAACGTAAGTGTAATATGTGGGATATCCCAATCTCGTTGCTATATGTCAACAAGTTTTATGGATACGCATATTTGCTTACGTTGATGATATGTGATATCATGTGTTGCTGTTGCTATGATTTATTGGATCGTCGCGAAAGAATAACTGGGGTTCTATGTGAGATGAGATTTTTTATTTTCATTCATGTAAAATCTGTATGTAATATTCTTTTTTGGGGCACTTCCGGGTTGAGGATGATGGCATCATTGTTGTATATTATTTACTTTTCCGCATTAGGATAGACCCAAGGCGGGGAGCATAAGTAACCGGGTTCTAGAGTCCAGTAGGAGACCATCTCAAGGAGTTGAGACTGGGTCTCCTAACTCTAGAATTGGCAGGATTACTTGCCGCTCTCGTAAGGGTCTAGGGATGTGGGTTTGGCTATTCATCACGACCGTGGAATCCGTGTTTTAAATTACTAGCTAAATTTAAAACACGGACATCCTAATATATCCAATATTTCATATATTGCTTCTGCTGCTTGATTCTGTGATGTTGATCATATAACTGCGTCAGACGAATGTACTATTATATATATGATATATAATAAACGTTGCTTGTGTTTTGCACCCGCGCTAGTCCAACCCCCGCTCTTCAAAATCACTAGATTCCACAACGATATCAAGTTCGTTACGCTCATGGTTTTCTTAAAAATCTGTGTAGCTCTCAGTCATTTCAGATAAGTACTATTTAGTATTCGTGCTACGTTTGTTGGCCTTCATCAAGGTGTAGTGTGTGGTAGCTGATTAATGCTTATCTGCCAGCATGTGATGCGATTAGATTAGGGTAGTCGTGCGACTTTGTTGGCCTTCGTCATGGGCCGTGCGGGTCGGTTTAATTCAATCAAGAAATGAACGGGTTGAACTTGACTAGCGGCCTATGGTTTGTTGGCCTTCGTCAAGGTCATAGGAAGCTAGGGATAAAAACATTATTGGGAATTTCAAGTGTTGAAATTTGCAATGAGATTGCATACCTTCTATATGATAGTTGGATCCCGATACCCACTGCGAGTAAGAGTTACTCCTGGAAGAGTTTTACACTTTACAATTAGCTAATTAAGTAGGTATCTAGAAAGGTGTCAATGGAGTTATGCCTCTAGGAAAACGAGGTTTATTTTAATTAGGTCCGTGCGAAAACACGGGGAACCTCCTTCAAAGTATCGATACCTGCCTAGCCGAACGATTGGCGAACCTGTAGGGTGTAATTAATCCCGGCTAATCTTACATTTTATGGTTTGAAGGAAGATTTGATAAAAAACAGTGGGAGCCATCCTGATTAGATAAGATAATAACCAATCTAATCTTGCAAAGAGCGCACGCAAAGTGATTATCCTTCTCTCTCTCCTGGTAGTGACCAATGAAATGCCTTAATCAAGATAATAATATGGATGTTTTGACCGAACCTAATTATTATACTCGGCTAGGTTCCACTCAATCTTATGATTGTCATAAGTCTGAGAAAGGAATAGGGGAATATCAGGATTCCCACGCCACCCAAACGAAGAATAAGCATGTTGATACATTGTCTTTGGCTGTGTTCATTACCAAGAATTGTTTCTCAGTTAGCTCTACGTCCTGGGTATTGGATACCGGATCAGGATCCCATATATATAATTTGTTACATGGGCTATAAAAAGATGGAGAACCGGGAAAGGGTGATAAGTCTCTAGAAGTAGAGATGGTGCAATTGTTGCAGCCAAAGCAGTTGGCAGACATCACCTAGTATTACCAACTGGTAATACATTGATTCTAAGCAACTGTTATTCCGTACCAAAATATTGTGAATATTTTCCTGAATCAAGTGTTGATTGAGTATGATACGTTGTATAACAGTATACACCTTCTGAATCAAAACACAGTTCTAAACGTATAGAACACACACAAGAGGAACAGTTCAGAAATGAACGATGTCTTCTTGAAGCATTGTAGACTAGATCATGTCGATAAGACAAGACTAGCTGAAGTTCCATAAGGATGCATATTTGAATCCGTTCGAATTTATATCTTATGAAACTTGCCAGTCATGTCTCAAAGACTGGGAGACCAAAATCTCCGTTTACTGGAAACGGAGAAAGAGCCACTGAAATCTTGGACAGATACATGGTGATGTATGTGGTCCTATGTCTATACATGCCAGGGATGGTTCCGCATACTTTATTACATTCACCGATGTTCTCTCAAGATACGGACATGTGTTCTTGTTGAAACACAAATCTGAATCTTTTAAGAATTTCAAGGAATACAAGTACGAAGATGAGAACCAGATGGGTAAATGTATTCAAATCCATCGATATGATCGGGAAGAAGAATACTGGAGCATGGAATTCCGAGACTATTTAAAAGAGAATGAGATTCTCTCTCAGTTTACTCCTCCTTATACACCACAGCACAACGGTATATCGGAGTGGAGGTGTAACACCCGAGTTCATTTATACCAATTCCAGTTTCCGTATTTACCTATCCATGGTCTTTTCTTGATTTAGCGTGTTTGGGTGCGAATGGTATTTTACATATTACTTTGCATTCGACCCGACCCGCTTGATTGAATCTATTTGATTCTTATTTATAGATTATCCTGACTTGTTGCGTAGACTGGTGCATTTTCATGTTTAGTGCATACTTGCATTTTATCTGGCATTTGCATTTTACAGTATAACATTTTAAGTCACATAAAATATTTTAAAATTTCATAACATGGCCTGTTTGATACCCCTAACCCCGTGGTAGCATCCGCGCATTTCGTTCTCGTCCGGTTCAGTGAAACGGACGTGTTTGGATGGCTACGCGCACGTACGTGCGTCCGTTCTTGGGGGTATGCTTTTTCGTTACCTGGGCACTCGTTTTGAAATTCGGAAGTCGCATATATTTTTCATATTTTAAATTTGAAATTTTGGACCCGACCCGGACGTATTTTGGAGTAAGTTTGTATTTTGTCAAATCTCAAAACGGACTAATATTATATTATATATTTTATTATAACTTTCAACTAAGAAAAATATTTACTATATTTCTTTAACTGGGCCTATCTCTCGATCTCTTAAAATAAAATATATTTTATATTTTTAAAACAGTTTCTCTCTCTCTCTCTCTCTCTCTCTCTCTCTCGCTGCACATGCATATCTCTCTCTCTCTCCTCTCGAAATAACCCATAACCACGTATCCCTTTCTTTCCATCCTCTTCATCTTTTGATTTTTTTTCCCCACTGCCTTCTTTTCGAAAACCAGAACCCTAGCCCATCGCCGTCTCCATCCTCGCCATCGCCCAAGCCTCCGACGACGCCCTCGTCCATCCCTTCACCTTTCCTCATCACCTCGTCCCCAGCGACCCAACTCCGAACGAACCCACAACCTTCGAACCCACGCTCATCTCCGCCCTTCCCTCCGCGCGACGCCATCGCCGCCTCCATCCTCGTTGTCCCCGACTTCCCTCGACTACCTCACCCCCTTCCGCTTCTTCCTCCACTCCTCTCTCTTTCCTTCTCCTCCTCTACAAAAAAAAAACCCTCGACCCCGACACCTAGAAACTGCCCCTGCAACCTCCGCCTCGCCCACGTCATCGTTGCCGGCACCACCACCGCCGACCAGTCTCGTCGACGTTCCCGTATCACCTCCTCCTCGCCTTCCCACATGTGCCACCTTGCTAACCCCACTGCAGCCTAACCCAGAAACCCTACACCAAACTCACGATCCCTCACCTGCACTTCCTACCTCGCCGGAGATCTCCTCGACGACCGTACCCCGTCGTCGTCGTCATGTCCCCTGCCTCGCATCACCTCCCTTCTAAACCATGAACACCGAACCCTAGTTTCTTCTTCTTCTTCTTCTTTTCTCTTTCTTTCTCGTTCTTGATCTATTTCAGGTGATCGCCGGAGACCCGTTACCGACGCCACCCTATCACCACGACCTCCTCTGACCCAGAGCACCACACCCTAGAGACCACCTTCTCATTATTCTTCTCCTTTCTTCTTCTTCTTCCTTTCTTCTCTTTACTTTTGATTTCTTTTTCCGATCACCGCCGGAATGCGGCCGTGCCATCGACGATCCCGACGACCCAGCGAGCGTACCTGACCCGTGTGATCATACTGTGCGTGGTTTGGATCCGTTCCGTGTACCGTGCGCACATCGCGACGTCTTCCGCCGACATGAGACGTTCCGTATTCCCGTTCCTGATCCGTCCAGGCAAGTTAATCTTGCTACATGCTATTTTAAACTATCTTATACCTATTTAAATATAGATTATACCTGTATTGTAAATCTTGTACCACATGTTCATTTTTATAACATTTCGGTGTTCCGTTGCATTCGTTTATACCATTTTAGATCTAGGTCATGGAAGACATATCTTGTTGCATATGAGACTACATTAACTGCATCCATACCAATGTTTATATCACATAGTGTTTACTTGCATAGCCCATAGTACTTCTTATAGTTTCTACCCTGTCGGACGACTGTTTGCGTACATCTAACCTGATTTATAGTCCATTGCATCTTTAGATTATTTAGTACATATTAACCTGATTTAACATCCATAATGTTATACTGTAGTTAAGTAATGTTGAAACTATCCCTTAAACACAAAATGATAACCGTGCATCAATATAATGTAATCTGTACCATTTGTATATCATATTCCAGTTTATTGTTCTGTTAGTACCCATGCTTGGTTATTTATAATCTTGATTATGCTAGTTGATTATCAGCACCCACATGATACCTGGGATACCCTGACATGACTTGCTACACATATTACCTGACCCGACATGGTACCGTACACTACTTGACTCGACCTAATGTACCATGGCTTGACCCGTTACTTGATCTCATGTCTAATGCCAACAAACCTGACATGTAGTCCTCATGGACCGTTCCTGTTGTCTGTCCAGACAAACCTGCTCTTACCTGATCCTGTGTTGGCATTAGTTCTTGATTACTGAATACCTGACTTGACATACACAACTTGGGGGTATGGGGAAATCAAAAGTGTAAACTAAAGTGTAACTTAAAAGGGTATTACTTGATCCGTGGTCCCGGGGGGTAACGGGACAGAGCCATTTCGTGACTCTTACATATTCCTGATCCGTGGTCCCGGGGGGTAACGGGACAGAACCATTCTTGGTTCACATATTCCTGATCCGTGGTCCCGGGAGGTAACGGGACATATCCTTTGAGTTACATGGAGGATTCATCAAATTGATTTCAACGACTTTAGAATAAATAACCCAATAGAAAAGTTTAGTTTACTCACTGCACACTACCCTTCACTGCTATGATTTACCTTACTGTTACACCTGCTTTTCATTCATGATTGTATTGCATTGCCTGTTACCCTGTTTATATTTATTGCTTGATGTTATGACGCGCTGACGTCTGGGTTTTGCATGGCTCAGATCCTTCTACCTCTGTTGCAGACTGTTCAGGAGTATTGCCGCTGTTAGACCAAGCGGTGAGGTTCCTGTCGGTATGTAGTCTCACTTCCAGGTGTTCCATTTATCGTATCTTTGCTTCCGCATATTATCATTTCTTGACTCATTTATTCTGGCTCATGGACATGTACTAGATAGTTTAGTTTACTTTCCTGTTCTTGATATCTCTACAGCCGTAATGTGACTGTGGAAGGATTTTTCCTATCCACAGGTAGCATGGTTGGCTATGTCACGTGCCTACCTTAGCGTACTCTGGGAAGCGGGGCGTGACAGGAGGAATCGCACCCTATGAGATATGGTGCGCTCTATGATGATTACTGCTGAGTTGCCTATTTCCTTTCAGGGACATGCGCTTGAGAAGATGCATACCTATTGAATAGAGTTCCGATCAAATCCGTTGCCTACCACTCCATATGAGATATGGAATAGAAAGAGACCATCTCTTAAACGAGTTAAGATATGGGGTTGTCTGGCCTATATTGAAAAGAAAAATCCGGACAAGCTCGAGACAAAGTCAGTTCTGTGCAAGTTTGTAGGATATCCCAACCATTCGCGAGAGTATATCTTCTACCACACCGAGGAACAAAAGATGATTTGTTTCTCGACATGCCACCTTTTTAGGAAGGAATTTCTTGTGAAAGAAATTAGTGGCAAAGAGGTAGAACTGGAAGAAGTTCCAGCAACGCAAACTATAACTGACGATTTGGTGGAACCGGAGGATTCAATAGTCCCCGACGAACCGCAGCCACTCCGCAGATCTAGTTAGGTTCCTCATCCATCTGAGAGATACTACGGTTTTCTTGTAAACAGTGGGAGCGAGGATTGCATCAGAGAGATGATGACCTAACTAGTTTTGAGCAGGCCATCACAAGTGGAGACTATGTGAAATGGCTGGATGCTATGCGATCTGAGATGGAATCCATGTACACCAACAAAGTATTGACTTTGGATGTTGCTCCTGAAGGGGTAAAACACATCGGGAGCAAGAGGATCTTTGAGAAAGATAATTTGGTGCAGATGGAAAAGTTGAGACTTTCAAAGCTAGACTTGTCGCTAAGCTTAAGTCCATCAGGATCCAACTTGCCATTGCCGTATACCATGACTATGATATCTGGCAGACTGCACGTCAAAACCGCTTTTCTTAATGGTGATTTAGAAGGGAGCGTGTATATGGCACCGCCAGAAGGCTTCGTAGATAGTGGGATCAGCGGAAGCATGTGCAAGCTGCTTAAATCCATCTACAGGTTGAAGCAGGCATCGCGGAGATGGAACATCTGTTTTAATGAAGCTGTCAAAGAGTTTGACTTCATCAAAAAGGTAGATGAACCATGTATAAATAAGAAGGTTGTAGAGAGTATGGTTGTCTTCCTCGTATTGTACGTGAATGACATACTCTATAATGTTCCTATGCTACACTCGGTCAAGCACCTCTTATCACACAGGTTCTCCATGAAAGATCTAACCGATGCCTCCTACATCCTGGGGATATAGATCTATAGAGATAGATCTAAATGGATTTGGGATTGTCCCAATCCAGGTACATAGACACCATACTAAAGGGGTTTAGTATGGATGATTCTAAGCGTGGTAATGTACCCCGCTTGTTCAGGAATCACTCTCTCTAAAGAGATGTCTCTCGAGACTGATTTGGAGAGAGCTCGCATACAAGGGATACCCTATGCTTTGGCAGACGGGTCAATCATGTATGCGATGTTATGTACCAGACCAGATATAGCTTACTCACTAGATATAGTGAATAAGTATCGAAAAGATCTTTGGGAAAACCACTGGACAGCTGAAGAACATTCTTAAGTGCTTGAGAATGACTAAAGAGGTCTTCTTGGTGTATGGTAACGGTGAACTCCAGATGGAGTCCTTTATCGATTCGAGTTTCTAGAGTGATAAGGATGACTGAAAGTCAGTCTCGGGTTTTGTCTTCACCCTCAGTGGAGGGGCGGTATGTTGGAAGGGTTCCAAGCTATATACCATTGCAGACTCGTTGATAGAGGCTAATTACATCGCTACCAACTATGCTGACAAAGAGCTAGTCTGGATAAATAGAGTTCATGAGATGAACTAGGTTCCTACCATTGATCATCCAATACCTGTGTATTGGGATGACAATGGAGCTGTGGCTTTGGCCTAGGAACCCCGGTCCCGTCAGCGATCCGGCCATATTCTTAGACAGTATCACCTGATCAAGGAGATAGTTAATCTCTGGGAGATCGATGTCAGGAGAGTTGACACAGAGGGTAACACAGCGGATCCACTCACTGAGGCCATTCCTCATATGCTATTTGAGAGACTTTTGGGACGTTGGGTATGAGATACTACAAAAACTGGCCTTAGTGCAAGTGGGAGATTGTTAGTAATATGTATGCCCTAGAGGCCATTATTGATGATATATTGGATGCTTGGACATATATATAGAGGACTTTCTTGCTCAACATGATAGTATGCTATCAGGTTACCTTTATCTTAACATGTAGACTGGTATTTATACTGTCTGTCTCTTACATGTTGATAAAGCCCTTAGAATATGTACTTGACTACCAGGATTATGATGAGATCATACTAGTAGGGCCAGGGTGGTCCAAAAGTACATCCTTTAATAAGTTCCTAGTCATGGGAATATCGAGACTGGGACATCGATATTCCAGAGTAGACTAGTGTGTACGTTTCTTGTCCCTTAGAGAGCGATGGTTGATCCCACAACCATTGGTGTGTGACATCAAATATTGTACATAGGTGCTCATTGGAGAATGGGTACACCGAACGGACTCGCCGAGGACTCCTATGTGGTAGTATACCTATCGTCAGATAGCAGTCCTCTGGTGACACTGGTACAGGTTAGTCTGTAGACCCGAGATCGTTATAGAGTCTTGTGTGGCTCTCACTGTGCTTTGATTTCCTCCCTACCATGCTTAAGAGTAGTTGTGCAAACATGTGGATTTTGGGTACAGTCCCGAGTCACATGGAGGCAATGAGCGATAGGAGGGGTTTCGTCTCTCCTGGTATTGGGGGTTGATGTTGCGCTATGCTCGATTGGCTATAACTAGAAGTCCCTGGCCAGGGCTACTGCCGAGATTTACTGATAAGTGTTATCAGTAGTTTCTCGAACCGTTATTGGCCAGACATCGGCATGAATTATCACGTTATTGGGGTCTGACGTTTACCACCCCTAGACATGATATGCGACATATCAGACGAAGAGACCAGACTGTACAGTAGTATTACTGATAGGCTTCATGGAGATTATAGACAAGCTTGCTTGTTGATCTTCATATCGCTCATTACCCGAGTAGCCGTTACGTCCAGCTAGTACCGCTGACGGCTTGTAGGTGACTGATGTGATCATCACCTACTGCTGGCATATTGACGAGTCTTAGAGTCCCACATAGAAGTTTCCTGGTTCAAGCGAAACGAAGTAGGACACATATGTGATATGTGTGTGGGCTTGATTAAATACGCGTATATGATACCGTATTGTAATATGGCAATTATCTGTTATCGGTTCGGTTATATGTGATATAACCAGATTGTCGAATTAAGTGTTGATTTGATAATGTGATATACAGATAAATGATATTAGTCGGTCATATGTGATATAACCGGATTATTAAATCAAGTGTTGATTTAATAATGTGATATAATTATATCTTAACTAATATCATTAGCTCACTAATTATTCTTCATAATATATATATATATATATATATATATATTAATATATATGATATATATATATATATAATAATGAAGCATGGCATAAAATTCTATTTTGTGAAAATAGAAATGAGGTGGAAAATGAAAGCATGGTTGCAAGCATGGGATTTATATTTGTTTATTCATCTTGACTCACTATTCAAGCATGGTTGCAATATTATATTGCAAATTTCCATGCTTGAATGAGTGGGGGGTCAAGTGTTTCCATTCATTCTAAGTTCATTCTCAACACTTAGCCATTTTCTTGAGTTGCTCACATGGTTGCTCTCTAGCTTCTTCTTCTTCCTCAATTGCTATAGTTCAAGTTTCAACCCTCACATGTGATGTGAACCATGAAGCTTGAACACAAACTTGTGAGATTTTAACATCCCCTACTTCACCATCCTACACTTGACTAGCGATCGAATGCAGCGTGTTTACTACGCTAAAGAGTTTAGTGTAGAGGTAGCTTGAGTTGGAGGGATTTCGCGTGGATCATTTTCGGCACGAAGGTCTTCGGAGGAAGTTCGTCCAAAGCCTCAAGTGGAGCCTAGTGGAGTCACGGGACTACTACACGGAGCATGTGAAGTGGAAGACTCGATCTACATTGGTATAACCTGCTTCCCTTCTTGATGGTTTTATAGAAAACCCTAATATTCTAGCAAAGATCTTGTATACTCTAACTTAGCACCTAATAAAAATTAAAATTTGGCATGCTTGATGCTACTAAATCCTCATGGTGGTGCTAGGGTCGACTTTCAAAAAGTCTGAAATATGTGTTTACACAGAAAGAGTTGAATATGCGACAGAGAAGATGGTTAGAACTAATGGCGGACTTCAACATCAACCTGCAATATCACCCAGGGAAGGTGAATGTAGTACCTGATGCCCTTAGTAGCCAACCATTAGCATTAAATCTCACCGCACAGTGTAAGCTTCAACAAGACTTGTATCAGATGGAGATTGAAGTTGTCATGACAGGTGTTCCCTTATAAAAAAAGGGAGAAAAAGGGATGGGGAAAATTCCCCACTAATGGAGCCTCACGTGCCCACACGTGAGCGCCTATATACAAAAATTACAGGTGCTGCGATTAAACAATTAACAGGCTGAAATTGTGACTCACGTATAAGCACGTGAGCATCTATATACAAAGTATATAGGCTCCATATTAAAACAAATAGCAGGCCAGAGAAGCTCAGGTGTTAACACGTGATGCCCTTTTTAGGCTGTTGCATATAAGCAAACAAGTTTAACTCCGTGGGGGTCACGTGCTACATGTGAGTGTTCCTAAACACCTTCCAAGCTGATAGAATTAAATTCTAAATAAAAGGATCAAAATCCCTGTTCCCTTATGAAAAATTAATAATAAATATAAAAAGCAATAGGAAAAGTCCCCAAATGAAGCATCGCATGCCCACACGTGATAGGCACTGCGCTTGACAAAACAAGGCTGAAACTGAGCCTCATGTGCAGACACGTGACCTCTATATACAAAGTATATAGGCGCCTTCTTAAAATAAACAATTGGCCAGAAAAATTCATTTGATAGCACGTAACGCTCTTTGGTAGGCTTAACTTTGTGGGGTCACGTGCTACACGTGATGGGCTCCAATGCCTTCTGAACCAATAGAATTAAATTCTAAATATAATGGATCAAAGCCATATTTGGAAAATATATCCTTAGATCGTTCTAAAGAAGAAAGATTGCGCTCTGTAAAGCAGAGCGCCGTTGGATTAAAAATCCAATGATGATTAAAAATCACCAATTTACAGAAGAAGATTCTGTGTAGGGAAATATTTTCCTAATCTTGTGAGATATATCTTCTGAAAAACGGAAGTCCTTGGATTAAAAATCCAACGATGAATAAAATTCACCGATTGATTTAAAAGATCAGTTTAGTTGATCAAAATCTCTGAATTGGAGATTTTCTTAAAAGATTGATTCTTTTCTTTCTCCTATAAATAGGAGCCAAGAGACACAGAAAAGGGGAGATACAGAAAGAAATAGAAGAACCTCCCCATAAACTTCAAGTTCAAAAAGAGAAAACAGAAAGAGAAACCTTAGGTAAGAGAAAAAAAAATAAAGAACATCTAATCTCTACTTCGCTTCCACAAGAGTTCAACTCTTCCAAAGAACTTAGTTCTTTCTTTTGGCAAAGGGTTTGCAGAAGCAGATCTTTCCACAAGTTGAGAATTTAATTCTCATCGGGGAGATTCTGCCGTACAGATCCAAAACCTATGGGAAGATCTAAGTTCAGAGAATTTAATTCTCTCAAAAATTATATAGGAATTTAATTCCTCTGATAAAACAAGGATTGAACCCTTCATATCAGAACTTAGTTCTTCCTTATGGTAAAAGATCTGCAGAAGCAGATCTCCCCACAAGTTGAGAATTTAATTCTCATCGGAGAGATTCTGCCATGCAGATCCAAAACCTAAGAGAAAAACTAAGTCCAAAGAATTTAATTCTTACAAAACAGTGGGCTTGAAAGTCTCAAAACTCAAGATCTCCATGCATATAAAAAGATTAGCACCCAACATGATAATGGCCGATCACGTGATTCCACATGAGCACCCTTGATGAATGAAAGAGAACGACTGAGATCAGGTCACGTGATCCCACGTGACCCCACTAAAAGTACTTAGCACTTCCAAAAGAGAAAGGGTATAAACCCCGGAGGCAGTTACCACTTTTGTGACGCCTCACGTGACCCCACTAAAAGTGCTTAGCACTTCCAAAAGAGAAAGGGCATAAACCCCAGAGACAGTTACCACTTTTGTGACGCCTCGCGTAATCCCACGTGGCCCTCTAAAGTGCTTAACACTTATGCAGAAAAGGGAATGGGCCCAAAGGTAGTGCTCGCATTTTGATAGCATCTCGCGTGTTCGTATGTGATCGTTAATGAACAAAGCGCTCAGCACCCAAATACAGCACTTACATTTGGAGAATACATCACGTGTCCGCACGTGACCATTTAATGAAACAATTGCTCAGCACTCATATGGAAAAGAAATATGTCCAAAAGCAGCGCTCACATTTTGAAGGCGGCTTATATGTTCACACGTGAGCACCACAGGGAGCTAAGTGTTTAACACTCCATACAAAAGAATACAAGTAAGACAAAAAGAATAAAGGGGGTCAAAACCCAGTTCAATGCTCAGCATTGCTGATGCAGAGAGGGGACCAAGCCTAAATAAATAATCAAGTGGGCCGAGCCCAAGGTTGGTCAAACCCCAAAATCGACCGAGCCCATAGGCTTCTTCCAAATTGGACTTAGTCCTAAACAAGATCATCAAATCTTTGATGAACATTCTCTGGTTCAAGGGTACATCTCTTCATACTTCTGATACATGTCGTTGTAATTCTTCAACATCTTCAGAGAGATGGAGGGTCCCAATAACCAATAACTTTTGGCGCATCCCCAAACTGTTAAACCAAAACCTTACAGACTATGATGTCTTTAAACCCTACAGACTATGATTTCTTTAAACCCAGACTATGATGTCTTTAAACCCTACAGACTATGATGTCTTTAAACCCAGACTACGGTGTCTTTAAACCGAGACTATGATGTCTTTAAACCCTACAGACTATGATGTCTTTAAACCCAATGGACTGTAACGTCCCTAAACTAAACTCTATAGACTATGATGTCCTTAAACTCTACGGACTATGATGTCCTTAAACCCAATGGACCGCAACGTCCCTAAACTAAGACGATAGAACCTAAATACTCTTTCGTTGGATCTAAACGATTCCAAAATCCCGTTGAGTAGATCTTAGTTTAAAAATTAGACTAACGTATCCTTAACAAATATTTAAGTTGATCTTAATCTCAAATTAGATTAACGATCCTTAAATCAAACAAACCCAAATCTAAGAAAATACGGATTTGGACTAATCCCTGCCCTACGGGCGATAACATAAATTAGTCTCCGTATACAATCCACGGGCAACCAAAAATAAAATAAACACACACGACACGAAGTGAACATCTGGAGAAGGAGAAAGTGGTTATCGCTACGCGGTAACGTAATTAACTGTAGGGGTTTGCGCCTGCAGGAAAGAGCGTCCCCACAATCAAAAAAACCCTCACAATGAAGGGGAATCTGACGAAGTCTGCTACAACGGCCACATCCGTCTAAACCTCCGATGCACGATGCCATAAATCAACTTGGCATCTTCAGAGAGGTGGACGGATAAAACCAAATAGTATCTGCCCCCAAAATTCAGGCCAGACGTCCTAACGTCCCGGTCGCGTCTTTCAACAGTAAACAGATTCTGGCACGCCCGGTGGGACCTTTTCCTCTTTCTACTCCACATTTCATGTGTCGTGTTTCGCGAAAAAATCATGGTTTGCTATGGTTGCCTGTAGATTCGAGGTACTAAGATTTGGTGTCTTGCTCCCGTGCAGAGAAAAGAAGAGCAATGGCATCCAGCTGCACTAACTGCAACAGCAACTCCCACTCCGTCCTCACTAGAGGAGTGACCTATGGGCCCTAAGAGGGCTTCATCTTCGCCATGCCAGTGGAACAGGTGATGCAGGACACCACTGGACTGTTCTTTAGGACCATGATCCCACCGGCAAGCTTCAATGCTCCAATGCCATCACCAGAGGCTCCAAATAAGTCGGTCTTCGATCGGCTTGCAACTATCGCGGCCCCTCTCAACGGGTCGTCCAAGTCCAACGCCTCGGTCATTAACAGATTAGGCTGAAGCTCAAGTGGGCCCGTCAAGAAAACTGCAATACCCGAAGGACTTATCCCGAAGCGAATAGCCATTCCAGCTCCGGTAAACGAAGTCGTCAGAGGGGCATCTCCTGCTAAGGGGTCGGTCTTCGCAAGGCTGGCCATTCCAACTCCCACTGCGGGTGAAGTCGTTACAAGTGCTTCCCCCACCCGAAAGTCAATTTTCGACAGGTTGGACGTTTCTTCTCGGCGGACGTCAGTTTTTAATAGGCTGGCACCAACGGCGGCCCTTCACCAGAACAGGAGGTATGATGAAGCCACCCCCGTAACTGAGCCAATACCATCTGCAAGACATGCCCGACGTCGCCACTGGCGCCGAGTGAGAAAAACTGGTGGCAGCTCTCCCTCTGGACTGACTCCACCAGCTCCGATGGTGGAAATTGACGTTGTTGTTCCAACTGGGAACAGTTTTGAACCGCTCAGGAGGGTGTGCAAGAACTCTCCAACTGTCGTGTTGAAAAAGTCTCCTCCACCTACTGAAAATGTTATTAAGGCAAAGCCGGAGCAGACTCCTCAACGGCTGTCCTCCAAAATCCACAGGGTCTGGCGAAGAGTCCAAGACTCTATGATCGACAAAGACTACTCCCGCCGAAAGAAGAAAATGAAGGTTCGGCAAGAGGAGGACCATCCCGCAGCCATACCACAGAAGGTATCATGGATGTCTGTTGCAACGGCTCCCTCGACCTCAACCGTTCACAAAAGGAGAAGTCCGGAGAAGATCCTTGTGTCTACGACAAATCTCAAGGGCACTGAATCCAAACGCTCCAAGTCTAGGGGCATGATAGTGTACACCATTTACATGGCATCCGGAAAAGAGGATAGCCGTACCTCCACGGGTCATCGACCACTTACGCGATCAGTAACTAAGGCTCATGAGCAACAGCAGCAAAATCTCCAGGAGATGCTGACAAAGATGGCCACACTCACTGGGCCAAAAGAAAGCTCGGAGACATCATTGGAGCAGCGCCAGTAGCAGGAAACCGATGCCGAATTCCTCCAAAGAATAATCAAGAAGAAAGACAAAGAGGCCGCGGAACAAGCGGGTAATATAAAGCAAATGGCGCTTCTGTTTCAAGATATGGTCAGGATGATGATACAGCCAGATCCCCTGGCTGAAGACCTTCCGATTATCCTTGAAGACGACAGAGGGGAGACATCAAACCCACTTCCTGCTTTTTCAGCAGCCAAAGAGGAGACGATCTCGAAAGCTGCCCTTGACGACTATATAGCTCAACAGATACGAGCTCATCATGCGAGCGAAGCGGCTGGCCAAATCATCAAAACTGGACGACCCTATCCGGGTTGGTACGATCAAATAAAGTACCCGCTGGGATATACGATCCCTAAATTACACATGTATAAGGGGACGGGTAATCCACACCAGCACGTTGCTCAATTCAGAGCCTTGTGCGGTAATACTGGGGGTGACAATAAACTGATGCTTCGCCAGTTTGTTGGCAGCTTGTCGGAGACAGCATTCAAATGGTACTCCGAGCTCCCGAATGACTCTGTCAAGACATTTGTAGAAATAGAACTACTGTTTACACAAAGGTTCGCAAGCGCCAGCGAACGTACCCCGATCACGGCATTGATTAACGCCAGAGTGAAGCCGGGAGAT
The DNA here is from genome assembly GCA_030015575.1 of Agapanthus africanus. Classification (NCBI taxonomy): domain Eukaryota; kingdom Viridiplantae; phylum Streptophyta; class Magnoliopsida; order Asparagales; family Amaryllidaceae; genus Agapanthus; species Agapanthus africanus. Next base: position 51,084,753 of record CM057350.1, on the reverse strand, counting down.
ACATGGGTTCAATATGCCATTCGGTGGCGGAACCTATGGTCAAAGTGTGAACAGCGCATAGAGGAAGCTCCTGCCATGGGCATGTTTGTGGGAACCCTCGATCCTCAGGTGACCATATCCCAATTTATGATGTTCTTCAAGCCGACCACCTTCCAGGCTTTGATTGAAAAGCTGGCCCAGATGGATCAGATGGGCTATAGGCCGTCCTCTTCAAAAGCGGATTTTCGAAACGAAAAGGGAAAAGGGAAAGCGACCTTCGTCGCCAACGCTCAGCAACAGCCGATTGACCCGAAACCAGCTACTCACCAAGGCAACAAATCGCGATTCCTCGACGAGAAGTTACGACGTCCTTACTCGTTTCCCAGGGATAAAACGAGAAGACTGTTCAAACTAGCGGTGCGCAATAGGCTCATCACCCTGCTGGATCTGAAGCGCCCACTGCAGCCCGGTGACGTCAACAATCCCAACTACTGCCCCTACCACCAAATGTTGGGCCATCCGATCGAAGATTGCTTCGTCTTCAAAAGCTGAATTGAGGACCAGTACCAGCAATGCAAATTTGCGCTATCTGAAAACTGGAAGGTAAACCCGCCATAACCACATGCTCCGAAAAAGATGGACACGCCGGGGGCATCATGCTCATTTATAGAGGAAGATCCATGGGAAGTTGTTCTTTCGACAAAAACTAAAAGAATGGTGAAAGATCTTTGAACATGTCCGGCGATCAGGTGGAAAAGCCCGCTAGAGCCAGAGGTTATTGAGGGGATGCTGAAACCACGCCCAACATCGGGAGTTGGTAGCAAAAGGCAAAACACCCAGGCACAACCGTCAAAGTCTTCGAAGAAAAAGAAGAAGAGCAAGAAGCCCGCGCAGCCTGACGACGAGCGCACGGAGCTGCAAAAGCATATTGACACGCTGGAAGAATATAACCAGAAAGCGCGAACCCCGATCACACTCCAAGAGTTTCTCAACCACATCCTTGAGGACGGAGATGACGACAATGATGAGGGAGAGGACTCGTCAGAAGAACCTAAGAATTATGTGGCAAGTTGTCATATGATCTCTCATTCACCAATAAACGACGAAGAAGCTCACTCGGCATCAGAAGATAATATAGAGGCACTGGGGGCAGGATCGGTGCCAAAATCCTTGGAACCGTCAAATGAGGTCATTGACATGCTGCTGAATGAAGCCCGTCAGAGGAGCAAAGCTGATCGAGACCGCAAAATGGCCATATTCGAAAAAATCAAACGTCGGCGACTGGATGAAAGGGTTGAAACACTCCAACCAGATCGAAACACGCCGGCGGCAGACAAAAGCAGGCTTAAAACAAGAAAACGGTTCATTAAAGCCCTGTCAATGGGAATGAAGCTGCCACCTTTAAAAGGAAATACTCCTGGTAGTATATACCTTGACAAAGCGGACGTTCATCCTAACTACTTCTTATACCATCAGAAGATTGCACACCCTACCAAAGAGTGCATGGCCTTTAAAAAGTGGTGGCAAGGATACGTTGCTCACCGACAACATTTCAAGCGGATGAATCACAAAACTCTTCGGGAGCAGAGAAATACGACGGGTGAGAACAAAAGAACTGCTGGCAACTGTCACATGTTTGATACCAGGGGATCGCAAGTTCTTACCTTCGGAAGAGATTCTGATGAAGAAGTAGCCCCCGGCCCTCTCTTCAAAGAATCCACCTCAGGAAATAAGGAAGAGACGAAGGACTGTGGGAATATTCAGCTGCGCAACCACACGTTGCCCGAAAAGAATCTCAGGCCTACAAACAAGGGATCGAACAAAAAAGATAAGGGGAAGGAAAAGTCCCTGAGGATATCACCATCGATGATCGAGTCGTCGAAAAGCTGGCAGCTAAGGACCCGCCTAAGAAAAACAAGGTGGATTACAATGTCCTGGAACATCTGAGAAAGATACCCTCACAATTGAGTATCTTGGATGCCCTTCTCCTGTCTAAGGAAGCACGAGATTCCCTGATCAGGGCACTACAAGAGCCCGAGCAGTTTCAAGCTTTCCTTGCCGAGAAAAAGATGAAGGACGAGCTGGAAGAAGTACACACAGCTGACATCACTTTCGGCGACGAAGATCTCTTCCTCGGAACATGCGAGCACAACCGTCCCATGTATGTCACCGGGTACTGCCATAGCATCAAGATAGGGAAAATCCTAGTTGACAACGGGTCCTCTGTCAACCTCCTAAATGTGAGGGTGCTAAAAGAAATCTACATGAGTGTTCAACACCTCGCTCGGGATAAAATCACCATCTTCGGATTCGACTCCCAGTCATCACGGACGCTCGGGTCTGTGATACTGACGTTACGCTTTAGGCTACTCGTCACTGATATTAAATTTCATGTCATTGACGCCAAGACTTGCTACAACGCTTTGCCCGGTAGGCCTTGGTTACATGAGTACAAAATCATCCTTTCTACACAACATCAGTGTATGAAGTATTTCAAAGATGGTCTCGAGTATACCGTGACGGGAGAATTGAACCCATTTTCCGTAAATGAAGTCCGAAAGTACGAAGATGCAAAGTATTTCCTTCCATACTTTGAAGACACGGAAAGATTCCTGTTCCCCTCCGAAGGACGGTGCACAGGACCGCGATGTCCTGATGCTGAGATTCGGGGCAGATGCTATTTGGTTTTATCCGTCCACCTCTCCGAAGATGCCAAGTTGATTTATGGCACCGTGTATCGGAGGTTTGGACGGATGCAGCTGTAACATTTTAAAAATAATTAAATAAATAATTAAATGAATAAAAGTGTTTAAGTGAATTTTAGGATTTTCGGTAAAGTAAAATGTATTTTTCGTAAAACCAAACCGTGATTGTTTTTCACTATAAATTTAAAAATATCTATTTTAATTATGAAATTACTAGTAAATAGTGTTTATTTAGCCACTTATAAATTTTTGGTTTAATAAAATATTTTTCCTAAATTAATTATTTTAAATATTAACATAAGCTTTATTTTTACACTAAATTAGTGTAAATTACAAATTTAAATGGTTTTAATTTGTAAAAATGAACCATGGCATATTAGAATTTAGTGTGTATCATGCAAAATTTATTTGCAAATTTTTCCTTGTTTCTAGATCTTTCTTGAGTTATTTTAGAAAAGAATTAAAAGAAAATGAATAAAGCATGAAAAGACATTAAGATGATGACATTTTGGAGAAGTTTCTACACCATTTCTCATGTGTTTCTCCCTCTTCCCCTTATTGTGGCCGGCCTCCCCATCACCATGGCTGCCCCCCCCCCCCATTTTCCACCTCATTTTTATTCAAAAATCATCAAAAATACTACAAAAATCCAATTTAAATTCCACAAAAACCTAATTATTTCATACCCTTTATTCTCTACTCTTCTCTACATGGATTTTGGAGTGGGAAAGCATGTATTTTTGAGGCTCATTTTCAAGTTTGGACATGAGGTTGTGGAGGTATAAATCCTTCTCTTTTGTTTTATTTCTATTAGATATTTCTTTTAAAGCATAATTAGATTAATTAGATTAATTCTTGTTGCAAATTCTAAAATTCAAGTTAGGGTTTGAAAATTCAAGAGGTGGTTTTTGTTAATTAATTAGGGTTATAATAGATAGTTTAACATCTTTTAGAGTGGAAAATTCTTGCATGGTGGTGGTATAATAAATTGTTGATCGAAATTGTTTAATTTAAACTATTTAGCTAACTAGATTTTTTCTAAAATGTGTTGTGGGTAAAATAAAATTCTTATTAAGGGTGTTATCATTAGATGGTAATTTTAGTGATAATATTAGCATATTAATTGAATGAAAAACTTAGTTTGATCACTAGATTATTTTGATAATTGGAAAAATAGTAATAAAATGCTATTATTTTGTAAACTAGATTTTAGGAATTTCTAAATAAATGTGATTAAAAATATAATTATAGTTTCATTACATCATTATCATCATAAATTGTGGTTTAAGTGATTAATTTATGCAAAATCATGTTTTGAGGTGGAATTGTGGTATTTTGCTTAGAAAATGTTAAAATTGTTAAAAGTTGCAAACTAGAAATTTCAAATAAATGCAAAATTGTGTAATAAAAATATAGTAATGGGTTGTATAGTCTAGTAATGCTATTTAATGAGTTTTATGACCATTGGTTTCATTTAAATGTCAAGTTTCGATGAAAAACGGTAAATTGGCATTTTCGGGTTTTTCGAAAACGGACGATTTGATCGATTTTAGTGTTTCGATGAATTTGATCATGTTTTACAATATAAGTAATGTGTTTTAAAACTACAAGTTGTTTGATGATGTTATCTCGATCCATCGGAGTTTGTACGCCGATATCGAGCGGTATTTGGTTCTTTTGCGTGGACGGGACATAGGTTTTAACCTGTGCTTGCTCTTCGTATCGTTTGACTTTTGTATGTGATTCGGTTTACGATGCTATTTATATGTTTGCGTCTAGGTATCCTCACGTGGACTGCGGGCGATGAAGAGGAGGATGGCGACACTGTCTTCGGCAGACATGGACCAGGTGAGTAGATGCATATCTACGGGGGGAAGTCGGGTGGATGGCGTTTAGCACCCCCGCAACGTAGAATAGGAATAGTACTTATTGACATTAGGAAACCAGACGTGACCCTAGTAGGACCCTAGTATTGACCCTAGGCTGGACTAGACCGATTTAGGAAAACTATATCAGAGGATGAGTACCTTGGAAGAGGTTCGTAGGTTTCAGATAGAAACACACCCGCGCTCACACTGAAAATCGACATGGGGTACGTGTATGTGTATATATATAGAACTAGGTATAGGTATATACATATATATACAACACATATAGGTGATTCAGTGATGTGATATGATATCCGAGGTATGATGAAATAGTATAACTGGGCTTGATGCCGTGATTTTTGACTATACAGTCGTAATAAAGTGTTAGCGGATCATTAAGGAATGAGATAATGAACTTGAATATATAAATTACAAAGAGTGGTGGTGATATTGATGTACATGGGACGCTAGAATAGTACTCGGACTGTAACTTGTGACTGATTACGATATGATATATGTATAACTTGATTTCGACATTATATTGGTGTGACCTGATGCCGATATCATATGAGTATGACTTAATCACAATATGATACATACGACATTATACGAATGAGGAGACACCTAGAAGATACTTGACCGTACCCCGACATTGGGATGCCGTACGATGGATTTTACCGTACGAGGCTTAGATTTGATGATTGATCCGCACTCTTGATTCAAGGAAGCCGTACTACGTACGTGACGCTGTTGAGGCGGGATCGCCGACTATTAGAGATATTGATTCAGACCTTAGGTAGACTCTTATTTCTATTGACTAGTTCTTAGGTTTAGTTTTCCTTAGGAGGTTAGATGGACACTAGGTTAGGTTCGAGTCATATAGAGGTAGTAGTATTAGTATATTAAATGAGTAGGTAATATACATTCGTCTTTACTTTCACACTGTAATCATAATGTTGCATGTTCATACATATGTTGCTATAAATAGTATAAACCTTACCTGTTAGGACACCAGCACCATTACCGATGATGCGCATATTCCACGCACACTTATTTGCCGGCTCACACACATCATCATCGGTAATTGCTATGTCACGTACACTTTAGATCATATTATCTTTTATTGATAGAATCAGTTAACAACTAAACCGATGTAGTATTGTGATCACTCTCTGATGTTAAGTATAAGACATGACATTCATTACTTAGACATTCATGCATTCATATTTTCGTGTTATCATGCAGTATTATGGGCATATGCCGACACTTATCATATAGTACTCATGATTTTGAGATTTGGATTTCTATGAGATTTCTGGATTTTTGGGGAAAACCGCAAAAATATATAAAAACTTCTCTCTCTCCCCTCTTCTCTTTTTTTAAAATAAGATGCGGTTTTCTCGTGATGTATGTGTCGTCCACCATGAGTATTTCATGTTTTCTGATGGATTTCGAGACCCGATTTGAGGAGTGGATGAACCGTCTCGGGTACATGGTGGGCCCGGTATGGTACCCCGGGGCAAGAAGATCGAGTTGTAGACGATGAGCCTGGCAGGGGAAGGCTACCTACCGGTGATGTCTGGCGCGGCGGATATCCGGAGGATACCGACCGTTGTCGTGGGATTTGATGATATGGGCCGATCCGGACTGACGGAGCCCGACATATTGATACTTGAGGTTACATGTGTTGTGTCGATGCTTGACACGGATTTCCATGGATTTCATGTTGAGATTTCAGATGCTTATACACACTTTACTATGATAACGGCTAAAGGTTCTCATATATATATATCTGGATTTCAGGATTTGTGACTTTACATTCATGGTGCATGCATTTCATTTCATATGACTTAGTGCTATATGAGGCACTGACACGACACGGAGTATTTGCACTTACACGTAGTATTACCCTGCTATTACTAGATGTTTGGGATATAGTACTGTATTATTATGACCTAGGATAGCGTCGTGCATTCGATTTCTTTTCGTAGATGTCTTCTACTTACGAGTTGGCAACTCACCCCCGTTGTGCCAAATTCTTTACAGGTTCGATGTACAGGTTTCCCGTGGCAGCTTGTTGGCACATCTTTTCTTCAGGGCGATTGGCACGGTAGGTTGGTTCACTTGTATCCGAACCACCATTGTACTTTTATTCATTCATTTGTATCTAGTAAGCTCCATCAACCATATTTGTATTACTTGATAAGTTATTGGACCAGTCTTTTACTTCGACCTTAGAGTCGCGCCTGTATTATTCTGATCTGGTGGTTTTGCTTTCTTTTGAGTTTTGAGCCTCGCCCTCTGGCGTTGTATATTATTGTGCTTGTTGTGGTTGTTTCCGCCTGTTGGCGTTGATGCTAGCACCCGTTTGGGGATGCTTTTTATTGTTTATTCATATTATACTTGTTGTACCCGTTTGGGGGCCAGTTTTTACAGAGAAGACTCTGCCGAAATTTTTGGTAAAATTTGCTGATGTTTTTTTTTACTTGTTTTCTTTTCTTTTCTTCTTTTTCTTCTTTTTTTGGTTTAGATCTCTGGGCTTCGGCTTACTTAGGTCACGTGGCGCCTCTAGACGTTTCGTAATCTAAGTGCCGGTCACGTTCCGTACTTTCGGGTCGTGACAAAGTTGGTATCAGAGCGCTAGGTTTAACCTTGTATAGGTCTAGGTGACCCTTGGTTGATGGAGTAGGCGAGTTAGGTAGAGTAACGTACCGTGGGTATGGTCCGCGGCATACTTACGATACGCTACTCTGCTTAAGGAGCCCTAGGATTTACATTGTTTGCACCGTATTTCATTCGTTACTTTGATCTATCTTCGTCAATGTCGGATGGTGGTTTCTGTTACCACGGGCAGAGGGAGATGCGGCTTGAATGCAGTAACCATTAGAGTATTGGTTATTCTTGAGGACTGAAGCATTGCTTAGCGTGCGGACGAAGGGTATTCACATGCCGTCCGGATGAAGTTAAAGGGTTCGAACGATTATCAGAAAACCATTTCCTAAGTTTAAAGTATTCGGAAGAACATGCAGGTATTTCGATGGACCCTCTAGAAGAATGAAACCCTAACTCGACATAATGACCACGAGAACGCCCTTGAACTTTAGGGTTTACGGCAGTTCCGCTGTGCCATTAGTGAGGCTTGGGTTTGCCCTTCTACAGCTGGATCATCGATGCTGGGGTATGTACCGGATATTTTTAAACTGTACTTGAGTGTTGAGCTCTCGGGGAATTATGGGATTTTGATGGATCGATCGAGAAGTTTAATGTAGTCCGGATATCAAGTGAAGGGATCGACTATGTGGGAGACTCTAGACATGAGTATTGCCGTTGGTAGCGCAGTCAGCACACCTATGAAAGAACGAGTTCGAAGCGGTCGACATCAGAGGAAAGAGGCGCACATTGACGATAGTATTTACGATTGTGATTTAGTGATTTGAATTTCTTATTTTCGTTGATTGGATTTTTGTATTTTGAGGACTTGTTCTACGATTGGTATTTCCTGTGTGTACCTTCATTCTATCTGTGTTTCTTATATCAGTTGTATTGATGTGGTTTAGTACGCACCCAGTACACTTGATTTGGTTTTATATATTTTTTTGAGATTTTTGATTTGATTTCGTGCATAGGGGTTACACGTGATTTTGACATATGTTTCGACCTAATTTTCATGCATTTTTGTGCCGTGATTTCGATTTTGATATTCAATGTATGTTTTCGTGCTCCATGTGCACCTGATTAGGATTCTTGCGCATACTTGGCGCACTTGATGCGATTTTGTGCACACCAGATGCACTAAATCGGGCTTTTGTGCAGATTAGATGCACCTGATAGTGAGTCGTGCACGCCCGTTGCACTTGACAGATGTTTTTGGTGCACACCTGTTGCACTTAGTTTTGTTTTGTGGGTATTCATGGTTTCTGCATTTGGTTTCGATTTCAGTGCGCACCGGACGCACATGACATTTTATTGATGTGATTGGGATTGATTTTAGTTTGAGCAGTATGTTTTCATGATCATTATTATTTGAGTTAGTAACCAGGCGGGACGTGTATGTTAAATAAAAGATATATATGTAGCTATATTTTATAAAAAAAAAATTAAACGTCCGCTACTTAGACCGTGACACGTGCATTGCACGGCGATTTTCAAGAAGGGGTTTTTGTATGCTGCTTTATTATGATGATTCGGCGATTTTACTAGGATGCGAACTATATATAAGTTATAGATTGATGTATATTATGATGGTTTTCACATTGGGTTATGATATTTCATTATCTCTATAACTCCGATGATTGCGTCATGCTTGACGGAGTTGATTTTCGTTATGTATTAATGATTTCGGAGCCCCGACGATTTGAGTATTTTGCTAAATGTTTTAGTATTTGGAAGGGGAGTGTTAATTTAAATTCGGGGACCGAATTTCTTAAAGGGGGGAAGATTGTAACATTTTAAAAATAATTAAATAAATAATTAAATGAATAAAAGTGTTTAAGTGAATTTTAGGATTTTCGGTAAAGTAAAATGTATTTTTCGTAAAACCAAACCGTGATTGTTTTTCACTATAAATTTAAAAATATCTATTTTAATTATGAAATTACTAGTAAATAGTGTTTATTTAGCCACTTATAAATTTTTGGTTTAATAAAATATTTTTCCTAAATTAATTATTTTAAATATTAACATAAGCTTTATTTTTACACTAAATTAGTGTAAATTACAAATTTAAATGGTTTTAATTTGTAAAAGTGAACCATGGCATATTAGAATTTAGTGTGTATCATGCAAAATTTATTTGCAAATTTTTCCTTGTTTCTAGATCTTTCTTGAGTTATTTTAGAAAAGAATTAAAAGAAAATGAATAAAGCATGAAAAGACATTAAGATGATGACATTTTGGAGAAGTTTCTACACCATTTCTCATGTGTTTCTCCCTCTTCCCCTTATTGTGGCCGGCCTCCCCATCACCATGGCTGCCCCCCCCCATTTTCCACCTCATTTTTATTCAAAAATCATCAAAAATACTACAAAAATCCAATTTAAATTCCACAAAAACCTAATTATTTCATATCCTTTATTCTCTACTCTTCTCTACATGGATTTTGGAGTGGGAAAGCATGTATTTTTGAGGCTCATTTTCAAGTTTGGACATGAGGTTGTGGAGGTATAAATCCTTCTCTTTTGTTTTATTTCTATTAGATATTTCTTTTAAAGCATAATTAGATTAATTAGATTAATTCTTGTTGCAAATTCTAAAATTCAAGTTAGGGTTTGAAAATTCAAGAGGTGGTTTTTGTTAATTAATTAGGGTTATAATAGATAGTTTAACATCTTTTAGAGTGGAAAATTCTTGCATGGTGGTGGTATAATAAATTGTTGATCGAAATTGTTTAATTTAAACTATTTAGCTAACTAGATTTTTTCTAAAATGTGTTGTGGGTAAAATAAAATTCTTATTAAGGGTGTTATCATTAGATGGTAATTTTAGTGATAATATTAGCATATTAATTGAATGAAAAACTTAGTTTGATCACTAGATTATTTTGATAATTGGAAAAATAGTAATAAAATGCTATTATTTTGTAAACTAGATTTTAGGAATTTCTAAATAAATGTGATTAAAAATATAATTATAGTTTCATTACATCATTATCATCATAAATTGTGGTTTAAGTGATTAATTTATGCAAAATCATGTTTTGAGGTGGAATTGTGGTATTTTGCTTAGAAAATGTTAAAATTGTTAAAAGTTGCAAACTAGAAATTTCAAATAAATGCAAAATTGTGTAATAAAAATATAGTAATGGGTTGTATAGTCTAGTAATGCTATTTAATGAGTTTTATGACCATTGGTTTCATTTAAATGTCAAGTTTCGATGAAAAACGGTAAATTGGCATTTTCGGGTTTTTCGAAAACGGACGATTTGATCGATTTTAGTGTTTCGATGAATTTGATCATGTTTTACAATATAAGTAATGTGTTTTAAAACTACAAGTTGTTTGATGATGTTATCTCGATCCATCGGAGTTTGTACGCCGATATCGAGCGGTATTTGGTTCTTTTGCGTGGACGGGACATAGGTTTTAACCTGTGCTTGCTCTTCGTATCGTTTGACTTTTGTATGTGATTCGGTTTACGATGCTATTTATATGTTTGCGTCTAGGTATCCTCACGTGGACTGCGGGCGATGAAGAGGAGGATGGCGACACTGTCTTCGGCAGACATGGACCAGGTGAGTAGATGCATATCTACGGGGGGAAGTCGGGTGGATGGCGTTTAGCACCCCCGCAACGTAGAATAGGAATAGTACTTATTGACATTAGGAAACCAGACGTGACCCTAGTAGGACCCTAGTATTGACCCTAGGCTGGACTAGACCGATTTAGGAAAACTATATCAGAGGATGAGTACCTTGGAAGAGGTTCGTAGGTTTCAGATAGAAACACACCCGCGCTCACACTGAAAATCGACATGGGGTACGTATATGTGTATATATATAGAACTAGGTATAGGTATATACATATATATACAACACATATAGGTGATTCAGTGATGTGATATGATATCCGAGGTATGATGAAATAGTATAACTGGGCTTGATGCCGTGATTTTTGACTATACAGTCGTAATAAAGTGTTAGCGGATCATTAAGGAATGAGATAATGAACTTGAATATATAAATTACAAAGAGTGGTGGTGATATTGATGTACATGGGACGCTAGAATAGTACTCGGACTGTAACTTGTGACTGATTACGATATGATATATGTATAACTTGATTTCGACATTATATTGGTGTGACCTGATGCCGATATCATATGAGTATGACTTAATCACAATATGATACATACGACATTATACGAATGAGGAGACACCTAGGAGATACTTGACCGTACCCCGACATTGGGATGCCGTACGATGGATTTTACCGTACGAGGCTTAGATTTGATGATTGATCCGCACTCTTGATTCAAGGAAGCCGTACTACGTACGTGACGCTGTTGAGGCGGGATCGCCGACTATTAGAGATATTGATTCAGACCTTAGGTAGACTCTTATTTCTATTGACTAGTTCTTAGGTTTAGTTTTCCTTAGGAGGTTAGATGGACACTAGGTTAGGTTCGAGTCATATAGAGGTAGTAGTATTAGTATATTAAATGAGTAGGTAATATACATTCGTCTTTACTTTCACACTGTAATCATAATGTTGCATGTTCATACATATGTTGCTATAAATAGTATAAACCTTACCTGTTAGGACACCAGCACCATTACCGATGATGCGCATATTCCACGCACACTTATTTGCCGGCTCACACACATCATCATCGGTAATTGCTATGTCACGTACACTTTAGATCATATTATCTTTTATTGATAGAATCAGTTAACAACTAAACCGATGTAGTATTGTGATCACTCTCTGATGTTAAGTATAAGACATGACATTCATTACTTAGACATTCATGCATTCATATTTTCGTGTTATCATGCAGTATTATGGGCATATGCCGACACTTATCATATAGTACTCATGATTTTGAGATTTGGATTTCTATGAGATTTCTGGATTTTTGGGGAAAACCGCAAAAATATATAAAAACTTCTCTCTCTCCCCTCTTCTCTTTTTTTAAAATAAGATGCGGTTTTCTCGTGATGTATGTGTCGTCCACCATGAGTATTTCATGTTTTCTGATGGATTTCGAGACCCGATTTGAGGAGTGGATGAACCGTCTCGGGTACATGGTGGGCCCGGTATGGTACCCCGGGGCAAGAAGATCGAGTTGTAGACGATGAGCCTGGCAGGGGAAGGCTACCTACCGGTGATGTCTGGCGCGGCGGATATCCGGAGGATACCGACCGTTGTCGTGGGATTTGATGATATGGGCCGATCCGGACTGACGGAGCCCGACATATTGATACTTGAGGTTACATGTGTTGTGTCGATGCTTGACACGGATTTCCATGGATTTCATGTTGAGATTTCAGATGCTTATACACACTTTACTATGATAACGGCTAAAGGTTCTCATATATATATATCTGGATTTCAGGATTTGTGACTTTACATTCATGGTGCATGCATTTCATTTCATATGACTTAGTGCTATATGAGGCACTGACATGACACGGAGTATTTGCACTTACACGTAGTATTACCCTGCTATTACTAGATGTTTGGGATATAGTACTGTATTATTATGACCTAGGATAGCGTCGTGCATTCGATTTCTTTTCGTAGATGTCTTCTACTTACGAGTTGGCAACTCACCCCCGTTGTGCCAAATTCTTTACAGGTTCGATGTACAGGTTTCCCGTGGCAGCTTGTTGGCACATCTTTTCTTCAGGGCGATTGGCACGGTAGGTTGGTTCACTTGTATCCGAACCACCATTGTACTTTTATTCATTCATTTGTATCTAGTAAGCTCCATCAACCATATTTGTATTACTTGATAAGTTATTGGACCAGTCTTTTACTTCGACCTTAGAGTCGCGCCTGTATTATTCTGATCTGGTGGTTTTGCTTTCTTTTGAGTTTTGAGCCTCGCCCTCTGGCGTTGTATATTATTGTGCTTGTTGTGGTTGTTTCCGCCTGTTGGCGTTGATGCTAGCACCCGTTTGGGGATGCTTTTTATTGTTTATTCATATTATACTTGTTGTACCCGTTTGGGGGCCAGTTTTTACAGAGAAGACTCTGCCGAAATTTTTGGTAAAATTTGCTGATGTTTTTTTTTACTTGTTTTCTTTTCTTTTCTTCTTTTTCTTCTTTTTTTGGTTTAGATCTCTGGGCTTCGGCTTACTTAGGTCACGTGGCGCCTCTAGACGTTTCGTAATCTAAGTGCCGGTCACGTTCCGTACTTTCGGGTCGTGACAGCAGCCGATGTAGCAGACTTCGTCAGATTCTCCCTCGCTTGAGGGGTTTTTGATTGTGGGGACGCTCTTCCCTGCAGGCGCAAGCCCCTGCAGTTAATTATGCTACCGCATCGCGGTAACCACTTTCTCCTTTTCCAGAATTTCATTTCGTGTCGTGTGTGTTTGTTTTGTTTGTGGTTGCCCGTGGATTGTATACGGAGACTGAGTAATGCCGTCGCCCGTAGGACGTGGATTAGTCCAAATCCGTATTTACTTAGATTTGGGTTTGGTGTTTTTAGTTTAAGGATACGTTAGCCGCATTTGAGACTAAGATCAACTTAAACGTTCGTTAAGGATACGTTAATCTAATTTGAGACTAAGATCAACTTAACGGGATCGTCTAGATCCATTTCCAGTTTAAGGACGTAGTGGTCCATTTAATATATGGCCGTCGGGACCCGTCACCTCTCTGAAGACGTTGAAGGATTACAACGACATGTGTCAGAGGAGTTCGGAGATGTACCCTCGAACCAGATGTAAATTGATTTAAGAGAGCAATCTTGCTTAGTCAATTTAATTTAAGGACTTATGGCCAGAATTGGGGTAAGTCCAGTTGAAAATGTTCAACATTTTATTTATTTTTGGCCTGTTAGGCCTTTACTGGGGCTCTGCTCCTGTTTAATAATGCATAGCATTATTTATTTTGTCAGGGCTGTGCCCATTTATATATGATGCAGAGCATCAGTCTTGCTTGGACTTTGCCCTGTTTATTGCATTTTCAATTTTTGTTTGGGCTCTGCCCCTTTTCATTGTATTGCAATTTAATTCGGCCTACTAGGCCCCTCTGATTTGGGCCTGGCCCTTCAGTAAAATAAATGCATTGCATTATTCAGGCGCTTTGCGCCAGTCAAAGAGCGCAAGCGCTTATGGTGAGGACACGTGTCATGCTCTGGTGAGCGCAAGCGCAACAGCACAGTGCGCTGCGCTGTTGCGCTGTTGACACGTGGCGCGCTCTGGTGAGTTGCGCCAATTCCAGAGAGCGAAGCTCTTTTTAAGAGCGCATAGCGCAAATTATTCTGTAGCTGACACGTGGCGCTCTCTCAAAAGCGCAACAGCGCAGTTTGAAAGTGCAAAGCACTAAGAATCTTTTAGATTCAAGAACAGAAGTGCAAAGCACTATTTTTATTTTTGTTGTTTCCTTATTTTTGAAGAACCAGTGGTTCATAAGAAGTGCAAAACACTGTTTGTTATGTGAAGAACATTGATCTAGTTTTTAGATCAATGATTTATTAAAGAGATTTCTTTTCTCTCGTGAAGGTTTTTACCTTTTTCTTTGAAATTTTCTCAGAATTCTCTCTCTGTTTGAAGCTCTTGACTTTTTTCAAGAAAATGTTCATGCTTTGAATTGAGGCCTAGGGTCCTTTTTATAGTGCGCATAAATTAGTTAAATTTGTTAAAGAGATCTTTCTCTGAGTGATTTAAGAATTTTCCCCACCGTTGGATCTTTGATCCAAGGGCTTCTGCTTTGCAGAAGAAAATCTTCTTGTTTTAACAAGAATAGAAAAGATTTCTTAGAATTTTAATTCTGTTTGGCGCAGATGCCCCAGCGCGTGACACGTATCGCGCAGCGCACAGCGCAGCGCAACTGCGCTAGCGCATCTGTGCTGACACGTGTCGCGCAGCGCAAAGCGCAGCGCAACTGCGCTAGCGCATCTGCGCTGACACGTGTCGCGCAGCGCACAGCGCTGCGCAACTGCGCTGACACGTGTCGCGCAGCGCAGCGCCTGCGCAACTGAAGCGTTGCTTCCTTTAATAGAGCTTTGCTCTGATTGGGCGTGCCTTTTTGGGCGCTGCGCTGACGTATCAGCGCCTGACATGTGGCGCGTTGCGCCCGAGATTTGAAGCGTTGCTTCAAAATTTTGAATTTTGAATTTCAACAGAGCTTTGCTCTGATTGGGCGAAACAAATGCCCCCCCACCGTTGCGCTCACGTGGCGCACACGTGAGTGCAACGGTGGCAAGATCCTGACCATTGGATCAACGGGTGAGCTGAAGGGGCACAAGCGCCTTATAAATAGGCCCTTGGCCCTTAGAAAATCTTCACCATTTTCTAGATTTGATTTACAGAGCTTTGCTCTTGTTTTAAGAACTTCAGAGCTTTGCTCTTGCTTCCAGAACTTTAGAGCTTTGCTCTCATTTTCCAAGTTAGAAAACTTTAGGTAAAATTAATTTAAAATTAAGTTAAATTAATTTAAATCAATTTTAACCAACAGAGCTTTGCTCTCATAGATCTTTTGATCTAAAGAAATTCCATTTGGGGTTTCACCAACAGAGCTTTGCTCTCAAGAATCCATAGATCTGAAGAGATTCTGTTCATGGGTTCTAACCCATGAACAGAGCTTTGCTCATGGATCAAAATGTAAATCTTTTTTGATCTAAAAAAAGAATTTCTAAGAGTCTTCATGGATCTTTTAGGATCCCCAAAAAATTTAATCTTTTAGGAGTTTAAAGAAAAACTTTCCTTTTTAGATTTTCTCATCATTATCACAGAGCTAGACTCTTTTAAGGAATCTTACTCCCCTGAGACCAGAGTTGGACAAGTGTCACTCTGTGACAGGGCTTTGCTCTAAAAGAGGAGATTTTCTCCTTGTCTCTAGGGATTTTTATTATTAATGAGGATGTTCTCTTTGGGATCTTTTCATTAGTTGATAGTCTTATCCAATGATGGGGCTGTCTTATTAAATGATGCATTGTCATCCAGATTTTGTGGGTCCCTCTTTGGTCCCCAACTCACTGCACTGCTGTGTGGTGTAATTAATTAATTTTAATTTAATTTAATTAATGCATTTTCTTTTTTAAATGCCAAGCGTTGGAATTACAACACTAACGACTAAATTGTTCCTTTGCAGCGATCATGTCTCTAGACACTTCATTCCTGTTCGTCCGCTCGGAGGAGGGATTTCCCAAGGCGCCTTTTGACCGTGAAGTCCTGGCCATGATTAAGGAGTACGACCCGTAACATAAAAGTCTCCACCTTTGGGGGTCGTGGTACAATCAGATCATCATGGACCGACGGAGCTTCACATGCGCGGTGCCGTCAGAACCTATAACGGCGATTCATTACGCCAGCCCACCCCCGGTGCAGTACGCCGTGGAGATGGTTGATTGGACATCGAAGGGCTTTCTACATCCCTCCATTGATGCGATTCCGGTTCAGCGTCCCATGGTTTTGGATATCCTGGGACGCCGCATCTGTCAAGGCGAGGCGCGACCTTGGGGGCAATCATATAATATTGGTTTGATCCCTCGCCACCCAATCGGCTATCTGCTGTGGGCCCGGTATATCCTGTCGACGAAGAAGTCGCAGTTGATAAGATTAGGATTGTATACCGCGGTCTACGTCTCCCTCTTCCAGTATCCCACGCTTCCCACTTGGTGGTTCAAGGCCTTCCAGGAGCAGTGGAACATTCCTGCCCACACTTTCCTCGCCATGGATCGGGAAGTTTCAATCTCTTTGGAAGAGTTTACGGAGGTATCCGGTCTACCGGTCATGGGGGAATATTATGAGGAGTTGCTCCCGACGGATGAGTACGTCTTTGGTGCTAAGCCGGTGATAAGGGGGCTCACGCCGGAGAACGCTGTTCAACACCAATTTCCAAGTCTGATCAAGGTGTTGAACATCTACGAGGCCCTTTTCATTGAGCGTGGGAGCCGCGGAGTTAATTTTGAGGATTTCATTGCTCGGTTCCTTCACCCAAACGTCCTCTCGGCAGAAGCTGCCAAGTTTGCCACCCTTGAGGACCCTTTCGGTTTAGGTTTGGATAACCTGCCGGCGAAGGACATAGACCAAAAGGACTTTTTTCTTCCTAACTCCCCAACCATGTCTTTTGCAGAAGTCGCAGCCCCCGAGATGGACGAGGAGGCCTTCTTTTTAAGATTTCTTGGGATTTGGCTGAGTTGGTTTGCGCTCACAATGCACTCTCACCGCATGCGGCCCTCTGTTTTTTACCCAGCCCACCGAATGACTATCGGGGTAAAGGTGGCCGTTGGGATCGCCGGCTTGGCGCACTTATATCATGGCCTCAGCCGAGCAGCGGATGCTAATGAGCCTGGGGTGCTGCACGTTGTCTTCCCGATGCACTACTTTATGTCGTGGCTCGAACTACATACGGCGGGTGTCTTCGGCATGCATAAAAGGCCCTCGTTTTACGAAAGGTGCAGTTTTCCTCGCATTCTACAGTTGATTGGCGCATCAATTGTAAATCCATCGCCACGAAATGCCAGGGGTTTACTCCTTCGCTCCCACACCGTTGGAGCCGGTGTGTCTTTCATAGACAAGGTGTTGACTATTGGAAAAACGTCCACCACTGCAGTGCGGCCATTGCAAGACACTTTCAAGGATGGAGCTTCAGTTTTAACGGCCCGGGAGACCCTTCACTTATATTCCATCAGACCGGGCTTCTTGGTGTTTAGGCAGGATGGGGCAGCGATCTTCATAAGATATAACCCGCATCGTTTTGCCCAACAGCTGAGCTATAACCAAGGGGTACCGCTGGAGGCTTTTTTATTGGAACCTGCCACGACTGAAGAAGGGATGGAGAGAGCGCTGCATCACTTCATGCGTCTAAACACGGGCTCTCACTTCTTTATCAGTGAGCCGGCTTGCGCCCCACGACTTCTTAGGGTATATACAGAATGGTACAGTCATTCGACGGGAGCGGTCATAAAGGAGGAAAGGCGGTTGCTGATCGACCGTAAGGGTGCACCTCCAGGTAGCGATCGCAACGCTCCTCTGGTGCCAAGGACCCCGGTAATCCCCCCTTTAAAAGATGCCAAAGCCGGACCCTCGCGTGCGCAGAGTCCTTCGCACGGATTGTTGTTCCCTGATATTGCGGATGCACCACCAGCGCCTTGTGCTCCAGTGGAGACAGTGGTCGTGGCCTCGCCGGAGTCCGGTGTAGGTGCAGACATCGGGACCCGTCGTCCCAAAGTGGCTGCTAAGCGGAAGTCGATCCCACGTGAGCCTAGGATCGGAGGGCAAAAGAAAAAGAAGTCGCTCTTCGCCGCGGACGTCGTGTTCGGTCAGGAACCCCATGCCCCCTATGCCGAGGGCCTGATCGAATACGGGACTAACGAAGGACTAGTGATGCCGCCGCCGGACGATACAGACTTGGAGGCTGCTCTCGAAGCTTCAGCGTGGTTGGCGAGGCGTGACGCGTGGCTGGCTAAACTAGCGCAATCAGGTAACTACTAGTCGCCTTTTCTTTATTGCAACATATTCTCTTCATTGCCTTTGACTAACGCTTTTCTTTCTTTCCTTTCAACAGGCATCACTGACGAATAAGCCATTGCCGCTTCTCTGAAGACTTTCCAGGAGGAGGAACGTCTTAGAGCATCCATGGGCCTTAGTAAGTTTCGATTCATCAAGTTTTCATTTCCCTTGTGTTACGGTCAATCTAACCTTTCCTTTTTAATCACAGGAACCTCAATGCCGTTCCCTCCAAGTGACGCAGATGTTTTACCGGCTGCCGATGTTCCTGCTTCCTCTGGGCCACCGCAGGAGGTTCGTCTTGAAGAGTCGATGAAAGATGCCTTGAAGGCTCTGGAGGCATCCCTGAACGAGGATGACGACGCCTTGAAGGAGGCGTCACAAAGGTCCATCGCGACAGCCCGGGAGGAAAGGAAGCGGCTGAGGCGTGAGGCGAAGGCGCGCAGGGCTGCCTTGGCTATGGGAGCGGGTCCCAGCACCGCCCCTCGTGCTGATACTCTATCTGAAGAGGCCCCTGTCGCCCTATCCACTGCCCGCAGAGAGGTGGCGCGCGCAGTTCAGAGCGCAAACGGTAAATCCGCTTCAGGTAATATTTCTCTCAGAGTTTTTGTTATAAGGATTTTTAATGTCATTGGTCCTTATATCCCTTATCTTGCAGGGCCAAGTCCGATCGAGGGGGAGGCGGAAACCGTTGATCCTAAAGAAACAGAGGAGGCGGTACCTGCCGAACTCGAGCCGACGGTGGGCAACGTCGTTGTGGCTTTGGAGCCTGAGGTAGAGGTCGAGGGGCCTGCAGCCGAGAAGGTCATTGATGCCGAACCTAAAGCGGTGGCAGATGATATGATCATTATAACTGAGCCCAGTGTAGTGGTAGATGAGGCGCTTGAGGCCGGTGACATCGTGGTGACGGCGGATGAGCCGATGGAGGTCGCAGAGCCCGAAGAAGTAGCGGGTGAGATGAGCACGACTCTCGAGAAGGAGTCAGCCGCTCTCTCCCAAGAGTCTGGTAATGCTCCAATCATTGCCCTCCCCGTCTACGATCTTCCGCCGTCTCCTGGCTGCGCGAGCACGACGACGGTTCCTATCGAGTCGGGTGATGAGGCCACGGGCGGTGGCCTCATGTCGATAGAGGAGGGAGTCGTCTCCGTTTCAGCCGGGAGCTCCTCAGGTAAACCCCAAGTTGCTGTTTTTCTTTACTTTACAGTCCTTTCTGACAAGTTCACCTTTCTTGTAACGCGGGTGCAGCCAGCGCCGATGCCCCACTGCTTGAGGGAGCGCCTTCAACGACTGCCTTGGCGGTAGTCACCTCTCAACCCTCTCTCATACCATCTAAGATGTTGGAAGGTATGGGTTCGCAACTTATTAGTCTTATCTTTCAGATGTATAGTTTATGTACTGAAGTCGTGTTGTTGTGCCTTTTCAGGAGTACTTTTTGACCATCTTTATCAGATGTTGCTCCCACACTTCTCCTTCCCATCCGAGCTCGCTTCTTCCTCTCGTGACGTTGGTGAGTATGATTTCCAATGATATCCTTCTTTCTTCATTGATGGGATTACTTCTAAACCCTTTTTTTTCATTTCGACTGCAGTGTTACAAATCGAAGGAGGGGATGAAAGACGGGCTATGCTGCCGACCCTTCCAGCCCTGCCACCTGCCTCAGCTGGTACAGCGACTATCACATTGATGAATCCACCCTTCTTTATTTTCAGCACTGTTATCTGATCGCATCCTGTTTCTTTTCAGCTGTCGTTCCAGCCTCGGCGCCCTTCGAGCCTCGTATTACAATGCCGGCGGGTCCTTATCTGAGGAGTCTGTCTTCAAAAGGTGCCGCGAATAGTCTGCGCATGTTGAGTGATTACGTCGAGGAACTTGACGTTGAAACTCCTACATCTGCCGCAGACTTCGCTATGGTGGTTAACCCGATGCTAACAATACTCGTGAACTTTCATGATGAGTGCATCATCGCATCCTGGGTTAACCATTGTAGGGAGATCGAGGGTCGCCTATATCAGTTGGAGTCGCTGCGTCCCGCTCCCGAGACCTTGGCTGCCAGTAATCAAAGAACAGCGTGGATTGAGCAGAGCGCTCCTTACTTCCGCCACCTCGAACAAGAAGTCATTTCAAGGCGTAAGGAGCGTGGTGAGACTTCGAGCAAGTCTGCCCAACTGCATGCTCGGGTGGAGGCCAATGCCGCACGGTTGAAGGTTGTCTTTGAGGGCCTTCTGCAATGTCTTTCTGAAGGGTTATCATTGAGGCAACAACTTGATGTTGTCGAGCGAGATGCACCTAGCCAGGAAGCAGCCTAGAAGGCGGCGGAGGAGCAACTTTCATCTTTCTTGCAGCAGCGGGCCCAGGTGGAGGCGGAGGTGGCTGCGGCTGTCACTCAGGAGGAGGCGCTGAAGGAAGTGCGAAAGCAGCTTGTGGATTTACTAAAGACACTTCCTCCTCAGTAGCTATCCATCTTTGTATCGTTTGTACTTGTAGATAAAAGAATGTATATATATATTTTTTTATTCTTTGACATAATGTATCCTATACCCAATCAAGTTTATGAATGAAAGATCCACCTTTTTTGTAATGTGTCATTTTCTCCGTCTTTTCTTTCTTTTACTATCAGCATATCACTTTAGCAAACATGGTTGACGGATGATTAGAACGAGTATCCTGACTTTCTTAAGAAATAGCGATGGCTTAGGCCGCAGGTTCGGATCTGCTGCCTAAGACTTTTCAACTCCATGAGCCGTGAGGGTCTCATAGAGATTCTTCTCCCTACGGATCGAGAGGATCTCGTAGGTGGGCTTTCTCCTTAGGAATCGTGAGGATTCCCAAGTGTGGATTTCTCTTACAAGTAGTAAGGATCCTATAAAAGAATTTTTCCCTCTTACGAGTCGAGAGGACCCACAAGCGGTTGTTTCCCTCCTCGTCAAAATTCGACTTTGGAGAGTGAGACCCGTGAATAGTATGCAAGAGACCATTTTGGATTAACTTGCAGGGTCCCATTGTTCAGGAAGCCAGTTTTTTAGTCCCTGCTGCCTGAGGCTTCATTTGCATGTTGAGACGAATCGGGAATTTCCCGCGGAGACACTAGTTTCTCTGCGAGCCGACGCGAATCAGGAGGCTCTCGTCAAGGAGTGTTTGTATCCGTGAGTCGAGGAGTTTGCTAGGGATTATTTGTTTCCCAAGCGCCAAGGATTATTTGTTTCTTTGGGGTTTGAAACGAGTCGAGGATTTCCCACGGAGGCACTGGTTGCTCTGCGAGTCGACGCGGATCAGGAGGCTCTCGTCAAGGAGTGTTTGTATCCGTGAGTCGAGAAATTTGCTAGGGATTATTTGTTTCCTAAACGCCAAGGATTATTTGTTTCCTTGGGGTTTGAAACAAGTCGAGGATTTCCCACGGAGGCACTTGTTGCTCTGCGAGTCGACGCGGATCAAGAGGCTCTCGTCAAGGAGTGTTTGTATCCGTGAGTCGAGGAATTTGCTAAGGATTATTTGTTTCCCAAGCGCCAAGGATTATTTGTTTCCTTGGGGTTTGAAACGAGTCGAGGATTTCCCATGGAGGCATTGGTTGCTCTGCAAGTCGACGCGGATCAAGAGGCTCTCGTCAAGGAGTGTTTGTATCCGTGAGTCGAGGAATTCGCGAAGGATTATTTGTTTCCCTAGCGCCAAGGATTGTTTGTTTCCTAGGGGTTTGAAACGAATCGAGAATTTCCCACGGAGGCACTGGTGGCTCTGCGAGTCGACGCGGATCAGGAGGCTCTCGTCAAGGAGTGTTTGTATCCGTGAGTCGAGGTATCTGCTGAAGACACTGGTTTCTTCAGAGTTGGACTGAACCGTCGAGATTTAGCTTCGTCTTCTGGCGGAGCCTGTTGGGAAAGTATGGTTCCCTCTTTGTTTACGCCCTTGGATTGTATACAGGGATCGATGTGATCTTAACTGTAGGGCCAAAGTTTTATCATCATTTTTTTTGTTTTATCTCCGCGATGCTCTATCATTTCAGCTTTTATATCGCGAAGGTCGCGGTTGCCCAATCATTTCGGCTATTTTTTGCGGTGCCCAATCATTTCGGCTATTTATTTTATTTTTACTCGCTGCTTTTTATTGCGAATTGCCCAATCATTTCGGCTATACATGTTTACTTGCTGCTTTTTATTGCAAGTTGCCCTATCATTTCGGCTATTTCGTATGCATGTGCGGCCTATTGGCTTTTTGCTGTAAACCGATTTCGGCATCAGCACCGCTACAACTGGGATATTACCAGGAATGAATCATCATCTGCCTCTGTCAATGTCGAACAAAGGTGGCTTAGTGACCAGGGTTAGGGTCCTGTTGGCTAAGGCTTTTGACTTCATGAGCCGTAAGGGTTTCACGAAGTTATTTCTCCCTACAAGTCGTGAGGATCTCGTAGGTGTATTTTTTCCTTAGGACTCGTGAGGATTCCTAAGTGTTTGTTCCTCTGTAAGTCGTAAGGATCCTACAGGAGGATTTTCTCCTTGTAAGCCGAGAGGACTTATAAGGGTCGTTCGTCATGCGAACATATCCCCAGTCACGGATGAAATTTGGTTAGGGGAATGTTTATTCGCGCCCGTGGATTGTATACAAGGGTTAGTATTGAGCCACTTGTAGGGCAATATCGAAGGTTGTGGGGGTCGCTTAAGCACAGGTTTAGGTCTCTGTAACTTAAGACTTTCAACTGTTATGAGCCGTGAGGGTCCCATAAGAGAGTCCTCCTTACAAGTCGTGAGGATCTCGCAAGTGTATTTTCTCCTTAGGAATCGTGGGGATCCCTAAGTGTGTTGCACCTTTGTGAGTTGTAAGGATCTCACGCGGGTGGTTTCTCCTTACAAGGTCAAGAGGACCCTATAAATGTCTTTTAACGAGGTTGCACCCTTTCGGGTTTTCACAAACACTCGCTGGTAGCCCTGCTGTTTTTACTCACGGAGCCCTTTCGGGTTTTCATCCGTGCCCATTTTGCTTATGGACATACCGTTTTTTTTTATTCTTTTTATTTTTATATTTTTTTTCTCTCTCTCTTTTTTTTACGAGGTCGCGCCTTTTCGGGTTTTCACGAACACTCGCCGGTAGCCCTGCTGTTTTTACTCACGGAGCCCTTTCGGGTTTTCATCCGTGCCCTTTTTGCTTATGGACATACCGTTTTTATTTTATTTTATTTTTATATGTTTTTTTTATATCTCGTCAGCCTAAAGATGTTGCGGTAGTAGTTTAAAGACGTTTCGGTCTGCTACTAGTTTAAGGACATTTCGGTCCGTCGTTGAGAGGCGGGCTACTGCTTATAAAGCTTGAGCTTAGGAAGATAGCGAGCGGACGTAGTCGTCGTCATCTATCATTGACCTAGGCTGTGGCTCATCAAGCATAGTATTTCTTTAGGAAGCGACCGTTTATCGGCCTGAAAGGCCTTTCACCGTGCATATCTATGAGTAGATATGCCCCGCCCTGGTAGACCTTATCTATGACGTACGGGCCTTCATAGTTTGGCTCGAATTTTCCCCGCTTGGCGCGATTGGGGATCATAGGCCTTTTGACCACTAGCACAAGCTCGCCTTAGCGGAATGTCCTCGGTCGGGTCAATCTTTCATATGAGCGCGTCATCTTTGCTTTATAGGCCTCCAGATTTTGTTGCGCTATGAGCCGTGTTTCTTCAAGGGCGTCAAGCTCCTCAAGCCGAAGGTGAGCATTTTCTTTTTTCCGTCAGCTCGTAATGGACTGCCACTCGTAGAGAGGGTAACTCTATCTCGAGGGGGAGTACTGCTTCTATCCCGAATACTAACGCATATGGTGTTGCGTTTGTGGCCGTTTTAAACGTAGTTCGATATGCCCAGAGAGCCTCTTGCAGTCTTTCGTGCCAGTCTTTCTTATTTCGCGACACTGTTTTCTTCATGATCTTTGTCAAGGTCTTGTTGAAGGCCTCAGCTAGACCGTTAGCTCGCGGATTATAAACCGAGGAATATCTCCAATCTATATTGTGTTGCTGCGCGAAGCGACTGATCTTGTGGCTTCTGTAAGCTGGCCCGTTATCGGAGATGATCCGTCTTGGCGTTCCAAACCGATATATGACATGCGTCTTGAAGAAATGGAGAATATTCTCCGTCTTTACTTCCTTCAGCGGTACCGCTTCTGCCCACTTAGAGAAGTAATCGGTCGTCGCTAGGATGAAACGATGTCCTCTAGACGATGCTGGTTCGATGGGGCCGACTATATCAGTCCCCCACATTTCGAATGGCCAGCTAGCCACCGTTGGATGTAGTGGATTCGGATGTTGATGGATGAAATCCCCATGAATTTGGCATGAGTGGCATTGCTTCGCATGTTCGAGGCAGTCCTGGCTCATCGTGGGCCAATAGTAGCCCATCTGTTTGATCTTTATCTTCATCTTTGGGCCCGCTTGGTGAGAGCCGCAGAGTCCGTCGTGAACTTCCCGGACGACTTTTTTCGCTTCGTCAGGTCCTAAACATCTCAGCCACAGAGAATCAAACAACCTCTTGTACAGAGTATCATTGACAAAGGCGAAAGACAGATCTCGTTTCATAAGCTGATGTCTTGTGGACGCTTCTTCAGGTAATCGGTGGGATTTGAAGTAATCTACGAAGACTTCTCTCCAATCCTCGGTATTTTCCCAGTCGTTTACTTGCAGGGTCATCTGCTCGCTCGCTCCTTTTTCTTCGGATGATTCCGGAGATATTTCTGCTGGGGCAAGCATCCGACGGCTTTGCACCACGATTTTAACGTCATCGAGGTTCTCGTCAGCCAGTTCTTTAGCAAGTTTGGCCAATGCGTCTGCTTTGCTGTTTTCCGCGCGCGGTATGTTTTCCAAACTGTAGGAGGGGATTTGGGTCAACAGCTGTTGCACCTTTTCACCATACTTCACCAATTCTAGTTTGCATGTCTGGTAGTCGCCGTTTATTTGACTAACGACCAGTTGGGAATCTCCATATATGAGGAGATTTTCAATTCCCATGTCGATGGCGATCTCGAGGCCTGCTATCAGAGTTTCGTATTCGGCTTCATTATTGGTCCTCGGCTCTGTTAAGGAGAAAGCGAAGCGCATTATCCCTCCTTGTGGAGTCACGAAGATGAGGCCTACCCCCGATTTGATTATAGGGGTACTTTGTTTGCGCTTCTTTACGGAAGACGCTCCGTCGAAATAAAGCTCCCACCGGGTATTATCACCGTCGATCGCATCAAACGCATGTTCGTCTGGAAGATCGCAATTCAAAAGAGAATCGGCGGGTATCGGATGTTCAGCGAGGAAGTCGGCAATGGCCTGGCCTATGACTGCCTTGAGAGGTTGATATGTTATCGAGAATTCCATCAAGAGCAGAGCCCATTTAGCGAGTCGTCCCGTCAATATGGCTTTCGACATCAAATATTTAAGGGGGTCCACCTTCGATATGTGTCACGCCCCGCTTCCCAGAGTACGCAGGATTGGGCACGTAACATAGCCAACCATGCTACCTGTGGGTAGGAAGTATCCATCCACAGTCACATTACGGTTGTAAGGATATCAAGAACAAGATAAAGTACTAATCTAACACATGTCCAAATCCATAATAACAAGAAATCAATGAACAATAAGTGCGGAAGCAAATGATCCAATATAATAATAGAAAGGTACGTCCCATAATGCGGGATCGCACCTGGAAATAAAATGCAATAAACAAACTAACCACCATAGAACTCAAATCAGCCTGCTGGCTGAAGTACTCCTGCTCGGTCGTCGACAGTGGTACGGAATCTGGGCCATGCAAAACCCAGACGTCAGCGCGTCATGACATCAAGTATAAAGTATAAACATGGTAATAAGCAATGCAAGTATGAACATGAATAAAGCAGTAATAAGAGATAACAAGCAGGGTAATGTGCAATGGTGACTAAACTGTCCTATCAGGTTTTCTACTCTATAGTCTTTGAAACCAATTGATGAATCGTCGATGTAACTCAATAGTATCCCGTGCGTGCCCGGGACCACGGTCAAGATCCTCGGGGCTGAATCCGAGACGTGCCGCTAAGCAGTAAAAGGTAGTAGGATGGGCGAGTGATGTCAGCATCAACACTCCGGGGCTGGCCAAGCCCGTAAGACTGATCAGAACATGTATCGAACTGTTGAGTTACAAGTCGGTTTCACCTTTGATTTCCCCATACCCCCAAGCTATGTATGTCAGGTCAGGTATTCAGTAGTCAAGGACTAATGCCAACACAAAATCAAGTAAAAGTAGGTCTGTCTGGATAGATAGCGGGAATGGTCAGGTTTGTCGGCATTAGGCATGAGATCAGGTAACAGGTCAGGTAATGTATAAAGGTGTCATGTCATGTCAAGAGTGTACAGTACCATATCATGTCAAGTAGGAAGTGTAACAGGTCATGTCAGGAAGCACAAGATGTCATGTGGGTGCTCATAATCAAACTATCATAAACATGTGTATAAATAAACAAGCATGAGTACTATTAGAACAATAAACTGGAACATGTAATATGATAGGCAAATAGATATAATTTCAAGGATATGGATGCACAGTTATTGATTAGGGTTACACTTATAGTTCCAATATTAATTAGGATGCAATTTATTAAACATGGAGTATTAATATCACATTATTATGTAGTAATATGATCTATGGATGCAATTATATTTATCTTAAATGCGATGGATGCAAACGGGTATCCGAAGAGTTATAAAACTATAAAATGGTAGTGTGGGATGTACAACTAAGCAATATGTGATATAAATATTTATATAATAATATTAATATGGATAGCATATTCAAAGCGATTAGTAACTATAAAAGCTGTATTGATTAACCATGCACAAGAAGGTTCCGTTCAGAAATTCAGCGTCACCCTAATTTGTAAAATAGCTTAAAAATAACAAACGTTCTCCAAAAGAGACGTATCTTATACCAAAACAAAGATAATTCAATAAGGTTTTCAGTTTTATAAGTATAAGCATCTCAGGTTATCCCTACAAAAAGTTATGAATATTCAAAGTTGAAAGTTTGCTGCTGGAATTTCCCTGGACAGCAGTTTAAAGGCATTTTCATTTGCATTTTACGTTATTTAAACAATTTATTTTGCAAGTAAATATTTCATAGAGTTATAGTATTCTTAATTAGCTTCGTAACGAACTAAAGAACGTATACTAATGATTTTTCTATGATTTATAATGAATTTTATAAGATAAGGTGTACAGTAAATTTCAGATTTGTCATATCCGATTTTTCAACGACATTTCATATGTAAACTATAAGATTTTCAAATGTATAATATTATAAAATGAAGATTATAAAAGTATATAACATGTAGCAAGATTAACTTGCCTCGATGGGTCGCGAATCGGGAAAACGGAACGTTAACCGTCGGCGGGGAAAACTCGCGACGGCGCACGGTTCACGGAATGAACCCAAACGACGAACAAAGGAACCACACGGGTCGGGGTATCTCGCTGGAACGTCGAGAAACGTCACCGGCACGACGGAATTCCGGCAACAAAAGAACAGTTAAAAGAAATGAGAAACGAGACATGAAGCAAGAAGAGAAAAATGATAAAGAGAAGTACGAGAGAATATATGAGGGAGAGGGAGAGAGAGGAAAAAGTGGAGAGAGAGAGAGAGAGAGAAAGTGGGGCCCACGGGGTTAAAGGGGAGGTTGCGATTGGCTGAGAGAATAAATTAAGAAGGATATAAAGATTGTAAAAATATTATATGGTTAACTTAAAGATTTAAAAGATATGTAATGAGCAGTAAGATATCAGGTTAGTTAGAAAAATATATGCGATGGTTTTAATAATATTAAAATTTAGGATTTTGGCGCCAAATGAAACATTTCCAAATTGCGCCCGGGTTGGGTCCAAAAATTCGAAATTCAAATAATAGGATTTTAGGCGGGTTCCAAATTTTAAAATGAAATGTTTTATGATTAAAAAGCATACTCCCAAAACGGACACACGCACGTGCACGTAGCCATCCAAACTCGTCCATTTCACTGAACGGGACGAGAATACAATGCACGGACGCTACCACGAGGCTAAGGGTGTCAAGTAGGCCAAGAAGAATATTTTCAATTTTATTTTAGGTGCTAAAATTTGTTATATGCAGAATGACTTAGCCGGTTAAAATTGAGCAATAAGAACCAAACAAGCAAGATAAATGAAATGAGCAATACCAAACACTCAACCAGTAACAGAAATAGTATTATTGGGCTCGGGTGTTACATCATACCCAACTACAAAAAGAATTTCGTCCTCGAAATTCCAAGAATTCAAGATAGATAACTACAGGAAAAGGTGAGGAAACTTCTGCCGGATCTCGTCTTCTCGCTCCCAAGTGGATTCTCCATGCGATCGATTACCCCAAGAGACTAGCACAAGGGGGATAACCTTGTTCTTAAGAACCTTTTCTCTTCGATCCTTGATTTCAACTGGTCGCTCCTCAAAAGTCAAGTCTTCTCGTACTGTTAGCTCCGAATGATCCAAAACGTGTGTTTCATCTCGAACATACTTACGGAGTTGAGATACGTGAAACATATCATGCACATTTGCCAAGGACTGTGGTAACGCCAAACGATATGCTACCTCACCAACACGCTCCACGATCTCAAGGGTCCAACGAACCGAGGACTGAGCTTTCCTCGCCTTCCAAAACGAATCACCCCTCTAGTCGGTGATATCTTCAAGAACACCAAATCACCCACGGTGAATTCTAGAGGTCTTCTCGATGTGTCAGCCCAACTCTTCTGTCTGTCTTGTGCTGCCTTCATATGATTTCTGATAGTGTTAACCTTCTCAACTGTCTGCATCACCAAATCTGGTCCCAACAATTTTCGTTCACCGACATCATCCCAACAAATAGGTGAACGACATTTACGACCATACAAAGCTTCAAACGGAGCCATCTGGGTAGTTGCCTGAAAACTGTTGTTGTAAGAAAACTCCACCAAGTGTATATGATCCTCCCACGAACCCTTGAAGTCCAACATGCATGCTCTCAACATATCATCATGAGTTTGGATCGTTCTCTCCGACTGACCATCAGTTTGAGGATGATAAGCTGTGCTAAACTTCAATCGAGTCCCCAAACTTTCCTGTAAACTCCTCCAGAAGTGTGATAAGAACCGAGTGTCCCGATCGGACACGATGCTCACCGGTACGCCATGCAATCTTACAATCTTCTGCATGTACCGCTCTGCCAAAGTCTCCGTTGATTGACCAACCTGGAAAGGAATAAAGTGAGCTGCCTTGGTCAATCGATCGACAATCACCCATACTGCATTGTTGCCGTTTGGACTTCGCGGTAAAGCCGTCACGAAATCCATGGTTATATGTTCCCACTTCCACTGAGGAATCGGAAGTGGTTGCAACAAACTAGCAACCCTTTGGTGTTCAGCCTTGACTTGCTGACATACCAAGCACTTACCCACGAAGCGAGCAATCTCCCGTTTCATGCCTTCCCACCAGAAATGCTGTCGAATATCTCGGTACATCTTTGTACCTCCTGGATGTATAGAATAAGCTGAACTGTGTGCCTCCTTCATAAGCTCTTCACGAACATCCCCCTTTGGCACACACAAACGGCTACCATACCTCAACGAACCATCTTCGTAGACCAGTAAATCTGTTCGTAGTCCAGCCTCAACCCGCTCTCGAAACTTCTGCAGTCTAGGATCCTGCGATTGTGCCGCTTTAATCTTCTCAACCAAGGACAACTGTACTTGCAACTGCATCAACTGTCCCGTAGAATGTGGTAGCACAACTTCCAAGTCAAATCTTCGAAAATCTGCAATGATCTCCCCCTGTGTAGTTAACACCTGAATTGCTGGTAACCGACTAAGCGCATCCGGCACAACATTAACCTTCTCCGGATGGTACTTAAGATCAAGATCGTAGTCAGCCATCAGCTCCAACCATCTACGCTGCCTCATGTTAAGCTCCTTCTGTGTAAACACATACTTCAAGCTCTTATGATCTGTAAAAACTTCGACTCTTTCCCCCAAAAGGTAGTGTCTCCAAATCTTCAAAGCGAAAATCACAGCCGCACGCTCCAAGTCATGAGTTGGATAATTCTTCTCATGAGTCTTCAGTTGTCTCGATGCGTAAGCGACGACTTTCCCATTCTGCATTAAAACACATCCCAATCCTTTTCCAGATGCGTCGCTGTGAATCACCAGTCCTCCTGAATCATCCGGTACGGTTAGGATAGGGGCGGTTATCAACTTCTGCTTCAACGTCTCAAAGGCCAATGCACATCCATCCGTCCAAACAAACGGTACCTCTTTTCGTGTGAGCTTGGTTAACGGCTCAGCTACGCGAGCGAAGTTCTCCACAAATCTTCTGTAGTATCCGGCGAGTCCAAGAAAACTCCTTATCTCTGCAACATTCTTTGGAATAGGCCAGTCTCGAACTGCTGCAATCTTTTCGGGATCGACGGCGATTCCATCGCCCGACACGACATGCCCCAGAAACTTCACTTCTTCCAGCCAGAATTCACACTTACTCATCTTCGCAAATAATTTCTCTTGTCTTAGCGTCTGCAATGCGATCCTTAAATGCTCAGCATGCTCCTCCGGACTCTTCGAGTACACCAGAATATCGTCAATGAATACCACAATAAACTGGTCCAAGAACGGTGAAAAGATCCTGTTCATCAAATCCATGAATGTTGCCGGCGCATTAGTCACTCCGAAGGGCGTCACTAGATACTCGAAATGTCCATATCGAGTTCGAAACGCCGTCTTGCAAATGCCTTCTGCTTTCACTCGGACCTGATGATATCCCGATCGCAAATCCAATTTCGAGAACACCCTCGCGCCACTAAGCTGCTCAAAAAGCTCTCCAATGCGAGGGATCGGGTACTTGTTCTTAATAGTCACCCGGTTCAATTCTCGATAATCCATGCACATCCTTCTCGTGCCATCCTTCTTCTTTACTAAAAGAACTGGAGCTCCCCAAGGTGAGTTGCTGCTTCGAATCCATCCCTTCTCGAGTAATTCACCAACTTGTTTCTTAACTTCTTCCAATTCCACCGGTGCCATCGGATAATAAGATTTTGATACTGGCGCTGCACCAGGAATAAGGTCAATCGCGAACTCCACATCTCGCTTTGGCGGTAAGCCCGAAATATCTGCAAACGCATCCATAAAGTCGCGAACAACTGCCGGCTCTTCATTACTATTCACTTCCATAGTCGCAAGAACACTGTTTGTCGGCCTAGCCCTAAACTCGACTGGCCCGACAGAACTGCTTCCTTACCGCAACTGCTGTCTGCATCGTTGGCCGCGAAAGGTCCAGCGAGACTACTGAGTCTCGTCCACTCCGCTGCATGCACGTCCACGGTTGCTCCATTCTGCCTTAGTCCGATAAATTTCTTCCCTTTCCTCCGCGCAGTCTGCGGGAAGAACTTCTCCAGGGGGTTCTTAGAAAAACTTCGCCCAACTGATCGGCTTGGGCAAGCGGGTCTCCTCCACAAGCCGTCACTCTCGGGCGTAATCCACTAACTGAATGCGCACCACATCAACTCCTTTGTCCTCTGGAATCTGTGTCGCAATCAGCAAATTCTCCGTGTCGCTAGCTACGGCTCGGCTGGCAACGGCTCCTCCAGAAAAGTGAAAGTAGACGGATCCAAAAGTCTGAAATCTGCTACGGTCCTTACTCGGTCAACTGGTCTAGTTCCAACATCGTTTACAGACTGCTGAACGATCTGCAAACCTTCCTGAAACAAGTCCGCTTGCTGCTGGATCAGCTCGGTCTGTTTCTTTGATTTCCAGCATTTCTCTTATCACTCCAAGCATGGCGGCTTCGTTCACACGCCTCTGGTACGTCTTCAACTTCTTACCTGTCATAATCCTGAACTCAAAACACCCAACATTAGCATGATGATAGATTCTGAATGTGGATCAAGGCTAGAACTCCAAGATACTTAAATAGAGTACCGCATTGTAGCTATGCCGCGGTATCATAGCCGCAATTACTTAACTCCACCCAAGTCGCCTAAGTCCTAGAGATAACAAGAAGTTAGGTTTTCGAGTTGACAATGCAAAGTAAGTTTGCATGTCGACATGATCCGGAAGAATGATTCAAGGATGGTAAAACGGTCAAAGTGGCAGGACATGTTTCCTAATCACGGGTATCCTGATTCGTGTATCGGGTGCAATACCCAACTACAAAGAATCAACCCAATTAACCTATGGCTCTGATACCAAAAGAACCATGTCACGTCCCGCTTCCCAGAGTACGCAGGATTGGGCACGTAACATAGCCAACCATGCTACCTGTGGGTAGGAAGTATCCATCCACAGTCACATTACGGTTGTAAGGATATCAAGAACAAGATAAAGTACTAATCTAACACATGTCCAAATCCATAATAACAAGAAATCAATGAACAATAAGTGCGGAAGCAAATGATCCAATATAATAATAGAAAGGTACGTCCCATAATGCGGGATCGCACCTGGAAATAAAATGCAATAAACAAACTAACCACCATAGAACTCAAATCAGCCTGCTGGCTGAAGTACTCCTGCTCGGTCGTCGACAGTGGTACGGAATCTGGGCCATGCAAAACCCAGACGTCAGCGCGTCATGACATCAAGTATAAAGTATAAACATGGTAATAAGCAATGCAAGTATGAACATGAATAAAGCAGTAATAAGAGATAACAAGCAGGGTAATGTGCAATGGTGACTAAACTGTCCTATCAGGTTTTCTACTCTATAGTCTTTGAAACCAATTGATGAATCGTCGATGTAACTCAATAGTATCCCGTGCGTGCCCGGGACCACGGTCAAGATCCTCGGGGCTGAATCCGAGACGTGCCGCTAAGCAGTAAAAGGTAGTAGGATGGACGAGTGATGTCAGCATCAACACTCCGGGGCTGGCCAAGCCCGTAAGACTGATCAGAACATGTATCGAACTGTTGAGTTACAAGTCGGTTTCACCTTTGATTTCCCCATACCCCCAAGCTATGTATGTCAGGTCAGGTATTCAGTAGTCAAGGACTAATGCCAACACAAAATCAAGTAAAAGTAGGTCTGTCTGGATAGACAGCGGGAATGGTCAGGTTTGTCGGCATTAGGCATGAGATCAGGTAACAGGTCAGGTAATGTATAAAGGTGTCATGTCATGTCAAGAGTGTACAGTACCATATCATGTCAAGTAGGAAGTGTAACAGGTCATGTCAGGAAGCACAAGATGTCATGTGGGTGCTCATAATCAAACTATCATAAACATGTGTATAAATAAACAAGCATGAGTACTATTAGAACAATAAACTGAAACATGTAATATGATAGGCAAATAGATATAATTTCAAGGATATGGATGCACAGTTATTGATTAGGGTTACACTTATAGTTCCAATATTAATTAGGATGCAATTTATTAAACATGGAGTATTAATATCACATTATTATGTAGTAATGTGATCTATGGATGCAATTATATTTATCTTAAATGCGATGGATGCAAACGGGTATCCGAAGAGTTATAAAACTATAAAATGGTAGTGTGGGATGTACAACTAAGCAATATGTGATATAAATATTTATATAATAATATTAATATGGATAGCATATTCAAAGCGATTAGTAACTATAAAAGCTGTATTGATTAACCATGCACAAGAAGGTTCCGTTCAGAAATTCAGCGTCACCCTAATTTGTAAAATAGCTTAAAAATAACAAACGTTCTCCAAAAGAGACGTATCTTATACCAAAACAAAGATAATTCAATAAGGTTTTCAGTTTTATAAGTATAAGCATCTCAGGTTATCCCTACAAAAAGTTATGAATATTCAAAGTTGAAAGTTTGCTGCTGGAATTTCCCTGGACAGCAGTTTAAAGGCATTTTCATTTGCATTTTACGTTATTTAAACAATTTATTTTGCAAGTAAATATTTCATAGATTTATAGTATTCTTAATTAGCTTCGTAATGAACTAAAGAACGTATACTAATGATTTTTCTATGATTTATAATGAATTTTATAAGATAAGGTGTACAGTAAATTTCAGATTTGTCATATCCGATTTTTCAACGACATTTCATATGTAAACTATAAGATTTTCAAATGTATAATATTATAAAATGAAGATTATAAAAGTATATAGCATGTAGCAAGATTAACTTGCCTCGATGGGTCGCGAATCGGGAAAACGGAACGTTAACCGTCGGCGGGGAAAACTCGCGACGGCGCACGGTTCACGGAATGAACCCAAACGACGAACAAAGGAACCACACGGGTCGGGGTATCTCGCTGGAACGTCGAGAAACGTCACCGGCACGACGGAATTCCGGCAACAAAAGAACAGTTAAAAGAAATGAGAAACGAGACATGAAGCAAGAAGAGAAAAATGATAAAGAGAAGTACGAGAGAATATATGAGGGAGAGGGAGAGAGAGGAAAAAGTGGAGAGAGAGAGAGAGAGAGAGAAAGTGGGGCCCACGGGGTTAAAGGGGAGGTTGCGATTGGCTGAGAGAATAAATTAAGAAGGATATAAAGATTGTAAAAATATTATATGGTTAACTTAAAGATTTAAAAGATATGTAATGAGCAGTAAGATATCAGGTTAGTTAGAAAAATATATGCGATGGTTTTAATAATATTAAAATTTAGGATTTTGGCGCCAAATGAAACATTTCCAAATTGCGCCCGGGTTGGGTCCAAAAATTCGAAATTCAAATAATAGGATTTTAGGCGGGTTCCAAATTTTAAAATGAAATGTTTTATGATTAAAAAGCATACTCCCAAAACGGACACACGCACGTGCACGTAGCCATCCAAACTCGTCCGTTTCACTGAACGGGACGAGAATACAATGCACGGACGCTACCACGAGGCTAAGGGTGTCAAGTAGGCCAAGAAGAATATTTTCAATTTTATTTTAGGTGCTAAAATTTGTTATATGCAGAATGACTTAGCCGGTTAAAATTGAGCAATAAGAACCAAACAAGCAAGATAAATGAAATGAGCAATACCAAACACTCAACCAGTAACAGAAATAGTATTATTGGGCTCGGGTGTTACAATATGAGACGAACTTCATATGCCAATGCATAGTGCCTGAGCTTTGTTATCGCGAAGATCAACGCCAGGCAGTGTTTTTCGATGGGGGAGTAGTTTCTTTCTGCCCCCAGAAGAACTCGACTTAAGTAGTAGAGTGCTCTTTCTTTCCCCTGGTCATTCTCTTGCGCCCATAATGCGCCTAAAGAACCTTCGAGGGCGATTGTGTAAAGAATGAGAGGCTTTTCCTTAACCGGAGCAGCCAACACTGGCGGATTCTTCAGGTACTGTTTAATTTCGTCCAACGCGCCTTGGCATTTGCGATCCTAGACGAACGGGGTTCCTTTCTTCATCAGGCGACTGTAAGGGCGGCACTTTCCAGAGAGGTTGGCTATAAATCGCCAAATATATGCGAGCTTTCCTTGGAGAGATCGCAACTGTTTGAGAGTTCTCAGCGGAGGCATTTCCATGATCGCTTTGATTTTTGACGGATCTATCTCAATACCTCGGTGCCGGACGATGAATCCCAGGAATTTGCCCGAGGAAACTCCGAATGCACACTTGAGCGGGTTCATCTTCAAGTTGTATTGCCGAAGGCGTTGAAATACGGTCTTCAGATGCTCGAGATGTTCCTCATATGATTTGCTTTTAATAACGAGGTCGTCGATATAGCATTCGACGATTTCATGTATAAGGTCATCGAAGATCTTTGTCATGGCCCTTTGATAAGTGGCACCGGCGTTCTTTAAACCGAAGGGCATCACCTTGTAGCAGAATATACCCAAAGGAGTCCTGAAGGCAGTGTGCTTCTGGTCTTCGGGATGCATCTTTATCTGGTTATACCCCGATGAGCCGTCCATGAAGGAGAAAATCTCATGCGTAGACGTGTTGTCTATCATTAGTTCGGTGACTGGCACTGGGAAATCATCCTTCGGGCAAGCTTTATTGAGATCCCGAAAATCCACGCATATGCGCACAGTCCCATTTTTCTTCATCACCGGGACGATGTTGGCGATCCATTCAGGGTATTGAACTTCCTGAATGAAGCCAGAGTCGATCAGCTTCTTGACCTCAGCATTGATGCTCATCTCAAGCTCGAGTCGTATTCTCCTTGGCGCCTGTTTGACTGGTTTGATGTCCGGGGATATCGCCAATCTATGCACAGCGATTTCTGGATCCAATCCCGGCATTTCGGAATAGTTCCACGCGAAGCAATCTCTATACTGCAGAAGTACATCCTTTAACGCAGCTACCCTTTCTTCAGATAGTAACTCGCTGATGAATGTCGGTCGTGGATCGTTTGCCGCCCCCAACTCAATCTTCTTGAGGTTATCTGCAGTGGTATGGACTCCATCTTCCAGCTCTTTTGGCGCTGGTGGGAATTCTGAGATTATTTCGTCGTTGCTGTTTTCGAAGCACCAAGGGAGCTCATCTATGTCCTCGGGCTCTTCTTTTAATATTGTAATCATGTGACAGGTGTGAATTCGCTTCCAATTCTAATGTGGACCCGTTCTTCTCTCGTGGCCTTAGGTTCGTGCTTCTGTGGCGGCGTTACCTTCCAGTTGTCAGACAGAGCGAACTTGCCAAGCTGGTACTGATCTTCGACCCAATTCTTAAAGGTGAAGCAGTCTTCGAGCGGATACCCTATTACTCGACGGTAAGAGCAATAGTTTGGGCCAGAGACCTCGCTTGCTTGCTCGGGGTGTTGGGATTCCGGCAATGTAAGCAATTGATGCTTTAGAGCAAGATCAAGTATCTTCTTCGTCTTGTCCCGAGGAAACGAGTACGCTCGACCCATTTTCTTCATTAGGGATAAATCAATAACGCTCAACTCCCATTTGCGTGGTTTCTTAGCCCTACTTTGTTGTTGTTGAGCGCCTTTTTGGGCTTTCAACTTATTTCTGCTTTTGCGCCGAGCCATCTTTATAACAGGTTGACAAGGAGCGGCATTTTCATCCTTTACGGCCTGTTGGAGAAGACGTTGCGTCTTGGATTTCTCATAAATGGCCGTCTCGCGGTTGTGATCATCACGGACTTTTTGACCAGCTTTCTTGATAAGTCTGTCCATTTGTTCCTCGAACGACGGACTGGGCTCCTTTGCATCTGGAACTTTCACTGGTTTAGGATTAGCGTCCTCCCATTGAGCATCCGCTTCTTCATCGAGGTCATACACGACGAAACAGCCGGGCAGTAACTCTCGTTTCTTTGACCGGATGTATCCAAGCCCTTTTGTTTCCATTCTCCCGTTAGGCAGTTTGCGCTGAGTCCCGGGAACGTTCCAGACCCTATCATAGAATTTGGCCTTTCTAACGGTCTGTTTGAAGGATATCCCCTGGCGTTTCAGCAGCTTCTTCAAACCCTCTGTATAATATCTAGGAAGACGGATAGGCTGAAACTTGTCGAGCGTAGGATCCGCGCCATGCCAGATTTCTTTTTTCACCTTGGTTTCTTCAGAGCGGTAGAACAGAATTGCTTTCTCGCCTGGGAGGGATGTAGAATGTTTGTAGCTCTTCTACGTTGTAAATATTAAGTGCATCCAGTTCTTTATGGTGTTTAAGCGGCACCATGGCGACTTGCAGACTTTGCTCTTCGTCAGCGAACGTTCGTATTGAAGGTCGAGCAGAGAATACGACACGGATCTCATCTTCCGAGTCGCTACCAAAGACCAACATAGGAGCTGATGGTCCCGGCTTGTTGTGTTGGGGCGGACCCGAATAAACCATCTCCTCTTCCTCCTCGGTATCACTGCCGAAGACAGGGATGGTGGTGTTAGTTTTATTCTCCAGCTTATGACACTTCTCCGTGTCTTCGAAATCCGGTAAGAAGTATTTGGCGTCTTCGTATTTGCGGACCTCGTTCACAGAGAACGGGTTCAGTTCTCCCGTCACGGTATACTCGAAACCATCCTTAAAATACTTCATACACTGATGTTGTGTAGAAGGGATGATGTTGTACTCGTGTAACCATGGTCGGCCGAGCAAAGCGTTGTAGCATGTCTTGGCGTCTATGACGTGGAACTTAATGTCCGTGACGAGTAGCCCGAAGCGTAGCGTCAGTATCACAGATCCAAGAGTCTTTGACGATTGGGAGTCGAACCCGGAGATGGTGATCTTGTCCCGAGCAAGGTGCTGGACGCTCATGCAGATTTCCTTCAACACCCGCACGTTGAGTAGGTTAACAGACGACCCGTTATCGATCAGGATTTTGCCTATCTTTATATCATGGCAGTATCCCGAGACATAGAGAGGGAGATTGTGTTCGCACGTCCCAAGTAGAAGGTCTTCATCGCCAAAAGTAACATCGGCCGTGTGCACTTCCTCCAATTCATCTTTCATCTTTTCCTCGGCCAGGCATGCTTGGAATTGTTCCGGGTCTTGGAGCACCTTAATCAACGAATCTCTCGCCTCTTTTGATAGCAAAAGGGCGTCAAGAATGCTGAGCTGTGAGGGCAGCTTCCTCAGATGTGCTAAGACGTTGTAGTCCACCTTATTCTTTTTTGGTGGGTTTTTGGCATCTAGCTCTTCCACCACTTGGTCATCTAAGACGATATCTTCAGAGACCTTTTCTTTCCCTTTATCTTTCCTGTTTGAGGGTCCGAGGTTCTTTTCGGGCAGTGTGCGATTACGTAGCCGGATATTTTCGCAAACCTTCGGTTCTTCTTCTGTTCTCGAAGCGGACTCTTTAAAGAGAGGGGCAAGTTCTAGCTCTTCATCAGAATCACTCCCGAATGTAGGCACTTGTGATCCACCGGTGTTAACCATGCAACAATCGCCAGCAGTTCTTTTAAGCCCTTCGGTCGTATTTCTTTGCTCCCGACGAGTTTTGCGTTTCTCTCGCTTGAAGTGTTGTCGATGAGCAACATATCCTTGCCACCATCTATCGAAAGCTTTGCACTCTTGGGTGGGGTGCGAAACCTTCTGATGATATAAGCAATAGGACGGGTGCATTTCTATTTCATTGGTGATGCTTCCTTTAGAGGATGGTAGCTTCATACCCATTGATATGGCCTTAGCAAACTTTTTCCTCATCTTGAATTGGCTTTTGTCGGTAGCGGAGGTGTTCAGCTCCAACGGGATCGTCTCAGCTCCTTCATCAAGTCGCTGGCATTTGGCCCTTTCAAATATAGCCGCCTCGCGCTCCCGATCAGCTTTACTTTTCAACCGATCTTCATTAAGGAGTGCGTCAATTACTTCATCTGATGGCCCCAGAACTTTTGGTTCAGGATCTGCCCCCAGCTTTTCGGTGCAAGGAGTCTCCTCATCATTCGTGATCGAATGGGAAATCATATGACAGCTCGCCACATATTCCTCGGATTCATCTGATGAACTTTCTCCCTCATCCTCTTCTTGAAAAACGTGATTGAGGAACTCTTGGAGCGTAATGGGAGTCCGTGCCTTTTAGTTGTATTCATCCAGCGCGTCAATTTGCTTTTGTAAGTCCGTGCGTTTGCCGCCAGGCTTCACGGGCTTCTTAGATTTCTTCTTCTTCTTTTTCGAAGATTTTGACGGCTGGCTGCAAGTGCTTGAACCGCCACCATCGGTCTTTGGATTTGGACGTGGCTTCAACATCCTTTCAATGACCTGTGGTTCCAACGGGTTCTTCCACTTGATTGCTGGACACGTCTGAAGATCGTTTAGCATCCTCTTTGTCTTGGTTGATAATACAACCTCCCAAGGAGCTTCTTCAATGACGGAGCATGTTGCCCCCGGCGTATTCGTCCACTTAGAGGTGTGGGGCTGCGGGGGATTCACCTTCCATTTGTCAGATAACGCGAACTTGCCCTGTCGGTACTGGTTTTCAAGCCAATTCTTGAAAACGTAGCAATCTTCGATCGGATGGCCTAGTACTCGATGATAAGGACAGTAGTTGGGCTCGTTGACGTCACTTGGTTGCAACGGACGTTTTGGATCCGGCAGATTTATGAGTCTATTGCGCAACGCCAGCTCCAATAACCTCCTCGTTTTATCGCGGGGAAAGGAATAAGGACGTCCCATCCTATCCTCAAGGGGCACGTACGGTCGCATATTATTTTGACGAGCAACTGGCTTCGAGTCGCTCGGTTGTTGTTGAGCATTAGCGACGACGATCGCTTTTCCCTTCCCTTTGTCATTTCGGGAATCTGGCCTTGGAAGAGGGGGTTTATGGCCCATTTGATCCATTTGCGCTAGTTTGTCAATCAAGGCCTGGAAGGTAGTCGGCTTGAAAAACATCATAAACTGCGAGATGGTTGCTTGTGGATCGAGGGTTCCCACAAACATGCCCACCGCGGGAGCTTCTTCAATGCGCTGCTCACACTTCGACCATAAGTTCCGCCATCATATAGTGTACTGAACCCACGTCTCGCCGGGTTTTACCCTGGCGTTAATCAGTGCTGTCATCGGGGTACGTTCACTGGCGCTTGCAAAACGCTGAGTAAACAACAGCTCCATCTCCGCGAAGGTTTTAATAGAGTCGTTCGGGAGCTCAGAGTACCATTCGAACGCCGTATCCGATAAGCTTCCAACAAACTGGCGAAGCAACAGCTTGTCGTCACCGCCGGTGTTGCCGCAGAGTGCCCTGAACAGGGCAACATGCTGATGAGGATTGCCCGTCCCCTTGTAGACATGGAACTTGGGAATCGTATAACGTGGCGGGTACTTGATTTGATCGTACCAACTTGGATATGGCCGCCCCATTTTTATGACCTGACCGGCCGCTTCGGTCGCATGATGAACCCGTATTTGTTGGGCTATGTACTCATCCAAATCAGCTTTAGAGATTGTATCTTCTTTAGCCATGGACAGAGCTGGTGGAGGATTCGACGTCTCTCCCCTATCGTCTTCAAGGATGATCGGGGGATTTTCAGCAGGTGGATCTTGTTGAATCATCATACCCACCATATCCTGGAACAGGAGGGCCATTTTCTTTATGTTGGCTGCCTGCTCCGCAGCTTCTTTATCCTTCTTCTCCAGTACGCGACGAAGGAATTCAGCGTCCGTTTCTTGTTCTTGACGCTCGTCCGAGGGCGTTTCAGGGGTTTCTTTTGGCCCTGTAAGTGCGGCCATAGCGTTCATCATCTCTTGGAGCTTCTGCTGCTGCTCCTGAGCCTTGGTCACTGACCTCGTGTGCGGTCTATGACCTGTTGATATGCGGCTATCCTCCTTTCCCGATGCCACATAAACTGTATGAACTATCATGCCCCCTGACTTAGGGCGTTTGGGTTCGCCATTTTTAACTTTTGCCGCTGACGCGGGAGTTTTCTCTGGCCTCCTTCTTTTGTGGGCCGTTGAGGTTGAAGGAACCGTTGAAGTGGGCATCCTAGCAGCTGCTGTCCCCCGTTGTTTAATGGGACGGCCTTGTCTTTTTCCACCTTCGCCTTTTTCTGGTGACGAGAGTGACCTGGGTCAATCACGGAGTCTTGAACCCTCCGCCAAACTTTATAAATTCTTGAGGACAGCCGTTGAGGGGGTTGTTCTTGCTTCGTTTCT
Organism: Agapanthus africanus; assembly: GCA_030015575.1. Classification (NCBI taxonomy): domain Eukaryota; kingdom Viridiplantae; phylum Streptophyta; class Magnoliopsida; order Asparagales; family Amaryllidaceae; genus Agapanthus; species Agapanthus africanus. The sequence continues at coordinate 51,042,611 of CM057350.1, read as the reverse complement.
GGAACTCTCCCCGCAGGTAAAGGAGATCTTTTCAAGGTAGCGGTTGGAGAGTTCTTACGCACCCTCCTCAGCAGTTCAAAGCTGTTCCTAATTGGAATAGCAGCATTGACTTCCACCACTGGAGCCGGTGGAGTTAGCCCTGAGGGAGAGTTGCCCCCTGCCTTCCTCACTCGTTGCCAATGGCGACGTCGAGCATGACGAGCCGTTGGGACTGGCTCGGAGATTGAAACATCTTATTTTTGCCCCCTGTCTGAATGAGGCGCCGCCGGTGTTAACCTCTTAAAGACTGAGGTTGTCTCTTGAGGGGTGATATTTAACCTGTCGAAGACAGATCCTCGGGCAGGGGCAGGAGCAGGAATCGTCAGTCTTGAAAAGACTGACTCTTTGACAGGGGAAGCCGCCTTGACGACTTCTGGAGCAGCCGTTATTGCTTTCCTTGGGACAACCAAATTAGAGTTCTGATTTAGCCTGGTGAAAACAGAGGCTGTCGGTTTGGTAATGGGCGACCCATTGACAGGGGTCGTCGTAGCAGTGAGCCGGTCGAAGACCGACTTCTTGTTCACTTCCGGTGCAGGTATTGGCTCAGAGAAGCTTGTAGGTGGGATCATGGTCCTGAAGAACAGGCCAGTGGCGGCTTGGGTTACCTGGTCTACCGGCAGAGCGAGGAAGGAAGCCGCTTGGGGCCCATATGCTACACCTCCTGGTGAGGTGGAGCGTCCGTTGCAGTGGCATTTCGAGCAGTTGGTGCAGTTAAATGCCATTGAATCTTGAGTTCTGCGCCAGGCAAAAGACCAAATCTTAGTAACTTGAAATCCAAAGGCAACCATTTAACAAACCGCGATTGGTTCGCGAAGACGACACACGAAGTGTGGAGTGGAAAGAGAAAAAGGTCCCACCGGGCGTGCCAGAATCTGTTCCCCTCCGAAGGACGGCGCACAGGACCGCGATGTCCTGACGCTGAGATTCGGGACAGATGCTATTTGGTTTTATCCGCCCACCTCTCCGAAGATACCAAGTTGATTTATGGCACCGTGTATCGGAGGTTTGGACGGATGCAGCCGATGTAGCAGACTTCGTCAGATTCCCCCTCGCTTGAGGGGTTTTTGATTGTGGGGACGCTCTTCCCTGCAGGCACAAGCCCCTGCAGTTAATTACGCTACCGCATCACGGTAACCACTTTCTCCTTTTCCAGAATTTCACTTCGTGTCGTGTGTGTTTGTTTTGTTTGTGGTTGCCCGTGGATTGTATACGGAGACTGAGTAATGCCGTCGCCCGTAGGACGTGGATTAGTCCAAATCCGTATTTACTTAGATTTGGGTTTGGTGTTTTTAGTTTAAGGATACGTTAGCCGCATTTGAGACTAAGATCAACTTAAACGTTCGTTAAGGATACGTTAATCTAATTTGAGACTAAGATCAACTTAACGGGATCGTCTAGATCCATTTCCAGTTTAAGGACGTAGTGGTCCATTTAATATATGGCCGTCGGGACCCGTCACCTCTCTGAAGACGTTGAAGGATTACAACGACATGTGTCAGAGGAGTTCGGAGATGTACCCTCGAACCAGATGTAAATTGATTTAAGAGAGCAATCTTGCTTAGTCAATTTAATTTAAGGACTTACGGCCAGAATTGGGGTAAGTCCAGTTGAAAATGTTCAACATTTTATTTATTTTTGGCCTGTTAGGCCTTTACTGGGGCTCTGCTCCTGTTTAATAATGCATAGCATTATTTATTTTGTCAGGGCTGTGCCCATTTATATATGATGCAGAGCATCAGTCTTGCTTGGACTCTGCCCTGTTTATTGCATTTTCAATTTTTGTTTGGGCTCTGCCCCTTTTCATTGTATTGCAATTTAATTCGGCCTACTAGGCCCCTCTGATTTGGGCCTGTCCCTTCAGTAAAATAAATGCATTGCATTATTCAGGCGCTTTGCGCCAGTCAAAGAGCGCAAGCGCTTATGGTGAGGACACGTGTCATGCTCTGGTGAGCGCAAGCGCACCAGCGCAGTGCGCTGCGCTCGTGCGCTGCGCTGTTGCGCTGTTGACACGTGGCGCGCTCTAGTGAGTTGCGCCAATTCCAGAGATCGAAGCCCTATTTTAAGAACGCATAGCGCAAATTATTCTGTAGCTGACACGTGGCGCTCTCTCAAAAGTGCAACAGCGCAGTTTGGAAGTGCAAAGCATTAAGAATCTTTTAGATTCAAGAACAGAAGTGCAAAGCACTATTTTTATTTTTGTTGTTTCCTTATTTTTGAAGAACCAGTGGTTCATAAGAAGTGCAAAGCACTGTTGTTATGTGAAGAACATTGATCTAGTTTTTAGATCAATGATTTATTAAAGAGATTTCTTTTCTCTCGTGAAGGTTTTTACCTTTTTCTTTGAAATTTTCTCAGAATTCTCTCTCTGTTTGAAGCTCTTGACTTTTTTCAAGAAAATGTTCATGCTTTGAATTGAGGCCTAGGGTCCTTTTTATAGTGCCCATAAATTAGTTAAATTTGTTAAAGAGATCTTTTTCTGAGTGATTTGGGGAATTTTCCCCACCGTTGGATCTTTGATCCAAGAGCTTCTGCTTTGCAGAAGAAAATCTTCTTGTTTTAACAAGAACAGAAAAGATTTCTTAGAATTTTAATTCTGTTTGGCACAGATGCCCCAGCGCGTAACACGTGTCGCGCAGCGCACAGCGCAGCGCAACTGAGCTAGCGCATCTGCGCTGACACGTGTCGCGCAGCGCACAGCGCAGCGCAACTGCGCTAGCGCATCTGCGCTGACACGTGTCGCGCAGCGCAGCGCCTGCGCAACTGAAGCGTTGCTTCCTTTAATAGAGCTTTGCTCTGATTGGGCACGCCTTCTTGGGCGCTGCGCTGACGTATCAGCGCCTGACATGTGGCGCGTTGTGCCCGAGATTTGAAGCGTTGCTTCAAAATTTTGAATTTCAACAGAGCTTTGCTCTGATTAGGCGAAACAATGCCATAAGCCGTAGAATGAGCAGAAAGCTATCACCACTATTCCGGACTTTGGGAGCGATACCGAGGAGGAGGAAGAGATAGTATATTCAGGACCGCCCCAATGCAACAAGCCGGGACCACCTAACCCTAATCTGGTTTTTGGCAGTGACTCTGAAGACGAAGTCAACGCGGTGTTCTCAGTCCGTCCATCAATGCAGGCCCTTGCTGGAGATGATCAGAGTTTGCAAATCGCCATGGTTCCGTGGCAGCACTACAGAGAGCTCGATGCGCTTGAGACATATAGCGTGCAGGAGCTGCAGACATTCTACGTCCCTTCCAGGCGAAGAGGTAAAAAGGCGATCCTATTCTATCGATCCACGGAAACTAAAGTCGAAAGAGAAGTCTGGCATGGTGCCGATTTTGCGTTCGACAGGCTCCAACCTATCCATCTGCCTAGGTACTACGCAGAGTGATTGAAGAGGTTATTAAGATGCCAAGGCGTACCTTTCAAACAGACTACGCGACAGGCCCAATTCTACAACAGGATCTGGAACGTTCCCGAAACTCAGCGAAAGTTGCCCAACGGAAAAATGGAAACGATTGGGCTTGGATATGTCCAGTCCAAGAAACGGGAGCAGTTCCCCGAAACTGGATATGAAGAAGAGGATTCTCTTTTAAAAGACTCTGATGCTGAACCAGAACGCGGTCCTGCCTTAAAAATGCTGAGTTCGCTGTTTGAAGAACATATGGACAAGCTAGTGAGGGAAGTGAGTCAAAGGGTTCGGAACGACCACAGCCGCGAAATGGCCATTTACGAGAAAGCCACAACGCAACGCCTCCTTCAGCAAACTACGAAGGATGACAATGCCCTTCACCGTCAGCCCGCCATGCATTCCCAAGACAAGAAAAAGGCCCAATGCAGAGGCAAAAGTAAGTTGAAGAACGGAAAAATTGTTCGACAGCGGCAAAACGGATCCAAAACGCCACGCGATCAAGAAAAGGTCAGCCGGAATCCGTCTCTAATGAAAAAGATAGGTCGAGCATATTCTTTCCCTCGAAAAAAGACAAGGAGAATCTTCGACCTCGTCCTGAAACATCAAATGATTATGCTCCCGGAGTCCAAGCACCCCGAACAAGCAAACGAGGTCCGTCAGCCGGATTATTGCTCCTATCACCGAACAATAGGTCATCCTCTTGAAGACTGCTTCACTTTCAAAGACTGGGTCGAAGACCAATATCAACTCGGCAGGTTTGCTCTATCCAACAATTGGAGGGTAGCCCCACCGCAAAGGCATGTGCCAAAAGCAACGTATATGGAAAGAGTAGAATTGGATCAACATCGGTCTTGGAAACGATCTCGTACCTGCCATGTGATAACACTGTCATAAGAAGGAGTGCCCAAGAATATGGATGACCTCGCTTGGTGCTTCGAAAATGAGGATAAAGGTGAGTTGATCTCAAAGTTTCCACAGGCACCAAAAGAGTTGGAATATGGAATACATACTACTGCGGAAAACCTAAGGAAAATCGACTTGGGGATGGCAAACGACCCACGACCAACGTTCGTCAGTGAGCTGCTGTCTAAAGAACAGGTGTCTATGCTAAAAGACGTGCTCATGCAGTATAAGGATTGCTTCGTGTGGAACTATTCCGAGATGCCGGGGCTAGATCCAGAAATAACTGTGCATAAATTGGCAATATCTCCGGACGTCAAGCCAGTCAAACAAGCACCAAGAAGAATGCGGCTCGAACTTGAAATGAGCATTAACGCCAAGGTCAAGAAGCTGATCGACTTCGGCTTCATCTAAGAAGTTCAATACCCCGACTGGATTGCTAACACTGTTCCAGTGATGAAGAAAAATAGGACGGTGCGCATCTGCGAAGACTTTCGGGATCTCAACAAAGCCTATCCGAAGGATGATTTCCCCGTACCGGTTACCGAGCTGATGATAGACAACACGTCCACTCACGAAGTCTTCTCATTCATGGACGGATCGTCAAGGTACAATCAAATAAAAATGCATCCCGAAGACCAGAAGCATACCGCTTTTCGGACTCCTCTGGGCATATTCTGCTACAAAGTAATGCCTTTCGGTCTGAAGAACGCCGGCGCTACCTACCAGAGGGCCATGACGAAGATTTTTGATGACCTCATACACGAGATTTTCGAATGTTATATTGACGACCTCATGGTGAAAAGCAAATCGTACTAAGAACATTGGGAGCATCTGAAGATAGTGTTTCAGCGCCTTCGGAAATACAACCTGAAGATGAACTCTCTCAAATGCGTGTTCGGAGTTTCCTCAGACAAATTCCTAAGATTCATCGTACGACATCGGGGCATCGAAATAGACCCGTCAAAGATCAAGGTGATTATGGAAATGCCTCCACCAAGAACTCTCAAGCAACTGCGGTCTCTACAATGAAAGCTCGCATATATCCGACGGTTCATAGCTAACCTCTCCGGCAAATGCCGCCCCTACAATCACCTGATGAAGAAAGGAACCCCGTTCGTTTGGGATCGCAAATGCCAAAGCGCACTGGATGAAATCAAGCAATACTTGCAGAATCCGCCGGTACTGACCGCCCCGGTCAAGGGAAAGCCCATCATCTTGTACACAACCGCCCTTGAAGGTTCCTTAGGCACGCTATGGGCACAGGAGAACTACCAAGGGAAGAGAGCCCTCTACTATTTGAGTCGAGTTCTCCTGGGGGCAGGAAAAAACTACTCCCCTATCGAAAAACACTGCATGGCATTAATCTTCGCGATAACGAAGCTTCGGCATTATGCTTTAGCGCATAAGGTCCATCTTATATCAAAAGTGGACCCTCTCAAATATTTGATGTCAAGAGCTATACTAACGGGACAGATCGCTAAATGGGCCCTACTCTTAATGGAATTCTCGATAACATACCGACCTCTCAAGGCAGTGAAAGGCCAGGCCATCGCCGACTTCTCGCTGAGCATTCGATACCTGCCAATTCGCCCCTAAATTGAGAATTGCCAGACGAGCACGCATTTGACACGATCGACGGGGAGAGAAAAGAGAGTGATACCCGATGGGAACTCTACTTCGATGGGGCATCTTCCATGAAGAAGCGAAAGCACAGCTCCCCCATAATCAAATCTGGGGTAGGCCTCATCTTCGTAACTCCACAAGGAGGGATAATGAGCTTTGCCTTTTCCTTAACAGAGCCGAGGATAAACAATGAAGCAGAATATGAGGCTTTGATAGCAAGTCTTGAGATCGCTGTCAACATGGGAATCGAAAACCTCCTCATATACAGAAATTCCCAGCTGGTCGTTAGCCAAGTAAACGGTGACTATCAGACGTGCAAGCCAGAGTTGGTAAAGTACGGCGAGAGAGTGCAACAATTAATGACTCAAATCCCCTCCTACACCCAAGAAAGAATACCGCGTGCGGAAAACAGCAAGGCGGATGCGTTAGCCAAGCTCGCTAAAGAACTGGCTGAAGAAAATCTCGACGACGTAAGGATCGTTGTGCAAACCCGTCGGGTTCTTGCACCAGCAAAAATATCCCCGAAGTCGTCTGAAGAAAAGGAAGCGACCAAGCAAACAGCCCTGCAAATAGAGGACCAAGGAAGGGTTAAGGATTGGAGAGAAGTCTTTATAGACTACTTCAAATTCCGTCGAACACCTGAAGATACATTCTCAAGGCACCAGCTTATGAAACGAGCTCTGTCCTTCGCCTTCGTCAATGATACTCTATATAAGAGATCGTTCGACTTTCGTTGGCTAAGATGCCTGGGACCAGAAGAAGCAAGGAAAGTCGTCCAAGAAACTCACGATAGACTCTGCGGTTCTCATCAAGCCAGGCCGAAGATGAAGCTGAAGATCAAAAGGATGGGCTACTATTGGCCTACGATGATTCAGGACTGCCTCGAATACGCAAAGAAGTGTCACTCGTGCCAAATTCATGGAGACTTCATCCACCAGTATCCAAACCCGCTACACCCGACAGTGGCTAGCTGGCCGTTTGAAATATGGAGAACCGACATAATCGGCCTATCGAACCGGCGTCATCCAAAGGACATCAGTTCATATTGATGACAACAGATTACTTCTCTAAGTGGGCAGAAGCCATACCGCTAAGAGAAGTGAAGACGGAGAATATTCTCCATTTCTTCAAGACACACGTCATCTATCGATTCGGCACTCTGCGACGGATTATCTCCGATAACCGGCCGGCCTACAGAAGTCACAGAATCAGCCGCTTCGCACAGCAGCATAATATAAACTGGAGATACTCTTCGGTCTATAATCCCCGAGCTAACGGTCTAGCCGAGGCTTTTAACAAGACCTTGACGAAGATCATAAAGAAGACGGTGTTCAAAAATAAAAAGGACTGGCACGAAAGACTGCATGAAGCTCTCTGGGCATATCGGACTACGTTCAAAACGGCCACAAACACAACACCGTACGCGTGGGTATTCGGCACAGAAGCGGTACTCCCCCTCGAGATAGAGTTACCCTCTCTACGAGTGGCGGTTCATTACGAACTAACAGACGAAGAGAACGCCCATCTTCGAGTCGAGGAGCTCGATGCCCTCGATGAAAATCGTCTCATGGCGCAGCAAAACCTAGAAGCTTACAAAGTAAGGATGACGCGCTCATACGAAAGGTTGACTAGGACGATAACATTCCGCCAAGGCGAACTTGTGCTAATTGTGAAAAGACCTATGATCCCTAATCGTACCAAACGGGGGAAATTCAAGCCAAACTACGAAGGCCCGTACATCATAGACAAAGTCTACCAAGGTGGAGCTTACTTGCTCATGGATATGCATGGAAAAAGACCCTTCAGGCTAATAAACTACCGGTTCCTAAAAAAATACTACGCCTGACGACTCACGGCCCAGGTCAACGATATATGACGACGTCTATGTCCGCTCGTTATCTTCCCAAGCCCACACTCTATAAGTAGTATCCAACGATACCCCATCCCAAACACAGAAAACATTGGACCGTAATGTCCTTGAACTAACGGCGGACCGAAACGTCCCTAAACTAACAATGGACCGTAATGTCCTTAAACTAACCGCGAACCGAAACGTTCCTAAACTAACAATGGACCGTAATGTCCTTAAACTAACCGCGGACCAAAATGTCCCTAAACTAACAACGGGCCGAAACTTCCCTAAACTAAAAATAGACCGAAGCATCCCTAAATTAACAATGGACTGTAATGTCCTTAAACTAGCTGTGGACCGAAACGTCCCTAAACTAACAACGGACCAAAACGTCCTAAAACAAGCTACGGACCAAAACGTCCTGAAATAAATCATGGGATACAACCCGAGCTTCAGTAACTATGACTTCTTGGCCGACAAAATATAGCGGGCCCATTGCAAATACCCAGCTGGATGACAAGGGATTAGGCCTATCATATACGGCTGTCCCCAAGGATGTGACTCACCCTGGCATATACGCCGTCCTAGAGTATCCAAAGCCGCCGCCGGCTGTACGGGTATTGCAGCCATAGAAGGCTGAACGAGACCCTCTGAAGTCCAATTGACCTCCTCACGGCATAGTTTATCGGGGGTGCATCTGCATAAGGGATCGCCGAAATAGGCTCCGAAGGTGTCGCGCAAGAAAAGCTCCGTCGACCTTTGATGATTTGACTGTACCATCTACCCCATAGATGAAAATTCTTTCACTCCGGGTCATGATCTTTGATCAACGCGAAGACTTCCCTATCCACAGACGCTTTGGAGAATCCGCCTTCCGAACGGACAAACGGGAAGAAATGTCGAAAGACATAATACCTGCGCGAAAAAGAACAAAAAAAATTTAGCCATCAATGCTACAGTTTAAGTTCTGTCACTAGGTATTTTAAATTCGTACCGCACTGTAATACTGTGGAAAGGGACCAAAGGGGACCCACACAATCTAGATGACAGTTCATCATTAATAAAACAGTCTCATCAAAGATGAGACTGTCATTAAATGAGGAAATCCTCAAAAGATTCTCATTTAATGAAGGCCCCTCGAGCCAAGTAGTAAATCTCCCATTGAGAGCAGCGCTCTACAACAGAGTGACATCTGTCAGCTCTGATGATGAAAGAAATAAAAATTCCTCAAGAAAAATTCTGAAGAGCCATGCTCTGTAAAAATGATGGAATAACCCATCAGAAAACTTAAAGTAAAGCTTTTAATGAATTAAAAATTCCGAGATCTTCAAGATCTGTGAACTCTAAGAGTTCTTCATGGACAATGTTCCAGTTCATAGGTTAAAATCACCCTAAAAAAGATTATCTCTTGAAGATCTCTGATCTAAAAGATGAGCATGGCTCTGGATAAAAAACCCTAAAGTGTTTAGATCTATGATCTAAAGATGCGCATGGCTCTGTTAATGGGTAAAACCCTAAAAATATATTTTTTAGATCTATGATCTAAGGAGAGCAAAGCTCTGTTCAAAAGTTCAATTCTTACCTAAGTTGGGCAGAGTTTTGACTCTTAAGAAATTTCTTAAGGGAAAGAGCTTGGCTCTGAGGGAGAATTAATTCTCAGAAAACAAGAAAGAAGATGAACAGAGATCATCTCAAGGGCCAAAGGCGCTATTTATAGACACTGAGAGGCGTTTCAACTTCCAAAGGGCGCAGATGCTGCCACCGCTGCACTCACGTATGAGCCACGTAAGCGCAACAGTGGGGGGCATTTGTTTCTCCCAATCAGAGCAAAGCTCTGTTCAAATTTCAAAATTTGAAATGAAGCAGCGCTTCATAGCAGCGCCAGCGCTGAGAGTCAAAGACTCTGAGGCAGCGCTCACGTGCAAAGCACATGAGCGCTAGCGCCATGTGCGCTGCACTCTAAGCAGTGCACCATGTGCAAAGCACGTGAGCGCTAGCGCTAAGAGCACTGTACTATAAGCAGCGCACCACATGCAAAGCACGTGAGCGCTAGCACTAAGAGCGCTGCACTCTAAGCAGCGCACCACATGCAAAGCACGTGAGCGCTAGCGATAGAATAAAATGTTCTCGGCCCTTGGATCAAAGATCCAACGAGCATGATTAAAAATCATTAATTGACCAGAATAAAATTCTGTTGAGGAAATATTCCTTAGAATCTTTCCAAACAGGAAAGATTGTGCTCTGAAAATCAGAGCACCGCTGGATCAATGATCCAATGGTGATTAAAAATCACCAAAATACAGAATAAATTCTGTATGGGGAAAATTTCCCAATCATGTTAAAAATAAGAAGATTGCCTTCTGTAAATCAGAAGCCCTTGGATCAAAGATCCAACGGGGGAAACATCCCCAAATCAATTAGAGAAAAGATCTCCTTAACTGATTCAAAAAATCAGCCTTCACTATATAAAGGACCCAAGACTTTAAGTCTTGCATAGAGAAACCTCCCCATAAGCTTTTAAATCAAAAGAGAAAAAGAGAGAGGAACCCTCCCACAAGCTTTGAGAAATTTCAAAGAAAAGAGCAAGCTCTGAGAAGAAGAACTTTTCTTCAAGGTAAAAACAGAGAGATAAAAATCATCTCATCAGAAAAAGAGCTTAGTTCTTATGCTAGATCATAGATTTATAAGACCGAGGTCTTTCAAAAAAGAGATCATAGCATCTCATCATAAAAAGTGAGGGGGAAGAACTTAATTCTCTTCAGATCATAAATCTATAAAATAAAGACGAAGTATTTCACAAAAACAGAAGAAATTGTAAAATCTTTTATTAAAATAAGAACTTAGTTCTTAGATCTATGAGACAAAGTCTCCTATGAACGAGAATTTAATTCTCAGAGCGCAGAACTGATCAAAGTTGCCTAAAGAGAGCCTTAGCACTCCAATTAAAAGCGCCTTAGCGCTCCAAACTGGCGCACAGCGCCGCAGTGCACCAATTTAAAGAAGAGATTCAGCGCTCCAAGTCTGGCGCACAACGCCGCAGAGCCCTAGCGCTCCAATTTAAAGAAGCGCCTTAGCGCTCCAAGTCTGGTGCACAGCGCCACAGTGCTCTTAGCACTCCAATTTAAAGAAGCACCTCAGCGCTTCAAGTCTGGCGCTCAGCGCCCAGCGCTCCAAGCACTATTTTAAAGGAAGCGTCCAGCACTCCAAGGTTGGCGCTCAGCGCCAAGCGCACCACGTTCTCCTCACGTGTGCGCTATTTTATAAAGAGCGCTCTGCACTCATTGACTGGTGCTCAGCGCCAAGCGCGCCATGTGCTCCTCTTTAAATAAAGCCCTAGAGCCATAATGAGTGCTCAGTAATCAATAAAAGACAAAAATGTTGTCAGAACCCAAACCAATGCTCAGCATTGTTAAATGAAAAAGGACCGAGCCTAATTAAATGTCCAACATTTTAACCGAATGTGCCGAGCCCAAGTTGGCCGCAGATCCCTAATTGAGCTCATATACTCATAAATCTTTGATCTTAGTCCTAACTCCCAACCGACATTGGTTCAAGGGTACATCTCTTCATACCTCTGATATATGTCGTTGTAATTCTTCAACATCTTCAGCGAGATGGAGAGTCCCAATAACCAATAACTTTTGCTGCATCCCCTGACGGTTGAACCAAAACCACACAGACTATGACGTCTCTAAACTAGACTATGATGTCCTTAAACTTTACGGACTATGGGGTCCTTAAACTCATAGACTATGATGTCCTTAAAATTTATGGACTGTGGGGTCCTTAAACTCATAGACTATGATGTCTTTAAACTTTACAGAATATGACGACTTTAAACTGTCACGGACTATGATGTCCTTAAACTTATGGACCGCAATATCCCTAAACTAAAAAATAGAGTCCAAATGCTCTTTTGTTGGATCTAAATGATCCTGTTAAGTAGATCTTAGTCTAAAATTAGACTAACGTATTCTTAACAAACGTTTAAGTTTATCTTAGTCTCAAATGAGATTAACGATCCTTAAACCCAATCCAAAACCAAATCTAAGAAAATACGGATTTTGACTAATCTACGCTCTACGGGCGACAACATAAATTAGTCTTCGTATACAATCCACGGGCAACCAAAAACAAAACAAACATACACGACACGAAGTGACCATCTGGAGAAGGAGAAAGTGGTTACCGCAATGCGGTAGCGTAATTAACTGCAGGGGCTTGCGCCTGCAGGGAAGAGCGTCCCCACAATCAAAAAACCCCTCACAATGAAGGGGAATCTGACGAAGTCTGCTACATCGGCCGCATCCGTATAAACCTTTAATACATGGTGCCATAAATCAACTTGGCATCTTCGGAGAGATGGACGGATAAAACCAAATAGCATCTGCCCCCAAATTCAGGCAAGACGAACCTACGCGGTTCTGTCTCTGTTTTCGGCGGCGAACACCAGCGAACGCACCCCGATCACGGAATTGATCAACGCCAAAGAGAAGCCGAGAGAGACATGGGTGCAGTATGCAATCCGGTGGCAAAACCTATGGTCGAGATGCGAACAACGCATAGAAGAAGCTCCTGCCGTGGGCATGTTCATGTGGACCCTTGACCCTCAGTCGACTATCTCCCAATTCATGATGTTCTTCAAGCCGGCCACTTTCCAGGCCTTGATTGACAAGCTGGCCAAAATGGACCAGATGGGCTATAGGCCTTTCCCTTCAAAGTCAGAGCCGCGGAATGAAAAGGGAAAAGGGAAAGCGACCTTCTTCGCCAACGCTCGGCAACGGCCAAGTAACCCGAGACCGGTTGTTCGTCAAAGCAACAAGCCGCGATCCCTCGATGAGAAGTTAAGGCGTCCTTACTCATTTCCCCAGGATAAAACAAGGAGACTTTTCAAACTGGCAGTGTGCAACGGGCTCATCACTCTGCCGGATCCAAGACATCCGTCGCAACCTGGTGACGTTAACCATCCTAACTATTGTCCCTACCACAGAGTAATGGGTCACTCACTCGAAGATTGCTACGTCTTCAAAAACTGGGTTGAAGACCAATACCAGCAAGGCAAATTCGCGTTGTCTGAAAACTGGAAGGTGAACCCGCCACAACCACATGCTCCGAAAAAGTTGGACATGCCAGGGGCATCGTGCTCATTCATAGAAGAAGCTTCATGGGAAGTTGTTCTTTCGGAAAAAACTAAAAGAATGCTGAAAGATCTTTAAACATGTCCGGCGATCAGGTGGAAAAGACCGCTAGAGCCGGAGATCATCGAGGGGATGCTGAAACCAAGCCCAACATCGGGAGTTAATAGTGACAGGCAAAACACCCAGGCCTAGTCATCAAAGTCTTCGAAGAAAAAGAAGAAGACCAAAAAGCCCGCGCAGTCTGACGACAAGCGCACGGATCTGCAAAAGCATATTGACGCGCTGGAGGAATACAACCAGAAGGCGCGAACCCCAGTTACGCTTCAAGAGTTTCTCAATCATATCCTTGAAAATGATGAGGGAGATGACTCGTCAGAGGAACCCGAAGATTATGTGGCAAGTTGCCACATGATCTCTCATCCGTCGCTAAATAACAAAGAAGCTCACTCGGCGCTAGAGGATAACATAGAGGAGATGGGGGGCAGGAGCAGTGCCGAAATCCTTGGATTATGTAACAATGTCTATCAAGGGGAAACCTACTTGTTCATAGAGTATTCGGCGAAACTTCGCCTCAAAGCCACTATGGACCGAAAAGTCCGTAAACTAGAAATTCGCCTCAAATATGGCAATGACGGACCGAAACGTCCTTAAACTAACAATGGACCGTTATGTCCTTAAACTAGCTACGGACCGTAATGTCCTTAAACTAACAATGGACCGTGATGTCCTTAAACTAACGACGGACCGAAACGTCTTTAAACTACTACAAACCGCAGCATCCCTAAGCTAACGCGGCAAAAAACAAAAACAGTACATCCATAAGCGAAATGGGCATGGATGAGAACCCGAAAGGGCTCCGTGAGTAAAAACAGCAGGGCTACCGGTGAGTTTGTGAAAACCCGAAAGGGCGCAATCTCGTTAAAAGACACTTGCAAAGCCCTCTCGACCTTATAAGGAGAAAAAAACTGCATGAGATCCTTACGACTCACAAGAGAACAACACACTTAGGGATCCCTACGATTCTTAAGGAGAAATTACACTTACGAGATCCTCACGACTCGTAAGGATATTTTTCCCTATGAGACCCCCCACGGATCATAGGATTCAAAAGCCTTAAGCTAAAGGGATCTGAACCTGTTCTTAAGCAGTCATACACCTCAATTTGCCCTACAAGCGGTTCAATATTGACCCTTGTATACAATATACGGACACGAATAAACATTTCCCCGGCAGAGTCTCACCAGCAAGAAGGGATATCCTCATGAGGAGAAAAACGCTTATAAGTCCTCTCGATTTATAAAGAGAAAACACTCGTATAAGATCCTTACGACTTATAAGGGAACATACACTTAGGAATCCTCACGATTCTTAAGGAGAAAACACGCCTGCGAGATCCTCACAACTCGTAGGGAGAAATACCTTTATGAGACCTTTACGTCTCATGAAGTCAAAAGCCTTAGTCAACAGGATCTTAACCATGTTTGCTAAGCCACCTTTTTTCGAACCGAAAAGGCAAATGATGATTCGCTCCTGGCAATATCCCAGTTGTAGCGATGCTGATGCCTAAATCGGTAGCAGACCCTAAGTCTCTTACTCGCAACATAAAGCCAGCGAGCCATAAATGCATATGAAATAGCCGAAATGATAGGGCAATTTGCAACAAAATCAGCAAGTAAAATATATGAATACGAAAACAGCTGAAATGATTGGGCAACTCGCAATAAAAAACAGCGAGTAAAAAAATACATAGCCGAAATGATTAGGCACCGCAAAAAATAGCCGAAATGATTGGGCAATCGCGAACTTCGTGATATAAAAGCTGAAATGATAGAGCATCGCGGAAAGAAAAACAAAAAATGATGATGAAACCTTTGCCCTGCAGGTGAGATCACACAGACCCCGGTATACAATCTATGGGCATAAACGAAAAGGGAACCACATGTCTCAATAAACTATGTCAAAGGGAAAGTCAGATCTCGACAGCAACATCTGCATCCCAGAAGACCGACAACGGCTTTCCTTTTCATTCCAGCAGGATGCGGAAGCGACACTACCAATCGGAGCCACGACAAAGTCCCCTAGTTCCAAATCTTGACGGTTCACAGACAACCTAGAGACTACCTCGAAGCCATGGCAAAGTCCCTAGTTCCACGTCTCGACGGCTACATCTACAGCCTGGAGATCAACCAACAGCGTCCTTCTTTCTTCCAGCAGGATACAGGCGCGACATCAACAAACGGAGCCATGGCAAAGTCCCCTAGTTCCAAATCTCGACGGTTCACAGACAACCTAGAGACAACCTCGGAGCCATGGCAAAGTCCCCTAGTTCCAAACCTCGACGGTTCACAGATAACCCAGAGACAACCTCGACATTCGACGCAATATTGCAGATACAATGTCAACCAATGAAGCTAAGGAAAATCCCCCGCTTCAGGGTCTTGACAGCAACTCAAATGAGACCTAAAAAGACTATCGGAGATCATCCCACACCAGCGCAGAGTGGTCATGACTCATCGGGGCTCCCAAACTGAGCCTAACCTCAAGTAAAAAGCGACATGGAATACCCTAATGCTTGCTCTTTCGACGGTAATATTACCTGGAAGATTACTTGAAGACGTCTTGTCCAGCCCCCGAAAGGATCAGAGACACGACAGTCGTAGGGCTACCCGAACAACAAGATTGCATATCGGGGAATATATCGGCCAACGAGACGGTGCGATGGGTAAAAAACCCTAGTACCACAGACCCTAACAGACTTCTATTAGCAGGAGTTAACTGTGGCGTTAGGAAACCCTTGCGAGAACTTCTCGATTCGTCTCGACTCGTGAGGAAATTAGTGTCCTTGCGAGAACTTCTTGATTCATCTCGACTCGTAGGGCAAAGCCTTAGGCAATTGGGATAAGGACCTGTTTCCTAAGCACTGGGGCCCTGCAAGTCGGTCCAATATGGACTATTGCATACTATTCATGGACCACGCTCTCCAAAGTCGAATCTCGACAAGGAGGGAAACAACCACTTACGAGTCCTCTCGACTAGTAAGCGGGAAAATTCTCTTGTGAGATCCTTACGACTCTCAAGAGAAAGCACACTTAGGAATCCTCACGATTCCTAAGGAGAAAATACACTTACGAGATCCTCTCGACTCGTAGGGAGAAAAATCTTTATGAGACCCTCAAGGCTCATAAAGTTGAAAAGTCTTAGGTGGCAGATCATAACCCTGTCTCCTAAGCCATCACTACCCTACAAAGAGTTCAAGACGAACTGTTACTTATTATCTACAAGCCACACTTGCCAAAATTACATGCCATAGAAATCGAGGTGCTACTCAAGAGTACGTAAACTGCTTTGCACCAAGTCAAAACAAAAAGGCATAACCCATGGACGTCAATCACACATTATGCAAGGCAATAAGGAGAACATTTGACTTGCATCCAATTGAGCGTCCGAAGCGTACCCACTCATATATGTGCGAAAAGAATAAAATAAACGCATGGAAAGGAAAAATTTGTTATTCATACCTCAGAAAGTTCTTACATTGATGAAAACAGTAAACAAAAGCATCATTAAAATTTTTATAATGGCAAAACATTGAATCCGGGACACGGATTAAGAAATTCGAAAGTGGGGCCGTCTAAAATGTTTCTGGCCTCTCTGACCATTCTCGTGTGCATCCTCTCATGATCGTAAGCGTCAGGATCCTCGCTGATGTCCTCCGCCCTCTGATAAGCAGCAATTATCGTTGTCTATTGGAAAGTTTGATGCAAAATATCAACGAGATTATCTCGCCGCTTCTTCGAGATCAGGCCCGTCAGATACACTGAGTGCACCTTATCTTCAGCTTCATCCAGTGCATTAAGCGACATGGCTTCGTAAAATCCAGGAAGTGCTCCCCAAATTGCTCTCAATATAATCTTCAAGAGAGCGGAGCGATGAGGAAGTAGTCGACCGTTGTGTGCATTGAAACAATTCATAATTTCAGCGCATTGGGCGTTTGTAAGCTCCTGGTTTTGACAACGGCCTTATGCGCGAATGTCCTCATAAGAAACGATTTTGCCAAGACGGTACAGATGAGCGGCCATAGCGCCTGAAAAGGAAAATCAGTGAGAGTTAGTGGACAGACTGATCAAGAAAACGCTTATTGAAACAGACACGGGGATTTAAACAACTCTTGATATCCGCATGGAGAAAACAAGCGCTGATTAAGACACCCAACAAATTCAAATTTGTGCAATTAAGGAAGGAAGCCTAAAAGGATTCTCATTTAATGAGAGGCCCCTCGGGCCAAGGAGTAAAACTCCCTTGAGAGCGGCGCTCTGCAACAGAGTGACATCTGTCAACTCTAATCATGAGAGGAATAAAATTCCTTAAAAATTTTAAAAGAGCTATGCTTTGTGAAGAAGATGGAACCATCCATCAAAACCCTAAAAAATAAAAAAAATAAAAAAGCAAAGCTTTTGCAGAGTAAAAACTTCAAGATCTTCAAGATCTGTGAACAAACTCTAAGAGTTCTTCATGGAAGATGACAGTGTTCAAAGTCATGGGTAAAATCAACCTAAAAAAGATTATTATGTTGAAGATCTATGATCTAAAGAAGAGCAAGGCTCTATTGATAGGTAAAACCCTAAAATATATTTTTAAGATCTGTGATCTGAGAAGAGCAAAGCTCTATTAATAAGGTCAATTCTTACCAAATTTGGGCAGAGTTTTGACTCTGATAAATTTCTTAACGCAGAGAGCTGGGCTCTGAAAGAGAATTAAATTCTTAAGAAACAAAAACAAATCAAGAAGATGAACAGAGGTCATCTCAAAGGGGCCAAAACGCCATATTTATAGGGGCTGGAAGTCAATCCGAGTTCCAAGACAATCCAACGGTGGAGAGGCTGCCGCCGCTGCACTCACGTGTAAACCACGTGAGCTCAACGGTGGGGGGCATTTGTTTTCCCTAATCAGAGCAAAACTATGTTCAAATTTTGAAGCAGCGCTTCATAAAAGCGCTGGCGCCAAGAGCGCCAGCACTAAGAGCCAAAGACTCTGAGGCAGCGCTCACGTGCAAAGCACGAGAGCGCTCGCGCCAAGAGCGCCAGCGCTAAGAGTAGAAGACTCTAAGGCAGCGCTCACATGCAAAGCACGAGAGCGCTTGCGCCAAGTGCGCCAGCGCTAAAGTCAAAGACTCTGAAGCAGTGCTCATGTGCAAGGCACAAGAGCGCCAAGCGCTAGATCTAAATGTTCTCCACTGTTGGATCAAAAATCCAACGAAGATGATAAATCATCAAATTACCAGAATAAAACTCTGTAAAGGAAATACTCTTCAGAATCTTTCCAAACAAGAAAAATTGTGCTCTGTAAATCAGCGCACCGTTGGATCAAAAATCCAATGGTGATTAAAAATCACCAAGATACAGAACAATCTATGTATGGGAAAATAATTTCCCAATCTTGTTAAGTAACAAGTAAGATGTCTTCTGTAAAACAGAAGCCCTAGGATCAAAGATCCAATGGTGGGAAACACCCCCAAATCAATCAGAGAAAAGGTCTCCTTAACCGACTTAAAAAATCATCCTCCCCTATATAAAGGATTGAAGACTTCAAGTCTTGCATAGAGGAACCCCCTATAAACTTCAGAAAAAGAGAAGAGCAAACTCTGAAAAGAAGAACTTCTTCAAGGTAAATAAAACAGAGAGATCAAAGCATCTCATCAAAAAAAAAAGAAGAACTTAGTTCTTTTTCTAGATCATAGATCTACGAAGACAGAAGTCTTTCATAAAAGAAAAAGAGATCGGAGCATCTCATCATAAAAAGAGAGGGAGAATAACTTAGTTCTCTTTAGATCACAGATCTATAAAACAAAGTTTTTTACAAAAAACAGAAGAGATCGTATCATCTCCTATAAAATAAGAACTTTGTTCTTAGATCCACGAGACAAAGTCTCTTATAAATGAGAACTTAATTCTCAGAGCACAGAATTGATAAAGAGCACTCTGCACCCAAATCTGGCGCTCAGCGCCAAGCGCGCCACGTGCTTCTCACGTGTGCGCTGCTTCATAAGAAGCGCCTTAACGCTCTAGATCTGGCGATCAGCGCCAAGCACGCCGCGTGCTCCTCATGTGTGCTCTATTTCATAAGAAGCGTATCAGCGCTTCAAGTCTGGCGCTCAGCGCCAAGCGCGCCACATACTCCTCACGTGTGTGCTATTTCATAAGAAGCGCATCAGCGCTCCAAGTCTGGCGCTCAGCGCCAAGCGCGCCACGTGCTCCTCACGTGTACGCTATTTCATAAAAAGCGCATTAGCGCTCCAAGTCTAGCGCTCAGCACCAAGCGCACCACGTGCTCCTCACGTGTGCGCTATTTCATAAGAAGCGCATTAGCGCTCCAAGTCTAGCGCTCAGCACCAAGCGCACCACGTGCTCCTCACGTGGGCGCTGAGTGAATACAAAGTGTTCTTTAAAAATAAAGTCCCAGAGCCATAAAGAGTGCTCAACACTCAGTAAGAGACAAAAAAGGAAAGGGTGTCAGAACTTAAATCAATGCTCAGCATTGTTAAATAAAAAAGGGACTGAGCCTAAATAAATGTCCAACATTTTATTCAAAACTGAATGGGCTGAGCCCAAGTTGGCCACAAATCCCTAATTCAGATTAACTGAGCCCATGTGCTCACAATCTTTTAATTGATCTTGGCCCCAAACTTGGCTATAGATTTTCCAACCAGTATTGGTTCAAGGCTACATCTCTTCATTCCTCTAATATATGTCGTTGTAATTCTTCAACGTCTTCAGAGAGAGAGCGGGTCCCGACAACCATACATTCCATGGACTATGACGTCCTTGAACTTTACGGACTGTGGGGTCCATAAACTCATGGACTATGATGTTCTTAAACTTTACGGACTGTGGAGTCCTTAAACTCATGAACTATGATGTCTTTAAACTTTATGGACTGTAAGGTCCTTAAACTTATAGACTATGATGTCTTTAAACATATGGACCGCAATGTTCCTAAACTAAACTCTATAGACTATGACGTCTTTAAACATGGACTATGATGTCCTTAAACTCCATGGACTATGATGTCCTTAAACCCAATGGACCGCAATGTCCCTAAACTAAAACAATATAGCCCAAATGCTCTTTTGTTGGATCTAAATGATCCCAAAACCCTGTCAAGTAGATCTTAGTCTAAAATTAGACTAACGTATCCTTAACAAACGTTTAAGTTGATCTTAATCTCAATGAGATTAACGATCCTTAAACCCAACCCAAACCCAAATCTAAGAAAATACGGATTTGGATTAATCCCCGTCCTACGGGCTACAACATAAATTAGTCCCCGTATACAATCCACGGGTAACCAAAATAAAAACAAACACACACGGCACGAAGTGACCTTCTGGAGCAAGAGAAAGTGGTTATCGCTACGCGGTAACGTAATTAACTGCAGGGGCTTGCGCCTGCAGGGAAGAGCATCCCTACAATAAAAAACTCCTCACAATGAGGGGGAATCTTACAAAGTCTGCTACAACGGCCGCATCCGTCTAAACCTCCGATGCACGGTGCCATAAATCAACTTGGCATCTTCGGAGAGATGGACAGATAAAACTAAATAGCATATGCCCCCAAAATTCAGGCCATACGTCCCAACGTCCCGGTCGTGTCTTTTCGGTAGAGAACAAGAGTCACAAACATGGAATAGGCAAGGCAATGCCAAGGATAAAACCTTACTTACCCACAGTCATGCAAGGAGGGTTTGAGAGATCCTCAGGCTCATCGAGGATCTCGACCTCGTCATCGACTTCCAAAACTGTGGAGCGCATATTAGCATTATTATAAATAATAATAATAAAATGAAAGGGGTCAAAGAACACCAACCTTGCCCGGAAGAAAGAACTATTCTTTGCGGGGGTATCACCTGTGGGGCAGCCATATCAAGCAAACGCTGGAAGGTTTTCTTGGGAGATAGATCCATGATGGAGGCTGCCAATTCCCGCAATTCTAAAGGAAAGAAGGGTTCAGATAATAGAAGGTCCGTTAAAGCTAAATATAGGGTATTACCTTCGATACTTCGACCTCCTTGAACAGGAGGGATGGCAGATTCGGCAGGCTCCACCATACCATCGGGTACATCGCTGGGGATATGGGCCGGTGAGGCAGTTTCCAATTGAGGAACAGCAGTCGCCATCGGGAGCTCCAAGTCAGGACTAAAGGCTCCAACAACCTCCTCTACACCCTTCGGTGCGTCACTAGAGATGTCCATAGGAGCTGAGGTCGGTGAAGTCACCTCTGCTGGAAGAATAGACACTGGAGGAACAGAAGTTAGCCCCGGAAGCTCCACAGCCAGGACGCGACTTGAGCTCAAATTCTCTGTCATTGCTGAAGTCCCTACAAAGTTTTCGCAAAAATAAGGAGATATTAAAAGCGATACAAATTATTTGCTGAAAGAAGAAAAATATGGAAAGCACATATACCGATGCACCAGGATGCTTCTAGTATGGCTTTTTCAAGCCGTCGTTGCTTCCTGAGGAAGTGTGCTCACCGGGGTTCAAATGCAGATTCATGACCACCGGTCTTCAATGCAGCTCATCTTCAGAAGCGGCTGAGATAGGCTACTTGAGGGCTATCTCGTCTTCCTGTCGCAGGGGACCCATATGTACCTTCCGTAGTGACGGAGGATCTTCGTAGAATATTATGGGAGGATAAGATTTCTTCGGGACACCCACGTTCTCAGTTTCGTCTTGTGAGTGCCTTATAGCCTCAGCCAATTGTGCGGCTTTCTCGGCAGACGAACCCGGAAAGAGAAGACCGTCATCCGGCACTTGCATAGATATAGGTTCGTCTTGGGCAACACCCTCAAATTCGAACAAGAGCTCGAGCAGACCGGAAACAGTTTTCTTCTGCCGTTTTGAGCTGGAGCTTACGCTAGATGAAGATCGCTTCCTGCCTCTCGGCGCTTTAGCACGTCATTGGCCGATTTCGCCTCCAGTACCCTTTTTAGGCGGTACTACCGATGATGACACTGGCATTGAGGACGCCACAACTGATGAAACCACTGCCGGCGCCTTATCGAAAGCCTTTGCCTGGGCTCTAGTGCGCATTGGCATACCAACTATGAGAGGAGTCGATTCCGCATCCGCCGCCTCAGGGATAAGTAAGGCACTGTTACCCCTCAATGGAGGGCGAACCACTGTCCGCGGTCGCGGTGGAACGCCCATGGCCTGGGTCGGGGCGGGAGCTCTATATCCGAAGAGTATCCGCTTCTCCTTAGCAATGATGGGGCCAACTCGATGGCGGTACCAACCCGTAAAAGACCCCACACACCTTGGAATATAGTCAGCCTCAGGGATCACGAAACGAGAGCCGGTGTTCAGCCGCATGAAGTGATGGGTGATGTCACGAACAACTCCCAGAGAAGAGCTGGGCTCCACCAAAAATGCCTCGAAGGGAACACCCTGATTATAACCCAATTGCCGGGCAAAACGGTGTGGATTATACCGCATGAAAAGAGCCGTATCATTTCGACGGAACACCAAATAACCCGGCCTAATTGAATATAAGTGCATAATTTCCTTAGGCTTCAAGGATGGTGCTCCCCCTTTCGATAAATCGAATAGCTGTTGAATAGGTCCCGAAGGAGCAGAGAGGACTCGGTCGTTGAATACCATCCCACCTTCGTTAGCATACGGGTTAAGCAACACACGAAGGGCCCCTAGCTAAGTTGGATCAGGAGCAGAAGCATCCACCAGCCTCATGAGCTGCGGGAAGGTGTAAGCATCATAGAAATCCGACCTCTAATGCGCTGCGAACGCCCCCAATACATGCATCTCGATCCACGACGTGAAGATGTGGAGGAAGAAACTCACCACATCTACACCCGGGATCAAAGTATTGGCCACAGTGCTCAGCCCATGGTATAAGTGCGATAACCCTGCTATACCCACGGCCAGTCGTGTCCCTTCAGCCATGCGATGAGCAGGATAGATGACCAAAGCTCTTATGAAGCGACGATGCGTTGGAATGGCAAACCAGCTAAGCCAAAGGCTGATAAAACCAACAAAGAAGGTTCCTCGTCCATGCCGGGAGCCGCAATCGAATCAAAGGACACGGTCGGCAAGATCAGGATGTAAAACTGTGGTAAATCTTCTTCTTTGGCCGGCAGCTTATTCAACCCAAACCCAAAGGGGTCATTAATATTCACAAATTTCGGAGCCTCCTTTGATAAGACATCTTCACGGAGGAAGCAGGCAATGAAACTCTTAAAGGTGACACCCTGTCCCTCTGACTCCACGAATAGCTTCTCGAAAATACCCAGAGTTTTGATTAGACTGGGGTACTTATGATGGACGGCGTTTTCGGTCGTCAAGCCGTCAAGCATAGCAGGCAGGGTCATGAATACATACTCATCGGGAGGCAGCAACTCTTCATAGTGCTCTCCCCTGATCGGCAATCCAGAGATCTCGCGGAACTCTTCCAGCAAAATCGAGACCTCACGATCCCCTAACAAGAAAGTGTTGGTGGGAAGATTCCATTGATTCAGGAAAGCTTTAACACACCAGACATGAGGGGACTGATAATGAAAGAGGGACGCATATACCGCCTGATAAAGCCCGACCTTCTGCAACCGTGCACGATGAGCGGACAGAACGTATCGAGCCCAGAGAAGATAGCCCATTGGGTGGTGAGGGGTAAGCCATATCTTATAAATTTGTCTCCAGGGTTGGGCTTCACCTTGACAAATGCGACGCCCCAAGATGTCTATGGCCGGCAAAGGCTGGTTAGGTATCCCAGTTGTCGACGGCTCAAGCCGGCCTATAGAAGTCCGGTCAGCCGCCTCCACCGCAAAAGCAGTCTTCGGACGCTCCATCGGCAAAATTGGGCGAAGAGGCTCTGTTGGCACTTCGCAAAGAAACCTGTGGCGGCCCCAGATGATATGCCCATACCATGTTCTCCACAAGAGCAAACTGGTGCAGTCCCTTTCGTGGGCCCTGATCATCGTCATAGCCTCCTCTTCCGACAGTGATTGTGGAAAAGCGCGTCTGAGCGGGTATAAGGGAAATAAGGAAGAGAAGCCATTGGTCCTGAAACAAGGGAAAGAAAAACCATTAGTGAATCCTAAATATATATATATATAACAAAAGAAAACGAAAAAGTGTCTGTTTTACAGGACCATTGCCTACAAGACGCATGGACCCCACAAAATCAATATGGCGGCTCGCCAATAATGAGACAGGGCAATCATTATGAGAATCAAAAAGATCCTCATTAAAAAGACATTGGAATTTAAACAAATTCTTGGGAAAACAAGTTCTGTTAAGCACGCAACAAATTCAAATTTGTGCGAATAAGGGTAAAACCCTATGAAAAGATTTTCAAGAACACAAAGGAATAAAATTCCCGAAGGGCCCTCTTGATCTTTCAGAGCTAAGCTCTTTGCCAGAGGAATTAAATTCCTTTTATGTGATGGAATTAAATTCCAGAAACTCATAAAAAAATATATGAGAAACAAAATCCCTTGAATCCTCAAAAATTAGAGGGGAATGCCCGAGGTATGGAGGTTTATTGCTCAAAGATCATATCTTTGGATCCTTAAGCAGATGGATTTCAGAGGAGAGCAAAGCTCTCATAATGGATTTAAAATCCAGAAATTTTTGTTCAAAAAGAAAGGGTTTTTTTTCCTGATGTGCAAGATCTTTACCTAAAAAGGGTTTCTTTTTGACAGAGTTTAACTCTGGAATTACAATGGTAGAGAACTAAGCTCTGAGGAGGAGAATTAAATTCTCAAAGAAAACGAAGAGGGAAGAAGATGAAAGAAACAGTGGCTGCCTAAGAACCAAACCCTTCCATTTATAAGACGTGACAAGGGCGATTCACCTTCCCTTTCCCCTAGGCAATCCAACGGCTGTAAAGGTGACAGCGTTGCACTCACGTGCAAGCCATGTGAGAACAACGCTGTGGGGGCATTTGTTCCCTTATGAAAAATGAATAATAAATATAAAAAGCAATGGGAAAAGTCCCTAAATGAAGCATCACGTGCCTACACGTGATAGGCACTGCGCTTGACAAAACAAGGCCGAAACTGAGCCTCACGTACAGACACGTGATCTCTATATACAAAGTATATAGGCGCCTTCTTAAAACAAACAATTGGCCAGAAGAATTCATGTGATAGCACGTGACGCTCTTTGGTGGGCTTAACTTTGTGGGGTCACGTGCTACACGTGATGGGCTCCTATGCCTTCTGAACCGATAGAATTAAATTCTAATAGAATGGATCAAAGCCCTATTTGGAAAATATTTCCTTAGATCATTTTAAACAAGAAAGATTGCTCTCTGTAAAGCAGAGCGCCGTTGGATTAAAAATCCAATGGTGATTAAAAATCACCAATTTACAGAAGAAAATTCTGTGTAGGGAAATATTTTCCTAATCTTGTGAGATGTATCTTCTGAAAAACGGAAGTCCTTGGATTAAAAATCCAACGGTGAATAAAATTGACCGATTGATCTAAAAGATCAGTTTGGTTGATCAAACTCTGAATGGAAGATTTTCTGAAAAGATTGATTCTTTTCTTTCTCCTATAAATAGGAACCAATAGACACAGAAAAGGAGAGATACAGAAAGAAATAGAAGAACCTCCCCATAAACTTCAAGTTCAAAAAGAGAAAACAGAAAGAGAAACATTAGGTAAGAGAAAAGAAAAAAAAAATAGAGAACATCTTATCTCTACTTCGCTTCCACAAGAGTTCAACTCTTCCAAAGAACTTAGTTCTTTCTTCTGGTAAAGGGTCTACAGAAGCATATCTCTCCACAAGTTGAGAATTTAATTCTCATCGGGGAGATTCTGCCATGCAGATCCAAAACTTAGGGGAAGATCTAAGTTCAGAGAATTTAATTCTCCCAAAAAGTATATAGGAATTTAATTCCTCTGATAAAACAAGGGTTAAACCCTTCATATAAGAACTTAGTTCTTCCTTATGGTAAAAGATCTGCACAAGCAGATCTCCCCACAGGTTGAGAATTTAATTCTCATCGGGAGATTCTGCCATACAGATCCAAAACCTAAGAGAAAAACTAAGTCCTAAGAATTTAATTCTTATAAAACAGTGGGCTTGAAAGTCTCAAAACTCAAGATCTTCATGCATGTAAAAAAATTAGCACCCAACATGATAACGGCCGATCACGTGCTCCCACGTGAGCACCCTTGATGAATGAAATAGAACGACTGAGATCAGGTCACGTGATCCCATGTGACCCCACTAAAAGTGCTTAGCACTTCCAAAAGAGAAAGGGTATAAACCCCGGAGACAGTTACCACTTTTGTGATGCCTCGCGTGTCCCCACTAAAAGTGCTTAGCACTTCCAAAAGAGAAAGGGCATAAACCCCAGAGACAGTTACCACTTTTGTGACACCTCACGTGATCCTACGTGGCCCTCTAAAGTGCATAACACTTATGTAGAAAAGGGAATGAGCCCAAAGGCAGTGCTCACATTTTGAGAGCATCTCACATGTTCGTACGTGATCGTTAATGAACTAAGCGCTCAGCACCCAAATACAGCGCTTACATTTTGAGAATGCCTCATGTGTCTGCACATGACCATTTAATGAAACAATTGCTCAGCACTCATATGGAAAATAAATATGTCCAAAAGCAGCGCTCACATTTTGAAGGCGGCTCACGTGTTCACACGTGAGCACCACAGGGAGCTAAGTGTTTAACTCTCCATACAAAAGAATACAAGTAAGACAAAAAGAATAAAGGGGGTCAAAACCCATTTCAATGCTCAGCATTGCTGATGCAGAGATGGGACCAAGCCTAAATAAATAATCCGAGCCCAAGATTGGTCAAACCCTAAAATCGACCGAGCCCGTAGGTCTTCTTCCAAATTGGACTTAGTCCCAAACAAGATCATCAAATCTTTGATGAACATTCTCTGGTTCAAGGGTATATCTCTTCATACCTCTGATACATGTCGTTGTAATTTTTCAACGTCTTCAGAGAGATGGAGGGTCCCAATAACCAATAACTTTTGGCGCATCCCCAAACTGTTAAACCAAAACCTTACAGACTATGATGTCTTTAAACCCTACAGACTAAGATGTTTTTAAACCCTACAGACTATGATGTTTTTAAACCCAGACTATGATGTCTTTAAACCCTATAGACTATGATGTCTTTAAACCCTATAGACTATGATGTCTTTAAACTTAGACTATGATGTCTTTAAACCCTACAGACTATGATGTCTTTAAACCCAGACTATGATGTCTTTAAACCCTACAAACTATGATGTCTTTAAACCCAGACTACGATGTCTTTAAACCCAGACTATGATATCTTTAAACCCTACAGACTATGATGTCTTTAAACCCAATGGACCGTAACGTCCCTAAACTAAACTCTATGGACTATGATGTCCTTAAACTCCACTGACTATGATGTCCTTAAACCCAATGGACCGCAACGTCCCTAAACTAAGACGATAGAGCCCAAATACTCTTTCATTGGATCTAAACGATCCTAAAATCCAGTTAAGTAGATCTTAGTCTAAAAATTAGACTAACGTATCCTTAACAAACATTTAAGTTGATCTTAATCTCAAATGAGATTAACGATCCTTAAATCAAACAAACCCAAATCTAAGAAAATACGGATTTGGACTAATCACCGCCCTATGGGCGACAACATAAATTAGTCTCCGTATACAATTCACGGGCAACTACAAATAAAACAAAAACACAAGACACAAAGTGAACATCTGGAGAAGGAGAAAGTGGTTATCGCTACGCGGTAACGTAATTAACTGCAGGGGCCTGTGCCTGCAGGAAAGAGCGTCCCCACAATAAAAAAAAACCTCACAATGAAAGGGAATCTGACGAAGTCTGCTACAACGGCCACATTCGTCTAAACCTCCGATGCACGATGCCATAAATCAACTTGGCATCTTCGGAGAGCTGGACGGATAAAACCAAATAGCATATACCCCCAAAATTCAGCCCAAACGTCCTAACGTCCCGGTCGCGTCTTTCGGCGGTAAACAATCCTATTTGGGAAATATTTCCTTAAATCTTTCTAAACTATCTGATAGAATTAAATTCTATATATATGAGAAATATATCCTTTATCTTCATTAAAACTGAAACATCTTCTCTGTTGTTAAACGAAAGACCTTTGGATCAAAGATCCAGCGGTGATCGTCTGATAGAATAAATTCTATCTTGGGAAAATATTTCCTAATCTGGTTAAAAAAATAAGAAATATTCTTTGTTAAACAGAGAGCCTTTGGATTCAAAAATCCAACGGTAAATAAAATTCACCGATTGATCTAAAACATTATGGAATCAATCATGATCTCTCAATGAGAGATTCTCTTAACAAATTGATTCTTGTTCTTCTCATATAAATAGGAGCGAGGAGAGGAGGAGAGAATACACAGAGAGAGACCCCATAAGCTTTGAGAAACAAGAGAAAAAGAGAATTCAATTCTCTAGAGGAAGAAGATCCCCTTCTTAAACAAAAAATCCCAGGTAAGAAGAAAGTACAGAGATTATCTTATCTCTTCTTTAAGGGTTTAACCCTTTATACAAGAACTTAGTTCTTCCTCTGATTGAGGTCTGCAGAAGCAGATCTCCCCACAAGTTGAGAATTTAATTCTCATCGGGGAGATTCTGTTATGCAGACTCAAAACATAGGGGAAAAAGCTAAGTTCAAAGAATTTAATTCTTCCAAAAGTATATAGGAATTTGATTCCTCTGATAAAACTAGGGTTTAACCCTGTAAGCGAATTTAATTCTTATAAAACAAGGGACCTGAAATTCTTAAAACTCATATCAAAATCTCTATGCATATAAAAGAAAAGACTGGTAATTCATTAGAGTTCAACGCTATAACGAGAGCTCAAGTGTTCCCACGTGAGCACCTCCGATGAGAAAAAAGGAATGACTGAGATCGAATCACGTGTTATCACGTGACCCCCAAACAGTTGCTTAACACTCATATGGAAAAGGGGGAAAATCAAAGACAACGCTCACATTCTGAGCACCTCACGTGTTCGCACGTGAGCATTATATGAGCTAAGTGCTTAGCATTTGTAACACCCTAGTTCATTTATACCGGTTCTATTTCAAGTATTTCTTTATTTATGGTATTTTCCTGATTTACTGTGTTTTGGGTGCGAATAGTGTATTTGACATCTGTATTTGCATCCGACCCAACCCGCTTGCTGGAAACCCGTCTTGATTCCTTGTTATAATTTATCCTGGCTTGTTATGTGGATCCATGCACTTTCATTATTTATACTGCATACTGGCATTTTATCTGGTAACTGCATTTTTTAATATAACATTTAAAGTCAAGTAAAATATTTTAAAAATATATTGCATGGCCTGCATGATACCCCTAACCCCGTCGTAGTATCCGCGCACCTTGTTCTCGTCCCATTCAGTGTAACGGGCCTGTTTGGATGGCTACGCACACGTGCATGTATCTGTTCTTGGGGGTATGCATTTTCGTTACTCGGTTATCCTATTTTGGTTTTGGTTAACACGTATATTATCCGTATTTTTAAACCGTAATTTTAGACCCGACCCGGGCATATTTTGGAATATTTTGTATTAGCCATAAAACTCAAAATATATAATATTATATTCTTCATATATATTTAAACTGTTTTTACGTTTTATATTATTCTAAATATTTTTTTATATATCTTATCCTAACAACCCACACCCAAATCTCTGTCTTCCCCTCTCCCTGCATATTATATATATTTTTTAATATTTTTCCCTCACCAAAATCTTTGCCCCTCTCTCTCCCCTCCACAAATATATATTATATACAATTTTCATTAACCCCCTACGTCTCTCTCTCTCTCTCTCTCTTTCTTTCTCCCTCTCTCTCTCCAGCTCTCTCTCCTCTCACATACACTATCGTCACCTCCCTCTTTCTTTTCTTTCTTCTTCGTTTCTTTAAAACCCCGCGACGAGATCCCAGAGACGCTAACCCTAAACCTAGCCGCCTCACCTCGCTCCTCAACCCTCGACATCATCCTTTCGATCTCACTGCCCTCTTTCTCATCCTCTCTCCTCTTCTCCAAACACCCCGAGTAAACCTCTGCACACCCGAAACCCACAACCCAAGAAACCTCCGTCTTCCCGACCTTACGCCGTCGACCTCGACCACCCCTCACCCTCGTCAAACACCCTCATATCCACGCCCTCTTCCTCACCACCACCTACCCTCTCGAGCTCCCTCATGCAAACCCTAGCACCCCACTGCCCGATCCCAGCAGTGCCTGCACACCTTCGTCTCACCGGAGCTCCGACCTTGTCGTCGTCTCCACATCCCCGTCGTCACCATCTTCATCACCACGACCTCCTCTCCACTCCCCTGCACCCTTACCTGCGTGGTTGTCCTCTTGCCCTGCCTGGACCCGTCCCGCGTGCCGTGTATGCGTAGCGACGTTTTCCCGACGTCGAACGTGCCGTACGCACCCGTCGTGTGTTCCGTTCAGGCAAGTTTATCTTGCTGCATGCTATACTATTATATCTGCATCCATATGAATAAAATATTACATGTTGATTGCTTTATACATCCATATTAAAGTTTTACTATTTTCGGATACCCGTATGCATCCTACATAGTAATGGAACTATAGTTGCAACCCTGATAGTTATTTATGCATCCATGTTGTATTGTATATCCATACCATTAATTCTGCATACCTAGTTGCATGCCATATTACATTAACTCATATTATTATTACATTAGTCCCCCATACTGGATAATGTGTATCCTACATAGTCATGGAGCTGTAGGTATAACCCCTGATAGATATTTGTGCATCCATATTTTATTGTGTATCTATACCATTAATTCTATATATCTAGTTACATGCCATGTCATATTAATTCATATTACTGTTACATTAGTACATCATGCTTGATAATGTGCATCCTATATAGTCATGATGTAACCCCTGATAGATAATTGTGTACCCATGCTTTTATAGTACATCCGTATTTTACTGTGATTCGATACTTGCTACATTTTACTGTTGGGCATCCATTTGATACACTGTGCACTACTTGACATGACCTGATACACCACTACTTGACATGTTACCTGATCTTGTTTCTAATGCCAACAATCCTGACATGTTGTCCCGATGGACATATCATGTTGTCTGTATAGACAAACCTGTACCTGATTGATCATGTGTTGGCATTAGCTCCAGATTTATCAATACCTGACTTGAACACATAACCTTGGGGGTAAGGGGAAATCAATGATAAAACCTGACTTGTAACTCGACAGTTCGATGCTTATACTGATCAGTTTTACGGGCTAGGCCAACCCCGGGATGATGCTGCTGACATCATTCGTCTGTACATGTTATTTGTTTACTGCCTAGCGGCATGTCTCGGATTCAGCCCGAGAGTCTTGACCGTGGTCCCGGGCATACACGGGATACTATTGAGTTACATCGACGATTCATTAAATTGATTTCACAGACTTGAGAGTAGTTCACCCAGTAGCTTAGTTCAGATTACTCACTGCACATCGTATATGCTTATACCCTTCACTGTTCCTTATTCATGTTACTGTTATACTTTTATTGCTGTTCATACTCATGCCTGCATATCTTATTACCTCCTGATTATATTATTGTTGATATTATGATGCACTGACGTCTGGGTTTTGCATGGCCCAGATCCTCTACCTTTGACGCAGGCCGATCAGGAGTACTTCAGCCGACAGGCCGAGCAGTGAGGATCCTGTCAGTATTTAGTTGAGTTTAGTTTTCTTCCAGCATTTTCATTTCCTGATGTGAGCCCGTATTTGGGACATACTTTCCAGATTGTTATTATTTATTGGATTTATCGCTTCCGCATATTATTTCTTGACTCGTATATTCTGGCATATAGACATGTACTAGATAGTTTATTTTATTTCTACTGTTCTTGATATCTATAGACAGCCGTAATGTGACTGTGGAGGGATGTTTCCTAACCACAGGTAGCATGGTTGGCTCTGTCACGTGCCGATCTTAGCGCACTCTGGGAAGCGGGGCGTGACAGGGTTTGTTTGGTATCGAGCATAGGATTTAAGTTAATCGGGTTTGATTCTTTTTGTAGTTGGGTATTGGACCTAATACACGAATCAGAAAACTCGTAATTAGGAACATGTCCTGCCACTTTTCTATCTTGCCATTCTTGAATCATATCTTTATCTTGACCCTTTACCTTGACGAGATGGAATAACGTTGCATCTCGGCTTGAAATCTTTTGGTTCCCTATTGTTTCTCCCGTCCTATTCCTTTTATTCTGATACTAGGATTTAGGCGACTTGAACGGAGTTATGTGATTGTAACTATGAACTGCAGCATGATCGAAAGTCGATTTGCCTTTGAAAACTCAAAGTCTCTATTTAACTAACTTGGAGTTCTAGTATTAATTCACTTCCTTGTTTCATGATCGTTATATTTCCTTGCTTCTCTTGCTTTCCAGTTCATGTTTTATCCTCGGCTTGAATCTTGTTTATCATGCTTATCTTCTTCAGTATCTTGGCTTCAGAGAAAGTCGTTTCAGGTATCCTACTTGTTCATGATTTTCCCGTATTAGCATAATTCGATTCTGGTGCATCACATTGTTTTATGTCCTCCAAGTTTATTGTTGCACATTCAATTTATTGCACGACCATGTCTAGTTGTTGGGACATACACACTGGGAATGGGAAGATCATAGCTAGTAGTGAGTGTAAGGATTGTTCAGTTGTTATCTGCGGACGAGAGTTATTTGCATATTTCTTGGTGATCGATACCGGCAGTTATGATATTGTCTTGGGAATGGACTTTCTTGGTACTTTCCACACTCATATTGATTGTAGGGCAAAGAAAGTGATTTTCCAGATTCCCGGACATCTGGAGTTGTTTTTTGTCACGACCCGAAAAGTACGGAACATGACCGGCACTTAAATTACGAAACGTCTCGAGGCGTATGTAATCTAAGTAAGCCAAAACCCAGAAATCAAAACCAAGTAAAGCAGTAGAGTGAAAGAAAAACCAATTTAAATCAAGTAGTTAGCAACATAAGCCGAAATATGTATTTTTAAAATCACAAGTCTTTTCTGAAAATTTCGACAGAGTTTCCTTTGTAAATACTGGCCCCGAACGGAGTAAAACATGATCAATATATACATAGTGATAAAAGGCATCCCCAAGCGGGAGCTAGCTCTTCGTCAATCGACGGCCACAACCACGCAAACAAGATAATATACAACGCCGAAGGGCGAGGATCAAAACTGAAAGGAAAACTCTAAACAACATGAAATCCATAAAATACAACGCACGACTCTAAGGTCGAAAGAATACACATCACTGGTCTCTAAGTCAATAAAATATACATGTCTGGTTGATGGAGTTTACTAGATACAACTGAATGTAATAAAGTACAATGGCGGTCACGATGCAAGTGAACCCACCTACCAAAGCAATGACCCGGCCAGCAAAGCCGGGTGCCAGCAAAGCCGTAACGAAACATGTACGGTAAAACCTGCAAGAAACTGTGGCACAACGGGGGTGAGTTGCCAACTCGTGAGTAGAAAACATCACCGAGCAGAAATCGTATGTATAACACAATCCTAGGTCAATACGATCAATACAAATATATCCTCAATATGATAAAGTCTGAAGTATGAAAAGATGGCAAGGGTAAACATCTATACATAAGTGTAATCCCATGTGCTCGTGTCAGTGCCTCAGGTAGCAACATATCATATGAATGAGGTATGAATGCATAAAAACAGAATACATGTAAATGAAGAAACTGCTTTCATAACTTAGTGAGATTTCTGTAAATTTAAAACGAGGTATTCTCAATGAAATCAACATAAACAGTGTCTAGCATCGACACAAAACATAAATCCCAATATCTCGATATCTCAGGTTCCGGCTATCCGGACTGGCCTGTATCATCAAATCTCAAAATCTCAGTGTCTCAAATCTCACTATCTAGGGCTCCGTCAGTCCGGATCGGCCCCTATCATCAATCACACGACCACGAACGGTATCCTCCGGATATCCGACGCGCCAGTTAAAATCACCGGTAGGCTGTCTGCCTCTGCCGGGCTCATCGTCTACACCTCGAGCTTCTTGCCCCGGGGACCTTACCGGGTCCACCATGTACCCGCAGATGGTTCATCTAACTCCTCGAATCGGGTCTCAAAATCCATCTCATAATCGAGAAAACATCATGGTGGACGACTCATACATCATGAGAAAACCGCACTTTTCATTTTAAAAAGAGAGAGAGAGAGAGAAGTTTATATATATTCTTGCGGTTTTCTCCTAAATCCAGGAAATCTCATGAAAATCCGAAATCCAATCATCAATAGCAAGTAAATAGTGAATATCGGCATAAAACTCCATAATACTGCATAACAGTGAATAATAATATGCATGCAGTAGCAAGTGATAACTGCAATGTCTAAACTAGCATATAAAGACGAGTACACTAATACCATGTCGAACTATCAGTTAACAAGCTATGTCAATGAGTAATATTCTGTAAAGTGTTCGTGACATAGCAATTACCGATGATGATGTGTGTGAGCCGGCAAGAAAGTATATATGGAACATACGCATCATCGGTAATGGTGCTGGTGTCCTGACAGCATGATCTCAATAATGGTATATGAAAATACAATATAAGCATGCGGTGCGGTGCGAGCAGCAAGAATATGCGGGAGCTGAACAATAAACACAATGATAACTAATCTGCATTTATATAAATATGAGTCATACAGTTTTGCCATTTGAAATAACACGAATCGTGGTATTTTGAAAATAAGGGCTACGGTGTTTTAAGAAAAGATACGTCCTTTGAAATATCCGTATAATTCCTTGGCCTGTCTTTAAAATACTCATGATTCGTTAGTTTTGAAATAGGTATGACTCGAGTCTAATCCATCATTTACAAGTAAACTACCAGGCTAAACTAACAGGCTAATCGAAAGGTAAGGAAACCGCCTAACATCTGAGTCGATACATATATATATATAATAGTCGGTGATCCCGCCTCAATAGTATCTCATACGATACCCCAATACATTCTCGAGTCAAGAGTGTGGATCTAACATCAATATAGCTCATACGATAAATCCGTCGTACGGCATCCCAAATCTGGGTACGGGTCAATGCCACATCAATCACATAATTCATCTAGTATCCTCTTTATCAAATATCATGATCGGGGGTACTGATCTACATCTAGTACAATACTGATACCACATATGTATGTGCATGCATGTGTCTGAAAACACCACGTTGAAAGGACCCGCTAAACATCACGTCGTATCTCAAATACGAACCATATCCCATCACCGATCTCACGGCCTCAAGCCCAGTCTCATCGACTCATCTCCAATCTCAAGTACTATGTATATGTATACGTATATATATATACATAGTCATATACCCATGTGTGTATATATATACATATCCCCATATACGCACAGGTAATAAGATGAATGCAGCTGTGTGCGTGTGGGTGTAAACCTATTCTAGGGTTCGCGACTAAGAAGCTAAGCTAGTTCACTTCTAATAACCCCAAACCAACATTGAACACATAATCATATCTTGAATATCCATGTATCATGAATCACATATATAAGCATATATATCATAACTATACTACGAACTGCAGGGGTGCTATACGCCATCCACCCGACTTCCCCCGTAGATATATATCTACTCACCTTGCTTCTTGTGTGTCGATGCCGATGTCGCCATCTTCATCTTCAATGTCTCGACATCACGTGGGGTACCTACACATATAATCCAATCGCAATGCGTATTAAAATCCAATCGGAAAAACCCAAAACGGCACATGCTACGCTCATAGGTAAAAACCTATAACCTCGCATGCAAACACGACCAATAACCCTAGTCGTTGACGTTCAAACGCCACACGACGGAAATGAATTATCAAATACCAAAATCCATGTTAAAACAAGTCGTAAAACAATGCGCCAACACGAGAAAATGATCCCAAATTTTACCCTAGGTCAAATCAGCCAATTTTGCATATGCCAAGGGTCTAGTTTACAGGAGATAATGCCCTGGAACAAGCACGAACCCAAACTGGAATGCCCAGGCCGCAAATTGTGGCCTAAAGGGATAAATTTACGGCCAAAAGTGGGAATTGGGGTCCTGGGTTTTGGTGGTACACTCCAGGTTGCCTGCACATCACTCTGTGTTTGCTAAATAATTTTCAGGTCATCCGGGTGTTAGCAGATTTCAATATACACTCAGAGAATCCAAAATTCTTCCGATATCGTTTTTCTAAGTTCGCTAAAATGGGTTCTAGTCTCTGGTTTAGGTCTCCAATCAATCACCACAGGGGTTGTATAGCCTCTACTAACCTTAATTTCACCTTTGGGTTCAACTCAAACCCTAATCCTCAACTTAAAGTTTTCAAAGTTCCCAAAACCACACAATATCGATTCTAATTTAACTTGGATGCTAAAGGAATGGAAATTCTACACTAATGATGGAATAATTACCTCATTTTGCACTCATGAATCCTCTACAGCGCCAAAACTCAAACTTTCTTGGTCCGAAGGGTTTCTTGAGAGCTTGTGCACATTTTTTGTGAAGTGGGAGTGGGGTTTTGGGTTTGTTTTGGTGATGAAGTGAGGTGATTTGTGGAGGAGGAGATGAGGGCAGCAGCACATGAGGAAATGGGGGAGAAAATGATGAAGGAAGAAGAAGGGAACAAGTGGGCATGGCTCTCTCTTGACCCCTCACTTTCTCTCACTTGCCCATACCTTATTATTCTATCATTCCTTTTCTTTTGTTTTGTTTTCTTTTATTTTCTTCTCTTTGCAATAGTAAACCCAAAACAATAACCATACACCCAAAAATCATGTAGGAAAAATGTAACAAGTGTTAAAATGACATGTGCATGTCATGTGCACAAAACACGCTTAAAGCCCGATTAGCGATTTTTAATCGCGATTAGCACAAAATTAGTGTATAATAAATCGTAAAGTTTCATAATTTGCATAAAGCACATAAAGCACCCTCTTTTTAGTAATTTCCATAATTTTCCAAATTTTTCCCAATTTATCGGTATTTAATTATACCGCCTTATTAAAATATTCAATATTTTATTATTTAATTACAAAAATTCCTAAAAATAATTTATTTTTTTTTTGAAATGTTACATTTTTGTTGGAGGTAGCAGTTCTGTCGGGCCAGTCGAGTTTAGGGCTAGGCCGACAAACAGTGTTCTTTCGTCGATGGAAGTTGATAAGGAGGAAGCGCCAACTGTAGTTCGAAAGTTCATGGACGTGTTCGAGGACATCTCGGGTTTACCACCAAAATGAGATGTAGAGTTCGCGATCGATCTTGCTCCTGGTACAGCGCCGATCTCAAAGGCGTACTATCCAATAACACCAGTGGAGTTGGAAGAAGTCAAGAAGCAGGTCACCGAATTGCTAAGAAGGGTTGGATTCGCAGCAGCAATTCACCTTGGGGGGCTCCAGTTCTTCTAGTCAAGAAGAAAGATGGCACAAGAAGAATGTGCATCGATTATCGAGAATTGAACCGGGTGACTATTAAAAACAAGTACCTGATCCATCACATTGGCGAATTATTCGAGCAACTCAGTGGCGCAAGGATATTCTCGAAGCTGGATTTGCGGTCCAGATATCATCATGTCTGAGTTAAATCAGAGGATATTTGTAAGACTGCGTTCCGAACTCGATATGGACATTACGAGTATTTAGTGATTCCATTTGGAGTCACGAATGCACCGGCAATATTTATGGACTTGATGAACCGAATCTTTTCACCGTTCTTGGACCAGTTTATAGTGGTGTTCATCGATGATATTCTGGTCTATTCGAGGAGCCTTGAAGAGCATGCAGAACACTTGAAGATCGCACTGCAGACATTGAGGCAAGAAAGATTATATGCAAAGATGAGCAAGTGCGAGTTTTGGCTTGAAGAAATGAAGTTTTTGGGGCATGTCGTATCCGGAGATGGAATCGCCGTTGATCCCGAGAAGATTGTAGCAGTTCAAGATTGGTCGATTCTGAAGAACGTAGCAGAGATCAGAAGTTTCCTTGGACTTGCAGGAAACTACAGAAGATTCATGGAGAATTTTACTCGTTTAGCTGAGCCTTTGACCAAGCTTACGCGTAAGGAAGTACCGTTCGCGTGGACGGACAGTTGTGCATCATCTTTTGGGGTGTTGAAGCAAAGATTGATAACTGCTCCTATTTTGACCGTACCAGACGGTTCCGGAGGATTGGTGATTCACAGCGACGCATCTGGATAAGGTTTGGGATGTGTTTTGATGCAGCATGGGAAAGTTATAGCTTACGCATCACGGCAGTTGAAGACCCATGAGAAGAATTACCCAACTCATGACCTGGAGCTTGCAGCGGTGATTTTCGCTTTGAAGATTTGGAGACACTACTTACTGGGCGAAAGGGTCGAAATATTCACCGATCACAAAAACTTAAAGTATGTGTTCAAACAGAAAGAGCTTAACATAAGGCAGCGTAGATGGTTGGAGTTGATGGCTGACTATGATCTTGATCTCAAATACCATCCGGAAAAAGTTAGTGTAGTGCCGGATGCGCTTAGTCGGCTGCCAGCAATTCGGATGTTGACTGCACAGAAGGAGCTTATCGATGATTTTCGGAGATTCGAGTTGGAGATCGTGCTACCGCATTTGTCGGGACAGTTGATGCAGCTGCAAGTACAGTCGTCATTGATCGATAATATTAAAGCAGCACAGTCGCAGGACCCAAGATTGCAAAAGTTTCGAGAACAGGTAGAAGCGGGACTTCGAACGGACTTGAAATTTTAGACCCGACCCGGGCATATTTTGGAGTATTTTGTATTAGCCATAAAACTCAAAATATATAATATTATATTCTTCATATATATTTAAACTGTTTTTACATTTTATATTATTCTAAATATTTTTTTATATATCTTATCCTAACTATTCTAAATATTTTTGTATATATCTTATCCTAACAACCCACACCCAAATCTCTGTCTTCCCCTCTCCCTGCATATTATACATATATTTTTTAATATTTTTCCCTCACCAAAATCTTTGCCTCTCTCTCTCCCCTCCACAAATATATATTATATACAATTTTCATTAACCCTCCCCCCCACGTCCCCCTCTCTCTCTCCCCCTCTCTCTCCTCTCGCATACACTGTTCCTTTCTCGAATCCCGTCACCTCCTTCCTCCACTATCGTCACCTCCCTCTTTCTTTTCTTTCTTCTTCGTTTCTTTAAAACCCCACGACGAGATCCCAAAGACCCTAAGCCTAAACCTATCCGCCTAACCTCGCTCCTCAACCCTCGTCATCATCCCTTCGATCTCACTGCCCTCTTCCTCATCCTCTCTCTGCTTCTCCCAACACCCCGAGTAAACCTCTGCACACCCGAAACTCACAACCCAAGAAACCTCCGTCTTCCCGACCTCACG
Organism: Agapanthus africanus; assembly: GCA_030015575.1. Taxonomy (NCBI): domain Eukaryota; kingdom Viridiplantae; phylum Streptophyta; class Magnoliopsida; order Asparagales; family Amaryllidaceae; genus Agapanthus; species Agapanthus africanus. The sequence goes on along the minus strand of CM057350.1, from coordinate 51,003,154 downwards.
CCGTCGACCTTGACCACCCCTCACCCTCGTCAAACACCCTCGTATCCACGCCCTCTTCCTCACCACCACCTACCCTCTCGAGCTCCCCCATTGCAAACCCTAGAACCCTAGCACCCCACTGCCCGATCCCAGCCGTGGCTGCACACCTTCGCCTCACCGGAGCTCCGACCTCGTCGTCGTATCCACATCCCCGTCATCACCATCTTCATCACCACGACCTCCTCTCCACTCCCCTGCACCCAGAGCCTTCCCTGCACACCCCCAACAACCAAACCCCGACCACCAAGAAACCCCACCGGCCTCACCTGCACACCCTCGCTGGAACTCCGTTCACCCGACGACCTCACACCTTCGCAACCACCTCCTCGTCTTCTCCCAAACCCCAGCACTAACCCCAGATCACTCTCTTCTTCTTCTTCTCCTTCTTCTTTTCTTTTCTTTTCTTTTCTTGATCTTGTTTCTTTTCCGAAGATCACCCTCCAGAGCCGCACTCGTCGCTGCCGATCCAGGCATTCCAGTGAACGTCCATTACCTGCATGGTTGTCCTCTTGCCATGCCTGGACCCGTCCCGCGTGCCGTGTATGCGTTGCGACGTTTTCCCGACGTCGAACGTACCGTACGCACCCGTCGTGTGTTCCGCTCAGGCAAGTTTATCTTGCTACATGCTATACTATTATATCTGCATCCATATGAATAAAATATTACAAGTTGATTGCATTATACATCCATATTAAAGTTTTACTGTTTTCGGATACCCGTATGCATCCTACATAGTAATGGAACTATAGTTGCAACCCCTGATAGTTATTTATGCATCCATGTTGTATTGTGTATCCATACCATTAATTCTGCATACCTAGTTGCATAACATATTACATTAACTCATATTATTATTACATTAGTCCCCCATACTGGATAATGTGCATCCTACATAGTCATGGAGCTGTAGGTATAACCCCTGATAGATATTTGTAAATCCATGTTTTATTGTGTATCCATACCATTAATTCTACATATCTAGTTACATGCCATGTCATATTAATTCATATCACTGTTACATTAGTACCCCATGCTTGAAAATGTGCATCCTACATAGTCATGATGTAACCCCTGATAGATAATTGTGCACCCATGCTTTTATAGTACATCCGTATTTTACTGTGATTTGATACTTGCTACATTTTACTGTTGGGCATCAATTTGATACAATGTGCACTGCTTGACATGACCTGATACACCACTACTTGACAAGTTACCTGATCCTGTTTCTAATGCCGACAATCCTGACATGTTATCCCGATGGACATATCCTGTTGTATGTATAGATAAACCTGTACCTGCTTGATCCTGTGTTGGCATTAGCTCCAGATTTATCAATACCTGATTTGAACACATAACCTTAGGGGTAAGGGGAAATCAATGATGAAACCTGACTTGTAACTCGATAGTTCGATGCTTATACTGATCAGTTTTACGGGCTAGACCAGCCCTGAGATGATGTTGCTGACATCATTCGTCTGTACATGTTACCTATTTACTGCCTAGCGGTATGTCTCGGATTCAGCCCGAGAGTCTTGACCGTGGTCCCGGGCATGCACGGGATACTATTGAGTTACATCGACGATTCATTAAATTGATTTCACAGACTTGAGAGTAGTTCACCTACTAGCTTAGTTCAGATTACTCACTGCACATCACATATGCTTATACCCTTCACTGTTCCTTATTCATGTTACTGTTATACTTTTATTATTGTTCATATGCATGCCTGCATATCTTATTACCTCCTGATTATATTATTGTTTATATTATGACGCACTGACGTCTGGGTTTTGCATGGCCCAGATCCTCTACCTTTGAAGCAGGCCGATCAGGAGTACATCAGCCGACAGGCCGAGCAGTGAGGATCCTGTCAGTATTTAGTTGAGTTTAGTTTTCTTCCAGCATTTTCATTTCCTAATGTGAGCCCGTATTTGGGACATACTTTCCAGATTATTATTGTTTATTGGATTTATTTCTTCCGCATATTATTTCTTGACTCGTATATTCTGGCATATGGACATGTACTAGATAGTTTATTTCATTTCTACTGTTCTTGATATCTATAGACAGCCGTAATGTGACTATGGAGAGTTGTTCCCTAGCCATAGGTAGCATGGTTGGCTCTGTCACGTGCCGATCTTAGCGCACTCTGGGAAGCGGGGCGTGACAGCATTTATAAAAGGAAGAGGGAATAAACCCAAAGAGGCAGTGCCCAACTCTGGGGGGTCTCACGTGCCCACACGTGAGGGCCACAAGAATTAAGTGTTTAACACTTATATACAGACGGGGATTTGGACGCAAGTGTACATCGCCAACTTTCAGGCACCTCACGTGGCACACGTGAGCGCCCCAAATTTCAGTGTTTAACACTGCTTTAGAGTCTCACGTGGGAGCACGTGGGCACCGAGCATATATTAGTGTCTTATTGAGATTAAAACATCTTAGATCTCCAAATAGACCGAGCATCTATGCTCATGACTTCCCAAACTAATGATTCCTTAATTGATAATGACCAGAACGATGTCCATCCCACATCTCCTAAGTTAATCTTAGTCTCCCAAAAATGACTAATGATTCTTAGATGGTCCACCATGATCTCTCCCCTCAATCTGGAATTTGGTTCAAGGTTACATCTCTCAACACCTCTAATACATGTCATTGTAATTCTTCAACGTCTTCAGAGAGGTGGCGGGTCCCGACAACCAACAACTCTTTGGTGCACTCCCAAACCGATGGGCACATCCCAATACGGACCGAAATGTCCTTAAACAAAACCCTCACCTCAAAAATGGTGATTTACGGACCGAAACGTTCTTAAACTAACAACGGACCGTAACGTCTTTAAACTAAAACATTGGAGCCCAAATGCTCTTTTGTTGGATCTGAATGATCTTAAATCCCCGTTGAGTAGATCTTAGTCTAAAATTGGACTAACGTATCCTTAACAAATATTTAAGTTGATCTTAATCTCAAACGAGACTAACGATCTTTAAATCAACTCAACCCAAATCTAAGAATATACGGATTTGGACTAATCCACGCCCTACGGGCGACGACACAAATTAGTCTCCGTATACAATCTACGGGCAACCAAAAATAAAACAAACACACATGACACGAAGTGACCTTCTGGAGCAGGAGAAAGTGGTTATCGCTACGCGGTAACGTAATTAACTGCATGGGGCTTGCGCCTGCAGGTAAGAGCGTCCCCACAATCAAAAACCGCTCACAACGAGGGGGAATCTGACAAAATCTTCTACAACGGCCGCATCCGTCCAAACCTTCGATACACGGTGCCATAAATCAGCTTGGCATCTTCGGAGAGGTGGACGGATAAACCCAAATAGCATCTGCCCCCAAATTCAGGCAAGACGATCCATCCCGGTTCGTCTCCGTTTTCGGCGGTAAACAGATTCTGGCACGCCCGGTGGGACCTTTTCCTCTTTCCACTCCACACTTCGTGTGTCGTGTTTTTTCGCGATCCAATAATCGCGGTATATATGTTTGTGGTTGCCCTTGGGTGATGGGATACTGTAGCCGGTGTATCGTCTCTATGAAGTATGGCGTTTGCTTCTACCCTAGCAACTCAGGCTCTGTCATATTTGGTTGAGTCAAGTATGGACCACTTACGGCCTTAAATCTCTGCAATCCGGCTCTTCAAGAAATCAATTGGATTCTCTTTAGGTCGATACTCCCACCTCCCACCCTCGGTGCCTCAACGTCGAAGGAGGAAGCACAGAAGAAGTCTGTCTTCTACAGGCTGGCTCCCCAAGCAGCAGCTTTGCCGACGGAATCAGTCCTTAAACAACTAGCACATGCCAAGGACCAAGGTCGATGCAGGGGGCAGAATATTCAAGCTCTCAAAGGAAACAAGGGGCAGGCTCAGCAAAATCCTGAAGTTAATCAAATCCCGGCCGTAAGAAACGGCCGGCGTCGATATCGGCATTATACAAAATGAGCTGGGGGCAGTTCTCCGTATGGTTCTGTTTCAACCCCAGTGGTGAATGTTGTTGTTCCAACTAGGAACAGCTTCAAACTGTTGCGAAGGGTCAGATAAAATTCTCCTACCGAATTGCTAGAGAAGGGTTGGATTCGCAGCAGCTATTCACCTTGGGGGGCTCCTGTTCTTCTAGTCAAGAAGAAAGATGGCACAAGGAGAATGTGCATCGATTATCGAGAATTGAACTGGGTGACTATTAAGAACAAGTACATAATCCCTCACATTAGCGAATTATTCGAGCAACTCAATGGCGCAAGGGTATTCTCGAAACTGGATTTGCGGTCCGGATATCATCAGGTCCGAGTTAAATCAGAGGATATTTGCAAGACTACGTTCCGAACTCGATATGGACATTACGAGTATTTAGTGATTCCATTCAGAGTCACGAATGCACCGGCAATATTTATGGACTTGATGAACCGAATCTTTTCACCGTTCTTGAACCAGTTTATAGTGGTGTTCATCGATGATATTCTGGTCTATTCGAGGAGCCTTGAAGAGCATGCAGAACACTTGAAGATCGCACTGCAGACATTGAGGCAAGAAAGATTATATGCAAAGATGAGCAAGTGCGAGTTTTGGCTTGAAGAAGTGAAGTTTTTGGGGCATGTCGTATCCGGAGATGGAATCGTCATTGATCCCGAGAAGATTGTAGCAGTTCAAGATTGGTCGATTCCGAAGAACGTAGCAGAGATCAGAAGTTTCCTTGGACTTGCAGGATACTACAGAAGATTCGTGGAGAATTTTACTCGTTTGGCTGAGCCTTTGACCAAGCTTACGCGTAAGGAAATACCGTTCCTGTGGACCGACAATTGTGCATCATCTTTTGAGGCGTTGAAGCAAAGATTGATAACCGCTCCTATTTTGACCGTACCAGACGGTTTCGGAGGATTGGTGATTCACAGCGACGCATCTGGAAAAGGTTTGGGATGTGTTTTGATGCAGCATGGGAAAGTTATAGCTTACGCATCATGGCAGTTGAAGACCCATGAGAAGAATTACCCAACTCATGACCTGTAGCTTGCAGCGGTGATTTTCGCTTTGAAGATTTGGAGACACTACTTACTGGGCGAAAGGGTTGAAGTATTCACCGATCACAAAAGCTTAAAGTATGTGTTCAAGCAGAAAGAGCTTAACATGAGGCAGCGTAGATGGTTGGAGTTGATGGCTGACTATGATCTTGATCTCAAATACCATCCGGGGAAAGCTAATGTAGTGCCGGATGCGCTTAGTCGGTTGCTAGCAATTCGGATGTTGACTGCACAGAAGGAGCTTATCGATGATTTTCGGAGATTCGAGTTGGAGATCGTGCTACCGCATTCGTCGGGACAGTTGATGTAGCTGCAAGTATAGTCATCATTGATCGATAATATTAAAGTAGCACAGTCGCAGGACCCAAGATTGCAAAAGTTTCGAGAACAGGTAGAAATGGGACTTTGAACGGACTTGTGGATTCATGAAGATGGTTTGTTGTGATATGGTAGCCGTTTGTGTGCGCCGAAAGGAGACATTCGTGAAGAAGTTATGAAGGAGGCACACAGTTCTGCATATTCCGTACATCCAGGAGGCACGAAGATGTACCGTGATCTACGACAGCATTTCTGGTAGGAAGGCATGAAAAGGGAGAATTCTTGCTTTGTAGCGAAGTGCTTGGTGTGTCAGCAAGTTAAGGCTGAATATCAAAGGGTAGCTGGTTTATTGCAACCACTTCCGATTCCTCAGTGGAAGTGAGAACATATAACCATGGATTTCGTGACAGCTTTACCGCGGAGTCCAAAGGGCAACAAGGCAGTTTGGGTGATTGTTGATCGATTGACCAAGGCATCTCATTTCATTCCATTTCGAGTTGGTCAGTCAACGGAAGCGTTAGCAGAACGGTACATGCAGGAGATTATGAGATTGCATGGAGTACCTGTGAGCATCGTTTCCGATCGTGATACCCAATTCTTATCGCACTTCTGGAGGAATTTACAGGAAAGTTTGGGGACGCGATTGAAGTTTAGCACTACTTATCATCCTTAGATAGATGGCCATTCAGAGAGAACGATCCAAACTCTTGAAGACATGTTGAGAGCTTGCATGTTAGACTTCAAGGGTTCGTGGGAGGATCATCTACACTCGGTGGAGTTTTCTTACAATAACAGCTTTCAGGAGACTATTCAGATGGCTCCATTCGAAGCGTTATATGGTCGTAAGTGTCATTCACCTGTTTGTTGGGACGATGTTAGAGACGAAGATTGTTGGGACCGGATCTTATCGTGCAAACCGTGGAGAAAGTTAATACTATCCGGAATCACATGAAGGCTGCACAAGATCGACAGAAGAGTTGGGCAGATACATCGAGAAGACCTCTAGAGATCGCTGTTGGTGATCTTGTATTCTTGAAGATATCACCGACTAGAGAAGTGATTCGTTTTGGGAGTCGAGGCAAGCTTAGTCCTCGATTCGTGGGACCTTTCGAGATTATGGAGCGTGTTGGAGAAGTGGCTTATCGATTGGCTTTACCACCATCTTTGGCGAATGTTCATGACGTGTTTCATGTATCTCAACTCCGTAAGTATGTTCGAGATGAAACACACGTGCTAGATCATTCGGAGCTGACTGTAAGGGAGGATTTGACCTTTGAGGAACGACCGATGTAGATTGTTGATCGAAAAGAAAAGGTCCTCAAGAACAAGGTTATCCCTCTCGTACTTGTTTCTTGGGGGAATCGCTCGCACGGAGAATCGACTTGGGAACGAGAAGATGAGATTCGACAGAAGTTTCCAGATATCTTCTTGTAGATTCATTTTTGTTTATCTTTTCTTGTTCCGGGAATTTCTTTTGTAGTTGGGTATAATGTAACACCCTAGTTCATTTATACCAGTTCTATTTCAAGTATTTCTTTATTTATGGTATTTTCCCGATTTACTGTGTTTTGGATGCGAATAGTGTATTTGACATCTGTATTTGCATCAGACCTGACCCGCTTGCTGGAAACCCGTCTTGATTCCTGTTTATGATTTATCCTGGCTTGTTATGTGGATCCGTGCACTTTCATTATTTATACTGCATACTGGCATTTTATCTGGCATCTGCATTTTTAATATAACATTTAAAGTCAAGTAAAATATTTTAAAAATATATTACATGGCCTGCATGATACCCCTAACCCCGTCGTAGTATCTGCGCACCTTGTTCTCGTCCCGTTCAGTGTAACGGACCTGTTTGGATGGCTACGCGCACATACGTGTATCCGTTCTTGGGGTATGCATTTTTGTTACTCGGTTATCCTATTTTGGTTTTGGTTAACACGTATATTGTCCGTAATTTTAAACCGTAATTTTAGACCTGACCCGGGCATATTTTGGAGTATTTTGTATTAGCCATAAAACTCAAAATATATAATATTATATTCTTCATATATATTTAAACTGTTTTTACATTTAATATTATTCTAAATATTTTTTTTTATATCTTATCCTAACAACCCATACCTAAATCTCTGTCTTCCCCTCTCCCTGCATATTATATATATTTTTTAATATTTTTCCCTCACCAAAATCTTTGCCTCTCTCTCTCCCCTCCACAAATATATATTATATACAATTTTCATTAAACCCCCCACCACCACGTCTCTCTCTCTCTCCCTCTCTCTCTCCTCTCGCATACATCATTCACTTCTCGAATCATGTCACCTCCTTCCTCCACTATCGACACCTCCCTCTTTCTTTTCTTTCTTCTTCGTTTTTTAAAACCCCGCGACGAGATCCCAGAGACCCTAACCCTAAACCTAGACGCCTCACCTCGCTCCTCAACCCTCGTCATCATCCCTTCGATCCCACTGCCATCTTCCTCATCCTCTCTCCTCTTCTCCCAACACCCCGAGTAAACCTTTGCACACCCGAAACCCACAACCCAAGAAACCTCCGTCTTCCCGACCTAACGCCGTCAACCTCGACCACCCCTCACCCTCGTCAAACACCCTCGTATCCACGCCCTCTTCCTCACCACCACCTACCCTCTCGAGCTCCCCCATTGCAAATCCTAGAACCCTAGCACCCCACTGCCCGATCCCAGCCGTGCCTGCACACCTTCGCCTCACCGGAGCTCCGACCTCGTCGTCGTCTCCACATCCCCGTCGTCACCATCTTCATCACAACGACCTCCTCTCCACTCCCCTGCACCCAGAGCCTTCCCTGCACACCCCAACAACCAAACCCCGACCACCAAGAAACCCCACCGGCCTCACCTGCACACCCTCGCCGGAACTCCGTTCACCCGACAACCTCACACCTTCGCAACCACCTCCTCGTCTTCTCCCAAACCCCAGCACCAACCCCAGATCACTATCTTCTTCTTCTTCTTCTTCCTTTCTTTTCTTTTCTTTTCTTGATCTTGTTTCTTTTCCGGCGATCACCCGCCGGAGCCGCGCTCGTCGCTGCCGATCCAGGCATTCCAGTGAACGTCCGTTACCTGCGTTGTTGTCCTCTTGCCCTGCCTGGACCCGTCCCGCATGCTGTGTATGCGTTGCGACATTTTCCTGACGTCGAATGTGTCATACGCACCCGTCGTGTGTTCCGTTCAGGCAAGTTTATCTTGCTACATGCTATACTATTATATCTGCATCCATATGAATAAAATATTATATGTTGATTGCATTATACATCCATATTAATGTTTTACTTTTTTCGGATACCCGTATGCATCCTACATAGTAATGGAACTATAGTTGCAACCCCTGATAGTTATTTATGCATCCATGTTGTATTGTGTATCCATACCATTAATTCTGCATACCTAGTTGCATGTCATATTACATTAACTCATATTATTATTACATTAGTCCCCCATACTGGATAATGTGCATCCTACATAGTCATGGAGCTATAGGTATAACCCCGGATAGATATTTGTGCATCCATGTTTTATTGTGTATCCATACCATTAATTCTACATATCTAGTTACATGCCATGTCATATTAATTCATATTGCTGTTACGTTAGTACCCCATGCTTGATAATGTGCATCCTACATAGTCATGATGTAACCCCTGATAGATAATTGTGCACCCATGCTTTTATAGTACATCCGTATTTTACTGTGATTCGATACTTGCTACATTTTACTGTTGGGCATCCATTTGATACACTGTGCACTACTTGACATGACCTGATACACCACTACTTGACATATTACCTGATCCTGTTTCTAATGCCGACAACCCTGACATGTTGTCCCGATGGACATATCATGTTGTATGTATAGACAAACCTGTACCTGCTTGATCCTGTGTTGGCATTAGCTCCAGATTTATCAATACCTGACTTGAACACATAACCTTGGGGGTAAGGGGAAATCAATGATGAAACCTGACTTGTAACTCGACAGTTCGATGCTTATACTGATCAGTTTTACGGGCTAGGCCAGCCCCGGGATGATGCTGCTGACATCATTCGTCTGTACATGTTACCTGTTTACTGCCTAGCGGCACGTCTCGGATTCAGCCCGAGAGTCTTGACCGTAGTCTCGGGCATGCACGGGATACTATTGAGTTACATCGACGATTCATTAAATTGATTTCACAGACTTGAGAGTAGTTCACCCAGTAACTTAGTTCAGATTACTCACTGCACATCACATATGCTTCTACCCTTCACTGTTCCTTATTCATGTTACTGTTATACATTTATTACTGTTCATACTCATGCCTGCATATCTTATTACCTCCTGATTATATTATTGTTGATATTATGACGCACTGACGTCTGGGTTTTGCATGGCCCGGATCCTCTACCTTTGACGCAGGCCGATCAGGAGTACTTCAGCCGACAGGCCGAGATGTGAGGATCCTGTCAGTATTTAGTTTAGTTTAGTTTTCTTCCAGCATTTTCATTTCCTGATGTGAGCCCATATTTGGGACATACTTTCCAGATTGTTATTGTTTATTGGATTTATTGCTTCCGCATATTATTTCTTGACTCGTATATTCTGGCATATGAACATGTACTAGATAGTTTATTTTATTTCTACTGTTCTTGATATCTATAGACAGCCGTAATGTGACTGTGGAGAGATGTTTCCTAGCCACAGGTAGCATGGTTGGCTCTGTCACATGCCGATCTTAGCGCACTCTGGGAAGCGGGGTGTGACAGCATTTATAAAAGGAAGAAGGAATAAACCCAAAGAGGCAGTGCCCAACTCTGGGGGGTCTCAAGTGCCCACACGTGAGGGCCACAAGAATTAAGTGTTTAACACTTATATACAGACAGGGATTTGGACGCAAGTGTACATCGCCAACTTTCAGGCGCCTCACGTGGCACATGTGAGCGCCCCAAATTTCAGTGTTTAACACTGCTTTAGAGTCTCACGTGGGAGCACGTGGGCACCGAGCATATATTAGTGTTTAACACTATTAGGAGACAACTTCATCACCAAATTGGCTAAATCTTCCTCAGATTAAAACATCTTGGATCTCCAAATGGACCGAGCATCTATGCTCATGACTTCCCAAACTAATGATTCCTCAATTGATAATGACCAGAACGATGTCCATCCCACATCTCCTAAGTTAATCTTAGTCCCCCAAAAATGACTAATGATTCTTAGATGGTCCACTATGATCCCTCCCCTCAATCTGGAATTTGGTTCAAGGTTACATCTCTCCACACCTCTGATACATGTCATTGTAATTCTTCAACGTCTTCTGAGAGGTGGTGGGTTCCGACAACCAACAACTCTTTGGTGCACTCCAAAACCGATGGGCACATCCCAATACGGACTGAAATGTCCTTAAACTAAACCCTCACCTCAAAAATGGTGATTTACGGACCGAAACGTCCTTAAACTAAAACAATGGAGCCCAAATGCTCTTTTGTTGGATCTGAATGATCCTAAAACCCCGTTGAGTAGATCTTAGTCTAAAATTGGACTAACGTATCCTTAATAAATATATAAGTTGATCTTAATCTCAAACGAGACTAACGATCCTTAAATCAACTCAACCCAAATCTAAGAATATACGGATTTGGACTAATCCATGCCCTACGGGCGACGACACAAATTAGTCTCCGTATACAATCCACGGACAATCAAAAATAAAACAAACATACATGACACGAAGTGACCTTCTGGAGTAGGAGAAAGTGGTTATCGCTACGCGGTAACGTAATTAACTGCAGAGGCTTGCGCCTGCAGGTAAGAGAGTCCCCACAATCAAAAACCCCTCACAACGAGGAGGAATCTGACGAAATCTGCTACAACGGCCGCATCCGTCCAAACCTTCGATACACGGTGCCATAAATCAGCTTGGCATCTTCGGAGAGGTAGACGGATAAACCCAAATAACATCTGCCCCCAAATTCAGGCAAGACGATCCATCCCGGTTCGTCTCCGTTTTCGGCGGTAAACAGATTCTGGCACGTCCGGTGGGACCTTTTCCTCTTTCCACTCCATATTTCGTGAGTCGTGTTTTTTCGCGATCCAATAATCGTGGTATATATGTTTGTGGTTGCCCTTAGGTGATGGGATACTGAAGCCGGTGTATCGTCTCTATGAAGAATGGCGTTTGCTTCTACCCTAGCAACTCAGGCTCTGTCATATCTGGTGGAGTCAAGTATGGACCACTTATGGCCTTAAATCTCTACAATCTGGCTCTTCAAGAAATCAACTGTCTTCACTTTAGGTCGATTCTCCCACCTCCCACCTCCCACCCTCGGTGCCTCAACGTCGAAGGAGGAGGCACAGAAGAAGTCTGTCTTCTACAGGCTGGCTCCCCAAGCAGCAGCTTTGCCGACGGAATCAGTCCTCAAACAACTAGCACATGCCAAGGACCAAGGTCGACGCGGGGGGCAGAATATTCAAGCTCTCAAAGGAAATAGGGGGCAGGCTCAGCAAAATCCTGAAGCTAATCAAATCCCGGCCGTAAGAAACGGTCGGCGTCGATATCGGCATCATACAAAATGAGCTGGGGGTAGTTCTCCGTATGGTCCTGTTTCAACCCCAGTGGTGAATGTTGTTGTTCTAACTGGGAACAGCTTCAAACTATTGCGAAGGGTCAGACAAAATTCTCCTACCGCAATATTGAAGAAATCTCTGCGGCCCATGGAGATCCCACGAGAGCAGAAACCAGTTCGCTCCCTAAAACAACTTTCCTCATCTATATATAAGGTGTAGAAGCAGGTGAAGGTCTCTGTCGTCAACCGCGGCTCTTCACCTAGACGTCAGCCAAATTCTGACAAATTCCCTTTCAAATTCAATGGGACTCATACTAAAACAAATCCTAATACAGCGGTTCCTTCCAAATACCAAAGCGACTTCTCACAAAAAAGAGAGGCCTATTAAAGCTCAAGTGTCCGAGGTAAACTCCAAAGGCCAAAACTCCAAACACCCCAAGCCTGGGGGCATGACATTTTATACAATCCATATGGTGAAATCCAAAGACGAAGTTCAAGCTTCTACGAGTCACCGACCTCAAACTCGGTCACTGATAAAGGTTCAACTGCAACGTGAAAAGCTGCAGGAGATTCTCGCTCAGGCGGCAGCAAACGGTAATCCATCGCCTAAGAAAAATCCTGAGGATGCACCCGAAGAAAGAATAGAGAAGGAGTCGGATATTGATTTCCTAAAGCGCGCTCTGAAAAAGGGAGATGCAGAAGCGGTAGAAATGTCCACTCAAAGGAACCAGATGGCCCTTCTGATTCAGAATATGGCTGGAATGATGGTTCAATCGAAACCACTGGTAGATGAACCGCCGGTAGTCGGTCTTAAAGACAAGGGTGACATTTCAAATCCTCTGCAAACCTCATCAACGGTTGAGGAGGAAATGATTCCTAAAGAAAAGCTAGACACATATATCGCTCAGCAAATCAAAGCTCACTACGCTAGTGAAGTCGCAAATAGATCAATCAAGACTGGTCGACCGTATCCGACGTGGTACGATCAAATACAGTACCCGCCAGAGTACACACTTCAAACATTCCACATGTACAAAGAAACTGGAAATCCTCTCCAGCACATTGAGTGATTTAAATCCATGTACGGCAATTCTGGAGAAAACGACATACTACTCCTCCGACAGTTCGTCAGCGGTCTGGCGGGCATCGCCTTCGAATGGTATGCGGAACTCCCAAATTATTTCATGAAGAGGTTCGACAAAATGGATATGCTCTTCTGTCAGGGATTCGCTAATGAGAACAAACATACTACAGTGACGGCGCTGGTCAACGAGAGGGTTAGACCGAATGAGACTTGGGTTCAATATGTTACCTGATGGCGAAATCTCTGGTTAAATACGAGCAACGCATTGATAAAGTTGCAACCATGGGAATGCTCATAGCCACCCTTGATCCAAATTCAAAGGCGTTCCCGTATATGGCCCTCTTCAAGCCGACGACTTTCCAAGAACTTATGGATAAAATGGCTCGATTGAATCAAATGGGTCAAAACTCTTTTTCATCCGATGATGACGAGTGAAAAGCGGAGACACGATGGCGTTTTTCGCCTACGCTCAACAAAAATAAGTGGCTCCGAAGTAACCTGTCGCCAAAATAGCGACGGCGTGGGTAATCGTTTCCTCCGAGATATACACAGGAGGCATATTTCTCACTGGCGGAAGAATCTCTATGTAGAATGGTCCTTTCTTCTCAAAGGACTGGAAGGATATTAAGGGGCCTACAAACAGGTCCTACAATCTAGTGGAATGCCCCGCTAAAAAAAGGTATATCCACAAGCAAAATGGGAACGGATGAAAACCCGAAAGGACGCCGTGAGTAAAAACAGCAGGGCTACCGGCGAGTTTGTGAAAACCCGGATGGGCGCAGCATCGTTAAAATAAATACACTTATGAGATCCTCATGACTTGTAAGGAGAATCCCCCCTGTGAGACCCTCACGGATCATAGGATTAAAAAGCCTTAAGTTACAGGGATCTGGACCTGTTCTTAAGCCGTCATATCCCCCAAATTGCCCTACAGGCGGTCCATACTGACCCTTGTATAAAATCCATGGGCACGAATAAATATTTCTTTGCCAAGTTCTACAAATGGCAAGAAATGTCCCCATATGGTGAATAACACTTGTAAGTCCTCTCGACTTATAAGGAGAAAACACTCTTATGAGATCCTTACGACTTATAAGAGAAAACACCTCTTAGAAGTCTTCACGACTTCTAAGGAGAACATAAACCTATGAGATCCTCACGACTCGTGGGGAGAAATACCTTTATGAGACCCTTACGGCTCGTAAAGTCAAAAATCCTTAGTCGACAGGATCCTAATCCTATCTACTAAGCTACCTTTGTCCAAATCGATAAGGGCAAATGATGATTCGCTCCTAGCACTATCCCAGTTGTAGCGATGCTAATGCCTAAATCGGTATCAAATTCCGAGTCATCTCAAGGCAAATGATGAGTCGCTCCTGGCAATATCCCAGTTGTAGCGATACTGATGCTTAAACAGGTGTCAAACTCCAAGTCAACCTTTCCGGAAAATGCCGCCCCTACAGCCATCTAATGAAGAAGCGGACCCCATTCGTTTGGGATCGTAAATGCCAAAGTGCACTGGACGAAATCAAGTAATACCTGAAGAACCCGCCATTACTGACCGCTCCGGTCAAGGGAAAGCCCCTCATCCTGTATACAACAGCCCTTGATGGTTCTTTAGGCGCGCTATGAGCACAGGAGAACGACCAGGAGAAGGAAAGAGCTCTCTACTATTTGAGTCGAGTTCTCCTGAGGGCAGAAAACAACTACTCCCCCATTGAAAAGCATTGACTGGCACTGATCTTCGCGATAACGAAGCTTCGACATTATACCTTGGCACATGAGGTCCATCTCATATTAAAAGTGGATCCTCTAAAATATTTGGTATCAAGAGCCATACTAACGGGAAAGCTTGCCAAATGGACCCTCCTCTTGATGGAGTTCTCAATAATCTATCAACCCTTCAGGACAGTGAAGGGCCAGGCCATCGCCGACTTCCTCGCTGAACATCCAATACCGGTCGACTCTCCCTTAAATTGCGAATTACCGGACGAACATGCGTTTGACACAAAGGACGAAGAAAATGACTCTCAATGGGAACTTTACTTCGATGGGGCATCTTCCATGAAGAAGCGAAAGCACAACACCCCCATAATCAAAGCTGGGGTAGGCCTTATCCTCGTGACCCCGCAAGGAGGGATAATGTGTTTCGCCCTTTCATTAACAGAGCCAAGAACAAACAACGAGGCTGAGTACGAAGCTTTGATAGCAGGTCTTGAGATTACTGTCGACATGGGAATAGAATATGTCCTCATATATGGAGACTCCCAGTTAGTCGTTAGCCTAGTAAATGGCGAACATCAGATGTGTAAACTTGAGTTGGAAAAATATGGCGAAAGAGTGCGGCAACTGTTGACTCAAATTCCTTCCTACAACCTGGAAAGTATACCGTGGACGGAAAATAGCAAGGCGGATGCGTTAGCCAATCTCGCTAAAGAATTGGCCAACGAAAACCTCGATGACGTAAGGATCATTGTGAAAAGCCATCGGAATCTTGCGCCGGCAGAAATATCTCCGGAGTCGTCTGAAGGAAAGGAAGCGACCAAACAAGCAGCCTGCCAAATAGAAGACGAGGAAAAGGCTAAGGATTGGAGAGAAGTCTTCATAGACTACTTCAAATCCCATCAAACACCCGAAGATGCGTCGTCAAGACATCAGCTCATGAAGCAAGCTCTGTCTTTCGCCTTCATCAGTGATACTCTATATAAGAGATCATTCGACTGTCTGTGGTTGAGATGCCTGAGACCAGAAGAAGCAAAAAAGGGTCGTCCAAGAAACTCTCGACGGACTCTGCGGTTCCCATCAGGCCGGGCCAAAGATGAAGCTGAAGATCAAGAGAATGAGTTACTATTGGCCCACGATGATTCAGGACTGCTTTGAATATGCGAAGCGGTGTAACTCGTGCCAAATTCACGGGGACTTCATCCACCAGCATCCAAATCCGCTACACCCAACATTGGCTAGTTGGCCGTTCGAAATGTGGGGAACCGATATAACTGGGCTCATCGAACTAGCGTCATCTAAAGGACATCGGTTCATATTGGTAACAACCGATTACTTCTCTAAATGGGCAGAGGCAGTACCGCTAAAGGAGGTGAAGACGGAGAACATCCTCCATTTCTTCAGGACACATATCATCTACGGGTTCGGCACTCCGCGACGAATCATCTCAGATAATGAGCCAGCCTACAGGAGCAATAAGATCAGACGCTTCGCACAGCGGCATAATATAGATTGGAGATGCTCTTTAGTCTATAATCCCCGAGCTAATGGTCTAGCTGAGGCTTTCAACAAGACATTGACGAAGATCATAAAGAAAACCGTGTCCAGAAATAAAAGGGACTGGAACGAAAGACTGCATGAAGCTCTCTGGACGTATTGAACCACGTTCAAAACGGCCATGAATACAACACCATTCGCGTTGGTATTCGGCATGGAAGCGGTACTTCTCTTAGAGGTATAGCTACCCTCTCTACGAGTGGCAGTTCGATACGAGCTGACGGATGAAGAAAATGCCTATCTTCGGCTTGAGGAGCTTGATGCCCACGATGAAACTCGTCTCATGGCGCAGCAAAACCTGGAAGCTTATAAAGCAAGGATGACGCGCTCATACAAAAGACTGACCAGACCGAGAACATTCCGCCAAGGCGAACTCGTGCTAGTTGTAAAATGACCTTGTTCCCTTACAAAAAATAAATAAATAAATAGAGCAACGGAAAAAGTCCTCAAGTGGAGCATCACGTGACCACACGTGATAGGCGTTACGCTTAACAAAACTAAGCCAAAACTGAACCTTACGTGCAGACACGTGACCTCTATAAGAAAAGTATACAGGCGCCTGAATAAAGCAAACAAGTGGGACAAAAAGAAACTCACGTGATACCCTTGGGTCGGCTTAATTTGGTGGGGTCACGTGCTACACGTGATAGACTCATATGTCTTCTGGACTGATAAAAATAAATTCTAATTAAAAGGGATTAAAAGACTTATTTGGAAAATACTTCATTGGATCTTTCTAAACAAGAAAGATTACGCTCTGTAAAACAGAGCGACGTTGGATCAAAGATCCAATGGTGATTAAAAATCACCAATCTACAGAAAAATTCTGTGCAAGAAAATATCTTCCTAAATTTGTTAAGAACGACAAAAGAAATATCTTCTGTAAAACAGAAGTCCTTGGATTAAAAATCCAGCGGTGAATAAAATTCACCAAGTGATCAAAAAGATCATGTTGGTTGATTAGAAAATCAATCAAAATCTCTCAACGAGAGATTTGCTAATCAAATTGATTCCCTTCATTCTCCTAAAAATAAGAGCAAAGAAACAAACAGAAAAGGGAGATAGACAAAGAGAGAGAGATATAGATGGAAGAGAAAGAGAGAGAGAGAGAATGACCCCCCTCATCAACTTCGAGTTAAAACAAAAATCCGAGGTAAAAGAAGGAGAAAAAAACACAGAGAATATCTCATCTCTTATTCACCTCCATAAGAGTTTAACTCTTCTAAAAAGAACTTAGTTCTTCCTCTGGTTAAGATCTGCAGAAGCAGATCTCCCCACAAGTTGAGAATTTAATTCTCATCGGGGAGATTTTGCCATGCAGATCCAAAACCTAGAGGGATATCTAAGTTCAGAGAATTTAATTCTCCCAAAAAGTATATAGGAATTTAATTCCTCTAATGAAAAAAGGGTTTAACCCTTCATATGAGAACTTAGTTCTCCCTTATGGCAAAGATCTGCAGAAGCAGATCTCCTCACAAGTTGAGAATTTAATTCTCATCAGGGAGATTCTGTCATACAGATCCCAAACCTAAGAGAAAAACTAAGTCTTAAGAATCCAATTCTCATAAAACAATGGGATTAAAAATCCCGAAACTCAGGATCTCTATGCACGTAAAAGAATTGGCAC
The DNA here is from genome assembly GCA_030015575.1 of Agapanthus africanus. Lineage (NCBI taxonomy): Eukaryota > Viridiplantae > Streptophyta > Magnoliopsida > Asparagales > Amaryllidaceae > Agapanthus > Agapanthus africanus. Next base: position 50,985,187 of record CM057350.1, on the reverse strand, counting down.
CCAACATAATAATAGCCGATCACGTGCTCCCACGTGAGCGCCTTTGATGAACAAAAGGGAATAATCGAGATGGGCTCACGTAATCACGCGAGACCCCATGGTAATGCTTGACACTTACAAACTAAGAAAGGGGAATAAATCGGAGGCAGTTCCCACTTTTAGGTTGCCTCACGTGACCCAAATAGCGCTTAGCGCTCAGAAGAGAACAAAAGAATAAACCCAAAAAAGCAGTGCTGCAAATTCTTGAAGTTTAATACTATTTCAAAACGCCTCACGTGCCTACACCTAACGGCCACAGGGCTAAAGTGTTTAACACTTATATGCATCACGTGCGGCACGTGAGCATTCTCAAATTCCAGTGTTTAACACTGCCTCAGAGTATCACGTGGGAGCACGTGAGCGCTGAATAAACATGTTAGTGTTGAACACTATGAAGGGCTAACATTAGTCAGAATCAGACCAAATGTTCCAAGGACCGTCAATTGAGCCCTTCATGCTCAGGGTTTCTAAAACCGATCTCAAGACAGCTAATAAGCTCCCAACAGATGACATCTAAACTGATATTTATCCCACTTCCCAAAATCGGACATTGGTTCAAGGGTACATCTCTTCATACATCTGATACATGTCGTTGTAATCCTTCAACGTCTTCAGAAAGATGGAGGGTCCCAATAACCAATAACTTTTGGCGCATTCCCAAACTGATTAAACCAGAACCCCACAGACTATGACGTCTTTAAACTTTAAAGGCTATGATGTCCTTAAACTTTATGGACTATGAGGTCCTTAAACTCAAAGACTATGATGTCTTTAAACTTTACAGACTATGATGTCTCTAAACTGACATGGACTATAATGTCCTTAAACCCATTGGACCGCAATGTCCCTAAACTAAAACAATAGAGTCCAAATGCTCTTTTGTTGGATCTAAATGATTCCAAAACCCTGTTAAGTAGATCTTAGTCGAAAAATTAGACTAATGTATCCTTAACAAACGTTTAAGTTGATCTTAATCTCAATGAGATTAACAATCCTTAAACCCACTGGACCGCAATATCCCTAAACTAAAACAATAGAGTCCAAATGCTCTTTTGTTGGATCTAAATGATCCCAAAACCCTGTTAAGTAGATCTTGGTCTAAAAAATTAGACTAATGTATCCTTAACAAACGTTTAAGTTGATCTTAATCTCAATGAGATTAACAATCCTTAAACCCACTAGACCGCAACGTCCCTAAACTAAAACGATAGAGCCCAAATTCTCTGTCGTTGGATTTAAATGATCCCAAACCCCCGTTGAGTAAATCTTAGTCTAAAATTAGACTAATGTATCCTTAACAACGTTTAAGTTGATCTTAATCTCAATGAGATTAACGATCCTTAAACCCAAACCAAACCCAAATCTAAGAAAATACGAATTTGGACTAATTCACGCCCTATGGGCGACAACATAAATTAGTCTCCGTATACAATCCACGGGCAACCAAAAATGAAACAAACACACACGACACGAAGTGACCATCTGGAGAAGGAGAAAGTGGTTACCGTGATGCGGTAGCGTAATTAACTGCAGGGGCTTGCGCCTACAAGGAAGAACGTCCCCACAATCAAAAACCCCTCACAATGAGGGGTAATCTGATGAAGTCTGCTATATCGGCCGTATCCGTCTAAACCTCAGATACATTGTGCCATAAATCAACTTGGCATCTTCAGAGAGGTGGACAAATAAAACCAAATAGCATCTGCCCCCAAATTCAGGCAAGACGTTTGTCTTCCCGTCTTTCGGCGGAGAACAGATTCCGGCATGCCCTGTGGGACCTTTTCTTCTTTCCACTCCACACTTCGTGTGTCGTGTTTCGCGAATTCAAGGTACTAAGATTTGGTGTCTTGCTCCGTGCAGAGAAGAGAAGATGGCGTCAGTGGCTTCTACTTGCACCAATTGCAACAACTGCAACAATTCCCACTCCGTCTTCGCTGGAGGAGTGACCTATGGGCCTCAAGCGGCCTCCATTTTTGCCATGCCAGTGGAACAGGTGACGCAAGCCACCACTGGGCTGTTCTTTGAGACCATGCTCCCACCAATGAGCTTCAACACCCCGCTGTCGTCGTAAGAAGTTCCGAAGAAGTCGGTCTTTGATCGGCTTACAACTACCGCAGCCCCTTTCAACGAGTCGCCCAAATCCAACGCCTCGGTCTTTAACAGATTGGGCTAAAGCTCCAATGGGCCCGTGAAGAAGCCCGCAATACCTGAAGGGGTTGTCCCGAAATGGATAGCCATCCCTGCTCCAGTAAATGAAGTCATCAGAGAGACTTCTCCTGCTAAGGGATCGGTCTTCGCTAGACTGTCCACTCCAACTCCCGCTTCAGGCGAAATCACCAAGGCTGCTTCCCCTGCTCGAAAGTATGCCTTCGACAGGTTGGCCATCCCTTCTCAGCGGATGTCCGTATTCGATAGGCTGACACCGACGACAACTTCTAATCAGATCAAGGGACATGACGAAGCTACCCCGACAACGGAGGTGATCCCATCTGCGAGGCGTGCTCGACGTCGCCACTGGCGCCGAGTGAGGAAAGCTGGGGGCAGTTCCCCTTCTGGACTAACTCTGCCAGCTCCAACGGTGGAAGTTAATGTTGTTGTTCCAACTGGGAACAGTTTTGAACCACTCAGGAGGGTTCGTAAGAACTCTCCAATCGCTGTGTTAAAAAGATCTCCCCCACCTATGGAGAACGCTACAAAGGCAATGACGGAGCAGCCCCCTCAGCGGTTGTCCTCCAAAATCCATAAGGTCTGGCGGAGGGTCTAAGACTCTGTAGTCGACTAAGACTACTCTCGCCAATCGAAGAAGATGAAGGTCCGACAAGAGAAGGACCACCCCGTCGTACCACAAAAGATGTCGTCTACTTGGGTGCCCACTGCAATGGCCCCCTCAACTTCGACCGCCCACAGAAGGAGAAGGCCGGAGAAAATCCCCGTGTCCGCGATGAAGCTCAAAGGCTCTGAATCCAAACGCCCCAAGTCTGGGGGCATGGTGGTGCACACCGTCTACATGGCTTTCGGAAAAGAGGAAAGCCGTGCATCCACGGGTCATCGACCACTAACACGATCTGTGACAAAGGCTCAGGAGTTACAACAGCAAAAGCTCCAGGAGATGCTGACAACTATGGTTGCACTCACCGGGCCAAAAGCAAGCCCGAAGACATCGTCGGAGCAACGCCAAGAACAGGAAACTGATGCCGAATTCCTCCGAAGAATGCTCGAGAGGAAAGACAAAGAGGCCGCAGAACAAGCGACCAACATAAAACAAATGGCCCTTCTATTTCAAGATATGGTCGGCATGATGATCCAGCCGGACCCTCCAGCCAAAGACCCTCCAGTAATAATTAAAGACAATAGAGGGGAGACATCAAACCCTCTTCCGGCACTATCAGCAGCCAAGGAAGAAACGATTTCCAAAGCTGCACTTGATGACTATATCGCTCAACAGATACGAGCACATCAGGCAAATGAAGCAACTGGCCAAGTCGTCAGAACTGGGCGACCATATCCAGGCTGGTACGTTCAAATTAAGTACCCATCAGGATACACGATTCCTAAGTTCCACGTATACAAGGGGATAGGCAATCCCCATCAACATGTAGCTCAGTTCAGGGCTTTGTGCGGAAATACTGAAGGTGACGATAAGCTACTGCTTCGCCAATTCGTCGGCAGCTTGGCAGAGACGGCGTTCGAATGGTATTCAGAGCTTCCCAACGACTCCATCAAAACTTTTACGGAGATGGAATTTCTATTCACTCAGCATTTCGCAAGCGCTAGCGAATGCACCCCAATCACGGCATTGATCAATGCCAGGGTAAAGCCAGGAGAAACATGGGTTCAGTATGCAATCCGATGGCAGAACCTATGGTCGAAATGCGAACAACGCATCGAAGAAGCTCCCGCGGTAGGCATGTTCGTGGGTACCCTCGATCCACAGGCGACCATATCCCGGTTCATGATGTTTTTCAAGACGACTACCTTCCAGGCCTTGATTGACAAGCTGACCCAAATGGATCAGATGGGCCATAGACCGTCTTCCTCGAAGATGGAGCCTCAAAACGAAAAAGGGAAAGAGAAAGCGACCTTCATCGCCAATGCTCGGCAGCAGCCCAGTGGTCCAAAACCAGCCGATCGCCAAAACAAGAGACAGTGATTCTTCGATGAGAAGCTGAAACGCCATTATTCGTTTCCCTGGGATAAAACGAGGAGACTGTTCGAGTTGGCTGTGCGCAACTGGCTATTCGTTTCCACCGGCGCCAAAAGAATTGGAAGATGGAATACACACTACTGCGGACAACCTAAAGAAAATTGACTTAGGGATGACAGACGATCCGCGGCCTACGTTCGTCAGTGAGCTTCTTTCTAAAGAGCAGGTGGCTACGCTCAAAGACGTGCTCATGCAGTATAAAGACTGTTTCTCATGGAACTACTCCAAAATGCCAAGACTAGATCTAGAAGTAGCTGTGCATAAATTGGCGATATCTCCGGACATCAAGCCAGTCAAAAAAGCGCTGAGAAGAATGCGTCTCGAACTTGAAATAAGCATCAACGCCAAGGTCAAGAAGCTAATCGACTTCGGCATCGTCCAAGAAGTGCAATATCCTGACTGGATCGCCAACATTGTCCCAGTGATGAAAAAAAATAGGGTGGTGCGTATTTTCGTGGACTTTCGGGTCCTTAACAAAGCTTGTCCGAAGGATGACTTTCCCGTACCGGTCACCGAGCTGATGATAAACAACATGTCCACTCACGAAGTCTTCTCCTTCATGGACGGGTCGTCAGGGTACAACTAAATAAAGATGCATCCCGGAGACCAGAAGCATACCGCTTTCTGGACTCCGCTGGGCATATTCCGCTACAAAGTGATGCCTTTCGGTCTGAAGAACGCCGGCGCAACCTATCAGAAGGCCTTGACGAAGATCTTCGATGACCTCATACATGAAATCATCGAATGCTATATTGACGACCTCGTGGTGAAAAGAAAATCGCACGAGGAACATTGGGAACATTTGAAGATCATGTTTCAACGCCTTCGGAAATACAGCCTGAAGATGAACCCTCTCAAATGCCCGTTCGGAGTTTCCTCGGACAAGTTCCTGGGATTCATTGTCCGACATCAAGGCATCGAGATAGACCCGTCAAAGATCAAGGCGATCATGGAAATGCCTCCGCCAAGAACTCTCAAGAAACTGCGGTTTCCCCAAGGGAAGCTCGCATATATCCGGTGGTTCATAGCCAACCTCTCCGGCAAATGTCGTCTCTACAGCCATTTAATGAAGAAGGGGACCCCTTTCGTCTGGGATCGTAAATGCCAGAGCGCACTAGACGAAATCAAACAATACCTGCAGAATCCGCCTGTACTGACCACTCCAGTCAAAGAAAAGCTCCTCATCCTGTACACAACAGCCCTTGAAGGCTCTTTAGGCGCGCTATGGACACAAGAGAACGACTAAGGGAAGGAGAGAGCCCTCTACTATTTGAGTCGAGTTCTCATGGGGACAGAAAACAACTACTCCCCCATCGAAAAACACTGCCTGGCGTTAATCTTCGTGATAAAGAAACTCAGACACTATGCTTTGGCGTACGAGGTCCATCTCATATCAAAGATGGATCCCCTCAAATACCTTATGCCAAATGCCATATTAACGGGACGGCTCGCTAAATGGGCCCTACTCTTGATGGAATTCTCGATAACCTATCGTCCCCTCAAGGCAGTGAAAGGCCAGGCCATCGCCGATTTCCTCGCTGAGTATCCAATACCGACTGATTCACCCTTAAATTATAAATTGCCAGACGAGCACGCGTTTGACACGATCGATGGGGAAAGAGGAGGGAGCGATACCCGATTGGAACTCTACTTCGATGGGGCATCTTCCATAAAGAAGCGAAAGTACAACACCCCTATAATCAAATCGGGGGTAGGCATTATCTTCGTGACTCTGCAAGGAGGGATAATGCGCTTTACCTTTTCCTTAACAAAGCTGAGGACAAATAATGAGGCAGAATACGAAGCTTTGATAGCAGGGCTTGAGATCGCTGTCGACATGGGAATCGAAAACCTCCTTATATACGGAGACTCCCAACTGGTAGTTAGCCAAGTAAACGGCGACTATCAAACGTGCAAACCAGAGTTGTTAAAGTACGGCGAGAGAGTGCAGCAACTGCTGACTCAAATTCCCTCCTACAGTCTGGAAAGCATTCCGCATGCAGAAAATAGCAAAGCGGATGCGTTAGCCAAACTCGCTAAAGAACTGGCTGACGAAAACCTCGACGACGTAAGGATCATTGTACAAATCCATCAAGTTCTTGCACCAGCCGAAATATCTCCGGAGTCGTCTGAAGAAAGGAAGCGACCAAGGAAATAGCCCTACAAATGGAGGACCAGGAAAAGGTTAAGGATTGGAGAGAAGTCTTTATAGACTACTTCAAATCCCGTCGAACACCTGAAGATGCATCCTCAAGACATCAGCTCATGAAACGAGCTCTGTCTTTTGCCTTCATCAATGATTCTCTATATAAGAGATCATTCGACTCTCTGTGGCTAAGATGCCTGGGACCGGAAGAAGCAAGGAGAGTCATCCAAGAAACTCACGACGGACTCTGCGGTTCTCACCAAGCCGGGCCAAAGATGAAGATGAAGATCAAAAGGATGGGCTACTATTAGCCCACGATGATTCAGGATTGCCTCAAATACGCGAAGCAGTGCCACTCGTGCCAGATTCACGGGGATTTCATCCACCAGCATCCAAACCCGCTACACCCAACGGTGGCTAGCTGGCCGTTCGAATTGTGGGGAACTGACATAATCGGGCCCATCGAACCAGCATCATCTAGAGGACATCGGTTCATATTAGCAACAACCGATTACTTCTCTAAATAGGTAGAAGCAGTACCGCTAAGAGAAGTGAAGACGGAGAATATCCTCCATTTCTTCAAGACATACGTCATCTATCGGTTCGGCACTCCGCGACGGATTATCTCCGATAACGGGCCAGCCTACAGAAGTCACAGAATCAGCCGCTTCACACAGCAACATAATATAGACTGGAGATACTCTTCGGTCTATAATCCCCGAGCTAACAGTCTAGCTGAAGCCTTCAACAAGACCTTGACGAAGATCATAAAGAAGACGGTGTCCAAAAATAAGAAGGACTGGCACGAGAGACTGCATGAAGCTCTCTGGGCGTACCAGACCACATTCAAAACGGCCACAAATACAACGCCATATGCATTGGTGTTCGGCACTGAAGCAGTACTCCCTTTAGAGATAGAGTTACCCTCTCTACGAGTGGCGGTTCATTACGAGCTAACAGACGAAGGGAATGCCCATCTTCGGCTCGAGGAGCTCGACGCCCTTGATGAAACTCGGCTCATGGCGCAGCAAAACTTGGAGGCTTACAAAGCAAAGATGGCGCGCTCATATAAGAGATTGACTAGGCCGAGGACATTTCGCCAAGGCGAAATCGTGCTGGTGGTCAAAAGACCTATGATCCCTAATCGTGCCAAACGGGGAAAATTCGAGCCGAATTATGAAGGCCCGTACATCATAGACAAGGTCTACCAAGGTGGGGCTTACTTGTTCATAGATATGCATGGCGAAAGACCTTTCAGGCCAATAAACGGCCGGTTCTTGAAAAAAATACTATGCTTGAAGAGTCACAAACCAGGTCAATGATAGATGACGACACCTATGTCCGCTTGCTATCTTCCTGAGTCCAAACTCTATAAATAATGCCCAGCGAAACCTCGCCTCCAAGGCTATGGACCGAGATGTCCTAAAACTAACAATGGACCGTAATGTCGTTAAACTAGCTACGGACCGTAACGTCCTTAAACTACTGCAAACCACAGCATCCAAGGGCTGACGCAAAAAAAAAGGTACGTCCATAAGCGAAATGGGCACGGATGAAAACTCGAAAGGGCTCCGTGAGTAAAAACAGCAGGGCTACCGACGAGTTTGTGAAAACCCGAAAGGGCGCAATCTCGTTAAAAGACACTTGCAAGGTCCTCTCGATCTTGTAAGGAGAAAATACCTACGTGAAATCCTTACGACTCACAAGGGAGCAACACACTTAGGGATTCTCATGATTCCTAAGAAGAAAACACTCTTACGAGATCCTCACGACTCGTAAGGAGAATCCCCCATATGAGACCCTCACGGCTCATAGGATTCGAAATCCTTAAGCTACAGGGATCTGAACCTGTTCTTAAGCCATTATATAACCCAATTTGCCCTACAAGCGGTTCAATACTGACCCTTGTATACAATCCACGGGCACAAATAATCGTCTCCTCTACCAAGTTCCATCAATAGCGTGAAATTCCCCTATTCGGTGAACAAACACTTGTAAGTCCTCTCGACTTATAAGGAGAAAACACTCTTATAAGATCCTTACGACTTATAAGAGACCATACACTTAAGAATCCTCATGATTCTTAAGGAGAAAGCGCACTCACGAGATCCCCATGACTCGTAAGGAGAAACATTTTTATGAGACCCTTACGGCTCATGAAGTCAAAAGTCTTAATCAACAGGATCTTAACCCTGTTCGCTAAGCCACCTTTGTTCGAACCGACAAAGGCAAATGATGATTCGCTCCTGGTAATATCCCAGTTGTAGTGATGCTGATGCCTAAAATCGGTATCGGAGCCCAAGTTCCTTACTCGCAGCATAAAGCCAGCGAGCAATATATGCATTCAAAAACAGCCGAAATGATAGGGCAACTTACAACAAAATCAGCAAGTAAAATATATGCATACAAAAACAGCCGAAATGATTGGGCAACTCGCAATAAAAAGCAGCGAGTAAAAAGAAAAATAGCCGAAATGATTGGGCACCGCGAAAAAATAGCCGAAATGATTAGGCAATCGCGAACTTCACGATATAAAAGCTGAAATGATAGAGCATAGCGGAAAGAAATAAAAAAAATGAAAGAATGAAACTTTTTGCCCTACAGGTAAGTCCACACTAACCCCTGTATACAATCCATGGGCATAAACGAAAAAGGGAACCGCATTTCCCCATCAGACTATGTCAAAGGGAAGGTCAGATCTCGACGGCAACATCTGCATCCCAGAAGAGCAACACGGCGTTCTTTCTCAACTCCGGCAAGATACAAATGCAATGTCAACAAGGTCGCAACCAATCGGAGCCACGGCAAAGTCCCCAGCTCCAAGACTCTACGGTTCACAGATAACCTAGAGTCGACCCCTTAACCTCCTTGTCGTCAAGCAACGCTTCGACACAGATACATGTCAACTCCTGACCTCCCTGTCGTCAAGCAATGCTTCGACTTGGATACATGTCAACTCCTGACCTCCCTGTCGTCAAGCAATGCTTCGACTTAGATACATGTCAACTTCTGACCTCCCTGTCGTAAATCAATGCTTCGACTTGGATACATGTCAACTTCTGACCTCCCTGTCGTAAAGCAATGCTTCGAATCGGATACATGTCAACTCCTGATCTCCTTGTCGTCAAGCAACGCTTCGACTTGGATACATGTCAACTCCTGATCTCCCTGTCGTAAAGCAACGCTTCGACTTGGATACATGTCAACTCCTGACCTCCCTGTCGTAAAGCAATGCTTCGACTCGGATACATGTCAACTCCTGACCTCCTTGTCGTCGAGCAACGCTTTGACTTGGATACATGTCAATTCCTGACCTCCCTGTCGTCAAGCAACACTTCGACTTGGATACATGTTAACTCATGACCTCCCTGTCATAAAGCAATGTTTCGACTTGGATACATGTCAACTCCTGACCTCCCTGTCGTAAAGCAATACTTCGACTCAGATACATGTCAACTCCTGACCTCCTTGTCGTCAAGCAACGCTTCGACTTGGATACATGTCAACTCCTGACCTCCCTGTCATCAAGCAACGCTTCAACTTGGATACATGTCAAACCCTGACCTCCTTGTCGTAAAGCAACGCCTCGACTTGGATACATGTCAAAACCTGACCTCCTTGTCGTAAAGCAATGCTTCGACTCGGATACATATCAACTCCTGACCTCCCTGTCGTCAAGCAACGCTTCGACTCGGATACATGTCAACCCCTAACCTCCTTGTCGTCAAGCAACGCTTCGATTCGGATACATGTCAACCCCTGATCTCCTTGTCATCAAGCAACGCTTCAACTCGGATACATACCAACCCCTGACCTCCCTGTCGTAAAGCAACGCTTCGACCCGGATACATATCAACTCCTAACCCCCCTGCCGGTGTAATGCTCCGTCTCGAAAATACATCAACCCATGATTCCCCTGTCGTAAAGCAATGCTTCGACTCGGAAATAAATCAACACATAAACCTAACAACCCATAAAAAGAAAGTTCTCTTGTGAGATCCTTACGACTCTCACAAGAAAATGCACTTAGGAGTCCTCGCGGCCCCTAAGTAGAAATTGCACCTATGAGATCCTCTCGACTCATAGGGAGAAAAATCTTTATGAGACCCTCACGGCTCATAAAGTTGAAAAGTCTTAGGCGGCAAATCCTAACCCTGTCGCCTAAGCCATCACTACCCTGCAAAAAGATCCGGATAAACTACATATGGACCACATCCATCAGAGCTACATGCAAGCACGAGATAAAGAAAATATGTATTTTATTCATGAATTCAAAGTGAATACTAGATACATATCGTAAAAAGAATCAAAATGAATACAAAATACCCTCTCATTCAGGAGTGGATACAAGAAAAGAATTTTTTTATAAAAATTCTTTAAGCCGGCAGACGGCACAATAAGCTCCTCAATTCATCGCTCTTCCGCTGGGCCTCGGCTTCAAACTTGGTTATTGCCACAAGACGGGTCTCCGCCTGAGACTGTTGGGTCTGATACCAGACGAACTGGCTCTCGAGCTCCCTTTCAGTTGCCTTATAAGCTTCAACCATCTCCTGGGTAAAGATGACAGCTTTGTCAAGAGCGGCCACTTCCTTGATAGCTTCTTGAAGCACCCGCCAAATTTCATATGCATGAGTGGTCTTAGTAATGGACTGCGCACCGCTCGATCCATCCTCGCGGAATTGATTTTAGGGTTAAGATGTCGGAGGGAAGGCGGATGCATTCAAACCCATGTGGACAGACCTCCACTCGGCACCAATCCTCGATCCAAAACATGCACAAACCATTTTCTCTTTCTGGCAACAAGGAAAGTCTTCGGTAGGTACCCCATTAAGCATGCATTCACGACTATATGCCTATGGTGTCTAGAACGCGCTGATTTATGGACAACACGACGACAATGTTCGCACCTAAAGGAAATTCCCAGGGGTCAAGTATAACGCTCATGTACTCAGGCGGGATGCACGTACGAATATATGACGAAAAGAAAAATTCAGTAGAAAAGCATTCAACAGCAAATGATAAGAGGAATACATTGATTTAAATATACTACGCTACATGGAAAAGGTCACCAAACAAAGGATCGGTGATACAAGGGTTAACAAAACAAAATACAATATTACCCAGCTCCCTCTCTGCCTTCTCCAACACATCGAAGCGACGGTTTTCGCGAGGAGTTGCTCCCCATCGATTCGTGCCATGCTCATCGGCAAAACCGGACATGACAGCCCGCCGGGCTCTTGGACCCAGTAGATGAATCGAGTGATCCTTTAGAGCCCGGGTAATTAAGCACGCCTCATAGAAACACTTGATCTTGTCCTCTGCCGCATTGAGGATCGCCGGAGTCATCTCTGTCGGATGAGGAAGGATGTCGGCAAACACGGACGAAAAGACCATCCGTAGCCAAATGGAACCCATAGGAAAGGGAGAGCCCCTACGAGTTAGGAGTTCATACGCCATCGCGTCACATTCGGCATCGGTGAGAAGAGGATCCACTAGCCGCGCAGCAAAATGAGGAATCATCTCCTCGACGGGCACCTCCCATGGTTGTCGACGAGCGTGGGGGCGGTTGCAAGCCATAAACTTTGGACTGATTCTCAAAATAATCACCCTAAGGTCTAAATGTTTTTTTTAGAGAAGAAGGAAGGCATGGCTTCAGGTTATAAAGGAGAGCATTCAATACTATGCACAGAAAATGTTGTGCATGGTGGAACTATTCCCAAGGCCCGGAAAAAGGGGAGAGCATTGGAAATGAAAAGAAATGACTCATTGAAATCAGAACAGGGAGACGAAACGACCCCATCAAGCAGAGCCACGCGTGCATAACACGTGAGCAGAAGCCTTGATCCTCATTGGAAATTAAAAACGGTACCTCACATGCATAACATGTGAGCAGGCGCCAATGCAAGATTGAATTCCTCAGCAGTGCCTCATGCGCCAAACACGTGAGCACCAACAACAGTGTGACAAAACTTCATAAAGAACGCGTGTAGACATAAAAAAGGGGAGAAAGAAAATTTATATCATTCATACTCCGAAGATTCATACAAAAATAATAGAAAATGTTTACAATGGTAAAACATTGAACTCAGGACATGGATTGAGAAATTCAAAAGTAAGGCCGTCTAAAATGTTTCTGGCCTTTCTGACCATTCTCGCATGCATCCTCTCACGATCGCAAGTGTCAGGATCCTCGCCAATGTCCTCCGCCCTCTGATAAGCAGCGATTATCGTCGTCTGTTGGAAAACTTGATGCAAGATATCGGTGAGATTATCTCGCCGTTTCTTCGAGATTAGGCCCGTCAGATATACTGAGTGCTCCTTATCTTCAGCATCATCCAGTGCCTCAAGCGGCATGGCTTCGTAAAATTCAGGAAGAGCTCCCCAAATTGCTCTCACTATAATCTTTAAAAAAGTGGAACGATGAGAAAGCAATCAACCGTTGTGGTCATGGAAACGACCCATAATCTCAGCACATTGGGCGTTTGTAAGCTCCTGGTTTTGACAACGGCCCTGTGCGCGAATGTCCTAATAAGAAATAAATTCGCTAAGACTGTACAGATGAGCAGCCATGGTGTCTGAAAAGAGACATCAGTGAAAAATTAGTAATAAAGAAGACCCTCGTTGAACAAACATTGGGATTCAAACAAATTCTTGGGAAGACAAGTCCTGTTAAGTACCAAAAAAATTCAAATTTGTGTGGATAAGGGTAAAACCCTATGAAAAGATTTTCAAGAACACCAGGGAATAAAATTCCCGAAGGCTCCCATTGATCTTTAAGAGCTAAGCTCTTCACTTTAGGAATTAAATTCCTTTTATATGATGGAATTAAATTCCAGAAACTCACAAAGATATATATATATATATATATATGAGAAACAAAAATCCCATGAATCCTCAAAATCAGAGGGAAATGTTCGAGATATGGAAGTTTATTGCTCAAAAATCACATCTTTGGAGGATGGGTTTCTGAGGAGAGCAAAGCTCTCATAATGGATTTAAAATCCAGAGGTTTTCTCAAAGAAGGAAAGTTTTCTGATGTACAAAGCATTACCCGAAAAAGAGTTTCTTTTGACAGAGTTGAACTCTGGATTTGCAATGGCAGAGAACTAAGCTCTGAGGAAGATAATTAAATTCTCAAAGAAAATGAAAAAGGAAGGAGATGAAGAAACAGTGGCTGCCTAAGGAACTAAACCCTTGCATTTATAAGACGTGACTAGGGTGGTTCAACTTCCCGTTCTCCTAGCAATCCAATGGCTGTAAAAGTGACAGCGTTGCACCCACGTGCAAACCATGTGAGAACAACGCTGTGGGGGCATTTGTTTCCTTACGGAAAATAAATAAATAGAGTAACGGAAAAAGTCCCCAAGTGGAGCATCACGTGCCTACACGTGATAGGCGCTGCGCTTAACAAAACTAAGCCAAAACTGAAGCTCACGTGCAGATACGTGACCTCTATAAGCAAAGTATGCAGGCGCCTGAATAAAGCAAACAAGTGGGATAAAAAGAAATTCACGTGACACCCTTGGGTCGGCTTAATTTGGTGGGGTCACGTGCTACACGTGATAGACTCCTATGCCTTCTGGACTGATAAAAATAAATTCTAATTAAAAGAGATTAAAAGCCTTATTTGGAAAAACTTCCTTGGATCTTTCTAAACAAGAAAGATTACGCTCTGTAAAACAGAGCGCCGTTGGATCAAAGATTCAATGGTGATTAAAAATCACCAATCTACAGAAAAGTTCTGTGTAAAGAAATATCTTCCTAAATTTGTTAAGAACGACAAAAGAAATATCTTTTGTAAAACAGAAGTCCTTGGATTAAAAATCCAGCGGTGAATAAAATTCACCAAGTGATCAAAAAGATCATGTTGGTTGATTAGAAAATCAATCAAAATCTCTCAACGAGAGATTTGCTAAAAAAATTGATTCCCTTCTTTCTCCAATAAATAAGAGCAAAGAAACAAACAGAAAAGGGAGATAAACAAAGAGAGAGAGATATAGACGGAAGAGAAAGAAAGAGAGAGAGAAGGAACCCCCCTCATCAACTTCGAGTTAAAACAAAAATCCGAGGTAAAAGAAGGAGAAAAAACACAGAGAATATCTCATCTCTTTTTCACCTCCATAAGAGTTTAACTCTTCTAAAAAGAACTTAGTTCTTCCTCTGGTTAAGATCTACAGAAACAAATCTCCCTACAAGTTGAGAATTTAATTCTCATCGGGGAGATTTTGCCATGCAGATCCAAAACCTAGAGGGAGATCTAAGTTCAAAGAATTTAATTCTCCCAAAAAGTATATAGGAATTTAATTCCTCTGATGAAACAAGGTTTTAACCCTTCATATGAGAACTTAGTTCTCCCTTATAGCAAAGATCTGCAGAAGCAGATCTCCTCACAAGTTGAGAATCTAATTCTTATCAGGGAGATTCTGTCATACAGATCCCAAAACTAAGAGAAAAACTAAGTCTTAAGAATCCAATTCTCATAAAACAATGGGCTTGAAAGTCCCGAAACTCAGGATCTCCATGCATGTAAAAGGATTGGCACCCAACATGATAATAGCCGATCACGTGCTCCCACGTGAGCGCCATTGATGAACAAAAGGGAATAATCGGGATGGGCTCACGTAATCACACGTGACCCCATAGTAATGCTTGACACTTACAAAAAAAGAAAGGGGAATAAATCGGAAGCAGTTCCCACTTTTAGGTTGCCTCACGTGATCTCACGTGACCCAAATAGCGCTTAGCGCTCAAAAGAGAACAAAAGAATAAACCCAAAGAAGCAGCGCTGCAAATTCTTGAAGTTTAATACTATTTCAAAATGCCTCACGTGCCTACACGTGATGGCCACAGGACTAAAGTGTTTAACACTTATATGCATCACGTGCGACACGTGAGCATTCTCAAATTCCAGTGTTTAACACTGCCTCAGAGTATCACATGGGAGCACGTGAGCGCTGAATAAACATGTTAGTGTTGAACACTTTGAAGTGCTAACATTAGCCAGAATCAGACCAAATGCTCCAAGGACCATCAATTGAGCCCTTCATGCTCAGGGTTTTCTAAAACCGATCTCAAGACAGCTAATAAGCTCCCAACAGATGACATCTAAACTGATGTTTATCCTACTTCCCCAAATCGGGACATTGGTTAAAGGGTACATCTCTTTATACCTCTGATACATGTCGTTGTAATCCTTCAACGTCTTCAGAGAGATGGAGGGTCCCAATAACCAATAACTTTTGGCGCATTCCCAAACTGATTAAACCAGAACCCCACAGACTATGACGTCTTTAAACTTTATGGACTATGATGTCCCTAAACTTTATGGACTATGAGGTCCTTAAACTCATAGACTATGATGTCTTTAAACTTTATAGACTATGATGTCTCTAAACTGACATGGACTATGAAGTCCTTAAACCCATTGGACCGTAATGTCCCTAAACTAAAACAATAGAGTCCAAATGCTATTTTGTTGGATCTAAATGATCCCAAAACCCTGTTAAGTAGATCTTAGTCTAAAAATTAGACTAATATATCCTTAACAAACGTTTAAGTTGATCTTAATCTCAATGAGATTAACAATCCTTAAACCCACTGGACCGCAATATCCCTAAACTAAAACATTAGAGTCCAAATGCTCTTTTGTTGGATCTAAATGATCCCAAAACCCTGTTAAGTAGATCTTGGTCTAAAAAATTAGACTAATGTATCCTTAACAAACGTTTAAATTGATCTTAATCTCAATGAGATTAACAATCCTTAAACCCATTGGACTGCAACGTCCCTAAACTAAGATGATAGAGCCCAAATTCTCTGTCGTTGGATTTAAATGATCCCAAACCCCCGTTGAGTAGATCTTAGTCTAAAATTAGACTAACGTATCCTTAACAACGTTTAATTTGATCTTAATCTCAATGAGATTAACGATCCTTAAACCCAAACCAAACCCAAATCTAAGAAAATACAGATTTGGACTAATCCACACCCTATGGACGACAACATAAATTAGTCTCTGTATACAATCCACGGGCAATCAAAAACGAAACAAACACACACGATACGAAGTGACCATCTGGAGAAGGAGAAAATGGTTACCGCGATACGGTAGCGTAATTAACTGCAGGGGCTTGCGCCTGCAGGGAAGAGCGTCCCCACAATCAAAAACCCCTCATAATGAGGGGGAATCTGACGAAGTCTGCTACATCAGCCGCATCCGTCTAAACCTCCGATACATGGGGCCATAAATCAACTTGGCATCTTCGGAGAGGTGGACGGATAAAACCAAATAGTATCTGCCCCCAAATTCAGGAAAAACGTTTGTCTTCCCGTCTTTCGGCGGAGAACAAACCTATGATCCCAAACCGTGCAAAGCGGGGGAAATTTGAGCCAAACTATGAAAGTCCGTACATCATAGATAAGGTCTACCAAGGTGGGGCCTACTTGCTTATGGATATGCATGGAGAAAGACCCTTCCGGCCAATAAATGGCCGATTCCTTAAGAAATACTACGCTTGACAAGTCACGGCTCAGGTTAATGATAAATGATGACGCTCGTGTCCGCTCGCTGTCTTCCTGAATCCAAACTTTATAAGTAGTATCCGGCAAAACTTCGTCCTGAAGCTAGCAATGGACCGAGATGTCCCTAAACTAACTGACCGAGATGTCCCTAAACTAACAACTGGCTGAGATGTCCTTAAACTAATACGTAGCCTCAAGCAGGACGATAATGGAATTCAAGTTCACAAGTCCCAACAGCGGGGACTGCAACTCAAGTCCCGCTGACTACACAGCTACCCCGGTGGCGAAGTCCCCTCTAAGTGCCATTGGCAAACAGAGGGGTAAAAAAAAAGATACGTCCACAAGAGAAATGGACACAGATGAAAACCCGAAAGGGCTCCATGAGTAAAAACAGCAGGGCTACCGGCGAGTTTGTGAAAACCCGAAAGGGCGCAATCTCATTAAAATAAAAACACCTGCAAGGTTTTCTCGACCTTGTGAGGAGAATACACCTGCGTGAGATCCTTACGACTCATAAGGGAGCAACACACTTAGGGATCCCCACGATTCCTAAGGAGAAATTACACTTACGAAATCCTCACGACTCGTAAGGAGAATTCCCCCCTATGAGACCCTCACGGCTCATAGGATTCAAAAGCCTTAATATACAGGGACCTAAACCTGTTCGTAAGCCATCACACTCCCCAAGTTGCCCTACAGGCAGTCTAATATCGGCCCTTGTATACAATCCACAGGCACAAATAAACGCTTCCCCCACCAAGTTCCACCAATGACGAGGAATGTCCTCATGTGGTGAACGACACTTATAATTCCTCTCGACTTGTAAGGAGAAAACACTCTTGTAAGATCCTTACGACTTACAAGAGAAAATATCACTTAGGAATCCCTACGATTCCTAGGGAGAAAACGCACTTACGAGATTCTCTCGACTTATAGGGAGAAAACCCTTTATGAGACCCTTAAGGTTCATAAAGTCAAAAGCCTTAGTCGAAAGGACCATAACCCTGTTTACTAAGGCAGCTTTGTTCAGATCAAAAGGACAAATGATGATTCACTCCTGGCAATATTCCAGTAGTAGCGATGTTGATACCTGAACAGGTTTCAATTTTTAAGTCCTTTCATGGAAAATGATGATTCACTCCTGGAAATATTCCAGTCGCAGCGGTGCTGATACCAAGATTGGTATCAGATCTCAACTTTCGTACTCGCAACCAAAAATCAGCGAGCAAAAAATGCATATGAAATGGCCGAAATGACGGGGCAACTCGCAATAAAAATCAGCGAGCAAAATATATGCATATAAAAAACAGCCGAAATGTTTGGGCAACTCGTAATAAAAAACAGCGAGTAAAAAAGAAAAGAATAGCCGAAATGATTGGGCACCGTGATAAAAAAGCCGAAATGATTGGGCAATCGCGACTTTCGCGGTATAAAAAAGCTGAAATGATAGAGCATCACGGAAAGAAATAAAAAAAATGATGAAACTTTTGCCCTGCAGGTGAGTCCACATCAACCCCTGTATACAATCCATGGGCATAAACGAAAAGGGAACCATATTTTCCCACCAGGCTCCGTCAGAAGGAGAGCCAGGTCTCGACGGTTCACAGACAACTTAGAGATCAACAATGGCGTTCTTCCTCACTCCAGCAGGATACAGACGCGAGGTCAGCAAACGGAGCCATGGCAAAGTCCCTAGTTCCAAATCTTGACGGTTCACAGACAGCATAGAGATCAACAACGGCGTTCCTTCTCACTCCAGCAGGATGCAGACGCAGCGTCAACAACCGACCCCAGGGTCAAAACAACGGATCCATAACAAAGTCCCTAGTTCCCAGTCTCGACAGCAGCCTAGAGATCACCCCGGCGTTCCTTCTCACTCCAACAGGATGCAGACGCGACGTCAACAACCGACCCCAGGGTCAAAACAACGGAGCCGTGGCAAAGTCCCTAGTTCTGAGCTTCGACGGTTCACAGACAACCTAGAGACAACCTCGACATTCGTCGTAATATAGCAGACACAATGTCAACAAACGAAGAAAAAGAAGATCCCTAACTTCAGGGTCTTGACGGCAACTCAAATAAAACGTTAAAGACTATCAGAGATCATCCCATACCAGCGCGGAGTGGTCATGACTCATCGGGGCTCCCAAATTGAGCCTAACCTCAAGTAAAAAGCGGCATGGAAAATCCCTAACGCTTACTCTTCCGACGGTAATATGACCTGGGAGATTACTTGAAGACATCTTGTCCAGCTCCCGAAGGGATCAGAGACACGACATTCGCGGGGCTACTCGAACAGCAAGATTGCGTATCGAGGAATGCATCAGCCAACGCGACAGTACGACGGACAAAAACCCTAGTACCATAGACCCTAACGGACCTCTGTCGTAAAGAGCAGAGGTTAACTGTGATGTTAGGACATTCTTGCGAGAACTTCTCGATTCGTCTCGACTCGTAGGAAAAACAATGTTCCTGCGAGAACTTCTCGACTCGTCTCGACTCGTAGGGAAAAACAACTTCGTGAAACCCTCACGGATCATGAAGGTGAAAAGCCTTAGGCAACGGGGATATCAACTTGTTTCCTAAGCAATGTGGCCCTGCAAGTAGGTCCGGGATGGACTATTGTATACTATCCACGGGCCATATTCTCCAAAGTCGAATATCGACAAGGAAAAAAAAACCACTTATGAGTCCTCTCGACTTGTAAGGGGGAAAATTCTCTTGTGAGATCCTTACGACTCTCAAGAGAAAACACACGTAGGAGTCCTCACGACTCCTAAGGAGAAAATACACTTATGGTATCCTCTCGATTCGTAGGGAGGAAAGTCTTTATGAGACCCTCACGGCTCATAAAGTTGAAAAGCCTTAAGCGGCAGACCAAACCTGTTTTCTAAACCATCACTGCCCCACAAGGAGGTCAAGATGGACTATCTACGGGCCGCATTCGCTGAACTTACATGCCATTGAAATGAAGAAGGTACTTACGGGTCCTCACGATTCGTAAGGGAAAAATACCCGGGTGAGATCCTTGCGACTCACGGAGGCGATGAACACTTAGAAATCCTCACGATTTCTAGGGAGAATATGTTTTCCCGACGGTAATATGACCTGGGAGATTATTTGAAGATGTCTTGTCCAGCCCCGAAGGGGTCAGAGACACGACAGTCGCGCGACTACTCGAACAGCAAGATTGCATATCGGGAAATACATCAGCCAACGCGAAGGTACAACGGACAAAAAAAAACCTAGTACCACAGACCCTAACGGACCTCTGTCGTAAAAAGTAGAGGTTAACTGTGACGTTAGGACCAGTTTTCCTACAAGACCAAGGGAGGTAAACTAAACAAGCTCCGAAATGAGCTCATAAACTACAAATTCCGAAATGAGTATATAAACTACTTTATGCTAAGCTAAGACAGCAAAAGAAAGAAAAGCGCTAGTATGAAGAAATATATGTCATTTATTCATAAATCAAAATGAATACAATATACTCTTATTCATGAATGAATACAAAAGAAAAGAAGAAGAAGGAAAATATACAGCGACAAAAAATGTTTAAGCCGGCGGATAGTGCAATAAGCTAGTAAGTTCGCCATTCTTCCGCTGGACCTCAGCTTCAAGCTCCGTTAGCACGGTAAGACAGGTACCCGCCTGAGTCTGCTGAGTCTGATATGAAGCAAACCGACCCTCAAGGTCCCTTTCGGAGACTTTATGGGCTTCAACCATCTCGCAGGTAAAGATAACGGCTTTATCAAGAGCCACCACCTCTGTAATAGCTTCTTGAAGCACCCGCCAAATTTCGTATGTGCAGGTAGTCTTGGCGGTAAGCTGAGCCTGAAGTTCCCCCAAAGCGTTTGACGCTAGCTCCCTCTCCGAAAACTTCTGGTTAAGCCTCTTCTCGCATGACTGTAGATTGGTTGTGCACCATTCGATCCATCCCCGCAGACTCGATTTTATCGCTAAGATGTCGGAAGGAAAGCGGATGCACTCAAGCCCGTGTAGGCAGACCTCCACTCGGCGACAGTACTCAACCCAGACACGCACCAATGCTTCGTCATGATAGGTGGCGAGAATGGACAAGGAAGTGGTGGCTTCGACAGCAAATTCTTCGTCCGTGACAGAGGTACCAGTGCGAAGGTATTTAATGAGAGCCGTCATGGAATAAATGCTTTGTTTCGCCATCCTTTCAGACGCACGCCGGGCATAGGGGCCTGGTGGCATGGGGATCCGAGATTATAGCGGGGTTAGGGTTGGCATAGCTGTCAAGATTTATGAACAGTCGGTGAGATTTACGAACATGGGATAGACAAAACAATGCCAAAGATAAAGCCTTACTTACCCACAGTCATGCAAGGGGGGTTTAAGAGATCCCCAGACCCATCAAGGATCTCGACTTCATCATCGGCTTCCAGAACTGTGGAGTGCATATTAGCATCATTATAAAAAATAATAGTAAAACAAAAGGGGTCAAAGAACACCAACCTTGCCCAGAAGAAAGGACTATGCTTTGCAGGGGTATCGCCTGTGGGGCAGCCATATCAAGCAAACGCTGGAAGGTTTTCCTAGGAGATAGATCCATGATGGAAGCCGCCAACTCCTGCAATTCTGAAGGAAAGAAGGGTTCAGA
Source organism: Agapanthus africanus (assembly GCA_030015575.1). Taxonomy (NCBI): domain Eukaryota; kingdom Viridiplantae; phylum Streptophyta; class Magnoliopsida; order Asparagales; family Amaryllidaceae; genus Agapanthus; species Agapanthus africanus. Next base: position 50,963,650 of record CM057350.1, on the reverse strand, counting down.
TAACAGAGGGATCGTTAAAATGAAATGTAGAAGTTTACCTTTGATACTTCGCCCTCCTTGAGCTGGAGGGATGGCAGCTTCGACAGGCTCCTCCACACCCTTAGGTACATCACTGGGGATATGTGCCGGTGCGGCAGCTTCCAATTGAGAAATAACAGCCGCCACTTCAGGCTCCAAAGAGAGGACAGCAATCTCGGCAATCCTTTCCACACCCTCCAGAGCGCCACTAGAGAGATCCATTGGATCTATGGCAGGCGAGGTCACCTCTGCTGAAAGTGTAGATACTGAGAGGATGGAAGTCACCACCGGGAGCTCCAAGATAGGATTAATGGCTTCAGCAATCTCTTCTACACCCTTCGGTGCATCACTAGAGATATCTATGGGATCTGTGGCCAGTGAAGTCATCTCTGATGGAGGAATAAACACTGAAGGAACAGAAGTTACCACCGGAAGCTCCACAGCAAGAGTAGCAGCTTTAATAATCTCCTCTACACCTGCCGGTGCATCACGGGAGATATTTGTAGAGTCCACAGTTATGGCCCGATGTGGACTCAAAGCCTCTTTCGCCGCCGAAATCCCTGCAAAGATCGTGCAAAAATGAGAAGACATAAAAGTAATATAGACTATTCGCTAAAAGAAGAACACGAGAAAGACGCATACCAATATACCAAGAAGCTTGAAGTATGGCTTTTTCGAGACGTTTTTTCTTTCTGGCAAAGGACGCACGTCAAGGTTCAAGCGCAGATGAATGACTACCTGTCTTTAATGCAAGTTCGTCTTCGGAGGCAGCCGTTACGGGCTGTTTGAGGGCCCGTTCTTCTTCCATTAACAAAGGACCCATATGTACCCGCCGTAATGATGGATCAACGTCATAGAATATAACCGGAGGGTAAGGCTTTTCGGGATGCGCACATTCTCGGTCTCATCTTGTGAGCGCCTCAAAACCTCGGACAATTGCGCGGCTCCTCGGTGGACGAGCCAGGTTAAATAAGACCGGCGTCCGATTCCTCCATAGCTATCGGTTCGTCCTGAATGAACGGCTCGGACTCAAGCAAGGTGTCAAGTAAGCCGGCGACCGATTTCATCCTCCTCTTAGAACTTGTGCTAGCGCTAGTAGAAGAACGCTTCCTTCCCCTCGGCGCTTTGGTGCGACATTGACCAACCTCACTTCCAGTATCCCTCTTTGGCGATACTACCGCTGATGACACCGCTACTGATGACGCCGCCACTGATGACACTACCGCCGGTGCTTCACTAGAAGCCTTTGCTTCGGCTCTAGTGCGCACAGCCATACCAGCGGTACGAGGGGTCGATTCTATTTCAGTAGCTCTGGAAATAAGTACCGGACCGCTATCCCTCAATGGAGGGCAAACTACTGACCGCGACCGCAACGGAACGCTAGTAACTTGGGTCGGATCTGGAGCTCTACATTCGAAGAGTACCCGCCTCTCCTCGGTAATGACAGGACCGACTCGATAACGATATCAACCCTTGAAAGACCCCACAGACCTTATAAGAAATTCGGACTCAGGGATCATGAAACGGGAGCCGGTGTTCAGCCGCGTAAAATGATGGATGACGTCATGAGTGACTTCCAGAGACGGAGTAGGCTCAACTAAAAACGCCTCGAAAGGGACACACTGGTTATAGCCCAATTGCTGGGCAAAGCGGTGAGGATTATACCGCAAAAAAAAGCCGTGTTCTTCTAACGGAACACCAAATAGCCCGGCCTAATCGCGTACAGGTGCATAATCTATTTAGGCTTTAAAGATGGCGCTCCCCCTTTTGATAGATCAAACAGCTGTTGAACAGGCCCCGCAGGAGCAAAGAAGACTCGGTCACTAAACACCATCCCGCCCTCATTTGAATATGGGTTGAGCAACACGCGGAGGGCCCCTAGCTGAGTCGGATCGGGAGCGGAAGCATCCACCAACCTCATAACCCGTGGGAAGGTATAGGAGTCATAGAAATCTGGCCGCCGATGTGATGCAAATGCTCCCAGTACATGCATCTCGATCCACGACGTGAAGTAGTAGAGGGAGAAATTCACAACATCCGCACCTGGGGTCGAAGTATTGGCTGCAACGCTTAACCCATTATATAGGTGCGATAGTCCCGCAATGCCAACGGCCAATCGTGCCCCTTCAGCTACGCGATGAGCGGGGTAGAAGACGGAGGCTCTTGATTGGTTGATGTTTTAGAGTTGTGTTTGTAGAATAACCGCAATCAATAACGGTGTCGCGTATAGTTAGACCGAGATGAGTACGGGTCGTCCTCAGAGAAACGTTGAATCTTTTAATCTTACTTTAGACGTGTTGATTAGGAAAGGAGGAAGAATAAAGAATGATGAAGATTGGTTGTAGGTTCTAGATCTACGTCAAACACAGATGCAGGATATAGATCTAGATTAACTACGGATGTAGGTTTTATATTAGAAGGGGGCTTATAGGGTTCGTTAGGATTTAGTGGTCATGGATGATTAATTAAAAATTACTCTTTTTATCCTTTAATAGATTTAAAACTAGATCGACGGTGATGCATGTAGATTAGGGTTTCTGTAGGGAAAAGGGTTCCCACTCTTAACTCCTATCTTGACATGGATCTCCGTTCATGTCTAGCCTTTACCAAAACAATTGTTAATCTAATCTCTAATCGTGGTCGTGAATATCAATGAATTGATAGCGCGCCCGATTAGGATGTTAACTATTCTTTTGATAAAGTTTATAAACTTTATAGGACGTAAAAAGAGTTTAAGGATCTTCATCATCCATTAATCTACCATAATCCTACGAACCCTAACAAGCGGAGAATTACTCGTGCATGTTGGGAAAAGAAAAGATAGAAAGGGAAATCATATTGAAAACTACAGAAAATAAAATGATATAAGAAAACAACTAGCTTTATTAATCAACAAGATCAAGTACACTTTGTTCCTTTAGAAAATGATTACAAAAACCTAGTTTGCTTCTCGATCTCTTCTAAGGAGGTAGATGAACTGTCGATGATCAACCAGGATTCTTGAGCCGTCGTGGAATTCGTGATCGTGTCGGTATGATGATTTTTCCAAGAGGCTCTCGGTCCTTATTTATAATCACAGAGCCAGAACCCTAGTTTCCTAATATGGTAACTAGTTGTTAGGATCCCAACCAGAAAATTCAGAGCCCTAACTCCTCAATATTGCGGCGGAACCGCGGCCATTTGGTGGGTTTGGCCGCGGATCCGCGGTGGGTTAGGGGGTTCGTTGCTTCAAAAAATCTTGTGGCCTCTTCTGGTGACACATGTAGACTATTTTGATATCTGAAATCTGAAAATCTTCTCTAAGTCTCTGCCAGAATTGATTTCTTCAATTTACTTTAAGATTTCGGCAGATTTTATCTCGATAACTCGGATTTCCTTGATTCCAGTCCTGATATAATTTTCTGCATAATTATCTCAATAAATAATGTTAGTATAATTTGCTTTTATTGAGATATTATCTTAACCATTTGACATGATATTATAGTTTTAAGAGAATTGGTCAAAGATATTTAATAAGGTAAGCATATTTAAATGGACCAAATATTACATAAATATTATATGCTTACATTTTCCTTCATAATGTTAATTATAATATATAAACAAATGAAAATAGTATTTTTACAGATAAACCCTCATATGTGTCATATTTATAATAAACACCTTTTATTATATAAAAATAGTAAAGAAAATGTCATATCAAATGCGCAATATTTTCAACTGAACAAATACCCCCAAACTTAACTTTGATCATCCCGAACAAACTAGTTATTCAAGAGAAAAGAAAAAGAAAAAGAAAAGACCTAAGTAGCACACTTTCATAGGCAACACGATTGCACTGAGCACGTGCAACAAGCCGTTAAACCTCTAGGTGTCCCTAGTAGAAGGAGTGTTGTCTCCTGAGGGTTTTCAGCGGATTACACCCAAAAAATCCTATAATAAAAGAAAGATAGTGAAAGTTACATACAAAGATAAGAATTATGAAAGAAAGAACTTGAAAGTAAGAGTTTTCAACTACACCAGTTTTTCAGTTGCTATGAGCCCTATCTTAATGATCATGAAAAAATGTTAGAAATCACATCATCTCTCAATAAAACATAGCCTTTAGTATTCCTCCCTATCTTCCTTCCAAACATTGATCATATACCTTTACGTGTGTGTAAAATACATCCCTACACTTAAAGAATTCAATTCAAGCTATCATACTCTTGTCCATCTTCCATAGCACTTTTTAGTCGGTGAAATTTTTTTTATGAAATTGCTCACACATCCTTCATGCGACCGTTAATACTTCTTGAGGTTCTAACCGACCGATTACAAAATGTGCTTGCGTATTAAGGTGTAATTCCTCGTCTTGCAACATCTAAGGCTTAGCAGTGGCTCCCAAACCAGTTGGTCTAAGGCGCTAGGTGATAAAGCACCATCGCTATATTTTTTTATACTGCCTTGGTAATTACAAAACCAGTGTTCATTTTTTTTCTTCACTACTTATACATTTTTTCCTTCATACTAAGGTTTTTAAACAAGAGCATTTCAAGGTATCATCTACTATCCCAAGTTTCAAGATGTGTGTAAGTGTGTATAGTAGGGTATCAACATTCAGATGTTTAGCCTCAAGAATATGGATTATTTTTCAGACTTATTTTTATTCTCAGATTAGTAATTTCATTCATCTTGCAAACCCTTAGGACAACGGCTCATAACTAGTTATTACTAGTTTCATTTAAGAAGACATCTAACTTTCTTGTTTTTCTTAAACTCTTCCTATCTTTCAAATGTAATTTTTCACTTTCTACTCTTTTATTATAAAAATATTTTTTTAATTCCCAGTGCCAAAGATAATTCAGTGAATACAAACCCCCCCTCCCGAACCTGTTTTCAGCAGTGTCTTCACTGATGTTGTCCTTTGAGAGCGTAGACCTGTAGACTTGGGGAGAGACAATAATAGGGGTAAATTAATAGTTAAATGAAGACTACCCCCAAACTTGTTCTTTAGCATGCACAGATATTCAGTTAAGTCCTTTTTTCACTCACCTCCATTCTTAAGATGATACAATGTTACCGAAACATGGAGGTGAGGCGGAGGAATTTAGTTATGATAAAGTGGCTCCTGTAAAAACAAGAGCTCCTCCGCTGGGTCAGCAGAGAAATACGGTTTTAATCTATGCCCATTTGCTTTAAAAATTGAACCGTTTTTAATATTTTCAACTTCTACTACCCCGTGCGGGTATACATACCGTACCACAAAAGGTCATTTCCAACAAGATTTAAGCTTACCCGGATGAAGATGGAGACGGGAATCATAAAGAAGGACTTGTTGCCCCAATGTGAAAGTTTTTCGAAAAATGTTTTTATCATGGAACACTTTAGTCTGGTTCTTTACTATCACCGCATTATCGTAAGCTTCATCACGGAGTTCGCTTAGCTCATTCAATTACAGCTTCCGATAGTTGCTAGCTTGATCAAAATCGAAGTTTAGCTCTTTGATAGCACACATTGCTTTATGTTCGATCTCGACAGGAAGGTGGCATGCCTTCCCAAACACAAGGCGGTATGGAGACATAACAAGATCGGTCTTATAAGCGGTGCGAAATGCCCAAAGGACATCTGTCAATTTGGTTGACCAATCTTTACGGTTTTTAGAAACCGTCTTCTCCAAAATTTGTTTGATTTGCCTATTCGATATCTCAGCTTGCCAACCTGTTTGGGGATGATAGGGCGTAGAAGTTTTGTGGTTGATTGCATATTTCCGCATCAAAGCCTCAAAAGACCGATTACAGAAATGCGTCCCGTTGTCGCTAATTATAGCGCGAGGGTGTCCGAATCGCGAAAAAATATTTTCTGTAAGGAACTTAATGACAACTTTGTTGTCATTAGTGTGACACGGTATTGCTTCCACCTATTTTGAGATGTAATCAACCGCTAACAAGATATATAAATTCCCAAAAGAGTTGGGAAAAGGGCCCATAAAATCAATACCCCAAACATCGAATATTTCCACAACCAAGATAAGTTGGAGTGGCATCTCATTTCTTCGTGAAATCCGACCCAAGTGTTGACACCGCGGACAAGTTTTGCAATGATCATATGCATCTTTAAATAATGTTGGCCAATAAAAGCTACATTGCAAAACTTTCTCCGCCATTTTTCGAGGACCAAAGTGACCGCCGCATGCCTGATCATGACAAAATGATAACACACTCTTGAATTCATCGTTAGGGACACACCTGTGAATGATTTGATCGGAACAATACTTAAACAAATAAGGTCCATCCCAGTAAAAGTGTTTTACTTGGGATAGAAATCAAAGTTTGTCTTGTTTCGACCAATTGCTAGGAATAAGTCTCGTAGCTAAGTAATTCACAATATCCACGAACCAAGGTTCGCAGGATACGATCAAGAGCTGTTCGTCAGGAAATGAGTCATTTATAGGCACGGTCAACGTTGGTGAAGAAGAGATGCGTGAAAGATGGTCAGCTACTACGATTTCACATCCACTCTTGTCTCGGATGACAAGATCAAATTCTTGTAACAACAGGATCCAACGTATTAGCCTGGCCTTAGCATCCTTCTTTGATAAAAGGTGTCGTAGGGCGGAGTGATCAGTGTACACCACTATTGGCGAGCCAATCAAGTAGGGCCTGAACTTTTCTAATGCAAATACAACTGACAAGAGTTCTTTCTCGGTAGTTGTGTAATTTATTTGTGCATCGTTCAAGGTCCTACTTGCATAGTAAATTACATGTGGCATCTTATCAATGCGTTGTCCTAAGACTGCACCAACAGCAAAATCTGATGCATCACACATAAGCTTGAACGGGTGATTCCAATCTGGAGATGATAGAACGGGGGCTGTAGTGAGAGATCTTTTAAGCGATTCAAAAGCAGCCTCACAATCCAAATCGAAGTGAAATGTTGTATTCTTGGCCAAGAGAAGAGTTAAGGGTCTAGCAATTTTGCTAAAGTCCTTAATGAATCTCCTATAAAATCCTGCATGACCAAGGAAAGATCGTATATCTTTGACGCATTTGGGACGAGGGAGATTATGGATGACATCTATTTTACCTCTGTCTACCTCAATACCTTTTCGTGAAATTATATGTCCAAGGACAATACCTTCTTGGACCATAAATTGGTATTTTTCCCAATTCAAAGTTAAACTCTTATCCTTACAGCGGGTAAGAACCGCGTCAAGATGACGAAGACAGTCCTCAAAGGGGTCCCCAAATATGGAGAAATCGTTCATAAATATCTCCAGAAAATTCTCAACCATGTCTGAGAATATCCCCATCATACACCGCTGAAATGTAGCGGGAGCGTTGCATAACCCAAAGGGCATGCGTCTATAAGCAAACGTACCGAAAGGACAAGTAAATGTTGTTTTATCTTGATCCTTTTCGGCGATGGGGACCTGGTTATATCCAGAGTATCCGTCTAAGAAACAATAGTATTCATGTCCAGCTGATCGGACTTTGGCAGGCAGATTTCACTACCTCCTCTAACATCTGGTCAATGAAAGGTAGAGGGAAGTAATCTTTCCTCGTTGCGGCATTGAGTTTTCTGTAATCAATACACACGCGCCATCCTATTTGGGTTCATGTTTGGATCAACTCATTAGCCTCATTATTTATGACCGTGATGCCAGACTTTTTAGGGACCACATGAATAGGACTTATCCATTGGCTATCAGATATTGGGTAAATTATACCACTATCAAGGCACTTGACGATTTCTTTTTTTACCGCCTCCTTCATAACGGGATTTAACCGTCTTTGTGGGTCTTGGGTTGGTTTGGCTTCATCCATCAGATATATATAATGTTCAACAATTAAGGGATTAATCCCTTTGATGTCAGCCATTGACCAACCAAATGCTTGCCGATTTGATCTCAATACCGCCAAAAGTGTGTTCTCTTGTTCTAAAGCTAGAGAAGCAGATATGATCATGGGAAAAGACTCATTCTCATCTAAATATGCATATTTAAGATGAGAACGTAACGGTTTGAGATCTAGTATTGGCGGAGAGACAATAGAAGGTGGAGTAAGGGAATGATACTCGAACTCCCTAAGAGGTTTATAACTTGCATAAGATATTGACTCGGAAAGTGCTACTGACTTTGCAACGAGTCAACGAATTCAAACTCATGGATGGACTCATCGAAGATATCCCCCACTATAAGAATTTTCCAGATCAAACAATACCGCACTAGTGTTGTCGAGATCATCATAGCAAAGTGCTTCAGCTTCGCAGCTGTCGGAAGCTATCTCGTTGATGGAACAGACATCGATTAAATGAGCAAATGGTTCAGATGGTTGACTTCCTAGCTTGTAAATATTAAGCTCAATTGTCATCTTCCCGAAGAATAAGTTCATAGAACCGTTACGACAATTAATTACAGCGTTGGAAGTTGCTAGGAAAGGTCGACCGAGTATCACCGGGATTTGGTTGCTTGGGTTCGCCACAGGCTGTATATCTAAAACAATAAATTCCACAGGGAATATGAATTCCCCGACTTTGATTAACACATCCTCAAGCTCACCCGTAGGTTGGGTGATAGATCGATCTGCCATCTGGAGAGTGCAGTGGGCAGGTTTCAACTCTCTTATACCTAGCTGCTCATAGACGGAATATGGAAGCAAGTTAACACTAGCGCCGAGGTCAAGTAAAGCACGATTGATGCTTTTTCCCCCAATAGTTATAGATATTGTAGGACAACTGGGGTCCTTACGTTTCTTAGGCAATTGTTGGGTAAAAGTTGTGCTCACGTTACTTGTCATGGATACCTTTTTTGGCACTTAAGTTTTTCTCTTCCTAGTGCACAAGTCCTTAAGGATTTTCGCATAAGACGGAACTTGTTGAATAGAATTTAGGAGAGGGATATTTATGTTAACTTGCTTAAACATTTAAACAACCTTCTCCATTTGTGCGTTAGGTTTGTTGGTCCTCAACCTGTTTGGAAATGGAGCTTTATCAATAAGTTTTAGGTCCAACATTTGTGGAGAAGTTTGTGGGGATGGAATCGATCCCAGAATTGGAGTGGGGATCATTTTAGGTAGATTCGAGGAAATAGGCGAAGTGTTCGAGCATTGGGGAAAACGGAGAATAGACTCGGAAGAAGGTGGGAGACTAGACGAATTAGGGGAAGAAGTAGAAGCCGGGGTTTCAATTGATTCCTCATCATCAATCTGTTCATCCATTTGATTGTTCAACACTCTTCCTGATCTCAACGTGGTGACGGCACTCACATTATGATTTTGTGAATAGCCAAGATTTAGTAGGGGTTGAGACAGAAGTTTCCCTTTATCTCTAGCACTCATTTCGGCGTTTAATCGTGCAATTTATGCTTCTATCGACAGAAGACTTTATCTCAGCCGAAACTTGCATGAAATTTTTTGTAAACAAATTCATGGTTTGTTCGAGTGAAGAGGAATTATCGGTACCGGCCAATTGCAAAGAATTATTATACGGTGCAGAAGTGTTGGCCGGATTTTGAAAAGGTTGCGATTGAAAGGGGTGCTGACTCTATGGTGGTGGTTGCTGATGCTGTGGCTATGGAGGAGGTCGTTGGTAATTGCTTTGGAACTGGTTTTGATTTTGGTTTTAGTTTTGGTTCCAAGCAAAGTTAGGATGATTCCTTACCCCTGATTGTATGTGGAAGAATATGGATCATTTCTAGATCGCTGCTGAAAAGCAGCATTAGTTTGCTCGTGACCTTGAAACGGTGCATTCATAGGACATTCTTCCGTCAAGTGTGATGGATCGGAACAGCAACACACATGGTCTTGGGGGGCGTTACCTGGTTTAGGGAGACTGGTGAGAATTTGTTCTCAATAGCGTTGAGTTTCTTTTGCATCGCTGCCATTTCGGCTTTTACTGCGATGGAAACATCGAGCTGATGAATACCTCTCCTAGATGAAGGTGGTCTAACGCTTTCCCACTGCAAAGTGTTTTCAGCGAGATCTTCCAGATATTTCCAGGCTTCACCATCATCTTTGGACATGAAATTGCATTGACACATGGTTTCAAGCATCTGCTTTGTCACTGGATTAATGCCCTCATATATAATTCGGCACAGATCCCACCTATGTATTCCATGATGAGAACATTGGACAAGCAGATCCTTGAACCGTTCAAAGCACTTCAAAAATGGTTCATTGGGAAGCTGGGTAAACTGGTTGATTTCGCTTCGAACACGGGCGGTCTTATGATTTGGGTAAAATTTCTTAAGGAATGCTATCACGAACTTATCCCAATTGGTAATAGAGTGTGCGGAAGTATTATAAAGCCATTTTTCTGCCAAGTCGCATAAAGTGAATGGGAGAAGACGCAAGCGCATAGCATCCACGGACAGTTGTGAAGTACCTATCATTGCGCATACGTTTTCGAATTTAGTGATGAAAACATACGCATCTTCAGACTCAAGCCCGTGAAATTTGGGCAACAGGTTGATGTAATGGGGTTCAATTTCAAAATTATCCCCGTTGGCTGGTGGAATGGATAGACAGGTAGGAAGTGGACCGCGTATAGGATAGCATCTCTCTTGGAGAGAAATGCGCAGTGAATTCTGCGCACCTACGGGCGGTGGCAGGGTGGTGTTATAATCTGATGGAGAACCGTCCATCTCGGTCGATGTGGTGGGTAGTGGGGGAAAAGAAGATGAAGAAGTACCGACTTCGGAGTCGATAACAGGAACGCGGACAAGACAGGCACTAGAATCCCGTGTCCAGCCAAGCATGCACTAAACGGTTTTAGTGCAAGTGGCAGCGTGTGTGTGATTTAAAATTGGTTTGTTTTTAAAAAGTGTCGGACGTGAGACAAATCACACAAAAATGCACAATCAACCCTAGAACTAAGGTTACCTAGGTCAAGTCTCTAGACCGCTCCTAGACTTCCAAAGGACAAGCCGCAGGATCAATCCTTTACCACCTCTTTACTACTCTTGTGGTCAGGTAAGTGCCAGGTAAGTGGGAGGTATCCGCTATACGAATCACCGAAAATAGTGGGCCTAATTAAGTAACCACTTGCCTTAGACACACTTGCCTAGACACCACAAAAGTAATGCGGATAAGCGATAGATTACTCACGACCTTCCTTTGTCCTTATTGAGCGCGACAGTCCTTAGAGTCTTGTCTAGATTTTTTTTTAATTAATGTAGAGTTGATGCAGATGCTCGTTTTGTGATTTGCGGGGCGTAGGAAGGATGATAAAATCCCCACCTAATCTGAATTTTGGTCTTGCCCCTTAAAGTCCGTATTAAAATATGAATAAACAAACCAATTACAAAACTTTGCAAAAAGATTTTTGAGCGGGGATATTTTGCAAAGAATCCTGCAGGAAAGATATTTTATTGGATTTCATAGGAGAGAGAAAGAGTTGAGAAATTTACCAGAGAAGTTTGGAACCCTAAGTCCTCAATTGCGCCGCGGTTACGCCGCCGAGTAGGCCTTATTGCCGCGGTTCCGCCGCGAAGTTGAGGGATCTTGTGATGATTTTTGCTACGTGGCCTCCCTTGCTCTTCTGGATCTTGATGAATGTCTCTGGCTCTCTGTTTCCTCAAATCTGTGACTCCAGATCCCCTTGCAAAATTCACACAACAATCGTTAAATATACAATTTTCAGTTTTGTTTATTTATAATATAGATCGAATAAGAATTCAATACAAATAGTAAGAATAAAAAAATTACGCACGTATCCTCGGCAACGGCGCCATTTGATTGGTTGATGTTTTAGAGTTGTGTTTGTAGAATAACCGCAATCAATAACGGTGCCGCGTGTAGCTAGACCAAGATGAGTACGGGTCGTCCTCAGAGAAACGTTGAATCTTTTGATTTTACTTTATACGTGTTGATTAGGAAAGGATGAAAAATAAAGAATGGTGAAGAATGGTTGTAGGTTCTAGATCTACGTCAAACACGGATGCAGGATATAGATCTAGATTAACTACGGATGTAGGTTTTATATTAGAAGGGGGCTTGTAGGGTTCGTTAAGATTTAGTAGTGGATGATTAATTAAATATTACTCTTTTTATCCTTTAATAGATTTAAAAGTAGATCGACGGTGATGCATGTAGATTAGGTTTTCTGGAGGGAAAAGGGTTCCCGCTCTTAACCCCCTATCTTGACATGGATCTCCGTTCATTCTAGCCTTTACCAAAACAATTGTTAATCTAATCTCTAATCGTGGTCGTGAATATCAATGAATTGATAGCGCGCCCGATTAGGATGTTAACTATTCTTTTGATAAAGTTTATAAACTTTATAGGACGTAAAAAGAGTTTAAGGATCTTCATCATCCATTAATCTACCATAATCCTACGAACCCTAACAAGCGGAGAATTACTCGCGCATGTTGGGAAAAGAAAAGATAGAAAGGGAAATCATATTGAAAACTACAGAAAATAAAATGATATAAGAAAACAACTACCCTTATTAATCAACAAGATCAAGTACACTTTGTTCCTTTAGAAAATGATTACAAAAACCTAGTTTGCTTCTCGATCTCTTCTAAGGAGGTAGATGAACTGTCGATGATCAACCAGGATTCTTGAGCCGTCGTGGACTTCGTGATCGCGTCGGTTTGATGATTTTTCCAAGAGGCTCTCGGTCCTTATTTATAGTCACAGAGCCAGAACCCTAGTTTCCTAATATGGTAATTAGTTGTTAGGATCCCAACCAGAAAATCCAGAGCCCTAACTCCTCAATATTGCGGCGGAACCGCGGCCATTTAGTGGGTTTGGCCGCGGGTCCGCGGTGGGTTAGGGGGTTCGTTGCTTCCAAAAATCTTGTGGCCTCTTTTGGTGACACATGTAGACTATTTTGATATCTGGAATCTGAAAATCTTCTTTAAGTCTCTGCCAGAATTGATTTCTTCGATTTACTTTAAAATTTCGGCAGATTTTATCTCGATAACTCGGATTTCCTTGATTCCAGTCCTGACATAATTTTCTGCATAATTATCTCAATAAATAATGTTAGTAGAATTTGCTTTTATTGAGATATTATCTTAACCATTTGACATTATATTATAGTTTTAAGAGAATTGGTCAAAGATATTTAATAAGGTAAGCATATTTAAATGGACCAAATATTACATAAATATTATATGCTTACATTTTCCTTCATAATGTTAATTATAATATATAAACACATGAAAATAGTATTTTTACGGATAAACCCTCATATGTGTCATATTTATAATAAACACCTTTTATTATATAAAAATAGTAAGGAAAATGTCACATCAAATGCGCAATATTTTCAACTGAACAGCTCTCATGAAGCGTCGATGTGTCGGTATGGCGAACCAACTGAGCCAAATACTGATGAAGCCGACGAAGAAGGTCTCTTCGTCCATGCTAGGGGCCGCAATCGCATCGAAGGACACGGCCGACGAGGTCGGAATATAAAACTGCGGCAAGTCTTCCTTTTTGGCCGTCAGTTTATTCAGCCCAAACCCAAAAGGGTCGTCAATATTCGCAAACTTTGGAGCCTCTATGGATAAAGCGTCTTTACGGATAAAGCAGATGATGAAGCTCTCAAAGGTGACGCCCTGTCCCTCTGACGTCGCAAACAGTTTCTCAAAAATACCCAGAGCCTTGATTCGACTGGGGGTCTTATGGCGGACGGCGTTTTCAGTCATCAGGCCGTCAAGCATAACCGGCATGGTCACGAACACGTACTCGTCGGGAGGCAGCAACTCTTCATAATGCTCTCCCCTGATTGGCAATCCAGAGATCTCGCGAAACTCTTCCAGTGAAATAGAGACCTCGCGATCCCCTAGCAGGAAGGTGTCGGTAGGAAGATTCCATTGGTTCAGAAAAGCTTTAACCCACCAGACGTGAGGGGCCTGGTAATGGAATAGAGACGCGTACACCGCTTGATACAGTCCAACCTTCTGTAACCGTGCACGATGGGCGGAAAGAAGGTATCGAGCCCAGGGAAGATAGCCTACTGGGTGGCGGGGGGTAAGGCCTACCTTATAAACTTGTCCCCAGGGTTGGGCTTCACCTTGACATATGCGGCACCCCAGGATATCTATAGCCGACAGGGGCTGGTTGGGTATCCCGGTTGTTGATGGCTCAAGCCGGCCTATAGGAGTCAAGTTAGTCACCTACACCGCATAAGCGGTCTGCGGGCGTTCCATCAGCGATATTGAGCAGAGGGGCTCTGTTGACACCTCACAAGTGAAGCTACGGCGGCCCCGGATGATGTGACCATACCAAACTCCCCATAAGAGTAGACTCGTACAGGTCCTGTCATATTCCATGATCATTGCCAGAGCTTCCTCATCCGACGGCGATTGCGGAAAACCGGTGTCTGAGCGAGTATAAGGAAAGTAGGGAAGTGAAGCCATTATTCCTGAAATAACATTAATAAAACATATAAGTATATAATAACAGAAGAAAACGACAGGATGTTTGTTTCGCGGGACCACTGCCCACAAAACACATGGCCCCACAAAATCAATATGGTGGCTCACCAATGAGAAAGCAAAACAACCATTGAAAGAATCGAAAAGGATTCTCTCCAAACAGTGAAGTTTAAACAACTCTTAAAGCACGTTCTATTAGAAAATGCAACAGATTCAAATCTACTTTAAGGGTATTAAAACCCTAAAAGTATTCGAAAAAATTAGGGGATAATTTTTTTTTTTTCTGAATCCCTATTTCAGAGCCAAGTTCTGTGGGTATACGGAATTAAATTCCTTTAATAAAGGGATTAAATCCCAGAAAACCCCCATGGCAAGGAGGCAAGGAAAACGGAATTAAATTCCATGGTTCTTAAAGATCGGTGATGGGGTAAAACCCTAAAAGGAGGATTAACAATCCCCATTGATTCAAGACTTCAAAATCTACAACAAAAAAGAAAAATATATGTTTTAGGATCTTTAAGAAACCGATTCAAGAAAAGAGCTATGCTCTGATGATGGATTTAAAATCCAGGGCAGAAAGCAAAAGAGGGTCGTTCAAGATCCTTACCCAAAGGGAAGTTTTGCAGAGTTTAACTCTGAAAGATTTTAAGGCAGAGAACTAAGCTCTGAAGATGAGAATTAAATTCTCAAGAAAATAATCGAGGAAGAAGATGAAGGAACAGGGGGCTTCCCAGAGGCAAAAATCCCTGCATTTATAAGACATGATAGGAGTGGTTCATCTCCCCATTCCCCTAGGCAGATCCAACGGCTGTAGGGGTGACAGCGTTGCACTCACGTGCAAGTCACGTGAGAACAACACTGGGGGGGCATTTGTTCCCTTATAAAAAAAGAGAAAAAGGGATGGGGAAAATTCCCCACTAATGGAATCTCACGTGCCCACACGTGAGCGCCTATATACAAAGATTATAGGTGCTGCGTTTAAACAATTGACAGGCTGAAATTGAGCCTCACGTGTAAGCACGTGAGCATCTATATACAAAGTATATAGGCTCCATATTAAAAAAAATAGCAGGCCAGAGAAGCTCACATAGTAACACGTGATGCCCTTTTTAGGCTGTTGCATATAAGTAAACAAGTTTAACTCCATAGGGGTCACGTGCTACACGTGAGTGTTCCTAAACACCTTCCAAGCTGATAGAATTAAATTCTAAATAAAAAGATCAAAATCCTAATTGGGAAATATTTTCTTAAATCTTTCTAAACTATCTGATAGAATTAAATTCTATATATATGGGAAATATATCCCTGATCTTCATTAAAACAGAAACATCTTCTCTGCTGTTAAACGAAAGACCTTTGGATCAAAAATCCAACGGTGATCGTCTGATAGAATAAATTCTATCTTAGGAAAATATTTCCTAATCTGGTTAAAAAATAAGAAATCTTCTCTGTTAAACAGAGAGCCTTTGGATTAAAAAATCCAACGGCGAATAAAATTCACCGATTGATCTAAAAGATCATGGGATCAATCATGATCTCTCAATGAGAGATTCTCTTAACAAATTGATTCTTGTTCTTCTCGTATAAATAGGAGCGAAGAGAGGAGGAGAGAACACACAGAGAGACCCCCCATAAGCTTTGAGAAACAAAAGAAAAAGAGAATTCAATTCTCTAGAGAAAGAAGATCCCCTTCTTAAACAAAAAATCCTAGGTAAGAAAAAAGTACATAGATTATCTTATCTCTTCTTTAAGGGTTTAACCATTCATATAAGAACTTAGTTCTTCCTCTGGTTGAGGTCTGCAAAAGCAGATCTCCCCACAAGTTGAGAATTTAATTCTCATCGGGGAGATTCTGTTATGCAGATTCAAGACTTAGGGGAAAGAACTAAGTTCAAAGAATTTAATTCTTCCAAAAGTATATAGGAATTTGATTCCTTTGATAAAACTATGGTTTAACCCTGTAAAAGAATTTAATTCTTATAAAACAAGGGACCTGAAATTCTTAAAACTCAGATCAAAATTTCTATGCATATAAAAGAAAAGACTGGTGATTCATTAGCGTTCAACGCTATAACGAGAGCTCACGTGTTCCCACGTGAACACCTCCGATGAACAAAAAGGAATGACTGAGATCGAATCACGTGTTCTCACGTGACCCCCAAATAATTGCTCAACACTCATATGGAAAAGGGGAAAAATCCAAAGACAACGCTCACATTTTGAGCACCTCACGTGTTCGCACGTGAGAATTATATGAGTTAAGTGCTTACCATTTATAAAAGGAAGAGGGAATAAACCTAAAGAGGCAATGCCCAACTCTGGGGCGTCTCACGTGCCCACACGTGAGGGCCACAAGAATTAAGTGTTTAACACTTATATACAGACGGGGATTTGGACCCAAGTGTACATCGCCAACTTTCAGGCGCCTCACATGCCACATGTGAGCGCCCCAAATTTCAGTGTCTAACACTGCTTTAGAGTCTCACGTGGGAGCACGTGAGCACCGAGCATATATTAGTGTTTAACACTATAAGGAGCCAACTTCAGCCCCAAATTGGCTAAGTCTTCCTGAGATTAAAACATCTTGGATCTACAAATAGACCAAGCCTCTATGCTCATGACTTCCCAAACTAATGATTTCTCAATTGATAATGACCAGAACGATGTCCATCCCACATCTCCTAAGTTAATCTTAGTCTCCCAAAAATGACTAATGATTCTTAGATGATCCACCATGATCTCTCCCCTCAATCTGGAATTTGGTTCAAGGGCACATCTCTCCACACCTATGATACATGTCGTTGTAATTCTTCAACGTTTTCAGAGAGGTGACGGGTCCCAACAACCAACAACTCTTTGGTGCACTCCCAAACCGATGAGCACATCCCAATACGGACCGAAAAGTCTTTAAACTAAACCTTCACCTCAAAAATGGTGATTTACGGACCGAAACGTACTTAAACTAACAACGGACCGTAACGTCCTTAAACTAAAACAATGGAGCCCAAATGCTCTTTTGTTGGATCTGAATGATCCTTAAACCCCGTTGAGTAGATCTTAGTCTAAAATTGGACTAACGTATCCTTAACAAACATTTAAGTTGATCTTAATCTCAAACGAGACTAACGATCCTTAAATCAACTCAAACCCAAATCTAAGAATATACGGATTTGGACTAATTCACGCCCTACGGGCGACGACACAAATTAGTCTCCGTATACAATCCATGGGCAACCAAAAATAAAACAAACACACACGACACGAAGTGACCTTCTGGAGCAGGAGAAAGTGCTTATCGCTGCACGGTAACATAATTAACTTCGGGGGCTTGCGCCTGCAAGGAAGAGCGTCCCCGCAATCAAAAACCTCTCACAACGAGGGAGAATCTGACGAAGTCTGGTACAATGGCCGCATCCGTCCAAACCTCCGATACACGATACCATAAATCAGCTTGGCATCTTCGGAGAGGTGGACGGATAAACCCAAATAGCATATGCCCCCAGATTTAGGCAAGACGATCCATCCCGGTTCGTCTCCGTTTTCGGCGGTAAACACCAGGTAACGCTTCAAGTTTGATGAACTTACAAGTTCAATCTACCATCTTCAATCAGATCAAAGCAGCTCAAGCAAGTGATGTTAAGTTGCAAAAGATCAGAGAACAAATGGAAAGTGGACTTCGAACATACTTCATCATCAAGGAAGACGGATCTTTGAGATACGACAGTAGATTGTGTGTACCAGAAGGGTCTGTGCGAGATGAGTTGATGAAAGAAGCTCACAGCTCTCCTTATTAAGTACACCCTGGAGGTGCAAAGATGTACAAAGATATACGTCAAAATTACTAGTGGCATGGAATGAAGCGTGAAGTAGCTAGAAGAGTCGCTAAATGCTTGGTGTGTCAGCAAGTAAAGGCTGAACATCACAGGACTGGTGGATTACTTCAACCATTACCTATCCCAGAATGGAAGTGGCAACACATCACAATGGATTTCGTGACGGCTCTTCCTCGCAGCACGAAGGGTAACGATGCGGTATGGGTTATTGTGGATCGACTCACAAAGTCGGCTCACTTTATTCCCTTTCGAGTTGGCCAATCTACTAAGACACTAGCAAAGAAATACATGGAGGTAATAATCTAAGTAAGATTTAAACTCTTCAATATGTACTATCTCTGATATCCATGAACTCATGCAGGAAATCGTGAGATTACATGGAGTACTGGTTTGCATTGCCTCCGATCGTGACACTAGATTTCGATCGCAATTTTGGCAAAGTCTGCAAGCAAGCTTGGGAACAAGTCTGAACTTCAGCACAGCTTATCATCTACAAACAGATGGTCAGTCTTAGCGAACTATTCAGATCATAGAAGATATGCTAAGAGCATGTATGCTAGACTTCGGAGGATCGTGGGAAGATCACCTACATCTTGTAGAGTTTTCATACAACAACAGCTACCAAGCAAGTATAGGAATGGCACCTTTTGCAGCACTTTATGGAAGGAAGTGTCGATCACCCTTAAGTTGGGACGACATCGGAGATAGAGAACTTCTTGGACCTGAGATGATGGTAGCAACTGTCGATATAGTTCGTACTATCAGGGAAAGAATACGCATAGCCCAAGATCGACAGAAGCACTGGGCTGATGCAAAGCGCCGTCACTTGGAGTTTCAACCGGGAGAACATGTATATCTGAAGATATCTCCGAACCGTGGAGTGATACGTTTTGGAAGACGGGGTAAGCTTAGTCCAAGGTACATTGGATCGTTGGACACACTCGAACGAGTCGGTGAAGTGGCTTATCGCTTGGCACTTCCACCTTCATTGGAAGGAGTTAACAACGTGTTCCACATATCCCAACTCAGAAAGTATGTGAGTGACCCCAGCCATATTCTTGATTACTCCGAGCTCACTGTACAGCCAGATTTATCTTGTAAGCAACAACTTGTTGAGATCCTGGATAGAAAGGTGAAGTCACTTCGGAACAAGGAAGTCAACTTGGTTCGAGTGATGTGGAGAAAGGACACACTAGTAGAATCAACATGGGAAAGGGAAGATGAGATGCGTGCAAGATTTCCTCAATTATTTGTAAACTAGTCCTTAAAATAAATTATAAATTTTAAGGACGAAATTTTTGTAAGGAGTGTAGACTGTAACAACTCCAATTTCAATGTATAGAAAATTGTTTAAAAGTCAATGTATAATTGGGGTATTTGCAAATCCTGTGTATACTATAAGTATTTGTTTTATTTTAGAACAACAAGAAAGTACTTGTAGCACATTGGTAAAGCCTTGCACTGCTGTGACGTAGCCCCTGTGATCGAATCCTCCCAGCCACATTAATTTTTTTATTTAAATTTATTTTAATCTTTTAGAAGCCCAAAGGTTTGAACGTGCACAACACGTAGAATGAAAAGTCACAGATTATTTAAACATGTGCACGAGGGTATACGAGGAGACACCAACACGTGGCACCCAACCCCAACACCCCCCGTCGGTAAAGGCCCGGCGAAAAGATTATTTTGGTCGGTACCGCCGGTCAAAACCGTCGGTCAAAACCGTCGGGAATGCCTTGATCTTTTCACCCCTGCACCATTTGGCCTACCCCACTTCTCCTGGGCTGTTTGAATTCTCTGCAATTATCCAGAGAATTAAAATACTCTCTTTAAATCCATTTTTAATACAAATTTTAATTCACCTATTCAATACACCAAAAAGTAATTTTTCCTATAAATACCACACCTCATTTCACACATCCTCACTCGGAATTCTATTACAAAAACTCTACAAAATTTCCAAGTCTCTTTTGTGTACAAGTGGAGTTAACAAAGGGTGAAGTTCCAGCGATGATCTAAGGAGATTCCGGCGACGAAATGACGTCCCGACGCTTCACTATTCTTCTCCTACACTTCTTCTTTCCCGAAAGCCAGTAAGTCCCCTCTTCCCCTCTCTTTCTCTATTCTAAAAACTTTAAATTATAAAACCTGACGGAAGCGAGATTAATCCGACTTCCGATTCGATTTTTTCTTCAAAACTCAACTTTTCTTAATAAAGAAAATACCATACTCTCATATCATGTTTAACAAACATTAACAAACACTTTAAAACAAAAATCATCTCAAAATAATCTTTTATACAACTTTTATCATAGTTTTACAGTAAAATACCATATACTTTAGTTTCGACATAAATCATCATAATTCCTGTATTACCATTAGATAATTCACGAGGTAATAACCTACCTCATCACAACACACATCTTTGACATAGCACGATGGAAATTTTGGAACATAGTTGTGGATAATAAGATATTTCAAATAAATACCATTAATTTATAAAACCATTTCTTTAAAAAATGTATTAAACAATTCCTTACAATTGCGCCTCCACAACCCACTTTTGGGGACCCCGTTCGGGATGGTGTGGATTATCGCACATTCTCGGACCTAGTAGAGCGAGATGCAGATCTCCGAAAGGAGCATTCGATCTCGATAGAATTTTTATGCATTTTTCTTTAGAAAATGAGATTTCTACAAGAAAATAAATAAAATTTATTTTTAAATATATATATATATATATATATCATCTATTATATAAATATTCGAAGTTTTCCAAATCAAAAGAATCACCATTACATGAAAATATCATCCAAATACAAAACAATTCCAATATTTCAAGAAAATACCATATATTATGAAAACTAAGTTCTACTCACTAGAAATTTCACAATTATAAAAAATGCACCTATGAAAACCCTAAAGACGATAATTAAATACTTGAGGTGTATTTTGAAAATTATTTCAAACTATTTTTATATAAAAACCCCTCAAGTTATGTTAAATTACAATAAGGACCCTAGTAAACATAGGTTTAAGCGAGACCAGTCTCTTGAGCCTCAGGGAGCCGGAGATATTGGTGCTTGCCTATCTATGGTAGACAATCTAACAAACGGTGTTATCAACACGGTAATTGTTTTGGAAAAAGACACAAATCCTGCCGTCCATGTGCAGCAGTTACCGATAACATCAAAACTAATTCAGGATTTTAAGTTCTTTTCAAAAGTGTCTGACTCAGACTGAGTTTCAATCTAATCAATCTGACTTGAATGTGATTCAAGTATATAACTACAATACACGATGAATCCATGAATCCATGAATCCGTCTATTCAATCTATATCAATCTATATTGACTGAACCGAACCATGGATATACTCCGTCTACATGACTCTCCATTTATATCCATTCCAATTACTGATATCATGGTTTCGGTAAAGTCATCCATCTATATAACAAAACAATACAATCAATACAAAATATATCGCGGGGTTTATAAGGGGTAGATTGGTACGGAAGGTGTTAAAAATGGCACGATACTGTAACCATAATACACCTAACCTGAATATCCATTGCCGTTGTACCATGGCTGAACGGTCCTTGTGCTCCGTATACCTTAGTCTCCGAAACAATGGGACTCCTCTCGTATACACTGGCATTTTCTGTACCAAGCTACAAACAACAGCGTTAACAATATAATCAAACATTATAAGATATATTCTTTCTCTGCCTATTCTATCTCTACTTACCTTTAGGACTTACCGAGCGATTGTTCGCTGACAACATTCCTTTCTTCTTTCTTTGGAATGTTGTCAGGTGATTCGGACTCACTGGAGATCGAGCCCAGCACTGAAGATTTGGAGCAGACACCATTTGACCCGGAGCTTTAGACACTTGTACATTTTTATTTCATTTCAGTTATGACATTGTTTAGACATCGCTTTATATTCATGTACTTTCATTTCAGTTGTACTTGTAAAAGAATGTTTAATAAATAAAGTTGTTGTTCATTTACATTCCTGTCTCTTGTGTACTTTACTTTATATTGCTTAGTTACGCTTAGCGTGTTTACTTCTGAGTAAATACGTAGCGGCATCGTCGCGTCCTCTTGCCGTATACCGGGAAGCAGGGCATGACAACGGCAGTATTTTTTCTTGATCGTGGGAGCAAGGCTGGCCTAGTCACCCTCGTATTCCGTATTTTGGGAAGCGGGGCGTGACACCTGCCCAACAACGTTGTGGATCAAAATCCCACACCATGAGTGTCGCGCCCCGCTTCCCAGTATACGGAGAATGGGACGTGACGAGGCCCGCGACGTATTTACTCAGAAGTAAACACGTTAAGCATAAATAAGCAATATAAATGAATAACACAAGAATAACAAGAGATGTAAATAAACAACAACTTTTTATAGATTAACAGTCTTTACATACAACTGAAAAGTAAATACAATGCTTGAAAGCGATACCTAAATAATGGCATATGAATTGAAAGTAAAGTAAGTACAAGTAGATCTAGAACTCTGTATCTTCAGTGAACTGCTCCAAACCGTCCTGGCTGGGCTCGATCTCCTAAGAGTCGGGTCCTCCTGATAACATTCCAAAGAAAGAAGAAATAGGAATGTCGTCAGCGAACAATAGCTCGGTAAGTCCCAAAAGAGAGATAGATCAAGTAAAAGGAATAGAACTGGTAATTTATCTGTTTTTGTTATACTAACGTAGTTGTTTGTGGTTTGGTACAGAATATATCAGTTATACGAGAGGAGTCCAACTTTCCCCGTGGACTAAGATAACACGTAGTACAAGGCTCCGTCAATACCCACGGAACAACGGCAATAGATGTTTATCTACGTCTTTTAGTAACCATCTCGTGCCACTTTTAACACATTCCGTACCAGTCAACTCCTTTAAGACCCCGTAATTTATATTGTATTGATTGTAATGAGTTATAGTATAAGACTTGCCAAAACCATGGTATAAGTTGTTCATGTAAACGGATCAGGATGTGAACGGATAGTCATGTATTCAAGTCAATATATATCCATGGTTCGGTCAATTCAAGTCATGTTGCATGTTTGTATTGTTCGGTATTCATATTCAAGTTCAAATATTCATGTTTGATACATTGGATTCATGTTGGATTGGATATATGGTTGGATTCATGTTTGCATTGTATTCAGATTAGACTGAGACTCGGATTGAGTCAGACACTTAAACAGATTTGAGTCCTGAATTAGGTTTAGGAGTTATCGGTAACTGCTGCACATGACGGAAGGATTTGTGCCTTTTTCCAAACCAATTACTATTGATAACCCCGTTTTAGTTTTCTACCTTAAATAGGCAAGCACCCACTTTCTCCGGCTCCCTGAGGCTCAAGAGAATTGGTTCCGCTTAAACCTATATTTACTAGAATGCTTATTGTAAGTTAATATAACTTGAGGGGGTTTTATGAAAAATATTTTTGGTATACTTTCAAAATAAACCTCAAGTATTTATTTATGTTATTTAGAATTGTCATGGATGTGAATTTTATATAATGAGGTGTGTGTGTGTGTGTGTATTGAATAGTTCAAGGTATTTTAGTGTAAACTTGACTTGAATGGATTCTTGATGGTATTTTCATAAAACTTATAATTCTTTTCTTTTGTTTAGAAAACATAGAATTCATTATATATTTAAAATAGATGGTTTGATAATATTTATATATAATTATTAAAAATAAAATTTATTTATTAAATAGAAAATCACGTTTTTCTTAAAAATTGCATTAAAAATTCCATCGAGATCGTATGCTCCATGAGGAGATCTGCATCTCGCCCTAATAGTTCAATAGATGTGCGATAACCTGCACTAACCGAATCGGTTTCCCCAAAAGTGGGTTGTAGAGGCACAATCGCAAAGAATTTAAATAACACAATTTAAAGAATACGGGTTTTTAATTGTTTATGGTATTTTGATGTAAAAGTCGTATTTGCCATAAAATTATTGTTCAAGAGAGTCGTGTTATATCAAGATGCGTGTTTGTGAGAGATAGGTCATCACCTCGTGAGATTTTTCTAAAGGTAATATAAGCAAGAATGATTAAACGATGTCATATGTAACTTCATGGTATTTAAGCGTAAAAACTTAATAAAAGTTGTTTTACATGGAGTTTTAAATTGAAACTTGTTTCTAAAAATTGTTTAATGATTAACAAGCAAGGTTTGATGATTTGGATGATTGGTTATTAAGAAAAAATTACAATTCTAAAGAGAATAGAATTTAAAGATCGGTATAACTCCACTTACCGATGTGATTTGAAAAAAGTGAAGTTTTATAATAGAAAGAGAAGTATAGATGTGGGACTTACAAGTTGTTTGGTTTAAGAAAAGTTTGAGTTTATTGTGGCGTCGCGGAGTCGCCGGAAACGTCTCGAATCTTCGCCGGAACTCGACCTAGTGCTAACTCCACCTGTACTCTTCTTTGACTTGGAAATTTTTGAGAATTTTTAACAAGAGATTTCAGAATGAAGAGGGCTAGGGTATATGGTTGTATTTATAGGATAAAATTAGAGTTTTGAGAATGAAGAGAGAATTAAAAATATATTAAAATAGAATTAAAGAGGTGAATTAACACTCTCTGGATAAATGCAGGAAAATCAAACAGAATAAGAGTAGTGGGGGTGGGGCCAAGGGGTTAGTGTGCAAAACACGGGGACTATTCCCCTCAGTTCACCCGTCAGCGCCGGCCCAATTGGCCATCTCGCCGGCCACGTGTGGGAGTTGGGTGCTTGGATTTTGGCCACGTGTTCTCGGCTGTATAAATACCCTTTTGCATATGTTTATTTTATCTGACTTTTCATTTTTACGTGTATTGCACGTGTAAACTTTTGGGCTTCCAAAAATTTAAAAGAAAAAAATCAGTAAAAATATATGTGGCTGATGGGATTCGAACACATGGGCTATGTCACAGCAGTGCAAGGTTTAACCAATGAGCTACAAGTTATTTCTTGTTGTTCTTAAACAAATTAAATTTATAACTTGTGCTCAGGCTTACAACTCTATTCTGTACATTAACTTGAAAATTTTCGTACAGTAAAATTTGAGTAGTTACAACGAGGCGACCGGGCAGCTTCCTGCTCGGTTCATCCACAAAGGGGTAGCTTCCTGTCCAACAAACGTTGTGGATCAAAAACCCTCCTCACGAGGCCGCCGGGCAAATTCCTGCTGGCCCATCTGCAGTGGCTAGATTCCTGCCCAATAACGCTGTGGATCAAAACCTCACATCACGAGGCCGCCCAGCAAATTCCTGCTGGCCCATCTGCAGTGGGTAGATTCCTGCCCAACAATCCTGTAGATCAAAACTTCTCATCATGAGGCGACCGAGTAGCTTTCTGCTCGGCCCATCCCTAGCGGGTAGCTTCCTATCCAACTACGCTAAGGGTCCAAAGCCCTCCTCAAGAGGCCACCGTGCAGCTTCCTGCCCGGTCCGTTCGCAGCGGGTAGCTTCCTGCCCGGTCCTCATCACGAAGCGACCGAGTAGCTTCCTGCTCGGTTCATCCACTATGGGTAGCTCTCTACCCAACAGCACTGTGGATCCAAAAGCCCTCGTCACGAGGCCGCCGGATATCTTCCTGCTCGGCCTCAACGGTGGATCCTTGAGCCTCACATTAAACCAGCAGGCAAGCCTTTACCCGGCGCACGTACCCGAAGAAGGCAAACTCCTAATATGGCCCAAGTAAATAAAGCTCGAGTTTGGTCGATAGCCGGCCCGAACAGAAGAAGCGACATCTCCATTATGGCGCCGCCCTTTCGGTGATCCACTGACATCATCGGGGATACGCACGAAAATTAAGGCGCACGGTGAGACATCATGTGGACTCGAGAATCGAAACGACGCAACCGCCAAAAGCCATGTCATTCCCGGACAATCCACACTATGTTTCTCGGCACCAAACTGAGCAGAAGAATACCGAATAGGCCACTCTAGACCCGACCCATAAATAGTTCGAAACGAGAGTGGGGGGCTAATAATGATGCTCAGAAGTGGGAATTCCCCATATCATGACATGTAGCAGATGACGTGTCCCGAAGGCTACGGAGCTGGAGTAAATATGATGCTTTGCGGACGTACCTCGGGACCTCGTCTCCGAGGACACATCCGACCTATCAGAGACCTCCCTAAGTACCTTCCATACTCACCTAGCAAGCGACCAACAGCTCGCTTCCAAGCAGTCCAGCAAGCTTTCTCGGCCCCCCAGGGCTTTCTCGGCTCCCCCGATTAACCGAGAGCACGGAGCCCAAGCGTCCCCGCAACGGCTCCGCATATCTCACCAAAGCGAGATATCCGCCGTCCTACATCCCGCGTCCCACGCTGGCGTGTCCCCCCATTAATGGGTGTATCCCGCCATTAATGCGGGGATAACGCGGGAGCGTAACTGACGGCGAGGATCTCGCACCGGCTCGTTCCACGCGACCACTATATAAACCCCTCCTTCATACGACTCAGGTAACTCAAATTCATTCCTATACGCCGCTACTCTGCTCATATTTCTCGGCACTAACTTGATCGTCGGAGGGTCTTACGGTAATCACCCACCCCGGGACTTCACTTGCAGGTAGCTCGGCTTCGACTCCAACATCAACCCATTGAGATCCACACGCTCAATTACAACCATACCAAATCTTAACCGTCCAAGACGTTCGCTACCAGATCGACGGACGACAACATCTGAGGGAGATCTCAACCTCCATCAACGTCTGGCCCGACTCTCAAATCGATTGATTAGGACGAATTAAGTGGAGCTAACCCTCACTAGTTCAATTTTTTAAACATTTCGCAAATCCGTCCGGTCATGTGATATGCACATATATATCATAGAGCCACCGTTAACAATCAGTTAAAAATTCCTTATAAGCGTGCATCTTCTTAAACAGAAAAACATCAATCGAAATACCATGCTCGTGTGATGTTTATCTTTATAGGTAGAAAAGTGGGGTCGGGGAGAGTCAGAATCGAAAAGAGGATTCCTCATTTCTTTCTCTCATTCAAAACCGTGCATGAGACTTTCATCTCGCACGGCTCCTAAGCGATAAAAGAAAACAAGCAACGGACTGAACAAGCAACGGAGTGAACAAGCAGTAGTTTCGTCAGCAAAGAGAGCTCATTCAGAGCGGGTTCGAGTGATGCCCCTTGATCATGCTCCATTGACCTGCAGGTCCCAACCGATGAAGCTTGCGATCTGACTTAAACCCTTTCACCTTCCGTTTTATATTGGACGAGCGCCGGTAAGTGGAACACACCTCCTATGTAACTCTCGATCTCTGTAAATCAATCAAAAGTTGTTAGTTTTACTGATAAAATACTGAAGCTTTTTAGTGGGCTCTATACAAAGCAAAGCATGAATGGACGACAGTTGAGACTTGCCAGTAGTGTCGGTCGATTGCTTAATTTGCTAATTAATATTGTGTCAGATATTAGTGGAGTTGGTTCATGCATGCATGACAATTTTTTGCACCTAAAAAAGAAACAGGGCCCACAAACTTAATATGCTCCCTTTTTATCGCATCAAAAAAAGGGAATTTTATTCGCCAACTTTATTCTCAGCTCAATGCGATTAAAGCCGAACAATCTGTACGTAAACTCGCCGGGTTCCCCCTGTATAATTAGTAATAAAAAAGGCCACAAAAGCCACCGACAGCACCCTTATTTAAGTGAAAATCCACATTAAAAAAGGGCCCAGCTATTGACCGGAAGTGGGCCCTGTCGCTATATACGTGCCATGACCGGTAACGGCCTAGCTGGCACGTGCGCTATTGGGCCCACCAACGACTGAAACGTGCAGGTTTTTGTTTAATTGAGGTGGTGGTGCCCAGGCTGACATTCGAATAGACAAGCTGCTATGACGGTGTATAGCTATGGAGAGACACGGCAGTTCACCGTGCAGAGAAGGTAGATCAGTTCTCCGATTTTCTTGTACGGAATCATATCAGATTGGTATACCGTAACTAACGAGCTGTGATCCGGAGAACAAGTCAGAGGTAGAACGGAGGGGGCGAGGACCGTGCTCTGTTTGTCTCGAATGCGGTATATCGCAGGCTATATCTTATGTTTGTGTTAGATAGAACGCACGTGCATGCTAGATGGATTTGGAGACAATAGCACGGACACACGGGAGGTTGGGAATGTTTTGAAGCGTGATGAAGAGTTGGGATCATCGAACAGCCCCTGCTATTATTTACTCTCTGCTACTGTGATGTGCGAATGACATGTAAAAACGGCAGGGAAAATTGCTGCGTTAACGTCAGAGATTCCTGGTCTGGAAAATAATCTCCCTTGATTGCTTTTTATCCTTTTAATTCGGTTTTTCATGTATGCTTCCGATGCTAGAAAAGTATAGTGCAGAGATGAGCTAAATTAATACTATACTTTGCAGAGTTGGTACTCTGGTGGCCTAAGCTTCACTCAATCTTTTTGTGTCAAGGATACCTACGAACAATGCTAGAGTGCTCTCCTCATATTGATTAGTTAATTACACTGACCGTGTATTGGAGCTTTCAAAATAGCAGTTTTCTACCAGTAGCAGCGACACCCACACACATATTAGCAGTGCACAGTTTGTCTTTAACTTTTGTTAAAAAGTGGGAAGTGATGGAGTTTGTGATCTTCTTCGGAAGCTGTCTTTCGTCGATCTGACGGTCTTTAACGGTTGAGATTTAGTTAGGAGTTGTTGAGCGTGTGGGTCTCAATGGGTTGGTGTTGATGCCGAGTTATCTGCAAAGGAAGTTCCGGGGTGAATGACCACCGTCGGACCCTCCGACGATCAAGTTAGTGCCGAGGAATAGGTACAGAGTAACGACGTATTAGAATGAGTTCGACTTACCTGAGTCTTCTGAGAGAGGGGTTTATATAGCGGTCGCGTGGAGCGAACAGGCGCGGGATCATCGCCGTCAGTTACGCCCCTGCATTATACTCGCATTAATGGCGGGATACGCCCATTAATGGGAGGACGCGCTAGCGTGGGACGCGGAACGTGGGGAGGCATATATCTAGTTCTGACGGGATACGCGGAGTCGTTGCGGGGGCGCTTAGGTCCCGCGCGCTCGGTTGATCGAGGAAGCTAAGCAAGCTCGGCCTGTCAGGTGGCTAGAAGACGAGCCGTTGGCTGTTTGCTAGATGAAAGTGGAAAGTACTCAAGGAGGTCTATGAAAAGTCGGATGCGTTCTCGAAGACAAGGTCTCGAGGAATGCCCATAATGCATCTCATTTATTCCACCTTCGTGACACGTCATCCGCCACGTGTCGTAATCAGAGAAAATACCACTTGTGAGCATTATCAGGAAGTAAGTTTCTTCTTTTCTTACCACCGAGTCTGGGTTAGAATTAATCCTTGTTCTGTTTTTTTCCATGTTATGCAAATCCAACTGTCCATATCAGTTAAAACAAGAGGAGTCTTATGTGGTTGTGTAGAGGGGGTATCCAAAAGGATACAAGAAGAACAATGGGCCCTAATCCTTGAATTAGGGGTGAGTATCGTGCTAAAAAAGAGGGGCGTTCTTATATTATGAGATGTTATAGAAACGCTGGCTCTTCTCTTTTCATATTTTGAGAAATAATTCTTGAGAAAATCGCTTTGTGCTGTTAATTTAAATCGGGATTTTAAAACCTGATCCACTAGAATCAGCCCTACTTTAACCTAGCAGGCCCGGTTCACTTTTGTCTTAAACTTTAGGCCTAATATTAGAAAGGGACAGGCCCAAGTTGGAGCAGCCCAATATCGCATCTCTAAATAAATCCTTGTTTAATGTCATTGGGCGCGAACAAAAAGTTCGTCATGGATCCGGAAACGATCCCAATTTAAACCCTAGCGCCTCTTCTCTCTCTCTCTCTCTCTCTCACACACACACACACACACAAAACGATCCAATTTCAAAACCCTAGCGTCTCTTCAGCGATTCAATGGAGGGTCCGAGGGTCGCCGGCGCGAATTTAACGGTGTACGTTCATTCTTCGAAGGCCAACAACTGCCGCCGACAGCTCACCGTCAGCTCACTTCCATTCTCTTTAAGTGAGCCCCCTTTTCTTCTCTTCTTTCATTTTAATCGTAGTGAATGATTAATTCAGTAAATTTTATGCAAACTACAATGATCATATGGAACCCTAAAATTTGAATAGAAATGTCCAATTTTTCATCGCAGAAACCGCCTAATCGAGATAAACATCAAGTTAGCTTAAAGAAATTACTAAGTGTGATCTTTTGAAGGTAGATTTCAAAACAGCATTTTTAGAAAGCTAATAAAATTCACAATTCATACCTGTCGACATGAGGAATTGGAAACTAAATTCGCACGCTCTAATAGTCACACGATAATGATATGTATTTTTTTTTATTTAAACTGGGAAAAGCCCAGTTAAAATTTTATTAAATGAGAATGTGAGGGCTTAGCCCATAACACCCAAGCACTTATAAAAGGTATATACACAAACAAAAAACCTTAGGGCTTTATTCTTTCCTCCAGCCGCAAAAATAATCTTCTAGCTTTTCTTCTCTCCCTCGCTCGAAGGCTTTGAGCTCAAAAAGTCTTTCTTTTTCACCATTAATTTTGTAGATCCATGGTCTCTTCTCTGAGATTCATCAAGATAATCACTAGGCAAGCTAAAAGTCCCCATCTTGCTGAGCTTGCAGCTACTTTTGCACGGTAAACCTTCAAATCCGGGGTCTCCTCATAGAGATCTATGTTCTCCTCTTTAATCACTTCAAATCTGAGTTTTTTCTTTTGAAATCTATGCTCCATTTAGATCTACCCAGATAAGTACCAGGTAAGCAAAAGTCACTTTTTGTTAATATTCGTAACTTCCTTTTAACAAAAACTTGCAGAGCTAAATTTTCTCTTTTGAGATCTCCCCCCCCGTAGAATCTTCAAATGTGCCACCTTTAACTCAAATTCTGGCACAATAATTTTCATATCTTCTTTTTGCACAGTAATCTTTCAGATCCAAGATTTCTTTATTGGGATCCATGTTACCCTTGATGATATCAGCAGGTCCAGGTCTTCTCGTTGAGATCCCGCTGTAAAATCTCTGAGATTCAAATTTTTTTAACCAGATGACCCTTGCTCTTGATTTATAATTCTGAAATCATCATCAAAGTTGGAATTTTCCTACTTCCTTAATCTAAATCTCGACAAGTATGAAAGATCCAGACAAGCTAATCTTTTTATTTCACCAGGAAGCATTTGTAATATGTAGCCGCTACTGTATTTTTTATTTTGTGCTTGGGCTACCCTGAAATTGGCCACCGCATTGTTTTCTCTGAAAGTATGCTTGAAATTGGCTTCAATCTCTACTGCAATTTTTTGAATAGCTTGTACCATGTAGAATAAAGACCATTTTACCTTGCTTTTTCCATTGATACATGCAATGATAGTACTGGAATCAGACTCAACCTCCACCCCTTTAATATCCATAAGTTTGCACTGTAACATACCATCTAAAATAGATTTGCATTCAGCTTCTAGGATATCACCTTTGCCATAGTAGAATTTAGATGCAAAAACAATTTTCCCTTCATTCCTCAGAACAGCACCCCTGAACTTAATTTGGCAATGGGATCCATTGTCCCATGAGCATTTAGTTTATATTTCTCTTTTGGAGGCTTCTCCATTGAAGCTATGATAATATTTTGATAAATATTTTCCACCATATCCATGTCAGATAAACCAAGCTACAGAAGAATCCGGGAACTAGAGTTGCCTTTGATAGAAATTTGAGCCGCGGATACTAAATTCTTTAAATCTGCAATTATTTGATACCAAACTGTGGAAGGAGCAATCCTTTTATCTTGAAATCCGCATTTGCACCTCATTTTCCAGATATTCCAACTAATAATGTGTGGAATCCACTTAGCAATCTCTGCACCTTTTGATATTTCATACCAAAAATTAAACATATCTTTGATGGTATTAAAAATCATATACTCTCTTTCCAGTTTTGAAAATGTCATGCATAGCATTCCAGAGGGATTCTGATACTTCACTTCTACGGAATAAATGTTCTCTGTCTTCTTGCTGCGGATTACTGCAACATATACATTTGCTAGGAATATTAAAACCCAAACTCCTGATTTTGGAATCAAATGGCAAAGCATTTCTGAGAAGTTTCCAGTTAAAGATTCATAATTTTTTTAGGAATATTACCAAGTTTAAGGAACTTGGCTTTATTGTCCAGCTGTTCATTCCGCCTTATAAATTCCCATGCTGCATGAACTGTAAAATGTCCTGAGTTGGTAAGTTTCCAAATCAATTTATCTAGATTATTATTGAGACAATAATATTTGCTTTTGATCTCAGAAATAATACTTGTAGGGATCTCATCTTGAATAGTAAGGAAATCCCACCCACTTTCAACAAAAAATTTATTAACAGAAACTGCATCTTTCTGATGATTCATATTGACTTTCAAAGCCATATCTCCATGTCATATGTCATGCCACGCTTTCCAAAATACGGAATACGGAGAGCAGCGAAAGCCAGCTGTGCTATCTACGATAAGGAAAGATCCTTCCATAGTCACATAAAGGCTGTCTAGCTAAGCTGTCAAAGATGATATCCAACAACAGGAGAGATAACACTGATAATCATGCTGCAACGAAACCACAAGGAATACTAGAAATAGGCTTACTAGATAATCGATGCAAATAAAAATTCGATACAATAGGTTCAAAATAAAAATAAGATCCAAAAGGAAATACATAAGTCATAATCTCCCACAAGGGCTCACATGTTAAATACTAACTGAAAAGAAATAAACCTACGGGTTACTGATCTTCGGCAAAGTCCTGATAGCAGTTCCGATCCTGCTCAGACTGAAAATCTGTCTCTAAACCTGAGATGGCAAATCTCGTCAAAACATCCCAGTAAGTACTCGACATATAACGTGTGTGTGGTATGATAACATGAATATATGAGTATAGTGAAGCCCGTATGCGTAAGTAGAAATAGATGTATATATAAATACATTAAAACTATGAAACATGCATGTAAACAGGTCAAGTCATAACCTAACTGGTCACTAAAAGATAATCTATCCTATCGTGAGTTCGAGTGTATGCGTCAATCTCTGCAGGAGTATTCCTAAACCAAGGATAGGGCCCAAGGGGCTAGGAAACACGGGCCCAACTGTAGGATGAACATGCAACCGATATAGCCCGGTACGAGCTGTAATAACATGCAACCGATATAGCCTGGTACGAGCTGTAATAACATGCGATAGATATAGCCCGGTACGAGCTGCCGGCATGGGACTCTTGAGATCATGTTGCACGAACGCACACTCAAACTACTCCACACCCCGCGTATTGGTATCTATTATGATAATCACTAATTAAGAATGCTGAAGGGACAGGAACTTGTGATATGGTAATTATATAGAAAATGAAACTGGTAAAGAGTAGTGTAGCATGGCATGTAATTCAGCATCCTAATTAGAGATCTCGTTCTTAAATAAAATGGACTAGAGTAATGAATGTCATGTCAAATGTAATCTTAATCTGGTAATAGTAACCGCATGAAAGCGATGCACAAGCTAGCACAAGTCACAAATGTTGTCTTTACCGTTGGCCTTAATACAACAACTGAGCCTTTTATCACAAGCGTATAGGGTAGGCTACATGAACCAACATGAGAATCACGCCGGGTCCAGCACATGAATCCTCCGCCTCCACTCACTCCTATCGAACAGTATACTTTCATTGAGGCCTTTGGCAACCATATCGTTTCGTATCACCTCCATCCATGCTTTCTTCGGTCTCCCTTTTGCCATTGCCCATATTGAGGGTATCTATTCGTCGAACCGGTGCTTTCATAGGTCTGCGTCGCACATGACCAAATCATCTTAGCTGGTTTTCCCGCATCTTCTCCTCCACAGGCGCTACATCAACTTTTGCATGAATATCCTCATTTCGCACCTTGTCTTTTCTAGTGTTTTCGCACATCCAACGAAGCATGTGTATCTCCGCTACGTGTATCTTCTGTGTATGATGCTTCTTAGGAGCCCAGCATTCTATACTACATAATAAGGCAAGCCGAATAGCGTTCCGATAAAACTTACCTTTCAATTTTAACGGAAAGTTATGATTACATAAAATCCCTGTTACACTCATCCATTTCAACCACCAGCTTGGATCCTTTGATTAACATTACTATTGATCTTTCCATCCTTTTGAATGATGGAACTTAGATATCTAAACTGATCGTTCGGTGATATCTCTTGCCCTTCCAATGTTATACCAATATGGTTGACTTCTCTGTTTACTAAATTTGTAATGCATATATGTTGTCTTGGATCTGCTCAATCTGAGCCTCCGAGATTGTAATGTTTGTCTCCATAATTCTAATTCGGCATTAACCCCTGCTTTTGTCTCATTTACTAGAACAATATCATCAGCGAATAGCATATACCAAGGTACCTCATTTTGGATAGTTCTAGTAAGCTCATCCATTACGATGGTAAACATGAATGGTCTTGATGCAGATCTTTTATGTAAACCAATTGTAATCAAAAAATCACTCGTTAGGCCGCCGCAAGTTCTAATATTTGCCACTACATCGTACATATCCTTGATTATGTCAATATACTTGACGGGGACTTCCTTCTTCATCATTGTCCTCTATAATACCTCTCTAGGTACCTTGTCGTACGCTTTCTCTAAATCAATAAATATCATATGCAAATCTCTTCTCCTCTCTGGAAAATGCTCGACAAGTTGACGAAGCAAATGAATAGCCTCTGTCGTCGATCGTCCAGGCATGAATCCAAACTGGTTCTCTGTTATCTTAATATCCTTTTTTAGTCTGTGTTCAATCACTCTTTCCCAAAGTTTCATGGTGTGACACATAAGTTTTATTCTACGGTAGTTTGAGCAATTTTGAATGTCACCCGTGTTCTTTAGATAGGTACAAGGATATTTTTTCTTCATTCATTTGACATTTTTTTGTCTGCCAAATCTTATTAAACAAATATGTCAACCATTTAACGTCTATTTTTCCTAAGCATCTCTAAACCTCGATAAGAATTCCGTCAGGACCAACCGTTTTTCTTAAACTCATTTTCCCCTCATTTTACATGCACTCCACACTAAAAATACCTCCCTCGTTGGAAAAAAATTCTAACGGGGCGCTGTCACGGACCCCGCAAGGGGGCTGCTAGCCTTCTTGACCCCCAGCCCGTTATCCGAGTAGCGGGACCCCCGTAAAAACTCTGCGGGCTCCCCGATATATCCAAAACCCCTTCCAAAACACAACACACGCACACTGCACATTGAGTTCGCATGACCAGTTTGACCCGTCAATCGGAGGTTTCTTCACTCTAAAAGCGAGGGGTAATTA
The DNA here is from genome assembly GCA_030015575.1 of Agapanthus africanus. Taxonomy (NCBI): domain Eukaryota; kingdom Viridiplantae; phylum Streptophyta; class Magnoliopsida; order Asparagales; family Amaryllidaceae; genus Agapanthus; species Agapanthus africanus. The sequence goes on along the minus strand of CM057350.1, from coordinate 50,928,072 downwards.
ACTACAGTTTAGCTTGCGGCTGCCGGAGATTCGGATCCCCACAATCAATAAACCCCAGCTTACCCTACACAGGGTGAATCTGTAATGCGTCTGACAAGCGCGCGCGTATTCCCATCTCAATGGGGTGATGAAAAATACCCTACAAATTCTGGTACGCCCAGCGGGACCAATATTTCCTCCCATATTTCGGGTTAAGCATTCATGCGAACTCAATTAATATGCATATCAATTGCCTGTACTGAAATCATGCTTCATTGTACAGATTAACAAATTTTAAATTGCAATCTCCGGACGCAACAAAATGTCTCTAAGGATCAGCTCAGCTCTCAACACCGCTCCTATCTCCTACACGATGAAAACGGACTCTCGGACGGTCCTCCCGGCCAGTCTCAAACGACAATGGGAGGAGCCGCCGCTACTATTCGGTTCTATTCTGTTCATGTCAGCTAACACCATCCCAGCTCCTCAAGCAACGGTAACAGACAAACCGGCCTCGAAAGGCAAGAGGCCAAATGTGGTGGTCTCGAGGGCGTCCCAACCCAGACGCGAGTCGGTGTTCAAACGGCTCTCCATGGCCCCAGCTGAGGGAAAGCCGTCAGAACAAAAGAAGTTACCAGACGTCGCGAGCAAGCCCAGGCGATACCTTCGACGGACATGCGGTTGGATGTCTTCTCAAGCCTCTCCATCACTCGGCCTATGGCGGCTTCCTGAAGAGCAGAAGCCTGCCAAACGCTCAAGGCAGAGAAGCTGAGGCAGAAGCGGCTCAGATACAGAGCCAACAAAAGGGCTAGGGTTCCGGCCATTTTAAAATTTATGAATTTCCAAAGCTCGGACTGCTCTGTGAAACTAGCTGCCAGTGATGAAAGGATGGCTGAATGTGTTATCCACACAGTCTACATGGTGGGCACGCGTCCCGGTGACAACCTTCGCAGCAAGGATGGGGCCACCACATCTCAAATCCAATCTGGTGTGAATATGGCTGCCACATTCCAAGACTAGCCTCCTCTGGAAGGTAATGAAGACCCTTCCAGTGAGTCTAATAAGCAGAGAGAGCCATCGGTTCATGAGGTGTCGGGCTCGGAAAGCGAAGAGGAGCCAATCTTCCGTCCCAAGAACGCAGAGCAGCTTCTCCAAGAGCTCCAAAAACAGCTCAGAAGTAAAGATAAGGAGATGACCAAACTTTACTCCAAAATTGACTACTAGACGAATGTCGTCTTGCAGCTCACGACCCGACTTGCCTCTCAGCCGTCCAATCAAGCGCAGGGCTTTGCTCATGAACCGGGAAACGGTGTCCCAAGGCAGCCGACGCCTATTTCCTCAAATCCAAAGGTGGGCGGACCGCATGAAAGTCAGTCGCATCCTATCTCGGGAAATGTCTTGACTACCGATGACAGTAGCCCGCTTAAGATCAAATCATGGATTTGGTTGCCAACAAAGTCAAAACATTGGTAGCCGAAGCGCAAAAAGATGTTAGCAGTAGCGGGAGATCATATCCTGCTCAGTATGATCTGGTAGAATTTTCTAGCGGCTATGTCATCCCTAAATTCGGAAGATTCGACGGGACAGGAAATGTGAATCAGCACATCGCCCACTTTAAAGCCTCGTGCGGGAATACTGGGGGCAATGATGCACTTCTCCGCCAGTTCGTTAATAGCTTGACCGATATTGCTTTCGACCGGTACGCTAGCATACCGGATGGCTCCGTTACTACTTTCGTCTACATGGAATCTTTGTTCCGACAAAGGTTCATGAGTGTCAGCGATAAGATTATCATTGCCGCAATAAAAATCAGCTGATCGTGAGTCATTTATTTGCAAACCATCTTCTAGAGATAGTTTTGGAAACATTGATAATGTAAGAAAGCATCAATTGCATTCTGTAGCTCTTAGGTTAGCAGAAAAACTGGATTTTGCCACATTTCATTTGCAAACTAGACAAGCAAAAATGGAGAGTGCAATTTGTTGTAGATCCATTTCAATGAACAAAACTTGATGTAAAGGTGAAAGCATTCTCATAGAAAGGAGTATATGTGTTATTTGTTCAGCACTGTGCCAGTACTCTTCAACCAAATAATGGGTTTATATTGCTTGAATTTTGCAGATATCTGAAGGGACTTAAGGAAATAAATTTCGAACTGGATATGCCACGTAGGTCTAAAAAAGAGAACCGCAGAGTTTTTATATATAATATCCTGAGGACTTCCTTCAATAGGTAACTTGTAAGGAATCTGTTACTTGTACAACAAGATTATTCATTGAATCAGTCTCAAATTAAATCTCCTTGAAGCGAGCTCCACACATTAAAATTTCTGCCGCCTCGCTGCTTCATTTTTACATATCAGTATGTATTTTAAAGTATATCATATGGTCCTCTGGAAGAATGTAGTTCCTAAGGGATGTGGGGATGGTTGGGATGAGTTCCGCTTTTTAAGTTGGGGCAGGATCCGAAACAGTTCACAACCAACTTGACCATTTCACAGCCACATTAACATCTTTCTCTATATGTATTCAACTGAATAAATTGAGCGTTGGTGTCTCTGCTGATGTAATTGGAAAGCTGAGCACCAATATTGCTTCCATCAGGACAGTTGATTTCTAAGGTTGCAAATTGAACTCTCAGCTCTAATTTAACTAGTCCAACATGAGTGGATCAGACCGAGTCATGGCTCAGTTTGATCCAAAACATGATGTAATTTGGCCCAACTTGCATCTGGAGCTTATCCATTAAATCTAAATCATCCAGCTCGGTTTCCAATATTATCGTTTCAATCCCCAATTGGCTGTAGTGGACCAATTTGCATAAACCAAATTTTAAAACCCTACCAAAAAGGTATCGCTGCATCCAATTCTTCTGTTGCACATATCAGAAGTATATGCAAACCATGATGGAATAAAGGCAAATATTAAGAGCAACTTTGCAAGTGCTCGTTAATTCCAATCAAGAATGGGTGAGAGCCACTGTAGCTTAGCAGTGCAGTTTTGCGGTTGAGCAAGAGGTTTGAGATTTAAAAAAATTGCAGAGTTTCTTTAAATAATAGGTTGTAATTTGATACAAGTTTATTTGGATCCCCTAAGAGGCTTCTTCTACCCGAAATAGCTACTCTCCAAGCAAAACAGGCCTGATGCTAAAATATACAGCTGCTATAATATTTTTATGCTGCTGCTTGGGATTCCACAAACTATGGAACACATACGTGTAAGACTCCTGTGTCTCATATTGGCCAAGCCCACATCAATTTGATCAGAGCACTCGTTCGTATCTATTCATCTACAAAAGAAAAAGACAATAAAAAAATAAAAAAAGGAAGCAGATATTTGATTGTTGCAAAGCAATCTTCTGAATGCTTTTTGTCTCTATCTTGTCCATGTAAATTGCATGTCCATTAATGGACGGCCATCTTTACAGAGAAGCCACATATTTAAACTTTAAAACCATTTTTTGGGGTCTAGAAACAGTTTTCCGAAGTTTTTTTATATGTTTCTTATCCCATGGATTATAGCTACTTGCCTTCCTCCCTCTCCCCACCCCACCCACCACCACGTTTTTTGTGTTCAACTGAACATTTATTATTTTTTTGATATTCAGAAGTTTACTCCTATTTATTTACTATTCAGAAGTTCACCATCAATATATATTTCTAAATTGACCTGATTTGCCATCCTGTTAGCAAGGCCAAAACGTCTCCTCACGAAAGTGGAAAATGCAAAGAAAAGATGATGAAGGCGTGGATCTCCTTTAGATGTTGCCCTCCGTTGATCTGCTGATGGCTGCGATGGGTGGTTGAGATTGGATCTGGAGGCTGTCGCTCCTGAAGCCTGTGGATCTCAATGGGTTTGAGGTTGTGGTTGCCGAGCTACCTGCAAGGAAGCCCCGGGGTGGTGGTACCATCGAGAACCCTCTGACGATCAAGTTAGTCTAGAGATCCGAGCAGAGTAACGGCTTAGTGGAGTCAAAAATGGTTTACTTGAACCGTCTGAAGAAGGGGTTTATATAGCGGTGGCAGCAGGCAGGGTAGGTGTGAGACGTCCCCTGGGTTGGAGCCCCTTCGGAAAGTTGGGGTCAGATCCTCTTCCCGGGGTCGCGCGTCTGGGGCGGTTCCCGGAGCGGTGGTGGCGGACGTCCCTGGTGCGTCGTCCTTAGTGAGATATGAGAACGAGCTTGTCACCGTTCGGGCTCGTTTCTATATTCCTTCCGGCTATACGCTACGATTGGCCGAGGAAGGAGAGAAGGCAGATCAGGTGCGGGATAGAGAGATCGTCTTGTACCTGGAAGCCCTTTGGGCCGGAATGCGCCTGTCTTTTTCTCCCGAGGTTGTGGCTGCGCTAAATTACTTTGGGCTAGTCCCGGGCCAGCTAGTACCGAACTTCTGGAGGATTCTCCTAGGGTTTCTGGTCCGGCTGAAGCAGCAGATGATCCCCTTTAGTCTGTCCATCCTTGCCTCCTCTTTTGTTTACAAAAGTCATCTCGGAACTCGCACGGGCGACCCGAGATGGGTTTACCTCTCCTTTAAGAAGCAACGGGGGAGTGTAGCCGGATCAGGAGTTGTCGTCTTGCCTTCTTCCATCCATGATTCAAAGAAGAAGTTTTTCTTCGCCGGGCCGCCAGAGGGTGAGGACTGGCCCGTACCCATCCAGTGGTTTAGGGATAAGTGCTGGCAGGGAAATCCGTCTAATGACCCCGACGCGGTGAGGGTGGCGGGGTAGGAGTCTATTCCCCGGGCCGACGTGCTGCTTTCTGAGCGGGCCTTTAGTTGGGTCGGGCTCAGCCCCGCTCAGTTCGTCGGTAAGTTAGGCTTGTGTTTGTTTCTGTTTCTGTTTGTGTCGCTGATTCCATTATATCTTGTCTTGTGCAGAAACCATGGACGTGGACCTTCTCCGAGCAGCCATGCGCAAGCCGAAGAAAGGGTCGAAGGCTGGAGGGGCCAGCTCTTCTCGTCAAACGCCGGTCCCGGTTCCCCCCGCAGCCGTCCCGCCCCAGCATTCGAGTGCGGGTCGCGCCCTGAAGCCCGGCCAGGCGTCGAGCAGAAAAAGGGCCCGGGAAAAGGATGCCCAGACTTCGGAGGTGGAGACGAGCTCCTTGTCGTCGTCTCTCAAGAGGTTCCCCCGAACAGTTCCGCGGACCCCGGCCTCTCTGATCTTGGTGGACGAAGGGGAACTCCGCTTTGAGGTGCCCTCGGGGCTCTCCGTTGCTGACAGCTTGCTGCATGACATGGAGAGGTCGGCCGGGGGCCGGGTCCATGGAGGGACGCTGAAGGCGCAAATGGCGTCCTTCGCCCAAAAGGTCGTGCAGGTTAGTGCTCGTACATCGTCTCATCGCTTGCGAGATTTGGTGCCCTTTTTTCTTCCTGACCCCCCTCCGATTTCCTCAGGTCTTCCGGCACGTCGCTATCGTCGCCCGTATGGAGGAGGAGGAGGTAGCCCCGGCGATGCAAGCCACGGACGAGCTCTCCTCGTTGGGGGAGAGCTCGAAACGGGAGCTGGAGGCGGCGATGGCGAGGGTCACTGCCCTTGAGGGCGAGGTGGCGGCCGGGAAGCAGGAGGCGGCGGCCGTGAGGCAGGAAGTTGCCAAGTTCCGTGAGGCCGCCCAGGCTGCCGTGGCCAAGCTTCAGGACTCCAGGGTGCTCGTCGGCACCATGAAGAAGTTCATGAGCACCCTCCAGAAGGAGTTGGAGGCTGCGGGAGAGGCGGCGAAGCGAGCCAACCTCAAAGTGAACGAAGGCGGTAGAGAACTTCCAGAAATCGGAACAGTTCTACACCGTCCTAGCCTCGGCCACCACCGCCATCTGGCACGAGGCCCTCGACGCCGTCAAGGCTCGGATGCCGGAGTTCGCCGACGAAGAGTTCCTAGCCGAATATCCCCGAGGGGATGATGAGCAAGAGGATGGCCCCGGGGAGATACCCGACGAGGGCGACGCCGAGACTCCTATGGTGGATGCTGGGCTTTCCGAGGTTGCGCCCGGCCATGAGGCCTGAAGCCCCTTGTCTTCATGTTTTTTTCTTCTTTTTGTTGCCTCGGGTATTTTGTAGGCCTTCGGGCATTTTTATAATGCTGGGGAGCCCACAGTACCCTTGTAAAAGCTTTGACTTTGTGAATAAAGATTTTGTTTTTGCAGTAGTGTTTGTGCTTGTATTTTCCTTTGTCAGTAAACACTCGTATTTGCGCAGTACTGCCTTCGTTTTATGTCGGTTCTTTGTCTAGTGATCACACATCGAGTTGAATCTGTTCGCTTGCCGAATGTACAAAAATCGGTGCGAAGACAGTATCTCCATGGCCCCGAAGTCGAGGTGGAGATTACTTAGACGTAGAACCGGATGCCTCTTGGTGAGTTCATGTTCCTTAGCGTGGGAAGCTTGGAAAGGTATGCTGGTGATCGACCGAGCAGGGTAGCTGCTCGGCACCTCTTGGCGAGGGCTTTGATCCTTGGTGTATTGGGGTAGTGAGCCACCAGCCAAGAATAACCGGGCAAGGGTGGGTCCGGTTGCCTCTTTCGAGGGCTTTGATCCTTAGCGTGATGGGGCCAAGCAGGGTAGCTGGTTGGTGCCTCTTGGCGAGGGGTTTGTTCCTTAGCGCGGGAGGGGCCGTGAGTGGCCTACTAAGGATGAGGTCGAGCAGGGTAGCTACTCGGTGCCTCTTGGCGAGGGCTTTGATCGTTAAGGACGGGCCGAGCAAGATTACTACCCGGTGCCTCTTGGCGAGAGTTTTGATCCTTGGTTTGGTAGGGAGCTACCAGCCAGGGATAACCGAGCAAGGGCGGGCCCGGTTGCCTCTTGGCGAGGGCTTTGATCCCTGGTTTGTTGGGGTAGGGAGCTACCAGTCAGGGATAACCGAGTAAGGGCGGGCCCGGTTGCCTCTTTCGAGGACTTTTCATCTTTAGCGTGGGAGGGGCCGTAAGTGGCCTACTAAGAATGGTCGAGCAGGGTTGCTGCTCGGTGCCTCTTGGCGAGGGCTTTTTGTCCTTAAGGATGGCCGAGCAGGGTTGCTGCCCGGTGCCTCTTGGCGAGGGCTTTAATCCCTGGCTGGCGTTGTAGGGTAAGGAAGCTACCAGCCAGGGATAGCCGAGTAGGGTAGCTGCAGGGCTGCCTCTTGGTAAGGGCTTCGATCCCTGGCGTTGTGGGGTAGGGAAGCTACCAGCCAGGGATAGCGGAGCAGGGCAGCTGCAGGGTTGTCTCTTGGTGAGGGCTTCGATCCCTGGCGCTGTGGGGTAGGGAAGCTACCAGCCAGGGATAGCCGAGCAGGGTAGCTGCAGGGCTGCCTCTTGATGAGGGCTTTGGTCCCTGGCGTTGTGGGGGTAGGGAAGCTACCGGCCATGGATAGCCGAGCAGGGTTGCTGCTGGGCTGCCTCTTCGTGAGGGCTTCAACCCTTGGTGCTGGAGGGGCCGTGGGAGGCCTGCCAAGGATGAACCAAGCAGTGAAGCTGCTCGGTCGCCTCTTTGTGAGGGTTTAGATCTCTGGCGTTGTATGGTAGGCGAGCTACCGGCCAAGGATAGCCGAGCAAGGTAGCTGCTGGGTTGCCTCTTCGTGAGGGCTTTGGGAAGATGGACAGTCGCGAGTGACATGTGCCATGAAAGCGTGGAGGAGGCGAAGCGCTAGAGCTGCGTTGTTTCGATTTCGCATCGAGCGATGTCTGCCGCGTAGCGGCACAGATGCGGGCGACCGTTGAACTCCGGAGGCATTGTGGGCTATAAAATGGAAAGATTGTTGATAACACCTTTCTTCACACCCAAAACGCAAGAATGGAGGACTTCCCATTCACCATCTCCGATATTATAAGCTTCGAGGACGTGTATCTCTACGATCAGTACTGCACTGATGACACAGTGCAGTTGGTGATAGGCCGGATCGAGGATCATTTTGGTCGATTGCTCTCCCGGCGCTCCTCCCTACTTCAGGTGTTGATGTACTCCATCTGGAGGGGGTCGCCGGGGCTTTTCAACCCCCTATCCGAGCAGCTGAAAAACAAGGCCATTGGCAAGTTGAGGTCTCTGAAGCGCTTCGGCTTGATCTCTGCGAGCCGGCTAAATCGCTCGGAGGCGCTCGTCTTTGAGTGCTGCCACTTGAGGCTCGATACCGACGCCAGCGGGGGTCGTCGAAGGGAGAGGTTAGACGCCGCGAGGGCTCGGCTGGTGGAAATATCCTCCGAGTACCACGAACAGTGCTCTCTATACCCCATTCCCCCGCTATTGAAATATCTATTATTTTTATGTATAGCTGAGGAGCCTATAGTACCTCTTGAATGAATAAGATTCTTTTTCTTTTCTGCAATGCTTTATTGATCCCTTTATTATATAAACAAAAGATCTCAAGAAAGATGTACATTGCTCTGAAAAAAAATACATGCTAGTAGATGTTCTTATTCGTGCAGCTCGAGCCCCTCGGATGTCTGTTGGCATCTATGCCTGGCATAGGGTACCGAGCTTCATGGGTACCAGGCGTATCCTTCGCTGACACTACCAGGATCTGGCCGATGGTCAGCTCAGCGGGAGGGGGACGCTGCTCCTGCTCGCGGTCAGCTTGCCGCTTGTCCTTTAGGTATGCTGCGAGGTGCCCCCGAACGGATGAGCTCTTCAATATAGTCTCGGAGTTGTTGCAGCTCTCCGTGGAGTGGCCCAGCGATCTGTGAAAACCGCAGTAAAGGTCCCGGGTTCACTTTGAGGCCATTTGCGAGACCGGGGGAAGCTTGAAGAACCTCCCGCCTTTGGCCTCCTCTAGTAGCACCGCCTGGAAGACGTTGAGCGGGGTGTACTCTTGGAATTTTGGGAGATGGGGTTTTTGTCGCTCAGGTCCCCTTCTCTCTTCTCTTGCCCTCTTCTTTTGGTCGGTTTGCTCTGCCCGGAGAAGATTTGCGTTCACCTCGGATTCGAGCTGGACCTCGCGTTCGGTCCAGGCCTTTACCTCGGCCATGGTCTTAGGTTGCGCTAATGCAAAGGAGCGTAACCACTTCTTGTGCCTAAGACCAGACCTCAGAGCTGTGATGACCGTCTCGTCCCGGTATTCTGGGACCTCGAGAAAGGCCTTATAGAAGCGGGCGACGTATGCTTTGAACGTCTCCTTGTCCCCGCTCTTCATCGTGAAGAGATGGTCGACTGTGTGTTTCTGTCTCCTGTTCCCGACGAAGTGGCCGAGAAATTGTGTGGCCAGCTCGTCGAAGGTTGAGATCGAGCGCGGTTCGAGTCCTCGGAACCAGTCTCACCCAGAGCGGATGAGAGTGGTCGGGAAAGCTCGGCACTAGGCGGCGTCGGAGTTGTCTTGGAAGCTCATTCCCGCGGTGAATGCATCCAAGTGGTCCTTCGGGTCAGATTTGCCGTCGAAGAGGGAGACCTTTGGGGGTTTGTTGCGGGAGGAGACGTGGACGGCAAGCAGCTACTCGATGAATGGTTTGGTGAGCGAGTCGGCGGCATACTTAGTCCCGTCGCTCGAACGGTGACCTTCCCGATGTATACCCTCGATCTTCTTCTCAAGGGCGTCGAGTCGGCCGTGGTACCCCGACGACTCGGCGCATTCTGATCCTAGGCCTCTACTGTTGGAGGCCTGCGTCTGGCCACGGCTCCGGTTCCTCTCAATGAGGTTCCTTAGATCCCCTGGCGAGGTGGCCTTCCAGCCGCCGCGGCGAGTCCCATCCGCGAGACCCCGTCGAGGGAGGGGGTGTCGGTTATGCCTTGTAATAGGCGAGCTGATAGACATCTTGTAATACCCAGTTCTTTTTGTACACCATCCGTATTTTTCATAATATATTATTTACAAAATCTATTTATTGTTATTTATAATCATTTTTATTTCCTTTAAACCCTACTTCATCTTATTTTTACTTCTCGTTTTCCAAGCCCATTTCCTTTTTGCTCCTAACCCAAACCCAAACCTTATTTCTTTTATTCCTTTAGCCGTGTCCCAATTTCCTCAGCCCAGCCGAATAAAGAAAACACATTTCTTGAATTATTTCTCCCCATGTTTTTAAACCTTGGCCTAAGTTTCCCTAATTCCTCAACCCTTTACAATCGAGCCCAAACATAAATTAAAACCCAACCAAAATATCCTTATATTTTCTAAACCAAACGAATTAAATTAAAACCTTAAACTTCTATTTCCCCAGCCCACACTTCCTTACCCCGGCCCAGCTTCTAAACTTCTTTTCTTTAGCCGAAACAGAATATATTTTCCCGGCCTTTTCCCTCTCAGCCCAACACTCTTTTAGAATTAATTAAACCCCAACTCTCTGGCCCAGCCTAACCCCCTTAGCCCATCAGCCCGCGCCTCACCCTCTCACGCCCGCAGCCCTATACCCGACCCGCTTCGCATTCTTTCTCCTTCCCCAACGTCCCAATTTCCCGCTCCTTTTCTACAGCGCGTACCCACGTTACGCGAACTCACGTCGCCGACGCCTCGCCCTTGTCGCCCACGTCCCCACGACTCCCCCAACCTCTCCTCGACTCCAACTCCCCTCTCCCTCTCAATCTCAAACCTCCTCTCTCTCTCAAGAGAAAACCTTCAGCTCCTCTCTCCACACCCACTACACCTCGCCATTCCCTCCGGCGACGACGACTACTGCCTCACGTCGTCGCTACCTCAGCGACTCCTATACTTCAAGCTCGAGCCCTGCACACCCGCTCACTGCAGACCCGAGCACACCCCTGCAGGCCACTCGCCGGCGCCTCCGTCGTGGCCAGGCCCCTGCGCGACACCCATCGCCTTCTTCCCCGAGACACCATCACCGGCGATAACTCCCTCAACTGAGACCCACAAATCAACTCGAGACCCATGCGACAAACCCCAGCCGAGCACCTTCACTGAGCTCCATCGACTCCCTCGACAGCTACCCCTGCACCTCGACGCCGGTGAGCCCCACTGCACCCCGTCGACTCCCCTGCACCCTCCTCGTCATCGGCACCATCACCGTCACCACTACCCACTGCCCCCCTCTCTCTCCCTCCCTCTCTCTTTCAAACCCTAAACACCGAGCTTGGACCCCGCTGTGCACATCATCGGAGCTACGCCGCCGACCATCGCCGACCCCGGCACAGTCCAGGATATCGACAGAGCATCCCACTTCTCTCCCAGCGAACACGAGTCATCCCGGACAACTCCGACGTCGAATCCGAGACGCGAGCCGAGGCCGCGAACCCTAGCCGCGTCGTTCGTCCCGCGTTCGTGCCGTTGCCGCTGCCGTGCATCGCCAAAATGTCTCCAGGTAAGTACCTACTTGCTACATGCTATATTACCTCCGTTACAAATCAAACCGTATTATTTTCCCTATTTGCGATTCATGAAGACTTAGATAACGTAAGTGTTCGATGCATGATCCCAATGAAAATCTTCAATTAATTTGACGGAATTTGATTGCAAATTGTGGCTCGTGTGATAATGAACCTTGTGTAGAAGTTTCACTGAAAATATGACTGTTAACAACTTAAACGAACACCCCCAATTACATCCGTAATAGCTGGGAATTTCCCGCACCTGAAAATTGTTAAAATCACAATAAATTATGTACATATTGAAATGAGGCGTTCGAGGGCTTAAATCGAAGCCGACTCGACGACTTGTAACCCTATGCAAGTTTTTAATGGTTTCTGTACTAAAATTATGATGATAATTGGCTCGGAGAGCGGTTCTGGAATGCAGTCCAGAGCAACTCTGGTTATTGTTTTCTGTCCCGTAATCTTTACTACCTTGCTGTCTGAACTCGTATGTTGCGGAACCCTACACCTTATCGAAGATGAATCTGTTAACTAAATAACGCAAGTGATTTCACCCTGTTTCATCGTCATTTACTATTTAAAATGCAATTTAAAAGATCGGGACGTATAGCAGTCCCAAACTGAACCAGAACTGATACCCCAGTGTTGAGTAGTGTATAACTCCTGACGTACAGACGCAATTGAGAATCTGTCTGTTGCGTTGAAAACCTTATTGAAAACCCTAGATTTCATTTAACTGTAGCGTCGCTAAATTCTGATCCCAACTGGGATTAAAATGCGTTGCGAAACGGACTTCCGATTCTGAAACCGGATTTCCAGCAGTGAACGCTTAAAATGAAATGGCCATATCTAGTGATCCTGAAACCTGATTGACGTGAAACCAAATTTGCTGGATAGATAATCAAACATACTACTTATCCCTTGTTCATTATTTCGCTAAATTGTGCATGTATGATTTATGATAAATTATGCAAGTGGTGGGATACCGACATATGACATCTTAATCATGCCTTACATACTGTTTTCTCATCACATCATATATATATATATATATATATATATATATATATATATATATATATATATATATATATATATATATATATGTCATTGCATTGGCAACCTAGTGATCATGTGCATTATCCAATGTTAGGTATTAGTGGTGATTGTGGCAGGTACGTTAGTGTTCGTGCATGAATGGATAAGTGAAAGTGACACGTACTTATACACAATCAGTGGACCCTATCATTCTATTGCATTGTCGACGTCTGTGAGACGCATATAAGTGTGATTATAAGTGGTATGGGACACGCATGGAAGCACTTGTATGGGTGTCACAGGTAAGGTACCAGACACTGTCCATTTATCTCGGGTATCAGTCGGGACGTGCTTGATGGAGATCCTGTCTTCAGTTCTCGCGCAGACTTATCATGGACCGACCGGTATTTAAGGTTATGGTTGGCGTTTGATGTAGACCACAGGGTGTGGGGTAGTTTGAGTGTGAGTTCAACAGAATCTCGGGAATCTCATGCCGGCATATATATATATATATATATATATATATATATATATATATATATATATATATATATGAAGATATATGGAGATTTACAAGGTACATGATTATTACCGTGAGTTACATTTTGGGCCCGTGGTCCCTTGCCCTTGGGTCCTATCCTTGGGTGGGGGACACTCACGAGTGGTTGACTCTCACATTTAGACTGACGATAGGCTTAGTGGCCTGTACAGTGAGACTTAGAGACTGATAGGGATAGTGACATTGGCATGCATTACTTACTGTATTGACACATCTGACATGCTACTTTACTGCTTTACTGTTCACCTGCTCTTTTAGACACCCGCAATGGCTACTTCATGTTCATATCTCTACTATCTTGATTTACTGTTATATATCCATTATTACTTTACGAGTTACCACTTGCACCTATGTATATATTGCTATCGTGTCGCTCTGACGACCTGAGTATGCATGCTCAGAGTGAGAAGTGGACTTAGCTTGGACCAGGACCAGACGTACCTCGAGGACATCACGGACATTTTGATCAGCTACCCAGAATCATACTCTCTTGATTCCCATCTGGTTAGTTCTTTGTATTTGTTTTGATTTATATACTGCATTTCTCATTACCTGTGCATTGTATTACTGGTTACCACGTAAAGCTAGAAGCCAAAGTGTGACTACGGCAGGATATTTCCTTGACAGTAGAAGCATGGCTGGCCTTGTCAACCCCTCGTAATTCCGCATTTTAGGAAGCGGGGCGTGACACATCTCCTCGGGAAGGACAGGTGCGCGGAGGACCTCGGGGCTAGGTGCTCTGGCGACGGACCTCGGTGTCGAACTGTGGGGTGCCCAGCGGGTCTCAGAACGTATAGGTCTGGGAGATCCGCGGCCGTGGGAGGTAGCGAGGCGGTGGTCGGCAGTGCCGACGCGGACGGAGCCCTCTCTCCCCCTGTAGGGGTCCTGGCCCCGAGGCTGGGGAGCAGCGACTTGGTGATCTTATCCCGCCGTTTGGACGCAGATCAGCGCCTCCATAACAGATGCGAGTCGGTCTATACTGTTTGTGAGGGCGTTGATGGCATTCGTTGGAGGAGGTTCGTCCGCGCTTCCGTTGAGGGGGAGGCGGCGGCCGGTGCTTAGATCGTCGTGATAATCGCTCGCCATTAGGTTGAGATCGGAAGGTGAATTTTTGTTTTTGTGGAATCAAGCGTGTTGTTCCCACAGACAGCGCCAGCTGATGGAGGCGTGGATCTCTTTCAGATGTTGATCTGCTGATGGCTACGATGGGTGCCTGAGATTGGATCTGGAAGCCGTCGCTCCTTAAGCGTGTGGATCTTAATGGGTTTGAGGTTGTGGTTGCCGAGCTACCTGAAAGGAAGCCCCGGGGTGGTTGTACCACCAAGGACCTTTCGACGATCAAGTTAATCTAGAGATCCGAGGAGAGTAACGGTTTAGTTGAGTCAAAAATGGCTTACTTGAACCGTCTGAAGAATGGATTTATATAGCGGTGGCAATAGGCCGGTTATGCAGGGTGCTCGGAGGTGAGCCAGCGTTTGCTCGGTAGAACGAGCATAGGTGTGGTCTGGTCGGCCACTGTAGATCCTTTCTTGCATGCTCTGGGACACGTCATCAGCCACATGTCCTGATCTGGGAGATAACCGATATCGAGCATCATCAAAATGAGAGTTTCAAATGATTAAACAAGACTAAAATTGACGGGCACAGCAAGAGCCGGCACTCAGCATTTTTGGTTAAAGTTGAACGTTAATTAATGCCCATATTTAAGTTAATAATTAGTTGACCTGTGTTCTTTAGCTAAGAAAGAAAGTGTTTGAAAGTTTCTTGTTCTTTCTTATGTTGTGCTACATTTGTAAACATGCTTAATTTGCATATCAATTCTTCACGGTTACTTCTACTTACAAAACTATCAATTGCTTCGTCCTTATGTTCTGTCTTTGTTGTGGTGTGAATCTCTTCAACGTAGGCGTTGGGTCACTTACGATTTTAAATGTGCTGGGACCCATCCTGCTGGCTGCGTGGGCCCGGCGCATACACCTCCCATCGTTTAATTTTGCTTAAAAAAACAAAGTCAACAAGGAGTAATTTGAAAAAATCAACGTCAGATCGCACGATTTTGGGCTGAGCTGAGGTCATCGATACGGCGTCGAGACTAAGCAGGTGGGCCTCACAATTTTAAAAGGAATGCCAGACACGTGTCGACCTTCTACTGGACCCTTGGCCCGCAAGTTAGCGGACCGACGCTCCTGTGATGTTGGCGCGCATGGGCCCCACTGCATGCTATCGGCAGGCTGGGTAAAACTAAAAGAATCTCTCGGACTCCAAATCAGAATTAAATCCGCTTCAATTGTTGAAAACCACTATAAAAGCCCCAGGCCCAGGAAAAAAAAATTAAACCGACTGTAAAATTCGCGGCGTTTTTAGGTGGCGATCGCGGCGAAAGCTCACGAGATATCGCCGTCGAGATATTGAAACGAGAAATTGAGATGAAGAAAGCGGGCGCTATCGCTGCCACCGTCGCCGCCGCCTCTTCGGTGGCCATGAACCCCAAATCCGATCACTATATTAAGATCTCCGCCGAATCTAATGAGGTAACTGTTATGGCTAGCTGTAATCTTTTTCATAGATTTTACAAATTTGGGGGAAAATTCAATCTTTTTGGTGTTTTGATGGAATTTAGGGTTCGGCCTCTTTGAAGCGAAAGGAGGGTGGATCTGCATCGAGAAAGGGAGGAGAGAATGAGAAATTCGCGCCGAGATTCGACGGTTTGAGATTCATCGAGACGCTAGTAACGGCGCACAGATGACGGACGTTAAGTCACCGTTGAGAAAGTTCGAGCTTTAAACTGAGATGATTTGATAATTATTGTTGAGATTTTCTTCTTCCTCCTCTTCCTTTTTTTTATAATTGTTGTTTTAAAATTGTGGGTATGATTCTTGGAGAGAGCGCTACAAGTTTTGGTTGGTGTGAAACAGTGAAATACAAAAGAGGTTGTATCTTTCGGTAGTTGAATATCACGGGTGTTTTCTGCATACTGTGAATTTTGAAATTTCCTTTTCTTTTTTCCTTGTATAGGTGTCATTTTGTCCTCCTGTTTAAACTTCCTTTGTTTGTCGCGGAATCTAAATGGCAATGAGCGTGGCCTTGTTCCTATGAAGTAGGAAATGAATATTTCCCAATCACAACTCCTCTTTTTTATTTTTTATTTTGGAACTGGCCTGTTATCTTAATCCTCATACACATCCCATACAAACTCAGGGGTCTTTTGCACCAAAATTGTAAGCACTTCGGATCGATCCCTGCATACTCATACGAGGAGAAGTACTATGGCAAAACTAAATGGATGGTTGCGATTGTGTCAACAACGTAAAAACTACAGGTGGGCTATTGTAATCTCTGTGAGCATGCACACAACAAGAAAGCCTATGTGATCATGCGTCTCAGAGGAAAATTGTAGGTGATCAAACGAAAGCAAACACAACATGTTGGGCAAGTTGCAAGCAACTAGGAGAAATTATTTTGGAGATCTAACAGGAAAGTACGTCTAAAGTTGAAGGTCTGTATTAGTGCAGGTGTCAAAGTTGAGTCAGCTATACACAACTGGTGCTGAGATACAGAGATTGTATATAAAACAGTATATTGCGCAGGGCAACACAAGCCATGTTCTAAAAAAGTTGCGCATACTAACTTTGCTTTCTAGCGCCAATGGCTAGCGCAGAGAACCTGAAGAAAATAAATATGCAGTTTCACAAACGAAAAGAATAAAGAACCAAAAAAAAAATTTGTCTGAACCAAGATTTGTGCTTTTAAATATAAGTTTCGGCTACAAACCTAAACCCTCAGATCCTTGATCGACATCAGACCCATAAATTAACAGATATATCCCGCAGCTATGAAATAACATGGCTGTGCTCAAGCTTTTTCTTAATATCTGAAAATTTTATGATATAAGCTTGCATCAATGAGAACAGAGATGCTACACACAATAAAATTTACAAACAAACTAATTATGATTTGTCCATCTGGAAGCCTTTAGAGGTCACTTTTACCTTCAAACAATATTAATCCTAACTACTGAGGTAAATCACAGTTACATTGTAATTCAAAATCTTGCAAGTGGTGAGATAAGAACTCAAAAGCACCACCATAGGAAATTGTATGTCAAACCATAGGAAATTGGAACATTTGGCGTTTAGAGAAAAGCAAAGGCCAAAGATAAGCTCTCGAGCTGGCAGAACTAAAGACTAAAGATGATAGCAAGACAACTTAATTGTGGCAAGACAAAACAGAGATAAATTGACATCTTGAATAATGATTTCTGATCTATTACAAAAAAATTTAGTCGTCGTTGAAGACCTATGATAAGCTTCGGCGCTATAATAATGTATATTAAAAGCTCCAGCTCATCATCCCACAATTTCTACCACCACGAACAAGTGGCAGTCCATCCAATGTGTAAGCAACTCCACGGTCCCTAATTAAGCAACAGAAAAAGAATAGAATGGAATGATGTGGTACAATAATGAGTTTGAACCATGAAAATGTGCAATACCCTTTCAATTCAACATGCCATTGCTGGAAGACGGCTCCTCTCCGTTCCCCATTTCTGTGTCCACTTCAACTCTTCTTCTGTAGAAAAGAAGGTATGCTGCTGATGTCTTGATTGAATCCTCACTCACAGGTGAAACATGGCTGTCATCAAAATGATACCAGCTATCCTCTTCTATCAACTGAAGAGGAACCACCAAAAACAAGAAAAAGGACAACAATTAGATTAACATTTTAAACGATATGGTACTCCATCAAAGAAAAGTATGTGTTTTTGGCACCAGTTATTCATTCGTGATCTACTAGCAGAAAAACAGGTGGCAATTGCTTAGAGTCAGAAAGGGTCATATTCAGATCATACCAACCATGGAAACCTTTCTTAAAAAGATTATGAAAAAGACTTTCCTATGATAATGAAAAGGAAAATAAGCTATATTGTTAGGGTTGCATCTGGATCGAGAGAGGATATGAGCATCACCATATCCGAAAGAATGCGATATAGATAAGAATCCAATACATATCCGATACGGATATGTCTCCTCATCAAAGAATTCGTGCAGCATAGTATCCGTATCCGGATAAAATATCTAGAAAAATACTTTAATATTATATATATGTATGTTTGTATCCAACCAGATTTGAAAACATGTGCACCGTTTTTATCAACCCTATATATCATGCAAAATACTACAAGTCGAATTCATTTTAAGGAAAGGGCGGTTAATGTAGGAGATCTTACCAGATCATTTTCGATTTTAACGAATATGATTTTTTTTAATTTTGTTAGGTTATGATTTATTAGATATTAAATATATAGGTCGGATATTATTTATGCAAGAAATTTTATATTTTGTTTCAGAATAATAGCCTTTTTCGCTCTTGCACACTTGTTAAAAAGAGTATTAACTTTTTTATACTTTATTTATTTCCCTTAAATTACCTGTCCCTTCAGAATATCAAGAAATATGTTCGATCCATACTCTTCTAAAACCAACGCACTTTAAATATGGAATGCCAAATCTATACCTAAAAATTAATTACTTATGGATTTTCTTTATGCTTAATCAAAGTTTCAAGAGAATTAATGAATATTTATATTAAGATTTGACATCTATGATTTTTTTACACTTTGGAAAGCTAAACTCCTCTAAATTGGGGTGCAAGAAGCAAAAGGACTAGTATTGTGATACAGAGCTAGTAAAATATAAAATGTCAAAGATGTGAAATATCTAATTTAACCCTATAATAGTTAGATTTGGAACTCCATATTTAAAATGCATCGGTAATTGAAGTATAGAGTAAAAACATGTTTCTAGATATTATACAGGGAGAAAAAAATTGAGGAGAAAAAATTGTAAAAAAAAAAGACTAGTATTGTGAAAAAGAGGTGGTAGATTTGATTGCATATTTAGTTAGATTATTTAATAACCTTAGCGATTTCTATACATAATTTTGATTAATAAAATTGTCAACACAATTGACGGATTTAATTTCTATTATCAGGGTTGTTTTTTCAAAAGAAAAAAGGTCTAGTGGATTCGGAACATGCCTCGGGGACTCTCCAAGTGAAACAACACAAAACACATCATTAAGCCCGATAACCGCGGCATCATTATTAAACAGGCCAGGAGATTAGGAAATGCTGATTTTTTTAACAGAGGCTAAAAATTTAGATACTATATTGTTTTTAAAAAAAATCATGTCAGGCAGAGAATTCAGGCCCTCCACATTGGACTGTTTATTATGCCAATACGGCAATACCCAATTATACCTAATTCAAATATGGCTGAAAGATACCCGATAATATTGGGCAAGTTATTCTCAAAAAAGAACCCATGTTGGGCAAGTTCAGGTTGGGTTGTTGAACCAAGTCAAACTTGTTACCCTTAAATGAAAGGCTAGATGCAATTTATAGCATCTGATAAAAATACCTTGGCATATGCAGAATAATGTCCACCGCCCAATCCTCCATAGTGGTTGCTCACAGCATAGAGCTCATAAACATGTGATTCCCGCGCAGCAGCAGCATTATGCTTCACATACTTGCTTAAATCGAGATTATGAATAGGGAAGTTCACAAAGGAGTCTATCTTGTTTTTCATAAATCGACTGAAAGAAAACCGTTTCAAGTGAAAAACTATGACCTCAGGCAATCTCCACATGTCCAGCTTCTTAGTGGCTTGTCTATGCTTCTTGCAGCGGGGACAATACCTATAATAACAGCAACAGAAGGCTAAATACACACACACACACATAATTATAAGGATATGCTCTGGGTCCATTGTAATTTACCAGCACATACTCATAGTGGGGGAAAAAGTTGAATTTAGCCATCTTAATCTTAAATTTGTAATTCAATAGTTCTTAAGAGCTTAAATTAAGGACAAATAATATAAGCATTTTCTAGGAGATCTTTATTGCTAATTTACCCATTTTTGAGATATTATCAGTATATAATGAAAAACGAATATATTTTTTTTCCTGTATAAAACTCTACAAGTCATTTACTTAGATGACCACTAGATGCATTTAAAGATGAATGAAAAGCCCAAAACAAGTAAACCCCTCGTAAACCCGACACACAAAGGGAAAAAAAATTCATTTGCGTTATTATAGGAGTAATAAAATATAAGCTTTGGCAAAGAGATCACCAACCACATATCCTCAGGGCCTAGAGGTTCCTCTGTCATAAATGCATCCAAGCATGAAAACAAGGTGAGAGTCTCCTGTTGCGTCTTCTTCGCAATGAAACTAGTCAGCCTGAAAACTTCAGGGAGGTCCTCAAGGAAACTGAAATCATATAATTCTTTACTTTTGTCTGACCATTCAAGCAAAACCCTAATGCAAGGTCCTGGAGATAGAACAGAATCATTATCAATAGGTTTCCTGCTGCTTCCCTTCTCATCAGTTAAGGCAAGCTGAAAGGACTGAGAATCATCGACTTCCACTTCTATGTCCATAAATGAAGTAGAGACCTCTGAATCACTTGAACTAGGATTGCTATCATCTGAAGGAACAATACCATCAGAATTTGAAATGTAGCCATTATCTCTGATAGTTTTGGCCTGACTTGTAGTAGGATTTACTCTCAACAGTGATTGAAGCACAGTACTCACTGCAGTATGAATATCTGCTCCAGTTTTAGCATCCTTGGAGAGAGAAGTCACCAGCGGTGTTCCAAGCAGCTTCCGATGTAAGAAATTATATTGAGGTTCCGATAACCTAATCAGAAAATTGTGTTACCTAATAAACAAACAATTAAATAAAAAGAAATTTGAATGAACAGATAACTATTAGTGTTGCCACATATTTCCAGAGGGGGGTTCAAAATGACAAAAAGCAGAAGCACAATAAAAGAAAGAAAGAAAAATAACTAATCAACGATTAAAAAAAAGAAAGCAAAAGGAGGTAAAGAAAGTCCAGACATATTCTACTTGCACGTGTCATTCGTACCCATGATGTACAGATAAAGGGTTCACGTGAAATCTCCCAACAATATAACTGTATATATTTGGAGTATTTAAGAAAAATATACAATGAAATATCCTAGATGGTTTGTCGATGTTCCACATGATTAAAGTGCAAAAGGGGGGAAACCATACGTAACTATATCGAGGGCATTTGATGAAAGTAGCAGTATATTTTAAAGGTAGGCTCATCAACAAGCGATGAAAACTATATGGAGGGCATTTGATTAAAGTAGCAGTATTTTAAAGGCAGGCTCTTCAACAAGAGTTAAGTCGAAGAAAATACAAATAATAGCCCTGTTGACCATATTATAGAACCAGATTCTTTTTATTTAAAAAACGTCAAAACTAATATTTGCAGAGTTTCAAAGAGCCACCTTTCTGCTTTCCGATGCATTATCTCTAGCCTCATAAATTCCTTATGGTTTGCCGGAAGTCTGTAAGCCACAAGATGCTCTTCATCCTTTACACCAGACAAGGACTCGAAAATATCTATGTATCGGTAGATTCGATTTTCAAAAACCTGCAGAGCATGTGATTGTTTATTGGAAAGTAGTTTACTGGAGGGAAAATTAAACCAGGAATGAGCGAAAAGAAGTTTTACTTCTGCAAGCAACAAGTCTTCGGAATTTGTTAAGCCGCATGCTGTACTTAAAGCTCGACTTAGATCTCTGCATGTACCATTTTTCGGCACAGTTACGGTGAAAGGCATTGGAGGGACACTCCCATTGCCACTAAACACGGATACAGTCATAGTTCTTGTTGTCGTTGAAGGAAGTGGCAGTGACAAGTACATAAAAGGATCAAACGCAACAGACACTTTGCTGCAAACAGGGCAGACTAATGTTGACTTGTATTGACCCTGTATACCGATCCGCCAATTTCACTGTCAGTTTTCTCGAAATGAAAACATCAGTGTTTTTAGAGAAAATGCCAAAATAATAACTGAATCATGATAGACAGCATTGCCATAATTAAATATGTGCTTTCAATAAACATGAAGCAGCTACTCGGTTAAGCACAACCGAGTAAAGCTAAATAAACTACTTCTGAACCATATATAGGTCTTAAGGTGATTTCTGATTTTTTTTTCAGAGCTTACGACATCAGATCATATAAAAACGATGATACAGACGAACTGTCTAATGTTTTTCAAGTTCTAACAATCATAGAGAGATTGCCTTGCTAAGACTAAATTTTAGAAGACTACCCCTGTTTGCATTTAAAAATTGCATTCTAATTTAGTATCCAAAGCACATGCATTATAACTGGGTTTGGCTAATGGGTCACAGCTCGCTTACTCAAAGATGGCCAAGTACTATGATGAGCTTCCAAGTTCGAGATATAGATCCCGTCAGGCTTCATTTTCAGTCTACTATAACTGGGTTTGGCTAATAGTAGTTCAGCATGAAGATCAACAATAAACTGCAGACACATAAAAGCATATACATATAGTGGTGCAACTCTTATTTCCTTTCCCAGCATTCCAACATGCAAGCAGCCAGCAGCGCACCTAGGTACAAGCTAGTGGGGGCACGTGCCCCCACTGAGCCTTGACAAAAAAAATGACCGCCTATATATATAGCCAAACCTATCTCACTATAGTATAATTAGATGCAATACCCACTCACTATATTATATTTTCCGATGTTAAGTAGGATGTAATAGCCTTGTATTTTCATGCACATGGATGCTCATGCTCTTGAGCTTTAGGCCTTTCAGCCAATTTGTGTAAAATTAAAACCAAGCCAGCAATATTATCCCTTTATATATTGCTTTTTTAAATAAAAAAAACATATCTTAATCAACATTTAACATTTTTAGAGGAAGTAGGTTATCCATCGTCCATATTGTAATATACGGACAAGATAGATTTGGTTTGAGACAGAATATCTTTACAAATAGAAATTGATTTTTTCCTTCAATCTTAGTCGTCCGTGTTTTACAAAAAGGACGGAGGCCACTTTTATAAAAAAATGTCAAATATGAGTTCTTCATGATGATTTTAATTACTTTAATTTAGAATTACATCATTTTGTTTCAAATTTGTATTATGGATGTTATATACTTGTTAATTGAAATTTTTATGGATCTTAAAATCTTTGTGTGCCCCCACCAACCAAAATTCCTGGGTCCGGCACTGCAAGCAACACACAGTATGAATGGGGTATAATTGCATATTGGATACTTCTCCCTCCATCCTCCCTCTCTAATTGTTATATCATTAGCAGAAGCTTGGTGTTGCTGATACATGGTTAAAACATACATGAAACCATTCTTCCTATACTGTACCCAGTTATAGAAGTCTCAGTTTGATGTAGGGATGAGAATGAAGGGGTGTGTAAGTGAGTGTGTGATTCATACTAAATAGGTGGGAGCCGATGTAGGAGATGATGGTGGTATCGAATGAGGAGGTAGGGTAGAATGTAACAAGACATGCTAGTTGTGTAATTTGACCAGCTGCATTTCCCTAGTACAACCAACATAAATACACTTACTGTCCTAAAGTCGCATTTGTTGGGGCTTTACATCTCAAAAATCTCATTGACAATCAGTAAGCAGAAAATGAAGCGAATTGACATTGACGACTAATAGGGCAACCAAATTCGTATTATTATTCATAACGAAATTGACTGCAATGAGTCTTCATATTGTATAGGGTTATTTAAAGCTTTTGATTAATATGCACATTACAATAGAATTTGATAAGATATTGCAGTAGCTTCTTAGATTAGAAGATCTGTGTCTTAGAAACCTTCAAATTTCTTTAATACAGCCCCTGGGATATTTCCTTGCACATTAGGTCCATGTTAAGTAAATTAAGGTTTTAGACTGATTGTTGAAATGAGAAACACTCCAATAAAATCTTGAACTCTGAGAAACTCGAAGACAAATTAAATCTATACTCTTATAATGCAAACTCCAAGAATGTAGCTCATGCCATCAATTGATGGTCTCTCCTTTTTATAAAACAATTTAAGAAATGAGAAAAGTTTTCTCATATATTCCTCATATGAAGCTAACCACAACATCAACGCCTAAAAATCTTTTAATCGCCTCCCCCCCCCCCTCACTCACACACAAATACATCTAGGCACCAACGTCTAAGCTATCTCTTTCAATTTCTAGAGATGCCTCTTAAACTTTATTCTCAAACCAGAATTTGTGAATCGCATTATATTATTAAAACCATACAATATGCAAACTTACCAGTTGATAATAATGAGAAAACAAGTAGGTGTATATATGCCACCTACAAGTGAATATATTAAATTTGATCATATCAATAATTAATAACAGAAACCATAAAAATACTATTATCGACCAGAATTAAAATTAGCTGGCGAGTATGTAAGAATTGTATTTTGACAGATCTGTATTTCTCTTCTATTTATTCCAGAAGATACCGTCGTTAAAGGTAAAAGTAACCCTTTTAGTGTTCCTTCTTAAGCGTCTTGGACCCTATGTTCTATTCTTTCCAAACATTCGATATCATTAGCTTTAAGGAAGACAGAAGCTACATAATAAAGTACAAAGTGAACCTTCATCAACAAACTTCATAAAAAAAACAAAAAATTATCACCAATATCTAGGTCCAAAACAGCTATTTATGGTAGAAATTATCAAAATGAGACATGACTATAATATGGAAAAAGATTAACAGGCCAACTTCCTTTACTCGCATAACCAAATGAATAGGAAACAAAAATGTAAAACTATAATAAAAATAAAACTTGGATATCATCAAGGTTAACATGAGGAAACATGTAGCATCGAAAAGAAGTAAAATAAGACAGTAGTTTATCACCTGGCAAACATCTACAATTATAGAGTCATTTCGAGCCTTGTGGTTTTCCCAACGCTCATCTGCAAATTCATCATCAGGCCGACCATCTGCATCTTTTGCTTCAATGTAGGGCTTGTTTCTCACACGATTTAAGTCTTCATGTAGCCCGTCTAATAAAAATGCAAGGAGTTCCTTGATAAATAGAAGCCAAGAGTTAATTAAACAATAAAAAAATACACTTCTCATGGGCTGCACTACATTTAGATAGAAGATAATCATGTAGGATGCATCTCCTTCATGCTAGGCAGTATGCCCATTGTCATAAAGAAATGAAACTCAGATCATTCTACATAAGTTGTGCATAGTTAAGAGTTAGCTGCAAGCATCAAATACACAATAAAAAGTTGATCTAAAAGTTGCAATTTGAATTTAAAGGACAATCATATAGAGTTGTGAATTTATTCGATACTATATCAAGAGTATGCGGGTTTGAATACAAAGATAAGATCCAATGAAAAGCATATCAGACGGGTATACTAACTTGAGAATCATGTTGATTATACCCACTAAATTGGGGAGCAAACCGAGCAAGTTTTGCTTTAAATGCGCGTGGTGCAACTGATGTGCGTCCCGATGACCACAATTTCCTTAATAAATCTCCAAACGCAATTGCAAGCTCACCCTGCAGAACAATGTACCACAGGAATCCACTATATAATGTGTCGATTTTAAGGAAATAAGAATTTAAAATTAAAAACAAACAGAGAGCGACAGAAAGTTATCCATACTTGCATCCCCAGAGGATTATGCTTATTTATCTCTTGGGTGTAATCTTGTAAAAAGAATTGAACCAAATTGGGAGTATGCACTAAACATTGAAGAGCACTGTTCATGAAACAAGTATTCCCTAGGTTATGCAATCCTGTCAGTCCCCTACCATCTACTTTAGTCCCGTTGTTCAATACATCGTCGTCGTCGTCTGTATCCCTTGGTGCTGAACTGAAATTATTTCCTTGTAGAAAGTGACTGCCAAACCCAGTTGAGGAGCCATTTGAGAATGTGGGGCCTCCAGCTATTGTAATCGGTGACCTCAGAGGTTCCATTGGAACCAAAGCTAATTCATTTCCAGTTGAATCCATGCCGGAATTAGAAGGAAGAAGCAATTCATCTTTAACCTCCACGAGTATCTGCGCAAACAAATGAATTTGAAGATAAATTATATGCATTATTAAAAATGGTGGAATAAATATAATAAACATTTAGAGAATATTGTAAACATAGTGCATTGAAATGTAGAAACTGAAATGTAATTTTTTTAGGCTAACATTTATTGATCATCTCATTCTATATGGAAGAACATATATGGATGAGTGGATGACGCTAATTATTCTCAAAATGTATATGCGTTACATTATTCTCTCATATATATGAGAATTATGGAGGGTAAAGGCCCTTAGAGGAAAATCCGTCTATACGGTCAATAGCCAACCCTACACCAATTTTTTTAGTCGTCGGCGCCGTCCATACTGATCCATGGCATAAAACATATTTTATTTTTTCCGGAATGAGTGCATATGTATGTGTTTTGGAATGTGTAAAGAATGTCTTTTGTTTTTTTTTATTTTGGGTGGGTAGATAATATTTAGGTTATGTAATAGAGAGATACAGTTACCTTTAGTCTTCTATAATCTATATATAATGAATAAATGCATAAAGCCATCCAAAAGGATTTGGAGCCAAGATACCAAACAAGCAAATAAAACTGGCATCCAATAGGCCTTAAGGCTCCAATTCTCCTAACTTTACAAAGAAGCGTGTAAATTTTCAGAGAGCTAGCACTAGAATGAGAGGAAAATTTATAAAGAGAGAAAAAAATGCAACTGCTTCGAAGGTATAAAAAATGCAACTGCTGTCTATCTATATCTATATATCTAATACAAAGTTGGGTTGGGAATGGAATCTTTTGCTTGGTCAGGTATCTTTTTGGTCAATGCACTATTTTTCCACTTTCCTCTTTTGCCCTTTGTTTATTTAATATTCACTTAATCTATCCTTGGGTTTTATGCATGGCTAAGTAATATTGATAAGAATTTGGAAAAATAAATAAAAGAAGAAACAATAGTATTGTATCTAAATAACAAAAATAACTAAAAATATAATATTTCTTTTTTCAAATATAATTTTAAAAAAAGACATTTCAAAAAACAATAGTTCCTTTCATTTACATATAGAAACTATACTTGCTTTAAAGTTGCTAAAATTTTACGATTCAAATAATTATTGTTGTTTAAAAATTTACTAGGTAATGAAAAGATTACATGCAATATTCATAATTTATCTTTGGATCCTATGGCCAATGATTGCATTAATAAAATAAAAAATGTTTATTGGATAATCCATTCTTTACATTTGCTTATAAAAACTATATTAATTTAAAGTTGATGCTCAAATTTCATGATTTAAATAATTGTCATTGTTTAAAAATTTCTGGGTTGCATTCAGAAAAAAAATTATAGCTAAAATATTGACATGGTTTATTATTTGCATTGGTTCGTAACCACAACACATGACGTAAACTAAATGTTTATATTTGTAGGTTTAAAATTGAAGAAATTCCAAAAAATTATATCTATTTACGTATCATTAAGTTCGTAGTATAAACTTTCAAGTTATAAAATATATGGTATTTATCTAGGAAAATACAAAAAGATTTTGATATTTTAGTAAAAATTAGCCTATATACAATCTTGGAATTTTTAAAATAAAGATCTAATTCTAACATATAATTATTATAAAGAAACAAACAAGATAATGTCTTGATATTCAAATAAAGATAAAGACTATTTAGGGAATAAAAAATCAGTGCACAAGAAATTCATGTCTAAATTAGAATTAGATTAGGAAAATATAAATGGGATTTTGAGGAAAAAACAAATATTCCCCTAACCTATCCGAAAATTGATAAGAATTTGGGGGGGGGGGGGGAATAGAAGAAATAATAATATTTGAATCTAATAACTAATAATATAATATATTTTTATTCAAACATAATGAAAACAATAATGTTTCAAATAACAAAAGGTGTTTTATATTTACTTATAGAAACTATACTTTTTTAAAGTCCCGAAGCTAAAATTTCACAATGCAAATAACTATCATTGTTTAAATGTATTAGGTAAGGAATTCATGGAAAAGGAGTTTGTTTAGCTAAATTATTGACATGATTTTATTTTTTTTTTGCTTTGGTTCATATCATCGTTGATCCCACACATTATGCGTGGGGTCGAAGTCTAGTTGTTAATGACCGGAAAGATCAAGTTCAATAGATATCATATAGGACAATTCATGATATCCTCTGATCCACGGTTAAAGGAGATCCACTTCTATAACCACCTTATGTAGGGTCCCTAAAACAATTGGAATTTTCCGAAATTTGTTCACAAGTCAAAGAAGCCTCGATGCAGCCCACAATTGATAAACATGAACAGTAAATAAACACATTCTTACATCCTGGTCCATCTGCAATTGAGCTTCCTGTAGAGTTACATCAAAGTCCTTTAACATATTATGTTTCTGATCTTCATAGTAATCCCATATGTCTACCTATAATTAACACAAAAGGATCAAAGATAAGTTGATAGAATAATTTGAACAAAACAACATCTTGACTGAGGGTTCACAAAACATGCCGTTGTCTGCTCTAACTTGAGAAGTGCACAAACCATATGATAAAGCTCCCCTACCAAAGCCTGCAAGAAATGCACAATCACAAATCGGTACATGTAAAAATTCAACATTGTTCTTCACAATTCACAAAACATGGAATGTGTAGTTTCACAATAAAACTGCTAAGTTAGCTCTAAGAAGAGTACCATCTAAGCTGATAATGAACATGATTAGCACGTATTAGGCACCGAACCAAATTCCTTAGGAAACAACACCAAAATCCTTCAGAAACAAGGCACAAAGCCATATGAAGGAAAGGGGAGGGGAGGGAGTCAGGGAGGCTCTTTTCAAGTTTCTGGTGATGTTATAAATAAATAGGATGGTCGAAATTTGTCTTGAAACTAGAGATACTAAAAGTGAAGCAAGCTACCAACAAATATGTGATAAGGACTGAGAAGTTGACCATACGAAGGAAAGTAAGAACTCTGATATATTTTTAACTCAAGATGTTAGTAGAAATGTGGCCGATGTTTTAATACTACTGACCACCATCAAGGCTCAAGCATCCAGAAATTTATGTCAGTATATTTATTCTACGGTTCAAATAATTGGGGTCTGAACTCATGGCATAGATCACTCAAGCTATATAATAAATATCTGGCTATTTGGCATTTTTTTTATTTTCTAATATTAGACCATAACATGATGCAAGCGGGATATTTTGCATTTACTACAATGTGCGGTGAAGTGTGTCAAAGATGAAGATCAAAAAGCTTTTGTTCGAGATGAGGATATCAAGGAAATATGGAGAGATTATTTTGACAAGTTGTTCAATGAGAGTTTTACTAAGAATTTGGATGGACCTGTCATCCAATCTCAAGATTTAAACCGTGATTTCATGCATAAAATAAGAATACATGAGGTTACTGAGGTTTTGAAGAGGATGAAATCAAGGAAAGTTGTTGGTCCACCTATTGAGGTGTGAAGATGGCTACCGAAGATGGGCGTTAGATGACTGACGGACCTGTATAATAAGATTTGGAAAACCAAAATGATGCCAAATGAGTGTAGTACTCTTGTACCTCTCTACAAGAACAAGAGTGACATTCAAAATTGCTCAAATTACCATGGAATAAAACTCATGTGTCACACCATTAAACTTTGGAACAGAGTGATTGAACACAGGCTAAGACGGAATATTAAGATAATAGAGAACCAGTTTGGATTCATATCTGGACGATCGACGACAGAGCCTATTCATTTGCTTCGTCAACTTGTCGAACGTTTTCGAGAGAGAAGGGACTTACAGAAAGCTTATGAAAAGGTACCTAGATAGGTATTATGGTAGACAGTGATGAGGAAGGGGGTCTCAATCAAATACATTAACATAATCATGAACATGTATTATAGAGTAGTAGTAAATGTAAGGACTTGCGACGACCCAAGAAGAGATTTTCCGATCACAATTAGCTTGCATCAAGAATCTGCGTTAAATCCAATCTTGTTTACCATAGTGATGGATGAGCTTACTAGAACTATCCAGGATGAGGTGCCTTGGTATATGTTATTCGCTAACGATATTATTCTCGTAAATGAGACGAAAGCGGAGTTTAATACCAAATTGGAGTTATGGAGGCAGACGTTGGAATCTCGGAGGTTTAGATTAAGAGGTCCAAGGCCACATATATGCAATGCAAATTCTGTAAACAGAGAAGTCGATATCACAATGGTATAACGCTAGATGGACAAGAGATATCACCGAACAATCAATTTAGATATTTAGGTTCCATCATCCAAAAGGATGGGGAGATCGATAGCGATGTCAACTAGAGTATTCAGATTGATTGGTTAAAATGGAGGAGTGCAACGAGGATTTTGTGCAATCGTAACTTTCCGTTAAAGTTGAAAGGAAAGTTTTATCGAAGCGCTATTCATCATGCCTTACCATATGGTACAGAATGCTGGGCTCCAAAGAAACATCATGCACAAAAGATGCATGTAGCGAAGATGCGCATGCTTCGTTGAATGTGTGGTAATACTAGAAAGATAAGGTGCGAAATGAGATGTTTGTGCAAAGATTGGTACTTGTGGAGAAAAAGATGCGGGAAAACCGCTTAAGATGGTTTGGTCATGTGCAACATAGACATACAGAAGCATCGATTCGATGAACGGATATTTTCGATTTGGGCCAAGTCAAAAGAGCGAAAGGGAGACCGAAAAAAACAGGGATACAGACAATACGAAAAGATATGGATACCAAAGGCCTTAATGAAAGTATATTGTTCGATAGGAGTGAGTTGAGACGGAGGATTCATGTGCTTGACCCGGCGTGATTCTCATGTTGGTTCATGTAGCCTACCCCATATGCTTGGGATAAAAGGACCAGTTGTTGTTGTTGTACAATGCCATACACTAAAATTCCTGCTTTTTTACCCAATGCCGTGTCAGTAATTATTGAGTAAAATATTGGGATGAGGTAGCATACAGAACATACATGGATAGGCACACTTAGTAATAGTTCCAATATAAACAATTTTAACAATAAGAAGCAATGATTGTCAAAAAATTATTTAAGTGCCGGTTTTCCACAAAAAGGTTCAGTTATACACCAAGTAAACCTTGCATAAACTAGTGTTCAACTCATTGTAATAAGCACAAAGTAAACCTAGCATGAAAAGATTCAATTACATACGGCATGCAGATACCCATTCAAGTTAACTGACTATAGATAAACAAGCACATTATGTAACGTACAGAAGAACCCAATATTAGATAATAAAAAAAAAGAACATTAAAATGGACATTAAAGTACCTTTCTACTTATTGTAATAGTTCTTTGAGAGTTATCTCTTGCATCAACTAGGTTAAGACACAAGGGATAAACTTCGACAATAAGACTTTTGGCATGAAAACCCTCAGAAATTAATTTTCTACGCAACTCCGGTCCACCTTTATACCTGAAAAAAGAAAATAACTGTAATGAGAGTATAAATAAGGAATTTTCCATACTAGTACATATAAGGCTAACATGCAATGGTACAATATACGAACAAGGTATTGGGTACATTTGACAAGCTGGAGATAGAAAACAAAAAATACAATACGCAACCTCCAAGTTCTGGAAAATTGATTGTCAGTCAATATTGTAACAACCAAAGCTCAGCAATGCCCAGGTAGAAAATAAATTGAAAGGTTTGGGCCAAAATTTCCTCCAGTTCTAAACCCAAATAACATATCTCCACCAACTCCCTGTAATTATCCACTAGTAGCAATCACAGCCATCGATAACACAACCATACACGCCTGAATGTCTTATCATAGAATACTACTTCTTTTGAATCATATCTTACTCTTTAGTTAATGTAATGTAATACAGGAGGCACGGCCTCTAGCATAATCGTTGTCAAAATGCAACACATTTTGACACCCCTCAAACATGTGCAGAACAATTTTCAAACATATCCTAAATTTTAAAATATATTTTTAAGATTTTAGACATTTATTAAACACAGTCTTGAGACTCTTAGCTTTTCTTAATTACATTTTCAGCATTCATTGTGCGCTTGTGAGAATGAAGTTGCTTTCATTCACCTATTAAGATAAAATTTCAATGGAGAAAGGAAATAAAAAATATAAAAAACAAAATAAAAGTTAGGATTTGTTTGGATAGACAAAGTGAGATAAATTATGTTATTTAGAAATATGAAGAGAATGGTCTATTCCACCATATTCGTGTTTAGGTGCTCCCTCATGCACATAGCTAGTTATGCCTTTCCTCTCTACACACATAAATATGCAGGTGTGTATACATGTATGCTGCATTATCAAGTCATTGTGCACCACCAGCTTCTATAAGAATGTAATGTCGTCTGTGTGATTGAATGTATGATTTATGCAGTGCTATTCTTAAGACTGTCATCAACCCATTCTACTTCTCTAAGACTTCCGAATTCCTCAAATTCATTGATTCTTTCTACCCTTCTCTTTAACCATCCTAATCTTCCCATCCTCAGTCTTTACAAGACAATTACCAAGACTTCAGTGAAGTCCTCACTGAATATGTAGTTGTGCACTGGCAGCTTCTGAATCCTCACTCTTATGCAAACTTTCTGCTACTTCTAAATTCACACGTATGTTTTCGTTGATTAAACAAGTGCTTTTCACATTTTCCCACCATAACAATTTGACGAAAACAAAATTCACAATCGACTAACAGAATGTCTGTCGAGGATTGTAATATATGATACGGCACCCTTCATCTTCTTTGTCTGTTGCATAATCTCCCATAAGCAAGTTTTCCCATGAAGAGTGAAAAGCTTTCTGCCCAAATCAGCCAATGCACTCAGAAGAATGTTAAAGAACAAATAGCAAGAGTTTTTAGATAATATTGAAGGGTATGGAGTCAGTTGGCATTAGAAACCTTATCAGAACTTGGGAACACGGTAGGGTTGCAGTTTTAAAAACTCACGGTGAAGTTCTCTAAGTGAAGCCACCTTAAAGTACCAGGGCAAGAAATCTATATATGAAGAGATCTACAGTAAGCATTTTTATGAGTAGAATTGAGTTCATTTCCAACATAATAAGGCTTGCACCCATAGTAGCATATTCTATCCAAAAGGATCAGGTATGCTACATTTTGCATACAATTCTTGAATTTTTCGGATCATATTGAAAGGAAATTATCATGTCTAAGCTTGAATAGAAAAAATTTAATAACTTAAGCGTGTTTAATCACTTTAAAAAAAATCAACCAAGATAAATACCAGGTGACCCCTTTACGCTGTTCTTGGACTCTACATGGCTCTTCCCTCATTTGGTAAGGAGAGAAATATAACTGAAACATCATAGCTACCTATGCAGTCAGTCCCTGCTAATTCTTCCACTTTTCTGTCCACCGTCTTCCCCTTATTAAACTGATAAGCTCAGCCAATCCCATCAGCATCCAACCGACAGCTTAAACTTCATCAATCAGTCGGTCCTGAATGCAGGGTGGCTATCCCATGTAAGCTCCAATAGGATGTCCATATCCGTAGCTGCTTAAAGAGACATATTTGATCAATTGTTTCCATGATTTCTACTGGTTAAATTCCTGATGGTCACTTCTGAGTTTCTTACTTTCATATAAAAGATCAAGTTTTAAACAATCCACAGAGTTTGCTTATCATTCTGCATTTACGCTTTTACTCTGTAACAACAAGTATTAAATTACCTTGTGCTGTTTTTTTAAAGCTTTATTCTCCATTGCCCCTATTCTATCAGCACTCCAGATCTCCATAATTTTTCTACTTATCCACTGACAGACAATTCCCATCTAAACACATAAAAGTGAGTTTTTGGTCAACCAACAATATATGAAGAAAAAGAATCCAAAGATCGTGGTTCTCCTCATATAGAGGGTTAATATAAAGCTCACAACGGTATCCTCCACATACTCCCCTATATTAGATTCACCTAACCTGTAAACCAGAAAGGACGATTCTCGATTTGCACATGAAATTGCCCCGTTACATAAATATTTAGGAATAAATTTAAACACTAGAAATTTAACCTACAACTGAGAGTTCGTATATTAGGACAGACAACAAAATTACTTCAGCAAACACTGGTGTGTAATAATACATATATATCAAATAAAACAACATGCCTGCCAAGCACTAGAGATGCAACAACTGCTCAATATATGCAAAAGAAAATAAATCAAACTGCTATAATAGTTTTAGAATCAATTATTAAAACTTTTAGACAAAACGATCATCAACAATTAAAAGAGAAATTTATTCAAAATATAAATACCAAGAAACAAATACCACTCATGAAGTTTCCTCCAGACTTCCAGAGGCACCAACGTGTAGTCTACTGTTTCCTGCAAGTCTCTAAGAAGATATGGTCCACTGCTTTCCTCATCTCTTTCCATAGAAACAAGCTCGGAATTGTCGATTCTTCCAGGTCGGCAAGGACTATGTAAAAGACCATCATTCATGTGCTCAGAGGCAGTGGAATCCTGGCTACTGCTTGCAATCCCAACATATTCTTGCCAGTCCCTCAACCATCTGCACCACAAATAGACACATTTTAACTTACAACTGTGTGACAGAATCTATATCTAGCAACATCTGAATTTTGAACAATAATGTTGTGTGTTGAATAAGAAACAAAAACCAACCTACTGTTGAATGAAATGTCAATCGTCACTGCACCACACCGATCTTATTCATAAAACCAAACGGTAAATGGCAGAGATATAATATACATATATGCTCGAGAAATACTAGTATTAGTATTAGAGAGCTACCAAGTCGCTATTTGGTCTTGTATGCTATACATTATGCTGACATGAAATCAAAAGCTGAAATCAAGTTAGCTAAGTTACCATAGCTACTAGATTCGTATAAGTTAAACGCTCGTACACCAAAAAACAATTTTTTACAACAATGTCATCCAATAATTGGAAGCCTTTCAGACATCAGTGAGACATCATTTTTCTACCATTCGAACTTTCTCTGAAACATGCATTTTCCTTCACATGCATGGAAAATTTATGCGATATTTGTATTCATTCTTCCATAAACTTTTGAAGATAACTTGCGAATACATAAAAACTCGGCATATATATTAATGTCATCCGATTAAAGAATTATATATATATATATATATATATATATATATATATATATATAACCTGCATTCCCCTTTGTCAAGTATTCCTCGTATTCTTGATCCCTTCTTTGAAGTTTCCCAGGTTTGATTCGGCATTTCACAGAGGAGTTTGAAGTTGAGACGGCTCAAGATAATCCTGAGTCGGCTCACAAGTTGCCTTTAGTTCTCTGGTTGCAAGAGACGACTCAAGACCATCTTGAGCCGGCTCGAGATGTTCAGGATTCGGCATTAGTCTCTATGTGCAAAAGACGGCTCAGGCCAAAGTTGAGTCGTCTCATGGGACGTCTAGAGTTGCGTATATACTCTCTGTTTATATGAGCTGGCTCAGGGTAAATGAGCCGGCTCAAGTGCGGATTGGGCCGAATCTGGGTTGTTCGGGAAATTAGTTATTTGATTAGATCTTTTGCAAATTATATATATGATAGTATTTTGTAACCCTAGATCTGATGCTTTTTGAAATAATTTTTGAGAGAACTATTTGTATTGAGGGATTTTGTAATTCATCTAACGTTTTGTACTCCTCCATATTTGGCGATTAATAAAGCTTCTCCTTCGTCTATTTAATTTTGTGGTTAGTACTTTTATTTCCTTATTTGCCTGTAATTGGTTTATTCTTTCTCTTTATCGGTTGTTATTGTCTTCGTGAGTGTGTTTGTCGCAACAAACGGGTATCAGAGCCATTATTGTTTGGGGATCTTTTGTTTGAACCATTAAGTCTTCAATATTATGATCTGGGTTAACGGTAGGTAACGACGCTTGTCCTCTTCCCCACTTTCTTAAATCGTGATTTTGAAGTTTTAGGGTTTGATAGCACTCAAGGTGTTTAAGATTGATCGCGCATCATATCTCCGACAATCATGAAGTTCGATATCGCGAAGTTTAATGGAAATGAGTTTCAGTTCATACGAAGTCCGTATGATTGCCGTGTTGACTCAAAATAATTTGAGAACGGCGATTCTTGGGAAGGATGCAAAGGCTTCCACTACGATTGAGGAAGCTTGGGAGAAGTTGGATTAAAAGACCCTCACGGCTATCCAGTTGTGTCTGAAAAACGAAGTTCTGCAAAAAATTTGGTAGAAAAGACGGCAGCCAGTTTGTGGCAAAAAATTAGAGGAGTTATATTTAAGGAAATTTCTCACGAATCGACTCCTATTGAAGCAGCGTCTTTACACACTTCGTATGTCAGAATACTCTCCAATCAAATCTCACTTCGGTGAGTTTAATTCAATCATTACAGATCTGGATAAGATTGATATTAAGATTGATGATGAAGATCGGGCTCCTCTCTTGTTATGTTCGTTGTCATTCTCATATAAACGCTTTCGTGACACCATAGTTTATGGACGAGATACAATCTCGATCAAGGATGCCAAAGAGAAGATCGACGAGTTAAATTCTAGCGAAGCTGATGGTCCATTTTCTGGCTTATTTGTTCGAGGGCGAGCGAAAGAGAGATCCGAAAGATAATAGAAAGAAGTCAACGTCAAAATGCAAGATTAAAAAAACTTCACCTGCAACTGTTGTAAGATACCGGGGCATTTTAAGGTCGATTGTTTCAAATTGCTGAACAAGCAGAAATCGGAAAACAAATCAAAGAAGAGGTCTTCAGCTGGTTCTTGACATCACACATCGATCTAAGGACGAATGGATCATGGATTCGGAATGTTCCTACCACATGTGTCCCAATAGGAATTTGTTCACCACCTACGAGTCGGTTGATGGTGGAGTAGTTTTGATGGACAACAATAATTCGTGTCGAGCTATTGGTAAAGGGACAATACGAATCAAGATATTTGATGGTGTTATAAGAATATTGGCGGAAGTTAGGCACGTACCTGACTTAAAGAAGAATCCCATTTTTTTGGGTGCACTCGACGACAAGCGTTACAAGTTTTCTGCTGTATGTGGAGTTTTGAAGGTAACCAAAGGTACTCTGGTTGTCATGAAGGGCTTGAAGAAAGGGTCCTTATCTTCTTGCACGGTTCGACGACTTTCGGTTCGGCGACCATTTTATCATCCAAATTTATGACAGATTCGGACGCTACCAGATTATGGCACATGAGGCTCGGACATATGAGAGAGAGGTATGATCGAGTTGTCGAAACAGAATCTATTTGGTAGGGAGAGTACAACGAAACTGAAGTTTTGTGAACATTGCGTTTTTTGGAAGCAAAAACGTGTTGCCTTCAGTTCGGCGGTGCAATACACAAAAGGTACTCTTGATTATATCGATTCGGATCTTTGGAGACCCTCTCCAGTTGCTTCTAAAGGAAATGGTGCCAAGTATCTGCTTACTTTCATCGATAATTTTTCGAGAGAAGTTTGAGTCTACTTCTTGAAGCACAAAACTAATGTGTTTAGTACGTTCAAGCAATGGAAGATGTTGCTTGAGAAGCAGATCAAGAGACTGAAGACAAACGACAGGTTAGAGTTTTGCGATGGAGATTTCAATGAATTCTGTAAAAATGAAAGTAATGTTTCGGTATCATAACGTTGTCTACATACCACAGCAGAATAGAGTCGCGGAGCGTATGAATCGGACCCTTATGGAGAAAGCTCAGTGCATGTTGTTTAATACAGCGCTCGGCAAGGAGTTTTGGGCAGAAGCGGTGAACACAACATGCTTCAATGTGAATCGGTCACCTCATACATCGCTAAGTAGTAGAACACCGAAGTAGATATGATCTAGAAAACACGTCTATTATTCTACACTTCCAGTGTTTGGTTGTCCCGCATATGCACATTGTTGTGAAGGCAAGTTGGATCCTCGAGCGAAGAAGTACATATTTCTTAGTTATGCTACTGGCGTTAAAGTTTATTGGCTGTGGTATTCGGATCCTAAGTGGCCAAAGCCTATGATTAGCATAGATGTGACTTTTGATGAATCTGCTCCGTTGAAGCCGAAGATTGTGAAATCTCCAAGTAAAAACGATTCAAAGAAGGATGAGCCGAGCGTTGAAATTGAAGTCGGTGAAATCTCAGGTTCACAGGAGATCTTTCCTTCACCATCATCTGATGAAGCTCAAGATGAGCAGTCCCATGATGAGGAGTATTTACCCGCTCGAGACCGACAAAGAAGGGATATTAGACCGCC
This sequence comes from Agapanthus africanus, assembly GCA_030015575.1. Taxonomy (NCBI): domain Eukaryota; kingdom Viridiplantae; phylum Streptophyta; class Magnoliopsida; order Asparagales; family Amaryllidaceae; genus Agapanthus; species Agapanthus africanus. Next base: position 50,890,124 of record CM057350.1, on the reverse strand, counting down.
ACAAAGATATGACTAAGATAATCTAGTGGCGTATATGTTGTCCATTGCAGAGACAGTTGATAGTAGCAAGCCGACGAGCTATCAAGAAACCATCTCATGCGATGAGTCAGCTCGTTGGTCAGTCTCTATGAATGAAGAGATTAAGTCTCTTCACAAGAACCAAACTTAGAAGCACGTGAAGTCCGAAGGAGGAAAAAAAGTAGTTGGTTGTAAGTGGGTTTTCAAGAAAAAAGGTGACCAAGGAGCGATTGATACGAGATACAAGGCACGGTTGGTAGCTAAAGACCATTCGCGGGTTCGGGGAATTGACTTCAATGAGGTATTTTCTCCGGTTGTTATATATGTCTTGCTCGGTGTGGTAGCTATGCAAGATTTGAAACTCGAGCAGCTCGATGTGAAGACAACATTCTTGCATGGTGATTTGGTAGAGAAGATCTTCAAGCAACAGCCCGAAGGTTTTAAAGTTGAAGGCAAAGAAGACCACGTTTATTTGCTAGAGAAGTCTCTTTACGATTTCACCTAGACGTTGGTATAAGAAATTTGACTCCATGAAAGAAATTGAGTTTACGAGAAATATGGGAAACAGTAATGTCTATTCGAAGGAGCTCGACGATGGCTCTTTCATATACTTGCTATTTTATGTTGCTGATATGTTAATAGCAGTAAGGTATATGATTGATATTTAGAATTTGAAGGAACGGTTGAAAGGCAAATTCGAGATCAAGGATTTGGGAGCGGCAAAGAAAATACTTGGTATGGACATAAAGTGAGATCGCAAAAGAGGAAAATTTTACTTGTCTCAACAGCAAATACGTTAAGAAAGTTTTGGAGTGTTGCGGCATGACAGAAGCTAAATCTGTAAATACTCCGTTAGCAGCTCATTTCAAACTTTCAACTTGTTCATCGCCGCAAACAGAGGATGAGATTAAATATATGTTAAATGTTCCGTATTCGAGTGCGGTGGGTAGCATTATCATGCCATGGTTTATACCCGACCCGACATTTCGCATGCAGTTAGTGTTGTTAGTCGCTATATGGCATCTCCTGGTAAAGGCCATTGGCAAGCAGTGAGATGGATTTTACGTTACCTGCGAGGTATGTCTGATGTAGGGTTGGTGTTTGGGAGGAACAACAACAGTTTGATTAGATTCAGCGATTCTGATTATGCGGGTGATCTCGACAGGCGAAGGTCAATCACCGGTTATATATTCTCTTTAGGAGGATGTGCCATCAGTTGGCATACTTCATTACAGCCTACTGTAGTGTTGTCTACGACGGAGACGGAGTATATGGCCGTTGTTGGATCCGTTAAAGAAGCGATATGGTTGAAGAGACTACTTTCAAAACTTGGTATTCAAAAGGATACCATAATAGTTTACTATGATAGCTAAAGCGCGATTCACTTGATGAAAGATCAGCTGCATCATGATAAGACGAAGCATATTGATGTGTGGTACTGATTTGTTCAGGAAGTCGTTGAAAAAGAAGAGAGTTGTGAAAAAGGTTGGCATGGCGGATAATCCGGCCAACATGTTGACGAAGTCTCTTCCTGTTGTTAATTTGAGCATTGCTTGAACTTAATTGAAGTGTGTCACACTCATTGAGCCCTTTAGGGATTTTATGGTGAAGGTGGAGCTACTATTGATTTTATGGAGTTCGTGGCGAATGTGAGGCAAGATGGAGATATGTTAAGTATGCCTTATATTCTTGATCCCTTCTTTGAAGCTTCCTAAGTTTGATTCGGCATTTCACGATGGAGTTTGAAGTTGAGACGGCTCAGGATAATCATGAGCTGGCTCACAAGTTGTCCAATATTGCCTTTCGTTCTCTGGTTGCAGGATCTTGAGCTGGCTCAAGAGATGTTAAGGATTCGTCATTAGTCTTTATGTGCAAAAGACGGCTCAGGCCAAGGTTGAGTCGTTTCACGAGGCGTCTGGAGTCGCTTATGTATTCTCTGTTTGTATGAGCCGGCTCAGGGTAAACTTGAGCCAGCTCAAGTGCGGATTGGGCCAAATTTGGGCTGTTCGGGAAATTTGTTATTTGATTAGATCTTTTGCATACTATATATATGATAGTATTTTGTAAGATCTGATGCTTTTTGAGAGAGAACTATCTGTATTAAGGGATTTTGTGATTCATCTATCGTTTTGTACTCCTCCATATTTGGTGATTAATAAATCTTCTCCTTCGTCTATTTGATTTTGTGGTTAGTACTTTTATTTCCTTATTTGTCTGTGATTGGTTTACTCTTTCTTTATCAGTTGTTATTGTCTTCGTTATCGTGTTTGTCGCAACACCCTTACCCCACATGCCTGGAAAATTCATGTGATACTTGTATTCATTCTTCCATAAACTTTTGAAGATAACTTACAAATACATAAGAACTCGGCGAATATATTAATGTCATCTATTTAAAGAATTGTATATAGACAATTTTGAACTTGTATTTATAATTCTTAGAGAACAATTTTAAACTTGTATACAAGCATACACATTGGATATAAATTACATTAAAATTATAGTTAAAAGTAGTTATGAATATGTGTGATCACGTTATATTTTTCATTCAAGAAATCGTTCCTTTATTTTTTGAGTAACACAATCGATTCTTCTTCTTTTTTTGTTACTTCCTTATTTGTACTTTTTTTTACAGAAGTACTACCAAGTTGAGGAGGTTTCTTCATCCCACAAGCAAGCAAGCAAATGAGCACGCACGAGAACAGACACAAAGTAAGGGAGAGGCTTGATCCCCAAGCTAAGAACTTTATCCGGAGGAAAATGCTCTTTTAGGCCTCAATTGAGTTTTCTTATTCACGCACTAAGTCGAAAGAATATTTCCTAATTATTTGGATCATCGGTAGCATCAACGTCGATAAACTTACAATTACGTGATTTTTATTATTAGTTCTGAATCTTGGAAGACAAAATGTGTTATTATCAAAAAATCATTAGTTTTAGTATTACCAATTAACAAGGCATATAAGAGTCATTCAACCAATTTGGTCAAATACATTCGAACAACTGATTTGCTAATTCATAAGGTCCGCAACATATTTGTAAAGTTTAGATTTTATAAATGAATTGCAATTTTTTACTAAAAAGGGGCAGTGAGAACCTTAGACCTTATATCTTACAATATAATTTCACCCTTGGAAACATGAATAAAGTCCTCGTAACACAAGTTGATGTTCCTCCACAAACCACCTTAAAAACATTAATATCGGATTATTAACTATGAAGCACTGATACTTGTAAATGTCTCACAAATCGTCTCCGATCGCGTATCGGAGTCCGAAACTTTCGGAAACTCGAGAATTCGCTCAGACTTGTAAATTTCTCACCAATCTCTCTCGAATCGACACTTATCTTGTTTCTCTCGAAAATTAAAGCTTGAAAATTTGAAAGCATATTGAATATCTAAGATAATGCCATTATTTATTTATATTATTATATATTTATATGTATATCTTAATAAATATTCATATTTATTTAATTAAAAATCAATAAAAAAACGTATCTCGTATCCGAGGTTTTTGGAAAATTGTGAATCCGTATTCGTATCCGAACCCATGCTACATAGATTATTGATGTTGTTAAACAACTATCACATTCTATGCAACTTTGGATTGTTGACGCTCCTTACCTTGCAATTTGAACAAGCGATGACAAAACAAAATTAAACATGTTTCCGACCAAATATAGAGAGGAGTACAATAGTTAAATGTTTAAAGAAATACTTGTAGGGTCGAACTAAGAAATAGTTGCATACCAAATTCGAATTGGAACTTGATATGGACCCATATGAACAAACCTTTTGGCCATCATATATACCTTAAAATTAACCATTAACTCTGTGTTACCAACTAGCTAAACAATCTACGAGGGAGCATAGCACCCCCTCCTTCCCCTGGGACAGAGATATAGGAAGTTGTTGCACATCAACCATTGCAGTCATTAGAAAGAGAGAGACGGGAGGGTAAACGGTTAAAGATTTAAAGTTATTGTTTGTAGTGCTTCGACTCTCAATGTATAAGAAATGGTTGGGGTAAACAATCTACGATGGAGCATAGCACCCCCCTCCTTCCCTTAGGACAAAAGATGGAGGAAGTTATTACACGTCAACCATTGCAATCATAGGAAAAAGGAGAGACAAGAAAGTAAACGGTCAAAAATTTAAGGTTATTGTTTGCAGTGCTTCGACTCTCAATGTATAAGAAAGGATATGGGTGGTTAGGCCTCACAAATTTACAGTTTCTCGGTATAATCACTTTCAAAACTAAAAGACTATATGTGACATTCAGAGTGTTTAACTGTGACTATTTGTGTTAAATAAATGGGCCGTGTTTTTAAATGGGCCTCTTGAAAATCAAGGTAGGCTATGAATTTACTATCCATAATTAATTTTCCTCAGGGCAACATGGACAATGTGGAAGGTTTTGATTGAAAACTTTTCGCCCCGACTCATAATCAAGAGCTTTTCTCTCTTTTTTTGCCAAGGGCGAGGGCAAAAAGCCCAATTATATATATATATATAAAGAAAATTAAATGCATAAAAACAAGATCAAAGTTATTACAAGACAATAGCTCAAGATCGAACTTATAAAAAAGAAGGTAGTGCACTCCAATTACGAGCAATTGATCCACCACCAAGAGTTGTAACATCAAAGAACATAGCTACAATAGAAGTATCGAAGATAATCAAAAGTTTCTTTGCTAATGCAGAAACGAGGTGAGGTATGTGCTAGAATTATTTATTTATTTTGGCATGCCTGGACATCTATAGCACATGGGGAATTGATAACTTGTTGACATAAGGCAAGTTGTTGCAAAAGATAGAAAATGAAAAATGGGGATCATGCTCATCGGAGCACTAAAGTTGAATTTCATTGCTGAAGTTCTGAAAGATATGTGTGATTGCATAAGAATGTAGGTTTAGGTCCTTCAGGGTGTCATAAAAATCTTCCTCCTCCTGTACTACCAATCAATATACATCAAGATGTTGAGACACCAATCTTGTGCCTTCACAAAAAGTAGTGTAACTAACGGCAGATATTGAGCATTGTCGATTCCTATCTCTCGAATATCCTAATCATATTCAAGATAACCGTTGGTCGGTTCCACATTTAGAAGAATGCAAGTTACCCGAGTTGCTCGTGTGTGCATTCCACAAACCATATTTCCAAAAACATATCAACTATGCGATTATCATGCTTCCCAATCCTTGTTCCTATAGTTAAGACTCCGATATTGTAGAATGTGTTTGGTAGGAGGTAATCTAGGTGGTAATCCTGAATTACCATGGAATATTACCACTTGTTTAGGTGTAAAAGGTATTTCCGAGCATATAGGATCGACATGGTAATCAAATGATCTCATTTCATGGTAATTCTATTCCCCTCAAAACATGTGTCTATTCTAGATTACCACGCAATATTTCCACCTAACATGACATGAGCCATGACCATCCGCCGCCGGCCTTCCTCGCCACCCGCCGGCCGACCATCCCCGCCGCACATCGTCAGTCGTTCTCCGACCTGCCCACCGCTGATCGTCCGTTCGCCGCCGGCCGGCCGCCGATCATCACCGATCGTTCACCGGCCGCCGATCGGACGTTAGTCGCCGATCGTCCGCCGGCCGGCTCTGCCGACAGTTGCCGAACGCTTGTCAGCCCGCCACCGATTGGCCATTCACCACTGGCCCGCCCGTCATCACCGACTGTACGTTCATCGCCGGTCGTCCACCGGCCGTTGCCGGCCCAACGCCGATCAACCGTTCGCCACCGGTCGTCACCGATCGTTCACCGGCCACCAAATGGACGTTCATCGCCGGTCGTCTGCCGGCCGTTGCCAGAAGCTTGCCAGCCCACCGCCGATCGGCCATTCGTCGCCGGCCTCGCACGATCCACCAGCCCTTCTTCGGTCTCGTCGCCGGTTGCACATACATATATTACCGGGAATGGTTAAAGTATACCAAGCACATTAATGCAAGATTCCTTAGAATTAAATGCCCAGTCATCCCATTCCCAAGAATGCAAGGATTCCCAGTAATCTTCCATTTCATGTACCAAGCGCGGCCTTAATGTGATTATATATGGCCATGCTCCTTCTATTCTTTCTTGGCTTCTTCTTTGAATATATATTCGGTGATTGTTAAAATCTACTTGTAAACAAATTATCTGTATCCAGATAGCTCAACCCAATCATACCAAAAACAATCTCGCATGCAAGCAATGTATATTATACATTTAACGAACGAACCATTCATTATTCAATGTTCTCAAATCGTAAGGCAAAAAATCCACACAAAAAAATCAGAAAAATCACCTGGAAGAGATTAGGCAAAACACATCTCCTTCCTTCGAACTGGCATCGGCGAATCTGTTCAATTCCACGATCGTCTCCCTCTCCTCGTCGGGGGTGAGAGGCAAGCAGCTCTCCACCATCAACAGCCCCTCGGAATTAGGAATCGTCATCTCAAGAAACAAGAAACAAGAATCGCTCAAGAAGCGATCGCGGATATCAAAAAGGGGGGAGATTCGAAACCCTAGATCTCAGGCAAATGAAAAGGGGGGAGAAAAAGGGGCTTTGGGTTTCAGATCGGGATCTGAGAGGTGGGGGGATGGGCAATTTGCCCTTTGGGGTTCCGTCTCTTTTGGGCTCTCTTTTACAACGATGTCTCTGGATGTTCACGTTAAAAAGGAGAAGATGGAAAAATGATGGTAGGTTACGTGGAGACCAGTAGTGGCTTTTTCTCTCCCTTTGGTTTCTTCTTCTTATGGAATAAAAAAACGCCCGGTAAAAGGCTTTGAAGAATGAAAAGAATCAGCTGGTTCTTGGTTCTTCAAGAAAATTGAGTCATGACCAGGCATTCAAATTGCTTCTTGCACTTGTCCCGAAGACCCTTTTTCTCTTTTTGCCCGGATATGGAGGTAGAACATATATTATATGATTAAAATCATTCAATAGATTTCGATATTACGATTTTAAGAATTAAATTTTAAAATTGATTTGCGAAATAGAAAGGGATAAATTGGCCTACATGGAAATTTGTATTTAAATGAGATAGCTAAAATGTTTAAATATGAGAAGGAAGTAGATGGCTCGAAAAAAGAAAGTGATTGAAGGATTTTTTTTCCCTTACCTTTTAAATCCTTTTTGTTAAAAGGGAAAGACCGTCGATTGATGGTGTAATCTTACCCTTAAAGTTTGCATTATAAAGGTACAGTTTTGAAATGCTCTGTTATCAAAGGCAGGTAAAAGAACGATAAAACATTACTTGATCATGCTTCTATTTCCAAAAATAAAAATAAATCGATGTTTTTATAAATAGTAATTCCGGCATTGCTTGTTTTTTGCCCCTGTCATGGCTATGTTTCTAACTTGATGCAATACCACTCTGTTATTGTAATACTCAGTTCCGTTGTAAATATTTTTCGTATTTATGAATAAATGTTTTCCCCAAAAATTTTCTATTAAAAGTTCATTTTTCCTTTCCCAATAATTTCCGTTTTTATTTCCTATATTTTTCTATTAATCTCCTAATTATTTTTCCTGATCTAACCCAAACCCTAAACTATCCCAGCACCGGCCCATGAACCCTACACAAACCCTACCCGACCCGACAAACCCTACCCGACCCGACACGAACTCCCCCAACTCCCACTTCATCTTCTTCTCCGTCTCTTTTCCTTTCCCGCTCTTTTCCCCGTCCCCTCCTTCCTCACACCGAGCCCGCGACGACCGCGCCCACCATGCCAACAACTTTCCCGAGATCCTCTCCCCCAAATCCTCACCCGCTCCTCTCGACGTCGCCCACCTCTCGCGAGATCCCCTCGCCTCAACGACTTCCCTGAGATCCCCGCCCTCGCCGCAACCACCCCGTGATCCCCTCGCCTGCCTCGCCTCCCTCTCAACAACCGACCCCCTCTCTTCATCCCTCTCTACCCCCTCTCTCTTCCTCTACCTCTCTCATCTCCCAACCCCCACAGCTTGCTCCGGCCAACCTCCCGGGACCACCAACGGAGCTTTCCTAACCGCCGCTGACCGCAAGGCTCCTCCACTCAACCGCAGCCTTACTTCCTCCTTCCAGACCCGAGCAACCCCATCACTCTCCTCGCCGCCACCGCCACTCTCTTCCTCTCCAAGCACCCATCCCCCACAACCTCCGACCACCACGACACCATCACCACCGCCGTAGGAACCCCAAGCTCCATAGCCACCAACATCTCCTCTTCTCCTTACACCTCAATCGAGCTCCCCGCAACTCGCCGCCACGAGCACCGACCACCGTCATCGTCGTCGCTCGCATCGACCTTCGAGCCCCACCTCCGACCACCCTCTCGATACCCCGATGGGCCCCAGTTCCCCCCTCTATCAACAACCGAGCTCCTTCCTTCACAAACTAGCACCTGCAGCGACCCTTCGTCGCCCACTTCGACGCCCGCAGCAGTTGCCCATCGCCTGGACTATCGCCGCCACGACCTCATCGTCTTTGCCACCGTCACCAGCAACTCCCCTGACCCCTCATATTCAAGCCAAGCTCCGTAGTGAGTAGTCGAGGCCAAGCTCAAACCCCGTAGCCGAGCCCAAGCTTGTTGTCGCCGTGCCATGATCGTGCCCGTGCTGCGCTCGTCGTCGTTGCCGTGCCATTGCCGTCTTCAGGCAAGTGTCCTCACTTACTTTACATGCTATAGTACCAATAGACTGATGTGTATGGATATGTGAGTGTGTGGGTGTGGGTGTGTATCTAGCTATATACCGCAAAGTATCGCGGTAGAATTAATAATAAACCGTGGTACGTTAGTGGTTGTGATTGGAGCCCGTATAGTGATTGTTATTTTCATCTTGATAATATTTAGAAATTGAATTGATAAAAACTCATGTCGACTAATCGAGATAGATATTCCGAATCACACCGATATGCATAATCAAGATCGATCAAGGTGAAACCCTAAATCAAAACATATCTTAAAATGGCGGAACTTGTTATAGATAGATCCATTTGCTGATAAAGAACACCATATAGGAATTTGGTTTGAAAATAGTGAAGTTTATATCATGTAACGATGCCCTCAAAAGGCGACGTTGAATTTGGAATTCACCGCACATACCGCATTCTAAAATCTATATTAAGCTGAATGCAACTTGCAACCTAATGTTCTATGGCTCGTATCAAAACCAACAAATAAACCTACAATACCCCATAGTTTATCTTTGTATTTTAATAAGTTATGACAACGAAAACTTAGGCGATTCATGGCTCTAGACTGCAGTCCAGAGCCAGAGTCTTTACCTGTACTCGTTTTGGAACGGATGTTTCTCCCTGTTTAAGCGTGAAAGTGTGTGGAACCATACATGGAAGAGTAGAGAATTGAATTAGTTTTCTAACGGTACTAGTCTCATTGCATTCTAGTGTCGTTTGATATTTATAACACCTTTTAAACCGTCGATGTGTTCTGCAGTTTCATGCAGGAACAGAATGTATGCCTTAACCTTAGACAATGCATATCTTTCTGCATACAGTGGATATTATTGATCTGTCTGATGCGTTGGAAACATAACAGATAAATATAAATATTATCTAATTGTAGCGTCGCCTAATTATGATCCCAACAGGGAGTAAAACGTGTTACGAAACGGACTTCCAGTTAAGAAATTGGATTTCCAGCAGTGAACATTTAAAATGAAATGACCATAACTCACAAATCTGAAACCTGATTGACTCGAAACTAATTTTTCTGTATAGATAATTTAATACATGTTTTTCTCTTTTTATATATTTTTTTCAAATTATGCATGTGTGATTTTATATGATTTTTCTAATCCAACCGACACCGGCTGCTCATATGTTTTTAGCAGTGCATTTACTGTATTCCTATCATGTTGCATGACCATTATACCCTTGTAAATAGTGTTCATTTGCATCGATACATGTTATATTACCAAGTGATAAATGTTAGTGATTGGATTGTGGCAAATACGTTAGTGTAAAAGCGTGATTGAATAATGGAAGTAATAAGTACTCTTACACAATCAGCGAAACCAGTTAATTATTGCATTGTCGACGCCTATGGAGCATATATAAGTGTAATTATAACTGGTATGGAACGGATATAAAAGCACTTATATCAGCGTCATAGGTAACACATTGAGCATTGTCCATTTATCTTGGATACCGGTTGAGACATGCTCGATGGAGACCGGTCTCAAATTCTCGCTAAGATTTGTCATGGAGCGACTAGTATTTAGATTCATGGCCGGTGTTTGATGTAGACCGCGGGGTGTTGGGTAGTCTGAGTATGGGTTCGATCAACGTTATCTCAGGTGTCCCACTGCCGGCATATTTAGTGATTTCGAGATTTATACTGATAGTGTTTCTGATTCTTATTGATAGTGATTCGG